>JAPQWN010000009.1:43472229-49099729 GCA_028538565.1 Umbellularia californica
ATGGTTTCAAGTACGTTATATGACATCATACCATTTTTTTTTATTTTTAAAGAAAAACCGATATGTATTGGCTCTGGTGATATGTACAGGTATATATTGACTGATGTTTGATTTTAAAAGGGTCAAAAATATGAAAAAATTCTATAAATATCTAGACAAACGGAAAATCTTAGAATTTGTACGTTTTTGAGATTGTCTACCTCATTTTGTGTTGGTCCTTCCACTACTATAAGATGTTTTCAATGAGGCAAAGTTTCTTTTTCAACCCTTCATTTCATTGTAAATTTTTTTATGAGTTTTTCTAAGCACAATCAGTTGTAAAACATTATGTTTCTTATCCTCAGGTCCATTACTTTGTACTTTGTAGATTTAGTGTTCACAAGATGATTGTGTTTTGGGGAAAAAATAAAAATAAAAATTAAAAAAAATGATCGTGTTTTCAATTTTCATAATCATGCACCATTATTTTTTCGCCTGAGGTTGTAAATTAGAATATTAAAATTCTTAGATTAATGTACTTTTTATCTAAATAATTGACCAACTATGTCACTCGTGAATTTGGTAGTCTTTAAGGTGGTGAATCGATAGAGAGGGATCTAATGAGTACAACTCCAAACAATATGGTTTATGCCTTTGGGATCTGTGGTCACACTTAGAGAACAACCATGCCACTCATGAATTGGTAGTCTTTAAAGTGGTGAATCAATAGAGAAGGATCTAAAAACAATATGGTTTATGCCTTTGTCTGTGGTCATACTTAGAGAACACCTGACTTCTTGTAGGGTCCACTTGTATGCATGACTATCAAGGGAATTGAGAGATGGTTGCAGTAGATTAGGGGTATATTTAAAAACAATCCAATCGAATGACACTAGCCCTCAATTTATCTCCTAAAGACATAGTGCTTGCAATCATGCGCATTTATTGTGGTACAATAAATCTAATAGTGTCCAACTAGTATCAGTGCCAATTCAAAAGGGGTTAAATTTTTTTGAAGGGATTGAATTGATCATAAATGGGCTCGTGTGTGAACAAAAAGGGACGCTAGCTGTCGTGATATAAATAATAGTTAACTTGTTAGCAAAAATGTGGTATGTGGCTCAGTGGTTTGGGTTCTTGTTCTTTGGTAATAGGTTATGAGTTTGACTCCTTAGTAGAGCATTTTTAACATGCCGAACTACTGTCACTGCGTCTATCAACTTATATGACCTATACACACTGGTTGTATTGGCGATACATGAAAGTATCAGCCAATGCACGTGCAATATGTATATCGCACTGATATCAAGAGTCAAGACCTTACTGAGCGTATCAGTTGATATTTTAAACCATGTTGGGCTTACATAGTGTGTTTGGTGGGATTGGTCTGCTGAACATGCATTACATATTGAAGCTAGCTGAAAATGGTATTAGAAGAAACAGTAATTGTTAAGGTCACCTAGTTGCAAAGAGGACCATGGAGTTGCTTTATACACTATCTATGTTTCTTGGCCTTTTAAATGCAAAGATACACTGACATGGATCTACTGTTCAGTTACAAATTAAGAATACATTCTGCAGAGTTCATCTGTTAAATGCAAAGATACACTGACATGGATCTACTGTTCAATTTCAAATTAAGAATACATTTTCTAGAGTTCATCTGTCTCAAATGCTACTGAATAGGCAAATAAAAAAGGCCTGTCTCAAAATGCTCGTCAATTTTAATTATTATCATGTTTTTAAAAGCTTCTTATGACCTTCTTTCTTTCCTTTTCAACGCATTTATCCCTTTTATACCATGTTTGCTTTTCTATCTTGACATCATGGATCCTTGGAGGCAATTAGAAATAGAGATATCCATCAAGGAAGAATTTCAAAGTGAGTTTGTGTGGTCGCATTTGGAAAACTATGGCAGAGTCGACTTGTCACAGTACAATGTTGGGTTTCACCTTTTTAATATTTTTCCCTTCGTCTTATTCATGTAATGAATTAACTCAGGTGAAGCAATATCAAACCGCATTTATTAAGGAATGGATATAATATAGATTTGCACCTTTTTTTTTTTTTTTAATCAGAGAGAAGTGGGTAAATACAGTTTGATACTTTCCTTGTTATTTCATTTTTTTTTTCCTTATTGCATTTTAGGGAACCATAAAGGCTCGAAGCTGTCTACTACAGCCAAGAATGAACCGCAGAATGCACCGCGCCCAATTGAAGTACCTGAGTTATCTTTAGATGAACTGAAAGAAAAAACTGAAAATTTTGGGTCGAAGTCTTTGATTGGTGAAGGGTCCTATGGAAGAGTATACTATGCAACCTTAAATGATGGAAAAGCAATGGCGATAAAAAAGCTTGATGTTTCATCTGACCTTGAGCTTGATGCAGAGTTTTTAACCCAGGTTCGTGCGAATTTTGCAAAATCCATTTCGTCTCTTTCGTTATCATCAAACATGTGATATTGGGCCAAAAATCTTGATTAATTTCACTGATGACTGTTTTCTCTTCATTTACTCTTTTTGCATTTTCAATACTGACTGCCATAATGTTGTTGATGATAGGTTTCAGTTGTGTCAAATCTTAAACATGAGAATTTTGTGGAGTTGCTTGGATACTGTGCGGAAGGAGATTACCGCCTTTTAGCATATGAATTTGCAACCATGGGTTCTCTGCATGACATTTTGCATGGTATAATGTTTACATACTGAAGTTTTTATTTTATTTATTATATTGGAAACTCTTACATTGAGATGGGGTTCCAATTTTTTTATGATTAGAACCATTCTAGTCAATCCACTGATAGCTCCGTGGTGAGACATCTCCCTCTCCACAGTAACAACTAGGGACCAATCTCTGGCTCTGTCGGATAGGGACTTGGGTAAGGGGTGTGTGTGGGTGTCTTAGTATTTACCAGAGCAAGAAAAATGATTAGATCCATTCTGTTCAATGTTAATATATATGAGTGGTTATTCTAACTTTTCTTGGAACTGCAGGAAGGAAAGGAGTCCAAGGTGCACAACCTGGTCCTGCTCTAGACTGGATGCAGAGAGTTAGAATTGCTGTTGATGCAGCAAAGGGACTAGAGTATCTTCATGAGAAGGTTCAACCTTCTGTCATACACAGGGACATCAGGTCAAGTAATGTTCTCCTATTTGAAGACTTCAAAGCCAAAATCGCAGATTTTAACCTTTCAAATCAAGCTCCAGACATGGCTGCTCGTCTTCATTCGACCCGAGTCTTGGGAACATTCGGTTATCATGCACCAGAGTAAGGCCATTATCATAAATAGTGTTCCTGGTAATATATGACTTTTGTCATTTAGGAATGATCTGAGGTAAAGTTTGCTACCACACCCATGTGATGGTGCAAATACCTTCGTGTCAGACAATGGGGCCGTATTTGGACCCAACTTTGGATCTGTAGGCTTCCTTGTCACCCTGATTGGATGAACCCTCATGTTCTTCAAGAGCTTAAATGATGATTACTTGGTACAACTACAAGAGTTGTTCTATAATCCATTTTGCAGGTCTTTTTTAGAATTAGGATTGTCCAACTAAGTAATAGAAACGGGCCTATCGTGTCATCTTACTATTCAATTATTCCTGTGCATCAAAAGGTGGGGCCAATCAGTCACCTGATATCTTTATACATTTCTTTCCATAAGGGGCTGAGGTAGGAGCTAGTGGTGCATGCCACAAACCAATGGGTATTCCCCTAAGAGTGATTTACATTGGTGTGAATTTTTCTCACAGTATTAGTCTTCATAGCCATTTTGGAACGTTGTCTGTTTAATTTTCTTTTTTTTTTTCATGGTTAATTATTTGGTTCTTTTCTTCTTTTTGAGAGTTTACAAAAGGTTTTTGCAATCAGATCTAGAATATTTGGCCAGGTTCCAACAATGAACTGTGTTAGATTGTGGCTTGCCGAAGCCACAATTGATGGAAAATGCTAGGCCAACCAAAAAGAACATTGCAATCTCAAAATTTTAATTCTGGTTCTTCTGTTTTTCGAGTTTTGTGCTCCTGTGCCCTATTTTCCATGATGAGGAATGTAGTGACGCAGTGCGGGGAAGGGGAGAATAGCCAATGAGCTAATCTCCAAGCCTTTGGCTTAGGGATATTAATGCATGGGATCCAGAACGCCTTGGTCTCACACCATAGACAAATAATTGAGAGAAAATTCTCAACAAACAAATTTTCACTTAACTTCCCCCTAAAGAGGGATTACAATCCTTTATATAGATTCATGCCCTAATCTATTCTTGGAAACATTTCAAATTGAAATAAACTCTAATGCAGACTTGCTAATTAAATTCATAAATCTCTCTAACTAATAACTATTACTAAAATTAAATGGAGACTTGAGCTGCACGGTTATGGAAGCCTTCTCTTTATGGGCTATTAGTGGACTTGGGCCCAATGGGTTGGCTGACCTGGGGTCTAGCCTGCATCATGTAGTAGGAAATAAAGGGAGGATCTAATGCATGAAACATCTTATTTTCAAGATTTTTTTAAATAGTACTCATTTAGAAGCATGAAGCAATGAGGGAAACGAAGAGTGATACACGAAGGTCTTTTTGAGTTTTCTGTTTAATTTGGTCTATACCTAGTACCCACCACATGTAATATGGTAGTTAGGACTTAGGATTACAGTGACTTGGCCAATATATTAGGATGACGAAAGCCTTCTTGACTTATGTCTTCCATGTGCTTTATGATAATTGAAATTGGAAGAAAATCCGGTAATTGCCTTCGCATCTTTGATTTTTTGCCCCCATTA
The DNA here is from genome assembly GCA_028538565.1 of Umbellularia californica. Classification (NCBI taxonomy): domain Eukaryota; kingdom Viridiplantae; phylum Streptophyta; class Magnoliopsida; order Laurales; family Lauraceae; genus Umbellularia; species Umbellularia californica. The sequence goes on from JAPQWN010000009.1 coordinate 43,476,988, forward strand.
TCTTACATGATTCATGTGCTCTCCTCTGTGGATGATGGGGATCATTATTCTTTCTAGGATGGATTCTCTTTTAGAGTTTTTCCCAGTAGTTCTTTCAAAGAGGTCACCTGGTTGATCAATAAGATTTCAGTCTTTATTATCATTCGTACCACATGAACAAGAGAGATTCTGAATTGAAAATGATTCTCCCATTCTTTGGAGATCATCTCTGATTATATTGAGTAATGTTGCCTTAATAAAAGGCTACAATTCTGGCTAGAAATCTAATTACAATCATTTACTATCTAAATATAATGAAAGAATATTCTAAAAAGGGAAAAACTGTACAACTGTGTTTGACCAAATCAAATATGATCAGATAGCACAATTTTAGGCCTGAGTTTGAGTTGATCCTACAAGTGGTCCTGATGGGCCTGAGCCATCTTGTATTTGAGATGATCAATTCCACCTAGTTGCTAAAACTGTGGTCAACCCATATTGTAGGGCCCACTTAAGCCACTTATGTCTAACAAATTGCTGGACAGAATGACCATTTCATTTATTAGATTTGGCTTGAATGTCAAATTTGTTTGTTGATACCACCATATTTTGAGTGCTTTCAGAATAAGACGACTTTCGGTCTTAACAAGAGATACTCCAGTCCACCAGGTTATTAACAATGTGGTCAATGCACATTGCAGGGCCAACTTCATCCTTGTTACATGTCTAATAGATGACTGGATGGAAGGTCCATTCCATTTATTAGATATGGCTCAAATATCACATTGATTTGTTGATACATCCATTTGGTGAGTGCTTTCAAGATAGACAGCTAGAACACGTTGGTCCAACCACTTATTTTTGTATGGGCTTATGACTCTTGATTTAATGCTTTTATCCTCATCATCAAAGCCTTATCCCATCTATGGTTACGTTCCTTAAATCATATTGAAATTTAGGTCATATGGAATAAGCTTTCGATCCAACTACTCACAATAGAATCGTACATGCAAGTGGCTGATGTGCGCCACACAGCATGGTTTGTACTACAGTTTCGGTATAACTGATTGAACATGATCATTTTCCAGTCTTTGATGTAAGTAATGATGGAGTACTTTCACAATTTAAGAGTGAGAATTTTTTACTTTGGAATTTGAAGTTTTAAATATTCTGACCTCATCACTGTATATTTAGTGAGCAGAGAGTTTCCAAGATAGATTTTTGATATCTTGTTCAGCAGATGCTTTTAATTCTTTGACTGGAATTCAAATGAAACTTTCATGTCGGAACGATGTAGTGACTTGCATAGCCTTTTTGTAGGTATGCCATGACTGGTTATTTGACGCAGAAAAGCGATGTATATAGCTTCGGTGTGGTTCTTTTGGAGCTTCTTACTGGTAGAAAACCTGTGGACCACACAATGCCTCGTGGGCAGCAGAGTCTTGTCACTTGGGTGAGCTACTGTTTTCTAATTTAGTACTGATATGTGTTTGTTATTGACTCTAAAGAGTGCTAATGTTGACAATAAATGTTCTGACAATGTGTATTTTCTTGGTCAGGCAACTCCAAGACTGAGTGAGGATAAGGTTAAGCAATGTGTAGATCCAAAACTAAAGGGAGAATATCCGCCAAAAGGAGTTGCTAAGGTGTACTTTCCACTGTCATATAATCTGGGTGTTGTGTGTCACACTGACTTAAAAGTTAAAAACATGTACACATCTGCCTTGTTTTATGAAAATATTGGTATGACAGAAAATACAAGCAAACATATTTAAAATAAAAAACATACGTGGATAGGGTACCATACAGTTACTTGAATATATTAGAGTTAAAAAAGGAAGTTAAATTGACACATTCACATAGTTATCTGACAGTATCATTTTGGAAAGCTAATTGATGAAAGGATAGAAATAGGTGAAAAAAAGATGATTGATACCACAGGCACACAAATAATATTATAGGAGTTAAAAGGGAAAAAAAATTAATTGAGGTTTAAAAGCTGCAATGTGGGATTATCCTCGGTCTGCTTGTGTTACTGCTATTTTGAACTCATATAGCTTTTATTGAAAAAGCTTTGACATAGCACAAAATCCTGTTCTTTCGGGGAAAAAAAGGCTTTGGGTATAAAATGGTCAATATTTTGTTCCAAAAATATTTTGCATTACATACCTGTCCATTATTGACATGTTTTATGTTAGTATAAATGAATTATACATTTGTATGCATATAGAGGAGTATGTGATTAATTAACGGGATATTGCAATGATATGGAAGTACTGCACTTCACTCATTTGCCTGGATATTTTAGCTAACCATTTCTGCTTGATATTGTAAAGTTATTATTAGAACTCAGTCCGCATTTTGTTATGAATAAATTGCCAAATTGTCCTTATCTATGCATTAAACATTGACAGAGACTACATCATTTTATATGCTATTGCCAATAGCAAATCTTTACTCAAAGCAATACATGCGAGGAACAGGGTGAGATTGTGTGTAAAATGACAGGTTCCTAGTTTAGTTAACGGCATTAAATGTTTCCCATTATTCAAAGAGTAGTAAGATTGTGTGATTGACATTTAATGATAATTAAACATGCGAACAATATTAAGCAAATACACTCAATTGAACGAAACCATCATCAAGAGTTGTTAGCATCAATGATGCAGGCCCTAGGGTTAGGGCTTGCGTGGATGTGCTCAAAGTAAAATGGGTGCCGAAGCACGTGTCTGAAGACACAATAAATCTCCGCAGAGACGATAAACGAGGACGCACCTCAATAGGGAAAATCCAACTTTCATTAATCAACTCTCTGAATAATTCTTTACTACAATGCCATATAAATAAGAAAGATGACTTAAGACCTAAGAAATCTAATTAATCTAGGAAACTAAATAAAATGGAAACCTAATCCTAATTACAATATTTGAAGAAACTAATGACATAAAAATAAATTCTTAAATCTACGTGGGCCATGCACATTTGGCCATGAGGTCTATGTTGCATCAGTCAATAATTTAGATGCCATTAAATATGTGATTCTAACAGAATCTGCCGCTAACCTCAATAGTTGTATTTGCCCCCGCAGCTGGCTGCTGTTGCAGCATTATGTGTTCAGTACGAAGCAGAGTTCCGGCCAAACATGAGTATCGTTGTCAAGGCACTCCAGCCGCTTCTGACGCTGAAGCCTCCTGCTCCTGCTCCAGCCCCGGATCCCGCTCTTGAGATCTAAGACAACAAGCAACATTTCCTACTAGCATGTGTTAGCCCTTGTGCATGGCTTGGTTTGATTTACCAGCAGACTAGCTGGATGATTCATATTCTTTTAATTGCTGATGATTTAAAAAATTTGTTGGGATTGGGTCTCTCATTCAACAGGTCAAAGTGCCTTGTGCATAGGGATAAATATTCAATTGCATTGGGTTATATTTGATAGAAATTTCTGGCACATAATTGCTTTGTTCCATTCAGTTCAAGATTGTGGTTCACATAAAGATCTGTTTCTTTTTTCTTCTCTTTTTTCCATTTATCACTGTCACTAACCTGGTCGGTTGTTTGCTTGAGATTTCATTCCAATGAGAAAAATAGGGTTGCTGTATGGTTATCTTTTGCATAGACCAGGTTTGCTACATAGGTTTAAGGGTCAGCAGAACAAAGGCCACATTTGTGCAATGCAAGAATTCAATGATTGAGAGGAAACTGCTCTAAATTTCTGCTGTTTCTTTCAACAATTTCCTGTGCAAAAGAAGACACATCTTTAACTGATTTTTAATTATAAAAAAGAGAATCAAAATCAAATGGTGGAAGGTGGAGAGCACGATTCTGCCTGGTTACATGAAATGTCAAATTTGGGCTTGTGTCAATTCACTGCACTTGATTATGGGTGGTTTCTTGTGTCAATATGGACGGTTTCCATTTGAATATTTTTGAATGTATGTGTTATGTTACTTATGTATGTGTGTGGGGGTGCGAGTTTGTGGAGAGGAGTGATGACATAGGCTAACCTCATTGGGAAAAGCATGCAACTCAAACTAATCTTATATGCATGTGGGCTGATTTAATAATCTAGCATGTGGATGTGGGGTTATCTTTCAAAGATCTCTGGAGTATTCACATGATACCTTGTACCCTTTTCGACATTAATAGGCTAAAGATCTGCTTTCATTGGAGTTACTCACCTCAACTTTATATTGAGAAAAATGTGACCAAACTAATAATGAATAAATTTTTTTTTTTTTTTCACTAGATCTTGAGTTTTCATATAATTGGTAACATCCTACGAATCTAAACATTTTGTTTGTCATGTAGTTGTTTTGTCCATCTTTTTTTCCCTTTCTTATCTTTCAATTACTAGATCTTTTATTTTATTATTATTATTATTTTTGGGGTGGGATTTGTCATTTGGGGGAGTTCAAAACCCTCACGTTCCTTACAATCTTTAAAAAGATTCGTGCCACATTTGTGTAATAACCTCTCCGTAGAAACGGTGCAGAGAAGGAATCACTTTTTCATGCTTGTAGGTTATCTCAAGGTTTGTTGTGACGGTTTCTACAAGGAAAAGTGAGAACACCCTGAAAGATGAAATAGTTTCTTTCCTTTCGTTTAGTTACTCCCTGGGGAACCTCAGTACAAATGCATCATTTTCTCATGCTTCTCTAGAAATGTGGGTACACAAATGTCATGAAATCGGGGCCGTTTGTGCAGCTGGTGAAAGGAAATGGAGTCGACAAGGCGTCGGAATATCCGAGATCGTCCTCATTGTTGTTTGGTGCAGATGGCGAAGGAGCGGAAAAAACCTTCTTTTGTATTACTTTTCCTCGGAAGTGCAGGCGGTGGGTTCTTTCCAAATGGGAAAACACGTATTTTCCTCTTATGTGGTTGTACACAATCATGTCCTTAAAATAATTCATTTTCCTTCCATAGAAAACCGTTTTTTCGTGAAGGGGAGTTGAAATCACTTTTAAACGAAAGACGAAAGATTAGAGATTGAGAAATTATTTTTCTGGATCTTAGTTGGGATCTCGGTTGAAGTGCAATTTACTTTGATCCCACCACAAAGTAAAGTTTCCAAACATGCAATTTACTTGTGAGAAAAAAAGTTTTTCTTCTTTCCTCATTTGAGATTAAGTCTTCAAGTTCGAACACCCTATTTATTTGCATTCACACGGTACGCTATGTGCCGTGTACACTACTGGCAGCAACTAACTAGCCAATAGCCATTGTGGTTTTTGAGTCCAGATCCTGTGAGAATTTTTCCATGGTGATTATGAGTGGACCAATCAAGGTATGCTACATCACCTTACGTCACCTCGGGCAGACAGCTATGCACGAGGGCAACCTTATATTCATACAGGCGGGCTGCCCGTGGAGACGCAACAGACTGTGATTGGTCCACTCACGGTCACCGTAAAAGAAAACCTAGGAGGATTCCAACTCGTGATTTTTAGTACGCTGATGAAAGTGCACCATATCTATCTATTCAACCAAATATGCTGCACCAGGTGTTGTGCATTACTCATTTTACTCTTAATTGGTTCTAGGCTTCCTTCTCTCTCCTTTTTCTTTTTTGTTTTTTTTTTTTTTCTTTTTTTTTTTTTTTTCATTAAGGATACAAATCATGTTTACTCAGTCCTAAGAAATATTTGGATATATCCGGCGCTTTTCTTTTTGGTAACTCTACTAATATAGTCAAGTAAATTTGATTTTGAAGAAAGAATAAAATATAAGTGGATTATGATGGTATTTTATTTTTAGTTGTTGGTTAAAGAATCTCTGACTTCTTGTATGGAAAAGTGGAGGGTTTTTTTTTTTTTTCGTATTTTAGTGAATAGAAGTAGTTGCTTTTTTACTCTTTGTATGAAAAAGATGAGGGGAGTTCTGAATAAAATGCATTTGATGGGACACCTTGTCTGGAAAATGGAGGCTTTACTTGACTAGTAAAGTGCCAAACAGGCCCAAGGATCTTGATAATAGTAAGCCCACCCAGTCGCACCACACGACTAGAACCAACTGGGACCATGGGGTGATCATGTAGGCTCAGTGCTGAGTATGGGCTCATCAGTTTAAGATTTAAATAAATGATAAGGATTGAGGCTGATTTGTTAGCCTAATCATCACATTAGGTTGCATAATGAATAAGAGTTGTCAATATGATTTCATTCTAAAAATAAGTTATAATCCTGTTTTGATTGGATGATCCTTTTAATTTTATTTCTTTCCATGTAAGCTGGAATGGCTATTTAGTAGAGGAACATCTATAAGAAAATCTGAGAAATTATTCCAAATTTGTGCTTGCACAAGGAGGCCGAACTTGGACAACCTATCTTCTTCTTTTGTGTTTTTATCAATTGGCATCAGAGCTCCGTTCCTAGCATGACAAGCATGATGAACAATACCAAAACCGAAGTGCTATCTACGAAGGTTGACAAGCTCGATAAAGAAGTTAGACTGTGCTATGGATCATTACAGGATATCAAGGTGACATTGGCAGCCATGGACGTGACCACATACTCTCGCCCCTTCCTAGCAAGGCAGAGGCAGAGGAATCTAGCAACGGCAATGGCCCAAATCACAAGGGACAGCTTCAACCTTGCATAGCGAGATTGAACTTTCCAAAGTACTCAAGTGGGGAACCAACCTTGTGGATATACAGGGCAAATCAATTCTCTCAATATCAAAAGACTACAGAAGATCAAAAGGTCTTATTAGCCTCTTTTCATTTAGATGGAATTTAGAGGGGGAAGCCGTGCAATGGTTCAAGTGGTATGAAAAAACTAATCTAGGAGCTGGAATGGCTTTATATAAGCATTTCCAGTAAAAAAAAAAAAAAAGGAATCTGAGGAAGCGAAAGTTTCCAAAGATACTTCCATTTAGTAAGCACAATTGTTTGTATTTACCCTATTCTTAATAATCATCATACATTTTTATTTAGTGGATATATACCCATTCTTATTAAACATCAACACCCTTTGATGTTCACAATAATATATATTCTCAATACGTCCTAAACATTATTGTGTTGGCTAAATGCATTCTAATGTTCTCTTCTTTCCATTTCTGATCCAACACAAGGAATCCAATTACATTTTACCCACCTATATATACTACACAGTCCCCAGTCAACCTTACAAAAAAAGAAAAAAAAAAAAAATCCCCTACAAACAGGTCGATGACTGGGTTTGAACCATAGCCGTCCATGTGGAAAGAGAAGATGCCTTGCAACTAATTCATCAGCAGTTTGGTTATAACAATCTATGTAGAATTGAAATTTCATCATATCGATCCACCATTCGACAATCAATTATTCTTCTTATCATCTCATATTCTCTTTAAATAAAATAGTTTTTTTTTTCCAATTGCATACTGCCTCTTGTATTTATTATTATGACAAAACACCAAATTTATGTCATTTGCCTAAAAGAAGGAAAAAGTGGAGAAAAGGATTCTTCCCATAAAAATGACCACTTGAGATTGCTCTGATTTTGTTAAGTATGATTTAATCATTTCACTAATACAGTCAAGATGAACTATGGATGACCTGAAGCTGTTCAAGTAAAACCACCATAACCAATCACACTCTGAAAGTTAAATCAGTTCTCTATTGTATATATCAAATGTTATGGTACCCCAAAACAACTAATTTCAGTAATAGCCTTAAAAAAATGAATATTCATTTTCATTAATACAATTACATGTTTTTAAGCATCATCATGTGATTGTGTAACATATTCGACAACAGAAAGGTTGTAGTATCAGCTAACCTTCAATTTAACCATGCGTGCAATGAATTGGAGGAAAGAATCATGGGTGCCAGTGGACACTTCACCAATTGCTTTACGATACAGTTGCATCCTACAAAGGTTTAGTAAAGAAAATAAGTAAAGAGAGCAGGCAAGGAGAACCAAACACAAAAAGACAAAACAAGGGAAATCATTGATCTTGTGTGGTTCAGTGGTTCAGCAAGTGTTAGTAGTCAAAAGGCGAAGTCACAAGCAACCACACAAATATCCTTAAAAATATAGTTATCTTGAAGTGAGAGCATGCAGTGCTTATTCATCATAGTTAGTCATGTATTTTAGATGTGATCAATCCAACAATAGTCCCCACTTTGATTTAAGTGGATTTTTTTTTTTTTTTTTTTTTTATGAAAGGATCATCTTCCCAGACATCAAAAAAGTAAAAAACACCCATATCCTTAAAATCCCAGAAAGCCAATACTTGATCAAAACTAGAAGATAAATAAGTACTCTCTTTCCCTTCTCTTTACTACTAAAAAAACCCACAGCTTCTTGATAAGCAGGAACATCATGATTTCCATCCAAGAATTTCCTAATGAAGAGAAAAATAAAAATCCCCCAAAAAATAAAAATCAGCATCAACATAACCAAAAGTGAATCCAAAGAGAGGCTACTAACCAGACCAAGGGCTTTCGCAGCAATTCTTTGACTCTCAGCACTAGATACTTGCTCAAGTAACTTGAATAGATGTTCTCTTTGCTCTAGTTTTAGATGATTTCCAAGCCCTTGTGCCACCATCTCCATTTCAGGCTACAGACAAAATCAATTAAAAGATAAAATGGAATTAAGAAATGGAAACATCATTAGCATCTAGCAATAAGTACAAGCACGTTGGTCAAAAACTTAATCAAATTAGCTACATTTTAAATTTTCGGCTACATATTTAAGAAAATTATTTCATTTTACGTCCTATTAATAAAATTCTATAAGGACCTGAAAGCCCAGTATACATAAATGAGCAATAGCAAACAGAGAACTTAAAGCACATGCTTGATCCAAGGCAAATGCCTCAGGCCCTCAACTATGGCCCATACAAAGGATATCCCAAACGCAAGTTATGCCTCGGTTTAATCATCTTTATGGGACCGCTTCATCCCAACGTGAGCCCAAGGTGGCATAAACCCCAAACACTTTTAAAAACACTACTACTGCAAGTTGGCATTAAACAAGGCTTCTAAGTGATTAGCCATGAAAGATATCAAATATTTAATATTTATGCAAAATCCTTTTAGGGTTTGGATCGAAAGTGTAAAAGCACGGAAAAGATGTTTCCAAGAGATTCCCACAAAGTAGAACGAATCTCAATTCATAAACGAAATTTTTATTAATCTCCAAAACTAATTATAACGTCTACAATGCTGATATATAAGAAAACTAAACCTACAATCCAAGACTCCACATGAAACTACGAAACAAATCGACAACTCCTTATGAAATAGGAAGGCTACTCACATTTACAACTTATCAAAGAAATAAAATAAGAAACAAAATCCTAGACTTCTATGGGTTCAACAATGATGTGGAGTGGGGTACCAGGTGCGTAGCAGGTAATATAGAGGGTGGAGGGGGTAGGTCAGACTTTCACATGGATAATTTTTTTGAAATGGAATTTTTTTTTCAATGGCTTTCGCCTGGATAATTGGCCCCACGCCAAACTCCACATCGTGGGCGAGGAAGAAGGAAGAACTCAGGAAACCCCAAAAATCACTCAAAATTTTTTCATTAATAGTTGTCTAACCAAGCCAAGAGGCTTTACAACACTTACATAGGAAAATAATAAAACCTAAAACTAATAATCCGAACCATTCAAACACAGTAATGGCCAAGATTAAAATTTAAACATAAACCGTTCAAATAACATAAAATAAAACTCTAATGAGCTAAAACATGAAAATAGATGGGATGGGCCCAAACAGCCTGGTCGAGGTAGATGGGTTGGGCCCATTGGCAGGTCGACCCATGGAGACCACGGGTCTGTCCTACATCAACTCTCCCCTTCTTGGAGAGACCACGACCCCGAGTTCCGTAGATGTCCTCCAGGATCGAAAGTCCAATGAACGAATCCTCGATGTTCTTGATCTACATATTCTCCACATGATTTAGAAGATTCAATCGATTTGTTATTCCAACGAGACTTTAGGCTCTTTTGCTGTCCATATTTGGATCGAATGTGCACTTGAATAAGTTGATGCTTCAAGTCTTAAATTTTGTCCATCTGCACATGATCTTTTAATTTCAATGGCCAATCTCTGAAGAAGAAATCGATATGTGGAACCTCAATAATTTGATCATCTTACGCAACTTCTTCACCCATAGCATGTTCTTCTGATGACTCAATCGACTCTTCTAGAAGTGGGTTTTTTATGATACCAATCAGATGATCAAACTCCTAGTTAACAATGTTCAACTCTTCGATTTTTTCTGCTGCTTCTGTTGCTTGCATCTGTTGTTCAACACCATCCAAATAAGGCAATTCGGATTCTTTGTCCTCAAATTCTGCTGCTTGCATTTGTTGGCCAACACTGTCAGAAAAAGGAGACTCGGTTTCTTTTTCTTCCAATTCATCTGAAGTAGAATCCTCTTGGGAGTTTTGTTTGTTAATTCATCTTAATTCATTGTGGAATCAGTTGTTTCTTGCTTTTGTTCATCAATATCATCCCTAACATTTTCCACATTGGGTTCCACAACATTGGATTTCACTATTTCCAAAGACTTTCCTACTTGCAACATAGCATTTCAGAGGCAATGGCGTTTTTATCAAGCGCTCGACATATATCGCTTCCCAATATGCTTCATGCATATCTTTGCAGTCTTTCATATTCTTCCATATGCTTCGTCTCAAACCTTTGAGAAAGTGATTGAAATCAAGTCCTGCCCATTTTACATAAATAATGCGGACTTCCAAATTCATTTGCATATTCATCCACGGACAATTTTACTCGTTTCAAATTAAGATACTGGTCAAAACGATACTATTTTCCATAGACAAGTGTGTATTTCTTTCTTTGAATTGTCTTGTCAATTTCAGAGAGGGTCAGTTCTATATTTGCAGACAATCTCATAATGACTTGGATGAGAAAGGAATGTAAAATATAATGCGTTTCAAAATTAAAGCAACCTAACCTGATGTGAAGATCTGGATTCCAATAGTGTGCAGGTGAAGGCAGATCGTCGATCAGACCTCTGGTGATCAAAATATCACTACTTGAAAATCAATAGATGATATCGATTATTTGGGCTAAGTGTTGGATCAAGCGTGTCTTGGCTTTGACTGCCTTGGCTCGGTCTCAAACCACCTCCCACCGTCCCCCTTTTTTTTCCCTTACTATATTGAACTTGACCCGTACTCAGGTCCACTAGTAATAACGCCCAATAGAAATTTGGCCCAAAACTTGCCACAGAACTCATGCAGGCCCTCTTCGCTTTGCTTCAGTTCCAACGCTGGAAGAGAGAAAAAAGTGGTTTGAAACCCAGTTGTCTACTGATTCTCTTTGCAATTCACCTAAGACAAAGGGAAAGCGAGAATGAGAGTTGTTCCTCGTTTCTCGTTGCTTGCTGAAGATGGAGAAAGGTGGCTTTGGCTACAAGCAAAGATGATGGCATGGAAGTTTGGTGAGAAAGCTCAGTGATGGTGGTGCTGCTGGTGCACACTGACGTTCGGTGCTGTGGCGAGATGGTTACAGCATTGGACGTGGCAATGACAACGACGACGCTTGGCAAGGTGATGAAGATGACGATAGCGATGCTAAGCATCACTGATGGCAGCTTCTGTGAGTGCTGCTCAAGATGCCTACACTGCTGTTGGCCTGCAGGAGAAGATGAAGCGACACAGGGATGACGATGTGGCCCCTGATCTCTGGTGCCAGGTACATACTTTTTTTCTTTTCTTTTCTCCTCTCTCTCTCTCTCTCTCTCTCTCTCTCTCTCTCTCTCTCTCTCTCTCTCTTTCCCTCAGTTTTGGTTTCTGGGAAAGGATGGGGTCTTGATCGGGTTGGGGATTTGATGTCTTCGATTCGGCTGATGTATGGTAGGCTTGATGATATCGATCAAGTCTATTGGGGAGGGGTTGGCGTCCACAAAGATGTGGTGATTTGGGAGGCTCAACAAGTGGGATATGGGTTTTGGGGCTCTCAGCTATATGGAAGATGATTGTGGCTGGGCCCAAGAGCCTGGTCAAGGTAGATGGGTTGTGCCCATTGTCAGGTCGACCCATGGTGACCACGGGCTTGTCCTGCATCAAACATACACACCACGGGTCTGGTTGTGTCAGCCCATATGCTTTGCATCATTCACCCTGGGTTGCAAAAGGGTTCGACATCAACCTCAAGTTCTATTTGCATTGTTGCAATAAACATACCACACGAAGTGATTCCTTTGCAGCACCTAGCCTTGGTCCTTTCTTTGGCGGTTTTGGTTTCACTAGACATAGTGTAACAACTTATCCATCTAAAAAATGTTTATGTATTATCTCTCATTTGATGGATTTCTTTCTTGTCATACATCCACTGCCATCCAAGTAAAACATCCTCAACATCCATTGGCACTACATCGTACACCACGTTATCCTTCTACTCATCACCGGTGGTAAAGGCAACTCGACACCTATGTTGAACTTGTACTTCATCACCTATATTCAGCCATCGAACAAAATAGGCCATGGATGTTCCTACACCCTTAGCTGCAGACGACTCACCAAAGCTTGTGACACAATATCGCCTAAGCTTCCACCCGTGAAGCACGGATACGCAAAAGGGGGGCTCGAATCCATATCCCGGGCGTATCGGACATGAATACGCCATGGATACACCCAAAAGCGTATCTGATTTTTTTTTTTTAATTTTTTCGCCATGGATACATCCGGGCCAAAAGCGTATCTGATTTTTTTTTTATGTCGGACACATGCGGGACAAGTCCGGGACTCGTTTTAAGTGAAAAATAAATTAAAAAAAGAAAGAAAAAAAAAAGGAAGGGGGGCCCGGGGGGGGTGGAGAGGAAGCGAAACAGAGAAAAAAACGTGGGAGAGGAGAAGAGAAGGGAAAAAATAAGGAGAAGGGAAAGAAAGAAGAGCAGGAACCTGCTATGCCGCTGTGCTGTGTCATCTCCTCCACGCAGCATGCTGTGCCACTGCAACCTCGCCATCTCCCCTTCGCTTCCATTGCCCAGACCCGAAGAAGGAAAAAGAAAAAAAAAAAAAACAGAGACAAGTGAAGAGAAACATAAAAGAAAAAAAATAGCGTACCTGCACCGACGTCGCCACAGCCGACCACCATCTCCATTGGCCGCAAAGATGTCATCGCCTCCATCGCCTGCCCTCTCCTCCCTCTCCTCATCTCTTCTCGTCATGCGTGGGTATGTTCTCTTGCTAACTAAGGTCTCTTTATGAAATTATGATGGTTGGCAGAGATATAGTCAAGTCTGTCATGTGGGTATGTTTCCTACTCCAATAGTCAAGTCTATCACGTGGGTACCACTTCAATTTCAAGTGAGGCAAGCATAAAGTGTCTCCCTCCCACTCTTATTTCAAAGTGAGCCAAGGCCCATGTGTCCCCTACTCCAATTTCAAGTGAGGCAAGGCCCACCTTGTGGGCTTGAGATGAGTCAAGCTCGGCCCAGATACAATAAAAAAAAAAAGCAGCAAAATAAAAAACTTTTTACTCTTTAAAAGAGTTCATTCTTTACTAAGGGCCTGTTGGTTAGAAGATATCTGAAAATTCTTGTGCTGATGGTAACCAAATTCTTCAAAGGTTGTCCCCATTCACAAATGAATAGATATATAATGTATTATATATATGTGTGTATATGAAAGTGTATATTTTATGGCTATTTTGATTGAAATAATGTTAGATTTTTATTACATAGTCATATAAAAAATATTATAAATTTTTTTTTTAAACGTATCCCCGACATATCGTATCCTACTTTTTTAAGAAATAGCATATCTGCATATCCGTATTGTATCGTATCCGTGTCCCGTATCAGTGTCAGTGCTTCATAGGCTTCCACCATACAATCACGTCCATTCACACATCGTGTTAAATGAAAGATGTGATTCCATAACCATCTCTTTTCAACAATTGATATAGGCTCCTCTAGCACCACCTTTCGACTCATCAAAGCTCGGGCTTGGGCCTATTTGTATGCAAAAGAGTAGAGTGAAGGAGGGTTGGAATAAGTTCCAACGGTTGGATTCTTTACCCTATGAGGTGTTTGTTTGCATTGGCCCAGCTTACAGTTATTCCAACCCAACTTCTTCTCTCCCATAGTAACTCGGAGATAAGGTAATAAAGTGGGGTGGAGTAACTCATTCTGCATTCTCTTTATCCAACCAAATGCAAATTTAAATCCTTTTACCTTACACCAACCATCTAAACACATAAAAAGTAATTCATCTACTCATTTATTTCAACTCACTCCTCTTTAACTGTATCCTAATGTGACACCCTACTACTCGTCTATTCCTCTCCTAATGCCCCTTAAGAGATCAAACCGCTCTACATTTTCTTCTTCGCTTGTATTTATGGTCAGCTGCTCCTTAGAGTCTGGGTCATCACACTCCTCATCTTCTTGCTCTTTTGTCACATGTACCACAAATTTCAGCAGTTGCTTTGGAGATTGAAATGAAAAATGACTCCCTTTTCGACATTTATAACACACCGACAAATTACTCTCGTCCTTCCTCAGCTCATTATTAGATTTAGAACTTGATCTTGTATCTTCGCTTGATTTTACGTGGGTACCTTTAGGTGGCGAGATGATTGGCCAATCCTTTTAAGTGACGCAAACTTTTAATCTTGACAGTTGGCTATCTCTTCTACTATTACTGCATGCTACACCATCTCATCTACTGTCTCAGTTTTGAGAAGTCAAGATGTCGTATGTCCAATTTAAGGCCATGATAATACTTGTGAGCTGCGACCTATTCTGGCTCGTCCAAGTCACGCCTTATTTGGACTAAAAAGAATTCTTCCTCAGACTCAACCACTGATTTGTTGCCCTATTTAAATCTTTAAGTCTGGAGAAGAAATCAGTAAATATCATTAAATGGAATTTTTTTTCCACAAGATTCAACAATCAACATTCATGTCCATTTTTTTTTTCACCTGATCCATATTCTAGCATTGCCATCATTGTTGCAATTTTGTGCACCAAATAGCTGTATACCCACGAAATATGGTAGCAACTCTCTCTCTCTCTCTCTCTCTCTCTCTCTCTCTCTCTCAAGTTTCACTTCCATTTTCTGTTTTTCTCCTTTCCCTCTTTCTCCCTGTCCTTTACTTTTCTTCTCTCTTTTTAATCCTTTGCTTCTTTGTCCTTCTTCTTCTGTCAATTTCCTCCAGTGAAACCCACCCCTTTCTTTTCTTCTTCGTTCCTTTTGCAAAGAGGCAGCAACTAATTTGTAGCAAGAGAGGCAGCCACCCTTTTTTTTCTCTTCTATGTTCTTTTTCTTATTTCTCAGCTCTAGCTCATTGTGACTGAACTAAGGGTTTCTTTGCCCTTTTCTTGTAGATCTGATAAAACTCTTCTCTTGCTTCTCTCTTTTCTGTGTTAGATATGGGCTGCAACTAATGGACCAGAAGAGCTTCTTCTCCCTTAGGCACCATTCTTCTTCAGAACGAGGAAGAGCCTTTTCACCAATCGAACAGAAACTCTTCTTCCTTCTTATGCAGCCCACTCATCTTTCAGTAAGCAGAACTCTCCTTTTTTTCAATCTCTCTGTCGGTCGGCCCTTCCTACATAGATGTCTAAACCGACAAATCAGGTAATTTCTACAAACCGAATGGGGGAATGCTCACTTCTTCATTCCCAACAAGCGAAAGTCTCCATCAAATTTGTCCACCACTCTTGACGAAACTAAGGCTCTAATAACAAATTGCTGCAAAACCTTTCTGGGTTTGGATCAAAAGTGCCGAAGCATGAAAAAGATGTCTCCAAGAGACTCTCATGAACAAAAATGAACCTCGATCCACAAAGGAAAATTTTATTGATCTACAAAACTAAATTCTAACCTCAAACCCTAGAATCCAACACTCCTACTGGAATTGAAAAGCTAATCCTAATTACAACTCATTAAAGAAATATAATAAGAAACAGTATCAAAGACTTCCTTGGGTCCCACATGTGCACTGAAGATCTGGTTGTGCCTGCCAATAGACACTTTGCATCAAATGTCCATAATACTTCAAGACGGAGCACAATTCTTGATGATATACTATTTGCAGGAATGAGGCAAATCTGCTTCAATTTGGTGAAGAAAAACCATAAACAGAATATATATATATATAAAATAAAACAATCCAAAGGAAAAATTAACTGCTAAGACCGCAGGAATCTTTGAAGACAAAAAGGACGGCATCTGCCCCTTGAGATACAGTGGTAGAAAAAATCCACCAAAAACCAACACGTAGATACACTCTGGTAGAAAATCCTTCAAAAAACCCACATGTCTTTTACTTCGAAGACAGTTCAAACTGCAAAGCCAGGGTATACAAAATGATACGAGACACACATGGATTATGGAACCAGACACAACTCCATGTTTACCCATTCTGCAAATGGATATGTTACAAGCATATCTCACCAAATATTTCAATACCACAAGAAGATTGCTAGAAGATTTAAAAAAAAAAAAGCAAATCTCATACAACTATTACAGTTAGATGCACTTTAAAATGTATCTTGCCAATATCATTGTAATATCCAGTATTCACCTTGGTACTTAATAACAAAACGGTAAAGGGCCAAGTTTGATCTAGGCATGAATTACAGACAAATTTGATGTACGGCACTTATCTTTTTCTTTTTAATTAGAAGTGAATATGTATTAGACTATTGACACCCTGTGAATGGTCTACGGAAAAAAGAATTGCACCAAGATGTATTGTAAATACATACAGAATATTCTCCTAGGGGGAAAATCTGATGGATACGACAAATCTTCAATAGCTCATTCAGTGCTTCAGTTCGTTTCCCTTGAATTTCAAGTGCCTACAATGAATACCACAGTTACTGAATAAAATATGCATATTGGAGACCCTTTTATTTCAAGTGCCTACAATGAATACCACGGTTACTGAATAAACTATGCATATTTGAGAGAGGGGGGTTTTGGGGGGGGGGGGTGGGGGGGGGGGGGGGGGGGGGTGGGGGGTGTGTTGGGGGGTGGCGGGCGGAAAAACCCATGAAACAAAGGCTGGGGAAGTTCTAGGAAAAGCTTGCATGAAAAAAACAGAGAGCAAATGATCCAATCCTTGAATATGATATGTGACAAGTTCTAGAGTAGTATTCAACCCTGAAAAAACAACCACCGTACCCAAGCCTGTAAAAATCGTGAACGTGTACGGGCTGCAACAGCTGCACACACAATTTTTGCTGCCCGAGCTTTATCAAGTCCAATGTCATCTGCAAGCCCAGCAATGAATTGTCGGACCTCCTCACCATCAATTTGAACAAGGGTAGGCTCACATGTCACACTGCACTAGTTAAAAATTTTACCCAATTTCAAAAATATATATATATATATAAGACAAATCAAATCAAACAAGGAAAGAACTAAGTAGAAGCAATTTATCACTAAGATTTTGAAAGAAAAGACCAGCAAAGTTCAGAACAAAAGAAAAACAAAGAAATCATACTCGCTACAAGCATGCAAAACAAAGTCAACTGATGCACGATAAAAGGAATAACATGAATTGGCTGTGTCAAATGAGATCTTCGCACCAGAGGTCTTACATATGCGACGGACCTGGAATCAAATGAAAACAAAGAAACAATGCCCATCAATGACGGAACAGTTCATCTGATTGACTGAAACTTCCCTGTAATAGCTACAGCATTCATAAATAAATAAATCTGAGAGTGACAAGGTAATGAAGTATTTGAAGAAGAAAAAAACATCAAATATGTGTGAACGTGTAGATTTGTACATAGCAGACTTTTTTTTTCTTGATCGGTGTACATAACAGACATAGATTTGTTTTGTCTTAAATTGACTAAAAAGAGAGAGAAGTAGAAAGGAAGCAAATAGACGAAGGGAATAATATATCCCCTACAACGCCAGCTTACAAGAATACCCTAGAAAAAGGAACAGGAAACATGAAAATCAAACCCTTTCAAGAAGAGCCACCATAAAATTGACCCACAACTACAATTTCACTCCTACTTATGAGAATCTAGTTTTTACTGGTATATTTTGTTTTCTATTAGATATCATCTATTATACGAGGTACATAGTTCTTAGGCCTTATTCTTGCCACTTATTCTGACTTACATCTTGATAACCAACCAAAGTTGAAACATCTTGTTCAATACCTCGTCAACATATCTACTCTACAGGCCCATAACTTTGCAATTCTGAGGTATAATGTGAAAGTTTTAACCAAACCAGAATGAGGTAAATAGGGTGATGAGCTTAGAAAAAAAAATTTCCAATGTTTTTAATCTCATTAAAGTAGATGGCTCCGATTAGAAGTGATAACAATTAGGATAGATTAAACTTTTTTTTTTTTTACTTAATAAATGTGTAAACATTATAAAGTCTTTCGATGGAGAAGAATTAAGACCCTCGCTTGGATTATTCCTCCTTTCATCTTTTTGCTGACAATGTTCTCTTCTTGTTTCTCCCTCCTAGATTTCTTTTGACAGTGCAAAACCATCCTCTTTTATTCATTAGAAGTGCCACTCTGTTTATTTATTTATTTATTTTTATTTTTTTGGATAACCACGCCACTCTCCTTATTACTTACTGATTTCAACCAGAAAAGGAAAAAGAGATAACCCCCCATGTTTAGGGCACGTTTTTGTGGCACTACATAAAATTAGTTCTGTGAAAATCTTTTCCTCTTTCCGTGGAAACCCATTCCTACCCCATCCCATGGGAAATGCTTTTCTGCTGAATCATGAAAATTTTAGTTCATTTTTCTGCTTTTTCTCGAGGAAAAACCGCCGCACCATACGTGGAACTTTTTTCACTGCAGAAAAGCATTTCCACTTTCCATGATTTTTACACAGGAAAGTGGCCACACGTACATACCCTTATGTGATTGGGTGATTTTATTTCAATTAAAAACTGAGTCACCATACAAGGAAGTAGAGCATCAGAACAACTTAGAATGCTGTCTGAGGATTAGGTGTGTAACCTGAATCTACATCAAACAGTCTTTAGCTCGCTGCTAACAATAAACCATTCCCTTTTATAAAAGCAAGTGACAGCTAGCAACCAACTCAGTAAACGTCAAAGGTGAGGAGATTGGACAACAAATCAGTAACATACCAAGTGGTTGACAGCAAGCTGGATGAAGATCGGATCATTTCTGTCACCAAACGCTTCTTGGAGCAATATGAAGGCACAAAGAGGGCCCAAGGGCTGAACTATGCGTCAACTAAGTTAAGATCGAGGAATGGGACCCAAAGGGCCTGTTTCTTTACTAGAATTCCTTCATATTAGAATTCCCAAAGAGGCCCTTTGCATTTTGGTGGAATTCCTGGATGCTCAAGTCCAAAGGAGCATCCAGGAATTCCACCTTGTCTGGGAATTCAGAAATTTCCCACACATGAGTTCCTGGGATTCTAGTAAAGAAACAGGCCCATACAATGTCAAGGCTGATTTGATAAAACAGACAATAGTAGGGGCTTATCTGTAAATAGCGTGAAAATCTTGCGGAAATACAGCAAACAGGGAATTGATTGGGCCTCATTGAAATGGGCATTAATGGGTCAAAACACATGAAAGATCAACAGCCATCAGTCGCTATTAAGTGTACTAGGACCTGGTGAGATTCATCTCTTAAGATGATGGGCCAAGTGGCCCCACAGCAGGATTTCTCCTTGCTCTTTGATACATTCCAGCTGACTGAAACTCTTTGATTTTTTTAATTGCTTTGCTTAATCAGTTTCTTTTATGGTTACAATTCCTAAATCTTAGGAAAGTAATTAGGATTGGATTAGAATTGCTTTCAGGGATGTTGTAGGGTTCTAAGATCAATATATAAGAGGTCTTCAGTGAACAGTAACAGCTACAGTAAATTTCAGATTTTATCAAACTTTATTGTTTTAGATTGATCATTTTCTCCTGTGGACTGAGATCACCTACACACTCAGTATTACAGGTCAGTGTGGTTTTAATTTTGAGTTCATTATCCTCTCCATTTTTATTTTAGTTTTTTGGAATTTCGGATTTGTGGATACTGGCATCAAACAACAAATTGGGACTGCATCCATGGTCTAGAGTGAGCTTTTTTTTTTTTTTTAGTTTTTATCTTTCTATGCATGCTCTTAGGTCAGACCCTTTTTAGAGGCCAACACCCAAAAAAAAGAAGTTAAAAGAAATGTTGAAGAAGCTACCACAACAAAGCATTTTATTTCCGTCTAAAAAGCGTTTCATACAATTTATGAGCACGGCCCATATCAGCTAACAAGGGCCAGTTTTATGTTGTGCAACTTTCTTTCTTTCTTTCTTTCCTTTTATTTATTTATTTATTTATTTATATATTTGACTGGTTCATTTCACAAGTTCCTCCGGTCAGCAACCCTTTAAGATGCCAATGCAAGAACCACTTTAGAATGACACAGAATTCATTTTATTATAAATAATAATTACGGAATGATGGCACTTAAACAGATCTCAGCATGATTTTCATCTAAGAGAGGAAGATCTTTCTTTTTGAGTAGCAAAGATAATGACATTACACCAATTTGGCAACATAGATATTCAGTATCATTCTTTAGGTTATTGCCTGAAAAACTCTAAGGTCATCTTTACAATAATACTAATGGAAGTGTTAAGAAAAGACGAGTTTGTGAAGGGAAACTAGTATTGAGAATATAGAATCTTGTAACAGGAACGTGGTGGGATTGTTTAGTAAAACAATTAGATCATTCAGTGTTTTTCCCCCTTTTTTGGATCGATAAGATGACTTGAACCTATAACCTTATGGTTGCAAATATTGAGCACTTTCCAACTCTGCCATGGACTCACGAATAATAAGACAAAACGGATATACAACAGGCAAAGAAAACAATTGCACGAAAGAGAGCTTTGTAAGTTATACAGAATGAGCTAATGTGACATTGCAGATATAATTTGCCATTCGGATGACAAGGCACTGCAAGCCTGTGGAGAGGTGTTAACCATAAGGGGTCATTTCATGTTTCGTAATTTAAAAGCATAGTTCATTAAAATCATTTACCTCATTTCAATTTTCATTAAAAATGAAAAGGATGAGATGCAAAAATTAATGAAATATAAAAGATGGAAAAGGAGGATGGACAAGAGAAAAGATAAGAAAGAAACATAAGGACGAAAAAACTAGTACATAAGTTTCAAACCATCCATAGCTATAACCTGTTTCTGATGTTCGATTGATTAAATCTTGTAGCTAGCTTGTAAAAGAAGACAAGTGAACATGATTTTAACATGTTTTAAGAAGGAATTCTTTAACTCTTTTTTTTTTCTAATGGTAATTCTTTAACGTGACTTGGACTATTGCAAGAATAGAAGCTTATAAGATACCACAAAGAAATTCATTCTGATACCTTGGCTTGATGATTAGTAAGGATAACAAAATTGAGGAAGATGTCAAACATAGGATAAAAGTGGGATAGTTAAAGTGGAGACTTGCTTCTGGGGTGTTTTGTGATATTTGCATACCAACAAGATTGAAGAGAATATCTTACAGGATAGCGATTAGATTAGATAGGACCTATCGAGTACAATGTTGGCCAATCAAGAAGTAACACGTGCACAAAGTGAGTGTAGTAGAGATGAGAACAAAATAAAGCTGTGTCACTACCTTCTTTCCAACACATTCTACCTGATTTCGAGGATCAACCTCTTAAAGGTCCTTGTCATAAAAGCAGGTTCTCTCAACACTCAACTGGCAAAATGGTCTACCCTTCTATCACAGTTTGATATTAGGTATGTACTATAAAAAGCAATTAAAAGCCAAGCTCTAGCAAACTTTCTTGCAGAGCATCTGCGTTTTCAACAGCATTTAGGGGTAACATCAATAGATAAAATAAGAAAAACCCATTTGATATGGTTTGGACATATCCAATATAGGCCAACAATGACACCAGTGAGGAAGATTTTTTATATGCAGGTTATGGCCCACCAAGGGCAACGGGTGGGCCGAAGAAGACGTGGATGGAAGTAGTAACAACAGATTGGAAAAAGTGCAACTTATCCGAGGATTTGCTCGGGATAAATCGGCATGGAGAAACAAAATTCATGAAACTGACCCAACATAATTGGAACAAGACTTTGATGATGATGACTTGAACCCACAACCTTAATATTGCAATAGTGAGCATCTTCCACTATGCCACAGTCTCTTGTTCTTCAATAGTCAATGATTTTCAATAAAAAAAAAGTATTCAAACAACAAGTATTCAAACATGATTTAAGGTGTGAAAAATGATTGTGCAATTAAAATTTTACACGAAAACATATTGCTACTAGATGCAAGGATGAAAATGAATAATAGCAGAATACTTGCATAACTTCAAATAGGTAACAAAAGCACTGACTTGAATAATATCATCTTCAGTATGATCCTTTCCGCTCATTTTATTATCCATGATTGCTGGAAACCAAGTCAATATGAAGCGATTTGAGGTAGAAAAATATCAATCATAGCATTTATGAAACATGTTTCCATGACTAGGGGAGATATGGCTTTACCTACAAAAGAAACAAAGCAACTAAGTGAGATAGAATAGACTGTTTCCTATGTGGAAGGAAAAAGATTATTACTGCCTCTAGAAGAAACAATTTGAAAATGATTTCTCATGAGCTAGAATGAGACTAAACAGAAAAAAAAAAAAAAAAATAGTGACGACAACAACAATGATGATAAAAGAAGTTATATACACAGCTGAAGTGGGTTTTCATTAAAACAGTTTGCAATTGCAAGTACGCACATACACTGTATACCAACCCACTAATAGCTCAGCAGTAAGGGACCTCCCCTTCAATAGAAACAACCAAGAAACGATAATTGGTTATGTTGGATAGGGACTTTGGGTAGTATGTATGTGTGTACAAGTGTGAGATTATGGAACAAAGCAAAAATCAGGTACCGGCTGAGATAAAGAAGTCGTCTCGGGCTTGGTTTGACAAGTTTAGTCAAGCTATATTAAGGTATGGATAGAAGGGTTCCAAACAAATTGCATTTATTTACTAAAGAAATCCTATTCTCGGTCAACGTAAATGGTAGCGTTGGAAGTTGACAAAAGCAATGATGAAAAGGAAATTTAGTAATTAGAATAGCATCAGAGTATAAAAATTCTTTTGGGAATTGAAGTAGCCAGATTAAAGAAAGGAATCATAATTTGCAGAAAAAGTACACAACCCATTTACTGGAGAAGACAAGAAAGTTGGGTGTGAAAGCTGCTGATACACGTGGAAAAATCATACTCTTGATTCTAACAATGGGGAGTAGTTTTATTTTCCCAAGGCATTTCGGAAGTTGAGAAACTAATCTATCTACCACACAATGGGACATACTGTATCCGGTCAAGCTGGTGAATTAGTTTTAGAGAAGTTGTCTGGAGTCCTCTCCAAGCTGGTTCTTGAGGACGGTTGAAATGTGTTCAGAGAACTTTTGGTGCAATCAAAGATAACTCTTACATGATGCAAGATAAACAACCATAATTCTTCATTCTAAAGCTCTCTTCAAATGGTTCCATGAGGAAAACTAGGCCAAGAACTATTTACAGGTGGGTTGATTACACTGAAAGCTCTAAATGTGGATTAAGGTACGTACAAAATAAGCACAAGCAGATGATCGCCCTCTATTAAGGACCCCAAAGTCTAATGATTATACTAACAACTTGCACAAACAGTCCCTAATTAAGGCCTTAATTAGATTGGTTACCATCATCAGATGGTAATGATATCTAGCCACCCTTTACCAACACGTAGCTTTTAGTCACATTCAAGCCACATCATTTCCATATGCCTAGATAGGCTCCATACATGGGATCTCAAGTCCCAAACTTTGGAGAACCTTTCTCATAGTTCCTCATCTCAACAGTTGCCAAACACATACACGATTCTGTAACTAGTTCTTGTAAACTAGCAAATAGCAATTCACGGTAACTAGTCTAAGTTCACATCAGCTCCAATCAGGTAACACAAAGGAACATATCAAAGCATACCAAAAAAAAAAAAAAAAAAAAAAAACCCAACCTCGAACGAGTCGTTTGGCCTCTCTCTGAAACTCCTCCTTTCCCACCGTCACAACCGGCTTAGGAAGCGAAACCGGCCACCACGAAGGGATCGCCGCCTCCCTTAAAGCCCGTCTATCCGCCGCAGACTCTCTCACTCTCCTCTCCCCACCTCGAACATCCGAAAGCGGACTTACAACACCCCTAAAACCCCTCTTCTCCTTCATTCCCCTCCCAACAACCACCTCCCTCCCCCCAAGACTCCGATCCCTCCTCCGAACAAGGTCCAAACCACCAAATCCAGATCTCAAACCTAACTTCATCAAAAATCGAACCGCGATAAACGCAACAAAGCTCCAGACGAGGAGATCCGCGATGAATTCCAAAGAGGATCGGCGACAGGCGATGACAACCCGTCCTTTTCGATCAAAGGTGACGAGAGTCTGCAGATCGGAGATGGTATCGGCGCCGGAGGAGAAGAAGTGGTGGAGCTTCGATTGGGAGGAGAGGAAGAAGGATTGGAGGGAGGATGAAGCTCGGTAGTACGCGTCGTCGAGATCGAGAACCAGATGGAGTTTCTGATGATGATCGGAAGGAGATTTAGGGTTTTGGGGGTTTCTTCTTCTGCTGCGACGGAAGAGAGAAGAGGATATAGGGTTTATGTGATGTCGTTCGGTTCTAGGGTTTTGGCCATGGAAGAAGAATGAGAGACTGAGATGTGTTGCAGAAGCAGCAGAGATCATGACATTTGTGTGTGAGAGAGAATGGAAGATGGAATGAAGCTTTTTGCTTCTTCTTCTTTGTGCCGTGCGTTGCGGTTTATCCGAAATGTAACGGGTTCTGTTTTTTATAATCTTCTTCACCTGAGAAGATTTGGACAAGAACAAGAAGCCGGGAAGAGAAATGGGTACTTGCGAAGATTTCAAATAAGTCCTTTAAGTTTTTTCCTTATTTTAATAAAGGGCACAAGTTTTAAAAGTTTTTAAATTAATTTATATATTTTTTAGCAAGTTTTCAATTGAGGACATTGTCCTTTTAAGGCTATTTTTAGACAACTTCTTTTGTCAAATTTTTTTTAAATACCTAAATTGCCTTTCACATCCTCGACATTCTCCTTCTTTCCTTTACTGGTGTCATTTATATGATCGATGACAACCAGCGTCCTCACGACGATTGGCTACATGTAGTGGAACCATGTTATGGCTTTAAATGAAAAGAAATTCGGGTGTTTTTAAAAAATAAGGAATAAAGTCGCTATAAAAATAACTTTAAATGGTCAGACGCCCTTTATTGAAAACAAAATGGGAAACTTAGGGGACTAACTTAAAGATTTTTAAAATTTGTTTTCCTCCTTTGAAATAAAGTAAAAACTTAAGGCCTTATTTAAAATGGAGATGCTCCTATATCTTCCTATTTAAAATTATCCCGTTTTAGTTTCGTGTGCAGAAAAGTTTTCATTTTCCATGTTAGGAAAAACACCCTACAATGTAGATTGTGAGGCTAGAGGAAAATAGAAGAGTGGGTTTTTTTTTTTTTTTTTTAATTTTGTGCAAGGTAAAATCCTCAACTTACATTTCTATTACTTGACTTAGCTTGTTTTGTAAATTCACTTTACCAGTGAAGTGAGGTGAAGGGTAATTTCAAGAGACAATGAGGGCCTATTTGTTTTAAAGAATTGTGAGAATTCTTGTTTAAGAGAATTCTGAAAATTCCAAAGGCCTGTTTGGTTACAGAAGTTTCTGACTATGAATTGGGCCTTTTGAGCATTTCTCATATGGTATGATATTTTGTCCATGGGCATTCCAAATACTCTGTCTGATGTAGGAATTCAGAATTCCCAACCACTTGAAAAATGCACTTTCAGCTTTATGAAATCCTAGAATTTCAAATGTTAGAAGGGAGTTAAGCATTTGGGGCATGTTTGTTTAGAAGAATTGTGAGAATTCTTATTCATAAAGATTTTGAGAATTCCAAATGTTACCCTCTAAAGTAAGATTCAAATGCTCAATCCCCCTCTAACATTTGGAATTCTGAAATTTTGGGAATTCATAAGGTTAAAAGTGCATTTTCAAGTGGTTTGAGATTTCGAATTATTACATCAAACATAGCATTTGGAATGTTCATGCGACAAGATGTCGCATCATGTCATAAATCTCTAACAAGACCAAATTACTTTTCAAAAATGCCTCTAACAATACAGGCCCTAAAAGTACATTTTTCATGTGGTAAAGAATTCTTAATTCTTGCATCAAACAGAGTATTTGAATCGCCCATAGGACAACATGTCCCATCATATAAGAAATTCCCAACGATCCCAATTCCTTGTCGGAAATCCCTTTAACCAAGCAAACCCTATAAGAGAAAATGGGTCAATTCAAAAAGTGTCATATTTCAAAAAACGCCTCAACTCTAAAAAAAATTCAAAAATTTACTCTCTCATGCTACTAAATGGTAAAAAGTGATATTTCTTTAATAAAAAGTCAAAAACTACATTCTCATTTCACTAAATGACAAAAAAGTCATCATTTTTTTTTCAATTTGACACATATTCTTTGCTTGTCTCTTAATTTGTACCTTTTACTTCACTTTACTGTTTCTTTTATAGGGCATATTTTAAAATAGGGCTCAAATTTTGCCACGCTTTCATATTAGGAAAAAAATTATTTTTAAAATAGCTAGGCTTATGTTTTCCCAATTCATTTCAAAATAGGACATTGGTGAGTAGGTTTTCAGTTGAGTTTGTTCTTCGTTTTTTCAAAATACTCAAAACTCCCTTGGAACATTTTCAAAACAAAATGTGAAAACTCTATTCCTTTCTCTTTTTCTCTCCCAAGATTCCTTCCTTCTCAACTATCACCCTACCTCTCCTCCTTCAACAATAATCAACTAACTCACACGAGGTGAGTCTCCTCCCTTCCTCTTTCTTCTTCCTCCTTCCTTCCTCTTTCTTCATTTTCCCCCCTCTTTCCTTTTTTTTTTTTTTTTATGTGCTACAAGTGGTGCCCCCAACAACCGCTGACAGCCATGCCATGCCATGCCATGTCATGACAGCCATGCCACTCTGCCTAAGTATTTTGGGGAAAAAGAGAAAGAAGTTGCCAGAAAAAACCCAAATCTCAATAAATGTTCAGATTTGAAATGGAATTTAAAAATTAAGCCTTGCTGTGAAAACTATATTTTTTTCCATGATATGAAAACTAGACAAAACTTAAGGAGCCCTGTTTTATAATCTTCCCTTTTCTTTTCTTTTTTTCCTTTTTTTTTTTTTTGCATGAAAAGAGAATTATCCAATCAAGAAAGGTACTATTTTGAAGTTTTTAAAGTTTCCCAAATTTCTTCCATTGTGACATGAGGGCAGTTTTACGAGACGAATTTTAAGGGCTACACAATTTGAACTAACTGTCTTATAATTATACATTAAAGCCAAAGGTTTTGAATTCAATTTTGACCGAATTTCTTTCAATTTTGACTTATTTTATTGAGACGCCATAGTAAAAAAACAAAAAATGTATATTATCAGGTTGAATTTATAGGCTGTGAAGTCCACACTGACACAATCGTAGATGTTCCTGCTAATCTAACTCTCAAGGAATATATCTTTGAAATTCTCAAGATTATTTATTTAAAAATCGAATTAGTGGATTATACTGGTAAATGTCTAGTTAAGGTTGGCAAATGAGTTGGGTTGGGTAATGTGTGGAGTGTTTTCCAAAAACCGAGGTTACTCCTGACTTCGGCAACAGTACCATTCAGGGAACACCTCGACTTCATCTATCCAGCACGGCAATGTGCCAGCTGGCACCAAGATGGAATTGGTCTCTATAAGAGATTCGACCACGTTCCTCTGGGCTCAGCCTCATGCGTCTCGGCACCAGTGTCCGACCTCAGGCCCGCCCGACCTAAGTGCATTCTCCAGTTCGGTCCACTGGCCGAGGTGAACACTGAGCGTCCAATCCCCATTATGTGAAGGGACACCTACGTTGCATAACGTACTCACAGATAAGGTGGCCGCGGAATACTGATAAGGGGTCATCCCTATCAGGCGATCACGTCCACATTTATGTGTGGGATTGAGGAGAGATCCAATGGGACAGTACTCTCACCTACCACCACTAGGGAACTTTCCACACTCGCCTATATATATGCATGGTAAGGACCATGATCAGGTACGCAATATACTGTGCACTACACTATCTTGCCTGAACCTTCTTCTTTTTTTTTTCTCACTTCACCCTAGTTCAGTGACTGCACTAACTCAGGCGTCGGAGTGCCTTTCGCTGATAGCAGCCTGGGGCCCTGACTTTTATCTATCTTTCAGGTTCAGGACTTCCATCACTTTCAGACCAGATAAGCAGCATCATTAAAAGCTTCATCATCGTCTAAACCAAGTCCAGAATATTCAGGCACTTACAATTGGCACCGTCCGTGGGAAACATTTGAAAAAATCATATATTTCACCTTAAAAAGTCATGCCTCCAAAGGCTAGGAAGGGAAAGGGCGTTGGACCGTCCATGTCCATACCCCCAGAAACATTTTTGCCCCTCATGCCACCTCCACTGGTGACGAACCAGGCAGGAGCGATTAGGTAGGCATCGTCAGACCCTCGGCAGAGGAGGGTTGGAGGAGGTCCCGACATGAGAAGCGTGGGATCGCCCGTTACCCAGTCGGTTTCGTCGTCGAGAGGGGTGACGGCTCCTCCTCTCCACGACCCCGTTCTGGAGCATGTCCGGCCATCTCCCTCCCAGGCTGAGCGTCCTCGTCAGGACGTTATCCTGCTGGAACAACCCCGCAGGGATGTTCCTCCTCAGGGACAGTCCCAGCGGGGCAAGACACCAGCGTTATCCAAGCCGCACCAGCCTCGTCACTGGGACCACGTGGAGGAGGACCACTTGCACCTTGACGACGAGGGCAACAATGACATGATTCTGGAGGAGGCCGACGAGGCCCACCTCGCGGAAATCAGGGCTCAAAATCGCCTCATTCAAGAAAAGGATGCTCTGATCCTCCAACTCCAAAGTAGGCTTGGAGAGAAGGAAAAAGAGAAGGTCCCGGCCGGGACCTCGCTCGTGCCTCCCGCACGGTAGCGAGCCCGGAGGGTCCTTGAAGCTCGGCAGGACTTGAGGCAAGTCCTGAACAATAAAAGGCGTGACCGAGCAGCACTTACGCCAGCGCTGACCCTCAGCAGCAACGCCAGAGGCAAAGGAGACAGGGGGTCGACCCCGACATGACGGATTGGATCAATCAGCAAATAAAACAGACTGTACAGCAGAATATGGAGTTTGCTGGCCTCACCCGAGGTCCGCTAGCAACCAAAGACAGTGACAATCACGGCGCGTCTCCTTTCTCTCGGGAGATCAGGGATCACATCCTCCCCGAAAAATTCAGCGTCCCGAGGTTCAACCTTTATGACGGGACCTCGGACCCTGAAGCACACCTCCGACACTTCACCCAGAGAATGTCGGTGTGGGGCGGCGACGACAACCTAAACTGCAAGGTCTTCTCCTCCAGTCTAGGTGACCTCCCACTTCGGTGGTTCTGTGCACTTTCCGAGGGATGGATTTCGAGTTGGCGGCAGCTCCGAAACTCCTTCGTCGAAAAGTTCCAAGCGCACCGGGTCATCCCGAAGACAGACGCCGACCTGATGGCCATCAGAATGAGGCCGGCCGAAAATATAACTCTGTTCGCCAAGAGGTTCTGGACCATTTACAGACAGGTCGAAGATACCAATGATGAAGTAGCCATCAAGTCCTTCTAACAGGCTCTGTTGCCAGCCAACGAGCTTCGGAAGGACCTGGTGTGGTTCCCCGTGGTCACAGTGAAAGCACTGATGGCCAGGGTGAATCAATTCATCGAGCAAGAAGAGGACGAGGTTCGAGCTCGGGAGAGCCATAGCCTTTGGCATGAGGACCGACCTTCTAAGAAGGACAAGAAGCTAGCCAAGAGGGAGATGGACCGAAACTGAGAACCATCCAACTGGGCAGCACGCTTCGCTCCTAGCTTGGGAGGCAGCGTGAAGCCGAAGTCAAGTGATGCCTCTTACAAGGTCGTCAACATCATCTTCAAGGAGCCCATTTACAAGCTCCTCGGCAAGATCCAGACGCAACCCTTCTTCAAATGGCCCCAGCCCATAAAAGGCGATGCCTCCACCCGAGATCAGAGCAAGTTCTGTGCCTACCACAAACATAATGGGCATAGGACCGATGATTGCTATGCCTTCAAGGCGCACCTCGAAAGGCTTGTGAAGGATGGACACATGAAGGACCTCGTCAAAGAAGAAGGCAGGGTCAACCGCGCTCAGCAGCGCCAGCTCGATGATCGGGACAGCGATGAGCCTGAAAGGACCATCACCGTCATCCACCTAGCTCCCGCTCCTAAAGGAAGCAGCCAGGCTCGAACTGAGGCTATGAGGGCCCAGCACAGCAAACAGGTGATGACGGCTGAGCTCGGTCCCTCAGCGAAGAAGGCAAGGAAAGAGAGACCAAAGATTTGGTTTTCTGATGAAGACTTGGACAGGGTCCAACTACCCCACAATGATCCTCTGCTCCTGACCCTAAGGTTGGGGAACTTCAATGTCAAGAGGATCCTCGTGGACCCTGGGAGCTCCTCGAAAATCCTCTACTATGACTATTTCAAGAAAATGGGTCTGAAAGAGGAGGACCTGCAGGAAGACTGCACCCCAATGGTGGGTTTCAGCTCCAAGTCTGTATACCAGCAAGGGAAGATCTCCCTCAAAGTCGAAGTACGGGGAGCCTCCATGACAGCAGACTTCCTGGTGGTGGACGCACCGTCCCCATATAACGTCATCATGGGAAGAACCTGGCTGCACAACATGGAAGCTATGCCCTCCACCCATCACCAAAGGCTCAAGTTCCCGTTACAGAACGGAGACAGTAGCTTCAGGGTGATCATAGTCCACGGCGACCGGCAGATGGCCAAAGAGTGCCTCATGGCCGTGGTCCCCGGCGAAGCAGAGCCGCAGCAGGTCCATATAGCCGAGCTGGAGGCAAAGCTTAAAGTTGTCGGCCGAGCACTAGAGCAGAAGAGCGTAGAGGACCTCACCGAAGCCATGATCAATCCCAACGATCCAGAGAGGTACTTCTTGCTCGGAAGTCAGCTTGCAGAAGCTGAGAGGTCCGAGCTGCTTGACTTCTTGTTACAGAACAAAGAAGTATTCGCTTGGACCCCCTACGAGATGCCCGGCATCTACCCCGAGGTCATGAGCCACAAGCTGAATGTGGACCCCAAGCACAAACCTGTGATCCAAAAGGCTCGCAGAACCGGGTCCAACAGGCAGAGGCCGTAATTGAGGAGGTCAAGAAGCTATTGGAGGCCGAAGCGATCAGGGAGGTCCGCTATCCTAAGTGGCTGGCTAACACAGTGGTGGTCAAGAAAAAGAATGGGAGCTGGAGGGTCTGCGTAGACTTCACTGACCTCAACAAGGCGTGCCCCAAAGACAGCTTCCCACTTCCAAAGATTGACCAGTTGATCGACGCCACTGCCGGGCATGACAAGATGAGTTTCCTCAATGCTTACCGAGGTTACCATCAGATTCCGATGCACGGGTCTGATGAAGAGAAGACCACGTTAATAACACATAGAGGCATCTACTTTTACAAAGTGATGCCCTTTGGGTTAAAAAACGCCGGTACCACTTACCAAAGGCTGGTAACAAAAATGTTTCAGGCCCAGCTCGGTAAAACGGTCGAAGTGTACATTGACGACATGGTCGTCAAGTCTAAAAGGTCACAGGACCACTTGACGGACCTGAGACAAATCTTCGCCGTCCTCAAATAGTTCAAGCTCAAGCTGAACGAGTCCAAATGTGCGTTTGATGTCGGCTCCGGCAAGTTCCTGGGCAGCCTGGTCACGAGACGAGGGATAGAGGCTAATCCCGAGCAGATCTCGGCGATTCAGGCCATCCAGAGTCCGACCACGGCAAAGCAAGTCCAGCGGCTTACAGGGATGGCAACCGCGCTAAACCGCTTTATCAGCAAAGCTTCAGACAAATGTCGTCCCTTCTTCCAGCTCTTGAAGAAGAGCTAGAAGTTCAAGTGGACTTCGGAGTGCGACAGAGCCCTTCAGGAACTCAAGGGATATCTATCTTCACCTCCCCTGCTGTCCACTCCAACACAGGGTAAAGTCTTATACTTGTATCTGGCGGTTTCGGACCACGTAGTGAACTCGGTGCTCGTTAGAGAAGAAGACAGGCAACATAGGCCTATCTACTACACAAGCAAGATCATGTTGGACGCCGAAACGAGATATTTGCCTTTAGAAAAGCTCTAACTCGCGCTCATCAATGCCTCCCGCAAGCTCTCCCACTACTTCCAGACATACTCCATAGTGGCTGTTACCGAGCATCCACTCAAGTCTCTGTTCAGAAAGGCAGACTTCTCTGGAAGAGTGTCCAAATGGGTCATCGAACTGGGGCAGTACGATATCCAATATCAACCCAGAACGGCGATCAAAGCCCAGGTGCTGGATGACTTCATTGTGGAGTTCACCTCTCCTAGTTCGACATCGAGCTACCTTGACACTGAACGGGGGGGGGGGGGGGGGGGGGGGCAGGGAGGTAGAGGCAACCTCCGAGACCGAGACGGAACAGGAGCGATCCTGGAAGCAGTTCCTCGACTCATCCTGTAAGGTCTTCGTTGATGGGTCCTCAACCTCCAAGAGGGCGGGCGCAGGCATAGTCCTCCAATCACCGGAAGTCCTTGTCATCGAGCAAGCCCTGACACTTGACTTCAAAGCGTCAAACAATGAAGCTGAGTATGAAGCACTGATCGCAGGACTGGGCAGTGCAAAAATCCTAGGAGCACGACAACTGGTGGTCTTCAGCGACTCTCAGCTGGTGACAAGCCAGCTAAATGGAGATTACCAAGCCCGTGACGATAGGATGGCAGCCTACCTGGCCCACGCCAAGCAACTCCTCTCTCAGTTCCAAAAAGCTGAAGTCAGGCAGATCGACAAAGACTCTAATTCTTACGCCGATGCCCTCGCCAACTTGGCTTCTGCCGTCGAAGCCGGAAGAAAAAGGATTGTCGAAGTGGAAGCACTAGACAGACCGAGCATAGAGGTCCACCCACCTCAGCAGATCCTGTGTGCTGACCTCGGTCCGAGCTGGATGGACGAATTCATCTCTTACCTCAAGGACGACCAGCTCCCCGAGGACAAGAACCAGGTCCACAAAATCAGGCTGAAAGCAGCCCGGTTTTGGCTCTCTCCAGATGGCAAGCTCTATAAAAAGTCCTACAATGGCCCTAACCTCTAGTGCGTTCACCCAAGCAAAGTTGAAGACTTCCTTTATGAAATCCATGAAGGGATCTGCGGCAGTCACATTGGAGGTCGGTCACTGGCCTATCGAGCAATCAGCCAAGGGTACTGGTGGCCATACATGCAAAAGGACGCCCAGGACTATGACAGAAAATGTGAGAAATGACAAATTCTCTCACTCTCTCCATCAGCCAGCACACGACCAGAGTCCTCTTTCCAGTCCTTGGCCTTTCTCCCAATGGGGACTGGACCTGGTAGGACCTCTCCACCGAGCTCCAGGGAATAAGAGGTGGCTAATAGTAGCCACTGACTATTTCACCAAGTGAATAAAAGCCGAAGTGTTGTCCTCCATCACCGAGAAGGATACTAAAAACTTCGTGTGGAGAAACATCGTGACAAGATTTGGAGTCCCTTGAGCCTTGATCTCGGACACCTGGACTCAGTTCGACTTCAACTTCTTCAAGAACTTCTGTCAAGAGCTTGGCATCAGGAACTACTATTCCACTTCGGCCTACCCCCAGAGCAATGGTCAGGCCGAGATCTCTAATAAAGTGGTGCTCGATGGCCTCAAGAAAAAACTGGACCGAGCCAAAGGAAGATGGGTAGAGGAGCTTCAGAGTGTCCTTTGGGCATACAGAACTACCCCAAGGCACTCAACCTCGGCTACGCCTTTCTCCTTGGCATACGGGATGGAAGCTGTAATCCCACTTGAGGTCGGCCTCCCAACCCTCAGATCGGAACTATTTGATCAAGGCCAGAACGATGTAAACCCCACCAAAGAGCTCGACCTGGTTGAGGAACGAAGGGATGCAGTAGCCATCCGCCTCGCTTCCTACCAGCAGCAATTGGCTAGAGGATACAATTAGAGGGTCAAAGAGAGGAAGTTCTCACCTGGAGAACTAGTCTTAAAGAAGACACTTCCAACGGACAAAAATCCCAACGAAGGAAAGCTTGCACCGAACTGGCATGGGTCATTCAAAGTAACCTCGGCAGCTGGGCAGTCTGCATACAAACTTGAGGACATAGAGGGTAAAGAGCTACCACGCCCATGGAATGCCACTCACCTCAAGAAGTACTATTTTTAACTGTACTCAATTCTGAAAGTTAATAAGATCAGTTCTTGTGGAAGAATGTGTCTTGTTACTTTCAAATTTCGCCAAGTTACGGAACTCGGCACATGCACTCAGCTCGGTTACAGAACCAGCTTGCATTCGTTGCGGTCCCAGGGCTAGCCACTCGGCTCGGTCACAGGACCAGCCATTTTTAGCTTTGGTTACAGAACCAAGCTCGGCTACGGTTATGGAACCTTGCCCTTTAGTTATGGTCGTGGAACCTGACACATTTCGTTTTGCCAAGACCAGTGATTTGTTATGGTTATGGAACTTAGCTAAATCATT
The DNA here is from genome assembly GCA_028538565.1 of Umbellularia californica. Taxonomy (NCBI): domain Eukaryota; kingdom Viridiplantae; phylum Streptophyta; class Magnoliopsida; order Laurales; family Lauraceae; genus Umbellularia; species Umbellularia californica. The sequence goes on from JAPQWN010000009.1 coordinate 43,511,597, forward strand.
CGTCTCTGGTTACGAACCTAACAAACTATTGACTTCGGTCATCGAGTCGAGCTCAGTTACTTGTTTGTATTCCTATTACTTATTATGTCTTGGTTACGAGGCCAAACGCAGAAAAAGCCAAGAGAAAATGTATTCAACACGAGAAAGGATGAAAAAACTGATTTCATTCATTTTCCAAGGATGTTTACAAACCAAAAAAGAAAAAAGATACAGTAGAATTCTTCCCCAATTACAACGAAAGTAAAAGAACCAAATACATCAGCAAATAGATTTCCTTCAAACAGCCTCTTCGGCATCTCCCTCGGTAAGCTCAACCTCAGCGTCTCCAGTAGGGGCCTCTGGGAGGGGGTTCGGCGCAGGCTGTGGAGGTGGGAACTGGGGGATCTCTGCATAGGCGGGGTGGTCCTCAGGGACCCCTGCTGCTCTGAGTGCGCTCGTCCACCCCAATCTCCAAGCTTTCTGACTCACCTCGCGGACTTTGACCACATAGAGCTCCGAGGCTGCCTCCACCCCCTCATCATAGGAGCGGTTGGCCTCAGCTCGGAGCTTGGCCTCAACCTCCTCCTGCCTCTTTTCGAGCTCGGCCATCTTCTTATTCTAATCTTCCGCTTCAGCTTTGGCCTTTACGAGCTCGGACCTGAGGCCCGCGACAGTCACCTCCTGTTCGGCCGCTTTCCTCTTAGCCTCCCCGACCTCAGCCTCGAGGGTCACCTTTTGCTTCTCCATCCTCGCCGCTCGGGCAGTGCTCTGATGGGATTTTTCTGCCAGCACCAGGGTCCTTTGCAGGATCTGCGAGAGCAAGTGTTAGGACATATCACCGAGGTCAAAACGTTGAAGAAAAAAGCTGAGAGGAAGAGGAAGACTTACCCTGAGGGCATCTGAGCCACCGACAGCTCCACATCGTCAGACTCCCAGTGCCTCGCCATGTCTTTCGGTAGGGCACAAGCAAGCGCGAGAGCGTTGACAACCGAGGTACCATCGCCCACTCGGCCCTCCATCTATAGCGGCTGGCCATCCTCTAGCAGGAAGCTGGGCCTCCGAGGGGCTGGGCCGAGGGGCGGCGGAAGCAGAGCGGTCGGGTCGACTTCGCCTGCAGCCAGATCTTCGATCCTTGGACTTTTTCCCGCCCGGACCTAGTCCCGGTTGGACCCAGTCGAGCGCTCCTCGGTCGCCGAGGAAGCAGGCAGAGGGGGGGAGGAGGTCCCGGCAACAGCTGCATTGGCCGGACTGGATGGGGTGGCGGCTCCCGAGGTGGGGGTAGGGGACCCCTCGAACACGATGGCGTCGAGGTTTCTGAGAGTTGGACGGCGTTGCCCCATGCTCGTCTCCTCGTCCGAACTCGACGATTGGAGTTCGATCGCCTCTTCAAGCCTGGCCACCTCGGAATCGTCCTCGGAGTCGGCTTCGTCCTCGGGGTCAGCTTCTGGGTCGGCCTTACGGATGGCTTCGTTGCCGACTTGGGAAGGCCCAGCCTCGGGGTGCGCTTGAGAACGTCGTCCAAAGCCGACTGCCCAGCTATTTGCGCTATGAACATCGTCCAAGGCCGACTGCCCACCCTAGTGTCCGGTATCCAGCCCACTTTATAATCGTCAGTCTGCAGCGGGTTATGAATGCAAGATGATAATGATGGTTTGCATACGACACAAGTTCCATGACAAATACACGTGGATAGGTTCCCGAGTACAAGATAATAAATACTCCAAGTCAAGCCAAGATACAAGTCAAGTTCCAAGTTCCATGAGTAGTCCTCTTTCAAGTCTATCCACACGTGTTTATCAATACAAGACAAGGTACCTAAGGATACACTCTAAGTCTGGTCACATTCTAATTCTACGATTTAAGTTAAAAGTCATAAAAGTGTACAAGATAGAGTGCATAAGATACGACAAGCTGCGGATACATGATTTAAGAGTCAAAAGTGAAGAACAAGCCAATCCTAGGTCAAGAGTTGTCCATCGTGTACCAAACGTATCCCCAACGGAGCACGTATGGAGAATGAGTCAATAATGTCCTACTTTGATGGGGTCATGGTGTACGGGAGTTGTTGGGCACCAATTAACTCAATTCCACATGCATTCGGCCAAGTTACATTGATATACGGAAATTTCCGGACAACGGACGAAGCACACCAAGCCAAACATACTCCGTTTTCATTTTCCCCAATTGGTCATGCAAGGGTAGGGTCGATGGTTCCAACCTAAGGTCCAAACTAGGTTTAGAATCCCTTTACAAAGAGATAAAGGCTTGGTACATTGATCCAATAGCCACTTCCTTTCTCGATCTCTGATCATTAAGATATATATACCATTGGATTCTACATCTCGAGAGCTTTCCAACGGTATATAGAACTCCAAATTCGGATGAACGGGTCAAAAGTTATGATCGTTCGAAATCTGCCAAAATTCATGAAATCTGCCCCCAATGCGGCTAGCCGAATTGGCCTATGTGGCTAGCCGAATTGGCATGTTCGGCTAGCCTAAAATGTGACCGAAAGTGACCGAAAATGCCCTGTAAAAACATGGTTACTGGAAAAGTAACCGAATGGTGACCGAATTTCCTGCGGCTAGCCGAATTCTGGGTAGAAACATGAGTTTTTGAGCAAAAAATTCAATCATTTTGAGTGGTTCCTTCTCCAACCCCTTTCCAAATCTTTCCAAAGGCCATGACCTGCACAAAGAGCCACCATGCTCTCCTCCAAACCACATTTCATCCATTCATCAAGTCATCCACCCATAATAAAAACCCATTCAACCCATTAATCCAATTTTAGCATGTGTAATCTAATTAACCATGACAAGCTTTGAAATTTGGGGAAAATCTAAACAATGGGTTAACAAGAGACAATAATAATACATGCATGCCCAATATATAAAGCAAATCTACTTGCCTTCACCAAAGAGAGTGAAATAATGGAAATTGAGAAGATTGAGGAGGAAGAAATCTCCCACACACACTCTAGCCAACACAACTCTCCCAAGCCTCTCTTCTACACTTGAGGAACATAAATGAAAAGAAAGAAAGGAAATCCATCAACATGCAATCCATTCACAGCCATGAGAAACGAAATGGGAAGGGAAGGAGAAGAGGAAACTTACCAAATTTGAGATATAAGGAAAGAAGAAGAAGAAAGGAAGACAATGGTGTAGTTGGATGTCCTTGAAAGGGCCTTTAAGCTCCACATGCAAGATGAGAGAGTGAAGAAGGAAAAAGAAGAGAGGCTTGCAGCACTGTTGAGTGAAGGGAGGAAGAACGAATGATAGGGCTTGGTTGGGGTTTAAATGAGAGGTGGAGAAGGAAATGTCTGAAATGCCCATCTGAGTCAAATGAGAGAAATGCAATTATTTGAGGGACTTCGGGGCGTCGAATCGTGACGAGTCAAGAACGAAAAATGACGAGCGTGACGAGATCTTTCCAACGCACCCAAATTCGGGGAAAACGGAATTTTTGGAAAAATACCCAATTTTTTTCTATTAATCACAACTTAACCCCCTATTAAGACTAATCGTACTCGGAATCAAACAAAACTTTGGGAACATCTTACTAATGATAAAAGAAATTCGCTTAGCCACTAAACCCGCCTAATTAGCTAGAATCACAATTAATTAGGCTAACTGTCAATATTAGGAAATTAAACACCCTATTATGGTCGGGGACCTTACCAGTGTGATGTGTGAAATTCCGCCAAGGGTTCACCTATTGATAATCCCGACCATTCAAAATGAAGGTTGTTATATATCTCCAGTGATTTATCCTCAAAATTCTCTTCAATATGAATTGGTCCTAGAATAAGATCAAGCACATGACTGATAAGTGATAGGCACAATTTTATCTATTAATTATATTGTTAATGAAGTAATCAATCTTACAGTAGGACCAACTAAGATTGAAAAGAATTTGAGGATGTATTGCTAATGGAAATCACATTCAATTTGAATGGTCCGGATTGTCAATAAGTGGGACCTAAGGTAGAGTTCCATGCATTCCACTTCCAGAAAGCATGTGGGAGATACTCGGGGATTGTAAGCATGACACGGGAAATCAGTTAGGTGGCACTCTCCCAATGGGACTGGACTGAAAAATCCTCGGTTAGTGCGTCATGCCATCAGAACTCTTGCCTTTGTTTAGTCATCCGAGCTCGAGAGGAACTAGATTTCTTATAAAAAACAGAAAGGGCAGTTAGGCCTCTCCTCTCACTGTAAAAGAAGAGGAATGCATGAAAGAAGAAGATGCAGGAAAAATAAGAAGAGGAAAAGCAGTGGCAACAGCAATAGCAATGGCACCACAGAAACGGGTCAAAGAAGGTTCTCTCTCTCTCTCTCTCTCTCTCTCTCTCTCTCTCTCTTTCCTGCAAAGCAAGGACTCTTTATTTCAAAATTTATAGGTAGGTAACGCCAGCATACAACAAATATGGATAATATCCTTTGGAAAGGCTGCTACAAATAATTTTCAAAAACTTCTGGGGCTAGCTGTAGACCCAGGAATTCACATAGAACTCATAGAAAAAACACATATAATTTTCGAAATATATAAGGGCATTTCTGAAAATTTTGGAGGGGCATATATAAAAAATTATAAAAAGTTTTAAAACTTAAAAGGGCTTTTCCATAATTTTGGGGATCATGGTCCCTGTGCCAGCCACCCTTGGTTCCAAAAGTGTCCGTTCCAAATGGCGCCTGCCAGCCCCACAAGTGCCTGGGCCAACCGGTATAGAACCTAAAACTTTCATTGAGGGGGGTGGGCCCAAAACTAGGGTGGAATTAGGTACGACCACGTGGGGGCGATCATACCCGTTTGACCTTAGTCCGCTTTTAAAACTATAATGAAAATCTTGATTGTGCTTTGAAAATTTATATAAATATCTTGCATCCGCCCGAATAAAAATTCTAGGTTTGTCCCAAAATCCAATTGCATGTTTGGGTCGGCACCCCTCAAATGAAAATTCTGAGTCTGCCACTGCCCAAAATAGATAGTTGTTTTTGTGGGAAAACTAGGATTTTCACATTAGTTTTAGAAGTAAACCCAAAATCTTCATATGATTTCATGGTGACCTGGGAATTTTCATACACGCCCACCCCTATCCACCCCACCCCACCCCACCCCACCCGCTTCTGCTCCCCTTGGCAATACTAGGAATCGGGATCCCTTGAGTGGGTTTGCGATCGGTGACATTGAGTGAACTATTCAGGGTCCGCGGCGTCACGGCGGGCAACACTGGCCCAAATGCATGGCAGGATGCCTACGGTGACCTGACGAACCGTAAATGGTCCACTCACGGTCACCGTGGGGTTTTACCCCCACCAAATATGGACTCTAACACTAAATACTTATGCGGCCAAGAATCAATACTTTAAATGCCTGACGGCAGATGTTTTACTAAGAAAATTAAAAAACAGAAAAACTTGTCAAAGAGCGGCTTCGGAGTTTGGGGTCCTCTGCTAAACTGACGTTTTAATGAAATTCCTAGGCATTCTAGGGCTAAAATCAAAGAAATTAACCGCATATTCGACCGGACCACATATATATGATCATGCGTGGGTGGGCCCAATCATTGAATAAAGATCGTTTTTTGAAATGGGAATTACTTCGCAACTGTGTAACACGTGCACGAACTCCAACACCCAAATTGAGATACGGTTCGATATGAATCTCATTCCCTCCATGGACATAGTTTTAAATTTTAATTCAATAGGAGTGGTCCAACCATCCCATTGAGCGTGTGACTGTGTAAGTGAAAGTGAAAGTAAAAGTGTACCTCATGAATCTCAGAAATAGTAAGCATGACGGGAGATATGTGAGTCTCAGATATAGTAAGCATGACGGAGATATGTGAATCTCAGAAATAGTAAGCATGACGTGGGGATATGGGTTAGGTGGTCCTCTTCTAATGTGACTTGAAGAAGCCTCGTTAGTGCATGTGCCTCATGCCATCAGGACTCTTGCCTTTTTAATCATCCAAGCTTGAGAGGATCTGGACTTCTTATATAACGGAAAAGGGCAGTTATTAGGCCTCTCATCCCTCATAGAAGTAAAGTAAAAGAAGAGGAATGGAAGAAAGAGAGACAGGAAAGAGAAGAAGACGAGAAGAAGAAGAAGAAGCAGCCATAGCAATAGCACCAAAGAAACGGGTAGAAGGAGGTGATCTATCTCTCTCTCTCTCTCTCTTAAAATTTCTAGGTATTCTAGGGTAAAATTGAAGAAATTATTGGCATATGTGATGGTGCCACATATGATCATAAGCAGGTGGGCCCAATGATAGAATAGGTGTTGTTCTGCTTAGAGGTTTTTTGAAACGGGTTTTCAAGTTCAGAACTCTCTCTCTCTCCGGTCACTTTTATCCTCTTCGCCAATCCTTTTAATAGGGAGTTCAGGAACATGTAACACATGGAGAACTCCATTGTGGGACCTATAAAGAGATAATCCAGACCGTTTGAGATGCATTTCATCCCCTTTATTGATAGACCCTCAAATCTCAATTCAATAGAAGTGGATCCCACTATTCCATATAGCACATGGTTGAAAGTGTGATTGGGCGCCAATGTAACATAGTTGGTGATCTGGGGTTAATCATGGTTCCCACTTCTATTGAGGGTAAGCTTGAGGGTAACATCCCTGGGGCGAATGTGAATCATCTCAAACAATCCAAACTATCACTACGTTGGGCCATCCCTTCATGTGTTACATAGATCCCATGTAATAACTACAACAGGGGATCAAGACTCATATACAGAACGAACCCAAAGTCAAACCTGGAAATTGATCTCCCTTCCCTTTACTAGAACTAGATCAAAGTAGATCTAAGTTGTCCATCGTCTCACTCCACAATCAGGCGTTTGTTCTTTTCACGAGCTGAGATCCCCATGAAGGGAATTCCTTTTGGTGATGTCCCACAGCGCACCAACCCCGTAAGGTCTCCAACAATCCCCACTCACCGTGACGCTCCTACGGTTCGAACTCGTAACCCAGCTCTGATACCACTTATAAGATCGTAGACCCCTTAAGCAACCATTCCGACCAAAACCAATTGGGGACGGAAGATGCACAACTTAAGGTTTTAAAGTCTTGGCATTCGAAAATGCACCCACAGGTCTGTATTTTAGAGCCCCGACTTGAAAGAGCTGCATTGTAGACTCTGGTTGATGTCCTGCAGGACAGCACACCAACCCCACAAGATCTCCAACAAGTGTTTGGAAGCATTAGTAATAGTAACTTTGTTCGATTGCCTTCCCTTTGTGAGGAAATTCATCTCCATTCCAATATGAATAAAAATCCCCATGAAAATTATTTTCCAAAAAACTGTCCTATTATGTATAGGGAAATATTTAAGTGAGAACTATTATATGAGAACTTTTTTGCGGGGCCCAACTAGCAACTTATCTAAACCTAGCAACCAATAGGGAATCCCTTGATAGTCACTAATCTCAAAGATTGACACACATCCGAATGGATTGAACCGTTGGATTGAGGATTGAATATTTTTTTTTAATATGAAGCCATTAAACTTGTGGACCACAAATGAAGGGGCTAGGGGCATGAGTTTGGGGTCAAACTTGATGCTTGGGGTGGTCTCACATAGATATTTCCATCCCCCCTGTTCTCATCCACTAATGGGGCCCACATTTGGACCCCACAAAAAAATTCTCACATAATATGTGAGAACAGTTCCCACCTGAATATTACCCGTATGTATATATATCATCATTATCACTATCATCATAACAACAACAACAACTACTACTACTACTACTACATATATCCAAATATTCTACAAAGTAAAAAAGAAGCATCAGAATTATATTATGTACTTTCAAAGTCCATTTAGGTTATATTATTTTAACACAATGTAATCATGCAGTTTTCTCATGCATTGCGGATGTACATCTATATCTCTCTCTTTCATAACACTATGCTTTTGCCTTGCAGGAAATATTTCATGTGCGGATGACAAAGAAATAGCCATTGTGGAGAAGAGGATATTAACCCGAGATACACATCGCCGAAGAACTTCTGGGGTTTTAGAAAATGTACAATGGTCAGATATTCCCATGGATCTTCTAACGTTGGTCGCAGGGCGTTTGACTCCGGCAGATCACGTTCGTATGTCTACCACTTGCAAGTCATGGCAATGTGCTGCTCCATCATTCTTGTTTCCCAAGACCCCAGTCCTCTTGTTCATAGAAAATAATAGGAGTCACTTCTTTGATCCATTATCTAAGATGAAGTGGGCTACCTACATCCCAGAACTATTAGATGCAACATTCCATTATTCAAAAGGTGGTTGGTTGCTGCTGTCTCAGAATAATAATCAGTCACAATTTTTCTTCTTTAACCCCTTCACAAATGAGAAGATCAACCTACCCAACTTCTACCCTGACACATTATATGAACCACCACACAAGGAATTATGCAAACCAGGAGCTTTTGTTGTAACATTTTCATCACCGCCTACGTCTCAAGACTGCGTTATTTTCCATCTTTCAGCAATGACATATCATAGTCCTCATACACACGAAGCCCGTTACTTTTATGTATACCATGCATGTAGTCAGAAGGACACGACTTGGAAATGGGAATTGCGAAATGAAACAGGTGATTCTGATCTTTTCAATGATCTTTTTCAAACTCAGCCGGCTTGTTATAAGAACCTCCTATATTTTGATGGGTCCTTTTATTATCTAAACACAAGAGGTACTTTAGCCATCATAGAGCTCACCAAAAAGTCAACTATAACTCGGACGGTTGAAAAACCGCGACATTTACCCCCTAAGCATGATGATTGTTATTTAGTGGAGTCCGAAGGAGAGGTTCTATCAATCTTTTGTTATGGAAATCAAACTAGAAGAGTTTTTCAGGTGGATCAGAGCGTGGTTTATACGCGACGGCATGAACATGAATGGATCGAGTGGAAAAGCTTAAGGGACAATATTTTTTTTCTCGATCGATTATCATCTCTATCTACAGTAGTGAGAGGAGGCAGTATGATTTATTTTCCTACATTTCAAAGAGGCTGCAATGATCTTGAAGAACCTGAGAGACGGATTTGGATTGATCCGAACTTCATATTGAAGACCAAGTGAGAAGAGTAACCTTTTAATTTTGTTTGAGCCTCGGGGAAGGCAGAATGTAATTGAGTATTCGATCGTATTTTTCTTTTTGTATTTATTTATTGATAACATGACTTAAAGGTTTAATAAGTTTTTTTTTCCCCTTTGGGAAAGGAATAAGGAGAGGTTTTCAGAGCATGAATATCGTCATTTTCTGTGATGGCGTTAATGATGAGTTTCTCAATGATCAATTTTTCATCATGGATTGTACTTAAAAGGTCTAAGGTCCCATTTGGCTCCTTGGATATCAATTACCTTGTATTTCAGTTAATTACCTATGACAACGGTAACTTGTAATTGGTTCTTGCAGAGAATGAATAAAATGTAATTGCAGTATATGCTTCTTTTACCAACTTGTATATAAGATAATCTATTGCAGCTTGCTCTTAATGAGTTCATCTCAGATTTCCATCCACTCTATTTAGAAGTTTGCCTGCCACGGAGGTCTAAAGTAGGTTGGATTTTGTTTTTGAGAGAAGGCCTAGAAAAAAGATTTCAGAAAATGAAAATGAAAAAAAAAAAAATTTTGAATTGTTATCTTCAGTGAACACCTTGATTTTAATAATGATGTTGTTGTAAGGATTCGAGTATTGGAAAATTCATTGGGATGGACAAAATTTGGGTCCATGAAGTTGTATTTTTATTTATTTTAGATGGACCGGACTTCCTGTGCAAAGATTGAAGAAAAAATCAAGCAAAATCAGGCTACCGGCGGAGTGCATGCACTATTTGATGAATCGGCTATAGGGCCGATAGATCGGATCTCGACAACCTCTAAGTTAATAGAGGTATCCGATTGATTGGATGACGGCGATTTTATTCCTGGAAAGTGCTAATTCGAGTATAACTCTTCAATTCTATTTCTATTGTTGCCCAAATTCTCTCACATGAGCCTAACTCTATAAATAACATCAAAAAGGCCAAAAAAGACTGTCAAAGACAATCATTTTTTCTTTAAAAAAAAAATAAATAAAACGACTGCTAAGGGCAGTCGGACGGGAAGTCGGCCAAAATTGTAGTCGTTTTTGAAAAACAACGGCGGTCGATAACTTGTCACATTAGTGACTGTCTAGGGCAGTCATTTTATAACGACAGACCTTGATAGTCGGAAATATTTTTGGTTACTTTTTAAAAAATATATAAAATTGACTTATCATTCAATTAATGATTGGGGATTTAAATTTTTTTTTCATAATTGATTTTAAAATTCACATTTTTCTAAGAAAAATCTTGTAATTCTCAAAAATATAACTTAGCATCAACCATACAAACATCCATTATCCATCAAATAAAGAACTCAAATAAGTTAATAAATCATCAATCCACTTAAAATTTAAACCATCAAAGTAGCTACAGTAAATGGTAGAAAATTAACAAAAATCACGTTTATGTTTGGTATTACTAATACCACGATCACACACATGAGAGAAATACTACAGATAAATTCATTTACATGAATCATGTGGCTTTGAAACTAACCAAACACAGTTCTATATGTGGGCCATGAAATGATGTCACCCACAGTGAGATCCCTAAAAGTCTTTTCTCCACCCAACAAATGTACCTCAAACTCCAAGATCTCATCTACATTGATCCTATAGCATTCCTCCTCCTTGGTCAACAAACCGAGAACGCGTCCAAGGGCAACGGTAATATCTTTTCGCACGTAATGCAACAGCCTACACGTACGTACCCTAGCATGTATTAGTGTTTGGTTGATCTGTACATACCAGTTGTTGTGAGGAATCATCCTGAGCCTAAAAACAATATTACAAATGCATTGTGTTAGTATTTCATCAATCAAGATAATTAATTAATTTATCGAATCAATCATGTAAGAAAAATAAATATTATACCTGAGATGAACTACCATGATAAGTGGAAGGTCGCACTTATGACATCTCACCTTGGATAAGAGTTTGTTTCAGCTCCTCTACTTCCGTTCGTATGCCCATCTAACCCTCCTTCAACCTTTTCACCTCAATTTGAAGATGTGTATTGTATTTATGCCCCTCCTCCAAAGCTCTCTTATAAGGAGCTGAATGTTTCATGGCCATTTTCAAAATAGTGCCTAAGCCACGTACACATCCTCAGTTATCACGACCAAAGACCTATGAAAAAAAATGAGAATACTATCAAACCCACAAAATTAAAGATTACTAATATTAAAAGATATTATGATCAACAAGCAATGAAAAGATATCTTTGTAAATGCATCATGGTCTAAATCACCTCGCGCCATCGAGCTCTAAGATTCATATGTAGTAATAACATCATCCTGCAAAATAAATGATAAATAAGAAGCATAAATACATTTTGGCAAACATTAACGTATACTTCATAAAAATGTTCCTAACAAAAATTTCTAATGTAAACGATTTCTCAAAGTTTTGGCATGGTCTCCCCTATACGGGTGACATTTAAATTTTTTTTTACAACCTTCTAAGTACCTATACATAACAAAAAAAAAAAAAAAAACCTTCAAATAAATAACCCAGTGCCCCAACACACTACAAAGTCATTCACCACTCAGTCATTACTCATTCACCATTCAACCATAGCACTTCAATAATTTACTTCACACATACACCACGAATATTAAACAAGTTCTTTTTACAATCTTTTAGGTACCTGTGAATAACAAAAAAAAAAGAAAAAAAAAACTTCATATAAACACCCCACTAGTGCCCTTCCAAACTACAACATTCACCGCTCAACCATAGCACTTCAATGATTTACTTCACACATACACCACAAATATTATAATAGGGATTTTTACCAAATAATTAAGCTTACAGTGCAATTAATCGATTTTATGAAGAAAAATAATAAAATCACCATTTAGTTGTCCGTACTTAACTTTTGACCATTTTGCCCCAACTAATGATATCATCAAATCCTCGTCATATCCCTTTGTACGAAGAAACCCGAAGCGTAAGTTCTCTTTGTCTTCCTTCCCTTGGACTACGCTTTTCACAGTGGAGAAGAGATTGAGGGCTTGGGGATTACAAGGTAAGACTCATTTCTTCTTCTCTTTTATTTCTTTTTCATTTTTTTGTTTCATCACTGGCCACATTTCCAAGGTTGATGTTTGCTAGGTTCTTTTCTTCGCTGCAATTTCTCTTAGTAGAGATCTTTTGTTTCATTGTGTGTATGTGTTTTCAATTTGATTTTTTTCTGGTTGATGTTCATTATCTGAGCAGTGTCTTGAGGTACCCCAACTTGTTTTGGGATCGTATATGTCAGATGGAAGGGAAACATTTTTCACTTTACTTTTCTAGGTCACGTTAGTCCAATAAAGCCATATGGATTAAGTCTTTGATAGTGATTTTATCTTCCCGTTTTTGTCCATATGTTCATTGTTGTTGAAGTTGGTGCTAATAACAACCACAGAATGACTAAAATAATTGCTATCAGTCGACGGGATATAACTTGGGTAGGGCCAAATGAACTCATATGCCCCAACTCAATCAAAAGTGAAATTTTTGTTGGGGTTGTTTGATTTTGGGTTAAAATCAAGTCTGGATGTTGGATTTGGAGTTTGGGTATCGGAATTCCACTTGGGGTGCTCAACTTATCTTTGAACATGTATGAACATACATACTTGAAAATATTCAAGCGAGAACTAGTTCTCACTTATTATATGAGAACTCTTTTACGGGGCCTAACTAGCAACCCATCCAAACCTAGCAACCAATTGGAAACCCCGAAACCCCCGATAGTCACTAATCCCAAGGATTGACACACATACAAATGGACTGAACCGTTAGATCGAGCGTTGAATATTTTTTTGAATACGAAGATATTAAACTTGTGGTCTATAGATGAAGGGGTTAGGGTTAGGGGCATGGGTTTGGAGTCAAACTTGATACTTGGGGTGGTCTTACATAGATCTTTCAATCGCCCCTGGCCCATCCCCAAATGGGGCCCACAATTGAGCCCCACAAAAAAGTTCTTATATAATATGTGAGAACTAGTTCTCACCTAAATATTACCCTACACACACACACTCAATAAAAACAAATTATTCACTTTTTCAGAAATTTATATTCGTTCAAAAACGAGTATGCAGATGTTTCGGGTGTGCACTTCATGTTTTTTTAGTATTTTGTAGTTCAAGGAGATGAGTTGAAATTGCAATGTTTCTTCACTAGTCTCTTAGCCCTTGCCCCTGATCTTGATCGCTGCACTGAAAGAAAAAAATGCAAATTACATGGTGTTTACAAATCACATAAATAATGTATATGAAAAAAGTATGTTTTGGATTCTACAAATCACAAAAACATTGTAGCTATTTGATAAATTACACATTTAATTGATGTGTTTTCAATTTTTTTTTTTTTTTTTTTTTTTTTTTTTGTGGTTGAAGTTTTTTATTTTGGCCGTGTTTCGATGTACCCCCAACTCATATTGGGACCGTATATGTCAGATGGCTGGAAGGGAAAAGTTTCTCACTCTACATTTCTAAGATCTTTCTGTTTGTATTTGAAAAGCATGTTTGCACGCAAAATTTCCCAATCTTATCTATGGGAATGTGGGATGGAGAAAATACGCATTCTAGCCATTATAATATATTGTGTGTTTAGACGTCATTTGGAAAGACCTTCTCCTTTTTATACCTTTGACTTCTCTGGGTGGAACTCAAAGGAATTCACTTAAAATGATATGTGATTGGAATTTATGTGAACATGGAGAACCCTAGCCTGTGGTTAGGATCTGCGCCTTCATACCTTATTTTTGGTCTATTAGTAGAACTTAACATCCAATCATTAATATGATGATAATGATGATGTGGGATGGAGGGGGAGGGGCTTGCAATTGAGGTTGGGGGATTGATATTGCCTCTAGGGAATAATTTTGCGATGACAAGGAAGATAGGGTTTAAAGGGTGATAGATGAAAATGCTCTTAGATTCTCTTAGAAAATTTTACATGATATATACATTGTTGGTAATGATGTAACATGTGTGTGTCTCTGTTGTGTATATCCAATGCACTAATTTTTTTCCCATGTTGCTCCAGATCAATATTAATGGTTTGTTTCATTATGTCAATTACAAGAAAATTTCTAATAACTAAAAATTAACAATTAGAACTGTCCAAATATACAAAACAAACCAAAATAAGAAAATTCTAGGATAAACAATCCTAAGTTAGCTAAAACCTACAAAACCACACATAAATCAAACAACCAAATTAATATAAAAAAACCAAAGAAAAATTCACTAAAATAAATCCTGCTTGCCAAAAAAAATTACAATACAAATATAGACAGGTTTCTAAAAATCTGATGCATGCTAAGAAATTCCAAGTATGAAAACAGCTACACAGGCCTAACTTTACTTGACTGTACGACGAAACTAACATGACCTAAACCTAAATCTAATGGCTGGAGTCAATACTTTGATGATGCATGAACCCCACAAAAGAAATAGAAGTGAAAAAAGAGTTACAATAAAAAAGATATGAATGCAACAAGATGCCTACTTGAACCAGTTGTGCTGCAGAAATTCTTATACGACCTTGCTGGGTACCCTTGTTTAGACCACTGGTTAACCCACTTTCCAAGGGATTTTTTTGCTAAAATTTGGGGGTCTCACAGTCCGTATTATACTCTTTAAATCTGTTATTTTTCATAACAAAAAGTTGGTGAACATGTGCACTTTAGGGGGGTCGTGTGTTTGGTCCATTTGGATGAACCAAGAGTGGCCCTACAAGCGTGAGCTAACAGAATCTTATCCTAAGCTTTAGCTAAGGAAACTTGCTATATATATAGGAGAATATTCATGTGCATCCATCCCTCAACATTGTGGTGAGGGACACTCCCTTTTTGGGAAGTTTTAAGTACAAAAGAGAACAATGGTAAGGGATGGATGCACTTGAATATATATATATATATACATATATATACATATGTATATATGTACATGTATATACATATGTATATATGTACATGTATATACATATGTATATATGTCTATATATGTATATATGCACATATATATACATATATATGGGGCCAGCTCTCCTAAGTTGAAACAGGGTTGGTCCCACAAAATCAAAGTCGATTATGCTGTTTTTTGGATGATGATGATCTCCAAAATCAAGATAAATCCAATCAGAATTGGATTTTTCAGTTCCATTATGTAAAAAACAGATAAATCAAGTTTAATTTGTAAGACCAGCCATATTCCAGCTTAGGATAAGTTAAGCTGCAGCTTAGGAGAGCCATGCTCTCTATATATATATGGAAAGTTCTCAAAAATGCCCCTTTTCCCGCCCCGTTTTTTGTGTCATGGCACCCATGTTGGGTCAATCTAATCTTTTCCAACACAACCAATGCCCCCCCCCCCCCCCCCTTATGCTGTTTTTTGGATGATAATCATCTCCAAAATCAAGCTAAATCCAATCAGAATTGGATTTTTTAGTTCCATTATGCAAAAAACAGATATAATCAAGTTTAATTTGTGAGACCAGTTATATTCCAGCTAAGGATAAGTTAAGCTGCAGCTTAGGAGAGCCCTGCTCTATATATATATATACACACACATATATATATGGAAAGTTATCAAAAATGCCCCTTTTTCCGCCCCTTTTTGTGTCATGGCATCCATGTTGGGTCAATCTAATCTTTTCCAACACAAACAATTCCCCCCGCCCCCCCCCCCCCCCCCCCCCCACACCCCCAAAAAAAAAAAAAAAAAGGATTGAAATCATAATAAAATGGTGCTTCTAAATCAATAATTTTTAGGGCTATGGATCAAAATGTTATGATGATCGTATGGACTCAAGACCTGGCATGCATATCGGCCTCATATGGGTTTTCCATCCAATGAACGTCCGTGATCATCATGTATCACATAGGGCCCAACTAGGAGGGGCGTTTTTTAGGAAAGAAACCCCAGAAACTGCGTAGCATACACACACATATAGAAAGGTTTTGGGCGGTTTTGTTTTTCATTTCCCTCATTTTTTTTCTCATTCCCCTCATTTGTTTTCTTTTTTTCTTTATATACTTGATGACTACCGTTGGATGAAGGTCTCAATCAGACGGTGAGTCCAGGTCCTTATTTTGGTGAGTGAGGATGGTCCTTACAGGACCGTCTCCCATACATACATACATATACCACACACACTCACACTCACACGCACACACATATATGTATCTATCTATCTATCTATATATATATATATATATATATATATATAGGGGAACATTCATGTGCATCTATCCCTCACCAAAAATGGTGAGGGATACCCCTTTTGGGGGTGTTTCAAGTACAAGAGTGGTACAAGAGGGGTACTTTGTACCTCCCTCTTGTACTTGAAACAACCCCAAAATGGGTGTCCCTCACCATTTTTGGTGAGGGATAGATGCATATGAAGATCCCCCATATATATATATATATATATATATATATATAGCGGGGTCTTCAAGTACATCCAGGTGAGGGACACCCCAAAAGGGGAAGTTCCAAGTACAAAAGTGAGGAAGTATGTACTTCCTCACTTTTGTACTTGGAACTTCCCCTTTTGGGGTGTCCCTCGCCAAAAATGGTGAGGGATGGATGCATATGAACATTTCCCATATATATATATTTAAAGTAGCATACTTAGTTGTTCCAAAATTATAATCCACAATATAACTTTTGACTGCTACTAGATTTGAATGCTACTTATTTATTTCATTTATTATAGATTTTTCATTTTTCATTAACCATCCCACGCACCCCCCAGCCCCCCACAATAAAAAGTTGTTGGTAACAACTCTGACTGGTTTAATACTTCAAAAGAACCTTTTTCCAAAACATAAATAAATAAATAGAAGAACTTGCTTTCTCTCTTTTCTATAGATTTAACCTTCCACTTGGACCCCTGAAATTCCCATGTCTTCCACATGTTATTTGTGAGTGGGATGTGTGAAAGTCCACCGAGGGTCCACCTATTGATGACCCCGACCATTCAAAATGAAGGTTGTGTTATAAGATATGGATCTTAGGTGGATGCCCACTTGAGATAAGTTAGGGTTAGATTTTGGTTTCCTCTTTTGTAGGCTTACTTTGCCTATATATAGGTATCTCTACCTTTGTATTGATATGCATAATGAGATAATAGAAAACTATCTCTTTCTTCTCCCTCTAATATTCTCTCTATATCTCTCTTCTTCTACAACACGTTATCAGCACGATACTTTCGATTTGTACGCGTGAAAAAAAAATCCAAAGCAAACCCACGTTGGATGATCCCATCACCTTGTATCGGTCTGCGTCCAACAACAACAAGTACCCTGTTGTTGACTGTTGCAAGGAGGCAACAACAAGGATTTTTTCTCCCTTTCCTTTTCAATTGGACTATTGCAGGCACGATTTGCAAGGAGTTTTTGCTACAAGCAATTGTTTTTCTTGGGTACATTCAAACAACCAAGGAGACTTTGGCTTCCTCGGTTTGCGTGTGACAAAAAGGACATCCAAAGAGAGAAAGGACGTGCATAAAGAACTTGGGTGTTTGATTTTCCTCGATTTGCGTGCATCATCAAAAGAGTAAGCACTGTTTATTTTATATTTTTTTCTTTCTCCTCTTGGTTTGCTTTGGCTTTCTCCCCTTGGTTTAAGTGCATCTTTCCTCGGCATGCGTGCGTTTGAAAACAAGAAGTTCTTAATTGTATTACAACCCCTCAAGCCCAGGACGTGTTGTCCTCTGCCACGGGTCACGCATAGTTAATTTTTGGGTCAAGTATTTTTTTTTATTCTCTTGCATATTTTATTAGAATACATGAAATTGATTTATAATGCTTATTCATAATATTCACAGTGTTTTAGTTACTGTTCATCCATCTTGTATATTTTATTTTATTTTTAATTTACCAATATTATGAATGGATCACAAAATAGAACCAGAAGTTCTAAAAACTGAACCTGAAGTTCACTGATCTATGGAACAGAAGTCCTAGAAGTTGGAATATTGATATGAAACTGTAAATTCATGTCCATAAAATTATAAAGCCATGAAATTAAACCTGAAGTTTTGACAGAACCAGAAGTTCTGATCAATTAGAACCACAAGTTCTAATCTCATATGTCATGAACCTGAAGTTCTAAATCAAGCCTGAAGTCTTGACAGAACCAGCAGTTCTGATTCTCAAAGTTGTGAACCTGATGTTCTAACTTTCCTTTGGCAAAATTTCTTTTAAATCAGTTCCTTGATTACTTCTAATGTTAGTATTTAATTATTTTTTATTTTTACTTTATTGATTATCTGCACACGGTTAACTTAATATATATTTCTTATTACAGTTCTTGCATAATGTCAAATCTGGCTAAACTTGACTTTAAAGCCCTTAACATAAATGGGGACAATTACTTATCCTGGCAACTAGATGCTAAAATCCACTTGCAATCTAAGAAATTGGGAGAAACCATAAAGGAATGTAACAAGATGTCCCCAGAGGAAAAGGCGTTAGCCCTCATCTTTCTACGCCACCACATACATGACGACCTCAAACATGAATACCTTATTGAGGAAGATCCAGCAGGCCTATGGAAATCCCTGAAGGATAGATATGATCACCAGAAGATGGTCATATTGCCAGCTGCCCGGAATGAATGGTTAAACCTGAGGTTACAAGACTATAAAGCAGTATCTGAATACAACTCTGCTCTATTCAATATTTTTTCCAGATTAAGATTATGTGGTGAAAAGGTTTCGAAGGAACAGATGTTGGAGAAAACGCTATCCACTTTTCATGCCTCGAATGTGCTCCTGCAGCAGCAGTATCGAGAGCGACGTTTCTCCAAATATTCAGAACTTATCTCATGCCTCTTAGTCGCTGAACAGAATTCCATAGTATTGATGAAAAATCATAACTCCAGACCAACTGGATCTTTGGCGGTTCCTGAAGCAAATGCAAGTCTTAGCTCAAACAGAGGCAAAGGTAGGGGAAATGGCAGACATAAATCCTCTAGTAGAGGTGGACGACATAACTCCTCCAGGTGAGGTGGTTTTAAAGGCCATCCACCAAAATTCAAAAATCACCAGAAGTGGTCTGACCCTCAGCATAAGAACAACCAGAATCCGCCAGCAAATTCTTCCCACCGTCCTGATGACACGTGCCATAGATGTGGAAGAAGTGAGCATTGGTCACGCACCTGCCGTGCACCAAAAGAAGTGGTGGAACGATACAAAGCATACAAGGCCTCTGTCCATTCAGCGGAGGCAAATGATCTAGAAGGCTGGAATCGGGATATAATGACATCAGAGAGTCCTTCAATTGACATTACAAACTTGGAGACTCGTGACTTCTTTGAGGATGAAGATAACCAACATCCAGAAAATGAAACATTTAATAATCTTTTGGGGGCACCCCCTGGCATGGTGTAGAAGACCCATGGTTCTTTGAACATTAAAAATTTAATTTTCTTTTAGTTCATTTGAAATTCATGTTTCTTAGACTTTTTTTGTTGTTTTGATAGAAAACTCCATTAATGTCCTAATTTATGATGATTTTTTTTAATTATTTTAATCATATGATTGCATAGTTATAATGTTTTTATTATTTTTGTTTAAGGTATGAATCATGGAACTGATTACAATCTATGTTTGGTAGATAGTGCCATTACACACACCATTCTGAAAAATCAGAAATTTTTCTCAGAATTGATATTCATTCCACGAAAGGTATCCACCATAGCTGGACCTGTACAGATAATTGAGGGCTCCGGAAGAGCCCATATGATGTTAGCTAATGGTACCCATCTATTTATTAAAGATGCTTTGTTCTCAAAAAGTTTCCGAAGAAACTTGATTAGTTTCAATGACATCAGAATGAATGGGTACCACATTGAGACTGTAAGTGAATGTAACAAGGAATACTTATGCATCGTTACTAGTATTGGAAGACAGAAGCAAATACTAGAAAAACTAAGTGCACTTTCTTCAGGGTTGTATTACACGACAATCTCCAATGCTGAATCCCATTCTGTTATGCGCAAAACAACAAAGTTGAGCCCGAAACTCAGTGATCCTAAGGCTTTACAGCTTTGGCATGATAGGTTAGGTCACCCCGGGGCTACTATGTTGAGAAAAATCATGGATAACTCTTTTGGGCATTCCTTAGAAAACCATCAATTGACCATACCTAGTGGGTGCTTATGTATCCCGTGTTCACAAGGGAAATTGATCACCCGACCCTCTCTTACTCAAGTTGCATACGAATCCCCATCACAAGGTGATATTTGTGGACCCATCAATCCCCCTAGTGGACCTTTTAAGTATTTTATGGTTTTGATCGATGCCTCCACCTGTTGGTCGAATGTTTGCCTACTTTCAACTAGGAACGTAGCATTTGCCCGCCTATTAACTCAAATTATTAAACTGAGGGCTCACTTCCCTGATTATCCCATTAAGTCTATAAGACTTGATAATGCAGGCGAATTTACATCACATGTTTTTTATAATTTCTGTTCGTCTATAGGAATTGTAGTCGAACATCCTGTCCCCCATGTCCATACCCAGAATAGCTTAGCTGAATCCATGATTAAGCGCATCCAACTTATTTCTAGGACTTTGCTGATGCAGTCCAACTTACCGGTTAATGCTTGGGGACATGCTGTGTTGCATGCAACAATGTTAACTCTACTTCGGCCCACGGCCTATCATCAATACTCTCCTGCACAACTTATATCAGGACATCAACCCAATATTTCTCACTTGCGCAAGTTTGGTTGTGCAGTTCAAGTTCCAATACCACCTCCTAAGCGTACTAAGATGGGACCACAACGTAGATTGGGAATATATGTAGGCTATGACTCTCCTTCGATTATTCGATATTTAGAACTAAAAACAGGAGATGTCTTCACCGCTCGTTTTCCCGATTGTCAATTCGATGAGACAATCCACCCGCCGTTAGGGAGAGATAAGATAATTTCTGAAGAATATATTGTTCCTGTAAAACAACCTGTTCCTGAAGAACGGCGAGAATTAACATGGAATACTTCCACTTTGTCTCATCTGGATCCCCAAACTTCACAATGTGAGAATGAAGTACGGAGAATTGTGTACTTGCAAGAAATTGCAAACAAAATGCCTCATGCATTTAACGATGCAGCAAAAGTGACGAAGTCACATGTGCCAGCTATGAATGTACCTGCCAGGACTAATGTCCCTGTCGAACAAAGTCAAAATATGGCAGCAAAAGAATCTGCAATACGCCAGAAGCGTGGCAGACCTATAGGTTCGAAGGACTCAGCTCCTCTGAAAAGGAAAAATGAGCAATCATCATCATATCCTCCCGAAGAAGCACGTAACGCTCCTGAAGAGGTTCCTCCCGAAAAGGCACATAATGCTCTTGAAGAGGTTATGGAAAAGTCCGTTCTCTCTAGAATAATGGAAGTCCCTGGTGAGACTTTGGAAGCCCCTGAAGAGGCACCAATACCGAAAAATGAAGAGATCTCTATACTTTACAATTATTCAAGAGAGAGATGGATGAGAAATGAGATTATCATCGATGACGCACTTGCATATGCGGTAGCTACACAAATATCAAAGGAAAATGATGATGATGAATGGAACACAGAACCACGTTCTATAAAAGAATGTCGACAAAGAAAGGATTGGCCACAATGGGAAAGTGCTATCAAAACAGAATTAGAGTCTCTCCACAAACGTGGTGTGTTCGGACCTATAATACAAACCCCAAAAGATGTTAATCTTGTAGGTTACAAGTGGGTGTTTGTAAGAAAAAGGAATGAACTAAATGAAATTACCAGATATAAGGCACGATTAGTGGCACAAGGTTTCCTGCAGAAACCTGGGATTGATTATAAAGAAACATACTCCCCTGTTATGGATATAACGACATTTAGATATTTGATAAGTTTAGCAGTTTCTCAAAATCTAGAAATGAGGCTCATGGATGTTGTAACTGCTTACTTGTATGGGGACTTAGACACAGAAATTCGCATGAAAATCCCGGAAGGATTTCCTTTGCCTGAAGCAAAGCCAAGGAGTACGTACTCAATCCAATTAAGGCAATCATTGTACGGCCTAAAGCAATTCGGAAGAATGTGGTACAATCGTCTTAGTGAATACTTGTCTAAAAAGGGGTATGCAAACGATCCCATTTGCTCGTGTCTATTTATAAAGAAATTCTCGAAGGGATTTGCAGTATTAGCAGTTTATGTGGATGACATAAATTTGATAAGGACTCCAGAAGAGCTCGAAGAAACTGCAGATTATTTAAAGAAAGAGTTTGAAATGAAAGACCTTGGAAAAATGAGATTTTGTCTCGGATTGCAAATCAAGAGAAATTCTAATGGGATGTTGGTCCATCAATCTAATTATACCGAGAAGGTTTTAAAACGATTTGGTATGGACAAGGCACATCCATTAAGCACCCCTATGGTTGTCCGGTCTCTTGATATAAAGAAAGATCAATGCCGTCCCATCTAGGAAAATGAAAAGGTATTGGATCTCGAAGTACCATACTTAAGTGCTATTGGAGCTTTGATGTACTTGGCACAATGCACTAGATTAGATATTGCATTTTCTTCGAATCTACTTGCCAGGTATAGCTCGCACCAACTCAAAGGCATTGGATTGGCATTAAACACATCCTACGATATCTACGTGGAACAACTGATTTGGAAATATTTTATGCTTACGATCATAAAGATTCCAGTTTAGTAGGATATGCAGATTCATGTTATCTCTATGATCCTCATAAGGGTTGATCACAGACAGGTTATGTGTTTTTAAATTGTAATGCCGCCATTTCTTGGCATTCTACTAAACAGACTTTGGTAGCTACTTCCTCCAACCATGCTGAAATTTTGGCTCTTTATAAAGCCAGTAGGGAATGTGTGTGGCTAAAATCTTTGATTCAGCATGTTCGTAGTTCTTGTCAATTACCTTCTATTGCAGGTATCCCGAATATTATCTATGAAGATAATGAAGCATGCATAAGATAGATTCGAGAAGGTTTCATTAAAGGAGACAAGACAGACTTTGGTAGCTACTTCCTCCAACCATGCTGAAATTTTGGCTCTTTATAAAGCCAGTAGGGAATGTGTGTAGCTAAAATCTTTGATTCAGCATGTTCGTAGTTCTTGTCAATTACCTTCTATTGCAGGTATCCCGAATATTATCTATGAAGATAATGAAGCATGCATAAGATAGATTCGAGAAGGTTTCATTAAAGGAGACAAGACTAAGCATATAGCACCGAAGTTCTTCTTCACTCATGAACTTCAGAAGAACAATGAAATTGAAGTCAAGCAAGTTTGTTTGAGTAACAACCTGACTGATCTGTTTACCAAATCTTTGCCAAAATCAGTATTCCAGAAGTTTGTATATGAGATTGGCATGCGTAGAGTTCACCATCAAACTATCATTGAATGGTGGTCATCCAAGGGGGAGTGTGATAAGATATGGATCTTAGGTGGATGCCCACTTGAGATGAGTTAGGGTTAGATTTTGGCTTCCTCTTTTATAGGCTTACTTTGCCTATATATAGGTATCTATACCTTTGTATTGATATGCATGATGAGATAATAGAAAACTTTCTCTTTCTTCTCCCTCTAATATTCTCTCTATATCTCTCTTCTTTTACAACAAGTTGTTATCTCGAGTGATTTATCCTCAAGTTTTTCTTCAATAGGAAATATTGTTCCTAGAATTAGATCGAATACATGACTGATACGTGATAGGCACTATCTTATCTATTACAGGGTGTTTGGATAAATATATAATATAATATCAATAAGTTTAAATATTGTAAGATTTCATTATCATAGAACAAAATAGTTTCATATTATTAGATTGTGTTACTTATTGTGTTTGGAAATTTTCACAAATCTCAATATACCTTTGAAGTGTTTGGCAATTTATAAAAAAAAAAAAAAAAAAAAAACCTCACAAGATAGACATACCAAATAAGAAATGGAATAAAAGTAAGTAATCAATTAACCCAATATAGGACCTACTAATTAGTAATCACAAGTGTTAATAATCATGGTAGGACCCACTATTGTAAAAAAAAAATCACAAGAATATTAAATGCTAATTCCTTGAGATCCATGCATTGTTGTTTAATTAAGGTAGGTCCATAGCCATAGTGTAATACATCTAATGGTGATTATCACAAATGGACCTCAGTCCGCTTTTAAAACTATAATGAAAATCTTGATTGTGCTTTGAAGATTTATATAAGAATCTTGCATCCACCCACATAAAAACTCTAGGTTTGTCCAAAAACCCAATTGCTTAATGTTTGGGTCTGTACCCATCATACAAAAATTCTGGGTCTTCCGCAACCCAAAATAGATAGAGGATTTTCACATTGGTTTTAGAAGTTAACCCAAAATCTTCATATGAATTTTTGTTGATGAACTTGGGAATTTTCATGCACGCACGCCCCTGTCGACGCCCCTCCTCCCCCATGCGCTTCTACTCCCCTCGGCAATACTACGAATTGGGATTGGTAACCTTAAGTGGACTACTCAAGGTCCGCCATGTCACCACAGACAATACCTGCCTTGATGCATGGCAAAGTTGTCCGCGTACATGACTGGCTGCCCACGGTGACCTGGCGGAGACCGTGTCAAGGGTTTTTACCCCCCACCAAATATGGACTCCAATACTAGATACTCATATGGCCAATAACCGATACTTGTAAATGCCTGACTACAGATGTTTTAATATGAAAATTAAAATCCAGAAAAACTTGTCAAAGATGTACAAGCGGCTTCGGAGTTTGGGGTCCTCTACTAAACTGATGTTTTTTTTATTGAATTCCTAGGCATTCTAGGGCTAAAATTAAAGAAATTAACCGCATATGCGACGGGGCCACATAGGATCATGTGCGGGTGGGCCCAATCATTGAATAAAGATCATTTTGTGAAATGGGATCAGTATGACATGGTAACTGTGTAACACGTGCATGAACTCCAACGCTCAAATAGAGATAATCCACACGGTTCGATTTGAATCTCATTCCCTCCATACATATAATTTTAAATTTTAATTCAATAGGAGTGGGTCCAATCATCCCATTAAGCGTGTGACTGTAAGTGAAAGTGTACCTCACATTACGGGAGATGTATGAATCTCAGAAATAGTTAGTATGACGGGAGATATATGAATCTCAGAAATAGTAAGCATGACGGGAGATATGTGAATGTCAGAAATAGTAAGCATGACTGGAGATATGGGTAGGTGGTCCTCTCCTTAGGAGACTCGAAGAAGTCTCGGTTGGTGCCTCATGCCATCAGGACTCTTGCCTTTTGAATCGTCCAAGCTTGAGAGGATCTGGACTTCTTATATAACGGAAAAGGGCAATTATTAGGCCTCTCATCTCTCACAGAAGTAAAGTAAGAGAAGAGGAATGGAAGAAAGAGAGACAGGAAAGAGAAGAAGACGAGAAGAAGAAGCAGCCATAGCAATAGCACCAAAGAAACGGGTAGAAGGAGGTGATCTATCTCTCTCTCTCTCTTAAAATTTCTAGGTATTCTAGGGTAAAATTGAAGACGTTACTGGCATATGTGATGGCGCCACATATGATCATAAGCGGGTGAGCCCAATGATAGAATAGGTGTCGTTCTGCCTAGAGGTTTTTTGTATGGGTTTTCAAATTCAGAACTCTCTCTCTCTCTCCTGTCACTTTTATCCTCTTCGCCAATCCTTTTAATAGGGAGTTCAGGAACATGTAACACGCCTAAAGAGAGATAATTCAGACCGTTTGACATGAATTTCTTCCCCTTCATCGATCGATCCTCAAATCTCAATTCAATAGGAGTGGATCCCACTATCCCATATAGCACATGATTGAAAGTGTGATTGGGCGCCGATGTAACATAGATGGTTAATCATGGTTCCCACTTTTATTGAGGTGAAGCTTGAGGGTACATCCCTGGGCGAATGCGAATCATCTCAAACAATCCAAATCATCACTACGTTGGGCCATCCCTTCATGTGTTACATAGATCCCATGTAATAACTACAACAGGGGATCCAGACTCATATACAGAACGACCCCAAAGTCAAACCTGGAAATTGATCTCCCTTCCCTTTACTAGAACTAGATCAAAGTAGATCAAAGTTGTCCGTCGTCTCACTCCACAATCAGGCGTTTGTTCTTTTCGTCTGATTGTGCAGAGTGAAACCAGCAGGATCAATCTATTTAGTGCACGAGCCGAGATCACCCATTTCCAAAGTGATCATATCCTTTATGCAGTACTTTTGTATGTGCGGCCAGGAATGTCCCCACGAAGAGAATTCCTTTTGGTGATGTCCCGCAGCACACCAACCCTGCAAGGTCTCCAATAATTCCTACTCACGATGACGCTCCCGCGGTTCGAACCTGTCACCTAGCTCTAATGTCACCTGGCTCTAATACCACTTATAAGATCATAGACCCATTAAGCTACCATTCCGACCAAAATCAATTGGTGACGGAAGATGCACAACTTAAGGTTTTAAGGTCTTAATTCGCAGTCGACAATGCAGCCACAAGTCTATATTTTAGAGGCCCTACATGAAGGAGCGGCATTGTGGACTCTAGGTGATGTCCCACGGGAGAGCACACCAACCCCACAAGATCTACAACAAGTGTTTGGAAGCATTAGTAATAGTAAATTTGTTCCATTCCCTTCCCTTTGTGGGGAAATTCATCTCCATTCCAATATGAATAAAAATCCCCATGAAAATTATTTTCCAAAAAACTGTCCTGTTATGTATATATATAATCATCACCATCACCATCATCATAAAAAAAACTACTACTACTACGTATATCCAAATATTCTACAAAGTAAAAAAGAAGCATCAGAATTGTATTATGTACTTTCAAAGTCCATTTAGGTTATATTATTATCACACAATGTAATCGAACAGTTTTCTCATGCATTGAGGAAGTACATCTCTATCTCTCTGTTTCATAACACTATGCTTTTGCCTTGCAGGAAATATTTTATGTGCGGATGACAAAGAAATAGCCATTGTAGAGAAGAGGATATTAACCCGAGATACACATCACCGAAGAACTTCTGGGGTTTTAAAAAATGTACAGTGGTCAGATTTTCCCGTGGATCTTCTAATGTTGGTCGCAGAGCTTTTAACTCCGGCAGATCACATTCGTATGTCTACCACTTGCAAGTCATGGCAATGTGCTGCTCCATCATTCTTGTTTTCCAAGACCCCAATCCTCTTGTTCATAGAAAATAATAGGAGTCACTTCTTTGATCCATTATCTAAGATGAAGTGGGCTACCTACATCCCAGAACTATTAGATGCAACATTCCATTATTCAAAAGGTGGTTGGTTGCTGCTGTCTCAGAATAATAATCAGTCACAATTTTTCTTCTTTAACCCCTTCACAAATGAGACGATCAACCTACCCAACTTCTACCCTGACACATCATGCAAACCACCATTCGAATCATGTTGCAAACCAGGTGCTTTTGTTGTAACATTTTCATCACCACCTACTTCTCAAGACTGCGTTATTTTCGTTATTTCGGCAATGACATATCATAGTCCTCAAACACACAGGGCCCGTTACTTTTATGTATACTATGAATGCAGCCACAAGGACATGGCTTGGGAATGGAAACGGAGATTTCAAACGGATGGTTCTGGTCGTTTCAATGATCTTCTTCAAACTCAGCCGGCTTGTTATAAGAACCCCTTATCTTTTAATGGGTTCTTTTATTATCTAAACACAAGTGGTACTTTATCCATCATAAAGCTCATTGAAAAGACTACTATGACTCAAACGGTTAGAAAACCAAGACAACTACTCCCAGAATGTGAGCATTATGATTGTTATTTGGTGGAGTCTCAAGGAGAAATTCTATCAATCTTTTGTAATGGCAACAAAAGGATTAAAGTTTTTCAGGTGGATCATAGCGTGGTTCATAAGGATTGTGATCAAGATAAATGGACCGAGTTGAAGAGCCTGAGGGACAATATTTTCTTTCTCGATCGATCATCATCTCTATCTACGGTATTGAAAGGAGGCGATATGATTTATTTTCCTAAATTTCAGAGAGGCAACAATGATTTTGAAGAACCTGCGAGACGAATTTGGGTTGATCCGAACTTCATATTGAAGACCCTTTAATTTTATTTGAGCCTCGGCCAAGGCAAATATGTAACTGAGTATTCATGTTTTTCTTTTTTAAATTTATTTATTGGTACCATTAACTAGCACTTTTTTATCTTTTGGAATTTACAAAGAATTTAGAGAATGTTTGGTAGTAGGCGAGGAATTCATAGATCTGGTGATTCTTCACTACCACTAGAATAAGGATTCCTCTTCGGGGATTTGTATAGTTGTGGATTTCACATTGATAATGGTGTATATCGATACATATAGCTGAGAAAAATATAGTTGGGTGTGTAAATCCACTCAAGTAAGAATTTTCAAATCTTAAGGGGGGTGGTCGTATCTGAAAATCCTAACAAATAAAGATTTTCATTCGTTTAAATCTTTTGGAATTTACAATTGCCAAACATGGATTTACCACAATATGAAGGAAACCAAAATCTTTTCCTTAAAGATTTGGTTATTTGCATGGCTTTTATGTATAATATTTATATGAATTTAAAATTTAATGTCTTCTAAAAAATTTTCTTTTATCTTGTTCACTTGTTACAAAGTACTTCCAAATTAAGTAAGTATCCAATTTAGTATTAGGAGAGTCTTGATACTTTTTTTTTTTTTTGGGCATTCGGCGAGAGGTCCCTCAAAGTGTGACTTTGTTGCAAATAATCTACAAAAAAAAAAGTCATGCAGCCAAAGGTCCTCTAACACATTCCCATACCTGATATGTCTAATTTACCCATACATGATTGGTGGGATATCCCATTAATAATAGTCAACTACCACTTAATGGGCCACGATTAATGAAATCTCATTAATGAGATTTTCAAATAAATTCTAAAAACACACAAATAAATTCAAAATAACGCAAATAAAGTTCAAAAAGCGTAATAAATTTAAAAAGAAACAAATAAATTTCAAAAAATATAAATAAACTTCAAAAGATGAAAATCAATTTCAAAAGATCCAAATAAATTTCAAAAAAATATAAACAAATTTCAAAAGATGTAAATAAAATTAAAAAACGTTAATAAAATTAAAAAACGCAAATACATTTGCCAAAACTAAGATTACCTAATTTTCCAAATTAGCGAACAATGTGGCAAAAAACTCAAGTCTTTTTGTCAAAAACTTAGTTAAATTTATTTCAAAAAATACAAATAAATTTCAATTGAATCATCTTCATCATTCATCTTAGGTAGTTAGATTTTAATTGCTTGATTACACATCTTAGGTAGTTAGAGTCTTGATTAATGATAACTCAAGAGTTGTCTAATGTTTAATTGAATCATACATACTAAATAATTTATATGGAAAAGGTCCAATGCCTATTAGAAATAAATCTAATTGAATCTAATGAGACTTGTCAAACAAGCTTCGATGGTCCATATTATTAGTTTTATAAACTAATGTAGTACATGAACTAGTAAAAAAGGTTATAATCATCAGAACTTCAGCTGCAACAACTGCAACAATCTTACTAATAGCTTGACAACAAATAAAACTGAGCATGTTACTTAAACTATGTAATTGCTGCTAGTGTGTTAAGGTCTTAAACAGTAACTTTCATATCTTAATTTCATGTCATAGTACTATTAAATTAGTTTACTTCATTTAATCCTAACAAATATTTTTAATATAAAGATACAGTATGCATTAATTCAAGGCTCAGTGGGTTGGTTATTGTGGATCCTATTTAGGCAAGAAGGTTGGTAGGCTCTTCATCTATTGGGTCTGAAGTAAATAGTTTTATAGGTGGATGGATATAACAATTGGGGCCATATAGATTTATAGATCAATTGAATTCAGTGGGTCACATGTAGATATGCACGATGGCGGTGGCAGGTCCCATGTGGATGCAATGCAAGTCCTCAGAAGTTGGTTATAGATATATAGTTGGACGGATTGAGTTTAGTCGGACACATGTAGATAGGAATGATGGTGATGGTGATGGTGATGGTGATGGTGATGGTGCTGGCCGTCACATGAAGGTTTGGTTGTTTAAGAAACATTATCAACATTGCAATTTAAATATTCATACATTATAAAGAATTCATAGTTTTAGAAAAAAAAAGAAGTTATGATTATGTAATCTAAATACTAATGGTGTAGAAACGAAATAGGAGAATCAGAGTAGAAAGGGAGTGAGAATTGGAGTAAGAAAGAGATGTAGAATTTCGACCAAAAGAGAGCCTTTGCAAAACAAGAAAGAAATTAATTAAAAAAATGGAGAGTAGATGAGTGATTTTGATAAAGCAATAAAGTAGATAGTTGCATGGGATTAGAGTGGGGAGAGAACATGCAAGAATTTGAAGAAAATAAAGTAATATAATTTCTAGTCAAAATTAAAACTATCGGTCAAAACCGAATCCAAAACCCTTCTCTTTAATATACTTTAATTTGAAAAGATAAACCCTAATTCTCAGGCAAGAAGTTTAACTTCTTTTGAAACTTTTAAAAAACATTTATATAAAAATTGTTATGTGATCTATTGATTGGAAATGCAAGGTTGTGAGTTCAAATTATTACAAGTTTTATATCTTGTCATTCATTATTATGACAATGGGTTCCGAACTTCTGCGGATATGTAAGGTCGAAATTATCTAGACGAATCAATGGAGTCAATATTGCAATCAAATTTCCCTTGCTGCATGTTGTGCGTGGTGTATAGAGAATCTTCCCTACCGGTGTACGGTGATGGAGGCATACATAATCATGTGAGCCCCTTGATTAAGGGCCCATAAGTTTCAACAGTTCTATTTAAAAAATTGTGCAGCCAATTGTGGGTCCATTCTAATGGGTGCAAACCCCATGGATCCCGTGCAATTAAGGAAGGGTACCTATTTCTGGTCCATTTAGATGGACCAACAATGGGCCCAATTGACCCAGGTGCGCACCATGTACCGTTGTGTGCCTGGAAGCACAGTACACAGAAAAATAAAATTTGCTCCTGTACTTACACCTAGCTAGGATATCAAATGGGCCAGGCCGGCCTGTCTTACGCCTAGCTAGGATGTCAAATGGGCCAGGCTGGGAATCAAAGATTCAATTTAATGGGAGGACTGACTTTGCTCACGTGGAATTTTAGGATACCCCACAGGACATGAGGGAGTTTATTTTTAAGACATTTGAATTTTCAATTGGTGGGCTCTGCTATGGAGTTCCAAGCTCCGGATTTCTCCCATTGGTCACCTCATGTACAATCCATGAGTCACATTCATCTCATTTGGAAACACAACTGCCATGAGTCACATTCATCTCATTTGGAAACACAACTGCCATGAGCAGTCACATGAAATATGAGTTTAAAGGAGTAAAGCTCAAGACTGGGGGCCATTATTGGAAATCCAAGTCGTTCATGATAAAGGCCCTCATGTCACATAAGACTTGGATTCCAATAAGAGGGGTCCACTGGGTGGATAAATGGTTCCACTGTTCTAACTCAGTATCCACCAGGGTGAGATTCTGAGAGAGAGTTTTTCAGCACCATACCATTCATTTCTTGTGTGTAGGAAGTACAAGAGAGCACATATACACCTTTCTACACAGCTCTCCTTTCTACCATTTCCATTCATCGTAGTTATACCACTTTGGTCTTTCTACCAAACTCTCTCTGCAAAGATGAGTAGTAGATACATGCTTTGTTTCCGTGCAACACTGGAGAATCTGACCGCCCTTCAACCGGAAAATGGTTGGGACTACCCAAAAAAATTTGATGTGAAGGTAATACAAACTATTTTTTTTTTTCAATTTATTTTATTTTAAAGTAACACATTTTAATAGCTGCCAATTTTACTTTCAGGTGGAATGCAGAGGATGTAATGCTCGCACTGAGATAGAAGTATTTGCTCCTGCCAATTTAACTGTCACGGTAAAATATCTTTGGAATTGTCAATTTAAAAAAAAAAAAAAAAAAAAAAGATTTAGCGGCATAGATTGATCACATGTGGGAAATGAGTGTATATATATTACAGTAACCTTCTAGTTAGGGGTGGCAAATGGATCTGGTAGGTTAAAAATGGGTGGGGTTGAAGATGGTGCCCGAAGGTTGAGGCACAGCCCATTCCAAGGCTTGAAATAAGCATTAGTAGATAAGCATTTGGTTTTTTCCTGTCCATGGCTTGAAATAAGGAAAAAAAAAATCTAATGATGCTTTAAAAAAAAAAAAGAAAAAGGGAAGAATCTATCTTAGAACCCAAGTGAATTGAGACACATGGTTTAACAAGTTGGGATTAAACATATAGGGAGGCAAGTGCGGGGATTTTTAATTATCCCGGGAAAAAATAAATAAATAAATAAACCTATGTAGAAAAGGTCCAATTCAAAGCCCATCATACCCAATGCCCTAATTTCTGTGGCACGCACCCCAAAGTGTGCTATTGAGTCAGCCACCCCGTTTTGGCTCTCTTTTAATCAAACTTAGTGCAATTCTAGGGTCTGGATGTGATATTTGGTGTTGGTCCCAGGCTACACATCTACATGATCATACACATCGGTTTTGACTGTATGTATCCACATGTGTATCGCATGGCCAGTCCCCCTTTTAGATTTGCCAACTATTCTACTTTCAAAAACATAATTTAATGATCAAATAACAGATAGAACAAGGTTAGAGCAATAATCATCAATTAGAAATAAATACTGACCAAAATCTAAAGTAACTGTTCAACTAGAACAAAACAAGAAGAGGGTTATTTTTAGAAATCAAGGAATTATTGGATTCAAGGTGGAAGCATGTGTACAATACTCACATGGTAGATTTACTTACGTTGATGATTGGCCACCTAATTGATTTGATGAAACTTGACAGTGGGTATGCAATTCACCCAGGCGTCTCTCTACCTTCACTCTTTCCTTTTAATGGTTGGTGTGAGACAGGTTGGGATATAAATGGGTCTTCGATTCTTCGATTACCTGGAGGATTCGAACCATTAAAAATCATATATGGGTCCTTATTTAGGCCCCTATAAGTAAACGGGCCTGGGTCCGGTTCCACCTTGGTTCGGACCCATGAACCCGAGATCCGACTATTACCTCAATTTTCAAAAATCTCTCCTAAAAATCATATTTTTTTAATATTCTCTACCTATACCCAGACTCAAATTCGGACCCGTCCCATATATGATTCTAGCTCTAGTTCTAAAGCCAAGAAACCGGTTCTGGATCCGAATCCGGGTCCACCTTTACCTTAACGCTTCCGGATCCAGGTCCCCCATGGACCTAGACCAGAACGGATCCGTTTACAACCCTAGCGATAGGCGATGTCTGGAAGGTGTAATGGGTGAGGTTCAAATAAATTTTTGTGTTTTTTTTTTTAATGCAAGTAAGATAATTTAACATACATGTTGCCAACTTTCTATTTTCTGATTACCCAAAAAATAAATTCTATTTCAATTCCACATGTATTGTTTTCCTTCCTCTGGGTTTTTATTTAGAAACCAGGGAATTTGACCATACAACTGTCAGTCTGCCCTAATGCCTTACACTTGCCCGTCACGGTTGAAGAATACCGTATAGTACGATATCTCATTGCCCTTGGGCATCGCACTATCAATTGTAAGGGAATTTATTAAATTTCCACGCACAACTATTAATTCAATTTATTCAACAAAACAAAACTAAATAACCTACTAATTCAATGTACACAGGGATTTCAACTTATTTAAAAATGGGAACTTTAGAAACTTCCTTGTCATTTTAAGTCGACCCACCAATACTAGAGTCCGGATCTGGTGAGTTAAAACCCTATGGTGACTGTGAGTGGATCATTTACAATCCACCACGTGAGCCTGTCATGAATCTGAGTAGGGGCTGCCCACGGTGACGTGGCGGACCCTGAGTGGTTCACTCATGATCACCGTGCGAAGGCCATAAGAGGGTCTCGATTCCCAATACTAATATCATCATGGGTACTTCAACACATGGACATAGTGGGTCACACTCGCATATGGCGGATTCCTATACGCCAATGCATAAATTCCCCCTTCAAACATTTAGTATAATTGCATATATACTGTCACATTAAGCATATTGTAAGTGGGACCTGCTGCTCTAATTTAGATAGGTTTCCTAGTTTACTTACAACTCCATCTACTAGTTTAACTTCTTTCCCAATCTAGAAACTCTTAACTAGAAATCGCTTAAAATAATTAGTACTAATATTAACCCCCCAGCATGGGTTCAACATGTTGGCCACATCATAATTACCATGTTTGAATTCATGTTTGAGTTGTGGCATGTTTTACTGTGGTCGCTGGTTGTTGCCACCTACCTAACTCAACCCTCACTATCCCAGGGCTGGAAGTGGCAGTTTAAACTAGGGAAGTCTAACCAGATGGAGTTTCCTAATCATTATAGGGCCTTCGTTGGTAGTTATTATATATGGGAGGTGCTCATGTGAGAGCATTTCTCACCTTACTATGAGAGATAAGGTGGGGGGCCATCACATTTAAGTTGGGGTCCTCACATTTAAATTATTGGCATTGGATATGGATGTGAGAGCCCCACCTTATTTCTCATGGTAAGGTGAGAGCATCTCTCATTGGAGCATCTCTCATTATATATTAGGCAACTATGACTAATTAATCACTTTACTCAAAACAATGTTACACTCAATATTGGGTCTTACTTGGACCTGTGGGACCACATATGCTTACTTAGCAAGTTTCCTAATCTAACTAGTACTACCTAGTACCTGCCAATTTCCAAAAATCCTCTAATTATCCTAATTATCCCACAATTGATTGTCTCTTAACTTTTTGGCAAGTTGTTGGAGACTAACAAGACCATGTGGGACATGTGAAACCATGTGGGCTTGGTCAGTTATTTTAACCATTTTCTAATTTTATTTAACTACTATCTTTTTGTTTATGCAAGTAACCCCCCTTTTTTTGGTAAATAAATGGCCTCCTTTTTTTTTGGGGTTTTTTTTTTTTTTTTTTTTTGTTTCTTAAGAGGATTGGGCTTGCTACATGGCCACTCGAATGCCTAACCCGGTCGTAAAGTGAATTTAGATGAAAGGCTACTTTAAGGGCCCGTTTCTTTACTAGAATTCATATAATTCATGTCTGGTGGTTGTCTAGGAATTTCAAATGCTAGTATTTGAAATGCTGTCAAATTCTGGAATTCTAAATTCGTTGTTTCATTTATGGCCTGAATTTTTGCCTGAGCTCCCGGAATACCGTCATCCCTCTCCCAGAATTCCTGTACAAAGTGAGATTTCCAAATTCTCCTTGTTAAAGTGGTTTTTCAAATGCTGAGTTTTTTGGGATTTCATATGCCTGAAATTTCAAATGCCCAGGAATTCTAGTAATAAAACACATAATTCCTTACAGGAATTCTGAATTCCCAGACAGCCTGAATTCCTGTCAGGAATTCTAGTAAAGAAACGGGGCCTTAGGTAAAGAGACAAGAAAAGAAGAGGGTTTTATCAAAAAGTGCAAAATTTGAAAATCCACTTTCTTGACTTTTTGTCATTTTGTGACATGTGAAAGAACTTTTTTCTTTTTTACTTTTTTGGATAAAAAGAAGAGGCCATTTTATTTTTAGTGAATGAGAGAATAACTTTTTACTTTAGAAAAAAGAAAGAAAAGGTGATTTTTGAAATTATGTACTTTTTGATAAGACTCGTCTTATTTTCTTGTCCCTTAAAGTAATCATTTACTTAAATTCACTTTACAAGTGAATTACTCAAACGGCTGGCCGAGCACCTCATGGGCCGCACATGTGTTCATTAATTTTTTTCATCTAATTATATTATTCGACAGTACCCTGTATATTGGGCTTTTAAAATGATTTTCTGAAATTTATTTATCTTACGGGATCCAACTGGGCCAATCAATCATGACCGTACATTCCATGTAGGTCTACATACTCAATAATAATTATTAGCTATTTTTCATGATTTGATCCTATTTATTTGTATTATACAATGTATGAAATCATTTATAACTTTCCATGTAGCTTATGTTCACGTGAACCTGTGTCAGCTTATATTCTCATCATGTTTTCAAATATTTAAGTATGCATTTGTGCAATTGCTTGTGAACCATATAACATATATTACATTGATTATTCTCAAATTATAATTTTTGTGTATTATTATCAAAGTGATAAATTTAGTAAAATCCAGAGTGTTTCTCGCGATAAATTGCATTAGGGTTGGGTCCTTACGGCTACCAACACTATTCAATGAATATTTAAATTTGATTTTGATGAGTTTACATTTATTTTACATTTTGTCATAGAAGTCACAACAATATTGAAAATGCCATTTAAAGTATCTGTTCGCCATAGGAAAAAGAAAGATGGCAAAACTTTATGGCTTATATCAAGCCTCCCACCCACTCTCTCCCTTCAAGATTTTATAATATATATATATATATATATATATATATGAAGAGGCCCATAATTAATCAAGGTGATAAACTCCATACTACTTATGGAATGTTACTAAAAGCTTTGAGAAAGTAGTTTGAATATGTCTTGAAACCAACGGTGTTAACATGGAATTTTAAAGGGCAAATTTCAAGGAAGGCCTTAAGTTTATGCCTTATTTTGAAAAAAGACATAAATTCCAGGACTTTTCAAATTGGTGATTCTGTTTTCCAATAAGTTATCAATTAAGGACGTACATTCGGCCATTTAAAAGTATTTTTTTGTGACTTTTTGTGTCTATCCTTTTTTAAAAATATCTAAATTATCCTTCATTTAAAGCCATGACATGGTTTTTAATAGCCACTACATGCAACCAATCACCGTGGGGACACTGGTTGGCCTCAATCACTATGAGGATTTCGATGAAGCAAGGGAGGAGAATATTGAGGAATTGAAGGAGGATTTTATTTCAATGAAGGGTAATATGCTGGATTTAAAAATTAAGTTAAAATTTCGTTCGAAATTAGCATTAAATGGACTAATGTCCTTAATTGGAGACTTCTTGAAAATTTTGGGTACTAATTTGAAAAGTTTAAAATTTTGTATCCTTTTTTGAAATAAGGAAAAAACATAAGGCCTTATTTGAAAATTTTCCATTTCTAAATGAGTAAAAGCATTAGAGGAACTTGTTTCAAATCCTCATAAGGCAACAACGAGGGACTCTGGAAGCTTAACAACGAATAGTTGGTTGGTTGGCAACCTTGCATCTCACTCAAGGGTAGGGGTGGAACCAGAAAATTTGCATTGGGCTGTCTACGAAGAGAAGAAAGGTCCGGTTGCTGCCAGTGATCTGATACTTTCTTTTGTGAGAAAGTATTTAGCTTCTTAGGTGATTATAATCCCAATATAAAAAATATAGAATTATATATTTAAACAAAAACGTATTAAAATATTAAAAGAATATAATAGTACAATATATAAAAACTACTGCACTATTGATGTTGTTTGAAGTTTTTAAAGAATTTTATAGATTTTAAACTGAACTGAAATTATAATATATGATGAAACTTATAATTATCATATTTTGATGATAAAGTTAATTTTATAATTGTCTACATTCATCTCGCAGCCATGTTGGTGAGGTTGGTTGTAAAATCAATTTTAAGAATCTTTCTACCATATTTTCTTGAAACTCTAATGATGGAACTTTCCATCAAATTCCTAGGCAGAAAGTATTGTGCATGAAAATGAAAATAATGTGTAGCATCTAATGGGGATATTAACCAAGGAAATGAAAGGAGCAATGGTCCTCCAAAAAGTCTTGTTACACAAGTGTTCTGGTTGACCATGGTTTAAAAATCAACTGAGATCCATATTTTTCAGCCGTCCTTGTGGACGGACGTCGGCTGCTCCGATCTGGGGTCGTTGATGAGGGTGGATACGGCGTAGAAGTCTATCTTGCCGAACAAATTCACATCTTTCAGGTCCTTGGCTGATATCAGGGTCAGATCCAACTGTTGGTATTCCATCCTGTTAGATTCAGCTGAAAGAGGGATGAAGAGAGGGATGGAGAGGCAGGAGAAGGTTTTTTTTTTTTTTTTTTTTTTAAATTTTATTTGGTGAAATTTGGGAGGAAGAGGAGGAGAAGGCTAGTTTCTCCGTATTGAGTTTGTGACCCACTTGATATGAATCCAGTTTCTGTTACAATCTTGAGTAGGTTTTTTAAATTTTTGAATGGGCCAGAACACCATTTGCACCCCCTAGTTCTAACTTGAGCATAACACCGATCAGTAGTCAATCAAAAAAAATATAATGGGTGTAACTGGAGGGGGAGAATCTCATAGGAGTAGATGGTTAATATCAAAAGCAAATTACAATATAGTATACGCGACATCCGGACTCAGAATGTTCAATTGAACTACCGGGTACACATCTTTCATGGTACTCGTCAGAAACCTTAACTCTACAAACCCCAAGGGGTTGGCCGAGTGGTCAGGATCACGGTTCCTCCCTTTTCCGGAGCTAGAAGTCTTGGTATCGACCCCCGGTTCTCCCATCTTCAGGAACCGAAGGTTGAGTCCATTTATGCTACCACCTAGGGGCCACAGGGGTTTTACCTTCCTTCTCTCTGGGCCAGGAGGGAATAGTCCAGCACAAAGGGTTGGGAGCCCTCCGTTAGCAAAAAAAAAAAAAAAACCTTAACTCTACTAAACATATATAACGGTTAGAAAAAAATGAAGGTATTAATTATTCCCTTTTTTTCTAGAAAAAGAAGATGGAATAGACCCTTTTGGCGGTCCTTTCTTGGAACCCATTTCAGGAAATCCCAATTAATGCAAACAAAAAAGCCCGGCCTAAAATAAATATCAAAACCATAAAAGGATGAGAGAAGAATTTTGAGGTGTTTGAACTTGACCTTGGGTTTTGTAACATCTCAGTTCCGAATCAACCTGGCCTATGGTAATCCCCGAGGTGTAACACATGTACTCTTGTGATGTTGTACCCGTCTCAAGCCAAATACAACACACGAAGATGAGAAAACAACTTTTCTACATTTGAGTTAAGCTCACGAAACCTGTCAATTATAATTAATTCATAGCGGAAGCTGTAATTCACACATATGAAGGTATCAAGTCCCATTCAGTCCAATTAACATTCAAGTTTAATACAAGAGAATTATACAATTATATACATTATTTTACAAAAGAGGGTGTACAAAAGAACCATCAA
The DNA here is from genome assembly GCA_028538565.1 of Umbellularia californica. Classification (NCBI taxonomy): domain Eukaryota; kingdom Viridiplantae; phylum Streptophyta; class Magnoliopsida; order Laurales; family Lauraceae; genus Umbellularia; species Umbellularia californica. The sequence continues at coordinate 43,550,899 of JAPQWN010000009.1, forward strand.
CAACACTACCAAAATATAAACAAAAGCATAACTACACACGAAGGGTGGCCCACGCAAAAAAGGGGCTAGTCACACCCTAAAGAAGCTCTCAAGAGAACACCGAGCACTCCAAGGAGAAGAATCTATGCGGCCCCTGGCTCTGGCCACTCTTCTAGTCATGGAGGTACCTCCTAGGCAACCTCCTCTCCCTCCTTGGCCTCTTTTGTTAGATTGTATGGACTCAATCCATCAGTTGATGTGATAAATTGATTAATTTCTTTATTTATCAATAAAATCATGCTTTACTTTCATGAGATGAATGTTATTTAATTGCTTTATGCACATGACCGATACATATGACATAATGGTTTATGAGTTGAACCGGGTCCCATTAGTATATTAGATGTGATATATGTGTATGGATGAGATCCACACATGGGAGACATATGTCACAAATCTTATACTTAAAATAGCTTCACAACCAGTGATAAGACTGGGCATCTCATTTGATAAGGTTGCAGCACTTTGATCACTATGAGATAGTGTGATTTGTCTCGATCATCAGAATGGAAGATTCTGGATCATGGTGCTGGTACATTAGATGTATTGAAGGACCATGAGAAGCACCTTATGGAATTCCATCTCAATAATAAGGTATGCTCTCATAATTCTCTAACAATAGGCTCTCAATCATGAGACATTGATGAACTCAAGTTTCTATCTATTCATTTGCTTTGAGTCACCAATGAATGAGGCCAACTATAGGTTAACACCTTGGTGTCTTGGGTATGTGGTAGTAGGACTGTGGGAACATTTAATGTTCAAGATGGAATCTATCTCTATTATCCCCTTGTGCCAATTAATAGGTTTATCATTAGTAAGTGCACACCCATCTCGATTAAGAGTTAATTGGATGGTACTGATGATCACTGTGATGAATTAGGGCTTAAGGATAATAAGATGTGGAACTAAGATTGAAAAAGAAAGATTTATTCCAATTGATCCATGGATATTGATAGAGGGGTCTACTTGTGGTAATTGGAAAGTTTAGGGTTTTCTATGTAATTTATTCCTAAGACTGAAGTGCAATTGCATTTATATAGTGGTGTTATTTGCAATTAACTGTGGGCCCGGATTGCACATGAGATGTGGGGTCGCGGTGTTCCAGTTGGAGCCAGATTTCTATGGAATCCCTAGTGGTCCCCACGTTAGCCCAAGTTATTAGAAAGATACTAATCCTACTTGAACTCTGAAAAGAAGGAATTGGAAAGTTACTATTTCTATTTGAAGTAAGACTTCTAATAGTGGTAATAGTATACTTACTAATTGTTGTGGAAGTGAGACTTTTATTTCAATTAAAAAAAGAGGATGCTTGAGAGGTTATAAAAGGGGATTTAACCCTCTTGGACGTCCATCTATTATTGGAGAAAAACGTCGAGCCCTAAAGTCTACAATAGTTGTTCATCTTTCTCCTCTATTCCTCTTTTAGTTCCTTGGAATTTTGAGTTGGGTTTTCTCTTGGAGATTCCACCAATCTTCTTGAGAAGAGAGATCTGATTCGGGTCATAGCGTAGAAGGCTAAGAGGTATTGGAGATTCCTATTTGATAAGTGAAAGAGTTTCATCATCAAAAAAAGACGCAACTTCTCCATTAGAGCACAACCGAGCTCCAAAGGTATAATCTGCTTCATTGCATGTTGTAGATTTTATGGATGCTTGTTGGCTGCTTGTTTCTATCTTTTAGATAGATTTATTTACTGAACATGATGGTTGAGATTAAGGTTTATGCATTCTGAATTGGGTTTTTGGCCTTATGGGTACTTGATCCCTGAGTCAAGTGGGTCAAAAGTTTTGAGAATCTATCCACGAGGCCCACCTACTTCCAACATCTTCAAGGCCGGGAGCTGCACCTACGACTACGACACCAAGAATAGCATCTCAATACGATGATTAAGCAAGTATAGGCAATAATAAAGAAATACATGAGGTGTCAAATTGAATTAAAGATGATTAAATTTAATAGATGTCAATGACAAGTAGTAACTAAGCAAATTATGCGAAAATCGAATAATTTATGCTTGAGAGTCAAATAGAATGCAAACATATTAATTGGCTACTACATTGAGCTCATCCTCTTAAAGAGAGCGAATCTAGTTGGGATGTCACCAGCGGTCCGGCCAAAGGCTAGCTGGCTACCCGGGTCTGGAGTTTCGGTGCTCTAGATGACTTACTACAGTAGTCTCAAATAACTAAACCAAATTCAACCCCGTCGAGTATCACAGGGTCAAAGTTAAGTAGTGCCAACTCAATCGAATCACATAAAAATCAAATTGGAGTAAGCATGTGTTCACTTGTCCATAATTGAATCGAATATCAATCACATATGACGACTACTTACTCAATTCACACTACCAAATAATACCATACTTACGTCACAAAAGTAATTTAGAAAATAAGACCACAATGAATACAGAAAATGCAACCAAGATACTAATTGGGATTTGATACCAACAATGAAATTGGACTTCAATATAAATGCAATAATTTAAAGGAATCAAGGAATTTACTAGCCAATCTAGTCTAATCATCCATGGATCTTCACCATCCATTTTGATATACATTTAAGGAACTATGCTATTTAGTGTCACAGTTAGTGAAATGTCCCCTAAACTAAAATCCATGGCTTGGTGAGAAAGTCCCAATTCTAGAGCTATTCTAGCTCCTAAGGTTCCCATGGGCATTTAAGAGGTTAGGGTATTAATCTATGGTCCTAAGGGATCCTTTGAAATTTCTTGAAATATGGAAAATTTATGGGTAGTTGGTCAACTAGCGATGACCCCGCGGTTAGCCGCCTATGGGACAGTCGACTAGCCGCCAAGTAACCGCTTGGTGATCCCAGTTTTCTGACAGGACTTTTTGTCAGTTACTGGAAATGTAACTGACTGGAGGTCGACTAGCCGCTGGGTAGTCACGCGGCTAACCGCTAGGTGACCGCCTGGTGACCGCCAACCTAACAGGGAAACGGGCAGCTACTGTAAATCTAACCGACTTAAGGTTCGCTAGCTGCTAAGTAGTCATGCGGCTAGCCGCCAAGTGACCACCTGGTGACCGCCAACCTGCGGAGAGCTTCAGAAACCGAGATTCTCAACAATTATGAAGCTCTCTCTCCTCCATTCTATTTTCCACAATTCCACATCCAAAAACCTGCAAAACTGAGCCTCCTTGCTCCCCAATTTATCACTTTTAACCTCTCCATGTAATTCATCAATTAAAATCATAAAACACACCAACCCATTCATTTATTAAGGAAATAAAGATATCGAGAAGAGTTTCATTTGAATCAAGTGAGATTAATAAAATGTAAATCCAAATTTATGCTTATACTTGCCTCTAATGAGCTTTCCAAATCACACTTCATAATTGGCTTTAAGAAACCCCAAAATCCCCAATTTACCAAACCCTAAGAACACAAACACATGGAAATGGAAATGAACATGTATGCATGATTAACCATGAGTCCCTTGACTCTTTTTGAACTCAAAACCTAACCAAAAGAACTTGATGCTTACCTCTAGCAAGAATTTTTTTGAATTTGGAGAAGATAGGAGGTGGTGGAAATGGGTTCTTGTCACAAGGAGAAGAAGAGGATGAAGAATATGAAGAAGGTGAAGAAGATTTCCCCTCCTTGACTTCAAGTGCACCAAGAGTCACCTTCTAGTTGATGATGATGGAGAAGGAAGAGAAGGAGAAGAAAAGTAGAGAAAGAAAGGAATGACAAGGAAATGAGGAGAGTAAGGTTGCATATAAGGGATAAGAGTGCCCTTTTTGCAAGAAAGCCCACTAGAATTGCTTATTTTCAAATTGAGTCAAATGGTGGCCCACTAGTTCAATGATTGGTCAAATGAAGTTGAGTCTAATACGAAAATCGATGTACTAGTCAAAATACATGCGATGAAGCCAAGATGACATGCAAATGATGCAAAATACGAAAATCAATAATTACAGAAAAGCCCTTGCCTCTACCCAACCGAGTCAAATCGGTTCCAACTCACCTAACCAAGGCTCAAGGCCTAACGAACTCAGTCTAAAGAAGCTAATTAATACTAATAACCATAATTAGAAACTAAGCACAATTAATTTAACTAAATCACTATTAATTATCACTAATCAGGCTTAAATTGGGTCTGGGTGTAACAGGTTTGAAAGTTAATCTTCATAAAAGCATTTTGGTGGGGGTAAAATGTTCTAAAGATGTCTTAAGACCTTTAGCTGTTAAACTACATTGTAAGGTTGGTCATTTGGCGATCCAATATCTTGGGTTACCTATTGGAGCTAATCCAAGCTCGAAAGCAATATAGGACCCTGCTCCAGAATAAGTTGAAAAGAAGTCTGGGATGTGGAGAAGGCATTACTTATCTTTAGGGGGGAGAATAACGCTCATCAAAGCTTCCTTGTCAAATATCTCAGTTTATTACATGTCGTTATTCAAAATGCGAGCATTAGTGAGAAATAGATTGGACCGTATCAAAAGAAATTTTCTTTGGAAAGGTAAAGGCGATAAAATTAAAAGAAGATTCATCTCATGAAATGGAGCAAGTGGTAAAACCTAATTCTTATGGAGGTTTAGGCATTGGTGATCTGGAGCTTAAAAATTAGGCATTGCAAGCAAAGTGGTGGTGGAGATTTGGAGAAGAAAAAGAGGCATTCTGGACAAAGATTATTGTTTTTAAGTGTGGTGAGGATGAGTGGGGTTGGGTCCCTAAATGTGACCCTAGGTATAGGGTGTCAAGTTTATTATGAGTCATTTCTTGTTTCGAGGAGGTATCCAATGTTAGGGGGAAGTCTTCAATAATAATATAGGCTTTAGAATTGGGGAGGGAAAGAATGTTCATTTTTTGTATGATGATTAGGTTGGGATAGGGAAATTATGGTCTCTTTTTCCTAAATTTTTTAAAATTCTGTGTAATAAAGAGTCATCTGTCAAGGATTGTTATTTTCGGGTTGGTTCAACAGTGTCATGGTTTGTGTCTTTTAGGGGAGGGTTGTGTCGGTTTGAGGTTTCAGAGTATGAGTCCTTGTTAAGTATTCTTGCTAACATTTTTATTTGGAGGGGTGAGGAAGACATACGCATTTGAAAGCCATGTCCTTTGGGGATTCTCTCTGTTGGGTCATTCTATGTTGTTTCTTCTAGTCTTGAGGTTTCATTCTCATATATCTCGTGTGTGGTGTGGTTTGGCCCTCCCAAGGGCTGAGGTCTTCTTTTTGTTGGCGGTTGCCGCTAAGATTTCAATTGTGGACAATCTAAGAAGAAGAGGGAAAATGTCTGAAGCCATTTAGAATGTTTGTGTATTATGTGGTAAGGACGAAGAATCTATCAACCACTTGCTCATGCATTGTGAATTTGCCTGTTACATTTTGCAATCTTTTTTTCAGAAATGTGGAATTTCATGGTGTTTGCCCATGGCTTTGAAAGAATTGATGGAAGCTTGGATGTTGGATCTTTTTAAAGGAGTTGGCTTAATCCTATGGAGGTTGATTCCTTTCTCTATTCTTTCGTCGAGTTGGAAGGAAACAAACAATAGAATCTTCAATGGCAAGTCAAAGGATAGGGAAGATATTGTTTTAATGACTATCCTTGGGCGAGTATCAAAAAAGAGTTGGAGCACTTGATCTTGGATAATATCTTAAGCAATTGGGACAGCTTGTTTGGGAAACGGATGTGTTGAAAAGAGACCTTTAGTCACCGGTCTCCCTCTTCTCCAAATGTTCTTAAATTTAAGGGATAATAGCATACTACCTCCTGTACAAACTCTTGTTGTATTAAACTTACTTGTATTTTAAACCACAATGCAGAATAACTTGTCAAAGATGTACAAATGCCTTTGGAGTTTGGAGTCATCTGCTAAACTGATATTTTTATTGAATTCCTAGGCATTCTAAGGCTAAGATTAAAGAAATCATCTGCATATGCAATGGGCCCACATATGAACCTGTGCGGGTGGGCCCAATCATTGAATAAAGATTGTTCTATGAAATTGGCATTGGTATTACATGGAAACTGTGTAACACATGCCGAAACTCCACTGTGGCGCCCATATAGAGATTATCTGGACTGTTCTATATTAATATCTCCCATCCACAAATATTTTTTTAAATTTCAATTCAAAGGAGTGCCCTAATTGAGTGTAAAATTGGATCGGATCGGATTGAATCCGCGGATTGAGGGTGAAATCCGCCACCGGTCCGTTGGTAACGGATTACAAAATGTTCAATCCGTCATCAATCCGTTTACCTTCGGATCGGATAAAAATCCGCGGATCAGATCAGATTGGATCGGATTTATGGATCGGTGGATTTTTTGTACACCCCTAACAGCAACTCCCTCCATCCAATAGGAGATTGACATGTCATTCTAAATTTCAAACCGTAAGTCACACATTTTGGAAACTGTAAAATAGTTATTGTCTTCATTTTATTTCCATATTTACCCTTTTCAAAAAATAAATACCTGTCGCTGAGCCTTAACTGTGTATTTTCTTTTTCACCCTTCTCCTCAACGTCTCGAAAATATATCAATGGTTCCATCATGTCTCTAATGCAAACCATTCAAACTAAAGTTTTTCCACTCTAGCTCTAGCATATTGAATTGAAGTAGGACCCACTTTTAAATTGATTATATATAAATATGACTAAAATTTAAAAAAAATTAAAAGAAAAATAAAATAAGAAAGTGCATCACATCAAATACTGGCATTGACAATGCGGAACCAAGATTATTTTTATTAGGGGGCCAAAGTAACATAAGAATCTTAAATTAAATTGCTATATTTAGTAATAAAATATACTAGAAGTTTTACTTAAATTGTGATTTTGAAGGACACTAGCTTTATGGTTAATGAGATAAAGAGTCAGAATCAATAGATGATATTGTATTAACCTCTTTGAACAATTTTCTCTTAAAAAAATATATTCATTGTAGATGGTTAAACCATGGTCAAAGCCCCTTCTTAACAAAATATAAAAACATAAAAGTTTCTAAAGAATAGTAATAAGATTAACAAAAAATTCAACAAATGACAAGGTGATATTCATTTGTTACCTCTAAAACATGGTTTAAAATTGCGGTATCGGTCGCGATATCGGCCGGGACAAAAACCGATATGATATTGGTATCAGTCCATCGCGGTCGTCGTGGTGTGAATTTTTTTTATACAAAAAAATTGCAAAAATATCCAAAAAATCCAAAATATTAGAAAATTCTGGAAAACAATGTTTTTTTTTTTCCATTAGTAACAACAATAAATCAAAATATCGGTCACCTTAAGTTATTAGTTCTGTCTATGTCTCAGTTCGCTGTCTTCTCCAGTATTTCATATAATGCAACTATCATTTTGGCTCATGGTCAATTTATTAGTGTAAAATATAAGAAAATAAAGATAACATAATAATTATCTATACACTATTAATAAGCTATTGGTATTTACGATTTAGTATCATAAATACTCCAATTTTTTTTTTTAAAGTAGAAGATGAAAAAAAAATATTTTTCTACACCCAAAATCATATTTATAAGTAGATCTAGCATGAAAGTGTGTAGATCTAAGTGAAGAAAACAACACAAACCCAAAAATAACATGCCAATGATATTTTCATTCATTTCTATATTTTATCTAAAATAAAAAATAAAAAACACATAATAGTAAAAATAAGGGAGTTAATTTGATTTTCTCTTACTAAATAAAATGATTTCTTCAAAAAATAGTGTTGGAATCTGGAAATATGGAAGAAAATGAGCTATGGAGACATGGTTGCTCTAAGGAGATAAGGGGAGAGGAGAAGAAAATGAGAAAATAGGGAAAAAGTTAAAAAAAAAATTAGGGTTTTTTACCATTACTCTATCTTGGCCGATATTTTGAAAATATGGGCCGACATATCGGTAATAATGGCTGAAATATTGGTTAAACCGATATTTTGAAAACATTTTGCCTGACTCGGTATCGCAGCAAAATATCGTCGCGGTATGGATCGATACCGGTTCATATCGGCCAATATGAACCGATATCGGCCAAGATTTTAAACCATGCTCTAAAACCCGGGGTCTTCAACCAATTAACTTCAAGGTGCAACTTTTGTGGGCGACAAGAATATCTTTTTAAAAAATAGTGCAGGTCATTTAAGGATGGGTTCATGAGAAATTCATGATGATACCTAATGAAGTCACTCATGAAAATTAGAACATCCCAAAACAATCAAGATCCTGACAAAGTTTTATTCAAATAAGATTTTGGCCCACTTCTGGACCGATCGCTTATAAAAGGTCATGAACAAAATTCTATAGCAATTCTTAATATTTTATTATTTAATTTGATAGTCTTGCACTTCTATTGGAATAAATTTTTGCAAGGCTTATAAAAAGGGGTGTCATTTATTATAACATAAATGAATTACATTGCATAAATGCTCATGTTTATAATTATATCACATGATTCTTATTTTTAAAAATTCACAATCTAAGAAATTGAGCCATAGATGAAAATCTCAAAAGTGAAATTGGAGATTTTCTTTTTGCAACAATTAAATAAGTACTAGTATAATTGATGTGAATCTAAATTCAATCTTTTAATACTGCAAGGGCACAGCTGTCTTTTTGAGATAGTGACAAGTACATGTCGAATCCCACAAGGAGCACTATTGAAATAATTTTTTTATTAAAATCTGAATTTTTTTATAATAAAAATAAAAATAAATCAATATTTGAATGAGAGATAAAGCTACTATGCAAGATGAACGGATAACAGTAATGATAAACGTAGATCAGAGCAACAAAGAATCCATTAAGTAATTTCAATTCTCAATCCATATACTTTAATTTAGTCTTTTGTCTTGCAAATAACTCAGATAAAAAACAACTCAATGTTTATGATCCGGAAGATATATATATTTTTAAAATTCAATTCTTAAGGAGAAGAATCCAAGATCTCCATCACCTTGTAAAATATAAATTACTTTGAGCATCAGTTAACAAATTAAGCATAAAATATCAAAGGTATAAAAACCTAAGTATATTTTATCAAAAGAAGATTAACTGATCAAAAAGAAATTTATTAAAAATATAAAGCGAGGGTTTACCTGTGGCGCGAAGGTATATCTATTATTCTAATAAACATGCATCATAAGGACAAAAGAATTAAATTAAAAACATAAAATGAGAATAAAATCACTTAACTTCACTTTGTACTCCGATCCAAGAAATCTACTCCTCCATTGCAAAATATATGATTTTCATTGAGAACTTCATTTTTACAACTTCTCCTTCACAAAGATTCTCCTTCAAAATAGATCCTTGGACATGGCCCAAGGCTACCAAAATAAAATAATGAAGAAAAGAGGTAAGGAAGAAAATGTGTGGCTAGCAGAGAATAAATCAATAAAGAAAGATGGGTGAAGTTGTTTGACCGTATGGAATATGGTCCTATGGGTCTCCATCATGTCTCCTTTTATGCTTTTTGCAAACCCATTTTAGTAAAGAAGTACAACCCTTTTAGGTCTCTTTTTTCCTTATTTGTAGGGATTCTTTCTTATTCTCCAAGCTAACTTTTCTTTTAGAAAGACTTTTGGCTTTGAGATGATTCTCTTTCTTAATTTAGTTGTCTTTGGCTAATCTTTAGATGGGGTCCCACAAGGGATGTGTAGCAATTGATTATCAACGGTGTGGATTTAATTGCAATCTCGTCTAAAAATCAACATGAAAATCTCCATGCCCATAACTTTGTCAATATAGCTCTGATTTGCACGTTCTTGGGCTCCACGGATATCTACTTTGAATAAGCTGTCCAACAGTGGGTAAATTTCATCGATCCGACGGTCAGATTGAAAGTTATGGCCATTTAAAGATGACTTATCCTGAGAAAAATGGATTAACTTATAAATTTTGATTTGCATTGGATTTTATCTCTGCACCACTTTCATTTTTGAAAGGACATCAGATGTGGATGATTCAAACTCTTCTTCTTTTGTTCCAATCAGAATTGTACTCTTTGAATTATCTATTAATAATTTCAAATTTCCAACTACTGCAAACCCTGTCAAGTGGGACATTTCATCTGCTTGAACAGTGGGCCCTATGAGAAGTTTTCCACTGTAGTTAAGACACTTCACTGACATGATGAGTGGACCCCTCCTTTGATTAATTTGCATATGGCTTGTGTGTGGGGTCCACATGGTGAATTCTTCAATTTACTTCAATTCAATAATATTGCATGGCTCAGGATGACAATGCGTTCTTGAAAGTGGGTTCCATGATAGAAGCTTGTAATTCTCATTTTCTGCACATTCTAATTCAACACATCAAATACTGAAGAGCCCATATTGAGGTAAGACCCATCCAGACAAAGTTCTACTCCAACTGGGACTCTTCGGAGAAAATTTGCAAAACATTATAAGTTAATGTAGAAAATGTATTAAAAGTATGAAAATTCACGTTTCTAGGTGAAAATGCATGAAATGATGTAATTATATGAATAATGATGCAATTCACCTAATTAAATCCCTAATTCATCATAAAATGATATGTAAATGTGCAAATTCATGAACTCAACAATAATAACCCGTGCTCAACACGCATATTGCCTAATATTGCAACTTAATATTCGAACATTAAACAAATTCATGAATTTTAGAATAAAACTAAAGATCAAAAAGGTTATGACAGTATCTCTTTACGTTATCCAAGAGCGGGTGGCATAGGAAGGAGAAAGAAGAGAATTGAAGTAGAAAGAGAATGGTAGAGTTTCGATAGAATTAGAGTTTCTTTTTTGTCCAAGATAAATAGAAATGGGAAGTGATTATGAGTGGTTTTGATGTTGAGATAAAGTAGGTAGTTGTCATAGGGGTGTCCACGGATCAGATTGGTGTGAATTGGGCCAAATCCGTCACCAATCCGTTACCTATGGATTGACGGATTTGAAATCCGTCACCAATCCGTGACTGTTAAAATTCGATCCGTGGAGGATCAGATTGGATCGAATTAATCCAGTCAATCTAATGTTAAAAGAATAATATCAAACATGTTGTAAAGAAATTACATTTTGACCCTTAAGTTTTTTTTCCTATTTTAAATTTAGACATCTTAATATATATTCAGACCCTTTATATATATATATAATGTCAACGGATCAGATCGGATCGGATTGAATCTGCAGATTGAGGTTAGACCCTTTATATATACTTTTATATTTAATATCAACGATCGGATCAAATTGAATATGCGGATTGAGGGTGAAATCCGCCACTGATTCGTTGCTAACGGACTACAAAATTTTCAATCCGTCATCAATCCGTTTACCTTCGGACCGGATAAAAATCCGTATGTTGGATCGGATCAGATCGGATTTACGGATCGACGGATTTTTTGTGCACCCCTAGTTGTATAAGTGAGGGGGGAAGATTTAAAATAAGAATAACTTATAGTCAAAAATCCCAACCGACAAAAACCATTCCCCTTAATATAGTATAATGCTCACTGATATATATATATATAGGGAGATGCTCCTATGAGGGCATCTCTCACCTTACTATGAGAGACAAGGTAGGGGCCCTCACATCTAAATAGAATACCAACAACTTAAATGTGAGGGACCCCACTTTTATATCTCATAGTAAGGTGAGAGATGCTCTCATAGGAGCATCTCCCATATATATGAGAGCATCTCTCATCTTATTATGAGAGATAAGGTAGGGGCCCTCACATCTATATCCAATGCCAACAACTTAAATGTGAAGGCCCCCACCTTTTATTTTGGTGAGGCCCACCTAGCAACTCATCCAAATCATGCACAAATAGGGACCTCTTTGATAGTCACTGACCCCAAGGAAAGGCACACATCCGAATGGACTGAACCGTTAGATCAAGGGTTGAATCTTTTTTTTTAATCTAAAGCCATTAAACTTGTGGGCTATGGATGAAGGGGTTATGGGCATCGGGTTAGGGGAAAACTTAATACTTGGGGTGGTCTCATATAGATCTTCACGTCGCTCCGGGTCCCATCCCCAAATGGGACCCACAATTGGGACCCACTGAAAGTTCTCATATAATAGGTGAGAACTAGTTCCCATTTAAATAAATCCGGTATGCTTTATATATATATATATATATATATATATATATATAGGGGGGATATTCCTATGCATCGTTCCCTCACCATATGGTGAGTGACAAACTTAATGGGGCCTACCTAGGGACCCACTTATCATGAGACTTGTGAGGGTGGAAAGAGACATCTTGGATGAGAACTAGTGTAACCCCTTCAAATTTGGGGTCAATCCCATGACTTCAACCCCTTCATCCGTGGCTCACAAATTTAACAACTATATATTAAAGGAAAACATTTTGACCCTCGATCTAACGGTCCAAACCATTTGGATAACGAAAATTTAATAAGTCTAGCCTACTTAAGGGGGTCATGTGTGTGTGGATGGTTTGGATGTATTATAAAATCGACCCTACTATGTTGTCATATGATGGTTATCAGGTGCGTCAAAGGCTGTTGACATTAGATATGGATGTTATGAGTTAATTTCTTAGATTTTGAATTTTTTTAAACATAAGAGTCATATGCAATAGAAATCATAAACATGAGCATTTGAGCATTGTAATTTATTTATGTTATAATAAATAAACCTCTTTTTATAAGCTTTTGCAAAGTCCTACTTGATAGAAGATGGGAGACTATCGATTAAATTGAATGATTAAATATTAAAAAATGGTATAGTATCTCGTTCATGGTCTTTTATAAGCGGTCAATTTGAAATTGAGCCAAAATCCTATTTGAATGAAATTTCATGAGGATCCGGCTATTTTTATATGTTTAAATTTTCAAAAATGACTCCACTAGGCATCTTCATGAATTTGTCATAAGTCCATTCTTAAATGACATAGACTATTTTTTTTAACAAGGTATTCGTACTGCCCACCAAAGTTGCACCTTGAACCTGATTGACCTTGGAAAAATGATAAAAAGTTGATTGCACCTTTAGAAAATAAATAATCAAAATTTAGAGGTCAATACAATATCATCTGTTGATTCTTACTCTATATCTCATGAACCATAATGGTTACATCCTTCAAAATTTCCAACTTCAATAAAATATCATAATAACATTTGATTTAACGGACTTAAAGTTTAATGGCGTCTTAACCGTCACGTTCTTAGATGCAACGCGTGTTTGGCAGTTAACTAGTTAAAGTGAAGTAAAGTGAACATAGACAAGAATTGACAAGGGGTCATATCAAAAGTACATAATTTCAAAATTCCCTCCGAATTTTTTCAAAAACAAGCCAAAAAAACAACATCCTTTCTCTACTAAAAGACAAAAGAAACTCCACTTTTATATACAAAAAGTCAAAAACATCTCATACCAAACAACTAAAAATAAAACACCATCATAACACCTTATATTATATTCTCTCTTGATTTGATGCTTTACCTCACCATACTTTAATTCACCATACATCCAAACAGGCCTAAATGGTGAGTGAAGGTAAAATGGTTCCTAATACCAGATCAATAGACAAGAAGAGGTGCAAGGGGCTAAACTAATAAAAGGTGGGCCCAAGTGGTACCTATATCATATGAGAATATTATCCTCTTTTTTTCTTTTTTTTTTGGAAAAGACGTTGAGGAGAGAGAGAGAGAGATAAGGCTGAGATGTTTTTGCAATTTTTTGAGAGTAATATACGGTGAAAGAAGTTGAGATGAGTTATTAGTTCAAAAGGGGAAAGATGGAATAAAATGAAGTCATTAATTGTTGAAGAGTATTGAAACAAGGGACTGATGTTTTGAATGACTCGACAACCTCTTATTGGAGGATTCGGATCCCCTATTTCGTCCAAACAAGAGAACACTATTTGAACTAATAGGAGGGCGGCGGCAACGTTGCTGTAGCATACGATGTACCCAAGGCCGACCCGCAGCAACCACCACAAGTACTGAAATTAAAGAGTTCATTATATCAGCGGTTGGGAGTTATTATAAATGCTCTAATGGCTGGATGGCTCCACACGCAACGACATAGAAAGAGAAAGGAACGAGAAAGAAACTTCCTTTTCCTCTTTCTAAATAAAAAATCTCTCACAAGTATGTTGTCAACGTCCATGCATATTAAAAGGAAAATTAGGTGGCCCTCTCCGGATCGAAATTGAAGAAGTCTCGGTTGGTGACTCTCCCTCTCATGCTCATCCGGACTCTCGCCTTTTTAATTATCCAAAGCTTTAGACTTTTTTTTTTTTTAATTTCTAGGTATTCTAGGGTAAAATTGAAGAAATTATTGGCATATATGATGGTGCCACATATGATCATAAGCGGGTGGGCCCAATGATAGAATAGGTGTCGTTCTGTCTAGAGGTTTTTTTAAACGGGTTTTCAAATTCAGAATTCTCACTCTCTCTCCTGTCACTTTTAACCTCTTCGCCAATTTTCATTGGAGCATTTGGTCGGAGGTCCCTCAACTTCGGTTTTTATTGCAAACGGTCCACGTGTTTTTTCCGTAGAGCCAAAGGTCCCTTTTTCAAGTTTTAAACAGTTAAAAAGTCTAGAGTGCCCCTCTTAATACACTATGTACAATATACATAAAAAGGAAAACTGATTTCGTTAAGAGTTTCATTTGGAAAAAAGAAGGGAGAAAATCCATCAATTTCGTGAAGATTATTTGACTGCACAAATCAAAGATTACGATAGACAAAAGAAAGAGAATGGAGAAAACTGATTCAAAGAAGGATAAATCATCCAGAAAATCTACATGTGGGACTGGGCAAAACTCAAATAAATTTATCAGAGAATGAGAAATCATCCAGAGAATCTAAACATGGGACTGGGCAAAACTTAGATTTTTTTTCCAAACTCAGATAAATTTGTTCCAAATTCAGATAAACTTGGTCCAAACTCGGAAAAATTTGTATCAAACTTAGGTAAATTTGGTCCAAACTCAGATAAATTTATTCAAAACTCAGAAAAATTATTCAAAACTCAAATAAATTTGTATGAGTTTTTCCAGAGGTTCAAATAAATTTATCTGAGTTTGAAACAAAACCTTTTGAAAAAAACTAAGATAAACTTATATATCTTTTCGAAGAAACTCACAATAAAAAAAGGAAGGATATATAGTAGTCACGTGAAGAAAAAGACTACAGAAGATCACAGAAACTCTGATTTTCTCTGCAACTTCTGATCGTCTTTGTTGTGGTCTAGGGCCTATCAGAAGAGATTAATCACGCACAATAACACAGATTTACGTGGTTCGGCTTTTGGCCTACGTCCACGGGGAAGAAAGGAGAAAAATCACTATGCAATCAGAGGTGTACATCCTAGAGACCCAGAGTCTCTATTTATAATATTAGCCCCAAACCCTGTTACATCCAAACCCAACTTCTAATTACAGTAGAACTACTATAATAGATCTACTTCTAATCAGAGTACAACTTGGGCAATCCAGGGGCCCGGTTAACCCAGACTTGCTAATTCAATTGAGCCATATAAATTAACAAATCTCCACCTTCATCATCCATACCCCTCTCACTCATATGCCATAACTTGGTAGTTTCTAAATCTAAATCTGAGGACGACACAGCTGCAGCACCTGTAATTGTACTACCTTGAAGAAAATAAAGGTCATTCTGCTTCAGTCCCTTCATCACTACAAGAGCACCCTTCGAAATTCTCATAGCTCCACCTCCAGCTTTGTAGGTACAACCGTTGGAGTCAAGCGTACCCAAGGAAATCAGATTTTTCTTCAACTTCGAAATATGCCTAACATCTAACAAGGTTCTCACAATATCGTCATACATTTTTATTTTGATTGCACCTATCCCAACAACCTTACATGCTGCATTATTTTCCATAAGCACTTTACCACCATCAATCGATTGATAATTGGTAAACCAATCTCTGTAAGGACACATATGATAAGAACACCATGAATCAAGAATCCATTCAGTAGCTGAGCAACCAACAGTAACCAAAAGAACTTCTGCACCATCAGAATACTCTCTGCAACTTCGGTTGCAACTCCGACAATTTCTCCAAAATCAAATTTCTGCTTCCCTTTCCGTTCTGGACAATCTTTTCTAAAGTGCCCTTCCTTGTGACATTTGAAGCACTTTAATTTTCTAGTTTTTTATTTGGACCTAGATCGTCCTCTTCTATTCTACTCTTTCTTCTCTGTTCTGCCACGCGCTACCAAACCCTCACCAGAACTGTCAATGTTTTCAATTGAAACCTTTTTCTTCAACTCCTTAGAGTTCAAGGCTGACTCAACATCTTCTTTAGAAAGAGTTTCTCTACCATACATCTTGGTATCAACAAAGTTCTCATACGAGGGTGGTAAAGAGCATAACAACATTATGGCTTGGTCCTCATCATCAATGTGAACATCTATATTTTCAAGATCCAAAATAGCTTTTATAAAAGAATCACGGTGGGTTGAAACAGACGTACCTTCCTGCATTTGTAGGGTGAACAATCGCTTCTTCAGATACAAGCGATTCGTGAGAAACTTCGTGATGTACAAGTTCTTCAACTTTTGCCATATGCCAGTAGTAGTTCTCTCTTGAGCAACTTTTCGCAGTACACCATCGCTCAGAAATAGCAGAATTTGATCGTACGCCTTCTCAAGCAACTCTTCCTTCTCATCATCTGACAGTTTCTCAGGCAAAGCATTCTTTCCTTTCAAAGTTTGTCAGTGCATCTTCAAACGCCATAGACCAAAGTCATTGTTTCCATCGAATTTTTCAATCTCAAATTTAGCAGCCATTCTGCAAATCTTTCATAGTAACTGTGTAGATCTCGTCGAGAATAATCCGTAGGTTCAAACGGATCTCAAATCGGACTTCGGATTGTCAAGATAGCACAAAAAACAATTTATGTCGTTGATTTAGTCAAACCTGACCGTACCGCACTGACATAGGCGATGACGTAAGCGTCCTTCTGTTTCTTCTGGGCTTTGCTGCACGCGGGTCGGGCTAACCTGGACTGGGCCCGACCTGGACTGGCTGGCTACTGGGCTTTCGTAAACGGGTTGGTCCGAACTGGACTGGACCCAAAGATTGGGCTGGCCCAAATCGTCCTTCTTCTTTCTCCAACGTTCTGATTCAGAACCAGAACCCAGGCGACTTCCGTTCTTCTTCCTTCCTTGCTCCGGCCACGGGATGACGGTAGCACGGACTCCGGCGACGCGCAGCGGCGGGCGACATGCGGCTGCGGCGTGGGACCCACCCGAAAAATCAGAAAAACAAATCAGACCAAATCACCCAAATCGATCTCGCCCCCTGGTGTTCTTCTTCTCCGGTTTCGGCACAATAGCAGCAAAGCGATCTTCTCCCTTCAATCAATCAACAGCGGCAGCCTTCTTCTTCAGATTGCTCCTGCTAAGAATAAGGCAGCAGCGGTTCCAGCGTGCATGTTGTCCTCTGCGATGCCTCTTCTCCGATGAACCCTCTTCAATCCGATCCGTCGGATTTCTTCCGATCACTCCAAATTGCTCTGATACCAGTTTGTTGTGATCTAGGGCCTATTAGAAGAGATTAATCACGTACAATAACACAGATTTACGTGGTTCGGCTTTTGGCCTACATTCACGGGGAAGACAGGAGAAAAATCACTATGCAATCAGAGGTGTACATCCTAGAGACCCGGAGTCTCTATTTATAATATTAGCCCCAAACCCTATTACACCCAAACCTAACTTCTAATCACAGTAGAACTACTATAATAGACCTACTTCTAATCAGAGTACAACTTGGGCAATCCAAGGGCCCGTTAACACAGACTTGCTAATTCAATTGAGCCATATAAATTAACAATGTTCTCCAGCAAACTCAGATCTGCATCTTCCTCGTCGAAGACCGAGCGCTGTAGTAGAGCTCCAGACCTCCTCTGTTCTAGTTCTGCAGCAGTAACCAAGAGAAAAAAGCATGTTGTCTTTCTCTTTGCCGGTGATAGAAATGAGAGAGAACCTTATCCTTAAATTGAGGAATGGAAGATTTGAAAATTTAAAATTTAAAAGTTATGCCTAAACGGTTGAATGGGCAAATTAGTCACGAAAATGTATAATGTGGCATGCTAAGGGACCTCCGCCAGTATTAATCCCATGCGCAAGGGACTCTAGGCCTTAAACGATAGTACCGTGTACTAGAGACTTTATAACCCAATACTCAAGGATCTCACGCTAATTTACCCATTTTCATTGACGTATATACCTCAACATCAATAACTTTACATATTTTAGGCTTATAAGAAATGAGAAATATATGGATGGAGCAGGGAAGATGGAGGTTTAAAAAAACTAAATAAAGAAGATGAAGAGTCTCCTGCATGAAGCGTTAGAAAATGAAACGTTGGAGATGTTTCTCAAAACTTTAAAAAGGCATGAGTTGGGGATTCTTTCTCTTTAAAGCTGAATGTTGATTGGAAAAAAAAACTCTCAATTCTGGCTTTAGGAGAAGCCACATCAGCTTTTTGTGGCACATTTGTGATTGTGTCCTTTAAAATGAAGCACATAATATTTGCCTATTCAAACAAAAATGTCTCTTGGGCAACATATGTGCCTTTTCAATAAAATGTGTCTCTTGGGCCCATTTGTATAGATGTGACCCAATTCAAAGGGATGCCTTTTAACTCTATAAATTAAGGTTATTTTCAATGATATAATATTCAAAATGAACATAAATGCATACGAATCATTTATTTTAACGTGTATGCGGAAGTGGATTAAAGGAAGAAAGGTTTGGTTTTCATATTTTTTTATTAATTTGATTTTTTTAATTATTTTATTATAAATAGATTTATATGAAAGGGATATTAGTTTTAATATATCATTTAGGTTACACAAAACCAAATCTGTGCCCCGTACAAGGGCTTCATGCTAGTCCTTTTAACAGGGAGTTTAGGAACATGTAACACATGGAGAACTCCATTGTGGGCCTATAAAGAGATAATCGAAACCGTTTGAGATGAATTTCATCTCCTTCGTCTATAGATCCTCAAATATCAATTCAATAGGAGTGGATCCCACTATTCCATATAGCACATGGCTGAAAGTGTGATTGGGTGCCAATGTAACATAGCTGGTGATGTGGGGTTTGTTGGGTTTATGGGTTTTGGCTCGTTTTATATGCCCAATTCATTTGTATTAGGGTTGAGGGGTAATTTAGTCTTTGTTAAATCTATATATTATCTCTCTGAGTTGTAACCCTATTATGGGAAAAAACTCTGATTAGTGGAGAAGAAGACAAGCGTTTGTCCGTGGATGTATGTGTGAAATCACCGAACCATGTAACTCTGTGTTTTTATTGTGTGGCTTGATTTATTTGCTTGTTGATCTCACGCTTCCGCACACACGATCACAATAAATTGGTATCAGAGCATTGTTGTGGCACGCGATCAATGGTATCGGATAGGATCTCGCAAAAGGCTTGATCTCACACCGAGGTCGACGAACTCGATCTCTGTTTTGGAACAGGGTACAGCAGCCACGCAGTTTGGGATTTGCAATAGGTCGGATCTTACAGATTAGAAAGAAGACAACGGTCTTTGCCTTTGGTAACCTAATCACAGCAATGGGCCACGCCCTTTATTGATCAGAGTAGATCAAACAGGCCCTTGGTTTGTTAGTCTCCGAGGGAAAAGAAATCCTGCCTTCTGGTTCGGATTGTTGCCGCAGATCACAGAGGAGATCGATCAGTCAGTTGCAGAGAACAGGGAGGATCCAGACTGTTCTCGTCGGAGAGGGGCTGGGACAGATTGGCGTCTTCAGTCCTAAATCAGCGCTGCCAGAGTTCTTACTTGGAGAGGCAGCAGGCCGTTGCGCATATCTTCGCCGGAGAAGAGGACCACCGCTGCCCGCTCCTCACCACGATCTCCGGGTTTGCCTTTTCGCTGCAGCTGCGCCATTGCTGAACTTGAGAAGTCGCAGCCGCCCGTCGCCATCTTCGCCAGAACTTTACCGGAGAAGGAGGACTGCCGGCCACTGCCCATCGCTACCATTGTTGGCAGTGCTTCGTTGTTGTCGAGGAAAAGAGACGAAAGAGTCTCCATCTGGTTCTGGTTTCAGAACCCAGAACCAAAAGAAGGAGAAGATCTGTTCAGGTCTATTTCAGGTTCAGTTTCGGGTCGATTCCAGGTCTGACCCATCCAGCTTAGAAGCCCAGCAGCTGCAGATCTCTGGGTCAGTTTTTTGGTCGGTTCCAGGTTAGGTCTGACCCGCCCAGCCTAGAAGCCCAGTTCAGCAGAACTCAGCCAGAAGCATCCGCTAACATCATCCTGACGTCATCTGTACTAACAAGACAGATTTGACCAATTGGACAGCCAGAATTGATTTGTGTTTTTCGGAGCCATCCGGACTCAGAATTGAGCTCCATTTTTTTTGTTGGATTCGTATCGACGAGGTCTACGATCTGAACGAAGTGGATTGATAGTTTGGCAAACAGAAAATAATGGCGAGCTCATCATCGACAAAGACAATTATCTCGAGTGCAAAATTTGAAGTCAATAATTATGATGGTACCAATAACTTTGGTATTTGGCAATGTGAGGTTAGAGATGTTCTAAGCCAACAAGAGTTGGAAATTGCCCTGGAGGATAAACCCTCAGATATGGAAGATAAGGAATGGCAGAAGATCAATCGTCAGGCATATAGCACCATCAGATTTTGTCTCGCGAAGGATCAGAAATACTCAGTGATGAGAGAAACCTCTGCAAAAGAGTTGTGGTAGAAATTGGAGGAAAAGTATATGACCAAGAGCTTGGAGAATCGGATCTATTTGAAGAAGAAACTTTTCCGCTTCGAGTATCGTCAAAAGAGTTGTGGTAGAAATTGGAGGAAAAGTATATGACCAAGAGCTTGGAGAATCGGATCTATTTGAAGAAGAAACTTTTCCGCTTTGAGTATCGTCAAGGTATTTCTATGACTGAACATCTCGATAATTTTAATAAAATTATTGTTGATTTAATGAACATTGATGTGAAAGTTGATGATGAGGATAAGACATATCTTCTTCTGAATTCGCTTCCCAATAGTTATGATCATTTTACTCACACTTTGATCAACGGGAAAACCTAGGTTAAATATGATGTTGTGTCTGCTGCTTTGATGAATAATGAATATTGGAAGAAGGACAAACAGGCTCATAGGGATTCATCATCTGATGCATTGACAGTAAGAGGCAGATCAGATGATAGGACATCTGGTAATAACTCTCATTCTAAATTGAGAGGAAAATCAAAGCCACCAACAAAAGATGAATGTGCCTTTTGTCACAAAAAGGGGCATTAGAAGAATGATTGTCCAAAGTTGAAAAATAAGGACAAAGATAAATCTGATGCAAACATTGGACACAATGGGGATGATGATTCTGAATTTGATTTAACTGTTTCTTCATTGATATGCCATTCTGATGAGTGGATTTTAGACTCGGATTGTACCTATCATATATGTCCCAATAGGGAATGGTTTTCTAGCTTTCAAGAGTTGGATGGTGGAACAGTTTTGATGGGCAATAATAGTGCCTGCAAAACAAAAGGGATAGGAAAAATCCGTTTGAAAATGCATGATGGAGCAGTTAGAGTTTTGACAGATGTTCAGTATGTACCGGATTTGAAAAAGAATCTCATCTCATTGGGTGCTTTAGACTCCAAAGACTTCAAGATTACCATGGAATGGTACACTTGTGTTGATGAAGGGTGTCCAAAGAGGTAATTTGTATTTCTTGCAAGGGAGTACAGTTGTAGGTGAAGCAGCAACAGTATCTGATAGCTCGAATGAGACTGTTACAGACACTACCAGATTGTGGCACATGCATCTAGGGCATGCTGGGGAGAGAGCATTGCAAGGTTTGGTTAAGCAAGGCTTGTTGAAAGGTCTAAAGACCTGCAAGTTGGGATTTTGTGAACATTGTGTTTTTGGTAAGCAGACAAAAGTGAAGTTTGGCACTGCGATCCATCGCACTCAAGACACACTAGACTATGTTCATTCGGATGTATGGGGTCCTACCAAGGTGGCATCTTTGGGAGGTATACATTACTTTGTTACATTCGTTGAAGACTTCTCCAGAAGAGTTTGGGTGTACATCATGAAGCACAAGGATGAAGTCATGAATGTGTTCTTGAAGTGGAAGAAAATGATTGAAACACAAACCGGCAGAAAGATAAAAAGGCTTAGGTCAGATAATGGTGGTGAGTACAAGTCTGATCCGTTCTTGCAAGTATGTCAGGATGAAGGGATTTTGAGGTATTTTACAGTTAGTAGGACACCGCAACAGAATGGGGTGGCAGAACGCATGAACCACACTATGTTGGAGAAAGTTTGGTGTATGTTGTCTAACTCTGGATTAGGCAAAGCGTTTTGAGGTGAGACAGTTGCTTATGTATGTCATCTCATCAACAGGTTACCTTCTGCTGTGATTGATGGAAAAACACCTATTGAGTTATGGTCTAGAAAACCCACTACTAATTTTGATAAATTGTATATATTTGGTTGTCCTGCTTATTTCCATGTCACAGAGAATAAGTTGGATTCAAGGGCCAAGAAAGCTATATTCTTGGGTTTCAGCAGTGGTGTGAAAGGATACCGGCTATTGTGTCCAGCTTCAAAGAAACTTATTCTGAGTAGAGATGTGACTTTTGATGAAGTCTCCATGTGGAAACAGAACAAGCAAAACGGCTCTCAGGAGGAGAGCAAAGACAGTGGTAAATCGAAACAAGTGGAGTTTGATGTCATCCCAATTGAATCAGAGGATGATTATATAGATGTGGAGGAGACTCTAGCCCAAGAGCCTCCACAAGAGCAAGCACATTCTATTACAACCAGTAGACCAAAAAGGAATATTCGAAAACCTAAACGGTTCACTGACATGGTGGCATATACACTTCCAATGGTTGAAGAATCTATTCCTACCAGCTACAAAGAAGCAAAGAGGCATTCAGAAAGTGTAGAGTGGCAGAATGCAATGGATGAGGAAATGAAATCTCTTCATAAGAATGACACTTGGAAGCTGGTCCAGCTACCTAAGGGGAAGAAAGCAATTGGGTGCAAATGGGTCTACACTATGAAAGAAGGATCTCCAGGAGAGGATAGTGTCAGGTACAAGGCTAGATTGGTGGCTAAAGGCTAAGCACAAAAGGAAGGCATTGACTACAATGAAGTATTTTCTCCCGTTGTGAATCATTCTTCTATTCGTATTTTGTTAGCCTTGGTTGCACATTTTGATTTTGAGTTAGTGCAGCTTGATGTTAAAACTGCATTTTTGCAGGTGACTTGAATGAGGAGATCTACATGACTCAATCAGATGGGTATAAGGTTGCTGGTAAAGAACATTTAGTATGTAAACTTAAAAAATCATTGTATTGTTTGAAACAATCTCCAAGACAGTGGTACAAACGATTTGATAAGTTTATGATTGGGCAGAAGTACACCCGGAGTTCTTTTGATCATTGTGTTTACTATTGTGAACTATGGAATGGAACCTTTATTTACTTGCTCTTATATGTCGATGATATGCTTATAGCTTCTAAGAATAAGGTGGAGATTGAAAAATTGAAGACTCAAATGAGTATTAAATTTGAAATGAAGGATCTGAGGGAAGCCAAGAAGATACTTGGTATGGAAATTTAGAGAGACAGGGTGCAAGGCAAGGTTTGTCTGTCGCAGAAATAGTATTTGGAAAAGACACTATAGTGTTTTGGTATGGATACAAAAACAAAACCAGTTAGTACACCTCTTGCCTCTCACTTCAAGCTTATTGCTGCTATGTCTCCTAGCACACATGATGAGCATCAGTACATGGCTCAGGTTCCTTATCAGAGTGTTGTTGGTAGTTTGATGTATGCGATGGTGTGTACGAGACCCGACATTTCACAGGTTGTTAGTATAGTAAGCAGATATATGCATGATCCAGGAAAAGGGCACTGGCAAGCGGTGAAATGGAACTTACGGTATATTCTGGGCACCGAGGATGTTGGTTTGGTATTTCAGCGGGATGATAGTATTGGTCAGCATGTGGTTGGATATGTGGACTCCGATTGCGCTGGTGATTTGGATAAGCGCCGGTCTACTACAGGTTATGTGTTCACACTTGCAAGGGGACCGGTGAGTTGGAGGTCAACGTTACAGTCTACAGTTGCTTTGTCGACTACTAAGGCAGAGTACATGGCGGTGACAGAGGCCATTAAGGAGGCCATTTGGCTTCAAGGTTTTCTTGATGACATGGGGATCTTTCAGGAGCACATGAAAGTCCATTGTGATAGTCAGAGTGCCATCTGTTTGGCAAAGGATCAAGTTCATCATTCATGTACGAAACACATCGACGTACGGTATCATTTCGTGCAGGAGATTGTTGACGAGGGAGATATACTTCTTCAGAAGATTGCGACTGCTAATAATCTCGCAGATATGCTGACTAAGGTAGTGACTGGGGTCAAGTTTAAGCATTGCTTGGACTTGAACATCCTACGAGTTTGAGTACCTTTGGGTGTATGGTGCCTACAAGCGCATTTGGAGGCGTGTGATTGCATGCCAAGGTGAAAAATGTTTGTGACTAGTAAATCTTGTCAAGGTGGAGATTTGTTGGGTTTATGGGTTTTGGCTCATTTTATAGGCCCAATTCATTTGTATTAGGGTTGAGGATTAATTTAGTCTTTGTTAAATCTATATATTATCTCTCTTGATTGTAACCCTATTATGGGAAAAAACTCTAATTAGTGGAGAAGAAGACGAGCTTTTGTCTGTGGACGTAGGTGTGAAATCACCAAACCACGTAACTCTGTGTTTTCATTGTGTGGCTTGATTTGTTTGCTTGTTGATCGCACGCTTCCGCACACACGATCACAACAGGGTTAATCATGGTTCCCAATTCTATTGAGGTGAAGCTTGGGGGTACATCCCTAGGGCGAATGTGATTCATCTCAAACAATCCAAGTTATCACTACGTGAGGTCACGATGGAGTTCCCTACATGTGTTACACAAATCCCATGTAATAACTACAATAGGGGATCAAGACTCATAAATAGAACGACCCCAAAGTCAAACCAAGAAATTGATTTTCCTTCCCTTTACTAGAACTAGATCAAAGTAGATCTAAGTTGTCCATTGTCTCACTCCACAATCGGGCGTGTGTTCGTTTCCTCTGATTGTGCAGAGTGAAACCAACAGGATCAATCTATTTAGTGCCTGAGCCGAGATCACCCATATGCAAAGTGATCCTATCCTTTGTGCAATTCATTAGCAGACGATTCACAAAAGGTACATTTGTGTGTGCGGCCAGGAGTGTCCCATGAAGGGCATTCCCAAAAAAGGAAGGGTTGCAAGACAAATGGGAGGCTAATTTCATTGGTAAGTGTAGTAGGATCGTACACCCCTTGAGCTACCATTTGGACAAAAAGCCAATTGGAGATGGAAGAGGCACAACTTAAGGTTATAACGTCTTTGCATTTGACATCGCACCTGTAGGTCTGTTTTTAGAGCCATCACCAAAGGGAGGTGCATTGTGGACTTTGGGTGATGTCCCGCAGGACAACTGGACCAACCCCGCAAGGTCTCCTACAATCCCCCCTCACCGTGACGCTCCCGCATCTTGAACCCATGACCTAGCTCTAATACCACTGGTAGTATCGTATACCCCCTCAAACTACCATTCTGACCAAAACCAATTGGTGACGAAAGATGCATAACTTAAGGTTTTAACCTTAGAATTCGACATTACACCAGCAGGTCTGTATTTTAGAGCCCCCACTTGAAGGAGCGGCATTGTGGACTCTAGGTGATGTCCCATAAGACAACACACCAACCCCACAAGAAACCCAACAAGTTTTTGGACGCATTAGCAATAGTAAATTGTTCCATTCCCTTCCCTTTGTGGGGAAATTCATCTGCATTCCAATATGAATAAAGATCCACATGAAAATGATTTTCCAAAAAACTGTCCTGTTATGTATATATATCGTCATCATCACTGTAAGTGCCTAAAAATAACGGACTTGGTTTAGATGATGATGGAGCTTGTAATGGTGCTATTTAACTGGTTAAGAGCGTCACTAGTTGCCTGGAACCTGAAAGGGAGAAGAAACAGAGGTCAGGGCCCCGGGCTGCTGTCAACCTAAGGCACTCTGACGCCTGAGTTAGCGCAATCACTGAACTAGGGTGAAGTGAAGAAGAAGGAGGTTCAAGGTAATAGTGTACTGTATATGAACATACATGTTATGGGCTTACCATGTAGGTATATATAGATGAGTGGAAGCTTCCTGAGTGGGGGTAGGTGAGAGCACTGTCCCATCAGATCTTCCCCGATCCTCCTCATTAATGTGGACGTGATTGATAGGTAGGGATAACCCTCTGCTGGAATCCGGCGGCCACCCTACCGACTAGCACGCTCTGCAGCGTAGCTGTCCCATCTCATAATGGGGATTAGACGCTCAATGCCCACCTCGATCTAGTGGGCCGAACTGGGGAAGGTGCTAAGATCGGGCTTGCTTGAGGTCGGGTACCGCTACCGAGACGCTTCGAGGCCGAGCGTAGAAGGGGCATGGTTGGTACTCTTACCGAGACCATCACCACATCGGTGCCAGCTGGCACAAGAGCCGAGCTGGACGGATGGAAATGAGGCAGTCCCTGATTGGTACTTTTACCTAAATCAGGGGTAACCTCGGTATTAGGAAAACACCCCACACAATCACCATCATCAACAACTACTATGTAATCCAAATATTCTACAGAAGAAGCATCAGAATTGTGTTATGTACTTTCAAAGTCCATTAGGTTATATTATTATAACACAATGAAATTGTACACTTTTCTCAGGCATTGAGGATGTCCATCTCTATCTGTCTCTTTCATAACACAATGCATTTGCCTTGAAGGAAATATTTTATTTACGAATGAGAAAGAAATAACCTTTGTGGAGAAGAGGATATCAACCCGAGATATATACACATCGCCGAAAAACTTATGGGGATTTAAAAAATATACAGTGGTCAGATTTCCCCATGGATCTTCTAACGTTGGTCGCAGGGCGTTTGACTCCGGCAGATCACGTTCGTATGTCTACCACTTGCAAGTCATGGCAATGTGCTGCTCCATCATTCTTGTCTTCCAAGACCCCAGTCCTCTTGTTCATAGAAAATCACACTAGTAACTTCTTTGATCCATTATCTAAGAAAAAGTGGGTTACCTACATCCCAGAACTATTAGATGCAACATTCCATTATTCAAAAGGTGGTTGACTGCTGCTGTCTCAGAATAATAATCAGTCACAGTTTTTCTTCTTTAACCCCTTCACAAATGAGAAGATCAACCGACCCAACTTCTACCCTGACACATTATATGAACCACCATACAAGGCATTATGCAAACCAGGCGCTTTTGTTTAACATTTTCATCACCACCTACGTCTCAAGACTGCGTTATTTTCCATCTTTCAGCAATGACATATCATAGTCCTCACACACACAAAACCCATTACTTTTATGTATACCATGCATGTAGTCAGAAGGACACGACTTGGAAATGGGAATTGCGAAATGAAACGGATGATTCTGATCTTTTCAATGATCTTTTTCAAACTCAGCCGGCTTGTTATAAGAACCTCCTATATTTTGATGGGTCCTTCTATTATCTAAACACAGGAGGTACTTTAGCCATCATAGAGCTCGCCAAAAAGACAACTATAACTCGAACGGTTGGAAAACCGAGACATTTACCCCCTAAGCATGATGATTGTTATTTAGTGGAGTCCGAAGGAAAGGTTCTATCAATCTTTTGCTATGGAAATCAAGCTAGAAGAGTTTTTCAGGTGGATCAGAGCGTGGTTTATAAGAGCTGTCATGAACATGAATGGATCGAGTGGAAAAGCTTAAGGGACAATTTTTTTTTTCTTGATCGATTATCATCTCTATCTACAGTAGTGAGAGGAGATAATATGATTTATTTTCCTACATTTCAAAGAGGCTGCAATGATCTTGAAGAACCTTAGAGACGGATTTGGATTGATCCGAACTTCATATTGAAGACCAAGTGAGAAGAGTGACCTTTTAATTTTATTTAAGCCTCGGGGAAAGCAGAAATGTAATTGGTACATGACTTAAATCTACATATATATATATATAGGATAATATTCAAGTGCATCTATCCCTCACCATTTTTAATGGTGAGGGATGGATGCACATGAAGATCCCCCATATATATATATATATAGGGGAATATTCATATGCATCCTTCCCTCACCACTTTTTGGTGAGGGACACCCCTTTTGGGGAAAAAGCAAGTACAAAGTGTACTTTTGTACTTTGTTTTTTCCCCACTTTTGTACTTGTTTTTTTCCCAAAAGGGGTGTCCCTCACCAAAAATGGTGAGGGATAGATGCATAGGAAGACCCCCCATATATATATATATATATATATATATATATATATATATATATAGGGAGTGGTTCTCCTGAGCTGCAGGTGAAGGTAACATAAGCTGAGTCATGCGATAGCCATGTGTGGATGGCCAATCCTCATTTCACAAGCCCGCTTCTGTTTTCACTTTTCACATTTCATTTTCCCCCTTTCTCCATTTTCAAACCTACCAGAGCAGCTCTCCCTCTATGTCTCTCCCTATCCCGGACGTCTCTCGTTTCTCTCTCCCAGGCGTCGCACGAAACTCTCCCTCTCTCATCTCTCTCTCCCGGTCGTCTCTCCCGGGCGTCGCTGGACTCTCCCTCTCTCCTCTCTTACAATGTGTTTGGGAAGGATGGAAAGTGGGGGGAAGGAAAAAAAATGGGGGGAAAAATGGGGGGGAGGGAAGAGGGGAGTGTGTTTGGGAAGTGGGGGAGGAAAATGGAGGGAGGAGAAGAGGGGAGAAAATTTTTGTCTTTTAGTGAAAAAAATTTGCCCCCCAAAAATGGGGAAAGTGAGGGGGAAGAGGGGAAAATTTGAGAAAGTACAAAATTGCCCTTTGTACTCCAATTGAACTTTTTTCAAAAGTAAGGGTAAAATGGTCTTTTAGTCCCTACCTCACAAACAAACAAAATTATACTTTTTCACTTCCCCTCCCCTACTTTTTCACTTCCCAAACAAGAGGAGGGAAAATTAATTTTCCTTCCCCTCCCCTTCATTTTCCTTCTCCCTCAAATTTTCCCTCCCTTCCCCTCCCCTCCCCTCCTCCCTTCCCAAACACAGTGTTAGCTTCAACTGTAGCTCTCTGCTCTCCCTCTCTGGCCTCTCGCTCCCCTCCATCCTCTCGTCTTTCTCCTCTCAAGTGATCATCTCCTCTCTCCCTCCATCGTCTGCACGCGAAAAAGGGCATCATCTCCTCTCTCCCCATATCTCCCCCTCTCGACTACCTGCAGATCCTTCCATGCGTCCAGCCCTATCTCCCCCATTTTCTACTTCCTGCATTCTGAGTGGCTCCACCCTATCCATCTCATGCAAATTGCAATGGTGGTCCATCCAATACCATCATGGAGATTGGGTTTCCCAGCTGATTAGCTTTTACAAATAGTGAAAAGAAAAGCCTGAGCTCTGCTTGAATCCTATGTACTCAGTCGCCCTGCAATTAGTTTAAGTTATCGAAGGAAAAGAACAAAAGCATGAATCCACATTTTCCTGTAACCCAAGTTACCCACACTAAAAGAAGAAGAGAACTGGCCCAAAATTTTTTCTAAATCTGTTCTAAGAAAAGACAACAAATACTCACTTTTTTCTGAATGTTAATCTCACCCTTTCTCCCATCCTAATTTTTTTCACAGCATTGAAATTAATACTTTCACAATTAAAAAAAAATAACCGTCTTTTCTTCTATCGCAGCTCTTTTTTTTTTTTTTTTTTTGTTTATCCCTTTTTCCTAAGAAGAAAATGGTGTATGCTCAATTTCCTTTGTACATAATATTATTTTATGTTTTTGACTGACTGACTTTTGGCATCTGTTTTTGCTTTCTTAACTCGCAGGAAAAATTTTCTTGCCATGGACATTGAGATGAGATGGTTGTTAATGACGGGGGTGTGGGTGGGGAGAGGATCACTACACCATAATAATCGATTAGTAACGGATCTACAGCCGTTACAAAAAAATTTAGTAACGGTTATTTTACGTTGACACAATTGCGTTACAAATGAAAAGTAACGGAAGTTAGTAACACTTAATAACCGTTAGAAATATTACTAACGGTTATCAAATGTGACTGAAATTAATTTCAGCAACACATCTTCAATCGTTACAATTTATTAGTAACGGTTATTAATTTTGTTCATAATTTGTTCCCAACGGATAAAACTGTTGGTAATTCCCACTTCCTGACGCATATAATTCTATTTGTAACGGTTGATGTCCGTTACTAAGTATTCTATTTGTAACGGTTTATATCCGTTACTAAGTATTTGTTGTTTTTAAAAAAAAATAATGGAATTTCCTGATCCATTTCTGACAGGCCACCTACAGTACTTCTGACTACATAGATACTCTCTCATCTGCATGTGTACCACAGATCCCACAATGTAAATATAGAAAACACACAAACAACACATTTCAGCAAATAAAAAAAAATAACAAAAAAAAAAAAAAAGCAGAGTGTGAAGAAGAAGGAGAGTAGTAGTACATCAGGGGTGCTCCTTGGGTAATGAATGGATCCTGAAATGAGAATCTTTCTTTGACCATTGATGATAATAGCCTTCCTATCATAAGTCACACTACACTGAATCAGCTGAAAATGCACCACAAGCAGAAACAAGGAGATGAAGGAGACTAGGTAGTTTTTAGTCTCCATTTTCATGGGTACTTCTCTCTCCACAGGGAAATATCAACAGCAAAAATGCTAGCTATGAAATGTGAGGTAGAAGAGAGAGAAAGCAGTGGTTTTTGCAGTCTGCAACTATTTGGTGATCACGTGCATATCCAAATGAGTGAAAAGTGATCCAAATAATTGAATAACTTACTTGGTGATCACGTGCATATCCAAACATGAGTCCAGAATTCTTATCAGATCCCCACAAAATGATGGCAAGAGAGGACCTAAAGTAGATGGCATATGAGATCTTACCTACAAAATGTTAACTTCAAGTAAATTTCTAAAAAAGAGGCACTAGATGTAACAAATATAAGTGTGCAACGGATAGCAGTCACAGCACTACTTGTTACATGTATTATTTCAGCTTTTTTGTCATTTTGTGGTTAAATTAAGATTTAAAACAAGAGAATAGAGGTCAACTTTAATTTGGCACAAGTCACACAACCATAATGCTAAAACAGCATAGTAGAGGTCAACTTTTACATCATAGATAACAGAATATCCTAGCATGTGACACTTGCAATACAAGTGCCAAAACCAGGTGTGAACAATTGACAAGGCACAATAACCTACAGAACAAGTGCAGCATGCCAGAATAAGTATCACATTCAAAAGTAAATTGTTGCATTCACACTAACAACAATGAACCAATAATATGAGTACATTCAGGCAAGATTAAGAAAGTACTTTTGAAATGTAACTTGGACTAATACGCTCATATTAAGTATTGAAAAGAAAAAATCACAGAAAAATAGATGCACTTGCATATCATAAGAAGGATTCTTTCAACTTCCACATCTACTCTGCATTGGATAAGTAAAGCCTGCCAAGTGTACCATAAGTAGCAAAAGATTATGTCACCTCTCCAATTTAAAAGCAACAAAAAGCACAGAGAAAGTGGGGAGCTCCAATCTAAGAATCACAAAATCAATAATGAGCTTAAAAAATAAATGAATTCTACACTGGTGTGTATAAAATTCTGCTGATAATAGATGCACACATTACAACAGAATACACCATGTCACATAAAGTATGTAATTTGAAGCTCCGTTGAAAACGCACCAGCTCCACACTACACTATTGGCTACATTGAGTGAATAAAAGCCAGATGACAAAACAGTGACATTCTTTATTAGCATATGGACGTAGAAAATGTAAAATTTTAAACTAAAATTAGTGAATCGCAAAGTATGAAAATGGTTCTAACATCTTTGGAAAATGAGGTAAAACTCTATGTTGTGCCTTTTCCTACTAGTATCTAATAAACCAAAGACCTCATCAAACAGGAATTTGTAATAAAATAATACTTCTCAACCTTTACAGATCCAAATCCAATTAAACATCCAGACATTGATTAGGAGCTGAAATCCTAGAAAATCAGTACTCCACCCTATATGATTTTCAATTTCCATGTCGTTCCAATCAAACAAGACACTGTTAAAAACTAACAGTTTCCCTGTGTAATGTGATACACAACAACCCGAAATCTAATCAGAGCCATATTTGTGGAGGGTTCTTGGGGAGGTTTTATACATTGCATACAGATTGTGTGATTTATAATTTTAGGAGTGATGATCAGGTGAAAAGTGATCCAAATGGTATGCATATCCAAACATTTCCCTAATCAATCTTGCACTTTCACCAATGTACTTATCTATTATAGCACTTGAAACAACCTGCATTTTGACCAAAAGAATTAAAAAACTCACATTTTGGTACTTATCTATTATAGCACTTGAAACAACCTGTACTTATCTATTATAGCACTTATTCTATGATCTGTCCAACACTTTGGATAGACTTCAAATCATCCTCAATTTTAGCAAACTCCTTTTTTGCAGTTCGCAAGTTCTCCCTAACTACATTTTAAAATTTTTAAAAGATGTTAGGACTGATACAATAAAAATCACTTACAACTAAGATAGAGGTGTATCTAAAAAAAATATTTATCGTCTTAATCTCTCATTGATCAATATAAATCTAGAGTACATCAGAAATACGAAGTAACATGCATCACAGGTTCATAGAAAAAAAAAATGCTTAGATCATTCTTCAAAATCTAGAAGACCAATCTCAACAACACAAGAGTGCATCTCTTCTTCATCCATCAATGATAACAAAGAATACTTTCGATATTGCATATAGTCATATACATGTCCTTCCTGAAGACTATAAAATTAATGTTCAACATTCATTACTAACAATGGACCCAATTTTGACACCCAATAAAAAACATCTAAGAAAGGACGTAGAGAATTTATCACTGTGATTTTTATAATGGAAATTCAACACATAGGTATATAGATCATATAGAACAGGTAATAGAGCATGAAATTAAGCATCCCAGAACAGGTATATAGATCCCAAAAAAAGAGGAAAACCCCCTTGGCATTGCTTCTTCCATTATTCTGACCCTTTTTATTCAACTTTTATGCCGGTTCTGTGTACAGAATTTAAGCCAGCTGGCCTCATATTGAAAGGTATGTCCATATGATCAGCTGCACTGATTACCTAATTCTGCATTGAACGGTGTGTCCCGCTTACAAAGTGGCTTAAAAAAAATGGATTATAATTTTATTGGGTTATAGATTACAAATTTAGAGAGACCCATTTTCCTTTCATTTATTAATCTAAAAAATATATACTTTATTATTAAATCAAACAACAACTCGGTGGTAGGGTTTTTGTTTCCTCAAAAATCTAACCATTTTAAGCTCATTTCAGTGTCAATTACAATGGAAGGGTCATGAGAAATATTTTTCTAACAATAAATCAAGATAAGATTATTTATCACGATAAATTTTTAAATTTTGAAAAAAAAAAAAAAGAGCACCAATACTAGAATAGAATTTGTGTAGACAATATATGTGCAGCCAAAGGTGACACTTACTTGAATAACTCTGTTATGATATTTGTTACTCAGAGTATGACCAATGGTATCAAGCACCAAGCTTCCCAGTCCTCCATTAAAAGAAACCTATTAAACAACAAGCTGTAAGTAATTTAAAAGATCATTCATAGAAGTCACTGAATAGTTACAGTAAAAACTAATAATAACCATCACTGAGAAATTCAACTATCATATGCACTTTACTCGTCCAGCTGAGCTACAGAGTTTTCCGTGGTGTGCACATGTGTCACGGGGCAAAAATAAACAAAACAAAAACTGGGCGAGGCCGAACAACTCATAGTAATGCAAATAAACAAAACAAAATAGAGTTTTCCATATTATAGTAATTTTCAACTGGCAAACAACTCATTTTAAGCATAGTAATGCAAATAAACAAAAACAAAAAGAGAATTTTACAGGTTCAGAAATCACTCCAGATAATCATTGAACCAAGGTTCAGAAAATCACTCCAGAGAAGAAGAATCCACAATTAAGTGATTAATGGCTCACCCAAGGAATCCTTTGACTAAAATCAGATAAACACAAAAAAAAGCCAGAAAATCCAATCTCTTACCTGTAACTTATTCGGAGAGACTAACATGACATTTTCAACTTTCAGAGTGCAGCAACCAACTGTATCAGCCTCATCATCATCCTGCGAAAGAAAAATCAATTGCAAAAGGCACAAATTTGTGAAATATATGACAAATTTAGGCACTTTGTTGATATCCAAAAGGGTACTTTTACTGCTGTGAGAAAAGAGCATGGAGGTGCTGGTTCCTAGAATATAAAGTTATCAGTTTCAGACCCGAACTGAAGCATATGGAAAACCAAAACAAAAAAGCAGAAGGAAAAAGATAAAATTCATTAATGCTAATTCTCCCTTCCTTGCTGCCCCAAACTCAGCTCCTTATTCAAACATGAATTAAGTCACTTTGAGGTCTAACCCACTATATTTTATATGGGTCGAAGCAGATCAACTTACAAAGAACATTACTAAAAAACCACACACATGCGCACATCCATAAGTATTGGTCAGAACATGTAACAGATAGAGGAAGCACACTATAGTGAACAGGATAAAAGTCAGAAACGGACAAGAATATGCAGGCGTCGTGTCCTAAAAGTCAGTGGATGGAATTTAAAGTATAATATATATATGGAAAATGCTCCTACCCCCTTACTCTCACAGTAGAGAGAGAGAGAGAGAGAGAGAGAGAGAGAGAGAGAGAGAGTGTGTGTGTGTGTGTGTGTGTATTCTCCAAAACCAGTATAGAGGATAAAATCATAAAATAATTGTTCAACCAGCATGTGCGTGGGCAATTAAATTTTACCTTCTCATTGCCTGCCCTAAGAGCTAGCTTATCAATGAGATATGTAGCAACAGCTATTTGTCGCTTGGTTAGATCCTTGCTCCCAAAATCCTTTGTGTATATCGCTCTAATGCCAAGAATGTAGTCCTGCACATAAAGTTATGGGGTAAAAGATATTGCGTGTCCAGTGAAACTTCCAATTCATCTGAGAATCAACAGCAAAAAACACAAATTATCACCAATTCCACAAATAAACAGATATTGTTGCATTTTCAGCAAGAGAGGGGACCACTAACATGTACAGATCATCATGTGAATTTTGTACATCGTGTGAATTTTATGGTCTAGTTTTAAATAGAACCTTTTCAAAAATGTGAGTGGAGTCCTTTTAAGTAATCAATTTAGTGATTATGAGATGTATACTGCACAGTTATTTTAGAGAGAGAGAGAGAGAGAGAGAGAGAGGGATAGTCATACCGTTTATATCATAGACAACATCAAAGCCTTGAGCTGAAAGGCTAGACTTCACAAATTTAAAATCCTTCCTATCTCCTTTCAAATGCGAGATCTAGACATAAATAAATAAAATGTCAACATTTGTTCGTCAAATTCAACTATTCTCGATCATCTTAAAATGTCAAGAGAATTTATTCATTTTTCATTAATCTCAAATGAAGAATAATTTAAATATTGGGCACATCAAGAGGCATGAGTTGAGCAAAGAAAAGGACCAGGGTAGCAGAACTCCCCACAGCTTGGCTTTTTCACCAAATACACCACATCATGGCTTTAGTCCAGGCATTGCTCTTTAAGGCAAATACAAGGATTTGTACCTTGTTCTTTTTTTTTATTGGTAATGGACAAAAACAAAATTTCTTGTACTCAGGGTATACAACTCCTAGACTATGCTGTACTTTATTTCATATATGTAAGGTGATAATGCTTTTGAATCTTTAATAAAGTCTTCTATTTTCGATTAATGATGTTTGTTGATGCTTATATACAATTAATGCACTTTATTGCAGTTCATTTTGTATGTTCTCATGTATGTTGTCTACAATTTTGCTCGTCTTCCAGCATGCTCAATTTTAGTGTATTCATTTGATTTTTCCACGCACGTTTACCTGATTTCAAGTTGGGGCTGCTGTGCATCTCTTCCAAATGTGGTTAAACTGATTATATTAGTTGCTCTGGAGCTTTAATTAGGATGCTTCAAACCATTCCACTATGCATTCTATGATAGGGATGGGAAAAGAGTTCTCATGATCCACTCAAAAGGGATTTGTTTGGATGTGGAGAAAGTAGGGGTGGGAAAAGAGTTCTCCCGGCCCCAGGGAGGTTGCATTTCTTGTTGGGCCACTAGTTGGGAGTTTTCTACCTTGTGGAAACGGAAATCTCCAATAATGGCATAGGGGAAGGCTCAATTTTCTCACGCTTGTTAGAAAGACGAGATTTTCTCAATTTTCACAATTTTCTCACGCTTTGTGTTATTAAGTAATCCACTCTGCTGGAGGATGCAGGTTTTGCAATTTTTAAAATTTACTTGCAGCTAGAGACATCAGAAAATGGTGATTGATGCAAGTGCCTTCCTGTGATGAATTCATTGAAATGAACAATTTCATCTCATGAGGCCAGTGTGAGAGCACCACATGTACATTTTTCATGTTGGACGATCCTAGCCCATACCTTTAGTTTCCAACAGAGAGACATCATCCAGAGGATCTCCTTAATTTGCTACAGGATACAGTTTCAATACCTTTGTGTGGTAAAAACTTCAATGGGGATGTTGCAAAGAAATGTGACTCATTTGAGAATTAAAGCTTCATAGATGCCACAAAAAAAGTTCTTTTGATACCTAGGCTCTATTATTCGTAATAATGAGGAGATAGGAGGATGCCAAACATAGGATATGAGCAAGATGATTGAAGTGGATATTTTCTTATGAAATGCTTCGTGTATGGCACATGCCACTAAAATTGAAGAAAAACAAGACTATAATCAGACTAACTATGACTCATAGAGTAGAATGTCAGCCTATTAAGAAACAACACGTGCAAAAATGAGTGTACCAAATATGACAATATTGAGAGGATATATGGTAAAAATAAAAAAGATAAAATTACAAATGAAAGCACTTAGGAGCATTCAAGGGTAGCATAAATAGATGATAAATTAAGATACACTTAGTTTAAGATTATTTGAATTTTGAACACATCCCATACAGGTAGGTAAACAATGTGGTTGATGATGCAACCTATATGAAAATGTGGCACTGGACAAGGCTATAAGAATGCAGGCAATACTCATCTAATAAAAAAAAATTAATGACAATCAGTTTTAATACACATCACCCCATGTTTAGAAACCACATTAGATCAATACTCAATCCCTCTTAGTGGTGCATGGTTTTTTTTTTTTTTTTTTTTTTTTTTTTTTTTTTTTTGCTTTAAGGTGAAAATTGTATTAGAAAAGAAACAGAGAAGAGGGAATATGGAAATGCATTCTTACCTTGTTAACTTGAATGCACTCCTCAAAACCATCCTAATATGGATAAATGAAGGGCTGTGGAGAGTTCTCTCCAACTTTTCAGTTCCAAATAGCCCCAGGTGAAAACTCAGGAAAGTAGATTTAGCTAGGGGAGTGAAAATGAAAACATAACAGGCATGCAAAAAATATATGGAAATCTCGAAAAGATAATAATCTGCCTTAAAAACTAGAGAAGCCCCTTAAATCAGCAAAAGGAAGTCATGCAAGCAAGACAGTCTCATCAAATCAAAACTAAGAAATGCCCAAAACTAAACCAACGTTAGCCAAACAAGAAAACCCATAACAGGAAATCCCAAAACAGTGTTCTTTCCAACTTGATATCACCAAAAACACCAAAATCAATCCAGAGATCCCAAAGAAAAACCCAACATAGAAAAATCCATTATAAGTGCACACCTGCATCAAAACCTCCAAAACAAAATACCCTTGGAAAATAGATTAGAAAGTCCATATGGAAATCCCAGAAAATACCTCCAAACCCAACCTAAGACCCCAAAAGAGGGACAACTTGAAAAGGGCAAACCAGAAATGGAAATCTCAGAAACCCTTCCAAGCCCACCAAAGACAGAGAAGAGGGAGAACTCAGAGAAACAAGAAATGAAAATCTCAATAACCATTTAGAACCCAAAGAGAAACCCAAAATTGGAGGAGCTTAAAAGAAAAAAACAGAAATGAGAATCTCAGAACCAACATCAAAGCCCAACAAAGACCCAAAAGGAAGAGATTAGAAAACCCAAAAATAAAAAATCTCAAAAGCCCATCAAACACAACAAACACCCGAAAATGAAAACCTCACAAACCCAACACACACACACACACAAAAGAGAGCTTTAAAACCCCAGATGGAAATCTTAGAAACCCATCAATCTCTCGATAGACGAAGAATCAGACGAACAAGAAGAAGAAGGAGAAATAAGGTTTTTATCCCATCTCACTCTCAATCCAAAAATACCCCAAACCAGATTCGCATCTAAAAAATTAAAATAAAAGGCACACACCAACAGAACTAGAGCAGTAATAACAGAAAAAAATTCTGTAAATCAAACCTCACAAAAAAAAAAATGTAAATCGATTGTGATCTAAGCGGCATTTGAATACATACCTTCTGCTTCAAGGAGAAAAGATCCCACTCTGAAATCGAACCGTCGACGGAGCCGGGAGAGACGAGCCAGATCTCGAGGGGGCCATCTTCTTAAGCGACGGCGGGCTGCGACGCGTCGACGCTGGTGGAAGAATCAAACGTACCAGAACGAGATGATGGAAATCAAACGTGTCGACACTAGTGATAGAAATCAAACCCCAAACACTAATGCAAAAGAGAAAGAGGTGGGACTTCGGCAGGGTAATTGGGAGAGTAAGGAGGTGGGAAAGCACAACTGAGGCTAAAAAAATCGTTGAGACGCTTTCGAGTCTCGGGCACCCATTGTTTTCGATCACAACATTGTAATCAACCCAAAAACCCTAGAAATCATTCCCATTTAGCAGATAACATCCCATCAAAACCACAACCGAAACAAAAACCCAAAGAAGAGATTTTCTTCCCCTGCTTCTAATCAGAGAGTCTGCAAAAGAGAAATCTCAGGAGAAATTGGGGTTTTTGAGTTAAGAAAAACAAAGGGTTTTTTAATCGATTGAAGCTTTCAGCAAAATTGAGCACAGAAGTCTTGATTAAGAAGAAGAAGAAGATGATGATGATTACCTTAAAACCCTAGAATGCAAACTCCCATCTAATATGAATCTTGGGTCGAGAAGAGGACGAACAAAAAGGCTGATTAAAGAGAGAGAAGATCGAAAACGAGATCATTTGAAGTCGGCGGATATCTGTAACATGCAGGAATTGCTGTCAAAGATTTCGAGCAAGGGTTGTAAGAAGGCAATGCAGTTGAGTTGATGATGAAGAAAGAGGGAGATGCACGATTTAGAGAAAGAGGCGGGACGCTGGAAATGGAAAGGGGCAGCTTCAAACACGATTTAGAGAAAAAGGCAGGGAGGCAGGCAGGCGCGGGCGCGGGAAATAGTAAAATAGATTTTTGGGGCTCCACTTATTTTTTATTCCTCCCAAAAATAAATGCCATTTACAGAGTCACGGTTGACTATCCGTTAGTGAAAATCTTGATAAACGTCACAAAATAATTCGGGTAATTTAGTAACGGTTAAGTAATTTTGTAACGGAACTTTATCTGTTATTAATTTACTAACGGCCAGATATGCGTTACTAATAAGAAATCTCAAATGTTGCAAAATCACCCAAATGGTGTAGTGGATATCATGTATTGGACTTGAAAGATATATTTTAAGTGTTTTTTCTGATGATTCAGACTGTTTGGTGGATGTGTGCTGTTTTTTATAATGAGATTGTGTAAAATAGAGTATGAATGTGGGTGCGTGGAGAATGGATTAAATTTGTTTAAATGGAATGTGTTGTGATGGGATTGAATTTGTAGACTGCAAAGTGAATCCAATGAAATGTATTTCGTTATTGAAGTGAAGTTTGAATATATTTGTTACAAGGTACTTGCAGTTTCAAATCTGTTGTTATGGGATGTCCTATTTCTTTGTTATGGATTGTTGCTTTTTTTGGGGGGGATTTTAATCTATTTTCTATTATGGAGGTGTTGAATGTTGAATTTCATATCAGTCTTTAATTTGAATTTGAGTAGATGTTGAGTGAAGATATGAGTAGTTCAGACTCCACTTCTAGAATTCTGCCAGATGAGTAGTTCAGGCTATTAGGGACGAATCCACTTCTACAATTCTGGAGAACGATTGATTCTTACACCTTATGCATTATAGTGGCTCTTACATTTTGAATATACAGCAGATTCCTACATCTTAAAAACATATCATAATACTAACCCTCAAGCGGACTAAAAGTGAGCTCTTATAGCTTAAATGTACAGCAACATTTCATATTAATGTGGGCTCTTGCCTGTTCATAGAATCAAAAAACCTGATATGCTACAGTGGGCTAAAATTAGTATCTAAAACCTCAAGTGAGACTTCAACTAAATACACACTAGCTCTCAGGATTTGATAGATGGAATTGCTTGAAAATTTATGCCCAGGGTACTCAGCAAGGTTTCAGCAGATTTGACCGACTATGTTGAAAAGTGCACGAGTTGAAAACGAGGCAAACGCAATTGCTTCCTACTGAGAAATAGCAGATTTGAAGTTCATAATATGGACTTAGAAAACCCAAATTTCAGCTAAAACATCCCTCGGAAAGTGGGCTAACCAGTGCCCTAAACAGGGGTACTCAGCAAGGCCTTAGCAGATTTGACCGACTGTAATGGAATAGTGCGCGAGTTGAAAACAAGGCAAACGCAATTTTTTCCTACCAATAAATAGAAGATTTGAAGTTCGTAATATGGACTTCGACAACCCCAAATTTCAGCCAAAAACTTTCTTGGGAAGTGGGTTAACCAGTGCCCTAAACAGGGGTACTTAGAAAAGGTTTCAGCAGATTTGACCGACTGTATTGGAAAAGTACACGAGTTAAAAACTAGGCAAACGCGGTTGTCTCCTACCGAAAATAGCAGATTTGAAGTTCATAATATGGACTTCGAAAACCCCAAAATTTCAGCCAAAAACTCCATTTGGAAATGGGTTAACCAGTGCCCTAAACAAGGGGTACTTAGCAAGGTTTCAACAGATTTGACTGACTGTGTTGGAAAAGTGCGCGAGTTAAAAACAAGGCAAGCGTGATTGTTCTCTACCAAAAAATAGATTTCAAGTTCATAATATGGATTTTGAAAAAACCAAATTTCAACTAAAAACTTACTCGGGAAGTGGGTTAACCAGTGCCCTAAATAGGGGTACTCAGCAAGGTTTCAGCAGATTTGATCGACTGTGTTGAAAAGTGCGCGAGTTGAAAGCGAAGCAAATGCAATTGTTTCCTACCGAGAAATAGCAGATTTGAAGTTCATAATATGGACTTAGAAAACCCCAGATTTCAGCTAAAAAATCCCCTGCGAAGTGGGTTAACCAATGCCCTAAACAGGGGTAGTCAACAGGTTTCAGTAGATTTGACCGACTGTGTTGGAATAGTGCGTGAGTTGAAAACAAGGCAAACGCAATTTTTTCCTACCAATAAATAGAAGATTTGAAGTTCGTAATATGGATTTCGAAAAACCCAAATTTCAGCCAAAAATTCCCTCGAGAAGTGGGTTAACCAATGCCCTAAACAGGGGTACTCAGCAAGGTTTTAGCAGATTTGACCGACTGTGTTGGAAACGTGCGTGAGTTGAAAATGAGCCAAACGCAATTGTTTCCTATCAAAAATAGCAGATTTAAAGTTCATAATATGGACTTCGAAAACCCCAAATTTCAGCCAAAAACTTTCTTGGGAAGTAGGTTAACTAGTGCCCTAAACAAGGGTACTTAGGCCATGTTTGGTACCTCTACTCTTTTTCTGACAGATCCAATAAAAATAGAGTCATCAAAAAAAGAGCCATACAAAGAAGAGGCTAAAAAAAAAAAAACATGTTTGGTGATGCACAAATCTATTTTATATAGACCGTTTGGTATGCCCTTTAGTTGCCTCTTTTTAGATGGCTTTGCCTCTTATTAGAAGGGTATTTATGTCATTATCTAATACACTATTAAAATCACCTTCATCAATTAGCAAATTAAAGGGTTCATTGGCTTAAGAAAGACTCCACTATTTCCTGCCCTTCATATATATACACACACAACTAAATAAACCTGTTGGCTTAAGAAAGAACCAATATTCATCTCAATGGTCTCACCATGATCGATACACACCATAAATAATTTGTAAGCACTCTAAGTTATCTCCAATTGAAGAACTAAAAAAAAAAAAAGGGCTTCAGAAATGTCATAAAATTGGGTTTTCGAGCAAGACATATAACCACCACTGAAAACAAAGAGCCAGAGCCAACAATGAGTAGCAAGCTGGTTATACACCTCCTTTGGGGAATAAGTGAGTTGGATATATGTAGTTTAAGCATGCAATGAATACAACTAGCGCCTACCAATGTAGGGGACGAGATCAAACAAATAGTAGCACCTTCCAACATCATATTTCTTCTTTTCCTTCTACCCTCTCCTACCACCACTAGCAAACACCATCATCACCATTAGCCATTGAAACCTCACCCATACCTGCCTACCCACACACTGCTTGCAAACCAGCCACACCTGCTAACCCACAAACTGTCCAGTCCACTGCAAACCCCTGCAGCCACATCTACATATAGTTGATGTGATCCCATACAAGCTTTAATGGGTACATTTTTTTAAAATGCTTTAAATGTATTGATGGATCTAGTTCACTTTGCGTCTTCCACATTAGTATGTAACACCTAGTTATACCATTGGTCTTCCATATTAATAAGCAAGACCTAATTATATCATTGGTGGGTCACAGTTCTATTCAAATGCTTCAGCTTAATGTACTTTCAAAATTCTGATCAAGTATCTAGTGAAGTTCTCCATGAAAGTGAGAAGTTAAGGGGAACACACTCTTATACATGTAATTGGTGTGTCACATAAGCAAAGACAAGACAAACCATGCCCATTTCTGAAAATCTTGGAACAACCTATCATCAAACATTTCCATCAAAGTCTAGCCTGTAACATTTCCATCAAACATTCGAAACAAAACACACTTAAGAAGATGCATCTCTCCAAATGGCATCTGCAATTGAATTCCTCTTTGAATCCATCTCTGTCCTATCCGTGATATCAAAAATATAAGTGTCTTCTCCAAGATCTTCCTCAAAGTTAGTGCCACGCTCTACTTGTGTATCGGAACTTGAGAATTGTGCAAATAATTGTTCCTCCATATCCTCTTTCCTAATGAGATT
Organism: Umbellularia californica; assembly: GCA_028538565.1. Taxonomy (NCBI): domain Eukaryota; kingdom Viridiplantae; phylum Streptophyta; class Magnoliopsida; order Laurales; family Lauraceae; genus Umbellularia; species Umbellularia californica. Next base: position 43,594,261 of record JAPQWN010000009.1, read on the forward strand.
ATGCATCGCCATTGCAGCAACCACGATGCTCCGTTGTACAGGAAATGGGTAACGAGCCATCTGCTTGAGGATAGGAAATCGAGCCTTCAATACTCCAAAGCTGCGCTCGATCACATTCCTCAATGATGAATGTAATCTATTAAAATGCTCCTCTCTAGTATGAGGAATGGCGACACCTTGAAAATCTTGAAGCCAATAACGAACATTTCGAAATGGAGAAAGAAACTCCCGCATATTTGTGTAACTGGCATCAACCAAGTAATATTTACGTAAAGAAAAATATATATAAACGTTAAAGATCATGGAAAAACATGTTGTAGCAATAATTTGATGGAAACTAAAGCACTTTAAATGGTATCTTACCGGGTAGGGTATGTGGAAACTTAAGCTTTTCATCAAAAATGGTATCGACGAGAATCCGTTAATCATGAGCTATACCTTCCCATCCGCATACCACATAATTAAAAAGCATGTCAAACGAACATACTGTCATAACCTGTTGCATGCAATCCCCCTTTCTACCTCTATAAGGGATTTGTTTCTCTGGTTGGATAATGGCATGTACAAGGGTGCCATCTAAAGCACCAATACAATCCTATAAAAAAATAAAAATAAAAAAGATAAAGATGTCAACAATGAGAAAACTTAATGTTATATAGAATAAAGAAAACAAATCAGTTGTATGAATAAAAGATATCAATACCTTAAAATATGGCTCAAAACGTGGATTCAAGAGAATTTCCTTAGGCACTGTATCTAGAGGAGGTGGCTTTATCATGTCTTTTGCAAACAACATCATTGCTATCAGTACCTGACGGAAGTGTCTATGAATTTTTTCCCCTGAGTGTTGAAACCTATCTTGTATCACTCTATTCGTATGGGCATGCGCAATGACCATCATGAACATAGCCAACTGCTCCTCCACGGGTACATATTTACTGTCTTTCAGTAACATCTTTTCGCTAAAATACATTCATAAACGCCGAAACACATGTTGTTCCATACGTAGTAACTGATGACAAATAATGGGGTTACCATTCAAAATTATTTGGAGATGACCATATCGAGTTAAGATTGAGTTTCTACATGGTTCCTTAATCAAGCATCGTTGTCGCTTCTTGTACAACAATATAATAAGCATGATTTTTTGAAGTAAAATTTGATCCATACCCACTGTATAAATGTCAGACAAAAAAAATTAATGTATCCATAGGGTATGACAAGTTAACATTCAACTAAATGAACATTCTTTAAATAAGAGAGATAACATGTTTCAAACATCCATATTTTAGAAAGAGAGATGAAATTCATGTTTCAAACCAACATAGTTCAAAAACAAGAGAGATAACATCCATGTTTCAAACCCAAATATAAACCTAAACAACTAAAGGCCACTGTCACTTCCAGAACCATTCCCCTTCTCTAATTGCAATTGATGTTTGAGCCAAGCCATCTTGCCCTCATCTGTCCTGAATCGCATCCAGATAGTTCTTTTATCCTTAACCATAAAACACGTAAGAGCGGTCAAATACAGTGGGCTAGCCTCTGAAATTTCGGGCATGGCATGCAATACGTCATTGCAATCATCTATGGTAGGTCCTTCAGATTGAACTGAAAGAGTAGCTACCTGTGTTGATGCCTTAACTGAGGCTGCGAGGTCGATCATGCATGCATTTATTGCATCATTACTTTCCATTGATTGCTTTTTAGGAGGCCTTGGTCGCTTTCGCCCAATATTTTCCATCATGGCATATGAAGCAACATCACTAGCGGCTGAATCTTCTGGCAAGGTGGAGGACCGGGAATTTGCTCGGTTCAGGGATGGAGTGTCATCATAATGATCCAAGTTAAAAAAAACTTGAATCCACATCTGTTGTAATATCTTCAGGCACGCCATCCATTGTTGGAGCCTATTTATCATCCCCTCTTACTGAAGTGCCATCAAATAAGGCAGCCATCTCTTCAGGAAAAGGAAAGGGCTTGGACTTAAATACTTTGGCATCTTTATGGGTCTGCAATAAAGTTTAATGATATAAATGTCAAAGGCTTTCACCTATCCTCTAAATACCAAAACAACAACAAAATACATATACCTTCAGGTATTCCGTCCATCGGTCCTGCTCCATCTCCACACATCCTGTATGCGGGTTGAAGCATATACCAGTTTGGCTTGTCAAGTGCAACCAGGCATTGTAGAGTTTTTTCAGATTATCCAATTGATTTTTCAATTGTTTTTCGTTAAAAGTGTATCCTGTCCTTTGAGTAAACTTCTCTATAATTATCTTCCATGCTTTTGAGCTAAATTGTATCCCCGAACGACCTCCAGATTTTACTTGCTCCAAACAAATGTCAATGAGACACTTTCTCATGCCATCAGACCATTGAGCACGATCTGCGTCATTTGTCACTTTTGATTTTCCTTTATCCGTCATGATAACCACACCTAATTACTGCAAATAAACCTTCACTTGTATGGGCAACAACAAGAATCAAGTTGGCAATCTCACAAGCATGGCCAATAGTATAACTCACCAGACACAAATATGATGATTTCACAAAATCAAATTCCGGGAATCCATAAAATCTATTGTGCTAAATATACATATCAGTTCACTAAAAAAATGCACTGAATGTGGTATCCAAATCAGTTGAATGCTCAAGTAGAACTATAAAGTTATTAAAAGAGCTAAGGATATGCACTGAAGCCTGAAAGAAAACATTCATACACAAACCAAGATGAAACAAATATAAAGTCCCCATGAGGGATGACCCATCCATTCCTAAGCTTGGAATGGCTTCCTCTCTCTACATATATAAAACAAGTTCAAGAATATAGAACAAGCATAAATTATTAAGATGCAATGAATGAAAAGAAATCTGCAAAGTAATGAACCAGATGCCTCAAATGGCAGAAAGAACTTAATGAAATGAAATGGGACAAAGACAATGAAGTCCTTAAGATCAAAGGAGGGCATATTCAAAATAAAAGAGATCAATACCTTAAAAAAAAGGCCTGAAAACAGATACCCGGTACCTAAACAAAAGAGAAAACTACAATTAGCAATTGGAAAAGCCAGGTACTCATTTCTCAATGAAGGATTTGCATGTGCCCCAAATCAAGAATCGCAGAAAAATGGATGGTTATCCATTCAACTCAATGATCAAGAATCACATTCAACTCAATCAAAATGGATGGTTTTCCATCAAAGAAATTTGGGGGAAATCAAGAAGAAAAAATCATGCCTCCCCAATTGCAAAACCAAACAGATACCCAATCATCCTACCAAAATATTCAAACCCAATAGAAATTACAGATCCCAAACAAAAAAAAATCGAGGCAGATATCGACAATACTTTTACTGCGGGGTTATGAAGGTTGTGTTTGTGGAGGGTGGAATGGGTGATGCCTTGAGCAGGGTGTGGGAGCAGTGAGGAAGCCTACTTGGAGGGGAAGTTGGCGAGACGGAGGAGGCGGCGCTGGTGCTGCAGAGGGAGACGTCGCGTGGGTCAGAGGAGGAAGATGAGGGGGTTGTGTGGAGGCGGGGGCTGTTGCGTGCGTCTGGCAGGGGCTGTTGCATGAGTCTGGAAGAGGAAGATGGAGAGAGACGGGAGAGGAGAGATGGAGAGAGTGGAGATGGGGGGAGATGGGGGGCTGTAAATTCTAGGCGAGAGAGGTAGAGATCTGAAAGGGGTGGGTTTTGCAGGAGACGAAAGGCGAAATCGTGTTTGGGTGAGACTCACAGCAACCATCAAAAGGGTTTTGTAGTAGGGATTTTCGGTAGAAATAAAACACCGTCTAAGGGTATTTTAGTCTGAAAAAATGCCTCCACCTCTACATTTTTAAGGGCCAACAGGCCTATTTTCCAGGCGCACCGATTTGAAGCTTTTGCAAATTAGAGGGTTTATCTCTAAAAGTCTGAAGTTGGTAGAGGAAAAAATCATAAGCCAAACACCTCTATTTTTCAATCCTCTAGCTGTTTTAGACATTTAGAGGAATAGAGGCTTGAAATAGACCTCCCAAACATGGGCTTAGAAAAGGTTTCAGCAGATTTGACCGACTGTGTTGGAAAAGTGCGCGAGTTGAAAACGAGGCAAACGCGGTTTTCTACTGAAAAATAGCAGATTTGAAGTTTATAATATGGACTTCGAAAATCCCAAAATTTCAACCAAAAACTCCCTTTGGAAGTGGGTTAGCCAGTGCTCTAAACAAGAGATACTCAGCAAGGTTTCAGCAGATTTGACGAACTGTGTTGGAAAAGTGCGCGAGTTGAAAACAAGGCAAGCGCAATTGTTTTCTACCGAAAAATAGATTTCAAGTTCATAATATGGACTTTGAAAACCTTAAATTTCAACTAAAAACTCACTCAGGAAGTGGGTTAACCAGTGCCCTAAACAGGGGTACTCAGTAAGGTTTCAGCAGATTTGACCCACTGTGTTGGAAAAGTGTATGAGTTGAAAACAAGGCAAACGCAATTTTTTCTCCCAAAAAAATATCATATTTGAAGTTCATAATATGGACTTCGAAAAACCCAAATTTCATCCAAAAAATCCCTTGGGAAGTGGGTTAACTAGTGCCCTAAACAGGGGTACTCAACAAGGTTTCAGCAGATTTGACCAACTATGTTGGAAAAGTTCTCGAGTTGAAAACGAGGCAAACACGATTTTTTCCTACCCAAAAATAGTAGATTTGAAGTTCATAATATGGGCTTCGAAAACCCCAAATGTCATCCAAAAACTCTCTCGGGAAGTGGGTTAAACAGTGCCCTAAACAGGAGTACTCAGATTGGATTTTTTGGGTCTTGAAATTGGATTTTTTGGTTTTTTCGAATTGGGTGTATGCCAATTGTACAGTCTCTTTGTGCATGCAATGGCTAGCCCCATAACAAAATGATTATCCATCCATTCAAAGTCTAGAATAAGTTGAGGTCTGGAGAGGTAAAGTGGGCCCCACTGATTTGTTGCCTGTTTCAGGTAGCAGTTGACTGATTCAATTTTTTTTATCTATTACAGTTTCTGGGTTATTTGAGTGATAGAATGGGTAGATGAGGAGGGAATGAGATTAACACCATACCTTACAAAGGAGTTTGTGGTTTCTACAGTTGATGGGATCAGATCTTGACTCCCTCAACAGAGAAATCTCACCACTCTCACAGACACAATCCAAGATCACTTGGATGAGACAGAACAGAGAGCCTAATCTCTCAAACCATGAAACCACTCAAGAAATAATTTCCATATGCAAACACTTGCATTTACTAGACAAATTCCATCCATTCCATAATTTGCATATGCAAACACTCAAGACAAATAATACATTCATAAGACAACATAAAAACATTACTAGACAAATTCTGTCCATTCAAAATGGTTAACCCCATAACAAAATGGTCATCCATCCATTCAAAGTCTAGAAACAAAGGGTTCATGCATCATAAACTGTCACACACCATTCCTTGCAGTCATCATCAGAGTACGACAAGAACATAAACTCAAAGTTTCATACGTTCCACAAATAACATGTCACATGATACACAAAAGTAGCCAGATTCAGATTCTTGCAAATACAAAGAATATCTCAATTCAGTAACTGAAGTAGAAATTGAAGCATTGAGTCTTAAAGGCACCTTCTCTAGATACACCGTCTTGATGGAACATTCTCTGCACCTTCTCTACAGAAATTCAATAACTGAATCAGAGATTGAATCATTGCAATGTTTTTCATATTGCAGTAATTGAATCTTAATGGGAAATTGAAGGCATTACATGGAGATGACAAGTGAATGAAGTTCAATGTAAAAAAAAAAATGTGCATGTGTCCTTATAGCTACTAGGCCATGATAACCAGATGTTATAAAAACAGATGGCATGTGTCCAACACTAAGTGAACATTTGCTTTCTAATTAATGTGGGTATCTTAGGAAATTCAAAATAGCAAAATCATAGATGCTTGTAAAAGATTATGCAAACATTGAGACAGTTGCTCCAATATAACACTAAAGCTCTAATGCTTAAATAAAAAAAGGCTAAGGAGATCCAAGAGAGCTGTTACCATAACATATCCAATGAATTCACCCCTCTTGATTCACAGGCTCAGATCCCCACACATGACTACCCTTTAAGTACTACAAAGCATTGAGATACAAAAAGAGAGAACTAAAGAGGGCAGGTTTGGGCACCACCAAGCACTCAATCATCCCTTCCCTTTCTCAATGCAGATCCCTAATGCCAAGTCTTAGAACAAATTCTTTATAATTTAGTTTGGTTATACATTCAAGCATGCTTCTTGTAATGACTATCTACATTTCTGCATTAAATAAATAAACGATGATTTTGTTACCTTTAGCCGCCCCATTTCAGAGGAAACATTCACTATCCTTGCTGAATTGGACAATAGAAGAAGTGGGATAAGTGCTTCAGTTAGTCCTTTGCATCCATAATAGTTCACAGCTAGACAGTTGCAGACCCATACACAACTATATCTAAATTTCATATAAACTTTCTAATCTTACTTTGCCCTTTCACCACAACATATCTAAGCCCATACACAGTTGCAAACAGAGGGTTTCAAGGAAACCCCAAAAACTGGATGATTTTAATCCTTCAAGGTCCAATCTAACAGAAAGGACCCAAAAAAAAAATCTTAGCACGTCATCAGGCAAAACCCATACACAATCGCAGCTGAAAAAGAGGGAGCCATCCCCTGACCTGCAGTTGATAAAATCAATAAGCTGGGGCATGCGACTAGAGCGTGTGGGTGAATTTTTCAGCGAAGGGGAGCAAAAGGCCAGAGAGGGAGAGCAGAGAGCTGCAGTCGAAGCTAAGAGACGAGAGAGGGAGAGTCCAGCAACGTCCAGGAGAGAGAGACGAGAGAGGGAGATTTTCGTGCGACGCCTGGGAGAGAGAGACAAGAGACGTCTGGGAGAGAGAGAGATGAGAGAGGGAGAGCTGCTCTGGTAGGTTTGGAAAAGGAGAAAGGGGGGAAATGAAATGTGAAACGTGAAAACAGAAGCGGGCTTGTGAAATGAGGACTGGCCATCCTCACGTGGATATCGCATGACCCAGTTTATGTTACCCTCAACTGCAGTTCTAGAGAGCCACTCCCATATATATATATATATATATATCCTAAGCTGTAACTTAGGATATGGTAAGCCAAGGTAAGCTCAAGTGTGTGATGGGACCCACCTATGGACCATCATGGGACTGGGGTGGGGGGATTTCAAGGACACCTTGGGACCCTCCTCTTTGCAAAAAATTTGTCCCAACCGTGGTTTCTATCATTTCCATCTGGGGCCTCAAAAGTTTAACAGTCGACAGTCCATTCGGATAGGTAAATAGTCGATCCAATGGTCTAGGAAATTCAGATCTAACCAAAAATTAGTGGACATGTGCACTTTAGGGGGGTCGTGTGATTGATTCATTTAGATGGACCAAGGGTGGACCCCACAAGCGTGAACTTACGGAATTTTATTTTAAGCTTTAGCTTAGGAAAGCCTTGCCTTATATATATATATATATATATATATATATATATATAGAAAGTTCTAAAAATTGCCCCCCGTTCCGCCCCTTTTCTCTTATGTCGTGGGACCCATGTTGGGCCAATCTAATCTTTTCCCCCAAAACCCCAAATGAATTGTCATAAGTCCAAAATTGACATTCATCCAACTTATCCTCACCATTGGATTGAAATCATAATAAAATGATGTTTCTAAACCAATAAATTTTAGGGCTATAGATCAAAATGTTATGATGATCTTATGGACTCAAGATTTGACATACATATCGGCCTCATATGGGTTTTCCATCCAATGGACGTCCGTGATCATCATGTATCCCAGAGGGTCCAACTAGGAGGGACTTAGAAGCTGTGCAACACACTCACATATAGGAAGGCTTTGGGCAATTTTGTTTTTCGTTTCCCTCATTCTTTTTCTCATTCCCCTTATTTTTTTTCTTATCGATTTATACGCTTGATGACTACCGTTGGATGAAGGTCTCGATCGGGCGGTGAGTCCGAGCCCTTATTTTAGTGAGTAAGGACAGTCCTCATTGGACCGACTCCCACTTGGATCTTTCAGTCCCCCTTGTCCCATGACCAGTGGGGTCTCGCGATGGGCCCCAATAGGCGGTCCGCACTGTAAACCATAAGAACGGTCTTTACCGGACCGCCTCCCACATATATATATATATACACTAGTCATTGCCCGTGCCTGAAGGCACAGCGCACCACGCTCTGAGCACAACTAAATCTAATTACTCTTCCTTTGACCACCTAACAACTAACACCACCCATAATTTAACAAATTTAACTCAAATTTTCTATGTGGCCCATTGGATAAATCAGCTTCAAATTAAGCCCAGCCGGATTTTTATTTTTTAAGTAAAACAGCCCAGCCAATTGGACCCTTGTTTAACCACCATTGAATACCAGAAGTGGCACACTACTATAAGCAGTCTAGTTTAATTGCATGCAAGCCACGTTTGCATCTGCTACCAAAACAATCCAAGTTAGCCCAGATTCCACAATCCGTGAAAAACAGCATATATATGTGAAGGGGCAAACTGGTAAGTTGTGGGCCCAAATTCCACACCGTTCAATCACTCAATTGCAATCATAGCCGTGTATTTAATCATATCTTTACTTGCAAGGAAGTTTTGAAAAGATAATGGCATGTTTCGTAATTTCACAGAAAACCAAGGAAACTCCCATATCCTCTGGGAAAAGATAATGGCAGGTTTCGTAATTTCATAGAAAATTAATGGCACTCCCGTATCCCCTTGTCCCTAGTAAAAAGTTACTGCCCCTTTGTTTTCAAATAATTACAAAATTACCAAGCTCTTGAATCCCTTCTCAGCCCTAGGATTTATGTACAAAAATATGTACATAAATCCAAGGGTCCAAAATGTCCAGGGATTCAAATACTGCTCTCCCTTATTATATAGATATATATATATATATATATATATAAATTAGCATACTTAGTTGTTCCAAAATTATAATCCACAATATGACTTTTGACTGCTACTAGATTTGAATACTACTTATTTTCTCATTTATTATAGATTTTTTATTTTGCATTAACAATTTCATAGAGGTTTTTATAGTTTTTTTTATTTTTTGTTATCTTTTATTATTAAATTTTATAATCTCTTTAGATGTTTTTTTAAATCCCCCACCCCCTGTTCCCAATAAAAAGTTCCCGGTTCCACCTCTGGCTGGTTTAATACTTTGAAAGAACTTTTTTTCATAAAAAAAAAATTTTGAGGGCACATTTGGTAACAAAACCGGCGGTAAAAAGATTTTCTCTTTACACTATTGTATGCTATATCCAAGCTTGGCAGCCGCAAAAAATCACTGATTTCTTGCGCTTAAAATCTGCGATTGAGATGATTTTGGGATCCGATCTCTCCCCATCAGATATGCAAATCCTACATGCAAAAGGGGTGGGTTTAAAAGCCAAAATCCCACCCCCACTTCCTTTTGTCTCGACTTCTCCCGCCAACTTCACATATTGCTATAGTAGATTAGATGTTTGGAGAGATAAAGGGATCAAAGTAAAAATGAAAAGATAAGATGAAAATTCTCAAGATTTATTAAAATTTAATATCAGGATTCCGGTTTGAAATGATTTTAAGCTACGTAAGTGATAAACAACACATTTTATAGCACTTAAAAATTCACAAGTCGAAAAAAATCTAGAAAGGAAAAAAAAAATTCACAAGTCGAAAAAAATCTAGAAAGGAGAAGACCTATGAGTATAGACACCGTGAAGAAAGACATACTGCCGTTGCTATTAAAATAACTTTAGAAAAGATTGACTATAAGGTTGAAATGAATAGGTGGGTTTGTTTTTTATCCATGGATTCTAGTGTTCAACACTAGACATAGATTGATGAAAGCCTCGGTGTCTCCACACTTACAACCAAATGTGGAATGCAAGGATGGTTAAGTATATAGAGACATTGGTTAAGTATATGGAGTTGGTAAATTGGTGAGTTGAAATATTTAGGTCGAATCATGAATGTATAGCATGCATGATATATGCACTTGAAAAACGTGTTCTTCAAATATGAAGATGACAGTAAAACAATACTCTCTCTCTCTCTCTCTCTCTCTCTCTCTCTCTCTCAAACTACCTATTTACTAAAATATATTTGTGTTCAAGTATCAAGCACATGAACAACCCCACCTGAACTTAAAAGTGGGATCAAGTTAATTACATACCTTGCCCCAATTTTCCAAGGTTACATGTTTGATTGTCGATTGCAGTTTGAGGATAGACTATAGTACAATGTTTATCCTTACTTTCATTTCTTAATCTGTGATGTGTGAAATTCCACCGAGGGTTCACCTATTGATAATCCCGACCATTCAAAATGAAGGTTGTTATCTCCAGTGATTTATCATCAAATTTCTCTTCAATATGAATTGGCCCTAGAATAAGATCGAGCACATGACTGATAAGTGATAGGCACAATTTTATCTATTAATTATATTGTTAATGAAGTAATCAATCTTAAAGTAAGACCAACTAATATTGAAAAAGAATTTGAGGATATATTGCTAGTGGAAATCACATTCAATTTGAATGGTCCGGATTGTCAATATGTGGGACCTAAGATAGAGTTCCATGCATTCCACTTCCAGAAAGCATGTGGGAGATACTCGGAGATAGTAAGCATGACACGGGAAATCACTTAGGTGGCCCTCTCCCAATGGGACTGGACTGGAAGAATTCTCGGTTAGTGTGTCATGCCATCAAGACTCTTGCCTTTGTTTAGTCATCCGAGCTTGAGAGGAACTAGATTTCTTATAAAAACAGAAAGGGCGGTCAGGCCTCTCCTCTCACTGTAAAAGAAGAGGAATGCATGAAAGAAGAAGAAGCAGGAAAAAGAAGAAGAGGAAAAGCAGCGACAACAGCTGAAGACCGTAGATACTGCGGAAGCACGGATCTAAATAAGCTGCTGGCTGCTGCAAATACTATAAGGACTGCAACAACTTAAATCAGGCACTAGTTGTGGAGATCTGTGACTGTCTACAAGAGATCAGTCACATGTGATTCACTCTTCAAGATCCAAGGGCAAGGATGGACACCCTGGATGTAGAAGATGATGACAGACAATTGTAGATCTAAAAGAAGAGAGATGAATTTTTGAAAAGTTATGCCAACTGATATTTCTCATGCCTATATATAGCCCTTTGGCTAATGAGTGATAAGATCTCTATTCAAATTCGAATTGAGACATGATAAGGATAATAGGTTGGATCAAACTCTCTCAATTTGAATTTGAATGGAGATATGATAAAGATAGAGAGTTAGATAAAACTCAAACAATTCTTATCCATATCACCCTGAGATTCCTTGTGAGGGGTGTATCTTTGTGAGTGGGGTCCACCCACATGTAAACACAAGTGGGCCCCATCACAAATGCCAACAACAATAATAGCAATGGCACCACAGAAACAAGTAAAGGAAGTACTGTCTTCCTCTCTCACTCATTTCCCTGCAAAGCAAGGACTCTTTATTTCAAAATTTATAGGTAGGTAATGCCAGCATACAACCGATATGGATAATATCCTTTGGAAGGGCTGCTACAAATAATTTTCAAAAACTTCTGGGCCTAGGTGTAGACATAGGAATTTACATAGAACTCACAGAAGAAATGCATATAATTTTCAAAATATATAAGGGCATTTCTAAAAAATTTGGAGGGGCATATGTAAAAAATTATAAAAAAATTTAAAACTTCAAAGGGGTTTTCCATTATTTTGGGGATCATGGCCCCTGCCCCAGCCACCCTTGGCTCCACAAGTGTATCGTCCAACGGGTGAAGGACCTGTGGGGGGGGGGGGGGGGCGGGGCGGGGGGGCGCTCATGGCACCTGCCAGCCCTCCTTGGTTCCACAAGTGTCTAGGCCAACGGGTAAAGGACCTAAGACTTTCGGTGGTGGGTGGGGGAACCAAAACCAGGGTGGAATTAGGTACGACCACGTGGGGGCGGTCGTACCCGTTGGACCTTAGTCCGCTTTTAAAACTATAATGAAAATCTTGATTCTTCTTTGAAAATTTATATAAAACCTTGCATCCGCCCAAATAAAAATTCTAGGTTTGTCCCAAAACCCAATTGCTTGTTTGGGTCCTCCCCCTCAGACGAAAATTTTGAGTCTGCCACCGCCCAAAATAGATAGTTGATTTTGTGGGAAAACTAGGATTTTCACGTTGGTTTTAGAAGTTAACCCAAAATCTTCATATGAATTATTGGTGAAGAACTTGGGAATTTCATACATGCACGCCCCTATCCCCCCCCCAACCCACCCCACCTCTTTTGCCCTTGGCAGTACTAGGAATCGGGATCCCTTGAGTGGGTCTGCGATCGATGACCGTGAGTGAACTACTCAGGGTCTGCCATGTCACGGCGGGCAACACTCGCCCGAATGCATGGCAGCCTACCCACGGTGACCTAACAGACCGTGAATGGTCCACTCACAGTCACCGTGGGTTTTTGCCCCCACCAAATCCGGACTCTAACACTAGATACTCATGCGGCCAAGAATCGATACTTGTAAATGCCCGACGGCATATGTTTTATTAAGAAAATTAAAATACAGAAAAACTTGTTAAAGAGCGGCTTCGGAGTTTGGGGTCCTCTACTAAACTGATGTTTTAATTGAATTCCTAGGCATTCTAGGGCAAAAATTAAAGAAATTAACCGCACATGCGACGAGGCCACATAGGATCATGCGCGGGTGGGCCCAATCATTGAATAAAGATCATTTTGTGAAATGGGATCAGTATGACATGGTAACTGTGTAACACGTGCATGAACCCCAACGCTCAAATAGAGATAATCCGCACGGTTTGATTTGAATCTCATTCCCTCCGTTGATATAGTTTTAAATTTTAATTCGATAGGAGTAGGTCCAACCATCCCATTGAGCGTGTGACTATGAGAGAAAGTGTACCTTACATAACGGGAGATACATGAATCTCAGAAATAGTAAGCATGACGGGGGATACGTGAATGTCAGAAATTGTAAGCATGACTGGAGATATGGGTAGGTGGCCCTCTCATTAGGAGACTCGAAGAAGTCTCGGTTGGTGCCTCATGCCATCAGGACTCTTGCCTTTTTAATCATCCAAGCTTGAGAGGATCTGGACTTCTTATAAAACGGCAAAGGGCAGTTATTAGGCCTCTCATCTCTCATAGAAGTAAAGTAAAAGAAGAGCAATGGAAGAAAGAGAGACAGGAAAGAGAAGAAGTCGAGAAGAAGCAGCAGCAGCTATAGCAATAGCACCAAAGAAACGGGTAGAAGGAGGTTCTCTCTCTCTCTCTCTCTTAAAATTTCTAGGTATTCTAGGATAAATTGAAGAAATTACTGGCATATGTGACGGTGCCACATATGATCATAAGCAGGTGGGCCCAATGACAGAATGGGTGTCGTTCTGCCTAGAGGTTTTTTGAAACGGGTTTTCAAATTCAGAACTCTCTCTCTCTCTCCTGTCACTTTTATCCTCTTCGCCAATCCTTTTAATAGGGAGTTCAGGAACATGTAACACATGGAGCACTCCATTGTGGGACCTATAAAGAGACAATCCAGACCGTTTGAGATGAATTTCATTCCCTTCATCGATAGATCCTTAAATCTCAATTTAATAGGAGTGGATCCCACTATCCCATATAGCACATGGATGAAAGTGTGATTGGGCGCCAATGTGACATAGTTGGTGATGTGGGGTTAATCATGGTTCCCACTTCTATTGAGGTGAAGCTTGAGGGTACATCCGTGGGGCGAATGTGATTCATCTCAAACAATCCAAATTATCACTACGTGGGGCCACAATGGAGTTCCCTACATGTGTTACGTACATAGATCCCATGTAATAACTACAACTGGGGATCCAGACTCATATATTGAACGACCCCAATGTCAAACCCGGAAATTGATCTCCCCTTCCTTTACTAGAACTAGATCAAAGTAGATCTAAGTTGTCCATCGTCTCACTCCACAATCGGGCGTTTGTCTTTTCCTCTGATTGTGCACAGTGAAACCAACAGGGTCAATCTATTTAGTTCCCGAGCCGAGATCACCCATTTGCAAAGTGATCATATCCTTTATGCAGTTCATTGGCAGACAATTCATAAAAGGTACTTTTGTATGTGCGGCCAGGAATTCCTTTTGGTGATGTCCCGCAGCACACCAACCCCGCAAGATCTCCAATAATCCCCACTCACGATGATGCTCCCGCAGTTCAAACCCATCACCTGGCTCTGATACCACTTATAGGATCGTAGACCCATTAAGCTACCATTCCGACCAAAATCAATTGGTGACAGAAGATGCACAACTTAAGGTTTTAAGGTCTTAATTCGCATTCGACAATGCAGCCACAAGTATATATTTTAGAGGCCCTACCTGAAGGAGCGGCATTGTGGACTCTAGGTGATGTCCCGCAGGAGAGCACACCAACCCCACAAGATCTACAACAAGTGTTTGGAAGCATTAGTAATAGTAAATTTGTTCCATTCCCTTCCCTTTGTGGGGAAATTCATCTCCATTCCAATATGAATAAAAATCCCCATGAAAATTATTTTCCAAAAAACTGTCCTGTCATGTATATATATGATCATCATCATCACCATCATCATAAAAAAAACTACTACTACTACGTATATCCAAATATTCTACAAAGTAAAAAAGAAGCATCAGAATTGTATTATGTACTTTCAAAGTCCATTTAGGTTATATTATTATCACACAATGTAATCGAACAGTTTTCTCATGCATTGAGGAAGTACATCTCTATCTCTCTGTTTCATAACACTATGCTTTTGCCTTGCAGGAAATATTTTATGTGCGGATGACAAAGAAATAGCCATTGTAGAGAAGAGGATATTAACCCGAGATACACATCACCGAAGAACTTCTGGGGTTTTAAAAAATGTACAGTGGTCAGAATTGCCCGTGGATCTTCTAATGTTGGTCGCAGAGCTTTTAACTCCGGCAGATCACATTCGTATGTCTACCACTTGCAAGTCATGGCAATGTGCTGCTCCATCATTCTTGTTTTCCAAGGCCCCAATCCTCTTGTTCATAGAAAATAATAGGAGTCACTTCTTTGATCCATTATCTAAGATGAAGTGGGCTACCTACATCCCAGAACTATTAGATGCAACATTCCATTATTCAAAAGGTGGTTGGTTGCTGCTGTCTCAGAATAATAATCAGTCACAATTTTTCTTCTTTAACCCCTTCACAAATGAGAAGATCAACCTACCCAACTTCTACCGTGACACATCATGCAAACCACCATTCAAATCATGTTGCAAACCAGGTGCTTTTGTTGTATCATTTTCATCACCACCTACTTCTCAAGACTGCGTTATTTTCGTTATTTCGGCAATGACATATCCTAATCCTCACACACACAGTATCCTTTACTTTTATGTATACTATGAATGCAGCCACAAGGACATGGCTTGGGAATGGAAACGGAGATGTCAAACGAATGGTCGACGTTTCAATGATCTTCTTCAAACTCAGCCGGCTTGTTATAAGAACCCCTTATTTTTTAATGGGTTCTTTTATTATCTAAACACAAGTGGCACTTTAACCATGATAAAGCTCACCGAAAAGACTACTCTGATTCATACGGTTGGAAAACCAAGACAACTACTCCCTGAAAGTGAGCATTATGATTGTTATTTGGTGGAGTCTCAAGGAGAAATTCTATCAATCTTTTGTAATGGCAATAAAAGGATTAAAGTTTTTCAGGTGGATCATAGTGTGGTTCATGAGGACTGTGATCAAGATAAATGGATCGAGTTGAAGAGCCCAAGGGACAATATTTTCTTTCTCGATCGATCATCATCTCTATCTACGGTAGTGAAGGGAGGCGATATGATTTATTTTCCTAAGTTTCAGAGAGGCTGCAATGATTTTGAAGAACCTGCTAGACGAATTTGGGTTGATCCGAACTTCATATTGAAGACCCTTTAATTTTATTTGAGCCTCGGCCAAGGCAAAAATGTAACTGAGTATTCATTTTTTTTCTTTTTTGTATTTATTTATTGGTAACTTTAACTTTCACTTTTTTATCTTTTGGAATTTACGAAGAATTTAGTGATAAAAAAGGGGCGACTTTTTTATTTGGCTTTTATGTCAAATATTTATATGAATTTAAAATTGAGTAGAGCTCTCCAAAGCTGAAATAGTGCCGGTCCCACCAATCAAAGTTAATTATATCTATTTTTTGCATGATGGAATTGGAAAATCCAGTTCTAATAGGTTTTATCTTGATTTTGGAGACAATCATCATACAAAAAACAACGATAATCGACTCTCGTTTGTGGAATAAGCACCATTTCAGTTTAGAATAAGCTAGGTTTCAGCTTATAAGAGTTGGCCTCTTTAAAATTTATTGTCTTCTAAAGTTTTTTCTTTTATCTTGTTCACATTTCACAAACTACTTCCAAAGTAAGTATCCAATTTAGTATTAGGAAAGCCTCGAGACCTTTTTTTTTTTTTTAAGAAATGGGGGCGTAACTTCACTTCACTCCATACGCAAATACTTTTTTTTTTTTTTTTTTATGCATACAACAAGTCTCTCACAAACTAATTCCAGGTTCCGGTTAACATATCTACCCAGAATAATACATGCGCTGGGTTCAGCTGGTTGATTCCACTCATGGTTTACTGTAATTAATCTGTTTAAGTTAACTCTAACCCACTCCAAAATGTTAGGGCGTGGGTCATCAATTCCTATGAGATGAACAAAACAGAAACCTCACGGAAGAAACAGACCGGGAAGTATTAGATACAGACCTTGTTTTTGGGAAATTGGGTTGGCCCAAGTTGACGATTTGGGAAACTGAGTCAGGGATGATTCGGACCCAGGTTCCTGGAGACGAAGGATGGAGAAATGTATGTAATCAGGTTGGCCCTACCGTTTTAGATCAATGGATGGAGAAATCTTGAGTCTGGATTCCCTGTCACAACTATTACAAGGAAGTACCCTTTAACACATGCCAGGAACTGGGCCCCAAACTAGAGATAATTAGGACCGTTCAAGATGATTCCCATCCCCTCCAGTGAAATATCCATAGATTCCACTTTAACAAGAGTAGTTCCCACCATAAGATTGGACACATGATTGAATCATGACTAGATGTTGATGTAGCAATTATCACGTTTCCATCATGTGATCAATCGGAAGGACCCACTCCTATTGAACTGCAAATCTAACGATATATATCATAAGGGGATGGGATTCATCTTGAACGGCTTAGATAATCTCTATCTGAGCCCTACAATGGAGATTCCAGAAGCAATAGGGGATCCAGACTCATAAACCTCTCTTTTTTTTTCTCTTGAAAGGGAAGCATTCCACAACACAGAAGACAACAGAAGACAAAAGAAATCATATGAGCTACAGCTACAGCTACAAGTCTACAACTAACAAAAGAACAAACTAATAATACCCAAAACCAAAAAAGGAACCAGGACCCAGGCCTTAAATAAGAAATCAGCACTTTAGGTCAAAGACTTGAGAGATACCCACGTCAAGAATATACAAAAAGAGGTTAGAGAGAGTGTTATTTTTCCAATGGCAAATCTAAGGGCATACATGCAAGGGTTTCCGGGTTAGTCACTTCTCTAATGGCAAACCAATGGCATACATCCAAAGAAAATCCTTCACATTTCAAGATCTTCCACAAATATATGTTTCATCTTGTATTTTTTTGGGCAGGAAAACATGGTATTGTATTAAGCTAAGTAAAACATATCATATTAATCTAGCAGTTATGCTCCATACTATAGCTGATCTCCTGAAAGGCATTCCAGAATAGAAAACAGTTCAATGAACAACATTCTAGCTTCTCCAACTTTAATGTCCACAGAGAATGCAGAGGAAGGTTTTGATAAAGGAAAGAAGAAGCAGTTATTGAAGGGTGAACGTTCATGTGAATCTGATTTCATTTTCATAGGTGACGGTGGAGATCTATTTTCCTCAATGATCTAAAATAGACACCACCATTCTCACCATCACATGTAAGTGCTCAAGAAAATTATAATTAGTCTGGAAGGAGTGGCAGTGGATAGTCACCTGGGATCTAAAGTCAAACAATGTGAAAGACTGGGGCCAAAAATCTGAATTTTTGGCCATATGTTAGAGACTTCTCTACCCCTCTTTCAAGCAACATATGGATAGAAGGGGCAAGTGATTTCTTATCATAAGTGGACATCCATCATCATCCAACAATATCAAAAGATGGGTTCATTCGAAAAGGTTCAAGGGTTGATAAAAAGAAAAAAAAGAATAATTTTATTCCTTGGAAAGACAAAAAGGAACGAAGTATATTCTTCTTTTTTTTTTTTTTTACTGCCATGTTACAATACAAAAACTAAGGTGCAAAATTTCAATAGTTATATCTCAATTCCCAAACTAGAACACAAATAGCAAAAGATTACAACCAACTTGATTATCTCTATCCATTCTATGAAAACACCGAATATGCGCCCTCATCAACAAGCACTGCATTTATGGCAGGTAACACAACTTCAATGCCCTTTGTATCGACATGCCCACTGAACCTCCAATATCCAATCTTTTCCCATTTCAGAACCATCTCCACAAGGCCACTCGCCAAATGATACCGCATAAGAACGCCAGCACAGGCCCCAAAAAAGTATGTGTTTTTTTTCCAGCACCTTAATTATTCATCATAATAAGAACATCTCTAAACCATGGAATTTTTCCGACCAAAAGAATCTTCTTTTCTAACACACCCTGCAACAAACCAACATTCTTGATCAATTGGCAGCTGCATAAATAGAAACAATACAATTGTAGGCACACACCATAGTTGTCGATTCCATTCCGTTCTGGCCGCAACTAGCCGGAACATTCCGTAATTGGCCTTGGGCGGGTTTCCGGAAACTTTAATATTTTTTTTCATTTTTCAATCACGTCTATTCCGGAATGGAATACTGGAATTGACCAGAATGCTGAAACATACCACAACAGGGTCAAACCGGAACGAAAATGACAACCATGGAACACACGATTAAATCATCAAACAGGAAGCAGTACAAAAATATGAAATTTGAAATCAGTTCGTGGGGCTCTGTGCGGAAGCAAGTCAATAACCGGGGAAGAAGGGCACAGGAAGTATCTACATGGATTAAGGGTGGCCCAAAAGTCAGTCCATAATTCCGATCCTTGTTCTAACCATCTGTTTGAGGGCCCTAAAATTTGATGGTTCTATAGCATGGACGTGCATTAAACAAAACCCAGCAGTAAATGTGTGTCAGAGTTTCCATATAGACACCCCAATGATATGCATGTATCCTAAGTTGATCCCAATCGGAATGATATTCACCATTGCATTTGCATAAAGAATTTGGTGCCTAACATCCTTAATTAGAATGTGCCGACTTTTGTCACACTATTGCACATTAAGATCCTCCCATCTCTCCCTCCTGGTCCCACCTTCTCAAATTTGCAAATTTGAGACTGTTGTCTGCATTATATATGATTTTGCAGGTGAAATCTGGTTGAAAGTTCAACTCTTAGGATCCAACATATAGCCGCCCCCACTATTAGCATTCAAAAACTTACCAATGCATCACCTCCCCCTAAAACCAAAAGGGCTCATTTGCCACTACACGTGATAGGAAAATGGATTTTACATATGCATATGTTTACATATGGAAATGTCACACATGCAAATGTTACACATGTGAAACACATAACCATGTTTGTCAAAATCCCCAATTTTAAATCATAAACAAATACATCCAATGGTTTTAGAGTGGATTGTTAACTTCCTCACAAATTTCTCAAAATCCATGAAGAATTAAAGATATGAAACTAAGCGTCTTGATGCATACCATTGATGCAAGAATATTGAACACTTTTTCAGATAATGAATTGGGGCCCAAAAAGTGCAGAAAATTAATCTCTTTTTTTTTTTACTTCTTCACAAATTACTTAAATCTGTGAAGATTTAAGATGTCAGGGGTTACTTAATTCAATAATCAAACTAAATGGGTTGGATTACAAATGAGACCCATAAAAATGAGACCATTCAAAAAAAAAAAAAAAAAAAAAAAAAAAGAAAGAAGAGACCCATAGAAATGAAAAAAATTTAAAAGGTGGTTGATGCGCCCACAGGAATGCAATCACCTTGTAAGAAATGTAGAAGCGCATTAGTGAAAGTCACTTTTCACATCTCCTTATGCGTGAGTCCTGGTGTGTGAATGGCCTTGCTCATCATTTCCACACCTCATTTATGCATCAAGTGTGAAAACAGATGGGAATATGCGCATCCATTAAGCATGTGAATCATTTACACCAAACGCGAAGATGCACAAACAAACTACACCAAAAAAAAAAAAAAAAAAAAAGGGAATCTTTATCCTAGTGAATGAGCATGAAACCCCATTGACAATTCCCTAAAAAAGGTTATCTTTGATCAAAATATATATTCCTGTGCATCCAATGTGCATGGTAAGGCTGCACAAATCATGGGACGGGGTTGGATGGAAAGATACATGCATGATGGACCCATATATAAAAAATGGGGTCAATATCATGCCTCTAACCCTTTGATCCATGGCCACAAGTTTAACGACTTTATATTAAAGAAAAAAAATTTTGACCCTTGATCCAAGGGTCCAGCATCCAGTCCATTTGACAAACCCAGGAGTGAGGGTTCTCTGTGCGCGAAAGGTTTAGATGGATTATAAAGTGGGCCCATTATATATATATATATATATATGTATGTATATCGGATTTGATCAGGTGAGAATTGTTCTCATGAACACCGTGCGAAGTTGGCTCTTAACTGTTGGATCGTGGGGCTGATCCAACAGTGCAAGCGTAGCAAATTTAAAGGCCTAAAAATTGGGAAAAACCGCCCATTTCCCCTCTTTCCCGTTCATCTCTTTCCAGTGACGAAAACAGTCCATACTTTTCTGTGCTCTTCAGTCTTTTTCCACATCTCTTCCTTATCTCTTCCTATACTCCCTAGTCTCTCACAAATGGATGGCTCCTTGTAGTCGGCTCCCATCCCATTCTCCTTCCAGGTTTGTCTCTTCCTTTCTCATTCTCTATCTCCCACTCTCATTTTCTCTTTCCCTCTCGCGCTCTCTCTCCCTCCCCAAATCGTTTACAAGGATTTCTAGATTGCAATTATCCAGTGGGTGCAATTCGGCCTTCTCCCAGCCACTATGAAAATGAAACTGGATTTGAGGCCGCTAGAGTTGAGGCTTGTTTTTTTTTTTTTTTATAACCCAGGGTATCTCCCGCCCCACCCAGCCCAGTCCAGGAGCCTTTGGCCCTGAGCCCAAAAGACACTCGATTCTGGACAGCCGAGAACTAATCCATGGGGCCACATGCGAACCCTCCTATCCACTGGGCAAAACTACGGAAGGTGGCCAACGAAGGTAGTTGTTGAACGTGAGATCTCTCCGCTACTTGAGGCACAGTCATTGGCCAATTGAGCTACCACTCGTTGGTTTAGGGCTTGAATTTTCATGATGTACAAATCATTTTGGCTTGGGCAGCTACCAAAAACAACAAACTCATAGAACAGAGCATGTTATATTTTTTAGGTGTTTTCTCAAATTTTCATTAACACTGTCTGTGTGCATCATCTACCCTTTGTTGAAACAAAATGAGGATTCCTGAGCCATACCCATTTCAGGATTTTATCTCCCTAGTAATTCTGAATTTGTTGTATGTTATAACATGAAACTGATTTCTTAGGCATTCAATTCCTCTAAGGGGCATGGAATGCAGTTTTGGCAATGCATTCTTTGTTGGAGATTGTAGAAACTGTGAGAAATAAGGTCCCTGAGTTGTTGTGGGTAAGGTTTCTTATTGGATTAATTATGCAGAGAGTGATTTTACTGCTTCTGGACTTCCAAGCGCCTGGAGCATGAGATTGGTGAACCATTGATGATGAAACAGTGTATGTTCCATTCATTTATTTTCTTTAATATATATATATGGAAATGTTCGTGTGCATCCATCTCTCACCAGAGGGTGAGGGACACATAGTGGGACAACATAGTTAGGCCGACTTTATGATCGATCCAAGCCATCCACGCACATGATACCCTTTGAATTACACTAGATCGATCAAGTCTTCGCTGATATAAATGGACCCTACCTCTGTATAAAATTTGAGCCCCATCAGATCATCCTAACCCCTTTCTTCCATGGCCAACAAGTTCAACGATTTTATATTGAAAAGAAAAAATGGACAGTCATCCAATGGTCTATTCCATTTGGATCTGTGTAAAAAATGGGGATGGGGATGCGAAAGGGGAGGGGTGTTCCGGTGTGCGGTACATTCTGATATGTGATCGGGCGGACCCCACTATGAAATGTGTACATATATGGGTAATATTTTTGCGCATCCAATGTTTGCTGGGCGCCATAAATCATGGGACATAGGAGGGATGGAAAGATCCATTCGTGATGGACCCAAATTTCAAAAATGGGGTCAGTCTCATGTCTATAATCCCTTGATCCATGGCCCACAAGTTCAACAACTTTATATTAAAGAAAAATTTTGACCATCCATCTAATGGTCTAGGCCATTTGATGGGTGCAAACCCTAGGGTCCAATGACTATCAAGGGGTCCCGTTTGTGTGAATGGATTGGAATTCGGATGGATCATAAGGTGGGCCAACCGTAAGGATGACACGCACACAGCACATGCAAACAATGCGCATGTTGCACAACTCTAGTGCAAGGATCAAAATAACAGTTGCGGTAGGCATAGCGGTCAGTGGTCAAAACGCTACGTAGCGGGCGATACGTAGCGGTTGCGGTGATACGTAGCAGTGTAGTAGTGTGAATTTCTTAAATGGTCTAAGTTTTTTTAATCTTGTAAAGCAACCAAGATTGTGTATTTTTAGTGATTTGAAACCATATAAGGGCAAAGACAACTTTAAGAAAGGCTATTGAGGAAAATAGTATTTAAAACTAAAATTACTTGGCTCTACTAGGTTTTAGAATGTAGCGCCGCTATTTTCAAAATAACACAGCAGCCTCAACCACTACGGCCGATAATGCGGGCGCTACGCTACATAGCGGCTGCTATTTTGAACCATGCTCTAGTTGGCCCACATGTTGGTCCATCCAAGTGGACCAAAAGCCGGTACCCCCTATATTACACGGGTCACATGGATTTTACACCCATCTGAATGGACTAGGCTCACAAATTGACCGTACACCGATCCGAATGGATTGTACACCCAATCAACTTGTGGGTGTTAATAACCCAGTAACATCAAAAGCTTGAGTTAATGAACGGCATAACAATTTATATCAGCACCCCCTTTGAAAGGGAAGCCATTTGAATTTGAAATTGGACAAACAGAAGGAACATACAAACATATGGAGGTAACATGCCTCTCACGGGTGGGCCCATATGAAGATGATGGGATGGATCCCAAATTCCATAGGTAGATAGGGCCCATCCAAATCTAAAAAACGACCCCCCCCCCCCCCCCCCCCCCGTCCCGTGATTAGTAGGGCCCAAGGAGGGCCCCATCAAGGTGTCCCTCATCATAATATGGTGAAGGATGGATGCATATGAATATTTCCCATATATATAGGGTTTTTCACCTGCGCTCATGTGCGCACCTTGTTGTGGGGCCCAACTAGGGTCGCACAAACCAGTGGGACCAAGCGGGATTGAAATATCTTGATGGGCCCTACCTCTGTATAAAATTTGAGGCTCATCAAATCAACCTAACCCCTTTCTTCCGTGGCCAACAAGTCCAACAATTTTATACTGAAAAGAAAAAATGGATGAAGGGATGGGGATACGAGGGGGAAGGGGGGTGTTGAGGGGGTCAGTGACTATCGGGGTGGGTGTGGTACATTCGGATATGTGATCAGGTGGGCCCCACTATGAAGTGTGTACATATACGAGCAATATTTTTGCACATCCAATGTCTGTTGGGGCCCAACAGATCATGGGACATGTGAGGGATGGAAAGATCCATATATGATGGACCCATATTTCAAAAATGTAGTCAGTCTTATGCCTATAATTCCTTGATCCATGGCCCACATGTTTAACGACTTTATATTAAATAAAAAAAATTGACCCTCCATCCAATGGTCCAGGCCATGCGATGGATGCAAACCCCAGGATCCAATGACTATCAAGAGGTCCCGTTTGTGTGAATGGTTCGGATGGATCATAAGGTGGGCCGACAAGAAGTTGTCACTGTAAGGATGACACACACAGCACGTGCCCGATGCACGTGTTGCACACCCCTAATGGGTCCCACATGCTGGTCCATCCAAGTGGACCAAAAGCCAGTACCCCGTATATTATACGAGTCCCATGGATTTTACACCCATCTGAATGGACTGGGCTCACAGATTGACTGTACACCATAGCTGTCAAGTTCATTTCAGACGTTGTTTCAGCTTTGCTCCAAAATGAAACATTTCGGTCGATTCGGACATTTCGCTTTCCAATTCGAAAATTTGTTTCGGAAAATATAAATATTATATATATATATTAAAAACATATAGCACTGCTCAATTTGTTAATCAAAATTTTCAGTGGGACACATAAAAATATCGAAACCATTTAAATCGCCCATTTCAGATTGATATTTTAAAAATGGTTTCATAAAATTTGCTAATAACATCAAATATCATTGTATGCAACTCACATAATGGGCCTTGGTATTTCTTAAATATTGAACGCTAGCATCAATTTAAGTCTTCATCTACAATTACAAATAAATGGACCTTTGATGAACAACAGCAATTACAAATAATTGACCCTTTGATGACATCAGTGTTTACAAATAAAGTGGGTGGCCCTCTGATGACATCAGCAACTACAAATAACCCTTGACACGTGACCCTCTGATGAACATCAGCTATTACAAATGAGGGGCCCACTGATGACATGAGCAGCTGCAAATTAAGTGGGTGGCCCTCTGATGAACATCAAAGATTACAAATGGGTGGCCCCCACTTTCTATTACTCATCACGATTCACAACCCATCTGTGAAAGCAAGACCCTTTTAAAAGGGGCTCTCGTCATCAAAAAATAAAAGGAAGGAGGTCTCAAAGCTTCAAACCCTTTCGGCAAACCCTTTCCTCAAATTGACCACAAAAGGAAGGGAAACGAAGAACTAGAGAGATTCTACATTGGTGGTTCTCTGGCAAGAGAAATCAAAGCATCGCAGCAACGACGACCTTCGGCAATGCACCTAAGACTCTTGGCGAGGGAGAAAATGCCGCAATCTCTTTGGCAGAAAAGATCTTGGAGATGATATGGACGATATTTGCCCTTTGGAGTCCATTTTATAGATCTATTGGGATTTTGAACGTTGCATGCTCTAGAAGATGAAACGAGGGCTCGCTGGCTTTGTCAAAGCTTTCTCCTCGATTAGAAAGGTGCGTAGGATAATTTCATATATTTCTCTTCAAGATTCATCCAAATCCCCAAATTATTTTCATTTGATTTCACTTCTTTCAACGGTTCCCCTCTGGATTTGTCCAAATCAATAGATTCGGTTACTGTTTGTTCGAGATTTGGGGTTTTTGACCGAAACCTTCTAGTTCGGGCGAAATCAGACGAAATCTTAACCGAACATCTTCAAGCAAGATGTTCAGTTCGGTTTAGGTTCCAAACCGAGGAAAATCGGACATTTCATCCGAACTGAAACGTACTTGACAACTATGCCGTACGCTCGATCAACTTGTGGGTGTCCATAACCCAGTAACATCAAAAGCTTGAGTTGATGAACGGCATAACAATTTATATCACCCCCACCCCCACACCCCCACCTCCCCGCGAACGAGAAGCTATTCAAATTCAAAACGCAACAGACATATGGAACATATAGAACATACAAACATATGGAGGTAACATACCTCCTAGGGGTTTCAAACTCATGACCTTTAGCTCTGATAGGATGTTAATAACCAATAACACCAAAAGCTCGAGCTGTCAGTGACCAACATAACAATTTATATTGACAGTGGGGCCCAGATGAAGATGTACAAATCCATCCCCCGTAACCCCCGACCCCACATACATAATTTGTCACAGTATGCACTATCATATAACTACTATCTTACTATCCAAAAGAAAAAATGATTTCTTTTCCGTGCCTGCCAAAATGTCATAGCGATATATGTGAGTTATGGGACCATAGTCCAACTAGGATTAGTCAGGTTCCAAATATTTGGTCCAGATTCTGAATTCTCTCAATTTTTTTTTTTTATATATAGAATTGGATCATTTATGACCACTAAATTTTGAAAACAGTAAGACAAACTGCAAGTCAATGTGCAAAGTTGCTTTTAACCAATGGAGTGCGCACTAGTTTTGTGTCACACTTTTCTCTCTGAAGCGTGCTTTAACCTTATTTTCTTTTTAAGGTTTCTCGTGAGGTCACCATATATATTGATGACCCAAAGCAACCATCCAATTTGATTATATCTGTTCAATTTTATCCCTCTTTTAAATAAAATTTATTTGAATACTCAAAAGGATTTTAATCTTTTGATGATTTATTCAGGTAAGGAGAAGTCGATCAAGATTTTTTTTTAAACAATAAACTCAATCAAGATTTTGAATTAATGGCTTAACTTGCAGCTTCAGTTTATGACTCATTCCTACTAGCCTAAACCAAGCTTCAAAGCAGTGAGTTGTAATGGCCAGAATCAAAACTGAAAAAACAGGTCAAAACCGACAGAAACCGACTAAACTATTAGAAACCAGATCAATTAAGTTTTGGTTTCTTGTTTCAAACACTAATTCCATTTTCCTGCATGAGATATGTATGCATATGTACATGATGTAGGAGGGAAGGTGCATGTAAAATATTTTCCTGTTAAAGAAATAAAGGTGCAGTATTCCCCAAGCTGTAGCTTGGCTAGTAAGGAGGATTGTGTGTGTGAATGAGAGTGCCTGAGTTTGGGTCCCCATTGTAGAAAACAAAAAAGAAAAGGGTATAGTAGCATGCCTCAAATCATTTAGGGAGAAGTAATTCTCTTTCACCAGATCCAACATGATGGTTAGCCTGAAAAGGAGAGAAGATACCGTATGAAAATTCATTCTAAACATATGACCACTTAAACACATTTTTCTCATCAAGACCGAATAAAAAACAATTTCATCAAGACTGGGTTAGAGATGTTACATCCTCAGTTGCTCCAGCCGTTATATTTAAGAAGGATGAATCCTTTGACCTGAGTGTTGACAATTCAATGTTGTTAAAAGACATAACAAAAATGGCAGAACAGAAGTACCATTGTCACATACATATAACCAGCTAACTAAGGAAGCAAGGTGCAAACTTATCCCATCTATGTGGTTGGCAGGCATAGGCACATTAAATTAAGGAGGCTAATAAAAAGTTAAACATAAAAATTGAAGGCTATCATCATATAGAATTTCTATTTGATGTTGTAAATTAGAGTTTGAATGAAAAATGATGACTATGATCAACATATTACTTAAATCCATAGATGTACTTTACGTTGTTATATTTTGTTTCTAAAATATAAATAAAAAAGGGTAAAATTCCAAAACCTATGAGGCATCATTTTTTTTTTCCTTTTTTAAACAAAAAGCAAGACTTAGTAAAGTACTATGGAAAACTGTGATAATAAAGAGATTAAGAAATTTTGAATAGAGAAAAAAGAAATGCTGGTCCCATATAAAGATTAGGGACTATCTAGTTAGACCCATCATCAATAACTGATGGATAACCAGTACCAATGAAATTTGAGATATCCATCAAATGTGACAATTATAGAGTGGAAAAATGACACCAATGGCCTTCACCACAAGTGCAAGGGACCACATGAGAGAGAGATAGAGAGAGAGAGAGAGAGAGAGAGAGAATGGGGCCCGTTTGGGAATTTACTATTAAAGTATAAGTAACGTAAAGCCTCCATTTTTCAAACAAAGGGTCACACCAATCTTCAAATTCCCTCCTCTTTTCTCAACAAAAAAAAAAAAGTCAAAAAGCAACCTCCTTTCTCTACTAAATGACAAAAAAAAACCCCATTTTTTACACAAAAAGTCAAAAAGATTCCCTACCAAGCAACTAAAGACAAAATACAATCATAACCCACTTACATTATACTCTCTCTTGATTTGATTCTTTCCTTTACCTTTATTTTCCGAGAAAATTACTAAACGGGCGGAATTGCTTGTGCAGTAAGAGGATTCCATGTGTGGGTTTATGTTTCATGGAGAGAGGAATTTTTCCATTCCTACCCTTCCCCCAGGAAATCAAAGCCCTCTCTATCAACGAAAATCAGTTCCCTTTTTTTTCTTTTTCACAAGGAAAATTTGTCTCACCAACCAAGAGAATAGTGGGTTGCATGGAGAATCAGAACAATTTTCCTCTCTATCATGAAATCTTCCTGTTGCACAAACACACCCTTATAAAACCCCTCCTCGTCAAATCATTAGCAGAAAATTAGTACAATTACTACAAAAGAGGGTATGGTTTGAAAGTGGTGATGGTATTTAACATAGTTAGAGGAAAACAAAATCTGTCACTGGGGATGGTCGTCCATTTGCGGCAAGAAAAGAGTGCATCTCAGGGAAAAAAAAGAGTAGAAAACAAAAGAAAAGCAGAATCAGGACCATGCTACATGTACAATGAAAGGAGAAAAGTGGAAATTGGGGCCTAAGGAACTGAGTAATTGTATCGTGTATATTCACCATTGCGATACATTATGGCAGACTGATCTAATGTTCTATGTTACAATTGATTGAAATTATACATTATAATATATGTATGTGTGTGTATCTCAAAATGAAACAGAAATCAGACCTGTGATTTTCATGAACATCCATCATCTCTAATGCCCCATTTTGTGGTTCATCTTTGACCATTGAAAGATGAGAAAAAAACTGAAAGGAAAAGGAAAGATAAGCATATATCTTGAAAAAAAAGTACAAAACACCTATGAGACAAGGAAATTCTAAACCACATTGATTACCTGGTGCATAGAGATGAACACAATGGAGATTCCCAACAAAAAGTTCATAGTCAGGGTATGACCAAACAATGCAGCAGACGCTATGCCAGTAAATATTGTTGCAACAGTTGATGAATATTTTTTCAATATTGTGTCTGCATGCATCAAATAAGTAAATTGTAAGTGGAACAACACATTTGTCAGGTGTTTCTAACCAAGTTAGTTGAAACTGAACAGCCAGGACCAGATTTGCAACTGATCAGGCTGAGGTTTGGGCCAGGCCTATTTTCAAATTCAGGTTTGTTCAGGCAAAGGCTGGCTCAAGGATCCACTGCTAACTCTTCTAGTTAAATGTCATGCGGTTGTGACTTGTGACTGCAAAATTGGAAGAGAGAAAATGCAACAAATTTGTATTATACCTGCGTATTTGAAGAAAAATGAGGACAATATGCCCTGTGCTGCATTGTTGAATATAAGCAACATTGTAGCCTTTGAATGTCCCCGAAGGATATCGAAGCTACCCGGCCCTGGAAAATTCTAGAAAATTAACCTTTGTACTGCAACATATCATTAAACATTGAGGTAGAACTGTATGTGGGGGAAAATCGCAAGTGAATAATGTTTAAAATATAAGGGTTTTCCAAAATTCCTGGGGGGCTCATGGCCCCACCTCAACCCGGTTTTGCTTAACAGCTAGTCACTGCTATGTCACAGGAAATTACTTCAAAATTGTGAAAGCGTATACACATGAGTTCTTGGCACAAAAATTAATAAAATGCCAAATGGACAAACTATTGAACCTAACTTCATTATAGCTGATGTACACAGCTATATGAATTGTACTTGGTCAATGCCCTGTTTGGATCTAGGAGCTCGGTTGCCCTGTAATCTGGTTACCCGAAACTCTCATTATCTATTTAATTGGTCGTGGTTAAAAGGGAAAGAACTTTAGACTTGCGTATAGCTCAGGTTATCCAAATACAAAAACTTAGGCTTGCACAGTTTTGTTGGAAACCAGTAAAGCAATAAACAAAAGATGAATCTGAACAATTCCTACCATCACAATGAGTGGGTTAAAATCACTGGCAATTAATGCTGATTGGGGATATTGCTTTAAATTTTATGTAGACAAAAAAATAGAATAAAGTTATTAGAGGTGAATTACATGCATAAGCTTCAACAAAAATAGTTTTTCAAAATATAAGACAAACTTTGTCTTCTGTAGGTTGCAACCAATAACCTTACAACCCTTCCAGAGAAGGTTATGTTTCCCAGAGCTTTATTAAGTTTGCAAATAGAATGAAAAGCATGCATTTTTCACATTCTTCGGAAGCGATTTATCGTATGTTCCTTGACAAGACCCATAGCATAGTTGGAAGGTCTCCATTGTTGCAAGCATGAGGTAGTGGGTTTAAGCCATCTTAGCTATTTAAAAAAAAAAAAAGTATAGTACATTTCTTTCCATTTTTCTTCTAGCTCCTTAAGATGATTTGAGACAGCCCAAATCTCATATAGAAACACACACACAGAGAGAGACCTTTGAAATTATCAGAAAAGATATTCAATCCTATTGAATTCAAAATTACAAATATCACTTCCTAAGATAAAGTATATATTTAGCACAGCATTTTTCCAATCAATCCAAACTCCAAATGCACATACAATATGATTATTTTGGTAAGGAGTTTCACATACCTTTAACAACGGCTGTTCCAAGAATGAAAAGAAAATTAAATATAGCACCATAGCCATATAGAAATAGGTTCTGCAAAAGAAAGAAAAAAACATCAAGATCTCAAGGTGAAAAAGTCAAATGCTGCTGAGGAGATCAAACTAGATTGAGCATCAGCATCAAATCTACAGTAGGATACAGCTTTAGCATAATTTTCACAAAAGAAAAGTGGGAATTCCAGAAATAATGGGACACAGTATTTCTTTTTTGAATGCTAACATGACTCGACACCCAACCATGTGGTTGTGACAATGAACACTTTCCATCTGTGCCGGGCTCTTGTCCATAGATAATGGGACGCAGTAATATCTAGCAGAGAACTTGAAAGTTGACAAGGAACAAACTAAATGGTCCAAAAAACATTCAAATATGAGACAGGTAACCGAACCCACCCCCCTCCCCCCCGCGGAACACTATCTACGTAGCAGGCCGCTACGCTAAAGCGAAATTATTGCCAATACAGTATAAAACCTGGCCGAGCCAAGCAGTTTTCATTTTAAATATTGTTTTTCCTTTTTCTTCTCCCTGAGAGTCACTCCTGAAGTTGTCTCTACCCTTATACGGTTCCAAATCACTATTAGAAAAAATACACAAGATCGGTCGCTATATAATTATAAATTCACACCGACACGCCACTATGTATCGCCGCAACCGTAAAATATTGCCTGCTACATAGCGTTTTGGCCATCGGCTGCTACGCCCGCCACAATTGCTATTTTGATCCTTATACACACATTAAAGAATACAACAACATTTTGGTGATAAGAAAGACCATACATTTGAGTATGTAGAGTACAAAGAGAGTGCAAGAAAATCCAAGTACATGATGAAAATAAGAGTCATACATATGAGAGTTTCTAGACTTTTAGTGACTCCATCTTTAGCCTACAAATCCATGGTTCATCAGTTTCCAAATGAACAAGGTGAACTTAAACCTGAAGGGGTAATAGAGCTAATAGGTTTCTTCCAAGAAATCCATAAGCTTCTAAAGTGGATGAAGGTCGGTCACCAAAAGGCAGAAACCCACATAATGCAAGTGCTTTCTTAGTAAGGAAGCAATTGATTAAACTTGACACATTTTTAAGATGTACAGAAGGTGGCCTTGGCCTAATTTGATGCAAAGCAAAGAAATAACAATCAAAGGTGCCAGGAAGACAACCGAAGATGCCACAACATTGAGGGATAGCTGGTGACATTTAATCAAAAACATGATGCAACATGGGTCTGGAAGGATCAAGCATGTGACTGAAGGTCCAGAGAATCGCTTATACTAGAGGTAGAATATCTAGGGTTGCGCAAATCTTGGCTAACAGGGGAACTGCTCAACGACAAAGGATGGGGGGCGGAATCACTTATACTAGAGGTAGAATATCTCTAACCTAGGGAAAAAGAAGAAAAAAGGTTTTCTAAATTAGGGTGAATTCAAGCAACAATCTCTTTCATTTCACCCAATTAGTTAAAGACATCCTTACTTAGGGCAACTCCTAGGAAAGTAACATACATGAAGTAAACAAATACAAAGATATTCACTACTCCTGGGGGCAACAGAAGAAACTAAAAAATCTTGGGTCCTGCCTAGGCCTGCTTCAAGAGGGCTTCATTATGGACTGCATCAATGCGTAGCACTGTACCTTGATGAGGAGTTGTGGCTTGTTTGGATGCTCCCACGTGATATGCTTCAACATGAAAAGAGTAGGACTTGAAACTCAAACCCATTTGATTTGATACCATTAAAGCAGCATGCCACTACAAGGATAGAAGCATGCTGGACAAGAGTTGAATGGTCAGCAGTGAGGAAAGAAGCAAACTCGAGAATAGGACAGATTCACTTATGCAACACTTGGTTGATGGAGGAATCACTTGAAATCAGAGAACAATGGAATCACTCATACTAGTGGTGGAATCTCTCATTCACAGTGGAAGAAAATCTTGGGCTCATGCTTACGCATGGTTCATACAAGCTTCATCACAAGCTGCACCACCGTATACCTTGATGATGGACCATGAGCTGTGACTTGCTTGGATGCTACGGCATCGTACTCTCCGACAAGAAGAGAACTCAAAGTTAAATATATTTAATACCATTTGACATAGCGTCAGGCTGCAAAGACTGCAGCATGCCGCGAAAGCATCAGAAGCTCAACAGAGAATGGCGAGGGAAGGAAGCAAATTCCAGGGAAACTAACAAAAGACTTGGTCGACAACAAAACTGCTCGACACTGGATGAGAATAAAATCACTCGCCTTATAGGTGGAATCTTGCCACACCAAGAGAAGAGGAAAACTTTTTTCAAAATTTCAACAAACGCAAGTGACCCTCTTTCATTCTACCCCATTAGTCTAGATATATGCCTGCACATGGAAACTTGTAAGAAAGTACCAAAAAGGATGTGAAGTAAACAAACAGAAAGATGCTCCCTACCTACTCATAGGGGCAATAAAATAAAATGGCAAATCTAGGGCCCAAGCTTAGGCCTCATCCACATGGGCAAAATTATAGGTTGCACTGAAGTGTAGGTTGATGATGGCCATGAATGGATGAGTTGTGACTGGTCCAAATGCTATTGCATCAAAATATTACAAATAATAAATAAATGAATAACATCAGGACTGCCCAGCCAATGACCTCACCTGAGTCACTTGCCCAAGGGATTTGGAAGGGG
The DNA here is from genome assembly GCA_028538565.1 of Umbellularia californica. Taxonomy (NCBI): domain Eukaryota; kingdom Viridiplantae; phylum Streptophyta; class Magnoliopsida; order Laurales; family Lauraceae; genus Umbellularia; species Umbellularia californica. The sequence goes on from JAPQWN010000009.1 coordinate 43,627,659, forward strand.
TTCTTTCGGACATGAAGAATGCTCAACTGCTAGCCACACAGGGGAAGCACACTCTGCACCTATGAAGGCTATGATGCCCAAATAAGGCATGGATATAGCAGGAATAATGCAAGGACATGCATTTTACACAGAAATGAAGTAATGGAAGCACTATGACATAGAAATGTTGCCCACTCTGAAGTATCTGGGGACCATAAGAGCAATATTTATTGATAAAATGTAATTATTAAAAAAATTCTAATCAAGGAAAATGTTGCCCACAACAAAAACTAAACAACTATGGAATCTATTGACAGAAATTAGAAATATCCTTTGAAAATCCACTGTCAAATGGATCTCACAAAAAAAGAAAAGAAAAGCAAACCCAGCAAAAAGTAAATAGTCGCCATAACAACTTTGCCGAGCCGGGGTAAGCCCTTACCCTACCCCCATTCATGTGGGCTGGACCTAGGTCAAGCGAAAGCCCTTGGCACCCCAAGACACCCTCGTTTAGACTTTAGGTATCAAAATGACTAATTAGAACTCAACCCAAAAAGAAGGGTAAAAAAGATTATGGATTAGAATGTAATGGAAAGGGGAACATTAAGTGCCAACACTTAATAATCAACATCTGCATCCCTCTTTTTCTTTTTCTTTTTTTGTTAACCACATAAATCTTGAAAAAAGATATATAGTTTTGTAAAACTATATCTTCCTTAGGAAAATTATCTACTGTCTTTCAGTAACTTATCTATTGACATGCTACTATATTACAGGTAAACCATGAGTCGTTGGAATTGTAATTTAGTTAAAATTGGTTTGCAGTTGTCCAGTCCATCCTAAAACGGAGAGCCAAGAAGGTTTCTGTTAGCATTTCTTCTTGTTCTATTCATCTCATTTTCATTTACTGTCATGGCTGATAAAAAGTATACAGAGAATGGTATGCACGCACTCATTGCCATTGTGGTTGCTCTTCGACCTGTTATGATTATTGCATCAGAGATGGATTTTGTAAAGGCTCATGTGATAGCATTGTTGGACAAAGTTGTGCAAAGTCTTGTTGAGAGCTATATCTTTTTGCAAAGTCTTGTTGAGAGCAATATCTTCTTAAGTCTTACGAATTAATAATATTAAATGATAAAATGGAGGGATATGTGCTGTAAAAGAATGCAAGGCATGGTTTTTATCTTAAGTACCTTTTATTAATGGAGAAGGAAGGATCAAGTTTTAGCATAAACAAGAAAAAATGTTGTGAATAAAGCACAAAATCACCATGCCATGACCCACTTTGAAAGTTACAAATGAAGATGCTCTAGGTGCCAATGTTGTGAATAGAGCAAAGAACAACATTGTTCAGAAATGATCAGGTTAGAACTGTTCGCACGGTTCAAACCGTGTAAACTATGGGTGGGGCCCACCTATCACCCAATCCAAACCATGCAATGAACTGGGAACCCCCTTATAGTCACATGCCCCGGGGTTTGGCACCAATCAAAATGGACTACACCATTGAATTGACTATACACCCATGCGAATGCACTGGACTTTTGGACCACGGATGAAGGGACTAGGGGCATGGGATTGGGGTGAAACTTGATACCTGGGGTAGTCACACATGGACCTTTCCATCCACCCCTATTCCCATACCCAGATGAGACCCACAGTTGGGCCCCATAGAAAGTTCACACGGTGACACCATAAGAACAGTTCTCACCAGAACAAAGCCGTATATTATATATACATATATTAGTAGATGCCGGGCGGGCTGGGCGGGGCTTTGCTTGCTAGCTTGGCCCTCAAGGTTGAAGGCTTTTCAAAAACTGGGGCCTACCTACCCTACTCTCAAGGCTCTCGGACGGGCCCCCTTATCCAGGGGCTGGATTGACAGCGATATAACTAGTCACACAATGCTGCAAGTGCAAGTTAACTTATATCAGCTATGCAAAACCAACACATATGCAACCAAGAAAGAATACCTGAAGGTATATGCTTGTCTCAAACTGGCTTTTCAGAGCATACTCATTGTAAACAGAAGCTAGCGATGGTACAGTAACCTGCAAGTTGAGTTCCCAAATTAGGTAATCATTTTTTCAAAGGTAACTTGAAGACACAACTGCATGGTTGCAACCAACCGCTTCCATCTGAGCCACAGGCATTTGTTAATCGGGTAATCATTTTACAAGATGTAAACAAGTTATGAAGATAGGAAAAAAAAATCTGAATGATTTACAGCAAGAGATGAACGATTTTTCTTTTATTAGTACTGGCAATACTTTTACTGAATTGGAGAGTACCAAGAATAGATGGCATAAGAGAACTAATCGGTCTATATAACAACCACCACAAAAACAGTAATCACCAAAACTACAACAGTGACCTAAATACCAATGTTTTAAAGCTTGGAAGGCAGGGTGAATGGTGCAGTGGGTGGTTTGGTCCACACCAGTTCAACTATCCAATCGAACATGGTTCAACTGTGACGTAAAAATGATTAAAAAAAGAAGAACAATTTATGATTAATGGTGGGTCCAACCGGTTCAATAAACAGTTTCAGTGGTCTGAGTTCTGACCATTTTTTACCAGTTCGATGAGTTCATACCAGCTTTTTACCAGTAAACCAGTTTTGATCTGATCAGACCGGGGTTTCTGATTGAACCTGGTTCAAACACCAAGTTGGGTCCAAGTACGGGTTCAATAACCAGTTTCAGTGGTTCTGAGTTCTGACCATTTTTTACCAGTTTGATGAGTTCATACCAGCTTTTTACCAATAAACCAGTTTTGATCTGACCAGACGACCAGACCGTGGTTTCTGATTGAACCTGGTTCAAACACCAAGTCCAGTCCAGTTTTATAGCATCTCTATCAATTCCTTGTTTGGCTATTCAGTCTGCCACTATGTTTAGCTTCCCTAACATTATAGGGAAAAGGATACATGTAAAGAAGAAAACAAGGATTTTGATCTCATTTCAAATAAGATGAAACTTCCTAGGGGCCCTGCCTGTGGGAGAAACCTAAGTGCATTGAATGAGTCACTTTTCACAATCAAGTTCCCGAGGACTCGTTGAAAATCTTCAAGGCTTCCCTAATAGCTAGAACCTCGGCTTCTTTTGAGTCCTTCACTGCTTCACCCCCACCAGGAAGTGATGAATGATTTGAATGTACAAGACATGCACTCAAATGGTGAATAATTTGAATAAATGCATTTAGAGTGAACTAAGTCTAACAATCACTTGGGCAACATATTATTTGACTTGATATATGCATTTGTTTCAAGTGAAACTAAAAACGACTGGGCACCACATTGCTGATTGCTTGCACTTGGTTCCAAAAGAGCAAGCACCGATACAGAAGCAAGATAGTCTTAATGACTGACCAGAAACCCTGCATCATCAATCCTGATTCCATAAGAGAAACATATTAAGTTAAAAAAACTTACAAAGACTAACGTATACATGTAAGCAGCCGTTGCAACTGGAACACCCAAAGCAGTAGTACCCTCAGGCAATGACCTTAGTTGATTCACACTTATTCCAATAAGCAACAAAGCAAGAGCTTCCCACTGCCTCAAAATAAAGAATAACAATTACCCAATTAGAAGAAAGTAATCTTTTTTAAATAAATAAAATGTGACACAAATAGAACATCTATGGTTCCTTCTTTCATAACCATTTCTAGTAAAAAAAAATGGACAGAAAATGGTACATAGGATGGTAGTATGAGTCATCGGTCACCTGAAAATTAATTTAAATCATTTTCACAAAAGAGAATTGTTCAACACTTAGAAGGAAAATAAAAAATAAAAGAAATTACTAACACATGTACCTGAATAATTGAAAATCGCCGTCTCATTATAACCTTCAACAGCACAGCAATCATCAAAACCTGCACAAATTTGCACACGCAGAAAAAGAATTGTAAGCTATTTCCCTAGAAAATAAAATAAAATAAAATGTTTTTTTAATGTTAAAACAAAATAAAATGTTATTAAACAAAAAAAGTTAAAAATTATAGCAAAATATGAAGAATTTGTACCAATGATAAAGAAATAATGCATTTGTATCAGCATGTAGGTAATTATGTGTGGTGAGGAGCCAAAGAATGAGATGGCACTTGAGTCATATCAGCATGTAGGTAATTATGTGTGGTGAGGAGCCAAAGAATGAGATGGCACTTGAGTCATACATGCAATTTTGATTAGTTTCACAGCTTCTTGAAATGAATAGTGGGCCATACAAGTGGTTGAACATAGAATTTCATTTATTTAAAATAAGTGACTAAATTATATAAACCAGCCAACTATTTTATTTTATTTATTCCACTCAACAGTCTCTATGGGTCATATGTGTGTGTATTTCATTGGTAAATCACTTAAACCCACAACGTTAATGTTGCAATAGTGAGGTACCTGCCACTGTGCCACGGGCATAGGAGTCCTGGTAAATTTAGGAGAGTTTGTTTAGAAAGCCTTATGTTAGAAAGATAAGTACAAGAGTCTAGTAAGAAGTAGTCTATTTTTATTCTAGAAAGGCTGTCATTAGGATGAGTCAAAATTCACATTGGATCAAGAATCATATTTGTACTTGTGCATAAACAAAAACAAGATATATTTTGTAATATATGACATGTAAATAAAAATTGCACGAACTGTTGGACTCCATATATTCTCTTAGTCAAAAAAAAAAAAAAAAAAGTAGTAGTCTATTTTTATTCTAGAAAGGCTGTCATTAGGATGAGTCAAAATTCACATAGGATTAAGAATCATATTTGTACTTGTGCATAAACAAAAACAAGATATATTTTGTAATATATGACATGTAAATAAAAATTGCATGAAGTGTTGGACTCCATATATTCTCTTAGTGATAACTCAAAAAAAAAAACCCTAGTGATGACTCCAAGGCCTCTAGCAGTGCATGCTCATGGATTGGGCCAGCCTAGTAGTCGGGCTGGGCTCAGATTAAGTGGTAGAAAGCCCAAGCCCAGCCCGAGAGATAGGCACTGTTTGACTAAAAAACAATATTTTTTTGTGAAAGGAAGGAGTTGAACACACATCCTCTCACTCACAAGCAAACATCTTAACAGGTGAGCTATAAGTTGAACCATGAAACTATTTGCATTTTTTTATTAAATATAATAAGCCCAGGCTGGGGCTTACCTATTCTAGGTGGGCTGGGCTCAGGCCAGGCACTTATGGCCCGAGTCAGGCTTGACCCGGGCTCGGGTCTGTTTTATAGAATCCGGGGCGGGCCTGGATATTGCTCAGCCCGGCCCATGAACACCCCTAACTCCCATCCCTACCTTACAAGGCTACAAAAGCTTGGGGTTTCAAGGGACTATTAACGCAGTAAACTGGATGGGAAGATTAACCCAATCAAGACACTTCCCACCCTAGCATAGCAAACCAATAGATTTAGGGTTTCTCCAAGACTGAAGGCACACCAACCAAGAGCAAAAGGGAAGAAACTTGTATTGCATTGATACGGATGTCCAAAATACATGTTGGAGGACTCTTAAATGGACTATATGACCATAAGGAGCAACCAGAAACACCCTCCCATTGAATGAAGACCATGTTGTGAGAAAATAAAGTAGAAACTCCTAATTTTAATCCATTGAGCCATCGTCATCAACATGGATCAAAATAGCCATAGTGGCCACTGTATCGGGTGTAGTGACCAAGAGCCCAAGCCCACTACGTTAAATGATATGTAGTGCCACTCTCATCCATATTGTCCGCTATGGCTGCTATCGGCCGCCATGGAGTGATACTTGCTGCGACTTTGTAAGTTTTTCTAAAATACATAGAAAGTCTTTCCTTCGTCTCTCCAAACAACATTTCTACACAATTCTTCTACCCTTCTCTGCTTAAAAGCACACCAAAAAACATAAGATCTCGCTGAATTAAAGCCGATCTAGAGAGTTCCTCTCAAGAGCTCTTCTCTATGTATATCCTGGTAGACACCCCCTTTGGTAGAGGTATTCTTTTATCTACTTTCAACAAAAATACATTGTTTGTTTTGATGAAAGTTAATTTGTTATTTGGTTTGAACTTTAAACTTTATTTAAGAATTTAATTTATATATCCCAGGACCCTACTTCAACAGGACCACATTGAGTGATGACCATATATCCTTTATTATGTACAGTTGTGCTAAGTTGCTTATTTGAATTGTGAATTTAGAAATGCATAATAGTTTTTAACTGAGTTAGCATATTGGCCACCGACCGCTACACCCGCCGCAACTGCTATTTTGATCCTTGGTCATCAAAGCCTTGTCCCAACCATATTGGAATAAAATAAAATAAAAAATAGAAAGAGAGAATAGAAAAGGGAGAGAGGAAAGTGGCCGATCCTCCTTCAAGATCTTTCAGAACCTGAAAACCACCAAGTAGGCCCCCTACTTAACTATTTTATTAAAACATGTGTGGGCCCTATACTACAGGATTCTAAAATAACCCAAATTGCTTTAGGAAGAAGGAGCATGATCAGGCCCTCGCGCCTCCTAGTGTACATCTCAGGCCTCCCTGGACCTGGTCTTAAGTCCAATGGGCATGGCCTATGGACCTAGGATCAACAGTGATGGGACCAGAAAGCATTGCTTTCTTGCATCAATAATGTTGAGGCCAATCTAATGGTACCAAAGACAAGCTATGCATCACAGTAATCAAAATTCAAAAGAAAACTATGCCAACCATACAACTAGCACAATGTGGTTTTGATCGTGCTCATGCCTTACCATTTATGTAACAAATAAATTCAGCATGTAATTGCACATCATAACAATCACATCCCCCCCCCCCCCCCCCCCCCCCCCCCCCCACCACACACACACACACACACACACACAACAAAAAAACCCCCAAACAAAAAATAAATAAATAGACAATGATAAGGTAAGAAATTTAGGCAAGCAAACTTGATCATATCAATGATTCAATAAATGGGAAGTCATGATGTTTAAGTTGTAGCATCACTAAGAGAAATGGCCAACATACCTTCAGGTTACTCAGCATTTTTACTGTAGCAGGATTGAAATACAGCTGTACAAATGGTAAACTACATATTAGATAGTAGATGACACCTGAAGAAACTAAACAACGACCTTTATCAAAATTCTTCTACAATTTTTTTATTTTGAAGTTCCACATTTTCTTTAATGTTTCCTTTTAGTTAGAAATGAGTAGAAAATTGTAGAAAAGAAATTTATATGAAATATAAAAAATTAAAAGACCATAAACTTTAGTTGAGCTATGGGAGCAAAATATATACCTGCATAGTAAACTTTAGATAATTATTAATAGCATATAGAAAAGCTGGAACAGCAAGAAGGACATTGTTTCGAGCAGCCTGAAAAATAAGAACACAGAAACAAGAACAAAGCAGGGTTCATGGTAAGAAGGCATTAGCTAGAGCAAACTTCATCAACTTCATTTAACATGGTTGTGGTGGACTCAAATGTTATAAGGAATGCAATCTAATAAAAAAATGCATAAGGAAACAAGTTTGCCTAAATTGCATCAGCGTCTGACAAGTTGTCGTGCCCAACTGAAAAAAGTCAACAGTAAAAATGTAATTCGAAAATTGGTTTTCAGTAGATTTTCACAAGCACATGAAAACAATCTAAGATTCCAAATTGGGAAACAAATTTCTCTCTCCATTATTACTTATGTTCCACAGAGCACAAAAGCAATTATATGAAACCTCCAGAAGTCCAGAGGCCACATAATATCATAAGTGCAATAAGTTATTTGTGGCACTATCAGATTCCAACATAGGCACTGGGGTTGTGAAAGGCACAAGCAAATCCCTCTCCAAGTTCGCACCAGAAGCAAAGAGCGGGGTAGGTGAAGTAGGATTTGTAGAAACAGTGCTAGATAAACTGGAGGGGGATAGGTCTTGTAACTTGGTAGGTTTCACCGTGAGATGTTCCTTTGTTTTTCGTTTTCGCTTTTAATGGCATAATTCTTTTATACCATCGTGCCCTTTTTTGTTTGTATGGTGGGCTTCTTGTATCCGTCTTTCTTCTTTTAATATAATTTGTCGTTACCAATAAATAAATAAATAAAATGGAAGCACAAACTTAACTACAGTATCCAAAAAAAGTGAAGCATGGATTGAATTGTGTATCCAATCAATGCATCTATTAGGGATCATAAAGACTATAATAAAATGGATATTTTGACATTTCAGCAAATAAATCCTCTTTAAATACCAAAGAGAAGTATCATTTAATTATGAATCGCCCTACATCTGCAACCAACAGTATATCAGTTACAGGAGTCCATTATCCTTTTATTTAGCTCAAACCCTAGGAATGAGAATGTCGCTCCAATTTACAATTAAGAAAATGCACTAAAGCTCTGCATCAGTGAAGGTCATTGGGTTCTTTTAGGCTGGTTTTATTCTAGGCAGTCTGACTTGGAAGACTCATTCTGGCATTTCTGTCCCCGAATAATGCAATCTATGCTCTAGGGAAAAGCCAGATGCTCACTCAGCTCAAGGAAACATGGGTCACCTATCCAATACTGTGCCCTCATTCTCTAAATCCTTGCACCAAAGCAATGAATTCGAGAACTGATCTAAAAGAAAGTACCACTGGAAGGATCAATTAATTTGTATTTTTATGTTGTTATAAAGAGAAATTTTCAGTTAAAAAAAAATTAAGAAGAAGAGGAGGAGAGTAGCTTCTTCAAGACTCCAGAGTGCCCTGAAACCTACATCCCATATAAATTGATTGTCTCCACCACGGGTTTGACCAGAGATTGGCTAATCAGATGGCCCTTTACTTAACTCTTTTTTTTATGGTACCCTTTACTTACTTTAAATCCCAAAGTTTCATAAAAAATAAATGTCGTAGTAAAAATAGCCAAAGTTCCCATTAAATTTATTTATGCCATTTATATAGATGATTGGTCAATGAAGTTACATCCCTAGACACATACAAGAAATGAGAGCAAAAGATATGCTTCTTACTTCTAAAAGCAAACAATTGTATATCAATGGAAAACATAGGTACAAGAAGCGGGGGGGGGGGGTGTACCTACTGTCAACAACAAGAAGAAAAAAGCAAGAGAGAAACAAAACAAAAACAACAGCAAAAGCAAAAGTATTGCATAGTTGAAAAGAAATTTAGCTTGGATTTTCCAACCATTTTTTTTTTTTAACTTTGGGTAGATATCTTGAAATGAGAGACCAATTAACTCCTCACAGAGACTCCGAAGTCCCATGGTTTGGCCCTGTAGTGGAATGCTCCGGCATTCCGATTATGCATTAAAAATTAAAGAACAAAAAGGATGCCTAAAATTGAAAAATGAAAAACAATAGAATGCAAAAATAATAGTAAAAAATGAAATTTTACATCATTTCATTTAAACTACACATACAATTAACTATTTTCTAATTTTCACTATGTATAAATGAAAAGTATGGAACATGTAAACTTATTTAACCTACTTAATAAACATAATAAAATGAAAGTTTTGGGGGCATTCCGTTCTGTCTGAAATGGGCAGGAATGGTGCTAGAATTGGGGCTGATATGATGCCTGGAATGACTGGAATGGACTAGAAGTGGAACCGGAATCTTTCGGAGGGCATTCCGTTCCACCCCAGACCAAATCTAGAACGTTCCAAGCTTCCAGCCAATCCCATTGGCCGGAACAGAATAGAATTGACAACTATGATAACACCTTGATATAGTCAATAATTAGGCATATGGGTTGCAGAACATCCGAGAATATTTTATTTTTCCCAACAAGCCAAATGCCCCTGAGGATTGCTTAGTGAGTTGATGACTGTATCAACTTATTGTTACCCTTGAATGGCCCTCTCCAACCAATGAGAGGGTTCACCAACATCCTTCTGAGAACCCCACTGCCATTACATGTAAAGAAAACAACACCAAATAGGCACAACAAATGGCAATCGATAAGTGACCCTTCTCCATCATTATGATACAGAAAAGCATATACAAGAAAGCCTTACTTTCCTACTCTTGAGGTGGTCATAAGAACATTATCAGCAAGAGAAAGAACTGAAACCAGTTCAAAAAATCACATTAAAAGGAATCGACCTCCTCAAATCCTCAATCTATATGCTCAGCTCCAAACTGGAAGATACCTAAAGTCCATGATGACTAAAATGGTAAAAATCCAGCAGGGCGAGAAGAAAGATAAAAACAACGAGATATTTCTCAAAAATATTGTACCAAATAGAGGCAATTGCTTTGTTCTATCACAAAGCTTTCAACGCATAAGCAATTTAAGTTTTCAAGAGATCTAATTAATGGATAATGACAGCCTATTTTGCAAGTAATGTCAATAAAACAAAATCATTTTAGACAAGAGCCTGTGGCACGGTGGAAGGTGCTCACTATTTGCACCTTGAAATTGTGGGTTCAAGTCATGTTACCAATAATAAAAAATCACTTTTAAGTACAAAACGATCATAACTTGATACAAGTAACATAATATTTCTCACATTGGAGCTGTTACCTGCATGAAAGTAGATATTGAAAGCAGGGGTTTCTCTCCAACCTTCTGATGCCTAGCCTGCCAATTAGCAGAAAACGTGATTTAAAGAACACTACTACAATCTGGCTAAAAAAGGGACCATAAGTCCTAAGTCCCTATAAGCTATAAGTCATACTCTATATCTAGATGGTGATACTTAGGATTGCAAAGGGCCCATCAAAAAATGTCATAAAAATGCCTAGCATTTTCTTTAAGAATCAGAAATGAAGACACAAAATACAGTACCTGTTGAGCAAAAGATAAAAATTACAAGAGAAAGAGCATGACTAATCATATGTTTCTTCAATTGAAATAAAAATCAGAAACTACATTTTGCCAAACCAGCACGTAGTACAATGGTCAAGCACCTATCATGGGAAAGGTCCAAGGATCAAAGAACATGAGGACCAGTTTACTGTTCGTGGGCCCTCAGTCATGTGGAATTCCAACGAACTAACTTTTTAAGAGTAGACGTTTATGTGGGTCACCTTCATGTTGGATTCCTACTCCTATCAGACCTTTGAAACTTATTTTAATACAAGTGACTCGAGAGATTTGGAAAAGCCTTGTAAGAGGTATAATTCAAGACAACAATGAAAATTTGAAACTATTTTGGAGCTTTGAATGGGTCAAATTCTAATGGCACTGAAGTAATGTGTCGGTGGGTAGTAAGGAGTTTAAGAAGACTGGTTCTGTAAGGGGCTTTTGTGGAGGCAGATTCAATTTCTGATATTCGATGGGAATCTTATAGAAGTCCTTTGCCGTGGCCCATGAGACTAACAGACCAGGTTAAAGAAATGCATGCTTTAGCGATTCAGAAATGAGAGCCAATTTATATTTACTCATATTAATTGAGACTTGAGAGGCTAATCGTGAGGCCGATAGATGCTAAGATGGGGCTAATCAAGATGTTTTTCTGCATAATGTGTGATTTCTTTTTCCTATGTACCCTGTTTCTAGTTAATAAAGGAACCATTATCATTGATGGAATAAAAAAAAGTGGACACCAAAAAACAGTTCGCAAATGATAAGAATTATTATATAACAAACCTGGAAAATAAGCATAACGACAGCAAATACAACCTTTGCAGCCTCAGTCAAAAAGTTAACGCTTACAGGGCTAAAATTGAATTTCCCATCAACCTTAGACATATAGACCAAAATAGGCTGCAAGAAAGAACCAAAATCAACACATCAAAGGCAGGTAAGTATTGATATGTTAAACAGAAAAAAATTTCCTTCTTGGAGCTAAAAGCATAATCATAAGACTAGATCCAATCGAATAAACACAGACAAATGTATCTAGATTCTAGAATAGATTTTTGCCTGCTTTGAAAGCTCAACAAGTATGATGCCAACAACAACAGAGGCAACCAAGCAAGTCACTCAAGCCAACTAGCAAACTAATTCACCTGTAGACCGACCAAGATGCAATCACCAACGACCAAAAGAACATTGAGAGCACGCTGCTTTGACGATAACTTGCTCCTATGCCGGTCATATGCCTTTGACACAGCTCTGCTTAAAGGCACTGTGGAATGGCAGACACTGCATTCCATCATCCCGTTCTTCATCCTATCAACCTTCTAGTTCTACCCTTGCCGATTACAATCACTGCCACTAAAGTGCGCAGGGATTGCAAAATTATAGCAGGAGCGGGAACAAAAAGAGGATCCTCAATGCATCTGATGACAAGAGACTGCAAAATTATAAAACACCCTTAGTTGTATAAGAACTACAATGCCAAATTCAGGGGGAAAAAATGTAAAACTATCTACGGAAATTGAATTACAGAATCTTCTTCATTTGATTAACAACCAATAGAATCATAAACTATAACAAAGTGAAAAGGAAAAAAAGGATTCTTTTCATTGAATTCAATCCAAATTACATAAAGCAGAATCAGAGAGAAGTAAACAAAACAGATTTTTTCCAAAACTATAGCAACATAAACAATACGCAGCCAAACAACAGCCAATATGCAGTTCCCAACACAGAAATCTTCTTACAAAAAGATCTCATCAAAGCAGAGAGAGAAGAAACTATCATTGCAATTTCAAATTCAAACCGAATCGAAATCCGTAAAAAGTGATCACCTGCAACTCCACCAGATCCGAAAAAGATCCCGCCTTTTTCTCTGATCTGCGATCAAACAATCAAAAAACACGGAAAACTTGCCCGAGATTGCAGATCTAGACAGCAGATCTTGCAATTTAGCTCCCGCAGATCATTCCACGCAACAAAATCACCTAGATCAGCTCTTTTCAATCGCATTCAAACACACCGAAATCGAATGTTCCAGACTCAGATCCAAGCAACTGAAGCAGCCGAAATCGAGTCTTCTCCAACAAAATCGCCGTTGATCACTGATCACCAGCGAGATCGGAGCCGTTCGAGCATCAAGAATCGCTCTCCTTATCGAATCTGAGCAATTCGAGTGGGGAAAAAATGGAGATTTGGGTTTTTTCAGATCTGATTTGAGGAGGAAAGGATCGGTCTCGGAGCCGAGAGAGACAAGAAGATGCGAAGAATATGCAGAGCCGGGTCGGAGGGTTTATATAGCGGGACAGAAGATGCCGCGGGGCTTTCTTTTTGCTTCAATTTTACAACATGGGCTTTTCGTGCGTCGGTCGTATTTGGTCGTTTCGGAAGATGAAGATGGTAAAAAAAGACGCACATAAAAACTTGGGAGACGAATATACGTGCGTGACGAACTAGGGGGATATTGTGTAAAGGTAGAACTTGGCGTTTTGGTGGGCCCCTTTCTTTAGGGGCCCGTTTCTTTATTAAAATTTCAAGAATTCATGACGGGGAGAATTCCAAATTCTCCAAAAGCTGTCTCCTTAGGTGGAATTCTAAATATGAGGATTTGAAATTCCAACAAATGGTATAAATAGTGAAATTTTTAGATTTAAAACTCTAATGAAAGAAACACGGCATTTCAAATGCCGAGATAGGATGTCACATCATGTCAAAAAAAAACCCAACCTCCCAAATTCTAGTCATAAATTTTAGAGCCTATTTCAATTTTTTACTGGAATTCTTGGAATTTAAACTCCTCACTACTCTTCTTCGGGAATTTTTGGATGCTCGAGTACAAAAGGAGAATTTAAGAATTCTACATGTTTAGAGGATTTAGTAATTTTTTACTCTTTTCAGTTTTTTCCTATGTTTTTTTGGATGCTCATGTATGAAGAATGATTCGGGAATTCCACATACGACTCCTTTGTACTTGAACATCTAGAAATTCAATAAAAACCTTTGAACTTGAACATCTAGAAATTCAATAAAAACATTGGGATTTTAAGATTTCAAAAGATCATTTGATACTTTTTAGGTGGCTAGAACTTTGGAATCATGCATGGCATTTTGCAAATTGGGACGTCTCAATTTTCAAACTTCCTTGTTTCCAATTCCAATCTATCAAATCTGAATTCCAAAGTTCGAATCATGAATGACTATCAATCGTGTGAGATTGGTTAGATCGTAGTGGAATATCAAATTAACATACAATTACATACTTAGGATCACAAGAACAAACATATTAAGATTTAACTTCAATTAATCTATTAAAAGTAATAACATAGTTAAGTCTAATTAAAATTGATCATCAGTGGGTCATATTACAACCTTTAAAATAGTGTAAAAAACTATTCCCAGATTTTAAAATCATTTGGATTTGCATGGGGGTATTATTCCCACATTCACTTATCATGAAGGTCTTAGTTAGCCTCATAGGAGAGCAACTCCAATTTATACTCTTAGATCGGAGTTTAGCTATGATATGACAAACTAAGTTATTAGTAGTGATCCCTGCAAGAACATACACCAACCGACTACAAACCGATCTGTGAGATCCCACGGGCATGGGCCAAGGTAGCAAATTTAGTTGAAATCCGGTGTGTCCATCACCCACGAAAGAACACTCATGATATAAAGGACTGTATGAGTCCTACATCGGAAACATCCAACTCTTGAACCTAAACATATATATGCGGCTTGGTTTCCCCACATGATGCATTTTCAAGCCATGAGACTTTTGTTGAAGTGGAAAATATCATGTGGACGTTGGTAGTCATATGGTTCTAAATGCTAGATAAACTTTTGATGGTGATTGAAACATGCGATAATAGTTCCATAATGCGTTTCTCAAAAGCCTGGACCCTAATTCGATCTATGAATTTCTGTACAAGTTTTACAAAATTGCAATTTGAGGAATAAATTTCTATTCTAGTGCAGAATTTCACAGGGCTATAAATTTCTATTCTAGTGCAGAATTTCACAGGGCTACAACTTTCCTTTATAGGCCAATTCCATGAGGGGGGGGGGGGGGGGGGGCTGTGGGTGTGTTTTCGTTGACTTGAGCCAAAGAGTTTTATTATCGACTTTCCAGATTTATGGATGTCATCTACTGGCCCAAACTGCAATTTATCAGTATGAATTTGTGGGGTCAAATTCTGTTTTTTCAAAATTCCCAACTCCTAAGGTTCCAATTAGTTAAATCTTTCCTAAACATGTTAAAACATAAACTAAAACACCCACATCCGATCCAAATAGGTCTGAATGCACAAAATTTAGAAATTATAACTTAGCACACAGTTCTAAGAGGGAATCCATGTAGGATGTAAAACAATACATACACTTGATCATCTGAATGGTTGAGATAATTCTAATCTAAACATCAAGATTCAGATTCTTATATATCTAAAATCGCCGAGTATATCATGGAAATTCAAAAACTAAAAGAATGAAATCAACCTAAATTATGCATCAAAATTAATGAATCAATGACGGATTCACTAATTTACATATAATATAAAATCACATAATGTCTATGAATTTACAACATGTAAAATTATCGTCATAAATCTTAATAAAAAAAAAAGGCCCTTATTACATTCTTCTCTGATCCTATGGAAAGGAAAAATTAGGAAGTGGCCTTTTGTTGGCATGAAATAGAACTCCAGCAAATTCATGGGAAAGAAGTGAGCGGTGGTGAAGAGTATAAGGAGGATTTATATGGAGAAGTAGACAGGGCATTGACTTGTCTAGAACTTGATTGGTGTTCAATATTCTGAAGAGAGATTATTTGATGGCCACGTGTGGATCTTTATCTTTCTTTTATGTAAGAGATTAACTACGGATGTATCAGTTTGTTAGAATTTTAGGGATATTAGTAAGTTATCATTATCCTTTGAATATGGTTGGTTCGTATTTTCTTATAAATATAATCTTTTCTATCAACTTTCTATCAATGAATCATCAGTGAAATTATGTATCAGAGTCTGGGCCCAGTGATGATCTTGCGATCAGTTCTATCAATGAATCCTACGGTGAAATGAGCTTAGGCCCAGTGATGATCTTGCGATCAGGTTGGGTATGATCCTCCTCCTTCTATGATTATCACTGTCAACTTATGATCATCTTCTCTACACACTCAATGGGTAGTAAGATCCTACACGTAGAGAAAATATTACCTTTATAAGAAAATACTAACCAACCTTATCCGAAGGATAAGGATAATATACTAATATCCCTAAAATCCTAACAAACTGATAATCTTCAACACGATCTAGAGCACGCAATGAAGTTTATAGTGATGAAAGGCTTAAGAGGGCTTTATGGTCTACCAATTTAAACGAAAAAAAAAGTTTAATATATAGGATGTCTGTTATCATATTTAGGATCATCAATTTGATGAGTAGCAAAAAAATTACTTCTGATTTATATCTAATTTTTCATTTGATATGTAGTAACATTCAATATACATAATTTTGTTGCAGATGACTACATCCATAAACCTTTTAATATGAATCATGATATGCTCCTTGGATGCTAGTAGCAAAAACAGGGGCTTGTAAGCAATACATCTTTTGATCAGTAACTAAAAAAAAATATTAATGGGGCTTGTAAACATGCACTTGTAGATAAATAAGAAATATCTGTTCCACCTATTTTTCTCAAAACATATTATATGAGAACCCCCTTTCAGTTTTAAGTTAAAAAATAAATAAAGTCATAGCAAAAGCTTTAGTTGGTGAAGCAGACGTGTCTATCTGACTTTGGCAGTTGGCACCTACAAGTTGCTAACTGATGATAAAAATCATATTACTCAACTGGTAAAGCACAGAAGAATTAAATATTTTTGGGTCACTTTCGACCACATATCAGCCTTTTTGACTGTTGGACCATCGCTGGTTCATTTAAGCTTGGAACAGTTTAAAACACAGCCCACATGGTAAGGTGGCTGGCTCATTTGCAAATCCTATGAAAAACACAGTAGGAATGGGAGATTTTCACCAGAGGGAAATCCCTGTGCCATTGTGGAGACTTACTCCTGGTCATGGGTAAAAATTTGTCAATAGGAAGAACCTCCTGCGAGCAAGGGTACAGAAGGGTGAGTTTCACTGAGGGGAATTTGCATGGCAGATGCATTCGGGATTGAAAATCCTACACGGCTCTCATGTGGGAATCCCCCATGAGTTAGAAAACGTGCAGGCATGGAATATTAATAAACACAATAGTGAATACTTGGGGTGCAATTTGGACTGGGCCAACCTTGAGGGGGTGCTTCAGGGAGGCTGGAACTTCATGTGCCTGAGGAAAGAGTCGGTTCTAAAAGAGGCAAAACAGTCTCGCCAGAAAAAAAATATATAAATAAAAAGAAGAATGTCTAAACCAAACCAGAATTCATATGGTTTGAACCAGCCAACATTTAAGTTTGCAGTGGGCTTGGGTCAAGCCTGAATTTTGAAATCTACATGGAATTTTCAAAAGTTGCTGCTTCAGTTATTTTTCTGACCAGCATACTCCGCTTACGTATAAATTAGATGTATGTTTATTTGAAGTATGCAGTACTACACATTATGATATATACAATTATGCATTTTCTAAATTTTATAGCCTTTTAGAAACAAGGAGATTTTACCAAAAAAAAATAACTTTAAGTTGTCAGTGCACCAAACAGGGAACTTTAACAAGCAGTGCACCAAACAGGGAATCCGTACAGAAAAAGTAACTTTTTTCACCAAAATTTTTTTTTGGTCGCATTTGACCTTCATTTTCTGTGTTGAGCAAGGGTGGACCTAGATGTAATTGACCTGGGGCTACAATTTTGAAATTACAAGATATTTGAATGGCCATTGGACCTTTCTGACGTATATATAAAATGGTCGCCCCTAGATCTAAATCTTGTGATCACCCCATATTATAAACCTGAAAAGATTGAAAACAAATCCTCTTCGTGCCAATTTCTTTTGACATCTTCTTTCCGATGAGAGTATGAGATCCTCTTTGTGCATATCGAGCTTTTCATCGCCAGTCCTCCTGTAGTTAGTCTCTCTCTCTCTCACCAGATAACTCTAAATAAAACAATCTTCCTCCTCAGTTGTAGTATAATCATAATTACTTTATACCTTAATGTGAACCCTTTATCCCCAAATCCCAATTTCAAGCCCTAAATCCCCAAATCTCTCAATCCAAACACTAGGCCCTAAATCATAGAATATCTACAAGTCCAAAGATGACCAAATCACTATTTGGTGCACTTAAAACTTCAATTCATACATAAATCAAGCCTCAAGGTTCATATGTTTGGATAACTTAAGTTACATTTAAATGACATTTTTTCTTCTTTGCCGCGAACCCATGACCAACTATAAGGAATTATTTTTATAGCTAAGGTAATTGCATGCAACTAAATTCCTTAAATCCAAATAAAATCCCTTTTAATATCCAGATTGGGTAAATGGGTGCTCACCCAAATTACCGTTTCATGGCTACCAAATGCCTAGAATTAAAGAAAATGTATCTTTAGTTGTTTTGACGATGATGAATTGATGATCACCTGAATTTGATAGAGGTAGAGAAAGACCCTTCTATTAGATTTTTTTGATCTTTTGATATTGTTAATGTGAAAAAAATGAGCGGAGTCGAGTAAGAGTTTAGCCCCACCTAAACAAAAATCCTGGGTCTGCCACTAGTGTTGAGGGTCGACTGTGACCCTCGCTATAACAAGTGAGGGTTGCATTCGACCCTGAGCAGACATAACATCTTCATATTCTTCCTTTTTCCTCGAGTGTTTGAGTTTTCGATTAAAAGAATAGATGACTGGAAGATTTAACCTGGTAAATTGCCAATCGGCCCTAAAAATGTTGTTAGTGGGTTGTTTAATTTAAGAAAGGTTCGGTCCCTAATAAACGTTGTTAGTGGGTTGGTTAATTTAAGAAAGGTTCGGTCCCTAATAAACGTTGTTGATTGATTGTGCATCATGTAAACTGCTGGTGCCCTGTTCTCTTCCTCATCTTTGGTTTTCTTGTTGGTAGCATCTTTTATTTTAGGCCATTGGTATCTTCTTGTATGGGCATAGATTTTTCTGGCCCAAAGCACAAATGAGCGTAGATTTTAGCTTTTGAATTGCTCCTCCAACCCATTTTTCCATTTTAGCAAA
Organism: Umbellularia californica; assembly: GCA_028538565.1. Taxonomy (NCBI): domain Eukaryota; kingdom Viridiplantae; phylum Streptophyta; class Magnoliopsida; order Laurales; family Lauraceae; genus Umbellularia; species Umbellularia californica. The sequence continues at coordinate 43,646,598 of JAPQWN010000009.1, forward strand.
ATCTATTTCACGCGATGTTGCACAAAACCATAGCATGCTAGAAATTTGGGTTTGAAATTGTAAGAGTTTTTTTCCGGAAGGATCCTCTATGAGAAATTTACCAAAAAAGTAACTTTAAGTGGAAGATCTTCCAGTCCTCTCTTCCTTTAATCGAAAACTCGAACACTCAAGGAATAAGCAAGAAGATGAAGAGGTTATGCCTGTTCAGGGTTGATTGCAACCCTTACTTTTATAGCAAGGGTAGCTGTCGACCCTCAACACAGAAAATGAAGGTCAAATGCGACCATAAAAAAAATGGTGAAAAAAGTTATTTTTCCGTACGGATTCTCTATTTGGTGCACTACTGGCTAAAGTTCCATGTTTGGTGCAGTGGCCATTTAAAGTTATTTTTTTGGTAAAATCCTCTAAAAACAATAACAACAACAACAATAAGACGGGCAATAATTTGATTATCTGACCGACCCAAGTCAATTTGATTTGCACTTGGTTGGAGAACTTACAATTCAGATCGAGCTGGTTCAATTCACATTTATGTCCATTTTGGTTTTCGATTTACCTACATGATATGAGCTTGTATTAAACCAATACTCCACCTGACCTGCAACCATAGTTGAATACACTTGCTTAACATCTTAAAAAAGAGGATCACTCACATTTTAATGTCCACAGGGAGTCTTATTGCATTATTCTGATTGCAGTGAAATTTGGCCATAATGTACATTTAGGAAAACCGCCATTTTATAAATGACTTGAATCAAAGGAAGGAGGAGCCCACTTGGGTCAGCCTAACTTATTGACATGGAACCTTTGCATGGTCATTTCTCTCTTTAAATTTTTTTTTATAGAAACCAAAACGGAACGACCAAAAGAATAAAGCTTAAAAACACATGATTTAAAGCTTATAACACATGATTTTACTAAAACAACAACTTCAACACCCTTTTTGGAAAGAAAGAAAGTAAGACCATTCAACAAGCAGTCAGTGTTCAAGTAAGCATGAGAAAAGGAATTTGACAGTACATGGCATGGACACTACACCACATGGTCCATGACAGAGACAGATCGAACCACCTGTAACATCGAACCACCTCCAACCCTGAAACAAATTTAGACCTTTCTATAATATATAGCAATACCAACTGAAATGGACATGAGACACCTTGTGGACCAGAAGGGTTCCAAGTTGGGACCCAAGGCCATAAAGCATCTGAGCATGGATTGGGTCCATGGTGTTTAAAACCTGGCCCGGTTATTAATTGTGACATGTCCAAGACCCAGACCTGGAGTGGGAACCGATTTGGTTCGAAATGAGATAATCTACTGTTTTAAATTTATAGTAAATTATCAATTAGATGGTGAGCCCTACTCAATAGCTTGAGCAAATTTGGGTGACTACTGCTGCGAACTCGCAAAACGCGTGTCCCGTGACTCGAATACCCACCTACCAGGCTCTGATACCACTTATTCCAAGACCAATTGGTGATAGGAAACGGCACAATAATATTTTTATAGTAAAGGCGAGGGCTTGACAACAATTATGACCGCTCAGGACCGAGGGTGGACGTTGTCCTCAACAGTGGGCCATTAATTTTTAGAATGGATGTCAAAAGAGGGGTAATGTCCTTTCTTTTTCTTGCTTACTTGACAGTGAATGCGAAAAATATTCTAATCTTGAACTAGCCTAATCTATTAGCCCAGGGACAACCTGGGTCTTCCATACACGACTACTCCACCTGTGCCTAAGTATTCCTTTTCCACTACCTTCCATGCCGCCCAAGTACACTGCACCGCATTCTCTTTCTGGGTACATTTGGGCTAGTACTCTCGTAGAGCCAGGGGTTGATCCTTGGCACTGTGGTGAGAAGTGACGCCTCTTTACCACTGAGGCATCTCATGCTTCTCCCCCGTGTCCATTTTTACGGATAGGTTGAATAATGAAAATTCTCAATGGCTAAATTAGATGGTGTGATGCGATAGGCGGGAAGGTGAGGATTACCAATCAGGATGATTTTGCTAATTAAGATCTACCAGCAGTTACAATACAATTATTGAAAGATGCTATCTTTCGAGGAAAAATCATCTTAAGAACACAACAATATAATATGTGCTTGGAAAATTTAGTAGGTCTACTGAAAGCCCAGTCTGCTTTGGGCCGAGCTTTCAAGCCAAAGCACGTTTGATTTGACACAAGAATCTTTCCAAGAACAATAAAAATATAGAACTAGATTGTAGAAGTTGAGCTTTCCAATTCATGACCAAGTAAAAGATATTGATCTCTCTAAGGAAACTCATTGGCTCAAATGGAAATCCTAAGTTCACTTCTCCACCCATCCCCCTTTGAGAGTCATTAATTTAATTTCCAGTCAAAAAGGCTATGAAGGAAATGAAGGGCCCTTTTTCTATTGCAGGCGGCAGCAATAGTTAAAACCAAAGACAAACGGGGGCTCCAATCAATTTACTTCTTTGTTTTTTTGTTTTTTTTTCCTTAAAACGTAGGGTTCCCAACATTTTGAGCTGAACTAATCCCTTCGTGGTCAGAGAAAAGCAGGGTAAAAACCCAAGTGGCAATACTAGTAGACTCAATTTTTGGTTCCTGAAGAGGGGGAACGAGGATCGATACCGGGACGTCTAGCTCCAGAAGAGAGAGGAACCGTGGTCTGACCGCTCAGCCTGCCCATTGGGGATTCTACGTGTATAAAAAAAAAATTTCTTTCGCCCCCATTTTTTTTTGGAGGTAATTTTTTTTTTTTTTTTTTGTAAATGTTATTGGTGAGACATTTTTATTTATAACCCATATTTAAAACGAAGATAGGAGTAAATATTGTTTTTGTATAATAATAGACTCAAATTTTGATTTGATAAATTCTTATTTAATTTTTTTATTATTTAATATGGGATTATGCTGAGTTCTCTCTCTTCCTCCTATACATGGGACCATACCATGTTGAGACATGGTTAAGGAACTGACTAAACCTAGGGTACAACGTTTTGAATTCAAATTGATGAGAAGCTACTCAAATTGGTGAGAGAGGCTCATCCTTGGATTAACTTTCAGAAGCAGCAGATTAAATCATTTGTTGTACATGGGGATCTACTAGTTGAATTGAGGTTCAAGACAGCATCAATGCATTTTGTATTTAAATGGATGATTCCTTTCAATCAACCAGTGGGGTATTGTACATGTGTACTTTACTCAAGTAAATGATCATGTGTGGAAATCCTGACTATAGTGAAATATTCACATACAAGAGAAGACTGCATATAACTTATATGCATTCTAGTTTGTGGGGCCCACATAGATTTAACTTTTACCACTTTGGATGAGGGCAGATTGAAAGTTCACCTATGGACAGGAAGGATCCAAAAAACCAACTCCACCAAATTATCTTTGCCCTTGATTTAACAATCTTAAAGTTTAATGACATCTTAACCATAAATTTTTTTGAGCTCAATCCAATGGTGAGAAAAGGTTGAGTGAGTATAAAACTCGGCCTAATGCCAAATCATGGGATGAACGGACTATCAAAGGGGCTGCACGTATGAACGGAGTCCATAGTGCCGGACTGCACTTGTAGTTGCTTGTAGGAGAATCATCGAACTTTCACTCAGTGGGATTGAATCTCAAGAAAACCTAAGGTTAAGATGCCATTAAAATTTAAGGCCGTTAAATCAAGGGCTAGGATAATTTGGTGGGTTGATATTTTCGAATTCCCGTCCTAGGAGACCTTTCAGTCTGCCGTAGTCGTGATGGAAAACTTGAATCCAAGTAGGCCACATGAAATGGAATGCATATAAGCTATATGCACTTTGCCTGTAGGTGAATATTTCTCCTTATCTATAATGGATTTTCACAAGCTGAACTTTTCAGTTTTCATTATGCACGAATTTATTTGGCTATCTAGATTCTTTGTTGGTTTTTACCTCCACCTAGTCAATGGAAAGCTATTGTAAAACTCATTTCTGGTAGGAAATGCTCATCTTTCTCTCCTCTCATTTCTCCTATTCCCTTCAAATCTCTACCAATTTCTACAAATAATTTGCAAAGCAAGTCATTTCACATCCAATGCCATCCCCACCATCTTAGAAAGCTTATAATAGAAGTGGTATTCTGATTTCAAATGCAATGCTGATATTTGACATCAACACATGTAGTATGCTGAAGATTAGATGTCATGTTGGTGGGGAAGAAGCTTCTAATGACGTTGGTAGTTAGTCCTTAGTCCTGGAAAGTGCTTGAAGAAGACAACGAGCAGCATGGAGTAATTTACACTTCATGATTTCCAAATGGTGAAATCTCAACCACATTGTAGGTGGCAGCAACAGGCACAGGCACCCCTTTCCTTTTTGGAAAACAATGCTTCCTATGAAAGCGCACAAACCTTTTACTTGCAATTCTCATCTGATTCACTCACAGGCCTGAAAAATACATATGGACCAATGTTTATATTGATGGCGCTTAAGTTTTTGCTCATTTCGCGCTGTTTTCTGTAGTTAACATTACCGCAATGTGAATGTAAATGTCCATAACACAAAATGTAATACAAAATAGAAAATGAACAATATTATGTATTAATGGTACTATTATGCAATTCTCATGGTACATGTGGCACAAACATTTAAAATCTAGACCACCCATCCAGTGGGCATCACCATGAAGTTGCAACTTACTGTGCCAATTACATGCTAAACTTCCTTTACTAATTGTAGGCTGACAGGAGTTGTGGCATGGCCCAACAAACACATCAATTGGATTATCTTAAATTGATTCATTTGAGGGGAAAAAGGATGGTTAGATCGTATACCGACCAAAGGAAGACACTCACTATTCAAATCATACTCCATAAATGAGAGCTTAAGATTGATCAGCATATGCTATTTCAAGCCATGAGCGATTATACATTCACATTGGGCTCATTGTGGCCCCCTTGTCATGAGTGACAAAACATTCTTTACAGAAGTTTAAAAGGAGAGAGAGCTCCCACAAGCGTTAGGAACTCAAAACATTTTAATGAACCACAAATTTCTTCTTAATTTTAAATTGGAAAACCACATAAAATAAGTGTAAGACCCCGCCCCGAGTTAATCAAGATTAACTCTAATTAATTTGCAATTAATGCTAATTAATCAAGTCTAATTAGACTAATGATGGTTAATGACCTAACTCAATGAGATTAGTCTCAAATGAACTTAATGAAGTGATAATGAAGAGATTAAGTGAATTGAGTGAGTTTTAAGTCTAAACTAAGAAAACAAGACCTTTTTCAAAAATACGTATTTATACGTATTTTGTCGAATACGGAAACTCTTGATACCAACACGCGTATCTCGACGAGTACGTCAACTTTCGTAATAAGCTCGAAGTCGTTTGACGAGAATCCGGTCTAGTGACCCTTCATTTGACTCAAAACGTAAATAACCTTGATAAGTGGGCTTTAGTTGCAAAAAGAACTCATATAAAAGGAATGGACTTCCTTTGAGTTCATCTCCACTGACTCCAGCTCACTCAAAACCCTAGACACCTCTCCTTCTTCCTTTCCTTCTTCTTTCTTCCGTTGCAACTCCATCGAACATGAGAATAGGATTGGAAGTGGTCCAAGTGTAGTGAGTCTACATCTTCTCCACCTTCTTCATCTTCTTCTTGGACATTCTAGGGAGAAGCATTCAAGTTGAGAAGTTTTCATTCAACCTAAGCTAAAGAAAGGGGGGTTTTCTTCATCAATCTTCATTAGAGGCAAGTATAAACGTCTATTTATGATGGAAATGCTATATTACAAGTTTTCTTGAGCTATAGGAATGGGTTCTCAACCCATTCCTTGTTGTAGAGTGTATATTGTTAGGGATTGAATGGAATGGTTGATGGCTACTCCAAATGAGTGGGTTTTCTGGAACTCTTTAGGTTATTGAAGAGATGGAGTTCAAGGAACTCAATCTCAGTAATTTGCTTCAGAAGTTCTGAAGCTCGAAAATGTCATTCTGGGCTAATTTCGGCTAGCCGCGAGGCTAACCGTGAAGCCAACCGTCAAAATCTGTAAAAATGGGCGAGCTTCTGGAAAGCTAACCGCCAATTTTCGGTTAGCCGAAATTTGAATTTCGGCTAGCCGTGAGGTAACCGTGAGGTGACCGAAATTTAGTCAGGATTTCTGTCAAAAATGTCAGCTTCTGGAAAGCTGACCGTGAGCTAACCGCGAAATGGCGGTTAACCGAAATTGAAATTTCGGCTAGCCGCCAGCCACATTCCGGCTAGCCGCCGACTGCATTTCGGCTAGCCGCTGGTCAAGTTCCGGCTAACCTCCTGTGAACCTGATGCTGGCCAAATAATTATTGTGACTGAAAATTTGGCCAATCGATCGGACCTAACGGTCCGATCGATTGTGGGACTCAGTTTGAGTCCAGTGGATTTTGATATTGTGGGTGGAAAAATTTTTGGGGACTAAATGCACATATTAAATGTAAATGTGATGTCCATCGAAAATAACAAGTGCATTTAGTAACTAATTATTACACCCAGAAATTGTCTAGATTTGGGATAGAGACAAGTAGGGCCGTAAATGACTAATGATTCCTCTAATCCCCTTGAGTCTATAATGACTGCATACCATGAACTACTGAACATTGAATAAATGAAATGAACCATTGAATAATGAATAAATGTAATGAATAATGAATAATCCTGCTGCAGCAGATGATTGGGGTGTTCCGGAGCTCCGTGGTGATACCAGTGATCTCTGATCAAGACACTGGTAGACCCCACATATAGACTGAAAAGTCAATGAAAAGCCATGTACAAGCCATGTAATGAAATATGTATTGAATGAAAAATGTATTGGACTGAAAAGTCCCAAAAGCCATCTAATAAATGCTCAATGTAATCCGAATGACATGAAATGAATGAAATGAATTGATTAATGCTTCCTTTGGAAGACACTAAACTGAATAACGATAATATTATTGTACTTGTAATCTAGTCATTGATTATCAATTGACTGCACTGTTCAAAATCTTGCATTAACCTAGATTCAATTGTCTAGAGTCCTTATATTAACAATGGACAAGATTAGCATGAGTTATCATAAATGTGTTTATACATTGTTGAACCGTCGTGTTCATAGTGTTATTGATGGCATTACAGGCCTAGTTGCCCATCCCGGCCTTGCAGAGGCCGCGCCGCGTGCGGAGGAGGCCCATCCGATACCTCCAGGAGGTTTAGTCAAATGGGCATAGTTCGGAGGGCGATGGTTTTGGATACTTTGGATTATTTTGGGAATTGTTTTGGATAGATACTTTTGTATATCATTTTGAAATGTAATTAGACGTCCCCTGCATTGTATTGTGAATATGCAGTGGTGGACTTCATTGGATTATATTTTGTATATGAGAACTTTATTGGTACTGTAAAGTTAATTATTGTCAATGTATGTATATATTTCCGCAAAAGTGTACATTTGACAAGTTTGCAGGTTAGATCCCTTGTGAGTCTTGTCTTAACTTCGGTTAATTCAAGATTTACGGGAGTAAGTATGATGACATCGCGATCCGGGTTAGGCCCCGATTAGTCCGGCCTCGGGCCCGGGTCGTGACAATAAGCTATTGCTAAAGTAAGTCAATTCACAAGAGGGTGGACCTTGTTAGCCACTAAAACATTTGGTGCAGATGTTGTAAACCTCAAAAGACCATTCGCAATCTATAAAATGACTTCCTTTTCTCGGATGTATTAATGTGAAAATAACTTCTGTTTCTAAATGAGAATAATTCTATATATCTTATCCATGCCACAAGAGCCCATGGCACAGTGGAAGGTGCTCACTATTGCAAACTCGAGGTTGTGGGTTCAAGTCATGTTACCAATCATCATCATCATCTTATCCCTACACAATAAGCATATCTCAAAGATTCGGAACATTTATTTTCATTGTAGTCAGCACTGAGTGTATATCAATCTCTGCATATACATTTCTTGCTGAAACCAGAGGAATGAATGACTGATGAGCCTAGAGATAAAACCATACAAAATTCTAAAAGTGCTCAAACAGTAGCAGCTTTTAGGGCGAGGAGATCCGAAATCTTGCTGGTGTAGAAATCAGGTTGTACGGAGTTGCTGGGACTCTGAAGTGTGGCAAGACTTGTAACGCCTATAAAAGGAAAAACACTTTCAAGTATCTTATATCATGATATAGAAAAGTATGGAAAGATGGGTCATCTTCAACTACCTGAAAGAACAAGAAGGGTTTTGCAACCACCATTCTGGCCAAATAGAATGTCAGTATCCAATCTGTCTCCAACCATGCAAATCTGTGACTTCAGGATGCCAAATCTGTAATTACATACAAGAAAACTTATACCTGTGAACATTGTTATGAAACATCAAATCATCCAGCTAAAATCACCTAAACACTTGCATTTTTGGAAACTGGACACTTAAGGGTCATTTGTTTTCTATAAAAATGATTCACATGAGTAAATGATTCACATGTGAATCAATTTACTTGAGGAAATGATCCATATGTGAAACACATTCCACTGTTTATCAATTTCACCTCTTTGCAGATGTGAATTTTACATCCAACGGCCATATGTTTTTAACAAATTTCTTACAATCCATGATGGATCATGACTAGAAATATGACCCTTTAGCTTTTTCGGGCCTTTAAAGATGCTGAATGGTTCAGATGTTAAAAATGGGGACCATAGAAGTCCAAGATATAGATCTAATGGTTTGGAGTTTCTCACAAATTTCTCCTAATCTAGGATGAATCAATGACAGCAAATGGGCTCCCTAACCGTTTTTGACCTTGTAAAGAGGAAGGATGGTTCAGATCATGGTTTAGAAGCCCACAAGAATGGAACAAAAATTAAAAAAGTAAAACAGATTGATACAGATCACATGTTCATCACGTCAAGAACATGTGCAACATCCAACGGCCATACGTTTGTCACAAGTTTCTCACAATCCATGATGGATACTGAGCTGAAGTTTGAAACTCTAGCCATTTTCGGCCTTTTGAAAATGATGAATCGTTCAGATCTTAAAAGGGGGCCCCACAGAAGTCCCGAATACTGATCAAATGGTCAGGATTTTTCATAAAATTCTCACATTCGAGGATGAATCAACAGCTGAAAATTGACATCATATATGTTTTTAGCCTTTTGGAGATGATGAACGGTTCAAATTATGGGTTATGGGACTGGTAACAGTGAGGTGTGAAAGTGTTTAACAGGGGGATGGGATGTGAAAATGAAGGGCTCATTTTGAGGTGATTTTCACACCATGTCCATAAGAGTTTTACGCATGCAAACAAATATGATCATGCATAAATGATTCATGTGTAACACTTTCACATGCAAACAAACAACCCCTAAAAGATTTATTATTAATATCATGTATTTTATTGTTATGAAGGATCTCCCTTTGACTTGTGTGCAAAGAATAGGAAATATTTTATGAAGAGAGGTACTATTTTGAGGGCTTCAAAGTTGTCCAAATCATAGCCCTTAGATAAAGTAGGATGGCTGCCCAAATTTTCATTGTCAATTGGAGTGCCTATGTGACTTGGATGAGTGTTGATATTTGGGTCAGTACTAGTTCCTAGGGGCATCCATTTGAGATAGTTTGGGCATGTCCAACACAGGCCGGCAACGGCGCTGGTAAGGAAAAGTTTGGCTATATATGGCCCCACCAAGGCGAAGGGGTAGACCGAAGAGGACTTGGATAGAGGTTGTAAAAATAGATCTGAAGAAGTGAAACTAATATGAGGATTTGGCTCAAGATAGATAGGAACGGAGAAACAAAATTCATGAGCAGACCCCAACATAGTTGGGACAAGGCTTTGATGATGATGACTAGTTCTAGGGGTGTGATGTGGCACTCAGGAACAGTCTGGCCTTTCCCAAAATTTTTGCCTATGTATTAGTACTTCCATTAAATTTAGACGTTCATGACGACATTATCAACATGTAATTGTGCAGAGGAACAAGAACTAACTTCCAAAAGACAAGGAAATGAAGTGACAACCAGCAGAAAACATAGAATAAGAATAAAATTTTATATACTTATTAGATAAGTAGTCCATCATAAAAGTTGACGGCTTCCCCACAACAACAGGTTCTCGTTGAGTTGATCCACAAAGTGCTCCAACCATGGAACCGCCACCTGTAGATAAGAAGTGCATTAGTTCAGAACTATTGTATTGGATATTTCCTAAAACATATTCTGAAAGAATAAAAAGAGACCAATGTGTTCATACATGTGCATTTATAACTGATTGATCGAAAAGTTCAACCAGGCACCAGCAATCTATTTGAAAGGCAAATGAAAGAATAAATTGTGCGTGTGGTATGTCACGTGTGTGAAGGAGCACATGGACAAGTCTACTAGTGTAGCATTATTTCAATATCACAATAATCCCAGAAAGCTGCAAATATAGAAAAATTCAGTATTAGGATTACCTTTTTTCAGTTAATAATTCAGAAATTTTTTTTTTTCAAAGTTTTGAAGTTTCAAACTCATAGAGGAGTAACTCATTCAGAATGAGGCTTTACTAGCATAATGTACTTGACAAAAAATCTGACTAGATCAATAAAAAAAATGTAAGTCATAGGGAGTAGCAACGATCTTTCCTCTTGGATGTGCTCATTGTAAAACAATTAACTCTCATAAATTATGGTTGGAATAAAGAGAAGAGAAGTGAACCTGCCCATTCTTGAGCATCAGTGAGATGAGTGACAGCATCACGATTCGTGGCAATGAAAAGACACCCAGGATTTTCACGAATACAGAGAGTTCCGTACCTGCCATTGAGGGGTGAGAGCCCATTATTAAGTTACGGGAAAAAATGCAATCTATTAATTATAAAGTTCTACTCCATCCGAGTTATCCAATTTCCACGTGATCTATTGAATCATGAAAAATCAAGAAAAGAGGTCCCTTTTTTATTTTTTTGTATTTTCCTTTTCTGTTCTTTAGCTAAACATTCAGGTTGCAGATAGTATTATTGTTAGCAGGTCACAGAGATCGATAATCAACATCATCTTCATAGTCTTATTCCATCTATCTGGATCAGCAAGTCATAGAAATAGGGAATTTACCCAATAATAAATAAAAAAAACTCAGGAAAACCACGTAGAACTTACTGGACTTTGAAGTAGTTGAAATAGCGATCAAACCCAACCACAACAGCCCCAACCTGAAAAATGATGCACGATCTTCTTGGATAAAAGGTTGGAGAGGGTTGAAAAGAGAACTTCAAGAAATGACCAAGACACACAACAAAAAAGGATGACTACGAAAATACTAGAAGTTTACACTCTCATCATGCTCCATCAGGAAACCAGGTTTCAGCTCTATCTTTTTACCACCGTCTTCCTGAAAATAAGACATGACAAATATCATGCCTGTTCCCATATAATCATTTCTTATGTTGATGAGCAGATAGAAAAATATGTACAAAACAAGGAGTCTATCTCAGCATTATGTTTACAATTTAAAAATCAGAAGGAAGTAAAGTTAACAATCAGTCCTATCATTATGGTTTTGTACATCAGTTGGCTGCACAGGATTTAATTATACACATCCACTCGTGTCTTTTTCTTTCCTATAAAAAGTAGTATGCATTTGCATAAACTACTGTTGGCGCACGCTTGTAGGCCTACATCTTTGTACACCATCAATTTTATTCAGAGGAAGAAACTTTGTGCTTCAGAAAGAAATGTCCAGTGGTGGCTTGGATCTGATAAACATCAATATAAAGGGTGCATGACAATTTGTTGACTAGTGAATTGTATCAAGATAAATATGATTCTTGTACCAGGATGTGCCTTGATCTTATTCTTAAGAAATAGCCAGTACTTGCAATCCTACTATCTGTTCTGTAGTATGCTATAAATTATAATAACTTAAGAACAAACAGGATATGAGTTATATGAATCAAATTCTGGTTTTAGGATGAGAACGAATGAACGATGAATACTGGTGTCACAACCCCGCCCAACTCAGCCTGAAATTATCCGCTTTGGTCCACATGCGTGCGTAAGGACTTCCTAGGAGGTCACCCATCCTAGTTTTGCTCCCGCCCGAGCACGGTTAACTCCAAAGTTCTTACGGTTTCTGGGGCCGCAAGGTTTTAAAAGGCCTCATGTTGAGTTAAGACGGAGTTTAACTTATAAGCCCAAGGTCAGGACTTGGATATTTCCGATGCGAGCTAGCGGAGAATCCCGTGGTTAAGGGTGCCGCCCAGACCAAGTTCTCACATTGTCCCCCACTGGAAATAGAGTTGTCCTTTGCTCTAATACTAATTGTCACCGCCCCGCCCAACTCAGTATGAAATTGTCCGCTTTGGCCCACGTGCGCGTGTTAGGGTCACCCATTCTAGTACTACTCCCGCTTGAGCACACTTAACTCCAGAGTTCTTATAGTTTCCGAGGCCGCACTGTTTTAAATGGCCTCATGTTAAGATGGAGTTTGACTTATAAGCCCAGGGTCAGGACTTGGATATTTCCAATGTGGGCTAGCGGAGACTCACCGTTTGAAGCCTGTGGTTGACATGCTACCGCCCGTGGTTAAGGGTGCCGCCCGGACCAAGTTCTCACAACTGGTGAGTTGGATTGAGGACAATATTTATGGTGCACTAGGGATCACTTAATCTGCAACTAATTTTAACAAAAAGCTTACATTTGCAGGTACTTCACTGAAGTGTTCTGTTAGGGATTAATAGGATCTAATTTGGAAGAACATCCTGTTTAAGAATCAAGAATGATGCCAATTGTGACCGGATCAAGACCAATATAAATGGTGCCCAAGGTGTCTCTTAGTTTCTAACAAACATCTTCTGTTTGACAAAGTTCTGCTTTTTTCTTTAAATATTACATTAGGAAAGGATGGGTTGTAACTTTGTAAGATTGATGCAGGGATGACAACGGTTGTTTGACACATCAGTTTTTTTGTATATTTCACATGCACATTAAGTTGTTTGACTTTGTGTGAGCTATAAATAGACCTACAGATGGAAGCAAGAACTTTTCTATCTTAATCTGACATAGATGCTAATACATGGCTGCCTTAAGAAGAAGCTGCAAAAGAGAAGGCAAAAGGTATCTTTAGGTCGTGTTTGGGTTCTTGGAGATTTCTCAATTTCCAGAGAAATCTGGACAAGGGTGGACTAATCTGGTATTTGGATACATGTGTGGACTGGATTTCCTTTGAGATTTCTAGGAACTCAAGATATCCTTGGTTCCAGGAATTTCTCCGATGCACCAAAAAGGTTAATTTTATTCTAAGAGTTGAAGAAACCGGATAAAATCCGGTCTCCATAGAAACGGCGGGACTCTCTTGAATGCAATCCGAAATGCAGAAATCCATGGTCTCAGGAAATCTTTTAATTTCCAGGCAAGTCTCAACTATCATCCAAACATCAAAATCTATTGCTTGATATCTTCCATTCCTGGACAAAGGGCTATAAACTAAGCTTTGAATAAAAAAAACCCTCATTCCAGAGTTCCAGAAAACCAAACAGGCACTCAATCAATTCAAAGCTTCACTCTTGAAATAAGGTATTTGAGTATAAAATATGACACCTAAGACAATCAAATATAAATATACCGGACCACCAAGATACTGAAATCCGGCAAGCTCTAGCTCCTTCAAAATGCCATCTTCCCCAATTACATAAACCTGGAATTCCATAAACAAAAGAATTTCAGCCAAGTAATGTGGTTGTTCTATGACTTACTGAAAACCTGACTCGTGCAATGTGCAAAAAAATCAGAAGCTGATGGCTAAAATGGTTTTAATAGTGTTATAGTGGGTAAGGCATTTTCGGAACATAGGTAAAAAAGTTATTTACAAAGCAGGCATTTTGGGATGAATAGTATCAACAAGTAAATCAGATTCCTAGACAAGGCCTTGGTTAGAACTGCTCAGATTACCAAAAATAAAGTATCTTAGAGAATTTGAGATGGTTAGAGGCAATTGATGATATGAAGGTGATATTGAAGTTATTAAATGGTAAGTTGACAAGAGCCCCTGGCACAGTGGAACTTCCTCACTGTGGCAACCTTGAGGTTTTGGGTTCAAGTCTTCTTATCAATAAAAAAATATGAAGGTGATATTGAAGTTACTTAATGATAAGTAGCTTCCCTCACACAACAGTTTAATATATGGTCTCCAACAATGATAACAACAATGACCACAATGACAACGACAGTAACAACAAGAACTAATATTGCTTGTGCTACTGCTACTCCTATTAATACAGTGCTATGGCTATCACTGCTGCCTCTGCTGTTACTGGAAGCACTGCTGCTCCTCCTCCTCCTCCTTGTATTCCTACTAGTAATACTGCTATTACAGTTGCCGCTACTGGTACTAGTACTGATACTACTAGTCTCCTGCTGCTGCTACCATTGTCATAATTATTGTTGTCACTGTTGTGGTTGTTAATTTATGAATGGTGAAAAGACTTCTTCGTTCTGTTATATATAGAATAGATGCTGTGCTGCCTTTCCGCTGTCTTTTTTTTTTTTTGGGGTGATAGTATCCACTAGCATTTAAGTAGTCAAGCAGAAGTTTGTTTTGGGATCAATGTGGCTTACAAGAATATCCTTCCAATCAGAAGACAATGCTACTGAAATCTTCCAAAAAAATTCTAGATCCTCTGATTCCTGCTTGAGAATTGCATTGGAATTTCTTAAATGATAGGCATGAAAGGTAGATCTTGAGAGGAGAAACGTCAACTCCCTTTCAACCGTACAGGTATTCTTAATCAGTCCCACATACCTACTTGCTAAATAGAACAATCTACATCACAACACACACCCATGAACAACAATGAGCACTGAATCTTGTGAAGAAATGACACCTGGGCAGTTAATGGTGTATTCATAAGAAACTGCACACGGCAAAGATAAAGTGCCCATTCATAATGAGATGATCTTGCCCGTTAAAAGACAATATAGAACTACAGGGATGTAGAAAAACTGATTATCCAACACACACACACAGACAGACAGACAGAGAGAGAGAGAGAGAGAGAGAGAGAGAGAGAGAGAGAGAGAGAGAGAGAGAGAGAGAGAGTTACAATGTATTTCCAGATTGTAGTTTTTTAACCAGTGGCCACCGGAAATGTGAATTTTTTACAAAATGAATATAGAAGTATTAGTGCAATGCATTGATTAGGATAGATTGCTTATAAAAAATGGGTCTTCCAGAGATGTGGGACAACTAATATGAACCTTGACAGGATTATGGAAGTTGGAAAGCTGGTGGATATTGATACCCCTTGTGCAGATTGACCATTAAAAACCCCATTATACACCTTTTTTTTTTTTTTTTAACTTCAGTTGGATATAACATATTACTGTATGCAACTCCGGCATTAACCATTTTTTTCATAATGAGTAGGTTTAAAAAACACGAACCACTAAATGGGACTTTGAGTATTTGTTTCGTTCATCAGTGCTCAAGATGCATACCTTCTTATCTTTAGGAAAATCAATGGACTTCAGATAGGCAGCTGCAGCAAAAGATGATGCAAATATCTCCTCCTAGAATAATTCAACCAAGATTAAATTTTCAGTGAAATGGAGAAAAAAAGGTAAAATAGAGAAATCACAATTTTTGAGCTTACCTCATTTACACTAAGACCAAGTGTTTCAAACTTTTTTCCATATTGTTTCCTGGACTTTGTTGAGTTATTTGTTACAAAGACTAATCTCTTTCCCTGAAAAGAAATAAAAGAAAATACAAGAAAAAGAAAATGAACCACAAACTAGCCTATAATAACCCAAAATAGAAAAGAAGAAGAAAAGGTTAAATTTACATGGTAGAGAAATCGCAATGGCTGTTAATTTAAGAAAAGTCTCACCAAGTGCCCATGCACTAATGTAAACATAGATATGAAAGCGATTATAGTTCCATTATTCAGTAATGATCTCTTTATCTCTACATAATAGGACTCATACTATAACAACTGTAGCTATATTTCCCATTGATACTGACCTTTGACCGGAGCATATCCAAAGTTTGTGGCACTCCATCAATCAAACTATCCCCTTTCCATATAACCCCTGTAAGAACATGTCATCAATAATAGCAGAAAATGAAAGGAAAATTATATATTGGACTACCTTCAGCAAGCATCGATTATTATTTTTGTTTTATTTCAAGTAAAAAAGCAAGGTTTCAATAACTGAAGCACATAAAATGAAATGTCTATGCATGCATCGGTGCCTACAAAAAAAAAAACAAATAAATCAGATTATTCCAATCATCCAATATTTCTCTCTCTCTCTCTCTCTCTCTCTCTCTCTCTCTCTCTCTCTCTCTCTATGGTGTTTGATCCTCCAATCAACAAATTATATGGTTCCCATCACTTCATTAGTGAGAACTGAGATCCATCGCAACAAATTCAAGTCAAGTCCTGGCAAAAGTATAATTCAGAAATTGATATGAACTATTTTAGCATCAATGATCTATTCTTGACCTTCCATTTTTCATTTTTTAAACTATTTTCTGCCCTAGTACTATAGGGAGCACAAGCATGACCTACACAGGTTCGAAGTTCGAACCCACCCCCACCTTCCATGGTAGAAGGGTATATACATAGTTACATACCACTACACCAAGCACTGGACTACTCCATTGTGTGTATTGACAATTGAATGATTCCAATTGCTAAATCAGTGCAAATTCTATCCAGTGACAAGCAACCAGACAGGTAATTCACATTGAACATCAAGCATTTCATCTGTCCAAAATCAACCAGTCGCGCCGAATCCTACCTCCATCTCTAAACTTTTAATCCATCCATATTCAAGTCAGGTGCAACTAAACCCTCCTCCAATCACCAATCCACTATATGACCCACTACATCAACAACCCTGATTCCTAATTCAAAAATACCAGATTTTGCAATCAACCCACTTCACAATTATGTAAATAAATTGTAAGTCTTGAACCAAAACCAATCTCAACAAAAGAAAAAAAAAGAGAGAGAACGACTTGATAAAGGCAATTGTGATCAAGCGAATTCTGCAGTTATGTGATGAAACTCACCATCGCAGTCGAATATAAAGGTTTCAACGGAATCAACGAGCTCGTTGGCGTTCTTGAGCTGCTGAGCGGATGCTCGGACAGTGAAGCTGGAAG
Source organism: Umbellularia californica (assembly GCA_028538565.1). Lineage (NCBI taxonomy): Eukaryota > Viridiplantae > Streptophyta > Magnoliopsida > Laurales > Lauraceae > Umbellularia > Umbellularia californica. Next base: position 43,663,735 of record JAPQWN010000009.1, read on the forward strand.
GTCTTGAGCCCGCCATTCTGGGGTTTATGGGTCTTGAAAAAAATGGTTTTTGAATTTGAAGGAAGGAGATGTTGTTGGTATTGTGGCGTAGAAGAGGAGAATTGGGGAGAAATGGAGGGAGAGGAGAGAGAGCATGGAGCGAATGCGAGGCTCTGCTCAGCATCTCTCGTTCTTTCCCTCCTCTTTTCTGTTTTTTTCTGTAACTTACCTTCTGCTTGCAGTTGCAGGGGGTTGAAATGAGTTGCTGTTGCCGTTATTGCAGGAGATGGGCTTTTTTGAGTTTTTGTGTTCTTCTTGTTGCTGACGTGTGCTTATTTGATGCATAGGTGGAGATTTTAGTGGACATGGTCGTTTTATCCGATAAGTTAGTATCCAGGATCTTGCCAACAAGGGAACCTGAATCCGACCTGTAGATTAACTGGTGGTGCTCATTTTTCGTGTAAGGTAAAGTAGTTTCGGTTGTTAGAAATTTTACTGTACCCACATTCAATTGGTAAGTGGAGAAGAAACGTTTTAGTTGTCAAAAATTTCACCATTGCTCATTTGCTCGGCCTGGTTTGGCACTTTACTAAATTAGTAAAAGTCAAGTAAAGTTTACATTTTTCATACAAGCACTTTAATTTAAAATTTCCTCTACATTTTCGAAAAAAAGTAAAAATGCAATGCCCTTTTCCACTAGAGGACAAAAAAAGGTCCACTTTTCTAGCCATATAGAAAGTCAAAAAGATTTCACATCAAACACTAAAAATTAAAATACAATCATAACTCTATTATATTTTATTTTCTCTTTATTTGATGCGTTACTATACTTTATTTTACATGTAAAATTGTCAAACTGGGCTAGGTGAAGTGGTTACTTCGTCAGGAGACCACAACCCGGTACTTTACTTTATCATACTGAAACAATGTCATAGTTATTTTTTTATTTTATCACACACAAATAAAAATCAGACCTTTTTCTTTTTTTTTTTTTTTTTGGGCTAAGTTGTGCTACTGGCTCACAAGTGGTACTTTGACATTAATATTCAGGAGTCCATCCCTCGCAATTGTGTGTAACTAAAGGTGCTACCACTACCCAAGCCCCAACCGTGGTCCATGAGTGTATTTGCAAATAAATGTTACACTTGATTTATCAAAAAAGCTCACTTCACTGTTATTTTAGAATTATCTTTTTCATTGATTTTAGATTTATTTTAACAGTAAAATAGGCCCCGGGTTTTAAGCCTGCAAGCTAGACCTGGCCGTAATTTTCTGGCCCAACATTTAATGTGGGAGGGCTAGACATGTCCAACCTAAAAGACCCAATGTATCGCATATAGCACAAAGGGGTATATGCATTTATCTAATGGGCTGGCCCTTGGTCTAGATCCGGCCTGATATTAGGTTCCAAAATTATTCAAACAAGGCTTGGATAAACTGCAACCCTATCCGGCCTGGCCCATGTACACTCCTACTTTATAATGGATATTCTGCAGCTTCCTTGTGCAGAACTACTAATGGTATCATTAGGGATGTAAATGAGTCCCCCATTCTCCGATTATCTGGAGGTTCCGACCCGTTAAAAACCGCATTTGGATCCTTATTTGGCCCCGGATAAGTAAATGGGTCCGGGTCCGGTTCCACCTTGGTTCGAATTCATGGACCCGAGACCGGACACATTACGTCAATTTTAGAAAATCTCTCCTCAAAACCATAGAGTTTCAAAATATCCTCCATAGTGTAAATACAAATCAGATTTAATTCTATCTTTTATTTACAAATTGTTTGAAGATGAATTCTATGTATCTAGGCCTCAAGTTTTATATAGTTTGGATTGATCACAGACATGATTCTAATTCTTTATTAAACTTTAATGAGTTAGATAAGTTTTGCTTGGCCATATCAATGTGGGAAATTTATTTCGGATTTGATCTAAACTCACATCTGAGTTCATGCCTTGAAATTCCAGGGTCCTAAATCTCATGAAGGAGAACTGAATCTGAAACAAGAAGAAGAGTGAGGAGTGAATTAGCATAATTGATAACAAGGCATCATTTTGTTTTTAAAATAAACGAGTGAGACTATTAAATGGCATATGGTTAAGTAATATTGACTTCCAAATGTGGATATAGCTCAAGCTATTTAAGCCCTTAAAACTAATAACTCATCATTGATCATGATCCAATACAAGAATCCAATTCTGGATGGTGAAGATTTGGATGCCCCAAAATGGGTTGAAAGAAGTATTATTACATACAAACCCTTTAACTTCCTCTACATTTGCTATTGATCTTGAAAGGGCATATTCGTGTATAGGCTTTTTCAGTGTGATGAGAAAATTGGCACATTGACCGACCAAGATAAATAAGACCATAGTAAGAGGCGCCATTTCTTACTTGTTCGTCTAGGTTTGAGTAGACGCCTTTCTTCATTCGAGGCTGTGCCACTACCTCAATAGAGGTCTACTCCCCTCAACAAAGGAGAAAGCTTAGAAAAGAAGGAAGAAGAAGAAGAATCGGAGAGAAAAAGTGTTCAGAGATTTCTCATTTGCTGAACTTAGAAATTACAAACACATCTCAGTCTTTATATAGACTGGTCATAACAAACTCAAGAGGAACATATTCCTGTTACAATTGAATAACTGAAAGATCAACTAACTTAGTTTTTGTTTGTTAGTTGTTGCTGACCATCAGCTCTCTTTAGAATGACTGAGTCACTATTGTCTTCAACTGATCTGAGTTCCTAAGTAACTCGGTTAACAGCCCCCTTCAAGCTCATGGGACTGTCAGTGACATGAAGCTTGGAATGCAACAATTGAAAACGTCTGGGATGGAAACCATTGGTAAAGATGTCAGCTAATTGATTTTGAGTGTTAACATATCGAACTTCCATAATTTTCTATAACACTTTTCCTCTAACAAAATGATAATCGACCTCAACATGTTTTGTTCAGGCATAAAAAACAGGATTAGCAGCCAGAGAAATTGCAGAGATATTATCGCACCAAAGAATAGGTTGAGATGGCATAAACATTCGAAGATCTCACAGAAGCATACGGATCCATGAGAACTCTACAATAGTGTGGGCAAGAGATCGGTATTCAGACTCAGTAGATGAGCGTGCAACAGTACTCTGCTTCTTAGCACTCCAAGAGACTAGGCAGTAGCCTAAAAACACAAAAATTCCTATGGTGGAACAACGATCCACAGGGTCACCAATCCAATCAGCATTAGAAAATGCTGTCAGCTGAAGAGGCCCTCTCTTGAACTGAACTCCATAAGAGAGTGTGCCTTTAATATAGCATAGAATCCTTTTGAGTGCAGTAAAATCATGGTCTGTGGGATGATGCATTTTCTGACATGCTTGATTAACAACGAAAGAGAGATCAGGCCGTGTCAATGTAAGATATTGCAAAGCTCCTATAATGCTACGATAAAGTGTGGGATCTGGGAGAGGAAGTGAAGCAGCTGGAGCAGCAACCAACTTGTAATTACAGGGAGAGCCATAGGGTTTGCATCCTAACATGGAGGTTTTCAGCAAAAAGTCATGCATATTTACTCGGTGAAAGAAAGAGACCTTGAGATGTTCTAGTAACCTCAATGCCTAGAAAGTGATGTAAATCCCCAAGTGTTTCATCTCAAAGACCATACTTAACTGTTGAAGTAAGGATGAAATGTAGATGGAATTGTTCCTAGTAATAAGGAGATCATCAACATAAACCAAGACCAATTTAATAAAGGATTAATGATGTTTGATAAACAGAGATGGGTCAGCATAGGTATTGAGAAAGCCCAGGCTCAGAAGATAATTAGAGAATCTCTCAAACCAAGCTCTAGGTGCCTGCTTCAATCCATAGAGAGATTTATGGAGCTTGCAGAGGTGGTGAGAAAAGCAAGGATCCATAAACCCTTGGGGTTTAACCATATAAATGTCTTCCTGAAGCATCCCTTGCAAGAAGGCATTTGTAACATCAAGTTGTTGAATGGTCCAATTATATAATACAGCAAGGGAGAGAATGACTCTGATGGTAGCTTGCTTGACTACTGGAATGAAGGTTTCATTGTAATCAACTCCATGTTCTTGGTAGAAGCCTTTAACAACTAATCGGGCCTTATAGCGAGCAACAGACCCATCAAGTTTATGCTTGATCTTGAATACCCAATGACATACTACTACATGTTTGTCTGGAGAGAAAGGAACTAATGACCAAGCCCCCTGTCTTTGTAAAGCTGAGAATTCCTCTGACATAGCTTGACGCCAGACAACAGATTTGGAAGCTTCTGTATAAGTGGAGGGTTCTGCTGCATCATAATAGTCATTTGATGGAACTATAGAATGATGCTTAGTGGAGAAAAAGTCCTTCTTGCTAATGCCATCTTTGGAGTGAGTGACCATTGGATGCCTATTTGAGGATAATGGTAAGGGGGAAGGGGCAGGGTCAGGAGAACGTGGTTCAGTTACAGTGTGGTCTTGAAGAATAGGAGAAGGCAAGGGCTGTTGTCTGAGTGAAGATTGAGTGGAAGCTATAGAGGGAGATGTAGAGGAAACTGCTACAAAGGAATTAGAAAAGGGTAAAGGAACTGTAATAGGTTGATGAGGAGTAGTGGATTGTTTGTGGATTGAAGTAGTGGGATGGAACATAGTGATATGAAGTGGGGGTGCAATAGGAGAGGGGGGTATAATTGATGTAGAAGCAGTGGACTAGTAAGGTCCTAAAATGGAGGGAGATGAAGGGATGCCAGGCCTGAACCATGCTGAGAAGGGAAAGGGATTGGGGACAAAGGGAGGTAAAGCATTATGAGCTTTAGAAGCTTGATAAGGGAAGTGAGTTTCATAAAAAATGACATGTCTAGATAGAAGGACTCTGCCTGTGGATACATCAAGACACCTATATCCCTTGTAATTGAGGATGTATCCAATGAAAACGCATTTTTTAGTGCATGGCTCAAGTTTGTTTTGTAAATAGGGACGAAGCCAAGGATAGCAAGCACACCCAAAGACCTTCAAGGTGGAGTAGGTAGGTGTACATGAGAACAAAAGTTGCCATGGAGAGACAAAATTTAAGCTTTTGGTGGACATTCTATTGATCAAATAGATAGCAGTAAGAAAGACATCAGCCCAAAATTTGGTGGGCATAAGTGCATTGAACAATAATGTGAGACCCGTCTCAATAACATGTTTGTGTTTCCTTTTAGCACACGCATTTTGTTCATGTGTGAAGGGGGGCTGGACACTGGGTGAAGAATCCCATTTTCAATAAGAAGAGACTGAAATCGTTTGCTCATATATTCCCCACCCCCATCAGAATGAAAACTCTTAATTCGCAAAGAAAGAAGATTTTCAATTTGCAATTTAAACAATCTAAGAGTATCAAAAGCATCATATTTATTGATAATAGGAAACAACTAGGTGTATCTTGTAAAATCATCAATGAAGAGCACATAATATTTGAATCCACATTCAGTCTTAGTGGGTGCAAGACCCCATACATCACTATGTATCAATTGCAAAGGAGAAGTGATAACAATAGTAGAAATTGAAAATGGCAGTTTATAAGTTTTTCCATAGCGACAGAATTCACAAACAGGAACTTTAGCAGAGCCTTTGAGAAGACAGTTATTGTAGAAAATTTGATGTAAAATGGAAGCAGATGGATGACCCAGTCTCTCATGCCAGGTTTCAGCTGACCTGGTTTCGCCAATAAGAATAGTAGCATGAGTGGAAGGAGAGAGATGACACTTGGAAATGGATATAAGCCATTTTTACTTGACCTTTGGAAAAGAGTCTTCCCTGACTCGCGATCCTGTATTTGAAACCCAGAAGCATAAAAAACAAAGACACAATTGTTGTCCTTAGAGAACTGATGGGCAGACAAGAGGTTAGTGGCAATGTCAGGAACATGAAGAATATTATTAAGTTGGAACACAGTAGAGGGGGTTCTAATGATAGAGGAACCAGAGTTTAGTATATGTAAACCTTGACCATTGCCTGTAGCAACATTGTTTGTACCTTGGTATTCTGGTTGAATAGACAGATTGTTCATATCATTGGTAAAATGATTCGTGGTTCCAGTATCAGTGAACCGCGTATGCTTAGGGTTGTATAATCGACACTTGTATGTACAATGTTTAACCGCAAGACTACGGTGTCGTCAACTAGTAAAAGATTAAAGAGTCCGGATTATTGATCCCACGGAGATGATGGAACAAGAGATGAATTCAATTTAAGTAGAATTGAACTAAGATATAGCTAATGTTATAAACAATTGAAGCGAACAAGTAAAATTACTAAACTATGCAATGTAAACAACTAATTAACAATCTAAAATATGAATTTAATAAGATCTAAGTTAATCTAACAAGTTACACTAAACTATTGGATGAATGGTGATGGAAATAGAAGATTTAAGATGAAGATATGGTGTGAAATGTGAAAGAGTTTAAAATAAGTTGTGTGAAGTGTAGATCTAACAATTTAGAAGTGAAAATAACAAATCAAACAAAGATGTAAATTAACAACAATAAAAATAAGAGATTAGGCAACCCAAAATCTACTAAGTATGTAATTAATCCAATCAATGCATATTCTAATTCAACTCCCAAATCTACAATCTAATTAGCAAGCTCTTGCCTAATTGGATTGGATGATGTAACAATAAAGATCAAAGTAAAGAAAATCAAAAATCAAGATCATAGATCATAACCTAACTACCCTAATAATTAATCATCAAAATCAAGCTACAAAAGATCAAAGATGAGGGCTCTAGAGCATGCAACAGGTGAGAGAACTTAATCAAGCTACAAAGCATCAATTGAGATTATCCAAGTATCAAGTGTAGAGATAGAGCATGAGAAATGAGAGAGATTAGCACAATTACACATAAAATCTACTAATCAATCAAGCTACAAGTAGAGAATTTAAACTAAAACATACATGTAATTGAACTAATTACATTACTTAACTTCAAAAGGAGAGCTTAATCCAAGAACTTTAGCCGCTAAACATCAAGAAAGAGCTCTAAATCTTTATTAATGATCTTCATTCACACACACTCTCTAGATTAGTGATAAAGAAGCTCCTAATTATAATCTAAAAGAAAAAATAAAATTGCAAAAAGATTAACTTGCCAAAAGATTTTTTTCTCTCTATAAAAACATTCCAATTTATAGAAAAAAATATATTATTATTGGAGTTTGAACCCATAACCTGTTCCATACCTACCCAAGCTCTAACCAATACACGAACCACTCATTTGTGTTAGAAAATGACTTCTTTTATCATTAAAGTCTTCTCTTATTTTGGAATTCTTCAACTCTTCAAAAGATTTATTCATGTAACTTCTTTATTGAAATTTCTTCTCGATGCCTTAGGATACTAGCTGGAAGGTTGGGGTAGTCGCGGAGTCTACCTATACAAGAGAAACTACATAAAAATGCACTATAAATAATTGAATTTATGCATGATAATTCGATTCGTTAAAGTGATAGAATGATAAAATCTCTATGTAAAGCAAATGATATGCATATGATATGTCGATAGAATTTGGACTAATGACAGGTAAAATATGCAATATTTAACACTCATCATTGTAAGAGGCTGCCATTGCTGCAAGTTGAGAAGGAGGATGGCGCCCCTAATAGGAGAAGTCCATACGATGGTAACAATCCAGAGCAGAGTGTCTAGTCCTATTGCATATTTGACAACACTGCTTCTATTGAAAGGGTTGCTGTGGACTGTATGTCTGAAAGCCTTGACCTCTGTCTTTGGGATTAGATCGACCTCTACCTCTGCCCCGATAACCAATCTTGCCTCTGTTGTTGTTGTAAGTATTTGATTTAGCTGAATCACCTTTGGACGAGAGAAGGGCAATAGAAGTGAAGTCTGGAACATGTTGCAGTGTAGTATCGATATTCATCTCTTCACATAACAACAACACATGAGTTCTGATAGAGGTCTTCAAGGGTCCATACTTAGATGGTAATCCATTAAGTGTATAAATGACTAAATCATCATCATTAACAGAAGAAGATGCAGAAGCAAGACTGTCAGACAGATGCTTAATCTTTTGTATGTAATCACTGATAGATTGGGTTCCCTTTTTTGCAGATTGAAGTTGGGTCTTTAACTGTATAATGCGAGACCGAGAGATTGAAGCAAAGCGCTTTTCCAGAGCAGTCGAGACTGCCTGTGTTGATGACAAGCCAACCACATGTGCTAGTACGGTCTCAGTCAATGTAGCATTGATCCAACACAAGACGTTCTGGTCTTGTTTGATCCATTCGACAAATTTAGGATTGGGTTCCTTGGTTGAAATTCCATCAGAATCATCAAGAAATTCAAACAGACAAGGATAGCTACCATCTATGAACCCAATTAGCCCATTTGCCCGAAGAACAGGCAGAAATTGAGATCTCCATAGCAGGTAATTGTGATTCGACAATTTTACTGAGATCAAGATTCCTATGTTAGAAATCAGGAAGGTAGGAGTTTGGTTCGTGAATGAAAATGATGAAGGAGACCGGTTCTTGTGGAATTATCACAAACAGATGGCGGAAGAAGATTCTTGAAGCAAACACAAGATTTGAAGACTAGAAACAAAGATTACCTGTTGTGAATTCTAATATGAAGGAGTAATCAACACTTCGCTAAGTTTTTTGAAGAGGAAAACCAGGCCTGATCTTGAAGACGAAGATTAGATTCTGCAAGTTTTGATCAAAAGATGCAACAGGAGTTGGAAGATGAAGACCAGATCCTGAGACCAGACAGAGATAGCACTCAAGCCTTGATGAGGACGGAAGACACAAGCAGCAACTATAGGATCTTGAAGGCGTGTGCCTTTGAGAGCTCTGATACCAAGAAAGCTTAGAAAAGAAAGAAGGAAGGAAGAAGAACCCGAGAGAAAAAGTGTTCAGAAATTTCTCATTTGCTGTATTTAGCAATTACAGATACATTTCAGTCTTTATATAGACTGGTCATAACAAACTCAAGAGGAATATATTCCTGTTACAACAGAATAACTAAAAGATCAACTAATTTAGTTTTTGTTTGTCAGTTGATGATGACCATCAACTCTCTTTGGAATGATTGAGTCACTATTATCTTCAACTTATTTAAGTTCTTGAGTAACTCGGTTAACACCCTCACCTCACCTCATCCGAGATTTACTCCCGTCACCCGAAGGGCTCCCTCACCAAAAGGCTAGCCCCCCAAAGTTGGGATATCAAAAAAATAAAAAATGATAAATTAATGCAATGGGAAAATAACTTTTTGGAGAATTGTCAAATTCATGTTTGATGCTTTTTTTTTTTTTCACTAGGATGAAAAGGTGTCCAAGAAGAGTGGGAGAGCATATTTCAACTGAAAAGATTTTCACTTCCCATTTTCTCATACAGGCCATCTATTTCCCATAGGCCCAAAAGAAGAGGCTGATATAGCCCATTTTCTCTGTAAAAGGTAAAAACCAGAGGAAATGCAATTCCAAACCAGAGAGATGAGCGGCGGCAGCAGCAACATAAACTCCGTCTTCTACGCAGAAAACTACCATCCAATCCAAGCAGGAAGCATCGACGGAACAGACATCCTCCCTCACGACAACGCCATCTACAGAGCTCTCCTCTGTTCTTCTGCTGGTCTATGTATGCCAACTTCCTGACCCAAAAACGAAAACAACCCATTTTCTCGTCTTTTTTGCTTTGTTCTTCATCAAATCTCACTCAAGATTCGATTTTTCAGATGACCCATTTGGGGATCCTAAGGTAATAGGAGACCCTTATTGTACTGTGTTCGTGGGGCATCTTTCTCATCTCACAAACGAAGAAACACTGCGAAAGGTATTGATTTTTTGGTTTTTCTACATACTATTCGCAGTTCTTCTTCTTCTCTCTCATTGATGGGTCTGAATTTTTTTTCCTGTCTATAGGCTATGGGTAGATATGGGAGGGTGAAAAACTTGCGGCTGGTGAGAGATATTGGTAGGTTTTCTTGCAGTTGTTGTCACTTTTTATACATATGTTCCAAGGTGTTTAGTGCTTTTGTATTCATATATTCAGGAGTTTGTTTGTTTTTAACAGCATGTATGTTAAAATTTAACTGCTGAATTTGGTGCTTACGAAATTGTGATTTTGTTGTTGTATGCTAGAAGACTCAATTGTTAGTTTTTTGTGAATTGATATTGAAGTGTTGATATAGTTGGATGCGATATTTAGGTACTTCACACATTAATATGCATTTGGGCATTTTGATTGATCATTTTATTTCTGCCCCCTCTTATTTTTCTAGGCAATGAGTGTACATGTTCCGAGAAAACTTGCAAATCTTGCTGTTATTCTGTAGCTTATACTATGCAGTAGGTTCTGAAAAATTCATTGTGGTTGGGAGACTAGGATAACTTTTCCATGTGCATGCATACTTTCTGCTGGGTGTGGACCATTTTGCTTCTGCAAGGTAGGTCCACTACTTGCATAGCGAGAGAGCCACCCCTGCGTGTTAGTCATTAATGATGGAATCGTTCATTTGATTTGTGACTTTCAATTAATGCGGGTAGGCGGGCTTCTAAAAGAAAGAAGCACCATGATAATTTCTGTTTAGTGTAACAAAGATGGGATCTTGTGAAGGAAGTCTCATTTGAGTTTTTGCATGCACTAAGGGAAGTAATGAAGCAGCAGATGTTCTAGCAAATGTGGGAGTTAATTCAGATGGAGTTTATGTGTTGTTGAGCTAGGGATTTTGAAATTTGACCGAAGGGTCAGTCCTTGTATCAGTATGACAGTATATATCTCATATACAATTGATTTAATTTTTTTTTTTTCATTGCTGTTGTAGTAATGTTTCTGTTTCAATAAAAAAACTTTTGTTGCCTATCCAAAAAAACTTATTTGATTTGTGGACTTGAAAACATTAATCTTATAGTCCTGTTTCAGTTTTAATAAAATTTTCTGTTGTCTATCTAAAAAAATAAAGAAATTCATTTGATGTTTGGAGTTGGTAGCCTATTTGGAGTCAGATAGGAACATCAATATTTGCCTGCAGAGTATTGTCGATTGTGGATTATCTGTTCTGTTTAAGTGTTTATGTTGAGTCTCTGTGTTCCCATTTTAATGCTGATTCTACATTACCTGTTCTGTTCAGTTCTTTGATCCTTTTTATCTATTCATTGATTCAAAATTCATAAAAGTTTTTCATTGCCTGTTTAGAAGCTTTCAGTTTTGCAATCTCTTCTTCTAGAACTTCTGCATACTTTTTTCAGATTTTCATCTTGATCACCTCATCTGGATATCAGTAATGTTGAACAATTCACCAGTTAAAAGCCCTTTTTTAGTATAGGCACTTTTAAAGAAAAATACATATAATGTCAAACAAAGAACAATCTCGGACAGGTGGCTCTGATACCAATTTGTAGGATCATGATATTTCATGTATTTTGAGAAAATCAATTTTCTATGGTATGTTAAAAAAAAAACAAATTAGTGGAGTGTGGGTATGTGGGGATATATTGCAAAAGAGTCATAAAGAACCCCTACTCTTAATTCAAATGAGAAAGTCTAATAAAATAAATGTAATAACCTTTTCACCTAAAAAATGCACTTTGCTTTTCTCCACACCACTTCACAACAAACTCTTGACCACTCTTGATCCCACTATTCAATCCACACATGGCACTCTTCTGGATACAATGACCTTCCATCTTCCAAAGAGATCAAATACATTCCAAGGTGTCTGTTGAACTCCTAAACTAAAACTTCTTAGGCGAGACTTAGAATAAAATAGAGTTAATAAATATTTTAATGTAAAGCAAGTGAGATCTTGCCATGATACTGTCGAAGCCTATTTTTATGATACAGTCAAATTCTATTTTGTTTCTTCCATTCTCGGTTCAATAAATTTTATTTACTGCTACAGATCAAAGGAAAAAAAAATCCATATAATGGTACTGTTGATTGATTGTATTGACTTTGTGCATGTTATTGTACTGAATATCTTAAAGCATTTTTTCCTCTAATAACTGTAAATTCTCCTATTTTGAGCAATTCATTCCAATATTTTCTGACCGTTGTCATTGCTTCCACTTTCAAATAAAGTAAAATGTTGTGCATTTTTCTGTCTTAACAAGATGAAGAACTTCAGTTACCAATTCTTTTTTTTACTCTTCAATTGCTTAACTTCTGTGAAATGGTTCGCCATATTTGTAATTAAAACTTATTTACTCAATTGTTTTACTGCTATTGCAGTAACTGGTGCATCACGTGGTTATGCTTTTGTTGAGTATGAGACGGAAAGAGAGATGCGTCATGCATATGAGGTGCGATTATCAAATTAAAATTGATTTATTCACCAAATTTGTGTTCTAGAGTAGTTTTGACTGAATAAGGTGTGGCTCCATTTTACTTTTTATCTTTAACCTTGTTGTAGAGCTGATTGCAATGTACTTTGTTCTTAATGAAATATTTTTGAGTGCTATGTACGAGAATCACCATGTCTATATTGTTCTAGTAACTTTGGCATAGTTAAAATGCTCAAGCCATAGTTCATGTTTGGAGATGGAAGTTTGACAACACTTCGGAATTTCTTAGTGCATGGGGAAGAATTGTTGTGATGGAGCCTCCATGAATTGAGAGGAAGATAAAGAACTCATTGACTGACCTTTCTCAAGAATTGCTTTTAGTCAATCAGTCTGCAGTAGCTAGATTTATGAAGTTTTCTTAATTTTCTCTATTGTTGTTAAAGGTAACTAGATTATGAGTGGGGAGGTAATTTTTTTTTTTATGTTACTCAGCCAAGGCTTTATATGATTTAATCTTGATTTCAGTAAGATTCAGCAGGCTTCAGATTTTCACAGGTGTTACAGAGTCTGGGCTGGATTGCAAAAGCCCCAGAAAATCAGAATACCAGTCCAGAAACTCAGAATGTGTTATTATTGAGTGAGTCCTGGGTATCAAATGGTAGCCCAGTTAACTTTCTTTGACACGGGCTCTAGGTGCCTGTACTGAGAAAATCTCAGAGCTTGAACAAATTATTCGAATTCAAATGTGAGGATTCATGACCTGTGAATTGGCTGGCCAAATCTCTCAGTATTAAGGACTTATCGTTAAACTTGACACAATCTACAGCAGTACAGATCCCAATCTCAATCAAGTTTTGATAAAAAACTGTATAGGAACTATTTTCTGTAAATCCAAGACACAGGTAAACCTTTGTCCTACAAACCAGGGGGTTTTAACTTCAATGTTCACAAACTAGCAAAGATAAGTTCCTTGTGTTTGACTGTCTAATAGAACAAGTAATCTTCTGATCCTAAAACTAGATCTCATCTCTACATCTTCTAATATTTGCTAACTTGCTAAATCTAGACCTTAAGATTGCCCTTCATATATGTGGTGATTGAAGTGATCTTTTGAGGAAGTCCAATTTTTGTTCACAGATACTTTTGATTTTTTTTTCTTTTCTGAAACTTAACATGTTAAATCAATATATTGACAGTCATCGTCCATAGAAACTTTATTATATTGACAAGAGCCTTAGCACAGTTGGAAGGAGCTCATTGTTGCAAGAACAAGGTTGCAGTTCCAAGTTATGTTATCTATAAAAAATAAACAAAAAGAGCAAAGAAAAATAGAAACTAATTAAATTAGTTTGCTTGTGTCAACTTGCAGCTGTTTCTTATGCTAATTCCAATTTTTGGTGCAAACCTTTGTACTTCTAAAAATTAACTCTGTAAACAAAGATCAAATTGGAAAAAATCTTTCAACCCAGGTTTTAAAAATCGGCCGATTCTGAGTTGACTTGGACTCGGCCTTCACCGAGCCGGGTTGGGTAGGACTAATCTGAGTTCCCATCCCAACTCCATTATTATTATTATTATTATTCTCAACAAACCCTCTCTCAAACCCTAACCCAACAAAACTCAATGAACCCTCTCTCTCTCTCTCTCTCTCTCTCTCTCTCTCTCTCTCTATATATATATATATATATATATACACTCTTAAAAAAACAGTTCAATACATGCAACTTGGCCGAGTCGACTCGGAATTGGACTCGGATAGGCCAGGCTGAGTATGCCTTTTTAAACCCTGTATCAACCTATGATCATGCTTTATGCTCACAAATGAATTGTGGTTAACTTTTGAAATAATTTTGAGAGAATTAGTGACTTGAAAAGTAATGGTGTTTTGAGGTTGCATTGGTGTGTAGATCAGAGAACATGCAAAAGGTTCGGTAAGAACAGCAAATATTGTTTTCTAAATGTAGGCCCAGAGCAATGACTTCTAGCCAGATTTTGAGCATGAGTTTGCATGTACATTCATAGCTGTAAATGCAATGTTCTTTGGATTTATATTCCACTCATGTGCAGGGCGCTCATCATTCCATGATTGATGATTGTGAAATAATCGTGGATTATAATAGACAACAGCTGATGCCGGGATGGATCCCACGAAGATTAGGTATATTGCTATGTTCCTCCTCCCCTAAGTTGGTCGTGTCAACTGAGATCTTTTGATTGTTCTTCAACAGGTGGGGGCCTCGGTGGTAAGAAGGAATCAGGTCAGCTTCGCTTTGGAGGACGAGAAAGGCCATTTCGAGCTCCCCTGTATGAACACTCATCCTTAGTAAAACAGTATCTAACACTCTGCATAACTAATTCTGACCATTTAATCTGCACCATATATTTTGAGATAATGAGAGAGTCACCACTAGTCAAATGATCAATGTTGGAATCTGCAAGTAATATTTATGCATGTTTAATTCTGTAAAATATCTGATTACTGGTTCAGTAGTTCCTCAAAAATTGTACTGTCAGGACTCATGGTAGCTTTCACAAATTGTACTGTCATTTGTCATGTACACTTGTGTATATTCAAGCATACTAAATGATAGATTTGAATACCCAAAACATGAACAGGTAGGGCCTATACTTGTTCTGGTTTGGACTTTGCTTGTTGCCTATTATCAGCACTTTTGAGGTTGTAGATAAGAAATAACTTTATGTTCTTAGTGTGGGGGAGATAATGAGAAAATATTGTTAGGACTTAGGAACAAGAAAAAATCATAATAACAAACGGTCTACAAACTATACAAGATATCAATGCTAATGTGAGCATGTCAGTTCAGTTTTATTATTATTATTTTCTTTTGGTAAAGAGTTAAGTTTTATTGATGCCCACCTTGGCCACAGCATTGAGTGGAGGGTGCAAATCAAATGGCTTGGGCGGTTTTTGGAGGCGGAACTTTTTCACTTTTTCCTTTTCTTTTTATTTACATTAAAATAAAATAAATTTGTATCACTGATAAAGTTACAATAAGAGAAATCATAAGGTAACGCAGACCCCATTATGTAGGCACTATGCATGACAAAAATGGCCTATTTTTTGTTATATTGGGTCGCTATGCAAGTAATTGTACTTCTCAGAACCGATAAAGAAAATCTTTAGTTTTCATAGAAGCATTGACAACATTAATATCTTATTTGTGCAACCAGGCGTCCAATTCCTTGGGGTGATTTGAAAAGGCTTGGCATCCCACAACCTCCAGAAGGAAGATATATGACGCGTTTTCAGGTATTTCTTTGTAAAACTTTCAATAAAAATTTGCCTTTTCGCTGTTGAGTTATAATTGGACTTGGTCATGGCTCAGTTTGCTGTCAGTAGTCTGCTTATCGGCAATACCATGTGGTTGTGTTGATATCTGATGGTTTCTTCTTCCAAGTTTGTTGGAGTCATTTACCTTGAAATGAATTAATTGGGATTGGATCAGACAGGTATCGTCAGATTTTGGCATGGTATATTGCTCTATGCTTCTCAATAGAGTCTGCTCAGGAGAGAAACATCCCAAGGAGTGAGGGTATGCATGTGACGTTGCCTATGATGCCCAGATACAGAAAGAACATGCTGTGGACATGGCCTGGGCGTGGATTTTACATACAAAATTGAAGTATCAAATATGATACGAAATGGATACTTTGCCTGATTTTAAGCATCTGGGTATAATAAGTTCATGGTTCAAGCCAGAATTTTCATATTATGACTGCGATGTTTGTGCAAAACCTTCATATAATTGCTAACTGAGGTGGCCCATATAGAGTCAATGATTGACTGGATTACTTTTAGTGATGTGAAGGACTATTGAAATTGACTGGATTACTTTTAGTGATGTGAGGGACTATTGAAATTGACTGGATTAATTGTAGTGATATGTAGGACTATTGAAAATTTTGACAGTTAACCCATTGAGTTCATCTTCCTAATTGGCATTTTTTTACCTGTTGCACTAGATATAACAAATTTAGTGATAGTAATAACTTGCTTACCTCTCTTTTTTCGGGTACAGGTCCCATCTCCTCCAAGACGACCAAGAAGCCCAGGGGACCGGGAAGAACATTCTCACAAACGCCACCATAGACATCATAGCAGACATTCTCATCGGCATGACAGGAGGCGATCTTCAAGTAGAGACCATTCTTCTGGCTAAATGATGAGGTCCAAATGCCATTTGTCAACCATATGTGGTTATCAATATAGCAGGTTCCTCTTGGCGTTTCAGGAGGTGCTTGTCAGGTGGAGACGTTTCTCTTGCTTCATTATAGTGATTATATTTTGCACCTCTGTTTCCCATCTGGGGCATCAATGGAGCAGGCACAATTGCCAGGTTATGTTGACATTAAGCTTGTTTGGATCCAAAGATCTGGTTTGATTTTTTAAATCAAATCTACCCGGAAAATTTTAGAATCAAAGTAATGAAATATTCTGTTTGGATAGTAATTCTGTTTGATAGATTCTAGAATTCTTGATTCCTATTTTTTTTGGAATGCTAGATTTCTATCTGATTATTAAATATTAATACGTGTATTGCTCATTAAAAATATAAAATTGTTATCACATTCAATGTCAATTTGTGTGTGTGGGTGGGTGCTTTCGGTATGAGAGTCATTTCCTGGATCATCCCTATATCCGCGAAAAAACTTGTAAAATTTCTTCTTTTTTATTTTACACAGTAATGAATGCCATCGCTGGGGTCACTTGCAAGTTCTGTTGATGCACCTTTCCTCTTGTGGGCCTAGAGTGTCATTAGGGGCATGTCCTGCACGTTTTACACACATTTGGTGGAATGTTTATTGTCATGGATTTCTGAAGCAATGATCTCTCTGATTCTAGAGATGTTACACTAACCAGTTATTTTCTGGAGATAAATTTCTCATTTTTGGTTTGGACATTGCCTGTACAATCCTGAGAAATAGATATCTTTTGTTTGTATACCACTGCTAGATCTTAAGAATGAAATGAGAAAGGTTTGCACATTAAGCACCACTTCTGTACAGTCCCTAGATGGGGAGCAATCGCATCTGTTCCTTACAAAGCCCATTTACTGGCCAGCCTATGAAAATGATGCCCCTTAAAACATATAATTAGGAAAGCTAAGTGGGATTTGGTTATTGGTTTATCATTAGGCATGTACATCTAAAATATCAGATTGCCACAGACTATGTCCAATCTCCCTTATAGCTTGTGGGGCTCTACTCCACCACAGAGGGAAAAAAAGTTGGGTATTGTGGATTTTGCCCATTTACCGAAAAGTGTAGGTTAGATTGATAGCCATTCAGTGAAGGCCATTAACAGGGAAGTCAGAATAGAAACACCCCTTTAAAATACCGACCATACATTTAAAGTGCACAGATTAAATAGCTAGCAACATGCCCCCTTGTATTGGCTCCAAAAATGAGAGAAGACAGAGCAACAGAAGAGAATCAAACTGATCATATGAATCTGGGACGAATCAAAATAAGGAGAAATCATGTTGATAATAAATATTTCTCTTCTGCATATAATTCCCAGTTTGAGAAGTTAGATACACGAAATGTTGCCTTGTAAGTACTAGTTTCTCTCAAAATATAACAAGAATGCTAAATAAAACATCTACACAGGGAAGCAATCTCTCAGTCGTTGAAAATGTGACAGAAGAATGCAACAAGGACATGGCTTGGAAGAACAATATATCATTCATGTAATTAGAATGGCAACAAGACTACAGTTTCCGCAGCAAAATGATTCAAAGCCAAACCCTTTCTTTTTCCCCCATCAGTATCTGCATCATCATTTCTATTTTGTTTTTTTTATGAAAACAATGGCCAACCAGTAGTGGATGAAAATTGAAACATCTGTATACCCCCACCAAAGACTGCATTAACATGTGACATCCTCATGTCATAAACCATAATCCTCCCTTCTCCTTTTCTCTATTGTAAATCCTCTTGCAACTATGCCCTTCTTATGTTCTTTTCGCCGCCTGCAATAGTGACTGTAAAAATCAACTTACTACCAATTATTTGGTAGATGCTTTTATAGAAAATAGGAAAAGCATAAGAACTGACATGAATGGCTAGACATGGAAGTAAAATCATCATAAAAGTCTAATCTCATCTATTTGGGGCCAGCACTGTGAATTCTACTTTTTCACTCAAAACTTATTTGCAGCCATTTTTCAGTAACTCAGTAACTATAAATGTAAAACAGTAAAACATAGAATTACATTCATGAGAAACATTTTTTTTTACCTGGGTAAGGTTACTTTTCTCCTCAGGAATGGGATTTTCACCTCCAGATTTCACCCAGCTCAGCTGAGTTTGATAAGAGGGACTCCTCATTTGAGGACTTGAGGATGAATTTCTTTTTTCAACTCTGGCCAGATGAAATTTGAAATTGAATCCATAAGCCTAAAACATATCAACTGATATTTTCTTTCTCAAGAAAGACATTTCAATGGCTGCAACCTTGTGCCTCCCTTCTTTTGCTCTGAATTTGGTGCACATATTCTGCGATTATGACATGAAATTTTGGAGCAGCCTTGCTGGCCGAGGAAGTAAACCCAGCCTTCTTCAATGCCTGTGACACATGTTTCTCCCCCTTTTGGAAATGGGCAGTACAAAGAGAAGGAACAGCAGCTCGCAGTACAGGCTTCCCACAGATAACTGGACCGGTTTGATCACTGAAACATTGATGTAACCATTCAATCAATAGAAGGCTATGCTGTTTGAATTTATGAAGAGAAAATTAAGACTGTTACCACCTGTAAGAATGCCTTTGATCAATTGATTATCAACTATTGCAATGTGGTCCAGATCAATAGAAAAAAGAAGGTGCCACTGATGCCATCAGTCATGCAGGCCAATCATAATTCATAGCATGGTTGGGATCTTTGAAGGGTGGAACCCACACACACACACACACACATATAAATATGATTTTACCTTACTCTAGTTGGTCCCTCTGTCTAATTACTACCATCATTTCATCAAACACATGTGAGAGATTAGCTCCATAAGGGGCCAGCTCTCCTAAGCTCAAGCTTACCATAAGGTAAGCTTAAGTGTGTGGTGGGGCCCACATGGGGATGGGGATGGGGGTTTTCAAGGACTCCCTGGGATCCTCCTCTCTACAAAAAAATCAGCCCCAACCGTGAATTCTATCATCTCTATATGGGCCCAAAAGTTTAATGGTCAACAGTCCATTCGGATAGATACATAATCGATCAAACGGTCCAATAAATTCGGATCTAACCAAAAGTTGATGGACATATGCAATTTAGGGGGGGTCATGTGTTTGGTCCATTTGGATGGGCCAAAGGTGGGGCCCCACAAGTATGAGCTTACGAAATTTTATCTTAACCTCGAGCTTAGGAGAACCTTGCTCTTACATAAAACTAGAAAAACTGTCTTATCCAACAATTGCAACATAGGGTTTTCCCTCAATTTCCTTGCATGGTGATCAAAGTAGAGATATTTCTCCTGCAAATCTTTATATCACAAAAATGGGGCAGCATAGAGAAATCTGACTTTGGTTGCTAGGGGATGGCTAATGTGACCCTGTGGGGAAAACCCAACATCAGTACTAGAAGCACGGGTAGAGGGAAAAAAAAAAGGGAAATTCTGTATGCACCCTCCCATTTGGTGAGCACACCCACATTCTAGAAAAAAAAAAGTCGCAGTTGATAAGGAATGTGGGTGTGCTCAGCAAATGGTAGGGGGCATATAGAATTTCCCAAAAAAAAAAAAAAAAACACCCAACAAACTAAGATAAAGTCTATGGAATATCCCCTCTCACAGACCTAGAATATTCCACAAATTTAGGGTTAAAATCGTAACTTTCACAGCGTCCTTTCATATATAAGAGAATTATGTAATTTTACCCTTAAGAAATTGTGAAGTATATGGGCAGTACAGTCAATATCCCTAAAATAAAATAGAGCATGAAAAGAACAATGATTCCATTTGATAAAATCCAATCAAACAAACCAAGAAACAGAGTAAAAAAAAAAAAAAAAAAAACACACAGCCAAACCACAAAGAGAGAGAACTAAACCACATATTTCCTACAATTGTAGCATACAATGGCAAACAGAACAGCCTATAAACACAGAAAACAAAAGGAAAAAGGAAATGATATACCAATCAAAGAACCCTAACAGCTCAAACAAAAATCAACATGACAACAACAACAATTCTAATCCACAAATACATAACCAAAATACCATTCAAACCCACTAAAAGCACCAAATCAAACCACCCCAGAAAAAAAAAATTCAAGAAAAACCCAAACCAGGAAAACCAGAGAAAGGTCTTCAAACCTCTTCAAAACATAGCTACAGGCCTTATACAGCTTCTGCTTGCTATCACAGAGAATATGAGAATGGCAGTAACTCGTCAATGCCATCGCCTTCGATTCGCACCCAGAAAAAGAACACATTCTCAAACTAGTTCCATTACAACCACTTTCTCCAAACCCCAACTCCCTGCTTCTTTCTCCTCCAACTTCCTCTCCTTCTTCTTCTCCTTCTTCTTGGAAAGGGCTTTTCCCATACTTCCAGTAATACTCTTGGTGTTTGATTCGGACTTCCTCCATGAGGGCCCAGTACTGGGTCCTGTAGTACTTGGCGAGTTGCTTGACTCGGCGGGAGCGGCGCCGGAGGACTTCTTCCCGAGTCAGGAACTCGGAGCGGTGGAGGGTCGTGTCTTCTTGGGAGCCGTTGATGGAAAGAGGGGTTTGGGGGAGGTGGGGTTTTGGGTGAGGTGAGTTTGTTTCTTCTGTGTCACTGGCGGTGGTGGTGGGGGAGATGGAGGTGGGGTTTTGATTTTGAGGGGTTTTGGGAGGTTTTGAGGGGTTTTGCTGGTTCTTGTTGGGGTTTGCCATGGGTGGAGACTGGTGGTGGTGATGGGTTGCAGCGCCTCCAAAAAGCCAGAGAGTGTGGGTAGAGATGCTAGATAGTTTCTTTTCCCACATAAGTCTTCTGCGTTTTCGGATAATACTAAAATAGGGCTCTAGTCTTACTAAAGTCTCCCTTCCTTTTTTCTTTTTTTTTTTTAGCTTTTTGCACACACCCACTACGATTTCTATGATTTGTAAATAGCTGTTTATAGTTTTAGTATATGCAAATAGGCCCTTTCTTTTGCATTTTAATACCCTTCATGTTCTCAAAATCAGTGTCTTTACGACTACCAAAAATCTTTAGGTAGCGTTTGGTTCGCTGTAATGAAGGTAAGAATGGAATGATCATTCCAACAAAATGATCATTATCATGTTTAATTCGCAAAAAAGTGCCGGAATGACCATTACCTCCGGAATGACCATTCCTTTATGTAGAAGAATGGTCATTCCACTGGGGAGGTAGAGGAATGACCATTCCATTCTTCCCTAACTTTTGGTTGAGACGAAGATATCCTTTCACATTAGCCCCAAAAAACCCTTTATCCTCTAACGAAGGGGTGAGATTGAGACAAAAGTGGGCAGCAACAGAGATGTTTCTCTTCCAGTTCCGGCGATGCTTCTCCGACATGCAGCAATGATGGAATCCTATTCTTCTTCCTCGGGCAAGATTGAGACGAAAGTCCCTGGTCCGATGTTCTTAGTGACTGGCAACGATGAGGGGCGGCGCCGAAACTGGCTCTGATCGTCTTCTCTGACTAGTGCCTGCTGCAGGAGCTATGGCAGCGACGAGTTCCTCCAAGTCCGGGTTTTGCAACTTAAGCACAGACCCTGTTTGTCTTTCTTTAATCGAATCCGGCGTGGATCAACTCAGCCTTCTTTCAAAGTTTGATACTCTGTATCAGATTTTCTCCTCTGACTCCGATATTTGTAACCTGAACCAAAGACACAAAGCCCTTGTCTGATCAGACTTCTGCAATAGAAACAGTTGTGGCCCACCCAATCTCATCTATCTTGCGGTCTATCGAGTATCACAACAAATTATTTTGTATTTTGACAGTACCCACCAACCTAAAATCGAATCACACCAACCCCTGTTAATCGCACTATGAGCTGTAGACCTAAACCTGAAAATGCCCAATTAATTATGGGTTTTGTTTCCCTTTTTAGCTAAAGCCTATTTCGATATGGAATACTATCATATCAGTAGCCTGAGTTGAGGATTTGCGCTGTCCCACTGGCCGGGTCTATGCCCATGAACAAAGATAATAGGTACCTCAGATTGTTTATCTTTTTTTTTAATTGGATGTAGGGAATTCATGATTGGGGCATATCCAAATTTGTCTTCAATTATAGGATCTGGTCAAGAACAAACTTCCTACATCTTCCACTTGTGTGTTATGTAAAAAATTCATACAAGGGTATTTTGGTCAGTTTTAGGTAAATTTTATTCCATTCTGGACATCATTCCAGCGTACCAAACGCAAGAACAGGAATCCAGAATTCTTTTACTGGGTTGATTCCTCAGCGTTTCAAATGCTGGAATGGAATTGACAATTCCTGCCTCATTCCATTCCAGACTCATTCCACTCTCCATTCCATTCCCGCCTAAAACCATTCTAGCGAACCAAACGCTACCTTAGAATGAAATGACGCTTTTACCTATCTCTTTATCTCTATATGGATAAATTCAAAAGCTTGGAATTATTTTTTTTTAAAGCTTGTAACATTAATAATTATATTTAGTGGAAGAGAATAACCATATGTAAATATGTTTTTATCAATACAAGGCCTATTTTATTAAATCCAAATTCATTATAATGACGATCAAGGCTTGTTCTTATAATTGGTTATAATCGACCTACCGTTAGATTGATAAAAGTATCAAAATACATGATTAGACTTCATATACATTAAAGAGTTATTGAGAGAGACCTTGGGACTTGGGATAAAATAATGGTATTTTTGTAAATAAAAATATACTCATTTTTGTTTAATGAATGTAAGAGCAAAGCTGTCATTTTAATAGGAGTTCAACACAAATTTGATGGTGGGTTACCCATTCTCATTAAGAATACTGATTTTAGGAACACGAAAGGTATTGGAATGAAAAGATATGGCCCTATTTACAAATACTAAACCACATAGGCCTATTTACAAATCATAGAAACTTTATGAGCTCTATATAGAAAAAACTCAAAAAAAAAAAAAAGTTATCTCCTTTCGCTGGCTCGCAGTCGAGCACAAGTATAACTTCCTTTTGATTTGGAAGTTAGTGTTTTTTTAGCAATCTAGATTTGGAAAAAAAAAGGCTGTCCTCTTGACTTGGATATGCAAGGACTTGAGTCTCATTCAAAATCAAGCCTATATGTGGAACCTATTTTTGAAACAAAGAGATTTAGATTGAGATTTGGATCCATATATATATATATATATATATATATATATATATAGGGAAGTGCTCTTATGAGAGACACTCTCACCAACTTGGTGAGAGATGGGTGGGGGCCCTCACTTTCATATCCACTCTCACCAACTTAAATGCAAGGACCCCCAACTTAAATGTGAGGGCCCCCACCCATCTCTTACCAAGTTGATGAGAGTGTCTCTCATAGGAGCACTTCCCATATATATATATATATATATATATATATATATATATATATGGGTCACGCTACAAAACTCCCCGTGCGTTATTTGCAAGAACCATTCTTCTGAGCCTATGAAAGTGCCACGTCATCCAATTTAAATAAAGATAATGAGATTTAACACAAATGGCAAGTTAAAGATTGTTTCTTCTCTTATTTCTTACCCAATCTCATATCCTTAAAAGTAGCTAATCAAATCAATATTAATTAATTTCTCCTTTAAAGTAGCTATATTCAAAATCAAATCAATCACGTATGTGTCTTGTGACATCCATCGTATGTTTTTACGTGGCATCGATTATGTATGTCATGTGTTCAATCATACAGTGGGACTCGCTCATATTAAAATAAGATTTGAATGATAAATCCATGTAGGGGCCGGGATTCAAGATGAGCGATTTGGATTATCATCATGTGAACCCGCAGTGGGACCCTTTTATTTTTGTTGTAATGGGCTTTGCTTAATCCAAATGTGTGCCCCACTTTGCAAAATAAAGAAAGGCTAAAAGGGGGTCGGGACTCGCTCATATTAAATATGATTTGAATGATAAATCCATGTAGGGGTCAGGATTTAAGATGAGCGATTTGGATTTTCATCATGTGAACCCGCAATGGGACCCTTTTATTTTTGTTATAATGGGCTTTGCTTAATCCAAATGTGTGCCCCACTTTGCAAAATAAAGAAAGGCTAAAAAGGCAAATAAATGACATATTATATCCACCTGAGCACTCCAAGAGAGTCTCTCTCAAATTCAAATCTCTTATTTTCTCTCTTTCAGATCTCCTATTTTCTCTCCTACACACTCCTTTAATAAAGGTGAGTAAATAAATATGAGTTGGCATAAACAATGTGAAGTGGCATTATCTCATTGGACAAATAAAAAGGGGTGAAAACCCCCCTTTTGAAATGGGGAGTTTTTGAGAATTTCCATATATATATATATATATATATATATATATATATGATTTGGAACATTGTATTCAAAATCCGGTACTTGTATATCAACCCTTCTACTTGGACAAACTTTTTGTCCAGAATTTGGGACAAACTCCCATGTGGCACAATCCTAGAAGTGCTTTTTCCTCCTCTCTCAAAAGTTGCACCTCTAGGATTGTGCCACATGGGAGTTTGTCCCAAATTCTGGACAAAAAGTTTGTCCACCTAGACTTTTTGCTTGTTGTATATTCTCCACTTGAGGATCGAGGCCTACAACAATATTTAAATTCAAAAATTACTAATGCATCCTAAATCTTATTTTGAATTCGGAATCAAAATCATTTTTGGTTTTTTTTTTTTTCTCTCTTTTTATGTTCATCCCAGATCCAGATACAACTTCTAGGTCTCATTTCAAAGTCGGACCAGGAATTGCTTCGGAGTCTATTTTTTTTTTTTTTTGAAACGGAAGTGCTTCGGAGTCTATAAAGATGGATTCGGCATCTGCCATGGTTCTGCCCCCGAATCAAACTGCTTGCATCCCCACATTTAGATAGATTTTTTTGTCTTTTGCCATTTGTTTGGGCCTTTGCATAGGAATTGAATATATAGATAATCATGATCAAATGAATTCCAACAAAAAAATATTAGAGGTGAAAGGTGATGGACTAAGGTGGTGATGTAGATGCAACCATCACTTTCTTTCGATGTGAATGACTAGGGTGATGGCTTGATTTTCATTTTCTATTTATCCTTGATTCATTATACATTAGAGAGGAGTTAATTTAATAATCATTTTAAAAAATTTACTGATGTTTACTTATTCATTTCACGAAAACTGATGAAAAAAAGGCCCTTCCTGTAATTGATTTCATATGAATTTTAATACTTGTATTTCTAAATATGATTCAGATTGAAGAAAAAAGATGAACATCCCAAATGACACACCCTCCTATCACAAATGACACACCCTCCTCTGATGGAAAATGAACCAGGGGAGATGGAGGTCAATACATGCATCATCGATCCTACATTGATCATGAATTCCAATGTTACATTCCATGCAAACAAAGGGGCCCATATGAAATTATTATAAGAAAAACATATGATTTTTCATTGTGCTGTCATTTACAACCTTATCTTAGAATCATCTAAGATAAATTGATCAAGAATACAAAGGCCCCCTCATTATGCTATTCACTTAAATGAGGAATTTGCTGACCATCCGTTACAAAAGACATTTGGAAGATGTTTTCTCAGGCTTTCAAAAACTCGACCCAATTCCAATCCTTCTCTCAGTAGTTGTGGTCAATGTTATCTTGCTTAGTAAAAATTGGAGTATGTGTGAGCTGGTATATCTGGAAAATGAGAAATAAGCATCTCTTTAATCACTCCCCAATAAACCTCCCCTTCAGTCGAACACAAATCCCTATTTGCATTGTATGAGTGGAATATGTCTAATTTCATCTCTATGACAATCTCTTCCATAGATGTTCCCCTAGATATTTGGAATCCTCCCCTTGGAAATCAAGTGAAGCTTAACTTTGATGGTGCTTTCAAGTTTCAACCCCTTCACGCAAACTGCAGGGATTGGAGGTAGTTCAGTAGGCACACTTGTCATGACTTTTACTGGAGGGAAATTCTATATGCACCTCTATTTTTGCTGAACACACCCACTTTTAGAAGAAAAAAAAATTACAATTGAAGAAAGAATGTAGGTGTGCTCAGCAAAATTGGTGGGTGCATATAGAATTTCCCTTTACCGGAAAGGTAGAAGTAGCTAGTGCTCTTGAGGCATAATTGCATGCTCTATTAAAAGGGGTTGAGATTTGCAGCAGTCTTAATCTTCACCATGTGATATTTGACGGCAATTATCTCACCATAGTAAACTGCATTTAGAAATATGGCAACCTATCCTAATCTTGTATGATCGGTTGGAAGAAAGTCCTTCAAGCTTGTTGAATTGGTTTGAAGCAAGATTTTGCAAAAGGACAACTAACAGGTAGCAGATATGCCATGCCGTTCAAAGTTAAAGATACCAAAGCCAACCCTATTCCGACCAAAACTCCCGCGCGAGCATTCGGTACATGAAGGATATCCAAGAGACTATGACTTATCTCAGCATGTTTGAGTTTGGTAGTCAATTTGCTCATGCTTCCACATCTTCTATTCTAGTTGATTGTATGAAGCGTCTAAACTTTCCGTATCCGACTAGGTTCCAGTGGATCAAGGTGTTTCTTAGAAAGGCAGTTCCTGTAGTGTTTTGTGCTTGTAATAGGCTTTCATGAGTCTAGTTATTGTTGGTTTTGTGTCTAGGGTTTGTTCTGTTAGTCCAGTAGAGGTTTCTCTTTTGGTAATTTATTCTTGTCTTCTGGTTGTCCTATCCTTTTTCTTTTTTTTTCTTTTTGACTTTTTTAATGAAATCCCTCTTTTCATATAAAAGAAAAGAAGAGTATCAATTATAGACAGACCTTTAGGTGGAAGATGCTCTCCATGCAACCACAATATTGTGGATACTTTAACCAAAAACGAGAAAGAGGAAAACAGTTTGTGTGTTAGTCATATTATCAATAAGACAGATTCTTTTTCTTTCCAAACTCACGATTTACAAGGGCCACATTCATAGGTTGTATTTTGCTACTTCTTTCTCCTTATTTTCTTTTTCATATCCGATATGAATAATTTGTGGGTCCATTGTGAAAGCCAGTTAATTTCAAAATCCATATTGAAATTTGAAATTGACGCTTACATTTACTAATTTGACTAAATAATTATGCAGGGTCCAATTGTGAAAGTCAAATTTTTTTCTTTCCAAACTCACAATTTGGGGGGGGGGGGGGGGGGGGGGGGGGACCTTTATAAGTTGTGGTTGTGAGGTTTTGCTACCTTTTTCTCCTTATTTTCCTTTCATATTCAATAAAATTAATCTGTGGGTCCCATTATGGAAGCCAACGATTTCAAAATCCATATTTAATTTTGAAATTGACTCTTAGTTTAAACCTAAGCACAAATATAATCAAATCAAGGTCCTAAAATATCTACTGTTTACTAATTGATTTTGCTCTAAAATCTTCAATGTCCCTAAAACTTCTCTCATGAGTTTCCATCTTTATCACATGTTTTCTTATTATCATTTACATTTATTAATTTAACTACATAATAAATATGGAGAGTCAAAGAAATAATAAAATACAGTAAATCAAGAAGTTGGATCCCAAGTAATGGATAAAATCTTTCAAGCATGAACAGTTTATAAATTAATTCACTCTACATACCATCAACAACTCAAATTGATTATTCTTTTATATGTTCTCTTCTTCATCATAAATTATATTATTCATAATTACTCTTCAATCTTTTCATTTTCTTTAATGCATTATTCTATGTAATTGAGTCATCTTTCAATATCATGTATTAGATAATTGGATTAGATTATTTTACTTATTTAAAAAAAAATGATTTTTGAAGTTCAATTTTAATTGTGTTTGTATTATGAATTATATGTTAATATTTATTTATAATTTCTTTAAGAGGAATTTACGGGAAAAGTCCCCGTAGGACCCCATACGTCTTACCAGGTCCCCGTATCATGTTGGACACGGGAGGGTCCTCATGTGACCCTTTTAATTTTATTTTTTTGTCATTTAGCGATGTAGTCGATATCGACCATTCTGTCTGTTAGATTTTCTTCAACATGAAACTGTCTTATTTGCTGAACACAATAGAACTCGCGAAATAACAAGAAAAAAGACGTCCTCCGCCCTCGCCTATTCTTACTCCCCTTGGGTCTGCATGTCCTTGGCCCCATCCCCTCCCTCCCCCACTACCTGCTAGGCCAATCCTCTTCCCCATCTTGGCCTACAACCTCGCCTCCATCTCCCCTCCCCTCTTCTCCCTCCTCCCTTCCCTCCATGGCGATCCTCCCTCCTCCTCCAACGAAGATGACCCCATGTTTGCTGGCCTCCATTCCTTCATATCCTCCTTCTCCTGCCTCCCCTGGCCCCATCCACCGCTCTAGAACAGCACCAACAACCAAGAGAGAAAAACCCAATTTATATTTGGGTTCTGCAAATTGAGAGCAGCCACCGCAAAATGGTCGATATCGACTATAAGAATGGTCAATATCGACCATATCGCTAAATGACAAAAAAATAAATAAAAGAGCCACATGATGACCCCTCCCGTGTCCAACATGATACGGAACTTGATAAGATGTATGAGGTCCTACGGGCACTTTTCCCGTGAATTTCTCTTTATTGAAATATTTATTAATATCTTTAATTAAAATTTTATTTATCTTTTATCCCAACGCAGGCCTGATGCACTAGTAACAATAAAATATAATAGAAGTCCATAGTTCATGCTTGAGGAGAGAATCCACATTAGTGGTGTGATTTCTATATAACTCCATGTGGGTCGCACACCATGTCAATGAGTCAGGTCCGCAATATGAAATCCAAATTGTTTTAAAATGATGAAATATTCTTGGTATGCGTTGCGAAATTATTTTTTGAGAAAATTAACAGAAAAGTTACCTTAGATGTCCAGTGCACCAAAATGGCCCTCATAGTTTTTCTATAACAGTAAAGGCCCTCAGCCATTTTCCACTCCTGCTTGAGTGACAATATCGTTCCAATTGAGGAAGAAGAAGAGACAAGAAATGATATCGTCACTCAAACAAAACTAAAAAAATGACTGGAGAAACCATGAGGGCTTTTTTGGTGCACCGGACATTTGAGGTGATTTTTTTAGTAACTTTCTCATTTTTTTACTCTTGAACAAAAAATCTCCATCCTTATGGAAAAAAAAAAAAAAAGATTGGTCATCCTTATGACATATTTAACCACATTTTTTACATATGATCAATCTAGCGGTGCACTTAATTAAGCATTAAAAGACCCGATCTGATCTGCAAAATAAAAATAATAGTTTTTACCACTTACCCAAGAGATATTTGATATGTTTTGCATCATAAGCTTGACTTCACCTCCACCAACCAAATTTTATGTAGGTTAAACGGAACCAGTCCTATACTGAATGAAACTTGATCATACCTAACCTAAGCTTGACTTATATTTTAAATCCCTAACCTAGTGCTATTTAGGTTGAGTCCCATTTTGGCTCCCAAATTTCGGGTTTCCTGTGCTATGTGAAGAGTATAAATGAGGGGATGCAAACGTGTTGGATCTAGAGTGGAACCATGGTGGATTAGGACTTAATTTTTATTCATAGTACTTGAATCCGATATGGAACCTTTAAATTTGTATATGAATCCGGCATCAATTGAGATTAAAAAAAAAAGAGAATAAAAATGGATTTAGTTCCATATCCAAAACTGAAATAAAATGTGGAGTGCATTAGTATGATTGGATAAAAGGGATTCAGAATAAAATTTTTAAAATATACAGTTGGCTATTAGATGGCAAATGATTAAAGCTAAGTAGACCCTCAAATGTCAATGTTACTTAAACTTTATAACTTCTTAAAACTTATAAATATTTTATATAATTATCCTAGATTTGGATCTTCGGGTCGAAACATATAAGGATCCGAATCCTCCATGCTTGGATTCAAATTTGGTTCCGAATTTTCTTTTTACTTCCAATAATAGGTTTCATATATGCTTTATTCGGAACCAGGAACTTTAGATACTCAAGATAATCGGATACCCATTTGAGACCCCGAGTGTAAGGTTGAGATCCGCTAAGCAACGTTAGCTAGAGTTGAAACTTACGTAAGCACCATGTTTGGGGCCTATCTAAATGACGATGATATTGGAGGCCAGAGATGGAAATATCTAGTCGTCTCTAGGGCTGTGCATAAAATTAGCCCCACAGGACTGTGCTCACAATTGAATTGAAGATCCAAAATCTATTTTGATGTGTAATAAAGCCAATAAAGTTTGGGGGACAAAGATACAGAGCTAGGATGATTGCAGATGGGCCTAAATTTGAGGCTCTAATTCTCTTGTAATATAAAGTGCATTCTTCTGCTTCAATAATAGGAAAATGGTTCGATAGATCCCCCAATGAATAATTGTATAATCTTGGGTTTACAAGATTTACATGCATGGCCCATTGATATATGGTCCAAACCTTTCATGTGATGTGACTCCCATCATGGAGAGAGATAAGAAAAGCAGAACCCACAATGACTTAATTCAACCATCCAATCTTGATCAACTCTGAACCATCAGATGGAGCTTCATTTCTAGTGGTTTGCATTTACAAAGATCATGCACAGAGAATTTGTGTGTGCAGTGGAATGCAGATCAGGATTCTGTAATTCTTATTTCCAAGAAATTTGCTCATTCCTGCAATAAGTGGACCTTATCTTGCAGATTACTTGACTGTAAGGTTGTGTAGGGTCATCTTAGGGTCCTATTTGTTCCATATGAATGTCCCAGCTGGGATGCAGAAACCTCCATGGTCATTCATTCTCCAACTAATTGGGTGTTTATGGCCCAAGTTGGCGGCCCAAGCTGATTCAAGCCTGGTCGATTTAGTTACCAGGATTAATGTTTTGTCCAAGACAAAGCCCACCGGCCTGATATCAGAAAGAAACCCAGTCCATTTACAAAATATTTAAAAACTTGTGTTAACTGTCAGACTGGGAGGCCTTTAGCACCTATGTGCACAGGACAGGCCCATTAATATGTGGGCCAGAAAAACAAGGCCTAGGTACACCTGAAGGGCTTAAAGCAGAGCCCGATTTAGACCAAGATGCGTCGGGCTCAGGTCGGGGTGAGTCTGGCTCGCGCTATGAGCACTGCTGCCCACTAAGTGTGTAAGGAAAAGACATAAAAAGGGTTGAATGGGGTCATCAGTCAATGAGTAGAGATAACCAAGGGCTGAGTTGGATCAAACTGATGCTTGTCTAAGTCCGATTGTTTAACTTATCAGGCCTAAATTCAGGCAGGAATCCAGCTTTTAGTTTCAATGTCTGGAGCCCCAAGACTGTTTAACTATGGTGCCAAGAAACTAGGCCTGGTTCCAGCCCATGTTAAAAAATCAGACCAAATCCAACTCAATAGGTTAGGCACCCAGGCCAATGAGACCCCAAAGATCTCTATTTCCAGTTAGATGAGAATGAGATAATGACAGGAACATGCTGGGAAAGTGGCAAAATTGGCATAAAGCAGGGGACTCCACTAAAAGGTGTTGGGCCTGGTCATGTACCTCATGTTGGATTGCCACTATCCTAAACCAGTGAAAACCCAACACCGCACCCCCCCCCCACCCATCCCCACCCCCCCCCCCCCCCCCCCCCCCCCCGCCGCGCGCGCGCACACACAAAACCATAATGGGACTATTTAACAGGGTTTGCAACTTTGCATGGAGGGACTGTAGTGATGCTTATGGACCGGCCAGCCTGAGCTTATCCGGGCCCAACCAACTTTGGGCCAATCTAGGATATATAACTCGGGCCCATTTACTATTTGTCCGGGCTTAGAATAAGTGAGAGAAAGCGCAAAGCCCGGACCAAACGAAAATTGGTTGTGACTTATTGATTAATTTAGCCAAACAAATCCTAGAAAGCCTGGTTTGGCCTGGTTGGCACGGCTCGATTGATTAAATGGGAGGGCTGGCTGGATACGAGTAATCCAACCTCCTCCTATTGGATTTGAAAGTCCTCATTTGTGTGGATTTGTGCACTTAAACCAATGTTCCTAAGCTATATCGAAATGCACTGATATCTACGTGAAACCCTCACCTATAAAAGTTTTCAATGAGGAATACATGCCCCCCAAGGGCAGTGAGAAATCATCAAATCTGCGCATTCTTAAATTTTTACCAAAGAAATTAATAAGTGAAAGTTTACTATTAAGCATTTAAAACTACGCAAAATCTCTCATTGTAAACATTTTCGAATATTGTAGGACAGACACACAAAATGGATTAGATGATCTTTAGAAAAAAAAAAAAAAAAACACACACACACATAAATTTTGATGATTTTTATTTATCTAGATTCATCCTACATTTTTCAGATTTTTTCACTTGCTTTTTATAATCAAGCTGATAGGACCCATTGGCCAATTAGTACCACTTAAATGGCTGATTAGTACTAGTTTTTCAGAAAATCAAAATGGGTCTCACTGATACTTGAATCCATGTCTAATTAGGGCAGCTCATTAATGAAGAAAACAATAAAATCGTTTAGGCATGACAATCCCACCAGTGTGCTTTTTTCGCACGGCCAACCATCCGCGGCTATGCCCACTAGCTGGGTGGTCTAGATCCTAAACCATTGGTCCTTATGCGGATCTTCTCTTGCATATGTGCTATTTCTTCAAGTGAAGATTTGGGGAGCAATGGTAGTTACCCGGCAGATGGAGCAGGCTGGGCCGTTCATGCCTGCCGTGCTCAGCGTGATTTTTTTTAATTTTTTTTCAAATATTTATTTTCTCTTTTTTTTTTTTTGATCGGTAACGGTAAAAATATATTAAAGACTTAAGAAAGGTACAATAAAGATGGAAAGAAAAAACATGCGAAGGTATTAGAGCTAAATACCAACACAAAACAACAAATTCCTCTCTTTCAACCCCCAACTTAGCCAAAGCATCCGCCATGCGATTCCCCGACCGAAGCACATGATGAAACTCAACATTCAAAAATGATGACAAAGTCTTGATTTCATTGAAAAGAAATTGGAATTTCCATGGACCCTTCTCCAAACAAACCCTCCCATTTTTTTTCTCCTTTTAAAAAATTACAACACAAGCACGGAGAATGATAAAGATATTTAAGTAGTTCAGTCAAAGTCGACATACTTCACTGAGAAGAATGGGAGGGTTCGAGTAGTTATAGACTTAAATTTTATAAAACTTAGGGTGCCTGGGTTTTTTAATAAGAATCTCCCGCATGATTTAGACAATTCAAAAATCCAGCATTTGAAATTCATAGACGCCCACCAGAAATGAATCATGTGAATTCTTGTAACTAAAGGAGCCTGTACATGTGCAATGAGGATCCATATTAGGTTTGCCCTTGCCTGAATCCCCATTTACATCCACCAGAGTGGCTAGTGACTTGGATGGGTTTTTTCAAATTTTCTCTTTCTGGATTCATCCCCTACATGAGGATAATATGGAAAAATGTGACATTTGTTCACCTCGTTTTAGCAGAGGAACCTACTAGTAGTGTTTCTTAGAAAGTTGCACCATGTTTTGAGATTATGCAGTGCAATCCACAGTGCAATCCACAAACTGGAGACTAGGTCTAGGAACTGAGATATGAACGACCCCTAAAGCCCACATAGGTTTGCCTACCATGGCTAATCCATTAATAGCACTCTGAACAAGAGCGCCGCAATTCTGAAACATGCACGCGCAAAGTCATGAAGAATCTTGACCATAAAAGCATATAAATATAACCAATTGTAAGTAAAGATATTCAAGTGGTTTGGTCAAACTCGACCTACTCCACTGAGAAGAATAGGAGGATTCGAGTATTTATAGACTTTGTAAAATTGAAAAGGACACAAAATACCCCTTATATGAATATTTTACGGCTGTTGGGGGGTAAAATGGACAATTCTTTTAAAAAATAGCCATTTTTGGGCGGGCCTGGCCAAACGGGCCCAGGTGCCCCCCCCCACTTCGCAAAAAAAAAAAAAAATCCATGTTTGGCCTTTTGAAGAGGATGAACGGTACGAGTCTTGGAAATGGGGCCCCAATGAAAAAATGGAAAAACTAATGATCCTACAAACCATGACTAAAACACTGTAGCTCTGTCTTTTTTTTTGGTGCACATTTACACATTCATGTTTAATTTACATATGTGATGCATAAATTGATTGCAACCAAACATGATGGTGTGTAATAATTATACATGTCCATCAGTTACATATGTAAATGGTGTAACCAAACAACCCCGTCTTGGGTTTGTGTGGGTATTTACCAGAGTGAAAAAATATACTTAAATCAGTGAGTCCACGCAAACTTGAGGCATACTATTATTAGGCTGGTTGTTGGTTAAGAAATCCTATCAGATAAGTTAAATCAACACGGATTGACCTCTTAAACACCCCTACTTAGATGTCCACACATGATCACTTAAATGGACAAAACATGATCTAAATGTGACTCCACCTCAACTTGTAGGTTGTGGGTCAATAAATCACAATCCGTTGTTAATGAGTCATACAGGAATGATCCCCTCCCATGTAAACCCCATAATCCTAATGTACAGGTTTTTTTGTGCTTTTGTAGTTTTTTTTTAGAGTAATATGCATGAATGAGTATCATTTTTTGTTGGCCCACAATAACAATTTAAAGGAGGGACTATATTAAATAACACTTAAACCAATTAAAGAAAAAATTGAAAATATTGATGTTATACATGTTAGGCAGCTTTGATCAAGATAGCCCATGAAGGGCTGCAAGTTGGGTGTGTAAACAATTTAAAAGAATTTTAAAGCTATTTAATAAAAAGAATTGCATTTGTCTTATTAAAAAAAATCTGAAACATATCATGGGTGCATAATTTAGCTTGATAGGTTATAACAATCTTAGAGCCACATACATTATTGTATCAGATTGATTAATTTTTTTTAAAAAATCGTACAATAAGTAGTCTACAACCAAGTTTATGAAATTTTAAACTGTCATGGATTTTTTATGGTTAGAGTTGGACAAAGTCACATTTATGCACGATTTTTGAATGATGCCACAACAATATATAGAATACATCTTTCCTTTTCTCTTATATTTATAAATACATGTTTAAAGTTTTTGCAGCAGTGTGTCACACACATGAGATTGGACCTATGCACTTAGGCCAAAATTGGCTCAAAATCTGAGTCCAAAGTCCACATAGTTCATTGGTTTGACTCATTAGAGCCCTCCAGAAGAGCCAAGTAGATATGCTCAAACAAATATAGAAGGATCTTGAATCGATGCTGTAGGTGCACGAAAATTCACAGACCCGGAGGTGGTGAACTCTGGACCCACTAGATGAGAGGATGTGATGCCTTCAATGGAACCTGAAAGGAGAAAGACGAAGGAAGCAGTCAAAGACCCTGGTTGTGGGCAGCGCAAGGCTCTCCGATGCCTAAGTCAGTGTAAGGACGTGACAGTAGGGTAGAGATTAGTGAGAGAGTATACTGGGTTGTCTATTGCGTACCTTTGGAGGAGACTAAGTCCTCTATTTTATATTGTTGTGTAGTCCCAATATCGTAGATAAGCATCAGGATGTAACTGATGCGAATCCCTCAATCAGGGTAATCGTTTCAGTCGATCCCGCTCCTTTAATTCAGAAAACCGCTCAGTTAGTGACAATCCCTTAATTACAGTTGTAACGTTACTCGTTCTTCTTGGTGTTCGCTGCATCATAAACCAACCCACCATGTTCTCCGGCCGTTACGCCACGTCTCTATCGGGGACGATGGGCGATGCCCTTTGTCCGAAATAGGTGGTCTAGACCGAAGTGAGGATGTCCGAGGTTCGATACATCCGAACTGAAGTTTGACCGAGCTGTAGCTGAATGCGGGTAGGTCTACCGAGCTGCATGGCAAGGACGATCCTTCTACCGAACTGTAACAAATCAAGCCCGGTTCCGAAGTGCATCTCCACCCCTGGCGAATTGGGCCCAATCTCGGTGTTCAAGGAACGACCCCACACAATTGCCCCCTAGTTTTCGTACTTCGGGAGTTAATGAACTCTCCGAGGTCGGAAGCTATAAGAAAGATGTGTAAGACCGATCGACTCGTTTTCTTTGGAGTTCGTCTTTTCATGACGCTGCGCTGACATCATCCTGCCCTTTCCCTATACCTTCGCGTCAATTCGAGATATTATAATGACATTAAATACCGTAGTATGATCTACGAGACGATGATACCACGTGTCACTGCTCGGATGGTGGCTCGTGTATAGAGAGATCCGTTCCCCATGTTTAGCACGCAGAACGATGCTTCGTAAATGGAAAGCGCGGATTTCTTGTGCTTGGGATAAGCAGCCCAGGCCTATAAATAGGGCCCTTCTTCTTCTGGACGACTCATTCTTAAACTTTGACGATAAGGGTTTGGCCTCCATGGAACCAATATTCGTTGGCAGGAAGAAAGGTGCCTGTTTTTTCCTAACAGAGCTTGAGGCTTCATCCGGTGTAATAACGATGGCTGGTTCCTCACTGGCGGGAGGAAACTGCCCCCGAGTGTCCTCCAACTGTGCTATCTCTCCTGAGGCTTCTGGCTAACTGCGCTATCTCTCCTGAGATAGATCTTGATCTCTTGATGATAGGAGATAAGACATCTATGTTAAGATGTCAGTAAATGGCGCAGGATTTATTCTGGGCAAGAGACCTCGAACGCCTCCGAATTGAACTCTGCCTGTCTCGTGGCGTCGCTCTCCTTTGAAGAACATACCTTTCAAAAGGAGGAAGATCACATCCTACAATTTTTGTGAAGTCGAGTAATCCATTGTATTAGATTTCATGTAACAAAAATGACTTAATAAAAAATCAAAGTTTGTCTGTCATCCAATCTCTTTTTCAGTGTGTTTGCTTTGCTTGATTATTCTTGTAGCAACAATGTCTTTTCTATATGCCTTTGAAGATAAAACTATCTTCCAAACTGGTACGCCGAACTGCGGCTCCTGCCGAACTGGAAATATGCCGAACTGGAAATCTGCCGAACTGTTCGCCGAGCTTGAGATAACCTTGTAAAGTGCAGTGGAAAAATCCGAACTGTTGAGATTCCTTGGGTATCAAGTTTTTGAATCTGACTTCGGATCAGTTCGATGTCACTTCACAGTCATCCGATGTCGCTTCGTATCCATACGATGTCGCTTCACTATCCGCGATATTAAATGCCTTGCCCTGACTGCGCGCGGAAAATAAGCTGACGGTACCACGTGTCGATTTTCCACAGGATGCGTAGTCTTTTCGAAGTGGCGCATAGGGCGGTTAATCAATAATAGAAACCGCCTTTTTCGAAATTAAAAAAGGCGTTGTTTTTATCGAAGCGACGCCATGATGGGTTGCCTTTATTGGATGTACCTTCTTCTTACTATAAATAGGGGAACTCCTCTTATCGTTTCTTCTTCTTCCTTACTCTGCATTCTGCTGTGAAAGAGAAGGGTTTCTTCCGAAGAGTTTTTCACGGGAAAAGCTTTCGATCGATAAGGAGTGCTGTAGGAATCGAGTCTCATTCTTGCCCTCTGTCTTTGTAAGTCTTCTTATCTTTGCCTCGCTTTTTTCTGCATCTAAGGTTTCATTCTCCTCTCTGTTTTTTGCCTCTGTCTCCTCTTTCTATAGAAAAATGAGTGTCTATAGTTGTTGGATAGAGTCCGAGGGTGCGTTGAGAGACCTTAGGGTTAGGTATCAGATTTCTGACGACGTTTTCCTCAAGGTTCCCGACTTCAGATCCTATATTGATGGTAGCTTATATGATGGCTGGATGCCATTCCCCTTAGTGGCCATCATAGAGGGCAGGGTCCGATTTCCCCTAAATCCCTTGCTCAGGGAATGCCTCTGAGCTTGGGGTCTCTGTCCGTGTCAGTTGATGCCAAACAGCTTCAAAATCATAATGGGCACTGCCGTGCTCAATAACATCTTAAATATCAATCTAGGCGTTCATGATATTGAGGACGCCTATGAACTGTGTAAATCGAGAGGTAGCTTTTAGCTCCGAGTCAAGTTGCACAGAATGGGATTCGTTCGTGCCTTAGAGGATTCGAACAAATATGCCGGGGACGATTGCTTGCTCGTCTCGGGTAACTGGGAGTTCAGTGATGACGAGCCGATGTCGCAGAGGTTCAACCGGATCCCGCGTCGTCTCGGTACACCACCAAGTAAATACAACTGTACTTGAATTCGGTTTTGATTTCCGTTACATCTTGTTCTCAGTGCGGCCGAACTGACGTCCTATTTTACAGGCGCTCGTGAAAGGCGAAAGGAGGCCCGACGAGTCGATTGGGTGAAGAACGAAGCCTGGTTTCGGTCTGTCGAGAGCTATCACGGGCATGAGGATAGGGCGGCTTTTGCCCTTTTAGATTACGTGCCGAAATACCGCTCTTACAAGAAAAGCCTTGCCCATCGTCAAGCAGTTGTAGCCGAGGCTGAGGAGACCGAAGTCGAGGAGGTCGATCAGGAGCAGGCTGTAGGCGATATTGAGGGCCGAACTTCATCAGGGGCTGAAGCATCCACGTCAGGTTCCGACCCCGGGGAGGGAAGTTCTTCAACGAGCAGCTCGGGAGAGGACGAGTCAATGGATAAAAATCGCCCAAGGCCCCCAGTGAAGAATTTTCAGTCTACAGCCTTCGGGGGCGCGACCCAGGGTGCTGCTGCCTCATCCTCCAGGGCTCCTTCTTCCGGGCCCTCTTCTTCCAGGCCCCAATCTTCCACGCCTGGCTCTAATGTTCCTCCATTTTCTTCAGCCCGAACCTCCGGGGTTGGACCCGACGGGGCTGCAATGGAAGAGGTACTTGGGGAAAAGAGGGCCAGAACTGAGGGTCAGTCTGCCCTAACGACTGCGCAACGGGGAGTTGACCCTGGAGCGACGAGCCAACGGTCTTCTGTGGCGCCCTGGAAGCCGAGCTTCCTGCTTCAGCCAGGAAGGCCGTTGACCGTAGAAGATCGCCTTAGCGAACATCCATTAGTGGTGGCCACGCTAGGTAATGCTTGCACTCTGCCCCGCGACATGGAGAAGCATGATGAGCTTGACGACGTCATGTTGCTAGTTTCGCAGATGGAATCTGCTCTGAGCGTAAGTTTAATCTCTTCCGTTTTTCTTCTGTGCCTGACTTCGGTAGCAACTGTCTGACAATTTGCTTTCTTTTCAAATTGTGCAAAAATGCCATCTCTCTGTGCGAAGGATACAGCGAGCCAGGAAAAGTCAGGCTAACGCTGAGGCCAAGGCCGAAGAGTACAAGAAGTCCTTGGAGGCCAACAGAGACAGAATCAAAGAGTACGAAGAAACGTCTCGTACCATTCTATCTGAGCTTGACAAAGCAAAGACCGAGATTGAAGCAGGGAAGTTGAGGGAGGTAGAGCTTCAAAAGAAAATGGCCGAGCTTGAGAAGGAGAGGGCCAAGACCGAATCAAGAATCCGGGCAGACGCGAACAATGCATATCTCGAAGGATTCCAGGAGGCTGAAACTGAGTATGCGGCCCAAGTTGCCGGTGTCAGGGATGATTCTTGGGAGATGGGCTGGAAGGCCGCCCTTCTAAAAGTCGGAATCCCCAAGGACCATCCGGCTCTCTTGAATCCCGACAAGTTTTCGTGCTCGGTACCTGCGATCGTTTTGCCCCCTACTCCCGAGGTTCCTCCCGTTGCGATCGAGGATCCCATTGTCGAACCCCTTCAGTCTGAGAACGAGGTCATCCAGATAGAAGGCGAAGGACCTGTTGCCCCTGCTCCCTGATCATCGTCATGCATTTCGCTCTTCCTTCTGTTTTTTTTTTTTTTTTTTTTTTTTGTGGGGGTATGTCCCTTTTGTTTGCGAGCCATGCTCGCCTGATGTATTCGGACAAATACTTGGAGAGTAATGAAAAACCAACTTTGCATCAAGTTTCATCATTTCATTTTTAAACCATGTTTTGCCGAAATGTGTACGTTTACCAAGTATGCCCTCAGAGTAGCTTTAGCTTATGAACCAAGAACCTAAGAGAGCAATTTCGGAAAAAGGACTTGTCCGTACCCCGTGCTGCTTTTGCTAGGCCCAGCGCGAGTTCCGACCTTGTTATGACTAGCCAGTTCTTACCGGTAGTGCAGTCTGTTTTCGCCAGTGATCCGGTATAAGTACCAAGATTTTCTGTGGCCAAATTTTCGCTGACATGACCAACTGGTTCTCTACCAATGGTGTAGTCATTGCCTTGCCAGTGATCTGGTATATGTACCGAGATCTTCTGTGGCTGACACGTGGCGCGTCTAGTTGGTATACAAACCGAAACTAGGACACACGTCGGCACTTCTGCCGAACTGTATGAGTATTTGCCGAGCTCTATGACTTGTGGAAAATCGAAATATCAAGGAACAAAAGAATGGCTTTATTGACACTTGAAAAGTCGATTACAAGTCAGGAATAGAACTTTTTGAGGTGTGTGGCATTCCATGGCCGTGGCAACTGATTACCATCCATGTCCTCCAGTCTATATGCTGATTGACCAGCAGAAGAGACCACTTTAAAAGGTCCGAGGCATGTCGGTGCGAGTTTTCCCTCGTTCGGATCTTTGTCTGCTAGTAGCGTCTATTTTAGGACTAGTTCCCCAATTGAGAACTTTCTTTCCCAGACTTTTTGATTGTAGCCTCTAGCCAATTGCTGCTGGTAAGCTGCTAAGCGAACGGCTGCAACTTCTCTTCGCTCTTCGGCCAAATCCAGCTCTCGTCCGAGATTGATCTCATTTTAGCCTTGGTCGAAGAGTTCCGACCTCAGTGTCGGAAGTCCGACTTCAAGAGGTATCACTGCTTCGGTCCCATAGGCCAAAGAGAAATGAGTGACCGAAGTAGAACGCCTTGGAGTCGTCCGATATGCCCATAGGACACTCGGGAGTTCTTCCACCCATCTCCCTTTAGCTCGGTCGAGTCTTTTCTTAAGGCCATCTAGGATCACCTTGTTAGAAATTTCCGCTTGACCATTGCTCTGAGGGTAGGCTGGCGTGGAGTAATGATTTCTGATGCCGAGCTCTTCACAGGAGTCCTTGAAGAGTTTGGAGGTGAACTGTGTCCCGTTGTCCGAGATTAGAACTCGAGGAATGCCGAACCTGGTAATGATGTTCTTCCATACGAATTTTTTGACGTCTTGTTCAGTGATCGAGGAGAGCGCTTCTACTTCTATCCACTTTGTAAAATAATCAGTAGCTACAATTAGCCACTTCTTATTTCCCGGAGCTCGGTGTAGAGGTCCCACGATGTCCAAACCACATTGGGCGAATGGCCAAGGGCTGGAGAGTGGGCTTAAGTGCTGTGCTGGTTGATGAAGGGAATGTGAAAATTTCTAACACTTCTTGCACTTCCTTGCATACACCTGAGCATCTTTCTGCATGTACGGCCACCAGTATCCTTGGCCGATAGCCCGGTATGCCAGTGACCGACCTCCAATGTGGCTACCGCAAATCCCTTCGTGGATCTCGTAGAGAAAGTCCTCGACTTTGCTTGGGTGTACGCACTGAAGGTAGGGGCCTGTGAATGACTTCCGGTATAGTTTACCTTCTGGAGATAGCCAAAACCTAGCAGATTTCAGCCTCATTTTGTGAGCTGCAATTTTGTCTTCAGGAAGCTGATTGTCCTTGAGGTACGAGATGACTGGATCCATCCAACTCGGGCCAAGGTCAATACAGAGTATATGCCGAGGTGTATGAAGCTGAATGCTGGGTTTTTCTAGGGATTCCACCTCGATGATTCTTTTTCTTCCGGCTTCGACAGCGGACGCCAGATTGGCCAAGGCGTCAGCATGAGAATTGAATTCTCTACCGACCTGCTTGACTTCTATTCTTTCAAAATGAGAGAGGTGTTGTTTCGCAAGAGTAAGGTAGGCCGCCATCCTTTCGTCACGGGCTTGATATTCTCCGCTCAATTGGCTCGTCACCAGCTGTGAGTCGCAGAAGATGATCAGACGCCGTGCCCCCAGAGTCTTAGCGCTACAAAGTCCTGCAATAAGTGCCTCATACTCTGCTTCATTGTTGGTAGCCTTGAAATCAAGCGTCAGGGCCTGCTCGATGACTAATCCCTCTGGAGATTGGAGGACTAAGCCAGCGCCAGCCCTTTTAGCAGTCGAAGATCCATCGACGAAAACCTTCCAAGCCGAATCGAGGAACTGTTTCCAAGATTGTTGTTTTTCAATGTCGGTTTCGGTGACATCTTCGGTACCCTGGCTGCCCCCTAGTTCGGTTTCGAGTTGGCTCGGTGCCGAACTAGGAGAGATGAACTCTACAAGGAAGTCCGCTAGTACTTGGGCTTTTATCGCCGTTCTGGGCTGATATTGGATATCGTATTGGCCCAGTTCGACTGCCCACTTGGAAACCCTTCCCGAGAAATCTGCTTTGTGAAAAAGTTGCCGGAGAGGATATTCCGTTACGACCGTGATCGTATGAGCTTGGAAGTAGTGGGAGAGCTTGCGGGAAGCACTGACAAGAGCTAACGCAAGTTTCTCCATTTACAAATACCTGGTCTCGGCATCAATGAGGATTTTGCTGGTATAGTAGATAGGCTCTTGCTTTGCCTTCTCTTCTCTAACCAGCACCGAGCTCACCGCGTGATCGGAGACCGCAAGGTATATAAAAAGCATTTCTCCCTGTTTCGCAGTCGAAAGCAGGGGTGGTGAGGAGAGGTAGATTTTAAGCTCCTTCAGAGCTCAGTCGCATTCTTCCGTCCATTGGAATGAGGCCTTCTTCTTGAGGAGCTGAAAGAACGGCCTACATTTGTCTGAAGATCGGCTGATGAAGCGGTTGAGGGCGGCTGCCATGCCGGTCAATCTTTGGACTTGTTTTGTATTGGTAGGACCTTGCACTGCTTGGATAGCCGTGATTTGATCTGGATTGGCCTCAATGCCTCGCCTGGTGACTAGACTCCCTAGAAACTTGCCGGAGCCTACCCCAAACGCGCACTTTGCCGCGTTCAGCTTTAGCCGATATATTTTCAAGATGTCAAACACCCGGCGCAGGTCGGCTAGGTGATCCTGAGACTGTTTGGATTTGACGACCATATCGTCAATGTAGACCTCCACAGTTTTGCCAAGAAGAGCTTTAAACATTGTGGTGACAAGTCTTTGGTAGGTCGCCCTCGCGTTCTTCAACCCAAAGGGCATGACTTTATAACAGTAAATTCCTCTTGGGGTTATAAATGCGGTTTTCTCCTCGTCAGGGCCATACATCGAGATCTGGTGGTACCCCCGATAAGCGTCGAGAAAACTCATTCTCTGATGGCCCGCGGTGGCGTCGATCATCTGGTCGATCTTGGGCAGAGGGAAGCAGTCCTTTGGGCAGGCTTTATTGAGGTCGGTGAAGTCCACACAGACTCGCCAGCTGCCATTTTTCTTCTTAACAACCACGGTGTTGGCAACCCACCTCGGATAGTGGACTGCTCTGATCGCCCTGGCTTGCAGCAATTTGTCGACTTCTTCGGCCACGGCCTCGGTCTGTGGGATCCCCGTCCTTCGAGCTTTTTGGATAACCGGCTTCTGTTTGGGATCCACATTCAAATGATGGCACAGGACTTTGGGGTCGATACTAGGCATTTCATTCAGAGTCCAAGCGAAGACTTCTTTATTTTCAATCAGGAAGTTCAAGAGTTCGGACTTCTCCGGCTCAACAAGCTCGCTGCCGATCAAGAAGTATTTCTCAAGATCGCTAGGATCGAGGTTGATCGATGTCAGATCCTCAACGCTTTTATGCTCAGGAGCGCGGCCAACTTTTTCCAGCTCTTCTTCAAGTTCGGCCATGTTAACCTGTTGCGGCTCTGCCTCTCCTGGGACCACGGCCATCAAACACTGCTTGGCCATTTGCTGGTCACCTCTGACCGTCACCACCTCAATTTT
Source organism: Umbellularia californica (assembly GCA_028538565.1). Taxonomy (NCBI): domain Eukaryota; kingdom Viridiplantae; phylum Streptophyta; class Magnoliopsida; order Laurales; family Lauraceae; genus Umbellularia; species Umbellularia californica. Next base: position 43,707,952 of record JAPQWN010000009.1, read on the forward strand.
GCCATCCTTATTTTCAAAAGGAAATTTCATTGTTTGGTGGTACGAAGAGGGTACAGCCTCTAACTGATGCAGCCATGACCTCCCTACGATGGCATTGTAAGGAGATGGCGCATCCACCACAATGAAGTCTGCCATGACGATGGCTCCTTCGACTTGAACTTTGAGGGAAATCTTCCCCTTCGGATACACTGGTTTTGCGCTGAACCCCACAAGGGGAATTCGCGCTTCCAGCAGATCTTCTTCTTTGAGACCCATTCTTTTGAAACAGTCGTAGTAGAGGATCTCGGATGAACTGCCGGGGTCGACGAGAATCCTTTGTACTCTGTAATTCTTCAGCTTCAGGGTCACAATGAGTGGATCATTGTGAGGGAGTTGGACGTCTTCCAGGTCCTTTTCTCCGAACCAGATTTTTGGCCTGTCCCTCCGAGCTCTTTTCGTAGCTGGCCCGAGTTCGGCTGACAGAACCTGCTTGCCATGGGAAGCCTTCCTCGCCTCAGCGCGAGCTTGGTCACTTCTTTTCGGGGCGCTCCCCTTCTGTGCAGACGCCAAATGAATGACGTTGATTATTCTTTCCGACTCATCGCTGTCCTGACCATCATTTCTGTGAGGAGCATGCTCTTTGCGCTGAGTTCGGTTAACTCCATGATCACCTTTAACGTACTCTTGAAGGTGACCGTCTTTTACGAGCCTCTCCAAATGTGACTTGAGGCTCAAACAATCCTCGGTCATGTGACCGTTCTGCTTATGATAGGAACAAAACTTGTTTTGATCTCGGGTGAATGGGTCACCCCTCATCGGTTGCGGCCACTGGAAGTATGGTCGCGCCTTTATTTTGCCAAGGATCCTATAGATTGGTTCCTTGAAAATTGTATTGACTGCAGTGAACGCCGTGACTGGCGGCTGTCCTTCTCTGGCTCGCGGAGCCTTCTTATATTTCTTATTACCCCCGGAGGGGGTATATGAAGGTATCGCCGAACTGGAAGGTTTCTGGCCACGGCCGACATCCGCCCTCCGAGGCGATTTCTCCCTTTTGGAGAATTTTGCTTCTCGGGTGAAGCCGAAGCTTTCCCGAGCTCGGGCATCGTCTTCCTCTTGCTCTATGAAGCGATTTACCCTAGCCATGAGAGCTTTCATGGAGGTTACAGGGTTCCAGATCAGGTACTTACGGAGCTCATTGCCGGGAAGTAGGGATTGCTGGAATGCTTTAATAACCACCTCTTCAGTGGCGTTCTCGACCTGGCTGTAAATCGTCCAGAATCTCTTGGCAAATTGAGTAAGAGACTCGTTTTGCCTCATCCGGAGCGCCATAATGTCAGCGTCGGTCTTAGGGATGGCTCTATGTGCTTGGAATTTCTTCAAGAAAGAGCCTTGGAGCTGTCGCCAACTTGCGATCGTCCCTTCTGGGAGTGCACAGAACCATCTTAAGGGGAGGTCCCCAAGACTGGAAGAGAAGACTCTGCAGTTAAGGTAATCGAGGTCACCCCAGAGCGTCATTCTTTGAGTGAAATGCCGAAGATGTGCTCCTGGATCCGAGGTTCCGTCATACAAGATGAACCGTGGGACGACGAACTTTTCCGGGAGCTTAAACTCCCTTATCTCCATAGAGAAAGGAGACGTTCCAAGGTTTTCCGCGTCGCCGCCATCCAACTGTTCGCGGGCGATTTCGGCAGCCTCCATATTGCGCCGGACCGTCTGCTTGACCTCTTGGGCCAGCCATTCCCTCATGTCATTCTTGTCGTCGAAGGTGGGCTCTTGCTTTCTTTGGGTACAGCTATCGCCCGAGCCTTCGACGTGATCTCGGGAACGCCTTTTGCAGTTCAGGTGTTGCCGCAAATCGTTGTGGACGATAGGCCGTGAGACATTGTTCGTAGAAGCCTTTTCCATTTCTTGGAGTTGCTGCTGGAGCTGATGGATCAGCTTATCCTTTTCTTGGATGATCAGGTTCTGAGTTCTGATATCCGCACGTGAGGGGGAATCGTCATTGTGAGCCTGGTGTTCCGCCAAGCTTTTGCCCTTCCAAAGCTGCCGAGGTGAAGGGTTGTTCGCTGTAGGAGGCCTTGTCTCTTCCATTATAGGTGAGTCAGTGTCACTATGGTAGCTCTCCACCACTGCTTCTTGCTCGGCAATGTTCTCGTGTCGAGATACTGCCCGTGATGGTCCAGGACGTTCCTTTCCGTCTACTGATTTCGTCTTGCCGCCTCTCTTGCTCCTTGTAGGCATAATGGAAAGAAAGACGAGTAATGTAAAGATTACTGTATCGTTTCCCACAGACGGCGCCAATTGTAGGTGCACGAAAATTCACGGACCCGGAGGTGGTGCATGAAAATTCACGGACCTGGAGGTGGTGCACGAAAATTCACGGACCCGGAGGTGGTGAACTCTGGACCCACTAGATGAGAGGATGTGATGCCTTCAATGGAACCTGAAAGGAGAAAGACGATGGAAGCAGTCAAAGACCCTGGCTGTGGGTAGCGCAAGGCTCTCCGATGCCTAAGTCAGTGTAAGGACGTGATAGTAGAGTAGAGATTAGGGAGAGAGTATACTGGGTTGTCTATTGCGTACCTTTGGAGGAGACTAAGTCCTCTATTTTATATTGTTGTGTAGTCCCAATATCGTAGATAAGCATCAGGATGTAACTGATGCGATTCCCTCAATCTGGGTAACCGTTTCAGTCGATCCCGCTCCTTTAATTCAGATAACCGCTCAGTTAGTGACTATCCCTTAATTACAGCTGTAACGTTACTCGTTCTCCTTGGTGTTCGCTGCATCATAAACCAACCCACCATGTTCTCCGGCCGTTACGCCACGTCTCTATCGGGGACGATGGGCGATGCCCTTTGTTCGAAATAGGTGGTCTAGACCGAAGTGAGGATGTCCGAGGTTCGATACATCCGAACTGGAGTTTGACCGAGCTGTAGCTGAATGCGGGTAGGTCTACCGAGCTGCATGGCAAGGACGATCCTTCTACCGAACTGTAACAAAACAAGCCCGGTTCCGAAGTGCATCTCCACCCCTGGCGAATTGGGCCCAATCTCGGTGTTCAAGGAACGACCCCACACAAATGCAAAGATAAGGAGCATTAGATTGTTCTTCAACCATTTAGATTGATGACATGTTTATAAATCCCGTACATTCAAATTTTTTTTTTTTTTAAGGTTTAAGTTAAAAAGGGGTTGTGAGGGTTAGAGTGAGTTTCCACTTGACATTTGAGATATTGGAAGAAAATTGAAAAATCGGTCCCGAAAATTATTTCTTCGTTTCTCCTATTTGAATCAAGTGCCGTCCTTCTTTCTTCTATCTCTATATTAAAAAAGCTAGAGTTTCTCCTCTGGCCCTCTCCTACTTATCTGCTCCTTATAAATGCTCCTACTCTTATATTAAATGTCTTATATAAATGGCTCTTCTATTAATGCCTCTTATAAATGTTTAGTTGAGATTATTTAAAGAATCGACAGACCTGTACTCTCATACTTTGATGTGAGTAAGTTCTTGAGAAAAAGGGCCTCTAAGACCTAGTATCATTAAGAATCATCATATAGAACTATTATCATTATAAATCATCATCTAGAAATGTAACCATAACTTCTGTGCCCTCGGCTGTTTTAGTGCCGGTGTTCCCTAAGGCTATTTTAGAGCAAGCAGATATTTATAGTGCCTCTTTCTTTAACAAAAATCAGTCATCATTCAAAAAAAAAAAAAAGAAAGAAAATAAAAAATGATTTAAGTATGGATTATCAAGAAAGAATAGAATGATAAGAGAAAATCCATATACGTGTCGAATATAACAGAAAATCGAGAAATGCCAATTGCCATGACGTTAACATGAGAAATGCCAATTGCCATGATCTTAACATGTGCACATAAGACTGCAAACAGACCTTATAGGATGAGTTGAAAGAGAAGTGCTTCTACGAGAGACACTCTCACCAACTTTATGAGAGATGGGTGAGGGCCCTCACTTCCATATCCACTCTCACTAACTTAAATGCAAGGGCCCTCACCCATCTCTCATAAAGTTGGTGAGAGTGTCTCTCATAGGAGCACTTTCCGAGTTGAAAAGTTAGAAAATGAAGGAGGAGCAGGGGACCATTAAATAGATATGATATTTGCAATAGTGTAGAGTTAGAAGAATCAAGGAGCAGGGGACCATTAAATAGCTATGATATTTGCAATAGTGTATAGACCACATCAGGGTTTCAGCTGCATCCTATCAAATGAAGTAGTGAAGAAAAAAAAATAAATAAAGAAATGTATTTCGACCAAGTCATACCCTAAAAATGAAATAAATCCATAGTAGAACTTGAGTCAGAAAAATAGGGTTTCTATTATCTCCTTCATGCCTTCTTTTGCTGAATTGGTAAGTGGATTGGAAAAACCTATGATAATAAAATTTATGTTTTCAAACTAAGAACCATTTTAATCTTTCACAGTTAACCTTACATCTTGTTTAGAAACAAGAAAACAGTGTTGGAATTACAGAAATGAACATGTGAACTTCAGCCCAAGTATTTCGTCCATGTGAAATCAATCTCAAAATTAACCAATCATTCATCCTGAGAACACTATGGTGGGGAATAGGCATTATAACATATAGATTCATCTGAAAATTGAGACCAAATGATTGGGTTGAAATTGAAGAATGGGTAGCTAAAAATAGTCCATATTCAACTGAGAGTCACTTTAGCAATTATAAACAAGAATCGGATGTGTTCATGTAAAATAATATTGAATGACTTCGATGACCTTTTGTATATATTGAATGACTTCGATGACTTTTTGTATATTTTTGAAAAAAAAAATACTGCATTTTGTGTCCAGATAATGGTTGGAATGGTAAGCAAAAATAGCCTTCTATTTTTGCTTGATTATGAATGAATCATTTTTGTTGTATCTCCGGAGGTAAATTAGCCAAAAGTCCTTCAGCACGGTCTTCTAAGGCATCAAGGACAACTACTTTTTCTCTAATGTCTATAGTCCAGACAGCTGGAGATATTTTGGTGAGAAGTCCCTATCATATATTTTCATGACTAATTTGCCCCTTTCAACCATCATTCATATGCCAAGTTAGCTCTTATTCTCTGTTGTGCTAGAGGACTCATTCCTTCTTCTCTCTCATTTTCTATTTTCCATTCCTTTCTATGGTTGTGGAGTAACGTTGCAGAGCACCTTCCGTCGCCACCATGACTTTCAATTTTCTCTCTTTCATTTCTTCAAAGATAGAAACGGTTTTAGTTTATCTTACTCTTTCATCTGAAGTCTCTTCCAAATCTCTCTCTCCAATTGATTTGAAAGAGAGCAGTTTGCTCTTTTTCTTGTTTTCACTCTCATTTCTCGATTGGATCGTGATCATCAAGTGTTCTTGTTGTGGATTTTGATTTTTATTAGAATCTGATTTTTGGTATTGTGACTTTTGGTGTCGCCGAGCTCAGATAAATTTCTTAGAATCTTTGATAAACTAGACAGAAACTTAGATAAATTTGCCAAAACTCAGATAAATTTTGGCAAATTTATCTGAGTTTCTGGCAATTTATCTAAGTTTCTGGTAAAATTCAAACAAATGTATCTGAGTTTCGAACAACTTTTGGTCATCAGCTACCTCTCACCTCTCTCCAAACCCATCAGAAAGAGACACTGTAAGCTAGAGAGTGTCTCCAAATGGGCGGGTCTCTTTGAAAGCGGCTTGAAATATCATCAAGTCTAGAGTTTGCAAACTAGACTGGGCTAGTATGATCTAGAATGGTATCTCCCTGCACAAAATCAGCTGCTTTGGGTGGCGTTTGATGCATAAAAAAAATCCAACTGACGAATCCAACCTCGACCTCTTAGTTTTTTACAATTGCACCTAAGAACAATTACCCCAATATCAGCCAATTCCTTGCATCTCCAACGAAACACATCATAATTTTACAAGGTTGAGTTTTACTGGAAGCTTGATGACTTCCTCGAATTTCCCAAAGAAATGCCAATCTTATGCCTCTGTACCTGTTATGATGGAATCCAAGCCCTATGACAATTACTTGGAGATGATGTATCATAGGGGTTTTCTTCTCAATTGGACTTCACCCAGTTGCAGCAGGTGCTCGGAAAGTGGAGGTCAGTGCGGATACTTAGAGAACTAGTTCTTGCTCCTGTGTAGGAAATTTATCTAAGTTTTCTGAAAACTTATGTTAACTTCTAGTAAAACTCATTTGGCAAATTTATCTGAGTTTTGCTAAAACTCAGATAAATTTGTCTGAGGCATGCTTTTGCTGATATGTACATGGGCTTTTTTGTCTTTTTCACTGCCTCATTTTCATAAGAGGACTTCCGTCGATACGATAACATATCGTAGACCTTAGGCTATAAAAGCAAATGATGAGGGACCTCCGCCCAAATGCCTCTAATCTATATGGGATGAGGGAACAAGTATTCTGAAAGAGAAAAGCATATGAATCTATATGTTATAATGTCCATTCCCTACCAACGTGGGACATCATCATGTGAAACCGTCTACATGTGAACCCACTTAATGAGTCAGGTCCTGTTTTTTTTTTTTTTCCTCGGCTCCCATAGCTCCAACCAAGTTTCGGATTATGGTGGAAGCCGTTTTCTTCCTATGTCTTGGTCACTGGGCCAACGGAGAGAAAAAACAAAAAGGAGATGCGCTATTTGATTATTAGTTTTCTCTTCTTACCAAAGGATGGGATGTTTGAAATGTGTTGGAGGTGTGGGCCATCATGCCAAGCATGGCCCCCAGTTTCGATATGATTAAATTGGGTGAAATGAAATCCGATACAATGCAGTAGACTGCAACAAGTCCGGTAAAGATGAAAAATAAATGGCACTTGTCTTTAGAACAGACACTATTATTTCTGTAGGGTTTATATGGCAATACCTCACTAAATTCTAATCTTTGGATGCACATGTCATGGCAGGAAGTGGCCACTGTGATACAGGATAGATGTAGGTCTGCATGACACTTGTGTTAGCCCAAATGCATGACCTACCTAACACTTGCTTCTCATGCTCCTCAACTTCTTATTTATTAATTTTGATATATATATTTAATGGTGAATGATGCGATGCGCACGTTCTAATGAGGCCCTCTTGATCATAGTAGTCAATTCCGTTTCGTTTCGACTGGAATGGCCAGAATTTTTAGTTGCAGTCATCCGGCTGAAATGGAATAGGAGTAAGAAAATCTTGGTTTGAGTTCTGGTCCATTTCGGTTTGTAGCACAATTTTCACTTTTTTTTTTTTTACAATTTTTTTTCAATATCTATATCAAGAAACATGCATATTTTATATTTTATTTTATATTTTTCTATTTTTAACACATATGTATAAATATTTCATTATTATTATTTTGAAAAGTTGCTCTAAAAAATTTTGCAAAAATTTTGAAATACCGAAATATTCCATTTTAGTGGCTAAACCGAAATGACGATCGAAATGGAATTAACACCTATGCTCTTGATCCTTGATTTGAATAGACTACATACAACCACCACCACCCGAATGTCACTGATCAATCCAAATGAAATAGGCCATTGGATTAATGGTAAAATTCTTTTAATTTGTAAAAACCGTTAACTTGATGCCTATCAAATCAAGGAGTTAGGATGATCTAATGGGTTAGAATTTACACAAGTTAGAGCCTATCCAGAAACATCCCCCCCCCCCCCCCCCCCCAACTTCTTTAAAATTAAATGCAAATGGTTATAGTTTGGAAAAAAAAAGTCCATAAGAATTCAATACATAATACCATATAATTAAAAAAACAAGCCACCGGCCCATGAAAATTGAAGACTAATGACCAAGAAAACTAAAAAAAATAAAAACAAATAAATAATATAAACTATTAATAAAATCCAATAAAATTTGAAAGACACAGAGAAATAAAACATAGAAATGAAAATCCATATCAGTTCAATAACGTAATCAATTTAAAAGAATAAAACGTCCATGAGAAAAAAAAAACTGAAAAATGGAGTACAAAAGGGCAAAGACAAAAGAACTCACAAATTCATGAAAAGCCATCATAAAAAAAAAAAAAATCACAAGTGAGAAATAATAATAAAATAAATACAAATAAAATGAAACAAATTTTATTAAAAAGGCTATAAAAATATATAAATAAAGATCTATAGACAATACAATGATAAAAAAAATTTAGAAGAACCAAACCAACTTATTATAATCTAATACTCAAAAATGGAAATCTAAAGCCACAGAAGAAATAAGAAAAATTCATAAAAAGATTTCACAAAGAAAATTAAAAGAACCCAAAGGAAGTAAAATAAATGATTAACTCATAATGATAAGCCATAAAAAAAGAAAAAAATACAACATAAAAATGAGAATTCACAGAAAACCCCATGATAAAAAGTGATTTAAAAGGAAAAAAACCAAAGAGAACCCAATACCCAAAAATTGAAACCAAAAAGTGGGGAAAACAAAGAAACTCACCCAACGGAAATTATAGAAGTGGGCAATAGCCATGCCCATGCCTCGCCTAACCCGCATGACCCGTGTATATTTATTTTCATGAGGAAATATTAAAGATAATGTGGATTTACTATTTTTTGTTTGTTTGTAAGAATCCACTATTTGGATTGTGAGATAAAGCTTTGGATCTCATGTAGATGTAACTTTTATCTTCTTCACTCCTTCCTTTAAAGTTTCTATAATTCCATGAGATGAAGAAACAACGAAGGAGGAGAGTAAAGAGTTTTCTATAGTGCACAGAGCACGAGATCAAGTTGAAACGTATTGCCCTTTGCTAAACTTTGTTGTCAAACCATTATACAGATACAAAGCTACAACTGACTCTAAGTTTAAGGCTTTGACTTTGATAAACACTGAGTTATAGGGTGGGAACGCCATGGTGGGGACCAAGTATTGAACTCCAACCATTCGAAGTATACTCTTTTCAGGAACATTAGACATGCAAAATTTTATCTCCATCAAAGATAGTTCCCACCGCTGGATTAATTGTTAGATAAAAACATGATAATGAGTATGCATATAAAATTTATATTATTTTCATTGGAAAATCATTTTGACAGTGGAAATAACTCAGATTGAGGTGAAATTTGGGGATATCCCATAAATAGCAAGGATGTTTGTCTTAATGATTGTGGTTTTTAATAGATGGGGTCTATCGTGGTGTTTCATTCCTTTTACATGACGATTCATAATAGTTAAAGCCACAAAAAAAAAAAAAAAAAAAAATCAAACTCTACCCTTTCTCCCTTGGCAAACGTGTATGGTAGCACATTAGTTACATGAAAGGTTTTTCACCTTCTCTTTAGTTCCATGCTATTGTCATGAGTTTCTCTTTTCTCAATAATGTTGTCATTTTCTTATGAATTATAAAACTTATTATTTTTGTTGATCAATTTTATATATTATATATTCATTTGGGTTTAGTTTTATTGTAAAATGATTATCATAGAAAATTAATGACTATATAGGAAATCATATAAAATAATAACATATAAAATATTTATTTCAAAAGTTTGATCACCTATGCTTAAAGTACAATGCATAACTATAAAAATGATAACAATAATATTTATGGGGGGTCAATATTCCAAAAATGTAGTTACTTTTTTTATAAATACCTTGTAGATAAAGTCCAACTCATGGTCAATATTCCAAAGTGGGCTGGGGTCCCTTCCTCATCAACTAATTTTAACCTTTTGTTGATAACTATTAGCAAAAATATGCTTGAGTTTGAGTCTTGGCACATACAATGATTAATTCTTATCAGGTCATTAAAAATACACGGGTCAGGTTGGGTAGGGTCTAATGTGGGCTAGACGGGTTCGACAAGCCCGAGACTTAATGGGTGCGGGTTGCAGGTTTGCAACCCATTTCAGATGCAGGTTGGTCATAGGTTGGCGGTCCAAAAAAGTGTGCTCTACCTCTTGCCCAATCTGACCTGCCCGGTAAGAAAAGAAGATGTGGGGAAAAAGAGAGGGGATTGGAAGGGGTCAGAAATTGGATGAGTTAAAATCAATTGAAGTGAGTTGGAGCTTATTTCAATTTGAAGCTAGTTCGCTTCATATATATATATATATATATATATATATATATATATATATATATTCTATATTTAACTTGAAGTGATTCAATTCATCCATATTACATGATTCATTTGTTTATCAAGGGCCTTAGATTTCACTACCACTGAACTGATGTGAAAGGTAAGATTAATTATGCCTTATTATCTACTCGAGATCAATTTTGCACCTATGACTCAAGTTAAATTTTGTTTAACATATAATAGAGAGAATGTTGTATGATATATAATATAACTGCCTTTGATCAAGCAAAGATAGATCACGTTAGGGTAGGTAGTCTGTTGATATTGACAACAATAAAAGGTCATTTCTCTTGTGAAAGTAGTTCGGCATCTGAAGTGAAAAATAAATACAGACGCAACCAAAAGCTCATGATAAGGACGTTTAATGACCTAGCTAGAACAACATACAAAATAAGGGTGATAGATTTGCAAATGAAATAAATCTACTTTTAGCAACTTTTTTTTCATTGTCTATCGTATGTAAGCGGGTGGGATTTTCGATGTGCACCACACATAAGAACCGAGATCTTCGGAGTAGCCTTATGCTTGGTGACCGTGAATGGACCACTTAAGGTCCACCACATCACCACGAGCAGCCTCTACCTGGATGTATGACAGGCTGTCTGCGGTAACGTAACAGATATTGAATGATCCACTCGCAGTCGCCATGGAATTTTCCCTCCCCCGATTCGGACTCCACACACAGAAGCAAGAACCCCACAATTAAAGGCAAGGTATGAGATTTTTGCCGACAACCATGTCGAAGTACTTACATGTCCAGCTACTAGGCTCCAACTTCACTCATCATATTCTTTATCATAAAATATGCCATACAGGTAAATGGTAACACAGTATTCTTTTTGTAAGGCATCAGCTCTTTATAAGAAAAAGGCTGGAAATGATGAACACAATCCCATCCCATTCCATTAAGTAGGGATCATAAGAGGTTGGGTATGTGAAAATATACAGATACTCACTTACATGATTATTTTCTAAAGATAATATATGAGAAATGATCTTGTTATCATGATATTGATGGAAACTAAGGCCTAATTTATCCCATGTGGGGCCGATCACAATGCATCCACTGTATTAAAATGAGGGATTTCCCAGTAGGGAGACCTACCTCTCACACATCTGGGAAGAGATAGATCCTTTGATATGTTTTTTTACATATGTATGGTGTTTTCATGGAACTTAGCCTTTTTTTGTTGTGTGATCAAATAATAATAAGAAGGAATTTTGACAGTACAATTGCCATTGGATTGGACATTTGTTCATGATAAATGGGGATTTGATTATTTTTCATAGTGCTGCTCATACAACCGAGATATTTTACGAATATAGGTTATCGAATAGTGATATTACAAAAAGCCATGTACCACGGTTTGCTGTTAAAGGTTAATGGTTTAAAACTTTACTGCCACACACTCAGGCCATGGAGGTTTTACCGGCTCCCCCTTCCCATGGCATGTGAAAATAAAATTGTAAAAATTTTCGCATTGGCTGTGTAAAAACTATTGCGGATGGGTAAATTTAACCAGACAGGATAAGCCACACATTGGCCGCAGTCAGCATCATATTGATGGCAGCATTAGATGGTTTTATCAAGAAAAGGACGGACTGTCCATGTCAAGTAATAGTCCTCATTCAATGGCAGACTTAAACCAGCAGTTGCTCCGGGCAATCACTGAGGATAAGGGCATGGGCTCGTGCTAATGTCACTCGACAATCACTTCACAAAGACAGCAGCTTTGTCCTCTTATCTCATTCCAGAATTGACAATGTGAACTTCCCTGCAGATCTTATTAATATAAGGCTGACAGTGATGACTGCTGAGTAATGACCACACCACCTACCAGCGCCATGATCAATTTTATTGCAGTCACTGCCAGTGCAATATTAGTCCATCAGATTTCATCCTGATTCCTATTAAAATGTGGTCAGATTGGTGGAACCCAACATATATCACCTGTCTTTTTATCATGTATTGAATTCTTTGGATTTTTATGCAATACCTTGTATTTGAAGAAGACTGAAAGTAAATATGGGAGCTAGCTATCGAACCTTCACTTAGATGGAAAATGAAAGGGATATTCAGTTCTTGACAGTACAGTGTCTTAAGACCAAGCTTTACTTTGTTTTTACTTTGTTTTTAGTTATTTGTTATGTAATTCTTTTGGCTTCCTTCAAATGTGAAAGTAGAATTTTTTTTGTATTTTAGTGGATAAAAGTAGCTGATTTTTGTCTTTTTCTAAAAAAAATAAAAAAGTATTTTAAATTAAAATATTTTTGATGTAACATTTTATCTGAAAAATAAGGATCCGGGGTCCCCCGTTTGTTTGGGGGGGGGGGAGCTAGGAAGAGGATATATTTTTTTTAAGAGATGTGATGTGACATCTCAATCCCACGTGACAAACCCTATTTGGAGCTAAGAGAGGATCCGTTTTTGAAAATTTCAAAAAATAAAGGCTTACTTAACCTTTTACAGTGTGTTTGGTAGGGGGGGGGAGGGGAGGTGAGGTGAGGAGAGGGAAAATTAATTTTACTTCCTCTTATTTGGAAAGTCAAAAAGTAGGGAAAAGAAAAGTAAAAAAATATAATTTTATTTCTCTATAAGGTAGAGATACAAAGACCATTTTACCTTTATTTTTGTAAAAATTTCAATTGGACAAAAATAATAGTTTAGTAATTTACCACATATTTCCCTCTTTTTCCCCTTAATTTTTCTCCCTCATCTTACCACGTTCCCAAACGATACCTTACTGTGCTGTGCTGGTAAAGTGCAAGCTAGACAAATGAAATCCTAGTGCGAAGCTGGACAACTGAAATCCTGGGAAGTGCTGGTCTCATTTTAGTGTACTCTTCACCCCTTTGTACATTACAACACCAATCAGTACGCATGAAATAAGATAAGAAGTAAACGGGAGTAGGCAAACAACCAACGAATAAAACTTCAACTTTACTGATGGAAATGATTATGAGATCCCAACTTTACCAACTACCGGGGCAGTGAATTGACTGATAGGGCAACACTAATTTCTGAAACATATAATTACTTCCCAGTGGAGCAGTCAATTACCAACTTCACCGAATACAAACCTGACCAATCAAAACTCAGAAGGGGTGAATTGATTGGCAGAGCAATATTTATTTTTGATTGGACATGTGATAATTAAGGAGTCCAGTGCCTCTGTCACAGCCACTATGTGCAAACCCCGTAACTCGTGCAGATTCCATCGTGGCCCACACAGAGAGATCGTTCAGGCCATATAAGATGAATGTCTAGAAATAGTGTCCGGATCATTGAAGATGAATGCCTTAATCCTCCCACTCTTCTCAAATTTTAGTTTAGAAGCAACGGATCATAATGTGATTAAGCACTGTAATTAGATATATTTTATTGTTTGGCCTGGACTAATTAAAAGTATCAGAACTCAATTAACTAAATTGAGAATCTGATCTCCTAAAATCTTGGCATTATTATTACGCATTTTCTTTTATATTTTCTTGTATGGAGTTTGGACCATTGATTTTGACAACAACATAAATTTTGTCGGTGTCATACATAATGCAATTTGGAATCTACCAATCAGTTTTTTTAACACCAAAATGTGATTAAGCACCGTAATTGGAATATGATTAAACACCACTTCGGTAGAGATGTCACGATAGTGTGAATCATATTTTTGTCATGATGCTCAATTGAAGTGTGACACCCAGTTCTTTTGAACAGAAACTTGATGATATATTAGAGTTGGAACAATCTAAAGTATCTATTTGTGGGCCCCAAGGTTGAGTTATGGGTATGTGTTATATGGTTTCTCTACTATAAATATATATATATAGGAAGATGTTCCTATGAGAGATGCTCTCACCTTACTATGAGAGATAAGGTGGGGGCCCTTACATCCATATCCAATGCCAACAACTTAGATATGAGGGCACCCATCCTATCTCTCATAAGAGCATCTCTCATATATCCTCACTTTTGTACTTGAAAATTCTCCTTTTGGGGTGTTCCTCACCAAAAATGGTGAGGGATGGATGCATATGAATACCCCATATATATATATATATATATTAGGAAAGCTCTCTTAAGCTAAAGCTTAGTATAACATAAGTTCAAGTGTGTGTTGGAGCCCACCTGAGGACCCACATGCGGATGGGGAATGGGGGAATTTCAACGACTCCCCAGGACCCTCTTTTTTGCATAAAATCAGCCACAACCGTGGTTTCTATTATCTCCATATGAGCCTAAAAAGTTTAATGGTCAACAGTTTTTTCGGATCGGTACACAGTCGATCTAACGGTCCGGTAAATTTGGACCAGACCAAAAGTTGGTAGACATGTGAAATTCGGGTAACGCTGGGGGGCTATCTGGAGATGATAGAAACTACAGTTGGAGCTGATCTTTTGCAAAGAGGAGGGTCCCAGAGAGTCCTAGAAATCCCCCCGCCCCAATCTCCACCATGTGGGTCCCTGAGTGGGCCCCACCACACAGTTAAGCTTGCCTCAACTTACCTTATCCTAAGCTGCAACTTAGGAGAGCCGACCCCTATAAATATATATCAGCTCTCCTAAGCTAAAATAGCCCTAGTCCCACAAATTGAAGTCGGTTATCGTTGTTTTTTGCATGATGATTGTCTCTAAAATCAAGATAAATCTAATTAGAACTAGATTTTCCAGTTCCATCATTATAAAGACAGATATAACGAACTTTGATTTGTGAAACATGCACTATTCCAGCTTAAGATAAGCTAAACTTCAGCTTATGAAAGCCCTGTTATATATATATAAATGGAAATCGGTCCTATAAGGACTGTCATTATAACTTACGGTGTGAATCGCCTAATGGAGCCTACCATGAGACCCTATTGTTCATGGGACCAAGGGGGACCGAAAGATCCAAGTGTGACCAACTTACATATCAAATTTGAAGTCAATCTAATACCTTTAACCCCTTCATCCGTGGTCCACAAGTTTAATGACTTTATATCAAATAAGAAAAATTGACCCTCAATCCAACGGTCTAGTTCATCCAAATCCATGAATTGGATTCAGTGCCTATAAGAGGGTTGTGAATGTGTGATCAAACTGGATGGGTCACAAGGTGGGCCCCAGTTGGCGTTCCGTTATGAGTGTTAAATATTGCATATTTTACCCCTCATTAGTCCGAGTTTTATCAGCATCTCATATGCATATCATTCGTTTTAGACAAAGATTTTATCCTCTTATCACATTAACGGATTATCGAATCATCATCGCTTATAATTTCATTTTAACTCCTAAAATGACGTCATTTCTTTGCATCATTGCATTGGACGTGGAATTCTGACCAAAATCGGCTATTCATTTGCCTTTATATGAGTTCAGACAAGAAAGATACGAAGCGGCAAAGTTTTCATGCATAGATTCGATGATTTTTTATAGCCTATTTTTATGTGATTTCTTTTGTGTAGGTGGACCCCGCGAATACCCCAACCTTCCGGCCAGTGTCGTAAGGCATCAAAAAGAAATTTCAATAAAAGAAGTTACATGAAGAAATCTCGGTAAAGAAACCCTCGGAAGAGTTGAAGAATTCCAAAATAAGAGTAGAAGACTTTAAGTATAAAAGAAGTCATTTTCTAATATAAAGGAGTTGTTAGTGTATTGGTTAGAGCTTTGGTGGGTATGAAACATATATGACCCAATCAATAGCCTTCAAATTGAAGGACCACATAACACAAAAAACACATATGCTTTTAGCTTTTGGAAAGAAAGTTTGTTGTAACTAATTAAATTGAAGCAATCTATGTGAAAGCAAATGAGTCAATCAAAAGCCACTAAGTTACAACCAATTAAATTGAAGCAATCATTGTGAAAGGAAATGAGCCGATCAAATGTCCTCAATGTTTTTATAAATTGTAACGTATTGGTAGAGAGAGAAAAAATCTTTTGGCAAGTTAATTTTTTAGCAATTTTATTTACCTCCTCTATACTTTTATATTTTAATTAAGAGCTTAAGTATAACTAATCTAGAGAGAGTGTGTAATTGAAAATCATTAATGAAGATTTGAAATTCTTTCTTGATGTTTAGTGTCTAAAACTCTTAGATTAGGCTCTCCTTTTGAAGTTAAGTAATGTAATTAGTTCAATTACATGTATGTTTTAGTTTAAATTTCCTAATTGTGCCTTAATTGATTAGTAGATTTTAGGTCTAATTATGCTAATCTTTCTCATTTCTTATATTCTATCTTTACACTTGATATTTGGATAATCTAAATTGATGCTTTGTACTTTGATTAAGTTCTCTCACATAGCCTGCTCTAGAGCCCTTATATTTGATCTTTTATAGCTTGATTTTGATGAATTATTATTAGGGTAGCTAGATGATGATCTAAGATCTTGGCTTTTGATTTTCTTTACTTTAATCTTCATTGCTATATCATCTAACTCAATTAGGCAAGAGATTGCTAATTGGATTGTAGATTTGGGAGTTGAATTAGAACATGGTTGAATTAATTACATACTTAGTGGATTTTGGATTGCCTAATCTCTTTTTTTTATTGTTGTTAATTTTAATTTTTATTTGATTTTTTACTTTCACTTCTAGATTATTAGATCTATATTTCATATCACTTATTTTAAAATCATACACATTTCACACCACATCTTCACCTTAAATCTTCCATTTTCACCACCATTCATCTACTAGTTTAGTGTAGCTTATTAGATTGGTTTAGATCTTATTAATTTCATATTTTAGATTGTTGATTAATTATTTATATTTGCATTGTTTAATAGTTTTAATTGTTCATTTTAAGTGTGTATATTAGCTATATATTAGCTCAATTCTACTTTAATTGAATTCATTACTTGTTCCATCCTTATTCGGTGAGATCGATAATTCGGACTCTTTAGTCCTTTACTACGTGACAATACCGTAGTCTTACGGTTAAATGTTATACATATAAGTGTCGATTATTTCGAACTATGATCGTAAGGACGGTCTTTATAGGACTGATTCCATATATATATAGGAAAATTATCAAAAACTCCCATATCTCAAAAGAGGAGTTTTTGCCAATATCTATTAGCCAATGATTTAAGAGAATCTATAAAATATCCACAGTTTTAGGAAAATATTTAGAAGAGAGAATTGATAAGTGTACCATTGATGACACATGTCACACTTTCATTGGCTAAAAGAGGGGCATTTTTTTTTTTTTTTTGTGAAAAACGCTTGGGGAGTTTTGTAGCGTTACTCATATATATATATATATATATATATATGGGAGATGCTCTCACTTTACTATGAGAGATAAGGTGGGGGCCTTCACCCTACTATCCAATGCCAACAACTTAAATGTGAAGATCCCCACCTTATCTTTCATAGTAAGGTGAGAGATGCTCTTACAGGTGCACTTCCCTATATATTAGTAATGCTCTCGTACAAGCTTCCCTCACGGTCTTACTGGAGAAGGCACCCAGTGGGAGCACCTACTAGGCTATCTGAGCGGACCATCCAAATCCACCCCTTCTATTTACACAAGTCCCGCCAGATCTTGATAGATTCGAATGGAGTGAACCGTTGGATAGAGGGTCAATTTTATTGTTTTACATAAAGTTTTTAAATTTGTTGTTCACAGATGAATGAGTTAGAGGTATTATATTTACTTCAAATTTGATATCTAGGTTAGCCCCACTTAGATATTTTGATCCCCCTGTTCCATGATTTGTGGGGTCCCAAGTGGCTCCACTAAGTAGCTTGTACCGTAAGACTGTAAGGCAAGCTTGTACATGATATATATATATTTGATATGCATGACATAATATTAATAACTACTATTTTATTTGAAGTTGCTAGTCACTTATTTTGTTTTAAATCTTCTAATTACAGAGTTTTTCATATTATGTAAGAATTAGAGGGAGTTAAGTATATTTGAGCTTAATTTAGATAGGTTTAAAACTAAAAGCCCATTAGAGAGAAAAGTAATTCACAAAGAGCACGTGGGCCTACTAGAGGGGAGTTGGAATCTCAAGTTAGAGGTCATCGGATAAAGCCGTGGTAAATTTAGTTTTGAGTCTTGAAGACCCAATGAGTTCCGTGGATAGCAACAAAAAAGAGCATTTTTGGAATTCTAGCCTAGCATGCACATGCTTATTGTTTTGGTCACTTTTGACTCAAGGCTCGGATTAAGGCAATATTGGATGCGTTGGAAAGAGGATTCAAAGGAGAAAAAAAATCATGTCTCACTAGGATCTCCTATTCCGACTTTTTGGAGTCAAAGCAGGCTGACAAGATGAGAAATGATGAATTTGGGGGATTGTTTCTTCTTTTTCTTCTATTTTTCTTCTTAAAAGTAGGTGAGAGGGAGAGAACAGCAAAGTTGTTTAATTTTTAGTTTTGGGCTCTCTCTATCTTGCTGTCTTATTCTTCTGTGATAGGCATTACCCATTTACAGGCAACCAATATTTATATGGTTTCCTGGTAAATGGGACACATCACACATGGCATGGTTCCCTGGTAAATGGGTAATGGCTGCCACAGAAGATCCAGACTCATAATGAATTGCCGACTTCCCGATGCACCAGGGTCAAATGGGAGTCCACATTACATTTGTCTGTTCAACCAAGCCAGTAATTCTTAGTTTCACCAAGGACCAACAATGCAGAAATTGATTTCAATATTCTCAGCATCATCCAAATCATTTCTTTCTTTATGAAGGAAATTCTGGCCCCTTGACCATAAGGTCATATGCTATATGCGATGGCAACAAATACAGACACCTTTAATAGTATGATATCACAACATTCTATGAACTTCTACCAATTGTAGGAAATTTCACCTTATAAAACCTTTTTTTTCTGTGTTCCATACTTGTTTTTTTTTAGACTTTGATGCAGGAGAATATATTTATTATAGTAATGTCATGGATGGGATAATTAATAGAAAAATTAAAACGAGGACAACATGAATATTTGAGCATTCAAATTTGCGTGCTCTGTAATTAGGGCCTGCTATCTCAAGGCACTAATAGGGAAGGCATGAGCAACCGTGGTTCAAATTATCAACTGATACTGGCCTGCGAATTGGTCATGATCTTATCTCGATAAAAACTTTCCAAATTAACAAAATTTATGGGCCCATATTTTAAAATATCGGTCTTAACTAATATACCGATTAGCCAATATTTTTCGACAATGTTTAATGCCCATTTTCTTTTCATTTTTCCTTTTGTACTCATTTTCCCTTTCATCCAAATATATAAGATGCTACCCTTGTTCTTTTCCAACATTTTTTTCACTTTCAAGCCACCAAATTTTTTTTTTTTTTTATGGATTTCATTTGGAAAAAATCATATACAACTCTACCGAGGTGATTATTATGATTTTTTTACAATATTTTCTAAAAATCTATTTAAAATAGCTTAGAAATGAGGATTACATGCTCTTTTTGTTACGAGCACATTTTAATCTATTTTATTCTCACTAGTTCTACTAATTGAGGTTTTGAAAATTGAGATTTATTTCTAACATAGTTATTGAGAATTTTTTGCAGTGTGTTGAAAATGGCCGTGGCATTTTAGTTTGGCACATATTTATTAAATAATGAGTAAAAGCCTTAGTTTCTTAAATTTAATGCTAATAAATAAATCATAAGCCGCAAATATGATTGCATTTCATAGAACTTGTGTTATTTCAACTTATTTTTGTATATACATGTAAATATACCTAATTATAAATAAAATTTATACAATTTTAGATACGATAACAATATCGGATGTTATAACTTAGAGGGACTGGTATTTTGATTTATAGTTGTTACTAATAAATAAATTTATTTTTTAGCATTTTACAGGATTTCATATTTTTTTGGAAAGAATTTTAAAAAAATTTTGGGCTAAAAAAATTCACGTCACGATAACAGTGAGAGACTGAAAATTGTGACCAATACCGATATCATATCGATTTTTGGAGTCGACCAATACCATGACAGAATCATGATTTTAAACCATGCGAGCAACTCATGTTGTGAGACGGATATCTATGGATTGCAATATAAAATAATAGCGATTGTTTTGAATTAACATATGTTTTTTCATGAGTTATAGATTTGATCCTCTTTAATTGCAACCCAAGATCTTGTAAACCAATATCTAGATCAAAAATAGATATTGGTGACCTTGATTGGAGCTCATTTCTTATAATATTAGCACTTTGATAGATCCATGACATTCATATAGTAAAAAAATATATCTCATTACATCAAACGATAACAAAAATAGACACGACAATTAGGGATGCAAACGGGACGATTCTGGATTGGAATCATACTAGACCCAGACCCAGACCCGATTTTAAATAGCGGTTTTGGTTTTGGGTCCAATTCTGACTCGAGACCTATTTTGTTGGTTCTAGATCTGACTTCAGTAGGAAGTCTCGCGTCAAGTTCCGGAGAAAAAGACAAGCTCAATCTTCTAAAATCATACCAAAGACTACACCAGGGGAAAAAAAAGTGTCTCAATCTTTCGAATTCACTTTGAGACAAGCCAAATGATCGATTCTTTCTTCAAAAGTCTCAATATTCTAAAATCACCCCTAAGACTATGCATGGAAAAAAAAGCTTTTGGTTGCCAACACACTCAGGGTTTTGTGGTATTGGCACCATAGTATAAGCATCACACACATGCATATGGATCGATCCCAAGACCTTCAAGTAAAAGTATCACTCTTGGACCAGTAGTCCGACCTAGCAACAAAAAAATAAGAAGGAAAACTTGGTTTCGATTTTTAAATCCGCAAATGTGAGGGTTCTCAAATCCTATGAGTAGAGGTTGGACCTAAAAACGCTAAAAAGAAATGAGAGCGGCTAATGCCACCTCAGAAGCTTCTCGGAGCATATCCTTTTTTTATGACCAATATATCCTTGTATAAAATTACCTAAAAGGACATCCATCAAAAGTCTCTCCCTCCCCAATTTCTTTCTACACTCACCCACCCCACCCTAATCCCCCTAGCCCAGCTACCACGGTCCCCTCTGATAGCATCATCTGAGCGGGAGGTCATGGAGTGGGAGAGAGGGCGGCAAGCAGGGGGAGGGAGAAAGAAATAGGGAGAGGGAGAGAGATAGGGAGAAGGAGACGGAGAGGGAGAGAGGACGACGTGCAGAGGGAGGGATTGAGAGGGGGAGGCAGGGCATCTAGTGCAGAGGAGAGGGAGATAAAGGGAAGAAGGGGAGTGAACTGAGAAAATGAGGATGGAGTGGTTTGGATATTTTGGAGACAATAGGGTATATAGAGGGAAATTTTGAAAAAGTTTTCACGTATTTGGGGTGTATCCAGAGAAGGGATGTACTTAAAGAAGCTTGAAACGTGCAATTCGTAGCTCTTAAAACAAATAGTTCAAATCATTTTATATTCATAATTTCCAAACGTGGCATTTTCACCGTGTGTAAAATCTTTTCCCAAAAATTTTGGTTGCAAGAGTGAGCTTAATTAGACTTAAATGATCCTCGTTCACATGCCCCCTTCTATGAATTTATCCAAAACCTCTTGCTGATCATTTCCCCTCTATAAATATCCCACCACCTGTCCCCATTCTCCTACTCCCCACCCCCACCCATTTCTCACCATGGGATCCCTAAGCGAAGTAACCCCACTCGTTAATGACCTCAAAGTCACCATCCACCGATCATCATCCATCTTCCCATCTTGCCAAACCAATAGACGGTCCATGTTCCTCTCCAACATCGATCAGGTCCTCACCTTCGACGTGGACACTATCCATTACTTCGCTGCAAATCCAGATTTCCCGCCAGAAGCAGTAGCTCAAAAGCTCGAGGATGCTTTGGGAAGTTTGCTCGCGCCATACGATTTCTTGGCGGGAAGGCTGAAGTTTAATCCCCAAGAGGAGAGGTTGGAGATCGATTGCAATGCAGCTGGTGTTGGTTTTGTTGTGGCATCCAGCGAGCTGTCGTTGGAGGAGATTGGTGATTTGGTGTTCCCAAATCCTGCTTTTAGACAACTGATTGAGAGGAAATATGAGAGTTTGGGGATGCAAGAGAAGCCATTGATCCATTTCCAGGTATTTGTAGTGTGTCATAGAGTAGATAGATTTGGACCAAGTGTCCTTTGTATTCCTTTTTCTTTTTTTTTTTTGGAAGTTTATAAAAAAACACCCCATAAAATTTTTTTTTTTTTTTAATGGAGAGTGTCGCAGTCCTCTGGGCCAGAGTAATTCCTTCCGAGGTTTAATCCCTTAAAATTGAGAAAAATGACGAAGGACCGAACAAGATGACCGCGGAGAGCTTCGCACCACATTTTTGTTTTTATTTTTCTCGACTAATTTTCTTTCATTTCACGATATCACGGAATGTGGGGTTATTTTGTATTATCGTAAAATGTCCTTTTTTTTTTTTCCGTGAAATTTGTGCATGGGATTATTCCATGATGTGACGTAATGTCAGTTCATTATGTGATTTCATGGAAGAGAGGGCGTCCTGCGTTCATTTTGAAGTGTTTTTGGGCCCTTTGTCTATTTTTTCCTATTTAAAAGGTTTTTTCCCATAAAAAAAAACTTTTGTTTTTTCTTTTCTTTTCTTTTTTTTATTTTTTAATTTGAAGGGCTTGCATGAACTTTAGGTTTTGTAGGAGTTTGATTAAGAGATTCTACAATTCATCACTATAAATGTATTTGAGTGTTTGATTGGGGAATCTGAGCCCTCAAACACTACTTTCCCAGCTTGTTTTGGTGTAAAAAAATTAATTAAATCATAGGTACAGATGTTGGAGATTGACCACATCTTAAACCTGTGATTTGGATTTTTTAATTATTTTTCTTATTTTAATTACAAGTTAAAACCTATGGCAGTGTAACATTGTTTGTAACTTTAACCTGATCATAATTTTTCTTAACACAATGTGGGGTGGTGATTTTGGGCAGTTTTGGTTTAAAAGTGGAGTTCAAGATTCTCTAAGGGTGTGTATTTTCAAGGAAGAGGAAATCCAAAGTTACATGAACACACCCTAAAGCTGGTTGTGAAAAAATGTGGACTCTGGTGGGATGGTTGTACATTTAGCTACATCTACTTATTAATTGATTTTGAGATAAATAAAAAATTTCATAGGTAATCCCAGCCCTTTGTGATTTCTTCATTCTTGACTTCTTCATTAAATACCATAGGAAAGTTAGGGCCAACGCCCCCATCTACATCGCTATCTTTTATCCTTCTCTCACCTCTTTGTTATTCCTTGTTTAGACCTTAATTTACCATAAATACATAGGAATCCAATGCCAGGGAAACAAATGGGATCATTTCGAGCTTAGATAATTTGAAATGGGATATTTGCATAATCATTGTAGATAACAAAATTCTTAATTAGGGGTGGAGATGCAAATTTAACATGCAGCTCACAAATCTCTGCATTGTTTTCAGGTGACATCCTTCAAATGTGGTGGGTTTGCCATTGCCATGGCCAACAACCACATTACCTTCGACGGTTTAAGCGCCAAAATGTTCCTTCAAAACCTGGCCTCTCTTGCCCACGGCAATCCTCTCTCCATCACTCCCTACAACAATCGCCACCTCCTTGCGGCTCGATCTCCACCCCGTGTCACATTCTCCCACCCAGAGCTCGTAAAGTTCGAACTGCCTCCCACCGGAGAAGGCGTCCAACCGGCAACAGTTCTCGATACTGGAGTAGATGATCTTAACTTCAAGTTATTCCGGCTAAGTGCCAATAATATTGCTCGTATGAGAGAGAAGGCAAAGATTGAAGGAGCAAGTGGGCCTGCCATAACGGGCTTCAATGTAGTCACGGCCCATGTATGGCGGTGCAAGGTACTGGCAACCACAAACTCTCCGGCCGACCCCGACAAGTTGTCGAGGGTCCTCTACGCAATCGACCTCCGCTCGAGGCTTCAAGCTCCACTCCCCCAGTCATACACTGGCAACGCGATCCTCACAACCTATGGATCCGCTAAGTATAGTGAATTGGAGGAAGGCCCATTTGGGAGGCTGGTTGAGGCGGTCCGAGAGGGGGCGACGAGGATGACCGATGAGTACGCGAGATCAGTGATTGATTGGGGGCAGCTGTATAAAGGATTCCCACGCGGGGATGTGGTGATTTCGTCTTGGTGGAAGTTGGGCTTTGGTGATGTAGAGTATCCATGGGGGAGGCCCAATTACAGTGGCCCAGTTATGATTCGCAGTTCAGAGATTATTGTGCTGGTTCCAGACAAGAAGAAAGGCATGGGTGACAATGGGGTGAATGTTTGTGTAGGCCTGCCTAACAAGAATATGGAGGAGTTTGAGAGACTCTTTTATGAGTTCCTTGCTTAAATGTAGAAAAGAAAGTGATGATGATGTTGAAGATGCTTGGCAGAAATCAGGGTAGACCAAAAGAAAAAAAAATCCATTATCTTAGGTTGATTTCTCAGGTAGGAGTATTTATCAGCAAGTGTTGTGTTTAATAGCTTTAGTTTCTATGCTTTGTGAAATGTATGGGTGTGAACCTTGTATCTTTCATATTATGTAATGTTTCTTCTGTTTTCTTGGTTGTACATTTTATCTTTCAGGGAAACTTGAAGATAGTTCTTGACTTTGGGTTGTCGATTTGTTTGATGTTGAATTGTTAGAAACTTTTAAGCAGCTCGGTGCTATTTAATGGACTAAAATTGAAAATTTATCAATATTCAAGATACAAATGGCCATCAATCGTTTTCTCTTTGGTAAGAATTGAGTATTCCACCGTCACCCTAGTAAATCAAATTCTAACTCGTCGTTTGTTTGCTCTCATTTATTTATATATGTAAATGTTTTACATGTGTTATACATATGCGTGTTTGTTTGAGGTCTTTTATGTATTACTAGTGTAAATGTGGTGTGAAATTTGGAGGTTTTGTATCTGTCATCTTGAAAGGCCCCGGTGCAACGACAACAAATCCCACCAATGGCCTTCAACCTTTTGAAGTCCTATGGCGCTTACATTTGTAACCCAAGACATTCAGTTTCATATTTTAAATCTTCATAAATTTTGAGAAATATGTAGAGAAATGGTAGCAGCAGCATTAGTAATTGTATAGATTTGATTTTCTACACTTTCAAGGGCCCACTATTCATGATCCAACAAGCTGTTCATTACCTCATATTTGAAGATAGTCATAAGTTGATTTCTCAGGCTGGAGTATATGTCAGGGAGTTTTATTTCCCCTGTTTTTGTAATTTCTATTGTTTTGGTCAATGAAAGGGTGTGTAAACCGTATGTGCTTCTCTTTATCTTATCTTTATCTTGTTTCCTTTGTTGATTTTCTGCTCTTAGAACCTGTTTAATTGGTGTTGACATCCTACCAATTTTAAGCAGTTCCTAGCTATCAATCAAAAGGGATACAATTGAAAAGTAAGGTGAACTGTATAAATAGTCATCAAATAGTTTTTCCTATCCTGAGAATGATTACCCTAGTCTAGCAGTTAACCTAGTAAATGAAATTCCGAATGAAGTTAGGAGTCGGTGTTAGGATTTTGAGTACCGGCTAAATTCATGGGTTGGACAAAATTGTGGGTCTTTTGAGTTGTATTTTTTTTAATTAGAAAAGGGCTCAGAAGAAGAAAGTATGAAAGGATTAGAAGAAGAAAGTTCAATAATTTGTGCCAAAATTACGGATCAACCAGAATAGGGTTCGCTCGAGCGACCACATCATCCGCTCGAGTGGACAGAGTCAAAATGGCCCAGCGTTGAAACAGAATCTCACCCGCTCGAGCGGATGGTGGGTCTGCTCGAGCGGACAAGGCGGCAGAGTCCCAGGAAAATTAGAAACTGCTTTTCTAATTGTACTCAAACTGCTTGTTTTAATCTTAATCAAGTTAGACAACTTTAAGCATGACCTAATGGCTATTTGAAGGACACAAGGGCTATTCCAAAGAGATAACCTCACCTCTCAAAGTTTTGAATTAGATATTATGATTGAGAGAATTCTTCTCTAGAGATTTTTATAACGTTGTGTTGCCAAGTTCTTTATAGCCAGTTTTTCTGTATCTTTTGTAGAAGATTATCTTCTTGCGAGAAGACTTGAGGAGTCAAGCTCTGGATTGAATCTGCTGCAATCAACGGTGTGAAGTCGTTGAATCGTGAAGCAACGACAGAAGGTAACTTCAGTCTTTGGGTAGGAGATATCAAGGGATATATGTGGAATAGATCTGAATTTTTTTATAATTGCGAGATTCATAGTATTTGATTTGATCAACTTCGGATCGGTGGTTTTTTACCCGGTTAGGGTTTTCCACCTTAAATTTGGTGTCATTGTGGTGTATGCTTGTTGATTTTATTTCCGCTACATATTGTTTATTTCTGCACACTTTTGGGTTGATTGTCTGAGTAAACCAATCTAGATATCGCGGACCCTAAAACTTTAAGACGAGTCAATATCTCCCGACTCTATCCTTCACTTCTCACCTCTCTTTGAGGCTTCCATCTGCATTCCAACATTATATCCTGACCTCTCAAGCCTCATCTCTCTATATTCTTCTCCTGAGACCTCACTTCAATGTAGGGGTGCTCATGGGCCAGGTGGACTACGGCACCATATCTAAGCCCAACCAGACTTTATAATTAGAAACACAGGCATATATCCGGCTTAAGGGCAATATAACCTGAAACTGCTTGGGCCACGCCCAGGCCACCTCAAACATGCTAGAACGCAAGCGTGGCCACTTAGTCGGGCCAAACCGAATTAAAGCCCGATTATATTAACAACAAGAATTACATACACAAAAATCTTAAATTCAGATTAAATAAGAGTAAAACAAAACAAAAATATATCTCTTCTCGGATTGAGCTGGGCTTCAGATTTCTAAGACAGGCCGAAAGTTTAAAAGGGCTCAAACTATGTATCCTTTCCCAACTCGAGCACTACAGCCAAAGGCCTAAACCTGGCCCAAATCAAGTTTGGCTCCAATGGGCGTGAGTTGGCTCCGGCCATGATCAGTATTAAGTGGGTCAGCTTGACCTGTAATAACCCGCAATGGTTATGAGGGTTAATGTAGGTCGGGTCGGATTGACCCACAACGGGTGCGGATTTGGAGTTTCTAACCTGTTTAATAAATGGGTCGGATTCGGGTCAAGAGCATCTAACCCGTTTAATGAGCCACCTCTTAATTTATCGGTGCTAATACTTTGATGTGGATTCCTTGAAAAATCAATTCTGAGCCGAGAAATGGGTCTTCATGGTAATTTGGGAAAGGGGGTCCATCAACAATATTATGCCTTCTTAAGACTTATGTCCTTCACCAAAATAGATATGTCAACGTGAACCCAGCATAGTTGGGATTATATTCACGTATGCAGGCCCAATTCGGGTGCCCAAGATGTAGGATTAGGCCCCGCCCTAATCATTCCCAACTTAGGTTGGCGTTTGAATAGCATGGTACAAAGTCTAGGGCCGGCAAAATCTAACCCAACCTGACCCGTAAACATATGACCAGCATAGCCCGAACCACATACGGGTTGGTCACAGGTCAGATTTTTCTGACCTATATTTAAGCGGGTCGGTGTAGGGTCAACCCTTGTAATCCACAATCAACCTTTTTAATTTTCCATTCAAAATGTGCGTGTATTAAATGGATTATTTCAATGGATGGGCTAAAAAAGGAGAAATGAACCTTGACCTTAGAGTTTGCATGAACTGGTTCAATGCATGTGAAGTAAAAAAAGGTTAATGGGAATTGGCCTCACTTTGGCCCAATTGCTAGGCAATAAACCTCCAATAGTCGTTAACATGAAATTAGCCACAAACTAAACTTACAAATCAATAATGGCCAGGTCGGGGTAAGTGTTTGGGTGGGTTGACTCATTAAAATGATACGGGTTACCGAGGGTCAAATCAGGTTAAGTCGCAGTGGGTTTGGGTTATGGGTATCTGACCCGTTTAATAAATGGGTTGGACGCGGGTTGGGAGTATCCGACTTGTTTAATAAACAAGGCTTATCCGTTTAGCCCGACCGTACCCGTTTGCCACCTCTAGACTGCAAACCCACCTCAATTTGTTTTGCCCCTTCCTTTTGGGCTCCATTGATAAATGATATTCTAAGGAAGGCATAGCAATAGAAAGAATTACTCTAGATCAAGAGAATATGAGATATCAAGATGATAAAATAATCCTAATCCCTACTTTAAAGTTTTCAAAGCTTCATGCAATTTTGTTTTGCTAAATACAAACAGTGTGAAATTTGGATTAGTACCCATTCATGGAATGTAACCTTTAATCAATATAGTTCCAGTCACTGCGAATAAGAAAAGGCATCACCCCAATTGGATAATCTGGTGCTCAGAATTCAATGATTTCGCAAGCTTATTTATTTTTGTCATTGAATATATGGTTAATGGCCAATGGGTGCCAATTTTGAAAGAGCACTCACTATTGGGTATATAAATTTTGGGGTGATAAACCCCATTGAATCTGCGTCTGCTTTTCAAAACCCAGATGAAAATAATAGGTCTACCTCAAAAACCCACATGAAAATCATGGATTTGCGTTCTAACTAGGGTTGTAAATGGGTTGGTTCTGGTCCGGATCCATGGTAGACACGGACCAGGAACCGTTAAGGCGAAGGTGGACCTGGATTTGGCTCAGGAACTAGAACGATATATGGGACGGGTCTAGATCTGGGTCTGGCCCTAGGTAAAGAATGATATTAAAAAAACATGATTTTTAGGAGAAAATTTTGAAAATTAAGGTAATATGTCGGGTCTTAAATCCACCAGTCCGAACTAAAGTGGAACCGAACCTGAACCCATTTACTTATCGAGGCCTAAATAAGGACCCAGACCCGGTTTTTAACAGGTCGGAACCTCCAGGTAATCGGAAAATCGAGGACTCATTTACATCCCTAACTCTAACCACTTGTTTGGTCTCCCCCACGAAATCTGACCCAGATGATGTGAGTGATTTGGATTTGTCAAAGCTACGCCCGGCAATATTGAAAAAGAATATAGAAGGATGTGCATCAAGTAAGTAGAATATAGAAGAACGTAAAAGGGGATTAAACAGGTATGTGTGAGAGAGAGAGTTCAATTCTATGAATCAATATTTCATCAAGGCCAAAAAACTATACTTTTGTTCTACATATATTGCTTTTATGGGGCTATACACAAATATACATACAAAATAACAAACCAATCCTCCAAAACTCTATACAACTAACCCAAAGATCACCTCCTCCAACACTCATACAAAACAACATATTAAAAAACAACCACCAAATTGAAACGTTTCAAAACTCATAAGATTTGACTGCTAAAACAGTCCCAGCACCAACATCATCAGTATCAAGAACATGTGGATTATCAACCAAGATGAAGGGAGCATTACATCTTGTACTTATGCTCTGAAGCGTCTCGCCATCTCTCACCACGTAAATCTCCTCACACGGCCCCGTTCTCAGGTCTCGAATTGCATACGAACCCCCAAACACAACACAAAATATCACAAGAATCACCAAAAATCTCTTCATCTCCCTCTCTTCTCTTCTCTTCTCCTTCTCCTTCTCCTGCTGCTACACAAAGATTAACCAACTCTCTCCTTTGAAGTCTCTTCATGCTCTTGTCTTTCTATTTATAGCTTTTGAAATTTGAACTCCTAAAAGAGACGGTTAGGAGTTGGTCTTTGAAGTCTTCTGCCTTCGCTGAAGTCTCTTTTGGCGGACGCGTTACGTAATTGTCATGGGACGAAAATGGCATTTTAGGAAAATCGCCTATTCTTCTTGGGGTTGGTATGGACACGTGGGCTGTTTTGGGTGCAAGTTGCATGGAAATTGAGGGTGTGGTTTGGGTGAGATGACGAAATTGCCATCGTGTGAACCGTGCCATTTGGGGTTGGCTCGGTCGTCACTCGTTTGCCGCCTCGACGCAAGACTTGGCGAGAAGTAGATTTGACAATGGATGGTTCCTTTCGGCTGTTGCAACCTTGCATAAATATAGAACTGAACTTAGGTGGATTTAACTCCAAAGGAGTCGGACGAGTGGTCAGGACTATGGTTTCCCCCACTTCTGGAACTAGAGGTCTTGGAATCGGCTCACTCATTCCCCCTTCTTTAGGAAACGAAGGTTGAGTCCACTAGTGCCACCGCCTTGGGGTCATCAGGGTGTTTACCTAGCTTCCCTTTGAGCTCGGAGGAATAAGTCCTGCTCAAAGGATTGGAAACCCTCCAATATTAGAGGAAAAAAAAACTTGGGTATATTTTAAATGGAAAAGGTCTAGTTTCAAGGTATAAACTTGAATTAATTAGAAGGGGTTTAGGTTCAAAAATAATTTTTTATGGTAGATGAAAATATAATAAGTTTCCCACATGGGAGTTGGTGGAAGGGCGTAAGGCGTGTTGCTCCCCTTTTTTTTTTTTTGCATCTGAAACCGGACTTAGATTTACCTGTTTGTGTCTTTGTCTGGGTTTAGCGAGCGGCATCAAGAGAATTGGTCCAATTAGATCAAAGACCTCAAGGATGCCCACATTATCATAAAATATATAGGGCAATGCTTGTTTAGCGAGCACCATCTAGAGAATTGGTCCATAAGCTCACGATTGTTGGGCCCACCCTTGGTCCATTCAAATGGACCAAACACATGACCCTCTTGAATTACACATGTCTACTAACTTTCGGCCAGAACCGAATTTACTGGAACGTTGGATCGATTGTGTACCGTTTCAAAAATGAATTGTTGACAATCAAACTTTTGGTGCCTAAATGAAGATGATAGAAAACATGGTTGAGAATTATTTTGTAAAAGAACAAAAAGAAGCGAACCCATTCAACTCATTATCTTGGTAAATTGGATCAGACTACCTATTTTGAGATGGTCTGAGCCCAAAATAGGTTTTTTTTTTTTTTTTTGGGTAGAAGCAAAATAGTTGTGTGTACATATATAACGAGAATCATCTATACTGTTGTTTTTATGCATGATCTGCCTAACGTTTTAAGCCACGTGGCTACCTTTAATCAAATTACTTGCCTTACAGATAGGGATAACTATGCCCCGTTTTGGGATGGGCCAGATATATAATCTGGGCCCATTTAGTATTGGGCCGGATCTGGATAAAGTGATAGAAAGTACAAAGCTCGGCTCGGCCCAGCCTGGGTATGGAGTGCATGTAATTTGGTGATTAATTTATTGAAACAATTGCTAGAAAGCCTGAAAAAGTGATAAAAAGTTTGGCTCGGCCCAGCCAAATTTATTAAATGGGCAGGCTTGGGCCAGACACTTATTGGCCCATGTCTGTCCTAGGGCTAGATGTGGGCCTGTATTTCTGAAGTTGGGCTGTCCTAGATATGCCTAAGCCCAGCCTGACCAGCCATGAACACCCTACTTTGGGATGCTATAAGTTGAGAAACTCAAGTGAGTATTACCAAGTTATAATATGAGATTCCTCTTTTTTTTTTTTTTGGGCTATCGGAGGGTTCCCAACCCTTTGACTACACTAATCCCTCCGGGCCCAGAGGGGAGCCGGGTAAACTCCCCTGTAGGCCCAATTTGGTAGTGCAGTTTCGAATCTAAGATGCAAACCGTAGTCTCAGGCCAATTGAGCTACCCTTTAGGGTTAATGAGATTTTTTTTTACTCAAGGCAATTAGATTAGATCTCACCAATTAGCACAGTCGAATCTCAGTTTTTGCACAGTAAACCCTCCATGGTTTGAACTTTGAAGGTCGGCCACTATATGAATCAATTTTACAAAAAAACGACAGGATTTGCTGCTGATACATGTTCGTTATAAAATTGAAATGTGAACTGATACTCACTATTTCTCTTTTAAAATAAATCATATAATATTAGCTGATAATATTTACCTAATAATTAGGGGCGGACCTACATGTAGGCCTTGGGGGGCATGAGTTTTCAAAATTTTATTTTTTATCGCTAAATTTTTTGTAATTTTTTATTTTGACCCCTAAATTGTTAAAATTTTCTTTTAATAATCTTCATTTGAGCACCCCCAACCCCCCCACCCCCCACCCCGGTTCAATTTCCTGGGTCCGCCCCTGCTAATAATTACATGGAACTCCCCCTCCCCCCCCCCCCCCGGTTCAATTTCCTGGGTCTGCCCCTGCTAATAATTACATGGAACTTTCAAAATATAGACGTTGTCTATATTATCGTCAAGAACACCACATTTCATAATGAAGATAAAAGAAAAAATCTGAAAAATCCTAGAAAATGATCTTTAATAGCATCTTAAATTCATCTACTTAAATTTATCTTACATGTAATTAATATTATTTTGTTGCATAGCTAGCCATCATATTCGAAAGTATCCCTATATATTTTCTTGAGAAGATACCAAGCCAGTGACAACAGTTATGAAAGTGATTGGCCGAACCGTTGGAAGATCATAAAAGTCGATGGGACTCGAACCACTTATCCAACTTCCAAGTTACAATAATTGCAGGTCGAGCAAATGAGACTGATAAGGGCCTATTTGTTTGCATTAGTATACACGGTAGAATGTTTAAAAATAAAGAATAGTAAGATGAATTTCCAAAAGTAAACATCAAATAATATTTTTTTAGGAAAAGAGAATCGAGATAACATGTTTGATGCTCAATTTTGGAAATTCAACATTGATTTCATTTTTAACTGCCCATGTATTCAATTCCTATGTAGGAATGCAAGCAAATCGGGTTTAAAGTAACTTAAGGAAAAAGAGGTGGAAGGAAATTAGGTGTTTTAATACTCCATAGGGCTGCCTGAAAAATCTTGTGACAAAAGTTTTCAATTCAATGAGTGTGAAGTGTGAAATGACTGGCTCAAAAAATTGGAAGTTGTTGGGCTCTTGTGGCCCGTGTTAGCTGAACGTGGAATTTGTTCTCCCACGTAAGCTGATTTCTAATTCTGTAAAATGGTGATTTCCATCCATAAGTCTTTGTCTTGTAAGATTCGGATTCATGAGAAAAAAGTTTATGAGGCTCCTTTATTGTATCCATGCTGTATGTGAGCATCATAGCTTATAATCTCTTGCACCCGCACATTGCACATCTAACTCATTTGATAAGTTCATAAAAACAAAAATAAAAACTCATTTGATAGGTTTCTTCTTTTTTGTAGAAACTCATTTGATAAGTTGCGAGTTTTTTAGGGCCCGTTTGGCAATTTACTATTAAAATAAAAGTAATGTAAAGCATCAAATCAAAAAATAATAAAATATAAGGAGGTTACGATGCTATTGTTTCTTTAGTGGATTGGCATGGAGTATTTTTGACTTTTTTGTGTAAAAAGTGAATGTTTTTTTTTTTTTTTTATTAGTGAAAAAAGGGTTTTTTTTCTCTTTACCTTTTCTTTTGAAAAAAAGGAGCAAATTTTGAAGATATATACATATGATGTGATCTCTTATCTGAAAAATAAAAACTTTACATTACTTTTACTAACATAGTATATTCCCAAACGGATTAGGTATAATTTCCAATGGACGCTGCTAAAGTAAATTGATGCTCTCAATAAGTTCTTTAGAATAGAAGTTTGACCTATGGTTAGATTGACCAAATCTAGTTAGAAAATTAGAAAATCCATTGAAGGTTCGTCCATTGGTTCATAGAATCCCAGATCCACGGTGCAACTCATTTATTAAACAAAAACTTCTGAAATAAAATATTGTTACACGTATATGTTTTGGGTCAAAGTTTTACTCTAATATAAGTTGGGCTCACCATCAAATTAATCAGGCATGAAATATCTGATTTTATTGATTATATACATGATAAATCTAATGTTAGAGCATTTCTCCTATCAACGAGCTAGAAGTTCAGTGAAATTCCATGGGAGTTACTTGGGTTCACTTGATCAGTGCAGTTTCATTCACGCTCATATCCTATTATAATCAAGCACCATGCCTACTTTATGCCCATGAAACCTTTTTTTTTTTTTTTCTTTAGCTGACGAGCTATCCGGACCTCTTAGAGGAAACTAATCTTTGAACGTGCATTCCCCCTCCCACACACGCCAGATAAAGGATTGAATAATTCCTCATCAAACCATTACTAACCATCAAATTTAATATAAAAAAGCCTTATAATTAAGTATTATTAAAATTTACTAAACCAAGGCTTAGGATAATCCAATGAGACTGATTTTTTGCATGACCTTTATATCAAAAGTGGCCATTCTATCGATCCTATCCCGACAATAGGAATGCATCTAAGTGAGTCACACAAACTAGACCTCATTTGAAGAGCATGCAGCATGCTTGTAGGTAAAAGCCTTCCATCTAATGTTGACCTAAAGTATGATATAATTTTGACCCACGTTCTATATGGATCAGGACTATATATCAAAATTTCTTTGATTCTCAGCTTTGGAGGATCCAATCTAGCTACAAAAATAAATGCTGCGATAATTGAGGTGACGTTACCTTTTTTTAAATGTAACTTAAAGGTCACGATAATGAGAGGGACAAGAAGTCAAAATGTACGCACATGATCAAACCTTGCGATTTCACATTTTTTTATCTCAGGCACGAAAGAATGAGCAGAGGCTGCATTCGTAGGAAGCAGGATCACGCAATAATATGTGGTCCCCCTCCTAAGAAATGATCTTGATCTCTTGTTCGTTTTTACATCCATGGGGGACCTATATACATAGATATGGGGGCAGGATATGGTTGTCAATATCATTTCGGACTCCATGTGGGTCTAGCCTCCAATACAAAAAGTTTTGGTTGATTTTGAGCATTTCAAGAAAATACAAAAATAATATATATATGGAGAGAGAAATGAAAAATAAAAAAAATAAATATGAATTTAATCTATTCTAATAAAAATCTTTGAAATTACATTGTGGAAAAATATAAGAAATACAAAGTATATATTTGTATGAAAATAAAAAAAATTAATTATGTAAAATATCATTTCCGTCAAAATATGATTTTTCAGCCAAAATCTTGAAAACAAGAAATTTATGTGAAAATTTGGTTTCAACCACTTGATCGGAACGGAAAATTTCGGCATTTTTGACAAAAATGAGATTTTTGGGCTTTTTCGACTGAGATTGTACGAAATTAATCACTATGGGGCAAACACTCTCATTGGACCTGGGTCCGCTTCCAAAACACACTTGAAAACTATGAGTATGCTTTTAAATTCCACGTAAAAATCATTAGTTCGTACCCAAATAGCAACTACATTTTTGGGTCTGCCTCTCTCAAATGAAAATCTCGGGTCTCCAATGGTTCCGTCTCCATTGTGGTCAATTAATATGTAGCTGCCATTTTAGCCGGGGGGGCCCAGAGGCAGCTCTTTCATTAAATGGTCCATCCATTGTGGTCCATTGATGCACGCAAGGATCCATCATTGAGGAGCTCCCTTTGAAATTTAAACTACTAAAATTCACTTTCTTACTCTTTTGCTAATCTTTTTGCCAGATAATTTTACTTGAATTGAAGTTGGTCTCATCATCTTATTGATCATTGTAAAAAACAATAGATACCGATGGCTAGTAGCCATGGGTGAATGATTTTGAGTGATCTGAAATTCTGACAGAGGCTCCACTTATGTATTTCTAAGTCCAATACTTGAGAATTGAGGGAATTCTATGGCCAAGCCCCCAAATCTAATCAATGAAGGCATGATTTGTAACATTTAAACAGCTTCACTAATGTATTTCACAAATGGTTAGTGACAGTTGTCTCCAACTCCTCCTAAAGTGAGAATTTTCTCATTTCATGTTTTTCCAGCCCCAAAAAAGAAAATGACAGAGCATATGGTTACATAGTTCCCTCAAAGGCTTTCAAACTGCAAATAGATTATTTTGAACAATTTTTTATTTTCGAATTCTTAAAGAAATAATCTATCCTATGTATTACATTATTTACAAAAATAAATCAGTCTTATGAATTCTTTAGTGGTGCCTATCTAAAAATCCAAGCCGCTCAAAAGAAAATTACCCAATAACAGTCAGCACCACCTTGAAGATTGTTCATTGTTTTTTTTTTATTTTAACCATGTGTTTTATTAACCATTTGATACTGGGCCCAACCCTTATTGAAGTGAATTTTGCCTAGATATAAAGAGTAGTCAATAGATCTAATCTTCATCTCCCAAACCCACTAATTTATCTCCATCAAAATTTTATCTTTCCTTGACCAACAAATATCTATGAGTTTTTCCCTGTAGCTTATATTTGGAAATAGTTTTTCCCTCTCCCTTCCCAAAGTTTGAGTATTTCCCCATAGCTACCCTTACATCATTTTAGAACTATAATACCCACAGTGTGGGTTATGTTGTAAGAAAAATGCATTTTTGTGGATGGGTTTGGGATTTTGGTCAATAAAAAAGAAAACTACATTTTTGTGAATGGATTTGGGATTTTGGTCAATAAAGACATTCAAGCTTGTATTGTTGCATTTGTGGGCTGAAAATCCATAAGTATAATTGAGTTTGGATGAAAATGTATAGCATTATTTATAATTGAGAAGTGGTGTTCTAACATGCACTGTCTTATATTCTCTTGGATCTAAAGGTATGTTTGAATATGTGCAGAATAAAATATTGTAATATTACAATATTATAGTATTGTTGCTGTATGTAGTTATCCCACATTATAATATATATTAAATTCAAAACTGACCTCAACTTTCAAATAAGAAAAATGGTCAATAATTTTATGATTTTGTTTCAATGTTTATTTTTTTTTAAATGACAAGACGACGATGACATTTCCTATAAATTCAAGTCCATGAAAATAAGAAATATCCAATTTTATTTTCAAGATAAGGAATTTATGGTAAAATGGGTTTCTTTGAATTTCTAAGAACTTTATTCATACAAACAAACATGTGATAAATTCTCAAGATAAGGGATTCCATGGCAAAATGAGTTCCTTTGAGTTCATAGAAATTCAATTTCATGCCAACAAATCTATCTTTCATGGCATAATGGGGTACTTCTTTAAACTTTTAGAAATTCAGATCCATACTAATGGATTGGCCCAATCATAATTTAATGATGGTTAATTCATTTCTTTAAATCCCTGATAATTCAATCTCATGCACTATTATATGTTCAAGATAAGAAATTAGTGGAAAAATGGTTTCTTATAATTCCTAAGAATCATTTTCACGCAATCGAATTGGTCCTAAGCAAGACAGGCAACTAAAATCCAATGTATCTCTCATCCTTACCATCTATCAATCAATGTGATTTTTTCTGTTTGGACCCAGAAAATGTATATTTTCGAATCATGGAGAAAATGACCAATTTTTAAAAAAAGAAATGGAGAAATAATTAATTTATTTTATTTGAGGCCCACCTTTTATTGTTCAAAGCTGATCATATGAACCACCATTCTCAATATTCACTGTACAAGATTTCACCTCAATATGTAGAGGTAGATTATTCACACAAAGCCAGTCCACACAGGTTAAAATGACCAAAGACTTGGTAAAGGAAGAGGAAATGAGAAATCGTACCAAGGTTATAAAAAAAAAAAAAAAAAGAAAGAAAGAAAAAAAAAAAGAAAAAAAAAGGAAAAAAAAAAAAAAAAAAAACAGAGGTGCCCCAAGAAAAGAAGGTCTAACACCTCAATATGGAGAAGGTTGAGGGAAAATTAGAGTTTTGGAGAAGGAAAATGGAAAAGCCATATATAAAGGTAAGCTACAGGGAAACACCTCAATATCTATCCCTCATTCTAAAATCTTTGTAGCTTAATAATTCATAAAATCACCCATTCTCCATAAATATGCTCATTCCTAAAATCTCTCATTTCTTATTACGATACTCAATCCTAAATATACACATGCAATTACCCAAATTTTGAACTTCGTTTTGAAATTGTGATCCCATGGAAAATGTGATATGAAACATTGGATTGATCAAAAATATTTTTGTATGTACCCCCCTAAGGTTTGTAGGATTTGTAAATAGGCCACTGAGGTTTTAATATTTGCAAATAGGCCTTTGAATCTTTATTTTAATACCTTTTGTGTCCCTAAAATCAATAATAGTCTTCCAATCGCCATAGGTTTTTAGAGTAAAATGACACTTTTGTCCTTCTCTTTTATCCTTATGTTCATAATTTCAAAAGTTTGGACTCGATTTTTTTTATAAAGCATGTAACATTAACAATTGCACTTAGTGAGAGAGAATAACCCAACATAAATTCATTTATTCTTATCAATACAGGGCCCATTTCATTAAATCC
Source organism: Umbellularia californica (assembly GCA_028538565.1). Taxonomy (NCBI): domain Eukaryota; kingdom Viridiplantae; phylum Streptophyta; class Magnoliopsida; order Laurales; family Lauraceae; genus Umbellularia; species Umbellularia californica. The sequence goes on from JAPQWN010000009.1 coordinate 43,746,181, forward strand.
AAATTGGTCATGACACCAATCAACACCTGTACTTATAATCGTTTATAATTTAGCTAATTCATATATGGCCCACCATTTGATTGATGAAAGTTTCAAAATACATGATTATGCTTCATGTGTAGGGGTGTAAAAGAAATATTGGGGAATAGGCAAATGTAATATATATATATATTAATTTTTAGATTTTTTTTTTGGGGGGGGGGGGGGGGGGGGGGGTGTTTTGGTGTATTTGGCTCTATATAAAGGAAATATTGGGACAACGGGAAAATGTAAAAGAAAAGAAAAGATTATTTTTTAGAATTTGCAGGGTGGGGGGGGGGGGGGGGGGGGGGGGGGTGGTTTAAACTTTTCTCAGATATGGGTGGGGCTCTAGTCCCCAGGCTCTTGTACCTGGGTCCACTCCTGGGCCCTGGTCATGTGCATGAGAGAGTTATTGAGAGAAATCATTAGTACTTGAGATAAAGTAATGGTATTTTTGTAGATAATAGTACTCTTTTTTTTTTTGATGTAAGGGCAAAGTTGTCATTTATATGAAAATACAACACAAATCCCATGGTGGCTGCCCATTCTTGTTAAGAATATTGATTTTGGGGACATGAGGGGTATTAAAAAGGAAAATGAGGGGCCTATTTACAAATACTAAAACCTCAGGGGCTTATATACAAATCCTACAAACCTTAGGTGTGTATATACAAAAAGCTCTTGATAAAATGCTCTTTGAATGGAGTCTCAGAAATTAAAACCCAAAAACATCTTTAGAAATCTTGGTAGGAATTAGTACCTGGGACCCACCTTTAAAAACTATAAAATTTGACCCTACATTTAGAAATTAAAATATGAGGCCCACGTTTAGAAAATTTTTTGTATGTGGATCCTATATGTAAGAATTACAACGTGGGATTCACCCTAGAAATTACATCTTTGAACCCCCTTGAAAATTGTGATGCTCAGGGCCAATCTTTTCTAGAAATTATAATATGGGATCTACCTTCTAGGAATTAAAGTATTGGGCCCACTCTTAGAAATCAAGGTACTGAGGTTTGTTTTTAATATTTTCAAATCTTTAACCATTCTTCTCATTAAACTTTTCAAGCATGTGTACCCCTTTAATCACCTTAAATCCTCATGTAATTCCAATTTCATTATAAGATAAGACATCAATGGTAATCAAGACATCAATAAAGCACTGCCACACATATTAAATGTCTATAGCATATTCATGTGGCCCACTTGCTTAAATGTGGAATGACCATCACTATATGAAAATATAAGTTGCAGTAATCCAAATCTTAGACCAAGTTGCCTAAATGTTAGTCTGTTTCCAATCTAATGCTCCACACCGTCCATGTCATGATGTCATCCTTTACTATATCAGCCCAACGTACTCATAAACACGATTTCCTCTCTAAAGTGTATCACATAATATCTATATGACTATCTCTTATAATTACCTATCATAATTATATTTAGCTAATTTTTTCCCTAATTGCATTTTACCTTTAAGGTCATTTCTCAACTTCTTTCTTAAGGATGGCAACTAAAGTGCATGAGTGGTGTGGCAACTGAGGACCAGTAAGTGATGAATCACAATTTTTGTTTCTAAGCATTTGTTTTTTTTTTTTTTACTATTTCTAGTATTAATAGTTTACAGATATAATTATTGGAAATTCAAAATATATAATTTTTATTGCATTCCTTGCATTTTTTATGTATGGAAAGAGTGGTTTTCGTGTTTGTTATCTACTTTGATTTTATTAATGAAAATCTTAGCAATGTAATAATATGCTGCCTTGTTTTCTTTCTTCTAGGTACTTGTAGGTGGAATTTTAATGGAAAATTGTTTGGTTATTGTAAAGGAAAATGTCATTCGAAGGACATCTTAATATTTATGAAGAAATTTCTTATAATGACTATTTCTGAATGCATGTTTCTTCACATGTGATTAATTCTCTTTTAGATATTTAAGACTTGGGAATCTCTTATTCAAGTTTTATCAATTTTATTTAATTTATGAAGTTGTTATATTCTTTTTTTTTTTCATTATTGACGGTTTCCATTTTTTAATGCTTACTCTTTTTTTTTTTTAATCTTTTTTTTATATACTAATAGAATTGAAATGTTTGATTCTTCCACTAGAATTATTCTAGGTTTCTTTTAGATCTATTTTTTTAATAATATTTCTAAATATTATTGAGTTTTAATAATATTTTAAAGCCTGGGCGTTTTTTTTATTTTTTTTTATTTTTGCTATCAGAGGTTTCTCGTTGGACTAATCCCTCCGGGCTCAGAGGGAACTAGAGTAAACTCTCTTGTAGATCCAGTGTGGTAGTGCAGTTTCCAACCTACAACCTTTGAGAACAAACCGTGGTCGTTTTATCGGAGGGTTCTCGTTGGACTAATCCCTCCGGGCTTAGAGGGAAGCAGAGTAAATTCCCCTGTAGATCCAGTGTGGTAGTGCAGTTTCCAACCTACAACCTTTGAGAACAAACCGTGGTCATATGCCAACTGAGCTAGCTATCCCTTTATATTAAATAAAAGAGAGATGAATGAGGGCCAAAAGTGGCATGGACACTTTATATTTGAAAATGGATGGAATGAATTGATGATAAGTGGTGGAACACTTGTCCAATGTAAAAACACTACATGGAGATTCTCATATGCCTTTGGCTTTAGATTTAAGCAGAGACTCTCTAGAAGGTCAACAATTTGCCTCCATTGTGGATCGTTATGCTTGGGCTTATCACGGCCCAAGTCCAACGCATACTCCATTGAATTTCATGATCAAGCTAAGTCTTCAATTATGAATCATAATCCCAAATGCAATTAATTAATCATAAACAAGTAACAATGAGATGAGGCTACAGCAAGGACTAAATTCTGATTTTTGTTCCATAAACTGATCCTATCCTATTGACTATATATTTTCAAGTAAATTATTAGGGCAAGGACAACCTATTATCTAGTGGGAAAAGGCGCTTGTTCTTACCTACCCTTTTAGGGTTTGAACGTGGGCATACACCTTTCCTCACCCTTGACTGTGCTATCTCATTAGAGGTCAATACCCCTGACCAAAGGGCTCAACCACCTCACCCGATGCATACTTCCTCACCAGAGGGGTAGGCCCCAGCTAGGGATGTAAACGGGTAGGTACTAGTCTCGGTCCATGAAGGACTTGGAAAGTGGGCATACACCTTTTAGGGTCGGTTTCGTATATGGCATGGGTCCGAGTCTAGGTCTGGGTTTAGGTGCAGAAAATGACATGTAAAAAACCTAATTTTAAAAAGGAATTCTTGAGATTTGACATAATATCTGAGGTCTCGAGTCCACTGGTTGAAACCAAAGTAGAATCAAATCCAAAATTTATTTAAGTTAAAAGTAAAAAAAAAAAGGACTAGGTCCAGAGCCATTTACTTATTACGGTCTAAATAAATTAAGATCCAAATTTAATTTTTAACGGATCAGAACTTCTTAGTAATAAGAGAATTGAAACCATATATATCCCTAGTTCCAGCCCCATGAGCTGGAATTAAAAAAAAAAAAAAAAAAGTCAACTACCAATGGGTACATTCTCAAAGGGGTCCAGCCAGGTCCTTGCTGCATGGGCGGCCATTCCGTGCAGGTCTACCAAATGTCTATACATCTCATGTGTTTAGTGCTCTGAAAAGACAAATATAAGAAGATTCTATGGCTTACTCCTTACACACCTAGATTCTCGGTTTTTTCACGGCTTTTCACTCCACACGAGGATCTCAACGTTGAGTTTCTTCCTTTCCCTTTCGATATCTTCTATATTTATGGTTTGGGTTGCTGGACTTTCATATGCATAGATCCACCAGCTTGTTTTCTTCTCTTCTCTTTCTGGGTTTTGCTCTTTTCTTCTTCTACACAAATCCTTCTCCTCCTCTTGATAAAATGGCTGATGAAACTCCCAAATCCATATATGAATTTGCAGTCAAGGTACTCTTTTCTTTCAATCTTATTGCTTTTTGGTTGTGGGTTTTTCTTCATGAATCTGTTTGGTTTTGTTAATTTGGAATGTTGGGTATTTGCTTTTGTCCTTTGTTTTGTAAAGGAGAGGCTGCATATGGGTTCTAAAAGTATGAGACTGAAGATTTTACTATTTTTGTTTTTTGTGTTGGTGTTTTTAGCTGCTTCTTTTACATAATCCTTCTGTTCCTTCTTTGAATTATCCCTTTTTTTTTTTTTTTTTTCAAATATATGCTTGTTTGAATGGGATGGTATTTTAGATTTCCCTTACATGATTATGGATATGATTGTAGGATACTCGCGGCAATGATGTGAACTTGAGCACTTACAAGGGGAAAGTTCTTCTCATTGTCAATGTTGCTTCTAAATGGTAAGTGTTTCAATCTCTTGGGCTCATATATATATTTTTTTAAGGGGTCATCTATTAGATGATGAATAGTTATATTTCCATGTTCATAGTATGTGCTATAAAAATTTTTTTAATGTCCTTGCGGTCTATGTTTTCATGGTTATTTCAGTATTCACACTATAAATCATCATCATCATCATCATCAAAGTTCATAGTATGTGCTATAAATTTTTTTTAATGTCCTTGTGGTCTATGTTTTCATGGTTATTTCAGTTTTCACACTATAATTAATCATCATCATCATCATCATCAAAACCCTACCGATCAATTTTTGACAATCATAATCATCATCATCAAAGCCCTACCAATCAATTTGGACTGTCTTTGTGAGTTCTTATTTTCTACATCCCTACACAGGGCTATATTATATTTTGATACAGTCTAACATATCATATCTGAGATTGTTCTAGACTTATAGTTCATTTCAATTCTTCATTGGTCTCCCCCTTCCTCCAATTACTTGTTATTCTGAGTTTCTTGGTACATGAGTTGATTTCAGCCTACTATGTACTTTTATCTCCATGTAAAGATATCCTTTCATGTACAAAATTGTGTGTTTTCTTGGTGAATAAGCACTCATTCAAATTCTTCTTTCCCATCATTTTGGTCAATATTCTTGTTCCAAATTATTATCATCACCATCATCATTCAAGCTCATCCTAGCTGTGCTTTTATTCTAATTAATCCAGTATATTTATAAGGTCTTTTTTTTTTCTCTAAAATGGTCATTTTTGTGATCTTGATCTCTGGGATATCCCCATGACCTTTTGCCCCTGCTTAGATGTTAAAATTTTTACATATCCACTCCTCTCTGCATATCCCTGTAGCCTCACTCATGTGAATAATGAAAAACCTGTTGATTCATCTCATAGGTGGGTAAACTGAGTAGGAAAATGGGGGCATACTCAAATGTGTGGCACCTACTTACTACCAACCCTAACCAAGGAAAGGGCAACTTCCTGATAGTCCCACAAGTGAGATAGCGCTTTTTTTTTTTTTTGGAATCAGTTTGTTGAGTGTTTGGTGCTTGTGTTAATGCGGTTTCTGAAAATTTTTGGTCAAGCTTCAATGACACAAGCTTGTAAAAAATTTATGAGCACCTCAATCAGATTTGACAAAACTCTAGTAAGTTAAACTAAGTATATAAAGTCTGTAAAAATAGCGCGGTTGCTTCATTTTTCTTCCTTAGTACTCTATCAAGTTTTACGGTTCCATGTACTCAGTTGAGTGTTTCTTGGGTTCTACAAACATTAGCAAACCTTTCAAAACAATCCATTCATCTTGTTGGTGATTCTTATAGGGTGGGTTCTCTATATTGGTAATAGGCAGTTACCCATATCTTGAGATACCCTTTTCCTGTTGTTTTATATGAAAAATATTTAGATTCTGAATTGGCTGATAATGGCAAGCGTGCCAAAATTGTTCATTTGTGATAATGGTGATGCTAATATTTTATGTGTTTCATTATTTTATATATCTGGATATAATTTTTAAATGGGCACCAGTTAGTTTCAAGTACACTTTTAAAGCCTTTAAACTGAATTGAAACTGCTTTGAAAGTATTGGCAATTTCATTTCATATTTGAATACAGTGAGATTTGGTATGTTTAATAGCATTTCCAAGTCAATTTGCTGGTATGTGTTTCTTTTTGGTTCTTGACTTTGATCTCAACATGGATTTCTAAAGCACAAATGCTGCAATGCATTTTCATGGCTGTTTCACAACAGATTCACCATTTTATCAACCAACCATCTTCTGTGCAGCAGTGAGGTTCTTATCCCAAGATACCAACTGGCTTGGGTCGCACTCAGAGAACACAATGAAAAACAGGTCCCCAAAAAATGGCAAAAAGAGAGGAAATTGGGGAATCTTATGATTATCCTTTTCTTTTATAATTTCATTTTGAATTAACAATCCGAACAGGACATGTACACCCTCCTAAAAATAGTGTCGGCATCAACTCCCAGCAGAAATGTTGTTGCCACAGTACTGCATAGACTAGTCCAGTTTATTTGTTTTTAGAATGAAACAAATACTACATGACTATTATCTTTTTTTTTTCCAATGACTAAAAGGGTCGTATATTTCAAATTTGATTGCTGTATAATGATGGATATTAAATACTTGAGAGCTAAGTTTCTTTCATTATAATCATCACTTATATTTCAAATTTGATTGCTGTATAATGATGGATATTAAATACTTGAGAGCTAAGTTTCTTTCATTATAATCATCACTTTCATCACCAAAGCCTTATTCCATTAATCTGGGTTGGTTCGGTGGCTAAATTTCTTTGTCATATTAAAATGCCTTTAGCTTCTCATATTTTTATCCAAAGTGATTCAAAGATGGTATGGTCACGCTGCTCGTGAATGGTCTCAATGTAAATCTTGGAACTTTGATGGAACTGATTTTTATCTTATTATTCAATGAAATGTATCTTTCATTTCTGAGTTCATATGGAGTTTACATAAGAATATCAATTATCACATGCTCAACATTTTGAGAATTCTGTCTTGTCTTTCAATCTCAGCTCAACCTTTGACCAGGGTTCTTATTTCAGTGAGTTTTTTTTAATATATCTTCTTATTGATGCAGTGGATTGACACATCAAAACTACAAAGAACTGAATGTCTTGTACAAAAAATACAAAGACCAAGGTTAGCGGTGTTACCAATTTGTTACTTTCTTCAGTAATTGTTTTTTTTTTAAGAAATGCTACATTTTTATTAGTGATTTTATTGCCAATATTGCTTTCACAGGATTTGAGATATTGGCATTTCCTTGCAATCAGTTTCTCAGTCAAGAGCCTGGAAGTAATGAGGAGATTCAGGAAACTGTCTGCACAATGTTCAAAGCCGAGTTCCCCATCTTCGACAAGGTCTCCAGCATTTAAGAATGAAAAGAAAAGATGCACTTGAAGAAATCTTAACACAGTGGATTAACTTTTTTTTAGCTTTTTTCTTTTGACCCTAAAATTCTCAGAGATAAAGTATGACACATCCATCGATTCTAACTGTTCATCTGGTTGGAACTTCAATGGGTGGACCTTATAAATAAGAAATATGCTGGCTGGCCAAACAGTATTAAGTATTAACCTTTTTCTTGGAGGCTTTTTTTCAAAGGAAAAATAAGTACTTTCAGATTGACTCTGGGATAGGCATCCATTCTTAACCTTAAAATCTCTAATTCAATGGTTAACATTGTCCAACCAGCACTGTTTTTCTCATTGATGGCCCCTCCAAGGGAGGTTTATAAGATATGGTTGGGTGTCATATTTGTGTAGTAACCATGTTCATAAACATGGTTGCTATTAATGAGAAATCAACTGTCACTTACAGGTAAGTCTGGTTATCCAAATACATGAGCCCTGATTATCTACACTCTGTTCATGAAGATCCAAATGGGCCTTAGGGACTAAAAAGTGAGGCAATGAAGTCAAGTATTAATTATATTTAGCCTTATTTTTGTTAAAAGCTTAGAGCTAAGGAATCATGATTTTCATGTTGTAATCTCTTGAAGTATAAATCTGATTGATTTCCTTTATAAATTTGGATGATATATGAATAATGAGGAAACAGGAACTATATGCTCCTGGTCCATACAAAGATTTTTGTTGATTTCATACCAGCAGGGAACTGGTTAGTGAATGGTAATCCGGGCCAATGATCTTACACACAACAGAGTGGATGGGGGCACATCCTGCAACTCGTACAAATTCCCAATTGGAAGATCATAGCTAATGCGTTCTTGAAAGTAAGTTGGGATGTTGCCCATCCTCAGTGTATGCATCAGATAGTGGTGTGAATTTGTACGAGTTAAAAAAATGGGACCAGCATTTGCCACTACCAGCATTATCCTAAAAAAACTTTGGTAGTGGTACATCCATTTTGTGCAAATGAGACCATCCTCAGTGTATGTACCACTACCAAAGGTTTTTTAGCACGTAATGTTTGTTTTCATTATGTTTACTAAGAAGCCTATATAAACCTTCTCAAATTCAAATCTCTCCTGATGATGTTTACAATTCCTTGCAAGAATACCATATTTCTTGTGTTGTTTCACATATCTCCAACTTCTTTTGTAGGTTGAGGTGAATGGAAAGAACACTGCACCAGTCTACAAGTTCTTAAAATCTCACAAAGGCGGGTGGTTAGGAGATGGCATTAAATGGAATTTCACAAAGTTTCTGGTGGACAAGGATGGGAATGTTGTGGCGAGATATGCCCCCACAACAACCCCTCTAAAAATTGAGGTTTGGAAACTTCCCATTCTCTCAGTCATCCAACTTGCCTTTGTTATATATAAATATATATATATGTATGTATGTATGTATGTATATATATATATATATATATATATATATATATATATATATGGGTCAGCTCTCCTAAGCTGAAGCTTAAGCTAAGATAAGCTGAAGTAAACTCAATTGCGTGGTGGAGCCCACTTAGGGACCCATATGGGGATGGGAGTGTGGGGGATTTCAAGGACTCCCTAAGACCCTCCTCGGGTAAAAAATCAACCACAACCGTGGTTTCTATTATCTCCATCTAAGCACCAAAAGTTTAATGGTTAATAGTCCATTCGGATCGGTGCATTGTCGATCCAACGGTCTAGTAAATTTGGTTCTGATTAAAGTCGGTGGGCATGTGCAATTTAGGGGGGTTGTGTGTTTGGTCCATTTGGATGGACCAAGGATGGGCCCCAGAAGCGTTAGCTTACAAAAGCTTTGCTCATATATATATAAATATATATATATATATATATATATATATTTTTTAGTTGCTGAGTTTCCTTTATGGCACTTTTCTTCACAGAATGACATTCAGAAGTTGCTGGCGAATTAGAAGTTGCTGGGAGATTCATGAATTCGCATTCCAACTGAAGCTTTTGTGCCATGCCTGCATATTTGATAATGTGTAAGTTCCAATAAACAGGGTGATTCTATAATTCTTAGCTTTAATTTGGAAACTCTTTGTACTGTTTGGGTGGATCTATGTGATGATACATTTGTGTTGAAGTGAACCACTGCTGGAATGTGATTTTTATTTATTTATTTATTTCTCTCAATTGTGAAGGAAAGGCAGTTCATTTATATCTCCAGGTCCTCTAACACCCCTTCCAAAACAACAGATATTGCCAAGGGTGTCAATGGGTATTAATCCAGGACAGATCTGGGCCTGTTTTGGCAGGTCTGAACATGCATCTGGCTCCTAATGGACTGGACTTGGATCCATGTGTAGGATCTGCAATCATTAACTAGCCAGATCTAAAACCAAACTCTTTAAGCGTAATTGGCAGAGCTTAACCATTTTCCTATCAGGTAGCATATTTTTCTAATGGCTAGTAATAGATTTGTAAACAATAGAGTTATTGTATATATATATTTTTTTATAAAAGAAAACCTTAGATATTTTTCTGTATTTTATTTGTGAGTTTTATAGGAAAGCAATTTAATGGTGGGCCCAACACTCCCCTCATGATTTTGCCTAGATCCAGTGCGCCAAGCAAATATTTTGAGTCATTGTCGTCGTCATCATCAAAGTCTTGTCCCAACTATGTTGGGGTACTCTGCCTGTTTTTTTTTTTAATTTTATTTTAATTTTTATTTATTGCCGGTCCCAAGCCCGGATAAAGGAGGAAGGTTGTGTTAGGTAGGTTGACGGCCAACGTAAAAATTTGTCACAATCCAAACATGAATTCTGAGATCAAAAGCAATTATTTTTAGTGGTTTGGATTTGTGTAATATCATTTTCACGAAAGAAGTTTCATTTTTGGCTAGGAAAAGTTATTTTAAAAAAATTATTTTCCCATGATGTCACATAAAACTATTTCATATAGGGCCCGTGAAAAAGCAGCAGTCCATGGAAGCACTCTTCCATGGGCATTACAAAAACACGCGCTTGGTCATTAAGGTTTAGGGATACATTATTAACAATAGGCATCTATTTTAAATTTTATTGCAGGTATCTTTTTTATTTATTTATTTTACTTTTGGATTTTGGAGATTTATCATCATGTTTTGAACTTTTTTGGGAAAATTGAAAAAAAGGTATAAATTTTTTGGCTCATTTTAAAAAATGTACATGAGGATTTGAATATTTCAAAAGAGTATAAAAGTTTGCCACAATTTCTCAATCAAGTTCTCTCCATTAAAGTTTTGAGAAATGATAAAAATATCCTCATATAATTTTTAAATAAATTTCTTTAATAAATCCTTTAAGAGAAATGATCAAGTCCAATGCAAATGACCTAGTGGGGCCCACTTCAACGACCTTTATGCATGGATGGTTAAAAAGGGGGATTCCAAATGAAAACTGGCTTCATTAAATGGCTATGATCATCAAAATAAAGTTGATCAGTTTTAGGTTGGAAAAATGTTTAGACAAAAACATGTCATAAGGGAAGGGTATTTTTGTCATTTATTAAAATAAATTATATAGAGAGGATTTCGCCTATGTTAGGCATTTCTATTTCATGTCTCTATTTCTCTAAATGTCTAAATTAGACAGAAGTTTGAACAATTAGAGCGTTTGGCATAAAATTCTAGACTCTGTCCGCTTTAGACATTTAAAGGCAAATCCTATAAAATCCAAATGCTCCAAAAGTGGGCAGATGAGAAATAGAGCTTTTAGGTCTTAAAATATAGAGGCGAGGTATTTAAAATAGATTCTTGCATTACCAAACGCGTTTTTTCTTTTTATTATTCTAGCATCTTTTTTTCATGGCTCTTTTTTTAATGACTCTATTTTAGATAGATCTAAAAAAAAAAAAAAATGTAGAGGTACCAAATAAGCCCTTCATTACATCCAGATTAGAATTTTTTAAGCAAAAATCTAATTTAATCATCAATAGGTCAAATCATTGCTTCATCCACCACTCACTATATGAATTTTGGATCTTTCGAGGCTTTAAGAGAAATCCTAGGTTAAGGCGGTGAAACTCCACACTGGGAACCATCAATCAAAATTCAAATTGCTCAAAATAAATACCTTAAAAGAGTATGAAGGCATTTAAGTCAATGATAGACGCGATTAACACCCATGCATATTGCCATATTCATTATCATGTTTTTTTTTTTTTTTTTTAAATCAAACCTCCAATCAATGGTTGGAAATCTCGAAAAATGTTATGATAGCATTTAATTTGGAGGGCATTTATTTTGAATGATTCGGATTCAATGCTTAGGCCCGACTTGGGGTTTCTTGACTCCCATCTCACGTCTTAACGGCCAAGATTTCTATAGCACCCATGCGTCATGAACATGAACGGTGGATGGAAAGCTCAGAAAACCGTTAGCCAACCGTTACGAATTTAAACAGCCCCAACTGTCTCCTGCCAAATGCTTCTTCTCAATGCAGAGCTGTTGTCCTCGTATTCCCTCTACTCTCATTCCAAAACCCTCGTTTCTTCTTCACCTTCCAACTCTCTCTCATCCCAAATCCTCTTTCCAATGGAAAAACACCCACAAATCCTCTTACCTTCAACACCCATCTCTCCATCTCTTCCCAAACAAAAACCCACTTCACAGAACACAAAATCCATAGGTTTAGAACTCGATTTGTGAAGCAACGATCACAAACACATCGGAAGAAAGCGAACTGAAATGGGTGTCGGATAAAATGCACGTCCAAAAGATCTCAAAGTCATATACAGTACTGGGAGCCACAATTTGTTGTGTCCAAGAGATTCGTTGAAGCCAATGATTTGTATTTTGTGATAAAAGAAGAGGCTTTGGATCCTGGGATCGTTCTTGAATCTGCAGCGATCGATAAATTCACAAAATCTGTGTGTTTGATAGTATGTCTGAGAGAAACGTCGTTACGAGTGGACTGTGCAAGCAACCATGATGAAAAGTTTTTATGGCCACAATGAAGTTCCTGGGTTCATTTATTTGTGAGATGTTCTTTGGCTTTCTAGACCAGGTGCAAGTGTGTGCATATATGTACACACTCTTTTCCAACTATCCATCTATCTATGCATACATGAGATGGGAAAATAGACCTCATGAAAAATATACACGAGACCAATACATAGATAACAAGCACACCTTATACTACATGCATGAGGTACACGGAAACTCTAAATAGATTTATGTAAGTACTCTAGTAGTCATCATACGGTGCTATTTCAAGAAAAGATGCCTGGATGAGTATAATTTATGTTTTTGTTGCTTAGGAGGGGAATTTTAGCTACTGGTAGCATGAATAGGTTGCCTGTAGACATATCTCCTTGCCCAATAGAGATAATTCAAGAACCCCACACATCCAATGACAGAAAGCAACCAATAGTAACGATCAAGGTAGCTCTTGTTCAAGTTGTTTCCCTCCAGCCACCCCATCCCTCCTCTATGCTTAGTAGCTCTGTTCACCATCTTCACAAGAAAAGAAGCCAGCAAGGAAGACAACCCAGTAACACACCAGAAGATGGCTGTCCCAATTGACTTCATTCCTCTTGAAGCTTCACTGTTAAAGAACTCTAGCATCCCAACAAATGCAAATACATCGTTGATGGCCACAGCAATGAACTGGAGCAGAAGCCACATCACAGACATGGGAACTCCAGCGGCAGAGTCAATTAGTCCATAATCTGCTGCAACTCTTTTCCTCTTCTTCTCTATGAAGGCAGCCAGGCAGGCTGCTACAGGAGTCACTATGAAGCTAACACCGATGCGTTGCAGGTGGGTGATTCCACTTCTATACCCTGTTACCTTTCGAGCAAATGGCACAAAGAAGCGATCATAGATGACCAAGATCATTGTTTGAAGGATTATGGGGATTACTATGAGAGTAACTGGGGAGATGTGAATACTCCCTAGCTTGGTGTTCATGGTCATGCCTTGTTGTACAGCAAATGTTGTCAGTTGGGAAATGGGCATATGACAGAACACTGCACTGATGAATATAGGAGCCATTCGAAGTACAATCTTCGTCTCCTCCACTTGAGTTACAGTGCAGACAGACCACTTACTGGTGTTTCCATATGGAATTGAAGCTTTATCCAGGAATCTGCTAACAAAAATTCTATTAGAGAAACTTGAGCAGAATTTTATTTATACACAATAATTCTAATGGTGCATTAATCGGTTGTATCAAATGGTATATGATTTCAATGCTCTTGAAGACTACTGTCTGTTCTTTAGAAATTGTAGCCTATGGTTCTTGTCTGAATGTGATTATTCTTAGAAAAGCTATTTTACTTTATCCTCCTTTTCTGGGGTCTGATAGGCTGCCTTTGTTGGCATTTATGATTTAAGTTGGTCTCAGCTTTGCTAAACATTATATATACAACGGAATCAAGGAATTCAACCCCAGCACACCAAAATGTGGAACCAATGAGGCCTCACACCAGTTGTGACTCAAATCACACATAAAAGATTGGAGAAGTAAAGGCAGAAAACACTTTCAGTCTGCTATTTCGCCATAATATGTGACTACGAGGTAGCTTTATTCCTTTAAGATGAGATAGCTTTTGACACTTAAAACCTTTCAAAGCGTAATCTTTTCTCCTCTCTAATTCCATTTAAATGAATAAATCAGCAAGACTGTAAACAGTCTAAATGGTGACAACTTTGAGTCAAAAGAATTAATTTGAGATATTGGCCTAGTCTCCAAATATTTGTCCGTAATCATACTAGAAAGATATTCTTACTTTAAATCCTTTGTATGTGGGAGAACTTCCCCATCTACTATCTCCTCTTTCATTACTTGATGAAGTTGTTCTTCATTTTCAGGCAAAATAAGCCTTCTTTTCTTAAATGCAGCCACAAAAACCTGATAAATAAAAGAAGTTAGTAATCACATTTTCTTCATCACCTGTTACCAATAGATACTAACTAGATCAAGTGTTAATACAAATCTATGAAAAGAAACATAAAGAATTCTGTCAAGGAAGATAAGAGGGGGATGGGGAGATGTAGCTCTATACCTGCAGCATTCGAGTTACAGGGCTGCCTTTGGGACACTGGATGCGGTAGAAAGGCAAACCCATGACCATCACCAACATTCCCACCAAAACGGCCAATCCACAGACTAGCAACCCAAGGTCCCACCCTCGATTGTCTTCAATCCACACAATGAAAATTAAGCCTATGATGGATCCGATGGAAAAGCCTACAGTGAGCCAGTTGAAAAAGCTAGATCTCTTCTTCGACTCAGTCGGATCATCCTCGTCGAATTGGTCTCCCCCAAAAGATGGGATGTTGGCGCGCATGCTGCCTTCGCCTAATGCTACGAGATAGATTGCAACATACAATAAAACCGCATTATAACCATTTACATGCTTGCAGCTGCTCTGTGGTTTCGAGACGTTGCATTCAGGTGGCCGGAGCGATGGAAGATGTGCTTGCAGTGCTAGCAGACCATATCCCTACATGTTATAATTTCAATTTCACATTACATTTGCTATACTTCATCCCTATGGCTGCATACTGCTAATGCCTTCAAGTCCTTGAGGGTAGAGACATTGTACTCCACTCTATTTGGATTAATACAAGCTCATAAGATTACTATGTTTCTGCAGTTTACTAATAAGTTACTGTGATCTTTGACTCCAAGATCTAGCCAGATCTAACCAGGATATCAATAAGATTAAGATCATGGTAAAACTAGCATTGGTATGTTAATCTAAAAGGGTTGACATCTATGAATCCGACCTACAATAATAAGGGCAGATTTATATAACACAAACTTAAATCAAAATATAAATGCATGCCCGTCTCAAAGAAGAAGATAGACTTGCACAAATCCCTAGGCCATTCAGCTTCTTTTGATTGGGAATTACTACACTCCTTAACCTCTACCTTTTATGTGGCATCAATGGGGCAATCAGAGTATTGATAAAGAGAGGTGTTGTAACACTTGAACCCTATATGATGGATTTCTCTAACTATTCCCTTCCCATCATAAAAAACTACTTCTAATAAGTTTATGAAACCCTCATGCGTATAGCTAACAAGAGTCATGCAAGATTCGAACTTTCCATCAGGCCAAGATGTCTCTAAGACATATATCAAACAATATGGGCAACCCTAGATTACTTGGCTATCCAAAGTGGGACCCACCCTTCAGTATGTGGTCATGTAGACCACATTCCCATAAAGTCCCAACACAGTTTCCATTCTCTTACGATTTTTTTTTTTGGTTCCCAGCTATAGGGGGCTGGGGCCCTGCCCTCGGGTGAGGTGAGAGAGCCCTATGGTGAGGGCAGGGCAGACGTAAGTGCTAGCATGTGGGTGTGACCGCACCCATGTGATTTGAGAAAACCCTTAGATAAGCTCTTAAAAAGATTTGATTTCATTATTTTAACTTCTTCATTTAACCATATACTGCACCACCCAAACAAAAATCGCCCTTGGGCGAGGGAAATGGGACTTTCCCCTGCTACCATCTTCTATTATCTGCTTGGGACTTACCTTTTTTTCTTAGTTTTTATCGAAGCCATTCACATCAAATGCAAATATCATCATCATTGAAGTCTTATAACATGGGGTGGTTTTGTGCATGATTCCTACTTTTCCACTATACAATCAAAACCTTGTCCCATTTCGAAGCTATTCATATCACATGTCCTCTATGAATACATACTCTTCCAAATTTCACTCCAATCAAGGACACAGCACCAACACATTGATTAGTGAATAAAAAAGATAGATGCCTGTGAAACCTGTTTCTAAACTAGATATGCTGAAAACACATGGGAACTGGGGTGCAAGTATCATAAATTTTCCAGTAAATTCTGACTTCAAGCTGAATTGATTCCGAAGGGACAAAATCATAGATCTTAGATGGAGACAACCTGAATTGCATGCAAGTCTACAGTTTTTTTTTCTTTTGCTACAACCAATTTTCAAGCGTGCCATTATATCTTCATACCAAAGTACTATACTGATTCTTGAGCTTGAGTTTTGGTCCCATACTTTGGTGATCCTGACTATTGACCTAGAAAACATATCATAGATGAAGAAATTTTGGGAAGCTTTGATCTACACCCTCAATATTGATAACTGAAATGGAAGCATAGCAGTGATCCACACCAGTGGCGGCTCCAAAAATTCAAGTCATTGGGGTCAACAAAAGACTTATCTTCCACAAATCGAATAAATTTGTGTTCCCCTTTATCAACATCCGTCATCTACTTTTGATAATATTAGGGTTTTCTCCTTCTAATAAGGGGAAAATACCGTATTTAGAAATTAAGTCAGGGTAAATGAAGACTTACCGACAAAATGTCTAAACAAGAAAATTTTCTTTAAAAAATAAAAATTGGGCCCATTATTATTATTATTATTTTTGGTACACAAATGGCCTATTAGCTTAGGCATTGAGTGGAGTCAAAAGCTTCTCTTAACTTCAATTCATTAAAGATGATTTTTTTTTTTTTAAATATTTTTTAAAATCTTAGTGGGGTCAAATCCATGTAGCACCGCCCATGATCCACACATTGTAAAAAGATCAAATATTAGTTGGTAGGACATCCAGCCTGGATTTCTTTTAGGATACTGTCAACATGGTAGATCATAACAAGTAAACGGTTTAGATCACTGAACTTTAGAAACCCCCATAGACACATATAAAAGCTGAAGGAAACTGACCATAACCTCAGCTCAAGTGGCATGGGACTGTTCATCTTACTGTCGGCACGTAGGTGGGCCTCACAGAGTGAACAGAATGAGCATAAAAGACTGGTTTACTGGGTCAACAAGAGCATCAATTTCCAGATCCCAACTTCCACAAAAGAAGCCCTATATTGCTTTTCAAGACGACATGGTAGTTTTTTTTTTTTCTTTTTGGTAGCCCAGTTAGGGGGCTGGGACACACGAGAGTACCTACATATGTAGAGAGAGATGCATACATGTAAGGAGAGAATCCGCACATGTGGTGAGTGAGAACTTGCAAGTGCAAGAAGTAGGGAGAGACCGACAATAAATCACTGGTCATCCGGGTGAAACATGGGGTTGACCACCACTAAATGGACAGCCTCTTGTTCTCTGATGAAAGAGCACTTCATAAAACCCCTTCTGGCTTTAGAAATTGCTATGTAACGTTTAGAAATGGCCGCTCCAAGATTTTTATATTGTAACATAACGGCCCCAGCAAGGATATATAAATTTATTGGTCCCCCAAAGCCCCACCCCCCTCTGAAAGAGAGCTTTCATAATTGTCTACCTTAAAGAGTGAGATAGATTTGATGTTGCTTCCTGTCTAATTGAAGATCTTATTTTGACTGTTCATGTCATCACCTTTGATCGAGGAAAAAGGTGGAGAGCCCAACAAAATCATGGACTTAAATTATTAAATTGCAGAAAATTCTATATCTACCAATCTTAATCATGAGATTTTAGTCATTAAAGAGAAAATATAGTCTCATCACTAGCCTTGTGGAAAGCTCAGCCAACATCATAATCAACGCTTTCACCCATGTATTCCAACTTTAATTTTCAGCAGACAGGCCTTTTATAGACAACATGTGTCATCCTCCCCTTTCAACCGTCTGATTGGATTGATATTTACCAACTCATGCCAACAGTGAGGGAATTAGTGAAAAGTGAGAAAAGTAGGCTCAAGTAAGCCCCACAAGGTGGAGTGGACGTCACTCATTTGAAAGCTCATATATTTGAGAGAGAGAGAGAGAGAGCACTTACCAGGAATAGTATGGGAATAAAGATGACTATGGTTTTGAAACGAGTCATGTATGAATCAGAGAGGAACCCACCAAGCAAAGCAAATGCACAGGACATGCCTATGAAGTTGGTGACATTTGTGGAAGAGCTAGCAACCCCCATATGCATGGTCTTCCTTAGATACACCACTAGGTTTAGAGTCGTTGAAGTAAACCCCACAAACAACATCACTGCCAAAACTGCAACATACCCAAAAACCAAACTTTCATCAGCTCTCTCTCTCTCTCTCTCTCTCTCTCTCTCTCTCTCTATATATATATATATATATATATATATATATCATGTTTTTTACTTACAGTGGATAAAGCTTGCAGCTCTGGTTCCCCCATGCCTCTTTGGGTTGATGGGGTTGCCCTTCCAGTCCATGAAGCCTTCAACTCCCATAGTCTTCCAGATGTTGAGAGCTTTGGCAAGTGATCTTGTCACTTGAACGGGTTTTATAGCTGATTGGGGAGCTGATCAGTAAAAAATATTGTTTATTCCTTATAAAGTTAGTTGCAATGTCATTAGCACAATCCATCACATGGGGTGGTGGTCTGAATCTGACCTTGGATGGCCCATATCCCAAACATCACCTTTGATTAGACACCATTAGCCCTTGTCCTCTAGAGTCCGCTTCAAGGTCAGTGGAACTTCGAGATGATTATGCTCTGAACCACATATGTTCATCCTCTGAAGTCTCTCCAGTCAATTCTATTGTCATCAGCACTAGGCTATCCCGCACCCAGAGTAGGAGGTGTTGAATGAACGGTTCAGATCAAAGAAATCAAAGGGGGATAGCATTGTAGTAGGGTAAGAGTGGGTAAGGTTGGGGTGGGTCGAGTTTATCCATCTGACCTATGTTAATTGTAGAATTGATGCTTAAAATACACAGTTACATCTTTGAGGATTTTTAAGACCGACCTCCCTTATAGAATTTGAAAGTCCCCACTCTAGTGGATTTATAAATTGATATCAATTTTTCTTAGATATACACATTGATATCGATGTTAAATCTTCATCTATACAAATCTTCAGTGAGAAATTCTATTCCAAAGGAAGTGAGGAATCCTCATATATATGGATTCCTCAAATCCTCGGCAAGGAATATATGTTCCAAGGTAGTGAAGAATCCTCAAATATGTGGATTCTTCACCTCTTATGAAACATGCTTTAAAGAAACAATGCCAGGTTTAGAACAATGTGACGAGGCTGATTTTTTCTTCCCAATTCTAATCTATGATGAGACCTTTCCGGTTTCCTTATCCCCACTGATCGGTACGCATCAAAGTAGGCCCAACAGAGAACATGCAAGAAATGTACCTGAGTTGATGCAATTGAAAAACAAGCCAACCCAAAGTTCAATGGGTTTGGATTATAGATTAGGTTTTATTGCATACATGGAACCAAGGTGAGACTGACCCATTTATTAATCAAGATGAAATTGAGGAATTGCCACAAATCCGTGTAGTCTGGCTTGCTAATCTTACATCATACACCTCCATATTCCTTTATTCAAGTTGGGTTATTGCCCGCATGATTGGATTAATCAATGTATCTTGTTCATTAAGATTAAAGTAGGACATACACCACATGCTTTTAATTTTCATTTCTGCAAGTGGGCTTTTTGTTCATGTGATTACGATTTCTTTTTCGTTTTTGATATCCCATGCCACCTAGCCTCATGGTCCAGATCTTTGTGTTAGGAAAATTGTGTGGCCCGACTGCCGTTGGGCCCAAGCCAGATCAAGCCCAGCGGGGTGCCGCGGATGAACTCCCAACAAGTCTTGATTTGGTTGAGTCAGATAAGGATCAAACTCTTGGTGGTAAAGTTTAGATCAAGTTTAGACTTTCGGTTGGTAGAATTCCCACACTGGTCAGGAGATGTGGGGTTTTATGATGGGTAGAGTCCGGATAGAGTTGTAACTCCTAGGGATTGCTCGATATAAGGGAGATGGAAACACTTGGTTGATCATCCAGAAGATCTGAGAACATTCGCAGCGAGCTCGCAGGTCTACCTCACACTGGAACGCACAAGGTTCACGGTGAGTTCGGTTCCAACACCCATCTGGGACAAGCTAGTTCTTTCACTTTGACCTGCTTTTGGCATGCACAGACTAATCCCTGGGGTGCAACGCATGGCCCAATACACGTGTACCAGGTAACGCGTTGGGTCCCTGATTTGATAAAATTGAGGTAGGAATGTAGGATTCCATGATTTTTCTTATTTTTTACTGTGCTAGTTGATCACTCCGTTGAGGAGGAAAGATGCACAAAATGGAGAATAAAGTGTTTGTACTAAATGCAATCTCAAAATGGCCTACCACTCTTTTTTTTTTTTTTTTCAAATTTGACTAATAGATTCCCAGCTGCTACTATCTCTAAACTGATTCATTTACTCTCAGACAGTGACTGAGCAGTGTCACAAATATTGGCCACATATTATTGGGAGAGAATAGTTAAATGAACAAACAAAATGTGAGTTCAATAGCTTCTATTGAATATTCTAGAAGCAGCATTAGTATTTGTTTCAGTTGATTTGGCCTCGAGGAAACATATTCATCTGAGGGTGGTAGATGGTCATTTCATAGGATTCATCTAAAGCATTTATTTATTCTTTCATTGTATTTTGAACACTCTTGGTAACAATTGTTCATAGTAATGAAGAAGGCTTACTTTCATTCAAGCTTAGGCTCTCAAATTTTGATTTTTTGAGTTTTTATTGTCATAAACTCTTGTAGGGGAAGAGAGGTTTAGTCTATTTGGGTTGTTTTTTCTATTTTTCTGTTACCAGGAGGAAGAAGTTTGAAGAAAATTTCGGTTTTTAATTTTCTAAAAAAGGAACTTTTTTACTTGGTCTCGCTTGTGATAAATCTAAGCCTTCATACATGCATACCCATTTATGCATTGGCTCTCACTAAAATATCTCTCTCATCAAGCTAATAATTTTAAGAAACAAAAGAAGTCACACTTTTATATAATGATAGAAACATTGAGCCTCCAAAATCAAGTGTTAGGATGATTTGATTGAAGTAATTTCTGGTGATTGACATATCACTCTATCGACCCTTCCCCTTTCCATGATTAGCATGCATCCATATGGGTCGGGTCCATGAGAAGTTCCTTATTTAAAACCTCCATTTGTAATTTCAAGAAAAGAAGAGGGGGTGAATCTTTATATAGTTAGATAAGGAATTTCACCGACCAGGAATATAGGTCTACGCATAGACATATCTCTTTACAACAGATAGTTCAAGAACCCCACAAATACATAGAAAGCAACCAATAGAAAATATCAAGACTCAAGGTAGGTCTTTCCAAAGACAGTTCCCTGTAACAACCCTATTCCTCCATTTCATTGTTTGCAGGCTTTTTTGTTTGCCATACTACAGCAAGAGATACCACTTGCCAGCAAGGAAGACAATCCAAGAAGAAACCGGGCCATCCATTTCATTCTTCTTGAAGATGCTAGAAACCCAATAAATTAGAGTGCATCATAGAGGCCCCACTGCAAAGAACTGCAGTAGTACATCATGCACATGAAAACCACTCCCACTGTAAATGACTTAAAGCTCTGCTGCAACCCTTTTCCATTACATTTGGATTGCACCATTCATACTAGTTCTTATCACATGGAACTGACACTGTCAGGTTGCAAGTGGGTGATGTCAGGTCTATAGCCTGTCATTCTTCGACCAAAATGGTGCCAACATTGTTTGGTTGGTCCCTTATAATTCTCGTCTATCTCTAAGCAAACATTGATTGGTTGGCCCCTTATCATTTTTCTCACTATAATTAGGTGACGTTTGGTTCGCGTGAATGGAGGTCGGAATGGAATGGTCATTCAGTGTTTGGTTCGCCAAAAAGGGGAGGAATGGTCATTATCTCAGGAATCTCATTCCTTTATGTGAGGGAATCACCATTCCATCCAAGAACGGAAGGAATCACAATTCCATTCATTTCTAATTTTTTGTTGAGACCAAAATACCCTCGCTTATAATATTATTATATAATAATAATAATAATAATAATAATATAATATCTTTTTCACCTAACCATTGTGGGGCCCACCCAAAATATTATAATATATTATTATATCATAATAATAATAATATAATATCTTTTTCACCCAACCATTGTGGGGCCCACTCTCAAATATTATAATATAATATAAGAATATATTATTTTGAGAAATTGCAAAATTTTTCACTACACCTTTGTGGGGCCCACCCCCAAATAGTATAATATAATATAATAATATATTATTATGAGAAATTATAAACTTTTTCACTACACCTTTATGGGGCCCACCCCCAAATCATCCACCACAAACAATGCAAATGTGACAGTAGAATCTAACAAGGGTATTTTGGTCAATCTTATGTAAATTTGATTCCATTCCAGGCAGCATTCCAGCGTACCAAACGCAGGAATAGGAATCAGAATTCCATTACTGGGTTGATTCCTCAGCGTACCAAACGCTGGAATGGAATTGACTATTCCTGCCTCATTCCATTCCATTGTCATTCCGGTCTCCATTCCATTCCTACCTACAACCATTCCAGCGAACCAAACGCTACCTTAGTTCCTCTGCTTTACATTGTGTAACGCCCCACCCCATGCCCATGTATGATATTGTCCAAAGGCCTCATGCGTGTAAGCTCTATATATAACCCCATTCACTTTCCTCTCTATAATTGTACCCCCCACTCTCTATAGTCGATGTGGGGGCGTCACAATCCACCCCCCACTTTCCTCTCTATAGTCGATGTGGGACTCCTAGGCGTCACACATTGCGCCTCAGCATGTGCTAGTCCCAAGCAAAAAATGAAATTGACTCACTTCTCCGAACATCGAATTGACTGATGTATGATAATAGCAGTCTACCAGATGAAGAGAACGACAGTCACTGAAGAAACGTGAAGCTACCTAGCTCGGTGTTCCTGGTGCTGCCTTGTGCTCTAAATGTTGATATTTGGGAAATAGACATGAAGGGAAGACTATAGTGACTAATACATATGGGATCCCCCATTGAAAAGAAAACCGTTGGGACTATTCATTTGCTTGGTATTAAATTCATAAGAATTTGTACTGAATTTAGTTGACACAAAAGAACATCAAAGAAGTGAAGAGTGAAGGATATAAGGTGGATATGTATATGGGCCGGAGTCACCTTCCAGTGATTTGATTTACAAGGGTGATGGATGGGTCATCACGTCTTACCAAAAGAGAGACTATTTGAGAGCTATTTATAGATCTTCATCTTAATTCTTCAATCTTAGCTTCGATTCGAGTTACAATACAGAGTGCCCACTTTCCAGTATCTCCATGTTTGATCACAATAGCATTTCTGCATTGATTGTTATAATTCAGTAAGTTCCAGTAGAAGAACAGGATGAACTCATTATTCTCATGTCCTACATGTGGTCGACCACTGTCACTAAGATGAATGTTTGAAAGTTTTAGCATGAAATCCTTTTGGAAACATCTAGAGTAAATGGATTGCAAGGTTTCCTTATGTGCCTTCATGATTCCATAATTTTACATGAAGTGCTTCTTGTCTCCTCTATTGGGTGTGGTGCCACTTCAAGCATCATGTAGAGGCGACACCACGATAGTGTCCCAACTAAGAGTACTTTATTGTGAACATAAAGATTCAATGCACATGTAATGTAGTTTTGGAAGTTATACTGAATTCCTGGGCAATTACAGCAGGAAAACCAATTATGCCAATGGCGAATATCTCAACGACTAAAACCATTATCGCTGCTCTGAGTCTATTCATTCATTCCAGTCACCTGCTTGAAATCCTTAGCAAATAACCACTTGTACATGTTTGCTACTACAGTAAAGCTACTCAGATGGAATCAGGACAAGGTTCTTATCATCAAAGCTTACACAATATACCATTATCACTAGATTGACTGCAACACAAGTACATTGGTTTTCCTCATAAAATGAGAAAATGAATGGTTGAAGAAGCCCACTCACTACCATGGAAAGATTGCTCTAGGTGGTACAATGGAGAACTGTTTGGAAATTTTCAAAAATAAGAAATCCAAGGTTTTGATTTTATTTTTTGGAAAGCACTTTTCATATTCATGCATTTTTCATGTAGAAAAAGAATTGAAAATCCTACGGAAAATATCTTTCCGTTTTGAGAACTCATTTCTTATTTGAAAACTTTACATCCCACAACTGATATGTTGTGGAGGAAAGAGACGTTTATTAGAGATCCCTCTACTTACCATGTTGGGCCTATCCCATGATGATCTAGCTACTAGGCTGGGTTGACTCAATCGCTAATTGGGTTGAGCCAAGTTGATTATGGGCCAGGCTGGATGGTGGTTATGATTGTTTTTACTACCATAGGGACCCATTTCAAAGTCCGAATTTTCTCAAAATAAGGCATGCTTATATATATTGATGAGTACTAACTTTTATTGCATCAATAGTACAACTTATCGGCTCCTTTTTATATGAAATATGCAAGAAATATGAGAATGCATATGGTATGACTCGTCTCATTACATTGAGGAAAAGATGCTTATATTCAATCGATTTTCCAATTTACCTGCTTTTATATTCATATGATCTAAATGTGAAATTGATCTAACATGAGGAAAGATTGTGTCACAAGAGGAATATGCAAGAATTATGATAGCTCACTTCGTGACATGCATGTACTTAGAGAGATTTGATAGATGTCACAAAATGGAAGAGCAAATGCTCCCCAAGTTAAGTTTTTCTTCATTTATTCTTAGAATGACACATTCCCAGAAAATTGGCAAACAGGCCCCAAGAAGTTACTGTTTTGACACAGTTGGTGGCAAATGTTCTGAGTTAAGATGTGAACGTCGGCAAGGGGGAAGAAATCTATCCATTGTAATGATTCTAAACAGCAAGCATCTCACCATAGAACAGCATGGTAAGTGATAGAAGTGATGGAATAAAGAGATAATGATGCTCTTTATTGAAAATATAACTACTGCCGACTGTATGTTTTTCCTCACACTGTCATCATTTTTATCTAATCCAAGTAAACTCTAGAATAACATCAATTACAGCAATCATCCGGCTTATAATAGAACATTTCCCACTCTTAGGATATAGGATTTGACAGCAAAATCTAGTAATGAAGAATTGTTACTTTTCATATTGGTGAGTGTTGATTGTGCTAGCAGTCACAGTCAACTACACCTTCCTAATTTCATTGTCACCAATGATGATTTCTTACTATAATCCATGGAATTTCTTGAATCTGGCAATCTTCTTGTCACAAATGATGACTCTCTATTAAATAGAGTCTAATTGAATCAATTAGACCAGAGAAAAGAAACAAAGAAAGTCAATCAGATCCTAATTTCTGAAAAATGAATTTCCGGATTTATAAAAGCCACCATGAATCTTCTAGAATTTCTAAAATAGTCCCTTATATTGGAGATTAGTGCATATTTTGGAGCTGTTTTTGGTCTCAATCAAGCCAGGTGTTAGCCCCTAAAATGGTGACACTGCGTTGGTGCGCAGATGGTGCGATGGGATAGGTGCTCCTAAACCTAACCATTGCACAAACAATTCATTGGTGCGTATGGACTGTGATATGGAAGCTAAATGCTTCATATGAATCCCTTGGTGTGGATAGGTATTGCCCCTCGGTCGCCGGTGCGAAGGATGGTGGTGCCCAATAATACTCTGCAGTGATGAACGTGCATGACGTGCTGTGCTGCACGTGGTGTGTGCAGTATTGCACTGCACGTGGTATGTGCAGTCGTTGTGCTGTAGGGATGACAGCATGCACATATTACTGTTGCTGCTGTGAGAGACATGGTTCACGTGCTTCAACATCGTGCAAGTGCTACGAGTGCTGCGGGTGTCGTGGTCGACGTCTTGTTGATGCGGCGTGCGGCAGATTTTCACCCCTCGACCAGCCTTGTGTTATTTGGCCACAAATCCATGTCCAATGTATTGAAGACATGTTTCGAGAAACATGTTGAACAATCATTGTGTGAAAGGATTTGTGCATTGGGATTCGGGAACAGGTCCAAATGTCCATTTCCTCAATCTCGGACGTCTATACCCAGGAGGTGAGAAACAATGGGTGGCACATACTTTTACCATGTAGCAGGTATGCCTGTTGGGTGGAAAAACGGACGGTGGGCGCTGTTTGCACACAATATGCACTGTATAGCTTACCAATGACCTTGGTGGCCTCGGTTGAACATTGGTGAGCCTCGGTGGGAACTTTGGTGTGTGGGGTCCACACCCTCGTGCCCGAGCCTGCGCGGCCCAAATAGATACTGTGGCATGTTGGATTGCTGCATGGGGCTCCTTTCCCTTGTGTTGGAGTTGGTAAAACCCACATGGAAGGCATAATTGGTGCTAGGTGGCATGCCTTTCCACAGAATTAGTTGCTGGTTGACTTGGAAATGACATGGCAGCCAGTTGGGTGGGTGGTTTGAGAAACTACCATGGTAGTTTGGCCTATGAAGTGTGTTGGACGTGTGGAGGACTGCATGGACCAACAAAAGCATTACAGGTGGCATGTAACTACTCGGTCAAACTGCTCTTCAGGGGGTTATTTCCAGCAAGGTATTGGCAACTGCTGATGGGGCCAACTTAGCAGACAATTAGCCTTGGTGGCTTTGTCTGATTGGCCAGAGACTTGTTTAAAAAGGACTACATGGTTGCAGATCCGAGTGAGAGAGAGGGAGTCTCTTTTGGAAGGGAGATGGAGTCTCACAGAGATGGAGACACACAGAGAGTGTAATATCCTAAGACAAAATCGAAGATGAGGTTATGACAGAGATTTAGGAGGGTCTTTGTACAAGAGTATTACAGAGAGTTATTTGTGTTAATTCTTTGTAAGGACTCGTCCCACAGTTTTGATTAATAAAAGAGCGCTGATGCCAAATTAATCAATTGATCTCCATTGCATATTGTTGTCTGCAATTGTCTTCTTTCCTATTCCTTTACTACTATTTGTTAGTGTGTTTGTTGGTTGGCTGGTTAAGTGGTTGGTGTCCTTAATGCCACACGGTGAAAATTTTAGGTGAAAATTTTACCCCGTAACACCAAGCCTGTATACATGGTTGGGACCCAATGTTCTCTGTCATATGTCTTCGTGTGCGTTTCAGCTAGCAGTAAAATTAGGTTTTCCCCAAAAATTAGGGAGTGGTGGGTTTCCTTCGGTGGGGAGAAACCACTAGAGAAAGACTTTGATTGAAAAAACTATAAAAATCTTTTATATTTCTTTTGAAATATTTGATTCTTTATATACTTTTTTGAAAATGAGCCAAAAGTTTAATACCTTTTTGAAACTTTCCGTAAAAAGAATTAATGATTCCCTAAAACATCTAAACAGAAAAAAAAATAATACACCAAAACCATCAACAACAACAAAAGACAATTCACAAGAAGCTAACTTAGGGATGAGTTAATACCATTTTATTGCTAGTAGAATGTAAAGGAAAAGCCATCTTATCTTAGTGATGTTGTACCTTTCAAATGCGCATCTAAAAGAATACATGCCAAAAATTCAAAAATGCTAGTCATTGAGCAACACCCAAACCAACCAAAAGATGAGAAACCAATCACCAACCATCTGTTTATTAGGGCTCATTTTCTAGGACTTAATTTACTAGAGCCTTTTGTTTGCTCTGTATTGAAATCGTATAAAGTGAGGCCAAAACTAAAGTAGAAAAATTAAAGAGAAAAAGAGTGAAGGTTATAATTAGGAGATGTGGGAGCCTTATTTGTTTGGGATTTATTCACTAAGGTCCTATTTGTTTGCAAAGAATACATTAGAGTTGAATACACGAGGGAACTCAAGCCATAGGTTTCCAGGTGATATACAAAAACGACCGTCAAATAATATTGCCTCTAATGGAAAGTGAAGAAGGGAAGATGGAAAATGAATACCCGACAATCACCCTAGCAATTCAAATCCTAATAAAAAAGCCAGAAGGTCACGTACCATCTCGCAACACATGTGCACCTAGTTATTTTGGATTGTCAGACTTAAAATTTCTAGGAATTCAATACCCATGAAACACATGCTTTCTAATCCAAACCAATGAATACCATGGGCCTACCTTTGATAGGGGGTATCACTTCATTGCATCAAGATTGGAGTTTTACTTAAGCAATAATTTAATTTCATCATCAAACTGGTGATTGGTCAAAATTGAACTGTCAGCATCTTCCATGCTTCATCAACCACCCATCTCACATATTAACGGCCAAGATTGTCCTACAATACATATCCAACATGAACGGTGGATGAAAGCTCCCAAAAGACGTTAGCCAACCGTTACCAATTTAAACAGACCCCAACGGCTTCCCGCCAAATGGTTCTTCTCCATGGAGAGCTGTTGTCCTTGTGTTCTTCATACGCTGATACCCAAAGGCTCGATTTTTCTTCACCTTCCAAATTTCTCTCATCCCAAATCCTCTTCTCGATGGAAAACACCCACAAATCGTCTCTATTCAAGACCCATCTCTCTTCTCAAACAAAAACCCACTTCACAGGGCACAAAATCCACAGGTTTCGAGCTCGATACGCACGGCGGAAATCGAAAAATCACATTGGGTTTGGAAGAAAGCGAATTGAAATGGGCGTCGGATGAAATACATGTAGATAAGATATCCAATTCACGTACAACGGGTGCAATGTACACCCGAGTTCTGCGGCGATTTGTTGAGTCCAAGAGACTCGTTGAAGCCAGAGACTTGTATTTTGAGATGAAGGAAGAGGGTTTCGATCCTGGGGTCGTTCTTGAAACTGCGGTGATTGATATGTTCATGAAATCTGGTTGGGTTTCGGATGCGTTCCGGGTGTTTGATAGTATGTCTGAGAGAAATGTTGTCACGTGGACTTCAATTATTTCTGGGTGTGTTCTGAACCATCGTCAAGAAGTTGCTTTTGAGCTTTTTGTGGACATGATGGAATCTGGTGTTCTTCCTAATGATTTCACCTTTAATGTGGCGTTACAGGCTTGTGCTGATTGGGCAGCGGTCGATCTGGGAAAACAAGTCCATTCTCTAGTTATCAGAGCTGGATTTGAAGGTGATTCCAGGATTGGGAATTGCTTGATTGATTTTTATTCGAAATGCTGTTTGATTAGTGAGGCCCGCAAGGTTTTCAGTAGAATGGAGAAACCCGATTTGGTTTCATTCACTTCCATGATTGTGGGTTTTTGTAAGAACAATTTATTTGAATCGGCAGTCAGCCTGCTTGATAAAATGCGTTTGTTGGGGTTCGATCCAAATGAGCACACAATCACTACCATTTTGGCTTCATGCGCGTCTGTTCTCGGTGAACAGATCCATACTTACATGATCAAAACATTGCTGCATCAGAGTGTCTACTCTGCAAGTGCTTTGATTGAATTCTACTCGAGAAGAAATTCCGTTGAAAAGGCCAAGATGGTTTTTGATAAATTGGAGGCTAGAAACGTTGTTACATGGAGTACGATGATATCTTGTTTCCTTCGAAACGGGCTAGTGGCTGATGCCTTGGAATTGTTTTGTGAAATGACTTATTCAGGGATCAAACCTAATGAATATACCTTTGCAACTGTCATTGGTGCTTGTGGTTTCTTCTCTGAATCTATTACTCTTGGACTGCAACTCCACTGTTTGATAATCAAGCTGAATTTGGGATCGGATGATCACATTTTCAATTCATTGCTCACCATGTATGCCAGAAATGGAATGGTTGAAGAGCTTTCAAGGGTGTTTGAAAAAATCCAGGACCCTGATATTGTTTCATGGTGTGCAGTTATATCTGGTTATTCCCAAAATGGGTTGAGTGAAAAATCTGCTGGCCTGCTTTGTGTAATGCATAGGAAGGGAGTTAAGCTAAATGAGTATGCATTCTCTAGTGCTTTGGCTTCTTGTGCTAATCTTGCTTTGTTAGATCAAGGAAGACTGTTTCACAGTCTTGCATTAAAGTTAGGCTGGGATTTTGATATCTGCGTAGGAAATGCATTAGTCAACATGTATGCTAAGTCTGGTAGTATTTATGATGCTCGGTTAGCATTTGATGGCATGCCTGGACATGATGTCATGTCATGGAATACACTGATTCATGGTTATGCACAACATGGGCATGGGGTGGAGGCACTTCAAGTTTTTGATGAAATGGTGGAATCAGGATGTGTGAAGCCTAACCATGCTACATTTGTAGGGGTCTTGAGTGCATGTAATCATGTGGGTTATCTAGAGGAGGCACTTTGGTATTTCAGGGCCATGGATAGTCACTACAGTGTTCCACCATCCCTATCTCATTATGCATGCATTGTCGATATGATGGGACGGGCCGGAAGGCTCAATGAAGCTGCTCAAATCATTGACAAGATGCCATTTGACCCAGACTCTGTCATATGGAAGTCTTTGTTGGGCTCTTGTGCAGTGCATAAGAATTTGGAGCTGGGAAAAATCGCTGCAATGAGGGCCATTGAGCTGTCACCAAAGGATTCTGCAAACTATATTCTCATCTCAAATTTGCATGCTGCGTTTGGAGAATGGGAGAATGCAGAGCAGATGAGGAAGATGATGGAGGAAAACGGAGTGAAGAAGGATGCTGGCTGGAGCTGGATTGAGATATGTAGTGAAGTTCATGCCTTCACTGCAAGGGATAGATCTCACCCGCAAACAGAAGCTATCTATAATCAGTTGGATAAGCTTATAAAGGAAATTAAAGAAGATGGTTATCCTCCTGACCTTAGCTTTGCAATTTATGATTTATAATGTTAGCAGATGTGGGATAAAGGACAACCTTACTTAAACAATATCTGTTTTATAGGCTCATGCTTCTGTATCTTAATTATGACAGTTTTCAGATCAAAAATAGCTTTTCATGAAGCTCAGAATTAAGGAATAATGAAACAGCCACAATATTTGGAAATATACGAAGAACTCCTAAATCAAGGTGTTTCAGCTATTGCTTCTTTAGAAGACTAACAAATGCGTGTATCATTTCCTTTTTTGTTTTGTGTATAAGTTATCAGTTTCAATTTATTGTGAAGGGAACACACCATACTCTTTTTCATGTATCATGTAATTACATTACTGATAAAAGAAAAGAAAAGAAAAGAGCATCATGTTGATGTTTTCTTCCAAAAAAATACTGAGTTCTTATATTTTTCTTCTCTCTTCTTCATCTGTTGCTTTGTAACTCTCATTCACCGATTGATGTTACTTTTTTTTTTTTTTTCAAATATTTGTTGCTTTATTATGTGTATGAATGCCAGATGACTTGGTTAAGTTTTTATGGCCACAATGAAAATTGTAGATTCAATTTTTTTGAAGGTTTTTAATTTTTTTGAAATGTGTGTGTGTTTGTATGGCCACATTGAAAATTGTAGATTCAGTTATTAGACATGATTTGGTTTTCTATTTTCATTTTTTCTCTTTTTAAGGCCAAATTATTTATTCTTCTTTCATCTCTCCCTGAAATCTCTATGTACAAGATCAGTTTTTTCAACTATCTATCTATGCACACGCATGAATGGAAAAATAGACCTCAGGAAAGTATACAAAAGACCAATACATAGATGTTAGGCCACACTGTTAGGTTTTTTAGTGTTGGCTAAATTCATGGGTTGGACAAAACTCTGGGTCTTTGAGTTGTATTTTTTTATTTAGTAAAAGACCTCTGAAGATAGAAGTTTGGAAGAACTCAGATGAAGAAAGCTTGAAGGAATTAGAAGAAGTCTGCTAGAGTTTTTGTGCTGAATTTCCGAAACATATCCAGAGAGGGGTCCGCTCGAGCGACCATTGCCTTCGCTCGAGCGAACTGTGCGAACAACCCAGTTCTGAAATAGAGGCTGGTTCGCTCGAGCGAACATGGAGATCGCTCAAGCGAATTAAGCGCAGACAGTGGTTCAAGATTGGAAACTTGATATTCTAATTGTGCTCAAACTGCTAGTTTTTATCCTAATCAATTTAGGAAACTTTAAGCACAAACCAAGGGCTATTTAAAGGGTTCAAAGGCTATTGAAAAAAGCCAAGACCCGCACCTCTCATAGTGCTGAGTTAGAGATTATCATTGGGAGATTTTCTTCTCTAGAGTTTTTATGAAGTTGTACTACCAAGTTCTCTAGAGTCAGTTCTTCTGCATCCTTTGTAGAAGATTATCTTCTTGAGAGAAGATTTGAAGAGTCAAGTGCTGGTTTGGATCTGTTGCAATCAACGGTGTGAAGTCGTTGAAGCGTGAAACGACACAAGGTAACTTCAGTCTTTGGGTAGGGGATATCTAGGGAAGAGATCTGAGTTTCTTGTAATTGCGGGATTCATAGTGCTTAATTTGATCCAGTTTGGATCGGTGGTTTTTCACCCGGTTAGGGTTTTCCACCTAAAATTTGGTGTCCTTGTGATGTGTGCTTGTTGATTTATTTCCGCTGCATTATATTTGTTTCTGCACACTTTTGGGTTGATCGTTTGAGTAGACCAATCTAGAAATCCCGGAGACCCCTGCACTTTTTCACACACCTTATGTTACATGGAACTTCTGACCGGATTTCTACTAGTACATCAATCATCATATGGTGTTATTTCAAGAAAAGAAGCCTCTGTGATAACAATCTACACTATTTAGGGGGGGAGGAATTTTAGCTGTTGGGAGCATGAAGGGGTTGCCTGTAGACCTAACTCCTTGCCAGTAAAGATAATTCAAAAACCCTACAAATCCAGCAACAGAGAGCAACCAATAGTAACGATCAAGGTAGTTCTTGTTCAAGTTGTTTCCTTCCAACCACCACATTATATTGGAATTGGGCGTTGGTCTTAGGCGCATGGGCAAAACCAGAGGCAAACTTTATTTTTAGCCCGGCTAGCATATTTAGGAGGAGTAAAAGTACATATGATTTTCAATTGATATTGGCCTTTGCATTAATTTGAGGGCCATGTCTAAGGGAGGTTCTAAACTCAGGCCTGATAACCAAACGGGCCCCGTATTTTACTCCAACAAGAGTGGTCAATCTTATAGGCGACCAATTTCTATTAGAGAAGATTTGGGATTACTCTATAAAAGGGAAGACAACTGCTTTAACGAGTTCATATTTTTTTCTTCAGAGAAAATAAAAAAGAGAATGATTTCAGTTAAAAAAATGCGCCCTACCGTGGAGTTAAATAGAAATCATGCATTTTTTATATGGGCCCTACGGCAAATTCGACAAACCTAGAGGCGAGAAAATGAAAATATGCATGATTTCCTCCGCTCACAATGGGAGGAAAAGTTGCAAATGCAGCTTTACCGCTTCTTGGAGTGGTGGAAAAGCGGAAATTTGATCCCACTCCGTTCCAATGCTATTTTTCCCCCTTTTTTTAACTTCTGGGGACGTGGGGCACTTACCTGTGCATTTTCTTTTTGCACACCATGCACGCATCATCATAGTGGGGCCCGGCTAATGACTAATTCTAACGGACTACACATAGAGGACACCCCTGAATTAGGCCGATCCCATTTTTTACAACTATCTTAATGGTCCGCACCATTCATTCGATGGGTTCATTTTTAAAAAGGATGAAACATGTTGGCCATTGATAAAAGGGATTAGGATGATTACATATGACCCATTTTCTGTAACAAGTAGGTCCCAACCATATTAAGATTTCCCCACCCGGCCGCATCCCAAGTGGGACCCATATTAAGGGGTGTATTTAGCTTCACCAAACAAGGATTTCTTCTTTTAACAAAGACCAGTGATAGTCTCTTCTTTTAAGAAAGACTTGTGTTAGATCCCGTGTAATGCAAAGGTTAACTCCTGAAAATCGAATAATTCTTTCAAGTTAATATTCAAATTAATTATCGATTAATAAAAGGTTACTAAATTTATTCAATCCATTTAAAATTCCTGGAACAAAAGTTTCACGTATAAAGGCAAGCTAGTTAGTGGCTACGCGTTGATGTTGAACCACTGTCAATGAACACAACCTGCATGGTTTTTAACCTAGTTAAAAAAAAAAAAGCCATCTAACGTTGGCTTTATATCACTATTCTGTCAAAACTGTCTTGTAATATCATAGAAATTGAAAACATCTAATTAATGGTCTTGGTTTTTGTTATTACGTCATCATAAGTCTTATCCTAACACCAACCCTTGGCTAATGTAAAAGTTAGATTTGAAACATCTGGCTCTTGTGACTCAGATTTTAAAGATAAGTTTGATGTATCAGTGGTGGCTCCCGCTCAAAACTAAAACCCAATGACCCTAGTGCTTTTGTTCAAAAATAAGTTTATCATCTTGTTTCCCTATAATGGGAAAAGGCAAACCATGTTCACAGAAGCACCTAGATTTCCTCTTTTCATCTATTTCTCTCAAATGTAAGCTTCTCTCTCTCTCTCTCTCTCTCTCTCTCTCTAGTTGTGTAAAAGATGGTCAAGCCCTTTAAGGAAGGAACTGCTAGATTGATTCTAAAATAGTCTCAATTTGGCTTTTCCGTTATTGATAATATGGAAAGAACCAACAATCTAATGAAGTAATAGATTTGAAAAGAAATAAGTTAGAATAATTAAGAGAGCAAGAGATCGAGAGGGAGAAGTGGAAAGGCAGATCTATTCCAATGTAATAATAGCAGAATCTGAAATTGAGATCAGGAGTTTTAGAAACATACCGAGAACCCAAGGTTCAGAAATTGGAGAAGGGAGAGGAGCATGGAAAGCATGCACCTTGGTATAGATGATAGAATAGAGTAAAAGCAGGCGTTGATAAAGATGAAAGTCTGTTCCTCAAAAGCTGAGCATTTATTTGAGGAAGAGCAAAAGTCATTTCATACGGCATTTCCTAAAGAGGAGATGTAAGTCGTGTAGACAATGAAACGTTTCATAGATGGCAGGTGTGTTACTTTTTTCAAACTGGTTCCTGATGATCATATAGTTGCTAACATGGCTCATGGAGGATCATGAATGAGATATTATGTTCTTACCATTTTTTAGCTTTAAAGGAGGATCATGAACGAGGTATTATGTTGTGACCATTTTTCAACTTTAAAGAAGAAGTGAGCCTCATTGGGTGACGACTTACCACATGGGTGGCGGTTTAACCAACGGTCGGTTTTAGTATAACAAGCGAGCCTCTTTTAATACATGGGTGAAGATTTAAATATGTTTTTAGGGCTTTGGCTTCGCCTTTCTTTATGGATTGGGCATCTTTTTGTTTCATCTGCACTTCCTTATGTGGAGAATATATAATAACATGTCATGGTCTCGCCTACCCTAACAACTAGTGGAATTTGAGGTCAAATTAGGAGTTGTTTGGCACCATTTCGTAATGATAATTTTACAATTTTAGATACCAAAAACAAGGGGTACCACTTGGGTGGCTTGTGTTGGGCTTCTAGCTAAACTAAAGTAGACTTGAACTCTAAAAGGACCAAATCCAATTTCATTCAACTGGATACAGCCTAAATCCCAGAAGGGCCAACTCACAACCCACTTAATGCAAGTTGACCCATGTTAGACCTATTGGTGGTATACTGCGAGAACTCCAATCTCATTTGTGTCTCTCATCCCAACTAGACTAGAGAGGGAAGAAAACTCATTTATGTTACCATGCCCATAATATGCCCACATTCATTTTTCATGGCCCATTTTTTTACCACCGAATATCCTATGATGCATCTAGCCCCAAAAGTCTGAGGACGACCCAACCCAAGGAACTAACCCAGATCACTAGATCAGAGTTGGGGAGAGAGTGAAATAAAAAATAAATAAAATGCCCCCGGTTGCAGGATTACCGCCGGATGTAGTTGCAGTAAAATTGTAATTGTAACAATACCGCTGTTATAGACAGCTGTAATCCTACAAACATGTTTTTCCCCTCCGATCAATTCTTTACGAGTTGACTTTCAAGCAACAAGTTGCCCAAAGTTGCAATGCCCGTTTGTTACGAACCGAGTCGTGGAAATCACTGTGGGACCCACCTACTGATGATCAAAACCATTCAAATTGAACTCAATGCCTAACATTCTCTCAAAAATTATTTGATAGGATTTGGCCCCACTATAAGATTCAACATCTGATTTTTTTTCTTGCCCGAAAGAAATCATCAGTAGTGTAAATATCAATTAGATTGAACGTCTGACTGGTGGTGTAACTAATGCATAGAACTAATAATGTGTAAGATTGCGTAAACCACATTATCAGTCATATGCCCAATCTTGTGGTAGGATCAAATTCTATTATACTAGTTTGAGAATGTTCTATCAGAGGGGAGGTTACATTCAATTTTAAAGTTTTGGTTCATCAGTAGATGGGCCCCATAATGAGTTCCGTACATCCCAATCATCCGAACTCGTTGTATGATCGGACTAAAAAATCTTTGCAATGTGACTGGATCCAGTTTCATTTGGAATGAAATTTCATGGGACTTGGCGGTGTTTGTCTTTCAAGAGGTAAAATAAATTTCATGAGATAGTGTTTTCAACTGCCGAAATTTAACTTTAATCATGATGTAGAAAAGTGAAGTCCATACTGCTCTTTTTCTAGATTGCTAGTGGAACATCTGATTGATTATGGATTGGGCATCTTTTTGTTTCATCTTGGCTTCCTGATGCGGAGAATAAACATTGACATTTCATGTGCTCGCTGACTCAAATGGCTAATCAGATCTTGATGACACATTAGGGCCCACTTGGCATCATTTAAAAATATTCCTGCATTTTTATATGCCAAACTCTAGCGACTTAGGTGGCCTGTACGTGTTTAGTTTTTTGCTAACCCAAGCTAGACTCAAATTCTATAAGCACCGTTCTGAATATAAGGCGAGCCCAATTTTATTCAACTAGATTCAACCCGACTTCCAAAAGGGCCAACTCACACCCCATTTCATGCAAGTCGATCTACGTTAGACTTATAGGTTTTTGTAGTTATTCCCAACAAAATGAGTATGGATCCTATGAGTGGATCTCACTCTCGCTCCGAATGAGTTAGGGAAGTGGACTTCGCAAGAGATCCATCTTTTGAAAACATCTCTCTCAATCCATGGTTTATCCCCATATTTTACTCCAATTAACGGCAATAATTTCTTTTAGAGTAAATTTGGGGACGATTTGTGAAATCGTAGGACATTCACTTTAATGAGTTCAAGTTCTTTTCTACGAAATAAGAAATGATATCAGTTCAATAAATGGGCCCCATTGTGCATTTAGATGGGAATCATGTATTGATGATCGTGTATTTTCATATGGATTATACTGCAAACCCAACCCATACTTAAAGGTTTGGAAAAAATTAAAAAATCCGCAGGCTTTCCTCTACATATCCAGTTTGGATCCGCACTTTACTCTTTTTTGTCTTTGGGGGACATACTTACCTTCATCTTCTCTCATTGCATGGCATTTTAGTCTAAAGTAGGTCAAGCTGGCATAAGCTCAACCAGAACTTTACCCACATTATATTGGAATTGGGCATTGCTCTTAGGGGCATGGGCAAAACCAGAGCCTAACTTAATTTTTAGCCTGGCTAGCATATTTAGTAGGAGTAAAAGTACATATGGTTTTTAATTGAGATCGGCCTCTACATTAATTTGAGGGCC
Source organism: Umbellularia californica (assembly GCA_028538565.1). NCBI lineage: Eukaryota > Viridiplantae > Streptophyta > Magnoliopsida > Laurales > Lauraceae > Umbellularia > Umbellularia californica. The sequence continues at coordinate 43,783,779 of JAPQWN010000009.1, forward strand.
ATGTCTAAGTGAGGTTCTAAACTTAGGCCTGATAACCAAATGGACCCCGATTTTATTCCAACGGAAGCGGTCAATCTTATAGGGGACCAGTTTCTATTAGAGAAGATTTGGGGTCACTCTATAAAAAGGAGGAGAACTGCTTTAACTAGTTCAGAATTTTTTTTCTACAAAAAAAAAAAAAAGAAAATAAAAAAAAGAAAATAAAACGAGTTCAGTTCAATAAATGGGCCCTACTTTGGAGTTAAATTAAAATCATGTATTTTTCATATGGGCCCTATAGCAGATTCGACACGGGCCTAGAGCCGAAAAAATGAAAATATGCAGAATTTGCTCCTCTCAGAGAAGAGGAAAAGTTGAAAATGCAACTTTACTGCTGCTTAAAACGGCGGAAAAGTTGCATCTGTAGGTTTTTCTCCACTTAGAGGGGATAAAATGTTTCAAATGCAGCTTTACCGTTGCTTCCAATGCTATTTTCCCTCTTTTTTTTAACTTATGGGGACGTGGGGCACTTACCCTGTGCATTTTTTATTTTATTTTTTGCACACCATGCGCACATCATCATAGTGGGGGCCCGGCTAATGGCTAATCCGAATGGACTACACATAGAGGACGCCTCTGAATTAGGCCGATCCTATTTTTTACAACCATATTAGTGGTTTGCACCATTCATTCGACGGATTCATTTTTAAAAAGGCTAAAACTTGTTGGCCATTGATAAAAGGAATTATGATGATTACATGGGACCCATTTTTTGTAACAAGTAGGTCCCAACCAAATTACCCCACCCAGTCGCATCCCCAAGTGGGCCCCACATCAAGGGGTGTATTTAGCTTCGTGTGCACCGGATAACAACCAAACAAGGATTTCTTCTTTTACCAAAGACTGACGGTAACGCTTAGTCTCTTCTTTTAAGAAAGACTTGTGTTAGATCCCATCTAACGCAGACGTTAACTCATGAAAATCGAATAATTATTTCAGGTTAACATTCAATTTAATTATCGATTAATAAAATGTTACTAAATTTATTCAATCCATTTAAAATTTCTAAAACAAAAGTTTCACGTTTAAAGGCAAGCTAGTTAGTGGCTATGCGTTGATGTTGAACCACTGTCAATGAAGACACTTCATTAAGTGGTTAGGATGATTATCCGAATTTGTGTAACTATAAATATATAAATAGGTAGGGAGGGAGATCAAGTGGGCTCCACGAGGTGGTGAGCTCAAAATAAGATAAGCTCATGATCTCAGGTGAACGGGGCCCACAATGAGGTGCACATGCATGGGCGCGCACCAGATGATTTGAGAGAGAGAGAGAGAGAGAGAGAGAGAGAGGAACAATGTATGAATCCGAAAGGAATCCACGAAGCAAAGAGAATGCACAGGACATGCCTAGGAAATTTGTAACGTTTGTCGAAGAGCTTGCCACTCCTATGTGCACGGTCTTCCTTGGGGCCATGGTAGAAGAAGCAAATGCTAAAATCAATGATCCCCATTGTGGTTTCTTATGATACCCCCTGACCCAGCCATTTGGTTTAACTGGTTATAATAATAGCCATCAAAGTTCAATTTAACAGCCTGAGATGTGGGGAGATGGGGGTGGTTTTCAAGAATTATTGGAGGGAATATGGGATGCAATTACTAGATTCAGATTTGCGATTACTCCCATTAGTGAAAATGTTAGGTTTATTGGAAGTTGGGGGAATGAATTGATGATAATAGGCCAAAAAAACAATCTATAAAAGGACCAGGCAAGAAACCAATACACAAAAGAAAAGAACAGACACAAGGCACACAAACAGATACCAAGACATGAGCATACTATAGGCTATTATACGTTAAGTATCCATGTGGCACAATCCTAGAGGTGCAACTTTTGAGAGAGGGAGAGAAAGCACCTCTAGGATTGTGCCACATGGGAGTTTGTCCCAAATTCTGGCAAAAAAGTTTGTCCAAATAGAAGGGTTGATAAATAAGTCACTCAACTTCCATATAAAGCTTTCCAGCCACATGAGAATGATAGCTCTTCCATCCCAATATTGAAAAGAGTCCCACTCTTCCAACTTGCTATAAAATATGGGCTCCAATAATGAATACACATCTTAAAATAATAGACAATGTAGAGTAAATCAAGGGAAGGACATATTACACCTAAAGAAGAATGCTCTGTTACTACCATTCAGGGATGTCTCTCAAACATTCTCCATTATTGTGGGTGCCTCACATCAAAGGACTTGTTCATCCATAGGTCCTGCATGGAATCCGGATGGTCCTAAATGGAGTCAAGATCCCCTATTTTATTATACAACTAGTAAATGTTGATAGGATGAAATAGTATCTTCCCATTTAGTTAAAACAGAGAATCCAAATTCGTCCTGCATGAGGCGCACTAACCTACTAGTACAAATAGTTGGGCCTAAGACAGAGTAAAGCTGCATATGGTCTGGTCTGGATCTAGTTAATCGTATCCCGGGCCCAGACCCGGACACGATCATTTACTCTAGGTGGGATCAATAGACTTTCATGTAGATTAGGGATAGACCAAAAACTGCCCCAAACAAATATACTAGCACCTGATTCAAGGGGTCAAAGATTCAAACTCATTGATAAAGTGAATTTTTATTTATCCAACGATTATGTTAGTTTGATGATTGTCATAATTGAAGTGAGTGTGAAGGTTTGAATTCAAAGTTCTTTTATTTTTAAACAAGATAAAGACCTTGTTCTCTCTTGGAAATCCTCCTGCAATTGACTATACATACTTTATGTACATAAATGGATACTTAACTTATAATATATTTTATGTATTACACTCGATAATGGGTATTCGGGTATGGCCCATGGTCCATACTAATATTATGGGTGTCATAATTGGTGTGAGTGTGAAGGATTGAATTCATAATAGGTCGATCCCATTCAAAGTTCTTTCTCTTTTTTTAAAAAAAAAACAAAATAAAGAACTTGTTTCCTCATGAAATTTCTTCTGCAATATATACTACTATGCATATTTAATGTACATAAACAGGCACTTAATTATTATATTATTAACAAGTATTTGGGTATGGTTCATAGTCCATACTAGATCTAGACCCGGACCCAACTAAGGACCAGAAAAATGTCCATACTAATTTATGTACGCTCTCAATTGCTTCTTTTGATTAAAAAAAAAAAAAAGAATGAAAGAAGAGATTTTATATGGGTGGCTCATGTTGATAGGATGAAACAGTATCTCTGTATTTCAACAAAATAAGGAATCGGATATTGGGCAGGCAATCTAAATGATAGTTGCTCTACAAGTGGATATCGTGTCCACATGGGTCCTAATCTCATTTCTTGGAGTGCTAAGAAACAATCCACTGTAGCTCGAGCCAGCACAGAAGCTAAGTACCGCTCCTTAGCTCATACAATTGTTCTATCTTGGTATCAGAGCTTCCTTTCAGTCAAATGTGGCTAGTTCCTCCTCAACAACAACTAGGCATGGCGCGCTGCCATGTGTATAGAGATTGATGCACTTATTAAACAGGGCACATGGATCCTTGTTCCTCCACATCCTCTACAACATATTGTTGGTTGCAAATGGGTTTATCGGGTCAAGCAGTGAGCTGATGGCACTCTTGAACGTATAAAAGCCCGTCTTGTAGCTAAAGGCTATCATCAAAAAGAGGGTGTAGATTTTGGGGACACTTTCATCCCAGTTGTGAAGCCCGCTACCATAAGAGTTGTGCTTTCACTTGCACTGAGCCTTAATTGGCCAATTCGTCAAATGGACGTCCAAAATGTATTTCTTTATGGTGTTTTAAATGAGATTGTCTACATGGCCCAACCTCCGGGCTTTGTTGATCCTGATCGCCCAAATCATGTGTGCTACTTAAGAAAAGCTCTTTATGGCCTCAAACAGGCCCCACGAGCTTGGTTCACTCGTCTAACAGAATATTTGTTGTGTTTGGGCTTCCATGGCACCTCTGCAGATACCTCATTATATACACGGGTCACAAGAAGTTCTGTAATTATAGTGCTCATTTACGTGGATGATTTAATAGTTACAGGAAATAATATTTCCTCCATTAATTCTCTTATTCGAGACCTCAATCAAGTATTTGCTATGAAAGATCTTGGACCCTTAAATTATTTTTTAGGCGTGGAAATCATACGGTCCCCTACTGCTATTTACCTTTGTCAAGCGAAGTATATCACAGAATCATCTCCGACGTGCTCATATGGATGGTGCTAAACCACTAGGCTCTCCGGTTGTCTCTGGCTCCAAACTGTCAAGTTCGGGAGATCCATTTCCAGATCCAACCATGTATCGGAGCATTGTTGGTGCCCTTCATTATGTCACCTCCACTAGACCTGAAATCACTTTCGCCGTCAATCAGGTTTGTCAATTTATGCATGCACCCACAATTGATCATTGGCGAGAGGTAAAGTGTATTTTGAGATACTTTATAGGTACAATCACTTATGGACTTCACTTTCAAGTTGGTTCTTTTTGACTCACTGCCTTTTCCGATGCCGATTGCGCTGGCAATCCAGATGATCGTCGCTCTACAAGTAGATATTGTGTCTACATGGATCCTAATCTCATTTCTTAGAGTGCTAAGAAACAATCCACTATGGCTTAATCCAGCGCAAAGGCTGAGTACCGCTCCTTAGCTCATACAACTGTTCTATCTTAGGACTCATGTGAACCAGGGGATCCGGACTCATTCCTGTCATTAGCACAGTGACTGCTCTTTGCGGGGTCGAGATACCATGGTTGACTTTATGGTAAGCACCCGTTCATCTTTCCACTTTTGATTTAGTGGCAATTTGATTAGAGTATATTATACCTCCGAAGTCAGACATCCACAAAGCCAACCCATATTGCTGTGGAAGACTATGCTTTTATGTCTAAAGTCAGACCTACTTCTGATGAGTTGTCCACCAAAATCCCAATGTAAAATCAGATCAGCCATGCAAATGAACAGCCCTTACCTGTCACGAGGGGACCAATTTCTTCAAGAAACCCTCTGCTCACTTTTAAGCATTGGATTCTCTAAAATATTGAGTGACTGCTGGTGTTTTTCCTTGTCTTTTATCCTATTGTCAAAGTTCGGATTGGCTTTTCTGCTTTTGCCTTGGATCAACATCTGTAAAGTCCAAATTCACATTTTGTGTGTTTTATCCCTGCTATTGTTTCTGTCATGCATCAATATTCAATATTCTGTCATGTGTTGGTTAAGTCCAAGTCTAAGTCAAAAGAAATTTGGATGAGTGAACATTCTAGAAATGCTCAGGGGATATGCAAGATATTTTCTGCAGGAAGGGGACGTGTGAGAGTCATCTTAAGAGAACAGCAAGTTATAAATGCATAATCACTTAGTTCATAATAACTAGATTAAAACTGTGAAGTAGTTCTTTTGAACGTTAGCAGTTGGGTTTGTTTCATAGATCTTGATCCCCCCCAGGCAATTGAACAACTGTCATGGAGCTCAGCCAATAAATTTGAGATTGATGATGACCTTAATTATAATAACTATCTCAGATGGATGGAACTGCATGTATGGTCTCATATTTTCCAATTAGTGGGTGGCATGATGTGTATATCTAGATGAATTCAAAATAGGAAATGCTCACCAAACATAGTTGGAGACAGGGCTTAGTTGATGATGATGAGCTGCTCACCAAACTTCATTATAAAACTGAGCAATTAGATGTCTAATCTATGCCACAGAACATTTGGATCCCATTGTATCATCAAAGTTCTACCTATACCTCTTTGAAAGTAAGTGGCAGCACAAAGTAAGCTCAGATGCCCTTTGCCCTTGGTATTGTTTTTGATTGAATAGAGGACTTCATTGCGTTTGTTAAATATATACTCTGTTTCCTTTAGGCAATGCCTACTTTGCATTGAATTCTTAGCAACCCTTTGTTTGGACCAGAATACATAGGAACTCTTGGTTAGATGACCTCTGGAGGGGTGAAGTGCGAATGACATATAAGGTAGCAATATAGAAGGGACCTTGACTTTCTTAAGCTTTCAATTACCAGAGTGGCCGTTGGGTTTTTGGGTTAAAAAGGATGTTATGTGATGAGGTTATTCATTGGCCATATTTGTAGATTCATCTTGGATCTTAACTCTTTAACTACTAATGGCATGAATTCCGTATCATATGCTAACAAACAGGCCCTTAACAATAATATGGTAAATAGAGGTACATTAAAAGAAATAATAAAGAGGAGAAGAATGTGGCCTAGATAGGATTATCACTTTCATATGATTTAATTTACTTTCACACAATGGGTAAGTGCTCGTCTCCTATGAAAAGAAAAAATATTTGATGGGCTCTTGTATAACTCATCCTTTTACCTTTCATTTTAGCCCTTTTGATGGAAAGGCATTACGAAGAAAATATTAAGAATCCAATACCAATAGAACAGATGAGCTCTTAGACATATTTCCAGTAATGCCAACCGACTTGGCTGATAATCTGCTAGCAAGTTTGGCTTAATTAATTTATTTTAACATTAAAAAAAAAAGATCAGTACTAGCAAGATACCCACAGACCACAGTGTGATAAGATCAATAAAAAGGGATATTTTTTGCACCTTAAGCCAACAGATATACATCATAAACATCATATAAGGTACACATGCATATGAGAAAATTGATTAATCCCAGACATTATTAACTTTCTTAAGCTTCTCTTCTTTCTCTATTTCTTCTTCATTCTGTCTTCATCGTCATTTTGTATGAGGAGCCGACCATCCCTCATAATGTGATCCCAGGAGCGATGCGCCGGGAAGGCATCAGTAGAGTGCTCAACTCTGCCATAAAGGCCTTGAGTTAACAAGATCAATTAGATAAAGGCATCACCCATTTACGCAGATAATGCTAAAGTTTGTCCTCTTGTTATCTGCATAATCTCACAGTGCATGCCACTGCTTGTGCCCAAAATTTCAGCCTGGCTTTCACTTCTTCTGGATGGTCACCTGAAATTGGTCCCAATGAGGAAAGGTCAGAGTCAGAAAGGACAAGTCCTGAAACAACAAATTTTTTTGGAAACTCCAAACTTGACTTGGACTGAGCGAAGGGTAAAATCAAGGACTTGTTGAGTTTATAAAAAGACAGTATGAAGGGAATCCAACACACTTCAGTCGGGAACATAGGAAAAGTATACAGATTAAAGTTAATCTAGCTTTAATAAATAAGATACATGTTCTAAAGAAAAAATGAAGAGAACAAGGCTCAAATTCAACTGAAGCACATGAAAAGGATATACCCATATTGCATTGATTCTTAAGATGAGCAACATACCCATGTGGGACGCATCTCATATTGGACACCTTGTTGGATTCTTCCATTGAATATTGTTTTACAGTTGCTAAAACATTATTCCATGTTTCCTTCTTTTGAAATCTTTAAAGAGATATGAAATAAGTGCCTGATTATTTAGAGTGAGATATGTACATGATCTTTTTTATTGGTGATACTTTGCATGTTACTTTTATCTAAAAATAACCATTTTAGTTCATTTTATTTTAATATTGTGCCGAATCCTACAAAATGAAGTCTCAAAGATTTGTTCAATTGAACACCTCTGACCAGCATTGTATTCCAACATAACTAATACTCATGCAATGAGGTAACTACTACCCATGCAATGAGGGATATAGTTGTAAGCCTTCTTTGTATGTCTTTCATTACACCGTGGTGAAATGTATGCACAAATCGCCAAAAAAAGAATGTATGGACAAATCTAACTCTTAGGTGAATCGATCAAGCAAACTTTCCTCAGAGCTTTAACTCAAAAGTTTGGTAATGATCACTAAAAATATCAATTCAACCAACTTCTTTTTAAGGGAATGAATCGGGTCTAGCAGTTCTCACCTAGAAATCACACATCACACAAACGGATTCATTAGAATGTCCCAAAGAAACGTTTCTACTACAATTGAAGCATTTCGAAATACTGAGAAAAAGGGAATGCCCTCTTCATGTGATTTTATTCAGTGATGCATTTCAGATAGCATATGTTGCTCTTGGGTACTGATTTGGAGCAAAAAGGGCATAAAAGCCGTATCTTAAACTGTTGCTGTTCTGCTTTACAAACATGAAACATCACCTGAAAGCATTTTTACAAAAACGGAGACGGAGTGTGCTCTTTCATCATAAAACCCATGCAATTCAAAATACAAACAGATGTATCAATCATTTTTAATAATCAACTTATAACAAAAGCAGAGACATAAGTCCCTTTGGGGTCTGGAATATCAAGAATTTGAACTGTGAGCGGATTGGTTTCTTCATCCAAACAGATCCAAAATCACATTTTAATAGTAACCCAATCAAAATCTCCCAAAATCCATCAAAGAAGACTAGAAGAGAAACAAACGGAATCCCAGATCAAAAACTTGGGCTTGAGTTCTTCCAGAAATATAATCACTTTAAGGGGATCGTCTGGATGTATATAATTCGAACAGTGGACAGTTTCCTCATCCAAAAACACAATCAAAATCAGATTTTGAGAGTACCCCACTAAATATTTGACAATCAAATTCCATAAAAAAAAACAAAAAACCTCAAATCACATACCACCCCTTGGGTTTTGTCTGAATGTGGATAAATTGAACTGTAGACAGTTTCCTCAGCGAAACAGACCCAAAATCAAATTTTGAGAGTACCCCAACAAAAACCTCCCAAAACCCATCAAATCCAATCAAAGAAGAGAACGAAACAGTACTCAAATCACATACCACCCATTGGGCTTGTCTGAATGTGGATAACTTGAAATGCGGAAAGTTTCCTCATCCAAACAGACCCAAAATCAGGTTTTGAAAGTACCCCACTAAGAATCTCCCAAAACCCATCAAATAGAAAGAAGATCAACATACCAGGGCTAGAGATCTTCCAGTTCGCAATCGGGCTCGACGTCAGCCCTGAAGAACACGTCGTCTCAGTCGCCGTGGCACCCTCATTTGAAGCATCCGAAACCCTGTGCTGTTCATCCAAGAACCTCTGGCTCATCGAGTAGCAAAGCTCAAGCGCAGGCAACGTATTGCACAGCTCCGGAATCTCTTCATAGTTAAACCCAAACCCCAGATCCAAACACCCCTTCAACTCATCAAGATCATCATCCGTGAGGCTCTTCGTCCTCGCCACGCCCTTTTGCTCGACCACCTTCTCTCTATCGTCCGTCTCCACATACCCTTCTAAAAAAACCTGACCTTTCCCTTTCTTCTTCTTCTTCTTCGACCACACATCTTTCTTCGGCCGCGTTTGGATGCTTTCCTCGAAACCCATTTCCGGGAAATCCATTTCCTTCTTTTGGACGGAAATTGGAGATTCCGAATCCGACGGCAAGCTCCCCATCTCTCTCTCTCTCTCTCTCTTCTTTTCGAGTGTGCGTTTTGGAGAGGAAGTGTGAGGTTTTAAATGGGAAGAAGCAGGTTTGAATGGCATGTCATGTGTGTGTATGTATGTATCTGTATCTATGGATGTGATTCATGGATGTATGTATGTATGTATCTATGGATGGATGGTCATGGGAGGATGACGTGGGGCATATGCCAGCTGGAATGCTTAGGAAGTGAAAGCGACCGTTGGATTTGATTGGATTGGATTGGACACGTGATGGTGTTGCTAGATGTGGAAGGGAGTCATTAATGGAGAGGACTGGATTTTGCATGTGGAGGGACCCAGGAAGGTGGAGAGATGGGGCCCACAGGAAAGCTTGGGGGTTTCTGGATTGCTCTAACAAATGTCTATCTACCTGATGTGGACTTCCTGCCTGTATAGTAACGGCGGTTTTACAAGTATACAGAGAATTTGATGATAATCTGATGTTAGTGTCATTATATATGATGATATTGTTGTTAGAGCTTTCTAAAGTCCTTGTATTTTACAAAAGTATATTTGTTCTTTAGTATATTACATTTGAGACCCACCTAAAACCCCACCTAGGGATAGAACGAGTGCATAGGTGATCCAATGGCTCGGTCTAATTAGATGGGAGCCGAATCATAGGATCAGTGACAAATAGGGGTTCCTTGTTTTGTGGTCCACTCGAAAGAAACATAAGGTGGCCATACTGGGGTTGAGTTTTATTTATAACTTTAATAAGAAGTGTGTGTGTGTGTATATATATATATATATATATATATTATATAAGGAGAATATTCATGTGCATCTATCCATCACCATAGGTTGAGGGATACTTCCATAAATGAAAATTTTCAAGTACAGAAGTGAATTTTCAAGTACATAGGGTGAGGTACACTTCCTTGTCTTCATGTGTAAAAAAGGAAAGTGCCCTCACCCTATGGTGAGGGATAGATGCACATGAATGTTCCCCATTATATAAAGGGTGGGGTGGGTATGGCAACACAGCCCAAAGTTGCCCCCTAATAGGAGCGTGGTGGGTCCTGTTTAAGCTCGACTCATTGCCATACGTAGGACAAACACTAAAAGAGAAATTATCTTGAATAGCTTTCTTAAAGTATATATTTTCGGATTAATTTTTATTCTACTAAGATGTCCAAAAATCAATTATATTAAAGTTGTTTTTCTAGGTATTTGTGAGTATTAATTAGAGGTGTAAACGAGTCAATTCAGGTCCGAGTCCATGGTAGACCTGGAACCGGAACTGGTTCGGAATCAGGTTCCTAGTTTCGGAACCAGAATCATTAATGAGAACATGAAGCCTCAACCGGTTCGATACCATTTTCCTAGTTATGGAACCAGAACAATTAATGAGAAGATGGAACAAGACCGAAACCGGTTCTGTAAATGGGACAAGTCCAGATCTTGATAGAGAATTATTTGAAAGAAAAAAAACTAACTTTTAAGAGGAATTCTCGAAAATTGAGGCAATATATTAGATCCCGAGTCCACAAGTCAGAACCAAAGTGGAATTGGACTCAACGGTCTACTTATCGGGACCTAAATAAGGACTCAAACTCGGTTATTAATTAACGGGTCGGAACCTCCGGGTAATCGAAGAACTGAGAACCCATTTATATCCCTAGTATTAATCTCATTAATATAGTGACGGTGTCCACGCCTCCACGGTGTATTAATTACTAATTGTTGTTTATAATGTCTATGTAAAAGTAAATACTAATTAAAATTGGAGACATGCTAGAGTTTGTGGTCATACATAAAACCAACTAGATCACACAAAAATTTTGATCCAACAATTAGAAAATAAATGGATCTTATTGTCATTTTGTGATCTTAGATTAAACAACTGGTGATATTAAGATGGATTTATATAAGAGAATTATGTATTTTTTTAGAGCCTATTTATTTGCTTAGAATACAAAGGAATTCATGGTCGAACGAGCTTTAAGCAAATGGAGATTAACAAAGACGTGAATCAATGCACATGAAATGGATCTTATTTTTCATTTAAATGAGCTTTAGCTTTTGGCCCGGGCTGTGGGCGTGATTTCTTGATAGTTTCATTCTTCTTGAGAGGGGTATGCCCTTTTGAAATCTTTATCATTTGTTTGATGATAGGATTTTCCCTTGTAATCTGTTTATTCTTTTATTTGAAAATGAAGAACTCACTTACTTTTCATATATGAAAAAAAAAAAAAAAAAAGACGTGAGGGGGTAAAAGATTTTAGGTAGCAATGTAGACGGAACCTTGACTTTCTTACGATTTGAATTACTAGTGTGGCGGCGGGGTATTAGTTCCTATCTTCCTTATTTGATTTCCATTAAAGGTGAGATTAATTATTTGATTGTCATTTTTGAATATTCACTTTTTGTTCTTCATTTTTAACGGCTTATAGAAATACGATGTCTGAAAATCCCTAGGAATTCAATTATATAAAACAGACATGCTCTCAATTTTTAATTTATTTTGTTAATTTTTATTTTATTATTAATTTTTTTTTTTTTGGGTAACTATGAATGCCCTGAACAATTATTTACCATGGATGCCCACATATTAGAATCATTGCCAAAAGTTCCAAATACCTAACAGTAAAACCTGGTTAATAAGATTTTTAGAAGGGGAAATGTGTACAGGGGGCTTAGGTGGGTAAGACATTAGACAAGTTACATCCCATGGGCCAGTCCCAACCCAATTGAATTTAGGTATGGATCCTAGGATTGAGACCAGAGTTAGACAACAAACCCGAAATGGTCCCAACTAAATCACCCAACTCATTTAGTCCAGGTAAGGCTGAGCCCAACTCATCTTCAGTCTTAAAATGCAGTATCAATAACACTAATTCAAGATCTCAAAGCAAGAAAAGTGGGTGATGGAGAAAAGCAGATTCGAAAACGATGTAAAACTGGTCAATGTACAAAAATAATGGGGGTGGGGTGGGGATGAAAAGTATAGTTTTGTGTGGTTCTTCTTCTTTCCTGGGCAGAGAATCTAGGTGAGGTTGGTTGCCAACAGGATCTCCAGGGCCCACAAAAATATGAAGGATTGAAGAGATAGATTGTCATCATACACAAGACATTGTCACGCGTGTTCACACCTCACACCTTTGGTGGGTCGAACTTCATGTCTAAGCATACATTAGGGGCCACATGTACTCACCTCATCTGAATTTCCATCATTAATGAAAATGGGTCAGGTCAGGCTCTAGTATGGTCCATAAATGAAAATGGAGTCTTGACAATCTAGGAAGGTAGGGTGGTGAAAGGTTTAGATTTGGGTTAGAGGAATATGAGATATTAAGCTGATTAAATAATCGTATTTTTTAGTTTTAAGTCTTCAAAGTTTAACAACTATACAGTGTGCATTGGTTAAAGGTGGGCTCCAAATATGAACACTCAAAGGATGGTGTAGAACTCACCCAACTTGCCACTCTATTCGACCTATCGGGCTTTGATACCACTTGTACGATCTTACACCCCAATTAATTACACTTATTCCAAAACCAATTAGTAATGGGAAATGACGCAACAATGGTTTTATGGTGAAGGCAAGGGCTCAATCATAATTATGACCGCTCAAGAGCGAGGGTAGACGTTGACCTCAACAGATGGATCACTGAAAAAGTGGATTATCCAGAGATTTCCACAATAAAAATGAATATTTAATATACCAATAAACAAATCAATATATGTAGTGGCATGTCTTTTGGTTTGTATCTCATGGGCCCACAATTGGACGTCCTAAGTTTTAATGAGGTGTTTGCAATGGCCTCGAATGTGTCCAGCATAAATATAGAGTATGGAGAAGCTTCAAGAGCAAACCATGCATATCCAGCAGAGAGCAGGAAATGCTAATCAAGACAAACTGACAGTCTCTCTTTCCAGTGAAAGTTGCCAAGGAAAGTTTAGATCCTATTAAATAGCATGTTCAAAACAAGACCTAAAAGTTAGGTTGAAAAAGCACATGCATGTGGTATATGATACATGTTTTTCATCTTGTCCTGGATACCAACTTTAATGATACGGGAATCCTCTTGGACAATGCCAAGAGTAATAAATGAGAAATTGTCTGTATTGTTCCCCCGTTTTAGGTTGGATTCTTTTACAGCAACACTTCATCCAATCAGATATCTTAATCTGACCCAATAATCAATCACTAGTCAATCATGGATTTAATCTGAATTTGATTAGTGAAGAATTCTTGTTTGCATGGAATTCAATACATAAGAATTCATGATAAAATGGGCTCTGAGGAGGAAATCACAAGGCTGCACCAGTGGATAAAGCACCTGCTCCCATAGCTCTAGCCAAAGATCATCCCTAGTGGGGCAGGTTTACTGCTTTAGGCCTAGTTTAACAAAAAGGGAGGTCTAACAAAAAGATGTGTTCTAAATATAATTAATGGTTAGATATATGGGGGCCCATCCCAAATACAGGGAACTCATGACAAAAATTTTATATATTTTTATACATGGCCATCCAAAATTTTAGAAAGCCCCTTATGTATTTTTAAAGTTCCATGCACTTTTTACATATGCCGCGAGGAATAAATGAGAAACTATCATTCTTGATCTCCCTTTCTAGGTTGGAATCTTTTATAGACACACTTCATCCAACTGGATATCTACCCAATAATCACTCATGGATTTAATTTGAATTTGATTAGTGAAGACTCCTTTGTTTGCATGGAGGGTTTTTTCCTTATTTTTTTGGATTATTTACATGGAGTTAAATACATAGGAAGTTATGGTAAATGTGGGCTCTAAGAAGGAAATTACAGAGCTGCCTCTGTGGATAGAGCACCCTCTCCCACAGCTCTAGCCGGGCAGTTTTACTACTTTAGGCCAACTAGGAAAAAACAGCCCTCTAACAAAGGATTGTGTATTAAAATGAAGATGTCACCTAAAGTAGATGTCATGATACAGGGAATCCCATTATGAAATTTTATACATTTGTTTTTTATATGGCCGCTAAAAACTCAGAAAGCCTCTTTATGTATTTTAAAGTTCCATGCATTTTTTTACAGCAAAAAATAAATAAATAAATGAAGTTTTACATAGTTCACTTGCCCCCATCAAGGAAGATTTCTTGGGTCTTTAACTGTGCAATACAACTCTACCTGAATTACACATAATAATTCAGCTTAGATAGGGATATAAATGGGCTCCCGATTATCCCATTACTAAGAGGTTTTGACCCATTAATATTAACTAGGTTTAGATCCTTATTTAGGTCCCGATAAGTAAACAGGTCCGCATTTGGGTCCTTTTTTGGACCCTTGACCTAAACGGGTCTGAGTCCAGCTCCACCTTGGTTCCGATCCATGGACCCGGGACCCGACATATCACCTCAATTTTTTATAATTCTTCCTAAAATCTAGTTTATTTCCAAATCATTTTCTGCACAAACCTGGACTTGGACCTACTTCTATATACGGAACCGGTTCCGATTCTGAATCCATCTTCTCATTTAACAGTTCCAATTTTGGGTCCGGTTCCATCTTCTCATTAGTGGTTTCGGTTCCGCGTCCACCACGGACCCTGATCAAAAACGACCCTTTTACGACCCTACAATCAGACAACCTAAGGACTTGACCCATAAAATTGGGCGGTACGGACAAACGGTTCTAGGTTGAGATTCGTTATTAGGTCTCACTTGGGGTTTAACAAACTTAATTATGCCCATGTTCAGGCGGTTCAAGGAAATGGATATCCTGTTTGGTCCAAATAAAGAAACCCTGCTTGAACCAATGGGGGGCCCACATAGGGGAGATAATTCTCCCATTTGTCACCCCCGAAGCCCTGTTTGGACCACGCGAAGATCCGTTTCCACGGTTCAAGCCCAACTGGGCCTTTCTAGATACTTATGATTTTAGTACATGCCACCTGCCATGCCTTGACCACTAACCAATTATGGTCAAGCCAATGTGGTCCCACCCACATCATCAACTGGTTGCAAAAGTTCCACGCTGGGCATTAACATCATGACTTGTGGACACCAACTCATTTGTCTTTTGCAATTTCAGCAATCAAAACCCAACAGATGGTCCAGCAGAACAGACCCTTCCACAACCTCCACCTTAATTAAATCATTACAATGCCAAGTAGGGATAATAAGAAAAGGACCATTTGCTTCCACATACACAGAAACTACAAAAGAAGCACCTTAAGCCAAGTCAATCATGAAAATGCCTAACAAAGAGAAGCTTGATTTCCTTCTACTGTTGCTCAAATCCAGTCTTTTGCTGCCTTTCTTCAATCCCAAGCAATTTGATTCGGCATCTAATGGAATAATGCTCATGGACCCTCAATGCCCAAGCTACTGTTAGACTACATTATTATAGCAGTGGTCAACCAAATCAATCAGTTTCTATTATTGTATAATGCACTTGTGTTGATTTTGTCCTCTGCACATCTTTATTGTTTTGTGGTGCGCCAGCTGAATAAGCCATCCTTTAACATGGCTTGGCTCATAAAAATAAGGAAAATTTGTAGCCATTGTCTAGTTCAAAACCTTTTGTGTGGTCCTATCACAATGCAGGTTGAATGAGAGAAAGGAAATATTGAAATGTGTTCATATTATCATAAAGGAAAATATTTATGTGCATCCATCCATCATACTATAAGATGAGGGACACTGATATAATTGAAAATATTTATGTGCAAAAGAGAAAAAGCCATATATGGTCATATGCAGAAAAAGAATGTTGATGTGCAAAGAGGGAAAGCCATGTAAGTGTCCCTCATCCTATGGTAAGGGATGGATGCACATGAATGTCCCCCATCATAAAATATTAGCAGCATGATGGTCCTAAGAATACCTAAGTCCATTTATTTGCAAGGATTCAATTCTCGAAAATTCTTGGTAAAATGGGTTACAACAAGGAAAATGAAAGTGATGATGGATTAACATAGATGTGTAATGGGATCGACTTTTCTAAAATTTAATACACTAAGATGATGGCTAGATATTTATTTTTCATCTATCCATTAATACAATTTTTATTAAGAAGAGATTATTTGATTTTTGTTTATAGACTTTTTAACTTTTTTTTCCCTTCTATTTTATCTGCTTTTAGGGCCTGTTTGGTTGTAAGAATTCTGAGTTTTTTTAACGGCAATATTTGAGATTCTTGTAATGTTGTCTTCCCAACTGCAATTCTAAATTTTCAACCCTATTTCAACTTGAATTCAAAATAGGTTAAAATAACTTTTCGTGTAGACATGCATTATCTAATAATGCATTTAGAGTGCTCAGGAGACATGACCTGAAATATAGTTAGAAATTTCCAACATATTCAATTCTCTATCAGAAATATCATCAACCAAACAAAATATATTTCATGAAATTACAAAATATTCAATTTCTATCCATAAACCATCCCTCGAGGGCAAAGAGATTAAGCTTTAAAATATGAAAATAAAATTGAGGCATTTACAATGGTTGGATGCAGCAATGACCACATTCTTCACATTCTCCATGCAATTGGAACCAAGACTTCTTATTATTGATGTCCATTAGAAGGTGGGCCCCACAAAAATGTTTTTGCCAATATGGCTGTCAGATGTCCATTATAAGCCGAGCCGAGTCCAGCCGATCCACTAGGCATGGTCGGATAGACATGTCAATGCCACGCGAACTAGAGCCATGCATGCATGTATCATGGATGGCATATGCATGCATGCATGCATGTATAATGTAAAAAAGAAGCGTGTGCGTGATTCACGAGGAGGACACGTGTACCAATGAAACTTGAGAGAAATCCAACAAATACATTCACGCTCCAACCAACCCACGTGGCCAGTCTCGCGCGGAAAATTCCACTAGCCGTTTCTCATTCGCTTCGTGAGCCGACAACTTCACTTTTACTTTACTTTTATTTTAATTTTTAACATTTGCCATTATAACTACGCTCTCTCTATGGGATTGTGGACCAGCTTACAGGCCTAACTTGATCAATTCAAGGCTATTGGATGGTAAACAGGCCTAAAGTCATCATGAGATATTTTTTGGGTTCAACCTGACAGTGTAATCTAAATTTGGGGACCGTTTCTTTACCGAAATTTATTACTAAAATTTGGGAGGTTGGAATTTTTTTGGACAAAATGTGACATCTTGTCCTCTAATATTTGAAATGCTCTATTTCTTTCATTAGAATTTCAAATTCGAACTACCCAAAAGACTTTTTGGAATTCTTGGAATTCCACTCTCAATATCATTTATTGGAATTTCGAATCCTCCATCAAAAAGAGGAATTTTGAATTCCACATAAGGGGACAACTTTTGGAGAATTTGAAATTCTCCCAAACATGAATTCTTGAAATTCTGATAAAAAAACGGGCCCTTAGTGACAAAATTTGGCTTGGTGACAAATCATAAGGGTATTTAGTAAGAACTAATATTGGGGGTGCTCATGGGCGAAGCCGGCTTAGGCCTAATTTGGGCTTAGTTCACTTTGGGCCAGACATGGATATATAATTTGCACATGTTTAATATTTGGAATGGGGTCAAGTTACGTGATAGGAAGCCCATTGTCTGGTCCGACTTGGCCCAAATAAGTAATGCGTGTGATTTAGTGATGATTTGACTAAATAAACACCCCTAAGGGCCTGTTTGAATGTATGGTGAAGTGAAGTATGGTGAAGTGAAGTATCAAATCAAGAGAGAATAAATATATAAAGTGTTATGATTGTGTTTTATTTTTAGTTGTTTGGTATGGAATCTTTTTGACTTTTTATATAGAGAAATGAAGCTTTTCTTGTCTTTTAGTGGAGAAAGGATGATGCTTTTTTTACTTTTTTTGAAAAATTCGGAGGGAATTTTGAAATTATGTACTTTTGATATAACCCCTTGTAATTTCTTGTCTGAATTCACTTTATTTTACTTTAACTAGTTAAGTGCCAAACATGCCCTAATGACTTTCAATCAAAAGCGGCCAAAGTGTGCCTCGAATATTTGGATTGTGCATGTAATATATCTTTGCAGTAGAAAATGTGAAGGAGACTAAGCAAAAAATTTCCTTGCTAGTGGCGACATTAGAAAACTTTCCTTGGGTGGGCCATTATATAAATACAAAACTCTTGGGGTCCATGTTAGGAAACTTTGGGTTTTTTAAACCCTCTCTGGAATCAACATAATAATACTATAAACATTTAATCTAAACCAGAAGAGTAGTTAAATGGTACAAGTTAAATAGTACCTGATTGTGCCATCTTAAAACTCAGATCGAACAGAATGTTGGTCTTCAATGGGGAATCACAACTCTCTTATATTTTGTCTTTTCTTCTCTAGTAAGTAATAGTTGTAGAGAAACTATCGTAGACAAGAGAGTTACCTGGGTTCTCTTTTATAGGCCCTAAATCTCTTCTTCCATCTAAAAGAGAAATAATTATCTAATTATTCATTTAAATTTGCATTTAATGGAAACATATAAATACCCTTTATTACCATAAATGGAATCTAAATAAAAAGAAGACCGTTTCGTATCAAAAGAAGTTGTGGTCATGTGGGGCACCCCATCACAAAACAAACCAACATTCCATAGGCAAAAGAAGCATATAAAACTCTCTAAAACTTTTGGGTATTTTTTTTTTTTTTTTTTACAAATTTTAGGGGGGCTCAAGACCGCCCCCAGGTCTGCCCCCTGTTTTCCACAGCATGTTGTTTGTAGCATTGCAAGGAACCATAAAAAGCAAAAAGGTCTTGTTACTGTGGATTTTTGCTTTTCCATTGTTAGTATGAATCTCTCTTTGTCGACGAGAGACCTAGGAATAAGGATTTTGCCCTCTATGAAAAAATGCTATAGGAGGCATTTCCAAAATCCACATTCGAGACTTTGTCCAGAGTCTAGACAAAATTTAATTATCATTATCAATACATAATTCCATTTATTTGGTTTCTTACTTCCTATCAAAATTATAATTTTCTACATGAAAAACTTATCTTCTAAGCACAACCATCTCACAATCATTCATATAGTTTTTGTCTTCTTGTAAGGCTCTTTCTAGCCAATCTGTTTTCATAATAATTTTATTACTAATTTAAATACTTATTTGTGTCAATGGTCCATTTATCCAAAAAGATTAAAAAAAAAATTAGGATTTTTAGTTTTTAAACAAAAATGCTAATGGGTAGCCCCCGGGGGGGGGGGGGGTGTTGTTATTTGGTGTCAACATTTTATGGATTGATTGAGGATGAGTCCACACTTGTTATTTGACCTGCCAACTCTAGATGAGCCAAACTCAACCCGGCATATTACACTTTAGACTTAACAATTGGACCCAAATCCAACTTGGTAATTCCGACTTTAGGTTAACTCTTTTAACTTCTATGTTGGATTCACATTTCTATCCCCGTGAATAAATGTTGGATTCACATTTCCGGACCCATTGCCACAGGGCCACCCCCACACATAGACATTGCTATTTGGTGCCTGGTGATGACATCTCTGACTCCACTTTGTTCATTAGTAGTTGTTTCCTCATTAGCCATAGGCTCACCTATTGAAAACTTCCATCATGTACAAAGGAAAAATTGCACTATATTCAAAAATTCTACACGAATGATATGGAAGAAAAACTTCCTAAAAAAATAAATTATTTTCCACGTAACCTGCCCAAAGTGGGACCCACTTAGATGAGTAGCCTAGGAACCTAGAGTACGGATATGGTGAGGAAAAATCCCACGGTGACATGGTGGATCCTGAATGGTCTACTCACGATCACCGTGTGTAAGGCCAGTCAGAGGATCCCGAATTCATGAACTCAAGACCAAATCAGTGTGAAACTGAATTGGGAAATTCTATTAGGATACTTTTGGATGTCCATGAAAGTCCACTAGGCAACATTCTTATGCACCACAAAGTAGCAGTTCACTTTTGGATCTAATGGGGAATATTCCCATGGGATTTTGTAGGAAAATGCTACCTTCTTTCCTTGAAAAGGTTCTGTTTCTCCAATGCCCTAACCCAATTGTTTAAACAAAAAGGTCCACTCAGAGAGGTGGGGTACCATGACCAAGTTGGGCCAAAGCTTGTTTAGTTGTTCTCTTTAGTTAGGAAGCTTTCCTTTCAATTAAATGAGTACACAGATTGTTTTCAAGATGGGATCCACAAGAACCACTTGTCTGCCATTGCTGAGAACTCCTTGAGCCTGACTAATCACCAAAAAAATATCTATGCAGAGAGGAATTCATGAGTCAGGTAGGCCCATTATTCATTTGAATATGAGTGTATGACAGCCCCATTGCTACAATCCTTTGAACTTGGTTGCCCAAAATCAGGTCATCATATCATTATCAACTATGACTTGTTTCTCTCTTATATGCGGTAAGTTGAGTGTTACTTTAAATAAAACTAGATTTGAGAATATATTTAGCAATTTTTTAGCTAACTGTCTTTCTCAAGCCAGCTCCTCTTCTAAATTGGAAAGAGATTAGACAGGGAACTGTCCAAGGAGAAGTCATCATACTTATAAGATTTAATTAAAATTGCAGAGAAGGTACTGGGAAGGGGCCATTTCAAGGGGCTAAGAGTATTATCAAATGAGGGGCATAGGTAATTCATTCAAGCACGTTACTAATTAGATGATGAAACAATCATGTTATCTTTAATACTAATTAACTGCAACTCTGACTTCTTTATAACTAGTCATGACAAAGGAATGAACAACTGTGACTTGAACTGGAATTTCAGGCCAGAACTACAGGGGCAAAAATGTTGCATTTTATGCAAATACTGCAGTGCCATTACCTAATCCAATGTGTGGGGCAAACCTTTTAAAAAACCAAATTATTTACAACATCTAGCACTCTTTTCTTTGTAGCATTACCCAAAAGTTCGAACAAATCAGTTTGAGGACGTGGTTATGGTTGGATTGATTACATGTTCAAAAAACGATTAACTTCATAAAATTTTCTCCATTAGGTCATGGAATTGAAGTCAGAGGAATTCTAAGAAATGAATTCCCAACCGTGGTTAAAAATGAATAAACAAAAGTGAATATTTATAAATGGCCATCGAATATTCTTTCTGTTATGGAAAATCCACCAAGTAGAAATGGAAACAACTACTCGGCAATCACTCTAGTAAATCAATTCCTAGGAAAGTGATGTCGCATCTACCTAATATCCTTCAACTCTTACCTTTTTAAATAATCCCTTTTAAAACCACTTCACTGCAAATTCAATACCAAAGAAAGTTTTCACACTGGGAGAATATTTTACCTTCGTCACCCTTTCCATGGAATCGTGTCTGCGTAAACTTGTCCTAGAGACCTCTATGACCGAGAATAGCTCTCAACCCAACTGGTAAGGAGCATCAGTTCTAAAACTGTCTAGAGTTTGAATCCTCGATATGCTACCTTTCCCGCAACTACGGGCTCTCTCATGGGACCTAGGTCCCTTAGCTGGGGTACCAAAAAGAAATAATAAAAAAAATAAAGATCAAAAAAGGATCAAGAAGGATAGAGTTAGAGGCCTTCTAGTGGAACCAAAATAGAAAGTTTACTTGGAATACAGCAATCAGAGATGGAATCCTGATTGTCAAATGGATCCTAAATGGGGTTCATTTTTTATACTTATGATTACAGGTTGGGTCCATCAGATATAAGGCGAATCAGGCCCCACATCCACCCTAGTTTTAAATTAGGGCCAAGACTGGCTACATGTATAACTTGTTCAGTGAGCATAAGCACGAGTGGGCCTGAACCAGAAGGTACAATATAGGCACAAAATTGTGGACCCGCTGGAATCAGACTTGAGCCCAAAACAGTTTTGGTGAATGCATTTGTGTAACAGGGTAAAGGGGTACTGCACTCCTCTGTGGCAGTGAACCCATAAAAAAGCCCAAAACTTGTTGTCTCTGTTCTTACATTCCCCTCATATTAAGGATGTCTCTCATCAATTCTTAGTGGTGTCCACCCACAAGTTTATTCTAATGAACTATAAAAGCTACCACATAAAACTGTCTAATGGGCCTAATGGGATAAGCTCATACCCAGTATATAGTGTACAGGCTGGGTCCAGATATCTTACCCGCGTCCTAATTGGGCTTAGTCCTTTATCATATGAACTTGGGCATGCCATGCACCTTATCAAGGGGACCCAAATGCAGGTTCTATCCATGATGTAATTATACTTGTATTTGGCATCCACATAAGTCCAACCTAATCAGGTCTCATTGGCAAGCCTATCACTCCAGGCCCGTTTTGAAGTGAAAAAAAAAGTATTATATATATATATATATAGGGAAATGTTCATATGCATCTATCCCTCACCAAAAATGGTGAGGGACACCCCAAAAGTGGAATTTCCAAGTACAAAAGTGAGGAAGTACAAAGGTGTACTTCCTCACTTTTGTACTCTGAAATTCCCCTCTTGGGGTGTCCCTCACCAAAAATGGTGAGGGATGGATGCATATGAATACCCCCCATATATATATATGGGAAATATTCATATGCATCCATTTCGCACCATGTTATGGTGAGGGACAACATAGTAGGGTTGACTTTGTAATACATCCGAACCATCCACACACATGGAACCCCTTTAAGTACACTAGACCCATTGAATTTTCACCTATCCGAATGGATTGAACCGTTGGATCGAGGGTCAAATTTTTTCCTTTACTATAAAGTCATTAAATTTGTGGACTACAGATGAAGTGGTTAGAGGCATGAGATTGACCCTAAATTTGATATATGGTCTCATCCAAGGTGTCTCTTCCCATCCCTCACAAGTTCCATGATTTGTAGGTCCCTATGTGGGCCCCATTAAGTTTGTCCCTCACCATATGGCGATGGAAGGATGCACAGGAATATCTCCCTATATATTTGGGAGATGCTCCTATGAGAGAATCTCTTACCTTACTATGAGAAGTAAGGTGCACCTTATATGAGAGATAGGGGTGGGAGCCCTCACATTTAAGTTGTTGGCATTGGATATGGATGTGAGGGCTCCCACCTTACCTCTCATAATAAGGTGAGAGCAAGGCTCTCCTAAGCTAGAGCCTAGGAAAAATTTTTGTAAGCTCATGCTTGTGAGGCCCACCTTTGGTCCATCCAAATAGACCAAACGCATGACCCCCCTAAATTGCACATGTCCACCAACTTTCGGTCGGATTCGAATTTAATGGACCGTTGGATCAACTATGTATTAATCCGAATAGACTGTTGACCATTAAACTTTTGGGCATATATGAAGATGATAGAAATTATGGTTAAGGCTGATTTTTTGCAAAAAGGAGGATCCCAGGGAGTCCTTGAAATCCCCCTAATCCCCATCACCATGTGAGTCCCGAGTGAGCCCCACCACACACTTGAGCTTACCTTATTCCCATATGTTGCACCAAACAACAAAGCATTAAGTAGCACAAAAAATCAATATAATTTTTCTCTCTATTACAAAATTTCCTTATTGCACGCACATATGCACCCTTAGGGCCTTTTTTATACTAGAATTCCAAGAATTCGTGTTTGGAGGGATTTCAAATTCTCCAAATGTTATCCCCTTGAGGTGGAATTTCAACCCCATCCTGTTGGTGGAGTATTTGAAATTCCAACAAGCATAGAGAGTGAAATTCTTGGAATCCCAAAAGGTCATTTGACACCTTTTAAGTGGATGAAATTTGGAATTCTGAAAAAAAAAAAAAAAAAAAAAAAGAAGTATGTCATTTCAAATGCCGAGGGACAGGTCATCACATCATGTCCAAAAATCCCTAACATGTCAAAACTCTTGTTAGAAATTCTAAGAAAGAAACAGGCCAAGGGGCTGACCTAAGTTATAGCGACCTGGGGCGGTCTCCCCAGATCATAATTCAAATTCTCTTAGAATTGAATGGGATCTTGGATTGAGGGCGGGCATACATTGGAATGATTTGCCGTGATTTCCCCAGGTCGGAATTCAAATGCCCATTGAGTTGAATGGGACCTTGAAGCATACACCACATGTCTAAACTTGTCACTCCATATATGTCAAAAGATAGCCCCACATATGTAAAGCTTCATTGGTAAAAAAAAGAAGTAAAAAAATATTGCTGCAATATAGCGCTCCCTCTTCTTCCACCTCTTCTTTCGAAACCTCTTTGTGTCAATTGTCGACCGAGCTCGTCGTTGCCGTTTCTTATGTACCGTGTAGGCTACCACATCTTCATCTGCCAAACGTATCTTAATTTCTAAATCCTAATATCAAACCTTAAATTCCCAAATCCTAATCCAAACCCTAAGCCCTAAACCACCAAATCTGAACATACAAATCCAAAGATAACCAAATCCATTCACGTTATCATGTCTTCTTACTCCCACTATGATTCAAATATAGAATTCCACTCCCATTGCCCAAAGATTGGAGGCTTTGAGAAAGTGTAAGTGTCCTCAAAATATTGTTGTATTCAGCCTTTTTTTACCCACCCACTCATGTTGAATTTACAGCGATCTCCATTAGGCATTGATTTTAACATAAATTTAGTGAAACATGATAATGTGAGTTTGAGTATCTAAAATCAAGGTTAGAATAATTTTTTTATCCATCGAATGCTTTTTGGTACTTCTGATTAACATCATAACGTCTTCATTGCCCATTCTTCAATAACTGTCATGTATTTAATTGAATTCCATGGGTTGGACATTTTCTAAAGAAAAACGTTTAAGTGCTATTTGGTAATGTGAAAAAAGTCTAACAAAATCTCTTTTTTTTTTTTTCAAATGTTAAGTCTGGCAAAATTTTAGCCGCACCCAAACAAAAATCATGGATCCGCCACGGTGAGGGATAGACCCAAGTTATAATGCCCCAGGCCAGGTGGAATCCAAAAACTCCCTAAAATTCGTAATGGGCCTTGGCCCATACCCTACTTACATCAAAGCCCCACCCCACCCCACCCCTAAACTCTCTCTCTCTCTCTCTCTCTCTCTCTCTCTCTCTCTCTCTCTTACTGAAAAAGAAACTCTGATGAAAACCTAGCCTATTTCGTTTTCCACCTCTGAGATTGCAAGAACTCCTCTTGGGGAACCAACCTCTCAACTCTCAAAAGTTTCTCCTCATCAGTTATGTTCGATGGTCTTTCAGGTAACTCAGTCTCCTTCTAATTTAAATATTCATGATTCCTATATCTAATTATATAATTTCATTATCCTTTATCACGGTCACCACATATTTAATTGCTTTGATTTTATTTATTTTTGAAAATTCTCGAATCTACTATTGACTAAGTTAAATTCATATTAACAACAAAATAAGCAACTATAATTCATCCAAATTGATTAGAAAATCAAAACATATGTATATAATTAATTTTAACTATTAATCAAATTTATAAAAATATTATTACAGAATTTCAAGTAAATTCACTGCCTTTGTTGCCTCTTTGTTAGTATTTTTTTAATGTTTCACTTAATGCTTCTATTTAAGAAATATACATGTTTACTCGTGGCCCTCGTTGTGTGCGCGCCCTATTTCACTATTAAGGAAAATTAATAGAGATGCAAACAACTCAGATTTGGGGCGGAGCCTTAGTGGATAAAGAACTAGATCCATCTTTATCGGCATTGGATTTGATCCTTGATCGATCTAAAAGATGTGTAGTGCATTAGTATAATTGGATAAAAGAAATTCAAAATAAGTTAAGAATTTTACAGAAAAAACCTCTTAGATGGCGCATGCACGAAAAAGGACCCCACAATTCTGTGCACACTAAAATGGTCCTCCTATCAGATTTCTGTTTTTTTTTGTTTGTCCGAGTGATGATCGTGTCACTCAAATACAAATTGACGGTAATAAACTTGCATCTTTTTTATTCGCTTGAATAACGACCATCAAGAAATCGCCACCGGTGTACTGGTCAACATATCTAAACCGGAGTAAGCCCTCCGTCTATTTCCTCCCAATGTTGGCATTCCCATCAAAAGGGCTTCCACCAATAGGAAATGAGCTTCATTAATACTCCGAGCATCCCATACCTCTCAAATGAGCTTACCCAAACCCTAACACTAAAAGTTCAAGAAAGGAGAGAAACATCAAAAATTAAAAATCATAGGTTTGGAAGAGATGCAGAGTATATGGGTGATTTGGGGTTTGGGGAAAGGGGAGTGTGTAGGTTAGAGGGGAAGAGAGAGAACAAAGAGATGGAAAACCATATCACGCTCCACTCCAATGTAAAAAAGGACACAATTGGTCGCATGGGACCACATCTATACAGTAATATTTAGGAGGTCCTTTGTGCAGGAGCCACCTAAGTGGTTTTTTTCCCATAAAATCTTCAAATAAGTTTCTCATATACAAAAAGAGGCTGTTAAATGGTATATGATTAAAGCTACATGGACTCTTAAATATGAATACATCTCACGCTCAATAAGCCCTTAAACTTATATTATATATATATATATATATATTAAAGCAAAGGGAGAGGTGGGCTGTGAGGGGTGCCACCTCATCCCTAAAAAGTCTCTCCGGGCTGTGAGGGGTTTCTCTTTTCAAAGAGGGCTACATTTTCTCTCCTAAAACTTCTCTCATAAGAGATTTTTATGAATGTTTGAATTTGAGTCATATTTCTTGCCATTACCCAAATTATAAGAAAATCTTTACAGTCTATTTGTTTTCTTTTTCTTAGATCTTCAATCATCAATGGGTCCCATGTTAAATATGTTTTGTGGGCCCTACCGATGATTGAAATCCAAACTGTTGCTATTTTACTCTTCTTTAAGTTTTTTTTTCCCTAAATGGATGGATCCAGTAGTGGGCACCAGTTCGTATTAAATATATTTTAAAATTAGACTCCAATATTGGATGAAATTCCAATGGCCTTCTCTTAATCCCTTTTTTCTAAGAGTGGACTCCACTGATGGAGGGAGGCAAGCCTATTTGCCGTTGTCTGGTTTCTTAATGGATGCAAATCAATTAGTGGGCTCCGCACATTTAACTTATTTCTATAGTAAGACCCACTCATGGATTATGCATAGATATTAGTTTTCTAGGTCAATATGGATTATGGATTATTCTCTCTCTCTTTCTTAACACCATCTATCTTTCATCCTCTCAAGATTGTCATCTTTTTATTTTAATATTTGGAGCCCACCTTTCAACAATTCACATTGATGAATTTTTCATTAAAAATATCATTTTCTTTTAGTTTCCAAATAGAGCTCTACTCTATTAAGAGATTGTCACACGTGAACGACAGACCCGACCTTCTGGTAGACTACCTCATAGATGGGCTTGTGATAAAAATGTTTTGAGGTTGGATTATTTTTGGTTGAATCTTATAAGCATCATTTTCTGATCTGATTATATAGACAAATGACCTTAGGTTTGCACCACCATAATTACACTTCCGTGGGCCCACATAGACCCATAATTAAGAGATATATACATTGATCCATGGTGGGCCAATTATTACTGAGATCAAATAATACTAGCTTGTGATTTTCGAGTCTCATAATTTATGGCTTTTAAAGTTAAGATGTTTATAAAGTTTTTTAAAAAAAACATCTAGAGCTAAAAAACGGTTTGATCGATTCTAAAATGATATTGGTGCTACTTCAAAGGGGTAGAGAAGAAATTTGTGCAGAGGGATTGAAATGACCATTGGCCTATGTGAAGATAACACTTGTATTTATGATTGAAGATGTGTTGATTGTTTTAATATAAATATGTATGAATATATTCTTATATGCTTATAATTAATTTTGATATCTCATAAATTAAAAATGTAATATCTTATTTTTTGCCTTGTGCTAAGCACGGGGTATTGTTGCTAGTTTTTAATATGTGAATGTAGTTGTACTAAATTCGGATTCTCAAATCAAAAGATGAGAGATCTGATTCCAAATCCTAAGGTTTCGAATCTCTTGGATGGATATCGACCCAATTTCGAATCTCTTGGATATAAAAGTTGGCATGTTACTCGCTTTATTTGAAATTAGAGACTTCCAAATCCACGAGAGGGTAGCATGCATGGCTGCATGAGTTCATTAATCTTTTATAAAGCTAATATATGTGTGTGCACCCACCCATGCGTGTGTGGATTTTCAAATGAGCTAGTGCCCAAATAACTTAAATGCTCATGGCCCACCTAAAAAGACCTCCTATGAGCAATTTGAATGGGAAACACACACACTACCACCCTCTCTAAATGTCACTAATCCCTTTTCTTTTTTACACCTATATGAATGGAATTGCTTGTTAGATTGAAATAAAATAAAAGAAAAGAACAATATATTATTAAACTTGAGGGCCACATGCCAAGGGAGTAGGATTATTGATGGACGTGAAATTTTGCATACACAAGTAGATCATATCTAGATTGTTCAACCCCTACAACCATAACCCTCAAATGTAAAGGTTTTAGAAGGCATCATTTTCTCCAAATTTCAATCCAATGTTCACTAATATTCATGTGAGTGTCTAAACAAAAAAAAAAAAAAAAAAATAAAATCATATGGTATGGATGGGTGCCAAACCTACCCATATAAGTAGGGTTGCAGATGGGACGGTATCGGAACCATAGTGGACTTGGATCCATTTCTAAATAATGGTTCCGGATTCAGTTTTGACTCAGAATTTGTTTTGTTGGTTTCGGATCCAGTTCCGATAAGAAAACTCAGAACTGGGTCCACCTAAAGGACGGGAATTTAGATCCAAAATGGATTCTAATTTCTCTTTATTCTTCATTTTTCTTAAAATAAGCATGTCATTCAATTTATAACAGTGCATCAAGTCTATTACCTCAAGTATTATACATAAGAATGTATAAAAAAAAGTTGATTTTGAGGTACAATTTGTAATATCAAAGGCTCCTATGCTGGTTTCTGGGTCCACTGGTCGGAACCTATATAGCCTAGGAACCAGACCCGTTTATCAATCGGAACCTAAATTGGGTTCCAGATCCTGATCCGTATATGAATAGGAACCAATAGATTTCGAACTCGGACCCAACTTTTTGTGGGTCGAAGTTTTCGGAGAAACGGATACCTTTTTGCAATTCTACCTATGAGAGGACTTAAATGGAATTTTGTAGATATTAGAAAGAGAGAGGCTTCGTATGTAAATTTCTCAACTGCATTTACCCCCAGTCACCGCTGTCTCTCCCCGCTCGAACTCCTCTTGACTTTCTCTCTCTCTCTCCCTCCAGGTGACTCCTCTCTCTCTCTGCTCCTTCTTTATCCATGTCAAAGAAGCAAAACCCTGTTCAAATACTACAATTTTGAGCTTTCTCTGCATTTCTTTTTTGCATGTTTCTGGGTAATCTTATGTTCTTTTGTTCAATATCTATGGTTTTAGCCTGCTTCTCTTTTCCCCTGTATACTTCGCTGGAAATTCTGTGATATAGTAAGGGTTTCAATTGCTATCATTGAAACTTATGAGGGATGTGATAATAGTTAGTGATTGAATATCATATGATGGTTTTTTTTTTTTTTTTTTTTTAAATGAAGCTAGGGTTAAGATAAAAAATTTCATAAAATGTTTGGGTTTCTGGGCTAGTTGCAGGCTAGTTATTATAGACCAATCATTGGAACTGTTTGAGCTGGCTATACTGTAACTACATTGTAATTGAGGCTGTTTTGAACCTGGTTTTGGGGGTTTTTTAGTTTGGGAATAACCTTGGGACTGTTGGGTGCCTGGTTATATTGGGGCATATTTTATACTTGATTTGGGTTTGTAGTGGGTTTTCAATTCATGGTAGGTTGTCTGGAATTGCAAACTTGGAAGTCTGTCTTACTGCCAAGTTTGGTAGCACTTTGGCCTAATTTACTGAAGTTTGTAGATGGACTCAAAAGTTTGACAAAGTTGTCATTAAAAGACCATCTTCAACTCATTTCATGAGCAGTTGATGATACTTATTACAGTAACTCTGATGTATGGGAAAGAAGAACTAAAAAAAGCTGTGTCTGGAAAACCCATCTTCTATTTTGTACAATGGGGTCCTACTGTTATGGAACCAAATGCTTCCACACACCCTAACCCCAAGAATTGGCACAGAGTCCAATTTGAGGCCAATCTGGCTGTTATTAACCATTGGATTGAATCATAGCAAAAATTGCAAATTATAAACTTTGAAACTTTGAGGCCCTAAAGTGAAGGGTTCAGGATGTTTTGATACTTTGGCTAATCCTTGATCCATGCCACACCCTTCTCATTCCCTAATTTTTGTAATTGACATGCATTTGGGTGGGTCTCTTATGAAGAGGAGGGGTGTGCTTTCGAAAAGTAAACCCTGGTTTTTTCATAACATTCTACTGGTGTATTATATCAACTGCTTAATTCTGTACTTTTGCCCACAGAGGTCTAACCGTTCAGTTTCTTGATGACATTGTTAATTGGAGAACCTATATGGAAAAAGATCAGAAAACCTATTTACCATTTGAAAAGAAAGAAATTAAAAGGATTAGATGTCCTACATAAAATTGTTGAATGGTTCTGTCATTCCAATTTTAAGTGTTAGAGTTGACTCATTGTATGTGGAAATGACTGTAGCACTTATGCCTTTTGGGTATATTTTTGTGTTTCCGTACAATAAATAAAATTATTTTAATCGTCAGCATTCTCTTCTTGTTTAAAACACATATCTTCTCAATTGCTAAAGTTTGAATGATGATCTTTTGGTTGCAACTGGAAATTGATTAATCAAAAGTAATTGCTAACGTTTACAGGTTGGATTGAAGGGCATGAACCCTTCACATACATTGGTTAAACATGATATGAATCCTCAATTCTTCTTGGATAGCGCAAACAATTGCATGTTGGCTTCCTCGCCTATTATCAGGAGGCAACAGTTCTTAATAAGGTCTCTGTGCAGATATCAGAATCGTAATCACATGGCCGAAACAAAACCAGAAGATGCAATTGCGGCTGATGCAGAGCAATTTATAAGGAGAATTACTCCCAGCCTCGACCCAAATCGACATAAAGGCCAGGCGGGTAATTGATCATTTTAATTACAGTATTGGTATGGTTTATAGATTAATACATTACTGATGATGATAAGGAAAGGAATGTTTAGAAAGTAGCAAAATCATTGACATTTGACAAATTTCTTTCTCTTTCTTCTCCTAGTTTTCACCTGTTAGTTGTCTTACATTTTTATATATTGTGGTTCTAATGGCTTCTAAACTTATCATAGCCAATTGGGCTTCGGTGTACAAAGTATTTTTCCGGTGTTACTCTGGAGATACTATTATAACTTTTGGTGATACTATGCATTGTAATTTTTTATTTTTTAAATTTTCTGTGTTGGTTTGAATTTTCCGTCTGCCATAGCTGTCTTTTATCTTTTTTATCTGTTAATAAATTATTGTTATTACTTAAATGTGGGTCTCATTGTCGTAATTTGGGAAAAGTTGCATGCTAATTGGTGTGCTGCTATAATTTGATGGAAATGAGATTTTACGGAAACCATTTTCGTTCAGTGGTGCTTTCAGCTAACTTTAATTTATTGTTGTGATTAAAATATCCTGAGGGCATGGTGCATGCTAATTGGTTTACTTTTACTCATAAATAATCAAATAAGCAAACATGCGAAACTAAAACTAAATGGTTACTACTTTGATGCACCACACGCCTTTTTTTTTTTGCAGAAACGTAGAATTTAATGTCGAACTATCTGATAGTTAGATCATACAAAAAGATGTGCTACATGGAACCTGTTGACTGGATATGTGAGAGGGAGGGATTCATTTTCAGGAATGGCAAGCCCGCAAGACCATTCTAGCTTAGGAACAGCCCAGCCTGTGGGGCCTACCGAGAACGATGACAGTAATGGGGTTTAGGTGTTTGAAAGGACTCCTGTGTGCAAAAAAAAAAAAAAAAAAGGAAATTGTCATATCAAGATAAGTATTGTTTTATAGGGCTTCAAAGTTGTCCAAATCCTTGCGGTTAGATAAAGTAGTGGTGCCAACTCTTCCTAGGTTCTTTTTTTTTTTTTTTTGTGGGGTGGGTTTGGTCATCCCCACAGGATGCACCACTCTACATTCTCATAAGGTGATTTTCATGGAGGACTGCCTCTTAGTAACTAAAGGTTGTGTTTGGCTCCCTGTGTTTTTTGTAGTAGGGGAACCTTCTCTCCGTTTATATTTGTATTAGTGGTTTCACAGTTCAATTTAGAAGAAATGGGTCCACTAAGTAGAACAGATAGAACTTGAAATGTGTACATCTAATTAGGAAAGAGTACATGAGAGGAAGTTTTGGAGTGGCCCAAAAAAAAAAAAGAAAAAGAAATTCATCATATTGTTTGAGATAGTTTGGGCAAGGGCTGGTACATCAGATCAAAGAACAAAAAGAGCCTTTACTTTAAGAAATGGACTATTACAAGTACGAGGAGAAAGGAGAAGGGAGATTGATGAAGACTTGGAGGTGAAAAGTAACACACTAGATTGTGGGGTGATAAATAGTTTAACCTAAATAGGGATGTGTGGAGAAGCAGAACATGTAAAGCCAAGGAGTCGTTTAAAATTTGCATATTTGAATTTTACATATGTAAAATTTACACATGAAACACATTACCATTTTTGTTTGGGAGCATGTACACGTTGAAAGGTTTGTGTTACATATAAAAAAAATTTCATTATCTCAAAATTTATGAATCTTTTAAGGCGTGAAACTCAACATCTTGTAGTTTAATTTCTCAATAAATAATATGAATGGTTCGGATTTAAATTTTAGGGCCCACAAGAGTTGCAAAAAATAAATGACAACGATGGGTTTTGGTAGAGGTGTCAACACATGGCTGGACCAGTCAACCCGACCCTAACTTGACCCATATATGATCCGCATAACCCGACTGGCATAAAATATAGGCCGTTCACGGGTCAGGTTCTTCTGACGGGCAAAAAAGGGGCCGGGTTAGGGCTTACCCTCTTAACCTGTATGACCCATGTATAGTCTTTTATATTTATATTTATTTTCATAAGGAATGATTAGAGATGGTTTAGGATATGAATTTTCTATTTTTTTTCGAGAATCCATGGTTTGGATTGTGAGATAAAGCTTAGGATCTCATGTAGATGTGACTTTTCCCTTCCCACTTATTCCTTTCGAGTTTTTGCAAATCCTTGAGATGAAGAAACACCAAAGGAGACTTTTCCCTTCCCACTTATTCCTTTCGAGCTTCTGCAAATCCTTGAGATGAAGAAGCACCAAAGGAGGAGAGCAAAGAGTTTTCTATAGTGCACGGAACATGAGATCAAGTTGACACGCATTGGCCCTTTGCTAACCTTGCCGTCAAACCATTCTACATATACAAAGCTACAACTCATTCTCAGTCTAAGGCTTTGACGTTGGTAAATCCGAAGTTAAAGGGTGGTAATGCCATGGTGGGGACCAAGTATTGAAATCCAACCGTCCAAAGTAAACTCTTTTAAGGTATATTGGACAACCCAAAATTTTATCTCCATCGGAGATAGTCGCCGCCATTGGTTTAATTGTTTGATGAAAAACATAATAATGAATATGCATGTAAGATTTGTATTTTTTAATTAGAAAATCAATTTGACGGTGGAAATAACCCAGATTGAGGGGAAATTTGGGGATATTCCATAAATAGTAAGGATTTTTTTCTTAATAATTGTGATTTTAATTGGTGGGGTCTATCGTGGTGTTCCACTCCTTTTACATCATGATATATAAAAGTCAAAGCTACACACAAAAAAAGAAAAAAAAAAAAAAAACCCAAACTCCACCCTTTCTCCCTCGGCAAGCGTGCGTGGTATGGGTAGAACATCAGTTACGTGGAAAGTTTCCTGCCTCCTCTTCAGTTCCACACTATTGGTGCTGGTTTGTCTTTTTTCAATAATGTTATTATTTTCTTATAAGTTATAATAACTTATTATTTTTATTGTTCAATTCTATATATTAGCTATTCATTTGGGTTTAGTTTTATTGTATAATGATTATCATAAAAAATTAATGACTGTATAGGAATCATATATATATTGATTATTTCAAAAGCTTGACCACCCGTGCTTAAAGTACAACGCCTAAGTATGAAAAAAATAATAACAACAGTATTATGGGGGTCAATATTTTAAAATTATAGTTACTTTTATAAATACCTCGTAGATAGAGTCTAACTACTAGTCAATGTTCCAAAGTAGTTTTGATACCCTATGGGGCTAGGGTCCCTTCCTCATCTAACAAGCTTAACATTTTTTGGATAAGTTTTTGTATGAAAGAGTTATGTGGTGTAGTGGTTAGGTTGGCCCTTTGAAAAGCAAAGTGTCCTGAGTTTGAGCCTTAGCACATATAATGATTACTTTTGAAAATGGAAGGATTAATAAACCAAGTTACACGGGTTAGGTTGGGTCAACCCAACCCGACCCACATCTAATGCGGGTTAGACGGGTTAGCCCGATCCAAAACTTAATGGGTGCGGTTTGCAGGTTTACAACCCGTTTCAAAAATGGGTCGGTCACGGGTTGGAGGTCTAAAAAGTGTGCTCCACCTCTGACCTGACCCGGCCGGTTTGCTAGCACTAGGATTGGAACCAAGGCTTGTCAAACACGTCGCTTGTACTAGCACACTTCTAGTCAGAGAGGTATGAAACTTTCACACATATTCAAATGTGTAATTTTTCATATGAAAATGCCCTCATTTACTCACCATTTTCACACCTCAATTATGCACATGCGTAGATGGGTGCAAACTAATGTGAATCTGCTTAAGTGTTATGCATGTGCATCATTTTCATAGGTAAATGGGTACAAACAAATGATCCCTAACCCCAAAATCATTGGGATGTCTTTGATGATGGTGAAGAACTGGGAAGGGAGGATAGAAGGGAAAGATTTTGACACTGCAATGATAAATGGCTGTTTTTCGAAATTGAGGAGGTTTTATAGAG
The DNA here is from genome assembly GCA_028538565.1 of Umbellularia californica. NCBI lineage: Eukaryota > Viridiplantae > Streptophyta > Magnoliopsida > Laurales > Lauraceae > Umbellularia > Umbellularia californica. The sequence goes on from JAPQWN010000009.1 coordinate 43,818,977, forward strand.
GGCGTTAAGAAGCATAAGAAGCTATGATATGATACCTGGATACTTGTCATGTGCCTCTAGCATACCAGTGTTGGACCATTCTGATACTCATATTGGTACCCGGATACTGCATTGTTGCTTCTATTTCCTATTATAATGAGTTCTTTATTTCATATAGTGCTATTAGTTTTCTTTTTCAGTGTAAAAAAAAATGTTAGAAAGGTATGTAAATCATGCTGGTTTATTGATATATAAATGTTTTAAGTAAGAAAATCTGAAAATTTGCACAAGCATTTGAATTTAAAATACTACTTTTCATGTTATGAACAAGAGAGCCATATATGTATCATGTCCTAGATTTCCAGAAGTGCAGAGTCATATCCGTATCTGCTTCTGAGCTTCATATTAAGAAGATGGGAAGATGGGTTGCCTTGGTAAAGGAGGATATTCAAGAGTGGAATTGTGAGTGGCAGATTTTGTGGGGCTGTTTTCAATGACCATGGATCCTTGGAGGTGATGTTTTCTCTTCCAGTTGGGTTCAAGGATTCTAATTAGGCAATTGTTGGTGATGTGACAATTATTACAAATCTTTACGTCTGTTGTGGGTTGTTTGGTTGTAGAGAGAAATTCAGCCAGTGCAGTAGTTAGGTATTGAAAATGGAAGATGCCCAAGGTGAATTGCATTTTGAATGGGATTTAGGAGTGTTGCATGTCAATGGAGGTCGGTGTCTGTCATATTCTAATGGGTGAAGGGATGGAGATTTATTGTATATAGGATCTCTGTTTATGACTTTTCTCTTCAACTTTCTTTAGCTCGTTCTCTCTTTCCTTGGTTTGGTACAGTCTCTTATACCCAGTTGAGCTTTATTTTTGTATTTCTTGGTTTCCATCTATGATACCCGGATACTTGTACAAGCCCAACGTATCCATAATAGACCAATACGACACTCGTAGTAGTACTTGATACTACACCGATACTTCTAGAGAGCACGTTTAACATATCCTACTTATAAATTCCTTTAGTTTTTTTTTTTTTTTTTTTTTGAATGGAAAAAGTCCTTTGTTTTATATATTTATTTTAATATTTTTACTTCTTACCATAAGAAAATGTTAGAAATGGATGGAAACAATGATAATTTCATTGATTCAAGAGTGATCCAAAGAAAAAATTAGGACACCCTTGTCTGTATTGGTATCCGTATCCTAGATTTTCAGAGGTGAGAAGTCGTATCCCCAATCCCCGTATCAGTGTCTGTATCCATATCCGTATCTGGGCATCATAAGTTTCCATTCACTGAATCTCAGAAAATTTTTTCCTACCTTCCCCACCCCTCGAAAAATGGAAATACTATTTCGTGGAATTGCAGAAATTGCACTGGTTTTGATGCTTTTCCTCATTGAAAAGCATTCGCGAACAATGAAAATTTTTTTTTTTTTTTTTTGCAGAATTGCACCCACTTTTCTGCAATGGTTACATAAATGTCCCCTTATTGTTACTTGGGAAGGGGGAAAAAAAAAACAACTATGTATAGAGAGTTCCTTATGGGTGCAGATATGACAGTGCAGTGTAGTTTTAGATTGTATCCTCTGACATTGTATTGTAGTTTATAAATCTTGTACCCTCTTTCTAAGTTTATGGTTTCTCCCCAATTTGGGTTATTAACATGGACTAACTTCTAAAAAGAATAAAAAATTATAGGAAGGAAGAGAGTGTATGGCATGTGGATCTCAAATAATTTATCATGGTGCGATTGACATGTTCACCTACACTAACTTATCTCTTATGGATTAGACCTCTTTCATTCTGTAAAATTGCGTAAGGCTTTAGCATTTTTTTTTTATGCTTTGAGCATCGAACAACTGACATTGTCAGCCTATTTTCTTTCTTTCTTTTCTTTAGAATAATTATTGTTCAACTTATGCGCTTATTTGTGTCATGCTTGTTAGGACAAAAAAGTATGTTAATTTCTTTAATAAATGGATGCTTTCACTTCCCATAGATTATTGTTTCTTTTATAAATCATTGACTTGCCATAGTTGTTTAAATAAGTTGACATTTTTATTTCATGGATTCATTTGTTGTTAAAATCTGCAGGGAAGATTGCTGTTATTGGTGGATGCCGTGAATACACGGGTGCTCCATATTTTGCAGCTATATCAGCATTAAAAATTGTCAGTATTCAGGGTCCTGTGTTTCTTGCGTTTCGTGCTCATGTTTGTCGTCCAGATGTTTATCTTTTGGCAGGTTGTACATGTAACAGAAGTGTCTATCAAAGATTTAAAATTTTTATTGTCCATATTTTTAACCTTGTCAATTTCTTGGAACATGTGGGGAGATTTTTATGCTTCAGGTTTTTCTCAAAATATTACTATATTAGTGGTAAATCACACCAAAACTAAATAATTTAAAAATAAAAAATTGTCTAAGTATTTCAAAAGTTAAAAAATATGTATCTATTGGTTATATCTCACGAAGTTTACTCTAAAATATATCGATATTCCCATTTCTGCCGATGTTGTTGTATGTTTTTTGGTTCACTATTTTTCCCAAAAGTATCATGATATTTAAGATTTTGGCTGTGTTTGTTACTCTTTTCTGGCTATAGCTGTTTACTGTGCTTTATTGTATTTGTGTCACATAGGGTGCAGATCTATCAAATGTTTTTCCCAAAAGTTTACTCTTAAATATCTCGATATTCCAGTTTCTGCTGATATTGTTGTATGTTTTTTGGTTCACTATTTTTCCCAAAAGTATCGTGATATTTAAGATATTGGCTGTGTTTGTTACTCTTAATGGCTATAGCTGTTTACTGTGCTTTATTGTATTTGTGTCACATAGGGTGCAGATCTATCACATGTTTTCTGCACAAAAGATGCAGGAACAATTATAAAGAGCTATAGCCCTGAGTTAATTGTGCATCCCGTGCTAGAAGAATCATACAGTGTGAGGTGAACTTCTGTATCTAAATTTTTTTGCGTTATCCTACTTAATTTTCTAGAAGGTTCTGATGCATCCAAGAGTTTATTCAGGGATGATGAAAAGGTTTCAGTTTTTAGAACGGTCCTTGCAGAAGTCGCTAAGTGGATGGAAAGATTTGATTGCATTGTTGTTGGGCCAGGCCTTGGAAGGGATCCATTTCTTCTGGTTGGTTCTGTGGCTTGAATGTTTTTTAGCCATTCCAACTTCAGAGTTTTATTTATTTATTATTATTATAGACATTTACATGACCCCCTGTAGTTTTTGTGGCTTCTATAAATTACTTTTCAGCTTTACACTGTCAACTTGCAAGGGTTTACATTTCTTACTTTCTCTGTGCAGGACTGTGTCAGAGAAATCATGAAGCTTGCCAGAGAATCAAGTGTTCCACTTGTCATTGATGGGGTATGTCCTTAACTTTGTTTCCAACCTGACTATATAATTTTGCATTTTGCTTAATAATGCAACGCCTGAATCATTGAATGATGTCACATCACAGGATGGCCTATTTCTTGTCACCAACAATCTTGATCTAGTTAGAGGGTATCCACTAGCTGTTCTTACTCCAAACGTAAATGAGTATAAGCGCCTAATTCAAGAAGTAATGGATTGTGAGGTGAATGACCAAGAAGCTGTTCAGCAATTACTATCACTTGCAAGGCGGTAGTTGTTCACCTATTTCTATTACGTTTTCCTTCTACTGGTGCTGTACTGCTGTTAACCCTGTAAAGCTGACAAGAAGTTGTTTTCTGGTTGAATAGGATTGATGGTCCCACAATTTTACGGAAAGGGAAAGGAGATCTTATCAGTGATGGTGATACATGTCAGGATCAGATGAATCCCTATTTTGAAGAATGAATTTTGACAATTTTTCTCTTTTGAAGGATCTATAATTTAGTCAATCATTTTTTACTTTTTCCCTTAAAAAACAATGTAAAATTCTTCATTGAAAAAAGTGAATGCTGTACATCGTAAGAGTTGGGATACTGTACAAGTAACATCAAAAGAGAGACTAGCAGTAAGACTTTTGAAAAACAAAATGGTGACTCAATCCTATACAAGGCATGTTGGTATTTACTAGAAAATTCTGATTCTCTGTGTGTGGAATCTCAACCCTTAAAAAGGAATGTGACGGGATTATGGGATCGTAGAAAGGAATGAAAATGCTTGCTTTCCCAATTAAGGAAGAAAAGTGGGCAGTGTTTTTTTTTTTTTTTTTTTTTTTCTTTTTTCTTTTTTTTTTTAACTATAAGAGAAACTTAAAAGAGGGCAGTGTTTGGACTAAATCCTGTGTGGATTTTGTGGGAGGCCATTTAACTGTGATTTCTGCTGGATATTCTGAGTGAATTTGGGTGTTTATTTAGTGACTATTCTTGTTGGAGTTGGGATAACTTGGGTTGAATCACAGCCGCAAGATATTGGGTGAGTCATATTATTGTTACCAATAAAAAAGATACTTGGGTTGAATTGAACATTTAGTGGCGAGGGACTGAAAGCTTATTCTTCTTTAAACAAGGTTCACCTTTGGGAAATACCATTAAAAAAAGGTTTGCCTTTGGAACCTGATTTGCATCAGTACGGCACAGGAGGAAATTATTAAGTTGTTATTTATTTACTTATTTATTTCTGGGGGTGGGGGGTTTGTGTTAGGTGGGTGGGAAGTGTTGTGCAGGGCCTGCAGGCTGCAGCTTTGACCAGCTGGTGGAAATTTCATTTACAATATGTTAAATTAAATTCAATGAGCTAATATCTTAATTTCTTTAGGCTTTGCATAGCCCATTAGTCTTTAAGGATCCTGAACTGCTAAAAAAAAAAAAAAAAAAAACCTCGACATATAAAGATTTTAACCAATGTTTCGTCTTCGATGTTCATATTCAGTGGCTAGATTTGTTGACCAGCCTGATTTTATAGTAGTCATGAGTACCATCTTGTGGCTTGGCTTGGGTTCCATATACATACACACATGCAATGGATAAAACATGAGCAAAGATGCACAAGTAGGCTTAACAAATGTCATCAATGCTTGCTCAGTTAAGTTATGTAACAAGGAAACTTCATTCTCTTATTATTATTTTAATGTTGGTCCCATCCAACACTGCCACTTCTATTGATGAATATAAATCTTCTACTCTTTGCTCAGCAGTATCAATATGCTATTAATGTAGTTGTACTGTAATTTCTTTAGATTCTTTTTCTTCTGCCGTTTCTAACTGTTCATTTAATTTTGTAAAGATTATTTTTCTTCTGTTGTTTCTTACTGTTCTATGTGTTATGTAGTTGTATTGGTGAACAACGATGGTTCTCCTCGGCGTTGTGGTGGCCAGGGTGATATCCTTTCAGGAAGGTTTGTTTCTAACTTTATCAATCTTACAAATCCTACCTCATCATGGTCTTTAGCAAATCCAGTTGCTTTATAGTTGATGGACCCTACCATGCATCAGAGATGACTGCAGAACCCATCCATATTGCAAGGATACGATGGTGATGAGAAAAGGCTTAATGATGGATGAACAATTTCATTTGAAACTAGAGATTCTTATAAAATCCTCAAACCACATGGGACCTTCATCTGAGTGAATGTCTCTTCCACAGTAGTGTGTCTGCCCCATGATCCAGATCAGCGAACCATGGCCCCTCGTTGTAGAGAGTTGGTGTGGAAGGATTCTGACATGTCCTATAATGCCTTGTGACCTATGATACTCAGATACGACATGCATACAACAATGATATACCATGGACATAGATTTACACATAAAAAGTGAAGTATTGGATACGATATGACACGATACGTTGCCCATTTTGAAGTATCCGTGCATCATAGATTGTGGTTTGTGACTGATGATTTGTTTGTAGAATAAGGAAATGGAGGCATGTTTGTGGGACACGCTTTGTTATAAGCTATTTGTCTTGGTCTAGGACACAATTTGATATAAGCTGTTTGTCTTGGTCAGATGACTTTGTTTGTAGGATGCATCATGCACCGATTAATTTCATTCATAGAATAAGAATACAAAAGGCTTCTTCACTGTTGGCATTCGGTGATGTGGTATGAGCTGATGTCTTTGTCGTCTAACTTTGTTTGGTTGGTGTTATAAGCTTGCCAATGTATACATCTTCCAGCGTTACTTGGTTAAAACGACTAAGCTGTTTCACTTTATACAAATAAGCTATCATGGAAAATTTCTGGATTATTAAATGCATCATTCAAAGAAGCATGGACACGGACATGCCGACACAGCATTTCTCAGGAAAGTAGGACACGGATACGATACGACACGGACATGCAGACACAACATTTCTCAAAAAAGTAGGACACGAACACATCATGGACACGTTAATATTTATTAATAATAATATATCTAATTATATACTAAAAGATAATATCATTTTAACTATGTAATTAATTTAGCAATCGAACAAATAAAAATCCAAGTACCAGTGTACCACTGTACCAACTAACAAACATATCAAATTATCAAATAGCAATACAAAACTGAAACATAATTCATAATCGTTAAACATGAAATATCCGTAGTTCCATAAAATCTATACAAAGAAAAGGGAGGATCATCAATTTATTATAATTTTAATACTTTTCTCCAACTAAAACAGCCAGCGTGTCTCCAACGTGCCCGGGAAATAAAATATAAAAAATAAGCAAGACACCATTTTTGGCGTGTCCTTACCCGATTCGTGTCGGACACTGACACAGCGGCCTGTGCTTCCAAGGCATCATTCAAAGCATGCCAGACATGAAGTCAAAACAGCTAACTGGGTTACATTGTAAGAAATTAAACACACCCATAATCACTTTCTAGGTTCCTTGTTGGAGCTTCTAGTTACGTCTTGGGTTTTTTGTGCTTTTACTATTTTGTTAATTATAGGTTTGCAGGTGGGATTCCTCCAATTTCCATAATGGTAGTGCATTGTTTCTATTTCTAGGAGTTTTGAGCTGTAGGAGATTAGGGGAAATGCAGCAATTGATTTGGCGTTTTGTATACAATATATTGTTCAATATAAATGTATTCATGGTAGAATAATCCTAATAATATTCTCAAAAAAAAAAAAAAAAAAAAGGATGAAGAAGAAAGATCTTCATAATATTATAACACTTGATGTGGAACGGAGGGAAAGTTTGTAACCTGCCATCCTGCCCCGTCATGAATATCAAAGAACCAATGTTGATGTCCTCATAGATCATGGATCTGTCCTGCATCAACACTTAACAAGTTCAGGTTAGATTAAAGGGATTTCTGTAATTTTCCAACTGTTTGTTTTGGACTCAACCACTTACTAGGTCCAATCAATTCATTGGTGAACCTAGCGGGGTAAATAAATCCATTCTTTTATTTTTATTTTTATAAATCTATAATAGCACGTAATAACTAGAGTAGGAAAAAAATTTATTTTCATGACATAATGTAAAAATAGTTTCATATAAACTTTAACTTTAATATTATTTTTGAGATTTCCATTTAGATATATCTTGACCTCTACCATTTCACTAATGTAATTAAAATCTCTATTTTTAATTTAAATAACCTAGCTGACTCACCAGATTGAGATGTGTCAAGATTCCTAGTCATTCAGAACCTGACCCTGAGTCCAATCCTACAAAACCCTTTCACAGCATGTGATCAAGCCAAGGTGACTTCACCTTGTTTCTAGATTACCTGATGGAACTTTAGAGAATTACATATTATAGGCTTTTCTCATAAGGAGAGTGTCATATTATCCTTTTTACATTAGATCCATGGAAAGAAAATATGATTTCTGTTTTTAACAGTCAACCTGTCTTCTTTCTTTCTTCTGTTTTGGGAAAAAAAAAAATGCGTTTTGTTCTTGTCAACTATTTTCTCGCTTCCTCTTTCACATTTCTTTTTCCTTTTTATGCTTGCTTTCTTTGGTGGAACATAGTACTTCCTTTCTTTTCTTCTAGTGCTTTATCTTTCTTTATCTCTACTCTTTGGATCAGATTTGAGGTCTTTTTACTATAAAAAAAAATGAAGTTTAGGGAGTTTTGGAGTGCGTTATGCAGTGAGGTATTGGAATCTACATGTTGAAATCTTTTATTACTTTATATTATTTTTATTTTTTTTTTAAAGCATATGACATCTTCAAACTCCACCAGTTTGTTGTAACTACCCGTCCCACACCCTAAAAAAGGAGGGTTGCGTTAGGTAGGTTGATGGCAGGCATAAAACCTTTTTAACAACTTCAGCATGGATTCTGAGAAAGCAACACATCGTGATTATACTAGGGTTTTCCTTGCCATGAGCAATGTATTGTAGCGGCGCTCAATTGCAGTGAAAAGTAAATGATGCAGCAACAATACCACACCATTGCAACAAGGCTCGTGGGCCACATGTGGGATCCATGAAATTCTGATTTTTAATTGTTGTTAGTTTTAATTTTAGCAAAGAGTATAATTAGGATTAGTTTCTAATTGGGATAGGATTCTTATTTTATTTTATTTCCTAGTTTGATTAGGATTGTTTCTTAGGTCTTAAGTATCTTTTATTATAAATATGGCACTGTAGAGATTCATGATCTCAGATTTTGGATTTAATAGGATTTCCCTGCGTGGGTTTATCGTTGGAGAGTGTCTTCATCGTGTATTGTTTCTTCGGAAACCCTAATTATGCATGCGACAGTTGCGATCCTAACCCTAGGATTGCATCAGTAAGCAATGGTTTCTGCACCAATCTAGATTAGTGCGAGTAAAGAAGTTAGTCTGGGAGGAGAGGACGAAATCGACTTGCTACTTAAAATATAGAAACTTTGACAAGCAAGATTTGGAGTTGGTCGATACAATGAAAATAAGAGATAATGTAGCCTATCTATAGGAAACAAAGTAGAAAGGAGATAAAGTTAAAAAGCTCATTGATGGCTACAAACTCGACTACATTGGAAAGAACCATGCTAGAAATGAAGTAGAAATGGTAGTCGATAAGGATTTCAAAGAAAAGATTGTGGGTATGGAGATTGGGGGATAGACTCATAACAATTAAACTATTATTAGAGGAAGATATAATTAATATCATTAGTGTCTGTGCACCCCAAGTAGGATTAGATGAAAGAGATTAATAGACAACTTTGGGAGGAGATGAATGGTTTAATATGAGAAATCTGAGCTAGCGAAAAAAAAATAATTGTAAGACGGGACTTAAATGGGCATGTCAGATAGGATAATAGAGGCTATGAGAGAGTACATGGAGGATAAGAATTTGGAGAAAGGAATGAGTTGGCAAAATATTATCTTGGAATTTACATTGGCATTTGACCTTGTAATAGAAAACACCTACTTTAAAAGGGGAGGGCAAATTTAATTACCTATAAAAGTGAAAATAAAAGGAGGTAGATAGACTTTTTTATACTGAAAAAGCATGAGTTACTACCTAGTAAAGAATGCTTGGTCATTCCTAAAGAGAGTCTGACCACACAATGTAGTATAGTAGTTTTAGATATTTGCATTAGAAGTAGAAATAAGGAGGCAGTAATAAAACAACTAAGACAGGGCTTGGGGATTTGAAAGGGTAAATGGACACGACATTTAAGCACGAAGTGATCAAGGAAAGATAATGGAATTTGGAGGGAGAAACTGCGGTGATATTAAATCATTTAGATACTATATTAGAGGGGTTGCGAAAGAGGTGCTTGAAGAGTTGAAAGGAAACGGATGTGGTCGTGGACTATAGAAATTCAGGAATTTGTGCAAGAGAAGACATTGCTGCAAGGTTTGGTGGGGAACTAGGAATATGAAAAATTATGAATTGTATGTAAGGCAAAGAAAGGAAGTTAATAAACTAGTAAATGATGCAAAGTTTAAAGCATATGATGACCTATTTAATAAGTTGAGAGCAAGAGAAGGAGAAAATGACACTAAAAAACTTGCAACAATAAGGAAAAGGAAATGTAAGGACTAGATTATGCCAAATGTATAAAGAGGATTGAACAAAAGGTTTTAGTGAAGAACAAGGATATTAAAGAAGGTGGAGAGAATATTTTAATCATCTTTTGAATGGGTTCATATAGGAGCCTTAGGAACAAGAGAGAATTCTTTGTTAGCAAGACAAACCTTTTACCGCAGAATTGGGAATTTGGGATGGCAAGAGTGAAGAAAAGCATTGGTAAGAACGGAGATGGTAAGTGCTATGGGGGCCAAATGACATTTTGATAGCGACTTGGTAATTCTTAGGAAAATATTTGATGATTTTGGTTAATTAGGTTCTTTAATAAGATATTAAGGATAAAGAAAATGTTGGGTGAATAGAGAAGTGTTGTAGTACCTATATACAAGAACAAAGGAGATATACAAAGTTGCACCAATTATCGTTGGATTAGTATAATTCACATTATGAAGCTATGGGAGAGAGCTATTGAGCAAAGACTTGGATAAAAGACCAAGATATTTGAAAATCAATTTGGTTACGTGCTAGAGAGATTAACTATGAGTCTATCTTCTCACTTAGACAATCAATGAAACAACACCGAGTTTCTGGTGATCATAGATTTGCATCATCAGTTAGCTTTTACTTCTTATCCTTTTGCTTTGATTATGGACCCGTTAACTACTTCTATTTAAGAAAAGGTACCTTGGTGTATGTTTTGCAAACGATAGTGTTAGTGGATGAATCGACAGATGATGTGAATTTGAAACTTGAGAGATGGTGAGAGGCTTTAAAATTCGGGGACCTTGGTGTATGTTGTGCAGATGATATAGTGTCGGTGGATGAATCGGGAGATGGTGTGAATATGAAACTTAAGAGATGGCTAGAGGCTTTATAATTCACGTGACTTAAAGTAATTCACACAATGATAGAATATATGAATTCCAACTTCATTAGTGATGTGCAAAGAGATGTGATTCCTATGAGAATTGAAGCTCAAGAGATATCATAAAGAGATTCTTTCTAATACATTGGCTCCATACTTATTAAGGAATAAGGATGGGGAGATTAAGGAGAATGTTGAATATAGGATAAGAGTTGGTGGTTGATTTTTAGAGTGCTTTGTGATTGGCCAATAAGAAGAAGATTGAACGGAAAATTTCACAAGACAACCATTAAAGCAATTATGACCTATGGAGCAAAATGTTGGCCAATCACAAAGCAACATATGTAAAAAATGAGTGTAGCAAAGATGAGAATGTTTAGATGGATGTGTGGTAAACCAGAAGGATTATAAAAAATGAATGCATTTAGGAGTATTTAGCGGTAGCATCAATAGGTGATAAATTTAAAGGGACTCGTTTGAGATGGTTTGGACCACGGTTGCCTAGTTTGCAGTTTAATCAATTAGCATTTGAATTTGCAATTCGAAATTTGACATTTGCCTCAATTCGGAAATTCGATGGGGTACATTCATATGTTTTCTTTTCAATTAAATTGATTCGTAGTTCAGATTTGACGAGTTTGAGTAAATAATTTGAATTTATATCTCACATATTCATAGGTTCAACTCACATCCTTTTTCATGGAACATTTCTCCTAAGATGTGGCATAGTTGATATTGCTAATGAATGCATAGGTGTCAACTTTGGGCAAAGCTAAATCAAGAAGGGTAGGCATAGTGAAGGGAGATCATAAGTGGGCCCAACATGAGAAAAAGAAAGGGCCAATGGCATAGATGTTATGGAGTACCTTTTTTTTTTTTTTTTTTTCAAGGCGACTATGAAAAATGTAGCTCTTTCTGAGGTAGTTTCCTTAGAAGGGTCTCTTTCCCAATAAATTCCAGGCTGTCATTTGTGGTACTAATGCTCGCCATGGTAGTATGTGTTTACTTTAAACTTAAAAAATTTATCTTTAATATCTAAACCTTTGAAAGTTAATATCATCCATTGTATCGACTCTTAGGAAATTTTCCTCTAATCAAATTAGGCCTACCATCAAATGTTCACATATAAAACGTGCAGTTCTGCTCCTTTGTTTTGTTAATTTACATTATGCCGTTTACATAATATTAATCTGATGGTGGTCCTATCTCAGGTTGGGGTGAAAATTGTCCCACAACCAACACCAATGTTACAGTTCTGTTGTTTGCATTTGAAATCTGACAGTGTTGAGATCCGTAGATATTCTGAATTACATATATATCAAAAGGAGCCCCTGTCATGAAACTAACTAAGCATTTATGACTAAATTTAGTAACTAGATTTTATCTGTGGAATGCCAGTGTTGCAGTATTTTCATCTTGGGCTCGACAGCAAGCATCAGCTCTGAACGAAGACCCAAGTAACAGGTTTGCCTTTTTTGTTTCCTCTTTCTGTCGTGGATTTCCTCGCGGTTATTTCCCTGGCTTCGATCTGTATCCCTTGTGTGATTTGGTGATTGGTTTCTCCCGAATTGTCATTTGTTTAGTGTGCAGAATCCAATGGTTTTGGGGTCCATGGCTGGTGCTGTATTGCTGAGAAAGGCAGCTGCACTTGCTTTTGCAAATAAGAAACGGGCGACCCTCACGACAGATATCATCGAGTGCTTAGGGATAAGGTAGTCGCTGATCTTAAAACAATCATATGCAGAAAAATGCTTTGTCTTAACTTGTGCATTTCTTGTTGCAGTTTGGAGAAAATATGCCCTGCTAGTTCCGGACAGACTTAGCTGGTCCTAAGATTTTGCTGCAACGAAGGCAAGGAGGTGTCCATCTTTCTGTTACCTTTTCAGTGTTTGCTCTTCTAGTCTTCTTGTATGCATAATTTTTAAGTGCTAAAGTTTTAGCCAGCTTACATGGAAGATTGAATTTTCGCTAGGTGGTTCTTTGCATTTAAATACTATGAATCTAATACATATCTGCTAGTTTTTGCTCAATTATGCATCTCTAATCTCTATGTAGGCAAGATGTTGGTAATTTGTATAATGAAGAATTTATAAATAGGGAAGTAGCTTTACATATAACTAAGAAATTCAGCATTATGGAAGAAAACAAACCATCCCAGTTGTTGACTCTGGAAATTTTAGTGTATGATAAGCATTGAGAATTATAAAAGTAACTATATAAAGGTAATATTTTTATAGTATACATATTTGCTACTATTTTAAAGTAATTTTTTTTTATTATGTTTGTTTGTTTCGATTAATATTTCTTTCACATGTGAAATGTTGATGGGAGCTGGTACACTTGAGATCCTATTAAGCCAATGAATTCACTATCAATATTGTTTCTTGTCTACATAAAGCATGCTTTTATATGAGAGTTATTTGTTATTCTAATTATACCACATAATTGGTTTTTCCCCCTTCTTTTTACCTTTCCTTATGGTTTTTATATCTTATGTTTTATCAATTTTATTTTCCTTAGAACTTTTTTTTTTAATTTTATAACTGAGGGTATTATCCTACCAGCCTTTGGCCTTGAGCCCGAGGGACACTCGATTCTAGACAGCCGAGAACTAATCCCTATGAGCACATGTAAACCCTCCTATCAATAGTTTTTTAATGGTCTAATTTTCTTTTCCTATTGATATTGGATGATTTTTTTTTCTTTCACTAAACCTTTTCATTTACAGTTATGCTTCGCTTTTTTTTTTCTTTTTTCTTTTTTCTTTTTTTCAGAAATTCACTTTTATATATGTATTGAATTTCAAATTATTTAGTTATGGTTTTTCTCCTGTTGTGGCAGTTTTTTGTTATTCTTTTACATCTTCAGTTGTATATTCCTTTTATTGATTAGATTGCTTATTTTAACTTTTCCATTAAATAAATTCTTTTGTCAATATTATTTTGATTTCTCCTTCCATTTTCTCGCAATCCTTTTAAATTTAAGAAATTGAATTTGATTTTTGATTTTTGATTTTTTAAATCATTTTTATCATTGGAACCCATGAACTGCACTTTTTTCATTTGTTTCATTGGCTGAATAATTGCACTGGTATTTAACAAATCTAACTTATCAGCCTGAAGTATCAAAAGGCCTGAAATAAAGCCGGAGCCCAACTGCGTTGCATGGGATATACTGGTGTGGGCCAGGTCTTTATGAATATATAGGCCCGTCGCAGCCTATGTAAATCTTGGGCCAAAATAGGCGAGAGTCGAGCCCATGGTCCTATAAAAATAACCCAAACCATCCAAAGTGGGGTTGGCTTGGGTTAAACTCAAACTGGCCTAGTTTTTCAGCACCTGTACTTAGGGATGGGAGCGGGTCGGATTAAATGGGTGAATTCTCCTGATCCACTCCTGTGAGCGGCGAGTTCGTTGTTGGTCTATTGGGCTTCAGGGCGAGTCTCATGACCCGAGTCAGGTTCAAGGCATGTTTGGGCTTTGTTGGCTCACTCAAATCAACCATTCCTGTTTATTACTCATATTTTTAATACACATATCTGATGTAGTGTTTAATATTCTTTTACATGATAGGAAAAGAGAATTCTATTAGAAAACCCGACCTGATTCAGGACCCATTATGGGGCGGGTTTGGTGCACAAATCATAAAATCGTGTTGAGTCAGGCCGGTTTGGGGCCAGGCAGGTGTGTCGGGCTGGTTTAAGTTTGGGCCGTCTCGTACCATGGCCGACCTGTTGCCATTTCTTCCCCTGCTACTGGTAGATTGCTCTTGGGCTTTCTTAGCTCAGTTGGGTTCGACTTGAGCTAGAGCTTATTCATTTGGGCTTGACCCTGAGCCAGCTTCCCTTTGAAAGCTGAGCTTGGCTAGTAGCCTTGGGGGAGGCTGATGAAGTGATTTAGCTTAGTTCAAGCTCCAGTTAGACCTGGGCTTGTTATATATCTTCCTACTATTTACAAAAGGCAGAGCCGGAGGCAGATATAAGATCAATTTAGATTCTGCCTCTTTTCAACTTAGATTCAATTCTGGGTATAATCTATCTTCCTAATATGACAATTAATGTATAAGATCAGTTAAAATTAAGCTAACTTTAGCTCAGGCCGAACTCGGTTAACTGCTCCCAAGCCAAGCCTGAGCTCAAATTGTAAAGCTCACAACAAGGTTTAGCTTGACAACTTGAGGATGAACCAAACTTGAACAAATTGAAGCCCAGTCAAATTGGCTTGGCAGCTAATAACTATGGGACCAATAGTTGATTTTCTTTCTTTATTCCACTATGAATAGACACATAAAAAAACCTTACAATTATTGGGAATCCTAACATTATTTCCCTCATTCCATTGTGGACCATGGTACATTCATAATGGGCCCCAACTGTCTAGCGCATTCAGAAAGTACATTCCAACAAAGATTCCTCATCTTGCTTCTTGTTGATGTAATTGGTGTTTGGCTGTGTCTACAATAAGCTATTTCTAAAAGACCTCTACTGTAATAGAAATGGCAGCACATATACAGTTATCCTCTTAACTTTTAAGCAACCCCGGAATCTTTGCAAGTCGAATTGGAATTTGGGTAGGAAAGATTGGGTTGCCATCCTCATAACCCACTTGAGGGAAATAAAGGCAAAAGAGAAGAATAGACATCACCAACACTCATGCAATGGTACCTTGCAACCCTATGTATTATCTAAAATCCAACTTTCTTATGTGGACAAAAAGTCCAAAATATTCTTCTGGCCCCTTTTGTCAAGATAGCATTGAAAAAAAGGAGCATTACATTACAAATATCAAATATGCCCTTCTCATGTATTAGCTTAAAAATCTTTCAAAAAAAAAAAAAAAAATTTGACAATTGGTTATTAAAATAATTCATAGTGATTGCCTGAGTTTAGCAACTTGGAAACTTGACTTAAATCGAAAGCTCACCAATCCAAGTAACATGACAGAGTTTGGCCCTGTTCCAATTTGTTGCAACTCAGTAACCTGCCAAACCGAGTCAACTCAGCCAATTTAGAACAAGTTTTTGGTAATGAATAGGATTTAATAACAAATGGAGTTTGTGAAATAAAGCCTTCATTCATGAAATAGTTTTACGTCTTAATTTGTTGAGACATTGTGTTTGTGGGTTGAGGTGAAGGGGCGAGGTGAGGAAGCGCTCTAGAGATGGACGGTGGCATGCCCAAGATTCGAATTGAAAGAACTTGCTGGTCCCATACGTAACCGAACTCGCCAAGAACCATGTCCGTTCTGGTATGAGGTAGATCTGCGAACTCGCTGCGAATGCTTTTAGATTTACTGGATGATCAAGTAAGGGTTCACATCTCCCTTATATAGAGCAATCTTTAGGAGTCATGACTATTACGGACTCTATCCATCCTTGAATCCCACATATCTTGACTAGCATGGAAATTTTGCTAACCGAGAGTATGAACTTAATCCAAACTTTACCACCGAGAGTTTGATCCTTATTTGACTCAACCAAATCAAGACTTGCTGGGAGTTCATCCGCGGCACATCGCCAGGCTCGATCTGGCGTGGGCCCAATGGCAGTCGGGCCACACAATTTTTCCAACACGAATCAGGGGTAGCCAGGTCTGGGCTCCATCACATTAAAGTTGGGTCAGTGGTGGGCTTTGTATTTTCTAAGTTTCTGACTCTATTTCAAGTCATCAATGATCTCACCTAATATAACCCAATCAAGATTTCCAACCCAAATAATAAATGTGTTGGGTTCGAGCTGAATCCATATTCTACTCAACCTTAACCCAACCCATCAACTTGACGTTTGGAACCCACTCAAAAAGGCAGTTGGGTGCAGGTTGGCCCACTGCCAATAGTTGTTACCCTTTGAAGAGCTCAACTCGACCCGGACTAAACTTGACCCATTGCCAAACCTGGACGAGTCTGAGAATAGAGCAAAGGGGCATTTTAGCAGTTAACTGGAACAACAAGGTTAGTTTGGGACTCGCGTACTTTCTACTCCTCGAACACATTGCGTAGGTTCTACCCAGCCGTCATTGAAAGGGCAAAAGGGACCAAAAAACTATCGCAAAGAGTTTTCAATGAATTTACATATTTGCCCTCTTACATTTTACGTACGCATATATGTACAGTTGTAAACGGGTCGGTTCCAGTCCGGATCGATAGTGGACCCAGAACCAGAACCGTTAAGGAGAAGGTGGAACCAGATCTGGACCTGGAACCATTTCGGAACCGGTTTCTTGGCTCTGGAACCGGAACCAAAACCATATATGGGACGGGTCTGGATCTGGGTTCGGGTTTAGGTAGAGAATGACCTTTAAAAAATATGATTCTTAGGAGAAAATTTTTGAAAATTGAGATAATATATCGGGTCTCGGGTCCTAATCAAGGTGGAATTAGACCCGGACCTATTTACTTATCGGGGCCTAAATAAGGACCCAGACCTGGTTTTTAACGGGTCGGAACCTCCGGATAATCGGAGAATCGGGGACCCATTTACATCCCTACGTACATGAGACATCATGGTATGTTTGTTTGCATTAAAATTCATGGAAATTGAATGCATAGAATTTTTATCATTACCACCAAATAAATCTCTTTTTTCACTAACGAAATTGAAAAAAATAAGAAGGTTATTTGGTGCTCATTTTTTAAAGGAACTTGCTCTCCGCATGAACTCACCATGTGAACTTTCTATGGGGGCCCCACTGTGGGTCCCATTCCTAAATGGGAACAGGGGAGATGAAAAGATCTATATGGGCCCTATCTACATATTAGATTCGGGACTTATCCGATCATCCTATCATCTTAAGGATCGTAACTGCTCGAGAAGGCGACTACAAGAATCATGCATGGGAAAAAAGAAAAGGTTAGACAGATTGGGTCCCACCATTAATATGGAAAGTAGGAAAATCCTCTATCTTTGATCTAGTCGTCAAATTATTGAATGGTTAGGATAATGCATATGGGTATAGTACAATTTTGTTAGGAAACTAGGGACCAAAAACTTGAAATACTTATATGTGTGTGTATACATGTATAAGCGGTGGCACGATGGTAGGTGCTCACTATTGTATATTCAATATGATCTTATACGTTTTGAAGTTTACATTGCAAAAAACTAATATACAGATCTTTCTAAAAATATGTTAGAAAAAGGAATTTCACAAAATAGTATAATATGTGATTAATTCATGCACATGTATATTACAATTTCATCAAAATTCTAATATTAATCTATATCTTTCAAAGATGAAGATGTATTTGTGAAAACTACATACACATGACTATACCTACCATACCAATGGCAGTAGTGCCATTTCAAATAAAGATAGGGGCATTTTAGGCCTATGAACTATAAAACAGAAAACCAAACCAAAAAAGGCATAGCTCCCATTTGCAACACAACTATAAAGAACAGCTTCCTTTCGGAACATCCACAAGAACACCTCCTTTCTTTCCTCATCATTTCATCCAATCTCTCTCATATTTCCTACAGAGAAAGCTGTTGTGTTAATGTATAACATGAAGCTGAGAAAGAAGCTTCAACCAGCTAGGAAAGTGTGGAAGGGCCTCACCTCCAAATTCCAAGCAAAACTACTTAAACTGAAGCCTTCCAAAGCCTTGAAAAACACAACACTGAGGCTCAACACCACCATGCTCTCGCTCCTCGGCCGTCCGCATCGATCGTCACCTCACCGTCGGCCTAAAAAACCACCTCTCACTCGCCCTGTCTCTACTCTTGGCACCCATTGCCGCCAAAATCACTCCAAGTTTTTTGATCCTGTATACATAGATGATCTCTTCAAGGAGCCTGTCTCGGTGCGCATGAAGGCTATCGAGCCAGCAATAAGGGGCAATATGGGCGAGAAGGGTGCACCAAGTAACACTGAAAATGGGCCAGGTTCCGTGTCTTTGATGCCTTATGACGAGCCTATCAAGGACATAGAACTGTCAATGTGCAGGGAAGGTGAGAATGGGGCACCAAGTGGTGCACCCGAGCTATCGGAAGTTGATGAGAGAGCTGAGCGATTCATTACAGAGTTTCGCAGGGAGATGAGCCTTCAGAGACAGAGATCTTTTAGAGAGTACCAGGAAATGCTTCAGCGCGGAGTTATGTGATGGAGTTGAATGGATGAGATGCAGTAGTTATGTGAATATTAGAGTCTATATCAGTTCCAGATCTTGATGTACAAAGGGTGGTTTGGGGGGGATTTTGTCTTGTAAGTTGTAAAGCAGTGTGTAATAACTTTTTAAAGGAAGATGGTTGTTGATTACTTACTATCACTGTAGTGCTCTGGTTTTTCTTTTTCTTTATAAACAGACTTCAACCACAATCTGTGGTTATGACCCTTAAATGCTCCCATCAGTTGACAAAGAATTGGCTTTGATTTGCTAAATCTGTTTGGATCTGTTTTAAGGAAAAACAGCTGAGAGCATGATATTCCCCTCCTAACCTGTTACAAGTTCTTCAAGTAGTTTTGAGATTTGGGTTTAAAAAGTTAAGTTTTTCTCATTTATCACATAGTTGCATGATGTACTCCCTCCTTACCTTCATGGTTTATAGATTGTTTCTTCAGAGCAGAAAAAATTTAGCACACCGTATTAACATCAGCCTGTTTTTCTCTGCCTTCTTTTTAGCATGTTCTTTTTTGAACACCTGACCAATCTTTTGGTGGCCCTGACTTGATTTAAGTAAAATTTGGGCTATAACATAGAAGAACAATTATTTGAGGGGTAACTAGAGGTGAGAACTCACAAGGTACATATTCACAAAGTATATTCCTAATCAGCTGAGCTGAAGTCGGTTAGTTTTTAGATGGAAGGTCTAGTGATGGATTTTTAGATGAATTAGTTCTTCGAACTTGTCAAAGCTGAACTCAAAGCAAATCAAATGGCCTGCTCCATCTAATTTTATGATAAGTTGAGCCTCTCCAATTACAATTTGGAGAACGCGAATTCAATTTAATCTAATTGCAAACAAACTAACCACAAGGCAGGCAAACAAGCCATAACATGCCGATGATTTTAAAGCGCAAGTAAATAAGCATAGCAATGATCTGACATATTATTCGAAAATAGCGATCTCATAGAAGAGGGCAAAGTAAAAAACTGATTTACATAGGGCAACCTCAACAGTTTCTCACTGTCACATCCTGATCCTTAATCACCCTGACCTAGGGTAATCTCGGAGGTGTGTCACACGTACTCCCGCGTATTGTGCTTGTCTCGAGCCAAGTACAACATACGAAGGAGAGAAAAACAACTTACTATATACGTGAGTTAGGACTCACTGAAACACATCAAAAGCAATTAAACATAGCGGAAGCTGTAATTCATTCATGTGAGGTGTCAAAATCCCATTCAGTCCATTTAATATTCAAGTTTTAAT
Organism: Umbellularia californica; assembly: GCA_028538565.1. Taxonomy (NCBI): domain Eukaryota; kingdom Viridiplantae; phylum Streptophyta; class Magnoliopsida; order Laurales; family Lauraceae; genus Umbellularia; species Umbellularia californica. Next base: position 43,839,078 of record JAPQWN010000009.1, read on the forward strand.
ACAAAAGAATTATACAATTATGTACATTATTTTACAAAAGAGATGTAGAAAGAATCCTATACAATCAATACCAAAAGTATGAACGAAAGAATTTCTATTAACTAAGTGTGGCCCACACAAAAAGGGGCTAGCCATACACCAAAAGAGTTTCTCCAAAAGATGATTACACTCTCCATGGAAAACGAGTTCACTTGGCCTCAGACTCGGGCCACTCTTCTAACCCTAAACGTACCTTTGGGGTAACCTTCTCTCTCTGCTCGGCCTCTTTAGGGTCGGAGGTTGCTCCTGTGACTGTGACACCAATAGTAGTATCATCAATACGACAATTGAGCAAGTATAGGCGATAATAAGGAAATACATAATGCATCAACTTGAATTTAAGACGGTAAATTAATAGATGTCAATGGTAAGTATCAACTAGGCAAATTGTGCTAAAATGAATAATTTATGCATCGTGAATCAAATAAAATGGAAACATACAAATTGGCTACTACCTTAAGCTCATCCTCTCAAAAGAGAGCAAATCTAGTTGGGATGCTACCAGCGGCCCGGCTAAAGGCTAACTGGCTACCCGAGTCTGGAGTTCCGGTGCTCCAGATGACTTACTGCAGTAGTCTCAAATAGCTAAACCGAGTTCTACCCTGTCGGGTATTACAGGGTCGAAGCTAAGTAGTGCCGACTAATAATATTCAATTAAAATCGGAATTGAGTAAGTTTGTATTCATTTATTCATAACCAAGTCAAATAATAATCACATATACTCAATTTCTTACCCAACTCTCTTTTTTGACGACTGGCAATTCGGATATATAATATGAAGTTACAACGGAATATAAAAAGATCGAACCCCAAAGGATACTATCAATCTACTGAACAGGATTTGAGATCAAAATGAAATTATGCTCCAATATGAAATGCAATAATTTTAGAGGAATTAAGATATTTTTACTATCCAACTCTAGATTTATTGTTTTAGTCATTCACCGTCCAATACAAAGTAGGTTGGGAGAGTCAACGTATTACTACTTATTAGGTGTCACTATTTACGAGAAGCTCGTTGAATTCCCAACTAACTTTCATGGTGTGGTGTTAGACTAAGAAATATCCATTGGTCCAATTTATAAGGCTAACGGTTCCATTCTATAGTCATAAGGCTTCGGAATTCCTAATTTTCCTATGGAGATATGGGTGAGCACCAAAATCCATTAATGGAGGATTAAGGAGGGTTAACGTAGGCTAGAAGTGCCAATACTCCTTTTAACTGGGCCAAAAAGCCTAAATGAATGGGGTCAGGTCCGCGCGAGCGCGTCTATATCCGCTCGAGCGGAGGTCTCCAAAAGGATGGTGTGCTCGAGCGGCTCCAGGCGCGCTCAATCCAAGTAAATACCGTCCGGGCACATGGTATCTTACTAACGTGGAGTTTAGTACTTTGTATGACCTCGGGTAAATTCTATTGGATTCAGGCTCAATCCATCTCTATTGAAAAACCCTTAATTGGGTCTTTGCACCATTGATTGAGAAGGGGTGCGTTGATCTTTTATCTATTTAGATATTCCTGTAGTTCTGTTGATTTTATCTGTCATTCAAATATTTAATCTTTGAAACCCTTAAAATCTTTAATGTTTTATCTTTAAACTTAGTAATTGCACAGTCACACTAGATGCTCAAAGTAATTTATATTTTTATGAGGTGATGGAGATCTTGGGTTCTTTTGCTTAAGAATTGAATTTTAAAAAATATATATATCTTTCGGATCAGAAACATTGAGTTTTTTCTGATCTGAGTTATTTGCAAGACAAAAGACTAAATTAAAGTATATGGATTGAGAATTGAAATTAATTAATGAACTCTTTGTTGCTCTGATCTACCTTTATCATTATTGTTATCCGTTCATCTTACATAGTAGCTTTATCTCTCATTCAAATATTGATTTATTTTTATTTTTATTATAAAAAATTCAGATTTTAATAAAAAAATATTTTAGTAGTGCTCCCTGTGGGATTCGACCTGTACTTGCCACTGTCTCAAAAAGACAGTTGTGCACTTGCAGTATTAAAAGATTGAATTTAAATTCACATCAAGTTTTTGGCGCCATTGCCGGGGAGTCAAATCTGAGTTTTTGTTAAAATCTGATTTTTTTTATTTTTATTAGATTCATATGCATGCTCATATTTAGGTTGCATTAGTTGTTTAGTCATCTAATTTGCATTAGTAGTGTTTTTTGTAATTAGTATTAGTTAGTATTTCACTTTGCTAATTTTTCAGACCTTTCTGACTTTTCTGATTTTTCTGATTTTTTTTATAATTAATTGAATTTTCGGAATAAATAATTAATAAAAAAGCAAAAAACAATTATTTTAGATTGGTTTAACTAATGTATTGATTAGATTAGGATTGGTAAGATAGAGTTTAAAATCTTTAGGACTCGTTGTTTTGATTAATATGCTAACCTTTGAATTCTAAAATTAGGAAGTTGGAAATTTTAAAATTCTATCTCTTAAGTTGTTTAGATTAGTTAGAGTTTTAAAATCTGAAATTTGAATTGGATGAGATTGGATTTCTTATAATTGAAAACTTTTTTGAAAACTCTAACCATATCTAGACACTTGTTTGGATAATTTAAATTTTTTTTTTTTTTTGTAGATAGAATTTTTTATTTGTTTCAATAACTTAGAATCCACTTTGATAGAGTTTTTGTTAACTTGGTGTCTTTTGGATTTTCCTTTTTTTTTTTTTAAATTAGGATAAGATAGAATTTTGAGTTGATTTGTTAATTTAGGATTTACTAAGAAGAGTTTCTCTTGAATAGGTTACCTTGGTAAGAGGAGAGTTGCACAAAAGGTGGAAACTGCGTGGATTTGCTCTAAGCAAATAAATTGCTCTTATAATTGCTAAAAACAAATTGCGCTTGGAATTGCAAATTTTAGAAAAAAAAAAAGAGGCGTGGGCCTGCTGTAAGAGTTTCTAAACTTTACCCCACGAATCTTTTACTTACAAGTGGGGCTTGAGTGATTTAAATTTCAGCAAGTATGATTGTGTGATTGACATACCAAGTAATTTGGACCCCACATACTTAGTTAAGGGCAATTGACCCCAATAAGATAAGGACTGGAACTCATCACCAGATCCTTGTCCAATTAGGTTTAACCACCTCTCACATAGTAACCTAAACATTAATTAAAATAAAGTAGAAACGAGACCATAGGACTCGAGCTCATTAGGACGAAGACCACAAAAGGTTGCACCAATTGCGCTTTTTGATCAAGTCGATGTCTAGGTAAGTCATGTCTCTCTAAAGGGTGGCAATCCCTGTTCTAGGAGTTTAGTTCTAGGAGTTTAGTTCTTAAGCAAAACCCTTGCCAAGTGCATTGTGACCCCACCACTCATTCTGGGGACTTACCTGGTCGATTTGGCTTCATAAGACCGGATTGGAGGCCTTAGTGCACTCTTCAAACTAGTTAGGAGCTGTTTAGTAAGTTAGGCTAAACCTAGGATAATTTCTTATGCTCAATCTTTGTGTTTGACTGCTTGTGCATCATCTAGTAAGACTATTAGGGCCCTGCATATAGATTAGGCTTGCATTTCTTTAAGGTTGAACCCGATGCATGTGCTCTAGACTAGAGAGAGAAACTGTGCGTACGCAAGAGTAAAAGGTTAGTCAAGATAGAGCTCGAATTAGCCTTAACCATTGTCGAGAAGTCTTCAATATTTGAAGAAATTATAAGAATGACTGATCAAATGGACCCACCCATGACTTTAAAGGAGTACATGTACTCCACCAGGACAACTCAACTGTCCTACATCACCCTGCCTCAGACCAATGCCACATTTGAGTTGAAATCTGGCATGATCTAGATGCTCCCAGTATTCCTTGCGCTAGACCATGAAAACCCATATCAACATGTTAGGGAATTTGAGGACATCTCTGGGACCATGAGAATCAATCACATGACTAAGGAGACCCTTAAACTTAGATTATTTCCTTTCTCCCTAAAAGAAAATGCTAAAGCTTGGCTTTATGCCTTACAGGCCGGGTCCATCACTACATGGGCCAAGCTAGTCGAAGAATTTTACAAAAAATTCTACTCAAAGCAGAAAACCACTTCGATTAGACAGGACATCAATGGATTCTATCTCTGCACAACTTTCATTTTTGAAAGGACACCGGATGTGGATGATTCAAACTCTTCTTCTTTTGTTCCAATCAGAATTGTACTCTTTGAATTATCCATTAATAATTTCAAATTTGCAACTACTTAGACCCTGCCATGTGGGACATTTTATCTGCTTGAACAGTGGGCCCTATGAGAAGTCTTCTACTGTAGTAAGAACTCTTCAACTGACATGATGGGTGGACCCCTCATTTGATTAATTTGCATATGGCTTGTGTGTGGGGTTCACATGGTGAATTCTTCAATTTACTTCTTTTTAAGCTTCAATTCAGCAATGCAGGGTTCAGGATGACAATGTGTGCGTGAAAGTGGGTTCTGTGATAGAGGCCTGCAATTCTCATTTTTTTGCACGTTCTAATTCAACACATCAAATACTGAAGATCCCATATTGAAGCGGGACCCACCCGGACAGAGTTCTACTCCAACTGGGACTCTTTGGAGAAAATTTGCATAACATTCTAAGTTAATGCAAAAAATGTGTGAAAAGTATGAAAATTCAGGTTCCTTGGCAAGAATGCATGAAATGATGAAATTATATGAATAATGATGCAATTCACCTAATTAAATCCTTAATTCATCCTAAAATGATACGTAAATGTACAAATTCATGAACTCAACAACAGCCCAACCAGCATTTTGCTAGTCCCTTAGCAAAAGTTGAGAGCAAAAAGGTTTGAAGTTTTTTGACCTAATTTAAGAAAAGAAAGTAAATATGAAAACAAAACCACTTTCGTTGGTATTCTCGGTTGCATTTAACGTATGCAACAGCCCTTAAACCCTTAGGTTCCCCCTAGTGGACGAGTTGTACCTCGTGAGGATTTGCAGTGAATATACCCACAAAATTCTTTTTTTTTTTTTTTGGTAAAAGATGTTTAAAACCTATCAAAATATAGGGAAACTTCTTCCAAAAGAAAATCTATAGACATTGACTATTCTTGGTTCTCAGAAATTTCAAAGACAAATCTTAAATTTGATTCACTAATCCTATCTTTTGGTCAGAGATTCTCGAAATCATGCTAATTGATTGTGTACGGTGAAGAGCATGTATACGAAATAAGCATCAAATGATCCACCAATAATTTCCATGAAAATAATTTTTTTTAAATTCAGGGCCGCTTAAACGTAGCAAAAGAAAAAAAAAAAAAAAAAACTGTTTTCCTCTTAAGGCGATAATGACGACTTTCGCACTACTGTTTTTTCAAAGGGCGCATTTTTTTTTCCTTTTTTTTTTCAAACACATGTGATTGTGCAATGCCAAGATCCCTTAAGCTTTCTAATTAACCTATGTAACGAGCATTAGGCCAATGACTATCAAACCAGATGGCTTTAGGGCACTAGATATGTAAATACCCCTAAGGGCTTACTAGCTCAGGTTAGAAAGGCTACGAACCCAAACTAGTCACAAAACTTTTTATTCTTTTCAAGACTTCTAAAAACTTTTTTTTTCTTTTTCTTCTTTCTTTTTTTGTTTTTGCAGTCCCCAACAATAGGCAGTCCTTTTCATGTATCCATCCGTCGAACCAAGAAGCTTTGTACACTAAGGGTTGATATTCCATTTTTTTAATTATCAAAGAAAAATGAAAATCATAGCTTCACATTCAAAACCTTGAAAATGTATACAACCTGTGTAAAAGTGAGGGATCGAAATTCAGCACTTTTCCAAAAACTCTTTCCATAAATAAAATAATGAACCATTGTTTTCTTTTGCCCAAAATAAATATCTTCAGGCAATAAAAATTCTCTCGGAAGTTTCCTTCTAAAAAGTTTTTATTTATTTTCTACTCCTTAAAAATGAAAAAGAAAATGTAGAACAAAAATTGAACAGATGATCACATGTCAAGTTCTAACTCATATAATCATCAGTTGATGAATCCATATCTGAAAAAACTAAACAGAAATAGAAAAAAAATTGAAAACAATCATAATTGTTTATTCCTAGCCAGCCCCCAAAAAATCGAAAGCAATGGAAATTGGGGCACATCCCAACGCAATCTAAAACAGATTGAAATGTCAAAGAAGATAAAGATGAGAAGAAAATCACTTGATGCCGTCGCCATTATCAAAAACCCTACAAGAGATCACCTGTTAAAAACCCTAAAAATGCGAATTGGGAGAAGAGAGAAGCTGCAGGATTCGAAATGAAAGAAAAAAGGTGGTGGTGGAGTTTATATAGGGCTTCTATCCTTCAACCGACATAGCATAGTAGAGAGAGGGAGTGAGGGACCCACCTCCTAGTTATTACAAATTTAAGGGATTTTTTTCTGTACGGTAGTTTAAAGTCATTGATTCCTCCCCCTTGTCACCAAAGTTAGCTATTTTACCCAGACGTTCTCCTTACAGTTCGTACCCTACGCTGGCCAAAAAGTGTTTTTTTATTTACGATATCACGACGAATGTTGCGATACCGTAAGTTATTAAGTTGCGATTCCGCAATTTATGTTGTGATATCGCAATTAATATTACAACATAGCAACCCTTTACATCCTTTATCCCTTCCTATTTCGACTATGCATCATTTTCACTAGTGGTAACACTCTCTTCCAGTCGTTTTCACCATCCTCCTCCCTCGCTATCCTATTTGCAAATATTTATACATGCTCATCACTGTTAATTTTTTTTAACATGTTCATCACTATTAATATTTATAAAAAATGTTTCAAATGTTTTTACAATTGGAATTCTTTGTATCCTAACTACGTTCAAAAGACACAAAAGAAGAAAAAAATAATACAATAAATAAAATAGATATATACAGGGTGGGAAACAATATGGAATGAATACCATAGACATAAATACCATAGACAATGATGTGGCAGGAGATTCCCTTGCTATATATGACAATGGCCCGAGGTTGACTTGCAAAGAACGTGGCAAGAGATCACTTTGCCATATATGCCAGTGCATCCCAGCTTAACTTGCAGAGAACCTAGTCCAAAGACGAAAGCAACGAAATGGAAAGAAATTATAAACAAAAATGCATTCGTTGACTTTTACCATAACGCTTTTTCGATATCATAACATAACTTGCGGTATCGTAATTTAATAACTTGCGGTATCGCAACATAAATTGTGATGTCGCAATATTTGTTGTGATATCGCAAATAAAAAAAAAACCTTTTGGCCAGAATAGTGGTACGGACGGTATGGAGAACGCCTGGGGAAAATTGCCAACTTTGGTGACAATGGGGAGGAACTGAAGACTTTGGGTTACCGTACAAGAAAAATATCCAAATTTAATCTTGGAAGGGAGTTACCCGCGGACACCTTTAAATTGATCACACGTAAAATACATGAATAAAATATTATAAAAAATTAATAGGGTTGGAAAAAATTTTTCAAATTCATTTTTAATAAGTGGTTCCACGAAGGAATTTTATGGTCATCAAATGGTCCGCCATAGGTCAAGCCGACTTCTGCCCAGGGCTGCACAACAAATTCGGTGTCATCGCAAAACCGAACCGGTCGGTTCGGATCGGTTTATAGTAGATCGGTTCGGTTAACAATTTGAAAATCATAAAAACTGCTTACATTGGTCGGTTATCGATTTGAGCCCACGGTTAACCGTTTAAAATGAACCGACCATATGCAGTAACTTAATATTGATTTTCTACTATTTTAGCCTTAGGGTTTCGTTTTTTTCTACTTTCAAAGTTACATTCCACAACTCCATTCTTACATTAACTCAACCGTCAACACTGCTTCAGTGCATCTCCTCTAATCTCTCAAATACCTTTTTGATACTTTATTGCAAATGGAGGGATTACTGTATGGGGTATTTTTCTTCCATCATAATTCCTACCTCATTTCAATGAAATTTTTATCAAAAGGCTGCACTCTTGAGAATGCTATAAAAGCTAGTAGAGCCTAGCCTTTTGATGATTGGTTTTGGTCTCACCTAACCAATGTGTTAAGAAACCTTCATTTCTGAAAAATACAGTGAGTTCTGATACAGATTCCATTTGTGTATGACTTTTCTTGACATGAACTATTATTCTATAGTAATTCCAAATTAGCAACAACGCCCCGTGCTTAGCCCAGGGCAAAAAAGGTAAGATATTAAAATTTTAATTTATGAGATATCAAAATTAATTATAAACATATAAGAATATATTCATACATATTTATATAAAAACAGTCAACACATATTCAATCATAAATACAAGTGTTATTTTCACATAGGCCAATGGTCATTTCAATCCCTCCGCACAAATTTCTTCTCTACCCCTTTGAAGTAGCACCAATATTATTTTAGAATTGCTCAAACCATTTTTTAGCTTTAGATTTTTTTAAAAAAATGTATAAACATCTTAACTTTAAAAGCCATAAATTATGAGACTTTAAAACCACAGGCTAGTGTTATTTGATCCTAGTAATAATTTGCCCACCTTGGATCAATGTATATATCTCTTAATTATGGGTCTATGTGGGCCCATGAAGTGTAATTATTGTGGGGCAAGCCTAGGGTATTTGTCTATATAATCAGATCAGAAAATGATGCCTATAAGATTCAATAAAAAAAAAAAGTCCAACCTCAAAACGTTTTTATCACAAGCCCATCTATGAGGTGGTCTACCAAAAGGTTGTGTCTGATTTTCGTTCACGTGTGACAATCTCTGAATAGAGTAGAGCTCTATTTGGAAACTAAAAGAAAATGATATTTTTAATAAAAAATTTCAATGTGAATTGTTGAAAGGCGGGCCCCAAATATTTAAATAAAAAGATGACAATCTTGAGAGGATGGAAGATAGATGGTGTTGAGAGAGAGAATAATCCATAATCCATATTGACCTAGAAAACTAATATCTATGCATAATCCATGAGTGGGTCCCACTGCAGGAATAAATTAAATATGTGGGGCCCACTAATTGATTTGCATCCATTAAGAAACCAAACAACAGCCAATAGGCTTGCATCCCTCCATCAATGGGGCCCACTCTTAGAAAAAATGGGTTAAGAGAAGGTCATTGGGATTTTATCTAATACTGGAGTCCAATCTTGAAATATATTTAATACGAACTGGTGCCCACTACTGGATCCATCCATTTAGGAAAAAAAACTAAAAGGAGAGTAAAGGAGCTAACAGTGTGGATTTTAATCATCGGTAGGGCCCACGAAACATATTTAACATGGGACCCATTGATGATTGAAGATCTAAAGAAAAGAAAACAAACCGATTGTAAAGATTTTCTTATAATTTGGATAATGACAAGAAATAGGACTCAAATTCAAATGTTCATAAAAATCTCTTATGAGAGAGATTTTAAGAGAGAAAGAGTAGCCTTCTTTGAAAATAGAGACTTTATAGGGATGAGGTGGCACCCCTCACAGCCCACCTCCCCCTTTGCTTTAATATATATAATGGTATCATGTGGAATGAATGTGTTACTGCAAGCTGGTTAATGTTTTCTTTTTTTCTTTTTTTTTTTTTTTTTTTTTTGCGCTTGCGTTTAGTCCAAACTCTCTTTTGGAGTACAATTATTTTTTATATGCATTTAGTCCAGTCTGGAATGTTGGATTTTTATGTTTGCACTAAACATTGGAATAAATACAAAGGACAGGGTATCATCATTTTGAAATTTCCAATGTCTGATTTTCAAAAATAAAAAATAAAAAACAACGATTTAACTGACCGAACTGAATCGTTTGGTTCGGTTCAATTTGGTTTAAGCCCTCTCCATCAGTCGGATTGGATCGGTTAATTAAAAAACCAACATGTTCGATTTAATTGTTGGTTTTAGTATTAAACCGATCCGAACCGCCCATGTGCAGCCCTACTTCTGCCCTTACCCTAACTTTGTATATTCGAGTTGCGTTTAGGCTAAGCCAAAGCCCTTAGCGGGCTGGAATAGTTAGGCAAGGTTGAAATAGGGATGAGTTGGCATGAGAGCTTGGAAGAAAAGAGATTCTTATTTTATATATAGGGTTTTTATAGGAAAAACTTCCCATATATTTGTATACAATGATGGAGGGACCAAATGTTTTATATTAACACGTAAGGGCCTCCCACCAATTTTCCTTTTTCTCTTGGCTTTTTTGGATTATCTGGCAATATGTTATATGTTCGTCTTATACAATCATATATGTTGTGTTGGAAAATTGCTACAGAAATAGCCCCTAGAAGCAGTGGCGGACCTACATCGATCAATCAAACCTGGGGAACCTAGGTCTGATCCAAAAATGCTGAAACATTGCATGGGCCATATGGCCCGTGCTCCATTCTAGAGAAGTCTTTGCCTCACCTCAGGTCTTGAAAAACTCTAATAATTTTCTGCTCTCGGTCTCAAAGATCTCCCAAACGAAACCTTGGAACCCTTTGCTAAATCGCTCTCCTTTTTCCATTTCAAGTTCAGGCAGTTCGGCTTCTACACAATACCATAGCATAAAGATCCACCCTTTTCTTCTATGATTCTCTCATCCCTTCCTCCTCACCTGGATTCACCAAAAACACCACTCTCTCTCTCTCTCTCTCTATATATATATATATATATATATATATAGACACACACACACACACAAATAAGGGACAATGATGAGATTTCTACTTTTGAATCAAATAGATATCTGAATTGAATATCTGAATAAGGGACAAAGTGCCTTCTTGCAAATGGATAGTTAAGATGAATCGAATATCTGAATTGAATTTTTTTTTCTTGAAAATGTATGTCACTCTTCCTACACAGACAAAGTTGCTATCTCATACAGACCCACACTACATATATTGAAACAATTTATATGCTACTCAATCATTTTGGTAGTTTGGTTGCATTTTGGTTATATATATAGCTCATTCTTGTTATTAGGGTATTTGGTTTGTGTAATGTTATTAGTCTTTTTTCTTCTTTTAGTTTTTCCTAATATGATGTTTGTGTTAATGGACTTTTATTTATTATTTATATATTATTTTTGTGTTTTACCTTATTTGCTCCATGTAATTTATGTTTCGCTATTTCTTTTCCTCAATGACAATCACCCAATACTCCGATTTTTACGCAAAACATCCTGCTTTGGATTTTGTTTGATTTATTGTTGTGTTTTGATTTTTTTTTTTTTTTTTTGCTTTCTTATTAATTTTTCTTGAATCACAATATGATGTTTATGATTATGTTGGTCTCATTTGGATTCATATTTCTTAATTTAATTTTCATCCCATTGATTTGAATAAAAGGCTAATTTTTTGAGGAAATGACTGTTGTAGTTAAAAGTCTTATGTAGGAATTGAGTATTAGTAGCGGGATATGAGTTCTTTATACTTAGTTTGCCAAAAAATAAAAATAAAAAGCAATGTCTTTAAACCATGCAATAAGTGGGTATTATTGGTACCCCACCCAAATAAAAATCCTGGGTCCGTCACTGCTCAAAATACAATGGACAACAGCCAACAGAGGATATTTTCTTGCCATAATCATGTTTTCGAACCCAAAACCCTGGGTCAAGCCGGACTCGCATGCGAGAAAGGCTTAGTAGTAAAAGACTCAAAAGTTATTAAAGTGTAAAGATCATAGAAATGCATATAAAGCCTTCCAAAAGTGTTGGACTTAATGGACGTGGGATCCCATGCATTTGCATAAAGCTTTCACTATCCACTTACGAAACAAGTAGAAAAAAAAGACAAAACATCTTTTTCAAAAAGGACAAAGCCTTTTGAGTTTTTGAAACACTCAAAAACCAACATATTGGACTTATCTCTAAACATTAAACCACTTTCTTTCTTAATTTTTTTTATTCGTTTTGCTACTTTCTCTTCAGTGGTTTTGGCCTTTGCTTCTCTTTATTTATCTTCTATTTGTTTTTTTTCTCCTTGTTTGATCCCACTGCATTCTATCCGCTATAGAGGAACCAAGGGGCATATTTTCTAAAATCCCCTTTTAGTTTCTAAAATCTCCTTGCTGTGCTTATGAATTAAGATGATGTGAAATTTTGGGTGCAGGTAATGTAATCAAAAAGCATTTTGCAATATCTACAAAACTATTTTTATTGACAATATACAATGATATCGCTGAATGTAAGGAATATTACATTTTGTCTTGTAGTAAGTTGTGAGATATACAAAACAAAATGTTAAAAAGAAGGAACTTACATAACTAATTCTATGAGTAGAGTTTTAGGAAAAAAGAAAAAGGAAATAATTAATAAGATGTTCAAGTGTTGTATTGGTCGTGCTGTCGCAGGCCCCCAAAAATAATAAAACCTTTACTCCTAAAAATACATGTAGTAGTGCGAGTAAGGATCGTTCCCACAGAGAGTGTTTAACCAAATTTTGTGCTATGTGATCAAAGATGGGGGATTTTGTCTATACTGAAAGAAAAAATAAATAAAAGCAAATAAAGAGCAATAAAATAACGAATTCAATCAAATGAGCAAGTATTGGCCAAAGTTAACATCCACCATCGGAAATTCAGAACTCATCATTGATGCAAAAATAAATCAATTAACACTTTGAATATTCATCGTTGGAATTAAATTCCTACCTCCTTAATTAGTTAATTAGAAAACACGCGCTCTAATTAACCCTAATTACCAAACAACCTAAGACAAGCGCTATAGATTTAATTTAGTAACAGCATTAAAATTAGAGAGGTCGATGAACCTAAATAACACAAACACACGCGGTTGCATTTAATTTAGCCAAGTGTTCTTCCTAATATTTAACAATCACTGACGCAGTAAATTATTAAAAATCAGTTGCTTCACAAATTAAAGGGATCAAACAATTACGGATTTGATTTCTAATTTAGCAGTAGATTGCAACGAAAAATAAACTAGTAGGCCTCCTAGCAATTAAACGAAACAATCATGGTAACAAATTAAGCACAGAAGAACAACCCATATTCAAAGCATAAATTGAACAATGAAAATAAATTTGATCTCACAGTATTTATTCCGAGGCTTCAGTCTCCTTCGACCAATTATAGAAAATGAGTCACACAGGGCCATGCTAACTTGTAAAATTAAAATAAAAAGAAAAGAAGAAGAGTGAAGAAAGAAAGAGAAAATTCGTTAGAGAGAAGATACCGGTTTTGTGAGTGGAGTGGGTTATTTATGGATTGAATGTATGGCAGAGAGAGGAGAGAAATAAGGTGAGGTGGCGTTGGAGTTGGGAAAAGAGAAAAAATAGGTAGTTGGGCCCATGTGATGGAGAGAAAAGTAATGAGGTAGAGATAAAGTAGGAGAGGATGAGAGATGAAAGAGAGAATATAACTAGGATGTTGGAGGTGGAATGCGGCCATGAGTTTTGAGAGAATTTGAAGTGGAGTGAGATTGGAGATGAGAATAAAATAATCAATTAAATTATAACTTAGTCAAAATCTTCTTTTTGACCATATCTTCTCACTCGGGCTTTTGTTGGACTCAACCCAAGAATTAAAGTTGCATTATTTTTCGTTCTGCATAATATGAGCCCAATATTGGATATGTTTCGACGAACTCCTGATTTCTTCAAATTTACCATAATGCCCTTCTGCTTGATTTCCTCTAAACTCGACCTGGCTTTGAATCAGCTCCGTCCATTCAACATCAAATATAATCACCTTCTTTTGACATTCCACAGTATCTTGAATCGTCTCCACCGGAGCTTGGATGAGAGAGTTATGCCCAGCTTACGAGGCGATGCGAAAATTTGTCTAAAATTGCCCAATTATCTTCGTTTTGAGCTTAGCACCTCCAATTGCATCCTAAATCAAAATATAAGAATAATGAGTGCAATTAGCATCAAATGGGTACAAAGGACTAAATATTAATGGAGAAAAATATAATATTTTTCATTCTCGTCATGTATCATTTTATAAATTCCTCCATATATAAAGACCGTGAAGAAAAACGACAACATATTCAATGGAGATTGTACTATCATGGGATTTTTACGAAAGAATTTAAGCTTAAACTTTAATTAAATGATTTTACGAATAAAATCTATAAAATGATGGCAGAGTTATTTGTATATTTTGTTTTTAACAAAACTATCCTTGTTGACTATATCATCAATTTGGTTGACGATATCGTCAATTGAGTTGCATTTTGTCAACTTCCTCCAATTTTTCTTCCTCCTCTTCTATGATGGTTTCAGGAGGATAAGGAGGAATGCATTAGATGGTGTTGGTTCTCTAGTCACTTTTCTTAAGCTCATCTTGCTGACCCACTTTTTGCCTTTTCATCTCAAAAAACCCTAACCTCTTATCTCAATTGCAATGTTATGTGTGTACTAGTCATTGCCCGTGCCTGAAGGCACAGCGCACCACGCTCTGAGCACAACTAAATCTAATTACTCTTCTTTTGACCACCTAACAACTAACACCGCTCATAATTTAACAAATTTAACTCAAATTTTCTATGTGGCCCATTGGATCAATCAGCTTCAAATCAAGCCCAGCCGGATTTTATTTTTTTAGGTAAAACAGCCCAGCCAATTGGACCCTTGTTTAACCACCATTGAATACCAGAAGTGGCCCACTACTATAAGCAGTCTAGTTTAATTGCATGCAAGCTATGTTTGCATATGCTACCAAAACAATCCAAGTTAGCCCAGATTCCATAATCCGTGAAAAACAGCATATATATGTGAATGGTCAAACTGGTAAGTTGTGGGCCCAAATTCCACACCTTTCAATCATTCAATTGCAATCATAGCCGTGTATTTAATCATATCTTTACTTGCAAGGAAGTTTTGAAAAGATAATGGCACGTTTCGTAATTTCATAGAAAACCAAGGACACTCCCATATCCTCTGGGAAAAGATAATGGCAGGTTTCGTAATTTTCACAGAAAATCAATGGCACTCCCATATCCTCTTATCCTTAGTAAAAAGTTACTGCTCCTTTGTTTTCAAATAATTACAAAATTACCAAGCTCTTTAATCCCTTCTCAACCCTAGGATTTATGTACAAAAATATGTACATAAATCCAAGGGTTCAAAATGTCCAGGGATTCAAATACTGCTCTCCCTTATTATATAGATTCTCAGATCTAGCTTATCCTAAACCCCTCCTTTTCTTTTTCTAGAGATATAGAAATCTCTTTTCTTAGATATGTTTGATCTTATTTTCAATGTAGAAAATCCTATAATAGAGACAGGATTTTGAGGGTGTGTTTGTTTGGGCGGATTAGATAGTGGTCACAGATTGTTGTGATGACATCGGTGAAAAAATGGATAAAACCGGAAAAAAGGGGAAAAAGGATAACAGAGAAGGGTGTAGGATGAAGATTTGTTTGTTGTGTGGATTACTTTGAAGGGGGTTGGGATTTTGAACTATGATGGAGTTGTTTGATTTGAGTGAGTCAAGTTCTCTAGGATGAAAGAGAGGATGGGGTCTTTGGCGATGGAGGGACGGCGAGATTTGGTTTGGTGGATGAAAGCATGATGGATGGTAAGGAAAGGTTGGGAAGATTTGCGACTTGAGAAGAGGTGGAGCCGTGGAGTGATGATGAAGATGGATACATGAGATTGATTTAGAAGCTAAATGAGAATGAGTTTTGCGAATTGAATACAATGAATTGTAGGTTGATTATATCATCAACCATTAACGATATCGTCAATTGGGGTATTTTTTGTCAAGGAAATGTATAAACCACTGACTCATAATTTCATTGTTTTTCCTCATAAAATTGTTTAATTAGAGTTTAAACCTAATTATTTCATAAATTCCTATTATTATTTTGTTTTAAGAACCCAAAACAACCAAAATAGAGAGAAAGGAGGGTGTTGTGGGAGGAGAAGATAAAAAGAATGCAGCATAGAGAGAATTGAGGGATGAGACTATTGAGAAAAAAAATGAAACATTTGGAGAACCCCCACCAAATAAAAAAAAAGTGTAAAAGGCAAAGAAAGGGGTTTTCTCTTAGGAATATGTCTCGTATCTGGCAATATCGCTATATAAGATGAACATCTACCGATATCGCCCTAAAAGTGTGAAAAAGTCAGAAGAGAAAAGGAAATTGGTAGGAAGCCCGCACACTTTAATATGAGAAAAGGGTTTTTCCTTGTAAATATTTCTTACACACCCTTGAGAAAAGGGTTTTTCTTTGTAAAGATTTCTAACACCAATACTGACTATTAACCTAATGTTAACCGATCCAATTTGTTACTATTAATTTTAGCATGATATAAAACCATGAGCCTTTTGGGAGTTAGGACGACGAGTCTGGTTATAAAACAATGATTAAATAGTTTTTCAAATATGTAAATGGGCAAGGACATTTTTGGAATTCGAACATGGAGTCCACCTTTATAAAATCACAATATAGGCTCACATGTATAGGGATTATGAGTGTGCTCACCTTTCCTGATTGTGAAGATAGGATCCATCTTTAGGAATTACAATGTGGAGCCACATTTTGTGGTTGTGAACATTGGACCCACCTTGGAGTTATGGTAATTAGGGTTTTCACTTTTAGCAATTGCAATGTAGAAGCCACCGGTTACATCATTTTCAAGAAGTCTTGAAGTTGTTTACGTCCAAAATACTTATAAATTATGTATTATCCACTTCCTCCCACATTAGCTAAAAAAGGTTTTACTAAAAAAGTCGGCCTCCTAGTTTTTTAAAGGCCAAAGCTCTAATGTAATAAGCTAGAAAATAAAATTAGAGGTTAACCATACATTCTAATATCTAAATAAGCTCTAAATCATAAAATAAGAGCTTGTTTTTATAGTTTCCATATGGTCATTTACATATATTTTCATTTTGAACCTAATTATAGAAAATTGAAGGTCATAGCTTTCAAAAAGATTATAAAGGTCATGGGTTCTCCGGGGTTTGTTTCCACCCATTTACATATTATACTATATTAAAGCTATGGGTTTTGAAGATGATTTTGACCACAACTTCTGATCTTGATCGGGAGCTATACTCATTCTCTACAACTTATCCACCTTCTCCCCCACTTTCCACATGTAACTACTCATTTCCCTCATTTTCAACATGGAATCACTCAAGTCTTCTTCCCGTTTTTCACTCTTCAGCAACAACTTCACTTCTATTCCAAATTTG
This sequence comes from Umbellularia californica, assembly GCA_028538565.1. Lineage (NCBI taxonomy): Eukaryota > Viridiplantae > Streptophyta > Magnoliopsida > Laurales > Lauraceae > Umbellularia > Umbellularia californica. The sequence goes on from JAPQWN010000009.1 coordinate 43,856,233, forward strand.
ATATATGATTTCATATATGTTTTCTTTTGGCCTCATTTCTCTTAACCCATTTCTTGGATTGAGAAAAGAGGTACCATCATAATCTTATCTTTTTTTATTCTCTTTTTTAGAATTTAATGCCCTGTCACGAAATCATTGTTAGTAAGTAGTTGCTGATGATATTACATTATCTGAACTTCTTTTTAATGAATTAAATAATATAGTATTGCAATTATTGGTGAACATGCCCGTGCTAAGCACTGGTTGTTTTGCTAATATAAATATTATGTATATCACTTATGCATGTGCACATGTTTGTTTGGATTTATTTACATATGTAAATGATTCTTAGTTGTAAATCTTGGTGTATAAATGACTTGCTTTTGTATTGAAATTTCTACAACTTAGACCCTAATAAAATGATTTGCATTTTCATAAAATTTATATTCATATTACACATCCCTTTGAGGACAGAAGCAGTTTAGAAAATGTTCGTCTCCTACGTAGGCCGGTGAGGAACATTATCTTTTTTCCCCTATGTATTCAAATTGGCACATTTATTTGCAATAAATTGGATAATGACAAACTCATCATCAAATGGGCATATTTGTCTACATGAAAGTGGAATGTATAAGAATTTATTATCAAGTGGGTCTATTTGTTTATATAAACTTACGGGTCTATTTATTTGCATGAAATTGAAATATATAGGAATCCCTTGATAGAATTGGTCTATTTGTTGTCATGGAATTGAAAAACATAAGAAACAATTGATTCAAATGCACATATATCTATATGTATGAATTTAAAATACATAGGAAGCAATTGACTCAAATGTGCTTTTTTTTTTTTTTTTGTTTGCATGGAATTTAAATAGATAAAAAGTAATTGATTCAAATTGGCCTATTTGTCTTAATGGAATCGAGAACACATATATTACAATAAAACAAATAATGCCCAACATGATTATCCATTTCAGACTTCTTTGATTGTCATTGCTTTCAAAGGCCAACTGGTGTTAGTAATCTAATAACCTAAAAGGAAGAATTTTGTTAGGAGTTTCTATCCATGTTGGGTTCAATGACATGAAATTGCAAGGATTATGGCCAATGGGCCCCACATGTATTAAAAAATTAGCTTCTACATCCATGAAGAGTCCCATCCATTGAATGGTCAAGATAGAGATCCCTCTGTGATCAATGTAAACATAGTTCACCCAAATGGTTTAAAATCAGCATCCCATTAAAATCTTAACCACCATTATTTGCTATTTCTTTCTCTAAAAATCAATAAAACACACTTTCAAAATTTGAGAAAGGAAAATGAAACTATACAGTTGTGAAATAAGAAAAGATGATGTGCTATGGAGTGATAGCTTCATATCCTTCTGGTTGGTTGTATTCTTCTTCCTTGGCTTTGGACCATAGGTAGATGTACAGCCCCACAACTATCAGAATCGATCCAACAATGCTACACAAAACAAAACAAGAGCTTAGAAAAGAAATGTTCATTGTCTAGCAATTTAAAATAAGAAGAATCATGATGCACATGACAGGCAAGGCTGGCCCCAGTGATTTCTGATAAAAGGGTAGCAATGTGTTGGGTTGAGTACATCTAAAATGGAAATGGGCATTGCCCCAATTCCAGCCCAACTAAATTATTATTATTATTATTTTAAACGGTAATGAAAGATTTCATTAAAAAAAAAAGAAGGTAAAAAATACAAAAAACCAAAGAAAAAGAGGAAAGGGATGTGCAGGAGAAATACACAACCTCCAACCCTACTAACAAAATCACACCCACCCAAAGAAGCAACCTATCAACCATTTACATAATCACACCCACCCAAGGAATCAACCTATCAACCCCTTGCTTGGCTAACACATCTGCTATGGAGTTAGCCGATTTAACCTCATGACGGAAGGAAACATTGATTCAAACATATAACTCTCTAATTTCATTCAGGTGGAAAGGCCAACTAAATTATTAGTCCAGTTGAAAATGTCAATCCAAACCCTGAGTTCTCGGGTTGGGTTGGTTGGCCGCATTGGGTTTAGGTCAGCTTAGCGGGTTTATTAGTATTGCCTGAACGCTCCCATTTATTAATCGGCTGTAAATGTCAACTGAACCCAGAATCATAGAGTTGGGCTTGGGTCAGTTTAGAAACTGTCACCCCTATGTTTGGCCAATCCGAACAAAAGCCAACTCTAGTCACGTTTTTAGGTGAACAGGATTTATGTGGTTTCAAGTCTAACAAATATACAGGTCAATTGTCCCAAACGAACCTAAAATTGAGAAAAAAAAATGGGGTATGTTCCCAATATCTGGGCCCATTTTAAATCTGGGTGCCAGTTCATTTCATGTGACTCATACCATATCTATTATCTACATGATGTATAGCATACAACCATTTGGGACCTTTTATTGCAGTCAGGGTCTCAGGCCATGTCTTTAATTTGAACTCAGGTTTGCATATTGGTCCCAATACCTGAAGCCAACTTGGGTTTGGTTCCCATGTATCCATCCCCTGTTCAGTAATTTGGTTTAAAGTATGGTTACATCCTAACATTCCTATTATTAAGGTAATGCTAGAGTAAGGTAAAATCACAATGGGCCAACCTACAGCCTGATTTGAGGGCAAGAATGTGCCGGACGCAAGTCTCGATTTTAACAGATTTCCATCATACCTGGCCCATCCTGGCTGCTCTGGTTATCATCCATTTATGCCTCAAGATCTGAGCGCGGGCATGATCATCACAAGGCAGACATAGATGGGCCTAGATTCTATAGTACAAAATCATCAATAAGAAAGATCATTTATGAAACAGTGTTGGTTCAGTTCATACACTATATCAGAGATAACTCTGAAAGTTGCTATATGGAAGTTGCTATATGGAATTCTCTTATACTTGCTGATCACCAGAAAACTTACCTTCCAACATGCAAGGCCTCACCTAGAAACACTGTTTCAAAGATGGTTGTGAACACCAACCCCAGGGGTGGGAACGATGCGACAAAGATTGGACCCTTCATGCCTGCACACCATGTAATGAAAAGGTTTCCCAGCCCGCTGTAAAATACTGCCTACATTGCAAATTTATAGATAACTGTATCAAAATCACAAGATTTTTGGCATAATTTTACATGTATAGAACAATCAATGGAATATGGGTGCAATGGGCCGAGTTTGGGTTATTTCTAAAGAACATTATATTTTTTAGGCTATTAAATCAAGGATTAGGATGATCTGATAGGGCTGATATGTTGCCTGCTCCAACAGTTATTTATTTGAACAATATGCAAACCACTCCAATACGCTAACCTGATTTATTGTCATGTAATCAATCTGACAGTGGAGTAGATTATGATTGGAGTGAAATTTGCCCCAAGCAAAAACAAATGGTGGTCAGGTTCTTAGATGATTGGATTCAAGGTAAGAACAGGCACAAAACATGATGGTGGGACTGTGATTTTGAGCTCTTTGGAGTTCAAATGTGGGACCATGCACTGAGGGATTTGCAGCGATGGACTCCGGGTTAGTTTGTGCATGATCCCTATCCAGCCACTATGTCCAAGAGGGTCAGTTCCATGGTCTAGAGCATTTATCTGATTGATGATTGGTCCTTGGTATATATGAAAGATGCAATGTAGGCTTTTGAGTTTAGATAGCATTTGATGTTAATCTACAAAGTTTTTGTGGCTTAGTGCCAGGAAGGGTACTTACCCCAAAGACGATGTTCACTAGTTCTAAATCCCACTTAAGCTGCCATTGCGAGGCTTCATGGCTTGCAGCTGCAGCTAGGACGCCTGTTTGTAATGTTGCAAACAGGAACATGAGAGCATTCATGGAACACTCTGCTGGGTACCTTATTGTTGCAGGCTTCTGTAAATCCACAAGATTTTTAAATTTAGTTCATCTATGGAGTTGCAATGAATGCCTTTGTATTGTCTTTTCTAGAGCAGTTGCTAAAAAAAAATGAATGCATGTGGATACCACTGATGAAAATGGGTCCCAAAATGACCTAAACCCAAAAATTGGTTGAGTCCAAATTTTGGCCATTGTAAAAATTGGGGATATGGGTTCAAGTCCATGAAGTGGCCCTGAATGATTTAGGTCCGGACCTACATCCATGGAGATCATGCCCACAGACCCAAATACCCTAATATATAAAATACAAATACATTTTTAGATGATGTAGAATCATTTTTTTTTTTTTTTAATGTGAAAGAATTTATTTTTACCACAAAATATGGCATGAATGAATATACAAGGTAGGTTCAGGTAAGGTTGAAGGGTCATTCTTTCTGGGTCCTACTCCAATTTTGGTGCGGATCCCGATGGACCAAAGACCCAACAAAAGTTAAAAATCTTGTCTGTCCCCACGTCAGATTAATCATTGGCTTATGCAAAATAGTTTAATTAGTCTCCTATCGACGTCTTAATCCATGTCTCTAAGATAGCGTTTGATTCGCTGGAATGGTTTTAAACTGGAATGAAATGGAGAGCGGAATGAGTTTGGAATGGAATGAGGCAGGAATAGTCATTTCCATTCCAGCGTTTAGTACACTGAGGAATCAACCCAGTAATATAACTCTGGATTCCTGTTCTTGCATTTGGTACACTGGAATTATTGTCCGGAATGAAATAAAATTTACATAAAACTGACCAAAATACCCTTATTAGAAATTTGGAATGGAATGGCCTTGTTAATATTAATATCAATTATATTAATAATATCATATTAATTTAATAATATTAATAAGTATATTAATAAATATTATTAATAATATTTGTATATATTATGTTAATCATATTATTATATTAATTATTATTATAATTATATTATAATATAGTATTATAATATTAAATATAATTATAATATTATTAATAATATAAATTATTATAATTATATTAATATTATAATTATTATATTATTATAAAATACCCTTGTCTGGGGCATTTCAGTCTCAACCAAAAAACATAAAGGAATGGAATGGCCATTCCTCTGCCTCCCAAGTGGAATGACCATTCCTCTACTTAAAGGAATGATGATTCCGGAGGTAATGGTCATTCCGCCACTTTCATGCGAACCAAACACTATAATGATCATTCCGTTGGAATGACCATTCCATTCCGACCGTCATTACAGCGAACCAAATGCTACCTAAGAGTTTGAAATGATATTAAGAATCCCATTCCTAGTCCAAAATGTGGAGTAAATAGAGCAGTGATACAACAGTAATTCTTTAAAAGCTATTGAAAGGAAGATGGAAACCTAGTTTGGACCATCCAGAAGATCAGAAAAGATGGGCCGACCCATCTAAGACTAGAACCAAACCCAACCCATATTCATCCCAAATTGGTAAATCTCTTAACAATGTATCATATAGGGCAATTGAAGAGGGGAGGAACCTTTTCAAACTACTACTTTAAAAATGGCCACCTACTCTAAATCTGGATGAGTCATTTCCATATAAGAAAGGTACATCAAGAGAATACATGTATTTAGACAAAAATTTTAAATAGAACCATCACATTCACACAAACACCCAAGAAAGTTCAAGAGAAGCAGATAGCTCACCAGCAACAATATCCAAATGCTAAGTGTGAGGACCCCAACAACTACCATAACTAACCCAAGAACCCTATCCGTCAAGCTAGTGGTGAGCAAAGAAATGGCTGATGATTGCCATAACATGAGAGTCAGTGCACCAGAGACAGATATAAGGGTTCCAATGAGCTTCCCTCTACCCCACCTGGTGTTGATTCCAAACTTCTCTTGCCTTGAGACTATGGTTAATATGTAAGTGAAGACAGGGATCATGTTGAGTACTGCAGCCTCCATTGAGCTGGAGATGTAATACAAGCTGGCTGATAATAGGTTCTGTGACACTGTTATCCTACAAATAGCAAAAATTACTGCAGTCTCATTAAAAAAACAGAGGGAAGCATGAAAATGAAAGTAGGTTTCCCTGTTTCTAGCTTCAGTTTATGTAAAAGGTATTGAAGAGATGCAACAAAATCATTTTAGTTGGAAAAGGTCAAAATGACATTGTTTTTAATCATCAGTATGTACTGATAATAATGAAAGGTATATGTAAATGGGCAGCCTGGTTTGATTAAATGGCTTGGTTAATTGATCAATTATAGAACATTGGATTGGTGCTAGTCAGATGTTTTTCATTTGATCAATCAGAGTTTCATACCCAATCACTGAGTTCGGATTTGATTAAATGGCTTCAATTTAAGCACAAGTGAACTCCACCTACATCATGTGATGACCATGAAACCTAAGTTCGCTAGTGGGCCCAAGTCGGCCCATCTCTAACCAAATGCTGAAGTTAAAATCCTCTGGGTACCCATGGTTCCATAATCTGTGGCAGGTCCTGCTGCTAAAACCCAACATATCTCCCTTCTCAACCAAATAAATGGGTCCCATACAAGCTAATCTTTTTTTCGTGTGTCAGCACCGGCCCAAGTTTCACTCCAATTAGAAGTTCGAGTGGGGCTTACTACTCCTGGATTAATCATTGTATAGAACCAGGGCGGGTTCATCACACGATAAATCCAACAATGGGTCAAGTCCTCTAGGGTAGACTTTAGGCCCTTCCTAATAGATTGGGTTTAGCTCTTTTAAGAGGTTTAGAGGAGAGAGAGAGAGAGAGAGAGAGAGAGAGAGAGAGGGGGGGGGTCAAGTCCTCTAGGGTAGACTTTAGGCCCTTCCTAATTGATTGGGTTTAGCTCTTTTAAGAGGTTTAGATGAGAGAGAGAGAGAGAGAGAGAGAGAGAGAGAGAGAGAGAGATCCATACCCAATTAAAGCCAGTGAAAAGGTCCAGCATAAGACGGTTTTTGTGATAGGAGGCCTGTCTTTTCTGCATCCATAAGCATATAACTGATTGTAAGTACCAAAAAAAAAATCATATTTTAGAGAGAGAGAGATGATATTCATATATTAGGTGCAATTTAATATATATTCACCCATGAATCAAAACCCAACATTCAATTGAAATTAAGAGAGCAATATGGTGGCCTAATCTTTGTTCTTTACCTTTCAAAGATGAAGGCCAGTGCTGCTGTGAGGATAGTGGCTAATATGAACTGATAGAGAAGAAAAACAATAGAACTTATGCCCCTTGTGAGTATAACATTGCTCAAAATAATGTAAGTTGCTGTGATCAGCTGAACAATGATCATACTACCATGTGGTGCCAGCTTTCTTGCATTCCTCAAAAAAGAACCCATCCTTCCTCCCTCTCTCAAACTTCCATTTTTTTCCCCCTCTTCGTAATTGAGAGTGTGTGAAGGTATATCAAGGAACTAACGAGTAGACAGAATATGCATGATGTACGACTGGTAGCTGAAACCATCCAAACGTAAAGTTGAATATTTTGTTTTCTGTCACTTTTATCTTACATCAACCAATAGCTTCTCTTTCGTGCTGGCTGTACATTTGGTTGGGCTGGTGAGGCCTACAAATATGTCACTTGTGCTATCTTTTTTTAAATTAAGCAGAAAGTTGTAGGGAGTGGGGGACCCAAGATTTTTGTTTAAGAGCAAATTCCGTCAAGCCCATAACCCATTTTGGGCTTTTTTTCTAGGTCCGACGGGGCGATTGCCCCCAAAATTTAATACCCGGCCCAACCCTAGTGGTAGAGGTTGGGTGTGATTTGGGCCTGGCCCAGCATCAGCCCAAATTAGGATCCATACTCCTTTAATTTTTGGTTCCTCTCTACATCATTGGAATCTTTAGTTTGAACGGTAGGTTAAAAGGAAGTAGATACATGGAATCTTGGACCAAGGTCTGAATCAGTTCCCAAAAAGAAGGAAGTTGAAACCCACAAGTTAGCCCTTCCCTTGGATGTTTCTTATTCTAAAAAATAATGTAGTATGAAAAAATCCATCTTCCTTGTCTTTTTTGAAGGTTAGATGAAACCACTAGCAAGGACCTATTTTTTTTTTTTTTTCCCTTAGGGCTAGTTTAAGGCCGCCAGTTAGCATGTGTTAGAGAAATTAGATTAGTCTATAAATAATTAAGATTAATGAATAAATACAAATAAATATAATAGAGAAAAGACTTTTTCATAATTATCTTATTCAAGATATTCCCCTTCTGACAGTGGCGGCTCCAGAAATTCGAATCAGTGGGGTCAACAAAAGATTTATCTTCTGCAAATCGAATAAATTTACTTTTCCCTTTATCAACATCTGTCATCTACTTTTGATAATTCGACAAGTATAATATAAAATTCTCAAATAATCTATTTCCAATAATCTAATATAGATAATATTTAATTCTAAAAAAAAATAATTTAATACATTGTTACTAATAGTTCTTAATCTAAAAGCAAAATCCAAATACATAAAGTCCTACAGCTGCCCTCAACATGTTTTCAGGTTTACATGTGTTGAAATTATTGCACAATAGATTCATTATCAACACAAGCAACCACATATTTTTCAATATATGTAATCAAACAGTTATTCATATCCATTGATCTCCTATTAGGTTACACAACCTGTTATTTATGTACTTCATTGCTAAAAAAACTCTTTCTACCGTGGCAATCACTATCGGTAAAATCAACGCCAATTTTAAAAGTAAATAAACCAATTGCTATGCGATATCCTTCTTTGTCTCTACTAATTTTCTAGCAATGTTATAAATTCCTTTAATTAAGTTCTAAAAACTTGTTGCTAGAGTGCATATCAGTAATGTGGGTCCATTAATTTATTTAATTTTTGGTAGACAGTTGGCCAATTAACTTAGGCGGTGGGTATTTTATGGTAACTTTTGTTCACTACTACAGCAATAAAGAAAAAGTGTAAAGTTAGCTAATGTGGGGGTGAAATTCTTAAATTGAGTAGGGTCAAAAGCTTCTCATAAATTCAATTCATGAGATAAGATTTTTTATTTTTAAATGCTTTCTTAGATCTTGATCCCACTGTGATCTATTTGGAGCCGCCCTCCATCACTATTTTATTAAATCTTGTCAATTTTAGCACTATTTGGAAACATTACCATCTTATCAGGGAAAAAAGAAATCATCTGGTACATATTGCCAAAATTTGTGGCAATGACAGATTGCTACAGAAATGTACAGCATTCGAATATTGTTCCTTATTACATGGCTCATGTTAGATTTGGTTTCTTTTTTATTTTTACATTTTTTTTACTGTAAAGATTAGGTATTTTGGTTGACTCAAGACAATGTAGCAAGGGCTGTTTCTCTCCAGGAATTCTCAGTTGAAATTCTATATGTTGGAAATTTCTAAAAATATTGATCGTAGGAGCGCGCCTATAAAACATTTCGAATTCCTTTTTAAATGGTATTTTAAAATTTCAGCCTTCTTAAAGGTCATTCTGGCTTTTGAAATTTTTGAATTCCAACTATTAAAATGTTGGATTGTACTTGAGCAATTGAAAATCTTGCTGAGAGAGAGAGAGAGGAAAGGAGAGAGAGAGAGCATTTGGAGAGTTTGTACATACCCCAACAACATTTGGAGAATTGTTGCTGAGGAATTCTCAAACAGTTGATCTTTTAATGCACAGCATATGTACATTTCTCTGGAAAAATGTTGAAATGCCACTCTATTTTTCTTTATTCTCTTCTTTAAACAAGTAGCTAAGAACGGTAAATTAATCCCGAGGAGTTGGCCAAGTGGTTAGGCCCACAATGCCTGAGTCATGTCGTGCTTCCTTGCCATTGGCTTTGTATAGTTATTACCTTTTTAGCTTAAAAAATAAAGGTCTTACATTAAAAAAATAAAAATAAAAATATACACAAAAAAGAGTATGGCATACAAAGTTTAATTGGTTTAGTTAAATTTGACCTACTTCATTAAGAAGAGAATCATTTGGATCATTTCTATTTGAAGACTTTTCAATAGGATTATCTTCAAAATATTTACAATTTTTTTTAATAAAAAAATAAAAGACTATATCTTTTATATTTACATTAAAAAACAGTAAATATCTCGCATTGCCCCTAGAGGGTCATGCCCAATCGTGCTGACCGCGCCTAGCACAGTCGTGCCCATGTGACTTCTCTAGGAATTACTATTCTTTTGCTTTATATATTTATACAAAAAGTCTACTTGTCCCGGGATTTTCACCCGGGACTTGTCCCGACTCCACATGGGAGGGGCATGGGAGGGACAAGTCCCGGGTGAAAATCCCGGGACAAGTAGCATGGCTCATATTTATATTTCATGGGCCTAGGTCAACAACGATACCAAACATATCTCTCTAGAATCTACACAGTACCACCGTAGATGGCACGTGATCATCATGTAAATATGGTAAACCTCGTTCATGCATAGACCCTGAAGATCCATTATCCATTATAAAGGTGGGAAAGAAAAGAAAGAAAAAATCATTCTAGAGTAGTTGAGATAGTGTAGAAAAATTTGAGGAGTGGGTGTTGCTATACGCACCCACCCTAGGCTACATTAGTATGCTTGGTTTGCAGAGGTAGGTCGAATTGGGACTGAGGTGGGTGACGTCTGAACCTAGACCAGCCAGAGCGCAAACCAAAGAATAGAGCTCGGACCCTAAAACATGACAGAGTTTAATGACGACTTAACTCTGACCCAAATATCATATGTTGAATAGAGTATTTTTTATTTATAGTATAAGTTTTAAGATTGATATATTATTTGGTACTTTGGGAGTCTTGGACGAATGCAAACAACATATTGTAATTAGAAGTTCCAGTCCAATGGTGTAGATTTATAGAGGGTGGTTTAGATTAGACATTTTAGAAGGAAAAGGAAAGAAATTAAAGAAGCGTATGATTTTCTTTGTACAATCAGTGACACAAACTTTCAATGGTGGAGGAGTGGTAGCAATAGTGAACGCATGATTTTGTTTGCATGGTGTGGTTTATTGGTATATGGTCCAATGAAGATGTTAATTAATAAAAATAAAATTTTAAAAATACAAAGGGGACTTTCAAATCACACAAGTGCGACTACACCCGTGTGACAACACTTGGGTCCGCTTCTGAGTGGTGGCATGATAGTTAGACACACATGACTAGGGATTGATCTTGGATTTCTCAAGTAGAAGTTCCCATAACCCAATGTAGAAAAAGAAAAAAGTTGCAAGGCCTATTGTACTTGATTGGAGTTGTTTTCTTTGTTATCACACATTCACACCTTTATATTTCTCAACATATATATAAACTATTTGTCAATCCACTATTAGCCCAATGGTGAGTCATCTTCCCCATCCACAAATTCAACTTGAGATCAATTTCTGTGTCCGTTGGATACATCCTTGTACAATCTATAAGTGTGTGGGGGTGTAAAAACGAATCAGGGAAGAAAAAAATCTTAGAAGAGGGGACAACTTGTCCTTCATATGATTTAAAGATAGAACAAAAGTTGCTTTATTGAAATCATCTTAGCTATTTAAGAATTTCTTTCGTAATAATTAAATATATAGAGAATATATATATATATATATACACATATGGGCCAGCTCTCGTAAGCTGAAACAACGCTGGTTCCATAAACCAAAGTCGATTATCGTTGTTTTTTATATGATAATCGTCTCCAAAATCAAGATAAATCTAATTACAACTGAATTTTTCAGTTCTGTCATGCGAAAAACAGATATAATCAACTTCGATTTGTGGGATCAGCACTATTTCAGTTTAGGATAAGGTAAGTTTCAGCTTAAGAGAGCCATGCTCATATGTGTGTGTGTGTGTGTGTGTGTGTGGGCGGGGCGGGGGGGGGGGGGGGGGGGGGGGGGGGGGGGGTGGAATCTTGATATTCATTATCCTTCACCAGCTAAACAAGTTGACATAATGAGGGATCAATTTGATACTAAAATAAGGGGAGAATAAAAATCCATTTTTCATTCTCTTTTACTTGATTTAGTGGTAAGCTAAATCTATGAAAACCAAATTTATAGAAATCTACGAGGACTGAACATTAGTTCATGATTTACCTCCTCTAGGAGAGATACAGACCGTAATGTATGAATCCTTATGTTAGCTTTTCTTTTTTCTGCTCTTTTTTCATAAGGATGCACTTATATTAACTTCAAGCTAAATACACAGTACTTAATAACTTTATTCATTTAAGTGAGTCTGCCAAAACACAACTGCAAGTAGGACATATTCTTTATTTTTATTTTCCTTCTATGTAATGAACCACCCAAAATTTACGATTCCCAAACCAGTAAACCAAGATTAGCCAATGTAACATGTGTTAATATGTTTGAATAAAATTTTTTTAAATTTTTTTTTATGGTGGGGTTTTTAATCTTTGTGGGGTTGTTATCTTTGTTCAATATTTTTACTTATGGTGGGGTTTTTATGGTGGGGTTTTCAATATTGTAGTGGACCGACATACAAAGATAAAAGTAAAAGCCCCACCATAATTGGTCTGAAGACCACATCAGGCTTGGGGGATGGGATGTTGTATGGCCAACATGGCCAATTGGATTGTATTCCACATGATTTATGGAGTGTGATTATAAGTAGTAAAAGATAAAGTAGTCAAGAGAGAGATAGATGAGCTAGATATAGGTGGTCACAATCACATCCACCAAATGGTCATCAAGTCAAATCATAGCCATATAGGGTATGTTTTTTTTTTTTTTTTTTTTTTTTTTTTTTTTTTAAACATTTGCCCCCTTTCCAATAATTTTTTTCTTACACCCCCAAAAGAGAATTTTCTGGGTTCACCCCCACCATTTTAACATCCTTGCATATCAATCCTCTCTAACAATCCTTTTTTATAAATTCAAATTACCATACAAAGGAACTCATCCCCAATAAAAGTTAATATTGTACTTAAATCTAGTAGGATGGATGATGAATTTTCGGAGATGAACACCTTACAGACCTTTTATCTTCTTCTTTATTAAAAAAGAAATTCTACACTATCACTAGAATTTGGTGAGTCAGTGGACCATACACCATTATCCTCTATATTGTGAATGAGAGGCCAGCCTCTTTTCAATCCACCAGCGGGGTCCATTAATGATTTTGAACCTCTTCTGGACAAGTCAGCTCACGGTCAATAGATTTCACTCGCATGCAAATGGGGCCCACCGTTTGAAGACTTGCAAGTGGGGCCCACCTTTTAACACCTGATCGTTTGATACCCCTCCCAGCAAGTGGGGCCCACCGTTTCACCACACGACCGTTTCATACCCCTCCCACACATTTCTCTCGGGTGGTCACAGTCACTCAAGCAAATGGTCTTTCTCTCGTGTGGTCACAACCAAGAAAGCAAATGGTAAGGTCATAGGCATAGGATGGGTATAAATATTGAATAGGGTGGGTCCCATTTAAAAATCCCTGAATGTGTCAGAGACTTGATCTTAGATCCAGAGAGAGAGACCCAATCCCAAAAGAACACGAATTTGCCTCCCAAGTTGGATTTGGATGGCCAATTAATTAGACTATAATCATCCTCCATCTAAAGCAATATAAACGTTCCGTTGACGGTTTGTGTGCTTTTGTCAGCTTTTGCCTATATTTTATCTTTTTCATGCCACATATATTTGAACCGATCGTGCGGCTTTCCTTCCCCCTCACGTCCACAACACAAGTAACCTTCTCAACACTCAACCTCTCAGTTCTTCTCTCTTTTTTTCTCTCTCTATAGAAACAAGCCCCTGTTCCGCATCCGAAGGCTTTTGTGTTTCTTATCTACCGCCCTTTGTATGTATGTGAATCTCTCTCCTATTGGTTGGTTCTCTTGTATATGCAGCTTCATAGTTTTATGGACTTGGAAGTAACCGTCTTTATATTTCACATTTCCAAATGCCCTTCATATATTTCTTTATTTTCCTTTCTCTTGTTGCCTTTTGGATCCTTCAATTTGGTATTGGACAAGGGGTTACGGAGCTAGAGGTTTTGGTATTAGCCATTGGCTCCCCTTTTTAAGAACCAAAAGTCGAGTCCACCGCTCTCTCCATGGGGCTATAGGGGTTTAACTTGGCTTCCCTTTAGGTCCGGAGGGAGTAGTCCAGCCCAAAGGACTAGGATATTCTCTATCGGCAAAAAAAAAAAAGAAAGCAGCTCAGAACAGTAAGCTGGCAAACAGTCTCATGCAGTTGTTGAAACATTACTTGAAAATCTAATCTTGTCTAATGCAGGTCAATTTTCATGGACCATGTCCAAGGAAACAGTATGATAAGAACAAGAAATTGAAGTGCTTCTTCCCTCTAGTTCAATTGATGGGCTTTGGAAAATTAAGGTTAAAATCACATGATATGTATTTTCATATCAGGGAAGTGGTGATCAAATCTGCTTGCATTTCCTCCTTGGACTTGACCGCTGATATATTTTAAGCCCCATCACTATCATCACTGATCCTACAATGCAGTAACAGTCTAACAGAGCCATGGAGCAAACAGAAGGTCTTGCTGAATGTCAATTGTTAGAAGGATAGATGCATTTTTGTAATGGACTGGACTTATATGGGTCCAACAGGGCCCATAATCCTTGGTCTGGTCCCAACATGGACCGTGAAACTCAATCCAAGCCCAACTAACATTGGATATGATCATATGAGAGGTCTGAATCTGCCCAAGAAAAGCTTGAACCCCGTAGGGGCCTGCATCCGATAACCTGAGTCCAATGAGGGCCTGGAGGCTGTGACCATAAAAATTCAAGTCCTGAACCACATTGGACTCGGTCTTGGGTGGATTCGGGCTATATCCAAATCCGTTGAGAACCCAATACACATGCAAACCCATCACAAATGGTGTCAAGGTGTGAGTAAATGAGTACGTCCAATCAATTTAGTGGTGTTTGGATTTTTTTGAAACTTTTTAATGAGTTTTTCAAAACCCATGAAGAATTAAGAAATGAAACTAAACATCTTGATGCTATCTTTAATATTTAATACGATAACTGAGAACAATTCGGATCATGAATTGGAGCCCAGGAAAGCACAAAGAATTAAATCTACAGATTAGGATCTTGACTTGCTCACATAGCCTCTCTTAAGCACCTTGATTGTTTGGTGGAATTTCTAATCCGAATCCCATGTGATATGGCAGAAACTTTTGGCAACAATATTAGTGGTTGTCAATGAAGTATTTAGAATTTTTTGTTTGATTGGTAGAATTTTAAAAACTCCGCCTTTTGAAAATGTCACTTTCGGATTTCAAAATATCTCTAGCTTCCAAATGCTAGGTTATACTTGAAAAACCTATCGACAACAGTTGGAGAATTTGTAAAAACTCTTATAAATAAATAGGTCTTATGTTATGGGTTAACTAACGAGAGCTTCTTTTGGCACCATAGATTTTACTCTCCCCACCGCCGGCCGGCCGGCCTCCCTCCCCCCTCTTTTTCTCTCTCCCTCTTTCTTCCTCCCTCCCCCTCTATTTTCTCTCCCTCTCCCTCCCCTGTCTCAGTCTTCACCAGAACTCCCTCCCTGCCGGCGACTGGGGGCGGGGTGGGGGGTTGGAGTTGGAGAAGGAGAGGGAGAGGAAGAGGGGGTTTACACCCCAACCCAAATTAATCATGTTTAGTACTAATTAATTATGTTTTAGTTAATTTAATTATACTTAGTTACTGATTATGATGATTAGTGTTAAATTAATCCTTACAGGTTGGGTTAGTTAAGTCTTAAGTCTTAGATAGGTGAGTTAAAACCGATTTGACTCGGTTGGGTAGAGTCGAGAGCTTTTACGTGATTATCGATTTTTCCATTTTGCATCATTTGCATGTCATTTTGGCGCCATTGCGTGTATCTCGTCGAGCACGTCGATTTTTGTAATTAAACTCTACTTCATTTGGTCAACGGTTGAAGAAATGGGCCATCATTTGACTTAACATGGAAATACACAACCTTGGTGAACCTTTGTGCAAAATTTACATCCTTATCACTTTAAACTCAACTCAAAACCCATTTCAATCGATTCAAGTTGTGGACTGTGGGAGAGAGCTTTGCTTCCTCTTTTTTTTCTCTCCTTTTCATTTCTCTTTTTTCTTCTCAATCACCAAAAGAGATTGGATGTGCAATTGGAGGCAAGGGTTGGGAACTCCTTCATCTTCTCCATCTTCTTAATTTCCTTCTCTTCATCTACTTCGTTAACAATAACCCATCTTCCCCAATTACGGATTTCTTGTAAAGGTAGGAAGCAAACCCTTCTTTTTTGTGCTTTTGAGTTAAAATAGAGTCAAGAGACTCTTACATGGTTATACATAAACATTCATTTGCATTTTTAATTAGATTTGTGAATATTTGTTATTTGGGGATTTTGAGTCGTTTGAGCTATATTAGAGGAAAAAAGTTTGAAAAGCTAATTTGAGGCAAGTATAAGTTTTAATTAAGAATACATGTTGTTTACTTCTTTGATTGAGTATTAAATCTTTTTTTTTTCTTCTTTTACTGTGATTAGCCTCTTGGTTCAAAACTTGAGAATGATTATGATATGGATTTTTTGTGGGTTTGCTTGGGAATGGTAAAGCTGGGATTGGATGGAATGGGTAGTGATTGGTTGAATGAGAGGTGGAATAGTGCATGTAGGTGGTGCAGGGGAATTGTATATAATACATGTGCAGGTGGATTTGTATATAATGTGTGTGCAAGTGGAATTGTATATAATACGTGTGCAGGTGGAATTGAATATAATGTGTGTGCTAGTGGAATTGTATATAATACATGTGCTGGTGGAATAATGCATGTACAGGTGGAATAGTGCATGTAAGTGTAGGTGGACTTGTATATAAATGCGTGTGAAATTGGAGACCAGTTCATGGTCGAGTGCTTGCACTCTATTTGGCCATTGGGTTATATAACCAGCTAGTATATATGTATCCCACCTGTTATACATTTCCATTGCCTTGTATTGGTCCCACCAAGCAAATGAATCCCACTGAAAGCCTATTTTATGATTTCAAGGCATAGACTAGAATTCCTCACCTTTCAAAGTCAAAGTAGTTAGAGAAGCTTTTCAATTCAGTGTGCAGGGGAAGTGTGAGAAACACTTCAAAAAGAGAGGACACATAATCCGTGTCCCTCGCTATAGTGAGCCTGAAGCTCGCTATAGCGACGTAGGACTCTGGGGCCTGAGTTTTTCTGTTGGTCCTGATTTTTTCTGTTGGGCCCTATTTTTTTTTATAAAAAAAATTGCTTCCTTTTGCATACTAAAAGTTGACGAATACCTTAGCTTGTGTAATTACTAAATCAATTAGGATCTTGGACTCCGAGAGACTTGCAGGACCCTAGAAAATGGTACCTTTGACGAGATCAACAGACCAATGGTAATTAACTACATGAGAGATTATTGAGGCTAAGATCATCTCATGTGAATTTTATCTTTCGTCTAACACCTTGTCGTGGATGAGGCTCGGAGAACCCGGTACACTACACTTACACAAAAGTGGCATCAAATTAAAGATAGCCATACACTGGATCTCCAAACTTCATCGTGTGAGAATGTGAAGGACGAGAGTCTAGTAAATGACCATTGATTCTTTTTAATCAATGCATGTGCATATTAGGATTCATTTTCGATTCGACTTTCAATTCTAAATGATGATTCATATGCATAAATTGTTTTGTTTCTAGTCGTTATACTTGTATGGTTTTAGGATATTCCATTGAAATTCGAGATGAGTAAGTTTATGTGTGAAATATTCTGGATATTAATGATTCGATTCGATTCAAGTAAAAACAATCTTACTCATGTGTGTATTTATTCGATTCGATTGGTCTAGCACTACTAAGCTTCGACCTCGTGATACCCAACGGGGTTGAACTTGGTTAAGTTATTCAAGATCACTGCAGTAGATCGTATGGAGCATCGGAACTCCAAAACCGAGTAGCCAATTAACTAGCCTTTGGCCGGGCCGCTGGTGACATTCCAACTAGACTCACTCTCTATTTAAGATGATGAGTTTAATGTAATAGCCAACTAGTGTGTTTTATTCCCCATTGATTTGTAAGGCATGAATTATTCTATTTTGGCACAATTGCCTAGTTATTACTTGATATTGACATATTTTAATCAATCGTTTATAAATTCGATTTGATGCATCATGTGATTTATTATTAATGCCTATACTTGCCGAATCGTCATATTCATAATGCTATTCTTATTGTCACAGTCATAGGTACAGCCCTCGGCCTTGAAGAGGCCAAGGAGGGAGAAGAGGTTACCCAAGAGGTACCTTTAGGACTAAAGGAGTGGCTAGAGACAGGAGCTGTATAGATTCTTCTCCTCGGAGTGCACTGTAATCTTTTGAGGGCTTCTTTAGGGTGTGGCTAGCCCTTTTTTGTGTGGGCCATCCTTAGTGGGTAGTTATTCTTTTGATTATATTTTTTGGTAGTTTTTGTATATGGTTCTTTTTTACACCCTCTTTTGTAAATCAATGTACATAATTGTATAATTCTTTTGTGTAAGCTTGAACATTCAATTGGACTGAATGGGACAATGATACTTTGATGTGTATAGAATTACAGCCTCCGCTATTATTTTAAATGTTATTTACAGGTGCTAGTGAGCTAGGCTCTCGAGTGGAAAAGTTGTTTTCTCCTTCGTGTGTTGTATTTGACTCGAGACAGGTACAATATCACGGTAGTACGTGTGTCTCACCTCGGTGATTACCCTAAGCAAGGGTGATTCGGGACCGGGATGTGACGGGGGGGGGGGGGGGGGGGGGGGGGGGGGGGAGAGAAGAATAGGAAGGGAGAGAGGGAGAGGAAGAGGGAGGAAGAAAGAAGGAGAGAGAGGGAGGGAGGCTAGGGCTTGCCACCCGTTCTCCCTCCCC
Organism: Umbellularia californica; assembly: GCA_028538565.1. NCBI lineage: Eukaryota > Viridiplantae > Streptophyta > Magnoliopsida > Laurales > Lauraceae > Umbellularia > Umbellularia californica. The sequence continues at coordinate 43,874,966 of JAPQWN010000009.1, forward strand.
ACCAGAGACTGGGAGGGTGGGGGGAGGTAGGATGAGGGAAGAGGGTAGAGGGAGAGGGAGGAGGGGTAGTTTAGGATTTTTGTTTTGTGTGTGCTTGTGTGGTGGGGAAAGAAGTTTTCCTTGTGCCAATAGAAGCTTTCTTAACTAAATCAAAGAGTTCAATGGTAGTGAGAAGTTTGTATTAGTTCATGAATGTTGTAGATGGCGTTCAGTCAACAACAAATACCTCCAATTTGATCATATATTTCATTCAATGGTCTTTATTAGTCTTGCCCGAGTCCCAACTCATTGCGGATCATTCCATATCTCAAGCTATCTATATTCGCCTATATTTTGTTATGATAGTTTTTTCTTAACATACGCCAACCAAGAGGATTGGATCCCAAGAAAGAGCCCACACACGAGTGAAAGGAAGCCCGCACAAGCGGAAAAGATGGCATATATAGGGTTCAAACCTTGGACATCTAGGGGAGAACTATAACTCCTCCCACTTTGATAAGGAGCCATTCTCAATTTGTCATGAGAATTGAAAATCCTTTCATAACATGGTTTGCTATTTTTGAAAATTGGACTCGCTAAATGCACCACAATCTTACAATGGATAGGCCTAACATGGTGCTCCCCCTCTTGGTTAATCATCTCAAGTAAATTTCTTTCCACCCACAGCATATTCTCTACCCACAGTCAAGAGATTCAAAACTTTGTAGTGTGGTTTTCTCGCAAAAGTTGGCTCCCAAATTTGTAGCGGATCCACCCCATACCTTTTTTTTTTTTTTTTTTTTTTTGCTATAAGGGTAATTGTATTAAAAAAGGGAAAGAAAAAGCAGAAAAGAAATATATTGGATCAATTTGATCCCCAGTAGCAGAAAATGCTCAAAACAGAGGAGCCAAAAGAAATAAAGAGAAGCCAAAATGAGGCTAGAGCTGAGAAAAAAAAATTACCTGTAAGTTTAAACTTTCAAAAAGTTGTAGATACTCTTCAGCTGGGGGTTAATAAAGGGCTTAAAGATGTTTTGCAAAGAGAAGAAAAAGGCCTCTTTCAGCTGCATAGTGGTGGAATTGAGAGGGAGGCTGTGGTCTTCAAAAACTGTTTTGTTCCTTACCTTCCAAATTGCATATATGACTTCTATGAATATGGCTGCCATATATTTGAGGCCTGTTGAGTCACTACTTTGAGAGAGAGAACGCCAGATACTCGCTACAGAGAGTAGAGAGGGAGGCTTCTTCTTTGCTGCTGCAAATAACCAGTGCCAGATTGGTTTGGCCCGAGAACAAGAGAAGAAGAGATGAGGAACTAAATCTTCTGCTTGATGGCACCTACTGCATCTGGAAGCTAAGGAGAAGCCCAGGCATTTAAGGTAAACTTCTGTGGGGGTCTTGTTGTGTAACAGACGCCAGCCAAAACATTTGGTTTTAGGGAGGGAGATAGAATTCCAGACTAGAGAAGCCCAGGGGAGAACTTCTATTCTGAGTCTAATTGTGTTCCAGGCTGCTTTGAGAGAGAGTTGACCATTTGGAGAAGCTTTCCAAATTAAACTGTCACTGATATCAGGCCTAGGAGAGAGGACTGAAAGTTGACTGGTAAGCTGGTTTAGGACTTCAGAGGGGTATCCATCTGGGGGAGACCAAGATCCTGACTGAATGAGAGAGGATAGAGGTTGATTCAGAGGGAATTGATGGAGAGGAAATCTAGTTGAGAGAGGCTCTTCTCCATTCCAAGAGTCCTGCCAAAGGTTGATGTCTTTACCATTTCTAGGAATCCAGGCGCTGCCTTCTTGGATCATAGGGAGAAGACGTGAAGGTTTGAATCCAACCTTCTATTTAAGCCTTAACACAGGCTAAGGTCTTTTCTCAGATTATTATATGCAATTAAAAAGGAAACTATGCTAAACAAATATAAACAATCACCACACAAAGAGAGGCACAGAGATTTATGTGGAAAACCCTTCTCGGGAAAAAACCACAAGTGGCAAAAGCCACAAAAAGCAATGCATTATGAGTATGAAGATTACAAAGAACTCACAGGACTTGACCCAGTTGAAACTCAACATAAAGGACTGTGAAGTACTCGCCGATGACCCGCCGTTCACCTTCCACGTGCTCGCTTGAAACCCTCATTGAATGCCCCTTCAAGGAGATTAAGAGAAGAAGAATAAAAACCAGAACTTCAGCGCAGACAACCTTGCAAAACTTGAGAGAAAGAATAACTCTTGATCCACACTTGGTGATAGGTCTCCAGTCCCTTTTATAGAGGATGCAAGGGGTTTTTTGATTCGTGCAGGAGACTTATGGAAAGAAGGAAGAGCTTCTAAGAGAAGTAGAAAACTTCAGCTTGACAGAGTCCTAAACAATCCTGGAAACGCCATCTCGCTATAGCGAGCTCAGTCTTTGGAAGAGCCATAATAGTGGCTCACTATAGCGAGCCTCAGTCTCGCTATAGTGAGACCAGGTTCTGGACACATAGTAAATTTCGCAGTAAAAATCCAAGAAGACTCTGCAAGGGATCTTCAAGTGCAAGAAGGAGTCTTTAAACTGAACACACGAATCCAACAGAAGTCTTTGACAACAATGGAGTTCCTTCACAGTCCTTATCTAAAAGAATTAGGTAAAATACAACTCAAGTAGGACTGAAATTAAGAGTTTTGTTCAAACTAAGAGAAGTTGCCAACATAAAATAGCCAACAAGACGCCTAAGCTTTCTCCAAATGCAGGAACTAGAAGTAGAAGAAGGTTGGCTCCATATTGACTTGAATTTGAAGTATCTATCCTTGAACCATTTGGCCCAGAGAGAAGAAGCAGAGGCCACATGCCAACCCAACTTTAGAAAAGAAGCTTGATTAACTTCTGCAATTTTTCTTATTCCTAGACCTCCTTCAGCCTTAGGGAGAGTAATGGCTTCCCATTTCACGTAGTTGATTTGGAATTCACAGCTTGACCTGACCAGAGGAAATGTCTCATCATTCTTTCAATCTCTTTGCAGATTGAGGCTGGGAGAGGGAGGATAGTGGCAAGGTGGATAGGCATGCTGGAGATGACATGGTTGATTAGGATTAATCTGCCTGCAAAAGAGAGGCTCTTGGCTTTCCAAGCACTGAGTTTAGCATTGATTGAGTCCAACAGATTAGAGAAGTGGCGCTTCTTTGGAGTTCCAAAACAAATTGGAATTCCAAGGTATTTCAAGTGATTTGTGGACTCTCTGATCCCCAGAATTGAAGTGATTCTATTTTTCCTGCTGATGCCACATTTACCAGTGAGAAGCTGACTCTTATGAAGATTGAAGAAATGGCCTGCTGCTGCCTGGTAAGTATCAAGGAGGTCTTGAAGAACAAGAATGCTGGAAGTGATCCCCTTCATGAATATAAGAATATCGTCTGCATAAAGAAGATGACAGTGTGCAGATTGGACAGAAGAAATCTGTCTGAAGATGCCTTGAAGATGGAGGTTGTGAAGGTGAAGGCTAAGTATTTCTTCAGCCAAAATGAAGAGGTAAGGTGAGAGAGGATCTCCTTGTCTTAGGTCACAAAAAGAGCTGAAGAAACCCTGAGGGGAGCGGTTGACCAACACAGAGCATTTTGAAGTGCAGATACATTCTTTGATCAGGTTGATCCAAGTGGCTGAGAAATTGAAAAAATGCAGAGCTGAGAAGAGGAAGCTCCAATTTAGTTTATCAAAAGCTTTTGTAATATCTAATTTTAGATATTACGTTCGATTGTGATAAACTAACCCCATACCTGACTTGTGATAAATTAGCCCTACGTTCGATTGGTCTTTTTTTCTTCTTCTTCTAGATTGATCATTAGGACTCCGAATCAACCCTTATTTATGAGATTGAGGTGCCTTGCCATTAACCTATTGTGGTTTTGCCTTCCATGTAATCTTGGTCCTCTAAAAAAATGAATTGGTTTTGATTTCCTGTGGAGGACAGGATGGTAAGATTCCCTTGGAAACAAAATCGAAAGCATGATATTCTCGTCGCACAGTCAAGTTCTTAATGTTTCACCATGTGATCATTTCAAGAGCTCACAATATTAGTGGGGTTCATGGGCTGGGTCCGGGGCTGAGGCATATTCAGGCCTGGCCTAACTATGAAAACATAGGCCTAGGTCTGGCCCAAGTAGGGTTGTAAACGGTTGGTTCCGGTCCGGGGCCATGGTGGACCCGGAACCGAAACCGTTAAGGAGAAGGTGGAACCGGAACCGGTTTCTTGGCTCCGAAACCGGAACCAAAACCATATATGGGACAGGTTTGGATCCAAGTCCGAGATCTAGGTAGAGAATGATATTAATATATATATATATATATATATATATATGGTTTTTAGGAGAGATTTTCGAAAATTGAGGTAATATGTTGGGTCTACGGGTCCGAACAAAGGTGGAACCGGACCCAGACCCAGACCCAGACCCATTTTCTTATCGGGGCCTAAATAAGGACCCAAACCCGGTTTTTAACGGGTCGAAACCTTCGGGTAATCGGAGAATTGAGGACCCATTTACAACCCTAGGCCCAACCCTGACATGGGCTCAAAAAATCAGGCCTAAGTCCGCCCATTTAGTGAATTGAGCCAGGCCAAATCAGGTTTTTTATTTTTCTTTCTTTAGCAATTGTTTGGACAACTTACATTAAATTATAAGTGCCCAGCCCGGCCGATGAGCACTCTTACGTAAGTGCCCATTGGGATACTAAGCATGTTTAGTAACAGGCGAGGAATCCATAGATGTGAGAATTCACAACTACCCTTGGGAGATGGATTCCTCTTTCGATGATTTACAATTTCCAAACATGGGCTTTTCACGATTTTGAGGAAAGACAATACCTTTTTCCAATGATTTATTTTGAAGGCTCACTCATCCTTATTTAGATATGAAACTGGATCTTTGTTTTTTTGTTCTTTTTTTCACTTGATGCTGACTATGGTTTTCACTGGACCTGACCCGTCTATACATCCCTCTGCAAGTCAATTTCCATGACCTTGCAGAGTAGTCCTTGTAATTGGTAAAATGTCAGCTAAGAACAAGAAATTGAAGTGCATCTTCTTCTGTTTCAATTGATGGGTTTTGAAGAAAGTTAAAATTACATATATATTTTTCATAGGGAAAATGTTTGCCATTCAACTTGAGTGCATCCAAACGCAACTCAAATCACATATTATGAACAAAAGGTGATGGAGAGAGCTGGACATGACTTCTTTGGCCCTATCTTCTAAACTACACACTTCCAGCTTGTGCCAGGTCTTGGGAATGATCTGATATGAGAGAAGTGGTGATTGAATCGCGATCATTGATCGAATGGTGCGCTTCTTCCTTGGATTTCGACCACAGATAGATGTAAAGGCCCACCACTATCATGATTGATCCTACAATGCTGTAACAGAGCCAGTGGCACAAACAAAAGGTCATGTTGAATGTCAATTGTTAGAAGGATGGATGCAGTTTTCAATGGGCTGGGCTTGTATTGCTCCAGGTCAGGTTATGAGAAGGATATTGGGCCATGGTCCTCAGTTTGCTTATAAAATGTACCATAAAACCTTGACCCAAGCCCACCTAACAAAAGGTTTTAATCTGCTCGAAAAAGCTTGAACCCCAGAAGGGCCCGAGTCCGATAAAAACCCAATATCATAAGGGTAAGACCCAGGGACCATGTTCGATTAGATAAGGTTTCTTTGCCCCATTACTTTGGAGATTTTTGGGTCCACCCAATCACTCACTGGGCCCATTAACCAACCTGCAGATAACAGCATTATATTCTTACAAATTCACCATTCCATGCATATCTTTGAGCCGGGAATCAAGGAGTCACACATTGTAATGCTTTCCTAGTCCAGCTTTCATTAGCTGGTTTGAGCCAAACTTTTTGGCCCATGGGCTGCAACACACTATTTTGTGGCTCGGTGATTCAATGGGCTGGTCCTCAGCCACTGTTTGTGTCTACATGAAAACCCCAATTATATGACTCATGCATCCCAATTCCCAACACATCTAGCAAAAATGGCCTTGATGTCTAAAGGTAACCGAGCCTGGCTCAGGCCCGTTAACTGGACTGAGTTGAAAGCTTTGCCCTGGTCCAGGCCAGACAATCTGCAACCATAGAAATAAGGCTACAACCACTAAGATGATGATGATAGAAGCAATACCTTCCAGCAGTCAACTGATGGCCAAGAAAGACGGACTCCAAGATGGTAGCAAACAACAGCCCTAAAGGAGAGAAGGATGATACAAAAACTGGGCCCTTTAATCTGGCGCAAATAGCTACAAAAAAACTGGCTAGCCCACTGTTCAGAGCCCCCTACACAAGACACGTTTGGGCTATTTTAGTATGAGGTGAGTTAATAGCAATCAAAGAGATGTTAAAGTGTTCTAATGAAGATGATCAAATGGTCAGTCTACTAGTACTTACTCCAATGAAGATGTTGAGGAGCTCTAGATCCCATTCGAGCTTCCATTTAGAGGCTTTGTGACTCATTATAGCAGCTATTACAGAAGTTTGCAAAGTCGCGAAGAAAAACATAATAGCAGTCATCGATAACTCAGCTGGATATCTCTTTGTCACAGGCTCCTATGGATTCAAAGAAGAAAAAGTCAGAGACTATCTTGTATCCTTCTAAAAAAAATATGCAATAATTTTAAGCTTCAACACAGATTCATGTGGGAGTTTTAAATCGTCTGCTGTGATAAAAAAAAAAAAAAAAAATGGGCCACAAGGTCCACAACACATGTTTGTGTGCCTAAACCCAGTCCCAGAAGTGAAGACCCTGAATTGGATATTGAGTAGATGAAGGACTAGAAGTTTACATTTGAATTGTCCATTTCATGGCTTTAAATTGGATGGCTAAAAACTTCCGATTGCACTGAATTCTACTAATGCCTGGTAAAAAGAGGCTAAACCTATATTGTATATCGGCCCAACAAAAAAAAAAAAAAAAAAGTTGGGGTGCAGCATATACACTTGGTCTGATGTATTGTTCGATCAGTGTTAATCAACAATTCAAAAACAAAAAGGAAACAAGAAGGTATTTGTGTGATGAACTCACCAGCATTAAAATCCATGCACTGAAGGCAACCACACCAACAACAACCATCACCAATCCAACCAACCAATTTCCCATACTTGTGGAAATCACCTGGGCACCTGATCCATGCCATAACATCAAAGTTAAAGCACCAGAGACAGACAGGAGGGTCCCAAAGATCTTCCCTTTCCCCCAGCTGGTGTGAATCTCAAGCTTCTCTTGCCTTGAGATGAGAGAGAGGATGTAGGTGATGGCAGGAATCATGTTAAGAACTGAAGACTCTATTGTGCTTGAGGTGAAGTACAGAGCCCCTGCTAACATGCTCTGGGCTAGTGTCACCCTGCACAGGAAAATTTAACTCATAAAATACCATTCTAATTAACTTCAATCTGGGAGAGTTTTAGTAATAATTATTCTCACTAGCCTCTGGGCATTGGAATCCAAGATTTACATACCCAATCAAAGCTAGTAGAAAAATCCAGCATAGGATTTGTTTTGTGAGAGGAGGCCTTTTTCTTCTGCAGCCAAAGAGAATAGAAATTAGAAAGGACATGAATTTGAGAAAGCAAAAGAAGAACATGAACTCAATCTCCTCCTATTGTAATTATACATGAATGATATGTTGTTTTCTTACCTTTCAAAGATGAATGAGAGTGTGGTTATGAAGACAGTTGCTAATATGAATTGATAGACAAGGAATACACTAGAGCTGATTCCTTGCACTAGTATAACCTTGCTAAGAACAATATAACTTGCTGTAATGATCTGTGCAATGACCAAACATGCATGCGGAGCTATCTTTTGTGCTTTGTTCCCCAAAGTTGAAGAATCCATTATCACCTTCTGCTTCCTTTGATGTTTGAATGGAAGGAAAAATCATGGAGAGTTAATGAAGTTCCTAGTTTCTGCTATATTTATGCTTATCTATCACCTTTGTAGACCGGCAAACCGCGAAAGTCAGGACACGTTTCCTCTCTCGTGAATATCTATGAATTTATTATAAGTTTCTCATATCTCATTCTCATCTCGACATACATTGAGCGCAGTTTGTGGAGATAATATCAGCAACCAAGTTAGTATCAACTTTTTCAAAACTATGGCGTAGGGGCCCACCTTGATGTATGTCAATCATTGAGTAAGATCGGAAGGTTTCACTATGGAGTATATGGGGCCCCAATGTTGGGTATGATTTGACAAATATAACCATTGATTTAAGGTTCACAAAGTTTAATTTGTTATGTATCTCATTCATAAAACTGAAGGGACTATTTGGCAGAGAATATCTAAATCGATCATAAATGCTTAAAGGCTCTTAAAGATTTTAAAAATCCAAGATATGACAATTTGGATAATTGAGAGAGCCCAATATGGGGATATGGGGATTCTGCAAATGAATCGATAAATTTCGAAAGCAGAGGGAAAACTGCTGACTTGGTGTCATGTTTTTCAACAACAAGAATTCCCGAAATATTGCAAACAGATCTTACATTTGTAGCATGAATGATTCATTCAAATCATTACATATGGGGAGTTTGGATCTAAAGAGGGAAAACCCAATGGTGACTTTGAGTGATTCATTCACGGTCCGCCACATCACCACGGATAGCCTATCATGCATCGGGGCAAGGGCGACTTGCGGTTAGTTGGCAGACCTGAGTGGTCCACTGATGATCACTGTACTTAAGGCCACTCAGAGGATCCCAATTTTACATATGGGCCCTTATTCCCTCAAATTTCTGGGGCCAATTTCTCTCATATTTGTCATATTGTGACAAATTGAAATATCGCAGTCAACGATATTTTGCAGATCGGGCGAAATGTTTTCAAAGCAAGCATGCAGTTTCATTTGCCTCAAACACGACCAGCGCTCACGTGCAACTCGTGTAGGACTCTGTGTTACTCTTGCACAGAAAAACCTCATGGTAAGCAGCAGGACGGGCGGGTTCGGGCGTTGGCAGCTCCACATAGATAATAGACGGGTCAATTGACCCCACTGAGAACCGAAAAGGCATTTAAAAATAAAAATTTTTATTTCATGAATTGAACTTACGAAAAGCTTTTGACCCCACTCAATTTAAGAGTTTCACCCCACATTAACTAACTTTACTCTTTTTCTTTATTGATGTGGTAGTGAACAAAGGTCACCATAAAATACCCACTGTCTAAGTTAATGGGTCAACTGTCTACCAAAAATTAAATAAAATTAATGGGCCCACATTACTGATATGCGCTCTAACATCGAGTTTTTAGAACTTAAATGAGTTTTTAACATTAATAGAAAATTAGTGAAGACAAAGAAGGATATCGTACACCAATTGGTTTATTTACTTTTAAAATTGGCATTGCTTTACCAACGATGACTGCCATGGTAGAAAAAACTTTTTCAGCAATGAAATACGTAAATAACAGGTTGCGTAACCGAATAGGAGATCAATGGATGAATGACTATTTGGTTATATATTTTGAAAAATATATGGTTGCTCAGGGGCGGACCCACCTTATAATGACCTGAGGCGGTTGCCCCAGATCAATCTTGGGATCCCTAGAGCTTCGCATGGGCCTTGGAACCATGCCCCATATATGTGTAAAGGTTGCCCCACATGTCCAAATAGTCCACACCACTATGCTCACTGCATTCTGCAATGCATTACCGCCTTTCTCTTCCCTCATTTATAAATCATCCTAGACCCTCTCTCTCCTTACAGTGCACTCAAAACACCAACATGGGTGTTGTTATTCCTCTCTCTCTCGGCATTCTCCTATTGCTGTTAGTATCCACTATCCGGTCCAAGACTAGCTTAATTCCAAGGACTCTGACTTTCCTGCAATGGCCGCCTTATCAGACTCCATGGGTATTTAATATCCATGTTATCTTTTCATTTATGTATTGACTTTGAATGGCTATTTATTCGGAGTCGATCACGGGGGGAGTATATGATGATGCTCATGTGGCCACACCAAAACAGTGATCAAGACTACTCACATCTTTTGGATCTTACAAGATGGTTACTATTCTACTTCACTTAAGAAATTGATATGACCAACCTAGTACTCTCCAATAGAAAGAGGACTTTCCTAGGACATTGCAGAATTAGAGTTAACACAAATTATGTGAGTATTGTGTGGTTGGATTTTCCATTTACACACATGGACCAGCAAGTGCTGGAGATTAGTTTCATATCTTGGATTATGAGAAAACTGAAAAAAAAAAAATTACAAATATCCAGATAAATCTAAAACCGTTGTATGTACTCACTTACATGCTAAAATGGTGGTTTTGACAAATGCGGTAATGTGTTTAGCAGAAGTCAATATAAATATATATGAAGAATATTCAAGTGCATCAATCCCTCACTATTGTGGTGAGGGACATCCCCTTTTTGGGAAGTTTCACGTACAAAAGAGAAGTGCACTTCTTTTGTACTTGGAGCTTTCGAAAAAGGGGGTGTCTCTCACCACAATGGTGAGAGATGGAAGCACTTGAATATCTCACAATGGTGAAGGATGGATGCACTTGAATATTGTATTGTTAATGTGAAAAAGTCTAAAAAAAATTTAGCCCCACCCAAATGAAAATCCTGGGTCCGCCGCTGTGGTTGCTAGTGTTGATAATAAATCTATTATACAATGATTTCAACACATGAAAACCTGTTAAGGGCGGTTGTAGGAGTTTATGTATTTGGATTTTGCTTTTGGATTAAGAACTATTAGTAACAATGTATTTAAATTTCTTTTTTTTTTTTAGAATTCAATAATATCTTTGTCGGATTATCGGACTTGTCGAATTATCTAAAGTAGATGACATATGTTGATAGAGGGTAAAATGAATTTATTCGATTTGCAGAAGATAAGTCTTTTGTTGACCCCAATTAATTGAATTCCTGGAACCGCCACTAAATTTGGGTTTAGCCTGACCTTAAACCACCCAATTGGTATTAGTGGCTGATTCAATATTTTTTAAAAAAATATTAAAAAAAAATGTGTATTAGGGAAGATTTGAACTCATAAGATCAAACCACCCACACTAAAAAAAATTTAAACTAAATATTAGGGGTGTTCATGGGCCAGGATGGGCCGGACCGAGCAATATTCAGGACAGGCTCAGATTTCAAACAATAGGCCCAAGGTCGGGCTAAGCCCAACTTGGGCCTTAAGTTCCTGGCCCGAGCACAACCCACCTAGATTAGGTTAAGCATGAGCCCGGGTTTATATATTTTACAAAGTAAAGGGGAGAGGTTTATTGAGCCAACTTGTAGCTCACTTGGTAAGGATGTATGTTTGTGAATGTGTGTTCAACTTCTCCCTCCTACAAACAAAAAATGAATTTTAGTTAGCCCCACCTAAGCTGGGTTGGGCTCGGCATGGCCTGATCCATGAGCACCCCAAACCCTACTAACACACTACCAAACCCGACCCTAATAGGAGTTGATCAGGGCGGATCCCCATTTAGACCTGACCCATTTTCATTTGTGACCCATCTACCTTAAGCTATAGTAAGAGCAGGGCACCAATCAAGCTGTTCAAATTGTAGGCCCATTGTTAATAATAAACAATTACTTGCTATGATCAAGCCAAAACATAGGTCGTGTCACAACTAAAAAAAAAACAGAGACCCATTGAGAGAGAGAGAGAGAGAGAGAGAGAGAGAGAGAGAGATGGCTTCTTGGAAGACAAGAGCAAAAATCATAGCTCCATATGCTTACATGATATTAGCACAGATCGTAGCAGCAAGTTATACAATCCTTAGCAAAATAGTCTTCACTCAAGGGACAAACACCATTGTCTTCAACATATATCAGTTCACTGCAGCCACCATCTTCATGGGTCCTCTAGCTTTCTTCATTGAAAGGTGTCTCTCTAATTTCCACCCCACTCTCTCTTTTTCTGCATTGTAATTACTGAAACCTTACTATACTACTCTGTTTAATTAATTGATGCAGAAACGCAAGGCCTCCTTTCTCTCTATCAATCTTATGTTGGATGTTCCTATTAGCATTACTTGGGTCAGTGATTTCTTCATTTCATTGCCCATCTTATCATTTTAAAGCTACCAGCTAGCAGAGTGTTCTGCATGTTCTCTCTAGTCTAAGGAAAACTTCATCAGATCAGAACTACATCAGTTGGAAAGGGAGCTTCTATTAGCACCACAAACCTTGTTCTCCACACCACCCTAGAAGACAAAAAAATATTTTTTTCCTAAACTACCCCTCCCCCTCTACCTCTCCCTCTCCCTCTCCCTCCCTCCCTCCTCTTCCCTTCCTCCCTCTCCCAACCCCCACCCTCTTCCCTCATCTAATCGCCCCCAGTCGCCGGCGGGGAGGGAGCCCCGGCCGACTGGCCGGTCTCCCTCTTTCTTCCTCCCTCCCTTCTTCTCCCTCTCTCTCCCTTCCTCTTCTTCCCTCTCCTACTCTCCCTCTCCCTCTCCCTCCCTCTCCCTCCCCCTCCCAGTCGCCGGCGGGGAGGGAGATCGGGCTGGCCCTTCCCTCTCCTTCCCTCCCTACTCTTCTTCTCCCTCTCCCTCCCCCTCCCAGTCACCGTCGCTGCAGCCCAATCTCCCTCCCAGTCGCTGCAGCCCAATCTCCCTCCCCACCGGCGCCTGGGAGGGGGAGGGAGAGGGAGAGGGAGAGGAAGAAGAAGAGTAGGGGAGGGAAGGAGAGGGAAGGAGAAGAGTAGGGGAGGGAAGGAGAGGGAAGGAGAGGAAGGGAGAGAGGGAGAAGAGGGAAAGAAAATAGAGGGGGAGGGAGGAAGAAAGAGGGAGGGGGGAGGGGGGCAGGCCGGTAGGGGCTTCCGCCGCGGGCTAGTGGCTGGGGCTCTCTCGCTGCGGAAGATTGGGGTGGTTCGGGGGTAGTTTAGACAAAGTCATTTTTTTTAAACTGTGCGGTGGGGGGAGTAGTTTTTGAGGTGCTAATAGAATTCCATGTTAGAAATTATACACCATACCTAACTTTCCAGACTGACAGTCAACTGATGATCAGTCCCAGCCCAATCTATTTAGTATAAATCAATGTGAAGTTTTTGTAAATGGGTCACTGTCGGGCTCATGGATTTGATCTGCAGATTTTAGGCCTAGCAACAACATGGGCCAAACCTGGCTTGTATTTGGCCCACCACATCAGGCCCATGCTAAGCTCGGGCCCTAGCGGAAAAACATATAAGTGGTTCACTTTAAAATGAGAGCTTTTGAAAAATGATTTTTTTATTTTATTTTTATTTTTTATGCTATCGGAGGGTTCCCAACCTTTTGAGCTGGACTAATCCTTTTAGGCCCAAAGGGAAGCCGAGCAAACTCCCCTGTAGCCCGAGTGTGGTAGTGCAGTTTCAAACCTACAACCTCCGGATGCAAACTGTAGTCCTGAACCAATTGAGCTACCCCTTAGAGTTACCTTTCGAAAAGCGATGAAAAATCAATTGCAAAATTCACTTTCTTTTTTTTTTTTTAATAATCATGAGAATCATCAAGTGTGCAAATCACATTTTCAGATATTTTTAGTTTTCTTTCTTTTCTTTTCTTTTCTTGTTCAGTTTGATGGATTTTAATATTTGTCAAAATTGAAAGGTACAGTCAAAATGAAATTAAAAGGCTTCCACTAATATAATAATTAGAGAAGTAATTAACAGTCAGATATCATGCAGGGCAACACTATTTCAGAACCTTTTCTCGGCTAGCCTGAATTACATATCAAGCACAACACAATCTGCAATACTCAACCTCTTTCCAGCTTTTACCTATCTGCTTTCCATTGCTTCCAGGCAAGAAGCACCGGAACTTAATCGCCTGAGGGGCATCGGAAAGTTATCCGGCACGCTTTCATCGGTTTCAGGTGTCTTTACTATGATCTTTTGGCATGGAAAGGCCATCAAAACAGTTGTAGCAGGAAGCTCATGGAACTGGGTTGTTGGATACATTTTGGCCACTTTGGGAATTCTTTCACTAAGCTCATGGCTTGTGTTGCAGGTGAGACTGGTGGTTACGCACCCTTGATTCCTTGAAGTAAGCTACTTTTTATAATTTTTTGGGGTTTTGACATATTAGCCCTTTCTGAACTTGTTTTTCCAATTTCAATACCAAAATTCAGAAAATGTCAAGTTTGACTCTGTCAACACTTTTCCTTAAACTATTTTGCCCTCCGATCCCATGATAGCATGGGATTGTCCCATGATGTCATGACTTTGATGCAACATTTTGGGAAAAATGAAATTTAAATGATAGAACATTAGAAATTGTGGTCAAATGTGCATTTACTTTTCACATAATGTCATTTTTCATGTTATGTAAATCACAAATTTGCTTGTTGGTTGCAGAATGTGTATGATATAGAAATTGAGAAACACCATGATATCATGGGATATGACACAAAAAAGGTGAAAAGAAATCAGGGTTTAGACGAGTAATCGGGGTTTTTAAGACCCATTTTAATCCTAGGATGGAATATGGATCATAATGTGCTTCAGCTTAATTATGTTAGCTGTTTCTTCCATGATATGTTGTTGTTCTTCAGGGGCCCATGTCAAGAAGATATCCAGCAGAATTATCCATGACAACCATGATGTACTTCTTTGGGACACTACAAACATGTTTGTTAGTTGCATTTGTGAAGATTAATGCCTCTGAATGGAAGCTTAAGTGGGACTTGGAGCTCTTAAACATATTCTTTGGAGTGAGTACACAACCAATTTAACCCATCTTACATTTTTTTCTGTGCATTGCATTTTTTCTTTCTTTCACAATATCTAAGTATATAAAGTGATCTTTTTGGTTTAGGGAGTGGTGAATAGTGGTATTGGAATCTTCATCTTCTCTTGGTGTGCTCGAGTCAAGGGCCCTCTTTTTGTGGCAGTGTTTGCACCATTGACATTGCTATTTACTGCAATTGTGGAGGTGCTATTCCTTGGTAGCACTCTTACCGTTGGAAGGTTAGACTTCAAAACAAATTATCTTTTTCCCTTTTTCGGGGTTTTATTTCAATGCAGTTGTATTATACATCTAGTTCAATGTTCTATTCAATTGGATTATCAATTGACATTTTTTTTTCTTCATCAGGGAATCGAACTCAACGCACCCACAAACCCATGTCCCTAACCAACTGAGGGACTATCAATTGGCATTTGGTAGTTCTGATGTTCTTTCTAGCACAAAATGCTCATAAATAGTGGCTCTTCTTCAATGCTGATTTGTTTGCATCATAGCTTTTGAACCTTGGTATGTCAAATTAGGAACATGGCTGAGTTGGCTCAATGTGATCGTACATTGAATGATTAGGTTCAGATAAACTTGGGTAGTAGGACTTGAATTTCGGTTCACCTGCTTGATCCTCTCGCAACTCATCTTGACTAGTTATGTTTTATTGAATCAGCTGGATAGTCTTCAAGGCCTTTTATCCTAAACAACATAATATAAAATCAAAGTCTTACATTATTGAAACTACAATAAACGTATATTTATATATATATGGGATATATATATATATATATATATATATTAAATTTGTGTAGATTTAAAAAAAAAAAAATTACTTTTCAAATAATTTATTATCTGCCAGTTCAAGTGGAAAGATATGCAGTATACTTTATGCCATGCATTTGTTTTATTGCCTACAAAGATATATTATATTCTGCACATGTGCAAATTTATTCATTTGAGAGCAAACTTGATATGGTATGGTTTGTAATATGCATGTATTAAGCTTGTTTCCTTTGGTGGTTGCAGTATTGTAGGCTCGTTGATGATTGTAGTAGGCCTCTATGTGTTTCTGTGGTCAAAATACAAAGAGGAATCTGACAGCTCAGAGGATGCATGCAGTGAAATCTCTTCTCCCCTGCTCTTAAATGAAAATCCGTGAATAGGAAGTTCTGATTTCACAAGTTATTGGAAATAACCCAATCAAATTGGAGAGTTTCTTTAGTATAAAGATTAGTAAAGATGGAGTGAAAGTAGGCATATAATGTAATTTCTTTTTAGTTATACCATTTGGATAAAAAAATTAGAGTGGAGATGTAAAGTTATGGTATGACACACCCTTGCTCCTTTGCTCTACCACAAGCCTCTTTTTTCACTAAAAAAAGTATGATAAGCTAAGAGTGAAGTAAATTTTATGAGAAAACGTGCTCTTTTTTTACTTTAATATACATTTATTATTATTTTTTCTATGCATTGGCATCCACTTCATCTTTGCCCCTTCACACATGTAAACAATGTGTAAATATTATCATCCTTTTTTTTTTAACCCAATTGTAGGAGTTGGGACACAAGGGAGCCCATACAAGTGGAAACAAGAAGCCCACAAAGTTAGCGCGCGCGCACACACATGGGAAGAGTGACATATCCAAGATCAGTCCCTAAGTAGGTGGGTGACATGCAAAGCTCCCCTTGTTTAATCATACTTAAAGGGCCATTAAAGTAGTATTTGCATTGTACATTTGTGAGTGATTGGAAGGTCCTCTAATGATTAGATGGTGTCTGTAACGCCCCGGAATCTGGAGCTCATCAGAACCTGGGACAATACTATAAGGAGGTCAAGATCACCGCAATAATTCAAATTATGACAAAGAATTGAGCAATGCTTCTAATTTATTTAAGAGATCAATTTAAATAGAAGAAAAGTGTCACAAGTCCACTAACAAATAATTCCTAATTCATAAAGAAACAAATTCAACATTTATTGAAAGAAGTAATCCGTTTTTGGACTCCTAATATTGTTTTTAATTTGATTGTGACGTTCTCTCATCAGCCACTCAAATAGAAATCCAATGGCTGATCTCCATCGTTGCCAAGCTCCCCCAAAAGGCCTGTACCTGAAGTGGGACGAACCACTTATCAGAAAACTGGTGAGCAAATATTCCTAATTACATAATTTCAAAATACGACGATAGAACAATAATTTTCAATATAATAAGTAAGATCATATATTAAGGAAAATTATTTTATGGAGTCTCTTATCTTCTTAGAGTCTTTCTAACCTTAATTCATAACCACGTCACAACACGGATTAAATTCGAAATTTCTCAATCGATAGTTCCGCTGGGCCCAATAAGACTCTCTAATAAGAGAGGTTCAATGGTTCAGATCTTCTAGAAAAGAAGTTATTTTCATATGTCAGGATAAATCTCCCACCGGGAAATTTGCAGTGATCATTCATATATTCAATTCATGTCCAACCTTATCTCTCCAATTTCATAAGATTTCACTATTCAGGACACTATTCAAAGTAGTGATCACTAATGAAGATCAGAAAGAACATCATTAATTTGTACTGTATTAGTAATGAGATAATCAAATTCACCATTTGTTCATAACGTAAGGAAGCAGATCATGAATATAACCCCACTCATTAAAGTAATTCATTAATATATATATATATATATATATAGGGGGGTCTTCATGTGCATCCATCCCTCACCATTTTTGGTGAGGGACAACCATTTTGGGTGTATTTCAAGTACAAGAGAAGTACAAGAGGGGTACTTTGTACCTCCCTCTTGTACTTGAAACACCCCCAAAAGGGGTGTCCCTCACCAAAAAGGGTGAGGGATGGATGCATATGAATATCCCCCATATATATATATATATATAAATGGTCAGTCTCACATGACCCGGGGATTTATTATCTCCCAATTTCAATCAAGAGTTGGTACCCGTGCATGTGACATTAGCCATATGAGAATAATCTATAATTTTATTTTCTAATAATTCATTATGTGATTAAAGGGACTAATGCTTAGGACCTAAGGAAACTTCAATTTTAATTCTTAAGGAAAAGTCAAAAACACTATTAGTCAGAACATCCTTATCCAACAGTAGGATGTCCCCTACTTAATAATGGGTACATGTGTCTATTTTCAACCCAAAAGAGAGTTGATATTTACCAAAAAAACCACTCCACCATAGGGCTGTCAAACGGGTCGGGTTAACGAATTCGGGTTGCGGGTCAAACGAATTCGGGTTAGAATCACCTCAACCCGAACACGACCCATTAAGAAAAAGGGTCAAAAAACTAAACACGAACCCAATTCGTTTATTTAACGGGTCACCCGAACACGACCCGTTGACCCGTTAATTTTGAAAAAAAAAATTCATTAAACTTAAACCTGTAGGTTCAGCTAACTTTTTGCCCAGGCCATTCTTGATGCAACAAATGTGTGCTGCACCTTAGTTTGAGGCTGACAAGGACATGGTAACTCAAATCTAGTGGAAGGGCCTGTTTAGATCCCTGAAGCTCTGGAATGGGTACAATTCTGACTCCAAGAAATATGAAATTGTTGGAATCATGGTATCTACTTAATCCCTGCTTTAGAGTTCTGCATGGAAGTTGGATGGCAATTGATATTTACCAAAACCCTTCTGATATCTTCAATTATCTCTCCAAATGCAAAATCTTGTGGACAACTATCTGATTCCACCCCAGATTTTCACACTTTCACTTTATCACTTCATTTATAAATTTACCAGAAGACCCCTCGTGCAGTCATACATTTTTATAATTTAGATTATGATATTACTTTTTTCGGGTTGTAACGGGTCATAATGGGTTACCGGGTTTATTCGTTAACGACCCATTAATTTAACGGGTTAACGGGTCCGACCCATTAACGACCCAAACCCATTAAGGGGTCACCCAAACCCGTTAATATCGTGTGGGTTCATGTAGTGTTATCGGATTGTGTGACATTTTGACAGCCCTACTCCACCATTATCACTAACACAGAGCACAGTCTTATGCATTGCACTGTACGAGAAGAACACAGAAAGTGTCTCATGCCTAAAGCATTATAGGAAAGCTGATGATGGACCCCCAACGGGGGGATCCACTTGGAACCAGGTCCATCATGGTCGCCCATCAAGGCCCACCTAGATGGCTGGTCTTGGTTATTGGTCTGGTAGACCAATTGGTCCTATTAGTGTGAATCAAAAAACCAAAACATATTCCCTAAATCCCAGCCCTGACATGATCCCTACACTAGCAAGGTATAGAAATCTGACCCTTCCCCACACAGAACTTCTCTAAGGAAGAGCGTCAATCATCCATGTTTGGGGTATACCAACCAGTGGGCCCCACAGACCTATTACAAAATCAGACCTTGTCCTTAGGGTCGCCCAGGGGTGTGGTTGCATAACATGGGATCTGATTCATCCTCGGATGTATCTCTGAAGTCTACAGTACCCAAAGAAACTCAATCGACACAAACAAAGGGTCTCACGCCTGAAATTCTATGGCTGATGGATGGCAAAGCAGATGGGGTCCACTAATCACGAGTCCATCACCACCAAGGTCGCCCATGGATCATCTTTCAGATCCATGGTGCTGATCCTCCATCATGTGGCCCACCTGGCCCCACTACCTCATCCAACAGTTCTTGTCTCAGATGACCAGGAAACCCAAAATCCGGATTCTGCTATAGTTTCTTCATTCTGCCAAGACGATCTTTCATGGGAGAGGCTTACTCATCATTCCCGTATGGATATGATACAGATTAATATATCATTCTACCATTACAAAAGGTTTTAAACTCCAAACACCATATTTTGGGTTCGTCTGGCACTGTAGCACTTAACTTCCTAAAGTAAAAATAACGTGACGAAGACAAACTCTATTCAGAATGAAATACAATTGCTTAACAATACTTTCGACACTAATTCATCCATAAAGCTGATCACCATGTAGACAATAACGGTACCATCATATGAACAGGGCAGATAATCAGTCCCTCTCCAAACCTCCACTATTGAGAATTCTTAATCTTACGTTTCAATTTGATTCATCGTGTAAAAGCATCTAGGAAGATTCACTCACCTCCTTGTGTAGAAAACTGTGGTTCGATCGATGTGAGGCCTTGTGTAATACATCCACTAGATCTTCCGGTCTTTTCTTCCTTCCCGCGAGTCTTGCCCGTCTATGCTGATCTTCAAAGAAAAAATCTTCTCCACTCTATTTCTCTCTCCTCTTTAACCAAATGAAAGCACCCAAAGACAGTAGAAAGAAACTAAATAAGAAAAAGGGTGTGTGGGAGCAATTCTGGGGATAACCCCAAATTCCAGTCGTTGGAATCACCCCCACCCCCCCCCCCCCCCCCAATCATCTTGTTTCAAGTAAACAAGCCCCTTTTGGGTTAAGAGCAGGTCCCCCCCCCCATCATCTTGTTTCAAGTAAACAAGCCCCTTTTGGGTTAAGACCAGGTCAAAAAGTCCTATCCTAACTCATTACCTTAAATTTTGGGATAAATTGGGCCTAACCAGGCCCAAGGTATTACAGTTCCTCTTCAATGAACTTGTATTTTCCTACAATTGGTGTGTGATGTTAAAATATCACTTACATGGTTACATTCCGTGAGATCTTACACCCCATTGAGTACCATTTATCAGCACACCTGCCGCGACTCCTGCTGCACAACTCGCAAAATGTGTGTTCCGTGACTCGAACACCCGACCTACCGGGCTCGGATACCACTTGTTCTTACACCCCATTGAGCTATCACTCATCCCAAAACCAATTGGTGATAGGAAACAGCATAACAATAGTTTTATGGTGAGGGCGATGGCTCAACCACAATTATGACCACTTAGGAGTGAGGGTGTACATTGACCTCAACACATTCCATGTGTGTGGTTTGACACAGTTACCTTGCACTCGAATTACTTATAATTGATTATGATAAAACAAAAATAACTATCATTATGGGCAAAACTTGGTTTTACCTATAACTACCACTTAAAGGGAAAATTAGGTTGTCCAAATAGGTGAACCCTTGTTTTACCAAAGCTTCGAGCTGGCTCTAAGCAGGGGTGTTCACGGGCTGGGCGAGCCTGCTTAGACCTAGATTGGAACCTAAGGTTTTAGTACTTAGGTCAGGCCTAGATCTAAAATTGCGATCAGTTTAGTATTTTGGTTCAGTGGGGGTTGACTAAAGTAAACCCAAAGCTTGGCCAAACCAAGCCAAATCAGATGGCTCCAAAACTTGGTGCTTGTAGTTTAGTGCTTATATGTAATCGTAATGACCCACATCCGATTGCTTTCACATCATTTTGGATAGTTCTTTTGTATATCTTTTGTTAGGCCTAGGTTTTTGTTAGAGGCCCTTTAATTAAAATACTCTTATTATACTTTGTCGTACTTTAAGTTTAGCACTTAAATGACGTGCTTACTCTTACATGTGCAATTTTTTACGACCATTTGTCATTAATGAAGCTTTCGCTATTTTATTGGTGAATCGAAAAAATGTTCATACCTCATTGCGGACTTCAATTCTACGGGAGCTTGATTGGGGGCTACAGTGTGTGGTTTATTTAGAAGATTTTTAATTGGCCCATAATCTCATACATAATTCCCATATTTATGAAATGAGGGTGTGAAAGGATTTCTTTTCCTTTCGTAGTCTACGAGAAGAGAAATTAGGAAGGACATGAATTTGAGAAGGGAAAAAAATAACAAACGTGTAAGAACTCAATCTCCTCTCGTTGTTATTACTTGAATCGTTTCTGGTTTTCTTTCCATTCAAAGATGAATGCTAGCGTGGCTACGAAGACAGTTGACAATACGAATTGATCAACAAGGAAGACAGCAGAACTGATTCCTTGCACAAGTATAACCTTACTAAGAACTATATAACTTGCTGCAATGATCTGTCACAGGACCAAAACATGCATGCTATCCTTTGTGCTTTCTTCCCAAACAAGATCGAGGAATTCAATTCTATCTTCTTATTTTGATGTTCTGAATGGAAGTAAGGAAAAAATGATGGAGAGGTAATGGAATTCGTAGTTTCTACTAGGTAATGGAATTTCTAGGCTCTCTTTGCAAAAAAATCAGCTTCAACCGTGATTTTTATCATCTCCATATGGGCTTAAAAGTTTAATGGTCAATAGTCCATTCGGATCGATATATAGTCGATCCAACGGTACAGTAAATTTAGATTTTACCGAAAGTTAGTGAACATGTACAATTTAGAAGGGTCATGTGTTTGGTCTATTTGGATGGACCAAAGGTGAGCCCCACAAGCATGAGCTTAAGAGATTTTATCCTAAATTTTAGCTTAAGAGAGTCTTGCTCATATATATATATATGGGAACATTCATGTGCATCTATTCCTCACCATAGGGTGATGACACTTTCCCTTTTTGCACATGAAGAGAAGGAAGTGTACCTCACCCTATGTACTTGAAAATTCACTTTTATACTTGAAAATTCACATTTATGGAAGTGTTCCTCACCCTATGGTGAGGGATGGATACACATGAATATTCTCCATATATATATGACCTTATATTCTTTGAGAATTTGGAGATGTAAAATAAAAGGACAAAAGATACTCAAGACAACTTCCCTCCTCATGAAACATCTGTGAATTGCTTAAAGATTCTCATCTCATTTTCATCTCTAGATACAATGAGGTTGTGGAGAAAATATCAGTAACCAAATATCAACTTTGAAGAACTATGGCCTAGGGTCCCACCTTGATACATGCCAATCCAAAGGGTTGAGTGAGATTGGAAAGTTTCAGTGTGGATTATAGATGGTCCAAATGTCAATACGATCTGACAAATATAACCATTGATTTAAGGGCCGAATTTAATTATGCATCCCATTTATATAACTGTTGGGAATGTTTGGGTAGAGGATCTCTCAATTGACCAGGTCTAACAAAGAATTTCAAATGCAGACCCCAACTGAAATCAGAAATGTTCAAAGGGTTTAACATTTAACAAAAAAAAAAAACCCAATATATGAGAATTTGGAGAATTCAGTAAGCCAAATACATGCTCTATTTATGTGGAGATTACGCATGAATTGATAAATTTCAAAAGCTGAGGGACAAATGTTGACTTGGCTCAGTGATTCCCAACAACAAGAAATCCCTAAATTCTTGCAAACGGGACCTACATGTAGGCTTTAAGTTTTCAAAATTTTATTTTCTACCACTAAATTTTTTGTAATTTTTTATTTTGACCCCTAAATTGTTAAAATTTTCTTTTAATAATTTTCATTTGGGGCCCCTACTTCTATTTTTTGGGTCCGCCCCTACAAACAGGTCCTTACATTTGTCAAATGGATGGTTCGGATCATTAAAATATGGGCCCGTATTCCCTCAATTTCCTGGGGGCCAATTTCTTTCCTACTTGTCATATTGTGAGAAGTTGAAATATTGGAGCCAACGATATTTTGCAGAGTGGGCGAAATTTTCTCAAAGCAAGCATGCTGTTTCATTTTCCTCACGCACGCCCATAGATCACGAGCATCCCGTGCAGGACTACGTGCTCTTCTTACACACGAAAACTTTATATGAATGGTCAACCATTACTTTCCATGGTCATGTCAAAATTTTGGTCGCGTCACACCCAAATCCTCTTGGCCTGATCTGACCAAAACTAAAATTTGGGTTGGGCTTGTTCTTCAACTTTTAAGACCACATGGACTTTGGCCTTGATTTTCAATCCTTTTTTTTTTTCTTTTTTTGATTATCGGAGGGTTCTCAATCTTTTGGGTTGGACAACTCCCTTCTGGTCCAGAAGGAAGTCAGGTAAACACCCTGTGGCCCCAAGCTGGTAGCACTAGTGGACTCAACCTTCGATTCCTAAAGAAGGGGGAACCGGGAGTCGATACCAAAACATCTAGATCCGAAAGAGGGAGGAACTGTTGTCCTAACCACTTGGCATAGGTATCCAAAACTTATGAAAATCAACAATCTTTGAGAACAAGAGGTGTCCCACTGTCCCTGCTTGTTGAGAGCCCCATTTCTCACCTTATTATCAAGTGGGAGTGGGTATTATATCTCCAAGGTTGGAGTTTCTTATCACAGGAGCGGATATTATATCCCAAAGATGGGATCTCTAATGGGTCACAATCCCCTTGGATGGGTACCAAAGGAAAATATATATATATATATATATATATATATATTACTTTTAAAATCTCATTACCGTAGAGAAGGAATTTAAGTACTTGACCTGACCCAATCCGCTTAACTCACTCCAAATTGCACTGGAGTAGGACATTTCCAATTCATTCCCAAGATTTGGAGGGTTATGTTTAGATTTCATCCAGGTCAAGTTCGGGTTTGTTTCAAATTTTCATTATAATTTTTATACATACACTTCGGGTCAGGCTTGGCTTGAACCAACCACTCTGACGGGCCGGATTTGCACTCCCAACTCCCAATTCAGCGAGTCAACACAAAATACTAACAATCAGTGAATTCAAACTCTGCATGAAAATCTGTGGTGTAATGGTGTGATTGAAACACGCAAATGAGAAGGAGAAAAAAAAAAACACTTATAATTCCACACACATCATGTTATAAAGAAGAAGAGACCCATCACAAGATTAGAGAAAAAGAGGGGAGAGAGATGAAGATGGCTTATGGGGAGACAAGAGCAAAAATCATAGCTCCATATGCTTACATGATATTAGCACAGATCATAGCAGCAAGTTATGCAATCCTTAGCAAAATAGTCTTCACTCAAGGGACAAACACCATTGTCTTCAACATATATCAGTTCACTGCAGCCACCATCTTCATGGGTCCTCTAGCTTTCTTCATTGAAAGGTGTCTCTCTAATTTCCACCCCACTTTCTGTATTGTAATTACTGAAATCTTACTATACTGCTCTGTTTAATTTATTGATGCAGAAAAACAAGACCTCCTCTCTCTCTATCAATCATATGTTGGATGTTCTTAATAGCATTACTTGGGTGAGTGATTCCTTCATTGTCCATCTTACCATTTTGAACCTACCAGCAATTGGATTACATGGTTCCAAACTGTTCTAAATTTCACTTTTTTCCTCCCATTTTCTATCAAATCTGAGGAAAACTTCATGAGAACAAAACTATACTAGTTGGAGATTACAGTCTTACACTCATAAATCATATCCATGATGTATTTATTTATTTATACATTTTGTGCGTCTGTGTGATGATTACATGCAGTGGTGTTCATGGGTTTAGAACCCCGACCCCCATTGTGCTGGATTTGGGTTGTGTTTCTTGGCTCATGCCTCATGGGATGGACCCAAGCATAACTTTCCAGACCAATAGTCAAGGGAGCAGGGTCTGAGGCTACTTATGCTTAAAGATGGGTCCCAATCCAATCTTTTTAGTATAAATGAATATGAAGTTTTTGCAAATGGGCCACTGTCAGGCTAATGGATTGGGTCTGCAAATTTTAGGCCTAATAATTAAATGGGGGCAAACTTGGATTGCATTTGACCCACCCCATGAGCACCCTTATGTGTAGGGTCTGGTCATCAAACATTCGCCCATCAAAGCAGAAAGACATAGAAGTGGTTAATTTTAAAATAAGGGCCCTTTAGGTGGTTCAGAAAGGGAATGAGATTTATTGAAAACCAATTGTGAAATTAACTTTCATTTTTTTCCCTGAATCATGAGAATCACTGAGTGGGCACATCACATTTTCAGATAGTTTCTAGCTTCCCTTTTTTTATTTTTTTTCTTCTTTATCAGTTTGATGGATTTTAATATTTGTCAAAATTGAAAGATATCAGTCAAAATCAAATTGAAAAGCTTCCACTATTATAATTAGAGAAGTAATTTACACTCAGATCTCTTGCAGGGCAACACTATTTCAGAACCTTTTCTCAGCTAGCCTGAATTACGTATCAAGCACAACACAATCTGCAATACTCAACCTCTTTCCAGCTTTTACCTATCTCCTTTCCATTGCTTCCCGGCAAGAAGCGCCGGAACTTCATCGCCTGAGGGGCATCGGAAAGTTATCCGGCACGCTTTTATCGGTTACAGGCGCTTTTACTATGATATTTTGGCATGGAGAGGCCATCAAAACAGTTGTAGCAGGAAGCTCAGGACATTGGGTTATTGGATACACCATGGCCACTTTGGGAATTCTTTCACTGAGCTCATGGCTTGTGTTGCAGGTGAGACCAGTGGTTACACATCCTTGAAGTAAGCTACTTTTTTTTAGTGTTTTTTAAGGTTCTTTGACTGGTCAAACTGGTATGACTAAGAGGTCAATGGGTTCACCTTTTAATTAATGGGCCACCAGGATGGAGCAATGGCCCAGTGGTAATGTGTGATTCTGATACATGCTAGCTACAAATTGAAACAAACCATGGCTAAACTACATAGACCCAGAGTCCCAGACATAGATGGAGTCCAAGTTACAGGACTCAAACCCATGCCAGAAATAAATGGCCTGGTTCCAGATTCATATACTTATGTAACATATTGAATCTAGAATAAGCAATGAAGTTAAAGTTTGGAGCCATGTAACATTTGTTAGGATCATCAGACATGCCAATAAACCCCTAATCCAGGCTAAAACCTTTCAGTCTCCGACCTATTTCTTTAATTGGCATGCATTGAGGCAGGTCCCACAAATGGGACACAAAACTAAAATTTATATCTGCTTCACGGCCTAATTTTTCTCCTTAAAGTTAATACACTTTAAAACATATAAAATATAGGGTGGTAGCATTGGATATTCAAGTCCTTAGGTATGAAACCTGTGGATGTCCCTCATTTGTATTTGGGTCAATGCAGTAAATGCGATTAGTCCTAACTCAGAAATGAGTTAATTTTTTTTAATTCGGTTCATTCAAGTAATTGGTTTTTAAAGACCCATTTTCATTCTAGGATGGATAATAATGTGCTTAGCTTAACCATGTTAGGTGTTTTCTTCCATGATATGTTGTTGTTCTTCAGGGGCCCATGTCAAGAAGATATCCAGCAGAATTATCCAGGACAGCTATGATGTACTTCTTTGGGACCCTACAAACATGCTTGTTACTTGCATTTGTGAGGATTAATGCCTCTGAATGGAAGCTTAAGTGGGATTTGGAGCTATTGAACATATTTTTTGGAGTGAGTATTCAAACCAATTTAATCCAATCCAACACTTTCTGTCTTCAATCTGCATTGCATTTTTTCTTTCTTTCACAATATCTAAATATCTAATGCTCTATAATTTCATTGTGATCTTTTGTTTAGGGAGTGGTGAATAGTGGGATTGGAATCTTCATCTTCTCTTGGTGTGCTCGTGTCAAGGGTCCTCTTTTTGTGGCAGTGTTCTCACCATTGACATTGCTATTTACAGCCATAGTGGAGGTGTTATTTCTTGGTGGCACTTTTACTGTTGGAAGGTTAGACTTCACAACATATTAAAAATTTAAACTTCATAACATTTTAAAATTTCTTTTTTGAAGGGTGGATTTTATTTCAATGGTATATTGGAAATTTAGTTCAACTCAATTGAATTATAACTGAAAATGGGATTTGGTAGGAGTTTTGACGACCTATCCACTACAAAAAACTGATTTTTAACGGTGGGAAAAGCAACTTTAGCGGTGGCTTTTTTTTGTTGCTAAAAGCTGAGATGGTACTATTTCGGGCGAAAATGACACTTTTAAGGCAGAAAAAAAACAAAAAAAGCGCGCTAAAAGCCTTTTTTCACCACTAAAAATCACTTAACATTCAATTTTGATTTGTTTGAAACATAGGTTTTCCAGCTTGGTATATCAATTAGGAGCCTGGCTGAGTTGACTAAATATGGTCACATAAGGATGACTTGAACACATCTTGACTAGTCATGCTTTATTGAGTCAGTTGGATCGTCTTGAGTAATTTTATCCTTACATAATAAAAACACAGATAAGGCTATACATGTCTTACATTAGTAAATGGTAGATGTTAAGTTTAACCAAAAAAAGAATGGTAGATGTTGAAATATGAAAATGAATTTAGGAAAATTGAAACTACAACTAATATTATATATATATATATATATATATATATAAATTTTTTCGGTTCTTTGAAGAAATAAATATATTTTATTTTTTGAAATAATTTATTATCTGCCAGTTCAAATGCAAAGTTGTATTATACTTTATGTTTGCATTTGTTTTATTGCCTAAGATGTATTGTACTCTGTGTATGTGCAAATTTATTCATTATAGAGCAAATTTCTCATATGGTATTGTTTGTAACATGAATGGATTAAGTTTGTTTCCTTTGGTTGTTGGTTGTTGCAGTATTGTAGGCTCATTGATGATTGTTGGAGGCCTCTATGTATTTATGTGGTCAAAATACAAGGAAGAATCTGCCAACTTAGAGGATCCAGACTGTGAAATCTCCTCTCCCCAGCTTTTAAATGGAAACCCATGACTTGAAACTGATGTCACAAGTTACAGGAAATAACCCAATCAAATAATTGGCCTTGTTTGTTTAGCAAAAGTAGAAGTAAGCAAATGATATCACGACATCTTTACTTCACCCTGTTTGGATGATCAAAGTAGAGCGGAGAAAAGTTATACCGTAAAGCTTTTTACTTTTACTGCTTAGATGGAAAAAGTAGAGTGGAGAAATTATGGTGCGATACAACGTGCTCTTTTACTCCTCCACAAGCCTCTCTTTTCTTTTACGACCAAAAAGCTTGGTACATTTTATTATAGTTAATTTTACGAGAAAAAGTATTTTTTTTTACTTTAATATATCTTTTTTTTTTTTAACTTTTTCATAGTTTGGCATCCACTTTATCTTTATTCCTCAACGCATGTAACCAATATGTAGATATTGTCATACTTTTAAAGGGCCAATGAAGTGGTATTTGCATTCAACATTTGTGATAAATATGAAGTTCTCCTATTAATGACCAGATGGTGTCCTCTTCAATCAATCTGTTTTTCCTACAATTGGCATGTGATGTTGAAATATCCCTTACACTGTTACATTCCAAGTGTGTGGTTTAACTCAGTTGCCTGGCACTCAATTTACTTATAAATTGAATGTGACAAAGAACAAAATAACTATATCACTTGAGAGCTACATCAGGCAATCCAAATGGGTGAACCTTGGTTTTACCTATGATTGATTATGTCAAAGAACAAAATAACTATCGCTTAGAGGTAAATCAGGTAGTAAAAATAGGTGACCCTATTTTTACCAAGATTTCAAAGAGTCCCTAAGTAAGGGTGTTTGTGGGATGGGCCTGCCTGCTTTGGGCTAAGCTTGGACCTTAGGTTTGAGTACGTACTCAGGTCAAGCCTAGATCTAAAATTGGGACCTATTTTAGTATTTAGTCTGGGTTGGGATTCACTGAAAGAAATCCTAAATCTCGGCCAAACCAGGCCAAATCAGATTGTTCCAAAACTTAGTGCTTACATGAAGCTCAGCCCGGCCCAGCCTGATTGATTAAAATGGAGGACCTTACATGTTTGAGGCATTCAAGTCTCAGCTTAGACACTTGTGGTCCTTGTTGGGCTTGAGCCAAATTTGGGCCCATGTTTCTAAATCTGGATTAAGCCTAATCATGCCTCAGCCAGGTCCAACCCTATCTATGAACACCCCTCTATGTGAGGATCTATTAAACCCTTTATTTTAAAGATGGGATGGAGGTCCACATGCGTTATTTTGTGAAGATGGGGCCTTTCTTCATGCGATGTTAAATGTTCTAACAATGTTTCTACCAAAACAAAAGTTGTTCTAACAATGGTTAGAGAGATCTATGCAAGCAGGGCCTAGAAATTTATACGTAGGACTTTCTTGCATGATTCAAACTGCTGAAAATAACTGTTATCACCTTAGGTTAAACTTTTCTCCAACAAGAGCTGTGCGCCCCCATTTCAGATGATTAACAGGTAAAACACATAACAAGAAGGGGTTGCTCAGTACTTGATTGGCAACCCGGCATGTCACCTGACTGCCCAAGGATTGATACCTCGGTGTGCCACTCTTTCCACTTGTGTGGGCTATCCTTCCCACCTTGTAGACTTCTCTTTCAACTTATGTGGGTTCTCCTTCTCACACTATGGACTTCCTCTTTTCACTTGTGTGGGCTCTCTAGGGTCCCAACCCCAGCCCAATAATAAAAAAGGTGAAACACACTAAAGAAGGCTGGTGTGGTGGTTACAGACTTACAGGGATGCATGGTGGCAAAATAATTTTATGGCCCCGCCTGTGTTTCCATTGAAAACTTGTGACTCATTCTAGTGGTCAAAGCTTATCATCTAATGCCTTTCTTTATTGCTCTTTAAAGCACCATTCATGAATAATTAGATGTTAAAACGCTTCTTTTTTTTTTTTTGCTGGAAAGGGTGATTTATATTAAAAAAAAAAAAAAGAAAACGAAAGGAGAGATACAAGGGGAATAGAACCCCAAAAGAAAACAGAGAAAAGAAAGAGCACCAAAGAGGAAAAGGAGAAACAGAGAACTGCTGCTTGATCCAAATCAATAGTTGATCCGAGGCAATCAACTGGAGAAGCCATCAATTGAAGCAGAGAACCGAAGCAAGATACAATAGAGCTCGATCCGAACCTGAGGAGAACCCACTTCGAGAGATTGAAGCTGATGGCTTGGTGGCAGAGAGGACGAAGAGAAAAAAGCAGACGAAGGGGTTCAGGTCTGATCCGAGGGAAGATCCAGTTCAAGAGGTACTGGCGAATTGCAGAGAGGTAGATAGGGCGTTGAGCTGTGAGCTGACAAAGGGCTTCTTAATTGATCTACTTCAGGGAGAAAGATATGGCTTCTTGAAGGTGATCTTTGATGGAGAGGAAGGAGGGTCTTCTGTCTTCAAAGGTAGCCTTGTTTATGGCCTTCCATATGTGGTAGATGACGGTGATGAGGATGGCTGCCATGAATTTGAGGCCGTGGATGCCGTTGCTTGTGGTGAGGAGAGACCAGATTGTAGTTGCAGATAAAATTGGGGGAGTCTGGACTCCCGCTGCATGCAAGAGCCAACGCCAGATCAAAATTGATAGGTCACAGGAGAAGAATAGGTGGCCCACTGAGTCTTCTGCTGCATGGCAAATATTGCATATTGAGGCGAGAGAAAAACCCATGTGTTTTAAGTTTTAATTCTGTAGGAGTTTTATTGTGCATGAGACGCCAGCCAAAGCAGTTGATTTTGTGGGGAGAGATGGTGTTCCAAATCAGTTTCGGCCACGGGAGGGGAGCGGTTCTGTGCCTGACTAGCTGCCAAGCAGAGTGCAAGGAGAGATTTCCATCAGAGGAATCTCTCTAGGAGAGAGTGTTCGAAACTATTGGGTTGGGGGTGAGGTTTGAGAGAAGAGGCTGAAGATGCTGGTGAATTATTGGGAGAAGAGATGGGGGGATAACCCAGGACCCTGAATGGAAGAGGGATGATAATCGTTGGTCCCTGTGGAAGTGCTGAAGAGGGAAATAGGTTGAGAGGGGTTCGACTGTTGTCCAGGAGTCATGCCATGCATTGATGCTCTGACCATTTTCGAAGATCCAGAAGCTGCCCTGATGAATGTTAGGGGATAGGCGGCAAATTTTCTTCCAGATGCAGGAGCCATGGTTTGAGTTTTCAGAGTCCCAAATAGGTCTGTAATGGAAGTAACGGTGCTTGATCCAAGATGACCAGAGGGAGTTGGAAGTAGAATGAGCACGCTTGAGGAGGTACCTTTCATGGAGATAAGGATGTCATCCGCATAGAGTAAGTCGCAAGGGGTGGATGGGATTTTTGATAGAGGGGAGAGGAGACCTTGGTGTTGGAGGTTTTGAATGTGAAGGCTCAGGATTTCTTCCGCAAGCATGAAAAGATAAGGGGAAAGAGGATCTCCCTGTCTTAGGTCACAAGAGGGACTGAAAAAGCCTTAGGGGATTCTGTTAATGAGCACAGAGCCTTTGGAGGTACTGATACATTCTTGGATCAGAGAGATCCAGGTATCTGAGAAGTGGAAGAATTTTAGGGCTGAGTAAAGGAAAGACCAATTCAGCTTATCAAAAGCTTTGGAGATATCTAGCTTGAGGCATAGTGAGCCTTTGTTAATCTTGGAGTTCAGTTTTTGGTAGAGCTCAAAAGCCATTCCAGAGTAGTGTTGGATGTTCCTTCCTTTGATAAAAGCTGCTTGGTGGGGTGAAATGAGATTTGGAATAATTTTACAGAGTCTAGAGGAAAGAATTTTGGAGATGATTTTATATGAAAAATTCAGCAAGCTTAATGGTCTGAAGTCTGCAAAGGTACAGGGGGATTTTGTTTTGGGAATAAGGGCTAAAAAGAAAGTGTTGGAAGCTCGGTGAATTTTTCTAGAAAGGAAGAAGTGTTGCACAATTGCAGAGACAGTAGGCCCTATGATGCTCCAGGTTGTAGTGAAGAAGGCCCCTGGAGAGCTATTTTTTTAAGAGAGAAAACAACTATTTTTATTTCTTCATAAGAAGGGGTGGCTGTAAGGAAGGAGTTTTCAGATGGAGAAACCTTAGGGCTATTAATCTGGAAAAGAGAGGGGTTAGGGTGGCTGTCATGAGGCTTAAAGAGGTTAGAGAAGAATTCTACTGCCTGGGCTTGGATGGTAGCTTGGTCATTAGTGACAGAGCCGTTTATAGAGATGTGGTGAATCGAGTTAAAAGAAATCCTAGACTTGGCTGATTGGTGAAAAAATTTTGTGTTTTGATCACCCTCTTTCAGCCAGTTAATTCTGGACCTTTGTTTCCAGTGGATTTCCTGAGTAGAGAGAGCATCGTGAAGCTCAGATTTGGCAGACTGGAGGGCTATTTTGGAGATCTCTGAAGGAGATGAATCATGAATGGATTGATAGTGCAGAACTTTTTCTTCGGCTGTTTTGATGTTCTAGAGGAGATTCCCATAAGTAAATTTGCTCCAAAGCTTAAGGGAGAGCTTGAGGTTTTTGAGTTTTTGTGCAAGGATGAATTGGGGGTTACCTTCTATAGGAGTGTCCCAGCTTGCTTTGACTGTTTCTAGAAATGATGGATGGGTCAACCATTTGTTTTCAAACTTAAAAGGGGCATTTGAGGCATGAGTATTTTTTTGATGAACTAGAAGGATAGGGCTGTGATCTGATGAGATTCTGGGGAGGTGGTGGGTTGTGGGGTCATGGAAGTGGTGTTGCCAAGAAGAGTTAACTAGAGCTCTATCTAATCTGGCAGCTACATATGAGGAGCCTTGTCTGTTATTGGACCAGGTATATTTATTACCAGAGAATTTTGTTTCTTGGAGACCTGCTAGCATGACTGCAGATTGGAAAGCTTTGAGGGAGGAAAGGTTAGGATCGCAGAGGCTGAGTTTGTTAGCATGGGAGAGAGTGGCATTGAAGTCCCCTATCACGCACCAGGGCAGGTTGGTAGAGGAAATATCAATGAGGGCTGTCCAAAGGTCTCAAGTTTGAAAATCAAGCTCACTTCTATTCTTCCTACGGCAACCTTTGCTACAACGAGGCTTCCATGAGACTCGATTGCCCTCCACTCATTCCTATACCTTTAGCAGCAATTGTTGGATGGTTGAGGGAAAAAAATAAAATAATAATAGTTCTACTCTCTTCTCCTTTACTTCTCCTTGAGTCACTCCTGCACTATAAGTTATTATGCAAAATCTCAACTTGAATATTTGGGATCCACTAAATTAATATCTTGTGCGGATCCACCATATGAGCAACGCACTTATTAGGGCTGTCAATCCGGCCTTTTGATGAGGGGGCCCAGCCTGGCTCGGCCCTCAAAAGCTCTCAAAGCGAGGGCTTTTCTTTTTTTCCCAAAGCCTGAGAGTAGGTAGGGCCTAATTTTGAAAAGCCCGCAACCTTGAGGGCCGAGCTAGGGCTTGACTTAGCCAGCTCGAGGGCCCGGCCCTTTGTCTATTAATATATAATACAAATAATATGTATAATATAGAATATATATATTTTTTAAAACACATATAAAGAACACCTCTAATTAGCAATTAATGATAGAGACTTAATATTTTGTCAAACAATAATAACCGAGGCTTAAAAAGAATTTTAATGGATATCCCCATAGATCACAATATTGCCACCTATATTTAATTCTATGTTATCATTTAAATGATATATTTGATTCTATGTTTGCGCAACACGGACATATTCTTCAATGAAAAGGGAATTTAAGTTGTCATTTATCATATTGATTTTCAATAATGTAAACTATTGAAGGTTGAGAGTTTAGATAGATGATCATTAACATTATCACTAAAGTGAGGTTGAGTTTCAACCACTAATTATTGATC
The DNA here is from genome assembly GCA_028538565.1 of Umbellularia californica. Classification (NCBI taxonomy): domain Eukaryota; kingdom Viridiplantae; phylum Streptophyta; class Magnoliopsida; order Laurales; family Lauraceae; genus Umbellularia; species Umbellularia californica. The sequence continues at coordinate 43,908,934 of JAPQWN010000009.1, forward strand.
GATGCCAATTTCTTTCTATACCCTTACTTTTATGACTATTGTTGTTTCATTCATGTGGACCCCACATCCGAAGTTAAAAGTTTGTGACTCATGAATCAAATCATCTTTGTCATTCATCTTCGGTATTCAAAGTTTAATTATTTTGTTATAAAATCCAAAGGTGATTTTTCGAAGAATTACAAGTTAGGGTTAATGCTAACTCAAGAGCAGTCTCAAATAATTACTTTGGAATAAATCTAATGCCTATTTGAAGTAAATCTAATTGAATCAGACACAACTTGCCAAACATGTTCTCACGGTTCACATTATTGCTTGATAAAATTATATAGAACATGAAATAGTAAAAAACGCAACAACTAGCAAAACTTCAACTACGACAATCTTAATAATAGCTCGAAAACAAACAAAACCGAGCACATTATTTAAACTCTGTAACTACTGCTGGTATGTTAAGGTATTTAAAAGTGTATTTCCTAGTTTCATGGGACAATACTATCACATTACCTTATTTCATTTAATCCTAACTAATATCTTTATAAAATGATGAAGTAACTTGTTTTATGCATTCTTTTAGAAGTGTTACAAAAAGATTGACTTTTACATTGCCCCTTGAATAAAGGTGGGTCAGCATTATGATATAGAAGAATAATTTATATGATAATTTTAAAAAAATGATCATTTTTTTTTCGGCCCTGGCCCAATCCTAGCCCGCCCCCGACCCTTGAGGGTAGGATAAGGGCTTCGATATTGTAGGCACGTCATGGGCTCCGAGGGCTTTGACTTGACCTAAGCCCGGCCCGCATATATGAGGGTAGGGTAAGGGCTTACCCCGGTCCGGCCCGAGCTCGACCCTTTGACAGCCCTACCACTTATCCCCCATCCTTTGTCTCCATTACATGAGACCCATCATGTCCAAGAATGGAAAACCCAGGATTTTATTTGGGTTGGGCGGACAATGGTCAACTGAAAAGGTCAAAACCAACCCAATAACAATAATCTCCACTTATTACATGGTTTAAACACATGATTTTCTTTTTTTGCAAATTAAGTATGAATAACTCATATCATAGGGTGGCACGATGACTTTACTAGAATGGGACATGCGCGCCGCCATTTTGGATCATACCTGTGGCTGCCCAGGTTTGCATCATGTAGGTCCACCCCTATCTCCGATCTCTATCTACTAGTCTAAAGTAGGAAATAGAATGGGGGTGCGCCTAGGCTTGTCAATGGGACGTGTTGAAGCTGGTAGAAAGCCCGGCCCTGCCCGTCCCAAGCCCGAAAATACAAGGCTTTTAAAAGAAATTTGAGCCCAGTGGGCTGGGATTGGACAATACATTTTAAGCCCGGCCAAAATGGGACTGAGACTGGGCAGAAACAACCAAGCAGGCTCAGGCCCGGCCCGGCCCGCTGCAAAGTCATTTAATAATAACTATTTATATGTTACTGAAAGTGCCCCTCACTAAAAACAAAAAACGACTAATTAGGTTTTAACCGATCCTACATTACTTTAACTTGACTCATATAGGATACTCATTCTCATTCATCTCTATTGATTTTTTTATTTTCTACTTTCACCGGCCAAAAAAAAAAAAAAAGGTTTTAAACGTTCATACATTACTTGACCCATATGGCCTATAGGATATTCGTTCATTTCTATTGATTTTCTACTGTCACTGGCAAAAAAAAAAAAAAAAAGTTTTTAACACGGCCATGTTGCTTGTTGCATTGCATTGCTGGTCTCAAGTTCGGAAAAAAGAAGGGTTTAAAGTCCGGTTCACACCGGGTATCTTGTGACAGTAAAAATAATTAGAGAATGTTTTGCTTATGTCTAGGATCGGGCTAAGCCCAGGCTCGGCCCTGTCCCAGCCCGGAACCGTACGGGACGAGATTTCATGTAGGCTGATTCAATTTAGGGTCGGGATTGGACAACACCCAACAGGCCTGTCCTATTTTCGGGACAGGATTGGACAACTCAAGCCCAGGCCAGGCCCGTCCCATTGACAGGCCTAGGTGCGCCATAGGCCATTTTGGGATTGTATCATGTAGGTCCGCCCCTGATGTCCACCCTTCTGAAGAACCTACTCCTCACATAATAACAAATGGGTCTCATTGGTAGATAAATTATTAGGTAAATCTAACGGATACCATGTGGGTCCACTATCATTTAAGAAAGCCACTATCATCACACTCTTGATCCCTCGATGATTATATTATTTAGGTGGATCCACCTTAAGATCTGATTTGATTTTCTATCAAAGAATATTTTGGTAATTTTGTAGTCATTTTCTCATACAAATAGATTGAAACAAGCATTTAATCAAATTTACTTCAAAAATCAGAATTTACATGAACGTTTAACAAAATATAGAAATAGTTTAAGCTAGAACAATTATAATATATTATAGCCAATGCTTTTGGATTTAATTTTGATTGGCAGTTCTAATTTGGACCGACAGTTATGCTTTTTTTCACAAATGTTGCACATTCTCTCTCCACTACTCATGCAACTACCGACTCATTTTTTTCATCAAACCACTTATGTTTTAGTTGTTCATTTACGTAACTATCCACTTTCTATTCCAATTTCTCTATTTCTATTTTATGCACCCTATGGAAAGAGATGACTTTTTTTAATATATAATTATTTATTTAGCAGTGCAAGGAGATACTGTGGTGGCCACGGGAATTATTGGGGTAGCTATTATAATATATTAAGCTGGAAGCATTTTAGATAATTTTGACCACTTTATTTGATTTTGACCATAACTGAATATAACTTCTCACTTTTTATAACTACTGTCCATTTCTTATAACTACCCATTACCTTTTCTTTTCTTTTTTTAATTTCTACGAAATTACATTTTTTCCCACATCTCCTATTTTATTCTACATATACTTGTTTTTACCTCACTTCATATTCCCTTTCTACTCTCCCTACTTTCAATTCTGAAAACCGGTACAATCATTTTTCTTTTTTTATAAAAACTCATTGCTATGCATGAATATTTTATTTACATTATAAAAACTCATTGCTATGCATGGGTACTTGTGCTAGTAATATATTAAAGCCAAGCATTTTCGTTCTAATTTGGACCGTTGGTTACAATTTTGACTGTTAGTTTTTCTTCTCTCCTCCATTATATATCTCTTCTAACTCCCCACTTCTTATCCCGTGCAACACCTATTTTGTCTCATATAACTACCCATGTCTATTCCCCACTTTTCATCTTTTGTTTTTAGTAAACTCCTTTCTATCCACATTTCCTATTCCATTTCTGCATATTCTTCCATTTTTTTTTACCTCACTTCTCATATTCTCTTTCTACTCTACCTACTCTCAATTGTGAAAAAAGGTATTGTCATATATTTTCTTCTTTTATTTTCTTTCTAAAATTTACTAGTGTGCATTGTATTTGGTTTGCCATTCAAGTGAATGCTTATTTTCTAATTATATAAAAAATCTAATTTGCATTGTATCAACATACTCGAGCTCAGCACGGGTTATTGCACTAGTCATGAATTAATTTATAGGTACTTACTTGCATATTGTTGAATCATTGTATATGGATTTCTTTTTAATTAATTATGCTATAATATGAGTTTTTTTTAGTTTACTAATGGGTTTATCATTCAATCAAATCAGCATTTTTATTAATTATACTTAATTTGAATTTTAGTTTTAATTTACTATTAAGTTTTCATGATACTTAACCCATATATTGCACAGGCTTTAACCTAATTCCCCTTATAAATCTAATTATATATAACTCTATTTACATCTAATTGCCCAATCGGATATAGCAAAGAACAAAACAACAATGACTTTTTAACTCTAGTTGCCAATCCCAATGTTTTAGAAATTAGGTCAGATAGGCTGGCTGAATCTGATCAACACGAAATAATACTTTTCGGTATAAACAAGCCCAAACTGTGGAGTTGTGAAGGTTAATTGGGCTGCAGCTATTGATAAAGTAAAAAATACGATGGGGGTTCGTCTAATTGCCAGATATTACAAGGAAAATGTATTGACTTGCAAGTGCTCTTCAAACCGTACATTTTCGATCCTACAGTTGCAGAAGCAGTTGCTGCATGGATGGCTGTGGATTTTTGTAGAACAAAGGAGCTCCAACATGTTGAACTCGAAGGTGACTCTTTGGTAGTTGTATATAAGCTTTGAAGAACGAGGACAGCAACTAGAGCCAGTATGGGCAATTGATTGAGGATGCTAAAATCATCTTGAACTATATGCAATCATGGCAAGTGGGACATGTTAAGCGTGATGCAAATAGGGTGGCACATAAGCTAGCAAAAGAGGTTGTTCATCAACCTATGGAAAAAATATGGATTGATTGTTTTCCATATTTCATTCGAGATCATGAAAAATAAAAATAAATAATGAAATGATACTTCCAATGATCCGGTTAAATCAAAATTTGTAAAGGAGAGTCAAACCAACAAAAACAACGAAAATTGCTAAGAATGTGCAGTTAGACTGGCGGGATCCATCTATAATTACTTTTAAAGAAATAAGTTCTTTATCTTTAGTAATCTTTAAACATTATGGTCAAACCAAGTTACATTGTTCCATTTTCAAAACATTGATCTAAACAGGGGTGGCAATGGGTCAGGTCAAAATAAGTTGAGCGATGTGGACAACATGTATAGGCTTAACCTTTACTAGGCCTAATTATTGATCGCGTTGGCAATGTCATCCAAATCCTACCCAAAAATTATAAGGGTCAATTTGGTCCCTTTTTTCCTTGGCAAAAATAGCTTGCAATTTGGACCCCCGAACAAGTTAGAGTCACATTGGGATGGCAAGTCATAATGCAATTGATTAGATTCAGGTCTGGCCGGTGAGCCAAATGGCAAGTATGAACTCAATCTGGACCCAACCCATTTATCAATTGGCTCAAAGATGTCAATCCAAACTCAATCTAAAATCAGAAAAGGTCAACCTGAAACATGAAATGCTTGAATTGGGGTTCGGGTTGGATGGATCAGCTATTCAAACCCTAATCCCTGTACAAAGTCATAGAATCTCTCCTATATAAAGTACTGAGAGAGTCTGATACACAAGCAGCCAAGGCCTGAGCCATTTGGTGTGAACCCTCTCCTGTCTATTCTTCCATGCTTTCAGGGTTTTCTCCTTCAAGTGTTAAGGAAGATCTCATGACTCCCTCCAATGAGTCCAGTCCTCCACATCTTGAATGGCGCAGGGCACAGACACTTTTTTGGTGCTAACTGTTTGGATCAACCACTTGCATAAGCACATCTGACGCACCAACAACAATGACAAACCAAATAATGCTACACCCATTAATTTCCTTGGTAAGAAAACAAGAAGACCTGCAACCCATTAAGTTAGTGGGATTCAACAGGATGAATTATTTGGATGATGACTCACAAGGGAGCAATTATTTTGTACGGGAGTATGACTTTAATCCATTAGCAACAACCCCATACATAAGAGTATGCAGTGGCTACAAATTGCAGAAGGATCCAAACATTAGAAATGGTGGCCTTCTGTGGATGGGGCATAGCCCAAAAGTCCAATCACCTACTGACAGAAATTTCATGTGGGATTTCTCCATTTTGGAGCTTTTTTTGTCTCTTTCTGATTTACCATCCATTTTATAGCCATGATGATAATGGTTTAAAATAGCAATAGTAAGAGAACAGTTTCATGAATTGCCAACACCCTCATGGTTGAGTGGTGTTGGCACTACGGTATCACACGCAGCCATTGCACGCATGTCCAAGGATCTATCCCTAGACCTTTAGGTTGGTAGTATCACTCAATGCCAATTGGCCAACTAGCAAAAAGAGATAACATCTTCATCAATTCCGTGTTTTTTTCCTTCTTGTTTGTTTTGTTTTGTATTTACTAGGAAAGACTTAAGTAAGTGTGATCTTACCCAAAATGCCATTTTGACATCCCTAAGCAATTGAGCTAAGCATGGGACCGTGGGACCAGAAATACAGGGGCGACTGCCCCAGATCGCGCCCCAAATCCCTCCAACGGAAACCTAATAAAAAAGGGAGCTCTAAGCTTCAAATATACTTTAATCAAGATCAAATTAAAATAAGGATATTTGAGATTTTTTCTCATAAATGTTTCTTTTTTTCTCATATAACTATGTTATATCCAAGTCCTTCACCATCAACACTATAACTAGATATTGATCATAATTGTTTATGGAAGGGAGGTGCCTTGCCACTGAGCTATCAGTGGATTGACATACAAAAACAAAGGTCAATAAGGTAAGCTTTATATATGTTAAGGTACAAAGCTTCTATAAAGCATACACTTGGTGTCTATTACAAGGATGATGATCACCAAAGCCAATGCATGGAGCAACTTAATTTCAACAGGATGCCAATAGAATAAGTAGAATTCACAAACTTGATCCAAGTAGGTGGAACAAAAATTAGATGGTGTTGATGTCAATGATGATAACCATGGTGACAATAACGATAACAATGACGATGAACTAAATGGCTATAAGTTGCCCTGGTAGTGTCTTCTCCTTCTTTGCAAAGACTGCATCTGGAAGCCAGGGAGAACCCAATTTGCTACAGATAAGACTCTGTAGGAGTGCGGTTAAGCATAAGACGCCATCCAAAGCAGCTATTTCTAGGGAGGGAAATACCGTTCCAGATCAAAGGAGGCCAAAGAAGGGAGGTGCCCCTTGGTCTGATGGAGTTCCATACACTAGACATGGAGATTTGGCCAAAAGGAGCCTCCTTCCAAATTAACTGATCACTGATGGATGGGTTAGGAATAAGCAGAGAAGAAGTTGATGAAATGTAGGCTTGCACTGCAGGAGACTGAGAAGAAGGAAAGTGCCAGGAGCCAGAGTGGAAGAGGGAGGCCAGTCTCTGGTTCGAAGGAAAAAGGATGTTGGGGAAGGCAGCAGATATAGGTCTATCTCCACACCAGGTATCATGCCAAATGTCTATGAGGTTGCCATTACCAAAAATCCAAGATCTGCCATGATGGATGTGGTGAGCTAGCCTCCGGATTCTCTCCAGATGCAAGAACCATATCTGGAGGTGGCTGTGCTCCAAATGATGTCATTTTTGAAGTATCTGTTTTGGAACCAGGAAGACCAAATGGTTGTTGTGGTACAAGCCTGCGAACCCAATTTGATCATAGAAGCATCGTTCAAATCCGAGATCCTCCTAATGCCGAGGCCCTCTTCTAGTTTAGGAAGGCAAACTTGAGACCAATTGACGTAGTGAATCTTGGGAGAAGAGGAGTTGCCTGACCAAAGAAAGTTCCTCATAAGGCGCTCTAAGTCTTTACAAATGGAGATTGGGATGGGAAGGATGGAGGCTGTGTATGTAGGGATGCAAGAAAGAAATGCTTGATGAGAATCAATCGACCTACAAAAGAGAGAAACTTTGCTTTCCAAGCAATTAGTCTAGAATTAATAAAGTCCAATAGAGGTAGGAAGTGTAGTTTCTTTGGGGTTCCGAAGATGATAGGGAAGCCTAGGTATTTGAGCTTGTCCTGGGATTCTTGCATGCCAAAGATAGAGCAGATTCTAGCTTTTCTTTTGCTACCACATTTGCCAATGAAGAGCTGGCTCTTTAGAAGGTTGATGTGCTGGCCAGAAGAAGATTGGTAAAGGTTTAGGAGGTCTTGGACAACTAAAACTCCATGGGTATTGCCTTTCATGAGAATGATGATGTCATCAGCATATAGGAGGTGGCAAGGGGTGTTAGGAACAATGGACAGGGGAAGGATGATTCTTTGGGATTGAAATTGTGAAGGTGGAGGCTAAGGATTTCTTCTGCAATAACCAACGGGTAAGGGGAGAGGGGATCTCCTTGTCGTAACCCACAAGAAGGATTGAAGAAGCCTTGGGGGGATTTGTTAATCAAAACAGAACAAGTAGAGGAGCAAACACACTCCTGGATAATGGATATCCAGGCTTCAGAGAAGTTGAAGAATCTGAGAGCTGAAAAGAGGAAGGGCCAGCTGAGTTTATCAAAGGCTTTGGAAATGTCTAGCTTAAGACAGAGAGAGCCCTTGCTGAGCTTAGAATTGAGCTTTTGAAAAAGTTCAAGAGTCAAAGCTGAGTGGTGGTGGATTGGCCTTCCAGAAATGAAAGCTGCCTGGTTAGAGGTGATCAAATTAGGAAGGAGGGAGGAAAGTCTGGAGGAGAGGATTTTGGAGAGGATTTTGTAGGAGAAGTTCAAAAGACTTATAGGCTTGAAGTTGGCAAAGGTGGTGGGGGAGTTTGTTTTAGGAATGAAGGTAAGGAAGAAAGCATTGGAGGCTTTAAGGAGTTTCCTAGAGAAGAAAAAGTGTTGCACACCTTTGGTAACCGTAAGACCAATGATGTCCTAGGCTGAGGTGAAGAACGCAGCATTGAAGCCATCAGGGCTAGGAGAGCTGTTTTTCTTGAGGGCAAAGACTGCAGATTTGATCTCAGAAGCTAAGGGGGTTGAAACTAGGAAGGAGTTTTTAGAGTCAGAGATCTTAGGGCTGTTGGTTTGGAAGAGGGTGTGGTGAAGCTGGCCAGAGTGGGGAGTGTAAAGCATGGAGAAGTAGTTCATAGCTTGGTCTTGGATGATTAGAGGGTCATCTGTGAGGCTGCCATTAACAGAGATGTGCTTGATTCTATTGATGGAACTTCTGGCTTTGGTAGATTGGTGGAAGAAACTGGTGTTTTTGTCACCTTCCTTAAGCCAGGAGATCCTGGACCTTTGTTTCCAGTGGATCTCCTGAGCTTTGAGGGCTTCATGGAGGTTAAGCTTGGCTGCCATTAGAGCTTTCCTAAGGGGATCTGAGGGAGAGGCATCAAACTTTTCTTGATAATTCAAGACAGAAGCTTCAGCAGCTAAGATGTTTTGATGGACATGGCACTTAATAGCATCTATTATGAGTTGGTATGGTCTAGAAGGAATTATCAGTAAAGCACAGCCGCAAACAAGTATCTGATGTAGCAATGTGGTTGTAGCCTTATCTAGTGGTAGACTCATACATGAGTTCGATATTTGGGAAGCTATGGCCTAAAAAAGGAATTCTTTTAACTTTTATAAAATAAAATAAAAATAAAAAAGATTCTTACACTTTCTCACAGCCTAAAAAAGACATTATATTTCCACAAAAAGACTATTTGATTTTGACCTCCCCTTTTTACAAATGCTCTCCTTTGAGCTTTCATGCAGGGGTAGGAATTAATCCCATTTCATGTTATTTTCGACATTATTCGCCATTTAATTATCGTAAGAAGTTTATTTAATTTACAACTTAAATTAAGGGTAGGATCATTTGATTAGCTTGATATTACATATTTTCTTAATCTACATCCAAGCCTTTCCATCGCAAATCCTCCTTTGATCATCTTGCATCCATGAAAGCCCCCACCTTACTTGTGTTGAGTTAGTGAGACTTCCTAAGCTCGAACAATGGATATTTTGGTCAATAATTGAACCACTGTGAAACTTAAAAAGGAGGTCTATAAACAACATGGGATGCGGTTATAATAAATCAAGTTAAGGTCTAGACAATGATTATAATTTAAATACATTTTATTTTATAAAAGAACTATGCTTTGAATTATAATTTTTTAATAAAGTGAGATGTATTACTCCACACTTCAAGAAGCGGAGAGGTCTTGTGTTCGACACCTACCTTCGTTAGCCACCTCCAATAGTTTTCCCAAGAGAAGTGGATAGGAGGGTTTGCATATGCCTCTAGAGATTAGTTTTTGGCTGTCTAGAATTGAGTGCCCCTCGGGCTCAAGGCCAAAAGCTCTTGGGGTGGGTTGGGCGGGAGATAGCTTAGGTTATCAAAAATAAATAAATATATAAAGTGAAATGTATTGTCACAGTATTTGGGTCCAATAGGTCTCGAGTGTTAGATGTGAAAAACAATAGATCAAATCTAAATATAAACCAAGAGGCATGGCATTAATTGAGCCATATCAAGCTGAAAGGTTTTGGATCTTATTTTGACCGTCAGTTATAATTTTAACTGACAGTTAACCCTCTTTATTAAAATATTTCATATTCTCTCCATGTAACTACTCACTCATATTCTTATCTCATCAAACCACTCACTACTTTCCACTTTAACTCCACTTCTTCCTTTTCTAAGTCTCTTGCTCTACTCGCATCTCTTCTACTCCATTTCTGTCCAATTTTTTTATTTTCATTTATGCGACTTACTTAATGGATGGAGAGAGGTTTTCCACATAACCTTTTTAATGTAGGAATGCTTAATTTATACTACGATTGTGCTAGTATCATTTATTTGGGTCCAATAGGTCTAGTGAGTTAGATGTGACAAACAATAGATCAAATCTAAGTATGAACTAAGAGGCATGACATTATTTGAGCCATATCAATCCATATCATTCTTTGAATTTGCATTTAGTGCGACAAGAGTAGCATTTTGTAATAATATCATAATAAATATAAAAGTTTTAATCAAAGCGAATCCCATTGTTGAAAAAAAAAAAAAAAAAGACGAGAGACTCTTTGTTTGTATGAGAATTTAATACATCAGAATTATGGTAAAATGGGCTCTAAGAAAGGATTATTAAAGAGGTGAGAGTGAAAGATATAAGGTACGTAGATATGCAGATGGGGTCTTGGCTTTTCTAGGATTGGAATTCAATTACATGAAACAAATGGCCTCAAAAGGATAATGAAATTGATGAAAAAAAAAAAAAAACTTGTGAGGATAAATATGAAAAAATAATGAGCTTTTGGTTCCTAGAGTTTTAAGGTATGTTAGTGTACTGTTAAGGTTTCTAAGACACCAAACAATAACCCTCTGAATTTCTACAATGCGAATTTTCTTAGTTTAGTGCAGTGCTTTTCCACATGGAAATTAAGAGAAACTTTGAACGAACTTTTTATAAGTATGTGAGAATCCATTGCTTAGAGGACAGAATCACTTTTTCCGTGGAGCATAAAAATTGCAATGGTACACAAACACACTTAAGGTCTTTTTACTATATTTTCAGTTTTATAATAATAACTCAACAAAATCTTTGTAATACCATTCCAATAAAAAATTTCTTAAATACATGCTTATAGACTGGTGAACTTTGGAACCCTTAAATAGATTGTTAGGATCATCATATTAGCTTAGTTTTTCATTTTTGTTTTCTTTACACGACCGAAGCATCATGGTTGAGTGGTGTTGGCACCTAGTATGAGACACATGCCCAGGATTAGATTCCTGGGCCTTCAAGTTTAATGTATCACTCCTTGTCAAGAGTCCAACTCAGCAAACAAAACTGACATTTCAAAAGCCAAAATCTTTAATTAGCCCAATGATTTTCTCCAGCTGATAATATCACAATAGGAAAATTTGTTGAAGTATTGTTTAGTTTGTTTTCAGGTTAAACCTAAGCAATTTTACTACCAACCAAATACGCCTTGATCCAGTTGGAAAGCCTCACAACCAAGTCTTGAGTTATAGCTGGGAATTCAAGATTCAAGCCCGATCTTTAAACCTACTCTTGAGCCCATGTCTGAGCCAACCCATTATTAGTGCATCTATGCTCTTGGATATGGATCCATGGATTAGGGTCTGAATATTTTATACTACACAACACATTTACAAATAAGGACATACATGGTAGCCCGAAGGGGTAGCTCAATTGTCGTAGGACTATGGTTTACACCCAGAGGTTATAGGTTCGAAACTGCACTACCATACTGAGGCTACAGGGGAGTTTACCCGGCTTCCCTCTGAGCCCAGAGGGATTAGTGAACCCTCCGATAGCAGAAAAAAAAAAAAAAGAAAAAAAAAAGAACATACATGGTATTAGTGTCCGGTGGGCCTGAAACTCAGCTCCAAGTCTGGCTCATTAAGTTTTTTCAACCTATTAGGCATTAGTAATGGCCAACCCACCTATGGTTGCAAACGAGTATCCAATTCTCTGATTACTCGGAAGTTCCGACCTGTAAAAAACCGGATTTGGAACCTAATTTAGGTTCCAATTCATAAATGGGTCTAGGTCTGAAACCTAATTTAGGTTCCGATTGATAAATGGGTCCGGGTCCATATAGGTTCCCACCCATGGACCCGAGACTCGGCATATGAGCCTTTGATATTGCAAATTGTACTTCAAAATCGACTTTTTAAGATATTTTTATATATAATATTAGAGTTAGTAAACTTGATGCACTGTTATAAGCTGAATGATATGCTGATTTTTAAGAAAAGTGAAGAATAAAGAGTAAAACTAGAATTGATTTTGGAACAAGATTCCAGTCCTCTAAGTGGACCAGGTTCCGAAACTGGATTCGGAATTTCCTATCGGAACCAGGTCTAGAACCGGAACAATTATTTAGAAACGGGTCCAACTATGGGCCCACTATGGTTCCGATCGGCAACAGTTCCATTTGTAACCCCGAACCCACCCAACCCGACCAGACAATTCTTTGGCAGGACTAAGGCCTATTGAAACCTTTATTTCAACTTATAATCTTTGATGTACAATATTCCAAATATAAACTATTCTTTTTTAGTTTTTATTTCTTTATTTTTTCTTGTGAGGTGGATTGCTTTGTCAAAGGTTGTCAGTGGGTACCCAAAATTGGAAGAACATACAAAACTAATCCAAAAGTGAACGAATATGCAAACTACTTTGGAATTTGATAAAATAATTGAATAGGTCTCTCAGCCAAAAATAAATAAATAAATAAAATGGTCTAAGATGGTAATCTCAAATGCTGGCATGTGTTGAGCTAAGGACTTGTATTTTGATCAAGCTAATTGATTTCCTTCTGATGTTAGCTTCAGATCTATACATAGATATGTTCTTTCCTTAGAATTGCTATTTTGAAGTTGGAATTACAAACACCAAAGACCCAAACCATTCCCTGATATCCTTTCTTTTTTTTTTTTGGCAATAAGGAGTCTTTTATTTAGATAGAGGAGAAGGGAAACATAGACTGGGGGTAAATATCCATGTTTTTACCTATATCCAATAGGATCACAAGGCTATCAAGTACCAAATGCAGTTTGCTGGGGCCAGATCTAGGCGAAGCCTAAGCTATCGCGGACCGGCTAGTGCAAGCTAGCCCTTACCCTATCTTCAAGGACCAGGCATTTTGATAACTCGTATATTCAAATGTGCTAGACATATGAGAATTCATAGTCAAATAAGCTTATTTTGTTTGTATAGAATTGTAATACATTATCGTCAAATGTGTTTATTTGTTTGCATGAAAGTATAGGTCTGTTTACATGGGATTAGATTGACTTGTTCACATAGAATTGAGGTTCATATGGATTAATTGATTCAAATGGAACTGTTCATTTGTAAGGAATTGAAATATATATGAAGTAATTGATTTAGACGGATACAATTGGATATAGAAAGTAATTGATTCCAATGAGACTTTTTTTTTTTGGCATAGAATTGAAAGACATAGAATTTCATTGTTAATCAGGATTATGCTGATGTCATTTATAGAAAGTCAGCTACCAAACTTTAATGAAAACTTGACCCGAATTCCATCTATACACTTTAAAAGGAAGGCCCAAACCTAGCATAACCTAATCCCCTACTTCCAATTTTAATCAGGTCAGGTTCTGGTTTGGGCCTACCCAAATTACACTTCTAATACGTACCCAAAATACAATACGAAAAGATTACTTTCGCAAAACCCTTGCAAAAAAATCCTAAAAAAATAGATTCTCCGCGAGACCACCAAAACCACCTTCTTCTATCCTTTTTTTTAGAGAAAACTACCGAAAAAATGATCCTAGATGGCCATTAACCAAAAGTGGTACCCATAGTTTTTATGCAATATAACCGGTATTTCCGCCAGAATATATATATATATATATATATATATTACACACACACACACACATATATAGGGGGGTCTTCATATGCATCTATCCCTCACCATTTTTGGTGAGGGACACCCCTTTTGGGGGTGTTCCCTTTTGTACTTGAAACACCCCCAAAAGGGGTGTCCCTCACCAAAAATGGTGAGGGATAGATGCATATGAATATTTCCCATATATATATTGTCTTTTTTCAACAAGCGACGACGTCGTCGCTTAATATTGAGAGTTAGTGTTGACGTCGTCGCTAATTCGTTAAATCTGCATCTTCTCAGAGCTTTATCATGTGCGATTGTTGGTTTTCTGTACCAAAATAAACCAGAAAGAATTCTCCCCCAACATTGAATATTCCTTGTGGAGGTTGTTGATCTCCATTAACGAGATAGGCATAGCAAAGTTTGATCTTCTTTCACGCGTTATCTACCATAAAGCCTGAGTTTCTTATTTACTTTTCAGAAAAAAGTTCATTCAGGTTTTGATATATAGTTTTTTCATTTGATTATCTTTGTTGTATGATTATTTTTTGGTGGCTAAATCAACAAAGTAAGGATCTTTTGAGGAAGGAGGAAAAGAAATTGCTTGGGAAATGGGGAAAACGATTAGAAGAAGAAGGGAAAATGGGGAAATGAGGTTTTGTTGCGATTTGTATGAGTTTGAATGTGATGACGTCATTACACGTTTAAATTTTTAATAGAAAAATAGAAGTGGTCACAGATAATCACTTCTTTGGTCATATCTTCTAAACTACACACTTCCAGCTTGTGCCAGGTCTTGGGAATGATCTGATATGAGAGAAGTGGTGATTGAATCGCGATCATTGATCGAATGGTGCGCTTCTTCCTTGGACTTCGACCACAGATAGATGTAAAGGCCCACCACTATCATGATTGATCCTACAATGCTGTAACAGAGCCAGTGGCACAAACAAAAGGTCATGTTGAATGTCAATTGTTAGAAGGATGGATGCAGTTTTCAATGGGCCGGGCTTGTATTGCTCCAGGTCAGGGCATAAGAAGGATATAGGGCCATCATCCTCAGTTTGCTTCTAAAATGTACCATAAAACTTTGACCCAAGCCCACCTGACAAGGGTAAATAGATTCGAATCTGCGCAAAAAAGGCTTGAACCCCAGAAGGGCCCGAGTCGGATAAAACCCAGTATCATATAGGTAAGACCCAGCGACCATGTTCGATTAGATAAGGTTTCCTTTGCCCCATTACTTTGGAGATTGTTGGGTCCACCCAATCACTCACTGGGCCAATTAACCAACCTGCAGATAACAGCATTATATTCTTACAAATTCACCATTCCTTGCTTATCTTTGAGCCAGGAATCACGGAGTCACACATTGTAATGCTTTCCTAGTCCAGCTTTCATTAGATGGTTTGAGCCAAACTTTTTGGCCCATGGGCTGCAACGCACTATTTTATGGCTTGGTGATTCAATGGGCTGGTCCTCAGCCATTGTTTGTGTCTACATGAAAACCCCAATTAGATGACTCATGCATCCCAATTCCCAACACATCTAACATAAATGGCCTTGATGTCTAAAGGTAACCGAGCCTGACTCAGGCCCGTTAACTGGACTGAGTTGAAAGCTTTGCCCTGGTCCAGGCCAGACAATCTGCAACCATAGAAATAAGGCTTCAACCACTAAGATGATGATAGAAGCAATACCTTCCAGCACTCAACTGATGGCCAAGAAAGATGGACTCCAAGATGGTAGCAAACAACAGCCCTAAAGGAGAGAAGGATGATACAAAAACTGGGCCCTTTAATCTGGAGCAAATAGCTACAAAAAATTGGCTAGCCCACTGTTCAGAGCCCCCTACACAAGACATGTTTGGGCTATTTTAGTATGAGGTTAGTTTATAGCAATCAAAGAGATGTTAAAGTGTTCTAATGAAGATGATCAAATGGTCAGTCTACTAGTACTTACTCCAATGAAGATGTTTAGGAGCTCTAGATCCCATTTGAGCTTCCATTTAGAGGCTTTGTGACTCAATATAGCAGCTATTACAGAAGTTTGCAAAGTCGCGAAGAAAAACATAATAGCAGTCATCGATAACTCAGCTGGATATCTCTTTGTCACAGGCTCCTATGGATTCAAAGAAGCATAAGACAGAGACTATCTTGTATCCTTCTAAAAAAACATGCAATAATTTTAAGCTTCAACACAGATTCATGTGGGAGTTTTTGTTGGCCTAGTGGGTCCAGACCAATTGGGTTCAGGGTTATGGGTAATTTGGTAATTGTACCAGGACTTTCTTATTGACTAGGATAGGGTTTCTTGGGGAATAAGAAAGAGAGCATTATATATTCATGTAATGTGTAACCCATGATAGAACTGTACTGCATATCATACAGAGAGTGAATCCAAAGGAGAGTCGAGTTTCTTTCCCGTGGACGTAGGCAAGTTTGCCGAACCACGTAATTCTCTTGTTCTTGTGTGTGGTTGATTGTTTATTCGATCGCTTATTCACGTTTCCGCATACATGCGCACAACAAGTGGTATCAGAGCCTAGGTTTTCTAGGATTGGATTGTGCTGCGCTTGCGATCGACGGATCGGATCAACGGATTGATCCGGATTCCTGCACGTGGTTTCTCGTTGCTGGAAAGGAACAGAGATCGGACCGATCTCTGTTGGGCCACACGATCAGTTGAAGAGAAGAACGGAGAACAGGTTCGGTTTTGGACTTCTGCACGTGGAGAGATCGTCTTTTACGATTTCTGCTGGGCCACGCTGATTTAGTGTTTCAGAGAATTTTCGAATTCTAGCCGTTGCGCATCGTCATCGTCATCGGACCGGAAGAAGACACAGAGGTTTTGCGTCTCTGTTTTTTCGCAGTAAAAAACTGTTCACATCGGAGCAGTCGCCGCCGCCCGTCGCCGGACTCCTGCTTGTCGTCGGAGTAGGATCGCCGGCCATCTCCGTTAGCCGCCGTGCCGTGGCCGGAGAAGAAGGAAGAAGACAGGAGCAGCCGCTGGGTTCTGTTACAGAACCCAGTTCTGTTTGAAGAAGAAGAAGGGTTGGGTTTGGGTCGGTTTGGGTCAGTTCAGCCCGACCCGTTTGAAGAAGCCCAGCACATTACAGCCCACAGATCAGCCAAGATCAGGTTAAGCTTTGGGTCAGTTCAGCCTGACCCGCTAAGCAGGAAGCCCATTCCAGCAAGCCGCTGACGTCAGCAGAGCAGTACGGTCAGCAGGGGTTTGACCAGATTGACGGCTGAAACTTGTTTCGTCAATATCTTGATCATCCGAGGTCAGATCGGAGATCCGTTTGCGCCTACAGAATCGTTGCGAGCAGATCTACATAACTGTGGAAGAAGATTGGCAGTTTGACGGTCAACACGAAAGTTTGACCAATCGGAGCGCAGAAAACAGTTTTTGCGATATCGGAGCCATCCAAAGTCGGATTTCAGATCCGTTTCTTCCAACGTGCTCGTGGTGACGAGTTCTACAGATTGGTACAGATTTTGAGGTTAGTGAAAGTTGTTTGTTTTTCTTGATTATTCAATTGAGATGGATAACAACACTGTTAACACTACCATGATCAAACTCAACCATACCAATTGGTTGATTTGGAAACCTAAGATGGAGGATATACTTTATTGCAAAGACCTCTATGATCCCATTGAGGGGGATGCTGCCCGACCAAAAGAGATGTCTGATCCAGATTGGAAAAAGATGCATAGAAAGACCATTGGTCACATTAGACAGTGGGTGGATAACAGCATATTTCATCACATGTCTAATGAAACCAATGCGAAGACCCTTTGGAAGAAGTTAGAAGAAAGATATGAGAAGAAAACTGCTGTGAACAAAACTTTTCTAATTAGAAAGCTTGTAAATATGAAATTCAAGGATGGTGGTAAAATTGAAGATCATATAAATGATTTCCAATGCATTGTGAATGAACTGGCTACAATGAAGATGGTCCTTGATGATGAGATGCAAGCTTTATTTCTTTTAAGCTCTTTACCAGATACATGGGAAACATTAGTTGTTTCCGTGAGCAACTCTACTCCAGATGGTGTGTTATCAATGAGTCAGGTTACTAGCAGCTTGTTGAATGAAGAAACAAGAAGAAAAACTGCAGGGACAGATAATGCACAGGCCTTTGTTACTGAGAAAAGGAGGAGGAGTAAGAGTAGGGGACCAAAGGGGGGTCGTGGCAAGTCTAAAGGTGAAACACAGACTAAGAAAAAGTCTGGAAAATGCTTTCATTGTGGCAAGGAGGGCCACATTAAAAAGAATTGATTTGCCTTGAAGGAAAAGAAAGAAGCCAACAATGAGCATAAGAATGACACTAACACAACAGCTACTTTGGATAATGAAGTAGTGGTACTGGCCAGTGACGATGAAACGTGTTTAAGTGTTGCAGATGATCAGGTTGAGTGGGTTGTTGACACAGCAGCATCCTACCATGCTACTCCTTGTAAGGAGATGTTTACAACGTACAAAGCAGGGGACTTTGGCACTGTGAAGATGGGCAACACAAGTCATTCGGATATTGTTGGGATCGGTGATGTCTGCATTCAAACCGATATTGGTTGCACAATGACGCTGAAAGATGTGCGACATATTCCTGATCTGCGGTTGAATCTGATTTCCGGAACTTCATTGGACCGTGCAGGTTATGAGAGTTACTTCGGAAATGGCAGGTGGAAACTCACTAAAGGGTCTCTTATTGTTGCGAGAGGGAAAGCGTGTAATACGCTGTACAAGACACATGTCAAGCTATGCAAAAGTGTGTTGAATGCTGTTGAAGACAAATTCTCTCCAAATCTGTGGCACAAGAGACTGGGACATATGAGTGAGAAAGGACTGCAGATACTGGCAAAGAAAGATCGAATTCAGTACTCCACAGGTACATCCCTTGACCCTTGTGATTATTGCTTATTTGGTAAACAACATAGGGTATCTTTCTCTAAAACATCAACGATAAAATCTAATGTGTTGGATTTGGTATATTCTGATGTTTGTGGTCCCATGGAGGTGGAGTCATTGGGTGGCAATAAGTTCTTTGTCACATTTATTGATGATGCATCCAGGAAAGTCTGGGTTTATGCGTTGAAATCGAAGGATCAGGTGTTCCAGGTATTTCAGCAGTTTCATGTCATGGTTGAAAGAGAAACAGGAAAACTCTTAAAATGTCTCCGCACAGATAATGGTGGAGAGTACACATCCAACCTGTTTAAAGGCTATTGCTCGAAGCATGGTATACGACATGAAAGAACAGTTCCTGGTACTCCACAGCACAATGGTGTGGCAGAAAGAATGAACCGCACTATTCTTGAAAGGATGAGATGCATGATTAGAGTGGCACAGCTACCCAAAGCATTTTGGGGTGAAGCTGTCCTGACTGCCGTTTATCTGATTAACAGGTCTCCCTCAGTTCCTTTAGATTTTGACCTTCCGGAGAGAAAATGGACAGGTAAAGATGTTTCTTATTCTCATTTGAAGGTGTTTGGGTGCAAGGCTTTTGCACATGTACCAAAGGAGCAGCGTTCAAAGCTGGATGATAAGGCAGTGTGTTGCATTTTCCTTGGCTATGGTGGAGCTGAGTTTGGTTACAGATTATGGGATCCAGAGAAGAGGAAAATTATCAGAAGTAGGGATGTAGTGTTTCATGAAGACCAGTTTTTTGGAGATACTGAGAAGACTGAAAAGTCTAAAGAAGTTGTTGATGGAGTGGTTGATCTCACACCGACTCCTTCTCCAGTGCAGACTACAGGTGGAGAAGGTGGACAAAACGATTTGAATCGTGATGAGGCGCAGGGGTTGCCAGATGAACAGGGTGTTGAGCAGGGGGAGCAGTCTCCTCAGTCAGAAACCACAGAACCTCAAGTTAGGAGGTCTACTCGAGAGCGTCAACCATCAACAAGATATCCTGCGGCAGATTATATTTTGCTTACTGATGAGGGGGAGCCAGAGAGCTACCCAGAAGCAAAAACTCATGCAGATAAAGATGAGTGGATGAAGGCCATGAAGGATGAGATGAGTTCTTTGAAAAAGAACAATACTTATGACCTGGTGGAACTTCCAAAAGGCAGGAAGGTTTTGAAGAACAAATGGGTGTTCAAGCTGAAGAGAGATGACAGTGGAGAACTGATTAAGCACAAAGCACGGCTAATGGTTAAAGGCTTTGCGCAGACGAAGGGTATTGACTTCGATGAAATCTTCTCTCCAGTTGTGAAGTTGACTTCTATCATAGTTGTCTTGGGTCTAGTCGCCAGCATGGACTTTGAACTTGAGCAGATGGATGTGAAGACTGCATTTCTTCACGGTGATCTGAAAGAAGAGATCTACATGACTCAGCCGGAGGGGTTTGAGGTAGAAGGAAAAGAACAGTTGGTTTGCAGGCTAAAGAAGAGTCTCTACGGGCTGAAACAAGCACCGAGGCAGTGGTACAAGAAGTTTGATTCATTTATGGTGAATCATGGGTACCGGAGGACAGCTGCTGATCACTGTGTTTATATTCGTAAATTTGGTAACGGCAAATTTATCATCCTTCTTTTATATGTAGATGATATGTTGATAGTTGGACATGATAGTAAGATGATTGACAGGTTGAAAAGGGACATGTCAAAGACTTTTGACATGAAAGACTTGGGTCCCGCACGACAGATTTTGGGAATGCAAATACGTCATGACAGGAATGCCAAGAAGCTGTGGTTGTCACAGGAGAAATATGTTGAACGGGTGCTAGCAAAGTTCAACATGAAAGATGCTAAGCCAGTTAGCATGCCTTTAGCCAGTCACTTCAAGCTCAGTAAGAGACTATGTCCTACTACAGATGAAGAAAAGGAACGGATGACTTCTGTTCCATACTCCTCAGCAGTTGGGAGTCTTATGTATGCCATGGTGTGTACACGGCCAGACATTGCTCATGCAGTGGGTTTAGTGAGTAGATTTCTTTCTAACCCTGGGAAAGAGCATTGGGAAGCAGTGAAGTGGATCTTCAGATACTTGAAAGGTACATCAGATTTTTGCTTGTGTTTCGGAGGCTCAAAACCAGTACTTGAAGGCTTTACAGATGCTGATTATGCAGGCGATCTTGATCGTCGGTTGTCTACTTCTGGGTACTTATTTACTTTTGCAGGGGGAGCTATTTCCTGGCAGTCTAAGTTGCAGAAGTGTACAGCATTGTCTACAACCGAAGCAGAATACATAGCTGCTAATGAAGCAGGGAAGGAGATGATTTGGTTGAAGAAATTTTTCAAAGAACTGGGTTTGAAGCAAGGAGAGTATGTAGTCTACTGTGATAGTCAAAGTGCTATGGATCTCAGCAAGAACGCTACATACCATGCCCGCACGAAGCATGTTGATGTGAGATACCATTGGATTCGTGAGGTCATCGAAAAGAATCTCATGAAGCTGGAGAAGATTCATACTGACAAGAATCCCTCGGATATGATGACTAAGGTCGTGTCTAAGGGAAAGCTGGAGCTGTGTTCAGAGTTGGCAAGACTCGACTCCTAGTAAGGGGGGTTCAGAGGCGTCTTCCCATGGTCTGGAGGGGGAGATTGTTGGCCTAGTGGGTCCAGACCAATTGGGTTCAGGGTTATGGGTAATTTGGTAATTGTACCAGGACTTTCTTATTGACTAGGATAGGGTTTCTTGGGGAATAAGAAAGAGAGCATTATATATTCATGTAATGTGTAACCCATGATAGAACTGTACTGCATATCATACAGAGAGTGAATCCAAAGGAGAGTCGAGTTTCTTTCCCGTGGACGTAGGCAAGTTTGCCGAACCACGTAATTCTCTTGTTCTTGTGTGTGGTTGATTGTTTATTCGATCGCTTATTCACGTTTCCGCATACACGCGCACAACAGTTTTAAATCCTCTGTTGTGATTTCAAAAAAAAAATGGGCCACAAGGCCCACAACACATGTTTGTGCGCCTAAACTTAGTCCCAGAAGTGAAGACCATGAAATGGATATCGAGTGGATGAAGGACTAGAAGTTTACACTTGAACTATCTGTTTCATGGCGTTATATTGGATGGCTAACCCTCTATTGTAAATCGGCCCAAGAAAAATGCCTCATAGCCTATATTTCTTTCACAGAAAAGAAAATCCCTTGGTGGCAAAGGATTTCGATTTCGGAACCTTCTGCCTGTCTATGTTCCATTCCTTGTGGCAATCCAATTGATGAGTGTCAATGGGCCAGACCAAGAATTGCTCTGTTTTGTATTTTGAACTGGTCCGGCCAGTTCAACTCAAAATGTTAATATCTATTAGGGGTGCACAAAAAATCCGTCGATCCGTAAATCCATATCCGATCCGATCCGATTTGCGGATTTTTAACCGATTCGAAGGTAAACGGATTGGTGACAGATTGAAAATTTTATAATTCGTTAGCAACGGATCAGTGGCGGATTTCACCCTCAATCCGCGGATTTAATCCGATCCGATCCGTTGACATGAAATATAAATAAAAATAAATAAAAGGGATCTAAATATAAATTAAGATGTCTAAATTTAAAATAAGAAAAAAAATTTAAGGGGTCAAAATGTAATTTCTTTTACAACATGTTTGATATATTTCTTTTAACATTATATTGAATGGATTGAACGGATTAATCCGATCCGATCGGGTCCTTTATGGATCGGATCGGATTTTAACGGCCACGGATTGATGACGGATTCCAAATCCTTCAATCCGTAGGTAACGGATTAGTGACGGATTTGGCCCAATCCGCACCAATCCGATCCGTGTACACCCCTAATATCTATTACACGCCTGACTAGCTAGGCCTGGCCATTCACATCCAAGTTATTTGGGGCATAACTTTGTGTAAAACAGAGACTTGTCCAAAGAAAAAGAAGTTATGGGGCGCAGCATATAGACTTAGTGACTTGGTCTCATGTATTGTTCGATCAGTGTTTAACCAATAATTCAGGAAAAAAAAAAAAAAGCTGAAACAAGAATGTATTTGTGTGATGAACTCACCAGCATTAAAATCCATGTACGGAAGGAAACCACACCAACAGCCACCATCACCAATCCAACCAACCAATTTCCCATACTTGTGGACATCACCTGGGCACCTCATCCAAGCCATAACATCAAAGTTAAAGCACCAGAGACAGACAAGAGGGTCCCAAAGATCTTCTCTTTCCCCCAGCTGGTGTACCTGAATCTCAAGCTTCTCTTGCCTTGAGATGAGAGAGAGGATGTAGGTGATGGCAGGATTCATGTTATGAACTGAAGACTCTATTGTGCTTGAGGTGAAGTACAGAGCCCCTCGAAAATCATCTTCTCACCTTCAACCAGATCACTGCTCACCTCCTTGAAGAGCTCTGCTTCTCCCTGAAGAAGATCTTCAGGCCTTTCTTCAGTCCTCAGATCAGCTCGATCACCAATTTGCTGAATCTTGCTGATCACCCAGTTCCCTGCATCGATTTCCAGCAGCACAGGACTGCAGCCGTCCCAGGTGAATTCCGCCGCAGATCTGGTCGAAGCGATCTACAGACTGGCAAGACTTCGCCCTCCTCATGGATCCTCAATTTAGGTTGGCTTTTTCTTGGCGTTGTCCTTCTTCGCAGCGATCAATAGGCTCTGGGAGGAAGGTCCCAGTTGCAGATCAAAAGCGCAGAGTGGGCGAAATTTTCTCAAAGCAAGCATGCTGTTTCATTTTCCTCACGCACGCCCATACATCACGTGCATCCAGTGCAGGAATACGTGCTAGTCTTACACACGAAAACTTTATATGAATGGTCAACCATTACGTTCTATGGTCATGCCAAAACTTTGCTCGCATCACACCCAAATCCTCTTGACCTGATCTAACCACATGGGCGGCGGACCCAAGTTGTGGGGCGGCCGCCCCATGTCACATCTTGAAGTCTCAAGAGAATCAGATGGGCCCTAAGCCATGCCGCACATTTGTCTAAAACATTGCCCCACATGTCTTATACGTCTAAGACTTCGTCTCCTTCCCTCTTTTTTTTTTTTATCAAACATGCTTTTTTTTTCTTCTACCCTTTCTCTCCTGCCGTCTTCCTACAAAACCCATGGTTCGATCATTCATAAATTATTCAAATCTCAAGAAGTCCCTCTCGATCCGATCTAGCTTTGCTACCTATAAGGGTTATTGGATTTCTTTCCCCCCTTTTCCTTTTTACTTTTCCCTATTGGATTATTTGGTAATGGAAATCAATTATTTCTTATTTTTTACTAATTTATGGAGAAAAAATAATCGAACTTTTGCATGTTTTTTCTTCCACTTTCACTACAATTTCAAACACTTGTCTAACTTTTCCTTTTGTTGATCCAGGATATAACTCCTGTTGTCCTTGTAATTTGTGTTTATTGAATCTTATATTGATGGAAGAGATTTTGATTCATAGGTTTTAGGCATAGACTGTTTGATTTAAAGAAATTAAAAATTGGATCTAGTGTGAATTGTATTTCTTATTGAGCACGTGCCTTTGGGTTTATGATTTGCTTATACTGTTGTTGTATCATGTTTGCCTTAATTGTTACATATATTAGCTAATTTTCACAATTATGCTCTCCATTTTGTATTTTTTGTTTTTAGGGAAGTGAGTGATATTGTAGGTTTTCTTGTCAAGGGTATTATTTTTACAGTTGACCATTGTCTGCCCCACCTAAATGAAAATCCTAAGTCCGCCACTGTGACTGACCAAAACTAAAATTTGGGTTGGGCTTATTCTTCAATTTTTAAGCCCACATGGAATTTGGTCGTGATTTTCAATCATTTTTTTTTTTTTTTTTTGTTATCGGAGGGTTCCCAACCCTTTGGGCTAGACTAATCCCTCCGAGCTCAGGGGGAAGCCAGGTAAACACCCCTGTGGCCGCAAGGTGGTGGCACTTGTAGACTCAATCTTCGATTCCTGAAGAAGGATGAACCCGGGGTTAATACTAAGACCTCTAGTTCCGGAAAAAGGATGAACTGTGGTCCTGACCACTCGGCCAAGGTACCCAAACTTATAAAAAACAAAAAACTTGAGAACAAGAGGTGTCCCACTGTCCCCGTTTTTGTTGAGAGACCCATTTCTCACCTTATTATCCAGCAGGAGTGGGTATTATATCTCCAAGGTTGGAGTTTGTTATCACAGGAGCGGATATTATATCCCAAAGATGGGATCTCTATTGGGTCACAGTCCCCTTGGATGGGTACCAAAGGAAAAAAGAAAAAAAAAATATATATATATATATATATATTACTTTTAAAATCTCATTACCTTGGAGAAGGAATTTTAGTACTTGGCCTGACCCAATTCGCTTAACCCACTCCAAATTGCACTGGAGTAGGACATTTCCAATTCATTCCCAAGATTTGGAGGGTTATGTTTAGATTTCATCCAGGTCAAGTTCGGGTTTGTTTCAAATTTTCATTATAATTTTTAAACATACACTTCGGGTCAGGCTTGGCTTGAACCAATACCAATCTGACCGGCCGCATTTGCACTCCCAACTCCCAAGTTAGCGAGTCAACAAAATACTAACAATCAGTGAATTCAAACTTTGCATAAAAATCTGTGGTGTAGTGGTGTGATTGAAACACTCAACTGAAAAGGAGGAAAAAAAAAAAAAAACACACTTATAATTCCACACACATCATGTTATAAAGAAGAAGAGACCCATCACAAGATTAGAGAAGAAGAGGGGAGAGAGATGACGATGGCTTCTGGGGAGACAAGAGCTAAAAGAATAGCTCCATATGCTTACATGATATTAGCACAGATCATAGCAGCAGCTTATGCAATCCTTAGTAAAATAATCTTCACTCAAGGGACAAACACCATTGTCTTCACCATATATCAGTTCGCTGCAGCCACCATCTTCATGGGTCCTCTAGCTTTCTTCTCCCACTCCAGTCGCCGGATTTGATCAATGTGAAGTTTTTGTAAATGGGCCACTGTCAGGCTCATGGATTTGATCTGCAGACTTTAGGCCTAGCAATGTTCATACCTCATTGCGGACTTCAATTCTACGGGACCTTGATTGGAGGCTACAGTGTGTGGTTTATTTAGAAGATTTTTAATTGGCCCCTAATCGCATACATAATTCCCATATTTATGGAATGAGGGTGTGAAAGGAGTTCTTTTCCTTACGAAGTCTAAGAGGAGAAATTAGGAAGGACGTGAATTTGAGAAGGGAAAAAATAACAAACGTGTAAGAACTCAATCTCCTCTCGTTGTTATTACTTGAATCGTTTATGGTTTTCTTTCCCTTCACAGATGAATGACAGCGTGGCTACAAAGACAGTTGACAATATGAATTGATCAACAAGGAAGACAATAGAACTGATTCCTTGCCCAAGTATATAACCTTACTAAGAACAATATAACTTGCTGCAATGATCTGTCACAGGACAAAAACATGCATGTGGAGCTATCCTTTGTGCTTTCTTCCCCAAAGAAGAAGAATTCAATTCTTTCTTCTTCTTATTTTGATGTTCTGAATGGAAGTAAGGAAAAAATGATGGAGAGGTAATGGAATTCCTAGTTTCTACTAGGTAATGGAATTGCTAGGCTCTTTTTGCAAAAAATCAGCTTCAACCGTGATTGTTATCATCTCTATATGGGCCCAAAAGTTTAACGGTCAATAGAATAGTCCATTCGGATCGATACATAGTCGATCCAACGGTTCAGTAAATTCGGATTTGACCGAAAGTTAGTGGACATGTGCAATTTAGAGGGCTCATGTGGTTGGTCCATTTGGATAGACCAAAGGTGGGCCCCACAAGCATGAGCTTAAGAGATCTTATTCTAAGTTTTAGCTTAAGAGAGTCTTGCTCATATATATATATATATATATATATATATATATATATATGGGGGGTCTTCATGTGCATCCATCCCTCACCATTTTTGGTGAGGGACGCCCCTTTCTGAACACCCCCAAAAGGGGCGTCCCTCACCAAAAATGGTGAGGGATGGATGCATATGAATACCCCACTATATGTATATATATATATATATATATATATATATATATATATATATATATATAGGGATATTCAAGTGCATCTATCCGTCACCATTTGTGGTGAGGGACACCCCTTTCAGGGAAGTTTCAATTATAAAAGAGAAGTACACATCTCTTTTTTTAAAAGGACAAAGATACTCAAGACAACTTCCCTCCTCATGAAACATCTATGAATTTCTTAAAAGATTCTCATCTCATTTTCGTCTCTAGATACAATGAGGTTGTGGAGAAAATATCTGTAACCAAATATCAACTTTGAAAAACTATGGCCTAGGGTCCCACCTTGATACATGCCAATCAAAAGGGTTGAGTGAGATTGGAAAGTTTCAGTGTGGATTACAGATGGTCCAAATGTCAATACGAACTGACAAATATAACCATTGATTTAAGGGCCAAATTTAATTATGCATCCCATTTATATAACTGTTGGGAATGTTTGGGTAGAGGATCTCTAAATTGGTCAGGTTTAACAAAGAATTTCAAATGCAGACCCCAACTGAAAGCACAAATGTTCAAAGGGTTTAACATTGAAAAAAAAAAAAAAAAAAAAAAAAAAAAAAAAAACCCAATACATGAGAATTGGAGAATTCATAAGCCAAATACATGCCCTATTTATGTGGAGATTACAAATGAGTTGATAAATTTCGAAAGCCGAGGGACAACTGTTGACTTGGCTCAGTGATTCCCAACAACAAGAAATCCCTAAATTCTTGCAAACGAGGGGCAAACCTCCATGTAGGCCTTAAGTTTTCAAAATTTTATTTTCTACCATTAAAGTTTTTGTAATTTTTTATTTTGACTCCTAAATTGTTAAAATTTTCTTTTAATAATTACCCCCCTCTTTTCTGGGTCCGCCCCTGCAGACAGGTCCTTACATTTGTCAAATGGATGGTTCAGATCATTAAAATATGGGCCCTTATTCCCTCAATTTCCTGGGGCCCATTTTCTTTCCTACTCGTCAAATTGTGAGAAATTGAAATATTGGAGCCAACGATTTTTTGCAGAGTGGGCGAAATTTTCTCAAAGCAAGCATGCCGTTTCATTTTCCTCACGCACCCCCATACATCACGTGCATCCAGTGCAGGACTACGTGCTAGTCTTACACACGAAAACTTTATATGAATGGTCAACCATTACGTTCTATGCTCATGCCAAAACTTTGCTCGCGTCACACCCAAATCCTCTTGACCTGATCTGACCACATGGGCGGCGGACTCAAGTTGTGGGGCGGCCGCCCCATGTCACATCTTGAAGTCTCAAGAGAATCAGATGGGCCCAAAGCCATGCCCCACATTTGTCTAAAAAATTGCCGCACATGTCTTATATGTCTAAGACTTCGTCTCCTTCCCTCTTTTTTTTTTATCAAACATGCTTTTTTTTTCTACCATTTTCTCTCTTGCCGTCTTTCCACAAAACCCATGGTTTGATTATTCACAAATTATTTAAATCTCAAGAAGTCCCTCTCGATCCGATCTAGCTTTGCTACCTATAAGGGTTATTGGATTTATTTCCCCCCTTTTCCTTTTTACTTTTTCCTTTTGGATTATTTGGTAATGGAAATCAATTATTTCTTATTTTTTACTAATTTATGGAGAAAAGATAATCGAACTTTTGCATGTTTTTTCTTCCACTTTCATTACGATTTCAAACACTTGTCTAACTTTTCCTTTTGTTGATCCAGGATATAACTCCCGTTGTCCTTGTAATTTGTGTTTATTGAATCTTGTATTGATGGAAGAGATTTTGATTCATAGGTTTTAGGCATAAACTGTTTGATTTAAAGAAATTAAAAATTGGATCTAGTGTGATTTGTATTTCTTATTGAGCATGTGCCCTTGGGTTTATGATTTGCTTATATTGTTGTTGTATCATGTTTGCCATAATTGTTACATCTATTAGCTAATTTTCACAATTATGCTCCCCATTTTGTATTTTTTGTTTTTAGGGAAGTGAGTGATATTGCAAGTTTTCTTGCCAAGGGTATTATTTTTTCAGTTGACCATTGTCTGCCCCACCTAAATGAAAATCCTGAGTCCGCCACTGTGACTGACCAAAACTAAAATTTGGGTTGGGCTTATTCTTCAATTTTTAAGCCCACATTGAATTTGGCCGTGATTTTCAATCTTTTTTTTTTTTTGTTATCGGAGGGTTCCCAACCCTTTGGGCTAGACTAATCCCTCCGTGCCCAGGGGGAAGCCAGATAAACACCCCTGTGGCCGCAAGGTGGTAGCACTTGTAGACTCAATCTTCGATTCCTAAAGAAGGATGAACCAGGGGTTAATACTAAGTCCTCTAGTTCCGGAAAAGGGATGAACTGTGGTCCTGACCACTCGGCCAAGGTACCCAAACTTATAAAAAACAAAAAACTTGAGAACAAAAGGTGTCCCACTGTCCCTGTTTTTGTTGAGAGTCGCATTTCTCACCTTATTATCCAGCGGGAGTGGGTATTATATCTCCGAGGTTGGAGTTTCTTATCACAGGAGTGGATATTATATCCCAAAGATGGGATCTCTATTCGGTCACAGTCCCCTTGGATGGGTACCAAAGGAATATATATATATATATATATATATATATAAATATATATCTATATATATATATATGTATGTATTACTTTTAAAATCTCATTACCTTGGAGAAGGAATTTTAGTACTTGACCTGACCCAATTCGCTTAACTCACTCCAAATTGCACTGGAGTAGGACATTTCCAATTCATTCCCAAGATTTGGAGGGTTATGTTTAGATTTCATCCAGGTCAAGTTCGGGTTTGTTTCAAATTTTCATTATATAATTTTTAAACATACACTTCGGGTCAGGCTTGGTGTGCACCAATACCAATCTGACCGGCCGCATTTGCACTCCCAACTACCAATTCAGAGAGTCAACAAAATACTAACAATCAGTGAATTCAAACTGTGCACGAACATCTGTGGTGTAATGGTGTGATTGAAACACTCAACTGAGAAGGAGAGAAAAAAAAAAAAACGCTTATATTTAATTCCACACACATCATGTTATAAAGAAGAAGAGACCCATCACAAGATCAGAGAAGAAGAGGGGAGAGAGATGACGATGGCTTATGGGGAGACGAGAGCTAAAAGAATAGCTCCATATGCTTACATGATATTAGCACAGGTCATAGCAGCAGCTTATGCAATCCTTAGTAAAATAATCTTCACTCAAGGGACAAACACCGTTGTCTTCACCATATATCAGTTCGCTGCAGCCACCATCTTCATGGGTCCTCTAGCTTTCTTCATTGAAAGGTGTCTCTCTAATTAATTTCCACCCCACTTTCTCTTTTTCTGCATTGTAATTACTGAAATCTTACTATACTGCTCTGTCTAATTTATTGATGCAGAAAAACAAGACCTCGTCTCTCTCTATCAATCTTATGTTGGATGTTCTTAGTAGCATTACTTGGGTGAGTGATTCCTTCATTGTCCATCTGACCATTTTGAACCTACCAGCAATTGGATTACATGGTTCCAAACTGTTCTAAATTTCACCTTTTTCCTCCCATGTTCTATCAAGTCTGAGGAAAACTTCATGAGAACAAAACTATACTAGTTGGAGATTACAGTCTTACACTCATAAGTCATATCCATGATGTATTTATTTATTTATACATTTTGTGCGTCTGTGTGATGATTACATGCAGTGGTGTTCATGGGTTTAGAACCCCGACCCCCATTGTGCTGGATTTGGGTTGTGTTTCTTGGCTCATGCCTCATGGGATGGACCCAAGCATAACTTTCCAGACCAGTAGTCAAGTGAGCAGGGTCTGAGGCTACTTATGCTTAAAGATGGTCCCAATCCAATCTTTTTAGCATAAATGAATATGAAGTTTTTGCATATGCATGGGCCACTGTCAGGCTCATGGATTCGGTCTTCAAATTTTAGGCCTAATAATTAAATGGGGCGAACTTGGATTGCATTTGACCCACCCCATGAGCACC
The DNA here is from genome assembly GCA_028538565.1 of Umbellularia californica. Classification (NCBI taxonomy): domain Eukaryota; kingdom Viridiplantae; phylum Streptophyta; class Magnoliopsida; order Laurales; family Lauraceae; genus Umbellularia; species Umbellularia californica. Next base: position 43,939,698 of record JAPQWN010000009.1, read on the forward strand.
CTTATGTGTAGGGTCTGGTCATCAAACATTCGCCCATCAAAGCAGAAAGACATAGAAGTGGTTAATTTTAAAATAAGAGCCCTTTAGGTGGTTCAGAAAGGGAATGAGATTTATTGAAAAACAATTGTGAAATTAACTTTCATTTTTTTCCCTGAATCATGAGAATCACTAAGTGGGCACATCACATTTTCAGATAGTTTCTAGCTTCCCTTCTTTTTTTTTATTCTTTATCAGCTTGATGGATTTTAATATTTGTCAAAATTGAAAGATATCAGTCAAATTCAAATTAAAAAGCTTCCACTATTATAATTAGAGAAGTAATTTACACTCGGATCTCTTGCAGGGCAACACTATTTCAGAACCTTTTCTCAGCTAGCCTGAATTACGTATCAAGCACAACACAATCTGCAATACTCAACCTCTTTCCAGCTTTTACGTATCTCATTTCCATTGCTTCCCGGGAAGAAGCGCCGGAACTTTATCGCCTGAGGGGCATCGGAAAGCTATCCGGCACGCTTTTATCGGTTTCGGGTGCTTTTACTATGATATTTTGGCATGGAAAGGCCATCAAAACAGTTTTAGCAGCAAGCTCAGGGAATTCGGTTATTGGATGCACCATGGCCGCTTTGGGAATTCTTGGCCTGAGCTCATGGCTTGTGTTGCAGGTGAGACCAGTGGTTACGCATCCTTGAAGTAAGCTACTTTTTTTAGTGTTTTTTAAGGTTCTTTGACTGGTCAAACTGGTATGACTAAGAGGTCAATGGGTCCACCTTTTACTTAATGGGCCACCAGGATGGGGCAATGGCCCAGTGGTTATGTGTGATTCTGATACATGTTAGCTACAAATTGAAACAAACCATGGCTAAACTATATATACCCAGACATAGATGGAATCCAAGTTACAGGACTCAAACCCATGCCAGAATTTATGTTAAATCCTAAACCAGGCACAAATAAATGGACTGGATCCAGATTCATATACTTATGTAACATATTGAATCTAGGTATGAAACCTGTGGATGTCCCGCATTTGTATCTGGGTCAATGCAGTAAATGCGATTAGTCCTAACTCAGAGATGAGTCAATTTATACCCATACCCTTTTTTTTTTTTTTTTTTTTTTTTTTAATTCGGTTCATTCAAGTAGTTGGGTTATAATGACCCATTTTCATTCTAGGATGGATAATAATGTACTAACTCAGAAGTGTTTTCTTCCATGAAACGTTGTTGTTCTTCAGGGGCCCATGTCAAGAATATATCCAGCAGAATTATCCAGGACAGCTATGATGTACTTCTTTGGTACACTACAAACATGCTTGTTAGTTCCATTTGTGAGGACTAATGCCTCTGCATGGAAGCTTAAGTGGGATTTGGAGCTATTGAACATATTTATTGGAGTGAGTATTCAAACCAATTTATTCCAATCCAACACTTTCTGTCTTTAATCTGCATTGCATTTTTTCTTTCTTTCACAATATCTAATGCACTACAATTTCATTGTGATGTGTTGTTTAGGGAGTGGTGAATTGTGGGATTGGAATCTTCATCTTCTCTTGGTGTGCTCGAGTCAAGGGTCCTCTTTTCGTGGCAGTGTTCGCACCAGTGACATTGCTATTTACAGCCATAGTGGAGGTGTTATTTCTTGGTGGCACTTTTACTGTTGGAAGGTTAGACTTCACAACATATTCAAAATTTAAACTTCATAACATTTTAAGATTTCTTTTTTGAAGGGTGGATTTTATTTCAATGGTATATTGGAAAATTAGTTCAACTCAATTGAATTATAACTGAAAATGGGTTGGTAGGAGTTTTGACGATCTATCTACCACAAAAAACTGATTTTTAGCGGTGGAAAAAGCACCTTTAGTGGTGGCTTTTTTCTGCTGCTAGTAATAAGGTAAGTGTAGTTTTTAGCAGCAAAAAAAAAAAAAAAAAAAACCACCGTTAAAGATGTTAGGTAAGTGCAGTTTTTAGCAGCAGAAATTGGTTTATGCTGTTAAAAGTAATGGAAAACCTTTGATGGTACTATTTAGGGTGAAAATGACACTTTTGACGCAGGAAAAAAAAAAAAACGCTCTAAAAGCCTTTTTTCGCCGCTAAAAATCACTTAACACAATTCAATTTTGTTTTGTTTGCATCATAGGTTTTCCAACTTGGTATATCAATTAGGAGCCTGGCTGAGTTGACTAAATATGGTCACATAACGATGACTTGAACACATCTTGACTAGTCATGCTTTATTGAGTCAGTTGGATCGTATTGAGTCATTTTATCCTCACATAATATAAACGCAGATAAGGCTATACATGTCTTACATTAGTAAATATATGGTAGATGTTAAGTTTAACCAAAAAAAAAAAAAGAATGGTAGATGTTGAAATATGAAAATGAAAATAGGAAAATTGAAACTACAAGAAATATTATATACATATATATATATATATATAAATTTTTTCGGTTCTTTGAAGAAATAAATATATTTTATATTTGAAATAATTTATAATCTGCCAGTTCAACTGCAAAGTTGTATTATACTTTATGTTTGCATTTGTTTTATTGCCTAGAAAGATGTATTGTACTATGTGTATGTGCAAATTTATTCATTATAGAGCAAATTTCTCATATGGTATTGTTTGTAACATTAATGGATTAAGTTTGTTTCCTTTGGTTGTTGGTTGTTGCAGTATTGTAGGCTCATTGATGATTGTTGGAGGCCTCTATGTATTTCTGTGGTCAAAATACAAGGAAGAATCTGCCAACTTAGAGGATCCAGACTTAGAGGATCCAGACTGTAAAATCTCCTCTCCCCTGCTTTTAAATGGAAACCCATGACTTGAAACTGATGTCACAGGTTACAGGAAAAAACCCAATCAATTAATTGGGCTCGTTTCTTTAGCAAAAGTAGTAGTAAAGTTGAAGTAAAAATAAGCAAATGATATCACGACATCTTTTACTTCACCCTGTTTGGATGATCAAAGTAGAGCGGAGAAAAGTTATGCTGTGAAGCTTTTCACTTAATGCTTAGATGGAAAAAGTAGAGTGGAGAAGTTATGGTGCGACACAATTTGCTCTTTTACTCCACCACAAGCCTCTCTTTTCTTTTACCACCAAAAAGTGTGATAAATTGTATTATAGTTAATTTTACGAGAAAAAGTATCATTTTTTAATTTAATATTTTTTTTTCATAGTTTGGCATCCACTTTATCTTTGTATTTGTAATGAAGTGGTATTTGCATTCAACATTTGTGATATTGATGAAGTTCTCCTATTAATGACCAGATGGTGTCCTCTTCAAGCAATCTGTTTTTCCTACAATTGGCATGTGATGTTCAAATATCCCTTACACTGTTACATTCCAAGTGTGTGGTTTAACTCAGTTGCCTGGCACTCACTTTACTTATAAATTGACTGTGACAAAGAACAAACTAACTATGTCACTTAAGAGCTACATCAGGCAATCCAAATGGGTGAACCTTGGTTTTACCTATGATTGATTATGTCAAAGAACAAAATAACTATCGCTTAGAGGTAAATCAGGTTGTAAAAATAGGTGACCCTATTTTTACCAAGATTTCAAATAGTCTCCAGATCTAATTAAGGGTGTTTGTGGGCTGGGCCTGCCTGCTTTGGGCTAAGCTTGGACCTTAGGTTTGAGTACTCAGGTCAAGCCTAGATCTAAAATTGGGACCTATTTTAGTATTTAGTCTGGGTTGGGATTAACTGAAAGAAATCCTAAATCTCGGCCAAACCAGGCCAAATCAGATTGGTCCAAAACTTAGTGCTTACATGAAGCTCAGCCCGGCCCAGCCTGATTAATTAAAATGGAGGGCCTTACATGTTTGAGGCATTCAAGTCTCAGCCTAGACACTTGTGGTCCATGTTGGGCTTGAGCCAAATGTGGGCCCATGTTTCTAAATCTGGATTAAGCCTAATCATGCCTCAGCCAGGTCCAACCCTATCTATGAACACCCCTCTCTGCGAGGATCTATTAAACCCTTTATTTTGAAGATGGGATGGAGGTCCAAATGCGTTATTTTGTGAAGATGGGGCCTTTCTTCATGCGATGTTAAATGTTCTAACAATGTTTCTACCAAAACAAAAATTGTTCTAACAATGGTTAGAGAGATCTATGCAAGTAGGACTTTCTTGCATGATTCAAACTGCTAAAAATAACTGTCATCACCTTAGGTTAAACTTTTCTCCAACAAGAGCTACTCGCCCCTATTTCAGATGATTAACAGGTAAAAGCACATAACAAGAAGGGGTTGCTCAGTACTTGATTGGCAACCCGGGTAATCCCACATGTCACCTGACTGCCCAAGGATTGATACCTCGGTGTGCCACTCTTTCCACTTGTGTGGGCTATCCTTCCCACCTTGTAGACTTTTCTTTCAACTTATGTGGGTTCTCCTTCTCACACTATGGACTACCTCTTTCACTTGTGTGGGCTCTCTAGGGTCCCAACCCCAGCCCAATAATAAAAAAGGTGAAACACATTAAAGAAGGCTGGTGTGGTGGTTACAGACTTACAGGGATGCATGGTGGCAAAATAATTTTATGGCCACGCCTGTGTTTCCATTGAAAACTTGTACTCATTCAAGTAGTCAAAGCTTTGACTGTTTCTAGAAATGATGGATGGGTCAACCATTTGTTTTCGAATTTAAAAGGGCGGCATTTGAGGCATGAGTATTTTTTTGATGAACTAGAAGGATAGGGCTGTGATCTGATGAGATTCTGGGGAGGTGGTGGGTTGTGGGGTCATGGAAGTGGTGTTGCCAAGAAGAGTTAACTAGAGCTCTATCTAATCTGGCAGCTACATATGAGGAGCCTTGTCTGTTATTGGACTAGGTATATTTATTACCAGAGAATTTTGTTTCTTGGAGACCTACTAGCATGACTGTAGATTGGAAAGCTTTGAGGGAGGAAAGGTTAGGATCGCGGAGGCTGAGTTTGTTAGCATGGGAGAGAGTGATATTAAAGTCCCCTAGCAGGCACCAGGGCGGGTTGGTAGAGGAAATATCAATGAGGGCTGTCCAAAGGTCTCAAGTTTGAAAATCAAGCTCACTTCTATTCTTCCTACGGCAACCTTTGCTACAACGAGGCTTCCATGAGACTCGATTGCCCTCCACTCATTCCTATACCTTTAGCAGCAATTGTTGGATGGTTGAGGGGAAAAAAATAAAATAATAATAGTTCTACTCTCTCTTCTCCTTTACTTCTCCTTGAGTCACTCCTGCACTATAAATTATTATTCAAAATCTCAACTTGAATATTTGGGATCCACTAAATTAATATCTTGTGCGGATCCACCATATGAGCAACGCACTTGTTAGGGCTGTCAATCCGGCCCTTTGATGAGGGGACCCGGCCTGGCTCGGCCCTCAAAAGCTCTCAAAGCGAGGGCTTTTCTTTTTTTCCCAAAGCCTGAGAGTAGGGTAGGGCCTAATTTTGAAAAGCCCGCATCCTTGAGGGCCGAGCTAGGGCTTGACTTAGCCAGCTCGAGAGCCCGGCCCTTTATCTATTAATATATAATACAAATAATATGTATAATATAGAATATATATATTTTTTTATAGAATATATATATTTTTTAAAACACATATAAAGAACTCCTCTAATTAGCAATTAATGATAGAGACTTAATATTTTTTCAAACAATAATAACCGAGGCTTAAAAAGAATTTTAATGGATATCCCCATAGATCACAATATTGCCACCTATATTTAATTCTATGTTATCATTTAAATGATATATTTGATTCTCTGTTTGCACAGCACGGACATATTCTTCAATGAAAAGGGAATTTAAGTTGTCATTTATCATATTGATTTTCACTAATGTAAACTATTGAAGGTTGAGAGTTTAGATAGATGATCATTAACATTATCATTAAGTGAGGTTGAGTTTCAACCACTAACTATTGATCGATGCCAATTTCTTTCTATACCCTTACTTTTACGACTATTGTTGTTTCATTCATGTGGACCCCACTTCCGAAGTTAAAAGTTTGTTACTCATGAATCAAATCATCTTTGTCATTCATCTTCGGTATTCAAAGTTTAATTATTTTGTTATAAAATCCAAAGGTGATTTTTCGAAGAATTACAAGTTAGGGTTAATGCTAACTCAAGAGTGGTCTAATGTTTATTTGAACCACATATACAAATAATTACTTTGGAATAAATCTAATGCCTATTTGAAGTAAATCTAATTGAATCAGACACAACTTGCCAAACATGTTCTCACGGTTCACATTATTGCTTGATAAAAATATATAGAACATGAAATAGTAAAAAAGGCAACAACTAGCAAAACTTCAACTACGACAATCTTAATAATAGTTTGAAAACGAACAAAACCAAGCACATTATTTAAACTATTAAGTATGAAAACAAACAAAAACGAGCACATTATTTAAATTATGTAACTACTGCTGGTATGTTAAGGTATTTAAAAGTGTATTTCCTAGTTTCATGGCACAATACTATCACATTAATTACCTTATTTCTTTTAATCCTAACTAATATCTTTATAAAATGATGAAGTAACTTGTTTTGTGCATTCTTTTAGAAGTGTTACAAAAAGATTGACTTTTACATTGCCCCTTGAATAAAGGTGGGTTAGCATTATGATATAGAAGAATAATTATATATGATAATATTAAAAAAATAATCATTTTTTTGACCCTAGCCCGGCCCTGACCCTTAAGGGTAAGATAAGGGCTTCGATATTGTAGGCCCGCCATGGACTCCGAGGGCTTTGACTTGACCTATGCCCGGCCCGCATATATGAGGGTAGGGTAAGAGCTTACCTCGGTCCCGCCCGGGCTCGGCCCTTTGACAGCCCTACCACTTATCCCCCATCCTTTGTCTCCATTACATGAGACCCATCATGTCCAAGAGTGGCAGACCCAAGATTTTTATTTGGGTTGGGTAGACAATGGTCAACTGAAAAGGTAAAAACCAACCGAATTACAATAATCTCCACTTATTACATGGTTTAAACACATGATTTTCTTTTTTTGCAAATTAAGTATGAATAACTCATATCATAGGGTGGCGCGATGACTTTACTAGAATGGGACATGCACGCCGCCATTTTGGATCATACCTGTGGCTGCCCAGGTTTGCATCATGTAGGTCCACCCCTATCTCCGATCTCTATCTAATAGTCAAAAGTAGGAAATAGAATGGGGGTGCGCCTAGGCCTGTCAATGGGACGTGTTGAAGCTGGTAGAAAGCCCGGCCCTGCCCGTCCCAAGCCCGAAAACACAAGGCTTTTAAAAAAATTTTGAGCCCAGTGGGCTGGGCTTGGACAATACATTTTAAGCTCGGCCAAAATGGGACTGGGACTGGGACTGGGCAGAAACAACCAAGCAGGTTCAGGCCCGGCCCGGCCCGCTGCAAAGTCATTTAATAATAATTATTTATATGTTACTGAAAGTGCCCTTCACTAACAACAAAAAACAACTAATTAGGTTTTAACCGATCCTACATTACTTTAACTTGACTCATATAGGATACTCATTCTCATTCATCTCTATTGATTTTTTTATTTTCTACTTTCACCGGCCAAAAAAAAAAAAAAAAAAAATGGTTTTAACCATTCCTACATTACTTGACCCATATAGCCTATAGGATATTCATTCATTTCTATTGATTTTTTTACTGTCACTGGCAAAAAAAAAAAAAAAAGTTTTTAACACCGCCATGTTGCTTGTTGCATTGCATTGCCGGTCTCGAGTCCGGAAGAAAGGGGGGTTTAAAGTCCGGTTCACACCGGGTATCTTGTGACAGTAGAAATAATTAGAGAATGATTTGCTTATGTCTAGGATTGGGCTAAGCCTAGGCCTGGCCCTGTCCCAGCCCGAAACCGTACGGGACGGGATTTGATGTAGGCTGATTCAATTTAGGGCCGGGATTGGACAACACCCAACGGGCCTGTCCTATTTCCGGGACAGGATTGGACAACTCAAGCCCAGGCCAGGCCCGTCCCATTGACAGGCCTAAGTGCGCCATAGGCCATTTTGGAATTGTATCATGTAGGCCCGCCCCTGATGTCCACCCTTCTGAAGAACCTACTCCTCACGTAATGAGAGGACATATACAACAAACAACCCCAATTATCAAAATAATCACCTAATTCTAAAAGAAACTAAAAACAAAAGAACGAGAAGAAATACTCACAAAGCTGTTTTACCTCAAATTGCCGTTCCCCGGCAACGGCGCCAGAAATGCTTAGTTGTTTTTGGGTGTGTGTCCTAAGCGGAGGACAATTTCATCGCTGAGTAGCACTTCGCTCATGAAGAGGTCGAATCCACAGGGAACGATCTAGAGATTTTAGGCTATGGAGAACTTCTTTTGGTCGAGAGTGACCAACTTTGGTTCAAAAGGTGGAATTAATTCTAAGCTAAGGACTGATTAAAACTGCAGAAAACTGAATGAAAATGTTATACTAAAGAGATGGTTCAACCTTTGGGTTCAATTCACCCCGATTTGCATGGTTTCATCTTCCTTTTCCTTACACAGGTAAGATTTGGATCAATCCAATCTTACCTGGAAAATTTCTTTGTGGAAATCAAATAGCAATCTGAATTAATAATTTCCAAGGAGATTCCTAGACATTCTATTCAATAATCTGAGAGTCATCGACCTAAGTACTAGTTGTATCATCATAGATGAACACAATTAGTCAAAGGCTTAACATCTCAATTATGATTTCTGGAAGCAGAAAACCCAAGGAAACTATCCTTTATCATCAAAACATTAATCAATGAAGACAATTCCTGTAAATTTTAAGGTGAATTCCCCTTAGGTTAAACCATCTAAAATTCTACCCCTCCATTAATGGAGAAGTCTTCAAACAGATTAAATGGATACAAAAGAACAAAAAAAAACATAATTGAAAGATTACCTCTATTAAAACTTGAAACAATATGAAGGATTCTATCTCAATACAAGAATTCACTAAAATTGAACACTGATCTTCAATTAAAACTCACTATGCATTCATCTATGGAAGAAAGAGAGAAAAAGGGGCTGGGAAACTAATTAGACAATTCCCAGATAACCCTAATTTTAGAGTTACCAGGCTTTATATAGGTCCCCACATCTTTAATTACAAAAATGCCCTAAAAAGCAAAATTCTATCCAAATCCGAGTGTTCTACCGGTAGAACTTGCGGTTGAAGAAGTTCTACCGGTAGAATTTCCGGTTTAACAGGTTCAGGTTTTTTCTCCAAGCTCTCTGCCAGAATTCTCGCCATTTCTACCGGTAGAAATTGCGGTAGAAGCAGTTCTACCGGTAGAACTTCCGGTAGAACTGTGGCTCTCAGTTTCTTCAACTCTCTGTCAGGATTTTCGCCTTTTCTACCGGTAAAACTTGCGGCTGGAACAATTCTACCGGTAGAACTTCCGATAGAATGATGGAACTCCATTTCTTCAGCTCTCTGCCCAGGTTTTGGCCATTTCTACCGGTAGATCTTCCGGTTGGAGTGTTGAAGTTCAATTTCCTTCTTTATTTTGCCTCAAACTTCAATTTCACTTGCTCCTTCAATCTGTACTTGATCTATTCATCATCTAAAAGCTTCATTCTTCACAAATTTCCTGCAAATGACCAAAAACCAATACTCGTGCAAAATTATATGAAATCAACGGAATTAAACACGAATGAAGGTGATGGAAAGGCAATTAAGTCTCCAATTGCTTAACAATTAGGTACTTATCAATTGTGATGGGCCTGTCATCTTTGAAAATTAAGCTTTTTATGCTCGAGAGATTTGCTCGGCATTTTCAATCTCTGCCTTTCATGTAAATAGCTTTTGCTTTTTATATAATAGATATTGAAAAATCACGCGTTACACAACTACACGAGTCACATAGATGAGAAAAAATTGCTGTGAGCTAATTATTGGATTTGGCGCAAATTTATCTCTAATGACAAATGGCATGCACCATTGGAATGATAATATAAAAGTCCATTATGGTTATGTTCCTTGCATGATCATTCAAATGGTCTAATAACAATCCGCTAAAAGCTAGTACGATTTGTGTCAGTTCTTCTATTTAAGGTGGGATATGAACAGAATTAATGAAACATAGCAAAGCCCGGCACCAATTAGATCAGACAGCTCACTGCAAGTCATTGATAACACCTCTCTTTCTCTAGAGAAAGTAACAACAAAACTGTCCAGGTGTGAAAAGCAGAAGTTTAAACAGCATGATGCAACATGCCATGGACCCTTCAAGATGAAAATTAAAAAAGTTATACACTTTATACCACATAAATTTTCTTGAGGCACTATTGATGGGCCACACCATCAGTAGGCCAGTGTACAATGCACTTAATAGCATCTATTATGAGTTGGTGTGGTCTAGAAGGAATTATCAGTCAAGCACAGCCGCAAACAAGTATCTGATGCAGCAATGTGGTTGTAGCCTTATCTAGTGGTAGACTCATACATGAGTTCGATATTTGGGAAGCTATGGCCTAAAAAAGGAATTCTTTTAACTTTTATATATATATAAAAAGGGGGATTCGGCGACGGGTTCCTGAACATTTCACTTTATTGCCTAGGTCCACATTCTTTTCTTATAGTGTGGTAGGTCCTTTTTCCAAATTTGAAAACCTAAAATGTCTAATTTACCCTTTCTTCAAATCATATCCCTTGATTAGTGGGATAAGCCATTAATAATGGTCAACTACCATTAAATTAGTTACGATTAATAAAATTCCACTAATGAGATTTTAAAATAGATTTCAAAAAAACAAAAATAAATTTCAAAAACAGGAAACAAAATTTCAAATAAATTTCTAAAAATGAAATAAATTTAAAAAACACAAATAAATTTCAAAAGAACGCAAATAAATTTCAAAAAATGAAATGAATTTAAAAAATGCAAATAAATTTCAAAAGAAAGCAAATAAATTTCAAAAAACGAAAGAAATTTCAAAAAATGCAATAAATTTCAAAAGAACATAGATAATTTAAAAGTCGCAAATAAATTTCAAATGATCCAAATACATTTCAGAAAATGTAAATAAATTTTCAAAGAGGCAAATAAATTTCAAAAGATCTAAATAAAATTCAAAAAATATAAATAAATTTGAAAAGACGCAAATAAATTTTCGGAAAAACTTAGATAGATTTTCCAAAAACTTAGATAAATTTGCCTAACATACAGAAAGAGTTATCCAAAAACTCAGTTAAAATTTCCAAAATGAAGATAAATTTGTCAGAAACTCAGATAAATTTATTAAAAACTCAGATAAATTTTCCAAAAACTCAGTTAAATTTGTCGGGAACTCAAATATATTTGCCAAAAACACAGATAAATTTCTCAACAACTCAGATAGATTTGCTTTTGGGCTTTTGAAACCAGGTCAAACTTGACCCGACCTGACCTGGACTGGAACCTACCCTCTGGGTCATCTTCTTCCTCTTCTCGTTCTCCTGTTCCACAGCAAGAACTGGAAACGTTCCTGCAACGATGATGGCACAAACGAAGTTCAACACGGGGCTCCGGCGAGGTGGCAGTGGTGATCCTCTTCTCTTCTTCCGGCAACGACGATGGCTCTGACGAAAAACTTGTCTTCTTCACCATTGAAAAGATCACAGGGAATCATTACCATCTTTTTTTTTATGGAGATTAGGGGATCTTTTCGAAACGCGTGGCAGCTTGCCAGGCGGATATTATAATAAGCGATGCAAGAAAGCCTCACGAGATTGTCCATCTGCAACAAAACCACGTGGTGCATGTCGGATATGCACATGGAGTAAGTTGAACCCTGAGATAAAGTGGGGACCATCGGAACCCATGGATATTTTGGGCAATCCTAACCGTCAGTGATTTAAGAAGGTAGACGAATTGTAATAGCTGGTTCACTTTTGAGGGAAATATTCCCAAATGGGGTGTGGGTGGGGACTTAAAAGGTGTTCTTGGCAGATCCCTTCCACAGGAGGCGGGGCAGGATGCAGACTGCCGGTCCTCCTGCCGACGGCGTCTGTGGCAGGGAGTGCAGTAAACAGGGAGATGTTATTAATTCGGTGCGACTGTTTGGTTAGGAGGAGTGGGAGTGGGTGTTGCAGAGGTGGCTGCTTGTATGGATGCAGTTGATGGTCCGGTTGTGGATGATGATGATGAGAACAAGATAGGATGAGGCTCTGTTTTATCGGGTGTTTGGTTAAGTGGCGAAGATCAGAAGCAAGTTGATGTCGCTTGGTCTCGGGGGTCGCTGGAAATGGTGACTTTGAGATGATGATGGTGCAGAAAACACAGGTATTGCTGTGATGTGGAGCCGGTCCTCCTCCCTCTCGAGCTGGAATCTACACCGTGGAAGACGATAGGGATCTCGAAAGTGACAAGGATGAGGTAGAGGATTCCGATCGCAATATGAGATGAAAGGATCTTTGCCTGCTGATTGAGAGAGCCAGATCTATCTTCGCCTTCTTCATCTTCAAAACCCTAGTTCCGAAACCCAAACGACAATTCCAACATAGAAATCAATGATCTTCTCCAATCAACAATCGTGGCCCACCTTATAATGAGGGGGAGAATGGAACATTTGAAATTTTGAAATTCAAAAGTAGATGCCTAAACAGTTGAAAGAGGGCAAATTAGTCATGCAAATTGTATCTAGGGACCTCTGGCTGCAAATAGTCTAGCTGCTTGGACCACAGCACTTGAAAAGAATTTGCCTGGACTGGAAGCTGGATAGATTCAATTATAGGGACCTTTCGCTAATTATCTCTATAAAAAAAAGATTCTTACATTTTCTCACAGCCTAAAATAGACATTATATTTCCACAAAAAGACTATTTGATTTTGACCTCCCCTTTTTACAAATGCTCTCCTTTGAGCTTTCATGCAGGGGTAGGAATTAATCCCATTTCATGTTATTTTGGACATTATTCGCCATTTAATTATCGTAAGAAATTTATTTAATTTACAACTTAAATTCAGGGTAGGATCATTTGATTAGCTTGATATTACACATTTTCTTAATCTACATCCAAGCCTTTCCATCGCAAATCCTCCTCTGATCATCTTGCATCCATGAAAGCCCCCACCTTACTTGTGTTGAGTTAGTGAGACTTCCTAAGCTCGAACAATGGATATTTTGGTCAATAATTGAACCACTGTGAAACTTAAAAAGGAGGTGCTTAGCTGATTTATGTGGTGTGCTTGGATGTCCTAAGCGGAGGACGGGATTTATCGCTGTGTAGCACTTCGCTCACGAAGAGGTCGAATCCACAGAGAACGGACTAAGGTTTCAGCTCTAGAGGACTTCTTTTGGTCTAGAGTGACCAACTTTTGTTCAAGGATTGAATTGATTCTAGGCTAAGGACTAATTAACACTGCAAAACTAATTGAAATTGTTAAGCTGAGAGATGGTTCAACCTAGGGTTCAATTCACCCGGGATTACATGATTTCATCTTCCTTTCCATTACGCAGGTTAGAATTTGAGCAATCCAATTCTTACCTGGAAAATTCCTTCGTAAAAATCAAATATCAATCCAATTGAATAAATTCCAAAGAGATTCTAAACGTTCTAATCAATAACCTGAGAGTCATCGACCTAAGCACCAATTGTATCACCCTAGATGAACACAATTGGTAAAAGGCTTAACATCTCAGTTAAGATTTCTGAAAACAGAACATCAATGGAAATTATCTTTCATCATTAAAGCATGATCAGGAAGAATAACCATGTAAAACCCAGGATAACTTCCCCTTAGACTAAACCATCTGAGATTCTACCCCTCCATTAATGGAGAAGTCTAAATACAAATTAAATGAAAGCAAGAGAATAGAAAGAACAATATTAAAACATTACCTCTATCGAAAACTTGAATTAAAAATGAAGAATTCTGTCTTACTACATGTGCTTAGCAAACTTCAACAACGATTTTCAATGGAAAACTCCCTATACATTCATCTATCAAAGGAGGAAAGAAAAGGGGGCTGGGAAACCAAGACTATTCCCAGATAACCCTAAATGTCGAGTTACAATGCTTTATATAGGTCCCCAAAACTTTAATTACAAAAGTGCCCCAAAAAGTAAAATCCGAGTGTTCTACCGGTAGAACTACCGGTAGAAGTCGTTCTACCGGTAGAACTACCGGTAGAACAAGTGCACAGCTGATGTCCATCTCTCTGCCTGATTTTCAGCCATTTCTACCGGTAGAAATTGCGGTTTAACCTTTTCTACCGGTAGAAATTCCGGTTGGACGAGTAGAACTCCATGCCTTCAGCTCACTGGTTGAATTTCAGCATTTTCTACCGGTAGAACTTGCGGTACAAGAAGTTCTACCGGTAGAAATTCCGGTAGAAGAGTGAAATCTCATTTTTTCAGCTTTCTGTCCAATTTTTGGACATTTCTACCGGTAGAACTTCCGGTTGGAGTATAGAAGTGCAATTTCCTGCTTTTTGTTGCTCAATTCTTCGAAGTCACTTGATCCTTCAATCTGCACTTGGTCTATTCATCATCCCAAAAGCTTCATTCTTCACTAATTTCCTGCAATTGACCAAAGACCAACACTCGTGCAAAATTATATGAAATCAAAGGAATTAAACACGAATGAAGGTGATGGAAGGGAAATTAAGTCTCTAATTACTTAACAATTAGGTACTTATCACACCCCCCAACTTGGACTTTGCTAGTCCCTAGCAAATTAAGAAGAAGTTATCTTTTTGTACAGATGATTCTCAATTAAACATGGAAATACATGACTTATGCCCAATTGATGCAAATGTCTAAGGCCATGAAAACATTCAATCAAGATGTTCAATTTAAAATGAGTTAGCCATCACATCCAATTTGATTCCAAATCTCACAAAAGCTCATCACTCAAGTAACTGTCACACATTTGAACGAACATATCCCATAAAAACTAATCTCACGATACTATCCTAACATCACACACATACAAAACAACACAAGAGTAGCATATAATTCAAACATGCATGCCATGTTAATGGAAGTAATGACACAAACAGATTAATCAAGGACTTTAGGATTGAATTGAAAAGGGTTATCAATGAAAGTTTTAAGACCAAATGGGGCATGGCCTTACATGGCTTGGGTCAACTACCCCATGGCCATGTCCATCACAATTCACTTGACAAAAAATGCAAAATGAGGCAATTGAAATTGAAAGTGCAGCTAGAGCCAATGAAAGTGTCCTAGAGGGGGGGTGAATAGGACTAATGAAATTCTTTTCCCAATAAAAAATTATTTAGTCCAATTTTAATCTCAACTAGGACAAAGAACACAATGAACACAAATAAGAATACAACTTATACGGAATATGTGTTCAATGTGTGAGTGCTTAAGCAATCAAAGATATGACAATTAATTTCATATTAATAAGCACAAGTGTGTGTATAACACTCTTCACAAATTCACTTATGATTTATATCAATGTGCTCAATTGAATATGTGTTTAAAGAGTGTGTGCTAAACAAGACAAGATTTACCAATATGTTCAAGTGTTGTTCTCGCACAAGTGGATGTGTGTCAATTTAAACTCAAAGAAGAAATATCATTCATATCAATCTCCACAACATATAGATATGCAAATCAAGCATAAGAGATAGAGAAAGAGAAATTGACACACGGGATTTATAGTGGTTCAGTCACACAGACCTACATCCACTCTCAAGGGTCACACAGTCCCCTGGTTCTACTATGAAGAATCAAACTACACAAGTACTGATTCTACATCAATTTTGTTTACGAGGTTCGATCACAAAGATCTACTCCCCTCTATATTTTTTATAGTGGTTAAATCACAAAGACATAAGCCACTCTTACAATGCTCTGAATTTAATGAAGTGAGGGGGAAGAACACTTGCCTCTTTTGACAAAGTCTGGAGGTTGCCACTTGCCTCTTTGACGAAGTCCGGAGGATGCTCTTCCAAGCTTGTCACCGCAGCTCCAAGCTTTGATGCCTCTTGCAATGCTTCCTTGATGTTGATGATGATGCTCCAATGTTGTGCTCAATCAAGGGAAGAGGTCTTTGGTCTAGGGATTTGGATTTTAACCTATGATGGCTCAAGTTCTTCCCTAGGTAATATTGTTTCCACACATCACACTTTCCTTAATCTAATGAAGCTCTTAGATTTGCCAATACAAGCTCATAGTGTGTGTGGGCAATATTGTTTCCACACATCACACTTTCCTTAAGCTAATGAAGCTCTTAGATTTCCAATAGAAGCTCAAAGTGTGTGTGGAATGATCTATGAGAGGTCAAATATGATGGACCATGGTTAGGACATGAGCTCTCATGATCTTCAAGACACTTTGGATGATTTGGGGCCTTTTCTATTTATAAAACACCCTCCAACGGCTCTCTAACGTCTTTTGGCGGCTAGCCCCCTTCAAATCCGCGGTTAGCCGCCACTCCAACGGTCATAAACGGCTAGTTTTTGTAAAGTTGTGCTGAGTAGGGGGCTAGCCGCGAGGTAACCGTAAGGTAACCGTGAGGTGACCGCGAGGTAACCGCGAGGTAACCCCAAGGTAATGAATTTTCACAGAAACTTGTACATTAAGCCTCTGGAAAAGTGACCGCAGGACTTCGGTTACCTGGCGGTTAGCCGTGAAGGGTCTCAGCGGTTAACCGCGAGCTGACCGCGGGGCTGACCGAAAACCATGGCGGTTAGCCGACCTCTGGGACCAGTTTTGAGTCTTGAAAAGGCTCAAAAACAATTTCTAAAACCCCATTAAATAAGCCATTAAACTAAGGGTTTTTAGGGTCCACTACTTGGTTGGTTTGGGTCCCATTTTACCTGAATAGGTTGGCACACACATGGAGTTCTTCCTCGATGAATCCAGGCTTTCCAAGACTTGATCTTCTGCCTCCAAACTTGATCTTCCTTTTGAAACTCTGAGAGGCAAGGTCTTGGACTCTTTGACACGGGATTGACAATACAAAACAAGTGCTCATTGGAATGTGGCACTAACAGAAATACCACCCGCTGCTAAACTAAGACCAACCATCACCCTAGACAATTCATTCACTGACTAATTCTTCAGTATCATCTTCCCCTTCATCTTCATCTTCATCATCATCTTCATCCTCCTCATCATCTTCATCCTCCTCATCATCTTCATCCTCCTCATCATCATCTTCTTCTAACTCTGCCTCTTTTCCTGCTGCAGCATCACCATCACCCTTAGGCTGGCTCGGGCCTGCCTCTGCCTCTCTCTGGGGTGACACATATGGCTCAGCTCCTTGTGATACGGCAAACTTCATCAGATACTCCTGCCGGGATCTCTGCTTCTCCATTTCTTGTCGAATCTTTTTCTGCCCATCTATGCAGTCATCCACCTTGCACCCAATCCACTTCAATAAATCCTTCATATAAGTCTGAAAAGATGAACCCTTTACTTGCTTTGGAAGGGACGAAGAGGGCTGAGCTGCTGCTGGAGAGTCCCGTTTTTGTGATCGGGCTTTCGCCATGGTTTTAACAGTGATTGCCCCCCTATCACTAGGCAGAAGCCGGTCATCTGGACCTCTTTCCACCTTCTGATCCAAACATATCTTAGTGATGAGACAAGGGTATGGGAGGGCTGCCTTAGCTGTGCTCTCTTCCGGGTATCTCCTCATCTGATTGTATATGAATTGAGCTACATTCAGCCCTTCATTTGGGCTCCAGATTACCCAAAGCAATTCCATCTCCTTCCTTCCCAGCATCTTCTCATCACCTCGAGGGAAGATGTTGTAATGCATGATTTTATTCAACATTCCTGCTTCCCCATTCAAATTCCCAACTGTGGTTGTCCCTTCTACCACAGCTTCTTCTCTCAACACCAATTGGGCATAGGGAATTTCCAAGGAGACATTTTGAGGGTTAGGGAATGTGATCTTCTCCCTAGCCACAGGGGTGTATCCTAGGACTTTTGCAATGATATATTGGTCCACCCTAATCCTTGTTCCATTCACCATGGCAACAATTTGCTCACCCCCTGCTATAACAAGCTCCATAGACTTGTAAAATTGACGAACGAGGTTAGGAATATACCCTGTGAATGCAGTGTCCATATACTCTAGTTTGCTGCTAATTATTGCTCCGAAGCACTCTCCATTCCCAAGTTTCCCCACATCAACTCTACGTTCGATGACAAAGGCCTTCTTGTCAACTTTCTTCTCCCATTTGATTTGATCCGCAGTTTTCTGAGGAGGAGGAGGAGAAGACTCCCTTGGTCTTTTTTCTGCCCTTCTCTCACTTCCCCCTGAAGTGCTTCCCTTGGATTTCCTTACTTTGGCAACTGCTCCTTTCTTTGGTGCGCCCCCAACACTCGGATTTTTTGTTCTTGGCATGGTTAGGGTTTTGGAGAATAAGGAGGGTGGAATGTAGAATGAAAAAAAGGGTTTGTGGAGGAGAGATGATTGGAGTTGATGAATGTATGGCTAAAGGGGGAAGGTTGAAATTTTCGGCCAAAGTGGGTTTCTTAGGGTTTTGGAAGGTTTTAATCCGATGAAGGAGAGAGGAATGGAGATGGGATTAGAAGTTTGGACGAGTTTGGCTGAAGATTGGGTGGATCAATGGAGGATTTGGAAGTTTGGGGCTAGGGTTTTTTTTTTTTTTTTGAGAAGGAAGGTGTTTCCGCCAGAGAGAAAGGTGAAGGAAGAAAACGAAATGAAAACAGCACGAGGGCAAGATATATAACTTGAGTGCCTGGGCCCGCATTCTCTACCGGTAGAACTACCGGTAGATAATGTTCTACCGGTAGAACTACCGGTTCTGTCATAGCATTCAAAAGTCCACACTCTCTGCCAAAATTTCCAGTTTTTGAACCGGTGTTTCTACCGGTACTGCTTTTCATTCTTCCTTTTCTACCGGTATAAATACCGGTAGAAATGCTCTTCTGTTTTTTTTTTTCTGAAACTTCACCTTCTCTGCCTCAATTTTCCATTTCTAAACCGGTGTTTCTACCGGTACTGCCGTTCATTCATCATCATTTTTCAAACTTTTTTTTTTTTTTTTTTTGAATGAATGAATGACTACAAAGCCACAACTTTCTTCCTCTGATTTTAATATCTGCAGTCGTAAGCCTCACTTATAGTCCTTCGAAGCGACTCATTAACGAATTTCACCAACTATGCAACGGGCTACTGAAAGAGCAGAAGTCTCACTGAATCCATCTTCATAAAATGCCTTCATTTCAGCCACTCAAAAACTCCACTACAAAGGAATAGAAGCTCAACTCCACTGTAAAGTTATTCTTATACATATCACAACCAAATCCAATTTTCAATAGGCACCCATTTTTCACCTGCAGAAATTCTTCACACCCCCCATTCCTCCTCTACACCGGTCCCCTAAGTTTTAGCACAAGAATAATAGGATAAGGAACATGGCTCAAAAAAAAAAAAAAGGGTACAAGGGTGACTCTTTTCTGGTTTCATAGACAACAAAATTTCCTTGTATTAACAGTTTGTGCCACCACTTCCAAAAGAGGTAAAATGAATGCAATTCAAAGCTACAAAAGTGTGAATTTGCAAGTGTGTGGAATCTAATCTATCACTCAAGCACTCTAAAAAAAAAAGGATATGGTATGAATTCAATTTAATGTGATGATCAACTCGACAATCATTCAACGACACCTAGTTATCACAGAGGGCATAAATCATGTAATTCACGGAAGTTGAATCTCCAAATGAGAATTTCGATGAAATGAAAGCAAGGCTTGGATTAACACTTTCTAAATACTGAAAAATGAACTATATTCATGTATGAACAAGTATCTATAAGCATGAATGAATTTCATGCCTCTCCCCCCCAACTTAAACAAAACATTGTCCTCAATGAATAAAAGAACTAAGAACAAAGGGAAAAGAGAGGAATGAAGTTACCAATTTACCAAGGTTGTTGTTGTAGAACGAATAACCTGCCAAGACTTAACAGCAACCATTGGTTAGAAACAAAAAAGGGGTGAGCACCGATGGCGTACCCAAAAAAAAGAATTTCCACTTTTCATTGGTCTTTTAAAGTCAGATTCCAAGACATCACACGAAAGAACGATGTGATACGGAGTAGCATCATCCGCTATTTATTTGAAGATGCAATTAGGCCAATCATGCACACAAACAAGATAAAGACATCAAACAGAGAAAAACAGAATGCATGCAAGCTGGCACAAACAAAGTCAAGGAAGATTAAGAACTAGTGGGTTCCGGATAAACCGGATCCACTAACTCTTCCACATTTTCATCTTTTACAAAATTCTCAAGAAATGGCTTAAGCCTTTGCCCATTAACTTTGAAAATCTTACCATCATTTTTATTAAAAACCTCAACAGCACCATGAGGGTAGATTTTGTGCACAAAGTAAGGCCCAGCCCATCTTGAACGCAACTTTCCCGGGTGGAGATGAAGTTTTGAATTATATAAAAGGACCTTTTGCCCCACCTCAAAGTTTTTCCTCACAATGTTTTTATCATGAAAAGCCTTGACCTTGGATTTGTAGATATTAGCGTTCTCATAGGCTTCTCTCCTCATCTCTTCTAATTCGGTCAATTGGAACTTCCTAAGGACACCTGCCTTGGGCAAGGAGAAATTTAAAGTCTTGAGAGCCCAGAATGCTTTATGCTCAATTTCGACCGGAAGGTGACAAGTCTTGCCATACACAAGCCTATACGGAGACATCCCTAAAACTGTCTTGTAGGCCGTTCGATAGGCCCATAAAGCATCAGTCAACCGAGTTGACCAATCCTTCCTATTAGGATTCACAGTTTTCTCTAAGATGAGCTTGACCTCCCTATTGGCTAATTCGGCTTGCCCATTGGTTTGGGGATGATAGGCAGTGGACACTTTATGGGTGATCCCATACTTGGCCATCAAGGCCGCGAAGGGACGATTGCAAAAGTGAGTGCCCTGATCAATAATTATGGCTTTCGGCATCCCAAACCGAGACAGAATATTTTCCTTCATGAATTTGACCACAACCTTGTGGTCATTGGTCTTAGTGGGAATAGCCTCTACCCACTTAGACACGTAATCTACAGCCAGAAGGATGTAGAGGAATCCATACGAGCTCGGGAAAGGACCCATAAAATCTATACCCCAGCAATCAAAGATCTCTATGATAAGCATGGGCTGAAGGGGCATGGCATTCCTCTTGGAAATAGCTCCTAACCGCTGACATTTAGGACAAGACCGACAAAACTCATGGGCATCTCTAAAAAGTGTGGGCCAGAAGAAGCCACACTGCAAAATCTTTGCAGTGGTCTTTCTTGATGAGAAGTGACCCCCACACGCCTCAGTGTGGCAGAATGACAAGATACTCTGTTGTTCCGACTCAGGGACACACCTCCTAATAATCTGATCAGCACAATACTTGTAAAGATAAGGATCATCGAAAGCGTACTTTCTCACCTCCACTAAGAACCTTCTTCTCACTTGAGAAGTCCAGTCAGTAGGAAGCTGCCCTGTCACGAGATAATTGACGATATCCGCATACCACGGACACGTCGACATTGAATATAACTGCTCATCGGGAAAAGAATCAAGGACCGGAAGATGGGATGACTTATCCTCGAACTCAAGTCGCGAAAGATGATCCGCAACGACATTCTCAACCCCCTTCTTATCCTTGATGGTGATATTAAACTCTTGGAGCAGCAAGACCCACCGAATGAGACGCGCTTTCGCGTCTTGTTTGCTCATCAGATACTTGAGCGCTGCGTGATCAGTAAAAACAACAATCGGAGAACCTATGATATAGGATCTAAACTTATCAAGAGCAAAGACCACAGCAAGCAGCTCTTTCTCTGTGGTGGTGTAATTGAGTTGAGCATCATTCAGGGTTTTGCTGGCATAAGCAATGGCATAAGGGACTTTATCTCTTCTTTGACCCAAAACGGCACCAATGGCATAGTCACTAGCGTCGCACATCAACTCAAACGGAAGACTCCAATCCGGGGCTTGCATAATAGGTGGAGAAGTGAGGCACGCTTTCAAAGCGATGAAGGCTTTCTCGCAAGCCTCGGTCCAAACAAATGGTGCCTCTTTGGTCAAAAGATTGCACAAGGGGCGTGCAATAGCGCTAAAAGCACGAATGAATCGCCTATAGAAACCACAATGACCTAAGAATGATCGGATATCTTTGACACATTTGGGTGAAGGTAATTGGGAGATCAATTCCACCTTAGCCTTGTCCACTTCAATGCCTCTAGGAGAAACTATATGGCCTAATACAATCCCTTGTGTCACCATGAAATGACACTTCTCCCAATTCAGGACTAACTTCTTCTCCTCACATCTTTCTAGGACTTTTTCTAAATTTTCTAAACACCCCGCAAAGCTATCTCCAAAAACAGAAAAATCATCCATGAATACCTCCAAGAAGTCCCCGACCATGTCATCAAAAATACCCATCATGCACCTCTGAAAGGTGCCCGGGGCATTGCACAACCCAAAGGGCATGCGCCTATAAGCGAAGGTCCCAAAGGGACAAGTGAACACGGTCTTCTCCTGATCCTCTAAAGACACTTCAATCTGATTATATCCTGAATACCTATCCAGGAAGCAATAGAAAGTATGATTTGCAACTCTTTCTAAGACTTGATCAATGAAAGGAAGAGGGAAATGGTCCTTCTTCGTGCTGGCATTAAGCTTTCGGTAATCGATACAAACTCTCCACCCCGTGGCAACTCTAGTAGGGATTAATTCTCCTTCTTCATTAGCCACAACAGTTACCCCTGCCTTTTTAGGCACTACTGTAGACACCTCACTTGGCCCCCAATGATAGACTTAAACACCTGTCATATATAACGGTGCCCCCATTTCACCCATAATTGAATGGTTAATGGCATAATTAAGATTAATTAATGACGATGAAGATGCTTGTTGAAAATTTTATGCTTAGTTCGACAATATTAGAAATTCGTGAGAGAAAAGGCCGAATCGCGTTGAGACTTCAAGTCCAACCCACTACTCATACAAGACTTAGGCTACAACACTATCCCAAGTCCCTTCCAGACTACATAGGACACACTCAAGTTGATCCCAAAGATATTACACTTAGTTTACCTAAGTACGATGCAATTAGTATGATTTACACGGTTAGAATCTTTGATCCAGATATCCCTACTATTTTCTGAACTCTAATCACTATGACATATGGACCAAAAGATTCTACGTTCCGAGAGCTTTCCGTTGATATATAGAACGTCCAAATCCGATGAACGAATCAAAAGATATGGTCGTCGGAAGATTACATTGCGAACACCCCACCAGGCACATACCTGGGCGCCCATGTAGGTGCGCCCATGTCCCAGACTTGTACTTGGGCGCCCACACAGGTGCGCCCAGGTCCCTAGTTGCCTTAGGGAAGCACTTATGTGCATACTTAACTGCATCCCGCTCTACCTTTCGTAGTTCCGACCTGATCTCAACCTAAAAAAACGAACCGGAACCAAACCCGGGCCCATTTGACCCAAGACATGACATGGGCGCACCTGTGGGTGCGCCCAAGTCCTGGAACCAACTTGGGCGCCACCCCATGTGCGCCCAAGTTCCAAGATGCCTTAAAAACGCACTTTGATGCATACTTAGGTACGATTGACTCTACCCTTCGCAGTTTCGACTCGGTTTAGACCCAAAAACAACCCGGAACCGGACCCTAGACCCAATAGGCTTCAAAGTTAGACATGGGCGCCACCATGTGGGCGCCCAAGTCATGGGACCCACTTGGGCGCACTTCCATGTGCGCCCAAGTCTCCGAGAGCCCTAATCTCACCTTGGTTTGCGTGAAACCTCTAGAAGCTCGTGCAAGTAGTAGCCCTAACCCTTCCTCCACGTCAAAATCACTATAAAGAGACCTCACATACTACTTTTGCAAGGAGGCTACCAAAAAGAGAGAAAAAGTAGAGTAAGAAAGAGAGAAAAAGAGAGAGGTCATAAAGGAGATCTCTAGATCTAGAAGAAAGGAGAAAGAAGATTGCTTTGGTTCTCCAAGATCAGCAATGGAGAAAGCCTCCCAAAGCCATGGACTTGCGCAAGAACTTCAACATAGGACTTGAGAGCACGATTCGAACCGGTATTTCTGGATTTCTTGTTTATTTGCATTCCATCATCATCTTTGTTTAGAAACATGCTTAGGATCATGCACACATTGTAGATCTGCATTAATAGTACTATGTTACAGTAGATCTAATATTCAGTATTCACTCCTCATTAGGAACATGCTTAGGATCATCCATAGTTCGTAGAACTGCATTATTTTCATCATTCTGAACTCGTGATTAGAATAGATCTTGCATCCATATCGTTTTCATTAGAAAAATCCGAATCTGAAAGGAAAAGTGTTAAAAAACAAGAGAAGAGTACTTGGGCGCCACTGTGTGTGCGCCCAAGTCCCAAGAGTGGGATTTTGACCCTAGTTTCATCTCGCTTGCAATTTCTCTCTCAAATCCGGATCTCTATTCATATAAGTTAGTATTAATACCTTCGGACCTGTGACTTTGTATTCAAAATTGCGCGAAAAGCATTAAAAAAAAAAGAAACAAAAGAGGAAGAAAATACAGAAAAGCACTTGGGCGCCCATACAGGTGCGCCCAAGTCCAAGATTGGAGATTTGAATCCCGTTTTCCATTTCGCGTGCATCTTACTTCGGAAATCCGAGTCCATCTTCGTATAAGTTGATATCAAAGCATTCGGACTTGTTAAAAATATTGAAAGAATCGAAAAGGGACCAAACATATCACTGAAAAGAAGAAAAAGTACAGAAAGGTACTTGGGAGCAACCGTAGGTGCGCCCAAGTCCAGAAGTAGACTTTTGGTTCCTATTTGTTTGATTCATGTGCATTTTGCTTCTTGAATCCGAGTCAATCCTCATATAAGTTGATATCAAGGCATTTGGATTTATTAAGAGTATTGAAAGAGTCGAAAAGGGACCAAACATACCATTGGAAAGAAGAAAAAGTACAGGAAGGTACTTAGGAGCAACCGTAGGTGCGCCCAAGTCCCTGCAAAGGGATTCACCCTCGAATCCTTGTGCCTGCATTATTATTTTCAAGTCCGGAAGCTTTGACATTAATAATTCATAGTATTACCTTACACTTAGTCTCGAATTGTTAGAAATCATATCGAGACATCGACAGAAGTCTGAAATACATCACAACCCGCAGGGGGAACACTTGGGCGCCACTGTGTGTGCGCCCAAGTCCCGCAGAGACACTTGGGCGCCCCTGTAGGTGCGCCCAAGTCCTTGGCTTGTTCTTCAGCCCGTATTTGCTACATCTTGCGTCTAATTTAACATGATGTTCCATATTTGTGATGATTTCAATTAATTGCCGAACTTCTAGACTTCGAATCTTCAAATTATCATACTTAGGTTGCATTGTTTGCATAAAATACCAAAAAAATCATAAAGTCATAAAACTATTCCCTTCTCATCTTGCTCTTTAGTAATTAGAGAAGAGAACAAAAAAATTAAAAGAAATAGAAAAATACATAAAAAGAAAAAGAATAGACATTAAGTAGAAGACACTAGATTGTTCTTTAGGATAGCTTACATTGCTTTCGCATAAAAAAACCAAAAGACCAAAAAAAAAATCATAACATCATAAAACACTTCTCCTCTCATCTTGCTCTCTAGTAATTAGAGAAGAGAACAAAAAGAAATTAAAAGAAATAGTAGAATTATAGAGTTAGGCATTAACTAGGTAATCCTAGCTTATTCCATTCATGCTTAAGTGAATTAATAAACTTAATCAACCCTCATCTAAACACTCAATTAATTCGAAGCAATTAATTAAAACACTCAATTAAAATCCACATACTTAATTAATTAATTAAATCCCTAAAACTTATTAACAACTCCTAATGAAACCCCTAATTAAATAAAACGTTAATCAACAAGTCCCAATTAAAATCTCGATTAACAAACCTAATCAATAAGCTTTAATTTATTAAAAGAAATTAACTTAAAGACGCCCTAGAAGATAACAAACTACTAGACTGACACTTAGGAGCAACCATAGGTGCACCCAAGTCACCCTTGACACTTAGGAGCAACCACAAGTGCTCCCAAGTCACCCCAGACACTTAGGAGCAACCACAGGTGCACCCAAGTCACCCTCGACACTTAGGAGCAACCACAAGTGCGCCCAAGTCACCCTTGACACTTAGGAGCAACCAGAAGTGCGCCCAAGTCATCTCATACACTTAGGAGCAACCACAGGTGCACCCAAGTCACCCTCGACACTTAGGAGCAACCACAAGTGCGCCCAAGTCACCCCAGACACTTAGGAGCAACCATAGGTGCGCCCAAGTCACATTTAGTTTGGGAATCACCGAATCCTTATTAATTTCAAACTTTGACCCAAATCAACACACTAGAACACCCTTACGATTTGAAACAACTATAGCCAGTAGCCTAGATTAACCTAAGAGATTAAACCGATTTAAGCCACAAAAACATCCACGTAGGTACCAATCTCTTGACACTTAGCCCCTCATAATCATTAAGAAATCTAATTAATTGAAATCTAATTTAATTTTAATCAATCCAACACAACAAAAACACATTTAATTCAAAGAACATCAAACGATAAACACTCAACCTCAAATTAACCCAAAAACAAGAGAAACACGTGACCCGAACACTTGGGAGCAACCACAGTTGCGCCCAAGTCACCTTTGAAACATAGGCGCCCCCACAGGTGTGCCCAAGTCCATTTCCACTCCCTTGGGACCACCGAATCCCCATCCATTTCGAATTTCGATCTAGATCATTACCTTAAAACTATCACAGAATCAATAACAACCTTTAAATCAAAACCTTGATCAACTTAGACCCGTCCGGAACTTCAAATCGAGCCAAAGTAACCAAAAGATTCCAAATTCCAACTTGGGCGCCACTACTGGTGCGCCCAAGTGCACAGGAATACATAGGCGCATGCACAGGTGCGCCCAAGTCCTCTATCACATCCAAGTTGAGAACCTTGGTTTCGTTTCGAATCCTGGACTTAAGACTATTAAAATTAATTGACCCAAAGTTAAAGACAACATCAAAACAGAAGCCTACATTGATTAGAACCCCACGATATTCCAAAATCTAGCCAACACCAGCGCAAACAACCGAATCACAAAGAGCAACCACTTGGGCGCCGCTACAGGTGCGCCCAAGTCACCAAGAGGACCTAGGCGCCCCCACAGGTGCGCCCAAGTCCTCCCGTCCATCACTTCACTGGTTTCGACACCTTTTGATCATTTAAATTGAAACTCAAAATTCCAGAACCTTTGGCATACTAAAACAGAACCTTAAAACACTCTTAACTCATCCCTAAATAACTCTTAATCAAACCACAACTTGAACCAAACTAAATCAAATTAATAAGCCGTTTAGCTTAGGAGCTATCAAACTTAGACAATTTACATGCTAGCATTAAATCGGATTTCCTCATTAGATAGATTAGAGCATTAGGCTTCGCCCCATCACTCTTCCTGTTCCGTTAGGGGACCGGGAGAGCTAATGTGGGCGGTCTAGGACCTTAGGTTTAGGGTTAATCCGATGATCAGTAATAAAGCATTAATTATGTAAATCCAAGTAAAATCCTCTAGTTAGGCCCTTCTAGCCCCAATATCAAAAATCCATAAAAACTATAAAACCAATAAAATAAACACAAAAAGATTTTTCCTTTATTTCTTCCTCCACCTCAGGTGCCAGATATTTAATTGAACTTAATGATAAAAGGGAAAGAAGAACTGATTTCTAAAATTGAATAAATGAGAATGACGAGATGAGATGAATGATTTCGCACACACTTTTAAAACAATCACGGCCCATCGGCCACTCCAAAACAAATATCGGCCCATCGGCCACCTTTAGTCAATTACGGCCCATCGGCCTTTCACCTTTATCACTCGTGTATCGCACACGAAAAATACAGAAATCACAAGTCAAAGTCTCATTTGCATCATTGTTTTGGTTTGCAAAGTCAGCCTTTAAACCCTATTTTGCCAAGGGATTTGAAGGGGGTACCCGGGAACGGGACCGATCCTCTTCTTAAATATTTGGCACCTCCCCCCTTTTTATTTTCTTTATCTTAATTGTTTTACTTTACTTGGATATACTATGATTTTGCTATGTGAGGATTAATCTTTATTTGGACTTTAACGCGTAACCCTGAATTGACCCTGCATTAAAGAGACCCAAAAAGACCCAAATTAATGTGACAAGACAACCGTCGTGTGTTGCCGGCAGCACATTAGACGAGAGGAAGAACCCACCTATTTATCTACTCCCATTTTTCTTCGGCTTTCGTCGAAGGACGGTGTTACGGCCGTTACCGTAGCTGGCGATCGTGATCCGTCGATTTTGAGGGTAGTCGGAATCTTCACTTTCGATGTAAAATTAAAATAGCACATGTATAGATGAATGGAGATTCTTCCCAAGCCCCATTGGTTGGCGCGGGGGGGTCGAAAATTCACATCCGACAACTACCTGTATAGGACTCACCCATTTACTATCAGCTATAGGATAGATAATCCCAGCATCAAGCAATTTCAGAATCTCCTTCCTAACCACATCTTTCAGAACAGGGTTTAATCTACGCTGGGGTTGGCGGGAAGGTTTGACATCATCCTCTAAATGAATCCTATGGGTGCAATTCAAGGGACTAATCCCTTGTAGATCAGCTAAAGTCCACCCAATTGCTCTCTTGTGCCTACCTAAGACCTCTAACAGCTGGGTCTCTTGGTGTTCCTCAAGAGAAGAGGAAATCACCACAGGATATGACTCGTCGACACCAAGAAAAGCATATTTTACCGAAGAGGGTAAAGGCTTCAACTCAAGCGTAGGGGCTTCCTCACTACTAGGCATAGACTTAGCTTCCGATTTCGGAAGCTCTTCAAATTTTGGTGCCCAATACGCAGTACCCTTGACTTCCTCGACCTCATCTAATAGAGAATACAAATACTCTACCTCAGGGGATTCAAGAAACTCCCTCTCCTCTTGGGTCAAGAATGTCTCTAAAGGATCTGAATATAAGTGTGTGTCCACATGTTCTTGAACCAAACTCTCTATTAAACTCACCTCATGTATCTCCTCATCATCTCCCAATTGGGAGGCAACATTGTAGATGTTCAGATCAAGGGTCATGTTTCCAAAAGTGATGGACATGTTCCCATTCCTAACCTTGATGACTGAATCTATGGTGGCTAGAAAAGGACGACCTAGAATGATAGGGGCTTGATCACTAACCCCTAGATTTGGACATGTGTCCAACACAATGAAATCTGCGGGATACACGAAACTCCCTATTTGAACTAACACATCCTTCAAAATCCCCTTAGGGACTCTAACACTCCTATCTGCCAACTGAAGTGTAACCGAGGTGGGCTGAAGTTCCTCCAACCCGAGTTGGAGGTAGACTGAATAAGGCAAAAGATTGACACTTGCCCCTAAATCACACAAAGCTCTCTCTATCTTCTTTCCCCCTATCTCTACCGAAATGCAAGGACAACCAGGATCCTTGAATTTGGGAGGAAGAGAACCAGAGATGGTGGTACTGACGTTGGCTGCTAGGAGGACCTTGTTTTGATGCACGAACTTGCGCTTGTAAGTGCACAAGTCCTTAAGATACTTCGCATAGACAGGAATGTGTTGGATAGCATCCAAGAGCGGAATGTTGAGCTTAACTTGAGAGAAAAGCTCCTTAAGAGATTCTGCAAGATCTGGTTTGGACTTACCTCTCAACCTCTGAGGGAAAGGAGCTGGGGGTTGGAAAGCTTGGACTTTAGGATCTTGAATGGTAGAAGTGGGAGACTCATCTTTCTTAATTTCATTGGACTCATTAGATCTCTTTGAAAGCTCATCCCTAGACTCAGAATTCTTAGGCTCCTCCACTTCATGCGAAGCAGGAGGTGCCATGGAAGTAGAAACATCAGGTTTAGATGGCTTGGGAGAGATGGTTTTATCAATGATCTTACCACTCCTCAAAATGGTGACAGCCTTAAGTTGCTCCATTTGAGCATCCGACTCACCGGAATCAGCCACAAAGTGCTGGCCTTGGACATTAGGGATAGCTTGGGTAGGCAAGGCACCCCTTGTGGTTTGACTAGCACTCACCGCATTGGTAAGTGTAGTTAATTGAGATTTGATGTTCTCTAGGGTCCGGTTGTTCTGCTCATTGATGGAAGTCTGACTACTCAAAAAGGCTTGGAAGGTGTCTTCTAGACTTCTCTTATGGGGAGGCTGATATGGAGCATGACCTTGAGGGGGTCCTTGTTGCTGAAAATGTTGATAAGACTGGGATGGAAACTGCTGCTGAGATGGGAATCTCTGCTGCTGATACTGTGGGGCAGATTGGAAGAATTGCCCTTGACCTTGATTAGACTGAGGAAATTGCCCTTGATTCTGATAGGGCTGAGACTGAAAACTTGAAGAATTCTGATTGTGGGCTTGGGGTGGGTTGTCTCTCCACCGAAAATTGGGATGATCATTGTATCTAGGGTTGAAGTTCTGATATTGGTTAGATTGGAAAGAAGACTTCTGCTGGGGATTCACAGCATTGACATCAGATGGAGGGTTACCATGGAGTAACTCCTTGATGGAAGGAATGGTTGGACAATTGTCTGTACCATGATCATTCTGTGAACAAATTGCACACAATTGATCCACTTGGGCAACTGGTGTAGGATTAATCTCACTAACTCTTTTCAGCTCTAAACCTTCTATCTGACGGGTAAGTTGAGCTATCCTTGCACTCAAATCCTCCTTCTCACTCAAAGTAAACTTTCCTGCACTAGGAACACTAGGAAACACATTTGGAGTTGTTCTATCATTGGGATTGGTGGTGTCCCAAACCTGATATTGCTCTGCCAAACTCTCTAAATATGCATAGGCTTCATGAGGTTCCTTGGCACGGAAAGTACCATTGCACATCATATCAATGAACTGTTTGTTTGTTGAACTCAATCCTTCATAAAATATTGTAACCAACTCAGGAATGGTAAAACCATGATGAGGGACCAAGTTCAACGTCTCATGGAACCGATCCCAACATTGATGAAAAGACTCTCCCCCTTTTTCAGCAAAACTCTGGATATTTTTCTTTAGAGCAATTGTTTTCTGATGGGGAAAGTATTTTTTATAAAACTCTCTTTGCAATTGATCCCATGTGGTGATTCTTACAGATCTCAGATTGTTCAACCAATTTTTGGCATTCCCTTTTAAGGAGAAAGGAAACAACCGAAGTTTGGCTGATTCTCTTTGAGCTGCAGGACACATGGTTTCAATTATGGCATTGAACTCTTTAACGTGCAAATAAGGCATTTCAGATGTCATTCCATGAAAGGTAGGGAGATGAGTCAAAATATTTGGTTTGACCTGATATGCAATTGCACCCTGAGCTTCATCTACAATGCAAGATGGAGCATCAGTCCACCTAGGGGTCAAGTAATCATCCATTGTCCTAGGTGGGACAGCTTGATTATGTTGATTATGGGGGTCATTATCATTCTGTCGATCCGCCATTGTTTCAAAAGAAGGGTCGGGCAGGGGAAGCTCAACAAAAATGTCGATCCCTGGCCAATCGGTTATAGGAACTTCTGTAAGATCTACTCTGACCAATCTGTTGTGTATGTCCCTACGGTAATGAGAGGACATATAACACAAACAACCCCAATTATCAAAATAATCAACTAGTCCTAAAGGAAAACTAAAAAGAAAAGAATAAGAAGAAATACTCACAAAGCTGTTTTTACCTTAACTGCCGTTCCCCGGCAACGGCGCCAGAAATGCTTAGCTGATTTATGTGGTGTGCTTGGATGTCCTAAGCGGAGGACGGGATTTATCGCTGTGTAGCACTTCGCTCACGAAGAGGTCGAATCCACAGAGAACGGACTAAGGTTTCAGCTCTAGAGGACTTCTTTTGGTCTAGAGTGACCAACTTTTGTTCAAGGATTGAATTGATTCTAGGCTAAGGACTAATTAACACTGCAAAACTAATTGAAATTGTTAAGCTGAGAGATGGTTCAACCTAGGGTTCAATTCACCCGGGATTACATGATTTCATCTTCCTTTCCATTACGCAGGTTAGAATTTGAGCAATCCAATTCTTACCTGGAAAATTCCTTCGTAAAAATCAAATATCAATCCAATTGAATAAATTCCAAAGAGATTCTAAACGTTCTAATCAATAACCTGAGAGTCATCGACCTAAGCACCAATTGTATCACCCTAGATGAACACAATTGGTAAAAGGCTTAACATCTCAGTTAAGATTTCTGAAAACAGAACATCAATGGAAATTATCTTTCATCATTAAAGCATGATCAGGAAGAATAACCATGTAAAACCCAGGATAACTTCCCCTTAGACTAAACCATCTGAGATTCTACCCCTCCATTAATGGAGAAGTCTAAATACAAATTAAATGAAAGCAAGAGAATAGAAAGAACAATATTAAAACATTACCTCTATCGAAAACTTGAATTAAAAATGAAGAATTCTGTCTTACTACATGTGCTTAGCAAACTTCAACAACGATTTTCAATGGAAAACTCCCTATACATTCATCTATCAAAGGAGGAAAGAAAAGGGGGCTGGGAAACCAAGACTATTCCCAGATAACCCTAAATGTCGAGTTACAATGC
Source organism: Umbellularia californica (assembly GCA_028538565.1). Lineage (NCBI taxonomy): Eukaryota > Viridiplantae > Streptophyta > Magnoliopsida > Laurales > Lauraceae > Umbellularia > Umbellularia californica. The sequence goes on from JAPQWN010000009.1 coordinate 43,972,309, forward strand.
TTTATATAGGTCCCCAAAACTTTAATTACAAAAGTGCCCCAAAAAGTGAAATCCGAGTGTTCTACCGGTAGAACTACCGGTAGAAGTCGTTCTACCGGTAGAACTACCGGTAGAACAAGTGCACAACTGATGTCCATCTCTCTGCCTGATTTTCAGCCATTTCTACCGGTAGAAATTGCGGTTTAACCTTTTCTACCGGTAGAAATTCCGGTTGGACGAGTAGAACTCCATGCCTTCAGCTCACTGGTTGAATTTCAGCATTTTCTACCGGTAGAACTTGCGGTACAAGAAGTTCTACCGGTAGAAATTCCGGTAGAAGAGTGAAATCTCATTTTTTCAGCTTTCTGTCCAATTTTTGGACATTTCTACCGGTAGAACTTCCGGTTGGAGTATAGAAGTGCAATTTCCTGCTTTTTGTTGCTCAATTCTTCGAAGTCACTTGATCCTTCGATCTGCACTTGGTCTATTCATCATCCCAAAAGCTTCATTCTTCACTAATTTCCTGCAATTGACCAAAGACCAACACTCGTGCAAAATTATATGAAATCAAAGGAATTAAACACGAATGAAGGTGATGGAAGGGAAATTAAGTCTCTAATTACTTAACAATTAGGTACTTATCACACCCCCCAACTTGGATTTTGCTAGTCCCTAGCAAATTAAGAAGAAGTTATCTTTTTGTACAGATGATTCTCAATTAAACATGGAAATACATGACTTATGCCCAATTGATGCAAATGTCTAAGGCCATGAAAACATTCAATCAAGATGTTCAATTTAAAATGAGTTAGCCATCACATCCAATTTGATTCCAAATCTCACAAAAGCTCATCACTCAAGTAACTGTCACACATTTGAACGAACATATCCCATAAAAACTAATCTCACGATACTATCCTAACATCACACACATACAAAACAACACAAGAGTAGCATATAATTCAAACATGCATGCCATGTTAATGGAAGTAATGACACAAACAGATTAATCAAGGACTTTAGGATTGAATTGAAAAGGGTTATCAATGAAAGTTTTAAGACCAAATGGGGCATGGCCTTACATGGCTTGGGTCAACTACCCCATGGCCATGTCCATCACAATTCACTTGACAAAAAATGCAAAATGAGGCAATTGAAATACCACCCGCTGCTAAACTAAGACCAACCATCACCCTAGACAATTCATTCACTGACTAATTCTTCAGTATCATCTTCCCCTTCATCTTCATCTTCATCATCATCTTCATCCTCCTCATCATCTTCATCCTCCTCATCATCATCTTCTTCTAACTCTGCCTCTTTTCCTGCTGCAGCATCACCATCACCCTTAGGCTGGCTCGGGCCTGCCTCTGCCTCTCTCTGGGGTGACACATATGGCTCAGCTCCTTGTGATACGGCAAACTTCATCAGATACTCCTGCCGGGATCTCTGCTTCTCCATTTCTTGTCGAATCTTTTTCTGCCCATCTATGCAGTCATCCACCTTGCACCCAATCCACTTCAATAAATCCTTCATATAAGTCTGAAAAGATGAACCCTTTACTTGCTTTGGAAGGGACGAAGAGGGCTGAGCTGCTGCTGGAGAGTCCCGTTTTTGTGATCGGGCTTTCGCCATGGTTTTAACAGTGATTGCCCCCCTATCACTAGGCAGAAGCCGGTCATCTGGACCTCTTTCCACCTTCTGATCCAAACATATCTTAGTGATGAGACAAGGGTATGGGAGGGCTGCCTTAGCTGTGCTCTCTTCCGGGTATCTCCTCATCTGATTGTATATGAATTGAGCTACATTCAGCCCTTCATTTGGGCTCCAGATTACCCAAAGCAATTCCATCTCCTTCCTTCCCAGCATCTTCTCATCACCTCGAGGGAAGATGTTGTAATGCATGATTTTATTCAACATTCCTGCTTCCCCATTCAAATTCCCAACTGTGATTGTCCCTTCTACCACAGCTTCTTCTCTCAACACCAATTGGGCATAGGGAATTTCCAAGGAGACATTTTGAGGGTTAGGGAATGTGATCTTCTCCCTAGCCACAGGGGTGTATCCTAGGACTTTTGCAATGATATATTGGTCCACCCTAATCCTTGTTCCATTCACCATGGCAACAATTTGCTCACCCCCTGCTATAACAAGCTCCATAGACTTGTAAAATTGACGAACGAGGTTAGGAATATACCCTGTGAATGCAGTGTCCATATACTCTAGTTTGCTGCTAATTATTGCTCCGAAGCACTCTCCATTCCCAAGTTTCCCCACATCAACTCTACGTTCGATGACAAAGGCCTTCTTGTCAACTTTCTTCTCCCATTTGATTTGATCCGCAGTTTTCTGAGGAGGAGGAGGAGAAGACTCCCTTGGTCTTTTTTCTGCCCTTCTCTCACTTCCCCCTGAAGTGCTTCCCTTGGATTTCCTTACTTTGGCAACTGCTCCTTTCTTTGGTGCGCCCCCAACACTCGGATTTTTTGTTCTTGGCATGGTTAGGGTTTTGGAGAATAAGGAGGGTGGAATGTAGAATGAAAAAAAGGGTTTGTGGAGGAGAGATGATTGGAGTTGATGAATGTATGGCTAAAGGGGGAAGGTTGAAATTTTCGGCCAAAGTGGGTTTCTTAGGGTTTTGGAAGGTTTTAATCCGATGAAGGAGAGAGGAATGGAGATGGGATTAGAAGTTTGGACGAGTTTGGCTGAAGATTGGGTGGATCAATGGAGGATTTGGAAGTTTGGGGCTAGGGTTTTTTTTTTTTTTTTTGAGAAGGAAGGTGTTTCCGCCAGAGAGAAAGGTGAAGGAAGAAAACGAAATGAAAACAGCACGAGGGCAAGATATATAACTTGAGTGCCTGGGCCCGCATTCTCTACCGGTAGAACTACCGGTAGAACTACCGGTTCTGTCATAGCATTCAAAAGTCCACACTCTCTGCCAAAATTTCCAGTTTTTGAACCGGTGTTTCTACCGGTACTGCTTTTCATTCTTCCTTTTCTACCGGTATAAATACCGGTAGAAATGCTCTTCTGTTTTTTTTTTCTGAAACTTCACCTTCTCTGCCTCAATTTTCCATTTCTAAACCGGTGTTTCTACCGGTACTGCCGTTCATTCATCATCATTTTTCAAACTTTTTTTTTTTTTTTTGAATGAATGAATGACTACAAAGCCACAACTTTCTTCCTCTGATTTTAATATCTGCAGTCGTAAGCCTCACTTATAGTCCTTCGAAGCGACTCATTAACGAATTTCACCAACTATGCAACGGGCTACTGAAAGAGCAGAAGTCTCACTGAATCCATCTTCATAAAATGCCTTCATTTCAGCCACTCAAAAACTCCACTACAAAGGAATAGAAGCTCAACTCCACTGTAAAGTTATTCTTATACATATCACAACCAAATCCAATTTTCAATAGGCACCCATTTTTCACCTGCAGAAATTCTTCACACCCCCCATTCCTCCTCTACACCGGTCCCCTAAGTTTTAGCACAAGAATAATAGGATAAGGAACATGGCTCAAAAAAAAAAAAAAAGGGTACAAGGGTGACTCTTTTCTGGTTTCATAGACAACAAAATTTCCTTGTATTAACAGTTTGTGCCACCACTTCCAAAAGAGGTAAAATGAATGCAATTCAAAGCTACAAAAGTGTGAATTTGCAAGTGTGTGGAATCTAATCTATCACTCAAGCACTCTAAAAAAAAAGGATATGGTATGAATTCAATTTAATGTGATGATCAACTCGACAATCATTCAACGACACCTAGTTATCACAGAGGGCATAAATCATGTAATTCACGGAAGTTGAATCTCCAAATGAGAATTTCGATGAAATGAAAGCAAGGCTTGGATTAACACTTTCTAAATACTGAAAAATGAACTATATTCATGTATGAACAAGTATCTATAAGCATGAATGAATTTCATGCCTCTCCCCCCCAACTTAAACAAAACATTGTCCTCAATGAATAAAAGAACTAAGAACAAAGGGAAAAGAGAGGAATGAAGTTACCAATTTACCAAGGTTGTTGTTGTAGAACGAATAACCTGCCAAGACTTAACAGCAACCATTGGTTAGAAACAAAAAAGGGGTGAGCACCGATGGCGTACCCAAAAAAAAGAATTTCCACTTTTCATTGGTCTTTTAAAGTCAGATTCCAAGACATCACACGAAAGAACGATGTGATACGGAGTAGCATCATCCGCTATTTATTTGAAGATGCAATTAGGCCAATCATGCACACAAACAAGATAAAGACATCAAACAGAGAAAAACAGAATGCATGCAAGCTGGCACAAACAAAGTCAAGGAAGATTAAGAACTAGTGGGTTCCGGATAAACCGGATCCACTAACTCTTCCACATTTTCATCTTTTACAAAATTCTCAAGAAATGGCTTAAGCCTTTGCCCATTAACTTTGAAAATCTTACCATCATTTTTATTAAAAACCTCAACAGCACCATGAGGGTAGATTTTGTGCACAAAGTAAGGCCCAGCCCATCTTGAACGCAACTTTCCCGGGTGGAGATGAAGTTTTGAATTATATAAAAGGACCTTTTGCCCCACCTCAAAGTTTTTCCTCACAATGTTTTTATCATGAAAAGCCTTGACCTTGGATTTGTAGATATTAGCGTTCTCATAGGCTTCTCTCCTCATCTCTTCTAATTCGGTCAATTGGAACTTCCTAAGGACACCTGCCTTGGGCAAGGAGAAATTTAAAGTCTTGAGAGCCCAGAATGCTTTATGCTCAATTTCGACCAGAAGGTGACAAGTCTTGCCATACACAAGCCTATACGGAGACATCCCTAAAACTGTCTTGTAGGCCGTTCGATAGGCCCATAAAGCATCAGTCAACCGAGTTGACCAATCCTTCCTATTAGGATTCACAGTTTTCTCTAAGATGAGCTTGACCTCCCTATTGGCTAATTCGGCTTGCCCATTGGTTTGGGGATGATAGGCAGTTGACACTTTATGGGTGATCCCATACTTGGCCATCAAGGCCGCGAAGGGACGATTGCAAAAGTGAGTGCCCTGATCACTAATTATGGCTTTCGGCATCCCAAACCGAGACAGAATATTTTCCTTCATGAATTTGACCACAACCTTGTGGTCATTGGTCTTAGTGGGAATAGCCTCTACCCACTTAGACACGTAATCTACAGCCAGAAGGATGTAGAGGAATCCATACGAGCTCGGGAAAGGACCCATAAAATCTATACCCCAGCAATCAAAGATCTCTATGATAAGCATGGGCTGAAGGGGCATGGCATTCCTCTTGGAAATAGCTCCTAACCGCTGACATTTAGGACAAGACCGACAAAACTCATGTGCATCTCTAAAAAGTGTGGGCCAGAAGAAGCCACACTGCAAAATCTTTGCAGTGGTCTTTCTTGATGAGAAGTGACCCCCACACGCCTCAGTGTGGCAGAATGACAAGATACTCTGTTGTTCCGACTCAGGGACACACCTCCTAATAATCTGATCAGCACAATACTTGTAAAGATAAGGATCATCGAAAGCGTACTTTCTCACCTCCACTAAGAACCTTCTTCTCACTTGAGAAGTCCAGTCAGTAGGAAGCTACCCTGTCACGAGATAATTGACGATATCCGCATACCACGGACACGTCGACATTGAATATAACTGCTCATCGGGAAAAGAATCAAGGACCGGCAGATGGGATGACTTATCCTCGAACTCAAGTCGCGAAAGATGATCCGCAACGACATTCTCAACCCCCTTCTTATCCTTGATGGTGATATTAAACTCTTGGAGCAGCAAGACCCACCGAATGAGACGCGCTTTCGCGTCTTGTTTGCTCATCAGATACTTGAGCGCTGCGTGATCAGTAAAAACAACAATCGGAGAACCTATGATATAGGATCTAAACTTATCAAGAGCAAAGACCACAGCAAGCAGCTCTTTCTCTGTGGTGGTGTAATTGAGTTGAGCATCATTCAGGGTTTTGCTGGCATAAGCAATGGCATAAGGGACTTTATCTCTTCTTTGACCCAAAACGGCACCAATGGCATAGTCACTAGCGTCGCACATCAACTCAAATGGAAGACTCCAATCCGGGGCTTGCATAATAGGTGGAGAAGTGAGGCACGCTTTCAAAGCGATGAAGGCTTTCTCGCAAGCCTCGGTCCAAACAAATGGTGCCTCTTTGGTCAAAAGATTGCACAAGGGGCGTGCAATAGCGCTAAAAGCACGAATGAATCGCCTATAGAAACCACAATGACCTAAGAATGATCGGATATCTTTGACACATTTGGGTGAAGGTAATTGGGAGATCAATTCCACCTTAGCCTTGTCCACTTCAATGCCTCTAGGAGAAACTATATGGCCTAATACAATCCCTTGTGTCACCATGAAATGACACTTCTCCCAATTCAGGACTAACTTCTTCTCCTCACATCTTTCTAGGACTTTTTCTAAATTTTCTAAACACCCCGCAAAGCTATCTCCAAAAATAGAAAAATCATCCATGAATACCTCCAAGAAGTCCCCGACCATGTCATCAAAAATACCCATCATGCACCTCTGAAAGGTGCCCGGGGCATTGCACAACCCAAAGGGCATGCGCCTATAAGCGAAGGTCCCAAAGGGACAAGTGAACACGGTCTTCTCCTGATCCTCTAAAGACACTTCAATCTGATTATATCCTGAATACCCATCCAGGAAGCAATAGAAAGTATGATTTGCAACTCTTTCTAAGACTTGATCAATGAAAGGAAGAGGGAAATGGTCCTTCTTCGTGCTGGCATTAAGCTTTCGGTAATCGATACAAACTCTCCACCCCGTGGCAACTCTAGTAGGGATTAATTCTCCGTCTTCATTAGCCACAACAGGGTACCCCTGCCTTTTTAGGCACTACCTGTATAGGACTCACCCATTTACTATCAGCTATAGGATAGATAATCCCAGCATCAAGCAATTTCAGAATCTCCTTCCTAACCACATCTTTCAGAACAGGGTTTAATCTACGCTGGGGTTGGCGGGAAGGTTTGACATCATCCTCTAAATGAATCCTATGGGTGCAATTCAAGGGACTAATCCCTTGTAGATCAGCTAAAGTCCACCCAATTGCTCTCTTGTGCCTACCTAAGACCTCTAACAGCTGGGTCTCTTGGTGTTCCTCAAGAGAAGAGGAAATCACCACAGGATATGACTCGTCGACACCAAGAAAAGCATATTTTACCGAAGAGGGTAAAGACTTCAACTCAAGCGTAGGGGCTTCCTCACTACTAGGCATAGACTTAGCTTCCGATTTCGGAAGCTCTTCAAATTTTGGTGCCCAATACGCAGTACCCTTGACTTCCTCGACCTCATCTAATAGAGAATACAAATACTCTACCTCAGGGGATTCAAGAAACTCCCTCTCCTCTTGGGTCAAGAATGTCTCTAAAGGATCTGAATATAAGTGTGTGTCCACATGTTCTTGAACCAAACTCTCTATTAAACTCACCTCATGTATCTCCTCATCATCTCCCAATTGGGAGGCAACATTGTAGATGTTCAGATCAAGGGTCATGTTTCCAAAAGTGATGGACATGTTCCCATTCCTAACCTTGATGACTGAATCTATGGTGGCTAGAAAAGGACGACCTAGAATGATAGGGGCTTGATCACTAACCCCTAGATTTGGACATGTGTCCAACACAATGAAATCTGCGGGATACACGAAACTCCCTATTTGAACTAACACATCCTTCAAAATCCCCTTAGGGACTCTAACACTCCTATCTGCCAACTGAAGTGTAACCGAGGTGGGCTGAAGTTCCTCCAACCCGAGTTGGAGGTAGACTGAATAAGGCAAAAGATTGACACTTGCCCCTAAATCACACAAAGCTCTCTCTATCTTCTTTCCCCCTATCTCTACCGAAATGCAAGGACAACCAGGATCCTTGAATTTGGGAGGAAGAGAACCAGAGATGGTGGTACTGACGTTGGCTGCTAGGAGGACCTTGTTTTGATGCACGAACTTGCGCTTGTAAGTGCACAAGTCCTTAAGATACTTCGCATAGACAGGAATGTGTTGGATAGCATCCAAGAGCGGAATGTTGAGCTTAACTTGAGAGAAAAGCTCCTTAAGAGATTCTGCAAGATCTGGTTTGGACTTACCTCTCAACCTCTGAGGGAAAGGAGCTGGGGGTTGGAAAGCTTGGACTTTAGGATCTTGAATGGTAGAAGTGGGAGACTCATCTTTCTTAATTTCATTGGACTCATTAGATCTCTTTGAAAGCTCATCCCTAGACTCAGAATTCTTAGGCTCCTCCACTTCATGCGAAGCAGGAGGTGCCATGGAAGTAGAAACATCAGGTTTAGATGGCTTGGGAGAGATGGTTTTATCAATGATCTTACCACTCCTCAAAATGGTGACAGCCTTAAGTTGCTCCATTTGAGCATCCGACTCACCGGAATCAGCCACAAAGTGCTGGCCTTGGACATTAGGGATAGCTTGGGTAGGCAAGGCACCCCTTGTGGTTTGACTAGCACTCACCGCATTGGTAAGTGTAGTTAATTGAGATTTGATGTTCTCTAGGGTCCGGTTGTTCTGCTCATTGATGGAAGTCTGACTACTCAAAAAGGCTTGGAAGGTGTCTTCTAGACTTCTCTTATGGGGAGGCTGATATGGAGCATGACCTTGAGGGGGTCCTTGTTGCTGAAAATGTTGATAAGACTGGGATGGAAACTGCTGCTGAGATGGGAATCTCTGCTGCTGATACTGTGGGGCAGATTGGAAGAATTGCCCTTGACCTTGATTAGACTGAGGAAATTGCCCTTGATTCTGATAGGGCTGAGACTGAAAACTTGAAGAATTCTGATTGTGGGCTTGGGGTGGGTTGTCTCTCCACCGAAAATTGGGATGATCATTGTATCTAGGGTTGAAGTTCTGATATTGGTTAGATTGGAAAGAAGACTTCTGCTGGGGATTCACAGCATTGACATCAGATGGAGGGTTACCATGGAGTAACTCCTTGATGGAAGGAATGGTTGGACAATTGTGTGTACCATGATCATTCTGTGAACAAATTGCACACAATTGATCCACTTGGGCAACTGGTGTAGGATTAATCTCACTAACTCTTTTCAGCTCTAAACCTTCTATCTGACGGGTAAGTTGAGCTATCCTTGCACTCAAATCCTCCTTCTCACTCAAAGTAAACTTTCCTGCACTAGGAACACTAGGAAACACATTTGGAGTTGTTCTATCATTGGGATTGGTGGTGTCCCAAACCTGATATTGCTCTGCCAAACTCTCTAAATATGCATAGGCTTCATGAGGTTCCTTGGCACGGAAAGTACCATTGCACATCATATCAATGAACTGTTTGTTTGTTGAACTCAATCCTTCATAAAATATTGTAACCAACTCAGGAATGGTAAAACCATGATGAGGGACCAAGTTCAACGTCTCATGGAACCGATCCCAACATTGATGAAAAGACTCTCCCCCTTTTTCAGCAAAACTCTGGATATTTTTCTTTAGAGCAATTGTTTTCTGATGGGGAAAGTATTTTTTATAAAACTCTCTTTGCAATTGATCCCATGTGGTGATTCTTACAGATCTCAGATTGTTCAACCAATTTTTGGCATTCCCTTTTAAGGAGAAAGGAAACAACCGAAGTTTGGCTGATTCTCTTTGAGCTGCAGGACACATGGTTTCAATTATGGCATTGAACTCTTTAACGTGCAAATAAGGCATTTCAGATGTCATTCCATGAAAGGTAGGGAGATGAGTCAAAATATTTGGTTTGACCTGATATGCAATTGCACCCTGAGCTTCATCTACAATGCAAGATGGAGCATCAGTCCACCTAGGGGTCAAGTAATCATCCATTGTCCTAGGTGGGACAGCTTGATTATGTTGATTATGGGGGTCATTATCATTCTGTCGATCCGCCATTGTTTCAAAAGAAGGGTCGGGCAGGGGAAGCTCAACAAAAATGTCGATCCCTGGCCAATCGGTTATAGGAACTTCTGTAAGATCTACTCTGACCAATCTGTTGTGTATGTCCCTACGGTAATGAGAGGACATATAACACAAACAACCCCAATTATCAAAATAATCAACTAGTCCTAAAGGAAAACTAAAAAGAAAAGAATAAGAAGAAATACTCACAAAGCTGTTTTTACCTTAACTGCCGTTCCCCGGCAACGGCGCCAGAAATGCTTAGCTGATTTATGTGGTGTGCTTGGATGTCCTAAGCGGAGGACGGGATTTATCGCTGTGTAGCACTTCGCTCACGAAGAGGTCGAATCCACAGAGAACGGACTAAGGTTTCAGCTCTAGAGGACTTCTTTTGGTCTAGAGTGACCAACTTTTGTTCAAGGATTGAATTGATTCTAGGCTAAGGACTAATTAACACTGCAAAACTAATTGAAATTGTTAAGCTGAGAGATGGTTCAACCTAGGGTTCAATTCACCCGGGATTACATGATTTCATCTTCCTTTCCATTACGCAGGTTAGAATTTGAGCAATCCAATTCTTACCTGGAAAATTCCTTCGTAAAAATCAAATATCAATCCAATTGAATAAATTCCAAAGAGATTCTAAACGTTCTAATCAATAACCTGAGAGTCATCGACCTAAGCACCAATTGTATCACCCTAGATGAACACAATTGGTAAAAGGCTTAACATCTCAGTTAAGATTTCTGAAAACAGAACATCAATGAAAATTATCTTTCATCATTAAAGCATGATCAGGAAGAATAACCATGTAAAACCCAGGATAACTTCCCCTTAGACTAAACCATCTGAGATTCTACCCCTCCATTAATGGAGAAGTCTAAATACAAATTAAATGAAAGCAAGAGAATAGAAAGAACAATATTAAAACATTACCTCTATCGAAAACTTGAATTAAAAATGAAGAATTCTGTCTTACTACATGTGCTTAGCAAACTTCAACAACGATTTTCAATGGAAAACTCCCTATACATTCATCTATCAAAGGAGGAAAGAAAAGGGGGCTGGGAAACCAAGACTATTCCCAGATAACCCTAAATGTCGAGTTACAATGCTTTATATAGGTCCCCAAAACTTTAATTACAAAAGTGCCCCAAAAAGTGAAATCCGAGTGTTCTACCGGTAGAACTACCGGTAGAAGTCGTTCTACCGGTAGAACTACCGGTAGAACAAGTGCACAGCTGATGTCCATCTCTCTGCCTGATTTTCAGCCATTTCTACCGGTAGAAATTGCGGTTTAACCTTTTCTACCGGTAGAAATTCCGGTTGGACGAGTAGAACTCCATGCCTTCAGCTCACTGGTTGAATTTCAGCATTTTCTACCGGTAGAACTTGCGGTACAAGAAGTTCTACCGGTAGAAATTCCGGTAGAAGAGTGAAATCTCATTTTTTCAGCTTTCTGTCCAATTTTTGGACATTTCTACCGGTAGAACTTCCGGTTGGAGTATAGAAGTGCAATTTCCTGCTTTTTGTTGCTCAATTCTTCGAAGTCACTTGATCCTTCGATCTGCACTTGGTCTATTCATCATCCCAAAAGCTTCATTCTTCACTAATTTCCTGCAATTGACCAAAGACCAACACTCGTGCAAAATTATATGAAATCAAAGGAATTAAACACGAATGAAGGTGATGGAAGGGAAATTAAGTCTCTAATTACTTAACAATTAGGTACTTATCAGGAGGTCTATAAACAACATGGGATGCGGCTATAATAAATCAAGTTAAGGTCCAGACAATGATTATAATTTAAATACATTTTATTTTATAAAAGAACTATGCTTTGAATTATAATTTTTTTATAAAGTGAGATGTATTACTCCACACCTCAAGAAGCGGAGAGGTCTTGTGTTCGACACCTACCTTCGTTAGCCACCTCCAATAGTTTTCCCAGGAGAAGTGGATAGGAGGGTTTGCATGTGCCTCTAGAGATTAGTTTTCGGCTGTCTAGAGTTGAGTGGCCCTCGGGCTCAACGCCAAAAGCTCTTGGGGTGGGTTGGGCGGGTGATACCTTAGTTTATAAAAAATAAATAAATAAATAAATAAAGTGAAATATATTGTCACAGTATTTGGGTCCAATAGGTCTCGAGTGTTAGATGTGAAAAACAATAGATCAAATCTAAATATAAACCAAGAGCCACGGCATTATTTGAGCCATATCAAGCTGGAAGGTTTTGGATCTTATTTTGACCGTCAATTATAATTTTAACTGACAGTTAACCCTCTTTATTAAAATATTTCATATTCTCTCCATGTAACTACTCACTCATATTCTTATCTCATCAAACCACCCACTACTTTCCACTTTAACTCCACTTCTTCCTTTTCTAAGTCTCTTACTCTACGCTCATCTCTTCTACTCCATTTCTGTCCAATTTTTTTATTTTCATTTATGCGACTTACTTAATGGATGGAGAGAGGTTTTCCACATAACCTTTTTAATGTAGGAATGCTTAATTTATACTACGATTGTGCTAGTATCATTTATTTGGGTCCAATAGGTCTTGAGAGTTAGATGTGAAAAACAATAGATCAAATCTAAGTATGAACTAAGAGAGATGACATTATTTGAGCCATATCAATGCATATCATTCTTTGAATTTGCATTTAGTGCGACAAGAGTGGCATTTTGTAATAATATCATAATAAATATAAAAGTTTTAATCAAAGCGAATCCCATTGTTGAAAAAAAAAAAGACGAGAGACTCTTTGTTTGTATGAGAATTTAATACATCAGAATTTTGGTAAAATGGGCTCTAACAAAGGATTATTAAAGAGGTGAGAGTGAAAGATATAAGGTACGTAGATCTGCAGATGGGGTCTTGGCTTTTCTAGGATTGGAATTAATGGTGTGATGGTTAGGAGTTCATGTAAGGAAATTATCTTTAAGTCCATTACTTGGACTAGAAGTCCTTTCCTTTCCCGAATTGTGGTCATTATAGGAAATCCGTTTTCTTAGGATACATGCTATTCCTTACACAAAAAGGTTTCTTAATGAGATGTATTCCATAACAAACTCTACCTTGATGGATGGTTGAGATTAAGTCTATGGAAACCCTGATTGGAAATTCGGTCCTCTTTTCACCTATAAAACAAAGCCTTTCGTCCATCACAAAGGCATTCACGAAAATCAACACATTAAGGTTTTATAGGCAAGGAGAGAGAAACAGAAACCATTCATATAGTCTCTTTCTCGACGGATCACAGCATCAATCAGCAACAGCACCAGACTGCAGGATCAGAAAGCTCTCTGCATCAGGATGTCTGGAGGTACTCTTTAATTTATTTAAGATTAAATCCTACACGTGATTATCATGCTGTTCACGATCTTAGGGTTCATGTTAATAATAGTATAACATGTGGTATCAGAGCATGGTTTTAGAACACATGATCGTCCATTAATTAGGATAACTATGCATCACCATAATCGGCAAATATAGATCCGTTCTGACTCTGTTTTGCAGCAATTTATCGATCCAACTATTATGGCCTGCATGAATGGTTTATATTTATGTTATTCCGCAATTTTTTTTTATTTGGGCACGACTGTTTGATCGTGATTTATTTAAGTTTTGAATTTTCAATTATGTATAAACTCCTGCGTGAGTAAAAAATTCAATGTAATAATGGAGGAGATCAGTAACTGGTACGTCATGATTGAAGAGGATATTGTTTCGAGACTGAAGATGACGTTTTGAAGCAGTCGAAGATAAAGACAGATGATCAAAAAGAAGGACAGAAAAATAGGCCATATAGTTGGATCATATTTTCATAATAATTCCGTATTATGTTGATTATCATTAGCATGTTTCTTCGTAATCGATGATATAATGCCTCAAAAATTTTTTTCGGGGCTGCCGCCCCGAACCCCGCCATTATGGTAGGCACCCCGAAGGGCCAGCCCCGGGCAGTCCTCCGGCATAGGGCTTTCAGTCCCAAAGAGCCGGAGGACAGCCCTCGGGGCTTGGCCTTTTTACCAGTATTTTTCATACAATGAATAATCTATCATGAATGCATGCAATATATAATGTTTATATTCATATTAAGCCTTTTTTATCACCAAAGTTGTATGCTTAGGGTTAGGTCTCACCACAGTGACCCTAACAATTAAATACTGGAATTTGGCCCTAAAAGTACCATCATCATGTTTTACATTACATATTGTTCAAGAAGGTATGAAGCATTTAGTCGCCCACAGGCGGATTATACTCATACGATTGAACAATAATTAAGGAGTGTTTGTTCCTAATTAAGATTAACATCACTCATTTACATTACCTTGAATATGACGACCTTAGATGGTATAATGCGTAGAAATTATGGTGACTACCCACAGGAGCACCTAAAATTTGTCGTTTATATTCATATATTATGCGTGTGTTGTCTTATTTTTATTAAAGCCTTATTGTTGTATCTCTATTGCAATTCTTGCAACCACTAATCTCACTTCGCATGCTACCTCTGTCACTAAGCTCAATGGAACCAACTTCTCAGAATGGAAAGAGCAAGTTGAGTTTACATTGGGGGTACTTGAACTGGATATCGCTCTTCGTAAAGATAAGCCAGCTTCACTCACTGATAAAAGTACCCCTGATGAAACAACCTTCTTTAATGCCTGGGAAAGGTCTGACAGACTAAGCACTATGTTTTTGCGAATGACTATTGCCACCAACATAAAAACATCCCTTCCTACACCTGAGAATGCTAAGGACTATATGAAAGCCATTGAAGCTAGGTTTAAGACTGCAGACAAATCCCTTGCTGGGAAACTAATGGCAGATCTTACAACCATGAAGTTTGATGGCACCAGATCAATGCATGAACATGTCATTGAGATGACCAACCTTGCAGCTAAACTAAAGAATTTGGGATTATCAGTGGATGAGGCGTTTCTCGTCCAATTTATCCTAAACAGTTTACCTCCTCAGTACGGGCCTTTCCAAATTCATTACAACACTATTACGGACAAGTGGACAATGAATGAATTGGCTAACAAACTGGTTCAAGAGGAGGCCAGGCTGAACCAACAAGGGATTAAAGTAGCTCATCTCGTTCAAGGAGCTGGACACAAAGCTGGGAAAAAGCATAATTCAGGCCAGAAAAGGGCACCACCCAGATCTAATGAGGCTGGTCAGAACTCCAAGAAGAAAAAGAAGGAAAACTTATGCAAATTTTGCAAGAAACTTGGACATTTTCAGGCAGACTGCATAAAACGTAAAGAATGGTTCGAAAAGAAAGGTAACCCTATGGGTTTCGTAAGTTATTTCGAATCAAATCTTACTTATGTTTCTTCTGATGCTTGGTGGATTGACACTGGTGCTAATGTTCATGTTTCCAATTCAATGCAGGGATTCCTTACGATCCAAACCATAAACCCAAGTGAGAACTTCCTTTTCATGGGAAACAAAGACAAAGCTCCAGTTGAAGCTATTGGAACTTTTCGTCTTGTTTTAGATAGCGGTTATCAGTTAAACTTATGTCAAACTCTTTATGTTCCGTCTCTTTCCCGTAATTTGGTTTCTGTAAGCGCACTTGATAAAGTTGGTTACTCTTTTGAAGTAGGAAATGGTAATTTCAGTTTATTTAAAAATTCTAGTCGTATTGGTTCTGGAATTTTGATTGATGGGCTATACAAGTTTCATCTTGATAGTCAACTTGCTGAAACCCAACTTACCCTGCATTCTAAGGAAACAAAACGAAAGTCATCCAAACTCGACTCTTATTTCTTGTGGCATAAAAGACTGGGTCACATATCCAGTGAAAGAATCAAAAGATTAGTAAAAGATGGTGTCCTTCCGGATCTAGATTTTACTAATATTAATGTATGTGTGGATTGTATTAAAGGCAAAACAACAAAACACACAAATAAAGGAGCCACAAGAAGTACTGAGCTTCTTGAAATAATACATACAGACATTTGCGGACCCTTTGATGTTCCAGCCTTTGGAGGAGAAAAGTATTTTATTACCTTTATTGATGATTACTCACGTTACTGTTATTTATACTTATTGCATGACAAATCTCAGTCTGTGAATGCTGTACAAGTGTTCATTACTGAAGTCGAAAGGCAATTAGATAGAAAAGTGAAAATCATAAGGTCAGATAGAGGTGGTGAGTTTTATGGAAGGTATGACGAAACAGGACAACATCCTGGACCTTTTGCAAAACTTCTCCAAAAACTTGGAATTGTTGCCCAATACACAACGCCTGGTTCTCCATGGCAGAATGGTGTAGCTGAAAGGCGAAATCGTACATACATGGAAATGGTTAGATCAATGATGAGTCATGCTAACTTACCTATATCCTTGTGGATGGATGCTCTACGCACAGCTGTTTATATCTTGAACAGAGTTCCCAGTAAGGCAGTTCCAAAGACACCTTTTGAACTGTGGAAAGGATGGAAACCCAGTTTACGACATCTCCAAATTTGGGGTTGCCCAGCTGAGGCTAGAGTCTACAATCCACATGAAAAGAAATTGGACCTTAAAACAATCAGTGGTTACTTTATAGGTTACCCAGAAAAGTCCAAAGGATTTAGGTTTTACTGCCCTAACCATAGTACGAGAATTGTTGAAACCGGTAATGCTAGATTCTTTGAGAATGGCGAAATCAGTGGGAGTAATAAACCTCAAGATGTGATCATTCAGGAAATCAGGGTACCTATCCCTTTACCCTCTATTCCGAAAGATGTTGGCAATCCTCCTGTTGTTGAACCATTTAACAATGAGGAAAATCCAATAAATGATCAACAACTCCATAATGAGATTGTCGCCAATGAACATATGGATAATGCACCAGAGGAACCAGCATTAAGAAGGTCTCAAAGACAAAGGAGATCAGCTATTTCCGATGATTACATGCTTTACCAAGTAGAATCTGGAGAAGGGACAATTAATGACCCGGTTTCTTATTCACAAGCCATTAAGGATGTTAATTCTAGTAAATGGATTGATGCCATGAAGGATGAATTGAAATCTATGAATGAAAATCAAGTCTGGGAAGTTGTTCAATTGCCTCCAGGACACAAACCAGTTGGCTGTAAATGGGTCTTCAAGACCAAACGCGACTGCAAAGGCAATATTGAACGCCATAAAGCCAGACTTGTTGCCAAAGGTTTCAATCAGAAAGAAGGTATTGACTATACTGAGACTTTTTCCCCTGTGTCAAGGAAGGATTCTCTTAGAATTATCATGGCATTAGTAGCTCACTATGACCTCGAGTTACATCAAATGGATGTGAAAACTGCCTTTCTTAATGGAGACTTGGAAGAAGAAGTCTACATGCGTCAACCTGAAGGCTTCATCATTGAAGGTCAGGAAGACATGGTCTGCAAACTTAAGAAATCAATATATGGACTGAAACAAGCTTCGAGGCAATGGTACCTAAAGTTTCATGAAATCATTACTCACTTCGATTTCATAGAAAACATCGTTGACCCTTGCATATACCTCAAGATCAGTGGGAGTAAGTTCATATTTCTGGTTCTGTACGTTGATGACATATTACTGGCCAGCAGCGACCTTGGTTTATTACATCAAACAAAGGACTATCTCTCTAAGCATTTTGAAATGAAAGATATGGTTGAGGCTTCCTATGTGATAGGAATAGAAATATTCCGTGACAGGTCACTTGGTATTTTGGGATTGTCTCAGAAAGCATATATTGACAAAGTTCTAGAGAGGTTTGGCATGATGACCTGTTCCTCTAGTCCTGTTCCACTGCATAAAGGAGACAAGCTTGATCTTTCGCAGTGTCCACAGAACGAATTGGAACTTAAAGAAATGGCAAAATATCCTTATGCTTCTCTTGTCGGGAGTTTGATGTATGCACAAGTCTGTACAAGACCTGACATTAGTCATGCTGTTGGCATGCTCGGAAGATTTCAGAGTAAACCAGGAATCGCTCATTGGAAAGCTGCAAAGAAAGTACTGAGATACCTTAAGGGAACAAGGAATTACATGCTCACATACAGAAAATCAAGTCACCTACAGGTGACTGGTTATTCAGATTCAGATTTTGCTGGATGTCCTGACACCAGACTTTGCACTCTTGGCTATGTGTATCTCTTATGTGGAGGTGCAATATCATGGAAAAGCCAGAAATCTGAGTTGCTTTACTCATCCACCATGATGGCTGAGTATGTCGCATGTTACGAGGCTGCAATTCAGGGAACATGGTTGCATAATTTTATCTCTCAGTTTGGAGCTTTGAATTTCATCTCTAAGCCATTAACCCTTTACTGTGACAATGAAGCTGCAACCTTCTTCTCCAAGCATGACAGGATATCTAAGGGATCCAAACACATGGACCTTAAATATCTCTCACTGAAACAAGATGTTAGATTACAGAAATTTGTCATTGAGTCTATACGTACAGATTTCATGGTCGCAGACATATTCACGAAAGGACTACCTCCAAAGACCTTTCAAGGACATACTGAAAGCATGGGTCTTGAAGATAGTTCTTAATTATCATTTTCTGCCTTTTATTTCTGTACTTATATTTGACATTTATTGAGCTCTTAATGCAACTCTACATCTGCTATTTCTGTTTTTCCATTGTGTACATTTTATGTTTGGATAAATGATAAACAGAAACAGTCTTTCAACATAGACATTATGAGACCATTACGTATATCTCCTATTACGGTCTAGTTATGCCGGTTGTCACTGCTGTAGTACATGGAAGTAAGCATGTTGCAAAATAATGTGTGCACGCCATGACTCCCATTGACCACCGAATTAGCCAAGACACTTATGATAGCAGACTCAAGAAATGTTTAGCATATAATGCGCGCCTTATGATTCCTAAAACGAAAAACACTAAAGGATCTTCCTATCGACCAAGTGGGAGACTGTAAGGAAATTATCTTTAAGTCCATTACTTGGACTAGAAGTCCTTTCCTTTCCCGAATTGTGGTCATTATAGGAAATCCGTTTTCTTAGGATACATGCTATTCCTTACACAAAAAGGTTTCTTAATGAGATGTATTCCATAACAAACTCTACCTTGATGGATGGTTGAGATTAAGTCTATGGAAACCCTGATTGGAAATTCGGTCCTCTTTTCACCTATAAAACAAAGCCTTTCGTCCATCACAAAGGCATTCACGAAAATCAACACATTAAGGTTTTATAGGCAAGGAGAGAGAAACCGAAACCATTCATATAGTCTCTTTCTCGACGGATCACAGCATCAATCAGCAACAGCACCAGACTGCAGGATCAGAAAGCTCTCTGCATCAGGATGTCTGGAGGTACTCTTTAATTTATTTAAGATTAAATCCTACACGTGATTATCATGCTGTTCACGATCTTAGGGTTCATGTTAATAATAGTATAACAGTTCAATCATTCTCGATCTCCTCTTGAATCATTTTCTATTAATGGAGAGATTATTAGATGGTCATTTTGGATATTCACCTTTATTTTTATGTTTTTTTAACTATAAAAGTACAAGCTTTAGAGTTCTTAGGTATTCAATTACATGAAACAAATGGCCTCAAAAGGATAATGAAATGTGATAAAAAAACAAAACTTGTGAGGATAAATATGAAAAAATAATGAGCTTTTGGCTCCTAGAGTTTTAAGGTATGTTAGTGTACTATTACGGTTTCTAAGACACCAAAAAATAACCCTCTGAATTTCTGCAATGCGAATTTTTTTAGTTTAGTGCTGTGCTTTTCCATATGGAAATTAAGAGAAACTTTGCACGAACTTTTTATAAGATTGTGAGAATCCTTTGCTTAGAGGACAGAATCACTTTTTCCGTGGAGCATAAAAATTGCAATGGTACACAAAAACACACTTAAGGTCTTTTTACTATATTTTCAGTTTTATAATAATAACTCAACAAAATCTTTGTAATACCATTCCAATAAAAAATTTCTTAAATACATGCTTATAGACTGGTGAACTTTGGAAACCATAAATAGATTGTTAGGATCATCATATTAGCTTAGTTTTTCATTTTTGTTTTCTTTACACGGCCGAAGCATCATGGTTGAGTTCTGTTGGAACCTAGTATCAGACACATGCCCATGCTTGGATTCCTGGGCCTTCAAGTTTAATGTATCACTCCTTGTCAAGAGTCCAACTTAGCAAACAAAACTGACATTTCAAAAGCCAAAATCTTTAATTAGCCCAATGATTTTCTCCAGCTGATAATATCACAATAGGAAAATTTGTGGAAGTATTGTCTAGTTTGTTTTCAGGTTGAACGTAAGCAATTTTACTACCAACAAAAAACCCCTTGATCCAGTTGGAAAGCCTCACAACCAAGTCTTGATTTATAGCTGGGAATTCAGGATTCAAGTCTGATCTTTAAACCTACTCTTGAGCCCATGTCTGAGCCAACCCATTAATAGTGCATCTATGCTCTTGGATATGGATCCATGGAATACGATCTGAATATTTTATACTACACAACAAATTTACAAATAAGGACATACATGGTAGCCCCAAGGGGTAGCTCAAATGTCGTAGGACTATGGTTTGCACTCAGAGGTTATAGGTTCAAAACTGCACTACCACACTGGGGCAACAAGGGAGTTTACCCGACTACCCTCTGAGCCCAGAGGGATTAGTCCAGCCCAAAGGGTTGAGAACCCTCCAATAGCAGAAAAAAAAAAAAAAGAACATACATGGTATTAGTGTCCGATGGGCCTGAAACTCATATCCAAGTCTGGCTCATTAAGTTTTTTGAATCTATTAGGCATTAGCGATGGCCAACCCACCTAGGGTTGCAAACGGATATCCAATTCTCTGATTACCCGGAAGTTCCGACCTATAAAAAACCGGATTTGGAACCTAATTTAGGTTCCAATTCATAAACGGGTCTGGGTCTGAAACCTAATCTAGGTTCCAATTGATAAATGGGTCCGGGTCCATATAGTTTCCCACCCATGGACCCGAAACTCGGAATATGAGCCTTTGA
This sequence comes from Umbellularia californica, assembly GCA_028538565.1. Taxonomy (NCBI): domain Eukaryota; kingdom Viridiplantae; phylum Streptophyta; class Magnoliopsida; order Laurales; family Lauraceae; genus Umbellularia; species Umbellularia californica. Next base: position 43,993,196 of record JAPQWN010000009.1, read on the forward strand.
TATTACAAATTGTACTTCAAAATCGACTTTTAAAATATTTTTATATATAATATTGGAGATAGTAAACTTGATGCACCGTTATAAGCTGAATGATATGCTTATTTTTAAGAAAAGTGAAGAATAAAGAGTAACTAGAATTGATTTTGGAACCAGATTCCAGTCCTCTAAGTGGACCAGGTTCTGGAACCGGATTCGGAATTTCCTATCGGAACAAGGTCCGGAACCGGAACAATTATTTAGAAACGGGTCCAGCTATGGGTCCACTATGGTTCCTATCCGCAACAGCTCCATTTGTAACCATAAACCCACCCAACCCGACTAGACAATTCTTGGGCAGGACTAAGGCCCATTGAAACCTTTATTTCAACTTATAATCTTTGATGTACAATATTCCAAATATAAACTGTTCTTTTTTAGTTTTTATTTCTTTATTTTTTTCTTGTGAGGTGGATTGCTTTGTCAAAGGTTGTCAGTGGGTACCCAAAATTGGAAGAACATACAAAACTAATCCAAAAGTGAACGAATGTGCAAACTACTTTGGAATTTGATAAAATAATTGAATAGGTCTCTCAGCCAAAAATAAATAAATAAATAAAAGGGTCTAAGATGGTAATCTCAAATGCTGGCAAGTGTTGAGCTAAGGACTTGTATTTTGACCAAGCTAATTGATTTCCTTCTGATGTTAGCTTCAGATCTATACATAGATATGTTCTTTCCTTAAAATTGCTATTTTGAAGTTGGAATTACAAACACCGCGAAGACCCAAACCATTCCTTGATATCCTTTTTTTTTTTTTTTTGGCAATAAGGAGTCTTTTATTTAGATAGAGGAGAAGGGAAACATAGACTGGGGGTAAATATCCATGTTTTTACCTATATCTAATAGGATCACAAGGCTATCAAGTATCAAATGCAGTTTGCTCGGGCCAGATTTAGGCCAAACGTAAGCTATAGCGGACCGGCTAGTGCAAGCTAGCCCTTACCCTATCTTCAAGGGCCAGGCATTTTGATAACTCGTATATTCAAATGTGCTAGACATATGAGAATTCACAAATAAGCTTATTTTGTTTGTATAGAATTGTAATACATTATCGTCAAAAGTGTTTATTTGTTTGCATGAAAGTATAGGTCTGTTTACATGGGATTAGATTGACTGGTTCACATAGAATTGAGGTTCATATGGATTAATTGATTCAAATGGAACTGTTCATTTGTAAGGAATTGAAATATATATGAAGTAATTGATTTAGACGGATACAATTGGATATAGAAAGTAATTGATTCCAATGAGACTTTTTTTTTTTTTTTTGGCATAGAATTGAAAGACATAGAATCTCATTGTTAATCGGGATTATGATGATGTCATTTATAGAAAGTCAGCTACCAAACTTGAATTAAAACTTGACCTGAATTCCATCTATACACTTTAAAAGGAAGGCCCAAACCTAGCATAACCCTAATTCCCTACTTCCAATTTTAATCAGGTCAGGTTCTGGTCTGGGCCTACCCAAATTACACTTCTAATACGTACCCAAAATACAATACGAAAAGATTACTTTCGCAAAACCCTTGCAAAAAAAATCCTAAAAAAATAGGCCAAAACCACCTTCTTCTATCCTTTTTTTTTTAGAGAAAACTACCGAAAAAATGATCCTAGACGGCCATTAACCAAAAGTGGTACCCATAGTTTTTATGCAATATAACCGGCATTTCCGCCAGAATATATATATATATATATATATATTTTGTCTTTTTTCAACAAGCGACGACGTCGTCGCTTAATATTGAGAGTTAGTGTCGACGTCGTAGCTAATTCATTAAATCTGCATCTTCTCGGACCTTTATCATGTGCGATTGTTGTTTTCTGTATCAAAATAAACCAGAACAGAATTCTCCCCAAACATTGAATATTGCTTGTGGAGGTTGTTGATCTTCATTAACGAGATAGGCATAGCAAAGTTTAATCTTCTTTCACGCGTTATCTACCATAGAGCCTGAGTTTCTTACTTACTTTTCAGAAAAAAGTTCATTCAGGTTTTGATATATAGTTTTTTCATTTGATTATCTTTGTTGTATGATTATTTTTGGGTGGCTAAATCAACAAAGTAAGGATCTTTTGAGGAAGGAGGAAATGAAATTGCCTGAGAAATGGGGAAAACGAATTGTACGAGTTTGAATGTGACGACGTCGTTACACGTTTAAATCTTTAATAAAAAAAATAGAAGTGGTCACAGAAAATCACTTCCGTGCCAGGGACCATGTATAAGGTTTCCTTTGCCCCATTACTTTGGAGATTGTTGGGTCCACCCACTCACTCACTGGGCCAATTAACCAACCTGCAGATAACAGCATTATATTCTTACAACTTCACCATTCCTTGCATATCTTTGAGCCGGGAATCAAGGAGTCACACATTGTAATGCTTTCCTAGTCCAGCTTTCATTAGCTGGTTTGAGCCAAACTTTTTGGCCCATGTGCTGCAACGCACTATTTTATGGCTCGGTGATTCAATGGGCTGGTCCTCAGCCATTGTTCGTGTCTACATGAAAACCCCAATTAGATGACTCATGCATCCCAATTCCCAACACATCTAACATAAATGGCCTTGATGTCTAAAGGTAACCGAGCCTGACTCAGGCCCGTTAACTGGACTGAGTTGAAAGCTTTGCCCTGGTCCAGGCCAGACAATCTGCAACCATAGAAATAAGGCTTCAACCACTAAGATGATGATGATAGAAGCAATACCTTCCAGCACTCAACTGATGGCCAAGAAAGATGGACTCCAAGATGGTAGCAAACAACAGCCCTAAAGGAGAGAAGGATGATACAAAAACTGGGCCCTTTAATCTGGAGCAAATAGCTACAAAAAAATTGGCTAGCCCACTGTTCAGAGCCCCCTACACAAGACATGTTTGGGCTATTTTAGTATGAGGTTAGTTTATAGCAATCAAAGAGATGTTAAAGTGTTCTAATGAAGATGATCAAATGGTCAGTCTACTAGTACTTACTCCAATGAAGATGTTTAGGAGCTCTAGATCCCATTTGTGCCTTCCATTTAGAGGCTTTGTGACTCAATATAGCAGCTATTACAGACGTTCGCGAAGTCACGAAGAAAAACATAATAGCAGTCATCGATAACTCAGCTGGATATCTCTGTCACAGGCTCCTATGGATTCAAAGAAGCATAAGTCAGAGACTATCTTGTATCCTTCTAAAAAAACATGCAATAATTTTAAGCTTCAACACAGATTCATGTGGGAGTTTTAAATCCTCTGTTGTGATTTAAAAAAAAAAAATGGGCCACAAGGCCCAATACACATGTTTGTGCGCCTAAACTTAGTCCCAGAAGTGAAGACCATGAAATGGATATTGAGTGGATGAAGGACTAGAAGTTTACACTTGAACTATCCGTTTCATGGCCTTATATTGGATGGCTAAAAGCTTCCAATTGCATTGAATTCTATTAACACCTAATAAAAAAGGCTAACCCTCTATTGTAAATCGGCCCAAGAAAAATGCCTCATAGCCTATATTTTTTTCACAGAAAAGAAAATCCCTTGGTGGCAAAGGATTTCGATTTCGGAACCTTCTGCCTGTCTATGTTCCATTCCTTGTGGCAATCCAATTGATGAGTGTCAATGGGCCAGACCAAAAATTGCTCTGTTTTGTATTTTGAACTGGTCCCGCCAGTTCAACTCAAAATGTTAATATCTATTAGGGTGCACAAAAAATCCGTCGATCCGTAAATCCAATCCGATCCGTTCCGATCTGCAGATTTTTAACCGATCCTAATGTAAACGGATTGATGACGGATTGAAAATTTTGTAATCCGTTAGCAACGGATCAGTGGCGGATTTCACCCTCAATCCGCGGATTTAATCCCATCCGATCCGGTTACATTAAATATAAACAAAAAAATAAAAGAGGTCTAAATATAAATTAAGATGTCTAAATTTAAAATAAGAAAAAAAATTTAAGGGGTCAAAATGTAATTTTTTTCACAACATGTTTGATTTATTTCTTTTAACATTATATTGAATGGATTGAACGGATTAATCCGATCCGATCGGGTCCTTTATGGATCGGATCGGATCGGATTTTAACGGCCACGGATTAATGACGGATTCCAAATCCTTCAATCCATAGGTAACGGATTAGTGACGGATTTGGCCCAATCCACACCAATCCGATCCGTGTACACCCCTAATATCTATTACAGGCATGACTGGCTAGGCCTGGCCATTCACATCCAAGTTATTTGGGGCATAACTTTGTGTAAAACAGAGACTTGTCCAAAGAAAAAGAAAATTTGGGGCGCAGCATATACACTTAGTGACTTGGTCTCATGTACTGTTCGATCAGTGTTTAACCAACAATTCAGGAAAAAAAAAAAAAGCGGAAACAAGAAGGTATTTGAGTGATGAACTCACCAGCATTAAAATCCATGTACGGAAGGCAACCACACCAACAACCACCATCTCCAATCCAACCAACCAATTTCCCATACTTGTGGACATCACCTGGGCACCTGATCCAAGCCATAACATCAAAGTTAAAGCACCTGATCCAAAGATCTTTTCTTTCCCCCAGCTGGTGTACGTGAATCTCAAGCTTCTCTTGCCTTGAGATGAGAGAGAGGATGTAGGTGATGGCAGGATTCATGTTATGAACTGAAGACTCTATTGTGCTTGAGGTGAAATACAGAGCCCCTCGAAAATCATCTTCTCACCTTCAACCAGATCACTCTGCTCACCTCCTTGAAGAGCTCTGCTTCTCCTTGAAGAAGATCTCCAGGCCTTTCTTCAGTCCTCAGATCAGCTCGATCGCCAATTTGTTGAATCTTGCTGATCACCCAGTTCCCTGCATCGATTTCCAGCAGCACAGGACTGCAGCCGTCCCAGGTGAATTACGCCGCAGATCTGGTCGAAGCGATCGACAGACTCTCTGGCAAGACTTCGCTCTCCTCATGGATCCTCAATTTGAAGATCAGATTCTTCCTTCTTGTAATCTCTTTCTTACCTCTCTCTCTCTCTCTGTTCTTTGTTTTCTTCTTTTCCCGTTTAGGGTTTGTTCTCTGTTCTCCTCTCTTTTTCAATAAACTTACCCATTATACCAAAAAAAAAAAAAAAAAGTGGGCTAGATTAATCCCTCCGAACCTAGAGGGAAGCCAGGTAAACACCTCTATAGCCGCAAGGTGGTAGCACTTGTAGACTCAATCTTCGATTCTTGAAAAAGGAAGAATCAGGGGTTAATACTAAGACCTCTAGTTCCGGAAGAGGGTTGAACTGTGGTCTTGACCACTCGGCCAAGGTACCTAAACTTATAAAAAAACAAAAACTTGAGAACAAGAGGTGTCCCACTGTCCCCGTTTTTGTTGAGAGCCCCATCTCTCACCTTATTATCCAACGGGAGTGGGTATTATATCTCCGAGATTAGAGTTTCTTATCACAGGAGCGGATATTATATCCCAAAGATGGGATCTCTAATAATGGGTAACAGTCCCCTTGGATGGGTACCGAAGGAAAAATATATATATATATTACTTTTAAAATCTCATTACCTTGGAGAAGGAATTTTAGTACTTGACCTGACCCAAAATGCACTGGAGTAGGACATTTCCAATTCATTTCCCAAGATTTGGACGGTTATGTTTAGATTTCATCCAGGTCAAGTTCGGGTTTCTTTCAAATTTTCATTATAATTTTTAAACATAAACTTCGGGTCAGGCTTGGCTAGCTTGAACCAATACCAGTCAGCGAGTCAACAAAATACTAACAATCAGTGAATTTAAACTTTTTATAAAAATCTGTGGTGTAGTGGTGTGCTTGAAACACTCAACTGAGAAGGAGAGAAAAAAAAAACGCTTATAAATAATTCCACACACATCATGTTATAAAGAAGAAGAGACCCAGCACAAGATTAGAGAAGAAGAGGGGAGAGAGATGACGATGGCTTATGGGGAGACAAGAGCTAAAAGAATAGCTCCATATGCTTACATGATATTAGCACAGATCATACAAGCAGCTTATGCAATCCTTAGTAAAATAATCTTCACTCAAGGGACAAACACCGTTGTCTTCACCATATATCAGTTCGCTGCAGCCACCATCTTCATGGGTCCTCTAGCTTTCTTCATTGAAAGGTGTCTCTCTAATTAATTTCCACCCCACTTTCTCTTTTTCTGCATTGTAATTACTGAAATCTTACTATACTGCTCTGTCTAATTTATTGATGCAGAAAAACAAGACCTCGTCTCTCTCTATCAATCTTATGTTGGATGTTCTTAGTAGCATTACTTGGGTGAGTGATTCCTTCATTGTCCATCTGACCATTTTGAACCTACCAGCAATTGGATTACATGGTTCCAAACTGTTCTAAATTTCACTTTTTTCCTCCCATTTTCTATCAAGTCTGAGGAAAACTTCATGAGAACAAAACTATACTAGTTGGAGATTACAGTCTTACACTCATAAGTCATATCCATGATGTATTTATTTATTTATACATTTTGTGCGTCTGTGTGATGATTACATGCAGTGGTGTTCATGGGTTTAGAACCCCGACCCCCATTGTGCTGGATTTGGGTTGTGTTTCTTGGCTCATGCCTCATGGGATGGACCCAAGCATAACTTTCCAGACCAGTAGTCAAGTGAGCAGGGTCTGAGGCTACTTATGCTTAAAGATGGTCCCAATCCAATCTTTTTAGCATAAATGAATATGAAGTTTTTGCATATGCATGGGCCACTGTCAGGCTCATGGATTCGGTCTTCAAATTTTAGGCCTAATAATTAAATGGGGCGAACTTGGATTGCATTTGACCCACCCCATGAGCACCCTTATGTGTAGGGTCTGGTCATCAAACATTCGCCCATCAAAGCTTGATCAATGAGACTCAGGTGATAATGGTGATTACTTCTACTATGGTGGATGTCTTGTGCATGAACCAGCAGAGAAGGCCTATGCTAAGTTCAGGACCTAGTAAAAAGACATAGAAGTGGTTAATTTTAAAATAAGAGCCCTTTAGGTGGTTCAGAAAGGGAATGAGATTTATTGAAAAACAATTGTGAAATTAACTTTCAATTTTTTCCCTGAATCATGAGAATCACTAAGTGGGCACATCACATTTTCAGATAGTTTCTAGCTTCCCTTCTTTTTTTTTTTTTTTAATTCTTTATCAGCTTGATGGATTTTAATATTTGTCAAAATTGAAAGATATCAGTCAAAATCAAATTAAAAAGCTTCCACTATTACAATTAGAGAAGTAATTTACACTCGGATCTCTTGCAGGGCAACACTATTTCAGAACCTTTTCTCAGCTAGCCTGAATTACGTATCAAGCACAACACAATCTGCAATACTCAACCTCTTTCCAGCTTTTACCTATCTCATTTCCATTGCTTCCCGGGAAGAAGCGCCGGAACTTTATCGCCTGAGGGGCATCGGAAAGCTATCCGGCACGCTTTTATCGGTTTCGGGTGCTTTTACTATGATATTTTGGCATGGAAAGGCCATCAAAACAGTTTTAGCAGCAAGCTCAGGGAATTCGGTTATTGGATGCACCATGGCCGCTTTGGGAATTCTTGGCCTGAGCTCATGGCTTGTGTTGCAGGTGAGACCAGTGGTTACACATCCTTGAAGTAAGCTACTTTTTTTAGTGTTTTTTCAGGTTCTTTGACTGGTCAAACTGGTATGACTAAGAGGTCAATGGGTCCACCTTTTACTTAATGGGCCTCCAGGATGGGGCAATGGCCCAGTGGTTATGTGTGATTCTGATACATGTTAGCTACAAATTGAAACAAACCATGGCTAAACTATATATACCCAGACATAGATGGAATCCAAGTTACAGGACTCAAACCCATGCCAGAATTTATGTTAAATCCTAAACCAGGCACAAATAAATGGACTGGATCCAGATTCATATACTTATGTAACGTATTGAATCTAGGTATGAAACCTGTGGATGTCCCGCATTTGTATCTGGGTCAATGCAGTAAATGCGATTAGTCCTAACTCAGAGATGAGTCAATTTATACCCATACCTTTTTTTTTTTTTTTAATTCGGTTCATTCAAGTAATTGGGTTATAATGACCCATTTTCATTCTAGGATGGATAATAATGTCCTAACTCAGAGGCGTTTTCTTCCATGATACGTTGTTGTTCTTCAGGGGCCCATGTCAAGAAGATATCCAGCAGAATTATCCAGGACAGCTATGATGTACTTCTTTGGTACACTACAAACATGCTTGTTAGTTCCATTTGTGAGGACTAATGCCTCTGCATGGAAGCTTAAGTGGGATTTGGAGCTATTGAACATATTTATTGGAGTGAGTATTCAAACCAATTTATTCCAATCCAACACTTTCTGTCTTTAATCTGCACTGCCTTTTTTCTTTCTTTCACAATATCTAAATATCTAATGCACTACAATTTCATTGTGATGTTTTGTTTAGGGAGTGGTGAATTGTGGGATTGGAATCTTCATCTTCTCTTGGTGTGCTCGAGTCAAGGGACCTCTCTTTGTGGCAGTGTTCGCACCAGTGACATTGCTATTTACAGCCATAGTGGAGGTGTTATTTCTTGGTGGCACTTTTACTGTTGGAAGGTTAGACTTCACAACATATTCAAAATTTAAACTTCATAACATTTTAAGATTTCTTTTTTGAAGGGTGGATTTTATTTCAATGGTATATTGGAAAATTAGTTCAACTCAATTGAATTATAACTCAAAATGGGTTGGTAGGAGTTTTGACGATCTATCTACTACAAAAAACTGATTTTTAGTGGTGGGAAAAGCACCTTTAGTGGTGGCTTTTTTCTGCTGCTAGTAATAAGGTAAGTGCAGTTTTTAGCAGCAAAAAAAAAAAAAAGACCACCGTTAAAGGTGTTAGGTAAGTGCAGTTTTTAGCAGTAGAAATTGGTTTATGCTGTTAAAAGTAATGGAAAACCTTTGATGATACTATTTAGGGTGAAAATGACACTTTTGAGGCAGGAAAAAAAAAAAAAAAAGGCTCTAAAAGCCTTTTTTCGCCGCTAAAAATCACTTAACACAATTCAATTTTGATTTGTTTGCATCATAGGTTTTCCAACTTGGTATATCAATTAGGAGCCTGGCTGAGTTGACTAAATATGGTCACATAAGGATGACTTGAACACATCTTGACTAGTCATGCTTTATTGAGTCAGTTGGATCGTATTGAGTCATTTTATCCTCACATAATAAAAACGCAGATAAGGCTATACATGTCTTACATTAGTAAATATATGGTAGATGTTAAGTTTAACCAAAAAAAAAAAAGAATAGTAGATGTTGAAATATGAAAATGAATTTAGGAAAATTGAAACTGCAAGAAATATTATATATATATATATATATATATAAATTTTTTCAGTTCTTTGAAGAAATAAATATATTTTATTTTTGAAATAATTTATAATCTGCCAGTTCAACTGCAAAGTTGTATTATACTTTATGTTTGCATTTTTTTTATTGCCTAGAAACATGTATTGTACTCTGTGTATGTGCAAATTTATTCATTACAGAGCAAATTTCTCATATGGTATTGTTTGTAACATTAATGGATTAAGTTTGTTTCCTTTGGTTGTTGGTTGTTGCAGTATTGTAGGCTCATTGATGATTGTTGGAGGCCTCTATGTATTTCTGTGGTCAAAATACAAGGAAGAATCTGCCAACTTCGAGGATCCAGACTTAGAGGATCCAGACTGTAAAATCTCCTCTCCCCTGCTTTTAAATGGAAACCCATGACTTGAAACTGATGTCACAAGTTACAGGAAAAAACCCAATCAATTAATTGGGCTCGTTTCTTTAGCAAAAGTAGTAGTAAAGTTGAAGTAAAAGTAAGCAAATGATATCACGACATCTTTTACTTCACCCTGTTTGGATGATCAAAGTAGAGCGAAGAAAAGTTATGCTGTGAAGCTTTTCACTTAATGCTTAGATGGAAAAAGTAGAGTGGAGAAGTTATGGTGCGACACAACTTGCTCTTTTACTCCTCCACAAGCCTCTCTTTTCTTTTACAACCAAAAAGTGTGATAAATTGTATTATAGTTAATTTTACGAGAAAAAGTATCATTTTTTAATTTAATATTTTTTTTTTCATAGTTTGGCATCCACTTTATCTTTGTATTTGTAATGAAGTGGTATTTGCATTCAACATTTGTGATATTGATGAAGTTCTCCTATTAATGACCAGATGGTGTCCTCTTCAAGCAATCTGTTTTTCCTACAATTGGCATGTGGTGTTGAAATATCCCTTACACTGTTACATTCCAAGTGTGTGGTTTAACTCAGTTGCCCGGCACTTAATTTACTTACAAATTGACTGTGACTAAGAACAAACTAACTATATCACTTAAGAGCTACATCAGGCAATCCAAATGGGTGAACCTTGGTTTTACCTATGATTGATTATGTCAAAGAACAAAATAACTATCGCTTAGAGGTAAATCAGGTTGTAAAAATAGGTGACCCTATTTTTACCAAGATTTCAAAGAGTCTCTAATTAAGGGTGTTTGTGGGCTGGGCCTGCCTGCTTTGGGCTAAGCTTGGACCTTAGGTTTGAGTACTCAGGTCAAGCCTAGATCTAAAATTCGGACCTATTTTAGTATTTAGTCTGGGTTGGGATTAACTGAAAGAAATCCTAAATCTCGGCCAAACCAGGCCAAATCAGATTGGTCCAAAACTTAGTGCTTACATGAAGCTCAGCCCGGCCCAGCCTGATTGATTAAAATGGAGGGCCTTACATGTTTGAGGCATTCAAGTCTCAGCCTAGACACTTGTGGTCCATGTTGGGCTTGAGCCAAATGTGGGCCCATGTTTCTAAATCTGGATTAAGCCTAATCATGCTTCAGCCAGGTCCAACCCTATCTATGAACACCCCTCTATGTGAGGATCTATTAAACCCTTTATTTTGAAGATGGGATGGAGGTCCGCATGCGTTATTGTGTGAAGATGGGGCCTTTCTTCATGCGATGTTAAATGTTCTAACAATGTTTCTACCAAAACAAAAATTGTTCAAACAATAGAGAGATCTATGCAAGCAGGGCCTAGAAATTTATACGTAGGACTTTCTTGCATGATTCAAACTGCTAAAAATAACTGTCATCACCTTAGGTTAAACTTTTCTCCAACAAGAGCTACGCGCCCCCATTTCAGATGATTAACAAGTAAAACACATAACAAGAAGGGGTTGCTCAGTACTTGATTGGCAACCCGGGTAATCCCACATGTCAACTGACTGCCCAAGGATTGATACCTCGGTGTGCCACTCTTTCCACTTGTGTGGGCTATCCTTCCCACCTTGTAGACTTTTCTTTCAACTTATGTGGGTTCTCCTTCTCACACTATGGACTTCCTCTTTTCACTTGTGTGGGCTCTCAAGGGTCCCAACCCCAGCCCAATAATAAAAAAGGTGAAACACATTAAAGAAGGGTGGTGTGGTGGTTACAGACTTACAGGGATGCATGGTGGCAAAATAATTTTATGGCCACGCCTGTGTTTCCATTGAAAACTTGTACTCATTCAAGTGGTCAAAGCTTTGACTGTTTCTAGAAATGATGGATGGGTCAACCATTTGTTTTCGAATTTAAAAGGGGCATTTGAGGCATGAGTATTTTTTTGATGAACAAGAAGGATAGGGCTGTGATCTGATGAGATTCTGGGGAGGTGGTGGGTTGTGGGGTCATAGAAGTGGTGTTGTCAAGATGAGTTAACTAGAGCTCTATCTAATCTGGCAGCTACATATGAGGAGCCTTGTCTGTTACTGGACCAGGTATATTTATTACCAGAGAATATTGTTTCTTGGAGACCTGCTAGCATGAGTGCAAATTGGAAAGCTTTGAGGGAGGAAAGGTTAGGATCGCGGAGGCTGAGTTTGTTAGCATGGGAGAGAGTGGCATTAAAGCCCCCTATCACGCACCAGGGCAGGTTGGTAGAGGAAATATCAATGAGGGCTGTCCAAAGGTCTCAAGTTTGAAAATCAAGCTCACTTCTATTCTTCCTACGGCAACCTTTGCTACAACGAGGCTTCCATGAGACTCGATTGCCCTCCACTCATTCCTATACCTTTAGCAGCAATTGTTGGATGGTTGAGGGGAAAAAAATAAAATAATAATAGTTCTACTCTCTCTTCTCCTTTACTTCTCCTTGAGTCACTCCTGCAGTATATAAATTATTATTCAAAATCTCAACTTGAATATTTGGGATCCACTAAATTAATATCTTGTGCGGATCCACCATATGAGCAACGCACTTATTAGGGCTATCAATCCGGCCCTTTGATGAGGGGACCCAGCCTGGCTCGGCCCTCAAAAGCTCTCAAAGCGAGGGCTTTTCTTTTTTTCCCAAAGCTTGAGAGTAGGGTAGGGCCTAATTTTGAAAAGCCCGCAACCTTGAGGGCCGAGCTAGGGCTTGACTTAGCCAGCTCGAGGGCCCGGCCCTTTGTCTATTAATATATAATACAAATAATATGTATAATATAGAATATATATATTTTTTAAAACACATATAAAGAACTCCTCTAATTAGCAATTAATGATAGAGACTTAATATTTTGTCAAACAATAATAACCGAGGCTTAAAAAGAATTTTAATGGATATCCCCATAGATCACAATATTGCCACCTATATTTAATTCTATGTTATCATTTAAATGATATATTTGATTCTATGTTTGCGCAGCACGGACATATTCTTCAATGAAAAGGGAATCTAAGTTGTCATTTATCATATTGATTTTCACTAATGTAAACTATTGAAGGTTGAGAGTTTAGATAGATGATCATTAACATTATCATTAAGTGAGGTTGAGTTTCTACCACTAACTATTGATCGATGCCAATTTCTTTCTATACCCTTACTTTTACGACTATTGTTGTTTCATTCATGTGGACCCCACATCTGAAGTTAAAAGTTTGTGACTCATGAATCAAATCATCTTTGTCATTCATCTTCGGTATTCAAAGTTTAATTATTTTGTTATAAAATCCAAAGGTGATTTTTCGAAGAATTACAAGTTAGGGTTAATGCTAACTCAAGAGTGGTCTAATGTTTGTTTGAACCACATATACAAATAATTACTTTGGAATAAATCTAATGCCTATTTGAAGTAAATCTAATTGAATCAGACACAACTTGCCAAACATGTTCTCACGGTTCACATTATTGCTTGATAAAAATATATAGAACATGAAATAGTAAAAAAGGCAACAACTAGCAAAACTTCAACTACGACAATCTTAATAATAGCTTGAAAATGAACAAAAACGAGCACATTATTTAAACTGTTAAGTATGAAAACAAACAAAAACGAGCACATTATTTAAACTATGTAACTACTGCTGGTATGTTAAGGTATTTAAAAGTGTATTTCCTAGTTTCATGGCACAATACTATCACATTAATTACCTTATTTCATTTAATCCTAACTAATATCTTTATAAAATGATGAAGTAACTTGTTTTGTGCATTCTTTTAGAAGTGTTACAAAAAGATTGACTTTTACATTGCCCCTTGAATAAAGGTGGGTTAGCATTATGATATTGAAGAATAATTATATATGATAATATTAAAAAAATAATCATTTTTTCGGCCCTGGCCCGACCCTAGCCCGGCCCTGACCCTTGAGGGTAGGATAAGGGCTTCGATATTGTAGGCCCGCCAAGGGCTCCGAGAGCTTTGACTTGACCTAAGCCCGGCCCGCATATATGAGGGTAGGGTAAGGGCTTACCTCGGTCCGGCCCGGGCTCGGCCCTTTGACAGCCCTACCACTTATCTCCCATCCTTTGTCTCCATTACATGAGACCCATCATGTCCAAGAGTGGCGGACCCAAGATTTTTATTTGGGTTGGGCAGACAATGGTCAACTGAAAAGGTAAAAACCAACCGAATAACAATAATCTCCACTTATTACATGGTTTAAACACATGATTTTCTTTTTTTGCAAATTAAGTATGAATAACTCATATCATAGGGTGGCGAGATGACTTTACTAGAATGGGACATGAGCGCCGCCATTTTGGATCATACCTGTGGCTGCCCAGGTTTGCATCATGTAGGTCCACCCCTATCTCCGATCTCTATCTAATAGTAAAAGTAGGAATTAGAATGGGGGTGCGCCTAGGCCTGTCAATGGGACGTGTTGAAGCTGATAGAAAGCCCGGCCCTGCCCGTCCCAAGCCCGAAAATATAAGGCTTTTAAAAAAATTTTGAGCCCAGTGGACTGGGCTTGGACAATACATTTTAAGCTCGGCCAAAATGGGACTGGGACTGGGCAGAAACAACCAAGCAGGTTCAGGCCCGGCCCGGCCCGCTGCAAAGTCATTTAATAATAACTATTTATATGTTACTGAAAGTTCCCCTCACTAACAACAAAAAACAACTAATTAGGTTTTAACCGATCCTACATTACTTTAACTTGACTCATATAGGAGACTCATTCTCATTCATCTCTATTAATTTTTTTATTTTCTACTTTCACCGGACAAAAAAAAAAAAAAGGTTTTAACCATTCCTACATTACTTGACTCATATAGCCTATAGGATATTCATTCATTTCTATTGATTTTTTACTGTCACTGGCAAAAAAAAAAAAAAAAAAAAAATTTAACACCGCCATGTTGCTTGTTGCATTGCATTGCCAGTCTCAAGTCCGGAAAAAAGGGGGGTTTAATGTCCGATTCACACCGGATATCTTGTGACAGTAGAAATAATTAGAGAATGATTTGCTTATGTCTAGGATCCGGCTAAGCCCAGGCCTGGCCCTGTCCCAGCCCGAAACCGTACGGGACGGGATTTGATGTAGGCTGATTCAATTTAGGGTTGGGATTGGACAACACCCAACGAGCCTGTCCTATTTTCGGGACAGGATTGGACAACTCAAGCCTAGGCCAGGCCCGTCCCATTGACAGGCCTACGTGCGCCATAGGCCATTTTGGAATTGTATCATGTAGGTCCGCCCCTGATGTCCACCCTTCTGAAGAACCTACTCCTTACATAATAACAAATGGGTCTCATTGGTAGATAAATTATTAGGTAAATCTAACAGATACCATGTGGGTCCACTATCATTCAAGAAAGCCACTATCATCACACTCTTGATCCCTCGATGATTATATTATTTAGGTGGGTCCACCTTAAGTTCTGATTTGATTTTCTATCAAAGAATATTTTGGTAATTCAGTAGTCATTTTCTCATACAAATAGATTGAAACAAGCATTTAATCAAATTTACTTCAAAAATCCAAATTTACATGAACGTTTAGCAAAATATAGAAATAGTTTAAGCTAGAACAATTATAATATATTATAGCCAAGGCTTTTGGATTTAATTTTGATTGGCAGTTCTAATTTGGACCGACAGTTATGCTTTTTTTCTCAAATGTTGCACATTCTCTCTCCACTACCCATGCAACTACCTACTCATTTTTTTCATCAAACCACTTACGTTTCAGTTGTTCATTTACGTAACTATCCACTTTCTATTCCAATTTCTCTATTTCTATTTTATGCAACCCTATGGAAAGAGATGATTTTTTTTAATATATAATTATTTATTTAGCAGTGCAAGGAGATACCGTGGTGACCACGGGAATTATTGGGCTAGCTATTATAATATATTAAGCTGGAAGCTTTTTAGATAATTTTGACCACTTTATTTGATTTTGTCCATTACTGAATATAACTTCTTACTTTTTATAACTATTGTCCATTTCTTATAACTACCCATTACCTTTTCTTTTCTTTTTTTTAATTTCTACAAAATTACATTTTTGCCCACATCTCCTATTTATTTCTACATATACTTTTTTTTACCTCACTTCATATTCCCTTTCTACTCTCCCTACCTTCAATTCTGAAAATCGGTACAATCATTTTTTTTCTTTATAAAAATTCATAGCTATGCATGAATATTTTATTAACATTATGTGAGTGAATATTTGAATTGCATTGTATGGATGTACCGTGCTCAGCACGGGTACTTGTGCTAGTAATATATTAAAGCCAAGCATTTTCGTTCTAATTTGGACCATTGGTTACAATTTTGACTGTTAGTTTTTCTTCTCTCCTCCATTATATATCTCTTCTAACTCCCCACTTCTTATCCCGAGCAACACATATTTTATCTCATATAACTACCCATGTCTATTCCCCACTTTTCCTCTTTTGTTTTTAGTAAACTCCTTTCTATCCACATTTCCTATTCCATTTCTGCATATTCTTCCTTTTTTTTTTTACCTCACTTCTCATATTCTCTTTCTACTCTACCTACTCTCAATTGTTAAAAAAGGTATTGTAATAATTTTTCTTCTTTTATTTTCTTTCTAAAATTTACTAGTGTGCATTGTATTTGGTTTGCCATTCAAGTGAATGCTTATTTTCTAATTTTATAAAAAAATCTAATTTCCATTGTATGAACATACTCGTGCTCAGCACGGGTTATTGCACTAGTCATGAATTAATTTATAGGTACTTACTTGCATATTGTTGAATCACTGTATATGGATTTCTTTTTTATTAATTATACTATAATATGAGTTTTTTTTTAGTTTACTAATGGGTTTATCATTCTATTAAATCAGCATTTTTATTAATTATACTTAATTTGAATTTTAGCTTTAATTTACTATTGAGTTTTCATAATACTTAACCCATACATTGCACAGACTTTAACCTAATTCCCCTTATAAATCTAATTATATATAACTCTATTTACATCTAATTGCCCAATCGGATATAGCAAAGAACAAAACAACAGTGACTTTTTAACTCCAGTTACCAATCCCAATGTTTAAGAAATTAGGCCAGATACGCTGGCTGAATCTGATCAACGCGAAATGATACTGTTCGGTATAAACAAGCCCAAACATTGGAGTTGTGAAGGTTAATTGGGATCCAGCTGTTGATAAAGTGAAAAATACGATGGGGCTTGGTCTAATTGCCAGATATTACAAGGAAAATGTATTGACTTGCAAGTGCTCTTCAGACCGTACATTTTCGATCCTACAGTTGCAGAAGCAGTTGTTGCATGGATGGCTGTGGATTTTTGTAGAACAAAGGAGCTCCAACATGTTGAACTCGAAGGTGACTCTTTGGTAGTTGTATATAAGCTTTGAAGAACGAGGACAACAACTAGAGCCAGTATGGGCAATTGATTGAGGATGCTAAAATCATCTTGAACTATATGCAATCATGGCAAGTGGGACATGTTAAGCGTGATGCAAATAGGGTGGCACATAAGCTAGCAAAAGAGGTTGTTCATCAACCTATGGAAAAAATATGGATTGATTGTTTTCCATATTTCATTCGAGATCATGTACTTGCCGAAGCTGTTGATGTTGCTTGACATTAACGAAGTCACTCAGTTTTTACCTTAAAAAAATAAAAATAAATAATGAAATGATACTTCCAATGATCCGGTTAAATAAAAATTTGTAAGGGAGAGTCAAACCAACAAAAAAAAAAACGAAAATTGCTAAGAATGTGCAGTTAGACTGGCGGGATCCATCAATAATTACTTTTAAAGAAATAAGTTCTTTATCTTTAGTAATCTTTAAACACTATGGTCAAACCAAGTTACATTGTTCCATTTTCAAAACATTGATCTAAACAGGGGTGGCAATGGGTCAGGTCAAAATAAGTTGAGCGATGTGGACAACATGTATAGGCTTAACCTTTACTAGGCCTAATTATTGATCGCGTAGGCAATGTCATCCAAATCCTACCCAAAAATTATAAGGGTCAATTTGGGCCCTTTTTTCCTTGGAAAAAATAGCTTGCAATTTGGAACCCCGAACAAGTTAGAGTCACATTGGGATGGCAAGTAATAATGCAATTAATTAGATTCAGGTCTGACCGGTGAGCCAAATAGCAAGTATGAACTCAATCTGGACCCAACCCATTTATCAATTGGTTCAAAGATGTCAATCCAAACTCAATCTAAAATCAGAAAAGGTCAACCTGAAACATGAAGTGCTTGAATTGGGGTTCGGGTTGGATGGATCAGCTATTCAAACCCTAATCCATGTACAAAGTCATAGAATCTCTCCTATATCAAGTACTGAGAGAGTCTGATACACAAGCAGCCAAGGCCTTAGCCATTTGGTGTGAACCCTCTCCAGTCTATTCTTCCGTGCTTTCAGGTTTTCTCCTTCAGTAAGTCTTTCATCAGTCCTCAGTTGATGAAAATCTGCAATTTTTTGAATATTCATCCAGCTAAGTAACCAGTTCACTCACGCATCACCTCTAGGTCCTCTGTTGTTTTTTGTGGCTCCTTTGTAGAGCATCTTTACTTTTGGTTTTTTTGGCTCCTTTTGTTTGAGCATCCTTTCTTTTGGGGATCCTATTGATTCCTTGTATATCCTTTCTCTGTTCTTCCCCATTTGCTTTCTAATACAATTAACCTTATAGCAAAAAAAAGGAAGGTCTCACGACTCCCTCCAATGAGTCCATTCCTCCACATCTTGAATGGCACAGGGGCACAGACACTTTTTGGGTACTAACTGTTTGGATCAACCACTTGCATAAGCACATCTGACGCACCAACAACAATGACAAACCAAATAATGCTACACCCATTAATTTCCTAAGTAAGAAAACAAGAAGATCTGCAACCCATTAAGTTAGTGGGATTCAACAGGATGAATTATTTGGATGATGACTCACAAGAGAGCAATTATTTTGTACGGGAGTATGACTTTAATCCATTAGCAACAACCCCATACATAAGAGTATGCAGTGGCTACAAATTGCAGATGGATCCAAACATTAGAAATGGTGGCCTACTGTGGATGGGGCATAGCCCAAAAGTCCAATCACCCACTGACCGAAATTTCATGTGGGATTTCTCCATTTTGGAGCTTTTTTTTTTGTCTCTTTCTCATTTACCATCCATTTTATAGCCATGATGATAATGGTTTAAAATAGCAATAGTAAGAGAACAGTTTCATGAATTGCCAACACCCTCATGGTTGAGTGGTGTTGGCACTACGGTATCACACGCAGCCATTGCACGCATGTCCAAGGATCTATCCCTAGACCTTTAGGTTGGTAGTATCACTCAATGCCAATTGGCCAACTAGCAAAAAGAGATAACATCTTCATCAATTCCGTGTTTTTTTCCTTCTTGTTTCTTTTGTTTTATATTTACTAGGAAAGACTTAAGCAAGTGTGATCTTACCCAAAATGCCATTTTGACATCCCTAAGCAATTGAGCTAAGCACGGGACCGTGGGACCAGAAATACAGGGGCGACTGCCCCAGATCGCGCCCCAAATCCCTCCAACGGAAACCAAATAAAAAAGGGAGCTATAAGCTTCAAATATACTTTAATCAAGATCAAATTAAAATAAGGATATTTGAGATTTTTTCTCATAAATGTTTCTTTTTTTCTCATATAACTATGTTATGTCCAAGTCCCTCACCATCAACACTATAACTAGATATTGATCATAATTGTTTATGGAAGGGAGGTGCCTTGCCACTGAGCTATCAGTGGATTGACGTACAAAAACAAAGGTCAATAAGGTAAGCTTTATCTTAAGGTACAAAGCTTCTATAAAGCATACACTTGGTGTCTATTACAAGGATGATGATCACCAAAACCAATGCATGGAGCAACTTAATTTCAACAGGATGCCAATAGAATAAGTAGAATTCACAAACTCGATCCAAGTAGGTGGAACAAAAATTAGATGGTGATGATGTCAATGATGATAACCATGGTGACAATAACGATAACAATGACGATGAACTAAATGGTCATAAGTTGCCCTTGCCAGCGGTATTCATTTTTTAGGGTCATACTCCATCTATAGTGGATTGATGTGTAGGTGGTTGGGTGGATGAATGTAAGCCAAAATTAGAGGTCATTGTTTGTAATATTAGAAAAAGCATATGGGTATGTGCAAGTTTCCCAAAAGTCAATATATATACTGAAAGATAAAACTCCCAAAAATTTGACTTGCAAAAAAAGAGAGAGAAAAAAAAAACAGAGAGAGAGAGAGAGAGAGAGAGAGAGAGAGAGAGTGCAAAAAAAGAGAGAGAAAAAAAAAAACAGAGAGAGAGAGAGAGAGAGAGAGAGAGAGAGAAATTTTATAAAAAAAAATTAAAAAATTTGCGTTCCCAAAGAAATCTTTCAAACAAAATCAAGGCTTCAACAAGAGCTTGTGGCACAGTGTGGAAGGTACTCTCTATAGCGACTTTTAAGGTCGTGGGTTCTAATTATATTACTAATCAAAAACCAAAAAAATAAAACTAAAGGCATCTGAAAAATATAACCTTTCAACAAAGAATTAAAGAAGAAAGTGATAGGGCATTCTATTTCCTTTTATTTTTATTTTTTTTCATAAAAAGCATGGCAGTGTCATATTTATACAATAGGAAGTCATAGCGAATAGTAAGAGAATATGTGTATACAAGAGCAACAAAAGTTTCCATAAAAAAAAGAGTTACCTTTAACTTTTGCAACATGACCATAAAAAATCACCATTATCAATGTCATTTTAATAGTTTAATCATCTCAAAAGCAACATAAAATGCTCCAATTCACCAACAAAATTAACCCATTTGGTAGATTTTTCTCAAGTCTACTGTCTTGCACCGTAAATTGCCTCCTTCCATGGCATATTTGCCACCTCCAAGATGGTCAAGTGCGCATAGATGGGGAAAAATATTGACACACCTCGGCTGGCCATAACTCGGCTCATTTGGCAGAGTGAGACCTGTTCATTGACAATTGACACCCCCACATGAGATTGTTGGTGGTTTTTGGAGGAGGATGAAAAACTAGTCATTATATCCTTAAAATCTCTCTGAAAATCTGGCATAGCAGAAAACATAAAGGAGGGAGGCCCAAAGACAATTGAGAAGTGTTAAAGTCAATGAGCGCACCAATGGCTTCACAAAAGTCTTGTTTTGTTGGTGTAGGATGTTAGCTGTATAATCACTATTAAGATCGTGACGTGCCTGTCATCTTGAACAATTAAGCTTTTTCTGCTCGAGAGATTTGCTCGGTATTTTCAATCCCTGCCTTTCATGTAAGTAGCTTTTGCTGTTTATATAATAGATATTGAAAAATCACGCGTTACACAACTACATGAGTCACATAGATGAGAAAAAATTGCTATGAGCTAATTATTGGATTTGGCGCAAATTTATCTTTAATGACAAATGGCATGCACCATTGGAATGATAATATAAAAGTCCATTATGGTTATGTTCTTTGCATGATCATTCAAATGGTCTAATAACAATCCTCTAAAAGCTAGTAAGATTTGTGTCAGCTCTTCTATTTAAGGTGGGATATGAACAGAATTAATGAAACATAGCAAAGCCCGGCACCAATTAGATCAGACAGCTCACTGCAAGTCATTGATAACACCTCTCTTTCTCTAGAGAAAGTAACAACAAAACTGTCCAGGTGTGAAAAGCAGAAGTTTAAACAGCATGATGCAACATGCCCTGGACCCTTCAAGATGAAAATTAAAAAAGTTATACACTTTATACCACATAAATTTTCTTGAGGCACTATTGATGGGCCACACCATCAGTAGGCCAGTGTACAATGCACTTAATAGCATCTATTATGAGTTGGTGTGGTCTGGAAGGAATTATCAGTCAAGCACAGCCGCAAACAAGTATCTTTTTTTTTTTTTTTTTATAATGGGTAAGTTTATTGAAAAGGAAGGAGAACAGAACAGAACAGAAGAAACCTTAATTGGGCAAAAGAGCAAAACAGAAAACAGAGAGAAGAAAGAAAGGGAAAACAAGAAGGAAAAATAGGAGCTACAAGGAGCTCAGCTAGAGCAGAAAGAATAAGCACAAACTAAAATCAGAACAGCAAAGAGACGCTGAGCAGGGGAGAGAGGAGAGCCTCTGCCAGAAGACAAGGCAGAGCTTCCGCCAGCTTGGAGGAGAACTAAGCTGGGGAACCATGAGGAGACTAAGGTTCGCCGCGAGAAGGTATCCATCTGAAACAGCTGCAGGCCAAAGTTGCTGGGAATGGGGTTCTCCAGGGACGGCTTGAGCTGACCTGAGGTGCTGGCTGAAAGGATCGCCGAGGACAGTGGCTGAAGCAGACCAGGGCTGGGGGGGTGGAGATCGCCAGAATGGAGAGCAGCTACATACCAGGGCTGGGGAGAGTGGAGATTGCCAGAAGCAGACCTGATTCTCTGGGAGTTGGGATCGTCTGCTGCAGATCGGAGCTGGGTATGGGAGAAGAGATCGCCTGCTGAAGACTCGTGCAGGGAAAGGGGATGGGGATCGTCTGGGACTGGAGGCACTGGAGCAGATCTGAGAAGCTGAGGGACGGCTACAGGCCAGTTCTGATGGGAGTGGAGGTCAGCTGTGCCGGCTGGCTCTGCTGCATGTCTGAGATGCTGGGAGCGAAGAACGCCCTGCTGGTAGCGGAGGTCGCTAGGGGTGGCTACAGAGCTGTGCTGCTGGTGATGAATGCAGGATACAGGCTGGTCAGTAAGATGGAGCAAATTATAGATCGAACTGCTCTGAGGGCTAACTAGAGGCCTGGAAATCTTCTTCAGCGAGAAGCAAAGCTCTTCAAGCAGGTGAGCTGTTATCTGGTTAAAACTGAAAATGTGATTTTCAAAGATTGCAAAGTTTCTAGCTTTCCAAATTGAGTAGATCACCGAGAGGAAGATCGATGCTATGAATTTCTGGCTATTCTTGTCAGTTCCTGTAGAAAGAGAGGACCAGAGAGAAGCTGCATAGAAGAGGAAAGGCTGCTGTGCATTGGAAGCTTGGAGAATCCATGTCCAGATGGAGCGGGCAACAGGGCAGGAAAAGAAGAGGTGACCGGTGTTGTCAGCATCTTCTTTGCATAAAATGCATATGGAAGCCAGGGAAAACCCAATTCGTTGCAAGTGAGCTTCAGTAGGAGTGCGATTAAGCATCAGACGCCATCCGAAGCAACCAATTCTTAGGAGAGAAATTTCGTTCCAGATCAAAGGAGGCCATACAAGGGAAAGGCCCCTTGGTCTGAGGATATTCCAAATACTGGACATAGAGATCTGGCCAGTAGGTGAATCCTTCCAAAAAAGCTGATCTCTGCTGGAGGGGTTGGGAATAAGCAGAGAAGTAGCTGGAGAGATGAAGTCAAGCACTGCAAGAGGCTGAGAAGGGGGAAAGTGCCAGGAACCAGAGTGGTAAAAGGAGGCCAGGCTCTGGTTCGAATGGAATTGGAAGTTGGGGAAGACAGCTGATATAGGTTTATCTCCACACCAGGTATCATGCCAAATATCAATGAGATTACCTTTGCCAAAAACCCAAGGAGCTGCCAAGATGGATGTGATGAGCCAGCCTACAAATTCTCCTCCAAATGCAGGAACCAAATCTAGCATTAGCTGAGCTCCAAAAAGGGAATGATAGCCGCAAACAAGTATCTGATGCAGCAATGTGGTTGTAGCCTTATCTAGTGGTAGACTCATACATGAGTTCGATATTTGGGAAGCTATGGCCTAAGAAAGGAATTCTTTTAACTTTTATATATATATATATATATATATATAAAAAGATTCTTACATTTTCTCACAGCCTAAAACAGACATTATATTTCCACAAAAAGACTATTTGATTTTGACCTCCCCTTTTTACAAATGCTCTCCTTTGAGCTTTCATGCAGGGGTAGGAATTAATCCCATTTCATGTTATTTTGGACATTATTCTCCATTTAATTATCGTAAGAAGTTTATTTAATTTACAACTTAAATTCAGGGTAGGATCATTTGATTAGCTTGATATTACGCATTTTCTTAATCTACATCCAAGCCTTTCCATCGCAAATCCTCCTTTGATCATCTTGCATCCATGAAAGCCCCCACCTTACTTGTGTTGAGTTAGTGAGACTTCCTAAGCTCGAACAATGGATATTTTGGTCAATAATTGAACCACTGTGAAACTTAAAAAGGAGGTCTATAAACAACATGGGATGCGGCTATAATAAATCAAGTTAAGGTCTAGACAATGATTATAATTTAAATACATTTTATTTTATAAAAGAACTATGCTTTGAATTATAATTTTTTTATAAAGTGAGATGTATTACTCCACACCTCAAGAAGCGGAGAGGTCTTGTGTTCGACACCTACCTTCTTTAGCCACCTCCAATAGTTTTCCCATGAGAAGTGGATAGGAGGGTTTGCATGTGCCTCTAGAGATTAGTTTTCGGCTGTCTAGAGTTGAGTGCCCCTCGGGCTCAAGGCCAAAAGCTCTTGGGGTGGGTTGGGCGGGGGATACATTAGGTTATAAAAAATAAATAAATAAATAAAGTGAAAAATAGTGTCACGGTATTTGGGTCCAATAGGTCTCGAGTGTTAGATGTGAAAAACAATAGATCAAATCTAAATATAAACCAAGAGACACAGCATTATTTGAGCCATATCAAGATAGAAGGTTTTGGATCTTATTTTGACCGTCAATTATAATTTTAACTGACAGTTAACCCTCTTTATTAAAATATTTCATATTCTCTCCATGTAACTACTCACTTATATTCTTATCTCATCAAACCACCCACTACTTTCCACTTTAACTCCACTTCTTCCTTTTCTAAGTCTCTTACTCTACGCTCATCTCTTCTACTCCATTTCTGTCCAATTTTTTTATTTTCATTTATGCGACTTACTTAATGGATGGAGAGAGGTTTTCCACATAGCCTTTTTAATGTAGGAATGCTTAATTTATACTACGATTGTGCTAGTATCATTTATTTGGGTCCAATAGGTCTGGAGAGTTAGATGTGAAAAACAATAGATCAAATCTAAGTATGAACTAAGAGATATGACATTATTGGAGCCATATCAATCCATATCATTCTTTGAATTTGCATTTAGTGCGACAAGAGTGGCATTTTGTAATAATATCATAATAAATATAAAAGTTTTAATCAAAGCGAATCCCATTGTTGAAAAAAAAAAAAAAAAAAGACGAGAGACTCTTTGTTTGTATGAGAATTTAATATATCAGAATTATGGTAAAATGGGCTCTAACAAAGGATTATTAAAGAGGTGACAGTGAAAGCTATAAGGTACGTAGATATGCAGATGGGGTCTTGGCTTTTCTAGGATTCGAATTAATGGTGTGATGGTTAGGAGTTCATTCTCGATCTCCTCTTGAATCATTTTCTATTAATGGAGAGATTATTAAATGGTCATTTTGGATATTCACCTTTATTTTTATGTTTTCTTAACTATAAAAGTACAAGCTTTAGAGTTCTTAGGTATTCAATTACATGAAACAAATGGCCTCAAAAGGATAATGAAATGTGATAAAAAAAAAAAAAAAACTTGTGAGGATAAATATGAAAAAATAATGAGCTTTTGGTTCCTAGAGTTTTAAGGTATGTTAGTGTACTGTTAACGTTTCTAAGACACCAAAAAATAACCCTCTGAATTTCTGCAATGCGAATTCTTTTAGTTTAGTGCAGTGCTTTTCCACATGGAAATTAAGAGAAACTTTGAACGAACTTTTTATAAGTATGTGAGAATCCTTTGCTTAGAGGACAGAATCACTTTTTCCGTGGAACATAGAAATTGCAATGGTACACAAACACACTTAAGGTCTTTTTACTATATTTTCAGTTTTATAATAATAACTCAACAAAATCTTTGT
The DNA here is from genome assembly GCA_028538565.1 of Umbellularia californica. Taxonomy (NCBI): domain Eukaryota; kingdom Viridiplantae; phylum Streptophyta; class Magnoliopsida; order Laurales; family Lauraceae; genus Umbellularia; species Umbellularia californica. The sequence goes on from JAPQWN010000009.1 coordinate 44,018,837, forward strand.
AATACCATTCCAATAAAAAATTTCTTAAATACATGCTTATAGACTGGTGAACTTTGGAAACCTTAAATAGATTGTTAGGATCATCATATTAGCTTAGTTTTTCATTTTTGTTTTCTTTACATGGCCGAAGCATCATGGTTGAGTTGTGTTGGCACCTAGTATCAGACACATGCCCATGATTGGATTCCTGGGCCTTCAAGTTTAATGTATCACTCCTTGTTAAGAGTCCAACTTAGCAAACAAAACCGACATTTCAAAAGCCAAAATCTTTAATTAGCCCAATGATTTTCTCCAGCTGATAATATCACAACAGGAAAATTTGTTGAAGTATTGTCTAGTTTGTTTTCAGGTTGAACGTAAGCAATTTTACTACCAACAAAATACCCCTTGATCCAGTTGGAAAGCCTCACAACCAAGTCTTGAGTTATAGCTGGGAATTCAGGATTCAAGTCTGATCTTTAAACCTACTCTTGAGCCCATGTCTGAGCCAACCCATTAATAGTGCATCTATGCTCTTGGATATGGATCCATGGAATACGGTCTGAATATTTTATACTACACAACAGATTTACAAATAAGGACATACATGGTCGCCCCAAGGGGTAGCTCAAATGTCGTAGGACTATGGTTTGCACTCAGAGGTTATAGGTTCAAAACTGCACTACCACACTGGGGCTACAGGGGAGTTTACCCGACTACCCTCTGAGCCCAGAGGGATTAGTCCAGCCCAAAGGGTTCAGAACCCTCCAATAGCAGAAAAAAAAAAGAAGAACATACATGGTATTAGTGTCCGATGGGCCTGAAACTCAGATCCAAGTCTGGCTCATTAAGTTTTTTGAACCTATTAGGCATTAGCGATGGCCAACCCACCTAGGGTTGCAAACGGGTATCCAATTCTCTGATTACCCGGAAGTTCCGACCTATAAAAAATCGGATTTGGAACCTAATTCAAGTTCCAATTCATAAACGGGTCTGGGTCTGAAACCTAATTTAGGTTCCAATTGATAAATGGGTCCGGGTCCATATAGGTTCCCACCCATGGACCCGAAACTCTGAATATGAGCCTTTAATATTACAAATTGTACTTCAAAATCGACTTTTTAAAATATTTTTATATATAATATTAGACGTAGTAAACTTGATGCACTGTTATAAGCTGAATGATATGCTTATTTTTAAGAAAAGTGAAGAATAAAGAGTAACTAGAATTGATTTTGGAACCAGATTCCAGTCCTCTAAGTGGACCAGGTTCCGGAACCGGATTCGGAATTTCCTATCGGAACCAAGTCTAGAACCGGAACAATTATTTAGAAACGGGTCCAGCTATGGGTCCACTATGGTTCTTATCCGCAACAGTTCCATTTGTAACCCTAAACTACCCACCCAACCTGACCAGACAATTCTTGGGCAGGACTAAGGCCCATTGAAACCTTTATTTCAACTTATAATCTTTAATGTACAATATTCCAAATATAAACTATTCTTTTTTAGTTTTTATTTCTTTATTTTTTCTTGTGAGGTGGATTGCTTTGTCAAAGGTTGTCAGTGGGTACCCAAAATTGGAAGAACATACAAAACTAATCCAAAAGTGAACGAATGTGCAAACTACTTTGGAATTTGATAAAATAATTGAATAATCTCTCAGCCAAAAATAAATAAATAAATAAATAAAAGGGTCTAAGATGGTAATCTCAAATGCTGGCATGTGTTGAGCTAAGGACTTGTATTACGATCAAGCTAATTGATTTCCTTCTGATGTTAGCTTCAGATCTATACATAGATATGTTCTTTCCTTAGAATTGCTATTTTGAAGTTGGTATTACAAACACCAAAGACCCAAACCATTCCCTGATATCCTTTTTTTTTTTTTTTTTTTTGGCAATAAGGAGTCTTTTATTTAGATAGAGGAGAAGGGAAACATAGACTGGGGGTAAATATCCATGTTTTTACCTATATCCAATAGGATCACAAGGCTATCAAGTATCAAATGCACTTTGCTGGGGCCAGATTTAGGCCAAGCCTAAGCTATCGCAGACCGGCTAGTGCAAGCTAGCCCTTACCCTATCTTCAAGGGCCAGGCATTTTGATAACTCGTATATTCAAATGTGCTAGACATATGAGAATTCATAGTCGAATAAGCTTATTTTGTTCGTATAGAATTGTAATACATTACCGTCAAATGTGTTTATTTGTTTGCATGAAAGTATAGGTCTGTTTACATGGGATTAGATTGACTTGTTCACATAGAATTGAGGTTCATATGGATTAATTGATTCAAATGGAACTGTTCATTTGTAAGGAATTGAAATATATATGAAGTAATTGATTTAGACGGATACAATTGGATATAGAAAGTAATTGATTCCAATGAGACTTTTTTTTTTTTTTTTTGGCATAGAATTGAAAGACAAAGAATCTCATTGTTAATCGGGATTATGCTGATGTCATTTATAGAAAGTCAGCTACCAAACTTGAATTAAAACTTGACCCGAATTCCATCTATACACTTTAAAAGGAAGGCCCAAACCTAGCATAACCCTAATCCCCTACTTCCAATTTTAATCAGGTTAGGTTCTGGTTTGGGCCTACCCAAATTACACTTCTAATACGTACCCAAAATACAATACGAAAAGATTACTTTCGCAAAACCCTTGCAAAAAAAACCTAAAAAAATAGATTCTCCACGAGACCACCAAAACCACCTTCTTCGATCCCTTTTTTAGAGAAAACTACCGAAAAAATGATCCTAGATGGCCATTAACCAAAAGTGGTACCCATAGTTTTTATGCAATATAACCGGTATTTCCGCTAGAATATATATATAGGGGGGTCTTCATATGCATCTATCCCTCACCATTTTTGGTGAGGGACACCCCTTTTGGCTTGTACCTCCCTTTTGTACTTGAAACACCCCCAAAAGGGGTGTCCCTCACAAAAAATGGTGAGGGATAGATGCATATGAATATTCCCCATATATATATATATATATATATATATATTTTGTCTTTTTTCAACAAGCGACGACGTCGTCGCTTAATATTGAGAGTTAGTGTTGACGTCGTTGCTAATTCGTTAAATCTACATCTTCTCAGACGTTTATCATGTGCGATTGTTGGTTTTCTTTACCAAAATAAGCCAGAAAGAATTCTCCCCCAACATTGAATATTCCTTGTGGAGGTTGTTGATCTCCATTAACGAGATAGGCATAGCAAAGTTTGATCTTCTTTCACGCGTTATCTACCATAGAGCCTGAGTTTCTTATTTACTTTTCAGAAAAAAGTTCATTCATGACATCAAAGTTAAAGCACCAGAGACAGACACGAGGGTCCCAAAGATCTTCCCTTTACCCCAGCTGGTGTGAATCTCAAGCTTCTCTTGCCTTGAGATGAGAGAGAGGATGTAGGTGATGGCAGGATTCATGTTATGAACTGAAGACTCTATTGTGCTTGAGGTGAAGTAGAGAGCCCCTCGAAAATCATCTTCTCACCTTCAACCAGATCACTGCTCACCTCCTTGAAGAGCTCTGCTTCTCCTTGAAGAAGATCTCCAGGCCTTTCTTCAGTCCTCAGATCAGCTCGATCGCCAATTTACTGAATCTTGCTGATCACCCAGTTCCCTGCATCGATTTCCAGCAGCACAGGACTGCAGCCGTCCCAGGTGAATTCCGCTACAGATTTGGTCGAAGCGATCTACAGACTCTCTGGCAAGACTTCGCTCTCCTCATGGATCCTCAATTTAGGTTGGCTTTTTCTTGGCGTCGTCCTTCTTCGCAGCGATCAACAGGCTCTGGGAGGAAGGTCCTGCAGATCTGCGCTTTTGATCTGGCTCTCTCCGTTCTCCCTGCAGAGGATCTCCTATCCTCTTTTCTCTCCTCAACTTGCTCCTCTCTGCCGAGCTCTCATGAGTTTCTTCTTTCTGCATTTTTTGTCCTAGCTGCATCTCTTTGAAGATCAGATTCTTCCTTCTTGTAATCTCTTTCTTTCCTCTCTCTCTCTCTTTCTTTGTTTTCTTCTTTTCCCGTTTACGGCTTGTTCTCTATTCTCCTCTCTTTTTCAATAAACTTACCCATTATACCAAAAAAAAAAAGTACAGATCCCGTGCTAACATGCTCTGGGCTAGTGTCACCCTGCACAGGAAAATTAATTATTCATAAAATACCATTCTAATTAACTTCAATCTGGGAGAGTGTTAGTAACAATTATTCTCACTAGCCTCTGGGCATTGGAATCCAAGATTTACATACCCAATCAAAGCTAGTAGAAAAATCCAGCATAGGATTTGTTTTGTGAGAGGAGGCCTTTTTCTTCTGCAGCCAAAGAGAATAGAAATTAGAAAGGACATGAATTTGAGAAAGCAAAAGAAGAACAAGAACTCAATCTCCTCCTATTGTAATTATACACGAATGATATGTTGTTTTCTTACCTTTCAAAGATGAATGAGAGTGTGGTTATGAAGACAGTTGCTAATATGAATTAATAGACAAGGAATACACTAGAGCAGCTGATTCCTTGCACTAGTATAACCTTACTAAGAACAATATAACTTGCTGTAATGATCTGTGCCATGACCAAACATGCATGTGGAGCTATCTTTTGTGCTTTGTTCCCCAAAGATGAACAATCCATTTTCACCTTCTTCTTCTTTTGATGTTTGAATGGAAGGAAAAATCATGGGGAGTTAATGAAGTTCCTAGTTTCTGCTATATATATGCTTATCTATCACCTTTGTAGACGGTATTCTCTGAAGAGTTTGGAGGGGTAAAACAGAAGGGCAAACCGCGAAAGCATACTCAAGACACCTTTCCTCTCTCGTGAATATCTATGAATTTATTATAAGTTTCTCATATCTCATTCTCATCTCGACATACATTGAGCACAGGTTGTGGAGATAATATCAGCAACCAAGTTAGTATCAACTTTTTCAAAACTATGGAGTAGGGGCCCACCTTGATGTTTGTCAATCAATAAGTAAGACCGGAAGGTTTCACTCTGGATTATATATGGCTCCAATGTTGGGTATGATTTGACAAATATAAACATTGATTTAAGGTTCACAAAGTTTAATTTGTTATGTATCTCATTCGTAAAACTGTAGGGACTATTTGGATAGAGAATATCTAAATCGATCATAAATGCTTAAAGGCTCTTGAACATTTTAAAAATTCAAGATAAGAGAATTTGAATAACTAAGAGAGCCCAATATGGGGATATGGGGTTTCTGCAAATGAATCAATAAATTTCAAAAGCAAAGGAAAAACTGCTGACTTGGTGTCAGGTTTTTCAACAACAAGAATTCCCAAAATTCTTGCAAACAGATCTTACATTTGTAGCATGAATGATTCATTCATATCGTTACATATGGGGAGTTTGGATCTGATGAGGGAAAACCCGTGGTGACGGTGAGTGATTCATTCACGGTCCACCACATCACCACGGATTGCCTGTCATGCATCGTGGCAAGGGCGACCTGTGGTTACTTGGCAAGTGGTCCACAAATGATCACTGTAGGTAAGGCCATTCAGAGGATCCCAATTTTACATATGGGCCCTTATTCCCTCAATTTCCTTGGGGGCCAATTTCTATCCTACTTGTCATATTGAGAGAAATTGAAATATTGGAGTCAACGATATTTTGCAGAGTGGGCGAAATTTTCGCAAAGCTGTTTCATTTGCGTCACACCCAAATCCTCTTGGCCCGATCTGACCACATGGGCGGCGGAACCATATGGGGCGGCCGCCGGATGTCACATATTGCAGTCCCGAGAGAATCAGATGGGCCCTAAGCCATGCCCGACATTTGTCCGAAAAATTGCCCCACGTGTCTTACATCTAAGACATAGTCTCCTACCCTCTTTTTTTTTTTTTTTTTCATCAAACATGCTTTTTTTTTTTCTACCCTGCCGTCTTCCCACAAAACCCATGGTTCGATCATTCACAAACTATTCAAATCTCAAGAAGTCTCTCTCGATCCGATCTAGCTTTGCTACCTATAAGGGTTATTGGATTTCTTTCCCCCCTTTTCCTTTTTACCTTTCCCTTTTGGATTTTTTGGTAATGGAAATCAATTATTTCTTATTTTTTACTAATTCATGGAGAAAAGATAATCGGACTTTTGCATGTTTTTTCTTCCACTTTCATCAGAATTTCAAACACTTGTCTAACTTTTCCTTTTGTTGATCCGGGATATAACTCCTATTGTCCTTGTAATTTGTGTTTATTGAATCTTATATTGATAGAAGAGATTTTGATTTATAGTTTTAGGCATAGACTGTTTGATTTAAAGAAAATTAATAAATGGATCTAGTGTGAATTGTATTTCTTATTGAGCATGTGCCTTAGGGTTTATGATTTGCTGCTTAGATTGTTGTTCTATCATGTTTGCCTTAATTGTTACATCTATTAGCTAATTTTCACAATTATGCTCTCCATTTTGTATTTTTGTTTTTAGGAAAGTGATTGATATTGTAGGTTTTCTTGGCAAGGGCATCATTTTTTCAATTGACCATTGTCTGCCCCACCTAAATGAAAATCCTGGGACCCCCACTGTCTGACCAAAACTAAAATTTGGGTTGGGCTTGTTCTTCAATTTTTAAGCCCACATGGAATTTGGCCGTGACTTTCAATTAATTTTTTTTATTATTATTTTTTTTTTTTTTTTTTTTTGTTATCGGAGGGTTCCCAACCCTTTGGACTAAACTAATCCCTCCGGGCCCAGAGAGAAGCCAGGTAAACACCCCTGTGGCCGCAAGGTAGTAGCACTTGTAGACTCAATCTTCGATTCCTAAAGAAGGAGGTACCAGTGGTTAATACTAAGACCTTTAGTTCAGGAAGAGGGATGAATGTGGTCCTGACCACTCGGCCAAGGTACCCAAATTTATAAAAAACAAAAAACTTGAGAACAAGAGGTGTCCCACTGTCCCCGTTTTTGTTGAGAGCCCCATTTCTCACTTTATTATCCAGCCGGAGTGGGTATTATATCTCCGAGGTTGGAGTTTCTTATCACAGGAGCGGATATTATATCCCAAAGATGGGATCTCTAATGGGTCACAGTCCCCAGGGATGGGAACGAAAGGAAAAAAAAAATATATATATATATATATATATATATTACTTTTAAAATCTCATTACCTTGGAGAAGGAATATTTTAGTACTTGACCTGACCCAATTCGCTTAACTCACTCCAAATGCACTGGAGTAGGACATTTCCAATTCATTTCCCAAGATTTGGACGGTTATGTTTAGATTTCATCCGGGTCAAGTTCGGGTTTCTTTCAAATTTTCATTATAATTTTTAAACATACACTTCGGGTCAGGCTTGGCGTGCACCAATTGCACTCCCAACTCCCAAGTCAGCGAGTCAACAAAATACTAACAATCAGTGAATTTAAACTTTGCATAAAAATCTGTGGTGTAGTGGTGTGCTTGAAACACTCAACTGAGAAGGAGAGAAAAAAAAAAACGCTTATAAATAATTCCACACACAGCATGTTATAAAGAAGAAGAGACCCAGCACAAGATTAGAGAAGAAGAAGAGATGACGATGGCTTATGGGGAGACAAGAGCTAAAAGAATAGCTCCATATGCTTACATGATATTAGCACAGATCATACAAGCAGCTTATGCAATCCTTAGTAAAATAATCTTCACTCAAGGGACAAACACCGTTGTCTTCACCATATATCAGTTCGCTGCAGCCACCATCTTCATGGGTCCTCTAGCTTTCTTCATTGAAAGGTGTCTCTCTAATTAATTTCCACCCCACTTTCTCTTTTTCAGCATTGTAATTACTGAAATCTTACTATACTGCTCTGTCTAATTTATTGATGCAGAAAAACAAGACCTCGTCTCTCTCTATCAATCTTATGTTGGATGTTCTTAGTAGCATTACTTGGGTGAGTGATTCCTTCATTGTCCATCTGACCATTTTGAACCTACCAGCAATTGGATTACATGGTTCCAAACTGTTCTAAATTTCACCTTTTTCCTCCCATGTTCTATCAAGTCTGAGGAAAACTTCATGACAACAAAACTATACTAGTTGGAGATTACAGTCTTACACTCATAAGTCATATCCATGATGTTTTTTTTTTTTTTTTTTTTTTTTTTATTCTTTATCAGTTTGATGGATTTTAATATTTGTCAAAATTGAAAGATATCAGTCAAATTCAAATTAAAAAGCTTCCACTATTATAATTAGAGAAGTAATTTACACTCGGATCTCTTGCAGGGCAACACTATTTCAGAACCTTTTCTCAGCTAGCCTGAATTACGTATCAAGCACAACACAATCTGCAATACTCAACCTCTTTCCAGCTTTTACCTATCTCATTTCCATTGCTTCCCGGGAAGAAGCGCCGGAACTTTATCGCCTGAGGGGCATCGGAAAGCTATCCGGCACGCTTTTATCGGTTTCGGGTGCTTTTACTATGATATTTTGGCATGGAAAGGCCATCAAAACAGTTTTAGCAGCAAGCTCAGGGAATTCGGTTATTGGATGCACCATGGCCGCTTTGGGAATTCTTGGCCTGAGCTCATGGCTTGTGTTGCAGGTGAGACCAGTGTTTACACATCCTTGAAGTAAGCTACTTTTTTTAGTGTTTTTTAAGGTTCTTTGACTGGTCAAACTGGTATGACTAAGAGGTCAATGGGTCAACCTTTTACTTAATGGGCCACCAGGATGGGGCAATGGCCCAGTGGTTATGTGTAATTCTGATACATGTTAGCTACAAATTGAAACAAACCATGGCTAAACTATATATACCCAGACATAGATGGAATCCAAGTTACAGGACTCAAACCCATGCCAGAATTTATGTTAAATCCTAAACCAGGCACAAATAAATGGACTGGATCCAGATTCATATACTTATGTAACATATTGAATCTAGGTATGAAACCAGACACAAGTCCTTAGGTATGAAACCTGTGGATGTCCCGCATTTGTCCTAAATCATATGGTCAATGCAGTAAATGCGATTAGTCCTAACTCAGAGATGAGTCAATTTATACCCATACCTTTTTTTTTTTTTTTTTTTTTTTTTTTTAATTCGGTTCATTCAAGTAATTGGGTTATAATGACCCATTTTCATTCTAGGATGGATAATAATGTCCTAACTCAGAAGTGTTTTCTTCCATGATACGTTGTTGTTCTTCAGGGGCCCATGTCAAGAATATATCCAGCAGAATTATCCAGGACAGCTATGATGTACTTCTTTGGTACACTACAAACATGCTTGTTAGTTCCATTTGTGAGGACTAATGCCTCTGCATGGAAGCTTAAGTGGGATTTGGAGCTATTGAACATATTTATTGGAGTGAGTATTCAAACCAATTTATTCCAATCCAACACTTTCTGTCTTTAATCTGCATTGCATTTTTTCTTTCTTTCACAATATCTAAATATCTAATGCACTACAATTTCATTGTGCTGTGTTGTTTAGGGAGTGGTGAATTGTGGGATTGGAATCTTCATCTTCTCTTGGTGTGCTCGAGTCAAGGGTCCTCTCTTTGTGGCAGTGTTCGCACCAGTGACATTGCTATTTACAGCCATAGTGGAGGTGTTATTTCTTGGTGGCACTTTTACTGTTGGAAGGTTAGACTTCACAACATATTCAAAATTTAAACTTCATAACATTTTAAGATTTCTTTTTTGAAGGGTGGATTTTATTTCAATGGTATATTGGAAAATTAGTTCAACTCAATTGAATTATAACTCAAAATGGGTTGGTAGGAGTTTTGACGATCTATCTACTACAAAAAACTGATTTTTAGTGGTGGGAAAAGCACCTTTAGTGGTGGCTTTTTTCTGCTGCTAGTAATAAGGTAAGTGCAGTTTTTAGCAGCAAAAAAAAAAAAAAAAGACCACCGTTAAAGGTGTTAGGTAAGTGCAGTTTTTAGCAGCAGAAATTGGTTTATGCTGTTAAAAGTAATGGAAAACCTTTGATGATACTATTTAGGGTGAAAATGACACTTTTGAGGCAGGAAAAAAAAAAAAAAAGGCTCTAAAAGCCTTTTTTCGCCGCTAAAAATCACTTAACACAATTCAATTTTGATTTGTTTGCATCATGGGTTTTCCAACTTGGTATATCAATTAGGAGCCTGGCTGAGTTGACTAAATATGGTCACATAAGGATGACTTGAACACATCTTGACTAGTCATGCTTTATTGAGTCAGTTGGATCGTATTGAGTCATTTTATCCTCACATAATAAAAACGCAGATAAGGCTATACATGTCTTACATTAGTAAATATATGGTAGATGTTAAGTTTAACCAAAAAAAAAAGAATAGTAGATGTTGAAATATGAAAATGAATTTAGGAAAATTGAAACTACAAGAAATATTATATATATATATAAATTTTTTCAGTTCTTTGAAGAAATAAATATATTTTATTTTTGAAATAATTTATAATCTGCCAGTTCAACTGCAAAGTTGTATTATACTTTATGTTTGCATTTTTTTTATTGCCTAGAAACATGTATTGTAGTCTGTGTATGTGCAAATTTATTCATTACAGAGCAAATTTCTCATATGGTATTGTTTGTAACATTAATGGATTAAGTTTGTTTCCTTTGGTTGTTGGTTGTTGCAGTATCGTAGGCTCATTGATGATTGTTGGAGGCCTCTATGTATTTCTGTGGTCAAAATACAAGGAAGAATCTGCCAACTTAGAGGATCTAGACTTAGAGGATCCAGAGTACTGTGAAATCTCCTCTCCCCTGCTTTTAAATGGAAACCCATGACTTGAAACTGATGTCACAAGTTACAGGAAAAAACCCAATCAATTAATTGGGCTCGTTTGCTTAGCAAAAGTAGTAGTAAAGTTGAAGTAAAAGTAAGCAAATGATATCACGACATCTTTTACTTCACACTGTTTGGATGATCAAAGTAGAGCGGAGAAAAGTTATGCTGTGAAGCTTTTCACTTAATGCTTAGATGTAAAAAGTATAGTGGAGAAGTTATGGTGCGACACAACTGTTAGATTGTATGGACTCAATCCATCAGATGATATGATAAATTGATTAATTCTTTATTTATCAATAAAATCATTCTTTACTTTCATGAGATGATTTGTTATTTTATTACTTCATACACATGACCAATACAGGTTCATGAGTTGAACCGGGTCCCATTAGTATATTAGATGTGATATATGTATATGGATGAGATCCACACACAGGAGACATATGTCACAAATCTTATGATTTTTATGGATGCTTGTTGGCTGCTTGTTTCTATCTTTTAGATAGTTTTATTTGCTGTACATGATCATGAGATTGAGGGCTATGCATTTTGGATATAGTATTTAGCCTTATGGGTACTTGATTCCTAAGTCAAGCGGTTCAAAAGTTTAGAAAATCTATCTACGAGGCCCACCTACTTCCAACAACAACTTACTCTTTTACTCCTCCACAAGCCTCTCTTTTCTTTTACGACCAAAAAGTGTGATAAATTGTATTATAGTTAATTTTACGAGAAAAAGTATCAGTTTTTACTTTAATATCTTTTTTTTTTCATAGTTTGGCATCCACTTTGTCTTTATTCCTCAAAGCATGTAACCAATATGTAGATATTGTCATACTTTTAAAGGGCCAATGAAGTGGTATTTGCATTCAACATTTGTGATATTGATGAAGTTCTCCTATTAATGACCAGATGGTGTCCTCTTCAAGCAATCTGTTTTTCCTACAATTGGCATGTGATGTTGAAATATCCCTTACACTGTTACATTCCAAGTGTGTGGTTTAACTCAGTTGCCCGGCACTCAATTTACTTATAAATTGACTGTGACAAAGAACAAAATAACTATATCACTTAAGAGCTACATCAGGCAATCCAAATGGGTGAACCTTGGTTTTACCTATGATTGATTATGTCAAAGAACAAAATAATTATCGCTTAGAGGTAAATCAGGTTGTAAAAATAGGTGACCCTATTTTTACCAAGATTTCAAAGAGTCTCTTAAGGGTGTTTGTGGGCTGGGCCTGCCTGCTTTGGGCTAAGCTTGGACCTTAGGTTTGAGTACTCAGGTCAAGCCTAGATCTAAAATTGGGACCTATTTTAGTATTTAGTCTGGGTTGGGATTAACTGAAAGAAATCCTAAATCTCGGCCAAACCAGGCCAAATCAGATTGGTCCAAAACTTAGTGCTTACATGAAGCTCAGCCCGGCCCAGCCTGATTGATTAAAATGGAGGGCCTTACATGTTTGAGGCATTCAAGTCTCAGCCTAGACACTTGTGGTCCATGTTGGGCTTGAGCCAAATGTGGGCCCATGTTTCTAAATCTGGATTAAGCCTAATCATGCCTCAGCCAGGTCCAACCCTATCTATGAACACCCCTCTATGTGAGGATCTATTAAACCCTTTATTTTGAAGATGGGATGGAGGTCCACATGCGTTATTTTGTGAAGATGGGGCCGTTCTTCATGCGATGTTAAATGTTCTAACAATGTTTCTACCAAAACAGAAATTGTTCTAACAATGGTTAGAGAGATCTATGCAAGCAGGGCCTAGAAATTTATACGTAGGACTTTCTTGCACGATTCAAACTGCTAAAAATAACTGTCATCACCTTAGGTTAAACTTTTCTCCAACAAGAGCTGCGCGCCCCCATTTCAGATGATTAACAGGTAAAACACATAACAAGAAGGGGTTGCTCAGTACTTGATTGGCAACCCCGGTAATCCCACATGTCACCTGACCGCCCACGGATTGATACCTTGATGTGCCACTGTTTCCACTTGTGTGGGCCATCCTTCCCACCTTGTAGACTTTTCTTTCAACTTATGTGGGTTCTCCTTCTCACACTATGGACTTCCTCTTTTCACTTGTGTGGGCTCTCTAGGGTCCCAACCCCAGCCCAATAATAAAAAAGGTGAAACACATTAAAGAAGGCTGGTGTGGTGGTTACAGACTTACAGGGATGCATGGTGGCAAAATAATTTTATGGCCACGCCTATGTTTCCATTGAAAACTTGTACTCATTCAAGTGGTCAAAGATTATCATCTAATGTCTTGCTTTATTGCTCTTTAAAGCACCATTCATGAATAATTAGAAGTTAAAACGCTTCTTAACTACTCAAGTTTGAAGATCAAGCTCACTTCTATTCTTCCTACGGCAACCTTTGCTACAACGAGGCTTCCATGAGACTCGATTGCCCTCCACTCATTCCTATACCTTTAGCGGCAATTGTTGGATGGTTGAGGGGAAAAAAATAAAATAATAATAGTTCTACTCTCTCTTCTCCTTTACTTCTCCTTGAGTCACTCCTGCGCTATAAATTATTATTCAAAATCTCAACTTGAATATTTGGGATCCACTAAATTAATATCTTGTGCAGATCCACCATATGAGCAACGCACTTATTAGGGCTATCAATCGGGCCCTTTGATGAAGGGACCCGGCTTGGCTCGGCCCTCAAAAGCTCTCAAAGCGAGGGCTTTTCTTTTTTTCCCAAAGCCTGAGAGTAGGGTAGGGCCTAATTTTGAAAAGCCCGCAACCTTGAGGGCCGAGCTAGGGCTTGACTTAGCCTGCTCGAGGGCCCGGCCCTTTGTCTATTAATATATAATACAAATAATATGTATAATATAGAATATATATATTTTTTAAAACACATATAAAGAACACCTCTAATTAGCAATTAATGATAGAGACTTAATATTTTGTCAAACAATAATAACCGAGGCTTAAAAAAAAATTTAATGGATACCCCATATTGCCACCTATATTTAATTCTATGTTATCATTTAAATGATATATTTGATTTTATGTTTGCGCAACATGGACATATTCTTCAATGAAAAGAGAATTTAAGTTGTCATTTATCATATTGATTTTCACTAATGTAAACTATTGAAGGTTGAGAGTTAATTTAGATAGATGATCATTAACATTATCATTAAGTGAGGTTGAGTTTCAACCACTAACTATTGAACGATGCCAATTTCTTTCTATACCGTTACTTTTATGACTATTGTTGTTTCATTCATGTGGACCCCACTTCCGAAGTTAAAAGTTTGTGACTCATGAATCAAATCATCTTTGTCATTCATTTTCGGTATTCAAAGTTTAATTATTTTGTTATAAAATCCAAAGGTGATTTTTCGAAGAATTACAAGTTAGGGTTAATGCTAACTCAAGAGTGGTCTAATGTTTATTTGAACCACATATACAAATAATTACTTTGGAATAAATCTAATGCCTATTTGAAGTAAATCTAATTGAATCAAACATAACTTGCCAAAGATGTTCTCACAATTCACATTATTGCTTGATAAAAATATATAGAACATGAAATAGTAAAAAAGGCAACAACTAGCAAAACTTCAACTACGACAATCTTAATAATAGCTTGAAAACGAATAAAACCGAGCACATTATTTAAACTATTAAGTTTGAAAACAAACAAAAACGAGCACATTATTTAAACTATGTAACTACTGCTGGTATGTTAAGGTATTTAAAAGTGTATTTCCTAGTTTCATGGCACAATACTATCACATTAATTACCTTATTTCATTTAATCCTAACTAATATCTTTATAAAATGATAAAGTAACTTGTTTTGTGCATTCTTTTAGAAGTGTTACAAAATATTGACTTTTACATTGCCCCTTGAATAAAGGTGGATTAGCATTATGATATAGAAGAATAATCATATACGATAATATTAAAAAAATAATCATTTTTTCGGCCCTGGCTCGACCCTAGCCCGGCCCTGACCCTTGAGGGTAGGATAAGGGCTTCGATATTGTAGGCCCGCCATGGGCTCCAAGGGCTTTGACTTGACCTAAGCCCGGCCCGCATATATGAGGGCAGGGTAAGGGCTTACCTCGGTCCGACCCGGGCTTGGCCCTTTGACAGCCCTACCACTTACCGCCCATCCTTTGTCTCCATTACATGAGACCCATCATGTCCAAGAGTGGCAGACCCACGATTTTTATTTGGTTTGGGCAGACAATGGTCAACTGAAAAGGTCAAAACCAACCGAATAACAATAATCTCCACTTATTACATGGTTTAAACACATGATTTTCTTTTTTTTGCAAATTAAGTATGAATAACTCATATCATTGGGTGGCACGATGACTTTACTAGAATGGGACATGCACGCCGCCATTTTGGATCATACCTGTGGCAGCCCAGGTTTGCATCATGTAGGTCCACCCCTATCTCCAATCTCTATCTAATAATCAAAAGTAGGAAATAGAATGGGGGTGCTCCTAGGCCTGTCAATGGGACGTGTTGAAGCTGGTAGAAAGCCCAGCCCTGCCCGTCCCAAGCCCGAAAATACAAGGCTTTTAAAAAAAATTTGAGCCCGGTGGGCTGGGCTTGGACAATACATTTTAAGCTCAGCCAAAATGGGACTGGGCAGAAACAACCAAGCAGGTTCAGGCCCGGCCCGGCCCGCTGCAAAGTCATTTAATAATAATTATTTATATGTTACTGAAAGTGCCCCTCACTAACAACAAAAAACAACTAATTAGGTTTTAACCGATCCTACATTACTTTAACTTGACTCATATAGGATACTCATTCTCATTCATCTCTATTGATTTTTTTTATTTTCTACTTTCACCGGCAAAAAAAAAAATGTTTTAACCATTCCTACATTACTTGACCCATATATCCTATAGGATATTCATTCATTTCTATTGATTTTCTACTGTCACTGGCAAAAAAAAAAAAGTCATGTTGCTTGTTGCATTGCATTGCTGGTCTCAAGTCCAGAAAAAAGGGGGGTTTAAAGTCCGGTTCACACCGGGTATCTTGTGACAGTAGAAATAATTAGAGAATGTTTTGCTTATATCTAGGATCGGGCTAAGCCCAGGCCCGACCCTGTCCCAGACCGAAACCGTACGGGACAGGATTTGATGTGGTCTGATTCAATTTAGGGCCGGGATTAGACAACACCCAACGGGCCTGTCCTATTTTCCGGACAGGATTGGACAACTCAAGCCCAACCTAGGCCCATCCCATTGACAGGTCTAAGTGCGCCATAGGCCATTTTGGAATTGTATCATGTAGGTCCGCCCCTGATGTCCACCCTTCTGAAGAACCTACTCCTCACATAATAACAAATGGGTCTCATTGGTAGATAAATTATTAGGTAAATCTAACGGATACCATGTGGGTCCACAATCATTTAAGAAAGCCACTATCATCACACTCTTGATCCCTCGATGATTATATTATTTAGGTGGGTCCACCTTAAGATCTGATTTGATTTTCTATCAAAGAATATTTTGATAATTCAGTAGTCATTTTCTCATACAAATAGATTGAAACAAGCATTCAATCAAATCTACTTCAAAAATCCAAATTTACATGAACGTTCAACAAAATATAGAAATAGCTTAAGCTAGAACAATTATAATATATTATAGCCAAGGCTTTTGGATTTAATTTTGATTGGCAGTTCTAATTTGGACCGACAGGTATGCTTTTTTTTCTCAAATGTTGCACATTCTCTCTCCACTACTCAAGCAACTACCTACTCATTTTTTTCATCAAACCACTTATGTTTTAGTTGTTCATTTACATAATTATCCACTTTCTATTCCAACTTCTCTATTTCTATTTTATGCAACCCTATGGAAAGAGATGACTTTTTTTAATATATAATTATTTATTTAGCAGTGCAAGGAGATACCGTGGTGACCATGGAAATTATTGGGCTAGCTATTATAATATATTAAGCAGGAAGATTTTTAGATAATTTTGACCACTTTATTTGATTTTGACCATAACTGAATATAACTTCTTACTTTTTATAACTACTGTCCATTTCTTATAACTACCCATTACCTTTTCTTTTCTTTTTTTAATTTCAACAAAATTACATTTTTGCCCACATCTCCTATTTTATTTCTACATATACTTTTTTTTACCTCACTTCATATTCCCTTTCTACTCTCCCTACCTTCAATTCTGAAAATCAGTACAATCATTTTTTTTCTTTATAAAAACTCATTGCTATGCATGAATAGAATATTTGAATTGCATTGTATGGATGTACGGTGCTCAGCACGGGTACTTGTGCTAGTAATATATTAAAGCCAAGCATTTTCGTTCTAATTTGGACCGTTGGTTACAATTTTGAGTGTTAGTTTTTCTTCTCTCCTCCATTATATATCTCTTCTAACTCCCCACTTCTTATCCGGTGCAACACCTATTTTATCTCATATAACTACCCATGTCTATTCCCCACTTTTCCTCTTTTGTTTTTAGTAAACTCCTTTCTATCCACATTTCCTATTCCATTTTTGCATATTCTTCCTTTTTTTTTTACCTCACTTCTCATATTCTCTTTCTACTCTACCTACTCTCAATTGTTAAAAAAAGGTATTGTCATATATTTTCTTCTTTTATTATCTTTCTAAAATTTACTAGTGTGCATTGTATTTGGTTTGCCATTCAAGTGAATGCTTATTTTCTAATTATATAAAAAATCTAATTTGCATTGTATGAACATACTCGTGCTCAGCACGGGTTATTGCACTAGTCATGAATTAATTTATAGGTACTTACTTGCATATTGTTGAATCACTGTATATGGATTTCTTTTTAATTAATTATGCTATAATATGATTTTTTTTTTTTAGTTCACTAATGGGTTTATCATTCGATCAAATCATCATTTTTATTAATTATACTTCATTTGAATTTTAGCTTTCATTTACTATTAAGTTTTCATGATACTTAACCCATACATTGCACAGGCTTTAACCTAATTCCCCTTATAAATCTAATTATATATAACTCTATTTACATCTAATTGCCCAATCGGATATCGCAAAGAACAAAACAACAGTGACTTTTTAACTCCAGTTACCAATCCCAATGTTTAAGAAATTAGGCCAGACAGGCTGGCTGAATCTGATCAACACGAAATGATACTTTTCGGTATAAACAAGCCCAAACTGTGGAGTTGTGAAGGTTAATTGGGATGCAGCTGTTGATAAAGTGAAAAATACGATGGGGGTTGGTCTAATTGCCAGATATTACAAGTAAAATGTATTGACTTGCAAGTGCTCTTCAGACCGTACATTTTCGATCCTACAGTTGCAGAAGCAGTTGCTGCATGGAGGGCTGTGGATTTTTGTAGAACAAAGGAGCTCCAACATGTTGAACTCGAAGGTGACTCTTTGGTAGTTGTATATAAGCTTTGAAGAACGAGGATAGCAACTAGAGCCAGTATAGGCAATTGATTGAGGATGCTAAAATCATCTTGAACTATATGCAATCATGGCAAGTGGGACATGTTAAGCGTGACGCAAATAGGGTGGCACATAAGCTAGCAAAAGAGGTTGTTCATCAACCTATGGAAAAAATATGGATTGATTGTTTTCCATATTTCATTCGAGATCATGTACTTGCCGAAGCTGTTGATGTTGCTTGACATTAATGAAATCACTCAGTTTTTACCTTAAAAAAATAAAAATAAATAATGAAATGATACTTCCAATGATCCGGTTAAATAAAAATTTGTAAGGGAGAGTCAAACCAACAAAAACAACGAAAATTGCTAAGAATCTGCAATTAGACTTACGGGATCCATCAATAATTACTTTTAAAGAAATAAGTTCTTTATCTTTAGTAATCTTTAAACATTATGGTCTAACCAAGTTACATTGCTCCATTTTCAAGGGTCGCTGGAAATGGTGGCTTTGAGATGATGATGGTGCAGAAAACACAGGTATTGCTATGATGTGGAGCCGGTCCTCCTCGCTCTCGAGCTGGAATCTGCGCCGTGGAAGACGATAGGGATCTCGAAAGTGACAAGGATGAGGTAGAGGATTCCGATCGCAATATGAGATGAAAGGATCTTTGCCTTCCGATTGAGAGAGCCAGATCTATATTCGCCTTCTTCATCTTCAAAACCCTAGTTCCGAAACCCAAACGACAATTCCAACACAGAAATCAACGATCTTCTCCAATCAACAATCGTGGCCCACCTTATAATGAGGGGGAGAATGGAACATTTGAAATTTTAAAATCCAAAAGTAGATGCCTAAACAGTTGAAAGAGGGCAAATTAGTCATGTAAATTGTATCTAGGGACCACTAGCTGCTTGGACCACGGCACTTAAAAAGAATTTACCTGGACTGGAGGCTGGATAGATTCAATTATAGGAACCTTTCGCTAATTATCTCTATAAAAAAAAGATTATTACATTTTCTCACAGCCTAAAATAGACATTATATTTCCACAAAAAGACTATTTGATTTTGACCTCCCTTTTTTACAAATGCTCTCCTTTGAGCTTTCATGCAGGGGTAGGAATTAATCCCATTTCATGTTATTTTGGACATTATTCGCCATTTAATTATCGTAAGAAGTTTATTTAATTTACAACTTAAATTCAGGGTAGGATCATTTGATTAGCTTGATATTACACATTTTCTTAATCTACATCCAAGCCTTTCCATCGCAAATCCTCCTTTGATCATCTTGCATCCATGAAAGCCCCCACCTTACTTGTGTTGAGTTAGTGAGACTTCCTAAGCTCGAACAATGGATATTTTGGTCAATAATTGAACCACTGTGAAACTTAAAAAGGAGGTCTATAAACAACATGGGATGCGGCTATAATAAATCAAGTTAAGGTCTAGACAATGATTATAATTTAAATACATTTTATTTTATAAAAGAACTATGCTTTGAATTATAATTTTTTTATAAAGTGAGATGTATTACTCCACACCTCAAGAAGCGGAGAGGTCTTGTGTTCGACACCTACCTTCGTTAGCCACCTCCAATAGTTTTCCCAGGAGAAGTGGATAGGAGGGTTTGCATGTGCCTCTAGAGATTAGTTTTCGGCTGTCTAGAGTTGAATGCCCCTCGGGCTCAAGGCCAGAAGCTCTTGGGGTGGGTTGAGCGGGGGATACCTTAGGTTATAATAAATAAATAAATAAATAAAGTGAAATATATTGTCACAATATTTGGGTCCAATAGGTCTCGAGTGTTAGATGTGAAAAACAATAGATCAAATCTAAATATAAACCAAGACACACAGCATTATTTGAGCCATATCAAGCTGGAAGGTTTTGGATCTTATTTTGACCGTCAATTATAATTTTAACTGACAGTTAACCCTCTTTATTAAAATATTTCATATTCTCTCCATGTAACTACTCACTCATATTCTTATCTCATCAAACCACCCACTTTAACTCCACTTCTTCCTTTTCTAAGTTTCTTACTCTACGCTCATCTCTTCTACTCCATTTAAGTCCAATTTTTTTATTCTCATTTATGCGACTTACTTAATGGATGGAGAGAGGTTTTCCACATAACCTTTTTAATGTAGGAATGCTTAATTTATACTAGGATTGTGCTAGTATCATTTATTTGGGTCCAATAGGTCTAGAGAGTTAGATGTGAAAAACAATAGATAAGAGACATGACATTATTTGAGCCATATCAAAGCATATCATTCTTTGAATTTGCATTTAGTGCGACAAGAGTGGCATTTTGTAATAATATCATAATAAATATAAAAGTTTTAATCAAAGCGAATCCCATTGTTGAAAAAAAAAAAAAAAAAGACGAGAGACTCTTTGTTTGTATGAGAATTTAATACATAAGAATTTTGGTAAAATGAGCTCTCACAAAGGATTATTAAAGAGGTGGGAGTGATAGAAATAAGGTACGTAGATATGCAGATGGGGTCTTGGCTTTTCTAGGATTGGAATTAATGGTGTGATGGTTAGGAGTTCGATCATTCTCGATCTCCTCTTGAATCATTTTCTATTAATGGAGAGATTATTAGATGGTCATTTTGGATATTCACCTTTATTTTTATGTTTTTTTAACTATAAAAGTACAAGCTTTAGAGTTCTTAGGTATTCAATTACATGAAACAAATGGCCTCAAAAGGATAATGAAATGTGACAAAAAAACAAAACTTGTGAGGATAAATATGAAAAAATAATGAGCTTTTGGTTCCTAGAGTTTTAAGGTACGCCAAAAAATAACCCTCTGAATTTCTACAATGCGAATTTTTTTCGTTTAGTGCAGTGCTTTTCCACATGGAAATTAAGAGAAACTTTGAACGAACTTTTTATAAGTATGTGAGAATCCTTTGCTTAGAGGACAGAATCACTTTTTCCGTGGAGCATAAAAATTGCAATGGTACACAAACACACTTAAGGTCTTTTTACTATATTTTCAGTTTTATAATAATAACTCAACAAAATCTTTGTAATACCATTCCAATAAAAAATTTCTCAAATACATGCTTATAGACTGGTGAACTTTGGAAACCTTAAATAGATTGTTAGGATCATCATATTGGCTTCGTTTTTCATTTTTGTTTTCTTTGCACGGCCGAAGCATCATGGTTGAGTTGTGTTGGCACCTAGTATCAGACACATGCCCATGATTGGATTCCTGGGCCTTCAAGTTTAATGTATCACTCCTTGTCAAGAGTCCAACTTAGCAAACAAAACTGACATTTCAAAAGCCGAAATCTTTAATTAGCCCAATGATTTTCTCGAGCTGATAATATCACAATAGGAAAATTTGATGAAGTATTGTCTAGTTTGTTTTCAGGTTAAACGTAAGCAATTTTACTACCAACAAAATACCCTTGATCCAGTTGGAAAGCCTCACAACCAAGTCTTGAGTTATAGCTGGGAATTCAGGATTCAAGTCTGATCTTTAAACCTACTCTTGAGCCAATGTCTGAGCCAACCCATTAATAGTGCATCTATGCTCTTGGATATGGATCCATGGAATACGGTCTGAATATTTTATACTACACAACAGATTTACAAATAAGGACATACATGGTAGCCCCAAGGGGTAGCTCAAATGTCGTAGGACTATGGTTTGCAGTCAGAGGTTATAGGTTCAAAACTGCACTACCACACTGGGGCTACAGGGGAGTTTACCCGGCTACCCTCTGAGCCTAGAGGGATGCTTAGCTGATTTATGTGGTGTGCTTGGATGTCCTAAGCGGAGGACGGGATTTATCGCTGTGTAGCACTTCGCTCACGAAGAGGTCGAATCCACAGAGAACGGACTAAGGTTTCAGCTCTAGAGGACTTCTTTTGGTCTAGAGTGACCAACTTTTGTTCAAGGATTGAATTGATTCTAGGCTAAGGACTAATTAACACTGCAAAACTAATTGAAATTGTTAAGCTGAGAGATGGTTCAACCTAGGGTTCAATTCACCCGGGATTACATGATTTCATCTTCCTTTCCATTACGCAGGTTAGAAATTGAGCAATCCAATTCTTACCTGGAAAATTCCTTCGTAAAAATCAAATATCAATCCAATTGAATAAATTCCAAAGAGATTCTAAACGTTCTAATCAATAACCTGAGAGTCATCGACCTAAGCACCAATTGTATCACCCTAGATGAACACAATTGGTAAAAGGCTTAACATCTCAGTTAAGATTTCTGAAAACAGAACATCAATGGGAATTATCTTTCATCATTAAAGCATGATCAGGAAGAATAACCATGTAAAACCCAGGATAACTTCCCCTTAGACTAAACCATCTGAGATTCTACCCCTCCATTAATGGAGAAGTCTAAATATAAATTAAATGAAAGCAAGAGAATAGAAAGAACAATATTAAAACATTACCTCTATCGAAAACTTGAATTAAAAATGAAGAATTCTGTCTTACTACATGTGCTTAGCAAACTTCAACAACGATTTTCAATGGAAAACTCCCTATACATTCATCTATCAAAGGAGGAAAGAAAAGGGGGCTGGGAAACCAAGACTATTCCCAGATAACCCTAAATGTCGAGTTACAATGCTTTATATAGGTCCCAAAACTTTAATTACAACAGTACCCCAAAAAGTGAAATCCGAGTGTTCTACCGGTAGAACTACCGGTAGAAGTCGTTCTACCGGTAGAACTACCGGTAGACAAGTGCACAGCTGCTGTCCATCTCTCTGCCTGATTTTCGGCCATTTCTACCGGTAGAAATTGCGGTTTAACCTTTTCTACCGGTAGAAATTCCTGTTGGACGAGTAGAACTCCATGCCTTCAGCTCACTGGTTGAATTTCAGCATTTTCTACCGGTAGAACTTGCGGTACAAGAAGCTCTACCGGTAGAAATTCCGGTAGAAGAGTGAAATCTCCTTTTTGCAGCTTTTCTGTCCAATTTTTGGACATCTCTACCGGTAGAACTTCCGGTTGGAGTATAGAAGTGCAAGTTCTTGCTCTTTGTTGCTCAATTCTTCGAAGTCACTTGATCCTTCAATCTGCACTTGGTCTATTCATCATCCCAAAAGCTTCATTCTTCACTAATTTCCTGCAATTGACCAAAGACCAACACTCGTGCAAAATTATATGAAATCAAAGGAATTAAACACGAATGAAGGTGGTGGAAGGGAAATTAAGTCTCTAATTACCTAACAATTAGGTACTTATCACACCCCCCAACTTGGACTTTGCTAGTCCCTAGCAAATTAAGAAGAAGTTATCTTTTTGTACAGATGATTCTCAATTAAACATGGAAATACATGACTTATGCCCAATTGATGCAAATGTCTAAGGCCATGAAAACATTCAATCAAGATGTTCAATTTAAAATGAGTTAGCCATCACATCCAATTTGATTCCAAATCTCACAAAAGCTCATCACTCAAGTAACTGTCACACATTTGAACGAACATATCCCATAAAAACTAATCTCACGATACTATCCTAACGTCACACACATACAAAACAACACAAGAGTAGCATATAATTCAAACATGCATGCCATGTTAATGGAAGTAATGACACAAACAGATTAATCAAGGACTTTAGGATTGAACTGAAAAGGGTTATCAATGAAAGTTTTAAGACCAAATGGGGCATGGCCTTACATGGCTTGGGTCAACTACCCCATGGCCATGCCCATCACAATTCACTTGACAAAAAAAAACAAAATGAGGCAATTGAAATACCACCCGCTGCTAAACTAAGACCAACCATCACCCTAGACAATTCATTCACTGACTAATTCTTCAGTATCATCTTCCCCTTCATCTTCATCTTCATCTTCATCTTCATCCTCCTCATCATCATCTTCTTCTAACTCTGCCTCTTTTCCTGCTGCAGCATCACCATCACCCTTAGGCTGGCTCGGGCCTGCCTCTGCCTCTCTCTGGGGTGACACATATGGCTCAGCTCCTTGTGATACGGCAAACTTCATTAGATACTCCTGCCGGGATCTCTGCTTCTCCATTTCTTGTCGAATCTTTTTCTGCCCATCTATGCAGTCATCCACCTTGCACCCAATCCACTTCAATAAATCCTTCATATAAGTCTGAAAAGATGAACCCTTCACTTGCTTTGGAAGGGACGAAGAGGGCTGAGCTGCTGCTGGAGAGTCCCGTTTTTGTGATCGGGCTTTCGCCATGGTTTTAACAGTGATTGCCCCCCTATCACTAGGCAGAAGCCGGTCATCTGGACCTCTTTCCACCTTCTGATCCAAACATATCTTAGTGATGAGACAAGGGTATGGGAGGGCTGCCTTAGCTGTGCTCTCTTCCGGGTATCTTCTCATCTGATTGTATATGAATTGAGCTACATTCAGCCCTTCATTTGGGCTCCAGATTACCCAAAGCAATTCCATCTCCTTCCTTCCCAGCATCTTCTCATCACCTCGAGGGAAGATGTTGTAATGCATGATTTTATTCAACATTCCTGCTTCCCCATTCAAATTCCCAACTGTGGTTGTCCCTTCTACCACAGCTTCTTCTCTCAACACCAATTGGGCATAGGGAATTTCCAAGGAGACATTTTGAGGGTTAGGGAATGTGATCTTCTCCCTAGCCACAGGGGTGTATCCTAGGACTTTTGCAATGATATATTGGTCCACCCTAATCCTTGTTCCATTCACCATGGCAACAATTTGCTCACCCCCTGCTATAACAAGCTCCATAGACTTGTAAAATTGACGAACGAGGTTAGGAATATACCCTGTGAATGCAGTGTCCATATACTCTAGTTTGCTGCTAATTATTGCTCCGAAGCACTCTCCATTCCCAAGTTTCCCCACATCAACTCTACGTTCGATGACAAAGGCCTTCTTGTCAACTTTCTTCTCCCATTTGATTTGATCCGCAGTTTTCTGAGGAGGAGGAGGAGAAGACTCCCTTGGTCTTTTTTCTGCCCTTCTCTCACTTCCCCCTGAAGTGCTTCCCTTGGATTTCCTTACTTTGGCAACTGCTCCTTTCTTTGGTGCGCCCCCAACACTCGGATTTTTTGTTCTTGGCATGGTTAGGGTTTTGGAGAATAAGGAGGGTGGAATGTAGAATGAAAAAAAAAGGGTTTGTGGAGGAGAGATGATTGGAGTTGATGAATGTATGGCTAAAGGGGGAAGGTTGAAATTTTCGGCCAAAGTGGGTTTCTTAGGGTTTTGGAAGGTTTTAATCCGATGAAGGAGAGAGGAATGGAGATGGGATTAGAAGTTTGGACGAGTTTGGCTGAAGATTGGGTGGATCAATGGAGGATTTGGAAGTTTGGGGCTAGGGTTTTTTTTTTTTTTTTGAGAAGGAAGGTGTTTCCGCCAGAGAGAAAGGTGAAGGAAGCAAACGAAATGAAAACAGCACGAGGGCAAGATATATATCCTGAGTGCCTGGGCCCGCATTCTCTACCGGTAGAAATACCGGTAGATAATTTTATACCGGTAGAACTACCGGTAGATAATGTTCTACCGGTAGAAATACCGGTTCTGTCATAACATTCAAAAGTCCACACTCTCTGCCAAAATTTCCTGTTTTTGAACCGGTGTTTCTACCGGTACTGCTTTTCATTCTTCCTTTTCTACCGGTATAAATACCGGTAGAAATGCTCTTCTGTTTTTTCTGAAACTTCACCTTCTCTGCCTCAATTTTCCATTTCTAAACCGGTGTTTCTACCGGTACTGCCGTTCATTCACCATCATTTTTCAAACCTTTTTTTTTTTTTTTTTTTTTTTTTTTTTTTTTTTTTTTTTTGGTTGAATGAATGACTACAAAGCCACAACTTTCTTCCTCTGATTTTAATATCTGCAGTCGTAAGCCTCACTTATAGTCCTTCGAAGCGACTCATTAACGAATTTCACCAACTATGCAACGGGCTACTGAAAGAGCAGAAGTCTCACTGAATCCATCTTCATAAAATGCCTTCATTTCAGCCACTCAAAAACTCCACTACAAAGGAATAGAAGCTCAACTCCACTGTAAAGTTATTCTTATACATATCACAACCAAATCCAATTTTCAATAGGCACCCATTTTTCTCCTGCAGAAATTCTTCACACCCCCCATTCCTCCTCTACACCGGTCCCCTAAGTTTTAGCACAAGAATAGTAGGATAAGGAACATGGCTCAAAAAAAGGGTACAAGGGTGACTCTTTTCTGGTTTCATAGACAACAAAATTTCCTTGTATTAACAGTTTGTGCCACCACTTCCAAAAGAGGTAAAATGAATGCAATTCAACGCTACAAAAGTGTGAATTTGCAAGTGTGTGGAATCTAATCTATCACTCAAGCACTCTAAAAAAAAGGATATGGTATGAATTCAATTTAATGTGATGATCAACTCGACAATCATTCAACGACACCTAATTATCACAGAGGGCATAAATCATGTAATTCACGGAAGTTGAATCTCCAAATGAGAATTTCGATGAAATGAAAGCAAGGCTTGGATTAACACTTTCTAAATACTGAAAAATGAACTATATTCATGTATGAACAAGTATCTATAAGCATGAATGAATTTCATGCCTCTCCCCCCCAACTTAAACAAAACATTGTCCTCAATGAATAAAAGAACTAAGAACAAAGGGAAAAGAGAGGAATGAAGTTACCAATTTACCAAGGTTGTTGTTGTAGAACGAATAACCTGCCAAGACTTAACAGCAACCATTGGTTAGAAACAAAGAAGGGGTAAGCACCGATGGCGTACCCAAAAGAAAAGAAGTTCCACTTTTCATTGGTCTTTTAAAGTCAGATTCCAAGACATCACACGAAAGAACGATGTGATACGGAGTAGCATCATCCGCTATTTATTTGAAGATGCAATTAGGCCAATCATGCACACAAACAAGATAAAGACATCAAACAGAGAAAAACAGAATGCATGCAAGCTGGCACAAACAAAGTCAAGGAAGATTAAGAACTAGTGGGTTCCGGATAAACCGGATCCACTAACTCTTCCACAGTTTCATCTTTTACAAAATTCTCAAGAAATGGCTTAAGCCTTTGCCCATTAACTTTGAAAATCTTACCATCATTTTTATTAAAAACCTCAACAGCACCATGAGGGTAGATTTTGTGCACAAAGTAAGGCCCAGCCCATCTTGAACGCAACTTTCCCGGGTGGAGATGAAGT
Organism: Umbellularia californica; assembly: GCA_028538565.1. Lineage (NCBI taxonomy): Eukaryota > Viridiplantae > Streptophyta > Magnoliopsida > Laurales > Lauraceae > Umbellularia > Umbellularia californica. The sequence goes on from JAPQWN010000009.1 coordinate 44,046,176, forward strand.
TTTGAATTATATAAAAGGACCTTTTGCCCCACCTCAAAGTTTTTCCTCACAATGTTTTTATCATGAAAAGCCTTGACCTTGGATTTGTAGATATTAGCGTTCTCATAGGCTTCTCTCCTCATCTCTTCTAATTCGGTCAATTGGAACTTCCTAAGGACACCTGCCTTGGGCAAAGAGAAATTTAAAGTCTTGAGAGCCCAGAATGCTTTATGCTCTATTTCGACCGGAAGGTGACAAGTCTTGCCATACACAAGCCTATACGGAGACATCCCTAAAACTGTCTTGTAGGCCGTTCGATAGGCCCATAAAGCATCAGTCAACCGAGTTGACCAATCCTTCCTATTAGGATTCACAGTTTTCTCTAAGATGTGCTTGACCTCCCTATTGGCTAATTCGGCTTGCCCATTGGTTTGGGGATGATAGGCAGTGGACACTTTATGGGTGATCCCATACTTGGCCATCAAGGCCGCGAAGGGACGATTGCAAAAGTGAGTGCCCTGATCACTAATCATGGCTTTCGGCATCCCAAACCGAGACAGAATATTTTCCTTCATGAATTTGACCACAACCTTGTGGTCATTGGTCTTAGTGGGAATAGCCTCTACCCACTTAGACACGTAATCTACAGCCAGAAGGATGTAGAGGAATCCATACGAACTCGGGAAAGGACCCATAAAATCTATACCCCAGCAATCAAAGATCTCTATGATAAGCATGGGCTGAAGGGGCATGGCATTCCTCTTGGAAATAGCTCCTAACCGCTGACATTTAGGACAAGACCGACAAAACTCATGGGCATCTCTAAAAAGTGTGGGCCAGAAGTAGCCACACTGCAAAATCTTTGCAGTGGTCTTTCTTGATGAGAAGTGACCCCCACACGCCTCAGTGTGGCAGAAAGACAAGATACTCTGTTGTTCCGACTCAGGGACACACCTCCTAATAATCTGATCAGCACAATACTTGTAAAGATAAGGATCATCGAAAGCGTACTTTCTCACCTCCACTAAGAACCTTCTTCTCACTTGAGAAGTCCAGTCAGTAGGAAGCTGCCCTGTCACGAGATAATTGACGATATCCGCATACCACGGACACGTCGACATTGAATATAACTGCTCATCGGGAAAAGAATCAAGGACCGGAAGATGGGATGACTTATCCTCGAACTCAAGTCGCGAAAGATGATCCGCAACGACATTCTCAACCCCCTTCTTATCCTGGATGGTGATATTAAACTCTTGGAGCAGCAAGACCCACCGAATGAGACGCGCTTTCGCGTCTTGTTTGCTCATCAGATACTTGAGCGCTGCGTGATCAGTAAAAACAACAATCGGAGAACCTATGATATAGGATCTAAACTTATCAAGAGCAAAGACCACAGCAAGCAGCTCTTTCTCTGTGGTGGTGTAATTGAGTTGAGCATCATTCAGGGTTTTGCTGGCATAAGCAATGGCATAAGGGACTTTATCTCTTCTTTGACCCAAAACGGCACCAATGGCATAGTCACTAGCGTCGCACATCAATTCAAACGGAAGACTCCAATCCGGGGCTTGCATAATAGGTGGAGAAGTGAGGCACGCTTTCAAAGCGCTGAAGGCTTTCTCGCAAGCCTCGGTCCAAACAAATGGTGCCTCTTTGGTCAAAAGATTGCACAAAGGGCGTGCAATAGCGCTAAAAGCACGAATGAATCGCCTATAGAAACCACAATGACCTAAGAAGGATCGGATATCTTTGACACATTTGGGTGAAGGTAATTGGGAGATCAATTCCACCTTAGCCTTGTCCACTTCAATGCCTCTAGGAGAAACTATATGGCCTAATACAATCCCTTGTGTCACCATGAAATGACACTTCTCCCAATTCAGGACTAACTTCTTCTCCTCACATCTTTCTAGGACTTTTTCTAAATTTTCTAAACATCCCGCAAAGCTATCTCCAAAAACAGAAAAATCATCCATGAATACCTCCAAGAAGTCCCCGACCATGTCATCAAAAATACCCATCATGCACCTCTGAAAGGTGCCCGGGGCATTGCACAACCCAAAGGGCATGCGCCTATAAGCGAAGGTCCCAAAGGGACAAGTGAACACGGTCTTCTCCTGATCCTCTAAAGACACTTCAATCTGATTATATCCTGAATACCCATCCAGGAAGCAATAGAAAGTATGATTTGCAACTCTTTCTAAGACTTGATCAATGAAAGGAAGAGGGAAATGGTCCTTCTTCGTGCTGGCATTAAGCTTTCGGTAATCGATACAAACTCTCCACCCCGTGGCAACTCTAGTAGGGATTAATTCTCCTTCTTCATTAGCCACAACAGTTACCCCTGCCTTTTTAGGCACTACCTGTATAGGACTCACCCATTTACTATCAGCTATAGGATAGATAATCCCAGCATCAAGCAATTTCAGAATCTCCTTCCTAACCACATCTTTCAGAACAGGGTTTAATCTACGCTGGGGCTGGCGGGAAGGTTTGACATCATCCTCTAAATGAATCCTATGGGTGCAAATCAAGGGACTAATCCCTTGTAGATCAGCTAAAGTCCACCCAATTGCTCTCTTGTGCCTACCTAAGACCTCTAACAGCTGGGTCTCTTGGTGTTCCTCAAGAGAAGAGGAAATCACCACAGGATATGACTCGTCGACACCAAGAAAAGCATATTTTACCGAAGAGGGTAAAGGCTTCAACTCAAGCGTAGGGGCTTCCTCACTACTAGGCATAGACTTAGCTTCCGATTTCGGAAGCTCTTCAAATTTTGGTGCCCAATACGCAGCACCCTTGACTTCCTCAACCTCATCTAATAGAGAATACAAATACTCTACCTCAGGGGATTCAAGAAACTCCCTCTCCTCTTGGGTCAAGAATGTCTCTAAAGGATCTGAATAAAAGTGTGTGTCCACATGTTCTTGAACCAAACTCTCTATTAAACTCACCTCATGTATCTCCTCATCATCTCCCAATTGGGAGGCAACATTGTAGATGTTCAGATCAAGGGTCATGTTTCCAAAGGTGATGGACATGTTCCCATTCCTAACCTTGATGACTGAATCTATGGTGGCCAGGAAAGGACGACCTAGAATGATAGGGGCTTGATCACTAACCCCTAGATTTGGACATGTGTCCAACACAATGAAATCTGCGGGATACACGAAACTCCCTATCTGAACTAACACATCCTTCAAAATCCCCTTAGGGACTCTAACACTCCTATCTGCCAACTGAAGTGTAACCGAGGTGGGCTGAAGTTCCTCCAACCCGAGTTGGAGGTAGACTGAATAAGGCAAAAGATTGACACTTGCCCCTAAATCACACAAAGCTCTCTCTATCTTCTTTCCCCCTATCTCTACCGAAATGCAAGGACAACCAGGATCCTTGAATTTGGGAGGAAGAGAACCAGAGATGGTGGTACTGACGTTGGCTGCTAGGAGGACCTTGTTTTGATGCACGAACTTGCGCTTGTAAGTGCACAAGTCCTTAAGATACTTCGCATAGACAGGAATGTGTTGGATAGCATCCAAGAGCGGAATGTTGAGCTTAACTTGAGAGAAAAGCTCCTTAAGAGATTCTGCAAGATCTGGTTTGGACTTACCTCTCAACCTCTGAGGGAAAGGAGCTGGGGGTTGGAAAGCTTGGACTTTAGGATCTTGAATGGTAGAAGTGGGGGACTCATCTTTCTTAATTTCATTGGACTCATTAGATCTCTTTGAAAGCTCATCCCTAGACTCAGAATTCTTAGGCTCCTCCACTTCATGCGAAGCAGGAAGTGCCATGGAAGTAGAAACATCAGGTTTAGATGGCTTGGGAGAGATGGTTTTATCAATGATCTTACCACTCCTCAAAATGGTGACAGCCTTAAGTTGCTCCATTTGAGCATCCGACTCACCGGAATCAGCCACAAAGTGCTGGCCTTGGACATTAGGGATAGCTTGGGTAGGCAAGGCACCCCTTGTGGTTTGACTAGCACTCACCGCATTGGTAAGTGTAGTTAATTGAGATTTGATGTTCTCTAGGGTCCGGTTGTTCTGCTCATTGATGGAAGTCTGACTACTCAAAAAGGCTTGGAAGGTGTCTTCTAGACTTCTCTTATGGGGAGGCTGATATGGAGCATGACCTTGAGGGGGTCCTTGTTGCTGAAAATGTTGATAAGGCTGGGATGGAAACTGCTGCTGAGATGGGAATCTCTGCTGCTGATACTGTGGGGCAGATTGGAAGAATTGCCCTTGACCTTGATTAGACTGAGGAAATTGCCCTTGATTCTGATAGGGCTGCGACTGAAAACTTGAAGAATTCTGATTGTGGGCTTGGGGTGGGTTGTCCCTCCACCGAAAATTGGGATGATCATTGTATCTAGGGTTGAAGTTCTGATATTGGTTAGATTGGAAAGAAGACTTCTGCTGGGGATTCACAGCATTGACATCAGATGGAGGGTTACCATGGAGTAACTCCTTGATGGAAGGAATGGTTGGACAATTGTCTGTACCATGATCATTCTGTGAACAAATTGCACACAATTGATCCACTTGGGCAACTGGTGTAGGATTAATCTCACTAACTCTTTTCAGCTCTAAACCTTCTATCTGACGGGTAAGTTGAGCTATCCTTGCACTCAAATCCTCCTTCTCACTCAAAGTAAACTTTCCTGCACTAGGAACACTAGGAAACACATTTGGAGTTGTTCTATCATTGGGATTGGTGGTGTCCCAAACCTGATATTGCTCTGCCAAACTCTCTAAATATGCATAGGCTTCATGAGGTTCCTTGGCACGGAAAGTACCATTGCACATCATATCAATGAACTGTTTGTTTGTTGAACTCAATCCTTCATAAAATATTGTAACCAACTCAGGAATGGTAAAACCATGATGAGGGACCAAGTTCAACGTCTCATGGAACCGATCCCAACATTGATGAAAAGACTCTCCACCTTTTTCAGCAAAACTCTGGATATTTTTCTTTAAAGCAATTGTTTTCTGATGGGGAAAGTATTTTTTATAAAACTCTCTTTGCAATTGATCCCATGTGGTGATTCTTACAGATCTCAGATTGTTCAACCAATTTTTGGCATTCCCTTTCAAGGAGAAAGGAAACAACCGAAGTTTGGCTGATTCTCTTTGAGCTGCAGGACACATGGTTTCAATTATGGCATTGAACTCTTTAACGTGCAAATAAGGCATTTCAGATGTCATTCCATGAAAGGTAGGAAGATGAGTCAAAATATTTGGTTTGACCTGATATGCAATTGCACCCTGAGCTTCATCTACAATGCAAGATGGAGCATCAGTCCACCTAGGGGTCAAGTAATCATCCATTGTCCTAGGTGGGACAGCTTGATTATGTTGATTATGGGGGTCATTATCATTCTGTCGATCCGCCATTGTTTCAAAAGAAGGGTCGGGCAGGGGAAGCTCAACAAAAATGTCGATCCCTGGCCAATCGGTTATAGGAACTTCTGTAAGATCTACTCTGACCAATCTGTTGTGTATGTCCCTACGGTAATGAGAGGACATATAACACAAACAACCCCAATTATCAAAATAATCAACTAATCCTAAAGGAAAACTAAAAAGAAAAGAGTAAGAAGAAATACTCACAAAGCTGTTTTTACCTTAACTGCCGCTCCCCGGCAACGGCGCCAGAAATGCTTAGCTGATTTATGTGGTGTGCTTGGATGTCCTAAGCGGAGGACGGGATTTATCGCTGTGTAGCACTTCGCTCACGAAGAGGTCGAATCCACAGAGAACGGACTAAGGTTTCAGCTCTAGAGGACTTCTTTTGGTCTAGAGTGACCAACTTTTGTTCAAGGATTGAATTGATTCTAGGCTAAGGACTAATTAACACTGCAAAACTAATTGAAATTGTTAAGCTGAGAGATGGTTCAACCTAGGGTTCAATTCACCCGGGATTACATGATTTCATCTTCCTTTCCATTACGCAGGTTAGAAATTGAGCAATCCAATTCTTACCTGGAAAATTCCTTCGTAAAAATCAAATATCAATCCAATTGAATAAATTCCAAAGAGATTCTAAACGTTCTAATCAATAACCTGAGAGTCATCGACCTAAGCACCAATTGTATCACCCTAGATGAACACAATTGGTAAAAGGCTTAACATCTCAGTTAAGATTTCTGAAAACAGAACATCAATGGGAATTATCTTTCATCATTAAAGCATGATCAGGAAGAATAACCATGTAAAACCCAGGATAACTTCCCCTTAGACTAAACCATCTGAGATTCTACCCCTCCATTAATGGAGAAGTCTAAATATAAATTAAATGAAAGCAAGAGAATAGAAAGAACAATATTAAAACATTACCTCTATCGAAAACTTGAATTAAAAATGAAGAATTCTGTCTTACTACATGTGCTTAGCAAACTTCAACAACGATTTTCAATGGAAAACTCCCTATACATTCATCTATCAAAGGAGGAAAGAAAAGGGGGCTGGGAAACCAAGACTATTCCCAGATAACCCTAAATGTCGAGTTACAATGCTTTATATAGGTCCCAAAACTTTAATTACAACAGTACCCCAAAAAGTGAAATCCGAGTGTTCTACCGGTAGAACTACCGGTAGAAGTCGTTCTACCGGTAGAACTACCGGTAGACAAGTGCACAGCTGCTGTCCATCTCTCTGCCTGATTTTCGGCCATTTCTACCGGTAGAAATTGCGGTTTAACCTTTTCTACCGGTAGAAATTCCGGTTGGACGAGTAGAACTCCATGCCTTCAGCTCACTGGTTGAATTTCAGCATTTTCTACCGGTAGAACTTGCGGTACAAGAAGCTCTACCGGTAGAAATTCCGGTAGAAGAGTGAAATCTCCTTTTTGCAGCTTTTCTGTCCAATTTTTGGACATCTCTACCGGTAGAACTTCCGGTTGGAGTATAGAAGTGCAAGTTCTTGCTCTTTGTTGCTCAATTCTTCGAAGTCACTTGATCCTTCAATCTGCACTTGGTCTATTCATCATCCCAAAAGCTTCATTCTTCACTAATTTCCTGCAATTGACCAAAGACCAACACTCGTGCAAAATTATATGAAATCAAAGGAATTAAACACGAATGAAGGTGGTGGAAGGGAAATTAAGTCTCTAATTACCTAACAATTAGGTACTTATCAAGGGATTAGTCCAACCCAAAGGGTTGAGAACCCTCCGATAGCAGAAAAAAAAAAAAAAATAAGAACATACATGGTATTAGTGTCCGATGGACCTAAAACTTAGATCCAAGTCTGGCTCATTAAGTTTTTTGAACCTATTAGGCATTAGCGATGGCCAACCCACCTAGGGTTGCAAACGGGTATTCAATTCTCCGATTACCCGGAAGTTCGGACCTGTAAAAAACCGGATTTGGAACCTAATTTAGGTTCCAATTCATAAACAGGTCTGGGTCTAAAACCTAATTTAGGTTCCAATTGATAAATGGGTCCGGGTCCATATAGGTTCCCACCCATGGACCCGAAACTCGGAATATGAACGTTTGATATTACAAATTGTACTTCAAAATTGACTTTTTAAGATATTTTTATATATAATATTGGAGGTAGTAAACTTGATGCACTGTTATAAGCTGAATGATATGCTTATTTTTAAGAAAAGTGAAGAATAAAGAGTAACTAGAATTGATTTTGAAACCAGATTTCAATCCTCTAAGTGGACCAGGTTCCGGAACCGGATTCGGAATTTCCTATCGGAACAATGTCTGGAACCGGAGCAATTATTTAGAAACGGGTCCAGCTATGGGTCCACTATGGTTCCGATCCGCGACAGTTCCATTTGTAACCCTAAACCCACCCAACCCGACCAGACAATTCTTGGGCAAGACTAAGGCCCATTGAAACCTTTATTTCAACTTATAATCTTTGATGTACAATATTCCAAATATAAACTGTTCTTTTTTAGTTTTTATTTCTTTATTTTTTCTTGTGAGGTGGATTGCTTTGTCAAAGGTTGTCAGTGGGTACCCAAAATTGGAAGAACATACAAAACTAATCCAAAAGTGAACGAATGTGCAAACTACTTTGGAATTTGATAAAATAATTGAATAGGTCTCTCAGCCAAAAATAAATAAATAAATAAAAGGGTCTAAGATGGTAATCTCAAATGCTGGCATGTGTTGAGCTAAGGACTTGTATTACGATCAAGCTAATTGATTTCCTTCTGATGTTAGCTTCAGATCTATACATAGATATGTTCTTTCCTTAGAATTGCTATTTTGAAGTTGGTATTACAAACACCAAAGACCCAAACCATTCCCTGATATCCTTTTTTTTTTTTTTTTTTGGCAATAAGGAGTCTTTTATTTAGATAGAGGAGAAGGGAAACATAGACTGGGGGTAAATGTCCATGTTTTTACCTATATCTAATAGGATCACAAGGCTATCAAGTATCAAATGCAGTTTGCTGGGGCTAGATTTAGGCCAAGCCTAAGCTATCGCGGACTGGCTAGTGCAAGCTAGCCCTTACCCTATCTTCAAGGGCCAGGCATTTTGATAACTCGTATATTCAAATGTGCTAGACATATGAGAATTCATAGTCAAATAAGCTTATTTTGTTTGTATAGAATTGTAATACATTATCGTCAAATGTGTTTATTTGGTTGCATGAAAGTATAGGTCTATTTACATGGGATTAGATTGACTTGTTCACATAGAATTGAGGTTCATATGGATTAATTGATTCAAATGGAACTGTTCATTTGTAAGGAATTGAAATATATATGAAGTAATTGATTTAGACGGATACAATTGGATATAGAAAGTAATTGATTCCAATGAGACTTTTTTTTTTTTTTTTGGCATAGAATTGAAAGACATAGAATCTCATTGTTAATCGGGATTATGATGATGTCATTTAGAGAAAGTCAGCTACCAAACTCGAATTAAAACTTTACCCGAATTCCATCTATACACTTTAAAAGGAAGGCCCAAACCTAGCATAACCCTAATCCCCTACTTCCAATTTTAATCAGGTCAGGTTCTAGTCTGGGCCTACCCAAATTACACTTCTAATACGTACCCAAAATACAATACGAAAAGATGACTTTCGCAAAACCCTTGCAAAATAATCCTAAAAAAAATAGACCAAAACCACCTTCTTCTATCCTTTTTTTTTCAGAGAAAACTACCGAAAAAATGATCCTAGATGGCCATTAACCAAAAGTGGTACCCATAGTTTTAATGCAATATAACCGGTATTTCCGCCAGAATATATATATATATATATACATATATTTTGTCTTTTTTCAACAAGCGACGACGTCGTCGCTTAATATTGAGAGTTAGTGTCGACGTCGTCGCTAATTCGTTAAATCTGCATCTTCTCGGACCTTTATTATGTGCGATTGTTGTTTTCTGTACCAAAATAAACCAGAACAGAATTCTCCCCAAACATTGAATATTGCTTGTGGAGGTTGTTGATCTTCATTAACGAGATAGGCATAGCAAAGTTTAATCTTCTTTCACGCGTTATCTACCATAGAGCCTGAGTTTCTTACTTACTTTTCAGAAAAAAGTTCATTCAGGTTTTGATATATAGTTTTTTCATTTGATTATCTTTATTGTATGATTATTTTTGGGTAGCTAAATCAACAAAGTAATGATCTTTTGAGGAAGGAGGAAAAGAAATTGCCTGAGAAATGGGGAAAACGATTAGAAGAAGAAGGGAAAATGGATAAATGAGGTTTTGTTGCGATTTGTATGAGTTTGAATGTGACGACGTCGTTACGTGTTTAAATCTTTAATAAAAAAAATAGAAGTAGTCACAGAAAATCACTTCCGTGCCAGGGACCATGTATAAGGTTTCCTTTGCCCCATTACTTTGGAGATTGTTGGGTCCACCCAATCACTCACTGGGCCAATTAACCAACCTGCAGATAACAGCATTATATTCTTACAAATTCACCATTCCTTGCATATCTTTGAGCCAGGAATCAAGGAGTCACACATTGTAATGCTTTCCTAGTCCAGCTTTCATTAGCTGGTTTGAGCCAAACTTTTTGGCCCATGGGCTGCAACGCACTATTTTATGGCTCGGTGATTCAATGGGCTGGTCCTCAGCCGTTGTTTGTGTCTACATGAAAACCCCAATTAGATGACTCATGCATCCCAATTCCCAACACATCTAACATAAATGGCCTTGATGTCTAAAGGTAACCGAGCCTGACTCAGGCCCGTTAACTGGACTGAATTGAAAGCTTTTCCCTGGTCCAGGCCAGACAATCTGCAACCATTTGTAATTGAAATAATCAAAAGCCTTCTTTTCCCCCTGCTCTGTGGGATCATCTGGCTGCGAGCAACTTCCGTATGATTCTCATGATCCCTTCACCTGTAAGACACAGCATTCACAAGAAAGTTTCTTGATTATACGAAATATCACTGGATGTAATATTGTGACATGATCAGATTTTTGGAGGCAGTCGTTCAAATCTTCAAAGATGCCTCCTTGGTCTATCTTCCTACCTTTCTAGGCCCATGTTGATGCCACCACCAGTTCCACACGTGGGCCTGTTCTAGCTTTAGGGATCAAAAGGATATCCATATATATCACCAGGTCGCCATTATTTAGACATTTTAATTCTAGCAAATTAATGCTGATCAAATCATTTTTTTTTTTTTTTTGAATGGTGATACTGATAAAATCTTCACGACCGAAATGAAAAATAGGATCACATAGGCTTCCCTTATAATCTAGAATGCAATATCTAAGCAGTCGATTCTAGGAAAGGGTAGTCGGTGTACGCAATAACTGGATCAGGTGTGTAGAAAATGTCTCTGTTGTACTTGTTAAGCAATGAAAGTTCCCTTGAAAGCCTCTCTCATGGGCTTAAGACTGCAGGGAGTTTCTACCACCGAATTTACTTGTTCCCTGTTACAAACATTTAAACAGATATGTCCGGACGAAAGAGGAGAGATCGTCCGCGGACGATCGAGGAGTTGCTGCGCCAGGCCCAGGCCAGTGGGCCATCTGGGCACCCTACTCTTACACCGGGTGTCGCCCAGCTTAGTTCAATGGCCCCACCGAGTAGGCCATCGACCTCCCAGCCGAGTTCATCAGCTTCACAGTCCGGTACACGTTTATATAGTTAGACATTTTAATTCTAGAAAATTAATTTATTTCAATTTAATTAAATTGTCTCTAATTTGAATAGATTCTATGAGCACAGGCCCATCTTCCAGCAGGGGGAGAGGCCCTGCTAAAGGGATCCGGACGTGGAATTCCGGTAATCCCATTGATGTGGAGTTTGATGAGATGTGGCATCCGGTGGGTCCGCATGCTCGGCAGCTCATCAGCCAATTGGGACATATGGTCCGGGATCCATATGCATTCCCTTTGACTACACTCGATTGGGAGGCATTCCCGGTGGAGACAATAGACCGTGTCTGGCAGCAGGTTAAGGTAATAATTTAATATTTCTCAACAGGATGTGTCAATTTAAATCATAACCTAATGAAAAATTATTTGTCCTTTTCAAGACAATTTGAGGGCATGTTCTGATCTTTTCCGGCCAGTCTGCATGTCGAAGTGCAGAAAAATGTGGAAAGATCACAAAAATAAAATAAAGATGCAGCACTGGAAGCCACATCAGGATGCCCCTGACATACTGACGCGAGTTCTGAAGGGCGTTCTCTCGGATCAGTGGACTCAACTCGTCCGGTACTGGACGAGCGAGGAGGCTCTTGTGAGAAACTTATAATTTTTTTATTTTAATTTTAACAATTTACTAATGACTAACGTAACTAACAAAAATTAACTGATAAAAGTTGAAAACAGAGAGAGGCAGATATGAATGCACGGAACCGTGCAATGCAGGGTCCCGCACACAGGTTGGGGACTCGACACATCACCCAGGTCCGCCACGAGGTAAAAAGTTAGATCGTACATGTAATTTATATTTTTGCCATTTTGTATGATATTATACTAATAATATAAATCTCCACCAAACAATTGCGGACCAAGGGCAGTCTGGTCGACAGGATGTCTGTCTGGATGCGTTCTCGAGATCCTCGTCACCCGAAGGTTGCAGCTATCTTCATAAGTTTTTATATTGAACCGCTTATATTATATGTCTATTACTATGTCTTGTTATGCATGATAGTATATTAAATGAATCAACTACGCAGGCCCTGTTTTAGTCACGCCTGGGGGACTTGCTCGAGGAGGAGCGCAATTTGCCATCACGGAGGGATGAGATATTCCACTCCGTCATTGGCCGGGACGGGCACGAATACACGCTCACGTATGGGACGACGGAGTCATCCGATGCTAGCTCCTCCCAGGGCTTGCGCCTCCGTACAGATGAGGAGGTCGAGCAGTTGCTGCAGTCCATGAAGGCACAATCAGAGAGGAGGTGACGGCTGAGGTCAGGGCAGAGATGAAGGCCAAGTGGAGATCCGAGATGGCTGAGCTGAAGGCTCGTCTATCACAGAGTCGCGGCCCGCTCGCATTTGACCTGCCACCCACTACTCAGGTTATTAAGAAAAAATTTTGTATGTTTAAATTGTCAATTATGTCATTGATGTGTCAATATTTATGTTTTTTTAATTGTTTTTAACTGTATAATAAATAATTATAGGCACCTAACTCGGTTGGAGAGGGCAGTCATGATCCAGCATCCTTGACTGATCCTGACTAGGTATAATTAATTTTTATTTCCAGATTTCAACATGTATAAAAAAATTTTAAGTTGTCTTAGAAATTTAAAGATTCTAAAACTTAAAAAGTTGGAAAATTATAAATGTAGAAACTAAAAAAGTACTCCCGGAACTGACGGCTCGAGAATCGGACTCCTGGATTGGTCGTAGAGTCCAAATATAGGTTTAAGTTAAAACGTTAATATAAAAGTTAGGAAATTGGCCTCCGAACGTCCAAACCGGGCAAACGGGCTCCGGTGCCCGACAAGCTGGATGGGTAAGGGTCCATAGTCATTCCTGACCTGCTGGAACTGATGGCTCGAGAATCGGACTCCTGGATTGGCCGTAGAGTCGAAATGTAGGTTTAAGTTAAAATGTTAACATAAAAGTTAGGAAATTGGCCTCCGAACACCCAAACCGGGCAAACGGGCTCCGGTGCCCATGAAACTGGACGGGCACGGGCCCATAGTCATTCATGACCTGCTGGAACTGACTGCTCGGGATTCCGACTCTTGGATTGCCCGTAGTGTCGAAACGTAGGTTTAAGTTAAAACTTAGTAAATCGGCCTCCGAGTGCCCAAACCAGGCAAACGGGCTCTGGTGCACTTGAAATTGGACGGGCACAGACCCATAGTCATTCATGACCTGCTGGAACTGACGGCACGGGATTCTGACTCCCGGATTACCCGTAGCGTCGAAACATAGGTTTAAGTTAAAAGTTAGTAAATCGGCCTCCGAGCGCCCAAACCGGGCAAACGGGCTCCGGTACCCCTGAAACTAGACGGGCATGGGTCCATAGTCATTCATGACCTGCTGGAATTGACGGCTCGGGATTCCGACTATTGGATTGCCCGTAGTGTCGAAACGTATGTTTAAGTTAAAACTTAGTAAATTGGCCTCCGAGCGCCCAAACCGGGCAAGCGGGCTCCGGTGCCCGTGAAACTAGACGAGCACGGGCCCATATTCATTCATGACCTGCTGGAACTGACGGCACGGGATTCCGACTCCCGGATTGCCCGTAGTGTCGAAACATAGGTTTAAGTTAAAACCTAGTAAATTGGCCTCCGAGTGCCCAAAACGGGCAAACGGGCTCCGGTGCCCATGAAACTAGATGAGCACGGGCCCATAGTCATTCATGACCTGCTGGAACTGACGGCTCTGGATTCCGACTTCCGGATTGCCCGTAGTGTCTAAACGTAGGTTTAAGTTAAAACTTAGTAAATCGGCCTCCGAGTGCCCAAAATGGGCAAACGGGCTCTGGTGCCAGTGAAACTAGACGAACAGGGGCCCATAGTCATTCATGACCTGCTGGAACTGACGGCTCGGGATTCCGACTTCTGGATTGCCCGTAGTGTCGAAACGTAGATTTAAGTTAAAACTTAGTAAATTGGCCTCCGAGCACCCAAACAGAGCAAACGGGCTCCAGTGCCCGTGAAACTGGACGGGCACGGGCCCATAGTCATTCATGACCTGCTGGAACTGACGGCACGGGATTCCTACTCCCGAATTGCCCGCAGTGTCGAAACATAGGTTTAAGTTAAAATGTTAAGTTAAAACTTAGTAAATCGGCCTCCGAGCACCCAAACAGGGTAAACGGGCTACGATGCCTGTGAAACTAGACGGGCACGGGCCCATAGTCATTCATGACCTGCTGGAACTAACGGCTCTGGATTACGACTCCTGGATTGCTCGTAGTGTTGAAACGTAGGTTTAAGTTAAAACTTAGTAAATTGGCCTCCGAGCGCCCAAACCAGGCAAACGGGCTCCGGTGCCCGTGAAACTAGACAAGCACGGGCCCATATTCATTCATCACTTGCTGGAACTGATGGCACGGGATTCCGACTCCCGGATTGCCTGTAGTGTCGAAACATAGGTTTAAGTTAAAACTTAGTAAATTGGCCTCCGAGTGCCCAAAACGGGCAAATGGGCTCCGGTGCCCGTGAAACTGGATGAGCACGGGCCCATAGTCATTCATGACCTGTTGGAACTGACGGCTCGGGATTCCGACTTCCGGATTGCCTGTAATGTCGAAACGTAGGTTTAAGTTAAAACTTAGTAAATCGGCCTCCGAGTGCCCAAAATGGGCAAACGGACTTCGGTGCCCGTGAAACTAGACGGACATGGGCCCATAGTCATTCATGACCTGCTGGAACTGACAGCTCGGGATTCCGATTCCTGGATTGCCCGTAATGTCGAAACGTAGGTTTAAGTTAAAACTTAGTAAATTGGCCTCCGAGCACCCAAACAGAGCAAACAGGCTCCAATGCCCGTGAAACTGGACGAGCACATAACAAGAAGGGGTTGCACTGGAGTAGGACATTTCTATATATATATATATTACTTTTAAAATCTCATTACCTTGGAGAAGGAATTTTAGTACTTGACCTGACCCAAAATGCACTGGAGTAGGACATTTCCAATTCATTTCCCAAGATTTGGACGGTTATGTTTAGATTTCATCCAGGTCAAGTTCGGGTTTCTTTCAAATTTTCATTATAATTTTTAAACATAAACTTCGGGTCAGGCTTGGCTAGCTTGAACCAATACCACTCTGACCGGCCGCATTTGCACTCCCAACTACCAAGTCAGCGAGTCAACAAAATACTAACAATCAGTGAATTTAAACTTTTTATAAAAATCTGTGGTGTAGTGGTGTGCTTGAAACACTCAACTGAGAAGGAGAGAAAAAAAAAACGCTTATAAATAATTCCACACACATCATGTTATAAAGAAGAAGAGACCCAGCACAAGATTAGAGAAGAAGAGGGGAGAGAGATGACGATGGCTTATGGGGAGACAAGAGCTAAAAGAATAGCTCCATATTCTTACATGATATTAGCACAGATCATACAAGCAGCTTATGCAATCCTTAGTAAAATAATCTTCACTCAAGGGACAAACACCGTTGTCTTCACCATATATCAGTTCGCTGCAGCCACCATCTTCATGGGTCCTCTAGCTTTCTTCATTGAAAGGTGTCTCTCTAATTAATTTCCACCCCACTTTCTCTTTTTCAGCATTGTAATTACTGAAATCTTACTATACTGCTCTGTCTAATTTATTGATGCAGAAAAACAAGACCTCGTCTCTCTCTATCAATCTTATGTTGGATGTTCTTAGTAGCATTACTTGGGTGAGTGATTCCTTCATTGTCCATCTGACCATTTTGAACCTACCAGCAATTGGATTACATGGTTCCAAACTGTTCTAAATTTCACCTTTTTCCTCCCATGTTCTATCAAGTCTGAGGAAAACTTCATGAGAACAAAACTATACTAGTTGGAGATTACAGTCTTACACTCATAAGTCATATCCATGATGTATTTATTTATTTATACATTTTGTGCGTCTGTGTGATGATTACATGCAGTGGTGTTCATGGGTTTAGAACCCCGACCCCCATTGTGCTGGATTTGGGTTGTGTTTCTCGGCTCATGCCTCATGGGATGGACCCAAGCATAACTTTCCAGACCAGTAGTCAAGTGAGCAGGGTCTGAGGCTACTTATGCTTAAAGATGGTCCCAATCCAAGCTTTTTAGCATAAATGAATATGAAGTTTTTGCATATGCATGGGCCACTGTCAGGCTCATGGATTCGGTCTTCAAATTTTAGGCCTAATAATTAAATGGGGCGAACTTGGATTGCATTTGACCCACCCCATGAGCACCCTTATGTGTAGGGTCTGGTCATCAAACATTCGCCCATCAAAGCAGAAAGACATAGAAGTGGTTAATTTTAATATAAGAGCCCTTTAGGTGGTTCAGAAAGGGAATGAGATTTATTGAAAAACAATTGTGAAATTAACTTTCATTTTTTTCCCTGAATCATGAGAATCACTAAGTGGGCACATCACATTTTCAGATAGTTTCTAGCTTCCCTTCTTTTCTTTTTTTTTTTACCTTTATCAGTTTGATGGATTTTAATATTTGTCAAAATTGAAAGATATCAGTCAAAATCAAATTAAAAAGCTTCCACTATTACAATTAGAGAAGTAATTTACACTCGGATCTCTTGCAGGGCAACACTATTTCAGAACCTTTTCTCAGCTAGCCTGAATTACGTATCAAGCACAACACAATCTGCAATACTCAACCTCTTTCCAGCTTTTACCTATCTCATTTCCATTGCTTCCCGGGAAGAAGCGCCGGAACTTTATCGCCTGAGGGGCATCGGAAAGCTATCCGGCACGCTTTTATCGGTTTCGGGTGCTTTTACTATGATATTTTGGCATGGAAAGGCCATCAAAACAGTTTTAGCAGCAAGCTCAGGGAATTCGGTTATTGGATGCACCATGGCCGCTTTGGGAATTCTTGGCCTGAGCTCATGGCTTGTGTTGCAGGTGAGACCAGTGGTTACACATCCTTGAAGTAAGCTACTTTTTTTAGTGTTTTTTAAGGTTCTTTGACTGGTCAAACTGGTATGACTAAGAGGTCAATGGGTCCACCTTTTACTTAATGGGCCACCAGGATGGGGCAATGGCCCAGTGGTTATGTGTGATTCTGATACATGTTAGCTACAAATTGAAACAAACCATGGCTAAACTATATATACCCAGACATAGATGGAATCCAAGTTACAGGACTCAAACCCATGCCAGAATTTATGTTAAATCCTAAACCAGGCACAAATAAATGGACTGGATCCAGATTCATATACTTATGTAACATATTGAATCTAGGTATGAAACCTGTGGATGTCCCGCATTTGTATCTGGGTCAATGCAGTAAATGCGATTAGTCCTAACTCAGAGATGAGTCAATTTATACCCATACCCTTTTTTTTTTTTTTTTTTTTTTAATTCGGTTCATTCAAGTAATTGGGTTATAATGACCCATTTTCATTCTAGGATGGATAATAATGTCCTAACTCAGAAGTGTTTTCTTCCATGATACGTTGTTGTTCTTCAGGGGCCCATGTCAAGAAGATATCCAGCAGAATTATCCAGGACAGCTATGATGTACTTCTTTGGTACACTACAAACATGCTTGTTAGTTCCATTTGTGAGGACTAATGCCTCTGCATGGAAGCTTAAGTGGGATTTGGAGCTATTGAACATATTTATTGGAGTGAGTATTCAAACCAATTTATTCCAATCCAACACTTTCTGTCTTTAATCTGCACTGCATTTTTTCTTTCTTTCACAATATCTAAATATCTAATGCACTACAATTTCATTGTGATGTTTTGTTTAGGGAGTGGTGAATTGTGGGATTGGAATCTTCATCTTCTCTTGGTGTGCTCGAGTCAAGGGTCCTCTTTTCGTGGCAGTGTTCGCACCAGTGACATTGCTATTTACAGCCATAGTGGAGGTGTTATTTCTTGGTGGCACTTTTACTGTTGGAAGGTTAGACTTCACAACATATTCAAAATTTGAACTTCATAACATTTTAAGATTTCTTTTTTGAAGGGTGGATTTTATTTCAATGGTATATTGGAAAATTAGTTCAACTCAATTGAATTATAACTGAAAATGGGTTGGTAGGAGTTTTGACGATCTATCTACTACAAAAAACTGATTTTTAGCGGTGGGAAAAGCACCTTTAGTGGTGGCTTTTTTCTGCTGCTAGTAATAAGGTAAGTGCAGTTTTTAGCAGCAAAAAAAAAAAAAACCACCGTTAAAGGTGTTAGGTAAGTGCAGTTTTTAGCAGCAGAAATTGGTTTATGCTGTTAAAAGTAATGGAAAACCTTTGATGGTACTATTTAGGGTGAAAATGACACTTTTGAGGCAGGAAAAAAAAAAAAAAAAGCGCTCTAAAAGCCTTTTTTTGCCGCTAAAAATCACTTAACACAATTCAATTTTGATTTGTTTGCATCATAGGTTTTCCAACTTGGTATATCAATTAGGAGCCTGGCTGAGTTGACTAAATATGGTCACATAAGGATGACTTGAACACATCTTGACTAGTCATGCTTTATTGAGTCAGTTGGATCGTATTGAGTCATTTTATCCTCACATAATAAAAACGCAGATAAGGCTATACATGTCTTACATTAGTAAATATATGGTAGATGTTAAGTTTAACCAAAAAAAAAAAAAGAATGGTAGATGTTGAAATATGAAAATGAAATTAGGAAAATTGAAACTACAAGAAATATTATATATATATATATATATATATAAATTTTTTCGGTTCTTTGAAGAAATAAATATATTTTATTTTTGAAATAATTTATAATCTGCCAGTTCAACTGCAAAGTTGTATTATACTTTATGTTTGCATTTGTTTTATTGCCTAGAAAGATGTATTGTACTCTGTGTATGTGCAAATTTATTCATTATAGAGCAAATTTCTCATATGGTATTGTTTGTAACATTAATGGATTAAGTTTGTTTCCTTTGGTTGTTGGTTGTTGCAGTATTGTAGGCTCATTGATGATTGTTGGAGGCCTCTATGTATTTCTGTGGTCAAAATACAAGGAAGAATCTGCCAACTTAGAGGATCCAGACTTAGAGGATCCAGACTGTAAAATCTCCTCTCCCCTGCTTTTAAATGGAAACCCATGACTTGAAACTGATGTCACAAGTTACAGGAAAAAACCCAATCAATTAATTGGGCTCGTTTCTTTAGCAAAAGTAGTAGTAAAGTTGAAGTAAAAGTAAGCAAATGATATCACGACATCTTTTACTTCACCCTGTTTGGATGATCAAAGTAGAGCGGAGAAAAGTTATGCTGTGAAGCTTTTCACTTAATGCTTAGATGGAAAAAGTAGAGTGGAGAAGTTATGGTGCGACACAACTTGCTCTTTTACTCCACCACAAGCCTCTCTTTTCTTTTACCACCAAAAAGTGTGATAAATTGTATTATAGTTAATTTTACGAGAAAAAGTATCATTTTTTAATTTAATATTTTTTTTTCATAGTTTGGCATCCACTTTATCTTTGTATTTGTAATGAAGTGGTATTTGCATTCAACATTTGTGATATTGATGAAGTTCTCCTATTAATGACCAGATGGTGTCCTCTTCAAGCAATCTGTTTTTCCTACAATTGGCATGTGATGTTGAAATATCACTTACACTGTTACATTCCAAGTGTGTGGTTTAACTCAGTTGCCTGGCACTCACTTTACTTATAAATTGACTGTGACAAAGAACAAACTAACTATGTCACTTAAGAGCTACATCAGGCAATCCAAATGGGTGAACCTTGGTTTTACCTATGATTGATTATGTCAAAGAACAAAATAACTATCGCTTAGAGGTAAATCAGGTTGTAAAAATAGGTGACCCTATTTTTACCAAGATTTCAAATAGTCTCTAGATCTAATTAAGGGTGTTTGTGGGCTGGGCCTGCCTGCTTTGGGCTAAGCTTGGACCTTAGGTTTGAGTACTCAGGTCAAGCCTAGATCTAAAATTGGGACCTATTTTAGTATTTAGTCTGGGTTGGGATTAACTGAAAGAAATCCTAAATCTCGGCCAAACCAGGCCAAATCAGATTGGTCCAAAACTTAGTGCTTACATGAAGCTCAGCCCGGCCCAGCCTGATTGATTAAAATGGAGGGCCTTACATGTTTGAGGCATTCAAGTCTCAGCCTAGACACTTGTGGTCCATGTTGGGCTTGAGCCAAATGTGGGCCCATGTTTCTAAATCTGGATTAAGCCTAATCATGCCTCAGCCAGGTCCAACCCTATCTATGAACACCCCTCTCTGCGAGGATCTATTAAACCCTTTATTTTGAAGATGGGATGGAGGTCCGCATGCGTTATTTTGTGAAGATGGGGCCTTTCTTCATGCGATGTTAAATGTTCTAACAATGTTTCTACCAAAACAAAAATTGTTCTAACAATGGTTAGAGAGATCTATGCAAGCAGGGCCTAGAAATTTATACGTAGGACTTTCTTGCATGATTCAAACTGCTAAAAATAACTGTCATCACCTTAGGTTAAACTTTTCTCCAACAAGAGCTACTCGCCCCCATTTCAGATGATTAACAGGTAAAAGCACATAACAAGAAGGGGTTGCTCAGTACTTGATTGGCAACCCGGGTAATCCCACATGTCACCTGACTGCCCAAGGATTGATACCTCGGTGTGCCACTCTTTCCACTTGTGTGGGCTATCCTTCCCACCTTGTAGACTTTTCTTTCAACTTATATGGGTTCTCCTTCTCACACTATGGACTACCTCTTTCACTTGTGTGGGATCTCTAGGGTCCCAACCCCAGCCCAATAATTAAAAAGGTGAAACACATTAAAGAAGGCTGGTGTGGTGGTTACAGACTTACAGGGATGCATGGTGGCAAAATAATTTTATGGCCACGCCTGTGTTTCCATTGAAAACTTGTACTCATTCAAGTGGTCAAAGCTTTGACTGTTTCTAGAAATGATGGATGGGTCAACCATTTGTTTTCGAATTTAAAAGGGGCATTTGAGGCATGAGTATTTTTTTGATGAACAAGAAGGATAGGGCTGTGATCTGATGAGATTCTGGGGAGGTGGTGGGTTGTGGGGTCATAGAAGTGGTGTTGTCAAGATGAGTTAACTAGAGCTCTATCTAATCTGGCAGCTACATATGAGGAGCCTTGTCTGTTACTGGACCAGGTATATTTATTACCAGAGAATATTGTTTCTTGGAGACCTGCTAGCATGAGTGCAAATTGGAAAGCTTTGAGGGAGGAAAGGTTAGGATCGCGGAGGCTGAGTTTGTTAGCATGGGAGAGAGTGGCATTAAAGCCCCCTATCACGCACCAGGGCAGGTTGGTAGAGGAAATATCAATGAGGGCTGTCCAAAGGTCTCAAGTTTGAAAATCAAGCTCACTTCTATTCTTCCTACGGCAACCTTTGCTACAACGAGGCTTCCATGAGACTCGATTGCCCTCCACTCATTCCTATACCTTTAGCAGCAATTGTTGGATGGTTGAGGGGAAAAAAATAAAATAATAATAGTTCTACTCTCTCTTCTCCTTTACTTCTCCTTGAGTCACTCCTGCAGTATATAAATTATTATTCAAAATCTCAACTTGAATATTTGGGATCCACTAAATTAATATCTTGTGCGGATCCACCATATGAGCAACGCACTTATTAGGGCTATCAATCCGGCCCTTTGATGAGGGGACCCAGCCTGGCTCGGCCCTCAAAAGCTCTCAAAGCGAGGGCTTTTCTTTTTTTCCCAAAGCCTGAGAGTAGGGTAGGGCCTAATTTTGAAAAGCCCGCAACCTTGAGGGCCGAGCTAGGGCTTGACTTAGCCAGCTCGAGGGCCCGGCCCTTTGTCTATTAATATATAATACAAATAATATGTATAATATAGAATATATATATTTTTTAAAACACATATAAAGAACTCCTCTAATTAGCAATTAATGATAGAGACTTAATATTTTGTCAAACAATAATAACCGAGGCTTAAAAAGAATTTTAATGGATATCCCCATAGATCACAATATTGCCACCTATATTTAATTCTATGTTATCATTTAAATGATATATTTGATTCTATGTTTGCGCAGCACGGAGATATTCTTCAATGAAAAGGGAATTTAAGTTGTCATTTATCATATTGATTTTCACTAATGTAAACTATTGAAGGTTGAGAGTTTAGATAGATGATCATTAACATTATCATTAAGTGAGGTTGAGTTTCAACCACTAACTATTGAACGATGCCAATTTCTTTCTATACCCTTACTTTTATGACTATTGTTGTTTCATTCATGTGGACCCCACTTCCGAAGTTAAAAGTTTGTGACTCATGAATCAAATCATCTTTGTCATTCATCTGCGGTATTCGAAGTTTAGTTATTTTGTTATAAAATCCAAAGGTGATTTTTCGAAGAATTACAAGTTAGGGTTAATGCTAACTCAAGAGTGGTCTAATGTTTATTTGAACCACATATACAAATAATTACTTTGGAATAAATCTAATGCCTATTTGAAGTAAATCTAATTGAATCAGACACAACTTGCCAAACATGTTCTCACGATTCACATTATTGCTTGATAAAAATATATAGAACATGAAATAGTAAAAAAGGCAACAACTAGCAAAACTTCAACTACGACAATCGTAATAATAGCTTGAAAATGAACAAAACCGAGCATATTATTTAAACTATTAAGTATGAAAACAAACAAAAACGAGCACATTATTTAAACTATGTAACTACTGCTGGTATGTTAAGGTATTTAAAAGTGTATTTCCTAGTTTCATGGCACAATACTATCACATTAATTACCTTATTTCATTTAATCCTAACTAATATCTTTATAAAATGATGAAGTAACTTGTTTTGTGCATTCTTTTAGAAGTGTTACAAAAAGATTGACTTTTACATTGCCCCTTGAATAAAGGTGGGTTAGCATTATGATATAGAAGAATAATTATATATGATAATATTAAAAAAATAATCATTTTTTCGGCCCTGGCCCGACCCTAGCCCAGCCTTGACCCTTGAGGGTAGGATAAGGGCTTCAATATTGTAGGCCCGCCATGGGCTCCGAGGGCTTTGACTTGACCTAAGTCCGGCCCGCATATATGAGGGTAGGGTAAGGGCTTACCTCGGTCCAGCCCGGGCTCGGCCCTTTGACAGCCCTACCACTTACCCCCCATCCTTTGTCTCCATTACATGAGACCCATCATGTCCAAGAGTGGCAGACCCACGATTTTTATTTGGGTTGGGCAGACAATGGTCAACTGAAAAGGTCAAAACCAACCGAATAACAATAATCTCCACTTATTACATGGTTTAAACACATGATTTTCTCTTTTTTTTGCAAATTAAGTATGAATAACTCATATCATTGGGTGGTGCGATGACTTTACTAGAATGGGACATGCGCGCCGCCATTTTGGATCATACTTGTGGCTGCCCAGGTTTGCATCATGTAGGTCCACCCCTATCTCCAATCTCTATCTAATAGTCAAAAGTAGGAAATAGAATGGGGGTGTGCCTAGGCCTGTCAATGGGACATGTCGAAGCTGGTAGAAAGCCCGGCCCTGCCCGTCCTAAGCCCGAAAATACAAGGCTTTTAAAAAAAATTTGAGCCCAGTGGGCTGGGCTTGGACAATACATTTTAAGCTCAGCCAAAATGGGACTGGGACTGGGCAGAAACAACCAAGCAGGTTCAGGCCCGGCCCAGCCCGCTGCAAAGTCATTTAATAATAATTATTTATATGTTACTGAAAGTACCCCTCACTAACAACAAAAAACAACTAATTAGGTTTTAACCGATCCTACATTACTTTAACTTGACTCATATAGGATACTCATTCTCATTCATCTCTATTGATTTTTTTTTATTTTCTACTTTCACTGGCAAAAAAAAAAAAAAGGTTTTAACCATTGCTACATTACTTGACCCATATAGACTATAAGATATTCATTCATTTCTATTGATTTTCTACTGTCACTGGCAAAAAAAAAAAGTCATGTTGCTTGTTGCATTGCATTGCTGGTCTCAAGTCTAGAAAAAAGGGGGGTTTAAAGTCCGGTTCACACCGGGTATCTTGTGACAGTAGAAATAATTAGAGAATGTTTTGCTTATATCTAGGATCGGGCTAAGCCCAGGCCCGGCCCAGTCCCAGCCCGAAACCGTACGGGACGGGATTTGATGTAGGCTGATTCAATTTAGGGCCGGGATTGGACAACACCCAACGGGCCTGTCCTATTTTTGGGACATGATTGGACAACTCAAGCCCAAGCTAGCCCATCCCATTGACAGGCCTAAGTGCGCCATAGGCCATTTTGGAATTGTATCATGTAGGTCCGCTCGTGATGTCCACCCTTATGAAGAACCTACTCCTCACATAATAACAAATGGGTCTCATTGGTAGATAAATTATTAGGTAAATCTAACGGATACCATGTGGGTCCACAATCATTTAAGAAAGCCACTATCATCACACTCTTGATCCCTCGATGATTATATTATTTAGGTGGGTCCACCTTAAGATCTGATTTGATTTTCTATCAAAGAATATTTTGGTAATTTTGTAGTCATTTTCTCATACAAATAGATTGAAACAAGCATTTAATCAAATCTACTTCAAAAATCCAAATTTACATGAACGTTTAACAAAATATAGAAATAGTTTAAGCTAGAACAATTATAATATATTATAGCCAAGGCTTTTGGATTTAATTTTGATTGGCAGTTCTAATTTGGACCGACAGTTATGCTTTTTTTTCTCAAATGTTGCACATTCTCTCTCCACTACTCATGCAACTACCTACTCATTTTTTTCATCAAACCACTTATGTTTCAGTTGTTCATTTACATAACTATCCACTTTCTATTCCAATTTCTCTATTTCTATTTTATGCAACCCTATGGAAAGAGATGACTTTTTTTAATATATAATTATTTATTTAGCAGTGCAAGGAGATACCGTGGTGACCATGGGAATTATTGGGCTAGCTATTATAATATATTAAGCTAAAAGATTTTTAGATAATTTTGACCACTTTATTTTATTTTGACCATAACTGAATATAACTTCTTACTTTTTATAACTACTGTCCATTTCTTATAACTACCCATTACCTTTTCTTTTCTTTTTTTAATTTCTACAAAATTACATTTTTGCCCACATCTCCTATTTTATTTCTACATATACTTTTTTTTTACCTCACTTCATATTCCCTTTCTACTCTCCCTACCTTCAATTATGAAAATCAGTACAATCATTTTTCTTTTTTTATAAAAACTCATTGCTATGCATGAATATTTTATTTACATTATATGAGTGAATATTTGAATTGCATTGTATGGATGTACTGTGCTCAGCACGGGTACTTGTGCTAGTAATATATTAAAGCCAAGCATTTTCGTTCTAATTTGGACCGTTGGTTACAATTTTGAGTGTTAGTTTTTCTTCTCTCCTCCATTATATATCTCTTCTAACTCCCCACTTCTTATCCCGTGCAACACCTATTTTATCTCATATAACTACCCATGTCTATTCCCCACTTTTCCTCTTTTGTTTTTAGTAAACTTCTTTCTATCCACATTTCCTATTCCATTTCTGCATATTCTTCCATTTTTTTTACCTCACTTCTCATATTCTCTTTCTACTCTACCTACTCTCAATTGTTAAAAAAGGTATTGTCATATATTTTCTTCTTTCATTTTCTTTCGAAAATTTACTAGTGTGCATTGTATTTGGTTTGCCATTCAAGTGAATGCTTATTTTCTAATTATATAAAAAATCTAATTTGCATTGTATGAACATACTCGTGCTCAGCAAGGGTTATTGCACTAGTCATGAATTAATTTATAGGTACTTACTTGCACATTGTTGAATCACTGTATATGGATTTCTTTTTAATTAATTATGCTATAATATGAGTTTTTTTTTAATTTACTAATGAGTTTATCATTCGATCAAATCAGCATTTTTATTAATTATACTTAATTTGAATTTTAGCTTTAATTTACTATTAAGTTTTCATGATACTTAACCCATACATTGCACAGGCTTTAACCTAATTCCCCTTATAAATCTAATTATATATAACTCTATTTACATCTAATTGCCCAATCGGATATAGCAAAGAACAAAACAACAATGACTTTTTAACTCCAGTTACCAATCCCAATGTTTAAGAAATTAGGCCAGATAGGCTGGCTGATCTGATCAACACGAAATGATACTTTTCGGTATAAACAAGCCCAAACTGTGGAGTTGTGAAGGTTAATTGGGATGCAGCTGTTGATAAAGTGAAAAATATGATGGGGGTTTGTCTAATTGCCAGATATTACAAGGAAAATGTATTGACTTGCAAGTGCGCTTCAGACCGTACATTTTCGATCCTACAGTTGCAGAAGCAGTTGCGCTGCAAGGATGGATGTGGATTTTTGTAGAACAAAGGAGCTCCAACATGTTGAACTCAAAGGTGACTCTTTGGTAGTTGTATATAAGCTTTGAAGAACGAGGATAGCAACTAGAGCCGGTATGGGCAATTGATTGAGGATGCTAAAATCATCTTGAACTATATGCAATCATGGCAAGTGGGACATGTTAAGCGTGACGCAAATAGGGCGGCACATAAGCTAGCAAAAGAGGTTGTTCATCAACCTATGGAAAAAATATGGATTGATTGTTTTCCATATTTCATTCGAGATCATGTACTTGCTGAAGCTGTTGATGTTGCTTGACATTAATGAAATCACTCAGTTTTTACCTTAAAAAAAATAAAAATAAATAATGAAATGATACTTCCAATGATCCGGTTAAATCAAAATTTGTAAGGGAGAGTCAAACGAACAAACACAACGAAAATTGCTAAGAATGTGCAATTAGACTGGCGGGATCCATCAATAATTACTTTTAAAGAAATAAGTTCTTTATCTTTAGTAATCTTTAAACATTATGGTCTAACCAAGTTACATTGCTCCATTTTCAAAACATTGATCTAAACAGGGGTGGCAATGGGTCAGGTCAAAATAAGTCTATTCTTCCATGCTTTCAGGGTTTTCTCCTTCAAGTGTTAAGGAAGATCTCATGACTCCCTCCAATGAGTCCAGTCCTCCACATCTTGAATGGCGCAGGGCACACACTTTTTTGGTACTAACTGTTTGGATCAACCACTTGCATAAGCACATCTGACGCACCAACAACAATGACAAACCAAATAATGCTACACCCATTAATTTCCTAGGTAAGAAAACAAGAAGATCTGCAACCCATTAAGTTAGTGGGATTCAACAGGATGAATTATTTGGATGATGACTCACAAGAGAGCAATTATTTTGTACGGGAGTATGACTTTAATCCATTAGCAACAACCCCATACATAACAGTATGCAGTGGCTACAAATTGCAGATGGATCCAAACATTAGAAATGGTGGCCTTCTGTGGATGGGGCATAGCCCAATAGTCCAATCACCCACTGACAGAAATTTCATGTGGGATTTCTCCAATTTGGAGCTTTTTTTTGTCTCTTTCTTATTTACCATCCATTTTATAGCCATGATGATAATGGTTTAAAATAACAATAGAAAGAGAACAGTTTCATGAATTGCCAACACCCTCATAGTTGAGTGGTGTTGGCACGACGGTATCACACGCAGCCATTGCACACATGTCCAAGGATCTATCCCTAGAACTTTAGGTTGGTAGTATCACTCATTGCCAATTGGCCAACTAGCAAAAAGAGATAACATCTTCATCAATTCCGTGTTTTTTTCCTTCTTGTTTCTTTTGTTTTATATTTACTAGGAAAGACTTAAGCAAGTGTGATCTTACCCAAAATGCCATTTTGACATCCCTAAGCAATTGAGCTAAGCACGGGACCATGGGACCAGAAATACAGGGGCGACTGCCCCATATCGCGCCCCAAATCCCTCCAACGGAAACCTAATAAAAAAGGGAGCTCTAAGCTTCAAATATACTTTAATCAAGATCAGATTAAAAAAAGGATATTTGAGATTTTTTCTTATAAATGTTTCTTTTTATAAAAAAAAATTAAAAAATTTGCGTTCCCAAAGAAATCTTTCAAACAAAATCAAGGCTTCAACAAGAGCTTGTGGCACAGTGTGGAAGGTACTCTCTAATGCGACTTTTAAGGTCGTAGGTTCTAATTATATTACTAATCAAAAAGGAAAAAAAAAAAAACTAAAGGCATCTGAAAAATATAACCTTTCAACAAAGAATTAAAGAAGAAAGTGATAGGGCATTCTATTTCCTTCTTCTTCTTTTTTTTTTTTTTCATATAAAGCATTGCAATGTCATATTTATACAATAGGAAGTCATGGCATATAGTAAGAGAATATGTGTATACAAGAGCAACAAAAGTTTCCATAAAAAAAAGAGTTACCTTTAACTTTTGCAACATGACTATAAAAAATCACCATTATCAATGTCATTTTAATAGTTTAATCATCTCAAAAGCAACATAAAATGCTCCAATTCACCAGCAAAATTAACCCATTTGGTAGATTTTTCTCAAGTCTACTGTCTTGCACTGTAAAGTGCCTCCTTCCATGGCATATTTGCCACCTCCAAGATGGTCAAGTGCACATAGATGGTGAAAAATATTGACACACCTCGGCTGGCCATAACTTGGCTCATTTGACAGAGCCAGTGAGACCTGTTCATTGACAATTGACACCCCCACATGAGATTGTTGGTGGCCTTTGGAGGAGGATGAAAAACTAGTCATTATATCCTTAAAATCTCTTTGAAAATCTGGCATAGCAGAAAACATAAAGGAGGGAGGCCCAAAGACAATTGAGAAGTGTTAAAGTCAATGAGCGCACCAATGGCTTCACAAAAGTCTTGTTTTGTTGGTGTAGGATGTTAGCTGTATAATCACTATGAAGATCGTGACGGGCCTGTCATCTTTAACAATTAAGCTTTTTCTGCTCGAGAGATTTGCTCGGTATTTTCAATCCCTGCCTTTCATGTAAGTAGCTTTTGCTGTTTATATAATTGATATTGAAAAATCACGCGTTACACAACTACATGAGTCACATAGATGAGAAAAAATTGCTATGAACTAATTATTGGATTTGGTGCAAATTTATCTTTAATGACAAATGGCATGCACCATTGGAATGATAATATAAAAGTCCATTATGGTTATGTTCTTTGCATGATCATTCAAATGGTCTAATAACAATCCTCTTAAAGCTAGTAAGATTTGTTCAGTTCTTCTATTTAAGGTGTGATATGAACATAATTAATGAAACATAGCAAAGCCCGGCACCAATTAGATGGGACAGCTCACTGCAAGTCATTGATAACATCTCTCTTTCTCTAGAGAAAGTAACAACAAAACTGTCCAGGTGTGAAAAGCAGATGTTTAAACAGCATGAGGCAACATGCCATGGACCCTTTAAGAAGAAAAACAAAAAAAGTTATACACTTTATACCACATAAATTTTCTTGAGGCACTATTGGTGGGCCACACCATCAGTAGGCCAGTGTACAATGCACTTACTAGCATATATTATGAGGTGGTATGGTCTAGAAGGAATTATCAGTCAGGCACAGCCGCACAAAAGTATCTGATGCAGCAATATAGTTGTAGCCTTATCTAGTGGTAGACTCACACTTGAGTTCGATATTTGGGAAGCTATGGCCTGAAAAAGGAGTTCTTTTAACTTTTATATATATATATATATATATATATATAAAAAGATTCTTACATTTTCTCACAGCCTTAAAAAGACATTATATTTTCACAAAAAGACTATTTGATTTTGAGCTCCCCTTTTTACAAATGCTCTCCTTCGAGCTTTCATGCAGGGGTAGGAATTAATCCCATTTCATGTTATTTTGGACATTATTCACCATTTAATTATCTTAAGAAGTTTATTTAATTTACAACTTAAATTAAGGGTAGGATCATTTGATTAGCTTGATATTACATATTTTCTTAATCTACATTCAAGCCTTTCCATCGCAAATCCTCCTTTGATCATCTTGCATCCATGAAAGCCCCCACCTTACCTATGTTGAGTTAGTGAGACTTCCTAAGCTTGAACAATGGATATTTTGGTCAATAATTGAACCACTGTGAAACTTAAAAAGGAGGTCTATAAACAACATGGGATGCGGTTATAATAAATCAAGTTAAGGTCTAGACAATGATTATAATTTAAATACATTTTATTTTATAAAAGAACTATGCGTTGAATTATAGTTTTTTTATAAAGTGAGATGTATTACTCCACGCCTCAAGAAGTGGAGAGGTCTTGTGTTCGACACCTGCCTTTGTTAGCCACCTCCAATAGTTTTCCCAGGAGAAGTGGATAGGAGGGTTTGCATGTGCCTCTAGAGATTAGTTTTCGGCTGTCTAGAATTGAGTAGCCCTCGGGCTCAAGGCTAAAAGCTCTTGGGGTAGGTTGGGCGGGAGATACCTTAGGTTATAATAAATAAATAAATAAATAAAGTGAAATGTATTGTCACAGTATTTAGGTCCAATAGGTCTTGAGTGTTAGATGTGAAAAACAATAGATCAAATCTAAATATAAACCAAGACGCATGGCATTATTTGAGCCATATCAAGCTCGAAGGTTTTGGATCTTATTTTGACCGTCAGTTATAATATTAACTGACAGTTAACCCTCTTTATTAAAACATTTCATATTCTCTAACTACTCACTCATATTCTTATCTCATCAAACCACCCACTACTTTCCACTTTAACTCCACTTCTTCCTTTCCCAAGTCTCTTGCTCTACCCCCATCTCTTCTACTCCATTTCTGTCCAATTTTTTTATTTTCATTTATGCGACTTACTTAATGGATGGAGAGAGGTTTTCCACATAGCCTTTTTAATGTAGGAATGCTTAATTTATACTACGATTGTGCTATTATCATTTATTTGGGTCCAATAGGTCTAGAGAGTTAGATGTGAAAAACAATAGATCAAATCAAAGTATGAACTAAGAGGCATGACATTATTTGAGCCATATCAATCCATATCATTCTTTGAATTTGCATTTAGTGCAACAAGTGTGGCATTTTGTAATAATATCATAATAAATATAAAAGTTTTAATCAAAGCGAATCCCATTGTTGAAAAAAAAAAAAGACGAGATACTCTTTGTTTGTACGAGAATTTAATACATCAGAATTATGGTAAAATGGGCTCTAACAAAGGATTATTAAAGATGTGAGAGTGAAAGATATAAGGTACGTAGATACGCAGATGGAGTCTTGGCTTTTCTACGATTGGAATTAATGGTGTGATGGTTAGGAGTTCATTCTTGATCTCCTCTTGATTTATTTTCTATTAATGGAGAGATTATTTGATGGTCATTTTGGATATTCACCTTTATTTTTATGTTTTTTTAACTATAAAAATACAAGCTTTAGAGTTCTTAGGAATTCAATTACATGAAACAAATGGCCTCAAAAGGACAATGAAATGTGATAAAAAAAAACTTGTGAGGATAAATATGAAAAAATAATGAGCTTTTCATTCCTAGAGTTTTAAGGTATGTTAGTGTATTGTTAAGGTTTCTAAGACACCAAAAAATAACCCTCTGATTTTCTGCAATGCGATTTTTTTAGTTTAGTGCAATGCTTTTCCACATGGAAATTAAGAGAAACTTTGAACGAATTTTTCTTAAGTATGTGAGAATCCTTTGCTTAGAGGACAGAATCACTTTTTCCGTGGAGCATAAAAATTGCAATGGTACACAAACACACTTAAGGTCTTTTTACTATATTTTCAGTTTTATAATAATAACTCAACAAAATCTTTGTAATACCATTCCAATAAAAAAATTATTAAATACATGCTTATAGACTGGTGAACTTTGGAACCCTTAAATAGATTGTTAGGATCATCATATTAGCTTAGTTTTTCATTTTTGTTTTCTTTACACGGCCTAAGTATCATGGTTGAGTTGTGTTGGCACCTAGTATCAAACACATGCCCAGGATTGGATTCCTGGGCCTCCAAGTTCAATGTATCACTCCTTGTCAAGAGTCCAACTTAGCAAACAAAACTGACATTTCAAAAGCCAAAATCTTTAATTAGCCCTATGATTTTCTCCAGATGATAATATCACAACAGGAAAAATTGTTGAAGTATTGTCTAGTTTGTTTTCAAGTTGAACCTAAGCAATTTTACTGCCAACAAAATACCCCTTGATCTAGTTGAAAAGCCTCACAACCAAGTCTTGAGTTATAGCTGGGAGTTCATGATCCAATTCTGATCTTTAAACCTACTCTTGAGCCCATGTCTGAGCCAACCCATTAATAGTGCATCTATGCTCTTGGATATGGATCCATGGAATAGGGTCTGAATATTTTATACTACACAACACATTTACAAATAAGGACATACATGGTAGCCCCAAGGGATAGCTCAATTGGCCTAGGACTATGGTTTGCACCCAGAGGTTATAGGTTCAAAACTGCACGACCACACTGGGGCTATAGGGGAGTTTACCCAAGTACCCTCTGAGCCAAGTGGGATTAGTCCAGCCAAAAGGGTTGAGAACCCTCCAATAGCAAATAAAAAACATACGTGGTATTAGTGTCCGATGGGCCTTGAACTCAGCTCCAAGACTGGCTCATTAAGTTTTTTGAACCTATTAGGCATTAGCGATGGCCAACCCACCTAGGGTTGCAAACAGGTATCCAATTCTCCGATTATCCGGAAGTTCGAACCAGTAAAAAACCGGGTTTGGAACCTAATTTAGGTTCCAATTCATAAACGGGTCCCGGTCCGGGTCCAGGTCCGAAACCCAATTTAGATTCCGATTGATAAATGAGTCAGGGTCCATATAGGTTCCCACCCATGGACCCGAGACCCAGCATATGAGCCTTTGATATTGCAAATTGTATTTCAAAATCGACTTTTTAAGATATGTATATATATAAATATATATAATATTGGAGGTAGTAAACTTGATGCACTGTTATAAGCTGAATGATATGCTTATTTTTAAGAAAAGTGAAGAATAAAGAGTAACTAGAATTAATTTTGGAACTAGATTCCAATCCTCTAAGTGGACCAGGTTCCGGAACCGGATTCGGAATTTCCTATAGGAACCAGGTCTGGAACCGGAACAATTATTTAGAAACAGGTCCAGGTATGGCTCCACTATGGTTTTGATCCGCAACAGTTCCATTTGTAACCCTAAACCCACCCAACTCGACCAGACAATTCTTGGGCAGGACTAAGGCCCATTGAAACCTTTATTTCAACTTAAAATCTTTGATGTACAACATTCCAAATATAAACTGTTCTTTTTTAGTTTTTATTTCTTTATTTTTTTCTGGTCAGGTGGATGGCTTTATCAAAGGTTGTCAATGGGTACCCAAAATTGGAAGAACATACAAAACTAATCCAAAAGTGAACGAATGTGCAAACTACTTTGGAATTTGATAAAATAATTGAATAGGTCTCTCAGGCAAAAAAATAAAAAATAAAAGGGTCTAAGATGGTAATCACAAATGCTTGCATGTGTTGAGCTAAGGACTTGTATTCTGACCGAGCTAATTGATTTCCTTTTGATGTTAGGTTTAGATCTATACATAGATATGTTCTTTCCTTAGAATTGCTATTTTGAAGTTGGAATTACAAACACCAAAGACCCAAACCATGCCTGATATCCTTTTTTATTTTTTTTGCAATAAGGAGTCTTGTATTTAGATAGAGGGGAAGGGAAACATAGATTGGGGGGTAAATATCCATGTTTTTACCTATATCTAATAGGATCACAAGGCTATCAAGTATCAAATGCAGTTTGCTGGGGCCAGATCTAGGCCAAGCCTAAGCTATCGCGAACCGGCTAGTGCAAGATAGCCCTTACCCTATCTTCAAGGGCCAGGCATTTTGATAACTCGCATATTCAAGTGTGCTAGACATATGAGAATTCATAGTGAAATAAGCTTATTTTGTTTGTATAGAATTGTAATACATTATCATCAAATGTGTTTATTTGTTTGCATGAAAGTATAGGTCTGTTTACATGGGATTAGATTGACTTGTTCACATAGAATTGAGGTTCATATGGATTAATTGATTCAAATGGAACTGTTCATTTGTAAGGAATTGAAATATATATATGAAGCAATTGATTTAGACGGATACGATTGGATATAGAAAGTAATTGATTCCAATCAGACTTTTTTTTTTTTTTTTTGGCATAGAATTGAAAGACATAGAATCTCATTGTTAATTGGGATTATGATGATGACATTTATAGAAAGTCAGCTACCAAACTTGAATCAAAACTTGACCATTCCATCTATACACTTTAAAAGGAAGGCCCAAACCTAGCATAACCCTAATACCCTACTTCCAATTTTAATCAGGTCAGATTTTGGTCCGGGCCTACCCAAATTACACTTCTAATACGTACCCAAAATACAATACGAAAAGATTACTTTCGCAAAACCCTTGCAAAAAAATCTTAAAAAAAAAGATTCTCCGTGAGACCACCAAAACCACCTTCTTCTATCCTTTTTTGTTTAGAGAAAACTACAAAAAAAAAAAAAAAAAAGATCCTAGATGGCCATTAACCAAAAGTGGTACCCATAGTTTTTATGCAATATAACCGGTATTTCCGCTAGAATATTTATTTTTTTTGTCTTTTTTCAACAAGCGACGATGTTGTCGCTAATTTGTTAAATCTGCTTCTTCTCGGACTTTTATCATATGCGATTGTTGGTTTTCTATACCAAAATAAACCAGAACAGAATTCTCCCCCAACATTCAATATTCCTTGTGGAGGCTGTTGATCTCCATTAACGAGATAGGCATAGCAAAGTTTGATCTTCTTTCACGCATTATCTACCATAGAGCCTGAGTTTCTTATTTACTTTTTTAAAAAAAGTTCATTCAGGTTTCGATATATAGTTTTTTCATTTGATTATCTTTGTTATGATTATTTTTGGGTGACTAAATCAACAAAGTAAGGATCTTTTGAGGAAGGAGGAAAACAAATTGCTTGAGAAATGGGGAAAACGATTAGAAGAATAAGGGAAAATGGGGAAATGAGGTTTTGTTGAGATTTGTATGAGTTTGAATGTGACGACGTCGTTACACGTTTAAATTTTTAATAAAAAAACGGAAGTGGTCACAGAAAACCACTTCCGTGCCATATTGACTAGTGGCATATTTTTCAGTCATTTGGTCGGTGGTCATCTAGATTTTCTTTTTTTTAGTTTTCTCTTTCTCTTTTTAGAAAAATTTGTATGAGTTTGAATAGGACGACGTCGTTACACGTTTAAATTTTTAATAAAAAAACATAAGTGGTTACAGGAAACCACTTCCGTGCTATATTGACTAATGGCATGCTTTTCACCCGTGACATATTTTTCAGCCAGTGGTCATTTAGATTTTTAGATTTTTTTATTTTATTTAGTTTTCTCTTTCCCTTTTTAGAAAGATTTCTAATTGGAGAGGGGACACCATTTCAAGTACCTCTCTCTTACATAAAATGCAAAGATTCCACTCCGGGATTTAAAGACGACCATCACCAAACCTTCTTCCCCTTTCGCATTAAATATTCCCCCTTTGCTTTTCCACCCTCTCACTCCGTTGCAATCCAGTTGAATTTCTTGATTTATTCCATCTCCGATCGCTTGTACCTCTTCTCCATTGAATTCTACGCATTCTCCTCTCTCTTTCGACCCCAGTTTCTCTAGATTTGGCCTTCATTTGGGTGCCCTAATCCGACCATCTTCATCGAACAGTTTCTAGGGTTTTTTTCCCCCTTTCGCGGGTGGGTAATGGATTCTGAGGACGACATGCACGATGCCAATGACGTGGAGTCTCTCGACGATTTCTACAGCGGCGACACGGCTGCCAGCGACGACGATGAGAGGGATTTTGATTTTGCAAAATCCGATGATTCCGATGACGAAACCTTCCACCCACAGCGGGTGAATCTCAGTTGCCCCTTTTCTTTAGATAAAAATCAAATCTTTCCGGGTTTTTTTTTTGTGTGTGTGTGTGTGCGTGGGTTGTTTGATTGAAAGTATGGTTGGGGATTTGATGAATTTGATGTTCGAATGGAGGAGATTGTTGGGTTTGATGAGGTTTCGGATAATGGGGTGAAGAGGTTTTGGGGTTTTGGGTTGGTACAGATTTCA
This sequence comes from Umbellularia californica, assembly GCA_028538565.1. Classification (NCBI taxonomy): domain Eukaryota; kingdom Viridiplantae; phylum Streptophyta; class Magnoliopsida; order Laurales; family Lauraceae; genus Umbellularia; species Umbellularia californica. The sequence goes on from JAPQWN010000009.1 coordinate 44,082,311, forward strand.
TAATTTGGAGATTGGGGGTTTTGGGTTTTGGTGTTGTGTTTTTGTATTCTTTACTATCTTTATTTTATGTTTGTTGTTGCTGTTGTGGTTGGAGCAGAATTACACTATTTTGAGTGAAGATGATATACGGCAACTCCAGGAGGAGGATATAACAAAAATATCAACTGTGCTTTCTATATCAAGAATTCAAGCAAGCATCCTGCTTCGTCATTATAATTGGTAATGACAATTGTCCTTAGCAGAAGTATCGCCAATAAGAATTGCAAAGGATTCTATATGTATACTTTTAAAATTAGAAGACATATATTTGTATATTTTTTTTATGTAGCTTATGTAATTAGCTTTTCTGAGTGACACCTCCCTAGCAAGGAGATCATCTATTTTCAGTTAGGTATCTGATTTTTGTTTTGAGATGGCGACTGCTAACCATTCTGTTTCCTTGGTATTGTTTTGTGATCTTTGATACAGTGAAATGATTCTATGTTTTCAAGCAATGAAAGATGTTGCTGGATGCCCACAGTGGGCTCCTTTTAATGGTTATTCAGTGGTGCAGCTCCAGATGGATTCGGGATCGAGGAGATCAACGCCTGAAATGGGGGGTTGATCGAATCCAATGAGGGGTTTCCAAACAAGAAAGCATTCACAACCATGACAACAACCATAATAGGATAGAAAACTCGAGAATTGAATTAATTGATAATAGCATTCCATTACAACTGAGCCATAATCATCCTTATATAGAGTATAGGATAACTTGTACATCAAGACTTTCCTAAACAATAAATGAAACTAAATCACTAAACTTGCTTAACAATTCAACTAAAATAAAACTCCTAATTTAAAAAATTCTAAATAAATAAAAAATACCTAATTAAGACTCCTGAACAACCTAAACTTCTAATTAAATAGATGTCTCGTTGGGCCTATGGAATCGGTCCAATGGGTTGGCCGACCGATGGTCTGGCGTGCATCATTCAGCCTATGACTGTTTACATGAATGGATATTTGAGGATTTACTTTTGGCATATAGCGTGATGGTAAAAAATATATTGCTAGTTGTTTAAGGTTGGGATGGCTTATGCCATTCAAGGGAGGAATTTGCGGCGCAAAGGTATTGATGGATGGAGTTTTTATGGGGATTCTTGAGGGTCGGAACTTGGAAGTTGTAATCTATTTTAGTCTAACCATTCCAAAAAAAAAAAAAAATCTATTTTATTCCTCAGTGTCAACCATAGTTACCTGATTCGCAGTTCGGTTGGTTCGCATCCGAGTTCATAGTTCGGTAGCTAACCCAATTCGAAAATTCGATGGAGTATACTCATTTAATTCACTTTTCAATTCACTTAATTCGTTGTTCGAGTTCGAGAGATTCGTTGCACTAATTTGGATATTTGATTCAATTAGGTTGGCGAATATACATGTTTTGCACAAGTTGTTAAGTGCTGCAAAATCGATATGAGAATGGCAATTAATGGAAATCATAAATGATAATTAAATAAATTTAAATTTAGTCCAATCACCTCTTACATGTCTTTTGTAGCTAGCACAAGCATATATCTAACTATGAGTATTGATCTTGAGTGTCTCACTAATGCTTTTAAGCATAGTTATCAGAATCCTACGATTCGTATCCCGAATCTTAAGGAAAACGATTCGTATCTATGTAATGAATCCCATTTATAAATGAATCTTAGGATTCAGGTGCGAATTCTACGATTCGATACGTGTTTCATTGAATCTTACGATTCAAGCGATTCGACTAAGCGCAAATGGCTATAGCCAATAAGCTAATATTAATAATCTTTTACCTTTTTTCTTTCTTTATTCTCTCTTTCTTTTATCGCTTATGTTTTTAAAAGGTTATTTAGTAGTTAATGAAACCTCGTAAAATTTTTTTACGGCTTTGATAAGGTTTTAAAGATGAATAAAGAACATGCATTCAACTAAAGCATTCGATTGTACGTATGGCGCTTGTTTATATCTTCTTCTTCTTTTTTAACCTATTTTGGTATTTTTTATTCATGAACACTTTCTTAACTTTAAGAGATATCCTACCGTGTAAGATTGATGGCTTGGATTTTATTTTATTTTTATATTTTGATTTAAAGATGATAAAAAATATATATTGATACTTTAAACTTATTTAACTATTTACACATCATTTATTTCATATATATATATAATAATATATGTCATTATGTTTTTTATATGATTGTATGATAGACTTACTTGTTATTATATTTATACTACTATAAATGGAAAAATGGATGGTTATGAATAATTACTTTTTTCTTTTTCTTTTAATTTTTAATTCTTTTTCATTTTTATTAGAAAAATAAAAAATCCTACGATTCACGATTCGATTCGATTCATGGGTATGAATGATTTGCGATACGATTCCGATTTTGAAAACTATGCTTTTAAGTGAGAAGTGAAGGCCCACCTTTTGAAAATCTGAACTACTCAAAATTAACACCCTCCTCTTGGGTGAAATATTATTAAATTTTACTCCAATTGTTGTGGCCCCACTATAAAATTGAGCATGTACAAGACACATTAATCTACATTGTGCTATGATTTAGATTTCACTTCAATCATGATTATATCTTCCATTAAATACATTAAGCAAAAATATGTGATTAAAAGAGGTAAAATCACGTCAAACACAATTAATCTACTGGTGGAGTTGATGGTGTGATCCCATTGCATTTCAAAAGTGGGCCATGGATGAATTTGTTGCAAAGGAGACGATTCATTGTCAAATAAGAAGGGCAGTTTCATTTCAAAAAAAAAAAAAAAAAAAAAGAAAAGAAAAGAAGGGCAGTATTGTCATTCTTCTGAAAAAACAAGGGGTTTTTGATATCTTTAGCATATCACCCCTTTTTATTCAATCCTACAAGAGAAGGGGGAGAAAGAGGGGATACTTGGAAAATTTCCATCAGATGAGAGGATATGCAGGGATTGGAGATCTTAAGTGCTCTTCTGGATGCTAATGTACTGCAAGTATGACTGCACCAAACTAGAGATTCAGCGTATTGATGGAAAGTAATTTCATCTTCTATAAAAAAAGGTACCGAACAGGATCAAATCAGGGATTGCAAGGGTTTTGAACCCCATTGAATCGAATAGTGATTTATTCGAACTGAACTATTCAGAATCTGACGCCCATGATAGCGATTTATGTAACTATGGTGTCAACAATGATGTGAAGCTGCCTAGATTTGGTGGTTGATATGATAAACTTGTAATAATAATGGTGAATTTGTTAAAAAGGGTTTAGTGTCTATTTCCGTGTGAGTGATTAAGATTGGTAGCAATTGAGCTCTAGGTTTGAATCTCTTCACCATGGATTTTACATTTATATTATAAATGTTTGTAGTGAATTTCATGATGGGAGTAGCAAGCGTAAAGATTGTGTGTGGGGTGATGTATCAGTTTTTAATTGGAGTTGGACTACCCAAAGATGCACATTGAGCCCCCTATTTATTCGATTTGGCCATGGATGATTGAATGGAAGATATCTAATATGATGCTTCTTGGTGTATCTTTTCTACATATGATGCAGTTGCCATTCATGAGACAAGAGATCAAGTAAAAGATAACCTGGAACTTTAGAGAAAAGTTTTTGATCGAATGAGTTGAAAATTAACAAATCAAAGATAGACTTCACGACATGCAAGTTTCGTGGATATGTGAATTAGGAAGATGAATTGGTTAAAACTGAAAATAAACTAGAGCCACATTGTGATAACTTTCAATATCTATGAGCAGTTATGGAACAAAAGGGTCTGAGTATATCATAAATAGGATCATCAAGGTTTGTAAATTGGAGACAAGCTAGTGGAGTGTTAGACGATCATTAAATACTAGTCTGATTAAGGGGGCATTACTACAAGATAGTTTGGCCTGCTTTATTTTGTATAACTGATTGTTAGGCAATGAAGAATTGAGAAGAAGCTAAAGTCCACATGGCTGAGATGCGCATGCTAAGTTGGATGCATGGGATTACTAGAAAGGACAAAGTTATGAATTGACTTATAAGTTGCACCATAGGAGAGTAAATCAAGGAATATCATTTAATATTGTTTCAACATATATCAGACACATCTATGCATTGATTTGAAGGGTTGCGAGTTCAGAGAACTAGGAGAAGGGGGGAGACCCAGAGAAGGGTGGAGATAAGATCAGAAGAAGACCTTTAGCGAAGTAAGAAGGAAAGATATGTCAGATTATGTGGAAAAGTAGCAATGAAAAATCCAAATCCAGGTAAAGGGAACAAGGTTTCAATGGTGGTGATGATAAATCAAGTCTTTGTTTTCATCTGTTTAAAGCCGTCTTGGCCGGTGAATGTTATGGCAGATTCATTGGCTAAACAAGTAGTGTACGGGATTAATCCTTTCATTGCTTATATGATTTAATTTTGTGTTTTAGTTTAGGGTATAATTCTCCTATACCTCGCTTAATTATGGGCAATGTCCTTTGTTGTCCTTTTCTAACTTTTAATATAATTTTTCAGTTGCTGAAAAAAATTGTGACTTGAGAGGTGATAAGCAACTAGCATTTAAGGATAGAGTACTAGAGGAAGACGTTTGGGCGATAAATGAGAGTGCAAATAATATGTGGGATAAGATAGCAGAGTGTATTAGGAGGGTAGGGAAAGAAGTCTTAGGAGAATCCAAAGGGGGTGCTCCGGCACAGAAGGAGGCATGGTGGTGGAGCAAGGCCGTTCAAGACAAGATAAGAGTTAAAAGAGAGAGTTTTAAAACTTGGCAAAAGGATCGAAATGCAGCAAACTTGGAAAAGTATAAAGAAGCAAAAAGAGAAACCAAAAAGGCAGTTAGTGAGGCCAAGGCAAAGGCATTTGAGGAGCTATATAGGCGACTTGACACTAAGGAAGGTGAAAGAGAGATATTCAAGCTTGCTAAAGCCAGAGACAGGCGGACCAAGGACTTAAACCAAGTTAAATGCATTAAGGATGAGGATGAAAAGGTATTAGTAAAGGACGATGAGATAAAGGAGCGTTGGAAGAGCTACTTCTACAAGTTATTTAACGAAAGCAGTAGTAGTGACATACAATTGGGACAGCTTACCATTTCTAGGGAAGAATCGAATCATATGTTCTATAGGAGAATCAGTAGGGAAGAAGTTAAAGAAGTATTGAAAAGGATGAAGAATGGGAAAGCGGTTGGGCCAGATGGTATCCCTATTGAGGTCTGGAGGTGCTTGGGGGAGAATGGCATAAATTGGTTGACAAAACTTTTTAATGTAGTGCTAAAGAGCAAGAAGATGCCTGATGCATGGAGGAAAAGTATTCTTATACCCATATACAAGAACAAAGGAGATATTCAGAACTGTGCGAACTACCGAGGGATTAAATTGATGAGCCATACGATGAAATTATGGGAGAGAGTTATTGAGAGAAGACTAAGAAGAACAACAAACATTTCAGATAATCAATTTGGTTTCATGCCTGGGAGATCAACCATGGAGGCTATCTTTCTCTTGAGGAGGTTAATGGAACAGTATAGAGAAGGCCAGAGAGATTTACATATGGTGTTCATTGACTTGGAGAAGGCCTATGACCGGGTTCCTAGGGAGATTCTATGGGGAGTACTAGAAAAGAAAAGAGTGTGTGTCGCATATATTGAGGCGATAAAGGATATGTATGATAGAGCCGTGACATCTATAAGGACGACTGGCGGAGAGACTAAGGAGTTTTCTATCATGATTGGTCTACACCAAGGCTCAGCGTTAAGCCCGTACTTGTTTGCCCTAGTTATCGATGAGATTACAAGACATATTCAGGATGAGGTGCCGTGGTGTATGCTATTTGCAGATGACATTGTTTTAGTAGATGAGACGAGAGAAGGAGTGAATGCTAAGCTAGAAGTATGGCGGAAAACGTTAGAGACAAAAGGGTTTAGGCTAAGTCGATGCAAGACGGAATATATGGAGTGCAAGTTTAGCCAAAGTAGGACACTTGGTAACATAGAAGTAAGTTTAGGCACACAAAAGATTGTAGAGAAAGAAAACTTTAGGTACCTTGGATCGATGGTGCAACAGGATGGAGGGATTGATACTGATGTAAGTCACAGGATTCAGGCCGGGTGGACCAAATGGAGGAGTGCTTCGGGGGTCTTGTGTGATCGGAAAGTCCCCCTCAGGGTTAAAGGAAAGTATTATAAGGTGGCGGTAAGACCAGCATTGTTATATGGATCAGAGTGTTGGGCAGTAAAGCATAATCATGTTAAGAAGATGGAAGTTGCGGAGATGAGAATGCTAAGATGGATGTGCGGGATCACAAGGAGAGATAGGATTAGGAATGAGGAGATTAGGGGCAAAGTAGGAATAGCACCGATTGGAGATAAAATGAGAGAAAATCGACTAAGATGGTTTGGCCATGTTAGAAGGCGGCCAATGGAAGCACCTGTTAAAAGGTGTGAAGGCATAGAGATTGCCAGGAGTAGGAGAGGGAGAGGGAGACCCAAGAGAAGTTGGAAAGAAACTATTAAACACGACCTTGCCTACATGGATCTAACGGAGGACATGGCCCTAAACAGATTTGATTGGCGTCGTCAAATCCATATAGCCGACCCCACCTAGTGGGAAAAGGCTTGGTTTGGTTTGGTTTGGTTTGGTTTGAAAAAAATTGTGACGGGTTGTTTCATTGGGAAGTCTGAAAATGCTTTTATCCATCTGTTTTATTAAGAATGCACTTTGTTGAAATCAAGTGTTTTGGATGCAGAAAAGAGTAGGATTCAAGATCATTCATCTTGGTTAGAATTTATTTATTTCAATGGAGAAGGTGTTATTGTGAACTTCAGGTGGTTTAGGTACATTTTCTCATAATCTCAATGTGCCATCATGGATTCTTTGGCTGGTTGGTTGGTAGAAGACACTTGGTCCTAGAGGGTGATCGGGCTTCACTCATGTGGCCTCCTAGAATTGGTCATAACCAACCAAAAAAAGGTGCGTTAGGAAGGATGTCATTCTTGATAGAATGCTAATAGGCAGTAGCCAATGTGACTGCATTCTAGAATTGGGGCTATGTTTTGAGATTTTTTTTTTTGTAGTGGATATAGAAAAAAGATCTAAGCATGTGGATAAATTCTTGCATGTTTTTTTCTTTCTTTCTTTCTTTCTGTGGTTGGTTCTTTCTTTTCATTGGTAGATGTGCGTTATGTTTCTCTTGGATAGTGTGAATGAAGGGGATATCTTGGTCCTTATTACCAACATGGCAGAACGATTAGCAAGATAATTGGCATGGCTGTAACTTTCTTTATAAATGGTATCGCGATGCTAATTGGAGAACTTTTACTTCTTAGTTTCATTCATGTTGGCAACTTGGCGTAATTGTTGTTTCTTCATTGGAGCAGGACATTCGCATTCTAAAGAGAATTTGAACTGTTCTTTTACTCTTGGGCCAGCAGTTTAATTTGAGAGAAAGTCCAAGGTTATGGGTAAGGTAGTCAATGCTCAATAGTATTGTGGATTACTTGAGGTTGTGATGTTGTAAGCAGAACATGGAGTGTTCTCTCAGTTTCTTATTTTGGTCTTTCTCTGGAAGCGGGGAATTTTCAAGACCATTTATCACTGTGGTGAAGCAATTTGAGAGAGATGATGTTATGAAGCGTATGAGTATCAGTTGCTGGGTAGGATGTCACCCTTATTGACCTTACCTAGTCTTTGGAGGATCCCTTGATTGAATTCCTTGGTTTATCTGAAAGTTAGAAGAAAAAGGAACAGTGCGAATGAATGATTTTCTTTAAACGGGGAGATTGTGAAAAGAATTGGGATTTGTCATGATGTGGGTAATTTTGAGATATTGATCTCATCAATTGGATATGGGATTGGGATATTGAGCGGACAATGATGATAAGGAGTAAGCATTAGAGAGAGAACACTTTCAGTTGGTGCCATGAAGCTCTCTTGGTGGCGCTTTGTTTTTGAGCTATATGTTTTGAAATATCAGTTTTACTATAGATTGGTGGGTGAGACTTGATAGAAATTGAGTGCAGAGTCCCATTTGAGTCTAATTGGTTGAATAAATATTAAGTTAGAGCTTAATTAGAGGAAATTAGTACTTCCTCAAACCTTCTTATGTAATAAGCAGTTGATGCTACCTGCGGAGAAGATTAGTCAGGTTCTCAACTCACTCCCTGTAATGGGTGCTGAGCTCTAAGCTGGTTGCTTTGTAATTGAGAGTGTTTGTGTCTTGCGTCCTTTTACATGCTTATTTTGTTGTCCGTTCATAACATCATCTGTTAACTTTAACCTTTTTTTGTTGAGTGATGCAGCTTAGTGATATTTATAAACTGCAATGGTCAGATATATCAGTTTCAGTTGTTTGATTCATCTTTCCCAGCCTAAGTAAGCCCGGTTGAGCTTCCAAACCCGTAAACTGATATCTTGTCAACATTTTCTATTGTGTTACTTGTTTTGTACTGAAAAAGATTAGTGATTTTTTGGAGAGCAGTTAATTTTTCATATTTTGCAAAATAATGGTACTAGTTATGCAATTGTGGCAATTAAAAATCAAATCAGCCAAACATTGACAAACTACCTTCCTTGATACCCTCTGGAGATTAGAATGATTTCTCTGAATTCAGGTGTGGATTATATACATAGAAAAATAGTCACCAATGGGGTGTTCTGCAAGCGGGATTCTCAATCCCGGTCATGCACGAAAGTGGGACCCCCTGAATTAAATGCGCTCACCGAGAATCCCGTCTCATAGGAGAAAATCATCCTATGTATATTTATAACTCTGATTACCTCAAAGTATAATCTTAGTCTGATATTTTAGATTGACGAAGTAGGGCACTTACATGGATAAGAAAGGAATTGTTTGCATTTATAAAGAAAGTTAAATATTGTATTTTGCAGGAGTGTCAGCAAAGTGCATGATGCCTGGTTTGCAGATGAAGAAAGTGTTCGCAAGGCTGTGGGCTTGTTGGAGAAGCCTGTTGTTGATCCTATGCTAAATGCTGTAGAAGTAAGTATTCTTTCCATATTTACTTTCATGATTGGTAAGACTACTTAACATTGGCTGATTTTATCTTGCTATGTTGAGATGTTCAACAGTGGTACGTATGTGGAAATTTTGATATCTTTAGGCTTTGGATGGTGTTTTTTTCCTTTTTGCGTTCTTTCTGTTTTCTTTGCTTATTGTTGTAAACTTGTAATTTAAGTGCTTGTGGTTGCAGGTTACTTGTGGGATTTGTTTTGAAACCTATCCTCGGTACAGGATGAGTGCTGCTTCTTGTGGTCATCCATTTTGTTGCTCATGCTGGACAGGTTTGTTTCTGTTGTCTTTGGATATAAGTTATTCATTCCTAGAGAATATGAGTCCATGCTGTACTTTTTGGTTCAGCTTTTTGTAATAGTAAGTTGAATAATTTTGGGTGCACAAATGGTAGAGCAGCAGTTTGACTTATTTATGCCTCTCTCTCTCTCTCTCTCTCTCTCTCTCTCTCTCTCTCTCTCTCTCCATATGTGTGTTGAGTACTTCGAATATCTATGGAAAATCTTTTATCAATAGGTATACATAGTACTAAATACATCATGTTGCTGATGCTACATAGTTGGGACTAGGCTTTATTATGACCATGGTATCTATGAACTATGGATAACCTTTTGCTATTGAAGATATTTTGATCTAGTTTTGTTGTAAGGTGATGATGATAAATGATAATCATCAAAGCTTACCCCCTTTTTACTATTTCTGTTAAACACAAGCTGTGACCACATTGATATTGGAAGATATTAGGGGTGCTAAAATCTCACCTGACCCGCTGACTCAATCCCTAACCGATTCACATGGTTAGGGTTTGCATGCGTAACCTGCTTGACCTAATAAATTCTCAACACAACTAAATATGGGAAGAAAACTCGATCACAAACAATAGTTCTTCACACTACTTCAATCAGAGATTTTTGTTCGCCTCTTCACTTGCTGTTTCATGGATGCGGTCGTTTTTGGGTCTTAAGGAATCGAAGTGCAGATGCCCTTTCAATGTCGCACTCCATGATGTTATTGAGGACAAGTTGCTTCCTCACCTCACATTCTAATTTTCAGAGCTGCTGGGAAGTCGATCCCGTCTCTAAGAGGGTTAGAACAGCAAGACATGCACCTAAGAAATGGTTGGCAGCTAGCGCCTTATGATCCTCAATCACTTTTTTTTCCAAGAAGCTTTAGCATCTAGGGAGTCCTTCAATCGAGTCCTTGGGCTTGATGCAAGCTGGAAGAATGGGGCTGATACAGGACCCTACATAGTGGCCCATAAAACATCAAGGAACCAAATGGATTTGCTTAACTTGTTGGCCTGTGCTAACCTCCAAAAGGAGATTCTCCTCTTTGTTGGGAGTTTTAGTCATTCCTTTGATTTCATTTAATATTAGGATTCTTAATTTAATTAAGTTACTAATTTATCTTAGGGTTGGGATTTACTGTCATTAGATGTATGTTTAGGATTGGTTTTGGGGTATTGATTTGCCAAGCTTTTTATATTATTGAGGCCATGGGTGAAGGCAACTTTTGCACTTTTTTTAAAAAGAATTATTTGATTCCTTTTGTTTCTTTGTGAATGCAGTTATGTTTTCCAAGTTTCTTTGTGAGACTCACAGTGAGACTATTGGCATGAGCATAGTTATCAAAATCCTATAATTCGTATCCCAAATCTTAAGGAAGCCTATTTGTGACTATGTATGCAACGACCAACGAATCCCATTTACATATGAATCTTAGGATTCAGGTGTAAATCCTATAATTTGATACTTGTTTCATCGAATCCTACGATTTAAGTGATTCGGCTAAGCGAGAATAGCTACAACCAATAAGTTAATATTAATAATATTTAACCTTTTTTTTAAATTTCTTTTAGCACTTTTATTTAAAAATGTTATTTCGTAGTTAACGAAACCTCCTAATAATTTTTTGTGGCTTTGATGAGGTTTTACATATGAATAAAGAACACGCATTTAATTAAAACATTTGACTGTACGTATGGTGCTTGTCTATATCTTCCTCTTTTTAAATCTATTTTGGTTTTTGTCTTCATGAACACTTTCTGTACTCCAAGAGGTATCCTACCGTATATTATTGATGGTTTGGATTTTATTTTTATTTTTATATTTGATTTAAAGATAATAAAAAGTATATATTGATACTGTTTATTTTATACATCATTCATTTCACACACATATATATTAATATATGTCATGATGTTCTTGATATTATTTTATGATAGACTTGTTATTGCGTTTATACTTCTATAAATGAGAAAATAGATGGTTATGAATGATATAATTTTATCCTTTTCTTTTAAATTTTAATTATTTTTCGTTTTTATTAGAAAAAAAAAAACCACGATTCGCTATTCAATTTGATTCATGGGTATGAACGATTTGCGATACAATTCCGATTTTGAAAACTATGGGCATGAGGCCTTCCTAGCGTTGATCTCTCCCTTGGCTTTGTTGCTATACTCTTTATCCTTTTGAGCAAGGAGCTGGTCCATGAGTGGAGGCTGTTTGGTGCTAATCTGATTCTTTTGGCTGCTCATCAAGCAATCACAGCTTAAGATTGGGTTTGAGGCTTTATAGAGACACGTGCATCATGACCATCCAAGTGGTGGGATGTGCACATGATCAGTGGATGAAGACCTTCAAGGGTCTTAGAAGAATCTAGAAGTCTCTTGGTGATCATGAACATGTGAGTTTATCTAGGGTTTTCTTGTAAAGTATACAAATATGTAGAGTTATGTGGAGTGGCCTAGAAGTGTAGGATTGGGTAGGATAGTGTGTTAGTTTCTAGAGTAGGTACTAGAATGTTCTCATTCGTTGGATGAGTGACAGTTGTCTTAATCTTGTCCACTGATTGTATAGGGTAGAAGCATAATAGGGTTCTTGGCATTTATCTGTAACCAAGCAAGTTTAAGGGATCACTCAATGAGCTCTCATTCTCTTTGAAGTTTTCTCTCTTCTTAGCGTTTGAGTGTCCAAGCCTTGGCGTGAATATTGTCTAAGTACTAGACTGACATTGGGACATGGGAAGGTTGACTCAATAGCATATGGGGCAAAATCGAGTGATTCACTGGCTTGAATCTAGTGAATTTGCACGGTTCTTGGCAGTTGATATCAAAGGACGGTTGCGACACCTTTGAGAAGGCAAAACACACGAGAGAGGATGTGAGTAACTTCTGTTATCCTGGATGATGTTCGGGAGGCTTCATATCTTTGAAGGAAGAGTTCATGAAGGAACTTAATGTAGTGAATGAAGGTCTTTGGACTAAGGTGACACTCTTGGAGAGGGCCATTGCAAATAGGGGAAGAACTTGGTGGGAAATTGTAAGGAATAAGGATGCACATTTCTTAGCCGAAGTGCTTCAAAGGTGCCTGAGCTGCCAGGGAGCTAGATACTTTCTTATGGCGTATGGATAAGTACTTCAAGAGTTCAAGGTGGCTAGAGTCGAGGAAGAAGCTAAGGTCAACACAGCTACCATGTACTTGGACGATGATACCCTGCTTTGGTGGAGGTGCCAACTTAGTGATATTGAGAAAGGACTTCGCATGATCGACACATGGGATGGCTTAAAGAGAGGCTTTTTTCTTTTTTTTTTTTTTTTAACTTCAATAGAGTTGAAATTGCAATTATTCCAGAGAATGTGGAATATCTAGTGCACAAGGAATTGAAGGAACTGAGCCATGATGGATCTATTTAAGAGTATGTGCGCAAGGTTATGACCCTCATCTCAGATATCACAAAGATGACTGAGGAGGATGGCGTGTCCTACTTCACAGATGAGTTACAATTATGGGTAGAAATGGAATTTCTACTTGGCATCGGCAATCGCGGGAGTGGAAAAGATGCCAGCAATCAAGTAAGTGAGATTCACCAGGCAAAGAGAGTTTCGGTGTGTCATTTGTCACAAGGCAGATCATATTGTGAAGGCTTGCCTGAGAAAGAGCATGATCACTGCTTTGGTAGCATGTGAAGAGAAGGCCATTCTCAGAAAAATGAAAAAAAGGGTGTGGGAATAGAGGGGAGGGGGGTCTGGTGTCTTTGGTTAACATGCTGAATTTCCGGCTTTTTGCTTTTTGTAAAATACTTCAAGAATCCAGGAATGTTCTCTCGAGTCTTAAGCCCCATATCTTATGTCTACTTAAAGGTTAATACCTAAAAGTTCTTATCATATCACATTATACTTTGAAGAAACTGTTTTCTTGTATTACTTTTGAATTCTATCAGAATGAATTTCCCCTTCGAAATGTTGGATTCTGATTACCATTTGGTAAATTTATTTTTTCACGAAGACTAATATGTTAGATTTGTTCGAACTGAAAGATTTGCTGCTCCAGTGAGTTTCATCTAATGTATCTGCTGGCAGGTTATATTAGCACATCTATAAATGATGGTCCTGGATGCTTGATGTTACGCTGTCCCAAGCCATCTTGTGGCGCCGCTGTTGGTCAAGACATGATTAATACCTTGGCATCTGAAGAAGACAAACAAAAGTATTCTCGATACCTTCTAAGATCTTATATTGAAGATAATAAGAAGGTATAACTAGGATTAAATTCTTGATAATGCTATAGTTTATGATTCCTTTTTCTTTCTGCTTTTTTATTAGTTATCTTCCATGACCATGGAACAACAAAACTGGTAGGATATATATTTGCATATTTTTTTTTTCAGGGCATAACCTAATGATAAATTTTGGCTTTTCGACCAAATAGGGAAATTCTAAAAAACAGCCCACTTTAAAAATGCCCCCTTTTTGCGCCTCTCTTTTTTTTTGGTCATAGGGCCCATGTTGTGTCAATCAAGTCTCTTCACACACACTACCTCCCAATGAATAGTCACGAGTCCAAGTTTGACATTCATCCAACTTTTCCTCACCGTTGGATTGAAATCATAACAAAATGATGCCTCTAAACCACGAAATTTTAGGGCCATGGATCAAAAGGTTAGGATGATCTTTTGGGCTCAAGATTTTGCATGTTGGTACGCCTCATATGGATCTTTCCATCTAATGTACTTCCATGATCATCATGCATCCTAAGCGCTCCCTTTCGAATAAAGCACGTCATTTATATTATTGCATTTGTTGATCACATTGATTTTGCTAATGTTTTTCTTATCAGAAGAAATGAAGTTATTCGTGTGAATTTTTAAAATAGGTCAACATTTCTGTTGCCTTTTTTCTAAAAGCACTTGTATTTGTGCCATAAAATATTTTATTATAACTGATTTATTTTGTATCAGCAGACGACAAACTGTATTGCACCAGTGTGTGGTATGGTTGAATCTTACCTGAGTCTCCCCTCATCCTCTCTCTCTCTCTCTCTCTATCTATATATATATATACATTCATGGGAACCAATCCTATGAGGATGGTCCTCAAGGTCTTACTGTGTGGACCACCAAGTGGGGGCCCGCCTTGGGACCCGACTGAGAAGAAGGAGGGGGGGGGGGGGGGGGGGGGTTCAAAAGATCCAAGTGGGGCCAACCTAGATATCAAATTTGAAGTCAATCTAATACCTCTAACCCCTTTGTCCGTGTTCCCCAAGTTTAATGACTACATCAAACAACAAAAATTGACTCTCAATCCAATGGTCTAGTTCATTCGAATCTGTGCAGGTCCATGGGATTCAGTGACTATAAAGGGGTTGTGTATGTGTGGTCCATTTGGATGGGTCATAAGGTGGGCTCCACTAGGCATTCCTCACCTTGTGGACTATCCTCATAGGACCGTTTCCCTCTCTCTCTCTCTCTATATATATATATATATATATATCTATGCACACACATACGGGGGCATTCCTTGCAGGCCCCATGTGCACCTTGCTTTGGGGACCATTATATGAAACGGTCTTGACAGGCCTGTCCTCTTTTCTAAGTTTGGGGCCTATTAGATTATCCTAACCCCTTGAGCCATTGCTCACAAATTCAATGGATTTTTATTTAAAAAGCAACTTTCTGTCAATCCAATATAGTCCATTGGTGCAAAACCCATGGATCCAATGTAATTTAGAAGGGTCCCTGTTTGTGGTCTACTTGAATGGACCCTCAGGAGTACCCCATTGCGCGTGCAGGGGATCACCCTGATATATTAACATGCGAGGTAGCTGGATGGGGTCCACCTAGGGTCCCATTGACGATTGGACTGGGGGATGGAAAGCCCATCTCATCATGGGTCCACATATCAAATTTTGGGTCAATCTCATGACTCTAACCCTTTCATCCGTGGCCCACAAGTTTCACGGTTAGATATTAGAAAGAAAATTATCCCTCGATCCAATTATCCAGTCCATCCGATGGGTGCGAAACCTCTAGATTGGTGACTATTAGGGGGTCCCTGTTTGGTGGTCGGTTTGGATTGGTGATAGGTGGAGCATTTTCCATATGCATATCATCATCATCATCATCATCATCAAAGCCTTAACTACATAAATTCTGTTTCTCCATTCTGATATCTCCTGAGCCAAATCGTCGGATATGTTTCACTTCTTTATATCTATCCTTACTAGTTACTACTTACATCCATACATGTCCTCTTACCTCGTTTTCTTGGTGGGCCATCTACCTTCATAGAAAAAATTTTCCTCAATGGTGCTGTTATAGGCCTACGTTGGACATGCCCAAACCATCTCAAATGAGTGTCGTAATTTATCCCCTATTGATGCTAACCCTAAATGCTCCCAAAAGAGCTCATTTCTTATTCTATCTTTCCTACTCCTATACTCATTTTGTGCATGTGTTGCTTCTTGATTGACAAGCATTTTACTCCATAAATCATAGCTCGTGTAATCTGTCTTGTAAAATTTTCCCTTCAATCTTGGTGATATGTACTGAGCACAAAGCACTCCAAAAGCAAATCTCCACTTCAACCATCCTACTCTTATCCTATGTTCTTATTCTTTCTCAATTTCTCCATTCTTACTAATTGAGCAAGGTATCGGAATGAATCTTTTTACGGTATCTATTAAGCTTCAATTCTCATAGGAATTTCACTAAAGTTGCGATTCATATATTCTTGTCTTTGTACGACTTTTTTTAAAGCCTTTGAATTCTAAAGCCTCCCTCTATCTCTCAAGTTTTGCATTCATGCCATCTCTCGATTCATCTACCAAAACTATATCATCTGCAAACAATATACACCAAGGTGCCTCCTCTTGAACATGAAACATGAGCAGTTAACTCGTCCATAGTTAGTGTTAAGAGATAAGGGCTTAAAGGTGACCCTTGATCTATGATGCACGGATACTTCAAAATGGGCAACGTATTGCGTCGTATCGTATCTGATACTTCACTTTTTATGTGTAAATTCGTGTCCCTGTCGTGTCCTTGCCGTATTTGGGCATCATAGCCTTTGATGCAAACCCCTATGGTCACTAGAAACTCACTAGTCTCTCCACATATAGCTCTCACGCACGTTACTTCTCCCTCATACATGCCTTGAATGATGCCAAATTGCCAATAACCTCTTGGGACACTCCTGTTATCTAAAACTCACCAAATCAAATCTCTAGCTACCCGACATAGGAGAATATGAAGATTTTTCCTCATTTCAGTATTTTTCCAGTAATTGCCTGGCATGATTTTGAACTCATTTTCAGAAATCTTGGTCCCTTGTCCAAGTATTTGCGTCATTACATGCTCCCATATATTCATAGTATATGACATTCGTCGGGTATATTATTCACTTTGAATAATATAGGTGTTCTTCAATATATCTGATCTTTATTTTTTGGGTAATGTACCTAGGTATCAGAGTAGTTTTTTTTTTATTGATTTATCAGTCCTATAAAATTAGTTTTGGACTTGTTCATTGTTTTGTCAAAGTTTTACTTTAATCACTAACGGATTTCTTATGTCACTGACATTTTAGCAAGCGTGGTTTCCTTATATTTCACGATTAGATAGTGATGCTGTTACCTTCTTACAAGTATTTAATTGTCCTTTGATGTTTTTATTCTTTGCTTTCTTATCACTTAGTGTATCTTTTTTTTCCTAGACAAAATGGTGTCCTGCGCCAGGCTGTGAGTATGCTGTGGATTTTGTTATGGGTAGTGCAAGCTTTGATGTTTGTTGCAACTGTTCATACAACTTCTGCTGGAATGTAAGCACACTGGGAGTACCTGAATATTTTATATATAAGTACATTCTTTGATCTTCCTTGAGTATTTGAATTCTCTAATGTGCAAAAAAATGCAGTGTACTGAGGAAGCTCATCGTCCAGTGGACTGTGGTACTGTGGCCATGTGGATTTTGAAGAACAGTGCTGAATCTGAAAATATGAATTGGTAGGTCCCCACCTTAAGTTGTTATTACTGACAACATCTCTCTCTCTATAGTGGGACTTGTGGGGGATGGGAAGAGACGTCTTGGATAAGACCATATATCAAATTTGGGGTCAATCCCATACCTCTAACCCCTTCATCCATTGCCCACAAATTTAATGACTTTATATTAAAGGAAAAAAATTTGACCCTCAATCCAATGGTCCAATCCATTTGGATAGGTGAAAATTCAATAGGTCTAGTGTACTTAAGGGCGTTCCATGTGTGTGGATGATTCGGATGTGTTATAAAGTCAACCCTACTATGTTGTCCCTCACATGAACATGGTGAGGGATGGATGCACATGAGTATTTCCCATATATATATATATATATATCTATATATCAGCCTTTTTGGCCCATTTGGATCTTATGTTTAATCCTACGCTTCTCTCTAATAGATGTTCATGATTCTAATAGATGATACTTAAAGAACTCAAGGGGTTGTTTGCCTTTTACACATGGGATAGAAAATGGGGTTTTCATATGTGAATGTGGCTTGGAAATGTACACACGTGAAACACATTACCATGCCCATCAAAATCAACATTTTCACATTAGTTAAATGAGTACATCCAATGGTTTTAGATTTTTTGAATGTTGTCACAAATTTCTCAAAATTAATGTAGATTTAGATATGAAATTACATGTCATGATGCCTATAATTAATATAAGAATTTTGAATGGTTTGGATCATGAGTTGGGGGCCCACAGAAGCACAGAAAATTAGATTTCTAGGATGGGATTTTTTGGACGTTATTCATAAATTCTCAAAATCCATAAAGATTTTAAGATATGAAATTCAAAATCTTAGGTTTCTTACCCCCATAAAGAAGACAGCTTGGATCGTAAATTTGGGGCCGTTCAAAGGTAAAATAAACAAAAATTTTGGTTGATGGCGCTTGTACCCATAACCTGTCTGAATTTCCCAGACTGTACCAGTGGCTAGTAACAGTGAGGCGTGCAACATTTTACCACCTCTTAAGCTGTGAAAATCTTGGTTTGAAAATGGCCTTTGTACACACCATTTTCACACCTCATTTATGCATCACATGCGTAAGTGTGCAAGCAAAGATAATGATGCATACAACTACTCATATGAATCATTTACATATAAAATGAAGTTAAGCAAGTGACCCCTTAAACTAAAATTGGCTTTCCATTCTCATATGTAAGCCTACAAAGCATTTCTGCACAATATAGTTATTGGCACAGTCTCTTATTCTGCAGGTGAGTTCGATATAACCATCTTGAGTACCAGCATATTTTTGTTAGACATGATGCATTTTGACATGGACGATGCTGGTAATAAAATCCAGTGCTTCTATTATCATCTGGAACCATTATAAATAAGGGGATCTTGGAGGTTCTGTTCACTGATTTCCACCGAATAATCCCTTTTGCTACCTGTTAAATGTTGAAAGGGAGAGATAATATGATCTTCGAGAATGTGCACCAGTTGTTGCATAGAGTGATTTGATTTCATTATGGTCAAATATTGAACAATTGGCTGTTACAATCAAGGAATTTTTCTATGCCTTAGGAAAACTGGAAGGTATTTGTAATGGTGCGAAGGGATCTATATTTTCTTTTTTAGTATTTGAGGCCTGCCTTAGGCCTCATGTTTACCTTTTCCTGCTTTCTTTTAATATGAAGATTTGGCTGATATCTACCAATATGGAGGTTTTGGTTGGGGTGGTGGTTTGTTTGTGTGGGTTGTATGCATGGATTACAGATGCCCAAAAATTAGAACATCATAGGTCTGGAATTTGAGGTCCAAAATTCAGTGATGAAAACAGATAAATATGTAGGTGTTTCCCTCTAACATTTGATGAATGTGAATATGAGAGTGCCACTTCATGCTTGTGTATTAGGTGAGACTGAGAGGTGTGTTTGTGTATGTGTTGAATTGTTCATAGCTAGGCTTAAAGTGGGTCCCCAATCCTCATGATTGAAGATCAACCTAGGTTGATTGAAATTCCATGATCCCCTTCTTTATCCTGTGCAATGGGGCACGCCTTCAATCAATCCTAATTCCTACGCCCACTTAATCATCATAGGTTTTTAATTTGATCCTTTCGAAAATCTATGTCGTAAAAGTGTAAAAACAACCTTAGAATGTCCCGAAAAGGGTGTAACCTGAGCCTGCTTTATAGCCTTCCAAAGATTGGCAAAACAGCTTAACAAAGAGAATGGAGACCGTTCACTTAATTTTCTTGTTTTAGAGACAGATAGTGTGTTTTGTCTCCGAAACAGTCACCTTTGCTTAGTGTGTAGCCTTATACCAAATTATCCATCCCCCCCCCCCCCCCCCCCACCCCTATTATTTTTGCCCCCCCTCCCCCCCCCCCTCCTTGTAATTTTAATATTATTATTTTTGCCTCTTAAAATTTTCTTCATCATCGTCGTCGTCAAAGCCTTGTCCCAACTATGTTGGGTGAAGCTGCATGAATTTTGATTCTCCGTACCTGTTTATCATGAACCAAATCTTTGGATAAGTTGCACTTCTTTATTTCTATCCTTACTACTTCCATCCATGTCCTCTTTGGCCTGCCCATTTTCCTTCAGGGGCCATCAACTTGCATAAAAAATCTTTTCTTCACCAGCACCATTGTAGCCTACGTTGGATATGTTCAGACAGACCATCTGAAACTAATCTCTATTAATTTATCACCTATTTGATGGGATCCCTATTCCCTAAATTCTCCTAAATGCACTCATTTCTAATTCCATTTAGTTTTACCACACATCCCTCTCAACATTCTAATATTTGCTACACATTTTTTCATGCGGTGTTTCATGATTGGCCAACATTCTGCTTCATAGGTCCTAGTTGGCATAATCAATGTCTTGTAAAATTTTCTTTTCATTCTTTGTTGGTATGTGCCGATCATATAGTATTGAAGAAGCAAGTCTCCATTTCAGCCATGCTTCTCTTATCCTATGTTCGACATTCTCCTTGATCTCTCTATCCTTACTAATTATAGAACCAAGGTTTTGGAAGGAATCTCTTTGTGGTATCTCTTGAGCTTTAATTCTCACAGGAGTTACGTCTTTTTTCATATCCCCTCTGAAGTGACGACTTATATATTCTGTATCTATATGACGGCTTTGGGATTCTATTTTTGCCTTTGTAGTTGTACCTTGAAAATCTGTGCCTACAGTGAGCCCCCACAAAGAAGCTCCTTTTTGTGACTGGGTTATCTAATCTACTCAGACACACTGCCTTGCCATATATTCTTTTTTATGCTATGTAACGCTTTCCCATCATTTCTGCTGAATCCTGATATTAACTGCCAATGTAATGGTCAGGATATTAGCGAATTCCAAGCCTTGTCCCAAGTGCAAACGTCCAATTGAGAAGAACCAAGGTTGTATGCATATTACGTGCACACCTCCTTGTAAATTTGAGTTTTGCTGGTAAGACTTTATGACTTTTCATTGTGATTTCTTGAACAATAATATTAATAGTGCGTTACAGTATCTTACCTTATTTGGCCTTTTCCATCTTTTTATATGCTTGCAGGCTGTGTCTTGGTGCTTGGTCAGATCATGGTGAGAGGACAGGTGGTTTCTATGCCTGTAATCGGTATGAGACAGCTAAACAGGAAGGGGCGGTACAGACATCTCCTATCTCGTTTGTTCAGTTTAAAGTGCCTTTTGAGCTCTGGAAGTACTTTAGGTTTTCTACAACTTTATCTTATATTTTTTGCTTGCAGTATGATGAAGCTGAGAGGAGAAGAGAAATGGCTAAAAATTCATTGGAGAGATACACACATTACTATGAACGTTGGGCCACGAACCAGTCAGTATGTACTGTTCCCTCTCATACATCATTATGATGCAAGTTTTCCTGTTTTCCTTGGATATTAACGACACCATTTTAGTTAGCATTTTGGAATCTTTTCAAACAAATTTCAATCAATAGGTTAATAAATTTTTTGTTTTACCCCAAGAACATGCATTCCTATGCTTGTAATTCAATCTTGGAATTTGTAGGAAGAAAATATTCAAATCATAATTAAAAATGGCGTCAAACTTTAACCATTTAAATTCATGTACAAAATAGTCTATCATCAAATACAGGGAAAATAAAATAAAATAAAAAAAACCCTTCAGATTGACAGCTAGATCTTTCAAATTAAATGTTAAGAAAAAAGTGTCGCTCTTGTTGTGTCCATAGATTGTAAGGGGTAAGGTGCTTTAAACTTGTTTTAGGACAGTAGATTGTACATACTTTTTAGTATTTGATGGAATCTCAGACTCTATTGCCGATATAAAAGAAAATGTATAAAAAGCCCAAACAAAAATATCTTCTCATGTTTTAAGAATTAAAATAGGTTATGTAAAAATACAAAATAAAATAGAAAAGTGCTTGTGGCATAGTGGAAGTTGCTCAATGTTGCAACCTTGAGGTTTGTGGGTTCAAATCCCGTGACCATTTTTTTAAAAAAAGAAGTAAAATAGATCATCATCATTATCATCATCAAAGCCTTGTCCCAACTATTTTGGGTCAACTATATGAATTCTGTTTCTCCATTTCAATTTATCATAGCCCAAATTCTCTGATAGACTTCAATTCTTTAGATCCAACTTGACTACTTCTATCTATGTCCTCTTTGGCCTACCCCTTTTCCTTGGCGGGCCATCAACTTTCATATAAGCTTTTTCCTCACAGTTGCCATTGCTGGCTTACGCTGTAGATGACCAAACCATCTCAAATGAGACTCTTAATCTATCCCCTATTAATGCCCCCTCTAAGTGCTCCTAAATGTGCTCATTTCTTATTCTTTCTCTTAGTTTTACCAGACATCCATCTCAACATTCTCATCTTTGCTACACTTATTTTGTGCATGTGTTGCTTCTTAACTAGTCAACGTTATGCTCCATAGGTCATAACTGATCTAATCACTGCCCTATAAAACTTTCCCTTCAATCTTGCTACTGCACGCTGATCACAAAGCACTTTAGAAGCTAGTCCACTTCAACCACCCCACTTTTATCGTATGTTAAACCTCTTCCCCAGTCTCGCCATCCTCACTAATTATCAAACCAATGTATCAAAATGAATCTCTTTGTTTTATCTTTTGAGCTTCAATTCTCATAGACATTTCATTTCTATGCACGTCCCCACTAAAATTGCGATTCATATATTCTGTCTTTGTACAACTTTATAACCCTTAGATTCTGAATCCTTCAACCATCTTTCAAGTTTCACATTCTCCAGACATTGCATGAGGCGATTGTAAGCCAGACCAAGCTGAGTAGGGCCTTGCTTAAGCTTGTCTCAGGTAAAATAGGCTTGTATTATGCTCGATCCTAGAAAAAAGCTTGAATAGAGCTGAGTCGAGAACCAAACCCCCAGTTTGACCCCCCAAGAGGCAAACTTCCTGGTTCCACCATTATTTGGGTGCCCAGTGGTATATTAGTTTGTGTCTTTGCTTTTCATCATGTTAAAAGAATGTGTAAATATGTTACAGTACAAACTGCTTTAGCACTTATTAAGGGCTTTGGACCCTTTCTTGACTCCCAAGACAATGATTTACATTGCTTTGAGTTGCATGAAGTTAATCAAATGGGTGAGCATATTTTAATATCTCAATCATGCTTGTTGAATCTAGTGACTTCGCATAGTTGCTTGTTTACATAAGTAGTGCTGTTTATAGATATGTTCTGTGTTGATATTTATGTCAGAGTTCTCATGTTTTGTCTGTGTACTGGTATGATTGTGCGAATTGAAAGTCACTGCACTTATTATAAGATCAAGTGATATCTTTGTACTCTTTACTACCTGAAATTTTATTTTGGTTCTCCCCTTCTAGTTCTTTGCACTCGCTACAAATCTCCATGTAGGGGCTTTTCCCTGTCTTCTATTTTATATTCCCAAGTTACCTCAAACGTCCTTTTTTGGTTTTCTCTTACCTATAGATTTCCTTATTTTCACTCATTCCTTTTTTTTTTGTTACGTCATAATTTCATCTAAAATAATAAGAAGACAAAAACAACAAGAAGAAACACCAACTGTCACCAAGGCCCTCCATCTTGAAAATTTTCTATCAATTTGTTTATAACCAAGACCGCTTCACTTGATTAATAATTTTAAAATGAGGTAATGATGAGGCCTCACTTGATGAACTAGTTATTGAGTTCATTGCCTTTTTCTATTTAGCTTTCTGTGGTTTAGAAATACGAGGAACTATGCTTTCTAGAAATTTAAACCTATATAGCTGTACCTTCAATTCCTTTGTGATATCTCGAGATGCTTTAAAATTTGGAGTTGTACTTACCTGAATGAACTTTCTTTTATTTAAAAAAAAAAAATCTGATAAATGAAAGACTTATTTTGGGCCTTGATGAGGAATGTTTATAATTCTCTCTCTTAACCCCCTCCCTAGTTCCAAATTTGAGCTGTTGCACATGCACATACATGGGGTTTTTTTGTTTTTAATTTGTCTCCTTATACTCTTATGAGAGATCTGGTTACTTCCATAACCGAAAGCGGATATGTTTATCTTTCTACATTTGTTAGACAGAATAGAATCTGATATCTTGTTTTCTTATTTGGCAGTCAAGGCAAAAGGCACTTTCAGATCTACAGAAAATGCAAACTGAGCATGTAAGCAACTTTTCCTTTTAATACTGTGCAATATTTATTCTAGATGTCCGGGCAAATGCAGTTAATTTGAACACCATTTCAATTATGAAATAAAGCTCTACTTGTAAAATAGACATCTCCTTGAATGGTTACTTGAAGTATTTCAGAAACATAATGTTCTGTCTACATCTAGTTCTTGAGCCGAGACTGGCTTCTCAATTTTCTGGCTGCATCTACACATGTATGTGACACTGGTGCCACATGTAGTTCTATCATGTTTTTTCCAGCATTATAGGTTGGTTGATTTGTCATTTCCCAATATATAAATATGTATAAAATAGTTTTTCAAAGTCATTTTGCCAAAAAAAAAAAGGATTTTTTAGAGTCAGACAATTTAAGCTTTAAACATCTAACATTGTTGTTTTCCTAGTGTTTGTAAAGTATTATGACATGAAAGCTTGCTCAATTGGTCTCTGCTGATGCATCTATCAGATATATCGGAATATCTGAACATATTTTAGCATTTATTTATGATGTGAGTCCATTTCCAGTTTTCTGCTGGTTGTGCTAGCATTTTCTTGGCCTAGAAGATACTAATAACCACAGATAAAAAAAAGGGATTTCTAAGAACACAGAGAAGGCTATAGGCCTAAGAGTGATTCCAATATCCAAAAAGCTTCTTTCATGCCGTAGGTTTTGAAGCGTATGATTCTGTAACAAGCTCTTAGAGCATCTCCAAAAGATCCTTCAAATTTGGATATGTTTTTTTCAAAATAATGGCTTATGTGGCAAAAAAAGGCATATGTAAATTTGGCATCTCACTTGGGCAACTCCAAGAGATGTGTCAAATTATTATTTTATAATTTTCTCATTTCAAATTTAGCATATGCTTGTACCAACTTCAAATGCATTTACCCTCATCACCATTATTTTATTTAAAAGAAAGAAAAGGCATCTCACTTTATGGTATGTCAAATTTGGCATACCAACACAACCTTCAAATGCCATGTGGGACTTGACCATTCTCTTGGAGGTAAAGCCATACTCCCATTGGGAGCTGAGTTGGACAAATAAAGCATCTGTTGGAGATGCTCTTAGGGTACTTTTGTGCAACACCATTTATGCAGAAATGGCATTGCTTTTCCGCTCAATCCTTTTACTGGGGTTTGCCTTGGCATGGTTTCTTGAGGAAAGGTTGTGGGTTAATGTCATGTTTGTTACCAATAAAAAAAAAGGGTTTCATTGTGTTTTGAAAATGCTGGAAGTCCATAGAAGGGCCTTTCTGTGGGAACTAACTAAAATATAAAAAAATATGTTTTCAAAAGTTTCCCTTCATTTAAATATATTTTAACTTCTATGATTTTCCTTATATAAGGTTCTCACTGTTTCTTAGGAAGGATAAATTTTCTGAAAATGACCCAACTAACTTGGCTGCCAGGACAGTCACACTGAACATGAGTCAACCAGGCGGTTCAATTGGGTTTCGGCTAAATTTATCCAGACTGAGTTACTCAGAACCTAGTCACACAATCTGTGAACTGTTGGGTCAACTCAGCTGGGTTCCTACTTTACCCACTGAGCTGGAAAACCGTGACTCAGACAACTAATATATGAAGTGTTGCCATCTTTCATTGACGTGTATCATTATAAGGTGACTAATAATGACTAATGGCAGCTTTTGGGATTCTCACGCTGGCGGACTAAGGAATTTCTTTTCGCTCCCTATGGCAAGGACTAAGGAGCCAAATGCGGCCTCATTATCATCAATAATATTGCATTTAAAAAAAGTTAAATGCTTCTATCTCATGATATCTTGGAAAATGTTTTGAAGTTTTAATTTCTGATGTATGTTATAAGCTTCCATCTGTCATACAAGCTTTCTCTGGAATGATGCAAGAGTTATTATATAGATTTTTCTCACTAAAGACGGTTGTTGGAAGCTTTCTGTGAGAGTGACTAAAGTTTTTTGTGTGCTTTTGCCTGACTACAACAAGTAGCTAGAAGTAGTGTATTTGTCACATTTATACTGCAGAACAAGATGTTGTAGCTGGTTCCAAGGGGGGGTGGGATTCTCTTTATGCAGTTGCTGTACTAATTTTTTATTGGAGTCGTAAGCAGCAGAATGTAAACAAGAACAGAAAATGAAAATTCCAATTAATCCAATTCTCTATGTATTTTCAAGTCTTTTGTTAAAGAGGGTCTTATTAATTATGCCACTCGATTTCTGTGTATAGTTATTATTGTTCGTCACCGTGCAGCTTGAAAAGCTTAGCAACATACAGTCTACGCCAGAGTCTCAGCTCAAGTTCATTACAGATGCCTGGTTGCAGGTAAGTTTTCAGTTCTTCCTCTGCAGCCTTCAATTGGCTGCCACTTCCTTTTTATTGCATTTATAACTGCCTTTTATATAATGCACACACTGACACACATGTAGAATTCGACAAGATCATGTGGCACGGCGGAAGGTGCTCACTATTGCTAGGGTGTGTGTGTGATCTCAAGCAAGATGATTGATGAGGATGAATGCTTTAATAGTAGGCAGTGATTTGCCTATATACAACTCATTTGTCACTTCCTCTTTGGCCGAAGCATTGGCCAATTCTTTGCTTCCCATGGAATGAATTTGTTTTTATTATATGGCCTTCCATTTCCTGAATCTCACTAAGAATGTAAGGGGATCTCTATGGGCCCCTTCAATTTTTCTAGCAGAGCTTAAGTGCTTTCTGAATTCACGGTTAACCCGAACTGTATCTCAAATGAATCTTAATCTTTCTTTTAAGATTCTGATTTCCACTGAATTCTTTTTCCTTCCCCTTAGTCAAGTTGTTTGGACTTAATGAATTTGAGCTTCTCCATGAAACAGAAACTAGCCCAAGCTTATATTTTCACTATGATTTGCAGATAGTTGAGTGTAGGCGAGTTCTTAAATGGACATACGCCTACGGATATTATCTACCTGAGATTGAACATGCTAAGAGACAGTTTTTTGAGTACTTGCAAGGTGTGTATTAACTGACCACGTATGCAGGTGTTTGGCATTTGCTTTACCTGAGCTAACTATTTCGTTCTTTTAGGTGAGGCTGAATCTGGGTTGGAGCGGCTTCATCAATGTGCGGAGAAGGAGCTACAAGTGTTCCTTGATGCTGTGGGCCCATCCAAAGATTTCAATGAGTTCCGCACAAAGTTGGCTGGTCTGACCAGGTAATTTCTATTCGAGAAGTGTGTTTTTTGAAAGCTTCTTGTAGGACTCATCTCTCTTAAATGACTTAAAATATGATTTTTCTAAGCATGGCCTACTGTTCTGCTTATTCAAATAGTGGATATGATTACCTCACCTCAAGAATTTTCCAGCGTGAAGATCATAAACAATATTTGCCATAAAAATGGAGGTTCAATTGTCAGTAGAAAAACAAAATCAGTGGAAAAGACTATTAAGAGAGATGTGATAAATATTTAGGGTTTCCTATCTTTTTTCGTTTTTTCTTTTTTCTCATTTTTTTTTTTTTTTTTGGGCAATACACAATGAGGCCCGTTAAGGTGAGCTGGATCAGAGTGCCCACTACCACTAGATGGAATTTTCACATAAGTGCCCATAAACGTCAAGACCTTCCAAATAACTATGATGTTGATTTGCGTATTGGCTTCCTAGATCGTACATATATTTTTAAATATTGTTGAATGTTCTTAACACCACTACTTTGCTTTTATATCAGTGTAACTCGAAATTACTTTGAAAACCTTGTCCGGGCACTGGAAAATGGTCTTTCCGACGTCGACACCCATGGCGCCTGCAGTAGGGGACACAGCTCCAAGAGCTCAGGCAGCAAGAGTAAAGGCGGGAGAGGGAAGGGAGCAACCTCCAGATTTGAGTCAACACAATGGTCATGCAAGCACTGTACATATGTCAATGTCAGGTCCACCACCGAGTGCGAAGTTTGCCGCCAACGCCGGTAAGTGCTGAACCATATTTATACAGGTGGCTGACTGGAGAAGATAGATGGGAGTTTGTTTCATGCTGGTTTCAATGGTTAGTTTCTGTTGGAGGCAGTGCAGGCAGAATGCATTTGCCATCATCACCTTTACGCTGTGAGGTTGATAGGAAAAAGGTAAATACAGAAACCACAACCTTTGCCGGTAGGTTTTATGTTGTTGTAGAGTGCTCAAAATGTTACTCGATTCACCTGTATATATATATATACACACACCAATCTATCTATCTATCTATCAATCAATCTTTTTCTATATTCCTTCCTGCTCAGATCATATCACTGTCTTAGATAGAGGAAGATGCACTCATAGAGTGCTCTCTTCAGTTTACCTTTACATGTGAAACTATATGTGTTCTTTCTAATGAGAAGTAATACCCTTTAGACCGTTTAAAGAAAAGAGAATGTGTTGGGACTTCAGAATTCCTTTCCAGTATGTAAAGTGTGCTGAAAAGTGGCCTTTTATTTTTTACTTTTGAGCCCCCTGATGTCTAAGAAATTCTGAATAGGGCACAGCACTTCTATTCTGCTGCTGATTTTTTGTTTCTTCTTTTCAGTTTCACAAACATGACCTGGTGTAAAAGCACACTTGACCCAACAAAAGCATATGGTGCTAATTGGGTGGTTCAAATTTGTGCTCAGATTGCTTGGCACCTAACTATGCTACCACTAATTAGCTATTTATGCAGGTCTCATCTAAATTCGATTTGGATCGTAATCGTCTCGACTTTTTTTCCTCACCTTAAAAATGGAATATTAAGGTGTTAGGTGGAAGGGCATAATGCGAGAATGTTGTTTGTGCTCACTTCAGACTTGATTTCTTGGAATGGAAGAAATAAGGGAAAATTTTGAGACGGGGCTCAAGTTATGCCTAGATTTCAAATCAGTGGAAAAGATTTTTGATGTTTCAACCTAGTAGAAGATGAGCCACTTATCATCCACTGTCGAGCCACCACTTACACACCGAGTCCCCCTAACAAACACAACATAACATCAACTGTTTCTTCAGTGAAACGATTGGATCGTAATCAAATATCCCAATTCTGCCAATATTTCAACATTACCCAACTATTACTAAAGATATTGCTACTCGTATCACAAGGTTTTAAATTGTCAAATTCGTTCAACTTATATTGAACATCATCATATCAGCAATCAAATAAGCATTTGATCAATTGTGCCGTACCCATTTAAACTTTTAACAACTAGAAAGGGAAAGGGGCAATAATGCTTGAATATGGAATGCAAATTCATGTGATCGACCAGATCAAAAATTATGTGTATGAGGAGAACTTTTTTTTCGGAATCAGAGGGTTCCCAATCCTTTGGGTTGGATTAGTCTCTCCAGGCTCAGAGGAAAGTCGGATAAACACCCCTGTAGCTCCAAGGTGGTAGCACTAATGAACTCAATCTTCGATTCCTGAAGAAAGAGGAATTGGGGTTAATACCAAAACCTCGAGCTCCGAAAGAGGGGTCGTTTGTTTGGCCATCATCTCATATGTTTATTTTTGGGTGAGCTTGTAGGTAAAAGTGGGTTAAACATCTAATTTCCTCATTTACATGTTGCTGCTTTCTTTTGGACAGAAGCTGGAATGGGGCCAATCAGTACCTGCCGCATAAATTTTATGTATGAGGTGGAAGATCTATTACCAACCAAAAGAGGAGGCCAAAATTAACAATTCCAACGATAAGGTCATAGTACAGGCCCAGTCCTCCACTCCAGCAGCTAAAAGCTCAAGAAAAACAGAAGAAAAGCCCATTGGTGTCAGTCAGACAACCGTCCCATCCATCCACGAGAAATCATTAGGACCAGGCAAAAAAAAAAAAAAAGTTGGTTCTACTTCTTCCACAAGAAACTGACAACTATGTAACTAAATATTGTATTGGATGGGTGGCATGCTGATGGGACTGGGCACAGTGGGTTTCATGATTTAATTCTTTTCCTCTTTGTTTTTTTACCTCTGATAAATACTCATTCGCCCATGAAACCTTCATCATCATCTGTCCATCCAAAAATTAACCTTAAGCTCACCGTTGAAAATTGGTGTAAGGATGGAAATGGGATGCTTCGGATTCAAAGGCTAGTGATGTCTACATGGGAGTTGTAGGATGGCTGGGGCACATGAAGCTCACTCCAAGTTGATGCTATATATCAAGTTTGTTGTCAATGTCATCCAAATTAATATCATTCTTTGTTAGCTGATAATGTAGTTGATGGTTTCTAATACGACACGTCGGGGAGAGAGAGAGAGAGAGAGGTGGTGAGTGAACATTGCTTGCACGATACCAAGTTGATACCTCAATTATTTATTATTAGTTTTTTTCAACAAGTGGGAACGTGTTTTTCTCTTGCTGGTGGAGAATAATTTTTATCCATCTCAATGCGTTACTAAGCAAAATATGCCCGTGACTTGCACGGATGAAATAATTTATAAGATTAGAAATAATAAAAAATTTAATTAATATTTAGTCTGAATTATATTAAGATGGTAGAAATTATAATCAAAATCAAAATATATAATAATAATAAGAATTTTTTAATTTTTTAATTTCAAAATGAGAGAACTTTAATTTTTTTGAAATTGATTGAGTGTTTTGCGTCAAACATTCTTTTCAAATCAGAAGGATTAAACCCATAAAAATAAAATAAAATAAAATAGATAAAAACATAACAAAAATACAACATTTAAACAAAAGTCCATAGACAAACGATAATAAAAATAACTTACAAGAAACAAATAAAAACCCATAGAAACCCAATGCATAAAAAAAATTGAAATAAAAAGTAAAAGAAGAAACATATATCCATGAAAACCTATTACCACGGAAACTAAAAGAATCTATCAAAAGCGGAAAATAATAATAAAATAGAACTATGATAAAAAGCAAGAAAAAGAAAAATCATTAAGACACTAGAAAATATATCGAGAAAGGAAAAAAAAAAAGAAAAAGAAATGAAAGTTGTGGGGATTCTCATGTTTCACTCACTATCGTTAATTTGAATTACGTGACTGAAGGGTGATTAAAGAGACTATATCCAATTAAACATTATCTAAAATTGAAAACCATGATGGAATTGCACAAAATAAATGATAGAATATTCAGAAGACGGACTCTTTAATATGATACCATATGAGATTTGCTTACCTATGATATTAAATAAGCAAATCCAAATATAGACGGTTCAAGATTGGTCTCTTTAAAAGGAAAATCCTTTTAGATTGGCCTCTTTACCTGGATGAAATAAAGAAGTTCTTTCGAATTCTTAAAATCTCTCCCTCAAATTAAAGTTGGAATACAATTTTAATCAAAATTTAACTCCAATTTCTCAATCAATTGCGAAATTGGAGCTCAATTGTAAAACTCAATCCTAGAAAAGAAGGCCTTTGCCCAGCCCGGGCCACAAAAACTAAAATATATTCATGTTTGAAAGCTTTAAATATTATTAGAAAGAAAATGATTCAAAAAATAAAATCTTATATATATATATATATATATATATATATATATATGAGCTAGGCTCTCTTAAGCTCAAGCTTAGGATAGAATTTTGTAATCTCATGCTTGTGGGGCCCACCTTAGGAGAGCCTTACTCTATATATTTATATATCATTCTTAAGATCCTATTTATCAAAATCTATTAAAATGGAGAAAATTGTTCTTAACTTACATAGACTATTATAATGATTTTTGAATATTGAATTAAGGAGAAATGTTATTAAGAAAATATAAAAATAAAAAGTAATTGACATAGACTAAATTAAACCTGATTTTAGTAAGTAATCAATTTAAAAGTGGTCTTTTAGTTTCTCAAAACGGAGGATTGGTTGACAATATGGTAGTGCCCATTATTTAAAAAAACATTTGTGTTAAGCTTGGGCCAACATAAATAGAAATTATTTGATAAAATAAAAATAAATAAATTATATGATCTCAACTAACTATGCAAGTTTAGATAAAAGAAAAGGAACCTAAATATACTATGATATTTTATAATGCATAAATTAAATAAGAAAGAAGATTCAATATGACACTTAGAAAAAAATAAGTTACCATTTAAGAAAAAAAGCCTATTAAAATACAAATATAATCTATACAAAAATGAAAGAAAGATATTAATAAAAATGAGAAATAATGGTGAAAGAATCGCTTCTGCCGATACCCAACCTAAAATTTGATAATTGTTGGTTTAGGTATCGTGTCACCAAAATATTCCTAAATTATCACTCCTGGCCAACGGTCCGACCGATAATCTCAATTTATTGGCTAGCAACCCTAAAACCCTTTTTTTCCTCCTTATTTCAACACATTTCCTCTAACCAGCTGCTCCTTTTCCTTTTCAACACTTCCAAAACTTCTCAAGCCATAGTTTTTGCGAATTTAGTAAGAAAAAACTACATGCAAAGAAATGATGATTTGTTGAGAAATAGCTTAGAAATGGTTGCATGCCCTTTCTTTTGTTGTGGAGATATTTCATTTTCTTAGATCTACAAATTTTCATACTGAATCTATGTATTGGGGGTTTTAAAAATGGGTTGCTTTTTTATAGTTATATTCTATAAAACTTATAATATTCTATAAAACTTAGTTTAGCATATATATCTAAATCTATTTAATTATAAATCAAATTTATAAAGTTTCAAATAAAATAGCAATACAACATGTCATGACTTAGAGGTACCGATAATCTGATTTATAGTTATTACTAATAGGGAAAAAAAAACATCGTTTTATAATATTATAGATTTTTTGGATATTTTTTCAGATTTTTTTTTTACTAATTACTAAAAAAGACTCACACTGCAATGACCGTGACGAATACTGTATCGGATTTTGGCCCTGGCCGAGACCACGACCGATACTACAATTTTGAAGCATGGGTATTGATTTGCCCAAAATGGTCCCCGGAAGTGTAGACAGGATTGGGTCATCCGATATGCCACAGGGCAAAGGAGGGCCTTTTCTGAATTAATTGGAATATTCTGTCCCTTCCCTCAGATTTTGGTTTCCGTTCAGAAGAGAAATAGATTTACCCTCTACTCATCATCATCTTACCCGCTGCTGCTACTTTCTGAGAAAATTTACAAATGATTATCAAGAGAAAAATGTAAGCAACAAATATACATTATGCATAAAATAAAAATTCCTCAAAAATAAAACCTAAGCTAGCACTTGAAATATGGTACAAATGAGAACCAACCTACCTACAAACCAACCAAATCTCTCTCTCTCTCTCTCTCTCTCTCTCTCTCTCTCTCTCTCATATATCCGGGCCAAGCAACAAAACATTTAGGCCTACGAGCCCATCAAGCTCACCGTATTACTTTCAATTTAAGAAATTAGGGGTCTGTGGGCCCCACCACCAACTCATTGCTGTGCTGCTAGTGTGCCTGTCCTCCATCCTTTTAGGACGGACAAAACAAAAAAGGCCCAACCGCTGGCTGCAAAAGAGTAAGCCTCCCCTTCCCTGTTTGCCTTTCAGCCTTTTCCCTATTGTTCCTCAAGCTGCAAAAAGAATCAGAATATCAGAAATCTCATAATAACAAACACAAACTGGCTGGCATTTCATGTTGCACATATCTTGTGGTTTGCTTCTAATAGATTTGACTTTTCTCTGCTCGTAACTTTGTTTGCATTAGTAATGCAAGTCAAGAAGCTAACATGAGGTGTTTCCGATCATCCAACCTGTGATTTTTTAGTATTATACAACTCTAACCAATCAACTAGATTCGGGAAGCAATTTTCTACATTCTCGAACAAAAGAACAATGGTAGGAAGCAAAGCTAGGTATGTATGTATCATGTATGTATGTACCTGTAGTTGGTTTCTGTTCAGCAGATTTCACAGGTAGGTTGGAAGACTTCACATAAGATGGCCCAGTCATGACTGTGACTGGGCTGCCACCCAAAGGATTATACACAGCGGGACCCTTGCCACCACCGTTTACAAGGAAACCGCTACCACCTGCTGCTGATAGCACAGGTGAGCCCTGTTGCGACTGTTGGTTTGTATGCCTTTTCATATTCAAGCTGCCTGGAAACATGGGTTGCGTCGTGAGAATTGTCTCCCCATGCCGCTTATGGGACAATGCAGTGCTGCCAACTTGGTGCACAGGCTCCGAATTGGAGAAGAGCTGCTGGGCCTTACCTAGGCTCTGAGCCTGAGATGACTGAGCCAAAACAGGTGAGCCGGTATGAATTGCTTTCCTGCTAGAATTCACTGGTGAAGATGGAAGTTTAGTTCCCTTCCCAGATGGGCTTCCAGCACTAGGTGCTGGAGTCACTTGCACCGATGCCACAGCTGGCTGAACAATAGCGTTTGAAGAAGGGCCTGCTTGAACCATTCTCTGTGAAGAAGGCATCTTCCACTGAGTGGGGGTATGCATGGCGGGGAATCCCATAGATCCTCCTGCTAAGTTAGAACCAGCACTGGAATAGACCACAGGAATCCGATCAGGGTAAGCTGTTCCGCCCATTGCTGCAGTGGTCGAAAGATCAGGAATGGATTGTTTGGTTTGAGCCATGACCTGTTTCTGCTGCAGCTGTGGCACAGCTAATGCTGTGGACTGGGACTCAGGAGACTTATCATTGCCTTTGGCTGAGGAAGTGGCCTTTGCTGGAGCCTTTGATAGATTTGCTGCCTGGATTTGAAGGTGATGACCAAGCTGATAATGGTTGTGACCAATGTCATGCATTGTCTGTAACATGGTATGCCCTGGTGGAACAGGTCTGCTTACCTGTATAGCTTTCAAGCTCATTTGAAGACTTGAGTCACTCGGTGGTGGTTGTTTTCCACCCAAGGCAGGTGCCATGATTGGAAAGTTTGGGGGAAAATTTGCAGGTAGGGTCTGGACCTCGAGTTTCTTCTGAGAGAGTGGGACTTCATTGTTTCCAACAGATTCAGGCTCTGTGCGTTGAGATTCGGTCACCGTTGATGTGGGGAGACACTGCTGAGGTTGAAGGTGCTTTTGAGAAGACAAAGATCTAGTTGAAGTTGTAGGAATTTGGGCCTGTGAGAGGGACTGTGGTTGGAGCTGCATCACCTGAGAAGGATAAAATGATCCACCAAAGAAAGGAGTTGCAAGTTGCTGTTGAGGATTCATATGGGATCTGTAAGATGGAGGAATGGGGAAAGGATAGTTGCCAGGAAGCATGGTCATGTACTGAGGATCTGAGGCAGTTGCAATATTGCTGAATTTAGTGCTCATAGACGCTGATACAGCAGCTGCTGCAGCTGGTGCAGACAATAAAGCTGAATTATCTGCTGGAGCACTTGATTTTGTTTCTCCCGTTCTAGGTTGGACAAAAGGAAAAATGAACGCTGCCCCCTGCAAGGAAATTACTGAAAACAAATTCAACTATAAAACAAAGCAACTAAACTTGTCTCTTAGAATATTATTGAATACTCGATCAAGTACACAAACTAATGTCTTACTAGGCTCACAAAAAGCATCAATTGTTTTATCGCCCTTCAAATAATGAACATGTCCAGTCAAACGGAAATTCAGGTTTCATATAGTTTCCACCCCTTGCAAAAATAAAAAAAAAAATTGCAGAATATTTGAAAAACCAATCACTAACCCTAGTGTCCAATTGTGCACATGTACTCTGAACCAACTCGCACTTCAACTTAGATCGGTTTCAAGATTTAAACTCAGAAATGTTGTCCTTTTTGGTTAAGGCTGTCAAAGGGCCAGAATCCAACCTAGGTTGGGGAGAGTCTTTACTCATCGACACTGGATGTGAGAAAGGATTCTGGGTCTAATAGATAGAATCCAGACAATAATTTAGGATCTGAATTTCCTAACTAGCAAGATCCAGATCAGGGAATTGGTCCGGTTAGACATTATAATCCAATGGGAACACAGTTACATATTAATATGCAGAATCAAGTCCAGATCCAGGCCCAAATTCTAAAATTCTGGTCCTCCACAGGCAGACTCAGACTTTTGAATACATTTCACTGGAAAGAGAACGATCAGATCTGAATGGGATACAGGTCCAGATTTGGATCCCACAAAAAGAAATGTACTAGGATCCAGACCCATGTGGATCTGGTCCATTGACATCTAAACTCTTGGTGAGCACATAAATCAGCATTTTTTATGGTTGACAAGTTTGAGCAGTCAGTGCCTCTCAAAAAGGATTATTGCATGAACTCTAAAAATTACCTGCGGTGCAGTTTGGGTAGGCATATACTGCTTTCTGTGGGCATCTGCATGAGTGTTGGGAGCCTTCTCTTTTAAGTTGTGGCCATTTGATGTGATCAAGGAACCAGATCCAAGATTATTGTTAGCTGACAGGTTTGGATTCCCAATGACAGAGCTACCAAGAAGTAATGCATCTGATGGGGGCAAGATATTCATGTTATATGGCCTAGCTCCATAAAGAGCCGCTGAGCCAGCTGCATGCCAAAGAGGTCTTTGTAGCTGTCGCTGGTAATAAATGAGATGAGCGATGAAAAGATGGGTAGCACAACGCTTTGGCCGTGGACGAGGTAGCATGACAAAGGGTGGCTGAAACAGAGAAAGAAACAGTTACAGTGGGTCATGCACCATTGTCATGATTCTTGAGAATTCATACAGCCAGAAGCCATTGTTTGTCTCATTGCTTGAGGGGTCTAAAAAGAATCCAAATTTCGAGTTTGACAACACAGCTATAATTATAGAAACAAATGATTTTGTTATGAAGTAAAGCACATAACCCAAACATATAAACCAAATTAATTATGTTAACACATTTCAATTGGTAGCCAGTGATGGCAAGTAACTATTTCAAGGGAAGGGAGAAGTTGATAACAAAATAGTCTATTAGATTCTATGCAAATTGTTGTTCGCACATATGAACAAACAGGTAAATATATACCCATAGAAAGGCAAGTTTGCCCTTTTGTTCTAGGTTTTCATTGATAAAGTTAGTTGACGAGAGAGAGAGAGAGAGAGAGAGAGAGAGAGAGAGAGAGAGAGAGAGAGAGTTTACACAAAAAACAAGTGCACTTAAGCGACTTCTGAGATATGGGTGAAGAGTTTACACAAAAATCAAGTGCACTTAAGCGACTTCTGGGATATGGGTGGAGCATCTGCTAAATAGAGTTTCATTATTCGGTGCCACAAAATGAGGGGAGAAATTGTATGTGTGAAGAAGTACTTTTCATTGCCTACTTGCCATTGGAAAAGCTACAATCATCGCAAACAGTTTCCTAATTAGGTATAGCTATTCTGAAGGAATTTACATTGGCTTCCTAACTGCACATGTGCTGCAACAAAGAAAGGAAAAACAAATAAATAAAAGGCAGAAAAAAAAATGAATAAAAAAGTTCACTCTGAACGGAGTGGCATCAATAGAGTCATGGATCTCTAGAGACTGAAATCTTCAACAAGGTTTATTCTATTCTACTTGATACACATCTCTATGATAAGGTTAAAAAAAAAGTATGCAGCTAAAGTAAAGTGCTGAGTTACATTGGGGATGGCAGAGGCAGAATTCCCTTCCACAGGTTTTGCTCCTTGAAATGATGAGAGTCCAGAAAAATTAGCCGGACTTGAACCCAGATACCTGATCATGGAGATTCTAATCAATTGTGATGAAAAATATTAACATAGTAGAATACATGAGAAATCACATAAAAGCCGCCGCTAGTTTAAACAAAAGGACCACCTTGAAATTCAAACTGAAGGAAAAGCCTACTTGCATAACAAATTAACTTGGAACTGTATTAAACCAAACTTCCGTGATATCAACACTATATAGCTGTTTACAATATTGCATGCTATTGTTGATACTTCATACTAGAAATTCAGTGGAGCCCAATCATATAATCAAGGGAGGAATCTGTAAATTGCATAAACATTTTAGCATCATACCCAAATGGAGGAAGCCCGCCAGGCCAACCAGGAATGGGCACTGGAATTGGGGTTGATGTAGATGTCATGATGCCAGTGGGTGGAACTGAAAAGGTAGAAGTAAAATAAGTCAATGTCCAATACATTTATTTTTATTACTATTTAACTATTTATTTTTCTTTATTTTCATTCAGCTAGGGATGAGATTCAGCACAAAATCAGTTCCCTGACAGGATGGCCCACCACCAACAGCCGGTCCCCATATCAGTTACTATTTGCTTGTTATTTCATGATAAATTCAATGAAATAGTTGAAAAAGGAACTACCCATCTATAAACATCAACAGAAAGCACAAACCAGTTCTTTCCATTTGCCTTGCTGTACTCTTTGAGATTTTCTGAGAATGCTGCTTGTTACCAGCCTTATCCAAGGGACTTCCATCATGACCTGATTCAGTTTTCTTATCATTGACAGATTGTTTCTCCTCTGCAGATTCTTTCATATGGACTTTCCCCTCTGAATCCAGAATTCTGCAGTCCTGCTTCACTCTTTGCTCCTCGCTGTTCTTTTCAGATAGATTGCAGAACCTCTTGTTCTTCATGGCAACTTCAACAATGATTGGGCTCTGTTATGCAATGCCAGGAGTTAGAAAAAGAGAGTAAATATGAATTAAGGATGCCTCTTCATATAAAATGTCATGTTACAATGCATGATACAAATCATTTTTTCTTTCTTTTTCTTTTTTGTATTTCTATTTGAATTCTAGATTGAAGTAATAAATACCGTATTTTCCCTTTCTTTATAAAACTTGGCATTTCCCTTTGATCATTCCTTATGATAAATGACAATTTTCACACATATATAGAGCTGTATATTCACATTAAATAGAGTTGCAAACATTAAAAAGAAATGTAAATGCAGATGAATGGACCTGTCACTACACTGGTTCCTATATGTGCAATATCTAAACCCATCGTTAATATTCAATGTCAACTAAAGTCTAATTTGTATAAAAGTTACACAGGCAACCAAGGACTGACTCATTCCCAGCGGACAGGAGGTGAGATCTTCAAAAGGTTATGGTTTATATTGCATTTTATTTAT
Source organism: Umbellularia californica (assembly GCA_028538565.1). Lineage (NCBI taxonomy): Eukaryota > Viridiplantae > Streptophyta > Magnoliopsida > Laurales > Lauraceae > Umbellularia > Umbellularia californica. The sequence continues at coordinate 44,121,179 of JAPQWN010000009.1, forward strand.
AAACAGGAATGTTAAAATTACTCACAGGCTCGTGATAAGCACTTCTATCTGTTGCATCAGGCATGCATTCATCAGGATAGCAATTTTCAGGAGGAGCCTGCAAGAAAGCCAAAAATTGTAACATCTGACAAAATAAACTTAAGCAAACTAGACTACTGATAAACCATAACTACTTACCATCAGATCAATTTCAAACTTAGGTCCTTTCTCTCGCTTAGTAGTGGTAGAAACTATGGCGGGCCTGTAAATGAAAGAGATGATTAATTAAATGGGAAAATTAACAAGGAATAGCAAAGATCCGTATTTTTCTTAATGATAAAACCCACATCTTCGAGGCCTCGAGCTTAACATCTGTCGTCGACAGAGATGGAAAATCTTGGGTGGAAAAGCTCAACTCTTGCTGTGTGGTTTGATGATTTTGATCCATAGATGATTTTCTGTCAGCATCTATTGCTCTGTTTTCTTCTGTGTTTGGGATGCTGGTTGGGTGCAACATCATTTCTGTAGACATGGCTGAGTTAGTCTCTAATGGGCTCAGTTTCTCCTCTGATTGGGGAATATCTTTTGGAATAGAAGTTTCTGCTTTATAAGAACCAGAATTGTCAACTTCTGTATTATTATCAGATTTTGGAGACATAATGTCAGCTTTTGCATCCTGGTGTTCCTTTTCTGTTTCAACTTTCATTGCAGGATTAGCAGCAACAGGACTTGTAGAGTTCCCTGGAAGGAGGCTTTCAGAGGGCTTGGAAGGGCAGGCCACCATAATTGCAGGATTGCCACTGCCTTCAGGTTTCACAACCCTTGGCTTTTTCCTCTTTGGAGCTGCAAAAGATGTGTTACTCAATGGTATTTTAAGTCTCACAACTTAAGAAAAATATCTTCAGTTCCATTTTTTAACATGCACGCCATTCTCGCATGATAAGTGTGGCAATAGCATTTTTACAGCGAGTGCTAGCAATAAGCAGTGAGAAAACGGGATCATTACCCAAAAAACAAAAAGAATAGAAAATAATGATTTCTTCTTTATCATAACATTTCTTTGCTCACCCATAACAGTTGTTGCATGTGTGGAGCTTGAATGCTGTGGCAACACCATTTGGTGTGAAGATGAAGGTGGGGAAATAGGAGTTGACACTGGAGATGAAGCTTTGGATGCAACTGAAAGAGAACCTTCATTTGCTGAGTTGTGCTTAAAATCCAGCGGCGGCGGCGACGAACTCTGGACGATCTCTGGTTTAGCTGGAGGGGAATGAGATTGCAGTCTGTTCAGCCCATATAAGACCTGGGCAACTTCAACTTCACTTTCAGAAATCGAAACCTGAAAGACAGCGCAAGGCAGCAACAGAGTTGCTTGCTTAGCATGGCTGAGACAAATAATGTTATAATAGAAGGGATTGAGAAAGAGAATTCTAATTACTGACTTTTGATGTCTTTGGCAGTTTGGTTTTCACTGTTACAGGTTTCTGCAACAAATTACACATATTAGAAGGAAACCAAGTGAAAAGTTAAAATAACAAAGAAACAAGGAAGATAATCCTAAGCAGGAAGTAGGAAATGAACAAAAAGATTCTATAAGCATCTACCAACTTATAGAATAATCTAAGTATTCCTCCAAGTTTTACCCAAAAAAATGTCACCAAGATTCAGCTTAATCCCCACTGTAATAATCAAAGAATCCAGGATGGATAGAAGGCCATTGTTATTTTCTCACTTTTTGACACAAGAAAGCAATACACATTTGAAAATAAAAAACAAATTAATATACGTCAATGCAAGCTTTTGTCATTGGAATCAAGGAAAAGCTCATAACAATGACAACAAAAACCTGGCTTGTTCCAAAAAGACAGAATGCTAACTCATTCCGAAAGAAGTAAATCTCATAGTAGAATCAAAAACAATTTTCTGGATTTTCCAAGGAAAATTAAAAAAAAAAAAAAAAAAGGAAATTTTACATTTCATTGCCCCTTTAAAACACCCGATCTCCAATTTCATGACTAAAATACTATAAATGTCACCGAGACTTACACTTTTTGAGGTCACCAGAGACGTACACTTTTTTTTTTACTTTTCTGCCCTCGGTCGTCGAGGGCAAAAAAGTTAAAAAAAAAAAAAAAAAGGAGTCTACCAGAGTCACTCTCGTGACATTAATAGACTTTTGGTCATGAAATTGGGTAGGATCCCCTAAAAAAAGTTCTAATGCATCTAAAAATCAAATCAAATAGAATTGTGACAGTGACCCAAACCTCCAAAGAAAGAAGAAAAAAAAACCCTAGTTCAAATGCATATGGTGACCGTTTAACTTCCCCAGAAACTACAAATACGAGTTTGTTAATACCCAAAATCACAGAGGCAGTACCATCACATGAATAAATACCCATACCCATAATTTCTAGCCTGAAATGTCATGGATACCAGATTTGTAAAATAAATTAACTGTCCTCCTTGGTAAAAAAAAAAGTTACCCATTTTAACAAAAGTAAAAATCTGAGAAAACAGCTTTCTTGGAAGGGTTTCAGAAATATTCCAAAAGGACTCTCAATTTAGAAAAAAGAAGAAGAGAAAAATGAAACGATTTTTAAATAGAAAGACTAAAAGAATCCCCAAAACCCAGAAAGAAGAAGAAAGATAGAAAGAAGGCATATGCAGTATGCACCCACCATTCTTTTGCTGGCTTTCATCGAAGCATTTGATGAAGGTGGAGAGAGGGATGTTGCAGTCCGTGCAGGCGAAGAAGACGACGATGGCCAAACGGCTGAAATTGAATCCTGTAACCTCTTTGCTGAAACTGGAAACACACACACACACAAGAAAAAAAAAGAAGATAAAGATTGGAACCTTCAATAACAGATGATTCAATTCTTACAATTAAGAACAGAAAGGCATTGAAAGGCCCAAACCGGAGCGAGCCTTGCGAGGAACCGAGACACCAATGATCTCGTCCGACCCCTGAAACGAAGCAAGAACAGAAAAGCCCTAATCAGAGCAGCAGATTAAGATGAAACACGATTAAAGATCGAATTTACCTTCCATTGTGTTTTTCCTCTGGTCGTCCTCCGCAAAGATGAATTGCCAACACCGCCTCCTCCTCCTCCTCGCATGGGCTCATCCTCGTCGTCATGGTCTTCGTCCAAGCTCTCATCCGAGCTTCCGTCGCCGCCTTCGCCTCGATCGACATGGAAGCTCTCGTTTGAGTTCACTCTCCTCCTCCGACTCGGCCGCTCCTTCTTCGATCGATCTCGAAGCAAATCGTTCCCTCCATCTTCAATCTCACCAGCACCTTCAATGGACAAAAAATCAAAACCTTTCAGGTCCGAAGATTCCAAAAATAGAAGAAGAGAAAATCGAGACAGAGAAACAACTGTAGAATTGAAAGACTTTTCCAGATCTGCTAACCAGAGGACTCCCGATACACGCTACCACGAGATCTGCGCCTGGATGAAGAAAAACTTCCAGAAACCGAAGCCGTTCCCCTTCTACTCTCTCTAATCCTCTCCATTTCCACTTCGATTTTCACCGAATCTGCTGCTAATTCCTTCGTCTTTCATCGAAAAACTTCAAATTCAAAGATTCAGAAGCATATTCCAGCTCCAGAATCCTCACTCCAATTCGTCAAAAAAGATCAAAACCTAAAACCAAATCAAAATCCACGAGAAATGCTCTGCTCGGTTACTGTAGCAGCTCGCAAACTCTATATCGTTGCAGGAAGCCAAAATCACTAGTTCGGAAACCCTAGCGAAGAAAACTCCCTCTTTCAGGCACCGATCCGCGTAACGGACGCTCGTAACGTTTCAAAAGCAGAAACCTTGCACCAGCTCTTCGTATCTGTAAGCGAAAACCAGGAACTGAATTCCTTTCACTGCGTCTGTATCGGATTCGGAGTCGGTGATTTCAAACAACACGAGAGAAATCTCGGATTCCGGACGAAAAATCGGAAGCCGAAACCCTAGCGACAAGTGGACGATTTCGTCTCCTTCTTCTCCGTCGTCGCCGTCTTCTTCTTCCTCTCCTCCTCTCTTGAAATAATGACACAATATTCTCCTTCACGTCACATAAAAGCCACAACCAGCGGCTGAGATTCGTCCGTGTATCCCGACAAGAGAGATCCGAGCGTCCGTCTCGGGGGAGCAGATCCGACGGATGGAAATAGAGAGTGCCGACGTGGCAGAGATCCGACGGCTGTGGAATCTCCAGAGTGTCCGCATCATTTGGCTTCCACGTGGCGAGGGTTTAGTGGGTAGTTTTGGTAATCTTTCAAGTACCTGCCGAGACGGTTGCAGTTTAAATCGATCTGCTACTGGCAGCAGCCGGTTGCAGGGTCGATCACGTGGCACGTTCGACCGGCAGAGGGTCGACGTGGAGCAGATGAGGACAAGGAGAAACTCCCGGTATTACCGGCAAGATACCCGCCAGAGATATAATGGGAACAAGGAGAAGGAAAGGGATCACCGGGTCTCCAATGCCTTTGGCTAATGTTTACTACTTTTTACAAGGTGTGTTTTTTTTTTGGTTTGATTTGGTAAAAGATTGATGTCTTTGTAGTCCGCGGGACATAAGGGGATGGGAGTGGGGTGGTGCAATTCAATGTCAAACACTAATATTTTTTTTTTTTTTTTCGTCGAGGGTTCCCAATCCTCTGGACTAGACTAATCCCCCCGGACCTAAATGGAAGCTGGATAAACTCCCCTTTAGCGCCAGTGTAGTAGTATAGTTTCAAACCTATAACATCCGAGTGCAAACCGTGGTCTTAGGCCCACTGAGCTACCCCTTGGGGTTAAAACACTAACAAGTAGATGTGGCTTGTGAGGGTATACAAATATGTAACGTTGGGTTGAATCACATAGGAAAAGTGTTTATGCCTTCTAGCTAAGGATGGAGGTGGATCATGTTGAAGGGCGGTGACTCAATTGGACAAGCATATTGGTTTTTGCTGCTCTAATCAAGTTTTTTTTTTTTTATGAGGAATTTATATATTGTTGTCGAAATCATACGATTCGTATTTAATCTCTAATGATTCATACGAATTTTAGGGGAGAAGGTCTGTATCTATTTAACGAATCCTATTTATACATGAATTTTAGGACTCGTGTGTGAATTTTACGATTTAATACTTGTTTCTTTGTATCTTACTGTTCAAGGGATTTGGTTGAGCGGGAATAGCGACAGCCAAAAGGCTAATATTAATGATATGTATTTTTCTCTTTTTAAGTATTTCTATTTTTAACTGGATATTAAGTGGTTAATTAAATCTCTTTCAAACTTTTGTGAATCTAAGGACATTTTTAGAGATAATTAAGGAACGAGTATGTGGGTAAGGCCTTTGACTATATATATAGTAGAGATAATTAATTTGATCAATTGTTCACAAGTTTAATCTAAATGAGAGAGTTTATGTAAGACATTAGACAATTTAATGCTCTTAGTACGAACCTGCAAATTCCCAATGGAGGTTCTAAATTTTTTGAAGTAAAGAAAGCTCAAAGAATTCTCAAATCCCTAACTCCTCAAGTGGATTTGACAACCTAAATTATGTTAAGATTTTGATTTCGGATTTCCTAAGCCATTTCTATCCGTGTTGTGAGTCAATGTGTGCTTTTGACTTTGAAGTGCCATTTTACGGAATCTCCTGGTGCTAGAGGGGACTTCTAGCGTTAGGGGTCAATTTTGGCCAGCCTAATGTCAAAATCCATTTTTAGCACCAAGGTTTATAAATATAACTCTCCTTGGCATCTAAGCCAAAATTTTCTGTTAGTGTCAAACTACTTCCCCTATTTCATTCTGTTTTTTCATTGTACTTTTCCTTCGATTTTGCTTGCTCATTAGTTTGCCTTGGAAAGTTTTTTCGTTCTATCTTTCTCATATTTCGATAATAAGTTAGATTAGGAACCGATTTTCTCTGATAATTATTTGTCTTAGCTCCAATCAATTATTAACTACTTTTTTTTTTCTAAATCATTCATTATTACACGTCCTAATAATCAGTGTTGCGCAATAAATTAATAGCACTCAAAAGGAGTAATGTCTAATATTAGAGTTGTCAAATAAGTGAAAAAGAAGCAAGTATTTATCTAAATCCTATTTTTACATGAAGATCAACTCAACCATACACACTTGAAATGAAGTATAATTTGGTTACCGCATATCTATGAGAGGGCCTGATGTTTGAATGGTCTTGATCAATCCAAGTTGGGGCTCATTAGGGACAAATTCACTGATCCAAAATGAAAATTGCCATGCAAATGTCAATATATGATAATTTCTCTATAAATTATGGAGCTTCCTAGAAAGACAAACATGATTTTAAGTTTGATAAATTAATTATCAAGGTGATTTTTGGCGAGATCCATTGCCGCAATAAGTGGTATGTATAGGTGGGGCTCACTATAAAGTTCCACGTGTCTCACTCACTCGGCTCTGAGTGAGATCCTAAGAGCATCAAGACTCATATAGGTATATATATGCATTTATGCTTTGTAAAAACTCGGCTCTGAGTGAGAGCCTAAGAGCATCAAGACTCATATAGGTATATCTATGCATTTATGCTTTGTAAAAACTAACCCATGTATTAATGTTAATATTGCTTCATATAAGCTTGATGAACCTAATGGAAGTCATAAAAAAGCCTACGCATTTCTGCTTTTAACTCGCTTTAAGAAGAATGAAAGAGTGTATTATTATAATTTGTAGCCCACAATTAGAGTCCATCTCCCATCATATACACATAATTAGGAAGATTTTTGCCTGCATTCCAACAAATTGGTGTCATTGTCACAGTGGCACTCATGAAATTCAGGGGGGGGGGGGGGGGGGGGCATATTACATATGATTAATAATACAAAAGATTATATTATCACATTTTTAATCCTATGCTCAATCTAAATGTAAGACCAACTCCTCTTTGCATAAAATTTAAAGACATTTGGTGTATGAGGAGGTGTTTCATTTGAGTGATTCAGATTTTCAATAGATATGTCCCACTTTAGAGTTCCACTCACGAGAAGCACGAAGGAAACATTTGCGAGATCTAAAGTCTAACAAACTTCATGCCTCTCATCCCACATCAACATCAATGAGATTTCATCACTCTACCTCTCGACACCGATGGATGAACTGACCCATAGCAATGCTGTAATGATTGTGGAAAAAACCAATGGGCACTTCAGGATCATAGGTCCCACTAGTGCCATGTGCCAATGGCAGCATCAATGAGTAGTCTTGCCCGCATGTCTGATTTTGATTTAGATTAAAATGTGGGGAAAGTGTCTTTTTATTTTTTCGGTACTTGTCCTCACTGGTATTTTAAACATGGAGCCCTAGGAGTCAATCCCTGAGCTATTAAGTAATAATAAGGTGTCAACACTACTCAACCACGAGTGTGTTGGAGCGAGAATGATTTGGGCTAGCGCTCGAAGGGTTCCTTTTCTCTATTTTCTTCTTGAACTCTTATATCATATTTGGATGTGTATTTCCTCTTACGCGTCGGTTTTCATTTTTTCTTCTTTGATTTTCTTTACTTTACTATTTTTTCCATTACTATCGCTCCAAGTTATACTTTTTAGTGCAATGTGCTTGTTTATGCTTTTACTAGTGAGATCATGATTTTGTAATCTTGATCGTTGATCTGATAAAGTGGTTGGTATTCTGATTTTTATGGTTTCAATGGTAATAAAAAAAAAAGGAACAAAAGGGGTTGAAAAAAATGGAAAATAGAGAAGTTGCTAGTAAATTAAATTGTTACTCATGAGGGATGAAAAGAAGAGAAACTAGAAAAGAAGCAAAAGAAATAACTGTTAAAAATGGGAATGATAGTTATTAAGCCGACAGTTTTTTTCCCAACTGTCCATCAAATTAAAGGTTGTACAAGTTTTCTTGGTTAAAAATAAATTATAGAGTTTTTCGTATATACTCCCTAAGGTTTCTAGAATTTGTAAATAAGCCCCTATGGTTTCAATATTTGTATATATCCCCTGCCTTTTCATTTTAGTGCCTTTCATATCCCAAAATTAGTAGATGATCCATGCACAACCCCCAATTAGATTGACGAAAGTCTCAAATACATGATTAGGCTTCATGTGCATAGGAGAGCTTGAGAGAGACTATTGGGACTTGGGGATAAAATAATGGTGTTTTTATAAATAATGACATACTTAGTTTTGTTTAATGAATTTAAGGGCAAAGTTGTCATTTTTATAAAAACTCAACATAAATCTTTTGGTGGTCACCTTTTTTCGTTAGAGTTTTTTGTATATACCCCCTAAGGTTTTCATGATTTGTAAAAAGGCCCCTGTGGTTTCAATATTTGTAAATAGGACCCCACTTTTTAATTTCAATACCTTTCATGTCCCCATATTAATTTATATTGAAAAAGGGGAACCCACCATGAGATTTGTATTAAACTTTTATAAAAACAACACATTTGCCCTAATATCCATTAAACAAAAATGAATATACTATCATCTACAAAAAAATCATTATTTTTCCCAAGTCTCAATAGTCTCTCTTAATAACTCTTTAATACACATAAAGCCTAATCATATATTTTGAAACTTTCATCAATTTAACGGTGGGTCGTGCATGGATTGAATCAATTATAACCAATTATAAACACAGACGTTGATTATCATTATGATCTATTTGGGTTTAATGAAATAGACCATGTATTGATAAAAATAATAATTTACATATGGTTATTCTCTCACACTAAATGTAATTATTAATATTACAAGCGTTAAACAAAATGAGCCCAAGCTTTTGAATTTATGCACATGGGGATAAAGAGATAGGCAAAAGTGTCTACAAGAAAAAATTCTACATTTTAATCAAGTACAAAAAACTTTAGATCTATCCAAGGTAAATTTCACTAGCAGATGTTTTCATATATGGACGTGTGATGTTGTCATCATCAATGCCTTTAAATTCATGGGAGTTTCACTTATTTGGTGGGTCCCACATCTCCTTTATCTTTGGATGAGAATGTCCCCATGTGGATGTTCTTGTAGGGTAATAATTTTGTGATCTAGATGTTTATAAAAAAAAAAAGAAGAATTTTCAAATATGGCCTTAAGTTTTTGCCTTATTTCAAAAAAGGATACACATTTTAAAACTTTTCAAATTAGTCCTTAAGCTTTTTAGTAAAATTTTCAATTAAGGACATCTGACCATTTAAATGTATTTTCTGGTGACTTTTTCCCTTAATATTTTAAAAATATCTAAATTACCCTTCATTTAAAGCCATGACATGGTTTCGGCAGTCATTACATACAGCTAATCTCTGTAGGAATACTGGGTGTCCTTGATCACTGTGAGAACACCGGCGAGGGAAATGAGAAGAATATGGAGAAAGCAAAAGAGAGTTTTACTACAATGAAGGTTAATTTAGGTATTAAAAAAATAGAAAAAAATTTTTGCCAAAAAATAACTTAAAATAGATGGATGTCCTTAATTGAAAACTTTCTGAAAAACTTAGGGACTAATTTGAAAATTTTTGAAACTTGTGTCCTTTTTTGAAATAAGGCCAAAACTTAAGGCCTTTGTTGAAATTCTCCCATAAAAAAAATCAGAATTTCCAATCATCCAATCCTAAGTTATAAAACGGTAAGTAAGGTTTCTATCTATTTTATTTTATATTGATAGATTATAAAGCTTTCTTGTATGTCAATATCCTGTTAAAATCAGCAAGTACTTTTACAAGGGAACTATCCCCCATGATTTGTATCTTTTTTACAAGTTGACTCTTGATTTCTATGCATGTTTATAGGGGGACTTTATACCACTATTCTATTTTCATAATCAAGATAGCAACAATGCTACATGGCACCGAAACACTCTCTCTCAAGAAGCATCCACTCTTAGTAGGCTCACTAAGAAAGTAATAAAGGTGATGGAAAACTTTGGATGTGGGCTAGGGATACCTGAAATATCAAACCAATAAAGTCGCTCTAACCCTTAAATTTCAAATTCTCAAAGTTTAATATCATACGTTACAAAATACTATTATGATAAGATTTAATGGTGACTAATGTCCAAATCAGCGTAAAACTAAAGACAAAGTCAATACAATTTGTTGGTGTCTTTTCTTGGTTGCCTGGATTAAGGGTGAAATCAAATAAATTAAATGGTCAAATTAAAAGGAAAAGAAAGAGAAAAGAGTTTGAAAGTAAAATATAAAATGACAAAAATCTACCTTTAAAAATACTAAATGACAAAAAAGTTATTAAGAAAAGATACTAAATGACAAAAAGGGGAGAAGAGGCTTTTTTAATGTCTTTAGTGCCTTTATTCTTTATACCCTCTTATTTTACTTTCTTCTAATTTCGCCCTTGACTTTATTTCATTTCACCCCTTGTCAAAAACAAGCAAGCTCTAAAATAGGCAAAGAATCAATCTTAGTGCCATGTACTTAGTCCAAATCACTTCTATCTAGGTAGACTTTCATCTTTTCATAATAGAATAAGTAGAATTTGGTCAATCACTCAATTGGTTGAAAACAACCCCTTTGGTCATGGTGGTCAGAGAGCTTGTTGAATTAATAGGTATAATTATCAATGACAAAAGAAAGACAGGTAGTCATGGCTGGGTGTTGACAAATACAAGTGAAAATTGACTTGAACCCCTAATATATGGGTGGTCCCCCACTTTGATTGATGACCTTCCACCTTTTACTAAAATAAAAAGAGCAACTTTTGGAGGCCCTGTTTACTTATATGTTGAACCCACAAAAAAATAACAAGAAATAAGACATTTACTTTTAACTAGAGATGATCCCTGGTTACTTATATGCTGGACCCACAAAAAAGAAACAGGAAATAAGACATTTACTTTTAACTAGAGATGATCTCACTCTCTCTCTCTCTCTCTCTCTCTCTCTCTCTACCAAGGCATAGTTTGAAACAATCACATGTTGGTTTCAGTGACCAACTTTTATAGTTATTTGGGCATGATGTTTCTGCCTAAACATATATTGTTTAAGTTTTGCATTAGTTTCTGAGCTTTTATTTTTTGTGTGGATTTCAAGGAGAAAATGGGGTTGTCCTTGTCCTGTTCTCTTAATATAGTCTAAAGAAAAGTTAAAAGAGTAATGTTACACTGGCAGGAGGAATTTTCCTTATAAAATATACACTTTCAGAAGGACAAGGCTGGTTATAAGGGTATATGAAATATCATACTTGTTTAAATGATTCCAGGCAAGTAATACTTAGTTTCAAATTAAGGTTACTGCTAATTCGAAAGGTGGGAAAATATCCTCCTACGCATAGAGTTATGACTTTTGCAAGAGTGTCCATTCGGACTGTCCCAAAGGTAGGACCTCCAGAATAGCACCATCACGTATGTAATAACAAGCACCAAATTGGATTGAAGAGCGCCGGAGTGCAGGAGAACATCCTTTTCAAAAGGTGTAGGTATGTGGCTCCTGCATGATTGTTTTTTTTTGTTCCATATAGCATGATTCATGGATGTCACAGCACGCAGAGACTGATGCTCTAGGAATTGAGCTGTGATCACCTGGTCCGAAGACATCAATATCTACCAGCAAATGAGGCACCTAACAAAAAAAGTATGATTTTATGTGAGTGACTGTTTTTGCCTTTTTTTTTTTTTTGGATGAGGGATTTATGGAAGTGGAATCAAAGTAGAAATAGACACTAGAAAAATGTTGTAATTTCCTTGTAAAACAAAACTAACAACAAAAGAACGACATACGCAGCAGAGGAGTCTAACCTAAGAAGCAAGCAAGCTTGGTGACATAATTTTCTACAAAAATCAAGTCCTATGGATGTTGTTAGTCATCAAATTAAAAAAATTAAATGGATGATCAAGATACAATTTTGCTCACCTCCTATTCAAATGCACTAAGTAAAACTATAAGAGGTAGCCAACGAAGGTAGGTGTCAAACACAAGACCTCTCTTGGTTAACTCTACTTCGGATGTTGTGGGTCATCAAATTAAAAAAATAAAAAAAAATGGATGATCAAAATACAATTTTACTCACCTCCTATCCAAATGCACCAAGTATAACTATGGGAGGTGGCCAACGAAGGTAGGTGTCAAACACAAGACTCTCTTGGTTAGCTCTGCTTCGTATGTTGTCAGTCATCAAAGTAAAAAAAAAATTAAATGGATGATCAAAATACAGTTTTGCTTACCTCCTATCCAAATGCACCAAGTAAAATTATGGGAGGTGGCTAATAAAGGTAGGTGTTGAATACAAGACCTTTCTTGGTTAACTCTGCTTCGGATGTTGTCGGTCATCAAATTAAAAAAAAAAAAAATGGATGATCAAAATACAATTTTACTTACCTCCTATCCAAATGCACCAAGTATAACTATGGAAGGTGGCCAACGAAGGTAGGTATCAAACACAAGACCTCTCTTGGTTAACTCCGCTTCGGATGTTGTCAGTCATCAAATAAAAAAAAATTAAATGGATGATCAAAATACAATTTTGCTTACCTCCTATCCAAATGCACCAAGTAGAATTATGGGAGGCGGCCAATAAAGGTAGGTGTCGAACACAAGATCTCTCTTGGTTAACTCTGCTTACTATTTATTTCACATCTTTATACCAACATTTAATGGACATTTTTTTAATATCCAAATCTTAAAAGCCTCTCTCACATTAGTAAGCCTTACACACGGGAAGAGTGGCGTAGTGAGAACTGCCGCTCTGGTAAGGAGCCGTTCTCTACAAACTCTACTATTAAAATTAATTAGTATTTACTTTGTATAAGAAAACCATTGTTGTTTCCTGATTTCAGCTTTTTACTAGTTTTCTCCACCTTTGCTTTTATACATCTAAACACTTCCTTGGATAGAGAGAAAATTGTCTTCACAATCAAAATTGACTTTAGTAGTTTGGTAAAGAATATATGTGTGGAATTTGCATATTTGAGAATTCCTCATTGGCATAAATTTGAGGATTCTTTACTGAGGATTTACCTAGTTGAGGATTACAAATGGATATTGGTATGTATAGGTGTTTATAGCTAAGCAAAATTGGTATCGATAAATAAATTCACAAAACCAAGAATTCTCAAATCCTATGGATACATAAAAATACTAAAAAAAAAAAAATATGAGGATTTTCATTAGCCCAAATCCCGAGGATTTACAAATGCCAAATGTGGATTTTCTAAATCCTCAAAAACACCGGTTAGAAACTCCCTGTTGGTTTCCTAACATGACCTAAGGGCTTGTTTCTGCTAGGAACTAACAGTACGTGTCCAGGAATTCCTGAACATGATGTAACATGTTGTCTCTTGGAATTTCTGTATTCCATGTTTCTTTACTCGCATTTCTGGATTCCGGCCACATGAAAAGTCTCTTTTGATCTTTGGAAATCCAGGAATTCCACTTCCTTTACATTTTGGTGGAATTCTAAGATGCTCAAACCCAAAAGAGTATCCAGGAATTCAACTATGTTTGGGAATAAAGAAATTCTCTAGATAGCAGTTTTTGAAATTCTAACAAAGAAACATGCCCTGACCTAAGTGTTTGCCTTGATGACTTTTCACCAAAACCAGATACTATTTTACACATGGGATCCAAACATGAATGAGAAAGTGTCTACACTTTGATCCTCATTTATTCTTTTGAGTCACGTATATTGAGACTCATTCATATTTCCCTAGGTTCATTCATATAGGCTTATAAATGGAAAACCAAAAGTTTTCTTATTTTGTCCTTTAGAAGTGTTCCAAGAAGTCAGAAAAACAAAGGATGCCTAGGGAAACCTTTTGTGTTACCTGGAAAATGGGGTCTTTAACCGTGTTGCCCCTAAAAAAGATAGTCAAAAGGGGCCTAATGTAAAACTTTGTCCAACTAATCATCAAAGTCTAGACACTTTCAAGTACAAGGTTACATTTTCAGGGTTCAACCCAAAACTAAAACTGACAGAGAGATTCAGGGGTTCGGGTTTATTTGATTTATTTCTTGAAATCGGTTCTCCATTTCAACCCGGATTAATGACCATTTCGGCTATTTGACCTGCCAACCCAACCCAAACCAAACCAATTTTGCCAATAGAAACACATCTGAATTGGGTCCAAGCCACATGACTCCGAATTGAGTAGATACACCTAGACCAAATTGAGCACAGTACATATATACTTGCATTAAAAATCGAAACATGTATACACCATGCAAATGTATAATATATGGTTGTTGTGGGATCAGTTATCTGGGTCCTCCAGTATAACAGCTTGGACCCAACCTCAGGCCTGAAATTATTCAGAACCATACAATGGACCTAAATTTAAATTTAAATGGCCCAAAAAATTCGAGCCATAGCCCTTTTTTTTCACTAATTTTGGTCCTTGGGGTATTTGGGTCGACCCTTTATCCCTACTTTGGGTGAATCCCTTTAACTTTCAAGTTGAGTTCAGGTGCATATTCTCAAACCAAATAGACATATTTATTTACATGAGGGGAGCAGCGGAGTAAAATAAAGATTTGAATTAAAAAAAACCAATACATTGATAGCTCAGTGGCATTGGCATGTTAGTTTCACGGGACTGCCATGATCGATCCATGGCCAAATAGGTTTTGTCTCACATGGGTTCTACCACTACTCCATTCTAGCACAAATAATAACAACAATAACAACAATGGTTGAATCTGGAGTACGATAAAGAGGGAGGGATTGAGAATATAATACACTAAATTAGAAAAATAAAAAGTTCTCTTTCCTAAGTTATAACCTTTTATCATTTAATGCTCTTTAAGAATAGATTTTTTTTTATCATTTAGTCAATCCCCTCCTCTTTTAATTTTTTTTAACTTTACCCTTTATTTTACTCCACTATTCCTTGTCTCATATAAAGCAGCTACAGCCTGTTTTTGGTCCGTAAGTATTATCGTCAAATTATTATTATTTATTATTAGGGGTTTTTACGAAAATCGTCCTCAAATATAAAAAGTTGATTTTTTGTAATTATATTAAATAATTTTTTTTTTTGTGTTTAAGTATGTATTTAATTTCAAGCAAATAAATAAATTCATTTAACAATGAATTACTATATATTCCAATTTCGGACAAATAAGCCTTTGCGTTTAGGGTTTCAAAGTTAACTGTTTTTAAATTTATATTTTATTGTCATGCGATTCCAAATTCTTATGGCCAGATCAATGTGGAAGGGTTTGGACTTGATCACACAAAAAGGAAAAAATAGTGGCCCTATCAAAATCAAACTCCTTTTCTAATCTTACCAGCATAAGGGAAAGTTTAAGAGTGAGTCCTCCCAATATTACTAAAGCCAGCCGATGAACTAGGCTCTAGTTTGGCACTTTACTAGTATAGTTTAAGTTAAATGAAGCCTTCATTTTTCAAACAAGACATACTTTACCCACTAAAATATAAAAAAAAAAAAAAAACTCACTTTTCCCTCTAAAAAAAATATTCCATGACAAACAACTAAAAAACAAAATATCATTATAACCCACTTATATTTTATTCTTTCTTCAAAATCAACTTTACTTCACTTGACTCTATTAATAGAGTTGCCAAACTGACAGGTTATAAGCTGGCCCTCGATTCGTTTATCAAGAAAATAAAACAGACCACCGGTTTATCCTCCCACTTATTAGGTAGGCACCGGCCGATTTGCACCCAAACCAGGGAGATTGATTTACCTGTAAAACGTTTAATTGCATATTTTACAAATTTGTTGCTGAAGTGAAAGATGAATGCTGGATAAATGAAAAGGTACATTGACCAGTGAAAAATTCACATCCCATCGACCAAGGTTTTGCAAGAATTACACTATCAAATCAGACCCCACATGGTCTTTTCTTTTCCCCTTTTTTTCTTTCATCCACAGCTCAAGTCTCTTGGCTTTCCATATTAAGTTCCATTTCTACCATCCATTTGTGCTGGCCACAATCAACACACCGAAGTTGGCTTTTAACAATGGAGTGACAACACATATATCAAAGCCACTACTTTGAATTGAAACAGTTGGGTCGTTTGCACGCCCGCACACAGTACAAAATAGATATGTAGCTTGCCAATATAAAATACAAGATCTGTGCATAAAAAAAATGTGGGAATATACTGATCTGACATTAGGTCCTAAGGATATGGAACGAATACATCATGTTTCTTCTTGCTTCATAGGGGGACTGGAACACACGCTCACCCCACTCATGCACCAATGTCCCAACCATCTGGGCTATACAGCTTGGGATGAATACATCAAAATTCATTATAGACAAAGACTTATGACCTCTACTACTCACTGTATGACTTCAAAAATAATAACATGCTCATGACCCCTGCGGTTCGTTGCTATCATCAGAAAGTAACCAATTCAGATACTCTGATCCGTTATCAAATATGGAACTCTGACCAGGTGGAACAACCCTCTTTCTCAGTAATGTTTCAACACTAATGCATTTCCTTTTCCGCCCACCATGTGCCCTTGACCTAAACTGCTCATCAGATTCCAAAAAGTCACCCTGCAATCAAGATCCCAGAAGGAATTGTTCATAAGGGCTTCATATTAATAAGTCAGCAGTGTTCAATTGTCTTCATGGTTATAGAGTGCAAAACTATAGAGAGAAGAAAATGATCATCAATTCCAAGAAAATGAAACAAATCAAGCTCATTAGAGGCAGATCAATGGCCACTGGCATAAAATATAAATTGCTTCAGACAGCCACCAACATGATGCAAGCTCAATGTATGGTATAGACTGATATTTTTGGTGACAGCATATCTGCTGTTTCAACAATATACATGCATATTATGTACCTGTACATTGTCAGTGGCTGACATGACATCTCATCTTATAACCAATGTTGAGACAAATACATGAAAAAAAGAGTAAAATAGAAACCTTGATGCGCTGAGAAAGATGGGAATTTATTTTTTTTATTTATTTTTTTTTTTGAAAAAAAAAGAAAGAAAGAAAGAAAAAGGTTCTGGTGATCTGAAGA
This sequence comes from Umbellularia californica, assembly GCA_028538565.1. Classification (NCBI taxonomy): domain Eukaryota; kingdom Viridiplantae; phylum Streptophyta; class Magnoliopsida; order Laurales; family Lauraceae; genus Umbellularia; species Umbellularia californica. Next base: position 44,138,109 of record JAPQWN010000009.1, read on the forward strand.
TAAATGGCATAAGAGATATGAGGTTAAGGTCATGAAAGGCACAAGTGCACAACACACTGGAGAGGATAACAAAATAAGAACATAAGGCTCCATGCTATAAGTAACAAGGATAAGATTGCATAAGACATAAAATAATTTGAACATGTAAATTTTAGTATACATGCAATTGTAAGCAACTTAGCATGGAAAATTGTCTCCTCCGAATTGAAAACCAGGAGGCATTAAACTTACATGCAAATAGACATGAGCAGCAGATCTCTCATGATTATCCCTCACATGCTTGAATGGGAATTTCTTCCGGCACCAAGAGATATGACATGTAAATGGTCGGAGCCCAAGGTGAACAGTCTTTATGTGCTGCTTAAGGTTAGAAGTCTGCAAATGATACATTTGTCAGGTAAACCACTACTGGCATCATATAAATTTTTTATGACATACTATCATTCTCTCAACAAGCTCAACACAAAAAGTAAAAGAAGGATGATAACATAAGAAAGGTAATAGAACCTTACAGTTGAAAATGAAAGACTACAATCTTTAAAACTGCACTTTATACTCTCAATAGCATCTTTATCTTCATGGGTGCGGAGGTGTCGCTTGATATTTTTCTTGAGCTGTTGGGTCCCACAAACCTCACAGGGAACATATTGGTGGCATAATCTTAGATGATCCTTAAGGCATTCAGTGTTCGGGAAAAACTTCATACAGCCAGGTTCACAGCAGATTGCCTCCACAGAATCCAGTTTAACTGTGATGGACAGGTGAATAGGGGAAGAATTATAATACTGTCACTTGAAAGCTTCGCACAAGAGAGTAGTTTCGACTTGCGGATAGATTGATGTAAATGAATACTTTCTTAGACCAGCAAATATATATATACGTGTGTGTGTACACCTATACACCACATTCTCTTCCATTGGCTTTGCCTGTTTTCCACATTATCTTAAATTGGGATTTTCTTAATAAATAAAAAACTGAGTTCCAATATTTCAGCATATACCCAGAATTACACCAAAAAAGCCTGAACTGACTCAATGATAGTGGCACTTGTAGCTTTTGGTAGAACACAGTTGGAAATGAGAGGTGTAAGAGCTTTTTTCCATCAGTAAATGAAACTTCAAGCCCAAGCACTCTATAGCTTAGTGGTGTCAGCAGATGGCACTTCAGTTTCAGTGAATTGCCCATGGATCAGTCCTTGGGCCTGTGGGTAGTAGTAACTCACCTCCACCAGCAGTCCGATGTATCGGAAATAATAATAATAAAACTTCACCTAAGCAAAGCATCTTATAGAAAACAAATTGACTGCCTAGGTCGCTTACCATGTGAATCCTCATGCTTCCTCAACTTTGATGCATACTTAAATTTCTTTCCACATTCCTGGCATATGTGCTGCTTTTGCATGTCAGTGTCATGAGAGTCCTCATCATGCAATTCCTTCACATGCCGTTTCATGTTTCCCTGGAAAGCAAACTTCCGGTTGCAGTTCTCAATGGGACATATGAAGAGCTTTCCTTGGTGCTGGAGCAAGTGGCGAGTCAAATGATCTTTCCTTCTATAGCTAGAATTGCAGTCATCTATAGGGCATGTAAATGACCTCTACACCAAGTAGAAAAAGGATAGCCAGCTGAAGTTAAACTAATGAAAACACATAAGCAAATCACACGTACAAAAACCAAGTTACCATGATCTTTAAATCATGCGATAGTAGTGATACAAGTAACAGACAATCAAATAACAGGGTGGGGGAGAAACAGGATCAAAATCATGCAATAGTAATGATACAAATTACCTAAATTCCAAGCAAAATAGATCAAAGTGGTCATTCAATAGCTAATATCTGTACAGAGCTTCATAATTATCACTTTTAGAGAATCATAAATGCTGTTGGAAAAGTTGTCAACAAACCTCTCAGATATAGGTGCGTGAATGAGGCAATCCTGAAGGAGCTTCACAGGAGGTCACCCATCCTGATACTGGTCCATTCAAGATCAGGAATGTAGCCTCTTCTTCGCATTTTGGAGTTCTTTAGATGGGATCCAATGCTTCACGCCAAAATATCCAGTTTTCTTGTACTATTTTCATCAACTAAAAAAACCTAACCCTGCAAAACCATTTCCTTTCAGGCTATGCAAATTAAAAAAGACACTAAAAATCAGTCATATTAGACTATATCCCATTTAGAAACAACAAAAGACTAGTCAATTTCTCCAAATCAAAGAACCATGTAACATTGCATAATATTCAAACTTCATTACATTCCTTATAAAACATCAAATTTAGGGAAAAAAAACTTGATGGGAAAGGAATGGTCCCACACATAGAGATGCCTTCCTACCTACTATTCCAAACAATGAAAAAAAGGAAAATGTTGGTATAGCATACAAATACATGCATATTGCTTTTTGATTCACACATTCTTGAAACAAAGCTTAAGCACCCACTTCCTCAGGCTCAAAAAAAAAAAAAAAAAAAAAATTTGCTTTTTGATTCACACATTCTTGAAACAAAGCTTAAGCACCCACTTCCTCAGGCTTAAAAAAAAAATAAAAAAACTCAACATCCCCCCTTCATCATTAAAACAGAAAAATGATTCCAGAGCAGTTAAGCGATTTCTGAATCGACCCATTAGAAGAAATTGATGTGCGAAGAAGGAATTGACAAACACCAAGAAATCAATGGGTCTTCGCAAAGAAGGGTCTGTTTTCTTCATTTTTCTTGTTCTATCTTTTTCACTCTTTCGCATTCAAATTCTAAAAACCATGTAAAATCCAGTAGCAATCCTTTCCTCTAATCCAGTCCATTTACTATGATTTTGCTCAGTTCTTTTCGATCGGTTACTTGAGAACAAAAACATTGATACAAATTCGAGGGTTATTATATGAAATCGAAGAGAATAGAGGGAGATACCACAAGAGAATGGCTTTGCATATGCTGCTTAAGATACGCGGGTTTTTTGAAGCTCGCACCGCATTCCTTGCAGTCATAAGATCTGGGCCGCTGATCATCACGTTCCTTTTCTTTATCTTTGATTTCATCCTGAGTTAGACAAAACATACACATCCATACAAGTCCAAGTTGCAAATCAAGAAGAAGAATACGAAGAATCGAAAGAAAAGGGAGGGGATTACTTAAAACAACCCTAGATGATTCGATTCGATTCGATTCAATTCGACTGCTGTATATACCTTGTGTTGGGATTGGATATGGGAAGATATGAGAGATTTCTTTGATCTGCAAATACCGCAGTAATCGCAGTAGTAGCGTCTTATGTCTCTGAAGATGGGCGATGGAGTAGTAGTTCCTACTTCTTCTTCTTCTTCTTGCTCTCTTCTTCTCATTGGATTTGGATCAGAATCCATATCGGCCAGAGAGAGAGACAGAGAGTGTGATGTAGTTTGCTTAGGAGGGAGGGTTGGTTTTTTAGGGTTAGGGTTTTTGTAGTATGTTGGATGCTTGGATTTTGGTTAGGGCAAGGGTATGAAAGTAATTTCATTTCATAGCCCCAAGGGCCCAGTGTAAGAAAAGTAAGTGCGCCCGGCCCTTAAATTGGTAGCCCTGAAAAGGAGCTTTTTGTATAATCCCGGTCTCCATGTACTTTGGGCGAGTCCCGCAGCTCTAATAATAGAGTCAAGTGAAGTAAGATTGATTTTGAAGAAAGAATAAAATTTAAGTAAGTTACCGTGATATTTTATTTTTAATTATTTGTTATGGAATCTTTTTTACTTTTTATATGAGAAAAGTGGAGTACAAAGTGGAGACTTTACTTTTTATATGAGTTTTTAATTAGAGTGCTTTTAATATGACATATTGTCTGAAAAATTGAAACTTTACTTGACTTTTACTATGTTAGTAAGGTGTCAAACTAGCCAACGGAATTGGATTATGAATGGAAGGACAATTGCAAATGCTTGGGAATTGCATAAAAAATGGCGTGGCTGTGGATATATTTGGTCCACTCTGATCAAATCTAAACTCTTCAAAGTATCCAGCCATCATAAATTAGTATTACCTGAATTTGACACCCACCTAATTTTTTATAGGCCCTTGAATTGATCAAGCATTCTCTAGCGACCAAGATTTGGATAGCTCAAAGTTGGCCAACGAAAACCTTTCAGAATTCTACCCTCTAGTAGCTAATACCAAAAATAGAAATTGCATTCTACGCTCATAAAGAACCTAGCCAATGGCCAATTGGCCATGCAAATAAATAGCATATTATAATATATTAAGCCAGAAGGTTTTAGATTTGATTTTGACTTTACCTTTTAATTTTGACCTGAAGTTATTTTCCGATTTATACAACTATTAACATACTCTCTCTCTCTACTATTCACTAATACGCTTCTCCTACTTATGGACTCCAATCTTCCCCCTTTCCTAATGTACACATAAAATCTAATCTTTTCATGATATCCGTGATTAGCATGGGTTTTTTGTGCCAGTATATTATTATTGTCATCATTATTATTGCTACTGAAAGCACATGTATTCTTTTTGGCAAAATGTAAGCTCACTTTAGTTTTGAACCAACGAAAAATTTGCTCCCCTTCGCCTCAAAAAAAAAAAAAAAAAAAAAAAAAAGAGAGTAGTCCCCATCCTCTTTTATGAAGAACTTCTATAAAAGCATGGCCTAAAATGGGTGTCTTTGAGGCTAAGCACCCAATATCAGAAGGGCCTGAATAGAAAAGAAGTCAGATAAGGGTCACAGATTCTACCAATTTTAATTTTGGGTCCAGATGATTTTTTTTTTAACCATCGAATGCCCGCCGTTGTCTTTAACCATCTATTTGCAGTCCAATAAAAACCGCCGTTGTCTTTAACCATCTATATCGACCCTCCATCAATTTTTATTTGTTCTATTCTTGTGGCAAAACTTGTCTATGAAACATTGGAGAAACAATGGCAAAAATATGTTACTTTGGATGGAAGAGATTACACGTTAAACTTCCAGAAGACCACAAATACAGAAACCTCTTTACAAATAGATATAGGCAAAATATTACACAAGTTAAGGAAACCCTGAATGCTCGGATCTGGTGTTAGAGAAAAATCAATTTTGGGAAGGAAAATGCACTCTCGCAAGTTGGTGCTCCTTTCCTGCAACCCAAACGCCAGTTTGCGACCACTGCACATCTTCCCAGTCAAGGTTCTCCTCCAATACCTGGAAAAAAAATTTGTGACAGTTGGGAAAATGTATAATGATTTACCTACCATGAATGCAAAATGTGTACTACTAAAGAAAATGTTGCTGTACAATACAATAAAGATTATTCAGAGAGCATATACTGGTAAACATGTAACATGCCTCTTGAACCAGCCCACCTCATCAAAAGGATGGGTTTAGCAGTTGTTGCTTCTATGAGATTGTGAGGGAAAACAAATGCATACATTATATGATAGGATTGATCTGTGCAATTTCCAGCACATCATTCTTTCCAAGAGGTGGCCCCCCAAGGACTGTATGGTCCATGTGGGCAAGTAGATTAGTTAGGTACGTTATTAATATAAAACAAAGTTTCAATGTAGTGTTTCTACAGTGTGTAACAAAAAAGACTCTAGAGCCAACAGTAATTAAGAATCTTGAAAATTGCTACGTTGTTTGGTATTCTATTTGAGAAGGCCGATATTTTTAAGACAAAAATAAGACATTGGTGCTAGGCTAGGTTACATGAATTCTTTGGAATGAGCAATGTACCAATGTAGGACATGCTTCTATTCGAATTTAAACATTTCTTCGCAGTTAATAAGAGATTGTGCCATTCTAATGCTGTGTTTGGGAAGGGGGGAGGGGAGGGGAGGGAAAATTTGACGGGAAGGAAAATGAAGGGGAGGAGAGGGGGGGGGGGGGGAAATTAATTTTACCTCCTCTTGTTTGGGGAGTAAAAAAGTAGGGGGAAGAAAAGTGAAAAAGTAGGGTTTTGTTTGTTTGTGAAGTACATGAAAAATTACCATTTTGCCCTTACTTTTATAAAAGTTTCTAAAAGACAAAAAATGACAAAAAGGGCAAAGAGGACATTTTCCCTCCCCTCCCTCATTTTCCTCCCTGTTTTGGGGGGAAAATTTTTGCTCCCCCTCCCCCCCATTTTCCCTCCCTTTCTCTCCCAAACACCCTCCAAAAACATTTTCCCCCCACTTTCCCCTCATTTTTTTCCTTCCCCCCTCTTTCCCCCCTTCCCAAACAGGGCGTAAGGGCAAAAAAGGGTTAATAAGAGATTGTTGTCCTTTTTCCCTATGAAATCTAACTAAAACATTCAAATACTTATTACTTCACTAGTTAGAGTAAGATAAATATACATAATCTTTTTGTTGGGGTTTTTATAATGTTATTAAAAAAAAAAAAAACGATACCAAATCCATGAATCCTATATTTTGGGATTTGCCCAATAGGACACCCTTGGATGAGTATTAGATTCCAAAAGTCCTACCAGTATTCATGCAACTTGGTGCTGGTGTTCTTAGAATATGATAGAACAACATGACTATTTCACAAAATAATTGACACTGTTCTTTTCACATTTTGGAAGCTAAGCTGACTCAAAGGTCTTTTGCAACAATGATTAGTCCCCAACACTCTTGAGACTAACATAATTGTATGAATCCACATATTCAAAACATATTTTCTCCCTTTTTTTGGGTAAGTACTTCTCTCCATGCTGATGACTATGTTAGACAATTTCATACATGTGGGGTGGCTTTGGTCAAATAGCTATTGAGATAAGTACCTCCAAATGTTCGACGGGTAATGGGATTCCGATGGAACGCATGACTTTCTGCGGAAGAGGTCTTTTACATCGAGACCATCTGAATACATCAATGATGCCATCGCGATCTGTTGGGTTTCTGTCACTGATTTGGGGAGCATGTGGATTATGATTTTGCAGCTTTTCTGACTCTAATTCTGGAGCCTGAGAGTTTGTTGCCAGAATATTGCTGAAAACTTTCTCTCCATTGAAACAAAGCTCATACCTACACCAAGAGATGATCAGCCAATTAAGCATTCTTGAGAGGGCACACATTCACAATGATTCTGCTCCCACAAACCCTCCCAAGTAATCGCCATGCTGCCAAAGCCAGTTTCCAAGCAAAGATCAATTCATTTGCTTGAGAGCCTGGATCCACAATTTTGCACAGTCCAACTGGCCTTGACTAGCTTGCATCAATGGCACCTTACCCCATACAAATTTCAATCAATCATTTGCCCGTTTAACCCCATCCTCTGCACTTTTGTAGGAAATCCACAAAGCTGCATGGCACTTTCTTTCTAGCTCTCCAGCTACAGCCAGCCACCTGCACACCCTTCCTCTCCCCTCTACTATATAACTCGGCCTTCAGGCTGACATTTTCCAACTTCCAAGTGAAGGGCCTCTCGGTCCACCACCAATCCGACAAACCCTCACTCTGGGAGCCATCTCAATTCTCACTAGCTACTTTTTCAGGTTGCCTCTCTCCCCATTCAAGCCTGTCCAACGCTTGTTCCCATCATCCCCGCACAAAACCTCACATCAACCATCTCTACCACCCTCCAAGCTTCCCTAGATCTTAAACAAACAAATGTAAAACCTGTATTTCTCTCAATGTCTGTCTTCAGGATTAAACATTCAGTCATTGTCATCTTGGGGTCCAACCTTTTTCATATTCACCAATAAGCAATCCGAAGAAGAAATTATTATTAACATCTATTCAAATGAGTGCCAAACTCAAAGCCTTGTCCCAACTATGTTGGGGTTGGCTACATGAATTCTGTTTCTACATCCCAACTATAGCCAAATCCTTCGATAGGTTGCACTTCTTCATATCTAACCTTACTATTTCCATCCATGTATATGTATCATTGTATTTACATATATATATATATATATAAATAAATAGCATACCTCTTTGAGTGTGATTCCAAATACAATACTTCTCCCTTCTTCAAGCGCGCAGATGCATAAAGCGGCTTCTTGAGTCCTTTATCAGAAACTATGCCTATGCTATATTTAACCCTGATCAATTCTCAGATTAGTTGCACAATAAGTACAAAAGTGTTTTACTGATAAAAAAGAAAGTACGAAAGTATTTGAAGGAAAACCTAGAGAGAAACAAACAAAATCGAATTGAACTCATCCAGAAGTCCAGAATCACACACCTAAAATATACTCTATCAGATTGACAATATTATATAATTTTCTGTTTCCTAGATTTGCACATGAAAGTTCCATACAGTCACGACCACATCAGGGGTGGCAGGAAGAGTGTAAGCCTGCAAGTTTCGTGACATGATAAATTAGAAGATAAATTATCAATGGAAATGACTCCCAGAAATAATCACTTCTATGATATGAATAAGTTTTGCTATTACATAGAGATTAAAAAAACAAAATAACTAGACATTTTTGGTAAAAAAGCTGCAATAGTTATACATAAACCACAGACAAATAACCATGCTAAATATAAGCACTTATTTACATTAGATCAAAATCAATCAACAAATGTAAATGGAGAAAAAAAATCATAAATGTATAAGATAGAATTATCATGAGGCAATGTATTGGAAAATGAAAGATTACCACTGATAGTATTAGCCATTAGGCACACAATAACTATTGTACCATTACAATCAAATCAACATACAATATTTGTATGTATGTATGTATAAATGTATATTGAGTGAAGATAGGAAGCATACCATGGCTCATTGCATAGGTTGACCTCACGTACAAACCTCTGTTGCCGAAGTGCGTTCTATAGAAAAATACTAAGATTTGTATTAATAACAATGAAAATATATATTAGAAAAGAACAATGCCCACAAGACAAAGAAAGGGCTAAAAATTAATAAACGCTGGCAATACAAAGAAAAAATTAAAAAATAATAAAGATTAACAATACAAAGAAAAAGCTAAAAACTCTTGACGTCTATCATCATCATCATCATCAAAGCCTTGTCCCAACTATGTTGGGGTCAGCTACACGAATTTTGTTTCTCTATTCCGATCTATCTTGAGCCAAATCCTCAAATACGTTGCACTTCTTTATATCTATTTTTACTACCTCTATCCATGTCCTCTTTGACCTACCCCTACCCCTTCCCCTTCCCCTTGGTGGACCATCAAACTTCATAGCCAAACTTTTCCTTACCAACATCATTGTTGGCCTGTGTTGGACATGCCCAAACCATTTCAAACGGGTTTCTCTAATTGTATCACGTACGTTCCCTTTAAATGCTCTCGAAAATGCTCATTTCTAATTATATCGTTCCTAGTTTTGCTACACATCCACCTCAACATTTCCATCTCTACTACATCCATTTTGTGCATATATTGCTTCTTGATTGGCCAATATTCTAATCCATAGGTCATAGATGGTCTAATAGATATCCTATAAAGTTTTCGATGGACCTAAATCATATTGAAATTCATATACAGGATCTATTTCGTAATTCTGTGGAACTTCAAGACATGTTCTGTAATTATGAGGAAAACAAGGAATTAAACAGTACTTTAAACACAACTTTTTTTATATATAAAAAAAATACACTAGTCACCCAGAACTGAATCAGAATACCCGTCCTAATTCCTAAAATCTCCCTCCATTTCTGACTCTCCTCCATTCACTCTTTTTTCCTTTCTCTCTAATTTAGTTGATTTAAGGATTGTACTTGGTATCAAAGCACCCACACAAAAAAGGACTCAAGGAGAGCAGCATGGAGGCTTTCTTCTGACCGTGCAGGCCCTCAGGGCTGGTGTAAACATAATATGCGTTGGGTCAGCACCCAAGGCCGGAGAAGCCTTCATTTTGGTACGTTGGGTGGGGTTGAGAGAAACTTATTAGGTATGTGTGAATTTGTTTTTGATTAGTTTGTGAGCTTTTCTTATCGAAGTTCGTGAGAAGAGAGATGGAGACTCCCATCGAGTAGGTGAAGTGGTTCAACTTAGTAGAAGTACTTATGGGTTTTGGGTTCCAAATTTTGCATTTTTTTTAGAGCTTTCATCCTAGTTGAAAAAAGATGCAAATATCATTATTTTTCCATATGGATTTTAAGTCAAGGCAAAGAGATTTCCATTAGATCTCAAGTTTCTGAGTTGTTGATCCAATCCAATGAATCACGGTGAATCTATTTTCTAGAAAAAAAATTATTAAGGGCAATCCTATTCAGCTAAGATGGTTATTATTAGTACATACAGACTTGGATGCATAGATGGGAGGCTCAACAACCCATCAATTGATGATCCGAAATATGGCGACTAGGAAGGAGGAAACATGTTGGTGATGAGTTAGATTCTTAACTCCATGGAGGATGTCGTTGCAGCCAGTTTTAGATGTTGTAAAACTAAAAGGAGTTGTGGAATTAGATATCTGCAGCATATGCTCATATGAAAAAATAATGCTAACCAGTGACTATCAAATTGTAGAGAAATTGCGCAGTTCAAGCAAGGTGATCAGTTTCTAGCAAATATTAGCAAACATGGGGGAGTTAAGAACATATAGGCCTATGCAGTTCTGTTGCGTGAAGGTACAAACTAAAAAGAGAATAATTAGAAGCACAATATATTTGAGTTGCTACGTGACAGATACCGAGTCAGGATCCTCCCTACCGCCTTCAGAAAAAGTGTTTACCCTCCTCTAAAATGAAGAGCTTTGGTGAGTGGTGATGCTGGTACCCGAGTCTCTTACAACGGTTACCACCTTCGGAAAAAGTATTACCTCCTTTAAAATGAAGAGATGTGGTGAGTGGTGATGCTGGTTCCCGAGTCTCTTACAAGTTACAGCGGTTCCTGCCAGTCCGCTGAATAGCATTTTCATGGGTCAACCACTATGTTCGCATATGAAAATGATGAGCACCAAAATAATTATGTGAAGGCCATCATTTTAAACCGTAGACAAGGGCACAATGGCTCACAAGTCACAATGCAACCTGCGAAGTCCAACTTGGTTTTTTCCCACTTAATAACATGACGTGAACCCACAATCTCAAGGTTGCAACAGCGAGCAACTTCCAATGTGCCACGGGCTCTTGTCAGCAATGTCCAACCTGCTACATATGAAATTACGCATTTATATAGGCCAAGGCTCTCCTAAGCTTAAGCTTAGGATAAGATTCCGTAAGCTAACGCTTCTGGGGCCCATCCTTGGTCCATCCAAATGGACGAAACAAACAACCCCCCCTAAATTGCACATGCCTACCAACTTTTGGTCAGATCCAAATTTACTAGATCGTTGGATCGACTATGCACCGATCCGAATGGACCATTGACCATTAAACTTTTAGTGCTTAAATGGAGATGATAGAAACCACAGTTGTGGCTGATTTTTTACAAGAATGAGGGTCCTAGGGAGTCCTTCAAATTCCCCCCACCCCCATCCCCATATAGGTTCCCAAGTGGGCTCCACCACACAATTGAGCTTACTTCAGCTTACCTTATTCTTAGCTTCAGCTTAGGAGAGCCGGTCCCATATATATATATATATATATATATATATATATATATGGGAAGTGCTCCTATGAGAGACACTCTCACCAGCTTTATGAAAGATGGGTGGGGGCCCTCACTTTTAAGTTGGGGGTCTTTGCATTTAAGTTGGTGAGAGTGGATATGGAAGTGAGGGCCCCTACCCATCTCTCATAAAGTTGGTGAGAGTGTCTCTCATAGAAGCACTTCCCTATATATATATAGGAGAATATTCATGTGCATCTATCCCTCATCATAAGGTGAGGGACACTTCTATAAATGAAAATTTTCAAGTACAAAAGTGAATTTACAAGTACATAAGGTGAAGTACACTTCCTTGTCTTCATGTGCAAAAAGGGAAAGTACTCTCACCCTATGGTGAGGGATAGATGCACATGAATGTTCCCCATATATATATATATATATACCCTCACCCTATGGTGAGGGATAGATGCACATGAATGTTCCCCATATATATATATGGGCAAGGCTCTCCTAAGCTCAAGCTTAGAAGAGAATTCCGTAAGCTTACGTTTGTGTGGCCCACCTTTGGTCCATCCAAATGGACCAAACACACAACCCCCTTGAAGTGCCAATGTCCACCAACTTTCAGTCAGATCCAAATTTATTGGACCATTGGATCGATTGTGTACTAATTCGAATAGACTTTTGACCATTAAATTTTAGGGCCCATATGGAGATGATAGAAATCACAGTTGAGGCTGATTTTTTGCGGAAAGGAGGATCCGAATTGATTGGACAGTTGGACCGATTGTGTACTAATTGACTTTGATTTGTGGGACCAACACCGTTTTAACTTTGGATAAATTAAGCTTCAGCTTAAAAAAACTTGCCCATATAAATATGAGAAATCCCAGGGACAGTCGCCAGAGACAAGCGACAGACAGACGCCTTTGTTTTTTGTGCCTCGAGAAGCATGCGCGCTTCAAACGTTTGTCTGCCGCTTGTCTTGGGCCGTCTGTCCCTAGCATTGCTCTATAAATATATATATAAATATATATATATATATATATATATTGACGGAGGTTTCGTCTTGTGGTTGGTCTAATAGATATATATATAGATATATATATATATATATATATATATATATAATTGACGGAGGTTTCGTCTTGTGGATGGTCTAGATGAGTGCTCCTGCAGGAAACTATTCTCCTATATTTAATTATGAAATTATTTTGGGACAAATAGATGTGAAACCCACAAATGATTGCAAGAGACGATTGGTCAGTGGCCCTTTGACAAGGAAAAAAAAAAGGGAAAAGATGAGGGAAAAGTCAAGGGACCAAGTGCCCTTGATAGGTTCAGTAGGCCGACCAATCTGATTAAGATCAGAAAAGAGCGTCGGTAGTCATATCTGTGGGGCCCACCATCTTTGAAAATCAACGACCACAAAGGCCACAGAGTGAGACACTTTCCCTCATACCCGCTCATGTACCTCATTTGTCCTTACCCTACTCTTTACTTGTGATGAAAGTATAGGCTTTCAAAGACTCCATTCTCATGTAGATTTCTCTTCTAACTTCCCTACCCTTGTTGGACCTCCTTTTCATCTTTCAATTAATTGGGTCTCACCTATTACCAATCCAATCCTTTCGCATATGTCTACCCTCTTGAATTAACATTCTTCCTGTATGGACGCTGATCCAACCATTATCCACCATTGAATTTAATCAATGAAAACCTACTGGTACGAACTGCTCGGATTAGAATTTAGTTGCAATGATATTTGGCTAGCTCTTAGTCTTCTTGCTGTTCTCCTTGATTGTCATGCATTCAGGTAGTCCCTACTTAAAGTTCGTCATTGCTATATTTTGAACATTATCAATCCCTCATTAGCATACTCTCATCGAGTAGTACAGGCAGCTTGTAAATCATTTACTTTCGTATTTTCAGTGAGATCAAGTTCATTATTTAGTCAAGCTTACTTGAATTGAATCCTAACGCGGTGTAGATTGACATAGATATAGTTATTGGATCAATCCCATTACCATATCTGAAAGAGTAGGTCGGAATTGTATATTTTTAAATCATCACAGATTTATAAATCCAATCCTATGATACATGGATATTTCAAAATGGGCAACATATCATGTCATATCGTATCCGATACTTCACTTTTTATGTGTAAAATTTATGTCCTTGCGTGGCTATGGTGTGTCCTTGCCGTATCCATATCGTATCTATGCATTATAGATCCAATCAAAATCCAAACCAGGCCTTGATTCTCACCAATCAATACTAATGATTTGCATTTATTGTCTGAGCAAAATGAAAAAAAGCCCCACTCCTATAATTTTGCTTCAGATAAAAATGGACACTAGTGTTTTAAAAAAACCAAGCTCAGAATCAGTATATATCAAAGGAAAAATTGTGAAACAAAAGTCATAAAGTGGAGACAAGAGATGTATCTGGTTTATAAAGAGATTCTCTTAGGTAGACTGGACAACCAAAGGAGCTTCTTCACTTGCAAATTAAGGATCACAATAGCTTCAAGTATCTCTTTTTCTCACCAAACATATATACCTTATAAAAGAGAATAAAGAGTCCTCTATCTCTCAACAAAAAGGTGAAAAGGATGCAAAAAATAATATAGAAAGGATCACTTGATGATTGTCTTTCTTTACCCTTCATGTTTCACTAAATCCTATGGATCACATCACCAGTTCACAAGTGTGTCTGGTGTTGGGTTAATCTAATCTCCAGTATTGAGATTAGTATCCATCTTAAACAAGTTTTGTTTCCCTAGAAGCAATCCAAATATTGCTTATAAGCAAACCAAATCAACAGACCTACCTATATGCATATGAATCATTAGGGTAGGAGGATTGAAAGACCTCATTTGGGTTAGGATTGAGTGAAAAAAGTAACTCCACCGGACCGTCCTAACCCTTATTTAATGACCTTATTATACACAGTTCTTAAAATTCAATCCAATACTGCTTGTGAGGGGAGTAAAAATTGATCATAGACTGGCCCAAGTGGGACCCACAATCTGCTATGCATATATGAGTCATTTGCATCAATAAATGGATTTACCATTACCATCACCATCACCCAAATGGGACATATTTGTTGGTCCAAATCCAATAGCAAGAAGAAACAAACAGAATCAGATGCACCAGTAAAGCTAAAGGTTGGCACATTTCTTTACCTCTTTTTAAATATATGTAGGAAACTATTCCATCTTTCTTATTACTTCACATGCAAGCATTCTTTATGCTCTCCTCCTCCATAAATCTGTGAGTCAGTTCAAAGAGATAGGCAAAGAACCTGAGATAGATTCATTCAAAAATCTTGTCTTTGAATTGGAAACCCAATCATGCAACAGAACTGGTGGCCTAAACTTACAGAGTGGCTGAAACCTGGCCATCAGAAACCAACCCACCACAATTCTCATGTTATAAAGGGGACTGTGGTTGTTCGCCGGAGTCACAGCCGATCGGGCCCTGGAAAAGCAGCTTCCATTCAGCTTTATAGTAGCACCCAAGTTGACGCTGGTAAGTAGTTTTCAAATTCATAAATCTGATTTTTTATGCCACTAACTAGAGTACTATTATCAAGGTTTTGTAGAACATGAATTGTGGCACTTTGCAGAGTGAAGTGTTTCAATCGAAACCATTCATCTGGTGGACCACCAAAAGCTTTTATTGATCAAAACAGCCCATTTTCCTCATGTACAATGAATTGGAACAACCTTTTGGTTAGAACATGCTTACAAGTTACAATGGACCTCACTAGGAGCTTTAAAGATGCTGAGACAACTGACAGAGGGCCAATTCTGTTCCATGTTTTTGCAAAAGCAGCATCTGCCTTTCTGAAATTTTCATGTCCCCCATGTTTGGCTCCTTATATTTACACGTTGCCGCAGTAGGCCACAACCCACCTTTCACTAAAATTATGCTAAAATGGCATTAGAAGTTTCCTTCAATCTAACCTATTCCACCCAATTCCCTGATTACATGATAACAGTCCTGCCTCCAATCAAATGTGCAACTTAATAGGCCCAAATGGAACATAAAGAAGTTCTTATACCCTTCTTTTTGATACATACTCTCTTTTTCTATGTCAAACTTTTGGTCTAATAATCGAACTGACAGAAAAAGAAAAGGTGTAGGCATAAAAGCCAAAGGTATGCATGAACTTGAAACAATTTGCTCTTGTATTGATCTATTCTTTACTAATCTATCCCTCCCTTTCTTTTCTCATCTCCAGGTACTGGAAGAGGGAGACTGAGTGACAAAGCACACCTAAAATATGGCAAGTGTACCAAACACAATGGCACAAGCATTGTAACTTACAAAGTCACATTCCATGTGGAGCCAGAATTTGGAATTCCAGGTGCTCTCCTCGTTAAAAATGGGCATAAGCATGAGTTCTTCCTTAATTTCGTAACGCTTGAAGCTCCCAACAATCTGAATATTCACTTTGAGTGTAAATCATGGGTCTATCCAATAACCAAGACAAAATCAGATCGCTTGTTCTTCTCAAATAAGGTATGCCATTTTGCTCATGCATTGAATTTATGGTTATTTCTAGCACTATCAACACATGGCCATAATTAGAAAAACAAAAGGCGGAATGACAAAATCCACCTTGATTCTGCCCAGTATTGTGAGTTTTCAAAATTTGGGCAAAATTCTCCAAGTGAGAAGTTTATAGAGCATCTTGTTCAATAAAACTAGATGGATGAGCTCTGCTAATGGGAAGGTATGCCATGTCTCACTGAATCTGAGCCATCCAATTAATGGGCCACCTCACAGCTGCACAATGCTTAGGAATAACAATGATTTGGTGTTACTTCTCTCTCTCTCTCTCTCTCTCTCTCTCTCTCTCTCTCTCTCTCTCTCTCTGTGTGTGTGTGTGTGTGTGTGTGTGTGTGTGTTACAACATTCAAGTTGGTGCTTGCCTTTCTACCATGTTCTTGTAGGTTTATCTTCCTAGTCAAACACCTGAACCTCTAAGAGAACTGAGAGAAGAGGAGCTTATCAGCTTGAGAGGAGATGGAAGAGGAGAGAGACAGGAATGGGAACGGATATACGACTACGATTGCTACAATGATCTTGGAAATCCAGACAAAGGCAGCGAACATATAAGACCCATTTTGGGGGGAACGACATATCCATATCCACGTCGGGGAAGAACAGGTCGCCCTCCAAGCAACGAAGGTACCATTTTTAGTTTCTACTGCTTGACTGAGGAGTTAAAGATCAGTTTTTTTTGGTGCACTAAACCTTGTTAACCTCCCACATTTGTGAACACAACCCAACGTACAGCACATGTTCAGATCCATCTTGTTGATATAAATTGTTATGCCATTCACTAACAGCTCGAGCTTTTGGTGTTACTAGTTATTAACAAGGTATCAGAGCCGGAGGTCGTGAGTTCGAAACCTCTGGGAGGCATATTCCCTCCATATGTCTGTCCAAATTTCAAACTCTGTTTGTTGCTACTATTCTATAATATATATATATATATATATATATATATATCTCCTAACTGAGTTACATCAAAGTTTTCAATCCTACTAACTGCCTGATCTTATTTTGATCAGAAGCTCTAACAGAGAGCAGGCAGATTATCAACTTGGACATTTACGTGCCACCAGATGAGCGTTTCAGTCCAAACAAAATGTCGGAATTCATAACAAGTTCAATCCAGGCGGTCAGGCATTTCCTGATCCCAGAGGCAAAATCTTTGTTTCAGAAAGATTCCAACAGCTTCCAGTCATTCTATCAGATACGCGATATGTTTTCAGACTATCAAAGACCTGGCCTAGAGAGTTGGATATTAGATAAGTTGAAAACTTCGGTTCCTGAACACATACTAAAAGAATTTGTCCGATTGAGTAAAGAAACGGCGAAATTCCCATTGCCTCAGATTATAGCAGGTGAATGACTCTCTCTTACAGTAACAATCCTTTCTACAATGCACAGGCAACAGAGAAAATGAGCTAACAGTTCATTGATTTTGTGCCTAGGCTACTTGTATTAGAATTGCAGAAAAAAGTGTATTAGCTGCAGTTGGGTCATATGAAAGGTTTGATATGACAGACCCACTCATAGATGGGCTGAGGCCTTATGGTTTATCCAAATTGAGAGATCTACACCATCCTATTTTTGGCCGGAAATAGATGGTTTATGAAAAAATATATATTACAGCTGGATGGTTGCAATTTTTAGTTAGCAAAGGGTTTTGGGAGTTCCTGGATATTGATGGCCACTGATTCTGACCATTACTCGTCAAATTGCCAATGGATTAACTGCTGAAACAAAGGGGTTCAGTTTTTATCCCTTAATAAAAAAATTTCCCTGTGTGGTAACCTAAACATGTAATTGTTTGCAGAGAATGAGATGGCATGGAAAGACGATGAGGAATTTGGAAGGGAAATGCTCGCGGGATTCAATCCAGCAGTGATCAGAACCTTGAAGGTAACATACTAAATCATAAATTGTAAACTAAACTTAGTTGATTTTGGTTGGTTGGGAACTCAAACAAGTGTAGTAGATGAAAAATTATCTTGTACGCTGCAGGAATTTCCACCAGTAAGCAAAACAGGGAAGAAGAGTGCCATAAAAGCCCGCGACATTGAACATAATCTAGACGGCCTAACTCTAGATGTGGTATGTCTGCTATTTTATCTGATAAATACATTGATAGGGAAAATCAAGTGCAAGCTGGTTGAATTACAATGTGAAGCAACTCATTTTGGCGCTCACCTTAGGTCACCTACACATATGGTTGATAACCAGATGCGAAGCATCTCTGAGGACTGTGTATAGCTCTAATTTCTTCCCAATGGGATGATTATAACAATCAAATAACAATCCTTGAATCTATTTTTGACGCCTTAAATTCAATGATATGGGTCCCTATACAATCTATTGTAGTGCAACTATGCCACAAGCACATTGTTGAGCCCTGGTTGGATCCACAATGTAGGTCTTTTTGGTACTGAAACAAAATTCAATCCTGCAAAGCATGCGTCACTGGATTCATCATACATTTCCACAGATCTTTTATTTTCAAACAGGCAATGCAACAGTGGAGGATATTCATCCTTGATTACCATGACTATCTCATGCCATATCTCGATCGGATTAACTCGCAAAAACAGTGTGTTTACGCATCTCGGACACTTCTGCTCCGAAGAGATGATTCCACATTGAAGCCTCTGGCGATAGAATTGTGCTTGCCGGGCGCAGAGGAAGGTGAAGAGATCAGTAGAGTCTTTGTCCCTGCAACTGAAGGCACCGAACGAGGGCTTTGGCAGCTTGCGAAGGCTCATGTCGCTGCTAATGACTCTGGCTACCATCAGCTAATAAGCCACTGGTGAGCATGACAACTAAAGGAATTAAGGTTGAACAATCCAATTATTAGATTATGGGGATCAGTAAAAGCAAAGCGGTTTTTGTGCCATTGGAGTGTGTGAATTTGAGTTGTTACATTATCAATTTTTTTTCCTGTTTCAGGCTACACACGCATGCAGTTGTTGAACCCTTTGTCATCGCTACAAGAAGGCAATTGAGCTCAATGCACCCGATTCACAGACTTCTAGACCCCCACTTCAAGGACACCATGCAAGTAAATGCGATCGCACGAAGTGTTCTACTGAATGCAGGAGGAATTCTAGAGCGGACAATGTTTCCCGGCAAGTACTCCTTGGAGCTGTCGTCAACGATTTATAAAGACTGGAGATTCGATGAACAGGCTCTTCCTGCCGATCTCCTCAAACGGTATTTAATTTCATTATCATTAATCATGAATTACAATGTTATTCTGATTTTTGTAATCAAAATACACATGAACTGCGTCTCTTCCAAAGTTCATCCAATGCCTTCACTAGAACATAAAACTCAGTCCTATGGCTTTTATCCAAGAGCTAACAATATCTCAGCTTGGACTAGACTGAAAACACTCCTTTCTGCTTTTGAGACTCAAAATATCTCAGCTTATGAAGACGGGCTGGACCAAATGATCAACTTATATAATCCATATGGACGTTACTGAACCATACGGCAGTTGTTAGGAAATCCCACCCCTCATCATAGATTAACCCCATCATTCATGGGTTGGCTCCATGCTTTCTACTCATAATAATAAAGTGTACTTGTTGATCTGGCATAACCCTTCTCCTTTATCTAGACTAGGGATTGACACATTCCAAAGAGGGACACACGATATATGGCCGGGATAGTCAATCCCACCCATGGTTTCAAAACTCTTGCATCCAAGACTAACCTCGCAGAAATTTCTCAGGCGCATGGCAGTTGAAGATGCCGATGAACCCTCTGGTGTTCGCTTAATCTTCAAAGACTACCCATATGCAGTGGATGGCCTTGAAGTTTGGACTGCCATACAAACATGGGTCCAAGACTACTGCTCAATCTTCTATCCAAATGACCACACTGTAAGCTCGGACGTCGAAATTCAGGCATGGTGGACCGAAATTCAGCAAGTGGGACATGGTGACAAGCGCAATGAGAACTGGTGGTACCAAATGAACACCACTGAAAACTTGACACAGGCACTAACCACCCTTATATGGATTGCATCAGCTCTCCACGCCTCAGTGAACTTTGGGCAATATGCGTATGCTGGCTACCCTCCAAACCGCCCCCCGCTATGTCGAAAATTCATACCGGAGGAGGGAACGACAGAATTCGCCGAGTTCCTTAAAGACCCAGATAAGTACTTCTTGCAAATGTTGCCTGAGAGGTTCTATGCAACACTTGGAATTACACTGATTGAGGTTCTATCCACACATATGTCTGATGAGGTATATATTGGTCAGAGGGCGTCACCGGCATGGACTGACAAAGAAGAAGTTCGCCAGAAGTTTGATAAGTTCGGAGAGAATCTCAGGGAAGTGGAGAAAAGAATCTTGGAGAGGAACAATAATTCTTTGCTGAAAAACAGGTGTGGCCCAGCAAGGATCCCATACACACTTCTGTACCCAGAAACATCCAATGTAAGCTCCACAAAGGGAATCACAGGGAGAGGGATCCCCAACAGTGTGTCTAATTAATGTTCTTTCTCTAGTTCTCTTTTTTCCTGTATTCTTTTTTTCTTCTTCTTTTCTATTTGATTCATTGAGTGTTCTATTATTTCTTTGTCTGTGCAGTTGTGTATGTATGTATGTGTGTTTCCTTCTTCTTTTTTCTCTGATATGGGGCTGTACTTGTTTGTATATATATATATATATATATATGAGAGAGTAATCTTTTTGTAGCACTTCTTTTTCTATCAGTGATATGGACTGTACATATTTGTATATATATAATATTTTTGTTACACTTGGGGCTTAATTGCTTAAACACAATATTATCACTCTTGTATTTCATTTGAGTAAATTTGTGAGATATCTGGGTGTTAGGAATGGCAGCAGGTTGGGTTTGGTACAAGTCCATGTAAACTCATTCTCGCGCCAACTCACACCGACCTTGCCCATGTCCGACCCGCCCCATGATTGGTATTGAATGTGCCATAACAAACCAGCCTTGGAATGTAGAGGGGACTGGCTGGGTTTAATAGAAGTTATTCTATACTCTTTTGTTTAAAAGAAATTAGTTATCTATGATATTTCATCAATAAACCATATTAGTCCTTCATAAACTATAACGGTAGGGCAGCCAGAATCCAAACCTGTCCTAAACTTGACTGAAGTGGAAATCAGTAGATTCAACCCATCCTAACCCAACACTCAAGTTTAAGCCAATAAAACTTGACCTGCCCAAAACCCATCAATCAATAATGCTACCAAACCTGCCCCTAATAAGAACTGATTGCTCATTTCACCCCTCACCAACCAATGCCATCCCTGATTGTTGGAACCCCTTGTGGGGATGGAGAAAATGGAGCATCCAGCAGTGGGATTTGCTTGTGCTTCCAGGTCTAAAGCAGCAACGAACACATTGAGATTTACAATCTTGAGTGTGTTGGTTTCATGATGGATTTGAATTGTATAAGATCGATTCGTATTGTCACATGTGGTGGGTGTTAATAATTGTTAAGATATCTTAGAAGTGATTCACTTAAGATAATAAGGATCTCCTAGGATCCTAGATAGATTGGGTTTGATTTTCTTCTAATGTACTCTCTCTCTCTCTCTCTCTCTCTCTCTCTCTCTCTCTCTCTCTCTCTCTCTCTCTCTCTCTCTCTATTAAAATAGTTATGTTATATTCAATGAAAGTGGTATTTCAAAATAAAGAACAAGCAGATGTTAACTCAAATCCTTGATGTAAACATGCAAAGAACTAAGATATGGAACAAAATTAAGTCTCATTATGTAAATTTCTCGGCAGCAGTCTACAAAGCTATATCATATACATGACTCATTGTACAAAAACCATCAATCTACTCTATATTTGAGAGAGGGTGAGCAGACCCATTGGGTGAATTTACTCTATTCCGATCCCCTTTGAACTACAACAAGAAGAAGGAGAAGAAGCACAGCATCACACCAATCTAATGGTCACTGGTGCCACTTACTTATCTCCAAAGTGGATCTGACCATTGAAACATGACTACTCCTGTCTTGAAGGGATGGGAAGCAACAGTCTGGGGGTAAGAAAGAGGCCCCATTACTCCATGAAGCATCTAAGATCACCAGAAGAAGATATAGGAAGATGGTGATCAAGATTGCCAAAGAAAGATACATCTCTTCTGTGATAGCAAGTGCCATGGATAATAGATAGAGGTAAAAGATTAGATGGAGAGTGTGTTGGGCTGAAGGGGGTTATAAAAGAGAGTGGGAGAGAAGTATTCATTGTATTTGAGCTGGCTGAAGGTGCCAGGGAGATGTATGAGGAGAGGAGAGAGAGAGGAAATGAGATCTATGTAAGAGAGAGGGAAAGAAAAAGAGAGGAATGAGAAGGGGGGATTGTTTTATGCTTGTGGGTTATAGAATACAATGAATCCACATGCAACTTGGGTCCAAGTGGGTCATGTTCTTTGGCACGTTGCACGCAATATACCAGAAGGAGAATCCAATGGGCAGGTCTGAGTCTATCCGAAAACTGATGCCAGCTCGAAGAATCTCTCAAAATCGAGTCCGGATCCTCTTGAGGTTTTAACCCAGATAAATTTAGATTTAAAAAAGAGGATCTCTTATCTATTAAAATTTGAACATTAATCCCTAGGGATTCGCCGATCATGACCATCATTCCTCTCTTTTTTTCTGAGCTAGAAGTCCACTAATACTACCACCTGGGACCACGAACGTTTTAATTGGCTTCTCTCTGGTCCGGAAGGATTAGTCAAACTCAAAGGGTTGGAACCATTTGTTAGCAAAAAATAATAATAATAATAATTTGAACATTAAAAATGAATGCCCTCTACTTATATGATATATTTTTAAATCCTACATTAATTGGGGTTTATCAGGCGGTTAGATTGACCACACGACGTGATAATGAATAAACAAAATAGTGTGTTAATTATTTTTTATTCAACGGCGGAACAAACTTGGATTAACATAGAGTTTGAGGATATCCTATATATTTGGAGGGAGTTTATTTCTGAACGCTTCAATTCCCTATATAGGTCCCACTATGAAGTTCCACTCCTTTAACTTGGGGTTTCTCTCGGTTAAAGCCTTAGTGGATCATAATGGTCAAAATCTATCTCCGGATGCAAGTCCGAGTAATTAGAGTAAAAAATGTGTTAAATTTATTAACTTTTTTTTATTTTATTCCCGTGTTTTAAAGATCATCTAACATTGCATTACACATTTTTTGCGACCACAGGATGAAAAGTTGCAGTGTCTTTCTTCTCATCACATTTAGTACAGCACATTTCACAGCAAAGATCCATCAAAACGCAATGTATTTTTCTCACTTCCACAGAAATTGAAACTATTTATACTATTTATGAACAAGCTAAACAATGACAGAAATAGATGAAAGCACCTTCAAAGGCATTTTCCTATAAGCTTTTTTGTTTGTTTCGTGTCATATTGAGTTTCTAAGAATTCTAGGACTTTTTGTATTTTTATAAGTGGTCAAGAATGAAGAATTAAAAGTATATATTTAAAAACAACCATCAAATAACCTTTCCTTTGATGAAAACTGAATCAAGAGAATTTTGAAAATGAATATCTGACAATCACTAGTAATTCGAATCCCAGGAAAGTAAGGTCCCACTACATAGCTATCTTATATTGGCATAGCTACCTTATATTCTTCACATTTTACCTCTTTAATATTCATTTAGCGGAACACATTTGAGAATGAATTAATTTGTACTCAATTTCTACAAGGGAATTTACAAAATGTTTTTGCCGTCCTACACTATCTAAAGAAAGGAAGACTTGTAAGAACCCAAAAACCAAGAAGTATCTAAACCAATCACTATAAATAGCCCCTTCTTTTATGCACCATCACCAGAATCTACTAATATGAGTTGTTCCCATCATCAAATTAATAAAGTCACATGTTTTAACATGAAACAATCTAACGGTGGGCCCAACTCATATATGACTGAAATTTCTATACAACCCAAAAAATAGATGGGGCCATTTATTATGATGGGTTTGGGTTTTTGTAAGTATACCCCACTAATTATGTCCCCCAAACCACCCCTATGAAAACTAGGCTACATAATTAGATTAGCATTGCTCCTTTCAAATATGCTAAAAAATGGAAAACCAGCATGTGAGACTGTGAGTTGTTAAATTTTTTTTTTTTTTTTAAGAGAGCTGTTACAAGAGTGAGTATTTAAAAGCCATAAAAGCAGGTGTCATAGAAGTAAATATTATTTGGTACCAGTTTTTCTTTTTTAATAGTTATTTGGGTACCAGTTAAGACCACCCACTGGATGAAAGAAAGGGGCACGTTGGAATGAAAAAATGCCAGTCCCATAAAAAAAAATATATTGTAGTTGCAATTCCTCTCTCGAAAATTCTAAATGGCACAATTCTTATGTCTCCTCGAAATATTTTCAAATTCCTACATTAGTAATTATGCTGTATCTTTCTCCAATGATTAATGAATAAAATACCATCTTTCCTACCGAAAAAAAAGAAAAGAAATGGCAGTTTCTTTAATGCCTTGAATGCCTTTTGGATCCTTAAAGCATTAGGATGATTGAAGGAAATATCATTTGGAGGTTTTTTATCTTATTTCTGCTTCACTGGCTATTGAGTGATACTATGAACCAAACTATCAGGCATAAATCATTGATTACTTGTCTCCTTGAAACTAGTATATGACTTGCCACTGATCTACCAGCAGTTATATGTAAAATATTATTTGAAGCCTATCTATTCAAACTATTATAACTATTTTTGATAATTTTTTTATAAGTTATTCCATAAATTTTAAATATGTATAGTGAATAGAGTATCTTTTTGAGAAACTTCAAAAAGTTAGAGGGTGTGGCCAAAGCTTGCCACTCCATTTACTGCTACTTATGGCATTTTTTTAATAAGTTTCAATGTGAAAATCTTATTTGCTCTGATGATTTAGAGAGACCTTGAAGGAATTAAAGAAATTAGAAAATGTGACTTCTAACCCTAATGTATAGATGATATAATTTTTATAATTATAATTTCTAAATATAAAATGTGGACTTTTAGAAGCCAAAAGTTGTGGAGATGGTCAAAATTAAGATTAATTTAATAGAAAACGAAACGTAGGGCATTAAAATCATTGGTGTTTTTATAAACAATAATGACTGGTTGGATGATTTTTACTGCCTTGGTCAACCTCCCATTCAACCAACACAACTACATCAAGCTGAGTTGTTAAAACTGATGGATGATCAAACTTCCATCTTGCAAATTTACTTTAACTTTCTCTGGAACGATTCTTTATCAAAATAATAATAACAATGTAAAAAAGGGAGTTTTTTACCAAAAAAAAAAAAAAGCCCTTTAAAACTGAGAAATACGAGGGAGGAGCAAAACACTTCATAACAATGGCAAAGGACCTTAATCCCATGATATTATGAAATAATTCTAACATATAAATATCCCGATTCCATGATATCATAGAATGTTGAATGATTTCTTTATATCAAGTAATATGACTTTTTTCATGAAACTTGCTTCTCGTTAATTCTATGATATCAGAGAATGTCGTGCTATTTCATAATATCATGGAATAGAAGTCATTTGTCGTTATTGTGATGCATTTGGCCCTCCTTTGTATTTCTCAATTTTATAGAAGGGGGATATTCAAGTGCATCCTTCCCTCACCACTTTTTGGTGAGGGACACCCCTTTTGGGTAATATTCAAGTACAAAGTGTACTTTTGTACTCTGCTTTTTCTCCACCTTTGTACTTGCTTTTTTTCCAAAAGTGGTAGGGATAGATGCATATGAAGACCCCCCTTTATAGAATTCATTCCAAAAAGATAATAATAATTGTGCCACATATTGCATATTGTGGGGGTGATAGGCACACAAATGTGGGGATTGAATGCTCTGTACTGTACTGGCCCTTGTTTTACTTCTCCCCTAAGTTTCATCATTACTTTACTTGCACTCTCAATGACCAGTCAAAAAGGTTGAAGAGACTGCAGAAAACAGGACCACTTTTTCCTCCCATCTTGTTTGTGTGTTTCCGTTTCCTATTCATCAAAAGCTGTATGGAATGGAATCTGTGGTCACCAGGGAATCGTGTGCGCCAAGTAGTATTCTAGATTTCACTATTTCACACGCTATTTGCATACGCGTTCTTACGAAAGAATGATGCAGATGAACGCACCATCTTGACCGCTTGTTCAGTGGGTCCCACCAGGGATGACAGCCCGGTTTGATGGATAATCTACTCCTACATGTATACGCTCTAAAACACCAAACTTGATTATATAAATTTGGTTAGAACCTCACTTGTGTCCAGGGACGGAGCCAAAAATTTCTTCTAGAAGGGGCAAAGAGCAATTAAAATTTTCACTAAATGAAAGTGAGATGATGAGGCCCACTGCATCCATAGTTGGACCTTATCATCCAATCACTACCATACAAATATATAATAAAAAAATACTTCATATTATACCATTGTTATCTAAGTTGGATTCAAAGGTCTTGTAGTTGGTCTATGAAATACCTTTTTTTTTTTCTAAAATACAAGAGTGGAAAAAAAAATACACGAGACATCAAAATATATATATATATATATATATATTCATCCAATAAGCAAACAAATACAATTTAAATCAAGCAAAAAAAAAAAAAAAAAAAAGAAAGAAAGAAAAGACAAATGGAAGGA
The DNA here is from genome assembly GCA_028538565.1 of Umbellularia californica. Taxonomy (NCBI): domain Eukaryota; kingdom Viridiplantae; phylum Streptophyta; class Magnoliopsida; order Laurales; family Lauraceae; genus Umbellularia; species Umbellularia californica. The sequence goes on from JAPQWN010000009.1 coordinate 44,164,773, forward strand.
GTTGAATATGTACCTGTATATGAGGAATGATAATCTATGAAAAAAAAGTTGAATCTTTGAAGAAAAAGGAAGAGGCCAGTGGTTACTCTTGAGGAAGAATATGCTAAAGATTCTTTCTCTTTAAAATTGAATGTTGGTTGGAAAAAAAAAAAAAAAAAAAACTCAATTTTGGCTTTAAAAGAAGCCACATCAGCTTCTTGAGGCCCATTTGTAAATGTGTCCTTTTAAAAACACATAACATTTGCCTTTTCAATAAAATGTGTCTCTTGGTTACATATGTGCCATTTCAATAAAATGTGTCTCTTGGACCCATTTGTATGGATGTGACCCAATTCAAAGGGAGGCCTTCCAACTCTTTAAATTAAGGTTATTTTCAAAGTTTTGATATAGTATTCAAAATGAGCATAAATACATACCAATTCTTTATTTTTAGGATGAAACATGTATGCTAATGTGGATTAAAGGAAGAATTGTTTGGTTTTCATATTTTTTTTGGTTGGTTTGAATTTTTTAATTATTTTGTTAGATTTATATGAAAGGGATATTAGTTTTGATATATTATTTAGGTCACACGAGACTTAATCTATGCATCACGCAGGGCCTTCATGCTAATAGAAGTTGAAAGAAACAAAGTAGAGATGAAGACAGAAGTGGAAAGTGCCATCTCCTTTCCACTTCCCTACGGTGTCTTTTGTTTCTAAAGCAACCAAATGACAATTGACAATATTACCCCCATGTGTCATTTGGAATTCTATTTGTAATAAAAGGTTAGTAGGGGCATGATGAGTATTAAATATTACATATTTACCCTTCATTAGTCCAAATTTTATCACCATCTCATATGCATAATTGCATATCATTTGCTTTACACGGAGATTTTATCCTTCTACATATCACATTAACGGTTTATCGGATTATCATGCATAAATCCGATTATTTCTAACGCATTTTTATGTAATTTCTCTTGTGTAGGTGGACCCCGTGACTACCCCAACCTTCCAGCTAGTGTCACAAGGCATCAAAAAGAGATTTCAATAAAGAAGTCACGTGAAGAAATCTTAGGAAGAGTTGAAGAATTCCAAAATAAGAGGAGAAGACTTGAATTAAAGAAGTCATTTTCTAACACAAAGGATTGATTAGTGTATTGGTTAGAACTTGAGTTGGTATGAAATAGGTTATGGTGAGCCAATCAAAAGCCTCCAAAATGAAGAACCAGAAAAGGCAAAAGTACATGTGCTTTTGGAAGGAAAGTTTATTGCAACCAATCAATTTGAAATAAGTGTGAAAGCAAATGAGCCAATCAAAAGCCTTCAAGTTGCAACCAATCAAATGGAAGCAATCCTTGTAAAAGGAAATGAGCCAATCAAATGTCTTCAATATTTCTTTAAATTAGAATGTTTTTGTAGAGAGAAGGAGAAAATCTTTTGGCAAGTTAGTCTTTTTGTAATTTTATTTTTACTTTTATATTGTAATTAGGAGCTTCTTTGTAACTAATCTAGAAAGTGTGTGCAATTGAAGATCATTAATGAAAATTTAGAGCTCTTTTATAATATTTAGTTGCTAAAGCTCTTGGATTAGGCTCTCCTTTTGAAGGTAAGTAATGTGATTAGTTCAATTACTGCATGTTTTAGTTTAAATTCCCTACTTATGCGTTGATTGATTAGTATATTTTAGATCTAATTGTGCTAATCTCTCTCATTTCTTATACTCTATCTCTACACTTGATGCTTGGATAATCTCAATTGATGCTTAGTTGGATTAAGTTCTTTCACATAGCATGCTCTAGAGCCCTTGTCTTTGATCTTTTGTACCTTGATTTTGATGATTAATTGGTAGGGTGTTAGGTTATGATGTTAGATTATGATCTAGGATCTTGGTTTTTTATTTTCTTTACTTTGATCTTCATTGTTATATCATACAATCCAATTAGGTAAGAGATTGCTAATTGGATTGTAGATTTGAGGAGTTGAATTAGAACATGCATTGTTTGAATTAATTACATACTTAGTGAATTTTGGATTGCCTAATCTCTTATATTTATTATTTTTAATTTGAATCTTTGTTTTAAAATCACACACATTTTACACAACTTGTTTTAAATTCCTACACATTTCACACCATATCTTCATATTAAATCTTCTATTTCCACCACCATTCATCCATTAGTTTAGTGTAGTTTGTTAGATTAGCTTAGATCTTATGTATTTTATATTTTAAATTGTTGATCAGAGTAGTTTTAATTTTGTTTCAGATTTCAGTTGGTTTAATTCCAATTTTCACACATAATTTAATAGTTTTAATTATTCACTTCAATTGTCTTTATTAGCTATATCTTAGTTCAATTTTACTTAAATTGGATTCATTGTTTCTTCCATCCTCTCTCCGTGGGATCGATAATCTAGACTCTTTAGTCATTTACTACTTGACGACACCATAGTTTTGCTATTAAGGGTTGCACATATAAGTGTCGATCATGCAACAATAGAAAAATGACTAATTGACAACATTGCCCCCATGTGTCTTTTGGAATTCTATTAAGTTGTACCAAAAGGTGAGTAGGGGCAAAAATAGAAAAATGACAAATTTACCCATGACAAGAGGTGAAAAGACCCACTATACTATTGGAATTTTAAAAAGGTGAGTGGGAGCAATTGCCCCCACTCGACCTCCCCTCCATCCGTCCATCCTTGTATCCAATGGCTAGGGTTTTGACAACTTTAAGGCCGTCAAAATATTACATTTTATGATCAGATGGTTTTCGAATTTTTTAATTAGGGAGCTTGTGGGAAGGCCTATCAAACATCTTACTCGTATGATTGTCTTGCTTCCATGTGGATACCATGTGCCGGGCCACCCTTAAACAAACTCATATATCTAATATATGTAAATATATTAACAAACTATTTAATCAACGTTATTGCCTATAATAAGATGAAATTATCTATCGCATATGTAATAGATAACTAGCACGGCAACCCATGCTAAGCACATTACAATGCAAATCAAATATTCATGTAATTGGAAAATAAGCATTGACTCGAATGGCAACCCAAATATAGTAAGTTTTTAGAAATAAAATAAAAAAGAAAACATATGACCGTACCTTGACAATTGAGAGTAGCTAGGTAGAGTAGAAAGAGAGTATGAGAAGTGAGGTGGAACAAAATGAGAGAAAATGCAGAAATGGAATAGGAGATGTAAAAAATAAAAGAGTTTTACCAAAATCAAAAAGGAAAAGTGAGGAATAAACGTGGGTAGTTATATGAGAGAAAATAGGTGTTGAATGAGATAAGAAGTGGGTAGTTACGAGAGATAATGAAGAAGAGAAGAATAACTTACCGTTAAAATTGTAACCAATAATCCAAATCAGTTTGAAAACCTTCCAATTTAAAATATTATAACTAGCACAACCACACGTGCTCAGCATGATCGCATTATAAATTAAAAATTTTTACATTAAAAAGGTTATGTGGAGACCTCTTTCCATCCATTAAGTACGATGCATAGATGAAAGCATAAATGAAAATAAAATATATATAAAAAAAAAAACTAGACAAAAAAGGGAGCAAAAGACTTAAAAAAGGTCGAAGTGGAGTTAAAGTGGAGAGTAATACCTGGGTGGTTTGATGAGTTAAGAATATGAGTGGATAGTTATATGAAGAGAATGTAAAAAATTTTCATAAAAAGGGTTAACTACAAGTCAAAATTATAATTGACGATCAAAATTACACCCAAAACCTTCCAGCTTAATATATTATAACTGGGCATTGATTTGGGCACCAAGTCGGGTTTTAGTCCAACCGCGGTGCAGGTTGAAAGTCAGTGCACAAAGAACACTAATTGGGTTTTGTCTCAAATCCCCCATCAATACATCTTGTTTACATGGGTAGGTCTACCCAGGAAAGCCAGGAAGGGCCCAGTGAAGTATCTGGGTTTTTTAAGATATAAGATGAGGCCCAGTATGTCAAAGTATTAGGCCCTTATCTTGAAGGTCAAGTCATTTAAGCCCCTTGTCCATGTAAGCTGGGGCCTAATTCTGGAAGCTTGTGATCTAAGACCCACTTGGATCAGGGGAGTTTGAATCAGTGCAATTGGGCTATTTGTAACCCCACTTCTGAGTAACTCGAACTGCACTCTTGGCAACATTTTGCAAGGGTTGGTTTTTTGGGTCACGTGGGGGCCCAATAAGAGACCAATTTAGTTAGGCTTGGTAAAAGGGGAAGATTTTATTGCATTTCTAGCCCCACCTTAACCCATACCAAGCACAACACCTTCATGAACCCATCAAGCCTCAACTGCATCATCTCCAACAATCTGCTATGGCCATATCCAATTATCACTTCATCATCAATCTTTCGCCCCTTGTTAACGGCTATTTCCAGCTTCCTTGGATAGCAAATGGGATGGTGGACTCTTTGGCCAAGCAATGGGTGGACTCTTTAGCGTATAGTATATTGCTTTTGTATGTAGGCTTTAGGAGTGGTGGTTTGTGTTCCCCTGTTCTCTTGTGTAATCTTCCGATTTGTAAATAAAATTCTTGTTACCCATAGGGAAAAAAATTCCACCTTTTTTTGTATCGGTAACAATAAAATATATTAAAGACTTAAGAAAGGTACAATAAAGAAGGAGGAAAGAAAAAACCTGCGCAGGTATTAGAGCTAAAACCCACACAAAACAATAAATTACAAAGGAGCAAGCAAAAGAAAAAACCTGCGCAGGTATTAGCGCTAAAACCCACACAAAACAATAAATTACAAAGGAGCAAGCAAAGATGCATCTCTTTCTACCCCCAACCTAGCCAAAGCATCTACCAAGCCATTCCATGACTGAAGCTCATGAAGAAACTCAATATTCAAAGATGAGGACCAAGTCTTGATTTCATTGAAAAGAAATTGGAATTTCCATGGACCCTTTTCCAAACAAGACAGTCAAGAAATCACATTTAAAGAATCACTTTCTACCACTATGCTATGAGAATTATTTGAGACACGAATCCTTAAAGCTTCCAATATAGCTAACACTTCTTCTTCATTAGAATCCATGATGCCTATATACTTTGATAACATAAACAATTCATCTCTCTTGTAGGTCCTCAAGATGCCACCTGTCCTGGTTTTCCTCTTCTTGCGCCATCTACATTAAATTTAAGAACATTATGATAAGTGGGAGACCAAGTGACTAAAGGTCTCTTATTTACACATTCGCTTCCCAAACAAGCTTCCTAATTACTTAAGATATTATCCATGGTCAAGTGATCCAACTCTTTTTTGATACTTGCAAATTTAACTATTCTGAGGATAATCATTAAAAAGATATCTTCCCTATCCTTTGACTTGTCATTGAAGATTCTATTATTTCTTTCCTTCCAAATCGACTAAAGAATAGATAAAGAAATCAACTTCCATAGTGTTGTGCGTGTGTATACGGAAATGTGAATCAATGCGATCAAGCAATCAATCAACCACACAAGAACAAGCAATCACACGCAAGAGAATTACGTGGTTCGGCAATCTTGCCTACATCCACGGGAAAGAAACTCGACTCTCCTTTAGATTCACTCTCTGTATGATATATTGTTGTACATCATGGGTTACACATTATATCATATATATAATGCTCTCTTTCTTATTCCCCAAAAAACCCTATCTTAGTCAATAAGAAAGTCCCCGTACAATTATCAAAATACCCATGGCCATGAACCCAATTAGTCTTGACCCACTAGGCCAACAATCTCCCCCTCCAGACATGGGGAAGACGCCTCTGAACCCCCTTACTGGGAGTCCAGTCCTGCTAACTCTAAACCAGCTCTAGCTTTCCCTTAGACACGGCCTTAGTCATCATGTCCGATGGATTCTTATCAGTATGAATCTTCTCCAGTTTCATGAGATTCTTTTCGATGACCTCACGAATCCAATGATATCTCACATCAACATGCTTCGTGCCAGCATGGAATGTAGCATTCTTGCTAAGATCTATAGCACTCTGACTATCACAGTAGACTACATACTCTCCTTGCTTTAAATCCAGTTCTCGAAAAAATTTCTTCAACCAAATCATCTCCTTCCCTGCTACATTAGCAGCTATGTATCTGCTTTGGTTGTAGACAATGCTGTACACTTCTACAACTTAGACTGCCATGAAATAGCTCTCCCTGCAAAGTAAATAAGTACCCAGAAGTAGATAACCGACGATCAAGATCGCCTGCAAAATCAGCATCTATAAAGCCTTCAAGTACTGGTTTTGAGCCTCCAAAACACAAGCAAAAATCTGATGTATCTCTCAAGTATCTGAAGATCCATTTCACTATTTCCCAATGCACTTTCCCAGGGTTAGAAAGAAATCTACTCACTAAACCCACTGCATGAGCAATGTTTGGCCGTGTACACACCATGGCATACATAAAACTCCTAATTGCTGAGGAGTATGGAACAGATGTCATCCATTCATTTTCTTCATCTGTAGTAGAACATAATCTTTTACTGAGCTTGAAGTGACTGGCTAAAGGCATGCTAACTGGCTTAGCATCTTTCATGTTAAACTTTGCTAGCACTCGTTCAATATATTTCTCCTGTGACTACTACAGCTTCTTGGCATTCCTGTCACACGTATTTGCATTCCCAAAATCTGTCTTGCGGGACCCAAGTCTTTCATGTCAAAAGTCTTTGACATATCCATTTTCAACCTATCAATCATCTTACTATCATGTCCAACTATCAACATATCATCTACATATAAAAAAAGGATGATAAATTTACCGCTACCAAATTTATGAATATAAACACAGTGATCTGCAACTGTCCTCCGGTACCCGTGACTCACCATAAATGAATCAAACTTTTTGTACCACTGTCTCGGTGCTTGCTTTAGCCCGTAGAGACTCTTCTTTAATCTGCAAACCAACTGTTCTTTTCCTTCTACCTCAAACCCCTCCGGCTGAGTCATGTAGATCTCTTCTTTCAGATCACCGTGAAAAAAATGCAGTCTTCACATCCATTTGCTTAAGTTCAAGGATCATGCTGGCAACTAGACCCAAGACAACTCTAATAGAGGTCTTCTTCACAACTGGAGAGAATATTTCATCGAAGTCAATACCATTCGTCTACGCAAAGCCTTTAACCACTAGCCGTGTTTTGTGCTTAATCAGTTTTCCACTGCCATCTCTCTACAGCTTGAACACTCATTTGCTCTTCAAAACATTCCTCCCTTTTGGAAGTTCCACCAGCTCATAAGTATTATTCTTTTTCAAAGAACTTATCTTATCCTACATAGCCTTCATTAACTCATCTTTATTCGCATGAGCTTTTGCTTCTAAGTAGCTCTCTGGCTCCCCCTCATCAGTAAGTAAAATATAATCTGTTGCAGGATATCGTGTTGATGGTTGACGCTCTCTAGTAGACCTCTTAACCTGAGATTCTGTGGTTTCTGATTGAAGAGACTGCTCCCCCTATTCAACACCCTGTTCATCTGGCAACCCTTGCGCCTCATCACAATTCGAATCGTTTTGTACACCCTCTTCACTTGTAGTCTGCACTAGAGAAGGAGTCGGTGTGAGATCAACCACTCCATCAACAACTTCTTTAAACTTTTCAATCTTCTCAATATCTCCAAAGAACTGGTATTCATGAAACACCACATCCCTACTTCCGATAATTTTCCTCTTCTCTGAATCCCATAATCTGTAACCAAACTCAGCTCTACCATAGCCAAGGAAAGTGCAACAAACTGCCTTATCATCCAGCTTTGAACGCTACTCCTTTATGTTGACACCAAAAATGTCACTTTGCCTCTTCAACATCAAGAAAGCTGCATGAAGTCGCAACCTGCCATAAATAGGCAATGCAATTTCTCCAAAAAATCAAATCTTGTCAGAATCAAACAAAAACTGCAAGATCCTTCAAGATAGCCAAGAGAAGAGTACACATGAAGTTTCGGGCCATTTCAGAATCATTTGGCCTAACTTCGCTTCTCCGACAGCTAAAATGGCGCTCCCGGCGGCGACATCATCGGAGACGTCAAAACTTCGATCAGAGCCTACGGATGACTCCAGCATGTCTCAAAAGGGATCCATGCCAAATTTCAAGTCAAACCCACGTCCGCCGACCCCGGTAGCACCCTCGGCACTCGGAGCGCGTTCCATCAAGCTGGCACCACCCCGTGGGACTCGTTCATTTGAGAACACGGTGCTCGGAAATGAAATATTTGCATATCATACTTTTTGCTCTATGCTTATACTTCTTTTCCGGATTCCTTGGCTACTTTCTAGCTGGTAGCCTATGTTGGATTTTGCATCCTAAAAAAAAATGAGATGGGATTTTTTGGAAATTTCTATTTCTTTGAGTTTGTTTCCATTCTTTTTCTTTTCAAAAAAAAAAAAAAAACAGTTTTCTTAGTTTGAATTCAAAATTGAGAAACTTTGATCCTATCCTATCGTTCTTTGGTGCTTGCAGAAATGTTGAGCCCGTTCGACTAAGGTTTTGAACCATCGTTTCTCTTCGATGAGTTCATTAGAGATTTCAAAAAAAAAAAAAAAAAAAATCAGTTTTCTTAGTTTGGATTCAAAATTGAAAAACTTTGATCATATCCTATCGTTCTTTGGTGCTTGCAGAAATGTTGAGCCCGTTCGACTAAGGTTTTGGGCCATCGTTTCTCTTCGATGAGTCTATATTGGATTTGAAAAAAAACAAAAGGACATAGACCACTAAGGTTAAACCAATTGCGTTCTTTGATCACGATTGATTCAAGAAAAGCCTTGTCCAGAGTGTGGAGACAGCTTGACTGTTTTAGGCAAGGGTCCTCCAAACAGGTTCATTAAGTAATCCTACCCTTACCTGGGGGCAATTCTATCAATTGAGGTTTCATAAGACCGGGTTAGGAAGCCTATGTGTACTCTCTCGTCTTTAAATCTTCGAAAAATTAATTAAAAATAAAAAAATAAAAAAAATAAAAAAAAAAGATTTTCAAAAAAAAATCTTAAAAAAAAAAAATCTTCAAAAACTCGTCACTTTTGATTTCAGATTCGAGAAATTTTGGTTTCTTCTTTTCTGAGCACTGGCGCTCGCGGAAATCGCCGAGCCCGTATTTGAATCGGAATGCCACCTGCTCTCTTTGACGAATCCATTTCTGACATTTCAAAACAAAGAATCCCATCTCATGGATGCGATCTCCAACATTTGTGCCTAGCAATACTGGTACGCCCTTTCAGGGTCTACTGTATCTGTGACCGGCACATTTGTAACTCCTACCTTATATTCTTCTTATCTCGAGCAAGCCCTACTTCTCGATAAGTCGAATTTAGGTTTACAATTGCTTCTAGCAATCACTGGAACGCTCATTCTGGGCTCACCATACTTGCTGTCAAAACAATTGCACCATCTATGGCTTTTTGCCTTCTTCATGTCGCTTGGGTCATATCCCATGAGCGATTTGAAAAGACAACCATAGAAATTCCCATTTATGATCATTATATTCTTGTGATTACTAATGGATGTGGTCTTGTTTCAGAATTTTTTCGAAACTAACAATGGCAGCCTTAACCATTATCTTCGATGAGAACAAGCACCAACTCATGCTTCGACAGAAGCAAACCGAGCGCACTTACAAGCGCCCTGCCAGCTACCGAAGCGTCAACTCCCTCGGCAACTCTCTGAACTCCGGGTCGACCTCGACTCCTCGGACCATCGTCTTCGGGACACTGGGACCATTCCCACTTCCCGAAGAACAAGCTGCTCCTGCCAAAAAGTAGAAGATCGCCTCTCAATGTGTCACTCTCGTGACACCAAATGCGAGAGCCCAAAAGCCCGAAGCCCGTGGCACCCCCGCGAAGCCTCGACCAACAACCAACCAGGTCTACCCTAAGACTTGGTCTCCAAGACCTTCTCCAAAACAAAGAAAGTCTCAAACCTCCACCAAGCCAGCATAACTGGCCCCACTCAAGGAGAACCAGTTCTACCCTCTTGCCTACATGAAAGAGGAGAGACCCATCTCCAACTTGACTCCCAAGTCAACCCAGCATGAACCGGCTTGCTCCCACAAGCCCAGAATCAGATCACGCATCACCAGGCCTCTACAAGCACCTGCCAAGGCCTACGCTCATTTGGTTCGACCCTTTATCTCTACAGGGGCCGAACTTGAAAAATTCAAAGCTTCGTTGCAACAGACAAAGGACCGGGTCCGGATCCTGTCCTTGCCTAGCTACAAAGAAGACAGGCTCGGCTGCTGCGCCCGAGGGAGCACATCCTTCATCGTCAGAGCCCAGCCAGAGCTGACCAAAGCTCAAATCGCTCGTCGAGCACGCCGCCGTGCGTCATATCGACAAAAGAGACTAGAGAAGCAAAGGACCCAGCCTCCTACACTTCAAGTCTTCCGCAAATGGGTCGAAAAAGAAAGACCCGACCAAGTTGCTGCCGTCCATATGGTTGGAAAAACCAGAAGACGCCAAAGGTCAGCATCAAAATCCATGTCCGACGTCCGGTGACCCGTAGCGTCACCAGGACACAAAGACATCCCGAAGAATCTCCTGCCCCTTCCAGCCAAGGACGGGAGAGTAATCCTTCATCAAGCTCTTCATCAAAAAGAATGAGCCTCAGCTCAGTCACCAGGACGGTTTCTTCGTTCGAATCCTGAGGGATGAACGTCTTGGCTACAAGTTCTGAGCCACCACCTCAGAATCCACCTCAAGATGATGCGCTCACACGCATCCAGCAGTTGGAACAAGGCCAGCAGAGGATTGAAACTCTGATGGAAAACCTTCTCCTTATTGTCCAAAATCAGGCGAACAATGAGCCTCCTCCGAATCATAGCAATAACGAGGGAAATGGAGAAGAAAATGAGTCACGCGCCCTTACCAAAAAGGACGTAGACAGTATCCTCGCCAAAGCAAAAGAAGAGGATATACTCAAGGAGCATGGGATCAAGCCACCATATCCTTTATGGATGGACTCGGTCCCGTTCCCCACAAAATTCAAACATCCCACTCTCCAAACATATACGGGGAAAGGATCAGCCAGACAACACGTCATCCATTTCAAGATCCTGACGGGAGCTATCGCGGATCAAGATGCACTCAAGATTCGCCTCTTTGCAAGTACCCTAAAAGGTACGGCCTTCGATTGGTACTCCACTCTTCCGGAGAACTCTATCCAGAACTGGGCAACGCTAGAGACACGCTTCCTGACCCACTTCCAATGTGAGGATCATCCTGTTACTATGGCTCAACTCTGCAGCCTAAAACATGGAGAGAATGAGTCAACTTACGACTTCATTCACAAGTGGAAAGTAATGGCATACAAATGTTCAGATGTATTGCCACAAGCGTCGCTAGTCGACATCTGCCAAAACAACATGAGAGCCAGAATACGCTCCATGATCATCGGCAACAAATCAAAAAACCTGGGAGAACTCCTGGAAGCTTCTATGGAAGCTGAAACGGTGATTAAAGACCTCAACAGTCAGAAGTCATCAAGAAAAGAGCCAACCGCCATTGCAACCTCTAAACCAAAGAAGAAAGAGGTCCTCAATGTGCAAACCAAGTCAGCTCCTCAGCAACCAAAGAAAGCTGAAAACAGAGCTGCAGGTAAGAGACCTGAACTCTCTGATGCCTTCAAAGAGCGAGTAGAAAAGAAATACCCGTTCGATGAAGATGTTGACGAAATCTTCGAGGCTCTCGTGGCAAACGGCAAGCTCACCTTGCCTGAACCCAAAAGACCGGGCGATGTTGGCAAAACCAACGATCCTCGGTACTGTCCATACCATCAGATGGTCTCGCATCCTCTCAATCAATGCTTTGTTGTGAGAGAGAAGATAAACGAGATGTGGAAAAACGGAGTCATCACCTTTGACAAAAACTATGGGACTGCCTCCGTCAACATGGTGTCATGTGGACAAACACCAAAATCACCGAAGAAGAAGATCACTACTTCCTTCATGGTGATAAACAAAATTCAAGCGTCCAAGGAGCTGGTTCCCTATCCAACACCAGATGGACAACCTATATGGGTACATCCCGATCTCCTGGAAGATGAAAACTGGGAGATCGTCAAAACAAAGCCAACAGCTCAACAGCGAAGGCAGGCTAGGAAACATCTCCTTAGGCTCAAACGGCAAGAGAAGACCCAGCCAAAACAAGAAGTCCATGAAAATGCAGAGGCCTCCTCTACCACTTCACTCGGGGCAACAGAAACGTCCCTTCCAGAGACTTCAAAGGCGGTAAGAAACTTCACTCTCAGTGATTTCATGCCACCTCGATTCAGAGAAGAAGCTACGCAGGGGGCATCATACTCTTGCAACTCGGTTGTTGGATTCTCCATTGATGGATACGAGTCCAGCGACACCGATGATGGATTCGAATCCGACTACACCGGCGAGTGGGAGGAATCTCTTGAAACAGGAGAGTATCTCTCCGACGAAGAATGGGTTCCTGAAACTCACCTTATGCCAGTAATCTGGTATAACCCCTTACAGCCACAAGGATCCTGGTCTGATGATGAGGAAGACCAAGAGGCTGTACAAGAAAATGCTGTTGAGCCAGCACCCGTCATTGCTCCAGTGGAAATCAACCATGTTGAGCCACAAAGAGCAGACGAAGAAGAAGATTTGGCTCCCATGCCTGATCTTGAAGAATATGCAAGGATCTTGCAGCGTCTCGCTCTAGAACAAGAGCAAGACCGCGTTAACGAGCCTCCTCGCAACCCAGAGCCTGAAGTCCCTGAAGATAATCAGGTACATCCACCCTTAACTCCTGAAAATGGAGAACATTGCTGGATAGACGATCCTCTTACATCCGAGGATGAGTCTGACTCCGAGCAGGCAACATCTCCTATCAGAGCTTCCTGTAATGTAATATATCAGGACTATAGCTCTTCTGAAGCGTCGTCTAATGAGATTACCTATACTCCGACGACGCCTAGCAATGTATCCTCTGGAGCTACCTCGTCTCACGTGACTTTCACAGAGATGACACCCTCTCAGGTTTCTTCTCCTGAGACTGTGACTTCAAGATACACATTCTTCCCGACTGATCATCATGAAGAAAACCCAGATAATGATTCTTGGGATGATGAAATAGTCAACACAGAAGAAAAGCTGCTGGATGCTGTTCAGGACTTGCTCCCGGAAAATGCTCCGTGCAACACAATTACTGAGGATGGCAACTCTGCTGCAGATACATCCCCAGTAGATGAAAAACGACAGCCTCTTGATCCTGAAGACAATCTTCCAAACGAAGATCCTTCTCAAGAAGCTCTCGAAGTTGGTAGAGGCACCCGCTCTGGCCGGGACTACCACAAGAATTACAACCAATCTTCCTTTACTTATGTAAATCCTTCGGGAAAAGATATTGTGAGCGCCCCCAGTGGCAAAAACAATGAACATGCAGGCCCCAAGGAGGCTTTCAAGTATGACTTGGTTGAGCACTTCAAACACATACCTGCACGTCTTCACATCCTAGACTTATTGCGAATGTCTCCACGCACTCGTGATAATCTCATCTCAGAATTACAAAAACTGAATGAGGATGTCGACAAACATGCCCCACAAGTTCTCCAAATTGAAATGGACTACCGGGTCAAAAACTCAGAAACCTCCTTAAAAGGAGAAAAAGAGAAAAGCGAGGGATCTGCATCCAATGCCTTTCAGTTCAAAAGGTAGCCAGTGCAACCATCGCCTTCGCTAAGGAAGACCTCCTACTTGGCGAAGCAAGGCACAACCGACCCCTGTACTTCACAGGGTACATCAAAGAAATGCCGATACATAGAGTTCAGATCGACCCAGGTTCTGCACTCAACCTTATCTCCACTTCGGCTCTTGAAGAGTTGGGCATCCCACCCAGCAAGCTAAGCCACACATCTGTATCTATCTTTGGATACGATGGGAGCGCTCAAAGGCCTATCGGCAAAATCAGGTTCAAATTGCAAATCGGTGATCTTATCTCTGAGGTCACTGTGTATGCAATAAAAACCCCTTCATGCTATAACATCCTTCTCGGACGTCCTTGGATACACGAGAACGGTGTTGTCCCTTCAACTCTACATCAATGCATCAAGTTCGTCGGCGACAACGGCACGGTACATCGAGTGTTTGCGGACAGAAAACCTTTCAAAGGTAAAGAAGCCCACTTCGCAGACTCCCAGATGTATGAAGGAGAAAAAGAAGAAGAGGAAATAGCACCCCCTGCTGAAAATCTCCAGAAAGATAAAGGCAAGGCTCCTCAAAAATCACCGGAAGAAAACAAACCCTCCGGCAAATTAGAAGAGAGTAGTCAATCTCCCTTCGTCATCTCCCTCAAATCTTCAAAACCTTTGGTCATCACAACCAGAGTGAAGAAGGCAAAGCAAAAGCCTGGGGGCAAATTTGTTGTCTCTTTCGTGTCTATCAAGCAAGACACGGATTCGGACTCAGAGCCAGAAGACGACACCTCGTCAAGCCAAGCTGACACTCAGCATGTTCAGCCTGCTCTCACTCCGATGAAGACACCTGCTGATGTAGAAGATCCTACGTCTGCTACCTTTGTTGTTCCGACAACATCACCAAAGCAAAGGCCGATCTTCTTCCATAGATCGGATGCTTCTTCATCAAGTTCCTTGCTTGAACCTTTCCAAAATGAAGGTATGCCTCAGCTATCTCTATATAGTCCTGTGGCACAAGCAATTATGAAGAAAATGGGCTATGACGCTCAAAACCCAGTCGGTTTGGGAGAAAGACGCGGTATTCTCACGCCATTGGAGCCCGCCTTGACCAAAAGCCAGCTGGAAGATTGGAGACTCTACGGTCATGTAGAAAAGTCTTCATATGGGTTAGGGTATGATCCCGACACTCCTCTGAGACAGTTGACACAAAAGCTTAAAAGTCGTTTTACCGACCAAGCCTCAACGTCTCAAGTCCATGAAGACATCGATCTCCCTGGATATCTCTTTAAAGAGTTACCTGACAGAGATCCAGGAAGCTCATCCAATTGGTACGATTTCTCTGATGATAAAGAGGAATCGTCCGATAATACAGATTTGTGCTATTCTGACCCAGAAGAGCCCTTGTCTCCAAAAAAAGTACCTTACTTCGACCCAGTCTCAACAGGCAATTGGGACCATCTCATAGCAAGCCTTGAGAAGATCACCAATCAAGAAGACCCGTGGAAAGGAACAAACCCTCGGTCTATAAATGCCCTTGGAATCCCAGAAGGTTTCGTTGAGCTGGAAGCCTCCGAAAATATTGTGGAGGAACCACCTTCGAACCTTCTAACAGAAGATCCTGTTGAAAAGATAGACTTGGGAACACCAGATAACCCACGTCCTGTATTCATAAGCAAGAATATAAAGGATGATGAGTTACCCGAGTATATCGCTTTTCTTCGTGAGTTCGTTGATTGCTTTGCATGGTCCTACGCTGAAATGCCTGGTTTAGACCCCAAAGTAGCAGTCTACAAACTCAATCTTCAAGAAGAAGTCAAGCCTGTCAAACAAGGCCAAAGAAGATTCCATCCAGATGTGATGGATAAAATTGAACAAGAAGTTCAAAAGCTCAAAAGCGTCGGCTTCATCCGTGAGGAACAACATCCAGAATGGTTGGCCAACATTGTCCCCGTGACAAAGAAAAATGGGCAGATCAGGGTCTGTATTGACTATAGAGACCTGAATGGCGCTTGCCCTAAAGATGAATTCCCGCTCCCCATACCAGAGGTAATGATTGACAATACCTGTGGATTCGAGCGAATGACATTCATGGATGGCTTCTCTGACTACAATCAGATAAAGATGCATCCTGAAGATGAAAAGCACACTTCATTTTGGACTCCATTTTGCGTATATTGCTATACTGTTATGCCATTTGGTCTGAAAAATGCTGGTGCCACATATCAGAGGGCTATGATGAAAATATTCCAAGATATGCAGCACAAGACGGTCGAATGTTACGTTGATGACCTCGCCGTCAAAAGCAAAAGAAAAGAAGACCATCTCAAAGATCTTCGGGAAGTCTTCCTCCGACTTCGCAAACACAAACTGCGGATGAATCCTCTAAAATGCTTCTTCGGCGTCTCGTCGGGTAAGTTTCTCGGATTCCTTGTTCGGAAAGCTGGAATAGAACTTGACCCCATAAAAGTCAGGGCTATTCTAGAAATGCCCTCTCCAAGAACCTTAAGGGAACTAAAAGGGCTTCAAGGGAGATTGGCTTACATCAGACGGTTCATCTCCAATCTTTCGGGGAAATGCCGTCCATTCTCTCGATTGATGAAAAAGGGTGTAGACTTTGTCTGGGATGCCGACTGTGAAGCCGCATTTCAGGATATCAAGTCATACCTGACCAAACCTCCAGTGTTAGCTGCCCCTGCCACTGGAAAACCATTAATCTTGTACACAAGAGCTCTTGATCATTCTGTAGGCGCTCTGCTTGCACAAGAAAATGATGAAGGAAAAGAAGCTGCTCTATACTACCTCAGCCGCATGCTAGTAGGTGCAGAGCATCGTTACTTTCCAGTCGAAAAAGAATGCCTTGCAGTGATGTTCGCCATACAAAAGCTACGTCACTACTTGCTTTCCAACACAGTCTACCTCGTCTCAAGGATCAACCTCTTGAAAGTCCTTGTCACGAAGGCCGGTTCTCTCAATGTCCGACTGGCAAAATGGTTCATCCTTCTATCACAATTTGATATTAGGTATGTGCCACAAAAAGCAATCAAAGGCCAAGCTCTAGCAGATTTCCTCGCAGAGCATCCATTGCCTAAAGATTCACCACTCAGAGATGATCTCCTAGACGAACCCGTCTACAACATGGAGACCTCCTCACCAAATGCCTCCTGGGACATGTACTTTGACGGTGCAACCAAGACAAATGAAAAAAGACAGCTGATCTCGGGAGTTGGCATCCTCTTTGTTAGCCCCGACAAATACATGATTCCACACGCTTTCTCGCTATTGAAACCATGCACAAACAATGCAGCTGAATACCAAGCTCTGATCCTAGGATTGGAACTCGCCATTGAATCCGGTATCACTATGCTGGAAGTCTTTGGAGACTCTCAACTGATCGTCAACCAGATGAATCAGAAATATGAAGTCAGGAAGCCTGATCTGCTGCCTTACTACAATAAGGCACAATCGCTTCTGCAAAAGTTTGACATCTGCAACATCACCCACATTCGTAGAGGTGAAAACATCCGTGCAGATGCCCTGGCCGGACTTGCCGCATCAATGGCGATCCAGGAAAGGGAAAACATGCAAATTACAGTGTGCGAGAGAAGGATCCTCCCTCCTCTTAACACACACCAAGCAGTTGCTGAATGCCACCGAGTGGTTGGAAGTCGGATCTCTATCCTTCAACCTTCAATCGGCGACTGGAGGGATCCGTTCATTGATTACACTATGTTCGGAATCCTACCTAAAGATCCAAAAGAACGGGTAAGCATCCAAAGGCGAGCCCCAAACTTTCATTTGGATATCCCTTCAAAGATCCTTTACAGGAAATCCTTCAATGGAGTACTCCTATGCTGCTTGTCACAACAAGAGGCCGCAGAAACACTCAAAGAAGTTCATGCTGGTCTTTGTGGAGCCCATCAGGCTGGTCCTAAGCTCTATGATCAGATAAAAAGGTTAGGTTACTATTGGCCTACCATGGTAGCTGATGCAATGCAATTTGCCAAACGCTGCCAGCTATGCCAAGTTCACGAAGACTACATTCACATGCCTCCAGAATGGCTGCATCCTACAGCAATCTCATGGCCTTTTGAAGCATGGGGCATGGACATCATAGGTCCTATCTCTCCCCCTTCAAGCAAAGGTCATCGCTTCATCTTCGCCGCTACGGATTATTTCTCCAAGTGGTCAGAAGCATTTGCGTTCAACGAAATGAAGACATCATCAGTCCTTCAATTCCTACGCACCAACATCATTTGTCGTTTCGGCATACCTAAAAGATTCGTCCATGATAACGGACCACAATTCCGCGATCATCGATTCTACAGGTTCTGCGACAAATACAAAATTCAAAGCTGTCCTTCGACTCCATACAATCCGGCAGCAAACGGATTAGCAGAAGCCTTCAACAAGACACTCTACAAAATCCTCAAGAAAATGGTCTCTAGTCACAAAAGAGACTGGAGTGATAAACTGTCTGAAGCTTTGTGGGCCTATCGAACCACCGTTCGAGGACCAACCCATAGCACACCATTCTCCTTGGTCTATGGATGCGAAGTTGTCGTGCCCCTAGAGGTACAAATTCCTTCTCTAAGGGTATCTCTACAAAATGACATGACTCAAGAAAGCAATGTCAAATTGCGACTCCATGAGCTGGACAATCTCGACGAGAGACGGCTCGAAGCTCGACAAAGCATTGAACTTTACCAAGCACACATGGCAGGATCTTTTGATAAAAAGGTCAGGCAACGCACCTACAAAAAGGGTGACTTGGTTCTTGCGGTAAAAAGACCAATGGTCTTCGCTCACAAGTCCAAAGGCAAGTTTGAACCAAAATGGGAGGGACCCTACGTCATCGACAAAGTCTTCTCCAACGGCGCATATGCCCTCCTAAACATGGAAGGCGACAGATGTATGCTTCCTATCAACGGCAAGTTCTTGAAGCAGTACTACCCTTGAAGACTTACCCAACTGGGTAAGAGCAGTGCCTGTATGGCCAAAACCTGTTCTCAGGTACTCGCTCGTCAAACCCACTCTCTTTAGAATTTTCATATCAAATGTCAAAATTTCTAGAGATTAAAAAACAATGCTTACTTTTATCGTTTCATTGTTCAAAAACAAAAAAAAATCCAAGTTTAGGAGCCTCTCCCTGACTTGACCAAAACTTTCGATCCTTGAACCAAAATTCATGGTTTGAAACAAAAATCTGGATTCAGGGATTTCCACCCTAGTCCACCTTACCTTTTACCGCCAAATGGTTTTAGGTCGACCCTCGTGTCTTTAAACAAAAAAAATTGGTTTTTCAAAAATCGTGGGGAAACGACATCAAAGTCAGTACCCGCAAAACAAAATTTTTGAAAAAAAGCAAGGATGCGACATTCCATCGATACTTGCACCCAAAATCGCATGGAAGCGACATTTCGTCGATACTTGCAAAATCCAAAAACCGTGGAGACGTAACATATCAGTTGATATCCACAACCCAAATTTCAAAGGTTCGAGAAAACCTAAAATCGTGGAAACGCAACATTTCAGTTGATATCCACAACCCAAATTTCAAATGGTTCGAGAAAACCTCAAATTTCAAAAAATCGCGGAGAAACAACATTAAGTCAGTACCCGCAAAACCAAAAGTTTTGAAAAACGCAAGGAAGCGACGCTTAGTCGATATTTGTACCCCAATCCGCGAGGAAGCGACATTCCATCGATACTCGCAAAACCTAACCCGCGAGGAAGTGACATTCCATCAATACTCGGACAATCGAATGAGCAAGGAAGCGACATTCCATCGATACTTGCAAGACCATTCAGCGGGGAGGCGACATTTAGTCGATACCTGCATTTTGAAAACCAAAATCCGGCTATAAATGCCAAAACAAAAATTTTCGACTATAAACCCCAAAATCGGCTTTCACGCCAACAAAACAAAACTTGGTTTTCAAAAAAAAAATCGGCTATAGATGCCACACACAAAAAAAAAAAACCTAACTCTCATGTCAAAACCGGCTATAAATGCCACAAATTGGCTATCAATGCCACCAAACCGGCTATAAATGCCACAAATTGGCTATCAATGCCACCAAACCGGCTATAGATGCCACAAAACAAACACCGGCTTCCATGCCAATCCAAATTTTGGCATTTACGCCATAAAATTTCGGCTTCCATGCCATCTCAAAATTGGCTTTCACGCCACAACCAAAATCAGGCTCCCATGCCAAAACAATTATTTGACAAAAGATTTTCACAAAAAGACAACCTTTTGATCAAATTTTCAAACAAACACCCCATTTAGCAATTGCTTTCATCACAAAAAGATTTGAGTGAGCGTAGGGAAAACAAAAAAACAAAAAAAAAGAAAAGTACCAAAAAAAATACATGTGGTACCAAAAAAAAAGAAAGTGTTCATAAGCACTACAAAAAAAGTACCAAAAAAATACATGTGGTACCAAAAAAAAAAAGAAGAATAGTTTCTGCTACAAAAAATCAGGAGCTCAGCCAAAAATGGTCTCCAGCCAAAGCTTCAGCTCCTCAAGCAAACTTTTGGCATCAGCCGTCAGAGTTTCCAAGGCACGCTTCTTCAGGAACTTGCCATGAGATGCTGGCGAATGCCGTAACCCTTCTTTTACACCGGGAAGCTCTTCCCCAGCAGTTTGCCATTGCTCGTTCTCTAGAGTCCTCCTCTCAAGAACTTGACCGGCATCTGCAACCCTGCGAATCAGAGTACTCTCCCTGTCACGAGCCTCTGTTATAGCAGTCCACTTAGCATCAACTTGTGCCTTCAAATGCTCAAGATGCTTCCTGGCCTCCTCAACTTCCCTATCAAGGACGTTAAGGTCATGCCTCAATCGGATGATGGCTAGCTCTTCCAAGTTCTTCTCCCGAACTAGCTGCTTCTTGCTTTGTATAGCCTCATTCAGGTCAGACTTAGCCTTATCAGCAGGGTCCAAGAACATCTCCTTGAAGAATTGGTCATCAGGGAAATCCATGGTCTCAAACCACTTGTCACCCAGTGCAATGATCCTATCAACGATCGCCCTGGCACCTGTGACATCCAGACCAACCTCTTCGGTATCAGTGAGAATCTCCTGTACATGTGGGATCATGCCAAATCCGGCATCCAGGTGTCCAGAAAGGAGAGTCTTGATCCAAGAACTCAAAACCCGAACCAGCACCTTCTTCGCAAATTAAAGAGACGAACTGGATGAAGATTCACCCTTCTCCGCTGATCGGCTGCTCATGTCATGTCCCATTGGAAGAGTAACAAAGGAACTCTTTCCACTTGGAGCCACTGGAGAAGGAATCTCAGCATGGGGTATCTCCTCTATCGCGTCAGAACTGGTTGTAGGAGTCTCTACCTCCGGATCGACCTCTGGCATCCCTTGCTCTGGTTCTGAAGAAAGCGATGGACTCTCTTCTGTCACTTCAAAACCTGCAAATGAAACACAAAAAGGTATGAATATGATCCTGTTAAAAAAAATCATCAGGGTCATCACTACAAAGTACCTTCTTCGACGACTGGCGGAACACTCTCTTCCTCCATGAACTCATCGGAAGCATCATCAACATTTGCGTCCATTGATGGTTCAAAGTCATCGGAATCCTGTGGCAAGTCAGCTGACAAGAAAAGTGTTAGCAAATCAAGTCGCAGGCAAAAAAAAAAAAAAGAGAAAGCGAAAGAAGTTATACCAATTGGAGATTCTGGAAGCCTTCCAGAGTCCCTCGGTTCTTCTTCAGACGCCATAACCGGCTCCATCACCGCCTCATCGGTCGGAACCTCAGGCATCTCCAAGTCTTCATCCTCTGCTAAAAAAAAAAAAAGCAGCAGCAGGGTGAGAAAACAAATCAGAACATGGAAAGCCCCATGAAAGAAGCAAAAAAAGAAAAAGGAAGAATCATACCTTCACCAATGGTCTCTTCTCCACGGCTCCTCTTCTCTGGAGGCTCGTTGACAGCCTCTGGCACCTCCTCGTTGATGGTAAGAGGGATTTCCATGTCAGGAGAGTCCTCATGTGGCCCCTCGCTGTGATGATGACTCCTCCTCTTCTTACCTCTGCGGGTTCGCTTCCTAAAAGAACCCGCCCCACTATCAGAGTCAGGTTTCTCACTTGGCTCCTCACTGGATGGTCTGCTCTTGCCAGTAGACTCCGCGGAAGCTCGCCTCTGTGCCGCTTGCATCCAAGCATCGAGCTCAGCTTCCTCCTGTTCTAGCTGCTCCAAAGCCTCATCAGGTACTTCCCGAACAGCTTCAGAACCAATGACGCCCAGGTCACCGAGAAAGCCTATCTTCTGCTTCTCTCCAGAAAGGAAGGCCCAAACTTCCTCTCGCCGGACGCCATCCGACTTTCCAGTACCCTTCCCCGAAGACAGCTTTACATCAAGCTCCTTCTTGGAAAGCCCCCGATATGCCAGAAAGCTCTCCGCGAACCACTTCGTGAAGCCGGCAGTTCGGAAAGTCGACAGCTTAGGATAAGAAATCGTGGCAGTAGTGTCTTCAGCACTATAAAAAGCCCATGCATTTCTGCCATCCTGTAAACCCCCAAAACGCTTCACCATACTCGAAGGCGCTCCAACAACGCCTTGAGAGAAGCCCAACTGAAGCGCAAAGCGAGAAGGTACATACGGCTGGATGTCGACGAAAAGATGTCTGCGGTACACCATCGTGCCGACTCGTATGCTGAAAAGCCACTCCTTCTCTGCATTGGTCAAAGGGTAATGCCTTCCCGACCCTGCTCTGGTAGAGTCTCGGGAGGCACCAAAATCAAAAGCCTTCTTCCGCAACTCCGGAGAAAGCTTAACTAAAGACTGCCCCATCTCGACGTCCCTGAACCGTCGGATCCTCATGCGGGCAAACAAAAGTGATTCGGATACGGCTTTTCCCTTAGCCAATCGAATCATTAGAGGATCATCATCCTGTGCAGCACCCAGCTGGTGGAAGCCAGGACAGTGGTATACAAACCACGAATAAAAGATATGGGCTGAAAATACCCTATTCATAGGGAGCCCAAGCAGAACCAAAAAAGCAGCAGCCTGCAGTTCGGTACACAAGTAGGAGTAAAGAGCAGGCACCAAAGCAAGCCGCTCTCCAAACGCCATCTGACAAGCCGGAAAAATACAATGCGGCCTGATGTGCGTCCCATCTCCACCAGCAAACACAGCCTCACCTAGCCAATAAGTGAGGTAAACAGCAAGATCTCTCCGCAGTGCAATGTCAGAACAAATGACATCTGTGCTCGCGAAGAAACCCTTCAACTCTTCCTGCATGGCCGAAGTCTTCTTCCTGTCTTCCCGGATCATGCTATCAGAAGACTCTTTGCTGTCAAAGAAGTTGAAGAATGAAGAGCCATAACTCTTCCAACTGCTGGACCTGACTTTCGAACCCTCCTTCAAAAAATCATAGAAGGTGACGAGCTGAAAGTATAGGAGCCTGAACTCCTCTGACTGCTCCTCAAGGACGCTGTCAATCGGCATGAACTCCTCGTAGAGTTTGCCAAGGATGGGCAATCCAATAATGGCGCTCAACTCCTTCAAGGAAAAACCAATCTCACCATTCGTTACAACGAAGGTATTGGTTTGTGGGAGAAATGATTCCAACATGGCCATGAAGGCCTCGTCGGAAAAAGCCACGGTCTCCCTGAAGGCACGGACCGCGTCAAAAATCCCGGCTTCCTTCAAAACGGCCGCCCCAATCAGCAAGGTGTGGTCAGTCCATGACTTCCAATCGGAGTCAGCATTAAAGCGACCACGAAGTCGAAAAGGCTTCACCCAATTGCTGCCGTCACCGCTGAAAACGCCAAGGCCTACCGGTCCCAAATCGACCGACGGATAATCAGAGCCCTGATAGCCACTGGCTGGCATCAACACGTCCATACGGACAGGTGGTTTCTCCGCAAAACCGGAAGGTCCACCAACAAAAACCCCGGTCTTGATCACACTGGTCCTCTTCACCCAGCTCGAAGGATCTTCCCTCTTAGGGCACGTGGGAGAAAGGCTCAGGATCGAGATGGTCTGGTCAAAAGACGACCGGGTAGAAACAGTCTTCTCTTCACCATCAGCTGTGTAAGAGAACTGAAAACATCTCCTTTGGTATGTCAAGTCGTCAGGGACTGCATCTCCAAAGAAGAAGATAGGCTTGGGCAAAACCCTCAGATCGTCCATAACCCAAGGACGGTTGCTTACCATGATCTTATAATACTCCTCACTCTTGAGAGCAATCAGTTGTTGCCTCATTTCATCTCTGTTGAGAGAGTCGCATTCTTCCAAGTTTCTCTCAACATACTGGACCTTCTCCCAGGCCTGCTGAACGGCCACATTAGAAGATCTGGCGGATCGACGAGGTACGCTTGTAGCAGGCTCTTTACCCTTGTTCGCTATGGAGGAACCAACTGCAAAGGTTGGAAAAGGAAAAGATCATTATCAAAATGACAGGATTTCGCTAAAAGAAAATCTGGCGAAATTTTGGCATGGTTCCAGGGCAATTCCGAAGAAAAGGGAAATACCCCGAAAGAAATAGAAAGTTTGAAGATGAGCTCAACATCGCTGCGAGCTCCGAAACTCCAAACTTTCGAAACCTCAAAATCTCCGCAAATCAAGAAGGGCTCAACATCGCTGCGAGCTCCAAATTCCCAAATTTGCAAAGATTTTCAGGTATGCTATCACATCATGCTACTCAATTCAATTTACAAAAAATGCATGCATGGGCAACAAAAAAAAAGAAACTTTCTCAAAAAAAAAAGAGGGAGAAAGAAAAAAAAAAAAAAAAAAAAAAAAAGAAACTTTCTCAAAAAAAAAAAAAAGAGGAAAGGGGCTGGCCCATCAGGCCGTGGCCCACAGGCCACGTGGCCGTACGGATCTGTCCGTACGGCCCACAAAAAAAAATGTGTAAAAAAAAAAAAGAAAAGAAAAGGAAGCACGAAAAAAAAAGAAAAAGAAAAAAAAAACGTGTAAAAAAAAAAAAAAAAGAGAAACACGTGAAAAAAAAACAAAGAAAAAGAAAAGAAAAAAAAAATAGACCTTCTTTTTTTACCATCCTACTTTCTAGAAAGGAGTTGTCTTGAAAAAGAAACTTACTTGAAGCCATTGATGGAGAAGAAGAAGGAAAAAGCTTGAAGATCCTTGAAGAAGAAGAACTCTTGGTCTTGGAGCTCTCTTGAGATTGTTCCAAAAAGAAAGCAATAAGAGCAAGAGATCCTACCTTCCTTTGCTTTTATAGAGGAGAGCAAACCAAAGAAGGAAACAAGGAGAAAAGAAAGAAGTAAGTGTTACTAATTAGTAACCTTACCAAAAGAAAAGAATTAGAAAGGTTCTTTCCTAAAAGAAAGATGCCTTGAGATATTCTCTCCAAAAAAGAAAGCAATTAGAGAGATTTTCTCCCAAAAAGGAGGGGATTTGAGATATTCTCTCCCAAAGAGATATTCGTTGAGATTTTCTCTCCCAAAATAAAGGGAAGATGAGAGATTCTCTCCAATTAAAGATATTTTTAGATATTCTCTATCCAAATGAGATATCTTTAGATATTCTTTACAAAAATGGCCCCACATGAGATCTAAGCCATTCTAAAAAGCTTAAGGTCCTATGGGTTAGCCCATATGAGCCAGGTTTGACCACCTAGGCACTAAAAAAAAAAAAAAAAGAAAAAAAAAGGGCTTTTAGTCAGAGAAAAAAAAATCCCTCTTACCAAGAGCATACAAAAATGGTTCCATGCCTCTTTTGAATTGATTGAACCATACAAAAAAATTTTCCAAGCCCCATGAGCTTCCAAAGAATCAAACCATCCAGCCTCATATACCAAATTGAGCCAAAATCTTGAAATTGACATTCCACAAAAATCCAAACCACTCCAATGGACCCAGACAGTCCCAAAGAGTGACCAAAAACCAAATCCCGGTCCCCTAACTTGCCATATACAGCTTGTTAGGTCACAAGACCAAAGCCAAAAACCAAATCCTGATCCCCTAACTTGCCACATACAGCCTGTTCGGTCTACAAGATCAAAACCAAACCGATCCCCTAACCTGCCACATACAGCTTGTTAGGTCACAAGGTCAAAAACAAAAGCCCAAATCCACATCCCTGATGTCATCTTCAAAACTTTGCCTCGAGATGGTATTTGATTCCTTTCATTTACCATAAAATTCCCCTAGAAGCTCAAAGGCTACTCTACCAAAGGAAAGATTGCTCAAAGACTCTTGGTCAAGACACAAGCTCTCCTTCAAGAATCTCTTCGAGGCACATCGACTACAGAAGTCAAGCAACTCATCGCTGTACCTCGAGGGGGCATTTGTTGACACCAAAAATGTCACTTTGCCTCTTCAACATCAAGAAAGCTGCATGAAGTCGCAACCTGCCATAAATAGGCAATGCAATTTCTCCAAAAAATCAAATCTTGTCAGAATCAAACAAAAACTGCAAGATCCTTCAAGATAGCCAAGAGAAGAGTACACATGAAGTTTCGGGCCATTTCAGAATCATTTGGCCTAACTTCGCTTCTCCGACAGCTAAAATGGCGCTCCCGGCGGCGACATCATCGGAGACGTCAAAACTTCGATCAGAGCCTACGGATGACTCCAGCATGTCTCAAAAGGGATCCATGCCAAATTTCAAGTCAAACCCACGTCCGCCGACCACGGTAGCACCCTTGGCACTCGGAGCGCGTTCCATCACTTTGGTACATGTGCAAAATCCTTGCACCCAAACACCTTCAAATAAGAATAATAAACATCTTTACCTGTCCATTTTCTCTCCAGAATGTCAAAATCCAAAGGAATTGAGCGAGACCTGTTAATCAGGTAAACGACAGTCAGGACAGCTACACCTCAAAATTGCTTAGGTAGTTGTGCCACTCTAATCATGCATCTCATCCTTTCAAGAATAGTACGGTTCATTCTCTTTGGCACACCATTGTGTTGTGGAGTACCAGGAACTGTTCTTTCATGTCGAATACTATGCTTCGAGCAATATTCTTTAAACTGGTTGGATGTGAACTCACCACCATTATCTGTGTAGAGACATTTCAAGAGTTTTCATTTTCTCTTTCAACCATGACATGAAACTGCTGAAATACCAGGAACACTTGATCCTTCGATTTCAACGTATAAACCCAGACTTTCCTGGAGCATTATCAATAAATGTGAACAAACCTTATTGCCGCCCAATGACTCCACCTCCATGAGACCACAAACATCAGAATATATCAAATCTAACATATTAGATTTTATCATTGATGTTTTAGAGAAAGATACCCTATGTTATTTACCAAACAAATAATAATTAAAAAGGCCAAGGGATATACCTTTGGAGTAATGAATTCGATCTTTCTTTGCCAATAACTGCAGTCCATTCTCACTCATATGTCCTAGTCTCTTGTGCCACAGATTTGGAGATGATCTATCTTCAACAAAATTCAACACACTTTTACATAGCTTCACATGTGTCTTATACAGCGTATTACACGCCTTCCCTTTCGCAACAATAAGAGACCCTTTAGTGAGTTTCCACCTGCCATTTCCAAAGTAAATCTCATAACCTACACGGTCCAACAAAGTTCCAGAAATGAAATTCAACTGCAGATCAAGATTATGTTGCACATCTTTCAGCATCATTATGCAACCAATATCGGTTTGAATGTAGACATCACCGATCCCAACAATATCTGAATAACTTGTGTTGCCCATCTTCACAGTGTCAAAGTCCCCTGTTTTGCACGACGTAAACATCTCCTTATAAGGAGTAGCATGGTAGGATGCCACTGTGTCAACAACCCACTCAACCTGATCATCTGCAACACTCAAACACTTTTCATTTTCACTGGCCAGTACCAGTACTTCATTATCCAAAGTAGTTGTAATGTTAGTGTCATTCTTCTGCTCATTGTTAGCTTCTTTCTTTTCTTTCAAGGCAAAGCAATTCTTCTTAATGTGACCCTCCTTGCCATAATGAAAGCATTTTCTAGACGTTTTCTCAGTATGTGATCCACCTCTACACTTGCCACAACCCCCCCTTTGGTCCCATACTCTTACTCCTCCCCCTTTTCTCAGTAACAAAGGCTTGTGCATTATCTGTCCCTACAGTTTTTCTTCTTGTCTATTCATTCAACAAGCTACTAGTAACCTAACTCATTGATAACACACCATCTGGAGTAGAGTTGCTCACGGAAACAACTAATGTTTCCCATGTATTTGGTAAAGAGCCTAGAAGAAGTAAAGCTTGCATCTCATCATCAAGGACCATCTTCATTGTAGCCAGTTCATTCACAATGCATTGGAAATCATTTATATGATCTTCAATTTTACCACCATCCTTAAATTTCATATTTATAAGCTTTCTAATCAGAAAAGTTTTATTCACAGCAGTTTTCTTCTCTTATCTTTTTTCTAGCTTCTTCCAAAGGGTATCCGTGTTGGTTTCATTAGACACGTGATGAAATATGTTGTTATCCACCGACTGTCTAATGTGACCAATGGTCTTTTTATGCATCCTTTTCCAATCTGGATCGGACATCTCTTTTGGTCAGGCAGCATCCCCCTCAATGGGATCATAGATGTCTTTGCAATAGAGGATATCCTCCATCTTAAGTTTCTAAATCAACCAATTGGTTTGGTTGAGTTTGATCATGGCAGTGTTCACAGTGTTGTTTTCCATCTCAATAAAATAATCAAGAAATATAAACAACTTTCACTAATCTCAATACATATGATTAAGCCAATCCCTATAAAAGACCCTACCTCTAAGCCTCCATTAATTCGCTCAAAGCCCTTGGCAAACACCATGAAATTCTACATTTTTTGAAAAAAGATTGCCGAATGTAAGTGACAAACTCACAATGCAAGAGCACGTGGCTGATAGAATTTGCTTCCTTACCATATAAGACACAAAAGTCTGAAATGGCTTCAGACATTATCCTTCTTCTTCTTAGACTGTCCACCATTAAAATCTTTCTTACAACCGCCAACCAAAAGAAGACATCAACCCTTGGGGGGCCCAAACCACACCACGCTTGAGATAGATGAGAATGACTCCCCAAGACTATGGAAGAAACACCATAGAAAGATCCAACAGAGAAATTCTCTTAATGACATGGCTTCCAAATGCGTATGTCTTCCTCACCCCTAAAAATAAAGTTGTTAGCAAGAATGCTTAACAATGACTTATACTCCGAAACCTCAAACTAACGCAACCCTCTCCTAAAAGACACAAACCATGACACTTTTGAACCAATCCAAAAATAACAATCTTTGACAGGTGACTCTTTATTAGATACAACTCTAAAAAATCTAAAAAAAAAAAACTCATGAGATCAGATGATGGGGCTCCACTACCCAATCCTGTAGTGACTGATCGTACCTGTCTTAGCCATTGTTTTGAAGTAGAGAAAAGGAGGATGGATGAACTATAACCAGTTTAGGCTTTTGTGTCCAGGCCCATTAAACACACTTCTAGACCTGTAATGGGTCTAACTGTGAGGCCCAGCACTGGCTAAGTCTTGCCTAATAGCAAAGCACATAAAAGGACCAAGTTTAAGACCCATGCATTCAGACATGAGTGCATGCTAGCCTATTATTACTCACATCATTGTTTAAAATCCCAAACAACTTGAAACCCTTTTGAGTAACTCGACTGAGTCTGACCGAGTTTCTATCAAACTCGCCTTGCTTATTTGAGCCGGCTCTAGTTGAGTTTTAAAACAATGGTTCATAGGTCAATGCCTATCTTCAGTCTACTTCTAGATGGATCGAGGCCCAATCTGGCGACAATTTTGTTGGTTCTGTATCCAAGTCCAAGTCATGCTAGTTCCAATCTCCCTCCTACAACTTCGTTTGGAGTTCATCTTTAGCCCATTTTCTAGCCTAACTTTGATTTGGGCAGAGATCCATGGGCCCTCTGTTTCAAGCCTAGTTTTGAGGCCCAAGTTCTTGGTACATTTATATGCTTATCGCAATTAAGAAGCTAAGTATTTAGGCCTCTAGCAAGACTCATTTTCATCACTATTGCAGGCTGATTAATATCATTTGGTTAGGTGGATACTCTTTTGATTCAGGGTTTCAAACACTATTGATAAATGACAAGGCTGAAAATTGGGTTAACACTGTTTCTTGGTAATCAGCCATGGGACCTGGGACCCATGAGAAAACACAGCTTTGGGGTTAACACTTGCTATCCAATTCCAAACCACTTACCCAATTCATTGACAATCCTTCGGCCTTCCTTTGTAATCCAAATCACTCAAAATAAATGCTGTAATTTTATAATTTTGCCCACATTATGATCAATTTAAATTCCTTAGAGCAACTCCAACAGGGTTGCTGTTTTGCCACCTCACTCTCCAACGGGTAGAAAAGGCAAGTTGCACATGCTCCAAGAGAACAACCAAAGGTGTGCTGGCATTTGGCATTCCATCTCTTATGTCAAAAATGGCATGCGATAAAGTGATATGTCAAATATTTCTTTTTGAATTAAATAATGGTTGGAAACTTGAATGAAAGAGCCGTTGGGGATTTTTTTTAGACCATTTGAATTAAATAATAGCTGGAGACTTCAACGGTTACCTGCATTTTTCACTTTTTGCACTTTTTTTTTACATTTTGAAAATTTTGATTGTAATAATTTGAGAAATCTTTGGAGCTGGGATATCTATAAATTAGGAGTGTTTGAAGTCCTTTTTTCTCCTCATTCACACTATGGATTCTCAATTCTCTCAATTTCCTAATTTTTCTACCCAATATTCAGAATATTTCGATGAGGCATTCAAACTCCCTACTAATGATGCCCCAAAGAAAAATGTTGTTGGTTGAGGTGCTGGCTTCAGTATAGAAGATGACCGTCTTCTCATCAGTTCATGGTTGAACACCAGTCTGGATGCTATGCATGGAAACGAGCAAAAACTTGGGGCTTTTTGGGAACGAGTGGGAGAATACTATGGCATTTCCAACTCCACGCCGATCTAGTGGAGCACATATGGCATTTCCAAGGTCAATATGAAGAAGCTTGTGATTGACTATAATATTATGTAATTTGATTTTACCTTTTCAATGAAAAACGGGTTTCAAGTACAATTTGTGCATTTTTTATTTTTTAATAATTTATTACTGTAATAACATTTAAATCGTACTAAATCCCATTAAATATAAGTGAGATATATGTAATAAAGCAAATGAGGATTAAATGAAAAAAGAATAAAATAATAATTTGAGATCTCTTTTGGAGTTGCCCTAGTGAGATGCCAAGTTTACATATGCCTTTTTTGCCACATAAGCCTTTATTTTGAAAAAGGCATATGAGGATTTGAAGTGTCTCTTAAAGATGCTCTTATGGTCAGTTTTCTGTGAATTAGGATCCATCCAAACTTAGCACCTTTCTATTTTTTACAGGCCCTTGAATTGATCATGCAAAGCTAACACCAATTCAGCTTTATTGGAATTGTCATTAGAGGGGACCCATATTATTCTTTTTCTTTTTTGG
Source organism: Umbellularia californica (assembly GCA_028538565.1). Lineage (NCBI taxonomy): Eukaryota > Viridiplantae > Streptophyta > Magnoliopsida > Laurales > Lauraceae > Umbellularia > Umbellularia californica. The sequence continues at coordinate 44,195,849 of JAPQWN010000009.1, forward strand.
GAGGGTGGGGATGGGGTACATTGTGTAAAGAAATATATTTGAGGGGGCATTTGCAAATGATCAAATTGAATTATAGAAAATTTTGAAATTGATGTTCCTTGAATGATAGTCTAGCCGCTTCTGATAAAGAGACGGTTTTTTTTATGTTTTTTCCATCTAACTAGTGTGAGAGGCCCGTGCTAAAGAGAAAAAATATATTTCAATATAAAAGAAATATTAAATTATGAATAAAAAGATTTATAAAACAAGCCAGATGAGGAAAGAGATAAGGGAAAGATAAAAATTTGGATCGATTAGGTAGCCCCACATCCAAATTTTGCGTAATGTGTGCAAGCTCCGTTGGGCCCACTGTCAAACTCCACAACATTCGTTCACTTTTTTCTCTCTTTTTGTTGGTTTAAGAATGGGGTATTTTCACATTTGGGTGGTGGGACCCATCTATTAAATTCATATAAATCAATTAAAAATAATATATTTATTAGCTTAGTTTTAGAATTATGATCTAAAACATAGAGGGTTAATCCAAGCACTACAACTACAAGATCACACCAGCCAAATACCATGTTATTGTCAATCTTCTGCCACACATCTTTATATGGATCATATGCAAGTACCTCTTGTTTTAGTAATTAGAGATATTAAGAATGTTAGGTAGAGATTGATATTAAGATATTAAGATAAAAGGGAAACTATGGATTTGATTATGAGAGATTATAGGGATAGATATTGGTTAGATTCGATGGATGTAAGGTGGAGATAATTAAGGGTGGTTTTTTTTTAAATAATTGAATGGGTTATGAAAGGGTATGCCCCATGCGAAATCCCAAGAGGCCCGCACTCAACGCATGCCATAATTAAAAAATCATTAAAACTTCTAATTAGAAATATTTCTAAATATTTAAATAAATTATAAATAAATATTAATATATAATTCATAATAAAGATAACAACTCATTAGAGGAGAAATTTTAGGTAGCTGGAAATATTTAGGGAAAGATCAAATAAATAGTAAAGATCTTAGGACCTTGATTTGATTATATTTGTTCTTAGCAATATATTGAGTACCATTTTAGAATTAAATGTGGATTTTGAAATCAATTGGCTTCCACAATGGGCCCACAGATTAATTAATCCTATTAAATATCTGAAGAAAAATAAGGAGAAAAATGTCCATAATGGGCCCATCAGATTAAGCATACTGAATATTGAAATGAAAATAAGGAGAAAAAAGTAGCAAAATACAGCTTATGAAAATGGCACCCGCTCTAATATCAAAAAAGTTCTTTGTGTGTTGGTATAAAAAAAAAAGTGGCCCCCGTAAATTGTGAGTTTGGAAATAAAGAAGACTTGAAAATTTATTTGGTTAAATTAGTAAATATAAATAATTATATATTAAGTGTGGATTTTGAGATTAACTGACTTCCACAATAGTCCCCACGGATTAACCATACCAAATACTAAAAGAAAAAATAAGAAAAAAAGTAACAAAATACTGTCTATGAAAGTACCCCAAATTTTTACAACTGAGATCTGACATGAGGGTCCCACGAATTGATATGCAATAAAATTTAATACATATATGTTCACCGATCACTAAAATCATAGCCAAAGAGCCTTTATTTATTTTTTTTGTTAGTTTAATAATGCGTGGGGCCCTTTGAAGGTAACTAAAGAGAAGTTATTATTGTATGCTATGTTTTAGGGAATGGATAAGTATCTTATTTCAAGAATATCTTAGATTTACATTGAGATATTTTAAGTGATGAAATTAGATTAGAAGGGTAAGTTCAAAATATAGCATTGCAAAAAGTCTGAGGATGCGCCACGTGTCATCCTCCTAGGAAATCCCATGCCGCCACGTGTTGCACCCCCGCGAAAAGGCTGTTGCTTTACTATATAATATATATATAATAATTAGCTATTCTAAAAAACATCTCAATAAAAGTTCAAAACCATATACTAATTAATCTAACACAATTCCTACGATGAGAACAATAACAACAAGGACAACCAATGCCCTCAGATGTATCCGGTCTCCGGTGCTTCATTATCTTCTACTATTTTTTTTTTTCTTTTTGGTAACCCAATGAAGGGGCTGGGACCTTGAGACTCATGATATAACTCAAACATGTAAAGTGATGGGAACTCAAACATGAGAGGAGAGGCAGACACAACTCACACATGGGAGGATAGAAACTCACACATGCGATGAGACATAGACACAACTCACACATGTGGGTTGATGGAAACTCATGTGTGAGGAGACATAAACATGCTATGAGAGATAGACACAACTCATATATATAAGGTGATGGAAACTCACACATGCGAGAGACATGAACACAACTCACACATGTAAGGTGATAGAAACTTACATATGCAAGAAGAATAAACACAACTCACACATGTGAGGTAATAAAAACTCACACATGCAAAGAAGGGAGGAGGCCGGGTTCAAACCCAAGATCTCCCAATGAGAACTAGGACTCCTTACCACTAAGGTAAGGAGCCGTTCTCCATTATCTCCTATTGACTGGTGGTAGTAATTTCAATGTTTGGATGATAGAAGGGCATCCACCAATGACCAATCTAATCCCTTCCCTCACACACACCCTTCTGCAGTAAACTTGGTATCAATATCAAAATAATCTGATTATCTTTCTTACCAAAAAAAATATCAAAATAATCTAATTATCATCCACCGAAAATATTGTTAAGAAACTTGTACAATTTAAAGTCGTTAAACTTGACGCTCTAAAACAAAAGATCGAAATCATTTATCATATTGATATTGGACTCACCCCTTTACCGCATTCAAATCTATCAATCTATTATTGTCCCTCTAAGAGGCTGGCATTTCAAAAGGATGCATGTTTGGATGTTCTTTTTTGGTAAAATGGATGTTCTTTATTTTTAGGGGTTTTTTTTTCTTGTATAGAAAGGAAATATCATTAAAAGAGGAAAAGAAGAAAACCAAGAAGACACCCTAAAAAAGACTAAAAAAAACTTAGCATCGAGCGAAAAGGATACTAGACGCTAAACTCCAATCTACATCCTGCCTAGAAGAGTAACCGAACTTGGCTAGCCTATGCGCCAAGCCATTTAATGCTCTAGGAATATAGTCAAGATCTCCAAAACAAAACCAAGCAGCAAAGGCTTTAATGTATGAAATGATTAAATTAATGGACCAGTCATAATTGCCCTTCAACGCTAGCACCATTTCCTATGCATCCAAAACAACATGAAGCCTGACAAAGCCATTCTTCCTTACCTTCTCCAGTGCATTTAAGACCACCCTCGCTTCGGCCTCCTTTGAAGAGGCAACTCCATTCCCTTGTGCTGCATCTGCATCCATAATAACACCATTTAACATCATTACAAAACCAAAGGAAACATAACCCTCCTCAGACTTGGAGGTTGCATCCGAGAAGATTATGAAATCTTCCTTATTAGGAATTACTGTAGGTACTTTGGAGACCTTAGAAATATTTCCATCTTTTTTAAAGGAAATGTCCCTATCAAGAGCAATGGGATTCTCAAGAATCACTTTGGCTAAAGTAATGATTTTGAAAGGGTTTAAAATTTGACCTATGTGAATGAAATCATTTCTGCCTTTCCAAATAGTCCACCACATTGAGAGACTCCCTATCTTGGAGTGGGTATCCCCAAGAAGAAGATTCGGTTGGCTCCACCATGCTCACATGAGTTCTTCTAGCATTCCATTAAATTTGTCGAATGAATAGAATAAAAAAAAAAAAAAAAGAAAAAAGAAAAGCCCCACTGTGAGCCAAACCAACTTGCTCTAATGAAATTACAACGCATAAAAGCATGACCAATCGAGTCTTCCTCTTTTCCACATATAAGATATTTATCATCTAAATAGCTAGTTTTAGATTTAACAATGGTTCTTACCGGACAGCATTTTTGAGACATTTCCATCCAAATATAAGTACCCTATGAGGAAGAGGATGTTCTTTAATCGATGTCACCTATAGAGTTTTACTTTGGTGAGAACTGTCCACAAGTAAGATCATGTGGACTGGCTTGTGGGCCTCGCTTGGGCCATTCTAATAACAAGAAGGGAAAGGAAGAATGATCACAATGAGATCTAAGGCAAGCAAAATATTAACCTAGCTCATTAGATAACCCTTGATCCATGGCCTTGAATTTAATGGTTTTAAACTGCATCCATTTTTTTTATTTTCAATCTAAAAGCGACCAGTACTTGGATGAGTTTGAAATTTAGATTTGTGATAAACACAGCCGAAGGGGAGGGGAGATTAGTGTACACAGGGAAGGGAAGGGAATATTAATTTCAATTGGGCCTAAGTAGCAACCCAAAAAAATAAAATAAAAAGACATTTCAATCCATAAATACAACGAGATATTCATTCCTCGATTTGTTAGATAGGGACTACTCGACTCTTCGGTAGCTTGAATATGTGGTGTGTGAGTAAGTACCCGACAGAACAAAAGAGAAATAAAGTAGCTAGCCCCAAAAAAAGCCCAAAGCCAGACAGTTATCTTCTGATTTTTATTAGTTTATATAATCAAAAGTTTCCCTCAAAATTGTTCATAAAGGGCCCTTATTATATATTAAGCATGGCATCTCCACATCTCTCTCCCAACAGCTACCATTAATTGTGTTGGTAGGGAGAATCAAAGGACAACCTCAGTCATCAAGTTCCTTTTTCTTCACTTCTTGTCACTTGTAACAAGTTTTGAAATGATTAGCAAAGATTTGCATCCTTGGCCAGCTCTGTGGTGATTGGGAATTCCACAACTAATGTGGGGTCAATGCCAACTGAGTCCCAACAAAAATGACAGTGAGTTCTAGTTTTGACATCAACAAATCTTTATTGAGCCAAACTTAGCTGACCCATCAACCAGTTCAAAATTTGAGGCCAACTATGAGTTCAAACATTGGTATTAGACATTTTCAAAGACTAAGTGAGAAAAAAATCTTTATGTATATGGATCAATACATTGCCATCATGGGTGCAATTTTATTTCAGGCTAAAGAAGTAAAACCAATAGACCATTTTAGCATGCATGTATCAGCTTGTATAACAATATATATTTCATGTGTCATTGATATTGATATGAAACAGGTTGTCATATTGGTATTCTCTCAGTTTCTTTAAAAAACTGATATGAAAGAGTCAACATCTGAAGAAATTACTCAGACCCAAATGAACCTACAGCATTATTGTCATCAACTTGTTCTTATCCCATCTAGAGGTCTACTAGATAAAACTCAACTCACTGAGTGACTTAAAAGGAAACCGACTCAAGTAACTCAGGTACATTTTATTGAGATTTTGAAAACTCAAATAGCGTCCACTGTGTCAGTGCCCTTTGAATTGAGTCAACTCAATTGATCCAGAGTAAGTCAAAGTTTTGAACTAGGACCACAACTTACCACTCACGGCATATGTGTCACGACCCGGGCCCGAGGCCGGGTTAATCGGGGCCCAACCCGGATCGCGATGTCATCATACTTACTCCCGTAAATCTTGAGTTTAACCGAAGTCAAGACAAGACCCACAAGGGATCTATCATACATACCTGTCAAACGTACATTTTTGCGGAAATGCATATATACATTGACAATAATTGACTTTACATTAAAAGTAAAGTTCACATATACAAAACTACAATCCAAATAAGTCCACCACTGCATATTCAAATACAATGCAGTGGACATCTAATTACATCTCAAAATTATTTACAAAAATATCTATCAAAATATTTCCCAAAATAATTCCAAAATATTCAAAAACAACGTCCTCCGACTATGCCCATTCTGCTAGACCTCTTGGAGGTATCGGATGGGCCTCCTCCACTGGCGGCACGGCCTCTACAAGGCCGGCACGGGCAACTGAGCCTGTAATGCTATCAATAACACTATGAACACGACGGTTCAGCAATGTATAAACATATCTATGATAATCCATACTAAATATGTCCATTTGTCAATGTAATAACTTTAGACAATGAAATCTAGAACAATATAATGCACTGAACAGTGCAATCATTGATAAGTAATGACTAAATTATGATTTCAATAGCATTATTTTCATTCAATTCAGTTTCTTCCCAAAGGAAGCAGTTAATCAGTTCATTTCATTCCTTTCATTCATTTCATTCATTTTCCATCATTTCGTTCATTTCGTTCATTGCATTGAATATTCATTAGATGGCTTATGGGACTATTTAGTCAAATATTGTTAGGTGACTTATCAATTCAGTGACTTTTCGGTCTATGTGTGGGATTTACCAGTGTCTTGATCAGAGATCACTGCCATCATCACGGAGCTCCGGAACACCCCATCCATCTGCTGCAGCAGGATTATTCATTAATTCATTGCATTGATTCATTGTTCAATGGTTCATTATGTCTATTCATTATTCAATGGTTCATTGTAATTATTCATTATAAATCCAATTGAGTTAGAGGAATCATTAGTCATTTACGGTCCTACTTGTCTCTATCTCAAATCTAGATGACTTCTAGGTGTAATCATTAGTTACTAAATGCACGTGTTATTTTCGATGGACATCACATTTACATTTAATATGTGCATTTAGTCCTCAAAAATTTCCACCCACAATATCAAAATTCACTCCCAATCGGTCCGATCGATTGGCCAAATTTTTTCTTACAATTCATGTTTGGCCAGTATCAGGTTCGCTCGAGCGGATCCAGGTTCGTTCGAGCGGACTTAAACAGACAGGGGATTCGCTCGAGCGGATCCAAGTTCGCTCGAGCGGACTTAAACAGACAGGGGATTCGCTCGAGCGGACTCCCAGTTCGCTCGAGCAGACTCCTACAGAATACAGTTCGCGTCAGACAGAAACTTCATCGCTCTAGCGAACATAATGTTCGCTCGAGCAAACTCTTACAGATTGCTTCTCGTATCAGACAGTAACTAGTTCGCTCGAGCGTACTGTCCAGAACCCAGACTCTGGATTCTGAGCATTCACTCATCTTTCTTCCATTTCAACCACCATTTGTATACACATTTAAGGGCCTCATGTCCCCTCCTCATTCATCATTTAAACACAAAAATAACACCTCTATTCCCTCATTCAAAGCATCATGAAACACACACTACTAAAGCAAATCCACAAATCTCCATTTCAATGACAGAAAAAGGGTTTGGGAACCCATCTTCTATGACTCAAGAAAACTTGGAAACTAGCATGATTAATCATAAAGAAGCATTTACACTTGCCTCTCGGAGTCTATTAGCAAGAAACTGTCACTTGGCTTGACTTGAAACAAAAACCCCCAAATGAAAAGCTTCTTCAAGCCTATTCCATGGAAATATCAAAAGCACAAACCCTATAAGCTAAATGAGCTAGAAATCATTCCTAAGCACTTAATGGAGCTTGAGAATCATATAAGCCACTCAAAACACTTACTTGTAGTATAGTTAGGGGATTCTTGAGCTTTTCCTCCAAGCTCCAACACTCCAAAGATGGAAACAAGATGACGAAGAAGATGAAGAAGATGATGCTTCTCCAAAACCCACTTGAAATACTCCCAATCTCTCTCTCTTTTGATGAAGAAGAGTGGAAGAAGGAAGAAGGAAGAAGGGAAAGGGTGTCTAGGGTTTCTCTGCAATGGGGGGGGGGGGGGGGTGAAGTAGAATGAACTCAAAAGAGTTCATCTCATTTATACAAGTCACCCAGTTTTGCATTTAAGCCCAGTTCACTAGGGTTATTTACACCTTGAGTCAAATGGAGGGTCATTTGACCAAATTCTCGTCAAACGACTTCGAGTCTATTACGACAGTTAACGTACTCGTCGAAATACACGTGTTGGCACTAAGAGTTTCCGTATTCGACAAAATACGTATAAATCCATATTTACGAAAAATGTCTTGTTTTTCTTAGTTTGAGCCTAAATCCTCATTCAATCCTTCAATTTCCTTTATTATCATTTCATTAAGTCTGAATCAATCCTTTGAGACTAATCTCATCCAATTTGATCATTAGTCATCATTAGTCTAATTAAACATGATTAATTAGCATTAACTTTAATTAATTAAAGTTAATCTTGATTAACTCGAGGCGGGTTCTTACAATATGCTTAATTAAAATGCCAAGCATACAAGTAGGTTTCAGCAGATATGGTATCAAACCAACCTCACCAGCCAAATTATGAGGAGAGAAAGGCACAAAAAGAGGATTTATATAAATAAATAGACGTGGCAGACATGGAACTATACCATTTCCAAAAGGGCTAGGCATTTAATTTCACATTTTAGTCTACCAAACCCTAGCTTGATGGATTGTTTGATTACATTCCCTTATATATTTCATTTCTTTTTGTTTCAGACTTACAGGTACCCCTTCTTACATCATTCCATGACTTCCAAAACCCACCCACTTCAAAACAAAATCTTGGACCCCACATCAAATAAATATATCATGAGTGGTTACACTTGAAATGTAAGGGACTGAAGTATTCATTTTGATGTGATGGATGTTGTTGGTAGTGAGTTACACTTGAATCCAGATCTCACGAGGCTTGAAATTACACTTGAATTCAGATCTCATGAGGCTTGAAATTTGAATAGTGCTGGCGGGGCTAGAGGTATTGGCTAGTATCAACCCCTAATTTTTTCGGGAATATAAGATTGAGTCCATTTGTGCTACCACCTAAGGCCTATAAGGGTTTTACCCGGCTTCTCTCTGTGCCCGGAGGGAATAGTCCAGCCCAAAGGGCTGCAAACCCTCCATTAGAAGGAAAAAAAAAAGGAATAGGGCTAGCGTGGCTAGACTGGGCTCGCCCGGGCTAGACCCTAGTCCCTAGCCTATTTGGGCCTTATGTTTTAGTACTTGAGTAGAACCTGGTTATAAAATTCTGGCCCATTTAATATTTGGGCCGAGATTTAATTAAGTGATAGAAAGCCTGAAACGTAGTATTTGAGTGTTTCTTTTGTAAGATTTTTTTACAAAAAGGCTTCCTATATTTTGACAAATTCTATAAAAAAAAAACCCTATATTTTGTAGTTTTACAAAAACCCTAGTCTTAAATTTTATTCCCTATAACTAAATAGGCTAGACTTGGACAAGCTTTGGCCTGCCCAGCTGCCCTACCCAGGCCACAAATACTTCTTCTAGGGACTGCTTTCTTACATGGTCAATATTCTTTTCAAGACTAGGGTTTTGAAAAACAACCCTTATTTTAATGTTACAGTTTTAACGATAACCATTAATAACTACTTTTGGTGATAACTGTCTTGACTCTTCAATTTGAGATCATTAAGAAAGACTACTTCTTAAATCTTCATTTACTGAAAACATAAGACAAAACATCCACATCTTTAACTGTTAGAGGGACCCAAACCCCATATTAAAACCATGTTGGTTGTTGGGAGTTCGTCCTCTTCATAATGAAGGAGGTCACCAATGTCCAAATTTTCAAACCACTAGAAGGTCCTTCATTTGAAAAGATAAAATAGAAAATTAAGCAATGTCCCACTCAACAACTATTTAAAGGTTTTATATGTCCAAATATCACTTTGATTGAAATGATATTGACTGCTAATTGAAACATTAAAAATGAATGTTTAGATGAGGGAATTAGCCGCATTACATTGATTAAATTATAAAAATCACTTCGATCAGAGTGAGTGACATCTGGTCAGTACTTCAATTATAGAATAATTAAGTATGTGACTTAACCAGATCTGAGATTTTATTTGAGAAAAATGGCATTCTAGAGTTGATGATTTTCAGAGATATAGTCCACTTTGTGGTGCATTAAGCACCCAAGTCAAGAGGATAGTTGGTCATCTATTGAAAAAATATTTATTATGTAATATTTTCAACCATCAGATGTAAGACTTCAAACTTAATGTTGGAGATATAATTCAATTTTATTCTAACCTAATAGTTGTTGCACTAGATCAAGCGTAAAAAATGCTCGTTAAAGTTAATTTATACGATATATGGCTATTTTACAATCACCTATTCTAACTAGATGGTCACACAGAGTATTTTCAGATGTCGCAAATAAGAGTTAACATTTGCAAGACTTTTTGTATTATAATTGAAAAGTGAATCCAACTATTTCAATCACTATGCTTGAAATGAAATTTGATCAAAACTACATCAGTGTCTTTGTGATATGAACATAATCAATCACTTCAAAGTGACCGCATTGGATAAATCAGATTTTAGCTTTTATCATCTTCTTACACACTGGATCATTTCTCATATACTACTCAAATGACCAAGTTAGTGCAAGGTTGTTACACACTGTTACAAGCACATCTTTGACAATCCACTGCTCAATTGGTGAGTCATCTCTCTTTCACGAAAACAACCAGGTATCAATTTATAGCTATACCATGATGAGGATGGACTTATTACATGAGTGCGTGTTGGTGGGAGCTGTGTGTGAGTACTCATCTTAAAGAAAAGAAAAGTAAATAATTTATTTCAAGCCCATCACTGCCAACTGATATTGTATTTCAAAAAAACACTCTGATCTCATAAAAGGGGCCCCAAAATGTTAAAAGCTATCAAATGCTTCATGCGGCAGATGTATGAAATCTTTTATTGAATAGGGCAACAATAAATAAGACACTCTATTTTTATGGCAAAGAATAAGTAAAAAACTTTTAAGTATTCTTCACTGGTGTAACATACTCCACAAGCATTGTTGGCATTGTCTAAATATTATTGAAATTAAAAAACATCCATTTTTTTTTTTACATCCCACATATATAGTTACCGTATGACATAGAGAAATCATGAGTTAAAGGAGTGAAACTCTGTCCTAGAACCTACATATTGAAATTGAACTAGTTTAAAATGAATGGCCTCTCGAGTGATGGGATATGTTAAATTTTCGTATCAATACGAGTTGGTTGCACAGTTAGATTGATCGTTTAATATAAAATATAATTAATAAGATTTTATGCATATTCATCCTCACATGTTTCATCAATAAGTAACCTCCAGGAGTTGGCCGAGTGATCAGGACCACGGTTGCTCCATTTTCAGGAGCTAGAGTTCTTGGTATCGACCCCTGGTTCCCCATTCTTCAGGAATCGAAAATTGAGTCCACTATTTCTACCATCTTAGGGCGAAAGGGGTGTTTACCCGGCTTTCTTATGGGCCCGGAAGGATTAATTTTGCCCAAAGGGTTGTAACCCTCCAATAGCAAAAAAAACATGTTTCATCAATAAGTGAATCAAGCGGTGAAAAAAAAATCCTAATTTAGAGTACATTTATTTTGGACGGTTGAGATTTTAATAGATGACCCCCACCTTAAATTTCCACCCCTTCTACTTCACAAGGCATTTACCCAATCCTTTTAACATTTTGGTGTCAGAACGACAGACGTTCAGTTGGTGTCACGCATATTTACCCGCTTCTTTTACCAGCGGTTGGTCTCTCACGTGACTTTACTTGGCATCTTCAAACCCTAGCCCGCGCGGACTCTTCCTATTTCTCTGAGGCCCGCACACAGAGAATTATTATTTGTGCAGATGGGGTAGGCTCTTTTGTGCTCTCCTTTTAGAAGTTCTAAACTTCTAATAGAAATTTCACTCCAACATATTTTCAGCCTGCCGACATATTATTATCTTTACAAAACATTTTGAATTCTTTATAAAATATTATTTCTATTATAAAAATGATTAATTTAATAATGAATTCAAATTAGGAAGCTATTTATACAAAAGTGTGACTGTGTGAGTGCAATTAGAGACAAATAAGATATCATTATAAAATCCAAACGGTTCAAAAATACTAACCCACCTGAAGTAATATAATATTTAACCTCAAGGGGTAGCTCAGTTGGCCTAGAACTACGGTTTGCACCCGAATGTTGTAGGTTCGAAACTGCACTACTACACTGGAACTATATGGAAGTTTACCTGGCTTTCTTCTTGGCCTGAAAGGATTAGTCCAACCCAAATGATTGAAAACCCTCCAATAGCAAGGAAAAAAAAGTATAGGCATCCCCCTCTTTGCATGGGATAGATCCCTAGTTGTGTTTGGTTTAGTTAATAGTTAATACACACGCTTGCTTACCCCAAATCTCTAATAATCAATACTACAGCTAAGGAAATCTTGCAATCTTGAATACTCTGTACTCACACACCTCCTTTTTTAATTTCTCACCATAGTTAGTTTTACTCATACAGTGACATACACAATCACAAAAATCCCTCGTGATGAGCACTATAACTAGGAATTGATCTCGTTCTATCTTTGTGGACCCAAGAGAGAGCCCAGACAAATAGGGTTGCAAGCGGGACGATTCTAGATCGAAACCATAGTGGATCCGAACCAGTTTCTATATAACAGTTCAACCTAATTTCTAGAGGACTAGAATCTAGTTCCAAAATCGATTCTAATTTCTTTTCATTCTTCATTTTTCTTAAAATAAGTATATCATTCAACTTATAACGGTGCATCAAGTCTATTACCTCCAATATTATATATAAAATGTCAAAAAAAAATTTAATTTTTAAATACAAGTTGTAATATCAAAGGCTCATATGCTCGAGTCCCGAGTCCATGGGTCGAAACCTATGTGGACCCAAGACCGGACCCGCTTATGAATCGAAACTTAAAATAGGTTTCAGACCCGGTTTTTTGCAGGTCGGAATTTTCAGGTAATAAACCAACTTATAAATTAATAAAAAAAAATGAAAAACAAAGAAGATAAACTCAGAGAATCTCTGAGTCCCGTCCTGAGAGAGACCGGACTCGCGCGGGCGATGTTACATGGCTCACTTTCCCCTGTATAAATACACACTACATAACAAAACCTATTCACATTTCCCACACAAACGCATCTCACTAACAAACCTTTACCCCTCTCTCTCTAAAATCACTGCTTCTGTTACATGGTTCCACTTTCCAGGTAATTTCAGTTTCTTCCATGAAATCTCTCTCTCTCTCTCTCTCTCTCTCTTTCTCGTAGAAACTGAAATGTGCTTTCATGGAATCCGCCCTTTGTAGGAACTGAATGTTCTTTCATTCCTTTGTCAGAAATGGAAACCTTATTCCATGGAGTTTCTAGTAATGGCGTCGATGAGATCTCAGTCCCTGCTTGTGCGCGACACTGATTTTGTTCTCTGTAAAAAAAGTAAGGATTTTGATTTTCCATGGCTTTCAGTTTCTATAGTTTAGTGCGGCAAAACGTTTTCGATAGTGACGAGATCTCTTGCTTCCAGCACAAAATCGGGAAAGATGCTTTATTTCATCGTGGAAAATGAAAGGCAATGAAAATGTTTTTACAAGGAATGAGGGAAAGTCATTCTTTCATTTTCCGTGGAAACTGCTCTGAAGCAAAAAAAAGTTTTGATTTTTATTTGATGGGATGTCTGTTTGGCTGTGGAGATGTTCTTTGATGAAGTCTTTAGTGATGATGTTGATGAGATCTTACTATCTTTTCTCTTCCTGATGTGTCTGATGTGATGTCAGAAATTCTCACTGCGTTGATCTGTGATTCCCTTGTTTGATTGTTGTTATTTCGCTGTTTTCAGGAGTTTCAACGATTTCGATAGAAGAAATTGATGGTTTATGAGGATTGGGTTTTGTTTTGTTTTCTGATCTGGCCTTCTTTTCCTCTTGGTCTTCTCTTTCTCTCTTTTAATTTACAGAGAGGTTTGCAAATGAGACATCTAATGATAATGTCGCGATTTTTGGGTCTTTCTTCTTTTCTTCTTTTTTGTTTTCTCTGATTCCTTTTTATGGGCTGACATTTTTATGCAATGCTGTGATTTTGTGATTTTTTTTTTCTCCTTTGTTGGACACTTTTTTAGGGTGAAACTTCATAGCACTATTTAAAAAAAATATATAGATGTTTTTATCAAATGGAGAAATTTTGCATCTAGATCTCAAGCTATTAGTTCTTTTAGTTTTATAGTTAATACCATCTTGGATTTTTTTCATTTGAAGCTTGAAATTCTCTATGTGATTGACAGTTAAATTTGAACCCAGTGAGATTTCATTGATTAATCTCTATTTGTTTCCTCGCTGTTTTAAGAGAATCGATAAGAAATTTTAGCATCTATATCTCAAGCTATTAGTTCTTTTAGTTTTATAGTTAATACCATCTTGGATTTTGTCATTTGAAGGTTGAAATTCTCTATGTGATTGACAGTTAAATTTGAACTCAGTGAGATTTCATTGATTAATCTCTATTTGTTTCCTCACTGTTTTACGAGAATCGAAAGACAATTGTTATGATCATATTTCTGAAGATTAATCTTCTGGAAAAGTAGTCTGTTGGCTTCTTCCTCTTCTGGAAAATATTTCTTTAGACTGACTAGAATGATCTTGCGAATTACTGTGATGTGATGTCCCCATGTATGTTTAGTAGTCTTTTCTAGGTGTTTTGTTGATCATTTTTGGATATGTTTCAACAAGTAGAGAAAAATCAGGGCAGTTTTCATCAAGTTATTCGATCTCTTGTTTAAAAGTGAGTGTCAGCGTGACACTCATGTGGGAGATCCAACTCGTTCATCGTATAGGCCCCATCATGGATGTTCTTCTAGCTCGAAAAACGAGCTGGGTTCCGCCTTTCAGGTGGCCCACACTTTTACGTTGAAGTTTGGATCATTGGCCTCTGGTAATTTTCTTATTAAATGTGTGGAACCACGCGATGAGTTGACGACCATCGTCAATTTTTGGGTAGGGTGCAAAGAGATTGGGGCCTACCTGAAGAATGTCTTGGATCAAGCACATTTGTGTAGAATAATTAAGCCTCTGATTTTTGTTTGTTTTTCAATTCCTGGCCCTGCCATTAATGATGAAGCTTAGAGAAAAATTCAGTTTTCATTGACTTCCTCTAACTTCTAGATATTTATGAGCGCCTGGCTTTGTTGGCATAGTTTGAAATTTGACTTTTCAATCTATGACTTGTTGACTCGGTACTTCAAGCCATGAATTTTTTTGATGTGGACTTCATACATGTTAAAGGTGAAGGTTTCAACAATAGTTTGAGATTTTGACTTTTCAATCTATAACTTGCTGACTCGGTACTGCAAGCCATGATGGACTTCATATATATTTAAGTTGAAGGTTTCAATCTCCTCAGTTTTAAGGATTGAAATTCCATGTCTTGCAGGGATACAATTTTCTATTATATAAATTATTCTCCTGTGATGGACTGGTTTGGTTGTGCAAGCTCGTTAGTATAGTTTTGTGAGCTCATTTGGATAATGTTATTCAGAGAATATATAGATGACGACTGATAAAAAAAAAATACAAAATATTGATGATAGACCGGCCCCTTGTCATGTTCCCCTTTCACAAAATGCCAGTCTTTTTGTTTCATTTATTTGGAATTGTATTCTGTTCTGGTCTTGCCGGGGCTTTGTAAAGTTTTAACTATATTTTATATGGTGCTTTACAGTTGATGAAACCAATGTGCAAAATTTGATTGAAAAATCCAATTAAATGGATTTTTGTGCTGGAAGAGAGAGCTCTGGTTACCATTCAAAGAGAGTAGCTCCATCATGTAAATCAGTTGTGGAGGGGAATGGTAGTCTCTATAATCCAAGTTTAAATACTGGATCAGCTGGCTTGAGATCTTATGAGCTGGATTGTGGCCATAAACCTAGAAAGAAGGTTGCTGCCGTGTCTTATGAATCAGACGATGAAGACAGTGTTGTCGAGCAGTTTGAAAATGAATCTTTAATAGATGAAAGATGGTCTGATCAGAGGGAATGTATGCGGCTTTCTTTGAATCGCCGCTCTTCCTTTCTTACTTCTGATGATTGGGATTTTGGTTGGTGGGATCTTTCTCTTGATAAACGATTCTTTTCCATGCTATCGCTCTTTGGAGGCTCAAGGATTCTCTTGGATGGACGATTCTCTCTTTTTGATGGCTCTAGGATCAACCCAATAGAAGAGGCAGCTCTGGTTCTGGACACGACATTAGATGATACAGAGAAGCTTTGTGAAGAAGATCTTCAGGTAGGAGTACTTAATTGGCTGCAAAATTCACTTAGAGATGAACCAAAAGACTCTCCCATCACAAGTTCCGAAAGTGCTGATTCTTCTTATGACCGCTCATTTTGTGAGGATTCTTCAGTTTTTGAAAGCTCTTGGACTTCACTTAGCACACATGATGATTCATCGTCTTCTCAAGTTTCAGATTTTGATAGAACAGGTTTCTGGGTCTCTCTATTGGATCTTCAAGGGGATGATTTTGAGTTGGTATCAGATAAAGAGCAACGCTTTGATGCCTTCCAATCAGATTTTCCAAGCCCGTCTTTCCACATCAAGAGGAATTTTGATAGTAGCTTTTCTGATTCCAGTGTCACGTCACCCAGTGATGAGAAATCTAACTCTGCTTTGCCTTCTGAACCAGCGTTGGAATCTGAAAATCAGTGTATCTATAGCACATGTGAAGGTGATTTGGAAGGCCTTAGTTCTGATGAACCACTATTCTGGCCTTTCGAACGTAATTCTTATTGGCACCCTGAAATAGAAAACGGCTTATGCATATCACCCATCAAAAACAGCGTAAATATTTCAAGCTCCAAAAGATTCTGTGCTCCAAGATCTGTCAAATTAAGATTTACTGAGAGGAAAGCAGCACCAATACCAAGAAGAAATGTACTAGAAGGATGTACGAGAAGGGTGTTATTTAGATCTGGATCAACAATATCCACTATCTTGGGATGTAAAACCAGTGATGGGAACAGCAGTGCCGGAGGAATCAATATAGGTCCTTCGAAGTTGGGCAGCTGCACCCCGAGTTCTTTTGGACGGGAATGGAATTCCTCCAATATCTCCATGAAAAAGAGACCTCTTAAGATGAAAGAGAACTTATCACTGATCCAGTATGGGAAAGCACAGTCATTCCATTTGCAACGCCATTTACAATGTCAGGATGATCTGCAATTTCACGAGGAGAATATTCAGAACATCGAAGAGAGCATGAAAAAGGAAATCATCATCAAGCATAATGAGCTGAAGGAATTGAATCAACCACAGGTTGACATTCCAGGTGGGGATTATGAAAATTTTCTTATAGAAGGCTCCAAGTCCAATGAAGAAGTTCCTATTGAGAAATTAGTCGGCTTGAATGAATTCAGTGGGCATGAAGGTATTGATGAATCTGATAATGGTCAATTCTCATTTGACGGGTTGCTCTTTGAAGATCCATTCACTGTCTCACTGAGTGATGGTTCATCCTCCATAGCTGGAGATGACCATGACCCTGTTAGCTGTAATACTACTGAGTTCTAAGGGGAGTGTCATAATTGAGGGTCGCACGCAATTGCAAAGGAGAGACAAGAGACACTTCTTCATGTGGACGTGCAGTCATCCTGTGACGTGCTTTGTGCGTTCTTGTGTTTCTTGAGTAGAAACACCAAGTGGGGTCGTTCGGTGATAACAAGAGGCTGCAGTTATAGGTTCTCTTCTTTGCCCCATGTAACATGCATATTTTTCGTTTTTATTTTATTTTATTTTGGTGCATACATATATGTTGCAGGCAAAACAATTTTTTATTTGTATTGCTTGCCCATAAATTGATACCTGTGTGTGATTTATTCACACTATACAGATATATTGAATTTCTCAGATTCATGAGATGTGATTGGATGACATTTTCTCACTCTGAAACACTCTATTAACAGGGGCATGTTTAAATTTCATATTTCTAGAGCTTTTTCTTTCAGACCTGAAAGCAGGGTGCCTTGCTTGGCTATTGAAATGTATTCTATTTTATAGATGCTACCAGTTCTGAAGAAGTTTGACACTTGTGATATTCTTTTCTTTTCTTTTCTTTTTAACAATTGTTCATTTTTTATGTCAGTTCTTTTTGTACCAAAGGCTATTCTGACCAGAGGCTGTTTACTTCTTGGATTGATAGATCATGACCCATTTTGAGCAAGGTTCAAAAGATGGTGTATTAATGTTACATTCACAAACCAGGTGAAAACATTGGCTTTCAGAGAAGTTTCAAGAAGAGTCGTTTTTGGGGTCTAATTATTCAAGCTAGTGTTTCAGCAATGCCACCATCACTTGGGTTTCTGGGAAGACTTAGAAACCTTGCCCAATGGCTTTCAGTTTCCATGAAATCAGACCTTTGTGCTCCTGGGTTTCAGTTTCTTCTTTTGGGTCATACTCATGGTCACAAGGTAGGTGAATGGAGCAGTGTGTTTGCTGGATTCATCAGCTTCTCTAGGCCGTGCAAGTCCTTGATTTGGTAACTTTTTATATTTATTTGCATCTGTTGCTAATATGGTTCATAAATTCAGGGCTGGCAAAACTTGACCCGACGGACCTGCTAACTAGCCCATACTTGACCTGCCAAAACTGAGACCCATCACATATGTGTTGGTCGTGGTCAGGACCGTCCGGTTTTCCTGAACCGCGACAAAATGGGTTGGGCTAGGGTTAACCCATCTAGCCCACATGACCCGTGTGTACTCTCCTTAGTTTACATATGGAACCCCCAAAATTTAAAAAAAAAAAAAAAAAAAACTACTACATACTTTGAAAACTACATGTTTTTCTTTTTCTTATGTGGGACCCCAAAGAAGTTTTTTCTACATAATGGCCCCCTAGGGAAGAATTTCTGGGTCCGCCCCTACGACCTGCTAACTGGCCCATAACATATGGGTTGGTCGTGGTCAGGACTGTCAGGTTTTCCTGAACTGCAACAGAATGGGTTGGGCTAGGGTTAACCTATCTAACCCACATGAGTTCCCACGTATACTCTCCTTAGACCTTGGGTTTTTTGTACATGAACATCTCTGCAAGGACCTACAACTACAATCTCCAAGTTTCTGCAACTGGGCTGGCATGATGATCAATAGGTAATCTGGCTCAAACCCTGTATGACTCTATGTGGGAGGCTACTAACATTTCGTGTTTCATAATAATAATAAAACATAGATTGATTGTTCCATAGAAATGGAATCATTCCCACAGGATCACGAGATCCCTCGGGGCTTGAAAACAATAATTTATTCCAATGGATCCAATCGGATCGGTATTTTCAAATCTCGGATAAACAAATCCTTTCTTCTTTATTAATCTTCGTCCATGAATGACATATGGCCTTTTTCCTCTTTTATGAGATCAAATCTCCCATTATTTCTCAATGACATGGTCGGAGGTTCGAATCCTACTTGGGGAGATTTGATGAATATTTAATTAAAGAATTTGGAATTAAAGGGCTCGCTTTGATAGTTAGGAGCTCCAAGCTTAGCTCAGACGTAGCTCTCTTCTTTATCTCTCCCTGGAAAGGAGATTTGGGCATGGATACTGACATGGCTCTCTTGATGGTTCTATTGCTTAGATGATTTATTGTCATGCTTTTTTTTATTATCCTTTTGCGAACCACCTAATTTTTATATATGATTTTCGACCGATTTGATTTGGAAATTGAGATTCAATTTGACAATTGATAACTCAATTGAACTCCACACAATTTTATTTTTATATTCTGAAATAAGAAGAGTCCTGCATAATTTGGATTCTTTAAGCCTTTTCCGGTAGCAAGTGTTCTTATTTCCATTTTAAGTTCTAAAGTTTCATTTGCGGTTTATTTTATTTTATATTTTTGTTTTCATTTCAATTTTTTTTTGTTTGTTTATTGCTATAAAGATTTTTCTTTCACTCATTAAACTTTTAATGATTTTTAAAATCGATGATATAAAAATACTATTTACTAAATAAGTAATAAAAAAATATGTTAGATTAAGTTAGATTTAATTCTTAAGTAAAAGATTTTACTAACATAACTTTTTTTCTTATACCATCCATTCTCAGTAAAGGTATTATGATTGCAATTGAGTAAAAGAAATTCATAAATAATTTTAAAATTTATATAAAAAATGGACTCGTTATCTCTATTGAGAATGTTTACAAGCATGAGGTAAGAGCTAAAGATTGTATCAGTGTAAATTGATTAGAAAACTAAACATGAAAATCAATAAAAAAAATATAATCAAATAATCTTTCATATTTGAAGTCCTTTCAATATGGTTCACTGTCTTCCAAAAATACATTCCATCAATAAGCCAAACTCAGGCTACATTTGTGTGATTATTCAACTTTTAATTTACTTGTTGTGGCAATGGAGAGGCCTAAGTCCCTCTTATTTTAAAAATTAATACACTTTGACTTAAATCTAAATCATATGATTATCTAAATTGATTAAAAGTATAAGAAAATCTCTTTTATATTATGTATACATTAATCAATATGCTATTTGTTAGTACATGCACATAATTTAACATATTAATAAAAAGTACAAGTAAAAGTAAAACTTTTAAAATGAAGATCTTGATGATTTATGTAGGTTCCACCGTTGACATAGGCACCCCCACTATCAATCAGCTAAAATTTCAGTGACAATGCGATGAGAAAAAAAATCTAAGAAAATGAAATAAAATACGGGTGAAAGTGGGAAAGTAAAGCTTGAAAAATAAATGAGTATTATGAATTGAAATAGAAGAATAAGTCTTATTTATATATTTAAAAAAATCATAGATAATATTGATTCACACCCCTTGATTCAAGCTCGTGCGGCACCAACACAAAAGTTAAAACAATTGGAATAAAACAAAATTTGTTCAATTAATTTCTTAATCTTGTTGGGTTGCAAAAGAATTTAAAGGAACCCTATTTATATATACATATACTTCTAAACTAAATAGAACCTTCTAACCCTTATGTAGGAATCTCTACGCAATTCTATCCCAAGAGGAGCCTTCTAGACCCTTATCTAGAACTCTTTACACGACTCTATTCCAATTCCACAAAATTTTTAAAAACACTATAAATCTTTAGCTTTTTGTATGTAGACCCTAAGGTTTGTAGGATTTGTAAATAGGCTCTTGAAGTTTTAGAATTTGCAAATGGGCCCCTACATTTTCATTTTAATAACTTCTGTGTCCCCAAATCGATATTTCTAATATAAGAATGGGCATCCACCATGAGATTTGTGTTGGATTATTATATAAATGACAGGTTTACCCTTACGTCCATTAAACAAAAATGAATATATTATTATTTATAAAAATGTCATTATATTATCTCAAGTCCTAATGGTTTTTCTCAATAACTCTCTCATGCATATGACCAGGGGTGAACACGGACAAGAACCTTGGGACTGAAGCCCACACCCATATATGAGAAAAGTGTAAAATCCCCTTCCCCCAACATTTATTTTACATAGAGCTAAACACCAACCCCCTTGCAATTCTTAAAATTAATATTTTTTATATTTGCTCGTTCCCCCAAAATTTCTTTTGCACCACCCAACACATGAAGCATAATTATGTATTTTGAAACATTCATCAATTCAATGGTGCATCATATATAGATTGGATAAATCATAATCGATTATAAGTACAGGTGTTGATTGTCGTCATGATCAATTTGGATTTAATGAAATGAGCCATGTATTGATAATAATAAAAACAATTATGTAGGGTTATTCTCTCCCTACTAAGTGCAATTGTTAATGTTAGCTTTATAAGAATTTATGCATATAAGGATAAAAGAGATAGACTAAAGTATCATTTCACTCTAAAAACCTAGAGTGGTTAGAAGACTATTGACTTTGGAAACACAAAAGGTATTAAAATGAAAATGCAGGGGCCTATTTACAAATCCTAAAACCTCGTGAGCCTATTTACAAATCCTACAAATCTTAGGGGCGTATATACAAAAGGCTCAATCTTTAGTCTTTTGTTTTACAGATTACTAACCCACCCTATATATTTCTACTTAATGCAATATCCAGGGGCAGAACCAGGATACAGGAAATGGTTTCGAACCCTCTGAGATTTTGGCATCGGTCAATCAAAATCCATCCATCCATCTGAATATGGGTGCATGTCTCACTCTTTTTTCTTTCTTTTTTTTTTTTTTTTTTAAAGGTGCCTGTCTCCCTTGAACAGTCTTGATGCCATGCGACTATAGTTAGGATTCATACACGCCATTGTGGGTCTCATCGATTGCCCTGAGTAGGCTTGTCAATGGGACGAGTATGGGGCGGGTCGCCATGCCCGATACCCGCCCCAGTAAAAAATTCCCCATCCCCATACCCGCCCCATAACCCGGGCGGGGATGGGGATTCCAGTCGGGTCACGGGGAAACCCGACCCGCCCTGCTGACCCGGCTGCCGGCATTTATTTTCCAAACGGGTCACGGGCAACCCGGCCCGCCCCGTTGACCCGATATTCAAACCTTGTCATATTATCAATTTTAATGACCAATGAAGACTAAAAAAGTTTCTTAGCATATTTTTTTTGTTAATTTTGCAAAGGTCAGAAGCTACAATTAACATAATCCTTCAATTAACATACACCAAACGATTAACATAATCCTTCAAGCCACAAACACAACACAAGACACATGACAAAATTGTATTTGTACATTGGATATATAAAGTTTAGGCTTTAATGTTTATTGTTAGTTTAAAACTGACAAATTGTATTTGTACATTGGATTAGTATGCTACAAGATTAACTCACTCATAAGTCATTTACTTGAGCTTTTAATTAGCATATGGTTTAGAGTTTAGGGTTTATTACATTAAGTTGGATAGTTTAGGGTTTGAGGTTTAGAATTTCATGTGAAATCTTTTATTCTAATATACTTTGTGTCAAATGTCAATTGTTAATTTCAAATACTTATTAGAAATACTAATAGATTACTCATATTACTACATTAGATGAATTACAAACATGAAATATACAATAGGGTTTAAGCCTTAAGGACTACTAGGGTATAAGGTTTAGGCTTTAATGTTTATGGATTAGGGTTTATGGTTTAGGGTTTAGAGTTTAAGTTTCATGTAACTAATCAATTTATCATATATTTGTATGAAATCTTTTATTCTAATTTTCTAATGTTGACACTTGTCAATTTGATATGCTTATTAGAAATACAAATAAATTACCCATATTAGATAATATATTACTTATTTACAAATCATTACATATTACATATAATTAATTATAATTAATTTTTTTATAAGAATTAATTATAATTTTTTTTAGAAGAATTATAATAATTACTATATGTTTACATATATAATATGCATAAATTTATATATAATATTATATATATATCCGGGGCGGGTATGGGGCGGGCCTGACTCGGTCAGCTCTTTGACCGGGTCTGGGTCAACTCGCCCCATTGACCCGAACGGGGCGGGTAATTTATGACCCGACCGGGTCGGGTTAACCGGGTCGGCGGGTTTTCCCCGCCCAGTTGACAAGCCTAGCCCTGAGTGCGTGACATTGGGCAACAGTAGCAGCACCAACAAGAGTTGTTGGGCTTAATTTGCCAAGCTTTAACTCGGTGGCTTCTATCTTGAGCTCTTCAGAGAGCTTCTTTGGATAAGTGAACCCAGTGGTGCCGAGGATTTTCGTTTGAGGGGTGCGAACCCTAACAAGTAGTTTGGTTTTTGCAGTAAACCGATTATTTCATGTGGATTTTGAGGGTGAATTCACAATTTTTATCGAACTTTGCGAAATGCATCATGGTTTAACGGGTGTAGCTACACCCTCGTGGTTGTACCTAGGTCCACCCCTAAATGAACCACTCTGAGACCACATCTTTTGACAAGTAATTGGGTTGATCAAAAGAACCATATGAATCCATTTTAGCCCAAACATTGGCAAACTCTTGTGATAGGAGCCTTTTTAGTCTCTTATAAGGTTTCATTACAAGAGTTCCACATCTGATAAGTGTAAAAAATAAGTGTTTCCTTCACTAACCTTATTAAGTTAATTAGCTTGAATGAACCTTTGATCATGGCTTGGTAAGCTTCAACTTTAAGCTTTAAGCCGCTTTTAGGTGCACTTTCTTTTGCAGTTTACTAGACCTAAGCCAAGTTGACCCAGTACCTGGATGGGTTGAGCTGGGGGTGGTTATTTCTCAAGGAAAGCCCAACCTGCGACTCAACCATTCATCTCAACCTTCTTATTTATAACTTCTTATAATCTTTGGTGGGCCTTTAAAGTATGGCCCAAACTGTTAGTTGTGTCAGGAACCCACCATTTCATTCCTAGATAATTCTTTTGGGATCCAAGGGCCTATCACTTTTAGGCATGCACATGCATTGTTGCTGCCCACAGCCCACCTCCAAGACTCCCAACAGTCCAGCTGGTAGCAAGTCCATGGGTCTTGATTGACCTGTTGGGCCCAAAGGACCATGTTTAAGCCTTCATTTAAAGAGAGAAGATTGAGATTTGAAGGAGCTAGATGAAGTGGTGGTTAAGATGTTTCTGAACAATGGGCCATGCATAGGGAAGATCCATTCAAAGGGAGAGTTTCAGAAAATCAGGGCTTGTTGGACATCCATCTCAATCATAATTAAGATTGCTAAAAAAATCACTTCTATTCTATTTAAACATAAAGATAGGTAGCCAACCATGACTTTGAGAAGAGATTTGGGTTCACAATACTAGTGTTTGTTTTGTCCCCAGTAAGTAGGTTTACATTAGTTAAATTCACAATAGGATTAAGCAACTAATGAAAAGTTTTATATGGTGTCATCTCTTAGAAGGCCATACTAGGTTATGAAAAATGGTTGATTTGAAGCACATTGAGCAAAGGATGCATCTCTCGCGAAGAAGTCGTAATAATAATAATAAAGAAGATTCTGATGTGACATGTTTTGATTGAAAGTCACAGCCTTCTCGTGTTTTTATTGTTGAGTATTCGAATTCAATGTGAATTTATTGGCTTTATGAAAACTGAAATTTATGCCTTGGAGCATAATATAACAAATAAGATTAGTGTAGGGTGAGAAAAGCAAAAACAACTAACAAATTGGTAAATGATCATCAAGTTAAATCACGAATTAAAGAGACATTTTATTAAACTATAATTAGATGTGTGTATTATAATTGTCTTTTTCTTAGAGCCCGCTTGTTCGTATTAGAATGCATACGAATTCATGTTGAAATGAACTCCACTAAAAGATTAATTATTAAAGATGTGAAGTTTGAATAATATGGGGTTGAGGCGTGAGTGATATAAGGTAGTATTATAGACTAGCAACATATGCTCGTGCTTATCCCGGGTAAAAAAGAAAGTCTTTTATTTGAAATATTTTTGCTGATAAATAAATTAGAAATACAAAAAAATAACTTTGTTATGTTTCAAGATGTTTCTCTAAAAGAAAAATAAATAAAACTTTAAACCAAGTAGAGAATAAGAAGTTAGCCAATACCATCATGTAGGCCACCTGCAATCTCATAACTAGTAGCAATGGTATGTGCAAATCTCATATCTTCATCAATAAACCTGACCATCAACACCATTGATTGCCCCATCCCCATCTCTCAACATCACCAGTCAACAAAAGCAAATGATCACAAGCCATTAGCTCTATAAATCTGACCTTGACCTACATATCTTTCAGCTAGTTTTCTTGAAACAGTATCCAGAAGACCCACAAAAAATATTATCATTGTAGGAAATAAAAAGATGGTGACATAGGAACGCAGGAAAGTTTTAGTTAGGCAGAAAAGCAAAATCCAGAATCTAGTTCCTCTTCGTTTATGCTTCTTATTTCTTAGAGTTGGTTGGAGAGAGGGATAATAATAGGAAGACTACAATTAGGAGAGGTATAGTCCATTAAGGTAGCTAATTAGAGAGAATATAGAAAAAATCATATTTTAACTGAGGGAATCTGAAAGAGATATGTAGGAACTTACACCCCCATTTGAGCTATCACTTAAGATCATACACCCCCATTGACTGAGCTATCACTTAAGATCATAAACTCCATTGAGCTACCACTTATCCCAAAATCAATTGACATGGGAATCGGCACAAAAATAGTTTTATGGCCGCTCAGGAGCAAGGATGGATGTCGACCTCAACAAGTTATACATTAGAATAGATATTAAATTGAGAGATTTAAGGAAGGAGAAGGGTAATGAGAAACGTATTACATCACCAAATATTTTGACCCTTTCTACTGAATTGTCATCCATGGATGCATAATTATAGATGAGTGCCTGAAGATCACTGGAGAATGTGCACCTCAACTACCTGAGAACTATCTCATCAATTTGGGCTGCTGGATTCCCCATCCATATGCACATGTTTTAGGATAAGGATGACATTAGAATATTTACAAAACCGCATATTGTGTTGAAATAAGGATTAGATGCTGACACTATATTACAGAACCAATGAGATTATGTTGTGAGGTTTTTTTTAGTAATGGGCGTGAAATCCTTAAGATTAAGGGATTCAAAGTTTCCTTTTTAGTAATGGGTATCCGATTACCCAGAAGTTTCGACTTGTAAAAAATTAGATCCGAAAACTAAAATCCTAGTCCGGAACCTCCTCGGGATTAATTTGGAAAACCGGTAGAGATATTTAGGTTCCAATTCATAAATTGGACCCGATCCGAAACCCGATTTAAGTTTCAGTTGATAAATGAGTCTGGTTTTGGGTCCATAAAGGTTCCGACCTGTGGACCTAGGACCCAACATATGAGTTTTGATATTGTGAACTGTACTTCAAGATCAGCTCTCTTTTTTTACATTGTTATATATAATAATGATGATAGTAGACTTGTTGCAATATTATAAGTTAAATGCTATTCTTTTTTAAGAAAAAATAAAAAAGAGGAGAAATAAAATTTGATTTTGTCACTAGATTTCAATCTCTAGATGGACCGGTTATGGCACCGAATCTGAACTTTCTTATCAAAACTAAGTCCGAAACCAACACACAGGTTTCGAGTCAAAACCGGACCCGGAACTCAAACTATTATTTAGAAATGGATCCGCATCCAAAGTCCAATATGGTTCTGACCCGGAACCATTCCGCTTGCAACCCTAATTACTATCTATTAATTTCCTATGCATTTTATGCGGCCACTTCAAAGAGAGAACTCTTTTGAAAAAGGATTAAATGTAATCGGTGCTGATCATATGACCCATCCATGATAAGATCCACAATCCAGACAAACTACATATATTGAGGATGAGAATAATTTATTATAATTTAACAAATAGAAATGCCTGACCAACATTTATGATTGACATTGACCCCAATCAACAACTGCGCAGAGGACAGATTCCCATCCAATAGGCCCCACCAAAGAGCCTTAGGTTGATAAATTGGAGGCTCCCTATGGCCCACCAGCATATTTCAATTCCTTTGAAAACTACAATCATCCACCAGGATAAGATAAATAAATTAGGTGTAAAAATATAACATTGGCATGATGAAGCACCGAAAGGTGAGGCATCAAATGCCCTTGTTTTCTTCTAGCCTCTCATGACCAAAGGACTCTCATTTTCTTCCCTTCCCTGTCATTCTTACCTTGATTGTAGGTGAGGTAGGTAGTATAAATCAAAGAAAAGCCTCCTCTAGATTGTTCTAGAAATGGGTTTAGATGAAGAAAATGTAAGGAATTATGGTGGTCCCTTGACACATGAGCATGTGTAGAGTAGCCAGTGGCTCCTGGTTAATGGCAATCTAGACCACTCATCTGATGGACCCCATCAATGAGGAGTGCCCCAAAAACCATAAGATTCTTCAATCTATCTTTCACCAGCTGATCTAGATTTTTTTCATCTCTCAAGGAAGATAGGATCATTTGGATCCTCCAATAGTTAAGGACCTACATCCAAATATAAGAATTGGGTTCATCTGATCAACAGTCTATATATTTTTCATACAACAAGTGGGCTGGAATTTGTCAAAAGGTGCAGTTTTCTTGTGATTAGTCTCCTCCAAAGTCTTTGAAGATGTGGTATTTCTTGGCTGTGTGAAACAAGCAAGCCATTTTTCTGGCCAGTGAGCCAAACTTGGGGAAGAAAAAAGAAAGACAAAAAGAAGAAACTCATCTCCAACCACCACAATAGGTGAAGAAGCAGCATCTTATTCACACGTGTACCATGCATGGTACATTAAATTGGAAAAATGCAAACGTAATAGAATGCATGCAAGAAAACAGTATTATATGTTTCTTTTGTATACTAAATTATAGTGTATATGGTGTGGTAGAGTTGTGGTATAGTAATAAAGAGTGTTTAGGTAGAAATGCATTGGCATGTGACATCAGTTGAGATTTGAGAATGGGTATGGTTAGGTGGTAGCCCCCTATTCTATTTCTTTATATATTATTGTCAAGGGAGTGATAGCATCAATGTGATAAGGTCAAAGTAACTCAGATTTGTGCATGTGGGGCAAGGTTGAGAGATCTAAAGTGTTCAGCTGATGTTTTGATTCATTTAAAGATCCAATTTTTAACACACTTTCTTGTCTTTTGTCACTCCAAATTGCTTTATGAAGATCCCTTGTTACAATTTCTTTTTCTTGTCTTTAAATGATGATGATGATAAATATGAAAATGTGTGCAGTATATATAATTGACATGAACCTCAGATCTAGGGGTGTTCATAGGTAAGGCTAGCCCAGATATGGTCCGGGCACTTTGGTTTAGGTTTGGACCTTAAGTTTAGTATTCAAATTGGCCTTGGATTTAAGATTTAGACCTCTTTAATATTCGAGCCGAGCTTGGATTAAGTGATAAATTGCCTGAGGTCCAACTTCTCTAACCCTAACAAGTTGTGCTTGTAGTTTAGTGACTAATTGATAGAAATCTGATGATGCGAAGCTCGAACAAGTGATATGAGCCATTTAGGATTTGGAGGTCAGGCGAGCGGGGCAGCCTATGTCGAGATTAGGCTAGATATGAGCCTATATTTCTAAAGTCGGATCGGTTCTAAATATGCCCATGCCATAAACACCCTTTTCGAGATCTTACTAAAGGAAATTGATCTCATAGACTTCTCAAACCCTTAGTTATAAGGGATTAGTGAGATCATCTTTAAAATCCAAACGACTTAAAATTACCATCCCACGCCACACATCACTTTCAATAAGTTTCTTCCTCTCAATTGAAGCCATCCTAGCTATCAAATTAATTACATCAAAAATACATGATTAAGATTAAAAAAAAAAAAACAACGTTAGTTAATAATATGTTCTACACATAAATGATTCGGTGGTGTGGATAGAGTGGAATTTGGCACAAGTGTTAAGCATATGGTGCATGTTCGTAATTTTTAGTTATTTAAATTTCAAAGATGGACAGAAGTTGGTGAGGCATCTTCTTAATTTTCACATAAACAAACAGGGATCAATGCTTATAAGTTTCGGCTTATGGTGGGAGACTTGAGGGAGCGTGGTGGGAGTGGGATTGTTAGTATACATATACATATACATTTAAAAGAAAAGGAAGTGAAATTAAGAGGGAGAATTTTCAAAGGCATCCATCCCTCATCATTGTGGTGAGAGACACTCCCTCTTTGGGAAGTTTTATGTACTACTTCTCTTTTATATTTCAAACTTTTCAAAAAGGAGGTGTCCCTCACCACAATGGTGAAGGATAGATGCACTTGAATATCCCCCAATTAAGAGAATCGATCAACAGTAATGGATGTGGATCTAAATGGTATATGCTAAAAGTCGCTTCACAAGTCAACAACAGTGAGCAGTTGACTTTGAAATGGAGAGTACCTCCCCCAATTGGGCTCTACTGCTGTAGTAATGCTGACTATACACCCAATTTCAGTGTATTTTTCATATGAGGTTCCATGAATACATCTTATATGCTATATTTTTCTATAGATGAAAAGTAATTACTCGACTTCTACTAAAATTTTGCTATATGCAACTTATATTAAGACGAATATTGCTAACTGGAGTGAAGATTATGCATTTCTACATCTTCTATAGGAAAATTCAAAATCCTCTCACTCGACGAAAATCAGTTCATTTTCTTTTTTCGTAGGAAAACAAATTGTGTCGAACAATGTAATGGTATGATGCACGTGGAATCTTCTCATTATGCAAACGCATTGGGGAACGTTCAAGTTGAGTTTCACAATGGACTTCTATTGAAAGATCAACTCACTCAAAATGAAAGCAGTACTCCATGTGTTTCTAATGCATCTAAGTTTTACTATAACAGGAATTGATCTCACTGTAAGATTAGATATATGAATAACGTAATTAGTATATTCATTAATCATATTATTTGTCATGTATGCTTATTATGCAGGGACAATATCATTTTGAGTTTAAAATAACGGCGCATGGGTGAGAAGCTCAGATTGAGGAAAATTTAAAAACATATCCTACATGGGGACGCCTTCGTTTAGAGAGGCTCAGATTTTTCAATAGGTGGTCGTAAACTCCAAAGATCACTAGCTGTTGTTGTCATGAAACATCATGTGAAGAACGACCTCTTACCCTAGTGGTAAGATCATATGGAAAGATCTTACCTGACTACCCAGGGCTCGAACTTGGTAGACACCTTTCCTTATCTTAGGCGGTTGTGCTACCTCACAAGAGGTCAACTCCCCTCACCCAAGGGTTCTCCAACCTCATCCAAGGTTTACTCCCCTCACCCGAGGGCTCCGGCTAGGGCCCAGCCCCCCCAATGGCGGATCCAAGATTTTCGCTTGGGTGGGGCGAATAATAGTCAATTGAAAAAATTATGCCCTTAGCAAAAAAAAAAAAAAATCAACATCACTAGCTTTCCCAGAAACATGAATACAAGATGGACAATATAATTGTAAAAATTAGCCAAATGCAACAATAAGGCACAACATAATACAACAGTAATCTAAGCAAATCATAAATCCAAAGGCACATGGTCAATAAGAAATACAATTCACATAAAATCCAATTTTGATTTCTTTAAATCAAATAGTGTATACATAAAACCTACAAATTAAAATCTCTTCCATCCACGTAAGATTCAACACACATGAATTGCAAAGACGACATGAGTAATATTGCAAATGAACAAAAGAAAATGATAGACAAGTGTTTGAAATCACAATGAAAGTGCAAGAAGAAACATACAAAAGTCCTGATTATCTTTTCGCCATGGTTATGGAAAAATAAAGTAATAATTAATTTTCAACACTAAATCATCCAAGAGGAAAAACGAAAAAAGGAAATTGAGCTGGATCGGATCGAGAGGGACTTCTTAAGATTCGGATAGTTACAGGGTGATCGAAAAGAAGAAGAAAATGGTGAAGCAATACAAAGACGGCAAGAGAAACTACGAAAGAAAATGGGTCAAAAGAAGAGCTTTTTTAAACATAGAGAAGGAGACGAAGGTTTAGAAATAAGACATATGGGGCGATCGTTTAGACTTATGTGGGGCATGGTCCAAGAATCCATTCACCTCTTTGGGATTTCAAGATTTGACATGGGGTGGCCGCCCATGTCATTATAAGGTATGTCCCCCCATGAACCCCCACTAAGTTGGGATACCAAAAAAAAAAAACAAACATCATCATGTGGGGCCCAAATGCCGACCAAGAAACCTGTTTTTCTTTGCAAGTTTCAACTAAAAACGCACCGTGCGTGAGAACATGTGCAGCGCACGGCCCCCTAAAAAATTTTTGGCAATTGCCCCCTCCTTTTTCTCTTATTCTTTATTCAGGTAAAAAGGAAGCTCACTAGTCACTACTTGTACAATTAGAAGTATTTAGAACTATTACGATCCAACCCTTCAGTGAAAAAAAAAAAATAAGGTACAGTTGGAAAACTTGTAACTTGTCCTTGGCACATCTGATGAAAAAAATGAAAAAGATCCGACTCGAATAGAGTTAATAAGGCGACTCGAGAGAGTCGTGTTTTTTTTTTAATATTTTAAAATAGGTCAAATATTTATAAAGATATAAATATATATTTATTTACAGGCATTCATGATAATCAAGTCAAATTAATAAATTTATGCATACAAGAAAAATACTAACATTAGGAAAATAAAAGAAGAAATATATTGTATATCATATAGTGGGTTGGTCCAATATCAAATGAAAAAGATCAAATATAAGTTTCGGATTACAAATAATTAATTAAAGTAAAGATTAATTATTTAAACCAAATCTACTTATCAAATAGTTTAGAATGAAAATGGAAAAAAAAGTTGAGGTGGCTCGGTGGGGTCAACCTTGTACTTGACTTAGACCTTCGTTAAAATCAAATGATTTGGGAGAGTTTTCTTTCATTGAAGTAAGGGACATAACAAAAGTAATATCTAGCCATCGCCCGAATAAATTAAATCTAGCCATAGCCCGGGCCTAAAATAATCATTCAAAAAATATTATTGATAAAAAAAATAAATTAGCAATAAAGCACGAGCCCATAAAAATAAAAACTTTATTATGGATGAAACTTTTTCCTAAAAAGGAAAATAAATAAAATCTCAAATCAGCTACAAAATAAAAAGTGATAACTTATGTCTTAAAGTTAGATTAAAATTCAATGAAAAAGATCTTAATGTAAAAAAAAACTTATTCATGAGAGGTTAAATTAAGTTATAATTTCTTACTTGATATATAAAATATGTCTATTGGCTTTCTCATTTTATCTCAAAGAAATCTATCATCCATCTCTAAGACCCTAGAGGCTAAAAGTTTAGTGGTCATACTACTTTGGTTAAATTAAAATAAAAAAAAAAAAAAAAATGGGCAACTCCTTTGTATTTGATGAATTAAAGTATTGCATATGATCATGCAAATACAACCAGACATATGCAATAAACCCACTTTTAAAAAAAATCTCCTATATCATTTTAACTCATTATTCAATATGCAAAAAAATAATCCATCTCAAATTCCTCAGTTTTCAATGAGAATGAAATAAAAGGATCACAAAATAGAAAATCAACAAAATGAATAGTCATCCATTATGCCATAATATTTGGGTTCTCATACACTAAAACGAAGAGAAAATAATAAACATCAATACACATTATCAGAATATTATTTAGAGATTTGACAGTTTTAGATTATTTTAATTTGGAGTTCAAATTAATGCGTGCATAGATAGATGCATATAGGTAGACATACCATTAGAAGTCCTGTTGTAGACAGATATTTTGTTATAGATATAACATGGTTTCCCACCAGTGAATTGGCATTCTAAGTATATAACCATCTTCCATTGTCACTTGCAATAAAATTATGCCATTAAGAGGGGGTGGAACATGTTAATATCATGGCTCAAAAACAGTTCTGACCACCTCAAGCAATAGGTAGAAAACAACTATACAAATCAAAGATATTTATCATTATATGAATGCATGAGAGAGAGCAAACAAAATTTATGTCATATGAAGTTGCCCAATTAGTTAGAATGGCAAGATTTATAATTTTAAAAGTTACCCCATGGAGATGAGCATCAAAACTCACAATTTTAAAGGAACGCCATAAGAAAAAAAGCAACATAATTTAAGTACCAACACAAAGAACAATCAAAATCTAAGAATTTTGAAAGAACCCAATAGGCAAGAAAGAAAATGCACATACCCAACGTGATCAGAAAGAGAGAGATGGGAGGAGTCACTTTAGAGAGAGCTGAGAGATGAGAAAAGAACAGAGAAATGATTGAAATAGAGTAAAAAAATATTATACGCATAGAGAGAATCCATGAGCTTTAAATAGGGTAATGGTCACACTTATATGTTAAATTACTGAGACAATGACTATGAGACATTCCTATTGATGAGATTGGGCTGAGATAGGGATGTAAATAGGTCCTCAATTCTCCGATTATCCGGAGGTTCCGACCCGTTAAAAACCGGATTTAGGTCCTTAATTAGGCCCCGATAAATAAATGGGTCCAGGTCCGATTCCACCTTAGTTCAGCCCCGCAAACCCAAGACCTGACATATTACATCAATTTTCGAAAATCTCTCCTAAAAATCATATTTAAAAAAAAAAATCATTCTCTACCTAGACTTGGACCCAGATTCAGACCCATCCCATATATGATTTTGGTTCCGATTTCGAAACGGTTCCGAGTCCTGATCCGGTTTCACCTTCTCCTTAACGGTTCCGCTTCGGGTCCACCATGAACCCGGACCGAACCAACTCGTTTACAACCCTAGGTTGAGGCCAGCATTCTCATGTGTCTTCTCATGGATTTAAGGTGGGAAACTCTTGATAGACATTAATTAAAAAGAGTTTACATCCATGGACTCTATTTATTTTGGAAACTAAATCAAACTGTATAGTGATATGCTACATGCCTAAATACATCCTTAAATGTAGGGATATTAAGTTCCATGCCTTTAGTAATTGAAACAGTTGATGATGCACACCTTATTTGGAGTTTAAAAGATGAATTTAGAGATTTCAAATTAAATTAGGGGCCATCCTTATCTCTCCTTCCTTTGAGGAAGGAATCTTTATCAAAGGAAAGAGAGTTGTAGGCAAAGGTTGAATGACATTAACTGTTGGAGAGAAATTATATGAAAATTCTAATGTGATTTTAATTTGATTATCTCAAATTAAGACACTCTTAATGTAAATGGGTCTCCGATTCTCCAATTACCCGGAGATTCCGACCTGTTAAAAACCAGGCCTGCGTCCTTATTTAAGCCCCTATGAGTAAATGGGTTCGGTCCGGTTCCACCTTGGTTTGAACCCAAGACCTAACATATTATCTCAATTTTTGAAAATATCTCCTAAAAATCATGTTTTTTAATATAATTCTCTACCTAGACCCGGATTTGGATCCAGACCCGTCCCATATATGGTTCTGGTTCCGATTCCGGAACCAAGAAACCGATTCCCAAATGGTTCCGAGTCTGGATCCGGTTCCACCTTATCTTTAGCGGTTCCGATTCCAGGTCCACCGTGGACCCGTACCGGAACCTCAAGTTTTAACATTTTGAAAATCTTAAGTGGTATCATCATGGTAAGTTATACATTTTTTTCTAATTGAATCAAGGACTCTTTTTTTTCGCTATCGAAGGGTTCCCAAACCCTTTGGGACACACTAATCATCCGAGCTCAAAGAGAAGCCGGGTAAACTCCCTGTAGCTCCAATATGGTAGTATAGTATAGTATCGAACGTACAATCTTTGGGTGCAAATTATTGTCCTAAGCCAGCTGAGCTACGCCTGAGGTTTAATTGAATAAGGGACACCAAGCAATTTTGTTGTAAGAATATCTATTTCAATCCTAGAGTGGTCCAGCTCCGTTAACATTTTCAGACAAATGTCTAAAAACTTGTGATATAGCATTGGATTTAATGTGAACAATGATAGTGTGAGTTTGAAAATTGAGGTCAATTTCCACAGTGACAGAGATGTATCATCAGTCCGATTAATAAGAAATCAAACACCACCATACACCATTCACTGAACCTGATGCCATGTACCACATTGGACAGGTGTAGTGCCATTTACGTTATTACGAAAGAAGAAGCAGGGGTATAAAGGGAAGGAACTCGAGCTTCGTCACAAAATCACAGCGATTATATGTTGCTTGGAACCTTCTTTGCTACCTCCACCTGTTTGTTGTTTTGACTCAGAGAGGAAAAAAAGAGAAGAGTTTGGTGAGAAATTGCAGTCAAGTCGATGGCGGTCGATAATAATTTTCGTCTCCTGAATTGGGAGGTTGGGTTTCTTCCATTCACATCCATAGATAGAGATATTGTTTGAAATCCATGTAATTATATGTAAAGATGTGGGAATGGAGGCTGCCAACTTTTTCAATATTAGTACATAGAAGAGATATTCAGAAGCCCAGCATTGGTATCTGAAGCTTCTATCTTTTTTGCAATTTGGGTCACTTCTCTTTTCTCTTTTTCTTCCTTTTTTTTTTTTTTTTCTTGATTGCTTTGTTTATATTAGTATTTTTTCTGCTTTTCCTGTTGTGGGTTTTTTTTTTTCTTTTGTTTGGATGCTTGTGATTCTCTGCTTATATTAGTATTTTTTCTGCTTTTCCTGTTGTGGGTTTTTTTTTCTTTTGTTTGGATGCTTGTGATTTGTTTTTGGGGCTTCATACATGATTGGGGTGGTGGAAATTTTGAGTTTTTAGTACCCAATTGCAGATTTAGGTTGTCCCCTCTCCCTCTCTCTCTATAAGAGGGTTTCTGATTTTGTCACTCTATTGGTTTTTGAACTTTGGCTGTTCTGTTTGGGAAACTTATTGAAGAATGTTGTTTTCTTTCTGGGGTTTGGGTTTTTGTTTGGATACTTAATTAAAGAATCTACTCTCTTCACCTGGTAGTTTGGGGTTTTTTTTTTTTAATGGCTTTGTTTGTTTTGAGATTGGGATTTACATTTTTTATATTTAGGCATTTATTGTTTTTTGGCTATTTCTCCTTTTTATGATTTTTTTTCTAAAACAATGTTGTAGTATTGGTGTTTAATAGTTTACTTGGTTTGTACATTTTGGTGACTCAGTTTTTGGATGTACACTTGGTCTAGTTGAGCTAGATAGTTTCTGCCTGGTGATTTGTGGAAGATAAATTGTCTTATTTAGTTGTAAATCTTTAAAAGAAGAAAGGGAAAGAAGATTGCAGGCCTTGTCCAAATGACTATGGCTTTCTATTAAAATTGGGATCTTGGTTCTTTCATAATGGTGATGAGTTAGAGTTCAATCAGATTTTGAGTCAGTGGTTTGGTTGCTTCTTTTTTAAATGATATTGGGATATTTATGTTGGTTTTGAAGACTTAGGAGATGGGATTTTATTCACTTGGGAGTCTTATAAATCTATTAGCTTATTTTGATTTCTTTCTTTCTTTTTAGTTACTAATGTAGAAATAAAAAGGAAGGCCTGATGCATCAGTGAGATATTTGAACAGAAATATATATGTTTTCTTTGTTTGTGCCTGAGGAACTGAGTTTGATGTTTGTATTTTCCATGATATCTTGAGGATCTTTTACATCTTGATTTCTTTTGTGGCTTTCCTGGGTTTCCTTTCATGTTTACCTATTTGAGTTGATGTATTTCACAGGTGTGAATAGAGTTAGTCTGCAAATATCCCAAAAACATGCGTGCACCATCTCTCCTTGCTCAATGCTTGCCGGGTTTGTTACCCAGCGACAAGACAAGTCAGAGCATCTCCACCATTTCTGAAAGGGATTTGCATCTTCCTTCACCAGCTGTTGAGATTCTCCCTTCAAAGGTATAGATCCTCCCCTCCACTCTTACATGTTGACGATTTTCTCTGTCATCATTTTTTATTCTATGTTACATGATCAAGATTTGATTCATGATTTTGAGGATTTGGTAGTTGTTCTGTGTGAGATTTTCATTCAACATTTAACAGTGCCTCTATTATCTAATAAAGCTGTGTGCATTTAGAAGAACAGACATAAGTAAATAAAAACGGACAGTTGTAATTTCCTTTCAGCTTCACAAAAGATTATGTTTAGATGTTTGTAATTTCCTTTCAGCTTCACAAAAGATTATCTTTAGATGCTTTCATGAACTACAAGTTAGAACAAAGATTTCATCTCTATTTCCTTCATGACTAAACAGATCCTTTCTTGCCCTTTTGTTCAGAATGCTCACCCATACAAGTATGCTGGGGAGAATGTTGACTTGCAAGGACTCAATATCTTCAAGGTATTGTATCTTTGAGCTGTCTATTTGCTGTGCTTATGCACTTCTTTATACTCAGGTAGTCACATGAAATTTTCTGAGAAGGATAAACTTCTGTTACCAAAGTTTTTTCGAAACTCCAAATTCTCAATTTAAAGGAAGGCTGTTTTCAGATATCATGTTTCTCAAGTTCATCAATAAACGATGTTGGGTTGAGTTAATGGATTATCTAAGTTAAGGAAAGCTAAGGATCAACTTGGAAATCAGGCTTTCCATTTCTAAGTTCAGCTCACATCAGTCGGTGGTGAGTTTGTCCATGTCAAAAATTGCTTGAGTTGAGCATTAGCGCAACCAAATTTTTTATAAATTGCAGTTAGCATAAATCGACATGGTTAAGTTCCAAGTCTATTCACATTTATTTATAATTCTTATAAACAGAAGTGCTGAGAGGAAATTGTAGGATGATGTTTGATATGTAAGTTTGTCTCACAAATTCAGTTCTAGATAAAAAATAAAAAAACCCTCTACAAAGATTTCAGAGAGTGTTAGCCTCTTCAAAATATATATCAAGCAGTATCAATTAGGTAGGAGATGAAAAATCACTAATAAAACCTCTGCTTTCTTCACTTCCATTAGAGAACTTTATAAGACATCATCCCATTGTTGTCCAGGGAGTTCTCCTTTCGTATTGTTTTCCTGCTTTTCAGTATATGTCTCTTACGCTGCTTAACTTTAATAAAATTGGTCACCTTTCAAAAAAAAAAAACCTTACTAGACATCAAAATAATAACACAAAGCCCCCATATACAAGATCATGTCCCTATCACTAATTTTTCCATAAAAACCCCAGTACAACTCTCTGTTGTCGTTAACTATTGTTAAATGAACCTAAAATTTGACTGTTTTAAAGACGCCATGGTATGACAAGAGCTGGTTAGACCGTTTAATTATTTTGTGTCTTATTAGTAGGAGGGCTGTGCTTGCCTACTTCTGTTCTAAAGCGAAGGACTCAAGTTCCTATATTTCAGGTAGGAAAGAAATTGTGCTAGTTCCATCTATATATTCCATTGCTTGAAGGGGAAAAGAAAACCTCAAGTTTGGGCTTAAGCATGCATTAAAGGCTTAAAAATGGGTTCCAATAGTGGCAAAACCTCAAGTTTGGACTTATGCATGCATTAAAGGCTTAAAAATGGGTTCCAGTAGTGGCAAAACCTCAAGTTTGGACTTATCCATGCATTAAAGGCTTAAAAATGGGTCCCAATAGTGGCATTTGCGTATAAGAAAAAAGCAATGTAGAAAATAAACTCATTTAGTCTTTAATTGCCACCATGAATTAAGTGACCTCTTCTTTCAAATCCTTTCTAATCCTTTCAATAATTAAGTGACCTTTCCTTTCTAATCCTTCGTGTGGTGACTCCATGCTTCTTTTCCTTCAGAGATGATCAGTATTTTGTTGAATGCAGTTATGAGGCCTCAGATAGGACCTTAAATATGTAAAACATCAGCTCTAATCTAATGTTATTTAGTAGAATACATGTTAATATAATTGGCTTGGGATAGTTCAGAATGGAGAAACAAAATTCATGTAGTTGACACCAACATAGTTGAGACAAGGCTTTGATGATGGTGGTGGTGGTGGTGACATTTTAATATAATTATCAGTTTATTGAAGCATAAATTATTGAAAAATCATATCTAGATAAGGAAGATACATACACGTTATAAAGGGTTTATGAATTTATAAAGGCCTCCACCCATTTTGAGTTGGCTGTTTTCTCCTTTCTTCTTTTATGTTCAGCATACTCCTCCTATTCTGTATGGTTTTTGAGTTTTAATACAGTCAACATTTTCAAAAAATATTTATATAGA
Source organism: Umbellularia californica (assembly GCA_028538565.1). Taxonomy (NCBI): domain Eukaryota; kingdom Viridiplantae; phylum Streptophyta; class Magnoliopsida; order Laurales; family Lauraceae; genus Umbellularia; species Umbellularia californica. The sequence goes on from JAPQWN010000009.1 coordinate 44,235,086, forward strand.
CATGCAATTTAAAAAAGAAATGGAAGATTAAGGGCCATACCTGACAACCATGGCTGAATTTGACACACGTTACGCAGGATACTTTTTTATGTTAAAACTGGCATCTTCTTATTGTATTTCATTTAACCATGTAATGCTGTTCAATCGTCTGTACTTAGATCTGTTGTTCACTGTTAGAATTTGGTCTGCCTCTGTTTACTTTTACAAAGTATTCATCTACTAGGCTTGGAAATGAGTTGTTTTTTATCCCTGGTACAGGGAAGAATTAGTGTTGCTGATATCATTGGGTTCACCAGTTCAGAAATGATATCTTCAAAATCTGAAGGTAAAGTCACAAATGATTTAGGCACTTATCCATAATTGACATTCCGGCAAATGGATTTACAGTTTTTTTTTTTTTAATTGGTAACATGACTCAAACCACCAACCTTGTCATTTCAGTGATGAGCACATTCCAATTGTGCCATTGACTTCTGTCCTTAAAAGTCAACTCAAGTCTTCTTCTTTTTTTTTTTTCAATTAAAAAAAAAGTTTGTTTTACTTCTGCAGGGTCACTGAAATCATGGGAGAGTTCTATTGATCTTGTCAATGTTCTTAAACTTGAAATTCGGGATGGGCAATTGAGCTTTAGAGGCAAAAAGATTCTGGAGGTAATTTCAATTAATGAAAGCTATTTTTTTTTCCCAGTAGTAGTGTGACGAGAGCCTTTAACCTGGCATGTACTTTTTTTTTTTTTTTTTTCACTTGCTCTTAAATTGTTCTCTGCTTTCCTTTCTAAATTCTCAAACTTTTTGGTTTCACTATGGAATTGCTTATCCTACTTACAAGCACAGGTTTCTTATTATTATTACTTGTTTATAGGCTTCCACGTAATTGCAACAGACGCAATTCAAGTGAAATTCATCAATTTTGTTAATATATGTACATTTATCTAAAATAACCAAGTCTACAGGTATCGTGTGCTGTTGACTTTTTGTAAACAGGTTTTGGTCTCCGATGATGGACTATGCATCAGCAATAAAACTTTCACATGTCAAATATTTATCCTTTAAAACAGGCTGTTAGAAGCCACTGCATTTATCCAGTCTCTTTCCACAATTATCATCCTCTTCACCCGTCACATTTTCTGCAAATTGGATAAAATTAAAAAATAAATTACTTAAGTGATATATTTTTTCTTGGTAACAGAAGGGCGCTAATTCTGAACTATTTGTTAAATATATCACTTATTGTTATTCAAATTTTATTTTATGGAGTATACACTTCTATTTCGCAGCTAGACTGTTGATGGTGGGGCTAGGTCTCAATCCAAGCCGAACCCATAAATGGACTGGTTTTGGGCCATGATTCTAGTAAAGAAAATGAGATACCTGTTTGACTTGTTCAAGCCTGAATGATCTTCGCAACAAAACGAGTTACCCTGACTTGAGCAAAATTGACTGAATGAGTTTTCTGAATACTAATGTAATTTAAGCTCTTTTAATGCTTTTGAGGAGTGTTTGGCTTTCTAATCTTGTTCCATCTTTTTATTTTTTCTGGGTGTGAAAATCTTTTCTGCTCTTTACCTGCCACCATCTAAAGATTTTTTCTCCCCTACTGCCTAGATTCTATAAGTTGCACTGGCAATGGAATTAGTACAAAACCCTTCAATTGTTTTCAACTGATAACAAAGCAATTGGATTTTGTAAATGATCTCACTGGGATTTCTTGTTTCCTTCTCTATTGAAACCACTGATCACTTTGGTGTTCTCTGCAGCTTGGTTGCAGCTATGGACTTCCTGGGATCTTTGCTTGCCTGAAAGTATGTTCGATCAGCTTGAACTCGCAGCTTGTTTTCTTCCCTGAATGGAAGTCTAGAAAAAGAAGAATTAGTATGATCTGCAGTATGGTATAATCCTTGGATCATTCTAATTCTGGCTTTTTGACCATTTTCAGGGTGCTTCTACAGTGCATTTTCAGGACCTGAATGCAGAAACTGTGAGATGCACCACCATACCCAACGTCCTTGCCAACCTTGAGCAGGCTCGAGATCGACAGAGCCGTCATCCCGAGATCCCTCTGACACCATCCAGGCAAGCAGTAGCCCCTGAAGTCCACTTCTATGCCGGAGACTGGCAAGAACTCCATACAGTATTGTCCGTCCTGAGGATGGACGGGTTTGAGACTCCGGGTCTAAGGCTGAGCTTTTCTGAGGAGGATTTTATGGATGGTTGTAGCAGCCAGGATGGTAGTTCTATTGGTCACGACCCATCCTCAAGGAGGTCGAGGAAGCTTTCAGGGAGCCGTGCATGGGAAAGGGCGAACGAATCAGATCCAGGAGAAGGCGGCTATGATGTGATTCTGATGACTGAAATACCCTACTCAGTAACTTCCCTGAGGAGGCTATATGCACTTATAAAAAAGGTTTGTTGCTCAGCTCTTCACCCTTGCTCCATGAGGTCATTTGGTGGGAATGGAAAAATGGTGCACCAGGCTTGGATCTTATGCTGGAAAGGTTCTTTTTTACTGCAAAATCTTAGATATTCTGAGACCCGAAAACCAACCTATGATGCATCACAAACTTCGTTTTCTTGTAAATTTTACAACTTGTTGCAGTGTTCTAACTAGGTTTCTTGTCATATTTCTGATAATCAGTGCTTGCGGCCACCTTATGGGGTGTTGTACTTGGCTGCAAAGAAGAATTATGTCGGTTTCAGTGGTGGAGCGCGACAACTGAGAGGTCTGGTGGAGGAGGAAGGTGTTTTCGGTGTACACGTCGTCACAGAAATGGCGGATAGAGAGATTTGGAAGTTTTTTCTCAAGTGAGAACAATGTAGATAAGAAAACACTCACTGGCTATCCTCCTCACTTAAACAAGGAGTTCTATTATCTACCAAATAGCATCTGTATAAAACATGATGTTGATTTTTTTATTCTGATAATAAGATAGGAATTTGTAGATTGGGAGCATGCTATAACTTTTCAGGTCATCCGTAAAGTTTTCTTTCACATTAATCTGTACACAGATTTATTCAAGTTGGTTTATGGGATTAAGTTCTTTTACTCTGTTAATCCTTCTCCAATGAAATTTGCAAATGAAGGATCTATTCTGGAAGATGTGTATCGTATTATTCTGTCAATACAGGTAACTTACAGTATTGCAAAATCATATTCAACCCACCTTAATTGCATTTGCATATTTGCATGGCTATTCGATCCATTTTGAAGTTCCTCCTCTCTCCTGTCTCTCTTTCCAAAAGCTCCATCAGAAAGAAACTACAGTTTTTTACCTCTTACATGTTACTGTTTTTGGGCTAGTGCTTGAGAGCCTCACATTACATTACGTTACGTCTGGGTATATGAGCATAGGTTAAGCATTACCTTCTGTTACTTGTATCAGCTATGACATTGTTATATGTTGGCAATCATCTGTGCAAATTGTATGTATTGAAGACGTTTCCGCGATTTGATTATAGTGACTGATCATCATTTATAACCTCATATTGACTTCAACCCACCCGAAATTGGTACCACAAATGTAATTAAATGGAAGTTTTTAATTGGCCCCGATTCTCACATCCCGAGGATATGGTTAGGATCCGACCGGATTCTAGGGGCGTGACAAATGCTCACTAGAATGTGAACTTCGCCTTCTTCCCAACTTCAACTGCTTTTGCTTGCTGCTGCTTCTCCTTCACCTTGTGCTTTCTTCCCTCAATGTATTCTTTCAGGCCCTTCTCACTGGTGGTGCGCACCTCACAAAGAGCGCAGCTCCAGCTCTTATGGGCCGTCTTCGGACTAGGTGATTGCAGAAGATCCTCAACACATGCAGCTTTTCTCTTTGTTCCAGCAATGATGTTGGTTGTCGATGGCTTCCCCGGCAGAAACATCGCAGAACCATAACATTGCAAACTAGAGCATTTGCATATGAAATATTGGCTGAATAGAACTAGTTTAAAGAAGAGAGAACAGAAAAATTTAGAACTCATGAGAACCAAAATCATTACCAGTTATTCCAAAAAAAAAACTGAAACTGTATATTCTTTTCCTCCTATATCCATCTAGTAAGAGTACAAAATCCATTGCATAGCAACTAGTTAACATGCAGTGGTAGTTCCACATCATTTCATGGTATGTTTTACTTTATATATCCTACTATATCAGTACTAGAGGCTGAAAATGTGAAATAATTAAGCTAATTGGTGATTAACAACGTCATTATAACCATCAAGTCTTATCTAGGCTTAGAAAATGAGACTATTAAACTCTAAATGAAGTCAAACCAAAAATCATTGTTTGTTTGCACTAGACTAAATAGGAATTCATGGTCAAATGAGTTCCACCAAAGGAGTAAAAAAGAAATGAGGTGTGAATAGCGTGAGGAGAGAAGTGAGGAATATAAGGTAGTAAAGGCAATGGGCTCTTGAATTTCCTAGGATTTGAATTACCCATATTCATTTTCCATCTTCCCTTGATTCAACAATACCAGCAGGCCCTATCAATTGACCCTGTAAGAGCTCTCTCAGAGAGCCAAATGATGGCAACATTGTTTACAAAGATGTACCAATAGAGACTCAAAGATATTAAAAAAAAAAAAAAAAAAAGCATTAACAACAATAAGATGAAGAAGAAAGCTTGATGGTAGGATTTCAAGATGCTAATAGAAAAAAGTAAAATATTACAAGGCACAAGAAATTAAATTAACAAAAAAACATCAAAGAAGAAACAACTAAGAATTGCCAACATCTCAAATGGCCCACTGGTAGGCTAGCAGGTCCAGCAATAGAATTCCATGAGCACTGTACTGGTTTCAGACTCAGCTGCATTGAGCAACAACCAAAACTGAAAGTAAGCGCAATTCTCAAGCTGGCCCTAAGACACACACACACAAGCACTTCCCATGTTCATGTTGTGTTGATCACGGCAGAGGACAACAAATCTAATAAGCATTTGGAGGTTGTTTAAACAGATCAGATAATCGATCACCGGAACTTTTGAACCCTTTTCCAAGTACCCTTGACCTACATGTTGCTGCAGCTTGTCACAAATATATATTTAAAAAAGCGTGTTAAGTATGAATATACTTAGACCACAATGTACAATTTCTAGGGCAGGCTTGAGCATCCATACAAGTGGGGTCCATCTCCAGATAGTTCCATCCACACTGCAACTTGTGTTAGCAACAGAACAAAGATCTACCTTGGCAACTGAATCATCCAACTTGTGAAATTTTCTGTAGTTGGATACATTAGGGACTATTTTTTCCACCATTGGAGCCAAACAGCCATTTGTAGACAACTTATAGCTTACAAATTCTGAGCTAGGGGTAAATAGGGAAATTACATGTATCAAATTGTTACAAGGCTTTGATGATGATGGTCAAATTGTTACAAGCTTTACCTTGGCTTATCAATGCCAAAGAGCAATCATCGCACAATATAAATAATAGAAAAAAAAAAGACCTGAAGGCATTGTGATTCCCCAAAAATCAGAGAGAGAAAAATGGAGGCATTTCACTGGATTTCTGGACACCCCTCCAATATGTTTCAGTAAAAATGCTCTTCTAGAACCTTGGAGCTAGAGGCACAGAGAAGCGAACGTACAATGCAGAACCGAATAAGGATAGATATTTAATGTAATGGCTGCTACATTTCCACATGTCCAGTAGGATTTTCCGTGAGTCTTCTCCAAACCATCTTCCCACAATGCAGCAATGTTAACGTCGCCATGAAGTAGAGAAGAGGAACTCCAACAACGCACCCCCCAGGGGCAATGTTAATTAGGGTCTGAAATAGAAAGTACAAAAGTCAATCATAGCAGTTGGGACACTGAAAAAACTAAAATTACAACTTCCTTTTTCTAATGAGCAGTATAAAAATTCCAAAACAGGGCCATGAGTTGGCATAAAACACAAGATAGCAATCCTGTGATAACAACAAAAATAGTAAGTAATGTTTTCTCAATCTCTCAATGCCATCTTCATACAGTTAATGTGTAGTTGAATATTTTTCCAATTCAAACTTAATCGAGATTCAGTCGAGGGGCAAATCAGCTCCCAAAAGACCCACACAAAAAAATGAGCTCCTTAGAGAGAGAGAGAGAGGTGACTTGATCAAATAATTGAAACCTCAACTGGCTTTTCAATAGACATGGTACTCCAAAGAAATTAAAATTTTTAACTAAAAATTTGTTTTAGTTTATTTTTTCAAAAAGAAACAACTAACCAATTTCATGGATGTGTGGAACCTTGAAACCTTGACCACAAACATCCAAGGGATGAAACCAATATTCATACGATAGGTTATTAGGTCTTAGCTTGCGACTCTATTTGAGTGGAATACATTAAGCAGAGTCTAGATTTATGAGATTAGGCTAAAAATAATATGGTGATGAAAATAGATTAACTAATTACGTAATAGGAAATGCACAAAAGGTACAACACCACTAAAACATTACATACATGCGAAAAACTGATACACCAATTGCTCACAACTCAATAAACATGCTCAGCCCCAGAACCCTCCCTTCTTGGAACTGAACATGGATCTCATACATAATACAAATACACTCCCAACAATGGAGAAGATACAGAAAGCCCAAGACCAAAAGTACTCCAGAAAAGATAATGCACTTCCTACAAACTCGCAAAACTCCTTGATTGGCTAAAACGTCCACCCCATTGAACCCTCCAAGGATATGCTTGAAGGAGAACTGAATTCTCCCCCTAAAGGATACGCGTGACAGGCATGCTCTACAACACCTGCCAAACTACGATGGAGCCTCACAGCAGCCGTCCCATTGGATTGCTCAAGCTGAATCACCCTCCACAATCAAGAACAGAAGGTTCAAAGGGGTTGCTTCCCTGAGACTTATTCAAAGAGCCAAAATGTTGGCAAAATTAAAGAGTTCCAACAACCATCAGCTTCAGACATTAATTGTATATCCGGCACTTGATCAGGTTTCTGGGTAGTCATTGAGACTATGGCGAGTTTGAAGTTTCAAACTCGTCAAGAAACTAGTGATAGCTGAAACTGAAGAGTAATGTATATGAAATGAAATTTCTTATCTCTGCCTTAGATCAGTTTTCATCTTCATCCTCTTAGCCTTATCTTATCAACCTGGGACACTCTTTAAGATCAATAGAAGGAAATCTCCAGTCTCCTCAAAATAGTCATGAGCTACATACAAAATACCAGCAAATACCAAACTTGCAAGCCCACAAAAGCAGCAAGCTTCAGAGTTCTCTGCAGGTAATTTTTAAATTCAAACAACAAATAATAATGTTAAAAAGGGTCACTTTTTTTTTCGTAAGTGATGTCTTTGTCCAGAGGTACATTTCATCGCATTATTTCTAGGATATGTAGTCAGTAGATACTCTAGCAAGATGGTATTCAAATACTTCAGATTGAAGTTTCATTTAGATATTTACCACCATTGCTGCGACAAGATGAACAATGGGAACAAATATTTGGTCTGTTCTCCTCCCTTCTGCATATCCGTTGAACGCAATGACCATGGAGAAGGTATGAATTGTAACAAATCCAAGAGAAATGACAGCTGCCAATTATGGAAGAATCAGTTGAATGAAAAAAAAAAAAAAAAAACACTTTAAAAGCAAAGATCAGTCTAAAGAAGATCACTGCACATAGTATCATAGATAAGTGTTAGAAAAAGTTGGAGATAAAAATATTATGAATCAACTCTGTTAACTTAAGCCAAAGGAGCCTTGAGGACTCCAAGCAGTATCTACATCCACAAATTATAACCAAATGAGTCCCTCAGCTGGTCAGGGACTTGGCTGTGTAAGCTGAGTGTGTGAGTTCGAATCCCCAACATAGTAAAAAAAGAAAGAAAGAAAAAAGACCAACTGAATGCTAGTAACAAGTAACAACTCCATCTTTGAGCTGAAGAGGCACCAACCGGCCTCTCTCTTCAATAACCAATTTATCCTTTTTCGGAAAATGAACAGTAACCAGAGGCGGATTTCATCAAGAATGCTAATTAAATCCACTTCAACATCCTAAGAAACCCAAGAAAAGACGATAGCAAAGACATTTTCTGATTTCTGTGACATGAACAAATATAAGTGAAGGGTAATGCTTCCACATGCCAGTACCACTACCAATTGCATATCCAATGTCTAAATGGAAAGAACCCAATATGATAATCATCATTGTTCTTCCCAAGACAAAAGCCATACCATTTTCTCATGATGCTGTGTTGAGGGCCTGAGGCACTGATAAGTTTCTAACCTTAGCTCTCTCAGTCTATCACCTGAGAGACTAAGACAGCTACCATTCAGTTTGACAAGAAATGCCCGTCACCCACTTATTATGTTCTAAAGGACATCATTTTCCTTTATGATGTCTGGAAAATTGTAGCAGACTTGCAGCCTACAGGTACCAAACAAAAATGTTCTATAAACATATAAATGTTTTCTAACACCTTAGAAGCTTTGAAGATAAAGCTTCTACAGATTTTCACACCTCTTATTCCAAATATAGATAATATCTTTAGCATACATGCAAACATAATACTTGTTGAGTAAATACCAAACAAGTAAGGTTACACAACATGGACATAAATCCACCAAATTCCTAATTTGTAGCAACTTTATAGTCACAATAATGAAGTAGAAACTTGATGCTCAAGGTACGATACCTAAATACTTGTATATATTCAATATATTGTGCTGGACATAATACAATATGATATCGCTGATATATGCTTATAACTAATACTTGTAGAATATATTTGGCCAATTCTATTTTACTGTGTTTGTTATATTCAAATATGCAATGATTTGTTCATAAGTTGTCATAAGAATCAACAGAAAAAAAAATACAGATAAAATATCCACAAAAATCATAAAATAAAAAATTTTTATGAATTATATGGGATCCATAACTGTATGATTCTGTATTTCATTTTTTTTTAATATTACCTGTATTCCATATTTGTCTCCTGGATTTCAGATGAGCTTCCATATCTTCATTGTCTCGATTGCTTTTAAGCTTTATGTGTTTTTTGTGTAAGGAACAATGTGACCCTTGACTAGATCATTTACCTTATTTTCTTAACAATATGGGCCAATAGCCTAGTTGTTCAGAAACTCAAACGAATGAAACCCCTTGGTTGTGTTTTAAGATATTTTTGAACATTCGGCCTGGGTAACAATCCTCCTTTAATATATTTGTGTGGTTACCAATAATAATAATAATAAACAACCCAGTGGCTTCTACAGAATTATCTATCACTTAAACTACATTCCAGGACCAAGAGGCAGCTGTAGAATGGGCACCTCGAGACAAGAGAATTAAGAACAGAGCATCACATGAGAACTTCCAGAGCTTATTGTTTCAAGGGGAAATATTTCAACCAATGTGATCACAACTCAAGATATTTGCCCATGTCAGAAAAATAGGCTGGCTTCAATAAGCTGCAACTCATAATACCCTCTCTGTTTTTTTTGGTAAAGAACTCATAATACCCTCTTAGAAAACAGTAAATGGTTATAAATAAAACGAAGGAATTGACTCACCAGAAACGAGAAAAAATGGAATACGTGAGCACCTATCAACATAGAACGTTGCTGGACCAAATGCAGGTGTTAGGAGACTAAGACAGAAAAAGACAGCATGAGCCACACCGTGACCTAATCCACCAGCTGCATATCATGGAACCCAAAATGAAGTAAACAAGCATATAACAATGATGAATAAGAATAAATAAGGGATAAGTTGAATTCAAATTATTGTAGTTAAGACATTGCAACCCGTGTTTCAAAACACGCTGATGCCAAAACATTTAAATCCACCAAGACCATGTAGAACTAAAATGAACTTCAGGCTGCATACAGTAGCAAAATTCACCCAAAAAGCTGCTGTAATTATCAAATGTCAGAACCATGCGGTTAATCACACAAGTAGGGGGCATTGACAGGCATTAATATGGACAAGAAGTGGAACAAATATCAGCATGCATGATGAGATGGCTATACCATCTGTTTAAGGACCTCGAAGCTCAATGATTCATATGCACTTACAAAACCATTGATTACGAGGGCTTACAATCATCAAATGACCCATCGCTACAACCTTCCAATCCCACCCTAGAAATGTGAGACCCCACAGCAAGGTTCACAAAGTTTGATTTTTGCAGCCGGTTCATAGTTGGATTTTCCATACAGATGGTCAGATATGCAATATCCCAGCAGTAGAAGGTATATTTGTTGAGTACATTGGTCTTCCGCTTCCCAACGGCATAAGCTTTTGGGATGTATTGGCTAGTCAGACTTGACATGGTATCAAAGCCATGCCAAGTCTCAAGTTTGAACCCCAAGGAAGCGTTGATCCCTCAGGTCGCATGGGCGAGCACATATCACGTGGGTAGGCACCTGTGATTTGTGAATTCAAAAATGGCCCGTTCGAGGGGGTGTATTAGGTAGATTGGTCTTCCACTTCCTCAAGGCTTACGCTTTTGGGATGTATTGGCTAGTCAGACTTGACAATTTTGCCAGGTCTAAAAATTTTCTCAATTAGAAGAGTAAACTGATTGCTTTCCTGGTTTCAAATTTTATATGATACACTTTTCTTTTTGGTACATTGAGCATTAATTTATATAAAACCATAGAAGCAGCATTGTTGATATAAGACTTTCATTGTTTGCAATGGGAACTCTCTCATAGAAGCTTGTCAAAACTAAGATAAAATTAAATGCCTAGGTTTTTAGGGACGTCAAGAGGTGGGATCTGGGCCTGGTCAGGGTCAGTAAAGATCAACCTAACTAAAATAATCCCGGCCCAGACATAAAGGTGGATTCTCAAGCTGAAGATCAACCCAAAAGAGCGAAGTGGCCAAATGTACACCAGGTCCAGCAAGAATCGGTGGTGTGCTTTTGGACACCGGTGAAAAATCTTTTACAATGTTCTCAGGTCTGAATAGTGTGAATAATTGAATGAAGCCAGTGTTTGGACTAGCAGAGAGCCGAGTAGAATTTTCAGTTGAACCTTCACGAAAAGATTTATGTGGAGAGCAACTCCTCCAATGCAGTCGGTTGGTGTTACTGACATAACCTGACCCGATGGAAATTACATTAGGTATGAATGAAGTTAAAAAGCTGACACCATTATTTGGACGCTGTTTTTGATACAGTTTGAGGGAATCTAATATGCAGCTGTATATAGAAGTTCAATGTGCATTGGTACCCCTCTGTAGTGGTTACTTTGCTTTTTGGTTCTTTTTGTGTAGGCAATATTTGTCTCTTATAGTCCCAACTCCCTAGCTGTAGCTCAGTTGGTGGGACATATGGGCAGATGAGCGGAAGTGGATGTGTTCGAGTCCCTATGTAGCAAAAAAAAAATATTTATCTCATACTAACAATGTTGATCTTCAGTTGTGTTTCTTCAAAGAACTTCCCTCTTTTTCTTTTTCTTTTTTAAATGAAAACACTGAAAAAAAACAGAATTTAACTTGTAAAATTGACATGATTCAAAATTGTGATGCTACTGCAACAGTCGTTACTCTAGAAGTTATCAGTAACAGTGACATTACCGTAAATGGTGTCAAATGAACCATTGACGGTATCCATAACTATTAAGTTTTAGAATGAATTATGGCAACGAAAAGTTTTCACTATGAGGAGACCAAACGAATGTTGTGAAAGATTACCAAGAGCAATTTCCAATTTATCAGTCAAAAAGAGACGAGGCTTTGAAACTCTATCTGCAAATGCATCCAACATATCTTCCAACCTCCTAAACAAAATTTATCAAACCAAATGTCAAGACAAAGCAACTTACACCATAGAATACATTATATTCATTCTTTCACCAGCATTCATCACACACACACACACAGAGAGAGAGAGAGAGAGAGAGAGAGTGTACTTCCACATTGGATTATAGTGAATAACACTTTTAGTAAGTTGATGGCACATGAAATAAGGAAAATATTCTCCCTAGCAGCAGACTGCATATTGCTTACATGCAATCCAGCTCTATGAGGCCCACTTGGACCCACATTTGATCAATGCTGCCACTTTGATTCTCTTCTCATTCTATGATCTGACATCAGACCCAACTTCACACTCATTGAACCTTCACACACCATTGGATTGAAACTCAAAAAATCTACAGTTAAGATGCCATTAAACTTTAAGGTTATTAAATCAAGGGCCATAATGATCTGGTACAGCTGATATATTTTTTTTTTTTGGATCCCATTTGTCCATAAGGAGGCCTTTCCATCCGCCCCTCTTCCATTGACATACATGCAGCTAAGTGGGCCCCACAAGCTACATGCAGCTAAGTGGGCCCCACAAGCACTGGACTGCATGTGAGCAATATGCAGTCTGCTCACAGGGAAATAGAATCTAAAAAAGGAACTACTTTTATTAGTCCTCTATTCTCTCTTCTTCAACCCATCTACTTTAACCAAGTAATTTACATACCAAGCTGCCCCATTATTTCCCCAGCCACTCCTATCTTTTTCTTAACACTCAGGGATTGTAACCAATTCAGTCAATTTAAGGAATTCCCAAAGTTATTCCCTCACATTTAAAATCAAATCAACAATTTCTTATATAGCTAGAATAACCCTCTCAAATTGCCCCAACTACAAATTTCTAGAACAAGATGATTACAGTAGAAATCAAATGGGTTTACTTCCTCCAACAATATTGATATCAGAATCCAATTACAAAACAGACCCAATTCACTAGACTCACCCAATTTGAAGAAAGTATCAAAATTCTCACACAACTGCATAGCTATGACCCAATTGACAAAAATCAACCTACTTGTAAATCTTCCAGAAGAGAACCCTGAGCCCTTCTTGGAAACCCACGGACGTGATCAGAAGAAGCCCATACGGCCATATCGCCGTCGATTTCAAGGGAAGAAATCCTCTCCATGCAATCGAAAGCAGAATCAGACTAACCAGCCATAGCAATGTGCTGCAACAATCATCGATCAAAGCTCAAAACCAAAACAAGCTGAAAAAAATCAATCGACCCCAAATTCGCGTCTGCTTAGTGAGATTAGCAAAAAGATGAGATCTTTCACAAAAAGATGACATCTTTCGAGTCAGAAGATGGGTAAGAAAAGGGAGAGATCAGAGAAGGTACCTGGAAAGAACTGTGAGAATCAAGAAGGGCTTTTTTGCAATTACAGAGATGAAGATGGAGAGGGCAGGGCCTAGGGCAATCAAGGCGTATCCTAGCCCTGCTGCGACGGTCATGGCTTTTGCTGAGGCGAGAGTGAGACAGAGAGGGAGGAGAGACGGGTCTTCTCTAACTTACGCTTGGGTTGTGTGCGCATGCCTGCTGAGGAAGACTATGAGCTGCAAGTGCAAGGTGTGTGTCATCTTATGTTGCTCGAAGTACCGGTGTACAAAAAATTCGTCAATCCGATCAGATCCGATCCGATCCGCGGATTTTAATCCGATCTGCGGATTTTAATCCGATCCGAAGGTAAACGGATTGGTGATAGATTGAAAATCCTGTAATCCGTTAGCAACGAATAGGTGGCGGATTTCATCCTCAATCCGCGGATTTAATTCGATCCGATCCGTTGACATTAAATATATATAAAAAAATAAAAATAAGGGGTCTAGATATAAATTAAAATGTCTAAATATAAAATAAAATAAAAAAGAAAAATTATAGGGACTCAAATGTAATTATTCCCTATCACTATTTATCCCCAAAAGGCCAAAACCGGAAAACCCTACCCATTACGAATTAATGTACAGGACGGATTGAACGGATTAATCCGATCCGATCCGATCCGGTCATCCACGGACCGGATCGGATCGGATTTTAATAGCTACGGATCGGTGACGGATTTCAAATCCGTCAATCCGTAGGTAACGAATTGGTGACGGATTTGGCCCAATCCGATCCATGTACACCCCTAGCTCCAAGTCTAGTCTGTTTTGCAAACATGCTCTTTGGGTGTAAAAAAAAATTTAGTAGGAAAAAGAGGAACTTTCTTTCTAATTCTGTGGGACATCATGTATGATTTAACCCTATCCAACTGTTTATAAAATAATGGGAGTACATATCTGTAAGTGCATAAAAATTCACAGACCCGGGGGGAGGGGGGGGGGGGGGGGCGGGGGTGTTCTGAGACTCACTGGAGGTAGGGTTGAAAGTGGGTCGGGCCGAGCCGGGCTTTGGCAGGCCCTAGGCTCGGCCCTAGTATTTTTTAGTAGGCCCTAGCCCGGCCCGAGCTTGAGAGGGCCTAAAAAATCCTGGCTCGGGCTCGGCTCTTATTAAGTAGGGCCGGCCCTTGAGTCGGCCCTCGAGCCCGGCTTGATTGAGGCCCTAGGCTCGGCTTGTGAGCCTGACCCGTTTTATAATGATATAGGTCAATGTTAATATAGATTTAGGGTTTAGGATTCATGGATTATTTAGTGCTTAGGGTTTAGGGATTATTTATATTGGATTAAAATTAGGGTTTAAGGTTTAGCGCTTAGGTTTAGGGTTTATAGATTATTTAGTGCTTAAGGTTTAGTGTTTAGGGTTTAGGGATTATTTATATTGGATTAAAACTAAGGTTTAGGATTTATGGATTATGTTATATCATATATGTATTATCTACTGTATAGTGTACATATATATATAATATGTGTATTAATATATGTAGGCCCTAGGGCTTACGAGCCGGGCTTCATCAAGCCCGAGCTCGGCCCTTTTAAGCAAACGGGCCTCCTCCTAGGCCTAACTCGGCTCTTTTGTCTTTCGAGCCGAGCTCAGGCCGAGCCTATAACGGGCCGTCCGCGGGCCGGCCCGACCCACTTTCACCCCTAACTGGAGGAGGACGGAGATTGCAGCTCCTTGATGATGATAGAAGAAGGGGCAGCCAGGGCTTTTCGATGCCTTTGTTAGTTGCAGTTGCAGGACTAAGCAGAGGTAGGAGATGGAGTTGGGGAGGAGATGGCGTACCAGCGTGTGGATAGCCATACTTTTTTTGGAGCTGTTGCTGTGTTTATATAGATAGAGGGAGAGAAGAGGCAGGGAGATGGCTCTGTCTGAGTTATCCCATCGTAGCTCACCTATCTCTAAATGTAGTTACATCGTAGCCCACTCTGTCCCATCGTCTCATACCTTGATGAATGGGCGGTGCTGCCCTACTAGGGGTGTCAGGGATAGGGACGGTGGAACGATAAATGCTTTTGTCTTATTTTCACGTTTTATGACGTGTTTGTCAATGCATAGAGATACACCTGTCACCGAGACCGAAACCAAGGGGCATTTTACCGATTGCTTTTGATTTCTTTAATAATATTTCCAAAAAAGCTCTCCTAGCAACACTCATGAGTTATATGAGGCCGATGCCATGGCTTTTTAGTCAGCTCTGCCAGGTTAGGCAGTTCGAGTTCGGCCAGAACAGGCAGCTTGAGCTCGGTCAGAACATGAGCTCGGCCAGAACATGAGCTCGGCCAAGACATGAGCTCGGTCAGAACAGGCAACTCGGTCAGAACTTGAGCTCGGCCAGAACAGACAGCTCAGCCAGAATTTGAGCTCGGCCAAAACATGAGCTCGGCCAGAACTTGAGCTCGGCCAAGTTAGGCAGTTTACTTCGGGCGGACTGTCCAGAATTCCTGATGTAAGTTTGAGGGAGGAAATATCCCCCCACACAATATCCTTTGAGACTTTGAGTTTGGATTTGTTTGGAAAAGTTGTACTTTCCTCTTCTATGGAAATAGATTTTCGAGAAAAGTTGATTTTTTTTGTTGTATCGGCAAAATAAGATTAATATTAGGTTTTTTTATTATTAATTAGCACCGCTTCAAATAACCTTCAATCTTCAAGAGAGGAAGTTATCATTCCATTTTCATAGAAATTCATAAACGCATATGGCAAATCCATCGTAAGAGAAATCTTGAGTTAAAGGAGTGAAAATTCAATCCCGGACCCACCTATTGAAAATTTAACCTTCTAAAAATAAACATCATCCTTTTGTATATCTCCAAATTTTACCACAATTGGAGTCGGTCTCACTATAAGATTGATCATTTGATCATTTGACAAAGACTATGACTAATGAATATGCATGTGATTGTGTTGATTATGTTTTTAATCAAATGGAAAATTTTATAGTAAGACCAATTTCTATTAGAATAAAATTTAATGTAACCCATAAACTGAAATTGTTATTGAACAGCTCATATTCTATGTAGGTGGGCTTAATATGGAGTTTTACTCCTTCAACTAGGACTTCTTTTAACTCCGAGCCTCGGAAGATCTGGACTCATTTATGGAACTCATTTGACAGAAATAGTGATTAAGGATGAGGAATGGGCCAGCTTTATCTCTAAAGTCTCAACAAGTTATGCCTTTTAAAGTGTATTTGTTTAGTGGTGAGTTTGCTTTTGCTCATTATACTTTGGATTAAACAGATTGCCTTGTTTTCACTGGTGTTCATGCTTCAGTGTAAAAAAAGAAGGATTGTTTTTTAATATAGATAACACTTCAATAGTACGAGCTTGGACTTAACAGGAGGACCAAGTGTAAGAATTAAGAACGCTAATGAAGATACAATAAGATATAATTTGTCTCCCTCTCTGTGTGTATATAGAGAGAGATTTATAGCGCGTTAACAGAGTCAAATAAATTATTGACTCGGTTGATCAACCCATGAAATCTTAGTTTGTCACTCATATATTTATTCATAATCAATAAATTAATCTATAAAGTTTAAACTCAAGAATCAATTTAAACCATCTATCAATTTTAAATCATTAGGCCCATAAATGGATTGCAAAGAAGATAGAGAAAGAGACTTTCTAATATAGTCATCAATCATTATATTATATATGAAAGCCCCTGATTTAGATCTATCTAATCTTAATTTTGACCACTTTCTCAAATTTTTTCTTTTAGTGGAGCCTAGAAGCTCACATTTATTATGGTTATAATTATTAAATCATATCCATTCTAATGTATGTATTAGAATTTAAACCCACAACTCTACTTGCATAAAAAAGGTAAAACATAGGAGATAATTGCTTGATTTCTTATGTAAGATTGAATTCACAATATCTGGCTTCTTGATGTTTCTAAAGTGATACTCTACTCACTACATTGAACATACCTTTTCTTTTAAATAATTCATTGAAAAAGTGTCAAAATAATTATAAACATGGTAGACAATTAGTTTTTTTTTTTTTTAATTCTTTTTATGAGTTGTGGAGTTAGCTTTAGATTTATACATTCTATTTTATTTTACTATCATTTATAATTATAATTTAGAACATGTCATTCTTGCTTCCTTCTTAGCATTTTAATTGTAGGATAAGAAGGACATTCATGGATGTCACATCAACAGACCCTTGGTCCTTTAAATTCCAGGTATACATAAGTCACCACAGACATCTATTTAATTATATTACAAGTAGTAGTAGCAGCAGGAATAAAAATAATAATAATAATAATAATAATAATAATAAGTAATAATACTCATTATTATTATTCTTATTATTATTATTTTCTTTTATATTTTGGAAATATAGCATTACCACGGGTTGAATTTCGTTTTCATTTTTGTTTTTTACTTTTGGTACATACGTAGACGAAGATAACTTTTTTTTTCCAGCAATCTCTACCTTGAACTTGTATTATTTTCTTATTTCATATTGTTTTCTCATTGTTCATTTCTATTTTTTTAACATTGATGCCAATAACATTTTAATTACAATCAATCAGGAAACTAACCAGATTAAATATTACCCCCTAATTAACAATGCTGCTATTTTTCTTAAGTTTTTTATATCAACTAGTTTCAGATGAGTTTGGACAGATGCCTAAATGCAAATTAAATTAAAGGGATGATGATAGTTATGGCAATGGGACCCACAACAAATTAACCTATATTGGAAAAAAAAAACACAATAGAAAGTTAGAGAGAGAGAGAGTGAATAATGAAAATGCTTATGAATATAAAATTTTTAGAAGGAACACTTTTCCCCGGAAAAAAAATTATATTTAACTATTTGTTTATATCAAGAAAAATCATTTTCGCCCAAATTGCAGGAACTTAAGATAAAATGGACTTTGGGAAATGGTTTGTTGTCAACATTATACGTCACAACCCTAAACCAGAGGATTCACGAGTCCCCTTAATCCACTTATTAATGATATAGATTAGAATCTCCTTCCCAATTTTCTATGGGACTTAGCCAGATTTTACTTCAATAGGCGTTAGGACTTGTGACATTGATCAGGTATAAAACACGTTAGTGTTACATTGTGCTTCTACTTTTAAATTTAAAAAGCACATGTAAAGACATTTAAAGAATAATACATTTCTTTTCACCCTGCTAGAGTCCCACACATGAACCGTTCGTAGTTTTTTATCCACACCATCCATATATATAGACCAAACTTCCAGCAGCAGCATGTAGAGTTTGTAGGTGAAAATCGCCCAAGGAATAACCCAACTTCATCATGGACACTTCCTACCTCTAGCAATGTCAAGAAATAAAAGCAATAACTAGAAAGATAAATGTCATAAACACAAATAAGTTTCAAGTTTCCAACCATCTCACAAGTGCCTGTTTGGTTAGAAAATTTGTGAGAAATCATTGTTTCGGGGAATTCTGAGAATTCCAAATGCTCTCCCCCCAAAGAAGAATCCCAAATGCTCAACCCCCTCTAGCATTTGGAATTATGAAATCCTAGGAATTCATAACGCTAAAAGCGTCTTTTCAAGTGGTCTGAAAATTTTAATTCTTGCATTAAACAGAGCATTTGAAATGCCCAGCGGGCAAAATATCATATCATGTTATAAATCTCCAACAAGCCCAATCCCTTTAGCAAAAATGCCTCTAACCAAGTAGGCCTAAGGTCCAGTGTAAACTTCAAGCTTAACTATGTGTGTATATATATTTGCTACATTGGGCCGATGGACCGAAACAGTAATCTTAACCCTATTTGTTTAGTGGGTAGTAGAGTGGAAGGAGGGTCAAAAAGTGATTGATGCAACACAAAATTTATATCATGTGTTTTTATGGAAGAAGCAAAAGGAGATTAAAATAGGTGATGTGACTATTTTACCTTGTAAGTGTTCGAATGAAAGAAAAAATGAATGGGAGAGTAAACTTTAAATGTAATGCAGTGTAAGGGACCTATCCACTTTTCTCCACTTTTTTTTTTTAATTTTCCTAGAGATATGTGTGAAACTAAGGTGCCAACACAACAAAATTATGAGTGTGTTGGTAGTTTACTTTTTTCGTTTTTGCTGGCTGAAGAGTGTTGGCAAATTTTTTTTTAAGTGTTGGCAGTTAGGTCATATATGTTATGTGTATTAGAAATGGACTTGAAAAAAGATAAAAGAGTTATATCATATGAGTGTCCTTGTCATTCACCTTGGTTGAACCATGCCTTTCCAAACTCTAAATCTGAGTCAAACCATCAAGAAGGATATTTTATTTGTATTTAATATAATTGGCTTATTTTGCAAACACACTGGTTGAATGGTATTGGCATATCAATATCACACACATGTTTAGGAATCTATTATTGTTTCTTCAAATTGGTAGTATCACTCTTAACTAATAGGCCCACCTAGCAATAAATATACTTAATTTGTTTTTGAAAGTAATATTATTACTTCTCATAGGACGAGCTTCAAAGATCATGTTAAACATGCTAAATAATAAATCATTAAAGAAATACTTACAAGATATACACACAAGTAAACATACAAATACATAGACATGCAGATTTTTTACTTTTGTGTTTTCAAATGAAATTATATTATTCCTAATTTATTTGCATTTGACTATCCTGATAGGTGTTTTTTATTGCTCAATATGAAAATGCAAGCATATGTCCATATTGTGCTTTCTCATATGCCAATTAACTATTATTAAGGACATATCTATGTAATATAAATTTCACAAGAAAAGTTGTAGGAAAGGATTTTCCTTTTCACACTCACTACTGTCCCATGGTTTAAAGTCATTTTGTTAATGTTAAAAATAAATATTTTTTTACTCAATGAAAAAATATATCCTATCAGAGTTGGAATTATTTTTCGTTGCTTTGCGCAAAACATTTTCTAGAGGAGTTGGAATTGATTTTTCGTAAACTCACTTTTTCTAGAAAGTTAAACAAACATACCCGTAACAATACACAAACGTGGACAATGATCACACAAATGAAAAGGCCATTGACTTTCACATTTTTGGCAGAGGTTTTCTTTCTTAATCTCTAGATGGAGTGGTTTTTCACCTACGTTCCATCCAAATTGGATCTTATAATGGGGGTCATGAAATTCATGGGGTCTTGACTTTTAATAAGCCTTTGCCTCTTTATCGTCCAAATAAGGGGAAGACATTCTCACATAAGAAAAAGTTGCTCCATTGAAAGATAATTTGAATATGTTGTTTGGGTAATTTACTTGTATAGTGAAAGTGAAGAGCATGGTTAAACCAAGAGAGTGTAAAAAAGAAGAGGTGGTTAAATAAAACAAGTGTTAAATAACAAAAAAATACACATCTTTCCCAAGTTATAACCTTTTTTCATTTAATGCGGTAAGTGAATAACTTTTTTACTATTATTTAGTAAAAAGAAGACGTGCTTTTTATATTTTTCAATCTTTTGATTTGAATCCCTTTCTTTCATTCTCTCTTAATTTGACTATTTTGTTCACTTTTCCATACAAGCAAATTACCTAAATAACTCGTGTATCTTTCGTGATGGTCACGAGGAGAAAAAATTGAACTCCACCAAGAGACCCATCAATTGAGAATTTGAGCTCTAAGAAAATGAATGCCCTCCCTACTTATGTGTTCTCCTCAAACTTTATCCTAATAGGAGCAATATGAAAACGACCATATTATCGCATCTTATTAACATATAGAAGATTGTTTTAACTAAGTTATTAATCACATATCTAATTGACGACCATCAACTCTTCTTCAAGACATCTGCGACACAAAGAAGACGCTCATTTTGACCCGCTCAAATTTTCAATAGATGGGCCTCATTACATGAGACCAACAATGAGTCAAGTTTAAATGGGTCATTTAAATTTACCCCAATCCACACCAAACCCGCCCAATTCCCATCCCTATCAAGAATGAGTTTTCTTTCGTCCGAAAAGAGACACTTGACTCGGAGGACTCAACTCCAACTCACTCTAACTCGTTCCCGTCCCCACCGAGTCAAAGTCCTTGCCAGTCTACACCGTAGGATATGATCCGTTCCACATCGCATCCACCGCCACGTGGATACAAACGTACGCAACTGAAAATATATTCTCCGTACTTCGCGCGCTACACGAAATTCGCGCCCTTTCAGATATACAGAGACGGAGAGAGAGAGAGAGAGGAGTCTCTCATCTGCTTCCATTTGCAATTGCAATGGGGAGAGTAAGAGGAGTAGAAGAAGAAGAAGAAGCTGCGGGAGATTCAGATTCAGTTGCAGTTCCAATGGAAGACGCAGTTCAAGCCCTAATCGATCATCTCGTCTATCCTCTTCTCCCCTCCAAAGCCTCTTTCCATGATTCTCCCACTCTCTCCAAACAGAAATCAGTTGCTATGCAGGTATTTCTGCTGCCTCTGCTGCTGCTTCTTCTTCGTATGATTGTAAATGTATTGTGTATTGTGATTTTTGGGTGTATGTGTTTGGCTTCAGTTGTGTAGTATTTCTATGGATTGTTTGGAGTAAGCCCTAGGGAGTGAGTTGATTCTTGATAAAATGCATTGCCCCTCAAAAACCCAAAGTCTATTTTGTTGTTGGCATTGGTGATAGGTTATGTGAGACTTACCTGGATGATCAGTGATGCTTATCTTGAATACCCATCATGTGTTTGGCCTGGATATTAAAGATGGGGTCTTGGAAAGGATTGTTAAAAGGGGTGAAGATATAAGGTGGAGAAGTAGATGGGAGTTTGAATTTGCTGGGATTTCATTTACTGGGGGAATGGACTTGTGGGTATTCATTTTCCACCCAAGGAGAGATTATTTGATGGCCATTTGTGGATCTTCTTCTTTTTTTCTTCAGTTTTAGTCACTTGTAAGAATGCATTTCTTGGAATTCCTTCCATGCTAGGAAGGGGTATATAGCTGGGATGAGTGTAAAATTGAAACTAGCAAAATTACCCGTGCTTAGCACGGATATGGCAAACTTTGCAATTTGAATATTCATATATAAAAATTCATAAATTTTTAGAAAGATAGCAAAAGAAAAAGATAATAAGCATGTATTTATATAATGAGCCATGCTACTTGTCCCGGGTTTTTCACCCGGGACAAGTAGACTTTTTGTTATATAATTGAAGAATTGGTATCATAGAATAAAAAAAATGAGAATTAGAGTAGAAGGAGAATAATAGAATTTGGATTGAAACAAAGTTTATGAGAAATAAAATAAAATAAAAGTGGAGAGCAGTTATGAGTGGTTATGATAAAGAGATAAAAAATGTAGTTGATGTAACTTTCGGTCAAAATCATAACCGTCGGTCAAAATTGGATCAGAAACCTCCTAGCTTAATATATTATAATGGGGTCTGGTGTGTTGGGGATGGGATCATAAGTAGACCCCAGATTGGCTGTTGGTCATGATGGTAGAATGAGCTATGTAGCTCACCTGATCATTTGAGGATAGATTCACAAAAGCGGTAGTGATTTGGTGTAGCCATTACATGTTTATTATCCTGGGATATGTGTTTTTCTTTTTGAAAATGAGAAAATTTTGAGTCATTGCACATGCACAGATGCATGTTGTTTGTGGGATTTGAGTTAGATTGAAAATTGAAACTTTCTGTGTTTATGACTTGCATTTAGACTTCTAAATTGTGCTGTGTTTCTGCAGATGCATGCAGTGGTGCTGCTGTATAACTACTATCACAGGAAACAATTCCCAGGACTTGAATTTCTTGGTTTTGACTCTTTCTGTAAGGTGGCTGTAAATGCCAGACCGAGCCTGTTGGCATATATGAAATTCATGCAAAGATGCAATGATGAAGCAGGCGAGCTTGACACGCAGCTTTCGATCACAGAGGAAATGGTCATGAGTGCATGCAATATATGTAGAGAGTTAGATGCCACAAGAGATGCTCCTAGCATGGAGAAGTGGCCGGTCTTTAAAGTTGCAGTTTTTGTAGTTGACTCAACGAAAATGAACTGCCTGCTGCAATTCAGCTCAAAAACTCAGGGAGTCTGGTCGCTGATAGAGAAAGATATTGACATGCGCCATTGTAATATGGAAGCTCTTTCTGAAACGAAGAACACAAATGTTAAGAAAAGATCTGCTGCAAGTGCTTCAAGAAATGAATTGGTAGCCAGCGAAGCTGCCTTGCAGCAACTTGCATTTTCAGCTGTTAAGGAAGAAACAGGTTTCATTTGTTCTAAAATCTCAAGTGCTTGTGTCAGAAGTGGCTATTCATGACTCATGAGTCTGATCTGATGTATTATTGTTTTTGTGTTTTTTGCCTTACAAATCAATAGCTTACAAAACTATTAAAAAAAAAAAAAAACAAAGCTTTCAAACTCTTTTGTGTATTTTGCATAGTTGCGCCATGGTTTGTCTGCACGAACACATCCATCGGTGCATGGGACATGACTGGAAAGTTAAAAATGAAGGGGCTTGTAACTAGAAGCAAACCCCGTGTCTTAACTTTTAATTTTTCCCACTGGATGTGGAGAGTTGAACAATCTGCTTTCAATGTTCATTTGATGGCCACCAATGTGTTATATGATTAATTTGATTTTTGGTCCTCTGTCCATCTATGACAAGGTAATTTGGTTCGTAGTATTTTCTTTATTAAGAGAGGGTGTCCCAGCCCTTTGGGCAGAATAATCCTTACGGGCCCAGGGGGAGCCGGGTAAAACCCCTGTACCCCAGTGTGGCAGTGCAGTTTGGTTCGTAGTTACCTAGTTCAGGATTGGACTAGGTTGTTTTTGAGTTTGGTGTGTCAAATTAAATCCTGGTTTTGGTGTCCGACGCGCACACCAGAACTGGTTTGGCCTGATTGTGTCTCATGCAACTTGGTTGAGTCTTGCTGAGGCAGTAAGCATGATGTGGGGTCAAATTGAATAAGTTGTCCTAGTAACTAGTGGGATCTGACAAAAATATTCACAGCTGCAATTCAATACCTGTACATAGTTTGCCAATTTCATAGCTCCAGTTTAATCAATAATTTTTTTTTCCAGTTAGATATAGTTAGGTACAATATGCATGGTTAGTAGATGTAGTTCCACACTTCCACTAATTCATAGGAACTCCACAAATATGCCCTCTTTTAAGAGAACATAAAGCATATATATATATATATATATATTTTTTTTTTTTTCCAGTTAGATATAGTTAGGTACAATATGCATGGTTAGTAGATGTAGTTCCACACTTCCACTAATTCATAGGAACTCCACAAATATGCCCTCTTTTAAGAGAACATAAAGCATATATATATATATATATATTTTCCAGTTAGATATAGTTAGGTACAATATGCATGGTTAGTAGATGTAGTTCCACACTTCCACTAATTCATAGGAACTCCACAAATATGCCCTCTTTTAAGAGAACATAAAGCTTAGATATAGTTAGGTACAATATGCATGGTTAGTAGATGTAGTTCCACACTTCCACTAATTCATAGGAACTCCACAAATATGCCCTCTTTTAAGAGAACATAAAGCATATATATATATATGGAGGTGCTCCTATGAGAGCATCTCTCACCTTATTATGAGAGATAAGGTGGGGGCTCTCACATCTTTATCTTATAGTAAGGTGAGAGATGCTCTCATAGGAGCATCTCCCTATATATATATGGAAATATTCGAGAACTAATTCTCACATATTATATGAGAACTTTTTTGCTTGACCCAACTAGCAACCCATCCAAACCTAGCAACCAATAGAGAACCCCCTGATAGTCACTAATCCCAAGGATTGGCACACATTCGAATGGACGGAACCGTTGGATCGAGGGTTGAATATTTTTTTGAATATGAAGCCATTAAACTTGTGGGCCATGGATGAAGGGGTTGGGGCCATGGGTTTGGGGTCAAACTTGATACTTGGGGTGGTCTTACCTAGATCTTTCCATCCCTCCCGTCCCATTTTTGGCCCCACAAAAAAGTTCTCGCATAATATGCGAGAACAGTTCCCACCTGAATATTACCCATATATATATATATATATATATATATCAATAGCTTTTGCAGGTATAGCCTGTTGGTAGAGGCATTCCCTTCCAATAAAGACCTCAGATGGGGAGCTGCTTCTCTATTAATATTAATATTAATATATATTAATGTTTAAAAAAATTACTGGAATTTCAAACAAATCAAATTCGTTTGGTTCATTTCACTCTGAAATGAGTTGTTGACAAAAAGTTTCAGCAATAGATTTCTAAACTTGGTGACAACTTATAATTTCTGTACGTCCTTTCTCCCTCTTCATAATAACTTGTTTGTAGCAAATCAGATAGAGGCTGAAATTCTTGTAACTTAAAAGATATTTTCATTCTGTTGAATGGCCTAGTTGGTTTTGTTTTTCAAACTGAAACTTATCTGGAATGAAGCTTATCCCGAATTGTTGGATATGAAATCAAACCTTAGAGCTAAGTTTCAAATCCAATGTATTAACTATGTTCTAAGGTCAGGCTTTCTCCATTGTTTTATTATTATTATTATTATTATTATTATTATTGCCGACCCAACATAGTTGGGACAAGCCTTTGATTATTATTATTGTTGTTTTTGTTGTTAACAAACACATATTGCCAACATGATAGATCCTCTTAACATGTACTTGTTTTAAATTTTTTGTGTAGTGTGTTTTATGCATCATTGATCTGACAGTTCCTACTTGGGGCTTGAGATTTGTGGTCATCCTACAGCCTCTCTCTTTTTGTGTGTGTGCGTGTTTTCCAGATTCCCAACTGCTTCTGGAGTAACCTATCGAGTTGTCTATGTGAAAGGAATTGTATCCACTACTTTATTTTATATTAAACTGGATATATTTTTGTTATTAACAAAGTTTAGGATTCTGAAATGCAATAATCTTAAATAGGAGAATCTACTTCTGTTTTTAACTATCTTTACACGCATTTGGTGCTGATTCTAGCAATACATTTGTATATTTTGGAACAGGCATTCTCCAGACAGATTTAACGGTTCTTGAAAGAAATACTGCATACTCATTAAGTAAAGAAAAGAGCACTTCTCGATTTTATTTGATGCAGTGTATGAAAGCAATCAACGAGGAAGTTATACAAGTTCCTATCAAAGAAGCTATTGGCAGGTTAGACCTTACAACTCCTCATTCACATTACCATGCTGACGTGATTGTCAGTTCATGCTCCTATCAACTGACATGCTCTGTTTTGACTGTGGCAAACATTTGTCCATGGTTCAAAATAGTGGCCGCTACATAGCGTGGCGCCCGCGTTATCGGCTGTAGCGGTCGAGGCTGCTACGGTATTTTGAAAATATCGGCTCTACGGCCTATGCCGGTTGTAGCAGTCGAGGCTGCTACGCTATTTTGAAAATAGCGGCTATACGGTCTAAAACCTAGTAGAGCAGTAATTTTAGTTTTAAATATTGTATTTCCTATTTCTTCTTTTCAATAGCTTTTCCTAAATTTGTTTCTACCCTCATATGGTTTTAAATCACTAAAAGAACACAATATTGGTTGCTACACAAGATTCAAAAAATTTTGACCATTTAAAAAATTCACCTCGCGACACTGCTATGTATCGCCGCAACCGCTATATAGCGTTTTGGCACCCGGCCGTTACGTCTACCGCAACTGCTATTTTGATCCTTGCATTTTGTCAACTGACATGCTTTGTTTTGATTGTGGCAAACATTTGTTACTTTCATGTAATTTATTGGACAGACATGGAGGTATTTTGGTGGTGCATATTTGTCAATTGTGTGTTGATTTGGAACTTTAACCTTTTCATTGTCTTGCTATTTTAACAACTATCTTTCTTTGCCTGATGACATGTGTATATTCCTTCTGCAGCCTGAGGGGTCCTTTGGTCAGCAAAATGCTTGATTCATATGAAGTAACCTCAGCTGTTGAATATTTTCATTTGCTGCCATATGCTGGCATTATTTCTGACTGGTTTTCCAGGTAATATTTGTTTTTCATTTTCAAATATTAATGTTCAATCATGTGTCTTTTTTAAAATACTAATATTTGTTTTTTCTATCAAATATTATATAACAGCGCTCCTGTGCATCATTCAGTATAAAAAAGTAAATTTCTGGTCGTAGTACTAGAACAATAGTAATTTTACTAGTTAAAAATATTCTCATTATCATGTGGTACTAATAATATTTAGTATTTTTCCTAGTGCTTTTTCATCTTCAAGATGATGTTTAATATAAATGATCATAATATCCCAATGAAATATATACTTTAATATACTAAAGAACAGTGGATGTTTGTTCGCAGAGAAACTTCTGGTATCAATTCACAACTGTTACCGGAGAGACCAGGAAATATTGTTGGGAATTGTTCTCCAGAGGCAGATAAGCCTTGCGCTGAGGAGGGTGGTGAAACAGGTGATGGGTTTCACTGGTCCAGGCAAATTACAGAAGCCCCAGATAACGAAACCCGCCGCTCCAAAAATGGAACTGTTAGTGAGCAGGAAAATGGGGATTGTTGTATGAGTGGGTCATCAGAAGCCGTTTGTAGTCCTCAATTCATGGCTGATGATTCTCCTTTAGATCATTCTGGGCAGCTTTTTACATGTCACGATGCAATCAACAGTGTGCTGAAAACAATTTCTGATACAGATGTTAAGAAAAGGAACAAATCTCTTACTCAGAGAGCTCTGAAGGCCACTGAGAATGGTGTCAAAGACCAGGTATTGTATCTTTCCACTGTTGTGATTTGTAATTTTTTACCTGTGGTGCTTTTGTTGGATTTTCTCTCCCAAGATGCTAAAGAATATGCATTGAGGCAAAAACTGGGTAGATATGATATAATTGTTTATAGGAAAAACAACTTGGCGGGGCCCCTCTTTGCACTTAGTTCATTGTCTTTCTCCAGTTCTCTTATACTTTGTAACTGCATTTATAATTTATAATGTTTCAGTTACCAATAAAACACCATGCGCATAATACTTACCAAGAGAAGAAAAATATCCCATGATCGTTTGTTAGACTTTTCCAAGTACCATGGAATTATGATGTTCGATTACTATAATCAAATTAACTACATGAATTAAATCCACTTATTGTAGGAAATTTCTATGATTTTGGCTACGATGAGGCAACATCAATGAAGTGGAACAAGTAAAAATGGAAAAATAAAGGCCTTAGAACATCTCAGGACTCAAAACTCAAGAATTTTAGGGCCTTATACGACTGGGTTGACTAGAAATAGGAGTTTGAAGTAATGAATATTCTTTGGCAATGATTCACGAATGAATGATGAAATCTGCTATTTGTGTACAAAGGTTTCATTGTCTGGACTCTGGATGGTGGGACTAGCAGTTGCATTTCACCTTAATATGACATTTTGACCATGAGAGAGAGAGAGAGAGAGAGAGAGAGTTATTCCTTACGCATAGAATATTCATATATAACAAAAAAAAAAAAAAGAGAGAAAAATTGACGAAGAAAATAGACACTTCTTACATGTGGCGACAACCCATTTCGAACTGCCATGCAAAAGTAAAACTAGGGACCCATTTCATTCAAGAGGAAGGACTTCTTTATTCGACCAATACCTACCGGGAGTATTGATGGGATGAAACTAAGATGATGATGATTAGGGTTCCTTCCAGTAAAATCTGTAGCTAGATTCCTGCTGATACTTATTTTAGAAAGTGAAGAATAAAATCTTACCTATATCTTAACTCCAGGAGCAGGTTCCAAGAAAAAGAAAGGATAGGTGTGCTGCAGCGTGCAGCTCCCATGTGTGACCTCATTGAAATAAGAAGGATGTAGAGTGGATCTTCTCTTACATTCAATAACATGCGCCCAAACCAGAAATTCTGGGTTCAACTGTTCTTCCTCTGGCATCCAAAAATGGAGACTACTTTGCAGAACCTAAATTTAATGATTGGACTGTCCAATGTCCTTCCTTTATGCTGGCTGTGTGCTTAACTTGGCTTTTCATGGTTACTTTAGTTCCACCAGTGAGACTATATAACTGTAGAATGAATTCCGTTCGAATCAAATGTGATGCAGCCCATGTGCCTATCCAGGCTTTAAGTGAATGCTTCTTGCTTCATGCATTTTGTGATAGGTGTCATTACTTTGCTGAAGTTGCAGATAAATCTAATCCATGGAAGATTTTTACTGAATGAATATTGTCATTATTGCCACTATACAATTTCCTTGTTTTTGTCTGGATCTGGCTTAACTTCTTGTGACAACTATGAATCCCAAGAATGTAGTACCGAAGTTCATGAATCACACTTCTGGTAAAGTAGTGGACCCATACTACACAAGTTCAATAAATTACTTCAATCATAATATTTGAGTATCTGTCAGTATGAGTAATTTGGATCTGCATTTTACCCCATTATTCTATTTGCATCTACACTCTGTAGCTAAGGACCTCTCTCTTTCTCTCTCTCTCTCATATAACATGGAAGCAGATGATTTCTTTCACAGGCTGAGATGATTGATTCAGCAAAGAAACCGTGCAGTGCTGACAAGACAGGTGTAAAGCACAGGACAAAAAATGATGACTTTCTGTTTCATGACCGAACATCCGGTAATGCTCCTGTAGTTCCTCTCCCAACCGGTTCTGAAAATCTTGACAAAGTAAAGGTGGTACTGGCATCAAAGGGAAACGATCTTCTACAGTCTGCATTACAAGCTCTTCAGAGCAAACGAGATGAACTGGTATTTTAGTTGTCGTGATGAATATTCTATATATTTAAATCAAAATTATTAGGGGATTTATCTCATTTACATAGAAGTTTGTTTCTGTATGGCAGTGTCATCAGCATCGGCAACTGGAAGATGAAATTGCAGTATGTGAGAAAAACATCCAAACAATCTTAGGCAGTATGGTCTTTGCTCTATTCACCACTCTTTTGCATTCGTTTTCTTGTTTTAATGTTAAGGATGCCAATAATTTTATTAGGTTGGTTTTTTTGGGTCGATATGTTAAATGGAAATGATTTTTTTAATTGCTATGTAATGCTTAAAAACTTAATCAAACGAAGATGATGGTTTTGGGCCCATTTGGAGTGGGGGTGGGGTTCCAGCTTTTGCCTGTCAAAAGGATTTTGTGCTTTCTATTCTTGCTGTAGATTTGAGCTAGAGAAAGTGAATGCGGAGTCCTATTAATGCGGTTTCTGTTTTATGTGCTGTCCCAAATGCATGGCTTGCGGGAGCAGATGATGTTCAGTTAAAGATTGAATCAATCATTATGTCATCATGTTCATGATTTGCGTTCTGTGCTTGTAGGAGGAGAAGATGATCTCATGTTAAAGATTGAATCAATCATTGATGCTTGTAATGCTGCGTGCTCTAAAGGAGCTGGCAGGAAACAAACTGGAGAATCCTTGTCTCAACATTGTAAACGGAAGAGATTATCTGAGGCTGTTCTTATTTTACGAAATCCGTGTCAGGCAAGTCCTTCAAAGTTATAGTTGCACAAGATTTTATTATGGTTACACATTTGCACTTGTCAGTTTTAGGTTTAAATCTTTACTTTTTATGTTTCATACTAAATAATAAGGGGCCATTTGTTTACGCTCATTTACGTAAGTAAATATTTCACATGCGTAACTGTTATGCATCATCAAATTTGTTTGCGTTGATTTACGCATGTGGAGCATGAATGAGGTGTGAAAATGGTGGGCAAAATATACGCATTTTCAGTTCAAATTTATGCACTTTTTTTTTTTTTGGTTAGCAAATTTACGCACTTGAATAGGTGGTAAACGATTACACGCCTCCTTGGTTGCAAGAAGTGGCAATACAAATCCCGTGCATCCTTGCATGTAAAAGGTCATGGGTTCGTTGCCCTTGACCACCTTTTTTTTATTGTTCAAAAAAAAAAGGGCAGTCCTGTGCATGAGGCTCCTGCCACTGTGGGGTCTGGGGAGGGTCGGATGTACGCAGCCTTACCTCAACAAGTGGAGAGGCTGTTTCCACGTTTCGAATCTGTGATGCCCAGGTTGCAATGGAGCAACCTTACCATTGTGCCAAGGCCCGCCCTTAAATGGGCCCCGAATTCATCATCTGAACTGTTGATCTTTTTTAATTATTAAAGTAATAAACTGTAAGGCATTTAATTTAATATCTTAAGTCTTCATGGATATTGAGTAATTTGTGAAAAATGCCAAAAAAAAAAAAAAAAACCCGACCCATTAGATCCTGTTTTCTGCACTTCCATGTGCCGTCAACTCATGACCCGAACCATTCAATATTCTCATATTAATGATAACCATTGTGACGTTTAGTTTCACATCTTAAATTTCATGGATTTTGAGAAATATGTGAAATATGTCTAAAAAATCCACTCACATCTAAAACCATTGGATGTACTCATTTACTCATGTGAGAACATCTAATTGTGACAAACCTGGTAATCTGTCTCACATATGTAATATTTATATGCGTGGAACCCCATTATCCTGCCCCATGCAAAAGGCAAATGACCCCTAAATAATATCCTCCAAGAAACATGAAATTAAACTACTGAGTTATTGTGTAGATCTGTCTGCTTCCTGTTCTTTTTAGTTTTGTGTATTATGTGGCGCAGTGATGGAATATATCGTCATTCTCTTATTTGAACAGGCTTGTTATTTGTTCTACTGTTAGAGATAAAACTACGATTGGCACTTGCGTGCACACAAAGTTACTATCTTCATGTCTTTCGTACAATTTCCAACCCCATTATTTAACTTGACATAAGTCAGCAGAGAATCAATGCTCTGCCATTAGGGAAGCCGTCCTATCATGGGATTCCTTTCTGAATAATACTAACATTTAGTTTCAAATTGAACTCTTCCTGAGTATTTTTGCTTTACTGCAGTATAAGCATCCTCTGTCAAACTGAAAATTTGTGACCAGTTGTATATTTTTCCACTTCTGGAGCAATCTTTGTTTTTAGTAACTTATGGGCTAATTGAAAATTATGATCTAGAGAAAGATGAGAAAGACGTATACTTTTCTGCAGGAATTGGATGAGATATGCACTGAGAACAACTGGATATTGCCAAGATATAGTGTGCTCCCGTCAGATGGTGAGTTTAATAATCCCTCATATCTAAGAACTTTCATCATTTGGCTTGAATTTGAGCAACATGTGCCCTATACAATTCGGGTCCATACAAAACAATATGTTACTAGGGATGAAAACTGGTTGGATCTATAATGTATACAAATTATAACTGAATTGGGTATAACTTATGATACCTGGTACCCTCACCCTAGTAAAATTTAAGGACCTAATGGCTAATGGGGACCTGGACTTGAATACAGGGCTCGGATCCATGACCAAATTGAGACCCAGTTTTTAAATACTAATATAATGTATTTATCTATACACATTATATGCAATGCACGGCTATGACATCCATTACTTGGGTCCTGGGCATAGTTGTCAATTTCATTTCGGACCTCATTTCAGCTTGGATTCGAACTGAAATGTTTCAGCTGATTTGGAGTTCAAGTGATATTTTTAAGAGTTTTATTTTGGAAAATTAGAAAATAAAAGAAAAATATATAAATAGTAGAATATATAATATTTTTTTGAAAATAACTTTATATAGCTAATTTGTTCTACCAAATCAACTATGCAATATGTTATTTCTAGAGACCAAATGAATAATATATAAGCTATGTGTATGTGACAATGGGAAGTTAGGATGCATTGTCAAATCTCAACTCATAATTTGACATGCTGTTATTTTATAGTTTGCATACAGTTGCGTGCTTCGCATATATTTTATAAATAAAAAAGGACTCCTCTTTAATTAAAAAGTAAAAATAAAAAATGGGCCTAAATAGATCGAAATGTGGAATGAAATTTCTACATGTGGTTTGGTACGGCCTATGATGCCCAGATATTGATAAGGATATAGACACTGATACAGGGATCGGAGATGCGACTCCTCACTTTTGAAAATGTAGGACATACAAATACGAGTGTCCTAATTTTTTTCTTTAGATCACTTTTGAATGAATGAAACTATCATTGTTTTTGTCCCTTGCTATAATTTTTTTATGCTGAGAAGTAAAAATATTAGAACTATATGAAATAAATGACTTTATTAGTAGGATATGTTAAACTTGTTCACTAAAAGTATCGGTCCAGTATCTAGTACCAATAAAAGTGTTGTATTGGTCCGATATGGATACATTGAGCTTGTACAAGTATCTAGGCATCATAGGGTACGAGTATGACTAGTGATTCAAACTGAAATTGTTCAACCATGTATGCTGAACTGAGCCGAAATTAAATTCCATTGTCCCAAAACCTGAACCCAAATTTTACTCTTATTCCAGGCCTATATTAGGGACCTTGACCCAAATCCAAAATTTGTACCGGGTTAATGTAGTTACCCTAAACTGGGCCCGAATTATAATGGCCAAATTGTTGGAGCCGTACTTGGTTCTCTTTGTTTGGATCCTTCATTTATTCGGAGACCCGTTCTCATCCCTTTCCACTTGAAGTTTAAGGAATTTTGCCTTTTTATATATCTTTGCCATTACAATTTCTTGAGTGTGTCTATTCTGACTCTATCAGACTAACTAGATGAAAATAGTCTCAACCCTGTTAGGCCTAACAGGTTCATTAAGGTCTCAACTCCTCACAATGACATAAAAGGGGTGCAACTTGGGTTGAGTCATGCCTGAGGTCACTAGTCCATGCCTGCATGAAGACTCAATTTGGGTCAAGCGTGGGTTCAAGTTCTGTTTCTGGAGTGTGAATAAAGTTTATAGGCAAGATTCTGGTTCCCACATTGGGCCATATCATGGCTAAATGACGTATTATGCATGGTAATATGTATAGTTGAGGCTGACCTGCTGACTCTTGTAAGAGTCAACATGTGGACCCTCTTTTTTCAGCATATAGGGTCCCCATGATCAATCCACCCCCTAACACTCATTACCCACCGCCAAATTTGAGACTCATCCAACTTTTTCTCACTATTCGATTGAAATCCTAATAGAATAATTCCTTAAAAGGGCCATGGATCAAAGGGTTAGGATGATATAACAGAGTTAAAGTTGTACACATGTAGGTTTCGTCTAGGTACTTCATCCAGGTGGGCCCCACAAGGGAGTCCACATGGGAGATCCACAGGTGAGAGCACGACCCTGTACAGTATAATAACATATACACCTTGCTTGGGCCAATATTTTCTATTTTGCTTGGGCTAAGGGGGGAGTGTCTCTTGCTTCTATTTTTATTATGTCTAATGATTTTTAATTTTTATGTTTCTGTTATTGTTTTTATTTTATTTTATTTTTTCAGAGCAGGCCTTTTTTTTTTTTTTTCAGTCCAGTTCTCATGCAGAGCAATAAAATTTACTGTTATAGGGTTCAAGCTTACCCACCTACAATTTGGTATACTCTTGTTCTTGGTTAGGTTGTCATGGATTGGGCAAGCCTGTGCCAGCCTTAGGCCAAGCCTGCTTTGGGCTGGCTCAAGTCTTCGGTTTTAATACTTTTTTTTTTTAAATTCGGTTTTAGTACTCACTTGGGCCAGGTTTAGTTTTAAAATTTGGGGCCATTCAATATGTGGGCTTTGCTTAGATTAAGTGATTGAAAGCCTGAAGGCCAACCCTAATAAGTGCTTATAGTTTAATTACTTTCCAAAAAACAGATAGAAAGCCCAGAAAAGTAATAGGAAGCAGGGCCTGGTTGACTAAATGGTTGGTCTTGGGTCAGGAACTTATGGTCGTCTTGGGCTTGGTCCAGATACAGGCCTATGTTTCTAAAATTGGCCGGGCTTGGACATGCCTCTGCCTTGATTAACCTGGACGATGAACACCCCTAGGCTTTGTCAATCAATAATCGGAATGGGCCACCTGAGTTGGGTCCCTTGTGCTTGCATGCAAAGTGCAGAGTACACCTAAAGTGCCATTGAGCCTCAGCATCCATGCCCTTTCATGCACATGTACGCAATGTGTCACATCCCACAAGGACCAAGTGTGTTGTCTATTTCAATTTGTTTCAGCCTTTTCATCCTAATCTATTTGGTTCATGGAAATTCAACTATATTGACTTTACTTATAGTCCAATATGTCGAGTGAGGCAAATTCGATTACTTCCAGTGATCTGCTATGTTGTTTTAGGCTATCACATTGATAATTAATGCTGAGAGCTATGAACCCATGTCATAATTTCACATTATCACACAAATACATGGCTTCTAAATAGTACATTTGACACTATATGTAATGAGTTTGAGTGTGGATTGATCATAGGCGAGTCTCACAAGTCACAAGGGGGGCTAAAACTTACCTCCCATAAGAAATGTGAGAGGCACCTATTGGGTGAAAGATGTATGGAGGCATGGAGGATTACATGGTTATATGCCTTTTTAATTAAGGGATTAAGGGATATACATGCCATCTCTGTTGCTAAGGATAGTCAATTGCAGGGCTATTCAAACCACAAGGGCTTCTTTCACCTAGAAAGTTGTTTTCTTTATCACTGTCATCTTCATCATGATTATCATCACCAACAAAACCTTTTAAGTCCTTCACCTATCAATCTGGGGTTGCTAGATTTCCATTTTAAGAACTAGTAAGCTTAAGACCATAAAGCCTGCCTCCTATCTACTACGAACAACAAAACGAGAGGAGGGATGTGTGTAAAACTAAAGAGATCACCAAGTAAATGAAATCATTCATTCATATATAGAATATTGGATTCCTGACAAGACTTCTATATTTTGAAAACAACAGGACCAGTTTCCAGTTATAATAAATATACATTACACGTTTATATTCTAAATTGTTGTCAAATACCTTGATACAATGGTGGAGTTTACGTGACATGGAACTAACACCTTTTCAAATTCTTCTACAGGAGGTTTTCTTGCAAATGTGACGGTTCAAGGATTGGACTTTGAAATTTCTGGCCGTGGTGATTTGCATAGTGATCCTCGCGAAGCAAGGGAATCGGCTGCATCACAAATGTTGAGTAAATTACGTAGTATGGCCAAGCAACTCCAGTAATTCATCATCTAAATTGAAACTTCAAGGCATTGTAGATTTTAGCAAGGTTGACTTGGTGCTACCAGAAATCATAGGTAGTAAAAAACAATTAGACTAGACATTGCTGGTAGATTCAATGCATTCAGTTATGGAATTTGATTATATAGAACTGGAGAGAACTCGAGCTAGATTGGCTGCGTAGGTTTCCCATGGCAGACCATTGTTTTTCTAATAGAGGCTTTCCTTTTTTATTGATGTGATCAAGAGGCAAGCTTCTGGGCTAAACATTGCAGGCACCTTGCAAGGTGAGATCATCTCTTTGTACCTTGAAGCAGTGCATCTATTAAAAGTTTTATTCTATCCTCCATAGTTGTGGATGCTTGCTGAAGACAATAGAGTATTTGATTTGTTTTTTTATTTTAACAAGACTAAGGGCCCCTTTTTGCTTGGAATTGAGAATTGAATTCCTAGAAATTCTGAATAATGTATTCCTATAAGAATGTGACAAAAAAATTTATGGCTAAAAATTGAATAACAAAGGTGAATATATACAAATGGCAAAAACTGAATTACAAAGGTGAAGATGCAAAAATGGCCATAAAATAATCTGTTCTTTATAAGGAAATGATCATCCATCCACTCTTCATCAAAGTAATCAAACCCTAATTAAATGTTTTTTAGTGTCCATCCAATCTTCATCAAAGTAATCAAACCCTAAGAACTTTTTCTAAGTGTCCCATCTACACTACCCATCAAACCCCTTCTCTTTTTAATATCTTGGCATTGGTTCTATTCAATTCTATGCAAAGAGAAGTGCTATTTAAGTAAAACATCAAATCGAGAGAATAAAATATGGGGGGGGGGGGGGGGGGGGAGAGGT
Source organism: Umbellularia californica (assembly GCA_028538565.1). NCBI lineage: Eukaryota > Viridiplantae > Streptophyta > Magnoliopsida > Laurales > Lauraceae > Umbellularia > Umbellularia californica. Next base: position 44,272,063 of record JAPQWN010000009.1, read on the forward strand.
TGGTTATGATGGTATTTGCAATTGAGTGAAGAAATAAGGTGGTTTTTTGAACTTTTTTTTTTTGTTTTGAAAAATGAGCGAATTTTGAAGGTGTACTTTGGATGTGATCCTTTGTCTCTACATTACTTTTACTAACCTAGTAAATTGCCAAACAGGCTCTAGAGGATTCCAAATGATCATCCAGACTCTCTTGGGGTCTCTTACCATTGTCTTCATATTCACTGTTGGGATCAATTGTATGGAATACCATCGGATTGAAAAGAATACGCATGGTATTCAAACCTGATCAAGATCAGCTTCTGATTGAGCAGTCTCGCAACTGCCATGAGCCCCCCAATTGATGTGCAGAGAAAACCATAAATATGCCGCAGATGCGTTGATTTTGCATAAATATCATTGACTGATTAAAAATATTATATGAATAGATCAACTTGATACTGAAGGGATAATTTTACTCTCCAGAACAGTTGGATAAAGGGATTCTTCTAGCCATAGCAAGTTTAAACTGGGCCTGCATTAACAGTCAGATCAGGTTGACCACAGTAACATTTATCAACCTAACCTAACCTAACCCGATTTGTTTGTTATTTGGGTTGGGAATCTCAACATGAATCTAACGTTTGGTTAGAATTCTCCAGTTAAAACCTAAATTACTAATTCAGGTTTGGATTGGATCAGGTTGTCAGGTCAGTAGGCAAATAGTTGGGTTGGCAGGGCAAACAACAACTATCAGCCCAATCCAAACCCTACCAATTTTATCGATCAGGTTGCAATGTCGACCCAAACACTGATTTACCGGTTCGCGGTTTAGGCCTGGATTGGGTTTGCAGGTTAGGGTCAAGAATTGCAAGAGTATGAGATCAATTAAAGTTGTAACCATCTATAATTAGTAAACGAGGCAAATTCCTCTAATGCACAGATTAAAACAAAGGTATTGAAACTATTCTCTTCAATCTGAGAACTGTTTGAACCATAGTTAAAGGAGGCTGGAAAGTGAATTCTTGCTGCATTCCTTTCTCAACCATCTATTCACTGGCCGGCAATCAAGGACAATCCTCTCATTCCATAATTTTTCAAAGGGACCCATCATCAACTGCAGGACCCATGATGCCAACAAGTGGCCAGAACAATCAGAAGCTCTACATTCCTCATGAACAAAATCTTCCAAAAAAACAAAAAAAAACCCACACATGTAAATTACCCAAGTGCTGCCAAGCACCTCTCTTTTCTTTCCATACATCCATGATGTTGGCACAGGCCAAAGAATGCAATGAAAGATGAGGCTGCCATTTCCTCTTAAACTATTGACATATATACTGTGCTGCTACAGAAAGAATGAAAAAAATAACCTGCCACTTTCCCAAAAATTGTTACCAGACATTTCAAATTGTAGTAGACAGTAATTACATGTACCACAATGAATCTATCTCGTCAACAGCCAGCAGCTTTCAAGAATTTGTCGTATGGGCTCGAAGGTGGTAACCTAAAAGATGTGTCATGCTCACTGATGGAACTGTAGCCTCCAACTAGACCTGATTCGGCTGATTTTGAATCTAGCTTTGATAAATCTGCTGTTTTCTGTAAGGCGCCATAAGAAGGCAGGAAAAAAAAAACTGAGAAACTGAGATAACCAGATAATTATTTCTGCATATGAATGAAGACCCAGGGCAGACCTAGTAGTACATTGGTATTACAACTGGATATTCATCAAATACTTGTATGATACTACTAAAATGCCTCTTTGTCATATTATGTCTGTTTAATTTGAACATACAACATATTAATTTGTTTTGCCCTAAGATAAGGGCTATTGAAGAATAATCATTGCATTGATTAAAGAAAGAAGAGGAAAACTATGACAAATCAAACATGCTACCAAGTAAAAAAAAAAAAAAAAAAAGGAAAAAAAATTCAACCTTCTCATGTTAAAAATGGGATGGGTGAATCTGTTGTATCCATGTCCTGACATGGAAAATGGGATAATATTGTATACCTTTCTCCTGTATTGGTGTCTGCCACTCTGCATTACTCAAGTGGTCGCATATGCCAATGTGATATTCTTGTGCAATTGTGCAAGATCAGTCATCCTTAGACTGATCCACATGCAAAATGTCTTGGCCCAAAAATCGGATGGGTCTAAGTCATCAGGTGTACCACAATGTATGAAGCCAATGAGCAACCTCAGCCATATAGTCCACAATCTACATTAATGAACATGAAGGCTCACCTGTTGACTGGACTGGCCTTTTTGTAGTGGTTGATGCAGGCTTGGATGTAGAAGACATCACATCTACCCATTTGACATCCATCCAGTGGATACATGGAAATAAAATCAAAGGGACAAATATAGCAAACTTCATACAATGCCAGATGAAGAAAGATGATGCCTAGATACCTGGTAAAGATACAATAGAGGGTTTTTTTTTCCAAGAAGCGTTGTTTTTGGAAGTGAGGGATGCGTTTCGAAATGTAGAGGGAGTTAATGTAAGATTTAGAGCTACAGTAAATGAAGGCTTCTTGGATTCAGCTCAGTAGTCTAGAATTTAAGGTAGAAGTTGAAAAGTTGTCAGACATCGGAATTCAATCAGGGAATTCCATCAACATTTCAAAGTTAGCATGGTGTAAATCGGAAATATTAGTCAAAATTTTGAGTTCAAGTGTGGGAGCAGTTCTCAACTGTAAACAAAGGGGATAACCGAGATTCTAAAGCAGGACAGACGCAGGCACCTCAGTTTTTTTATTTTTTCCCTATCAGTATCTTGAAGTTTCATGCAAAGAGGGGCATTTAGATGTGAGAAAAGTGAAAAGTAGGGATCAATAATCATTCACTATATAGGGAAAGCAAGAGAAACTAGAGAACAAAGGTAGAGAATTCCACTTTACTCGTGTCTGTAGAGGAAACTAGAGGTGGAGAAAGCATTAAAATGGTTAGACATGGGAAAATTATTCTTTCCCTTACAATGGGTGGCATTTTGGTTTTCCTAATGAAGCAAAAAAAACTCCAATTGGTCTGAGTTCTTCCCCCATCAAAACTGCAACCAAACAGGATCATAGAGGGCTCCTAGGTCAAATGTTCTCCCCACACCTACTTTCCCCACTTCCATACAACTGCTAGTATAAACCTGAGAAAGGGAAAGTGCAGCAAATCCAAACCTACAAGCAGAAAGAAGAACAGGTGTTGAGAACGGGGAAGGAAATCGTGATATCTTCAGTCTCAGTACATGAAAATATCCTTGGCACGTAAGTTTTTTTCAGAAGGAGCCCATTCTCCAGTGATCCACACTACTGAATTAAATGGCCGCATGGGTGATACTGTTCGCAATCCAATCGCCTATCATTAGCTGTGAACCATGGGTAATTCTTACTTTCTTAGCCATCTATATGGACATTGGACGCTAAATTATTTGGATTATCCGAGTTTTCAGACTTGATCTATAATCTACCAATGGTGGGGAGCATTGGGTCACAAACCAAGAGCCTTGCTTGAGACTTGAGAGGACTGAGATGCTGTGGATCTTGGGCCAATGGAAGCAACAAAAGATAGACAAAAGTTTGTTAGGATATAAATTGTGAATTGAACTAGGATTATGAGTTATTCTAGAATGTTTCATGTCTAATTTGGTGTTTGTGATGACCCAAACCCACTATCCACATGATATTGTCCGCTTTGACTGAAGTCTCGTGGCTTTAAGACGCGTTGTGTGGGGTTAAGGCCATGCCACATATATGTGCCTGGGGTTATAGGAGTTGGATGTTTCTGATGTGGGACGTAGTATAGTCCAAATTCCCCTAGGAAATGAGCAAGCTAACAAGACAAGCAAGCCCACACGGATAGGATCTCACATTGTTTTGGTAAATACACACCCACGCGCACACACAAAACAAGTGTGTCACCTGATCCCTGGTTGTTTTTGTGGAAAGGGAGAAGCCTAACCATTGGGCTACCCGTGGATTGGGCATGTTTGTTCATAAAATAGAAATCACAATAGCTTCAGCTTATCCACCTTTCTTCCAAATAAGGAAAACAGAATCACATAGCTATGCAAGATTTAGATACATTTCATCTGTCCTTGATGGTAAAGGAACAAGCCTAGAAACACTTTTTGAGACACTTATAAGCACCCGAAGCTTTTTTAATAACTTGTGCACACAAAATGGATGGTTTTGAAAAGGGCGCTGCACCCTAAGTATATAACTAATGTCTAATGCAAGAAAGGATCTCCCATAGTCCCCAAGAAGTTTTCAGTAGCCTTACTGTATTCTTGATGCTTCTCTTTAATGAAATCTTTGTTATCCTCAAACAAATGTTAATAAAGGAAAAAGGAAAAAAAGATCCACCACATTCTAGAAAAAATCAACATAGTAACAACTTTCATTATCCTACCTCTTGTGAACTATCAGAACCATTCCTCTTATTTCCTTCTGTTGAGCTTCTGTGCACAGGTTCCTGTCGATGCTTCAAACTAAGAACAACCGACATCTTTTGCTGTTTTTCCATTATAAGGGCCTCACACTGGTTTCTCATTTGATCATACGGTACTGGTGCAGTGGAAACAGGGGAGCTGGCAACTTGTCGGGCAGTTTCAATGACCTGTCAGCAATATTCATCTCTAATCAGCTACCCTTGTTGAAAATTAATATGAAACACCAGTACACCAAATCTCCATGAACATTTGGTTGTATCTGTTGGGTACTTAACATAAATGTTTAATGGAAACAGAAACATTTTTGTTGAGAAGGCATCAATAGTAAGAAATACCTTCCCAAAAACATATTTACCTAATGTAATCAGATTTGCAACCACAATGCTGTATGTTTTATGAGAAATGCAAGGAAAAGGAAGTATCCTTCAAGTGGCCCGCTGTGAGACACACTTGGGTGCAGGAGTGTGGCCCCTCCAGGGTTTTTGATTGTTTTACAAAAAGAGAAGTCAGGCAACCACATCATATTATAAAAAGCATTTTTAAGTTCAGAATTAAAGATATGAAATGCAAAAGATTATTCGAAGGCATGGGTAAAATCTTGGAATTAAAACATATGTAAAGTATCAAAACCAAAAAAGGTCAAGAAAAGAGTGAACTAAGAAATATGTTAGGTAAAATTATTCTGAGTGACAGCTCATTCACAAGTGGAAATTCATGATCATAGTTACCTAGTTTGCAATTTAATTAATTCGAATTTGACTTCGCCATTTGTAATTCGAGTATTTGCTGGATCAATGAGTTCGATGAAATAGGTTCATTTGATTCGCATCTCAATTCGTCTAATTTGCAATTCGAGTTCGACAAGTTCGATGAACTAATTAATTAGTGTCCATGCTTAGGCAATCACTAGGGCCCACATCTAAAATCCAAATCACCAAAAATAACTGTTCTTGATATTTACTGTGGTGAGATTTTACTAATTGCAGTTGGGCCCACATAGATTGATTGTGTGTAAAATACATGGTTAAAATAAAAACCAAAGTAAAAACTTCATGTTTTACTGGTTAGCAATCTTAAGGTGCCACTTTGATTGGAGTTAGATGTGGATTGGCACTATGGATAGGGGCGCCATGCTTTTCAATTGCTTGGAATTTCAGGTGCGCACCACAACCGGATTTATAGGACTCAATTTAGAGAACTACATGAGACTAGTTTGATGATAGTTCATGAATCGAATTGTGAATTGTTCGATATGAACTATTCGGAGTTTGAAGGCCTCATGAACGAACTAGGTAACTATGCTCATGATCCATGGAATTTCTTCTAAATTCTAAAGCCCACACCCATTTGCACCACTCCCTACATGAGTACATGTACTCTTCCCTTTGGGTTTTCATGGGGTCCTGGATGACATGCATGTAGAGTGGAATCACCGACCTATATATCTTATCAAATCTAATCTTCCTTTAATCCCCATCAGGTACTTACTCCTCATCCTAGTGATTCTCCTACAATATGCGAAGGAAAGAAAACTTTTGATATTCCCTTCCACACTTTTGACCTGATCCTTCATCCGCCCCTCTAGACTCCCAAACAACATTTTGCTCCCCATACTTCTTTTTCTCAATAACACATCCCTCTCTTCGCCAAATGGTCACACCACCATTTAGATAGGATGGCTTCATTTCTTGCCTTGATGTTTCAAATTACCTAGCTCACCAATTTCAACTGGTAAAACAACTGCTTTCTAATTTACTAGGTCTGTTCGAATCCATTCAATATCCCTTGCCAGCTTTACACAAATCTTGAAGAGTGAGAGGTAAACAATCAGTAGGTTAGCAAGTGTGGACTTGATTAGGGTGATCAGACCACCAAAGGAGAGGTATAAGTAACTTCTTCCACAATGCCAATTCACTTCTAAATCTCTCCACAATAGGGTCCCATATAGATGAAGACTTTGGATCAGCAAGAGGGGCAGGCCTAGGTAAATCGAAAGGAAAACTTACCAACTTGCACCCTATTGTTATTGTTAAGGACAGAAGATCCAACTCATTCAAGTTTACTCTAGCCATAGCACTTGTCATATATTTTTTTGCTCTCGCTTGTGACATTCACATGAAGGCTTGAGACTAACTCAAATTATTTCATCAGATCAAGCATAGCTCGCACTTGGCTAGGAACCACATTGTAGAAGACTCATCGGCAAAGTGGAGGTGGGAGGTTAACAAGTCTGAATTGTCTGCTTTGTACCTATCGATGATCTCAAAATCTCTAGCTCTCCAAAACAGCCTATTCTAACCTTCAGCTGGAATATAGAACACAAGCAGCAACAACAGATCCCCTTGCCTTGGATACTGGAGCTGTTGATCCTATTTTCGACATCCAATTCACTAAAATATGAAATGGTACAAGGATAAAATAAATATATAAATATCACAAGGCACATTTTCAGTGCAACATGCACAGGGTTTTAGGCGTACAACATGGTACCGAAGCCCTAGGGTCTTGCTCACCTTTTCTTCCTCCTTCCCTACACCACATCATAACTAGAGAGGAGCAAACAAGGGGGTGCTTGGTGACCGTTGGCTGGCATCAGCAGCCAAACGGCCTGGCACAAACCACCCTCATGTTTGTTATTGTCAAATAGTGACTAAACACAATCTTTTGAGGATCAGTAGGCGCTGATCTGTGTTGTTAATACCTGTTATACTAAGTGGATGCATGTGGCTGCCTGCTGGTGATTTATTCACTGCATTGTTTGGGAAGACTATCAAGTACAAGTGTTCTACATTCAACTGGAAAATTTCTATTATTGTTGGTTGCTTATTAGTGGGCACAGGTTTTCCTTTCTTGTGGTGGTGCATGGTAAGGATTTACTTTACTCTTCACAGTAAATAAATAAAGTTGTTCATTGTGATAAACAATGACCAGTTCATTTCTTCAGTTGTTAAACAAAATGATCATGATGGAAGGGCCATCCACAATGAAATCACTGATTTAGTAAATACATTACAAAACTCATGACTGAAAATTTCAGTCAATGGTCAACAGCAGTGGAAACAATTCTTGGGGGTGGATGTAAATTAAGGTACATTAATGGGAAGATTATGGAGCCTCCTGAAGATGATCCCATATATGCTAAATGAGAATTAAATCATATGCAGGTGATGTCTTGGAAGTTTAATTTCAGACACTCTTCTTGAATCTTATACAAATAAGATAATTCGGCTAGAAACTATGAGTTCAAACAGGCTATAGTGGTTCATTGTCAGGGTGACAAGTGTGTGGCCGAGTATAATACCAAGTTGCAAAGCTTCTGACGAGAGCTAACATATTAGATCATTTCATTTTTCACTTTGTGAGAGATGTAGTGTGTTTGTTAAATAGTCTCATGGACTGCCATAATAAAAAAGAGGATTGCTGTACTATGTAGGATAGAGATGTACCAACTTAGGAGATAGTTAGGACTTGGGAGGATAAATGCAGCCAAAATGGGTGTGGTCGGCTAATGTGGAAAATCATTTCTTTATCCACTCTTTGGTTTATTTGGAAAGAGAGTAACAGCAACAACAGAATTTTTAGTAGAAAAGAATCTAACTTGCAAAATCTTCTTTTAACAATGACATTGAGGATTGCTAAATGGGCTAATGTTAGAAAAGAAGGTTCAGATATCAAGATAGAGAATGTTCTACATAATTGGGAGGCTTGCTTGAAGATGGGAGCTATGATGCATAGATACTTCAAAATGGGCAACGTATCTTGTCATCTATTGGCGCCCTCCACCATTAGGAGTCCTAAAGTTCAATGTGGATCGAGCGGCACAAGGTAAACCGGCTTTGGCTGCATTGGAGGAGTGCTAAGAAATAAAAAAGGCTAAGTATTGTATATGTTCTCCAAACATGTTGGGATCAAACACTTTAATGAGGCAGAGGTTTTGGCTATATTGGAAGCTCTTTGTATTTATGGTAATTCAGTTCATAACATACTCATAATAGAGTTCTTAGTGATGCCTTTCGGCTTGTCGAACGCACCAACGGTCTTCATATCATTGATGAATCACATCTTTGCTCCACACCTAGATCATTTCACCATGGTCTTCATCGATGATGTCCTGGTCTATTCTAAGTTCAAGGGGGAGCATGAGTAGCATCTACGGACGTCGTTGTGGATTTTGAGAGATTACCAGATCTATGCTAAATTGAGCAAGTGTAATTTGTGGTTGGAGCAGGTGCCATTTCTAGGTCATATTATCTCTAAGGAGGGATTGGTAGTGGACCCAACCAACATTGAAGCTGTAGTGAAGTGGGAGCAAGGATAAAAATAGCGATAGCGGTGGGCATAGCGGCTAGTGGACAAAACGCTATGTAGTGGGTGATACGTAGTGGTTGTGGTGATAATAGCTGCGTAGTAGTGTGAATTTTTAAGTGTTGAATTTTTTTTGAATCTTGTGTAGCAACCAATCTTGTGTTTTTTTACTAATTTAGAACCATATGTGGGTAAAAAAAAACTATAGGAAAGGTCATTGAAGAGAAAAAAATAGGAAAAATGGTGTTATAAATTAAAGCTGCTTGGCTCTATTAGGTTTTAGACCGTAGCGTCGCTATTTTCAAAATAGCGTAGCGGCCCTCAACTGCTATGGCCAATAATGCGGCTACTACGTAGCTATTTTGAACGATGAGTGGGAGAGTCCTAAGACGATTTTAGAGGTTCGTAGTTTCCTTGGTCTTGCAGGTTACTATAGGAGGCTCGTTTAGGAATTTTCATCCATTGCCTCTCCATTGACTAAGCTCACAAGGAAAGATGCACCATTTATTTGGTCTAATGAGTGTGAAGCAAGTTTTCAAGAGTTGAAGATGAGATTGACTATGGCTCCGATTCTGACATTGCCTATGGGTGGGGGAGGATTCGTGATTTTTACTGAAGCTTCAGGAGTCGGATTTGGGTTGCGTGTTAATGCAACATGATAAGGCTATAGCCTATGGTTCCAGACAGCTGAAGGATCACGAGAAGAGATACGCTACCCATGATCTTGAGCTTTCAGTAGTGGTCTTAGCTCACGAGAAGATATATGGGGCCTCCTTTCCTCAGCTGGAGCTGAGGATAAGGGTGTCCGCTCAATGGTTTAAGGCCCACTTGGGGATCCACATGGGAATGGGGATTTGGGGGTTTGAAAGACACACAGGGGCCCTCCTCTCTACAAAAACTCAGCCCCATCCCATATCATCATCACCTCCATCTGGGCCACAAAAGTTTAACGGTGTACAGTCCATTCGGATGGGTGCCACTCGATCCAATGGTCCAGTTTAATTGGATGGGGGCAAATTTTGGTGGACATGTGAAATTCAGGGAGCCCCTGTGTGTGGTCCATTTGGATAGACCAAACAATGGGCCCCACCATAGGTAGCGGACAACCCTCTCCCATCAGCTCGAGCTGAGGAGTATATATATATATATATATATATATGAGATTATCAGGTTGCATGGTAAAACACTTTCTATTATTTCAAATAGAGATTAAAGGTTCGTTGGTAAATTCTGGGAGAAGCTTTAGGAAGTTATGGGGACTACATTGCATTTCAGCACAACCTATCATCCTCAGACCAACGGACAAACGAAGAGAACAAATCAGACACTGGAGGGTATGTGGCGAGCTTGCGTACTGGATTTTGGAAAGGATTGGGATAAGCATATTTCACTTTACAAGTTCGCATATAATAATAGCTACCACTCCAGTATTGGCATGGCACCGTATGAGGCACTCTTTGGACGCAAGTGCAGGACTCCAATTTGCTGGGAGGAAGTGTTGGGAGTTTTCATGGACCATCCATTGTTAGTGACACTAGTGATAAGGTGAAGCCGATTCACGAAAGATTGAAGGTTTCCAAAAGCTGCCAGAAAAGTTATGCAGATCTTCATTGGGGAGACCTTGAGTTTCAAAAGGGAGACTTTGTGATTTTAAATGTCTCACCAGCAAGAGGAACCTTGAGATTTGAGCAAAAGGGGAACCCAACACGCAAATATATCGGTCCCTTTGAGATTCGCAATCGAGTGGGAGATTTGGCATACGGGCTTATATTGCCAAGAAAGCTTGCAAGAAGTCATAATGTCTTCCATATTTCGATGCTGAAGTACATTTCATGTTCTATAGTATCAGCCTCTGGAAATTCAAGAGGATGCAACCTACGTAGAGAAACCAGTGAAGATTGTTGATACAAAAAAACAAGTGCTGAGAACCAAGACCATTCACCTGGGTGAGAGTGCAGTGGAAGCACCACAACGAATGTGAAGCCACGTGGGAGTTGCAGGATCAGGTGAAGGAGTACCCATATCTTTTACTTGAGGTATGTTTAGTTTAGTCCTTTGGATGACCAAAGGTTCTTTAAGAGGGACGGAATGTAAAGACCCCGAACTCTAAGTGTGTATTACCTAAATTTAATGTATTGCCAGTCAGTTAAGTTCATTTAAAAGCCAAACGTGATCGGTTTAATGTTAGAAACGTGTGTGCGAAGTTTCGTCAAGATCCGGCTTCGTTTGGGTATAATAGGAGCAGTTTGCAATTTCAGGAAAGTTTGGAGGGCTTTTCATAATTTTAGTTTTTCAAGATTTTGGTACCATAGGATAATGTTTTAATTCCATAAACTATATCCTTCCGCATTACCTTGATCCGGACCCTTGAATATCATCAAACTTTGACCTGAAGATCATTTCATTCAAAATAGGTTTATACACAAATTTTCAAAAATTGCCACCTTTATGAACCGACCTTTACTGTTGTCTTCACTTCTCCTTACATTCACTGTAACTCTTTCTTTCTTTCATTTTTTCTTTTTTTCGTTTTCTTTGCATACCCTTTGTTACAAGTGAACCAAAGAGCACCCAATCTCATCATCCGTCACCACCATCGAGTTCATAAGGCTCAAGCTTCTCTCTCATATCTTTTTCTTCGAATTTCCCTAAGTATTTTCTCTAGGTAAGCTTCTCTTGTGATTAAGGTTCGGTCTTTCGGTGGTTTTCCTTAAAAAGGTGTTAGATGGGTTCTTTAGCATTTTATCTTCTAGATTGTGTAATTGATTTGGAGTGATTTGGTTTTTTTCTTAGGTGGGAGTTTTGAGCTAGGGTTTTGAGTTTGAGCTTCTACCCTGAGCAAGGCAAGTGGATATTCAATTTATGGATTTGATATGCATGTGTTAATTGATTTTTAGCTTTGAAATATGGAAATGGTTTTCTATGAATTCAATTGTTTTAATGATCTTTATATGGAATTGGATTTGATTATAATGATGGACTAGATAGAATGAGGAGGATGTCTAGAACATATGGAGAGGGCTTTGGTCCTCGTTACTTGGAATTGAGCTGTGTAGGAGAAGGGACTTTGATCCCTGAAAAATAAAGCTCAAACAGAGCTCTGTTCGCAGAATTTCGGAACCTGGCAGTTAACCGTGAGTTCGGCTGTTACAAAGACAACACCTAGTATTTTCGCAGTGTAAACCCACGGTGAGCTTATGGAGACCTCACGGTTGGCGATGAGCTAACCGTGGTGTAATTTCATGGCTAACCATAAGGTTAGCCAAAATGACCTGTTTTCTTTTGGAAACTTGGTTATTTTCCTTAGGGTTATGTGACTTATATGGGACCGCTTTGACCTTAGATTGGAGGACCTTCATATTTTTAAATGGAACTATCATTCTACTATTGATTTTGAACTATCGTATTGATTTCATTGATTTTAAGTGTTGGCACTTGGTGGCCTTGATTTATGGCTTCGAAGGACCATTGTTGTGGTTTGAAAGTGAAATTGATGGGGGACTATGGAATATTGAGCAATAGTCTTCCTCTTCGTTTATACGAACCCACTTGCACGGGATAAACCGAGTCCTTCACTTCTTTATATGATTTTGAATGTTTTTTTATCGGGCACCGATGGGCATTTTACTTTTTATTGTCTATCGAACGTGAACGACTGCGCAGATTATATTGAATGTGCATGTGAAACAGATGTACACATCTATTGTTTTGAACGGGGATTGATTATCCCTTAATAAAAATGTGAATGTGTACTTTGACTGGACTAATCATCCGTTGACTAGTGAATATTGAACATTGTATTGAACAGGGTTAAATTCCCTTAATTGAATACCTTGACTTTTCATGTCTTGGATATAGCTTGTGTGGATAGCCTCTATGGTTAAGAGTCTGTGGCAGGACCCTAACTTTATGATCATTTTTCATCGTATCTCATTTGATTATATTGTTTTCATTGCTTTCCATTGTATATCTATTTCTGTTTATGTAGATCTACTTGCCAGCTATTTGTAGTTGATGGTACTATGCTTGGTAAACAGGTACCGAGCCTACCTACTTCCCTGAGGAGGAAGAGGAGACACTTCAGGCGGATCAGCCTGATGACCTGCTGATGACATCTACTGAGTCATCGTGACCAGTGCACAAGAGCCTTTACCTCTGAATCTATAGTTTTCTTTTTGAGATAGTTTTGTATAAACTTTTGTAATTAACACTTTTGTAGTATTACACTTTAAACTTTAATCCATGTTTGGGCTTGTTTACTCTGATATAAGTTCTTTACTTCTGTTACTGAAGAAGTTTCCGCAGCGTACATCAGTTAACTGATCAAATGTATTCAACTCACCACAGACTTTGATCCCAGGGACCATGACTGAGGGGTCAAATGACTGTCTAGTCATTCAAAAATTTTAATTTGGCCCCTAATCTCACATTTAACCCAGTTATTAATAATTGGGACATGACAGGGGCAGGGAAGAAATTGGTGTCTCGGCCAATATATCGGGTAATCTGATATTTTCAATATATTGGCAAAGAACAACCGATAAAATGGTGATATTTTCCATGGCCAGATCCAATACCGAGAAACATTTAAGTATCGGTTCGGTACCGGCTGATACCGGTATGTATCAGCCGATATGAACCGGTATCCGCCGATATTTTGAAACATGATTGACAGATTTAGTGGTATCAACAATGGAAGAGTTCGCTCTTTGTTAGGAGAAATTAGGTATTTCAGCTAAAAAAGTTTTCTGCTTCTAACAATACTTTTACTTACTGTCGATCACATGAAATTGTGTGTAATAGTTACAGTGGCACAGTTGTAAAATCTTTATGATGGTTAGAGGTTAGACAATCCATGTTCTTTCTTTGCCTTTCCCAATGTGTATGTACGTAGAGTGCAGTTTCAAAGATGAGAGGAAACAGGGGGCATTTATGTGAATTAAAAAATAAAATTAGAGGTGGGGACAGCTATACAATCAAATAAGTGGGCCCCCAAATCAAGGCCTTTAAAAAAAACCAACCCTCTAATATTGTCAATCTGGTAGCGACACAACTCAAAAAGAAGAAATATGGAAAGTAACAGCATTGGTTTCTGTCTAACATTGCAACATCATGTAGCAATGTTAGGTGGAAGACAGAAACCAAGTAACATTTGTCTTCCCACCCAAAGATCCAGAAAGACCCCAAAATGTGACATAGAAGCAATACATACCGACTCTATCAGTTGATTAACACTTAAAACATCAGGTGTGTTGGTAGAGATTGATGTTTTGCGATCTGATAGACTTCCACTACCCTCGGGGAAAGTTTCATCATCCATCAAAGAAGCTGGAGGAATGATCTGTAAACAATAAGGCTCTTCTTTAGAATGGCAGCCTCTACTGCATCGCCACCAGAAGCATCTGGAATGCTGAAAGATGAGAATTAACATAAAAAAGCACATAAGGGATATAACCTCATCAAAAGATGGGTACTCAATGGCAAGTGGTGAACATGGTCGCGGTGTCTCCATGAATAACGGAACTCCCAGTGGAAATGCATCATCCGGTGAAAATTCTTGTAGCAATTGTTCTTTTATTCCTAACAAGTCATCCTGCAATAGAATATTATTGTTTGAGATAATTTTTCTGATCATACACCCCACTATAAGAAACGCTCCAGGTCTATCATATCAATGTGAGTTGCAGTATACACATTCTGGATTAATTATCACTATAAGAACTCAATTTGGAAGACAATGCATAATTCACACTAATGATAATAGATTACCCATATGATGAATGAAGAGCAGCAAAATGAATAAGCAGGATTATGATAAATAGAATCTCAAGGATCAAAATGGACCATCCATCCCACCTCTACCCGCCCATAATTCACAAGTATCACTTTCAACAGATTTTCCAAACCATTCCATCTGTGACTTGGAGATAAAGAGGATCATGCAATTGAAATGTATTTTTGACACTGCTCAGAAATAGATGGCTAGACCACTAAAAAGAAATAGACCATTTTCCAGACTGAAATTCCTAAGTCAAAAGCTCACTCCTGTAAGAGAACTTTGGGAATTACATGAGCAAGAGCACAATGTATCACCTACCCACGCATGATATGACTTGGATATATTATGTAAAAGAAAACTCTTCATAATGAAAAAGTACCGTAAGAATTTGATGTGACAAAAGATATATATTAAGGTTATTAATCAAAATAAATTTTGGAAAGGTTCTATTATTCCTACTATAGGATGTTACCTGAGATAATTCTCTGTATTTTTGCATAAAGTGTGATATGACAGTCTCTTTTAGTTGAGAATCATCTATATCTATTGCTGAGAGGGACTCCAAGGCAGAAGCTTCATCCTCCTGTGATCCATATGCTTTCTCACTATCAGATGATATGCAAATAGCCTGCAGTCTGCTGCCTTCAATCAGATGTAGATAAGGATCAACCTGTCAAATGAAATATGCAATCTCAATTCCAAAGCTGCTACCATAAGGGAAAATATACAAATGTTGCTACAAGAAATAACATGCTCTGAAAAAAAAAAACCATAAAATTTCATGTTACTAGAAGGGACAAATTCTGGACTCCTGTTCAGTGCAGTAACATATGGTTTGCTACACCATCCATTCCAGTATATCTTATTAGGAGATTGAAAGCATTGATCTATAGGGCCCACGGTTAATGGATAACTCCTTAAAATCATGAAGCTTGGCAGATTAGAACCCATCAAGCACTTCCCTGGGATGGATGCTTTTTTTTTAAGCGGCGGGGGCGGGGGTTTGGTTTGGGGGGGGGGGGGGGGGGGGGGGGGTTGGGGGAGGGGGAGGTGTGGTTGGGTTTGGGTAGGTTAGAAAAAGGACAGATTAAGCTTAAAAGATTTGGCGGGGAGGATACTGAGTAACCAACCGTTTTATCTCTTAACGTTGCTTTGACAAAAGGAATTAGTAGAGGGAGATTCCCTGCTTTTGCTGCCAATATAAGCATAAATGATGCCATGGTAAAGAGAGATCTTCGACGAGATGGCCGCACAGAACCTTCAGATAATTCACAAGAACACTACATCAGAAGAATAATTCACCGAAAAGAAAATGGTAGAAGTTCATACCATTGTTCCTTCTGCGTCAGTAACAGAAAGAGCATTGGTAGTATCTTTTATTTATTTTATTTTAGCAGCAGTAACCTAGGCTCAGTACATTTCTTCTTCAAGTTGAGCTCAAGTGGTCAAGTCCATAACAAGCTCAACTCGACCTTGAGAGTCACTGACTTGAGTATTGAGTCGGGCTGAGCCTAAGCAAAGTGAAGTGCTGCTCAACTCTGCTTTATTGACATCCAAAGTTCATTTTATGCGAACTCTTTGTGGGGCCCACAGAGATATACAAGGGCCAAAAAGGTTTAAACAGGAGCTTAAAGTGTAAAAAATGGCCCCATCAACACCTTTTAAGTTTGACAAATTTTAACCTTTAGATATTATTATTATTTTTTAACATAAATCCGAATGAATGTCACTAAGAAAAAGACCAAAACTGGGCAGTCAACATAGGGCAGTCATTCTGAACGTTTGACTAAATCGAGTGTCCTGCAATCTCGAGACTAATCCATCTGGATATAAATATAGTTATTTGTATGCATTTGGTTAGGAACTTGGACACAACTGTTAAAGCTGCAATCCAGATTTGTGGGGCCCACCTTGAAGCATGCCTATTGCAGCTAGGATTCCATCTGGAAGGTCTCAATATGGATTAAAAGTGAGCCAAATATCAGTGCAGTTGTAACCATGCATGTAAGGGCCCAAAGTTTTAACATTGTATATTCACATGAAACTGTTAAACTCGGGAACCGTTAAATAGATAGTCATAGTCATGATCATTGGATCCTGCTCGGTTTGTAGGAATCCTTATCCATGTTGAGATCACGATCCATACCCTGCCTACAGTTAGAATGCATCAATGTGAGCACCATAGACCTGGTTTGCAGATTTTAAAGCTGCAGGCAGTTCAATCCAGCTGGTTTTGTACAGATCCTGATCCATGTTGAGATGACTTCTGAACCCTGGCAATGGGCCACATAGAACTACTTTGCAAGTTTTAAAGTTGAAGGCAATTCGCAGCTGAACTCTCTCTCTCTCTCTCTCTCTCTCTCTCTCTCTCTCTCTCTCTCTCTCTCCAATCACCCTACGCCATTTGTCTTAGCTGTCGATCCGTACAACCACTAAGATTATCATGACCATTTGGCTCCATGCATATTGATTAGATGCAACTGAATATTTATGCACCCATAGGCCCTATAATGATCTTCAAATCCACACACCCCATATAGTTGCACTCATTACAAAACACTTAAAAGCAGCCCATCTGTGGTGAATCCAAACTGAACATATAACCCTGATCCCCAGAATATATGGCACTCCTCTATTTGACAGAGCGAAAGTTATCCAATGTATTCACTAAGGATCAAAATAACAGTTGTGGTGGGCATAGTGGCCAATGGCCAAAACGTTACGTCGCGGGCGATACGTGGTGATTGCAATGATACATAGCAGCGCAGTGGTGTGAATTTTTTAAGCAGTGAAAGAAAATTCGAATCTTCAGTAGCAACCAATCTTGTATTTTCTTAGTGATTTGGAACCATATAAGCTAGGGACACCTTTGGGAAAGGCTATTGATGAGAAGAAATTGGAAAAACAACGTTTTAAATTAAAATTGCTTGGCTCTAATAGGTTTTAGATTGCAGTGCCGCTATTTTCCAAATAGCGTAGCAGCCTCAACCGCTAAGGTCGATATGCCTATTATAAACCATGGTATTCAATAAAATAAAAAGAAAAACTTAATGTAAATTGAGTATTACCCAAATCCTAAAACCGAGATAGACTGAGTTGTTCCCAGTTCCCACAATACTGATGACCCAACAGCCCCTCTGTTCATCTGGATTGAAATAGTGGCAACTTGGCTGATACGGATATGACTCATCCAAATCCAAAATATGCACATTCAGGGGTAACCCAAGTAGTGTGTGGTTGAGTCCCAATTGACTCAAACTCCACCGATTTCTATAACCATGCCTGTAAATAAAGGATTAGTGGATCATTTTTGTTCTCTATAACCATTCCCTCCTCCAATGGTAAGCATGCATCCAAGTGGGCCTATAAAGAAGATCCTTATTTAAAATAAATAACTAGTTCCTTCTAGAATATTACAAAATGTATTTATATACTTACATAAATATATGCAGTTACACACATGTCACATACACATGGGTATATTATTGATACTCAGCTTAGGTTTTGAAGCAAGGCAAGTATCCAAAACACCGTACTGTAAGCTATATATCCATCACTAGGAAATGTGCACAAAACATGTTTAATGGTTTCAAATGCTCCATTAAATTGTCATTTCCTGTTAAATCACATTCTAATAATTTTATCAAAAACCATTAAGATGAGGTTTACTGCGACATTTGGAGCCATTACATCATTGTAGTTTTTCTAAATATATCAAATCTATACAGTGATGACCATTACAGACGATAGGTCTCAGCATCTTTCTTATCAGATGATAGGAAACCAAAGTTTTTACTGATTTAGCATACTTCTATATAATCAGAATCATGAAACATACCAACTTGGTTCTAGAAGGACCTTGCTGATTTTTTTTTTTTTTGCGCGCGCGCGTGGGGGAGAGAGAGAGAGAGAGAGAGAGAGAGAGAGGGAGTTACCAGAGAGAGAGAGAGAGAGAGAGGGAGTTACCAGCTTGCTCCAGAGCAATGCTTCTAAGAGAAAATGCAAGCTGGAAACATCGAACTAAAGCAACATGACTAGAGGTCTGCATCAACAAAACAAATCACCAAACGACAAAAGAGATAACAAACAATCAGCTAACATCATAGATTGAGAAAAGAAAATAATCTCATAATAGTGAAGAAAATACTGTCAAAACATATCCAAAGATATAAATCCATAACCAGCAATACACGACAGTTATCACTTAAAAAAGATTTCTCATGAAGTTCATGAGCATCTCTGTGGCCCAACAGGTTTTTTATTATTATTTTTTTTGAGTGTGTGTAGGCTCAACAAATTTCACATTTTAAGGATCTATGATGATCAAGAGATGAGTGACATGCGTCTACCAAGACCAACAATTCAGAAACGTTGGATCTCCAATCCGGCAGTGAGCACAGTCCATGAGTGTCAAAATCAGGCTGGTGGCAATTCAGAGAGGCAGCATGTGAGGGTAGCCTGGATGAAGTGGGGCCTTGAAAAGGAACACTAAGGGTAGTTGGTTTGGGGTCATGTGAACTCCCCCTCCCTCCCCCCCCCCCCCCCCCCCCCCCCCCCCCACCGCCCCCCGAACCAACATGCATTTATGTCATATAAATGAATGTGTGTGTATGTACATATTTATTGTGTGTATATGGGGCAATCATCCACTGTGCACTGTTTAAAATAGCTGTTGTTGCAGGCATAGTGGCTGGTGGCCAAAACGCTACATAGCACTTGCGGAGATATGCTGCAGCGTAGCTGTATGAGTTTTTTAAGTACTGAAAAAAAAAATCAAATTTTATGTAGCGGCCAATCTTTTGTGTGTGTTTTAGTGATTTGGAACCATATAAGGGTAGAGGCAACTTTAGGAACAGCTTGTAAGGAGAAAAAATAGATAAAACAATGTTTTAAATGAAAACCAGTTGGCTCGGCTAGGTTTTATACCATAGCGGCGATATTTTCAATAGCCGATATTTTGTTCCATGGGTTGCACCAAATTTAGGTGCGAACCGGGCTATGGGGCCCACTTAAATGCATGGAAATAATGGGCAGTGGGAAGAATGGAAAGATCTCATTGACAATTAGGCCTGTGCAAAAAAAAAAAAAAAAAAAGACCCAAAGTTTAATCATTTAAAGGCATTGATATTTTGAGTTCCAACCTAACGGTGTGTTACAATCCAATGAGTGTCAAATTGGGATGAGTGTCAATTCAAAAAGATGGTTTTGTTCATAAATGGGCCAGGTTGAAAGAAAATGTAAGCACCTAAGTTAGGTGCGACCCAGCCAAACCGGATTAATATAAAATGGTATGTTTAAGCACAAAATCAATGGCTTATTAACCAATGGTAATTTACGAATAACATATTATCAGTGATTCAGCATGTGTCAAACAAACCAGCTAAAACTTGAACTAAAACAGCAGTAACTATGGGCCCTTCTGATCTTTGTAAACCAAGTACAGAGTAAATTGGTTTATGTGTAAATGAAGGCTCACCGCTCATGCATTTAAATAACCTAAGTTACACATAAGTCAGTTGTTTTGTTCTTCGCCATGACCAATTAGAGACCTTAGTGCAGAGCAACCAAGTTCCATGGATGAATGCAAGCAAGTGAAGAAGCAAAGTTGGGATGTGAAATTTATAGTCTACATAATTTCTTAAAATAAGATGAGGAAGTAGAAGATTCATGCAACAATAAAACAAAGCCAGCATTTGGATAATCCTTCACCCTCAAGCAACCAACAATGGTGGAACTCTGCCATATCAAAGCATCCAATAATTTAATATTAGCATGTTTGGAATATGCATCTCAACTATTAATAAGAAAGAAAACAATGGAAGAGGCCAACTCAAGTATATCCAGGAAATATACAGGGGTTGACCCATCTTAAGACTATGACCCATTTTGCTGTTTTGTAACAAGCTCGATATAAGATACCAGATGCACTGGACTCCCCAAGTCTCAGCAGCTTAGCTCCCCATGCATAATCAACATGCCAAATAAAAGATGCAGCCTCCAAGGCAGCATATGTTTAGGATTTACCCCAAAAAATCATCTTTATAAGGTTCTAATGCTCATCGTCCAGGAAGGTTTAGAATTTTATCCCTAAGATATCAGTACAATATGGTCACAACAATGCACAATAACCATGTGTTTGTAAAAATGACACTATTTATATTATAGTTTAAATATATTCCCCAAATATGAAATAATTAAAAAGGAAAATAGAAATGAAAGGTCACAAAATATTACTATATATGCACAAATCATTAGAAGAAGTGAAACTTATCCAAAGATTTGACTTAGGATAGATCAGAATGGAGAAAAGGAATTCATGTAGCCGACCCCAACATAATCGGGAGTCGGGACAAAAACATCATTAACAGGGAAAAAAAAGAAAGGCAGGAAACTTTACCTTGGTGCGAGAAAACATCAAAGCAAGGCTATATGTGTGGGCCATTGCCTCAAAATTCGATGGAGTGTTTTCAAGAGATGTGGCCTGAGACCAAATTGATGAAAGTAGAAGTCCCACTTGGTGGCTACTTAACCTAAGTGAAGTTAGCTCCTGCGCAAAACACATAGAGAGCCAAGAACATAAAAGACACAAATGAGCAAAATTTAGGATACAAGAAAGTATTAAATTATGTCGTCTAAGAGAAACCACATTTTTTCTTTTATATACGATGATACAGGTATCTCTCACATTTTAGTTATCTTAACCATACATCAACTAGGCCCCATCAAGAAATGGACCCTTCCCTGATATATAATTGTATTTCTAGCAATCTAGATTGCTATATAGAGCCTTGATTGCCAAAATACTGCATTGATATGGAAAAGACACCATGGATATGGCAACACAGATTTTACATATAAAATTACGACATATAATATGAAACAGATACCTTGCTTATTTTGAAGTATCCATGTATTAATAGACAAAGGGCCCATAATATTAACAATCTGTATCGCCTAAAGAATGACTCAAGTGTCAATGGTCAGCATTCAGGCCTGAGCAAATGGTACATTTAAAGGTTGTATATTTCTTATGTTTGGTTGGTAGTCAGAAAGAACCAAAACAAAAGCAGTTCCATTCATCAAAGAAGGATAAGAATTTGTATCACCTAAAGGATGACTCTAGTGTCAATAGTCAGAAATCTTACTTCGGTTTTAAATTGAGAATTATTTCTTCCATCAGACAATGAACACAGAGGAGAATGCTTGATGCTATGACATTGACCACGAGAAGCGTCAAAGTTCACATTTTTTTTTACTTCATTAGAACCATTGCACACCAAATCCTTTCGCATCCCTTCATCAGCCAAATCTGTATTCTCTTGGGTCTCTTCAGATGCATTCTGCAGAGAAATGCTTCGGTTTCCTATCTTCTCAAAAATGGGCAATGAAGAAGAAAATCCTGAGAGAGAGACTGAAAGTGTTCTGCATGGATCAATTCCAATTGATGACACTGGGAATAATGGAATTGACCAAGGACAATCCAATGATGGCACAAGCACTGCAGAAAATATGCGATGTGCACCAACCCTGGTTTCATGGTCTGGATGCGCCATTGCTAAGAGCAGTTGGTGAAATAAAGCATCTGGGAATGCCTGTAATGCATCAATAAATATGACATAAAACTTAGTCCAATGACTCATAGGTCTTGCAGATCCAGACAGAGGCTCAGATTGATAACCTTCTGCAGGTTGCTTGGTTGCACCTCAAATTTCAAAAATAAATATTTTGGCAAAATGGATAGTTACCTGCTCTGATTGTCTTTGGGTGGCACTTAGGCGGAATACTTACTTTTTAAAAGTTCAACCCAAATCAAGTGAGGGAACAAAGAATGACAATGATTTTCTTTGTACAGGCAAAATGCAGTATTTCCCACCTAATAAGGATTCTGATTGCCATGCACAATAAATAAGAAAGAGAGAGAGAACCATCCATTATGCCAAAACAGTGTTTTTTTGCATTTCTTATATCTAGACACACACTGACTTCTTTCCAACTGTCTAAATAAAGGTCGAGATATCACAAACTTGCCTTCTTGTGATATGACAAATTAGGGACAGAAGATACTATTTGTGCAGTGCGATAAACAGCAGAAACAGTTGTTCTTGCAATGACAGGGGTAGCTGGGATGTTATCCAGCACAACAGCCATCATATCAAGAATGGGCCCAACATCTCCTACCTGCCAATTGGAGTTATCATAATTATGTAGTAAATATTAGCAGTCAAGTATTCCCAGAAGAATGTGCAAAAAGAAACATAAACTGAAGATAGAATTTGTTAGATCTACCTACTTTTCCTAAAATTGAACTCAAACAAAAGCACCCATTTTATTTCTGAACTTCCAATCAACCATGGTACCCATTTAACAAATGCAAGAAACAAATATCATCATCATCATCATCAAAGCCTTGTCCCAACTATGTTGGAGTCGGCTACACGATTTCTGTTTCTCCATTCGGATCTATCTTAAGTCAAATCCTCAGATAAGTTACACTTCTTCATATCTATTTTTACTACCTCCATCCACGTCCTCTTTGGCCTACCCCTTCCCCTTGGTGGGCTATCAACTTTCATAGCCAGACTTTTCCTTGTTAGTGCCATTGCAGGCCTACGATGGAGATGCGCAAACCATCTCAAACGGGTTTCTCTAATTTTATCTCCAATTGTTGCTACGCCTAAATGCTCTTGAAAGCGTGCATTTCTAATTTTATCCTTCTTAGTTTTATCACACATCCACCTCAACATTCTCGCCTCTATTACATCCGTTTTGTGCATATGTTGTTTCTTGATTGGCCAACATTCCCCTCCATAGGTCATAACTGGTCTAATCGTGGTCCTGTAAAAAATTTCCTTCAATTTTGTTGGCATTCATCAGTCAGAAAGCACTTCATAAGCAAGTCTCCACTTCAACCATCCCGCTTTTATCCTATGTTCAACATCTTCATCAATCTCCCCATCCTTATTAATTATAGAGCCAAGGTAGACTTTGCGGTATCTCATGGTCTTCAATTCTCACAGTAGTTTCAGCTCTTTCTATATGCCCACTGAAGTTACAATCCATATATCTCATCTTTCTATAGCTTATTTTAAAGCCTTTGGATTCTAAAACCTCCCACCATCTCTCGAGTTTTGCATTCACACTATCTCTAGATTCATCTACCAACACAATATCATCTGCAAATATTATGCACCAAGGTACCTCTTCTTGAAAATGAGCAGTTAACTCATCCATAATCAGTGCAAAGAGATAAGGGCTTAGGGCTTACCCCTGATGCAAACCTATGGTCACTGGAAACACCTCTGTCTCTCCACAAGTAGTTCTTACACTTGTTACTGCTCCTTCATACATGTCTTTAATAATTTCAATATAAGCTCTTGGAACATTCTTTTTATTTAAAACCCACCAAATTAAATCTCTAGGTACCCTATTGTAGGCCTTTTTCTAAATCGATGAAGACGATATGAAAATCTTTCCTCTTCGCTAAATATTTTTCCATTAATTGCCTAAGTGAGAAGATAGCTTCCATCGTTGACCACCCTGACAGAGAACAAAACTAGCACAATAACCCCTGCCAAGCACAGGCTAGTTTGCCGATTAAATTTGTAGGACCATATATAAAAATTAATTAAAAAGAAATTCAGATCATGCAAATCATCTTCAAACATTTACTAAAAATATTTTAGCAGATAGAGCATAAAATTTTAAATAAAGAACAAAAGAAGAGAAGATTATGATGGTACCTCTTTTCTTAATCCAAGAGAGAAGTAAGGTGCAAAGGAAATGAGAATATGCAGAGAAAGAGTACAAGAGAGGGGATGGAAAAGAAGAGAAAAATGGAAAGAAGAAATAGAGTGGTTTACGTTGGAAGTGGAAGGAGAACATGGGTAAGTTATGTAGTAGTTATAACTAACAATCAAAATTAGAAGTTATTATCAAAATTAGATTGAAAACCTTCGGCTTTAATATAGTATAATTGATTTTCAGATATCTTGGTCTTTTGTTTAAATCGTTGCTCTATTACTCTCTCCCATAGCTTCATAGTATGACTTAGAAGTTTAATCCCACGATAGTTGGTACAGTTTTGTATCTCTCTTATTCTTATATATAGGTACTACAACACTTCTTCTCCATTCATTCGGCAGTTTCTTTGTCATTAAGATCTTATTGAATAGTCGAGTTAACCAAATCTCCTCAACTTCTCCAAAGCATTTCCAAGCCTCAATTTAGATGACTTTCCTCACTTCCACCACCCTAATTCTACGAAAAAAGTATGATTTGCTAATGAAGTATCCCCTTTGGTTCTCATGTCTCATATATAGTCTTCATTTAAAAGTATGCAAAAATATTCGCTCCACCTTTCTTTGATATCGTTGTCCTTCAATAGAACCTTTTGATAATTGCTCTTAATATGTTTGACATGATCTAAGTCCCTACTTTCCTTTCTCTTATTTTTGCAAGCTTAAAAATATCATTCTCTCCTTTTCTTGTTCCCAACCTATTATATAAGTCATCATATGCTTTGCACTTTATATCACTTACTACTTTCTTTGCTTCTTTCTTTACCTTCTTGTACATCTCATAGTTCTCCATATTCCTAGTACCTTGCCAAACTTTGTAACAACATTTCTTCTCCTGAATAGCTTCCCGAACCTCTATACTCCACCACCAGGTTTCTTTATTATCATTTCTCTTCCCTTTTGACTCTCCAAGTACCTCTTTAGTAACCTTCCTAATACAGTAAGCCCGTTGATTCCACATTGTTGTAGCTTCTCCTTCAAAATTCCTATCTCCCTTACCAATCACTTTATCTTTAAATACCGTCGCTATTTCTCCTTTCAAATCCATCCACCTTATTTTAGGGAACATTTTGTTTACTCCAGGGATCGCTGCTCAAAACTTACAAAAGAAAATGGAAATGAGCTAAGACTGAGAGAACTTGGAAACTCTTAGTCTTGCTATTCTAATTACTTCTACCTAGACAGGAGGGCTGGCAGTCCCTTTTATAGACAAAATTTACAAAACTATTGCGGACTTGAAGATGCTTGAAGTCCGTGAATTATTGAGGCTACTTGAGGAGCTACATGTGAATTATTAAGGCGGCTGACAGTGACTCCGGATGCGATAGCATTTGAAATCCGGAATGCATATCTTCAAGCTAGATTC
The DNA here is from genome assembly GCA_028538565.1 of Umbellularia californica. NCBI lineage: Eukaryota > Viridiplantae > Streptophyta > Magnoliopsida > Laurales > Lauraceae > Umbellularia > Umbellularia californica. The sequence continues at coordinate 44,297,734 of JAPQWN010000009.1, forward strand.
AATGCATTGATAGCAACACGGCATTATTTGGTACTATTTGGTACTATTTGAGTAGTGACTGAAATATTTTATTATGTATGAACAGTATTGCATAGTCGGGATTTGTCAGCTTGATTGATGAATAGTGAATGCTGCAATAGTGTCAAATAGTGGCTACATAGTGTCAAATAGTGACTATATAGTGAAATCTGAAAGTGACATCTCGTGAAAGATTTAGAAAAGTCGCTTTCGAGCTTAAGCTTTTTGACCAAATTGGAGGCCTTTGGCGGAGGTGTGCTTGATGAAGGGAGCAGATTGTGGCAGAAAGCTGGATGAGCTTTATTGTGATAAAATACAGTAGTGTTAATCCGAACTCTAGGTGTCAGACTAGTGATCTTCAAATTGACAAGTATTGATTAATTGAGCCTGAGTCTCTGCAGTAACGTCAAGAGTTATGAGCATGAATTGATCTAATATTTCTTCAAGAATAGAGTGTCATGATCAGATGGGATCATAGAACACATGTATTTGATTGGCGAGGTCGTCGTCGATACAGATAATTCTTCGACCATCACTCCAAATTCCTTTATAAGTGTTGGCGAATTCAAGGTGCCGTTTGAGGGTAATGAAACGCTGAATTTGATCTGCTTGAGCATTGTATGATTGAAGACGCTTGAGGCTGTAATTGAGAGTGGCAGCGTCTGAAGTTTCGAACCATTCGGCTGGATGATCATAAGTGTCATAGTCAGGAGGAGAGGCACTGAGCTTCCTGCAGAATAGATCGCCATCTTCGATATTGGTGAGAGTCCATAATTGATATGGTTGATAAAAGCGAGTTTCTTCTCGTTCTCCTAGGGAGGAGGAGATTGTGACTAGGAGATACTGCCTGGTGATGCCGAGGCAGCTGAGAGTATATTTAACAATGGCCGGTAGTTGGCAGAGCATTGTAGAATCATTTCTATCAAGAATGAATCTTTGAATCAGTCCTTGTTCAATAAAAGAGATTAAATTCTTCCATTGGGAGAAACATTTTTAGAAAGCCAGTGAGGTATTGCGCTTTAGACATAAAGCTTTCTTTGAGCTGGCAAGAAAGAGTTTGGGCTCTAATCCGCACAGATAAATCATCTGGAAGGAGGTTATCAACCTTTTCCAGGAGTTGTTGTTTGACTTGTTTTTCAATTCTTTTATTAGATGACGATGCACATTGTTGTTCAAGCAATTGTATCCTTGATTCTAAAGATTTGAGATGTATGGCCAAATTAGAGATATTTTTTCTCATACGAGAATTCCTTTGGCCAGAGAGATGGGTGCTCTATATTCTATCAAGAAGAGCTTGAGATTCGGCAGAAGGGAGTGGGTTGGAGGAAGGAAATGGGATGTGTAGTGGAAATAGCTCTTGAATGGTAGAAGGTTGATTGGATATAATTGGCAGCTTTCCTTTGTCAAGAGACATTATTTGTTGAGAGAAGAAAAGAAAATATTATTTAAATACTTGAGAAAATATGAATGAATGAAATTATGCATCAAATTGAAAAATGACCTTTTTGTCTTTTATAGTGGTATGTAGGCCATTTATGGTGACTAAAAAGGGCTGGATTTGTGTTATGAAGGGTGTTCCAAGAACTAAATTATATTGTAGATTTGGAACAACAACAAAATTAGTGGGAATATCAATATTGTCTTTCAAAATGATAGCATTGGTTAATTTATACTGAATAGAACACGCATTTCCATTAGCAGTGGTAATTGAGGAAGGTTTATATTCTAGGAGACATATGGGGATGAGACCTTCTTTGATGCAATTTATATCAGCTCCTAAATCAATTAGAGCAGTGAGTTCATAAGAAAATTCATAAATTTGTAAAGTGATTGTGGTATACCATTTTTGAAAAGGATGATTTTGGATGGAGCCACAAAAACTTTCAATAATGGCAGTAGTTGAATCTTGGAAGGTTTTTTTCTAAGAGATCAAATTGAATTTTTAAAGTATTAACCAGATGTTTTAGAGTTGAGACTTCTTCTCTTAAAGAAGAGAACTCGTCGGATAAATTATCATGATTGGGAGAAGGATTAGAAGAGGTTTGAGTTTGCAGTCTATCATAAACTTGCTGCATAGTGAAAATAGGTGTAGTATAAGGAATTTGTTTAACTTGTTTGCTTTTGATATTTTGAGATATTAATTTATTAAAAAATTCATTTTTTGTAAGGGGATCTTGAATTTTTTGAATCATTTCAAGAACTAGTTGTTCATTTATTGATGGTGTAGAGGAGGATTCATAGTCAGAAAATGATTCTTGACAAGAATGGCAAATATTTTCTTGACCAGAATTGGCACTTGAATTATCGGAGTTAAATTTATTTTTGATATTATTAATTTTCCTTTTTGTAATTCGGACAAAGCATTTATTTGCAAAGTGACCAGGTTTATTGCATTTGTAACATCGTTGATTGGGATCATGATTTTTGGGAGGTGGATCATGATTTTTAGGTTGTTGGCTCTTAGATTTAGGATTTCTGAAATTGTGAGGCTTTCGTTGGTTAGGAAAGAAAGTATTGTTAGAATTGTTTTTGGTTTTAGAAGAGGTTCTTCTTCTAGAAGGACTTATAATCGGGTCATAACCAAATTGGTAGCAAAAATCGCCCAATTCTTTTTGGTTATTAGACCTCTCTTTTTTTCATTTGGGATTTGAGTGTGAGGTCAGTACAGCTACTGAGACCAACTTTATTAATGGTTTAGATTAATTCGCCATAAGTGTAACGATGGTAATTAAGGTTTCCATCGCCTTTGTCTCGTAAGCAATTACGAACTCTTTCGGCGAATAGAGTTAGGAGGCCAGAGATGAATTTTTCTTTCCAAATAGATCTTTCGCAGTTGTCAATGCGAAATAGTTTAGAAAGATATATCTTTATACCATTGAAAGTCTGTTAAGGTATGGCATTTAAGATTGATTAATTGTTCTTTGTTTTTCTCAGAAATATCGCCAAGTTTTCCAAGAAAATGATGAATGATGTTAGTTATTAGAGCAAGGATTTGCTTTCCTTGTGTTTCTCCTTTAGAATTAAGAATTGGTCGCCCATGTTCATCGCGTTGAATAGATTGTTCTATTTCTTCGCACTGGATTTCGATTAGATAGTCATTCCACCATCCATGAAGTTGCCCGGTGAACCAGAGGTGATGGCTAGAACAGTGTTTTCTTGTGCCCATTGATGAATATAACAGGCATTACAATAGACAATCATGTGTTGCATGACATTGAGTATTTGGTATTTCGAAAGGCCGTAAATATTCCATTCATAGAGGACATTCCCTTCAAAATGGATTTTGGGCATCTCAAAGATTTCTTCAAATTGAAGATCTACTGAAGAGGGGCGGCAATAGTACTTCTTCATAGAAGTTCGTCGAAAAATGGATCGATTTATTTGAGATGGAATTGATGAGGTAGAATGCCTAGTTACTGGCCGAAGAAAGTTGATCTATCATGATTGAGTCGGATAGCAACTCTTCCATTAGGATATTCAGTAATAGTTTCTAAGTCATCATCGATTAGAGGCTATGATGCACAGATACTTCAAAATGGGTAATATATTGTGTCGTATCGTATCTGATACTTCACTTTTTATGTGTAAAATTCGTGTCCTTGCCGTGTCCATGGCGTGTCACTACTGTGTCCATGCCATATCTGGGCATCATAGATTAGAGGTATTGATGGTTGAGCATCTTGAAGATCCCATTCTCCATAGAGATTAACTTGTTCCCAAGTAATCATCTTTGGTATGGTGACTTTATTTTTGAAGTCGGTAAGGAATAAAGTTGTTATTCCTTTTAATTGATTATTATAGGCTATATCAGGCATGATTGAGTTCATTGCTTTGAAATATACTCGATATATGATGGCTATATTTTCAGTTTGTGGTTTCATGTCAAAACCTTTGGTATGGATACCAAGTGTGCATGCTCGATGACCACCTTGATCAGAGAGACTTATTGAGAAATTAGGGAAACAATTGAAAAAGGCAGGGCCATTATGAAGACTAGCTTCGACGAGACCTATGAGTGAGTCTTTGAACTTCACATGTCTTCGGTCTCTGACATAGGATAGACAAGAAGTGTTTAAACCGGTTCGAGTGAGTGGTTTAATAGCGACTTGGACTAGTCCAATATGGAGATATTGATATTGCTTTTGGAAGGTATATTTAGTTATGGAATTAATTTCGTCATCGGAGGGAGATTCTTTATATTGAGTTAAGTGGTTCTTCTGCTGATATCAATTGTATTAGAGAAGGCCTAATCCCTACCAAATTTTGCCTTCACACCAAAGCCTCCATAACTACAGCTAATGGCACCACTTGTACTATCAAATACAAACTGCCACAAGCCCACGTATGTAAAAATCACAAATGCATTTCCACCTCCTTTGTCATTGTTAAAAATCTCCAACATGACATAATATTAGGAACCCCGTTCATATTACAAATTCAGCCTTTCAAAGTTACATCCATAGGTTTAGAAGCCAAGATAGACCATGAATCCATTCTTTTTAATTTTATTCGACCTCCTCAAATAGGAAAATTTTCCACCATCCCAAATTTAATCTCCTATCAAACGGCTCACATAAATAGCCTAAAAAATGATATTAGACTCCTCAGTCTCCAAGAAAAACTCAATAAGCCTTATTTCCAAACCCAATTGCAACACTTCCAAAGAAAGCTATTTAATACTTGCTGTGCTGATATACCTTCCCCATTTTGGCACAGAAAATCTCATCAAGTTTCCCTTCCATACGATAAATACTTTAATGAACGATCCATTCCAACAAAAGCTCGACCAGCTCAAATGAATCGCCGCCTCCTTGATCTTTGTGATAAGGAAATCAAAGATTTACTCTCCAAAAAACTTATTCGTGAATCTCAATCTCCTTAGAGTTGTGCTGCCTTCTATGTGGGAAATGCAGCAGAACTCGAATGAGGTTCTCCAAGACTTGTAATCAATTATAAACCCCTAAATGAAGTACTTCAATCTATAAGATACCCCATTCCTAATAAAAAAGATTTAATTAATAGCCTATGCAACGCAAATATTTTCTCAAAATTTGATCTTAAATCCGGATTTTGGCAAATTCAACTCCGTGAAGAAGATCATTATAAAACCGCTTTTACAGTTCCCTTGGACACTTTGAATGGAATGTTATACCCTTTGGCTTAAAAAATGCTCCTTCCGAGTTCCAAAGAATCATGGATGAAATATTCCACCCATATAAAGATTTTTCCATTTTCTACATCGATGATGTTATAATTTTCTCTAAGAACATCGAGCAACATTGGAAACATCTTTCTATCTTTTATACTATAATAAAATATAATGGTCGTTTCCTTTCTCAAAGAAAAATAATTTTATTTCAAACCTCTATCCGCTTTCTCGGATACAAAATTGAAAATCAAACCATTACTCCAATTAACCGCGTTATTTAATTCGCTGACAAATTTCCTGATGAAATCAAGGATACTGCTCAGCTTCAAAGATTCTTAGGTTGCTTAAATTATGTATCAACTTTCTTTCAAAATTTAACAACCGAAAGAACCCTTCTTCAAAAAAGACTTTTTAAAGATAATAAAGAAGAATGGACTAAAGCACACACTTTAGCCGTTCAAAATTAAAAGAAAAAGTCAGAATTCTCCCATGCTTAAATATAGCCAACCCTGATCTTTTTAAAATTATTCAAACTGATGCTTCTGAACAAGGATATGGTGGTATCCTTCTTCAACAAAACGGAAATAAAGAACAAATCGTCCAATTTACATCTGGTTCATGGAATCCAACCCAACAAAATTATTCCACAATTAAAAAAGAAATTCTTGCTATAGTTTCTTCCATCCTCAAATTTGAAAGCGATATTTTGAATAAACCATTTCTCTTACGCATTGATTGCAAACCAGCAAAAGAAGTTTTAGAAAAAGATGTTAAAAATCTTGCATCAAAACAGATCTTTGCTCGATGGCAAGCTTTGCTTTCAATATTTGATTTCAAAATCGAATTTATAAAAGGAACCTCCAATTCTCTACCTGACTTCCTCTCTTGCGAATTTCTACAGGGACGGGAAAAGCCTTCGTATCAAAATGCCCAAAATAGAGCCAAACAACCTGACACACTAAGTGAATTTAGTATCTCCAATCAATTCTCCCCTTTGCTCAGTACTCCATCAAAAAATGCTTCCCAATCCCAATATCTTCTTAATGCAGAAACCCAAATTACTCTTTGAGATGATGTCCTTGCAGGTCTTCCTGTTAACCAAATAGCCTCCAAAATATTCCTTCCAGATATGCAATTCTCACCCAAACTACCATCCCTCACTGTCAACTTCTATGAAGCAATACTTGAACAATCCCATAGCACACTTGTTACTCATATTGAAAAAGACGGCGAAATTGCCTTCTCCAAACTTAAAATTCTCCATATCCTCTCCCCGCAGGAATGGCAGAGCAATTGGTCAGACATAGATGAAAATAGCGGCCGCTACGCGATATATCGGCCGTGGCGGCCCAGGCCGCCACGCTAAATTGAAAAAAGCGGTCTTCTGACCGCTACGCGAATGTAGCGGCCGCTACGGGGTGAGAAAAATTCCTACTTTCCAATTTTTTTTTAAATGCATAATAAGACTTATTTCTTTTCTTCTTCTCTCCAAATAACATTTCTATGCAACTCTTTTACCCTTTTATGTTTAAAAGAACACCAAAAAGCACATGATCTCGCCGAATTGTAGTCGATACAAAGAGTTTTTCTCAATGATTCTTCTCTAAGTACATCCTATTAGACACGCCCTTTGGTAGATGCATTTTTTTCTCTAGGTACTCTTAAGTCTTGACTTTATGACATAATTTTTTCTTTTATAAGCCTTTCATTAGTTTCTAAATTAGCATAACTAAGTAACATGAACAAATGTAAAAAAAATGATCATTACTATTATTTTCTATTTATACAACGATACAGGACCTCATATAGTGAGGGGACCGCTACGCCCCCTTACCTTAGTTACTTTTGCAAAAAAAATACATTTTCTCTCATTTTCCAATATTCTAGATTTTCTAGAATTTTTTCATATTTTTTTGACGATTTTTTCAAATCGCTCCGCTACGTAGCGCCGCTACGCCCGCCGCTACTGCTATTTTCATCCTTTTTTGTCTACAACCAGAATGGTGCAAAGCCCCAATCAGAAACAATGGCCATACAATTATTGGAATTACATGAATGCTTGGGAATTTGTTTTGCTGCGCCAAAAACTCTAAGCAGTCTCACTCCTGGTTCATCAGCTTCCAAAAAACCCGAAACATTCAACTCCCAGAATGGTTCTGGATAAATTGGTGGTCACTTTTTGGCCCACCTTCATCCATCCTACCAGATTCCCTCTCTAGCCATTTTAAAATTTTCACCCCCAATAAAACCTCATTTAAATCCAGCGAACCTTCATACCTCTTTCTAGCCTATTCTCTCACTCGTGGTATCCCTTGGATCCTCAAATGGGATTATTCTAAAACTACAAATTCCCCATTCTTATTTAGAAGAACCTTTGTAAAACGTTGGGACAAATTTGACGTTCTACCAATTCTTCATAAAGAAACTTCCCCTTCTTCCTCTAATATTCAACACTTTCCTCCACTGCCCAAAATTGACCCATACAAATCCTTCAAAGCAGCAATTACTGAAGTCATCAAAAATCCTACAGCAGGACCCTTCAAAACTGCCCCAATAGCAAAAGCTGCCTCCTTAGCAGCAACCACCAATACGAACAACAATTTCATGGGTTCTCATGAATATTTAATCAATCATATTCATGCTCTCCATAAAGAAATTGAATCCCTCAAGAAGAAGCCTCTCACACCACATCATGAAATAGTTCCATCAGCAGCCTCTTCCGTCAATGAAGACTCTGATGCTACTCAATCCCCTGGCGAAGACGGATTCTAAACATCCATCTCAATACACGACCAGCAATACTACGCCACCACAATACGGCTCTTCCATACAAATGTCTCCATCAAGCTCAGCCTGCCACAACAAGCTTCATCAAGCACACCTCCGCAAAAGCCTCCAATTTGGTCAAAAGGCTCAAGCTTGAAAGCGACTCTTCAAAATCTTTCCAGAGATGTCACTTTCAGATTCCACTATGCAATCCCTATTTGACACTATGCAGCCACTATTTGACACTATTGCAGCAGTCACTATTCATCAATCAAGCCGACAAATCCCGACTATGTAATGTTGTTCATACATAATAAAATAATTCGGTCACTATTCAAATAGTACCAAATAGTGCCCCGTCACTATCAATGCACTGAATCTAGCCTGAGAATATGCATTCCGGATTTCAAATGCTATCGCATCCGGAGTCACAATCAACCTCCTCAATAATTCACATACAGCTCCTCAAGCAGCCTCAATAATTCATGGACTTCAAGGATCTTCAAGTCCGCAATAGTTTTGTAAATTTTGTCTATAAAAGGGACTGCCAGCCCTCTTGTCTAGGCAGAAGTAATTAGAGTAACAAGACTAAGAGTTTCCAAGTTCTTTCAGTCTTAGCTCATTTTCCCTTTTCTTTTGTAAGTTTTGAGTAGCGATCCCTGGTGTAATCTCCCTCATCAATCACTTTATCTTTAATTACCGTCGCTCTTTCTCCTTTCAAATCCATCCACCTTGTTTTAGGGAACATTTTGTTTACTAACCCTCTCTTTCTACTTCTAATGTAAATATTTAAAACTACTAGCCTGTGTTGCGTGGTCAAACTCTCTTGGAATAACCTTATAATCTTTGCAATCCAATCGGGTCATTTTTTTAACTAGAAAAAAGTCTATCTAGCTCTTGCTAGTTCCCCTTTTATAAGTAATTAAATGCTCCTCTCTCTTTTTAAAGTGAGTGTTTGCTATTACAAGGTCAAATGCTAATACAAAATCCAAGAAAGTGTCTCCTAAGTCATTCTTTTCTCCAACTCCTTGTCCTCCATGCACTCTCATATCCTCTATTATCCTTTCCTACATGCCAATTTAAGTCCCCTCCTGGGTAAATCTTTTCACCAGTTGGAATTTCTAGTAGTAAACCATCCATCTCCTCCCAAAATTGGCTCTTGACACTTTCATCTAATCCTGCTTGGGGAGCATATGCACTAATGATATGAATTATATCTTTATCTAACACTAATTTAATTGTTATAATTCTATCACCCAATCTCTTTACCCCTACAATTTTCTCTTTCAGATATACGTGTGATAAATAGATGCAGAGACCATTTGAACTTACAGCCTTTTTAATAGTTATTGCAAATGAGTGAAATGGATTACATAAGAAACATACGAATCAATGTTCATAAGCAAACTATTACACTAAAAGAGTTTCCCTAATGGAGCACAAAATCAAATAAATGCAATCTTTGAATGACAAAACTGGTGCAAAGCAGATCACCTACCAAAATAGTATGGGCATTAAACTGGACTTCTAACAATCACTGTCACAGTTATAATCGACATTTTGAGAATATTGTGATATATCAATATTATTGTGATACTCTCAAGATATCACAAGAAATAAGAAAAATCTGGCAACTAAAACTCAAAAACTAAAATGGTTTGCATGCCTCGGTAATGAACTGTAAGTAAAGGCATTTGGCATTCACCACCACACATCCTTATTGCATTAGAGTTCTCTTGTTTTTATGCACAAGCTGTTGATGCTAGAATTTTTTTTATTAATCCTTACAGCATTAATATTTACTAAAACATTACAAAATAACAAATAAAAATATGTGTAATATGAAATGACACTTGATAACTAATTATACTTGGTTTAAATATGGAATTGGTGTGACTGCATGACAACAAAATGCTAATCTTTTCAGAAAGAAAAATGATTTAATTAAAACGCTTCCAATGTGTCAACATGGTACAAATGATTGTTTTTTTACCAATGTAGACATGATATCATCAAAATGCTTATTATTTCAACAAAATTGGTTTTTTTCAGTATTTGTGATAGAAGATATTTTAGACTGGAGATTATGGCTTTTAACTATGCTTGAAATGCTTATTCTTTGTGATAGTTGGAAATTATGGCTTTTAACTATGCTTGAAATGCTTATTCTTTGTAATAGTCACTACAATCTTGTATTTATTTATTTTTTTAATTTCTGTGACATTTCCTGATAATATCCATCGAAAAAAAAAAAAAGAATGATCCCGATATTTTCCGAGACAATAAAACCCGAGAACAGGATTTTTGACAATGCTAACTATATGCAGCAGTGGGTGAGAAAAGGCGAAAGGGAAAGCAAAATTTAAAACTCTTCTATATGCTCTGTTACACTTTCTTCAAAACGGGGAGAGTAACCATGTTGATGACTTGTATTCCAAAACTCCAAGACTTCCATGATGACACCTTCAGAAAACACATCTATATAATACATATGTGATGCAGGCCCAATCAAGTGAAAGGGCTGCAAGTCCAAACAAAGGGGTCTAATAGGTTTGAGGGAAGAATACAGTCCAATACCTTTACAAGATACACCAAAAAGAAAAACAATGCAAGAAATGAAACAAGCAAACAACCTCATACACCTGTGTAAAGGTGAAGAATGTACCCAAAGTCCAATACCTACGCAGAATAGGAGCCAAGGGGGCTGAAATTAATTAATAGAAAATCCATCCAGCAAAGGTACATGGGACATCCAACATGGATTACATGTATATAGATTTTAGAATCAAAGAAACCCCCACACTGTCCAGTAGGAGTTTCCTTCCTATCAGTATTAAAGTTCCTAATTATAAGTGTCCTGGACCTGGTTACAATGAAATAAGAAATAAAAGGGAATGAATAGAACTGATGTGGAGCCAACTAAGGCTGGGCAGTAGTCCATAATGGGCTGCTGGGCCAGCTGTTGGGTCTGAAATGGGCCTCCTGTGAGGTCCCTTATGGCCTGGCAGGGTCCTGGACTGGGTTGGATTGAGTTCAGGTCAGGTCTTGACCTCTAACTTGCTGAAGAATTGCAGATAACCTCCCTGATTTACAGCTTTATCAAAAGTCATCAACAGTTAAATTCGTGAAGATCAAAACAAACAGTCATCGACAATTAAATTAGTGACTAGTGAGTACCTTGGGGTTTTGGGCCCAAACAATTCTAAAACTTCCTAGATGTATCTCCACGTCTCACGCATGATCATAGCTTCTAAGAACTACATACCTGGGCCCCCTGCAGGATCTTCTTGATCTTCATCAACGAATGTGGGTTGATGTCCACAAGACCCAACCTGAACCCAACCCATTTACGTCCCTATTTTAATGTTGTATTCCACCGAGAGAATATTTCGGCATTAAATTTAATTACCCATAACCAGATCTTGTTATGGAAATCATTACAAGCCAGCTATTATGCAAAAGAAACTAACTTCCTATAATAATTAATATAGAATGCCAAGGTCCATGGATAGACATTTGAGCTAACTGAATCAAGCTTTCTAGACTATACAACAATCTTATGCTCAAGTCATATACAACAATCTTATGCTCAAGTCATACCTGATTAAGCACCTTAATTGATAACGAACGCATCAATGAATTGCCAAAACTCAAGACGGCAACAGCATGCTAAAACATTAGTGAAACCATAAAAGGGCACATTCGTGTAACGCTGGAATTCCATGTTCTGCGGACTTCGGTTTCCATAGTTCCAACTTCACCACCAATGAGAAATGGTTTTCCATGGAATCGAGAAAACACGGCTCAATTTTGTCTTTTTTCACATAAAAAAGCATTGCACCAAACCGCAAAAAAGGTAGCAGTCTTATCCAAGGTAAAGCAAATCATTTTCCACAGAATTAATGTTACACAAATGTGCCCTAAGAGAAAACGAACCAAGTTGTTCTTATCAGTTCCAGGAAGCATGTGAAGAGAAAGCATCAACAAACCTTATGTGCTAATTGTAAAATGCATTGTTCTAGAGCAGCATGGAGAATGGCGTTCAACTCGCTCTTGTTATCCCCCAGCTTGAATGATTCAATGGAATACTGCATGCATTTGCGCAAATGTCTCACCAGGTCACTGATCGCAGCAATTATAGCCACCGAAGCCAGTTGCTTTGATTGCTGAGCGAGATGTGTGGTAACATTGACAATGCTGATTTGCATATGTGGCTGCCTGATGACGTTTTTGTGATCTAAGTGCTTGACCAATATAGAAAATAAAAGATGGTTGTTCTCTCCTGCAGGTTTAGCCATATTAGAAAAGTGCTAGCCCAACGGCTTCCTAGATAAGCCCATTGCTCACGATGTTGAGAAGAACAGCAACAGCAGCAGAGCATAGAGTATAAGCTTGGAGCTAGAATGTCAATGGATTTGGTAATCTTACCCAATCTAGCTTATTAATTAAACTCAAATTCAAGCCTGACCCACAGTCCATTAATCAATCTGACTTCGAACTTAGTAGTCCATTCAGAACTATGGCAGGAGCTATAGCTTCAATATAGATGTAGTCTCTCTTCAGCCCAGGCCCATACTAACTTTTAGAGCAGAACAAGGTCCCAAGAACCAATCCCTTGGTAGGAGAGACAGACACTACACAGGCCAGAGTCCACACCAATACAATGCTAGCTCCTAATTATGATTTCACAGCAGATAAGAACCTACGAAGTTTCCATAGAAGGAAGGTCAGAGAGTCATAATTCACCTGATTTTTCTATCAATGATTGCATATCAGATAAAACCGCACAAGCAAGCCCATTTTCAGGCAACCAGTGATTCCCAGCATCAAAATTACGAAATAGAGGTTCCAAAACACGTCGTACAGTAGTAGCCTCCTTCGCTAGTGCAGCCATATTTTGCAAGCAAACTCTAGACCAGTATTTAGGGCTTTTGGATGTGTCCCTGTTGAGAGTAGCAAATGAAGCAAAAGATTGAACCATGTAAAAAAGAGAGATTGAGAATTTAAGTCACAAGAATTTAAAATGTCCCACGTAGTGGTATCCGATTCAGATTTGCTATGCATCATGTCCCTTAATAAAGGGGCATTCTTTTGGATCTCTGGGAATGATGAAGCCTTCTCCTCTACTTTCAGAGCTTCTTGTGCCCAGTGGTCTTGGGGCTCTGAGCATTGGGCATCGTCCTTGGTATTTTCTGAGTTCATTTGCAAAACCTCATAGTTTTCTAAGGTCACTGCCACAATCTGTTTCAAATTAAAAATATACACGTACATAAGCCACCCTTTTGTTGCATTATTATTAGATAGATGATTCATTAAACCGTCAACCAAAAACCAAACCCATCTGATGGACAAGGCCAGTAGAATGAATTACAGGTGCACAAAGGATAACAAAACATGCACCATGGATTGAAATAAAAGTTCATGTTACTGAAATATGGAGAGGCATGCAAAAGAAATAAAGGCTTACTTCATTAAAGTCCATTGAGATATGTGAGTATTCACCCATGAACCATACCTATGCCCAAAAAAAAAAGGGAGAACAAAAAAAACGTATTTAGTGAGTGAAGTGGATGCCATTAAAACATGAAGAAACACAGTACTGATAGAGGCAAGAAAGAGTAATTAAGAGATGGTGTCATCACATGACATAACCGAGTTTAAAGGTAAAAATAAAATCAAACTTACAAGCTATGAACTAGGTTCAATTAAATGTGTAATTGTGTGGGCAAGTTCAGTCGAACATATGATAACAGAAAATCAACCGAGTCTGTGTTTGGCTGTCTTTTTTAGTAGTTAAGAATAAAAGTTCATCAACAAGAAATAGTGAAAAGTGATTCCATGTTGGTGTATGAATAGAAAAGACTCTTTCCAGATCCTTGGAGTAAAATTGGTAATGATATCAGTTAGACGCCTTTAAATTATTTTTCAAATAGTAAGAACAGCATGAGAAATGAATATACATGTGTACACACTAATGCATATCCGGCAGAAGAAACAGGCACTTAAGGCAAATAAACAAATCATACCATGCACGCAAGAGCTTGCAACCCTGCAGAACGCAAACGGAGCCCTCTTTCATCTTCTCCTACTTCTTTAGCAAGTTGACATAGTTTTGGTAAGAGGCCTTCCAAATTGAACATATATGTGCTATCCATCTACTTCAATAACAATAAACAATGAATCATTGTTCAGGAGAAATTGATCCCTAAAAGTACAAGAGTTTTTATACTCGTGATGCTATTCAAAAGTAACAATATACGTGTGCCCTTTCAATTTCCTCTTGGAAAGTATACCTTTGTCATACATATTATTGAAACTATATCTTTATCATGAGGGTATACCTGGCCATTGATAAACTCAACAAGGGCATGGCTACCCAGAATGCGAATGTCATCCTGTCGGGTTTGGTCTAGAAGAGTCCTTATGATGGACAATAAGCTACTAGCAAAAAGTGGCCTGAAAACAAAAAGTGAGCCCCAAAATCCTTTATTCTAAGCAAAAATAGTACAATAAGTTAATAATCCAATGAAACAAATGGTTATGCAAAGCAACAGTAGTACATAGAGCACATAATCCAGAGAAATTAGGCTTTAGTTTCATGTAATTCAAGAAGAAAATCTAGTTACTATATACGGCTTTTACATTTTATAATTGTTGCCTGCAGGTGAATATTTTGACTTTTGAGAAAAATATTTAGTCAATATATTTGACAACAAGTCATCTTTCATTCAACAATTCATAATAAAAAATACCTGTAGCTACTCAACTCATTTAGTATTCCACATTGGATCCACTTTTGTACTAATGAGCTTCTTTTATCAGCAATTGAGTACTATTGGTTATGCTAGAGTTAATATAGTTATCAGACTAAGAAAGGAAATCATTAAACAGTGAGAGAAACAAAGGCCTCTCTAATTCTACATCATTTAATATAATAATTACCCAAATATGTAGGAATAAGGGAGAAGAAAAGAATGCTTAACTGTGTATTTTATACTTAATTGTGTACTTTGTTTAATCAGTATAAAAGAGTAGTAGCTACGTCTTTAGTGCATCCGTACACTTAACTTTACAGGTAAAGCAGTGTACAGACTAAATAAAGAAATTTAGAATACAATCCATAATAGGATATTTGTGAATCTAAACATGCTAGTTACTAGGTAAAATGTATTCAGAATGATTGCATACTCTACCGATTTTTTACACAAAAAACATATACTGCATAGTTCGAAAACTTGACTTGCTCAGTTATTCAGATAGGCATTGAGTCAAGTAATTCCGGTGAGTCAATGAGTTAACTAGGTTAAAAAGGTGGGATTCAAGTTGAGTCAACTAGCCGAGTCAGGACAAATTGAAGCATGTCCTGTTTTTGGATACTGGTATGATGCCAGCTACCAAACAAAGTCTCAATCTTTATAAGTCGAACATAAGAATTTAATATTCTCCTCATGTATACAGCATTCTCCAATGGAAGATAGTAGCTCAAGTATACCCCATATTTCTGATGTGTTCATCTAGTAGCTTGAGTATATCCCCCAAAAAAAAAAAAAACACACCTTAATAGAGTGCTGCATATATGTTTCTAGCTTAAACTCTCTATCCTTTGCAATGTCACAATCTGGTCTCTCATATGTTCATCCTCACACATAAATTAAATTCACATTGAGAGAGAGAGAGAGAGAGAGAGAGAGAGAGAGAGAGAGACCATTCTTTCATGTTCCAATTGAGGGAACAAGGCTCACATGATGATAATGATGCAGCAGCATTCTCCCATAACCCATATCCTACCAAGTTGGCAACAAGCTAACACATCTCTGCTAAAAGTAAATGCTTATATTTTTTTATCTTTAACCACAATTTTGATATTATATGACAAAGTTCAGCACTTCAGATTCATGAGTGACTCTGTCGAGTTTTTTAGACTTTTTTGGAAAGAAAACGAGAAAGAAATTATTTTTTCAAATTTTACGTAGTTTTAAATTAATAGCCAGTTTCTGAATTATTAGCAGATAAGTCAGGAATCTCTTAAAATTTGAAAAAATATATTCAATAACTCACTAAACCTTCATGGGAAATCATTTTCTGAAAAAAAAATCTCACAAGTAATTCCAATATTCTTCCAAAAATAATAAAATATTTTGCATATATATTATCCAAATGCATTCCTTCTGGTGACAGTAACCCATGTAGATGTGTAGCATGACATCAGAGAAAAATATGCATTAACAGAATCAGGGTACAGGCATGAACGGCCCTTTCACCACAAAACATCAACCTGAAACAAACTCAAGTTGAAGACCAAAATAATTCAAACTTACATCTGCTCCTTACATGAAGATAACAGTTTCCTATAAATGCACACCACAATTTTTGCTTGACCGAAGCGTTCATTGCGCAGCTCCTTGTAACATCTCTGCTCTAGGTACTCCGTAATCTGCAGAGGAAAGAAAGGTGGGGGAGTGGGGAGGGAGATAGAGTACTGAGAGTCAAGTCTATGGATATCCAGTACCAGTTTCAGTCTTCACTCTTCAGATCATGATAAGAAAGGCAAATAGCCAATTGGATACTAGTCTTCTCAGAATCAGTTTCACAAATCACCATCAACTGTGCATCCTCAGCATCATTGGAATAATATTTCAAAGAAAACCAATATGAAATAGATCAAAATTTAAAAATTTTCTGTAAAAGACTTGGTGATGTGTGCAATAATCATTATCTATTTGTTACCATACCTGTTCTTTTTTTCTTTTTTTCCACCTACTTCATAGATACAGGGAGATGTCAGTTTCAACTAATTATGCATTCGCACTTGGTCAAAATCATGGTCCCCTCATGTAATGCCAGTCGGTGAAATCTCAATCTCAATGGAGTGGAGCATCAGATTAATCACGTGAGTAAATTTTAAAATAAAATTAAAAAAAGATCTGAAATCATGTGTATTACATGTGATCATTTTATTTTATTTCCTTTTTGTTGCTAGAAGACAAAAACATTGAAAGGTAATTCAAGGATTGCATGAAAATATTTTGCAAGGCAAAAGGAAATATGATATGAACTATGATTCATATCCAGAATCCTACAATTCATATCGAATCTTAAAGAAAAAGATTTGTATTCTCTGATGCCTGGCTGGATACTTCAAAACATGTAAAGTATCATGTCGTATCGTATCCGATACTCCACTTTTTATGAGTAAAATCCATTTCTCTGACATATCCATGGCGTGTAACTGTCGTAACCATGCCGTATCTGGGGCATCATAGCTTATATCTATATAATGAATCTCAATTACAAGTGAATCTTAGGATTCACGAATGATCATTTGGATTTTACTTTTTTTTATTTAAAGGAAATAGACAAAGTTGTCACTTGATTACTTTCCTGAGAAACATTGATATCTTAAAATATTTAGCTATTCACACTTGCAATTTTTATTTTAAGGAAATAGAAAAAGTTGCCTTTGGTGATGGTTCAGATGTGCGCTATGATAGGAGTGCGTGCACAAAGCAATTTTTCCATCATTTATGATATATTAATATATATATATATATGGGGCCAGCTCTCCTAAGCTAATGCTTAACTTATCCTAAGTTGAAACAGTGCTGGTCCCACAAATCAAAGTCGATTATCGTTGTTTTTTTCATGATAATCGTCTCCAAAATCAAGATAAATCCAATTAAAACTAGATTTTCCAGTTCCATCATGCAAAAAACAGATATTATCAACTTTGATTTGTAGGACCAGTACTATTCCAGCTTAGGATAAGCTTAGGAGAGCCCTGCTCTCTCTCTCTCTCTCTCTCTCTCTCTCTCTCTCTCTCTCTCTATATATATATATATATATATATATCAATGATGTTCTTCATATGATTGTAATAAAGTCTTCTTTGTCCTTGTAGTGATGCTACTATGGATGGAAATGGATGGATTATGAATAATTAATCTTCTCTTTCTAATTTTTTTTCATTCATTACAAGAAAGAAAATCTTAGGATTTGCGATACAATTCAAATCAACCCATGGTACGATTCATGATACGATTTAGAATTTCAGAACAAGGATGACAAGAATACTTTCGCATGACTTCTACTACACTTTCGGCTATACTAGCAATGCAATTCAGATCGATCCAATCCTATTTTCAACAATGCACAAAACTCATTGAGGTGAATCATCACTTTGCTTAAAAGGGCAATTCTGCTATATAATTCTCGCGATGCTCCCTAGATCCATAAACAACTACTCATTTTTCCAAGCCAAAGACTTCTGACATCCTAGATGATTAATTCTCCCTTGCTAACATTTGATAATGTTTAAGACACCGTGACGTTTGTTTGGGGACAACTGCTAAGATATATAAATATATATATAATTTTATTTTTTTTTTACTTTTTTTTTGGCCCCATGGACAGAGGTAGTTTTACCTATTTGATTTATTTATTTACGTATTTATTTATTTATTAACAGTTACTTGTTCACTTATTTTGACATATGGGAAATATATTTTGTGATTTTGATTAGATAAGATAAAGCTTCATTAGTGTGGAAACTATAAGGAACCTTAGTCAACCCCACAAAATGAATACCAGTCTTTAGCTTCATTTATCAAATAATACCTCCAATCAAGTTAGTTGAAAATGGAACATGGAATTGGCCCACATGGGCACCATCAATATGAGGTACATAAAAGAAACTAATGAACATGCAACAATATTTTTTTTTCTTTCTAATGATAATAATGAATCAAACATAAGATTCTAATTATGAAAGTGAAACTGCACAAGCTCAACCAAATAAAGATAAACAATACCTTTGGAATACGCAGCGGGTTTTTTGAAGCATATTCACAAAGTTTGGAAATCTTCCTATCATTTGGTTCACCGTCCTACCAACATAAAGGGCAAAAGTAAGCCAAAAAAAAAAAACCCATTGTGTGGCAACATTGGTGACTGCTCAAACTAAATCCACAATAAGATCAAAAAAGATATTTCCACATTATACTAATCCAGAATCTTCACAATATTTGACAACACGATCATGAAAGTGAAGTTAGATTCCAAAAGCCACATTGCCAATCAAGGCCCTTCCTACACATTCTTGGTTCATCCCAAAAACTGATTTTTCACCATCTGAAAGAATGAAAATCTTTAAAAAAAATAAAAAAAAAGTATCACCATGTACGCAAAAGTCCTAAGATAGATTTCTAGCAAAATAAAAGCAACTTTACAGAATTCCACTTTGAAGACAACACAAGAAAAAAAAATAATTGGAACTTAATAGAGAAATTAAAATGTAACTGGATTTATATAATTTCCACTGTATAAGGTCTACAGAACCATGAACTCTAGCAATGATGTGAAAGTTCCATATCATGTAAGTCCATACAATATGCAACTGATAATTAGAGTGTAAGATCTTACTAACCCAAAAAGTAAAATTAAAATAAAATGAAAGGAGAAAAAGAAAAAAAAAAAAAAAAAAAAAAAAAAAACACACACACACACACACACACACATATGGTTGAGATCCAATGCTCAATCATTCTCCCATGGGCAAAATGAAACATCACACATGAACTATCAATAAAAACACAAAGTGCAGGCAATAAAAATTACCTGAGACCGAGGGAAGATTTCTGCAAGGAGCTTCTTGTACCGTTTCACGGGCTGTCTCGACCTTGCGCGCAGTGAGGGGCAGAAGCAACAGATGTTGCTGCAGGCGGGCAATACCCGCCTCGATATAACCCCCATTTTCACAGAAATCACACCCCTTTTCCCTCAAAAACCAGTCAAATTCCTCACAGACGTTAGAAAACAACAAGAACTCAAACCACCCAACAATCAGAAATCAATTCCATAGTCTCCCAGAATTGGTTTCTCTTGCTTTCCAAAGATTTGGAGACAGAAAAAAGCAATCAAATCCACGTTGTTCAAGACGTAAATGGAACAACTACTCAAAATTAAGCCAATATTCTTAGAATCCAACAGAGACCCAACAATCCAATCAATGAAAAGACTCCATCTTTATCGAATCCGATCCTTTGTTTCATGATATGTACCAGATTGCACCAAAGTGAGATCGAAAAAAATCTGAAAAAAACAGCAAAATTGTATCCTCCAATGGCAAAAAAAATAAATTATGATGATAAAAATTATGAAAACTACCTATTTGGGTCTATGGGTTTTGGAGATTGGATCGTTTCGATGGATTTACGATCGTGAAATTCCAAAGACTTTGAAGAATTGAGAGGGAGCGTTACCTCGGTTTATAAGAGCCTGAAATGGACAAGAAGCTCCAAGCGTTTCTTATTTCTTCATGAATGCATTAATAGAAATATTAAAAACAAATATGCCTTACATTTAAAGTTATTAAAAAAAAAGTGTAAGTGGTTCGCGGAATATCTCAAATTGTAGCTCGCAACAGCATCATCCCCCATGTGGCCCACTAAACTGATCACAATCAGCAAAAGTGTGGGACCCCCTTGATGATCGAGCAATGCAGCCTGAAATTAGATTCATATAGCTTAGGAATTCAGAAATACACATTTATGGCACCTTTGTTTTTATACTGCCACTTCTTTACAATTTTGTGTGGAATTTTTAGAAAATATTTTAGGATATTAAAAGTTCGACTGTTGTTACATCTGACATTTATCTCATAATGATTGAAGTTTATATAATTTATACATAGCTGTTTTTTTTTTTTTTAAGAGTAAGTTAGATCTTTATTTTCCTCAGATAAGTTAATGTACACTAAAAGAGGTCTGGAAACCAAAGGGGCATATCCCGGAGAACTACAAAAAAAAAAAAAAAAAAATCTAATATTCCCAAAGTAAGAAATGAATATCTCTAAAACAATGCACCTATAAAAGCTTTACAAAATATATAAAATTAAATTTCTGAAAAAAAAAAAAAAAAAACCTAAAAGAATTCTGGCGTCCAGATGCCAATCCTGTAGTATCCGGACGCCCTCAACTAGTTGCTTCAGCAGTTAAATTTTCTCCCTAACGTCCAAATGCCCACTGCCAAAATGCCTTCAATTAGCGCAAGGCTTCAAGAAAGCAAATGAAAAGACAAATCCCCCTTGGTGTTCATATAATAATAGTGTTTACGATATTACATAGCTAGGGTTGTCGATCGTATCATGTTTACGAATTCAGGTTGCAGTTTAATGAATTCGTATCAGAATCACCTCAACCTGTATATAACCCATTAAATAAATGGGTTCAAAAATCAAATATGAACATGATTCGTTTATTTAACAGGTTATACGACATGACCCGTAACCCATTAAATAATTTTATCCATTTTGGACCATGTCAATTAACACACACACTCTTTTTCTAATTAAAGGAGAGTGAATGAGTTAGAAAATGATATTTTCTATGTGGGTTTTAGGGTTTCACTTCAACCTTTTCAAACTTACCAAAATACCTCTTATACATTTTATTATTTATGTCATTTATCATTTGGCGGGTTGTTAGTAGGTTACTGAATTTATTGGTTAACGATCGTTGATTTAACGGGTTAACGAGTCCGACCAAATAACGACACAAAATCATTAAGAGGCCACCCGAATACTTAATTATAGAATGGGTTCATGTTAACGGGTCATGTGACATTTTGATAGCCCTACATTCGGCGCTAGAATATCGTACATAATGATGTGTGCCTCACAGCCGTAGAATATCACAGGTCCAAAGGCAACTCTATGGGCAACATCCTTTTCAGTACTCTATTAGAAATTATTTTTTAAACTCACGTCGATATATTTCTACCAAAAATGGTATATAAAATGAGATGAGTTGAAAGGTTTGTATCCTAGTTTCTGAGTCTACTACTTATGCAATGTTGATGGTCTCCTGGACTACGGTTTTAGGTAGCCTGCTTACTAATAAAAATACTCCAATGTTCAGTAAGTTAAAAGAGGAATTGAAAATCGATGGCCTTTTTAATCTTCCAAGTTTTGCTGCAAAACCCTCAACTGATCACCATGGTCAATGACTCGGTGTGAGCCAATCCACCAATAGCTTAGTTGGTGAGGCACCTCTCTTTTACGAAAATAATAATACAGATCAATCCCCAATTATTAAAGGTGTACATGGGCGGTTCAGTTCGGTTTGGAAAATTAGAAAACCAATGAACTAATTCGAACCGCCCATGTGCTCAAATCGAGGTGGACCGATTGTTTTTACTTTATTTTATTTTTTTTATAAAAAATTGGCAGTACAATTGGTAAGAGACGTTGGACTTCAAATAACGGAGTGAAGGTTCGAGTCTTCTTCAAGTAATTTTTTATATCCATTTATATATTTTTATAAACAAATATATATTTTTATAATTGGCTTGGTTTAAGCGGTTTAACCGCACGTTCAAACCGACAACCGAACCGAATAGTTTAAAGGAAATCCAAACCGTAACTGAACCAATATGCGGTCTGGATCGATGTAGCGATTTTTTTGTGCACCCCTATCAATTATAGTACAGACGGTGAAAGACTTGTTCAATCTTATATGGGAGCAGAGGGTACTCGGATCTGAAAGTCATTGCAAAATGAGGATTTTAATTAGCTAAAATCCTCGAAATTTAACAATTGTCAAATGTGGATTTTTCAAATCCTCAAAAAATAAAAAATAAAAAGTTGTGAGGAACAGCTAGGAATTTGGTTGCCTAACATGTTACTAGGCATTTGGAATTCTACATTCCGTTATTAGAATTCTAAATACCAATCTCCTAAAAAGCCACTTATTTGCCTTTGGGATTCTCAGATGGATCGTATTTGAGTATTTGAAATTTCATATTCTCCGTTATAAATTGCAAACAAGCCCTTACACATTTTTACTTTTTTTCACCAGTTTTTCCCATTTGAGTTTTTGTACATCGGCATTGATGATGAATTACTGCTTAACAGATCTTCATTATAATCTTGGTAGTTTTACATCATAAAAGAAGTGCCACTTTCAAAGACCATTAGAAAGTGCAGTGATCTGGGTGAGTGGTAAAGTGGTAATGATGAAAGGGGGTTCTTTTATTAAGAAGTGGAAAGAGGGAATTTACCTTTCCTCCTGATCCCCCTTTCTCCTTGTGCCCACTTTCTTATTTTGATGGTGATGGGCATTTAAAAGTCCAGTTGATTCTATCCTTTATATGGGAAGATGTCACATTAATAAGGCATCCCACTAATGATAACAGTGGCCTACATGATAGGGAAAAGGGGATTCACCTATAATATCTAATCAAGGGGTTTTGTCCATTAACCATGAAAGAAGGAAAAAAGGAATAGATTGTTACATGTAGTCAGCTGCATTTGTTGACAAATGAAAAGCTTAAAAAAACACCACCCATCTTTTTTATATGTATTCTTTCTAAATAATCAACCAACTTTGCTCATTTGAAAACTTCAATCAACTACCTTGACCAAATTGATGGCCAATTTTCAACTAATTGCTGAAAATCTAAGGCAATTTATTATAAAAAGATGAAAGTTATTCTTCAACGTCACATGGTCTGATCCAATTAAATTTAAATTGACTCAGGTTTAATGGCCTTTTGGTGCTAACACCCTTTGTGTAATGGTAACTCAGTTAGATCGAAGAGAGATTCCATCTTGGCAGGACCAAATACATAAATTGTCCCACTCCAAATAAACCGGTGCATCATTGCAAAACAAGATGGTAGAATGATAACCCCAAGGGGTTGGCCGAGTGGTTAGGACCACGGTTTATTCCTCTTCCGGAACTAGAGGTTTTGGTATCAAACCCTGATTCCCCCTTATGAAGGAGTTGAAGGTTGAGACCACTAGTGCTATCACCTTGAGGCCACAAAGGTGTTTACCCGGCTTCCCTCTGGGCCCGGAGGGATTAGTCCAGCTCATAGGGTTGAGAACCCTCCAAAAGCTATTAAAAAAAAAAATGGTCGAATGACATTTTCAAATAAACTAAGGTGATCATTTACAAAAGTTAATGAGATAGGTAGTTTTGCCAATGTTAAAAAATCATCAGTCGTTATATCTGGATTCCTAACTAAAAAAACTCTACTGACATCTTGTGCTTTGTGGGAGTTTAGTTTTAATCACTTGGTGTCATCCTTTAGTTTATATATACAGCCAACAATGACATACAACTATGTGTAGAAAGGCCAACCTCCACCACAAAGATTCTTCCAGGGGGGTGTGTGTATGTTTTTCTTTTCTTTTCTCTTGCCTCCTTCAAATGATCTTCTGTTTTTATGCATTTTTATATACTTGGATTTTGTGTGGGAAGTCCTCTTAGAATCCTATGATGACAATCAAGAAAAAAAAGAAAAAAAAACACTCACAAGGGCCCACCTTGGGAATCCAACAGCTAAAAATAGTTCTATATGCTCATTCTACTACCATACTAATTTCACTCAACCCTGAAGGGCAACCTTGGGAATCCCTATTGGATTGATCACAAGTAAATCAAACCATATATTTTGCACATGATTAATATGATAACGGACACTATTAAGATCATACTGTAGAACAATGGCTCTGTGTTAGAGTAGTTGGATTTACTAAGGTGGGACCTTCCAGCTTGAGTTTATTGGCTGGCTCAGATAATTCTCCAAAAGGGTTGCCCATTCATATTTTATATGTACATATGGGTGTGAAATTTGGTTTGTTGATGCTGTTTTATAAGGGTCGACACCAATCTCATTCTTTTTTTCTTTTGACCAAGTGAAGCATGCAATTGCTTGTAAGATAGTTTAAGCCTTTGAGTTTTGACATTCTTTGTGTGTTTTTTTCTTCTTCTTCCTATTTTCTAATCATATTTGTGAGCTTGTGTGGTCATAATCCAACCTTTTCAACATCTGGAGTTATGCCTCCATTTGTATAGCTTATCTAAT
This sequence comes from Umbellularia californica, assembly GCA_028538565.1. Lineage (NCBI taxonomy): Eukaryota > Viridiplantae > Streptophyta > Magnoliopsida > Laurales > Lauraceae > Umbellularia > Umbellularia californica. The sequence goes on from JAPQWN010000009.1 coordinate 44,322,533, forward strand.
TATAAAACAAAGTGGTCATGTTGCTCAGGAAAAAAAAATCACATAACCACAGTAACAATTTGTATAGCTAGGGCATGATTATGTGCGGATCTAAGATTTTCGCTTAAGGGGGGCGGAACGAAGGTTTTCGAAGCAGACCAGAAATTTTCATATGCATTTTGGAAGTGGGCTCAGGTCCGACGGGGCGACTGCCCCCGGAAGCTTGTATGTAGGCCCGCCGGTACATAAAAGCTAGAATAAGATAAAACTTTGGAAGATCTGATCCTACAGCTTTCAATGAGTGCAAGAACAAAGTACCATCTCCTCTGAAAGAGTCTCTTGGTGCACATGGCAGAGCCCAAGTAGAAATTTTGTTGCACCTAACACACTCCATTGTCTAATGAATCATCTATCCAGTACTCTAATGCCCTCTTTTCTAAGAGTACAAACTACACTACAGGCACCATGTGGTCTAATTCAATGTAATATATACATGGCTTACTTAGCATGTGCTTTGGGACCTGACCTCTGAAAATGCCAGGGCACTATCTTAAATTTGGGGAGGTTGAGTATCAACCACAACCACCCTGACTTTATTGTACAATGAATGTGGAGCTTCTTGTTGTACCAAAAAAGGCCACTGGTTTCTGTGTTGCATGGATTCCAATCTCCTGTATTGGAAATTAACCACTACGTGACTCTTAACCCCCTTCAATATCAATGAAAAAAAGATAGAGTCCAACTTCAACCCACTGTATGGGGCCCACTTCATCCACCCACTTGATGTGAGCTGTCTGCAGAAGCATGCAATCAACAAGCAATCAAATTATAAGCCACATAAGATGTACATAGATTTACGTGGTTTAGTGATTTCACACATAAGTACACCGACAAAGTTGGTCGTCTTCTTCTCTACTATTTAGAGGGTTTTTTTTTTCCATCATTAGGGTTACAACCAAAAGAGATCATATGGAGTTTTGGACAAAGACCAAATTACCCCCCAACCCTAATACAACTTGATTGGACCTACAAAACGAGCCAAAACCCAAACCCAAACCCATATATCCAACATCACTTTCATGGTGGATGATTGGATAGAGATGTGAAATGAGCAAATGGTGATTACATATGGGATTAGACTTCAAATGCTTCCATGATTGGTCATATAAGCATTAATTGAATTAAGAGGATGACAAAAGAAAGCAGTCATAGCTAGTAGTGGCAACCAGCTCGGGTAGCATTGACAAGGCATATCTACGGGTTTACATCCAACCCGTTACAAAAACGGGTCAGGTAAGTTCAACTCATGTCCATCGTGGGTGAACCTGACTCAACCCTCAAAACACAGATTTAAGGCCGATCTCCCATTTAATCCAACCCAATCTGTAGAAGTGTGGCCTAAATTCAATTCATTTCAAGTATTAAGGCTATAATTGATTTAAATTGCTAGTCGAAAGAAAGCCCAACACAAGCTTAATTGATTCCATATAAAATGAATTGTTCTAAGTATCAAAATATTAATTCACAAGAGGTAGCTCAGTTGGCATAGGACTACAGTTTGCACTCGGAGGTTATAGGTTAGAAACTGCACGACCACACTGATGCTACGGGGGTGTTTTCCCGGCTTCCCTCTGGGCCCGGAGGGATTAGTCCAGTCCAAAGGGTTGGGAGCCCTCCGATAGTAAAAAAAATAAATAAATAAACCACCAAATTGTTTAAATGGATTTATGTATGCAGGTCGGCCCTAAACCAATCTATTTAAATGGGTAAGGTGGATTATACAGATTGACTTTAACCCAACCTATTTTATTGCAGGTTAGGTTCTTCTAACATATGATTTGTGCTTATTGGGGGTTAGGTTATGGGTGTTGGATTGGTAGCTACTATGAGCGAACCCTAGTTCTACCAAAATTTTTTTTTTTAAGTCGTACCAAACTAATTCAGACTAGCTGAACCCAACATAGTTGAGACAAAGCTTTGATAATGATGATGAAAACTACAATGACAACAACATTTTTTTGGTACCCAGCTTGGACCTCTGGTAAGGTAGAACGGCCCTCGGGTGACGGGAGGTGACTACCCACGTTCAAACCCTGAACAGCATATAACAAGTGACCCCACTTGCCACTGGGGTAAGAAGTAGTTCTTACCGACTATATTGTAAGTGAGTACCTTCTTTTTTCTCAATTATATAGTTGTACCAAGCCCGGCTGGTGGGCCGACTTTTTTAATTATAGTCCAGTTGATTGGACATATCATTTTGCAAATATTTAATGTCTCAGCCCTAGAAAGTTGTTGAGACACCCAGCTCATGGAATTTTATCTGCCTTCCTCTTATTCTCTGTTTAGGGCAGGTAATCATTTTTCCACAAAGTGAGCAGTGGATTAGGTTTGTTTTTTTCCTGGTAAATAGTGCACTGGTTAAGTCACCTCCTATTAGGGGGATATCCTGATATTGTTATGTCTGCTTTATTTATTTATTTATTTATTTTTGAGGGTTTCCAACTCTTTGAACTGGACTAATCCCTCCGGGTCTAGAGGGAAGCCAGGTAAACTCCCTTGTAGCTCCAGTGTCTCCGGGTCCAGAGGGAAGCCGGGTAAACTCCCCTATAGCTCCAATGTGGTAGTGCAATTTTGAATCTGCAATATTCGGATGCAAACCGTGATCCTAGGCCAACTGAAGCTGCTAATTATCTTGGCTAAATCAGTTATGTAAATTTTATAACAAATAATAAATAAATGATGTTGATGGCCACGATGACGACGACGACAACGACGATGATGGTAATAAGCATGAACACTTACCTTTATGTGTGCAGGTAAATCATTCAAAAAGATTATGTATTTCCATTGGAATGATTTATATGGATCTTATGTTGACAGGTATGTCGATGAGCTAAGCTAGCTAGCTCAACTTGAGTTGGGTGCACTAATAAGCAGGGGTTGCTCATGGATCGGGCCGGCCCTTTTCGACCCGGGCTTGGGGCTTATGTTCTAATAGATGCGCCAGGCTCAGGCTTTTTTATGTGGCCCATTTAACAGATGGGTCAGGCTTGGGCTTAGTGGTAGAGAGCCCAAGACCGGCCTGATCAGAATATAAACATAATGATAAGGGAGTGGTAAGGAGGGGAATCCAACACAACCTCTCGTATATGATACACCGTGATATAAATAGACCAGTGGAGCTACAAGCTAGGACATAGTAAGAAATGCTTTTTTATTCTACTCCGTCTGGGCTTGGGCTTTATCATCTCCAAGCGGGCTAGGCTCATGCCAGCCACTGGCTCAAGCTTACAGTCTAGAAGTCGGGTTGGGCCAGTACTGAACATTTCACAGCCTTGCCCTAGCTGGCCCATGAACACCCCTACTAATAAGTGGAGCTCGACCAGCATAGTAGCAGACGTGGTGGAACCAGGAAATTTTTCTTGGGGGGCTTACTATGACAAGAGAGTTTTTGGTAAGAATAATAAAAATTCGTCTGAGTGCCACATGTAAAAAAAAAATAATCATAAACTATGGGGGTTTTCTGAAATTTTAAGGGATCTCAAACTTGAGTTTGTCGACTCAACTCGTTGGGGGTTTGGGCTTTGCTTCACGTTTTTTTCACTCAAACAACTTAGGTAGCGTCTAGTTCGTTGTAATGAATGTCGGAATGAAATGATCATTCCAACGATATTTCATGTGGGTCCACATATGATAGGTGTACACTATAATATTACAATCAATCACTCATGTCTTGGCTCCTAAACTTGACTGAGCTTGTTATATATATATATATATATATATATATATATATATATTCTCAAAAACTCTCCTATCTCAAAAGGGGAGTTTTGTCCCTAATTTATTAGCCAATGATTTAAGATAATCTATAAAATATCCATAATTTTAGGAGAATATTTAGAAGAGAGAATGGATAAGTATACCTTGATGACATGTGTTACGTTTTCATTGGCTAAAAGATGGGCTTTTTTTTGTGAAAAACGCCCGGAGAGTTTTATAGCGTTACTCATATATATATATATATATATATATATCTTTTAAATAGCTTAAATTCCAGCTTTTTCTTGAACCACGCCAACTAGGGTCCATTTATTTTATTAATTAATGTATTTTTCAGAGTCTAAAAGTTCTACCAAATTTTTTGTAGATCAAGTTTTTCAATGATTCTTTGGCCCGTAATTTTCTTTTATTCTAAAATAATTAATTAGAGTTTTTCATGATTTATTTAATTGCTTAAATTTCCAGGTGAATGGAATGTTTTCTAAGAAGACCTAGTATAGGACTAGTTTAAAATTAATTATTTTTCAAGTAATGTAATAAGGCCTTTGGCCATTTACTTTCATGTTATGTTTCCGAAATTTAGGAATGATCTTGGATTCGGGTCGTGACAAATAATTTGATGCAGTGCTTTTTTACTTTAACCCCTTTCTCTTTCATTTTATTCATGATTTGACCCCATTCTCCTTTTAATCCTCTTTTCTCATATAAACAAAGGGGCCAACCGTCGGATGAGAACACGTAAAAGCACATGAATTAGAGGTTGTTGGGTCATCGACCAAATTCAAAAAACTCCTCGAGTTGATTCTTGACTTCCAGATGCCATCTCATTTTGACGAAGGATCAAGTTAAAAATAGAGGTGACTCAATCGAATTATCTAATTTTAATAAGTTATTTGCATTCAACTCATTTGATAGGTAAATCTGATTTTTAAAAAATTAATATTTATTTTCAAGAGAATTTTACCTGAAAAGGACCTTACATGGCCACTAACCAGAAGAGGTACCAATAATATATATGGCACGGAAGTTGTCCTAAGGGACCACTTCCGTTTTTTTATTAATGATTGAAACGTGCGACGACGTCGTCGCACATTCAACCCATAAAACTCCCCTGAAACCCCACTTCCCCATTTTTCCCTTCTTCCTCAGTCACTTTTCTCCTTTCCCTTGGCTGTTTCGTCTCCTCCTTTCTTAAAAGACAGTTAAGGTGATCCTAAAAGTCGTTTTCCAACCTATTGGATTGCAGCATCAAGCTTTCCAGCGGTTTAAACTCCACTTCCCCATTTCCCCCTTCTTCCTCTATCGCCTTTTCATTTTCCCCTGGTGGATTCGTCTCTACCTTCTTCAAAAGCTAGTCAAGGTGGTCCCAAAGGTCGTTTTTAAACCTTTTAGATTGTAGCATCAAGCTTTCCAGCGGTTTATCAAGTGATTGTAAAGTATATATTTTGCCCTATATTGAGAGCCTTTGGTTGGAGTGATTAATTCGCTATTTCTGCTCCCATAGTGGCTCTTTGAGCAGCGGCCCTGCTACTTCTACTTCTTCCTTTTTGTCTTGTGCAGTTTTGTGGTTGAAAGGCCCTGCTTTGCCTTTCTCGATGCTGTTGGTGCTCTTAGTTCCACTGTTATGGGTTTTTCTGGATGACAAGTGTTGTGGAGTTCTTTCTTATAAATGTTAGTTGGTTGTGTTATTTGTGTAGCTGCTTCCGTTCTCTGTTCCTTTTAGTTTGGGTTGTTTTGTTTTGCAGCGCTCTCTTTCTAGTCAAAAAATAAAAAATCTGACGGGAATACCACTTTCGTGCCATATATACTATTGGTACCTCTTATGGTAAGTGGCCATCTAAGATCTTTTTTTAGGTAAAATTCTCTATTTTCAACCAAGGGTGCACGAGATTTGGAGTCATAGCTCTTTAAAAAAATAATGGATGAACATAATTTGAAACTTATATTTAATATTTTTACGTTCGATATTTCGACCAACAAATTATATAATATGCAATATCATACTCTTTTATTATTTTTTTTATTATAATATTTTTCTTCCCCACATATAAATTTATTAATTTGAATTGAATACCATGAAAACATGTAAATAAATATATTTATTTATTTATCTTTTATTAATATTTTATCTATTTTTAAAATTATTTAAAAGAAAACGACTCTCTTGAGTCACCACATTGACTCCATCCGAGTCAAATTCAACCTCGGACGAGTCTGAGTCCGAGTCACGAGTTATCAATCCCACCTTGTTCCCTCCACAGTTTCCCCCCAAAAGAATGGGAATGGAAGGAGAAGAAGGAAGATCGAAAACCCCTCTCTCATAAACCCTAGCTTTTCAATCCATCACCACAAGGAAAAATGACAAAATCTCGATCGAATTCGCGCTCAGATCGCTTTTTCTCGATCCTATTTCATATTCTTCTCCTTCAATTTCCTCCAACAACCTTCGGAATCAGGTAAGATTTCTCCATTTCAACCCTTTCATCTTCTCATACGATCTTTAGATCATGCTGCTTAGGGTTTGAATTCCAGAAATCTAATTGAATTCGCATATTGAGTGTGTAATTCACGAATCCTGCGATAAAGCATGGATCTTTTTCTCCGGTTCTCATTCAATTACTTGTGGAGAGGTTTTCTGTATCTTGATTCTTTTGAATTCATGAATAGAAATAGGTCTTAGATTAGATTTTTGTTTATCCTTATTGAATGTGACAAGAATGTGATTGATCTATCTGTGAACTAGCTGGAGTTCATGATATGATGCAGTGATTGGTCTGCAATACATACGCCTGCTTGTTTAATCTGTATTGAATTCATAGGATTTGTGAGCAGTGCATTTATATTGAAGTGGTTGGTTAATATCTCTTTTGATAGGAAGTGGTTGACCATTCATTCATCACCCTATGAAATTTAGTCATAGGCAAGTGATGGTCTCAGCTACATCTCCATCTTAGGTATTTCATTCGACGCCTCTTTATCGTGAATTTCTAAATATGCAAATAGGCCTGTAATGAATCTACATTCTTATGAACTCACAATATTTTTAGAGAGAACAATATCTTATCGCAATGTTTCCACGTTCTAGTTAGGGCAGTGATGGCTTCTGGTGCTTTTAGAAGCCAAGTGAACTCTTAGAATTACCAATCTTGTTATTAGGAAACTCTAATGTTATTAGAATTACCAATGGTTACAAAATACCAGGGCTGAGTTTTCTCTGTTCCCGTGATTACTGGGAGTCAAATGCAGGAAGGGATTTATAGAATTATATTTAAAAAAAATATGGGTTGAAAAGCATGTAGGTTTTTTTTCCCCAGCAAGGAGCATTTCTGTAGAAGATATGCATTTGAATGGCTTCTTAGTTTTGTTGATTTCAAAATGAATTGAGTCCATAAAAGGTATTTATAATTTCTATTATAAATTTTTTAATGGGTCATGTTGGTTGCATTCTGGACTGAGGCTTATTCTTTTGTTTTGCTCTGTAATTTCATTTCGGTGTTGTCCTTGGCATATCTTAGTTTATCAGAATCTGTTATTATTTGCTTTGTAGGATGGATGTGGGCCTTCTCAAGAAACCATTATGCATAAATACAGTTCAAGGAAGATATCTAATATCAGATGATAATGGTATGTCAATGTCTTCACCGTGTACTAGACGTTACTGTATTTTTGTGTGCACGCGCGCGCGTGCTTTATGAGCATCTTATTCTTTCTGTGGGAGCAGTGGAGCACTCTGCACTGTTAAATTTATGTAGGAGTAAGAGTAAGACCATCACTGCCTTCTCACAAAATACACTAAATTTACTTTGCCTATTGGATGTTTTGATATGGTTCAGTTATGTATCTATTGGGGTTGAAAACTCAGTCTTTAGTCAAAAGGTTGAAGGGATGACATTTTGCTCTTCCAGAGCTGCAGGCTTTGCTACATCTATCCACAGGCTGTGCTCACTCGTAATGCCCTAATTTATATTTGAGACTTGTTTGCTAGTTATTAATTGATCGTGCCTCATGGGCCAATGTTACCATCCACACTCCGCGTCTCCTGGCAAGCATTGTAACTTTTTCAGTGGGTTGACTGTTATCTTTGTATGTTCCCAAAGGAATTTTTTTTCTTTGTCACAATTTATAAGTTATTCATAATTTTATATATTTATGGGACCAAAAAAAAAAAAAAGCCAATTTAGATGTTGAAATTGATAATATAGCATTCCATAAAATACTGGTGATGTAGTCACTCAAATAAGAAGGTAGAACTCACTATTTTTCTTAAATATTTTTTTTAATGTTTTTTATCTATTTTATCTGTATTTCTTTGCTGCCTTAGAATCTATTAAGGCTAATAATAATTTACTATCAGTTACTGTACCATAGGGACTATTTTGTAACTTTGATTTAGTCTGCCAAAATATTAGTAGATGGTAGTTTCTAAATGCAATCAAATGTACTTTAGGAAAGGAAATGTACCATCAGTCCCCCATCTACTTTCCTATCTGCTTCACTCATCATTACTAATGCATTGTATTGCAGGCTATGTTTGTGATGCTTTGTCACGTGATACACGGTCCCGATGCTGTCCTGAAATAGGAGAAAGATTCCCTTGTCAGTGAGTTGCTTTTCTTTTTTCTCTAATCCTTTGTTCTATTTTAATACTTTTTTGAACATAAATGTTCAATATTAGAATTTCTTTCTTTTTGCAGGGGATGTAACCTTGTCTCACAGTGCTGTAACTCCTATGAATTTTGTGTTTCTTGCTGTCTAAATCCATCTCAGGTATTTTCTGCTGCTATTATTCCTTGTAGCTTTCATAATAAGTAGGAACTTTCTTCTCGTACACTAAAACAATGAAAAGACGACATGACACTGTCATCCTGTTCAAGAGTTGCCAAGTTATCTCTCTATCATGCTTGGAAAATGATACGATATTTAGGACTGTGACTTGGCAATTGGGACGTGTTTAATAATTTGACATGCCAATTCTGTTCTGTTATGTCTTTCTTTCTGTAATTTGTTGCTATTTAGTGGTTAGGAAAAAAATCATTTAAAGATAGTTGTTACACACTAAGTCAAGTTCTTGTTTACTTTTAGTTTGCCAAAGCAAAAAGTACATTGGAATATCATGTTTATCAGCAGATCCTTCTTACATTCCTTTACAAGCCAAAAAAAGATATCACCTACCTTAAAGCTCTGCTATAGTTTTAAGAAGTCTACAGTCTCGCATCCGACTCATTCCTCTTATGCTTGCAAATTTTCAACTCTGTGTGTTTTTAGCCATATCTCTTTGCATCTCTCTCTCTCTCTCTCTCTCTCTCTCTCTAATGCACTCTCTCCACAGCCCCTTCTCCCTCTCTAATTCTCTCTTTGCATAATCTAGGATGCATAGCCTCTTTGCCTATCTCACTGTCACCTCATAGGTTATCTCATTAATGACTTTTATTTTAGCGATTCTTCAAATTTTCCATTATTATCTTTGGTTTTCTTTACGTACCATGCGAAATCTCATGGATCAACAAGGCAAACCTTTTATTGGTTTTCTTTCTATTGCTCTATCTTGTTGTTTTTTCTTCTTCTCTTACATTGTTGGCATATATGTACTCTTTTGTCTCATATTTCATCCATGTTTGGTCGATGCATTCTTTCACGACTGATAAAGAAATGATTGTTTCACTTGCTATGCATTTTTATTGAATGATAATTTGTTTGTTTTTAACTGTTAAGAAATTTGATTTGTTTATGGGATTCTTTCAGATCGGTTAGGATGTAGGATTATTTTCTTTCTTACATCTAGGCTTTTGTTCCTTTCAAGGTTCTCTCTTTGTTTCATTTACGACTTTTTATATTCTTGTAATTAGAAACTAATGAAAATTTAGATATTTGATTTATTCATTTTATTTATTGTAGTTTTCCTTTTGTGATTCTTCTCTGAACTAATAGAAGTTAAAACCAATATGACTCTGAAAGAGATTTGATTACTTGAAACTGAGTATTTGTTATGAGTTGTCTGTTCTTCTTTCGATTTTTCGAAATTTTCTTCTATTTAATTTTTTTTATAGTTTATACTTACATTTGCAATAGACAAAAAACTTGTCATCTTTTGTGTACCCTTGCTTCCAAGTATTTATGGAGTATACAAGTAGTGATGGATGTCATTTTAGATTAATGATGTTTGTTTCATTAGAGTTCCTCGTGCACTTTGTTCTCTGTAGTATTCAATAAAATAAATATGTGCACTAGCATGTTCATATGCTGTTTCTGAGTGATATTGCTTAAACAGAATAATGTAATAAAAATATTAACAACGGAGCCAAGTTGGTTCCTCAAAATATCTATGTTTTAAAGCTAATTGTATTTAGGAATATTTGTTACCAGTGGATATACCATATATAATCATATGCCAATATCATGTTTATCATCCACTTGTAGGAAGCATTTACCATCTTGATTTTCTTTTGTAGACAAAAAAGGAGCTTGCTTTAACGGTTAAGAGAGCCAAACCAGTTACTGCAGGTGATCTTATAGTTTATGTTTGGTTTGTTGGATGGGAGAGTTGTTTTCTATTGGGCAGGAGATTTTTTTTATTATAATTGATTATAAATATTTTGCATTTTTATCTTTGGACAGGCACTTATGGAAGCATCTTTGATTTTTGTGCTGGACGGTGCCGTCATAATTCTGCGAGTGTGGTACTTATTTTATGGATCTTTTCATTTTCAAATATCTGGTCCTTCCCAACCTTCACATTTAGATTATAGCTTCTGGTGTTGTTCCATGCATGTTTTTTTTTTTTCCATATATATATATATAGTGTGTTATTAGTGTTAGGTGATGTGGACCTTTGATGTTTGAACTATTTTTCCTGGCATCAGTTCCAGTTTTGTGCATGTAGCAATTTAAATATCATCTTCTCTGATGTATTTGTACTTTCAGGTTCATGAAAATGCTTATGCAAGTGACTTCCATCACTGCTTTTTTCTGCCGACAAATTCTTCAAGTAATCTTTTGTGTATTTGACTTTTTTTTTTTATTATCTTTGTTTGTGTATTTTTCACCTATGAATATCATGCAAACCACCATGTGGGGCCATGGATACACACCAATTAAGGGTCAGGGGATGGGAAGGTCTATAATGGATTATAGATGCCAAGATCAGCCTAATCTGGTCATTACCGGTATAGAATTTAATGCACTAAGTTTAATGATGAAATCAATTTTAAAATAGAGTATCAATCAAATGACAAATCCAGGTAGGTTGTGTCCAATTCAGTTGAGTGCCAAACCCTTTCCTTTTGGTGAGTTTAGAACTGAGTGGCTTGGATTGGTCATAGGTGGCCCCACAAGGAGGTGCTAATGGTATTCCGTGATAACTGGTTCTCATTTGAAAATTTGGTATATACATTTAGGTTTGTGAAGTTTGCCAAATGCCAATTTTCTAACAATAGGCAAATTCTGCCATGTTTTTGAGGTTTCTGGGTCTTCGTGATACTTAGCCTGCTGCCCTGCACTGTTGTTTTAGTTTTTAACCTCAGCTTTGTTTGTACTGGGTAGCATTGGGGATGGAAATGGGTTAGGTTGAACTGGTGAATGGCCCCAACCCACCCCAACACACACAAACACACAATCAGGGGCAGGTTGGTCGTGGTTTTGTTGGGTTTTGAGCAGGTAGGGGTTTACTGATCTTGACTTGACTTGCGTTCGGGTTTTGGCTGCCTGGACCCACCCTTCGCCATTTATGGACCAATTTACATATTTGCTAATAAAATATAGCATACAAAGCTCACCTAGCTTGTCACAGTTGGTATTGGACATTTAAAAAAGTGGTGCTAAGTTTGTAGGTGTTTGCTCATCTTAGCAAGAAACGTAAACAATTTTTTTCATATTTTAATGTCTTAAAACAAAAAAGTAAAATACAATTGGCATCAAACTGCCAGGTCTGTACCTGTCACAAGGTGGGTACGGTATCGCATGTCATAAACCCGTTATGGGTAAGGTCAGGTGTTCAGGGTGGGTGTGGGCTTACCCTGACCCATACCAAGTCCATTGCCATCCCTAACTGGCATTGATGTACAAAGCCTATCAGTTATCCTTAACCTCCCTCTTTTTTTTGGATGAGCTCACATTTTGACCATTCACTTTAGCAGGGGCAACAGATACTCCTTCAGAAGCAAGGTTGACGGGTATCACTGTTGTCATTGGAAGGTAGGGATTATGGCATCATGGTTATTATTATTATTATCTCACAGCTCTCTATCAAAAGCTTTTGGCCAACTCTTCCTTAACAAAATGTCATGATAGGCAAGGAGAATCTTGCAACTCAGTCTGCAAGGCAAAGGGGCAATCATGTGTTCCAAACAAGCTTTTGGTGCTAAATACCTGTGAACTGTAAGCATTGTAACTTTTAACTTTAATAGGCAACTATTCTATCTCACTTTTTTCTTTTGATGAGTAACCTATGTTGTCTCACTTGTAGCAAGTAACCCCACCCCCACACCCCAAAAAAAAAAAAAAATGTTGACTCCATGCATCTTCTACTATATACTCTTAATTAATTTTTTGAGTTGAAAAATATATTCAAGCCATCAGGTAGAAGTTTTGTCTAGTAGAACCATGCTTTCTTAATAAGTTTCAATGACAGTGCTGGTTTTGAGGTTAATCTCTGTGTTAGTGGGGTATCCATGTGTAAAGAAGTGTTTAAAAAGAGGTTGGTTACCATGTGTTCTCATGGGGAACAAGGGCCTTCTAGAAAGATGAAGATATGAACGTTCTGAAGAACATTGTTTTTAAATCCCAACATCAAAATAATGTTCGGAAAAGAAAATATTCGTTAGCTAACTCAAAAGAGAACATGCTCAGTGACTCGGTCAAGTTTCTACTCAAGAAGCCTTAGACAATCCGGTGGAACCCAAATATGAATGTAGTCCATTAGAACTCGAATCCTTCTTCTTTCCAGTCCCTTGCTGCTGAACTGTATAACTGAGGGTTGTTAACCGATCCTGCAAAAGGCCTGCAACCATCTGGACTCATCGAATCATCTCTTGCCTTTTGACTTAAATACCAATGGAGTAGTAGTTGACTGTAGTCAGGATCCTTTGCAGTACCCTCTCTAATGTATATTTTTGAAGGAAAAGTAGCGGCAACTAAAACCAGTTAAGCAAATCCACACTGTTATAACACCATGCAGCAAAGCAATGCATGAGAAACGAGAATTTGAATTATTTGAGCGGCCTATTGTTGAAACACGATCCAAATAAAAGCCCTAAGGCTGTCGACCACGGTAGACAAGAAATACCTTCATTTATTTTAAATCAGTGAGAAAACAATCCTCTTTACATGTTTCTGACTAGTAAATATAATCCTCTTTACCGGCTTTTGACTAGTATATATAGTATTTTTACCCTAAATTAGCATGAAATAATCCTGGTCATACATTTTTTTATCATGAATATACCTATTAAATTTATTGGCATCTACCCATGCTGATAACAGTAGACCCTGCATACTTAGATGGAAAGTTGAAAAGAAAGAAACAATATTACTTGTTTTACAACTGCTTTTTGGCCCTCATGGCTGATCCTGCTCTTACAGCTTCAGGCCTAGCATGGTCTTGGACTTAGGCCTGGGCTAGACCGGGCCTGTTCTGTGCCTGTGCCTGTAAACCTTTAAAGGCTGGGTGGCCTTCCACCCAACTGCACATAGCAGCAGGGAATTTTTGTTAGACATGCCTGGTACAATGCCATAAATGAGACTGACACTATTTCTAGTACTTAAACCTGTAGTAGACACACGATACATCACTCTCGTTAGAAATTGATTCCCATGTGCCCCTATTTTGTTTACTTAGGGACCCCTACCTGAGTCCCAACATTTGCAGGTAAAGTAAATAGTTTCAAAAATAGTATGGCATCTTACACATTTTACTTTTTAATTATGTTTGAGCAGTTGAGATTAGAACTAAAACATGTCTAGCCACATTAAGTGTTTATATGAGTCTTAGGGTTTCCATGCAAACATACATATGCCAATCATACTGCTGGATGTCCCACTATGGTTGGATTTTTGGATTTTTCTGTAAAATTTTTGCAGGTTTTTGGAGGATTTTGTGTGGCTAGATTTTTTACAACTTGCATGATTTTTACATCATTCAGGGTCACGTGCTTTTAAAATTTGACCTGCTTTTCTTTTCAGTTTTCTCAATGCTAATGGAATTTTTTTGAAAGCCCTTTTATCAGCCACATGTGAATCTCTTTCAGCTTGGTACATATTTACACTTTCAAGAGGGTAATGAACGATGGAGTTTGCTAGATTTTTGCCAATTCTCTGGTTGTATATGTTGTGGTTCTTAGCAACCTTAGGTCTTTTTTTCTCTTTTTTCTTTTTAATCCCAGATTTCTTCGGTTTGGTATCAGAGCATATCAAGCGGCATAAACTTGGTATTACAAAATTTTTGGGTTGGGTCAAAGAGTGGCCGGATTGTTTGGAACATACCCGGGCTTGGTCATTAGAACCTTGCTTGTGTTTGCATACTTTCTCTTGTGACATCTCCACCCTATCTTTTGCTCGATTTTTATTATTACTGAACACATCTATAATATTCACATGCTAATCCGTCGGACAGATTTGTTCATCAAGAGTAGAGGCATTTGACAATTTAATTTTTGCCTTCTTTTCTCCAAATAGCCTGCAGAAATACATGACTTGTAAAGGGGCATGTTTAGCCAGCATCGGAGGAGATCAACCAGCTGAAGTTGTTGATGATGCACCTAATCACTTGGTACGTGTTCTCGTTGTTCAGTAATTTTTCTAATTACATTCCCTCTGCCAAACCAGCACATGGTGCAATGGTGAGAGTAAGAGTACAACACTCCCATTGTTGGGGAGGTCGAGGAATTGAGTCCTTGAGGGTTACTTCATTGTCATTCCCAAAAAAGCCTCTCTCTCACATATACAATTGCAGTTATAATACAAAGCAAGGCAAACCCACGCACACAAAAAAAAGAAAAAAAAGAAGAGATTACACTTACATATACAATTGCATTTAGATTGTGTAGCAAGGCAAGTCATATTGCCATTTGGCAATTGACACGATATCAGCTATGCGCTAAATGTGGACTCCACTAACCTGATATTGCTGCAAAGCAAGATCAATAACTTATTAGCAATGATACATTAGGACTCTTAAGCCATTCAAATGTTTCATCGTCTTCAACAATGTTATCAATGTGTTTGTGCACATATGTGCACAAGAGATTTGATGTGACAATAAGGAAAGAATGCAAGTATAAAGGAAAGACATGCATGTAACACTCATCAAGGGGATTACTGTTTTCCTACTTGTTTCCCTTGAAAAACATAGGGATATTAGGGTACTCTTTCTAACTAATATCTGTTAAACACTTGGTGTGTTACCCTGATTTGTCAAGCATCATTGTCATTGTAACCTTATCCCATCATTTTGGAGTAATCTTTTTGAGTTACGGTCTTCCACTGGGACACCATATGAACCATGCTCTATGTAGCTCTACAGTGCCATTCCTTTCATTTCTATTCCAGCCGAGGTCTTTCTTAGTCTCCTTGTAGTTCCCTGAACCTTATCCTTTCAGTTCGTGGTGCAGGGGCTGCTTTACACTCATGAATTAGCATTCAACCCTTTTTGACACCTGAATTTGACACACTTTTGGATTGATCATGCAAAAACATGAAACAATTGTTTCATCTAAGGGGTTATTTGTTTGAACTCATTTACATGTGTAAATGATTTACATGGGTAACCATTACACGTGTCACGTTTGTTTGTGCAAATTTATGCATGTGGTGCATAAATGAAGTGGTAAATGAGGCCATTTACACACCATCATTTTCACACCTGCATAGGTGGTGTGAAAGAAAAAGTCTATTTGTCCCAACATCGGGACCAACTTACATGGGAGGAGGGTAAGACATGTGAATTGGTCTCGACATCGGGACCGATGTCGGGACATGTAGCAGCTCTCCAAAAATGATTAACATTCCCTCTTGGCAAAAGGTGCTGGTACAGGTTCCACACAGTGATTTTTTCTCAAGTGGGGCCCATAAAAAAACTTTTATTTTTCCCATTCTTGTGGGCCCCACATTTGTTATCCAAACTGTTCAATTTGTTTATTGAACTAATAAACCCCCAGATCTTGAGGCTGATTATCTTTAATCTTCATAAATTTTGAGTAACTTGTGTGACCGTCCCAACCTATATATCTAAATTTTCTGGACTTCCATGGGCCTCCAATTCATGATCCAAACCATTCAATATTCTTGTATTAATGATAAACATCAAGGTGTAAGATTCATATCTTAATTCTTACTGGATTTTGAGAAATGTGTGAAAATTATCCAATGAATTCAAATAAATCTAAAACCATTGGATATACTCATTTACAATGTGCCTTGGAGTGCGTTTCAGAAAAAATATTAGTTAGTAAGAAAAGTATCATTGAACTAATTAAAATATTAAAATATTTTAATTAGTTCAATGATAATTTTCTTGGAGTGCATTTCAGAAAAGAAAATGAGCTTCAAAAAGTACAAATCCAGGATGGTGTCATGTCCAATGTGTCTGACATTGATACAAGCTCATTTGGAAGAATCCATCCAACATAACCCAGTGACCATGTCATACTGGGCCACATGATAGCCACAAAATCAAACAAGGGTTTGTGGTTTGAGATTCTACGAAGTATGAACATCAGTTCTATCAATGTTGCTAAGTGCTAACTGTCTGATGACTGATTGTGTCCCTTACACTGGTTTTTTAGTTCAACTGTCTGTTTCATTGCCTTCGACCTGTCATCTTACAATTGTCAATGTGGGTGATTATTGGTAGATGCGCAATAAAAATTCCTTTTCTATCAAGTAGGGTGCATTGTTCCATCGACACGCTGTGGGGTAATCTTAGTGTGGTTCAGAAAAAGTCATGCACAAAGAGTTGTCACAGCTCACAGGTCAAAGGAAAAAAAAAAAAAAAAAAACCTATGCTGAACGGTTTGTTTTCTATTTCAGAATCCAGGAGCATGCTTATATACCCAATCACAGGCGATGCTTTCATGTGATGGTTCACATCAACATACTAGGCGACTTTGCCCCTGTGCTTAGCATTTTTGATCTACAGTATTTTTTCCCCTGTAGTAATGTAACATCATTTTTTACTATTTTTGTGTCTGTGTGCTATGTGCATGGTTATGTCATGCGCATAAGCATATGCCTATGCATCTGTGCACACGGGAACGCCTATTTGGACATGTAAATTGTAAGTCATCTTCCATAATTTCAAATTTAGTTCATGATACATTTCCCTTGTTTCACAAACCATATCTAGTAGATGGAGGGGAGTGGATGCTATCTGGATGATGTACATTATAATGGTTATGAATGTCGGACGTGTATAGTGTGTCCACAGGTACACTGTTCTTAAAGTGGGTCCTTTAGTACAGCGACTTATAATTTTGATCTGATGGGCTCAACTGTGGATCAACCATTCCCCAGAAGTCTCTCTTACTGGAAAATCCGAGCTTCACCTGTATGGTCCTTTTTCTTTTTTGGTCGTCCTGGATTGCTGCAGTATTTTTTTTTTTTCCCTTCTTAACTATTTATCTGTAGGCTACGGTTGCAAGGGCTAGGAATGTCCCCTCAACGAATTTTGTGGTATGGTCCATCCAATGTGGGGAGATCAGTCTGGATCACCAAACCACCTGAAAATGCTAGAGTTTTCCATGCTCAAGTTCATTGAACTCGAGCAGGTTCGGTGATATTACGTTACATGATATTGATTTAAGTGGTTTGTAGGATAATTGTCCAGAGAGTCTTCTTATTTGAGACTCTCTTAAGATCTTTTATGGCATGGTCTTTCCACTGTGGGGTCCACCAGATCATAAGTCTGGATCACCAAACCGCCTGAAAATGCTATAGTTTGCCATGCTCTAGTTCATTGAACTCAAGCAGGTTCGGTGATGGTACTATATATGATATTGATTTAGTGGTTCATAGGTTAATTGTCCAAAGAGAGTCTTCTTAGTTGAGAGACTCTCTTTAAGATAATTTTGTAGGTCCAACCTATGACCAATATAAAGTCCCAACTGACACATGCATATACCCTTTCTATTGTCATGCACCCAGATTTTGCCCTGATTTTACTAATATCCACCGCTGGATTGAATCTACAAAAAGCTTATACCAAGTCACAAGACTTTTGGTCCATTAATAGATGGCCAATGGCCATCATCTGCAAAAATATGATCTTTTTCCTGCTTCAGCTGCTAGATGGTTTCCCATTTCATTCCACATCATTCTTAGTTGCAGACTCTCCCCGCTCGCTTATACGGTTCTACCTTCTCATCTGTGATCATTCACCCTTCAGCACCCCCTAACCCCATGTGTTCCTTAATTCCCTCACTCTTGAATACTTCAGTGCAGAGGAATGCCTGAAAAGCCTCTAAAGCTTACTGGACTGCATATCCTCTGCTTTTAACAGATATCTTCAATACAGTCTATCAGAAGGTAATACATATAAAATGTATCTATGTTGTATGCATGTATGCACATGCTCCAATTTGGAACACCTCCTATGTCGGCCAATTGTCATCTATTAGTGTACCAGAAGTTTTATGATTCTATGGTATAAGACTTTTGGAGATTCAATCAGTGGTGGATATCAGTAAGATCTGGATCAAATGCGTGTGCATGACAATGCAAAGGGGTATATGCGTGTGTGATGCAGTAAACAGGCACATTTTTGTGGGAATACTCTTTTCTGTGGTATGTGCTAATCCATTGTTCTGGTAGAATAATTTTTTGAGGAACTTGTTTTGGCAAAGTTCTGCTATTTTGAGGATTTAAACTTCTGAGAGGGAGGAGTCGGAATTATGATTTTTTTCCCTGCGAAAATGGGTAGCCGTGTGATCAAGAGATTCGTGAAGATTTAAGATGTTTGTCATGGAATCAATCATGTGTTTATATATTTGTTTAAATGCTTGTGTTATTCAAATCTATCCTAGTATATGTTGATCCCACTGACGTATGTTGATCTTTAGATGAACCCTTGTGGCCTTTTCATTTGTCACTTTCTTGAGTTCAAGGTAGAGTTCCACATCTAAGAGCACATTTCTTTATAACTGAAACTCTCATTGATATGGCTAATGTGATGTTTCGACATTGAACTTCTTGTGGAAAATGTTTGCAAAATCCAGCAATTTTGAGGATTTCAAATTCAAATTCTGAGAGGAAGGAGTCAGAATTGTAACTTTTCCCATAAACTGTGCCCTCTCCCTCCTCTTTCCAACACTGCACATCAAAAAAAAAAAAAAAAAATGTGGGAATTCCATGGGTGTGGAGCACTATTTATATAAGTAGAGTACCCTAATAAATGTCTCTCAGCTGTGTAGCTCAGATAAGTAAACAAAAGTATCCTCCTAATGATGGATAGAGGGGGAGAAATGCCTCACAGCTAGTATGGATTAATGCCGAGCGAGTAATATTGTCCTTGTTATCTTGCAAAGCTAATTTAGCCAAGCTACAACTGAAGAAGTATAATTTTGAGGTGCTATGTAACGCCCCACTCCATACCCATGCATGATATTGTCCGCTTTGGCCCACAAGCCTCACGGTTTTGCTTCTGACGGGCCTCAATCATCAAAAGGCCTCATGCAAAGTAAGGATGTAAGCTCTACATATAACTCCATTCACTTTCCTCTCTATAGTCGACGTGGGACTCCGAGGCGACACAATCCACCCCCTTAAGGGGGCACGTCCATGTGCAGTAGCCAACCAGCCGTCTTAGCCCGCCCACATGGAGATCTGTCCACTTGCACCAAACCACAGCAGAGGACCGACACTCGAACTAGTCGATAGTCAGTTCTGATACCATTTGTAATGCCCCACCCCATACCCATGCATGATATTGTTCGCTTTGGCCCACAGGTCCCACGATTTTGCTTCTGATGGACCTCAACCCATCAAAAAGCCCCATGCAAGGTAAGGGTGTAAGCTTTATATATAACCTCATTCACTTTCCTCTCTATAGTCGACGTGGGACTCCGGGGCGTCACATGCTACGTCTTCCTCGGCCACTCGAAGACATTGATAATGAGGGGCCTATTTGTTTCATGTAATTGAATTCCTAGGAATTCCAACACTTCATAGTTCTATCAAGCAATTAAAAATGAAGAATCAAGGGTGAATTTATAAAAATGACAATCAAATAAACTCCACTTTCATTGAAATTTAATGAAGGGAACTGAAAAACGAATACCCACCAACCACCCTAGTAATTCCAATGCCAAGAAAGTCAAAGTACCATCCATCGCGACCTTATATCCATCAATCCTTACTTCATCCTTCACCCTCCTCACATCATTAATAAATTCCTACCTATTCAGTTCCAATGCATTCTAAAGGTAAAGCAAACATGCCCTAAATGAATAGATAGAGGGTAAAAGAAGCTGATTAACATATAATCCGGTTTTAATCCTTTCATACACCTTATTTCCAAATTAAAGAGCTGCAGGAGATATTTGTTGACCAAAACAGCTCCAGATGTTCTTAACTTGGTATTTGTTTTATGGCCTGTTTTGGAGGCGCCCCCAAATTGCCAGAAGGCTAATACCATCTCCTTTTTAAGGATCTAGTATAAATTTGTTGGCCTCTGGTCGGGCTGGTGGAACCATCAATTGTAACAAAACCCAGGTGCACTGTTAGCCACTATAAGAACCCAGGTGCCTCAGGGACTGATTGTAATTGCTTATTTTTTACATTGCCATCATTGTCGTCGTCAAAGCCTTATTCCATTTTATTTAAGTGGCCCTTAAAGAGTTACAATTTATGCAGAACTGTCAACATAGAACCAGTAATTTCTACAGGAGGGTGTGTTTGTGTGATGATAGGATTTTTGTATCCAGGGGAGGAGGACTCCTCTGTTCTTACCCCCTCACAGGAAATCAATACTCTCCATTGTGGAAAATCAACTCATTTTTTTAACCCTTGTCCAGGAGAAAGTGTCACAGAAGAGGCCCAATCTATGATGCACAGATACTTCGAAATAGGCAACGTATTGTGTCGTAATGGGCAACGTATTGTGTTGTATCGTATCCGATACTTCACTTTTTACGTGTAAAACCCGTGTCCTTTCCATCTCTATGGCCTATCCTAGCCGTATCCATGCCATATCTGGGCATCATAGGGCCCAATGGGGAAAAGTTTTTTTTTTCATTTGGCAAACATGAGGCTTTCATCATCAACCAAAACAAAACAACCCCTTTCTTCCCTTGCCCTTTTATTGATTGAGATTAGATACATATAATCATATCTTTAACAGCAATGACACTCTATCCACAACCCTGTCCTCTCATTGTGCACAAAAAGCAATTAGATGAAGGAACCCAAAAGAGGGAAAAAGGAAACACAACCCACATGCACATTACCCTGTCAAACAACTCAGAAGAGAAATTCATCAGTCAGCTCCTCTGCATTGATTTGAGCCCAACTTCCTCTTTTGGAGAAACCAAACCAAACCAAATTCAAATCTCAGAAGCTATAGTCTGGTTTCAAGCTCTTCCTGCTCATGGGTTTTGCACCTTGTTGCCTCAACTCCTCCAGACCCATCTCACTCCCCTTCTCCTCTCCTCCTTCCACCTCTTCTTCCTCCACAAACTGAAAAGCTGGGTGTTTTAGAATGTTGTTGAGAAGTTGAGTCCCCCTGAGAGCATTTGTCAGAGGCAAATGTCCCTCAGGTGTGTCATCCTTCAACTCCCATATGAACTCATCAGGGAATGCTCTGTAGTTGTATTGCTCCATCTCAGTGTCAAGCTTCTTCATCCACCCCACATTCATGAAGAACTTGGTGAAGTCCCTCTTGGCCTTCTTCTCCCATATCCTCTTCTGCACACTGTAACCAAACTTCCCATTGCTGTGCTCTCTCCAGAGGGAGTCGATGGTGAGGAGGTCAGCTTCTGAAATGAATTGGACTTCAGAGAAGAAGACATAGCCGCGCTTCTGGGCGGCATCGCCTGCAAGGACTATGATGAGGCGGCGGGTCTCTTCGTCGGCTTGGCGGAAGTTTTGGGTGGACAAATGGTGTAAGAGTTGATCAAAGGAAATGGTGGAGGTTGTGGAGGTGGGAGTGGAGGAAGAGGAGGAGGTGAGGGAGGAGGAGGGGAGAGAAAAGGTGGTGAAGAGCTTGTGGGTGGTGGAGGTGGGAGAAGGGGTGGTGGTGGGTTTGAGGAAGAGGGTGGTGGGGAGGGATTCAGGTGGTGCAAAGGGGTTGTGGCGGCGTAGGAGAGGGTGGTGGAGGGGTTGAAGAGAGGTGCTGGCCATGTTGAGAGAGAGAGAGAGAGAGAGAGAGAGAGAGAGAGAGACTGTTGGGTTGGTTAGTTATGGATGGGATAAGGAATGGGTGGAAAGAGGGGGAGGGAGAATTTGAGATGTCATCAAGAAAGGGTAGAATTCTAGATTTTGATTGGATGGATTTGGGTGAGGCTAGATATCTCTCTTTGGTAGAGTTGAGGGGCCTCTTCATCTGCTCTGGATTAGAGCTGATCTCAATTTTGATCCAGCCATTATCCACCATTGGATTTAATGATTAGAAATGGTTTCATTATCTGTCTGTTAAAACTGGGGTCCTTCAATAAAGGGTTTAGGATCATTTCATCCACATACCAATGGTGGTATGCAGTCCAGTCTATGGGCCCACTTGGGCCCTCCTTTGATAAGTCTACTCCCAAGTTGGCCCCAAGCCCAATTTGACACTTACCTCGTCTTTCACGGTTACATCAAATCTCAAAGAGATTTTGGTTCAGACAGATCAAGTTAGGCTATTAAGTCAAGGGTTAGGAATATCAAATTAGTCCGGTCTTGTATATTTCTGGAAATTAAAAACAACCAAATAATCTAAAGATCCTAGTAATCAACAACATTGATCATGAAATCCCATACTATTAATCTATTAACTATCTTAAACTCAATTATTGAAAAGGCTATAATTTAGAAAATCATTTCAATTTTGAGTCATTAGAATCGCGGGTTAAGACTTTCTTTAAGAGAGTGATATTTGGTCCACCACCTATCCTCAATGTCCCTGTAGATGGCACCTGCCCTGGTGATATGGATGCATCCTAGTGTTTAGGAAGCCTGAATTTCCATTACAAGAAGATGGTTTACATACTTGTTGATGGGGCTTACATATAAGGTGTTTCCGCCTTTAATTCAGGAAGGGGTTCTCCTGTATGAACAGTAAGGATTGAAAATTCCACACTACCTTTTGGTAAGAGATTAGAGTTTCGCAAGTGCAAATTGCAATACTTATTAGTTTGCCATTAATTGAGGTTAAGGGGATAGAGAGTCCTCATCATTGATTATGAAGTTAGACAAAATTCACATGCATTTTTAACTATGAAGCCTTTCCAACTGGGAATAAAAGTTAAATTACTGGCAAATTAGAATCAATGCCAATAAAAAAAAAAGGAGAAAATGGTAGATTGAACATATAAGTTGGCCTTGGAAGACTTTATCATCATGCAATGGTTAATGTTTGCATATAGAGGTACCGGTCCTACAGATGTATTAAGTATGAATTGCAAGAATATATTGATAAAGAATAGAATATCTTGAAAGGCAAAATTTTATTCATATACAGAGTGTTCATGGTTGAGCATAATGCTTCCATTAGAGCATTGCAGATAAATCTATAAAAGCAAAATTAAAATAAAAATGGAAGGAAGATATTAACAACAACAGTCCAATACTAACATGAGCATGGAATTAAGTTCCTAAGAATTTAATGTATAATGGTCCCAATTTTCAAAAAAGAAAAAACTTAGAACAAGGATTATTAAAGAGGTGAAGGGTGAAGAATACAAAGTGGAGAAATAAATGGGACCCTAACTTTTCATATTCCAATAAATAAGAGATTACTTGATGGCCATTTGTGAATTTCCACTTTTATTTCTTCACATTTCTTATAATTCCCATAAATTCAATCCATGGATCTGAAGTGTTCAAAGGTTTTAAATATTTGAGAGATATTTTGATTTTCTAGATATTCGTTAGGGATGATAAATGGTTTGGATTTGTGGAAAGTAGGCCCCACCTAGGTAGGTAAAAAAAGAAAACCTCTCTCTCTCTCTCTCTCTCTCTCTCTCAAAGTTCTATGAGTTTTATCAAGTCACCAAGGAACCTAAAGTTTTTTGGGTATTTTTTTATTCAAATTCCAGATTTTGTTTGATATATACATATTATATAAAAGTTAGTCTCATCTTCTCCCCTTTCTTATATAAAATATCACAACAAATATATATTTATATAAAAAATGACTTTATCTTGTTTACAAAATTTATTTTATTTTAAGATATTACAACTTTTTAATTTAAAAAATACGTTTTTCAGCCCATCGAAGGCACGACCCTATGGTGCTGGGCCAAGCTTTGTCACTCACAGACACGACACGACCCGTCTGGCACCCCTAGCGCCACCCATTTCTATATCTAGGGCGTAACACCGCAACACAATGCAGCGATTGCCTCCAATTTAACACTCATTTAGATAACTAGACACTAATTTAAAGGGATCTCAATCATCTTGTAACCCTTGAAGATGAGATTTAGTTGGTCATATATCCACGCATAATCCTTTCTATCATGCCCCTCTTCACATGTGGGTCGCACTCAAATCTCGGGCGGGCGAGAGGGGGGGTTTAAAATCCTGCCCTACCCTTGTGTGGGGCTCTTGTAGGTGAAAAGGGGGTGTCTGAGACAAGGGCGGGTATGGTTAAGGTAAAAGCCCAGAAGAAAAAGGTTCCATATGTATCTTCAATTTGTATATCCTTAAGAAGGGGTTGTTGCAACCTGCCCTTATAGCTCAGTGGTAGAGCGTCAGTCTTGTAAACTGAAGGTCCGTAGTTCGATCCTGCGTGAGGGCAACAATCAAATTTTTTTTTATCCTATGGTTTGGATTGAAATCCCAAATAATTTTTTTTTTACATGTCAACAATGTCCACTTCCAGGTTACTATTTGTCCCCCATGAGAAACTTTGGGTCATGGTCCCACCACTTGAACCTGGGTTCATTGACCCACTCTGGCAGAAGGCAGTACAAAATCTTTTTGCCTTTCTCACCATCCAAGGAAATAGAGAACACACAAATCCATACACGAAACTACCTCAGCTTAAATTTAACCAACACAGGCTAGGCTTGAATGCTTGATACTGATAGTGCTAAACCCCACACTCCAGCTTAATTTGAGGCCTGACTGACTTGAGCATTGAACAATGAACAGGCCACCTCAGTCAGGCTCAAGATATGTCAAGCTTAGCCCAGCTTAAGTTTAACTTAAATAAATTCAAGTTGGGATTGAAAGAAGTACTACATCGAGCCAGGGCTCGCGCTCAAACTGGACCTCAAGCTTTTCAGATATGAAGCGCGACTAAGCTTTCCCCTCACAATACATATAATTTATGTCACAGCTCCAAGTTTCCTGGTATTTAAATTACAAGGGTGATGACAGGGTGTTCATTTCCCATCTTCCCTGAATTCTATTTCCATAACAAGAAAGGTTATTTTGATTCTCATTTTTAGATATTCACCTTTCATCTTCATTTTTTTAACCATTTGGGGAAGAATTCCCATGTATCCTATGCAAACAAAAGGCCTAGCAAATGACACTACATACCAGGAATCCAACCTCATTCATAAATAACCCCATTTAGGCATTTATGAGTGTTATTAGACAAGTCGCCTGTTTTCAATTATAATACAGATTTTGGGCCTGGAGACCCAGAAACTGATTTGGGGTTCTTGTTTTCAAGAAGGTAGTGAGTGACCTGTATAATACAGTTCTAGTGATCCATGCTGCTCAAACACAGTGAAAAACCAATACAATATCAATGTTCTTGAATTGACAAATTAAGTGATTTGAAAGAGAACACCTAAATGGGCCCTTCAAGAGAGGGACCTTTTGTCATTTGATCTCAAACCAAAAGAACCTAAGGGCCCGTTTTGGCATCGTTCTTGTGGTGTTCCATAACCTGTTTGGCAACATTATATTAAATTAACATATGTAGACAATCGACATATTTCCTTATCAAGCATCCATGTCCATGTGTGCCAAAAATAGGAAGGGTCACTCTAAAAAATAATCCGATGAATCAATTACATCATAGTTGACTTCAAAGGTTAACACTAGATGAAAAAATAATTAATATAATGGCACCTTGAAGTTTAAGCAACTGAATGATCAATTACATAGTACCCCAACTAAAACCCTACCTTTAGTTGATGCAGATAACATTGAGATACGATTTGATCACACATGACTCTTTTCAGTTTAACTCCCAACCTACAAATACCAAAGGAAGGAAAAACCAATATTAGAGAGAGATGAAAATGAACACCCATTTGCTGGATAGATTTTTCAAATTATCAAAACCCCCAAAAAAAAAAAAAAGTCATTATCATAGTCTACATTGATTGCCAGATATCTGGCTTAGAATTGGAACAGGGGATAGATGATGTGAATGAGTCCATCATTTCCAGCTTTGGAGCTTGTACTCGAAGAAACTCACTGTAGAAGAGAAGAATTATATGAGTGAAGCCAAACATGTAAAAGAATGCAAACTATTGGGTTTTTTTTTTTCAACCTCCTTTTCGGTTTGAGCCTTGTTAGCAAAATGTCTGGATCACCATTTTAAAAATGGATATGTGACATGTCGGTAGGGTTCACTTGCCTCATCGTAGTGGAAAAACAGGGTCAGAGAATTGGTCAAAATAAGACCATTTAAGACTTGTGATACACGGACACCTGAAATGATTTGCCTAACTAAAACAATGAAATGGTCAAAACAACAGGCTTTGAACATCTATCTCACAATCACCAAAATGGATTGGATGGTTAACAAAGACAATTTCAGCTGATTTTTTGGTGGATGGCTGAACTACGAACTGCACTTTTATCCCATGGACCTCACCAACTTACCATGTGTGCGTTTTTATTATGGATATCAAATAAAATGTGAGGTCCTGCCCCTGTTTTGTGTTTTTGCCTTTTGGGCGAGGGCATCCCATTAATTGTCAAGAATTTTCGATCACCAAGCTGTGTTAAGTTGGAAAACTCGGCTAAGAACTCTCTGCAACCTTTGAAGTTGTGAACCCTTTCTGCTGGGGCCCATCTCAATGGATGCCAATCACAGGCAAGGCAGGTCCGTAATCATGTAGACCACATATATAAGCATGTGGAAGAGTGGTTTTTTTTTTTTTTTTTTTTTTTTTTCTGTTCAATTTATGAAAACCATCCATCGGTCTGTATGCAAGGCCCACCATCCTACCCAAACAATAAAAGAAGAAAAGATTAAACCTTGGATTCCAGCCTCTTTGATCTCCTTGGAAGCAACTGTTCCTTTGCCAGATTCTTTCCACTTCTTAAATTCATCTCCGTAGGTTTACTGTGGGCATTGTTCTGATTTTCAGCACTGCTACATTGCCTTTTATTCTGAATTTCTTCAGGGAATTCCAAGCTATGAGATCTTTTATTGGTTGTGTCCAAGAAGTTGTCAAACTGTGAATTCCTGAAAGCACAAGCAGCAGTTTAGGAAGCATAATATTGTAATAAGTGCATCTGGATGCACCCATATTGCAAGCAGACAGAATATTTTGACAAAATGGATGATTAGCCATTCCTTCATGCATTTGCAGTACCAAGATATTAGAAACCTTACTTTCCCATCTCAAAGCATAATAAGTGCAAATCAAAGATAATGGTTTTGGATGGAAAAGTTGAGGAACAATAATGCCTACCGAATTTGGTTTCTCATTCTATACTGCGCCGAATGCATAGTGAAATGGATAGCCATTCATTCTACCACAATATTCAAGCTGCGAGTGATCTGGGGACTACAGTACACCCAAGTACACATTAAAGCTCTGCCACTGAAAAGATATTACTCTGAGCTCTCTGCCAAATTTGCTACTGTGCTCTGACCCTGAAAACATGAAGCAAAGATAAGGAACACACAAGATAGAAAATCAAATAGAAACACAAATTAGGAGAAAAGGCACATAATAAAACATCAATTGGAACACATGATAGAGCTACTGCTATTCCTTGTCACAGATCGAGTGAAACCCTTAATTCCAGGCCGTGTAGGACCGGCAAGACCTCCATGATAGCGTGCTGGCCTTCCCCAATGATGGACTACCCATAGACCAAGTAAACATATTTCCCATACACCACACCTGGCTAAATATGTCTTTCTATTCAACTCTTCTTGCATTCTCACACCTAAGTTGGGGGATCCTCCCACATTTCTAATTCTACTTTTACACAAACTAACAGTTTAGAGCTTACCACATGTCATACATCCAACAGTTAGAAACAACCTTCATCCTACTCTATCTAGAACATTTCAAACTCCTCTACCCTATTCCTACTGCACCTTGGGAATCATCCTTTGTGAAAGGCACCTGGTGGGTCCCAGATGGGTCCTCTTCTTTGCACAAACCAAATTATAGACCATTAAAACTCTTTAACTCCATTGACCATGGAAGAAGCTCTTCGTGATTAATCCAAAACCTTCCTTATTTTGTAGACCCAGACGGAGGAAGATGTCATCCGAACACTTCCTCATGTACGTGTACTTTCATCTATGCCAGCCAATCCATGCTACAATGTCTCATAGCCTCATTGCACCATATGATTGCCATTCCTTCTTAGAATAATGCTTTATGCATGCCTCCCCTTGCCAGGTTTGACACACTAACTTGTATGCATGAGATAAGTTCCAAGCACATGACTAATAGTATCCTCTTAATTTTGGTTTGTCTTTTGGGGCCCTAGGCCTGCTTGGGAGGCTTTGTTTCTCCTCTTTTGCTGTTTTGGATGGTTTCTTTGTCTCCTCTGTTTTTTTTTTCATTGCTTTTCAGTATATATCTTTTGCACTGCTCTGCTTTGATTAACACAATGCACCATTCAAAAAAAAAAAAAAAGGTTCTAAGCACATGACACACACTCCTGCGTTAGTCCTACTGCTGCTGCTGCTGCTATAAAAATAATACTGCCATTGTCTTGCACTCCTATGGATGAAAACAGGTCCAGAAACCACCACTAAAGAAGATGGTATGGGTTTCGCATTTTAGCCTGTTCCATATTCGGTTTGACTTGGGTCCACCAACATGGACCCAAATAAATTTGGGTTCCGTTCCAGTCCAGAGTTCGTACCTGCAGTCACAGGTGCCAGAATGATAACTATAACATTTATGCTGTGTAGTTCATATTTGTTTTTAAACTTGCATGTATTAATACAATAATTGCAATTAATACATAATTAGATTTACACAACCGATGGCCATTGGTCAATGCATTTCAATAGAAGAGAGATATTGACATTTTGGGGTATTTTGGTATTTGAGAGATATTAATAGCAATGCCTATTAACAGAAAAGAGCAATTAATGTTGGTTTTCTAGAAGTGTGGCACACAATTAGATAAGGACCAGACTTGGATAACAACAAATAGGGTAACTCCATATTTATCAAATATCTCATGGAGATAATTTAGCCTAAAAGAATATCACTAATCTTGTTAAGAGTCTTATCTGCAGATTCATGAGCTTATCTAAAATCAAATTTAAAGATTATTCCTTGATGGGAAGGGATTATCAAAGGAATCCTATAAATAGGATAAGGGGTTACAGCTCCTCTCTACACCGATACCTTGATGCCCCATCGATATCACATACGAAAGCATGCTAAAGGAGTGTATTAAATGCTCAAGAAAGGGAGCTGTCAACTAAAGGGGATCTGCGCGCCTGACTCTCATTCTCATGGAGTCAGGTACAATTTATTTTGTGAGATTATATAGAGGTTATTCAGATCTGTCCCAGCAACAGTAGATTAAATGATTGTGTGTTAATCAGGTTAGATTAATAATTAATAGCCATTTTGTTGTAGTGGTAGTTGATACAGCTAGAAGTGCATTGATTATGTTCTAAATTCGGTTTCAAATAGGACCCAGAATACAGGCCCTTAGTTGCTACAGCAGGTGTAAAATATAAACGAACATAAAATAGGTGTTAAGGTTGAATTGCTACATAAGATGTACTACAACTTGACCCAATTTCCATCAAAGAAAAAGATGGAGACTCGTTAAATGTGGCATGTCCAGGCATATGCCGATGAATGACCAGGGAAAAAAAAAAGGACTTCTACATCACCACATATGATTTCGGAAAAAAATAAAATATCATTTCTATCCCCCAATATGTAACTCTTTGGGTGGCTAAAATGGGCTGAAATGTCCATGGTTCAGTAATATCCAAAAGTTATGACAACAGCTTTTTACCAGGCAGTACGTTTTCCTGTCCCCTTTCCTGACAAAGCTAGTGCCCATTAAACATGCGCACACACGCACACACCAACCACCTAGCATAGTGCTCACAGGCTTACCGTGCACACCACCTAGTGGAGCCCACCTGGAGCCCCACAAATCATGGGACAGAGGGGGGATGGAAAGATCCTAATGAGTAGGGCCAAAATACCAAATTTGGGGTCAATCTCATGCCTCTAACCCGAAGCAAACCCATGGGAGGGGTGCAAAGCCATGGGAGCAATTTACCGGTCCATTTCTCCAGTAAATAACTGAAAATCAGGCATTCATGTCAGCCCATGTCAGTGGAACCAAACAACCCCCCATGGCTACTAATATATCATTTCTGCCTACACAAAACTATGTAGAAATACTAAATTGTCCCCAACGAAGTTTAAATTGGTTAGTTGCTTCCAACTATGCAAACCAAGCAATTTTTCAGATCATCCACTTCAGCTGTCATTCAGTTTCCAAGTATCATTTTAACAGATGATTTAAGTAAGATGGATAAGAACAGATGGGCCATACTTGCTCTCCAGGAAATGTCTGCGTTTGATTCCCAATATCAGGATTGTCATGTCCATCGCATGTCTCCTGATGAAGCTGATGGTCAAGTAATCCCCCCCTTTCTGATTGAACATCATTCATTGGTGAATATACTGTCAAAGGGCAATTGAATTGATGAGGCAAAGTTGACGTGTTCTTACTTTCATGGTGATCAACCTGAACACTAGACAACTGCATTATTGTATCACCACTACCTTGGGATCCTTCTCCAATTCCAGTACTATTTTCATGATGAATTACATCAGGTAGGCAAGAATCCTCATGGAATTCATCGGACAATGTCAGACTGTGTTTCCCAGAAACTTCATCCACGAAGTGGTGAACACTGGCAGTTTTCAATGTCTGGACCTCTAACAGATCTCGGCATTTTGGCTCATCCAAGTTGAAATTTGCATCCATGCCATGACCGCATTCATTTAAAGAATTGTTGGATACTGAGACACTGCCATCATCCACTTTAGAAGCAGCAACCAGCGAATCTTGAGGTACTGTTTTACTGTGTTTTGGACAGGATAGTTTGCTAAAATCCATCTGATTTTGTAAGCTAGAATCTGGTTTACATACGTTTGAAACCACCAGGCCATCTTCCTCTAAGAGTCTTTCCACTCCTTCTGGAATGCTTTTTGATGTTATTGCACAGGACCTAAACAAATTATCAGCTACATCTTTTTGAGACTGCCTAGAATGACAATTCTCTCTCTCTACTGAACTCGGGGAAGATTTGATATGTTGAGAATCGTCATTCCTCTCATCCTCTTTATTTTGAAAACCTGTTTCCAAATAACCCATAAATGAAGATTTCGCACGTTCACCAATATCACCTAATCCTTTAAGCTCTTCATGAAGAACACGGGATTTATTATGGTGTACTTTCTGGTACATACATACTTCATCCTTCAAAACCTTAATCCAGTCAGATGGACCTGAGTTTAAATCGACATAAAGATTAATCCCTTCTTCAGACCTCACAAAGAACTGAAAAGAAGAGGGGCGAGGTTCAGTAGAGGTTTCACTTGAGGAAACTAGGCCACTTTCAGTAGTACATGCACCAATTGTTTTCTTCATGCATTGAATCTGCGGTATACAACCCTTGTTAGAAGGATTCTGCAGGTGCAAGTCAGAGTTTCTCAGGTTTAGAGAACTTGGATGGTCATTCTTTCTACATTCCATGGTATGGTCATTGAGTTGAGATAGGACTTTTGAAGGCGATATAGTATCTTTCAGTTGCAGGTGAGAAGGAGCTGCTGGTTGTATGTCATTTTGAGGAGTAGAAATTGAAC
This sequence comes from Umbellularia californica, assembly GCA_028538565.1. Lineage (NCBI taxonomy): Eukaryota > Viridiplantae > Streptophyta > Magnoliopsida > Laurales > Lauraceae > Umbellularia > Umbellularia californica. The sequence goes on from JAPQWN010000009.1 coordinate 44,354,500, forward strand.
AGCTGAACCCTTCTGTAGTTTCAATATTAGCAGAACCCCTATGGGCTGTATTTGCAGCAGTATTTGCTACCTATACCAAAACAAGTAAAATGCAGAAGATTTAGCACAAATCTGCAAAAAACATATGAAATCCCTCAAGAAAATGAAAAGAAATTTGTGATAGCAGGTAAATATTCAAATTAGAGACCATGCAATAAAATCCATATTAAGTTTTCAAGAAGACTCCTACAAGTAATTAAAATCATTCATAATAATATGAAATATCTCACATAAAGCCTTGTTACATAAGATGCCTACCAAAAGATGGGTTGAAATTGCATGCATATAAATTAGCCACATCACCTAAGAGTGCTTTTCTAAAGTCTAAAACTACAGATTATTTTCAAAATATACTACAAGCCCTTTGAAAAGACCAAAACTGCGTGATTTGTGAGTTTTGAAGAATAATAATAAAAAATTATGTTTACTAATGAATATTTACGTTAAATATTTACACAAGAATTGCACAGTTGCATATGGAGTAAGATAGTCTCAACCCTATATACAATAATACCTTAGAAAATCAGCCAAACCATTCACCTCCCTTGCCTCCTAAGAAATGATAATCATAAGGCTCGTACAAATAGCCTGAATTTCATTAAAAATGAGAGCTAATTTCCGTGGTTCTTGTAGCACCCTGAAGCCCAACAATTTATATCCAATGGACCTCCCCTTTCACCATCAAGACTTCCGCAAAAGAATTCAATAATATTTAGGCTTCAGACTTCAGTATCAACATAAGCTTCAGGGGTTCAATTTTTTCACTTCAACTCCATGTGGTGCCAGGGCACTCTTAACACATTAGCCAGTCTTCCAATACATTTGCGGAAATACAAAGAGTCACATCCAAGTAGAGCCAAGAAAGATTCACAATCAAGCCACACAGAAGTTAGGATTCCAACATGCAGATAATATTATTCACCCGATAATATTACATGCCTCAAAGAGACAAGTACAAAACCCCAAGACTTTCCTAGATCTTAATGCCAACCTATTGAGTTTTCCTCTGGTTGGAATCCCACGGACACCTCAAGTAACATTGCACACTATTATATAGGCATCTCAGATAATTTCGAATTTGATATTGGTAAAAAAAAAAACAATTTCTAATTTGAATAAGTATTATTAGTTCTTTAATATTTAAGGGTCCTACTTTAATAAGATAGATAAGTACTTGTGAATAGATCTAGGGTTAAAGCTTGTTTAAATACACTTATAAGAGAACATTCCATGCATCCTTTTTTTTTTTTTTGGTGGTGCGCGGGGGGGGGGGGGGGGGGGGGGGGGGGGGTGTTGGTTAAAGGCATCCTTGTTATTAGTCATATTTTTCTTTTCAATAAAGTTGTTATGCACTTTCTCTTTCCTTCTCATTGGTTTGAGTGAACGCCCATTGGATTAAAGATGAACAGTGGATTGGACCGCTAATAGGTAAGCAAAATCTATTGTTTCTCCTTGTATTTACGCAGGACCTATTGTTGATTTTGTAATTTGGGGTTTTGGGTCCACAAACCATTGGATTTGGCTTCCTTGACTGCGTCAGCTGATACACAATACATATCTACAATTCATCTCACATTTACCGATATTTTAACCATGCACCCCCACTTACCCCCACCCCCTCCCCTCGTCTCACGCACGCACATGTACGAGGAAAAAAAAAAGAGAATTACAAAAAGGCCCTCACAAGGGAAATTTCCTGGTTCCGCCCCTGGCCACAACTTCAATGTGATCCTACTCTGGCTGGATCCTTCGAAAAAAGTTTTGATGCTTGTGCTTTGGGGAACCCAAGGATGGACGACATTATAGTCTTTGTTCATAACAGTATTCTGGCAATTATCATAAGCTTCTTAGGCCTGGTAGGAACCCGGTCAAATAATTATTAAGATTCTCCAACATGATACCATACGTGGTGCAGATCACAAAAGTCCAATGCACCTACTGTACACCATATATATCTTTATTCATTAGGATCATTAATTACCCCAATTAAGGAGATTGCATATCTGTAAAGATGCCTGTAATAGGTACAATGAAAGATATAAAAAGAGCAGCTCGCTCTCTCTCTCTCTAAAGATGCCTGTAATAGGTACAATGAAAGATATAAAAAGAGCAGTTCTCTCTCTCTCTCTCTCTCTCTCTCTCTCACATCGTCGATGGATATTGTATGTGTCCTCACCCAGTAGGCACAGGGAAAGGGAGTAACCATGGTGGCTATAGGATGCTGTTGAAGAGGTGATGACCATAGCCCCTTTACCACACTATTTTTCCCAGCATATTCTCCACAGCGCCAATGAGGACGCAGACATTTTGGCCAAGCAAGGGGCTAGTTTAAGTAAAATAACTTTTGGCAATATATGTCCACCTCCTCATGAGCAAGTCTTTCTCTTGGCTTAAGTTTTATTTCATTTTTGTTTTGAGTAGGTGCTTCTATAACTGAAACCTGTGGGTTGCCAATAGTCTGCAGGTCTTAGTCATGCATCGAACTTTCTTACCACAGAATAGCTCACACATACTGTACAGTCCTTCATTAATAAAATCATTACCATTAAAAAAAAAGTTGTTTAAAATATCAACATCATCAAGGAAGTTAATTCTACAAGGAATTTTCATGCAAAGAGAGAAAACATTGACTATATGTTTGCTCAGAGGATTATATACAATAAAAGGATGAGAACATGTGAAAATTGAACCTTATCTGAAGTGTCAGCTTCTCGGCAATTAATTTTCTTCTGTTTAACAGGCTGAAAATGTCTCTTATCATGAGCCTCTTCCTCCTTCGAGGAGGATGGTCCATAGCTGTCAGCATCAGAAGCTTCAACTCTTCTTTTATGCACTACCAGATATATATAATATTATCAAAATACATTCATAAAATAAATAAATAATCATTCAAAATAAATAAATAGATGCACATCTTTGTGGATGATGCAGCCATCTGAGAAATTCAGTAACAGGTTATTCTGGATGATAATATATATACCTTTATCAGTTTCTTCCAGAGAGTCGAAAGGTTCTTCAGGTTGCAAATCTGCCATGGGGAGATCCACAGGACCACTTAATTTCTCTTTAGAAAATGTTGAACTTCGGTCTTTTTCCTACACATTTGTAAAAATTATCACAGATGGGATCAATGAATTGCACAATGCTGAAGGAAGTCAATTGCCTCTCAATGTCCATACCCGAGCAAGCACTCAATTAGGTACAGCCTAGTTGCGTGTAGTCGATTACATCATTAAATACACAAAAGATTACCTAAAAGTTGCAGAAATCACCTTGAAAAAGAAAAATAACGACTTCGCCAATAGAAAATTTGTTTTATTAGCAGAAAGACCGTGTTTCTTGCACAATGCTTGAAGTTCTTTGCGCGGGAGGTTGAGATAGAACTCTTCATCTTGATTTTCCATCAGTTTAAAAGAAGTTTAGACCTGAAGCAGCTCCATCCAAACATCAATCTCAATCCCCTTCATAGAAGAAATGAAGGAAATATCAATATAATCCAAGATCCAGGAACACTAAAATTGCTAAGTAGGAGGGAAGTTAATTAGTGATGTTTACGTCAACAAAAAATAATTTTTAATTGAGCTCTCATCTGGAAAGTTAACTAAGCATTACTGCACTATCATGGAAACGCTATTAGCAAAATCAAACTTCTCAGTATCAAAAAGTTTGCAACACCAAAACTTGTGCAAAGAAAATTCAGATTACCACTACTGGAAAAGGCAGAAAAACTGCAGGCCACAATAAACACAGTTACATAGTTTTCAAAACCCAACCATTTCCAATTGGTACACAATCCATATAAAGAGTACAGGGATGTCTTTGTGGATGGGACTTCCGCTCTCACCATATTGCCCAGGGACCCTAGGTGGGTAGCTTTAGGCAGTTCCATGGTATGTCAAGTTGGTGGGAGTAAAGCCCACATGCCAAGTCAGTGGGAGGGGAGCCCAAAATTTATGAGCCTGTTCTTAGATTGAAAGGAAGAAATGTGATTGTTTTATTCAAAATGAAAATTTACAGTAACTTGCTAAAAGTGAACGAATCCCTCGTGGCAATATGTCGAAAGATTGACTTTCAAAAAATGGAAAAGCGTCCCAGAGAATTTCAAGTGACCATTGGAAAAATATTAAATTTTTTTGAAAAGATATCATAATAGTATAGCCGGTCCCACAAATTAATGACAGATATGATTGCAGATTGCACTGCAGATTGCAGACCAAAACAGTTGTGGAGATCGTTGGGGATTCGAGCAGAGTAACAGAAGTTGCTCTTGAAACGAGGATCAAATGCAGTGTTTGGATAACATAACAGGGGATTTCAGGAGTGGATGACGCTCATCCAAAAATTGATTCCACAGTTGCCTGGACTCAAAATAAAGGAGATCTGTGATTTCAATCGTGAAGACAGTAGAACAGGAGGTGCCAGTGTTTGAAGAATATCCAATGCCAGAGCCCGTCGGCTTGAGGGAGCAATGCACAGAATCTAGTATCATTGTGTAGCAATGGGGCTAGAACAGAAGGTGATGTTGTTTGAGCACGGCAAAGGCCCTCAAACTATGGCAGTGATGTACGCCTGGTTCATTGCAGGAAGAGGGACATTGCGATAATAGCCGGCTTAGGTTCAACTCCTTGACTTCTCCATCAATGAATAAAGATCAGAAGGAGATAATTCATGTAAAGGAGCCAATAAGGGGCCTATATAAATATGCAAGTTTCAGACAACGAAGCTTAGAGGCCTCCCCTAGACAGATCTCATGGTGATGCCTTGCAAGTTGCAAGTTGCAACTTATAGAGGGTAGAGAGAGTGATGGATGCGTGGCTAATATACTGCAAGACAGGAAAGCAGGTTGTGCAAGCTGAAGTTGGAGCCCCATGGCTAATCAAGGGTGTGAATTGTGAAGTGAGATGGATGAGGGCTACAAGCAGATGAGGTTTCCATTGTAGCAACAGGACTTGAAATGGAAGTAGGTTGTGGTGCTTTAGATCATCTCAGAGGAAGGACACCACAATAAAACTCTGAATTTGCATCTGTCCATGATGTTCACTCTATCACAAAAACCACCCAGACTGCAAAAGCATGATATTGGTAGGCAAAAGATGAACTCATCTCAATCAGTTGCAATTTTCACCCAAAAGACTGAAATTCTTAGCTGGAAAATGCTGAGAAAAGGGAGGCTTAAATCAAAGGAATGGGAAAGCGGTGATTTAATGGGTAAAGGAAAAAGGATGAAGAGATATATGTAGAGGCTGAGACAGGTATGGGGACTGGGCAATTAGTCCAACAGAGAGTGGAAGAGATTCTTAGAAGTTTCTTGCCCAAAAGCAGAACTCCCTCCATTAAAAGATTCAAGCTTCTCCAACAAAATAATATAAATGGTACAAAAGTTGTCTAAAACAAAGCAATCTTAAAGTAGAAAGCAATAAACAGAGATCATTTTCAAGCATTACCAAATACAAGATTGAACCCAAAAAAAAGTAACAGAGGCTCATAATAAGGCATGCAAAATACCAACAAAGTTCAATCTCATTCAAAGGCAAGAAAATTCCTGGTGGGTTTGCAAGTAAAGAAGCAGAGAACATAAAGAAAAAAAAAAGCAAAGAAAAACAAATCTAAGAATAAAAAAAATAAGGCTCCTTCAGCCACTGAAACTCATAAAAGGAACAGATGCAGAAAACCATGGATTCTTCAATGAAAAAGCTTCCATCTTTCAAGAGCATAGAATCAGATGAAAGAAACCCAGAAATCCAACAAAAAAGAGAAGTAAAGGGGTCACTTCAAATCGATAAATGATGATAAGATTAATAACAACAGCAATAATAAGAGAATCCAACAACTCAAATAATCAGAAGAACTCAAATGATTAATCAAAACAGCACCTGGGTTCAATCTCACAAGCAACATAGACTACTTTCCTAATGTCTTTTTTGAAGGTTGTGAGCAGAGAAGCAAAAGAAAAAAGATAAAAGAACACATACCTGCAGAAGAATAGGCAGTCATTCTCCCTGTTGTCTTTCAAGATTACATACAAAGAAGCAGATAAAGACTGAGAAAAGCCATCAAAGGAAGGAGCTTTGATTATTTTAGCAAGTAAGAGATTCAAGTGAGGGAGAAAGAAGAGAAAGAACAGATTCCATTTCCAGGTGTTTCGTTGAAAAGCAGCTCTCTTGTCTGGAAGACCAAAACTGAAGGTGTAGAGGTGAAACAAAAGATTTTAGGACATCTTTTCATGTAGTCTCGCAGATTATTGAAATTTTTACACTTGCATTGCCCTGCCCATACCTTCCTTTCTTTTTTGTTTTTTTTTTTTTTTAAGTAATGGGACTTTGGGTTTTACTATTTTTATTATTAGGATGCATTTGTGTAAGGTTTGGAATTTGAAGGTGCTCCAGTTTCGTTTTGAGAAGTGATGATTCATATGTTCTCTCTTGAGAGATGATTTTCTATTGATTTGAAGAAAAGTAATTTAATTTATTTTTTTCAAGTAAGACTTGCTAAATAAAAAGGATTTAAAAAAATTGAACTTTAGAGCCTTCCATGCCACCAGGGAACCTCCAATGTCATACAAACATGTCTCGAGAAAATCCAGAAAGAACTGCAAAAGTCAAAAAGGTATGTTTGATATTACCAGCTGAAATAAAAAAATTTGACAATGAAATTGTAAATGGCATCATTTTTTTTTATTTATTTTAAGTTCCGTTTTTTAGGTGCAGATATTAGAATTTAGATTTTACAAAATATAAAACCCACGTAGTATTGGCTTCAATTTCAACATTTTGTGGATATTTTTATCTAAGCACTTGCTTTTGAATTTTCCATTAATATCAGCTTATCATCTCAAGAACTTCTATTGAGAATTTTTTAGACTTCAAATTCTCTTTAACTTTCCTTTAAATCATTCGATGATATAATTTTGGATTTTAGCGAAGAATGGAGCTTGGATACTAGTAATTTTGGGTTAAGTTGTATTTATTGAAATTAAGCTATATTAAGATAAAACCATTTATAGTTTGCGGGTTGATTCTCTATAGGCGGCTATCATATCAAATGAGCTAAATAACTTGATCAAAACAAAAGGAATTAAATAATCGTTCACCAAGACACTCAGGATTTAGTGGTATTGCCACATTAGTATTACACATATATCTAGGAATCGATTCATGGGCTTTCAAATTTAAAAGATAACTCAAGACACACCCACTTGCACTACCGAAGTCTCTTGCCATGTTGGGAGATCAAACCTTTATCATCTATATAACTAGGGAGGTGCCTCAACAATTGACTACAAAAAGGAATAGTGAAAACTTACATATAAAACTCAACTCATAAATCTAAAAGAATGATTTATTATTATTTATTTTAAAGAGTTGCCTAGTCCAGGAACCCAAACAATTGACATGAGGCATGATGATGCCACCCACAGCCCATTAACCTCAAATTGGCTTCCAACAATCCATGGTGTGACCATGATGTCACGTGTCACTAGTCAAAATCAGCTTTTCCTTGCATTTGAACTAACATGCCCCACTGGACTACAAAATAACACTACTTGTGAAAAATAGGCTGGGACAGAAAATGCCCACGGACACATTTAAAATACCCAAAATGCCCCTACTCTGTGCCATAATTTTAGGAAGACCGACACCATTGGGTAAGACGTAAAAAGATCCTTATCTTCTTGCAGCCTAAGTGGGAAAAGTCAGGTACACCTCGAGAGCACTTATATAGTCCTGTGCTCTTTGAACCTGCATCTTTGCATTGTCCTGGATGTACATCAAGACCATGCTCTCATCCCCATAACGATCACAGCCATTAAATCAATGGGCCTTGATCTACTATTTTATCGAATGGTTAGGACCTAATCCCAAGAGTAGCTCAGTTGGCCTAAGACCATATTTTGCACTCAAAGATTGTAGGTTCGAAACTGCACTACCATACTGTGGCTCCAGCGGAGTTTATCGGGCTTCCCTCTGGGTCCCGAAGACTTAGGAACCCTCCAATGATAAAAAAATGAAAAACGGGGGGGGGGGGGCGGTGGGTTTGGAAAGCTACCAAATCCCCACAAAGTGAGGCTGCAGTGGTGAATTTTCCTCGTTAGCAACCAACCCCTAACGGGAACTTACCTTGCAAAAAAGGAAGAAAATAAACACTCAAGCCAGTACTTGGACAGTTTTTTCATTAAATTTGGCTTGAGTTTCTTAAACACGTCCCACTTCCTCTTACAACTAATTGCCTTTTATCTTCTTCCTTGAAATCTCAAATTTACTAGTCTGACTTTACTCCATTAAAAAGGTAAGTGGACCACATTATGCTTCATTCGTCTTTTAAGAAAGGTTGGTTTGCTCGATCTCTTCATATCCTTCCAAAGATGGTTTTGCTCCCTTCGTCATCTGCTCATGAATTATGGAGATCTAAATAATCACTAGGATTGAGTTTTTTACTCATTGTCATGTACTTTTTTATTCTTATTTCAACTTGTCATGTCCTAAATTTGCTCTTTTGGAGTTGAGGAAGAAAGAAAGTGGAATTAGAACTTTGATTTTGAAAGAGGGAGAGAGAGATATCTCACGGTGTCACGATTGCAAAATTGTAATTGCACAACCTACTTGGATTATATTTTAAATATTTTATCATTATATGTTTAAGTTTTTGAAAAATAGATTTTGTTATTGTTAGGTTCATAGAAACAATGAGTTTTGGTTGTGCATCGATGCAGATGAAGAAGGACTTCTAAAAAACAATTAAAATGATCCATTTTGGACTCATTTTTAATTCCAATTCAAGTCTAAGTCCTCAAGATTCTTACCTCAATGCGATGTATGTTGTATTAAACATATTATATATGTTGTGTAAATTTGGAATAATCACGTATAAATCGATATTCAAGTTGAGAAACATGAGACCCTCCAGTGGCAAGGGTGTTTCATCTCACACATCTTCCCATATATTGACACCTGGGCAAGTAGGTTGACTCAACGTCATGCACCACGATAAACAAAAAATCAAGACCAAGCTCTCATCCTTAGAACGATCACAGCCATTAAATCAATGGGCCTTGATCTATTTTTATTTTGACCGTCTATTTTATCAAATGGTTAGGCCCTTGGAATCACCCAAAAAGGGAGGGGAGGGGAGGGGAGGGGAGGGGACGATTTTCAATCTTGGCCGTTCAGATGTGGGCCCCACCATGGCACATATTAGCCCCCAACCCAATTAGTCAAAATACACATGGACAGTTATAAAAGGAAGGTGGCCAACAGTTCAAACCAATGGATTGAATCGGACGGTTGAAATTAGATGACCGGCACTATATGTGATTTGTGGGGGCTAGGAGGGTCTTAAATGAGGTGCATACCTACGATTGTGAACCCTCCTACTTGAGCAATGAACCAGGGATATAGGTGAAACCATTTAAAAGGTCAAATGTAAATTTAGGAAGAAGAGATTTTCCAGCCATTAAAGATGATTAATGGTGATATCAAGTTCTTTTGGTATTCCAGCTAAGGGGGTGGGTCCCGAGAGACTTACACATGTAATTTTTAGCTCAAGTGGGACTGTTCTCATGCATGTACTTTGGCAAGGGTAGGAAGGTTTAATCCCCATCCTCTATAGCAGTTGGTATACGTTGGTCCACTCACGATCAACATATACCAAGTGCGATAGAAGATTCGGACTTGGAAAGCTTTGCCTGAGGGATTGCTATAGTTAAAAAATTAAATTTCTGCCAAGAGACGTGCTTAATAAAGGACTTTTATTGGTAAATATGCCTTTAATTAGAAATTACATTGTTAATTTCAAATATAAATTACTTAGTTCTCCTTATCAAAAGCCTTTTTTATATTTTTTTCATGATGAAAGTGCCCTTATATGGTGATATTATATATTTGTATTCTCTCTCTCTCTAGCTTATGTAGGAGGGACTTGTAAACTAGCCTAATTAATAAGCACAAGAGGCAGCCATGGGGCCTTCTAGCACTGGCTCCACTATTTGCACCTAAGTTTTCCTTTTCCAGTATCTTCCATGTAGCCCAAGTACACCTTCATTGTATTCTACTCCATTGTATTCTCCACCCATGCACACTCAAGCCATTATGGCGTAAAAAAGTGGTGTCCATTCAGAGGCACAAGAGGCAGCTGTGGGTCCTTCTAGCACTGGCTCTGCTATTTGCACCTAAGTTTTCCATTTCCATTGTCTTCCATGCAGCCCAAGTACACCTCCATTGTATTCTCCACCCAAGCACAGTCAGACCATTACGGCGTAAAGAAGTGGTGTCGATTTAGAAACATTAAGTGTTGTTCGGGGGTTTAGAAGCTAACAGAGCCTCACAAAGTGCGGCTAATTTCCCTCGTTAGCGATTAACCCCTAACGGGGACTTACCTTGCAAAAAAAGGAGGAAAAAAAAACACTCAAGCCAATACTTGGACAATACATTTTTTTCATTAAATAAGGCTTGAGTTTCTTAAACACGTCCCACTTTACCTCTTACAACTAATTGCCTTTTATTTTCTTCCCTGAAGTCTCATATTTACTAGTCTGACTTCACTCCATTCAAAAGGTAAGTGGATCACATTATGCTTCATTCGTCTTTTAGTAAATGTTGGCTTGCTCAATCTCTTCATCTCCTTCCAAAGATGGTTTTGCTTCCTTCATCATCTGCTCATGAATTATGGAGATCTGAATGCTCACTAGGATTAAATTTTTTACTCATTGTTATGTACTTTTTTATTCTTATTTCAAGTCTTCATGTCCTAAATTTGCTCTTTTGGAGTTGAGGAAGAAAAAAAGTGGAATTATAATTTTGATTTTGAGAGAGAGAGAGAGAGAGAGAGAGAGAGAGAGATCGCCATGCCACGATTGCAAAATTGTAATTGCACAACCTACTTGGATTATATTTTAAATATTTTATCTTTAACTAGTTAATTATATGTTTAAGTTTTTGAAAAATATTTTTCATTATTCGTAGGTTCATAGAAAATGAGTTTTGGTTGTGCATCGATGCAAATGAAAAAGGACTTGTAAAAGAAATCAAAATGGTCCATTTTGGGCTCATTTTTAATTCCGATTCAAGTCCAAAAGATTCTTAATTACCTCTATGCCACGTATGTTGTATTAAACATATTATATCTATTGTGTAAATATGAAATAATCATGTATAAATCAATATCCAAAAAATTCTTACCTCTATGCCACGTATGTTGTATTAAACATATTATATCGATTGTGTAAATATGGAATAATCATGTATAAATTGATATTCAACTTGAGAAACATGAGACACTCCATTGGCAAGGGTGTCTCGTCTCACACGGCTTCTCATATATTGACACCTAGGCAAGTAGTTCGACTCACAAGTCATGCGCCACTAAAAACAAAAAATCAAGACCAAGCTCTCATCCCTAGAACGATCACAGCCATTAAATCAATGAGACTCGATCTATTTTTATTTTGATCATCTATTTTATTGAGTGTGTGTGTGTGTGTGTGTGTGTGTGTGTGTGTGTGTGTGTGGGGGGGGGGGGGGGGGGGGGGGGGGGGGGGGGGGGGGGGGGTGGTTTGTTGTTATCTTGGGTATTTAGACATGGGGCCCACTGTGGCACATATTAGCCCCCAACCCCAAGTCGGTCGAAACACACATGGACAGTTTAGAAAAGGAAAGTGGCCAATAGTTCAGACCAATGGATTGAATTCAACGTTTGAAATCAACTCACCAGCATGATATGTGATTTGTGTGGGCTAGGAGGATCTTAAATGAGGTGCATGCCTATGATTGTGCACACTCCTACTTAAGCAATGAACCAAGGATATGGGTGAAACCAATAAAAAGGACAAATGTAAAGTTGGAAAGAAGAAATTTTCCGGCCATTAAAGATGATTAATGGTGATATCAAGTTCTCTTGGTATTCCAGCTAAGGGGTTGGGTCTTGAAAGACTTACACATGTAATTTTTAGCTCAAGTAGGACGGTTCTCGTGCATGTACTTTGGCAAGGGTAGGAAGCTTTAATCCCCATCCTCTATAGCAGTTGGTATACGTTGGTCCACTCATGATCAGCATATACCAAGTGTGATAGAAGATTCAGACTTAGAAAGCTTTGCCTGAGGGATTGCTATAGTTAAAAAATTAAAATTTTGCCAAAAGACGTGCTTAAAAAAGGACTTTAATCGGTAAATATGCCTTTTATTAGAAATTATATTGTTAGTTTCAAATATAAATTATTAGTTCTGCATATCAAAAGCCTTTTTTTTTATACATTTTTTCATGATGAAAGTGCCCTTATATGGTAATATTATATATTTGTACTCTCTGTCTCTCTGGCTTATGTGGGAGGGACTTGTAAACTAGCCTAATTAATAAGCACAAAAGGCAGCCATGGGGTCTTCTATGCACTGATAGCTCTCCATGCACTTTATTCACACCTAAGTTTTCCTTTTTTTTTAGTGTCTTCCATGAAGCCCAAGTACACCTCCATTGTATTCTCTAGTCAAGCACACCGAGGCCAATACTTGAATAGTGACTTTTATCTTCTTCCTTGAAGTCTCATATTGTCACATCCCAGTCCCGAATCACCCTGGCCTAGGGTAATCCCGAGGTGAAACACACGTACTCCCGTGTGATTGTACCTGTCGCGAGTCAAATACAAGTACACGAAGGAAAAGACTATTCCACTCGTGAGTCGAACTCACTGGTAACTATCAATAAACAGTTCATATAGCGGAAGCTTATATCAAATGATCATCATAACCCTGTACAATCCCATATATATAACATAACATTCAAGTTTAAACAAAAGAATTATACAATGTTTGTATCAAAGAATGTTTTATACATCATTATCCAAAATACATAACAAAATGAATTAAAGAAAGTGTGACCCAACAAAAACACTAGTCACACATCTACTATGCTCTCAAAATCTCTTGACGCTCTCCGAACCGAGGAGTCTCTACCTGGGCCCTATTCCGGGCCACTCCTCTAGTCCCGAAGGTACCTCCTGGGTAACCTTTTCTCCCTCCGCGGTCTCTGCTGGATCGGGAGCTGCGTCTGTGCCTGTGACACCAAGAGTAGTATCTCAATACAACGATTAGCAAGCATAAACAGTAACTAGGAATACAGTGAAGTTTTTAAGGACAATAACTGTATGAGAAAAATAATAAGACGAGTAAAAGAGAAATCAAATAATCCATTTTACTAAGTAAATCCTTTTTAAAATCATTAAGGAAAATACAATACAAGAATTGGCAACTACATAAAGCTCATCCTTTCATTGAGAGCAAATCGTGTTGGGATGTCACTAGGGGTCCGGCCAAAGATCCTCCTAGCTACCCGGGTCCTGGAGTTCCGGTGCTCCAGTCTGTCAACTGCGCAGCGACGTTCAATAGTAAACCAAGACTTAACCCCGTCGAGTACCGTCCGGTCGAAGCCAAGTAGTGCCGACTTATTCAAATCAAATTTCGTTTGCAATTCAAATCGAGTGACTATTCAATTATTTGGATACACTCAATGGTGTTATCCATATCAATATCACATAATGTATAACAAATGAAGAGTATTATATATGACAATTTATCGAAAAATTGATGTAAATAAAATTCTCGTTTTCAATACTTAAAGCAATTATTTGACAACTATAACAATTGATATTAAGTTATTATTCATATAATCTATTGTCATCCAATACAAGATTAATTTATAAGATCAACATGTTACTGTTTTCTTAGTGTCACTTACGATGATCTCATGTTGAATCTCTAAATTAATCTTCATGGCTTAACAATAGGTTAATGATTTCCTTTGGGCTTAATTAGTAGGATTATGGTTCCAATACTAAGACATAATGAAACCTAAGTTCCTATAGTAAGGGGGTGTACATCCTAATTATCCATTTGGGAGTGATTAGGATGGTTAGTTATAAACTAGGAGTGATAATACACCTTCATTGAGCCGTAAAGAGGCCCAACAGACTGGTTAGGGCAGTTCTACCGGTAGAACTTCTTCTACCGGTAGAACTTCCGGTAGAAGCAGATCTACCGGTAGAACTACCGGTTTAGGCATCTCTACCGGTAGAACTTCCGGTAGAAGCAGCTCTACCGGTAGAACTACCGGTTTAAGCAGCTGGATTTCATTATCCAGGCTCGCTGCCAGATTTTTAACTGTTTCTACCGGTAGAACTTCCGGTAAAATTAAGGGTTCACAGTTTCTTCAACTCTCTGTCGGATTTCGAGCCACTTCTACCGGTCGAACTTCCGGTAGAACTTCTCAAGTTCAATTTTCTTCTTCTCTTCTATTTTAATCCTTGCCAAATGAGCCTCCTTGCTCTCCAAACACATACACAATAATTCCATACTTCCCAAAACAACACATGAAGAAATCCAACTCATTTGTCTTCTATCAACATAAAAACCCAAAATTTATGGAGAGAGAAAGAGAAATACTCGAATCAAATGAAAATGTACAAAATGCAAACCCAATTTATGTTTATACTTGCCTCAAAGAAGAGCTTATAACTCCTCACACACTTGGTTAGAAGAAAGACCCAAAAGCCCCAATGCTCAAACCCTAATCATCATAAACACATGAAAACTTGATGAGGATGCAATGCATGTATGAGAATGGGTTGCTTTACCTCTAAGATACTCAAATCATAATCAAAGGGGTTTTGCTACTCACCTTTAGTAGAGATTTCGAGTTTGAGAGGGAATAGAGAGAGTTGGAAGATGCCTCTTGTCACAAAATGGAGGAATTGGAGAGATGAGGAAGAAGATGATGATTCTCACTCAATTCTTTAAGCACATGCAACACTTCCTTGGTGATTGAATGAGGAGGGTGAATGAAAAGGAGAAAGGTATGGAGAGTTGTTGAAGGAAAGAGAATGAAATGAATGAAAGGAAGAAGGTTTAATGCCTTATATGTGAAATGAGAATGAACTTTTTGCAAATCAACCCATTGGTTAAGAACATTTCCAAATCAAGTCAAGTGAGAGTCCACTTTCTCAATGAGTGGTCAAATGAGGTCAAGTCTATTATGAAAGTTGATAGGGTCGACAAAATACACGTGTTAGTGGCAAAATGACGCGCAAATGATGTACTTTATGAAAATCGAGAATTACGGAAAAAGCTCTTAATTACATTAAACTGAGTCAATCGGTATCAACTCATCTATTTAGGTTTCAAAACTCACCCAACTCAATCAAATGCATTAATCAATACTAATTCATCATAATTAGGAGTCAATTATAGTTAATTTGGCTAATACTCAATTAATTAGAAATAATCAAGGTTAATTAAGCTTGGGGTGTAACACATATTTACTTGTCTGATTTTACTCCATTCAAAAGGTAAGTAGACCACATTATGCTTTATTCTTCTTTTAATAAAGGTTGGTTTGCTCGATCTCTTCATCTCCTTCCAAAGATAGTTTTGCTCCCTTCATCATCTGGGGTAATATATTATGGAGATCTCAATACTCACTAGGATTGAATTTTTTACTCATTGTCATGTACTTTTTTTTTCTTACTTCAACTTGTCATGTCCTAAATTTGCTCTTTTGGAGTTGAAGAAGAAAGAAAGTGGAATTAGAATTTTGATTTTAAAAGAGAGATATATCGCGATGTCACGATTGCAAAATTGTAATTGCACAACCTACTTGGATTATATTTTAAGTATTTTATCATTAAAGAGTTAATTATATGCTTAACTTTTTGAAAAATATTTTTCATTATTCTTAAGTTCATAGACATAACGAGTTTCGGTTGTGCATCATGAAAAAGGACTTGTAAAAAAAATCAAAATGCTCCATTTTGGCCTTGTTTTTAATTCCGATTCAAGCCTAAGTCCTTGAGATTCTTACCTCAATGCCACGTATGTTGTATTAAACATAATATATATGTTGTGTAAATATGGAATAATCACGTATAAATCGATATTCAAGTTGAGAAACATGAGACACCCCAATGGCAAGGGTGTCTCATCTCACTCAACTTTCCATATATTGACACCTTGGCAAGTAGGTCGACTCACAAGTTATGCACCACTAAAAACAAAAAAATCAAGTTGGGACCCTCTATTTATGTTTTTGTGCGTGCCTTTAAATTATATTTCGAGCATGGTTTGGGATGGATAATGTAGCCTTGTTTCAAGTTGGTTGTGAGTATAGGTCCTTGTCCCTTAGTAGTAACTTAGATCAAATTCAAAAGTCCTTTTTCGTCACTAATTGGTTGTTTAGTAGTAGGAACGGAATGTCATAATCATCCATTTAGATTTAGGGCAATGTCATCCTACAAGCAAATTGTAGATTGCTCATATGTAGTCTAGCTCGTGGGGCCCACTTATATGCCTTCTTATTTTGGGAGAGGGAGGGGTTATGTGAAAAGGTCCTTGATTTAATAACCTTAATGTTTTGTTGCCTTATAACCATAGATTTCTTTGACATTCAATATAACGGTGGATAAAGGCTTGATGAGAGTGGAATTGGGCTTGGTACCAAATCGTAGAGGGATGAGAGTGTGAAAAAGGATTATAGTGATCAAAGGTGCTGCCAAGTGGGCTCCACAAAGTTTGATTGCACATGTTGCAGCTCATAGGAGAACATTTATCATTAGCTTTAAGCCAAAATAACATCATGATGATCATGAATAAAGCAGATTATTATTGTTTAGGGGTCACGCCTATAGGTTGAGTTGTGGACCAAGCATGAGATTTTTGGAAGAGCGTCATATTTGGTAAAATAGGTATTTTTACAAAAATGTGTGTAAAATAGGGGATTTTACGAAAAAAGAAAAAAGAAGATATCATGGGATGTTATGGTATTTCATGATACTATAGTATAGAGGTCTTTTACTGCCATTATAAAGTGTTTGGGTCCTCCATCATTTTTCTCAACTTTATATGAGTTCTTTTCCTTTTTTGTAAAAATCCAAATAGAAAAATTGTGTAAAATATGTGAAAAATGTGTATTTTAGTAACTATTTATATAACAAGCCCCCTCACCTGAGCATCGATGCTCATGATAGGGTGAGCACCATTTCTTGTGGTGCCCAATTGGGGACTAGATCACCCCCTCCTCTAGATAGATGTGTATGGTGATATAGGCTCGAAATATCATCCCAACCACTGGATCAATGACAAATAAGTTTTCATTATCCAAAATGAGCACACAATTGATCCAACAGTCCAATCCATTCCGATGGACGCTAAACCCACGATCGATGACCGTCTCTCTCCGTGTGTGTGTTTGGTGGGGTGGGGGTGGTGGTGGTGGTGGTTTACCTTCTATAATATGTATTAATATATTAAACATATGTATTATAAAAATAAATATGGGATGACCAGGCCACGCATAGTAATGTTATAGCTAGGCTCTTAAATTAGCATAGTAATGTTATAGCTAGATGTGTATGGTGATATAGGCTCGAAATATCATCCCAACCACTGGATCAATGACAAATAAGTCTTCATTATCCAAAATGAGTACACAATTGATCCAATAGTCCAATCCATTCCGATGGACGCTAAACCCACGATCGATGACCGTCTCTCTCCGTGTGTGTGTGTGGTGGGGTGGGGGTGGTGGTGGTTTACCTTCTATAATATGTATTAATATATTAAACATACGTATTATAAAAATAAATATGGGATGACCAGGCCACGCATAGTAATGTTATAGCTAGGCTCTTAAATTAGCATAGTAATGTTATAGCTAGATGTGTATGGTGATATAGGCTCGAAATATCATCCCAACCACTGGATCAATGACAAATAAGTTTTCATTATCCAAAATGAGTACACAATTGATCCAACAGTCCAATCCATTCCGATGGACGCTAAACCCAGGATCGATGACCGTCTCTCTCCGTGTGTGTGTGTGGTGGGGTGGGGGTGGTGGTGGTTTACCTTCTATAATATGTATTAATATATTAAACATATGTATTATAAAAATAAATATAGGATGACCAGGCCACGCATAGTAATGTTATAGCTAGGCTCTTAAATTAGCAGACTCTAAAAATTTTAACCTCCCTATTCTCTAAATTTTATATAAAGAGGGTTTTACAAGAAAAAAGAAACCCTCTAAGATGTCCAGTGAACGAAAAAAGAACCCAATAGATTGAATGGCAGTGGCACCATAGGCCAGCTTTGTATATATATTTTTAACTGTGGAAGCCTGACGTTGATATTGATGCTCCTTTTTTTATGTAGAAGCGGAGCCTTGATATCGACGGTCCGGTTGTTTTTATTGAAGGGGCTAAAACTCTTTTTCCCCCTCATTTCATCATCTTCTTCCATTCTCTTTCGATTGTGTCGCCCCGGAGTCCCACATCGACTATAGAGAGGAAAGTGAATGGGGTTATATGTAGAGCTTACACCCTTACCTTGAATGAGACCTTTTGATGGGTTGAGGCCCATCAGAAGCAAAACTGTGAGGCAAGATTGGATGCGCTTGGGCCAGGTCCTCTGGTCAAGTAGCTCATGAGCTAAAGTGGACAATATCATGCATGGGTATAGGGTGGGGCGTTACAAATGGTATCAGAGCCGACTCTTGACTAGTTCGAGTGTGCGTCCCCTGCCGTGGTCTAGTGCAAGTGGGCCAGTTTGTTAAGAACCACCAGCAGAGCTATCTTGTGGTGAGGGCACGAGTGGCTAGGGTACCAGGCATGGAGGGAGAGGGAGGGTCAGAAATGAGTAGAAGGAAGAGAGCCCCCCAGGAGAAAGATCAGATAGATTGAGAACAATCTTCCACTAGCAAGACTTCGGGAGTGACAAGTAGGGGCCTGGCGGGCTTCTTCGTTAGGGTTGACTCCTCGGTCCCTGAAAGGAAGGCTGGAAGACCTATGCTTACATCCTTACCTTGCATGAGGCCTTTTGATGAGTTGAGGCCCATCAGAAGCAAAACCGTGAGGCCCGTGGGTCAAAGCGGACAATATCATGTATGGGTAAGGGGTGGGGCGTTACATCGATTGAGACACTTCTCATCTACGGTGGTCCCAAGCATCGATTTGCACAATTTGTTTCAATTTTCCATCACCTTTGAAAGCTTTGAAGCACGTGGAGATATTTCCTTGTCTCCATCTTCTTCATCATGCCCTACATGCCGACGAGACAAAGTTTTTCTTGTTTGAAATTTTCCGTCAACCTTATTACGATATTGCATCTCTAATGAAAGGTTAACCATGGTAGAGAAGATGGTGACACACTTAAAAGTAACGCCTCAACAATTGCACTTGCACTGGAATGAGAAATGGTAATAGAAGCGAAGTCGTTCATTGCATATGGTTTGACAAATAGTAAGAGGGAAAAATCAGTAACTGATTGTGAATTGTGTGAATGCTAAAAAGGAGTGTATGTAGGAGTACTTATGGATCATGTGCCCTTGATGTATTTTCACACTTTCCCTTATGGCCTCCTTTTTTGTGTTAAGCAAATTTTTTTTTTCTTTCCTTAAATATCATTCACATCTAAACAACATATTTAATGGAGTTTACCAACATCTTTAATGGAGTTAAAGTAATATCAAAACCAAAAAGGTTGAAGGTAAAAGATGTATTTTCAAAAGAAAACTCACATTGAAACACAAAAAGCCAAGTACTGCAAATAAGTTTTTAAACCTGTAATACATGAGCACCAATATCCACGGTTATTTTTACATTAAAGGGTCGATGTCGAAGCTTAGGCTGAAAGGAAAAGAAAACACGCACACAAAAGTGCTGGGAGGGCCTTTATTGCATTTTAAAAACCATTTGGGGCTTTTTCGTGCACAAGACATGCAAGGGGATTTTTCCGGTACAATCTTTTTATATATATAAGAAAGGAAACTTTCAAAATAAGATGCAAGTTTTGGATAGAAATCAAATCAGGACAAAATTAAAAAAAAAAAATCTTAGATTTCAAAATAGGACTTAAGTTTTCCTATTTCATTTTAAATCAAGAAACCATGTTAGATTTAAGACTTTCGGTAAGATTAGGGGTTTTCCGGCGAATTTCTTCTTCCTCCTCCCTGCGCCTCTCCTAAAAAAGAACCTTTTTCTCCATCATTTTTTGGTGACTCATGTCTCAGGATCCCAACCGCCCGTCTCCTTTCTTTCATCTTCTTCCATTATGTCTTTCCTATCCAACCACTACAACTCTTTACTCCCGTTCCAAGGAAACCCAATAGCCAACCTCACTCCCTCATCACAACAGCCCACACACCACCCTCCTGCATCATGCCCAAACACAACCGAAATCGAAATCAAACATAGCCTTATCCCATCCAAACAAACCACCTTAACTTTTTCCATCATCCTAACCCAGCCTAACCCAATCAGCTTCATAGTACCTGATGATGCACAAAAATGGATTTGCACACCACCGGTCAAGTAATTGATAATTAATGCAGTAATTGAGATGAGAGAGAGATTTATAGTGGTTCGGTCAGTGTGACCTACGTCCACTTCAAGGGCAGAGGTCGCCGGATGTATTAATTCCCAAGTATTTCAGTGATTACAAGCTTTGGAGAGAGTGTAGAAGAGAGATCTTGCTTGCCCCTCAAGTATCGAGAGGCTCTTAAATTTATAGTCTTCCCCTAACAGATGGGGACGACTTTACAGCGCCGTTTACGAGGAGCCTTCGAGGTGTCCTCGACTGGCGAGGCAGTTGTGATATTCTCCGCAGGACTTGGTAAAAGCGGGACGTGGCCTGACTGCTTCCGAAGCGACCTGGACTGCTGTGACGTGGCCAGGCATCGTGGGTTTGGGGTCGGACTCCATTGGTTTAAACGAATCTCCATTAATTCAGGCTTGGCTCATGACGGAATGGGCCAATTGGGCGGGCCTGACTCATCATTTGCCCCTCAATGCCCCGCACCAAAGAAGCTTTGAAAGGGGGGCATTTTGAATATCCGGGCCTCTTTACTCATTTAAATGACTATTTACCGCGTTCTTCTCCTTGCCATTTTCATATTTCCCACCCAGGCCCCGAGGAAAGGGATTTTGGGAGAGTCCTTTTTGACCTAGGACTCTTCTTGCTTTTGGAAAACCTAGGGTATAAAATCCCTTAAAGTCTTCAACTTTTCTTCACTCTTCACATTTCTCACACCCATCTTCTTCAACTGTGCAACCCTAGGCAAAAATCCCTTGCAAAGAGAAGAAAACCATCTTCACCTTTCATACTTCTTTTTGTTTTTTTTTCTTTTTTTTATCCTCTGTTACTTCAACAAGAATAACCATGGAGAAGAAGCAGGTGGGCGCTGAGTGCGCCGACGGCGCCGGTGCGAGCGGCATGGGTGCTGCTGGTGCTGGCGGCTCGGATGAGGGCATCGAGGGCGGCAACGACGCCGGCAGCACGGGTGCAGGCACGGACTACGCAGGCAGGGGCTTCGCAGGCGGTGTGGGCGCTGTGTGCGCAGGGACGACGATCGCCGGGGCGTCGGGCGCGACGGGCGAGGCTGCTGCTGGCGGCGTGCGCTTTCGGTCGGCGCCGGGTGCCAGCGACACGCAGGCGGCGCCCGGCCTGGGCGTGGTGCCACGGGCGGCTATCGCTGCTGGCGGCGTGCGCCTTCGGTCGGCGCGGGTGCCAGCGACACGCAGGCGGCACCCGTCCTGGGGTCGTGCCACGGGCGGCTATCGCTGCTGGCGGCGTGCGCGCTGCGGGCGGCGCTGCAGTGGAGCCCACGGACGCGGGTGGCGAGGGCGCTGCCTCGGGCGGCGCCGCAGTGGGTGGTGCTGCTGCGGGCGGCGCCGGTGTGGGGGGCGTGCGCGCTGCGGGCGGCGCTGCAGCGGGGCCCATGGGCGCGGGTGTGGTGAGCGCCCAGGCAGTGGCGGAAACCAGCGTGGCAGGAGCAGGCAGGGGCGTCGTACGTCCTCGGGCGGTCACGGGCGTGGGCACCAGCCTGAGGGCGTCGACCGGAGTGGCCCCCTCGGGCGTCGCTGCTTGTGCGGGATTGGGCGCCGGCCTGCGGGTGTCAGCTAGTGTAGCAGCCCCCTCTGGCGCGGCGAGAGCGCCCGGGGGCGTACAGGCGACGGTGAGGACATCTTCGACGTCCGGAGCGGGCGTGAGTCGTCATGGGGCAAGAGAAAACGGTCCTCCCCGCAACGTATCAAGCAAGATTTTGCGTCCTCGCCGCTATCGAGGAAAAGTCGTTGTTGAGGATGCCGGATCCAAGGTAAGCAGTATTTTCAGTGTACTCAAAACAAACAATGACCTTTTGAGGGCTGCTATTTGTATTCCTCCTATTGTGCTATGCCGCCGGGCTGAAGCGGATGAGCCAGCTTGTGATGATTCCTCTGGTGACATTGTCATCTATGAGGAGATGATCGAGGCCGGGTTAAGGTTTCCATTATCCTCTCCCATTTGCCGTGTTCTTCACTATTTTTCCTTAACCCCGGGGCGATTAGCACCCAACGGATGGAGAGTTTTGATCGGATTCCTTGCACTGTGGAGGAGAGTACATCAAGAGGACGCTTCTCCTCTCGAGTTTCATGCTGCCTACAGTTTGATTGAGTCCCCCGCCCCTAACAGGGGATGGTACTATTTTACCCCTAGGGGCGGAAAGCTGCTCACGGGATTACGTTCAAACTGCCACGATTGGAAATCTCGCTTCTTCTTCATCGGTGGAGAGTGGGTTGCTGAGTCAGATCGACCTTTGGTAC
Source organism: Umbellularia californica (assembly GCA_028538565.1). Taxonomy (NCBI): domain Eukaryota; kingdom Viridiplantae; phylum Streptophyta; class Magnoliopsida; order Laurales; family Lauraceae; genus Umbellularia; species Umbellularia californica. Next base: position 44,377,154 of record JAPQWN010000009.1, read on the forward strand.
CCACACGATGGATTGACGCCAAGAGACTAGTTACATTTTCTGATTGCTTTCTTTCTGATTTGTTTTTATGCATGTGCTCACTGTCATGTCCTCATTTGCAGATCCTCCCCTTCTTTCCACGGAGCAGGAGCGCAAGCTGCAAGCGGTGAGAGATCACCCTGACAAGGACTTGGGAGTCCTTCTTCCCAAGTAGAGAGGCAAGACCAGTGGACCTCCTATGGACTCTTCGTCTTTGGGTAGGACTGGCGGACTCCTTCCGGGATCGACTTCTAAGAGAAAAGGTAAGTCATTTGAACTTTTAGCAATGTTTTGTGTGTTTACCTGATATGCCGTACCCCAATAACACTTTTTTTTTTTTAGCCGTAAGCAGAAAAGCGATTGAGGCCTGCTTGTCTGGTAGGAGTACCCCTCCCTCCAAGGTGGCGAGGACAGATGACTCCTCACCCGGGACCTCTCCGCCAGTGACTCGTACGGGGCCTCGGGTGCTCCTCCCTCGGGTGGCCTCTCCACCATTGACTCGGGCGGGGCCTCGGGTGCACATTCCTCAGGTGGCCTCTTCAGGTAAGATTGCTGCTCCGCAGTCTTCCTCTTCAGTTGCCCCTCAGTTGTGTCCTCCGCGCGCGGGTACTTCTACAGGGGTACCGACTGGGGCTGATCCCATGCTAGGCAACCCGCGAGCGATTCGGGAAAGATTAGGGAGATTTGTGTTGCCCCCCGAGGTCTGTCAGGTTAATGCCTTGGGCACTGAGGGGGTCATCAACACATTTCTGGAGGGTCTGGCTCAGGTAAATGTTTACTATTTCCTTTTTCTCCAGACTTTCGTCCTCCTTTTTGTCTTATGCACTGTCTCATTTCCTTGTCTTTTTAGGCCTCCACTGCATCTGTCTGCCTGTTGTTGAGGGCCCAATCTTACATGCAGGTGAAACGGGAGAATGAGATTGTTAAGAAAGAGCTATCTGCTGCTGAAGGAAAGATTACCGCTATGGAAGGTGCTAGTAAGGCTTCCGAGGTTGATCTTATGGCGACCCGCGAGAGGGCGACCAAGCTTGATACTGAGCTCTCAGCAGCCCGCGAGAGGGCGGCCAAGGTCGATATTGAGCTCTCAGCAGCCCGCGAGAGGGCGGCCAAGGCGGAGGCTGAGCTTGTGAAGGCCCGTGAGAGGGCTTCGCTCAGTGAGGCTGAGCTTGCAGAGACCCGTGAGAGGGGGCTGCTCAGAGAGGTTGCGGTGAAGACAGAGATGAAGGCTGCACACGAGAGGGCTTCTCGGGCTGAGGAGAGGGCTTCTCAAGCTGAGGAGAAGATTGCCCTTGCTGAGAGGGACCTCGAAAATGACCTCGCTAACGCCTTTATCGACGGCTATGATGAGCTTCGAGGGAAGATTTCTGCTGCTTTCCCAGATCTTGACCTCTCCGGCTTCTTGCCGACTGAGGCACCTGATGATGATGGCAGTGGCAGCTCTGATGATGCCAAGGATGATGAGGAGGAGGACGATGAGGAGGGAGATGAGAGTGACTAGAGGATAGGAGGGAACTTTTGCTGTTTTTTCTTTTTATAAAGGCAGGTAGCCTGACTTTTGTACGTAAGCCTATCTTTTGGAACATGCAACTTTTTGTCATAATACAAACATAGAATGTTTTATTTAATCATTGCTTGAACAACATTGACAGAGTAGTAAAAAATTAAATCAAGCCCCACACCCTCACTATTCTAATCCTCTTAAAATGTTACTGGTAGTATTTCTTCAAATGTTCCGCGTTCCACGGATGAGGTAAGACCTTTCCCTCAGAATTCTGGATCCTGTAGGTGCCCGGTCTCACTACCTTTGTGATGAGATAGGGTCCTTCCTAGTTTGGTCCCAACTTTCCTTCACGGGAGTCTTTCGTGGCGAGGATCACCTTTTTAAGCACCAGGTCCCCCGATTGGAAGGAACGAGGCTTTACCCTCGAGTTGTAGTACTTCGCCATGCGTCGCTTGTACTCCGCGTTGCGGACCACAGCCATTTCCCTTGCCTCCTCCACCAAGTCGAGATTGATGCGAAGTCCTTCCTCGTTGGTGACGGGGTCGTGGTGGTGGACCCTTAGGGAATGGACTCCTATTTCGACGGGGATGACTGCCTCAGTCCCATAAGAGAGAGAAAAATGAGTTTCCCCAGTAGGAGTTCTTGGAGTGGTTCGATAGGCCCATAACACTCCTGGGAGTTCGTCAACCCAAAGACCCTTCGCTCTTTCGAGCCTTGTCTTCAAGTTACGTAGGACTGTTCTCACCATAACTTCTACCTGCCCATTTGCTTGTGGGTGTGCCGGGCTGGAGTGAGGCTGCTTGATTTGAAGGTCGGAGCAGAAAGAATTAAAGAGCTTATTATCAAACTGCTTGGCATTGTCACTGACAATGGCGTGAGGTATCCCGAAGCGGCAGACTAGGTTTTTCTAGACAAAGTCCTTTACCTTTGAGTCTGTTATTTTCGCTAGGGGTTCTGCTTCCGCCCATTTTGTGAAATAGTCTATGGCGACGACCACAAACTTGCACTGGCCTTTGCTCAAAGGAAGGGGGCCCAGGATGTCAATGCCCCATTTGGAAAAAGCCCACGGGCTCACAATGGTCGTTAGCTCCTCTGGTGGCTGCCTTGGCACAGTGGCGAAGCGCTGGCATTTGTCACATTTTTTGGAGAACTCTTTGGCGTCTTTTACCATGCTCGGCCAAAAATACCCTTGCCTAAGTGCTTTGTGGGCGAGGGAGCGTCCTCCAGAGTGATTCCCACAAATTCCTTCGTGAATTTCTCTAAGGGTGTAATCAGCTTCTTCTGGCGAAAGGCAACGCAGCAAAGGTAACCAGTAACCCTTTTTGTAGAGTACATTTTGTAGGAGGGTGAACTTGGAAGCTCTCATCCTAAGCTTCTTGGCCTCAAGGGGATCATCTGGTACTGTTTCTTCTTGGAGGTACTCCCTTAGTGGGGTCATCCAATTCGATTCTGCCGTTGTACAGTTGATGTTCGTGGTGTCCACATCCAACTTACTTGGCTCGAACTGGTGCCCAATGAGAGTTGGTTCCGCAAATGAGGCCTCCAGGGATGAGGCGAGCCTGGCGAGAGCATCTGCAGCCATGTTATCACCTCTTGGGATGTGAAAGATTTGGAAATGTTGAAAGTGCTGGACTAGCTTCTTTGTCATGCCAAGATATTCCTGCATTTTTGTTTCTTTTGCTTCAAATTAGCCATTCACTTGATTGACTATCAATTGTGAATCACTAAAGGCGGTGAGGGACCGGGCGTCCATTTCTGCTGCCAATCTCAAGCCAGAGAGGAGGGCTTCATATTCTGCTTCATTGTTTGTGGCAACAAAGTGTACCTTCACTGCATATTTGATGGGTGTACCATCAGGGCTGATCAAAATGAGTCCCGCTTCACCTCCCTCGCTGGTTGCGGAGCCATCAACATACAGGTTCCAAAGTGGCAGTGAAGAAAAATCTTCTGGAGGTGTCTCAGCACACGGAGGTATCTGGGCGCCCGTTGGGGATGTCAGGCTGCCAGGAGGGGTGTGGGCGCCCATAGATGTCTGGGCGCCTGGGGTGGCCTGGGCGCCCATAGATGTCTGGGCGCCCGGGGTGGCCTGGGCGCCCACTGCTGGTGTCGGGGCACCCGGAGTGGCATGGACGCCCGGTGCTGGTATCTGTGCGCCCGCCCGGGTGTCCTCGTCGGGTGGCAGTTCGACTTGCAGCTCTGGGTTAGACGGCAGCGACATGGTGGGTTCACATTCGGAGTACGTAAACTCAGCTACAAAATCTGCCAGTGCTTGTGCCTTGATGGATACCCTTGGTTGATACTGGATGTCAAACTTGCCCAGTTCTACTGCCCACTTGAGGAGTCTCCCGGATACATCCGGCTTTGCCAAGACTCTTTTCAAGGGCTGATTGGTGACGACCACGATAGTATGGCTCTGAAAATAGTGCCGTAGTCGCCTGGCAGTAGAGATGAGGGCAAGGGCAAGTTTTTCTAACCCCGAGTATCTGATCTCAGCGCCTCGGTATGCTCTACTGACATAATAGATGGGCCTTTGCACACCATCATGATTTCTGATCAGAACAGAGCTGACTGTTGAGGGGGAAGCAGACAGGTACAAATATAACACCTCACCGGGTGCAGCATGTGAAAGGAGAGGAGGTGCGGCCAAGTATGCTTTAAGCTTCTGGAAGGCCTCCTCAGCCTCAGGTCCCCATTCGAAAGCCTTTCGGAGAATTTTGAAGAAAGGCAGACACTTATCTGCAGATTTGGAGACGAATCTATTGAGTGCTGCAATTCTTCTGTTGAGGCGCTGCACCTCCTTGGTCGAAGTGGGCGACTTCATGTCGAGTATAGCTTTGATTTTATCAGGGTTCGCCTCAATTCCCCTCTGGTTGACCATGAAGCCCAAGAATTTTCCCGATCCCACGCCAAAGGCGCATTTCTCAGGGTTCAGCTTCATGTGGTAGGCTCTGAGAACATTGAAAGTCTCTTGAAGATGGTCGATGTGATCTGCTGCAGCCAAGCTCTTCACCAGCATATCGTCGACATAAACCTCCATTGTTCTCCCAATCTGTGACTGGAACATTTTATTTACCAGGCGCTGGTAGGTTGCACCTGCGTTTTTCAGCCCGAAGGGCATGACCCTGTAGCAGTAGGTCCCCTTCGGAGTGATGAACGACGTCCTTTCTTGATCTGGGGGATGCATGATGATCTGGTTGTATCCAGAATAGGCATCCAGGAAGGAGAGGAGTTCATTTCCTGCTGTGGCGTCGATGAGGAGGTCAATCCGAGGCAGTGGATAGCTGTCCTTCGGGCACGCTTTGTTGAGCTCAGTGAAGTCGACACAGAGGCGCCACTTCCCATTGGCCTTTGTCACCATCACTACATTTGATAGCCATTTGGGATATGCTACCTCTTTGACAGCTCTATTTTCTATCAACTTCCCTACTTCTTTATCCATTGCTTGGGCCCTTTCAGTGGAGGCGCCTCTTAGCTTTTGTCGAACAGGTTTGTGGCGAGGGTCGACATTGAGGCGGTGGGTGGCGACTTCAGGATTGATTCCTTCAAGATCCGCATGGGACCATGCGAAAATGTCCTCATTCACTCTCAGAAAATCTGTTAAATTGCAGACCAGATCTTCCGAAAGAGAAGAGCCGATGTACACTCTTCTATCAGGATGTTCTTCATTTAAGGCCACAGGGGTAAGTTTTTCAACTGGTTCCCCTCTTTCTGTGGTGGCGTCATCTCTCGGGTCCAAGATGTCGACTTGCAACGCCTCCTGTGTCTTCTTGGCCTTCATTGAGGAGAAATAGCATTCTCTTGCTGCAACCTGATCCCCTCTGACCTCCCCGACTCCATTCGGGGTTGGAAAGCGGAGGATGAGATGATAGGTGGAATGAACGGCTCTTAATGCGTTAAGAGCAGGTCGCCCCAATATGATGTTGTAGGCTGACGGGCATTCTATCACCAAGAAATTAACCAGCGTAGTGGAGCTTCGGGGTGCTGCTCCGGCTGTAATTGGCAGTGTGATTGTCCCAAGGGGATACACTTTCTCCCCTGAGAACCCAATGAGGGGGGTTTTAATAGGCTGCAGTCTTTCCCGGCCCAGCTTTAGCTTATCATAAGCCTCTGCGTATAGGATATCCGCAGAGCTGCCACTATCTACCAAGATCCTATGCACCTGGAAATTGGCGACGGTCATAGTGAGCACCAGAGGGTCGTCATGGGGCTGCTGGATCCCTTCCAGATCCTTATCTGAGAAGGATATGGTGGTTTCGCTGAAGCCGTGCCTGGGCGCCTTAGATGGGCGTGCTTCATCAGTATGCCTTGCCCTCCTAGCATGGGCCTTCACGGCAGAGAGCGACTCTGCTAGTCTGCCCGAGATAGTTCGGATCTCCCCGATGGGCTGCTGGTCCTCCCGATTGTGAGGTGGTGGTGCTTGCACTCTACCAGCAACATACTGGCGCAGGTGACCACGTTGAATAAGATCCTCAATCTGCCTCTTGAGGTCATAGTAATCGTCGGTGTCATGACCGTGGTCGCGATGAAAGCGACAATATTTGTCCGGGTTTCTGCGGTTTGGAGGGGACTTCATCTTTCCAGGCCATTTTACGGCTTGGTCATCTTGTATCTGGAGCAAAATGTGCTCAACAGCGGCATTGAGGGGGGTGAATGCTTGTCGGTCTCTCTGCGGAGCAGGGATGAGTCGGTCTCTCTGCGGAGCAGGACCGAGTCAGTCTCTGACAGGTAACCTCTCTGTCCTGCTTCGCTTGTTGCTTGTCTCCTTCTTTTCGTCTCTGTCCCGCTCTTTCCCCTTGTCCCCTGATCTGGAGGACTCACCTCGCCTGGCCCTGGTGATGTCTTCAGCATTTATATATTTTTGGGCCTTTGCTAGTAGCTCTGTCATGCTCCTTGGCTGGCGCTTCATCACTGAGAAGAGGAAACTCGACGAGTGAAGGCCTCCCAAGAAGGCTGTCATTGTCACTTTGTCATCGGGATCTTCGACCTGAAGTACCTCCTCGTTAAAACGAGTGAGGTAGCTCCTGATGCTCTCATTTTTGTCCTGCTTTACGCTGAGCAGGTGTGTGGCGGGCTTCTGATGGCTGCGCCCTCCGATGAAGTGTGACACGAATGATTTGCTTAACTCCCCAAAGGTGGCGATGGAGGCTGGAGCTATATTGGCAAACCACTGCCGAGCGGAACCCTTCAGGGTAGTTGGGAATGCCCTGCACATAACCTCGTCAGGGATATTATGCAGCTGCATTACAGTTTTATATGTCTCCAGGTGGTCCAATGGATCCTTCGTCCCATCGAAGGTTTCTATGGACGGCATTTTGAACCTTGGAGGAAGAGGGTAGTTTACCACGTCGGGCTTGAACGGTGTATCCGTCCGCCCGACTAAGTAATCCACTATTTGTGGGGCCTGCGCCTTCATGGCGTTGTAGACATCACCCAGTTGGTTCTGCATTTCCCTGATCTTCTCCTCCCAGCGATTGGGAGCTCCACGGGAGTGATCATGGAAGTTGCTCTCCTCCATGTTTTCACTTTCCCCTTCTTGGAAACTAGGACCATCCCCATTAGATACAGAGAGAGTAGGTGGGGGTCCTTCATGATGTGCTCCCCCCGGAGGTGGAAGTCCTCCGTGACCTGCTCCCTCCTGGAGGTGGGAATCCTTCAAACTGCACTCCACCGGGAGGAGGAGGTCCTTCCTGATTTATTCTCCCAGCCCCTAGCGTAACCCCAAAAGGAGGGCCCAGAGGAAACCCTTGGGCGCCCAGGGGGTTGGCGCCAGGGGGATGGGAGCCCAGGGGATTGGCGCCCAGGGAATGGGCGCCCGGGGGAGGAGCTCCCCGGCGTGGAGCCCTTGCGTGCCCCGGGCGTGGTACTCCATGGTGTGCTCCTCCAAAGTGTGCTCCTCCCTGTCCTGCTGTGAGCATGAGCTGTAGTATCTGCTGGTTTTGAGTCACCAGCTGTTGCATAGTTCTAACATCTGTTGTTGAGTGGGAGCAGGGGCATCTGGGGCAGGATTAGTCGGTGGAGGATCACTCTCGCCTTCTCGAGAGGGATTATCCTCTGGGCGTCTTTCAGATCTTGTGGTGATTACCATAATTTTGGAAAAAGAGGATTCTAACGTGAGAATTTTAGTCGCTTCCCACAGACGGCGCCAAACTGATGATGTACAAAAATGGATTTGCACACCACCGGTCAAGTAATTGATAATTAATGCAGTAATTGAGATGAGAGAGAGATTTATAGTGGTTCGGTCAGTGTGACCTACGTCCACTTCAAGGGCAGAGGTCGCCGGATGTATTAATTCCCAAGTATTTCAGTGATTACAAGCTTTGGAGAGAGTGTAGAAGAGAGATCTTGCTTGCCCCTCAGGTATCGAGAGGCTCTTAAATTTATAGTCTTCCCCTAACAGATGGGGACGACTTTACAGCGCCGTTTACGAGAAGCCTTCGAGGTGTCCTCGACTGGCCATGCAGTTGTGATATTCTCCGCAGGACTTGGTAAAAGCGAGACGTGGCCTGACTGCTTCCGAAGCAACCCGGACTGCTGTGACGTGGCCAGGCATCGTGGGTTTGGGGTCGGACTCCATTGGTTTAAACGAATCTCCATTAATTCAGGCTTGGCTCATGACAGAATGGGCCAATTGGGCGGGCCTGACTCATCAGTACCCATATCCAACACCAGTCAAAACGAACCAACCTCACCACACCCGCAATCCTTCATCGACCAACCCGTCATCTTCTCCCACCCAAACAAGTCAAACGAGCCATCTTTTCACCACACACTACTTCCAAGAGGGAAGAGGGGAGTGTGTTTGGGAAGGTGGGGAAAGTGAGGGAGAAAGAGGGGAAATGGCAGGAAAGTACAATATTGTCCTTTTATGTCTAAATGGGAGGAAAGTGAGGGAAAAAGAGGGGTAAGGGTAAAATGGTCTTTTTTTTCCTACCTCACAAACAAACAAAATTATACTTTTTCCATTTTCTTTCCCTACTTTTTCATTTCCCAAACAAGAGGAGGGAAAATTAATTTTCCCTCACCTCCCCTTCATTTTCCTTCCTCCTCAAATTTTCCCTCGCCTCCCCTCGCCTCCCCTCCTCCCTTCCCAAACATAGCATTAGTGTCTTCTTCTTTATCACCTTCTCAATATCTAGTCATCCACACCATCCACATACAGAGAGACTCATCGGAAAACCCGAAATCTTATCGAAAAATCTAAAGTTCCATCGGATGTTTTGATTTGAAATGAAATCGTAAAACTTAAGTCCTATTTTATAATTTATGAATTTTCTTGTCCAAACTTAAACTAACTTAAAATATGTGTAAAACTTGAGCCCTACTTTTAAAACTTTCCCTACATATATATAAAAAAAAAAAAAAAACAAAAGACAAAAGCCCATCACTTGGAGGGCTTTTGATGATATGGCCGAGCCAAAATCCAAAATCCAAATGGGTCGAATAGACAGCCATATTCGTTTATACCTCATTGCCACGTGTCGCGACCTAATTTGTCCTCATCGTTGCCGTTAATCTATTCGTACTCCTCAGTCCTCGCATCATTTTTTCCATCATATTCGTCTTCATCTTCTCCTTCCTCGAGCTCCAGAAACCCTAGCCATGGCGATCGCCTCCTTCCAAAAACTCTCCGCCCAAATCTCCCGCCTCCCCTCCTCCCGCGCCCTCATCCGCTCCTCCTTCTCCTCCTCCACCCCGTCCTCCTCCCATTCCAACAAAGTCTCCGATCGCCTCGTCAAGATCTTCGCCATCGATCTCGATGGAAAGAAGCGCGAGATCGTCGGGCTCTCCGGCCACACCCTCCTCAAAGCCCTCACCAACAACAATCTCATCGATCCCGCCTCCCACCGCCTCGAAGACATCGACGCCTGCTCCTCCGAGTGCGAGGTCCACATCGCCCAGGAATGGCTCGAGAAGCTCCCTCCTCAGTCCTACGACGAGCAGTACGTCCTCAGGAGGAATTCCAGGAATCGGGAGCTCAACAAGCATGCCAGGCTCGGATGCCAGGTCGTCCTCCGACCTGATCTGCAAGGGATGGTCGTCGCGATCCCTGAGCCCAAGCCGTGGGACATTCCGTAAGTTTTGTTGATCTGGAATTGATTTTTCTGGGGTTTGGATTGGAACCCAGTGGGAATTTGGGGTTTTGTTTTTGTGGGGTTCTGTTACTTGTTTGACTTTGGATTGAAATAAATGCACTGGCCTTCTTTCTTTTTTTTTCTGTTGCTTTTGATTATGAGGGTTGTGTTGTTTTTTTAAGGAATGGAATGGATTTTATTGTGGAATTTCGTTTTGGTCGATTTGTTTGGTGGGTTTGAATCGAAATCCAACTGGAAGTTAGGATTTAAAAAATTTTTTTTTTTTTCTTTTTTGTTCTTTGTTTGACATGTATGATACTGACTGCGTTTCTGTGGGCCGTTCTAATTTTCGCATGCTGATGATGATGTTGTTTGTTGGAATTGTCTAGGGTCTGGATCGAAACCAACCTATAAGTTGTTACCATTATCTTCAGTTGTTTCTTTAAAATTCGAAGTGCAAAATACTAGAGGAATATGATTTTTGTTTTTTGGATTCTAGGGATTGTTTCTTTTCCCATAAGATGATGTTGGAGGTGTCATTTTTGAGGATGAATTAGGTTCTCTGGAAATGGGCGTTCAGCTTCTTTGTTGTAATGTGGTTGTTGATTGATGTTCTTCTTTGTTGAAATAATTGCTTGAAGAAGAGTTCTTAAAAAAGAAAAAAAAATGCTTGAAGAAAGATGGTTGCTTGTGATTGATGTATGGTGGAGCTTGATGGACAGGGGCTCCACCTTTGATTGCTAAATGGCACAACATCCAATCTCATATGACAATGCTACCTGAGCAGTATGGATTTACTGTTTGTTCGCTTGTGCATGCTACAAAATCCTCTGGATATTTTATTTCTATTTTCCATTGTATCTTTTGGTTTCTGGTTTTCGGTTTTCCTCCCTTTTTTATGTGTCTGGTGGATGGTCTGTAGGTGGTCAATTCTTGAGTGCTTTATGTTCAAGAGGAATGACCCAGTCATTCTCCTATAGAGAGTAGCCATGATATGTTGAACTTTTCAAAGAGATCATAATGAATGAAGCCTTATTCCATCTATCTTGATTGAGCTTATTGAAGGTAACATAGAGAAATTAGGGACGGATGTACATTTCAATATCCATGTATGCATAAGCTCTCATCTTTTAATTCTTGAATTTCCTAAATGATCCCAAATGATCGACATCACTATACACATGATTCATTTGGTAATGAAAAAAGGGTGTAGAAAATTAACAAAAATTATCAGAAATAGGCATAAGAAGTGTCATGCAAGTGAGGATTCACTGTTTCAACCCTATAATCCGTTGGAAGTGATTTATGTGGTAACTTCAATTTAGATTTACGGAGCATCTAATTACAGGACAAACTAGCGAGTCTTTAACTGCTACACTGTTGCTGAAACATTTTATACATGGCAAATTGTGATCTCATTGTTCCAGTCCTTCTCCCTTTCTTAACCAAGTAATATTATACAAGCCTCTACTTGAGCACTCATCAACTATGGGGATCCACTCATCTGGGCAGATATGAGCTTGCAGATTGTCGCGACCCCGGACCGGGCTCGGGGACCAGATCCGGGATCGGGACTAATTGTGATCATATGGAAAGATGACAATAATTAAAAGTGTGTTTATGATCAGACGTACACGGGTTAACCAAAGAACACTCACTACCCGTGCACGTGATTTCCCACAGGTGTCCGCGGTGAGGATATCCCAATACACATAATCATATAGTATAATTGCGGAAGCGTATGGTAAATCATGCATGTATTTCATTTCCAAAATCATAAGGCTGATTACATTTGAATATGAGTATCAGAATGAGCAATGTCCTAAAGCATAACCCAAAAGTACATATTCAAGTTTAATCAGAATATCAGTTAATTACAATTCCCAAAAATAGAGACCAACAAAGGCCAATATACAAAACAACAACCACCAGAAACTATCCAAACAATCCCCCAAAATGTATCGCAACTCGGCAACCCGATGTTTACATAACATCGTCAGCACGCCACTCAACTAGCGGCTGCGGTTCTCCGACCGCCTCCTCTGGCTCCTCCTCGGGATAACCGACAACGGGACCTGAGTACCAAGCAAATGGGTCAGACACGACGGTCTGGCAGGTAGATGAAAAGATATGAACATTTAATGATAAAACATTTGCCATAGAAACAGTTGAACCTGTCTAAATAATGCTTTCATGAGTAAATGCATCATTTAGTAAAAATAGAAACATATATGCAAGGTAAAACAAGTAAGGGTAACCAAGGAAATCAGGAAACGAGCAAAATGGCAACCACACAAAGCTAAATCCTCTATCACCGAAGTGATAGAGCAAGCAAGTCAAGGCGTTGACCTCAGTCACCGAAGTGAGGAGGTACAACGAAATACATATACATATATACTATATACTAGACATGACCACGGTAGCGAGCCGGGCATCAGGAACCACAGTAGCAATCTGCGGTATCAGGACCCAAACTGCAGTTGGCAAGACAAGAGGGGGATCACCTAGTCGGTTGATCAGACTAACAAGGTATCCAAGCTTAGTGGTGCCGACTCATAGGTTATATGCAAGTAAACAAAACAGGTACATGTATGCATGTTCTCTTTTTGGCTCATGGGCTCGCACTACAAAGCTCTGGCCCAATATTGCCTCAAGGTTTTGGCTTATGAGTCATGTACAAGAAATCAGGTCAAAACATGGAAATCAAGACAGGTGTAAAATAAATTAAGTACAACACTATATTCGGGCAAGACGTGGGTGCTCAAGGCACAGCTATCATATCAGGTCTGGCATGTATATCAAGCTAGCAAAACGGTACAAGTATACTTTCAAAGTTTTCGGGATGATAGATCCCAAATCATCAATTTCGAGAATAACAAGGTAAAGTACTCTTTGAAAAGCCAAGACAATGTCGGGTTAAAACTAATCCAAGTGAATAGGGATCCCGTATGTCCGTATAATAAAGGAAACTTGGTACTCTTTGAATTTGGGAGACATTCCGGGTTCCTTATACACTATAGTAGCCTCAATGCTTAAATGAATCTCGATGATGTAGTTTCTCTTTCTAACGTACTACCAACAAACACTTCACCTATGCTTCGAACACCATCCCAGGTGAGCGGTGCCTATTGCTCTCAGAAAGGTTCACAAGCAATGGGGTGGAGGCTCCCTTCAATCCTCTTTTATTCATAGAATCCAGGGAATTTCGGTTACCCTGCGGTCAGATGGCGGTTAGCCGCCAGTGGATCCGGCGGTTAACCGCTGGCTGACCGTGGAATTGCAGCTCTCTGGAAAAATGACCGTAACTATGCGGTTGGATGGCGGTTAGCTGTCGATGGACACGGCGGTTAGCCTCTAGCTGACCGTGAGGTTACAGCTCTCTGGAAATGTAACCGAACTTGCTTCGGTTAGCCGCTAGTCACCAGGCGGCTAGCCGTTGGGCGATCGCCAGCTGACCGCCAGTCACGGGAATTTCTTCACTGGGTTCAGATTCAGGCTTTTCCTTTCCCCAAACCAATTCCTTTCATTCCCCATTTGACATCCATACAATCACCAAGAGAAGGAAAACAACCATCATCACAAGTATTCACTTAGGCATTGTACAAAAGATAAACCAAAAGTTGCAATTCAAGATTTAGAGATAACAAATGAAACCAAAAACTAGAAATCATGTTTCAAGACAATAAAGATGCTTACCAACTCTTTTCAAAAGCATTTAATAGCATCATGAATGCAAGTAAAAGCTCATCATAAATGATACAATAAATACAAACATTTGATCATGGAAATCACTTTCCAAAACTAAACATCCACTTGCCTCAATGTCTCAAAATCAAGAAATCCAAGCTCTAATCCTCTCTTCCAAGCCAAATACCAAGCTACACCAAAAACCCCCAAAAACAAACCCTAAAATGGGTCAAACCAAGAAACAAGAAGAAGAAACTCACAATAATGAAGATAAGGCTTTCCCAAGACTAGAAGAACATGGATCTAAGATATTAGGGAAAAAGCTTACTTGTAAGTTCTCCAAATGGACAAGGTGAGCTCAATGAGGGTCTTGAGTTGAGTAGATCCTTCTACAAATGGTATCAATACATAGCTCTAGTAGTGAGGAAGAAGAGGGTGAAGCTCATTTCTTGATTGGTGCAAGGTTTGATAGGGATTTGGTGGTGAGGAAACAAGGAGTAAAGAGAAGAGATGGAAACCCTAGGTTCTCATATGCTTGTGCTGGAAAAGGGAAATGGAAGGGAAAGAGTTCTCTATAAAAGGCAATGGGTGTGGGCTCCACCACTAAAAAGTCTTAGGAGGCTGAAATCACTAATCTCGGGACCTCGGACGAAAACGACGAAGAAGAGAAAAGTGATCGTCGAAATATCTAGTTTCCAAAAAGTATATGTTTCGTGGGTTTCGGGGATATCGAGTGTTGGGTACAGATTTTATGTGTAACGACTGTTTTGCCCTCAATGCAAGAAAATCGGGTTTCGGGGTTCCGAACGGGTACGGGATCAGCATGAAAGTTGTAGGGATTAACAAGACGAGTAAAACGGAATATAAATGCAAATCACTGGAATACGAACAATCCCTCACACAATAGTAAAACCATCCAAAAAGGGAACCCCCAAAGGATCCCACCCACACCAAGTACTAAAACTCTCCCAAAACCACAAAAGAGCTATTCTAGTCCAAGCTTAGTCAAAAATCACTAATCGAGCTTAGCACTAATACGCAACATAATAAGCACTAATCGAGGTCACTCGGGTCGGGGTCTTACACAAATGCTGTCCATGCTTTACACCATTTATTCCAACAAGAGAGTAGCAAATTTCTCACGTCACCTTCAGAATGAGTTGCAGATGCCGCTTTATCAGTTTGTTTGATTTTTTGCTTTTGTATTTTTAAAATTATTTTATAAAAGGTTCCCAGAAATGAAAGTTTTGAAAAATCACTACCGTTGAGAGCCTGTTTGTTTGCATTCTGATATATAGGAATTGAATACATATAATACATACCATAAGTGGTTAAAAATGAAGATCAAATGTTAATTTTAAAATGTGCAGCAAATAACCTTTCTTTTAAGGGAAATAGAATCAAAAGAAGATGGGAAATGAACTACAAAGGCTAAGTATATTATTGCTTCAACACTTATGAGCATAAGCTAATTGCTGTTGACTCATTTTCTTGGTGGAAGAACATTTAAAGGTTATTCAAGGTTAGCTCTTTTCTTTTCTATATGCTGCTTTATTTTTATTTCAATATTTCCTTGCTTGATCTCAGAGTCCCCTGTACACTCAACTGTAATTTGTGGTGGGGAAAGGGGCCTGTATGCTGTAGCATCATATCATTTGGGTGTTCAGAAGTACCTATATGTTTTTAGGTATTGTAGATTTTGAACTTTGACACTTTTTCATTCGACTGTAGATTATGTAACTTTGCTTGGAGATGGTTTTATAATTGTTCCTCTGTTTTGATACATAGTGGTGACTTTTCTTCTTCACTGAACTTTATTTTGATGCATTGCGGGTACTTTCTTCTCTGACGAATAGTGGAAACTTTCTTTGATGCATAATGTAAAGTAAGTTTCATCACCGCTTGTATGTTGATGCACAGTTGAGACTTTTCTTCTTCAATGTACTTGTATTTTGATTCATACTGGAAAACTTTTGTCTACTACTACTCCATCTTTTTCAGGCATGATGGATATTTAAAATGGATTTCTTGCACACTCTAAGATTGGTCAATGAGGGGGTGGATTCATTAGCCAAACAGGAAGTTGATACTTGATAGACCAGGATGGGTTTCAAACTTGAACTTGAGGGGTGACTGTCACCATTGATTTGCATTAAATCGACCAAATGGTGAATCAGAGGGTGACTCAACTTGGTAGGTGTGGAGTGGGAGTTAACCGGACCAGTTTTTAAATGCATGTTGGGATTGGCTAATGAAGGTGTGGGGTTCCTTGGCGAAATGTACTTGATAGATTAGAGATGATGACTTGTTTGGGTGTCTTCATATTCCTGTATAGTTTTTCTTTTTTCCTTATGAATGAATGAAAATATCTTTTGATAAAGAAGCAGTGACGTTTATGATGGAAGATGAGATTATGAAATCACAAATCTGTAATTTGGGGAAGATGTTTATTTTTGCTTTTTCGGCATGATTCTTGGAAGTCGAGAACTTGAATGGAATTCTAAGATGATTCAAAGCTGTTCTATGTTTGGGGTAGATGATGATGAGATGTTGGGGGGCTAAGGATTAAGGTGGAACAAATGGAGGGTTGGTTTTTGTAGCAGATTTTGAAGTGGATTGGCTAATCAGTACCAATACAATACTTGGCTTTTTAAGTGGGAGGGAATGGTAGATCAAATCAATTTAGGAACCAGAAATAGAGATACTTGGGATACAAGTTAGTGTGAGGGGCGTGCAAATGCTTGTTGTTGGGTTGTAGAATATTGCTGATAAAGGTCACTCTTGCAAGTTTTCCAGTTTATTATCTTCTCCAAAAATCTGATGACTCTAGTAGAAAAATATGATAAGATTGAATAGGTATTAAGATAGTTTCAATGGAAGAAACAAAGAAAAAGATGAAATGTCATCTCACTAAATGGGAAGCTGTTAGAGTATGTGAGCCTATCAAGAGTTCCCCATTGAGGTAGAAAATTTGTTGTTGAGGTGCAAGTGCAACCCCTTCTAAGTTCTCCCTTGGATAACTAGCAGAATAAATCCATCAATCTTTCGTGATTGCTTCTTTAGATAAGTTGTAGGTCAATTGTAGGTCAAGTGGGAAGATGGGTTTTTGTTGAGGTAACCGGCATTTAAGTGGGATTAGATTCTCTACTTGGTGCTAGGGATAACTGAGAGAATTTGTTGTTGAGGTGCAAGTGCAACCGCTTCTAAGTTCCCGTGAATAACTAGTTGAATAAATCCATCAATCTTTAGTGATTGCTTCTTTAGATAAGTTGCAGGTCAAGTGGGAAGATGGTTATTGGTGAGATAACAGACATTTAAGTGGGATTAGGTTCTCTACTTGGTGCTAGGGATAACATGAGTTTTTTAGAATCTCTGGAGGGTGATATAATTAATTGATAGTGGCATAGTTAGAAGGTGCTCATGGTCTTAATCAAAAGATTGCAGGTCCGAGTCTCATTACCAATCAATTTATAGTTGATAACAAGTCGGGCATTTTATGGAAGGGGCCACTTGATGTGAAAGGAGTTTTTGACATTAATTTTATGATCCATTTGGAAGAAAGGAACAATAGGTGCTTAATTATAAACAATATTCGACACACGATGCATTTTGGGTTCTCCAAAGTAAGATTGGCAAGATGTTTGAGAAAACAATTTAAGGTACTCGGTGATGAGAAAGCCATTTGGAATTACGAAAGCGACAATGTTTCTTTGGGAGTGGTGGGGGGTGGGGTGTATGTAGTAAGTGACAAGATTTTGGAAAAATGGAGCACCCACTGAATGGGATAAAAAGTTTACTATGGATGGGGTGTCAAGATAAAAAAGAAGTCAAGTGAAACTAATAGCCTGTTTGTTTGTAGGATGTCTAGGAATTCCTTTTCAGGGATATCTGAATTCCGCAAATGTTGTCCCCTAGTTGGATTCACAAATGCTCAAGGACCCTTGACCATTTTGGGTCCTGAAATTTAGAGAAAGCCAAAAGTGACAATCCACAACGTTGGGCTTTTGGAAACGTACAAATCAAATAGAGAATTCCAAATGCTGAGAGGACAGTCACTGATATGTTGTCAAAAATTCCCACTAGCTAGAATTCTCACTAGGAATTCTTGTCATACAAACCTTTCCTAAGATATCCCCCATATTTTGGAAGAATTTGTAATGGAATTTTTGACAACATGTTAGTCGCTACCCCCGGCGTTTGGATATCCCTATTTGGTTTGTGAGTTTTAAAAAATCTGGCCTTGTGCTTTCAAAATGCTTAGAGGCCCTTGAGCATTTATACTTCTAGTTAAGGGACAGCATATGAATTCTTAGATATCTAGAAATTGGACATCCTAGGCTTGAGCCCCTGGCTTAATTGATACACGGTTCTTGCGGGTGGGGTTGTGTACTGGGGTTTGCCCCGCTCCCATGAAGTGGGGTTGAGGGGTTCCTTGCTATAAAAAAAAGAAAAACCCTTAGATATCCCCTAGAAAGGAATTCTTAGTTGGATTCACAAATGCTTAAGGACCTCTGAGCATTTTGGAAGCTAGAATTTGGATAAAACCAAAAGTGCCAATCTAGAAAGCTAGTGAAACTCACAAATCAAATAGGGAATTCCAAATGCTGGGGGATAGCCCATGACATGCTATCGAAAATCTCGAGAAGTTAGAATTCTCATCAGGAGTTATTGTAAACCCCAAAACGAAAAAAAAAGAGAGATATTCCCCAACATTTGTAAGAATTTCTAATGGGATTTCTGATAAGATGTTAGTTGCTGTCCACCCAGCATTTGGATATCCTTGTTTGGTTTCTAAGTTTTAAAAATCCAGTCATGTAAATTGTCCTTTTTTTCGGCTTACAAAATTCTCCAAATTCTCAGATATCCAGCTTTCAAAATGCTCAAGAGCCCTTGAGCATTTGTGATTCCAGCTGGGGGATAACGTTTGTGATTCTAGGTTGGGCCATTTATTTAAAGGAGGCTGGGCTTATTTGGTTAAAGGATATCTTAAAAGTCCAAATGTTGTTCCCTAGCTAGAATCACAAATGCTCAAGGGCCCTTGAGCATTTTGAAAGTTGGATAGCTGAGAATTTGGAGAATTATGGAAGTCAGAAAAAAAGGATATATGGAGAGTTTACAAACCAAACAAGAGAATTCCAAAAGCTAGGAGAACACCTCCTGACATTTTGTCAAAAATTGCCAACAACAAGAATCCACGAAGTTTGGAAACCAAATACAGAATTCCAAAAGCTGGGGAATGCCTATTGACATGTTATCAATTGCAAGGCCTGTTTGTTTGCAAGAATTCCGGGAAATCTTGTTGTTTTTTTCTTTTTATTTATGAAATCCCCAAATGTAATCCCACACTTGTCCACACAAATGCACAAGTGCAATGTAGCATTTTCGAAAATGGAGTTCTGAGAATTCACATGCCAAAAGTGACATTTCACGGGGATGGTTTTATGAATTCTCTCTCACCATTCAAATAGGGAATTCAGAATTCTTGGGAGACAAACATCTATCCTTATTTGTTATAAGGAGTTCCTAACATAGGGAATTCCCATTAGAAATGCCTCCAATGAAATGGGCCCTAAAGGGACGCTTGTTTGTTGGAATTTAGAGAATGTCTGTTGGGGAGAGTTATAAATTTTCCAAATGCTGTTTTCCACAAGGTTTCCAAATCCTCCCGTGAACCCTTGCATCATGATGCTTGAATCTGGAGAATTTGAAAGGTCAAAAATGACATTAAGGCTGAGTTTTTGGAATTCCACATGTCAATCAAGGAATTCCATTTATAGACATTGCTGTTAGAAATTCCCTACAAGAAGAATCCTGTAAAAAAATCCCAACAACCGTGCGCCCCTTTGAATTCCTGTTAGAGATTGTTTCAAACATACACCCTTTAGGAGCATATGGAATTCTCTATGTTGGGATTTTCTGACAGCATTGTCAGTTGCTATCTACAAAGCATTTGGAATTCTCTGTGTTGGGAATTTCTGATAGCATTATTAGTTGTTATCTACGGAGCATTTGAAGTTCCTTGCGAACTTCATAAACCGACCTTTAGAAATGTTACATTTGTCCTTTAAAAAATTTCAAGCTTTAGCATTCAGGATGCTAGGATGTATTGGAGGGTTTAAGAAACATGCTGGAGGACAACATTCAGGGAATTCAAAATTCTTGCTGGGGAGGGATGGCCTTTTTGTTTGGAGAGAGCCTCTGTGAAAGTCACTTTTGGCCTTTCAAAAACTTCAAATTCTAGCACTATGAATGCGAGGATGTACCAGAGGATTTGAGAACCTGCTGGAGGACAACATTTGGAGAATTCAGAATTCCCATGTACAGGGATACTAAGAATTTCTATTGGGGAGAATTCTAAGTTCTCCAGATGTTGCCCCCCAGCAGGTTGCCTAAATGCTCATGTACAACCCTTTTGGACGGCTGAAGTTTTGGAATTCCTTTAATCAAACAGGGAACTCCTCTAATGCTTTATAAACAATAATCTTAATTGCTGTGAAAAATTCCCAACACATTGAATTATTGTCAGAAATTCCTCCAAACAACTTGTGTGCAGGAATTTTGAGAATTCCTATTGGGGAAAAATACCACAAATTCTGCAAATGCTGTCCCCGTAGAAACCAGCATTTACGAAGATGGAATTTGGAGAATTCCTGAGGTCAAAAGCGGTATTTCAATAGGTTGGATTTTTGAATTCCACTAAATCAAATAGGGAATTTCAAATGCTCCATAGACAACAACTGGGTTGCTGTTAAGGAATTTCCAACAAATGGAAGTCTACCCAGAATAACATATGATGAAATATATTCAAGTTGCGATGGCGAATCCACTGATAGCTCAGTGGGTGAGGGCCTCAGGCATCTCCCTCTCCACTGTTATATCTATGTTGGTTTAGGGCTTTGGTATTGTGTGGGCGTGTGACTTTTTTACCAGACCCTAAGAAGAAGAAAAAGGTTCTGGTGGATGTTTGATGAGTCAATTCCTCCTGTGACTCGAAGATCTCCTCTATAAACGAAGTGTAGGTGACTCTGTATTTACTTGGATAATCTGAGTCTCACCTCATTAGGTCCTGTTTTATTTGCATGGAATACCTAGGGATCATAGTCATTAAGCTCCACCGATGGATTACTAAAGAGGTGAGGGGTAATGGAAATGAAGTGGATATATAGATGGACCTTGACTTCGTTGGTATTGAATAGCTAGGGTGATGGCTGGGTATTCATTTGCCATCTTCTCTCAATTCAATTTCCATTCAAGGAGAGGCTATTGATGGTCATTTTTGGGTATTCATATTTGATTCTTCCATTTAAGGAGAGGCTATTAGGTCCTGTTTTATTTGTATAGAATACATAGGGATCATAGTCATTAAGCTCCACTGATGGATTATTAAAGAGGTGAGGGGTAATGGAAATGAGGTGGAGATATAGATGGACCTTGACTTCCTTGGTATTGAATAGCTAGGGTGATGGGTGGGTATCCATTTTCCATCTTCTCTCGATTCAATTTCCATTTAAGGAGAGGCTATTGATGGTCATTTTTTGGGTATTCACATTTGATTCTTCATTTTAACTGCTTATAGAAACAGTTTCTTAAAATTCCCAGGAATTCAGTTACATGAAACGAACAGTCCTTATAGGCATAGTTCATTTTGTTGTTTGGGTCCATTTGGATCTTTGGAGTTAGAGGTAACTCAACATTTTGGCATAACCAGTTATGAGTAAAGAAAAGTTTTGGGTAATTTGATTTACATGCAATCTGTGTGCATTGCAATTGCGTTCCAGGGATGCAAACTGGGTTTTCACCATTACTGGTGACAGCCTGAGGGAACTTCTGAGCCCAGGGTTAGGTTTGGGTATATATGTTTGTTTTTGGTACCCAGCCAAAGGGAGCTGGGCAGCCAAAGGGAGCTGGGACCCAAGAGAAACCCCATCCATTGGGAGAGAAGGATGTTGCTGCAGGAAGAGAATGCCTTCTCACACAGGGAGAGAAGCCTGCTCACGTAGGGAGGGAACCTAGGGATCGATCCCTGGGCAGTTGGGTGAGAAACTGTTGTTAAAAAGAAAAAACATGAGATTTTTAGTAGACTAGAGCAAGAACAAAAAAATCTTGTTTGTTTAACCTTTATTCTACTCGGGGAAAAACATGTACATTAGTTCTTATTTACCTTTTCTGAGATGCATGGCATTCATCCTAGTGTCAGGTGCACATGATCCGGATCATTTGCGTGCCTAGGCCTATCCGCATGTTAGTGATCATGGTATCTGTAATGGATGACTCTTTTTCTGCGGAAAAATGCTGAAATGTGGTGCATGTGTCAGGAAGTGTAGACACTGTCCCCGATCTCATGTTGTTCAGGAGGGCCAGCGCAGTTGGTTGGATACCCTTTTTCACCTTACTTTTCAGGGATCGATTCCCGAGTTTCCTTCCTGCATGAGCATGCTTTCCTTCCTGCGTATGCGGGCGTTTGTCTTTCTGCATATGCACGCTTCTCATGGGTACTCTTAGGCCCCTTGGCCTGGTACCCAAAAGAAGACCGTTTTATTGGGTTTTTTTAATAAGAGAATTTCCAGTTTGGGTGGATCCAGCCATACCCAGATCCAAATATTAAAAGATCTCCTCAGTTCAGGGACTGGGTCAAGGTCAGGTCTACATCCTTGGATTCACTCCCAATCCCAAAGAAGTCATTCTGTCCTAATCACACACATTCATTCAAAGAAACCGTCTTTTTCTTGTACTCTTTTTCAAGTGCTAGAAATCATCTTTTTCACGTTATCATTACATTGATGCATGCATATCAGTTTTCCCTATACTGATTGTTTTCATGTCTTATTTATCATCGATTTTTATGGGTGTTTCTTCTGTTTGTAGCTTTGTCATATTCCTAAAACGCCTCTCCCTGGCGCCTGTGGATCGTTTAATATAAACTGGAGAAAAAAGAGTGGCACACAAACACACACACTGTACCAAAACCTTATGTTTTTTTGTGGCGATATCTTCATTTGCCAGATCAAAAGATTTATGTTTTCCAATTTTCTTGTCTCTTGATGAATGTTATCGAATCTCAGGCACACATGATTGGATTACATTCCTCGTCTTTTGTTCGTTTTTAAAGCAGATTTTTTTTTTTTAATGTGGATTTCCTGTGCAGTCGTTTGCCTTTTATGCATAGGCCCATGGGCATGGTGTAGGGATCAAGTCCTTTATATCTTGATAACCAAAAGATCTTCCATTTTTGGAGGATACCATTAATTCAATTCTTGGTCAATTAATTTTCGATCATAAGGTTGCAGAGGGTGTGGGTCAATTCTAGGTTTGTTGTACAAATCTCTTTGTATGTTTATAGAATATATATTTTTATGCTTTATTTAATAAGATTTGTACATATAATATAAACATGCTTATATGCATGTAGTTGAATTTTTTGCGTGAGCTCTTGCACAAATAACTGACTTGGAAGGCCTTCTGTAATTAACCTGAATGATACATACACTTTAGGGATGAAAATGAAATTGGGTTGATGAAAATCGGTTTCTATTGATTTGATTCCAAAGCTGGATCCAGTTCTAGCACTGAACCTACTTCTTGTACCCAGATCTGACACCAACCTTGAAAATGGATCCACGGATCTGGATTCGAAATAAGATTTGGAGTGTATTAGTATCATTAGATGAAGTGTTTAAAAAATATTTTTTTAAATATACAAGTGAGGCTATTAAATGTTATGTGATTGAAGTTAAAGTAGATACTCAAATATGAATATAACTCAACTCAAGCCTTTAGAATTTAGGTATATTTTTAATATGTGAATGTAGTCATCTTTTATTTCGATCTTTGAGTTGAAACATATAAATTCGATTCAAATGTTCCACATCCTATGAGCATGGATTGGAATTTGGGTCCAAATTTCTCCTAGATTTAAAAATAGATTCAATATCCATGTTATTTAAAATTGAGACTTTGGGTGCTCGGATAATTGGATACATATTTGCAACACTATATACACTACCATCCATTCCTTTTAATGTTACCAATTCCGTTTATTTTTTCACGTCAATCTAAATGGAATTGATCATTAAATTAAAATGTTAATTAAACTTGAGGGTCACTGCTTGAAGGGTATAAAGATTTTGATGGACATGAAAACTTTCAACGTGGAACTCTCCATCGGACTAAATCTCAAAAAAGAAAAAAAAAAAAAAATCAATGCTACAAGAACACAAAACTTTTATGACTATTAAAACAAGGGCTAGGATGATTTGTTGGAGTTGATTTATTGCATCACAGATCTTTTCAACCATCAATCATAAGCCGAACTGTATAATGTGCATATGTAGTCCGCGTGTAGGTGAAAATCTATCTAAGATCCTGTATGCATATAACATTTATTATACACGTCTATTTAAAGTATAGGTGTTGCAACGCGGTGTTGAATTATTTGAGTATCCAAAGTCTCTGGTTTTAAATGAAGCGGTGATAAATTGATTTTACATTTGAATTCTTATTTATGCATATGTGATTCAAAATATTAGAATTTGAAATTGGATCCTTATATGTTTTGATCTGAAAATTCAAATCTATTATTATTGCATTCACATATTTAAATTATACAAGTTCTAAGGGCCCGAATAACTTAAGTTGTATTCATATTTGAGACTATATTCAACTTTAAGTATATGTTATTTAATAGTGCTACTTGTATATTTAAATTTTAAAGCATTTAAATTTAATTGAACCAATGTTTCACTCTGTATCTTATTTTGTATCTGGAACCGGATCTTCTGAAATTAGGATCTATTTATGGTTTTGTGAATGTGATACGTTTGCATTCCATTATACAAGCCTACCTAGGACTAATATGTAATGTACCCATTGACAGAGGTAAATTTGTCTAATGGGCCCAAGTGCCCGGACCCTTTTTAATGGGTCGGGTTGGGGAAAATGGGTTATCAGATCATCAGGTCATGAGGCCGGAGGGGTATCTTTGAGAGATAAAAGAGATAAAGAGGGGCTTCTCAGTAATTCTCTCTTACTACTAAAACCCTAACTTCGTTGCTCTATAAATCCCACCTCTCCAGTATTAGAAACCCATCCATCCTCACAGGCGCCTTTTCATCTCTTCCCCTTTCATTACGAAACCCTAAAAACTCTTTCTCCACTCCAGGTTTATTACGAAACCCTAAAAACTCTCTCTCTCTCTTTCCCTCTCTTCTTCGTTTATCTTCGCATGATTTTGATTTTGGTTTTGATTTTGACTATTTAAGAGATTTGTGGATCTTATAAGCAAGACAGCTTCTTTGTCTGGATCCAGTTACAATTCAGACAAACATTTACCTATTGTGTAATCTTGCGATATAGAGAGAGAAATCTCCAGTTTCACTCGCCTGATTCTGACCTCTTGTCATGATTTCTCAGGCCCTTTAAAATCTGGAACATTATCATTACATGAATCCATGCATGTATTCATTTATCTCTTTTAATCATCCATCTTTATCTAAAGTTCTTGCTTTTGGTGTTTCTACCTTTTTTATTAGAAAAGATTTATTTGATCTTTCATGGAAAGAGAGAGAGAGAGAGGGCATATGCAAACGCACTCTGTCCCAAAACCCTAAATGTTTCGTGGCAATTTCTTCGTTTGCAAGATGAAAAGATTATTATGATTTCCAATTTACTCGTCCCTCCCTCACTCAAGTGAATGATATGGGGATCTCAGGGACACATGGTTGGAATACATTACTCTTATTTTCTATTTTCAACCTTTTTTGATTTCATAAGATACTGTTTCTTTTCCATTTATGTGGTTGTTGGATCAAATTGATTTTTTTGATTTCATACTTTTCCATTTATGTGGTTGTTGGATCAAATTGATTTTTTTGATTTCATACTTTTCCATTTATGTGGTTGTTGGATCAAATTGATTTTTTTGATTTCATAAGATACTGTTTCTTTTCCATTTATGTGGTTGTTGGATCAAATTGATTTTTTTGATTTCACAAGATACTGTTTCTTTTCCATTTATGTGGTTGTTGGATCAAATTGATTGATGACATGCAGTTATGGGTGATTACTAGTGGGTGAAATTAAACCTGACCAGCTTTAGATTGCCTGATTTGTATTCGAATCTTACACTTGGGCCTGAATTGAACACACATTGAATTTTGGTCTGGCTCGGGGTTTGGGTTTGGGTACTAGGTTTAATCTGTTTGTTGATGTGTATGAGTGTTTTGGTATATATATTTTCTTTCCATTAGGCTTCTCTTATTTTCAAAACCATCTGTGAGAAATAACTTTTTTTCCAAAATTACTCATTGTATTTTTATTTCTTGCTCACGTTTTTTTTAATTGAACAAGTCATAAAAAAAAATGCAAGGGGTAATTTTGGAAAAATTATTCTCAAAGAAATTTTACGTCGGTTTGTCAATTGAAGCCCCCACTTCATGGATTTGAGCTAATGGAAATTCTCCTTTTGTGAGGATTTTCATAGGACCAGATTCCTCTGATTTTGTTGATTTACGCATTGATATCAATGCTAAATCCTCAACTATACAAACCCTCAATAAAGAATTTACAAATTTGTGTCATTGAGGAATTCTTCCTATTCCTCCCTTTTGCGCCCTCAAAACTATCGAATCCTTTGGATGTAATAGACCCTGGTTGATCCCGGATTTGAACTTGGGCATGGAATTCCCCAATTCAGGTCAAGTTGGTTTGGGAATTTTTGGGTTAGGTTCAGATAAAGGAATGAGAGGATTATATTTCAGGGAAAATTTTCTGTTATGAGCGCTGTGCCCTATTTGAGTCCACCTTTCATACCCCATGAATAGTGTCTTTTTATCTCATGATCTCTCATCAGCCCCACTTTTACACTTACTCACTTTTACACATACTGTTTCACCGTTAGATTGAATCTCAAGAAAATCTATAGTTAAGATGCTATAAACTTTAAATCAAAGGCTAGCATAATCTGGTAAGGCTGATTTTTTTTATCCCTTCCTTTATAAGTAGACCTATTTCTAAGCTTGCATCTAAGTGGGCCTCACGAGCTGGAGTATATGCGGTCTCCTCGATAGGAAACTTTGCCCAATCTATCAATTGGAGAGATCTAATTGAAGTCATTATAATTGATAAAATTTGTTGATATTTGTAGAATTATTCATCAATTGGAGAGATCTAATTGAAGTCAGTATAACTGATAAAATTTGTTGATATTTGGAGAATTATTCTTTTTGGAAGTCTAGGTGGAGTAGTTATCAACTGTGTGCGCGCATGCATGCCTAGCTGTGGTTCCAAATGGTGATGGACTGGGTGGATTTCAAGACCTGGGTGGCCATATCTGCCTGTGAAGTTTGGGCCTATTTCATTATTCTATCATGTTCAACTGCCCTCCACAAGTTTAATGACTTTACACTTCATTCGCATGGATGTGCAGTTGATGCATGGGTGTGCATGGGTGTTTACCCTATGGATATGGTTTTTTTAGAAGAGTCACTGTTTGTGTTCTATTTAGATGGACCAATAGTGGGCCCCACAGCTAGTGCTTACTTGATAACGATTAAGCAAAGGGTTTATAAACATTGTCTCACTTATTACTTTTATTCCAAATAAGTACACTTTTATAATGACTGAAAATTTGAGATTTAATATGGTCGATAGCTTATTTTATGCACTCTAGCTCATGGGGTCCACTTATATGCAAGTTTACATATTTGGAAGGATCTATCCTTTGGAAGGAAATCTAAAAAATCAGCTGCACCATATTATCATTTACTTTGATTTAATTAATTGCCTTAATGTTAAAATGATATTTTTAAAGTAGAATTTTTTGAGGTTCAATCTAATATTGAGTAAAGGTTTGGTGAGTGTAAAATTGGGCCTGGCGTCTGATGATGGGATGAGTATTTGCCTTGGGGAGAGCATGATCTTTTTTTTTTTTTTTTTTTTTTTTTGTAGGGGAGATAACATGATCTTTTAAATGCATGTTTCAGTCCAACAGGTCAGTGATAGGGCATTCACTCTTTGCATGAGCATTGTCCACTCTGCCTAGGATGACATCCTATGCTCATAGTGTGACTATATAACCTAAAAGGTAATATTTTGAAGATTACTGTGAGAGAAGTGTGGTAATATTTAAATGAAATGGAAATGATCTAAAAAACTTATTTTCAAAGTGATTTATGTTTTCTTTTATATTCTTATTTTTAACTATTTAAAATTATTGTCTTTTTGGTAACATTTCCCATTACTATCTCAGAAGAAACCCAAATTTGAAAATATCCTTGCATTTTTCCAAGACTAAGGGCCCGTTTCTTTGTAAGAATTTTTTTATAGGAATTCAGGCTGTCTAGTCAAAAATTTCATGCCTTCCTCCAGCATTTACAAAATCCATCGAGACAGAATGAACCCTAGAATTCATGTATCCCACCTCTTTGGACAGATTTTGTTCGGAAAGATTAGGATTCGAGGATCTGTAGCAGCATCTTGTGATCTCGACTTCCCTTGAGGCAAGTGGCTCCGAGCTCATGGATCTTGATGATGGTGATTAAGTTGTTGGGTGAGGAATATGAGAATGGAATGAGGATCATTACAATGTGCAGAAGATGCTGATTAAGAGGATTTGTGTATTGGTTTCTTCTTTTTTCCTGTATTTTTTCCTATTGTGTTTTTTCAATGGTACTCTCTTGCTTTTATTTATTTATCGGACAATCTTTGTTTACCAAAAGTTGCATAAGGACACATGTCCTCCAAATTAGAAGTTCAAAGAGACAGAAGTCAAATCCACAGTTGGGTCTGTGACATGTTGCTCTCACTTTACCTCTCTAACTATGTTGGGGAAGGAGGTAAAATGAGGGGGAGGGAAAAAAAAAAAAGAGGGGAAAATGAAGGGAAAGTTACGCTGAGTTTGGGAATGGAGGGGAGGGGAGGGAAAATTAATTTTCCTTTTTGTTTGTTTACACTATGTTTGGAAAGGAGGTAAAATGAGGGGAAGGAAAAAAAATGGAAGAAAATTTGAGGGGGAAGGAAAATCCTCTTTTTGCCTCCCTCTTTCTCCTAGTTTTGAAGGAAAAATTTGGGCCCAAATTCCCTTCCCCCCTTCCCTAACACCTTCCATTTTCTCCTCTTTTTTTTTTTTTTTTTTTCCTTTCCTCATTTTACCTCATTTCCGAATATAGTGTTAAAATAGATGGTGTTTGGGAAAGGGGAAGAGAAAGTGGGAAACGGGAATTTGGGGGTAAAGTTTTTAAAATTTTACCCCCAAATTTTCCCTTCAAAATTAGGGGGAAAGAGGGAGGTAAAGAGGGGATTTTTCTTCTCCTTCAAACATTTTGACTATAAACAAACAAGAGGAGGGAAAATCCTTCCTCTTCGTTTTCCTTCCTCTTAAATCCCCGCCCCGGTTCCCTTTCCAAACACAGTAAGGATACTATATACTATATTCTGTTATGTTTGTCTTGTTTTTCTTCCTTCTTGCAAGCTGTTTTCGCTTTCCGTGAGTATTTATATTAGAGAGATTGAATAGAATAGCAGGTGGAGGTGCTAGAATTCCATTGTGCAATTCATATGATGCATAAACATGTAAAATCTTAAGTAGAAATTCGGCTACTCTCTTCTGAAACTGAAAAATTTGTGGAATTCAAGTTGCATGAAATTCTCAAGCAAAAATTCTACGTATAAAAGAAACTTTGCCTAGGTATACAAGTAATGGACAATTTAGGGATGCTAGATTTGTAGCATTTCAAAATTCCAGCAACTGACATGAATTCCAAGAGTTCATATAAAGAAACAGGCACTAATCTCCTTCCATGTGGAGGGTTAATGTTACATTGGAAAGGTTGGGCAGGCCAAGTTTAGGTCCTAAGCCGTTTTTCTCATTTGAGTTTGGGTGGGTTGACTACACATTAGACTATGTCACCAAAAAGAAGTGATGCTTGCCTATTAAAACCCACATTAAAATCTTATTTACATAGATAGTTTATAGGAAGAAACTTGCATCATAATCATGGATGGCATATTTTCCTAAAAGTAACACAGTAATCACATGAAAATCACATAAGAATCATATAAAAATTTTGATATAGCAGTCGGCTAAGATAAGAACCCATATAAGAATTATGCAGAATCTCATAAGAATCAAAATTTTTTTTTTTTGGTTAACCTTCTCATAAGAATCATGCTTAAATAAATATGCATATACACCAAAAAAATAAAATAAGTCATATAATCTAAATATGAAAATTAAGAGCTCTAAGTTGGCCCTTGATTAGAATGATTAGGTTTTTTAATAGAAACAAAAGCCTTATTTTTTAGGCTAGTCCCAAGCAGCCTATTTGTTTACATAAGAATTGAATTTCTAGGTATTCTAAGAATTGTTATTCTAAATTTGGCTGAATTCGAAAAAAAAGTAAAGGTTAGCATCCATTAATGGCTGTCTATATAATCTCCCCTTTAACTGAAGATTAATTAAATGGAGATTGGAAATAATATTCAGCTATCACTCTGGTACATCTCCCCTTTATTTTTCTCATTAGAGGTTTGATGATTTGGATGTCCACTTTATTCTTCAAATCTAGCCATAGATTCAGGCTCATTGACAGCCTTAAAATACAAGCAAGTTGGCTCTTTTATATTTCAAACAGTGCAACTAGCGATACTGTGTCCAGATTTGGAGACCAAGAACTAAAAGAATTCAAGACCAGCTCACTCCTAGTTCATGACACTCAGATTCCCTACGAGAATGGTATGTTGTCTTAAAGTATACCACCCAACCTCATCTTGTCTCAAGAAGTGTACGGAGCTTCCTTTTCCTTCTTTTTTTTTTTTCCACCTCTTTTATTTTTTTAAAGCTCAGTCAACCCTAACTTCAACTTCACAAGGAAATGTAATTTGGATTCAAATAAAAGAAGCGCTTTTTGTATATACTCTCCTAATGTTTGTAGGATTTGTAAATAAGCCCCTAGGGTTTTAGTATTTGTAAATAGGCCATTGCCTTTTCTTTTCTTTTTTTTTTATTTTTCATGTCCCCAAAATCAATAGTCTTCCAACCACCATAGGTTTTTAGAGCGAAATGAAACTTTTGTCAATCTCTTATATCCTTATATGTATAATTTTAAAATCTTGTATTTAATTTTTTTTATAAAGCGTGTAACATTAACAAATTTGTACTTAATAGGAGAGAATAACCCTATATATATAAATATTTTTTTTATCAATACAAGGCTCATTCCATTAAATCTAAATTGATCATGACGACAATCAACATCTGTACTTATAACCGGTTATGATTTGTCCAATTCATACATGGCCCATTGTTAAATTGATGAAAGTTTTAAAATACATGATTATACTTCATGTGTAAGGAGTGTAAAAGAAATATTGGGGGAATGGGCAAATGTAAAAATAAAAAAATGTTATTTTTTTGAATTTGCAAGATGGGTGGTGCTTGGCTCTATGTAAAAGAAATGTTGAGGAAATGGGCAAACGTAAAAAAAAAAAATATATATATATATATTAATTTTTAGAATTTGCAAGGGGAGGGGGGATTTTTAAACTTTAGTCCCCAGGCCCTTGTACATGGGACCACCCTTAGTCATGTGCATAAGAGAGTCATTGAGAGAAATTATTTGGACTTGAGATAAAATAATGTTTTTTTTGTAAATAATAATATAATTATTTTTGTTTAATGGATGTAAGGACAAAGTTGTCGTTTATATATAAATTCTACACAAATCTCATGATGGTTGTCCATTCTTATTAAGAGTATTGATTTTGGGGACATGAATGGTATTAAAAAGAAAAATCATGGGCCTATTTACAAATACTAAAACCCTAGGGGCTTATTTACAAATCTTACAAACTTTAGGGGTGTATATACAAAAAGGTCATAAAAGAATGGCAAAAAGAATCATCACTTGTTATGATGTTAAAAGTGAAACTAATTAACAAACATAACTTTTAATTATGTTTTTACTTTTTAACATTGCCACTAAGCATCGAGTGTAAATTTGATGTTAACCCTCTTCCTTTCTCCAACAAGCAACATCACATGAGAGGAGATGAAAGTTCACTTTACTTTAATTTGATTTTAAGGGGATGGCTAGGCTATTAATTACTATCAAAGTGAAAATTATTTGATGGTATTGGTGAATCTTCTCTTCTTAACTCGTTGATTTCGAACCATTGATAGAATGCATTACATTAAATTCTCATGAATAAAATACCAGACAAATAAATGGGTCCCATATAAAAACAAAGTATTATTGTAATTTCCTTTAAAACTTGCCATTAGGATTTTGTAGCACTTTATTTTTTTAGGTTCTAGCCCATATAAGAAGTGGGCCATTTAAGTTCAATCTGAATACCAGGACAAACATTAGACTCAATAACTAAAGAGAAGTGACCCCATAGTAATACAAACCCGCTGAAGAATTACATAAAAATCATGCATAGACTTATTTACATTAAAGTCATGTAAGAATCATATAAAACATATAAAGAACCCACACAGGAGTCATACTCAAATGAACTTGAATATATAATACTAAATTAATCCACATATATAAATAAGTGAAATATGTGTAGCTACTAAGTCATTTTCTTAACCAATTTAGAGGCTCCACTTCAAATTACACATGAAGTTTTTGAAATAAGATCTTTATAAGTTGATCTGGCCTACTAATAAAAATAAGTACTCTGGTGGTTTCTAGGGGTGATACGAGCCTGAATTTTCTTAAATCTCATTTGAGAATCTTTTTCCTATGCCTAGGACCAAAAAAAAAAAAAAAAAAAGTAAAAAGCACCTCACTTTACCACTTTTGACCGGAGCATCAAAGCGTTTTCCTAACTTTTGACACAATGATTTTCATTCTTTGGAGTTGGGATGCTCCATAACTCCAAAGTAGTGCCCACTTATTGAAAACTTGAGTCATTAAAAATGAATGCCCTACCTTCAATAATGTGACTAACGGAATCTTTTACATTATTATTCATATTCATTAATTGTTTTAATAATTTATGCTTAGTTATAAAAGACAAATTCATACTGGAGTAAAATTTTTGGAACATATCAAACTTAGGTAAGGTGTGTGAGCTCCACTTGAGTTCCACTCTGGTTTCTAGAGGAAGGACCGGTGAGACACTTAGATGAGATCGGACTCACACAGCGACTTGTCAAAGTTCAAATCTTAGGCTTGATTGTTTGCACGAGGGTTAGAATGAAATAAAATTAAGCGCTCAAATTAAGGGAAAAGGAAAGAGACAAGTTGAAAATAAAGCCACAAAATGACAAAAAATATACTCTTAAAGGCAATAAATGACAAAAATGGGAGGAGAGCTTTCTTTTTATTTTTTTTAATCATTTAGTGCTTTTACTCTCAACTCCCTCTAAAGATGAGTCGGGCTACACATGCGCCCTTGCCTGGTCGGCCTAGCACTTTGATCGGCCCGAGAGAGCCCCACCCTCACCTGGCACGGGCTAGGTTGGGCATGGGGTGCCTGGGGATGAGGCATGATCCGACTGGGCTGGGTTGGGCCCGTAATAATAAAAAGGCCATATTTTGCCTTTTTTTTTAAAAAGAAAACTTTTGTGGACAGTTTACCCCCCAAAAACAACTATAAACAAGCATATAGTAGGGCTGTTTTGGTATTTCAAACTTTTTGGACATTTTTAACGCCCCTAACAATCATATTATTGGGTTATTCTTGTCTATTTAACATATTAGAACAGCCATGAACAACCATATTTTGATTTTTCTAAACATGTATCATGTATGGCTTACAAATAGAGGCATATCATATAAAGGATTTTTTTTTTCGAAGTTGTAATCTTCTTTCAAATTTAGCATCTTCATTCAAAGATATGATTTTGTTCCAAGACGTCATTTTGTTAAAATATGTAATTTTATTCAAAGTTTGAATTCAAAGTTATAATATTCATTTCAAAAGTTGTATTTTAAGATGTTATGTCAAAGTTTCAAAGTTTCTCAATGGTATTCAATTCATATTTCTTTAATGATATTCAATTCTTAAGTATTTTAATGAAAAAAGGGGCCAGTCCAGGCTCAAACTTGCCCGACCCACTGAGTTGGTATAGCCTAGCACGACCGGTATGGCCTAAAGTGGCATGGCCTGTGTTGTGACGACCACCTAGGTGCCAGGCACCTTTACGGGCTAGGCCGGCCGACGCAAGCACAATTGAGCTCTCAAAAAAGTAGGTCAAGCCGTCCTAGCCCACACCGCTTTCCTACCATGCATAAGTATGAAGTCCTCTCTTAGGTAGGAAAAACAATTAAAAAGATGGTTACTAACTTCAAATTATACTAAATAATAATAAGAAATGTGCCGGATTGTTACGTTGCACAAACGCACTCTAATTTTATTTTATTTCACCCCTCATTCATTCGAACAAACGCAAAATCCTTACCATTTCTCATACAGGTCCCAGGTCAGAGTGAGCCCCACTCTTGAGAGTGAACTGGACTTCTTCATCTTCATCATCATATGCCTCCTTGTGTCTGAGAGCAGTAGCAGACTAGCAGTAGAAGACGAGCAAAAGCATCCTCATGAGAGGGTAATTTCGTCTCCTAATGTGAAGTCTATAGTCAACACGTGTCCCCTATCCAACGGCAGTACCAACGAAAACCGTGTCGCAAACACCTGTCGTGGCCCGCCACGTTTCACACTAACCAATCGCTCGCTCCCCTCGTGGGTCCCATAGATCGGCAGATCCAACGGCTCTCAGGCCCTCTCCCTCCTTTTCCAAAGCCGGCGAAGGCCGTTTCCGCGTTACGTTTCCGAACGTCTCTCTCTAGATCCGAAATCATCGGTCGTTTCTCTTTTTCCTTTTAAAAATATCTCCCTCTAAAACCCTAAAAATCCTACTACTCCTGATGGACACTTTTTTTCCATATCCCCGCATCATATCATCACCACCACCAACAAAAGAATAGTTGTTTTATTTATTTATTTATTATGTAGTATCTACAAAAAAAAAAAAAAAGGTCCCATCCAAACGTCAAGTAGTGGGGGCCACCAAAAGAGCGGAATCCCCCTAAATCAGTCGCATTTGGTAGTTTGATTCTCAGTGGATTACTCATAAGTTTTAATGGTCATGGAAACATACATTTGGCGAATGTATATCTCCAAAGTTTGAGCTAATAGAAGTCCTTAAATTTTAGGACATTCAAGTTCGACCCCCTTCTCATAGGATTCGAACACCCTCAGTTTTACATATTTATACAATGATGTGGGAATTTTTCTTTTTCTCAACCATACACATGGAATCCCTATTCCAAAAGCGATGTAGAACCGTCAAATTTGTGAATTCCTTCGCTATTGCCAAACTTCCACGCAAATTTCATGATCTTGTCTTTAATAAGAATAACAATAATTGATATCAACCAATTGCATTGGTGCAATTCTAATTGGCATAATCAACAATATTTATTAGTTAGGAATGACCACATTGTGATTATGATTTTATTTATCACATTGGCAATATTTAAGACTAGGGTAGCAACAAGCCAGATGAAATGTATCATATTGGATATTAATGATAATAAATAAGCATTAAATAAAAAATGTTTATTGCATTAGCAAATACAACATAAGCATTTACATTTACTAGACAGATCTCTTGTATCCACTAATATTTGTGTTGTTGATTCTTAGATAGCTTGATATATATATATATCACCCAATATTTTTAGCAATCAATCAAACAATAGAATAGAAAACTTAAAAATCAAGTCCCACTCAATTGGTGATGAGTGCAAATCAATACCTAATAGCTGTTGGAGGGCTATAAATTCTCATGGACCCGCGGGATATATTATTACTTGAGTTAGAAACAACGACCCTAGATCAGAAAAGCGCGTCTACCTAACGAACTTTTAAATCTTACCGCGTCTTTCTCTCTCATTAGTGAACGAGACAAGAAGCAAAAGACATCTCTCTCTCTCTCTCTCTCTCTCTCTCTCTCTCTCTCTCTCTACATTTAAGAACTAAACATCCTCAACTACTGATTCCTTTCCTGTTGTATTCATTGTGTTTGTAGGACATAGTCTCTCTCTTTCTTCATTTGACAACTTCCTTAAGTACTGTTTCCTTCCCTGTTGTATTCATTGTATTTGTAGACATCTTCAGCCTCTTCTTCCCATTTATATCCAACCCAACACAACCAGCATCACCACCACCACCCATATTGCCCCCCAATGAGTAGAGCTGCTTTCTGGGGGATCTTCCATATCTACCATCTTCTCAATTCTCTTCTCTTCCACCTCCTACCCAAGAGAATTGCATCACTTCTCCCCACTTGTTGGATCCCAAAGACTCATCAACCAAATTCAGACAACACCCATCATCCAATTCCACAAGATATCAAGAATTCTTCATTGTCATCTTCATTGATTACACGCATGGACATGGCCGAGCTTCGTCGCGTCTTCCAGATGTTTGACCGCAATGGAGACGGGAGGATCACGAAACAAGAGCTCGGCGTCTCGCTGGAGAATTTGGGTATATATATATCTGATAAGGACCTTGTGGCGATGATCGAAAAGATCGACGCCAATGGAGATGGGTGTGTGGACATTAGCGAGTTCCAGACGCTGTATCAGATGATCATGGATGAGAGGGATGAGGAGGAGGACATGAGGGAGGCGTTCAATGTGTTCGATCAGAACGGCGATGGGTTCATCACTGTGGAGGAATTGAGGTCAGTCCTGGTGTCCTTGGGGTTGAAGCAGGGGAAGACAGTGGAGGATTGCAAGAAGATGATTTGGAAGGTGGATGTGGATGGTGATGGGATGGTGAATTTTAAGGAGTTTAGGCAGATGATGAGAGGGGGAGGATTTGCTGCATTGAGTAGTAGTAGTAGTTGAGATCTGAGAGAGGTTTGTGAGGGGGTGTAAAATGTAAATATTATTGTGGGGCTTTTGGGGTGGTGCCTTTGATCTTGTCATGAATTCACAATGTTTTTTTTTTTTTTTTTTTTCCTTTTTTGTTTGGTAAACATGAAACCACAAAGTTTGTGGGATTGATCAATGTTTTCAACAAATTTTCAGTATTATTTTGGGCTGGTTTTGATTGGCTTGGATTTGTCTTTGAGAATATTTTCTTTTCCTTTACTTGGGTACTAGTGCAATTTTAGCTGATGGGCTCTGTAAGCCAGTATTGAAGAATTCTCTCTTCTTTATTTTCATTTGTGTATAAATCAAACATTCTCAATAAGATTATGAATATCATTATGATTTGAGCTAATCTCAAGTCTTCATGTGTCTGAATCCAACAGTGAGTATCATTTTGATCAAAATCATGTTTAAGCCACATGGGGAGGGGGGAAAAGAAATGTTTAATTCAGTGAGTTTGGCTTCTTGAAAGGTGAGGCCACATTGTACATAATTTGCTAGCTGTTTTTAACAATTTAGATGTCCTCTCTCTCACATACACGTGATAGTGGTTGTGACTTTGTTGTCTTTTTTCATGGCTGGTGGGAGTGCAGTGCAGTCTTCATGTTTCTTGTGCAACTGG
The DNA here is from genome assembly GCA_028538565.1 of Umbellularia californica. Classification (NCBI taxonomy): domain Eukaryota; kingdom Viridiplantae; phylum Streptophyta; class Magnoliopsida; order Laurales; family Lauraceae; genus Umbellularia; species Umbellularia californica. The sequence goes on from JAPQWN010000009.1 coordinate 44,413,952, forward strand.
ATCCTTGATTTGCGCCATGAAACACCTTTATGGTAGAAGCCAACTGGATTTAGTTGGATTCATTAATTCTTAGTTTTAACATACTGTTTGACAATTAACTTGTTTTTAGTGGTAATGAACTTACTGATTCTTGATTTGTGCCTTGAAAAGGAATGGTTTGTTGTCATGTAGGGCAGTTTGGCTGAGGCCCACTTGACAAATAAAACTAACATGTTGCATTGTCGGATCCAGATCCTTTGGGGCTTTAACCTAGAGAATTCCTTGAGTTAAAAGGAGCAGGTTAAATTCCGAACTGTTCAAAATAAACATCCAATGTCTTCAGGGTATCCTCAAATTTATATAAATCCGAGCCTTTTCCACCATTTTCTTTTTTGAAGAAGAGCCTTTTCCACGATTAGGTTGACTGTTCGATAAAAACATGATTAACATAATCTTATGCATATTTATTATCAAGTTTTTCATCAAACAATCAAACCAATGGTGGAACAAAACTCGGATTAACGTAAAATTTGAGGATACCTCATTTACATCAAGTGCATTTATTTTGAATGATTTGGATTTCAGTAGGTGGGCCTCACTATAGAGTTCAATTAACTCAAGATTTCTCTAGGTTAGAGCCTCAGTAAATCCGAACTCAATATTGTCCGTTTGCTCGCCGTTTTAAAACATTGCTCTCTCTCTCTTTGTGTGTGTGTATGCGTGTGTAACAAGAACAAGAAGATAAATAAATGGTGACTTGAGTTACAATCTTATAAGAGAGAGAGCCAAGGGAAAGGTATCTTTAATTTGTGGCTGTACATCTCGTGATCCCCCTTGTTAGTTAGAAGATGTTGACAACAATTGATTGATTATAATCTATAATTACTATAAAAAACAACTCCGCGTTGTACTTTCTTTTGCTTCAAGAACTAGAATTATTGTCATAATCGCTACCATTATCATTTTAAAACTTAGGCGAAAGGGACTGCATAACCAGAACTAGAATTATTGTCATAATCGCTACCATTATCATTTTAAAACTTAGGCGAAAGGGACTGCATAACCTTTCTCAAGAATGCATAATTTAAGACATATTTGGAATTTTACGCTGCCCTCACATGCCCTGCTCCATGACACTCCAATAGGATCAACTTCCAAATTTATAGGCAAAGTGTAGAAAACATCCAAAATGAAATGGCCAAATCATGCTTATGTGATTAGCTAAACAAAAGCTCTACTCGTTTTTGCCAAAGGGTGATTAAAGAAACACTAAATTCATAATACCCAAAGAGTCTTAAGCATTAAAATTTGATTACAGGGAGGCGATACTGTTGGAGATGGAGTCTAAGTTCAATTGCTTTTTTCTTTTTTCCTTTTTTTGATTCGCACCCTCTCGCAGACTCACATACACACACCCATGTCCCTGACCAGCTAAACTACAACTGGGGATGTTTGGTTGCTTTATTTTATGGTCTAATCCAACTGCTCGATTCAATGTCATCTTTGATGAGACTTAGTCTTTGGGTTGTAATTATATCCATGACCAAAAGCATACATGTTGCACACGGTGATGGATGCATTGGATGAGAGTTTCTTTGATCCTCTTGCTGAGCATTGCGTTAATTGCTTCAGTTTGGTTATACTTCAGCTAAGTATTTTGGCGAAAGTTGTAGCTTAATCTTTCATAGTCAGGCACTAATCAACGCAAACGACAAACTACCATCCAACCTTCCAAACTTCTCAAATCAATGTGTTCTTACATCTTTGAGCTCTATTCACCTCCATTGTGGGACAAAGTCTACAAACTAGTCAAGACAGGGCAAGAGACAATGCACTACCATTTTGGTGCAGAAATCTGTGATTTATAAGTCTCTTTCAATGACATTTAAGCAGGCAATAGATAGATTTTGCTAAAATGAAACCCACTTGCAACACAGATTTTTTTTTTTTGGGGGGAATTTGATATAAAGCTGCCAAAATTTCAAGTCTAGAAATCAAATGTAAAATGCTTGGTTTAGGCAAATCCTGTGAGTGATTGACAAGCAAATGTATGTCAGTTCTCCCATTTCTTTTGATGAGAAATAAACCCAATGTAAGAGTGGCTACTGGAGCTATTCATGTTTACCAGGTCACAAAGGTTGAGGAACTTCTTTCTCTGCCTCAAACTTGCAAAGCCTAAAATAATTCATGATTACAGAAAATTCATGTGAAGCATTGAAGTATGATCCAATTAGTCCAATACGGCGTGTGTTGAAACAAGGCATACAACAAATTTTTTTATCCCATTTACATCACTATTAAACACCCATTGGGAGAGAGTGTCACAATCCCGCCTTCTTAGGTTTCACTCTTTCTAGCCCTAACATGATCACAATTCACAACTCACAAGCTGTTTCAGGCTGGTTAGCCAAATGCCCATCAGCATAAGCCTGTCCCTCCTGTTGGAACGTCTGTCGATTGGAAAGTGGAGCTAGAATATACAAAAGTGTTAGAAAGAAGATAAAGAAATGTAATGTATCTCATTAATACATATGCATCTGCCTCAGAGTTCACTTGCTTTGAACAACATAAGGTGATGTAAGGTTGCAAAAACAACTTCACTAGTATTGGACACAGTAAGAACTAAGAAAAGTCCACCATAAGAATGCCTTTTTTCTCTTAAGTTCCCTTGATCTTTGAGAATGTTCCTGTTTCTGAAAAGTAGGTACTTGAGTTCCACTGCCAAGCTGGTTCACATGGGCTTGTGGATTTGTGAGCTCAGTTCACTGTAAGAGACATGACAAGTACCAATTAACAACAAAATCCAATGACATAATGCCAAAGATAAACTCAAGTCAAAATCCATTAGATGTGCAATTTAAAATCAAAGTTGACTTTGCATGTACCCAGGATCAAAAGCAGAATGAAATTTTGCCAGAATGGATGGTGGCAGAATGATTTTTTTTTTCCTTAAGTTCTCTTGTGCAGTGCAGAATGGGTTGGAAACAAATCTTTCCCCTTTCAATATCCTACTAGTAGATTTATACCATTATGCATTTAGTCCTATCTAAGACCAAAATAGTTGTCTTTGCTTAGGTTGTGTAGTGAAAAATGGTTTCCATACAAACCCAACCCATTTATTCATCGGGTTAGAAATGTCAACGCAAATTGAACCCGAAATTAAAATGGTTCAACCCAAATCCTGAATTACAAAGTCTGGTTTGGTTGGAAATTGTCACCCTTTCCCCATCTTCTGTTATATTCAACACAGATGAGCAGGATATTTAGGTAATGGGAAAGGTCCAGACCCAAACATTTGGCCAGGTATCCAAATCTTATGTGCTTGGACTACTAGCTTGGGTCTGACCAACATGGGTTAAGTGCAAAGCCCTGTTAGCCTTTCCCCGGACACATGCACACACTATAATGGTGCTCCCAGGTGGGCTACAAGGCATGGGTGAGATAATTCCTGACCTATGGATTCCCAGACCACCTGAAGGAAATCAGACAATGTACCTAGGTATATTCAATCTTGAATACATGTATATAAACAAATTTACAACTTGTAATAGGTATGCAATATTTGGCAGGCTGGGCCAAATTGGGTCCTCGCACATGCTGGGCCTGAATCGTAGATAAGTCCAAGCATAATGCTGGATGAAACCCAACTTGAAAGCCTACTGGCCAGGATTTATACTATCAACCTAAAGACCCAAGGATTGATCCCTAGACGTGTGTAATACCGAGGTGCCAACACCACTCAACTAAGAGTGCGTTAGTGTATTTAGGGCCTTCTTATTTGCGTTAAAATGCATTGGAATCGAATACATAGGTAGTAAAAAAAATGAAGATCAAAGGTGAATTTAAATGAGCAACAAATAGCATCTTCTTTTGATTCAATTTTCCTATTTAAAAGAAAATGCTATTTGATGTTTATTTTTGGAACTCACCTTTAATTTTCATTTCTAACCACCATATGCAATATTTTTTCTTAACAGTAACCCGCCATATGTATTCAATTCCTATGTCTTCTTCTAATGCAAACAACAGGCCCATGTGCAGATACATATATACAGATACTTATTAGCATGAAACAAATGATTCAGATACCATGGACCGATTCAGATGCTTTAGGATTGGGCCTCGCCGGAATTTGACTCGGCTTGAAAATTCGAGGTTTGAGCCCGGGCTCCAACTCAAACAAGCACAGCCCAACTTGCACTTTCATGTGGACTGGACATGCAGGCTCAGGCTAGGCATTGGACCAACTTGTATAGAAGGCCAGTGGGTGCTCATTCTGACTTGTGTATGTTCCTGGGTATCAGGTGTTTTGAGCTGGTGATAGACCAAAAGCTACCATTACCTATTATGCTTGTGAATGGGCCCTGATTACCAACTTATCCAAAGTATCTGGTTGGAAAATTTTGGTATGGACCTTATTTTGACCTACTTAATTATCAAATCTTGATTGATTTCATAGATGGATTAATAAGTAGGTCGAATCGAGATCCAGTCAGGTCTATACTCCATTACCAACATTCTTGAATAGGAAGAACTTGTGCATGTGCACCTTGTTATGCTATTATTAACATGAACCCTAAGATCGTGAATAGCACGATAATCATGTGTAGGATTTAATCTTAAATAAATTAAAGAGTACCTCCAGACATCCTTACGCAGAGAGCTTTCTGATCCTGTAGTCTGGTGCTGTTACTGATTGATGCTGTGATCCGTTGAGGAAGGGGCTGGGTGAATGGTTTCGGTTTCTCTTCCCTTGCCTAAAAAACCTAATGTGTTGATTTTCTTCTTGTGAATGCCTTTGTGATGGACGAAAGGCTTTGTTTTATAGGTGGAAAGAGGACCGAATTTCCAATTAGGGTTTCCTTAGACTTAATCTCAACCGTCCATCAAGGTAGATAATATTATGGAATACATCTCATTAAGAAACCGTTTTGAGTAATTAATAGCATATATCCTATGAAAATGGATTTCCTATAATGACCACATTCTTGGAAAAGAAAGGACTTGTGGTCCAAGTAATGGACCTAAAGGTAATTTCCTTACAGTCTCCCACTTGGTCGATAAGAAGATCCTTTAGTGTTTTCATTTTAGGAATCATAAGGCACGCATTATATGCTAAATACTTCTTTAGTCGGTTAGCATAAGTGTCTTGGCTAATTCAGTTGTTAATGGAAGTCATGGCGTGCACACATTATTTTACAACATGCTTACTTCCATGTACTACAGCATTTACAACTTTCATAACTAGACCGTAATAGGAGATTTACATAATGGTCTCATAATGTCTTTGTTTAAAGACTTTTTCTTTTTATCATTCATCTAAACATAAATATGTACACAATGGAAAAACAGAAATGGCAGATATAGAGTTGCATTAAGAGCTCAATAAATGTCAAATATAAGTACAGAAATAAAAGGCAGAAAATGATAATTAAGAACTATCTTCAAGACCCATGCTTTCAGTATGTCCTTGAAAGGTCTTTGGAGGTAGTCCTTTCGTGAATATATCTGCGATCATGAAATTTGTATGTATAGACTCAATGACAAATTTCTGTAATCGAACATCTTGTTTTAGTGATAGATATTTAAGGTCCATGTGTTTGGATCCCTTAGATATCCTGTCATGCTTGGAGAAAAAGGTTGCAGCTTCATTGTCACAGTAAATGGTTAATGGCTTAGAGATGAAATTCAAAGCTCCAAATTGAGAGACAAAGTTACGCAACCATGTGCCCTGAATTGCAGCCTCGTAACATGCTACATACTCAGCCATCATGGTGGATGAGTAAAGCAACTCGGATTTCTAGCTTTTCCATGATATTGCACCTCCACATAAGAGATACACATAGCCAAAAGTGTAAAGTCTGGTGTCAGGACATCCAGTAAAATCTGAATCTGAATAACCAGTCACCTATAGGTGACTTGATTTTCTGTATGTGAGCATATAATTCCTTGTTCCCTTGAGGCATCTCAGTACTTTCTTTGCAGCTTTCCAATAAGCGATTCCTGGGTTACTCTGAAATCTACCCAGCATGCCAACAACATGACTAATGTCAGGTCTTGTACAGACCTGTGCGTACATCAAACTCCCTACAAGAGAAGCATAAAGATATTTTTCCATTTCTTTAAGTTCCAATTCGTTCTATGGACACTGCGAAAGATCAAGCTTGTCTCCTGTATGCAGTGGAACAGGACTAGAGGAACATGTCATCATGTCAAATCTCTCTAGAACTTTGTCAATATATGCTTTCTGAGACAATCCCAAAATACTAAGTGACCTGTCACGGAATATTTCTATTCCTATCACATAGGAAGCCTCAACCATATCTTTCATTTCAAAATTCTTAAAGAGATAATCCTTTGTTTGATGTAATAAACCAAGGTCGTTGCTAGCCAGTATTATGTCATCAACGTATAGAACCAAAAATATGAACTTACTTCCACTGATCTTGAGGTATATGCAAGGGTCAACTATGTTTTCTTTGAAATCGAAGTCAGTAATGATTTCATGAAACTTTAGGTACCATTGCCTCGAAGCTTGTTTCAGTCCATATATTGATTTCTTAAGTTTGCAAACCATGTCTTCCTGACCTTCAATAATGAAGCCTTCAAGTTGACGTATGTAGATTTCTTCTTCCAAGTCTCCATTAAGAAAGGCAGTTTTCACATCCATTTGATGTAACTCGAGGTCATAGTGAGCTACTAAGCCATGATAATTCTAAGAGAATCCTTCCTGGACACAGGGGAAAAAGTCTCAGTATAATCAATACATTCTTTTTTATTAAAACCTTTGGCAACAAGTCTGGCTTTATGTCGTTCAATATTGCCTTTGCAGTCGCGTTTGGTCTTGAAGACCCATTTACAGCCAACTGGTTTGTGTCCTGGAGGCAATTGAACAACTTCCTACACTTGATTTTCATTCACAGATAGATTTCAATTCATCCTTCATGGCATCAATCCATTTACTAGAATTAACACCTTCAATGGCTTGTGAATAAGAAACCGGGTCATTAATTGTCCCTTCTTCAGATTCTACTTGGTAAAGAATGTAATCATCGGAAATAGCTGATCTCTTTTGTCTTTGAGACATTCTTAATGCTGGTTCCTCTGGTGCATTATCCATATGTTCATTGGCGATAATCTCATGATGGAGTGGTTGATCATTTATTGGGTTTTCCTCATTGTTAAATGGTTCAACAATGGAAGGATTCCCAACATCTTTCGGAATAAAGGGTAAAGGGATAGGTACCCTGATTTCCTGAATGATCACATCTTGAGGTTTATTACTCCCACTAATTTCGTCATTCTCAAAGAATCTAGCATTACCGGTTTCAACAATTCTCGTACTATGGCTAGGGAAGTAAAACCTAAATCCTTTGGACTTTTTTGGGTAACCTATAAAGTAACCACTGATCGTTTTAAGGTCCAATTTCTTTTCCTGTGGATTGTAGACTCTAGCCTCAACTAGGCAAGCCCAAATTTGGAGATGTCGTAAACTAGGTTTCCATCATTTCCACAGTTCAAAAGGTGTCTTTGGAACTGCCTTACTGGGAACTCTATTCAAGATATAAACAGTTGTGCGTAGAGCATCCATCCATAAGGATATAGGTAAGTTAGCATGACTCATCATGGATCTAACCATTTCCATGTATGTACGATTTCGCCTTTCAGCTACACCATTCTGCCATAGAGAACCAGGCGTTGTGTATTGGGCAACAATTCCAAGCTTTTGAAGAAGTTTTGCAAAAGGTTCAGGATGTTGTCATGTTTCGTCATACCTTCCATAAAACTCACAACCTCTATCTGACCTTATGATTTTCAATTTTCTGTCTAGTTGCCTTTCGACTTCAGTAATGGACACTTGTACAGCATTCACAGACTGAGATTTGTCATGCAATAAGTATAAATAACAGTAACGTGAGTAATCATCAATAAAGGTAATGAAGTACTTTTCTCCTCCAAAGGTTGGAACATCAAAGGGTCCGCAAATGTCTGTATGAATTATTTCAAGAAGCTTGGTACTTTTTGTGGCTCCTTTCTTGGTGTGTTTTGTTGTTTTGCCTTTAATACAATCCACACATACTTTAATATTAGTAAAATCTAGATCCGGAAGGACACCATCTTTTACTAATCGTTTGATTCTTTCACTGGATATGTGACCCAGTCTTTTATGCCACAAGAAATAAGAGTCGTATTTAAATGACTTTCATTTTGTTTCATTAGAATGCAGGGTAAGTTGGGTTTCAGGAAATTGACTATCAAGTTCCCTGGAGGGCAGTCCTCCGGCTCTTTGGGCTGCAAGCCCCATGCCGGAGGACTGCCCGACGCGGGCTCGCCCTCCGAGACGCCCACCATTATTATAGGGTTCAGGGCGGTAGCCTCGAAATTTTTTTTTTAGGCATTGTATCATCGATTATGAAGAAACATACTAATGATAATCAACATAATACGGAATGATTATGAAAATATGATCCAACTATATGGCCTATTTTCTGTCGTTCTTTTCGATCATCTGTCTTTATTTTCGACTGCTTTAAAACGCCATCTGCAGTCTCGAAACGCCATCTTCAGTCTCGAAACAGCCTCCTTTTCAATCATGACGTACCAGTTACAGATCTCCTCTATTATTACATTGAATTTTTACTCAAGCAGGAGTTTATACATAATTGAAAATTCAAAACTTAAATAAATCACGATCAAACAGTCGTGTCCAAATTAAAATTGCGGAATAACATAAATATAAACCATTCATACAGGCCATAATAGTTGGATCGATAAATTGCTGCAAAACAGAGTCAGAACGGATCTATATTTACCGATTATGGCAATGCATAGTTATCCTAATTAATGGACGATCATGTGTTCTAAAACCATGCTCTGATACCACATGTTATGCTATTATTAACATGAACCCTAAGATCGTGAACAGCATGATAATCACGTGTAGGATTTAATCTTAAATAAATTAAAGAGTACCTCCAGACATCCTGACGCAGAGAGCTTTTTGATCTTGCAGTCTGATGCTGTTACTGATTGATGCCGTAATCCGTCGAGGAAAGGGCTAGGTGAATGGTTTCGGTTTCTCTTCCCTTACCTATAAAACCTAATGTGTTGAAATTTTTTTTGTGAATGCCTTTGTGATGGACGAAAGGCTTTGTTTTATAAGTGGAAAGAGGATCGAATTTCTAATTAGGGTTTCCTTAGACTTAATCTTAACCGTCCATCAAGGTAGAGAATATTATGAAATACATCTCATTAAGAAACCGTTTTGAGTAATTAATAGCATATATCCTATGAAAACGGATTTCCTATAAAGACTACATTCCTGGAAAAGAAAGGACTTGTGGTCCAAGTAATGGACCTAAAGGAAATTTCCTTACACACCTGCATTTGTTTGTGCCATAAGTAACTATCTAGTTCATAAATTAACTCTCATGCACATTGTAATTAAACATCATTCTCATTTTGGGCCTGCCTGGATCTGAATGAATCCATCAGATCTGAATTTGAAACCCAGTCATTGACTAACATGCCCAAACTGGGTTAGGGGACTTGAAGCAAACTGACCCAAAGGCTCTAAACCTTACTTTATAGGTTCCCCTTATATGTAATTATAGCTGCTTTTCAGTGATTTGTTTCTGTAATGTGTCTCTTCCTATGGTCCAGATTCAATTCACTGAGGAACCAAGCAATTATGGAGTCAGACAGATTCTTGTATATCAATATGGGGCCCACTTCATGAGTGGCCTGCCGTGGGTCAATTGTGGGCCCAGTCCCTGATGGGTGAGTTTCCTTGTGGGGCTAGAAAATGCATCACAGCATCAGAAATTCAGAATACTATAGTGGAAGAGGAGGACAAACAGAAGCAGCCAAGATGGGGACTCTTGCGTGGGAAGCTTTGTGGTTGTGGGGTTAGAAATGAATGTCAAATATGGAAGATGAGAAATGAATACCCGTCATCCTAGTAATTCCATGGATAGGAAAATTAATGTCGTATCTACCTCTCCACCCTATATCCTTCACCCCGTATCTCTTTTCGCTAAAATTCATTTCACCGTGAATTCGTATGTATTTTAATGCAAGCAAACGGATACTTGATCCAAATTACTTCTTAAGTCTAAAATGTAAATGATAGATTCAAAAAGAGAAGAATGTCAGTCATATGTGAGTATCCATTCAAATGCTATGATATCTTTGTGTTGTTGTTGATCATTCTCTAGAACATGGATGTCCTTGAAAGCAAATCCGTGAAAATAGTCAAGATTGGAGGTGCTAATTTTTCTAACAAGTCCTCAACCCCATTAGCAGATCTTGGACAAAATCACAGTCCATGATGAAAATACTCTTGAGTTGCCCATGTTTTTTCAACACATGCATCAAATGCAAGATAGATCAGTGGACTGTGGGAGTGCACCAATGATTACCAAGGACTCTCCTTCTATGAGAAGAGATCATGAATATTCATGTTCAGACTCATTTCCAGGCCTACTATGTGGACTTTTAAGTTCGTCTCCAGTGGGTCATGAGCAGCAGTGACCTTACTGGAATATGTTAATATCATGTCTTTCATATGTAAATATCATGGTTTTGGAAAAAAAAAAAAGAAATGGACATGGGCTGTAACAGGCTTAGGCTAAAAATAGAATCATTTTGAACCTTCCAAATATACCAAGAGGCCACTAGTCCAATGCATTTGTGCTTCATTGTGGCTGTCCACTAATTATGACCAAAGATTTGATTAGTAGTTGGATTAGCCATAGAAAAAGAAGTATTTACTATGTCTGTTTGGCTAAATAATAGGTTTTGCTAAGGTGATCATTGAGCTCTAGGCCCAAATGGCAACAAACACAAAATAGGTCCATGGAATAAATTAGGCCAAATAAGCCCTTGTACAATGTGGGACCAGCAAGACATGCCATTCAAAAGACTTTACCTTGGAAGGGATGGATAGGTCAGGTCTAAAAGGGTTAGGATTATATGGCTTTATAGGTTGAGGCTTAACCCATATTTGACCTGTTTATAATGCACTCCATAAGTTATAATATCTATATTATACAAGATTATTGGGATTCAATATAACCATTAGAGCCCAACTGCTTGCATATTGGAATTGAATACTTAGGTACTCATGGTAAAATGGGTTCCATCGGAGGCTTATTAAAGAGGTGAAGGGCGAATGATATAAGATGATGAGGTTAGGATCTTATACTTTTCTTATAATTTGATTTATTAGGGTGATGGTTGGATATTTATTTTCCATTGAAGGGGAAATCATTTGATGGTACTCTTTACATTTGTTTCTTCAATTTTAGCCAATTCTAGCAATACGTTTCTTAGAAACTCTCTAAATCCGATTCCGTCAAAACAAACAGGTCCTTAATATCAAGCCATTTCAAACTTGAGTTGAGCCATGCTAAGCTAGAAATTGGCATAAACATTATAAAGCAAGCCACTTCAAGTTCAAGTCGAGCCGAGCTAATATGCTCCACTTGAGCATTGACTTAAGTCAAGTAAAACATGTTAGTACTAACTCGAGGTCAACTCTAGATTTGATTTATAACCAAGGCTTCAGCCAACCTTGACAGTGGATATCAAGTTTGAGCTCCAATATTGCACAATTTAAACATTATCAAATATTTTGGCAGTAGCACCCTTATGCTTGGATGGAATTAGCCTAAATTCAACTTAATTGCATATCAAGAGGTGGAGATTCTAAAGCACTAAAAATGCAAGTGCTCAAAGTTTTGAAAATGTGGTCGTTTTTATGTAGTTTGGGTGGTTAATAAAGTTAACATTATACAAAAAGTAATAATTTCTAAATGCTATTCTCCGGTTGGACTCATAAATGCTCAATGGTTTTTCAACATTTTAAAAGCTGAATATTTAAGAGTTTGAAGAATTCTTTAAGCCGAAAACACCAACCCGAAAGACTGCATTTTTGATAACTTATGAGCTGAATCAGGATATCCAAATGCTGTGGCAGCAATAACATGTAGTCGGAAAATTCAATGGTTAAGTAATCTTTGCAAATAAATGCCTCCATACATCACATGAATATCTTTAGCCCATTTGAGGAAAAAATGTGAAAAATAATGTTAAACAATGCGGTGTACTATGAGGTGGTGTAGAAAACCAACTCTTTCCCCTTAGCTGAAGATGACCACCAAAAAAGGTACAGTATGAGGTGGTGTAGCCAAAACCAGAAAAACAAGCCCCCATGTGATAGAAGTGGGACAGGGTAGATCACCAATTTAGCAACAAGATCACTTTCAAAACCAGAACAACTAAAAAAAAAGATCTCAGAAATGGTTTGATTACCAAACACTTGAAATTGGATTTCACCCCAAAAAAACATGCAAAACCCAATGAGGAAGATGACACAGCATGTGAATGGATGGTACAACAGGTAAGATTCAGAGCAAAAAGCTAAACTGGAGCCTAATTGAGCACAGCCTAGCCAACTTGGTTTTTGACATCACTAACCATAATAGGTAGGTTGGTTAATGCTACGGGTCAAGCTAAACATGAGCCCATCCTGTGTCACACCTGCCTTGTGGTGTATCTTTCCAAACCCTCTTGATGGGTTTCTAGTTTGTGATATCTAATCTCCCTTGTGAAGGATGCCGTTTGGGTTGAGTTTAATATTAATTTTTTTTATAAATAAATATATATATATATATTTTTTCTCTTTGTTTTTTAGAATACAAATTGCAACTTCTCGCTTAAATTTTCTCAATGTGAAATTCTTGAATTCTTTTATGGACTATAGTATCCAAAGATTTCGACAAAAAGCACTGAGGTTAGAATTCCAAAGGTTATTTGAGACCTTTTATAGGTCTCGGATTTTGAAATTCTAGTAAAAGAAATATAAGAGACAAGCCATCAAATCATGTCAATGAATTTCTAATGCATCAAATCCTTGTTATGAAATTCTAGTAAATAAAAAACAAGCTCTAATATCTGGTAATTCTTCTTTAGAAGATAGTTAAGAATTCCAAATAACTGTTACCCAATGACTCATAGCATTCTCAAAGTTGAATATCTCGAAATTTGGAGAATTCTCGAAAAGCCAAGACCCACATGACTATAATCTTGAAATCTCACAAACTAAACATAAATATTCAAATGCTGGAACAACCACTTTTTGCCGTCGCCGGGATTAGAAATACTTAATAGTAAGAAGTCCCATCAGAAATTCTTGCAAACAAACTTGGTATATATTACATGCATATCTTTTAGCCCATTAAAAAGAAATATGCAAAATCATTTCAAACAAGGCAGTGACACTATAAGTTGGTGTAGCCAGAAGGCCTAAAACTGGAAAAACCAACCTTTTTCCCCCATAGCCCAAAATAACCACCAAAAAAGGTGCACCATGAAGTGGTGTAGCCAAAACAAGAAAAACTTAACCAACCCTCTCTACTCAGCCCAAAAAAACCAGGCTGTAATAAAAGTGGGACAGGGTAGTTTCACCAACTTAACAAGGAGGCCAGCCTCAAGTCTCAACTCTCAAAACAAGAACAACTAAAAAGCACAAAAACAAAAGCTACAAATGGTTGATAGCCAAACACTTTGAAGAAATAGAATTCCTCCTGAAAAATGCAAAAGATACCCAACAGGAAGGTGTGACTGTGACACTGCATGTGAATGGGATGGTAAAACAGGTAAGATTCGGAACAATATTTCCCCTTGACTTTCTGCAATGCCCTTGACCCCCCCAATACTTTATAAAGTTGAAAGATTATCCAAAAACAAAGGATTCTGATGATCCAACTAGCCATCATAGGCCACTGAGACCAGTAGGGGAGGTAGGGGACCTATACTCTTCACCCCTTTTTCTTCTTTAATTATTTATGCATATCTTTCCTTGTATGTAATCAAATCAAATCCATGGAAAGCAACTTGGATTAAGATATTGGAACATAGATAGAGAGAGAGAGATATGATATACTATTCCAAACTTTTTCTCTTTTTGGTATTTTTCAGTGCTTTCTTTGATCCTGGGAAGAGAGAGTGTGAGAAGGTTCCATGTTTTTCCGTTTTGTTGACAACTTAAAACTTGGGCCAAAGGCGTCAAGAAAACAAGCAGAATATACACTCCATTTTGGTAGCTGCGGACAAAATCTTGTGGGACCCATGTGGATCTTTGAAGAGGCTCGGCTTGGCTCGGCGAGTCGCGGCTTATGGGTTTGAGTCATGGTGGCAATTATCAGTGCTAATTTTGAAAATATCAAGGGATTTTGGTTAGAAAGGTGTTTTCATTGATGCTTATATTCATGGAATTGTGATTGGATTTGGAATGAAGAAAGGACATGGTTGGGAAAAGTCTAAAAAATGGTTTTAGCAATTTCATTTAGTATATCTAATTTAGCATTTATTGGTTGTTTTCGTAGATATTTCATTTTTTATGATGGGTAATATTTTGAGTAGGCATGAAGGGCACATTTGGAGTGTGCTTGTGGGGCCGAAAGGATTCTGTGATAGAGAAGATAATTTATGATTTTTCTGTATAGCTTATTGTTGTGTTGTTTATTTTTATTTTTTCTTTTTTTTTTTCAGAAAAGAAGAACATTAACTAATTTCCCTCGATAGAGAGAATTTTGGTTTATGGGAGGTGTGGGAACATAAAATTTGTTTTCACACGGAATTGCTCTCTTCCGTGGAAAAAATTCACAAAGAGTGGAATCCTGTTATTGCATAAACACATCCTTATAAATAACAATATTGTATGGACTTTTTTCATGCAAAAAAAGGGTTTCAAACATATTTAGATAGAAATGGCTTCTTTACTGAATTGAAAAGAAACAAATTATTTTTCCCAATTTCTGTATGTAGAAATGCCATTTTAAATTGCAAAGCAGTAAATGTTTTTTTTTAAATTTTTTTTTAATTTTTAAGATGTGGGTATCCGTCAGGCTTTTAACCGAACACAACTAACCCCTAGGTGGCACCTACTAAACCCACACAAATGCACACGGGCACATTTAGGACAAGTTCAAACACAAAACGTATGGAGCAAACCCACACCTTATGACACTCCACCAACTTCCGAGTGGGTCAAACGAGTAGAAGTTCAAAAGCATAATTTCATTTTCACAAAACACAATCTTTTCCCAGTAAATTTGAAAACAAAATATAAACTATCTTCATAGTTTCCATAATTTGCAGGGAAGAATATTTGTGCTCGAGTGTATCACAGTGTGTACTACAATGTGTACTACATTTACTGGTTTTCATTCCATTGCATGATGCCGGTCAATTGGGGTAATTGGTGTCTTCGATTACTTTCATGACAAGGATATGGAATTCATTAAAGAGACATGAATGCTTGGGAATAAAGGTGGTAGATTTTGATAGGTATATAAGAATAAAAGGGGTGGGTGAAATGAGTTAACTCTTGATTAAAAGAAAAACCCTTCAAAGTATAGTGTTTTTTCTTCATAATCTCCACCTACTATCAAAATTTGAACATATCTGCAAAAAAAATTAAGACCTTTTTTGAGAAAAAAAATGGTTTTCTCTTGCAAAGGAACCCTAAACAATATTGCAAGAATATAGAGATGACAACCTGTTGGATCTATGCAGACTAGAAAATTATCATTTTGGAATATTATAATAAATAATTTATATATTGTATTTTTTTATTACATGTAGAAGATTTTAAACCCTACACTTAAATCTTTACAACTTATTCTTTCCTATTTACAACTCAGGATATGTACACTAGTCAAGATCGAACCGAACTCAACTCGAGTCAAAATTTATATATTTACGTAGATTAAAAAAAAAAACACACACTACCAAATCGACCCGTTCAAAAGTGGGCTTGGGCTTAAAAAAAGAGTGGGTTGGGCTTGACAATCCATCTTGCAATTGGCAAATTGAACCAGCTTGTTTGATATTTGATTGAGTGCCAAATAGGGGTGGAAAATAGGTTGAGTTGGGTCAACAAGAATTGGGTTATGGGTTACAGGCATATCTATGGGTTGAGTCCACCTTACATCTGACCTGTTCCTAAAATAAGTTAGGTGACTTTAATCAACACCTGTTGGGCGGGTGAACCTAAGCTGACCTTTATAACTTACATTCATCCAAGATGGGAAATCCTACTGCTAATTCTGTAAAAAGTGATGTAAGATGATGGGAAGTGTGGGGCCCATGTAGAAAAAGATGTTAGAGACAATCCATCATTTGAGATCCTGGCCGCTAATCATTTTCGCCAAACAGTTGATGTGGTCCCAAA
The DNA here is from genome assembly GCA_028538565.1 of Umbellularia californica. Lineage (NCBI taxonomy): Eukaryota > Viridiplantae > Streptophyta > Magnoliopsida > Laurales > Lauraceae > Umbellularia > Umbellularia californica. The sequence goes on from JAPQWN010000009.1 coordinate 44,430,171, forward strand.
AGTAGGTGACAGATTATAATCACTGTTGGGTTTGAGGGAAGAATTCAGCAGAGTAATGCCACATTTGGCATTCAATGTCAAATCCAGTAGTTAGGATTGTCTGCATATATAAATTGTTCCCTGGTGGGCCCCACAAGATCGAAGGACAGATACGGACCACGTGGTCACTTATGAATGTCTACAATAACATGGAGAGGAGCCATGAGTGCTCAACTTGGGAATTTTCCAAGCGTTCCTTCTTGTTGGAGCCTGCATGATAATAATCAAAGGCTCATTCTTTCTATTTTTATATGCTTTCTCCCTCACAAAATGCCTTACGAATAGGGTTTCTTTTATTTATTTATTTATTTATTCTCATAATAAACATTTTAAAAAAATGATGCCAAACGGGCACTAAACCACTAGAAATGAATAGAGTTAGGTTTGATACAAGTTCTCGTACGCAGAATAATCCCTAAACCACTCGGGTATGTTTGTGCGGCATCCACGGAAGAGGAAACATCGTCTTCTCTTTAGCGGCAATACAAATCTCATTTGCGATTTAGGAATCATGGATCCTTACATCGGATGGAAAACGGCTAAAAACTCTGAATTTTACTGCTACCGTTCATTGCGCCAAACAACTAGCGAGGAAGGCGCCGGAACCTTTTCATTTCCTCGGCACCCCATATGCATAAACACACCCTATGTTTCTCAACTATGAATTGGGTCCACCGGTATATGGTGAATTTTCACGGCCTAGGTCGAGACCTAGATGGCGGCATGGCCTGTTTATCATCCCCACTTAGGAATGTAAATGGGTCCCAAATTCTTCGATTACCCGAAGGTTCCAACCCGTTAAAAACTGGGTCTGGATCCTTATTTAGGCCCCGATAAGTAAATGGGTTCGGGTCTAGTTCTACCCTGGTTTGGACCTGTGGACTTGAGGCCTGACATATTACCTCAACTTTCGAAAATCTCTCCTAAAAATCATATTTTTTTTAATATCATTCTCTATCTAAACTCGGACCCGAATCCAAACTCATCCCATATATGGTTCTGGTTTCGGATCTGGAGCCAAGAAACCAGTTCCGTAACGGTTTCGGATCCAGATCTGGTTTCACCTTCTACTTAACGGTTTCGGTTCCGGTTTCACCATGGACCCGGACCAGAACCGACTCATTTACAACCCTATCCCCGCTCTAGTTCATTTGTATGGATCTATATCTTGAGTTTGGGCTTTATAGACTCGGATCTTTATCGGATGGACCTTTTGTTGTCTCGGAAAAAAGGTGCCTGCCAGGTTTGAACCCGGAACAAATAGGAAATAACCGACACCCCTATTGTAAGAGGTCGTTTTTTCCTCACCCTTGTCAAGTGTCCTACGTCCACATGATTCATTGTGGACTCATTTTGTATTCAACCATTGCCATGGGAGTCAAATCAAAATATGACCCATTGGGAGCCATCCATTCATTTAGATCTCAATCTTTGATCCAAATCCTACCCTTTATTGCTTTTTGACAAAAAAAAAAAGGAAAAAAGTGCTGATTTTGACAATTGTCCTTTACATGTGTCCTTGCCATAGCTTGTACTGATCGAGTATTGAATCTCATACCTTGTATTGTGGCCCCCATCAAATCCTAATTCAATGAGGGGCATATATAAAATTCGCCAGACCAGATCGAACCCTAGCTGGAAAGGTCACCGAGAAATAGCAACTAATTAAATTGCTAGAAATTCATTTAGGGCCTGTTTTTTTTTTTATTAGAATTCTTAGAATTCATATTTGGAGGTTGTTTGGAATTTTGGAACGGCACTTAATTTTGTCATATCCGAAGTTTATGTTTCATTTCCATTTAAATTTTTGCCTGAGAATTTCTAAATTTCATAAAACTCTTGTCTCATTGCTACATTAATTCTAGACTGGAATTACACATTTTATGCATTGTAGTTCATGGGACCCACCTTTTGTGATTGTAAACTTGGGATCCAATTGTAAGAATTATAATGTGGACCCATCTCAGGTATATGGTAAATTAGCCCATCTTTTATAAACGAAAGTGTGGGACCCAATTTTAGAAATTTGAACATGGACTCATGTTGATAGGAATTGCATGGGCCCAATTTTTATAATTGTGAATATGGGGCCCACTTTATTGTTGGTAGGAGGGTTCGCAATTGGGTGCCGGAGTTCCAACCAAACTTCTTGAAGTTCCAGAATTCTGAAATGCTCTTAGAGGGGCTAGCATTTTGGAATTTCACCTTTTTGGCATATGAAAAATTTGGCTGCCTTGAATACTGGGAATCCCATTAAAAGATCATTAAATTTCTGACATAAATTATTGAATCCATAGACAGCCTTGTAAAGAAATAGGCCCTTAAGTCCAGCATGCATTTGTGGCATGGGATGATTATGCGAACAAAAGAAAAAAAAGAAAGGAAAAATTATTTAAAATTTTTGTGTAGCTAAATGTTTTATTATTTGGTGCAAAACATCTTACGAAGAAAAATGAACTAATTTTCTTGATAGAGAGGTCTCAATTTGGCACATGAGAGGTTGGAATGCAAGATTCCCCTCCCTAAAATCAAATATATATAGAGAGAGCAAAATCCTTTTGTTGCCCGAATTAGTCTTATAAGTCTCCCTTGTTTTGGAAAAAAAAAACACTCCAACTGCTATAGAGAGGAGACTCTTTCAAATGATTTTAATTCAAAAACATCTCCTCATTAGTTTATTGCATTCGTTTTTTACTTGCTTTCGGACTTTGAGATTAAAATGGAACTAAAATCAAATAAGATCTTGAACAATTAAAGGAAAAAAAAAAAAAACAAACAAAGCATAAAATTGATGAGCCTGTAAGCCCACTCAACATATATAGGCAGTGGTGGACCCAAAATTCTTATAGTGGACAAAGTAAGGGTCAATTCAAATAATGAGGGATTAATCCCCAAGCTTTATATCAAAACCCATCAAAACAACGAGTAAACATCTCTACACTCACCCAAATCTTACTGCAAAATAAGCTGTAAATACAACCTCCCCCCGCCCCCCCAAAAGTATAAGTAGACCAATGTGTAAGAAAAAACACCTTTGTACGTACACATTGTAAATCTAACAGCAACCATCAATCAGATCAAATTAAATTATTTTACCATTTAGATGCAAATGAACATACAAGTTATCTGATCAATTTAGATTAAAAAGAAAAGAAAAGAAATTAGGTATATTTTCGGTATGTTCATTCACCACATATCCATACCCAAATATGCCTAAGAAATTTCCCCACCATATTTCATTTCCCCACCACATATCCATACCAAAATATGCCCAAGAGGAAATTGCCAAATTTTGGACCATGCATAGCACCAAATTGCTTTCCTCTTTAGTTCAAAAGTGGGGGCCTCCGCCAATATTCCTTTCACAGAATGCCCCTTTTTATGAATATCTCTAGTTCATAAATTGCTAGAACAAAAGAATTTTAGCACCATTATTCCAATTCTCGAATTTCTGATGGGGAAGAGGATGGCTAACCAGGAGGTTTCATGCCCTGCCCATAGGAGCATAGTAGTCAATTACGTTTTGTTTCGACCGCAATGATTGGAATTGCTCGTTCCAGTCCTACGGCCGAAACAAGGTTGGAGTTAATAACTTGCAGTTTGAATTTTGGTCCATTCCGATATACTCATGTTGTCCATTCTGGTCCATTTTGGTTTGTAGCATAATTTTCACTATTTTTATAATTTTCCTCATTATCCATATCAAGAGATATTAATAATTTATATATATATTTTTTTTGTTTTTTACATATATGTATATATATTTTAATTTTGGTTATTCCGAAAAGTCACTCCAAATTTTTTGCCGAAATTCCAAAATGCCGAAATATTCCATCTTGGATGCTTGATCGAAATGATGACCTAAACGGAATTAAAAACTATGGTTAGGAGACAACATTAGAGTTTGAAAAAAGCATAAGCTAAAGCCGAGATGACCATGTTTAAAATCATAAAGTATGTATAATTGGCTACAGTTTGTAGTAGTAGTAGACTCTGTACAGTCCTTGGTTAATGGTTATTTACTCTGCCATGGCCTCCCAAACGAGAGAGATAGCGAGGGGGGGGGGGGGGGGGGGGACACACCCAATGCCCAACACATGGGTCATTTTTTTATATCAAACTTGAGCATATCAAATACCTTCGAATGCATAAACTTGGGTGTAAATCTCACTTCAATTGGATTGAAATGGATCAGTTGAATTGATTATATGTGAATTATAGAATGATGTGTTTTACTAGCAGTAAACTCAATGATATGTGTTACTATGTTTAGAAGGAAATATAAGCCAATTTAGACATAAATGAGTATCTACAGTATGAACTAGTTTGGTTTGGTCATGCAAAGATGGTTCATGAGGCAAAATATGGTACATAGTTCCCTCCCGCTATGGATATGGTTGTCGAGCCATATAGGATTATTCTGCTAATTTAGGAACTTGAAACTTCTGACTAACTTAGGTTAAATAAGGTATATAGTTGCTTATACAATATATTTGGGATAAGGCTTTGGTGATGATGATGATGAGTTGCGTTCAACACCATAGAGATGATAGCGTAGGGTGATTTTTCAGCAAAGTAATGTAACACGCTAATTCTTGTTCTTATGATAATATTGGAAAATGTCTTAGAAAATATATTATTATAATTTAAAAAACTAACAATTATAAAGTACCATTATTTTTTCAATCTTTTATAAAGTGCCATATTTGAATATTTATTTCCATTAAAGACCATGAATAGATGTTGTTTTCCATTTCTATAAATGATAGTTCTAGAGTTGGGGTCGTAAATGGGTCGGTTTCGGTCCGGGTCCATGGTGGACCCAGAACCGGAACAGTTAAGGAAAAGGTAGAATCGAATCCGAACTCGGAATTGTTTCGGAACTACTTTCTTAGGTCCGGATCTGGATCTGGGTCTAGGTAGAGAATAATATTTAAAAAATATAATTTTTATAACAGATTTTCAAAAACTTATGTAATATGTTAGATCTCAGGTCCACGGGTCCGAACCAAAGTGGAATCGGACCCGGACCTATTTAATTATCAGAACATAAATAAGGACTAAATCCGATTTTTAAGGGGTCGGAACCTCCGATAAAACAGATAACGAGGACCAATTCACATCCCTAGAGTGATTGAAAAAAAATTGAAATTTTCATAATTCACAATCCCAGATTTGTCAGTAACTTGGATTCTCAAATGTCAAATCTCAATTCTCAAAGGTCCAAATGCCATTTCAATTTATAACACATCTGTTCTTCCCATCGTCATGATGGTTATAGTGGATGGGACACCACACCAGCACCTTCCCAATGGCTATGACTTCCCTCTCTTTCGAGATCGCACGGTCCAAAAAGAATCTGTCATCTCATCCTCCAGGGGCCCACCAGATCAACGGTCTTTAACTCTCCATCATCACACCAAGACAAACCAACAGCCAAAGTCCTGCTAAAGAGTCCTGTCCCTCCGGGCACCAAACGATACCTGGGCAGAAGAATATATTGCAATCTGACGCCGGAAGTTACACCGTATCGGCGATATTTTAAAGATATCGTGATATTGTCAAGGAAACACCATTATGAGATGTCATTGTCATTCTATGAAAATATCGGGATAAAATGGATTGGAATTTCAGGTAAAATCAGAACAATATATGTTATTTCATTTTCAAATTGTACTTAATTTTGTTTTATTTATATAGTTTTCCATTACATTCTTCGGGGCAACGGCCAAGAAAATATAATATATCAACGTCGCCTTCGACAAATAAACATTTGAGATTTCTTATTGGTTTTTAAAGAAGTCGTGAAAAACTTATATTTGACAATAATAAATCTTAAGAGTCATGCCTTTAATGAAAAATTTTTACTTTTTAAGGCCCGTTTCTTTAACGGAATTTATGATAAGATTTTGGAATGTTGAGAGTTTTTTGAAATAATGTGACATTTTCTCGTCTGGCATTTGAAATTCTATGTTTCTTTCATCAGAATTTTAAATTCCAACCACCTAAAAAGGTCTCAAATGATATTTTAGAATTTTTAGAATTTACTCTCTATATATTTTGTTGGAATTTTAAATCCTCTATAAAGAAAAGAGGGATTTGGAATTCCACCTAAGGAGATAGATTGCCTTGGGAGAATTTGGAATTCCCTCGGACACGAGTTCTTGAAATTATGGTAAGGAAATAGGCCTTTAGGATTTTCAAGTTTGGCTGGTCTCATTACATTAGACTAGAAACTTTTTCGTTTTACGAATTCATTATGCTTCAATACCGATATTTATCAGGTATACACATCGATATGCACCAATATTGATACTTCATTTAGATATCCATGCTTTAGGGGCAATGAAGAATCTTGGAATGCGAGGATTTCTCAAATGATACTTTTGAATTCTCAGAATTCTGTTCTCTACATATTTTATTGGAATTTTAAATCATCCATAAAGAAAGAAGAGAGATTTGGAATTTCACCTAAGGAGACGGCCTTTAGAGAACTGGAAATTCCCCGAGACACAAGTTTTTGAAATTATGGTAACGAATCAGGCCTTTAGGATTTCGAAGTCTGGCTGGCCTCTTTACATTAGATTTTTTACGAATTTATGATGCATCAATACTGATTTTTATCAGCTATACATATTGATATGCACCAATATTGATACTTTATTCAGATATCCGTGTTTTAGGGGCAATGAAGAATCCTTGAATGTGAGGATTTCTCACTGACTTTCCGCGTATTTCTACGGCATCTTGCCGAGCTGATAATTTGAGGAGATGCTGTCAAGAGGCTGAAGCCGCGAGCCAAGGAAGCCATTCTCGGTGAATCAGCCAAGCAGGAAAAGTGAGGAAAAAAAAGACAGGGCTGTCTTTTCGTCGTCTTTCGCTTTATTTGTTTTTCCTCTCCTAGCTTTCAAAGGAAAAATAAAACCATTTCTCTCTCTCAGTCACTCTCTTTTCCTATCAGAAGATCTAAGATTTGATTTGCCCGGGATTTGATGTCTATGTCTTGAAGGAAACGCCATGAGAAAAATGACCCATCAACGTACACACACTCACACTGCCACACACACATTCCTCCCCTTCTTTCCTCCCTTGAAAACTACCTCAAATTTCATGGAAACACAGAAATAGTGCTTTCCTTGTTTCTTTCCCACAACCCCAGATTCCAGATTTCCAAATTGCAGTCTTTAAAATATTATTAATATTATTTTTTTTATATCTACTTTTTTGGGGTGGTGGGGTGATGAGGGAGAATGGAAAGAAGAGACATGTTAGATATCTGAGATATGATCTATTGGTGGTTTCCCTGCTCTCTTCTCTGGATTGTGAGGTGGTGGTTTCTAGCTTTTTGTGGGTGGTTCTGGTTTTTGTGGGGGGTTTCTGGGGTTGGATGGCTTTGCAGAGGGGTTGGAGAATGATGGTGAGAATTTGGAAAGATGGGTTGGATTGTGAGAAAAGAGAAGAGTTTCTAATGGCCCCTGTTTCTCCCTGGAAATTAACAGGCAAGTTCTGATTTTCTCTATCTCTCTCTTTCTCTCTCTCTATTGCTTCTTTTACTTGTTTCTTGTTTGGATTTCATCTATAACAGGAAACATTTTCAAGGATTTCCTTTTCATCAGTTTGTTTGGTTGTAAGAATAGTAAGGGGAAAGTTTCCTCCTTTTTCCTGACTTGGGAAAAATTCTCTCCTTCTCTTTCCTTGACTTGTTAGTTACCCATTCCCAATTCTGCAACTGGTGTTTAATTTTTTGTCTGCCACCTTTTTTTTTTTTTTTTTTGGTTAAACTGTTGCAACTCATCCTCATCCCATCTATGTCATCCTGGCCGTCCAGATTGTAGGCTCTCCTTTGGATGATCTCTGATCACAGTAGATTGCCGGATGGTTGGACGGCTCAGATCATCTCTGCCAACTATGGGACACTTGAATTTGAACCGTCCATTTTGGTGGGCCACCTCATGGATGGGCCATTTCTAACTCTTCCCCTACCGTTATACTATCCATTTGACTGACTGATACATGTAACGGGCACGGCCGAAACCGTTACGGAACCGTTACTGTTTTACAATTGCAAATCGCCAAATCTCTTGCCAGTGAATCATGAAATTGAAATTAATGGTGGATATGAGTCTGATCATGATCACAAATAATGGGTGGATTTTGAATCTTGAGCTGTGATCCAGCAATCCAACTTTGTGGTAACTGGGCCTCTGCATGGATCAGGCTCAACTGCTGTTCAAAGTAGAGGTAGTATTAATTGTTTACCTAAACTTATGGTGGGTCCCTTGGTCTAATGATCTGAACCATCCAGTATGGTGGGCCACTCCTAACTAGTTCTAGTCATCGAATGTTGTGATATAGTGGGCCGCAGCCAATTGTGTCTGTCAAAACAGTTGGATCAGTTTGTTTTTACATTTTGGAATTAGGGTCCATTGTCAATGGTTTTAGGGTGTTTTTGATGTAAATGAATCCTTTTCTCCTCATCCAAATATAATAATGTTATTGGGAAAATACTGTTGAGGTTCCTTTGTTTGCATGAAATTGGATACACAGGAGTTAATGGTATAAAGGGTTGAAATATAGGATTATTAAAGAGGTGAGTGAGGGGTTGTAAGGTACGGCTGAAGGATATGAGGTAGAGACTTTTACGATTTGTTTGGAAACTCTATAGACAGGATCTTATTTTATGATTTAGAGTTTATTTAACCCCAAGGGGTAGTTCGGTTGGCCTAGGACCACGGTTTGCATCCGAGGTTGTAGGCTCGAAACTTCACTACTACACTAGGGCTACAGGGGAGTTTATCCGGCTTCCCTCTGTGCCCGGAGGGAATAGTCCAGCCCAAAGGATTGGGAACCCTCCAATGGCCAAAAAAAAAGAACAAAAAGAAAGAAAAAAAAATAGAGTTTATTTACATATTAGAGCGTTTGATAAACTTGTATTTCTCATTTTGTTAGAAATAGAGCTTTGGCCTTTGAAAAAACAAGTCAAGGGGGGCTGACATTTTTTAGTAGAGCTTTTTAAGCTGAAGTGGGAGGAGGCATAGGCCTAAAGATTTACTGGTATTTTAGACAAATATAACCCTTCAAATATTTTGTAATGACACAAATGACTATTTCTCTCCCTATAGAACTTTTCCTAGTTAAAATCAAATTTTTTTCAAGTAAATGACATAAATTCTCCTCTAATAAGGTCTTATTTATATGTTTACCAAACACACTAATGTGAAGTACAAGTTTTTCTTCATAATTCGACCAAACACTAATTATATATTTTAACTTAAAAATTAGAGATTTCGTTCTAGAGCTTCATCTAATTAGCTCTTATTAGATTAGAATAGAGTTTTGAAATGCCCCCTTAGAACGCATTAACTTTTCGAAGGTTTTGAATTAGTAGGGTCATGGCTGAGTATTCATTTTTCATCTCCCTTAGCTCATATTTCTATAAGGTAGAATCTTTCATGCCATTTATTAATATTACCTTTTTCCCCAATTTTATCCAATTTTTAGAAATATTGTTAGAAATCCTAAGAATTCAATTCCGTCCAAACAAAGGCACCCTTGGATTTTCATTGCGGGCTGATAGTCTGAAATTCAGTATCAGTCAGGCCTTAACTGTGGCAAAACCAGTATGGTAGTAACTGAGTTTTAACTCCTTGATGTGGAGAAACCTCACACCTTACTCTTTACTTTTGTTTCATGCCGAGTATCCATTGGTTAAAGTGGGGTAAATCATGATTTCCTATCCCTTAGTGGGGCTTTTGCTTTCTTCAACAAGTGATGAAAACTGTGTGTACAGGTCCTCATCTTTTCCAACTAATTCACAATGGTATAGAGCAAAGAGAATTCTCAGGGCAAATACTTTTACATTTTCCCCTCAAAACAGTGCTCATGAATCTCAAATTGCAAGATGTATCAACCTGACTAGTGTTCTTTTGTTGAGTCCTACTCTTAGAGGTGGAGAATCCGACCTTTCACTATAACTTTGTTTGGTGCAAGTGTCCAATGGCTAGAGTGTAAAAACTTGTGCTTTCCCTGCACTTACCAAGGGATTTTGCTTTCTCCACATGGTGAAAAACTCAATGTAGAACTCTCCACTTCCACTTTCTACAAGTGCAACCAAATGGGGCAATGAGAATTGTTTTGGGAAAATGCTTTCCCGTCGCCCAACTTTCCACTCATCTAAACGGGGCTTGTGACTGTCAAATTCCAAGATCCTGATTAGCCTTTGTACTCTTTTGCTTGAAGTCAGCAAGTTGCTTTAATGTATTATTCAGCAATCTAATTGCGTGCCAGCAGCTCCAATTTCCAAATGAATGTGGGTGCTCTCATATGGGAAAATATTGGATTCATGATTGATTAACATTGGGGGTGCATGATGTTATCCTATTCATTTTCCATCTCCTGTTAGTTCGTATTCCATTAAAGGTAGAATTTTTCATAGTCATTTATTGATCTTCACCTCTTTCCTGAATTTTAGCCACTCTTTAAAATACATGTGTTAGAATCCCTAAGAAATCAATTCCATGCAAACAATCGTGCCCTTAGTTGGATTTTCATTGCAGGCTGATATTGTAAAATTCATTATCAGTCAGACCCAAACAGTGGCAAAACCAATATGTATTAACTGAGTTGTACTCTGATACGGAGAGACCGACACCTGACACTTTACTCTTGTTGCATGCTGGGTTTGGTTGAAGGGGGGGAATTCACGATCTTCATATCCGTCAGTGGGGCTTTTCCTTTCTCCAACAAGTGATGAAAACTGTCTAATAGGTCCTCATTTTTCTCAATTAAAATGCAATGGTATAGCGCAAAGAGAATTCCCTAGGATAAATACTTATCACAATTTCCCCTCTTCCACTCATGGTTGAGTGGTGTTGGCACCTCCACATCAAACACATGCCCAGGGATTGATCCTTGGGTTTTCAGGTGAGTGGTATCACTTCTGGCCAGTGGGCCAACCTAGCAAAAAAGAAAGAAAAAAACGTTGCTCGTGAATTTCAAATTGCGAGATTGTATTGACCTGAATAGTCCTATTTTGTTGAGTTTTACTCTTGGAGGTGGAGAATCCACCTTTCACTTTAACTTTGTTTGGTGCAAGTGTCTGATGGATTAAATGTAAAAACTTGTGCTTTCCCTGCACTGACCTATGGTTTTTGCTCTCTCCAAATGGTGAAAACTCCATGTAGAACTCTCCACTTTTCCTTTCTAAAGTGCTACCGAATGGGGCAATGATAAATTCTTTTAGGAAAATGCTTTCCCCTCCCCCACTTTCCACTCGTCTAAATGGGGCTTGTGACTGTCAAATTCCAAGATCCTGACTAACTTTTGTTCTCTTTTGCTTGAGGTCAGCAAGTTGCTTTATAATTCAGCAATCTAATTGGGTGCCGGCAGTTCCAATTTCCAAATGAATGCTGGTACTCTTATTTGGGAAAATATTGCATTTATGATTGACTAACACTGGGGGTGCATCATATTATTGTTGGTTGAAGAATGTAACCCTGTGGGTCCATTCAAATGGAGGCAATCAACTGTTTATAGTCTCTCATTGCACTTGGTGTATTTTATATATATATATATATATATATATATATGTTATTCTATCATCACCTTTGGGACCATCCAAAACATGATCCTACAATTTTTGTAGAGTCATGACTTTGTATGGAGCTGTCCATGTGTTAGGCAAGCCCAGTCCTGGCCTGAAACCACAAGGCGAGAATTAGGTATTTTGGTTGGCCATTGGGATGGTCCAGAGTCTGAATTTTATCTTCTGAATGAAAAACTAGCTGGTATAACCCTATTTATGTTTATAGGTTTGTTGTATGCCAGCTTGGCCTGGTACATTTAACAGTAAAAAGCTGTGATACTTTGCATGGGCTGGGTTGCACCAACTTTCTGGCATATAGATGTGTTTGGGACCAGTAGCTAGATGCAGTGCACACACATATATGCTGCGTCCCTGACCATCCTGATCCATATACAAGCCTAATATAATCCGTTGCATGGGGCCTACTTGTCTGTTCTAATGTGATATAGAGACTAGAGTTGCAAGATGCCATAATTCGTGGGCTACTTTAGTTGTGTGGATCCCATTCCCTTTTGGCTAGTCTTTGCCTGAATTTCCTGTTGAAATCGTACTTTTCCAATTCAAGTTCTTATCCCAGCTTTATCCCTCTTTACCCCCTGTGATTGGGTGTTTACATGGGCTGGGATATTTACTTGAATCTCGTCGGTTTCAATACATCCTTTTTTAGAAACTGATTGTTGCAGTGTCTCTTATTTTGTTAGGAATTCAATTGTCTGAAACGCGGAAGGACTTAATGGTGCCGAACTCTATAAATTCAGGCTTTTGGTCTGAAAGCCGCCTGTGCTGGTTTTTGAGATTGCCTTCTGTAGCATTGTGCAAAGACTCTTTTGAAGTTGGGATGAATTCTGAGAAGCAGAATTTTTTATTTGCCGCCGGAAATGAGCGACCCGTGGTTGGAAAGATACTGCTGGTTGAAGATATTGAGATCAACAGGGTATGTTTTGTTATGATTTTGACATTTGCATTTTGAACTAAACTGCTGCTTCACTGAACCATGTGTTGCCTGTTTCATTGGATTACGGTTGAGAAACTGCTCTGATAAGAATATCACTGTGAATAATAATAATAATAATAATAATAATAATTTGGTTTTCTTTAAGCCAGACAATGTGGCGGTTGGAAGCGCATCTGATAGCTTGATTTTTGAGCTATGGGCCATCGCCATAGTCCCTAACTTATCATGAACAATCCTGGTTTTGAGCCCCTTGGCATGTGTACGCTTATGACATGGTGTTACCCACCAAATGGAACCTGATCGTCATACAGGCCCAAAATTCAGTGTCAGGGTGCTATATAGATTTCTGGAGAATTTTCTATAAATATTTGAATTAGCTCTCTGATTTTCTTAATTTTACTGCAAAAGCCATAAGGTACTATTTATGTACTTGGATGATATGCTGGTCTAAGCAATCCATAAATATTTGGCCCATATATTGGCTATCGGATATTCAGATCATTCATCTTGGTTCTCAAACAATGGAGAGCTTGGATCAAATATATATCTCCCATGAACAATCTCAGTCATCTGGCTGGTGTTGTTCCTTAGCTGCAGTTGACTATTGACATCTGAATCGTGTTTTCTTCATGACCATGCATATTGCAAGATAGATAGTGGTCCCGATCTTGTATAGTAGTGAGTCCCTCCTGTCAAAACATGGGTCAAGACCTGATCATTGGGTTGGTCTTGACCCAGTCAGGTCTTGACCCATGTCTTGACAACTCCAGGGTCCCTCCTATACAAAATGCTTGGTCCAACCATGGCACATCATGTGGTGTATAGTTCATCTTGAATTTCAATTGACCAAACTTCATTGGTGCAGTGAAGTTGCTGCCTTGTGATGTACATTCATACTTGATTATGCGTCTCAAAATTGACAGGTATTGTTGAGGAAGCTATTTAGGGACATGAATTTGCTGCATGAAGAAGCGGAAAATGGGCAGGTTGCGGTTGATTACTTCAAACAAGGGAAGAATTACGACCTTGTCCTCATGGACAAGGAAATGCCAGTCATGGATGGCCATGAGGTGGGCAGAATTAGATTCCTTTATGCATCTCTCTCTTCCTTCTGGTGACAAAACTGTTTATGATTGCTTTTAGGAAGTGGTGTATATGCTTTGCAGCTTTGTTTCTACCGGGCATGTTTTTTCGCTTTATGAGGGAACTCCAGCTCGTAACAGTTTTCCATTGTAATGCAATCGATGTCTCCCTAGAATCCATGAGTATGGGGTCTGGGCTAGTCAGCTAGCCCATATGGTGGTTAGTATTATCTATGTTTGAGCAGGTCCCATCATTACAGTATTTGGTCCACATGCAAGTGGTCTTTATGACCACACATGCATGGGCCCACCACTTGTGCATCTGTTTTTCTAATCATTTGGTTTTCTTGGTCTTTGAAAACGCTTGGATTCTGGAGTTGTGATCTCACCTTATATAGATTATTTGGTTAAGATTTTTATGGGATAGCAACCCCTGTGGGAAGGTCTCATTGATAGATTGAAGTCTAAGAAAAAATTAGGTAAATCTTACTATAAACCACAGATTAATGATATGTGGTATCAAGAATGAGCCCCACTTGTGTAGAGTCTAGCTGGGCTAAGAAACTTGGGCCTCATATGTCTGGCTCTCGCTGTGCTTTTGGGTTGGTCCTGTCTGCATCATTTCCCAATCCATTCATGATACATGTAGGACCTACATGGTGGATAGTTTGTACCTGCTGCCCCTTGCCAGTATGATTTGAGTGTGTACCAACCATGTACTGGTAGAATGTCTGTATCTGTGTTAGATCAGCTCTCTGTTTCTAAGTGTTGAATGATTTAGTTGTGTTTCTAACAGAGAAACATCTACTAGAACATGGGACACCAGTTCCCATTGTTGTTGTGGTGCATTACTTATAGTGATCCATGATCAAAACCGTTTATCCAGTGGGTATGAAAAAGATTGACCACAGTGGAAGTCTCTTTGCTGACCGATTTTAATTGCTCAATTATTGGCCCAAATAATATCAGCAAATGTGCGCAGGGAATGGGAAGTAGGTGCTAAATAGTTGTCCTTTGTCAGTAGGTAACCAATTATTGTAAAGACCATTGATCTAATGGATTGAAAGGTCTTCACTGTTCGCGTCTGGCTATCGATACAGGTGCCCCGCACTTTGATTAGATTTCTCTTTGCAAGAAATAGATCTAAAACTGATTGAATTTGTGTTATCTTTTCTACTTAACCACTTTCTCATACATTCATAATACTGCTATGTGCAAGTAGTTGCATGGTGGATCTTGTGCCGATTGGTTCTTGTGCATTTATTCATGGTTGGCAGCAATCCCAATTGCTCAAAGCGGATTCTCGCTCAAGGCGTATTTAATATTCACTTAGAATGCATGTTGAGATTCTGACTCACCATAAGTTGGCATTTGGAAACATTTTCACTTACGTTGTTTATTGTTCGTGTCTTTGATAGGCAACACGACAATTACGTTCACTGGGAGTGAAGACACCAATAGTTGCCTTGACCGGAAACAGCCTGCAGTCTGATAAAGACATGTTCTTTCAGGCTGGAGCTGATGAGTTTCAGACCAAGGTGCACCCACTTTCTATTCATTTGTCTCTCCTGCTTCTGTTGCTACTTTGCTGCCACTGCTATCTTATTACTACCTGTTGAGCTACGGTTTTAAGGGTTTCACTTTCACAAGACACAGTGGCAGGATCCAATTGTTTGTTTGTGGACCGGTCTGTTTTCTATTTGGTGGTACCATGTGCGGCCCAAAATTCATTTCTGGGTCTCATCATTTTCCTTCGATGGGGGCCCATGAGATGTACTAGTCTATTGGGGGTCCACAATAATCAAACAATTATATCTATTTTGAACTGAATTGCAGGGCGCAATTAAAATATACATAAGATTGCAAATATAAGTATTTCACTATGAAATGAGAAGATTAACAAAGGATGGATACTAATATTGATATAGAATTCTAATATCTTAATTATTCTTCTTTGCAGCCGCTTACACGAGATGACCTAGGTCGACTGCTTGCAAGATATGGTCTAGACAATACAGCACCTGTAAGTATATATCTGTTTTCCTTGTAAAAATCAACATCATTATATCTTGCATGAGATTTACTCACGGTGAGCTGATATTGGTCCACGTTCCAGGATGGTTACAAATTGTGATTCTTGGCAGCGGTGTTGAATTAATGCACTTCTGTGCTAAGCAAAATCAGATTACAAGTCTCATTTGTTATGTATTTTCTCTTATATTCAGTGCAGAGAGTCATGCAGTGAGGATCCTTCACCGCTAAATGGATGAAATCGATCCACCAACCTTATAGCCATATATATATGCTTCAATAAGTCAAGATCAAATGGCGGTTAAGCCCAACTAATCGAGCAGTAGATGTAGCAGTATAATTGTCTTCTGAGTTCTGCCTTGGTCAATTAGGCTCAGCTATCTTATCACGGTTTAAAGGCAAATGTCACCTGTGTGGACCTGTGGAGCTCGACTTGAAGCTCGGGAATCGAATCCCAAACTGCAGTTCGGTTGTTTTATGCAAGAACATCTGGAGAGGATGATTGTACCAAATCTGGTGTAGCTGGCCATTCTGTAAACTCTTGGTGCATGACTCAGAACATTTGGTTTGGAGCATTGTTTGAAAAACCTGAGTGCCAGCCTCAACTGGTAAATTATCTGAGTTGGGTTGTGTGCTGAAGTCGTTACTTGGTGTAAGAATGTGCAGAATATAAAAGATCAATGCAGTTTTATCAATTATTTATGATGTCCTAGCAATTATGAGTTTTATGAATTGGAACTTGAAATGTGATCTGAGTTGAGTGTAGTAGTTTTATTTGTTCTGACAGGCGCATTGTGGGGAGATCCTATGTGGGCTGTCTTGTATTTAATGGGCCATCCAATGCAGAGTGTGAGGGTCCCATTTAGGAATGGAGGTTTTTTTTTTTCTCTTTCCTAGGCACTTGAACTTGCACACTCTCACACCTTTGTGCAAACCACAAATTTTGCACTTATATATACTTTTTTCTTCTGCCATATTGATGGTTTTTTATTTATTTATTATAAAGTGATTGGGTAAATTCGATTAAAAACAGAGACTGAAATTCAACCACCCCCACAAGGAACAAGGTATAACAGACTTATACCCCACAACACAAGAAAGCTAAAGTACCCCTCTCAAGGAGAGACCTTTGTGGCGAAAAATCACATTCAAATTAGAAGCCAAAGCCTTGATCTCATTGAAATTCTCAGCCTTAACACAGGCTCAAGTCCCAATAACTCAAACTCTATTAGATTTCAATAAAGAAGAAATATTGTGAAAATTTTTCCAAAACGCAGGTAAAATCAAGCAATCACATAGAGAAACAGAACACACAAATTATACGTGGAAAAACTCTGTACGGAAAAAAACCACAGGCCTTATTGTCTAGGCCAACAGACAACCAAACTGAAAGTTACAAGTAAGATCTCACACCCTTACCCAGTTGGTGACTTAACCTAAGGATTGTGCTCACTTGCCGACCACTCGCCGTACGCTTTCGCCGTGCTTGAACTGATCATTTTGAATGCGTCTTCAAGATGATTCAACCTCAAATGAGAAGAAGAACTCCAATGCTCAGAACTTCAGATCACCAGAGAAGAAGGTTTGGAGAAGAATCGGATCTCTCTTTGAAAGATGTTAAGGTTAGAAAACCAGAGAGTTGTCAAGAGGTTGTCTCCCACAAATATTTGTGCTCAATATATATGTTTAGGTCATCCACACAAAAGGAGATTAAAAAAATTCGTTAGATTCGAATTTTTATAGCCTAGGCGCTCAAGCGCATGCATTCACGCTCAAGCTCGCGAAGCTTTTGTTTTGGACGTCACAAATCTTCCTTGACGCGCTCGAGCACGCGAAGCTTCTGTCTTGACGCGCTCGAGCAGATTACCCTGCGCTCGAGCGTATGAAGGTTCTGTCTAGCTTGTAACAATAGTCTTTTGAAGCAATCCTTCTAATAAATACAATGTAAAATTCAATCCCGGTTTTATCCACAACCCAATGAATTAGCCAACATACTCATAAAACCTAACACTCATTAGAGTTAAACTGAAACTTCCATGGCAGAGCATGCCATGGTATGCCCATGAAAGAAATTGATGATCCTCTAATCGTACATGATGTTAAGAATAGCCTCAACATTTTATTAAACAAGGTTTTGTAGTCATTCATTTCTTTGATACCAGCCATCCTCTTACATCAAACAGGGTGAGATACCTCATCTAATAATCACCCATAAAGTACTCTTAGTTTAGTTTAAATGGGGTTAATGACTCAGCTTAAGTTGTTCCTCCTCACCTCATGCCCTTTTTTCACATCAAAATTTGGCACTGTGGTCACCCTTGTTGGGTGGTGTGCCCCTCTCTCTCTCTCTCTCTCTCTCTCTCTCTCTCTCTCTCACACACACACACACCCCACCTTTCTTTATTGTTGAAAATATTACTTCTAATCTAAGTATATGTTATAGGCCCATGTTGCATGTGACCCGTCCTAGGTGTATTGCACACTTGTATGTGCTGGTGCTGCATCACGTGTGCTCACGAATCACGTGAGCAATCAATCTCATGTCCATGTAAGATCTTACTCTTTCCAACAGTCTATTGAATGGGTAATGGTCATTGTATTCATACATAGGATTTTCTCTTTCCAATGAAGGTCTTAGGGGTGCGCGCTTTGGGGAAGAACTAAAAACTCTCCAAATCCTAATTCTTCAACTGCTATTTTAAATTCTCTCATGCAACTCAGCATCTAGGATGCTGGATTTTCGAGAATTTGAAAGGCTAAAAGTGGTATTTAAAGATGATGAGTTTTTTTATTTTCCACTTTTCCCCCCTCTTGTACTCACCAATCCATATACATATATGTTAGCCAAAGTCTCTGACCAACAAACCTAGCTACAATTTGAGATGGAGTTGTTTCGGGGAGAGGGAGATGCCTTACCAAGAACCTTCAATGAATTAGTAAACTTTATAGATGGCAGCTGCCATTGCTGTTAAAAAAATCTGCGTGTCTACAACCCTGCAAGACGTTCAGGCAAACAAACACTTCCTTAGGATACATTTGTGCAATACTGTGTCCATTGAAAAGTATTTGATTTTCCATACATGTTACTTTTGCGGTTTGTTTAATGCATTTTATGGGTTTGAAGGAAACGATAAATTGTTTTTCCTTGAGTACGTGGAAAACCATTTTTGTATGCATGTTGGGAATAAGGGGAGGAAACGCTTTTCTATGGACATCGCAGAAAGAAAAAAATGTGGAATATGGAATATGGAATTCCAAGGTTAGACAATGTTTTTTTTTTTTTTTTTTTTAAGGGGGGATAAAAATCATCTCCAGATGGAATTGCAGATCTGTAGTTGGGCCTAACCTGAACCCACAAGGCATGCATTAAACTGTATTTGGGTTGGCCATGTTCTGCACCAGGCTTTGGCTTGGTTATTATCTAAGTAGCACATAAACAATAAAGCATATTATCACCATATTACTATATTCGGATCTTGCTCAAATACTACCTGTTAGTACTTGGGCTCATCTTGTCTTGATTAGAGGGGCTCTACACTTGGACCCAGGCTCAGTACTTTGGGGATTGGTCTAGATAGGTTACCGGGCTTACCTGGCTCAATTTGAGTTGATCTATGTAGGATCTTATCACCATTGAGCTACCACTTATCCCAAAATCAATTGGTGATGGGAAACCATGTAACAATGGTTTTATGGCGAGGGCGAGGGCTCGACCACAATTATAACCGCTCAGGAGCGAGGGTGGACGTTGACCTCAATGATCTGAATATCAATAAGCTAGAACCACTCAAGTCTGTGCAGCTGCTTTGTCATGACCAATCCAAGGGATGATGGCTCGTCAATGGAATTCCAACATTCATCTATGTATGCCAACCATAGGTTTAACTCAGCCGACGCATTTTTACCCCAAAAAAAAGGGTTCTAAAGCTTTGATTGGCCAAGTAACTTGGAAGGGCATTGAGTCAAGTAACTCAAGTGAGTTGGATTAAATTTTGTAGACTCGAACCTAGTTATTTGACCCAGAAGCAATACCCCCTGAATCAACTCAGACTCAACTGAGTAGGAGCAAGTCATGTATGTTGAGTTTTTTATGGTGCCAAGTTTTCAGCCTTTTGGACCATTTTGGTCTGCCAATCTCCTTTTCAGACACACACTCCAAAAGGTTTTAAAAAGATAGAATGCCCACAGGATTATGCCATTGGGCATTACACCCATGGTATTATTGGATGGTACAAAGAGATGAGACATTTATTTTTTTTTGGAGGGAGGACCCTTCACCATCCCAGGAGCATGTGAATTGTTTCTGCCTACTTGAATGTAGGACCAGGTTTATGCATCCCTTATGTGGATCTGAGTCACCTAATTGATATAATAGAACCTTGGTTGACTTCTTGTGGTAGTTTGATCCAAGTGGGCCCCACATTTTTTTGAGCCAAACTATTCATACTATAGGCTCTCCCTTGAATAGACTCAACCAAATTTCACTTCATTTGAAGTGATAAACAATGTTGGATCTATATGTGTTTAGTGGGGACTTAGATCCATCTTTAATCTCAGTTTTCCAGATGATCTATCGAATGACTGCATCAAATCACATATAGATATATTTGCCAATTGTATGTACTTAATTGGGATCCTCTTCTAGCCTAGGAATCAAAGAGTGAAACCACATATTTTACATATAATCAATATGATGGAAGGTCCACATCCATTTAGAGTGAAATTTGGCCAAGAATCAATACAATAAAGAACAGTGACTTCAGCCATTCTGATGTTGTAGGTGTGCCTCACAGATCACCAAAAGTGTGATATGTGGCCCCAATATAGATTTATAAATGCCCAAAAACAGTAACTTCCAATGAGGGAGAAGTCCAAATTATAATAGTTAAAGTTAGATGTATATCAGTAGATATCAATGTTGCCATCAATGCAAATTCAGACTCCCAGTCTCTGTTGTCAATATGGGACCATTTCCTCATGCCACTCCAGATGAAAAATGTTTTTTAATTTATCAACTTGTAAAAAAAGCAACATTGTCTCCCAATACATGTTATCCCATAGTTTTAGAACCCACTACTTTTGATGTTTTAAGAACTTTTGACTGGTGGAAGCAAAAGTAGCAAAACCATGATAGAAAAGGAGACACTGAATGGTCATTTGATATTACTTGGGCATACGACTTTACCACATCTAACTTTATGTAGGTTGATTTTGACCAAATGAAATAAACTCCTATGAATATTCAATTTCTAAGAATTAGCTAATTTGTTAAGAGACACCAAAATTTTCATTTTTATTTTTTTCTACTATCGGAGGGTTTCCAACCCTTTGGGCAAGACTAATCCCTCCGAGCCCAAAAGGAAGTCAGATAAACTCCCTTGTAGCCCCAGTATGGTAATGAGTTTCGTATCTATAATCTCCAGGTCCAAACCATGACCTTAGGTCAATTGAGCTACCGCTTGGGGTTAAGAGACTCCAAAATAAATATGGTAAAAGGCATGCATTTCTCCAAAACGACATGAGGTGAGTACATTTCAACTCTTTTCTATAAAAGAGTAAAAAACCATATTTGACAAAAATCCAACTTGACTAGGAAGTCCACTGAGTTGGGCTAATTGGAAGACAAGGATGAGTCAAGGTCAAGCCTGCCAAACCAAAACTCGGTCGGAAATCTGAGTCTCGACTCAGCGAGTTTCAATAGAATTCTTTTGATCAAATCACTCAAAATCTCATTGGGTCAAGTCAACTTGGCTCAGTTGAGCTGAGTTTGTTCAAAGTTCAAACTAAACATGATTAGAACCACTAACAGACTAAAGATCTTGTCTCAAAATGCTTTATTTCTTACCTTTCAGGCATGGGATATGACACCCATGTTGTACAAATACAAGATCCAGGCTTTTCATTTAGTGAAGTCCCCACCCTTCTGAGTTGCCTGTACTACCAAAATAACAGCAACCACATGATTCCAATCATCCAACCAGAAAACTTCTGCAACAAACAAATGGACCCTCATAATCACACCAGTTGCCAGACAGTCCACATCCAATGGTTAGGATGGGTCCATTTACAGCAAAATCTATTACTGTTAATAAAGACCAAGCACCTAATCTCTACTTTAGAGACAGAGAGAGAGAGAGAGGGGCAAAGGAAAGGAAAATGTGCCCAACACCAATCTGAAAATCCAACCATGCCAAATGAATTTTATAGTTAAATATATTCAATGCCTACCAAATATGACCAACAACTTGTCTTTGTTTTCAAGTCTCCTCTTTCTATTTCTTACACTTCTAACAGCCCTCTCCCTCCCAAGAATCCTCAACCATCTCACCTCAATTTCCTCCTCTCTCACACCTCCTGCCATGGCCTTGGAAAACCAAGTTAATGGAAACAACCCCTCTGGTGGGCTCATTGTGAGCTTTGGAGAGATGCTCATTGATTTTGTTCCAACAATGTCTGGGGTGTCTCTAGCTGAGGCACCAGGATTCCTCAAGGCACCTGGGGGTGCACCTGCCAACGTTGCCATAGCTGTTGCCCGGCTCGGTGGCCGATCAGCCTTCGTTGGGAAGCTTGGAGACGATGAGTTTGGTCACATGCTCGCTGGTATCTTGAAAGAGAATGGTGTGACCAGTGAAGGGATCTTGTTTGATAAAGGCGCTCGTACCGCCCTTGCATTTGTCACTCTTAGATCGGATGGTGAACGTGAATTCATGTTCTACCGTAACCCGAGTGCTGACATGCTGCTAACTGATTCTGAGCTCAATTTAAAGCTCATTAGAAAGGTATGTTTCTTACTTGAACCTGTCCTAATGACCCTCCTTGTAGTGTCTTCCAATAAGGCCAACAGATCCAATGTACCTCCTATTAAATTTACTCCTTGGTATTAGTAGAGGCAGCGGAAATACTTTTCAACTCTCTCTACTTCGGGTGGAACTCGGTCGGCGCACATTTATTTTAGGACTTGGTTTAAGAACTACTAGATCTATCAAGAGGGTCTAAAAGTGATTTTTGTTATGTTCTAATGTGTGAATTGCAGGCTAAGATCTTTCACTATGGATCTATAAGCTTAATCACTGAGCCATGTAGATCAGCTCATATACATGCCATGAAGGTGGCCAAAGACGCGGGCGCTTTGCTGTCCTATGATCCAAATCTTCGGTTGCCGCTGTGGCCATCAGCCCAGGAGGCGCGTGAGCAGATCATGAGCATATGGGAGAAAGCAGACATAGTCAAGGTCAGTGATAATGAGCTAGAATTCCTGACTGGGTGCGAGTCTTTGGATGATGAAGTTGCATTGTCCCTGTGGCATCCTGGGATGAAGCTCTTGCTGGTGACCTTAGGGGAGAAGGGCTGCAAATACTACACTAAGGTACCAACTAAACTACCAATTATGCTTATATTGATGCTATGCTCTTAAAGGCATGTGGGTTGTTATCTGCATCTTTCAAACCTGTTTGGGGAAAAAGGTTTACAAGGGAGTGTAAACTTCACCCCTTTGATGTGGAGAAAAAAAAATGTGGCCTCACTTGTAAAGCTTTTCCTTCAAAATGGGTGAATTTCTGCCTGTTAAAATTCTAGTGACAACTCAATTTTTCTGGACAAATTTGTTTTGGGGTAAAAATTGTGAAGAGAGAATTTTTTTTTTTTTTTTTTTTTCCTTTCTCCCAGTAGATGCCAAACAAGAGTTAATCTGTTCTTTCTCCAATTTTCTTGTCATTTCCCTTCTAGTTAAGGAATTTCTTCCAAAAAAACTCAGGGTGTGTTTGCATAATGTTAGGAGTCCATGATGGAGAGGAGAAGGCCTCTGATTTTCCTGAAAGCCTGATTTTGTGAGGTTAGGTAGTATCACATTTTTGGGCTAGAAAACACTTTTTTCAACTTTACTTTTCTGTGATGGATAGGAACTTGAAATCCAATGGGGGAGATGTAGGATTGGATGAAAAAGAAATCCTTGGAGCATGGAATCTGCTTGAAAGGACTTTTTTTTTTCCTTGGTGAGAACTTTGAAGAAATTTTTTTCCAATAAATTCCATACAAAATCTTTTCTTTCCAATAAATTCCAAACAAGATCTTGTCTTTCCAACAAATTCCAAACAAGATCTTTCCTCTCTCTCTCTCTCTGTGTGTGTGTGTGTGTTGATTTAGGGAGGGTGGATGGGATGGGATGGGATGGGACAAAGTTTTTCCACAAACCCACATAACACTCCAAAATAAAGTGAACCACCCCAACAATTCTTAATGATTCCTGTCATTGAAAGTAGAATACAGCTACTATATTTACAATCTTCTTGGGTTTGCCAAAAATCACAGGACTTTAAGGGAGCTGTTGATCCATTTGTTGTCAAAGCGGTGGATACAACTGGCGCCGGTGATGCATTTGTTGGAGCCCTGCTAAGCAAAATTGTCGACGACCAGTCTGTGATTGAAGTAAGTCAATCATCCAATCTTTTGATAGGAGTTAATTTATCATGACCATTTAAACAGTAAGAAAAGAAATTTTACATTGAAGTATCTATATTTTGACTTATCAAAGTAAGACATTTTGGTTTTGTAATGATCTACAGGATGAGATCAGGTTGAGGGAGCTGTTGAAATTTGCAAATGCATGTGGAGCAATCACTACAACTAAAAAAGGAGCAATACCTGCTTTACCCACTGAGCTGGAGGCCCTCAAGCTATTTAAAGGAGAATAAAATAGTCTCCCCCCATTCCTGTCTTTTGCAAAAAGTTGTTTTGTTGTCTACTTTTTTCATTCAAAGAGGTCATGTTCACTCCCCTTCTTTTACTTTGACACAGTGGAAGGTAGATTGCATTAATTCAAGTCTCATGTGGGTAGGAACTGGCAAGCCCACATAATCAAGATGTTTGAGAATCATTCATTTACCTTCATGTTTTGTAATGCATGAAAATTTGGGGTGGTCCCAAAATGGCTCATTAGGCCTTTTTACTTGATTGTGAAGCAGAGGAAATGAAAAATCATAGAAGGATTTCTAAGCTAAGTTGATAGATCAAAAAATGACTATCAGAGAGAGAGAGAGAGAGAGAGAGAGATATCAGCTTCTAATAAAAATATCCTTGAGATCTATATTCATACTTGAGGTCCATGTCACCCACCAATGAAATCAGCTGATTTTGAAATGGATTGCCAACAAATAATAATACCTTGTAGATATAATAATATATGATGTTGGAGGTCAAGCGCGTGCAAACACATGAAAATTGCCAATCACAATTTCCATACATGTGGGCCATGTTTGCTTTACCAAACCATTGTTCTGAGTTAACACCTAACTCCACCATGGATATAGGGATGACAAGAGCCTACTATATTTTCTATACCATTGTTGTATTTTCTTAGCCATCTCTGTCAGGATTTGGAATTTCTTGGATCATCTCCAACCCCCATCAGTGGTGTGTTGTGAGTCATGCCAACAGTATGTATCATTGAATCATTTCCATGTGATCACTTTATAAAATCCTCCTTCAGGAACAGTTCCTTTGAATAGGTGAAGTTGTTCACAATGGACTAATCTATACAGGGTTTTGATACAAGGATACTTTTTTTTCTTCTTTCTAGATAATACTAGAATGTCAGATACATTAGATAAATCACAGATTTCAATGTTGTGTTTGCCTGTAGAATAAAGACAGTAACCAAACCATTGAAATAAATTGGGTTTTGATGGAATTCTTATCAGGAAATAAAATAAAATCTAAACCTATCAAGATCTTGATAGACCTTGTGATCTGGAAGATATTATTAGAATATTAAATATACCTTAAAAAGCAAGATAATCATGTAGGTTATGAAATGTCTCCCTGTGATCTACCTTTTGCAATGGAGTTCCAAAAGAAATGGTATGCCTATTAGAACAAGAGACATTAGGACATGCCTATTAGAACAAGGGACATTAGGACATAATAACTAGGTAGTTAAAACAACCATAATCACCTTCTTGGTCACGACTCATGAGGTCTAACCTGGTTCATAATCAAATTGGCTCAACCCAATCAAGGATTGGGTCAATCTGGCCAAGTAGCAATGGCCCAATAAAGGGCTTGGTCATCTTGAGTTAGGCCCAACAAGCTACAAAACAAAGGCCTCCTCAGTCTGAGGGTTAGGGTCCAAATCTATTTAAATACTAACATGGTAAGTTGAAAGATCTCTTATAAATGTATTTTTCCTCCATAATATATCCTATGTGGGATGCGGGATACATATAAAAGAAGGCAAGTTTCCAAATAAGAAATGGATTCTCGAAATGGTTATTTTTCATTGGATTTTCAATACCTTTTCTACATGATGCATGAATATGAAAAGTGATTTCCAAGAAAATAAAAGGATTTGTAATTTTTGAGAATTTCCTACAGATGCTTGTGGTTTGTTTCTCCATTTCATTCACATATAAATGGAAAAGTTTTTACTTCCTAACACTCTCAGATCTCACTCAATATTTAAATTTCGTTTCTATGCACTCCTCTGTTCTAGTTCAATATTTAAATTTCATGCTTATCGTGGAGGGGGGAAATTGCAGCCTATCTCACCTATTTAATTTCCTGGTCCCCACAGTGTCAGATATCTTATCTACTGATGAGTCATGTTGCTGCAGAACCTGTACTGAATTCTAAACCTCCAACACACAATCCTATCAGTGTTGGCTGTGTTGACAAAGAAAGAAGGAATATATAAACTTATATTTACCATAGATTGAGGTTAGTTGCACCATAGTTGACCAATGGAGATTGAGGTTAGTTGCACCATAGTTGACCAATGGAGCCGTGCATCAGTATATCATCCCCAAGGGCCTGTTTGTTTTCATTTGATTAGATATGCATTCAGGGCCAAATGAGCCCCTATAGAAGGATTATTAAAGAGGTGACATGTGAATCATGAGGTGAGGGATGAAGGTCACAAAGGTAGTGGGTAGTGACATATATGGAACCTTGACTTTCCTAATATTTGAATTGTTGGAAAAATGGCTTAGAGCACCACTATTTTTGTCAACTTTGAGCCAAAATCTAAGTGGGACTTACTTATCATTTTAGGTGGGAATACATGGGAATGTAATGTACCGTATGAGTAGATTAAGAACATGTATTGGATTGCTCTAATGCATTAAGGAGTGAATGAGAAATTGCCTCCTAAACACCACTACTTGCCTGCACCAAACCGAACCGAACCGGGCTTGGACTTGGGCTTCACGCGAGTTGGGCCTGGCTCGGTCCACTACCCATTTATATATTTTTAGAGAAATTTCTTCTTTCCAAAAGGGGTGTGTCCATTTACATATGAAAGGGTGTGTCCAAAGTAATGTGTCCATTCGCATATGAAAGGGTGTGTCCAACCCAAGAGGTGTGTCCAAAGAGAAGCATTTGTTCAGTGAATAGACATTAAGCAGGTTATAAATATCATCTTGTCCATGCCTTTTTACTCAATCTGAGTCAAAACTACATTGCATTTGGGGCACCAGTCTGAGTCAAGAGAGAGTTCTACTGCACGATTGGTTCACCTGTCACATTATTTATAGTGCTGCTACTGTGTGGATCGATAATTGTATCCTGAGAGATAAACACCATTGAAGCCCCGTTAACACCGTTGCGGGGGCAAAATTTGTCTAAAAGATATAATATTAAACACTAACCTTGATCAACTTTCCTCTGAGGATTTTCAGATCACTTAACTTCAACAAAAGTTCTATCTTTTTTGCCTTCAAACAGAAAGTGGATTTACTTTTAAAAATTATTCTATTGCTGTCATTCTGTTCTTTCTGTAGCGCAAACCTATTTCCTAAATACTGAATTAATTATGTATGTACTCGGAACAACATGAATTACAAGGGAGATTAGTGGGCATTCATTTTTCATTTTCTCTTGATTCAATTTCTTGTTAAGGGGATGTTATTTGTTGGTCATTTTTGTATGGACCTCAAGACTCCATTTTTCACCACTTTTGACATGAATTCCTACATATTCGACTCACTCTGTATTGGATGCAAATAAAGAGGCAGTAAAATTATTCCCGCTATGATACTCTGCATTAGCATTCATCAAAATAAATGATAGGTGCATAATTAAACTTCATTATGCTTATAAAGTGAGATATAACACACATGGTTCATTGCACAAGGCAAATTCAAAACCCCACAAAGCCTATGATGCTTTAGACTGTGACCTGTCCCATACTGTTGTATAGTTCACCAAAGTTGGATACAGAAACAGTACATCAAAATCTAAACCCTCAAAACAAAGAGTTACAACACAAACCTTAGATGCAGAAGATAAATAAATGAAAAAACACAAACATTGTATCATCATGGACAAAATACTAAGGTCTAGAGCTTAAATCATATGTTCACACACATTCATCTTCCAGTTCACCCAAGATCAGGGACAATGAAGAACTCTTCATCATCTGAAATTTGAAGCCTAGGCTTCTTGTGTGACGAGAAAGGCTTAGTGGGCTTGTATAAGGTTGCATTGCTTGCTGGTGTAAAGGGAAGTTGAGGAACTTCTGCTGCTGTCAGGGCCTCCTGAGCTTGAGGTACTTGCTCATTATAGAGGTCAATGTCTGTAATCCAGTCAAGGTCACCAAATCCTATAGCTTCTTTCTGCATATTTAACATAAAAAAAAAAAAAAAGAGCAAACACAGTAAACCCTTGATCAGTGAGGATTTCAACCTTGAAACAGAACAGAGAAAGCATATTTCAAGCGACAAATGAATAACAAAATCACAGTTTAATCAACTACATAGATCAACAGATCAGAAAGACATGCTCTTATTCTTCAATATAAATCTGTAGCTATTAGCCAATATGCATGTAGGCACATAGACAGCGGACAATTGGATACATTTATTCACTTTCATTAAGCCCACGTTTGGCATCTCTATTTCGTGCCTCTATTTCTCTTAATGTTTAAATCGGATAGAGGTTTAAACAATTAGAGCGTTTGGCACAAGATTCTAGACTCTGTCCGCTTTAGACATTTAGAGGCAAATTCTCTAAAATCCAAATGCTCCAAAAGTGGGCAGATGAGAAATAGAGCTTTTGGGTCTTAAAAATATAGAGGCGAGTGATATTTAAAATAGATCCGTGCATTACCAAACGCGTTTTTTTTTATATTCTAGCCTCTTTTTTTAATGGCTCTATTTTCAGAGGTGCTTCCGTAGATGGGGATAACTAAAGCCAGATTAACTGGATGACATGAACAATCCCACGGATGAGCATTTGGATTTTGCTTTTGAACAAGCCAGGAGTTGATGGTTCAGTCATCACAAGTTTTGGGCTATGCCACGACCAATCTTAAATAAGGCCTATGTTGGATGATCTAGGGTGTGGACAGAGGTACAAAGTATTGAAGGAAATACAGTTGATGTGCACATGATTGGTATCAGAAGCATTGTTCAATGTTTTCTCAACTGAATGAGATTATAAGGTGCCAACTACATGAATGTATTCATATGAGAGGTACCTACTTATGAGCATTTATGTGTACAAGGCACATAAACTATCAACTTCTGTTAATTCTTTTACCTTGTCTTCAGCTTCCGCATCTGAAAACTGTAACAAATCGTCGACAGCCCATGACGAAGGCATGAATGCATGGGGTTGCGATGCAGGCGCTTTCATGACTGGCTTTGATGAGCTGCGTTTTGGTGGCTCCGTATGGCCTGTCTCAGAATCTTTGGAGCATATAGAACTCAAGGCCACTTGGATTCCAGTCGCCAAGAGGCGTTGGTGATTGCCTGAAAGACTACCAGGCAAGTGAATTGGCTCGTCACAGTCTCGACAGAAAAGGGCTCTATCTTCCACACAGAAAATGAAAGCAGCCTTCTCCTGCAAAATATAAAGAATGTTGCAATATGTCACTCTAGAAGCCATTAAACCTAGAGGAGTCCAGTCGAACTCAAGTTGTTGGCGTCCTCTCTCCATTAAGAAAGGTGTGATCAGCCAATTTCTAGCCCGGGGAAGGACCCAAAGCCTACCAAAATAATTTTACTGTAGGCTAGATGACAGTTTTCCAGCCACACATTTTGCAAAGATTATAACTAACATTGAGAATCAGCTGAGTAAGTATAAATGAATCACTTTTGAAGAAACGATCCAAGTGCTACTGGTTCAAATCACATGAATTCTAATTTGTAATGGCTACCCTTTGTCAACCCAAACTGTTAGACATCATCCCCTTTGGTGGTTCAGTTAGTTAACTAGCTAGAGCTAGACATCATCCCCTTTGGTGGTTCAGTTAGTTAGATAGCCAGAGCTGAATATCATGCTGATCAAAAGGATATTTTACTGTTGAATGTAACATGTTTAAACCACTAATTAACTCCAAGTTGACATGGGAGTAAAAATGCTCTACAGGTATTCAATCTAATAGAGATAATAACTACAATTAAGATTAATACAATGGTGAGCTCCAATTCTCAAGTTAATTTCTTGCATCATGACTGGTTACGTTCTCTAAATGTGTTGGTGCAATTGAGTGGGTTGGAGGGAAGGGTTTGAACTACCATTAAAGCAAGATTTGGAGGTCCCAAGAATCAAAGGCAATAGAAAGAGATTGAAACCGCATCATTTGACTATTAATGAACCTGATTATTAGAAGCTATGTTTTCTAATCTTTTTCAGATTTGTTCAACAAAATATGTTGAAAATAAGTCATGTACCATGCCTTTTTTCTTTTCCTTCTTAATTCCTTCACATTTTTTCGTGCAACGTTTTCCTACAACAAAACACAAATCCAGCCCAACAAATACGAGATGAAATAGCAAATGCATTTTTTGTGCACCATGGTATACCCAAAGTATCCATATTCATTCACTTAATGATTAATTTTTATTTTTCAAGATTTACATAGAAAACAAATGTCTTAATTAATATCTTTATTTTTTAATTAATAAAATAATTTCCACAACTATTTAAAATATTAAAGAATGTTATCAAACATCATTTTGCTAATTCTACCAACTGGGAAATGGTGGAGTGTTACCAAACAAATTCATCATGACTTTATTCTAAGAAAAGAAGATCTTTAACACAACTCATTTTCAATAAGCATAGTTTTCAACCTAGGAATGATGCAAACAGGCCCTGTAATTCCAGATTTTGGAGAGTTTTAAAAAAGGCATTGCATGCTTATTAAATCTTGGCATTTGGAACTTTTTCTGTACTAATACCTTTTCTTAGAATTCCCTTCTAAAGGAACTAATGATAGATTTATGCTCCTTGATTCATGCCCACCAATTGTTGGGGATAGACTTCTTCGTTAGTAACTCTACGAAGAAATTGCAATTAATCAAGTAGGCCCCATGGGGCACATGTTAGATTGTATGCCCTCAATCCAGTGGATGATGTGTATAGTTTGATTAATTATTTTAATTGATATATAATTTCATGATCATGAGATGTTGATGGTTGCACATAGTTGATACTAAATGATATGGTTGTTCATGAGATGAACGAGCCCTTAAGTATATTAAATGTGATCCATGAGTGTGGATGAGATTCACATGAAGCATGAGTGTGGATGAGATTCACATGAAGGAGACATAGGTCACAATTATTATAATTAAAATGTTTCACAATCAGTGATGAGACTGGACATCTCATCTGAATGATTGTAGCACTGCAATCACTATGAGATAGCGTGGTTTGTCTCAACCATCAGAGTGGAAGACTCTGGATTTTTTTGCGAGTACATTAGATGTACTAAAAAACCATGAGTAGCGCCTTATACAAAATATTATATCTAATTAAAGAACGCTTTTATAATTCCCAAGCAATAGGCTCTCAATCCTGATAGAATAATGAACTCAAGTTTATGCTATTCATTTATTTTAATTTACCAATGAGTAAGGCCAACTATAGGTCAACACCTCAGTATCTTGGTAGATGATGGTGGAATTGTGGGAATATATATTCTCAAGATGAAATCTTTCTTCATAAGAGAAATATCCCCTTGTGCTAATTAATGAAATTTATCATCAAAAAGCATGCACTCGTTGTGACTAAGAGTTAATCAGATGATATCAACTGGGAAGCACGGACACCTCTCCGGGGCCGAAGTGTCAGTGTCCGACACGTGTTGGACACCGACACGCTTTGGACACGCTGTCGGACACGCAAAAAAGAGAGTTGTTTATTTTTTAATTTTTTATATTTCGGACACGCTGGGGACACGTGTCGGACACGTTTGCCTCTTTTAATTGGAAAAAAAATAAAATTAGAGTAAAAAAAAAAAAGAATAGCAAAGGGGGCTTTTTGTAGAAGTTCATAACTTAAAAGCAAAGGAGCTATCCTTCCGCTACCCTGAAGAGGCCGGTTGATGGGTTTTTGCTGTTTACATGAATCTAGAAAATCTGTTTTTGCTGTTTATATATCAAATCTGTTCTTTATATCAAATAATTTTTTTTTTATTTATCAGCTCTGCTGCTTCATCTCTGCATGACAATTTGGAATTTAAGAATATGAGTTTACACCCCTCCAATGAAGAAGATATAAATAAGCGTCTGTGGAAATATGTAACCAAGTTTAAGAAAATTAATGAAGGAGGGGGAAATATTATTTGGCTGTGGAAATAGTATTTTTTAGTATATGATTAGATATATTATTATTTTTATTAATTATTAACGTGTCCCCGACGTGTCCGTGTCCTACTTTTTTGAGAAATGCCGTGTCGGCGTGTCCGTGTCGTGTTGTGTTCGTGTCCCGTGTCCGTGCTTCTTAGGATATCAATAATCAATGGGATTAATTGAGTCACAATGATAATAAGAGGTGGGCCCACATTGGTTAGAAAGTTTATTTCCAATGGTTCCAAGGATATAATTGATGGAGGGGTATGCTTGTAGTAATTGAAAAGTTTATAGTCAACCGTGGGTCGGGAACTTACATAAGATGTGGGGTCCAAATGTTTCAGTTGGAGCTAGATCCAAGGAATCCCTAGTAGTCCCCAAGCTAGCCCTAAGCGTGAGAGTTATAATCAAATACAACTCTTTAGACAAAGAGAAGTATAACTCATAAGAGAAAGAGGAGTATAACTCATAAGAGAGAGAAGTAGAATTGAGACTCGTAAGAGAACTAGGGCTCTTGGACTAAGTCCAAGAGGGGTTGGATGACCAGTACTATTATTGGACGACTAAGGTTCTCTCTCTCTCCTCCCTTGTCTTTTCTCCTCTAGTTCCTCTAATTGAGCGTCTTGGGTTTTCTTCTCAATTGAGATCTTAGCATTCTCCTTGAGAAGGTCTCCCCTATTGGGTCATAGTGTGGAAGACTGCAAGGTCTGAGTGATATATCATGTATGTAAAAGAGTTTTGCAAAAGCAAAGATAAAAGTCTCGATTTGAGCACACAACAGAGTTCCTCAGGTATAGATCTGCACCAAGTTTTGTTTTGTGGATGTAGATGATGCTTGTTTAGATATGAATTTTCCTTTAGATAGATCCGGAATCTTAATACACTAAAATTAGGGTTTGAGATCTTAGATGAGTTTTTGGCCTTTTGGGTGTTTGATTCCTGGGTTAAGATGATCAAAGTTTTTGAAATCCCGTCTCAGAGGCCCACCTACTTCCAATAGCACATACTACTTATGCAAGGATACCTACCGTATCCTTGATTCAAGAATATAAAGCCCAAACCATTTAGTTCAACATTTCAACATCTTTAACAGAATGATCATTTGTTTAGGGGCTTCTCCTTCACATGGTCAAAATCCCGTGTTGGTTAACATCCTAGGTCTACGTGAAGATGTAACACCATAAACATGATTTGGGACTGCAATAACCATACATGGACTTCAAGCATCAACCCATACATGGTCTAAGTGCATTATGGGACAGATGACTCAAAGATCCATTCACATCTCATCTACTACTCCCATAACTCTTGGGGCACTATTGTGCAAACGTTTGAAAAAAAAGCTTGCAAAAATCCACTGATTTTTCTCATTTTCATGGAAAAGTGTTTATAGGGGGAGTCAGAAAGGCATTTTCGGGAAGAGGAAGCATCCCTTTATGACATTTGTGCAAAGTGAACTTCTGCAACACCACATTCTCTTTTCCAGAAAAGTGATTTCTCCCCCTCCCATGAGAAATGGTTTTCCCAAGAGTTGTTGGGAACGTATTAACATGGAAGAGTACTAATCAATACTTACTAGCATCAAAGCCCATCCGATGCATTGTAAAGTCTCAAACAACATGAATGGTTAATTAGAGTTAATGAATAAATAATTATCGATTTAATAAAAAAAAACCCTGAAATCAATCAACTTCTTGGATGAAAAATAATATTCATAAATTACCCTAAAAAATTAGTTCAGTTGGACTAAAATAGTCTGAACATAAAGTGTGCATGATTGATGTATTTTATGAACAACTATTTAACCAGTGTGATATGATTGGAGTAGATTTGAAAGGTGGGGACTTTGAAGGATTTGACAGGCAATGCCAGTCTGCCAATTACAGGTTCTCTAGCAGGTGCTTATTGCATGTGTGGAAGAAGGAAGAAACATTTCTATCAAGGGAAGCGATTGGTCTTAGAATGCTCCCCATTTCTCATATCGGGGAATGAATTTCTCTACCTCTTTGTTCATATATATAGCCTGTGAAAAGACACATTCAGACTTGAAAGCAGGGGTGGTGGTTTTAGTTTCAGTGAGGATGAGACTTATGCTATGTTTAGGAAGGAGGTAAAATGAGGAGAAGAAAAAAAAAAGAAGGGAAAATGGAGAAAAAGTTAAAATAGAGGGTGTTTGGGAAGGGGGGAGGGAAAGTGGGCAGGCGAATTTGGGGGTAAAATTTACCCTCAAATTTTCCCTTCAAAATTGGGAGGAAAGAGAGAGGCAAAGAGAGGATTTTCCTTCACCCTCGAACCTTTTGACTATAAACAAACAAGAGGAGGGGGGAAAATTTCCCCTCCCCTTCATTTTCCTTCCCCTCAAATTTTCCGTCCCCTCCTCCCTTCCCAAACACAGGGTTAAGAGATGCCAGGGAGAGTTTTTAGGGGAGAATACTAATGGAAAGTGTCATATCCTTTTTTAAGAGACCAAGATGCCAATGTGCTGACGTGGCTTAAGGAAAGAGTGACTTAGGGTTTTTTTTTTTCCTCAACTGTTATTTAGCTTTCAAGAGAAAGAATAGACCATTTTTATACAACTCGAACTCTGCAACACCACATTTTCTTTTTTCCATGGAAAAGCAATTCTTACCCCCTCACAGAAGAAATGGCTGATAACATAGGATAGCCCAATTTATTGAATATCCCCTTTCTCGACCAACTGCCCAAGAATCGATCCCAATGTTTGTTTTTTTTTTAGAAAGCATGTTTCTCTCTCTGTCTCTGATGCATTATCTCCCTATGGCCGGTCTCTCTCATGGTCCCAGCCCCCTCGGAAACACAAGAAACTAATTGCTATGGGTGGGGTTGAAGATATACAGTTCAATTTTTTCCTTGAAGATAAGAGGATTTTCCGTTCTACCAAAGAATCATTAGTATTACAAAATAGCGCTCATAGGGTGGATGTGTATGATGAGATCAGTAGTCGAGTGAATCTTCTCGGTTGAGAGAATCAATTTTTTTTTTCTTTTCCCCATGAAAGTATCTCACCATATAACCAAGGCTTCACAGAAAATCAGAACATACTTCTCTAACTACATGGAATCCTGTTGTACGTTCACATAGATTTCATCAATACAAGTGAAGAGAAAAAAGAACAAACAAGTTGAATTGATTCCTTCCAACTGATATCATTCTCAGAGAATAGAAGAAACATGAAGAGATAGGAAAACTCACTTGGCAAATGTCACAGCGAGGGAGCTTATTAGAGAGGGACTGGAGAAGAAGCCTCTGGTGTTTGCTTGCAAGCTTGTTGGCTTCATGAACTTCAATATCACAATTCACGCAGAGAGCGGCTTCATCTGCGCAGCAAATCACACT
Organism: Umbellularia californica; assembly: GCA_028538565.1. Taxonomy (NCBI): domain Eukaryota; kingdom Viridiplantae; phylum Streptophyta; class Magnoliopsida; order Laurales; family Lauraceae; genus Umbellularia; species Umbellularia californica. The sequence goes on from JAPQWN010000009.1 coordinate 44,465,790, forward strand.
GGCGGGAGCTTTCTCGCACACGTCGCATTGGATCTTCATCTTCCTTTGCTTCTTCTTACCTTTTCTCTTACACTCTCAACCGTTTCAGTGATTCTTAGAAGACACCCATATGGAGAATATGGCAAAAATCACTGAGTTTCAGCTCAAAATCACAGAATCCACAGAACTCATGATCTTTAAAAGACACCCATCTCATAAAAAGTAGAAATTATGTGAGAGAGAGAGAGAGAGAGAGAGGGTGTATTTGTTTCTGTAGTTATACAGAATAGCCCCTGTGAAAAAAGAAGAACTATTAAGAGTAGGACAATGCAATTCCTGAAAGAAGTAAAAAATCAACTTGAGTGGCTGTTGTGTAGAGTAGTAGAAGATCACAGATATTGAAGAGTACGAGTCAAAAGAGACAGATCAAGAAGAGAAAGGATTAGTGAAATAGAAGAAATTTTTAGCGAAGGAGATGGAGGAGGAAATCTAGAAAGATAAAGATGATTGGTGCAAAGACTCCAGGGTGACAATTTAGATGATGGATAGGGTCTGGATGGAGTCTCTAATATCTCCTGCATGTTGCTTGGTTGGCCACCAGCTTCAATGATTGTGGGGATGCTTGAATATGTGGCTGTGATTAGCACACAGGACTTAGTGGCTGTGAATGATCTGTGATTCTTCTGCCATTTACTGTGATGATGGTGACTGTGGGAGCACTTGGGACAGTACACGCTGCATGTATTTAATGAGTAAGACAATCTATCAAAATCATAGACCCCACCTGGATGGATGATAGATAGCCACTGGAAGAAGGTTCGTCCCTGTTGCTTTCTGTACTCCATTGGCAGCAGACAATAGCCGGTGGCCTGTCATGAATGGTGGCACCCATGTGGTGGTATAACTCCCACATGTTTGAACTGCTGGAAAGAGGGACCAGTCTACCATGTAGCTTTGAATTTGGATGTACCAGGTTTCATTTGGGATCCTCTGATGATAAATTTGTGGGGCTCTTTTAGCAAAAGTTAAAAAAGAATGCAAGGCTCCTCAGTGGTCCTACTACTTGTGTCATATTTAGGTCATGTTTGTTTGTTGGAGCCTACGACAAGAATTTATGATGCTGAGCTTACTTTTATATGATGTCTTATTTTTGACATTTAAAATGATATATATATTTTTTTAACAAAATTTTAAATTTCAATCACGTTTGAAATGAACTTTTAGAATTCTTGGATTTTCACTCTCAATTTATTTGTTGAAATTTCAAATCTTTCGTTAAGAAGAGGGATTTGAAATTCCATCTGAGGAAATAACTTTTTAAACAGGTCACTATGAATGGCCACTTTAAAAATTGTCACTGCAATAGCTAAATTAACTATCAGATTGATCACTAATAAATGAATAAACTATTATAAAAGTTCAAGTGTCAAGACCCTGGAACTATATTCTATTCAAGTGAAACTTTAAAGATTTATGGAATGGATTAGTCATTTAAGGCCTATTCTGTTACAAACATTTGGGAATATCTTGTGATTTGGATTTGGAGAATTTCAAATGTTATTATGGAGTAAAATTTAAAATGCACAAGGGGTTAGTGGCATTCTAAGATCTAGAATCTGGAAAATATCTCATTGCCGAAAGTGACTTTTCACATGTCACCTAAGCAAATTCTCTCCCTTCAAACTGAATCAAATAGGGAATTTGGTATTCCCATTGGCAGCCTCTGCTTGGTTGTCACGAATTCCTTATGAAGGGTATGTCATTAGAAATGCTCTCAAGAGAACTGGCCCGAAATATGGTTCAGTTTTAGGTCAATATTTGCTCACTGGCAGTTAAATTGCTCACTGGCAGTTAAATTGGTCAGGCATAGGTTGACCTGCCTTAATCCATCCAACCCTTTTTTTTTTTAGAACTAAAACCATCTTGACAAGATATTCTTTTAAAAATCAACTTTTCCTAATAACTCATCTACACTAAGTGGGGAGAAATGGATAATGAGAATGATTTTGATCACCAGTAATATCCAAGTGCATGTTGTTTTTTTTTGGAGGGATTTGAGATGAATTCTATGAGCCTGGAATTTATAATAGAATGTTGGTTCTTGTTACTAGCACTTGGAATTTCCTATTTGATTAGTGAGAATAAAAAACTCAAGCCCTCTAAGTTGTCCCTTTAGAAAATTTTGAAACCCCCCTTATCTTATGGAAAATCCTTTACCTTTTTTTACATATTGCCTCCCAAATCTTCAAAAAGCCCCAAGCCATACATTACACCCACCGCCCCCCCCCCCCCCCCCCCCCTACACACTTATCTTATGGAAAATCCTTTACCTTTTTTTACATATTGCCTCCCAAATCTTCAAAAAGCCCCAAGCCATACATTACAACCCACTCCCCCCCCCCCAACCCCAAAAAAAGAATTTTTTTTCTACCCCGGCTCAGTGGTCTTAAGAAATGCTAACATGCTTGTGCCACTGATACTCTTGCAAAAATCCACCCCTGCTCACTGGTCTTAAGAAATGCTAACATGCTTGTGCCACCAATACTCTTGCAATCACCTCATTTCACCATCACTGTATGGGTGTCAATCGGGTCTCCTACGAGGGTACTCAGCCCTTGCAAAAATGAGGCCTATTGTTTTTCTTAAAAAGCTCGAGGGCCAGGCTTGAACAAAATTTTTGCAAGCCGCCTATTTAAGGAACGAGCTTGGATAATACAGGCCCAACTCTCTCTCTCTCTCTCTCTCTCTCTCTCTCTCTATATATATATATATATATATGTGTTTTGCTAAATACCAAGTGAACTATTTTGATTTTCAATTATTTTAAGACTGATTAATAATTTAGAGAGAACATCCTACGAGCAATGAATTATGCAGTCCAACTCCATAGTGCCCGCTTGGGCCCACCTTTGATCGGTCTAGTCTCTTTCACTCTGTCATTCCTTCATTACATTGTACTAAGCCCAACTTTACTCTCTTCAAATATTTATCCACCTGTTGGATCGAATCTCAAAGAAATTGGTTAAAAGATCACTAAATTTTTAAGGCCGTTAAATCAACAGCAAGGATGATCTCAGAGGGCTGATTTTTTCAAGACCCTTATCTACGTGTAGAACCTTCCATCTATCCCATCCCCATTGCTAATTAAGGCATATAAGTGGCCCCACAAATTGGACTGCATATGAGCAATTTGCAAAATGCTCGTAGGAGAACATTCCCATACCAAAGTTATACAAGATATCTTGATGAATGATGGACTGTTCCATATCTGAAAAGTATAATACGACTGGGGGGTTGTTATCTTCACACTTTTTTGAGAGAGTCCAAGAATCTGTATATCCTGAGATGAATTATTTGAAACTATGTTCTTTTATAAAATGTGCTTTTCCAACATCATGAATTTCATCGCACATGTAACTAAAACTACATTACCACACTGGGGCCACAGGAGAATTTTATCCGGCTTTCTCTTTTGGGCCCATAGGGATTATTCTGGCCAAAAGGGCTGGAAACCCTGTGTTATAAAAAAAAAAAAAAAAAAACTTACAGATTTTGATGTGTTTATCTTTCTAAACAATGTAATATTTTAGTGAGATCTTCCACAATTGGTAGATTCTTCATGGTGGGATTCCTAGGGTGAGGAATGTGATTTCTTGGGTTCCTCCTCTTCCGGGTATTTCATGGAGTCTAATGAAGCTGGGGTATTGATCTTAAATTTCCTCTACTAACCATTCCTACTAAAACCTTGAGGCATTAGTAGAGGCAACATAAATACTTTCCAATACTCCCCCTTGGTGGGAGCCTACTCCTCAACACTCTTCCACAGCTGGAACTGGTTGGCATACTTTTGGCAAAACTTTTTTTTTTTTTTTTCGCATCGAGTCGTTCCTACTGGCTAACCATTCCTACCAAAACATCAAGCCATTAGTATAGGCAACATAAATACTTTTGAATACTTCCCCTTGGGTGGAGCCCACTCCTCAATAGTTGGTTATTGAAGCACTCGAGATTTTCCATCATTGTTTTCCAAACCAGTTTGTGATAGAGAGCGATTCATTGAATGTATTTCTTGGGTGTCTTCCTTGGAGGTTCCAATTTTACTTCAATGAGACTAAGGTGTTGTCTTCTTCAATTTCTATGTAATCTCGTCATATGGGGCGATCAGCTAATGGTTTTGCAGATTTTGGGCTAAGCAAAGGGTGGATAGATCTGAAGGTTGAAGATGCAGCGGAAGCACGGATCTATAAGAGTTGGCTGCTACAAACGCGCTAAAGACTGCATTGGCTTGAATCATGCACTAGTTGTGGAGATCGTGACTGTCTATGAGAGATCAGTCACATGTGATTCACTCTTCAAGATCCAAGGGCAATGATGGACACCCTGGATGTAGAAGATGGTGATGGAGAATAGTAGATTTAGTAGAAGATGTATTATTGAAAGTTGGTGCCAACTATTATTCTCATGGCTATATATAGCCCTTTGGTTAATGGGTGATAAGATCTCCATTTAAATTCGAATTGAAAGATGATAAGGATAATAGGTTGGATCAAACTTTCAAAATTTAAATGAAGATATGATAAGGATAAAGAGTTGGATAAAACTCAAACTATTTTTATCCATATCACCATGAGATTCCTTGTGAGGGGTGTCTCTTTGTGAGTGGGATCCACCCACATGTAAACACAAGTGGGCCCCATCACAAATGCCAACATCTCTCTCACACCGAACAAGTTTCATCCCATTAGATCACTAATTTCTATCATCAAGTTCCACAAAGTAAAAATGGACCTGAAGAGTGGGACCTCCACGATGCCTAATCATGGAGATAATGTAAACTAAGTCGCCATCTGACTAGAATACACCAACTCACTGACACATCAGTCTGCCCGAGACACTCGCATGACCACATCGGATTGGATATTGACTCATACCCTTGAGTCATGTTCAACCCACATACGTGCTTATTCAACTTATTGAGTAAAAAAAACTTCTTTACAAACATTTCTTTTTTATAAAATAACATATTTATACATATATATAGAATTTAAAAATTGTTTGTCTCAAAATTTTCAAAATACTCAATATAGCCCAGGTTGATAAGCATCATAAGCACGTATAAACTATGATGTCAAGGGGTCTTCCCATGGACTTACGAGGGTCAGAATCAACCAAACAGCTTTCCTAGCACAGCAACTCGTAGGCTCCTATGTCGCCATGGCACAACCGCAGCTAAAGTAACATCACCGATCTCATCTTTCCAATGTAGAGGTTGGTATAAGGACACAAGAGCCTCAATAATTGGTTCACCCAAAAACCAACTCCAAGCTCAAGAGTCACCTACGGGACTAATCTTGCACAACAAACATGATTCTAGGGTATTATCCCGTTGCTCGTAGGTAGGTCTTTAAACACGCATGTCTGTAGGCACACGTCGCGGTGTGAAAATGTATTAGCTCCACAACTAAGCCCATGCTAATATTGCACTGATTCACTACTGAGCAATCAAATCATCACAAACACATTCTCGCTTGGTTTCTAAAACAGGCTATCAGACTTCCTAGGGTGTGATTTGTCCGATGGCTAAAACTAAGTCTCATTCAGTCTTATGACCCACATCACCCCCAATGCACACAAGATTGAGTCAGCATTCCATACATCTATACGCACGAATAAGATCAATATTGGCCTAATCAGCATATCATACAAATGCATGCACCTCATCCTATCAGTCACTAAGACCTCAAGAGCTGTCTTTATCCATGCAAGTGGATGACCCCACCTGTTTAGTGCCACGTGTGCATCTAATACACACGATCATTGTGTATGTTGCCAATGTAAAGTATATGAACATGCATGAATGAAAGGAATATAACACGCATATAACCACAAACAATAAAAAAAAACTTTTATTAAAATAAGTTCAATACACTCCCACTGAATAAAAGGATTGCATATATTGCATTCTCATACACCTAACATGAATAGCAAATAGTTCTCATGCCAAGGGTTTGGTCATCGGGTCAGCAATCATTTCCAAAGATGGCACATGAGATATTGCTATCTTTTTTGCTTCTACTTGTTCACGGATAAAATGCCACTTTTGTTTGATATGTTTTGCCCTCTGATGAAGCTGGGGGTCTTTTGCCAAGCATATAGCAGTTGTGCTATCTGTTCTCAATGGAATGGGATCACGGGTAATGGATACTAGTTCCAAATCCAACAATAAATGGCGAATCCATACGGCCTCCTTGGCTGCTAGTGCGCAAGCAACATATTCGACCTCTGTGGTCGACATGACCGTACACTCTTGCTTCTTACTGGACCATGAAATAGCTCTCCTGCCCAGTAAAAACACATATCCCGATGTGGATTTGCCGTCATCTGGATCATCCGAAAAGGATGAGTCACTGAATGCTAATAAACTCAAGCCACCACTGTGATAGTAAAGCATAATATCTTTTGTGCCCTATAAATATCGGAAGATTTGTTTGACAGCATTCCAATGAGCAATACTCGGGTTACTTTGAAATCGACTAACCAACCCAACCGCATAGCAAATATCAGGGTGTGTACACAACATAGCGTACATTAAACTTCCTACAGCGCTGGCATAGGTATGGAAGCCATTTTTTTTTGTTTTAACATTAGTTTGAGGACATTGCATTACACTTAATTTGCAACCCTAATCAATCGGGGTCTCAACGGGACTAGCATTGGCCATTCTAAATTTCTCTAAAATTTTCTCAATATAAGTTGTTTAGGACAGGCCAAGAATATATTTTCTACGATTCCACATAATTTTAAACCCCAAAATGAACTCAGCCTCACCCAAATCTTTCTTTTCAAAACCAGTTGACAACCAAACTTTGGTCTCAATTAAAAATCCAATATCATTGCAAGCCAAAAGAATATCATCAATGTAAAGTGATAGCAACACAAATTTATGTTTAGATCGCTTAATATAAATGCAATGATCTTCGTAACACATGGAGAAACCAATTGGCATGATTGTATTATGAAACTTTTTGTACCATTGTCTCGAGGATTGTTTAAGGCCATAGATAGATTTATGGAGTTTACAAACTTTATCTTCATGGCCTTTTTCCACATATCCTATCAGTTGTTTCATGTATATTTCCTCCTCAAGATCACCGTTTAAAAAAGCGGTCTTAACATCCATCTGGTGTAATTCTAAATCCATGTGGGCCACAATAGATAAGATCATACAGATAGGAGAAAATCTCACCATAGGGGAGAAAGTTTCTTCATAATCTACACCTTCTTTCTGTGTGAACCCCTTCGCTACAAGCCTATCTTTAAATTTGTCAATGGAACCATCGGCTTTTCACTTAATTTTCAAAACCCATTTATTGGTAACGGCTTTCCTATCCTTGAAAAGATCCACGAGATCCCATACGTGGTTCTTGCTCATAGAGTTGATTTCATCATTCATTGCGAGCATCCATTCCTTCGAGTTTATCGATTCCATTGCTTCTTGATAAGAACGTGATTCGTCCTCGTCAATTGCAATATAGGTATAAGAAGTTCCATCAGTTTCAAAATACTTTTTTGGAATTAATCCACGAGAAAAAAGACGAAGGGCATCATGATCACTCCCACTTGCCTGTGACTCCATAGGATTTCTTCCACTTAGACCAGCAAGTGGTGTTGGCTCTCCTTGGTAGGAGAAGTCATCCATTTCAAATAGTTCAATGGACACCCTTGTCTTCTTCTTTTCAGGAAATTAAAACTCAAAGAAACCTACGTCACGAGATTCTGTTTCAATTAATCTTCCATTGACATCCTCATGAACTAGAACGTATCATTTTGACAATTCAGAGTATCTCACAAAGATACTTGGAATTGTCTTACGCTCCAATTTATTAGGATGCGAGATAAGGGCATGCCCTAAAGAACGCCACGGGCATAGTTCTCCCAAGGAAGGTTTTCTACCGGTCCACAACTCATACGGAGTCTTTGGAACAAACTTAAAAGAAACTATATTTAATATATATGCTATAGTTAATAACACATCTCCCCAAAAGAAGACAGGTAAGTTCGCATGAGCCATCATTGATCTAACCATGTCTAACAGGGTCCTATTTCGTCTGTCCGTAATTCTGTTTTGTTGTGGGGTGTAGGCCATATTTAGCTGGTGAGGAATTCCATTTTCCATGCAAAAACTTTTAAAAATCTCTGAAGTGTATTCTCCACCTCGATCGGTCTGAAGGGTCTTGATGTTTTTGTCAAACTTATTTTGAATTTCTTTTGTAAAAATTTTGAAAAAAATCAATTGCCTCAGTTTTGTGGGAAATCAAAAACACACGATCATAACGAGAGTAATCATCAATGAAAGTAATAAAATATTGAATTCCTTGTCTATTAGCCACGTTCATTGGTCCACAAATGTTAGAGTAGATGATTTCAAGGGTGGCCTTGGATCTCTTCGTCTTTGGAAAATGTTTTCTTATTGCTTTACCTGTCACACAAGATTCATATGTGGGCAACTGTACTTGTGTGAGAGATCCAAGTAATCCTTCCCTAGCCAATCGAATCATCCGATTTTTTCCTATGTGGCCCATTCGAGCATGCCACTTAATAGATTCGAAACTTGTGTCACGCACCATAAAAGAATCAGAAAATCCAACCATAGAATTATTGAAATCCAAAACATATAGGTCTCCTATAATAAAACCACATGCATAAATAGAACTATTTTTCCTAATGGAAACTCTATCCTTGGTAAAACGAAAATCAAAACCGTCCCTCGATAGACGGCAAACAGAGAGGAGATTCCGCCTCATGCCAGGTACAAAAAGCATCTCATGGAGTACCATAGTTTTCCCTATAGACGTAGGAAGAAAATAATCTCTGATTCCCAATATGTCTTCTGATGAATTATTTTCCATGCAGAGCTTGTTGCAACCAACATCTATGGACTGGAACTCTCGAAACCACTCATATCCTTTGTCACGTGCTTGTTGCCCCTGAATCAATTATCCATCCATTAGAACTTTCATCCACATAAAGTGATTCGGAGCAAACCAAAGAGAGTGACAAAGTTAGGGTGTTTACCGTATTTCGGTTGGGGCAAGTTTTAGCGATGTGGCCAAGTTCCTGACATTTATAACATTTGGTTTTGGCTAAGTCTCTGGGCTTGTTACGCTTCAGATGCTTCTTTTGTCTTGTTTGGGTGCATTCTGGTCATGTTTTGGCTTCTTTCGGCAGTCTGTTCCATTTTGAAACTTATGTTTACGTTTGGTTCCCTTAGTCCCTGACCCTGATACAGGTTGTTGTTTTGCAAATAGTGCTAGTCCAACGATCTTTATTTGAACTCTTTGGGTTTCGAGCTTGAGATGGCGACACAAATCCTTAAAAGTTTTGACTGCCTCAGAGTGGGTCAAATTTGTTTTATTGTGCACCAAGAATCAGGTAAAGATTGCAAGACTGCAATGATCTTTTGGTCCTCAATTAGTACGTTTCATGCTCTTGCAAGATCCGCAATCATTTGACTCATTTTGCGGAGGTGGTCCCTGAGGTTTACACCTGGGGCCATCCTATATGCATCGACTTCCATGGTCATGGCACGGGTCTTACTGGCAATTATTTCACCATATTCTTCTTTCAATGCATCCCACATCTCCTTAGTTGTACCGTAAGTTTCATAAGTGAGAACCAATTCAAAATGCATACTACTCAGCATAATGTTGCGAGTAGTCCGATTATCTTCATCCCATTTCTCAAAATCATTCAATGCAGGCATGGGTGCAGCATCATTTGCTAATTCGGGTCGGGTCTTAATTGATTTAAAGGTATACGTAACCTCTTGTTTATTGAACAAGTAAATCATGGTCCGGTACCACTTATCATAGTTATTGCCATCTAACTTATCTCCCTTATTAAGGTCAGCAATGATATTTTTGGAAGCCATCACTAAAAATGAAAATAAGATATTTAAAATATAATGATAAATGAATGCACAACATTGGCAATGCACACAGACATATCGATTGCCCTTTTTGCACTTAAATCATTCCAAGAATTAGGACATTGTAGTGAAAACCCTTCATGCCTAGGGCGCTAATTCGAGGCGGTCAAAAACAATTATCATAATTACATGGGTGATTTGATAGCATCATGCAATTCAATACTTTGATTCTTATGCAATTATAAAGATGCAAAAGAGTACTACAAATGATTTTTTTTTTTTTTTTGGATAATATGAGTCCGTTTAATAGGGAAAATTGTTATAAGTAGTTTATTATCCCCCACGTATCTTAGGGTCCACAAATAAATGCTCAACTAGTTGAAAATTGCACCTAAGCCTCCAATTCCATCATATGAAATCAAATCAATCAAGTAAGCCCCCAAGAAAGTGGTGGGGTCACAATGGTCCCGCTTAAAAACCACTTTCCTTGAACATAGACTGTCTCCCTTTAGTGGGACAAGGCTTTTTCTTATAATCGACTTGATCAAAGATTGTAATTGGTTCAACTCGGTGGTCTTTGTCCCATTAAACTTGAAACACAAGGGACTAACTATAAACACTATAACATCGTCCATAAAAAATATGTGGATCCAAATAATGCATTTATAAAATGAAGAAATCCCATCAAGAACACATGACAGTAGGTTGGAGTCCTGATTGGCCCACCTGCTGTCAGGACATCTTGCTGTCTACAATATAGTTCATTCTATAAAAATTCCAAGATAGGACAAGCAAGTAGGTCCCGAAACTCACATTGTCTACAAGAAGGCAAACTAATAAAAGTTTTATCTATAGAACATGATCAACCTGGTGTGCATGTCCTTTGCATAATACACAACATATATACGCATGATGGCATAATGGGCATTTAGAACAAATTAAAAGGAAAGAAAATCTATAATAATGTACGGTCTTCAAACCATACATGTGTTCAGTGGCCACACTATTAGGAGCAGAACAACTGGAAGGACCCATAATCCATCATACAAATCAGACACCCAACAGCTTTATCTAATGATAATGCATAGGACAAATTTGATGCAATCAACCCAAAATCTATCCAAATGTATCGCTCTCAATAGATGGATATCACAGGAAGATGTATATTTCAGACTGTAGGAAAATTCTTTCCAGGTTATTATCATACAAAAATCAATATCATCACCCAAGCATATGCTTTCCTTATCATCTTTACCCATTTCATTGTTTTTTTACAATTTATTTCAAGGACGAGAATGGGTTCAGGTAGAGGTAGTTTTGATTTTTGGGTACAAAGACCATGATAGAATTGGGTCTGTATTTGAGTCCTTGGTATTTCATTCTCAGGGACCCAAATACTGGATTCAGCCGATGGATGTTACATATGTTAGCCACCTGATAACGGATATATATCACATAGGGCTCACAAGGCCACAACCCTTACCACGTGGTGCACACCACCTTTGATCACTCACTGATAGATAATTATAAAATGTCTAACACTAGAGACAATACTAGATTCCACTGCGGAGACCCACCCATATATGTGTTGCCCCACAAGTTGTCCACAGATAGTAATATCAACATGGGTTCGGGCCTCAGATCTCAACAGGGACAGTTGAAACAATAATCCATTTGCTGGCAGCAGTATTACAATTGGTTAGACTATGGTTCTCAAACTCACTTTGGGCCATGAAGCAAACGGACCTCGGGACAAGTAAGAAAGGGACGAGTTCGACATTTTGTTTTTTTTACAAACTCGATTAGGCTTGATCGATCTGGTGCCATTTGATTCAAGTCAACTCGGGGTGAGCATTCTGAGGTCTATATATTATATAAAAAATATTTAATAACACTCATGATCCAAGTCAGATTATGCCAATCACACGATTTACAATACAAAAAAAAAAAAAAAATCGTCCAATTTTCCACACAATCTAATTTTATTGCCAAGGTTTCGGGTTACCTGATTCGCAACCAAAATCAATCCAATCCTTGTGCGAGCGCGCCAATAAAGTCTCTGATACCAATGAAGGTTGAAGATGCAGCGGAAGCACGGATCAAAAAGAGCTGGCTGCTACAAACGCGATAAGGATTGCGTTGGCTTGAATCAGGCACTAGTTGTGGAGATCTGTGACTGTCTACGAGAGATCAATCACATGTGATTTGTTAAGTTGGCCCACATGTTAAGTTGGCCCACATGTTAAGTTGGCCCATGAAGAGGCCCAAGGCCCATCAATCCAGTCCAACTAGCTATATCTCACGTGGGATTTGATTTGGTCTACAATTAGATAGCTGTACATATTCTACTTTGATTGCTTTCCTAACTTAGATGAGTGATGAATGAAATTAGCTAGTTTCCTATGTAAGAGCCTTGATTTAAGGCATGTATATTCTATATATTGGTGATCATTCTCTAAGAGAAGACGAAACTTAATACAGACAGTTATTCCAGAAGTCTCAGTCGATCTTTGTGATTTGCAATTATGAGAATAACAACAGTTATTCCAGAAGTCTCAGTCGATCTTTGTGATTTGCAATTATGAGAATAACATGATTCACTCTTCAAGATCTAAGGGCAAGGATGGACACCCTGGATGTAGAAGATGATGATGGAGAATAGTAGATCTAGTGAAAGATATATTATGGAAAGTTGGTGCCAACCATTATTCTCATATCTATATATACCTTTGGCTAATGAGTGATAAGATCTTCATTCAAATTCAAATTGAGAGATAATAAGGATAATAGGTTGGATCAAACTCTCTCAATTTGAATTTAAATGGAGATATGATAAGGATAGAGAGTTGGATAAAACTCAAACTATTCTTATCCATTTCACCATGAGATTCCTTGTGAGGGGTGTCTCTTTGTGAGTGGGGTCCACCCACATGTAAACACAAGTGGGCCCCATCACAAATGCCAATAAGATCTCATCCGTTTCGTATATATTCTACCGAGTTTCTTCTATGTGTTTGTTTGTTGTTTTTCTTTTTTGTTGGTGTGGATATAATTCTTTTATACCCTTCAGGCCACCTTTGAGTGAGGCCATTGTTTCCTTGTTTTCTCTTTTAACAAAGTTGTTACTGATTAAAAAAAAATGAAATATTTTTGTAGCTTGAAAACTGAGTATGTGTGGCAGCCTAGACATGGGCTTCATAGTTCATACACTGTCTGCATATGTTGGTACTATCATAACCCTTTGATATACTACCATTGCCGCCCATTCAAAGTTCTATGTATTTGATAATATTCACATAGCAACAAGAATAAGAGCTTAATAGTAAAGTCAAGTATCAAACAGAATTCAAGAGCGAATATTTAACAAGAATAAGAGCTTAATAGTAAAGTCAAGTATCAAACAGAATTCAAGAGCGAATATTTATTTTTATATAAACAACTCTTTTATGTACATGAATATATATTGATGATGCAAAAAAAAATGACTTCGCACACCACCGGTCAATTAATAGGTAATAAATGCTGTAATTAAGATGAAGGAGAGATTTATAGTGGTTCGGTTAGTGTGACCTACGTCCACTTTCGGAAAGGCTGAGATCGCCGGATGTATTAATTCCCAAGTATTTCAGAGATTACAAACTTTGGAGAGAGTGTAGAAGAGAGATTATTGCTTGCCCCTCAAGTATCGAGAGGTTCTTTAATTTATAGTCTTCCCCTAACAGATGGGGACGACTTTACAGCGCCGTTCACGAGGAGCCTTCGAGGTGTCCTCGACTGGCGAGGCAGTTGGGATATTCTCCGCAGGACTTGGTAAAAGCTGGACGTGGCCTGACTGCTTCCGAAGCGATGTGGGTTGCTGTGACGTGTCTAGGCATCGTGGATTCGGGCCCGGACTCCATTGGACCAAACGGATCTCCATTAATTTAGGCTTTGGCTCATGACGTACTGGGCCACTTGGACCTGACTCATCATATATAACAATGGAAACAGATGATAAGGCACTTCCGTTTCACTCTAAGAGAGGAAAAGGACCCATCTGTACAGGTACTCTAAGATAGGATAAGGATCAATATATTCAATCTAATCTATATGTAATAACTAGATAAGAAACTATTCCTCCTTATGTGGTTTTTTTTTTGCACACCCCTTCAAGCTTGACGTTGGTGCATCAATGGAGAGCTTGGATTTTAATGTAGTAGATTGAACCGTAGAGAGTCCATTGGTGAAAATGTATGTCATTTGGTCAATAGCTGCCACATAGCGCAATTCAAGATCCTTGCGAATAACTTTTTCCCTGACGAAGTGATAGTCCACTTCGATATGCTTGGTTTGTGCATGAAAGACTGGGTATGTGGCAAGCTGGATGGCGCCAATGTTATTACACCATAGGTTTGGCAAAGTAAGAAGGAAAAACTCCTAAATCTTTAAAGAGCGTTCTAACCCAAGCCAGCTTTGCTATTGTAATAATGAGAACGATATTCGGATTCCACGCTTGAGCAAGCCACGGTCAGTTGCTTCTTAGCGCTCCACAAAATAAGATTGCAGCCTAGATAAACACAAAATTCGCTCATAGACTGTCGATCATCTAGATCGCATGTCCAATCCGCATCAGAGTAAGCAATCAAGTGTAGTGGTCCACTCTTATAGTGAAGCCCATGACTAGCAGTGCCTTTGAGAAAATGTAAGATTCTTTTGACTGCATTACAATGATCAACAATTAGAGAATGTATTAATTGACTAACTTGGCTTACGACGAATACGATATCTGGCCTTGCAAAGGTCACATATTGTAACTCCCCAACAATACTTCGATAGGTCTTAGGATCTTTAAATGGCTCCCCTTGTTTAGTCAGTTTGTAGCCAGCAACGACAGGTGACTTCAATGGTTTTCGCCCTTTCCATGTGAGCCTGCTTAAGAAGATCAAAAATATATTTGGTCTTATATAAATACATGCCACATGAATACCGACATGTCTCAATGCCTAAAAAGTACGCCAGAGAACCTAGATCTTTCATGGCGAATAGGCATTTAAGATCTCTCATCAAATTCACAAGATATTCTTCATGACTATTCCCTGTGATAATCATATCATCAACATAGATCTACATCATTAAGATTGATGTGCATGAATGGCGAACAAATAATGATGGACCGGCTGTTGACTTTAGGAAACCGATCGAGACCAATAAGATAATCAGTAAACTATGTGTACCAAGCTCGTGGACATTGTTTGAGCCCATAAATGGACCGTTGTAGTTGTTGCATGTACACCTCCTCTTGCAGTAGATCACGGAGGAATGCATTTTGTACATCCATCTATTTTATGGGCCAATTGTAGTGTAAAGTGATGTGCTCAAAATAATTAACCGTAATCACACAAATTTCTATTAAGTAGATAATGGCAAATAAGGGTCGATCTACAGAGATTTGTAGAAACAAGATCCAAATTTCTTCAGCCTACTCCTTTTTCTTACAGAATCTATAAACTTGTATAAAGAAGATTTTTCTCACCGGTGTCATTGTTAGCTTGCCTTAGACATATCGTAAGCCATCTCAAATGGGTATCTTTTAATTTATCACATATTGATGTTATTCCTAAATGACCCTAAATGTGTTCATTTATGATTTTATTTTTTCTAATTTTACCACACATCTATCTCATTCTCCTATTTGCTCCACATACATATATTACTATTTTTATTAGTCAACATTCTACCCCATAATTGATAGCAGGTCCAACATACCCAAAAATTGCATATTCAAGTAAAAGAAATATGTTCTTACTATACCAAGGAAGTTTAGGTGAGAAAGAAACCAATTAAAGAAACAACATCCCTTTTTTCTAAACATGCCCCACTTAACGCCATACCAAGGAAGTTTTACTTTTTAGATTTTATTTTGCGATTTTTGGGTTAACGTCTGGTCCACACTTGGTGCTCGATGGTAGTGTAAAAAAATTAAAATTTTTTTCTTGTGTTTATGCACTGCTTGGCCCTAGCATGGGCCTATGCCCATGTAGGTTTTCCCAGGATGTTGGCCTACCATAGCTTGGCTCACATGTGATGTGGGTAGAGCTTGGAAAACCCTTTAGGACTACCTAGCCTAGCCTACCACTATAAAAGAACACATGACTTTTAGCACTGAACAAAACCAAACAAAACCGCTTTTTTTTTTCACTTGCCGCAAAAAGAATCATAATTGCCTAAGAATCAACCGTCTAAGGGCATGTTTGTGTAGCCCATTTCTGCGGAAAATATTGTAGTTTTCTACGGAAAACTTTTTTTCCATGTGTTTGGTGCGGCAGTTTTCCGCGGAAATACTTTTTCGCCACGTCAGCTTTTTCGTTCATAGACATGGAAATAGACTTCCTATGGGGGGGTATGAGAAGTCCATTTCCACGGAAAAATGACCCCCCCAATTTCCTCTCTCTCCCCCTCTCCACCCGGCCACCCTCTTTCTTCCTCCTCCCCTCCCAACCCCACCCACCCCACACACATACCAACCCACCCACCCAATAGTTTTTACTAAAAAGTGGTTTTCACTAAAGAAATCCATAGCTGCACCAAACAACATTAGCACTAATTCATCGAGGAAAACCTTTTTGCACCAAACATGAATTTCTAATTTCCTCAGAAAACCATTTCCGAGGAATTTAAAAATCATAGAATTTGCTGATGTGGCAATTTCATCTTTCCATGGAAGTTACCTCTACACAAACGTGCCCTAGTTTTAGGGTCTTTCAGCTGCAGAAAACATTAACTACTGACATTTTTAGCAACAGAAAAAGAACCACCGCTAGTGTACCCATACTAAGACCTGATCATCGGACGACTTTAAAGAGTTCTTGAGTTAAAAGAGTGGAATCATAGTTATTAGTTTCGTACCATTTCAGCGTTAATGATTGAAAATTTTCGGCCACTTAACCGAAACGAAAATTCCGCATAAAAACTTTTGTTTTTAATTCCAATCAATATCAACCAAAATCCAAACCCCATTTCGGTCGAAATGATATTTTACATAATTAACTATTATTATTTTAATTTTGTATACTTATTATTCTTTGTATTTCTTATATTCTGCCAAAATATAATCCCAAAAGGTTTTACTGGAATGGACTAAATCCATATTTATTGTTTCACTTTTTTATTTTTTTATATTTCTACATATATGTTTCTTTTTCTTTTTTTTTGACATGTAATTCCGAAAAATTTCGTCAAAATTCCTAATCGGCCAAAACGTTTTATTTTAAAAGCTAGACCGAAATGGGGTGTAAAACGATATTCACAACTATGAGTGGAATTTTATAGCTGAACCCACCTTTTAAAAATCCAAACAAACAGCCATATCCATTTAT
The DNA here is from genome assembly GCA_028538565.1 of Umbellularia californica. Lineage (NCBI taxonomy): Eukaryota > Viridiplantae > Streptophyta > Magnoliopsida > Laurales > Lauraceae > Umbellularia > Umbellularia californica. The sequence continues at coordinate 44,483,052 of JAPQWN010000009.1, forward strand.
GAGATGTCCCCAAACTTTATTCTTAAAAGGAGTTTTAGCCCATAGTATAATTGTATATAAGATTAATATCATGACTAAGTTAACATATCTTATACATGTGCTAATCACATTATTATTTTCCTGGTCTTGGTCAGCAGGTACAACTTTTAGGTCTATTTGGTCATCTCTAATTTTATTTCAAGAGAGCCATCCAAAATAAATCCACAAAAAAATAAAGGGTAATATAAAAAAGAGGAATTTATGGGAAAAGTCCCCGTAGGATCCCCATACATCATACCAAATCCCCATATCATGTTGGACACGGGAGGAGTTCTCATGTGGCCCTTTTAATTTAATTTTTTCTTGTCATTTAGCGATATGGTCGATATCAACCATTTTTATGGTTGATATCAATCATTATGCTAGTTAGATTTTTTTTAACATGTAACTGTCTTATTTGCTGAACACAACAAAATGGTTGATACTGACCATATCGCGAAATAACAAGAAAAAGACTAATTTACAAGTCCGCCTGCAAATCCTCCATCCTCGCCTCCTCTCACTTCCCTTGGGTCTGCAGGTCCTTAGCTCCCATCCCCTCCCTCCCCCAATACCTGCAAGCCCAGCCATCTTCTTCATCTTTGCCTACAACCTCGCCTTCATCTCCCATCCCTTCTTCTCCCTCCTCCCTTCCCTCCATGGCGTTCCTCCCTCCTCCCTCCTCCTCCGACGAAGATGACCCCATGCTCGCTTGACCTCCAATCCTTCATATCCTCCCTCTCCCTACCTCCCTTAACTCCATTCACCGCTTTGGAGCAGTACCAGCAACCAAGAGAGAAAAAACCCAATTTCTATTTGGGTTCTGTAAATCAAGAGCAACCATAACAAAATGGTCGATATCAACCATAAGATGCGGAAACTTGGTAAGATGTATGAGTCCTACGGGGACTTTTTCTGTAAATTCCTCTATAAAAAAAACATGTTTCCTCTTTTTTTTAAAAAATTAAAACTTCCACATCTACTATTTTGAAACCCTAGGACTCTTATTTTCAGAGGCCCTATAATTCAAAGTTTTCATGTTATTTTTTAAACCTCTATCCACTTTACACATTTTTATACAATTATATATTGGAAATAGAGATGCAAACAACTCTTTGGGTTGATTCTAGCCATTAGATTCATTTGATCAGCAGATCGTTCTGATGGTCCATTACTGAGAGGCCCACCATCTCAGCGGTTCTGATCATCTTGCTGTCACAAATCTCAAAAATTGAGATCTCAGAGAAAGTTGCAACACTCCAAAGTCAACGACTCTTGTTCCTGATTTTTCGTCTCAGAAGACCGATTCGATCGACTGCTGGGGTTCAGAGAAACAGATGAGGATGCAACAAAAGCTCTTGTTTTTCCTCGTGATCTGTTCGGTTTGGGAATTGGGAACGCAAGAAGAGCAGCTCGGCTACAAAGAATGCGAAGATCTAGGGTTTACAGGCCTCGCTCTCTGCTCCGATTGCAACACATTTGCCGAATTTGTCAAGAACGATGGTAACCGATCCATTACACTTACACCCTCTCCCTCCCTCTCTGTTAAGATTCCCTTTGATTCTCTTCTCTGATTTGGATCTGCCCCTTTTTTTCACACTAGCGATTTCTAGGGTTTATGTTACTGGAAGATGAAATGTTCTTATACTTTTCGAATTTTGGGCGGATGTGCTGTTTGTGGGCGCGGAGTGTAAATCAATTTGGGTTTTTAGGGTTTTGTGGTATGAATTCTTTTGTGGGTGTGATGTATTTCTGATGTAGGATGTGATTCTTGCAATTGGCATTAAAGTATTGGTCTTTTGTGGTGAAATTAGCTGTTCTGCTAATGTAAGGCCCAGAATCTGTAGGGTTTTTTGGTTGTGTGGTATTATAGACTTAGTTGTGGATTTGGTTATTTTGCTAATAAAGACTTTGAATCTGTGGGAACTTTCTTGCTGTGCAATTGATAGAGAGTTCATGCTTATTCATCAAAGAAGATGGGGAAAAGAAATTTAAACTACGTGGTGCGCACATCTCACAGCGATGAGGTTGTGGATTCGAGTGATGTTACCAAGTAAAAAGGGGGAATTGTAAATTGCATTTCATCCCAATTTACTCGGATTAAATGTGAAATGCCGCTACTATATTCTGGTTTCTTGTGTTAAGGAGTTAGATGTAGTTCACAAGGAACCAACAGACTAACAGAGAATGTAAAAGGGAAGGTCACTTTCAATTTTCTTATAGGGTGTTTGGAATTTGGATGCTCATCTCTGAGGCAATATCTTCCTTGTGTGGGAAGTAAAGCTTCTTGGATCACTGATTAGATAAAAAATAAAGCTGATCTTCTTCAATCCTTTTAACCTATGATACCCAGCCCAGGTACTTGCCTCTATCTCTAGTATGCTTATATCTATGGGATCAGGATAGGATAATAGTTCCAATATTGGATATCGTTGCTGTGGAATGCCGTTTTAGCATCCTACTTACTAGGTCTGTTATTTGATAAAGTTCTATTAACTTTTTTTTATATCAGTAATGGTAAACTTCTGTTAACTTATCTTATGTCATTTAAATTTTTGGAAGGGTTCTACCCAAAATATATATATATATATATCTTGTTTGGAAGGGATGTGTAAGTTATACCTTCATTATATTTAGAAATGTTCTAAATAAGGAAAGTGATACTCTGTATATACAATCAAGTTACTTGCATGGTGTGCTTCTATGATAAAATTGTAATATAAGATATAACGTGTTGAGTTATGGATAGGATACCGAGATACTCATGTTTGCCTTGGATCTAAAAAATGAAAAATCGTATCCTTATGCCCTATATCTTTGTCCCTATTCTTTTCTATATCTGGTCGTGGGATGGACATTGCAGAAAGTACAGCAGTTCTAAGGGAAAAAACTATTTCCTTTTTTTTTTTTTTAATGAAGATCAATTGAATTTAGAAATTTACGAGAAAAATGGAGATCAATTGCTCTTTTTTGAACAAGTCAATGCACTTTATTTGTTAATGTTACAATACATCAACATGGTCTACAAGAAACTCAAAGCAGCAAATTGGACCTGCATGTCGAAAACTTGAGAATCTTGGAAAACTTTGTCTTTGGCTAACCAGTCAGCCTCGACTTTACCCGATTGAAGGATTAGGGATAATTCCCACGAAAGTTGAGATGTCAGATCTCTTCAATCCAATCGGACATCCTCCAAGTCCGAGAGAAAGAAATTTTCAAGGCACCCCATTTATGTATTATATTTAATTGCAGTAGCTTTTCATAAGTACCTGCATCCCATAAGTGATGAAAAAACTATTTCATTAGAAGGAATTCTTCTCCATCAGTGTGTGTGCTCGCGCATGGTCTTTCTTTCTTTTTTTTTATTATAATGTATATGCAAAGTATGTTTAGATCAAGTTATTTTGTTCTTTAAGCAGTAAATGGTGGCACTGTGCTGAATTTTTGCTAAATCCATGCTTACAGAGTTGGTATCAGATTGCCGAAAGTGTTGCACTGAAGATCCAGATGATTCCATGAGTAAGGTATGGGTGATCACTCATTAATCCTTGAAGTAAACACACTTAGCTTTGACAGTTTTTACACAGCCTGCTCCAAAAATGTTTGAGGAGTTTATTTTTATTCGTTTATAGTTGAATTCCATAGCATTTTACTAGCATACTAGGCTAGAGATCATTCTTTATAATTTATGCAGATTTCCTATTCTTCCAATCTAGATCACTAACTTATGTATCACCGAGGTTAAGACATGAACGGACAATTCTAACCATGTCACTCTGCATCCATCCGTCTATTCTTTTCTTTCCATACTAGATCAATATCATATAAATTTATCACTATACCCCTGTTATTCCATAAATTTGTCCCAACATCCATCTTGATGGGGGAGGGCGGGGATGGGGGTCGGGGGAGGGCATGTCACCCTTCTCTTAAAGCCCAACCCACTGACATTGCAATCTAGCATTTCTTGATCAATTGAACATTGGTAAGGGGAGGAGCGGAGGAAGGGATACTGATTACTAGTTCTTTCAGGGGGTTGGCTGGAAACAATAGAGAACCGTGTTTTCTTTAAATTGAAGCCTCTGTATTGGTTCAAGGCTTTTGAGATTCTGATTGACAGCGTTTACTCTGTTGTATCTATAATTTGTATTTACTGCAAGATTTTCGGTAGCTTTATCCTTTCTGTAGAATATAATTCTATCCTTCAACTAGAATACTGCTTTATTTTATTCAATTAAATATATTATTTATATATGTATATGATATGAGAGTTGCTCATTGTAGTTAAACCATTTTATAAAAAATTAAGAGATCATTTCAAAGGGAGGCAATTTGGTCTTTTCAAGTTTTTGGGGCATTCTAAATTTCACTCTTTCTTAGAAAGGATGAAGTAAATCATATCTTTTATAGATTTGTCATCCATCCAGCTGGAAGAACAGGATGCCACCTTCTAAAAGGCTGACATTTTATGCCACCACAGGTTACTTATTCTGGTGCAATTCTAGAAGTATGTATGAGGAAACTTGTATTCTATCCTGAAGTCGTTGCATTCATTGAGGAAGAGAAGGATCAGTTCCCTTCTGTCAAAGTTCAATATATGTTTGCTTCCCCGCCAAGACTTATCATGCTGGATGATGATGGTCAACACAAGGAAAGCATACGGTATGTTTATCTTTATGCATATATTTTCGCAATTCATGTCTATATAAGGCTTGCAGATCTTTAAATGGAAGTTCTTTGGGCCACCAGGGTTTTAAAAATCTTATAGGACTTTGCCTAGGCTATCAAGGAATATTCATATCAGATCTTGATGGAATTTGAATGGTGTTATGTTATGTTATATATATTTTGAATGGTAAAAATCTCAACTATATTGGTATTACATTTGTTGTTTTCTTGTTTTGTTGTGATTTTTAATGGTATCACATGTCAGATATTGTACCCCTATCCATATCATTTCCTAGCCTATCTGCATGTGCATCAGCCATAAATCCCCTTCCCTCCCCCCCCCCCCCCCCCCCCCACAAAAAAAAATCTCCTCCCGTTGCCCCCTTCGGTTGCTTCATTAGTCTATCTCTAGCTGATGAGCACTGTAAATAGCATATTGGACCGGTTATTCAAATTTTTATAAATACAACCTTACAAGTCTTGTATCCTAAAAACAAATCCCAGCAGAGGGAAGAAGGGACAAAGGTTGTGTGTTACTCTTGTGAAGAAGAAATAGGAAGAGAAGCACTCTGGAGAATACAGGATGGAAATGTTAAATATGATGCTTGTCGAACATCATCTATCTAGTCTTGAGGATATAGGTGCCTGCATTGAATGTTTGTTTTCAAGAGTCTAGCCTAGGTAGATTGATTGGGACAAGATCCCTAGCATACTTGGAAGGTGCTTATTGATACAAACCATGAGGTTGCAGGTTCGCTTATTGATACAAACCATGAGGTTGCAGGTTCTGGTTATGTAACCAATTAAAAGGGACAGATTGAAAGCTATCCATATGCTTCACGTTTGGTACACATGTTACAATGGGGATAGGCTAGAAGCAGAGTGGAAGCAACAGTTTTTATCATTTATCCTTGTATCCATGCATCACATATGGGCGGAGGCAACAGATTGGAAGCTATCCATATGCTTCACGTTTGGTGCATATGTTACTATGGGCGGAGTCTAGAACCAGAGTGGAAGCAACAGATTGGAAGCTATCCATATGCTTCACGTTTGGTACATATGTTACAATGGGCAGAGGCTAGAAGCGGAGTGGAACCAACAGTTTTTATCATTTATCCTTGTATCCATGCATCACATATGATGCTTTTTATCTGGCTGATTTTGTGGGGCATCACTAATTCACACTTTCTCATCCCCTACACCCTTGAATGATTTGTAGGAGAATTTCCCACATTTTATTGTTCATCATCACTGCAGCATTATCTCATGTTTTTTTGGGGTTGGCCTTTTTATTTCTTCCTTTGTCATCCCTTGGATGATTTGTAGGAGAGATTTTTTCCACATTTTAATGTTACTTTGTTGGCTCATTATCACTGAAGTATTATCTCATGTTTTTTTTTGGGGTTGGCTTTGTGATTTCTACCCTCATCACCCCACAACCTAACATCCCACTGTCGACTCGTTCCTTTGAAGTCTTTATTGGCTTCCCTTCTCTATGCACCTTGCAACATTTCCATTCCTTTTACAATATAGTATCCAAATAGTATCCAAAGCACATCTGCCAAATCATCAAAGACGATAGTCCTTTATATTCTGTTGCATTGGAGTCGCTCTACCTTTTTATGCTACACATCCATCTTTGATTCTGCCAAAATTTACATTAAAGAAAATACATTTACTTGATATCAGAAAAGAAAATTTACATTAAAGAAACATTTTTGGGCATTGCATATGCAGCTCTATATGAGACATTATTATTACAGTTTTTTTATTTTGCTTGTTATGATATGAGACATTATTATTACAGAAGCATGTATAGCTGTAGCTGCAGGAACCTTCTATTTACAATGTTTTTCCATTTCTGGTCCTGTTCTATTCTTAAAATGAACTAATGGAGGATTTTGTTTACCCCCTCTGTTCTGATGACCATGCTTCAAATAACACTTTTTTTTTCCTTTTTTTTTTTTTTTTTGCCAGAATTGATAACTGGAAACGTGAACACATACGTCAATTCTTGAGGGAGAAGGTGAAGTCTGGCGCATTAGCAAGCTAATGTTTTTCAGGAGCTGTTTCTTTCTTTTGCCTAATTGTTGTTGGGTTCCTTGTCATATTTTGCACACTTCCATTAGTTGGATGATACACTAACTAAATGATGAAATGAAGTTAAGGGATAGCATTGTGGCTTTTCCTGGTAGTTGATTTATTTCTGATAGTTGAGTAACTCTATTTTCATGAGATTGTGTCATAGTTTGTGGTGCCCCTTTAGTGTCACAATGATGTGATTTCTGCTGGATCACTGTTTATCCTTTTATGCTCCTTATCTTTTTAGGTTTTCCCTATTTTAGAAGTACTATATAGCAAATCTCCATTGACATTAGCTGTTATGATTCACCGGTGCTTATTGCACTTTCATGAAATGAACATGAACTGTGAAAGTATTGAGTCAGGGGATGCAGAATGATTAAAGGAGATTGCTACGATTATTGCACTTTCATGAAATGAACATGAACTAGTCACAAAACCCTCAATATTCAGATTGTTCCTATGTGACCCTACTGTAGATGGGCACAAGGATAATTGTATCATCCAATTGCTTTCCTTTCAGGCATATGGTTAAAGACTCAGATGGTTAATGCTATAAATGGAAGCCCTTTGATTGGACAGTTATTCCTAGGCAGCAATCCAATCACAGTGGGTCAGCGTAATGGATGGATACCAAGGCTGGTGGACACCATGCATTTAAATATGTTGTGATTCCCATCCTGGCCGTAGGATTGGATTGTCCCTTGGCCTTGCTATTTACCAGTGGCATGGATTTTTCAATGAGACCCAGCCTCAGATTTCAGATTTTTGAACTTTTTTATAGGCCCACTTGAATTTATGTGTATTAGATGCGTAGGGTGGGATTGGAAAGTTTTAGAATGGAAAACAAAAAGAGAGGAAAAATCAACTTGATCCAATGATCTGAGCATCTGTTTAGCGGTTGTAAAATCTACAGACCCATAAATAGATGAAGGTTTTTTTTTTCTGATGATACTAATCATCTAAGAAAGGATGGCAGAGCTCTATGGTTATATATGTGCATATATACCCATTGAATTTGGGGGACCTTTGAATATGTAGTCAGGGTGATCAAATCAAGCTGCTTTTTATCCACACTAAGACCTCGCAATCCAATCTAACCCTGAATTACATGCATCCAAATGTGCCCCAGAAAAAAAGGATACTCCATTTTTAAAATCGAGGCCAGATCTAGCCTAATTAACACTCTAAAACATAGATCATCAGTCAAACACTCAAATTGAAACATTTGTCTCATTGGAGTTTCAAACCTGACTGACAAACACCAAACACAATGGTAGCCGCTGAACTTTCTTCCACTTTGTTAGGCATGGTAATCCCAAAATGCAGATATATGCTCTGCCACATACATGTTTGTGTTATAACACATCCACCCTTTACAAAAGAAATAGATCCAATTGTTGAAACAAGAAGTGAATTTGCTTAAAGAGGCATGCAGGCTGTTTCTGCAGCATCCACTGGGTCTAGGCATTCTCCGCGATTTCGATCAATATGTAATCACTAATGCTTTCATGAAGGGAGGAAGATGATTGTGGGTCCTTTCACAATGCAGTTAGCTGCAGCTGGAGAGAGCTTCAGAACCCCTCCTGAGTACAAATGGGAAGAAGGAAGGTGAGCTGGATTCCACATCTTCTCATATTTTACTTTGATGGGGTGTTTTTCATGACGGGTGCCCATAGATCTGCACCGTTGGTGCGGGCAATTGATAGAGTCCATGTGACTGGCACAAGGCAAAGCCCTCGGCTTTGTAGGCTGTAATACTCCGATTCCTGAAACTAAATAATTAAATGAGGTGAGCACAGTTGGAAGGAGCTCATTGTTGCAGCCGCAAAGGGAAAAAAAAGGAAAAAGAAGATAAGATGTTAAGTTATTTTTAATTCGTGATTAACACATCAAGTTCAACTCCACATTGACGGGATAAGACCGACATAGATGATAATAGAAATTAGGACCAGGGACATGCATGACAGATCCTAAATCTGAATATCCCATGGCCACAAATGGACTTTCTTACTTAGTGATAGAAAACAGTCAACTTGCAGGGATTATAAACTCATACTAGAGGAGAACTTTCTAAGAGACATGCAGGCAGATCCTGGAGGGATTAATGCAAGGTGTTGGCTCTTTAGTGTTTGACTTTTAGAGTGGAACTCTTTTAACCAACCCCGAGTCGATGGATTAGGTTCCGATGATGATGATGATGATGATTTAAACAAATCCTAAATATGAAACTTCGAACTATGAAGGGGTCTAGATTTGGCTGCCAAGCTTTTTTTTTTCATGGTTAAAGCTTGTCCCACTAGATGACAGGTTTAAGGATTGAGTTAATGAGAACCGTAGACACAACAAAACAGAGATCTGTCTTCGTCTTAGGCCTGTGAAGATGAATCATTTGTTTCTTCCTTGCCTCAGCCCTCAAGTGATTTTGTAATGATTTAATGACTCAAAAGGATATGTTATAGGCAAATTAAAATGTAACTGTAAGAGAGACTCCTATCTTATTATGGGACACTGTTTTTGTCAATGTGGAGATACAGAGCAAGTTGTTCTCACCAGTTGGTTCCCAGTTGGCGTGCTCTGGAGGTATGGGGCACTTAACACCTGAAACAATAGTATGAAGATGGTATCAACTGAAATTAAGTTAATTATCTGGTTCCATAATAGCAATCTGGCAATTTTCACAAGGCACTTCTGAGAGAATGGGTTGAAATCCAAGATCATGAAAGGGCTGGAGCATGGAAAGACTATGCCGTCTTACCTGAACTTGTTCTTGAAGAAACTTAATGTACCCCATTGCCTCTGAAAGGACTGAAGCTGTATCTGTCTGCAATCAACAGACTTTTAAACATGGAAGTTACAGTTACAATTTTTAGAAGTATAAATTAGTTATTGCAGTACCTTTCCAAATGGAGATACTAGTTGTTGCAGAGCTGTTATTTTTTCTCCCACCTTCTCTTTCCTCTCCTGTTGTGATGGTAGAAACTTTCAATTTGCGATAACTAAGAATTGTAATCAAAATAAAGGCACTGATGAATTGGAGGATGTAGCTATTGCAAGTGGAAAACAGAACAGACCCTCATTGAAATGGACCCTTGTGTTTTGTGTCTCTTCACTGTGCTGCAAAAGCGGTCGCCATTATCTATATATTCCTGTCTTCTTTTCAGTTCTGTCATCGTCCCTACCATCCCCTCCTGGTAAAATTAAACCCAGCAGCAATAAGTAAGAAGAAAAATTCAAGTGACCATAGCATAATATGAGAATCAAAGAGATTAGCTTAGTAAAGACAGCCATTTGGGAGTCATTGAGCATCCCAATTCCCTATCTGAGGATAAGTCTCATCAAATGAACTGTCTGGGTAAACAGAAAAGAGCATCAGGGATATCGAATTGAGAAGCGATTTCTTCGGTCTCGACCATCATAACGAGATAAGGAGAAAGTAAACAGCATTTACAAGCAGATGGAAATGGAACCCAAAATGGAATCTTTGAGGAAGAACATACATATTCATTCATTTATTTATATTTCTTGTTAGCTACTTTGTAATGTATGGACATGGTGGGAAGACTACCATGAGACCTAATCATCACAGGGATCATTCCCCTAGGAGGCTATTAGGTGGCTATTGAGAGGAAGATTTAGAATTTTGACTGAATGTGATTTGATCACTCTGAACTTGGGTGGGTTCAACTCAGTCAAGTAACATCAGAGACAATCAAGTTAGAATCAGTTCCATCTAATAGTCAAAATACCTTTTTGACATAAGAATAAAAACTGAGAATGAAACATAATCTTTCTAACTATAGAGAAAGTGAGCTCAGTCAACTGTTTATACCATCATATCTAAAGCCTAAAAAAAATTACAATTAAGAAACTGGATTTTTTTTTATGACAGATCAACAACCAGTCAGACATCCCTTGCATTTTGTGGGGTCTATTGGGCCCAATGCCTCCGCATATTTGCTGACGTGGAAAATTACGCTTAAAGCTTAGTCTATCATGTTGGGATTTTATTTTTATTTTTTAATTTAATGCCAATTGATGAGACAATATTGTACTTATATGATAAACATGGTTGACCTCCTATTGATCAGTCTCTTAGAACAGGTGGTTGCATTGTATAATCATCATGATCACCTTAGTAGTATTTTATCAAATCTTATGTTGGCTTGATGCATTCTACTATTAAACACACACACACACACACACACACAAACTACATCCATGTCCTATCTCATTTTTCTCTCATAAAATTGATGGGCCTGTATTCTTGTGGAGTGGGGAACACCTAGGGCCGGATGTCACTAGACAGCTATGCCCTTGGGAGAGCTGGTGGATCTAGGGATGCAACTCTAGCAGTTTGGGTTGAGCCAAGTAGTCTCAACCCCAACTTTGACCAGAATTATATGTAGGTAAACCCAAATCCAAACCTGACCAAATGGAACCTGAAAATACTCAATCTGAACCCAGACCAAACTGTAAATGCCCTACCAATGTGCAATTTGAGTACAGTCAGGTTGACTAGGGTGCAGTTCAGTACCCATTTTTTTTATAATGGTTTTATTTATTTATTTTTATTATTTAATGATTTTGGAAGTTGCCTCACTTGCAAGTTTTTTGTTTCCTAAGTTATCAGGGTGTGAGCCCTGGTACCCCTCATGAGGGAGGGTTTGATCTGCAGTTATACCAGATTGTGGGTTGGCTTTCTTGGAAATGTTTTTTTTTTTTTTAAAGGATAATATAATTCTTATATAGTGCATATATTATGTATGGATCCTTTTTCTATGCATTCATCTCGCACAGTTCTTACCATGCAAGTTAGCATGTGGAGCCTACCTCTGCCCTAATCCGAACATGCATTTCCCCGGAATTGCAAATGGACTAGACCATTGGATCAAGGGTCTGTTATTATTATTATTATAAAGCCATCAAATTTGTGAGTTACTACTACTCAGGAGCAGCATTGTATAATTATCAGCCTCCCATGATCTTTTTTTTTTTAAGGGCTACTTCATTTATATGAAAAGCTTACATAGCTAGCTCCAACTCTCAACAATGATCAAACCAACACTTATCTAAAGCAAAACTAAAACCAACATTAGCCACAATGGAGAAGCCAATACTAGCAAAATCCTTACCAGTTTTCAGAATGTCCAAAATCAAACCCTCTATGTCCACCCACTCCTTGACAACGGGACTAGTTAAAATTGAAAAACCAGTAGGTCCACTGGAGTTTTAGATTGTTACATTTCTGTCACAGATTCCTTGGGTAGCATTTACAAATCTGAGTCTGCATAATCAGGTTAAGCACCTGAGGTGTAAGTTCCAAATGTTACAATTTTCCCCCTATTTTGCTTAATTAGCGCGTCGCTTATTTAGATTTGGCAAGCTTTTTCTTCCATTACCAAGGTCTCACCCCAGTCTCAAGCACAGGGAACTCCAAGAGAAACTCTCCTTTCTAAAACAGTTTTTTTTTTTTATGGAGTCCTCATGAGTTACTACTCAAATCATAAAATGTTTTTTCAGAGAATCTCTTTCCTTCTCTAATTTTAGCCAATGCCAGACAAGCAAACAATAACAAAAGAGGACAACTAGAGGACTATTCTTCAAGTTTGAAGATTTCTCAGAATCAAAATTCTCAAAAAAAAAAAAAAAAAAAAGTTTGAAGATTTCTCAAAATAAAATCCGAAAAATCAACCATTTATACGGCTGATAGAGTGTTTTTTTTTTTCTTGTTCACCTACAAAGATTTGCATTGAGATTTTCTTGATAGAAATCTTTATGTAATTTCAAGCAAAAATGGTTACAGTGGGACCCATATAATTACATTAACCAGACTGATATTTGTTTTGAATTGTAACATACTAAAATATAGTTGTTCTTATTTTAATATGCTGATATTGGAGAGCACACTGCAATAAAAATAAAGAAAACCAGAATCCATGAGGAATTAGAATTTAGAAACTCACCATGGAATCTCCTCCTGCATCTCAAGAGCCCAGAAAGCAAAAACAAATTCACCTTTTCTCCAGCAGCTGGAATTCTAAAGTTCTACAACTTCAATGACTCAGGAAATAAGAAATCTTCATCTATCTATAAGCCTGGAGCATTGATATAGTGCGCGGTCGATGATCCAACGGTCGGAATTAATCCAAGATTTCATGAAATTCAACACAAAGGTCTATGATACTAAATACCAGAGAAGGCACTTAAATTGGATGAACAGATGGGACTAAAGATATAATGCCCAGAAAAAATTCAAGTGCCTTGAATTGGATGATTTGAGAAAATTAGAAGAAATCGGCGAACCGGAGATTTCGAGGAATTACTACAATTTTGGTTCGAGAGTTCACTGAATTAGGAGGATTATCTGCTTGGAGATTTGAATGAGTAGCAGAGGTGGAAAGGAAGTGTGTGTGGAAGAGACAGTGAAAGAGAAAGGGAGGGATGAGAGTGAGGAGTTGTGGTGTTCTTTTTGAAAGTAGCATATATAAGTCTTTCATGACAGCTCATATCCAACCGTGTGATTTGGAGGGTGGTTAGCTTAACTTGAGATGTTTTGTACTTTTCCAACCATGGTTAATGGACACTGAGCTATATCATCAACTAGGGTGCTTGTGCAGATTTTTCACCTTTTTAAGGTAAGTACTCACACACACTCATAAGCAGGTAAGTTCCTCATCATGAGCGCTTCGGTCCGAGATTGACCTTTGGTTGTTTATGTAAAAAAGAGGTACCTCACCAAACTGAACTACTATTGGATTGACATATTTTTTCACTTTTTCTTTCCTTTTTTTTTCTCATCAGGTTTTGTTTGTTTACACGAGGAGTGAGATGAAATAAAATTAAATGATTAAAGCAAGAGAAAAAAAAAATGAATTTGTTGAACATAAGAGGCACAAAATGACAAGAAGCTATGTTTCAAAGGGCACTAAATGATTAAAAAAAAAGATACTCTAAAAAGGCAGTAAATGACAAAAGGGAGAGGAGTTATGTTTTTTCTTTTAGTGCTTTTACTCTCGACTTCTCTCTCTTTCTTTTTTTTTTATTTGACCACTTAATTTTATTTCACTTTACTCCACTATTTGACAAGTGCCAAGGCCTAATGGTTAGCTAGAATTGTTTGATGGAGGCAAGTTTCAGCCCATCAACCATTTATAATGTGGCCTTTCTTGAATGATCAGATCACTTAAAAAGGTGAACTTAACCTGTACAGGCAACAAAAGTAGCAGTTATAATCCTTACCTGGTTGTATTGACTGTCAGGGAGCATGTATGTCTATCATGAATCCCATTGAAGTTATATCGACCATTGGATGGGGCACTACATGAGAATCATGTCTAATACAACAATGAATCTCACCCAAACACATGTCAATCCAACGGTGTATCCTTCCTATTGGAGTCGGATTTGAGTGTCTACGAATGCATTAAAGGTCCATTTGTTTGCATGGAATTGAATTCCTAACAGGTGAAGGATATAAGTTGGTGATATAGATGAGATCCTTGCTTTTTTGGGCATTCTTGATTTCCTTGTTTATTTTCCATAAAACGAGAGATTACTCTATGGCTATTTGTGAGCCTTCTATCATAGCTAAGTAGATAGAAATACACTTTTTGGGCCAACACAGTGGTTGAATGGTGTTGGCACTTTGGGGCCTATTTAGTATCATTATGAGAATGTTTTGATAATGAATGAAGAAAGTTTTGTTCGGTAGGCATTTTGTGAGAGAGAAAATCTAGAGAAATCAAAAGATGGGGGGAATAGAGAGGGAGAGATCTCATAGATATGCAGAAGGTGAGAGAAAATGCCCGCCAAACAAGGTTTTTTTTTTTGGGGCATTTGGTCAGAGGCCCCTCAACTTTTGTTTTTATTGCAAACGGTTTACGTGTTTTTTCCGTAGTGCCAAATGTCATTTTTCAAGTTTTAAACACTTAAAAAGTCTACAGTGCCCCTTTTAATACACTATGGGTAGTATACAACAAAGGAAAACTAATTTCATTAAGAGTTTCATTTGGAGAAAAAAAAAGTGAGAAAATCCGTCAATTTCGTGAAGATTATTTGATTGCACAAATTAAGGATTACGACAAGTAAGAAAGAAAATGGGGAAAACTGATTTAAAGAAGGATAAATCATCCAGAAAATCTACACGTGGGACTGGGCAAAACTCAAATAAATTTATCTGAGAAAGAAAAATCATCCAGAGAATCTGAAAATGGGACTGGGCAAAACTTAGATAATTTTTTTCAAACTCGAATAAATTTTTTTTTGTCCGAACTTAAATAAATTTGTTCGAAACTCAAAAAAATTCTTCAAAACTCAAATAAATTTTTTTGAGTTTTGGCAAATTTATCTGAGTTTTTGTCCAGAATATCAGAGTTTCTGGAAAATTTAACTGAGTTCGGCGACACCGAAAGTCAAAATACATAAAATCAGATTCTAATAAAAACCAAAATCCAAAACAAGAACACTGGATGACCATGATCCAATCGAGAAAAGAGAGAGGGAAATCAGGCAAAAGAGCAAACTGCTCTCTTCCAAATCAGTTCTAGAGAGAGAGATTTGGAAGATACTTCAAATGAAAGAGTAAGAAAAAGTAAAACCGTTTCTATCTTTGAAGAAATGAAAGAGAGAGAATCGGAAGTCATGGTGGCAACGGAAGGTGCTCTGTAACGGTACTCCATAACCATGGAAAGGAACAGAAAATGGAAAATGAGAGAGAAGAAGACGGAAGGAATTCTCCGGGACAACAGAGAATGAAAGAGAACTTAGCCTAGGAGTGAGGGTCAAAGGAACATATTAGTCATGAAAATATATGACGTGGCGTATTAGGGACACTCACCAAGATATCTCCAGCTGTCTGAACTATAGACATTAGAGAAAAATTTGTTGGACTGGATGCCTGAGAAGACCGTGCTTAGGGACCGTTGGCTAATATAACGTTTTTTTTTTTTTTTTCTCTCATTCATTCATAAAATGAAAATTTCCTAGAATGATGCCAAAAGGGCCCTAATTTCACAAAGGTGCCCAGGGATCAATCCTAAGGTCTTCAAGTTAATCATTCCTTGCCAATAACCCAATGCATAAAAAGAAAAGGGGAAAAATACACTTCTTACAATTCCTAGGATGTCAACTCTATGAAAACAAACTGGCTGTGACAAATCCTTGGTGAGCAAAGTGGCCCCATAGAAGAAGAGTGGGTGCACAATGAACATTGTGGAAGGAAAGTGAGCTTAATTTTACCCTTATCATCATTTCATGTCCTAATGTGTTGAAGTAGATAATGTAATCAATGGTAAAAGGAGAAAGATAATGTTAAAGAAAACCACCACCAAAGGCCAAGTCTGTGAAACTTGGGGAGATAAAAAATAAAATAAAATAAAATAAAATAAAAATAAAAAAGAAACACTACTTATCATCAAAAGTTAAAATAATTGGATCTTCAGTGATACACATTGATGCAACCTCTCCACTCAACATCCAGATGATTTGAAGATGTCAAAAACCCTAGACCACTAAAAAAAGAAATTGATATATATATATATATATATATATATATATATATATTTATCTGGATAGCCTTTGTTGGTAAGTCTATTTATTGGATCTATTTCACTTAAAACCGATTGAAGTAGATATTTCAACCGGAGGCAAACATTTGGTTAGATAGCTTGTATCAATTCAATAATCAATGAACAAATATCACTCTGACCAAGCGACATCAAATGCCAGCATCAACAAGAGAAAGACTAATCCAAAAGAAAAGGATTAAACAAAATGGTCCCCACAACGGAGATTTTTAGGTAGTTGACTATATATGATCCAACAGCTAGAATGGTCCAATTGGCGCGATCGCATGTGGGCCAGCCCACGTGATGAACAACTGGATCAAGTTGTATGACTGTGATTTTCACGCGTGTTGACCACACACTGAACGCGTACAGTGGTGATTGCATCCATGGAAGTTATGAATCACATCATAGAAACCTTTTGTTTATCTCTATCAAATCAATGTTGTAATTGAGGACTTTGATCCAGCTTAACCCCAAAAACAAGTTTAAAAAACATTAAAAGAAATAGGTGAGAAATGACAGGTTGTGTTTAGAACCTAACCATGCCTTTAATTTGAATATTAGTGAACATGATATGATTAAGACATTTGCCTACTGTTAGAGATATTTGATTTTGGAGGTCAAGGTAGTGACTTGTACATTTGGTTCTGCTGGCATTTCATGATAAGTATTTGTTACATGCACGATACATGCATTAGGTGCATTTTTCATATATACACCCGTATTAGATAAGCAAGAACTTTTATCATTACTTACTCTTTCCATGCATCAAATGAATGGTTCTACATGTATGTACCCACCACACATCACTCTCATGCTCTTGAAGCAATTGGTAAGCATCTATGAAAATGATGAGATGATAAAGCTCATTAATTAGAAAGAGATATATAGTGTTAAAAGATTGGTGTGTAGAGTAATATGGAAGGAAAATTAGAAATCTAATAAAGAAATATGGACATTGGCTAAGAATGTTTTTTTTTTTTTTTTTGAATATATATAGGGTAAGTCAAGTGCTACTTTTGTTCAAAGAATACTTTTTTTTTAACGCAGCCGGGGGGTGGGACCCACAAAGGAGCCTGCACGTATGGAAAGACAGCTCACACAAGCAAAAAGAAGGGCAACACAAGTGGGAAAGGAGCCCGCACTAGTGTGAAGAAGTCATACTAAGGGTTTAAACCCAGAGTAGCCAAGTGAGAACTGCCGCCACTTACCGGTAAATTAAGTAGCCGTCCTCTATTCAAAGAATACTAAATATATGATCTGACAACTTTTTATCATCAATAGCTTACGTGACACTCATCATCTTTATTTCTTGAACTTGAGATAGACAGGGCCAAAGAAAAGATACAGTAGAAGAATGACTCAAACTTTAAATGGAATGATAAAATGAGCAAATGCAAGGCACCAGTACAGTATCACTTAATACTTGCTCAAAAAGTGGCCATTGATTGAGCAATTATAAAAGAAGAGGCAATATTTATATATATGGAGAATATTCATGTGCATCCATCCATCATCATGTTATGGTGAGGGACACTTCCATAAATGGAAATTTTTAAATACAAAAGTAAATTTTCAAGTACATAGGGTAAGGTTCACTTCCATAGTTCATGTGCAAAAAGGGAAAATGCCCTCACTCTATAGTGAGGGATAGATGCACATGAATGCCCCCCTCTGTGTGTGTGTGTAGGATAATATTCATGTGCATCCATCCCTCACCATGTTATGGTGAGGGACGACATAGTGGGTTTGACTTTATAACACATCCGAACCATCCACACACATGAAACCCCTTTAAGTATACAAAACTCATTGAATTTTCACCTATCCAAATGGATTAGACCATTGGATTGAGGTCAAATTTTTTCCTTTAATATAAAGTCATTAAATTTGTAGGCCACGGATGAAGGGGTTAGAGGCATAGGATTGACCCCAATTTTGATTTATGGTCTTATCCAAGATGTCTCTTTCCATCCCCCACAAATCCTATGATCAATGGGTCCCTAAGTAGGCCCCATTAAATTTGTCCCTCACCATATGGCGTAAAGTAATCAATCAAAGACCCCTGCAATTAAAATAGTTATAAACCACGAATATTTGCTTTTGAAAAGCATGTGCTCATGGTACAAGAAATAATTTATGGGCTTATGATCAAAGTGTGCAAAAAACTTAAAAAAGGAAGAAGCAAATGAAAACTTGATACAGCAAAAAGTGAGACACATGATTAATCTCTATCTTCTTGATAGAACACCCTAAATAAGTTGACCAGAACAATGGGAAAAGGCTCAGACCATGATGGTGCGCACGCATGTATACAAAGATTTGATCAGATGGGGTGCTTTGAATCCCATATGACCTGAGGGCACGACAATTATGGTGGAGGTAGGGATGGAAGAAATAGCTCAATAAGACCTACCAGTGTGCAAATTACGTATATATTAATAAAAGCCAAGGGCAATGAAGTTAATTTTGACTATATCTTCAGATTGTGACCAGAAGCTATACCTCATGTTCTACAACTAATGCACCGTCTCCTCGCACTCCCAACGTGTAATTGTAGTCACTCAAGTTTTCTTCCCACTTTATATTCTATGCAACAACTTCATTTCCATCCCAAAGCTCATTCTCGTATTTTCTTTCTACCCTAGTACTCCTAGCCCATTTCTATTATACGGACTCTTGGATTGAGAAACGAGGTACTCTTGCAATCTTCTCTTTTTTTAATCTATTTTCAAAATTTTATGCTCTATCAAAACCAAATCTCTGTCGGTAAGTATTTGAGGATGATTTCGCATGATCTAGAATTTTATAATGGATCATAGAACATATTTTGGAGTTATAGCTGAACACGATGTACTTAGCACGGGTTATTGTGCTAGTTACATATTAAACAAATTAGATGATCCAAACCCTTTGATCTATGGACCTCAAGTTCAACAGTTTTAAAAGGCATCACTTTTCTGGATTCAATCCAATGAAAAGAAGTAGTTAGATGAGTATCAACTTTTTGCTTGTGCCAATTCACGGGAAAAAAGTCTGTTGGAGGCTGTGACTTGATCATACATGGATCATCACACTTTAAGCCCATCACACCCATCACACTATAAGCCCATCGCACCAGATCGTTTTCACACATATATATATATATATATATATGTATGGGGAGCGTTATATATTTTAGGATAAAACACCCCTCTTAGTTGGGCCCACTGGAATGCATGATAATCATGGCAGTCCATTGGATGGAAAGATCTATATGAGGCCTACCTATATGCAAAATCTTGAGTCCATAAGATCATCCTAACCTTTTAATCCATGACCCTAAGATTTATTGGTTTAGAGACATCATTTTATCATGATTTCAACCCAACAGTGAGAAAAAGTCGGATGAGTGACAAACTTGGACTTGTGCTATTCATGGCGGGCTATGACGGACCCAAGATTTTCATTTGGTGGTGCAGGCAATGGTCAAGTTAAGAAGTCTAATAATAAAATAGAATCCTTAAGGTCTTTTAAGGAGTTTTTTAACCTCATGGGTGCAACCGCACCCGCGTCGCAACACTTAGGTCCGCCCCTGATGGTGGGGTAGTATGTGTGAAAAAACTAGATTGACTCAACATGAGATAGAGAGAGGGAGATAGAGAGATAGAGAGAGGGGAGGAAAAATGGACGTTTTTAAAGTGGGACGTTTTTTAGAATTTCCATATATGTATATACCCATATGTGATGTAGGTTTTATTTGTCGTTAATGTGACTCATACGCGTTTTCCTCCAACTAAAAAACTTGTATCAACAACTAAATTACATACATCAATGATGTCAAGCTCAATAAAATGTTAATAGTTGCTATCATCATACCCTAATCGGACACGCTTTTGCTTAATAATATTCAAACTAATTATAGTTAAAGTCATGGCTTCATCGCCGCAAATCACGTGCAAGTAGGACAGATTAGAGAAAATAATCTAACGCATTAATAATGGATTAGGTCATATGAGTGGGCCCCACCAATCCATGTCATGGGTGTCACCATCAAATCACAAGATAAGTGGTCATTCTTCATACCGCCCTTCATGCAAAATAAAACGCTAATCAAACACCCAAATCTTGCAAATATTGTTGTCCTGGACCCTTCATGACAATGTCACAATCTTAAATTATAGCTAAACCTAATCTTTTGCTTATATGTATTTGCTTATATGTGTTGGATTACCCAAAGTGTTATTATATCAGCAAGAGATTACATTGACTGTGTTTTTTATGGCTTGGATTTGTGCATCATGATTCACATGCAGTTGAGAGTTTGGAAGAGGATAGAACAACCGGGAGGAGATTTGTCGGTGCTCTTCAGTGGGATCCATTTAGTAAAATCTGAACTGTTCAAAATAATTGTCAATCCTCTGCATAGGCTTTTGTCGAATTTTACTCCAACAAGAGTCGGGCACTCCGAGAGAGAAACTTTGGAGTGAGATTTGGCTAGAGCCCCCGCACAAAAAATTTTCATTGAGGAGGGCTATACTAAGACAATTCTTTGTCCAAAATTGAAAGAGAATACAAAGGATTGTTTGAACAATAATAGGGCATTATATGGTGACTGTGTGACGCCCTGGAGTCCCACATCGATTTTAAAGAGGAAAGTGAATGGGGTTATATATAGAGCTTACACCCTTACCCTTACTTTGCATGAGGCATTTTGATGGGTTGAGGCCCATCAGAAGCAAAACCGTGAGGCCCGTTGGCCAAAGCGGACAATATCATGCATAGGTATGGGGTGGGGCATTACAAATGGTATTAGAGCTGACTCTCGACTAGTTCGAGTGTGGGTCCCCTGTCGTGTTCTGGTGCAAGTGGGCAAGTCTCCATGTGGGTGAGCTAAGAGGGCTGGCAGGCTACCGCACAGGGATGTGCCACCCTAAGGGGGGTGGAATGTGATGCCCCAGAGTCCCACATCGATTTTAGAGAGGAAAGTGAATGGGGTTATATGTAGAGCTTACACCCTTACCTTACATGAGGCCTATTGATGGGTTGAGGCCCATCAAAAGCAAAACCGTGAGGCCCGTGGGCCAAAACAGATAATATCATGCATGGGTATGGGGTGGGACGTTACAGACTAGACCTCAGACTGTCCTAAACTTTTTCTCCAATTTAGCATTTTCCATTGTTGGGTTTTCTGCTTCCTAATCAAAATCCAAGCAACTCATCCCATAGGATTTCTAACATCCATCTCACAAGTCATCATCTCATAACTCATTAATTAAAATACTTTTGAAACATTATTATAAGGTAATCCAAGCTTTTGGAACTAAAATTTTCCAAATGGACCCCTATATCAACTACCCTAGCTAGTTTTGTCCTAGTTTTAGGGAATACTTAGCAAGGAACATGGATCATCTAACAAAAGGGTTACACATAGATGATTTGGGAAAAGTTTAGTAATTACACATGATGGTTAATACTCTAATGCTATTCATTACTCAGATTGTTAGAGAGAGAAAATACATATATCCAACTAACAGTTGCCACCCATTGCCCCCACAATTGAGGGAGATTCTCACAACTAGTTCTGGATAGAAGAGATGTCCTACATTACATTCTGTACAATTTTTATTTTTTGGTACCCCAACCAAGGAGCCGAGACCCAAGAGAGAGCCTACATACGAGAAAGCAGCTCACTCAAGTATAAAGGAAGCACGCGCGAGACGAAAGCCAACACAAGTGGAAAAGAAGCCCGCATAAGCGGAAAGATATAACATATCCGGGGTTCGAACTCCGGGCTGGTAGGTAAGATTTGACGCTCCCTGCTACTCGGGTAAGGAGTCGTTCACATGACCATCTCATACACAGTTCTGATCTGAAAACCATGGAACCCACATATCCAGCACAAAAAAATGAACTGTACAAGGGCTGGGAACAGGACCTTATAATTCCTTTTTGTTTAACCTTATTAATACATTGTCATTCCTTTTCTTTAATATAATTACTATGGCAGTGAGGTGACTCCTTTGATTAAATTATTGATATGTCAAGAAGATCAACTTTAAACAAGCTAGTGAGTCAAAATAATGACTCTCTGTGTGTGGATCAATCGATGGGGACAAGATGTCAATTGCCACTTGATCTTGTCTGCAAGTTTTGAATGGTTACGGATTATGATTAGAAGTAGGAGACTAATCTTGCTTAAAGGCTAATCTAACACTTGGACATCTCCATTTGTCATTATTGAACTTGCAATTAAATTTAAGTTTAATAGACTAAAAGGCAGTATCAATATAACAATGAAGTTCTTAGTCCAATCTCAGGAGGAACCTATATGATAATCAATAGTGGTGGGCCAGGTCAGCCATGGCCGACCCTGAGATTGTCTCAAATTGAGCTGCATTTGATCATCTTTTAGGGCTGTTCAGCTGGACCTGAGCCTATTTTCTGGGCTAGCATTTGCCAATTTATGTTTGAAGACCTGGCTATAGGCCCGTCCAGTCCAACATACTTACCACTGGGAGGCACATATTTTTTTCAAATGGGTTAGGCCAGGTTCTATAGGTTGTATATGGGCCTGGGTTCAGGTACAATAACTCAATGACCTTGCCTTGGACATGCCTCTTCCTGACCCAATTCCACCCATAAACCCATCATCAACCTAACCCATAAACCCATCATCAGTACAGTACTGATCTCATGGGCCCTGCTTTAGTTACAGGATGCCTTAGACTTAACCTAGATTTGGAGATAGTATCCATCTGAAAATAGTAAATCTCTTCAGGTATGTATGCTATTGCTTTTGATGTGCTCCCTCTTTGCCAAATATTTGAAGCCCAATCAGATCAACTGTTTGGATCATAGAAACATGGACACCTCTTTAGCATAATCTAGGCTTACTGATGCTTGTAATTATCACACCATTACTAAATTTTGTTCTCACTTCCAAGTAGGAACCATGGTGGATCCGGACCCAGATCCATCTTCATAAATTAGATCGTGATCGGGATCCAGATTCAACACTAGAGGGGGAAAAAAGACATCCAGTTCTGGATCTGAATCCAAAAAATACGATGCGGAGTGCATTAAATTAAATAATATAAAACTTTTAAATATACACATGGAGTAATTAAATGGTAAATGATTAAAACTAAATCGACCCTCGAATAATAATATTACTAAAGCTATGTAGGACATTAAAACTTACGTATTTTTAATATAAAGTTACACTACAAAACTCCAAATCCTCAAGTTGAAAACATATCATTTCCGAATGCTCTTCTAGCTGGATCCAAATTTCTCCCTAATCCAGAAGATGCTTTTCCTACCTGCTTTATTCGAAGCCGGAGACTTCAAATATACTCAAATAATTGGATACCCATTTGCAACCCTGCTCACAACCTAAGGATACCAATGGAGCAAAGATACTAACCTTCCATACTTTGTTCCTTGCTGTGAAGGCTTGATGACCTCAATTACTTTCCAAATACAATACTGTCAATGGTCTGGGTATGGACAGCATGCGCATTAGCTGCATATGTCTCAAATATCAGACTTAAATCAAAGATCACAAACAGCTAATGGTGGCCTCCAAAACAGCCTGAAAGACTTTGATCCAGCTGTTCATATTGCTGAATAACTCCACATTGCTGTATAATCTTGCCTGCTGAATTCTCTGTTTTATAGGAAGAAATTCAAAACTCTCTCTAGTAACTACCCTGAAATAACTTTCAGAATTCCCTTTTTTTCCTTTTGGTGCTAGCACCTGATGGATTTCAACTTTGAAAAGAGTTTGAAGAATTTTGAAATTCTACAGATATGAATCTCCAAACTCTTCCTATGGAACAGACCATGTTCTTTATTTGGGCCTGGATTGTGGCTTCAACATCTAATTCAGATTTGAGTCTGCAAATCTAAAACATATCCACAATTTTAAATGGATAAGATTTGGTAAGCTCATGCTTGTGGGGCTCACCTTTGGTCCATTCAAATGGACCAAACACATTACCCCCTAAATTGCACATGTCCACCAACTTTCGGTCAGATCCGAATTTGCTGGACCGTTGGATCGACTATGTATCGATCCGAATGGATTATTGACCATTAAACTTTTGGGCCCATATGGAGGTGATAGAAATCACGGATAGGGCTGATTTTTTCCAGAGGAAGATCTCAGGGAGTCTTTCAAATCCCCCACATCCCCATCCTCATGTGGGTCCCCAGGTGAGCCCCACCACACACTTGAGCTTACCTTATCTTAAGTTTGAGCTCTCCATATATATATTTGAAAAGCTAAATCGTGGTTTTAAGAATAAGATCAGTTAGAACAATTTCATGGTATTCAGGAGTTGGGTTGTTATCCCTCAAGATCTAGGACTGGGGAAGTGGGGTGGCAGGGATTGAGGTCTAGTCAAAATATTCATGTATGTGCTCAACCCCAATTAGATCCGTTTTATCAATCAGTTTGGAAATCTCAAATCAAACCTAACCAGAGATTAAAGGTAGAAAGGGTTGGCAGGAACCTTGACTTGACAAGTCTGACTTCTGGTTGGTTGGTGAGCCATGAAGCTCAGTTAGCAGTTACAGGCCCAACCCAAACATCACTTGTGTATTAATAAGGTTAGAAATATCAACCCAAACCTTAACTACTGGGTTTGGCTGGGAGAGGGAAACTGCTTTGTATAGATGACTAGCAACAAAGGCTGGGCTTAGATTGAAAATATGTTAAAATTTAAGAATTCTTTTGAAATATTGTTAAGATAAAATAAATATAAAATAAGAAATAAGACTCAAATTCAAACGTTCATAAAAATCTCCTATGAGAGAGGTCTTAAGAGAGAAAGATTAACCCAAAGTGAGGTGGCACCTTAAAACAATGTGGGTTTTTTGTGCATACTTCTTTTAAAGGAGAACTCATTGCTGCTGGCGTGGCACCCTCTACAGCCCACCTCCCCAATTGCTTTAATATATATAAAGTGCTCTTGAAAACATAAGTTTATTGAGACTCACACAGATTATTTTTGTTGTTGTTTTGCATTTTTTTTTTTTTTTTTTTTTTTTTTGTAAAGAATATGTGAGAATGCTACTTTGCAATGTAAGAGCATCTCCAAGAGATACTTTAAATTTGGATATGCTTTTTAAAAAATGAAAGCTGATGTGGCATATGTATTTTGGCATATGTAACTTGGCAACTCCAAGAGAGATGTAAAATGCAAATGCAAGTAGGCCCATGATCATTATTTTATGCAAAAGAAATATTTGCACCCAAAAGCTCAAATGCAAGTGGCCCTCACCATTATTTTATTCAAAAAAAACTTTTGAAGTATGCTTTATGATATGCCAAATTTGGCATACCATCTCATACTTCAAATCCATGTAGGCAAAAGAAGTGTATGTTGGAGTCTCTCTCATATGCCAATTAGAGCAAAAGGAGACTGACATGGCAAAATAAAGCATCTGTTGGAGATGCTCTATGAGGCTCTGAAAAGAAAAGAAGGCTATCTAAACACAATGCTATTTTATTTAAAACCACCATTTTAATAAAAGAAAATTCTGACCAATATAGAGATTTTTATGAAAAAGATCAGAAATGGTGATTTGCATGAAAATTTTCCAACAGTTGTTTGTTATTAACAATTTACAAACCTCAGTCTTATATTTTTCTAAGCATTTTACAAACCTTTCATGGTGAGAACTTAGAACATTAGAGGGGTATTACTTACTGGCCCAGGTTGGGCTGGGAAAGAAGTTTGACCAAGCCCGACCCATTTAGTTTTCAGCCTAATATTAATGCTGATATATACCTAGCCTACTTGCCTGAATGCTAAATACATATGGCCAGGTTGGGCCTTTAGCCCCTTACGCATATATAAGTGTGGCCAGTTTAAGGATAATGCCACAAAATTAGGCTTAAGTGCTTAACCCCAATGGACAAGCCTAAAAATACAGCCCAAATCCAACCCAGTGCAAGCCGGGCTACGGCTGGTCCAGGAGACCTTTAGCAAAAAAAAATACATAGAGAACACCATCAACTTTGTAGCTTTTTTTTTTTTTTTTTTGCCTATGTTTGAATACTCTGGGAGACTTTAAACTTGAAAATCCAGAGATCAATCTCAGGGCATGTGAGAGATACTAAGGTGCAAATACCGCTCAATCATGAGTGTGTTAGCCCATCAACTTTGTGGTTGGATGGGATGTATGAGATACTTATGCTCTCTGGGACTGGAAAGGAGAATCACTTTTTTTGTCTTTAGAAACTTTTTTTTCCTTGGGTCTGTTTTGAGGGGAAATAAGCAATTATATTCTTTTACATGCTTTCTGCAAAATGCAGGAAAAAAAAACTCTCTTCAAATTAGTCGAGACTGTTTCTTTTTCTTCTTTTTTCAGCAGAGAAGGGCATTCCGTAGTATTTGACCCAGCAAGACTAATCCCCAGGCGCACGCATGACCTGCAATACGTGCACCAGATAAATCTAGCTAAAAAATCAGCCTGTTATTTTTATTTAAAAAAGCTAAAGTTTATCTATTTATATTGCCTTTCTTGTTTCAAAAGTTCTAAAATGATCTGAGAAATATAGCTTTCTACTGTACTCCAAATAAAATGAAGACAGACTGAGACTACTTTCCTCTTTCTCATCCTAACAAAAGGATTATAGTAAAATGAAGATGCACAACTTCAGAGTGGTGACTGGTGATTAACCTTCACAAGGGGATTCTTGCTACTCCTTACCCAGAGGCATTTACAACAAAGAAACATTTTGTCATACCAAGGGGTTTAGCAACTGTAAAAACTGACTTAATCCTCTTATAAAACCTCTAACCATGTGTAAAACCACTTGATACTAACAAGCATTTTGAATAAAACAATGTTATTACAACCGAAAGGGTAAACAATCTTGAACATAATAAGAGGACCGCGATATTGTGATTTCATGGGTGTCTAACCGGAAGTCGAATCTTTGGAAATTCCAATCCCCCTTCAATGAAATTCGAGTTTTATCTTCTCTCTCTCATTAATATTGCCTTTCGCAATGAGTCTAGATTGGCCAACCATATGACAGACACACTTGCAAAACAAGTGGTTTACATAAGAGGACAAGTTCAGTATTGACACAAATTATCAGAGAATAAACAATGTAGCCAGCACCAAATGGTTACTGGGTAAATATAAATGGCAGTAATGTCAAAGGCTCTGGGGTGAAAATATTTTTGAAAAATTTACAGCAAACACCTTTGTTTTTTTTACAATGTACATCCACCTGTCGACAAAATCTGACTTAATACAGGATATTAATGTAAAAGGGTCATTAAACTTGAGTTAGTTTAACCAAGATTTGTAGACACTCCAGGTTTAAACCAAACTAAATTAGGTCTATGGGAATTTTCTTCCTCATACAAAACAAAATATACTAACAAGTCAATGGAAAAAAAAGGGGCCTTCCAATCAAGGTCATCAAGCATAATTGCCAGGTTTATGGAGGTGGTTAATAGTAAGTATAGAAAAGGTAATTGGTAGTTATCTGC
The DNA here is from genome assembly GCA_028538565.1 of Umbellularia californica. Taxonomy (NCBI): domain Eukaryota; kingdom Viridiplantae; phylum Streptophyta; class Magnoliopsida; order Laurales; family Lauraceae; genus Umbellularia; species Umbellularia californica. The sequence goes on from JAPQWN010000009.1 coordinate 44,510,890, forward strand.
AAACTCCCAATATACTTTTTAGTGATTTTACATAGAAGAAGGTGAAATTGAAATCCCCAGAATTCTGCATCACTTGCATTTTCAAGCAGCAGTTTATATAACAGATTTACAGAAACCACATGTGAGGAACTCTTATCAAATCCAGGAGGCAAGACCTTTCATGCCAATTCAGAGAAATTACAGGAATAAGACATTTCAACAGTTCCCACATTTACATCTTGGGTTGCTTCTACATGTTACATTACTTCTTGGGTAGCTTAAGTTTAAGCTGCATGTAACATTACTTTTTGGGTAGCTTCAGTTTAAGCTACATGTTACATTACTTCTTGGGTAGCTCAAGTTGAAGCTACAGCATTTCTTAGGACGAGCTGTGCAGAGATATAAATACAAGAGAAACTGCACGCTCACTTTCGTGTATTTGATTTAATTACAACCCAGACCAGGCATGTTCAAAAGCTTGCCTGAAGAGTGCTTCAAAGCTTTGCAGGCTGTGTAGAAGGGCAGAATCGTAAATTTTCAATTGAATATTTTTCATCCCTGCAGAGGAAAAAGGAAAGAAATGGATAAGAAATGAGGAAATAAAAATGCTGACATTAAAATCAAACCAAATGCCCCCACTAATTTTTTTTAAGCATTTGAAACTACTTTGGGAATTTTCAGCAGATACATGTGTAACAGTGTAAGGGCTCATTGCCCATTGGACACTGTAAACTGCATCAGGTCAAAAAGTGTTTTCTCAACTCAAATTAAAATCAAGGGAGTTCTATTGCAAACTTTCCGAATAAAGAATAAAGTACTTCCCTACCACATAGGGAAAGTATACCTGTCTCCTTCGCCTACTCTGGACAATGCACAATACCCGTGCCATCACACAGCATGGTAGAAGAAAGCCAGCAAACTGAAGAAAGGAAACCTAGCAATAAAATGTACTCAGTTCAGGTTTGTATTATTATTATTATAGACCATAACACAATATTCACACAAACAATATGCATGTGCACATATTCTACAATTAACGTAGACCAAAAATTGTGTAGCGGGACAGACTCAGGTCCAGGGGTCCTGTATTTACTATTTACAGCTGGGGGACGGCATGTCTGGCTAACCATGACGGATAATGGACTTGGCCATGTCTTCGCAAGTGCAAGGGTCAGACACAAACAAAGCATCATGCACAATGATCATAGAAATCTTATGAGTCCAACAGGCCTGTCTATTCATATGATAAGATTAGGATTTTGACATGTTATATTAATAGAGTTCCTATAGTAGCATCAAAAAGTTATGAAAAACGTAGAAAGACTTAAACCAAAAGATACAGAAAATGGGGGGGACAAATAAAAAGGTATGATGAGGTATGTAAACAGCGCACAATTTCTGGCAAATATTTGGAAAATAGAGTTCCTATAGTAGAGTATCAAAAAGTTATGAAAAATGTAGAAAGACTTAAACCATATAAAAGATTAAACCAAAAGATACAGAAAATGGGGACAAATAAAAAGGTATGATGAGGTACGTAAACAGTGCATAATTTCTGGCAAATATTTGGAAACTCAATGTATGTTCCCAATGGATCGGCGGTTAGCACTAAGCACATTTCTAGGCAACTTCTACAATTTCGAGATCATTTCAGGAATGATATCAACTACATGCATGATGCATAATTCAAGGTTAAGTTTGGCTAACCTTCTACCAGAGGCCAAATTTATGCCACTGAACCAAGCCGGCAGAAAGGAGTTAACTCCTTGCTAATATCACATGATATACATAAGTGCAAATGGATGTTTGAACAAGCATGCGTATACATATATTCAGAAGTAGGTATGTTAATGTGTGCATTATTGCGTGTCCGGCCATTTCAGCACATGGTGGCAAGCACAATAACTTACATTAAAGAAGGCTGATGCATCCTGCTCTCCTCCAGATTCTTGTGTGACAAGAAGAGCATGACGAACAAGCAGAAGTATCATTAGCTGCAGAGATTAGTAAATCCTTTCAAACTTCTGATAGCAATGAAAATGGAAAAGACAGACAGAAACAATCAATAAAGTGATGGAGTAGCATACAATAAGAGCAACAGCACGACAACAGGCAATGTGACTGTTATTTGCAGCAGCATAATCCTCATACTCCGCTTGCAGCAATCGATGCTCAGCAGCTAAAGCCAGGAAAGGGTCGTGGACATCAAGCCGTGTGCCCCAACTGTGTCTATGAAAAAGAAAAAAGGAAAGAGAACAGTGAATCACAACACTCCACTACAAATAAGGACAAAGTAGCTTTGCAAAAAAATATTATGTGTGTGTATGTATGCATATTTAAAACTGTTATGATGTGCAGATTGGAACATAGAAAATGTAAACTGCCAGTTAAAACACTGTGACATCACCAATTAGGGGGGGTGAAAAGATAATTGCATGCAGTTGACAACAAATAATCTATTGATCTTCAAAATTCATAAAAGAAAACTTAACCAGTTAAAAAATACTCTAAATGGAAAAGGGTGAGTTTTGCCTTTACAGAAGTGATCCACTGGCTCCTATTGTTGGCAAGTGACTACCATGATTAAAATTAATGGGATCTGTGCACAAAATGAATAGGTGCACAACAACCAATGGGAGGACTACAAGAGCTATGAGTCCATGTGCTACTAGACTAGTTCACATAGTTAGAATATTTGCAGTTATGCAGTACCAAAATTCATCCATCACACACAAATTATACAAAAGAAGCAATAAAACAAAATAGCACTTCCAGATTTTATTTTATTTTTTTCATATTTTTCTAATGATGGAAAAATGCAAAAATACTGAACTTACTACAGGCACAGGGGGGTCGTGATGAGCCCACAGAAAATAAAACGCAAGGCTGACCATTGCTACCAATGGTGGCAGTGTCGTGTTGTTTGGGAACTAAAAACTTTTATTCAAGTCCTTGGGAACTAAGATTTTAGTAATTAAGGCTCAACAAGACTAGACGGGGCCCAAGGTGAGTCTACTTAAAACTTAACCAAGACACTAGCTGACTTTCAAACTTTAAGCCCTTTTATTGTCCTTTAATTTGGGGGAGTTTTTCAGGTTAACAGAGCACTTAGTAAACTTTAGAAAGTGCGCCCAAGAATGTTTTCATGGGCTTCTTTATGTCTTTTTGGTTAAGTATGATAAATAAAAAGAGAAAGGATGGTCCAATTTTCATAGTAACCTTTTGATTTATTAAAATAAGATGGAGTGCACCACAGGTAAGTAATGGTTTGCAAGAGGACATAACTAAATCAATATAAACACTGTTTTGTGGTTGACCTGAGATTTGGGTGACTGGCATAAAGCATGGGTTAGCTCCCCCCGTCATGTGTTTGAATCCTGCACCAGACTTACCTGGTGCACGTGTGTGTGGGTTTTGTGCGTGCGCCTGGGGGATTAGTCCTGTCCGGTTATATACTACGGGAAACCCTCATTTAAAAATTAAAAAAATAAATAAATTATGTTTGTATTCATTTAAAACCCAGAAAAGATTTATTGAGATGTTTATGACTGGCTGGTTTAAAGACAGATTTGTGCATCATTGTTATTGTTGCTATTTCACTTTCTCTTGTGTATTTTATATACTTTAACAGTAGTTTAATTTGAAAATTATACTGACCACATGAATATCTTTTTCAGGTTTGCGAAAATGAACATCTAGTACCAGCGTCAAATTTGAATATACAAATTCACAATACTGGAATTAAAATCATACACATGTCACCCATATAAACTTTCAAAGCTAAAAGTCATAGATATATAACCACACTGCCATATCAGATTCTAAGTGCTCATGTTAGATCCCTAAAACCATTATAAATGCACCAAAAGGAATGACTGGATATCAGATTCAAGTATTATGAATATGCCTGAAAGAATGCTGGCATATGTCTACTGAGGACAAATGATGTCAGACAGTATTTAGTTGCAGAGAGCATCCATTTAAAGTCTCCAGCTTCAATATATTACAATTCTTATAGCATGTTAGAAGATATCAAGATACACTATTTCAAAGCATCTTTGATGCATTTCTCCTTGTGTGCATGATCTCCAGTTCATCAGGCTGAGGCAGTACATGTGTTACATGCCATGAATATGGAGCACAATTTGAATATACAAATGTTCTGAGTGAAAAGTACTTGAACACGACATGGTAAGCCCGCTTTGTCAATGTATGCACGAGTTCAAGCACATTTGCGTGTTATGAAATACAATATACCAGCACATAAATGACTGGTAGCGAGCACAAACAAGCAGGTTAACTGGTAAAAAGTCAAGGTGTACTTTGATTAACCACAAATGACAAATAGCACTCAGAGACAAACAGGTTAACAGGTACAGATCAAGATCAGGACAAGACATGCACAACAAAGTTGAAGCTTGAACCATAGATTGGAAGTGCTTGAACTATCCCAATTTCCATACATAAAATTCTAATAGATTAACTGCTGAAATGGGTGTTGATCAGACTACATCCCAAACAAAAAGGATCTACAGGTTGTCTTGGGAACAGGTTTTGCTCACTGAAGAAACTGCATTAACTCATCAACAGATCCCAAACTAACATAAGAAAATCAAGAGAGCCAATCAAATAACTGGATTACTTTGACAACAAGGGGCCTTTGAGACAATGGTTGTCACTTGTCAGTGTCACATCAGTTGAACCATTCAAAAAACAAAAAAATGCTTCAGCTGAAATAGAGCAGAGGAAAGGACAAGGAAATAGTTGACATTCAGCAACCAGTTTGGTGACTAGAAAAAAAAAATTGCACATTTTTCATATCCTGCAGGAATATATGGATGGAGATTTTGTTTGTTCAAAATATTTTTAATCTGACCCATTCCAATTTGTAGAATATGCAGCATTTTATAGGATGAAGGTATTAGAAGATACCTGATATCAATTGTCATGCCTTCAGAACTACATCTTTTAGGTGGTAGAGAATAATTTGGCGCAAAGATCTGTTAAATAATTTAGAGAAGGAAAAAGAAACATCACTTCATTTCTTTGCCATAAAAAGGAAATGCTTGAAATTTATGTGTAACAATTAAAACTATGATGCTTGGGAAGTGGAAAGTCTAGAAGCTAAACTTGGAGTTTGCTCTTGTTTTTATCAGGCCAATTAATAATTTTTTAAAAAAATAAGAACAGAGAGAAATACCATAAAATATTTTGTAAATGATCAAAACCAACAAAAAAAAAAAAAAATGTTTAGCTTCCCAACTGACCTTACACAAATGGAACTATAGTAAGTCATCCTCTAACATGGTCAAGGCATCTACAGCTCTATAACATTTTTGGAATTTAAAATTTTAAAAATATAATAATAACAATAATAATAAAAGAGAGGATATATAGTAAACGGCAACTACATTGAATAAATTACTTAAAGATGGACACTTGCATCCAGCACAGGTATTATTAAATAATATTCAGCTAAGCATTAGCAATGTATTAACTGTCACAAATTTAAAATGAAAGAATGATCCCAAGAAGGCAAAACAAATAAAGCACCCTTGCAACATGCCCTTTAATTCCTAGTCATCAAAACAACATGTCAAAAACCTAAAATTTCACTCTAACAAAATTGCCAAATTAAGAATGCTTAAGTAGTAAAGTGCTCCGTGAGGAAATGAAATGTGAAAAAATAAACAAATTTTGCAAATACACTAATTTTAATATCGATGAAACCAACACTGATGTAATCAACAGAAAAAACATCAGGTTATAATTAATCTATTTGATGGGTAATCCCTGAATGACAACTTTGAAAAATAAATTATGAGTGATGAACCAACATTGAACTGCTTAAGGGTTTTAATAAATAAATCAGTTTCTGAGCAGACTAACCTTAATTACCAGAGGAAAAATAACAAACCTGATTGCAGATTTCACAGGTGATGTCCCCCTTTTTATTGCACCATCTTTGAATACACTTCCTATGAGCAAACTACAGCCAAAACAAAAAAGTTGAGAATTCAGCCATCAGTAATGCATGATCCCTTAGCACCCAACATAAAAAAACCAAAACTGAAGTATGACAAAAAAAATCGAGCAAGAAAGTCCAGATTAAAGTCCAGATTTCAAATCACCAAGATAAAACCAGATCCAAAATTCTCAAAAACTAGTTCAATTGATAAGAGGGGTTTCGAAAAGAAAATGTATCGCAATCGCAACTACCAAGACCCACAACTTTAAGACAAGCAATGATGGTCAATAATTGTTGCGGTTAGAAATAAAGCAAAAAACAACAGCCCAAAAAACACCAGAATCAAGCACAACTGCAAAGTCACAAAGAAAACTTTGTGATGTATAAGCAATTGACCTCTCCTACAAACAGTAATTCCATAATGTAATTTCCAAAAGCCTGTCCACAACACTTAAAACATTATCAATTCCAGTGAGCAAACAGCATAAATATAGCCATATAAATAAATTGTTATCTATGTAATTAGAATGCATAATACATGTAGAAACTAAATCTCCTCCTCTAATTGGAATAAAAAGGGTCAGATCAATGTAGGTCATGAATCTAATGCCACATACACACTAATTCGCAGAAAACATATATATATCTGTAGCATTCTTTTTCTTTATGAACATGGAAGAAATTTCAAGACCAAAAAAACAAAGCTGCAAGACAAAAGATTCCAAAAAGGCTGAGTAAACACAGTAGGTGAGAGATGACCACAAAAATAAATTCATCCACGTGACAATAGTGAAGACAATAAAAACAAATCTTAGCTAACTTAGGATCCCAGAACCAAAAATCAAATCCAAACAAAACGCAAACGATATTTATTATGCATTCATTGCAATGTACGTTGCATGAAGGGTTGGTGCAGAAATCAAAACCCAAACAACACAAAGCATTCCACAAAAAGGAACCATTAGAAATATCAAGCAAAAAAACAGCAAATCCAAAACCCATCACAGAAACCCACCCCCAAAACAAAACCCACCAGGAAAATGGATAATCCAATTTCATCCCTATACCAATCATACAACTTAAAAGAATAAAAGATGAAGCATAGCACAAATAAAACAAAACCCAGAAATGAGAATCACAAAGGAGGAGAGTCTTAAAAAACTTACCCAAAACAAAAGTTTCTAAAAATGACACCTTTACATGCAATTCAACAACCCCAGATGAAAAACCCAAACAGAAAAAACTTCTTTTTTCAAAAACCCACCTAGAGAAGTAATTCCTACAAAACCCAAAACCCCCAAATGCAGCAAAAACCCAAACAAACAAAAAGCAAAAACATAAGTCTTTCAAAACCCAAAAAACAATAACTGAATGAGAGAAGAAGAAAGGGTTTCCAAAATCCAAATATCCACAAACCCAACAACCAAAAATCAGATTTTGACGCCAAAACCAGCAATCAAAAGCAAAAAAGATCAGACCTTTAGCGTCCCACTACACCCACATGGAGCTTCCATTTCCTTCTCTTCATCTTCTTCCTGGCAAATCCTACACTCGATCATCTCCCCCTTCTCCAACTTCTTCGAACTGGCTTCTTCATCCCCTTTGTTCAAAACACTTCCATTTGCAGAAAAATTCTTCCCTGCTTCTTCTATCCCGGCTCTGCCCGGTCCTTCTTCGTTATTGGCAGATTCAAAGCAAGCAGAAGTCATGATTCTGTCAACACACACCATAACATCGTCCACCATCTCTATCTCTCTCTGCTCTGTATTTAATTACAAGCTTCTGCAAACAACAGAGGAATGCAGAGGAAAAGAGGAGAAGCTGAGTTCATAAAGAAGAGAATAGCAGGGGATAAAGTTACAAAAAGGGTCATGCTTTTTTCAGTGGTATGACGATTTTGACCTGAGCGTTGGAACGAATTACGAGAAGAATTCTAACAGCAAGAAGGTGGATGATGAAGTGATGATATTCTTTTTTATTTGCTAGAGTTGGTACTTACTTTGTGTGGAAAATGAATTGGGTTATCAACCACCTATGGTTTTCAGAATTATTACAAATTGGCTCCTTGATTGTTTGTTTTTGCCCACAATCACCTATGTTAATGTGGTGTCTTAATCACCTATGTTAATTTGGTGTCTTAATCGCTCACCATGATGGACAGGCAAACGTTTTTTTTTATTAATTCTTACGACAAGGATTTTCGGTGATATATAACCCGACAGGACTATTTTCACAAGCACACACATGAAACCCACAAACAAGTAAACAAGATAATGAACAGGGAAAGTTTGTTATCTATAATAGATAAACACAACATATTTAGTTGTACAATGGTTAAATTCCTTAAGTTAAACTAGTGATTTCGAAATTTGTACTTATGTTGTGATAAAAGTTTTATGTTTGCTATTTACCAATACATAATGTACATATATATTCAGGTTTAAGGCTAATGGTGTTTTTTTAATTTTTTTTAATGGTAACGAAAGATTTCATTCAAAGAAAAAAATATACAAAGTACAAAAAACCAAAGAAAGAGATGAAGGGGATGTGTAGGAGAAATGCACCACCTTCAACCCTACTAAAAAAATCATACCCATCCAAAGAAATAACTTATCAATCATTTATATAATCACACTCACCCAATAGTAAAGAATGACAAAGTTTAAATCAGCAGAATTCATATAGTTGATCGAACATAGTTGGGAATTGGGATAAGATTTTGATGATGATGATGCCATCCTAACATCATATGAACCATAATGCTCCAAGGCTAGGTCAACTTCAGACCTGACTTTGGATTGTGGTTGGACTACCGCGTTGCAAATGAACCTATTATTATCAATAACTAAATGGGCTGGATTTGGACAAGCGTTCAGCTTGGCATGACCTCCATGAGCACCCCAAATCTGAAATTATTTCAGAGGTACTAACTTTTGTCGAATCAACCCGTAATTTTGTTGGCTTTATGTGATCACATTGAAGCTAGATATTAGAATATCACAGCCTATTATAACAAAATAAGGCAAGTTCCATCTACTAATCAAACCCCACCTTTTGACTATTAGTCAAAGTTATTAATTGAGAATGTAACTCTCTTCCCCTTTATTTGGTACTAACAAGGAAGCAAAACTAGCCTTCATGTAATCGATCTAATGACCTTAAAAAAAAGAAGTGTATCTTAAAGTGTATGTTTATTTGATGAGATTATCATATATAAGGGCCATTATTTGCAAAACTAAAAAACATGTAGTTGTTTCTAATTCTCAAAAGTTATAGATGGTTATTTGTAAAAATTTCGCATCCGAGTCGACTCATTTTCAGGCTGAGGGGGGCAATGCCACCCACTGTGAGAAACTGCACCTGAAATAAAACCTAGTCTGAGGCTTATCTTAATATCTATATTTAGAGTTGTAAGAGAGCTGGCATTGACAGAATTTTATTAAGTTGATATGTTTGGAGTTCTTGGTGATTGGAATCCAAGTTGGGATCCTCTAAATCTTTTGCTTAATTAGGATAAACTTGTCTTCTTAAAATGCTCATATGTCTTTCTCTAGTAACAACTTTGCCCTTAAAGCCTAAATTTGTAATACATCAGGTTGGTGCTGGTTGGTGGCTGAAAACACAATTTCAAAAAAGGTTTTCCTTGGAATGGAAAAAAAAAAGCGACATGATTAGGACCTATTTGTTTGAAGGTGTTTCTAACAAGAATTGTAGGCGTTTTTCATTTACGACACTAAAATGAGATTATGTTCCCTGAGTATTTTGAGTTTTTTTGCCATTTAAATGTCTAAATATCTTTTATAGTTACTTCTTTTTTTCTTTTTGTTGCTAGGTTAGTCTATTGGCAAAAGTGTTCTGTCAATTTGGAGGTCTGGGCATCGATCCTTTAGGCATGTATATGATATAGAGGTATAAAACACCACCCAATCATAAGTATGTTGCCCGTTAAGTCGCTTTTTAACCTTTTGAACTCTCAGAATTGGAGCATACTCAACTTGCTTATTTGGAGAATTATGCAAAACAATATTCTCAAAAGAAAACGGGCATGTGTGTCCGCCGTTAGGCGCGTAATCTCTCTCTTTCTCTTATCCCACCTTTAACATGAATATGATATGTATTTAACCTTTATTTTACTAGTAATGTAATCAAACATGTCCGAAATGGAGAATCTTTTTCCCTCATTATTTTATACAATTTGCAGCATATAGACTCTCTTCTTTATTCTGATGATTGAAGTAGCTTGCAATTAATAGTAGTTTTATAAGACAAGAAAGACAACCAAACGGGGTTTCCATGCGTCCTTTCAGAAGCATGGAGTGGTCTTGTTCCATGCTTTAAGATTATGATTCTTCTAACAAAGATGAGATATTTGGATGCTTTCACATTTCTGTTAGTTTATGTTCTTGTGTGTGTGTTTTTTTTCTTTCTCCTTGATCCATACCATCCAAATTCATCAGTCTCTCTTGTAGAATCCTTCCCCCAAAATTTACTTCCAAGTGATGTAGCACACTGATATGGGTCAATGTAACAAATAAAAATAGTTTAACTTTATACCCAACTCATTTTATGTATTTAATTAATCCAATGACATATCTCTAAGATTGAATTGGATTGGGGCCAAGACCAAGTCACACACACAGGGACACAGGTCATACACAAGGTGACAATAGGAACGGCTAGAGGTGAGGAATTTTAATCCAACCTGTAAATACAACTGGCAGAAGACAACTCTTTTGATAAGGGGGCCGGGAATGAGACTCGCACATGTAAAAAGAGAGAACCTGCATGCACAGGGACTGGGTGGAAGGCAAGGTTCGGGGGGCGGGGGGGGGGGGTGGTTATTTAAGTAGTTATTTGTACAGTTTTCGATCACCAATTGATTTTAGAAATACTGGATAGCAACTCGGAGCAAACCCTCTTTCTTGGGTTAGAAATCCTGACCCAGTGTCGGAAGTGGAACTTTAATTGACCTGTGAACTTGAAATGTCCAACGCATCCAACCCAACCCGGTTGATCTGCAACTTAGATGGTTAGATATGGATCAAGAAATTATGACCTCGCAATTATGCGAGTTGGGTAAGATTTGAGTGGGCCAACCTTAGCTGTTTCTATCAGATCGACCCATCTGCCATTACTATTGAAAGTCATTGTCACCATAGGATGACAAACCTCAGAAAGTACTTTTCCTTGGGGATGGTCTTGGGACACTTTCTTTTTTTATGTCCAAACACTACTAGTCTTTCAAATTCAAGACACTTATAAAAAAGCATTGGTTCACTTTGGACTGTTTCCACTATTAAATTAATCATGCCAAAACACTTTTTTTTTTCTTTTTGGTAAAACATGCCTAAAGCACATGATTAAATAAAAAAGACCCACTTGTTATATATGCTATTGACCTAATAATGGGCATTTACTTAGGTTTTGTTACGTCCTGCAAGTCACATTTGGCAACAATGAGGAATTCACATATTTGAGGATTCCTCCTTGCCCCTAGGAATAGGGCTTTCCTGCTAAAGCTTCCTCTAGGAAACATTTGATAAGAGGTGAGAAATCCATATATTTGAAAATTTTATACCTCTCCTTTAATATGAGGGCTTTCGTATGAGAAAGGGTTTAGATGTGATAATCCTTGAAAATGAGGATCTTAGGTGGCCAAGATCTTCTAAAATTTAGAATTTCTAAACATGGGTTTTCCACGCCTCTGTGGAAAGCAGGAATTTTTCATGAGGATTTAGTTCGAGAGAGTGGTCAGTTTGTGAAATTGTGAAAGGAAGTGGTGTGCTTTAAAGTGAAGTAGAAGGACAAGGAGACCATAGAATATCCCTTTTGAAAAGTTGATTGGCTTCTTATGCAGCAAGGACGAGAGAGAAATTGGGATGGTCTAGAAACCAAACAAGGGTTCATGTCCACCCTCTTTTAGGACATGATAAGCTTTTACTTGCATTTGTTTTTGGTCCAATGGGAGGAAGCTTTACTAGAAATGGATATATATTCTTGGGAATCTGCGAACGTAGTGTTGCCCGAACAATTCAACAGTGTGGGCGGGGGGGGGAGGGGAGAGGTAGCGGTGGGATGCAAGTGGCAGGACTTGGTTGCGGGGGGGGGGGGGGGGGCAGGCAAGGTAGTGGTGGGATGCAAGTGGCAGGACTTGGTTGGGTTCACCTGGGTGATTCATGAATGGTCTCTCTCATTGCAAGTCATGTATGATGATGAGAAAGCTATGTGTAAAAAATTGTTGGAATGTAAATAGGTATGTCCGTTGTCCCTTAGCTGGATTGCACTTGGAGGTACATGAGTTCTCAATCACAATTCATGTAGAAGAACAAAAGAGGTATGTTACACTAAGATCCCACATCACTCATGGGGCAGTCGAAAGACTCGGCTATAAGTCAAGACCCCCGCCTATTGCAGCATGAGGCTTTTTGGGATGCTTGCAAGCTAGCACAAAAACAAAACCGTGCAGGTCAAAGATTATGCATACAATATCAGACTGGTGGGTCAGGATCCCCCGCCTTATTGCAGCATGAGGCCTTTTGGGACGCCTGCTGGCCATCAAAGGCCCAAAGCATTCAACATCAAGCTGGTGGGACGGGTCTGTGACATAGAACAAACTATAAATTCACATGTTGTGATCCTAATCCTAAGGGGTAGCCCCCGGTTTGGCTTATGACCATGGTTTGCACCCTGAAATTGTGGATTCGAAACCCCACTATCACATTGGGGCTAATAGCGAAAAAAAAAAAAATATATTGTGGTCCTAGTCATGTACAAGGCATTAGTCATAGTCATGTACAACTAGATGTATTATGCATAGGCTCTTTTTTCATTTTTTTTTATTAGTGGGTCAAACTAGACTCGGCCTGTCGAGTTGTGCACGTCAGAAAAATCCAATTGATTGGCCAAGTGGGTAACTAAAGACACTTTCTAAATACTTTAATTATAACTATGTATTCAAATTAACTAAAGACATCTTAAAATATTCTAGTAGAAAATTATAATATGTAGAATCAACTGTTGAATGTTATTTAAATCTACATGAGTTTCATATGAATTGCATTTTTAATTTTCAACTGCTATTTATTTGAAATGGTAGCTCAATAGTGGGCCCCGGTCCTTACACCGAGGGATCTATCCCTAATTATAGCACTAATGGTCTAGGACTTGTGTGACTTGTGTAGGGGGTGTGTATCGGTGTGTGAGCATATAAGAAAAAACAGATTAAAAAACTGTTATTTATGTTTAGTTAAGCTTTTAGCACTTCTTAATTTAAGCCTTATTTGCAATTTTGTTTTTGTTTTTGTCTTTTTTAAATGTGTAGGGGCAGAAAGGTTGACCCATTCATCTTGGCCAGATCAGGATGGCTTAAGCCATTCAGTCTTTACACAACTAACTTGACCTGCACTCGATGCTCAACTCCTAAGCTAACCCACCAAGTGTAGGTTAAGAGTTTGGATCCTTAAAAGGCGTTGAATTTAGAAAGATCTTGAGTTAGAGGGGAATTTCACAATAGAGTCCAGTTGTTGAAAATCTAAGCCATGCAAAATAAACTTCCTCCCATCGTAGGAATGACCCTTCGATAGAGAACATGATTAGCACAATCTCATGCACATTCATTAGTTATTTCTTTTCAATCAAATGATCAATCTTAGGGCGAGAGCAATTCATATTGAGTTAGAGTATGGAGATGGTGGATACACTAGGAATAGATTTGTTTATTGGGGCCTACTTCTCGGCGTTAACTCCTTTTGACTTAATATTTCTTTTGAGTCAAAGAGTAGAGAGGATCCTAAAAACTCATAGGTTAAATGTTGAATCCCACACATTTTGAGGTAAGTGGATTTTCATATGTTGATTTTGCATGGCAACCATATGAATGCCTATGTAAGAAAAAAAAAAGTTATTTTGCCTTGTGCACACTTCAATTAATTTGGGGAGTGGGATAGGGCATCTAAACTGTTTAATAAGCAGGATAGCATGGGCTAGATAGCTACAACCTACATATGATGTGGATTATGCGACCAACCTGCTTTTTTTTCGACCAACCTGCTTTTTTTGCGACCAACCTGCTTTTTACTCGCAACAAAAGAAAAGGAAGAAGAAGAAGAGTGGTAACAACCTCCCGCAACCTGTCCTCACCTATTTTGCCCCAGTTCACCTTGCAGTAGGGCGACAACCAAGGGTGGAACTAGAAAATATACCTTGGGAGGTAGTGGTGGACTTGGGATTTTCATTTAAAGGTTGTAAACCTTAATAGGAAGATTGGTTTTGGAGGCAAACTAAAGATTTTCGTGTAAATTTTAAAGGATAGACCCATGATTTTTATTGATTTTATTTTTAAAAAGCACAGCGGTTTTATGGGTGCAGTTGCACCTACGTGCTTGTGCCTGGGTCCGCCCCTGTTGGGGTCAACTAAGGAAATAAAATCTTGGGGACCAATGTAAAAAGGACTAAATTTCTGAATACATGTAAGGGGCAGCTAATGGCGGAACTAGGAAATTTTCATTTTCTAAGCCACTGTTAAACATGAAGTATAATAATAATAATAATAATAAATGAAAAAAAAAAAAAAAAAAAAAACACCGAAAGAGCAATGTTGAAAATAGATATAAATTACTCATAATAGTTGGGGTTTTCTACAATTGTCAGCATGGCCCCCATTTCGGCCTGGGCTTACGTCTACCTTGCTCTGCTGCTCTTGTAGGGTTGGAAAGGCCTCGAGTTTGTAGGTTGAGTTCGGTTATGTCTTCTTTAATACCAACTAGGTAGGGTTGTAAACGGGCCGGTTCCGGTCTAGGTCCATGGTGGACCCGGGACTGGAACCATTAAAGAGAAGGTGGAACCGGATCCGGAACCTTTTCAGAACCGATTTCTTGGCTTCGGAATCGGAACCAAAACCATATATCGGACGGGTCTGGATCCGGGTCTCGGTCAAAGTAGATAATGATATTAAAAAAATATGATTTTTAGGAGAGATTTTTTAAAATTGGGGTAATATGTTGGGTCTCGGGTCCACAAGTCCGAACCAAGGTGGAACTAGACCCGAACCCATTAACTTATTGGGGCCTAAATAAGGATCCAGACCCGATTTTTAACGAGTCGGAACCTTCGGGCAATCCAAAACTTTGAAATGTACGTATTTGTACAACCGAGGATTCCATTATTCCTGGATTTTCATTTATTATGTGAAGAGGTAAATCTTGGATTTTTACCCTGGTACTAGAATGCTCATTAGACAAGACAACCAGGCCCGATCTGGCCCAACCCGCTTGAGGTCGGGCTTGGATTAAGTGATAGAAAGCATGGAGCCCGACCCTGCCCGAGCCCAAATAAAGAGTGCTCATAATTTAGTGATAATTTGCCCAAACAATCTCTAGAGCGTCCATACAAGTGATACAAAACCCTAGTTTGATTTGGCTCAATGGAATAAATGGTGGGCTTGGGCCTAACATTCACGAACAAAGTCAGGCTTGGGCCAAATACATGCATGTGTTTCTAAAATCGGGTTGAGCTGGATATATCCCAGCCCAGTTGACCTTGCCCATGAACACGCCTACCTCTCATATAGGAAATCCAAAACCTCTTTGCGGAGGAAAATAATTTGTTTTCTTTTTTGTTTTTGGCACAAATAAAGCTATCACATCAAATGTGGAAAGGGTGAGTTTAAGGGTGGCAAAATTTAACTCGATTCGTAATATATATGGGTCAGGATAACTCGACCTTCAATAAAATTGGCTCGAGTTAGGGTCAACTTGCAGGACCTACCTCTAACCCATTAAAATGGTTGGTGATCGGACCCCAAGTGTAGGGTGCGATTGTAATAATAATCTGGTAAGACCAGGTCGATCCACAGGGAGCTATTAAGTTAAGGTTTTCCAACTTGTACCTACCCTAAATGAAATCTAAAACTAGCCTAATTAAAAACTAATTACAACCATTCCTACTTTAATTAAAAGAATTAAATACAATCCAATGAAAGAAAGAAAATCCTAAAACTAGATTCCTAAATCTAAAAAGATCAAGTTGCTGCAAAATAGAAAACACATTAGAACATCCACTTAGAAAATATTCTAAAAATATCACTTCCTAAAATTAAAACCAACAATCGAAATTGGAAAATAAAACAAGTTAATGAAAAATAATCAAACCTAAAAAAATGTATCAAATCAAATCAATCAAAATTGGAAACAAATCACCCATCTAAAATCAAATTCCCTAAGATTAGAAGCCTACACTAGATTAAGAACCAATTAACTTTCATAAGTTAAACGCTATATTAAGATAAGAATCTAAATGATGCACTTTCTAAATGAATGCAAATATGAGATTTAACTTTCCTAAATTAAATAATCTACAAGAATGATGATGATGCAATGCAATCTTCCAAAATAAAAATAAAAATTATGGGACAAAATGCATGGACGTGTAACATGAGACACATGAGACTTTCAAATCTGATTTCAGAACTTCAAATAAATTATACTACCACACATGTTTAAAAGATGGAAAAAAAAATATGCATGAAAACTAATGCACTTTTAGCAATAACATAATTCTAACATATTGATGTGAAGAGAGAAGGATAAAGTGCAAAAAATAAAAGAAATGCAAAAAATAAAGATGGTGTGCATAAATCAAAGGTGGTAAAAATATATATATAAAAGTGGCGAGTTGCTCTTTAAAATCTCATTATCAATCTTGGGCCCAAAAAAATTAGAAGTGCAAACCTAGGGTCCCGTTCTTCAACTTGGGTTGTCAATCCAAGTTGAGAATGATAAATTCTCACTTTTTAATAAATAAATTTCAGACTTGGATTCTTAAACTTTTATTGGTCAAACCTCTTCAACTTCACATTGTATTGCCTCAAAAAATACCATGTATCCATAGAAAACAAGGTATATTGTGAGGATGCTAAGGTGAGTTGTTAGTAATTATTCCAAGCCAATTAAAAATATTTAACCAAAAGTAAGAACTAATCCTATTACATGGATCACAAATATAATATTAAGAGATATGCAAATCAAGAACACAAATTAAAAGAAACAACTTTATTTACTAGCATGAAAATTCTTTACAAGGAATATAACATTGAAAAACAAGAATACAAATTAGGATGTTGAGAATCCCTCTTTCTAGTTGAAACCACAAGGTTGGTGGTATGGCCTTTGGAAAGAACCCCCTTGGTGAATTAAGATGGAAGGGCAAGAAAGGGAGAGATGGTATGAAATTCTCTAGAGTGAGAGGTGAGCAATTCTTAAGCATAAGAAGAGATGGATTGTTTATGCCTTCAATTTATAGATTTTTGCTCTCTTTTTTTCCTTCTTTGCTCCAAGTTTGTAGCATGCAATCTTCTTTGTATGGCAAGTCCCTTCGTTGGCCAACAAGTCTTCAAAGAATTAGCGAGGTAAGTGAGAGATTTTTGGTGCTTTCATGTGCAAAATTGCAATCTCGAGTAGAAATTATAGCACTAAATTTCAGAGGCTATATCTTTCTCGTTTTAGCTCCGATTGACACAATCTTAGATTCTAAAGATATCTCCTCGAAAAGATCTTTCCAACGGTGTATGGATTGCACCAATCCGACGGCTGGATTAAGAGTTATGACTATTTTAATCTTGCTGCTTCTGAAAAATCCGAAAATAATTATGCACATATGGGATGTTAATTGTGCAATGGGGTGTAAGGGACCCATGTGGACATCCGAATGGATTTTGGGATATTTATTTCCTTGTTTCTTGACTCCCCTTCTATTTTTGGCTTGCTTCCAAACTTCTTTGATTGACTAGTCAACTCTTTTAGCATACTTTCCTTTCTTGATCTTCTTTTTTTATTTTTGAGTTTTCAAACTTAGTAAGAATTAGATCTTACCAAATCCGAAGTTTCCTTTTTTTATCTTGAAATCACAAATCTAACTTTCCATTGTTGACTTTTCAAACTTTCCAAAAATACCAAGATATGTGGGTCCACCTTGAAAGATGTCCTACCCTTGATCTCTTCAAATTTCACCAATGTGGGTCCCATTCTTGATTTCTCCTACACAAATTAAAATAAATGGATTCAAGAATAATTTTATGCAAGGAATTTAGATGGACAATGCATGGGACCCTACTTGATGTACCCGAAATAGCCGACTTTCCAAAAACAAATCTCCAAAAATGGCAGGTTTCATGAATTTATGCAAAAAGTGTGATTTTTGAGCAAATTATGTATGAATGTACTTCAATAGATCAAAAATGCATAAAATCATGATATGACACTAAATGAGGCTCTCTTGGCATGATAAGTCCTTAAACTTACCAAAAATAACTATGAAAATATGCATTTTTAAGGATTTATCAGTTGGTTGAGGGCTGACCCTCAAACCCTTCAAACACAAACCATCTAATAATAGTTTATGTACATGAAATTAGTAAGCTCTTTTTTTGTTATCGGAGGGTTCCCAACCCTTTGGGCTGGACTAATCCCTCCGGGTCCAGAGGGATGCCGGATAAACTCCTCTATAGTCCCAGTGTGGTTGTGCAGTTTCGAACCTATAACCATTGAGTTGGGCTTTTTTATTTTATTTTTTCCTATCATGGAGTGTAACTTAAAAACGCATCATTGATATTAAAATGGATTTGATTTGGGCCAAGTTTCTACAAGTTGGATCGGGTTAATTCGGTTGACTTGTATTAAATACTTGTTTACGAGTTGGGTTGGGTTGGGTTGGGTTAAAGTTCTTTAACCAGTTTTAACAACAGATCAAATAAGGGCCAAACTTCAACCCATATATATACTTTGTCAACTCAACCCGATTTGACTCGGCCCAAAATGAGCATCTAACGCCATGATCCTTTTACAAGTGAACTACCCAAATAAGCCCTAAAAATTCATGGTATATTTCCAAAAAATAAAAGTAAAAAATACCTTAGTCCTAATGAGGAGGCTAAATGGAAGAGGGTATTGAGTGTAGTTTTAGACCTTTGGTACAGGTTCTGGTCTAGGCCTGTCAATGGGATGGGACGGGTTTGGGCTGTCCAATCCCGTCTCGAAAATTGGACGGGCCTATCAGGGATTGGACAACTACAATGCCTATAGATGGTCTCTTTGGTCATTTGGGCTCTCCTTTTGCTCTTTTCTTCTTTTATAGAGTGCAAGTTTAGCGAGTTATGAGAGTAAAACAGATGTGTTAATTGAAATTGAAGACAGAGATTGGCACCATTTAACTTCGATTGAAATATCACTTGCATGAATAAAAGTAATACAATTCTCCTTAAAAATAGATTAGAAAATGAAAAAAAAGAGAGGCAGTTCTTAATAGAATTAATAGCCAAGGGAAATATAGATCATGTAAATCTTTGATCATAAGATTGAAGTTGAGGATATAGATCGACACTATCTAACTTCGATTGAAATTATTAAAACTATATTGTGGGCGGGACGGGCCGAACGGGCTGGGCATGCTCTATTTCCATTTTGGCCGGGCTTTCTAATAATTTTCCAGGCCCATTCCAAGGGGCTAAATCAACATGCCTATCCTGGTCCTCCTACAGAGCGATATAGCGTAGTAGTTTTGGCGGGCGAGGTTTAACACCTGCAGCCTGCAGAGGGTTCTATCTTTTCATCCCTCCCTCCCTCCCCAAGATCATCGAATCTGTGTTCTCTCTCTTCTTCTCCAAATCCACCTCTTCAGATTCTCAAGCCAAATCCAGGTAAAGTGCTCTTCTCTCTCTCTCTCTCTCTCTCTCTCTCTCTGTGATTTCCCAAAGTCCCATTTTTCTCAGATGGAACGGCTCTTTCTCAATGTTGGTGCTGCTGCTTCTTCTTCTTCTTAAAATCACTGTAGCTTCTGTGAAAAAATTGAGAAATTATGAAATCCGGATGCTCTGAGACGAGCCCCGTAAATCCATTCATTGGGTCCAGCTCTAAAATTCGAAGCATCTCTAAGTCACTGGTCCTCTCTATAGTCCAGACTTAAAATCCAGTCATGGTTGGGTTAATCTTCACATTGGTCACTGCAGAACAACTGATTTCACTCACTTATTATTATTTTTTTCAACTACCAAATTGTGGGTGTGTTCAAGTCCAGTTGTATTGAAGTTTTTGAGTGGTTTAGATTTCAGAGGAGCTCGATTGGGAACTATGGTAGCATTGTATGAGAAACGATGTAATTGGTAGAGATTGCAAAGACCCTTTTTTTTTTTTTTTTTTTTTCTTTTTAGTTTTGAAAGTTGATGCTATCTTTATCTTTATTGAAAGAGCAGAAACAAACAGATCAATTGCACATCATACTACAAACCATTTCCATTAACTCGGCGTCCTGTGAGTATACAGTGCGGGATTTTCATTCTCAGCTGTCCACAAAAGCAGGATTGCCCTAATTAAAATCGCTCACTGAAGTAGGAGAAAATCGACCCAATATGGAAATATGAAAACAAAATCTGGCTCTTGCCATGCAGTGAATCTTCTCTAGTTTGATTCCCTTGTGCCAGAAATAGAAGATGAAACTCATCTGATAACACAAAAAAGAATTTCCCTCCACCAAACTTTAGACTGCACCAAGCTCTTTAAGCACCTTGCAACCCGCTGACAATTCCCTAGCTTCATATTCATTAGATGCGACATCTCCCAAAGACCCTGAATGATTGCAACTTTTTATGTAAGGTAACTGATAAATATATTAAAATAGGGGAAAAAAAAACTACAAATAAGGGAACCCAAGAAGGCAATGAACTAAGGAAGCCAAAGGGAACAAGTTAAAGGACACAAACTCTTGACACAACTAGGCCATTTGTGATCACAAGGTTCTCCCTTTCTACACTTAATCTTCCAAAGCATCTGCTTCTTTGTTTCCAAGACCCTGAATAGTTATGAATAACGTATCCACTACTATTTCAAATTAGACCACCACATCTAGCTCCCCTTAATTCCTTGGACCCATTAGAATGCAATCCCATTTTTTGAGTCTTAAACTTTTAAATATTCATTGATTTTTCTCCTTATGTATGTGAATCTTGAAGAATGTGTAATGAAGTCATATTTAGCAAATATGAACTATTGGTTAGCTTTTCTGTACTGAAAAATTAACACACTAATTGTCAAAGAAAAAGAACCAATTGTAGTTTTTCTTTACGTGCATTGTGGGTCTAATAGTGAGGAAAGGTTAGGGATGTAAATGGGTCACCGATTCTTCGATTACATGGAGTTTCCGACCTGTTAATAATCTGTTTTGAGTCCTTATTTAGGTCCCCGATAAGTGAAAGGGTCTGGATCTGGGTCCTTTTTTGGACCCTTAACCTAAACTTGTTTGGGTCTGGTTCCACCTTGGTTCTAATCCATGGACCCGGGACCTAGCATACTATCGCAATTTTCAAAAATTCCTCCGAGCAGCTTGTTTTTCCCCCAAATCATTCTCTACCCAGACTTGGACCCGGACCTGTCTCATATATGGAACCGGTTCTGGTTCCATCTTCTCATTAACAGTTCTGGTTCCGGGTCCACCATGGACCCGGACCCGGATCCGGACCCGAACCGACCTGTTTACATCCCTAGGAAAGATTGTGGATGAAGTAGAGATGAAACTTCGGAGTTATAGAGAACGCCTCCTCAATTAGGGTCGAGTGGTAAAACAAAACTTACAAAGGCAGCTCTGAATAGTTTGGATTTTTTATTTATTTATTTTGGGGTGGTGGATTGTGGGGTGGGGGCAGTGACGGATCCAGTGTATAATCACTGGGGGCCTGGGCCCCCAGTGAATTTTTGGAAAAAAAATAAAATATATATATATATATATATATATATAGACACACACACTAAGTTGGACCCAATATAACCAGGTCCCCAATGACATGTAAGCAGGACCCCAGTAAAAAATATTAGGCCCATTCTTTATACATATTATTAGGCCCATTTTTCAACTATTAGGGCATCAAAGGTAAAGATTGCAGAGTATACCGCCCTCTCCAGCTCTCCTTCACTTCCACCGACTCGCCGACTCAGAACATAAGCTCCTCACCAATCAGCATCGTGCAATTCACCCAAAGAAACATTAGGCCCCCAATGACATGTAACCAGACCCCAGTAAAAAATATTAGGCCCATTCTTTGTTTTATTGCTTGAAACTATTACATTATATTCATCCCATATAAATAACCAAAACAAAAAAAAAATCCGGGGGCCAACCCCGACTACTTAATTGTGCCCCCAGTGAATTTGAATCCTAGATCCGCCAATGGGTGGGGGGGTGTTGGTCGATGAAGGAGCTGCATTTATCAATTTTTCTTAAACCAAATTCCAGCACCGACCACATGGCAGATATCTCATCCTAACCCTCGTGCAATAGGATATTGCAGTAATTAAACTGATGACCTTATAAGTAAGTAAATCTCTCCGACTATTGATCAATTGAATCTTGAAAATGCTTATGCATCAGTTAATCATCAAGCCATGGAAGTTGCAGTGTATTCATTATTATTTATAAGAAAAAAAGAACAAAAAACCTGATAGTTAGACTTTAAATTGGAACAAAGGAGTCTTCATCATTTCAGTTAAAATGATTGCAAATGTCTTTCTAACACATTCTTCTTTCTGTTGGCTTTGAACTTGCAGGGAATTGTGTTTGCGTCTCTGCTTTTATAAACTCTCTGGGTCATGTTACCTGCTTCCTGGAAATCTTATCTTAAACGTGTGATTCCATGATGATGGCTTGCTACCAATATTCACATCATCATGTTCACTCATTCTGGCGGAATCTTCAATGCTTAGGAGGGAAGTTCTCAATATTTCAGAGGATTGGATACAAGATGTGCTACAACCAGCTAAAGATTTATTCGTATCCAAGATTTACTTCAAAGAAGGTATTTATAAATTTGTTTTATTATTTCTCTGCACCCCATACTTTTCACATGTAAATCTTTGTCAACTTACTTCCATTATATTCCAATTATCAGAATTTCTGCTTCTAAAGTTGTGAGATGCCATCATAATTCATAGAACTAAATTGAAGAATTAGATGAGCCAGATAAGAGTTTAAATTTCTTAAAGTAATTTTACAAGTCGGTATCATGGGGATTCTTCGAAGAGATCTGGACATGTGGAGATAACCCATGAGGCCACAAGACAAGTACGAAGACAGGAACCACTACAAATACGGAAATTTTAAGCCAAAATTTAGAGGAGAATACACA
This sequence comes from Umbellularia californica, assembly GCA_028538565.1. NCBI lineage: Eukaryota > Viridiplantae > Streptophyta > Magnoliopsida > Laurales > Lauraceae > Umbellularia > Umbellularia californica. The sequence continues at coordinate 44,534,001 of JAPQWN010000009.1, forward strand.
AAGGTGTGGGTCTCAATCACGCGTGACAACTGAGAAGTGGTTTTGTATAAGCACCTGCATCACTGCTAAATTACTTGTCTCTAATATCATGAGAAAAGAGAATACTTACTATTGGACTGAAGGTGAGTCACACATATAGGCAATATTATCTAGAGACCAAATCTGCCCATGAACAATGAAAACTCCACATGCACATACTCTTCTTGAATTAGTAGAGGTCTCAAATTGATTCAGGTTCAACTGATATTCACCATTGGATCGAATTGTTTAATATTACTGCTCCCTAATATCAATTGGCATGATCATCCTATCAGTCTGGTTTTTTGGATCATCCCTGTCCACACGAAGACCTTTCCATCCCCATCTTCTGTGATTGGGATGCATCCCCCAACCACACCTCCCCTCTCTCTCTCTCTCTCTCTCGCAGCATTAATGCAATAACTCTTAATCTCATTTTTCTTTTTGTTGGCAAATCACATATCTCATTTAATTCCTAGGAAACCAATCCTCCATCTTTTGCTAGTGTATTTTATGCAAACGAACATTCCATTCAAGTCCAGGCCAAGAATCTCAAGTCCATCAAATGCTTATTAAGTTCATGTGGTAACTTTAAAGTAGCTCGCAGTTTGATCATGAACTACAACTTAGGCTTCTGTGATTGGGATGCATCCCCCAACCACACCTCCTCCTCCTCCTCCTCCTCTCTCTCTCTCTCTCTCTCTCTCTCTCTCTCATGAACCAGTTGCACAGTTGGAGGGTGCTCATTGTTGTGAGACTCAGCCGCATGGGTGGTTGAGTCGATTATCTATGGCATAGAAATGCAAAATAAATTTAACGTGAAGGATGATGAAAATACTCTTGCTCAGCATTTCATTTTACACAAATAAAATGAAAGGTGGAATACATCATAAACTTAAAATTTTCAAAATGACTTAAATTGTAGATATGGTTCCTTACAGCTACCATTAAAAAAAAGAAGAAGGTTCCTTACAGCTATTAGTGGAATTTAAAGTTGATCGAGGATCTCTTTTTGCCATTATTTAAGTGTCATTGAGAATGCTGCATGGTTTGGAATAATTGTTTTGGTTGACTCCATGCTTGGGCATGTAATGCATATTTAAGCATGCAACATGCTTTAACGTTTAAAATAAATGACACTTGTCAATTTGTTGTTGTGCCTTTTACTTTATGATACACATTTAAGTTAGTGTCTACCTTTCAGGGTTATTGTAAATTGTCTAGTGGTTTGGAGTCAAATTTCTCAGAACTTGGTCGTGCTGCAATCTCTCAAAGTACTTTGGGAATGTCTTCTGAAGCTGAAAGAACAATGCTCCAAGACAAGCCTGCTGATTCTTCCAAGTTTAAAAAAGAGGTTAATGATTCTAATTCTTTGGGTGGTCGAGTTATGCTCATCGATGGAACATCAGTCATGTATAGAGCTTATTACAAGCTTATAGGTATGCTGTAACTCTATCGGATCATATGTGTCATACTGATCATCATCATTATTCCTGAATGGTACGATTTGTCTTCATTATTATTTGGCTGATATTTGTTTTACCCCGTCCCTGTTTCCTTTCATACTGTTATTCTACTACATTTTTTTTTCTGAAATAGTAATGATAAATTTTATACATTTAAGAAGAAAGGATACAACTTGGAAAGAGAAGTGGATATTAGAGATGAATACTGGCAGCAAACAAGGCAATAAACAAAAGCTACAAGGAGGAACTAAAAAACAAGCCTTCTCTATCAATGCCTTGCATGTCCAACGATTCTTTTCATATCTTTGACATTTGTTTTTTCGGTGCTGTAACTTTGTAGTCTATGATGCCAACATTTTTATTGACTCATGTTATATATGCCTCATTTACTTACTGTATTCCATTTTCAGATGGTATAGTCATCCTAGAGAAAGTTACTCCTATAATGCTCCTTGTTTGGAGGGTAACGCCTGACTAGGAGGAATCTCTCTCTCTCTCTCTCTCACACACACACACACACACACACATACACACACGCACGCACGCACGTGCACTACGGGGACAATAACTTATCATCAGAACAGAGGATGTATGAGGGAGTGCTCTCTCTCTCTCTCTGTCTCTCTCTCTCTCTGAATGGTAACTTTGTTGCTGTAAGGAAAACCATTCATAATAGAAGATTCATACTCTGAATCAATTACAGGAAAAAGCCAACCAGAAGAACACCCAAAAGATCAAGAAGATATCTATGGCTATGAACAAGGCACCTGAGGCAAAACTAGCTATCTACATGCAAAGCGAGACTTAAGTTATAAGAATGCTATGATGACCAACACCCTCCCTCGTTAAAGAGTCGACCTTCACATTCACTCTTAGTTTAATATTCTGAAAGGAAGCATCAAGATGACAAACTAAAGCCACCATTTCCTCCATCATCTCTACTAAATGCCATGGTGCCTTGGAGGTGCTCGATGTCCAATGGATAGCGCAGAAGGACCACCTTCCACTTTTAGCTGACAAAGATAACTAGATAGGGCACTTAGCTTCATGAAGCCTAGTCCTTAAGGCTGACAACTCTGCGTACAAAGGAGCCCTTTCAACATTAAAAGTGAGAATATAAAGAAGCAACATGAAATGGGAAAAAGAAAAGATACATTGGTCCTATATTCAACTCATTTATTTCCATCCCGTGTTTGTTTGACTGAGAATACTTAAACATGATTGGAACTTCTCATTTCTCAATATATTTTGGAATTCTCTAGATTGCCCTACAACTCTCTTTTATTTCATTAAAAATGAAATTTAAACTTAATGGAGCCTTTTCACGCTTGGGAACCCATGTAATAGGATATGAGACATCACTCTCCACCATTTATTTTTTTTTGAGTGAGAGGCACTGAAAGTTCTTAATGTGTCTCTAATATCCAAAACTTCCACTTCATTAGAAGTTCTATTCCCTGCTACACCTAAAAAACCACCCCTAGAGGAGCTGCATTAACACTGAAGCGTTTTCCCTATACTTACAGGTCTCAGGTTTCCTTTTGAAGCTCCATCAACATCGAACTAGGCAACTAGCTGGGGGCTTCGTTAATCTAATCATGATCTATGTCACTCTCCCTAACTTACAAGCTTGCCAATTCCCAACTATTTTAATTTGTTTCACATTTCTCTTTAGTATGTACCCATGCCACGTCACTTTTTTTCCCCTGGACAAACAACACTAAAAAAGAAAAGAAAACAGTGGCATAAGAGTATTATACTCCACAAAAAACTATTACAAAACACAAGCCACCTAAGGAGGAACTCTATCCACCCCTCTTGTAGCTAGAACATCCATTGTACTATTGGCTGACCTAACCTCATGATGGAACACTACATCCTTGCGAGAAGACAACCCCTTAATCTCATTCAACTAGTATTTTTTATCTACATGGCTTTGCCCCAAGCTGCGAAACCCATATCGCCGCAATAGCAAATCACTCTTAATAATCAATTTGCCTTGGAATGAGGCCTAAGACATATGAAGAGCTTCTAGCACCGTCATTACCGTTGCCCCATTAGACTCCTTGGTAGCGACATGCTTGGAGAACATTAGCAAAACTCTCCCCTTATGGTTGTGAAGAACTCCTCCAATTTCGGCCGGCCCCGGTTTACCTTTGGTCACTCCGTCTATATTAAGCTTTAAAACGCCATTAGGAGGGGAGACCAAAGGACCAATTTCCTCCCCTTTCCCGAACCACACTACATGCAAGCTTCCCAATAAAAAACGATGTCACTCGTATTGATGTTGGCAAACTCCTTTCTAATAGAGGTCCGATTTGTAATCCTAAAACTTGCCACTGAAATAAGAGGCTCAACCGAAGGCGAAGTGCCCCTAAAAATCCTCTCATTCTTTTCCTTCCATATTGTAATAAAATCGTAAAAGGAATGATTCGCCAAAGAATAACCTCACATCCATGAGTAGGTCCCCATCCCTAATAATGAACCAACTATGAGAGAGCACTTGAAAACACCAAACCATGATGCATCTGTTAAGGAAATGACACCATATGAGAGATGCCACTCCACAATGAATTTTAAAAAGAAGATTTATAAACTCTACCTCCCTCATGCACATCACGCAAAATCCAAAGTGCCGACACTATGCCTCTCCTTAGGTTATTTGCAGTAGGTTCCTTTCCTGCAACATCCAGTTGCAGAAAGCCTCTACTCTAGGAGGAACCAGCCACAACCAAATTGCATGCTAGGATGAGAAGGTTGAGGTGGCACCTCAAGAACTAAGTAAAATGCCTTAGTCAAGAACGTCCTTGGGGGCAAGGGCTTCCAAATCTGAGAATACTCTTCCCTATAGATAAAAACGTTATAAGAAAGATCAACAACTCCCCGTATTGGACCTCTTCAAACTGATGAAAGGTTCTCCGAAAAGACACTACCTAAGACATACTGTTTCCGCTCACCTCATAACACTACCAAATAGAGAACTCTTTGTTGGACCCAACTCTAAACTCTCGAGGAACTATCCCTCAAAATGTCCCAGTCCCGCCCAATCATCAAACCAGGACCTCACATTCCTCCCTTCCCTAACAACAAAACCCTATCATTTGGAAAAAGTGTCCCCAATGACATTAGAATCCTTCCCTAAAGAAGATATACACCCCACCCAACTAGACATGTGATATCTAGGGCCCATTTATACTCACCGTATTTAAGAGCAATGATCTTCCTCCAAAGAGCTTCCTTCTCCCCCCAAAACCTCCCCCATCTTTTAGCTAATAATGCCAAATTCTTATTATTTAGATTATCTAGCCCAAATCACGCTCCTTTTTGGCTTAATCACCTTCGTCCATTTCATAAAAATGCTGCTGCTTCTACCGACTCTGTCCTTCCCAAAAAATGGTATTCCTCCTAATATGATCTAGCCTAGCTGAAACTGTATTAGGCATCTTGAAAAGAGGCATAATATTCTTGAAGGTTGTCATGCCGAAATATGGGGTTCACAAATTCTGCGTCATGAGTAATTTGTATCTCGTTGCACTTGCACCATCATAAATCAAATCATACATCATCATCAAAGACTTGTCCCAACTATATTGGGGGTCGGCTACACGAATTCTGTTTTTCCATTCTGATCTATCTTGAGCCAAATCTTCATATGAGTTACAATGCTTGATATCTACTTTTACTACCTCCATCCACGTCCTCTTTGGCCTACCCCTTTCCCTTGGTGGGCCATCAACCTTCATAGCCAAACTTTTCCTTACCGGCACCGTTGCCAACCTACGTTGGACGTGCCCAAACCATCTCAAATGGGTTTATCTAATTTTATCCCCTATTGTTGCTGCCCCTAAATGCCCTTGAAAGCGCCCATTTCTAATTTGATCATTCCTAGTTTTCCCACACATCCACCTTAACAATCCCGTCTCTGCTACATCTATTTTGTGCATATGTTGCTTCTTGATTGGCCAATATTTTCTCCATAGGTCATAGCTGGTCTAATCAATGTCCTGTAAAATTTCTCCTCTAATCTTATTGGCATTCGTCGGTTACAAAGCACTCCAGAAGTAAGTCTCCACTTCAGCCATCACGCTTTTATCCTATATTCAACATCTTCATCAATCTCCCTATCCTTATTAATTATAGAGCTAAGGTAGTGGAAAGAATCACTTTGTGGTATCTCATAGTCTTCAATTCTCACAGTAGTTTCGGCTCTTCCTATATATCCACTGAAGTTACAATCCATATATTTAATCTTTATAGGACTTATTTTAAAGCCTTTGGATTCTAAAGCCTCCCGCCATATCTTGAGTTTTGCATTCACACTATCTCTTGATTCATCTACCAACACAATATCATCTGCAAATAACATGCACCAAGGTACCTCTTCTTGAATATGAGTAATTAACTCATCCGTAATCAGTGCAAAGAGATAAGGGCTTAAGGCCTTGATGCAAACCTATGGTCATTGGGAACTCTTCTCTCTTTCCAAAAGTAATTCTCACACTTATTACTGCTCCTTCATACATGTCTTTAATAATTTCAATATAACATTTTGGAACTTTCCTTTTATTTAAAACCCACTAAATTAAATTTCTAGGTACTCTATCATAAGCTTTTTCTAGATCGATGAAGACCATATGTAGATTTTTCTTCTTCGCTCGATATTTTTCCATTAATTGCCAAAGTGAGAATATAGCTTCCATCGTTAACCTCTTTGGCATAAAACCAAAATGATTTTCAGATATCTTGTTCTTCTGTCTTAGTCTTTGCTTCATTATTCTCTCTCATAGTTTCATAGCATGACTCATAAGTTTAATCCCACTATAGTTGGTACAATTTTGTATATCTCCTTTGTATTTATATATAAGTAATACAACACTTCTTCTCCATTCATCCGACATTCTCTTTGTTATTATTATCTTATTGAAGAGTCTAGTTAACCAAATCTCCTCAACTTCTCCTAAGCATTTCCAAGCCTCAATCGGGATATCATTTGGACCCGTTGCCTTTCCAGTGTTCATTTATTTTAATGCTTTCCTCACTTCCACCACCCTAATTCTACGAAAAAAAGTATGCTTTGCTAATGAAATATCCTTTGTTCTAATGCTCCTATATAGTCTTCACTTAAAAGTGTGCTAAAATATTCTTTGATACCTTTCTTTGATATCGTTGTCCTTTAGTAAAACCTTTTGATCATTCCTTTTAATACATTTGACATGACTTAAGTCCCTATTTTTCCTTTCTCTTATTTTTGCAAGCTTAAAAATATCCTTCTCTCCTTCTTTTGTTCCCAACCTATAAACAAAATTTCATGGCATCTGGTTATATTGAAATGAAATCTTATATTAGAGTCTAGTTCAAGAATAATTTAAAGTGAGCACCATTAACTAAAGACAATGAAATCCAACTACTAGGTCTTAAATTGTTCAAATAAATAAATGAAACAAATTCTTAGGAGGCTAATCCTCTTTATCAAACCAATTGAATTTCGCTGCTCAGTTGCACATACCGAATCCTATAGCTTCATATTTGTCCGACTCATTATCAACATCAAGGTTTTGGTTATCTGGTAGGGGCAAACCAAAGGTCAGGATATCTGAGTGAGTAGACATTATGATCTATTTGTATAAATATATATCACATTACAATTGGCTACACGAAGTAAATTTTAGTGAAATTATGTAAGACTGCAGAGTTCAAACTAATTCCAACAAGGTCTCAATTAAAGTTTGTGCACAGTGAAATAGTCAAATCTTATGGCAAGCACCTTACCACCCAGTAGCACAGGTCAACAGAGCTCTTGCACCACAAGGGTACACGACAAAAAAAAAAGAAAAAGAAGTTACCTTCAAATTATTCTGTGCACATAATCGGAGTGACCGATGAGGGTTTAGAGTCATCGAGGCGGTACTAGAGAATCAAGTTCTCCCATGGCTGACCTAAAGTCAGTAAATCTTTCAAATTTAGGTTTTTGTATGGGGGATGTCTCCACCATACTATGCTAGCGGTCTAGGGGTATCCTGAGGTTCTTTCCAATTTGATTCTATGTCCTTCCATTTTGATCATATTTACTGAATTCAAATAATCCCCAACATAGTTGGGACAAGGCTTTGATGATGATGATGATGGCTGAATTCAAATAATCATAACTTCTGATTCAGAAGTTGATTTCTTTGACGTTCTCAAGACCTATAATGGGTTGATTCCGACAACCAGTCCGTTACACTTGTTCTGGATTTAGTCTGCCCCTAACCGAATCAATATCTGTATCTGTTAGTGTAAGGTTAGTCCCAAAACCATCCCTTTACAGATTTGAGATGCTACATTAAATTTCAGAATATCTGGACATATTCATATAACAAATCACATAATCAAACGCAATGAATTACGTAATTTACAAAATGATTCAATAATAAGAAACTATAACATAAACAACGGGTCATATATGTATCCAATCAATAGTTATCAACAACACACAAGATCATACATTAGATCACTAATTAGCAGGCGGATTAAAGGGTTTCGATAAAAATCCACATATTACAATGGTCAACCATGGCCATAACCCATATCAGGGGTTTGACCGGGCCCAAAACCCCAATCTAGGGTTCGGCCAGCCCCAAACTCGCAGTTTTGGGTTTGGCTAAAATCCCTTTAAGGGAGTTCGGCAATGGAGATTCAGACCTTGGGATGTGTGCACACACTCGAAATCCCCTCTGGATTTGTGTGCAAGCCACTTCTATTCTTGTTACAAAACCCCTTTCCACTTCATAGATTATGGGTCCCATCTCTCTCTTACCTTTCAATTAAATCACTTTGGTTAGAATTTGATGGGGCCTACTAACTTGAGCTGCAGTTTCTACCTTAATTACTTAATTATAAAAAGGGTCCCTCAGGGTTCCCATCCAGATTTGTAAATCCTTTGGGGTCCCAACCATGGGTGGTACCCATTGAGAAAACCTTACTTTATTTAATTGCATAACTGGATTTCTTGGGTGCGTTCCAATGGGGTACTTATCAACTCTAATATTAGAATCCTAATATCATAATTGTATTACCCACAATAATTATAATAACCTCCCAAACAGCATAATTCTTTTAAATAATCACAAAATAAATTATATATACCAGGAAAATCTAACATTCCGATAAAATTCAAGAAAAACGAGTTTATATATATAAATAATTTAAAACCCTAAAATAGGGTCCTGGTGTACTACAAAAGGTTAGACAAGTTGTCTTGATCAAAGTGATTCTCCACCCAAGTGATAAACCTCAGCCACTATCTCTTTTCCTCTTCGGAAATCCTGGAATCTTGTCCCCTCCCATTCCAAATAGTGTCTTTAAAGTTGATGCAAAGTGATTTCCAAAGGCTATCCTTTTCTCTGAAAAGGCCTACCATGCCCCCAAGAATTTTTGTGAACAACAAGCCAAACCAAACAATGAAGAGAAGAAGCCCAAACCGTGCTTGAGAGGGCACGATGAAGAAAGAAAAAGTTCAATGGGGTCTGCTTGAGTGCAACCTGGTTCCTGTACCTTTCCTCTCATGCTGCTTCTACTTCTTCTTCTTCATGTGGTTGGTATTCATGTTACTTTGTCATGGAATCTAACTTTGGTCTATCAGATTTATGTTTTTATATGTTTATAAAGGCCTATGCAGTGACATCCTTCTCTTGTAATAGCTTCTTACCTTATTCATTTGGGTCATTGTTGGAGGCATATGTATAATATATCTGTTTATTTTGTCTAAGTACTTAGGACTTTTAAATTGCCTATGAATTCTATCGAACATGAGCTCTATGTTGTGTGCCTGTCTTCGATGCTTCCAACCTTCTAAGTTCTATGAGCAAATTATGCTGTGTTCATATGTAGCAAGGTTGAACCATGGTCATTTGGAGCATGCTGATGGCAATGGAGACTGGGTTTTAACCATTTTTACAGCTCTGTCCACTGTAAGATTTGTTTATTTTCCGTAAGGATTAAATTAAAGTTAACTTGCATTTTCATGATAATTGCTAAATATACTTTTCTGTTGAAACAATTAATTCTTATGTTTTGTGGATACTGGATAGATAACTTTGAAAGGCATCCAGATCCAATGATATCAATATCATGATTGTTTTTATTCAGTTTGCCTGTCAGAAAGTTACCACAATGTATGTAAATAGAAGAAATGTATAGGTCTACAGAAGATATAAAAACAGCTCCTAAAAATTTATTATTGCCCTTCCTAATACCAGGTTTGTGGCACTCGGCAACTGGTATTGAAAGAAGGTCTGGATGACCAACCGGTTGAGTGAGAAAATACTAATTGACTTCAATTACCTCATGAAGGCTTTTTTTTATCTTTTCCTTTAGTTTTTCAAATCAAATGAAAGCCGTTTGGCTGAATCGATGCAGTGCATTATATTCTATTAAGGAATAGTTTGCCTATTGTATATTGCTGATGTTTCTGTTCTTGCAGATTATTGATGTGCTGGAATTCATCCCTTCTCATGTGGTGGTATGTACCCTTTTTCCCCTCTTTTTATTAAAAAAATAATGTTGTAGACTGGTTAGTGTTCTAGTTTTCTTCCCTGAATTGACCCTTTTGATTTGTCATTCGATGTCCTCAGTTGTTGGCTAAGCAGAGTGAATAAGCAAATACACTGTCATTTTGATTGATGGCGGCTATTTTGCACTGCAATGAGTTGGTCAACTGATATACAGAATGGATCACTGTCCTGGTGTCATGGTTGCCATTGTGCAGGATAGGAATCCATTTGCTTAACTGATCCATTCTTTCTTTAACATTAATAGATGCTCAAAGTCTCAAACGATGTGGACCCACTCAGAGTCTGGTAAGAGGTGGGTTGTGGCTGAAGCATGAAAGTATGAAACCACTAATAAGGCTCTGATTATTGAGTGGAGCACAGGCAGTGATGCTCAGTGAGGCTGACTTGGTGGAAGTTCAGATATATTTGGAAGAGTTATGGGAGTTTCAATAATTTTCTTGATGTAACTGAATAGCAAAGAACAAGTTGATTTTGAGAAATGTAGGAGGCAATTTAAGGAAAATGGGAATTGGTTAATGCCAACTTTATAGATTATGATCAGCTGCTTAGCTAGAGGGAACAGGTGTCGACTGTTGAAAGCATTATCCTAATGATGTTTTCCCATGGAATGTTAGGGGTTTAGGATCCTTGACCAGATATGTGATGATAATGGGTTTTGTTAAAAGAATTTCAAAGCTGACATAGTACTGCTGCAAGAAACCAAACTCAATCATGCCATTCTCTTAGTATTTGGATATAGTAATTTTTGTTAGGCTGTCGGACAGAGGGTTCCTCAAGTGGTATTTTTTTTTATTGCTATTTGTACAAATGAAGGTGGATGAATCAGACACGGTATATTCAATTTCAGTTGTCCCACAAGGCCAACATATGTGATTAAATTGGTTCCTTCTTTCTTATGGTTAAAAAAAATCCACAGCTGGTTTGTCACTTTATGGATCAAAGTAGCAAGCATTTCTCCTAAAAAAAGGTGGCAAGCAAGTGGCCCTGTTATTGGAATGTTTAGGTGATTTTACTTGTCATGGTTCTCTAACGAGGAAGAAGGGGAATTTGGATTAAGAATACCACCAACAATGAGGGTTTCTTCCAATTGGATTTGAAATCATAATCTAGTAGATTATGTTACATGGACTTTTTGAAACAAGAGAAGAACCAAGTGCTCACATTGATTGATGGAGATGTTTGTCTCACCCATGCTGCTTTAGAAACTTGAAAATATGGCGGTTTGGATATGCTTTAGTGAGATCAAGAACAAGCGTCATATTTGTTTGGATAGAGGTCTTTGGGAATTGTTAGATTTTTCATTTTTATTGACTTCGTGTCTTACACTAGTAAAAAAGGGAAAAAAGAAAAATATTTTTTACTAGAAACTATAAGATTCTTTGGATTGTGAATACTATTCAGTTGTATGTTTATGCCTTCTTTATTAACAATTGTTTTTTTTTTCCCTTTTGCATATGATCTGTTAAGTTTAATCTTTCTTTATGGGCTTCTTATTTATCCTTTGCATACTTAGCTACTTGCATCTTTTTAGCTGGTTTATAAGATTAAAAATGTAGTCGAAGCAATGTATTTCTGCTAATTATTGTATTATCTTTACCTGTTGATATACGAGTTTTTGGAAAGTTAGTGATTGATATATCTTTTTTATTGTGCAGGTAGTGTTTGACCATGATGGTGAGTTGCATACGACAGCAGTATCCTTTGTTTAAACTTACATACTTCTTGCTTGTCTGTGCATTTCATGTTCATCATTTAACCTTTAGGTTCATGATATGTATTCTCTAGATTTGAAACGTCGTCTAATCATCAACATTTGTGATGTATACATATCAACTGGTGATCATAGCTAAACATCTCTGTCTATATGAAAAATACCTAGTTTGAGTAATCTATAATGGGTTTTTCTTCTCAGTTCAAGAACCTTGTTGATTTATTCTGTGGAACTAGAAGAGTTCCTGCTACCAGGTTGTGGAACGTGATGGTTTTTTGCAACCAGGTTGAGGGTTTTTTTTTTTAATTAACTCAACTCTACGCTGTTACAGAATCAAATATAACTTGGTTTTGGTCTCAGATGCAATGTTCTAATGATTTGGGTTGAGCCGTTGAGGGTTACCTGGGAAACTCCCTGGTTGTATCCATTGTTTTAAGTTTTAACTGTTTTTCCTTTTTCTTTTTCTTGTTTTCTTTTCTTTCCTTTCCTTTTATTTCTTCCTGTGCTTATTCAAAATTTAGTTTCAATCATCTGATGAATGGCGTCTTGTAGTGGGTAGACTGTCTCGAAGAAGATATCGTTTCTCCTGTCCTAGTTATCTCTTTTGGTGTATCTGTTACGCAAACAATTATTTCTTTTACTTTTTGTCTTCTTCTTGATGCAAAGCAGTAGGCACATGTTGTATCTTTGATGCAATGCAGAAGTCCAAAAGAATCCCTGCGCCTACATGATGGGCCCAATATCAGACCCAGCCCTTTGGGTTCAGCCCACAGGCCCAAATTGGCAGCCAATTTGGGCCTGTGGGCTGAACCCAAAGGGCTGGGTTTGATATCTGGGCCCATCATGTAGGCTCAGTGATTCTTTTGGACTTCCCTACTGCATCAATCTAGGTTTATGACCATTTGTGTCAATTATCTGGAATCATAGGCTTCTACGTATCTGCTTCGATAGAATGTCCTGCAGTGTGTTACTTTTGAGATCCATACAAGAAACCATGCCACCAATCTGATCAGGATTATCTTTCTGAGCGTCGGGCGGAATTCTTTGGAGCTGTTCGGTTCTTTAGCTTCTTTCGATGTCGATTAAAGTGACATTTGAGTGGTCAAACTTTCTTTTCAGGGATACCATTTGGTCAAAGTACTGCCATTCGATCCAAAGAATGTTACATGGCAAAAGGTATGGTTTTACTCTTTCTATAATCCAGTTAAGGGCGGAGATATGCAGTCAAGTTCAATGCTTATTGTCATGAGTTGATTCCTCTGATATAGACAGTCAGTCGTCCAAGAACCAAAATTACAAAAGTGCATGGATGTGTAATGAATTTCTGAGCCACGTATTGGATGTGGTCTGGCACACGTGCTTGGAAAAAACTACATAACAAAACTACCAACCAAAGCAACAAAAGAGCGCTGGTATAAGAGCTAAATACCGAATGCCTACGAACTTATATGGTGGAAGCACTAAGATTAGAAAGACGATCCACCCCTTGTTTGGCAAGGACATCCACCGTAACATTAGCTGACCTACCAACATGTGGAAATGCTACCCGACATCTTCAAGATAAAAGCTTAATCTTGACAAACTGAAAATGTATCTTCCAAGGGCCCAGCTTCACAATTCACTCATGTAGATGGCTTTGGGTAAATTTCTTTCCACCATTAAACTATTATGGAATGATTGGTAATAAATCCGAAGAGCCTCTAAAATAGCTAAAAAACATAGATAAAACCTCATCTTTATAATTTCTAAGGATGGGGCATTGCCCCAAAGTCACTTGATTAGCAGATGAGCTGATCCTAACCTTGTGCCTATATTGCAATTGACTTGGTGGTTAAAAATGAAATGTTTGGTGGTCCAAATTTAACAGCGGGAAATCAAAAGGTTAAGATCGTCTGATTAGTTACTCATTATATGCTTCAGCGGATGGGATAATGACTGAAGTCGTGTTGATTGGCAGATAAGCTGATACTAACCTTATGCTAAATTTCAATTGACTGGGTGGTAAAAAATTAAATGTACAGTGGTGCAAATATAACAGCAGGAAATCAGAAGGTTAAGGTTGTATAATTAATGACTCATTCTATGCTTCATCCATGATGGAGCTCACTATTTGGATGGTTTGGCATCTATCAATTCTATGCAAATGATAGTTGACTTTTAGATGCTAATGGTCTCTGGCGGTGAAGGGTAGTACCTCTACCCTACTACTTTCTAGTACATTGTATCAGATTATAATTTTATATATTGTCATATGCTTCATAATACTTGAAGCAATGAGGAAATCTAATTTCTAAAAACAACCAGGGGCGTGAAATGACTCTAGGAGACAAAGCATGAAATCAATATGTTTGAAGGAGTTGGATGATATACAAAACAATAAAAAAGCTTTTAAATATTGACAAACCCAAGGCATGGCAATGGGTCGAGTTTGGTACAGGTTGGGCTAAACTCGAACTTGCCCTGCTGCGTATTCACCTTGCGTTACCAAATCCGCCTTGTGACAAATTTAGGTCATGTCGAGTTAGATTCTAAACTTTTTTTTTTATTTACAAATATTGTAATGAAATAGTTATATATTTTCTGTCACATGTAGGAGGTTTTGATTACACAACCTCTCACTTCAATTCTTTGAGATGTCCTCTACCCAATTCACCATACAAGATATATGTATACAATAGCCCATTAAAGGATATTTAAAGTAGTTATGAATGGGGAGGGGCCAGCCAAAACCCGAACCCACCACGAAGCCAAGTTGGGTCAAAATGTATGAAGTACTGCTGCAAACTTGGAAAAACTACAACCGAACCCGCCCCTAATAAGAGTGGGTTGGGAGTGGGTCACCCTTTTAATCAGACCCATTTCCATTCCTACCAAGGCATTCGTGGGTGCACCCACGCTTGTTGGCAAAGTGGAAACAGGTTAGTAAGAGTTTTTATAAGATGATAGTCATACCTAGATCGCTGTATAGAGTTGAATGCTGGGCAAGACAGAAATGAAGAAAAGCGCAAGCGCATGTGAAGGTGTTTTGGGGATGTTCATAAGAGGAAAAAAATCAGTAAGATAAATGAATGGTCAGAGGTTCAAAAAACTAGAAGAAGAGGAGACCAATAAAGAAAGACATTAAGTAGTGAGGAAACATGCCCATATGTGGTGTTATTGATAATCAAGGTTTCTAATGGGTCAAGTGGAAGAGCATAACCCATAAAGATGACCCGTATTAGATGGGTTAAGGTAACTTTGGGGGGAATGGCAATGGACCCATTATAGAGAATTTACCAGTTTGAGGGAAACAAAACTAGTGGGAACTGGGAACAGTTGAATAGATATTAGTTGGAGAGAATACCTCATACTCTTGTGTTCTTGTAGGGGATAAGTTTTACATAGTGAGTAAATGCCCCATGCTCTTGTAGGAATTTTATGATGCGGTAGAAACATATTTCAGGTGAAACATTTTCTGTTATGAAATATGTTTCTACCGCTTGTGTAGGACTGTAGAAAATGGTTCTCTATCCTTTTGTTCTAAATCTACTTTTTTCCAAAATTACGGAAAATACTTTCCCTTTAAAAAATGAAAACCGTGGACAATGTTAACATAAAAAAAACAGAAAATAATGCTTCCCTGGAAACCATTTTCATTTTCAGCAGAAAATACTTTGCAAGCATACCCTTGCAGTTGAACAAGTTTTAGCGGACCCCAAATTGATTTGACGAGGCTTTGATGATGATGAAGGATTGCTTTCAAGACTGTAATTTTTAATTTCCCATGGTTGTTATTTCAATGATGGAATTTTGAATTTTCCATTCTAATTATATGTATTTTCTATTTTAATAATAATTTGACTGATAGGTCTTGGCAACTCTTTTTCGTTCTAATTAATATCATGTTTGATGGCTTTACCATTGATCTTGTGTCTTCCACTGCTGTTGGACTTCTGTGGGCAAGGCATTTCATTGTTTGTTTTTCCACGCACTCTAAATGCGTATAACATTTGTGAAGGTTTGACTTTCCGTCACAATTTGTATCCATCATACAAGAGCAACCGCTTCCCTACTCCTGATACCGTTGTTCAAGGACTTCAGTATTTGAAAGCATCCATCAAGGCCATGTCCATCCAAGTTATTGAGGTAAATAGCATAGTTATATGTAACCTGGGAGCATGCAAATTTTACATTTACTAATCTAATTTATATCAGGTGCCAGGTGTTGAGGCCGATGATGTCATTGGTACCTTGGCCGTAAACAGTGTTGCCGCTGGGTACAAGGTAGTGACCTCTTGTTTAGCAATGCTGCTTTGATATTAAATGATGTATACTAATAGAATAGAATTGTTTGTTGGAACTACTAAGTTTGTATTTTGTCTGGGACTAGAAGGAATGTGTGATGCTTGTGGAAATAGGAGCAGTTAAAATAAATGAGAATGCCAGCAATTTACAACAACATTATCATTATGATATTCAATATTGTATGTGTTAAAACATTTATTATGATAGTTTCTTTCCTTCTCAAAGGTTTAGAAATCCTAGAAGGAAAAAATGAAGAGAAGAGAGGAGGAAGATTTTCTAGGAGGAAAATTTTGGTAGTATTCCTATGGTTGGAACCATTTTCCTATTATACTATATTATAGAGGAGGGTTTTGGATTCAATTTTGATTGTCGGTTCTAATTTTGATTTGAAGTTGCATTTTTTTTTTTCAAAATGTTGGATGTTCTCTCCCCAATCCTATCTCATATAACTACCTACATTATTTCTTTATTAAAACCACTCTCCACTTTTATTCTTGTTCTTTTTTTTTTTTTTTTTTTTTGCAAAAACTATGTTTTCATCCAAATTCTACAATCCCCTTTCTACTCCAATTCTCCTTTATCCTTTCTACGCCACTAGCTCTTGTATTACATAAACAGGTACTCATAACCTTTTCTTCTTCTTTTGCTTTCTTTATAAAAACTATGCTTTTTTTAATGCATGAATATTTAAATTACAATGTTGGCCATAACTGTGCTCAGCATGGGTTAATATGCTAGTATAGTTTTATCATACTTCTGAAAATTACTAACAATGTCCTTACTTTTTCTCTAATTTCAAGTTGCATATTTTCTCTAATTACAACGTCTTTTGTTGCTGTCCAAATAAATGCGGGCTTGAATGATTTCGAATTTGTTGCCTTACAGTTTTCTGTTAAATGTGTTCCCAAAAAACTGTCTGCACTGTTCATATGCACTGGGTTCAACCAGAACTGTTGCCTTGATTATCTAGTCTAAACAAAACCATTCGACCACTGGTTTAGCAATTAGGGTTGTTGATGTTACTATTTAGCATTCCAAATCCAGAATTTAGACTCTCTGGCACTCTGCACTTTCAATTAAGTGATGCCCTGCCAAGTATTGGAATACTCTCTGTTGTTGTATTTGTTTCCTCACTTCTTCAACAGTAGAAGGTATATATAAATTTCATCTTTATGGTGCTTTCGAATACCACATAACTTCCAAACTAGGGTGCATTACAATGATGGGTTATTGGAGCCAATTTCTTATTCATTAGCTAGTTGTTACTGTTCTTTGTTCATTAACAAAGGGAAGAGATTGGCCTGTTTGTTTTCATGAGTGGAGGAGTAAAGGTGAGGTGGATGTCAAACCATGGAAAAGGTAAATTTAAGGTATGTTATAGTAAAAGTAGAGGTGTGGTTAAATCCTTGTTTGGATAGTATGATGTAAAATGTAGGTGAGGGAGTGTAGATTCAATTTTTTTTTTTTTTTTTTAAAGCTGGCACCATGGGCAATGACAGCAATATTCCACGATATGTTGCATGTCGACATGGAGGACTGTTGATTTTACTGCATTTTATCACACTTTTTTGTGGTAAAAAACAAGAGGCTTGTGGAGGAGTAAAGGTAAGAGGTGTCACATCATAAGCTCACTTTTCCACTCCACTTTTTTCACCCAAACATGTTGAAGTAAAAAAACGTCACATTAGATGCCTACTCTTACTCCACTTTTACTACTTGAGCTAAACAAACATCCCAATGTTAGAGAAACACTAGTAATGTTTCTCTATGCAGGGGTACTGTTTGGAACATTATGCATTCTCCACAATAGATGTATTAAGTATCACAGTAATCGTGACAAATATTTGTGCATGGCAGGAGAGTAATTAGTAACTTGAACTGGCTTTCCAAGTTCTGGTAGATTTGATCACTCAGAAATGTTATGTTCTGCAATTTTGATTATTGCCTTCCTTTGACCTAGGTGCGAGTTGTGTCTCCCGACAAAGATTTCTTTCAGATATTGTCCCCTTCATTACGGCTTCTACGTATTGCTCCACGTGGACCTGAGTTAGTATTGCAATCATTTTTCCATTTTATACGTCATTTTTTGCATGTAGAATACTAGCAACTTATATTTTGCAAGTCTTACCAGTCATTTTAAAGGCATTTCTTTTCATATTTCTTTTCATTTGGCATACATATGTTTGAGATCTGATACATGGAGTGGAGCGTACCCCTTGAACGATGATGTTGGATCATCTTAATTGTTTGATCAAAAGATCCTTATCATTGTGGACCACAGGTTGGCCTTTCGTGTTAACCATCCTAGTTACGGTCCATTAAATGAAAAATATTGATCTTGGGCATTTTTTTCATAATTAAGTAGAGTGCGTACACACGCGACAAAGTATGCATATACATACAAAAATATCATTTTGAGAAACTACCAAACAAAAGGACTGTACCCTCCATCATATTTTTGTGCCACCCGTCCGACTTACGATCAAGTGCACCCCATTTTGACACACCCTGTTTTGATTGTCATCTGACTGTTACCCACTATTGGTTTGAAAACTGAAAAAACAATCCCATTAAAATGGTTAAAGTTGGGGGCCATAGATCAAGGGGTTAGGAAAATGTGAAGGGAATTATATTTTGCATGTCCTCAAGTTTCATTGAGATCTTTCCACCCCCTCTCATGATCGGCATGCATCTAGGTGGGACTCATAGTGGGGTACAGACCGAATTTGCCTTACTCCTTACCCCATTTTCTCTCTCTTTGTATTTAATATAATCTTCTCTCTCATGTACACACACTAACGATCTGGTGCGATGAGCTCACCTGGCCCACGTACGATTGATCAAGTTACTCCCTTGTATTCACTACCCCCCACGAACTACCGCAGGCCCAAATTTGACACTCATCCAATTGTTACTCAGCATTTTATCAAAATCCAGAGAAATGTTGCATTTTAAAACCATTAAACTTGAGGGTCATAGGTCTCGTTGAGATCTTTCTATCCCCCACCTCCACCATGATTGTCATGGCCCTAGGTAGGCCTAAGGTGGGTTCATCACACCCATCACACCAGAAGTCCATCTCAAAATCCTTTATAGTTTATACATGTGTTTATATGGATGGTGAGGCCCACTTTCGAGACATCAAATCATTAAATTAGAACTTGCCCCATGGTCAAACGCACACATACATAGATATGTACTATACATAAAATCCACATATAAATAGATAGATGAGAGGGAGCTCTTAAAGTCCAGACTGGGGACACATCTGGTACATGCCAGTCATGGAGGTGGGGGGCATCGAAAGGTCTTGTTGTGGACTAGGGGTGGGTCAAAATTGGTCCTTATTAGATCATTTTAGCCCTTGGTTTAAGGGCTTCAAAGTTTATCTATTTCTTTGTGATTCAATCTAAGAGCGAGTAATTGCTGGATGAGCGTCTATTTAGGACTAATTAAGAGGCATGATTCACATCCATTCAGGAGGGCTCCACAGGCCAAAGCTGAAAACTGCTTTAAAAAGCTCCAGCCACTACCATCCAAAAATAGAAAAAGCTCCAGCGCCCCCGCCCCCCCACCCCCCACACACCAAAACCACCACCCAAAAAAAAAAAAAATTATCATTCTGTAAGCCCACATATGCTTTCTCATTTTCTTCTTTATGATATTATCAAATTAGACTACAATAGTAGTCCAACTTGTCTATGTGATGCCCACTATAGCGGGAAGCTGCCCACCCACCTGGTAGGTGGTTTTGTAGGAGTGATCCTATGCTGATTGCAGATGACCTAATTTTCAGGATTTTGATGATTATGACCATTGAATCGAGAGCATGAAAAATGAATATTGTGTTTGAGTGGAGACCCCTTGTGAGATGGTTTTGATCGTCAAATGAAGGCTTGAGCTATGCAAAATCTAATACAAAATCCTTTCAATCCAACCATCCACCATGAATGTAAGTAGCTATAATGGAACCCACAGGGCGAGTTGGTTTGACTTGATCATTTCTCTTTTCTTCCGTCTTGACCAAATTAATTGCATCAGCGCCCTATGCTAATCCTTCTTTTTTTTTTTTTCAAATCATTAAAAGCCATGTGGTAACTTTTCATCTTCTTTGAAGAAGGTTTTTCGTGTTTTTTATATTATTTTTAGAGTTTGCCTACAATAATTTGGTAAGGGAGTTAATTTGGCAAGCATTGAAAAGAAAGAGAGAATTATCCCTATTGGACATACTGAAATTATATGTGACATCTATAGAAGGGCAATAAGAAGTGTGAGAACTCTGCATATGGTTGGGTTATCTATTGCAGTTGGGTTGCACTCAGGGTCCACTTTGAGCTCCTATCTGTTCTCTTTGGCCATGGACAACTTCATGAAGACATCTAAGATAAGTTACTCGGTGTATGTTGTTTGCAAATATTGTGGTACTAATAGTCATGCAAGAAAGCAAATGATAAGCTTGGAATTTTGAAGAAAGGCTTTTATGGGTTGAATGTTGATGAAACAAAGGCAGGAAATTGAGTGCAAGTTTAGTTTAGTAGATCAGTGAGTATAGAAGTTGAGTTTGTTTGATTGTGAATGATGTTGTGTTGTGCTACAAGGTGATAGAATTTGGTATCCAAGAATTACCATAAAAAAATTGGAGGATTGAGTTGGATGCGATAAAAACAAAGTAGGGCAAAGAAGAGACATGGTAGTGAAGTCTTTTGCAATCCTCAAATGCCAAATTTGATTAAAGGAGAAAAAATATTATATAAATAGTGACAAAATAAATATTTGATATTGAATATCTAAAGTTTTTTTCTATGGTTATTTAATTTTCTGAAAAAAATGATTATAATTCTTCTTCAAAATTTAGTAAAAGGATGAAAAGTGATATTAAAATAGTCCTATAAAAAATATAAATTATAAGGAGGGAATATAATATTGAAACCTAACCAAAAGATACAAATAAAAAAATAAAGGTCTAAAAATAAGCTAGAATTAAATAAAGAATTTCAAAAAAACTAATTATATAAAAAATTCAAACTATGAAATGAAAAAAAAAGATGAAAGAGAGGAAAAAGTAAATGTAATGGCTCATAATTACCATTCAAAAAGAAAAAGAAGAGGAAAGAAAATTGGGGATTTTATGTATTTTCCAATCTAAGTCATATTAAAAAGATAGGTCAACATTTTCTAACCTTAGTTCAAGATGGGTAAATTTTAAATTGATTGTATTAAAAATCAATATTTATGGGATTATGATTTTTTTATTTATTTTGCCAATGCCTATTAACAGGGAGGTTTGTTATATGATCGAGTTGGATCAAGCAAAGAGGGGTCCCACATAGTGTCAAAACAAGTGATCTACATTTTTTTTTTTTTGTGGCACTAATTGTAATTAGTTTCTAACAATGTGGTTGTATGATAAGTATACCTTTTGAAATAATCCAATGGTTTACATCAATTCAATTGTAGTGAAATAGGCACAGTGCCTGTATGTGGGTACTGTGATGTTTGTGGGTTGGATCAATCAAAGATGGGTCTGGATAGATCAAATCAAGTAGTGTTCTTCATAATTTTGTTCAAACTGATTGTAGGTAGTGCGAACAATATGGTTATATGATATATTTCCCATTTTTAAAGGGGGATGATGTGTCATCTTTCTTTCATTTCATGGTGACTAGCTTTATTAGTGTGGAGCTGAATAGTGGGTGATAAAGAAGACAAGAAGCTAAAGTGCACGAAGCTGACTCACATTTGCAGGATTGATGTTTGATATTACAATAGACGATAGAATTTAAAATGAACATATAGGAGGAATCCTATGGGTGCAACAATAGAATATAAAGTCAATGAATGCCATTTAAGTTGGTTTAGGAGCATATACAGAAGATCATAAACAGCTCCAGGATCAAGCACTAAAGGGATAATGTTACAAGTTCAAGGAACCAAGGGATGGGAGAGATTGATAAAATCTTGGAGTGGTGTGAAAAATGGCTTTTGATTCAGTTGAGTTGAAATGTAACTCATAAAACCAACCTAGATAGAATGGATAGTGCGTCAATGATGGATGTTTGTTTGGAAAATAAGATCAATGGATGAATTTGGTAGTGCTTAGCCATTTACAGAAGAAATCCCTTTTTCCCTAGAAAGTTGGGATGCATCTATCCTTTTTATTTGTCCTGAGATTTTAGAATGTAAATGCATCCTTTGTTCCTGTAACATGCCATGAATATGGTAGGGACACAATGTGTTGCCTTTTTGAAGAATCTGGGTATCGTAGGAGGCCACAATTCTGAAACCCCTTCCCGACCACCCCAAAAAAAAGGAGGCCCAACCCTCCCTTTACAAGCTTAAGCTCCAAAAGAAAAAAACAATATTCAACTGACTCTATCTTTTGAACTACTTTTTCTTCCAATCTAAGCCTATGCTCCTAAGTCTTAACACGCCCATATAAAGTTGGGATTTAAGTGTCCACTTTCTAAACTTTATAGTTTAAATACTTCTTTTATATGCTACTTAATCCAAATCTAGCTTATTTCACATTGATCCTTTTTCTTTTACAGTTACCATAGTGGTGCTTATGATATTGATGGATTATTTGCATAGGATGGTTTCATTTGGAATAGAAGACTTTGCCAAAAAATATGGGGCTCTGAAACCCTCTCAATTCGTTGATTTGGTTTCACTTGAAGGAGATAGCTCTGATAATATTCCAGGTTTTATTTTTGATCTATAGCATTTGCAGATTTGCTTCCTGAAAGTTTTAATAGAGAAACATGCACCCAATTTCTTCTTTTTTGAAATACATTTCTTTCTTGAAATTGACATATAGATTGTCTCAATGTTCTATAATGAAAGCTTCGAGTCTGAAATGACTATACAAACTTGGTAATGTGGATGGGTACATGACCCAGTTTTAGACATGGTTAGAAGTGTGAAAAAGGGGGGAACAAGGAAAACCTGTAATGGCATTGAAAATATATTGGTATACGTATTTTAGTTTATTAATGATTATAGCATAACATTCTATTACATAAAGTATATTTAAACTAGGGTTTTGGGGGTTTCGCTAGTGGACAAACTCATCGAAGTTGCTTTTGAATCAGGTTTGGGCTACACTTAATGGGCTATGGGTTAGATTTGGGTTTTTAAGTAGGCCCATTTAGTAAAAGCGTTATGCTTGTACTGATCCTAACCCATTCAGTAGGTCCACGTTTTTCTCAATCATAAATTTATGAAGTTGAGAGAGGCACTTTTACATGTTGCGAAGTGGAGTCTTATGGCCCTGGACCCTGCATTTTAATTTTCACAGTTGGACTAGATCCAATGGCTATTGTTCTTCATTGTTTCATTGTTCCATATATGCAGCGTGTGACAGTCCTGGACTCTTAAGGCCTAGGTCCAGCCCAATAAGAGCTTTGGACCATAAAATATGGACTAAATCCAGACTTTTGGGCCCATTGGACAGTTGGAATGGCTTTGATATCAGACTTGGGATGATCTGGTTGGACCTAGGTCCTTACAAACCTCTATTCATATGACCAACATTAGTAAGTTTTACTCTATGTAAAGCTATCCACATTCTCAATAGCTACATTGATCTAGTTTTGTCCCATCAAATGCAGGAGTTGGCGGCATTGGACCTGTAAAAGCTCTCAAGTTGATCACTAAATTTGGTATGCTATTTAATCGTGTATAAAATTTGCTATTGAAAATCTTTGACTTTGATTATGGGATGTGTTAAATGGGCTACTGGATCTGGATTAATGGATCACAGCCCATGGCAAATAAAGCCCAACTTGTGGGTCAAAACAAATCACACGTGTACAGCCATGCATATTTATTCATTGCCTTATTAGGAGATATGATTAGATTGGTGATTAGATTAGAATAGCTGTAATTGCTACAATCTCTGTATCCTATATGGAAACAATGTCTATATAATGAAAGATCGTGACCCTAAACTTGGATCATCGAATTCACAAGTCTCTGTGAGTCCCTGTCTTTCTTCTTCCTTCTCTTGCTTTGACATGGTATCAGAGCTGTGTCTCTGAGTGAATCCTCTTCATCTTCCAAGCATTGGAAGTTGTCATAGTCTCTGGGAGACTCTCTATGTATATCGTCTTCATCTTCCAAGCACTGGAAGTCGTCAGATCAAGCTGTGATCAAACGTGGCCCACCACAGATCTGCATCATTACCTCTGGAAGTTGCAACCATTCTGGTCGTCTGCTCCCTCTGGTATTTTTGGACATTTTTTGAGGATTTTTTGCATCTCAGAGGTAGGATCTTTACAACCTCTAGGCAAATCTCTGTTTTTGCAGTATAATTTCATCACAGCCCAAAAAGGATATATCTGCTATGATCCTATGCTCAACCGTCTTCGCATCTCCCGTAATGTCACTTTTTTGAAAATCAATTGTTTTTTTCAAACCATTCCTCGCCTTTACCTTCCTTTTCTCATCTACCTGCTTTTTCTAATACAATTTCCTCTCCATTCATTGTCTATGAACGGCGTTGTCACAAGGATGCTCCATTACTGCCGCCCCCTCTGGATCCCTCGCCGGCACCTGATCTGGCCCCCACTACATCACATATTGCCTCCCCTCCAGTTCCGCTTCGACGATCTACTCGTCTTTCCAAGCCTCCGGAAAAATATGGGTTCACTCACACTCCTTGCTTGCTACCCTCTCTTCTATTGCTATTCCTACTTCTTACTCACAGGCAGCGAAGCATGACTGTTGGCAAAAGGTTATGCAAGAAGAATTAGATGCGCTGTAGGATAATCATACCTGGGATATTGTTCCATGTCCCACATCTGCCAAACCTATCGGCTGCAAATGGGTTTTCTCAGTCAAACTCAAGGCCGACGGCTCGTTGGATCATTATAAAGCACGGTTAGTAGCATTGGGCAACCGTTAGGAATATGACATAAATTATGAAGAAACATTTGCTCCGGTTGCCAAAATGACAACCATCCGTACTGTTCTTGCCCTTGTTGCTTCTCACTCATGGCCTCTTTACCAATTTGATGTCAAGAATGCTTTCCTTCATGGTGATTTCAAGGAAGAAGTCTATATGCGCCTTCCCCAAGGAACTCCGGGTGCCTCGGCTGGAGATTGTGCGCGCTTACGATGCTCTCTCTATGGTCTTAAGTAAGCTCCGCGCACTTGGTTTGAAAAATTTCGGGATGCTCTCCTTCATCTTCAATTTACTCAGAGTGCCTCTGATCCTTCTATGTTTCTTCATCGCTCCTCCAATGGGCTTACTGTTCTCTTGGTTTACGTGGATGATATTGTCATATCTGGGACAGATTCTGGCATGATCACCCACCTACAGGCATCCTTACATGAATCTTTTCATATGAAAGATTTAGGCCCACTCACCTACTTCTTAGGCCTTGAGGTTCACCAGTCAGAGAAAGGTCTCATCCTCGATCAACACAAATATGCTTTGGACCTCATTGAGATGGCTGGTCTTCAAAATTCGACTCCTGTTGATACACCCGTTGAGGCCAATCTTCAGCTCACACTAGATTCGGGTGATCTTCTTCCTGATACCACACTGTATCGTCGTTTAGTTGGCAGCTTGATCTACTTGATTATCACTAGGCCTGATATCTCCTATGCGGTGAACTTGGTTAGTCAGTTCATGACTCAACCACGCCATCTTCATCTTGTTGCCGTTCGACGCATTCTTCGGTATTTTCTACATACACCGTCTCGTGGCCTTTTCTTTCCCGTAGGCAATTCGACTTCTCTCATTGCTTACTCAGATTCTGACTGGGCTGGTTGCCCTGATAGTCGACGGTCTACCACGGGCTGGTGCATGTTCTTGGGTGACTCGTTGATATCATAGAAATGTAAGAAACAAGATAAAGTCTCCAAATCCTCCACAGAAGCAGAATATCGTGCTATGTCTGCCGCCACCTCTGAAATTGTCTGGCTTCGAGGTCTTCTCTCTGAGCTTGGATTTCCTCAATCTGGTCCTACACCTCTATATGCCGACAACACAAGTGCCATTAGGATTACTGAAAATCCTGTCTTACATGAACGCACCAAACATATTGAAGTCGCTTATCATTACATACGTGATGAATTTGTGCGTGAAGCTATTACTCTCCCTCATGTTCCTACCGGACTTCAAATTGCAGATATATTTACTAAAGGACTTCCTCGGCCACGGCACCAATTCTTAGTTGGCAAATTGATGCTGGTTGATTCACCAGCATCAATTTGAGGGGGGGTGTTAAATGGGTTACTGGATCTAGATTAATGGATCACAGCCCATGGCAAATAAAGCCCAACTTGTGGGTCAAAATAAATCACACGTGTACAGCCATGTATATTTATTCATTGCCTTATTAGGAGATATGATTAGATTAGTGATTAGATTAGAATAGCTGTAATTGCTGTAATTGCTACAATCTCTGTATCCTATATGGAAACAATATGTCTATATAATGAAAGATCGTGACCCTAAACTGGGATCATCGAATTCACAAGTCTCTGTGAGTCCCTGTCTTTCTTCTTCCTTCTCTTGCTTTGACAGGATGGTCATCATCGCAGTTGCTTATAATTTAATGAATTGATGGGATTTTTTTTTCGGAGGGTTATCAAAAAGTCTTCACCTTATGCATCCTATGATCAGCAACAAGATTTGATAAACTATGAGAAACATTTTTTTGGTGAGAGCCAGTCACAGTTATTAGTTAGGAACTCCACAATGGGCCCAGCTATGTCTGTCCCCCAACCCCATCCCATCCCTCCCTATAATTGGTTCTTGCCCCAAATTGACTCAGAACTGACTATTATTCACTGTTGGATGGCATCACAAAAGATGCATTGTATATCTAATAACCATTTTTGGTCCTTCCCTGATCCACTCACGACTTCCCATCCTAAACACTCCCCATACATTAAAAGATAAAGAAGAATGAAACACCCTTCTGATTAATAAATTTATCCTATATAAAAAAAACACGTACACACCACAATCCCCGTGATGGGTGACGCCTTGTTTTTCCTATCTCAGGCTATTTCTTTTATTAACATGAAAATCATTAAGATGTTTTAAATGTTAGAATCAACAAATTTCAATGTGATGAATTAAATGAGATCTTGCGGCAGTATTTTTTTTTTTTTTTTTTTTTTGGGAATGATGACTGAAATATATTAATACAAGAAATGTTATCAAAAAACCAATTTGTTAATACAAGAAACAGCATTAAGAGATAAGCTGAACAGCTCCAAGAGCAAAAACAAGCAAAAATAAATTTAAGGAGTCCTAAAACACCTGCAAAACTCAAGAAAAGGAAAAGTCAAAATACTTATTACCAAGCCGTCATGGTTAACACCCTCTGGCTACAGAATCTTCTGTTGAATGAGCAGTCCACTTAACATCAGAAAAGAGCACATCAAGCCACCTAGCTAAATAAGGACACCTTCCACCACATTGGCTAACACCCAAGGTGGTTTGCTACTACAGTTGGCCCATTGAATAGAACGGAAAAAATCACCTTTCAATGTGATGAATTAAATGAGATTTCACAGAAATAATGGCTTAGAGAAGTCCTTCATTTATTGAAAGTTTACAAAAGCTGATTGTCTATATATTAGACAGATATTGTGTCTTATGATGCAGCCAAGTATACTGAGTACTCCATTCTGAGACTGAAAATGAGTATAATCCAGAAAATCAAGAATTATGTTTTTCTCATATTTCTATCAACTTCCTATTTGAAGTTTCTGCTATTTCTTTTCTATCTTATGACCTGTGTAATCTTTTTATTGGTGTTGCTTGCTGACTGATGGGATAAATCTAATATTGGTGCAACATCTTCTAGGGTTTAGGACTCGAGTCTTTGCTTTCTCTTTTTTCTTGTTGGCAGCGGCACTTCTTGTCTGGAACCGGGAATAACTTTCAAATCATTCACAATGTTTTGATTTTTAGAGTAGCATATCTTTCTTCTCATCAGTACTTGGGGCATATGCGTGTAGTACGTATGCTAATGACTTCTATGTGCTTCTAGGTTCTTTGGAGAATTTGTTGAAGTGTGTTGACCAAGTTGAGGAGGATCGCATTAAAGAGGTAATACTGATTGATATTGGTGAGGATGTGGTACCAACTTCAGCCATAATCTTAATTTGTTTACTCCGATCAGCCTTGTGCACAGATTTTTGGTTAAATTTATGGATTTAGCATTGCCCAATAGGGCTATCTTAGGTTGGGGCATGCACTGAGATGCTTTTTGCTAACTGTCCTATCTACAGGCTCTGATATCAAATGCTGAGCAGGCTCTTTTAAGCAAGACCTTGGTAATTTCAATTACCATTTACTGTTGCATGTCATCATGCATTTGAAGTTTATTTATGAACAATGTGTATCTTGAGCAAGGATGAAAATAGCGGTAGCGGCGGGCCCCCACCGCCTCCAAACCGCTACGAAGCGGGCGATACGTAGTGTAGCAGAGATACATAGCGGCGTAGTGGTGCGATTTGAAAAAATCTAAAAAAATTCCAGAAAATCTGGAAAATTGTAAAATGAAAGAAAATGTGGTTCTTTTACAAAAGTAAGAAAAGGGGGCGTAGCGGTGCCCTCAATACATGAGGTCCTGTATCGTTGTATAAATAGAAAATAATAGTAATGATTAGTTTTTTCACATGTATTCATGTTTCTTAGTCATGCTAACTTAAAAAGTAATGGAAAGCTCATAAGAAAAGATAGAACATGAAATAAAGGCATAAGAATTAAAAAGACTTAAGAGTTAGGTCATTACACAATACTCATTAGTCATTAGTGAATATTGAACAATCAAATATCAATACTTCAACATTCAAGGTTCAAATTCAATCAAGTGAATGAACTATGAAGTGATCAACAATCAACATTCAACACCAATTTAGAAATGACAAAGAATAGAGAGTTAGTGAAGGAAATAAGAATACCTTAATCACCACCAAAAGGAATGTCTATCAAGATTCAAGGGGCTATGGTTATCCTCATCTCCGTCAGTGTTATTATTTCTATTGGCAACATATTGAATTTGATATTGATGAGCATTGGGATCCACAAATCCAAAGAAGGTAGCCGCACCCACATCATAGGAACTTGGAGGAGGTGGAGGTGGTCCAGGTGGATATCTACCATATTGCGTTTCACCATAGTCACCATATGAGTAGGACCCTGAAGTTGAAGACTGTTCTTCTCCTTGTTGTACTTGACCATATGGAAAATAGTCAAAATACTATGAGGGTCCTTGTCCACCGTAACTAGGGTTCCACGAATCAGTCCATGATGCCGCTTGTTGTCCTCCAACATCTCCACCCATATTTCCTTGCTCATTACTACCTCCAGCCCCAGGTGGTGAATCTCTTCGGCATTGTTGATAACCACGGCTTGGATCAAATCTTCCAGATGGAGGTAACCCATGTACTTCCTCTATAGGAACGACATCGTCTTCATCATGTTGATAGTATTCACTAGTACCACTTGTCCCACTGTCTCCTCCTCCATCTCCTCCACCATGGCTACTCGAAGAGCCGGTGGTGGAACTACCTTTCTCAGAAGCAGTTTCTTTCCCACTCCTCCTAGTCCTACCGGTACCTTCTCCCTGAGGTGGCTGACCTTCTGCAGGTGTCTCACCCATATCCTCATCTATCAACTCTTGAACCGTTTCCTGAAACGTCGGATCTGAATCTAGCAGTGGATCTTCTATTTCGGCTAACCATGGGAGTAAGGGATCGTCCTCACTGAATATGTGATCCAAATTAATAGGACAATAATCATGATCATCCCTTGCCCTTCTCTCCCTAATTTTGTTTCTCAACTTCAGATTGTAATGACAATATACAAGCTTGTTGAGTTTCTGCATGGTAAGCCGATTCCTGACCTTCGTGTGGATCAAAGAGAAAGTGCTCCAATTTCTTTCATAGTTGGAAGATGTTGTAGTTTGACTAAGGATGCGAACAGCCGCGCTCCTTAGATGTGGAGCACTCTCTCCAAAATTCATCCACCAATTAGCTGAAATGCAAAAAATAAATAAAGAAAATTAGATATTCATAACCATCAAGTCCTTCTAATCAATTAAGATAAATAAATCAAGATTCAAGATTATTGGGTGGGGTCTTTTGTTCATAGTCATACCAGGTGGCATCCTTCCAATCGATTGTATCACAAGAGGGTCAGCAAATGTGAAAATTAGATATAAGCATGTATGGCAATTGGCACTTGGCAACATAATTAAATTCTCTTAAGTAACCACGCACTCACCTCTTGTATTGCATCAATTTGATCATCTGCATTTAACAATCTCTTCAATACCTCCCGTAATCCTACCCGCAAGTCCGTATCTATTGCTTCGGTGCGTAGTTCGACATTGCGGTAATAGAATTCGGGATTCAAAAAGTAACCTACATTATAAATATGTAGAATGTACTGTGAGCAAACAAGATAATAAATATATTAGTTAGGAAAACAAAACAGTATCAAATTCAAAGATATATATTAATTACCTGCAGCATTCAATGGATGGTGCAACTGATTGTTCCAACGGGCATCAATAATCTTTATATATTTCTCGTGATATCTAACATTTTCCATAATGGATTGCTTTGCCCGATCCATTGCTTCATATATAAAGCCCATTGTCGGCTTGTCATCACCATCTACAAGCCACAACACTTTAACTAAAGGCTCAAAATTTTTTTATACCTTCCTCACTTTCTTCCAAAACTTATTGTCCTTCATCAGGTTTGGGACTTCAAACTCCGGACCACTAGTTGCATTGCCTCATTTCGAACGAAGCCATTTTTCTGATGCAAACATCTGAATGAGCTCCGTTCTAAACCTTACAAGGCTTTCCATAGCCAGAAAATGGGTTGCAAACCTAGTTAATCCTGGACACAGCAAGGCATGGTTATTTGTGTATCTTTTCATCAAGCCTAACACCCATGAATGATCATATATAAGTCTTGTAATTCCTCTACATGCCTTAATCAATGAAGCCACTTTTGTCTTCCTTCCAATCTCCTCCAAGATGAGATCTATGCAGTGTGCTACACATGGGGTCCAGAATAAATAGGTCCTCTTCTCCATTAGTTTCAAACCTGCTGCCTTGAAATTGGCGCCATTATCTGTAACAATCTGTACAATATACTTCTCTCCCACACTCTCTATAACTTTATCCATAAGAGTATATATGTGGCTGTCCGTCTACGTTCGGTTGCATCAATGGACTTCACAAAGACGGTCCCAGCGACTGAATACACCATAAAGTTTATTAATTGTGTTTGAGTGCCGTTGGTCCACGCGTCACGCATGATGGTAACACCATTTTGTTGCCACATGGGCCTAAACTTTTCCACCTAAGCCTTTATTTCTCTATATTCTTCTTCAAGATATTTAGTGCCCACATCATATACGGAGGGCGCCTATATACCCCGCCCAGCTTTGGCGGCAACATCAAGAATAGTTTGGAAATATGGGGAATCTACTGCTGTAGGTGGTATGTTCTTGTGAATTAGCTATTTTGTTGTAGCTTTGGCCAATCTTTCTCTTGCAGCCTTCATTACCCCTTTCACAACACTAGATATTTTTGGTTGTTTAGCTCCCTCTTTTCTATGTTCTAGAGGATCAACAGGGGGAGGAACTGTTGTTCTCGTAGAGATAATTTCTACATCATCCCGTTCCCGGGTGCTAAATGCCCACGCATGGAACCCGCAATGCCCTTACCCCCTGCTTGGCACAGTAGTAGATGAGCCCCCTGCATCATAATATTTGCTTCCAGCAAATGCACGATGTTCTTGTTCTTTTTGTTGACTCATCAAAGACTCTCGACGTGCAACCTTCATCTGTGCATCTTCCTCCTCATCAAAGTACTCATCTTCAAATACATCATAACGGGCAGCATCAACATCTTGCTGCCTCTTTTCTTTTATCTCTACTTTTCTAGCTTTGTTTTGGCCAACCAAAGCTTTCATTTGTTCCCTGACTTCCCTTGGTACTTCGGTACAGCCAGCAACATTGCCAGAAATGTGGCTCAAGTGGTGCTTGAATCTTGTAATGCCCCCATTGGTCACTTTCCCACAAAACTTGCATTTGATTTTCAACATATTATTCTCAACTGCGTCACCAAAGCTCCATGCGGGATCAATATCACGAGGCATTTTAACTTTTCAATTGGCAAAAACAGACTGAATACCTGGCTGGCTATAAATATGAACAGGTAGTATGTTAAAAATTAAAAAACAAAGAAATATGTTAGAGGAAACATATATCACAAATTAAGGAACCATTTTCAAGACATTTGATTGGTATTCAAATATTAAAAGATATTATTTTTAAAAAAATAAATAAATCCAAAAATAAAACATAAAGAAAAATCAATAGACATTCAAGTAGTGATGGATTTATCTATATGAAACATAGATCTATCATTTACAAGCAATTTCCAAGTGGTTTCATGGGTTGTCCATGAGTATTCAAAATTTTTTTTTTCAAAAAATAAATAAATCCGAAAATAAAAAATAGAGAAAAATCAATAAAAATTCAAAATGTGATGGATTGATCTATGGGAAACATAGATCTATCATTTACAAGTAATTCCAAGTGGTTTAATGGGTTGTCCATGAGTATTCAAATTGTTTTTTTCAAAAAATAAATAAATCCGAAAATAAAAAATAGAGAAAAAATCAATAAACATTCAAAATGTGATGGATTGATCTATGGGAAACATAGATCTATAATTTACAAGCAATTTCCAAGTGGTTTCATGGGTTGTCCATGAGTATTCAATTTTTTTTTTCAAAAAATAAATAAATCCGAAAATAAAAAATAGAGAAAAATCGATAAACATTCAAAATGTGATGGATTGATCTATGGGAAACATAGATCTTTCATTTACAAGCAATTTCCAAGTGGTTTCATGGGTTGTCCATGAGTATTCAATTTTTTTTTTTAAATAAATAAATCCGAAAATAAAAAATAGACAAAAATCAATAAACATTCAAAATGTGATGGATTGATTTATGAGAAACATATATCTATCATTTACAAGCAATTTCCAAGTGGTTTCATGGGTTGTCCGCGAGTATTCAAATTTTTTTTTCAAAAAATAAATAAATCCAAAAATAAAAATAGAAAAAAATAAAAATATGTGTGCATGATGAAAGGGAAACATGGATCTCAACATATTACAAGACAAGCAAGCTTTTTATAGATGATCTCAAAAGTTAAAAGACTAGAAAAAAATCCAAAAGAAAAACATACCTAGATGGAATGGAAGCATGGGCCTTGAATCTTGTAGTTGTTTCACTTGTTTGTGTTTGATTCCTTCGAATTTGATGTTACTCACTTGTACAGTCTTGTAGTTGAAAATGAGTTGAAAGTTGAAAATTTGGAGTTTGGAGGCAAACACATAAGTGAAGGAGCTTTTCTAAATGTGCTAGGGTCTGCTGCTGGGGGGGGGGGGGGGGGGGGGTTTAAGTAGCCCACGCAACGTAGCGGCCGCTACGCTCCCGTAGCGGTGTGATTACCGCTAAATCATGTTTAGCGTGGCCGACTGGGCCGCCACGGCCGATATATCGGCGTTGCGGCCGATATTTTCATCCCTGATCTTGAGTGCCAAAACAACTTAAGTGTTGTTAGGCCTGCTTAAACCACATTGCTCCCATGCTTTTCTTGGGCTGTACCCTTACGAACTGCTAAAAAATGTATGAGATTCTAGCCAATAATCAGGAGGGACCAATCATGGAATCACCATGACCCAAAATCAAGTCAGTTGGATGGTCTTCAGTGCTGGCTTTGACTAATTAAATGAACAGCTTTTGGAATTTGACTAGTGGTCACCTTTCAACAATGCTAAAATGCAGTGGTTTGGACTGACCAACTAGATTTTGGGGCATCTTCGTATCAATGAAGAGAGCCTCCTTATGCATGGTTTCGAATATCTTACAGGTGTTCTCTCTTCACGCTCATACTGAGGGTAATGTGGTAGTAACTGAGTATGGTACGCAAGTAGGCTGAACAAAATTCCAACGACTTCATCTTGTCTTATTATTGTGCATGCCCGTACATGCTTGATTTGCTGAGAGTAAAAATGACTTAAAAAAAAAATGTGGTGCCTTAGTGGGAAGACTTCCTAGAGAGCATTCAAGCGTGACCTACATGGGTTTGA
The DNA here is from genome assembly GCA_028538565.1 of Umbellularia californica. Taxonomy (NCBI): domain Eukaryota; kingdom Viridiplantae; phylum Streptophyta; class Magnoliopsida; order Laurales; family Lauraceae; genus Umbellularia; species Umbellularia californica. The sequence continues at coordinate 44,568,190 of JAPQWN010000009.1, forward strand.
GGCCATGTGCTCATATTCCCTGCATCTGTGAGAGAGGGCATGTCTCACTGTTGCACCAAGTGCCGGGACATGGAAATGGCTTTTGTTTGTTATTGTGACAAATAAATTATGGGCGGTGAATTATATAGGCATAGCCCATAAAGCTACAAAAATTCTTTATGGTCAGGATAATTTGGATAATGAATAAATAAATGCATGCTCTACAAGAAATTTGGCTAATGATTTTTTTTATAACGAATTTGGCTGATGATTTTCATACATAAACAAATGAATTCATTTTTTTTCAAATCCAACTTAAAGTGAAGCACAGTATATCTAATTGCATGTAAAACTCCTATAAACTTCAAAGTTGTCTTTGATATGCTTTCAGATAGACACAAAACATGAGGCTGAAGACCCTTTAATGTTCAAATGTATATGGAAGGCTCAAGTCTTAAAACATTTTTCTCAAGTAGTGAATGTAAAACTTGCATCATGAATGATCCAACAGTGTTTCAAATGCAAAGCATGTAATTTGGTCATTAAGAAATAATTAATACTAGAATCACGTATGTTTGGTTTTCAATAAAAGGAGAAACATATGGTGAGAAGTCTTCATACCTTATTTAAGGTGCAATAGCCTTTATACCATATGAAATCCATAGCATGATTAATGTGAGCTCTCCGATAGAAAAGGCCCAGTATGAAAGGCATAGGATACCCCTTATTTACTTTCTAGTTCGCCCCTAGTAATCCATTAAGAATTTACAAAATTACTGTTCTATTAAATCTGGTGCAACTGGCCATTCTGCATCGTCTTTTTTTTTTTTTTTTTATTTGGGGGGTGGGGTGCGTTAGCCAGTATTTTGCCCTGTTCCACCCCAAAGCACACTTACTTTCTTATTTTCTGACTTCTACACTGTAGAAGCCCTAAGAGTTCGTGTATAAGGGTCATTTGACCCTTAAATGTAATGAGATGGGTTGTTTTCTCTTCTGCATTGATGAGGTGTTGGGACTTGGGAATAGGAATCAGCAGACTATCTTTGCAAGGCCCATACTTTTACAGTGTTTTATCGAAGAGGTCCAGTGGAAATTCTATAGCAGAATCATTGCTGTACTCCTGAGAGAAAGCAAATAATCTAAACTGCATTGACTGTAAGGAGAACACATCAATATATTGGGGAGGGGTGGAATATCCAACTTTATTTCGCAAGTTGTTTGTTTTAAACACCTAGATCCAATGAGACTGACATAATGATACTAAGGCTTCTAGAATCAAGTAATAAGGGTTCTTAGAAAATCATAACAAACTCTGCTAGACTCCTAACATACTAAAATAAATACAGACCTTTTAAACTCTAATGTAGAATCAGCCATGTCCTAAGTGAAGTCGGTAAACTGTTCCGTATAGGCCTATTGGATAGTAATGTTCAAATCAAAGTCGGTTAAGTGATTCCTATTGTATACTTGTTGCTCATGGACAGCATGGTTGATGGACCAGGACAATGAAATTGCAAAGTCCCAATGGCAATGAAATCACATAATAGCAATTTTCTGATTAATTTAGTGTAAAGGACATGATTAGATTCCATTTGGTTTTTTAGTTAAAGTGATTCCTATTGTATACTTGCTGCTTGCTGTCAGCATCATTGATGGTCTTGTCTAATTTCATCCATGGTCTTGTCTAATTTCATCCATCATCTTTGAAGCCTTATCCCACTATATTTTGATCACTGATTCCTTTCATTTCTATTTAGGACTGTCAACTGTGTACTGTGTTGATTCACAATCTAGCATGTATCTTGGTATTCCAAGTCTTTATTGATCTGCCACTGTTCTCTTAGATTTTTCTTCTTCTTCTTGAAATGATGTTCTCAGTTCCTTGCACCTGCCAACTGGAATACTTTAAGTCCTTAATATAGGATGGTTCTGATCCTCTATTGACATGTCACAAACAATCTCAAGAAATTTTCTTTGATTTTCTTATGTAATGGTGCCACTTTTTTTTTTTTAATTTATTTTTGTTCTTTCTTTCTTTCTTTTTCTCCTTCCTTGAGTCTGCTGGTCCCCCTTAACCATCAATTTTTCTGGTTGCCACTTGATATGCATGATGGGGCCCGCAATTTGTAAATACAAATCATTAAATAAAATCCTAGGACCTTGAGACGGCAAGGTCCCAACTACCAATGAAATCACATTAGTAGCAATCTTTGGATTGATGTTGTCTAAAGGGCATCATTAGATTCCATTTGGTTTGAGATTCAATTATGCTTCTATAGGTATGACAACTGTGGTGTTGATAAAACTGATTGAAAGAGCATTCAGGAGAATGTCATTCTAAGAGGCTAGGGTTTGATTTAAGTTGAACCGACAGAGTGGGCTCTCCATTGTCATGCATTGATAGGGGCAGCTATTGAACATGCGCTGATCGACCAACAAACGTATCTAGACTCATTTCCTAGTTCTAGCATTTCTTGTTACTTCGCACATCAATATTAGCATATGCATGTTTGCCTCATTTACCTCGTTTTGTTTCTTCATTGCCAACATTAAGCTTCAGTGGCTGTGGAGGGTTGGAGAAGGGTCAGATGGGCTTTGGAGACAGTTCTGGAAAGGAAGTATGGCCTCCCAAGATATGGATGGGAAGTAAAGGACGCATCGACTAAATCGTCAGCTCTTTGGAAAGGAATCCTATCAGTTAAAGATCAATTTATGAAGAACATCAGCTATTACATCGGGTCAGGGGAGAGGACTCTCTTTTGGAAAGACCGGTAGGTGGGTAATAGGTCTTTGGCCGATCAGTTCTCTGACCTTTTTAGATGTGTCGTGGATAAGGAATCTAAAGTTGTGACATATGTGTCAAGAATAGGGAATAAGATGGTTTAGAGCCCTCTCTTAAGGAGGAATTTAAAGGATTATGAGGAACTACAATTCATCGCGTTGCTTAACACTTTGGAAGATGTGCACATCCAAGAGGGGAGGGAGGATACAAGGGTGTGGAGGGCTTCAAAGGATGGGATATTCTTAGTTTCCTCCTTTTTTTCCACCATCCATACTAGTTCGGTGGATAGGTTTGCGATCAACGACCTTTGGAAGATCAAGGCCCCGCCAAGGGTGGTTATCTTTGGTTGGTTGGCTATCCGGAAAAGAATTCTTACTTTGGATAACTTAAGGAGGGGGAGGATTGTCGTTAATGGTTATCTAATGTGCCTAAGCGAGGAGTCGGTGGACCATCTCATGGTGAATTGTAAATCCGCCCAATTCATTTGGCGGCCGATGGTGGAGTTATTTGATTGCTATTGGGTGTTCCCGAGGACCCTTCCAGAGCTTTTTCAATCATGGAGAAACACCAACTAGGGTTCCCAGGGGCAAGGAATTATGGAGGCTGACTTTCCTTGCTGTTATTTGGACAATATGGAAGGAGAGGAACTTAAGATGCTTTGAGGGTGTTGGTAATAGTGATAGCTCGTTGGTGGAGAAAACAAAGTTTTTGATCGCGCAGTGGGTGTCTATCAATCCGTCTTTCAAGAGCTATTCTTCCGAGCAAATTGTGATGCATTGGAAGGAGTTCGCTCTCCCCCTGTTAGGGCAAAATTAGTCTAGTTTTTGGTTTCTTTGTTTTTATGCTTTTGCTTGTCTGAATATTTCTTTTGTACTGATTGTGTGTTTTCTAATGAAAGTAGCTATTCAAAAAAAAAAAAAAAAAAAAAAAAAAAAAAAAAAAAGGCTTTATGAAACAATGCGCATTTGATTGTCAATTTATAAGAATGCCCCTTCAAATACAGTTGCAGTTGATGGTCACACAACACTCCATTTTGTTCTGTTGCTGATTTAGTTTCCAACATAAAAATTATCCTCCCTAGTCTCAAAACCACTGAAGTTTCACTTTGCAAGTCTCATTTGCTTCTTTTATTGCTTTAATTGCTATATTTCAAAGAAATGACCTCAACATGGCACACCTTTTCATTTTGTGGCAGGCAATTTTACGTACTGATCTTCCATTTTACATGGTTCCACTCGATACGAAAGACCTTGTGTTTGAGAAACCACAGGTTCGTGGTAACTTCAACATGCATTCCTGCACTTGTATGTTGGCTAATGCAATTCCATTCTTTCCATCTATTGACTCTGTGGTATCTTTTCCGTACGGCATCCGTTACAGGATAATGGAGAAAAGTTCATAAGCCTTTTGAGAGCCATAGGAGCATATGCAGAAGGATTTTCTCCTGAACACATTATCAGAAGAGCAGTGCATCTATGGAGCAAGCTTTGACTGCGACTGTGGTTCTCACATTTTTTCGAGACTGCCAGTTGGAATTTTGCAGCTCTGAGATGATTTTGTATCCTGTGGTTTTGGAAGAGCATATTTATATCATACAACCCGGAAATAGGAAAAACAAAGTGGTACTGTTCCAATTGTTTTTCTTGTCTCTCTCTTTTGGATCTTGAGATTTATTTCTGGTTGAATAGCAGGTAAGTCAGGTTATCCATTATGGCCAGTCTTTCCATGGATGAATTGCAGAACGCTGCCTATTTTTCATTCTGGGAAAGCAAGGAAGTGTGCGCCCCCATCTAATCCTCATTAAGTTTCCCCTTGCCATTGTGCATTAATATCAGATTCATGCATCCCTAGACCATCTGCCTGGTTTACGTTGTTCACAAATAGAGGAAGATGGAGCTGTGGACTTGTCTGTCTTTACCTTAATGGCCCGTCGTTTGGAATTAGGTAAACTGAGTGCATTGTAACTTGGCTTATGAGTAAATGAGGGTTCGTGCATTTGGATAACCATACCTACCTGCAATAACCAATTACAGGTAAACAGAGTTTCAGGGAATTGGAAATGGCCTAGTAACTTTAACTACTCAAGACACCCCCTCCAAAGACAGGAAGGAGCTGATGGGGATCACCAAGTAATCAACTTTACAGTGGGTCCAAGCACCACTTCAATTAGGTTGTGTTTAAATTTTCATGCACGTAGCTTGGTTTGTGTAAATAAGGGATCATGCATATGGATAATCTGAGTTACCTGCAAGTTAAAGTTGTTTCTCTCTTTGCTTTCACAAATTACAGGTAAGAGTTGCATGTAACTAATTTGTAGTTACATGCCTGTATAGAAAATGAGTTCTAAGGACCCAAATAGGCCTTATATGGACCTGTTCGTTTGCATTTAAATACATAGGAATTGAATACATAGGGTGGTTAAAATGGAGATTAAAGGGAATCTTCAAAAGTGAGCATTAAATAACATTATCTTTTAGGGAAATAGAATAAAAAAAGATGATATTTGATGCTCATTTATGGAAATTCGCCTTGAATCTTCCACCCTATGTATTCATTAAAATACACAGGGTGGTTAAAAATGAAGATCAAAGGTGAATTTCCAAATATGAGCATTTAGTGTCATCTTCTTTTGATTCCATCTTCCTAATTGAAAATATTATTTGATATTCATTTTTGGGAATTCACCTTTGATCTCATTTTAACCACCCTATGTATTCTAATGTGAAGAAACAGGCCTATAATGTGTTACTCTTCTTACATGTAATTGTCTTCCAAACAATCTGGGTAAAAGGAGTCAGTATTCAAACAGTTCCTTGTCAGTTGCATGGTGCCTATATCTAAAATAAGCTGCCCGTGTAAGTGATGCATTCTAAAACTTTTTCAGCGTTTTGGATTGCAAACAGCACTTCATGGCCGTTTGGCAGCTCGGTATCGAATTCCTTGTAATTCATGGTAAATTGAGGTATGAGGAAGTATAATGAAGAGGTGGAATGAAGTGTATCGGGTGGATATGAACCAACGAGTGGTAGCTCAGTTGGCCAAGGACTTTGCACCTTAGAAAATGGAGAGGTCTTGTGTTCGACACTACCTTTATTGGCCACACCTTATAGTTTATCGGGTGCATGTGGATAGGAAGGTGTGCCCCTAGGGATTAGTTCTCGGCTGTCCAGAATCGAGTGTCCCTCGAACCTAGAGTTAATGGCTTCTGGGCTAGGCTGGGCAGGAGATATATGGGTTATTGTAAAAAATAAAGTGTATTTGGTAGATATGTAGATGGGCCTTCACTTTCCTAGGATTTGATTTACTATGGCAGATGGGCCAAAAGGTGGGCTATTTGATGGCAATTTGTAGATCATCACCTTTCCTTAAATTTTAGCCTCTTTGATGGGGGTGAGTTTTGACCTACTTTCAGATCATATGCTATGCATATCCAGTCCGGCTCATGGGGCCCAACTTGGTTGCAATCCAATCATTGGATGTAGGACGGATCAAAATTTTCTCTAGGGAAAAGAATCATGCAAAAAAATATGCCCAATCAGATTATCCTAGTCCTTGATTTGACCTTCTTAAAATGCAACAATCTGCTAACCATAGATATTTTTTTTGTATTAATATGAAAAAAGCTGCACTGATGAAATTGGGCCCAAATAGGCCTCATATGAATTAGAAGAAGATTATCCCTCTGATAGGAACAAATCACCTTGAATTTCTATGGATTCAATACAGAGCGAACAAAAGGGCCTATAACCCCAAAGTGAATGGATTGTCCATCACCCTGCAAGGTAGGAGCAGGGTTGGCACATGGATATCTCACACTACCCAGTCCACTTGCAAACCGTAAGCACCCATGTTTGGTGACCAAATCCTTGGGAATTCCTCACCGATTTTCCCCAAGGATTTGGAAAATCCACATATAGTAAACTCCTTGAGGATTTGGACCAACGGAAATCCTTTTTATCTTTTTCTACGAAAATTTCCGGATCCGAAACTCGAGAATCCTCAGTTATATAGAATTTAGGACTTGTTTGTGCATGGGCTGCTGTGTGTTTCCTTTGTTAGAAGGAGAAGTCTCCACCTAGGAGATTATTGGACTCCTACATCCACACGCAAGGGAAAAATAATAATTTTTATGAATTTCTAGGACGAAAACCAAAAGCGGGACCCTTTCTGTTCTTTTTCCGTGCTAACATGTTCTTACGCACTGGTACCAATTTTTATCAGTTATACACACCATTTATACACATCAAATCAATGTGAATTCCTCAACTATACAAATCATCAGCGCCCAAACATGCCTTGTGTTAAATATGTTGGGCCAGGTCAAGATATATATAATGATCAAGACAGAAAATTAGACCCGTAGAAACGTGGGCCAAAAATGGAGACTGGATCCAGCCCAATACGGGCTGGGTTCGGGCCTGGCCTGGCTCATTAGCACCCCTTCTCTTCCCCCCACACAGGAAACAGATAGAAAATGGCTTTAGCGGTTAAACACATGTTGTTGGGTTTGAACTAGCAACACCCCATGCTATGCACAGACCATAGGACCAGTAAATTCACAGACTAACTTTTAATTTTTTTATTAAATAATTCATTTAGTTAATGGGTTCAGTCATTTCTTTGTTGTTAATTTGTTTTTAATGTTTTTTTCCAGATGTTTTATTATTTACGTGAGGTATAAATGGAGCTTGCTGAAGCTGGGGCAGGTGTAAAAAAAAAATTAAATGAAAGACACATTAAAAATAAAACAACATAGTAAATGAGAGTAAATTTTAATAACACGGACTTCAGTGGTCTACAAGAGTTTTGAAGATGCATACTCATGGTCAGCTTAAGGGACAAATTAATCTATGGCTAACTCATTTCTAAAATTAAATAAGAAACTTGGGAATTTCAGAACGATTGTCCAATCTAAGCCCATATTTTTATCAGTTTTTATATATTTTTATGAGTTTTTATTAAATAATTTTTATAATTTTTTATTATATAATTTTTAGGAGTTTTTATTAAATATTTTTTATGAGCTTTTATTAAATGATATTTATGATTTTTTATTAAATATTGGACAGTTTGGCCCGGCCTTTGAGTTGTTATGAGTATTCTTAAATTAGGCAGATCAAATTTGTCCAATCCAAGCCCATATTTTTGATGAATTTCTTCATATATTTTTATGAGTTCGTACAGATATTTTTAAATGCACAGACTAACATGTATTATTTTTATAAAATATTTTTTTTTAGTAAAACGTTTGGTCATTTCTTTGTCGTTAATTTGATTTTTATGACTTTTTCCAGATGTTTTAGGGAAAACATTTTAATCTACCAAATATTTTTTCTGAGTTTTTCCAGATATTTGTTTTATTTTTTCCATTTATTAACAATTGTTCCAGATATTTTAATTATTTTTTCAAGGAGTCTAGCAACACTATGCACGGATATACGGATAGGATAGCTTATTAGCTATATGGGTTGGCCCCTCCATGTGAGAAATTGTAGGGTTTTGAGTACATGAGACATCAATTTGCTTGATGTGTGGCCCACTGCTGGCTAACCAAACCAAAGATTATGGTGGGTTCCATGTCTGTAAGATTAAAAGGAAAGGGCCAGACTTCAATGGTTTGCAAGAGCATTGAAGAGGCATACTCCTGGTCAGCTTAAGGGACAAATCTGTGACCAACTAATTTCTAAAATTAAATAAGAACCTTGGGAATTTCAGAACGATTGTCCAATCGAAGCCCATATTTTTATCAGTTTTAATGTATTTTTATGAGTTTTTATTAAATAATTTTTATAATTTTTTACTATATAATTTTAGGAGTTTTTATTAAATATTTTTATGAGTTTTTATTAAATGATATTTATGATTTTTTTATTAAATATTGGACAGTCTGGCCCGGCCTTTGAGTTGTTATGAGTATTTTTAAATTAGGTAGATCAAATCTGTCCTATCCAAGCCCATATTTTTGATGAATTTTTTCAGATATTTTTATGAGTTTGTACAGATATTTTTAAATGCACAGATTAACATGTATTATTTTTATAAAATAATTTTTTTAGTAAAATGTTTGGTCATTTCTTTGTCGTTAATTTGATTTTTATGACTTTTTCCAAATGTTTTAGGGAAAACATTTTTATCTACCAAATATTTTTTCTGAGTTTTTCCAGATATTTTTTAAAAATTTTTTCCATACATTAACAGTTGTTCCAGATATTTTAATTATTTTTTCAAGGAGTCTAGCAACAACCCGTGCTATGCTCGGATATACGGATAGGATAGCTTATTAGCTATATGGGTTGGCTCCTTCATGTGAGGAATTGTAGGGTTTGAGTGCATGAGACATCAATTTGCTTGATGTGTGGCCCACTGCTGGTTAACCAAACCAAAGATTATGGTGGGTTCCATGTCTGTAAGATTAAAAGAAAAGGGCCGGCAATAATTAGGCTTTGGTTGGGCCAGGTCGATCAGATCTGTCCAATCCAAGCCCTTATTAAAATTGGGCCTTAGAAACACAGTCTGGCCTGGCCTTTGTAATAGTTTATAAACAATTTGGGTGATAATAATGATTATGGATTGAATATCTGAGATATGTGTGTTTTTTAAAATGATTATGTTGTTCTGATAAAAACACAACATTAATATTAAGTTTATAAACTTAAACTTATATAATAATCATGTTATTATCATGTTAATAATATTAGTTTATAAACCTTATAAATCTCAGATTTTCAACTTAATAAAAACAGTGATTTCGACACCTTAATTTAAATAACAGTGATATTAACAACATGCAATAATTATTTTGTTCTGATAAAAACACAACAGTGATATCAATAAACATTGTTAAATATCACTTAAAACACACAAACCCCTAAAAATTGATTATGTTGTTCTGCATGCAAAGTTAAAAGATGAAATATTTTTTTAAGTGATATTTAACCATAACCGAATCGCCTAATACAATTAGCCATAATTTTGTTTTTAACGGATTCTTAGGGTACAATTGCGAATTTAAGGGTTGGTGAGAACCGCGCCTCTCTTTTCATTTATTCATCAATTGGCGAACCCTGATGAGTAGAAACTTCAACCCCACTGCACCATGCATGCAAACCCAAGGCTCCTCACTGATCCTTTTTATGCTGTTAGATTACAATGGGATCCAAGGTCCAAAGTCATTCAAAATTGGCCAAAAATCCCAATAATGCCCAACAGAACCTTTTAAGCTGGCAAGCACCATTGATCCAAGAAAACCAAGAAAAACAATCCACAATGATTGATCAAGATATAAAAAAGAATCAAATAAATAAAATTTAATAAATTATTCATCTCAACCGTCCACTTCCTATGATTTCATCATCTCATCATCATCACTCATCCAATACATTATAGGCCTCTCTTGAGAAATTGGCAACTAAGCCCCCATCAATCAATATACAGATGATCAGTAAATCCCCACCGTCCATCATTCCCATCATCATCATCATCATCACCGAGCGACCCTCTTCTTTTTTTATTTCTTCCTTCTCTTCTTTCTTTCTCCTCTTCTATCTCCCTCCTCCTTCACTGCTGCATTCCACCCCCACAGCCCCCCCTGAACCCATCTATTTCTATTTCTAGCTTTATTCTCTCCCTCTCTTCTTCCCCTTTCCCTGCACTGCGCACACTTCTTTCATTCTCTTCTTTCTCTCTCTCCTTATTTTCTTCAACGAACATGAACCCATTTGCCTACACACCTGCACAAACCCATCTCTCACTATCCTGCCACTCTCTCTCAGCCTCTTTCTCACTCTCTCCCTCTCCTCACTCCACCCCACTCACTCTTTCTCATTGCCCACTCCCTCCTCTCTCTCTGCCACTCCCTCTCTCTCTCTTCCCCATCCCCTGAACCCATCTCTTTCATGCGTCGTTTAATCTCTCGCTCTCTCCACTGATGGTCTCCCCCTCATTGCCCCCACTCCCTCTCTCTGCCCACTCTCTCTCTCTTCATCTTACCCACTCTCTCCCTCTCCTCACTCCTCTCTCCCTCCCTGCGCACCCACCTTTTATATCCCTCCCTGCCGCTCTATCTCTCTCCTTCACCCGAGCCTGGCCCACCCCCGCACCCCTTCATCTTGTCCCTTACCCCTTCATATTCCCTCCTACTCTTCACTGCACACAGAGCCCCTGCCCACCTACATTTCTTTAAGTGCCTAAAAATAACGGACTTAGTTTAGATGATAATGAAGCTGTTAATGGTGCTGTTTCGCTGGTTGGGGAGTTACTGAAGTCCTAAACCTAAAAGAGAGACAAAAGTCAGGGCCCCGGGATGCTGTCAGCCGAAGGCACTCCGACGCTTGAGTTAGTGCAGTCACTGAACAAAGGGTGAAGTGAGGAAGAAGAAGGTTCAGGCAAGAAGATAGCGTACTGCATAGTGCATAATGCATACCTGTTTATGGTTCTTATCATGCATAGATATAGGCGAGTGTGGAAGGTTCCATAGTGGAGGTAGGTGAGAGACCTTGTCTCATCAGCCCATACATAGGATCCTCAGTGGGGGTAGGTGAGGGTACTGTCCCATCGGATCTCTCCTCAATCCCACACATAAATGCGGATGTGATCAGCTAAAAGGATAAGCCATTATCGATAGCCGACGGCCACTCTATCTGCCAGTACGTTCTGCAACGTTGCCGTCCCATCTCATAATGGGGATTGGACGCTCGGTGTTCACCTCGGTTAAGGGACCGAACTGGAGAAGACGCTGAGGTTGGACGAACGCGAGGTCAGGCACTACTACCAAGACGCTTGAGCCGAGCCTAGAGGAGCGTGGTCGGTACTATTACCGAGACCTCGAGCCGAGCCCAGAGGAGTGTGGTCGGTACTATTACCAAGACTAATTCCATTTCGGTGCCAGCTGGCACATTACGGAGCTGAATAAAGGAGATTGAGGCTGTCTCTGATTGGTACTTTTACCTAAGTCAGGGGTAACCTCGGTTTCGGAAAAATACCCCACACAATTGCCCCTAGCTCCTGGCCTCGAGGGTTCCATAACCATTTGGGGTTGGGAGCTAAGTAAACTTGGAGTTTTCCGATGCCGAGCCCGTAGCCCTTTTGCTTGAAAGCTTTGGGTGTCATTCCGCCTTTCGAGGCGGAGTGACGGCGCGCCTCTATCTGGAGGCAGTGAATAGTCTGCTTAAATCATTGTGATAGGTGAAGTGACGACGCCACGTGTCTCGATTTGGCTGGCTGTCAAGTCTTATCGAGGAGACGAGTGGAATACCCGAGGCGGTGCTCTGCATGCGCGTCTCCCGGGATTCGAAAAGATTTCCTTCCTGTATAAAGAGGGGCGTCTTCGCGGCCAGACTATTTTTGCTTCTGCTAGAGAGAGAGGTTTCCTTTGCACCTGTTTATGCATGAGAACTATCCCGACAACCTGAGGTTTTAGGTTTCCTTTGCCCTCTTCTTGCCCCTGAGCTAATCGTAAGTTCTTTCCTCCATTCTTGTCTTCCTGTTTTAGGGTTTTTCCTTGGGTTTCCTGTCCTCTTCTCCGTTCTTGTTTCTGTTTTTCCGGCCTGTCTGAAACTGGGGACCATGGGAGTGTACAGATATTGGATAGACATGCCGCTGGCTCTGGCGGAGCTTAGGAAAAAGTATGGGATACCCGAGGACGTCCCCATTAGGGCGGACGATCCCGAGGATATTATCCGTAGCCGGATCTTCCGAGATGGATGGATGCCGTTCCCATTGGTAGCAATCATCGAAGGCGGGGTGAGGTTCCCTGTCCACCCACTCTTGAGGACCTGCCTTAGGAAGTGGAACCTCACCCCATGCCAACTGATGCCCAACGGCTTCAAGATCATCATGGGGGTGGTCGAACTCAATAGGATTCTAGGGACTCATCTCGGTGTCCGTGACATCGAAGACCTCTATGATCTCTGTAAGTCCTCGAGAGAAGATACATACTACCTCCGCGTGAGGTCGAAAGAGGTGCCCCTGATCCAGGACCTGGAGGATTCCAGCAAATATGTCGGAGATGATCGCCTGTACGTCTCAGGGGCCTAGGAATTTGGCCCATTCCTAGGCCCAGCCGAGACCAAAGCGGAGAGAGCCTACCGCATTCCTCGCCGTCTCGAAACCCCATCGAGTAAACACCTTTTCTCATTCTCCTTTAATGATGTGCTTTCCTGCTCTGCCGAATTGATGTCTTTTTTGTTTGACGTGTAGACCACAGAGAGAGGAAACAAGAGGCCAAGCGGGCCGGTTGGCGCCGAAACATCGCCTGGCTAAAGGCCATACACAGCTACCTGGGCCACGAGGGGCGAGCTACCTGGGCCTTGCTGAGGTACGAGTCGGTGTATCACTCCTTCATCAGGAGGCGGTACGATAACGTGAGGGGGGAGACGGTGCTGTCCCTAGCCGAAGACGAGCAGCAAGGGACATCGGGCGCCGGACCTCTCTCTCTTGCTCACTCTTTCATCATCCCTCTCAACTGGCGCTCTGGTTCAGTTACGAAGAGTGGGGAGTGGGGATGGTTATCATGGTTGACGTGTCTTTGTAAGCAGGGAGATAGAGTGGGCAATGGGAATGGTTCTCATGGTTGACGTGTCTTTGCATACTGGGAGACAGGTGTTGGCATACCAAGGGACCATACATTCTCTTAGTAGAATAGATAGATAGATTAGTTTGTTAGTAAAATATATAATATGGGTGTTGCGTGGAGGTGTGGTCTCTGTTTGGAAGAACACAACCGACTTGTTGTGTATGTGAGCTTTGGTTGAATTTTGGTGGTCGTTGTGTATGAATGAATGTTTTACAGTTTTCTATTCTAAAGACTTAATTTGATTTTGAGAAGTTTCCATAGAAAAAAATTGTTTTTTTTTATTTTATATTAAGGTGGTGGCTACAAGTCCCAAAATAGAATGAAGAAAATATAATCCACATGTTTGAACCTCAAGACAAAATATATATATATATATATATATATATATATATATATATGCTTTGAGATGTATGAGCTTACATCATGTTAGTTTGGAACTTGAATTATATTGCCGTACACTCAATATAATGTAATCCAAGAGCCTAACTTTTTGACCCGGGTCTGGAGTGAGATCTAGATCTTCTATCTATGGTCTCATTAATGGGAATACTTTCAATCCATGGTACACGGTGACCATACTCTATAGCCTTTGAATTAAGACCATGGAAAATGAATGATTCAACTAATGCCATTTTCTTGGTCAGGTGTTTTTTTGGCTAAAGGGCTAATGGGGTCCAGAATCAATGGCCTAAACTAAAAGTTTTAGGCTCGTATTCAGTGGTTAAACAAAATTCGGATCAGTGTAAAATTGAATTGGGCCTAGTAGCAACATATAGCGGGGTAGTGAGGGGATGGGACCATAGGTGAGAGGCCCTCTGGAGTATTAGTATCACCCGCCCATTGCAAAGGGGAAAATTACCCCCTGATATTAGATACCTTTCGACCTCCAATTGTACTTTTGATTGAATCTTCTACTTATTTTCACCAATTGTAAATGAGTTGAGTATGCTTAATTAAAGCAGGACTTATTATGTTAAGACAAAATAATGACTAAATACTGTAACTACATTCGCTTCCTCTGATTCTAAAAGGAAATAACCATAACTAAATGGAGGATATACACTTGGCTTATGGCTAGAACGCTTCCGAGAAAGTTAATCTATTTTAGTAGTCGTTCCAGTACAGTTTATGTTACCTAAGCCCTTGCTTATTAGACCATGAGAGAGAATTGCCTTTTTCCTTCATTTGAAGAGAATGCTCGTTTGGCAGGCGATAAACAGGATTAGGAAATAACCATCTCATATTACAAAGTTGTACATGAAAAAAAAAAAAAAATCTAACACAGGTATAAGTAAAACTACCATTTGAAGAAAGAAACCAACCAGTTCTATCTCAAAAAATAAGGATCAAAACCTTCCCAACCAAAGCAATCTCCTAGGAAATTTAAGTCGGTAGGGGTCAATGTAACACCCAACATACTCTCATATGATTTAGTCACCAATAAATACAGGTTAGAAATTAAAGGGTTCCTCAGAAAAGGTTTTATAACTCCTCTAAGTTCCATGAGATCAGACAATAGAGCCCTCTGAGTCTCCTTTTCTGTCAACGAATAAAACTTGTCTGAGGAGCACTTTGAGAGGGCATAAAGGCCAAGCAAATTCGCATATAACCATACAAATGCATCTTTATGGTTACATATACCACCAATCCAATCAGCTTCACCTTCGGTGTTCACGTAGTCATTGGCAAAGAACTTCAACTGATGAAGAAATTTCATTCTCCATTTCTGCAAGAAAAGCCCAACATCACATTCGTTGAGACCCTTGGATGATTCAACAGCCAAAGAATTAGAAAGTGAAAGTTTCTCCAAATGGAAGCAGCAGATCTGACAGATCAACAGCCGCTCTTCATGGTGATTATCAATCTCCTTGTCAAATACCCGCCGAACCAGATCACCTCTAACTTCAACAGAGCTTGCCATTTCAAAAACCCATCTTGCAAGAAAGTCAAAGTATTCAATCCAGTAACCAAAGATGGAAGATAGAAACTCAAAGCTCAATTCAATCACTTTTTCTACTTGGATAGGTACAGCGCTGGTCTTCTTATCGGTTCCTACAGAATCAAGACACCTCTGAATATCCCTGGCAAGTCTCTGTCTAAGCTCAACATCCTCATCCTCCAACAGCTTGATACATGTGAACCACAAATCAAGTATCTTAAATGCATACAAATTGATAGCTTTTGGATGCTCAAAATGGGGTTTTTTATTCTCATCATTGTTAATATGAGATTCATCTGACAGGATTTTGTTATTAGACACCAGAGAACTGATCATTATAGCTTGTTCTAACAACCCAGATGCAACCATGGATTCTGCTGCTGCCTTTCGCATGTTCACTGGCTCAGATGCTGCGCCATTTTGCTTGATTAGGACAACAAAAGAGTCAATGCACTCATAGATGTCTATCCACCTTTCCAATCCGTCAGGTCCGCTATAACCAACAGAAGATTCCCACCTTTCGTTTGGATGATTGAGAAGAATAAATGTAGTGTATAATTGCGAAAACTGCTTTACACATGTGCCCATGCAGCGTATGAGAGTTTCTCGAACCTTTACATGCGTTGAAGTCTTTTTCAAGGATGTCAACTTATCCCAAAAGCAAAATATAGAATTAATGTCCATCATGCCAATATGCACTGTCTCTTTTGATTGAAGATGGGTCAGTTTCTGAAACTGCAGCCTATTCCAAGTGAAAAGAATCCGTAAAATGTAATAAGTACATTTTGGGTTCTCCTCAACTGCTAAGAGCTGCATCATTGTGGGTTGCAAAGTTGTCTTGGCCCACATGTTAATAACTTCAATGTCAAAACCACCAGATTCAGTCAATTTGAGACACTGATGAAGCCATTTTAGTGTGGCCTGTCGAACTTCATACGAATCATCAGAGATGCAGAGCATTAGTTTTTGTTGAAACTTTGAAATTGAATTCTCAGTTTCATGCATGTTTGACAAACCTGGCACAGATGTGATAACTGCGCCTATTGGGAAACTCTCTGTGACTGCTTCTGCAGATCCTGCAAAGATGCAATTGAAATAGGACGCAGCTGCTTGCCTTCGGAGTTCCACCCTAGTAGGATCGTAGAATGACAGCCGATAAGAAACCTGTTTGTCTAAGCATTGGGAGGATAAGTCCAGCAGCAGGCTTCGAATGGTAACCACAAGTCTGTTTATCCCACATGTTCTTGCAATACCGAGCATGTGGTCCAACACCTGCAAATATGAGCTATTGACGGTAGGGCAAGGGCAGGATTGGATACTGCCAATCCATTTACACTTCTCAAGCACCTTGATCAATTCACCCAAAATCTGTTTTTTCTTGGAGACATCGATCAAGTTCCGGCAGTTAGAATCAACAAGTGCAAGCAACTGCAATAAAATTCCATGAACAGAATTAAGAGAAGTGCCGTGCAGAATTACATTGTCAACCCCATTGACAAAGATATCTGAGTTAGTTGCTCCTAGGGTGGGAATATGCTTTGTACCATGAGGCAAGCCACTAGCAATAATCTGTACAACACTCTCCAGTTTCTCATTTGATACTAAACCTGTTAAAGCTCTTGATGCAAGAACGCGGACTCGAAGATTACTTTGAGTCGCACATCTACTAATGAACCGCATGAATATAAAGGGATCCAAAGCATCTTCTGTTTCACTACTAATTGTAGAAGGCTTCAGTCTTGATAAAAGAATAAGCACGGGGCAGAGACTCGGGTGCACAACTTTCAACATATTGAGTTCTGTATGTTGTGAGCAGCCATTCCCAAGTGATTCGGTTGCAATCTTCAGTTCATTGAACAGGAAAGGATGCAATGTCGGATACCTATGCGCAAAGAAAAATTTTTGTTTAGAACTGCAGCAACTTCAAAGTTTAAATCAAAGCATGTCAGACAAATGCACAGACAAGGTGATAGAGATGGTAGCCCTACAAGCCTAAAAGTTCAAAATATTCCTCTTAAGTGTTCTGGTGGATAAACATTCCAACACTTCTGAACTAAATGGTGGATGAATTAGTTGTACCATGCAACTAGTTGCATACCATTCTAAACTTAAGTTACATAACTCAAGCTACATTAACAATTGTTCGCATAAATTATAGAGAAGGTATCAAAGACATAGAGGCTTCCCAAGTCCAAGCATGTGAAGAAACCATTTTAGTTTCCACAACTGCTGTTAGGCAGTATGAGCCAGGTGACAAGTAAATCAAGATTCAAGCCATCTGCAAGGTCAGTCCATCAGATGCTCTGCCATAAAAAAACAGGCCAGATTGTTCATGAAGTGCACCACAATCTAAGAAACAAATTGGCTATTGGAAGAATTAGCTCAACAGACAACACACGCAGGCAGGCCCCATTTGATGAATAAATGGACCTGGTTTTCAAATTAGTTATTGAAGGGCTCACCTGCTGTATCTTGATCTTGGTGAACAGTTGACATGGTTAAAAATGCACAGCCATTAGTTAACACTTCCTACAATGAATGCTACCATTTTTTTTCCTGTAAAGATGGACTGGAAGAGATAAAACAGGGAAGATGTCCAGGACCCATCCTGGTAGTCTACTTGGAGGTAATCCTATATTCACTCGGCATCATAGAAGAGAAAATTAGAAAAGTAAAATCACCTGACAGCTAAGATATCCCTCTATTCAAGAATCAGGGTCAATATCAAGGAAATTATAAAATAAAATAAAATAAAAACTCAAAGAGGTTTCTTGGCATACCTCTCCCTCGTGTGTGTGTGAGTGGGGGGTGGGGGGGTTGGGGTTGTCTTGGGCATTAAAAGAATCTAAGAAAACTCTTGGGTGGAAAGTTATTTATTTATACAAGGTTAGTAATACTGTAATAGCAGGTGGGAACCAAGCCATAGGGAAAAATATATATCCAAGGATGTAGAAGTCCATTACAAACAAGGGGATTTGTTGAGTCCGATGAGGAGAGCATTTGAAGGGTGAGATTTTTTTTTTTTTAATGATATTGAAGGGTGAGATTCAAAATACACTTGGGAGAAAGGGTCTGATTTTGAAAAGGTACGCAAGTAGGGCAAGTATCGTAGGCATATCAATTATCAAATTTCTGCTCATGGGAGTCTTACTATGTCACAGTTTGAGGTCCGTGGGACTGAGAGGTGTTTGGAACTTGTTTCGGAAAGGTTTTAATTAGGGAGAAATACTCAACTACGTGAGCTAGTTTGTTCTTCTTAATGACAGTTTTCACAGGGACTCAAAGGATTAAAATATCTAGTGAAAGCCTACCTCCAAAAAGTGCCGCATTTATTATTTTCTTCAAATGCTTTGTCCAAGACATAATGTTATAGTGAGAATGAGGGGTTGCCCAGTTGGTTGGGAACCCCATTGTTCACCTTACTGCCCAAGGATCGATCCTTGGGTTCCCTCCCTCCATGAGCAGATTCTCTCCCTGCATCTAAATTAAATGGTAACTGAACCATCTAGATTGAGGTACCAAGACATTTCAAGAAAAAAAAATTTCAATGGAATTGTATAGGAGTAAGCAGATGATACCCTTAAGCAATGCCATTAAATGAGCTGCCCAAAATTCAAAGAAACTATTCAACATAATTCTTATTTGTATGAGAAAGGGCTTTATACCCCATGTTTTGCCAACAGATTATGCAAATGACGAAATGTTTGTAGGGCTGTCTTGGTCTTCAATGTGTGTGTATGTAGTTAATAAGTAATGTAGCCATTTAAACTGAAAGACTAGCTTATCTTTCAAAAAAAAAAAAAGTAATGTAGCCATTTCCATGTCTCCGCATCAGAAAGTATCATACGTGCATTTTTATTTCAAACAGAGCTTGTTGCATGCAAAGTTTTCAGGCATAAAAATAAGCAGAATAAAATAATGCTGGATTAACACTAATTTGCTTGATAGAACCACAGAGTTTCATGGAAAAGCAAAACCTGCAAGGAAAAAAAATCAAGTTCAAGACTTCCTACCACAAAAGAAAGGATCTGGGGACAAGGCATACCTATGAAAAAATTCGAGCCCAGACAATGCACGTCTTACTGATTCCCGTTTATGAACATTAAGGAATCCAATCATGCGGCGAACCAATGCAGTGAATGCAAGACAAGCACTGTTCCGCACCTCCCAGTAAGGGGACGAGAAAGAACGTATTGAAATTATCAAAGCCTCTGCAGAAAAGCCTGATGTATCTGCTGCTAGGTTTGCATCGTTAAAAGCAGCTCGAAGGACATTAAATGCATGTACTGTGGGAATCACACCCTCATCACGAATCTTTGAGGTCCTTTCACTCACATCCATTCCTGTTGCTAGAGCAGAAATGTGCTCTTGGTTCGGCATCTTCACATTCTTGCCAGAAAAGTCACCATTCTCACCATTAACTTCACATCGACCGGACAAAGACTTGGCAACATCTATTAGCCAATGCAACGCCCGTGGCAAGAGTTTCTTTGGCGTTCCTTCTGGTTCTGAAAGGAAAAAAGCAATAAAGGCAGCAGGTATTCCAGCACTCCTTCTCAACAAATCATCCACTGTTTGGCCCTTGGCCACAGTTCTTTCCATTAGTTGATCCATCCATGACTCTGTCATTTTGCAGAGTCTGAAACAAGAGAAATCAACAGTAAGTGAAAAAAATTAAAAAAATAAAATGTTATAAAAAAAAAAGTGAAAAAAAAAGGGAAAGAAGAAAATATTAAATCATGTCCAAAGATATTTCAACCAATTGTCAATAGGTCAGCTTTCTCAGTAAACAATAAGTAACTAGAACTAAGAACATGTTGTGTTCTTAAATTAAGCCCCACAAAACATGTGCAAGCCAAGACAAGTGAAAGAAATGATACCACATTTATGCATTCATTTCTATCCAGAGGCACGTTTACTAGTTAGTAGGGTATGAATTGTCCACACATAGGAATGTTTTCTACAGGTGATTGGAAAAACTGATTTGGGAAGTAGGCTAGGCTTCCAAGAGTAGGTCATTGTAAGCCCATTTTCCTCTAAAGATGATTTGTAGCAATCAACAGAGCTGAAACTAAATACAGAATGACAATGGTTTAAATTCATGCCCATTTGAACGGTTGGAATAATTCATAGGAAAAGCAGACCAATCATGTTATGACGATATCTAAGACTTATGAATAGTTTCAAAAACCAGTGCACATGGCCCAACTAGTGGACCAAAACTCAGGTCTCTGGTCTCATGGATCACTAGTCTATTATGTTTAAATAAAGCATGAACGGAGACATACCTAGGATCATTGGAACAAAGGAGACGATTGCACAGAGCTGTAAACCCAGCCCTTGTCTTATCAATGGCACCATTGTGCTTCATTTTCAAAAGGACTTCCAAGAAGTGGTTTCCTATGGTTTCGAGTTGCTTCAGGTCCAGCATAGTATCACACACTGGCGTCGGATTCATGTCTGAGGTCTCACAGAGGCCACCAGGCCCCAACAAACTAGAAGAAGTGCAGCTTGGCAAGGGAATTTTCCTAATGATGGTTCCCAAAAGAAGACTCACCTGAAAAGAAAACATCATTCAGACAAAAATAATAAATATAATCCATGCCATTGAAACATATTAAATAACCTGCTACAGAACTAATTTATCTACAAAATTGCCACATCCAACACCTGTGTTAAGACACATCTGACAGAACATGACCTTATAAGAAAATAAAATCCTTAAAAGTTAAAACTTCTTCTCTCATCATACCAAATGTATTGTACTATATATAAAATGCTAAGATATTTCGATACTTTTGCACTTGCCAAAATCAACAGATAGAGAGATACAAAGCTTTGATGATGATCTTATGCATTTACGAATAAAATTGATATGATAATACAAATTTTAATATTTACAGATGTGTTGGCATCTTGGTTCAAAGGGCTGCCATGAGTGACATTTTATGCCCATATCATACGCATGAATATGCATCCTGCCCAAACAACATGGGAAATCTGACTAGCGCATGCATGAGTCAATATGTAATGTTCTTCCGGTCATCAATTTTCTAGTGGCAAAATAATTTCTATTACCAGTAAATTAATAAAAATCTGACCTTTTCCTAAACCATGCCAAAATGATTTGGCACTATATAGAGTTTTCATGCCAGTTGGCCCCAGCTTGATGGGATAGGGCTCTATGAAGATGATGATAGAGTTTTCTTACCAGTTGCTCATAGAGTTCTAATGTCAGCTTCTCATGCATTTATGGAGCAAACTGATATCTCATGAAGCATGCCCACAAATCCCACACAAATTACATAGGAAACCTGATTAGTTCAAGCATGCAAGAGAATCGGCCTTCAGTGTTCTTCCAGTCCTCAATCTTCTTTTGGTCATGAATTTCTTTTTTCTTTTTGTTTTTTTTTTGGCCATTAAAAAAAATTATGGTTACCAGATAGCAACATGTCAAAAGTAATTACTACTATTAGTATATTAGAATAGAAGTACAAACTAACTGAAGAGATCTATTCAACTGTAAATTAACAAAGGTTAAGAAAGGAAATGAATAATCTTGTACCTCTTTCATGGCAAGCCAACATCCAACCATAACCACTTGTTCTGCTGGTCTCACATTGTCCAACATTTTTGAATCTTTGACCTGCTGCTCAGATGGGGAATCATGCGGTTCTATATCAACTGGTACATCTGAGAGGAATGAACCATCATAAATCATGTCATCCATGTCTTCAGGCAGATGCCACGCATCGGCGGATACCACCCAAAGTGCCAATGACGTAATTCGCATAACCAGCTCAAGTAGCTTTTCTAATGCATGCCTCATCCCAGAAGTATTCAATAATACCACATCAGAATTCCAATCTAGTTCCTCAAAAGTATATCAGAGAGTAAGTAAAATTCCATGAACAAAGCTGTTCTGGCATGCTTCAGAAAGATCCTTCTCACCCTCCTCAACAACACCACACAACCAATCAACCAGTGACAGTATATATTCTATTACAGGTGTCCTAATGTTGTGAACTTCAGAATCTTCATTTATCAACACATATTGAGGTATGAAACATGCAGTATTAACAGAAGCATTAACCATCCACCCAAGCTCCAATACATACTTCCTAAATATTAGACGTAAAGTCAAAGCCCCGGCATCACTTTCTCTTACACGAGGACTGCATACTAATCTCTTCGCCCATGTAATTACTTCCTTCACTGCATCACTGCTTGAAATCCCAGGAAGAGGTGTAGGGAAATGCAAAAGAATGTGAAAAGAGCTATCTCTCAGTCTATCCCAACTATCTACTATTGAACCAACCAATGACAAGGTCGAATCTGGTAAAGTGATCCCTCTGGCATAAGGGTAGAGACAGCTGGTGGCAGAAACAGAACTTGAGCTGCTCTGTGGAAGAGGCACTATAGGCCAGACATTGATCATTATTAGGATGAGCTCCATGGCCATGATTTTCCTCTCATACGGTGCAGAAGGATAGCAAGAGAAAAATAGAAAGCAACTCAACCACTTAGTAAAACTGAAAAGAACCTCTGCTCTCTGGATTACCTGTTTCTTAGTGTCACTATCAACACCATTTTTGTTGCTACTCGAACATGCAACCGGCTGCCAACTCCCTTGTTTAACCTGTCTTTCCAAGGCAGTACGAACACGAGAAAAGAACTTCCTAAACAAGCTGGTCCACTTCATCTGAAAAGCTGTCGAGCAGCAGCGCATATTTAAGGGCACCGCTTCTTTCATCAAAGTGAGCTCGAGAGGGGAAGGAAGGCTAGAAGTCTTCGGATTCACAAAAAGGGTCTCTGCAGCATCTATACGGAGAGTATAATCTACATGAGTTAATGCCAGTGCAAGCCAATCCACAAGGATTTTAACATTTACTCCCTTAATAGAGACAAGGGCAAGATGGTTGGAGCCTTTTTTAGACAGGTTATTCTCTTCTTTATGTTCCGAAGAATCATCATACCAATCGATGTCCCCTTCAATCAAAGCAAGCAAACGGGCAACCTTGAGCAAAGAGACAAGAGCAGCCACACGCTGGTCAATTGTTAGATCCAAGTTAAGACCAGCAAGCTCAGGGTGTCTGATTTCGCTCTCTTCCCCACTTTGTCCAATGGAGATAAAACCAAGCATGGGGAATATGCTGTCCACATCCACCTCGAGGAAAACAGGAATAGCATAGGTGTTCAAGTTAGAGCGTAGCTTCGAAAGCCCAGAAACAAGCCCATGTAACAAAGGAGGCAAGCACAATCCCCTTAAGATGGCATAACCTTTGTCAATACCGCCACTGCTCCAACATTCATCACGCAGGCACTCTAGGAAACATTTCAGGAAAGACGTGGCAGCACAGCAAACATCATCATCAACATAGGCCTCTATTGTCTCAAACAACAGGTTTGGTCTCATATCTAACACTGTCTTCCCACCCAACCGCTTGGTGAGAGAAGCTAAAGGCACGTATCTGCCTTTGCAACGTGATCCTAAACGCAAGAGATCTGATGCGATGTTCCTTAGGAAAGAGTTGGTTCTCTCACTACCCTCTTCAGAGTGAAGGGTAGATTGAATATCCAAGAAAAGATCGAAAATCAGATGCACTTGCTTAACTGTCTGATTCAAAGGGTCCTCCAAGTTATTCCATATTATTCTCAATAAGCGGGATGCCATTTCTTCAGGAAAGGGATCAGAGTTGCCTGAAAGATCGGTAAGATTCGCCAATATTGAAGTTTTTATCTGCTGCAAACAGATCTGGGTCACAGTCAATGCATGAAAATTAAAATGGCTGTCAATGGGGTTCTCACAAAAGTTACAAAGCTCGGGCAAAATCCCATTGAACAGTATTGTCCAAACAGAATTGCCATCCAATGCACTAGTATCAAAACGATCCAAACCAACCCTCGATTCAGAAAATTGCATGTTGAGAACCGCCCAAGGAACAGCCGTCAGCACTCCTCTAAGTAAACAAAGCCTGCTCAATACCGAAAATCCAACAATCTCTGAATACAAATCCACATTGTGCAAAGACACCTTCAAATCCGAATCCTCTATTTCGCTCTTATAGCAAAGAGCATAATTACAGCCTGGTCTACTGAAAAAACGATCAACTATAAAAACAGCTAGCTGTGGAGGTTTCATACCTGCCTGAAGAGCCGCGCAGAAGCTCACCCCTGCAGCCACCAAACAATCTCTGGAGAAGGCCGAGGACTTCAAAACACTCAAAATCACTCTCACCACAATCTCAAGAACAGTCGAATCCTCAGTAACCAAATTGCTCTCATTGCACTTGGCATCGACAAACTTGGAAGGGAACCTCTGAAGCAAGTAATACAAGCAAGAACTCGCCTCCTGGCATTGCTCCATCACGGAAGGCGAAGGCCGGGACCCACGGTAGATCTCCGA
Source organism: Umbellularia californica (assembly GCA_028538565.1). NCBI lineage: Eukaryota > Viridiplantae > Streptophyta > Magnoliopsida > Laurales > Lauraceae > Umbellularia > Umbellularia californica. The sequence goes on from JAPQWN010000009.1 coordinate 44,592,869, forward strand.
GACCAACGCCCGCAGGCCAGAACGCACATCCAGAGCCACCAATACCGCACAATCCTCAATGTACTCCATGAAAAATCCCAACTTGGGGTAACTCAACAGCGAGAGGACGGCGCGCGAGACGGAAAATCTCTTCCCTTTCCTGCTCGAAGCCCCGTATTCCTCGCAGAGGGACCTGAAACAGCTCCCAATAACATATCGGGAGCTGATTTTCTTCGCGAGGACCGAAATTACGGTTCGATGGAGCGGGAGGGAATTGTCGAGAAACAGAATCTCAAGGTAGAGCGCCGATGCGGCGGGGATGAGGGCGGAGCCATCGCAGTCGTTGCTGCCGGCGAGCAAGTCGGCGAATGAGGAAGCGACTTTCTTGACGGCGGTGATTTGGGAGTAGACGGAGTTGAGAGAGATGAGGTCCTTGAGATCGGAGAAGAAAGGGAGGGATGTGAAGTAGGGAGGAAGTGCGTTTAGGGTTTGGAGGTAGGAGGGAGGGAAGATGACGGCGCTGTAAGTGTAGCGGTGGCGGTGCTGCAAAGATCGCCATTTCGCTGACATTTTGCATTGGAATTGAGATTTTGAGGTCGGAAGAATCAGTTACTTTGCTTTGAAATAGAGAACAACAAGAAGAAGCTGTTTGCTTTGAAATCTAGGGTTTCCTTTCTGTTCTTTTTATATATGGAAGAGAACCTTCCCCCGTTTCTGTCGTGGGGACTCTTTGTTCTGCAAAGAGTGCGTAGAGCAGAGAGAAACCGGGGCGACTTAAAAAGTGGACAAATACCAACCGCGCCGCACATAACGACGTACTACTTCGAGTGGAGGAAAGAACCCATAGACACTGTACATGCATGGCGAGAAGGGAAAGAGGCCGGATCCTCAATCCTCAGTTGATTAATGGTTTAATCAAGTGAAAAAACTGAATAGACTGTGTGCTAATCACCAATTTTGTGAGATGGGTCAGCATTAAAAGAGCAATGATTAACAGAAAATTTGAATATACCCCTGTATATTTGGAGAGGAGAGAGTCTAGTTAGGTGGTGACCGCTTGTTAGGCTGTAGAGTCTTTGGCCAACTTAGCTACCACTCGTTGTCATAATCATTTTCACACACAGTGGATGATATTTAAAAGAGTGTGAGTTACCTACTAAGATTGAAGGAAGGACATTGATTAAAGGTGCGATCCAAGTTTTTAAAAAACTCTTCTAAGTGGCGTGCTAGAAATGCAAGCTTTCATGACAAATAGCAGTTACAGAACTTTCAGTAATGATCAGCCCGTAAAGGCTACTGGCCCACGATATAATTAATCTAAACTCCTAGCAACCCACTGATGAAGGCTCTACTTAAAACTCCACATTCAAGTCCAGGTAAAGAGTCACTGGTAAATACATTTGCGAGTATACTAGTGCAGGGCAACCACGTTGATAGAATCCAAACGGGGCCCATTAGCATTTTGGTGTTCTCTAATTAAACAAACTACAAACGACCATCATATTATTCCTTAATTCTCATTTCTATCCAAAGAGCAGCCACATCCAGTGAAATTTTCAGGATTGGTAAGTGCACGAAGTGACCCGACCGAGCAACACTTAGTTGAACCAACCCATATTCCCAGATAATCAACCAGTCACTTGATTCAGGTCCAACATGAGTCAGCAGCCTAAGTGCCAACCGAATCGACTCATATCAGCTCAGCTTTCAGCCATGTAGGAATTCTCCATGGATCAACTTATCGAGCTCACACAGAAGGTAAGCCACTGAGAAATTAACTGCAGAGTAAAACGGAATCATGGCAAGATATGACCTCATCCGATAACCATCATCTGAGATCAATCGCAGTGCCACTAGAAAGTGAAAGCAGTCCCTTGGAGCAAATCTCATATTAATAAATCTGAACAAAATTAAATTAAACAATTGTTTTGGGTTTGGGCTACAGGTTGCTCAGGATCAGATCAAACTGAACAATGGAACACGTCCTCATAATGCTGCCGTCTCTTGATCTCTGCACTCATTTCAGGAAATTCTCCCCTTGCAATGAACTTAGCGTCCTCCGGTTCACAATAAAATCAAATCCACCCATCCTGTATACTGATCATGAGGCCCTCGTGAGTCGTGAGCACAATCAGCCATCTGTTCATCTTGTCACAATGATGGAACAAATATGCAACCTTGAAGAGTCTGCTCAAAGATGTGGCCCACCTTCAGCAATTTAGCCTGCCATACATAGAAGCCTCAGCAAAGTGTAAACATCTATTTACACACCCTTTTTTTTTTGTACTGCACATAAAAGAAGAGCAGCAAGTTTTGTGGATTATCTATGCACAGAAGGAACTTAGTGCACATGCATGTTGTGTTGTGTGTGTGTGTATGTTAGGAAACACATTGCTCAAGCCCAAATGAAACAATTTTGATACACAAAAGTGATAGCAGTGAAGTGTATAAGTCGATACTGAAAATGATACTGGCTCTGATTAGCCCATCCCACTCATCACATTTTTTAATTTGCACCCACTACTAGGATGGCATGGGCATGACATCAGCTATTCGGCTGCTTGTGGTTGGCCATTTTAAGGTGCAAATCAGAGAAATAATAAAAGATAAAGGCTTGTAAATTTGGTGAGGTTGGATGGTATGGAGTGCATTTTTAGGGAGTTCCACTGATAAGTGCTGCTGATTCTTTACAGACGTTTTGTCTTCATAAATAACCACCACTATTAATCTTAGAATCTTGATCAACCACCTCGACCAGCAGTCAAAGGCTAGCTTTGGGCCAGTTGATGCAATCTGGTGTATTTTCATATTAGGATAAAAGTTCCTTTGGATTTCACCTAGTTCGAACCGTAAAAAGGGGACAATTAGAAGCATGCAATAAACCAATATTAACACTCTCGGTTTAAACCTGAGCAGGTTGATGCGAGGGCATTTTCAATGTATAGAAAATAGTATGCTAGATATCATCAACCGAATGAAAAAAAAAAAAAAAGAGCAGATGACAGCCGATCAAGGAGGTTGGCTGGGGCTTTCAAATTAGTAGAGGCAGTTACTCGCATAAAGAAGGCATGTGGTTCTTGGTCATCAGCAGAATTCCCAATGATAATCTGAGATGAACTCGTGGTTATAACATGTGCACCTTCCAACAGGGCTAAGGGTTCTTTTCTCATCTCTTTACTTCATTTTGCTCTCTCCAAAATCAAATGCCCACCCCCACAACCCCAAGAATTAAAAAATATATATATAAAAAAAAATAAAAAACACACACACACACACACACAAATAATAATAATTGTTTTTAGGCATTTTTTTAGTTGACCTGTACAAGTTGTCAGGCAGTGGAAATGTTAGCCTTGGTAAAAAATAATAATATTAAGGATATGCGGACCGAATTTTGAGTCAAATTCAAACTTCAAGTTGCTGAACATTACAAATCCATTAAACCAAAGTAATTTTACACATATAACCGAGAAAGACAGCTTAATACCTCATCAAAGGCTCCACCAATCATTTGAAGCCCGACAGGAAGACCAGCAGATCCGCCTTCAACAAATCCACATGGAAGAACTAAAGCGGGAAGCCCGGCCAAGTTAACATTGACCTGTGTTAAGAATTATGATTGCCATCATTCAACTGGAAACTATATAAAGATGGCATTGCTCACAAATCTAAAATAACAGATGATGGAAGGTTGACAATGACCTACAAACTAAAGGCATCATACACCATATCATAAATCATATTGTCATGACCTAAGTGCCCAAAGCGCGGAGCGGGAGCAGGAACGGGAGCGCCGAAATGCTAAATTTTAAAATAATTATATATCCGGAGCACCTATACAATTATATGTTCCGAGCACAAAGGTCATGACTTCTTGTGAACACAAAGTAGGTATTCCCCATCACTGCACTTGCTGCAATTAACACATAAATGAAGAATTGAACAGCCCATGGGTATCGTTGGGCCCCTTATTATCAATCCAAATACCCAACACTCTAAACACACCACAACCCAACCTCAAGCACTCACCCACAAAGTAGACATGCACGCACTCACATGCACACACATGTAACCAGATATTAGTTCAATGAATTCCCATATGCTGTTCACAATCACTGCAGTCGAATTAACAAGAACTAAGGGCACTCCACTTTCTGAATAAATGTTTTGTCCAACCAATGCTTAGCCCATATTGACTCTATCTGTTACTGAAAAAAAGGCATATATTTATATATTATTTTAGTATTTTAACAGTAATTGCATACTATATATTTGAGCTCTAAAGAGCTTCTATTTATGCATGTATGAAATAAAAATATAGATAACTATAACCATATAAGTTGCATATACATGGCATGTACTCGAGTCTCAGGGTTTTAACGCATTGTGTTTGTGTTCAATCCCAAGTTTCCAACACACTTATCGGTCCAAGTTACAGAGGTTTAGAGCAGAAATTCATTAGAGGCTTACAGTCATGATGTCTCCTGCATACATTGCCAATGGATCATTCGTCTTTTCACCTGTAAAGAACACCACATGCTGGCTGTGAGGTAACTATGAAAAGATCGACTTCATAACATATGCGGGAAGTGAGATGCCCTCTACTCGTTCATTTTAATGGATAAATAGCACACCAACCTATCTTATACGCAGCTGATGGTGCTGCAGGTGAAATGAGGATGTCATTTTCACTCAATGCCTCCTTGAAGTCTTTCTGAACCAAGGTCCTCACCTAAAGCACTATTGCAATGGTAAGTTTCATTTTTAATTTCAGCAAGAAATGACAAGAAGAGTCACTTCTAATTCTCTAAAATACAAAAATCACTGTCAAAACACACAGGGCCATACAGCAAATTGAAAACCTATCAATAAAAATTATAAACAACAGTTCTAGTACCTGCTGGGCACGCTTATAGTATGCATCATGATATCCAGCAGAAAGAGCATATGTTCCCAATAATATTCTCATCTTGACCTGAATAAAATGAGTACAATTATTAGTTTTCCATGTGAAACCATTGGTAAACAACCTTTCGGACTCGAACCAGATTAAGTAGAAAATAATAGAAGCTCCACCAAGGGTGCTTGACAATACAGAAAAAGATTAATCTCATATACAGCAAACACACCCAAGAATGTCCACACCTCAGGACCAAAACCTTTAGCTCGAGAATCTTTGTAAAGAGAAATTAGTTCATCTGCTGCAACTTGGTTTCCGTACCTGACATACATATATGGACCCGGATAATTGAGATCATTGTTGTAAAGAGAATGAAGGTTCCAAACTCACCAGCTATAAAGCAAACATTACAAAATGAAGAAAGACAGTAACTCTAACATTAAGGAACTAATGAACAATCACCTTATACCATCATAACGTGATAAATTTGACGATGATTCAGATGAAGCTAGAATATAGTAGGCTGGCAACCCAAGAGAAAAAGAAGGAAGTGACACCTGAAAACTCATCAACGAAATATTTTACGTTCATCGTCACGTAGTTTTGAGAACACCGATACGTTGAAAGAAAAATCAAATGACACAGCAGGGAAGAGAAACAGGAAAGAAGGTTTGCATGGTTGAGAATAGATATTTTAAATGGGAAAAGTAGTGATGGGTAGACAAAGAGGAAAACCTCCGTGACTATGGATCCTAGTTCTTCAAAGTGGGAAGCAGCAGCTCTGATTGACGATATTACTCCTGCATCCACGCCATCTCCAAGAGTTTCACATATTATCCCAACCTTCAAATCACTCAAAGGTTTAGATTCCAAAAGGTCGGCAGAAGCAAGCTCAGATGCATAGTTAGGAACCTCCTGCACGGCACAAAGAAGATTTCAAAAACACAATTATCAAGTCAAAAAAATATGATGGATAAAAAAGCAAAAATTGTTGCAAATGCTAAATGTTTACAGCACCTACAATATCTTGCAACAATTTTGTAAAGAAATGAGGAGATTATACGATTTCTTCCCCTAACATTTGCTTATGTATGACAAGATTATCAGGTGCTTGAAGCCAAAAACATATAATATGATTAAAAATCTAAAATGTTCAGACGTGTTAGAGCAATTGAAAACAACCATCATCAAAGCATGATTTTCAATATCAGACTCCCAATCAAACTTCACAAATTTTATTTGGTTATGTTGTATAAAATTATTGCAGAGTTCACATAATTTCTTCTTAACCAAAGTGGTCTCCAAAATTTTTATACTATTTGCCGCCTAAACTGTTGTCCAAGGTTACTCCCACATTTCATCATAAAAACATAATATTGATACAAAATGTGATGGCAAATGTTAAAGCTGCGTGATAAATTGTTTGATGATACTGATCCAGAACCAGTGAGGCATCACACATAAATGTATTGATGAGATGAAATGACACCCACAGCATTGACAATAAAGTTCAGATAAATGCAATTTAAGAAATTGGAGACATCATTGAAAAGTGGTAGTTTAGTAAATAAAACTTTAAGTCGAATATGTAATCCCAGAGAGAAAGAGTCTTACATGCTTACTACTTGTAGAATCTAGTCTATCATGGCCAGAGATTGCACCGAGAAGAATTGCAGCGTCCATGACTGAAGAACCAAAGCATCCGATGACATCCAATGATGATGCATATGCCATGAGTCCAAATCGAGAAACACGCCCATATGTTGGTTTCATTCCCACAACACCACAAAATGATGCTGGCTGCCTAATGCTGCCACCAGTGTCACTCCCCAAAGAGACTACACATTGCCCTGCAGAAACAGCGGCAGCAGAGCCCCCAGAAGACCCTCCAGGAACCCGAGATACATCCCAAGGGTTAGCAGTCACCTATGAAAGAACAGATGTGAGCAAATACACCAAGTTCAACTCTTCTACATTAATTACAATTGGCTATAAGACGAAAAAATATTAAGATTTGAAGAAGACCAACAAGTTTAATTCCTCTAAATGTCTTCGACAGTAATTACAAATGATAGCAGTTGTGGCACAACTTTACATGACTCTCAAAACAGGGCGATAGAAAATTGCAATTTGATTGGAATGAAAGCATAAAATTTGGCCTAGTCCCGCTGACTATCATATCATATCTCACAACAGCAGCCTTGGATAGTTGGATTGGATTGAAGGGTAAAAAAAATAAAGAGATGATAAACCCTAACCTGAAAACCCGAGGCCTCCGTAGTGCTTCCCATCCCGAACTCATCCAAATTTGTCTTCCCAATCACAATCCCTCCGCACTCCCGCAACCTCCTCACTGCGGTGGCGTCCACGGCCGGACGATACCCCTCGAGGATCCTCGACCCGCCGGTCGACGGCATGTCGGCCGTGCAAATGTTGTCCTTGACAGCTATCGGCACTCCGGCCAAAGGCCCCAATTCCTCGTTCTGCTCTATCTTCCGGTCGATCTCCTCCGCCTCTCGCATCGCCGCCTCCTCCTCCGAGACGTGGAGGAAGCTCCGAATCTGCGGCTCCTTCTGGCGGAGACGGTTGAGGTATTCTCGAGCGATCTCGACGGCTGTTTTCTGGCGGGAGAGTAGTGATTCTCGGATGGTGAGGATTTGGGACGAAGGAGACGATGATGATGGTGATGGTGATTGGGAGGTCTGGGGTTCTGGAACGAGTTGGTGTTGATGAGAGAGAGAAAGCTTGGGCTTGGAGCGATGGAAATGGCGGGGATTTGGAGGGAGATTGTGAGGTTTTGACGGGAAATGGAGCTGAAAGCGGCATTGGCTGAAAAGAAGTCGAGGGTTTTGGACAGGAGACGGCATCTTCTTCTTCTCGATTCCCTTCGACAGTTTACCGCAGAGGAGAGAGAGAGAGTGTGTGTGTCTCTGTATAGAGGGTTTTGTTCAGTCCAGTTGGTTGGGTCGGGCCACATTTCATCCATCCTCGGTCGACTATTCACACTAATATTGTTGATTGGCAACATGTTACTCGAATTATTAGACCATCTTAGACTAATTTTAGCATTTGAAATGGTGCGATTTATCATGATCCATTTTGCAATAGAAGTCGAAATGTGGGGGCCATTATTTTTTTTTCAATTCAAAACAATACATATCGGTTTCTTTAGTAGGTCCACCAATACTGATATTTAAAAACCCCCAAGTTCACAAAGCTAAAATGATTTATTCTCTTATTTGACTAAAATTCAAAATCGAGAATGTGGTATGTCTTGGGTCTAGTGGTCATACTAAATGAAATGTAGGTCTCTAAATTTATAGCATTATCCGAAATTTTGTGTTTATTTTTCATGTGTGTGTGCGCGGACGAGATTTTTGTTTCAACTCTCCACTTTATTAAAATAAAAAATAAAAACAATCTCCATTTTATCACTGTAATGGTATAATGAGAGTGGGTCCATTTGTCTGATGGAATTGAGTTCCTATGTATTTTAAAATTATATCTAAAAGTGGTTAAGATAGATGAAACAAAGGCGATGATGCATGTTCTAAGAAAGAAAAAAAAAGGTGATGATGCATTTTTTTAAGTAACTTATACTTAAAAGTGGTTAACATTGGAGAAATAAAGGTGAAGGTACATCAATGGCCATAAATAAAAAATAAAATAAAATGAAATGAAAAAAAGAAGCTCGCTTTAAATGGAAATGGATACCCCGCCTTGACCCTAGAATCTACTTCTCCACTTAGATCCTTCACCTCTTCATTTTACCTTGGATTCCTAGGACTTCATCTCCATGCAGACAAGCCCTAGGGAAAGAGATTCTATCATAAGAGAAAAGGATGTGTAGAAGAGAAACACAAGTGAACAAGATCCCTCTCATACAATCGATTGGTTAAAAAGACTCAAGCCCATGTCACAGATTTGTTCCCTTGATATTTCATATTGTCGTCCAAATATCAATAAGAGCGCACTCATTACCACTTTAAATAAAAGTTCCCATTTTTTGTCATTCACAATACTCCTATAAATTTATAGTATATCAATAACACAATTTCATTTAAGTTTCTATATCGATTTCTACCTTCTGAAATGTATATGATAAGGAACACATCGTGCACACACTTGGGCAAGGAAACTCTAATCCATAAGGGCATGTTTGTGTAACACTTTTCCATGGAAAAGTGGACGGTTTTCCGCGGAAAACCCATTTTTCCGACGTTTGGTGTGGAACAATTCCGCGGAAATGTTTTCCTGCCTCGTTAGCATTTTCCTTGATAATGGTGGAAATGGGTTTCCTATAGGGGGGTATGGGAAATGGATTTCCTCGGAAAACTTCTCCCTCTTTTCCTTACTCTTGTCCATTTCAACCCAAAAATCCTACAAGTCTTTCATTTTTTTTCTTTATATAAATTATTATTTAATGTTAAATAAATAATATACATGTTATGTTATTTTTTTTCAAAAAATTATATCACCAAATAAGAAATTTTGATTTTCTATAAGGAATCCATAGCCGCACCAAACAACATTAGCACCAATTCAATGAGGAAACTCTTTTTGCACCAAACATAAATTTCTAAATTCTACGAAAATCCTTTTCCGAGGTTTCCATTTCTATGGAATTTGCTGACGTGGCAATTTCCTCTTTCCGCAGAATGGGTGTGTATACAAACGTGCCCTAAGTGTTTCGAAATAGGACTTTCTTACACTGCTACATAAGCAACAAAATCCCACTCAAGTCCCCCACAAAATCAAGGACAACACCTCAAACATCCGTTTGGAGACCCTAAATACTTCCCTTAAATCACCCAAGATACGACAAGAAGAAAAAAAAAAAGAGCCTATAGTACTAATATGGTTCAACATATGAGAAAGTGAGTAGCAAAAAAGAAAAAAGAACATAATGGCTGCAGCAACAAGCAAGCTACCATCCCCAACAAGTTAAATAAATAATCACTCCCTGCCACCTTGCAACCATGATTCTCATCTCACGAGCCATGCCAAAGTGAAATCTTGGGGTGATTGGGAACTGCCAAAATAGCATAAAGAAGTCTTCACCAAACTTTTGTCCTCAGTTGGAAATGAATAACATTTACGCTATGTTAGGCTCAAGGTAAAACTGGCAGGGATAAGATAAACTCTTGGCCAGTTTTCTAAGAAAATAATCAGCTGATCCTTCCATTTTGAAGGAAAGAGGGCATGTTGGCTCAATTTTGAGATAAATGTAATCCTGTGTAACAACATTTACTTCTACGGAAGGTTCAGACTTCAAACTAATGGTTTTCACTCAGTTTACAGATTTCACGCCCATTTTTGAGCTCATTGTTCCAACCACAAGGTTGCAGGTTATCTCATTGCTTATTACAAAGAAGGCCAGAGAAGTCTATAATTCAAAATGAAATTCAAAGCTGCCCACCGAACGGGCTAATTATTCATAAAACATGAACCAGAAATTACTCCAAAGTGACTAATTAAGGGAACTTAAAGGAAGGATAAAACATAAGTAAACACAATATTACAAAAAGTAAATGCTGCAGGAACCCAATGCCATAAGTTCTACTGCATTCTAACTCAGACCACAGGCTGTCCAATCAAGGAACCAAGCCATATCAGGAATGATGGTTCAAAACCAACATGCCTTTTTTTTCTAAAACAAAACCAATGTGCCTGTTTAGCAACTGCAACTCCTACAAGGAGAGCACCAGACTCATCACACTGATATGTTACTGTTCAATATCACACACACATACATACATACATATATACATATGAGGGTAAAAATTAGTCTCACCTCATCTTCATCTTCGTCTCCATCAAAATCCTCTTCATCTGCCTCCTGCATAGATATCTACTTAAGTTACCTATGCAGGGAAGAGAATCATCAAACCACCCAGTATATTATAAGAACAAGGAAAAGACTAACATTGTTAAAATATTTGAGGGGATTAGGCCACAAATCTGCCTTGATTATCTCAGCTACCTGCAGTGGTAGAAATAAATAAAAAAAATTAACAGAAAATACTAACTAGTATAAAGAGAAATACGGTGACAACATTAATTTGAATTTCCTTATAAAAAGGAAACCACAAACAAATTGACCAGTAGCACCATTTGCAATTCAAACTCATAAAAGTCAAACTTGAGAGGAAGATGCAGCAAGTTATATGGCATAATGTACAGCACAAACATCAACAGATGTGGTGTGAAATACACGTGCAGTTTTAGGAAGTCACACGTAAGTTACCTCATCACAAAACCCTTCAGACAGATCTTTCATTTGAGTTTCGCTTAACCAGCTAAATAAACTGCAAGCACAAAATAGTGCAGTGACTTGTAAGGATGGGCTCAGTGGAAATGCAATTGAGAGCTCTTAACATTTATTTTTCTTCATCCCCAAGCTGTAGCTCAGCTGGCAAGGGATGTGAGTGTGTAATGGTGTGTCAGTTTTGAGTCCCCAAAGTAGCAAAAAATATTTATTTTTCTTCATGGTTTCTGTACTATTTTTGGCAGGTATCTAAACATGTTCTTTTACACATCATTGGATCACTAAAAGTCAAGAAGCAAGCAATCCAGAGAATTATCAACACCTCTGTGGCTGAATATGCGGAGAAGGTAACTTGTATTGAATTGCTTTCAGGCATTTTACTTTTTGCTATCGACGTTAACTAATTTTCATAATACTAACTGAAATACTCTGATGTTCTGTTAATATTTTTTTCTTTTCCACTTAGAACCAACAAATATTACACCCAAATCTTTAACAAAACAGTGAGAAACATTGAAAGAACTAAGATGTGAATCACTTATAAGATAGTAGATTGATATAAATAACATGATCATATGAATGCTTAGATTCTGAAGAATTTCTATGAAGACATATCAGTTTTTGTAGTTAGCTGCTGAAAGTTGCCTGATTTCCTTAGTTTCTTATTCGTGTTCTATTTAATTGCTGCAGGAAGGATTGAAGATCACCGAGGATCTAAGAGTAGAGTAGAGCTTTGAGGAACTAGAAACAACATTTGAACCTGGCAAAGATTTCAGCTTTGATGCTATCATTCAATTTAAAGAAACAGGCACAAAAATATCAAGATAGAACCAAGGGTACAGCACGGAAATTGCACCCAAACTGCATCCATTTATTGCCCATTTTGAAGTATCCGGGTATTGTAGAATAGACAAGAACTGAGATGATTGCTTCAATTATCTTGAATTAAGTAAATCCCCCATTGGAAATATAACTCTGCTGATTTCTTTTACAAGTGATAGTATTACAAGAAGCAAAGCTCTGTTGGGCTCATGTTCAGTTCACCAGATTTGGAACTTTTTACATGATTGGCACTACCGTCGTTAGCCCAAATTCTCCTAGTTTGGCACCCCTCGCCTTATATCCTGGCAGATCATCCAATGATTGAAATGGCAAATACTGGGTACTGAACAGAAGTTCATGAATTTGACCTTTGCAATTTGCACTTTCAATCTGGTCCATTGCCGGTGGGCTGTTGGAAGCTATGATGCACAGATACTTTAAAATGGGCAATGTATCGTGTCGTATCATATCCAATACTTCACTTTTTATGTGTAAAACTTGTGTCATGGCCGTGCCTATGGCGTGTCCTTGCCGTATCCATGTCGTATTTGTGCATCATAAGTTGGAATGCCCACCAAATAATTAGTAAGAGCCACCCCATGATAACAACCTTATGCCCCGCTGTCTGTGCCCATCACTGTGGAGTACTCATCTTTCCTGAAACAGAATCAGAGGCCTCTTAAGATGAATCTTACTTTGGTGATTTAATTGGCACCTCAACTAATCAACGGTTTGATGCAATGACTCACATGTGCAGCACTGGAACCCACAATTGTTGGACCACCCCATGAAAAAAAAATTCTAGGTGGTTCTTTTGGGCACATCCATGGAAGTGATATTACGGTCCAAAAAAAAAAAGTGCGGACATATAAGGTAAGTTCAATTTTAAGTCTTCAACTCCATTAGATTATGCTAACCCCTTTATCAATGGACTTCAATCTAAAAGTTAGATGAGTGTGAAACTAGTGTGCTTTATACCAATTCATGTGTGGTAGCATGTGTGAAATGACTGGATTGGCTCAAGGTTCCACGCACTAGAAACCATAGGGGAATAAGAAGCAGAGTTTTTCAAATGGAGAGAAAGGAACTCGTTCTTTGAGTTTCTCTCTTTTTTTTCTTTTTTTTTCCTAGAGAACGTCGCCTTCAATTGGGAGAGCAGGACACTTCTTCTCAACAAAATAATTCTATTAGATAAAAAAAATTAAGAAAATCAAATAACAAGCAGATGAAGATGGAGAAATGAAAAAAAAGAAAAGAAAAGAAAGGGATTTCCGTAGTAAAACCCTTACCTTTGAGCATTAAGAGCTGGCGAGACGAGAGTTTTTCCAGTTTCGCTTTTTTCTGAAGACAGCTGAGAGGGTTCTCTTGGCTTTCATTTCGGATGCTACATGTCCCTTACAAGATGAGCTAGGATGCATGTAGGTGGGGCCCGCTTGGGTGTGTAGAGAAAGCAATAAACACGTCATTTGTTCTCTTTTATAAGGGTCAATAGATGGATATATATTAGTGGAGGTCATTTTGATATGGATTTTTATATGTTCAATTTCCATGCAATCCATGCAATTGGTGAAGAAAGGTCTTTCCTTTCAAGAAAGCAGACTTTGTTGGTATTATGGATGGTGGTGTGACCTAACTCCGCCCGCACAAACCCTCAAAGCGAGGGTTTTTTTTTTTTTTTTCCTAAAGCTTGAGGATAGGGTATGGCCCAATTTTGAAAAGCCCACAACCTTAAGGGCCAAGTTAGAGCTTGACTTAGCCAGCCTTAGTTTTGTCTATTAATCATGAAAAGGGAATTCAAGTTGTCATTCATTAGACTCATTTTCGCCAATATAAACTATGAAAGTTTTAGTATTTGTAAATAGACCCCTTATTTTCGTTTCAATATATTTCATGTCTCCAGAATTAGTATTCCTAAATGAGAGTGAGTAACCACCATGAGATTTGTATTGAATTTTTATAAAAATTAGAACTTTGCCTTTACATCCATTAAAATGAATATATTATTATTTATTAAAACACCATTATTTTATCCTAAGTGCCACAACTCTTTAATGCACATGAAGCCTAATGATATATTTTGAAACTTTCATTAATCTAACGGTGGGTCGTGCTCGTTGCATGTTTTGAATCAATTATAACCAATTATAAACATAGGCATTGATTGTCATTATAATTTATTTGAATTTAATGAAATAGGCCATGTATTGATAAAAATAGGTTTACGTAGGGTTATTCTCTCCCATGAAACATATTTATTGTTGTTATAAGCCATAGAGAAAAATCAGTCTAAGCTTTCGAATTTATGCATATAGCGATAAAGAGATGGACAAAAGTATTCATTTAACGATAATTTTTTTTTTGTTGGTTGGAAAGATACTACTAGATACTTTGGAGCATGCAAGTAGGGTTATAAACGGGTTGGTTCCGGTGCGGGTTTATGGTGGACCTAGAATCGGAACCGTTAAGGAGAAGGTGGGACCGGATGCAGACCCAAAACCGTTTCAGAACTGGTTTCTTGGCTCCGAAACCGGAACCAGAACCATACATGGGACAAGTCCGGATCTGGGTCCGGGTCTAGGTAAAGAATGATATTAGAAAAAAATGATATTTATGAGAAATTTTTGAAAATTGAGGTAATATGTCGGGTCTTAGGTCCACGGGTTCGAACCAAAGTGGAACCGGATCCAGACCCATTTACTTATCGAGGCCTAAATGAGGACCCAAGTCCGATTTTTAATGGGTCGGAATTTCTGGGCAATCGGAGAATCGGGTCCATTTACATGCCCACATGTAGGGCATTTAAAATAAAAAAGTAGGAGCTTATTTGTAATTCCTAGAAACCTTAGGGGTATGTTAAAAAAAAAAAAAAAAAACTCATAACAAAACCCTCTTTCCTTGGTCTGGTTGCTGGTAGTGGTCTCAAAGAAGAGAGTCTACTTTCCTCGATAGAGTCAGAGCAAAAGCCGATCGAACGAGAGTGAGAGAAACCATGGTAAGAAACAAGAAGAGAAAAATCTCCCATAGCCAATTTTCGATTGATTTTCTTAGCATCTCGTTCTTGGGTCGTGTGATTCTTTTGACTTGTAACCATCTTTGATCTTTCTCATGGTTTGTTTATTTGCTTTCTGATCTTCATGAGGTCTGTTTATTCCCTTCCAATTCTATTTTTTTTTGTTAGAAATTTTTTGTGGGTTGGTGGTTTCTTCTGCTGAAATCGTGTTAGATCGTTGTGGGTAGTTGATATTTTTCTTCTCCTTCAATCATGTTTTGATTTTGTAAATCTCCAATCTTGGATATGGGTTATTTGCACTTTGGAGTTTTGATTTTGATTCCAACTTTATTTGTTCACTGATTAAAATTCATATTGGTTTTTGTCAATGTTAGGTTCTTCTGCAACCAGATCCGTTTCTGAGTGAGCTTACAAGCATGTATGAGCGTTGTCAAGAGAAGGGCTCCGTCTGGGTCACCCTCAAACGCTGTAAATTTCTCTATTTTCCTTTTTCTTTCCCACTTTTTGAATCTTTGAATCGTGTTGTGTGCGTAGATCTTAATTTTAAATGCATTAAGGCATGTTTTTGGGCAACAGTTTCCGAGGAATTTGGTTTCCACAATGATCTTATTTTATGCTGAAGACTAAAGACAATTATTTTGACGGTGGAATGTGTTTCTACCTCTTGTGTAAGATTTTAAAATGGTTTTTCTACTTCTTGGGTCCAATCTGTGGTGCCCCAAAATTGGGGGAAATGCTTTTGCCCCAGAAAATGAAAAACCATGGAAAATGTTAACAGGGGCAAGAGAAAATTACTTCCTCTCTGAAACCAGTTTTGATTTTTGGGGAAAATGGTCTGCTCAAAAATACCCTTGATTCTTCTAAAGAGTCAACATTATGTTAGGTTAATGTTGCATATTCACATAATTTTTGTACTTTTCCTGTCATGTGTGCGCGCCTGTGCGTGTATGTTGTCCCCCTAAAATCATTTATTTATAAAAAATTTATTGGGGGTACTGTAGCATCTCTGAAATCAAAGGCTCAGAAGAATAAACTGGAGAGCAAGGGAGGTGGTGTTGAATACAGATGCCTTGTTCGGGCAACTGATGGCAAAAAGACAATCTCCACTTCGGTGTGTTTTCAGTTTCTTTTTTATTTTTATTTATGTATTTAGTTATTGCATATGTTGTTAGTGTTCTCTTGAGAAAACGCCTCTTTTCTAATGTTCGGTTTGATGACTAACTTGAAATCAGTGGTTGAACATTACTTCTTTCTTCTACATCTAAAGAAAAGCACAGAAAAGAAAAAGGAAAAGTTTTTGTTATACATACCTGTATGCATGCATGGATACATAGGTACACACACACGCTGATCACCAAAGCCCAAAAAGCAATGCAACCAAGAATAAACGGTCAAACAACTTATCTCTATAGATTTAGACGTGTCCTTATGAGAAATAATTAGATTACGATTTACGATGCACAATGCCCTCCTTCACTAGGTGATCTGCATTAGAGTTTGCACTCCCCTTGACATGATGGAAAGATGCATTAAGAAAATGGACTGAGTTCACCACCTGTTCCACCACATTTGCCAGCTTCTAAGGGGTTGAACTAGCCCCGGAGGCCATCTAATAGCAGATGTGCAACAATGCACGTTTCTGTTGATATTGATCCCAACCCCAAAGTGGGTTCTTGTCCAAAAATATTTTGGGTGATAAATAATTGATGACGATGATGATGAATGTTACAGATAAATACTTGAAAAAGGGAATTAAGATCCTAATGGTTAATGCCATTGTATAAAACTGGCGAAGCACTTTAATGATATCAAATGATGCGGGGTTAATAAATCTTATGCATGCGGTGCCTTTGATTGTGTGATCCACTTTGAGATGTGTGAGTAATGTGCCATGCATCAAGGGAGGAAGATGCGGAAACAGATGGATTGTCGGAAAGAGGAGTAGAGGATGACACAGTTGTTATTTCTATTGAAGATATAGCTTGATCTTGATGTATATGTAATTTGTATAGCTTTGCCTATACAATAGTTTCCCCATTTCCTTACGAAGATCCCCCCTTGTACAATATTATGCGTAACATCAGTTAAATTTAAAAAAAAATAAAAAAAAGACTAAAATCAAGTATGCTTGTCAGCATCACTTTGCAGAACTTAAATAAAGCCTAGAAGAAAGAGGCCTTGAGATCATGAGGACAATCAGGCTGTGTACAATAAGTCTTTTATCATTTAGAAGATTGGTTGGTGATAAGAGCTGTGGCTACGGGCTGAACATATAGGATAGTGGGATTTCCAGGATTTGGTCGTTAATGTAGGGGCTTTCTTTCTTTCCCCTTCTGATTAGATAGCAAGAATGCAATGATCATATATGCAACCCTAAAGAGAAATGGGATGTCAACATCTTTTACACACTTAAGCAGTAGGAGATGTTAAGTAGAATTCTCCTTAAGCTTTTGGGATGTATTGGCTAGTCAGATTTGACATGGTATCAGAGCCAATGGTAGGTCGTGACTTCAAGCCCGAAGAGGTGTTATTGATGGCGCAGCCCGGACAAATCGATAAAGATCTACACCTCCGACGGTGAGATGGAGTCTTCCGACTCAAACCCTAAGATCACTTAGGGGAAAATACCCAAAGGGAAACTCACAAGAATAATTCTGAACTTTATTAAGAATATAGCATACTTACAATAAAGAACTCCTCTCTATTTATAATAGAGGAAAGACTAAATAAGGAAAATCCTAATTATTGCATGATTGCTAAATTACTCTAATTAATCTCTAATAGAATCAAATCAAATAGTCTCTTAACAAATTTAAACCAATCTAATTGGGGGGAACACTTAATGGGAAAGACTCCTTGGTGGGATCCACTTTGTGGACCTCTTCTTCTTGGATCTCATTGCATCAGTTATTCCCCTAGATTGCCTGGGCATGCACATATAACGTGGGTAGGCATGTGTAGGTTGCCACAGGGCGCAGGGGGAATGCTAAGTAGATTTGTCTTCCGCTTCCTAATAGCTTAAGCTTTTGGGATTTAAAAAAATAAAAAATAGAGCTCTAAAGTAATTCTTTTTGTCAAAACAAAATTTACCCGTGTCATTGCAAAGCCTTACCCCATTTATTTGGTCTCATCTTTGTGAGCTTAACTTCTCCATTCTTTATTTGCCACATTGTTTACAGTAACTCCATAATCCATCATGTCCTTTACCATTGCTTCATTTAAGGTCTTTGTTAGTCTCCCTCATTTCCTATATCCTTGAATAAGTAACTCTTAAGTACATTTTACAGTGTCTGCTTTGGGTCTTCTGTGTATGTGCCCATGCCATTTCGAACAATGTTCCCTATTTTCTTCCCCTTTTCAGTGTTATTTGCAAGTTTAACCTTATATGCTTATTTCTAATTCAATCCTTTCATGTAACTCGCATCTGTCTCAACTCTCAGCGTACCATCTTTGCAACATGTTCTTTGGTTTCTTTCATTTTTTTGTTTCTCATATTCAGCTTCATATAACATAGCAGGCCTAACTGTCATCTTGTACAGATACATAGGAAGCCTAACCCTCATCTTGTACAGTTGCTCCTTTAATTGAAGTGTCACTCAACAATCGCATAACAATCCACTCACTTGTCTACCTTTTGCTACACAACACTTATCCTATATCCCTATTTGCTATATTCAACTCTAACCCTTCTTTTTAGTGAAGAGTTTCTTGTAGGAGCTAGGTGCTTAAATCTATCACACCATGGCATTCCATTATTTTAAGTTTTTACCAACTCACTCATCTTTCCTACCCTCAGATCCTTTGAACATGCATTACATATATTTGGCTATGATTTGCTAATTTCCAACCCATTTGACTTAGAGAATTCTTATAGATATCATTTACTTCTTATCTTCTCTCACTTATGAGTGCCATGCCATTTGCAAACAACATATAAACTAATGAACTACATCTTGGATATTTGCTATTAAGGTGCAAGTTGTAAGAAACCATATACCAACCCAAAAGCTTAAGCTCATAGGTGGAAGGCCCATACATATATATTAAGACATGTCAAGCCTATTACTTAGGCGATGTGGGATGTGGGACTTCCCAACACCAGTAACTAAGGTGGGCAAAAAGATGCTCAAAGTGGACCCTTAGAAACGCAGACATCTCTCCACACACAATTCTTACATGTGCTACTGTCCCATCCCACATGCTTGGCATGATTTCCTTGATATAATTCTACCCCATTAGATTGGTGGTGTAATTTCTATATAATTATTGGGAACACATGTTTCCATCAATGTTTGCCAAATTAATTATCTTTGTACCTTGTCGTTGACCTTTTCTCCAAATCAATAAAAGCCACATATAAATTTCAGTTCTTCTCTCTCTAAAATTGTCCATGAGTTATCTTAAAATGACTTGTCTAGTACTGGCGTAAATCCAAATTGGTTAAAACAGATGATTCTTGTTGCTGTCTTTGCTCTATTATTCTCCCCCAAAGCTTCAATGTATGACTTAAAGCTTGTTAGTTTGCATAGCTCTTAGTATCTCCTTCGTTAAACAGGACCACATTTCTCTTTATTCATTCGTTGGGCTTTTTTTCCCAAGATTGTCAAACAATTTAGTTTACCAACCAATCCCAATTTCATCTATCAAAACCCATACTTTTATAAGAAACCATTTGGTCCTACAGCTACTGCTCTATTTTTCTTCATTAAAGCCAAGGCTGTCTTTACTTCTCTTTGAGATTTCTTTTCTATTGTTCCTTGATTTGCTTTTAAATCATAGTTTGTTTCACTTGCATATTTAGTATTTATTAAGTCTTTAAGTTTCACACCCCATCTATCTCTAACATCTTTTATCAAAACCCTTCCAGTCTTATCTTTAATGTACCTTACATCATCGTGGTCTCTTGCTGATTCTTGACTAATGTTTTCTTATTGTCAACAGTACTTTGAGCTTGTTCCGCCATCAAGTTCATCTGTTTGCTCTCACAGCATGTCCTTGGCAATCGTTTTAGCATAACTTGCCATTTGATTTGACAATTTATTAAAGTTCATAGCCAATTCCGGTTGCCATTCATCAGAATCAAGAACCTATGTTGCCAATCCTTTAAATTTATAGATTATTATTTTCCATGACTGTTGTTAATTTTTCTTCTTTTAAATTCCACCTTATTCTTCAGTAATTCATCATTTTATTGTTAGGTTTCTGCTCTTGACGAGAACATCCGGAATCTTCTGCATCCTTGCAAAGTGACTTCACTTTATGTTTTAGTACAAGAAGTCTATTTATATCCTATTAGACCCACTTAAATGTCATGAGGTGTTCTTTCTTTCTTTTTTTTTTTCAAAGGCAACTCTTTCATTTCAAACTCAACATAATTTACACAAATGGAAATTCATCCTTTCAACCAAGAATAATTCCAATGGCCCATACCCCATGAGCACAAATCAATAAAAAAAAAAGAAAAAAAAAGAGCCCACAGCCGGGGCATTAAGCACAAAACTCATTCATTATGAAATAGGCGTTCTAGCTCATTAGTCACAATACGAGCTGGAATAGGTCTTCCTCCTTAGACCTTCCTACTAACACAAGTTGTCTGACTCGTGATAGCATAAAGCTGAACCATTTCAAAGTGCTGAAGCTTCAGTCCCAACTGTCTAGCCTGAAATCAAATGGGCCAAAGGGAAATACTTGAATCCTTTAAAATTTTAGCATATGAGGATCCGCTTCAATAGCAATAACTTGAACATGCAGAGGGATAAGATATAATATATCAGAGGTGGCTCTGTAGTAAAGCAATGCAGAGTGCGGACTCAATTATACCATTAACCGGAGATTGCAAATTACTCCGTAGAATACCAACAAGCGCATGTTGGATAACAACGGCCACTGTGTAGCGTAGCAGTAGCATTATCAACCGTAACGGTTGATGCCACTATGCTACTTTGAAAATAGTAGCACTATGGTGTAAAACCCTCGTAGAGCGAAGTAGTTTTAATTTAAAACACTATATTTTCTATCTCTTCTCCTCAAGAGCATTTTCTAAAGTTATCTCTACCCTTACATGGTTCCAAATCACTAAAAAAGAAACTCAAGATTGACTACTGCACAATATTCAAATTTTTTTTTACTATTTAAAAAATTCACACTGCTACACCGCTATGTCTTGCCGCAACTGCTACGTATTGCCCGCTGCATTGCATTGTGGCCACTAGTCGCTATGTCCACCGCAACCGCTATTTTGATCCTTGTCGGGGACCATGTATATAATTAATTCAAACCCTCAAACTCATAACTGTCTTCATGAATTTGCATTCATTCCATTTTTGAGACTCGTCCAACTATTATCCATTGTTATGATTAAAAAGATTAACTTAAACTATTGAATTCAGGAACTATAAAGCAAAAGGTCATGGTGATCTTACTAAAGTTATCCTAGCAA
The DNA here is from genome assembly GCA_028538565.1 of Umbellularia californica. Classification (NCBI taxonomy): domain Eukaryota; kingdom Viridiplantae; phylum Streptophyta; class Magnoliopsida; order Laurales; family Lauraceae; genus Umbellularia; species Umbellularia californica. Next base: position 44,614,287 of record JAPQWN010000009.1, read on the forward strand.
AAGAAACCATGCAACACATAGGCCCACAAAAACTAAAGGCTGAACATCTAGATGTCTTTAATAATCTAAGGAAAATCACACCCCACTATGGAGATTTAAACTTTTTATTGAATCCCTGAAGATTGTCTGGTCTCGCAATCTACATTATGATATCATAGGATGGCATATGAAGATTGTATGGTCTTGAGTTCTTTGCAGTCAACTGAAGTACCTTCTTTATTCCGAAGGCTTAACTTTTGGATAGGATGGCTACAACTCAAGAATCTCGACTCTTGAATAATTTGTTAACTTTTGATGTTAGTGCTCATACTTTGCTTTTGTTGTGTAGCATCATCGTATGACTATATCAATGGGAATTTAGTTGTTGTGATGCATCTTATGCTCATCAGGCCAAGCGTTTCTCAATATGTTTTATGACTACCTCAGGCCCAGGTTTTGTCATTCCCATCATAAACCTAATCTCTTGCGTTTGTTGCCTGTTTGTCCTTTCTGGCCTATTTAAGAGCACCCATTTATGCAGATTGCTGCAAATGCCCTCATTACTCTGCATTCGTGGTCGCTTTTATGGATCCATTAATATTTGTTAATTCTGACAGTTGGTGAACTCCGCCTATGTTGGGGTATCCTTGACATAGCCGGTCCCAAGCCCGGACAAAGGAGGAGGGTTGTGCGTTAGGTAGCCGACAGCCAGCACAATACTCAGTCGGATTTCTTTATGGATTTGAGACCTAATGATATTTCGTTGGGGCGTCCCTTACTTAGCGACGCGCTGTATAGTCCGAGTACAGTGATAAGTGAGCAAGGACCGCTGCATCGGCGCCCGGGTGCAGTGCTAAATAGGCAAGGGTCTCCACACTTTATTGGACGAGTGCGGGGGGTAAGGAAGCTAGCCCAAAATAGAAGGCTGAGATTAGGTACTTGGAACATTGGGAGCCTAACTGGGAAACTTATGGAAGTGGTGGATACAATGGAAAGGAGACGAATCGCAATTGCCTGCTTGCAAGAGACAAGGTGGGTGGGACAGAAAGCTAAAGAGATCGAGAGGACTGGGTATAAGTTATGGTATACGGGACTTAATAGAGCGAGGAATGGGGTTGGCATAGTAGTGAGCAAGGACTTAAAGGAAGATATAGTTAATGTAAAGCGCTGTGGAGATAGGATTATTGCAATTAAGTTAGTGTTAGGAGAAGAGATAGTGAATGTAATTAGTGCTTATGCCCCCCAGGTGGGCTTAGGAGATGGACATAAGGAGAAGTTTTGGGAAGACTTGGAAGGAGTGCTACTAGAGATACCCCAAGGCGAGATGGTCTTCATAGGAGGAGATTTGAATGGCCATATAGGGCGCGACGTAGATGGATATATAGGAGTACATGGGGGACTTGGATACGGTAATAGAAATGAAGAAGGGAAGGATATTTTGGACTTTTCAGTGGCTTATGATCTCATGGTGACTAATACCTTTTTTAGGAAGAGAGAGGAGCATTTGGTGACTTATAAGAGTGGCTCCTCAAGGACACAGATTGACTTCTTCTTAATTAGGAAAAGAGACCGCTTAGCTTGTAAAGATTGCAAGGTGATACCGGAGGAGAGCTTGACTTCCCAACATAGGTTGTTGATCATAGATGTGCAGCTACAAAGGTGGACTACAAAAAAGAAGTTGTATAGATGCTCAAAGACTAAATGGTGGAACTTGAAAGGTGATAGGCAACTAACATTTAGGGATAGAGTACTAGAGGAAGACGTTTGGGCGATAAATGAGAGTGCAAATAATATGTGGGATAAGGTAGCAGAGTGTATTAGGAGGATAGGGAAAGAAGTCTTAGGAGAATCCAAAGGGGGTGCTCCGGCACAGAAGGAGGCATGGTGGTGGAGCAAGGCCGTTCAAGACAAGATAAGAGTTAAAAGAGAGAGTTTTAAAACTTGGCAAAATGATCGAAATGCAGCAAACTTGGAAAAGTATAAAGAAGCAAAAAGAGAAACCAAAAAGGCAGTTAGTGAGGCCAAGGCAAAGGCATTTGAGGAGCTATATAGGCGACTTGACACTAAGGAAGGCGAAAGAGAGATATTCAAGCTTGCTAAAGCCAGAGATAGGCGGACCAAGGACTTAAACCAAGTTAAATGCATTAAGGATGAGGATGAAAAGGTATTAGTAAAGGACGATGAGATAAAGGAGCGTTGGAAGAGCTACTTCTACAAGTTATTTAACGAAAGCAGTAGTAGTGACATACAATTGGGACAGCTTACCATTGCTAGGGAAGAATCGAATCATATGTTCTATAGGAGAATCAGTAGGGAAGAAGTTAAAGAAGTATTGAAAATGATGAAGAATGGGAAAGCGGTTGGGCCAGATGGTATCCCTATTGAGGTCTGGAGGTGCTTGGGGGAGAATGGCATAAATTGGTTGACAAAATTTTTTAATGTAGTGCTAAAGAGCAAGAAGATACCTGATGCATGGAGGAAAAGTATTCTTATACCCATATACAAGAACAAAGGAGATATTCAGAACTGTGCGAACTACCGCGGGATTAAATTGATGAGCCATACGATGAAATTATGGGAGAGAGTTATTGAGAGAAGATTAAGAAGAACAACAAACATTTCAGATAATCAATTTGGTTTCATGCCTGGGAGATCAACCATGGAGGCTATCTTTCTCCTGAGGAGGTTAATGGAACAGTATAGAGAAGGCCAGAGAGATTTACATATGGTGTTCATTGACTTGGAGAAGGCCTATGACCGGGTTCCTAGGGAGATTCTATGGGGAGTACTGGAAAAGAAAAGAGTGTGTGTCGCATATATTGAGGCGATAAAGGATATGTATGATAGAGCCGTGACATCTATAAGGACGACTGGTGGAGAGACTAAGGAGTTTCCTATCACGATTGGTCTACACCAAGGCTCAGCGTTAAGCCCGTACTTGTTTGCCCTAGTTATTGATGAGATTACAAGACATATTCAGGATGAGGTGCCGTGGTGTATGCTATTTGCAGATGACATTGTTTTAGTAGATGAGACGAGAGAAGGAGTGAATGCTAAGCTAGAAGTATGGCGGAAAACGTTAGAGACAAAAGGGTTTAGGCTAAGTCGATGCAAGACGGAATATATGGAGTGCAAGTTTAGCCAAAGTAGGACACTTAGTAACATAGAAGTAAGTTTAGGCACACAAAAGATTGTAGAGAAAGAAAACTTTAGGTACCTTGGATCGATGGTGCAACAGGATGGAGGGATTGATACTGATGTAAGTCACAGGATTCAGGCCGGGTGGACCAAATGGAGGAGTGCTTCGGGGGTCTTGTGTGATCGGAAAGTCCCCCTCAGGGTTAAAGGAAAGTATTATAAGGTGGCGGTAAGACCAGCATTGTTATATGGATCAGAGTGTTGGGCAGTAAAGCATAATCATGTTAAGAAGATGGAAGTTGCGGAGATGAGAATGCTAAGATGGATGTGCGGGATCACAAGGAGAGATAGGATTAGGAATGAGGAGATTAGGGGCAAAGTAGGAATAGCACCGATTGGAGATAAAATGAGAGAAAATCGACTAAGATGGTTTGGCCATGTTAGAAGGCGTCCAATGGAAGCACCTGTTAAAAGGTGTGAAGGCATAGAGATTGCCAGGAGTAGGAGAGGGAGAGGGAGACCCAAGAGAAGTTGGAAAGAAACTATTAAACATGACCTTGCTTACATGGATCTAACGGAGGACATGGCCCTAAACAGATTTGATTGGCGTCGTCAAATCCATATAGCCGACCCCACCTAGTGGGAAAAGGCTTGGTTTGGTTTGGTTTGGTTTGACAGTTGGTGCGAGCAAAGGAAAGATGATCCATTGACATTCATTTTCTTTCTATGCCCTCATCTCTTCTCCTCTATTAGGGGAAAATTTTGATCATTTATACATAAACATGCACAGAAAATCGAGACTTGAGAAATTATTTCCATAGATAAATGGCTTTTCATGTGGGAAACTCTAAACATTAAATGCTTTTTTGTTCTGGCTATGGGCGCCACTGCCACCACGTGAAAGGGATGTGTCTCAAAATACTGAAATGGATGTGAAAACATTCTTGTCACATTAGCTGGTGCTCATGTTGCACACTAAATAAATTCGGTCTCGTTTATAAAAGGTGCCTTGTATTTTATCTACTATAACTAAAATGTGGTTTACTTATCCAAAAAAGAACTTAATGGATGTAATTTGGGCTGTTCTTAATATCCGTATTTATTGATGTAATGCTGCTGAACAATCTGTCTTCAGTTATCTGCGAAGGACCATCTGAGGTTCCAAGCTTCTTACGCAACAGTACTCAGAGCCCACATGCATGCTTTAAAGAAGCGGGAAAGGAAAGACAAGAAGAAGACTGCAGAAAGTGATAAGAAACAAGGGGACGTGAAGAAGCCAACACCGAAAGCATCACATTAAGCCGTTTTCTTGAAAATTTTTCCTCTTTTCTAATTGATCCGATGAACTTGTTTGAGGGATTTTGTTTGGAATTCGGGATCAGAGTTGGTTAAAGGTTAAAGAGGTGCACTATTTATTGTTCCTGCAGTTTTATTGCAAGATGGGGAATCTGTGAATAGATGATTTTGCTCGGATTTTGACAAAACTGTCACCAATAGTGAAATTTGGATTTTACATTCTTGTGTATCTTTTTTAGAGTGTGGAAGTTGCACTCTCTCACTCACACTCATATCCCTAACCAGCGAAGTGACAACCACCGTGGAGTTAATTTCATTTTGACCACTAAATCAGATACTAACAACCTGATGCAGACTGATAGGTACATGGGTGCAGTTTATTTTATTTTGTTTTTGTTTTTAAACCGATGGTAGACTAAAGGTTGTGCAGATTATTTGAAACTGATGGATAAAAAAAAATAGTGTGAAAGTGCCTACAAATCCAAGAGGTAGAACTGCTACCCAATCTATATAACACATTAGCATGTCAAATTTCAGGTCTAACATGAAATGGATTAAGCCTGGTTGTAAAAGCTCACCATACCAATGTTTGAGAGTATCGTCACAGCTTGTTCTTTAAGCTAAACGTGATGAGATAAGTCTCAGATGATGATGATATTAGCATGGATAAAACTAGATGCTTGATTTGAGCGAATTGTATGCATTGTCTGTCTTGATGCTTGCCGTCTGCATGAATAGTGTACTGAAATGCCAGTCAGCTATGCAGTACAGTTGGTTGGATTGGTTAGGTATCCCATGCAGTGGACTTCCTTGGGGCCTAAAACTTACCAAACTAAACTTGGCCAACGTTGTTTTTAGAGCTACAATGTATCTTCCTCAACATTGTTTGAACTTGGTATGGGAAAAATGATAATGCCTCGGTGCATCATGTGGGGATGAAAATGTAAAAGGCCTACACTGATCAAAGATGGGTCCAAGTAGGCCTCATGGAGCTGGACAGCACATGCTGTTGCTCGTCGGAGAACAGTTCTCTCCAGTCTCCGACATGTGGCTTATTTATAACTAGGGTTGTAAACGGGTTGGTTCCGGTCCGGCTCCATGGGGGGCCTGGAACTAGAACCGTAACCGTTAAGGAGAAGGTGGAACCGGATTCGGACCCAGAACCGTTTCGAAACCGATTTCTTGGCTCCGAAACCGGAACCAGAACCATATATGGGATGGGTCTAGAGGTGTAAATCTGGGCGGGCGGCCCAGGCCCAGCACGGGCCCGGCACGAAAAAACCGTACCTGGGCCCGTTGACCCGGCCCGGCCTGGAAGCCCTGATGGGCCGTGCTGGGCACAGGCCCCCTAGGCCCGAGGCACGGCCCGGCATGGCACGGCTAAAATCTGTGCCGTGCTAGGCCAGTGCCCAGAACTTGCGGGCGGCCCGGCCCGGCCCGAGGCACGGCCAGGCCCACGGGCGGCCCGGCCCGGGCACGGCCCACCGAGAGCCCAACGGCTCTTTTTTTCAAAAAATCCCCCCCACTTCCCAAAGAAGGGTATTTTTACATTTTTAACCCCCTCCAACAGCTATAAACGGTCATATGAGAGGGTATTAGTGTCTTTTGATCATTTTTTACGATTATACCCCCCCCAACTGTTATAAAACGGTCATATGAGGGGGTATTTTATGTCATTTTATCACTTAAGAATTCTATATATAGCCCTTATTCCTCTCATTTCTCTACACTCATCTACTCTCTCATTACTCTACACTCATCTACTCTCTCATTTCTCACACTCTCTCTAAAGTTCTAAGGCTCTAAGCTCTCTTAAGTCTCATTCTAAAGTCTAAGCTCTCTATACAAATTTTTTTAAGAAGTGAAGAGTGAGGGTGACTTCTCTAAAGTGGAGGATTCAACTAAGAAGAAGTAAAGAACTTCTCCATTAGCTCTCCCTTTTAAGTTTCAGCTTCTCTCATAAAGGTATTTATTTTCTTTAATTTTGAGTTTTACTTAGTAATAATATACATAGTAATATTATATATTAAGTCACATCTTCTCCCCTTTCTTATATAAATTATCACAAAAAACACATTATACATAATTATTTATCAATTTTTTTTTATCTTTTTATTTACAAAAATGGCTGGACCATCACAACCTTTCAACTTTGACTTCTCTCTAAATGAGGAAGATCCTGGATTTATTCATTTAGATCAAAATCAGGACATAGAAGTAGATAGCAATAATCCCCAAAATCCAGCATCATCTTCGGTTGCTATAACTAAAAAGAAGAGAAAATCAAGATTGACTTCTCATGTATGGAATTATTTTACTAAAGTTACTGTCCCATGTCCCACGGGAGGAACAGAGGAAAAGGCACAATGTAAAATTTGCAAAGATCTCCTCAGTGCCAAATCATCAAGTGGCACTGGCCACCTTAATAGACACATGAAAAAGTGTCTAAGCGAACAAGCGAAAAACGCTAACGATGGGGGAAAAGGTGGGAGCCGTGGGATGGTTCAAACACAACTTTCTCAAATAGATTCATCTGGCGGTTTAGGAATTTTCAATTATGACCCTACTAATGCTAGATATCAACTTATTAAGTATATAATTTCTTCCCAATATCCATTTGTACTTTTCGAAGACCGACGTTTTGAAAGATTTTTGAGGTCTGCCTTTGTTCCTTCATGGCAAAGAATATCTAGAATTACTGCTAGAAATGATGCAATAAAAACTTTTTTGAAAGAAAAAGAGAATTTAAAAAATGTTTTTGAAAATATACCTGGAAAAATAGCTTTAACTTCAGATTTATGGACCTCCAAACAAAATCTGGGGTACATTGCAATCACATCACATTTTATTGATAGTGATTGGGTAATGCAGAAAAGAATAATTTTGTTTTCTATGCTAGAATTTCCACACACTGGTGCTAGGATAGGGTCCACCATCCTTGAAAAACTTAGAGAATATAGAATTGAAAATAAAATAATTTCTATAACTTTAGATAATGCAAGCACTAACAATGTTGCAGTAGAGTTAATAAAACAATCAATTCAACTTGATTTAAATGGAGATCTATTTCACAATAGATGTGCATGCCACATCATAAATCTTATTGTACAAGTAGGGGTGAAATTAATTAGAGATGATTTAGAGACTATTAAATGGATTGTAGGATACCTTTTTTGTTCTCCCTCGCGAAAACAATGGTGGAGGGACATATGTGTAAATTTGAATCTAAGACCAAAGAAAATATCATATGATGTAAAGCATAGATGGAATTTTACCTATAAAATGTTAAAAGAATCATGTGCCTATAAAATGACATTAAATCAATATTGTCAACTTTATTTGGAGCATGAAAATATTTTTCTAAGTGATGATAAATGGACCCTTCTTGAGATAATAAGAGATTTTTTAGAAGTTTTTCATGATGCAACATTGTTTTTTTTCTGGGGTATATTATCCCACATTAAATCAAGCTTTATCCCATTTTTTTTGAAATAAGTATTACTTTTAAAAAGTATAAAGATTTTCCAATTTTTCAACTCATGTGTATACAAATGGAGGCAAAGTTTTCATCATATTGGAGAATAGTTCCTTTAACATTTTGTATAGCTGCTATATTAGACCCTAGATTGAAATTACAAGGTGTAGAAACCCTTTTTGATGAAATAAACTCTAATATGAATACAACTAATATAAATGACATTACAACAATTAAGACACAATTAGAAACACTTTATTTGGATTATGCCCCCGATTAGGTAGATCCATAGCACCCACGGTCCCAACAGGCCCTCCCCAAGTACATAAAGGAAAAAAGAAGGCTATTTGGAGTATTTTGAAGAAATCTCATGGAAGTAACTCCTCTTCTTCCGGAGGATCTTACAACCTTAATGAATTAACAATGTACTTGGGGAGCGATCCTATTGTGGTCGAGGATGAAGATGAAGATGATTTTGATCTTTTGGCATGGTGGAAATCATTCGAAACTAAGTTTCCCGTGCTTTCCGCAATAGCCCGTGATATACTAACAATACCAGCGTCTACAGTTGCATCAGAGCAGGCATTTAGTGCAAGTGGGCGCCTTATTGATCCCAGGAGGACTATGCTTACAGAAGAAACCGTTGAGACCTGCATGTGCTTACGGGATTGGTATCAAGCACATGATAGGGAACAACACCTCGATGATGATGAGATCGAGATAGAAGACGAGCTAGCAGGGTTACATATATCATAGTATACTTTTTTTTAGAATGTATAATAGGCTTTAAAATTGTAATTTATTTTTTAGAATGTATCATAGGTTTGTAAAGTTGTAATTTATTTTTTAGAATGTATCATAGGTTTCTAAAGTTGTAATTTATTTTTTAGAATGTATCATAGGTTTCTAAAGTTGTAATTTATTTTTTAGAATGTATCATAGGTTTTTAAAGTTGTAATTCTTTTTCATTTATTAGAAGGTTTGAATTTCATTATATATATTGATCCAAGTTCAAACTTGTAATTTTTTTGAACTTTTGTAACTTAAATTTCAAGGAGATACAATTTATTTGATGTATTTTTTCAAAACATCATTAGTGTTATTCTACTTGTTATTTCTCTTAATTTCTTTATTTTAGTGAAATTGGTCCAAGACATATTTTTTAAAGAACCTAAAAAAAAGACATAAAGAACCTTAAAAAAAAAAATATTGTGGGCCGCCCACGGGCTGCACGGCCCAGGCCTGACTAGGGCACGGCCCAGCACGGCAAGACCAGAGTCATGCCCTGGGCCGTGCTGGCTCAGGGGCCAGCCCAGCACAGCCCGCATAATTACCGGCACGGCCCAGATTTACACCTCTAGATGGGTCTGGATCCGGGTTCGGGTCTAGGTAGAAAATGATATTAAAAAATTTGGTTTTTAAGAGAAATTTTCAAAAATTAAGGTAATATGTTGGGTCTCGGGTCCACGGGTTCAAACCAAGGTGGAATTAGACCCGGACCCATTTACTTATCGGGACCTAAATAAGGACCCAAACCCGGTTTTTAACAGGTTGGAACCTCCGGATAATCGGAGAATTGGGAACTCATTTACATCCCTATTTATAACTGCTTTGATATAAAACTTAGGCATAAAATGGTCGAAAACATACGAAGATGGATGGCCTGTGATCAAAATATGTGGAATGGGCTTTCCCCTTTCATATTTTCTTTGTTCATTCCTGCACAGACGGGTTGACACCTTGAAATCCACTTTGTATGGCCTCCTTTCATGTTGCTCTCATAAGTCATGTGCACATGAAAGGAAATTCAGGGGTGAAATAAGTCCAGTTATGTTGTCATTTGTAACATGAATGAGCCGTTGTAGTGACCAATTCCATTTACAGTGTGCAAGGCGTACTTACTGAGACATGTCTTAATTTTTGGAAGAGTTACCAATCTTCTTCTGCTGCTGCCACTGCTGAGGTTATCCATGCCATTCGTTGGAGGATGAGGAGTCCAAATCCTCTCATGTCACCCTTGACTGTCATTTGTAAGATACAACAGGTTTGAAATAAGTGGAACTCCAATATGGGGTCCATCTAAAAAAAAAATTCTAAATTTCTAAAACTGACTGTGCTCCCACCGTAAGATAGAGCATAAAAAAAGAATTATATAGATTGGAGCATTTCCCAATATATATATAGATAGAACATTTCCCATATAGTATGGGAAATGTTCTATCTATATATATTGGGAAATGCTCCAATCGATATAATTCTTTTTTTATGCTCTATCTGGCGGTGGGGGCACGTTCAATTTTAGCAATTTAGAGAATACTCAGGGATAGTGTTCATAGGGCTTGTTTCTTTACTAGAATTATTGACTAGAATTTTAGTGGTTGGGGTTTTTGAGACAGGATGTCACTTGGCATTTTCAAATCCCTTGTTTCTTGATAAGAATTTATGAATTCCAGCATATGATAAGTCCCAATTGGCTTTTAGGAATTCAGGAATTCCACCTTCTTTGCATTTTTGTGGAATTCCAAAATGCTCATGCCCTTAGGAGGATTTAGGAATTCCCCCTTGTCTAGGAATTCAAGAATTCCTCAAATAAAAATTCTTAAAATTCTAGTAAATGAACAGATTTTTAGTAGGTGGGACCTATTGTAAGTTGCACTCTTTCCACTTATACAAAGCATGAGAGGGATACTGTGATGGGGTTGACATCTCACGTAACACATTAGTTTTGTGAGAAGCAAATGGAATTTTTTAATGAGTCTAGTTGGTGCATAATAATGGTATTTCATGCAAGTAAATAGGCCTATTTGAATCGATTACTTTATATGTATTCCAACTACATGCAAACAACCAACTCTTGTATTCCAATTCCATGAAAAAAAGGGTCTTTCCGCCATGGGTTTGTATGTATTCCAATTCCATACAAACAAACACGCTTATAATTCAATGCAAACAAAAAAATCTCACTTGACAAGGAATTCACAAGCACCCAATCCCTTCCAAACAATGCCCATTTGACAGTAAATTTTCATGTATCTAATTTCATGCAAACAGACTTATCCACTTAATTATACATATTCCAATTCCATGCATGCAAATAAATCGAGCTTGATTTGGTAAATTCTCATTCAAATGCATAGACAGAAATGGTTAAAAAAAAAAAAAAATTATATAATGCAAATCTGCATGTATGAACGACAAACGTGCTCCACACCACTTTAGAGCCAAATAAAAAACATATTAACATAGGCCGTAGCTCTAGCCTGAAAGGGTAGGGTTAGGGTATAACTAGTGTTGGCCCACAGGGGGCTTTGGCCTGGTCTAGGCCCATGTATGAGGGTAGGGTTAGAGAAGGCTCTGTCTCAGCCAAATCTTTGGGCCTAGGGATGTAAACGTGTATCCAATTCTCTAATTATGTGGAGGTTCCAACCCATAAAAAAATTTTAGATTTGGAGCCGATTTTAGGTTCTGATTTGTAAATGGATCTGGTTTTGGAACTCAATTTAGCTTCCAATTGATGAACGGTCCGGATGCGGATTCACATAGGTTTCGACCTATAGATACAAACCCAACATACAAGTCTTCAACATTGTAAAATTTTGTTTAAAATTAACTTTATCAATAATTTTTGATGCATTATTATTAGTTGAATGATATTCTTGTTCTGAATAAAAAATAAAAAAATTCAGAATCAATTTTAAAATTTAGAACTAAATTAGAGTCCTTTAGTCGAAATTAGATCCGGATTCTTTTATTAAAATTGAGTCCGAAACCAACGAAACAGGTACTAGTCTTTTATCCCGAAAAGGAATGTGCGCGTGGAATTTTATTTCTTCGTTGGAGTGGAATTCGAATTCTACTACTCCCTGAATTACATGGTAAAGTAGAATCTGAGGAGTTTCCATCTCAGTCGCGGATTTCTCCCTTTCCACAATCGCGCGCATGGAAATAGAAAGTGCATGCAATTGAACACTGATTTCAATCAACTCAAGAGAGAAACTTTATAACCATCTCCTGCTCTTCTTCTTCTTCCTCTTCTTCTTCATCTTCAGCAAAACCCTCAATTTTCTTCCATGGATTTCGCCACGAATTACGAAATCTCTCGCACCGCTGATTTCATCCGCAGCAGAAATTTCACTAGAGTCGCATTGCAGGCAGGCGATTCTCTTCTTCCTCTCCATTAGAATTCGATTCTTTACCTTTTTTCCTCTTGAATTTCATGCTCTAAATCTAGGGTTTGTTTTGTTTTTCAGTTTTAGTGCAAAAGTTACGAACTTTAATCTGATTTTTGCAGTTTCCAGACGATCTCTTGAAGGATTCTACGAGAGTCGCGAGTGCTCTACGGGAGGAGCTTCGGTCGCTTGAAGAATCTGAAGGTCTCGAGAGCAGAGATGTTGGGGTTTTCGTGATGGCGGACACGACCTACGGAAGCTGCTGCGTCGATGAGGTTGGAGCTTCGCACATTGACGCCGACTGCGTCGTTCATTACGGACATACCTGCATGAGTCCGTGAGTATCTCCGCCCCCTTTTTTTTTTTGGGTACCTGTAGATTGTGTAAGTTTTGATCTTTGCAGGTTTTCTTGAGGAAAGGATGGGTAGAGGGTTTTGATATGGGCATATGGTGCATGGTGCTTATTAGTAGTGTTTTGGGGTTTTCAGAGGGTTTAGGGTATTGGGTTCTTGGAATTTAGGACGTGAGGAATAGTTGTTGTGGGGAGTGAGGTGACCTATAATGGGAAGAATGGTGAATTATAATCTTAAAGGCAACTGCAACTGCTTAATCCTTCAATGCTGGCAACAGTTGTTATTCTGATTTAGCGTAAAAAATCACACCGAAGAGATTAAGCTTACTATCTGTCTATCTGATTAGTGGACAACATATGGAAAGTTTAAAAGAGATGGTCAAAAGTCAAGATTGAACATGAAGATGTGTGTTTGTTGGTTGGTTAATTCAATCTTCTATCATGGAATGTTAAGCTGGGTTTGGGGGCTTTTGGTTTTTTAAATTAGGACTGACATTACAGTTTTAGATTCTAGTTTGTTTATTTATTTATTTATTTTTTGCTGTGTATGGTTGGTGGGGGTGTGTTTTTGTGCACCCCAGGTCAAGTTCTGAATATTTTGGAAGCCTGGATGGTCACTCATATTGCAAATAGAACTCACATTAGTGTTAGTAAGTTTTGTGGGTTGCACTACATTTAAAACTATGTATGAAACTCTGTAGCTGTGTTAGTAAGTTTTGTGGGTTGCACTACATTTAAAACTATGTATGAAACTCTGTAGCTGCGGTGAGAAATTAACTACATGACTTTGGTGGTGTTTCTTTCCTTAATTTTGCTTTTGGAAATTAACTGTAATGGCCTTCGAATCTGTATTTTGAGTTTTCTGTTTTCTAGCTATTGGGTCTATATTCTAATTCTCCACTTTGATATAAAACATGTTTATTTTGATTCTGAGAATATGCTTAAATCTTCAACATTTGCCTTACAACTTAACTCTTAATCTGTTGTGTTCTTTAGAAGCTGCCCAACATGGATGCTACTTATTTCAATATTACACAATTTTGTCTCATACTATTCTGTTGTGATGGTATTTAAATCTGTGAATTTTGTTATTCTGCATGTACTGATTGGGCCCTAATTTTGTGATTGCAACTTACTTTTCATCTCTCTGTATAGGTCATTAATGACTTACAAGTTACAATGTTATTTGCAGAACATCAACTTTGCCAGCATTATTTGTTTTTGGGAAAGCCTCAATTGATGTAAACTCCTGTGTTGAGTTTCTATCTCACTGCTTAACAACAAGTAACAAGCCTATCATGGTAAGGATGGACAATTTATTATGCGATTGCTACTCTTTGTTTGACTATTTACTCATGGAAAATTGTGATGTAGGTGTTGTCGAGAAAAAGCTAAGGACCTATTTGTAATTTCCTAGTAGTTATGGTCTAATTTTTTATTTTGGAAATATTTTGTTGAGAGTAGGCTTTTAAAAAAAAAAAAAAAAAAATTCATGAAAGCAGTAAATATTATGAATAAAGTGTTAGGGCTGGTCAGTTGTCATAATTAGGGTCGGATGATGAGACTCATTATTCCTTCCAAAATTCTTTTTCCTCCTATAAAAACCTAATCTTCTTCTTTAATCTTTTGGGTTTTCAACCTATTTTTCTTATTGATTAAATGTCCCAACTGATGTCACTGCCATCAAGGGAATACATCCATGTGTCCTTTGCTAACTATCCCTCTTTTTATCATCAACAATGATGTGCTTCTCACACACATCATGGATAACATGATCATATGAATCATATCCTTCATCTTCATTCCTAATGCAGGCCCTATGGTTAAGGCTTGCGTAGATTCCGAAGCACGTGTCAATAGACACCTCAAATTATTTCCGCAGAGATTTCTAACACGAGGAACACCTCTCCAAGGGAAAATCCAAATTTTTACTCAATTCCAAATCTGAGATTATCATCTCTACAATGCAATATAAATAGGCAAAGTAAACTTAGGACCCAAGAAAATCTAATCTAATAATAGAAATTATCCTAATCAAACTAGGAAACTAAATAAATCAAAATACTAATCCTAGTTACAATAAAATTAAGAAGCTACTAAAAAATAAATATCCTTAAAATTATGTTGGGTGGGACCGGTGGTGGATTGGTAGCCCGCTCTGCATCCTCCTCCCCCCCCCTCAGGTTGAAAAAATAGTTCGACTTCGAACTCGAGTCTTCTTCAAGTTGCCTCTGTATATATGATGTACGTGAAGCACTTCCTTTGTAGCATGGGCCCTTGATTTCTTCTTCGGTGATTCTGGTTTCTTGGGATGGAGAGTAACTTCCTTTCCACCGTGCATGAAGGTATACGTGTTGTTGCGCATCCTATGATTGCCATTCTTGTCATACATCCATGTGCAACCCAATAGGATATCTACTGTCCATTGGTAGCACATTGCACCAAATTATATCTTATAACCATTGCCAAATGCAAAAGTAACCTGACATGTATGTCGCACTTGCGCTTCAACCCCTGTCATTAGCCATTTGACAAAGTAGGGATGATTGTACTTGTAAACCTTCAACTTCAAGCGATCAACAAGAGTTTGAGAGATAATATTCTCACAACTTTCACCATCAATCACAACTGTATAATTTTGCCCATGCATTGTACGTATGGAACGAAAAATATTTTTCCGCAATCATTTATTCTCAACAGTGGGTATAGTGACTCACCCTTGTTACACCAAGAAAAGTGCACCATCTGTTTCAGTTGCTATTTCCTCCACTTTATCTGATTCTTCATTTTTAGGATCTTCTTTTGTTTCCGGTTCTTCTTGTGCACCTTCCATTAAATTTATTCTTTTTGGACATTCAAACGAACAGTGACCCTTTTGCTTACAATGAAAACATGTGAACTTGTTCTGATCTTCAAACTTGGAGGAAAACTTTTCTGAGGAATTAGCACTTGGATTGAAGTTTGTCTTTGCGGGGGTCTTTTGTGTGGGCCATTTAGAGACATTAAACTTTTGAGCTTGATAATTAGCAATGTCTTCAGCTTTGATGGCATGTTGGATGATCTTATCAACATTATCAAAATTCTTGAATGTAAGGATATGTTGTATGGTTGTTGGGTTCTCTGAGATGGGCAGCGGGGCAGAAGATTTTTTTTTTTTTTTTTTAACGACAGGGAGAAGGGGCTTTGGGTTTTGGATTTGGGACGTGCGTTCTGGGAACAAATTTGGGATTGGCGGAGGGATTGGAGATGGGGAGAGAGGAATGGGCTTCATTTGGAACAGTGAAGGGTTTGGTTTTGGTAGGGGAGCATTTCTAGAGTGAAAGTGGAGCGCTAGGATGGGGAGAGGGAGGGTGACAGTGAAGGTAATGGACGCTGAGGCTCCGATCAATGACCGGAGGGTGATCGGAGCGACGTGGATCTTCGCTCTGATACCAACTGATGCAGGCCCTAAGGTTAGGGCTTGCGTAGATGCCGAAGCACGTGTCAATAGATACCTCAAATTATCTCCGTAGAGATTTCTAACACAAAGAACACCTTTCCAAGGGAAAATCCCAATTTTTACTCAATTCCAAATTTGATATTATCATCTCTATAATGCAATATAAATAGGCAAAGTAAACTTAGGACTTAATAGAAATTATCCTAATCAAACTAGGAAACCAAATAAATCAGAATGCTAATCCTAATTACAATAAAATTAGGAAGCTACTAAAAAATAAATATCCTTAAAACTATGTTGGGTGGGACCGGTGGTGGAGTGGTAGCCCGCTCTGCATCAATTACCTTCTCCTAGAATTGAAGGAGTGGCTTGTTTCTTCTTTTTCATCATTAAGTTGACCCTTCCAGCACCTTGAATGTGAGCAATCCCATGTATGTTAATTGTGACACAATGCAGATGAATTTGTCATTTTTAACATTTTAGTAGGCCTATATAATGTGATCTATGTTCGGGAAAAACCATTGAATAAAATGCAATGGTTGAGTTAGTTGGATATGACAAATAGAATCACTGCATCTGGTCCAAGTGGACACAAGTCGGTGGAATGTTGTGTGATCATCTTTAGGCATGTCTGCTGCGTGTTTTGGTTATCTGAGATTCAGGGGATTTTTAGACCATTTGTTATTTAGCATAAATGGTAATGGACGGCAGCTTTCCATCTGGAAAGTAGCTGCTAGTTAGCTTCATATTTTGTGACAACAGTTCTTTTTGTGGTAGATGAACTGCATAGATTCATTTATTCCATCCTTATTTATTTTGATTTTTCGTTGTCCTGTCCAAAGATAGAAATACCTAATTCTTCTCTGAAAAATATTACCTGAAAGAGGCCTTCCTAATTCCCATTCAGACTGTTACCTATGGCGAACATTCTCTTAGTTTGTGCATTTCATTTTCAGGAAAATTTTATGTCTTGAGTTAAAACATGATGAGTGTACTGGCGTCATCAACATAAAAAAAAAAAGAAAAAGATGTTGATCTTGGTGGTACTGTGTTAAGGACCAAGAAAAAAAAAGCAGTTCATGTTTGCCTTAATTACTCCCTAACTGCACTGAATCTTTCTTATAAAGTTGTTCATTCTAATTTAGCAATCATCTGAAAAATGTAATTCTATTGGGTGGTATGATATTCTTTAATCTTTTATAATCATTTTCTTCTTTCCAAAATGTAGGTTCTATTTGGATTGGAATATGCACATGCTGTTCAGAGTATCAAAGAGAAACTGGTAGTTGAATCTTCAATGTTGGGCAGTTCCAAGTATCCAGTACTTCATTATGCAGATGTCATGTGTTCAGTTATGAATCCATCAGATTATGACAAAACATTGAAGGGGGAACTGGAGTCCTCCAATGGCTACACTTCTAATGGCAATCTGCTCAAGTGTGTGAACAACAACAATATTCTCAGTCCAGACCATTGCAAGCAAAATACTCTAACTATCGCAAGCTATAACCTTGGAGGTCTGACATGGAGCTTACCTCAAGAGCATAACATAGAGGACTATTTGTTGTTTTGGATTGGTCCGGACAATCCAGCATTTGCAAATGTGGTGCTTACATTCAACAACTGTGAAATAGGTATAAATTGAATTCACTTTGTTTCTTACGAACTTTTTGCCATTTCCTGTAGAAGAAAGAAAGATAGAAAGAAAGAAAGCTGTTGGGTTCTCTAAACAGTGTGGATTTGAGATTTTCTGCTTGCTTATTGGTCTATTTTTATATATATAAATAATATATCTCAGAAAAGGAAGTTGGCCATGGATAATCATTTTTTATTGTCCTTTTCTTGTTTAAAGTTCCATGTAGAAGTAACAGGAAAGATATTTTCAATGTTCTTCCGCGGTAGGAGGTACATTAAATTCCATTGGACAAAATGTAAAAGCTTTTAAAAAAATTCCTTGTAAAAATCTAAAGGGTCCATTTACACAAGGGGAAAGGGTGGATTGTAAAAATCTAAAGGGTCCATTTACAGGAGGGGAAAGGGCTGATAAAATATAAAGGTAACAACTACGTAGGGAGGGGGCCTCTTTATTGGTTGGCGGATTTTTCTTTTTTCTTTTTTGTCTCTGTAGGCATTATTTTTGGGGTGGATGGGTTGTGCATGGCCCCTCCTCCCCCCTGGTTCTGCTGTTTTCATCGATCTTTGACCATGTCATTGGTTGTTTATTATTTGCCTTTCATCTAATTCCCCCATCCAATCCATTGTAAACTTCTAATGATGCCTCATGATTTTGAAAATTGTCTTCAAGGCCTTGTTTGATATCTCCACTCTTATTCCAACAGAGGCATTCAGAATAGAGCCATAAAAGAAAGAGCCATAAAAAAAAAAAAAAAGAGGCTAAAGCTCTAATTTTCACAACCAAGAAATGGGCCTTTCATTCTAAGAGGATTTGTCTCTACTTCTCTAAAGCGGGTAACGGGTGGCATTGTGTGCCAAACACTCTTATTTTCCAAACCTCTACCCACTTTAGACATTTAGACAAATAGAGGTTGGAAATAGAGATGCCAAACACGGGCTTAAGTCTTGTCAATTGTTGTTATTATGATTTTTTAAAATTTTGAAGTGTTTCTGTCCGTT
Organism: Umbellularia californica; assembly: GCA_028538565.1. Classification (NCBI taxonomy): domain Eukaryota; kingdom Viridiplantae; phylum Streptophyta; class Magnoliopsida; order Laurales; family Lauraceae; genus Umbellularia; species Umbellularia californica. Next base: position 44,632,769 of record JAPQWN010000009.1, read on the forward strand.
CTCATGATTTGGTTGTATTCAGTCAGATATGATGCAGAGGATAATCGATTGGTGAAGGACTTGTCTCATCAGAGAAGGATTCTCAAGCGTAGGTATTTCCTGAACTTACTTCTTTTTCTGATAATATGATCTCTTGGTGTCAACTTAGCGCTTAAATTACTTGCATAGATACTACCTCGTGGAGAAAGCGAAGGATGCTAACATTGTTGGGATTTTGGTGGGAACTCTTGGTGTAGGTATGTTCCATGCTAGTATGTCTTTGAATGTCAGTTAATGCTAGTTCTATCTGGAATTTGTTAGTAACAGATGACACGCAATCTTTTCTTTATAATTCAACTGAGTCTTGTTGTTTAGGACTCCTTTGGCATTGTTACAAGTGACACTTTAAGTAAAGAGTGAAAACATGAGCTTCATGAAAATATAAACAATACAAGAAACAAATATTTATTATGAAGAGACTGTGATACATAATGTATTCTCTGTCTGATTATCTGGGTATCTAGGTGTATGTATAAAACAATATACAGTGGATGTTCATAGTCCATACTGTTGTGTCTTCTTCTCATTCTTGTATTACATATGTGGGTTAAAAAAAATCCTTGATGCTATAAAAAAAAGTTTCTTGATGCTTACTTTACCACTGGAAATGGTGTGACTACATGATTCCTTCAATTGCATAAATGTTTATTTGTGTCAGATGGTTTTGACTTACCTTGGATATCATGCTTTGTATGTTAAAACATAATGCTGGCCTATCCTTTGGAAATGATAAGGTTTTATATATTCTTTTTTATTTGTGATTGCCAATCCAGCTGGCTACCTTCATATGATTAATCAAATGAAAGAACTGATCAAGGGGGCAGGAAAGAAAGCATACACACTTGTCATGGGAAGACCTAACCCTGCAAAACTGGCAAATTTCCCGGAGGTAACTTCATTGATAGAACAGGAAAATTGCACCATTAATGGTGAAAATACTCATGATATTGATTATTATTTTTTCTTTACACAGTGTGATGTTTTCATTTATGTGTCTTGCGCTGAAACTGCTCTTTTGGATAGCAAAGAGTTCTTAGCTCCGGTTATCACTCCTTTTGAAGCCATGTTGGCTTTCAATAGGTACTGCCTGCAACATCTCTTTTTTGTTTCTTGATGCTTAACTGGCTCTGTCCCCGTAGATTGCCTCTACTTCTCTGTTTTCTTAAATGTGCACATTGAAGTGGTGACAAACTCGTGAAGTTGAATTTTGTGGATTGATTGTTTTTTGACATTTGTAAATTTGAGTTTCTAGTCTCTTTTCTCATTTCTCTTTTTCTTTCTTTGAATTTAAATTGTGCTTCAACTTGAAATGAGATTATCGGTCGAAGAAAGTACAATGTCTAACTATAGAGGGCATCATAAATATCCAAAGAAGAAAAAATATTATTATTATGTTTTGTAGATAAAATAAATTGAAGATATGATTGCTGTATTCTTAATTCAGTCACCGTCTTTTCGTTTTACCTCTAAATCCATTGCCATAATCTATATAAATTATCATACTACAAAGTGTATGACTTCTTTAGTAATAGAAATTGGATGATGTACATAAAGTAATGAATTTTTGACGTAATTATTCCTCTAATTGATGGCTTTATTCTCAATGACTTTGTCTTCGAGTTAACATGGACTTGAAAACTGAGAGGGCTCCTTTGATGTTCCGTTTTTGAAACTTATGCTACTGTTTTGTTTCAGACTTTCAGTCTCCCCGAGGTAAAGTGTTGTTTCTTGCTATGTTTAGTTCCCCACCCTGAATGGAGGGGGGTTAGTTTCAAACTAACAGTTGGTCTTAAAACTATGGCCTAAGCAAATTGAGCTATATATTGTGACACAGCCAACCTCATGCTGATGATGGTATATACTATATGGTTTGTGGAAATGATGATGATTATTGTATGGGCCATGCTTAACTGCACATAGATCTTGCATCATATTTGTTGGGATTAAAATGTGTGTTTATTAGGTGATTCATACTCAAAGAAATGCATTGATGCATGCACACCTAATTGACAATGGCCCTGGGTGGGATTTGCAGGGGACTACATGAAGTTTCACTCATTCCCATTACTTGGATGGGCATGGTTGAACGTTGTTTATATAATTTTAACCCAAATCACAAGGTCAAGGTTGTTGGATGGGTGTGCCAACCTATGGCTGTTGCGCTTCAATCACATGAATGGATTTGTTGCACCTAGTTAGTTCTATTCTACATAATATTTGGATATAAATGCAGGAGTCTGCTATGAAAAAAAGATTTTCTTTTCAAAAAGCACACCCTAGTTTGTGTGTGGCCCTTTTGCATGCATGCCAAGTCATAAGGGTAGGGGACTAAGGGGATGAGAGGAGTGGGTTGTAGATTAGGTGTTGACCAAATATCACTCTAGTCCGGTCATCCTCGCACTAGATTTTAGTCATTAAATTTATCCATTTTGTCGTATCGTGAGTGGTGCTTCAATTCAATCATGGATAATGGTTAGATCCATGCCAAATTGGGATAAGTGTCGATTCACAGTGGCGGCTGTGTAAAGATTTGTATTGTTGTAGCTGGGGTTCCCATTGTAAAAATAGAAATGGGGTTCTGAACCTTGGCTTTTTAGGGTTTTCTCTCTTCCTTCTCCCCCCTCTCATAGGCTGGCCACTCCATGTCCAGGCCTGTGACTGGTCTTTCAGCCCCAGCCCAACTGGGTCAGAAAGTCAATGATACCAATATGGCAATAAATCATATGTGCTTGGATATCTATATAAGAATAATTATTTTTGTAAGTATTTCCTTCTAGTTTTAGTAGGGTCTGGAATATGGATTCAATGTATGTTTTATATTATGGGTAAGAGATCCACGTTAGAACTATCCTCTTTGGGATTCTCAAGAGGCCTATTCAAAGACCTATGTATTGAGAGAAAACATCAATAGTAATGGCTTAAAAAAAAAAATCATTGTTGCTCAGAACTTGATATTCTCCTTGTCAGTTGCTCTGCTAATGGCTTGTACTTTCTGTTTCTATCATATGGTATTCTAGAGGAAGCCAGTGGACAGGGGCGTATGTGATGGGATTTCGTGATTTGATGTCTTCTGCTTCACCAAATGTTAGTAACTGTTCGGAAGAAGCTCGATTCTCGTTTCTTGAAGGCCGCTATGTGGAAGATTTGGAGCCGCAAGGTAAATTTCTCTGTCACTGTCTGCAGTTCCTGTTTTCGATTTTGTGAAGATGGTTGTTTTAAGTTTTAACTGCTTAGTAGATTATTTAGTAGCTAAATATTGTGTCTTCCTTAACAAACTGTGTGATTTTCAATTGTGACATCCAAATGGGATTTCATCAATCTGTCCTAAAATCTACAAGGACTTGGATTGTTTTCATTGACCTCCAAGTTCACTTTAAAACAGAAAGCAAAGAACTAAATCTTGGTGCCAGTGTCCGACCCAACCTGCCAGGTATTGGTACTGGTTCAACTCCTCTGAGTTGCATGTGAGATTACTTTCCATGGATGTAACTATAAATGTATGAGAAACCCTTACCAATAGCAATTGAATTGACTTATTTGACATTTGAATGCTTGCACCCTCAGGGAAGGCTGAGGAAAAGGAACGGGCACTTGTTTTGGCGGAAGCAACAGAGAAGGCTCTGAATGTGGGAGACACAGGCGCTACTCCTGGACTTGTCAAGGGAATTGCAAAATCTGGGGCGGAGTTCTTTGTCTCCCGATCCTATCGTGGTCTTGAGATGCAGAATGAGAAGGCACCACCGCAGGCTTTTGTCATGGGCAGAACTGGGAAGGCCTCTGGCTACAATGATGAGAAGAGTTAACATGACATTTCATGATCACTAGTGATGGCATTCTTCCAAAGAGATTGACTATCCCAAGTGCAGCAGTTGAGGCTGCTGGAAATGAATTCATGAAATGCAGTTGAGTTCATTGACACTGGGGTCCTTTTTGGCATTTTCCAAGTGGCTTCATGGAAATGGAAGGGGTGGAACATTTTGGTGAGCAAAGTGGAGCCATGGTTAGAATCCTATAGATGGTTAACTTGTGCTAGAAAATGGTTAACCCTTTACAGCTTGGGGGAAAATAGATAGTTTACAGCTTCTACTTGATTGATTCCTCATCCCTTCTTAAAGCCACTTTCCCTGAAAACCACTTTTAACATATGCCAGATTCAAGTGAAGGGGCATCACCTGATTTATTGTCTGTCTTTTTTATTATTATTATTATTTTAATTTTTTTGTTAAAAGTTTTGTCTATCTATTTTGAGGATCTTAGTTTCTGCTGTTCTAATCTGTTACTTGTCTAATATAATAGTTGTGACAGAAAGGTCATTTTTTATCCTTAAGAATGAATGTCTCAGTCTAACCTTATTCCTCTTGATTGTGATTTGGCAATTATGGTATAGCCAGGGTGAAAGTTGACATGTTCTTTTGGTGATCCCGTTTTCCATCCTATCAGTGACATGAAGGATTCTGACCGGCGTCTTGGATTAGGGCCTGTTGAACTACACCCCTTTGTAAATAGACTGGTGTTTCTTTTGTTTGAATGCAATAAAAAAAAGGCAAACGTAGTCGTATCAAAAAAGTTATATGTATAAACATCTCCCAAAAAAAAAAAAAAAAAAAAAAAAAAATCACCGGAAAAAACAAATTAGGTGACCACCATATGAAAAGGTAATTTTAAGTGTCATTGCACCAAATCAGTCATTTTGTCCGAAAACGTAATTTTTTTTTTTACATTCTCTAAGACTTTATTTTTTTTTTTTTTTCATTGGTCTGCCTCAAACAATGGCATATGCACTTTAATGTTTTCCACCAAACAACTGCATGTGTGGTTCCATGGGTTTACCTCAAATAATAGCATATGCACTTTAATGTTCTTCACCAAACAACTGCAAGTGGGGGTGAGCTTTAATATTCTCCACCAAACAACTGCATGTGGGGTGGGAATATCTTACGGAGGGGAAGCAAGTTGAGCATGGTCGTGTTTTCTAAGAACATGAATGAGGGATGGTTGTTTTTTCCAAGAACAGGAATGAGGGATGAGTTTCGTGTATTTATAAGCGTACACCGTATGGTCAATAGAGACCCTTAACATTACACTCAATCGACCCTTAATATTGCAAAAGAAGGTCGATAGAAACCCTACGTTTTCAGGTAAAATGATTGATTTGTTGCAAGGGCATTTAAAATTACCTTTTCGGTATGGTAGTCACCTAATTTGTTTTTTTCGATTAAATCTCCAACAAAGAAAAATTTTGTGATTGATTTAGACATTGATGTTTGTTAGAAAGAGGTTATCATATTGTTATTTTTTTAAGAAGCTGCGAAAAGGTCTTAAAAGCTGATTCATTTAGCGATTTGCACAAACTGTTTCAAAACATTTAGACTCAAACAACGAATCTTTACTAAAAATGTTATAAAAAGAAATAGAAGAAGAACCTACTCAAACGGCCGTGGGGTCCACTGGGGTCCGTCCAAGTGAACCACACATAGGGACCTCCCCCTAATTGCACCGATCCCATGGGTTTGGCACCCATATGAGAGGAAGTGCATTTTCATATAATTGAGAAAAAATAGTTTCAAAATTTTTTACTTTTCATGTAAAATGCATTATTGGCAAAAAAAACTGAGGAAGAGGAAAGTGTTTGGATGGGAGTTTGGGGTGTTTCCTCTATGTGTAGTCTAATCAGAAAGGTAATCAGGTGGGTCCCATTATGAGGTGCTCCAAGAATTCTCCAAACGCACCATGTGCACTAGGTACTTTCTGTGATTTTGTTTCAAACGCGTTTCCATTGTAATGTGATATACATGAGGTTATTAGTGTTATCACTGAATCTAGAGTCAAATTTAACATTGCCGACATTGGAAATCACTGCCCTTACACGATCTGTAATATGTTGAAAGAAATGAAATGTAGATCTCTCTCTCTCTCTCTCTCTCTTCCTATCGTGGGTACCCAACCCTTTGGGCTGGACTAGTCCCTACGGGCTAGAAGGAAGCAGGGTAAACACCTCTGGGTCCCCAAGGTGGTAGAACTAGTGAACTCAACTTTTGATTCCTAAAGAAGGGGGAACCGGGAGTCAATACCAAGACCTCTAACTCCAGATGAGGAAGGAACAATTGTCTTGACCACTCGGCGAACTCCTTTGGGTTAAATGTAGATCTCTTATGTATATGAATCAGACACGACTCATTCAGCGGTCTGGATTGTGCACCCTGTGGTCTCCTCTGATAGGCACTAGAAAATCTAACGTATTGACTGACTGTGGCTTCCACAGTTGGATTGGGACCATTCACATGGATTTTCCCTTGGTCGTCCATTTGCAAGAAACGAATCTCACCTTCCTGGTAATTGCAAGCAAATTATGTGATAGCAATTGCCAATCCATCCCTCCATGGTGATTGGTGAGGCACTTTCTTCCGGAAAAAAAAAAAGGGGCCAGAATCTGCTTTTCTTTGCCAGAATATGCTTTTCTTTCTTTAGTGGTGAAAATTATTTAGGCCCTATGGAAGCAGTAACGCGGTTTCCTCTTCCACAAAGCTTGTACGAACGGTCATAGTTGTCTTGCACATGACGTGCATTAGTGCTGTGACAAAGGCAAAGAACCTTCTTGGAAGTCAAGTCATCGAAGAAATGGTCTTCCTAATTCCTACAAATTATTACACCTCTTGGCATCGTGACTTTTCAACATCTTCCCTTTATAAATATCCATGCTCATGACTAGCAGGCTCACACAACACACTTAATACATAGTGTTGGTTCTTGTAAGGGTCCCAAGGAAAAAACACAAAATGGTACCCATCAACAGGAACTTGCTAGCCATCATTTTGGCCGGAATTCTCATAGGACTCAGTCCAAACCATGTTCTAGGCCAGAATTGTGGCTGCGCCGCAGACCTTTGCTGCAGCAAATATGGATATTGTGGCACCGGCAACGACTTCTGCGGCGAGGGATGCAAAGAGGGCCCTTGCAACACTCCACCGAGCACCAACGATGTCTCTGTTGCGGACATTGTCACGCCTGAATTCTTCAACAGTATAATTGATCAAGCAGATAGCTCATGTCCAGGCAAGAGCTTCTACTCACGATCAGTGTTCCTTGATGCCCTCAATTCTTATCCTCAATTCGGTAGGGTTGGAACATCAGACGATTCCAAGCGCGAGATTGCTGCCTTCTTCGCTCATGTCACACATGAGACTGGATGTAAGTTTTCAATTGGCAACAGTCTTTACTTCATAATTTACTACCAGCATGTGTATAAACAGTTTCTAGACCATTGAGGGTATATGGGCCCATGGACCGTCGGTTCTAACCGTCCAATCGAAGGCTGGTCCATTGCTTAATGGGTCACTATGTAATGGGAAAAAAAAAATGGAAAACACATTAGGTGTTTGAACTGTTTATCTCATCAACAGTATGTTGATGAGAGAATGATTGATTGGCTGAGACTACTGGTTTATATAACTAGTTTCAATCTATGGTTTCCTGTATGTAGGGACTATTTGGTCTGTATATATATATATACACTGAGGTCCAAACTCCAACTGATATGACCTGACCCAACAAAAAGTAAAACTTTGGGTTGGGCAGTTGGGGTCGGGGTTGGGCTCGGGCGTGGATTTTGGGATCCACACTGAATTTAGGTTGCTTGGGGGCATCTGATTTGGATATCTGGATTAGGTATAGAAGTTTGAAATTGTATATAGTTTAACAAACCAAATCCAGAAGTTTGGGGTGCCCAACCTAAGACAACTTGAATTGTATTCGGGTAGAAAATATACAATTTGGGTCAGGCTTGGTTTGGGCATGTCCATGATTCATCCGGGTTGGATTCGTGTTTACCCATCCGCAACTCGTGGCGGGCTTCGGTTGGTCTGCTACCTGACCCAAATCCCCTGAAGTGCACCTCTATTCTAAAATCTCTCTATTGCATGTGCCAGTACAAAGATTAAAATGACATTTCATGTTATGTTGGGTGTGCAGATTTTTGCCACATTGAAGAGATAGATGGCGCATCAAAGGACTACTGTGAGGAGAAGAACACTGAGTATCCATGTGTGGCCGGCAAGGGTTACTATGGCCGTGGCCCAATGCAATTGTCATGGAACTACAACTATGGACCTGCCGGAAACAGCATTGGATTTGATGGCCTGAATGCTCCAGAAACTGTGGCCACAGATGCTTTGGTGTCATTCAAGGCAGCCTTCTGGTACTGGATGAACAACGTCCATTCGATCATAACCTCCGGCCAAGGGTTCGGGCCCACAATCCGAGCCATCAACGGTGATAGAGAGTGCGATGGCACGGACTCGGGGGCCGTCCAAGCACGCGTTCAATATTACACTAATTACTGTAATCAACTGGGAGTGGCACGAGGAGATAAACTGACTTGTTAGTTACTTGGAAGATAATGTAATAGTTGTTTGTATCTTGCTTCTGTTATCTTCGATGCATGAAGTTGGTTAGGTTGAAATAAAACATGCACTGAGTTTTGAGTTGATAAATATATGACAACAACAAAATTTTTCCTTATCCTGTGGGAAGGTCTCTGCATTCACTGTAACATGCTAGGGAGCCCATAATTTTTTCTTTTGGTAAAAGGAATGTTTCATTTAATGGAAAAGAACAAACAAGAACATCCAAAGACAGGAACAAACAATTGACTATCCCCTATATCAAAACAATATTAGGACTATCAATGTAAGTCTTTTTAGCAAAATCATGGGCAATTCCATGGAAAGACCTTGGGATCTATGAGAAAAAACAATTGACCATGCCCTATATCAAAACAATATTAGGACTATCAATGTAAGTCATTTTAGCAAAATCATGGGCAATTCCATTGAAAGACCATGGGATCTATGAGAAAAAGTAATGAAATCAAAAGGCTTGACAAGCCCTTTGAAGACACTCATGATCTTGGCCATCCAAATATGGTCCCCACCTGGATAGGACCATCTGGCATGCTAGGGGCCTGGCCTGGTTGAAAGATCCTTTTTTTTTTTTTAAATCTTTCAAATGTTTTAATTTTGTATTTTTTTTTCAGTTGAGATATTCAATAACATGGTAACTAGGTTGTTATTTATTTTGTTAATTTTCCTGATTTATGAATGGAGAGTCGGGCTGAAGAGCATTGGATCAGTGTGAAATTTTGCTGGTAATTTAGATACCCCTTTATACATTATCTTGAAATTGGGCATTTATCTCTATCCTTCTGGGATGAGGATTTTCAAGCATACAATTGAACTATCTAGGGAACAATTTAGTTATATTGTAGTGGATTTATTTTGTAATAATTATTTATATAGATATATGTCTATGTTCTGATGGCTTTGCTCTTAGACTAATTAAATTCCTTTTTTCTTATTCTACATCTGCTCCTAAGTATCATAACATTAACTTAAAATTTGTAATTAAGTAGAGATCGGCAGTGAGTACTTTGAGTCTACATGGTTGTCTTATAAAAGTTTTGTTTTTTTATTTTTCAAGCTTTTTTTGTTTTGAGGTTATGGGGTTGAGTATGATAGCATATTGTATGGCTATCATCTTGGTCTTGCATGATATTTAGGGCAATCACTATTGATTTCTAAGGTTGTCTACTCTGCACATTATGTAATGATGGACACTCAAAATATCATAATTAAGGAGCTGGATGTCATAAGTGTTGTGGTTGGTTTTTCCATATGTCACATGGTGTCATTTTGATTGTGTCTTCTACCCAACAATTTAATGATTATATTTGTCTAATCTACTGCTAAGTTATGATTTATAAATTTAACCATTAAATAGATCACTGCACATTTAATGAGCCCATTGAACGTTACTGTGGTCAATAGGTCATCTTAACAGTGAGATTTTTGAGTTGTGACCCATGCCACACTGTTGACTGTTATTGATCTAGATACCATTGTGCCATGTCATCTACTCATCTTCTGTTTATCAAGTTTAACATTTGCTTCTTTTAACTATTAACTTCATCTTAGTACATATCTTTCTAGTTATTGTTTTGCTTCATTACCTTTTATTTTGGTGATTGTAGTTCTATGATGATGTCCGTTGTTAAATGCTACTCTGTTTTTGACAAAATTTGAGGTAACTATTGTGGTCTGAGGACTCTGGCAAATGGGGTTGTTTGGTTGAGTTGCAGATGATGGATTGTTTGCTGCGGATAGAGTTGGCTAAATCTTGTGGCCCTTAGTGATGCTATTATATTCTTCTCAGGTTGTGGAATGTTATATGGATTGAGTTAATATATGTTTATTGTGGATAATTGCATTTAGTGTGGGAGTGTGTAAGCAGAGGAGATATTGGTGGAATTCATGTCTTATTTTATTCATTTATTTTCGAAATTTCATATAAGATTTGAGATTTACTGGCAGTTTTGAGTAGAGTAATTGTTGTGTTAGGAAGAAAAGAACAAAGAATGCAAGCAAACCACACACAGAAATTTACATGGTTCCCTCTATTTTGAGGTACGTCCACGGATCACATCGATTCCACTATGGTCAAAGGCAGAAGATGAGAATACAAGATACAATATTTCTGGCGGCTATGCTAGGATTACATAATAGCACATGGTAATATTATGAAAATACCCCTACAAGGTTTGGGTGAAAATCAGGCACCACACATAACATGCAGGAGATTGTTTACCACACAAATAAAGAAAGTGAAATGTACATTTAGGACCTATTCTGTCTGTCCATTTTTATTGTGGCCAAATTAAAGAAATGCCTGTGTAGGAGGGTTTTTCTCGTTAAATCCCCTTGTTTTTACGATTTTGACTGGTGACGGCTCAAAAGTGCTAGTGTGACAATTTGTGAACGTTTTCAATTAAAAAACCCAACTTTGTAAATGTTGAGTGTTTCTTTAAAAAAAAAAATGCGGCCTTTTCGATTCTGGATTTTTACTTTTTATGTTTTTGCAGCTCTTTTCAAATATAATTTATTCAAAATAAATTCATAACTTTGGCCGTTTTTTGCTGAAAAGCGAGATTTTGTCGATTCTTTGGCGTTTTAAGACGGAAAATGCTCTTTTTTTTTTTTTTTTTTTTAATGTCACAATTTATGTGATCTTATAATTTTTTGGATCGTAAAACGCGAATTTGACGATTCTGGCATTCTTTATATTTCAAAGAATCTATAGAAAAGAATTATCTCAAATGTTTTATACGTTTACAATTTTTGCTGTTTTTGACCGAAAATTACATTTTCAGTATGGTAGTCACCTAATTTTTTTTTTTCGATTAAATCTCCAACAGAGAAAAATTTTGTGATTGCTTTAGACATTGATGTTTGTTAGAAAGAGGTTATCATATTGTTATTTTTTTAAGAAGCGGTGAAAAGGTCTTAAAAGCTGATTCATTTAGCGATTTACACAAACTTTTTCAAAACATTTAGACCCAAACTTTTGTTCGAATCTTTACTAAAAGTGTTATAAAAAGAAATAGAAGAAGAACCTTACTCAAACGGCCGTGGCGTCCACTGGGGTCCATCCGAGTGAACCACACATAGGGACGTCCCCCTAATTGCACCGATCCCATGGGTTTGGCACACATATGAGAGGAAGTGCCTTTTCATATAATTGAGAAAAAATAGTTTCAAATTTTTTTACTTTTCATGTAAAATGCATTATTGGCAAAAAAAAACTGTACCCAATAAAAAATGAGGATTTTTCTCAACATCCCAAATCCTTAGCTGCACAAGATTTGCCTTAATGACCACGGCGTGAGACCATTTTAAGCATGAGACTGGACCCTGGTAGGTGGGTGAGCCCACCCACCTGTCAAGACATCAACTGGGAGTGGCACGAGGAGATAAACTGACTTGTTAGTTACTTGGAAGATAATGTAATAGTTGTTTGTATTTTGCTTCTGTTATCTTCGATGCATGAAGTTGGTTAGGTTGAAATAAAACATGCACTGAGTTTTGAGTTGATAAATATATGACAACAACAAAATTTTTCCTTATCCTGTGGGAAGGTCTCTGCATTCACTGTAACATGCTAGGGAGCCCATAATTTTTTCTTTTGGTAAAAGGAATGTTTCATTTAATGGAAAAGAACAAACAAGAACATCCAAAGACAGGAACAAACAATTGACTATCCCCTATATCAAAACAATATTAGGACTATCAATGTAAGTCTTTTTAGCAAAATCATGGGCAATTCCATGGAAAGACCTTGGGATCTATGAGAAAAAACAATTGACCATGCCCTATATCAAAACAATATTAGGACTATCAATGTAAGTCATTTTAGCAAAATCATGGGCAATTCCATTGAAAGACCATGGGATCTATGAGAAAAAGTAATGAAATCAAAAGGCTTGACAAGCCCTTTGAAGACACTCATGATCTTGGCCATCCAAATATGGTCCCCACCTGGATAGGACCATCTGGCATGCTAGGGGCCTGGCCTGGTTGAAAGATCCTTTTTTTTTTTTTAAATCTTTCAAATGTTTTAATTTTGTATTTTTTTTTCAGTTGAGATATTCAATAACATGGTAACTAGGTTGTTATTTATTTTGTTAATTTTCCTGATTTATGAATGGAGAGTCGGGCTGAAGAGCATTGGATCAGTGTGAAATTTTGCTGGTAATTTAGATACCCCTTTATACATTATCTTGAAATTGGGCATTTATCTCTATCCTTCTGGGATGAGGATTTTCAAGCATACAATTGAACTATCTAGGGAACAATTTAGTTATATTGTAGTGGATTTATTTTGTAATAATTATTTATATAGATATATGTCTATGTTCTGATGGCTTTGCTCTTAGACTAATTAAATTCCTTTTTTCTTATTCTACATCTGCTCCTAAGTATCATAACATTAACTTAAAATTTGTAATTAAGTAGAGATCGGCAGTGAGTACTTTGAGTCTACATGGTTGTCTTATAAAAGTTTTGTTTTTTTATTTTTCAAGCTTTTTTTGTTTTGAGGTTATGGGGTTGAGTATGATAGCATATTGTATGGCTATCATCTTGGTCTTGCATGATATTTAGGGCAATCACTATTGATTTCTAAGGTTGTCTACTCTGCACATTATGTAATGATGGACACTCAAAATATCATAATTAAGGAGCTGGATGTCATAAGTGTTGTGGTTGGTTTTTCCATATGTCACATGGTGTCATTTTGATTGTGTCTTCTACCCAACAATTTAATGATTATATTTGTCTAATCTACTGCTAAGTTATGATTTATAAATTTAACCATTAAATAGATCACTGCACATTTAATGAGCCCATTGAACGTTACTGTGGTCAATAGGTCATCTTACCAGTGAGATTTTTGAGTTGTGACCCATGCCACACTGTTGACTGTTATTGATCTAGATACCATTGTGCCATGTCATCTACTCATCTTCTGTTTATCAAGTTTAACATTTGCTTCTTTTAACTATTAACTTCATCTTAGTACATATCTTTCTAGTTATTGTTTTGCTTCATTACCTTTTATTTTGGTGATTGTAGTTCTATGATGATGTCCGTTGTTAAATGCTACTCTGTTTTTGACAAAATTTGAGGTAACTATTGTGGTCTGAGGACTCTGGCAAATGGGGTTGTTTGGTTGAGTTGCAGATGATGGATTGTTTGCTGCGGATAGAGTTGGCTAAATCTTGTGGCCCTTAGTGATGCTATTATATTCTTCTCAGGTTGTGGAATGTTATATGGATTGAGTTAATATATGTTTATTGTGGATAATTGCATTTAGTGTGGGAGTGTGTAAGCAGAGGAGATATTGGTGGAATTCATGTCTTATTTTATTCATTTATTTTCGAAATTTCATATAAGATTTGAGATTTACTGGCAGTTTTGAGTAGAGTAATTGTTGTGTTAGGAAGAAAAGAACAAAGAATGCAAGCAAACCACACACAGAAATTTACATGGTTCCCTCTATTTTGAGGTACGTCCACGGATCACATCGATTCCACTATGGTCAAAGGCAGAAGATGAGAATACAAGATACAATATTTCTGGCGGCTATGCTAGGATTACATAATAGCACATGGTAATATTATGAAAATACCCCTACAAGGTTTGGGTGAAAATCAGGCACCACACATAACATGCAGGAGATTGTTTACCACACAAATAAAGAAAGTGAAATGTACATTTAGGACCTATTCTGTCTGTCCATTTTTATTGTGGCCAAATTAAAGAAATGCCTGTGTAGGAGGGTTTTTCTCGTTAAATCCCCTTGTTTTTACGATTTTGACTGGTGACGGCTCAAAAGTGCTAGTGTGACAATTTGTGAACGTTTTCAATTAAAAAACCCAACTTTGTAAATGTTGAGTGTTTCTTTAAAAAAAAAAATGCGGCCTTTTCGATTCTGGATTTTTACTTTTTATGTTTTTGCAGCTCTTTTCAAATATAATTTATTCAAAATAAATTCATAACTTTGGCCGTTTTTTGCTGAAAAGCGAGATTTTGTCGATTCTTTGGCGTTTTAAGACGGAAAATGCTCTTTTTTTTTTTTTTTTTTTTAATGTCACAATTTATGTGATCTTATAATTTTTTGGATCGTAAAACGCGAATTTGACGATTCTGGCATTCTTTATATTTCAAAGAATCTATAGAAAAGAATTATCTCAAATGTTTTATACGTTTACAATTTTTGCTGTTTTTGACCGAAAATTACATTTTCAGTATGGTAGTCACCTAATTTTTTTTTTTCGATTAAATCTCCAACAGAGAAAAATTTTGTGATTGCTTTAGACATTGATGTTTGTTAGAAAGAGGTTATCATATTGTTATTTTTTTAAGAAGCGGTGAAAAGGTCTTAAAAGCTGATTCATTTAGCGATTTACACAAACTTTTTCAAAACATTTAGACCCAAACTTTTGTTCGAATCTTTACTAAAAGTGTTATAAAAAGAAATAGAAGAAGAACCTTACTCAAACGGCCGTGGCGTCCACTGGGGTCCATCCGAGTGAACCACACATAGGGACGTCCCCCTAATTGCACCGATCCCATGGGTTTGGCACACATATGAGAGGAAGTGCCTTTTCATATAATTGAGAAAAAATAGTTTCAAATTTTTTTACTTTTCATGTAAAATGCATTATTGGCAAAAAAAAACTGTACCCAATAAAAAATGAGGATTTTTCTCAACATCCCAAATCCTTAGCTGCACAAGATTTGCCTTAATGACCACGGCGTGAGACCATTTTAAGCATGAGACTGGACCCTGGTAGGTGGGTGAGCCCACCCACCTGTCAAGACATCAACTGGGAGTGGCACGAGGAGATAAACTGACTTGTTAGTTACTTGGAAGATAATGTAATAGTTGTTTGTATTTTGCTTCTGTTATCTTCGATGCATGAAGTTGGTTAGGTTGAAATAAAACATGCACTGAGTTTTGAGTTGATAAATATATGACAACAACAAAATTTTTCCTTATCCTGTGGGAAGGTCTCTGCATTCACTGTAACATGCTAGGGAGCCCATAATTTTTTCTTTTGGTAAAAGGAATGTTTCATTTAATGGAAAAGAACAAACAAGAACATCCAAAGACAGGAACAAACAATTGACTATCCCCTATATCAAAACAATATTAGGACTATCAATGTAAGTCTTTTTAGCAAAATCATGGGCAATTCCATGGAAAGACCTTGGGATCTATGAGAAAAAACAATTGACCATGCCCTATATCAAAACAATATTAGGACTATCAATGTAAGTCATTTTAGCAAAATCATGGGCAATTCCATTGAAAGACCATGGGATCTATGAGAAAAAGTAATGAAATCAAAAGGCTTGACAAGCCCTTTGAAGACACTCATGATCTTGGCCATCCAAATATGGTCCCCACCTGGATAGGACCATCTGGCATGCTAGGGGCCTGGCCTGGTTGAAAGATCCTTTTTTTTTTTTTTAAATCTTTCAAATGTTTTAATTTTGTATTTTTTTTTCAGTTGAGATATTCAATAACATGGTAACTAGGTTGTTATTTATTTTGTTAATTTTCCTGATTTATGAATGGAGAGTCGGGCTGAAGAGCATTGGATCAGTGTGAAATTTTGCTGGTAATTTAGATACCCCTTTATACATTATCTTGAAATTGGGCATTTATCTCTATCCTTCTGGGATGAGGATTTTCAAGCATACAATTGAACTATCTAGGGAACAATTTAGTTATATTGTAGTGGATTTATTTTGTAATAATTATTTATATAGATATATGTCTATGTTCTGATGGCTTTGCTCTTAGACTAATTAAATTCCTTTTTTCTTATTCTACATCTGCTCCGAAGTATCATAACATTAACTTAAAATTTGTAATTAAGTAGAGATCGGCAGTGAGTACTTTGAGTCTACATGGTTGTCTTATAAAAGTTTTGTTTTTTTATTTTTCAAGCTTTTTTTGTTTTGAGGTTATGGGGTTGAGTATGATAGCATATTGTATGGCTATCATCTTGGTCTTGCATGATATTTAGGGCAATCACTATTGATTTCTAAGGTTGTCTACTCTGCACATTATGTAATGATGGACACTCAAAATATCATAATTAAGGAGCTGGATGTCATAAGTGTTGTGGTTGGTTTTTCCATATGTCACATGGTGTCATTTTGATTGTGTCTTCTACCCAACAATTTAATGATTATATTTGTCTAATCTACTGCTAAGTTATGATTTATAAATTTAACCATTAAATAGATCACTGCACATTTAATGAGCCCATTGAACGTTACTGTGGTCAATAGGTCATCTTAACAGTGAGATTTTTGAGTTGTGACCCATGCCACACTGTTGACTGTTATTGATCTAGATACCATTGTGCCATGTCATCTACTCATCTTCTGTTTATCAAGTTTAACATTTGCTTCTTTTAACTATTAACTTCATCTTAGTACATATCTTTCTAGTTATTGTTTTGCTTCATTACCTTTTATTTTGGTGATTGTAGTTCTATGATGATGTCCTTTGTTAAATGCTACTCTGTTTTTGACAAAATTTGAGGTAACTATTGTGGTCTGAGGACTCTGGCAAATGGGGTTGTTTGGTTGAGTTGCAGATGATGGATTGTTTGCTGCGGATAGAGTTGGCTAAATCTTGTGGCCCTTAGTGATGGTATTATATTCTTCTCAGGTTGTGGAATGTTATATGGATTGAGTTAATATATGTTTATTGTGGATAATTGCATTTAGTGTGGGAGTGTGTAAGCAGAGGAGATATTGGTGGAATTCATGTCTTATTTTATTCATTTATTTTCGAAATTTCATATAAGATTTGAGATTTACTGGCAGTTTTGAGTAGAGTAATTGTTGTGTTAGGAAGAAAAGAACAAAGAATGCAAGCAAACCACACACAGAAATTTACATGGTTCCCTCTATTTTGAGGTACGTCCACGGATCACATCGATTCCACTATGGTCAAAGGCAGAAGATGAGAATACAAGATACAATATTTCTGGCGGCTATGCTAGGATTACATAATAGCACATGGTAATATTATGAAAATACCCCTACAAGGTTTGGGTGAAAATCAGGCACCACACATAACATGCAGGAGATTGTTTACCACACAAATAAAGAAAGTGAAATGTACATTTAGGACCTATTCTGTCTGTCCATTTTTATTGTGGCCAAATTAAAGAAATGCCTGTGTAGGAGGGTTTTTCTCGTTAAATCCCCTTGTTCTTACGATTTTGACTGGTGACGGCTCAAAAGTGCTAGTGTGACAATTTGTGAACGTTTTCAATTAAAAAACCCAACTTTGTAAATGTTGAGTGTTTCTTTAAAAAAAAAAATGCGGCCTTTTCGATTCTGGATTTTTACTTTTTATGTTTTTGCAGCTCTTTTCAAATATAATTTATTCAAAATAAATTCATAACTTTGGCCGTTTTTTGTTGAAAAGCGAGATTTTGTCGATTCTTTGGCGTTTTAAGACGGAAAATGCTGTTTTTTTTTTTTTTTTTTTTTTTTTTTTTTTTTTTTTTTTTTTTTAATGTCACAATTTATGTGATCTTATAATTTTTTGGATCGTAAAACGCGAATTTGACGATTCTGGCATTCTTTATCTTTCAAAGAATCTATAGAAAAGAATTATCTCAAATGTTTTGTACGTTTACAATTTTTGCTGTTTCTGACCGAAAATTACATTTTCAGTATGGTAGTCACCTAATTTGTTTTTTTCGATTAAATCTCCAACAGAGAAAATTTTTGTGATTGCTTTAGACATTGATGTTTGTTAGAAAGAGGTTATCATATTGTTATTTTTTAAGAAGCGGTGAAAAGGTCTTAAAAGCTGATTCATTTAGCGATTTACACAAACTTTTTCAAAACATTTAGACCCAAACTTTTGTTCGAATCTTTACTAAAAGTGTTATAAAAAGAAATAGAAGAAGAACCTTACTCAAACGGCTGTGGCGTCCACTGGGGTCCATCCGAGTGAACCACACATAGGGACGTCCCCCTAATTGCACCGATATGAGAGGAAGTGCCTTTTCATATAATTGAGAAAAAATAGTTTCAAATTTTTTTACTTTTCATGTAAAATGCATTATTGGCAAAAAAAAACTGTACCCAATAAAAAATGAGGATTTTTCTCAACATCCCAAATCCTTAGCTGCACAAGATTTGCCTTAATGACCACGGCGTGAGACCATTTTAAGCATGAGACTGGACCCTGGTAGGTGGGTGAGCCCACCCACCTGTCAAGACATCAACTGGGAGTGGCACCAGGAGATAAACTGACTTGTTAGTTACTTGGAAGATAATGTAATAGTTGTTTGTATTTTGCTTCTGTTATCTTCGATGCATGAAGTTGGTTAGGTTGAAATAAAACATGCACTGAGTTTTGAGTTGATAAATATATGACAACAACAAAATTTTTCCTTATCCTGTGGGAAGGTCTCTGCATTCACTGTAACATGCTAGGGAGCCCATAATTTTTTTCTTTTGGTAAAAGGAATGTTTCATTTAATGGAAAAGAACAAACAAGAACATCCAAAGAGAGGAACAAACAATTGACTATCCCCTATATCAAAACAATATTAGGACTATCAATGTAAGTCTTTTTAGCAAAATCATGGGCAATTCCATGGAAAGACCTTGGGATCTATGAGAAAAAACAATTGACCATGCCCTATATCAAAACAATATTAGGACTATCAATGTAAGTCATTTTAGCAAAATCATGGGCAATTTCATTGAAAGACCTTGGGATCTATGAGAAAAAGTAATGAAATCAAAAGGCTTGACAAGCCCTTTGAAGACACTCATGATCTTGGTCATCCAAATATGGTCCCCACCTGGATAGGACCATCTGGCATGCTAGGGGCCTGGCCTGGTTGAAAGATCCTTTTTTTTTTTTTTAAATCTTTCAAATGTTTTAATTTTGTATTTTTTTTTCAGTTGAGATATTCAATAACATGGTAACTAGGTTGTTATTTATTTTGTTAATTTTCCTGATTTATGAATGGAGAGTCGGGCTGAAGAGCATTGGATCAGTGTGAAATTTTGCTGGTAATTTAGATACCCCTTTATACATTATCTTGAAATTGGGCATTTATCTCTATCCTTCTGGGATGAGGATTTTCAAGCATACAATTGAACTATCTAGGGAACAATTTAGTTATATTGTAGTGGATTTATTTTGTAATAATTATTTATATAGATATATGTCTATGTTCTGATGGCTTTGCTCTTAGACTAATTAAATTCCTTTTTTCTTATTCTACATCTGCTCCTAAGTATCATAACATTAACTTAAAATTTGTAATTAAGTAGAGATCGGCAGTGAGTACTTTGAGTCTACATGGTTGTCTTATAAAAGTTTCGTTTTTTTATTTTTCAAGCTTTTTTTGTTTTGAGGTTATGGGGTTGAGTATGATAGCATATTGTATGGCTATCATCTTGGTCTTGCATGATATTTAGGGCAATCACTATTGATTTCTAAGGTTGTCTACTCTGCACATTATGTAATGATGGACACTCAAAATATCATAATTAAGGAGCTGGATGTCATAAGTGTTGTGGTTGGTTTTTCCATATGTCACATGGTGTCATTTTGATTGTGTCTTCTACCCAACAATTTAATGATTATATTTGTCTAATCTACTGCTAAGTTATGATTTATAAATTTAACCATTAAATAGATCACTGCACATTTAATGAGCCCATTGAACGTTACTGTGGTCAATAGGTCATCTTAACAGTGAGATTTTTGAGTTGTGACCCATGCCACACTGTTGACTGTTATTGATCTAGATACCATTGTGCCATGTCATCTACTCATCTTCTGTTTATCAAGTTTAACATTTGCTTCTTTTAACTATTAACTTCATCTTAGTACATATCTTTCTAGTTATTGTTTTGCTTCATTACCTTTTATTTTGGTGATTGTAGTTCTATGATGATGTCCTTTGTTAAATGCTACTCTGTTTTTGACAAAATTTGAGGTAACTATTGTGGTCTGAGGACTCTGGCAAATGGGGTTGTTTGGTTGAGTTGCAGATGATGGATTGTTTGCTGCGGATAGAGTTGGCTAAATCTTGTGGCCCTTAGTGATGTTATTATATTCTTCACAGGTTGTGGAATGTTATATGGATTGAGTTAATATATGTTATTGTGGATAATTGCATTTAGTGTGGGAGTGTGTGAGAAGTGGAGATATTGGTGGAATTCATGTCTTATTTTATTCATTTATTTTCGAAATTTCATATAAGATTTGAGATTTACTGACAGTTTTGAGTAGAGTAATTGTTGTGTTAGGAAGAAAAGAACAAAGAATGCAAGCAAACCACACACAGATGACTCGCAAATTTACATGGTTCCCTCTATTTTGAGGTACGTCCACGGATCACATCGATTCCACTATGATCAAAGTCAGAAGATGAGAATACAAGATACAATATTTCTGGCGGCTATGCTAGGATTACATAATAGCACATGATAATATTATGAAAATACCCCTACAAGGTTTGGGTGAAAATCAGGCTCCACACATAACATGCAGGAGATTGTTTACCACACAAATAAAGAAAGTGAAATGTACATTTAGGACCTATTCTGTCTGTCCATTTTTATTGTGGCCAAATTAAAGAAATGCCTGTGTAGGAGGGTTTTTCTCGTTAAATCCCCTTGTTTTTACGATTTTGACTGGTGACGGCTCAAAAGTGCTAGTGTGACAATTTGTGAACGTTTTCAATTAAAAAACCCAACTTTGTAAATGTTGAGTATTTCTTTAAAAAAAAAAATGCGGCCTTTTCGATTCTGGATTTTTACTTTTTATGTTTTTGCAGCTCTTTTCAAATATAATTTATTCAAAATAAATTCATAACTTTGGCCGTTTTTTGCTGAAAAGCGAGATTTTGTCGATTCTTTGGCGTTTTAAGACGGAAAATGCTGTTTTTTTTTTTTTTTTTTTTTTAATGTCACAATTTATGTGATCTTATAATTTTTTGGATCGTAAAACGCGAATTTGACGATTCTGGCATTCTTTATCTTTCAAAGAATCTATAGAAAAGAATTATCTCAAATGTTTTATACGTTTACAATTTTTGCTGTTTTTGACCGAAAATTACATTTTCAGTATGGTAGTCACCTAATTTGTTTTTTTCGATTAAATCTCCAACAGAGAAAAATTTTGTGATTGCTTTAGACATTGATGTTTGTTAGAAAGAGGTTATCATATTGTTATTTTTTTAAGAAGCGGTGAAAAGGTCTGAAAAGCTGATTCATTTAGCGATTTACACAAACTTTTTCAAAACATTTAGACCCAAACTTTTGTTCGAATCTTTACTAAAAGTGTTATAAAAAGAAATAGAAGAAGAACCTTACTCAAACGGCCGTGGCGTCCACTGGGGTCCATCCGAGTGAACCACACATAGGGACGTCCCCCTAATTGCACCGATCCCATGGGTTTGGCACACATATGAGAGGAAGTGCCTTTTCATATAATTGAGAAAAAATAGTTTCAAATTTTTTTACTTTTCATGTAAAATGCATTATTGGCAAAAAAAAAACTGTACCCAATAAAAAATGAGGATTTTTCTCAACATCCCAAATCCTTAGCTGCACAAGATTTGCCTTAATGACCACGGCGTGAGACCATTTTAAGCATGAGACTGGACCCTGGTAGGTGGGTGAGCCCACCCACCTGTCAAGACATCAACTGGGAGTGGCACCAGGAGATAAACTGACTTGTTAGTTACTTGGAAGATAATGTAATAGTTGTTTGTATTTTGCTTCTGTTATCTTCGATGCATGAAGTTGGTTAGGTTGAAATAAAACATGCACTGAGTTTTGAGTTGATAAATATATGACAACAACAAAATTTTTCCTTATCCTGTGGGAAGGTCTCTGCATTCACTGTAACATGCTAGGGAGCCCATAATTTTTTTCTTTTGGTAAAAGGAATGTTTCATTTAATGGAAAAGAACAAACAAGAACATCCAAAGAGAGGAACAAACAATTGACTATCCCCTATATCAAAACAATATTAGGACTATCAATGTAAGTCTTTTTAGCAAAATCATGGGCAATTCCATGGAAAGACCTTGGGATCTATGAGAAAAAACAATTGACCATGCCCTATATCAAAACAATATTAGGACTATCAATGTAAGTCATTTTAGCAAAATCATGGGCAATTCCATTGAAAGACCATGGGATCTATGAGAAAAAGTAATGAAATCAAAAGGCTTGACAAGCCCTTTGAAGACACTCATGATCTTGGCCATCCAAATATGGTCCCCACCTGGATAGGACCATCTGGCATGCTAGGGGCCTGGCCTGGTTGAAAGATCCTTTTTTTTTTTTTAAATCTTTCAAATGTTTTAATTTTGTATTTTTTTTTCAGTTGAGATATTCAATAACATGGTAACTAGGTTGTTATTTATTTTGTTAATTTTCCTGATTTATGAATGGAGAGTCGGGCTGAAGAGCATTGGATCAGTGTGAAATTTTGCTGGTAATTTAGATACCCCTTTATACATTATCTTGAAATTGGGCATTTATCTCTATCCTTCTGGGATGAGGATTTTCAAGCATACAATTGAACTATCTAGGGAACAATTTAGTTATATTGTAGTGGATTTATTTTGTAATAATTATTTATATAGATATATGTCTATGTTCTGATGGCTTTGCTCTTAGACTAATTAAATTCCTTTTTTCTTATTCTACATCTGCTCCTAAGTATCATAACATTAACTTAAAATTTGTAATTAAGTAGAGATCGGCAGTGAGTACTTTGAGTCTACATGGTTGTCTTATAAAAGTTTTGTTTTTTTATTTTTCAAGCTTTTTTTGTTTTGAGGTTATGGGGTTGAGTATGATAGCATATTGTATGGCTATCATCTTGGTCTTGCATGATATTTAGGGCAATCACTATTGATTTCTAAGGTTGTCTACTCTGCACATTATGTAATGATGGACACTCAAAATATCATAATTAAGGAGCTGGATGTCATAAGTGTTGTGGTTGGTTTTTCCATATGTCACATGGTGTCATTTTGATTGTGTCTTCTACCCAACAATTTAATGATTATATTTGTCTAATCTACTGCTAAGTTATGATTTATAAATTTAACCATTAAATAGATCACTGCACATTTAATGAGCCCATTGAACGTTACTGTGGTCAATAGGTCATCTTAACAGTGAGATTTTTGAGTTGTGACCCATGCCACACTGTTGACTGTTATTGATCTAGATACCATTGTGCCATGTCATCTACTCATCTTCTGTTTATCAAGTTTAACATTTGCTTCTTTTAACTATTAACTTCATCTTAGTACATATCTTTCTAGTTATTGTTTTGCTTCATTACCTTTTATTTTGGTGATTGTAGTTCTATGATGATGTCCTTTGTTAAATGCTACTCTGTTTTTGACAAAATTTGAGGTAACTATTGTGGTCTGAGGACTCTGGCAAATGGGGTTGTTTGGTTGAGTTGCAGATGATGGATTGTTTGCTGCGGATAGAGTTGGCTAAATCTTGTGGCCCTTAGTGATGTTATTATATTCTTCTCAGGTTGTGGAATGTTATATGGATTGAGTTAATATATGTTTATTGTGGATAATTGCATTTAGTGTGGGAGTGTGTAAGAAGTGGAGATATTGGTGGAATTCATGTCTTATTTTATTCATTTATTTTCGAAATTTCATATAAGATTTGAGATTTACTGGCAGTTTTGAGTAGAGTAATTGTTGTGTTAGGAAGAAAAGAACAAAGAATGCAAGCAAACCACACACAGAAATTTACATGGTTCCCTCTATTTTGAGGTACGTCCACGGATCACATCGATTCCACTATGGTCAAAGGCAGAAGATGAGAATACAAGATACAATATTTCTGGCGGCTATGCTAGGATTACATAATAGCACATGGTAATATTATGAAAATACCCCTACAAGGTTTGGGTGAAAATCAGGCACCACACATAACATGCAGGAGATTGTTTACCACACAAATAAAGAAAGTGAAATGTACATTTAGGACCTATTCTGTCTGTCCATTTTTATTGTGGCCAAATTAAAGAAATGCCTGTGTAGGAGGGTTTTTCTCGTTAAATCCCCTTGTTCTTACGATTTTGACTGGTGACGGCTCAAAAGTGCTAGTGTGACAATTTGTGAACGTTTTCAATTAAAAAACCCAACTTTGTAAATGTTGAGTGTTTCTTTAAAAAAAAAAATGCGGCCTTTTCGATTCTGGATTTTTACTTTTTATGTTTTTGCAGCTCTTTTCAAATATAATTTATTCAAAATAAATTCATAACTTTGGCCGTTTTTTGCTGAAAAGCGAGATTTTGTCGATTCTTTGGCGTTTTAAGACGGAAAATGCTGTTTTTTTTTTTTTTTTTTTTTTTTAATGTCACAATTTATGTGATCTTATAATTTTTTGGATCGTAAAACGCGAATTTGACGATTCTGGCATTCTTTATCTTTCAAAGAATCTATAGAAAAGAATTATCTCAAATGTTTTGTACGTTTACAATTTTTGCTGTTTTTGACCGAAAATTACATTTTCAGTATGGTAGTCACCTAATTTGTTTTTTTCGATTAAATCTCCAACAGAGAAAAATTTTGTGATTGCTTTAGACATTGATGTTTGTTAGAAAGAGGTTATCATATTGTTATTTTTTTAAGAAGCGGTGAAAAGGTCTGAAAAGCTGATTCATTTAGCGATTTACACAAACTTTTTCAAAACATTTAGACCCAAACTTTTGTTCGAATCTTTACTAAAAGTGTTATAAAAAGAAATAGAAGAAGAACCTTACTCAAACGGCCGTGGCGTCCACTGGGGTCCATCCGAGTGAACCACACATAGGGACGTCCCCCTAATTGCACCGATCCCATGGGTTTGGCACACATATGAGAGGAAGTGCCTTTTCATATAATTGAGAAAAAATAGTTTCAAATTTTTTTACTTTTCATGTAAAATGCATTATTGGCAAAAAAAAAACTGTACCCAATAAAAAATGAGGATTTTTCTCAACATCCCAAATCCTTAGCTGCACAAGATTTGCCTTAATGACCACGGCGTGAGACCATTTTAAGCATGAGACTGGACCCTGGTAGGTGGGTGAGCCCACCCACCTGTCAAGACATCAACTGGGAGTGGCACCAGGAGATAAACTGACTTGTTAGTTACTTGGAAGATAATGTAATAGTTGTTTGTATTTTGCTTCTGTTATCTTCGATGCATGAAGTTGGTTAGGTTGAAATAAAACATGCACTGAGTTTTGAGTTGATAAATATATGACAACAACAAAATTTTTCCTTATCCTGTGGGAAGGTCTCTGCATTCACTGTAACATGCTAGGGAGCCCATAATTTTTTTCTTTTGGTAAAAGGAATGTTTCATTTAATGGAAAAGAACAAACAAGAACATCCAAAGAGAGGAACAAACAATTGACTATCCCCTATATCAAAACAATATTAGGACTATCAATGTAAGTCTTTTTAGCAAAATCATGGGCAATTCCATGGAAAGACCTTGGGATCTATGAGAAAAAACAATTAACCATGCCCTATATCAAAACAATATTAGGACTATCAATGTAAGTCATTTTAGCAAAATCATGGGCAATTTCATTGAAAGACCTTGGGATCTATGAGAAAAAGTAATGAAATCAAAAGGCTTGACAAGCCCTTTGAAGACACTCATGATCTTGGTCATCCAAATATGGTCCCCACCTGGATAGGACCATCTGGCATGCTAGGGGCCTGGCCTGGTTGAAAGATCCTTTTTTTTTTTTTAAATCTTTCAAATGTTTTAATTTTGTATTTTTTTTTTCAGTTGAGATATTCAATAACATGGTAACTAGGTTGTTATTTATTTTGTTAATTTTCCTGATTTATGAATGGAGAGTCGGGCTGAAGAGCATTGGATCAGTGTGAAATTTTGCTGGTAATTTAGATACCCCTTTATACATTATCTTGAAATTGGGCATTTATCTCTATCCTTCTGGGATGAGGATTTTCAAGCATACAATTGAACTATCTAGGGAACAATTTAGTTATATTGTAGTGGATTTATTTTGTAATAATTATTTATATAGATATATGTCTATGTTCTGATGGCTTTGCTCTTAGACTAATTAAATTCCTTTTTTCTTATTCTACATCTGCTCCTAAGTATCATAACATTAACTTAAAATTTGTAATTAAGTAGAGATCGGCAGTGAGTACTTTGAGTCTACATGGTTGTCTTATAAAAGTTTTGTTTTTTTATTTTTCAAGCTTTTTTTGTTTTGAGGTTATGGGGTTGAGTATGATAGCATATTGTATGGCTATCATCTTGGTCTTGCATGATATTTAGGGCAATCACTATTGATTTCTAAGGTTGTCTACTCTGCACATTATGTAATGATGGACACTCAAAATATCATAATTAAGGAGCTGGATGTCATAAGTGTTGTGGTTGGTTTTTCCATATGTCACATGGTGTCATTTTGATTGTGTCTTCTACCCAACAATTTAATGATTATATTTGTCTAATCTACTGCTAAGTTATGATTTATAAATTTAACCATTAAATAGATCACTGCACATTTAATGAGCCCATTGAACGTTACTGTGGTCAATAGGTCATCTTAACAGTGAGATTTTTGAGTTGTGACCCATGCCACACTGTTGACTGTTATTGATCTAGATACCATTGTGCCATGTCATCTACTCATCTTCTGTTTATCAAGTTTAACATTTGCTTCTTTTAACTATTAACTTCATCTTAGTACATATCTTTCTAGTTATTGTTTTGCTTCATTACCTTTTATTTTGGTGATTGTAGTTCTATGATGATGTCCTTTGTTAAATGCTACTCTGTTTTTGACAAAATTTGAGGTAACTATTGTGGTCTGAGGACTCTGGCAAATGGGGTTGTTTGGTTGAGTTGCAGATGATGGATTGTTTGCTGCGGATAGAGTTGGCTAAATCTTGTGGCCCTTAGTGATGTTATTATATTCTTCTCAGGTTGTGGAATGTTATATGGATTGAGTTAATATATGTTTATTGTGGATAATTGCATTTAGTGTGGGAGTGTGTAAGAAGTGGAGATATTGGTGGAATTCATGTCTTATTTTATTCATTTATTTTCGAAATTTCATATAAGATTTGAGATTTACTGGCAGTTTTGAGTAGAGTAATTGTTGTGTTAGGAAGAAAAGAACAAAGAATGCAAGCAAACCACACACAGAAATTTACATGGTTCCCTCTATTTTGAGGTACGTCCACGGATCACATCGATTCCACTATGGTCAAAGGCAGAAGATGAGAATACAAGATACAATATTTCTGGCGGCTATGCTAGGATTACATAATAGCACATGGTAATATTATGAAAATACCCCTACAAGGTTTGGGTGAAAATCAGGCACCACACATAACATGCAGGAGATTGTTTACCACACAAATAAAGAAAGTGAAATGTACATTTAGGACCTATTCTGTCTGTCCATTTTTATTGTGGCCAAATTAAAGAAATGCCTGTGTAGGAGGGTTTTTCTCGTTAAATCCCCTTGTTCTTACGATTTTGACTGGTGACGGCTCAAAAGTGCTAGTGTGACAATTTGTGAACGTTTTCAATTAAAAAACCCAACTTTGTAAATGTTGAGTGTTTCTTTAAAGAAAAAAATGCGGCCTTTTCGATTCTGGATTTTTACTTTTTATGTTTTTGCAGCTCTTTTCAAATATAATTTATTCAAAATAAATTCATAACTTTGGCCGTTTTTTGCTGAAAAGCGAGATTTTGTCGATTCTTTGGCGTTTTAAGACGGAAAATGCTGTTTTTTTTTTTTTTTTTTTTTTTTAATGTCACAATTTATGTGATCTTATAATTTTTTGGATCGTAAAACGCGAATTTGACGATTCTGGCATTCTTTATCTTTCAAAGAATCTATAGAAAAGAATTATCTCAAATGTTTTGTACGTTTACAATTTTTGCTGTTTTTGACCGAAAATTACATTTTCAGTATGGTAGTCACCTAATTTGTTTTTTTCGATTAAATCTCCAACAGAGAAAAATTTTGTGATTGCTTTAGACATTGATGTTTGTTAGAAAGAGGTTATCATATTGTTATTTTTTTAAGAAGCGGTGAAAAGGTCTGAAAAGCTGATTCATTTAGCGATTTACACAAACTTTTTCAAAACATTTAGACCCAAACTTTTGTTCGAATCTTTACTAAAAGTGTTATAAAAAGAAATAGAAGAAGAACCTTACTCAAACGGCCGTGGCGTCCACTGGGGTCCATCCGAGTGAACCACACATAGGGACGTCCCCCTAATTGCACCGATCCCATGGGTTTGGCACACATATGAGAGGAAGTGCCTTTTCATATAATTGAGAAAAAATAGTTTCAAATTTTTTTACTTTTCATGTAAAATGCATTATTGGCAAAAAAAAAACTGTACCCAATAAAAAATGAGGATTTTTCTCAACATCCCAAATCCTTAGCTGCACAAGATTTGCCTTAATGACCACGGCGTGAGACCATTTTAAGCATGAGACTGGACCCTGGTAGGTGGGTGAGCCCACCCACCTGTCAAGACATCAACTGGGAGTGGCACCAGGAGATAAACTGACTTGTTAGTTACTTGGAAGATAATGTAATAGTTGTTTGTATTTTGCTTCTGTTATCTTCGATGCATGAAGTTGGTTAGGTTGAAATAAAACATGCACTGAGTTTTGAGTTGATAAATATATGACAACAACAAAATTTTTCCTTATCCTGTGGGAAGGTCTCTGCATTCACTGTAACATGCTAGGGAGCCCATAATTTTTTTCTTTTGGTAAAAGGAATGTTTCATTTAATGGAAAAGAACAAACAAGAACATCCAAAGAGAGGAACAAACAATTGACTATCCCCTATATCAAAACAATATTAGGACTATCAATGTAAGTCTTTTTAGCAAAATCATGGGCAATTCCATGGAAAGACCTTGGGATCTATGAGAAAAAACAATTAACCATGCCCTATATCAAAACAATATTAGGACTATCAATGTAAGTCATTTTAGCAAAATCATGGGCAATTTCATTGAAAGACCTTGGGATCTATGAGAAAAAGTAATGAAATCAAAAGGCTTGACAAGCCCTTTGAAGACACTCATGATCTTGGTCATCCAAATATGGTCCCCACCTGGATAGGACCATCTGGCATGCTAGGGGCCTGGCCTGGTTGAAAGATCCTTTTTTTTTTTTTAAATCTTTCAAATGTTTTAATTTTGTATTTTTTTTTTCAGTTGAGATATTCAATAACATGGTAACTAGGTTGTTATTTATTTTGTTAATTTTCCTGATTTATGAATGGAGAGTCGGGCTGAAGAGCATTGGATCAGTGTGAAATTTTGCTGGTAATTTAGATACCCCTTTATACATTATCTTGAAATTGGGCATTTATCTCTATCCTTCTGGGATGAGGATTTTCAAGCATACAATTGAACTATCTAGGGAACAATTTAGTTATATTGTAGTGGATTTATTTTGTAATAATTATTTATATAGATATATGTCTATGTTCTGATGGCTTTGCTCTTAGACTAATTAAATTCCTTTTTTCTTATTCTACATCTGCTCCTAAGTATCATAACATTAACTTAAAATTTGTAATTAAGTAGAGATCGGCAGTGAGTACTTTGAGTCTACATGGTTGTCTTATAAAAGTTTTGTTTTTTTATTTTTCAAGCTTTTTTTGTTTTGAGGTTATGGGGTTGAGTATGATAGCATATTGTATGGCTATCATCTTGGTCTTGCATGATATTTAGGGCAATCACTATTGATTTCTAAGGTTGTCTACTCTGCACATTATGTAATGATGGACACTCAAAATATCATAATTAAGGAGCTGGATGTCATAAGTGTTGTGGTTGGTTTTTCCATATGTCACATGGTGTCATTTTGATTGTGTCTTCTACCCAACAATTTAATGATTATATTTGTCTAATCTACTGCTAAGTTATGATTTATAAATTTAACCATTAAATAGATCACTGCACATTTAATGAGCCCATTGAACGTTACTGTGGTCAATAGGTCATCTTAACAGTGAGATTTTTGAGTTGTGACCCATGCCACACTGTTGACTGTTATTGATCTAGATACCATTGTGCCATGTCATCTACTCATCTTCTGTTTATCAAGTTTAACATTTGCTTCTTTTAACTATTAACTTCATCTTAGTACATATCTTTCTAGTTATTGTTTTGCTTCATTACCGTTTATTTTGGTGATTGTAGTTCTATGATGATGTCCTTTGTTAAATGCTACTCTGTTTTTGACAAAATTTGAGGTAACTATTGTGGTCTGAGGACTCTGGCAAATGGGGTTGTTTGGTTGAGTTGCAGATGATGGATTGTTTGCTGCGGATAGAGTTGGCTAAATCTTGTGGCCCTTAGTGATGTTATTATATTCTTCTCAGGTTGTGGAATGTTATATGGATTGAGTTAATATATGTTTATTGTGGATAATTGCATTTAGTGTGGGAGTGTGTGAGAAGTGGAGATATTGGTGGAATTCATGTCTTATTTTATTCATTTATTTTCGAAATTTCATATAAGATTTGAGATTTACTGACAGTTTTGAGTAGAGTAATTGTTGTGTTAGGAAGAAAAGAACAAAGAATGCAAGCAAACCACACACAGATGACTCGCAAATTTACATGGTTCCCTCTATTTTGAGGTACGTCCACGGATCACATCGATTCCACTATGATCAAAGTCAGAAGATGAGAATACAAGATACAATATTTCTGGCGGCTATGCTAGGATTACATAATAGCACATGATAATATTATGAAAATACCCCTACAAGGTTTGGGTGAAAATCAGGCTCCACACATAACATGTTGGAGATTGTTGCTTCTTCTCTATGGGATTTTACATTTATAATCTAGTTTGTAAGATCAGAGAGGATGAAATGGTAGTGTTGGTTTTATAGGGACTACTTCCTTCTTCTGCGAAGTACTTCCTTCTTCTGCGAACTGTAATGTCAGAGCTGGTTCTTTCATATTGATTTTTTTTCTAACAAGTGGTTTGTTGATTCTTGTCTCATGAAGTTCTATTAGATTAAATTTTGTATTGGTCTCTTCTATCTTAGTCGAGGTCTCTCGTTGCAATTTCATAGAACTAATGTGTTGAGCAACAAACTGTGTTGTGGTTGGTTTTGCCATATGCCACCTAAGTTCGGTGGTGTTAGGATTTAGCAGAAGGGAGTTCTAAAATTTATATTTAATCATATGCAATGATCGCATTCCTTAGTCATGTGCTAAATTTTATACATTATTAATCATTGTCTAACTTGTACCAAGTAGACAACCTAATCGTAGAACAAAAAAACCTAATCGAAGAACTTGGGGTTTGAATTTTGTGATATCTGAGGCTATAAGGCATGGTGTCTATATGATATTGAGCCTACACTACCATTACTATCTACAAGGCTTTGAATGCATGCATGGGCAACAGACTGTTACCATAAAGGGTTAGCACTTTCAGTCTATGCTTGTTTTTGACATGGGATTCTCTTTTAGTTTGTATTTCATGAGTTTTTATATGATTTTATGTTTATTTAAGTTACTTAGCAAACGCTCACTCTTGATTTAGCTTCCAATTGGATCATCCCTGTATGGAACTGGAGAAGTTAGTGGGCAGCTTCAACGCACTGGAAAGAGACTAAATTTGTTTTCTGTCTATCAGCCAATGGAACATTGCCGGCAGTTTTCTCAGTATTAACCAACTTTGCTGTCTAATGAATAGCATTACTATTCATTAGCTATAATCTTCTTCCCTCATTAGAAGCCTACATTACCATTGCTATCCATCTCCTCTTGATTTTAGCATTGTTAGTTCATCTTGATCCCTCTGGCTTTCCTTTATCATTTTATCCCCTTTGATGATATATTGATGATTCATCCGATGGAAGTGAATGACAGTAATTTCTGTGCATAATAAGAGGAAGTTGATGTTAGTAAACACCAAAAGATTCTGCATTCTGAGAAAGTCTTATGCTTTATCATTTCAATTCAAGTTGGAAAAGTTCTTGTTGAATCTGAATCAAAACAATTACACATTCTACAGATAAGAGACTTCCACATTGCCAAAAGAGACCAAGATATCTGCTTCTACGTACGCGGATTATGTAGGTTAGCAACTTTGATGTGGTGCATATAAATTGTTAGTTTCTCGCTATTCAATTCTTAGAATGTGCTATAAAAATTGTCTTTGGTTTTCTGTGCCCTTGCAG
Organism: Umbellularia californica; assembly: GCA_028538565.1. Classification (NCBI taxonomy): domain Eukaryota; kingdom Viridiplantae; phylum Streptophyta; class Magnoliopsida; order Laurales; family Lauraceae; genus Umbellularia; species Umbellularia californica. Next base: position 44,665,483 of record JAPQWN010000009.1, read on the forward strand.
GATCTTCATTTATGTTTGGAAGAGCTTTGGTTGCTGTTTTTATAGTGGAGGACTTCTTCCACCCAAAAAGAAATGACTCAGGAAACAACTTCGGAGAAACTTAAAAGGCACAACGAATGTGATCAGATGGAACTCTTTTTATTTCTTTTAGAAATGAAGTGGATGAATTTTCTCCGAAGGTTGTGGGTTGTTTTTTTGTTATGTATGTATGTATTTCTAAATATTGTAAATTGTTTATTTGAATTCAAGTTAGTATATTGAATCTATTTTTAAATGTTGTGAACCAACTGATGGTGTATAATATGGATGTGTATAGAAACCAAATGCTACAATTTATGGGTTTCAATTTTTTTTTGTGATTTCTTTTTTAAAAAAATGCATTTAGTGGCAAATAAAAAAATCCCCACAGCATTAGTTTTTTTTTTTAAATAATAATTAAATTAGAAACGGTTCAAAACCGTCCTTAATAGTATTGGAACACTTAGAACCGTTTCATAATTTAGGAGCGCCTGTTTTTGTAGCGGTTTAGAACCGTCTCTATTTGTTTTAGGAACGGTTCTGGGCCATTTCTATTTGCTGTTTTTGGTGTAAAATTTGTATAAATCTCGAATTATGGCTTCCCTCATTGCGAAAGGAATAGCCCTTGCCTCGACTTCTTTAGAGGAAGGGACATTTGGACCATCCGAAGAGAAACATTAAACCAAATTACATAACCAAAGCCAGCCTTTCCATTTAACAATCTAAGGGGTTGTTGATAAATTTTAAAGTGTATTTTCTAGAAAATTCTTGGTTTAATTTCTTGTTTTTATTTACTTCGTTATTTTTGAGTGATGTATTGAGGTTATAAGGTAATTTTGTTAGGCTTGTCAATGGGACGGGCCGGACCTGGGCATGGGTTGTCCAATCCTGTCCTGAATATTGGACGGGCTTGTGGGGGATTGTCCAATCCGGTCCATAATTGAGCAGGCCTATGTCAAATCCCATCCTGTGCGGGCTCGGGCCGGCTTGGGCTTTAGCATTTTCATCAATGGAGAAGTGTTTTTTTTCTTTTTAATGGGTGAAGCTCTGTTAATAAAGATGATGATGATGATGGCCGGATAAGGGGTGGACCAAATTTCAGCTTGATCAAATTTAAAACGGTTTAGATACTAGATAGTAGATATTAAGTCTTCAAAATAAAGGGTGATAAATCTATCAAAAATTTCAAACCAAAACTCAATAGTGGATCTAGTTAAAGTATCAAATTGAGTCCACCGCCAATTCATGGTGTGGGTTTTTGGTATGGAGTGAGAAGGGATTGAATTCATGAGAAATGGTGGAGGGAGTTTTTGGAGGGTTCCCATTAAAATATATAAAAATTAGTAAATTAACCTTGTGGGCGGGGGTTGGAGTCAAACTTGATACTCGGAGGTTTTTTTTTTTTTGAATATGAAGTTGTTAAACTAGTGCAGCATAGATGAAGGGGTTGGAGGCATTGGGTTGGGGTCAAACTTGATACTTGGGGTGGTCTCAAGTATATAGTACTTCAATCCCCACCACCACCTGAGATCTTTGCAAAGTCTCTTCGGATTGACATCTGATATTTGATCTCTGATATAGTATATTCAGTTTGCTTTGTCTCTTTGGATCGGGATCGAATATTTGGTATCTAATATTTGGCATAATCAGCATCTCATTAGGTATTTGGCCCAATTAAGATATTTTGTGATCCTAGTCATCTCTGGATCTCAACATCTTCACAGATGCAGCAATATCTTCGGTTTGGTGATTGAAGCCCTTCTCTCCCAACTCCAAAGGTATTTGCTCAACGAGACCTTGTTTCATTTTGTTGTACAATCATGGCAGATAAAAGTGAGATCTTACCTGTTAAATCCGATGGGATCAATCATTTTCTTTTCTCTATCTCTGTCTTTTCTTTTGATGACCCAGGGTATCTCTCACCCAACCCAACTCAGGAGCCTTTGGCTCTGAACCCACCCTAGGGACACTCGATTCTAGACAGTCAGAGAACTAATCCGGGCACTTGCAAACCCTCCCATCCACATGCACCGGTAAAACTATGGGAGGTAGCCAACGAACGTAGGTGTCGAACACAAAGCCTCTCTACTTTACGAACTTAATCATTTTCTTTAGAAGGTCAATTTCCAAAATTTTGTTTAAAGAAAAGAATTACGGGGCTTTATTGATTGATGGATCAATTACAGTACCATTCGACCCAAAAGAAGAACAAATTAAATGGAAAGCAAATGATGTTGAGTTATCAGTTGGATTTTCAGTTTGAGCTCCATATCTCCCTAAAACTTCGTCCTTACAAAAACAATGATGCTAGCAGAGTTCAACTACAACTTGAAATTGGAGAATATAAACAGGGTGATATATATATATATATAGGGCAAGGATCCATATCTCCTAAGCTTAAGCTTAGGATAAGAATCCGTAAGCTAATGCTTTTGGGGCCCATTCTTGGTCCATCCAAATGGACCAAACACACGACCCCCCTAAATTGCACATGCCCACCAACTTTTGGTTAGATCCAAATTTACTAGATCGTTGGATCGACTATGCACCGATTCGAATGGACTATTGACCATTAAACTTTTGGTGCTTAAATGGAGATGATAGAAACCACGGTTATGATTGATTTTTTTACATGAAGGAGGGCCTAGGGAGTCCTTGAAATCCCCCCCACCCCCATCCCCATATGGGTCCCCAAGTGGGCTCCACCACGCAATTGAGCTTACTTCAGCTTACCTTATCCCAAACTTCAGCTTAGGAGAGCTGGCCCCATATATATATATATTCATGACTATTATTCTAGATCTATGGCCATATGACTTAAATAGAGTTCCTTTGTATTTTGGACTGTTTTGGCTACTTCTCTTTTTGGAAAAAATCAGACAGAAATATGTAGTATTTTTTTTTAATTTGGGCTGTTTTTGGAAAGAATCATGTCATTTTTGCGATTTATTAATGTTTTTGACCAAAAAATCCAGTTTTCGTCTTTTTCAGATGTTTTTTACTAAAAAAATGATGCTTTAACAAATATGGCCTTTTCTTTGTTTTTAGGGGTTTTAACGGGAAAAACCCTCCTACATGGGCTTTTCATTGATTTGGACCCAATAAAAATGGGCAAACAGAAAGGGGCCTAACTTTATGTTTCTTTTTTTATTTTTGTCTTTTAGCGCTATAGTCGATATCGACGCTCGAATGAAAGAAAGAAAGAAAGAAAGAAAGGACGAGGTCTGCACCGGCGTGGAGTGCAGTGGGTGGCACAGGGTAGTGCAGGGAGAAAGGAGAAGGAGAGGGGGAGAGGGGGAGGAAGAAAGAAAGGAAACAGGAGGAAAGCCATCTTGGTGGGGTATGCAGGTGTGGTGTGGTGGCCCATCAAGGCTCATCTCCTTCATCTCATCTTCACCATCCCAGGACGCAGACCTCTCCCTCCTTCTCATTCGTCCTCTCCAGCCAGCCAACCCATCACTCCTTCATCCTTTCCATCTCCCTACCATCAACCTCCATCTCACCCTATCTGTAGCCCTCATGCATCTCCCTTATCTCCACGTGGCCCATCATCATCTCTTCTTCATGGCATCCTTTTCACTGCAAAAAAACAGAAACCCACATTAGAATTAGGATTTCAGTACCTGTAAACAACAATAGAGGCCAGTAAAAAGCCACAAGTGACAGCTTCACCTTTCCAAAACCTTGGCTATGGTCTTGACGTAACATCTGATTTTGAAGAAACCCCATCTAGGGGTTTCTCCATGACAACAATCCATTGAGGAGAAGGGAGAACCCCAAATGGGGAATTCGATTTCTTCGTTGTCGTCTCTTCTGTAGTTGATGATAAGGCATTGGTGGATGCGATGGGGGTTGTTGGATTGAGAACCCAAGAAGGGGTGGGTCTGGGAGAATGGGTTGAAAGGGGAAATGGGGTTTTGGGAAAGAAGAGATTGGAATTGGAGAAATGAGTTTTGGGTGTGGAAGAAAGATGAAGGTTGGTTAGGGTTTTGCATTTGAAAGTGAGGGTCTCCACCGTGGCAACCCTCTGCATCTTAATCTCCCTCACGCTCATCACCATCTCATGGGGATGATGCAGATGCAGTGGGTGTATGCTGTATTTTTTGTTTCAGCGAAATAGTCGATATCGATTATGACTGTGTTTTTTATGTTTCAGGTAAATAGTCGATATCGACTATGACAATGGTTGATATCGACTATAACGCTAAAAGATAAAAAAGAAAGTGAAATGTACATTTATGACCTATTCTGTCTGTCCATTTTTATTGTGGCCAAATTAAAGAAATGCCTGTGTAGGAGGGTTTTTCTCGTTAAATCCCCTTGTTTTTACGATTTTGACTGGTGATGGCTCAAAAGTGCTAGTGTGACAATTTGTGAACGTTTTCAATTAAAAAACCCAACTTTGTAAATGTTGAGTGTTTCTTTAAAAAAAAAAATGCGGCCTTTTCGATTCTGGATTTTTACTTTTTATGTTTTTGCAGCTCTTTTCAAATATAATTTATTCAAAATAAATTCATAACTTTGGCCCTTTTTTGCTGAACAGCGAGATTTTGTCGATTCTTTGGCGTTTTAAGACGGAAAATGCTGTTTTTTTTTTTTAATGTCACGATTTATGCGATCTTATAATTTTTTGGATCGTAAAACGCGAATTTGACGATTCTGTCATTCTTTATCTTTCAAAAAATCTATAGAAAAGAATTATCTCAAATGTTTTATACGTTTACAATTTTTGCTGTTTCTGACCGAAAAGCATTATTTCAACGATTTTGGAATGTTTTATACTGAAAAATGAGGTTACGACGATTTTGTAATGTTTTTTTTTTACTAAAAAAGCACGACTTTGTTGATTCTGCTGTTTCTTTTTTGTTTTTGACTTTTTTTTAAGAGGAATCTGTTTGAAATGTTTTATTGGTTTTCGATTTTGGCCGTTGAAAAGCCATTTTGACGATAGTGGGCTTTTCTTCTTTACTCCTTACATCTTTTTTGGGAAGAATCACTTAGAAATGTTTTGTATTTTTTTTTAATTTGGGCTCGTTTTGGAAAAAAAAATGATGGCATTTTTTCGTTTTATTAATGTTTTTCAAATTTGGAAATTTGGGAGCGCCTGAAGAATGGTATTTTCATATAGTTGGGTATAAATAATTCCAGCTTTTCTTCACTTTTCATGTAAAAAACTGTCCAAAAATATCCTTAGCAGTCAGCTGCACAAGGTGGCCTTAAACACCCCTGCCATGAGACCAACTTAATAATCATAGATGGGACTCTCTCAAGTGGGTAGGCTCACCTGATCAAGCCATTTCCACACATCTTGTCTACGCTGACTTGCCGGGTCCTGATTTAAAGGCTGAAAAAGCAAACGTCCTAGAAGGTGGACCTGGTGAGGGTCAAATAGCTTATTCGAACGCGTTTCCATTTAAGAACAGAGGATATAAAGTGCGTTTGTCAATGAAGCTAGAGTCAATTTTATCAATGGATTGGGATGGATAAGAGGATATAAGTGCGTTTGTCAATGAAGACAGAGTCAATTTTATTTATCATTGCCGACGTTGGAACTTGGGAAGTCACTGCCCTAATGATATCTGTAATATATGTTCAAAGAAATGGAGGGCTTTGATATATCTGAATCAGACTTGCCCTGATTTCAGTGGTCTAGATTGTGAATATTCTTGTGGTCCCCTCCTTCCTGAGGCATTGAAAAATCTTATGTATTGACAGGGTGGCTTCTAAAGTTGAATTGGCACCATTGACTTTGTTACTCCTTTTAGGTCACATTTGGGGAGCCAAATTTTTGGGGTTTTCTTTACCAAAAAAAAGGAGAAACAAATCTTGGGATTTTTCAATGGTTTTCTTCATACTAGCAAAGACAATGAGCATATATACTTCTTGTACTCATGGTAGGGAGAGCAACTCTAAGATGAAGAAGTATCATTTTGGAAGCATAATGACTTGACAATAGGATTTTTGCTTTAATATTATATTATTCTCTGGTCTATATTTTAATCTTGGTCTATATAAAGTATAAACTTTGCATCTGTCATGAAGCTTTGGTTTTTATGAATATAATATTTTCTTTCCAGCACAAAAGAGTACACTCATCAAAAGATTCAAAACTAAGTACACTTATCAAAACTAAGGCCATGAGTCATGAAACCTAGTATCTAGTTTGGTTTTCTGCATTTCAAGGAGAGGAAAGAAAACAAGGAGATGTAGTCTGTCTTCATGTGTGGAGAAGTTAAAAAAAAAAGACTTTCAACATAATGCAAGCATAATCATTTCTCTCTAGCACAAAAAAACAAGATATAAAAATACAGAGAGAAAAAATCAATCTAATCATCTGTTTGTGCAGTGGGATTTGCTGGGAGAAGGGGAAGAGATAAGGCATCGGGTCCTCATTGTCGTTTGGTGCGGTGAGGTCGATTTGATGGAGGAAGCCCCCCTTTAGACATGTTTTTTTTTGTAATGGAGACGATCCGATCTTTAAAGAAAAGCAATGTCACGAAAGAAAAAACGCCTGATTTCATCTTTTGCGCCCTTGCCGAAACGACTCTTAAGTGCCTATTTGGTAAATTCCGGTAATTTAAAGAGATAATAAAAGAAAAAGGGTCAAGTCAAAAATTACAATATTTCAAAAACACCTCAACAATTTATTAAAAGATAGTAAAAAAAAAAAGTTACTCTCCCAATGCCACTAAATAATAAAATCACCCAATGCCACTAAATAACAAAAGATCATCTTTTAAAAAAAAAAAAAAAAAAAAGAAGTTAAGTAGCTACATTCTCATTTCACTAAATGAGAAAAAGTCACCACCTTTTGATGTAACCCCTCTTTTTATATATATATATATATATATATATCTTAATTTGACAATTCGCTCTACTACACTAGCGAAGTTAGCAAAAAGGTCGAAACCTATCTAAATCTCTAGTTTGTAATCTGTCCCCATGTGAGTAAAATTTAGAAAAATAAAAAAAAATCTTTTAATCTAATCCATATATTACATGGATTACCCAATCATGAATTAGTCCTGGAAATTGGAATAATGTGTACACATGTCGGGCTTTAAGAATTGTGCCCAGGGCATTGGAAGTCAAGTCAAAGAACGAATGCTGGTCTTTATGTAACCTTCTAGCATCACAGACTTTTCAACACCTTCCCCTTATAAATACCCATTCAAGTTCAAAACTAGACTCATACACACAACAAAAAAACACATCATTTGTTGTTGTTGTAAGGCTCCCAAACAAACAAAAAGAAAGAATGGTACCCCTTAACAGGAACTTGCTAGCCTTCTTCATTTTGGCCGGAATTCTCATTGGATTCCGGCCAAGCCATGTTGCAGGCCAGAGCTGTGGCTGTGCAGCGGACCTTTGCTGCAGCAGGTGGGGATATTGCGGCACCGGCGATGACTACTGCGGCACCGGATGCCAACAGGGCCCTTGCAATCCTCTACCAAGCACCAACAATGTCTCCGTCGCTGACATTGTCACACCTGATTTCTTCAACAGTATAATTGATCAAGCAGATAGCTCATGCACTGGCAAGAGCTTCTACTCACGATCAGTGTTCCTTGATGCCCTCAATTCTTATCCTCGCTTCGGTAGGGTTGGAACATCAGATGATTCCAAGCGTGAGATTGCTGCCTTCTTTGCTCATGTCACACATGAGACTGGACGTAAGTTTTCAATGACAACCACTCCTTACTTCATAATTCATTACAAATCAACACTTATGTGCAAGCCATTTTCAGTAGGCCCTTGGTCCTAACAATCCTATTGAAGGCTGACCCATTGCTTAATGGGTCATTGAATTAAGGTTTAGAAGTTTTAAATTTTATTCAGTTGGACAAACCAAATTCAAGAATTCTCAGAATATCCAACCTAAGACAACCTGGTTTGTATTTGGCTAGAAAATATACAATTTTGGGACAGGCTTGGTTCGGGAAATCTCATGATTCTGGGATTTGGGTTTGCCCACATACACTTGGGACGGGCTTGGCTTGGTCTGCTACCTGATCTAAACAATATTGCATGTGGCTTGGATATCTGAATTGCATCCCTATTCTATAGTATCCGTTGCATGTGGTAGTAGGTACAAAGATTAAAAAATGACCTTTTATGCTGTTTTGGCTGTACAGATTTTTGCCACATTGAGGAAATAAATGGCGCATCAAGGGACTACTGTGATGAGAACAACACTGAGTATCCATGTGTTGCAGGCAAGGGTTACTATGGCCGTGGCCCAATCCAATTGTCATGGAACTTCAACTATGGGCCTGCCGGAAACAGCATCGGATTCGACGGCCTGAATGCTCCAGAAACTGTGGCCACAGATGCTGTGGTCTCATTCAAGACAGCCTTCTGGTACTGGATGAACAACGTCCATTCGATCATAACCTCCGGCCAAGGGTTCGGGCCCACGATCCGAGCCATCAACGGCGCCCTCGAGTGCGATGGCAGGAACCCGGCGACCGTCCGTGCACGTGTTCAATATTACAATGATTACTGTAATCAACTGGGAGTGGCACCGGGAGATAACCTCACTTGTTAGAACTCTAGAAGATAATGTTATAGTCTTTTGTTGTTTTTTTTTTTTGGATAAAGACTAGTCGTTTGAATTTTTCTTGTATTCATTGATGCATGAAGTTGATTAGAAAGAATTAAAACATGTACTACGAGTTTGGGTTAATAAATACTTGGCAACAACATTTCATCTTATTCTGTGGTAATTAAGGTTAATTTGAGTATTCACTATAGCATGTTAGGGAGCCCATGTATATGTTTAAGAAGAAGAGCTTATCCGGTTCAATTTAGGTCCATGTTGGATATGGATCTCTGTTAAAAGAAAAGAAAAGGCTTGGACCTAATTAAAGATATGGGGCAATACCCAGACTTCAGACACCAGCACCAGTTTAGTTCTTTGCTTTCTGTTTTAAAGTGAACTTGGAGGTCCATGGACAATGACAAAGACCCACAAGAAAGCCCAAGAAATGCCATTTAAAGGGCAGTTTATAAATGGTAAAAACAAAATGCCATGAAAACAATCCAAGTCCTTGTACATTTTAGGAAAGATTGATGAAGTTGTTAGTCTATTACAGTATCATTGCACGTTGTAGTGTGATGGGGATCCAAGACTCGCTGTCAATGCTTTGTCCTTTGGATTGACCAACAGAGGGCTCCCAACACTCTTAAATAGAGCTGTTAGGATTTTAGTTGGCTAATTCATAGAGTCCGGACAAAATTGGGGTTTCTAAATATGTATTTCTAGTAGGTTTCGGACTGTCAAAGATCTAGTTCCAAAAAGACTGAAGATTCCAAGTTTTAGAGGATTTTATGGGTCGCTCGAGCGAACCCATCACAGAGGTTCCTTCGCTCGACCTAACCTTGGCGCACTTGACCCATCAATGTTCTGTCTTGGAGACTTTTGGAGACAGAGATCGCTTGAGCGAACCTGAGATCGCTCGAGCGACCAGATGACAGGTTGCTGTTTGAATTTCCAGAGAGCAGTTCGCTCGAGCGAACTCCCACTGTCGCTCGAGCGAACCTAGGACTTTCCTTTCCTATCTGAACTGCTGTTTCTAATTCTTCCAAGATGCAAGTTTCTACTCCTAGAGCCTCTCAAGTACGAATTGAAGATTATTTAAAGGCTTCATCTCTCAACCTAATGGTCACACTGATTGAGATTAAAATCCCTGAGATAGAGAGGTTGAGAGATCCATCTTCTTCCACCAAGACTTCAAGCTACTGCTGTGCTGAAGATTCAGAGTTTTGGGTCAAGTTTCCATCCCCTTCTTGAAGGCGGTTCTGTGCAAGTACGGTGAAGATTCGTGACATGATGTCAGCAATATCTGAGGCAGTCCTTAGGTTGAGTCAACAACTGTGAAAAGGTTGTAAGTGTCTTGTATTCTTCAAGTTTACATAGTGCTTGGTTGTCTGTTGGCCTAGACGATAAGTCCCGTGGTTTTTCTCTCTTTTAGGGTTTTCCACGTATAATTCTCGTGTCTTTCTCTATTTGTAGATTGATTGCTTTGTTAATTCGGAATTAGGGTTAATCACTAGTTTAATCACATTAGTTGGTTATCCAATCGAGATTTAGTAAGCGGGACCTCTGCCTATGTTAAGGTAGAAATCACTTTCAAGAGCAATTCCAAGGAGTTAGGACGTGGAACTCTACCCCTCTTAGAATGGCTATTCACTTGACTATCTGGGAGATAAGTCATTCTGCTGAGGCCAACGTCCACCCTCGCTCTAGAGCAGTCATAATTGTAGTCGAGCCTTCGTCCTCATCATAAAACTATTATTGTGCCGTTTCCTATCACCAATTAGTTTTAAGATAAATGTAGCTTAATGGGGTGTAAGATCCTACACATTCTGAGTTAGATGCCGATTTAAGACTTTTTACCAAGAGTTTGATTCCAATCCAAATTCTGATAGGCCGCAAATTAAGTCTAAATCAAGAAATCAAATATGGTCTTAGCCATGTGCTTAATCCGACTTCAGTTCCATGACAGGCGGGCTGCGCGATTTCTTACAGAAGTCCCATTTGGATAAGTCATATTTGATAATCACATAGATTGTTAAGACAGAATCAATATTTAGCTACTAAATAATTTACTTAGCAGTTGAAACAACCATCTTCATAAGATGATACAAGAACTGCATATATAAAAAGAAATTTACCTTGTACCTCCAAAGCTTCCACGTAGCGACCTTCAATAAAAGAAGATTGAGCTTTTACTGAATGATTACTAACATTTGGTGAAGCAGAAGCCATTAAATCATGGAATTCCTCACATGCGCCCCTCTCCACCGGCTTACTCTATAATCGCATAATATAGAAATAGAAATAGAAAGTACAAGCCATTTAAATCAGCAGTTTAACTAATTAACAAGGAAAATATTAAGTTCTAAGCAACAATGGGTGTTTTTTTAACTATAGTTATAGGGTGCTCAAGATAAACCATGAACTGCCTTGCAATTCATCTAAAATCTACTAGGGAAACCTTCTCTAAAAAGCATTCTCATTTAGTTCACTGTGGGAAATTGTTCGTTGCAAAGAAGTCACAATTTTATTTGTATATCTTCCTTCATACTTCTCTTCTTAATTAAGTAACCTAATGTCGGAAAATTTTCTCCCATGAAAGCATACATCTAGACTGTCGCGAAAGGCAGGACCCCCCTTGAATTTAACCAGGTCCTGTATGACTAGCAGCATCTATGCGTAGTGATCAGTGATTAGTGTGTAGGTGCGTTGGAGAAAATCATCCACCTAATGTTAGCTTAGCTGTTAACTAATCAGCGTTTCTTCCGATGGACTCATTGCCCTCATTTTCCATCTTTAGTGATGTGCAGGATTCTGAGCGCATTAGATTAGGGCCTGTTTGGAAACTTTCATCAATTTTAAATAGAGATGATTCAATTAGACTTTTTTTTGTAAATAGTGGGTCCCATCATAATATGAGACGAGACCCACTAAGTGGGTTGGCCACCTAATCAAGTCGATTCCACATAGGGGTGTTCAGGGTCCAGGCTGAGGTCTATCCAGACCCGGCCCAACTTCTAAAATATAGCCCAAGCCTGAGTCGGGCCTTGAGTGGCTGGCCCAATACCTGCCCATCTGAAAATGAGTAAGCCCGGTGCCAGCCCGAGTGTACTCTATATAAATAAAACAAACCTTTCTTGCATCATTTTTAAGTGGTAGCTCAAGTGGTGGTGACTCCAACAGTTTATATGAATCTTTTTTATATCCGGGTCAGGCCGGGCTTGGGCTTAATACCAAAGAACCCAGCCATCAATAAAACTTCCAAGCCCGGCCCAAGTATGAAAACCTTTGGCCCGGGCTCAGCCGCCCGATCCATGAACACCCCTAATTCCACACGTCTTGCCAAACTGAGTTTGACCTGATTGTTCTGATTCCAATTTCTAGGGCTGAAAAAGTCAAATAAATGATTGAGGTCAACGCTCTTATGATACAAGTGGCACACAAAAATATGCGTTTACCAAGGAATCTGGGGTCAATTCATCATTGTAGACTTCCAAAAGTCACTGCCCTGGCTGTAACTGTGTAATATGTTTAAATAATTGAATGGTTAATTTGGATACATCTACAGCTGGGGAACCCCCATATTAATTGTCTAGATCGAGCATCTTATACAGTGACTGTAGCTTTTAGTGCTGAATTTGGACTGTTGACTTTGTTTATGTTCTACTTTCTAGTTGTCCATTTGCAAGCTAATTATTAGAGAGCACCAACCGTTCTTCATGGGAATGGTAAGACCAGCAAAAGATTTGCCCCATCTGGACATCCAGCTGGGCCACATAAACATTGCATATTATGTTAGTGATCCTTTTTTTTTTTGGTTGTTTGTTTTTCTTCTTTTTCTTTGTTAATAATCTAATTTGTTTGTTGAAGTTCAACTTTTTTCCTTAGGCATGTTCAAATCATTAATATTAAATATGTGAGAGGTGAATGATATAAGATGAAGATGTAGACCCTAAAATATCTCAGATCCGAACTTACTGATAGGAATATATTTCTTATAATTCATTTGAATTCAATTCCATGCCCTAAAATTCGTGGGAAATGATCTAACTCGTGCATATAGAAGCGAGAGATTAGTGTCCGGGACTCTGGTACTGGAAAAGCATAAATACAAAATTAGTTTCTTCTAGAAGTTTCATATGCTGGAGTACTAAACACTAGGATAATTCCTGAAATAAGAGATTAGAGTATTTAACAACTAGGATAGTTTACAACTCCACCTATGTAATAGCGAAAAAAGATAACTTTTAGTAAAACTTTAAAACATTTCTTTTTTTATGATCACTTGTGGCTTTCAGTATCAACAACGGGTTGCCAAGCTTGTTGGGTACCCCAATTCTCACCTAACTGTTGCATAATTGGCTTCTTTTTTTATGACTGGGGTTTCGCTTCCGACTAGAGTATACTTCTTTACCATGGCTTGATAGAACCAAAAAAAAAAAAAAAAACAGGAATACGCATCAAAATTAGGGCAACAAAACCTATTTAAATATCTAGTTTTCCTCTCCACCTTTCAAGCATAGTTTAAAATATCGGCTACGATACCGGCCGTTATAGCCAATATTTTCAAAGTATCGGTCGTAACGGCCGATACAACCAAACTTATATATATATATATATATATATATATATATGGGGGTCTTCATATGCATCCATCCCTCACCATTTTTGGTGAGGGACACCCCTTTTGGGGGTGTTTCAAGTACAACAGGTAAGCACAAAGTACCCCTTTTGTACTTGAAACACCCCCAAAAGGGGTGTCCCTCACCAAAAATGGTGAGGGATGGATGCATATGAATATCCCCCATATATATATATATATATATAAGAGGAAGAGGAATAGAGAAATATGCATTTGCAAAAAAAAGGGGGAACACACAACAACATGCAATTTAAAAAGAAAAAAAAAAAAAAGAAAGGAAGAAAAAAAAACATAAATATGGATCACCATTCCCAAAAAAAAAAAAAAAGAAAACACTTATACCTGGATCTTTTGAGAGGCTAAACGTGGTTGGCCCCTCGCCTTTCTCCTCTTCTTCCTCTCCTCGTCCTCTTCTTTTTCTTCCTCTCTGTTTCCCTCTTTCCCTCTTTCTTTTCCCTCTCCCCACTTGTTGTTGTGTCTTGGGCGAAAATGGAAAAGGCAGAGGGGACTTTCTCTCTCCATTTGTTTCCTAGGGAGTGAGTCTTCCACATTTATTATGGCTCACATTTTTAAAAACTAAACTTTATAAATGTAGGTAGCCTCTAAAATGGTCTCACAAATCACAATGAATTTTCGAATTTGAAAATGTAAACCATTAAATGCCATCCCTTATTCTCTAAACTATTAAATGCCCCTTTTTAGTTTCCCCACCCAAAATAAATGCCCCTTTGGTCTCACAAATCACAATGAATTTTCGAATTTAAAAATGTAAACCATTAAATGCCCTCCCTTATTCTCTAAACTATTAAATACCCCTTTTTAGTTTCCCTCCCAAAATAAATGCCCCTTTTATATGGAACCTCAACAAATATTAATTAAATTAGTTTTGGCCTAATGTCACATTGATCACTTATAAACATACAGATAAAATGTTAAAAAAGTCAAACAGTATCCAAATGCTTTATTTTATTAGTAAGCCTCTAACAAGGTATACTAATAAAAAATCTAATCCACTAAAAATAAACTTCCTTCTCATGAAGATAAAAATGTAAAAATATTTACAAATCAACTACAAAGAGTGACAATTTTTTTAATTGATTAGATTTGGAATTTAAATTGTGGTTACTTGATTGATTTTAAACTATATGTATGGATTAAGGATAAAACATTAAGACTTGACATATTCAACAATTTCATATAAAACAACGATACAAGATGCTTTGCCTTAGGGGGACCGATATTTTTCTTTGTGATATGTACTAATGGGAAAAAACATTATTTTTCAGCATTTTCTAATATTCTGGGTTTTTTGGATATATATTTTTGAGAATTTTTTGGGATTAAAAAAAAATTCACACTGTGACGATCACGACGGACCGATAACTGCGACTGATACCGATATCATATCGGCTTTTGTCCGGGCCGATATTGCGACCGATACCGCGATTTTGAACCATGCTTTCAAGGAAAAAAAGGAAAGAAAAAAAAAAAAAAAAGAACAACAAAACAAAACAAAGGTCTCCCTTATGTATATAAAAAACAAAAAATAAAATAACTTTTATACTAATCCTTATTATTGTTAGGAAAATTATGTTGACGCCAAATCGAGCCCGGCTGTTCGCCGCGGATGAACTCCCAACAAGTCTTGATCTGGTTGAGTCAGATAAGGATCAAACTCTTGGTGGTAGAATTTGGATCAGGTTCAGACTCTCGGTTGGCAGAATTCCCACGCTGGTCAGGAGATGTGGGATTCCAGGAGGGGTAGAGTCCTTAGTAGTCGTGACTCCTAGGGATTACTCTATATAAGGGAGATGGGACCTGATTATCCAAAAGATCTGAGAGCATTCGCAGCGAGTTCGTATGTCTACTCTACACCGGAACGTACAAGGTTTTCGGCGAGTTCGGTTCCGACACCCATCTGGGACCAGATAGTTTTTTAAATTGGTATTAGAGATAGATCTGTGCGTTTGACGGTTCTGATCTTGCCATAAGGCTGTGAATCATTGGATCTACGACCTCTTCATCGTGTGTTTTTCTCTCGGTTCCATTCTATTATGCAACAGAAGCAAGGAAGAAGAAGACGGATTTCTTTTCTTCGGGCATAGAAACCAAGAGGAAAGAAAAAAAAAATTTCCCATTTGGCGTGGAGTTTTTCTGTTTGATTATTTCATAGGAAGACTCTTTCTTTAAAGTTGCAACTTATCCTTTCTCAGGAAGGTACTGTTGCAAGGAAGGGAAAATTATTGGTTGCTTTTTCCTAGCCTCGGGACGCGTGAAAGCAAGGACAAAGAGGGCACCCAGAACGTCTTGCATATTGTTGCAGGGAAGGACAACCTTTTTTTGCCTCGGGACACGTGCATAAGGCCAAGGACGTGTTTCAAGCATACACCACTGCAATCCATAATTTTTTGTGTGCTTGGTTGCTGTCTTGGGACGCGTGCAAGGCAAGGGAAGTGGGACTAGCGCCACCAACTGCCTCGGGACCAGCAGACGTGCAGGAAAACTGCTGCTGTATTGCTAAATAAGCGGCGGGTCCCGGTCTTATCAGTCAACAAAAGTTTGACCGGCCATATCATGCTCATCGGACTCCGATCAACGAGCAATTTGGTTCTGCGTAATCGTAGTGACGAGCACTACCCAGTAGCGTTGAAAAATTTGGAAACCAATCATCTGAAATCTTTTGGCTCCAGATGCAGTCATTATTGATGGTTGAAATTTGTCGCGTGATATTTGGGTCATATGAGCTCTGATGGACGATCTGTTTGCGCATGCAGACTCCTGGCAACAAGAACTATACAGAGGCAGTGAGAGATTGACGATTCAACGGTTATAAAAGTTTTTGGTGATCAATCACTGTCAGTGGTATCTTGACTTTTCTTTTATTTATATGTTGGTTATGTCTTATAAAATCTGCACTCTATTACCTCACCAATAGCGATATCTTCGACGAGAAGAACCCACTTGTGTGGAGATATCGGATGGGTGCCTTATCTTCGAATTGTGCATTTATTTGTTGAGATAAGATCCAACTTGTATTTTCTTTTGATAAAACCTTGACGACCACTGCGGTATCATCTAATGGTAATTAAGGTTACCTTGTGCAGTGGGGGTATAGTAATTGATCGCTAAATATTTGAAGTGCGGATCAAGGGGTCGAGGATTTGATCGAAAGATTGTGAGCACGATTCAAAGGCATAAAAGAGACATATGATCTCTAGTTAGTGGTTTAATATTGATAAAAACCACTAGATTTCAGATAAAAATAATCTATGATGCATGCATATACTATTGATTGCGTGATGGATGCGTGATTGACAACTGGGTTGATCTAATCACAAATAAAGTGTTGACCACGGTGGGGAAAACTAATTGATCAATGTGTTCCAATTCAATGTCTATTGTCATGGTTTTCCACTTCAGTGGGGGTGTATCTCTTAGGTCCCAAGCCTCTTAAATATTTAAATTTCAATGAAATTTGAGGCAAGAAATAACATCAATTTATCTAATTAAGGGAACATGAGAAAAATGACGAGAAAAACAACCTAGTGGATCAGATACAAAGGTTATAGTTATATAACGGTGGATCTGATGAAGGTATAAGAACGGAACTGGTAGATCAATTTGTGGTTTTCTATGTGATCTCTAGGATGAAAATTGAATTTTTTGAATTCATGAAAACAAAATCCGGAGATTGTAAGCATCTACAAATATGGAACAATTTGTGATGTGTTTTCAAAACTGACGTGAGTCTAAATTACATTTTACTATGAAAATCCAATTTGTTATATTTTGAAGATGCTTTACTAATTACTACTTTGTGATGAGTAAAATTCGTGGCTCAACTGGTGATAAAAATAGATTAAGGAAATATGTTCTGGGGCAATATAGTTGTGATTTGCATGCATGGGAGATTGTTACAATTTTTTTTAGATTTCTGAGATGATATTTACTTGCTTGATATAGCTTGTAATGTATGAATCTTCTAGTTTTAATTATTCAGTATGTGTTGGATGTGTGGTTTGGCACACTTATGGCTTTGAAAATATGACACATCAATAAAGACAGAATAAATGGACTGGTTGGGATGATACCTTTACCTGACCTTGGTATATTGGAACCATGTCTGGGTGGAAAATCACTGTATGTACGTAATCTTTTTCAGAATAACTAGAAGTGTGATTGAGTGACATCATACACTCTAAAATATGTTGACCGTTTTATTTATCCAATTTAAATGGGTATGAGTGATCTGCTACTCCGATTGGTGACTTTAGCAAATACATTTAAATTTATCTGTTATGATATAAGCTTGAGGCACTGTAAAAATACTTTAAGTGGTATGCTGCTGAGTCATGGACTAATAGGGCTGAAAGTTAAGGGATGAGATCCATTAAGTGGGGGAGTGTACCTATAAACGATTCAAGAGTATTGTGCATGGAGATGATCATACATTTGATTCTATACACCCCACAGCTAAAAATGGTGTGGTTGAAAATTTTAAATCATTTTATGTTTAGATATACCAGATCAATGTTAACCACACATATCTTCCGCTGTGTGCTGTAAAAGGGGTATATTATTGGTGTACAATATATATTGAGTCGAACACCTCCTAAAATTTAGCCTAAAGACTCATTTATGAGTTATGGACTGGTGCCAAACCTAAAACTTGACCTAATACATTGTGGGGATGTATTGTACACAAATTATTGCGGGCCACAATTATAATACCAACTGCAAATGGAAACGAAGAAAGTCATTCTTTCGTTAGAAAATTGAATCATCCAAAGGGATATCGTGTGATTAATCATGAACATCGAATTATAATCATAGGTCGGAATTTGTGCTTTCTTGTGGATCCCATATAAATCCTAGAGATGCACCACAACATCTCTGAGGATGGAGGATGTTGCGAAAAGTGGGAGTTTCAACGTTGGCAGCGTTGGAAGTGTAAGTCCTGGCCATGGCCCACTTGACAATGAACAACCTGGGTTATTAGGAGTCCTGTAGGATTGATAACATTCAACGTGGTTGGTTGATGGATGCAGTTATTTGGTAAAAATCGTGCAAAATCTTAATCTGTCATTCGTTGTCAATCTATGCAATATGGTGATTGACTGTACACTATAGAGATGAATATAAAATAAGAACCGAGCATGACAATTAGTCGATCTACGTTAGAATTGAAAAGGCTATGGGTTCTTGGCTGTAACATAACAATGACAGATTGGTAGATAAGCACGATGGGTGGCACAGGGATTTAGAAATGGAAAGATTTGGTAACATGGAGATTATCTCTTCAGGCGTAAATTCCTATCCATGTGAATCCTAAGGGCAATGGTTGGTTGTGAGAATCTGTAGTTGCACCTGGTGGATGTAAAGGCTGAGTTCCTAAACGACGAAAAGTAACAAAAGCTTTACATGTAATCTGCGGATTTGGTGGTGCAAAGATCATGAGGATAAATGTGTACAAATTATCTTAACATAGAATTTCATGAGGCCATACGTGAACTTAGTTTATCCCCGGCATGTGAAATATGCATTTAGGTCAAAGCAGTGGGAGTAGTTATATATTTGTCATTGGATGACATATTGATTGTTGGTGGCGAATTGAAAACAATCTCCAAGCAACAGTGTTGAAGTCTTGATTCGAGATGGAAAACATAGGTTGAGGCATGATGTACTGGGCATATGCAGCAACCATGTATGCCGAATTTGATAAAGACTTTGTCACATGGGTCCGAATGGGACGCTGTATTAAAACAGTTGGATATGGATATGTGCAAGCCAATCGACACTCCCATTTGCATGTGTATGAAATTGTTCAACAATCGGGATCCCATTAATGAGAAGGACATGCTCGTGACCGGAGACAGGCCTTACTCGAGGATAGTGGGAGGAGCGTATTGCATGACATCCTCATCGTGCATAAAATGTTGTAATTCTGGATTTATGAGATCGGAAATGGACCGCCGTTGGTCTCATAATCAGATTTCTAAGTTATCCGGGTGTATCTATTATGGTAAATGAATAAGAGGAATCTGGGTACATTAAAAACATTTGCTACACCGTTCTTGTGGTATGGTTGTTGTCTTCGAACTGCATGGATGTATGGTTGCCTCTTGGGATGATGACTTGGACGAGAGGGAGTCCATGTCTCGTTATATTTTAACCCTTGGCAAAGGTCTTGATTTTCCAGTATAAAGAAAATAGACATGGTAGCTCTGTTGATAACAGAAGCTGGGATACAACTTGCAATGCAGTAAACCAAGTGGCCATCAGGTTGGATCTCTTCATGAATATTTGAAGTTGGTAAGAACCGATGAGCCGGTGCAAATGTTATGAGTTCACTATTACATCGATGAATGGAACCACAATTCCACAATCCCTCATGATATTAAATTGTAATATCAGTATATCTAAAATGTGGGTGAGAAAACTTAAGATTTCAATCTTAAGGATCCCACTGATGGAATTGATGTAAATTCTTTTCATTAAGCCATTAATAGGTTAGAGATGTATGTATGGACTAGAGTATATGTTGATGTACATTGGCATGTTTGATTTTCATGGCATTCGTGCTAAGTGGGAGATTGTTGGGAAAATTGCGTGGCCCGACTGCCATTGGGCCCACGCCAGATCGAGGCCGGCTGTTCGCCGCGGATGAACTCCCAACAAGTCTTGATCTGGTTGAGTCAGATAAGGATCAAACTCTTGGTGGTAGAGTTTGGATCAGGTTTAGACTCTCGGTTGGCAGAATTCCCACGCTGGTCAGGAGATGTGGGATTCCAGGAGGGGTAGAGTCCTTAGTAGTCGTGACTCCTAGGGATTGCTTTATATAAGGGAGATGGGAACCCTTGCCTGATCATCCAGAAGATCTGAGAGCATTCGCAATGAGTTCGCAGGTCTACTTTACACCGGAACGCACAAGGTTCTCGGCAAGTTCGGTTCCGACACCCATCTGGGATCAGCTAGTTCTTTCAGTTATATAATTATTACAGTGATTTCCCTGTTAGGAATGAATCCTGGATGGTGTACACACTACACATGCATGTGTTGAGAGTTGTGGCAAAGGCAAATGAATCTTCCTCTTAGTCAAGGTCAAAGACCGAATTGTGGTCGTCACATATCACTATTACACCTTTTATCATCTTGACTTGTTGGAGATGTTAAGCTTAGTTGGCCTACGACTATGGTTTGTTCATCAAAGTTGAAGGTCTGAAACTACACTACCACATTGGGGCCACAGGGGATTTACCTGGCTCCCCTTGCGTTCGTAGGGATTAGTCTAGCCAAAAGGGCTAGAAACACCCTCCAATATAAATATATATATATATATATATATATAAAGACCTTCTAAGCACAAAAACCCTCAAAGTCAAGTATTGTCTGAACAAAACACTTTGGGAAATAAAATTTAGAAGGGGTAAGTCGTTGTTCTGGAGAGAATTTATAGAAGCAGCCGATTTTATTAATAATAACATAGGATGAATTCTCGGCAATGAGAAAAAGATATGTTTTTAGGGTTGTAATTGGATCCGTTTCGAGGGAAGTTTAAGGAGGCCAATATCCAAAGTTCCTGTCCCAAATTTAGTTGTACGTAAAAGATAGTGAAAGAGGATGGAATGAATATCTATTGAGGAGAACTTTCGATAACAATGCAGATGTCAAAAATGTATTAAAAATTCATATTCCATGGCAAAGAGGGGACGACAATAGGATTTGATCCTCAACCAAACATGGTGAGCTCTCTACTAAGTCGGCCTATAAGGTTATGTGTAAGGACAACAATGCTAGTAATACTCCTATCAAGTGGGAATGCTTATGGAAAATCCCTCTCCCCCAAAGAGTGTTCCTCTTTGATTGGGAATGTCTTAATGGGGCCATTCAGGTTTGTGAGTTGCTTCGTGAAAAAAATCTTAGTCATAGTGATGAGTGCCCCATTTGTGGGTTAAGTGAAGAGTCAATTGAACATGCTTTATTCCAATGTAATCATGTTAGAGCCACATTTATGGTTTGGTTCCAATCTTGGTCTCCTACCCCATTCCTTCCCTTTTATTCAAATCCATGACTGGTAGAGGAACTTTTGTGAATCGAAGGATTCCTGCAACTCTCTTTCCATTCTTAAATTTAAAGCTTGGATTCTAGCTCTTTGGTCGGCAATCTGGAAGAAGAAAATTGATTTTATTTTCTGGGGGAAAGAGATACGACCCCTTAGTTCTTTGGATATGGCAAAAAGTGTCATACGGTACTATAAACTCTTCATTTGGTAAATATATTCCCTCGAGTAAAAGGGATATGATGAATTTAAATTAAGAATGGAAGAGGATATGACCCTTATCTGTTCAGACGCCGCTTTTAGATCCTCATACGAAAAGGTGGGCTATAAATATTCAATGTGGCTTAATGGTTCTCTTTTGTTCGCAGGGTCATCCGACGGTCCAAACGTCCCTTCCTCTAAAGAAGCAGAGGGGAGGGCTATCCTTTTCGCAATAAGAGAAGGCACAATGCGAGATTCTTGCAAAGTTATCTTCTTGTCTAACGCTTTGGAAGTAGTCTAGGCAATTAATGGAAGCTATAATTAGTCGATCAACTCTATTTTGCAGGATATTAATAGGCTCGCCAAATATTTTGAGTAATAGTTTTTTCTCATGGAATTGTCCATGATTTTACTTGGAAGACTTACATTGATAGCCCTAATGCTGTTTAGATATAGGGATTAGATGTTTGTATTTTTTTTTTTTTTTTTTGGTCGTATGTTGCTTGCTTGTTTGGTTCCTTAGATGGTCTTGTTTGTTTCTTCCTTCTAATGAAACTCTCCTTTCAAAGAAAAGAAAATATATTTAAATATCGAGTTTCCATCTCTACCTTTCTAGGAAATGAAGAAAAGAAAGGAACAACCAAAACAAAACAAAACAAGGGTCTCCCTTATGTGTATGAAAAATTAGGGCAATAAAACCTATTTAAATATCTAGTTTCCCTCTCCACCTTTCAAGGAAAAAAAGAAAAGAAAAAAAGCACAACAAAACAAAACAAAGGTCTCCCTTATGTGTATAAAGACCAAAAAAATAAAACAAAAATAAAAGAGCTATCATACTAATCCATGATAAATTATTACATGGATTACGTACCCAGTTAGGAATGAATCTTGGGTGGTGTACACACTACACATGCGTGTGTTGGGAGATGTGGCAAAGGCAAATGAATCTTCCTCTAAGTCAAGGTCAAAGACCGAATTGGGGTCGTCACATATTACTATTACACCTTTTAACATCTTGACTTGTTGGAGATGTTAAGCTTAGTTGGTTTGCGACTACGGTTTGCTCATGGAGGTTGAAGGTCAGAAACTACGCTACCACACTGGGGCCTATGGGGATTTACTTGGCTCCCCTTGCATTTGTAGGGATTAGTCTGGCCGAAAGAGCTGGGAACACCCTCCGATATAAAAAAAAAAAAAAAAAAAAAACCAAGACCTTCTAAGCGCAAAAACCCTAAAAGCCAAGTATTGTCTGAACAAAATGCTTCGGGAAATAAAATTTAGAAGGGGCAACTCGTGGTTCTGGAGAGGGTTTACAAAAGCAACCAAGTTTATTAATAATAACATATAGGATGAATTCTAGGCAATGAGAAAAAGATATGTGTTTAGGGTTGTAACTGGATCCCTTTTGAGGGAAGTTTAAGGAGGCCAATATCCAAAGTTCCTGTCCCCAATTCAATTGTATGTAAAAGAACTTTTGAATAGTGAAAGAGGATGGAATGAGTCTCTATTGAGGAGAACTTTCAATAACAATGCAGATGTCAAAAATATATTAAAACTTCATATTCCATGGCAAAGAGGGGACGACAATAGGATTTGGCCCTCAACCAAACACGGCAAGCTCTCTACTAAGTCGGCCTATAAGGTTATGTGTAAGGAACAATGCTAGCTAGTAATACTCCTATCAAGTGTGAATGCTTATGGAAAATCCCTCTCCCCCAAAGAGTGATCCTCTTTGATTGGAAATGTCTCAATGAGGCCATTTAGGTTCGTGAAAAAAATCCTAGTCATAGTACTGAAGAGTGCCCCATTTGTGGGTTAAGTGAAGAGTCAATTGAACATGCTTTAATGCTTTATTCCAATGTAATCATGTTAGAGCCACATATATGGTTTGGTTCCAATCTTGGTCTCCTACCCCCTTCCTTCCTTTTTATTCAAATCCATGACTGGTGGAGGAGGACCTTTTGTGAATCGAAAGATCCCAGCAACTTTCTTTCTGACACTCATTTTAAAGCTTGGATTCTAGCTCTTTGGTCGGCAATTTGGAAGAAAAAAAATGATTTTAGCTTCATGGGGGAAAGAAATACGACCTCTTAGTTCTTTGGGTATGGCAAAAATAGTTATAGAAGATTGCAACTCTTCGTTTGGTAAATATATTCCCTTGAGTAAAAGGGACGATGATGGCTTTAAATTGAGAATGGAAAAGGACAGGGCTCTCATTTGTTTAGATGCCGCATTTAGATCCTTAGACGGAAAGGCAGGCTATATAATTATTCAATTTGGCTTAATGGTTCTCTTTTATCCGCTGGATCATCCGACGGTCCAAATGTCCCTTCCTCGAAAGAAGTAGTGGCGAGGGCTATCTATCCTTTTAGCAATGAGAGAAGCTAGAATGCAAGGTTCTTTCGAAGTAAATTATCTTATTGTCTGGTGCTTTGGAATTAATTTGGGCAATTAATGGAAGTTGTGATTGGTCGATCAACTCTATTTTGCTGGACATCAAAGGTCTCACCAAATATTTTGAGTTCATAGCTTCTTCTCATATGACAAGGCTTTTTAATGGAATTGCCCATGATTTTGCTAAGAAGACTTACACTGATAGCCCTAATGATGTTTTGATGTAGGGCTTAGATGTTTGTATGTTTTGCTTTGGTCGTATGATGTTTGTTTGTTTGGTTCTTTGGATGGTCTTGTTCGTTTTTTCCTTCTAATGAAATTCTTTTTTTATGAAAAAAAAGAAAAAACTATTTAATTAGCTAATCTCCCTCTCCACCTTTCCTAGGAAAAGAAGAAAAGATAGGAACAAAACAAGACAAAACAAAGCAAGGGTCTCCCTTATGTGTAAGAAAAACAAAAAATAAATAAAAAAATAAAAGAACTTTCATACTAATCCATGATATATTATTACATAGATTACCCAGTTAGCTAGGAATGAGTCCTGGGTGGTGTGTACGTACACATGCGTGAGTTGAGAGTTGTGGCAAAGGCAAATGAATCTTCCAAGAAGTAAATGTCAAAGTCCAAATTCTGGTCGTCCCATATTGCTATTACACCATTTAACATCTTAAGACTTTTTCAACAATTCCCCCTTATAAATATCCATTCAAGTTCATAACTAAACTCAAACAACACATTACACACATACATATCCTTAGCTTCCCTCCTCTTTTAAGGGTAGTCCCAAGGAAAGAAGAGAAAATGGTAGTCATTAACAGGAACTTGCTGGCCTTCATTTTGGCTGGAATTCTCATCGGATTCTGGCCAAGCCATGTTGTAGGCCAGGATTGTGGCTGTGCAGCGGGCCTTTGCTGCAGCAGGTGGGGATATTGTGGCACCGGTGACGACTACTGCGGCACCGGATGCCGAGAGGGCCCTTGCAATTCTGCACCGAGCAACAACGGTGCCTCCGTCGCTGACATTGTCACGCCTGAATTCTTCAACAGTATAATTGGTCAAGCAGACAGTTCATGCGCAGGCAAGAGCTTCTACTCACGATCAGTGTTCCTTGACGCCCTCAATTCCTATGATAAATTCGGTAGGGTTGGAACATCAGACGATTCCAAGCGCGAGATCGCTGCCTTCTTCGCTCATGTCACACATGAGACTGGACGTGAGTCTTCTATTGCCACCGGTTTTACCTTATAGTATCAATTATAATATATTAAGTTAGAAGGTTTTGGCTTCAATTTTGACCGTCGGTTATGTAACTACTAATGCAACTACCCACATATTTTTCGATCAAACCACTCATGTTTCAGTTGCTCCGACGTAACTATCCCCTTTTTGCTCCAATTTCTCTATTTTTATTTTATTCAACTTGTCATATTGGAAAGATGTAATTTTTTATTAATAAGTGATTATTTATTTTGTAGTGCAGGGAGATACCGTGCTGAGCACGGGTGATTGGGCTTGTAGTACTAATTATAAATAGACTGAATCAAGCCATTTAGGGTATGTGGGCAGTCCAATCATGGCTGGCCCATTGCTTAATGGCTCGTTAAGTAATGAAAAGATGAAGGGAAAACCCCCTCTTGAACTGTTTATCTTATAATCAGTTAACAGTATATGTACAAATTGATGAACAGAATGAGATGGTTTGGCCGAGACAATTGGTTTATATACTGAGTTTCAGTGTATGGTTTCCTTTTATGTTGGGACTATGAGGTCTATATATTCTGAGTTCTAAACCCGAACAGATATGACCTGGCCCAACCAAAAGTAGAATTTGGGTTGGGCTGTTCAGGTAGGGGTCGGGTCGGGCCTGGATTTTGGGATCCATGTTTAATTTGAATTATCAGGTAATCTGTTTCGCATATCTGAATTAGATTTATAAGGCCGAACTTTTATACAGTTTAACAAACCAAATCCAGAAATTTGTGGTACTCAACCTCCCACAATCCGATTTGTATTCAGGGAGAAAATATACAATCTGGGTCAGGCTGGTTTGGGCATGTATAGGATTCATCCAGGTTGGGTTCCGGTTTATCGACGTCCAACTCAAGTTGGGCCTGGCTTGGTCCACTGCCTGACCCAAACCCCCCTGAATTGCACCTCTATTCTATAATATCTATTGCATGTGGTAGTATGTACAAAGATTAAAAATGACATTTCATGTTATTTTTGGTGTGCAGATTTTTGCTACATTGAAGAGATAGATGGGGCATCAAAGGACTACTGTGATGAGAACAACACTGAGTATCCATGTGTGGCCGGCAAGGGTTACTATGGCCGTGGCCCAATCCAATTGTCATGGAACTTCAACTATGGGCCTGCCGGAAAAAGCAACGGATTCGACGGCCTGAATGCTCCAGAAACTGTGGCCACAGATGCTGTGGTCTCATTCAAGACAGCCTTGTGGTTCTGGATGAACAACGTCCATTCGATCATAACCTCCGGCCAAGGGTTCGGGCCCACGATCCGAGCCATCAACGGTGCACTTGAGTGCGATGGCCGGAACCCGGCGACCGTCCGTGTACGCGTTCAATATTACACTGATTACTGTAACCAACTGGGGGTGGCACCAGGAGACAACCTTACTTGTTAGCACTTAGAAGATAATGTAATAGCCGTTTGTATTTTGCTTGACATCTTTTGATGCATGAAATTGAGCAGAAAGAAATAAAACATATACTATGGGATTGACTTAATAAATACATTGCAATAACATTTCTGTGGTAAGGTAATTTGTGTATCCACTGAAATATGGAAGGGAGCCCATGAGTTTTATGGGCCAAGATTTTAAGAAGGTAAACTATGCAATTCGATTTAGGTCCTTGTTGGATATGGGTCTCCATTAAATGGAAAGTAAGGATTTGGGTCCAATTTAAGACATGGGGCAATACCCCACATCTAGGTAGAAGACAAGTTACAGTCCTAAATGTATTATTTGTACTTGGGCTATAGTCGGGTTCAGGTCCAGATCTGTGGACCCTATCCATCTTCTTTTGGATCTGGCTGTGGATTGCACCCATATTGGAATACACATTTTCATTTTTAACAGAGTTATACTTCATTCGGTTGATGGTATTATTGTTCCAAGAGAACTCAGTGAGTTTCAATTTGAGCAGGGTTATTCAAGTATGGAGAAGGTGTAGGTCCATTACTTGAGATTCTGTGGTGGTCCTTTTGAGCATTGGGTTTACAAATTTAGGGTCCATCAATTGCAATATTGCTCAGACGAGCTTTTAAGGAGCCTTCGGATTCATGCATAGTCTAAATTGGAGCACAATGGTCCACATTCAAGTAGATGTTACTTTGGCAAACTGATAGGGCTCTCACAATATTGTCTGCGTTACTGCTGGTTTTGTTTGATTCGAACTGAACTTATAAGAAATGTATTTATAAAAGTGGTTAAAATTGAAGAACCAAAGGTGAATGTCCATCAACGTGTATGGAATGATCTCCCCATTAATAGAAAATGAATTGATGGGAGATAGAAAATAAATATCTAGCCATCACAATAGAAAATAAAATTCTAAAAAAAAATCAGTTTCACACATGTATGTCCACATTATATCCTTGAACCTTCACTTCTTCAATAATCATTTGATGGAACCTGTATTTACAATGCATTCCCGGTGATTCAATTCCGTGGAGACGTGGGCCTTTTGTATAAAAAGCTATAATTACCTTTAATTATATCCAAATTTCACCAATGTAAAAATTAATATGGGCAAATATTTAACTTTCCTATTCTATTAAACTCCCACGTGTTTTCTCGAATACTATAACGTATGAATGGAGTTTTGATACCTCGGTAATTTTCCTTTGGAGGCTGTTGTGTAAAAAAAAAAAAAAAAAAAAAAAAAAAACTAATTACTGAGGGGCCGAGATAAATAAATAAATAAAAATAAATCTTTTGGAGAATGCAAAGCGAGCGCTCTACCATTTGGGCTACATCCCCACTTTGTAATACTTCTTTTTAGAATATTAATATATATTATGTATTTTGCTTTCCTATCAAACTTATTTGAATATGGACTTTTTGCATGTTAGCATGAACACTTATCCATCATTTTGCTAAAAAATTAACACTTCACCCACCTTTTTTTCCATAATAGATGTTATGTGAGGCCACTTGGGTCGGCCTATAGTAGGCCCCTTTCTACCCCTAAAAATGAACACTTCACCCATCCTTTTTTTCCATGATAGATGTTATGTGAGGCCACTTGGGTCGGCCTATAATAGGCCCCTTTGAGATTTTGAGGATCTTTCTCCCTTCTATTCAAGCTACGAGGTGTAAATTGGGCCGTGACTGGGCCGCACGAAAAAGCCCAGGTCGTGGGCCAACATGGCACAATGACTACGTTGATCGGGCCAGGGAGCCTTGGGCGGTGGGACGACACGGCGGGGACTTGGTTGTACTGTGTTGGGCCAAGGTGGCTGGGCCGAGCATGGCCCGACACAACATTTATTTTAGAAAAAGCTGATTTTTAATATAAATGAAATATAGAACTTAAAGTAATTAAAGTCTTGTTTTTCATTTATAAATTATCATCAATGTTTGTGCATTTGTTCTAATAAATTTAAATTTATTTCAAGTTGAGAACCCTAAAAGTCCATAAAGTCCTTTTCAATTTATATAAAAAAAGTTAAAAAGTTTTTGAGGCATGTGGTTTGGCCCATGGGCGGCACAGCCTAGCCCACCTGGGGCTCAACCCATCACAACTCGACCTAAGCAATGTCGTGGGTCGTGCTGGGCCGACCTGGGCATGATGCAGCCCAGGCACAACAGGTCTCAAAGCGAGACGTGTCGTGCCTTTACACCTCTAATTCAAGTAGAAGTGTCAAACGTGACATGTCGACAACCTAGGCACGACACATCTAATCAGTCGTGTCGTGCCATGCTGTACCGTGCTTGAATCGTGCCTGAGCCTGGGCTGCGTCATCCGTGCTAAGCCTTCGTGTTGGGCTTTTGTGCCAGGCTTCTAATGAGTCATGCTTCAATTTTTAGGGTTTTAAGCTAAAGAGGATTTAAAATATACACACAAAGAAAAGTATGACATATAGATTTAAGTGGTTTAGTCAAACTTGGCCTACTCTACTTATAAGAGAAACATTTGGATCTTTTCTATTGAAGGTTTTTTCAACAGAATTACCTTCGAAATCTTAATGATTTTGTAGATAAAAAAAAAAAAAAAGAGTAAAAGGCTATACTAAAGGGTTAAAACGATCAAAATATACAAAATATGACCAATTTGCACAATGTGCCGTGCTAGGCTCGTGCCGCATTCTTACCAACGCACGTGGGATTCAGGCCTAACACGCACTTTGCCGTTGACCATGTCATGTTGTGCTACGGCAGGTTGACCGCCGTGGATGCCCTAAAACCATCTATTTTTTCTATTTTGATCTTTATGATTCATGGCACTATCATTCCTTCTCTGAAGACTTTCGCAATCATCCCAGTGAGAAAGAGAAAACTTGGATTTATACGATCATGTATGTTAGCACATAGGGTGGCAATTCTTGACTTGACCTGCCAACCTGACAGGAACTTGTAGTGGTAATTATTTTGTTTATATTTTTGGTCAAGGTACATTTCTGGCCCAATTAATAAATGGGTCAAATTTGAATTGAGTCAATGCTTCTTTTTTGCAACCCAACTCAATTGCACTCTCACCTGCTAACCCAACCAACACGCATTCTTTATGTCGGCATGTGGCAATTCTTCACTTGACCTCCAACCTGACAGGAACTTGAAGTGGCAATTTTGTGGTTTGGTTGACCTTTTGTTTTTTTTTTTTTTTTTTTTTTCTAAGTACATTTCTAACCTGATTAAGAAATGAGTCGGATTCGGATTAAGTCTATACTTGCTATTTGCAACCCAATTCATTGCACTTTCACCCCCTAATCCAATCAACATACATCTTGTTACAAAAGGGTTTTAGTTGATTTTCCAACCAAATTAATAGATAAGTCAATTTAAGATTGAGTCAGTAACATGTCGCCTACATTGTTGACCCATCCTATCTAAGTCTACTTGTGCCAAGTAGACAGGAATCTAGCATTAAGACGTATTGAGTTTTTCTCTGCCTCTCAATTATGAGGATAAATTGAAAAGGTTATAATCTAAACCTCACTTGAAGGTATTTTTACCGATCTGCTTTTCATTCCAATTAGAGTGAGACCAACCGTTGTATAGATAATGTGTATATGGAGCAAGTTTATTAGAAGTGCATGGATTTTTCTATGATCACAATTTTAGAGAATCCAGACTTGGTATCAACAAATGATTTTGTCCATCCAATTGGCGATGATATATTGAAAATAGTCCTTGTAAAAAATATGGATTTAATAAGGTAGACCCACTCATTAGATGAGAGAGAGAGAGAGAGAGAGAGAGAGAGAGAGAGAGGTTCTTTCAATAACAGTCAATACTACATTTCAGAAACAATAAGATTTTGCATAATCAAGAAACGAAAAAAGATTTTGGATGTAAGTCCAATAGTATCATAACAGAATTACAATTGAAACATTTGCAACTTTCTCTTTGCTTAAAAGAAATCTCTATCTTCTTCTATTGCTAGGATCAAAGAATTCAAAGTACAAACACACAAAACACTATTTTTTATATCATGCCCTGCCATGTGGTGATGCAGAATGTTCATCTCGTTGAGTCTGACCCACTAAATGGATGGTCCTGATCACCACAGTGCAGCTTCAATTAAATATTCTGTATGCATGCACTAGTGGCCAGGGCCACTGGGGCTCGGCCCAGATGTTAGCCGGCCAATCCAACAATCCATTACAGATTTCGCCTTCTCATACACTGAAGAGTACATTGCCAGGTGATTTGCATCAGTAGCATCAACTTCCGGCAACACCCTCGCCGCCTCGACGCTGCCTTGCTGGAAAATCAAAACACAGAGGACCAACACAAGCAGAAGGTTGCATGCATGTCGGAAACTCGCCATTGGATATGCCGATCTTCGCCGGAACTGGGAATTCTTGGAGTCTCTTTCTGAGAGATCTTCTTTTGGATGTATGAAGATGTTTGTGAGTTGCCTGTAAGTAGGTTTGTTTGATGTTTTGATTGAATTAGAACATGTATTTATAGTGAGAGTAGTAGTTGGTCTCATTTTAAGTTTCATGGCTCATGTTTAATGTGAACTATATGACTTAAAGACTTTGGTAGGTAGAAAATCTTAGTAGTCTCATGGTTTTTGGAGGACTGCATGCCATTGCTTGTTGACCAAGGGCTTTGGAAATTAGGGTGTGGCTTCCTACAGTTCTGATTCTTCTGAACATGGATTTCAATATTTGAATGTGTGGACCGTAGATTGAAGGGGCAGAATTACCAAAATATCTATGCTGATGCAGTGGTTTAGACAGATAACAATTCGGGCCGAACTGATATGGGCCTGGAAAGGAGATCTAAGACCATGGGCTGATATGGGCCTAATATCGCTTTTGGTCAAATCTTGCTATGAGGGCTCAGGTTTGGTCTGAGCCAGGATGTACGTAGTGGTGTCAAAAGGGTCAGACTTCATATGGGGGCCATTAACTTGAGGCCTGACCCCGACTCATTCGCTAAATGGGTCTTTCACTAATGGGCCCATTACAAAGGACACCAGGACTTTGTTATTATTTTGTCAAAAACTCCGCATTGCCAAATGCAAAAGGCGTAATTCTGACCCATAATAGACCCGGTAATGATGCGGGCCTGGTGGGTCAGTTAACGAGCTTGGGATAGCGGATCAGGTCTATATGACCTGGTCCGAATTTACAATGGGCATTTTGGTCAGTTTGTATGACCAAGAAGAACTGTGGACCTTGGACCTTGAACTATTAGAGGAAGTGTAGGCCATTCAACAAAAGTTTATTAGTTTTCTCCTTCTGATTTAACTTATCTGCGTCAGATCTAAAAGATTCTTATATCCAACGGTGTATAGGAACTAGGAAGAGGAGATGATAGCATCATGGACTTAGGGACCAAAGAAGAAAACAAGATAAGAGCCAATGCATCATACTTGCAAGAATTGGGGGATTAAGACCAGACTAATGTGTTGCGGGGTGGGGGAGGCTTTGAACTTTGAATTGACTGCAACAGTTTGTAAACTTCCAGTATCCCTCATGATAACACAAAATTGTATTTCATAATTCTTGTGCAATGGGCATCAATCATCTGGTGGGACTCATCATGAACTATTGATTGAATGATGAAATATATGAAATCAATCGATGGCCAAGATTTAGCGATCGAGATACCGTTGTTAGGATGATAATTAGAAGTTAGAACTGTGAAAAAATTAGATAGAGATTAAAACACCTTTGAGTATGCTTCTAAGTCATTTTCATAGCATAATTTTTATACTCCTGTTGGCTATGTTTGAATATGGTAGAAACGATCAAGTCATCTCCTCAGTCGTCACCCCCAATATATGACCATTGAACATTTTTGACATTCTAATTTGCCGTGCACTCTAGGAAACTAAAGGCATCACGGCTACAATGGTTTTTTTTTTTTTCTTCTTCTTCTTTTACCCAACCACGCGGCTGGGGACTCATTGAAACTACACCAGTGGGAAAGTCATCGGGTGAGATGAGGGGGCTCTTGGATGAATTAAAGAGCCATCGGGTGAGATAAGGGGGCTCTTGGATGAGTAAAAGAGCCCTCGGGTGAGGGATGGGGGCAACCTTGATGGTTAGGTGAGAACTGAAGTCTATTACCACTTAGATAAGAGACTGTTTTTGGCCATAAGTAACTAGTTGAATGCATAGCCAACACACTCATGGTTGAGTGGCGTTGGCACTTAGTATCACATAGATACCCAAAAAGAAAAACTTAGGTAGGAGTTTTAGTTATTTATTTGATTATATTGAGTGCTAACAGGACTAATGGTAGTGCCACATGAGAGAAATCCATCAAATGAGCTTTGATTAAGACCCAATTGATACTTGGGTCTATATGTTTATAGGCCCAGTTTTTGAAGTTCAAATTTTTTGAAAATTAGTGAAGGATTGTTGGAGTTTTTCAAAGCTTAAAAAAAAAAAAAAAAAGATTATTGGATTCAGATTCTGTGTCTATGGAGAACTTCAAAGCTTTCAGTAGAAATTTTCAGAAAAAAAAATCTGTTGCATGAGATACATTCTGAAAAGTCTCTTTTAAAGAGATTTCTTTTTGAAGTTTCATTGTAAGTTTGTGGTTTTGGGGAAAGAATTCACAATAAGAAGTACAATAATCATTTTAGACAATTGTTTGAATAGCTTTAACAATTTATAATTGGGTTTGGTCCAAGCATAAAATGGTAAAATAGTGAGGCGACTTGCTCAATATTGAAATTTGCAAAGAGAGGATGCTCTTTCATAAATTACATAAATTC
The DNA here is from genome assembly GCA_028538565.1 of Umbellularia californica. Classification (NCBI taxonomy): domain Eukaryota; kingdom Viridiplantae; phylum Streptophyta; class Magnoliopsida; order Laurales; family Lauraceae; genus Umbellularia; species Umbellularia californica. The sequence continues at coordinate 44,698,764 of JAPQWN010000009.1, forward strand.
CAATGCCTGCTAACTACATTCAATGCTTTGCTTACCTATGAGCCTTGTAAAGCAGCCTTATGATGCATTTGTTTGAAGGAATTTTTTATGAAAATTTCATGTGTTGAGAATGACTTAAAGCAATATAAGTTATATTAATGCCCACAAACCAGTTGAAATTCTTTATTTGATAGTTAAGATTTAAAAAATAAGTCTCTTCATGTGTCATTTTTGGTCTTTGAAATTCTCCAAATTTCAATCTTTGATTAGTAAGAATGTAAGATATATAAGAGTACTTAGACACTGGTTGGCAACTTGACTGGGAGAACTTAGATCGAGTTTTCTCAAAAGGAGTTCTTTGAATTCCAACAACCACACAACTTAGGAAGATTATCACAAAGGACACTGGAAATGATATACAAAAATCCTACCTATTTGTACAAAATTCATAAAATAAATAAAATAAATAAATAAACACTCGTAGAAAAGAAACTCGCATATCCCAATATAGACTTCTATTGGTATTCTTCCCATAAGGACAACATTGTAGTGCCAACTACATTAATTAAAAATCATTTTGTCAAGATATCAAGTAAAGTTTTCTCCATGGAAGTCCCCAAAAAACGCAGGATTTTCAAAACCTTGATAGGGCGGAAAGTGTGGCCTTGGAGCCCATAAATTTTGAAAAACCCCAGTTGTTTGGGAAAATTCAATAAATTGACTCAAATTGCATGGAGGGATATTAATTCCTCCATCACTTTTTCCTGTTATAAAATGAAATTTTAGCCTTATGGCTTTATTTTTGAAAAGTCCCTATAATGTTGAAAAGTCCCACGCCCGTTTGGATGTCTACAAAATACAATATTTATAGATTTAAATATTGTAAGAATAAAATAGAACATAATAGAATAGTATAATATTTAAATATTTCACTATTTTTGCTGTTTGACAATTTTTGAAGAAAATTATGGATTTTAAATTGAGTTTTTTGGAAGATACTATGATTTTAATATATATTTGAAAACTCCAAAATAACAAGTTAATGTTATTGATCGTAGTAAAGTTCTTTATTAGAATGATCTTTTGTTAAATAATTTAATATATATGTAATTTACCATATCTGGATGAAAAAGTCATGTGGTAAAGTAAAGTTTAATTGCCAATTTTTTTACCATAAGCCACTTTTCTTTATCACATAAAATTATGGTAAAGTATAGTAAAGTCAATACAAACGGCAATTACTTTACAGCTCTCTCTCTCTCTCTCTCTCTCTCTCTCTCTCTCTCACTTTACTTCATCACATACTTCATCTTACCTTATTTTAACCCACCTTTAACCATGATATGACATCAATATTTATTTTACTTTACCACACATATAAACAAATATGCCTTGACCTATATGTGACATTATCCCTTCACCATGTTTAGATGAAAAGGTAGTGTGGTAAAGTCAAGTCTAACCGCCACTTTTTTGCCATAAAGTTTATCACAAATTAGTTTTTCTTTACCATATAAACTATGGTAAAATGTGATACAGTAAAGTTGCACAAAAAGAAACTACTTTACCATATACTTTACTTCACTTCACCATATACTTTATCTCACATTTACTTTACATCACCTTTACCATGAAATGACATTTACCTTTACTTTACTTTATCATACACCTAAACAAGTTTATCATGATAGGTTTGGTGATATTCTTTACTTTACTCTACCATTTTGTAAACCTCATTTTGAAAGATTTTTATATTGTAGAAAGTTTTCTACAAGGGAGAGATGAATAATAAAATATTAATTTTTTTTTAAAAAAAAGATTCTTTTCTTTATATTTTTCTTGGGTTACCAAACGCACAAGATTTTTTGGTTAGAAAATAAATAATTATATTATATAAAATATCACTTTCTTATGCTTCCATACAGGCATAAACACACATTCATAATGAAATAGTTGCCTTTTTGAGAAATCTTTGACTTTAAAAGCCATAATTTTCATGTGTTGGCATCAATTAAAAGGTTAGTAGGCCAGTTATGAGTGATTGACCATACCCATCAACTCAACTTGAATAATTTACTGTTGGGGTTCATTCTTTCTATTTTGGGTTAGGTTCAAATTGACATTTTTGACACAATTAATTGAACACACTATTACATTTGACCAACCAACTGAATTAAAAGCCTAATCCAACCCAACTACTCACATTAGGAACAAGTAAACTAACTTAACTCGGCTTGGTCACAAGAGTTAGGGCCCGTTTGGATACATAAAAAATATAATAATTTCATATTTAAATAATAACTAAATCAAATATTATAGAATATAATAATATAATATTATAATATTGCAACATTGCCAATGTTAGGCATTTTTCTAAGAATGCAACATATTTGAAACTGAGATGTTTGGCAGTTGCTGAATATGATACGTACCTCTTCAGCTGAAAACAGAGCTTTGGTCCGAGTGGAAACAAATTTAAGAGGCTATGTGTCAAGCACAATGGGTAAGGAGCATGTCCCAACTGCAGAAACCGTTTTGGTTTTGGTGAATCAAACCTGGAAATGAAGTCAAAATATCAAATGGCATTCTCCTGGTTGGATTCAGAATAATTGAATGGTGATCTTGCAGCAGAGTTGCATAACACAGAGAAGCATTGATGAAATTACTGAGGAGGTTCAAATCGCTTTAACAACTCTGAGAATTTCACCCCCAAGTGAAGTCACTGATGAGAGGAAAATCTTCAACATATCCAGCGATTCGGATCCTTCACATGGAAGTGGCTACATGGCCTAGAAATCTTTGCAGATGTCTCCAATAGATCTTTCTTTAGATGGAACACATTGTATGAACACATCGTGAATGGGGATAAGGAACCGGCAGTTCCATTCAAATATAAATAAATCAATCTCTAAAGTGATCGAACTTATTGAAGGTATTAAACCATCGTTAACAGATTACAGCAACCAGAAAAAATAAACAAAAAAACCTTGCAAAATAAAGAAAAAAAAAAGATAAAGAAAAGGTATACTGTTGCGGTCCTAAGTTGGTATAAGATTTAATTTAACACGTTCCATCAGTCATGGGGCTTTTGGCGTATTGGTTGAATCCATAACATTTGGTATCAGAGCCAACCTCTACGTTTCGGGTTCGAGTCACGGAAATGGTTACCTGGAGTAGAATGAGAGCCGCCTAAAAAAAGTAGAGAAAGTGGCTAGCTCGGGTTCGAGTCACGGAAATGGCTACCTAGAGTAGAATGAGAGCCGTCTAAAAAAAATAGAGAAAATGACTACCTACCGCTAGCCGCCACGGAGAAGGCTACCTGGAGCAAGGTGTGAGCAGTCCCAAGAGGGGAAAATGCCTTTTACGGTCCTAAGTTGTTATAAGATTTAATGTGACTCATTCCATCGATCCTACCTTTCTTCTGTGGGAGGTATCGAAGGAGGGGAAAAGAGAAGAAAAGGAAGAAGACGACAAGTATGGGAAAGGAGGGGAAAAGAGAAGAAGAGGAAGAGGACAAAATGTATGGGAGGAAGAGGGAAAGAGAAGAAGGAAGAAGCGAAAAGAGGTGTGAAATATATAAAAGAGGGAATGCCGTGACTATCACTATCTCACGAAATAGCCAAACTGTGAAATCTAATAACATCTCCTTGTAAGATTCTTTCCTACAACATAGGGGTGTAGGGAGAAATTTTTGGATATTTTAATATAAGTTGAAGTATTCTTTTAATTTCTTAACTTTTCCAAACAACCAAGTTTTGAACCAAGTTTTGAGGTTAAGACAACTTTCTTAAAAATATAACAATCTTGCACATGCTCGTGCATCCAAACAAGCCCTTAGGGTTGATGCTTTTAACTATTGAAGAACCTTAAGTTGATATTTTCAACCTGATTAATAAATTTATTAATTTTGATTAAGGTTGTATATATCATTAAAAGTGTTCAACTTAGTTTGAATTGGACCCAACCCACTAGCCTTAGGTTGAATATAACTCCCATTATACAATTATAATATATTAATTAAGGGTGCTAAATTGTAGTAAGTTCTTTAATATATATTTATTTTGCAACTAAATTTAATAATAACAACAAATAATTAGCATCAGACATGTTTGTTTGCATAAGGAATGAAATGGAATAAAGTAAATGGTTAAATGAAGAAAACAAGAAAGAGGAGGGAGTCGAAAGTAACCGGTACAAAATGAAAAAAGCTATTTTTCAAAGTACTAAAATGACAAAAAAGGTACTGTTCAAGGGACTAATAAAGATAGAAAAAGAGAAGCAGTAACTTCTTGTCCTTTTGTGCCTTTACTTTCATCCCCCTCCTCTTTTATTTTCCTCATGATTTCCCACTCCACTCCTCTCCTTATGCAAATAAACCCGCTAGCATTAGGGATGTAAATGAGTACCCAATTTTTTGATTACCCGGAGGATCTGACCCATTAATAACCCGGAATGAGTCCTTATTTAGGCCCCAATAAGTAAATGGGTCTGGGTCCGGTTCCACCTTAGTTTGGACCCATGGACCCGACATATTACCTCAATTTTCAAAAATATCTCCTAAAAACTATGTTTTTTTTTCTCTTTTTAATAGCATTCTCTACCTAAACCCGGACCTAGATCCAGACTCATCCCATATATGGTTCCAGAGCCAAGAAATCTGTTCCGAAATGGTTCCGGGTCTGGATCCGGTTCCACCTTCTCCTTAACGGTTCCGGGTCCGCCATTGACATGGACCGAAACCGACCCTTTTACAACCCTAGCTTGCATGGACATGGACATGCACTAAAAAGAAAAAGAGTAGTCATAATAGTATTGATACTACTCAAATTTGAAAAAGAAATTGTTAGGAGGATTTTACCTGAAAAAATACTTTGTAGCCAGTGGACCGAAACAAACACTTTAGTGAATCATGCACCAAATTGGGCTTTTTTCGCCCAAAGACCCTCCTTTTTTTACCAATTTTTTTTTTCAAGTGACGTCGACCCTCATTTTCGGTAATGAGGATCAACAGTAATGCGGATATTGAGATTTTGCCTTGCTAGAATGTGCATGTCAAGGTCATCGTCGGCCCTAGCTAAAACTAGTGAGGTTGAGAGTCGATATGGACCCTCCACAGGGTTAGAATGAACAAAGAGTTTTGGGTGTGAGAGGAGGTTTGGTTCATCTTCTTCCATGTTCTCTTGTTATCAATAGTTTTTGAATTTTTTTTTTCCAAAGTCGTGTTAATGGAGATTGTAACATGAACGATTTGGATAGTGGGATGAAACGCCATGTGATTTGGGTTAAAGAATTATTTATATGGGGCTCAAGATAGTTTGGTTGTCAAAATGTTGACTTGTGATGTATATTGGAAGGTTCCCCCGCCATGAATCATGGTAGGGAACACTGATGGCCCACCGTGATCAAGCATTTCTTCCATTTTTTGATTTCCACGTGATTAGTAACACTGATGGCCTACCGTGATCTCAACGAAGCCCGGATCCTTTCTCGGTTTTTTTGCAACAGCCATTTATGATTTCTCATTCGTTTTCTTCTCTAACCAAAGTCGGGCTATTCTAGGGGCGATTCCTCTAGCTTTTTGTTCTCCATGATCTTCTGTTCGAACTTTGAACAAACCGTCCTTCCTTTTTCACAACAGAACCCAAACGCATGCAACCTTTTTGTGACTGACCGCAACTCCCCTCTTCTATTGCAGAACTGCTGCCTTCCTTCTCCGACACCGGTCTGCAATTCAGTCTGCACGCTGCAAAATCCCAATCCATCTACTTTGTTATTCCACAACAACATAGCTCTTCCGGTTTCTGAAATCGGCGATCTCTGTTATGAGTGTTTTACAGAACGCAGAAGCGGCCCACCTTTGCAAAACTAATGAGAACTTGGTCCAGGCAACACCCTTAACTACGGGGCGCATCGTGTCAACCATGGGCTTCAAACGGTGAGTCTCTGCTAACCCGCATCGGAAATATCCAAGTCTTGACCCTCAGCTTATAATTCAAACTCCATCTTAACTCAATATGAGGCCTTTTAAAGCGGTGCGGCCTCAGAAATCGTAAACTCCAAAGTTAAGCGTGCTGGGGAAGGAACAGTACAAGGATGGGTGACCTCCTGGGAAGTCCCCGCATGCGTAAGCTGGCCAAAGTAGACAATTTCATCCTAAATTGGGTGAGGCTGTGATACCTTTTATCAACGGTCCATCGATGAGCCGAACCTAATCTGGACTGCCTTTGGGCTGAATCTTCTCTCTCGTCTATTACTAAAACACCACAGTATTGGTTTTTCCGTTGCTGAAGTTCGACGTCAACCCTTAATACTGAAAATGAGGATCGACATTAACCCTTGAAAAAAAATGATAAAAGAAATCAGGTTTTTGGGCGAAATGCCCTATTTTGTGCATGGTTCGCTAAAGTGTTTGTTTCGGTCCATTGGCTACATAAGGTATTTTTTTTGGTTAAAATCCTCAATAGTTAGAAGATAAAGAGCAATAAAACAATGTAAATTCTCATGTAGAGTAAGAAATTAAGACAAATTTAGAGTGAAAATCGAAAGAATTAAAAGAAAAAAGTATTTTCTATACATATAAAAGTAGGCATAAAGGGAAAAAGTTTTTGCAACTTTCAATAATAATTGATTTTCAAAAAGTATTCCATTTTATAATAAAATTAAAACTAGATGTGTATTGTTATTGACATAACCCTCAAACTTAAAAACCAAGGGCATGTTTGTGCGACATTTGTGAAAGATCCTCTAGCAGAAGGTTTTGTTCTTTAATTCTTTGTTGGGCTTACTATTGATTATTATTATTTTTTGTTAAAAACACGATCAAAATTCACGAATGGGAGCCAAAAATATAAAAATATAAATATAATTAAAAATAAAATATAAAATAGGACAAATAAATGTAAATCCAACTCTATCGAGTCAAAAAATAATCTCAAAATGAAAATAAGTTATCGGTCTTGATTAGTTTCCTTTTAATATTCTGTCATTAGAATCCTAACATATTGTAAATGACCTTAACTATGGATATTAATATGATTATTAAAAAATATGCAAATGATGTTTCTTCTCCCACGACCCCATCTTTAATTATTTTTTTATTTTTTAACATATATATATATATATATATATATATATATGTATATATAAGTTTTATGCACGAAACTGATAAGAGTACGTTTTCAAAAACTATATAATAGTTTAATCGATTTTAAATTAAGCAAAATGCTAGTTTATGAAGGCAGAATGGTGTGAAATTTTAACATTACTTGGGCATGTTTGTTCCATGTAATTGAGTTTCTATGTTGCATTTCTATAAGGTATTATTGGTGATTAAAAATGAAGAATCCAAAGTGAATATTCAGAAAGGACCTCCAAATAACCTGCCCTAGAATGAAAATCAAATCAAGAAAGATGAAAAATGAACAGCATTATTACCCTTGTAATTCAAGTCCTTGAAAATAAGGTCCCATTGAAGTCCTTGCATTATATCTAGGGTTGCAAATGGGTTGGTAGCATGAAAAACCATTGATTTGGAATAAATTATGGTTTTGGTTTCAGTTCTGGCTCAGAACCTGTTTGTTAATTACAGACCAAGTTCTAATAAAAGGAATTTGGATCAAGTTTCAAAACCAGCCTTACTTATAGGACTGAGATATGACTCTAGAGCCGGTTCTAACTTTTTTTTTAATAGGGATATCATTCAACTTAAAACATTGTATCAAGTCTATTACCTTTAGGACATAAAAAATGTCCCGCTGAAATTTATTTTAAATTATATTTTGTAACATTAGAGACTGATATCTAACCTTTTTTTTTTGTCTCTTTACAAGAGATTTGAGCTTAAGCAATCAGACATAAAACACCATCAGAGGTGGAACTAGGGACGGGAGGGGCCGTTGTTGGATCCGAACTTGTTTATCAGTTGAAATTTGAATTAGGTTTTGAATACACACCCATTCATGAATGAGACCTAAAGTTGATTTCAAACTCGATGTTTTATGGGTCGAAACCCCCCTATTATTAGAAAAATGAATATTCGTTTGCACTATATCCTTCATTACGGCTCACCTCATATTCTTAACCCCTCTTTTTTTTTTTTTTTTTCTAATAATTCTATAAAGGAGATGGTTTGAGCATGAATTCCTCTTTATTTGATTTCCATTTATTATAAGCAAATAAATAGGTTAATGAAAATCTAATAAAAATCAACCATTCTTATTAGCTCGAATAGATAGGTATCTTCTCTTCCATTTTCCGCATATATAAAATCCTTCTCTTTCTATTTGCCTATTTCTCTTTTACAAAAAATGTTTACTTTATTTATTTTCAGGATGAAACATTTTCAAAATGATGCCAACTTGGCCTAGAGTGTTAGTTGTCAGTCATTAGGTTAACATTGTTTTAGCTAGGGATGTCAAATGGGCCGGGCCGGCCCGGCACGCTTCGGCCCGCCGGTCAACGGCCCGTGGCCCGGCCCGGCACGGTCAACGGCCCGGCCCGTACATGGGCTGGGCTGGTCCTAGGTGGCTCGGCACGCTGGCCCGTTCGGCCCGGGCCCGCCAGGAACATGGGCTGGGGGCTGCAGCCCGCCAGCCCGCCAGGCCCGCCCAACGACCATAAGCCCATTTTTTGAAAAAAAAGTCCTTTTTACACCCCCCCCCAACAGCTATAAAACGGTCATATAAGGGGTATTTTGTGTCATTTTTCATTTTACAAAGTCTATAAATACCCTAACCCTCCCATTCTCATTCCTCACCAATTTACACAACTCTCTTAGGGGTCATTTGCTTTTTACGCATGAGATGCGTAAATGCACTTTACGTATGTAAATTATACATATGCAAATTTTAGATATGTAAGCTTTACGCATGCGTTTCAGTTTACAACGTTTGACTTCTGGCACCATTTTCACATCATTTACGCATGTGATTCATTTTACCACGTTTGTTTGAACTATATGTGGAAATGTTAGAAATTCATTTTGTAAATTATATTTATATATATATATATGATGTTTTCATCTTCAATATATAGATGTTCCACGCTAGCAAAAAGGCCCATTTAACAATGAATTCGTATGTATTTCAATTTCATGGAAACAACACATTCCAATTTCCATCACAAGTTTTATTCAAACAAATAGGCCCTTTCCATCAACGCAAGCCTGTGCATTCGTGTTCCAATGAAACAAATATCTTCAGTCCATGAATTCAACTTATTTCAATGGACAAACAATAAAATCTATTTCACGAATTCAATGTTTTTCAATTCCATGAAAACAATCAAGCCCATTCCATTAATTTCACTGCATCTCATTTCCATATGAACAAACAAACTCATCCCATGAATTTCATTGCTCTACCACCACTGTTTTGCATGACAACCATTGTAGATTGGTAGTACTATGTTATTGGCTACCAATGTCAGGCCCATACTTAGGTCTGGTTTAAACCATAAGCAGTTCATATTCATAGCAAGACAACTACATTAACATTATATCCAAACAAGAACTACCTTCTCAAATAATTACCTTCAAAGATCAATAAAATGAAATGCAAATATAAAAATAAAATGAAAATGATAATGGGGTATCAAATAAAGCTCAAAACAGTGAACAAAAAGAGCACACTTCAATTAGCCTTACTCCAACTATATTGTGTGAAAGTGGATGACTTTACCCTATAAGAATTCACAACGTAGCCAATGCGAGTATTAAAATTTTCATTAAAATGGAAGCTACAGATTGATCAATCTTTGCAAAAATAAAATAAAATAAAATAAATAAAAAGTTACTGACGGCTGTGCATGTCTCTAAAATGAAGTGATTGAATTTGATTTGTAGAGTAGTTTTTCTTTTATACATTTATTAATCAGATTGAAATTGAAATAATCTAAATCAATTGTGTGTGTGTGGGGGGGGGGGGGGGGGGGGGGGTGCGGGGATCACAGAACGGGGAAGAGAGAGATCAGAGGGGGGTTGGAGGGAGGGAGTGAGGGAGAGCGAGAATGAGAGTTTGAAAGGGGGATAGAAAAGCAGAGAGGGAGAGAGAGATAGAGGGGGGAAAGAGAACGCAGAGAGATGGAATGGGGATGAGAGAGATCAGAGGGGGTGAGAGAGAGAGAGAGAGAGAGGGTGAGATGGAAGGGGGAGAGAGAGGAGTAGAAAAGGGGAAAGAGAGACAGAGATGGAATGGGGATGAGAGAGATCAGAGGGGGAGAGAGAGAGAGAGAGAGAGAGAGAGAGATGGAACGGGGAGAGAGAGAAGTAGAAAAGGGGAAAGAGAGACAGAGAAAGGGTGCCATAACCGGGAGGAGTGTGCTCGGATCCTCGTGCTAGGTAGAGAAATAGGAGTTGAGGAGCGAGGGTTTCCACCGTTCTTCAGCTGGAGTAAGATAGGTAGAGGAAATAAAGTAGAAAACTTGGGGAGTGGGGTTTCGAACCCGGCCCTCTTTGTGACGGAACTAGACAGATGCAACGTCCGCCTTTCTTGATGTGATTCCGTTTCGTATGATATTTAGGTGTGAAACGTTTTACCATCACTTGAGGTGAGAAGATTTCTATGTGAAAATGAGTACATTTACACATCATTTTCACATGCAATTTACACATATAATGCGTAAATGGATGCAAACAAACATGATGGTGCGTAATTATTACACAAGTGATTCATTTACATATGTAAATGACCATAAACAAACGACCCCTTATATTCTCTTTATACATTCTCTAGCTCTCTCTCAAAGCATTCAACTCTTTCACTCTCTCTAAGAAGTTTTTGGAGGGCCAAAGATCAAGTCATCAAGAGACAAGATTAAAGGGGCCTTCAAAGATTTAGAGGTCTTTATATTATTTAAATTTGAGATTCCATATATATAAGTTTATATTATATTATATTAACTCTCATTTTCTCCACTTTCTTATATTAATTATCACAAAAGAAGGCTATTAGAGCCTATTACTGTTATTACTTATAAATTTTATATTTTGAAATATGGCTGGAAGATTTCCCACAGAATCATCTTCAGTTAATTTAGGGGAAGAAGAAAATTTTATTGAATTACAAGATGAAGTAGGTGATTTACCACCCTCCTTTCCTCAGAGTTCCCGTAAACCAACCAAGAGGAATAGAACTTTACCAGTTTGGGAAGCATTTACAAGGTTTGAGGTTGTTGAAAATGGAAAAACAATTGAAAAGGCAAAATGCAAATTTTGTAGTAAGATTTATAGTGTCCAGTCAAAAATGGGTACCGGCCATTTGGCAAGGCATATGCGTCTATTATGTCCAAGCATTAAAAAGGCAACGGATGCAGGGACAGGGAGGCCGGGATCATAGACCCAAATTTCTAGTATTGGTGGTGGTAGCAGTAGTAGCAGTTTGGGTCTTTTTTTCTTTTAATGCACAAAGTTGTAGATAAAATCTTGGTAAGATGATTGTGTTATCCAAATTACCATTTTGTTTTGTTGAAAATGAGTTTTTTGAAGAATGGGTCCAGAAATACTATCAACCACAATTTCACAGTATTTCAAGAAATATAGCCAGCAATGATGCTATTAGACTCTGGCAGGAAGAGAAAACAAATATAAAAAATTACCTTGTAGAAATTCCTGGTAGAATAGCCCTAACCACAGACATGTGGACATCTAAAGGGGGTGACAGTTATCTTTGTCTTACTGCACATAATATAGATTCAAAATGGATTATTAATAAACGTATAATTAGTTTTAGCAGTCTTGAATGGCCACACAATGGCACTAGAATAAGTACTTTTATTTTGGAAAAACTAGATGAATATAATATTAAAGAAAAAGTTTTATCTATAACTTTAGATAATGCCAGTAATAATACAGTGGCTATTGAATTAATGAGAATGCATATGCCACTTGCAACTCTGATAGATAGCTCTATCTTTCAAAATGGATGTGTATGTCACATCTTAAATCTCATTGCAAAGGTCGGTTTAAAGCATATTGTAAGTTACACAGATGCTATTAAAGACATTGCTAGATTTATTTTCACCTCCGCACAGAGAAGACAATTGTATGCTGGAATATGTACGAGGCAAGGCGTATCAGCTATTAAATTACCTAAGGAGGTAGAACATAGATGAAATTCTATGTATGATTTGTTAAACAAGGCACTTGATCGGAGAACTGTTTTGAATGAATTTTGTGCTTTTCATGCACAACATTTGATGATTAGTGATGAACATTGGGTGTTATGTGCCCAAATAAGAGATTTAATAGAAGCTTTTTATACTTCAACATTATTTTTTTCTGGGATATATTATCCCACATCTAATGAAGCTTTAATGAAGCTTTTTAAAATTACTTTACAATTCAGTAGATTTAGAGATCATTTTTTACTGAGTAGCACTATTAAAAACACGGAAGAAAAATTTAATAAATATTGGAAAGAGGCTTGATGGAACGCGCTCCGAATGCCGAGGGTGCTATCGGGGTCGGCGGACGTGGGAGTCCGTCGGGTCCGGCCCTTTCGCGCCTGGGGGGCATGAAGCGTGCATCAACATTTCTTTTGTGTGGGTGTGCCAGATTTTCTATTTTACTTGGAATTGCAAGTGGTAATCCGGAGATCAACCTTCGCAAGTAAAAAGGAAATCAACTTCTTTCAAGTTTTCCATTGCACAAATATTTAAGAAAAGAGACATTTTCTTGGTTTGCCGTGAAAAGGCGATTTTGTTTGGCATTTATAGCCGATTTTGGCGTTTATAGCCGATTTACAATTCTCATCAATAATGAAAGACAAGAGTTGTGATTTTTGTCTCTTTTAGAAAAATACAAACTACAATGAAAAGCAAGAAAAGGAGGATCTAACTTCTCAGGAGATTGTGGGGGACTCGTTCAGATTGACGGTCGCAAGCCATATATGGGCTTCGCCATCATCCATGCAGATGAGAACAGAGGATGCTCTTGATTCGGTTGGCTTGGCTATAACCTCAGATTTTTAGAGGACAAAGACCAAGAGGAGGTCCTATGTCCGATAAAAAGCTAAGTAGACAGGCTGAAAAGCCACGTCTAAGCCATTGGAGGCAGCGGGAGAAGGCAAGGACCTTGGGGGGGGTATCCCCCAAGGGACTTTTGTCACCTTGTAGTGGTGGCCGGTGCAGAACTTCAGCAGAGTTTTTCTCTCTTTTTCTTTCTCTCAGATTTCTGGATCTGTGGTGCTTTGGAAGTGATCTCCGATTGATCGATCCGGATTTCAATGGAATGCTCTCCTATTTATAGGCTTTTGGTAGCCATTTAGGAGAGTTTATGGGCTTTAATGGCTTTAATGGGAGGAGTTACAAGATTTATTTCTTGATTTTGTAACTCCTTTTTCCTTGAATCTGATTGGCCGATGGAGATTAAGGGCTTTTAATCACCTTAATTACCATAATGGGAGGAGTTTCATGGGTTAAATGCCATGAATCAATTGACTTGTAACTCCCAAATGCTTGCTTCTGATTGAGCCGTCCAAAGAAATGAATTAATGACTGCAATAAAGCTAGTCAATTAACCACATTAATTGGTCGCCGAGCAGTCGAAGAGTCGCGGGCCGTGCCGTGTCTTCTGGAATTCTTCTGGCGATGATCATCGATGGATCTTCATGCTGATCGACATCGGATGAACATGTAACTTCAGACAGTGATAGCTAAGAGCGGGCCGGTGACATCTGTCCTGTCGATTTTTCGATCGATTGGGCGGAAAGTACACTTTTTTGGTCGATCGGTTGGCGATCAATGTTGATTTTGATACTTTTGGAGGTTGACCCGTGATTTTGACGGATGTCGGAGGACATGAGTCAATTTCAAGCACTAAAAATCACATTTTCAGGAAACCACAGGGGCCAAAGTGCGCGAAACGCGAAAAAGGACGGAAAAACGGGTCACCGGCGAAAAATCCGGTGACCCGGACTTCCATGGTCGCCGACGACCATGGGCCAGGGTCGCCGGCGACCCTGGGCCATGGTCGCGGGCTGCGACCCTGGGGGTTTTTCCCCTGTTTTTGGTCCGTTTTGTGGTCTTTTTCGTCGCCGTTTTCTTCTGTATTTTTCCTGACATTTCTTCTCATTTATTGGCTTGATTTCCCTGTAGAAAACCTGATGAGAATCCTTGCATTTTTAGAGTGCAAAGTTTCCAATTTTCCGGGAAAGCCGAAGACTTTGTCGCGTAGAGCTGCTGATTTTCCGCCAGAAGCTGAAACTTGGTCAAACGATGTCGGAATGACCTGAAATTTGAGGTGAAGCCTCCTGAGCAATAAATAAGACCAACCATAGGCTTTTGTTTGAGTTTTGTAGCCGTTTGGGGTCCCATCGATGCTTCACTTAATTTTGCTGCGGGGAAAATGCCGAGCTTTGATATGTGGCCAAACGATGTCCGATTGACCTGAAATTTGACGGGGAGCCTATTGGAGTCATTTTGAGACGTCCCATGGGCTCCGTTTTGGATGTCATGGTCCCGGGTTGCTCCGCCGCTGGTAGGCTTGATTTTCTCTTGGGGCATCGAAACCTGGTCAAACGTTGTCGGAATGACCTGAAATTTGACGTGCAGCCTTTTGGAAGCATGTTGAAGCCACTCATGCACTTGGTTTGATGAGTGAAGGCTTCGGTGGTTCCCGCCGCGAGGAGGCTTGATTTTGCTGCTCGAGTATTGATGGAGGGTCAAACGTTGTCGGTTTGACTTGAAATTTGGCATGGAGCCCTTTTGAGACATGCTGGAGTCATCCGTAGGCTCTGATCGAAGTTTTGGCGTCTCCGATGATGTCGCCGCCGGGAGCGCCATTTTAGCTGTCGGAGAAGCGAAGTTAGGCCAAATGATTCTGAAATGGCCCGAAATTTCATGTGTACTCTTCTCTTGGCTATCTTGAAGGATCTTGCAGTTTTTGTTTGATTCTGATAAGATTTGATTTTTTGGAGAAATTGCATTGCCTATTTATGGCAGGTTGCGACTGCATGCAGCTTTCTTGATGTTGAAGAGGCAAAGTGAAATTTTTGGTGTCAACAAATGCCCCCTCGAGGTACAGCGACGAGTTGCTTGACTTTTGTAGTCGATGTGCCTCGAAGAGATTTTTGAAGGAGAGCTTGTGTCTTGACCAAGAGTCTTTGAGCAATCTTTCCTTTGGTAGAGTAGCCTTTGAGCTTCCAGGGGAATTTTATGGTAAATGAAAGGAATCAAGTACCATCTCGAGGCAAAGTTTTGAAGATGACATCAGGGATGTGGATTTGGGCTTTTGTTTTTGACCTTGTGACCTAACAAGCTGTATGTGGCAGGTTAGGGGGGTCAGGTTTTGATTTTGACCTTGTGACCCAACAAGCTGTATGTGGCAAGTTGGGGTATCATGATTTGGTTTTTGGTTTTGGTCTTGTGACCTAACAAGCTGTATGTGGCAAGTTAGGGGACCAGGATTTGGTTTTTTGTCACTCTTTGGGACTGTGTGGGTCCATTGGAGTGGTTTGGATTTTTTTGTGGAATGTCAATTTCAAGATTTTGGCTCAATTTGGTTTATGAGGCTGGATGGTTTGATTTTTGGAAGCTCATGGGGCTTGGAATTTTTTTTTTGTATGGTTCAATCAACTCAAAAGAGGCATGGAACCATTTTTGTATGCTCTTGGTAAGAGGGATTTTTTTTTCTGACTAAGAGCCCATTTTTTTTTTTTTATAGTGCCTAGGTGGTCAAACCTGGCTCATATGGGCTAGCCCATGGGACCTTAAGCTTTTTAGGATGGCTTAGATCTCATGTGGGGCCATTTTTGTAAAGAATATCTCATTTGGATAGAGAATATCTAAAAATATCTTTATGGGAGAGAATCTCTCATATTCCCTTAATTTGGGAGAGAATATCTCAAGGTATCTTTCTTTTTGGGAAAGAATCTCCAATCTCCTATTTTGTTGGAGAGAATCTCTCATTGATTAATTTTGGGAGAAAATCTCTCAAAGACATCTTTCTTTTTGGGAAAGAATCTTTCTAATTCCTTCTCTTTTGGTAAGGTTACTAATTAGTAACACTTACCTTTCTTCTTTGTTTCCTTCTTTGATTTGCTCTCTCCTATAAAAGCAAAGGAAGGTAGGATCTCTTGCTCTTATTGCTTTCTTTTGCAACAATCTCAAGAGAGCTCCAAGACCAAGAGTTCTTCTTCTTCAAGGATCTTCAAGCTTTTTCCTTCTTCTTCTCCATAAATGGCTTCAAGTAAGTTTTCTTTCTTTTTCTTTCAAGAAAACTCCATGTAGAGAATAGGATGGAAAAAAAGTTTCTCTTCTTTTTTTTTTTTTTTTCTTTCTTCTTTTTTTTTTCTTTTTTCTTTTTTTCTTTTCTTTCTATTCTTCTTCTCTTTTTTTTTTTCACGTGATTTCCTTCCTTTTTTTTTTTTCCGTGCTTCTTTCTTTCTCTTTTTTTCTTTTTGCACGTTTTCTTTCTCTTTTTTTTTTCTTCTTTTTTTTTTAGTTATCATGAATAATGCGTTTTTATGCAAATCTAGATGTTCATGCATGTACTTTTTGTAGATTTGAATTTGAGAGCATGATAGCATACCTGAAAATCTTTGCAAATTTGGGAATTTGGAGCTCGCAACGATGTTGAGCCCTTCTTGATTTTGCGGAGATTTTGAGGTTTTGAAAGTTTGGAGTTTCGGAGCTCGCAGCGATGTTGAGCCCATCTTCAAAACTTTCTATTTCTTTCGGGGTATTTCCCTTTTCTTCGGAATTGCCCCGGAACGATGCCAAAATTTCGCCAGATTTGCTTTTAGCGAAATTCTGTCATTTTGATGATGATCTTTTTTTTTTTTTTTCTTTTCCAACCTTTGCAGGTGGTTCCTCCAGAACGAGTAAGGGTAAAGAGCCTGCTAGAAGCGTACCTCGTCGATCCGCCAGATCTTCTAATGCGGCCATTCAGCAGGCCTGGGAGAAGGTCCAGTATGTTGAGAGAAACTTGGAAGAGTGCGACTCTCTCAACAGAGATGAGATGAGGCAACAACTGATCCAGTGAGGAGTCAAGTGGGAGACCTGACTCTGACAGTGGGGCAGGATCTTCTAGGAAGCGAGCCCACAGAAGTAAGAGGAAGAGGAGTCAGCGTCACACGGGGCGGGACGAAGACTCTCCTGATGTGGAAGTCCCTCTCACTGTCAATGAGGAGGTGCCAGGGGAGCTGACGAACCTCCGGAGAAGAGGATTCGGGAAGAAGAGACCATCGGTGAAGGTATGATTCTTCCTCTTTCTTTTTCTGCTTCTTTCATGGGGCTTTCCATGTTCTGATTTGTTTTCTCACCCTGCTGCTGCTTTTTTTAGCAGAGGATGAAGACTTGGCGATGCCTGAGGTTCCGACCGATGAGGCGGTGATGGAGCCGGTTATGGCATCTGAAGAAGAACCGAGGGACTCTGGAATGATTCCAGAATCTCCAATTGGTATAACTTCTTTCGCTTTCTCTTTTTTTTTTTTTTTTGCCTGCGACTTGATTTGCTAACATTTTCTTGTCAGCTGACTTGCCACAGGATTCCGATGACTTTGAATCATCAATGGACGCAAATGTTGATGATGCTTCCGATGAGTTCATGGAGGAAGAGAGTGTTCCGCCAGTCGTCGAAGAAGGTACTTTGTAGTGATGACCCTGATGATTTTTTTTTAACAGGATCATATTCATACCTTTTTGTGTTTCATTTGAAGGTTTTGAAGTGACAGAAGAGAGTCCATCGCCTTCTTCAGAACCAGAGCAAGGGATGCCAGAGGTCGATCCGGAGGTAGAGACTCCTACAACCAGTCCTGACGCGATAGAGGAGATACCTTGTGCTGAGGTTCCTTCTCCAGTGGCTCCAAGTGGAAAGAGTTCTTCTGTTACTCTTCCAATGGGACCTGACATGAGCAGCCGATCAACGGAGAAGGGTGAATCTTCATCCAGTTCGTCTCTTCAATTTGCGAAGAAGGTGCTGGCTCGGGTTTTGAGTTCTTGGGTCAAGACTCTCCTTTCTGGACACTTGGAGGCAGGATTTGGCATGATCCCACATGTACAGGAGATTTTCACTGATACCGAAGAGGTTGGTCTGGATGTCACAGGTGCCAGGGCGATCGTTGATAGGATCATTGCACTGGGTGACAAGTGGTTTGAGACCATGGATTTCCCTGACGACCAATTCTTCAAGGAGATGTTCTTGGACCCTGCTGATAAGGCTAAGTCTGACCTGAATGAGGCTACACAGAGCAGGAAGCAGGTAGTCCGAGAGAAGAATAAGGAAGAGCTAGTCATCCTTGGATTAAAGCGCGACCTTGACATCCTTGATGGAGAGGTTGAAATGGCCAGGAAGCATCTCGAGCATTTGAAGGCACAAGTTGATGCTAAGTGGACTGCTATAACAGAGGCTCGTGACAGGGAGAGTACTCTGATTCGCAGGGTTGCAGATGCCGGTCAAGTTCTCGAGAGGAGGACTCTAGAAAACGAAAAATGGCAAACTGCTGGGGAAGAGCTTCCCGGTGTTAAAGAAGGGTTACGGCATTCGCCAGCATCTCATGGCAAGTTCCTGAAGAAGCGTGCCTTGGAAACTCTGACAGCTGATGCCAAAAGTTTGCTTGAGGAGCTGAAGCTTTGGCTGGAGACCATTTTTGGCTGAGCTCCTGATTTTTTGTAGCAGAAACTATTCTTCTTATTTATTTTTTTTTTGGTACCACATGTATTTTTTGGTACTTCTTTTTTTGTAGTGCTTGTGAACACGTTCTTTTTTTTGCTTTGGTACCACATGTATTTTTTTTGGTACTTTTCTTTTTTTTGTAGTGCTTGTGAACACTTTCTTTTTTTTTTTTTGCTTTGGTACCGCATGTATTTTTTTGGTACCTTTTTTTTTTTTTTTTTTTTGTGTTCCCTACGCTCACTCAAATCTTTTTGTGATGAAAGCAATTGCTAAATGGGATTTGATCAAAAGCTTTGTCATTTTGTGAAAATCTTTTGTCAAATAATTGTTTTGGCATGGGAGCCTGATTTTGGTTGTGGCATGAAAGCCGATTTTGAGATGGCATGGAAGCCGAAATTTTATGGCGTAAAAGCCAAAATTTAGGTTGGCACGGAAGCCGGATTTTTGTGGCATTTACAACCAGTTTGGTGGCATTGATAGCCAATTTGTGGCATTGATAGCCGGTTTGGTGGCATTGATAGCCAATTTGTGGCATTTATAGCCGGTTTGGTGGCATTGATAGCCAATTTGTGGCATTTATAGCCGGTTTTGACATGAGAGTCAGGTTTTTTTTTGTGTGGCATTTGTAGCCGAGTTTTTTGAAAACCAAGTTTTGTTTTGTTGGCATGAAAGCCGATTTTGGCGTTTATAGCCGGAAATTTTGTTTTGGCATTTATAGCCGGATTTTGGCATTTATAGCCGAGTTTTGGTTTTCAAAATGCAGGTATCGACTAAATGTCGCCTCCCCGCTGAATGGTCTTACAAGTATCGATGGAATGTCGCTTCCTTGCTCATTCGGTTTTGCGAGTATTGATGGAATGTCACTTCCTCGCGGGTTAGGTTTTGCAAGTATCGATGGAATGTCGCTTCCTCGCGAATTGGGGTGCAAGTATCGACTAAGCGTCGCTTCCCTGCTTTTCCCAAAACTTTTGGTTTTGCGGGTACTGACTTGATGTCGTTTCTCCGCGATTTTTGAAATTTGAGGTTTTCTCGAACCATTTGTAATTTTGGTTGTGGATAGCAACTGGTATGTTGCATCTCCACGATTTTTGAAATTGGGTTGTGGATATCAACTGGTTTGTTGTTTCTCCACGATTTTTGAAATTTGGTTTGTGGATATCAACTGAAATGTTGCTTCTCCATGATTTTTGAAATTTGGGTTGTGGATATCAACTGAAATGTTGCGTCTCCACGATTTTTAGAGGTTTTGGAAGTATCGAATGGGGTTCGCATCCTTCCGATTTTTGAGTTTTGCGAGTATCGACTAAGTGTCACTTCCCAGCGGTTTTTTTTGAAAAACCATTTTTTTTGTTTAAAGACACGAGGGTCGTAAATTTTGACCTAAAACCATTTGGCGGTAAAAGGTAAGGTGGACTAGGGTGGAAATCCCTGAATCCGGATTTTTGTTTCAAACCATGAATTTTGGTTCAAGGATCGAAAGTTTTGGTCAAGTCAGGGAGAGGCTCCTAAACTTGGATTTTTTTTTTTTTTAACAATGAAACGATAAAAGTAAGCATTGTTTTTTAATCTCTAGAAATTTTGACATTTGATATGAAAATTCTAAAGAGAGTGGGTTTGACGAGCGAGTACCTGAGAACAGGTTTTGGCCATACAGGCATTGCTCTTACCCAGTTGGGTAAGTCTTCAAGGGTAGTACCGATTCAAGAACTTGCCATTGATAGGCAGCATACATCTGTCGCCTTCCATGTTTAGGAGGGCATATGCGCCGTTGGAGAAGACTTTGTCGATGACGTAGGGTCCCTCCCATTTTGGTTCAAATTTGCCTTTGAATTTGTGTGCGAAGACCATTGGTCTTTTTACCGCAAGAACCAAGTCACCCTTTTTGTAGGCGCGTTGCCGGACCCTTTTGTCAAAAGATCCTGCCATGCGTGCTTGGTAAAGTTCAATGCTTTGTCGAGCTTCGAGCCGTCTCTCGTCGAGATTGTCCAGCTCATGGAGTCGCAATTTGACATTGCTTTCTTGAGTCATGTCATTTTGTAGAGATACCCTCAGAGAAGGAATTTGTACCTCTAGGGGCACAACAGCTTCGCATCCATAGACCAAGGAGAATGGTGTGCTATGGGTTGGTCCTCGAACGGTGGTTCGATAGGCCCACAAAGCTTCAGACAGTTTATCGCTCCAGTCTCTTTTGTGACTAGAGACCATTTTCTTGAGGATTTTGCAGAGTGTCTTGTTGAAGGCTTCTGCTAATCCGTTTGCTGCCGGATTGTATGGAGTCGAATGACAGCTTTGAATTTTGTATTTGTCGCAGAACCTGTAGAATCGATGATCCCGGAATTGTGATCCGTTATCATGGACGAATCTTTTGGGTATGCCGAAACGACAAATGATGGTGCGTAGGAATTGAAGGACTGATGAGGTCTTCATTTCGTTGAACGCAAATGCTTCTGACCACTTGGAGAAATAATCCGTAGCGGCGAAGATGAAGCGATGACCTTTGCTTGAAGGGGGAGAGATAGGACCTATGATGTCCATGCCCCATGCTTCAAAAGGCCACGAGATTGCTGTAGGGTGTAGCCATTCCGGAGGCATGTGAATGTAATCTCCGTGAACTTGGCATAGCTGGCAGCGTTTGGCAAATTGCATTGCATCAGCTACCATGGTAGGCCAATAGTAACCTAACCTTTTTATCTGATCATAGAGCTTAGGACCTGCCTGATGGGCTCCACAAAGACCAGCATGAACTTCTTTAAGTGTTTCTTCGGCTTCTTGTTGTGACAAGCAGCGTAGGAGTACTCCATTGAAGGATTTCCTGTAAAGGATTTTTGAAGGAATATCCAAATGAAAGTTTGGGGCTCGCCTTTGAATGCTTATCTGTTCTTTTGGATCTTCAGGTAGGATTCCGAACATAGTGTAATCAATGAACGGATCCCTCCAGTCGCCGATTGAAGTTTGAAGGATAGAGATCCGACTTCCAACCACTTGGTGGCATTCAGCAACTGCTTGGTGTGTGTTAAGAGGAGGGAGGATCTTTCTCTCACACACTGTAATTTGCATGTTTTCCCCTTCTTGAATTGCCATAGATGCAGCAAGTCCAGCCAGGGCATCTGCACGGATGTTTTCACCTCTACGAATGTGGGTGATGTTGCAGATGTCAAACTTTTGCAGAAGCGATTGTGCCTTATTGTAGTAAGGCAGCAGATCAGGCTTCCTGACTTCATATTTCTGATTCATCTGGTTGACGATCAGTTGAGAGTCTCCAAAGACTTCCAGCATGGTGATACCGGATTCAATGGCGAGTTCCAATCCTAGGATCAGAGCTTGGTATTCAGCTGCATTGTTTGTGCATGGTTCCAATAGCGAGAAAGCATGTGGAATCATGTATCTGTTAGGGCTAACAAAGAGGATGCCAACTCCCGAGATCAGCTGTCTTTTTTCATTTGTCCTGATTGCACCGTCAAAGTACATGTCCCAGGAGGCATTTGGCGAGAAGGTCTCCACGTTGTAGACGGGTTCGTCTGGGAGATCATCTCTGAGTGGTGAATCTTTAGGCAATGGATGCTCTGCGAGGAAATCTGCTAGAGCTTGGCCTTTGATTGCTTTTTGTGGCACATACCTAATATCAAATTGTGATGGAAGGATGGACCATTTTGCCAGTCGTGCATTGAGAGAACCTGCTTTTGTGACAAGGACCTTCAAGAGGTTGATCCTTGAGACGAGGTAGACTGTGTTGGAAAGCAGATAGTGACGTATCTTTTGTACGGCGAACATCACTGCAAGGCATTCCTTTTCGACTGGAGAGTAGCGATTCTCTGCACCTACTAGCATGCGGCTGAGGCAGTATAGAGCAGCTTCCTTTCCCTCACCATTCTCTTGTGCAAGCAGAGTGCCTACAGAATGATCAAGAGCTCTTGTGTACAAGATGAATGGTTTTCCAGTGGCAGGGGCAACTAACACTGGAGGTTTGGTCAGGTATGACTTGATATCTTGAAATGCGGCTTCACAGTCGGCATCCCAGACAAAGTCTACACCCTTTTTCATCAATCGAGAGAATGGACGGCATTTCCCCGAAAGATTGGAGATGAACCGTCTGATGTAGGCCAATCTCCCTTGGAGCCCTTTTAATTCTCTCAAGGTTCTTGGAGAGGGCATTTCCAGAATAGCTTTGACTTTTATGGGGTCAAGTTCTATTCCAGCTTTCCGAACAAGGAATCCGAGAAACTTACCCGACGAGACGCCGAAGAAGCATTTTAGAGGATTCATCCGCAGTTTGTGTTTGCGGAGTCGGAGGAAGACTTCCCGAAGATCTTTGAGATGGTCTTCTTTTCTTCTGCTTATGACGGCGAGGTCATCAACGTAACATTCGACCGTCTTGTGCTGCATATCTTGGAATATTTTCATCATAGCCCTCTGATATGTGGCACCAGCATTTTTCAGACCAAATGGCATGACAGTGTAGCAATACACGCCAAATGGAGTCCGAAATGAAGTGTGTTTTTCATCTTCAGGATGCATCTTTATCTGATTGTAGCCAGAGAAGCCATCCATGAATGTCATTCGCTCGAATCCGCAGGTATTGTCAATCATCACCTCCGGTATGGGGAGCGGGAATTCATCTTTAGGGCAAGCGCCATTCAGGTCTCTATAGTCAATACAGACCCTGATCTGCCCATTTTTCTTTGTCACGGGGACAATGTTGGCCAACCATTCTGGATGTTGTTCCTCACGGATGAAGCCGACGCTTTTGAGCTTTTGAACTTCTTGTTCAATTTTATCCATCACATCTGGACGGAATCTTCTTTGGCCTTGTTTGACAGGCTTGATTTCTTCTTGAAGATTGAGTTTGTGGACTGCTACTTTGGGGTCTAAACCAGGCATTTCAGCGTAAGACCATGCAAAGCAATCAACGAACTCACGAAGAAAAGCGATATACTCGGGTAACTCATCATCCTTTATATTCTTGCTTATGAATACAGGACGTGGGTTATCTGGTGTTCCCAAGTCTATCTTTTCAACAGGATCTTCTGTTAGAAGGTTCGAAGGTGGCTCCTCCACAATATTTTCGGAGGCTTCCAGCTCAACAAAACCTCCTGGGATTCCAAGGGCATTTGTAGACCGAGGGTTTGTTCCTTTCCACGGGTCTTCTTGATTGGTGATCTTCTCAAGGCTTGCTATGAGATGGTCCCAATCGCCTATTGAAACTGGGTCGAAGTAAGGTACTTCTTTTGGAGATGAGGGCACTTCTGGGTCAGAATAGCACAAATCTGTATTATCTGACGATTCCTCTTTATCATCAGAGAAATCGTACCAATTGGATGAGCTTCCTGGATCTCTGTCAGGTAACTCTTGAAAGAGATATCCAGGGAGATCGATGTCTTCATGGACTTGAGATGTTGAGGCTTGGTCGGTAAAACGACTTTAAAGTTTTTGTGTCAACTGTCTCAGAGGAGTGTCGGGATCATACCCTAACCCATATGAAGACTTTTCTACATGACCGTAGAGTCTCCAATCTTCCAGCTGGCTTTTGGTCAAGGCGGGCCCCAATGGCGTGAGAATACCGCGGCCTTCTCCCAAACCGACTGGGTTCTGAGCGTCAAAGCCCATTTTCTTCATGATAGCTTGTGCCACAGGACTATATAAAGATAGTTGAGGCATACCTTCGTTTTGGAAGGGTTCAAGCAAGGAATTTGATGAAGAAGCATCCGATCTATGAAAGAAGATCGGCTTTTGCTTTGGTGATGTTGTCGGAACAACAAAGGTAGCAGACGTAGGATCTTCTACATCAGCAGGTGTCTCCGTCGGAGTGAGAGCAGGCTGAACATGCTGAGCGTCAGCTTGGCTTGACGATGCATCGTCTTCTGGCTCTGAGTCCGAGTCTGTGTCTTGCATGATAAACACGAGAGAAACAACAAATTTGCCCCCAGGCTTTTGCTTTGCCTTCTTCACTCTGGTTGTGATGACCAAAGGTTTTGAAGATTTGAGGGAGATGAGGAAGGGAGATTGACTACTCTCTTCTAATTTGCCGGAGGGTTTGTTTTCTTCCGGTGATTTTTGAGGAGCCTTGCCTTTATCTTTTTGGAGATTTTCAGCAGGGGGTGCTATTTCCTCTTCTTCTTTTTCTCCTTCATACATCTGGGAGTCTGCGAAGTGGACTTCTTTACCTTTGAAGGGTTTTCTGTCCGCAAAGACTCGATGTACCATGCCGTCGTCACCGACGAACTTGATGCATTGATGTAGAGTTGAAGGGACAACACCGTTCTCGTGTATCCAGGGGCGTCCGAGAAGGATGTTGTAGCATGAAGGGGTTTTTATTGCATACACAGTGACTTCAGAGATAAGATCACCGATCTGCAATTTGAACCTGATTTTGCCGATAGGCCTTTGAGTACTCCCATCGTATCCAAAGATAGATACAGATGTGTGGCTTAGCTTGCTGGGTGGGATGCCCAACTCTTCGAGAGCCGAAGTGGAGATGAGGTTGAGTGCAGAACCTGGGTCGACCTGAACTCTATGTATAGGCATTTCCTTGATGTACCCTGTGAAGTACAGGGGTCGGTTGTGCCTTGCTTCGCCAAGTAGGAGGTCGTCCTTTGTGAAGGCGATGGTTGCACTGGCTGCTTTTTGCACCGAGAGGCATTCAATGCATGATCCCTCAGTTTTCTTTTCTCCCTTTGAGGAAGTTTCAGAGTTTTTGACCCGGTAGTCCATTTCAATTTGGAGGACTTGCGGGGCGTGTTTGTCGACATCCTCATTCAGTTTTTGTAATTCTGAGATGAGATTATCACGAGTGCGTGGAGACATTCGTAATAAATCCAGGATGTGCAGTCGTGCAGGTATGTGTTTGAAGTGCTCAACCAAGTCATACTTGAAAGCCTCCTTAGGGCCTGCATGTTCATCATTGTTGCCACTGGGGGCGCTTACAACATCTTTTCCCGAAGGATTTACATAAGTAAAGGAAGATTGGTTGTAATTTTTGTGGTAGTCCAGGTCCGAGCGGGTGCCTCTACCAACTTCGAGAGCTTCTTGAGAAGGATCTTCGCTTGGAAGATTGCCTTCATGATCAAGAGGCTGTCGTTTTTCATCTACTGGGGATGCATCTGCAGCAGAGTTGCCATCCTCAGTGATTGTGTTGCACGGAGCATTTTCCGGGAGCGAGTCCTGAACAGCATCCAGCAGCTTTTCTTCTTCGTTGACCCATCCATCATCCCAAGTTGGGTTTTCTTCATGATGATAAGTCGGGAAGAATGTGTATTCTGAAGTCACAGTCTCAGGAGAAGAAACCTGAGAGGGTGTCATCTCTGTGAAAGTCACGTGAGACGAGGTAGCTCCAGAAGATACATTGCTAGGCGTCGTCGGAGTATAGGTAATCTCATCAGACGACACTTCAGAAGAGCTATAGTCCTGATATATTACATTACAGGAAGCTCTGATAGGAGATGTTGCCTGCTCGGAGTCAGACTCATCCTCGGATGTAAGAGGATCGTCAATCCAGCAATGTTCTCCATTTTCAGGAGTTAAGGGTGGATGTACCTGATTATCTTCAGGGACTTCAGGCTCTGGGTTGCGAGGAGGCTCGTTAACACGATCTTGCTCTTGTTCTAGAGCGAGACGCTGCAAGATCCTTGCATATTCTTCAAGATCAGGCATGGGAGCCAGATCCTCTTCTTCGTCTTCTCCGTGTGGCTCAACATAGTTGATTTCCACTGGAGCAATGACAGGTGCTGGGTTAACAGCATCTTCTTGTGCAGCCACTTGATCTTCTTCATCATCAGACCAGGATTCTTATGGTTGCAAAGGGTTATACCAGATTACTGGCATACGGTGAGTTTCAGGAACCCATTCTTCATCGGAGAGATATTCTCCTGTTTCAAGGGATTCTTCCCACTCATCGGTGTAGCCGGACTCGAATCCATCATCGGTGTCGCTGGACTCGTATCCATCAATGGAGAATCCAACTACCGAGTTGCATGAGTATGATGCCCCCTGCATGGCTTCTTTTTTGAATTGAGGTGGCATGAAATCACTGAGAGTGAAGTTTCTTACCGCCTTTGAAGTCTCTGGAAGGGACGTTTTTGTTGCCCCAAGTGAAGTGGTAGAGGAGGCCTCTGCCTTTTCATGAACTTCTTGTTTTGGCTGGGTCTTCTCTTGCCGTTTGAGCCTGAGGAGATGTTTCCTAGCCTGCCTTCGCTGTTGAGCTGTCGGCTTTGTTTTCACGATCTCCCAGTTTTCATCTTCCAGGAGATCGGGATGTACCCATATAGGTTGTCCATCGGGTGTTGGATAGGGAACCAGCTCCTCGGACGCTTGAATTTTGTTTATCACCATGAAGGAAGTAGTGATCTTCTTCTTCAGTGATTTTAATGTTTGTCCACATGACACCATGTTGACGGAGGCAGTCCCATAGTTTTTGTCAAAGGTGATGACTTCGTTTTTCCACATCTCATTGATCTTCTCTCTCACAACAAAGCATTGATTGAGAGGATGCGAGATCATCTGGTGGTATGGGCAGTACCGAGGATCGTTAGTTTTGCCAACATCGCCCGGTCTTTTGGGTTTAGGCAAGGTGAGCTTGCCGTTTGCCACGAGAGCCCCGAAGATTTCGTCAACATCTTCATCGAACGGGTATTTCTTTTCTACTCGCTCTTTGAAGGCATCAGAGAGTTCAGGTCTCTTACCTGCAGCTCTGTTTTCAGCTTTCTTTGGTTGCTGAGGAGCTGACTTGGTTTGCACATTGAGGACCTCTTTCTTCTTTGGTTTAGAGGTTGCAATGGCGGTTGGCTCTTTTCTTGATGACTTCTGACTGTTGAGGTCTTTAATCACCGTTTCAGCTTCCATAGAAGCTTCCAGGAGTTCTCCCAGGTTTTTTTATTTGTTGCCGATGATCATGGAGCGTATTCTGGCTCTCATGTTGTTTCGGCAGATGTCGACTAGCGACGCCTGTGGCAATACATCTGAACATTTGTATGCCATTGCTTTCCACTTGTGAATGAAGTCATAAGTTGACTCATTCTCTCCCTGTTTTAGGCTGCAGAGCTGAGCCATAGTAACAGGATGATCCTCACCTTGGAAGTGGGTCAGGAAGCGTATCTCTAGCATAACCCAGTTCTGAATGGAGTTCTTCGGAAGAGTGGAGTACCAATCGAAGGCCGTACCTTTTAGGGTACTTGCAAAGAGGCGGATCTTGAGTGCATCTTGATCCGCGATAGCTCCCGTCAAAATCTTGAAGTGGATGACGTGCTGTCTGGCTGATCCTTTCCCCGTATATGTTTGGAGAGTGGGATGTTTGAATTTTGTGGGGAACGGGACCGAGTCCATCCATAAAGGATATGGTGGCTTGATCCCATGCTCCTTGAGTATATCCTCTTCTTTTGCTTTGGTGAGGATACTGTCTACGTCCTTTTTGGTAAGGGCGCGTGACTCATTTTCTTCTCCATTTCCCTCGTTATTGCTATGATTCGGAGGAGGCTCATTGTTCACCTGATTTTGGACAACAAGGAGAAGGTTTTTCATCAGAGTTTCAATCCTCTGCTGGCCTTGTTCCAACTGCTGGATGCGTGTGAGCGCATCATCTTGAGGTGGATTCTGAGGTGGTGGCTCAGAACTTGTAGCCAAGACGTTCATCCCTCGGGATTTGAACGAAAAAACCGTCCTGGTGACTGAGCTGAGGCTCATTCTTTTTGATGAAGAGCTTGATGAAGGATTACTCTCCCGTCCTTGGCTGGAAGGGGCAGGAGATTCTTCGGGATGTCCTTGTGTCCTGGTGACGCTACGGGTCACCGGACGTCGGACATGGATTTTTGATGCTGACTTTTGGCGTCTTCTGGTTTTTCCAACCATATGGACGGCAGCAACTTGGTCGGGTCTTTCTTTTTCGACCCATTTGTGGGAGACTTGAAGTGTAGGAGGCTGGGTCCGTTGCTTCTCTAGTCTCTTTTGTCGATATGACGCACGGCGGCGTGCTCGACGAGCGATTTGAGCTTCAGTCAGCTCTGGCTGGGCTCTGACGATGAAGGATGTGCTCCCTCGGGCGCAGCAGCCGAGCTTGTCTTCTTTGTAGCTAGGCAAGGACAGGATCCGGACCCGGTCCTTTGCCTGTTGCAGCGAAGCTTTGAACCTTTCGAATTCGGCCCCTGTAGAGATGAAGGGTCGAACTAAAGGAGTGTAGGCCTTAGCAGGTGCTTGTAGAGGCCTGGTGATGCATGATCTGATTTTGGGCCTGTAGGAACAAGCCGGCTCATGCTGGTTTGACTTGGGAGTCAAGTTGGAGATGGGTCTCTCCTCTTTCATGTAGGCAAGAGGGTAGAACTGGTTCTCCTTGAGTGGGGCCAGGTATGCTGGCTTGGTGGAGGTTTGAGACCTTCTTTGTTTTGGGGAAGGTCTTGGAGACCAAGTCTTAGGGTAGACCTGGTTGTTTGTGGGTCGAGGCTTCGCGGCGGGCTTCGGGCTTTTGGGCACTCGCCTTTGGTGTCACGAGAGTGACACGTTGAGAGGCGATCTTCTGCTTTTTGGCAGGAGCAGCTTGTTCTTCGGGAAGTGGGAATGGTCCCAGTGTCCCGAAGACGATGGTCCGGGGAGTCGAGGTCGACCCGGAGTTCGGAGAGTTGCCGAGGGAGTTGACGCTTCGGCAGCTGTCAGGGCGCTTGTAAGTGCGCTCGGTTTGCTTCTGTTGAAGCATGAGTTGGTGCTTGTTTTCATCGAAGGTGATGATCAGTGAAGCTGCCATTGTTAGTTTCAAAATTTTTCTGAAACAAGACCTCATCCATTAGTAATCACAAGAATATAATGATCATAAATGGGGAATTCTATGATTTTGTCTTTTCAAATCGCTCAAGGGACGTGTCCCAAGCAATATGAAGAAGGCAAAAAGCCATAGAGGGTACAATTGTTCTGGTTGCAAGCATGGTAGGCTCGAAATGAGCGTTCCAATGACTGCTAGAAGCAATTGTATACCTAAATTCGACTTATCGAGAAGCGGAGCTTGCTCGAGATAAGAAGAATATAAGGTAGGAGTTACAAATGTGCTGGTCACAGATACAGTAGACCCTGAAAGGACGTACCAGTATTGCTAGGTACAAATGTTGGAAATCGCATCCATGAGATGGGATTCTCTTTTTGAAAGGTCAGAAATGGATTCGTCAAAGAGAGCAGGTGGCATTCCGATTCAAATACGGGCTCAACGATTTCCGCGAGCGCCAGTACTCAGAAGGAAAGAGACCACAATTTCTCGAATCTGAATCCAAAAGTGACGAGTTTTTTTTTTTTGAAATGTCAAGATTGGTTCCATCAAGGAGAGCAAATGGTATTCTGATCTGAACACGGTCTCGGCGATTTCCGCGAGCGCCAGTGCTCAGAAAAGAAGAAACCAAAATTTCTCAGATCTGAAATCAAAAGTGACGAGTTTTTGAAGATTTTTTTTTTCTGAAATGATTTCTTTTATTTTATTATTTTTTTTATTTTTTTATTTATTTATTTTTTAAAAAAAAATATTTTTTTTTATTTATTTTTTTTTATTTTTATTTTTTTTTCGAAGATTTTTGTTTTTTTTTTAAGATGTTTTTTGAAAATCTTTTTTTTTTTATTTTTTATTTTTAATTAATTTTTTCTAAGATTTAAAGACGAGAGAGTACACATAGGCCTCCTAACCCGGTCTTATGAAACCTCAATTGATAGAATTGCCCCCAGGTAAGGGTAGGACTACTTAATGAACCCGTTTGGAGGACCCTTGCCTAGAACAGTCAAGCTGTCTCCACACTCTGGACAAGACTTTTCTTGAATCAATCGTGATCAAAGAACGCAATTGGTTTAACCTTAGTAGTCTATGTCTTTTTTTTTCAAATCCCAAATAGACTCATCGAAGAGAAACGATGGCCCAAAACCTTAGTCGAACGGGCTCAACATTTCTGCAAGCACCAAAGAACGATAGGATAGGATCAAAGTTTCTCAATTTTGAATCCGAACTAAGAAAACTGATTTTTTATTAATTTTTTTTTTAAATCTCTAATGAACTCATCGAAGAGAAACGATGGTCCAAAACCTTAGTCGAACGGGCTCAACATTTCTGCAAGCACCAAAGAACGATAGGATAGGATCAAAGTTTCTCAATTTTGAATTCAAACTAAGAAAACTGATTTTTTTTTTTGAAAAGAGAAAGAATGGAAACAAACTCAAAGAAATAGGAATTTCCAAAAAATCCCATCTCATTTTATTTTAGGATGCAAAATCCAACATAGGCTACCAGCTAGAAAGTAGCCAAGGAATCCGGAAAAGAAGTATAAGCATAGAGCAAAACGTATGATATGCAAATATTTCATTTCCGAGCACCGTGTTCTCAAATGAACGAGTCCCACTGGGTGTGCCAGCTTGATGGAACGCGCTCCGAATGCCGAGGGTGCTACCGGCGTCGGCGGACGTGGGAGTCCGTCGGGTCCGGCCCTTTCGCGCCCGGGGGGCATGAAGCGTGCATCAACATTTCTTTTGTGTGGGTGTGCCAGATTTTCTATTTTACTTGTAATTGCAAGTGGTAATCCGGAGATCAACCTTCGCAAGTAAAAAGGAAATCAACTTCTTTCAAGTTTTCCATTGCACAAATATTTAAGAAAAGAGACATTTTCTTGGTTTGCCGTGAAAGGCGATTTTGTTTGGCATTTATAGCCGATTTTGGCGTTTATAGCCGATTTACAATTCTCATCAATAATGAAAGACAAGAGTTGTGATTTTTGTATCTTTTAGAAAAATACAAACTACAATGAAAAGCAAGAAAAGGAGGATCTAACTTCTCAGGAGATTGTGGGGGACTCGTTCAGATTGACGGTCGCAAGCCATATATGGGCTTCGCCCTCATCCATGCAGATGAGAACAGAGGATGCTCTTGATTCGATTGGCTTGGCTATAACCTCAGATTTTTAGAGGACAAAGACCAAGAGGAGGTCCTATGTCCGATAAAAAGCTAAGTAGACAGGCTGAAAAGCCACGTCTAAGCCATTGGAGGCAGCGGGAGAAGGCAAGGACCTTAGGGGGGTACCCCCCAAGGGACTTTTGTCACCTTGTAGTAGTGGCCGGTGCAGAACTTCAGCAGAGTTTTTCTCTCTTTTTCTTTCTCTCAGATTTCTGGATCTGTGGTGCTTTGGAAGTGATCTCCGATTGATCGATCCGGATTTCAATGGAATGCTCTCCTATTTATAGGCTTTTGGTAGCCATTTAGGAGAGTTTATGGGCTTTAATGGCTTTAATGGGAGGAGTTACAAGATTTATTTCTTGATTTTGTAACTCCTTTTTCCTTGAATCTGATTGGCCGATGGAGATTAACGGCTTTTAATCACCTTAATTACCATAATGGGAGGAGTTTCATGGGTTAAATGCCATGAATCAATTGACTTGTAACTCCCAAATGCTTGCTTCTGATTGGGCCGTCCAAAGAAATGAATTAATGACTGCAATAAAGCTAGTCAATTAACCACATTAATTGGTCGCCGAGCAGTCGAAG
Source organism: Umbellularia californica (assembly GCA_028538565.1). Classification (NCBI taxonomy): domain Eukaryota; kingdom Viridiplantae; phylum Streptophyta; class Magnoliopsida; order Laurales; family Lauraceae; genus Umbellularia; species Umbellularia californica. Next base: position 44,730,836 of record JAPQWN010000009.1, read on the forward strand.
AGTCGCGGGCCGTGCCGTGTCTTCTGGAATTCTTCTGGCGATGATCATCGATGGATCTTCATGCTGATCGACATCGGATGAACATGTAACTTCAGACAGTGATAGCTAAGAGCGGGCCGGTGACATCTGTCCTGTCGATTTTTCGATCGATTGGGCGGAAAGTACACTTTTTTGGTCGACCGGTTGGCGATCAATGTTGATTTTGATACTTTTGGAGGTTGACCCGTGATTTTGACGGATGTCGGAGGACATGAGTCAATTTCAAGCACTAAAAATCACATTTTCAGGAAACCACAGGGGCCAAAGTGCGCGAAACGCGAAAAAGGACGGAAAAACGGGTCACCAGCGAAAAATCCGGTGACCCGGACTTCCATGGTCGCCGGCGACCCTGGGGGTTTTTCCCCTGTTTTTGGTCCGTTTTGTGGTCTTTTTCGTCGCCGTTTTCTTCTGTATTTTTCCTGACATTTCTTCTCATTTATTGGCTTGATTTCCCTGTAGAAAACCTGATGAGAATCCTTGCATTTTTAGAGTGCAAAGTTTCCAATTTTCCGGGAAAGCCGAAGACTTTGTCGCGTAGAGCTGCTGTTTTCCGCCAGAAGCTGAAACTTGGTCAAACGATGTCGGAATGACCTGAAATTTGAGGTGAAGCCTCCTGAGCAATAAATAAGACCAACCATAGGCTTTTGTTTGAGTTTTGAAGCCGTTTGGGGTCCCATCGATGCTTCACTTAATTTTGCTGCGGGGAAAATGCCGAGCTTTGATATGTGGCCAAACGATGTCCGATTGACCTGAAATTTGACGGGGAGCCTATTGGAGTCATTTTGAGATGTTCCATGGGCTCTGTTTTGGATGTCATGGTCCCGGGTTGCTCCGTCGCTGGTAGGCTTGATTTTCCCTCGGAGCATCCAAACCTGGTCAAACGTTGTCGGAATGACCTGAAATTTGACGTGCAGCCTTTTGGAAGCATGTTGAAGCCACTCATGCACTTGGTTTGATGAGGGAAGGCTTCGGTGGTTCCCGCCGCCGGGAGGCTTGATTTTGCTGCTCGAGTATTGATGGAGGGTCAAACGTTGTCGGTTTGACTTGAAATTTGGCATGGAGCCCTTTTGAGACATGCTGGAGTCATCCGTAGGCTCTGATCGAAGTTTTGACGTCTCCGATGATGTCACCGCCGGGAGCGCCATTTTAGCTGTCGGAGAAGCGAAGTTAGGCCAAATGATTCTGAAATGGCCCGAAACTTCATGTGTACTCTTCTCTTGGCTATCTTGAAGGATCTTGCAGTTTTTGTTTGATTCTGACAAGATTTGATTTTTTGGAGAAATTGCATTGCCTATTTATGGCAGGTTGCGACTTCATGCAGCTTTCTTGATGTTGAAGAGGCAAAGTGACATTTTTGGTGTCAACAAGGCTCCAATGACATTTTCTTTAGCTGCCGTATTTGATCCTAGGTTAAAATTAAGTGGTGTATAGTTTTTTATTGATGGAATAAATAAAAACATGAATTATATAGATTTAAATGTTTTTTCAAATATTAGGGCAAATTTAGAAGCACTTTTTCAATTTTATTGTGAGCAAATGGGTACAACTGGGCTTAGTATGGGCCATTTAGAAGTCCAGCAAACAGGTGTTGGTGAGTGAGATGTGTGGTATTCTTCTCTGTCTACGGGCATGGCATCCAGCTCAAGCTCAAGTAACACTGTGACGGAGTTATCATCGTATCTTGACGTCGGTGTAATACGGGTGCAGGATGCATCTAGTTTTGACCTTTTACCTTGGTGGAAGCAACAAGAAAGCATTTATTCGGTGTTGGCCGCCATGACTTGTGATCTATTGACTATTCCAATGTCTTATGTAGCATCAGAACAGGCTTTTAGTGCAGGTGGACGTGTGGTGGATGACAAAAGAACCAATCTGACTGAAGAAACGATGGAGTGTTGTGTTTGCCTACGAGACTGGTATTTGGCAGATAAGAGGAAGTAAGAGTTGACATCAATGGAAGATTATGATCCAGCAGAATACATTAGTGGACTACACATCTGATTTTTTACTTTTTCCTTCATTGTAATTTTTAAATTTATAAGTTTTTCATTCTTTTTTATTTTTATTTTCTAAAAAGTTTGTAAGGTTTTGAAGGTAATCCTATTTAGAAACCTTCAAGAAGTTAAGATCCAAATGGTTTTCTCTTCTCAGTGGAGTAGGTCGAGTTTGACCGAACCACTTAAATATCTTTGTCATTCTCCGTGATTGTGTGATGTTAAAATTTTTTACTTATTTGATAATTCAATAGCACTGAAAAGAAAATCCATTAATTTTTAACTGTTTCATTATCGAAAATACAGTGGCTATAATGCCACTTAAAATCCAAATGGTTCTCTCTTACACTAACTATGTCTTTGACTCTTTCTATATGAACTCAATTTCTATGTATTCTATACGAACAAACATAAAGGATGGTAATTATAAACAAATAGTTCAACTAATGATTTTTATTTTTATTTTTTGTTACAATCACTGATGAATTTATAGTGTTGAACTCATAAAATCCTTTTGAAGCCTTATTGTAGAGCATCACGAAGTATTAAAAATCTATAGTTAAATAAATTCAATCATCCGAATTTTTTTAGTGAACTATGTTTGATTGTTCACAACAAATGGAAAAACAAAGTTTTAGTAATAAAAAAATTTAATTTTACTTTATCAGAACCTAAACATTTTACTTTTTAAAAGACAAGTAAAGTAATTACACTACCATTTGCCAACTTTTCACTTCACTTCTTGAAAGACATGTTAGTTTTTGTTTTATTCTTTTTTTTTTAATACTTAAAAAAAAAAGGAAAAAAAACAATGCAGGCCCGCCTGGCCCACTGGCGCGGCTTCCCGTCGCGGGCGGGGCCAGGGTTTTTCCCTAGCGGGCCGGGCCGACTATGAAGCAGCCGGCCTGGCCCGTTTGACATCCCAAGTTTTAGCCATTGATCACTATGATTATCAATTATCCATACAGTGGGCCCCACATCCAACTGGAGATGCATCCTTGTTCCTATCCACGACCTTATATAAATTCCTCTCATCCCACAGCCTCAGCTTCTTTCTCTTTCACCCACAACACAGCAGCAAAAAAATGGCATCACTTCCTCTCCTCCGCCTCTGTCTCCACCCTTCCCCCAAAACCCTAAAACCCCCAACCTCCTCCCTCCGCTCCCCTCCCTTCCTCCTCCCCCTCAAATCAACGGCCAAGATCTCCCCTCCTCCTCCCAAACCCCTCTCATCAAGGCCAAGGCCTACCATCTCCATGTCCTACAACCCCACCCCCGCCTCCGACCGCCTCATCTCCGCCGCTTCCTACTTCCTCCCCTTCTTCAACGGCATCCAGTACGGCCGCTTCCTCTTCGCCCAATTCCCCTCCCTCGGCCTCCTCTTCGAACCCATCTTCCCCCTCATGAGCCTCTACCGATCCATCCCATACGCCAGCTTCGTCGCCTTCTTCGCTCTCTACCTTGCGGTCGTCCGAAACCCCGCTTTCAGCCGCTATGTACGCTTCAATTCGATGCAGGCCGTCGTCTTGGACGTTCTCCTCGCGATTCCGATCCTTCTGCAGAGGATCTTAAGCCCCTCTAGGGGTTTAGGGTTTAGCATTTTGATGTTGGGGTATAATGCAATCTTCGTCTTCGTCGTCGCCTGCTTTCTCTACAGTGTTGTTTTCTGCATTCTGGGGCGGACTCCGTATCTTCCTATCGTCGCCAGCGCGGCGGATCGTCAGCTCTGAAGTGGGGTTTGGTTGGAACCAAAGGACTGAAAATGGGGTTTTGGTTTGGAGGGTTTTGAGGTAGGTTTTCTGCACTTTGTTTTGTGTTTAGATACTGCATTATAATCTTTTCAGAAAAAAGGGGTTTATGGGTTTTGTTGGAATTGGGTGATTCAGAAAAGGGGTTTATGGGTCTTTGGCAATTGGGTGGTTGGAGGAGGGGTTTTGGGGATGTTGAATAGTGGTTCTTTATTTCTTGTCTTAAACCCTAAAAGAGGAAGGGGGAAATGTTATTTTGAAACTCTAGGGTTGTGGGTGTGTTGGATTTTGGATGAAATAGATGAAGAGAATTATAGCAGATGGGAATTTGATGTTTGTTTGTTTTAATCCTTTTGTGATTTGTATGGTGGTTCTGTAAACTGAGTTGAGTTGCCTTGGAATTTAACAGAGTTAAAATGCATCATCTGAATTTGGGATGCATTTTATCACACTTCATTGAACTCAGCTAAATTCAAGCAGGTGAGATTATTACAGCGCTATTCTTATTGATTGGTGAACTGCTACCTGAGTTATTTATGCCTATAAGGTTTTTTATTTGACCTTAGTACATGTGATCACTTCCTTGGTGTGATGAAGTGGTTTGGGTATATCCCCCTCTGTTTTCTGTTTTAGTTTCAGATGGGCATTTCAATCCAATTGAGAGTCTCTTTTTGTTATTCACTTCGACCCATCAGCTCAATCTGAACATCACTAAGCGCATTAAGCATTGAGATATATAGGAATTCACACTGAAATGAAATCTTACAAATGGATTGAATCAGGATAGGAATTCACAGTGAAATGAAATCTTCCAAATGGATTGAATCCGGATATAAGATGGAGTTGTACATGAAATACTCACCAGCGTATGTATGGAATCACTAGGGTGATGGTTGGGTTATTTCCATCTTCCCTTTCCCAGGAAAATTCTCAAAAATAAACTTTTGACATCTTTTCAAAAAAGCATGAGTAAATTTGAATATTTCAACACAGTATAAAATTTTCTCATAATTCTTTTAATCAAGTACTCTTCAGAAATTTATTTTTTTTAAAATGAAAAGAAAATCCTTATGACGAGTTTAACCTTGTTTTGTCTCCAAAACCAATCCAAAATTTACTTTATGGGCCGGCCCTATGGATCAAATGATGATGATTGGGTACCTTCTTTTAATAATTCAAGTCGGTCTAATATTCATATGCCTAAGCTTCAACTTGGTTTAGATAATCATAACCATTTAGTTTAGTTGGTTTTTCAGTTATTTGGAATTCATATAAACTATTCTTTTTAATTATCCATGCATAAGTGTAGTTGAAGTGGGCCCACTACGTCATTTCAAGTCAGTCTTGGGGTTGTTTTCACTGAATTTCCATGTGCCTAAGTGTCAGCTTGATTTAGATAATTATAGCCATTTAATTTAGTTGGTTTTTTAGTTATTCGGAATCCATATAAACCCTTCTTTTAATTTAGGGATATCTACCAGAAAAATCCCCTTCAATAGGAAAACTACAGTTGAGGACCTTAAACTTTTATAATGACGGCCAAGGACCTCCAGCTGAAATCATCTTTTTTTTTTTCTCTCTTATTTTGCCGTATCTTTGTTGATCTCAACGTAACCATATTCCTTATTCATGTTATATATATATAAAAAAAGCACCGTATTTCTTGTTCCTAAGAATCGATCTCTTCACTCAAATCGAAAGAAACTTAGGTAGCGTTTGGTTCGTTGGAATAGTTTTAGACATGAAGGGAATGGAGAGCGAAATGATGAGTTTGGAATGGAATTAGGCAGGAATAGTCATTTCCATTCCAGCGTTTGGTACGCTAAGGAATCAATCCAGTAATATAACTCTGAATTCCTGTTTTTGCGTTTGGTATACGGGATTGATGTTCGGAATGGAATAAAATTTACATAAAACTGACCAAAATACCATTGTTGGAATTTTGGAATGGAATGGCCTTGTTAATATTAATAATATAATATTAATATATCATTAATAATAATATTAATAATAATATACATTAATATAATATTAATAATATTATTATATTAATTATTATTATAATTATATTAATAAATAATATAAATTTATAATCATATTATTATTATAAATATTAAAAATAATATATTATAATATAATATTATAATATTAAATACAATTATAATATTATTAATAATATAAATTATTATATTATTATAATAATAATTATGTTAATATTATATTAATATTATAATTATTATATTAATATTATAATTGTTATATTATTATAAAATGCCCTTGTCTGGGGCATTTTGGTCTCAACCAAAAAACATAAAGGAATGGAATGGCCACTCCTCTGTCTCTTCAGTGGAATGGCCATTCCTCTACTTAAAGGAATGGTCATTCCGCCACTTTTGTGCGAACCAAACGCTATAATGATCATTCCGTTGGAATGATTATTCCATTCTGACTTTCATTATAGTGAACCAAACGCAACCTTAAGTCTCATATTCTTCTGTCATGAGTAATATTTATTGACATCAATAAAACATTTCTTGGCATCAACATAAACTTTTGTTGGCATCGACAAAAACGTTCAGTTAGCACAATCAAGTGACCCTTATATAGGTTAGGCATTTATACATAGAATTTGTCGACGTAGACAGAAGATTTCTCGACAGTAACATAAACTTTTGTTTACGTCGACAAAAACACCCAATTAGCACAATCAAGTGACCACTGTGCACATTACATGTTAAACATTTATACATAGAGTTTGTTGACGTCGACAGAAGATTTGTCGATATTGACATAAAATAACCTTAACTTGGGATTAGGGTTATGTTGACATCAATAAAGAAAGGGCAAAACGGGAAAAAGAAAGAGATAATTTAGGCTGGAGGTCCTTGGCTGTCATTATAAGAGTTTAGGGTCCTCAACTGTGGTTATCCTATTTAAGTGGATTTTTCCGGTAGATGTCCCTTTTATTTATCTATGCATAAATGTAGTTGAAGTGTTCTCTTTAATGACGTATTAAAAGAAAAATGTGGAAAATTGACATATGGGTATGTTATTTTTATTTTTGTTATGGTGAGGATTTGATTGCAAGAATTATAGAAAATTTTATATTTTTTTGAAATAGTCAAATCTTAATGTACTTTTTGAAAGTTAATTAAAAGTTTTTATAATATTTTTAAATTATCCATTCCCACAAAAGGAAAGGTTATTTGGGTCTTGTTTCTTTGCTGGAATTCATAGAATTTCTATTTGATGAATTTCTCAATTCTTAGACAGTGGAATTTCTGGATCCTCTTTTTTACTGGAGCATCCACAAATTCTAAAAAAAAAAAAAAAAAAATGAAAGGGCTGGATTTCCAAGAATTCGACAAGTCATTTGAGGCTTCTCTTTTGGGAAATTCTATATGCACCCCTTGATATGCTGAGCACACCCACATTCCTTATGAACAGTGATTTTTTTTTCCTAGAATGTGGGTGTGCTCAGCATATAAAGGGGTGCATGTAGAATTTCCCTTCTCTTTTTCCCTTTTTATTTATTTATTCTAGCTATAAAGGGAGCTTGCATGAACAACAGAAAGCAAACAAAACAAAACAAAGGCCACCAGCTAGGCTAAGTCTGACGAACTAGACTTACTGGTGGGAAATGGGGAGACCCATTCGGATTTAAAGAGATGTTAACATGATTTATAGCTGATGGCCTATTTATAGAGAAAACAGTATTCAAAAGGTATGCTGTGGAGAGTCTGATTGAGCTTTGCTATCATTGGCTTCTGGCTGAGTTTGTGGAAGAGGTCCTGATGACTCTGGAATCAAATTCTGAGGTTGCAAAAATATCAAAAGCTCCTACTTTAAAATGTCTTTCTTTTTCATATATATGTTGAATAAGTACGACAAATCACAAGTAATGGTGACTAAAGAAATTACAATGAATATGCATTTAGTTGTTGCTGTCTTTGAATTCCAAGATCATCTCAAAGAGACGATTAAAAATCCAAATGAATCTCCTTGGAGAGAAAGATTCGAAGTCAGGAAAATAGCTCGTGTGGTGGAGAGGTACCCTCAAGTTCTAATTTTAGCACCATCGAAACACTCAGTTGAGCAAACAAAATAAAAGAAGTTAGCATGGGTCCTGTTCATCTTATTGCTATAGAATTGAAGTAATCACTGCCATAATTGATGTATTTGTTTGGATATCCTGATGTCCGGGATGTGGGCTCTTTGATTTTTGAATTGATACTTCTTTGGCATAAGATCGGTTGATCTTATGATGTTGTATTTTAAGGGGTCTTCCCGCTTTTGTTAATTAAACCTTCACTTACCTTTAAACTATAGAATGCGGATGGATTGTCAAAAATTGGTTACCCAGTCCTAACAGTATTCAGACAATACTTGCCACAACACGTTAATCGAATCTTAGCTTCTGGGAATCAAACAAGAATTCTCATATGGGGGAAAAAACGCAAATGGGCTATGGGCCTAATTCCGAGCTTAATATTTTTAAATTCCAAGGGGGCAATTATACTATCAATGTCAAGAAATTCCCCTTCGTCAAGAATTCTGCTAAAGGAATAAGCCCTAAGCATGCATTTGTGCATGAAGAGTATTTTGCTCTTTGCGAATTTCTATTTATGTAGGAGAGGAATCCGACATTCTTACCTCTCATATCAGAAATTGAAATCCTCTTTATTTAGCAAACTTATGTCATTTTTTTCCCTTTCCTTGAGAAAAACGTATTGTGATCCAAAAAGGGGCTGCATTTAGCATCAAACGCAGATTCCTCTAGTCTCACAAATTCACAATAATGTGTAGAAAACATAATAATACTAAATAACAATAGTTTTCCTGATGTAAGTAAATGGATATGGTTGATTGAAAGAAAACTCGATATAGGGAAGTGAAAAGGCGGGTTATGTAGAGATGAATTAATTCTCCAAAGTCCATCGGTCCATGGTCCATAATACTTGTTCAAACTCCCGCCATTATACTATATTAAGTTAGGAAGTTTTGGTTTCAATTTTGACCATCGGTTATGATTTTCACCGACGGTTATGTAACTACTCTTACAACTATCCACTCATTTTTCCATCAAACCACTTATGTTTTAGTTGTTCTTATATAACTAGACCATTTTTGCTCTAATTTCGTTATTTCTATTTTATCCTAAACTTGTCCTATGGAAAAATGGTAACTTTATAAGATGTGATTATTTATTTTGTAGTGCACGGAGATAGGGTCATTGGGCTAGTAATTAGTTACATGGAAATTGGAATCCATGTTAATTTTGTGGTCCACCTTCCCATAGCCCGTAATCAGTACCAACTAATTAGAGCAATTTGTTACTTGGCAATTTCAATTACCACAATCAGGACCATTGATTATCGAGACTTTTCAACTATCCAAGCATCGCGTTCAGATCCAATGCACTCTTGCACTTCTCCAAAGGATCATAATTACCACACACCTGCATTAAATCCATCCGTTCAAACTCCCCCCATCATTTTTGAAAACCAGCATCACCCTTTCCGAGTTCTATATAAACAGCTCCTTCTATACTCGTAGCAAAACCGTCACTTTCCATGCAATTCATTTCCTTGGTTTTACTCTGGAACATTCATGGCATCCAAAAAGATGAGTTTGAAACTTGTTGTGGACAAGGAAAAGAATCGAGTGGTGTTTGCAGAATCTGAGAGCGATTTTGTTGATGTTCTCCTCAGCTTCTTAACGATGCCCATAGGGACTGTTATGAGACTCACTGGTAAGGAATCAAAAATAGGTGGCATGAGTAGGTTATACGAGAGTGTGGAGGATCTGGACGTGAAACTTCTACAGACAGAGGCATGCAAGAAAATGTTGCTCAAACCCACGAGCGCATCAGAAGATCACTGCAGGAATCTAAAGGTGAATGTTGACGACACAGAACCTACAAAGTTGTATTCATGTTCATGGGAGGGTTGTCCCCAAGGCTATAACTATGTCAGTAGCAGCTGCAATTCTCAATGTCTCTGTGGAAAATTTATGAGGAACCTTATAGTATTTGATGAGAAACCGAATGTCGGCGCGTACAGTAATGATGGAGTGTTTGTTAAGGGAAACATGAGGTTTATCATAAGAGACCATTTAGAGGTGCTTCCTGTTTCTATGACGGCAACATTTACACTGCTTAATGAGGTTGGAATTAGTGATGCGTCTGTGCTTGAGGAGAGGAGTTTGAATGTTGGGGCAGCAGAGGTATGGGCTGGTTCTTCTTTCTAGTGGAAAATATTGTTAATTGTTTAGTTTTTCTTTTCACTGCATATATAATGACCCCAGGTATTATGAACTCTATATTACATTTTCGGGGATTTGACAATTCAATGCCTTTTAGATACTCAATTTCCAAATTCATGACTCAAAGATACTAAATGTCACCATAGTCGTTTGACCTTAGATCCCATGATATCATGGGTTTTTAAAAACCCAAGATATCATGGGATCCAAGTAGCTTTTCAACTTTTAACATGTAGATCCCATGATATCATGGGTTTTTAAACCCATGATATCATGGGATCCAAGGCAAAAAAAAAAAAAAAAAAGGGAAGACCGGAGTCAAAGGACTCTAGTGACATTAGCTTACTTTGAGTCATGAATTTGGGAATTAGGTATCTAAGAGGTACTGAATTGTCAAATCCCCTACATTTTCCTTTTTGTAGGTTATGAGTCTTCTCAATCATATTTTACTCTCTAGAACGCCTTTGACAGACGTGTTCTTACGTGACCAAGATAAGATTGATACAGAAAACCATGATTTCAAAGCCAGTACTCATCATCTGACAGATTTGGCCCGACCTCAGGAAGAGAAAGGAATTGACAGTGATTCTAAGAAGATTAATGTGAAGCTCACTGTGAAGAAATCTGATAACAAGGTTGTGTATGCTGAATGTGGGGAACAATTTGCAGATCTACTCTTTAGCTTCCTCGCCTTCCCTCTTGGGGTTGTGTCTAAATTATTTGGTGGAGACTCTGGCATTAGATGTTTAGAAAACTTGCATAAAAGCGTACAAGTTCTAACAGGCTTCATGAAGTCTGAGGAATGCAGAGGCTTTCTAGCTGATCCCATTCTCAAGCGTTATTTCAGTTGCAGCAACCAACCACTTCAGATTAGAGAACAAGTCCCATGGCCGGACACATATATTTTCGGTCCAAGGAAACCATCTTTCAACATTGGCGGGAAACAATCTTTCACCATAAATCCAAAGTATCCCAAAGCAGTGACGGAGCTGGGGGGATCATTTATTGCTGGACCGGCAATGTTCTTGGTAACTGACGATTTGAATGTGAAACAGCATTCACCCATGCTAGTCATCACTCTACTTAAGAATTTGAACATCCCCATCAGCGATTTAGAGGAGCATGTTTTTAGTGTGGGAAAGAAAGAGGTAAAGGCAAAACAAAGCCATAGATAAATTTTCGTGATTGTCAGGGGGCAGGGGATCCTAATAGGCCTGCTACTCTTGTTCCCTTTCTGTTTCCATATGGTCAGTTCCAGTACTCTATAGAAGTCTGGACTGCCTATGCAACCCAGCCCATTTGACTTGTGATAAAGGAAACAGAGTCTAGCATATCCCACATGCTTAAATTTGCTATGGGTTGGGCTTAAAGATGTCTGGTCCTTGACCAGGCTGTTGGTTTGTTGTCAACCATTTACAGTTCCTTCCATGACAACATTATATTGTTTATCATGACAAGTTTGTTGATATTGTACTGTAGCATATGTTCAGATTTCCACTTGCAACTTTAAAATTGCTTAAAGAATATTAAAATAGCAACGATGGGAAGAAATTTTTTGTAATTGAATAGCCCACATAATTGGAAGCTGATCAAATTTGTTCTTATTGCAGGCTGCGTCTTTGTTGATGGCTTCTTTGATCTCTAAAACAGTTTTGACTGATGTCTTCTACCCTAAGAAGGAAGATATTAAAAATTGAGGTCTGACTTTACAGGATTGCGAAGTACATTTTCACTATTGAGTCGGAGAAATATATCTTTCTGGTTTTGGTTTTGTTTGCTGATTTTATCTCTTGAAAGTACTTCTTTTGGAAAATGGAATGTGATGAACTTTGAGTTCTATTTTGTTATTGTGTGGCAATGTCAATCTTAAAGGTCGATCACATCAGATCATGGAGTCTAGATCCGTTGAATGCTGTCCCACATGCATCCCATCATCAGTGGATCAAGGAGTGTAACCCACAATGGACCTGCGTAGAGGAAATCTGAGCAGCTCAAAATGAAAACACCCACCTTATTTATGTGATGTCCTAAATTTTAGGCCAAAATCATTGATAACATGATTAATAATGCAGAAGAACGTATTAGTTTTGTTCGCAATGGTACGTGCAATATTCTTTACCAGAAAAGAGAAGAAAAAAAGATGTTTAATCTGTTAGGGATCGAACAACACCACGATAAAAAAAGAATCAAACACAATCACACAGCAAGCACGCGACATTTACATGGGTCACCAGATGTGGACTATGTCCACGTAGATTCAAACTAGTTCACTATGTTTGAAGATCATCACAAGAGGACTGGTCCTCCTTGTGCTTATAATAGTACAAAACCCTCCCAGATTCTCCCTCAGGAGTACAATGCTCTCACACACTCAGAATAAATAATGAAGCCCTAAAATCACCCAAACACCAACAACCAGCAGATCTGACCTTGTAACAAAGGGTTCAGATTTAACTGCCAGCTTACATATTTACCCCTATAAATTATTAATATAATTGGATCAGGCTTCACCAACGTATCACAATCTAAGTATGGGATCAACTTTGTTTAGAGTAAAATTTAAGAACATCCGATAATTAGGGCAGGTGTTCATTTTGGTCGACTTGAATTTTCATTAGGCGGCCCCCATTGTGTGTACCACTTTTGCCACTCACGGGAGGCATTATTATTATTATTTTTTCTGGCATTCAACCATTTCCACACAAGCATGGCTCTTCCCTTATTATTAATGCCTGGTTTTACATGGGTTAGGAAATTGAGTTTTACACATGCAAGTGTTACTTACCATGGTTGTCAGTATCACCGTTTTTACAAGAGGTTGCCTATACTTATAGATGGTTTTCACAGATTACTCTCTATATATAAAGATCCAAGCTGTGAAACTAAATTTCCTCATTCTTTTTATTAATATGAAAAAATTGCATGGTTCTCATAATTAATTGGGAGACTACAAAAGTGAAAAAAATAGATCTATAGGTTGGGACTTTTTCACGAATTATTAAAATCTATTATGAATTTTTTTATAAGTAATCTATGAAGAATTAAGATAATCAAGTTCAAATTCTTTCTGTTATTAGTTGAATAGACATAGTGAATGGTTAAATTAGAAATATGGGGCCAGAGGAATGGAGGAAAGGGTAGTGGATGGTGCCCATGAGAATGCAATCAGTGTTCAGAACTGTACTAATATCTTTTCTCTTTACCAAAAATTGAAAAAATCATGCATTTGTAAGATTGCCACAGTGGTATATATTATTATCTTAGATGTGATCACTTCCATTGGGTGATGAAGTTTATGATTGGAGATGATTTCTAGCCTGACATTTTGGGTACTATCATAAAGGCTTGAAAAAGGCCTCAATGTTGGTCATTTTTGGCAAGTGTGTAAGGACTAAATTTGATTGTTTGGATTAATCATAATGTAATGGGAACCATAAAGTTTGAATGCCATATCAGATACAATGACTGGGGATTGAAACAGAGTAGATGACATGCTTAGATCAAATGGGTTAATCATGTCATATGGTCCACGGTCCATATGGAGATTTACCGTGGATGGCTTTCTTGGGAAGTGCCTCTACCAAAAATTGGTAGGAGCAGCTGCAATTCTATTAGACGCTGACCTGACCCTTTTTTTTTTTTGGCTAACGGAGGGTTCCCAACCCTTTAGGCTGGACTATTCCCTTCGGGCTCAGAGAGAAGCCGGGTAAAACCCCTGTGGCCCCTAGGTGGTAGCACAAGTGGACTCAACCTTCGATTCCTGAAGAGGGGGGAACCGGGCCTAGTAACTTAAGTTCAGGATAGACACTTTTGACCCAAATTTGTGGATGGGTTTTCTCAGGATTTAGTCTATTCTTCAACTTAACCCATCAACTAAATTTGAAACCCCATTACATTTGTTTGCACTAAAATGCATAGGAGGAATTCATTGTCAAATGAGATCCGTGGAAGGATTGTTTATGAGGTGAAGTGTGCATGATATAAGGTCAAGGGTGAGGGATATAAGTTAATGGGACTCTAAGATTTCAATAACTAGGGTGATGGCTGGGTAGTAATTTCTCATCCTTCCTTGATTCATTTTCCATTAAAGAGAGGCTATTTGATTGCCATTTTTGTATATTGTTATCTTCATTTTCAATTTTAACCACGTATGATGGATTCCCTGTGTACTCAATTCCAAACAAATTGACTCTGGGATTTCAGAATTATCCTTCTTATCTTTGAGCTTCGAGTTCACATTTCAAACTTGATTAATAAATGTGTTGGGCTGGGTCTCAATGTTCTAATTATTTCCAAATTGACAGGCAAGTTTTCCTGTGAAGCCGAGTATAGTGCCCGCACATAAAATCTAGAGGTAATGCTAAGTCTGACTAAAGTGAATTTGGATCCTTGCCGATTGATAAGAGTTATGGTTGTCAATTGTGTTGTGTTAACGAATTTTGGGTTGCAGGTCAAATGAATTCGTGTTAGAATCATCTCAACCCGAACACGACCCATTAAGAAAACGGGTCAAAAAACCAAACATGAACATGACCCATTTATTTAACGGGTTACATGACATGACCCGTTAACCCGTTAAATAATCCCATCGTAATTTCTTCTTTTAGCTCATTTTACTTGTATCCGGCCAATTAGCTATTTTATTGAACTCATCAAAGATTGGTATTTTATTGAGCTCATCAAAGATTGGTATTGGGTTCATCAATGATGTGGAAATGTCATATCCTTCCACATCCCCCGTTGAGGCTACGTGGTTATTGCGCACAAATAGTACACTAAATGACTAAGTCTGATGAATCAAGTTTTCCATGTAACTGGATTGTGGTTATTACTTGCTTATTGATGATCCAGATTTTAAACAAAACATTTCAAAAGAGAGAATAAATGGAAACAAAGCATTGACCAAAAAGCAAATCATCAAACCAAATGAACCGACTTTGAAAAGGATATTCATTAAACTTAAACTTGCAAGTTCGGCTAACTTTTTGCCCAGGCCATGCTTGATGCAGCAAATGTGTGCTGCAATATCATATAACCGAATGCAAGTACCATTACAAACATTTCAGAAGCAACCTGATCAAAATACGTAGCATATTAGGAATTAGATTAAATGACACTGTAAATCTCACCTGGTAGTGCAAAGAACTACTACTAGTAGTAGCTGAACAAGACGGGGCAACATTCTCAAACCAATGCACTACACTCACACTGTATATCATAAAATTCTCTTTTGCACTCACAAACACAAAGATAACTTGAAGCCAACAAAACTATTATACATACTTCAAAAATCAAAGGAACTGCTACTACACAACAAGAAGTCACTAATCATACATTCATTCTCCTAAAATAAAAAAGTCATAATAAGTTTCTCTATGATTAAGTTTGTCCATATATAACAAATAAGGAGTACAAAGACTGCTGAATCAACTATATGCATGATGCATTCAACATCAGTCCAAAAAATCATCCTTGCACTCCACAAAAAATTGTTGAGTCAGGCCAAAAAAATATATCATGCCATAACTCATAAGGATTGCTGAAGACTACAACAAAATCATTCCATGGGCTAGTAAACATTTCTTTGTTTCGCTAGCAATAACCCCAGCAATAACCCTTGAAACAAAAAAAGGGATCTATGCATCAGTAAGTATCGTTGTTGTAACAAATAAAAAAAAAAAAAAAAAGAGATCTATGCATCAGTAAGTAACGTTGTTGAATACATCCTCTGTGGCCTCTCCCAAGTCAGCTCCACAATCATCTACATATGGCACAATGTAGAAAAAAACATCTATTAATGTTCACATCCTTAGGAAAATTAATAATAATAATAAGAAAATTTAAAACAAAACATACTTTTCTTGCCATAAATCCAATTATGAATACAAATCACAGCTTGGATATTTTCAGGTAAAAGTGAACTGCGATACTGATCAAGTACCCTACCACCAATACTGAATGCAGATTCAAATGCAACTGTAGAAATAGGAATAGACAGCACATCACGAGCCAAACAAGAAAGAATGGGATAACGGTACTGCTTTCCTTTCCAAAAGCTAAGATTGTCTATGCTTTTCTTTCGATTTAGCTTTTGTTCATTAAAATATAGCTGCAATTCACTCGGTTGAGTAGAAGAACACTCTTCTTCACATTTGTCAAAATCCTACATTATATGAATAAAATAAATATTGCTGAAACAGTGAATCATAACTAGTATAAAAACATATGGTCATTTCAATAATTTAGTGGAATACTTTACTTCGAAAAGAACATTCTTGTGCCTCAGCAACTTCTTCTTCATCAATAATTTTCATCTACAGAATTAGTAACAAAACAACTGCATAAGCAATAAAGCAAACAACTTTAAATAAAATATATAGCAAATTAAAAGAAAATCCATTAAAAAGTGCCCATAACAAAATGTGCAGTGATCAATAGAGGATTACGTACTTGTCTGGATAGTGAAGGTGCTGCCAAGTTATTTTAGATACTAGACTAGCTACAATAAAATTACAGAAAAGGCCGGGGTTTTCTTTTTTAAATGCCCATTTTTCTTACACATATCTCACTATTTATAAAACAATTTCTAAAAAGAAAAAGAACTTTTCCTAAATTCATTTCAACTTCCACAACTTTTTTTCCACAAGTAAATACTCACATCTACACACACTGTAGCATGTCTCCTACCATCCACATTCTTTTTTCTGTAGAGGATCCCTAGTTGTTTTAAGATCAACTTGTTCCCTTGTCCAATATATGGGTTCAGGCCATAAATCAGTCCACTATGTAACTAAGTATGCAAAAATCAGTTTGGAAATGCTTAAAAAATTAAAGTTGAACAAGAAAGAGATTAAAATGAGACATTGGATGCTTTGCTTAGAAAGGGCAACTTTTTACACAGTTTTGTAAGGCATTATTGGAGAGTATAGACAAGAGTCCATGTCTTCCAGTAAGCACACGAGTGTCTATGGACTATGGAGCATTTTGTCGGGCCTGGGATTAATATAATATGCAAAGCTTAAAAAAAGAACACAACAGAGCATTGGAATAGTGGATTAATATAATATTCAACTTCTTTTTCAAAATGCCACATGAGAGAGAGAGAGAGGTGAAAGAGCTTACCTAAGATGGTGATGAAGAGAGAAGGAGAGAAATGACGCCCCTTTTGCAGATGAAGAGAGAGAGAGAGAGAGAGGGAGAGGCGCCCCTTTTGCAAATGAGAGAAAGAGAGAGAACAAGGGTTCGCTGTAATGAAGGTTGGAATGGAATGGTTATTCCAACGGAATGAGCATTACCGTGTTTGGTTAGCAAAATAAGTGGCAGAATGACCATTACTTCCGGAATCACCATTTCTTTATATAGATGAATAACCATTCCACTGGGGAGGTAGAGGAATAAGCATTCCATTCCTTTAAAATTCTTCCATGAGATATGTTAGGTTTTTGAGTTTGGCTAAATTCATGGGTTGGACAAAACTCTGGGTCTTTGAGTTGTTATTTTTTATTTAGAAAAGACTTTTGAAGATAGAAGATTGGAAGGACTTAGAAGAAGAAAGCCTGAAGGGATCAGAAGAAGAAAGCTTGAAGGAATTAGAAGAAATCTGCTGGAGAAATAGTGCTGAATTTCCGGATCATTCCAGAGAGGGGTCCGCTCGAGCGACCAGTCTATCCGCTTGAGTGAACTGTGTGCGAACAGCCCAGTTCTGAAACAGAGGCTGGTTCGCTCGAGCGAACATGGAGATCGCTCAAGCGAACTGGGCGTAGATAGTGGTTCGAATTAGAAACTGATTTCTATTTGTGCTCAAACTGCTTGTTTTAATCCTAATCCTGTTAGGAAACTTTAAGCACGAACCAAGGGTTATTTAAAGGACTAAAATGCTATTGTAAAGATAGACCTCACCTCTCAAAGTTCTGAGTTAGAGATTATTATTGAGAGAATTCTTCTCTAGAGTTTTTATGAAGTTGTGCTGCCAAGTTCTCTAGAGTCAGTTCTTCTACATCCTTTGTAGAAGATTATCTTCCTACGAGAAGATCTAAGGAGTCAAGTGCTTATTTGAATCTGTTGCAATCAACGGTGTGAAGTCGTTGAAGCGTGAGGCGACACAAGGTAACTTCAGTTCTTGGGTAGAGGATATCTAGGGAAGATATCTGAGTTTCTTGTAATTGCGAGATTCATAGTGTTTGATTTGATCCAGTTCGGATCGGTGGTTTTTCACCCGGTTAGGGTTTTCCACCTTAAATTTGATGTCCTTGTGGTGTGTGCTTGTTGATTTATTTTCCGCTGCATATTGTTTATTTCTGCACACTTTTGGATTGTTTTTTTTAGCAGACCAATCTAGAGATCGCGGACCCTATAAAATATTTTCAAGACGAAATTGCCCTCTAATCATATCAAAACCCTTCTCTCGATCTCTCCCCATTTTTGTGATACGAATGCCCTAGGCGGTCTCTATCTCCTTCCTCACTGTTCCTCGTGGCCATTTCTCCTCTCGGTCTCCTCTCCGTTTTCAGTCCAGTGGAGCCCAAGTCACAGCCACTCTACCTCTGGTGCCAGGTACACTATTTCTCCATTGTTCTTCTTTTTCTTCTTCCATTGTTTTTTTCCCCATTCTTCCCTCTCTTTTTATCTTAATCTCTCGATCTCTTCTGGGTTCAAAACCGTATGATATTTTCCACTCCTCTTTTAGCTCTCTGTCTCTCTACAAATATTTGGCATGTGTTTATATATTTGGAATGTGATATGTAGGGATGTAAATGGGTACCTGATTTTCAGATTACCCGGAGGTTCTGACCCATTAAAAACCAGGTCTGGGTCCTTATTTATGCCCCGATAAGTAAATGGGTCCGCGTCCGGTTCCACCTTGGTTCGACCCGTGGAACCGAGACCCGACATATTACTTCAATTTTCGAAAATCTCCCCTAAAAACCATGTTTTTTTTTTTTTTTTTAATATCATTCTCTACTTAAACCCGGACCTGGATCCAGACCCGTCCCATATATGGTTCTGGTTCTGGTTACGGAGCCAAGAAACCGGTTCCAAAACGGTTCCATGTCCACTATGGACTTGGACTGGAACCGACCCGTTTACAACCCCACTGATATGTTAATATATGCATATGATGATGTCTCTTTGTACGTTATCTTGTTATTAGATTCTGTTTAAAAAAAAAAGTGCGACTTGTGATCTGTCATTGGTTCTATCACCCCCATAATGTTTTCATCTAGGCCGTTCATTTGGTGGGTCCCTACTATGAAAGCCACAATCGAAGTTCTACACCAACCTTGCATAGTATTTTAATAGTCTATCTTAATAGATTTTTTAATGAAGTTGGCCCCATTAACTTTATCCTGACCATTCATATCACACCTGTCTCTATCTTAAAAGTTCCTACCCAAATGATTCCATCCTGTTTGGAGCAATATAAACCGTTTGATAAATCAATCATGAAAACGAACTTAAATAAGTTGTTGGTTTTTCATATGTATATGTAAATCAGTGATGTTGATTTCTCAATTTTCAATTCTAACAAGGGTATTTTTGTCATTCTTATGTAAAATTTATATTTTGGGTAGCTTGAAATAAGAAAATTTCTAAAAATAAAAATTCTAACAAGGGTATTTTGGTTAGTCTTATGTAAATTTTATTCCATTCCGGGCATCATTCCAGCGTATCAAAAGCAGGAACATGAATCATAATTCTATTACTGGATTAATTTTTCAGTAAAACCAAACGTTGGAATGGAAATGACCATTCCTGCCTCATTCCATTCTAGACTCATTTAAGTCTCCATTCCATTCTCGCCCAAAACCATTACAGTAAACCAAACACTAACTAAGGTTAGTGATGGAGCAGGTATACCAAATTACATGCAGATGGCATTAAGGATGGCATTGAAGGTCTTAAGCCTCAGTTAGCAGCGAAGGGCTACAACCAACAAGATGGCCATAATTTTACTAAAACTTTCAGCCCAATAATCAAGCCTAACAGTATTAGCACTATTCTAACTATTGCAACAATTAAGAAGAGGCCAAATCCAGCAACTAGATGTGAAAAATGCATTTCTAAATGATTTTCTCTTAGAAGATGTTTTTATGGAACCTCCGGGTTTCATTGATGCAGCTAGACCCTCCAATGTAATATCAAAGGCACACTTTCTGATGTTAAAGCGGGCGCCACGGGCTTGGTCTGATCGATTTAGCATTTTTGTGCTTCGCCATGGTTTTATTTGCACCATGGCAGACTCTTTTTTATTTGTGTGTCGGGACACAAATTGTCTGCTTATATTGTTCTTGTATGTTGACAATATTATCCTAATTGGCGATAATTCTGAAATTTTGCATTCCATGATTGACATACTGAGCACTACATTCCGAATGATGGATCTTGGTCCTTTACATTCTTTTCTCGGTGTACAAGCCCATCATGGCTGTCTTTATCTTACTCAGTTGAAGTATATATGCCAAACATCTCTTATGTCGTTCAGGAATGGAATAAAGCAAGTGGCAGGTCGCACCAAGCTTCTTCTTAAGCCTCCTGATGCTCCTTCTGCGGACCATCTTATTATCGGAGTCTAGTGGGTGCCCTTTAGCATCTTACATTTAACTAGGCCAGATTTGGCTTTTTCCGTGAACTCCACTAGTCAATTTATGCAATATCCTACTATGGGCCATTTTCAGGCCGTTAAATGCATTTTTAAGATATGTTTAGGGAACTATGGACTTTGGCATTTGTTATTCTCAACAGAGATCTCTTGATTTGTATATGAGTTTTCATACGCAAATTGGGCTGGTTGTTCTTTAACCCGTTGCTCCACAAGTATTGCATTTTTCTAGGTGGATGGCTTTTCAAAATCAGCTCCATTGTAGCTTGGGGCTTTTGGAAAGAAAACAAAAGTCCTCACTTTTGTAAGCTTTGATGGGCCAAGACCCTCATCAGAAGGTTGGATTGATAGTTCTAGCCCCTAGGCACAACCAAGACCTGATCTCCCATTGTTTCTATGGATGTGAGGTGCCTCACCATTGAGCTCCAATGGGGGAGTGGCTCAACATCATGTATGGGAGGTGATAGCCTATAAACTCTAAGAGATTTTATTCTGAGTGGCTCAAATTTTTTATGGGGAGGCCCCACCGTTGAGTTTTCACTTTTTCAACATGGGATTTCTCAAAGCAAAGGCCATGTAATGCCCAAAAAAGAAAGAAAAAAAAAAAAAAAAAAAAGAAAAGAAAAAGAGACCAAAGCCTCATATATGATCCTGACTCATCACGATGGAAAGGATGGTACGAGGATTCTTTCTGCTTTCTCCGCTTTAGCTTTGTTTTCTGGCTTATAATTCTCCTCTTTCGATTGCTTTACTTTTCCTTTTTCTCTAATAGCTTGCTTTTCCTTTTTCTTTGCTGTGTTCATTGCTCTTGCTTTGTCCAAAGATTTCTTCGTGTGGAAGAATCCCTCTCCTATGCAATAGATAACCTTTTCAGTGAGGTCCATATGTATCACACAATCAAGGAAGGCATGGTGATGAAAAAAATTCTGCTGTAAATTAATGATAAATAGAATATTGGATATGTGGCGGATCAAATGATCATATATCTGATTATTTTTTAGCTAAGATAACAAAAAAAAAAATAAAAATAATGATTATAGCTCTTAATTTTAAGTCCATGTCATTTAATGTAAATTTGCTGTGATAAAATCCAATGGTCCACCATCACAGATGCCAATTTACATGTGGCTGGCGTGGGTGACAGGTCAGATAGATTAGAACTGGGCTCGAGGCATGGACAGTCCAAATTGTGAGATGAAATTTGGGAATCTTTTTACATAATGGAATCCACTAGTTGCATCCATCTTTTCCACTTCTCTGGACAGTAATTATTTCAGAGACTCTATAAAAAGAGTATCACCCTTTCCTGAGTTACATGTAAATTGCTCTTTCAGTCCTCTTAGCAGCACCATCACTTCTCATACAATTCATTTCCTGGGTTATATCCCTATAATCGCTCATGGCAGACAAACAAATGAGTTTGAAACTTGTCGTGGACAAGAAGATGAATAAGGTGGTGTTTGCCGAATCTGGCAGCGATTTTATCGATGTTCTCTTTAGCTTCTTGACAATGCCCATAGGGACTATCATCCGTCTCACTGGCAAGGAATCGAAGATAGGTAGCATGAGTACGTTATATGAGAGTGCGGAGGATCTTGACGTGAACCTTCTAAAGACAGATTCTTGCAAGAAAATGTTGCTCCATCCCAGAAGTGCTTCAGAAGAACAGTGCAAAAATCTGAAGGTGAATATTGACGACACCGAGCCTATCAAGTACTATGCATGCTCTTTGAATTGTTGTGAAAATAAGCACCGATTGGTCAGTACCTTCTACAATGCTCAATGTCTCTGTGGGCAATCTATGAACACACAGGCGATATATAATCAGCAATTGAATAATGTCGCATGTAGCAGGGATGGAGTTTTTGTTAAGGGAAACATGAGATATATTATAAGAGATGATTTACAGGTGTTTCCTATATCCACCAAGGCAACCTTTACACTGCTCAATGATCTAGGAATCAGTGATGCATCTGTGCTTGAGGAGAGGAATGTGAATGTTGGGCCAACAGAGGTACGTTATAATTTTTCTTTTATGGGTAAAAATTTAGTTCCTTATTTTTTTTTTGTGAACAATGAACCAGAAAATATGAGCTCCAATTTATACATCTTCTCTCTCTATAGGTTTTGCATCTTCTCAACCGTCTGTTACAGTCTAAAACACCTTTAAAAGATGTGTTCCTGCGGGACCAAGACATGATTGATTGTTCCAACCATGATTTTATTGTCGATGCTCTTCATGGAAAAGATTTGGATCAACCTCAGAAAGTGAAAGGGAAAGGCGGCAGTAACTCCAAAAAGATTAGTGTGAAGCTATCAGTGAACAAATCTAACAACAAGGTTGTGTATGCTGAAGGTGGGGAAGAATTTGCAGATCTACTCTTTAGCTTCCTCGCCTTCCCTCTCGGATTTCTGACTAAATTCTTTGGGGGAGACTCTGGCATTAGATGTTTAGATAACTTGTATAGGAGCGTACAAGTTCTAAAGGATTTCCTCAAGTCTGAGGAATGCAAAGGCTTGCTAATTGACCCCAATCTTGCGGCTTTCTTCAGTTGTAGCAACCAACCACTTCAGGTTAAGGAACAAATCCCATGGCCCTATGAATGCAAGGGACTTAGTGGTGGTCGTATTACAATTACAGTTTGTGACAGTATGTACGGCGGTCACGGTTTTAGCAACAGAAGGTTATCCATCATAAATCCAAAGTATCGGAATGCGGTGAAGGAGGTTGGAGGAACTTTTTTTGCAGGACCGGCATTGTTCATGGTAACTGATGAGCTGAATGTGAAGCAGCTTTCAACGATGTCGGCTATCTTTCTACTTACCAAATTGAACATCTCCATGAGCGATATAGAGGAGCATGTTGTAAGCATTGGGGAGAAGGAGGTAAAATGATACAACCCGCCATGTTACTTCATTTTATAAAGGCAACAAAGCCCTAGCCGGTAACATTTTGCAGTAGTCAGGGGCTGTTAATTGGTGCCTCTGTTTGGTAATATTTAGTCTATTTTCATTAAATGTTGGGGTTTAGACCAAAGTAGGAAAACTAGGCTTGACTCTTGAACCCGAGCAATCTCATTTTCTTTTATGAAAGACCCAGTGAAATATACGGGAGACTTAGCTAAGTCACCTCAATTTTATAAGTTGCTTGTATTCTGAATGACTTAATAGGAAATTCTGGTTTATAGACAATTAATATTTATTTTTTATTGATAAAGATATTTATTTTTAAGTAATTATGCTCGAGGATTAGAGTCAGTGCTTTAAAAATGATGATTGGAATGCAATTTAAAACTTATATTTGATCTTTTGAACTCGATATCTGGACTATTCAAGCTGTCTGGTCAATGAACAAGCTGTTGGTTTGTTGTCAACCAGGGACTGTCCCTTCCATATGAACTTACTATTGTATATGATCATCACAAGTGTTTTTATATTGTACGTGTAACATGTATTGGATTTCCAATCACAACTTTAGAATTATGTAAAGAATCTCAAGATAATTAATGATGTCCGAATGAAAGATTTTGCAATAGAATCGAACAACCCACAAATGATTGAAAGCTGATCAACTTTCTTCCTGTTGCAGGCCGCATCTATATTGTTAGCTTCTTTGATCTCCAAGACGGTGTTGACTGATGTCTTCTTCCCTAAGAAGCCAAAGGATTTTGGAAAGGTCCTATAACAAGGTTAAAATTGTGGTCCGATTGTTTATAGGCTTGTGGAATGCATTTTCAGTAATGAATCTTTAAGAGAACTGATATATGTTCTTGCTTTGTCTGTTTTATCTCTTAGTGCGCTTCTTCAAAATGTAATGTGATGAACCTCCTATAAGTTCTGTTCCTGTTGTACTGTGGTATATATGTCTAGAGATTGAATACATTAGTGGCTGAGATAGCTTTGTTTTTTTTTCCCCTGGCTCTGGCCTTTAATTATCATTCTAATGATAACCATGTCATCGCCGTTTTATGCACGTCTTGGAAGTTTGTTATATATTATTATTATTGTTGTAGTTGTTCTTCTTTGCCCACATCAGCATTTATATCCCATAATAGATTTGGGGCCTTATATGGTACACAGTGCTAGTGGGCGGTGTTGTGTATCCAGTATCTTACAATAATTAACCGTCAAGTTGGTCGGTGAGATCCTCGTCGTTAAAAAGAGAGAAAAAAAATATATCCCTAACCAGCTTAGTCAACCAGTGATTGTCATGCCATATGTGTGAGTGTACTATCTTTAATCTTATGAAACAAAATTTCTTTATTCCTTATTATGCTTCATTTCACTCTATTTGTTATTGATCACCGGGTGGAGAATGGAGATGCTTTAGAGGACTTGTGAAGATGTAAACTACGTGCAGTAAGGGCACAAAGAGAGAGGATGGGTTCCTCTCCATGGAAATGCGTTTCTTAGCATAAGGAAGTCGGGACTACTAAGTGGAAAAATAGAACTATTTTTTATATCTGTCAGTGGAGAAGCAGCATGCACCGAACACAAGATCTGCACTCATTCTACTTACGTGGAAATGTATTTGCACGAACGAACCCTAAAAGAAACTGTAAATTTCCGTCTCCTTGAACATTAAATTGAGGGGCTATATACATATGTATGTACTAAATATGACCAGTGTTGAAATGGTTAGGGATTTGTTGAAAGCTCTGGGGTTTCAGATTTATGATGCTTTGATTAGCAGCCCATAGATTAATGCTTTTAAAGGAACACAACAATCGAAATTTTGGTTAAATTGGTGGTCACTACAATGCATGTATGAATAGCATATCAACCTTCAGATTCCAAATCAAGCCTTTGATTCTATGGATGAAATGATGAAGAGCTCTTGGTTGGGAGATGGGGATGGTAAAAAGGAGTTCCACGCCATTAAATGGATGGGGTTATATATGTACGTTTACACCAACTAAGGAACGAGGGTTAGGTATCAAGAAATCGAAAGAAAATAATATGGCCTTGCTCGCTAAAACTTGTTGGAGATGTATCACAAATGAAAATTAACTATGCACAAGGATCGTAAAGCCCAAAATTGCCAAAGTACTTCCTTGAGGGAGTCAAAATTTAGGAGAGCTAACTCATGGTTTTGGACATATTTTGTGGATGCTATCAAGTTTTATAATTGATCATGTAGGATGGACCAGTAGTGATGGAGAAAATACGTCGGTAAGGAATTGCAATTGGGTCCCATGTGAAAATGGTCTTAGGAAACCCAATTCTCAATTAGGACATTTTTATGTTTTCAAATTCTTTTAATGATCCCAAAGATGTTGAAGACATTATTAAAATCTACATTCCAAAATTTGATATGATTTGCTAGAGGGTTGGGACTTGACTAAAGATGATAATCTTTCAACAAAAACCGTATCTAAAAACCTTACTTGAGATTATAACAATAATAATAATGATCAAATTCGTTGGAGTCAAATCGTGGAAACTCTCTTGCTCGCTATTCTAATTGATTGGTGAACTGCTACCTGAATTATTTCTGCCTTTAAGGTTTTTGATTTGACCTTAGTAAATATGTGATCACTTCCTTGGTGTGATGAAGTGGTTTGGGTATATCCCCTCCGTTTTCTGTTTTAGTTTCGGATGGGCATTTGAATCCAATTGAGAGTCTCTTCTTGTTATTCACTTCGACCCATCAGCTCAATCTGAACATCACTAGGTGCATTAAGCATTGAGATACATAGGAATTCACAGTGAAATGAAATCTTACAAATGGACTGAATCAGGATGGGAATTCACAGTGAAATGAATTCTTCCAAATGGATTGAATCAGGATATAAGGTGAAGTTGTAGATGAAATAGTCACCAGCGTATGTATGGAATCACTAGGGTGATGGTTGGGTTATTTCCATCTTCCCTTTCCCAGGAAAATTCTCAAAAAGCACGAAACTTTAAAATATTCAAAATAAGTATAAACTTTTGACATCTTTTAAAAAAAGTATGCGTAAATTTGAATATTTCAAAACAGTATAAAATTTTCTCATAATTCTTTTAATCAAGTCCTCTTCATAAATTTATTTTTTTAAAATGATAAGAAAATCCTTATGACGAGTTTAACCTTGTTTCGTCTCCAAAACCAATCCAAAATTCACTTTATGGGCCGGCCCTCCGGATCAAATGATGCTGATAGGGTACCTTCTTTTAATAATTCAAGTCGGTCTAATATTCATATACCTAAGCTTCAACTTGATTTAGATAATCATAACCATTTCATTCTTTTTAATTATCCATGCATAAATGTAGTTGAAGTGGGCCCCACTAGGTCATTTCAAGTTGGTCTTGGGGTTCTTTTCTCTGAATTTTCGTATGCCTAAGTATCAACTTGATTTAGATAATTATAGCTATTTAATTTAGTTGGTGTTTTAGTTATTCAAAATCCATATAAACCCTTCTTTTTATTTAGGGACATCTACCAGAAAAATCCCCTTAAGTAGGAAAACCACACTTGAGGACCTTAAACTTTTATATTGACAGCCAAGGACCTCCTGCCCAAATCATCACATTTGCTTCTTTTTTTTTTTTTTTTCTGTTTTGCCCTATCTTTGTTGATCTCTTCATAACCATATTCCCTATTCATGTTATAAAAAAAAAAAAAAAAAGAAAAAAAAAACATATTCCTTATTCCCAAGAATCGGTCTCTTCACCCAAAATTGAAAGAAACTTAAGTCCCATATTCTTCTATCATGAGTAACATTTCTCGACATCAACAAAACATTTCTCGACATCAACATAAACTTTTGATGACGTCAACAAAAACATTCAGTTAGCACAATCAAGTGACCCTTGTATAGGTTAAGCATTTATACATAGAATTTGTCGACGTCGACAGAAGATTTGTTGACATCGACATAAACCGTTGTCGACGTCGACAAAAACACCCAATTAGCACAATCAAGTGACCACTGTGCACATTACATGTTAAACATTTATACATAGAATTTGTTAACGTTGCAGGAAGATTTGTCGACATCGACATAAAATAACCTTAACTTGGGATTAGGGTTATGTTGACATCAACAAAGAAAGGGAAAAATGGGAAAAAGAAAGAGTTGATTTGGGCTGGAGGTCCTTGGTTGTCATTATAAAAGTTTAGGGTCTCCAACTGTGGTTACCCTATTTAAGGGGATTTTTCCGGTAGATTTCGCTTTTATTTATCTATGCATAAACATAGTTAAAGTGTTCTCTTTAATGACTTATTAAAAGGAAAATGTGGAAAACTGACATATGGGTATGTCATTTTTAATTTTTTTTTTTTTTTTGTCATGGTGAGGATTTGATTGAAAGAATTATAGAAAATCTTATACTTTTTTGAAATAGTCAAATCTTAATGTACTTTTTGAAAGTCAATTAAAAGTTTTATAATATTTTGAAATTATCCATTCCCACAAAAGGAAAGGTTATTTGAGTCTTGTTTCTTTATTAGAATTCAGAGAATTTTTATTTGATGAGTTTCTCAATTCTTAGATAGTGGAATTTCTGGATCCTCTTTTTTATTGGAGCAACCACAGATTCCAAAAATAAATAAATAAATAAAATGAAAGGGCTGGATTTCCAAGAATTCCACAAGTCATTTGAGGCTTTTCTTTTTCCCTTTTTATTTATTTATTCTGGCTATAAAGGGAGCTTGCATGAACAACAGAAAACAAACAAAACAAAACAAAGGCCACCAGCTAGGCTAAGGCTGACGAACTAGACTGACTGGTGGGAAATGGGGAGACCCATTTGGATTTAAAGATATGTTAACATGATTTATAGCTGATGGCCTATTTATAGAGAAAACAGTATTCAAAAG
This sequence comes from Umbellularia californica, assembly GCA_028538565.1. Lineage (NCBI taxonomy): Eukaryota > Viridiplantae > Streptophyta > Magnoliopsida > Laurales > Lauraceae > Umbellularia > Umbellularia californica. Next base: position 44,759,288 of record JAPQWN010000009.1, read on the forward strand.
GTATGCTGTGGAGAGTCTGACTGAGCTCTGCTATCATATATCGGCTTCTGGCTGAGTTTGTGGGAATCAAATTTTGAGGTTGCAAAATATCAAAAGCTGTTATCAAAATGACTACAACAGAATTAGAAAGGCTTTGATCGTGTATTCACTCTCCTTAAGGAAATTATGCCCCCACTATGTTGCTGCTGGGTTTATGGCAAATTCCTCTAGGATTAACAAAGCCAAACAGAATTTTAGATAGCAAACTCTGAAATTCTCCCAAGAGCAGAATAGAGAAACGGTTTTTGTATATGTCCCTTTATTAAAGGATCTGTACAGGTATTTATAATACCTTAGAAATGACAACGGAAGACACAACTCTTGGGCCAAAGGTGTAAAGAAAAGACACAACTCTTGGGCCAAAAAGATGTAAAGAGGAGACACAACTCTTAGGCCAAGAGACATTAATGAATCGTTTATGGGCCCAAGTGACCATCTTTTGACTTTAAATATTATTTATTTAAAGCCTAATCAAGGCCCATTGATTTGAAATATTTGGAGCTTCCCTCCAAATCTTCCCACTATCCAAATTTAAAAAATTTGGTGTGTTTCTCCTTTTAAACTCTTACATTCCCTTTCAACTTTTCAATGTGGGACACCTTACATTACTAACTATTTCTAACAAAAGCTCCTTCTTTAAAATGTCTTTCTTTTTCATATATCTGTTGAATGAGTAGTGGCAGTGAGTCACGGCATATCAGAAGTAATGGTGGCTAAAGACACTTCAATGAATATGCATATAGTTGTTGCTGTCTTTGAATTCCAAGATCATCTCAAAGAGACGATTAGAAATCCAAATGAATCTCCATGGAGAGAGATTCGAAGTCAGGAAAATAGCTCGTGTGGTGGAGAGGTACCCTTAAGCTCTAATTTTAGCACCATCGAAACACTCAGTTGAGCAAACAAAATCAAAGAAGTTAGCATGGGTCCCGTTCATCTTATAATTGCTATAGAATTGAAGTAATCACTGCCATAATTGATGTATTTGTTTGGATATCCTGATGTCCGGGATGTGGGCTCTTTGGTTTTTGAATTGATACTTCTTTCGTATAAGATCGATTGATCTTATGATGTTGTTGTTGGGCCTATTGGTTTTGGCTCGTTTTATAAGGCCAATAATTTGTATTCGGATTGAGGGGTAATTTAGTCTTTGTTAAATCTATATATTATATTTTTTGGTTGTAACCCTATTATGGGAAAAAACTATGATTAGTGAAAAAGAAGGAGACGAGCTTTTGTCCGTGGACGTTGGTGTGAAATCACCGAACCACGTAACTCTGTGTTTTCATTGTGTAGCTTGATTTGTTGGCTTGTTGATCACACACTTCCGCACACACGAACTCAAAAAATTGGTATCCGAGAATTAACGTTGTGGTACGCGATCAACGGTGCAGATCGGATAGGATCTCACAGAACACTCGATCTTACATCGAGGTCGACGAAGTCGATATCCGTTTTGGAACAGGGAACAGCAGCCACGTTTCGGATTTGCAGTAGGTCAGATCTTGCATATTAGAGAAATCAGAGAAGACAAGGTTTTGCATTTGGTAACCTGATCACAGCAGTGGGCCATGCCCTTTATTGATCAGAGTAAATCGTTGCAGGACGTTGTTTCAGAATCCGGATTTTGGAGGAACTCGTCGCTGCAAGTCGGAGTGCAAAAGAAGATCCCGGAAATCAGTATGTATCAACCGTTGTCACGCCCCTCTCGCCAAAGAGAAACAGCTGCGTTGCCAGTTGCTGTTCTGAGTGCAGAATAGATTCGAAAACAAAGAAACAGACACTGTGTTGGGTCGATTCCAGGTTGTTTTTGTGATTTGAAGCCGCTGCCGCCCGTCGCCATATTCGCCGGAACTTGACCGGAGGAGGATCGTCGTTGTTGCAGATAGTCTCCGGTTTCCGGGAAGGAAGAAGCCGCAGAGGATTTGAATTGGATCGTTGCAGAAAGTCTCTGGAACTGTAACAAACAGAGAGGGAGAAGAAGGAATCCTGATCTCTGGGTCAGTTTCGGGTCGATTGCAGGTCTGACCCGCCTAGCTTAGAAGAGCAGCTGCAGCAGATCTCTGGGTCAGTTTTGGGTCGGTTCTAGGTTAGGTCTGACCCACCCAGCCTAGAAGCCCAGTTCAGCAGAACTCAGCCAGAAGTAGCAGTTGACGTCATCCTGACGTCATCTGTACGGTCAAGACAGATTTGACCAATTGGATGGCCATAATTGATTTGTGTTTTCTGGTGCCTTCCGAACTAAGAATTGAGCTCAATTTTTTTCGTTTGATTCGTATCAACGAGGTCTACGATCTAAACAAAGTGGATTGATAGTTTGGCAAACAGAAAATTATGGCGAACTCATCATTGATTAAGACAACTATCTCGAGTGCAAAATTCGAAGTCGAGAAACTTGATGGTACCAATAACTTTGGTATGTGGCAATGTGAGGTTAGAGATGTTCTAAGCCAACAAGAGTTGGAAATTGCTCTGGAGGATAAACCCTCAGATATTAAAGATAAAGAATGGTAGAAGATCAATCGTCAGGCATGTAGCACCATCAGATTATGTCTTACGAAAGATTAGAAATACTCAGTGATGAGAGAAACTTCTGCAAAAGAATTATGGTAGAAATTGGAAGAAAAGTATATGACCAAGAGCTTAGAGAATCGGATCTATTTGAAGAAGAAACTTTTCCACTTCGAATATCGTCAGGGTATTTCTATGACTGAACATCTCAATGATTTTAATAAAATTATTACTGATTTGATGAACGTTGATGTAAAAGTTGATGATGAGGATAGGTCATTACTTTTTCTGAATTCGCTTCCCGATAGTTATGATCATTTTACTCACACTTTGATCAACGGGAAGATTGAGGTTAAATATTATGTTGTGTCTGCTGCTTTGATGAATAATGAATATCGGAAGAAGGACAAACAGGCTCATAGGGATTCATCATCTGATGCATTGACAGTAAGAGGCAGATCAGATGATAGGACATCTGGTAATAACTCTCGTTCTAAATCGAGAGGAAAATCAAAGACACCTGCAAAAGATGAATGTGCTTTTTGTCACAAAAAGGGGCATTGAAAGAAGGATTGTCCAAAGTTGAAAAACAAGGAAAAAGACAAATCTGATGCAAACATTGGGCACAATGGGGATAATGATTCTGAATTTAATTTAACTCTTTTTTCATTGGTATGCCATTCTGATGAGTGGATTTTAGACTCGGGTTGTACCTATCATATGTGTCCCAACAGGGAATGGGTTTCCAACTTTCAAGAGTTGGATGGTGGAACAGTTTTGATGGGCAATAATAGTGCCTGCAAAACAAAAGGGATAGGAAAAATCATTTTGAAAATGCATGATGGAGCAGTTAGAGTTTTGACAGATGTTCGGTATGTACCGGATTTGAAAAATAATCTCATTTGATTGGGTGCTTTAGACTCCAAAGACTTCAAGATTACCATGGAAGGTGGAATTCTAAAAGTTGTTTACGGTGCACTTGTGTTGATGAAGGGCGTTTGAAGAGGTAATTTGTATTTCTTGCAAGGGAGTACGGTTGTAGGTGGAGCAGCAACAGTATCTGATAGCTCGAATGAAACTGTTACAGACACTACCAGATTGTGGCACATGCGTCTAGGGCATGCTAGGGAGAGAGCATTGCAACGTTTGGTTAAACAAGGTTTGTTGCAAGGTGTAAAGACCTGCAAGTTGGAATTTTGTGAACATTGTGTTTTTGGCAAGCAGACAAAAGTGAAGTTTGGCACTGCGATCCATCGCACTTAAGGCACTAGACTATGTTCATTCGGATGTATGGGGTCCTACCAAGGTGACATCTTTGGGAGGTATGCACTACTTTATTACATTCGTTAATAACTTCTCCAGAAGAGTATGGGTGTACATCATGAAGCACAAGGATAAAGTCTTGAATGTGTTCTTGAAGTGGAAGAAAATGATTGAAACTCAAATCGACAAAAAGATAAAAAGGCTCAGGTCAGATAATGGTGGTGAGTACAAGTCTGATCCGTTCCTGCAAGTATGTCAGGACGTAGGGATTGTGAGGCATTTTACAGTTAGTAGGACACCGCAGCCCAATCATTTGTATTAGGAATATTGAGGGGTAATTTGGTCTTTGTTAAATCTATATATTATCTCTTTTGGTTGTAACCCTATTATGGGAAAAAAAACTATAATTAGTGAAGAAGAAGGAGACGAGCTTTTGTCCGTAGACGTAAGTGTGAAATCACCGAACCACGTAACTCTGTGTTTTCATTGTGTGGCTTGATTTGTTTGCTTGTTGATCGCACGCTTCCGCACACACGATCTCAACAGTTGTATTTTAAGAGGTTTTCCCTCTTTTGTTAATTAAACCTTCACTTACCTTTAAACTATAGAATGCGGATGGATCGTCAAAAGTTGGCTACCCAGTCATAATAGTATTCAGACAATACTTGCCACCACACATCAATCGAGTCTTAGCTTCTGGGAATCAAACATGAATTCTCAGAGGAAAAAACGCAAATGGGCTATGGGCCTAATTCCTAGCAGAATATTTTTAAATGCCAAGGTGGCAATCATACTATCAATGTCAAGAAATTCCCCTCGTCAAGAATTCTGCTAAAGAAATAAGCCATAAGCATGCATTTGTGGATAAAGAGTATTTTGCTCTTTGCGAATTTCTATTTATGTAGGAGAGGAATTCGACATTCTTACCTCTCATATCAGAAATTGAAATTCTCTCTATTTAACAAAATTATCTCGTTTTTTTCCTTTTCCTTGAGAAAAATGTATTGCTCTCCAAAAAGGGGTTGCATTTAGAATCAAACACAGATTCCTCTAGCCTCACAAATTCACCATATATAATGTGTAAAAAACAGAATAATACTAAATAACAATAGTTTACCTGATGTAAGTAAATGGATATGGTTGATTGAAAGCAAACTCGATATACGGAAGTGAAAAGGTGGGTTATGTAGAGATGAATTCTCCAAAGCCAGCTGGATGTCGGCTATGTCGATCCAGGGAGCTCTAGTGCGTCGTACTTTATTCATCAATATAATCCTAACTCTCTAGTTACTGTCCATTCTGAAACGAAGAATTTTGTTAAGAATTAGCCACAGAAATTATTACAAAAATGTGGTATGGAAAAATTTTGATTCTGTTCGGCTTTGACAGGCTGAACAGTATGCTCCTATTCAGCTATTACCTATAGAACAGAATGCATGTTGTTTAGTCTGACATAGTCGAACAGCATGCATGTCGTTCGGTGGATTACGTTCGATCGACAAACATACTATTCAGACCTAAAAGTCCAAATAATTGTGAAAAAAAAAAAAAAAGAAAAAAAAAACCTATGCCACGCCAAGATTGAGAGGAGGGAGTGAATGACCCCTTTAAACATCTTAACCTTTCTAGAATGCATTGAAACTGAACGTTTAATGAAATTAAATGAGAGATGATAAATGGAGAGAAGAATTATCGATTCTGTGAAGGAGACAAGTTTTAGATCCTCGACAGGCTTGGAAATCGGGAATGGGAGGGAAGGAGGAAAGGAGAAACAACGGAAGGAGGAGGGAAGGCTTGTGTTTCAAACCGTTGGTTTTCCTCCTCCCTTGTTGGTCTTGGACAAGGGCTTGTGCTTCAAACTGTGAATGGGAGGGAAGAAGGGAAGGAGGGATCGGATAAGGGATGTGCACAGGGCAAATCAGTTGGACAAACTGGGAAGAGGAAGATGTGCACAGAGCGCAAACCTCGATGGCTAAATGATGTGTACAGAGCAGAGATGTGCACTGAGCAACTTTGGATATGCAAATAGGAGCTCCCCTATTTTATGTTGTTTTCATATAAGGACATACGAAGAATATCTTTAAATTCATGGCAATTCACAGTAAAGTGACTTCTATGGATGGTTTGTGAGAAGCGAGGGGTATTATGTGTGCGGCCATGTATGTACCCCAGTAAATAGTCCTTGCTTGTTTGAATCGAAGAAACCCCGGCCGGAAGCTACAAGTCCAAAGGCTAGGCTGGAGAGGGATACCTAGGTCATAAAAAAAGAAAAAAAGAAAAACGAAGGTCTTGAAGATCCTTTATGAGTACTGCTCTCTCATATGAGCAATTTTGTTGAGGAAGAACAGTGAATTGGAAGACATGAAAAGAAAATTCGAAAGTCCACCTTTCAGAGTGTGAGATGTTAATTCAAGTGCGCGCGGCTGTTGTGGGTGAATGGATCCGATTGAATAAAACCGGGCTTGAGGCATGGAAATTCAAAGTGGGAAGACGGAAAAAAGTGTACGTGTTATCTAGCGATGGATTCTCCCATCCATCCGTTGAAGTTGGATGGGATCCAACGGTCCACTGTCCATCCTATCTATACTATTTCAACTTAAGTTGCTCTGTCATTATTAGTTGCATGGAAATTGTAATCCATGTTGATTTGAAAGTTCATCTCAATAGACCGTAACCAATGCCACACGATCAGAGCCATCTGATATAGTGATTTCTGACAATTTTGACCACAATCAGGACCATTGATCATGAAGAGTTTTCCACTATCCAAGCGTCGCATTCATTTCTAAATATTATGTGCCCACTGCACTCTCGCACTTCTCCACAGGATCATATCAAAATTACCACACCATTTACCCAAAAAATAAAATCATGATTACCACATACCTGCATTAAATCTGGCCGTTCAAACTGCCCAATACTTCCATCACTCCAAGTTTCTGACTTAAATATAAGAGGAATGGAGTCCCGGGACTGGCCCGACTCCGGGCATTTTGGTCATTTAAAATGACCAAAATGCCCTCCTCCTATGGAGTCGGGCCAGTCCCGGGCCATGAGTCCCGGGACAAGTGGACTTTTTCTAAATATAAACAATTGGTTAGTGCCGCTTACAATTCTCAATGTGTCTTTTGGAAAACAAAAGAAGCAGCAGAATAGTGTTTCAGAAATTGAATGTTGGCGCATACAGTAAGGATTGAGTCTTTGCTAAGGGAAACATGACATTTATTATAAGAGAAAAGATGATTTACAGGTGTTTCCTTTTTCACTGCTCAAAATGAACTAGGAATCAGTGATGAATATCCTTCTATTGGACCTGTTCCACACGGTTTATCTGCTGCTGTGACAGGGGCCTAAGACTCATCTGCCCCATTCGGTTCCCCATGTGAGCCACCTGGTTACACTTATAATGATATCGGCTCCCATGGGTTCCACTCACATTGGCTTCCCATTCAAAAGCCCAATTCAACAGTTTTTTAGCCAACCTGCTCTTTGGGCTACCTACATCTGTTGATGTTTCCTCCACTCAGATGAATAAGCACCCCATGGTTACAAAAAGCAAATGTGGGGTCTACAAACCCAACCCTAAATACACACTTGCAGTTACTATCACTAATATTATTCCATAAGAACCTAAGATTGTTAAAGCAACACTTAAGCATCATGGATGGCATGTTGCCATGTTTGATGAGGTTGTTCCCGTCATTCCAAGTTCTCCATTGATGCACCTTACTGGTTGTAAATGGGTCTTTAATACCAAATTACATGCAGATGGCATTGAAGGTCTTAAGCCTCAGTTAGCAGCGAAGGGCTACAACCAACAAGATGGCCATGATTTTACTAAAACTTTTAGCCCAGTAATCAAGCCTAACAGTATTACCAATATCTTAACTATTGTAACAATTAAAAAGTGGTCAATCCAGCAACTATATGTGAAAATTGCATTCGTAAAAGATTTTCTCTTGGAAGATGTTTTTATGGAACAATCTCCAGGTTTCGTTGATGTAGAAAGATCCTCCCATGTGTGTGATATCAAACGCACACTTTATGATCTTAAAGCAGGCGCCATGGGTTTGGTCTAATCGATCGATTTAGCTTTCGTTTTGTTTTTTTTTTTTTTTTTTGGCACCATCGCGGACTCTTCTTTATTTTGTGTCAGGACACAAATGGTCTACTTGCTTATATAATTATTGTATGTTGACAATATTATCCTCCTCAACTGGCTCAATGCTGAAGCAGAAGTCCAAAATTCGCTGGCTCCAAGATGGGGACAGGAACACCAGGTTCTTTCACCTCTGCTAAATCAAGGAGTCATCACAATCACATTGATAGTATCTCTCTCAGTTGTTTCATTCTGCTCTCTCCTCTCCTAGCGAAACTCTCTGTAATGTAACAGGGCCTTCAAATGATTAGAATCAGCTGTTGACAGCTATTCCCTCTGCTGAGGAAGTTAAAAAGGCAGTGTTTAGTCTGTAGAAGAGCAGCTCCCCCAACCCCGATGGCTTCTCCGGGGTTTTCTTCACCAAATTTTGGCATATAGTTAGCTCAGATGTCATTCAGGCAGTTGCACATTTCTTCTCTTCAGGAAGACTGCTAAGGACTTCCAATGCCTTCTTCCTTACCCTGATTCCTAAAATTCAAAGCCCCAAATCTTTCTCGGACTTCCGCCCAATTAGCCTCCTTAACTTCTCATACAAAGTTATCTCTAAAATCCTAGCTTCCAGGCTAGCAGGCATTCTTCCCCTCCTCATCTCCAGGCATCAATCTGCATTTGTCAAAGGCAGAACAATTCACCATCATGTGGCCCTTGCCCATGAACTCTTTCAACAGCTCGAGTCCAAATCCAGAGGAGGCTCAGTTGGTTTAAAGATTGACATATCTAAGGCCTTTGATAAGCTCCAATGGAGTTTCCTCTTAAGGGCTCTGGAATTCTACCAATTCTCCCCCAAATGGATTCAACTAATGAAGGAGTTGGTCTGTAGCAGCAAAGGCTCCGTGTCGATCAGCAAAAGTCCTTGTGGTTTTTTTAGTTCTTCTTGTGGGCTTCGTCAGGGAGATCCTCTTTCCCCTTCCCTCTTTATTCTGGCAGATGAAATCCTAAGTATTAATTTGGATAGGCTTAGGCAAGATGGTGCAATATTTCCCATATCTGCTTCAAGATCCTCTCCTTGCCACCTTCTATATGCAGATGATATTTTGATTTTCTTAAAAGCCAACAAGGCTAGTCTGCGGAGGCTTCAAGGTCTTCTCAGGCTCTATCAAGACTCTTCCCAGAGCTTCAACCTGTAGAAAAGTCAGTTGTTCTTGAGGAATTGCAATGCCAGAAGATCTTCTATGGTTTCAGGCCTGCTTGAGATCAACAAAGCCTCTCTTCCCTCAGTTTACCTTGGAATCCCCCTATTTTTTGGCAGTGCTCGTCACCCTTATTTTAATAAGGTTATGGACTCCATTAGGCAGAGGCTTGCTGGCTGGAAAACTAAGCTTCTCTCCTTTGCTGGAAGACTGACCCTTGTTAGGCATGTCCTATCTTCCATCCCTCTATATATTTCTCTTGTTCTTCCTCTCCCCATCAAGACATGTCTTCTCATTGAAAGGCTGATGCAGAATTTCCTGTGGTCTTCCAATCCGGAAAAATTGAAATCCAATCTTGTTAGATGGGAGATTGTCTGTTTACCAAGATCAGAGGGATGTCTGGGTTTGCGCAAAGTCAAGGAGTTCAATGCAACTTGTCTTTTATAATTGGCTTCGTCGATCTCCACTTCCAACTCTCTATGGGCCATCTGGTTTAGAGAGAGATACCTAAGAGGGAAAGCTATTACGCAGCAGAATTTGCACAGGAGCGGTTCATGTATCTATAAGAGTTTAAGATATTTCTCTTATATTATTCAAATGAATTCTAGATGGATGATTGGGAATGGGCAGTCTATTTCCTTGTGGTTTGACAAATGGATATATCAAGTCCCTATAACTGACAGGTTTCCTAGTTTGAACTTCTCAGAGCAAGACTTGGTGGCTGCCATCATAGTGGATAACACTTGGCGTATCCCCAATCACCTCCCTTCCCAGCTGAAGGCCTTCCTGGATCTCTCCACCTCCTCAATCTCCTTTGGCAGCAGCTTTGAGAAAGACCAGCTGCGTTGGTATGCCAATTCTCCAGGGGATCTCTCAATCACAGATGCATGGAACCCGCTGCGGACTAGGGATAATGAATCGCTCTGGTCTGGGCTTATTTGGAACAATATGATCACTCCAAGGTTGGCCTGTTTCAGTTGGAGATTAATGCTTAGGAAAACTCCTATAAAGCAATGGGCCAAACAGAAGGGTTGGTCTTTGGCGTCCAAATGCTCTAGTTGTTGTTCGGAAGAGGAATCGGATGTGCACCTCTTCTTCTCCTATGATCTGGCCTCTCAGTTATGGACTTGGATTATTCTTTCTTCTAGGTCTCAGCGCGCCTCCCCCCCCGCTTCTGCAATCTGGAACCTTCTTTCCCGAGGCAAAGATGTTTCAGGTTGGAAGAGTGTGGCTGCTATTTTCTTCCAAGTTATCTCCGCTCTTTGTTTCCTTCGGAATGACGCCAAGTTCAATTCTAGGAAGCCCTCTCTATCAAGAGCTAAGTCTATCATTAGGGATCATCTGTAAGGAGAGGCCTTCATCGGGTTGTCTTGATCTTTGCCCTGGGTTTTGCTTCATGCGCCTGGTGGTTTTCCGGTTTGTTTCTCTGTGTTTGCTGTTTGCCTTGGGCCTGGTATGAGCTTCTATTGTTCTAATTTTTCTTCTCTGTTTAGCTTTGTTTTCTGTCTTGTGTTTCCTTTTTGTTTAGCTTCTTTGTCTTTGTTCTGTTGCCTTTTGGCCTGGACCTGCTGCCCATGTTTCTCCCTTCTTTCTTTAATTCATTTATCCATTAAGCAAAAAAAGTATGTTGACAATATTATCCTAATTGGCGATAATTCTGAAATTTTGCATTCCTTTATTGACATATTGAGCACTAAGTTCAGAATGAAGGATTTTGGTCCTTTACATTATTTTCTCGGTATACAAGCCCATAATGATGGTCTTTATCTTATTCAGTTGAAGTATGCCAAAGATCTCTTAATTATGTCGCTTAGGAATGGAATTAAGCAAGAAGCGCTTCTTCTTAAGCCTCATGATGCTCCTTCTTCGGACCCATCTTATTATCGGAGTCTAGTGGGTGCCCTTAGCATCTTACATTAACTAGGACAGATTTGGCTTTTTCCATGAACTCCACTAGTCAATTTATGCAACATCCTACTATGGGCCAATAATTTCAGGCAGTTAAAAGCATTTTTAAGATAAGTTCAGGGCACTATCGACTTTGGCATTTGTATTTTTCAACAAAGATCTCTTGATTTGTATGAATTTTCAGAATCTCTCTCCTATGCAATAGATAGCCTTTTCAGTGAGGTCCATATGTATCACACAATCAAGGAAGGCATGGTGATGAAAAAGTTCAGCTGGAAATGATAAATAGAATATGGGTTATGTGGCGGATCGAATGATCATAGATCTGATTATTTTTTAGCTGGGATACCAAAAAAAAAAAAAAAAATGATTATAGCTCTTAATTTTAGGTCCATGTCATTTAATGTAAATTTGCTGTGATAAAATCCTATGGTCCACCATCACAGACGCCAATTTACATGTGGCTGGCGTGGGTGACAGGTCAGATTGATTAGAACTGGGCTCGAGGCATGGACAGTCCAAATTGTGAGATGAAATTTGGGAATCTTTTTACATAATGGAATCCACTAGTTGCATCCATCTTTTCCACTTCTCTAGACAGTAACTATTTCAGGGACTCTATAAACAGAGTATAACCCTTTCCTGTGTGACATATAAATTGCTTTTTCAGTCATCTTAGCAGCACCATCACTTCTCATACAATTCATTTCCTGGGTTATATCCCTATAATCGCTCATGGCAACCACACAGATGAGTTTGAAACTTGTCGTGGACAAGAAGATGAATAGGGTGGTGTTTGCCGAATGTGGGAGCGATTTTGTCGATGTTCTCCTTAGCTTCTTGACAATGCCCATAGGGACTATCATCCGTCTCACCCGCAAGGAATCAAAAATAGGTGGCATGAGTACGTTATATGAGAGTGCGGAGGATCTTGACGTGAACCTTCTGCAGACGGAGGCATGCAAGAAAATGTTGCTTTATCCCAAAAACGCTGCAGAAGAACACTGCAAGAATCTGAAGGTAAATATTGACAACACGGAGCCTACAAAGTACTATGCATGCTCATTGGATTGTTGTGCAATCAAGCACGGACTGCTCAGTACCTTCTACAATGCTCAATGTGGTTGTGGGCAATCTATGAACACACAGGCGATATATAATCAGCAATTGAATAATGTCACATGTAGCAGGGATGGAGTTTTTGTTAAGGGAAACATGAGATATATTATAAGAGATGATTTACAGGTGTTTCCTATATCCACCAAGGCAACCCTTACACTGCTCAATGATCTAGGAATCAGGGATGCATCTGTGCTTGAGGAGAGGAATGTGAATGTTGGGCCAGCAGAGGTACGTTATAATTTTTCTTTTATGGGGAGAAAGTTAGTTCCTTATTTTTTTTTTGCACAATGACCCAGAAAATATGAGCTCCAATTTATACATCCTCTCTCTATAGGTTTTGCACCTTCTCAACCGTTTGTTACTGTCTAAAACACCTTTAAAAGATGTGTTCCTGCGGGACCAAGACATGATTGGTTGTTCCAACCATGATTTTATTGTCGATGCTCTTCATAGAAAAGATTTGGATCAACCTCAGAAAGTGAAAGGGAATGGCGGCAATAACTCTAAAAAGATTAGTGTGAAGCTATCAGTGAACAAATCTAACAACAAGGTTGTGTATGCTGAAGGAGGGGAAGAATTTGCAGATCTACTCTTTAGCTTCCTCGCCTTCCCTCTCGGATTTCTGCCTAAATTCTTTGGCGGAGACTCTGGCATTAGATGTTTAGATAACTTGTATAGGAGCGTACAAGTTCTAAAGGATTTCCTCAAGTCTGATGAATGCAAAGGCTTGCTAATTGACCCCAATCTTGCGACTTTCTTCAGTTGCAACAACCAACCCCTTCAGGTTAAGGAACAAATCCCATGGCAAGCCGCCATTGAATGTTCCTACAAACGCAAGGAACTTCGTGGTGGTCGTATTAAAATTAAAGATTCTGGCACTGAGTTCTGCAGTCACGGTTATCACAACAGATTGTTATCCATCATAAATCCAAAGTATCCCAATGCGGTGAAGGAGCTTGGAGGAGCTTTTTTTGCAGGACCGGCATTGTTCATGGTAACTGATGAGCTGAATGTGAAGCAGCTTTCAACGATGTCGGCTATCTTTCTACTTACCAAATTGAACATCTCCATGAGCGATATAGAAGAGCATGTTGTAAGCATTGGGGAGAAGGAGGTAAAATAATACAACCCGCTACATGTTACTTCATTTTATACAGGCAACAAAGTCCCAGCCGGTAACATTTTGCAGTAGTCAGGAGCTAGCTGTTAATTGGCGCCTCTGTTTGGTAATATTTAGTCTATTTTTATTAAATGTTGGGGTTTAGACCAAAGTAGGAAAACTCGGCTTGACTCTTGAACCCCAGTAGTCTCTCATTTTTTTTTTTTTTTTATTAAAGACCCAGTCAAATATAGGGGAAACTTAGAGGATTAGAGTCAGTACTTTAAAAATGATGATTGGAATGCAATTTAAAACTTAGATTAGATCTTTTGAACTCGACATCTGGAGGTTTTTTTTTCTTTGACTTCCCTTTTTGTATTTTCTGCTACTTGTAGATTTATTAATTTGAATTGATTACCATGATTGCATCTAAGTATGTATATTTATATTTTATAAATAATTAAACCATTTTTAACTATTTCCAAAATTATCTTTTTAAAAAGCATCACTCTCCAGTCACCATGTTGGCTCAATCAAAGTCAATATCGAGTTTGAGTAACAAGTTTTCCAGCTTGGCTCTAGACTAGTTACAGCCAGGCCTATTAGACTAATCATCAGGAAAATAGAGTTTAGGTAATCCCCCACAGGGGGCGGACCCAAGTGGTCGCACCTGCATAATTTTCAAGAAACTCCTTTAATAATATATTCAAAATCTTATTTTATTATTTGACTTCTTCACTTTACAATTTCCCGCACCACCCAACTAAAATTTGACATGTGGATTGAGAAAATGACGGCCGGTCTCAAGCTGTCCGGTCCATGAACAAACTGTTGGTTTGTTGCCAACCATGGACTGTGCCTTCCTTTAAGAACTTACTGTTGTATATGATCATCACAAGTCTGTCTATATTGTACGTGTAAAATGTATTTGGATTTCCAATCACAAGTTTAGAATTATGTAAATAATCTCAAGATAATTAATGATGTCCGAATGAAAGATTTTGCAATAGAATCGAACAACCCACAAATGATTGAAAGCTGATCAACTTTCTTCCTGTTGCAGGCCGCATCTTTGTTGTTAGCTTCTTTGATCTCCAAGACGGTTTTGACTGATGTCTTCTACCCTAAGAAGCCAAAGCATTCGGGAAAGAAATCCTATAACAAGGTTAAAATTGAGGTCTGATTGCTTATTGGATTGTGGAATGCATTTTCAGTAATGAATCATTAAGAGAACTGATGTATGTTCCTTCTCCCCCTTTTTATGTGTTTTCTTCTTTGGTTTGTTTAGCTGCTGTTTTTGTTTTTTGTTTGCCCTTTGGTGGCTGTCTCCTTGTTTTTTGGGGGCCTTTTGCCTTTTCCCTCCTCTTCAATTCAATTTGCCATTAAGCAAAAAAAATGTATGTTCTTGCTTTGTCCGTCTGTTTTATCTCTTACTACGCGTCTTCAAAATGTAAAGTGATGAACCTCCTTCAAGTTCTGTTCCTATTGTCATGTGGCATATATGTCTAAAGATTGAATACATTAGTGGCTGAGATAGCTATGTTTTGTTTTTTTTCCCTGGTTCTGGCCTTTAATTATCATTCTAACGATAACCATGTCATGGCCGTTTTATGCACGTCTTGGAAGTCTGTTATATATTATTATTATTATTGTCGTAGTTGTTCTTCTTTGCCCACATCAGCATTTATATCCATGATAGATTTGGGGCCTTATATGATACACTGTGCTAGTGGGTGGTATTGTGTATCTAGTATCTTACAATAATTAACCGTCAGGTTGGTCGGCGAGATCCTCGTCAATAAAAAGAAAAAAAATTATATCCCTAACAAACTTAGTCAACCAGTGATGCTTGTCATGCCATGTGTGTGAGTGTACCATCTTTAATCTTAGGAAACAAAATTTCTTTATTCCTTATTATGCTTCATTTCACTCTATTTGTTATTGATCACCGGGTGGAGAATGGAGATGCTTTAGAGGACTTTTGAAGTTGTAAACTATGAGCGTTAAGGGCACAAAGAGAGAGGATGGGTTCCTATTCCATGGAAATGCATTTCTTACAATCAGGAAGTCGAGACTACTAAATCCTTTTTAATGAGGAAAAATAGAAGGATTTTTTGTATCTGTTAGTGGAGAAGCAGCATGCACCGAACACAAGATCTGCACTCATTCTACTTCCGTGGAAATGTATGTGCACGAATGACCCCTAAAAGAAACTGTAAATTTCCTTCTCCTTGAATATTAAGCCCATGTTTGGCATCTCTATTTCATGCCTCTATTTCTCTAAATGTCTAAATTGGACAGAAGTTTAAACAATTAGAGAGTTTGGCACAAGATTCTAGACTCTGTCCGCTTTAGGAATTTAGAGGCAAATCCTCTAAAATCCAAATACTCCAAAATTGGGCAGATGAGAAATAGAGCTTTTGGGTCTTAAAATATAGAGGCGAGGTATTTAAAATAGATTCGTACGTTATCAAACGCATTTTTTTTATTCCAGCCTCTTTTTTTTATGGCTCTTTTTTTAATGGCTCTATTTTAGATGGATCTATAAAAAAATAAAAAAAAAAACAAGCCCTAAATTGAGGAGCCTATATATATATATATATATATGTACTAAATATGACCAGTGTTGAAATGGTTAGGGATTTGTTGATAGCTCTGGGGTTTCAAATTTATGATGCTTTGATTAGCAGCCCATAGATTAATGCTTTTAAAGGAACACAACAATCGACAATTTTGGTTAAATTGGTGGTCACTACAATGCTTGTATGAATAGCATATCAACCTTCAGATTCCAAATCAAGCCTTTGATTCTATGTATGAAATGATGAAGAGCTCTTGGTGGGGAGATGGGGATGGTAAAAAGGAGTTCCACGCCATTAAATGGATGGGGTTTTGTACGTTTACACCAATTAAGGAACGAGGGTTAGGTATCAAGAAATCGAAAGAAAATAATATGGCCTTGCTTGCTAAAACTTGTTGGAGATGTATCACAAATGAAAATTAACTATGCACAAGGATCGTGAAAGCCCAAAATTGCCAAAAGTACTTCCTTGAGGGAGTCAAAGTTTAAGTTTAGGAGAGGTAACCCATGGTTTTGCAAAGATTTTGTGGATGCTATCAAGTTTTATAATTGATCATGTAGGATGGACCAGTGGTGATGGAGAAAATATGTCGGTATGGAATTGCAATTGGGTCCCAATCGAAAATGGTCTTACGAAACCCAATTCTCAATTAGGACATTTTTATGTTTTCAAATTCTTTTAATGACCCCAAAGATGTTGAAGACATTATTAAAATCTACATTCCAAAATTTGATATTATTGGCTAGAGGGTTGGGACTTGACTAAAGATGATATTCTTTCAACAAAAACCGTATATAAAAACCTTACTTGAGATTATAACAATAATAATAATGATCAAATTAGTTGGAGTCAAATCGTGAAATCTCTCTTGCCCCCAAAGAATTCTCCTTTTTTGTTGGAATGCCTTAAAAAGTCTATTCAAGTTAGAAAGTGGATAGGTCCCAAATCTAATTTATGCAACTACTTGCCCTATCTATGGGAAAGAGGAGGAAAAAAAGGAACATGCCCTTATTATGGATTAGTGGAGGAAGTTCATGGAGTTGACGGATGACCCCCCACTTGCAAATGGACGCCCATCTTATTATTGAAGTTCTTCCCACATGGTGGGTTCTGTGGAGAGCCAAAAACAATTTTGTCTTTAAAGGAGAATTCATTTGTCCGGATAAAATTATTAAATTAGTTAATAAATATAACATTTGTAGGTTTGAGTCCTCCGGAGAATGCAAAAAGATCAATAATCCAGCCCCCTATTTTCCATGCTCAACAGCTTTAAAGCTCAAATGATAAGATTGTGATTTTCATGGATGTTGCCTATAGGGCAAAAGATGCATGGCCTGTGATTCTAATGGGCAATGTTTTCTTTCATCAAATTGGAACACAAAAGAGTTCACGATGGAATAGGCATTTTTTGCATGGAATTGGAATATATAGAAAGCAATTGAGCCAAATGGGCTTGTTTGTTCCGATGAATTGGAATATAGATAGGAAATAATTATTCAAATGAGTTGTTTGCATACAATTAGAACTCATAAGAAGTTATTGACTCAAATGGGGTTGTTTAGTTTGGATCGAATTGGAACACACATGAATTTTTATCAAATGGGCCTTTTTGTCGTATAGAATTGGAATACATTGGCATTCATTCTCAAACATGCTTGTTCGTTTATATGGAATTGAATATATATATATATATATATATATAAGAAAATTCATATTTTTTCAATATGGATACAAAAATTCATTTCATAAATTCATACATGCAGTTAAAATAAATGATGTAAAATGAATCACACATTTGAAAGGAGTGAAAATGGTGCTCATAAAAAAATATGGTTAAAATGAGTCACATGTGTAAAACTTACATATGCAAAACAAATTAACATATAAAAGTTTGATTTACATATCACACGTGTTAAAAATAAATAAAGCTTAAGAAGCATGAGATGACCCAATGGTAACGGCATCCCACTCTTATCACAATGCTCCTCCTTTGATCTCCCCTGTTCAGGCTCCCACCCAACCTACCCATACGATCACTGATCCTTCTGGCAGTGATCTCCCTGCTTCCTTGCCCATCTCCAAGAAGATCATAGCCCCCTCCATTTCAACAAACAGCAATACCTCAACCCATCTCCCCAATCCCTGCACTGCTGATCCGCACCAAGATTTCCCTGCCCAAATTCTTGATACTTCTAACTCTTTTTTCATCCTGGAAAACTGTAGCCTAGCTCAGTGATCTTTTCTCCTTCTCTATTCCAAATCCTAGGAATTCTAGTACTAGTAGGGATATTGCCATTTCCCAAAATGCTGGCATTTCCTTGGAAGTGGATCTCACTCCTTTCTCTAAGAAAAAGAAAGCAAAAATCAAAGGCAAAAAGGCTGTCCCAAATTCCAGGCCAACAACAAGGAGCTTGAAAGGTTCCCATCTCACCTCTCACTATTTCCAATGATTAAAATCCTCTTCTGGAATTGCAGGGGCATATCAAATGCCCCAACCATCAGATCTTTAAACCACTTGGCTTCCTCCAATTCCCCTGATGTTATCTTCATTGCTAAACCTAAGACTGGTGCCCCTCCTAATTCTCTGCTTTCCTGCTTTGGTTATGATGGATTCTTCTCCAATAACTCCCTTTCTTCTTCTTCTATATGGTGTTTCTTCAAAACAAACTCCAACTTAGGCATTACCCTAACTGATTTCTCCTCCCAATTCCTCACAATCTATTTCACCATCCCCTCTACTGCCACAACACGCCTTCTAACTGGGATCTATGCCTCCACCAATTACATCCAGAGAAGAGATTTGTGGAGCTATCTTTCCTCTCAGGCTAAAACCAATTGTCCCTGGTGTGCCTTGGGTGATTTCAACTCCATCTTCTCAGCTTCTGAGAAATCCAGTCTAAGGCCTGCTCGCCTAAACCTGGAATTTCAGCAACTGATCCTCTCCTCTAATTTGCAGGACATGGGCTTCTCTGGCTCCAAATTTACCTGGTCCAACAACCGTAGAGGGCCTGGCTATGTAGCAGCTAGGCTAGATAGGGCCCTTTGCAATCATCTTTGGCTCTCTAGCTTTAATGACCCCCTCCTTTCCCATCTACAAAGTTCTCCTCTGACCATTGCCCTTTGCTCCTTTCCCACAGGGTAGGCCTCCCCAAGCTCATATGGCTCCTTTTAAATTTGAAACCATGTGGATCCAACACCCTGATTTTCTCTCTCTGGTGGCTGATTCTTGGAACCAAGCCTCTGCAGGAAATTATCAGAAGGACTTGGCTTTAAACCTAAAAAACTTAAAACAAGTCCTAAAAGCTTGGAACAAAAACGTTTTTGGTGACATAAAGCAGAGGGTTGTTGCAGCTGAAAGGCTCGTTCTGGAGACTCAACAACTCCTAGATGATGATCCTTCCCCTTCTCTCCACCTTTCTCTTGCTGAAGCAAAAGCTTCCCTCCACAAATGCCTCCAGCTTCAAAAAACCCATTGGCGGCAGAAGTCCAGAATTAGATGGCAGAAAGAGGGAGACAGGAATACTGCTTTCTTCCATGCTTCTGCAAAATCCAGAGGGGCAGTTAACCGCATTGTTAGAATTCAATCTGAGGGTTCTTGGGTGGAAGACCAGAAAGATATCCAATCTCTTGTTGTGGACCACTTCTCTTCTATAGCTAATTCCTCTCGCTTAACTCCCCCTGATTTCCATTTTGGGTTAGGTAGCAACAAGATTACTGAAGATATGAACTCCTTTCTTTCCATTACTCCGGATATAGAAGAAACCAGAAATGCAGTCTTTACTCTTAAAAAAGACAGTGCCCCTGGTCCAGATGGCTTCTCAGGATATTTTTCCATTGCTGCCTGGCAAATCATTGGTTTCTTTGTGGTCAAAGCTGTTCAGGAATTCTTCATCTCTGGCAAGATATACAAAGCCTCTAATAGCTACTTCCTAACTCTGATTCCTAAATCAGAATCTCCTTCCACCTTTGCAGATTATAGGCCAATTAGCCTCCTAAATTTTACTTACAAAATTATATAAAAAATCATGGCCTCTAGACTCTCCAAGATCATTGGCCACCTTGTCTCTCCTAACCAGGCTGCTTTTGTCAAAGGTAGATCTATCCACCAGCATATAGCTTTGGCTCATGAATTGTTTCAAAAAGTTCACTCCAAGCTGAAAGGTGGTACCCTCTGCGTGCAATTGGACATTTCAAAAGATTTTGATAAGCTCAGCTGGCCTTTCCTCTTCAAATCCCTTCACTTCTTTGGTTTCTCTGTCAGATGGATCAACCTTATCAGAGAATGTGTCTGCACTACTAGAGGATCTGTCCTCATCAATAGATCTCCTGCTGGTTACTTCTCCTCCTCCTGTGGCCTCAGGCAAGGGGATCCCCTATCCCCTTACCTCTTTATCCTTGATGAAGAAATATTAAGCCTCAACATTCAAAGCCTGGTGTCCAATAACTCAATTTTCCCTCTCTCCTCAGCCCCAAATACCCCTTGCCACTTACTTTATGCTGATGATATTCTTCTCTTCCTCAAAGCCCAGAAAAGTAGCCTCTTAGCTTTGAAGGAGGTCATCTCTTCTTACCAATCCTGTGCTGGTCAGTCTATTAACTTTGAGAAGAGCAAGCTTTTCTTAGGCAATTGCAATCCCAGAAAGAGAAGCCTGGTCCTGGATATCACTAATATTAAGGAAAGACCTCCAGACTCTGTTTACCTTGGAGCTCCCCTCAACATTGGTACCCCAAAAAGGCAGCATTTCAACTCCCTGCTAGACAGATTTCTCCGTAAGCTTTCAGGATGGAAATCAAAATTCCTATCTTTTGCTGGCTGCAGGATCTTAGTGAGGCACGTGCTGAATAGTATGCCAATTCACATAGCCATGATTCTCCCTATTCCTAAGTCTGTGTCCACACACATGGAGACTATAATGAGGAATTTCCTTTGGTCAGGGGGGGTTGTCAAACAAAAAAGGAGCCGGATCAGCTAGACCACAGTCACTCTCCCCACCAAAGAAGGAGGTCTGGGCATCAGGCATATCAGTGAGCAGAATGAAGCTTCTTTCATCAAGCTAGGCTGGACAGCTATGTCTTCAAACACTCTCTGAGCCTCCTGGATGGCTGGTAGATATTTTCCAAGCTCCTCTATCTGGAACCCTTCCATCTCCAAGTCTAGGTCCTGTATCTGGCGTAAAATTAGGTAATTGGCTCACCACATCCACTCTGGCAATATGTGGAAAGTTAGAGATGGGAAGAAAATTGATCTCTGGTATGATAACTGGATGAATTCAGGTAGCTTTGCTGCTATGTTCCCTTCCTCTTCTTTCCCTCCCAACCAAAAGCTCCATTCTCTCTGGGAAGGTGGCCAATGTATGATACCTCCTGATTTTCCTGCTGCTGCTATTGACACCCTAAGGCAAGCAACACTTCATCTAACCTTGGACTCTTCTTCAAACGATACTATCCTTTGGAGTTCTCACAAGGATAACGGCCTCTCTCTTCAAGAAGCTTGGCAACTCATTAGATCCCGTAAACCTTCAGCTGATTGGAACTTCTAGGCTCTTCTTATTTGGAATAAATTTCAGCTCCCTAAAGTTTCTTTCTTTGCTTAGAGATTGCTGCATGGTAAAACTCCATCTCAAGCCTGGGCTCAGAAGTCTAGCATCAGTCTAGCTTCAAGGTGCAATCTATGCTTTAGTGATGTAGAATCTACCCTTCACCTTCTCTTTCTCTGCTCCTTCTCCACTGGAATTTGGAACTGGATTATCTCAGCAGCTGGCTTGTCTGTGTCTGGCCCCCTTTCTCCTTCTAAAATCTGGGAAGCTTTTTCTTTCAATAGTGACCGCTTGGCCTGCAAAGGTGCTGCTACAATTCTCTTCACCACAGCCTATGCTATTTGGATCTACAGGAACAATGTTCTCTTCTCCAATTCAGCTGCCTCCTAGCAGAAGGTTATCTCCTACCTGTCAGAGCTCCTCTCTGCCTCTCTCAAGTGCATTTATAAACCTTTCACTGGTAGACCTCTCCTTTCCTTTTGTAATTTTCTGTTTCTTATCTCTTAATTTTGGTTTCTTTTTTGGCCTCTGTTTTGGCTTTTGGTTGGGCCCTGTTTGGCCTGTTTCTCTGTTTTCCTTTTCTTCTTTGCTTGCTGTAGCTCCTTGAGCTTTTCTCTTTCTTGGGCTCTTTGCCTTGTTTCTTTTACTTTCTTATTAATTCAATTGCCATTCAGCAAAAAAAAAAAAAAAAAAAAAAAAAAAAAACTCTTATCACAATGCCAGGGATTGACCTTGACATTGGCAAGGGTATAACAGGGAAGTGTCCTATATATGGTGGAGGACAACTAAAATAACAGTTGAGAGGAGTGCTACTTGTGGAGCACTGGAAAAAGAATGAAGTGCCCCATGGATAATTCCTGGGTTGAAAGCTTGCTAGTTTAAGATTAGAATAGTTTACAATTTCTCCCAGTAATAGCTGAAAAGGATAAATAAATCATTTTGAAAGGTTATTTTACATATTATTAGTAACTAATATATATTAATGTCATATACATAATGGACAAATTAATTAACTATGAACACACAATACACACAGCGGACAATGAGCAAGTTTCGACTAACTCTTTTCGTAGTCGGCCCTTAAGGTGACTAGCTTCTCAAAATTAGGCTCCATCCTCCCTTCAAGCTTTTGGAGAAGAAAAGGTCTTCACTTTTGTAAGCTTTGATGGGCCAAGACCCTCTTGAGAAGGTCAAATGAATAGCCCTGACTACAACCAAAGATCGATCTCTAGTTGTTCCCACTGGCGGAAGGTGCCTAACCATTGGTCAACAAGTAAAATCATAATGAATAAGTCAAACCTTTTTTTTTTCCAACTTTTCTTTGTTGGTCATGGATTTGGATGGTTAAGTTCTTTTTATCTTAATCTAATGTGCACTGAGATCCTTCCATCACCCTATTCACTCGTGATTAGCATACATCCAAGTAGGCTACATAAATAGACTATATCAAAGAAAATAACTTAAGAGCGTGAAATTTAAGTAGTTAATGATGCAATTTGTATTATCTTTTTTCGAACTAGTGATCGAGGGGATTCAAGTATCAAAGGAAATTCCCCATAAAGAAATTGAAGCATTTTAAAATTTTAGCCATCCATTTCAAAGAAAATCAACAACCCAACTCGCCCTAACCCATGATTGATTTTAATTTAAGACACTAAACCACTTCAAAAGTCTTAGCTTTCCTCTAGTACAGTGTTGCATGAGTTAGTATTTGCCAATAAAAAAAATTACAATTAAAAACAGGTTGGGGTGGCCAGGCGGCCAAAACCCAAAACTGCCACAAAATCTGCATTGTACATTGCAGGAAGGAAAAAAAAATAAAAAGAAAAATAAAAACCCACACAAACATGCCTTGGCCCATAACGATTTTATCATTTTAGATATAACACAGGACTAATGAATCCACAACCTGGGTCAAGCATAAAAACTAATTAGCATAGATGCATTCTAAATTATTTGCATCAAAATGAGTAGGCCCAAGACCAAGACTCTTTAACTTCTAGCTAAACTTTATGGCAGATGTTGTAATAAGTCCATATCGAATATCATGAAGCTCTTGTATGGCTGCCACAATCGACGCACCTGAAAGTGATCTTATTTGTAAAAATTGTCAAACACCATAAGTGACACAATATAATAATATGATACTATTATTCCCTATGATAATGAAATCTTATAATATTTAGTTTTGTTTATATTATGTTATGCATTTATCTAAACACTCCCTTAACTATTGCAACAATTAAAAACTGGCCAATCCGGCAATTAGATGTGAAAATTAAGACACATTCCTGAATGATTTTCTCTCAGAAGATGTCTTTATCAGACAAACCTTTGGGCCTCGTTCAAGCAACTAGACCCTCCCATGTATGCCATCTGAAACGCGCACTTTATGACCTAAAGTAGGCGTCACGGGCCTGGTTTGATCGATTTAGCTTTTTTTTTTTTTTTTTCGCTTCACCATGGTTTTATTTGCACCATCACAGACCGTTCTTTAATTGTGTACTGAGACACAAATGGTCTGCTTATATTATTACAGTATGTTGACAATATTATCCTAATTGGGGATAATATGAGGTTTTTTTTTAGCCCCATCCTAGCTTCGAGCTTTCAGAAAGAAAACAAAAGTCTTCACTTTTGTAAGCTTTGGTGGGCCAAGACCGACATCAAAAGGTTGGATTGATATTTGATACTCCTAGGCACAAGCTATACCATTGATAGCCTATAAACCGAAAGAGATTTTAGTATAAGTGGCTCAAATTTTTGATGGGGAGGCCCGACGTTTGAGTTTTCACTTTTTGAACATGGGATTTCTCTAAGCAAAGGTCATGTCAGGCAAATGATCCTGTACATATGCCTAACATAATATTACCGTGTGAGGTAACAGGATGGCCCCAACCTGTCACCAATCCGAACCGACCACCAAACAAAGACCCTCTTGATAGCCGTTGATCCTAGGGTTTAGCATCCATCCGATTGGACTGTATTGTTAGATCAACGTTCAAATCTACTGTTTTTATATTGAACCACTAAAATTGTAAGCCATGGATCAAGGAGCTAGGGTGATTGGATTGAATCCAAATCTGAAATGTGGGCCCATCATGAGAGGGTCTTCCTGTATCCCCCCTAGATGGGCCCCATCTAGCTACCTCGCATGGTGATATGGTGCGAGGTATATGTACTGGAGGATGGTCCGGTCATGTAATGACCAAAAAAGAAAGAAAAAAAAAAAAAAAAAAGGAGCAAAGCCTCTGATCCGGACTCAGGACGGAAGGGACGGTACGAGAATTCTCTTGTTTTGCTTTTTGTTCTCCTCTTTTGATTGCGTTACTTTAGCTTTTGCCTTTTTCACTAATAGCTTGCCTTTTCTTTTTCTTTGCTGATGAGTTTACTGCTCTTGCTTTGCCCAAAGATTTCTTCATGTGGAAGAATCTCTCTCCCATGCAATAGATAACCTTTTCAGTGAGGCCCATATGTATCACACAATCAAGGAAGACATGGAGATGAAAAAGTTCAGCTGTAAATGATAAATAGAATATTGGATATGAAATTTGGGAATCTTTTTACACCACAGAATCCACTAGTTTCACCTTTCATCCTTTCCACTTCTCTAGACAAAAATCCTTTCGGACTCTTTATAGAAAGAGTATCACCCTTTCCTGAGTTACATATATTTCCTCTTCCAGTTATCTTAGCAGAACTATCACTTCTCATACAATTCATTTCCTGGGTTATATTCCTCATCGTTCATGGCAACAACCACGCAGATGAGTTTGAAACTTGTCGTGGACAAGAAGATGAATAGGGTGGTGTTTGCCGAATGTGGGAGTGATTTTGTCGATGTTCTCTTTAGCTTCTTGACAATGCCCATAGGGACTGTCATCCGTCTCACTCGCAAGGAATCAAAAATATGTGGCATGAGTATGTTATATCGGAGTGTGGAGGATCTCGACGTGAACCTTCTGCAGACGGAGGCATGCAAGAAAATGTTGCTCTATCCCAAAAACGCTTCAGAAGAACACTGCAAGAATCTGAAGGTAAATATTGACGACACGGAGCCTACAAAGTACTATGCATGCTCTTGGGATTGTTGTGCAACCAAGCACGGACTGCTCAGTACCTTCTACAATGCTCAATGCGGTTGTGGACAATCTATGAGCATGCAGATGGTATATAATCAGAAATTGAATGGTAGCAGGGATGGAGTTTTTGTTAAGAGAAACATGAGATTTATCATAGGAGATGATTTACAGGTGTTTCCTGTAACTTCCAAGGCGGTCTTTACACTGCTCTACGATCTAGGAATCAGTGATGCATCTGTGCTTGAGGAGAGGAGTGTGAATGTTGGGCCAACAGAGGTACGTGATAGTTTTATGGGGATTTGACATATTTGGCCCTCTAAATCAATGTTATCCCAAAAGCATGACTCATTGTAAGATATTGTCAGCAGAGCCGTTTGACTCTGGTCCCCCCCTTTTCTCTTCCGTTTTTGCCCAGGATCCCATGCTATCATGGGATCCCAATGTAAAAAGTCAAAAACCCATCACCTAAAAGAAACCAACCCCATTTTTTCCCTCCTTTTTCACTTTTCACCTTCCCCTTTCAACGTCTCTGGTTGAAACAAGAGTTTGGACCCTGCTTCTCCAACGATCCAACTAGAACCAAATGGGTCCTTCTTCTCCAGTCAGCAGATTTGTCGTCGACGAGAATGGCTGAGCGAGTCTGGTTCGTCTTCTTTGTCTTTGACTGGCAGCTACCCTTGGGGGTTTTTCTTTTCTTCTATGGCTACAGCAAGAAGCAAAACCAACAAGACTCATTTCTCTCGTGTATCAGAGAAAGAGAAAGGAGGCACAATTTGTTAATGTAAAATTTCATTTTCTGTAATTTAGTTATTTTTTATGGAGTTTTTTTCTTTTGTGTTGATGTCTGTGAAATGGGTTTTATGTTTATTGATAATGAGAGCTATTTCAGGGTCTTTATCTTTGTCGTTTTATCTTCTTATCTTCTGGGTTAGGTGTGCAAAAAGTGTCGTCTCATTGTGTTTTGGATGAGAGAGAGATTTTCATGTATTTGGTTCTTTTTCTTTTGGGTTGATGTGTGAAATTAGTTTCATGGTCTGGATCATTAGATATGTCAGATATTTTCATAATGGGTTGTTTATCATTTCCCTGTCTCTTTTGGTTTTTATGTGGGAAATGGGGTTATATTTTGGTTGAGAGAAACATCTCCAACTGGCCCCATTGCCGTCCTTGACGACCCCACAGGCAAATGCACTGCAGAGCAACATCATTTCTAGGACAGATAGATCATCTACTTTTGAGAGCTGTTATTTTAAAAAAAATCCAAGTTACAGATTTTACAATGACTTTGTTTGTGACTTCTTGCCCAGAATTCAACCCACAAATGGAAAGTGAATGCATACATATTCTCATTATCTTCCAATGATTATGTTTCTCATTTTTTATTTTTATTTTTATGTTTATATGTTGAATCTAGTGTTGGCATAAATGATAAATGAGATTTGATAAATGTGTGGCAAAATGTTTTTTCTTTGTTCTTTTATTGTGTTGCTTTGAATTAGGATGGCTCACTATGAATATTACTCTTTTATGTTTCATTTTTTTTCGTGGACAATGTCAACTTCCTTGAAGATGTTGGATGGTGAGCTATTGATAGTGGTCCACTTCGGTGGTCAATTTGAGTGGGATAGAGTTCATCCTAACTACATCGGTGGCGATCAAACTGCTATCTATGTTAATTGTAACTTAACATACATCTCATTGGTCGAAAGTGTCCTACAAGCAATAAATTGGGTAATGTCTGAAGAGCCTCTTCGTATTCAATACCTACATCAAAATGGCAGAGCATTCACCTTGATTGGTATAAAGAATGACAATGATGTTCGGGTAATGATCAAAGCATGTGGAGATGTGACAAATTCTATTTACATATATCTAAGTAGAAATATCAATGACGGTGTAGATCATTTCCACTCGATTTCTTGGTAAGCCATTTATGTTTAGAATTAAGAACAATAATTTTCCAAGTTATATACATGTAAAAATTTAATAAATAGATTTACATGCATGAAAGGAATGAACGAGTTGAAGTGACTGCCGGAATTAGAGATGGATATTGTTGCAATGAAAATCTACGTGGAAGTAGGCCAAGAACTGATACTCCTAAACATAAGAAGTCTAAGGCTATTGATCATGAGGGTCCACTGAGTAGAGGGCTGACCACCAGGTTTGTTTTCGTTCCATATTAAAGATTTTTTGGCATTTGTTGTGTTTTTAGATTAATGTAATAATTATGGAGGTTGTCATTTGTCGATTATATTGTCCCGGCAAATCACCTATGAATTTTGATGTGGATGTTTACAGGGATGAAATTGGTGATATCCGTGAATACACTTATCCAGATGTCAATCTCGCAGAAGATGTAGATGAGCATTTCTCGTACCCAACCAATGAGGTTGCGTATGAGACGAATGCAAGTCATGAAGAAACTGATGATGATATTGATTACAATGAGGACTTGGATGATTTCCTTAATGATGAAAGTGACACTGATCGCAATAGTGAAGACACCTCACATGATTATGTCAGATGTGTCAATGGTCTTAGCTACCAACAAGAAGTCTTAGATTTAGAATGCAACAGAGAACAACCCAAAGCTATGGAAAAGTGTAATATTGAGGACACACTAGTGCCAGTGGAAGATGAGGGTGAAGATATTGTGACTCAAGAGGATTCTGCACGTAATATGTGGAATGGCAGAACTTTTATTGATCGCAACTCATTTAGGAAAACCTTGAGTAAGTTTGCAATGTACACAAATTTTAGTTTGTGGCATCTGAAGACATCTCGGACACAAGTTACTGCTAAGTGCGAAGTCCAAAGTTGCCCATGGCGTATTCATGCTTCAATAGTGGAATCAGGGCCTCAATTTCGAGTTCGGACCTATAATCCTAATCATACTTGTTCAAGACCAATGATGGGAATGGCTCATCCTCAAGCAACGGCTAATTTAATAGCCGATTTTATCAAGGAAAAAGTACGTCTTCATCCTGAATATAAACCAAAGCAAATTATAAATGATGTTAGATTGGAGTTCGGTGTTGTTGTTGGCTATAGGAAGGCTCACAGGGCAAAAGAGATTGCGCTAGATGCAATCAGAGGTTCATATGAACAGTCATTCAAGATATTGCCAAATTATTGCGCAGAGTTGATTCGAACAAACCCCGGATCCCATTATCATCTTGATACGGATCGGGACTCTTCATTCTCAAAATTCTTCTTTGCCTTTGGATCAAGTATCCAGTCATTCAAGACCTATATGAGGCCATTGATCGCCATTGATGGAGCGCACCTCCGTGGCAAATATCCAGGAGTCCTATTTGTTGCTGTGACTCAAGACTCCAACCATGGGCTGTTCCCCATCGCATTTGCCATAGCTGAAATCGAACGTTATGACACATGGGTGTGGTTCTTATCTTGCTTTAAGATCGCCGTTGGACCATTACAAGGTTTAACTGTTGTTTCGGACAGACAAAAAGGCCTTGTTGAAGCTGTTAAAAATGTATATCCGGATGCCAACCATTGTTATTGTTGTCGTCATATTGCAGAGAATGTGCGTGAGCGTTTTAAAGACAAAGCAATTATTTCAAAGTTCTGGTGCGCAGCGAAGTCTACTAGAAGTTGTGATTATGAAAGGCATATGAATGATTTAAGGAATGTGAACGAAGAGGCATATGCATACATCGAGAATATTGGCAAAGAGCGCTGGGCGAATGCGTTTGTACATGCAGGACGATATGACATGTTAACTACAAATTCAGCTGAATGTACAAATAGCTTACTGAAGGACATTCGAGAGCTTCCTATAACAAGGCAGGTAGAGGAAATTCGTATAAAATTAATGGATTTCTTCCAACTCCGCCGCGACAGGTCACAGATGATAGAATCGCGTTTGACTCCATATTTTGAAAGATTTTTGAGCAAAGAAAAGGATGGTTCTCGTCGACTACATGCAAGGCAAGCTGGTCCTGAAGAATATCAGATTGATTCTGGCTATTTTATGGATGTTGTCCACCTTGATCGACGTTCTTGCACTTGTCGACAATGGGATTTAATGGGCATTCCATGCTCGCATGCTATGTCAGCAATTAGTTACAGAAGTCGGGACCCATATGATTTTTGTGAAGAATGGTTTTCTGCTGAAACTTACCGTGCAACCTATAGTCAAATCGTGCATGCAACAACAGACATCCATCAATGGGAGTATAGACAGGAACATCCAATACTACCTCCACACGCGAGGCGTCAAGCTGGACGACCAAAGAAAAGGAGGATTAGAACCGAGGATCGGGTAAGACGACAGGTGACATGCTCAAACTGTAGAGAAGTTGGACATAACCGTCAGTCTTGCCAAAATCCTCCTTTCAGAGATTGAAGTGATGTACATAATATCTTTTTTGCTTGTCATATGTGTATATGGTGTTCTTTATATAATTTTGGTGTTCATTTGTTTTGTTGGAAATGGATAAGCCTCTGCCTGTATTTTTGGATTCTGTCAATCAGCAGCCCAAACCCAAAATGCTTGAACTTCTCTCCGGAGCTTGTCAGTCGCCAGATGGTTTAGTTTGCCGTGGGGTTGAGCAATTAGTTGTCACAGTTCCATTAGTTCTGATCAAAGGGACATCATCATAGGTAGTTTGCTTGAACTTTATTCCTTGTTGTTGTTGTGGATGCTGTTGATGTGGATGGTTACAACTGTTGTAATCTGATATATATTCACATTATATTTTCTTACATAAGTGATGCTATGTTGTCATTGTTGGAAATGTAGAGGTTATTATTCCAATTTACAAGAATGAGGCGTTTCAGAGAGACTTCTGCTTCGAAGAAGGTTAGCCCCTCTCTCTGTCTTAGCCCTGTGATTTCAGATTGCTTTTGCCTTATAACTGGATTACTGTTATCATCTTCTCATTAGTGTCAAATATTAGTACAATCTGTTATTTTATTTGCTTTTCTTATAGCTAATCCTACAATTGAATTTTGCCTATCACAGTTGTACAAATAGCTATCGGAACTGCTTTGGATATAAACCTTAGTAATGTACCTGATTATACAGTTGCAGCAGCATTAGGTGGCCCTACAAAATCTCAACTGGTACATCAGGTGGATGCTCTTGGTGGTGAGATTTGAAAAATGACTGAAGTGTATATTTCCAGATAATTCTACCTTTTGCTGAAGTTTCAAGGCTCTCTTTCACCCTGCCGTGTTTTAATAACATGCTGTTTCTGGTTGGTATGTTTTGCACTCCATTGTATTGATGAAAGGGTTGAATTCTGATTTTTTGCTTTCTACTAGCACCAAGTCTGTGTTTCGAGACGTGGAATCTAGATTGTACTCATGCTGGATTTACTGTGCTAATGCAGATGCAGTCACTGAGAATGGAGTTGATTGCAGGCCTTCGTCCTCCCTTTGAAACAAGAGTGTACTGGCATTGGTTTGATTGTTGGTTCTAAACATTGTGGCACCAGGGGCTTAGGTTTTGATATTATTTTGTGTTGATTAAGTGGATGAATGTAGTTAGAATGTTGAAAGGCACCAGGTGTTTCAGTTTGATTGATGTATGTTGTATGAAAGCTCCATGAGAGCTCCTCTTAATGAGATCAGTGGAGCTATCGCTTCTTTTAATTGTATTGGTGTATCTTCTAACTGTCCACAGGAAAATCAATTGATCAATTGCTTAGAAATTTTGAATTCCTGCAGTCTTGCCACATTGCTCACTGATCATGAGTATGGCCTCACTGACTAGTTGTACTGACTTTATCTTAAAGTTTGGATTTTTCGGCTTGAAACTTCAGTACAATCTCTAAATAAACAGAAGTGAAGATGGTATTTGTTTTCTAATTAATATGATGTTGGTTGTTGCATCCAAGTAAGTTAAAATGTGTCATCTGAAGTTTCCACTAGTGATGGAAAATACTTGCATTCACAGAAAAATCCATATAGGATTGGTTGTTGCACCTGTGACATGGGGGATACTTGTTTCTCAAGAAGCGCTGTCGTTGCTCAAGCAGATAATAGTACCCCTATGTTCACCTCATCTATTCTGCACAATGATTATAGGTCAATGCCAATTGAGATGGAAAACAAGGCATCATTCATTCTGATTGAGCTCATTAGATAATAACATACATGATGTTAAACCAAAACATAAAACTATCATTATATAATAGTCTGATTGAGTTCATTAGCTATACAGGTTGTGCATGGTCATGGATAACGAAGAGGAAGAGAAATTTTCCCAAAAAAAAAAACGGCCATAGAATGCGCTTCATCGACGACGAAGCATTTTAAACATTTCAGTCAGCTGATTATGAATGTTAGAAAGACCGGCTGCCACCCTTTCCTCCATGTCAGAAAAACCGGCTGCCACCATTTCCTCCAAATGTTCAATCTGAACAGACTGATCAAACACTGCATTTTCAACTGCACTTAGCCGCTTTTCAATAGAATCTGCGTCTGCATCGTCATCTTGGGCTTGCTCCATTTGAGGACGTCGATGCAAATGTGTATCAGACATTGCAAGAAATCTGCCATCTATTTTCTGTCGTTTAGCAACAGACACTTCATGGGTGTACGCTCGGCAACCTTCTTCGATCATCAATTTACAAATCAGTGCACCAAACGGAAGAGTGAGTTTCCGTTGTTCATGGTAAATGCGCAGCATTGACTCAAGTATCGTAAGTGGAATATCAACAGAGGTGCATGTGCCTAACAAGTAGAGAAGCAAAGCTTGAGTATAGAGAAGATCAGATGAATGGCTTCTAGGCTCAATATTATTGCATACAAATGTGTTGAGCATCCGGTAATCGATGGTTAGACCGGTTATCTTCATAGGAGTTCTCCATTCAGTAGGTTCAGTACAGAGAACAGCAACCACCTCATTCGGTTCTACGGGCGTCATATGAGGATCAATTAATGGATAGGATCTCGGAACAGGTCTCCCAAGATTGAGTAAAGTAGCAATCTTATTTGCATCCAGTTTTAGTGTCTTTCCCCGAACATAGGTTTTGAAGCCATTACTTGTAACATCATATATGTTGCAGTAAAACTCCCGCACCCAGTCTTCAAAGCATTCATCGTTCAAATCCATTAGAATCATGCACCGGTTGAGATTAAGCCAGTGCAAAAACCTTGTACTGGTGAGGTCACAACGCACAACTAGCCTCTCAAATATCACTGTGCGGTTGATGAAACTTGATTTGAAACGTGCAGCACACTCCGCATCCCTAAACCGTTCGGTATCAAAACGAGAGGAGGACCCCGCTGGTCGCTTTCCTTTGTAGGTTTTAGGAGGCATGCTGTACCATAGAGAGTCACATAGACAAATTAAAAAAACAAATAAGGTGTAAGATTTCTCTCATACAATTCGTGCTAGGATTCAACAACCTGAAAATTAAAAATCGTGCTAGGATTCAAAAAAAAAAAGAAATCGTGCTAGGATTCAACAACCTGAAAATTAAAAATCAACACAAACAATTCACCTGCATCCCTGAATCAACAGTATTCCAGAGAAAACCACCTAATTCAATTCACTATTAACATCTAACAAAGCCAGATCACTTTATTCTAATATACAAACAACAGAAGAATAAAATTGGAAGACAGAAAGACCCAAGTTTCTCTAAAACAGATTTTGGTTATCAATCATCATGCATCCCAATTTCTAAAACAGATGCGCTCTATGCTTTTAAATGTAATTTTCTTTGTCCATTACTTGGTTTGCAATAAGCCTACCTTCATTATCATAAATATATGGAAGTTGGTTCCTTAATTAATTGTCTTGCTGTTTCCCATGGGGAAGGGCATAGTAGATCCTTTTTGTGGTAGCAAGGAAATGGCATAGTAGTTCAGATAAGGATTAAAAAAACAGCTCTCTTAAAGTTTCTTTCTTGCTCAGATTTTGGGAATTTTATTAGACTTTAGATTTGAGGGCCAGATGTGCTACAGTCCAGTCTCTTTTTGATTTACGAAGAAAATATAATTTTATTCTAGTTGAAAAGTGGAGATTTAATCCTACTTTAAAGAAAGTTGAGATATTAAACACAGTATTATTCACCTGATATAACCATGTATCTCCCACAAGTGTGGCAAACTTGAATCAGGACATGCTAAATATTGGAAAGACATATGTCACTTCAATGACATTATATCATCAATTTCTGAACATCATTTTCAGACAATGGAAGGAATGTAATACTACATCTTGTAAAAGGAGACCCACTTTGTTTTGGCATGGTTTTTGTGGTCAGCAGCCAGCCTAATCCCAATCCTCCCCTTGCTTCTTCTTGCATACTCTGAATGACATTTTGACATTACATATCATACTTTTACTAGACTGAAGCAACTGAAGAGTTTTGTTACTACTTCACAATCATCATCATTATCATCATTATTTATTAGTGATAGTAGTTATAAATTAATCCAGGTGGTGAAGATTTTGTTATCTTAATTTCTGTTGCACATCCAAAGCAGAGCACCATCTTCTAGGGATTGAGCTAGAGATTCTCTTACTGTACCATTTGTGAAAAAACCCAAGGAATTATCATGGGACTTGAGCACGAATAATGCATTGAATCATTGGTGGAGATTGCTTTCTACAAAACAAAATAATCAATTTAACCATCCTAACTTTCTCACTGTCAAAGACCATTCCACGGTTGTTTAAGATCCATGGCTCGCCTGTTTAAAACAGGTCAGTATTTCAATCGTGGCGGGTCCTCCCCTGGGGACTAGGTGTGCGGATACGCACTCCATCCACATCAGAAGTGAATAAGTTCAAAGTATGAGCTTAAGTACCCATGGTTACCTCCACTTCAATAGCTAAATTTTTGGTGGGTAAGGCCTGATAAGAGCATAATATTTAATATTTTTAATTCCTTTATATTTAGTTTTATTACGTATTTTGTGTTTAAGTGTGTGTGTTGATTAATATGTTTATTGAATCAGGGAAGCATTGAAGGTAAAAGACTGGATATGGCATATATTGTGCAAAGTTTCCAGGTTTTAGGCAGATTTGATCCCTGGAGCTTCAATTGAGATTCGGATGGCATTAGAGTTTCAGAACGAGAAAGTGGTCTTCATGAAGTTTTTAGAGGACGTCTTAAGCTTTTCAGAAAGGTCTGGTTCGCAAAAATCCGAGTTCGTTTGGGCCTCCAAGCGTTGCTTCAAAGTCAGGCCCGGAAAGCTGATCCGCGATTCCTGTCCGAACCAGTAAACTTCAATGGGCCATAACTTGAGTTTCTGAAGTCCAAATCGGGTGATTCAAAATCCTAAAATCATCTACACATCCAGGGCTACAACTTTCATGAAGAGACCAAGTCAAGATTCCGTCATTATATGATAGAAAACAGCCTCACAAGTTGCTGCACAATTTCTGGGATTTCTGTCAATCCGTTTTGAATTTCCTATACTTTCGGGATTTGAGTTGAACACATTTGAGGGAAGTTATCATATGTTTGATATGTAGATAATAGGAAATTATGCTGTTAGATGGCCATCCCAAGGATGGAACAGAGAGTGATATCAGAAGAGAATCAAGAGAGGACATTAGAAATCATATAAGAAACCCTATAATTCAATTTATAAATCATAAGAAACCCTATAACACCCAAACTCAAGCTCTTAAACTGGAAATCCCCAATCTCAAGTCCATCATCATAGGACCCCTGAAACCCCCAATTTGAAAGCCTGATCGGAAGACCCCAGAACATTCTGAAACTCCAAAACGTAAACAATCAGCAGAAGAAGGAAAAAAAAAAAAAAAAAGACAGCTGCCACTGTGGTCTGATCTTCTCCTCTGTTTTTTTCTTTTTCTCTTCCCTCCTCATCGGTCACTACCCCTTCCTCTCTCTTCCGAAAAAGTATGGGAAAATCTCAAAATAGGGGGGCTCAAGTTTTTTCACATTTCAAATCAGGAAAAAAAAAAGGCGCTACTATTTGGACATCCGTCGTTGCTCCGGCACATCTGTCATGGACCTTCCAAAAAAATTGAACCATCTAACAAATTGAACCACCCTAACCAGCAGCAACAGCACAAAGTACCACCATAGAAAAAGTCACATCACATGTGCAACAGATGAAGAAGAGGAGGAAAAAAAAGAGTTGTAGTGGCAGTAGCAGTACCTTTGTAAGAGATCTCTAACTTAGTTATTGGATGGCAGTTGGAGAAGGATGAGATGAGAAAGAGGAAAGGATTTGCTCTGGATTTGTAGTAGTATTGAGCAGTTAGTTGGTGAACAGATCAGAACAAACATAGGCATGAGACTCTTGCTTGCCAAAGGGGAGGGGATCAGCAGTGAAAGCTGTGAAAATACCCTAGCAAAAGTGTGTTAAAATGGTGGATTATTGGGACGAAAATGCCCCTGGACGAAATTTACCCAGACTCTCGCTAGTGCGAGATACATTTTGAAGAGGCCTCGCTATTGCGAGACCTCGCTAGTGCGAGACCGGAGCGAGACCTCGCTAACGCGCGATGTAGAGCGAGACCTCGCTAGCGCGAGGCAGGGTTACGCTATTGCGAGACCACGCTAGCGCGAGGCCGTAGCGAGACCTCGCTAGCGCGCGATGTAGAGCGAGACCTCGCTAGCGCGAGGGAGGGTTACGCTATTGCGAGACCACTCTCTGTGTACCGAGACCCCTCTCTGTTTACCACTGTCCATTCTGTGGAAAATCAGTCACATTACTTTTACAGGCAAGTTAGAAACGAGTTAGGGCAAATTTATATTATACTCAATAAAATCAGTCACATTACTTATTATTTAATTAGTAAATACTTTTACAAGCAAATTACTCCAATTTATATTAAATAGAGGAAAAAACTTGGAGATGAAGAATGTCATTATGGAAAATAACAACTTCTCTCTCACAGCAACTATCTAGAATATTTAGTATTTAATTAAAAAATTAAATTAAAAAAAAAGAAAGAAACACCTCAAATTTACTAAAGCAAGGTCATTATTTAATTAAAAAAAATTTATTAGAAAGTCAATTAGGACAACTTATAGAAAAAAAAAAAGATGAAGAAAGTATTGTTTCAAAAGCAACAAATAGGACACCTTACAAGCCCATCCTCATTACAATCAGGACAATTTACAAACCCATCTCCATCTTCCTCAAAAAGTTTACTACACACCACAAACTTCACATTCCCACACCCCCACAAGCAACCACACCACCTTCCAACAAACAATCTGCCACATATATCCCATAGTAATTATGCCCACATCAGGTGTATTTATTTAGAGTTTAATGATCGAAATTTACCACAATTGCGAATTCAACATGAGTAATATTCTTAGTGTTTTAATGTGGGAAAAACATTCTCCCAAATATATTGCAGAAATGCCATGCTATCATGGGATTATCCCATGATATCATGGCTTTTCAGATTCTATATTAAGGGCTGGCTAAATTTTTGTAAGTACATATGAATAGTGATATCAAGTTTAAATTTAATTAGAGATCAATAATGATAAAGTTTATTAAATTGATACTTGACAACAAATGTGTCATTTTTAATGTTTTAATATTAGAACAACATTTTCTAATACATTGCAGAAATCCCATGATATCATGGGATGATCCCATGATATCATGGCTTTTCAGTTTCTATATTATGAACTGTTCAAATCTTTAAGTACACATGAATTTTTTTTTGGAGATCAATAATGATAGAGCGGGTTAAATTGATACTTGACCACAAATGGGAAGGCCACATGAGTCTCAAATTCATTAATGTTTTAATGTTAGACCAACATTTTAAGCAAATCCATTACAGAAATCCCATGATATCATGGGATTATCCCATGATATCATGGCATTTCAGTTTCTATATTAACAACTGTCAAAATCTTTTGAGTACACATGATTTTTTTTTTGGAGATCAATAATGATAGAGCGTGTTAAATTGATACTTGACTACAAATGGGAAGGCCACATGAGTCTCAAATTCATTAATGTTTTAATGTTAGACCAACATTTTAAGCAAATCCATTACAGAAATCCCATGATATCATGGGATTATCCCATGATATCATGGCATTTCAGTTTCTATATTAACAACTGTCAAAATATTTTGAGTACACATGAATTTTTTTTTGAAGATCATTAATGATAGAGCATGTTAAATTGATACTTGACCACAAATGGGAAGGCCACATGAGTCTCAAATTCATTAATTTTTTAATGTTAGACCAACATTTTAAGCAAATCCATTACAGAAATCCCATGATATCATGGGATTATCCCATGATATCATGGCATTTCAGTTTCTATATTAACAACTGTCAAAATCTTTTGAGTACACATGAATTTTTTTTTTAAGATCATTAATGATAGAGCCTGTTAAATTGATACTTGACCACAAATGGGAAGGCCACATGAGTATCGTACTTAATGTTTTAATGTTGGAAATTCAAATGGTCAGGAAATACATTGCAGAAATGCCATGCTATCATGGGATTATCCCATGGATTCATGGCTTCTCAGTTTCTGGTTTCTATATTACAGTCTGTATCAGTTATGTAAGTACATATAAATAAAGTTTATAGATCAACAATGAGTTCGGTTGTTAAATTGACACCATACCAATTCAATTGACCTGTGTCACATATCCACCTACAAATACACTTGGTTTCCATTTACATCGCCAAAAATAAGTCATTCACAAAACACAAAATTCAGTGCCCTTGAAAAAACTGATGCTAATGTGTTGCCATTTGATGCAGATACATGTCGTGTACGACTTTCGCTCTATAATACCACATGTCATCTTGGCTGAAATTCATAGACCGGCCTGTGACAATGTGCTCCACATACGCCAACATGAAAAACCCACAATCATGGCTGCACCCGTCAATTGAAAGTTATTACATTTTTTTGCAATAATAATGAAATCAATAATATTATCAATAAATGCTTGCTCACCCATTGACTTGTTCTGGAAGGTTCGGTATCCTCACTAACCTCCAAGTTAAGGGATTGGGCCAACCACCATCACGAAGCTGGGTTGCGACAAAATTGGTCTGAAAAAGAACATGGCTTACAATTAGTTCATAACAAATGTGTGCTTGGATCTTAGATGAAACTGATGATATCGGTACTTACAAAGAGTTCTAGAAACTGAACGTAGACAACACTATTTAAACTGTTGTAATATTCCCATCTTCCTACTTTGACGTTTCCCACCAAGAGGTGAAAATGATTGTCTGTACACATCGGGAATATCAGCCAATCGCGAGAGCTGAAGCTGTAATGGTATCTTCTCTCTGGGGATCCAAATGAGATATGGTAGGCATCCGGATGTGTCTTCGGATCTCTGTACCATTCCTGTGGAAACAATGAACGGTGGATTGAATAACTGTGTGACTATCCTTAATTTTGTGAAAGCAGAAAAATTAGGCTGGTGGGAGGCTTTAATATGAGCATACCGCAAGGCTAGCATGGAAAAAGTGAGCACCCCGCACCCTAGTAGCCAGAATTTCTAACCAATAATCCACGGCCTGCAAAATTGGTCCGTTTTGGTAAGAACACACAATTCCAGATCAAATATTTGTTACGCACACACGCAAGTTACTGAAACCAATTATCCATTGTATGTTGTCTGTACTAACCTTGGTATCCAGCCATTCATTATGTAGGAGTTCACGCATTTTGGCGGCAGGGATAACCGTGCAGAATTTGGCTAATGAGGGATCACTGCAATATTGGAACTTATTCAATTGATAACTGATAATTGCATACGACTTATCTACTAGAGTTGTCAGCAGAAGTAACTTACTTTGCTTTATATTCATTCCAAAAAATATCAAGTAAGGCGGCCTCCTCAACTGTAAGACTGTACTCAGCACTGCGGGCACCATAAGTTGTCACTTGGTAAGGCTGAAACCGCACAGGCAGCGTATTCTTCCGGTATCGGGCTTTGATCCTTATTATCTTGGAGGGGAGAGACTCTCCTGGGGATAGTTCTACAACAGATCCCTGTGTTAAGACTGGCCGTGGAGGGGTGAGAAAACCACTTGGACTAGATAGGATATCCTCAACAGGTTGGGAGGATATGCTATCTACATGAATTGGACTTGGTGGGATGTAATGTGGAGGCTTTTGTAATGGAACATCACTGGGTGTCAGTTGACTGATGATATCGTCCGATGTTTTTGGTCTCTGTAATGCATATAAACATTTATTCAATCATAACCACATAAACATTAATAATTGAGAAAGAGATTAACAACAAATAAGTATGTGCCACGTACCTTCCTCTCCTCCTCGTCTGAGCTGGAGCTAATGCAATCTTGCATCTTAAATTCCTTAAATCTAGAAGCACATGCTGATTTAAATCGCATGATCTTACGACCTATTCTATCCAAGAATTCATCAATTTTTTGTTCCTTATCCGGTTGCTTCTTCATATCTTCAACTCCTAACAGTAAATGGGAAGCAAAATCACCAATCTCCATCATAGTTGAGTCGGAAAAATCTGTTTGTGGATGCGAATGAGAGGGACCTGGATCTTGTTGTGTGTTATTATGCTCTTGCTCAAGGTCAGGGTTAGTGGCGCCTTCCACAACTTCAAATCGTCCGATTCTCAATCGGGTGATACCCCGATACCACTCAAAGTACTCATCGGTGTGACGGTTGCTATCAACCTCAACTTCCCCTTCAAGCACCGATTTTTCTCTATCATCCCACTCTTTAATTCCTTCTTTCATTTTCTTTGAATAGTCTACGAGGGCTTTCAGGACCCTATCATCCCTATTGAATGCAGGATAGAAGGGAGGGGGAACTATCTGTTGAAGGCCAAATTGCTTCATCACGCGACTGCTATTGTGGCGTTCAACAATCCAGTAGCAGACCAACACAGTCTGTGAGCTAAATACATCTATTTCATGTTCATCAACTATCTTCGCCAATTCCTCTTTAAAACCAACATATGGCTGCCAATTGAACTGCATTTATTAAATAAAATGTCAAGTACATTTATCTACAGTAAAATGTAGTACCATATGTTATTATCCCATAAATAAATATTATATGTGAGTGCTTACATTATCTGAATGTTGGTTGTCAAGTTGTTTACGAACAACTTCCACCGTGGAGAAGGTTTTGTGGCTCTTCAAGCGCCGGGACCACATCAGGCTTAGGGGGAACTCGAAGTGATCATCCCATTGTTGGGCTGATTTTATTTCTCGCCCGATTGACATGCGAGATATGGCCCAAATCTGTTTCAAATAATTATTAGGCATTGTTAGAATATTATGGAATAAAATTAGGCAATTCTTAGCACCAGTGTGTACAAATGGGTAAGCGAATTTACTTGCAAGAGCTGAACAGGCCCGCCTAAGGTCTTCTGGTGGTCGGTAGGCCTCTTAGAACCTTTATGCTTGCCAGTTGATTTGGCGATTGTTCTTCTTGATAACTGTCGGTAGAGGTTCGCCAAGCAGGCTGGGCCCCAAGCAAATTTTTTAAACTCCCTGAAAAGCTCCAAAATCCATGCGCCCCCCATCGACCCAGAGGTATTTGTAAAAATTTGGCCCGCTACCAAACAAAAAAGATATGCCCTTGTAGCCATTATTTGTTGATTCTTCGAAGCTTTCTTTGTAAGTTTGCTAAAATTTTTCACCAGCCAAGTCAATTTTAGGTCACAGCCATTGTAATCCCTGCCTTCTTGAGGTTGTTTACCCAACAACTCTAAACAAACTTCACTAACTGAGGTAGGGCTACAGAATGTACGTCCTGTGACTACTGTCCCATTTATGGGTAGCCCATATATGTAAGCAACGTCTTCAAGAGTGATCGTTGCTTCTCCACTGGCCAAATGGAAAGTGTTTGTCTCAGGCCTCCATCTCTCTACTAATGCAGAAATGAGTGCATGGTCAATCGTGATTTTTTGCAACTTAGAAAGGTGATGGAGGCCTGTTTCTTGAATGAATGCTTCTTGGGTCTCGTTCAAGGACCACTTATCTTGTAGTATGGTTGCTGGCTTACAAACGACAGGTCCCACATCCTGTATCAGAATAATTAATGC
The DNA here is from genome assembly GCA_028538565.1 of Umbellularia californica. NCBI lineage: Eukaryota > Viridiplantae > Streptophyta > Magnoliopsida > Laurales > Lauraceae > Umbellularia > Umbellularia californica. The sequence continues at coordinate 44,800,741 of JAPQWN010000009.1, forward strand.
AAATATATCATGTACAGTTATATGGGAACTTAAACAAAATGTATTCTTGTATACATAAAATTCAACATACCCTCCCACTCCATATAACTTCTGAAATATGGTAATCTTGGTCTTCTAGAATGCTTCTGTCAAGTGGACCAGGGTTGAGTTCCGCCATCTATAATAAAATAAAATCCATCAATACAAGTGTGTACACCAAATGAGAGATAAATTTCAATATGTATGTACAAATTAATGCCACTCCATATGTCAGTCCAAAGGCCATTTGTTCTAGTTATAGTCCACTTTGGATATATCTGGGAGTGTGTACTGTCATATGCCACATAAAATCAGTTTAGAAATAAAATTCAATATAGTCCTTGGAATTGAATCATGGTATTGAGTTCTACCATGACACATTGATGAGACATGAAATTCCATATAGAGAGGATAGGTAACCATGACTTATCATCCATGTCGATTATAGCTACCAAACTGGTATACACACTTAGAATTGACGGTAAGAGAAATTTTTACGGTGGAATAAATTTTAATGAATGTAAATTTAAGTTCTTTTGAATGGTAGAAAAGTTGCACTGCAATTAAAAAAATTACTAGAATCTAAAGAGTGATCTTTTATTTCTTCCTTCTATTGTTACGCATAGAGTGTGCTATGATATGAAAGTTACAGAAGCATTGGCAAAGTTAAAATAGGAGACTTCCATAAAATTGGGTGAGGCCATATTGAGCCTTCAGAACATGGATGCACAGTTACAAAAGAGAACATAGATGCAAAGTTACAAATGAGAAGCTGAAGCAATACACTACATTGCAATACTTCCCAGCTGATAGCAGAAAGTTTTGTTATACCTTAAATGTCAACCCAAGGAATGGGTACATTGTAAGAATAACCTTTTTACATATGTAAATCACATTTACGTGGAGATGCATAAAATAAGAATGACCCCTAAAGTATTTCATAATCCTTAATAACCAAGAATTAAAACGTCTTAAAAGATCCTGACTTTTTCCACAAGCATCCACACCACTGATCAAGACAAAGAAAAGGGCTAACAATTAACTACTGCAATTTCTCCCACAGTTGGCACCAACACACCAACTACCAGCACCCAACAGAACCCAGTTGATTAAAAAATGATTTAGAAAAGGCATATACATTAGAATACGGGAGACCAATGGGCCAGCTGGTGAGGGATACAATCGAAGCTGCTGGTGACGTGGATTGCACTTAGGAGAGAAGAGACAAAAAGAAGATGGAACAAGACACTAAACCTTTTTTTTTCCAGGACTGGGTTTCTCCCCAATGATAGGCTCCTTTACACAGAAAGGGTTTGTGTAAAGGGTTTGTCTGCATTGATCAAAACAAAGCAAACATTTTCCAGTTAATCAAACAAAAGCAGACATCACCATCAAATAAAAAAGAAGTCATGTACATTTTCATCTTCTAGAATCAAATGAACACATTTTAATAGAAAACCCATCTCTGACATCATCCAAGAGTTTGAATCCATCTCTCTCTCATCCAAAACACAATGAGAAAACCTTTTTTGCACACACAACTCAGAAGAAAGCAACAAGGAAAAAGAACCCAATGTCTGAAATAGTTCCGAAAAAAAAACCTCGTAGAAAAAGAACAATGGATTTTATGTTTGTTGATGATGAGAGAGATATCTGTAATGTAATGTATTGAGAAAGACTAAAGGAAAAGGAACCCAGTCCCTGAAATATCTCTGAAATTATCAATAAACATGAAACTCATTTCCAAACATCAACACAAAAGAGGAAATATCTCTTAAATTATCAATAAATATAAAACTCATTTCCTAAACATCAACACAAAAGAGGAAAACTACAAGAAAACGAATCCAATTACAGAAACATAAATTTTACATTAATAAGTCGTTCGTGCCTCCTTTCTCGGATAGACGAAGAGAGAAATTATTGCTTCGTGCTGTAGGCGAGAAGGAAAGAAGACGAACAGAGTGCTTCGTGCTGCAAGCGAGAAGGAAAGAAGACGAACAGAGTGCTTGCAGAAGCAGGGGTTCACTATTACAGGTGAAAAATTCGAAATGGGTGAAAGGGAAAGGTGAAAAGTGAAAGAACTTTATGCGTATGGTTTTGGTTTTCTTTTAGGTATTGGGTTTTTGACTTTTTACATTGGGATCCCATGATAGCATGGGATCCTGGGCAAAAACGGAAGAAAAAAAGGGGGACCCAGAGTCAAACGACTCTGCTGACAATATCCTATCCACAGTCATGATTTTGGGATAAAATTCTTTAAGAGGGGCAAATATGTCAAATCCCCTAGTTTTATTTCTTTTAAGGGGAGAAATTTATTTCCTGATTTTTTTTGGCACAATGACCCAGAAAATTTGAGCTCCAATTTATACATCTTCTCTCTATATAGGTTTTGCATCTTCTCAACCGTTTGTTACTGTCTAAAACACCTTTAAAAGATGTGTTCCTGAGGGACCAAGACATGATTAATTGGTCCCACCATTATTTCACTGTCGATGCTCTTCATGGGAAAGATTTGGATCAACCTCAGGAAGAGAAAGAGAATGGCAGCAGTCACTCTAAAAAGATTAGTGTGAAGCTATCAGTGAACAAATCTAACAACAAGGTTGTGTATGCAGAAGGTGGGGAAGAATTTGCAGGTCTACTCTTTAGCTTCCTCGCCTTCCCTCTCGGATTTCTGACTAAATTCTTTGGCGGAGACTCTGGAATTAGATGTTTAGATAACTTGTATAGGAGCGTAGAAGTTCTAAAGGATTTCCTCAAGTCTGAGGAATGCAGAGGCTTGCTAATTGACCCCAATCTTGCGACTTTCTTCAGTTGTAACAACCAACCACTTCAGGTTAAGGAACAAATCTCATGGCAACCAGCCATTGTATGTTGCTATAAATGCATTTTAATTAGTGGTCATAATAAAATTACAGATTTTGACCTTGGATACTGCGACCACGGTTATCAGAAGAAAAAATTATGCATCATAAATCCAAAGTATCCGAACGCGGTGAAGGAGCTTGGAGGAACTTTTTTTGCAGGACCGGCATCGTTCATGGTAACTGATGAGATGAATGTGAAGCAGCTTTCACCCATGTCGGCTCTCTCTCTACTTACCAAATTGAACATCTCCATGAGCGATATAGAGGAGCATGTTGTAAGCGTTGGGGAGAAGGAGGTAAAATGAAATAATCCTCTACGTACATGTTGCATCATTTTGTTTAGTCAAGAAAGCCCTAGCCGGTAACATTTTGTAGTAGTCAGGAGTTGTTAATAGGCCCCTGTTTGGTAATATTTCTATTTTTGTTATATGTTGGGGGGTTTAGACCAAAGTAGGAAAACTCAGCTTGCCTCTTCAACCCGAGTCATCTCTTTTTTTTTTTTTTTATGAAAGATCGAGTCAAATATAGGAGAGACTTGGCCAAGTCACCTCATTTTGATAAGTTGCTTGTATTCCGAATTATTTATTCCGGATGATTTAATGGGAAGTTTTGATTTTTAAACAATTGATATGTATTTTTTATTGATTAAAAATATTTATTTTTAAGTAATTATGCTCAAGGTTTAGAGTCAGTAATTTAACAATGATGATTGGAATGTAATTTAAAACTTATATTTGATCTTTTGAATTCCATATTTGGACTAAATAATTATATAGTTTCCAAGGTTTTTTCTTGGACTTTCCTTATTATTTTATTTTCTGGGACATATACATTTATTAATTTGAATTAATTACCATGATTGCATCTAAGTGTTTATATATTAACTTTACAAATATTCAAACCATTTTTAACTATTTCCAAAATTATATTTTGAAAAAACATCACTCTCCACTCACCATGTTGACTCCATCAAAGTCAATGTCGAGTTTGGGTCACAAGTTTTCCAACCTCGCTCTTGACTAGTTACAGCCGGGACCTGCATAATTTTGGAGAAACTCCTTTAATATTGTACGTATATATAACGTGACGCGTTTGGCTTTCCAATCACAACTTTAAGATTATGTAAAGCATCCGAAGGAAATGATGGCCGAATGAAAAATTTTGCAATTGAACAATCTACAAATGATTGGAACCTGATCAATTTTCTTCCTGTCCAGGCCGCATCTTTGATCTCCAAGACGGTTTTGACTGATGCCTTCTACCCTTATAAGAAGCCAGAGCATTTGGGAAAGGAATCCTATAACAAGGTTAAAATTGACTGATTGTTTATAGGATTGTGAAATACATTTTCAGTAATGAATCTTTAAGAGAACTGATATATGTTCTTGCTTTGTCTGTTTTATCTCTTAGCATGCTTCTACAAAAATTGAATGTGATGAACCTCCTTCGAGTTATGTTCTTCTTGTCATGTGGTATACATGTCTAAAGATTGAATACATCAATGGCTGAGATAGCTATGTTTTTTTATTACCTGGTTCTCGTCTTTAATTGTCATTCTAAAGATAACCATGATATGGCCGTTTTATACACGCCATGGAAGTCACCTCTTTCCGTTTGTGCGGGCTCCTTTCCCACTTGTGAAGGTTTTCTTCTCGCTTGTGCAGGCCTCCTTCCCACTTGAGTGGACTGCCTTTCTGTGTGTATCCAAGCTCTCTCTCGGGTCCCAGTCCCCTTAGCGGAGTACAGAAAAAAAAAATACACACCTTGGAAGCCTGTTATATATTATCATTGTTGTTGTAGGTGTTCTTCTTTGCACACGTCGGCATATATATCAAAAACAGATTTGGGCCGTATCTAAGACACAGTGCTAATAGGTGGTGTTGTGAATCCGGTATTTTACCAAAAATTAACCGTCAGGGTGGTTGGCGAGATCCTCATCATCAAAAGGATAAAAAAAATTATATCCCTAACCAGCTTAGTCAACCATTGATGCCTGTCATGCCTTGTGTGTGAGTGTACAATCTTTAATCTTATGAAATAAAATTTCTGTATTCCTCATTATGCTTCATTTCACACTATTTGTTATTGATCACTAGGTGGAGAATGGAGATGCTTTTTAAAGAACTTGTGAAGATGTAAACTACGAGAATTAAGGGCATAAAGAAGAAGGATGGGTTCCTATTCCATGGAAATGCTTTTCTTACCATCAGGAAGTCGGACTTCTAAATCCTTTTTTCTGAGGAAAAATTGGAAGATATTTTATATCTGCCAGTGGAGAAGCAACATGCACCGAACATAGGATCTACACTCATTCTATTTCCGTGGAAATGTATGTGCATGGACGACCCCTTAAATGGAAATGTACATTTCCATTACTAGAATTTTAAAATTTTGAGGGGCCTATAATTAGTGTACACAAGTATGACCAGTATTGAAATGGTTAGGAATTTGTTAAAAGCTCCGGGGTTTTAAAATTATGATGCTTTGATAAGGTGACTGTCACATCCTAGTCCCGAGATTACCTGGCCATGGTTTTTTTGCTTAATGGTAAATTTGTATTAAAGAAAGGAGAGGAGGTGGGCTTAAAGCCCCCAATATAGAAAAGAAGAGCAGAAGAGCAAAACCAAAACAGAGAAACAAGACCAAATAAGGCCTTTAACAGAGAAACAGAAGCCGAAGAAAAATACAGGGACTAAAGATAGAACCCTTGAGAGAGCAAGGATAGGAAGAACTTGACTTGGAAGGCGCAACACTGACTTAAGCAAGCCAAACCAAACATACGGACCAGGAAGAAGATCTTCACTCTAGGCATAGAGGGCTTCCAAAATGAGAAAAAAAAAAAACTCATTCCGAAGAAACCAGAGAACTAAGATGGCAAATGGGTACCTCTGAACTTCACCCAGCAGACTGAAGGAGATATCCTGTGAGGAGATACCAGCTGAAGCAAGCCGAACGCAGACTGACGATGATGATCTAGAATAGGGAGGCCCACTTCAAAACGGCTGGCAGAGAACTCAAGAGGATCCATTCAGAGAGAAGATACCTGAAGAGATCCTCTGCACAACTACACTGCACTTCACACCTTCCCTCCATAGATGCAGCTCTGCTCAACAGCAGAGAAAAGCCAACTCAGGGACACTACTCCACCAGAGCAGAGAGAGAATGGCTACAAGTCGCCACTAAGATCTTGAACTCTGAGGAAGGCTCAAAAGGACTCCAGGAGAGCCTCAGGATTCCCAGGTCAAAGCATGAGAAGCAGAGAGAGAGGCTGGAACAGAGGAGAAAACATAGAGCAGATCAAGCAAGAATGCCTAAGGGGACCAAGATGGGGTGAGGATGCAGCTCCTTGACAGTAGAAGTCAATCCTTCTAAATTGTCCATGAAGATCACTTTAGCTCTCAGAAGGGAGGGAGTCTTGGAGTTATGCTTTGAGTTATTTTGGAGGAACCATAAGACAGAGATAGCGTGGAAAAAGATAGCTGCTGCACATTTTCTTCCCTGGATATCTCCATCTGAATTTTGGGCAATCCAAATTGAAGAAACAGAGAAGGAGGAGGAAGGATGGGCCCCTCTGTGAGAGAGCAACCATTGCCAGAAGTTTGATGCCAGATTGCAGGAGAAGAATAGATGAAATTCGTTTTCCTCATCCTTGAAACAATTGTAACATCTGGATGCCAGAGAACATCCTTTGGATTTAGCCCAACTACTCGTCGAAGTTCTTTTGAGAAGTAAGCGCCAGCTCATAGAGGCAATACGCGGATTTATTAGATTGTTCCAGATCAGCTTATGACAAGGAACTTCTGTAGCAGTAGTCCTTAAATATTCTCAAGCTGCCTTGATGGAGAAGACACCAGAGGGGCTCCCAGGCCAATAGAGGGAATCTGGGACGTTATCACTTTCTGTGGGAATGGGAAAGAGATTAGTAGAGTAAGAGAGAAGTTCCTTTAGTTGAAAAGGCAGCTGGGGGGGAATGCTCCAAGCACTGTCGACTATTATGGCTGCCACCAAATCATTTTTAGAGAATTGAAAGGAGGGGAACCTGGGGGAAATTGGATTGGAATCAATCCAGTTGTCATACCAGAGACTAATTGATCTTCCATTTCCAACAAGCCACTTGCTGTCTTTTTGAAGATAAGGGAGATGAGAGTTGATTTTCTTCCAAATACAAGAGCCACCCCATTGGATTTTTTGTTTCCAGAATAAAGGATCTCTGAGGTACCTTCCTTTGAACCAGGTAGCCCACAGAGAATTTGAATTGATAGCAGACCAAGCCAGGAACCTTAAACAAGCTTCATTGAATTCATTCACCCCACGTAGGCCCAACCCGCCCTCAGCTTTAGGAAGACAAATTGTTTCCCATCTAACCATATTGGCTTTGAAGTTGTTTGGGGTAGCAGACCAGAGGAAGTTTCTCATCAAACGCTCAATTTGAAGACAGGTTTTGCTGGGTAGGGGAAGGACAAGAGATATGTGGAGGGGAATGGAAGCTAGCACATGTCTTATTAGAGTCAACCTTCCTACATTTCATCTTCCAGCCTGCCAGCTTTGATCTAATGGAGTCTAACATATGGCTGAAATGTCTATGCCTGGCACTCCCAAAGAAAAGAGGCACTCCAACGTAAACCGCAGGAAGAGGGGCAATTCTGATCTGCAGGAGGCTAGAAATCACGTTGGCTTTCTGGATGCTGCAATTTCCAAGATAAAGATGGCTTTTCTGAAGGTTGAAACATTGTCTTGAGGAGTCTTGATATAAATGAAGCAAGTTTTGAAGCCACCTGATACCTCTTTTATTGCCTTTTAGAAAAACCAAGATGTCGTCTGCATAGATTAAGTGACAGGGGGTAGAGCTTACTTGGGAAATTGGAAGAATGGATCCTTCAAGCCTTAGCTCTTCTATTTTTCGGCTGAGGGTCTCTTCAGCTAGAATGAAGAGATAAGGGGAGAGCAGATCGCCTTGGCGCAGCCCATAAGAGATATTGAAAAAACCACTAGGACTTTTATTAACCAAAACCGAGCCTCTGCAGGTGTAAATAAGCTCTCTCATCAGGTTGATCCACTTGGAAGAGAAGTTGAAAAATTGGAGAGCCCTGAACAAAAAGTTCCATTGGAGCTTGTCAAATGCCTTGGAGATATCTAATTTCATATATACATACTGCCCGCCCCCCCCCCCCCCCCCCCCCCCCTCTGGTAGAAGAATTGAGGTTTTGAAAGAGATCATGAGCAAGGGCTACATGCTGATGAATGGTTCTTCCTTTGACAAAGGCAGATTGGTGTTTGGAAATCAAGAGAGGGAGAATTTTAGAAAGCCTGGAAGCCGGGATTTTTGAGATAATTTTGTAGGGAAAATTAAGAAGGCTATTTGGTCTATAGTCTAAGAACGTAGATGGAGATGGCTTTTTAGGAATTAGAGTTAGGAAGAAAGCATTAGTAGCTCTAAGCAATCTACCATTTTTGAAAAAATGAGAGACAGCCTTGATGACATCTGGACCTACAATCTCCCAGCAGTGGATGAAGAAAACACCGGAGAAGCCATCAAGCCCTGGGGAGCTAGATCTTTTTAAGCTAAAGACAGCCACTTTAATTTTGGCTAAGGAGGGGACTGCAACCAAGACTGAATTCTGATCTTTCGAGACAACTGGACCAGGCCTATTGAATAGAGATTCATCTAGGACCGAAGAGGAGGACTGCATCAGGTTGGAGAAAAAAGAGCTGGCTTCATTTCTGATTTGCTCCGCATCCTCGATGATGATCCCATCAACTGATATTCTATCTATCCTGTTAATCGAGCTTATGGATTTGGTAGACAGGTGGAAGAACTTGGTATTTCTATCCCCATCTTTGAGCCATCTGATTTTAGATTTTTGTTTCCAATGGATAGATTCTGCTTTAAGCCAGTTGTGAAGGGAGGCTTTGCTAGAATTAAGAGCCAACAAGAGAGGTTCACTGGGATTGGAATTGTATTGGGATTGAGCTTCCAGCACCTGCTTCTCTGCTTCAGTTATATTCTTCTTGAGTTGCCCAAAGACCTCATGGTTCCAAGATTTCAATTTACTCTTAAGGAATTTGAGCTTTTGGGCCAGGATATACTGAGGGGTGCCACTGCAGGGGACAGCCCAACAATCCTTTACCAAAGGGTTGAAAGATTCGTGAGAGAGCCACATCTCTTCAAATTTGAAGGGAACCTTCTTTTGAGGAAGACTGGAAATATGAGACAACAAGAGAGAATTGTGGTCTAAGGAGATTCTTGGAAGATGAAATACTTGGGGATCAGCAAATTGATCCAGCCATGCATTGTTGGCCAAAGCACGGTCTAGCCTAGCTGCAACATAGGAGAGACCTTGCCTGTTTTTAGCCCAAGTGAATCTGTTCCCTCTAAAACTAAGATCTTTGAGGCCTGCAGTTAGCACCGTGTCTGAGAACTCCTTGACTGAGGTTTGGGATAGGGGGGAGGTGCTGAGTTTCTCTGAAGCCAGTAAGATAGCATTGAAATCGCCAATTATTTCCCAAGGAAGAGTTGTAGAAGATGCATTGATAAGATAATCCCAAAGGATCCTCCTTTGTCTATAATTTGTTGAGCCATCAACCCCTATGATCAAGCTGAAGGAAGAAGAAGGAATATTTGTAACTTGGATGGAAATATGCTGGGGAGAGAGATCCAGAAGAGAAAAGCTAAGGTTGGGATTGGGTTTACAAAAGCACCAAAAAGAATTATTGGGAGAATGGAAAGATTGAGTATATCCAAAAGATTGGACAGCAAGGGAGATGGGAGAGCCTGAAGGAATCTTTGGTTCAGAAAGAAAGAGGATGATTGGAGAATGGAAAGAAATAAGGTGGAGCAGCACTGTTTGAGTAGGGGAGAGTTTCCAATGCCCCTACAGTTCCAGAAAAGGACTTTAGACATTGGAAAAGGTGGAGGGGAGGGGGCCAATAGAACTCCTGGTTTTGGGACCTTGTGAGGTTGAGCCTCTGTTCTTGGTTTTCTTTCTCCCTTTGACCTTAAAGGAAAATAGATCCACCACTAGAGAAGAGATAGGGGAAACCTCAACTCCTACCTGAGAATCTTGGTCGTGAAAGTTGGGCTCAAAGGGGGGGAGGATCTTTTCTTGTAAAGTGGGAGACTGTGGAAGTGGCCTTAGGAACGTTAGGAACCTCTGTTAGGGGTTGGGAACCAAAGTTTGAAGGCTGATCTAGGAGGCTAAGAGATTTTTAGTTATGAAAGTTGAGAAGGTAGGGTCTAGAAAGGAAGAGCATTCTAGAACTGAGAAAGGATTGGAGCAATCTATATTTGTTGCCGGATTAGTCTCTATTATTTCCAAAGTTGAGTCTGCTAGGAGAGGCATGATATTTGTTTCAGATTGATCTAAATTGGGGCCAGGGGAGATAAAAGAAGGAGGGATAATGGGGAGGGAATCTGGACCTAAGGAGATAGGCGCTGAGTGGCCCATAGTGACCTCTTTGTCACCTGGAACTCCTTCTTCCACTGAGAGCTGAACTGAGGACTGCATTTTGGGCTAAGAGGCTGACAGGGGTAGGAAGCAGAGGAGGTTTATAGGTAAAGGGGCAATTAGAGGAGAGGTGGCCAATAGAGAGGCATTTGGAGCATGGAATGTTCTCATATGACACGACCACCTCAACGAGACATTCTCCTTCCAGATCCAGCATTAAAGATGTCTCGAAGGTTTTTGCCACATCCAATTTTACCAAAACTCTACAGTAGGAAAGCATTTTCTGAGAGGCTGTAATTTCATCAAGGCAAAGAGGCTTGCCGAAGGATCCTGCAATGGAGAGCAAAATATCACTACTCTAGCAATGGTAGGGAATACCTTTGAGCCAGATCCAAACCGGAGTAATCGCCAGCCAAGAGCTGATATCCTGTCCCAAGGACCAGTGCTGAAAGAGTTTTTTCTTATCCATGATCAGGGGACTCTGACTAACCATGCAGTCTCTATCTTCCTTGGTATTAAATCTGAAAATGAAGAATCCTCTCTCTGTGAGGAAAAGTAAGGCAAGGCCTTGATAACTTCCAGGATTTTTTAACCCATTGTTCAACTCCTTCTAAGGTTGGGCAGCGACCCACAAATTTCCCAATTGCAGAAAAGGAGAAAGATTCCTTACTGTTAGCTACCATATGTTGGGGAATCCTGACGGTAAGCTTGCCATTGATCCAGGCTGGAGGAGGAATAGACGGAGGAGTAGAAATAGTTGAAGGAGAGAAGAAGCTGGCATAAGATTTCTGATGCTGCTGATGATCTTCTAGAGGGGGAGATTGCGCCTGCAGAATGCTGTCAAGGTGCTATTGCAGGAACTGGAGTTGTGTAGGATCCCAAGTCGGAGGATGGAGCCCCTGCGGTGTTTTAGTTGCTAATTGTAATGGGGGAAAGGATTGCCCAGTGGCTGATTGAAATGGGGGAAAAAATGGCCCAGATGGCCTGAATGGAGGCCTGGTACTCGAAGGGAGGTTAATGGTAGGGTTTAACGGGGCGATGGGGCTGATGGGGTTTGAAATAGGGGCAGTGGGGTTTGAAATGGGTTTAGAAATGGGAGTAGAGGGGTTTGAAAAGGAGGTAGGAAGGAGTGAGATGGGGGCAGAGGGGTTTAAAATGAGGTTTGGAAAGGGGGCAGTGGGATTCGGATTGGGTGTAGGAAGTAGAGGGGCAGTATTGGACACAGGATGAATAGGAGGGGAAGAAGGGGAGGTGGAAGGATCTGGAAAGGAATTAGAAGAGGGAAGGTAACCTAGGGCAGGGAGGGAATCCGGGGGAGCCAGAGGAACAGGGGGAGAGACACCCATCTTATGCACATCAGCATATCAAATGATTACCTGGCCATGGTAATCTCTAAGGTGTGACACGCCTACTCCCGTGAAATTCGCACTTATCTCGAGTCAAGTTTGAATCATGAAAGATAAAGTAGTCATTTCACACTTAATGCGGAAGCATCTACAACATTTCCATAACTAGTATCATACCATGATCAGTCTAGTAATGTTCAATATATATATATACACATAACATAAATACAAATAACTACAAAGGTAGGATTTCCAAAAAGACCATTCATAATCTAACAAAATCAATGGTCAACTTTCCAACACAAGTTCTCCAAAATACAAAACGATATACATCAACTATATAAACTTTCTAACATTCACTCAAAATCCTCTCAAATTGTATTCCTCATGACGCTCTCCGGAAAAAGAGGACTAGATGGTGGCCTCGGCTGTCCACTCTTCTAATCCTGCAGGAACCTCCTTGGTCTCCTCTTCACTCTAGGGCCTCCTCAAGGCCGGGAGTGATACCTGCTTCTGTGATAAATAACATCGTGAATATGACAATTCCGCTAAGCAATTCATAATTAACACATGTCGTAACAATTTAGAGTTAGTGACAGTTGATTAAAAGTGGTCAAATAACAAAATACTAGGCAATTGTGCATTTCAAAATTTATCATGTTTTTATGAATCAATGAGAGGGAATTTCACTTTTTAGTTTGCTATTATCTTTGCTAGATCCTCTCTTAAAAGAGAGAACTCATTTTGGGATGTCACCAATTACCCGGCCAAAGGTTCGCCTAGCTACTCGATTTTGGAGTTTTGGTGCTCCAGACTACGTATTGTGGAGCGGCATTCACACACACTAAACCAAATTCAACCCCGTCGAGTCTCATAAGGTTGAAGCTAAGTAGAGCCGAACTCTTCGAATTAATAAATACTGGACTTACGTAAGACAATTCAGTTCAATTAATTCAATTCCAATCTATGCAATTCCACTCATATCAATCTATTCATTTCGAATCAATTTCAATAGTCCACTACTTACTCATTTCAGATTCCCCTCTTTAACCAAATTGCAGTTCAATTTCTAATGGAGGGAAGAAACTTTTACTTAAAGAACCAATGGAGAAGTGGGAAGGGGAGTCCTTTCCAAAAAAATTACTATGGAAAAGTAGGGAAGAATATGAGGAAGCCCAAACCTTCCTTCAATCTCACATGCAAGCTCTCCTTTGGATGGTTTGCGGAGATTGGAACACAAAAGATTTCATGATGGAATAGGCATTTTTTGCATGGAATTGGAATATATAGAAAACAATTGAGCCAAATGGGCCCGTTTGTTCCTATGAATTGGAATCTATAAGAAGTAAATATTCAAAAGAGTTGTGTGCATACAATTAGAACTCATAAGAAATTATTGACTCAAATGGGATTGTTTAGTTCGGATGGAATTGCAACACATGAATTTTTATCAAATGGGCATTTTTGTCGAACAGATTTGGAATACATTGGAATTCATTCTCAAACATGCTTGTTCGATTAGATTGAAATATATATATATATGGGGTAGCTCTCCTAATCTCAAGTTTAGGATAATGTAAGCTCCAGTATGTGGTGGGGCCCACCCGGGGACCCACATGGGGGTGAGGATGGGGGAATTTGAAAGACTCCCTAGGATCCTCTTATATGCAAAAAAATCACCCCCGACCGTAATCTCCATCATCTCTATATGAGCTTAAATGTTTAATGGTTAATAATCCATTCAAATTGATACATAGTTGATCCAACGGCTCAATAACTTTGGATCTGACCAAAAGTTGGTGGACATGTGCAATTTTGGGGGGTCAAGTGTTTGATCCATTTGGATGGACCAAAGGTGGGCCCCACAAGCATGAGCTTACGGAATCTTCTCTTAAGCTCGAGCTTAGGAGAGCCTTGCTAATTATCCTATATATAGGGGGACGCTAGAAAACTCCCGGGAGTTTTTATGAAGAAAACGCCTAATCCCAACATCCAATGAGAATGAAGAATCATGATAATTAGATGTTGGCATAGGCATCTAACTTAGGAGTCTTTTTAAAAGCCCATTTCCTACTTCCATTATCTCCTCCTTGAAACTTGCGAATTATCTTATTCAATTTCTTTGCTAGTAGATCTTATCTCCTTGAAATTAGGTAATCCAACCTTGAAACCAATTGTATTCATACAACATGCATGGAAGCTCATCGATTTTTCTTTCATGCATGGGAGTCTTTAGCACCTTCCGTCGCCACCATGACTTCCGATTTTCTCTCTTTCATTTCTTTAAAAATAGAAACGGTTTTACTTTATCTTACTCTTTCATCTGAAGTCTCTTCCAAATCTCTCTCTCCAATTGATTTGAAAGAGAGCAGTTTGCTCTTTTTCTTGTTTTCACTCTCTCCTTTCTCGATTGGATCGTGATTATCAAGTGTTCTTGTTGTGGATTTTGATTTTTATTAGAATCTGATTTTTCGTATTGTGACTTTTGGTGTCGCCGAGCTCAGATAAATTTCTCAAAATCTTTGATAAACTAGACAGAAACTCAGATAAATTTGCCAAAACTCAGATAAATTTATCTGAGTTTCTGGCAAAATTCAGACAAATTTATCTGAGTTTCGAACAACTTTTGGTCATCAGCTACCTCTAACGTCTCTCTAAACCCATCAGAAAGAGATACTGTAAGCTAGAGAGTGTCTCCAAATGGGCGGGTCTCTTTGAAAGCAGCTTGAAATATCATCAAGTCTAAAGTTTGCAAACTGGACTGGGCTAGTATGATCTAGAATGGTATCTCCCTGCACAAAATCAGCTGCTTTGGGTGGCGTTTGATGTATAAAAAAAATCTAACTGACGAATCCAATCTCAACCTCTTAGTTTTTTACAATTGCACCCAAGAACAATTACCCCAATATCAGCCAATTCCTTGCATCTCCAACCAAACACATCATGATTTTACAAGGTTGAGTTTTACTGGAAGCTTGATGACTTCCTCGAATTTACCAAATAAATGCCAATCTTATGCCTCTGTACCTGTTATGATGGAATCCAAGCCCCAGGACAATTACTTGGAGATGATACATAGGGGTTTTCTTCTCAACTGGACTTCACCCAGTTGCAGCGGGTGCTCAGAAAGTGGAGGTCAGTGCGGATACTTGGAGAACTAGTTCTTGCCCCTGTGTAGGAAATTTATTTAAGTTTTCTGAAAACTTATGTTAACTTCTGGTAAAACTCATTTGGCAAATTTATCTGAGTTTTGCCAAAACTCAGATAAATTTGTCTGATGTATGCTTTTGTTGACATGTACATGGGCTTTTTTGTCTTTTTCACTGCCTCATTTTTATAAGAGGACTTCCGTCAATACGATAACATATCGTGAACCTTAGGCTATAAAAGCAAATGATGAGGGACCTCAGCCCAAATGCCCCTTTTATTAAGTCCTAGGCCCCACATGGAACATTGCTATTTCACAAAGGCTTGAGTTCTAATCGATATGGCCCACCACTTGGCATTAATCCATGAAAAATCATAACCCAATGAACAATAATATTTCACATAGGTTTGCGCTCTAATTGACATGGCCCATCACATGACATCCATAAAAAATCATAACCCATTGATATGCCTGAAGCACTAGATTTTCTTTGATGGGATTCCTATAATAAATAGATAGGCCCCACACAGGAGACAATTGCTTTAGAAAGGGTTGAAGCCTAGTTGAAGGAGATATGCATGAAGCCCACAAATTTTCTTTGATGACATTTATATAATAAATCCCAAGGCCCCAGATGGGAGATTGTTTCTTACAAGTTTCCAATCAAGAATTATTTGTTTCTCGGTTTTGAGGGAAGGAGAGAAATTCGATACTCTTATAATGATTAACTTGATTCTTCCATATTTTTAGTAAATTTCAAGGCAGCAATATTTATCCAATCATGTAACTTACTTCTAAAGTGGCATCATTTAATTGGATATGTAAAAGGGACGTTTATGCCCCTTTTGACAATGGGAGTTTTTGAGAATTTCCCATATATATATTTAAGAAAAATTCATATTTCTTCAATATGGATACAAAAATTTATTTCAAAAACTCACACATGTAGTTAAAATAAATGTTGTAAAATGTATCACACGTTTGAAAGGAGTGAAAATTAATGGTGCTCGTAAAAAAATATGGTTAATATGAGTCACATGTGTAAAACTTACATATGCAAATCAAACATATGAAAGTTTGATTTACATATCCCATGTATTAAAGATAAATAAATCTTGAGAAGCACGAAATGGCCCAGTGGTAAGGGCATCCCACTCTTATCATAGTGCCAAGGATTGACCCTGACAGTGGCAAGGGTATAACAGAGAAGTGTCCAATGGTTGAGGACAGCTAAAATAACAGTTGGGCGGAATACTACTTGTGGAGCACTGGAAAAAGAATGAAGTGCCCCATAGATAATTCCTGGGCAGAAAGCTTGCTAGCTTAAGATTAGGATAGTTTACAATTCCTTGGATGTAATAGCCAAAAAACAGATAAATAAATCATTTTGAAAGGTCACTTTACATATTATTAATAACTAATACATATAAATGTCATATACATAATGGACAAAGTATGACCACACAATACACACACGCACATGTAATATAATATTAATGGACAATGGGTAGGTCTCGGCTATCTTTATTCGTAGTCGGCCCGCAAGGTGACTAGGTTATCAAGATTAGGCTCTGTCCTACCTTCATGCTTTCCGACAAGAAAAATTCTTCACTTTTGTAAGCTTTGATAGGCCAAGACCCTCTTGAGGAGGTCGGATGGATAGCCCTAGCTACAACCAAGGACCGATCTCTAGTTGTTCCCACCGGTGGGAGGTGCCTCACCATTGGTCTACAAGTGAAACGGCATACCACCCATTTAGAGAGAGGTTAGAGGTAGCTGATGAGCAAAAGTTGTTCAAAACTCAGATAAATTTGTCTGAGTTCTGCCAGAAACTCAGATAAATTTGTCTGAGTTCTACCAGAAACTCAGATAAATTTATCTGAGTTTTGGCAAATTTATCTGATTTTTTGTCCAGTTATCAGAGTTTCTGGGAAATTTATCTGAGCTGTACCAGAAGTCATAATACGGAAAATCAGATTCTAGTAAAAATCGAAATCCAAAACAAAAACACTTGATGACCATGATCCAATCTAGAAAATAGAGGGAAAACAAGTCAAAGAGGAAACCGCACTCTTTCAAATCAGTTGTAGAGAGAGATTTGGAAGAGACTTCAAATGAAAGAGTAAGAGAAAGTAAAACCATTATCACCTTTGAAAAAATGAAAGAGAGAAAATCAGAAGTCATGGTGGCGACGGAATGTGCTCTGCAACGATATTCCACGACCATGGAAACAAACAAAAAATGGAAAATGAGAGAGACGAAGAATGAAGGAATTTTCTGGGACATCAGAGAATAAGAGAGAACTTGGCCTAGGAATGAGGGTTGAAAGGGGCAAATTAGACATGAAAATATATGACGTGGCATATTTGGGACCTCTCACCAAAATATCTCCAGCTGTCTGGACTATAGACATTAGAGAAAAAGTTGTTGGACTATATGCCTTAAAAGATCGTGCTCAGGGTCTGTTGGCTAATTTACCCTAATTAAAAACGGGTAGGCGTGGCCTGGCAGCCAAAACCCAAAACTGTCGCAAAATTTAAACTACTCATTTCAGGAAGAAGAAAAATCCACCCAAACCTGCCTTGACCCATAATGATTTTATCATTTTAGATATAACATGGGACTAGTGAACCCACAGCCCGAGTCAAGCATAAAAACTAATTAGCTAGATGCATTCCAAATTATTTACATCAAAATGAGTAGGTCCAAGACTAAGACTCTGTAACTTCTGGCTAAACTTTATGGCAGATGTTGTAATAAGTCCATATCGAATATCATGAAGCTCGTGTATGGTTGCCACAACCGACGCACCTGAAAGCGATCTTATTTGTGAAAACCGCCAAAAAAACTTCAAAGGTATATTGAAATTTGTGAAAATTGCCAAACACCATAAGTGACATAGTATAATAATATAACACTATTATTTCCTATGATGATGAAATCTTACAATATTTAGATTTGTTATTATTTGTGTTATGCATTTATCCAAACACCCCCTCGACTATTGCAAGTATTAAAAAGTGGCCAATCCAGCAATTAGATTTTTTCTTTTTTTTTTTGCTAATTGGTAAATTTGTATTGAAAAGAGAAAAGGAGGGCAATGCTCCCAGAGAGAGAGAAGAAAAAATACATCCAGAAGCTAACTAACAAACAAAAAGGCAACCTCTTTAAAAAGAAGGGGCTCAATACAGCAAGAGCCAAAAATTGCTGGAAGCAAAGCAGGAAGGAAAAGCAAGCAGCAATTAGTTATGAAAAACACATTCCTAAATGATTTTCTCTTAGAAGATGTCTTTATTGAACAACCTTCGTGTTTAGTTGATGCAACTAGACCCTCCCGTGTATGTCATCTGAAACGTGCACTTTATGACCAAAAGTAGGAGTCACGGGCTTGGTTTGATCGATTTAGCATTTTTCTTGCTTCACCATGGTTTTATTTGCACCATCACTGACCATTCTTTATTTATTTGTTGAGATGCAAATGGTTTGCTTAAATTTTTATTGTATGTGGACAATATCATCCTAATTGGCAATAATTATGAAAATTTTGCATTCCGTCATTGGCATATTGAGCACTAACTTCCGAATGAAGGATCTTGGTCTTTTACATTATTTTTTTTCTCAATATAAAAGCCCATCATGGCCCTAATGGTCTTTTATCTTACTCAATCGAAGTATGCCGAAGATCACTTATGTCATTCGGGAATGGAGTCATGCAAGAGTGTTGCTACTCCCATGGCGGTTCGCATCAAGCATCGTCTTAAGCTTGACGCTGCTCCTTCTTCGAACCCATCTTATTATCGGAGTCTAGTGATTGCCCTTCAGTATTTCACATTAATTAGGCCTTTTGAGCTGGACTAATCCCTCCGGGTCAATAGGGAAGCCAGGTAAACACCCCCTCACCTCAAGGTGATAGCACTAGTGAACTTAACATTCAATTCCTAAAGAAGGGGCGACTGGGGATTAATACCAAGACCTCTACCGTTGGGAGGAGGAACCATGATAGGATAGATCTTTTTTTTTTTTTGGGGTGGGTTTAAAGGCATTCACCGTCATTTTTTTTTAGACAGCATGACATACAGTTGGATAAAATTAACCCTAGCTAACGTATGCCCCCTTTGATTAAAGTGGGGGGTGGGTGTTAAAGACATTCACCATCATTTTTTTTGGGGACAGCATGACATACAGTTGGATAAAATTAACCCTAGCTAACATATGCTCGGGTGACATACAGTTGGATAAAATTAACCCCTAGCTAACATATGCTTGGGAGGGGAGGCTTGGGGGGGGGGGGGTTGGGGGTTTAAAGACATTCACTGTCAGCATGACATACAATTGGATAGAATTAATCCTAGTTAACATACGCCCCCTTTGATTAAAGTTTCCAAAAACAAAAATTATAAATTATAAACTCTTAAAGAACTCAAAAACATCAAAACTATTATATAATATATGAAAGAAATCAGTCAATTGATTTCGACCATTCACATCAATTTTGACTCTTTGAAATCGTTGCCAAAACATGTTCATTTCCCTCTATATCAGTTTTCTTATAAACCCCAACCCCCATCTTCTCAAAGGATCAACATAACCATGTATTTAATACCTTAAAGAGCAACCATTATTAAGCTTGCTTGTTGATTTCCCAATTGAAATCAGCTAATTGATCTTGACCACCCATATCAATCAGCTAATGAGCAACTTTGTGCCTTTTGCTCTAGGTTTTTTTTTTTTTTTTAAGAGAGGGCGACTATTCTTAATTACTATTCTTCATCTTAATTTCTTATTAATAGCAACATTGCTCATTAATTATTATTTTTCAAGAGAATGTCTTTCTTTTTGCCATAAAAGCTTAACCTCTATTTTCATCTTATCTTCTTCTAAAAATTCTTAAAAATAACAATGGTGAATCCTTTTTCTCAGTTTTAACTTTTAGTTTAATTTAATATTTCTTTAAACGAAGTCATGGATGGGGAATTAGTAAATTCCCCAAAAGTTGTCCCCTAATTAGAGTTCCTAAATCGTCCTATTAGGTGGAGGACTTGGAAATGTCGAGGAGGTTAGATTCCTGAGAGTTTTAAAGGTTGAAAGAGGCTCTTTTAAATTGCAGGAATTTGACATGTTTGTAAAGAAACTCGGCATTTTCAAATCCCAAGGGGACAACTACCAAATAATTTCTCTAGATTCCCTATGTCACAAATTCAAGTTAGAAATTCTCTCAAAGAAACTTGTTCTAACGGCTTGTTTCTTTACAAGAATTTACAGGCTTAGTTTTTTTGACATGATATGGCATCTCGTCCCTAACATTTACAAACGCATTTAAACGTTTCTGCCATTTAAAAGGTCTCAAATGACCTTGGGGATTATGGAAATTCCATCTCTTTGTTTTTTTCCTTTTTAATGGAATTTTTTTATGCAAGTACAAGGGAGCATTTATGAATTCCACCATGTTTGAGAATCTCAAAACTCTCAAGACAGGAATTCCATGAATTCTAGCAAAAAAACAGGTCCTAAGGGTCAATTATTTTAGTGGAATTCATGAAAAGAATCTCATGTGTTGGGGTTTTTTGGACATAATATGATAGTTTGTCTGCTGTTGCAAATGCCATGTTTCTTCACTAGAATTCCCAATTCTAGCTACCTAAAATTTCTTAAATAACTTTTGAAATTCATAGAATTCTAATTCATTTGCTTTTTGGTGGAATTTCCGGATGCTTAAATAAATAGGATGATTCAAGAATTTCACACGTATCTGAATTCAAAAATCCTTCAGACAGGAACTCTCTAAATTGTTGTGTAGAAACAGGCCCAAAGGGCCACTTTGTTCATGAATTGAATTCCTAGGAACTCTTAAGAAATGTATTTCTAAAAGTGGCAAAAATTGAAAAAATAAATGTGAAATTCATAAATGTCTATCAAATAATCTCCACTTTGTAGAAAAGGAATTAAGCAGTGACTAAAAAAAATACATACATACACCTTGTCTCATGATGGTGTGGTAAATATTTTTTTTTATTTCCCTCCAAAGATATCTAATTGCAAGGAAGTAATGCCATTTAGATTCTCATGCCATCTTTTCTCCCCCTCTTTCCATTTCTATACCGGTTCCATTATCTCTTTCTTTTCATAATCTCTCTCTCTCTCTCTCTCTCTCTCTCTCTGTGTGCAACTCACTATTCTTCCTGCTTCTCCACTCCGTCTCATGCTAAATCAAAGCTAAAGAAAGTTAGGCATCATCTACGTCTCTATCTTACATTCTCCAACCTTCACATGTTCAATAACACGGTGTTGGAACGTATTCACCATGAGTTCTTTGGAATTTAATCTCATCCCAAAAAATTGGCCATTTGATAAGGGGTATTTTTTTCTTTTTCCATCCATGTATGTAAGTAATCGATGAACATGTGAAATTGTTATGTATCGGTCAAGTTTGTCTACACTCATTTTCACTGTGATATCTAAATTAGGTGTGTAAATAAGGTTCAAATGCATTGTTAGTCAATGACTTGAACACCTGAAGAGGTGGTCGATGAAATAACGGCCATTAATGAAAAAAGACAGTGGTACAGTGAATAAAATGGAAGTAACCCCGCAATTCATGTTCCTTTTATCACAGTGGACTGAAATCTTAGAACAAGACAATGCAAGAAGACAAATATTAAGCAATATTAATATTGCTTACCAAGTGGACAAAGTCTCTCACAGCAATGGCGAGAATGTCTGCAGGCAAAACTACTCCCGGACACTTGCTTTCCACCAGCGCCTTCTTTATGCTATCGAATGCTTCCACTGCCAGGTTCTTGTTATCCTTCGCGTCCTTCTCCGCAAGACCACCACTTCCAGGTTTCAACGACAGTAAGATCGATGCATCACATCCCTACAATCCAATCCAATCAAAAAGATCAACAGGCAGATTTAAATACTCACATTACACAAGAATCACATACATAGGGGGTGATGGTGCCTGTGGTGATGTTGTTTGGTGATCCACTGGGCAAATAGGGGGAGGAAAGAAATCAGAAAGAATGAGAGAAAGAAACAGAGAGAGAGTGAAATGGGTGGGAAGCTAGGAAGAGTGAATGAGGAGGAAATAAAGAAAGAGAGAATAGAAAATCAGATGGGAGATGAGATGAATGAGTGGAGAAGGGAGAGGGAAATGAGAGAGGGGGCTGCTGAGAGCGTGGAATGAGAAAGGGGAACGAGATATAAGGGAGAAGGATAGGGAAGAAAGAAGAAGAGGAGGAGGAAAAGGCAGCTACGCAGGGCAGAGGAGAGGAGAGGAACAGGGGAGGAAGAAGAGAAGAGAGGAAGAGAGAGAGAGAACCGAGGGAGAGAGGGAGTGGTGTGCAGGTGGGCACAGGGCGGAACAGAGGAGGAAGCAGGGGAGAGGGAGAGGAACAGGGGAGGAAGAAGAGAAGAGAGGGAGAGAGAGAGAGAGAACCGAGGGAGAGAGAGTGGTACGTGTGCAGGTGGGCGCTGCAACAAGCGCAGGCTAGGGGAGACGGGGGAGGAAGAAGAAGAGAGGAAGGGATGGAGGAGAGAAGACAGAGAGGGAACAGAAACATGGGGAACGAGGGAGATAGAGAACAGAGAAGAAAGAGAGGAGAGGTGCGCGGTGTGTGCGGAGTACAGGAAGAGGGAGAGGTGTACCTAGTGCAGGGGAGGCGTCAGGCGGCGTGAGGAGGAAGATGAAGGCTCTGCCGGCGTCCGGGGGCTGCTGCGCGCGCTTGGCAGTGCTGCTGAAGTGGGTCGTCGGCCTGGGAGAGGTCTGTAGTTATAGAAAGCGATGAGCGGAGGACAATGGAGAGGTGGGGGCGATCGAGATGGGTTCTGGAAAGGGAGGGAGAGAAATGACGTTTGGAGAGGTGGGAGCGATGAAGAACGTGGGAACAGTGAGGGGAAAATAGGGCTTTTGGAGGGAAAGGGAGAACTGTGCCAGAGAGAAAACGCGGGAGAGGGAGAACAGTGATTTTTGGAAGCGGGAGAGGAGAAAATATATTGAGGGAGACGTTTCGTATGCTGCAGTTTGATGGCATTTGGCTATCGCGGCGAAACACAACGCTGGAAACGGTAAACCGATTTTGCGTCTAATTAAATCGCCGCAATAGTAATTAAAATCGCCGTAAAAAATGGGATGGTCACATAAATCTCATAACTTTGCGACGGTATATATTTCGCCGCAAAAAAATACCTTTAGCAGCGATTTCTTTTCCCGCGCTTATTAAATCGCAGGAAAAGCCCTTTTTTCTTGTAGTGAGGCCAGATTCAACTTTTTCCATGAATGGTCAATTTATGGAACATCCTACTATGGGCCAATTTCAGGCGATTGCATGAATTTTTAAGATATGTTTTGGGCACTATTGGCTTTGGGATTTGTGTTCTTTTACAGAGCTCTCTTGATTTGTATGAGATTTCAGACACAGACACTGATTGGGATGATTGTTCTTTAACCTGCCACTCCACAAGTATTGCATTTTTCAAAGTGGATGGCTTTTCAAAATCAGGTCCTATTCTAGCTTGGGGCTTTTGGAAAGAAAACATATATAAGTCTTCGCTTTTGTAAACTTTGATGGGCCAAGACCGACATCAAAAGTGATGATGCACAAAAATGGATTCGTACACCACCGGTCAAGTAATAAATAATTAATGCAGTAATTGAGATGAGAGAGAGATTTATAGTGGTTCGGTCAGTGACCTACGTCCACTTTCGGAAAGGCAGAGGTTGCCGGATATGTTATTTCTCAAGTGTCCAGAGATTACAAATGTAGGAGAAGAGAGATGAAGGGAGAATATTGCCTGGAAATAATAATTGCTTGCCCCTCAAGTACCGAGGGGCTCTCGTATTTATAAGCGTCCCCTAACAGATGGGGAGACTTCTCAGCACGGTTCACGAGGAGCGTTCGAGGTGTCTGCCAAACTGATGTGGCAGGTGTCTTCGACTGGCGAGGCAGTTATCCGAACGACCGGGTAAATCTGGGACGTGGACTGACTCTTTCTGAAGCGATCCGGACTGCTGTGACGTGGCCAGGCATCGTGGATTTGGACTCGGACCCCATTGGACCAAACGGATCTTTATTAATTTAAACCTTGGCTCATCACAAACTGGGCCACTTGGGCCTGACTCATCATTTGCCCCTCAATGCCCTGTGTCCAATGGAACTTGGAGAGGAGGGCATTCGATCGAATTTTCGGCTGAGTTCGCAACTGCAAAAACTTCGGGAGGCCAAAACATCTGTTTCGAGGGCTTTTTTGGACTTTTGACAGCATTATCACGGCCGTAAGCAGTGAGTTTTGTAGTGCTCGCCGAGAGCTTCGATTTGATATATAATACGTCTCATTCGGAGTTACGGACCAAAACTTACGGTTAAAATAGAGCAAGCAGCTTCGGGGCGAGCAGGTGGTACTGGGCGTCGGAGAGGTGCTGGGCGCCCATGGGGTCTGGGCGCCCATGGTCTGGTCTGGGCGCCCATGGGGTCTGGGCGCCCATGGTGGCTGGTCTGGGCGCCCATGGTCTCTGGGCGCCCAAGGTGGCTGGGCGCCCATGGTGGCTGGGCGCCCATGGGGTCTGGGCGCCCAAGGTGGCTGGGCGCCCATGGTCGGGTCTGGGCGCCCATGGTCTGGTCTGGGCGCAGGGCGCAGCACGCGCAGGGGCGACGGGCGCTGGCGAGGCGGGCGATGCAGCGGTGTCGGCGCCCGTTCATCCACACCATTTTTTCCATCAGTATCCTCTCTCTTTTTCTTTTTCTGAATATAAAGAATAGTTCTAGAACATACATAGATAATGTAGAATAAATCTTCTTTTTGAATAAACAAATGTCATATATATATATTTTCAAGTCCAAGCACTGCGAGGCTGGGCGCCCCTGGTCTGGGCGCCCAGAGGCGTGCGCTTCGTTGCTGAGGGGCTGGCCGATGTCTGCGTGGGCGAGCAGCTCGTGTGCTATCCAGTAAGTTGATTTGGGCGGCCAGGCAGTGGTCACGGTGATGTAATGTAGTCCCTCGGGTTGCAGATTACCTACCTTTTGAGATCGAGCTTTTGGCGACCCGTGAGAGAGCCGATAAGCTGGAGATAGGCTGCCTGCTTGAGAGCAGTGCAGAGGCCAAGCTTTTTGGCGACCCGCGAGAGGGTAGCTAAGCTGGAGATAGGCTGCCTGTTTGAGAACAGTGCAGAGGCCAAGCTTTTTGGTGACCCGCGAGAGGGTAGCTAAGCTGGAGATAGTCTGCCTGTTTGAGAACAGTGCAGAGGCCAAGCTTTTTGGCGACCCGCGAGAGGGTAGCTAAGCTGGAGATAGTCTGCCTGTTTGAGAACAGTGCAGAGGCCAAGCTTTTTGGCGACCCGCGAGAGGGTAGCTAAGCTGGAGATAGGCTGCCTGTTTGAGAACAGTGCAGAGGCAGGTCAAGCTTTTGGCGATCCGTGAGATGATTCACCTCGCCTGGACCTGATGATTTCCTCAGCGTTCATATATTTTTGAGCTTTCACCAATAGTTCTGGCATGCTCTTTGGTGGTCGCTTCATTATTGAAAAGAAAAAGTTTGATGACCGGAGGCCTCCTAGGAAGGCGGTCATGCTGACCTTATCATCGGGCTCCTCGACTTGAAGGACCTCCTCGTTAAAACGAGTGAGGTAGCTCCTCAAGCTCTCGTCTCGATCCTGTTTTATGTTGAGCAGATGGGTAGCAGGCTTTAGTTGGCGGCGTCCACCAATAAATTGTGCTACAAATGATCTGCTTAGTTCGGCAAAGAAGCCTATGGAGGCCGGGGTGAGACTGGCAAACCATTGTCGTGCGGGACCCTTCAAGGTAGTTGGGAATGCCCTGCACATAACCTCGTCAGGGATATTATGCAGCTGCATTACAGTTTTATATGTCTCCAGGTGGTCCAATGGATCCTTCGTCCCATCGAAGGTTTCTATGGACGGCATTTTGAACCTTGGAGGAAGAGGGTAGTTTACAACGTCGGGCTTGAACGGTGTATCCGTCCGCCCGACTAAGTAATCCACTGTTTGTGGGGCCTGCGCCTTCATGGCGTTGTAGACATCACCCAGTTGGTTCTGCATTTCCCTGATCTTCTCCTCCCAGCGATTGGGAGCTCCACGGGAGTGATCATGGAAGTTGCTCTCCTCCATGTTTTCACTTTCCCCTTCTTGGAAACTAGGACCATCCCCATTAGATGCAGAGGGAGTAGGTGGGGGTCCTTCATGATGTGCTCCCCCCGGAGGTGGAAGTCCTCCGTGACCTGCTCCTCCTGGAGGTGGGAATCCTTCGAACTGTACTCCACCGGCAGGGGGAGGTCCTTCCTGATTTATTCTCCCAGCCCCCAGCGTAACCCCAAAAGGAGGGGCCAGGGGAAACCCTTGGGCGCCCAAGGGATGGGCGCCCAGGGGGTTGGCGCCAGGGGGATGGGCGCCCAGGGGATTGGCGCCAAGGGGATGGGCGCCCGGGGGAGGAGCTCCCCGGCGTGGAGCCCTTGCATGCCCCGGGCGTGGTACTCCATGGTGTGCTCCTCCCGTTCCTGCTGTGAGCATGAACTGTAGGATCTGCTGGTTTTGGGTCACCAGCTGTTGCATAGTTTCTAACATCTGTTGTGGAGTGGGAGCAGGGGCATCTGGGGCAGGATTAGTCGGTGGAGGATCATTCTCGCCTTCTCGAGAGGGATTATCCTCTGGGCGTCTTGCAGATCTGGTGGTGATCACCATAATTTGAATGAGGGTGAAAACTTTTTGTATCGTTCCCACAGACGGCGCCAAACTGATGATGCACAAAAATGGATTCGTACACCACCGGTCAAGTAATAAATAATTAATGCAGTAATTGAGATGAGAGAGAGATTTATAGTGGTTCGGTCAGTGACCTACGTCCACTTTCGGAAAGGCAGAGGTTACCGGATATGTTATTTCTCAAGTGTCCAGAGATTACAAATGTAGGAGAAGAGAGATGAAGGGAGAATATTGCCTGGAAATAATAATTGCTTGCCCCTCAAGTACCGAGGGGCTCTCGTATTTATAAGCGTCCCCTAACAGATGGGGAGACTTCTCAGCACGGTTCACGAGGAGCGTTCGAGGTGTCTGCCAAACTGATGTGGCAGGTGTCTTCGACTGGCGAGGCAGTTATCCGAACGACCGGGTAAATCTGGGACGTGGACTGACTCTTTCTGAAGCGATCAGGACTGCTGTGACGTGGCCAGGCATCGTGGATTTGGACTCGGACCCCATTGGACCAAACGGATCTTTATTAATTTAAACCTTGGCTCATCACAGACTGGGCCACTTGGGCCTGACTCATCAAAAAGGTTGGATTGATAGTCCTAGACTCAACATAAGACTGATCACTAGTTGTTTTTATAGTTGGGAGGTGCCTCGCCATTGATAGCTTATAAACTCATAGAGATTTTATTCTGAGTGGTTCAAGTTTTTTATGGGGAGGCCCCACCGTTGAGTATTCACTTTTCTAACATGGGATTTCTTTGCTAGGATGATAGGAAAGCCTCACATTTGATCCGGAAAGGATGAGAGGAGGATTTTCTTTGCTTTCTCCTCTTTTGATTGCTTTACTCCTCCTTTTTCCTTTTTCACTAAAAGCTTGCCTTTTCTTTTTCATTGCTGAGTTCATTTCTCTTGCTTTGCCCAAAGATTTCTTCAGGTGGAAGAATCTCTCTCCTATACTATAGATAACCTTTTCACTGAGGCCCATATGTATCACACAATCAAGTAGGGCATGGTGATGAAAAAGTAGTGCTGCAAATGATAAATAGAATATTGGATATCGGGTGGATCAAATGATCATAGATCTGATTTTTTTTAGCTGGGATACCCATAAAAAATAGTTATAGCTCTTAATTTTAAGTCCGTATCATTTAATTATTATACTCAATGTAAATTTGTTGAGTTAAAACCCAATAGTTCACCATCCCAGAGGCCGATTCACATGTGGGTAATAGGCACGGACAGTCCAAATTGGAGATACATCACGGAATCCACTAGTTGCACCTTCCATCCATTCCACTTCTCTGGACTGCAAGCCTTTCTGACTCTTTATAAAAAGTATATCACCCTTTCCTGAGTTACATACAATTGCACTTCCAGTTATATTAGCAGAACCACCATCACTTCTCATACAATTCATTTCCTGGGTTATATTCCTAATCGTTCATGGCAACCACGCAGATGAGTTTGAAACTTGTCGTGGACAAGAAGATGAATAGGGTGGTGTTTGCCGAATGCGGGAACGATTTTGTCGATGTTCTCCTTAGCTTCTTGACAATGCCCATAGGAACTATCATCCGTCTCACTGGCAAGAAATCAAAAATAGGTGGCATGAGTACGTTATATGAGAGTGCGGAGGATCTCGACGTGAACCTTCTGCAGACAGAGGCATGCAAGAAAATGTTCCTCTATCCCAAAAACTCTTCAGAAGAACACTGCAAGAATCTAAAGGTGAATGTTGACGACACGGAGCCTACAAAGTACTATGTATGCTCTTGGGATTGTTGTACAAATAGGCACGGATTGGTCAGTACCTTCTACAATGCTCAATGTGGTTGTGGACAATCTATGAAAACGCAGACGGTATATAATCAGAAATTGAATAATGTCGCATGTAGTAGGGATGGAGTTTTTGTTAAGGGAAACATGAGATTTATCATAAGAGAAGATTTACAGGTGTTTCCTGTATCCACCAAGGCGACCTTTACACTGCTCAATGATCTGGGAATCAATGATGCGTCCGTGCTGGAGGAGAGGAAAGTGAATGTTGGGCCAGCAGAGGTACGTGATAATTTTTATTTTAAGAGAGAAATCTATTTCCTGATTTTTTTGGCACAATGACCGAGAAAATATGAGCTCCAATTGATACATCTGATCTCCGTAGGTTTTGCATCTTCTCAACCGTTTGTTACTGTCCAAAACACCTTTAAAAGATGTGTTCCTGAGGGACCAAGACATGATTTATTGGTCCTGTAAGTGCACAAAAACTCACAGACCCGGGGGGTGAATTTGCTGCCCACTGGAAGAGGACGGAGGCTGGAGCTCCTTGTAGATTGTAGAAAAACCGATGCCTCGAGCCTGAAATGGGAAAGAGAAGAAGGTCAGAGGACCCTGGCTTGGGCAGCGCAGGGCTCTCCGATTCCTTTGTTAGTTGCAAGTGCAGGACTAAACAGAGGTAGGAGATGAAGTGTGGGAGGAGACGGCGTACCAGCAGCATGTGGATAGCCCCCCTGTTTACCTGTTGAAGGCTTCTGTATTTATAGAGAAGGAGAGTGGACTTTGGGGTAAGCACTTGAGAGGCTGTCCCATCGTAGCTCACTCTATCCCATCGTAGCCCACTCTGTCCCATCGGGCCATACCCTGATGGATGGGCGGTGCAGCTGTGTCAGGGATTTTGGGCGGTGCCCTTATCCTGTTGCCGTGGCATGACAGCTGTCCATGGTCATCCCGATCAGCAGACTGACCGAGACCGAGATGGAGCATGGCCGAGGCTGAACTCCTGGTCTCATGCTTGTACCGAGGCCGAAGCCAAGGGGCATGTTACCGAAATGGAGCGCCTAGCCGAGGGCTGAGGTCGGTATTCATGCTTTTGCCGAGGCCGGGACCTGAGGTCGGTCGCCTTGGGGAATGCCTTTGTCGAGGCCGGGAGCTGAGGTCGGTCGCCTTGGGGAATGCCTCCACACAAAGCCCCCAGCTTTCAACTTTCTAGAGTGCACGTTCCTCTAGGAAGTTGAAAGCTAAATAGCCTGACAGTCTATCAAAGCTGGTGCAGGTACCGAGCTTGATTATTCGCTGGTACTCTTACCGGGGCCAGTGTAAGCTTTCGAGCAGCGATCTGGTACAGGACCGAGATGCTGTATGCTTAATTCAGGACTCGACTGGCTGGTACTTATACCGGAGCCAGTGTAAGCTGTCGGGCAGCGATCTGGTGCAGGACCGAGATGCTGTATGCCGAGATTGGGACTTAACTGGCTGGTACTCTTACCGGGGCCAGTGTAATCTTTTTCTCGAGGCTGGTGGCATCACCGAGCCTGTTTTTTCGAAGCTGGTGCCATCACCGAGCTTGATTTTTTCCGAAATCGGGACGTAACTGGCTGGTACTTTTTACCGGGGCCAGTGTAAGCTTTCGAGCAGCGATCTGGTACAGGACCGAGATGCTGTATGCTTAATTCGGGACTCGACTGGCTGGTACTTATACCGGAGCCAGTGTAAGCTGTCTTGGGCGTCGCGCACCGAGATGGGCGTCGCGGACGTCGGGCGTCGCGCACCGAGATGGGCGTCGCGGACGTCGGGCGTCGCCGAGATGGGCGTCGCGGCCGTCGGGCGTCGCCGCTCCTGGGAGGGCGTCGGGCGTCGCCGCGCCTGGGAGGGCGTCGGGCGTCGCCGAGCCTGGGAGGGGCGTCGGGCGTCGCCGAGTTGGGCGTCGCTCGTCGGCGTCGCAGCGCCTAGTCGGGCGTCGGGCGTCGGGCGTCGCCGCTCCTAGGAGGGCGTCGGGCGTCGCCGCGCCTAGGAGGGCGTCGGGCGACGCCGAGTTGGGAGTGCCCTCGGGCGTCGCCGCGGTGGGAGTTCCCTCGGGCGTCGCCGAGCTTGGGTTGGCCTCGAGATGGGCGTCGCCATGATGGGCGTCGCCGAGAGATGGGCGTCACCCAGGGCGTCGCCGTTCTTCATCTGCTTCGCCATGAGCCGCTTGATCAGGATCTCCAGGGCGTCGACAACCTTCCACGCGTCGTGGAAGACGATGCCGAGCTGGGGTCGATGAAGCTGCTGCTAAAATCGTTCCTCTCTGGCTCTTCGAGGCATGGTGTTTGGGAAAGATGGCTTTTTGATCTGAATTCCCACAGACGGCGCCAATTGTAAGTGCACAAAAACTCACAGACCCGGGGGGTGAATTTGCTGCCCACTGGAAGAGGACGGAGGCTGGAGCTCCTTGTAGATTGTAGAAAAACCGATGCCTCGAGCCTGAAATGGGAAAGAGAAGAAGGTCAGAGGACCCTGGCTTGGGCAGCGCAGGGCTCTCCGATGCCTTTGTTAGTTGCAAGTGCAGGACTAAACAGAGGTAGGAGATGAAGTGTGGGAGGAGACGGCGTACCAGCAGCATGTGGATAGCCCCCCTGTTTACCTGTTGAAGGCTTCTGTATTTATAGAGAAGGAGAGTGGACTTTGGGGTAAGCACTTGAGAGGCTGTCCCATCGTAGCTCACTCTATCCCATCGTAGCCCACTCTGTCCCATCGGGCCATACCCTGATGGATGGGCGGTGCAGCTGTGTCAGGGATTTTGGGCGGTGCCCTTATCCTGTTGCCGTGGCATGACAGCTGTCCATGGTCATCCCGATCAGCAGACTGACCGAGACCGAGATGGAGCATGGCCGAGGCTGAACTCCTGGTCTCATGCTTGTACCGAGGCCGAAGCCAAGGGGCATGTTACCGAAATGGAGCGCCTAGCCGAGGGCTGAGGTCGGTATTCATGCTTTTGCCGAGGCCGGGACCTGAGGTCGGTCGCCTTGGGGAATGCCTTTGTCGAGGCCGGGAGCTGAGGTCGGTCGCCTTGGGGAATGCCTCCACACAGGTCCCACCATGATTTCATTGTCGATGCTCTTCATGGGAAAGATTTGGATCAACCTCAGGAAGAGAAAGAGAATGGCAGCAGTCACTCCAAAAAGATTAGTGTGAAGCTCTCAGTGAACAAATCTAACAAGAAGGTTGTGTATGCTGAAGGTGGGGAAGAATTTGCAGATCTACTCTTTAGCTTCCTCGCCTTCCCTCTCGGATTTCTGACTAAATTCTTTGGCGGAGACTCTGGAATTAGATGTTTAGATAACTTGTATAGGAGCGTACAAGTTCTAAAGGATTTCCTCAAGTCTGAGGAATGCAGAGGCTTGCTAACTGACCCCAATCTTGCAACTTTCTTCAGTGGTTGCAACCAACCACTTCAGGTTAAGGAACAAATCCCATGGCAACCCACCATTGGATGTTGCTATCAATGCAAGGAACTTAGTGGTGGTCGTATTACAATTACAGATTTTGGCACTGGCTACTGCGATCACGGTTATCTCATGAAGAAAAAATTATGCATCATAAATCCAAAGTATCCCAATCCGGTGAAGGAGCTTGGAGGAACTTTTTTTGCTGGACCGGCATTGTACATGATAACTGATGAGCTGAATGTGAAGCAGCTTCTCCCCATGTCGGCCCTCTCTCTACGTGCCAAATTGAACATCTCCATGAGCGATATAGAAGAGCATGTTGTAAGCGTAGGGGAGAAGGAGGTAAAATGATACAACCCGCCACATGTTGCATCATTTTGGTTAGGCAAGAAAGCCCCGGCCGGTAACATTTTGTAGTAGTCGGGGGCTGTTAATGGGTCCCTGTTTGGTTATATTTAGTCTATTTTTGTTATCTGTTGGGGTTTAGACCACACTAGGAAAACTCGCTCGGCTCTTGAACCCGAGTCATTTCTTTTTTTTTTTTTTTTATGAAAGACCGTGTCAAATGTAGGGGAGACTTAGTGGAGTCGCCTATTTTGATAAGTTGGTTGTATTCTGAATGATTGAATGGAAAGTTTTGATTTTTAAACAATTGATATGTATTTTTTACTGATAAAAAATTTTTATTTTTAAGTAATTATGCTCGAGGTCTAGAGTCAGTAATTTAACAATCATGATTGGAATGTAATTTAAAACTTATATTTGATCTTTTGAATTCCATATTTGGACTAAATAATTATATATATGGTATCCAATGTTTTTTCTTTGATTTTCCTTATGATTGTATTTTCTGGCACATGCACATGTAGATTTATTCTTTTGAATTGATTACCATGATTGCATGTAAATATTTATATTTATATTTTACAAGTATTTGAACCATTTTTAACTATTTTCAAAATTAGCTTTTGAAACAACATCACTCTCCAGTCACCATGTTTTGTCAATGTCGAGCCTGAGTCACAAGTTTTCTAGACTGGGTGGTCTAAACTAGCTATAGCCAGGCCTATTTGACCAATCATCTAGTAAACTACATAGTTTGGGATACCGCACATGCTTTTTATTTTTCGGCTAGGGCAGCTAGACTTAGAAAGTAAAGGGCTCCTACGAGGGTTCAAACTGATAGGAAGTATGGGACGGGCACCTTATCCACAAGGGCAGCCCTCTTCCCTCACATGATAAAATTTGCCATGTGCATTTAGACAATGAGGGGCCGGTCTCAAGCTGTCTGCTCCATGCACATACTTCTGGTTTGTTGTCAACCATGGACTGTCCCTTCCATAAGAACTTAAGATTGTATATCATCATCACAAATGTGTTTATATCGTACGGGTAACATGTGTTTGGATTTCCAATCACAACTTTAAAATTATGTAAAGAACCCCAAGACAATGATGTCTGAATGGAAAATTTTGCAATTGAATCAAACAACCCACAAATGATTGGAAGGCAAAGCTGATCCACTTTCTTCTTGTTGCAGACCGCATCTTTGTTGGTAGCTTCTTTGATCTCCAAGACGGTTTTGACTGATGTCTTCTACCCTAAGAAGCCAAAGCATTTGGGAAAGGAATCCGATAACAAGATTAAAATTGAGGTCTGATTGTTTATAGTATTGTGTGAAATGCATTTTCAATGATGAGTCTTTCTAAGATATAATATATGTTTCTTGTTTTGTCTGTTTTATCTCTTAGTATGCTTCTTCTTCAAAATGGAATGTGATGAACCTCCTTCAAGTTTTGTTCTTGTTATCATGTGGTATGCATGTCTGAAGACTGAATACATCAGTGGCCGAGATAGCTATGTTTTATTTTTATTTTTTTATGTCAAAAAGTGATATCACCAACGGCATAAAATGTGATTAGAGATGGTTTTTATGGTGTCAAAGGTTTGGTCTTGCACTAGGGACAATCTAGGTTTGGTCCACCAATTCTCTGATTTAGGGATTTCAACAATCATGAAATGTGCACTAACTGTGTTTCAGATTTACACCAACTGAAGCATTCGACTAGTTGAATGAAGGGTCCACAAAGGCATTCAAAAATCCCAACTATGGAAAACCATAATTATCATATAATCCTTCTCCAACTAGACTAATAATAAACATAATATCAACAAGTGTAGATCAACCACCCTGTTCTCGTCTGATTTCAAGTCACCTTCTCCAACCGGACGACAGGATTTCGGAGGGCCCTTTCTCTCCAAGCAGCTCCGCCCAAGAGTGGCGTTCCCTTCCCCAACCAACTTCAGCTTCCACCCCATGCCCCCTTCCTTCTCCCCCTCCCCAACCATTATCAGCAACCTGCCCAATCCTCTCAGGCCCAATCCTCTCAAAGATTATTCCGGCTGAGAAACCCCAACCTGACCCCTGGTACCTGCCTCCCCCCGTCCAGCCTTCTCCTTTTTCCCAACAAACAGTTAATCCCCTTACCCAACTAACTACTAACCCCCTAGTCTCTCCCATCCCTCCCACGCCGCATTCTACCAGTACCCTCTCTACGAGTTCAATCCATCCCACTCCCAGGAACCCAGAGCAGCTCCCTCTTCTTCATAATCACCAGCAGCTCCACTCGATTAACCACCAAGGCAATCTAAATCAAGCTCCCACTCCTCCTCCCCCCATCAAAACCTATGCCAACTGCCTCTTCCCCCCTCTCCTATCCACCCCTCCTCCCCCTCCCCCCCCCCCCCCCCCCGCCCCCTCCGATCCTTCAAGATGGGAAACTCTCAATCAAGATCCCGCTTCAGATGGTGCACTCCGATAAGCAATCCTTCTCTCACTCTGCTATCGGGAAATTTATAGGGAGAAGACCTTCACTAGAAGACTTGGAAAAATGGGTAGCTTCCTCTTGGCATCTGTCCAGACCTTGTTTGATTTCTCTTACAGTAAAAGGAAACTTCATCTTTAGATTCCACTCCAAGGAGGATCGAGAAGCTCTCGTAGGCTCCAGTCCCCTGTTTATGGAAAAAAAGAAGCTCCTTCTGCAACCTTGGTTGCCTGGCCAAGATGAATCTAATTGGCCTTCCAAGGTTCCAATATGGATCAGACTCAAAGGAATCCCATATCACTGTTGGAATAGTGATATTCTCCTATCAATAGCTGCTACAATTGGAAAGCCTATTCGTCTGGATGATATAACAGCCAGGCAGAGGATGTTCTCCTTTGCAAGAATCCAGATCCTGCTGAATGCTGCCAATCCTTTAATGAGATCCCTCTCAGTTGAACTGGAAGGAGAATAACAAGTGGAAGTTGCTATCCACTACGAAAGTATCCCATGCTCTGAGTGTCACTCCAAAGGTCATCCCTCACCATCCTACCCCTTCCATAGAAAACCTGGGCTGCTGAAGACCCCATCTCAACGCCCAATCCTCATTACCCCAGTCATTCAGGAAGAAACAGTTGCTGCAGCAGTGGAGTCTCCATCAGTCGAGCCAGTAGAGAGAGCAAGCCAACTCATCTCCCCAGCTAAAAGGAAAACAGGCCCAGAGCAGACCAACCCAGTTCAGGTTCACTCTTCAACCTCACCCTCCTCAGACTTATCTCCCCTATTAAGGCCCTCTAACCAGCAGGAAAACTCAGCTTCTCTCCATTCCTCTCCGAATAAAGAAGCCTTTCCCTCAGATAACCCCCTTTCAGCCCTTCCCTCAGATCTAGCCTTTGAGATTCTGGAGAAAATCCCAGCCGCAACTGTGGATTGTTCTAACCCCTTCTCTATTTTGGAAAATAGTTCATTTGCAGACCCTACCCTCTCCACTGCAAACCTAAAAAGAATGCAAGAAAATCCTCCCCAACTTAAAAGGATTATCCCTGAGCAGATTTCAACCCAGGCTACCAACCCAATCCCAGCTAGCAATACTGATTGCTCCCTAATAGCAGACCTCTCTCCTTTCAAAATGAAAACCAAAAAGAAATCCAAAGCTAAAGCCCATCCTTCTTCAGGCCCCAAACCCCCTGGCTCCCTCACCAAATTAGTTTCTTAATGGTTAAAATCCTGTACTGGAACTGTAGGGGTATTTCCAATTCCTCTACAAAAACAATGGTTTCCCACCTCATCTCTAAGTACTCCCCAGATATCCTCTTTCTCTCAGAGCCTAAGACCACCTTGGAATCCTTTTCCAATGGCAATTTCCCCTTTGGGTTCTCTCCAACATTCTCCAATTCTGAAAACACCATGTGGTGTCTCTGTAATCAATCTTCAAACCTTAATCTCTCCTTACTAGACCAATCTTCCCAGCATATTTCTATCTCTTTCTTCGCTTCCCCCCCTTCCTGCCAAAGTGTCATCACTGGAGTATATGGATCAACAGATTACAGGCAAATGAGAGTTCTCTGGGATTTTCTGATCAACTATGCATCTTCCTCTAATCCCTGGTGTGTGATAGGGGATTTCAATGCCATCCTTCTAGCCAAAGAAAAGCTCAGTATTCGTCCTCCCTCAGCAGCCTCTATTAAAGATTTCGATGAAATGGCAATGGCTTCCGGTGTGAAAGATTTGGGCTTTAGAGGAAATAACTTTACCTGGGCAAATAATAGGAAGGGTCAGGCTTTTGTAGCAGCTAGGCTAGACAGAGCCTTTGCTAACTCTTCATGGCTTGAAGCTTATGAGGATCCAATGATCAACCACCTTCCCAGAGTTTCTTCAGACCGTAGTCCAATTCTTCTCTCCCACGGGACAAACCTCTATTCAAAGAATAGGCCCTTCAGATTTGAAGAAAAGTGGCTCTCTCATGAATCTTTCCTCCAAGTAGTTGAGGATAGCTGGGCAACCCCCTGTTCTGGCTCCCCCCAGTTCATCTTGGCTTCCAAACTGAAAGTTCTCAAGCTCAACCTCAAGATCTGGAGTAAAGAAGTATTCGGCCATTATAAAAATCATATAGAAGAAGCAGAGGCCCAAGTTCTAGCTAAAGAAGTTGATTTTGAAGCCCACCCAAGTGATTCCATTCTCAAGGACCTGAATATAGCCAAAGCCTCCCTCCACAATTGGTTAAAAGCAGAATCCACTCACTGGAAGCAGCGGGCTAAGGTGAAATGGCTCCTTGAAGGGGATAGAAATACTAAATTCTTCCACCTTTCTGCCAAGGCCAAAGGTATTCACAAACGAATAAATAAAATCTCAGTTGAAGGAACTATCATAGAAGATGCTCCCCAAATCAAAGCGAAGGCCGTTTCTTTCTTTGCCAATTTGTTCCAAGCGGACTCAGTCATCCCCAAAGAAGATCTCTTCCTTTTGGCTGGTCCTTCAGTCACAGAGGCCCAAAATCAGGTTCTAGTTTCTGTCCCAACTCAGGACGAAATCCGGAACGCTGTTTTTAGTCTTAAAAAGAGTAGTTCTCCCGGGCCAGATGGTTTTTCAGGTATCTTCTTCACTAGCTGTTGGCAAATAGTGAGGAAGGAAGTCTATGCAGTAGTCACCCACTTCTTCACTTCAGGTCGTTTGCTCAGGGAAACTAATGCCTACTTCATTTCCCTTATTCCCAAAGTCTCCTCGCCAGACACTTTTGCAGACTTCATGCCTATTAGTCTCCTTAATTTCTCTTATAAAATCTCCTCCAAGATCTTAGCAACCAGGCTTTCTACTATTCTCCCTTTACTAATTTCTCATAGTCAATCTGCATTTGTTAAAGGGAGAACCATACACCATAATGTGGCATTAGCTCATGACCTGATCCAAAAGCTAAATTCTAAGGTCAGTGGAGGCTCCATCTGCTTGAAGTTAGACATCACCAAAGCTTTTGATAAACTCCAATGGAACTTCTTATTCAGAGCCCTCCAGTACTTCAATTTCCCCTCTACTTGGATAAATATGATTAGAGAAATGATCTGTACCAGCAGAGGATCGGTCTTAATCAATAACAACCCCAGTGGATTCTTTCCCTCCTCTGTGGCCTGCGTTAAGGGGACCCTCTGTCGCCTTATCTATTTATTATTGCAGAAGAGATCTCCAGCCTTCACATAGAGCATCTTAAATCATCAGGGAAAATTCTTCCAATTTCTTCAGATCCTAGTACCCCTTGCCATCTGCTCTATGCAGATGACATCCTTATTTTCATCAAAGCTCTAAAGCCTGGTCTGAGACAAATCAAAGTCGACCTTCTTTCTTCTTACCAGGAATCCTCAGGTCAGTGTTTTAACCTCTCTAAAAGCAGCCTTTATCGGGGCAAATGCTCAGTTAGAAGAGCTCAGATGATTTCTTCGCTGCTTCCGATCTCCAGAGCTTCGCTTCCTGTTGTTTATCTTGGAGTCCCTCTCTTTTTTGGAGCTTCCAGACACTACTACTTTAATCAGTTATTAGACAATATCAGGGCTAGACTTGTTGGTTGGAAGGCAAAATGTCTTTCCTTTGCTGGTAGGTTGACTATGGTAAAGCATGTTCTCTCTTCTATTCCCCTCCATATCTCTTTGGTTATTCCTCTTCCTAGTAGAACCTGCCAGCAGATTGAAAGGCTTTTGAGGAACTTTCTTTGGTCCTCAGAATTAGAAAAGAAAAGGAGTCACATGGTTAACTGGGCAAAGATCTGCCTTCCAAAAGCAGAAGGAGGATTGGGAATCTGCCGAGTGAAGGATTTCAACGATGCTTGCTTGATGAAGCTAGGCTAGACAGCAGCTAACACTAATTCTCTTTGGGAGTCTTGGTTCCGAGGAAGATACTTCAAGCTCTCCCCCTTTGGTCTGCAGGGAATACTAAGGCTGGTTCTTGCATTTGGAAAAGGATCAGACACTTAGCCTCTTATATTCAGCTTGGCAGCCGCTGGATTCTGGGTAATGGGAAATCTATCCAATTGTAGCTTGACAATTGGATAAAAAATGATCCAATAGCAGCCAGATTCCCTCTCCTTTCCTTCCCCGCGAAAGAAAGGGTGGCAGACATCATCCAAGGCTCCTCCTGGTCTATCCCTGCTTCTCTGCCTCAAGAAGTCCGGAGCTTTCTCCTCTAGCACACAAACCTTCTGCCGCTGCCAATCCCCTCAGTTTAAGATAGACTAATCTGGAAAGGCAATGCTTCAGGGGAGCTCTCCCTAAAATCAGCCTAGAACTTTCTGAGATTCAGAGGAGATTTAGTTCCCTGGTTCAGTCTGGTGTGGAACAAAATAGTCAACCCAAGATTATCCTGCTTTAGCTGGCGTCTTCTCTTAAGGAAAACTCCTACTGACTCTTGGGTACAACATATAGGGTGTTCCTTGGCTTCCAGATGTTATTCCTGTCACAGTGAAGGAGAGTCAGACCTTCACCTTTTCTTCTCTTGCCCCCTAGCCTCTAATCTATGGAATTGGTTTCTTAGCCTCATGGGCAGTCACCAAGGCTCTCAGCTCTCTGCTTCTTCCATCTGGTTAGCTTTAGCCCAGGGAGCAGAAGACCTAGGTAGGACTATAGCTGCTGCTATCTTTTTTCAAGCTATCTACACCTTATGGATCCTCCGGAATGAAGCTAAACACAATTGCAAGGCTCCTTCCTTGCAATCTGCAAAGAAGATCTTCACAGATGTAGTAAAGGTATGCTTCTCCCTTCTCTTGGTTATCAGGTCATCTCCTCCCACCCAATCTTGGTATCACTAGGAGGTGGAACAAATGAGCAACCTGCCCCTTCCTCTCAGTGAGTTAGCTCTGCTTTTTGGAAGAGATCTGTTTTTCTGTGCTACTAGGAGCTTTGCTGCTGGATATGTTTCCCTGCTGCAGAGTCCTTCTGCTTGGTAAGGTCAGTAGTGCTGTGTAAAGGATTCGTGGGTTAGCTGGGAGGAGCAATGCTATGCAGTTCTTCAATAGCTGGTTGTTCTCTTGTTTGCTCAAGCTTCTGCAGCTTCAATTGAGCTCCTTCTAGTAGCATTATTTGGTTTTAAGGAGTTCAGGATTCCTTGGTCTGGCGGGGGCGCTTCGCTGGGCAATCTTAGTTGCAGCTGGTAGGAGCTTCCTTCAGCTGGGCAATCTTAGTTGCAGCTGGTAGGAGCTTTGCTGGGCAATCTCAGTTGCAGCTGGTAGAAGTTCCCTCCCCTCTGGTTCAGTCTTCCCCAGGCTCTGTCAGTGTCTGTTTTGGAGATCCTGCTTTTCTAGAGCTATTCTTTTGTGTTGCTAAGCTGAGTGTTCCTTGGTGGTAGGATGCCAAGAGTCCATCCTTGGAGCCTTGCTGCTGAATTTATTTCCCTGCTGCAGAGTCCTTCTGCTTGGAAAGGTCTGTAGTGCAGTGTAGAGGGTTTGTGGGTTTGTAGGGTGGAGCAGTGCAATGCAGTGCATTAGAATGCTGGTTTGTTCTCTTGTCTTCAGTGGGTGCTGTGGCTGGAGATATTATATTTTGCTTCCCTGCAGATTTCATCCTCCCTCTCAAGGATTTATATTTATTGCTCGTGCTGGCTTCTCTTTTTTCGCTTCATGGTTCCTTGAGGCGGTCCAGAGTAGCGTAGTCCCTGAGCCGTTCTGGTTCGGCATGTGCTTGTGTTGTTGTTGGCTTGTTTGTGGCATTCAGAGGTCTTTTGCTCCATAGCTAAGTTGGTTTTGCAGCTCAGCCCTGTTTTGTTTCGGTGGGTTGTGTAGCTTCGAGCTGCTGTGGATGGTTCTCTTTCCATTCAGCAGCAGTTATCCTCCTTCTTCAGAATCTGGCAAGGATCCTTCTGTTTTGTAAGATCACTTCAAGCTGGGAGTCTTCCTTGAAGGGCATTTTTGTGTTGGTTTTCGTGGTTGTTTGCAGTGGTGATCGGGTTTCCGGCAGTGGTGTTGCCTGCATTGTTGGATCTTCTTCAGTTCTTTCCTGGAATTTTCCTTAGCATCTAGGAGTATTTCTGGCCTCTGCAGCTTCTCTTTGCTTGTTTTTGCTGGTTGTAGCCTTCCCTGTTTCAGGGCAGGCTTTTTCAGCTTGTTTCTCCATTGGATGTATTTTTTTCTTCTCTTTTCATTGTCCTGGGGCTTTGCCCTTCTCTTTCTTTCAATACAAATTTACCAATTAGCAAAAAAAAAAAAAAAAAAAAAAATTCTTGCTTCAATTTCCTCATTATGCTTCGTTTCTTTCTGTTTTTTATTTTGAGATACTTTTAGAGAACTTACGAAGATGTAAACGATGAGACGTTGTTGAGGGCACAGAAGAGGAAGGATGGGTTCCTATTCCATGGAAATGCTTTTCTTGCCATCAAGGAGTTGGACTTCTAAATCCTTTTTTAAGAGGAGAAACAGGAATATTTTTTATATCTTCTCAGTGGAGACACGGCATGTACCAAACACTGGAGCTACACTCATTCTACTTCCGTGGAAATGTACGTGCATGAACGACCCCTAAAAGGAACTATAAATTTCCTTCTCCTTGAATTTTATACATTGAGGGGCCTATACTTATATGGC
Organism: Umbellularia californica; assembly: GCA_028538565.1. Taxonomy (NCBI): domain Eukaryota; kingdom Viridiplantae; phylum Streptophyta; class Magnoliopsida; order Laurales; family Lauraceae; genus Umbellularia; species Umbellularia californica. The sequence continues at coordinate 44,841,848 of JAPQWN010000009.1, forward strand.
TAGTTTGGCACTTTACTAGCATAATAAAAGTCAAGTAAAGCCTCCATTTTTCAGACAAGATGCCACACCAAAAGCGCTTTAATTCAAAACTCCCTCTATCTTTTTCAAAAAAAGTCAAAAAGCAACCACCTTATCCACTAAAAAAAAAAAAAAGAAAACTTCCACTTTTCCATACAAATTAAAAGTCAAAAAGATTCCATAACAAACAATTAAAAATAAAATACCATCATTGTCCGCTTATATTTTATTCTTTCTTTAAAATCAACTTTACTTCACCTGACTCTATTAGTAGAGTTGTCAAACTGGCTAGTGTACATATGTACTAAATATGACCAGTACTATTGAAATGGTTAGGAATTTGTTGAAAGCTTGGGGTTTCAATATTAGGGTTGGGCTATGATGCCACCTCCTAGTATAATGCATCAACCATTCCTCTTCAATAAGGGTACGCCACCTCATCCACAAGAGAGGAAATGGAAACTGGCTTTGTCAGTCTCTTTATCCCAGTGGCGGACCCACATGTATGGCATCTGGGGCGGTTGCCCCAGATCAAATCCTGATTCCCCACGTGTATCAAAACAACCGCCCCACCCCCTTCTTTTTTCGTAAATATTCGTTTCAGAAAAGCTCACGTCATCTGCTTTCGTTCTTTCTCCTTTCAACCCCTAGTAGTCAGCCCCAGCCCCTTCTTCCTTCGAGTGCTGGCATAATGGCCTCTGGGCCCAAGATCTCTACTGCTGAAATTCGAGGCTTGAGATTGATCTCTTCCATATAAGCCATTTTCTCTTTCTTCAAGTTCTCCGTTCTCATAGATATTAAAACCCTAATCTCTTATTTGTCTTCGTTGTCCTCTCTCTATGAATCGCTGGCTTTCTTCTTTATGGGAAATTGTTTTAAGTAGCATTAAATTGCATTGCATTGATGGAATGGTTGGAGAAATCTGCTAATGGAAATGCTTGACGCTGTATGTTTAAATCGAATTGTGTGGCTTGAAAAAACTTTTCTCATTTACTATTTTGTGATTATGTTATGTTTCTGTTCGTCTTGAAACAAATCAAGTCTGTTTCTGCTCGTTTTTTTTATTACTATTTCAATTTGAGAGACTTGAAAAATCATGTGAGTCTAAAATATTTTATCATTGTTTTATTCTTTTGAGGTGCTATGTTTTGAAAGGAAGATTTGAGTTTACATTTATGATTGATCGATTTGTGTATCTATTTAAATGCAATGTGTCCTCTTTTGCTATTGTTGAAAAAAAATTTAGCAAAAGTTTCGCCCCACCCAACCGAAAATCTTGGGTCTGCCACTGCTTTATTCAAGTAACCACACTTTTAGCTGTTTTATTTTAGTTTTTCCAAGACTACCATTGTAATTTTCCTAACAAATCACTTTTCAACATTACCCCTTATAAACTCTCAAGGTACTCTATTTGAATCCCACATCTTATATCTAAACCACTAAGAATCACTCTCATCATCATCTCCATGCTAAATTTCATCACTGTTGGAGTCAGGCCTACCAACTAACCCAACCAAAATTGTTCTTCGATGCGTACTTCTCATCTGCAGTCCAGATCATGGAGTTTGGTTCACCTTGAACTCATTTATATAATACACGATAATGGTTTCAATTTAATCTCACTGAATCGGAGTTGGATCCACTTCAAAATTCGAACATTAATCTCACAAATTGATGACACTCTTCGATGCAGCACACTTATAAAAAACTTAATTCAATCAATATAAATCACACCTTAAATCGTGAGCTCTTAGAAATGTAAGCCGTTCAAAATAAAAGCTCTCTCTGTGATCACCAAGATTTAATAACTTTTTCTTCAAAAAATTAATGTTTATTTTACCGTGAGACCAATTAACCCTTATTGGGGTAACATTTAAATATAGCATATAAACTCGAAGAGATTTTATTCTGGGTGGTTCAAATATTTGATGGGGAGGCCCCACCCTTGAGTTTTCACTTTTTAAACTTGGGATTTCTGTGTTTGGAAAGGGAGGAGGGGAGGGGAACGGAGGGGAGGGAAAATTTGAGGGGGAAGGAAAATGAAGGGGAGGGGAGGGAAAATCTCTTGTTTGGAAAGTCAAAAAGTAGGGGGAAGAAAAATGAAAAAGTATAATTTTGTTTGTTTGTGAGGTAGAGAGATAAAGACCATTTTACCCTTGCTTTTGAAAAAAATTCAATTGGATATGAAGGGCAATTTAGTAATTTCACTACCATTCCCCTCTTTTGCCCTCATTTTCCCCTGTTTTGGGGGGAAATTTTTTGAGGGGGAAGGACACATTTAAAGATAGCATATAAACTCGAAGAGATTTTATTCTGGGTGGTTCAAATATTTGATGGGGAGGCCCCACCCTTGAGTTTTCACTTTTTAAACTTGGGATTTCTCTGTGTTTGGGAAGGGAGGAGGGGAGGGGAGGGGAGGGGAGGGGAACGAAGGGGAGGAAAAATTTGAGGGGGAAGGAAAATGAAGGGGAGGGGAGGGAAAATTAATTTCCCCTCCTCTCGTTTGGGAAGTCAAAAAGTAGGGGGAAAAAAAGTGAAAAAGTATAATTTTGTCTGTTTGTGAGGTAGAGAGATAAAGACAATTTTACCCTTGCTTTTGAAAAAATTTCAATTGGATATTAAGGGCAATTTAGTAATTTCACTACCATTCCCCTCTTTTGCCCTCATTTTCCCCCCTGTTTTGAGGGGAAAATTTTTGAGGGGGAAGGACCACCCCCCCCCCAAAGACACCCTCCTAAATAATTTTCCCTCCATTTTCCCCCCATTTTTTTCCTCCGTCCATTTTCCTCTCTTCCCAAACACTACCTCAGCAAAGGTCATGTAATTACCAAAAAAGAAAGAAAAAAAGAGATCAAAGCCTCATATATGATCACGAGGGAAAGCCCTTCCCCCCCCCCCCCCCCCCCCAAAGACACCCTCCTAAATAATTTTCCCTCCATTTTCCCCCCATTTTTTTCCTCCCTCCATTTTCCTCTCTTCCCAAACACTACCTCAGCAAAGGTCATGTAATTACCAAAAAAGAAAGAAAAAAAGAGATCAAAGCCTCATATATGATCCTGACTCATCACGAGGGAAAGCATGGTACGAGAATTCTCTCTGCTTTCACCTCTTTTGCTTTTTTTTTTTTTTTTTGGCTTATAATTCTCCTCTTTCGATTGCTATACTTCAGCTTTTTCCTTTTCCACTAATAGCTTACCTTTTCTTTTTCTTTTGCTGAGTTTATTGCTCTTGCTTTGTCCAAAGATTTCTTCGTGCGGAAGAATATCTCTCCTATTCAATAGATTATAACCTTTTCAATGAGGCAAAAAGTTCTGCAAATGATATATAGAATATTCGATATGGGGCGAATCAAATTACCATATTTCTGATTTTGATTTTTAAGCTGGGATACAAATATATATATATTATCGCTTAATTTTTAGTCCATATCATTTAATTATTACACTCGACGCAAATATGTTGTGATAAAATTCAATGGTAACTATCACATATGCCAATTCACATGCAGCTGCCGTGGTGACAAGTCAGATTGATTAGAACTGAGGCATCGACAGTCCAAATTGTGAGATGAAATTTGGGAATCTTTTTACACAATGAAAACCACTAGTTGCATCCATCTTTTCCACTTCTCTGGACAGTAATCTTTTCAGAGACTCTATAAAGAGAGTATCACCCTTTCCTGAGTTACATATAAATTGCTCTTTCAGTCATCTTAGCAGAACCATCACTTCTCATGCAACTCATTTCCTGGGTTACATCCCTATAATCGCTCATGGCAACCACACCGACCATAAGTTTGAAACTAGTCGTGGACAAGAAGATGAATAGGCTGGTGTTTGCCGAATCTGACAACGATTTTGTGGATGTTCTCCTTAGCTTCTTGACAATGCCCATAGGGACTATCATCCGTCTCACTGGCAAGGAATCAAAAATAGGTGGCATGAGCACGTTATATGAGAGTGCGGAGGATCTCGACGTGAAGCTTCTACAGACAGATACGTGCAAGAAAATGTTGCTCCATCCCAGAAGCGCTTCAGAAGAACAGTGCAAGAATCTGAAGGTGAATATTGACGACACGGAGCCTACAAAGTACTACGTATGCTCATGGGATTGTTGTAATAAGCACCAATTGGTCAGTACCTTCTACAATGCTCAATGTCGTTGTGGGCAATCTATGAAGAAGCAGATGATTTTTAAAAAGAAACCAGAATTTCTCGCATCCAGCGTTTTTGTCAAGGGAAGCATGAGATTCATCATAAGAGATGATTTACAGGTGTTTCCTGTTTCTATGAATTCGACCTTTACACTGCTAAATGAACTAGGCATCAGTGAGGCATCTGTTCTTGAGGAGAGGAATGTGAATATTGGGGCAGCAGAGGTAGGATAGTTTCCCTTTCAGGGGATGAAATTTATTTCCTTTTTTTTTTCACAATGACCCAGGAAGTATGAAGTTCAATTATATCTTTTGTTTTCTGTAGGTTTTGCATCTTCTTAGACGTTCATTACTCTCCAAAACACCTTTAACAGACGTGCTCCTGCTGGATCATGACACGATTGATAGGTCAGACCAAGATTCTCAAATGGATGCTCTTCATTGGAAAGATTTTGCTCAGCCTCAGGAAGAGAAAGGGAATGGCAGTGACTCTAAGAAGATTAGTGTGAAACTAACAGTGAACAAATCTAACAAGAAGGTTGTGTATGCTGAAGGCGGGGAAGAATTTGCAGATCTACTGTTTAGTTTCCTCGCCTTCCCTCTGGGTTTTGTTGCTAAATTCTTTGGTGGAGACTCGGGCATTAAATGTTTAGATAACTTGTATAGGAGCGTGCAAGTTCTAAAGGAATTCATCAAGTCTGAGGAATGTGAAGGCTTGTTAGTTGACCCCAATCTTGGGGCTTATTTCAGTTGTAAGAACCAGCCACTTCAGCTTAAGGAACAAAACCTATGGCAGCCCACCATTGTTGGTTGCCATTGCAGCATAAACATTTGTGGTAATGATATTGAAATTATAGATTATAGCTCCGAGGGTTGCAGACACGGGTCGCGTAAGAAACAGTTATTCACCATAAATCCAAAGTATCCAAGTCCAGTGAAGGAGCTCGGAGGATCCTTTATTGTTGGACCGGCAATGTTCTTGGTAACTGATGACTTGAATGTGAAACAGCATTCACCCATGTCGGGCATCTCTCTACTTACCAAATTGAACATCTCCATGACTGATTTAGAGGAGCATGTTGTTAGTGTGGGGGAAGTTGAGGTAAGATAAAACAACCCTGTACATGTTACATTATCATCATCATCATCAACTTCTTCTTTCATGCAACAATGGCATAGTAACATTGCTCATTATTTATATTGGGCTGTTAACCAGCTGGTTAGGGACATGTACAGTGCTATGGTTAAGGAGTTTGAGCATCTTAAAAAAAAAAACATTGTTCAGTGGTCACAGGCAATTTATGGGCCCTTTATTATTGCTCTCTTTCCATTTACCTATTCGGCTTGTACTCAGTCCACATAGATCCTGAGAGGCTAATTAGTCTGATTTTGTCGAGTATGTTGGGTCCTGAATGGCCATCTAGCCTGGCCCATTTAGCTTATGGTAGAGGAAATAGACTTTATCACAGCCCACATGATTAAATTTGCCATGCACATTGAGACAACAAGGGTTGGGCTCAAGCTATCCGGCCAATCAACTCCAGACGTTTGATTATTGTGAACTATCAAGTACTGTTCCTTCGTTCCTACAATAAGAACTTGCAGATTGTTTATCAGAACAGGGTTGTTGACAATGTTCCCAAATCCATGTGTATGGATTTGCATCACTATAAAATCATGTAATGAATTGCAAAATTGACAGTCTCAGAATGGAAGATGTTCCAACTATTATACAATTTGTTACTGGAAGCTTATCAAATTTATTCTTGTTGCAGGCCGCATCTTTGTTGAAAGCTTCTCTGATCTCCAAATCGGTTTTGACTGATGTCCTCTACCATAAGAAGCCAAAGCCCTTGGGAGCAGGAATCTTATAAGAAGATAGTTAACTGAGGTGTGATAGTTTACAGGATAGTGAAATACATTCTCAGCAGTGGATCTGTATCAGAAATATATTTTTGTTGTCTTGGTTTTTGTTTGTTTATTCTCTTATTATCAACTATGCTTCTGTAAAATGGATTGTAATGAGGCTTCCCTAGAGCTCTGGTGTCTCCCTTTTTTTCCCCCTCTGTTTTAAACAAATTGAACACATCAGTAGATGTGATATCTATTTTTACCTATGTTCATACAGTTTCATACTTGCTGGCTCTTGCATTTAATTAGCAATCTAACCATAACGATGTCATGGCAGTTTTACACACCATTGGAAACCAGTTCTGTCATTTATTTATTGGTTATTATTAAATGTTTAGGCTTTCACAGAGAATCAAATCCAAACGGCCTGGTGGGCATTGATTTACCCAACCAACTGATCTACAGTTTGGGATCCAGTCATGTCAGATGTGTGTGTTTAAGAGTGTATAATCTATGATCTTCTGAAATCAAACTTTCTTTATTCCTCATTATCCTTCATTTCATTCTATTTTTCATTGATGATATTTCAGAGGATTGGTGAAGATGTAAGCTATGACATTCCATTAAGGAATTTATAAAACAATATTAATTAAAATTTAACTATCTATGATTGATTTTTATACACTGAGGGTTAATATACTCACTGTTCATACTAATTAAATATATGATTAGAAACTAAATGATTGGGAATTTGTTGAAAGCTCTTGGGTTCGAATATTCTAATCCTTTCACTTGTACGTAGCCCATAGATAAATAAATGCCTTTAAAGGAACACAACAACCCCAATTCACTGGTTATAGGACATGTCTGATGTGTTGCTGATTATGGATAGATCAGTATCACTAGTCTTGTTAGACAAAACAATATATTTATGTGTTTCCTAATCTACATCCACGCTTCGATATCACCATGCCTCGGTTGGTTATCATGCATCTAGGTAGGCCTCACAAAAAGTAAATTGAGTTAATGAAATTTATTTAGCTTAATTGAAGCGTATATTTCTATCATTTGTCCACGAAAACTAACGGTCATAGTTACACCATCAAATCATGGATCTTTTTGTAAAAATAGAAAAGAGAGAAGCCCCTTTGAGGTTGTCTGAAAACATAGGGCTTTAGAAAAAAAAAAAAAACTTTTACAAAGCATCCTCTCTATTTAGAGGTTTGACCATTTCTTACATACAAGTGCGCTCCATCTGCATCCTTTCTTTTCTACTGATGTTTTCTTCTTTTCATCCATTGGTAACATGAACCAAGGGAATCGTACGAGGATTCTATCAATCCTCTGCTTTCTCCTCTTTTGCTTGCTTTTCCTTATCTTTCTCTGGACATTTCTTCAAGCAGAAGAAACTCTCTTATTGGCTGTTCACATCAGATAAAAGGGAGAACTCTCTGGTCTTTGCCATCTGAGAGAATGCATGTCTTCTGCCCCAAGAACCCAAAGCATGTAATGGCCCCTTTGTCACTTTACAAGATTAGTAAAAGCGAATAAAGCCTTCATTTTTCAGACAAGGAGTCACGTCAATAGTTCTTTAATTCAAATTTTTCTCCATGTTTTTCAATAAAGGTCAAAAAACAACCTCCTTTCTCCAATGAAAGACAAAGAAGCTCCACTCGTCTGTACAAAAAATAAAAAAGATTCCATACCAAACAACTAAAACAAAATAATATTATAACCCGTTATAATTTATTTTCTCTTGATTTGATGATTTACTACACTTTATTTTACATGTAAAATTACTAAAAGTGCCCTCGAAATATACAATTAAAAGTATCTTGATTTTTGGCTTGTCCGTTTTATCTCTTTATTGAGAACTATGGCTTCTCGAAAATGAAGGGTGGTGAACTTGTCTAAAGTATGTAAGAGATTTAGACGGCTAAAAATTGGACACATCAATATATCTAATAGTTATGTTCTTTTTATTTTTTTTTATGTTTGTTCAAACATTTTCAAGCTTTGCTGGCCACAAATTTTGTATGTGCATGTAGCAGTCTATTTGAGTATAGTTAATCTGTAGAGATTTATGTCATGCTGTAAAAGTGGATCAGGTCCCCTGATTGGTGGCTTGCGTGTGTATATGTTGTATGATAAGCAAGTCTGATTGAAACAGAGTAGAAGACATGCTCTGATCAAACGAGTTAATCGAGTTGATTGTTTAAACCCACTACACTTTAATCAGTGATTATCCTTTATGTATTGGTCCACATGGAGGGTCTTTTTGTTAATAACTGAAAACACCAAAAGCTAGAGCTTTTGGTATTACTTGTTATTAATATGGTTATCAGAGCCAGAGGTCATAAATTCAAAACCTTGTCTGTTCCGTGTATGTTTTATTCATATGTTGGGTTTCAAATTCAATCGGCTTCTCGTTCGAGAGGGGGTGTTGATATAAATTGTGATGACGTTCACTACTAACTCAAGCTTTTAGTGATTCTGGTTTTTAACCATGGTAGCAGAGTCAAATGTCTCCCAGGGGTTTGAAACTCGTGACCTCAAACGGAAAGCCATTCGAAACCCAACAGACAGAACAGATGGAGGTAACATGCCTCCCAAGGGTTTCAAGCTCATGACATTTGGCTCTGATACCGCATAAATAACCAGAAATACAAAAAGCTTGAGCTATTACTGAACGACGTGATAATTTATATTAAGAGCCCCCTCTAACGATAAGCTGTTCAAATTCGAAACCCAACATACCAGAAAGACAAATGGAGCTAACATACCTCCCAAGTGTATCAAACTCGTGACCTCTCGCTCTGATACTATATTAATAACCGAAATCACCAAAAGGTCAAGCTTTTAGTGTTACCAGTTATTAACATGGTATCAGAGCAAGAGGTCACAAGTTTAAAAACTCTCAAAGGGATGTTACCTCCATCTGTGTCTTGTCTGTAAGTTCCATCTGTCTATTGGGTTTCGAATTCGAACGGTGTCCCTTTCAAGTGGGGTGTTGATTAGATTACCATAAAAATAGTCATAAACTTGCTCCAAAACCAGTAGGCACCATGTAATTGGCCTAGTTTTAGAACTGTGCATCAATCAGTTTCTCTGAACACTCAGGCTAAGAAGTTCCAAAATTACAAAATTTTACATTCCAACACTGGCTACTGCTTCAGGGTTATATGGGTGTGCTTGCTTTTGGCAGGCAGACAAAATTCCACCCAAATCACAAGATGAAGTGTCAGCCACAAACTCGAACGGCATCTAATGTATTTCTATTTTCTGGGCCGCCTTTAATCTAACAGTTCAAACAGTTTGTGCTAATACAACCAACTCAACTTCAAATTATGGGACTGTTCACTGTAGCCTTGGCATGCATAGTTCACATTTGAAGTTGAAAAAACCTAGACTAGCTAGTCAAGAAATTCAATTGAGTACTAGGAAAGATGACTCATAAAATAACATGAACAAATAAAAACATCAGGACACAAAACTGATTTTCAGGTCACGACAAAGGCAATTTTAAATTTCTTGGATACCTATGACATAAATGCCTGCACCAATGCATGTCAATGAAAATCACTCCTCATCGGAACAGATACGGCTACCTCTTCTTCTTATTCTTCATCCTCAGCTCTGGGAGTTTCAGAGGAACAGGAAGGGTAACCGTCACCGCTCTTTTAGCACTTGAAAGCTTGCAACCCAGGATCTGATAGTATCTCCTCAACCTCATGGGAGTCATTTTCAAGTCGCTTGCAATATCAGTTATTAGGGTCTTAAACCCATCCACAAAAAGTGTGAGTACTAAGATGTAGCCGATCAGAAGATCACACTTTTCATCCAACATACGGACTGCTCCAGAATCGGAATTCCCAAACAACTTATCGAACTTCTGAAATAAAGTGACAGGTATGCCATGATGCTTCGCATAAGCATTGTTGAAAGTCGGCTTAGAATTCTGAATGTTGTAAGGAAGATTCTTGAACATTAGAAGATAACTGATGTATGAAAATATGCCGGCAATTTTGCTCTTTTCACCCTCATCCTGTACGTATATATTCACCATTACCGGTGGAAAAAAAAAAAAAAAGAAAAAAAAGAAAAGCAGAACCAATGTATGAAATTGAAAATAAATAAAGCAAGTACACATGTATCACTCCAAGAGTTAGTAACAAAAAAAGTGGGTGCATTTTGCAGAAGGCTGTAAGATTTTGAGTGGCATTTTTTACCCGTTTAGATGGACTGGGATCAACAATTTTAGAAGTTAAAAAACCATACATTTCTACGAACGCATTTAAGAATATACTAGCAGAAAAGGCCTCGGCTTAGAAACTAATATTTAAGCTGACTAATATAATAAGATGTGGTAATATGTTGTAATATTGATAAAAGTCAAATTAGGATTTTGTATGGCATATTACTGGGAAGAAAATAAATTTGAAGCAAAGAGAATACATTATAAAAATCTCTCTGAGTATTATATATATTAAAAGGAAGTTTTAAGGGGGAAACCCCTAAAACCCTTTAAAAATTGCTGAGGGACTAAACAAAAAAGTGAAGTTTTTTATAAAAAAAAAAAGAGGAAAATTTGGCAGGAGACACTCTGGTGTCAATATAAAATGTTAGGTCCCTCAACCGTTTTTGAAGGGTATAAGCGGATTTTTCCTACAAAAATCCTATATTAAGATTTAATTAAATGAAGGAAAATGTTATCATGTCTCAATATTTTTCTTCCAACAGTCTCATAAATCAATTGATTTCACCATTGCCATCACTCCAAATTGGCAAGTTCAACATTTAAATAGTGAAATATAGAAATCCAAATGCGAAAAAAATAATTATTCTATAATTAAAGAGTCATTTTATCATACCCATATACTCTGATCACCAAAAAGATAAAATCAAATGAACCAACATAAAAACAAGAAAAAATCGTAGAACTACCCAGAAGAAATTGAAATTTACTTTCTGTAGAATCTAGCGGAATTTTCCTGATATTATTTTATTGTCTATTATTCTGAAAAAGATAAGCACCAATGCTTATGTCCCCGATCTTCCATCCGAGATGAATACCAGCTCTGTATTCAATGTTAAAGATCTAACCATTTATCATGGGCATCATCAGGATGAATCATTTGAAGAAAAAGATCTCAAGCTTCCCATGATTCCATTTTCACGCAAAGAAATTGAAAATTTTTTGTTTATAACAGATAAAATTTTATTCACCAAAGCAAAGAAACGTTACAAAGACAAAACAGAGATAAAGAAGCTACAACTAAGAAAATAATACTAACAGAATCTATACATCAAATGAAATAGAAGAGCGAAGAACCCCTTCCCTGGCAAGTCCATCTACCATCAAATTAGCCTCTCCTAGAATATGCTAGGGAAAAAGCACTCAAATGAAGTGAAAATTATCATGCACCTCCACCCAATCCGCTAGCCTCCAAGGATAAATAGCCTTCCCCGAACTCCATTGAATAGATGGAAAAAAATCGCCTTCCATAATAGAATTAAAACCGTCCATGGTATGTAACTCACGACACCCATTTAGAAGAGCAAACACTTCAGCTTCATTGGCATCTGTACAATCCACGGGCCCAGGAAAATTGCTGTCAATGATCCATTCGAATCTCTAAACCCCCCCCCCCCCCCCCCCCCAAAGCACTTTGTAGAAAACTACCATCATAGTTCAACTTTAAATTACCAGGAGGTGGATAAATCCACATTAATTTATTTACAATTTTAGAATGACAAGCCCCCTTTTAAATAGAAGCCCAAGACCTATTGAGATCTTCCAAAGAGATACCGACAAACTCCTTTATCTTACACACCTATTCTGACACAGTCCAAACCATGGACTCAATAATCTCCTCAATAACTTTGCTTTTATTTCTAGAATTGAAGATGTCTTTAATGATCAGCTAGTGTCAACAAGGAATGGTGGATATCATAAGTTCTCAATTAAGTGGAAAGGAAGACCTCACTTCAATGCTATGTGGATCATTGCGACAGACTTTCAGTGGCTCAACCTAAATCTGTATGAGAGGCGCAATGTTATTAACTCGCCGGAGTCGAGTTTCGTCAAGCCAGGGAGAGTTGATGCAAGCCAAAATACTGGGCCCAACCCAAATGTCTATACCCGTAGGTTTAGTCCAATGAAGAAGAAAATTCCCTAGAACGTGTCTTGACCTACACTTTCCTATTTTGCAAGTTTCTAGAGGATTTTCCTAGATTTCCCTAATTTTTAGTAATTACTAAGATTTAGAAACAAATTAGAAAGTTTTTTTTTTTTTTTGATTAGTCTATTTAAAGGATTGTAATCCTCTTTGTCGATCATTGAATTGAATTAAGATTTATGCGTTTCTCGCCATGGTTTTTTTGTCTTTGGTGTAAGACATAGATTGGTGTTGATCAATCCTAATTCCTAAGCCATTGGCTTGGAGAGTAGTCCTAGGCTACTCTTCCTCAACCCACACTATGTCACTAGGTAAGATAGAATAAAAAAATAAGGGCACGGGGTAGCATCAATAGATGAAAAGTAAGCAAATAAGAAGTGGAGTAGCACAAATTAAAAGAGACTTGTTTAAGAAATGATGATGACAATGAATAATAAAAAAAGTAGTGGAAGTAGTTGTAATAATTATTATAAACACTGAGCCAATTTGACCCTCATCAAAATTTCGAACACCATTTGATTGATCATGCCTCAAAAAAGAGAAAACCATAACATTAGCTTCAATTAACAACTTTAAAAATTGTCAAAACTTAAACACCCTTAAATAAAATCCAAGGCGTGTACAGTCGAAATGAGGAGTTATTCCCAAGTTCATTTTGGGAATACCTTTCGGACATAACAACATAATGTGCATAGGGAGAGATTTCAATATGATTCATTTTCCACGCAAGAAGAGAAGATGGAGGAGGTGTATTACAGGGAGCACAGAGAACTTAGTTTCATCAATGAAAAAAACAAGTTAGTGGAATAAGGTTTACATGATCTACTAACCACAATAGACTTGCAATGAGTAGACTCGACAGATTCCTTATTTTGAAGAAGTCGGTGGAACACTTTGCAAGGGAGGTTTGAATAGCACTTTCAAGACAGCTCTAAGACCATTGTCCTATTATGCTCTCCTCTAATGAAGCTAACTAGGGGGCCAAGATTCTATAGGTCTGAAAAGTGCTGGCTTATTTATTAAAGGACCTCCAACCAAACAGCTCGCAAATGGTGGTCTCATTTTGAGGGTCAAGGTTGGGCTTCAAAATATCTAAGAAACTTCAACGCCTTAAAAATTTTAAGGGATGGAACAAGGATAAATTTGGTAGAATAAAAGTTAACCGGTCTTATTTAATGAAAAAGGAGGAGGCTTGGGATTGGATAAAAATAGATTGCTAGATCAAGCTGACACAGTACTAGATGGGTGTTAAAAATGCATGGAAGAAGTGGAAACAGAGTCTAGAGCATTGTGGCTTATGTAAAGGGATAAAACAACAGATTCTTCCACTGAACATCGAATGTAAGGAGGGTCAATTAAATTAAGAAGAGATCATATATGCATCAAGAAGCTTTAGGAAGTAAAAGAGGAGGTAATCACATTTTTTTTTTCTAAAGTGTATAAAGGAGAAGTCTTTCCTAGGCCTACATTGGATTGTATATTCTCATCTTCGATCTTTTTTTAGCAAAATACATGGCTTGGAGAAGAGTTTGAGGTGGATAAAATCAATAGGTTTTGGAAGAATGTGCTGGTGACAAAAGCACTGCATCCCAATGGTTTCAACTTCTCTATCATTAAAGTTCGATGGTGGTTCCTACAAAATGATTTCCACAAGATGCCAACAAAATCTCATTGCAAAGGTCATTTGAACCAGGAACTTAATGCCACATCCTTGACACTTATTCCTAAAGTTCCTAATCCAGTGGAGTAATGGGACTTTAGGCCTATAAGTTCGGTGTTTTTAAAAATTGCTATCGAGATCCTTGCTAACCTATTGCATAAGATTCTTCCGCACATCATCAAATCTTTCCGAGAAGTGTTTGTACAAATGAGGCAAAATTTAGAAGAGTTCCACCAATGAAATAATAGATTAAAGGAAGGAGGGTGTCATTTTCAAATATTGATTTGGAGAAGCCCTATGAAGCTATGATCATGTTGATTGGAAATTTCTGGATTATGTGTTATGAATAATGGGGTTTGGCAAGTAGTGGAGAAGGTGGATATGGGAACGTATGTCTTACACTTCCTTTACAAGCTCGATTAATCTAATCTAAATGATTTTCAATTAATCGTTAATTTTCATACATAAGGCCACTTTTTAGGGATCAAAACTTCCATCTAATGAGCAGTTGGTTCAACAAAATTTTACTTCAATCCGATATAAAATTGGATTGGACAAGATAATTTCATTGCTTCTTTTAAATGCTTCCAATTAAACCATCAATATCTCTCACAGCAGAACAACATTTTGGTCATCCACCATGCCACAGAAGACAAGTTCAATGGATGGTTTGGATGTGCCTAAGGTCAACTTACAATGGACACAAACCCGCATACCCATGAAATTTTCTTCTTTTTTTTTTCCTTTCTAACAGCAACTAGTAGAGATGCCCTTCCATGTAACGGCACCCAAATTTGACAATCTACTAAGACAAATTGTTGGATTTCGAAAATAAAGAAATCACCTTATCTAAGGGTTAAAACCTTAAGGCCCCTAAATCAAATGCAGCAATGATTTCGTTGGGGCCAATTTTGGTCTAGCCCTAATCAACATGTACCCCTATCCATCTACCCCTTTCCTCGTGAATGACATCCATCCATGTAGGACCCAGAAACAGTTCCTTATGTGAAGGAACTATTCCCTCTAGAATATTACACTGTGTGTGTATGTCTATCCCCATGACCAGGGAGGATGGCAAGATCTGGGTGGCCCAACTGACGTAGACTGCCTGGGGCTCATGTGATCATCTTAACCCCTTGATCAAAGGCCCACAAATTGTCACCATTAAAAATGGGTTCATAGTCAATTCAACAGTCCAATCCATTCGGATGGGTGCAAACCCAGAGTGACTATTGGGGGGAGGGGGTCCCTATGCATGGTCCATTGATGGACCATCATGTGGGCCCCACTATGAGGTGCATACGGGAGTGCATGGAAAAATGGTGTGCACTAGATAAAAGTTCTACACACGCACAAGAAGTGACACATATCGAATGCAATCAAACTCCACTGTTTTTACTCTGTGGTTTTTGCTTTTTCCTTTGTGGGCCCCACTATGACGTGCATACGGGAGTGCATGGAAAAACGGTGTGCACTAGATAAAAGTTCTACACACGCACACACATCTCAAAGGCCCACAAGAAGTGACACATATTGAATGCAATCAAACTCCACTGTTTTTACTTTGTGTGTTTTGATGTATGGTGCCGTTACAAACTACCACCGGTGGTGAAGACTACTTTAGAAACATTAAGTGACAACTCCAAAGGCCCCATCACATGTAGAAAAGGCCCAAAGTAACAACTACAAGGTCCTCCCTGCATCATTTGGTTTTCACAGATTCCAATCTTGCTTATCTTCATTGCGTGTGTGATCTGAAACCAAGATGGAATAAAGCTCCACAAAAAGGCTTCTCAAATTGTTTGTCAAATAGGCCAAAGAATTTGTGAAATCCTGTACCACATCTTCTATATCTTTTCATTGTTCATGCATTCCAATTCGTCAACTCGGACAACCTATGTGAACAAACTCGGGCAACCTATGGGAACAAACTAAGGAAAGCATGCTGCAATACACTCAAAAAGCGGGTAAAGAATCAAAGAACAATGACTGTTGATCGAAAAACATGAAACCATAAACAGATACAACTAAAAGAAGCAACTGTACTTAGCAGGAGACATACTAGACCGAGGGCACTATTCACGTATAGGGATCCTTGCCTAGACCATAAAAGTATAAAACCATGAGTAAAACAGGTAGATGCATTTAACAACACAAAAGTGCATTAGATCATACCTGGATTTGCCACAATTTATCTAATCTATTGCAAACAAAGCTCGGGTAATTATTCTTTTCACAAAAATCAACTGCTGAAGCTGCATCTCCCGATTGCATAAGCTCAATAATATCTAAGAGGTAACTCCATTCTCCTTTAAGAATAATTTTATCAAGAGGATAAGCATTTTCCGGTGAAGTGGCAGTGACATCATGTGGTGGAATATTACCAACATGTGCAATAGTAGTTTCAAGAGATTCCTTGTTTATCTCAAAATCCTCAACCATGCCTTCTATAATGTTCTTAGCATCAGCATCTCCTTCATTCGTACGCATTAAATCCCATTTGCGACTCTGTATATCAAAACCTTGCCTTTTAGTTGTGTGTATTTACAATCTTCTAAAAACATTATAAGAATACATAACTAAAGACTGGCTAAAAATAAAACAAGAGAAATATCCTATACAGATAATCAGCAGTTCCATCATTTTCCCTTTCTTTTTTCATTATGGATGGTCAAGATTATAAGGTCCTAATGTGGTTCATAGAAGATTCCAGGTAGTGCTTTCGTAGTTAAGAAAGCCATATAGAAAGACATGTAAATCCTTATACATCCATACCAGGTGATTCTTTCAAAGTTCAATTGAATACAAAAGGGGTTTCTGAATAAGACGTAGAACAGATAGGCTGTTTCCATTGCACCTATAGATTTGTGCCATATATTCATATGAGGTTGCCATGCACCAGCTATTGTGATCAAACCCTGTTGGCAGGCACTACGTCTTTGTATGCATATTTATTTGATTCCATCATCACAACCTGACGCAAGCTATTGCCGCCATTGCAAAATTTTTATTTTTGGTTTAATATGCTAAAATTTCCAGCCGAAGCGAACATGGATGGAAGTAGTAAGGATAGATCTGAAGAAGTGTGCAACCTAACCGAGGATTTGGCTCAGATAGATTGAAATGCAGAAACAGAATTCATGTAGCTGAGCCCACTATAGTTGGGACAAGACTTTGATGATGATGATGATACTAAAATTACTCTATAATTATTGAAATCGAAGGGCGTCCAAAAGTCAAAAACCAATTGGCCTTTTGGATGTCGAAATTCAGACTCAACGCCATTCATTAGCACTTTCAGGCCAATTTGGTTAGACTAGAACGGTTGAATTATAGCTAAATGTTTAAAGGAAGTGTTCGGGGTTATATTGGACTG
The DNA here is from genome assembly GCA_028538565.1 of Umbellularia californica. Classification (NCBI taxonomy): domain Eukaryota; kingdom Viridiplantae; phylum Streptophyta; class Magnoliopsida; order Laurales; family Lauraceae; genus Umbellularia; species Umbellularia californica. The sequence goes on from JAPQWN010000009.1 coordinate 44,859,085, forward strand.
CTTCGGTCCACTATTTCTTGCGAGAATTTCGCAACTTGCTGAAATTCATAAATTCTATGCTGAAGGTTTTACTAGGATGCATAAGTTTTATGTTGAAAGATTTCTAGGCAAAGTCAGATTAATCAGATGTGTTTTGGCCTAGACAACCCCTTCACAACATCACGTATGATAACACAAATTGTATCAAAGTTTATCTAAATCTGTGATGCAAGCACACTTGCAGATCAGCCTGATATAGTTAATAGAACAGGCCTGAAATATGTGATAAATTGGATGTGCACACAGGCCCCTAATTAGCCCTGACACCAAAAATGGTAGGTCATGGACATGTTCTAACCTTTCAACAAACCACGCTTGTTTTAAGGATGCATAACAGGCAGCTCATGTTACTTTCCAAGATTTACACACATGTATGCCTCCAAGTAACATAGAAGAAATTATTTAAGTCATACCCGTGTCTTGGCAGACTTTGTACCATAGAGGTTAGTGAGGTCTCTCATTCTAGCCACACTCTTTTCAGTTGGAAGCTCTTCATTCAACTCGTGAGGTTCTCCTCTCACTCTTGGTTCCAATCTGAAGATCTGTGCAGCAATAGCTTATAATAAGAACAGTAAAACAAATCACAAGTAATTGGGACATGTAATTCAATAACACATTGTACGAATTTACAAACAGACGACAGATTAACTGAGAACAAAGGCAGCATGTAGTCGACCCCAACATAGTTGGGACAAGGCTTTGATGATGAAGATGATGAAAGGCGGCATGTAGTAGTACCCCAATTCCTATAATACCCGGTTACTTCAAAAAGAATTAATTTATAACTCACAACTTGCGGTTGCAGCAGTGAGCACCTTTCAGACAACATATCCATATAGTATCATGCCTAATACTTCATATTTTTTTTGTAGAAAACCTGTGCCCCTGCTCTATCCATTGTATGTCTTTGCCGTATTGATGCATCATAGATCATAAATTACAATATGAAATCAAACGCAATAATTGCAAATTAAAAGGAAATAAAATAGAAAGAAGTGAACATTCTAACTAAGAAGAACATTCTAACTAAGAAGAACATTCTAACTAAGAAAAATAAAAGAACAAACCAAACTAAACAGTAAGGATTGGTTATTGCACTGTCAAAGCTCCAGGAAATGTATACCTTCCTGGCATCCCAAAATTCCATGTGTTGCACTCATGTTTCAAAATCAATACCCATGTTAGTTACTCTTAACGCCTACGAATAGGTGGATTGTCCATATTTGATCTCAACACTTCAATTTCAAGTCTAAATGCAGTTTGTGTCATGCATTCCATCCATAACTAGCTACATCACTAAATCTAATGTGATGGGCCCACCACAGATAAAGAACAATCCTAAATATCCCAGACTAGAAGATCACAACCACACATCCGTAAAGACAGCAAAAAAAAAAAAATTGATCCTGCGGAACATCATTAGAGGACCACACTTTTATGTGCACCTCTAGCTTACCATTGTAATATAGATTAGAATGATTGTGAGATATTTATTGATCAACTATAATTAGGGATATCATTAGGATTGATTGACTGTTATTGGGGATATCATTTGGATTGTAATTGAGAACTTATTTGAAGATTTGGCTCAAGATAGATCGGAATGGAGAAACAGAATTCATATAGACGACCCCAACATAATTGGGACACTTTGATGGTGATCATGATTAGGATTGTAATTGGGGTTGTACATTGGCAACCTCTGTAATACAAATAGAGGGTCTTGTGGAACAAGATGAACCATGACAGTTTTCTTAAAACTCATTTTAGCCTAGTATGGTATCAGAGCCAATCAAAGGGTCTGATTGCTGAAACAGATCTCTGTTCTTCTGGTTTCTTCTGATCAAACATCTGGATCTCTCATCAATCAAAAGGTCCGATTGCTATCAGATCTCTGTTTTTCTGAATTCTTTTGATCAAGCATTTGGATCTCTCCATGGACAGCATCAAGTGTGGATCAGCATCAAGTGTGCAGTTCACTGATCCATGCCATATGCAAATATTTTTTGGAAAGTTGATCCTCAGCAGCCATCTGGAAATCCTTTTTTTCAGACCTGGGATCAATTCGTTTTCTGTTCTTAGACAACGGTGGTATATAACTAATCATCTGGTCAGGCCCACTACAAATTTAACTACAGCATCAAAAGCTGCAGATCAGGTCATCCACCCTTCTGAAGATACATCAGGTTTTTTTTTTTTTTTTCAGAATTTTATGCTGCTGTTGCCTGCAACTTTTGGAATTTCTTCCACTCGGCTGGTTTTTGGACCAATTTTCATCACAACCATCTATATTCACTGGACTTCATCTCTTCACTAGAGATTCTGCATAGAGTTTTTTTTTTTTTTTTTTTTTTTACTGATATAGTTAAATCCAAGGGCTGATTATTGATCTACGTACGTTTTAGGGTTTTTGTTTAATAAAATTACTACTCTAGTAGAAGTCGCCCAATAAAAGGGTTTTTTTCTGTTCTCTCTTTGAATATTTGATCATTATACTTCTGTGGTGGAGAAAGCTGACATTAACCTATCCAAGACAGAATGGAAAAAATTATATGGGACGGTCCATTCACCTCCAGCATTTTAAGGACAGGGATTGAGAGGATATCTTGATGAAATTGTTCAATCCCCCAGAAATATTATTTGGACACTGGACTGGCTATGAATATAGCCAAGGGGATCTGTTAAAGATTATTAATATGGATTCTTAACCCTCTGAAGAGAAAAATATTTTATGGTTCTGGCCTCAGTTCCTCAGGATTTCCACACTCATGCACTCAAACTTCAAGAGGAATCTCATATTAGTTTTCATGAACCTTTGTCTTGAATTTGAGGCTGTTACGACTTAGGAGTGCCCTGATGAACAGAGAAGTTTCCCTAGATCTGGATACTTGTGCTCAAGAGGTATTAAGAGAAGAAATAGAGTATTTGTATGCTTGTGTTTTGTCTCTAGAAAATATGGAGGAACAATTGGGTTAGTTGTACTTCAGGTAATTGGATTTATATGTAATTTTGCGCGTAAGTTTCCAAAATTAGGATTAATATAAAGTTGAGTTATTTTATTCTAGAGTCCCAGTGTGATTGGATTTCACATTATTATTTAATTAGTTTTCCGAGTATGATTAGGATTAGGCTTCTTAGTTTGAGTTGATACCTTTGGTTATACTCTTATAAGTAGCCATTGCCTATTCTTAATGGAATTACCTAAGAGAATTTGGTTCAAATTATTCAGCCAAGATGTAGTCCATAAATTTCAACTACAACTTGTGGTTGCTAGCAGGCCATGATCGATGACCATGAGATCCTTTTCATCCTTTCCTCTTCAAGGTGAGAACTTCACAGAACCTCACCTAACATGAAACTGAAAAGAAAAGATCTGGTTCCTTTCTTTTGGGTCGAACGAATTTGAAAGGGATTAACTCAGGTTCCATGGCATCATCTACAACAGGTTGTCACAGGCAATGATCAAAATAGCGGTTGTGGCGGGTGCAGCGGTCAGTGGCCAAAACACTACATAGCAGGTGATACGTAGCGGTAGCGGTAATACATAGCAGCGTAGCAGTGTGAACTTTTTAAGTGGTAAAAAAAATGAAATCTTGTTAGTAGCAAATTATGTGGTTTTTTAGTGATGGAGAACCATACAAGGGTAGAGACAACTTTAGAAAAGGCTATTAAGGAGAAGAAATAAGAAAAATAATACTTTAAATTAAAACTGATTGGCTCTACTAGGTTTTAAACTGTAGCGCCGCTATTTTCAAAATAACATAGCAGCATCAACTACTACGGCCGATAATGCGGCCGCTATATAGCTATTTTGAGCCATACTCATAGGAGACTTTTCCACTTCAATTGTAGAAAAACCAGCAACCTTCTCTCAACCTGTGTTCGTTTGTCAACAACGGAAAGGAAGTAGAGAGGGGATGTTGTTGTTCCATGCATCTCCTGGAGGAGTGCCATCCGTACGCTGCTGTCAGCGAAGAAAGGCAGAGATGAGAGAGGGAAAGAGACATCTGGCTTGGATCCCGCGAAAGCATCCACGTCTCGCCTGTAAAGAAATAAGTCATCAGGTCAAACCGACCTAATGGGTCAGCTCGTCAGCTCGACCCATGTTCTGGGTCAGCCCATGTATGAGTTACCATTAGATTTCCACAATTTTTGACCTTTGAGAAAATTTTGCATGAGATGAGACCAATATGGATAATTTGAGCCATCAAGAATGACAGTAATACCCGTTATTGGTCGGTCAGAAGACATAGGAACAAAAATAAGTGACTAACAGATTTAATTAGAAGAAAGCCAGCCACAACAACTTATCCAGATCTGAAAGAAGGTCCAGCAGACTGGAAAATGAGCAGAGATGAATGGGATAGGACTCACTGAGTGATCAGATGATAGATCACAGCTACAAGGAGCATTCCGGTTGCAAAAACCTAAAAAAGACCCAAAAATTGCTCCAGTCGACCATAAATCTAGCAACAGATAAGATCCGTGGGCCCCACTAGATGATCAATTGAAAGATCAGACCACACTGTGATCTCAGCCTCAAAGATCCGAAACTCCTCAAGGTGGAAAATTGATAAAAGCTTGAGACAATAGAAATCTAGACGGTCTTGATGATAACAGTATGCTCAAAAGAGAGAAACACAAATCAGGCAGATTGGCCTACCTCAGATGAAGCAAAAATCTGGAAAAAATGTGTATAATTCCCAGAATAAATGGACGACCAGTATGGGAAGGACTTCTGATGCAGATTGATCAACAGGTGGGCCACCTTTGATCACAGTAGATTGCAGCTTGATCCCAGACGACAGAACTGAATCTTATGCTTGAATAGAGACGATCAGGGGCTCTGATACCATGTTAGATTTACATGAACCAAGCCAGAAGCATACAAAAGAGATCTTAGATGCCAGAGAATTTTCTATATGTTTGTATTGACGATGATATCTATTTATAATACACTGTTGCCTAGATTAGGGAAACTAATTACATAATTACAGGAAATGATTAAGGAACTAAATCTAATTACAGGATTACAGCAGTAACATAAGATTTGAATCTATCTAATGACAGCTCATTTGTATCTATCTAATCTAATGGTAACTCATACATGGGCTGACCCAGAACATGGGTCGAGCTGACGAGCTGACCCATTAGGTCGGTTTGACCTGATGACTTATTTCTTTACATCGCCAAGCGACTCATTCCACAGCAGCCACCAAATTGGAGACATTGCATGCACCCATCGTCCATCAGTCGTTCACTGAGCATGACCGCATTGGATCTCGCACAGAGCTGCCGGTCATTCTGAAACAAGAAAATAAAAAAAAATGCATAGCACCAACTGCTGTTGTTCTGGTTGCATAGCCTATACAAGTGTTCAACAGTAGTGGCGCTCATCTGCATTGCAGATAGAGCGGTGCTTGTGCTCTCAATGTTCTCAACATTGTCCACCGCACTCCCCAGGAAAGAAATAAACTGCCTACACAAGATGCCAAATGTGTTTTTTTCTAGATGATAGTGATGATCACAAACTCTTCTATGCTTATGATCCAGTAGAGCACATTGTCTTCAAATTTCTAGGCATGCTGTCTTTCTTGAAAATGTTTTTTTTTTTACCTGAAAACCTTGCACCCACTATTTCTCAAATTTCTTATCTCCCTAGCCTTTCAAATTTTCCATCACCACCTTCTGTGAATAAGATATATGTTCTATGACGCTAAGAACTTGGACAATATAGAAAGAGAGGATTGGGAAAATATTTACAACTTTTGTCTGGAGCACCACATTGCAGGATAGCCCATCTTCCACCATGCGATGGTTTTTCTAATCAAGTAGGAAGAACACTTCCTGAAAAAAACAACAATGCCAGTGCGGATCTGCTATCTTGGAATTACCAAAAATTACTTTATTCTACATGAATTTGGGCCCCACTGTCCAAAACCACATACAGTTTCTGCTCCAAACAACTACAGTGCCAAGTGCTAAGGCTTGTGTAATGGTGGTGTTTCAACCATTTCAATGTAAAAAACAGTATCAGATTTTAACTTTTTTAGGGAAATGTCTTTCAGAATCAGGCATTTAAATGAAATTGGAAGGTGCAGTCTGTGCAAACAAGAAAAGGCATTACCTAAAAATAGGTGACTTCTCAAGTGATGCATCTCAGTTGTCCCAAATTCTCTCATATCCAAAGAGAGGGATACTACAGTTCCAGTAGGACAAAGACTCACATGAAACATCATTGGATAATTTCTCTAAAAGACTACAGTTTCAAAATGCTGGTGACTCACACTTACAATTCCAAATTCCAATGCACCTACACAACAATATCTTGGATGGTCCAACAAATTATATAATCAAATTACCTTATTTGCAGTGATTGGAACAATCCTCAGGGACTGCTTCTCCTTGTCCAAGATCCCAACGGCATAGATGCAGACCTGAGGGGCAGCAGCTTCTCCAGAATGACTGGAGCCAACAAAGTCAACATTCGAGCCCTTGGGGCTAACAACAAGCTGCAAACGGCTTGGGAATTTCTCGTTCCTGAAAACCCTTATCTCTGGATCTTCTGACCCTACTTCTGCGTTTTCAAGTTTGCAATGCTTTAGAGGATCAAAACCTGAAGGGAAGTAGCCAACGAAGGGAGCAATCTTGTTCTTGGACTCAGCAACACTTTCCATCTCAACATGCAATCGTTTTTTCTTTTGCTTCTTCTCATCATCCTTTCTCCTACTCTTGGTCTCTGATCCCTCCATTTCTTTTTTTCTTTTTTTCTTGAAGTTTGGAGAAAGAGAAACATAATTGATCATTCATCACATTGTATGATGTATATTGTAGAATGCAATTGAGTATAATTCGGTTCAATACCATTAAACATCCAGACAAAGAATCGAGAAATGCCAAAAAGTTCGACAAAGATTAATTCTGATAAAATACGTTTTTCCATGAAAATGTTTCAGAACTGAAGATTTGATATATGCATACAGTCATATCTGACTAAATTTCAAGAAAATCGTAACCCTAAACTAACTAGGTCTACCCACATATAAGGGTTAGTTTACAGAACTGATTACGGGTAAAGACTAATTTTAAAGATAAATTGATTAAAGGACAACCGAGTTCAGAGGGTCCAAATGGAATCTTGAGTCTTGAGATTATGCATAAGAGCTTCAGGTTGTGGTGTTCCAGACCATTGATCTGAATCATTTGGTGGCCATAGTGAGGAACAAAACCATGCTCCAAAAGGGAATAAGGGGTACGGGTACCATATATTACATATAAAGACCAACCCAAACGCCCACATCAGAGAAATCCATCTCTGCTATCATTATTGTCAAACATGTTGTTGCAATTAACAGATCGAAACTATAGAATTCAAATGAGACGGTGCCAAATATGTTTTTAAAAAAGGGCATTAAGTTTCAACTGTTTTCATGGAAGAAAGGGAAGGAGAGAAAACAGATCAATGATAGCAATGTAGGAGACCACAACTAGACATGAAGAAATAAGAACAACCCCAAAGCACTCAAGAGGATTGAATGGATTCAATAGGAAATGAGGTTAAACTTACCTCCCAAGAACAAGGGCTTTATTAGTGAGAGATAAAAAAAAAGAAGAAGATGGGGGAGTTGTAACGGTTTTAGGGCTTTGAAGTACTCTGGTTTAAGTAACAAGATAGAAATATAGAGGGTTTTGGGCAATGTAGGGCTGTCAATTGGGCCCTCTTACGAGGGTACTGACTCGGCCTGGCCCTCAAAAAGCCTACAAAGTGAGGGCTTCCTTTGATGAAGAAGAAGGTGTGCCAAACTAGACAGATAATTAATTAGTCATTCATCGTATAGTATGAGATACATTCGCGTATAATTCAGTTAAATACCATTAAACATCCAAACAAAGGCCTTGTTTGGTATCTCAACTCTTATTCCGACAGAGCCATCAAAAATAGAGGCTAAAATTATGTATATATATATGTGTGTGTGTGTGTATGTGTCTGGTATTGCACAGATCGATTTTAAATAGACCGTTTGGTAAGCCCTCTATTTGCCTCTTATTAGAGTGATATGCCTATTATTAAGAAGGTAGTATCTGTCATTATCTAAAAAAGGAATTATGCACATATGCTATTAGAAGGGTAGTTTCTTTGAGTATCAATGAAACAAATTTACATCTACGTTGAATATTAACTTTCTACAATCCCTTAAAATCGCATGTGCCCTTTGTTTTTTCTTTTTCTGTGTAAACGAAATGGGGTACTTGATTTCTATGTCCTGTCTTGTTTAAAATTATTGTGAGATTTACAGTTCTTATAAGATAGAATGCTCAATTTGATTCCTTGATCAATGTATCACAAGTTTCCCCCGCATTGAGATCATACAAGGCAGTAGGTAACGGTGATGAACTTAAGCCATTCCCCTAAGAAACAAACACATCCTAACTTTCACAATGCCCAGCATTAAACAATCATCCCCACATAAAAAATGTAAGAGATAATAAATTAGCACCTGTAATTAAACATTCGTAATGCCCAATATTCAACATTATCATTCCACGATGTTGTAGCTAAAACTTAAGTGTAAAGTTATTGCAAAACCCAAAAGTTTACAATAAAAAATAAAATAAAATAAAATAATTTAAATTAAAAAAAAAAAAAAAAAAAAAAATGATGTCTCCCAATTGGGCATGATCTGTGACAAAAACTCGTTTGGCTCCCTGAACACCTTGACCTAATGAATTTTCAGCTTCATGGAACCTAAATTCAGCACAGAACACATGGAAAAAACAACATATAACCAACAAGGAAAAAGTACACTCTTCTATACCCCATCAAGCCAACTCCCAACAAATCAAGCGCAATAAAAATAAAAACAAACAGTCAATCCCCATGTGCAAAGTTTAATGTCACCCTCGTTCTTGACCCAATATTGTGAAAACAGTGGACTTAATCAACAGAGCATTGTACATGGCGTCCACTACAACTTTACAAGAAGTACCTACAAATCCCTCATTTAATTTAATCACCTGAAGCATTCCGGCATTAGAAAAATGTAATAACCAACACATGAAGAACTATTTACTGGTTGATGCATCCATCGTCACAACTCATTCAATTAATCAAATAGAACCAGCAGCATGGCATAAAATTAAAACTGGGTACTCCCAATGTTGTTTTAGAGAATTGCAACCTCGTCCTACCGAAAAATAAAATGAAGACAAGCAGGCCTAAGATCTTCTAGGGTGGAGTCTAAGTAGTAAAGATTTTAAAAAAATCGAATTAGAGAAAACCCTCCAAAGTCCACCCTCATTCAAACTAGAAATTGCCCCATTTGAGCTTAACATTCCATAGATGCCGTGTTCGCACTTCAGCCATCAAGATCTTCTGTTTGGTAAATCTCACAGTAGATGATCGATGTAGCAAAACAAGGAAACAAACAGAACTCAGAAAAAACACTATCTTTTACTCGTCATCATCACCACAAGAAAGTAGATTGTGCATTGGCAATCCTGATAGTTGGCCCTAATGACCGCAAGTCACCCATATGTATTTGGAATTGGATAAACAAAAGGAAAGAAATCACATTCTTGTCTCTCCACATGTACTCAATGTACATTCTAGCCGATTGAAGAAGACTTGCATACACCTCATATATTGGAGCAAACACAGAAAGACATCCATCATTTGGAGCAAACACAGAATGCAATACTCTATCCAATTCATTTTATGAGAAGACTCATGGAAAGCTCAGGGAAAGGATGTGACATGTGATTTAGCTTAAAGGATCATGTGCTCAAAACAAATCCTTTGTTTTGTTTCATTCAAAATCTTTTTTGTATTATTTCAATCCACTATTTTGTAAGATGAAAAATGTCTATAAATACAAATTAAACACAATTAGGTCGACACCTTGAGAAAATACAAGAAGGTGAAAAAACTTCCATGCTTGCAAAAGAAGACATTTGTCATTAGCTATCTTTTCTAAAGATTGTGATTTTCTACAGGCCAACCATGAGAATAACAAACATTTGGGACCTGGGTTGTTGTTCATGTTCCTGAAAAGGGCCAAAGGTAGTGTTGGCCAAGAGGAAGCAGCAGGTGTTTCTCTCTTTTCCCATTTCAAGGTAAAGCTGCCGTTACAAAGACAGCTCGGAGAGAAAACAGTGCCACCCATTTTCAATTCAGCTGAAAGGAAGTACCCCCCACAACACAACACAACGATCTGTTCAGCTCTGGCTCAAATACCCAGCAGAAGAAGAGAAAGAAAAATCAAACATGAAGGAATCATCAACATCCCCAAAATCCCAAACAACCCCAACATCGAGCTTCTCATCTCGAATTCCACATCGACCGAACAGTACCCATACACTTCAAAAACCCATTCGAACACAACACACAGAGAGAGATGGATAATGAGAATGAAAGATCAAGAGAAGGAGAGAAAGAAAGAGTTGTTGGGTTCGGCACTCTCGCTCTCTCCCTCTCTCTCTCTCCCTCATTTTCTTCCTTTCCCACCGTTTTCATCATCTTTACCCATCTCTGTACTGTATCTCCCACAATCAAAACTTTACAGACTAGCAGAGAGAAATAGAAAATGAAGAAGAAAGAAGAAGAAGGAGGAGGCTTACCGAGTTCAAGGAAGAGGTGGTTGTGGTTCCGTCTTCCCTCTCCTCGCTCTCGATCGGGCTCTCCACCGCGTGTGTTAGCAATGGAGTTTCGATGCCCTGTGCAATGAGAGTATATATCGTTGAGGGGAAATTTTCAAAAGAGGACTTCAGTTTTATGACTTATTTCAAAGAAGGAAATGAAAATCTTCCATTTTTCTAACTAGGGCTTAAGTTTTCCAAGCTTTCTTTCATGACAACTAGGTAATATAGATATTTTCCACCCACGTTTCTCCCCTTTCAATGAAGGAATGTCCTTCCTAGGCTTTTGAAAATATATAAAAGAAGCTCCAATTCCAATCTAAGGGCCCGTTTGGATGTTTACAGAATAAAATACTTACAGATTTAAATATTGCAAGAATATGATAGTATAGAATAGAATAATGTAATATTATAATGTTACAATAATTTTGTTGTTTGGCTATTTCTGAATAATTTCAAAGATTTTAAATTGAGTTGTTTGGAATGTGCTATGATTAAATTATATTACATTATTAGAATAATTTTTTATTAAATATTTTAACTTCTATATAATTTACCAAATCTGGATAAAAAAAGTAGTGTAGTAAAGTAAAGTTCAACTGCGATGTTTTTACCTTTAGTTACTTTTCTTTTATCACATAAAACCATGGTAAAGTATAGTAAAATCAAGTCAATACAAAAAACAACTACTTTTCAACTCTCTCCCACTTTGCTTTACCACATACTTTATGTCACCTTACTTTGCATCACATTTACTATGATATGATATCAATCTTTATTTTACTTTACCACACCTATAAATATATCACTTTTTATTTACCATATAAAACTATGATAAAATGTGATAAAGTAAAGTCAAATAGAAAGAAACTACTTTACCATTCTTTCCTACTTTACTTTATAAAATATTTTATACCACCTTTACTTTACCCCAACTTTATCGTGCCGTGACCTTTGCTTTTAGTTTACTTTACCATGTATGTAAACAAACACATCATGATGGATTTGGTGAACTAAAGTCTTTATTTTACTCTACTACTTTTTAATTGTCATTTTGAAAGATTCTTATCTTGTAGAATATTTTCTACAAGGGGGAGCTGTAGGAGAAAATATTGAGGTTTTTGAAAGAAAAGAATCTTTTTTTTAAATTTTTCTTAAATTACCAAACGCACAAGATTCTCTTATTTAGAAAATGAAAGTTTATATTCTATAAAATATTATTTTCTTGTGTTTTCTTGTGCATCCAAACAGGCCCCAAATCTAACTGGGCTTCATTTTTGGCGACACGCATTGTTTTTAGTGTCGAGTCGTTCCTTTTGAATTTGAATTCACGACAGATTGACTTTGATGCGATGTTAAATTTCTTTAGATAGTTATTCTTACAAAAACCTCAAGATGTTAGTAGAGACAAGAAAATATTATTTACTATTCCCCTAGACAATTTTTATCCTCAGATTACCCTCCACCCTCTCTCTCGAGCATCTTAGGATTTTTCTTAATTTTTTTCTTATATTTTTTTGTGATGGAATAGAGAGAGCTAAGAAGTGGAGATGAGATGGGATGATCTTCCATTTCAACAATCTAAACGCGTGAGGAATGCACAAGAATAGTTTTCTCCTTTGCCCTAGTATTGTGAGTACAAAAGCTTCCTTCAAATTATTAGGAAAATCACACGTGTGAAATTAATAGAAACCATAGATGCTTCTAGGTTTTTGCCTAGGGTTACAAATGGGTATCCGATTCTCCAATTACCTGAAAGTTCCGGCCCGCAAAAATCCCTGTCTGGAACCTATTTTAGGTTCTGATTCATAAACGGGTTCGGGTTCGAGTTCAGTACCTAATTAGGTTCCGATTGATAAACGAGTCCGGTTCTGAGTCCATATAGGTTCCGACCCGGGACTCGGCATATGAGTCTTTGATATTGCATTTTGTACTTTAAAACCAACTCTTTTTTTACATTCTTATAAGTTGTAGACTTGTAGCACGGTTATAAGTTGAATGATATGCTTGTTTTAAGAAAAGATGAAGAATAAAAAGAAAATAGAATTGATTTTGAAACTAGATTCAAGTCCCCTAGGTGGATCCGGTTCCGGAACCGGATCCAGATTTTCTTATCGAAACTGGGTCCAGAACCAACAAAACCGGATCCAAAACCGCAACCATTATTTAAAAACAGGTCTGGGTCCACTATGGTTCCTATACGGAAACGTCCCGTTTGCAACCTTACTTGTGCGGTTGTGCCCCCTTCATTCATATCCAAATGCCATTTAGGGGTGTTTATGGACCGGGCTAGTTCAAGCCCAAATCCGGCCTATCCCGCTTTGGCCCAGGTTTTGATCTTAAATTTTATTAATCAGGCTGGGCCTAAATTGATTGGTAGAAAACCCAAGCCCAAGCCGAACATAAAAGTAATTGTCGAAAAAATGTGAAAGGCAGGATTTGAACACATGACATCTACTTAAGACACAACTAACAAAACCAATTAGAATGAGGCTTTTGATACTCGAAAGTGGCCTAATTATTTCTTCTTAGGCTAGGCTTGGGTTTGTTGTGCTACAGGCGGGCTGGGCGCTGGCCAGCCAGTTATGGCCTGAGCCGGGCTTGGGCCGAGGTGTTAGAAGTAGAGTCGGGCTTAGATATTCCCAAGCCCAGCCCATGAACACCCCAAATGCCATTTGTGGGTACTATTGTTGTTTGGGGAATGCATATAAGGATCTAAATACACAACAATTTTAGCCCTTTACACCCAAATTCTATCCACACTCATCATAAAAAATTTTAAATTCTGGTTTTGCTTTCCACACACTCAAAAACATACCTAAAATAGCCCTATCCTCTTTCTCTTTACACACAACTTACCACCATCATTTGGAGCCCTCATTCCAATTGATGAAAACCCTCCTCCTCCTTGTCTTCTTATTCCTCTCTATCCGTCATATGGTGAGTGTACTTAAGATCATCATCTTCTTCGTCTCCTTTTTCTCTATCTATTTTTCTAGTCATCCATCCATCTATCATTACCATTCTCTCTTGCCCCCTTTCGATTAAGTAATGTTTGCTACATTTTCTCCATTTATTGTTCATCTCTGAATGTAGGGTCATCATAGACTATGATCTGCCATGTCTAATCTGTATTTTAGCACTTACAACCAGTCCACAATAAAACTCACAGCAAACTCGTTATTGGTTACAAAGTAAAGGAAAATGAGAGAAGAGAATCGATATGTTCAGCCATATCTAGCTGAACATAAACTTTTTGTTCAGTCAAATACGGTTGAACAAAATTGATATGTTCGGCTATAAGAGGTTGTGGCTGAACATAAACTTTTTGTTCAATCAGATATGGTTGAACAAAATTGATATGTTCAGCTATAAGAGGCTATGGCTGAACATAAACTTTTTGTTCAGCCAGATACAGTTGAATAAAATTGATATGTTCAGCTATAAGAGTCTGACCATTGGTAGTTTGTTCTACACTGAAAGTCCGAACGTTTCGCGGCAACCGAAATTAAAATAGGCTTTAAAAGCTTCAAAAAATGGCGGAAATCAAAATAAACAACACAACAACTCATCTTCTTACTGATGTTATGTTCGGAAACTACATTTTGCTTATTAGTTTGCTCATCTATTAGACAAAAAAATGATATTGAGAGTGAGGTTTTACTAAGAAGTAATATGTTTGACAATGGTGGGATATGAAGGGAGAGTAGAATGTGATAAATAGAAAGATGGTGATGTGAAAGGAAGATTGAGATTGGAGGAAGAAGGGAATGAGAGTGAAGGGAAGGATGAGACGACGGAATGGTAATGGAATGATGAAAGTGAAATGGGATTGTGTGCAAAGAGAAATTAGAGGTTCAGGTGTGATAGGTGATTGTCCTTTTCATATAGGAGAATAAATGTACTAAATTTTTTTTTAAAAATTATGTGTGTAAAAGGCAAAAATCGTTGCGTATTTAGAAGTTGGAGCTTTGATTAAGGGTTTAGGGATTTTTTTAGGTTGAGATAAAAGGGAAAACAGGCTAATCAAAAGTTCAAGAGAAAAGTTGAGATATCTTAACTTTGGGTATTTTCATCAAAATGAACACTACTAACTTTTCATTATCCCTTTTAGGCAAAATCTCAAATCTCAATCATTAATTACCAATTAACTAGTTCTTTTAAAAAAAAATTGGTAAAAATCCCTAATAAATAATGCATAAGAATATATAAATCAGTATTTTTAATTAGAGAGAGAATCTTATGGTGGGACGATTGCTTATTGGGTTAAAATTTAAAGAAACACCATACATTCAAAGGGATTTTATTTTAAAGGGCTCAAAATTTTCAATAAGGTGGACCCCAATGTAAGACTCTAGGAAGAATAGTACGAGGATTTTCTTTGTTGTCTCCTCTTTTTCCTATTTTTTATTTTATTTTCATGGTTCAAAGTGTCCTTTTTTTCCTTGCTTTTACTTATTCTTTTTCTTTTTTAACTAATAGCTTGTTATTTTCTTTCGAAAGAATTTCAAAACAGCATAAAACTTTTGGCTCATTTTTAAAAAGTAAATGGGGATTTGAATATATAAAAAAAGTATAAAAGTCTTCTATATTTCTTTCAATCAAGTCTTCTCGATAATTTTTTTTTTTGAAAAAGAAAATAGAATTGCCCTTGTGACAAGTTTTTGTTTTTTGTTAACCTTCTCCTATCCTCAAAACCAACCAAAATACCACTTTATGGGCCTCATTAATGAAATATTGATGGTGGGGTGCCCTTTTTTTTTCCTTTTTATGGTTCGGCTGCCAAGGAGAATGCCATAATCAGTCTTGGGTTCTTTGAATTCTCATATGGCCCAAGTTTCAATTTGATTTTGATAATCATAACTATTTAATAAACCAAAGTGTTTTAGTCTTTGGAATCCATATAAACCCTTCTTTTCTAACCATCTATAAATGAAGGTAGCCGAAATGATCCCACTAGATTATATGGGTTGGACTTGGTCGTTTTTCTTAAATGATTTATTAGACAAAAAAATTTGAAAAATGATATAAGGGTGTTGTTGTCAATTAAAAAAAAAAACATATGGGGAAGACTTGATTGAAAGAAAGAGAACTTTTTAGTCTCTTGAAATACTGAAATCTTCATGAACCTTTTTTTTTAAATGATCTAAGAGTTTTGTAATAGTTTGAAAATTCCCGTTTATTTTTCTTTGCTAAGTTTTAGGGAACATTTGTTGTGTAAGCAAACACCGTTTCCGTGGAAAGAGGAAATTACCATGTCAACAAAGTCCATGGAAAAGGAAATCCGAGGAGGTATTGAAGTTCATGTATGGTGCAATTTTTTTCCTTGATGAATTGACATTAATTTTGTGTGGTGAAGTTGCGGAGTTTTTGATGAAAACCAGTTTTTCCTGTTTGGTATAGAAATCTTCGATGGAAAAACCAGTCTTTTTATACATTGCAAAAAATAAAAAAGATGGATAGTATTAGAACTGGTTTAAAAAAAATGTTTACAGTTGAAATTAAAGTTGAGTACACACCAGAGAAAAGAGCCATTTGCATTTCACTTGAAACTTCACTAATCCAAGCATACATATGTCACATGTTTGTACAGAAGAATGGGACCTAAATAACTTATCGCTGAGGTATTTCATCACCATTTGCTTTAGATACACAAGGCCATAAATAGGAAGACAAAAGTATCTAACAAATAAATAAAACTACATGGTATACATCATCAATCACCAAATAACTCACAAAATAGATGCTTCATTACAAAATGAAAAACAGAATCAGATTTTTCAGTTTTAATACTTGGGTTTGGAGGACTTGGAGATGGGATTATATGCTAGACTTCAGCTTAATGGACAACTTTCAGAATTGACCATCATTTAGCACTTACTTCAATCCACTCCCAATGAGTGATGATGGTGGCACTGTGCCGGTGAACTGCATATTGAAGTATGGCTAGCTATTTCACAAAGCTAGAGAGAACGAATCAAGAACAAGACTAGTTAAAGTATAATAATCATCATCATGAATGTTTGATCGACCCATCTCCAAATGCCTTATCAATGGCATACTTTGGTTGAATCCACCCTATAATAAATGAGAGACCTAATGGGAGTCAAAACAGAGAGGGGTGTGGATATTAGGAGTCAAAACAGAGAGAGGAGTGGGGATAAAGCTTGATATCAAAAGTGGAGAAGGCGAGTTCCACGAGAGAGGAAATGAGATGGAGTCATCGGGTATTTCCCTTCAGAAAAGATGTTTATAAAAGTATTTGGAAAATCCAAGTTTGGCGATCATAAATCCTCAAGGATTTGCGTAAATGAAAATCCTCGATTTGAAAGTCATCACTTTGCAGAATTACACGCCTGACAATACCTTTTGTCAGTGATACACATGGATACATACATACATCAATGTAAAATCCTCAATGAGGAATCATCAAAACTGCACAGAGGAATTCTTAAGTCTGCAGATTACTTGGGAACATGCTTTTAGTCTTCACCACTGTAGGGCTGCCAGCAGGTTAGGTTTGGGCTAAGGCTAGGACCTACTTTAAGCATGAGTGTAAGCCTAATAATGATTGAGGTTTTGACGGGAGCATAGATTCCAGGTTCTAGCCTGCATGACAAGATATATAGGATGCATGAGCTCACCCTTTAAAGGCCCTGGTCTGATCAAGGCTGAGCCCATTGTGGGCCCGGATTTTAGTTGAAGAGCTCTCTTGTTACATTCCAAGAACCATCTAAAAAGTATACTATAGTATGTGTTATATGCATTTTTTTTTCTTCAAATGAAGCAAGTGTAGTAGATATACTCACGTATGTAAACATTGGTTGTGCCTTTCCCAAATAGTCTAGCTTTGGCACCTACCACACACACCTCCCTCACCAACAGAACCATTTCTCTAGAAAGAGAGATGCCTTACCACTTAGTGAAATTATTTATCATGTTTCACTGATATACATTATTAGGAAAACATGATGTTACTGTTGTATCAATCTAAGCATAGAAATTTATCATTTATGGAAACTGCATTGTTCTTGAAAGGAACTCTCAAGATCAGAAGGCATCCACATCTGTGTGTCACCTCAAGAAAGAGATGCAAAGAGATGCTCCATGTCCCGATTGGGTTCCCTAGCTTCCTCCTCTAATTGACTTTCTAGCGTTTTCTTCAACTCCTCCATCCAAGTCTGAATGGCCACATGCAATGCTTGCTCCTCTTGCAAGGCTCTCCTTCTCCTGTAAGGATACGAATGATGCATGGGAATCTTTGAAACACCCAAACCTAGTCCCCTCACACATCCTTTAGTATTGAGACCAATAACCTATGTAAAAAAATTAAAAATACGAAGACCTGCTCAGGACATGATCAACAAAGTAC
This sequence comes from Umbellularia californica, assembly GCA_028538565.1. Classification (NCBI taxonomy): domain Eukaryota; kingdom Viridiplantae; phylum Streptophyta; class Magnoliopsida; order Laurales; family Lauraceae; genus Umbellularia; species Umbellularia californica. The sequence goes on from JAPQWN010000009.1 coordinate 44,877,131, forward strand.
CTAAATACGTGAATTAACATAATTTGCATGCCATTGCAAAGGCATTGTGGTCCAGATCTCTCTCTGCAGTGGAGTGGTCACTCATCACAATTCTAGCAATCACTTCCTGCAAAATGAATTAATCAACAAGAGTATAAAGCCATCAATAATTCATTGTGAGAAGGTCTTTTGAAATGCAAATGAGAGAGAGAGTGTGTGACATCCCGGTCCTGAAATTACATGGTCAAAGGTAATTCCCAAAGTGTGCCACCCATACTACCGTGCTCATCACATTTGTTTCGGGTCAAGTGTGAGTTGCGAAGGTGATAAGTTCACTTTACACGTGTGAGACATGCTCACAGACACCTGTCTTTGTACATTTATTAGCGGAAGCATTAATCAAACATATAAAAATATCATATCATGAGCTGTCCAATATTCAAGTTTTCATAAACAAAAGATGATTTCATTACTAATAAGAAGTAGAGATTTAAAATATATTCCACCTCATTAACACAAAAGTATCTATATACATCAATACCAAAAGTACGTTTAGTTTTTTCCTATACACTAGTAAAGTTCATGCATCAAAAGTATATTATTTGCAAAAGATGATGTAAAACACTCTCCAGTGAGATAAGCTAGACAGCTCCCTCAGTCGTCCATTCCTCTATGCCTTGAGGTACCTCGACGGCCTCCTCATCTCCCTCCGCGGTCTCCTCAAGACTGAGATTGGGATCTACGTCTGTAACACAAAAAATAACTAATGAATACAACGATTCAGCTGAATATAAACAATAATCCTTTACACATGTTATATCAATTTAGAATTAGTGACAATAGATTGAAAGAGTTCATATGACAGTATGCTAGGCAATTGTACAGTTGAATTAATCATGCTTGACGAATCAATAATAATTGAAAACTTTGTACAATCTAGTTGGTAACCACATTAGCTAAATCCCCTCAATGAAGGCACACATTTTGGGATGTTACCAGTGACTCGTTTCTGGAGTTCCGGTACTTCAGACTATCTACTACGCAGAGACGTTCACAATCCAAACCAAGAGTCAACCTTGTCGACTATTGTCCGGACAAAGCTAAGTAGTACCGACTAATTTAAATCAATAACATACGGAACTTGAGTAGACACGCTAATCACTCACATGATACAATTCATTTCCTTCGAGGTACACTCAAATAATCTTCTCAAGACTTTCTCAATTAACAGTAATTTGCAATGTAGAGTTGTAACACAAGATAAATACAATTATACTTATAAACACTCACTTAGTGTTTGAAATCATGAATATAATAGCAAGATGATCATGCATTGAAATTAGAGAGTCAATGATTGTTACTAACCCAAACTAATCTAAAGATCAATGGTCACCCATTATTCCATCCGGTGTAGGTTTAGGATGCTTAATGTTTTGTTATTCGTCTCAGGTGTTACGATAATAAAAGATACATTACACTTCTCAAGTCAACACCAGGAATAACATTCATGAGCTATACTTATCCATTGGACATATAAGGAATTAGTTAAGGTTCCTTTCTAAGGTCCTAAATGGTCTACCAAGCTTAAGAATCCTATTGGTTTCTCCGGTGTACCATGATTATCCTCAAAGGTAGTCATGGAGGTCAAATATTGGTTTAGGGTAGAGTTTTCCTTTATTTGTAGGTAAGAAAACTACCCTGACACAGCAGTGAGGTCCGCTCGAGCGGACGACCAAATGCTCGAGTGGAGGCTTCACATAGGGCAATCCGCTCGAGCGAAAAACTATGCGCTTGAGCGGGGATTCAGAATTCTACTTTCTCTGAATTCCAGGCTCGAGCGGACGCTCGATTTTCTGAATTTCTAAACCTGCAACCATTTCTGGCTTTTCGAGTTTTTCTAAATCAAATCTATACAAAAATTCGGACTTTCAAACTCCTTCCTACAGTGAGGTTCCTTGCTTCCATTTAACATCAGTAATTTGTCATATAGATTGCATTTCTAATAAACAATTAAGAACCAAGGAAACTAATCCTATTCTATTCACATACAAGAGTTAATATTAACATGTAGACCTAATTTCCATATAAGAATCAACATAAAACAACATGCATTAGGGAATATTGCTCATACTTGCCTTGTTTCTAAGCTTACACTCACTCAATCTTCTTCTTGAGTCAAGACAAGTAAAAAACCCCAAATTTCACAAATCCTAAAAAAAGAAGATAGTACCAAAAGAACTATCAAAATGCATGCATGTTCAGAAAGATTTCCCTCATTACAGCTCAAAGTTTCGGAATGAAACTAAGGTTCTTACCTTTTATAGCAATGGAGGAGTTGATAAGGAGATTCTTGCCAAACAATAGCTAGAGAAGATACTGGAAGAGAATGGAGAAGCTAATTCTAGTGTTTAATCTCACATGCAATGACTTCATTGGATGATTATGGAAGGGAGAAAAAGAAATGGAAAGAAGAAATAGGAAGAAGGGTTCCACTCTACAACAGTATGAGCAGATAGATGGGAATGGGGAAAAAGGTTGTTTAAGTGAATAGTTTCAGAATTTTATAAGAAAATCCAAGTTCTTTCTCATTATTTCATTTTGAGTCAAATGCAAGCTTACTTGATTAATTTGAGGTCTAATGAGAAAGTGTTCAATATGAAAAATGACGTGCTCTACAAGATACACGCGATAATACCAAGATGATGTGCATACGATGCAAAATAAGAAAATCCGAAATTATGAAAAAGTCCCCTGCCTTGCCTAAATGAGCTGAATTGAGTCTAAACTACCTACCCAAGACTCAAGATCTAATAAAAGACTGATATAATACTAATTTATACTAAAATAGCTTAATTAGTATCTAAGCACGATTAATTTATATAAACACTATTAATTAAGCATAAATAAGAATAAATTGGGTCGGGATGAGAGAGAGAGAGAGAGAGAGAGAGAGAGAGAGAGAGAGAGAGGTGAGGAAGGATTTTCCACACTGATTGATCTCTTGTACACATGCAATTTTATATGAAGATAAGTACATATGGTAACCCCCACTTCATATCTTGAAACCTTTTAAACCATAATGAGCATAAATAACACTAATGAAAGAAACCCATTTCATAGGTAGAACCCTTTTCCAATCCAACGACCTTCAGTTGCTTAATCCAAGCACCAGCACTCAAGAAAGAAAGAAAGAAAGAAAGAAAAAAAAAAATACAGAGGAATAATGTTAACAGGTTTCTTGGAGACAACACCTTGTGTACAAGCCTACAACTTAGATATCTAGCAGAGCATATGAACAAATTTTTATTTCTTAAGATCAAAGATTGCACACTCACACACATGGCATGACTGGCATCCATGGTTGCACTAAGCTGGTTAAGGATATAAATGCTGATCTGAGCGGGGTGACTGAGTTCGATTCTCTTCCAAAGCAAATAACAAAAATGTAGTAGTAGTAGTAGTAGTAGTAGTAGTAGTAGTATGACATGAATGGCCTCCATTGAGTGTGTAAAAAGGCCATTACATCGTTATGGTATGGTTAACATGTTAATAAAAGGCAAGAGCCAGGTAAGGTAAGCATGAAAATGCTTGAACAGAGGGGAAAAAACATTTTTGTTTAATCTTTAGACATATATACTGCACAATAACACAAACAAAACTCCAAAGAAGTTCATCACATTCTATTTAAAAGAGTCGACAGTTCTTACTAAGAGATGAAACAGATAAACTAAAACAAGAAGCATATATTTCTCTTAAAAGATTCATTAGTGAAAGTGTATTTCACTATCTCTATAAACAGTCAGACCTCAATTTTGACCGTCTCTTATAAGATTCCTTTCTCAAATGCTTTGGTTTCTTAGGGAAGAAGACATCGGTCAAAACTGTTTTGGAGATCAAAGAAGCTATCAACAAAGATGCAGCCTGCAACAAGAAGAAATTTGATCAGTGCCCTCCACTCATTTGTGGGTTGGTTTAGTAAAATTTTCCATTTCAAGATTGTTATTTTGCTATTCATTACTAAATATTAGCAGGTACAAGTTGTGAATGGAAATCCATACATGTATTATAGGTGCAGGCTGTTCATGGGCCACAGAGCTTGAGCAAGCCCTGATCATTGTCTCCAAGCGCATTGCAAACGTAAGGATGTGGGATATATTTAAGTCTCAATGGGCCAGGCTGGATAGTCAGTCTGGACCCAAATATTTAACAAAATTATACTAAATACTACCAAAGAGGCAGGTAATCTGGATCCTCTTAGGCTTTTAACCTAGAGAAATCCCGAGTTAGAGGAGTAGAACTTTACAGCTGGACCACCTATCGAAATTCAAACCATCTTAAAGAAATGCCCTCCAAGTATTTGGAGTATTCTCAAATTTTGAGCGAATCCGATTTTGTGACGGCGTTGGATTGACCGTTTGATGAGAAGTGTGATAAACTAGGATTCAAACTCAAATTTTGCCAAAACAAGCAATCCAATGGTGGAACAAACTCGGATTGTCGTAAGATTTGAGAATACCTCATATACGTAGATACTTTTATTTTAAACAGTTCAAATTTCAATAGGTGGGCTCCATCCATTCCATTAACTTAGGATTTCTCTAGGTCAAAGCCTTGGAGGGGAGGGGCTGCGAAAGTTTAGGATAACCTAAAGTTATAGAAAACTTCATTTTCTTATACATAAAGCCACCAAACATTTTCATTTTTACATTTTCTCCCAAAAATTTCATGGTTTCACCACCTACTCTGTTTGGGCCTGACTACATGTGAAAGGGATCTAAGCCGCCCATGAATAGCACCTGCCCACTGAACAACCTTACCATGGCTTTGTTGCAGATACAAAATGATGTAACATGAACAGGGTTGTTTCACGTTACCTCCTCCTCCGCCAGACTTACAACATGCTCCTCTAAATCGCCCATGCATATGTTCAATTTATTAAGTAGAGGGATGACCGACCAGAGTGAATGCTGCTTCACATTCAGCTCATCAGTTACCATGAACAATACTGGTCCAGCAATAAATGTTCCTCCCAGAGCCCTCACAACATTGGGATACTTTGGATTTATGGTGCATAATTGTTTCCTAGACTCCCAGTGTCCACAACTCTCAATGCTATAATCTGCAATTTTAATAACAGTATCACCAATGTAATTGCATTCACCGCAGCTAATAATGGTGGGCTTCCATGGGGCTAGTTCCTTAATCTGAAGTGGTTGGTTGTTAGAACTGAAGTAACGTGCAAGATTAGGGTCAACCAGCAAGTCTTTGCATTCCTCAGATTTGATGAAATCCTCTAGGCCTAGTACCTGGACGCTCCTGTACAAGTTATCTAAACATCTAATTCCTGAGTCTCCACCAAAGAATTTAGCCACAAACCCGAGAGGAAAGGCGAGGAAGCTAAAGAGCAGATCCGCAAATTCTTCCCCACCTTCAGCATACACAACTTTGTTGTTAGATTTGTCCACTGATAGCTTCACACTAATCTTCTTAGAGTCACTGCCATTCCGTTTCCCTTCCCTAGCTTGAGTCAAATCTTTGGAATCAAGAGCAATGTCTTTCAAATGAAGAGCATCTAGTTTGGAATCAAGGCCTGCTCTATCAATCGTTTGTTGGTTCTGCAGGAACACGTCTGTTAAAGGTGTTTTAGTGAGTATCAAGCAGTTGAGAAGGCGCACAACCTACCAAGAAAAAAGAAGGGATGTAAAATGGAGTACATGTTTCCTGGGTCATAAACAGAAGAAGAGCAAGAAAAACAAACACAATCTGGAAACAATTCTAATACCTCTGCTGCCCCAACATTCACATTCCTCTCCTCAAGCACAGAAACATCATAAATTCCTAGTTCTTTAAGCATTGTAGAGGCAGCTTTGACAGAAGCAGGAAACACTTGTAGATCATATCTTATGATAAACCTCATGTTTCCCTTAACAAACACTCCATCCTTACTAGATGCGCCGGCATTAGACTTCTCATCAAATACTATCTGCTTTTTAAAAGATTGTCCGCACTCACATTTAGAATCGTAAACGGTACTAATCAAGTGGGAACCATGAGCACAACAGTTCCATGAGCATACATAGTACTTTGTAGGATCCGTGTTGTCGATATTCACCTTTAGATTGTTGCAGTGATCTTCTGAAGCGCTTTTTGGATAGAGCAACATTTTCTTGCATGAATTTGTCTGCAGAAGGTTTACGTCCAGATCCTTCACACTCTCATATAAAGTAGTTATGCCACCCATTTTTGATTCCTTGCCAGTGAGACGAGCGATAGTCCCCATGGGCATCGTCAAGAAGCTAAAGAGAACATCAACAAAATCGTTGCCAGATTCGGCAAATACCACTCGATTCATCTCCTTGTCCACCAGAAGTTTCAAGCTCATCTGATTGCCTGCCATGAATGATTGAGGAGACAAAACTGGGGAAATGATGTTATGAAAAGTTTTAAGTGACCCTTATGATACAAAACAGAAAGTGCTGTTTATATGAAACTCTGGAAGGGTAGCTTAGTTTTAAGAAGAACCCAAAATGATAACTATACTGTCTACAAAAGTGGAAGGGTGGATGCAACAGGAGTATTCTTCCACTTGAAGGAATGTTGGAACAAAGCAAAAGCACTAAAACTCAGCAAACTTGCAAAAGAAAAAGTGATGGATGCAACAGGAGTATTCTTCCACTTGAAGGAATGTTGGAACAAAGCAAAAGCACTAAAACTCAGCAAACTTACAAAAGAAAAAGTTAAAAAAGCATACAAAAGAGGATTCTTCTTACAATGCATATGAATTAAGCAAAAGACCTGTCAATCTCATAATGCATATAGCTTTGGGTCAAGATAGGGAGGATGGAAAGCTCTCTTAAAATGGGCTAAAATCAGCCCGGTCATTTAGTCATCTTAATGGGCTAATTTACCTGGACTTAAAATTTAAAAGCCTCATAGCCCGGTCATTAGTCATCTTAATGGGCTAATTTACCTGGACTTAAAATTTAAAAGCCTCATGGCAAATAGAGAAAGTAGGGGTATACAAAAAATCCGTCGATCCGTCAATCCGATTCGATCCGATCCGAAGGCTAACGAATTGTAAATTGTGTAATCCGTTAGCGAATGATTGGTGGCGGATTTCACCCTTAATCCGTGGATTCGATCCGATCTGATCCGTTGTCATTAAATATAAATAAAAAATATATATATATATATATAAAATACGAAAAAAGAATGTAATGGGTCAATATGTAACCTTATGAATAGAAGAGGATAGAATAGGCATATAGCTCTCAACCCATGCCCCTTTAATTCAGTGGCTTCAGAATTCATGGGTTTTGTCTTCTTTTTTTCTCCATGTAATGTACAGAGACGGATTAAACGGATTAATTCGATCCGATCGGATTAGATCGGATTTTAACAGTCACAGATTGGTGACGGATTCCAAATCTGTCAATCCATAGGTAATGGATTGATGACAGATTTGGCCTAATCCACACGAATCCGATCCGTGTACACCCCCAAGAGAAAGTAGCAGAACTGAAGATGGTTTTAGTGAATGTAATTCGACCCAAGTGAGTCCCAGGGGCTCTCAGGTGAAAAATCACATAAAACAAATTGAAGCATTTGAAATCCTTAACCCTCCATTCCTTGGATGATAACAATTCCAACTTTCCTCTTCTTTTCAATCAATTTTCTAACAGTGGGTCTAACATGATTAGATGCCACTGCTCAAAAGTAGACCGAAGTGCAAGGAAAGAATCGTACGATGGTTCTCTCTGCACTCTGCTAGCTTTTAGTTTCCTAAATATCGAGTTGAGTGCAAGCTTTTCCGTTGCCTAGACATTTCCTCCCAAGTGGAAGAAACTCTCACAAGTTTTCTATCAGTGGGAGAGCGGAATCCAAATCCCCCAGAAAGGAAAACCACTCAACGGTTGCAAAATCCATCTGTGTTTGATCTGGAATCATGGCTGCGAAAGAAGTCAGCTTGAAACTCCTGATACACAAAGAGAGAAACCAGATTGTCTTCGCAGAATCTGGGAATGATTTCGTTGACATTCTCTTCAGCTTCTTGACAATGCCCATAGGGACTGTTATCAGGCTCGCTGGCAAGCAATCAAAAATAGGCTGCATGAGTAATTTATATGAGAGTGTAGAGGATCTGGACGTGCGGCATCTACAGACGGAATCATGCAAGAACATGCTTCTTCATCCAAAGAGTGCTTCCGAAGAGCATTGCAGAAAGTTAATGGTGAATATAGATGATACAGAGCCTACCAACTACTACTTATGCTGCAGTGCATATCCTCTCCGCTCTGACTGCAAACACTTGATCAGTGAATATCTTTCGAGTAAGCGATGTCGTTGTGGAAACCCGGTGAATTGGAAGATGCCTAAAGATAAGTCAAAGCAGGATGCAGGTCCTGCAAGAGATATGAATGATGGAGTATTTGTTAAAGGAATATCGAGATATATGATCACCGATGATTTGCAGGTATCGCCTGTTTGTATCGGGACAACCTTGGAACTGCTTAAGAGATTAGGCATCACTGATGCCACTGTGTTGATGGAGAAGAAAGTGAATCTTGGCTCAGAGGAGGTAAATGCTGCTTTGCTTTACTTACTTTTACTTTTTTTGTTTTTTTCCCAAATACAGGAATTGGTAAGCTTATACTTAGATCTGTTAACTGGGGTCATCCCTAGGTGCTCCATGCCCTTACTCTGTCATAGAATCCTTATTTCTTGCTTATTTGCTTTTTAGTGTTTGGTAAATCCACTTTATTAGTAAAGTAAGGTGAAGGGTAATTTTAAGAGACCACAAAAAATCATTTTCATTAAAAAAAAGAAAAAAAAGCTACATTCTCATTTCGCCCATTACACCCATTTCGCCGAATTGCCGCCAGCACCTTTTGATTTGACCCCTTTTTTTTTTTTTTATCTCTTTTAATTTGATCATTCATCTCACTTCACTTTATTAGTGAAGTACCAAAAGGACCCATGAAATAAATGCCTAAAAATTTTTAAGAAATGTATTATCTAAAATGGCTAAAATTCGATAAGTAAAGGTGCAATCCATGAGCAGCAAATCATTATCACTCCTTGAATGGAAAACAAAGTGAAGGGTAATTTGCGCCTTTACGCATGAGAGGAAAATTGGGTTTTACATGTGCTTATGTGTTTAGATGCTTTGGACCTTTCTCTCAAATTTCTCAAAATCCTTCATGCTTACTATTAATATGAGAATGCTGAATGATTTGGATCTTGAACTATGGGCCCAACGAAGTACGAAACATTTGGATGTATATGTTGGACTTTTTCACAAATTAATCAGAATCTATGACGATTTAATATAAATAGCTTCAAAGTCTTAGGATTTATTAATTCAATAAACAAAGTGAAGTGGTTTCGACTGCGAATATAGGGCTCACTGGAATGAAAAAATTAAGGTGGTTGATGGAGTCCGCAAGAAAAGAAAATCATCGTGAGAGATTGTACTAGTGCCTTTTCTAAAGAGGAGTGTGAATGACTTTTTGAGGTTTGGAAATTTTTGATGTGTAAATGACCTTACGCCTCATTTACACGTTACATGAGTAAATGAGCGCAAATAACTGTGATCATGTATAACCATTATGCATGTGAGTCATTTACATACCTAAATGACCACAAACAAATAGCTCCTAGGCGTGTTTGTCTACATGTGTCAAGGAGTAAAGGGAAGATAGATGCCACACTTTGGAGTTGACTAGTGAAAGACGTAACTAAGGGTGTTCATGGGTTGGATTTATCAATATTCAGGCCCAGCCTAGCTTTTATAGCATTGGCTCAAGCATGACCGTAGCCTGACTCGGGCTAGAAGTTTAAGGACTGAGCCTAGCCCACCTAAAAGGTGTTAAGCCCGAGCCCTGGTAAGAATGTCTTTATAATTGAAAAAATGGCATTTATAATTTGCACCAACCTACAGCTCAGGTGGTTGGGCTGTGAAATTCAAGTTTTCTAGTCCCACATTCTAATAAAAAAAATTGTTTTTGCTTAAATTGTGTATCTTCTTTGGGCAAGACCGGGCTTCAAGCTCTCTACTACTGAATCCAAGCCTGGCATGTATATTAAATGGGCCAGGATCTTAGCCCAACCCAAAGAAGGCTGGCCCCAGATTAGGCTCGGGCTAGCCTGGTCCATGCCGTGACCCTAGTTATTTTGGTGTTTGCTTTTGAAAATTCACGGCAATGAAGAACATTTGCATCATGTTGCCTCTATCTTGAACAACATTTGTGACACAATAGCATTTGCATTATTGTTATTGTGATTGTGATTGTGATTGTGATTGTTTTTGTTATTTGGTCATACTAACCTGCCAAAGTGTGTCAACTTCCTCTTAATAGGTCTTGCATCTGCTCAAGCATTCGTTGCTCTCCAAAACACCTTTAACCGACGTGTTTTTGCCCTTGCAACACACCATTGACGAGGTCGCCCTTGATCTGAAAGTAACGACGCTTGATTCCAAAGATATGGCTCAATCCCACACAGAGAAAGAGAGTTGCAGCAATTCTAAGAACATAAGTGTTAGGCTCTTTATGAGCAAATCCAGGAACAAGGTTTTGTGTGCCCAAGTAGGGAAAGAATTCCTGGATATGCTCTTTAGCTTCCTCGCCTTCCCTCTTGGTTTTATAGTTAAATGCTTGGACAGGTGTACTAACATGGGATGTTTAGATCACTTATACAAGAGTGTTCAACAGTTAGGCAATAATGATTACATAAAATCTGAGGAACACAAAGCCTTACTACTTGACCCAAAGCTTGTTCCTTATTTTGGTTCTACAAACCAACTAATTCAGATCAAGGAGCTCCCACCGCAACTCACCATTTTTAATTGCTACTATTGTATTAATAATGGAACTTGTATTACAGATGGTGAACCTGGCAAATGCCGTGATGGGTATGAGAAAATTCAATTAGAACTCATAAATCCAAAGTTCTGTGATGTGGTGACAGAGCTTGGAGGAGTGTTTATGGCTGGACAAGCAACATTCATGGTTACTGACGACCTGCTTGTGAAACCGCTTTCGTCTATCTCATGCCTCTCACTTCTTAATCAGTTAAACCGCCCCCTAAGCGATTTGGAGGAGCGGTTTGTAAGCATGGGAGAAGAGGAGGTAAAAGAACAAACATTCCAACCTTCATATTACATGGTTTGGTGTGTTCGGCAAAGCCTTGAGTTGAGTTGAGTTGATGAGGGGCTACTCTTGGGTAACATTGCTAATCCTAAGATCCATATCTAGCTAGCCCATAGGTAGAGTAGTTAATATATATTACCCAGCCCCTCTGGAAGTTCCTAGGTGTCGTTTGGATGAGATGAAAAGGTGGAGAGAATTCTTCATGGTTCATATGTGGGCTACCTGTCTATTTTTTCCAGCTTTCCTCCTCATAGGTTGAAAAATAGAGGTGGTGGAAACTGTCTCAAGTATAAATTCTACTATGGGCAGTTTTCTGCACCTGTTTTCTCTGCATAAAAATGACACCCCCACTAAATTGTTGTTATATATGTTTGTTTGGTTGGGGCTAGCCAGGCCATGTACCTTACAATTATACATTGCATGGCTAAGAAAATGATGTTGGATCTAGCCCGCAGACTCAAAATCATGGTCCACATACAGCCCAATGTGGGCTTGATTCATACTAATGTGGTCCTTGGACAGCCCATTGGTGCATTGACAATCATCCAATCTCATTCCATGAGAAAGGAGGATCAATATTTATCATCAAAAGTATGTTGATCTCTGACATAAAACAGCCCTCCAGAATATAGGAAGATCGATTGGCTGTTACAAGCTGACATTATGCATCCAATCACAAGTTAATGATCTCAGAAAGGAAAACTTGCATATTCATAAAAAAAATAAATCAAGTTCACATGTAAATGACACGCAGCTGACAGAGTTTTTGACTGTGGTTGCAGGCCTTGTCTTTGTTGAAAGCTTGTTTTATCTCAAAGACGGTTTTAAGCGATGTCTTCTTGAAGAAGCCAAAGCAGTTAGAAAGGAGATCTAGCCGCTGTGGCTGAGGATGGTTGCAACTTAGGTCTGACTTTTTGAAAGATTGTGAATACACTTTCCTTTCTCAATCTCCAAAACTATCTGGGCTTGGCATGTCCTTTCGTTTTTTTTTGCGTTTGTAAAGAACTATGGCTTCTTAAGAACGGAACTTGATGGAGTAGATTAAAGTCTGTTTATAACTAAATATTGTTCTGCAATATCCATAGTGTTAGAATATGTGATTAGGAGTAATTATCTCCTATAATTGAGAGTCAGTCAAGGATAGAATCAATATGAGTAATTATCTCCTTACATTAAGGAGATAAATCTGTAATTAGGATTATACTGATGTAACAATAGAATATCCTATACCCTGTACCTTGTATATATATATCGGGTAAGAGATCAATTAAACAATCAGAAAATTATTCCAACTCTTTGTGATTTATCATGGTATCAGAGCTACCTCCGTTTTCCCTCTCTCTCTCCTAGGAATCGGAGGCTGATTCTTTTTTATTTCATTGTTTTCTGATCCCACTTTTCTACCCATATTTGTCTCTTCCTCATAATGACTACTCCTCCCAGTGATGATGGTAAAGCAAAGGCTATTTCCTCAGCATTACCGACCCTACATATGCAAGAGATTTCCTCCTTGCTTACATCAGAAAAACTTGATGGAACCAATTATGTTGAGTGGGCTTTGAATGCCCAAAATAAAATTCGGGGCAGGAAGCGTTGGGGATTTATTTCCGGTTCAAAGGCTGCACTCGAGGATACCACTTCCGATGAATATGAAGCATGGGAAGATGACAACTGCATGATCAAATCCTGGCTGCTTGATTCAATGAACAAAGAAATCAGATCCATTTTTCTGAGACTGTCAACAGCGAAGGAGATTTGGGACATGGCTAAGCAAACATACTCTGTTAGCCAGGATGCTTCTAAATCATACCAGCTATACTGTGAGGTAATCTATGTTCGTCAAAATGGAGGTTCTATTGTTTCTTATTGGGGACAACTACAAAAACTATGGCAGGAAATTGATGCTATAGATGATTGTGCAATGAAGTGCAAAGCTGATATTGAGATATATACCACTAGAGTTAATTCTCAACGTGTTTATATTTTCTTGGCTGGGTTGGACTCACAATTGGATGGGGTTCGTGGACGTGTGATCTTGACACCACAGATTGTTTCTTACTTCTCCATGTCACAAGGTTGCCACCTACATAGGTGAAATAGCCGGATGTAGAGCGTCGGTCATCAGCAGAACCGGCCCAATCAGCATCAGTATACCCATCAACATCTAAGTGTCCATGTCTAGAGAATAGTAGTCCCTTGCCTGGAGAAGATTTTAAATATCGCAAAATACGTTCTACAGCATCCATGTGAGGTGTACGTGGATCATGCATAAACTGACTTACCACACTCACAGCATAGGCAATGTCAGGTCTGGTGTGTGATAAATAAATTAATTTCCCCACAAGTCTCTGATATCTCCCTTTCTCTGTACTACTAGCATTTGAACATAAAAAGAGTTTATGATTTTGCTCCATGGGAGTATCAATTGGCTTACATCCCAGCATCCCTGTTTCTGCCAATAAATCAAGAGTATATTTTCGTTGGGACATAAATATACCATGCTTGGATCAGGCTACCTCAATTTTGAGAAAATATTTAAGGTCTCCAAGCTTTTTCATTTCAAATTCAGTTGCCAAACGTTGTTGTAAGCATTGAATCTCTTCTGCATCATCACCGGTTACTACCATATCATCAACATATATAATAAGGGCAGTAAGCTTACCCCTTCGATGCTTTATAAACAAGGTATGATCTGAGTTACTCTGAGTGTAGCCAAACTTTCTCATGACTTGAGTAAATCTACCAAACCAAGCTCGGGGGGATTGCTTCAATCCATACAACACCTTCTTGAGTTTGCAAACCCGAGTGGTAGTTCCATATTCTGAGATGCCAGGAGGTGGATCCATGTATACATCTTCTTTGAGGTCTCCATGCAAGAACGCATTTTTAACATCAAATTGGAGTAGAGGCCAATCTTTATTAGCTGCAAAGGACAGAAGGACTCTCACAGTGTTGAGTTTAGCAACTGGAGCGAAAGTTTCTTGGTAGTCAACACCATAAGATTGTGTGTACCCTTTAGCGACAAGCCTCGCTTTGTATCTTTCAATTGTTCCATCTGCATTGTGTTTGACAGCAAAGACCCATCGACATCCGATGGTTGTTTTTCCAGAAGGAAGAGTGACAAGATCCCATGTAGCATTTCTTTTTAGTGCCTTCATTTCCTCTGTCATAGCTGCAGTCCAACGAGAATCGGCCAAAGCTTCCTGTAATGTACTAGGAATAGAGACAGAGGATATATTATGGACATAAGATGCATATGAGTCAGATAACTTGTGAAACGAGACATGATTATTTATTGGATATTTCACTCTTGCTTTTGGGTCAGGTTCATATTTGGTAGGAGGGATCCCACGGGTAGATCTATGTGGAAGTACAAGAGTAGATGGTATACTAATTTCAGGAGGATGATCAGGCAATACCTGTAGAGTTTCTGGAGAGGAGCTGACCGGTGCAAGAGGAGAGAGTGTACTATCATGAAGGTCAGGAGAGTTTTCACATTGATCACTAGAGACTTGAGGATTATCAACAGTAGTTTTGTCTTCTAATGATTCCCTTGTATTATCACTAGTGGATGTAGTCACTGAATTTAGATCAAAACATAAGGCATCATCACTATTAGTGGATTGAAGAACATTCTCAGGAACAGTAGCAGACTCGGAACCAATGGTAGAGTAATGGAGCTTGGACTCATCAAAGACGACATCCATGGAAGTATAAAACTTGCGGGTCTCGGGATGGTAACATTTATATCCCTTTTGGGTAGATCCATAACCAACAAACACACATTTCAAAGCTCTTGGTTCAAGTTTGGTCATGTGTTGAGGTGACAGGTGTACATAAACTACACACCCAAAGATATGAGGCATCAATTTAACCACTGAAGGAAGTGTGCAATGATCAGCAAGCACATCAAGAGGTCGTCGAAAGGCAAGAACACTGGACGGTGTACGATTAATCACATAAACCGCGGAACGGAGAGCCTCTCCCCATAAATAAGTGGGTACATTACTTCCAATTAACATTGAGCGGGTGACCTCTAGTAGTTGTCGATTTTTCCGCTCAGCGACTCCATTTTGTTGAGGAGTCTCCGGGCAGGATGTTTGATGAATGATACCCTTTGCATGGAAAAAATCTGTTAACTCTCTCTTGAAGTATTCGCCTCCATTATCCGAACGAACTATCTTGAGAGAGCTACCAAATTGGGTGAGTACCATATGATAAAACACACGAAACACTGAACAAACGTCACTCTTATGTTTTAGCAAGTATACCCAGGTTATTCTACTATTCTCTAGACATGGACACTTAGATGTTGATGGGTATACTGATGCTGATTGGGCCGGTTCTGCTGATAACCGACGCTCTACATCCGGCTATTTCACCTATGTAGGTTGATGGAACGCGCTCCGAGGCGCCTGCTGGGGCGGCTACCGGGGTCGGCGAAACGTGGGAGTCCGTCGGGTCCGGCCCTTTCGCGCCCTGGCGGGCCCTGAAGCGTGCATCAACATTTCTTTTATGTGGGTGTGCCAGATTTTCTATTTTACTTGGAATTGCAAGTGGTAATCCGGAGATCAACCTTCGCAAGTAAAAAGGAAATCAACTTCTTTCAAGTTTTCCATTGCACAAATATTTAAGAAAAGAGACATTTTGTTAATTTGCCGTGAAAGGTGATTTTGTTTGGCATTTATAGCCGATTTTGGCGTTTATAGCCGATTTACAATTCTTATCAATAATGAAAGACAAGATTTGTGATTTTTGTCTCTTTAGAAAAATACAAATTACAATGAAAAGCAAGAAAAGGAAGATCTAACTTTTCAGGAGATTGTGGGGGACTCGTTCAGATTGACGGTCGCAAGCCATGTATGGGCTTCGCCATCATCCATGCAGATGAGAACAGAAGATGCTCTTGATTCGCTTGGCTTGGCTATAACCTCAGGTTTTTAGAGGACAAAGACCAAGAGAAGGTCCTATGTCCAATAAAAAGCTAAGTAGACGGGCTGAAAAGCCACGTCTAAGCCATTGGAGGCAGCAGGAGAAGGCAAGGACCTTGGGGGGGGGTGCCCCCCAAGGGACTTTTGTCACCTTGTAGTGGTGGCCGGTGCAGAACTTCAGCAGAGTTTTTTCTCTCTTTTTTCTTTCTCTCAGATCTCTTTCTGATCTTTTTTTTCTGATCTTCTCTGATCTCTTTTTCCCGATCTTTTTCCGATCTCAATTTCAATGGAATGCTCTCCTATTTATAGGCTTTTGGTAGCCATTTAGGAGGGTTTATGAGCCTTAATGGCTTTAATGGGAGGAGTTACAAGATTTATTTCTTGATTTTGTAACTCCTTTTTCCTTGAATCTGATTGGCCGATGGAGATTAAGGGCTTTTAATCACCTTAATTACCATAATGGGAGGAGTTTCATGGTTTAAATGCCATGAATCAATTGACTTGTAACTCCCAAATGCTTGCTTCTGATTGGGCCGTCCAAAGAAATGAATTAATGACTGCAATAAAGCTAGTCAATTAACCACATTAATTGGTCGCCGAGCAGTCGAAGAGTCGCGGGCCATGCCGTGTCTTCTGGAATTCTTCTGGCGATGATCATCGATGGATCTACATGCTGATCGACATCGGATGAACATGTAACTTCAGACATTGATAGCTAAGAGTGGGCCGGTGACATCTGTCTTGTCGATTTCACGATCGGTCGGACAGAAAGTGCACTTTCTTGGTCGACCGGTTGGCGATCTTGGAGCGATCAATGATGATTTTATGCTTTTGACGGCGGATCCGAGATGTCGTCGGATATGAGTCAATTTAGAGCACTAAAAATCACATTTTCAGGAAACCACAGGGGCCAAAGTGCGCGAAACGCGAAAAAAGACGGAAAAACGGGTCACCGGCGGAAAATCCGGTGACCCGGACCTCCATGGTCGCCGGCGACCATGGGCCATGGTCGCCGGCGACCATGGACCGGCGACCATGGGCCATGGTCGCAGGGGCCTGCGACCATGGGCCATGGTCGCAGGGGTCTGCGACCCTGGGGGATTTTTCCCCTTCGGAGCCCGTTTTGCGGTCGTTTTGAGGTCTTTTTCGTCGCCGTTTTCTTCTGTATTTTTCTTGACATTTCTTCTCATTTATTGGCTTGATTTCCCTGTAGAAAACTTGATGAGAATCCTTGCATTTTTAGAGTGCAAAGTTTCTAATTTTCCGGGAAAGCCGAAGACTTTGTCGCGTAGAGCTGCTGATTTTCCGCCAGAAGTCGAAACTTGGTCAAACGATGTCGGAATGACCTGAAATTTGAGGTGAAGCCTCCTGAGCAATAAATAAGACCAACCATAGGCTTTTGTTTGAGTTTTGAAGCCGTTTGGGGTCCCGTCGATGCTTCACTTGATTTTGCTGCGGGGAAAATGCCGAGCTTTGATGTGCGGTCAAACAATGTCCGATTGACCTGAAATTTGACGGGGAGCCTATTGGAGTCATTTTGAGACGTTCCATGGGCTCCGTTTTGGATGTCATGGTCCCGGGTTGCTCCGCCGCCGGTAGGCTTGATTTTCTCTCGGAGCATCGAAACCTGGTCAAACGTTTTCGGAATGACCTGAAATTCGACGTGCAGCCTTTTGGAAGCATGTTGAAGCCACTCATGCACTTGGTTTGATGAGCGAAGGCTTCGGTGGTTCCCGCCGCCGGGAGGCTTGATTTTGCTGCTCGAGCATTGATGGAGGGTCAAACGTTGTCGGTTTGACTTGAAATTTGGCATAGAGCCCTTTTGAGACATGCTGGAGTCATCTGTAGGCTTTGATCGAAGTTTTGATGTCTCCGATGATGTCGCCGCCGGGAGCTCCCGTTTAGCTGTCGGAGAAGTGAAGTTAGGCCAAATGTTGTCGAAATGGCCCGAAACTTCATGTGTACTCTTCTCTTGGCTATCTTGAAGGATCTTGCAGTTTTTGTTTGATTCTGACAAGATTTGAATTTTTGGAGAAATTGCATTGCCTATTTATGGCAGGTTGCGACTTCATGCAGCTTTCTTGATTTGAAGAGGCAAAGTGACATTTTTGGTGTCAACATAGGTGGCAACCTTGTGACATGGAGAAGTAAGAAACAATCCGTGGTGTCAAGATCAAGTGCTGAAGCTGAATATAGAGGTATGGCAGTTGGCGTATGTGAATTATTGTGGTTAAGGAACTTGTTGAATGATTTGCGATTCTCTCCAAGAAAAGCAATGAATCTCTACTGTGATAATACATCAGCTATAGAGATTGCTCATAATCCTGTTCAACATGATCGAACGAAACATGTGGAAGTTGATAGACATTTCATCAAAGAGAAGCTTGAAGCCGGTATTATTCGTTTTCCATTTGTCAAGTCAGAATTTCAACTTGCCGATGTTCTTACAAAGGCAGTATCAAACAAAGTGTTTACAGGTTCTCTTGACAAGCTGAACATGTGTGATATCCATGCACCACCTTGAGGGGGGATGTTAGAATATGTGATTAGGAGTAATTATCTCCTATAATTGAGAGTCAGTCAAGGATAGAATCAATATGAGTAATTATCTCCTTACATTAAGGAGATAAATCTGTAATTAGGATTATACTGATGTAACAATAGAATATCCTATACCCTGTACCTTGTATATATATATCGGATAAGAGATCAATTAAACAATCAGAAAATTATTCCAACTCTTTGTGATTTATCACATAGTAGTGTAGGGTTTGGAAGAACCTCAGGATTGGTTTGTATTCAAAAGGTTCCTATCAATATAAGATTTACACAGTAGTAGATGTGAATTGTGATAATTATGTTGTCAAATATTTTTTCCAATGTTCAAGCATTTTGACACTCTGCTGACCCCTGCCTTTAAAAGCATTCTAGCCCCTACAATCTCATGGCCATTTTCCACACCATGGGTAGCCAGTTCTTTCATCTGTGTCAGTTGTTAGAGTCAAGATTTTTTGACCTTATTAAATAATTTTTGTCTTACTTGTCATTATGCCTCATTTGATTCTGTTTTGATTGGTCATTGGGGAGAGACATATTCAGAGACCCTGTGAAGATCCTGTAACTACATGAGACGTTCCAATGAGGAACTGCATACTTCTGATCCCTCATTTTCCTACATTGAAGGGCCCATGTTGTTTATCTGTTCCATTACTTAAGGATTAGAACGGAAAAGGCTAAGGATTTTTTGAATATCTCTTTGATTAGCAGCCTACAAACAAATGGTTAAAAAAAGGAGCACAAGCATTTTTGGAGGTAGGAAATGGCCGGCTTTGATATTTTTCAAGCATCCCCCTATTTTTTAGTTTTTACACCTATATCTTCTCCTGCAATCTTTGCACATGGTTCATGCGGGCTATGGACTTTTTGACAATGCATATGAATTAAAGTAAAATACCTGTCATAACGCACGGCTTTGTTGGGGTCATGATAGGGAAGATGGAATGCTCTCATGGCAAAATGGGCTAATATCAGCCCTGTCATTTAGTCATCCTAACCTTAAATTCACCCTTCTTAAAATTTAAAAGCCTCATGGCAAATAGAGCAAATAGAGCATGTAGCAGAAGAGAAGATGGTTGTAATGAAACAAGCACTTGGTCACCACTACTTCGCATTATAAATCCTTAAAAAACTGTCCATTCCTTAGATGATAACTAGTCCAACATGCAACTTACCCCAGTGGTGAGGAGTTGGGTTCTTATTTGGGAGAAACCCTCACCTCCCCACTATACCCCTGCATGTGTATGTGTGGGCTTTCTTCCCACTTTGGTGGGCTTCCTTCCCGGATATGTCGGGCTTTCTTCCCCGGTGCACGGGGCTCTTTAAATAAATAATATAAAAAAAAGGTCCCAGCCACCTAGGGCTTTCAAAATGTTACACGACCCATTAACACGATACGAACCCATATGATATTAATGGGTTTGGGTTGGCTTTTAGTGGGTTCGGGTCGTTAACGGATTAGACCCGTTAATACGTTAAGTTAACGGGTCGTGTACGAATTAAACCAGTAACCCGTTAACAACCCGCTTAACCCGTTAAAAATTTTTTACTCCTTAAATGTAAATAAATTAATTTATATTCATAAAGAAGAAATTTAAATTTATTATTTTATAGTGGATTTTTAGGTGGGATCCACTCGAGATCTTCACTTACAGTTTCATGTGACTTATTTATTTTTCTCTTTTTATTTTTATATAATTTTTTTTAAATTTAGAAATGACTTAATTATTGAACGGGTAAATGGATTGGGTCGGATAATCCGTTAAATTAATTGGTTGTGTTAGGATTATATTTTTTAAATAGTTAAGTTAATAGGTCCGATACGGTCTGAGGTGATTTTAATCCAAATTCGTTAATCGTAACCTGTCGGTAACACGGCAGAATTCACAGTCCTAGGGTTAAGAACAAAAAAGAAACCTATTGCAACATTTTCCCATCACACAATTTTCAACGGTGGGTCCCACGAACCACATGCTCCTGCTCAAAAGTGGACCAAGTGACGGAAAGAATCGTCCTGGGATTCTCTCTGCACCCTGCTATTATTGATTTGGCTTGACTTTTCCTTTCCTTCGTATGAGTGTTGCTGCTTTTCTACTGTCAGACATTTCTTCATGTGGAAGAAACACTGTGCCTGGGGGCAAGATCGAATGGGTAGAGTCTTCTCTCGGCTAGAAAACGGAATCTGAATCACCCAGAGGGGGGACCATTCATCAGTCGAAGAGTCCATCTGTATCTATATTTGATCTGGAATCATGGCTGCGAAAGAAATCAGCTTGAAACTCCTGATACACAAAGAGAAGAACCAGGTTTTGTATGCAGAAGCTCGGAATGACTTCGTCGACGTTCTCTTCAGCTTCTTGACAATACCCGTAGGGACTGTTATCAGGCTCGTTGGTAAGCAATCAAAAATAGGTTCCATGAGTACTATATATGAGAGTGTAGAGGATCTGGACGTGGAGTATCTACAGACGGAATCATGCAAGAACATGCTTCTTCATCCAAAGAGTGCTTCGGAAGAGCATTGCAGAAAGTTAATGGTGAATATAGATGATACAGAGCCTACCAACTACTACTTATGCACCAGTGCATGTCCTCTCAGCTCTAGCCATAAGCACTTGGTCAGCACTACTCGTTCTAGTCCGCTGTGTCGATGTGGAGAAATTGTGGATTGCAAGATGCCTATAGCGTCGAAGAATGGTTCAGGAAATGGGAAGAACGGGGTATTTGTTGAAGGAAAAATGACATATATGGTAACAGATGATTTGCAGGTATTGCCTGTTTGTATGGCAACAACCTTGGAGCTGCTCAAGAGATTGGGCGTCCATGATGCCACTGTGCTTGAGGAGAGGAATGTGAATCTTGGGTCAGAGGAGGTAAATGACTCTGTTTTTCTTTCATTCTTTATTACTTGCTGTTCTTTTTAAGGGCACAATTGGTTGAGTGCATTTCTAGCAGGAATATGTTTTTTTGTTGGGAAATCCCCATGGAACTGCAGAGGTTGTTCCTGAGAATTCACAATTCACTGTTTGATTGGGTTTTAGGTTGTTGCAATTTGCATAGCACAAAGCGAAAAGTCACATTTTATTCAAAATGCTCTTTTGCCATTAGCATTTTGAAATTGTACTTCTTGGGCACAACATTTGGGGCCTGTTTTTTTACAAGAATTCATAGGGAGTGGGATTTTTGAATCCTTCTCTTTGGTGGAGCATCCACAGATTCCATAATAATGCAAAGATGTTGGAATTCCGGAGATTCCAAAGGTCATTTGAGACTTTTGTTAAGTGACTGGATTTTGAATTTTTGAAATATATGCAAATGCAAGGTACAAGGCGTCACATCATGTCCATGAATTCCCAATATACCAAATTTTAGTAAGAAATTCTGGTAACTTGGAATTCTCCAAATTAGCATATTCCCAAATGCTAGCAACCAAACAAGGCCCTTAAGGGTCTTATTGTCTTATGGAATTCAACACCTGGAAATGACTGCAAAAGATTTGAATTTGAATTACACTGGGATATGATATGATCGAGCATTCTAGGGCACACTATGCTGAGTTGATATTAGATTAGGGCCTCTTTGGCTGGGCACAGGGTCCTAACAGATAAGTAGTGGTGTCCTGGAATTCTGTTTTTTATACAATTTGAATGGTGAGAATTCCTTTAGCTGCATGTGAAAAGTAACTTTTAGCAATGGGATATCGTTAGAATTTTGGATTTCAGAATGCTACTAGACCCTTGAGCATTTTTGAATCATACTATGAAGGGGACAACATTTGGAATTCTCAAAATCTATCCCAAATGCTAACAACCAAATAGGACCTTAGGATTAAATTTATATTGCGCGTCTATCCTTATCAAATTATGTATAAGTTGGACATTAATTTCCTTGGCTTTTGTTTTTGTTTTTTCGTTTCTTTTTTTTCCTTTATTTACTTTTTTGTCATACTAACCGGCCAAAGTGCACTCCTTTCAACTTCCAATGATTAGGTCTTGCATCTGCTCAAGCATTCATTGCTCTCCAAAACGCCTTTAACCGATGTCTTTTTGCCTGTGCAAGACACGATTGACCGGGTCGCCCTTGATCTCAAAGTCATGGTGCTTGATTCCAAAGACATGGCTCAATCTCACACAGAGAAAGAGAGTCGCAGCAATTCTAAAAACATGAGTGTCAGGCTCTTTGTGAGCAAATCCAGGAACAAGGTTTTGTATGCCCAAGTGGGGAAAGAATTCCCAGATATGCTCTTTAGCTTCCTCACCTTCCCTCTTGGCTCCTTAGTTAAATGCTTGGGTGGATGTATCAGCATGGGATGTTTAGATAACTTGTACAAGAGTGTTGAAGAGTTGGGCAACAAAGATTGTGTAAAATCTGAGGAACACAAAGCCTTGCTACTTGACCCAAAGCTTGTACCTTTTTTTGGTTCTACAAACCAACTAATTCAGATCAAAGAGCTCCCAAGGATACTCACCATTTTTAATTGCCACAGTTGTATTAGTAGTGGAACTTATATCACAGATGGTGACCCTGGCAAATGCGCTCATAGGTATGAGAAAATTCAATTAGAATTAATAAATCCGAAGTTTGATGTGGTGACAGAGCTTGGAGGAGAATTTATGGCTGGACCAGCTACATTCATGGTCACTGACGAATTGCTTGTAAAACCGCTTTCGTCCATCTCATGCCTCTCTCTTCTTAATCAGTTTAACCTCCCCTTTGGCGATTTGGAGGAACGGGTCGTAAGCGTGGGAGAACAGGAGGTAAAGAGAATCAACATTGGAACCTTCATATTACATTGTTTAGTATCTTTGGAAAAGCCACGGGGTTATTGAGTTGATTTGATGAGGGGCTACTCTTGGGCAACATTGCAAATCTTAAGATCCATATCTAGCCCACAGGTAGTAAATGTCACCCAGCCCACTGGAAATTCTTTGGTGTCATTTGGATGAGAACAGATGGGGAGAATTCTTCATGGTTCATTCGTGGGCTACCTATCCGTTCTCGACCTTTCCTCCTCAGAGGTGGAGGAAACTGTCTCAAGTACAAATTCTACTGTGGGCAGTTTTCTGCACCAGTTTTCTCCACATAAAAATGACACCCCACTAAATTATTGTTATTTATGTTTGGTAGGGGCTAGCCAACTAGCCAGGCCATGTACCATACCTTTTATCCATTGGCTTAGAAAATGACGTTGGATCTAGCCCACACGCTCAAAATCATGGCCCACAAGCAGCCCAATGTGGGCTTGATTCATGCTAATGTGGTCCTTCAGCAGCCCATGCATTGGTAATCATCCAATTTCATTCCATGAGAAATGAAGATCATTTATCATAAAAAGGAGGTTGATCTCTGACATATAAATGGTCCTCCAGAATATAGGAAGATAGATGGGTGTTACAGGCTAACTTTCTGCATTGGGTCACAAGTTAATGATCTTGGAAAGGAAAATTTGCATATGTTAAAAAAAAAAAAAAAAACTCTCAACTTCATATGATAGGCAGCTGATGAGTTTTTGACCATGTTTGCAGGCCTTGTCTCTGTTGAAAGCTTCTTTGATCTCGAAGACAGTTTTAAGCGACGTCTTCTTGAAAAAGCCAAAGCAGGTGGGAAGGAGATCTAGCCTCTACAGCTGAGGATTGTTGCATCTGCTAGGGATGTTAAAACTGAGGTCTGACTTTTTAAAGGATTGTGAATACGCTTTCCCTTCTCAATCTCCAAAAACCAATATATACTTAAAGTATCTGGGCTTGGCATGTCCTTTTTTATTGCTTGTAAAGAACTATGGCTTCTTAAAAATGGAACTTGTTGGAGTAAATTAAAGTCATATATGCTTAAACTATCTGGGCTTGGTATGTTCCCTTTATCGCTTGTAAAGAACTATAGCTTCTTCAAAATGGAACTTGATGGAGTAGATTAAAGTCTGTTTATTCTGTGGTATCCATACTAGTATAGGGTTTGGAAGAACCCCAGAATTGGTTTATGTTCAAAAAGTTCCTATCTATATAAGATTTAACACATTAGTAGATGCGAATTGTGATAATTATGTTGTCAAATATTTTTTTAATGTTAAAGCATTTTAACACTCTGCTGGCTCCACCTAATCAAGCATTCTAGCCTCTACAATGTCATGAACCATGGGTACTCAGTTCTTTTGTCTGTGTTAGTTCTGAGAGTCAAGAATTTTTTAACCTTATTAAATAAAGTTTTTTTTTTTTTTTTTTTTCACTTGTCATTATGCCCCATTTGATTATGTTTTGATTGATCATTGGTGAGAGACATATTCAGAAACCTTGTGAAGATCCTGTGACTAGATGAGACCTTCCAAAGAGGAACTTCATACTTCTTGTCCCTGATTTTCAAACATTGAGGGGGCCATGTTGTTTATCTGTTCTATTACTAAAGGATTAGAACCGAAAAGATTGTGAATTTTTTCAAGATCTATTTGATTAGCATCCTACAAACAAATGGTTAAAAAGGAGCACAAGCATTTTAGGAGGTGGAAAATGATTGTCTTTGATATTTTTCAGGCACCCCCTATTTTCTAGTTTTTACACCCATATCTTCTCATACAATCTTTGCAGATGGTTAATGCAGGCCTACCGCACCAGGAAGCTTGATATGGACTTGTAGAGCAAGACTCACCACGGTGGCATAAAATACTACAGTAACAACTAGATTCCTCGAGAACTAGGGGTTGCTCAGTTGGTTGGAAGCGCCACCTCTCAGCCGGAGACCAGGGATCAACCTTGGTTTCTTGCACTCCTTGTATCTCCGAGTTCTCTCTCCTCGTGTGTGCACCTGTGCAAGTCTCTTGGGTCCCATTCCCTACCAAAAATAAAAAATAAAAATTCCTTGTCCTAAATTCAGCAACATCATTTCCGGGGTGGGTAATTGATGTCTCCTGGTCATTCCCAAACCAGAGGAAGTAAAGATTTTCTGGGACATACAGGGGTGAGGCATTAATACATTACAGGTACAGTAGTTTCAGAAAATCATCTGAATTCCAGATGAAAGGTTGTTGCCTGAGAATTTTTTTTCAGAATAACAACCTCAATGGTCATCGAAATTTGGGTTAGAGCTTGGGATTCTAAATCTGGTAACCTGTGAATGGCAAAGAACAAGGTAACAAAAGTTATGCAATTTGCGAGAATACTGATTTAATGAAATTGGTTTGAAGATCCAAACGGGCTCCAATATTGGACGCGATGCTGCCCAATCAACGGCCAGTCTAAGTATGGTTAGTGACTCTGGTTATTTGAACATGAAACTTTGATTCTTCATGTTCGTATGTTGCACCTTTTGCCCTAGTATGGACTTTTAGGGCCAGTATGTTTGTATGGAATTGAATTCTTAGAAATCCTCACGAATTTATTCATGAAAGTGGAAAAAATTAAAGAAACAAAGGTGAATAAATATCCATAAATGGATGAAATAATCCTCCAAATTGAATTAAAGGAGATGGCAAATGAATGCCCAATCATACCATCCTAAATCAACTTTTAGGAAAGTAAAGGTCCTGTCTAGCTTGGTCTATTATATCCTTCACCCTATTTGTCTTTAATAATCATAGTTGTGGGACCCAATTTACCATGAATTCCAAGGTATGAAGTTTCATGCCAATGAAAGCAAAGACGTAATGCTCTCATCAACTTGTCATTTAATTTAGAAAAAGTCTTCTGTTCCCGACATCAGTCCCGATGTCGGACCGATTTACATGGGAGGAGGATAAAATGGGTAAAAACAAAATGCCTCCTCCCATGTGATCGGTCCCAACATCGGGACTGATGTCGGGACATGTAGCAGGGTTAATTTAATGAGCCCTGCTAATTGTCCCCGGATTTAATCCCGGGACTTGTCCCGAGTCCACATGATCCGGGGACAAGTAGACTTTTTGTAATTTAATTTATGTAGAATTGGGAAGCAGCAAAGCCAATGGGTGAAAAGATTTAGCTGGGCCTTTAAAGCATAGCTTGCTACCTCTGGAGTGGATTCGCTGTTTTCTCCTCATCCTTCCCATTCCAATACTATTGGATTTTCTTTTGCCACATGCTTTCAAATCTGGTGATCTTTTAAAGAGATCATCACGATGTTATTGAGAAAATATTGTTCCAGGTAAAATATTATGATAATATTGTTGTGGTGCATTCGAAATAACCTGCAATTGACTCACACACACAATCACACAAATAATCAAGTGGTCAATTAACTGGAAGAAGACAAAGCAATAATATACATGGTTGGGTGGGTGTTTTGTGGGGTGTGGCCGAATCTTATGGAGAATGATACCATTTGCTATCTTATGGTCAATTTGGAAGGAAAGGAATGCTAGGATCTTTAGGGGTTCTTCATCATCAACAACAGATTTGATATCAAAGGTCACCTTTAAAATTACGAAATGGGCTTTGGTTAGAAATGAATTCTCTAATTTTACCCTTAGAGCTTGTATGGGGTGGGGCTCTTTTAAGGAGAGGAGAACAATCCCTTGGTATTCTCCTCCTTTAGGGGTCTTTAAGTTTAATGTGGATGGTGCTTCAAGGGATAAGTCAGGTCCGGCTGGGATTGGAGGGGTGCTTCGCAATTGTAAGGGGGAGGTATTAATTATGTTTTTCAAGTATGTGGGTGTGTGTGATTACAATGAAGCGGAGGTGCTAGCCATCTTGAAGGTCTTCGTTTGCTTGTTAGTAGATATGACGGTACGCTTATTATGGAAAGTGATTCTTCTAATGCGATCGCATGGGTGTCTAAGCGGAAGACTAATCTTTGGAAGTTACATTTTCACCTAAATGAAATTAGAGAATTATCTATTGGAATCAATGTTTCCTTCCGTCATGAGGTTAGATCGGCTAACTCCATGGAAGATGTGTTAGCCAAGCAAAAGGTTGATAGGTTGCTTCCTTGGGTGGGTGTAATTATGTAATTGGTTGATAGGTTGCTTCCTTGGGTGGGTGTGTTTTAGTTAGTAGGGTTGGAGGTGGTGCATTTCTCCTGCATTTCCTCTTCCTCTTTTTCTTTGGTCTTTTGTACTTTATACCTTCCTTTCTTTGAATAAAATCTTTTATTACCGTTCAAAAAAAAAAAAAAAAAAAATACATGGTTCGGCGATGTGCCTTTGTCCACGGGACTCAAAAACTCATGCCAATTCTTTCCTCACATTATTTGCTTAGGGTTAGCAGTACAATTACATCAATTTATTTAACGTGGTCCATAAACAAAAATACCCTCAAGACCTAGATACATCTCAGCTAACCCAATCAACCATCCAGCTAACCCGGAATACAACACACAAGCCAGCAATGTTTGGGACATTTTTTTATAAAATCCTCAGCATTTGTTACGGCGGTTATAGTATATAAAACATAAATAAATTAGACTATACAATACTAAATATAGGCATTTATTTATTTATTTATCAAAAAAAGCACAAAAAAAAAAAAAAAAACCATAGGTATTTCTTTGTGCCTAGGGTCTGTGCCAGGACTATACTTTTGATAATCTGTACTCCCAAGTATGAGGGATGGGGTTATATATGTTCGAACTAGTTGGGTTCTAGTATTTTTAATGCCTTAATTAACAGCCTACAGATTAATGCTTACATAGGAACTAAACAACCTGCTAATTGTAGGACATGTCTGAGATGGACTTAGTCCCAGTGAGATGTATGTGAATGGATTAGTATCACACTATCACTGGTCTAGTTACACAAAACAGTATATTGCCATTTAGATTCCTTGACCTGTCTAATAATCAGTAGGTTCATATCGACAGTGCATAGTTGATTTCTAATGGTCATTCCCAATGAATAGGAAATAAAAATCATCTTGGTCTCATCATGGAAATAAAGATATTCTTGGTCTCATCATGGTCATTCCCATTGCTATTTTGAGGGTATGCTGCATCTTCTTATGTGTGTGAGCTCCCTTTCCACTTGTGTGCAGTAGCAGCCCCAAATTGTAGAAAATCCCTTCTAGTTTTAAAGAATTTTGTGATTTTTTTTCTTATGGCCCTCCAAATTTCAAAAAAAAAAAAAAAAAAAAAAGAAAAGAAAACACCCTTATGTGTTTAAAAAATTTTATGCAATTTTTCATATGTGGTCCTCCCAAGATTTTATTTCTACATAGTGTCCCTCCCAGGAAGAATTCTTGGGTCCGCTCAATGGTCAAGTGAAGAAGCTTCATAATAAAATAGAGTTTTTAATATATTATTGGGAAAACTACCGGAAAAAGCCCCTAAGGGCCCCCATGGATCGCTGTAGACCCAGTGAAATGTTAGAGACCGGAGAGGTCCTCCGGGCCCATTTTTATTTTTTTTTATTTGTTTAATGAAATGGTCGATATTGACCAATATGCAATACCCCTTATATAGTTTACACGATGCTGTATCGGGCAGAAGCCACTTTCATTCGATGGGTTTACCACTTCCTGCGATCATCCCTTCCGGCCAGAACTCAGAGTCCATGACAAACTCGGATTCCCTGCATTAAGAAGTTAGTAGACACTTTTAAACACCTTCTTTTACTGAATGATCCCCCTGAAAAATCATAATATGTTTTATGTTTCCGCTTCTAATTTGAGAAACCCTAGAGAATCGAAATATAGTCCCTGGCTTTGCCTTAGGGAGATGTAACAGCTGTCGGATTTGGGATGCATTTTGTCTACAAGTCCCCTTTTAAGCGACATGATTATGGTTCCCAAGACATCATCAAATAAATTAATAGTAATGGTCATTGTTTTTGTGTGTAGTCTCTTAAAAAAGCTACTGTTACTATATTCTGCAATTTATAAGTGCCACAGAGTATGAATCTGATCAAACATTTCATAAGGAGGGTTTGTTACAAAAAGATAGCCGATTCAGACCGGATACATTCATTATAGTCGATGGATTCCAAAATATATCTATTCTTCTCCATCTAAGGAAGCTTAGATTATATTCTATCTTGTTTCTCCATCCTGTGAATGGTATATAAACAAAGATAGTAATTATAATATTTCATTATTTGCACTACTATCTCACATTGCTACGTAGGTGTTTGTCTTAATTTAAGCACATCTTCCTCACCAGCTAAAGTGTTTTTTTGTTATTTAATGATAGGATGCCAGACAGCAAGGTGTTGTTCATATTCCACTATGATGGCCGGTTCGAATTCGATATAATTCGTCCGGTGTACAATGGAGGAAGGCAGAAGATGAGATATTTACCGATTGACATATCATATGCGTCTCTGGTTAATGAAGCAAACGAAGCAGCCAATTGTGGCCCATCAATCCAGAAATTAAACTTACAATACCTCTATCACAACGAACGAGCATTTTCACTTACCAGCATTGACGATGATAACGACGTAAGGAGAATGTTGAAAGCATCAGGGAATGATGTGAATGGTATATATCTATACGTGTTCAAATGCGTGAATGATGGGCAACATACAGGAGGCGAACAACAGAGGTACGTGTATTGATTTTACCACTGCGCTTGTTAGTTAACAACAACTACTTTCTTTCCACTCTTGCTTACCTTTTCAGTGACTTGTTGTAGGTTTCAAGGGACTTATAAAGATCAGCCTTCTTTGAACATAACGAGGAATGTGTCAAGAGTTTTCAATCAAAAAGAGGTCATGGAGCCATTTCAATCTCATGAACTGCCTATTATTGATCTGAATGTGGACGAAGACATGCATTTTCAGACCATACATAATGATTTTAGTCCACATCAGCCAATCGGAGAAGAAGAATTTCTTGATTATATGGATGAAATGTGTCTTCAAACTGTACCTAACGATGTGAGTATATATCAGTTGGTCGGACACGAAGAAACTGTTGATGATACAGACGTTGGAGAAGATTGTCTTAGTAAAATAAAAATTGAGAAACAGAGTCCCAACAAGAATATCCGTGGAATCCCAACGTTCAAGGGCGAAGTCAACACTGACACAGCGAATCCATCCAATATGGCAAATGTCTCCACTAAAGCCCCACATTTAGATCTAGATGACAATATGGTGCCTGAGGAGGTGAACACGGATGTCGGTTCCAACTCTTCAAGGCAAATGTGGCTCGGTCGCGAATTTCCTGATCGACAGAACTTTCGAAATACTCTTGCTAAGTTTGCGATTTATGGAAACTTCACGCTAAAGCACCTGAAGACCAACCAGACCAAGGTCACAGCATGTTGCAAAGATCCAGAATGTCCCTGGCGAATTCATGCTTCCATTGTCCAGTCGGGGCCGCAGTTCAAGGTCCGAACTTATAATCCAATCCACCGATGCTCGAAACCAATGATGGGTATGGCGCATCGACAGGCAATGTCAGTACTTATTACAGAGTTCATCATGGATAGAGTCAGGCAAAACCCAGATCTGAAACCAAAGGAGATAATGAATGACTACCAGATGGAATTTGGGTCAACAATTAGCTACGGAAAGGCACTTATTGCAAAGGAAATGGCACTTCGTGTAGTCCGGGGGTCGTACGAAGAATCATTTAAGATATTGCCTCTCTATTGTATTGAATTACGAATGACCAACCCTGGGAACGTAACAAACATAGACACAGTGGATGACCGATTCAGGAGATTTTTCTGGGCATTCGGACCATGTTTAAGATCGTTCACGTGCTCCATGAGGCGAGTGATTGCTGTTGACGGCACACATCTCCGAGGCAAGTATCCAGGTGTTTTGCTTGTAGCCGTGACACATGATGCCAACCACAAGCTCCTCCCCATTGCTTTTGCCTTTGCCGAGGCGGAACGGCGTGATAGTTGGGAGTGGTTCCTCGCAAACTTGTTCATATCTTTGGGAGAGCCCTCCAATTTGACTATTGTTTCGGACCGTCAAAAGGGTCTTGTCCCAGCACTCAAAAACACCATACCTGCAGCTGTATATTGTTACTATTGCCGGCACATTGCAGAAAACATAAAGACAGTTTTTAGTGATGGGGCTATCGTTATGAAATTTTGGCGTGTGGCAAAATCATATAGGTCCTGTGGGTACGAGGTTTACATGACGGATATACGTGCAGTCAGCCAGGACACGTTCAACTACATAGACGCGATTGGACGAGAGCGTTGGGCGAATGCATACGTACAAGGGCGTCGGTATGAAATTCTGACTAGCAATGCGGCCGAATACACTAACAGCCCCTTAAGAGACATAAGAGTCCTTCCTATTACTAAACAGGTAGAAGAGATACGTGCCAAGTTAATTGATTTCTTTCAAAAGCGTCATCTCTTTTCCCAAGCGGTGTCCACTCGTCTTACTCCGTATGCAGAGAAAATGCTAAGTCAAGAGATGGAGGAAGCTAGACGAGTTCATGTTAGGGTGGTTGGCCTCGTTGAATTTCAAGTTCAATCTGCAGAATACGTTAATGTGGTTGATCTCGAACGAAAAACCTGCACGTGTCGGAAATGGCAGTTATTGGGTATCCCTTGCTGTCACGCACTGGCATCAATGAAAGTCAGAAATTATGATCCGTACGTTTTTTTGCGAGCATTGGTATCTTTCATCAGTGTATCGTTCCACTTATAATGAAGTTATACATGCCACTCTAGACAACAAGCAGTGGGAGCATACATCAGACGTGAGGGTCCTTCCACCAATAGCTACCAAACAGCCAGGACGTCCTCGTAAGAAGAGGCTTCGAACCGAAGACAGTTACCGTCAGCAGAAGGTGGTAACATGCTCTAACTGTAGAGGAAGGGGACATAATCGTGGAACGTGCCGCAATCCTCCAGCCCACGCTTGACTTGAATGGTGAAGGAACCCTTCTTGGCTTTTGATTCCATTTTGAGGCCTTCATAGTTGTACATGTGTTGTTGATGTATATATATATACATCATTTTTTGAGGTAGTATTATATGTGACGCTTGTAGACCAATCTGTAAACGGTCGAATAATTTTTTGGGCAATGGTGTTAGCTTGTACATGTAGAACAAGGATGCCACATTATAATTAATGACAGTGGAGTGTTCTTTTGTGACTCTTTTTTGTAAAATATGAAATTATAAGTGAAACGAAGCATGATCTTATTTAGAGCATTTTTCTGTCCAAGTCAGATATTACACTTTAAAATACATAATCAGATCCATATGATTGGTCCATATCACTAACTTAACTGGTATGACAAATGTTTGTATGTGATGATATGTCAGTTAAATGGTCGATATCGACCAGTTAACTGGATTACTAAAATCTGCAGGGAAGGAGTGTTCAGTTAAATGGTCGATATCGACAAATTTATTGATTTAAGCAATACATGAAAGTAGACGGCATCAACCACTTACCTAACTGGTTTTTAATTTTCCTGCACATCCAGTTAACTAATCGATATCGACTATTGCAGAGTATCTATAGGAAAATAAACTTCCAGTAAAATGGTCGATATCGACCATTTCAGAATCTCTTCATGAATATAAAGTTGCAGTTAAGTGGTCGATATCGACTACATAACTTTTATAAAATATCTCTGCATTAAAATAACTTGCAGTTAAGTGGTCGATAACGACTATTTCAGAATCTCTGCACCAAAATAAACTTGCAGTTAAGTGGCCGATATCGACTATTTAACTGTCATTAAAAATCTCTGCAGAAAAATGAACTTGCAGTTATGTTGTCGATATCGAGTAGTTCAGAATCTTTGCAGAAAAATAAACTTTCAGTCAAATGGTCGATATCGACTATTTCATCTCTTCAGTAAATCAGTTAAGTGGTCGATATCGACAATGTTTATAAACACTTTTTATACTGTCTGTGAATGTATGAGCTGTCTAAAATGACATACATTGAGAGGGGATACCTATACATAGCTTAAATTAATCAAAACATCTGTCCAATTTCAGAGTGCTAATTACAGGATTTGAACGCAATATACCATCAGTACATAATTGGATTAACCATCATAATCAGCTGCACATTCCAATGTAATAAACCAAGATCTTTACAAAAAATACATCCAATCCAATTGAGATGTGCTAATTACAGGATCTCCAACACAATATACCATCAGTACAAAATTGGATTAACCATCATAATCAGCTGCACATTCCAATGTAATAAACCAAAATCTTTACAAAAGAACATCTGTCCACTTGCAGAGTGCTAATTACAGGATCTCCAACTCATCCTACGAAACTATTAGAATCTTTCAAGGGTAGTCTGTCAAATCAGTTAGATCGAGCCTTTTAGCATTTAGTTGCCAACTCCTCTTGAATATCTCCACAACAATCTTGTCGTGGAAATACGGGATATGGGACTGCGTAAAGCTGATTGGAAGACGGTGCACACAGTATGTAGCGAAGGCCAATGCAAACACTCCACAATCATTGGCATTATGCTGATGCGGTATGTCCGTCTTCTCCTCCCACGACCACAGGTATGGGTCAGACCAGTCAAAATGGCTGTAACCTTCATTTAGCCAGCCCACCTGCAGGACACAATGACAAAAAAATGAATTTCTCCACGTGTTTAAGAAATGAGAACGTACAAATTGTTTGTATAAGAAATGAGAACGTACAAATTTCTCCGTGTGTTTAAGAGTACGACGGTCTTTGGGCTTGCTATTGTAGAACTCCCATCTCTTCTCGTTGACGTATCCCACGAGTAGGGCAAAGTACAACCTGTGGTAAACAAAGAAAACTAAAGTCCACGCTTCCCTTGCTTCCCATACTCGTTGCCCATGCTTGCCAAAAACATACTCGTATGCATTGTCGACTCCTGAGCGCCACCAACTCTGCATGGAGTATACGCAAATTATCATTTGTGGGATCATAGAAGTATAATGATAGCAAGTTACGTACAAACAAAGTTAATAATATGAAAAACTTATGCAAACACTTGAGTCAGCAATGAAACATGAGTCACATCCATCCCTGAGCAGTTCAAAATAATAGTACATGATGTTTGTGTCCATCCACGTTCCCTCGTCAATGAGCTTGTGCAAGTCATTGGCCTTTACCATGGTACATATACTGTCCAACTCATCCTTCCTGCATAACAATTTAATGTCAGACGGACTCATGGACTCCACGACTCTCTTGTGTAGAAAGTCATATCCATTAGAGTACGCGTACCTCTTCTCAAAATATTCCTTGAAGCCTTTGAGGAAGAACTTGTCCACTTCAGATAGCACATAATCATGTTCAACGATAAAATGGACATAGTCATCAAATTTCACAGGGACTTTGCGCATACATGGCATGCGTTTTATCCTCCACACCAACGAATGTAAACTGGCCAAAGGGGCAGAAACGACTAAGGCAGAAGAGCTGGAGATCGGAACAGGCGAGGCAAACAATGATCTGCTGATTGGTGGTGTATTCAGGACTTCCTGAAATTCGGGGGGGACTTGCATCTGTGGCATACCCTCAGCTTCAGGGTTGTGCAGTGGAGATGAAGGCTGCATCGGTTCCGCTTCAAGGTCATGCTTTCTAGGGGAAGGCGGTATCGTTCCTGATTCATCGGCCTTTTGTGGAGGACTGTCTTGCACCGAAACAGCATGTCGTTTACTGCTCTTCCTTTTTTTCGCAGGACTTTTCCCAGCAGCTTTCTTCTTGCTTACAAAAGTGATTGTTATTTTCTTCTTTGCCAAATCCTCCTCAGACTGTGAGCTGCTGCACCCATCCATTGAGAAGTCTTCCCAACTTGTCCCAAGATAGGGCTTGAACTTAGCCAACTTTTTGCCAATTGACATATTCAACTTCTCCATCGGAGTGTTCTTGCGTGAGGCCTGCTGAAGAGAGCGCTTTATTCGAAGCACCAGATCCTGGACCTGTACACATTAACAACATAGCTCATCTCAATTGACGGATAATCTATCGATATTAATATGAAATATCTGAACAAAATTACTTAGTGTGGATAAGATCACAGTGTATATCTCACCGCCTTAAGAGGGATGGCCAGTGCAGTAGGAACATCGTCTGCATCAGGCACATCGGGTCCATCAGTCTGCTCGCCCTCGGCGGTTGATCCGCATTAGCTTGTCTTCCAACATACAGGACCGTGTTCTCACGGAACCACAATATATACTCCTCCGTATGCTGGGCTATAGTATCCTCCGCACCGCACAG
Organism: Umbellularia californica; assembly: GCA_028538565.1. Taxonomy (NCBI): domain Eukaryota; kingdom Viridiplantae; phylum Streptophyta; class Magnoliopsida; order Laurales; family Lauraceae; genus Umbellularia; species Umbellularia californica. The sequence continues at coordinate 44,912,802 of JAPQWN010000009.1, forward strand.
TCCGAGTTCACTTCTTGCATCCCACATAGCCTCCACCTCCTTATCCATATTTTGGCTGTAGTCATACACATGATGAGACTTGCGTTCTTGTCTAGTGATTGGGATGTTGAAAGGCGGTGGGACTACTTGCATCAGTCCAAACTATTTCATAACCCGCCACATATTATGTCGTTCAACAATCCAGTAGTAGATCAAGACTGTGGATGACGACATCAGACTGCGATCAACCTTTGAAACCTTGTTCAAAAACTTCTTCCCGAGGCACGAATAAGGCTGCCAGGTGAACTACAAAAAAACATCATTAAAATATGAAATTATGAGAAATTAAAAATTCCAATCATTGAGAAAAGGAAATGATAAACTTAATATGTTGTTCCTCTTGATTACCCCATCAGCATGCATAGCATTGAGCTGCTTCTTTACTTCTTTCACAGTTGCTAGGCCGAGGTTTTTAGGCAGCCTCTTTTGCCAAGTTTTAAATAGTGGGAATCTAATATCCTTTTTCCATGACTCTTTTGGCTGGGGACACTTTCCAATAGACATTCGAGTATAAGCCCACAACTGCACCATTTAAAAAAATTTTAATCAGCCCGACGCAGTCAATTTAGTAAATGAATCCAGTTAATGTAAATAATTGAAAATTCAGACCTGTAACAGCTGTAGCGGTCCTGTTGGTGTCCTTAGTTGATGGCCCTCTGTCTCGCCATGCTCAACGTCTACTTCCTGAGCACCAGCTATCTGTTCAGGGCTCCATCGAGATGCATTCGTCAACATCCTATAAAGATTGGCCAGACAAGCTGGTGCCCATGCATACGGCTTAAACTCTTTAAACAGTTCAAGTAAATAGGCGGGTCTGCGAGCACCGGAAGTTTGAGTAATAATTTGGCCAGAGACAAGGAAAAATAGATAGGCCCAAGTGGCGAATATCTCATGATCCTTGTATTTCTTGAGCTTCTTTTTCTGCGCCTGTTTCTCCGCCTTGAAATTATCTTCAAGCCACTTAAATTTAACCGTTATCCCCACATAGTGCAACTTTGGCTGTGGGGTCAACCCAAGAACCTCTTGACAAATTTCTTGGACCATCCTGCCCGGGGATGTCCGTTCGGTCACTAAATTGCCATTTATAGGCAGCCCATACAAGTACGCAACATCTTCAATAGTTGCCTCGCTGGATGGGAAGTGGAAAGATGGTCTCAGGGCGCCACCTCTCGACTAGTGCTGTAATTAGTGTATAATCGATGACAATGCAATCAATTTCTGCGAGGTGATGTAGCCCAACCTGCCTGACATAGCTCTTCTGCTGTTTTGTTAGCTCCCAAATATGTTTATCTGGATTTGTTGGTATGCACCGAAGGCGACCGGACTCCCGCATATCGCAATAATAAGAAAATCCAGTCAAGTTAAAATGTGTATTCCAAAAGAAAGTCCAAAAATTGTAATAATACCATACGCAGAATGATATTAGTATAAGTTACACAAAGGAAGTAACGTCAGCACGTATGGAGTTAAGTTTCATAATGCAACTTGTATGATTCATACCTCTCCTTGGCGGATACCCTCCGATATATGATACCGTTGGTTGTAAATGAGAGTTGTTGAAGCATCGGTGGCTTTTTCTTCATTCGTCTACAAAGTGAAAAATAATGCTAATTAAATATGGATATACAAACCTATCATGTTAAATATGTTGGACGACAGTTAAGAGTATGAAGTCAATGCTAAGTCCATGCCAAAAAAAAAGCGGAACGTCCAGTCCATGCACAGTAAGACACTTTGTACAGAATATCACAAAGTTGAAATACCAATCAGACATCTAAAATTCATTCACCATGCAATTGGGATGAAGTCTGGAAACCAAACTCAATTGCATGAAATTTGAGAATATCACAAAGTAACCCTGACCAATCAGACATCTAAAATTCATTCACCTTCCCCTCTGTGATAGGCTCATTCTCATAGCACTGCTAGCTTATTGATAAATAGAACATGTTTTTAATTAAAAAAAATAGATGGGTGGTATAGAGTCACTGCAAGCCTATTTGGCATTAGGTAGTATATTGAAATGTTTTTCATATCAGGGAAATATCAAAAGAAAGAAATATGTTTAAATGCTTTATGTTCATACTTCATACTGACATTTTCCTGTCTATCCTGCGTTTTCCTTTTCTGATGCTTATTTCACGTAACAACTTTTCTACAAGTTTTCATCCATAGTGAGCAGGCTTTTTTTATGAAATAGTGGCCAATTTGTGCCATCAACTTGTATTTGGATAGAGATAAATCTGTTGCTTAGAGATAATTTATCTAACTTATGTATACAAAAGTGACAAATGACTCGTACTCAAGAGGCAGCTCCACAAGTGTGTGCCTGACAAGGTTTTCATACGAGACTGAATGTTGTAACAGGGCAAGTTGATCGGCAACAATCTTTACCTTACTTTTACTGTTTGAATCTGCTTCTTTAAGACTTGATGTATGTGAGCATTAGGTTGAGAGGGAAACATCTGATCTAGTGCCTTGCAAACCTCTCGAGAGGTCTTTATTTTGAGCACTGGTGCTTCCATGGAATGTGTCATGGTGGAATTCAGTCAACTGCTCTGAAGATGATCAGCTTGTTTTTAACCATTCCCCTATTTCTCGGACACTTGACTTTAGTGCTTGTGTTTGTAAAAGGTTGTCAGGGTTACATGAGCTGTTTTTTACCTTCCCAAATTTTGATAGAACCTTGTGAATGTGTTTCTAGACATTTTAATTGAATATGTGAAGCGAAGTGCGCATTATTTTTTTCAGGTGTTGTGATGAATATAGCCCTAATAACTTTCTTTCAACATTTCTTCAATCCAATTCTTGGATTGGAAAGTGGGCAACATTCACTTAATGTGATACTATGAAGACCAACTTCTTTATATCCAAGGTGTAAGCACATTATGCATCAACTATTGAGAAAGTTCAATGTGATGGAATCACTCATTCAATCAAGTATGTGCTGGACATACCTAAACTTAAGTGTCTTTTAGCACATTAACTTTCACAGATTGCTACCTGATCTTCTGCAAGTGCTGACTGCTGGACATTGAATTGCTTGGAGAAGTGGAGAAGTATCCCAACTAATGAGATTCCATTTCCACCTGCTCCAAGATTGATGAATGGATGGCCATGCACTGACATAATGCCACTGCTCTATCAAAAAATCTTATTTGAGAGTGCTCTGTCTCAACATTTACGCATGCATTCAATTCTGATTTATAAAGAATTGATGCAGTTGGTGATGGTTTTGGTAGTAGTAACTTGATATTGATTGTTTAGAATTTGACCTTGGTGGGTGGTTGCTTCTGATGGAAACAGTAAAAGGATAGCTATTTGTTTATTTATGAAATTCAATCTTTGATGATATTATTTTGTGCCCAAGTCGATGTGTCTTATAACAATTAAACAAGAAAAACCTAAGAATGTAATTAAAGACTACAATACCTAAGAAAAACCTGAGAATGTATTGTTAATACAGAAGATTATTAACTACAATACATTGCAGGGACCTATCAAAGACTTTTCAATGTAGACATTGGCCAAAATACTTCTTTCAACTACCTATTGAATTTCAAAAAAAAAATGTTTGGTTTGAAATAAGCAAGCAAATGTTTGGTTCCATTTAGTGGCTGGCTTCTGTTCAACAACCCAAGCAAAAGATGCTGCACACAGAACTTGGTTTGATCTTTTAACATGATGAATGATGGTTCAGTTCAATGAATGCAGTGCCTCCTTTTGAGGTTAATGCTGATCCGTTTTTTAACCATAAAAATGGATTTTAGAAATTGTCGATATCCACTGCGAGGCACGGAAAGGATGATCTGCAAACGGTTACGTTCGCAAGAACCTACAACTGTTTGGTTCCACCTTCCGAATATGGCTTCTATTTCAATAACCCAATCAAAATACGCTAATGCCTACGGAAAGGGGTTTGTTCTATTCATAGAACCATCGAAAACATTTCTAACTTAGGGTAAAAGCGAAAGAAATGGTAAAAGACGCACCTCCATGTGAAGATCGCGACTTTGAATGGAAAAGGAGGGAAGACGCCAAAAGCTTCTTTGGGACCACTGGCTGGGACCAGAGCTTACAGGGCAAATGTCGGTTTCGACAGACGAAGGGAAAAGGGGGGAAAGGGAAAGGAGACGAGCGTGAAATGAGGGAGAAATGAGGTTCAAGTAGTTATGTAAAATCACTTGAATGGTCGATATCGACCATTTCATTAAACAATTAAAAATAAATAAAAATGGGCCCAGAGGACCTCTCCAGTCTCAACATTTCACTGGGTCTACAGCGATCCACGGGGGCCTTTAGGGGCTTTTTCCGGTAGTTTTCTCTGTATTATTAAAAGGATTTCTCGAATTATGAGCGTGCGACCACTTGGGTCTGCCCCTGCATGCCCGGGCTCTTTTTCCATGTGAGTGAGCTGTTTTCCGTGGGTGTGGGGCCATGGGTTCTCATTGGGGCCTAGCCCCGGTGGTTGTAAAATAAAATAAAGAAAAATATTGTGTGGGTACCACATGCACTGGATTTTGCTGACTCAAAGTAGACGAGAGAAGGAAAGAATCCTGTGAGGAGTTTCCTTTTTTCCTACTCCCTCCTCTTTTGCATGCTTTTCCTTTTCATCATAGCACATGCTTTCATTCAAGTGGAAGAATCACCCCCTGCAAGCCGGTTGGCAAACAGTAGAAAGGGAAAGAGTCTCTGTCTTCTCTCTGTGAGAAACCGGAATCCAAATCCCCCAACCAGGAAAACCGTTCAACAATCCAAGAATCCATCTGGGTTTGATCTGGAATCATGGCTACCAAAGAGATCACCCTGAAACTCATGATACACAAAGAGAAAAACCAGATTGTATATGCAGAATCTGGGAATGACTTTGTTGACGTTCTCCTCAGCTTCTTGACAATGCCCCTAGGAACAGTTATCCGTCTCACTGGCAAGCAATCAGAGATGGGTAGCCTCAATAACTTATTCGGGAGTGTGGAGGATCTGGACGAGCAGTATCTACAGACAGAATCATGCAAGAACATGCTTCTCTATCCTAAGAGTGCTTCGGAAGAGCATTGCCGAAATTTAATAGTGAATATTGATGATACCGAGCCTACTAACTACTACTTGTGCATTGATGGGATTAATTCGCTATTTGGTTCCGGCTTTCATGACTATAAGTACTTTCATGACTATAAGCACTTGATCAGCTCTTTTCCAGATAAGAAATGTTGTTGTGGAAGATCAATGGAGCGGACCATACCTAGGAAAAATTCAATGAATGCTGGAGGAGATGGGAAGGATGGAATGTTTGTGAAGGGTAAAATGAGATATATGATAACAGATGATTTGCAGGTATTGCCTGTTTGTATGAGGACAAGCTTGGAACTGCTTAAGAGATTTGGCATTAGTGATGCTGCTGTGCTTGAGGAGAGGAATGTGAATCTTGGGCAAGAGGAGGTATGTGATCGCTCTTCTTTCTTACTTCTCTGTGTGTGCTGTGTGAATTTACAAGAGTCTGGAAGAGACCACAACAATTGCTAGGTCCGCCGCTGTCAGTCTTGGTGTCTATATGTAAAAGCATAAAAGGAGTGGTAGTTGTTTTGATGATTACTAATTATGAGCAACTGAACTTCTCTTTCCTACATTCTCATACCATGAGTATTAGTAAACTCATAAGCAAAAGTTCGGGAAATCCACCAATGAATATTGATAATATAGATATTTTGTATAACTCTATAAGACATAGAGCTTAGATGATAGGTAGCAAAGTTTATTGCTTTCGTTTGTTACTTTTGATTTTTCTTGTATTGATGGAGTATGCCCCTTTTTGGATGCTTATAATATCATTCTGATGAAGACCTACCTAACTTACTCTTAGAAAAAATATTAGAGCATAAAAGGGGTGGTAGTTGTTTTGAAATATTAGAATTAAAGACAAGTTGTTTTCAGCTATTAAGGGAAAGTTTTTAATTGTTATTTGTAAGTTTTAAGGTTTTTTTATTTTTATTTTCATGAGTGACTGCTTGATTATGGTTGGTTCCTGGAGGGGAATGGACTTTGATGAGTTGTTTCATGCTAGTGGGACCATTTGATAGATGATGAATGGTGGGATTGTGTGCATTTAGAATTGACTCAGTGAGAGTCACAACCTTAGGTATTTCGGTATTTGACATCTGAAAATTCATGTTTCCACTTAGTGCTGGTTTCTTTATTGGAATTTGAGGAATTCCTTTCAGGAAAATTTTATAATTCTCCAATATGTGGAATTCATGAATCATCCTCCTTTGTACTTGTGCGTCCATAAATTTCAACAAAATACTGAGGGGTTGGAATTTCAGGAATTTCAAAAGTAATTTCAGAGGTGATAGGAATTTTGGAATTATGGTGAACAAACATGGCATTTGCAAATGCCAAGGAACTGGCAATCAAATCATGTCAAGATATTCCCAACACACCAAATTCTTGTCACAAATTCCACTAAAAGAACAAACCCTTAACCATGAAAGGCGCCTTACGGAAAAACCCTCAAAACTTTCTGAAATTGTAAACTACCCCCCTACTAGAGCTAAACTAACTCGAAAAGCTACCAAACTTTACACACACTATTCTAACACTAAATTGGACTCACTTAGCCACCAATCTCACTAAGTTAACTAAAAATATAATTAATTAGTAATAAGAACAATATTAAGGGCCTAGACCTTACACAGCCCATAGTCCCCCCTGGGAAAATCTGCTGGTTCTACCACTCTATGTTACTCTGCATGTGGGAGTATTGTGAAAGTCAACTCATATATCCTCATTCATGTCTTTTCTTTATAAGATAAGAAACATGAGAGTTTTAGAGGGAGTTGGAGAGAGGCCCTAGAATAGAAGACACCATTTTGAAAATGTCCTCTCTCTCTGTTTTTATTTTCTTTTCTTGTTAGGTTTTAGCCCACCCTCATGTGGTGGCCCTACAAGAGAAGCTAGTTTTTTTTTTCCTCTCCCATAAATACTCATACGCTCACCCAAGTCCTTAACCATCAGTGTTATAGACAAGGACTGATCCGTGACCCTTTTTGTGGAAGGGAGGCACCTCACCACTGAGTTACCAGTTGATTGGCCACAAGACCAGTTTGATACCTTTATTTGTGGGAAAGAAAGTGCAAGACCTTGTTTTCTCTTTTTCATTTCTTCTTTTTATTTTCCTCTTCATCTAGTAAGTGAAAAGTTGGTTTCTTAATTTGTATAATAGAAGGTGATCCCCAAGGTAATATCTATTGCGCTTGAGAAGCTTATAAACTCTTTTCTTTCATAGTAGATTTGATTGGTGGCTTGTTCTTATCTTAGTTGGCTTTCACATAAAATTGGTGGATTTGCATTTTTACATTAGAGGGTCTTCTCTTTGAGGGATTGATTTTCTTACGCTCTTCTCTCTTTATTTTCATAGATTGCTTTCATCATAGCCATTATATTTGTTAAACTTCTAATTGATTTATACAAAGGGAAGAGACATGCATCTCTCCGACAATGCTGCGGTTACTGTGCAACAACTTTTGCTTTGGACGTTTGAACTTCAATTGTTGCGTCTGCATCCTAGCAGAAGCTATTTCTTTTGTTCCAACTTCCAATGGTAGTAATAGACTGGGTTGTTAGAGATTAGGGATTATAAAAGTTTAATTATCTTAGAGAAATTGCTCCGATACCATGTAAAAAGTACACAGAAGCCCATGGATTTACTCCATTTACAAACTCTCAAATAATTGCAAAAGAATTAAATTTGAGTTACAGTGGGACATGACATGATTATGACCAAGCATTCTACTGTATAGACTGCATGAGTTGGACATGTTCACCATTCATGATCATTTGCTTTTTTTTTTCCTATCATTTTTCTTTCTCATGCTAACCTGCCTAATATCCACACCTTCTTATAAATTCTACTTCTTTCATTTATTAGGTCTTGCATCTGCTCATGTTAGCATGATGGCTCAATAGGAAATAGGAGCTATCATTACTGATTTGACCATACCATGGACCATGAACTATCATTGTTGATATGACCTTACCATGGACCAGCAGCATGGGCCAGCTGACATCAGGCATGGTGCAAAGCTGGGAAACCATGGGCAACAGTAAGCCCTCTGGTTCTTGGCTGAGGCTATAAATAGAGGCATATCTCTCTGTGTTAGATAGAGAGAGAGTCAAGAACATAGAAAGCTAATACAGCTTGAGAGAGAGTCTCTGTGGGTGTACCTGGGATTGGGGTTGTGTGAAAAAACTCCATTGTAATCTGTACTCATAGTGATACTCTTGCCGTCTTCTCCCGTGGATGTAGGCTCAAGCCGAACCACGTAAAAGCTTGTGTTATCTCTCTGTGTGTGATCTCTGTTATGTGTGGCTTGATTGATGATCTAAGCACAACAAACTGGTATCAGAGCTTTGAGTGATCGGAGGAGATCCGTTGAATCGGATTTTGAAAAAGCCATCAATTTTGCTGATTAATTGCAGAAGATCAGACGATCTCGAAGTGGGCCACAGACCTGCCTGCTTGATCGCAGCACCCAGGTTCGGCGAAATCGCCGCCGCTGCTGCCTCACCGGGAACGGGGGTCCGTCGCCGCCACACTGTTGCCGTGGAAGAAGAAGAAGACCGGAAGAAGGGGTAGGGACTGTCCCTGTTGAGAAACAGGGCAGAACCAGAAGAAGAAGAGGAAGAACCGGAGAAGAGCCATCCGCCGTCGCCGTTGCAGCCCTGCCGTCGCCGGAAAACTCATCGCTGTCGTCGAGCTGTGCCGTGGACGAAGGAGAAAAAAAAACCGATCCAACTCCTCTCTTGTTCTGCGAAAAACAGAACCAGACGAAGAACAGAACCTATGTTCTGTTATGTTTAAGTGGAGAAGTTGACTTGGTACTGGTAGTCTGAAGTACCAAGGGAATTTATGGTCCCTGAAGCACCACATAAATTGGTGATCCCTCAGTCCTGGTTGTAGGCCAGGCCAGTTTCGGGTCAGGTTGACCTGGTCCACGCAGGAAGCCCAGAAGCAAAGCATAAAGGTGCTGACGTCATTGCTGATGTCAGCAGATCCGTACGGTCAAAATTTGATTTGACCGCATCAAAGGCTGAAAATTAATTTCGCGATATCTTGGAGATTCGGAGTCTGATTGGAGATCCGTTCGAACCTACGGACTTGTTACGAGCAGATCTACGCAGTTGTGGAAGAAGATTGGCTGTCAAATAGTCAACCAAAAAGGTTGACTGATCAGAGCATAGAAATTTATTTCTGCGATATCTTAGCCATCCGAAGCCGGATTTCAGATCTGTTTCTTCCAGCGTGCTTGTGGTGATCAGATCTACGCAGGTGCGGTAAGAGATTTGCGAAATGGCCGCAAAATTTGAAATTGAAAAATTCAATGGCAACAATGACTTTAGTCTATGGCGTTTGAAGATGCATGCTTTGCTGGTTCAAAATGGTTTGCATAAAGCTTTGAAGGGAAAGAATGCTTTGTCTGACAAACTGTCAGATGATGAGAAAGAAGAGTTATTGGAAAAGGCATACGGTCAGATTCTGCTATTTTTAAGCGATGGTGTACTGCGAAAAGTTGCTCAGGAGAAAACTGCTGCTGGCATATGGCAAAAGTTGGAGAACTTGTACATCACGAAGTCTCTCACAAATCGCTTGTACCTGAAGAAGCGGTTGTTCACCTTACAAATGCAGGAGGGTATGTCTATTTTAAACCACCTTGATTCTTTCACAAAAGCTATTATGGACCTTGAAAATATAGATGTTAAAATTGATGATGAGGACCAAGCCATTATGTTGTTATGTTCATTACCACCCTCGTATGAAAACTTTGTTGATACCATGATGTATGGTAGAGAAACTCTATCCAAGGAGGATGTTGAGTCAGCCTTAAACTCCAAGGAGTTAAAGAAAAAGGTTGCTACAGAAAACAATGACAGTTCTGGTGAGGGTTTGATAGTGCGTGGCAGAACAGAGAAGAAATGGCAGAACAGAAGAGGCCGCTCTAGGTCAAAATCAAAAACTAGAAAATTAAAGTGCTTCCAATGTCATAAGGAAGGGCACTTTAAAAAGGATTGTCCAGAGCGTAAAGGAAAGGAGAAAGCACATGATTCTGGAAATGTAGCCGGTGTTGCAGAAGACAGTTCTGATGGTGCAAATGTTCTCACTGTTACCATTGGTAGCTCAGGTGATGAGTGGATCCTTGATTCGGGTTGTTCCTACCATATGTGTCCTAATAAGGACTGGTTTGCCACTTATCATTCTATAGATGGTGGTAAAGTTCTAATGGGGAACAATGCAGCCTGTAAGGTTGTTGGGATAGGATCAATCCAAATTAAGATGTATGATGGTATTGTAAGAACTTTGTCTAATGTTAGGCACATTCCAGAGTTGAAGAAAAATCTGGTTTCCTTGGGTATGCTTGACTCCAACGGCTGTACCTACAAAGCTGGAGGTGGAGTTATGAGAATCTCAAAAGGTGCTCTTGTAGTGATGAAGGGACAGAAGCAAAATGGCCTCTACCTTCTTCAAGGTAGCACAGTTACAGGTGCTGCTGCTGTGACGTCCTCAGATTCAGATCTGGAAACTACCAAGTTATGGCATATGCGACTTGGGCATATGAGTGAGAGAGGTATGGATGAGCTGAGCAAACAAGGTTTACTCTGCGGCCAGAAAACAGGAAAGCTGGACTTCTGTGAGCATTGTGTCTTTGGAAAGCAATGTAGAGTCAAGTTCAGCACAGCAGTTCATCGGACCAAGGGCACTTTGGATTATATCCATTCTGACCTTTGGGGTCCCTCTCGTGTCCCTTCTCTGGGAGGTGGCAGATATATGTTAACCTTCATTGATGATTATTCTCGGAAGGTTTGGGTATATATCTTAAAGCACAAGAATGAAGTCTTTGCACAGTTCAAGCAATGGAAGGCTATGATCGAGAAGCAGACAGGTAAACAGATCAAGCGCTTGAGGACTGACAATGGCTTGGAATTCTGCGGAGGTGCTTTTAATGAGTTCTGCAAGAATGAAGGTATTGTGAGACATCGCACAGTCAGAAATACACCACAGCAGAATGGAGTTGCAGAACGGATGAACAGAACTATCCTAGAAAGGACCCGCTGCATGCTCTCTAATGCAGGGTTACCTAGGAAGTTCTGGGCGGAAGCTGTTAACACAGCTTGTTATCTGATCAACCGGTCTCCATCAACAGCTATCGAGTGTAAAACTCCTGAAGATGTATGGTCTGGATATCCTGCTGATTACACAAATTTGAAAATATTTGGTTGTCCTGCTTATGCTCATGTGAATGATGGTAAGCTTGAACCAAGGGCAAGAAAGTGCATATTTCTAGGGTATGCAGATGGGGTGAAAGGATATAGGCTTTGGTGCCTAGATGGAAAATCACCCAAATGCATAATCAGCAGAGACGTGACTTTTGATGAGTCTGCCATGTTGAAACCGAAGGAGTGCATTGATGCTGGAAATGACAAGGGTGTCAGTAAACAGGTAGAGGAGCAAAACGGTGTTAGTAAACAGGTGGAGCTTGAGAAGGAAGCTTCGAAAAGCTTGCAAGAGAATTTGCAAGAAAATGTCCCAGATCAGCAGGATGCAGGCCCAAATGTGGAGAATGAAATTCCGCAAGAATACATGCTTACTAGGGACAGGGAGAGGAGACAGATTAAGCAACCTCAAAGATATGGATATGAAGATATCGTTGCCTATGCTCTTAATGCAGCAGAGAGTATTGAGTCAGAGCCGGTCACATATCGGGATGCCGTCACTAGTAAAGAATCAGCAAGATGGGTCGTTGCCATGAGTGAGGAGATTGATTCTCTTCATAAGAATCATACTTGGGAGCTGGTGAAGCCGCCGAAAGGTCAGAAGATTGTTGGTTGCAAATGGGTCTTCAAGAAAAAGGAAGGAACTCCAGGGGATGCTAGGTTCAAAGCAAGACTAGTTGCAAAAGGCTATACTCAGAGAGAGGGTGTTGACTTCAGTGAAGTGTTCTCTCCTGTGGTGAAGCATAGTTCTATCCAGGTGCTACTTGCTATAGTTGCTCTATTGGACTTAGAGCTGGAGCAGCTTGATGTCAAGACTGCGTTTTTACATGGCGAGCTAGAAGAACAAATTTATATGCATCAACCAGAGGGGTTTGAAGTCCAAGGTAAGGAAGATCATGTTTGCTTACTAAAGAAATCATTGTATGGCCTAAAACAATCACCTAGACAGTGGTATAAGCGTTTCGATACCTTTATGGTTGGAAACGGTTATTGCAGGAGTGGGTATGACAATTGTGTCTACCACAAGAAGCTTCTAAATGGTTCTTTTATTTATTTGTTGTTATATGTTGATGATATGTTAATTGCTGCTAAGGACATGTTTGAGATCAACAGGCTGAAAGCTCAGCTCAGTGGTGAATTTGAAATGAAAGACTTAGGTGCTGCAAAGAAAATTCTTGGGATGGAGATTCAAAGGGACAGGAAAGCAGGCAAACTGTCCTTGTCACAAAAGGGATACCTTGAGAAGATTCTGGAGCGCTTTGGTATGCAAAGCTCGAAACCTGTAAATACTCCATTGGCAGCCCATTTTAAACTTTCCGCTGCTTTATCACCACAAACTGAGGAAGAGGTGGAGCACATGTCACATGTTCCTTATGCTTGTGCAGTTGGGAGTATCATGTATGCCATGGTTTGCACAAGACCAGACATTTCACACGCGGTTAGTGTAGTTAGCAGATACATGGATAACCCAGGAAAGGTCCATTGGCAGGCAGTGAAATGGATACTCCGCTACTTGAAAGGTACTACTGATGTTGGGATAGTATATGATAGAAACAACAACACTTCTGAAAGTGTTATTGGATATGTTGATTCAGATTTTGCTGGAGATTTGGACAGAAGAAGATCCTTGACAGGTTATGTCTTCACTTTTGCTAGCGGTGCCATTAGTTGGAAGGCAGCATTGCAATCTAAAGCTGTCTTGTCTACCACTGAAGCAGAATACATGGCAGCTACGGAGGCAGTGAAGGAAGCTATTTGGCTGACAGGCTTGGTTGGAGATCTGGGATTGGAACAGAAGCTGACAACTGTTTTCTGTGACAGTCAGAGTGCGATCGATCTGACACACAATCCTAAGTATCATGAAAAGACCAAACACATTGATGTTAGGGCACACTTCATTCGAGATGTCATTGCTGAGGGTGCCATTGCAATGATTAAGATTGCTACGGCAGATAATCCAGCAGATATGATGACAAAGACTATTCCAGCAGTCAAGTTCAAGCATTGCTTGGACTTGATCAGTGTCATCAGTACCTGAGTGCCCTAAAGGGCAGATGGAGACGGTGAGACGTATTCTGTGCTATGAGGATCAACTCCTATGTTCGCCAAGGTGGAGATTTGTTAGCATGATGGCTCAATAGGAAATAGGAGCTATCATTACTGATTTGACCATACCATGGACCATGAACTATCATTGTTGATATGACCTTACCATGGACCAGCAGCATGGGCCAGCTGACATCAGGCATGGTGCAAAGCTGGGAAACCATGGGCAACAGTAAGCCCTCTGGTTCTTGGCTGAGGCTATAAATAGAGGCATATCTCTCTGTGTTAGATAGAGAGAGAGTCAAGAACATAGAAAGCTAATACAGCTTGAGAGAGAGTCTCTGTGGGTGTACCTGGGATTGGGGTTGTGTGAAAAAACTCCATTGTAATCTGTACTCATAGTGATACTCTTGCCGTCTTCTCCCGTGGATGTAGGCTCAAGCCGAACCACGTAAAAGCTTGTGTTATCTCTCTGTGTGTGATCTCTGTTATGTGTGGCTTGATTGATGATCTAAGCACAACAGCTCAAGAGCTCATTACTCTCCAAGACGCCTTTAACAGACGTGTTTTTGCCCATGCAACACACCATTGATGAGGTCACCCTTGGTCTCAAAGTCATAGAGCTAGATTCCAAAGATACAGCTCATTCACACACAGAAACAGAGATTGGAAGCAACTGTAGGAAGATGAGTGTTAACCTATTTGTGAGCAAATCCAGAAACAAGGTTTTGTATGCCCAGGTGGGAGAAGAATTCCCAGATCTGCTCTTTAGCTTCCTTGCCTTTCCTCTTGGTTCCATAGTTAAATGCTTGGGTGGATCTACTAGCATGGGATGTTTGGATGACTTGTACAAGAGCGTCAAAGAATTAAACAAACGTTGGATGAAATCTGAGGAAACCAAATCCTTGCTGCTGGACCCAAAGCTTGCACCTTATTTTGGTTCAACGAACCAACTAATTCAAATTAATGAACTCCCAGGGAAACTCACAACTTTTGGTTGCCCAAGTTGCTTTGATGATGGAATTGGTGTTACTGACAGTGGCTTTGGTGCATGCTCACATGGAAGCCGGACAATTCAAGTAGAAGCAATAAATCCAAAGTTTCGTGATGTGGTGATGGAGCTCGGAGGAGCATATATTGCTGGACCAGGAATGTTCATGGTTACAGAAGAATTAATTGTGAAACCGCTTTCGACCATCTCAGGCATCTCTTTTCTTAGTCAGTTTAACATTCCCATTGGCGATTTGGAGGAGCAGGTTGTTAGTGTGGGAGAAGAGGAGGTAAAGAGAAGAAACATTCCAACACTGTTTGGTATCTTCAGGGGCTATAGAGTTGAGATGATGGGGGGCTATTGTTTGGCAGTATTGCTAATCTTGAGGCACATATCCGGCAGAGAATGGCCGGCTTGGCATTATTTTAAGAACATTTCATTATGAGAATGAATGAGGAAAAACTTGAATGGCTGGCGTTTTTTGAGAGAGAAAATCTAGAGGAGGGAGATAGAGTGGGAGAGATTTTATAGATGGCAGAAAGGGAGAGACAATGCCTACCAAATAAGTTTTCTTCATTCATTCTAATATTGCCAAATAGTAGAAAGTTAGCCCCTCTGGAAACTCTTAGATTTATCGTTTGAATAAGAAAAAAGGGCGAGGATTCTTCATGTTTCGTATGTGTGATGTCTATCCTTTTTCTCCACTTTACCTCATATGTTTAAAAAACAGAGGTGGAGGAAACTGTCCAAGTTCAAATTCTACTGTGGGCAATTTTCTCAACCTGTTTTCTCCACATGGAAGTGACCCCCCACTGAGTCATTTTATATATCTTTGGTTGTGGCTAGCCACCTAGTCAGTCCATGTACCTCACCTCTTTATTCATCTGCAGAGAAAATGAGGTTGGATCTAGCCCACAAGCTTAAAATCACAGCCAACGTGCAGCCCAATGTGCGCTTGATTCATGCTAGTTTTGTCTTTGAACAGCCCATTGGTTTATTGACAATCATCCACGTTTCATTCCAACAGAAATGAAGATATTTAGCATCACAAGGATGTTGATATCTAGCATATAAATAGTCTTCCAGAATATAGTAAGATGAATTGGCTGTTACAAGCTGACATTATGTATTGAATCACAAGTTAAATGATCTCGGAAAGGAAGATTTGCATATGAAAATAAAATAAAATAAAATTTTAAAGTTCACATGTAAGTGATAGGCAGCTGATGAGTTTTTGATTGTGGTTGCAGGCCTTGTCTCTATTGAAAGCTTCTTTAATCTCGAAGACGGTTTTAAGTGATGTTTTCTTGAAGAAACCAAAGTAGTAGGGAAGGAGATCTAGCCATGGTTCCATCTGCTAGGGATGCTAAAGCTGAGGTCTGACTTTCGAATGGATTGTGAATACACTTTCCTTTCGGAATCTCCAAAACTAATCTTAAACTGTCTGGGCTCTGCATGTCCTTTATTGCTTGTAAAGAACCATATGGCTTCTTAAAAATGGAACTTGATGGAGATGATATGTTTATAACTAAATATTGTTATGTAGTAACCATACTAGTTTAGGGTCTGGAAATATTTTCTTCAATGTTCAGGCATTTCTACACTCTGCTGGCACCTGCCTTATCCAACATTCTAGCCTCTACAATCTCATGTCCATTTTCCACACCATGGCAAGCCATTTTTGCCTGTGTTAGTTTTGAGAGCCTAGAATTGCCAACCTTATGAAATAAAATTTGTTTTGTATATCTCATTATGCCCCATTTGATTCTGTTTTGATTGATCACTGGTAATAGAAATATTCAGAGACCTTGCGAAGATTCCATGACTATATGAAACCATCCAATAAGGAAATACATTCATTGAATGGCCCATGTTGTTTATCTGTTCTATTAATTATGGTTAGAACTGAAAAGGTTAAGGATTTTTTCAACATCTCTTTGATATTTGATATTTTTCAGGCATCCCCTATTTTCTGGATTTTACAACCATATCTTCTCCTAATCTCTGGAGATGGATCATACAGGCCTACCGCGTGCCCCAAAGCCTGATAGGGACTACTGTTAGCAAGACTCACACCAGTATCATAAAATACTACTTTAACAACTGGAATCCTTTATCTGTCCTAAATTCAATAACACCATTTTAGGCAGCCTAATTGATGTCACATGGTCATTCACAAAGCAGAGGAAGTAAAGATTTTCTGGGACATACAGGGGTGAATCATTAGTACATTACAGGTGCAGGAGTTACAGCATGTCATCTGAATTCCACATGAAGGTTGTTGCCTGAGAAATTTTCAAAATAACAACCTAAAAGAACAATTCGAGATTTGGCAAGAATTTGGGATTCTTAAATTCTACTATCAAGGAGGCCATCCAACATTCCCACAAGCTAAGCACTTGGGCAATGATATACCCAGAGGCCCTGTTTTGATCCTCCGAGCTCAGTTTCCCCTCCCTCAATTTACTGGACTATCTCCAACTCTGGTTACCTGTTAGAAGTTATGTCAAAGAGTCAAAGAACAATGTAACACAAGTTTTGCAATTGTGTATACTGATTTAAATGAGATTGATTTGAAGATCCAAACGGGCTCCAATATTTGACTAGGACAGGCTGCGGCCCAATCAACTGCCAGTCTACGCATGGCTAGTGCACTATGGTGATGATCGGGAAACTTTGGCTCTTGATGGTTGGTGCATTTTGAAGGGCCTAGTATGGACCTTTTGGGCCTGTTCTTTTGTATGAAATTGAGTTCTTACGAATTATCAAAAATTTATTCCTCATAGTGGATAAATTGAAGAAACAAAAGAGAATATCCGTAAATGACTTTGAAATAATCCCCTGTTAAATGGAAATTGAAGTAAAGACTATGGCAAATGAATACGCAGTCATACTATTTAGGAAATTCAAAGTCATATCTACATTGCCCCGTATATCCTTCACCCTTCACGTCTTTAATAATCATTTTTTGGATACAGTTTGCCATGAACTTGAAGGTATTAAACCAATGGCTTGCTACTTCGGGAGTCGATTTGGAGTTTTTACCTAACCTTTCTCATTTTCTCAATCCAAAAGTGTTGCAATTCTCTCACTGCTTTCAAATTTGGCAATCGTTTGAAAATCTTGCGATGTTATTGAGAAAATATTATTCCAAGAAAAATATGTGTATAGTATATAAAACATTAATAAATTAGACTATACAGTACTAAACATGCAGATTTATGTATTTAGCAAAAAAACAAAAGAGGCATTTATTTGTGACTGGGGTTAGTTTTGGGTCTTGTCGTTCCATCTGCATTGGGTCATAGACTTGTTGGTCATTTAATGTAAAGCTGAGGGAACGACATTATGATCATATGCAGTTCAACTTATCCGGGTTCAATCTGATCTGGAGAATGGAAAGTTGGAATAGACAGGCAAAAGATTGGCCCCATCAGATTATTCTAACCACTTGAAATTTAAAGAGTTTTTGTTTATGCATTTTCTTGGCCTTCAATCCATAACCCTGACTAAAGGTTACATTAGGTACCAAGTGAGAAATCCATTACTCATTCCCGTAGTTTTAAGGATTCTTCATTGAGGATTTGTATAGCCCAAGATTTTACATCGACATAGGTCTACATCAGTGAAAATAGATGAGAAAATTGATCGATGCATAAATTCACAAAAGTGGAGGTTGGACTTTAAAATATTCAAAAATGAAAATTTCCGTTGTTCCAAATCCTCGAGGATTTACAAGCGCTAATGTGGATTTTCTATATCTTATGAAAAACGGTGAGGAATCCCCGCGGATTTGGTTCGTGAACGTCATACATAGGTCAAATTAGTATCAAATTGGCCTACAATCATGTTGCTGGTGAGTGGTGGAGTGGTTGTAGCCAAATGAATCCCACTAGGGAAAATTTCTCAGGGGTAAATTGAAATGCTTTTAATTTTGTAACCTTCGGGTCCCACATAGACCGAGAGTGTCGGAAGCAATCTTACAATGAATTTTCTCTGCCCCATCCTTTGCATGCTTTACTTTTCTTTCTCTTTTTGTAGTGCAGTGGTTTTCCACAGTCCAGACATTTCTCCAAGACGAAGAAGCTCTGGGTGGAGAAAAATCAATCACAAACCATTCAACAATCGAACAACCCATCTGGGTTCGATCAAGAATCATGGCTGCCAAAGAAATCAGCTTGAAACTCCTTGTACACAAGGCTAAAAACCAGATTTTATATGCAGAATCTGACAAGGATTTCATCGACCTTCTCTTCAGCTTCTTGACAATGCCCATAGGCACTATTATCCGTCTCATAGCCAAGCAAGCAAAAATAGGTTGCATGAGTACGTTATATGAGAGTTTGGAGGGTCTAGACGTGCAGTATCTACAGACTGAACCATGCAAGAACATGCTTCTCCATCCAATGAGCGCTTCAGAAGAGCATTGCAGAGATTTGGTTGTGAATATTGATGAGAGAGAGCCTATTGAGTATTACTTCTGCGAGGCGTCACTTCCTTTCCGCTCTGATATTAAGTACTTGATCAGAACTAGTCTTTCGGGGAAGGAATGCCATTCTGGAGTAGCAGTGAATTGGAAGATAAGTAAAGAAGAGTCCAAGAATGGTGCAAGAGATGGGAAGGATGGAGTGTTTGTTAAAGGAAGAATGAGATATATTATAACAGATGATTTGCAGGTATCGCCTGTTTGTATTGGGACAACCTTGGAAATGCTTAAGAGATTTGGCATCAGTGATGCTACTGTGCTTGAGGAGAGGAATGTGAATCTTGGCTCAGAGGAGGTTAATGACTCTGTTTTTAGCTTTTCGTTTTCTCATTTCTGTTTTCCTCTTCTCACTCTTGGCGTTTTGTGGGCAACCCTATGCAGTGGAAAAAAGCATGAAAAATAGATACAGTTTTTTTCGCTTTTGACGAAAATTTCATATTTGGTGTGACCGCTTTTTCTGCAATAATTTTGAGAATTCGATATTTGAAAAGTGAACTCCTCCTGGGATGCGGGTTTATACTTTATACAGCTGTATATAATTCACAATCTTTTATTTTTAGGGGAAAAAAAAGAAGGACCGAGAGGTCTGATTAATTCTGCAAATTGATGGTTAAGCAGTATCTTTGTAAGACTGTTGATGAGCCTGAATCAGCCCTGTTTTTCCCTATCCATTTAGGTGATGAAATGCATATTTAGGAAGCACGGTTGTATTTTATTTGAGTTTTCTTGAATTTAAAATGGTCCCATGTGATTTTGGTATTTATTCATACATTTTTTTTTTCATTTTAATACCTTTCATATCCCCAATTTCACGAATTTATTCGTCAATTTTTATCATTTTAATACCTTTCATATCCCTTGCTTCTCCTTCCCCGTGTACGTAGGTGTGAATTCACCGAACCACGTAAATCCTGTGTTAATCTTGTGTGGCATGATTTGGATTGCTTGTTGAACGCATGCTTCCACACACACGATCACAACACCAATCTCTAACATTCTTCATCCAAGGCCCTGGAGTTAGTGGGAACTTTTTTTAGAGGTGGGAATGGTAGACCCCCGCTTTGGGAGAAAATAACTTAGTTCGGGAGAACAAATTGGTTTGATAAAGATTAATATTAGGCCCTTTAAATACACTTCCTGGCATTCCAAACAGCCCACCATAAAGCCAACACACACAGAAAAAAAAAACAGTAATGTTCTTAATTGGAGACACACACACACAAAAAAAAACAGTAATGTTCTTATTGGAGAAGTTATGGGTCAGCAAGCCAACATTTGAGGCATATTGCAGTGAAACATAGCGTGCTCAGCCAATTCCACGTCAATGCTGCACCTGGCACATTCCACAGCAGTGTTAGGAATTAGAAAGATAGGAACAGATCTTATGGAAAGGGCTCTCTCAGAGGGTTTGATTTTCTTATGCTTGCTCTGTTAGCATCTTTCCATCATTGCTGCAGCCACTGTGCAACTTCTTCTATTATGTACTCTTGAACCGTTATTGTTAATTCTGCAGCCTGGGCCCTGGCACAAGCTCTTTCTTGCTCTTGCATCAGCTATTATTTTTCCTGTTATAGTAATACATGGGGTTGTTATAGAACAAAGATTTTAAAGATTTATGGATCTTAGAAATTGCTCTGATACCATGTAAAGTTATGCAGATAAAAGCATTACTCTCCAACAAGGCCCTTGCATCTATTGAATTTAATTAATGGCACAGTCTTCATAGAGTTGGAAATGTTCACCCTTCATAATCCTTATCTTTTACTCTGTTTTTTTTGTTATACTAACCTACCTAACATATACGCCTTTGTACTGCTTTTATTGATTAGGTCTTGCATCTGCTCAAGCATTCGTTACTCTCCAAGACACCTTTAACAGACATGTTTTTGCCTATGAAAGACACCATTGAGGAGGACACCCTTGATCTCAAAGTCATGGTGGCTGATACCAAAGAAGTTGCTCAATTTCACACAGAAAAAGATACTAGCAGTCACTCTAAGAAAATGAGTGTTAACCTATTGGTAAGCAAATCCAGAAACAAGGTTTTGTATGCCCAAGTGGGAGAAGAATTCCCAGATCTGCTTTTTAGCTTCCTCGCCTTTCCTCTTGGTTCCATGGTTAAATGCTTGGGTGGATGTACTAGCATGGGATGCTTAGATAACTTGTACAAGAGCGTTGAAGAATTAGGCAACGAAGGCTGCATGAAATCTGAAGAATGCAAAACCTTGCTACTTGACCCAAAACTCATGCCTTTTTTTGGTTCCACGAACCAGCTGATTCAGATTAATGAACTCCCAGGGAAACTCACAATTTTCAATTGCAGGATTTGCTTATCTAATGGAACTGGTATCACAGATAGTGACTCTGGCACCTGCTCACATGGGAATAATATAGTTCAAGTAGAAATCATTAATCCAAAGTTTCGTGATGTAGTGGCGAAGCTTGGAGGAACATTTATGGATGGACCAACAACGTTCATGGTTACCGATGAATTGATTGTGAAGCCGCTTTCGACCATCTCAGGCATCTCTCTTTTTAATCAGTTTAATATCCCCATTAACGATTTGGAAGAGCAGGTCGTAAGCGTGAGAGAAGAGGAGGTAAAGAGAAGCAACATTCTGACCTTCATATTACATGGTTTGGTATCTTCAACAAAGCCTAAGGGCTATAGAGTTGAGTTGATGGGGGCTACTTTTGGGCAATAATACTAATTTTGAGGTCCATATCCAGAAGAGAAGTTAGCCCTCAGCAAATTCTTAGGCGTTGTTTGGATAAGAAGAATAGTTGGAGAGAATTCTTCATGTTTCATTATCATTTTCTCCAACTTTTCTTGTAGGTGGAAAGATAGAGGTGCAAAAATTTGGTCCCCACTCAGTTATTGTTATATTTGTTTGGTTGGAGCTAGCCACCTATCCAGGCCATATACCTTATAATTTTATCCATTGATTGAGAAAATGTGGTTGTATTTAGCCCACAGGCTTTAAATCATGGCCCACATACAGCCCAATGTGGTTTGTTTCACACTAGCTGTGTCCTTTAACAGCCTATTGTAGCATTGACAATCATCCACATTTCATTTCATGAGAAATGGAGATCATTTATCATCATAAGGATGTTAATGTCTGATATATAAATAGTCCTGAAGAATATAGGAAGATGGATTGGCTGTTACAAGCTGAGAATTATATCATCGGAGCACAAGTTAATGATCTCAGAAAGGAAATTTTACTTGTGAAAAAAATAAAGAAAAATTCACATGTAAATGATAGGCATCTGATGAGTTTTTTTACTTGTTGCAGGCCTTATCTCTGTTGAAAGCTTCTTTGATCTCCAACACGGTTCTAACCGATGTCTTCTTGAAGAAGCCAAAGCAGTTGGGAAGAAGATCAAGCCTCTGCTGCTGAGGATGGTTACATCTGCTAGGAGTGTTAAAACTGAGGTCTGACCTTTTAAAGGATTATGAATAACACTTTCCTTTCTCAATCTCCAAACACAGTATATGCTTGAACTATCTGGCTCGGCATGTCCCTTTTATTGCTTCTAAAGAACTATTGTTCAGTAAAAATGAAGTAGATTGAGGTCTATTTAAAACTTCATAATGTTCTTTATAATCCATGCCAAGTGTGGTGTATGGAAGAACCCCACAATTGGTTTATGTCCAAAAAGTTACTGTCAATATAAAATTTTAGACATCAGTAAGTGTGATAGTGTGTTGTTATTTATTTATTTTTTTTTTTTTTTTGGAGTTTAAGTCTATGCTGGCTCCTACATTTTCATGCATTCTAGCCTCTACAATGTTTTGGCCATTTTCCTCACCATGGCTAGCCAGTTCTGTCATCTGTGTTGGTTTTGAGGGTCCAGAATCGTTGACCTTATGAAATAACTGCAGTATCTTATTCCTCATTATGCACCATCTGACTCTTTTTTTGAATGATCATTAGCAAGAGACATATTCTGAGACCTTGTGAATACACAGACTATATGAGACGTTCCAATAGGGAACTTCATCTCTGCAGATGGTTGATGTGGGGCTACCGAGCGCCGAAGCCCGATATGGACTTGTGGTAGCAAGACTCACTAAGTATCATAAAACACTACATTATCAACTAGATTTCCTTGGTTGGGGTTGGGGCTGGGGTTGGGGGTCTTTTAGTTTGTCATTGTAATTGATGTCTCATGATCATTCCCAGAGCAGAGGAAGTAAAGATTTTCTGCAATATACAGTGGTGAAGCATTTAGTCCATTACATTTCCAGTAGTTACAGCAAGTTATCTGAATTCTGGTAGTTCAAAATAACAACCTCAGATATTCTGCTTTGAGAAGGCCATTGAACAGTCCATAACTTGAGAACTTGGGCAATGGATAGAAGGCTACCCAGAGGCCCTGCTTAGATCCTCCGAACCCAGTTTCCCTTCACTGAATTTGCTGATTATCTCCAACTCTGATTACCTGTAAGTTGTTATGGCAATGAACAAGGTAACACAAGTTAGCAATCGCAAGAATACAGACTTCAATTAACTTGGTTCGAAGATCCAAACAGTGTGGTTAGACAGAAAACTTTGGCTCTTCTGTTCATATGTGGCACTTTTGTTTACGTGCATGTTGGAGGGCCTGATATAGACCTTTACAGCCTGTTCAATTGTACGGTATTGTATTCTTGCCATTTGGGAATTTTACATGAAAAATAAAGTGTAGTAAAGCATCAAATTAAGAGAGAATAAAATATAATGGGGTTTTAATGGTATTTCGGTTTTAGTTATTTGGTATGGAATCTTTTTGACTTTTCATATAGAAAAGTGGAGTGTTTTTTTAGTCTTTTAGTAGAGAAAAGGAGTTTTTTGTTTACTTAAAAAAAGATGGAGGGAATTTAAAATTTAAGCGCTATCGATGTGACCCCTTATCTGAAAAATGAAAGCTTTACTTGACTTTTACTAATCTAGTAAAGTGTCAAACAGGCCCTGTGCCACCGAAGTAACAAAAGTGAATATCCATAAATGGTGGAAAGTCGAGGTCATATCCACATTCCCCAACATCCTTCACCCTTCATGTTTTTAATAATCATTTGTTGGACCCAATTTATAATAAATTCCAAGGTATTAGATTTCATTACCAAGAAAGCTAAGAAGTAATCTTCACATCTAGTTGCTAGGGTATTACTAGCGCCAGACTCAGATCAGTTAATGTATCTACATTTAATTTATTTAGGATTGGGAAGCTGCAAAACCAATGGCTATGAGAGGTTTAGCTAAGCCTTAAAAGCATAGCTTTCCCCTGCAGGGTGGATTTGGTGTTTTTCCCTAGCCTTTCTCATTCTCTAATCGAATACTATAGCGATTTTATTTCTCTGGTTTCAATTTTGGTGATCTTTTAAAGATTTCAAGAAGTTATTGAGAAAATATTATGCCAGGCAAGATATTATGATATTGTTAGGACATATTTGCAAAATCTTCAATATATGGCAGAGAAGGACCTGTTTGGCATCATTTTAAGAACATTTCATTATGTTCTATAAAAACAAAAGAACATTTCATTATGAGAATGAATGAAGGAAAACTTAATTGGCTGGCATTCTATGAGAGAGAAAATCTAGAGAGATAAATAGAGGAAGAGATTTTATAGATATGCAGAAAGGGAGAGAATATGCCTGCCAAATAAGTCTTTCTTCATTCATTCTGGTAATGCCAACCAGGAGAAAGTTAGCCCCTCTGGAAACTCAGGTTTATTGGATAAGAAAAAAAGTGGAGAGGATTCTTCATGTTTCATATGTGTGCTTTCTATCCTTTTCTCCACTTTACCACATTTGTTTAAAAACTGGAGGTGGAGGAGGAAATTATCCAAGTTCAAATTCTACTATGGTCAATTTTTCTCAACTTGTTTTCTCCACATGAAAGTACCCCCCACTCAGATATTTTATGTATGTTTGGTAGTGGCTAGCCACCTAGTTAGGCCATGTACCTTGGCTTTTTATTCATTGGCTGAGAAAATGATGTTGGATCTAGGCTCTGGCAGACGGGCTTAAAATCATAGCCCACATGCAGCCCAATGTGGGCTTGATGCTAGTTTGGTCCTTGAACAGCCCATTGGTATATTGACAATCATCCACATTTCATTCCAAGAGAAATGAAGATATTTAGCATCACAAGGATGTTGATCTCTAGCATATAAATAGTCCTCCAGAATATAGTAAGATGAATTAGCTGTTAACAAGCTGACATTATGTATCGAATCACAAGTTAAATGATCTCGGAAAGTATCATAAAATACTACTTTAACAACTGGAATCCTTTATCTGTCCTGAATTCAATGACACCATTTTAGGGAGCGTAATTGATGTCACTTGGTCATTCACAAAGCAGAGGAAGTAGAGATTTTCTGGGACATACAGGGGTGAATCATTAGTACATTACAGGTACAGTAATCACAGCATGTCATCTGAATTCCAGATGAAGGTGGTTGCTTGAGAAATTTTCAAAATAACAACCTAAAAAAAAATTCGAGATTTGGCAAGAATTTGGGATTCTTAAATTCTACTATCAAGGAGGCCATCCAACATTCCCATAAGCTAAGCACTTGGGCAATGATTCACCCAGCTGCCCTGTTTTGATCCTCCGAACTCAGTTTCCCCTCCCACAATTTACTGGACTATCTCCAACTCTGGTTACCTGTTAGTAGTTATGTCAAAGAGACAAAGAACAAGGTAACACAAGTTTTGCAATTGTGTATACTGATTTAAATGAGATTGATTTGAAGATCCAAACGGGCTCCAATATTTGACAGGGACAGGCTGCGGCCCAATCAACTGCCAGTCTATGTATGGCTAGTGCACTATGGTAATGATTGGGAAACTTTGGCTCTTGATGTTGGGTGCATTTGGAAGGGCCAAGTATGGACCTTTTGGGCCTGTTCTTTTGCATGAAATTGAGTTCATAAGAATTCTCAAAAATTTATTCCTCACAGTGGACAAATGGAAGAAACAAAAGAGAATATCCCTAAAGGACTTTGAAATAATCCATTGTTAAATTGAAATTGAATTAAAGAATATGGCAAATGAATACCCAGTCTTACTGTTTAGGAAAGTCAAAGTCATATTTATATTGCCCCTTATATCCTTCACCCTTCACGTCTTTAATAATCATGTTTCGGACACAGTTTACCATGAACTCCTAAACATTTACGGATATTAAGGTGGCCTTCATGGTAAACTCTGTCCGAAAAATAATTATTAAGGTGGCCTTCAACCACTTGATGGTATATCACTTACCATGAACTCCATTCTCATAGGCGTATATCACTGCATACAGATGAGAAAATTGATCAACACGTAAATTCACAAAACTGAGGATTGTCAAATCCCATGGTCGAAGTTGGTCTTTAAAATCTTCAAAAATAAAAATTTCCGTCATCTCAAATCCTCGAGGATTTACAAACGCTAATTGGATTTTCTATATCTTATGAAAAACTCATGAACGCTACAAGCCCGTTTGATAATTTTACATGTAAAATAAACTATAGTATAACATCAAGTCAAGAGAGAATAAAATGTAATAGGGTTATGATGTTATTTTTAGTTGTTTGATATTACATATCTTTTACTTTTTGCACAGAAAAGTTTTGTTTATTTTTTTTTTTTTTTGGATAAAGGGGGTTGCTTGTTTAATTTTTTTAAGTTGAAAGAAATTTTAAATTAAAATATTATTGATGTGACTTTTGTATGCGAAAATAGAGATTTTACTTGATTTTTACTAATCCAGTAAAGTACCAAACAATAGAGAAAAATTCTCAGGGGTAAATTGAAAAGCTTTTAATTTTGTAACCTTCAAATACCATGGGATCATTATGTGGAACCTTTCTAGTGGGTCCCACATAGACCGAAGGTGCCGGAATGAATCTTACAATGATCTGCTCTGCCCCCTCTTTTTTTTGCTTTCCTTTACTTGAGCTTTTTGGTGTACAGTGGTTTTCCATTGTCTAGACATTTCTTCAAGACGAAGAAGCTCTGGGAGGAGAAAAATCACTCACAAACCGTTGGACAATCGATCAACCCATCTGGGTTCGATCTGGAGTCATGGCTGCCGAAGAAATCAGCTTGAAACTCCTTGTACACGAAGAGAAGAACCAGATTTTATATGCAGAATCTAACAAGGATTTCATCGACCTTCTCTTCAGCTTCTTGACCATCCCATAGGTACTATTATCTGTCTCACGGCCTAGTTAGAATTTCAAGAATCACTTCCTTTCATAAATTTTGCTGTGACATTTAATTGAGAATTGATCTCAATTCATATAATGAAGACCAATTTTAATTATTAATGATTTAAACTTCAAACTACCTAAAATCTCCAACAATCAAATTATTTCTTATGTAAGATGCTAATCTCTAACATTCCCACTCATTCTTTCCCCATGTGACTTGTTCAGATTAAAAATAGAAACCGTGGTCTTAAAATAAAATATAAATTATAATATCCTATCCTTTTTTTTAGGATCTCGTATATGGATCCATTGCTGTTGCAACCCGCTCTCCACGAGGCTGTTGGCAATTTCTACCGGTTTTAAATCCAACCGTCTATTCTACGGTGACCAACAAGATGAACTTTTTTTTTTTTCCGTTTTCATTTCTTGTTATCCTTCAGTATATAGTGGCTGGGTCCCGCATGGTTCGCACCAGTAGACGAGTGACTGGAAGAATCGTACGAGGATTCTCTCTCCGTGCACCTTTTGCTTGCTTTACCTCCTTTTTCTCCTTTTGCTTTCTCCAAGACATTTCTTTCGGTCATTTCTTGTAGTCCTCAACTGATAAAGGAGAAAAGACTTGCGAGAAAATAGAATCCAAGTTCCCCATAGAAGGAAAACCATTCAACAATCGAAGAATCCATCTGGGTTTGATCTGGAATCATGGCTGCCAAAGAGATCAGCTTGAGACTTATGATACACAAAGAGAAAAACCAGATTGTATATGCAGAATCTGGCAATGACTTTGTCGATGTTCTCCTCAGCTTCCTGACAATGCCCTTAGGGACGGTTATCCGTCTCACAGGCAAGCAATCAGAGATAGG
This sequence comes from Umbellularia californica, assembly GCA_028538565.1. Classification (NCBI taxonomy): domain Eukaryota; kingdom Viridiplantae; phylum Streptophyta; class Magnoliopsida; order Laurales; family Lauraceae; genus Umbellularia; species Umbellularia californica. Next base: position 44,940,685 of record JAPQWN010000009.1, read on the forward strand.
TAGCGTGGATAACTTATTCGGGAGTGTGGAGGATCTGGACGTGCAGTATCTACAGTCGAAATCATGCAAGAACATGCTTCTCCATCCCAAGAGCGCTTCGGAAGAGTGTTGCAGAAATTTAATGGTGAATATTGATGATACCGAGCCTACCAACTACTACTTATGCAATAATGCCTATTTTCGTCTCGACTCCGACCCTGACTTTAAGCACTTGATCAGTACTACTCGGGATAGGACATGTCATTGTGGATGTAGGGTGGAGTGGAGGATACCTACTCGGGATAAGAATGTTGGAGGAGATGGGAAGGATGGAGTGTTTGTTAAGGGAAAAATGAGATATATGAAAACAGATAATTTACAGATATTACCTGTTTGCATGAGGACAAGCTTGGAACTGCTAAAGAGATTTGGTATTAGTGATCCCAGAGTGCTTGAGGAGAGGGATGCGAAGCTTGGGCAACAGGAGGTAAGTGACTGTTCTTCTCAATCCACAAATTCAACAATTCACAGGTTCTTTTTTTTTTTTTTTTTTTTTTTTTTTTTCCGGTAATGAATTTTCAGACATGTGGAATATCTCAATCCACCAAAGAGAAGGGCATGGAATTTCAAAATTCTCCTACGGCATTTGACATCTTTTAGGTGGCTGTGATTTTAAAATTTTTGTGAAATATTATATTTCTTTCACCAGAATTCCAAACGTTTTGGAATTCTAGAGTATCATTTTCTTTGTGTTTTTTGTTGGAATTTCAAATGCTATATGAAGACAAGGGATTTTGAATTCCACTAGAGGGGACAACTTTTGGAGAATTTAAAATTATCTTAAAATGAATTTTTTGGAATTCTAGTAAAAAAAGGGCCTCCCCTTGAGGTGGAATACCAAATTCTTCCTCTTGGGGTAGCATTTGAAATTCCAACAAAAAGTAAAGATATTGGAACTCCTGGAATTCCAAAAGGTCATTTGAGACCTTTATGGCCCGTTTGGTAATTTTACATGTAAAATAAAGTGCAGTAAACCATCAAATCAAGAGAGAATAAAATATAATGGGGTTATGATGGTATTTTATTTTAAGTTGTTTGCTATGAAATTTTTCTGACCTTTTTGTATAGGAGATTTTTTTTTTTTGTTTTTTAGGAGAAAGGAGATTGCTTTTTGACCTCTTGTCTGAAAAATAGAGGCTTTACTTGACTTTTAATAATCTAGTAAAGTGCCAAATGGGCCCTTTAGGGTTTGTTTGTGCAGTGCCACAGGAAGAAACACAAGTAAGAAACCCGGATCCCCTCTAGGGAGAGAAATAATGGCTCGACAACGCGCCAGTTTTTCTGGATCTGTGGAAAGCTCGTTGTACCAAACAACGCCATCTCCATCCTTTTCTGCAACAAAGGCATTTGCACAAACACACCCTAAGGTGGCTATAGTTTGGAATTCTTGTGATGGAAACATGGCATTTCAAATGCCAGGGGGCAAGCCATCGTATCATGTAAAAAAAAAACAACCTCAACATGCCAAATTCTTATCATGAGTTATGGCAAAGAAACATACCCTTTAGGTACTTATCAAGAATCTTGCATTACTCGTAGGAGCGAATCAACCAAACTCCTAATATGTGGATTAGCATTCTATACTTATATATTGAGTAAAATCATATGAATAGAGTTCATTTGTTTACTGGGCATTGAATACCTTGGATTTCTAGCCATTGCATTCTTATCATCATCATGATCATAAAAACCTAGTCCTAGCTATATTGGATTGAGCTATGTGATTTCTCTTTCGTCATTCTAGTCTATCCTGAGCGAAATCCTTAGATATATTGCACTTTTTTAGACCCATCCTTCCTACTTCCATCCATCATGTCGTCTTTTGTACAACCCCTATTCTTTGAGGTTTTTTTCCTCATTGACATTGTTAGCTTGCATTAACATATCCAAACCATCTCAAATGAGTATCTTTTAATTGTCACCTATTGATACTACACTTAAGTGGTGCTCCTGAATGCGCCCATTTTTTTATTCTACCTTTCCTATTTTTATCACACATGCTTCTCAATATTCTCATCTATGCTACACTCATTTTTTGCATTTGTTGTTTTTTGATGGATAAACATTTTACTTTATAGGTTATAGCTAGTCTAATTACTTTCATGTTACATGTTCTCTTCAATCTTGTTGGTATACAATGATCACAAATTAAGTCCTTCAAAAGCAAGTCTCCACTTTAACCATCCATATGCCAAACACCCTCTACAATCTTTTCATCCTTAGATCCGATAGGAGGAGGTGAATATACCTCGAAATAATTTCTTTGTGGTGTCTATCAAACTTCAATTCTCAGAGATACATCTCTTTGCACACAAAATTCATGTTGTGTTTCTACAAAAGTTTTATGCTAGCTGCCAATATACCTGACACAACCTTGTTCATTTATGATGAATTGTTTCATGCTAGTGGGACCATTTTATAGAGAAAGAATAGTGGGATTGTATTGATGGATCTGGATGTGGAGACTTCAACATGCGGCTGGAGATTTATATGCGTTCCAATGATTGGGAAGCTTCATAAATCTCTTTGCATCTATCTTAACCTATTAGATGGAACGGAGTTCCAACCCTAGGGCTCCCTTGTCTGTTATATAGATAAACCCCAAAGAGCTACGCTTGTAGAAGACTTCTTCACCAATAAACCCCCATCCATCTAATCATATTGAGAGAGTCTTATTTGTGGGGACAAATCAATTGTTTGTTTATTGTGGGACTTTTTATTTCTCCAAGCCTCTTGCCATGCATGCTTGATCTGACGTAGGGCCCGTGGCATGCGGGCCACATAATTTCCCACACGTGTGCCTTCATAATTGACTTAGAAGTTTCACACGAAATGAAGTTCATGTTGCCACTTTCCTTAACAACATTTACGACCTAGGTTCTCAAACTCGGATACTTGTTGCGGGAGGGGGATGGCAATGATTGGTCCGTTTGAATTGACCTGACCGAGTTGGCTTGATTCAACCAAATACCTAAATATTTTGAAAAAAAAAAAGTTTTGGGAAGTAGAGGATGATGTCTTATGAATTATGTGGGGCCCGTGGCATGCGGGCCACATAATTCCTTACACGTGTACATTTAGAATTGACTTCGAAGATTCACACGAAATGAAGGGGCATTTGCATCATGTTGCCACTTTCCTTAACAACATTTGTGACCTAGGTTCTCAAACTTGGATACTTGCAATGGGAGGGGATGGCAATGATTGGTCCCTATGAGTCGACCCGACTGAGTTGGATCGATTCAACCAAATACCTAAATAGTTTGAAAAAAAAAAAAGGTTGGCAACATGATGGTGTCTTATAAATTTTAGCCAAATGTGTTTTGATTATTTAGAGTAGATAAAAGTGGTAATAAATTATCACAGTTTATTTTATTCAATCAAATGAATATTATCTTTGATCTTTCACTGCTTTAATATTCAACAAAGTCTGGGCCTGAATGCCTCCCAACATCTTCTTACAACAAAAAAGAATTTGGAAAAAAAAATAGTTTAACCTATTTCTCGTTGGACTTGGGGGAGGGGTTTTGAATCGATTCTTACAAATATAGTAATAAAAATTGGTCAAGTTTGCTTGGCTTGACTAAGTCGACGGAGTCCATCAATTTTTAGAATTGACCGAGTTGAGCGGACTTGTCCTAATTAAAAAACCATGTTTGTGGCACATTAGTATTAGTCATATACCAACACCATTTCGAAATTCTCCTCTTTTTTGGTTTTTTTTTTTAAGCCATAGTACTAGTTAGGGGTTTAGTCCATCCTCATCTGGTGGCTCTTCCGGCTATTGGGGTCGGTTTCAAGCGTGGAGCAAAATAAATCATGTTGGGCAAGTTTTTTTTCTTTGGTACGCTAGTGTCTTTTAGTCTACATGTGTGGGCATTGAAAGTCAACTCATACATCCTTTTCTTGCCTTTTCTTTGTAATTTATAAGATAATAAAATGAGAGTTAGAGAGGGAGTTGGAATGAGAGGCCCTTAATAGAAGACACCATTTTCTCTCAGTTTTTCTTCTCTTTTTTTTTTTATATTTTTTCTTGTTAGGTTTTAGCATATCCTCATGTGGTGGCCCTATAAGTTTCTCTCTCTCTCTCTCTCTCTCTCTCTCTCTCTCTCTCTCTCTCTCTAGAGTATGCTTGAGATTAGGGGCCAATTAAAAAAAATTCTATAAGCCATATAACGTGGCCAACAAGCCCCAAGTGAGGTCCCACAAGATCGAAGTCCACGATGAGGTATAAACATTTCATCAATTAGCTGTTAAACATAGCGGAAGCTTCATAATAAATAGGTGGTACAATTAAACATTTCAGAGTAAGCACATCATTTATATTACTATAGTTAAAGCCTAACAAAATAAAACAAAAGTAGTTTAAGCCACTACCAAAAACCTTGGCCAACAAAATTAATATACAAAAATACTATCCAAAAGTATGTGAGGCACTCGCATGTTGGACACGACGACTCAGACCACGTCATCTTCACACAACTCGTGCTCGTCATCAGGTTGATCAGCCTAAAATGACGCCTTCACCTTCTCGAGATAGAAGGGCACGGTACCTATGCACTAAGCATAACATCGTCAGACTATGAGTAGCCGGCGGTAGATAGACATAAATAACAATAAATATACATATCAATGCGACATAAAGACAAAGTGATCATATGAAGTCCAATAAAAGGAGTCTAAACATAAAGCTTGAATAACCATAAATAATGAACAACAAAAAGACAATCTCCTATCATGAGAATCTAACAAAACAGATGGTCCACATTAACCAACAAACCATGGGATATTCTCACTACCCTCTTGTCTCAAACCGAACGTCGTAGAGAATGTGCAACTGGAGAAAAGCCCATCCAATCAATACATCAAGGTTTAGCCCGGAACAATCAATACATCGAGGTATAGCTCGGAATAATCAATAGGGTGGCACCAAGGTGGAAAACATCATAACTTTTGCTTTTGAAGTTGCCCAATGGTGTACATCCGTCTAATATCGACCTGTAGTCGCAATCAATCAGTCTATCAATATATAGTCCTCCCACAGAGGTGCCCCTCTGTGTTGGGTGTTTATAATTGAGTGGTGCCTGACTTAAGAATCTTGAGACAATCAGTGAGGGGCCAGCCTTATTATACGTGAACAGGATCCGTTAAACAAAAGAGGGACTACCCTTCAATCAATCGTTCAATCAATCAATCAATCAATTAACCTCTTCGGTCACTGCCAATACCAGTCATGGTAGTCCTCCCTAAGCCTTTACAATTAAGGTCGTCTAGCCTCAACACTTTGATCACTATCAATGACAATCAATGGGGCATCCTAAGTTCAATCAATCTAAGTTCTCAATGCGATCCCAACAATATAAAGACAATGCAATGCTATGGAACATACCCTAGGCATGCGGACATCAATACCAAGGTATATAATTCAATTCGATTATTCAATAGTTAAGGAGGAGAAGCAATCCAATCCTTTGTCAATCATTGCCTTTTTCGTATGATACATCGCTACTCAATCTGGGGAGGAAATTAGGTCATTGATCTCCCATCGATTCACCTTGGTGCATAGCTCATTATTGGATATCCATTTACCTTACTTCGTCCCTGTCTGATGTGGATATTACATTGTACGTTGTTAGGACAATTCGTAAGGGTATGTTGGCTCATAACCCTTACTAACAGTCCACCAATTAGTCCTCAAGATGGGGTACCAAGGGCCCTAATACTATTCCCAAAAATCCTAGGGAAGAGTCCCATTTAAAAAGGGATTGGCCTTTCCACAGTTGACCGTGGGACATCCATGGTCGACTGCGGTACACTGCGTTGGACTTCACGGTGAACCGTGGTGTTGATTGGGGTGCCAAAGTAGAACTTTAAAAATCAAATGCCTCAGTTACCCTCCAAGATAAAACCTAGACTCAATGCTTCTTAGTTCCATGGTCAACCCACGGTCTATCGGGAGGTCCACCGAACCCCAATAGTAGAATGTGAAAATAAAAAGGTCTCAGTCGTTTTCCGAGACAATCTCAATTGGAGTTCCACGGTCGACCGTGATCCCTCCCATGGTCGACCACAAAGCTTTAGAAACTGAAATTGGAATCTCGTTTTAATTAAGAGACAAGTGGATTTCACCCCTTCTTCCATTCACCGGCTAACAACAATTCAATAGGGCGTCACCCTCTCCAAAATGAAATAAACCACTCTCCAATTCATTTCCATTTACATTAAACCTAATCTAGCATATAATTTCCATTTGAGTTTAAAGGTATCCAAAAAAACAAATTAATGGTAGAATCAATCAATAAACATGCATATAAACCCATAATTATGTGTATCCACTTGCTTGGTTGAGAAACACACTAAAGAAGAAAAACCCTAGCTTGATACTCACTAACGCAACTCAATCTCAATGGAACTCCAACACAACACAAAGCCTGGCAATAAAACAAAGGAGAATAAGATTAAGAGCTAGGAAATCATATTCCTAAGCTAATCATACATAAACCCTAACCTTTACAAAGAAAAACACTCACTTAGAGTTATGGAGTTAGGAAGATCCTTGGAAAATTAGATGGAGGGGAACAGGAGGGCTTGGTGGTGATGTTGATGATGATGAAAAGTGTCATGGGGCCCTTGGAATTCCACCTTGTACAAAGGGAATGAGTGAATAGAGAGGTAAGAAAAGAAAAGGGGAAATGAACTTGCAAAAAGTGAACCGAATGGTCATCGAGCCTTAAAGGGTTGGGATTAGGTTTTGAGGAATTACAGTTTTGTCCCTGGTCGACTTTGGGTTGGAATTTGATGGACTTCTACGCTTCGGATCGAAACGTGATAGAAGGGTAAAGTTCGGAAAATTAGATTATCTATCCAACGAGTCCAAAATCTCAAAAATCGAAAATTATGAAAAACCCTTCCAAACTTTCCTAAAATTGTGAACTACCCCCTATTGTACCTAATAGAACTTGAATCTCGACGAAACCTCGTACACACGATCCTAAGAGTAATCCGGACTCACTTAGCTTCTAATGAAGCTTAATTGACTAAAATTCAATTTACTGGCGCTAATTACACTATTAAGAGCCGGAACCTTAGATCGTAGATACTCACACTCTTGCCAAGTCGTTCACCATCAGTTCTACAACCAAGGATGCAACAGCCAAAGATTGATCCGTGGTTATTTCTGTGGATAGGGCAGAGACCAGTTTGTTGCCTCTATTTGCAAGAAAGAAAGAGAGAGAATTGTTTTCTTTTTTTCTTCCCTTCATCTATGATTTTCTTAGGCTCTGCTCTCTTTATCCTCGTGTATGGATCGACTTTTGTTTTCATTGTACCCATTATGTTTGTTGAGCTTTCGAAGTGATTAACACTGAGGGAAGAGATATGCATCTCTCTGACAATGATGCGGTCGCTGTGCAACCACTTTTGCTCTAGACGTTTGAACTGCTATTGTTGCTCCTACAGCCTAGTAGTAGCTATTTTTTTTGTTCAAACTTCCAATCGTAATATATAGTTTTTTTTTTTAGATTAGGGATTGTAAAATTTTTAGTTTCTTAGAGAGATTGCTCTGGTACCATGTAAAGGCACATAGAGGAAAGCATTACTCTCCCATGAGGCTCTTGGATCCTCATTCAAAAACTCTTAGATGATTGCAAAAGATTTAAATTTGATTTACAGTGGGATATGATAAGCTTATAACCCATGTTCTACTGCAATTTGCATAAGTTGGACATGTTCACCATGCGAGATTTTTATTTTTATTTTTTTTTATCGGTAACCAAATATATTCAAACTAGGAAGCCCAAAAGATCGGTATAGAAGAGTTATACCGAAGAAAACCAAGGACTACCAATAAAAAATGACAGAAGGAGAGACGTGATCCTCTCCTTGTTTGGCCATGAATCCGCCTTAGCATTGGTGGAACCCAAAATAGCATATGGAACGCAATTACCACCAGTTTACCGAAACTTCCAAGGACCACCCCTAGAAACCGATGTCCAAGAAATAGCATTTGACAAATCACTCTCCACAATAAACTTCGACTTGTGAACCGAACAAACATATGGAAAGCCTCCAAAATAACCAACACTTCCACCTCGTTCACCATTCATGACACAATGTTTTTTTTTTTTTCTGTTATTTTTTTGTCATGCTAACCTACCAAACATGCACACCTTTTAATAAATTTTACTTCTTTCATTTATTAGGTCTTGCATCTGCTCAAGCGTTCGTTACTCTCCAAGACGCCTTTAACAGACGTGTTTTTGCCTAGAGAAGGCACCATTGATGGGGTCGCCCTTGATCTCAAAGTCATGGCGCTTGATTCCAAAGATATTGCTCATTCTCACACAGAAAAAGAGATTGGAAGCAACTCCAAGAAGATGAGTATTAACCTATTTGTGAGCAAATCCAGAAACAAGGTTTTGTATGCGCAAGTGGGACAAGAATTCCCAGATCTGCTCTTTAGCTTCCTTGCCTTTCCTCTTGGTTCAATAGCTAAACGCTTGGGTGGATGTACCAGCATGGGATGTTTGGATGACTTGTACAAATGCATCCAAGAATTAGATGACAAAGGTTGGATGAAATCTGAGGAAAGCAAAGCCTCGCTGCTTGACCCAAAGCTTGTACCTTATTTTGGTTCCTCAAACCAACAAATTCAAATCAATAAACTTCCAGGGAAACTCACAATTTTTAGTTGCTGGAATTGCTTACGTGATGGAATTGGTATTGCAGATAGTGGCTCTGGCACATGCTCCCATGGGTACAAGACAATTCAAGTAGAAGTCATAAAGCCAAAATTTCGTGATGTGGTGACAGAACTTGGTGAAGGATTTATGGTTGGTCCAGCCATGTTCATGGTTACTGAAGAATTGATTGTGAAACCACTGTCGACCATATCAGGCATCTCTGTTCTTAGTGAGTTCAACATCCCCATCAGCGATTTGGAGGAGCGGGTTGTGAGTGTGGGAGAAGAGGAGGTAAAGAGAAGCAACATTCCGACCTTCCCATTACAATGTTTGGTATCTTCAGCAAAGCCTAAGGGCTATAAAGTTGAGTTGATGGGGCTACTGTTGGGCAATGTTGCTAATCTTAATGCCCATTATTGGAAAAAGATGTCCCTCCACCCCCCCCCCCACCCACCCCCCCCCCCCCCCCCCCCCCCCCCCCCGGGGAAATTCTTAGTTGTCGTTTGGATAAGAAGAGAGGGTGGAGAGGATATGTTCATGTTTGGCCGCATGTGGAAAAAATAGAGTTGGGAGGAAACTGTCCTATAACAAATTCTAATGTGGGCAATTTTCTCCAGCTGTTTTCTCCACATAAAACTGGCCCCCAACTCAGTTATTGTTATATATGTTTGGTTCAGCCTGTGTACCTTACCTCGTTAACCATTGGCTGAGAAAATGAGGTTGGATCTTGCCCACACATGGCCCAGATACATCCCAATTTTGGCTTGATTCATCCTAGTTTGGTCGTTAAACAGCCCATTGTTGTATTGACAATCATCCACATTTCATTCCATGGGAAATGAGGATCATTTATAATCAGAAGGATGTTGATCTATGACATATAAATAGTCCTGCAGTATACAGGAAGATGGATTGGCTGTTACAAGCTGACAATTATGCATTAAAGCACAAGTTAATGATCTTGTTATGGAAAATTTGCATATGAAAATAAAATCAAGTTCACATGTAAATGATAGGCAACTGATGAGTTTTTTTTACCATGGTTGCAGGCCTTGTCTCTTTTGAAAGCTTCTTTGATCTCAAAGACTGTTTTAAGCGAAGCCTTTTTGAAGAAGCCAAAATAGTTGGGAAGAAGATCTAGCCTCTACAGCTGAGGATGGTTACATCTACTAGGGATGTATTGTGAATACACTTACCGTTCTCAATCTCCAAAACCAGTATATACTTAAACTATTTGGGCTTGACATGTCCTTTTTATCACTTGTGAAGAACTATGGCTTCTTAAAATGGAACTTGATGGATTAGATATGTTTAAATATTGTTCTGTAATAAGTAGTTACCATACTGGTTTAGGGTTTGGAAGAACCCCGGGATTGGTTTATGCTCAAAAAGTTCCTATCAACATAAGATTTAACACATTACCAGATGTGAATTATGATAATTATGTTGTCAAATATTTTTTTCAATGTTCAAGCATTTTAACACTCTACTGGCTCCTGCCTTTTCAAGCATTCTAACCTCTACAATCTCATAGCCATTTATCACACCATTGCTAGCCAGTTCTGTCGTCTGTGTTAGTTTTGACTTTTGAGAGTCTAGAATTGTGAACATCATGTGATAAAAATTGTTTCGTTTTTCTCATTATGCTCCATTTGACTCTGGTTTGATTGATCATTGGTAAGAGACAACTTCGGACACCTTTCAAAGATCCCATCACTATAAGACCATCCAATAAGAAACTACATATGATCCCTGGTTTTCATACATTGAAGGGCCATTTTGTTCTATTTGTGGAATAGTATGTCCACTACCTCTACTAAAGGTTTTAATAAGAATTATTTGCTAAGGAAACTTAATATGGTATTAGAGCCAATCGCTCGTTAGTTTGAAATCCAAGAGGAATGACTCAATGCCGAAATGTGCGTTTCCGACTGGGTTCCAGCTGAGGGGGAGTGTTAGGAAAGAAAAAAGCTAGGTTCTATTAGAGGGGGAGTATTGAATAGTATTTCCAATACTTCTAAAACCTCAAAGTTCTAGTACGAATGGTTAGCTAAGGAAACTTAAAACCATTAATTATAATTGGAACTGAACAGGTTGAGGAGTTTTTCAATATTATGTCTTTAATTAGCATCCTCCAAACAAATGGTTATAAAGGAGCACAGGCATTTTAGAAGGTGGGAAAATAATTGTCTTTGATATTTTTCAGGCATCTCCTATTTTCAAGGTTTTACACTGATATCTTCTCCTAATCTCTGCAGATGGATAATACAGGCCTACCCCGCCCCCAAAGTCTTAATAAGGACTTATCCATATCATGGTAGCAAGACTCACTCCAGTATCATAAAATACTACTTGGACAACTAGAGTCCTAGATCTGTTCTAAATTCAGTAACACCATTTCTAGGGAGGGTAATTAATGTCTCATGGTCGTTCCCAAGGCAGAGGAAGTAAAGATTTTCTGGGACATACAGGGGTGAATCATTAGTCTATTGTAAGTGCAGTTGTTACAGCATGTCATCTAAATTCCAGATGAAGGTAGGAGTTTGAGAGTTTTTCAAAATAATAACCTAAAAAGTAATTTGAGATTACCATTAAAAAAAAGGTAATTTGAGATTTTCCAAAAATTCAGTATTCTTAAATTTTTCTATGGAGGAGGCCATCGAACAGGCCCATAAGATGGGCATTTGGGGAATGGATGGAATAGATCCTCCAAAGAACAAGGTAGCACAAGTTACACAATCGCCAGAAAACTGATTTTTTTTTTTTAAAAGGTAACAAAAACTTTCATTATAGGAGAAAGAAAATACAAAAAGAGAAAAAAGGGAGGTACAAAGGGATTGTACCCTGTCTAACACAAATTACATAATGACACCCTTCCAAGGAAACACCCTCTCAACCCCTTGTTTAGGCAAAGCATCGGCAAAAGAGTTGGCCGATTGTAGTTCGTGACGGAAGACCACAGAGGAAGATGTCGACAACACTCGGATCTCATTAAAAAGGAATTGAAGTTTCCAAGGGTTGATCTTTCTATTAGACACCCAAGCAATTGCATTAGAAGAGTTACTCTCCACAATAAGTGCACCGTGAAAATATCTCTTAAAGCAACGGAGAGCTTCTAAAATAGTAAGCACCTCCGCTTCATTGGAATCACAGACGCCAACATTCTTTGAAAACATAAAAAGGACTACACCATTGCTATTACGAAGAACACCCCCAATGCCTGCTGGGCCTGGTTTATCTTTCGCGCCGCACCATCGACATTAAATTGTTAGGACGTTTTGGCACATATCTCAAGATATAAGAGGAAACAACGGTTGAAATTTGGACACCTTGCCATGTTTGACCTTTCCGGACTAATTACTGGTTCCTATCATGATTGTGGCCCCCACCCCCACATAAACCAGAACATTGAAAAAATCGGACGGTATTTATTTCTGTTTTACATCTAGTGTAAACTGTTAGGACGTTTTGGCACATATTTCAAAATATAAGCGGAATCAACGGATGAAGTTTGGCGAGGTGGACCTTTTGGGGTTGATAAAGGGGACTAACGGTTTGGATCTTAATTATGGATCTCAAAAGGTACATCCCAAGGTAAAAATTTATTAATCTACATTACCACCTCTGTAAACTACAGCGGTTTTTGTAGCTCAGCTTTTCTCTCCTTACATGCATTCGCGCGTCCCAAGGGGAAGTCCGACTTCAAGAATAATCGTTTGAGCATCGCCTGTCAATCCACGCCCATTGAAAAACATGGAATCTCCTTCCGCGGACGCTTGCCAAAAGCGCCCTGGGAAGTGGCCTGAAAGTCGGAAAGAATCGTACGATGAGTCATGTCCCCTCTACTTTTCCTTTCCTTTGTGTAGTTTTTTGACCTTTCTCCAGACATTTCTTCAATCCGAAGAAACAAATCCCAAGAGAGGGGAAAGAAATTCCTTCTACAATTCGAAGAATTCATCTGGTTTCGATCTGGAATCATGGGTGCCAAAGAAATCAGCTTGAAACTCCTTGTACACAGAGAGAAAACCCAGATTTTATACGCAGAATCTGAGCAAGATTTCGTGGACGTTCTCTTCAGCTTCTTGACGATGCCCATTGGGACAATTATCCATCTCACACCCAAGCAGACAAAAATAGGTTGCATGAGTACGTTGTATGAGAGCTTGAAGGATCTGGACGTGAAATATCTACAGAGTGAAGCATGCAAGAACATGCTCCTCCATCCCAATAGCGCTGCCGAAGATCATTGCAGAGATTTAGTGGTGACTATTGGTGCTGGAGGGCCTACTAACTACTACTTATGCAATGGGTCGATTCCTTTCAGCACTCATGTTAAGCACTTGATCAGTACTAGTCTTTCGAATAAGCTATGTCGTTGTGGAGAAAAGCTGAATTGGAAGATAGAAAAAAAGAAGTGGAAGAAGCGTGCAGGAGATGGGGATGTTGGGGTGTTTGTTAAAGGAAAAACGAGATACATGATAACGGACGACTTGCAGGTATCGCCCATTTGTACAAGGACAACTTTGGAACTGCTTAAGAGTTTTGATATTAATGATGCCTCTGTGCTCGTGGAGAGGAATGTGAATCTTGGCTCAGAGGAGGTAAATTTTCTCTCTCTCTCTCTCTCTCTCTCTCTCTAAATAGTAGTCTTGTCACGTCCCCCACAATAGGAATTGGGAAAACGTGAAAAATTAAAAACAAATTCAAATTTCCTGTGTTTAATACAACACAAGCTTCCAAAAGTGGACCCACATAAAATTTCAACATGTGGTGAGTCAAAATAAATTTCATTAAATGCAACGGAAGCTTTATTCAATTGGTATTGAAGATTCATAAATGAAACCCAACATAAAAATCAGATAAACATTAATAATTAAAATTGCAGAATGAATTCAATAATTTCTAAAGGGTCTCAATACTAAAAGAATGTTTATTCAAAGAGAATTTCTAAGATGACGTTCTCTCGTTTGCTGGCTTAGACGGCTCCAAAGCCATCTCCGGCATCCCACTCGGGTTCGTCAGTTGGCTCAAACGTTTGAAACGCTTGATCCTCCTCCGTCTCCTGGGTAAAGTAGGGCTCGGTACCTATGCACCAATTATTACAAAGTAAATAGCAAGAACATAATCATAATTCGAAATTTAATACGATAACGAGAAAATATAGACAAGTGTGATCATATCGAAGTAATGACAATGACAATGACAAAAGAACGTATAGAATAATCCAAATAAAGCAAATGGAGCAGTATGATTCACACGAAGACAAGTGTCAACGTTTTGGGTGGTCAGCCCTAAATAAATCGGGAAAGCCCGTCCACAACGTCGGTGGTCATAAACCGATCAAATAAAACAAATATCAGGATAACCTGTTCACATTCATAGCGGATTATAAGTGATCCGGTCACATCGGTGATCAACCGTCCACATATCGATCTGCAGTCGTCCATAAATGACCCACATAAACATAAACATATAAACATAATAGACCTGAATAATAAAGCTCCGACACAAGAGTCCTAAGTCAAAGTAAAGTGCTGGCTTTTCCACATTCCATATCATAATCGAATCGTCATACAAAATTTGCCAAGCCACTTTATCGTCCATAACACACAATAGGGTATGCATCTAAAGGAATACAGATCATAAACCAACATATATATATGCATGCGAAGGTTAAGACATAGATACAAAGCGATCCTAAGGTCAAACATAAGGTCTCGTACCCAATAACTACAGGAATTTCTAATATATAAAAGATCAACGCATCTCTTCTCCATCAGTGGTGCATAGACCCAATTAAGGGTTTTCCAATAGAGATGGGTTGAACTCAAATCCATTAGAAATTTCCCGAGGATATACTAAGTACTAAACCCCACATTAGTAAGATACCGTGTGCCCAAACGGTATTTACTTAAGTCCATTGATCCAAATATAAAGTCCAAAAAATATAATTTTAACACATTCAAATCAAAGATAACATTTAAAGTTAATTTGCAAATAATAATAAAAAGTAACAATCCTTAATTTATTATTTTAGAAAAACCTAAGGACCCATTCAAAAATATTGTCCATATTCCCCTGTGAGTCAAAGGGTCTCCTTAAAGTTTATCAACAATGAATGCCTTTATTTAATTTAAAAACACAAAACTAATAGACAAAGTACCATTCCAATAGTACTTATCCCAGCACATGGACTCATCTCACACACCACATCACTGCCATCTACTTTCCACTCATCCACATGTCACAGTACACACACAAAAGTCCTACACGTTGCCCAACTCTCTGTCACTCATTCACACAATTCTCAAGTCATTTTCTATGCACCCACGGATCACCAATTCCCATCATCTCTTCTTCCCAACATAAGCCCCTATTCAGTAACGTTACTGATATGAAATAGACTTCTCGCCCAGCACATTTAGCTTGCTAAAATTATGGGTCCCATTGATCAAACCTCAAGATCATCCCTACCAATATGGTCGCCCACGTCTACACGCCCGGATGCCCGGGCCAGATCTCTGATCCGATCATCCCACGGGCCCCACAACCATCAGATGCCAAAACTAACTCTTTTCCCTTCGATCACGCCTTCTCTGATCCGGCTAATGGATGGTGGGCCAGGGGTGTCCACTGCCTATGGGACCAGCGCCACAAGGGTCGTTGGTGGGTCCTCTTCCGGATCTATGGTCTTGATCGATCATCAGTGGGGTCCACATGGGCCCCACACCCAATCCACATTAACAAAACCTCACTGTTTTCCGTGACAAGTTGGGTGACAGTAATATATAAAAGAACGAAAGAAATCAAATGGAAAATCTCCGATCTTATTACAGAAACAAGTATCATCACCAAAAGGCATCGAAGGGTTTCTAAATGTAAAACAATGGAATTAACGAAAACACAGGTATTAAATTCACAGAGTATAATTAAGTACTTGCCTTTTACCGGGGTTGAAAAAGAAAGCGCAGATCCTAACAAATACCCAATCTGAGATTACCACGGCGCTCGAACACAATCCCAACACCAATCTGACATAAGAGATGGGAAAGAAATACCCATGTGATCAGATCTATGGTTCTCTCAACCAGATCTACCATTAGAAGAAAAAGAAGATAAAACCCAAGAATATAGATCTATTCCTAATGATTTGAGGAGAGGGTTACCTGAGATGAGAAAGTCGAGACAATAACGGTGGTGTCCTCTGATCTTAGTTCTGATGGCTGGATCCTAAAGCTGGAATGGTCTGGGAAGCTGAAGGAAGAAGAAGATGAAACGGGAAGAGTTGCAGACGAAAGAGGGAGATAAGAACGTGCAGTTCTTAAAATAGAGATTAGGTTAAAAAGGGGATCTTATGGGCTTAAGTTATTGGGTCAAACTACGGGTCAGGTCCTCTACCCATTAACCCAACTCACCGATCCAAGCATCTAATCTATCGTGTGGCCCAATTAATCCTACCCACTTAAATAACTATAATACATTTAATTAAAATAATAATAATCTAATTAAAATATAATAAAATATTATAGTGGGGCCGGGATCTTACAAGTCTTCTGGAAATTATGGACACATCCCCACAATTTACAATTTGAAAGAAAAAAAAGAAGAAAGCAGTAAGCAGGCCTGAATCCACCCTGTTCCAGCCAATTCATTTTTAGGCGAAAAAATGCATGTGGATGGGACTCTTATTAGGGCGGTTGTGGTAAAACTTTTTGTGAATTCCACATAAAATCAAGTTTGAACCTCTACTTAGGGAATAATTTTCCGCAGAATTGTGGAAAAGTTAGTTTTTTTTTTCTATCTCACAGGCTATACGAGTACAATAGTTATCCCTCGAGGAAACATGCTACTGAACCCAAAACAGAGTCTAGAGCATATCTGACATAGCTGTGATCGGGACTTGAGTGTAACTTTTTTTTTTTTTTTTTGGTAAAAAAAGTATAAATTCACTGGAAGACAGAAGCACAAACAACAACACCACGATGCCAACGCAGAGAACAACGAAAGGAGAAACCACCCCAACACACAAAAAGAAGATCCCTACCCACCCACAAAATTACCCTTCCCATAGGAGTTTTTGGCGAGGTCATGAGCGACGCCTTTTAAGACTCTTTGCTAAATGTGTGAAAGTAACAGCATCAAAACCTACGGACAAGTCTTAAATGTCAAGCAAAATAGGATGAATAGGCCAATCCGGGGATCCATTGATTGCTTGAATCACTTGTAGAGCGCCGGAGAGGAGGTGGGTCTTGCAAAGTCCGCGTGATCTGGCTTCAACGCGGTCAAAATAGCCCATGCCTCAGCTTCTTTAGGAGAAGATACCTTGGATCCATCGAGTGATCATGCACAAACCCAAGAACCATTAAGCCAAATGGGAAGCCAAAGCCTGCTTTTCCATCCATGGCCCTAAAAGATGCATCTAAAAAAACAAGGGTCGTGCCTGTGGGGATCCTCAACCTAAAATCCTGGCCCAGGGTAGAAGGGTGATAGCAAGTCTTCTCAGACTTACCGATACATTTATCAACTATGCTCCTAGCAATGTTGATAGTGGGTAGGGGTTGAATTTTTTTACCTCTAAAAATGAAATCATTTCTACTTTTCCACAAAGCCTAGCAAAGAGCTAGGGCCCAGATTTTAGTCTGAGATTGAATTGGTGGAGTTGCTTTGTCACAAAATTCAAGGAACAAATTTCACCACTCCTTGATCCTGACAAGAGTAATGGAGTGCGAGAACATCCCTAAATTGGATCCAAACTAGGTGGCTATTGCATTATCACATAAAAAGAGAGCATGCTCAATGGATTCTTTTGAATTGTCACAAATTGGGCATCTAGCATCCCTCGAGATCGCTTTGTCATGAAGCATTTTGTGTACTTGAACTGCATTATTAAAGCACTTCCAACTGAAGAAGAGGACTCTTTGAGGGAGAGGGAGGCGTCAAAATGACTTCCAATTAATTGGGTTACTAAAGGTCCCATGACCTTCACCATGAATGATTCTATGGCAGATGTAGAAGTTAATTCACCTCCTTTCGTGGAGGGTCAAATCTTCTTGTCATCTTTATTGCTATGAGGAATATAAATTTTAAGAATATTATCAACATCAAAGGAATTGTTGAAAATATTCCTAATGAACTGGTCATTCCAACTTTTATCCGAGTTTCAGATGTCTTTAACCACAAGGTCATTATTCACAACGTTCGATAGAGGTTTCTTAAGTTCTCCATTTGTAGGGATCCAGTTGCACCTCCAAACTGAGGTTTGATCCCCGTTCCTAATAATCCACCCCACGCTCTCGTTGATAAAAGTAGTTGCTTCCATGAACCCTTTCCAGAACCATGGGTTGCCCTTTTTAAATTTGGCCTCCCATTGAGGTTTATTCAGACAATATTTAGCTTTAAGATCTAAGAGCTCAACCAGTCTTCAATTAGTAAGGCATCCCCAACAAGTCTTAGCCAAAAGAGCTAAATTGTTTACTTTGTCGTCCTGGATCCCCAACCCTATATCTTCTATGGGCTTATAAATCTCTTTCCACTTAATTGTGTGAACACTTTTTTCCCGGTGGAGTCGCCCCAAAAGAAATTTTTGAACATTTTATCAACTGTATCAATGGATCTTGATGGGAGTTGTAAGACGAACATATTATATATAGGGATAGCAGAAGCAATTGATTTTATTAGGGTGCTTCTCCCTGCTTGCGGGAGTAAAGGGATTTGCCAAGACATAAAGTTGGAATTTCTATTTCTATTCAAGATTAGGGGGTTTCTTAGGTACCTCTCACTGGTCATCATATGTTCCATCCTTATGATCGTGGCAAGTTTTCTCTTTTTAATATTGCATGTACCTTTACGAAAGTAAATAAAAGATCAATCATAGTTAACAAGCTGCCCAGATAAGGGGTAGTATTCATTAAAGGTGTGTTTTATCACCCAAGCTACACTAATCGTAGCATTGCCAAACAATGGGCTATCATCCATGGAGAATAGGTGTGATGTGCTAGGGGCAGATCTAAAGAATTTAACTCCATGGATGTTCCTTTCCTCTTCTTCTTTCAGCAACATTTGGGAGAGAACCTCAACACCTAAGATAAATAGGTAAGGAGAGGGGATCTCCTTGTCTCAAGCCTCTCGATGGGTTGATACTTGATCGTCCCAAAGGGGGACCTGTTTAGGAGAATAGAGAAGGAGACCGAGGATATACATTCTTAAATGATTTTGATAAATTCATCATGGAGGCCGATGGCCTCTAGGATAACTCCTAGGAAGTCCCACTCCATGCGGTCATACGCCTTAGTCTTATCTAACTTAAGAACCATATATTTCTCCTTCCTGTTTCTTTTATGAAAGAGTGGATCAGTTCATGGGCTACAATATAGTTATCAACAATAGCTCTGCCTTCTGTAAAGGTGCTCTAGTAGAGTCCAACAACTTTTTTGAGCACCTTTTTGAGTTTGTTGGCTTACTATGTTAGAGATAATTTTTACTACGTTAGAGATAATTTTGTAAATCACATTACACAAGCTAATGGGTCTGAAGTCATTCACATTTTGTGGGCTGCTCTTTATAGGGACGTATACAATAAATGTTTTGTTGATTTTACCAAGGGAGAACTTGTATTTGAAGAAGTCTTGCACAAGCAGTGATATCATTCCCAATTGAGTCCCACATGCGTTGGAAAAATTTTGCCGGGTAGCCATCCAGGCTTGGTGATTTTAGGGACCCAAGTTGGAACACCGCTTTCTTTATATCCTTCTCCAAAGGAGGTAGCAATAAGCTTCATATTCTCTTCTGAAGAGATCATAGGGCTGACCAGAATTTTTAATTTCGTTGAGATTTCTTGGGCCACATGAAATCATAATAAGTCTAAGATTATCACAGAACATATTTCCTATTTCTTCCCTAGTCTCAAGCGATTTCCCCGCTTTGTTTTTAATTTTTTAAATTATGTTATTCTTTCTCCTGTTAATTGTACTAGAGTGGAACAACTTACTGTACCTATCCCTTCCCTTAGCCAGAGTTCTCTGAATTTTTGTCTCCTCATCTCTTCCTCCCTACATAAGAATTCCTCAAGTTTGCTATTAAGTTCTACTTCAGCTTCCATGTCAGAGGGTTAATTTATTTTCTCCTAATTCTATCCAATTCTAGTATGGTTTCAGTGATAACCTTCTCTACACTTTTGAAACTAGGTTTATTCCATCTAGTGAGGTCTTTACCCAAGAGGTGTAAAGTGCGATCAATGTTTTCCTCATTAACCTTTCTGGGTTTTGACTATCTATTGAGGATAATTTTTTCGTACTTTTTATCTGGGGGATTTAGGATTTCCAAGGAAGAGAATAGGAACATGATCAGACACTCCGGCAGTGAGTACAGAGAAGACCGCCTCTGGGAATAGGTTTCTCCATTCTATATTACCAATTGCCTTATCAAGTCTTTCTTTGATGTGTGCAAGATCCTTTCTCATATTGGACGAAGTAAAAGCAGGGGCGATTGATCGAAGGTCCAGCATGCTCCTACTATCCATGAAATCAAGAGCGTCCCTAGCTATTTGAGGATTGCATTTTTTTTTCCTCCCCATTTTTCGTGATCTTCTAGAATCTCATTGAAATCCCCTACTATCATCCATGGCCCCTTAGTTTGACTACAAATTTCTTTCATGTTCCCCAAAATCTCTTTTTCTTTGAAAGGTATGGTGGCCCTTGGATGAAGGTAAGAAACCAACAGCCAGGTTCTACGTGAAGAGGTTCATCATACGATAGAGGAACCGCCTTTTTCAATCAATCACTTCCTGGTCTGTTTCCTGTCTTAGAAAGTTAGGGTGGAGGGGCTATGGTTAGGGAGAAGGTTTATCATAGAAAAGGAAAGGGGAAAGGCGCAGATCCTCGTGCTAATCTAGTCAGTGCCCCTGTGGTTGCAAGGATAAGGTGTTGTAGTGATCAGTTGTCTCTTTCAAAGCCTACTTCTGGTCAGTATGGGGATGGGTCTACAACAAAGAAAGGCAACAGTGCCATCCACTTTGTTCTAGTTGGTCCGTCCAACCCCTATACGGGTGGAGGTGGATGTGAGATGGAAGGTGTGGATGTCCAGTTGCTGGATAGGATGGAGAAAATTAATGCTTCAGTTTCTCTGGGAGCTAATAGCTGGCCTGATGACTAGGCCAAATGCATAGCTAGATGTGCCCGTTCACTTGCTCGGTTGTACATAGCTTGCCAATCGGTGGGTCCCATTTCTTTTCGGTTAGAGAGTTTCTCAAGGGGAAGGGGTTTGGGCTCTTTTGATGGGCTTGTTTTTGCTAATCCGGACCCAACTATTCTTTCGACTTACCTGGGAAGCCATCTTTTTGCCCTTTCCAATCATGTTCCTCGGCACTTCTCTTGTTCTTCCTTGGAAGTTTGGCAGGGTAGTAAAGGAGGTGCTAAAGCAAGGAGATCAATTTCATTCCCTCTTATCAAAGCAAAGCTTAAGAAGTTAAAAGAAGCCTCTTAGGGGGGATAGGGTAATGCTTCTTTTAGGAGGAAGGTGGCTGCAGCTTTCGCTACTTCTTCCTTTAAGGGTGCCTTGAGTAGGTCTGATGGTTACCATGAGGATTTTTTGTAGATTGAAACTCAGTCCGGGTCAGTTGGTGGTAGCAATAAGGAGGTCTTTCGCGCCGAAGCATTGGAGGTGGGTCGTGTGGGTAAGCAGTTAGGGGTTTGTTTTGGCTTTCATGAACAAGATATCTTGCATCGTATTGATGTATTGGAAGCAAAAGCTACTAATGGCAAGGGTAAGGAGAACAGTGGGTTTGATCAAGTGCGGCAAGGGAGGGTGACGACCTTAGCTTAAGCGGGCTGAAGAAACTGGGGGCTCGTTTTGTCTTTGTTTACCTATGATTATCATCATTTGGAATGTCAGAGGGCTTGGCGCCAGCAGAAAGGGCTGCAATAAAGGGGTTAGTTAGGTTGCATGAGGTTGATTTATTCCTTCAAGAGATGAAAATTCTCACATATGTTGAAAGTATTAACTTTTAGTGTTTGGGGCTCTAGAAGGTGTGGTTGGGAGTGGGTGCCTTCAGAGGGAGCCTTGGGGGTCTAATCTCTATTTGGAATGAGGGAGTTTTAAGAAAGGAGGATGGTTCCTCTTCCCAAAGGGTGTTGGCTATCAAATTCCTTTCGGTGGTTGATAATTTTAGGTGGGTAGTTGCTAATGTCTATGGCCCGAATGAGGATTCTAGCAGGGGGTCAATTCTGGGATGACATCTCTTCAACTTGCTTGCTTTGGTCAATGCCTTAGTGTGTTGGCGGGGATTTTAATATCGTGCGATTCCCCCATAAGAAAAGGGGGGCCTCATTCTTGTCTCGAAGCATGGCAAGGTTTTCAGATTATATTGAGAGTAATGAGCTCCTTGACTTGCCTCTTTCGAGCTCAAAGTTTATGTGGCCAAATAACTAGGTTAGAGTGGCTATGAGCAGGATGGATCGCTTCCTGGTGTCTAAGGAATGGGAAGGAAGTTTTGCTGCGGCTATTCAAACAGCATTGCCTAGAGGTGTTTCAGACCATAGGCCTATCAAGCTTAGTTCTAATGAGGTTGGTTGGGTTCCAAGACCTTTTAGGTTTGAAAACGGCTGGTTATTGCATAGGGACTTTTTATCTTTCGTCAAAGGATGGTTAGAGCAGTTTGATGTACAAGGTTTTGCAGGTCTCAGGTGATCGAAAAAACTTCAAATTCTTAGAGGTAAGATCAAGGTTTGGAATAAAGAAGTTTTTGGGAGGCTTGGAGCTTCTAGAATTTCAGCAATTAAGGAGCATGAGAAGTGGGATTTATTAGAGGAAGATGGAGGTTTGAATCAAGAAGAGAGGGAGGCTAGGGGAGTTTTTGTCAGAAAAAATCGGGATCTGGACCATTTGGAGGAAATCTCTTGGAGGTAAAAATTCGAAGGGTAGCGATTTTACGAGTGTGCTTAATGAAGTTAAAGAAGAGATTGCTTGCCACTTTGAGAGGTCGTGTTCAAGTGAAGTCTTTCTGAGGCCTACCTTGGATGGAATGTCCTTCCCTTTTATTTCAGATGGTGATAGGGTGTGGTTAGAAAGAGATTTTAAGGAAGGAGAGAGCAAAGCAGCTTTATATAAATGTGGGGGAGATAACGCGCCAAGACTGGATGGATTCAATTTCTCTTTTCTTAAAGCAGCTTTGCATGTAGTGAAAAAGAGACTTTTGCGACATGTCAGAGTTTCATAGGAGGGGTAGATTGAGCAAGGAGATTAATGCAACTTTTTTTACTCTAATCCCGAAAGCTCTTAACCTGGTGGATCTTAGAGAGTATAGACCTATAAGTTTGGTGGGCTGCGTGTACAAGTTGTCAAAAATTTTGGTTAACGCGTTGAATAAGGTCTTACCATCAATTATAAGTCTTTTCCAAGGGGTTCTTGTGCAGAATAGGCAAATTCTTGACAAAGTTCTTATTGCCAATGAGCTCACTCATGCCCGGAAACAGTCTTGGAAAGAAGGGTCTATCTTTAAAATATATATGGAAAAGGCATACGACCATGTGGAATGGGGCTTTGTGGATTACATGTTGAGGAGGTTTGGCTTTGCGGGAAGGTGGTGTGCTTGGATTCTGGAATGTATTTCATCTCCTTCCTTCTCTGGCTTGGACAACGGTTCTACTTCACACCTGTTCAGAGCTTCTATGGGTCTTAGACAAGGTGATCCTCTTTCTCCCTTTTATTTACCATAGTGGTGGAAGCTCTTTGTGCTCTATTGTCCAAGTGCCAAGGAGTGTGGAATCTTGGAAGGCTTTGAGGTTGGTAGAGGGGCATATGCTATTACTCATCTTCAGTTTGCAGATGATACCATCCTGTTTAGTTCTACAAGGTGGGAGGAGGTTGTAGTCTTAAAAAGGATTCTTAGGTGTTTTGAGCTATGTTCAGGTTTAAAGATAAATTTATCCAATAGCCTAATGGTGGGGGTTGGGTTGATAAATGAAGAGATTCAGACTTTAGCTTCTAAGTTTCCTTGCAAATTTGGTAAGTTGCCTCTGCTATATTTGGGTTTGCCTATTGGGGGTAAAGTGAGATGTAAAGAGGTGTGGAATCCAATGGTAGAAAATTTCAAGAGGAAATTACCGATGTGGAAAAGAAATTATCTTTCTTTAAGAGAAAGAATCACCTTAATCAAAGCTTCCCATTCCAATTTGCCAGTCTATTATATGTCTTTGTTGCGTATGTCGGTGGCGGTCAAGGAGAAGTTGGATCGTTTAAGGAGGGATTTTCTTTGGGGAGGGAGGAGTGATAAAAGGAAGTTGCATCTTGTTAGGTGAGGATGTGGTCAAGCCTAAGGTCATTGGGAGATTAGGGTTGTGCAACTTGGAATTTAAAAATTGGGCTCTTTTGGCTAAGTGGCGGTGGAGATTTGGGAATGAGAGGGAGGCCTTATGGAGGAGAGTTGTTGGGCCTAAATATAGAGGAAATATTTGGGGTTGGGAGCCAATTATAGTTCCTAGGCATAGTGTGTCGGGTTTGTGGGGTAATAACTTGAGGTTTGGAGATTTGTGTTTTGTGGGGGTGAGTTGTTTAGGAAGGGGAGGGGGGTTGGGTTCAAAGTGGGGGAGGGAAGTGGTGTTCATTTTTAGGTTGATGATTGGGTGGGGTTGAGTCCTTTGTATTTGTATTATCTTAGATTGTTAAGACTGGTGGTCAACAAGTGGGCTTTGGTCAAAGACTGTTATGTGCGTGAGGGGGGGTTTCGGTCTTAGGATGTCTTTAGGAGGGTCTTGCGTCAATCTGAAGAGTCTGAGTTTGGGTCCTTGAAGAATCTTCTTTCTAACGTTTTCTTTTGGAGGGTTATAGCCGATTCTCGCATTTGGAAGCCTTGTCCCTTGGGTGCTTTTTCTTGTAAGTCCTTCTACGAGGAATTGAAGGGCTTGCCAATTAACAAAGTTTCAGCGTCATTGGCTTGGTTGGGCTTGGCTTCTCCTAGGGTGGAGGCTTTTGTGTGCCTTGCTTTATCAGGAAAGGTCTCTACGGTAGACAACCTTAGAAGAAGAGGATTGGCTTCGGTGGCTATTTCAGACATATGTGTGTTGTGTGGGAGTTCTTTGGAGCTTCCTGAGGTCGTTGATGGGGTTATTCGAAGTGTGGAGGTTTTCTTCTTCTTCTTCTTCTTCTTCTTCTTCTTCTTCTTCTTTTTTAGCGGTTTGATTCTTTGGAGGCTCATCCCTTTTGCCATTTTGTGGTCGGTGTGGAAAGAAAGGAATAATAGAATTTTCAAAGGGTTTTTGTTGTCCGTAGAAGATTTGTCTCAATTGGTGGTGGTTCAAATTTCAAAATGGGCCTCCTTCAAAAAAGAATTTGACACTTACAGAATAGAATGGTGTGCTGCACAACTGGAGGCTTCCTTATATTGTGGGATAAAGAGGGTGACAAAAGTGGTGCATTGGGTTCCTCCCATTGTAGGGGTGTTGAAATTTAATGTGGATGGGGTAGCTAAAGGAAAGCCTTGGCCGGCGGGTATTGGTGGGGTGCTTCATAATAGTGGAGGTATTTTGTTGTCTATGTTTTCCAAGCATGTTGGAACTAAGGAGTCTAATGACACTGAGGTGTTGGCTATCCTAGAAGCAGTTTCTATTTTGCCTCTTCCTCATTTCATTCAAGGTTAGAAGTGGAAAGCGATCATCTCAATGCTATTTCGTGGGTGTCATCTTCAACTGCCATTCCTTGGAGATTTCAATTTTACTTTTATGAGATTAGAGCTTTACCGTCCTCGATTCATGTGAACTTTCAACTTGTTGGGAGGTCGACAAATGGTTTCGCTGATTCATTAGCTAAGCAAAGGGTGGATAGGTCTTCTAACTTGGTAGCTTCCACTGTGTGATGTCTCTTTGTTTGTTGCTTTTCCTTTTCAGGGTATAATTCTTTCCGTGCCCCTTTTGCTTTGATTGACAGGCTGCTTGTATTTGGCTTTCTAGTTTAATATAATCTGTCGTTACTGATAGAAAAACAGAAAAAAAAATAGTCAGGTTCTATCTTGATGCAGCAATGTATAAACCACCTATCCTTACTAATGACAGATAGTTTAAAGGTGTCTTGCCCTAGCAAGGCTAGGCCACCTGCCGTTCCATTAGCTTGGACGACATCTTTTTTTGGCAAAACTCAGTCATCTGGATAATTTTCCAATCTCATCCTCCCTGGCCTTTGTTTCAGAGAGAGAAAATCAGGTTGATTTTCTTTACACAGTCTTTTCAATTCATGGACTGTTGGGGCTGTTTTAATTCCCCTACAGTTCCAAATAATACCTTTTTCCGATCGATGAATTTTCATAGAAGAGGAATTCTTGGAGACTGAGTTTTGTGTGTTGTCCAAATTTATTTGTACATTTGGATACTGGGATTTAGAGTTACTACAATTGAAATTAGAGTTAAAATTAGTGGAAAAGGGAGAGGGACGAATAGTTACTCAATTTTATTGAGAATGGAACGTACCCTTAATGAAGTGTGAGTTGTGCTCCTTACGTGCAAAAGCATCATCCTTCCCCCCAATTTGAGGTCTTCTTTTACCCTACTTCCCTCTAGATTGAGCTCAGTACTGAGCCTAGGGTCCCTTGAAAAGGTAGGTTTCTAAAGAGCAACAATCCTAGTTGACCTCCTTTCACAGTTTGCTTGAGGTTGAGGGTCCCTTTGGCTGTCTGGCACTTCATCTACCTCCATGTCAATCTCTCCTATAATGTTCCCTATTTCTTCTTCCTGCGTTTCAAATTCAGGCGGGAGACTTTTACTACCAAATCCAATAGACCGGCTGGGTTGAGAACCCATAATGGGAATGTGGTTAGCGGTTGCTGGTTCGTTGGTTCTCATCTCAGTGGGCTCCATTTGGGTCATCCCATTAGCTGCTAAATAGTGTTCTTGGGTTGTGTATGTAGGCCCCATTCTGTGAAAACCCAGTTCAGAACTAGTTTTGCTGCCCAGCTCCTGGCCCGCTCCCCTACCAGCCCAGGTCCAAACGGCAGTTTTCGAATTCAAAGCCTGGTGGTGGGCCACTAGTAGCCTCTTTCCCAAGTCGTCTCAGCTATTGCCCAATGGAAGGAGCAATTTGAAGGGGTCTTTGACGAAACCGTTTCTGGAAAGAAAAATCCCCTTCAAATATTTACATTGAATGCTCCCCCCTATAGGAGATGCACACGCCTGCTGTTATGCCCATCTCTTTGCATTTCAATCCCCGAAATTTCAGGGTATATTTCTGGCCGTACTGCATGCTGCCCATTAAAGCTTATCTCAAGTGCAGATCCCCCTAAAACCCAGGAGTTCCTTCCATTACCCTCTGTCTAAAGACCCTCACAACCGTTAGGCAGTGTTCTACCTGTTTGCTGACTCACTGACTCAGCCATCAGCTGAGTCCGCTCGTCTGAGTTATGGGGAGGATGTTGGTCACTTATTCTTCCCTGCCAAGGTTCGCTCATGGCGTCTTCCACCTCCCACTCCCTTGCCATTTCTCGTCTGAATCCCCACAACCCATCCATTCTCCGAATGAATACTGTTCCTTCCCCTTCCACTCATCTGAAAGATCCAGTAATGCCCATGTGACTAGAGTTGAGGGGGTTATAGAAAGAGGGTAAGGTATTGGGCATTCATCCGCATTTTGGGTAATGAGACCACAAAACTTACAAATGTAATGGAGCTTTTCATATTTTAGGATGATCCATCTATTTTCATTCGTTAGCCTAATGACCGAGTGGAAAAAGGTTTTGCGCTCCATTACGATCCGGACTCTGACGAAGTCTTCAGAGGGGATCCCTTCATCATCGTTGAATCAAATCTCCTGCACTACATCCACCTTCCTGCAAATCCAGCTTGTTCTCTTGGAATGCTTGTCTGGGGTTCACCTGAGAGAGTTTCATGATTACCCCATTAAACACCCAAGGTCCCTTCTTCCAAATAATATCAATCTCCTATTGGGTCCTAAAGTTGAAAGAAAATCTTTCATTGGGCAGGGTTGAAATGTTTGGTTTTGCAAAGTTGTTCCAGTTACTCTTCGCTGCACGAACCATGTCAATCATATTAAACTCTCTTTCAGACTCGAGCACTTACCATACAGAAACTACTAGTTTGAGGTATTTGGATCAGGATGTCCCTATTCAGTGACACATCACATTCTATGTTATCAAGCATTTGCATTGCCCTCAGTTGGAGAGGGCTGATCTGGTGAGGACTGTTTTGGCATGCTGATTTCTGGTGAAAAGTACTTGGTCCAGGTTGTGGAGAAGTGAAGGACCCATTCACTCTACCTGGGTTCCTTTCCATTGAACTGAAAACAGACTTTGACTTTTATACCAAAAAAAGAAAAAGAAAACAGACTTTGACTAGAGGCACAGACCGGATAAAACTATAGGGTTGTAAACTATTCTGTTTCTAAACTAGACTTGTCTAGAATCACAGGGTTGCTCTGCTGCTTCTGTGCTTTGCCAGAGTGCTATATGCCTGTATGCTTCTTCCCTGGCACAGTGTGCTCCTTGTTTGTGCTCTTGCAGCTCTAGGGATCTGTCCCTACATTGTGCATGAGTAAGATGGCTTTACTGCTGAGCCATTTGGTGTTTCCCACCCATTTTATATATTTTTTATATCTAGGGATTTCATGGAAAAAAATAGGATTAAACCATGATCAGACAAATAAGTATACAAAAACATAAAACAACGGCGGAGGTTGTCGTACATGTTTTTGACGAAAATGCTCTCACTGGTGATGGGGCCATTGTTCGTTTATATCTTTTGAGGCCCGTCGCTTACTTTCTTCCCATGCTCCAAAACCTCTCTTTGAGCCACAAGCTCCACTCAAAGAAGCTGCAAAACAATGAAAAAAATTATATTCATCATCCTTTGAACCAAGTAGTTTTCAATTTAAACTCTTTTTTTTTTCCCTTAAATTTGCAACTTCTTTGAAGGAACTCCAGGCTCAAAGAGATGGGTTTTGGAGCACAGGAGTCAAGAGGGTGACGGTTTTAAAAAATGTACGACGTTCGCTGCCGTTGTTTTTATATTTTTATATACTTATTCATCTAATCATAGTGTAAGCCTAATATTTTTTCTAAAAATCCCTTATATCTATGTATCGTATAATATCATCTAAGTAGAGTCCATTTGTTTGGTAGCCAGTGAATGCGTAGGAGTTACTAGCCAATATCAAAGGGGCTAAATTGGTGGAGATGAAGATCCACCAATGGCCGTCAAATAGGTCCCAAGTTGTAGTTCAGCTGGTTGGGTCATGGGTGAGTGAGTAGAGTGATTGCGTTCAAGTATTGTAGGAAAAAAAAATGGAACAAATGGCCATCAAATAGTCTTTCTAGTAGGAAACAGTTACTCTGGCCATCACCTTTACTGAGGGCCCTATCTATGATTCCACCATACATACTTCCCTCTGTTATCTTGTTTTTTTTTTTTTTTTTTTTTTCTGAAATGACTTATAGGAAAGGGCGTGATTTTCTATGGATTCCTAGGAGCTCAATATCAAGCAAACAAATAGACCCATAACTAATAAAATGATATTATTAAGATGCATATATATCATTTGAAAAGAAAATTCTCTGTTCTGTGGATGCTATTGTTTATTATGTAGCCTAGCACAAGCTATTTCTTTGTCTTGCATTAGCTATTGTTGTTCCTATCTTAGTATTGTATGGGGTTGGTAAGAGACTTGAGATAATAAAGATTTAAGGATCTTAGAAATTTCTCTAATACCAGGTAAAGGTATACAGAGAAGCACTTCTCAATAGGGCCTTTGAATCTATTGCATTTGCTATACTCTTAAGATAATTGCAACATATCAGAATATGCGATACCATATGAATATGATCAAGTATTCTTGGCATGGTCTGCATGAGTTGGACATGTTTACCATTCATGATCTTTAACTTTTATGCTATTACTTTTGTCATACTAACCTACCTAACATGTCCACCTTTCTACTTCTTTTATTGATTAGGTCTTGCATCTGCTCAAGCATTCATTACTCTCCAAGACACCTTTAACAGATGTGTTTCTGCCCATGCACGACACCATTGATGGTGTCGCCCTTAATCTCAAAATCCTGGGGCTTGATTCCAAAGACATATCTCAATTTCACGGAGGAAAAGAGACTGGCAGCGACTCTAAGAAAATTAGTGTTAGCCTATTTGTAAGCAAATCCAGAAACAAGGTTTTGTATGCACAAGTGGGAGAAGAATTTCCAGATCTGCTCTTTAGCTTCCTCGCCTTTCCTCTTGGTTCCATGGTTAAATGCTTGGGTGGATGTACTAGCATGGGATGCTTAGATAACTTGTACAGGAGCGTTGAAGAATTAGGCAACAAAAGTTGCATGAAATCTGAGGAATGCAAAGTCTTGCTACTTGACCCAAAACTCGCCCCTTATGTTGGTTCCATGAACCAACTAATTCATATTAATGAACTCCCAGGGCAACTCACAATTTTTGATTGTGGGAGGTGTTTATCTAATGGATTTGGTATTACAGATGGTGACTCCGGCACATGCTCACATGGGGGGTTGAAAATTCAAGTCGAATTTATAAATCCAAAGTTTCATGATGTAGTGACGGAGCTTGGAGGAACATTTATGGATGCACCAATATCGTTCATGGTTACGGATGAATTGATTGTGAAACCGCTTTCGACCATCTCAAGCATCTCTCTTTTTAATCACTTTAATATCCCCATTAACGATTTGGAAGAGCGGGTTGTAAGCGTGGGAAACAAGGAGGTAAAGTGAACCAACATTCTGACCTTTTATTGTTTATACAGTTTGGTACTTCAGCAAAGTCGAAGGGGCTATAGAGTTGAGTAGATGGTGGCTACCGTTGGCAATATTGCTAGTCTTAAGGCCTATATCCAGCACAGAAGTTAACCCTCTGGAAATTCTCAGGTGTTGTTTGGATGAGAATAAAAGGTGGAGAGAATTCTTCATGTTTCACATGTGCGCTATCTGTCCATTTTCTCCACCTTTCCACCATGTAGGCGAAATAGAGGTGGAGAAAACTGTACCAAGTTCAAATTTTACTGGGGGCAGTTTTCTCTACTTATCTTTTCCACATAAAAATGACCCACTACTACGTTATTGTTATATATATTTGGTTGGGGCAGCTACCTATCCAGGCCATATAACCTTTCCTTTTATCAATTGGGTGAGAAAATGAGGTTGGATTTAGCCCACGGGCTTAAAATCATGGCTTGCATATAGCCTAATGTGGTCTTGATTCATGCTAATTTTTCCTTGGACAGCGCATTGGTGTATTGACAACCATCCACATTTCATTCCATGTGAAATGGCAATCATTTGTCATCATAAGGATGTTGATCTCTGAGATATAAATAGTCCTACAGAATATAGCAAGATGGATTGGCTGTTACAAGCTACACAATTATGGATCGAATAACAAGATCTTGGAAAGGAAAATTTACCTATGATGAGAAAAAGAAAAAAAAACCCAACAAGTTCACTTGTGAATGGTAGGCAGCTGATCAGTTTTTCTTTGGTTGCAGGCCTTGTCTCTATTGAAAGCTTCTTTGACCTCCAAGACAGTTTTAAGTGATGTCTTCTTGAAGAAGCCAAAGTTGAGAAGGGGAATGAGACCGGGCTTCTACAGCTGAAGAAGGTGATGTCTGCTAGGGATGTTAAAATTGTGGTCTGACTTCTTATAGGATTGTGAAGAACACTTTCCTTTCTCAAATCTCCAAAATCATTACAGAAACTCTCTTTTCTTGGCACGTCCTTTTGATCTTATAAAGAAGTATGGCTTCCTAAAATGGAACTTGTTGAAGTTGGTTTATGACTTTATATTGTTCTTTGGCATCCATGCGAATGTAGTAATTGGTTTATGATCAATGTATCTGTACAAAATTTAACAGATTAGTAGAGGGGATAGTTGTGCTCTCAACTAGTATTTTTAGCACTCTGCTGGCTCCTGCCTTATCGAGCATTTTTATCTTCTACCATGTAATACCATTTTTCCACACCAGGGCAATCTATTTCTCTCATCTTCATTAATTTGAGAGTGTAGAATTCTAGAGCTCATGAAAATAAAACTACTTGTTTCATTTCTCATATGCTTGGTCTGATCCTGTGACTCAGATTTTCCAACAAGGAACTGCATACATTGAAGGGCCGATGTTGTTTATCTGTCAGACTAAATATCATTTGAACCTAAATGATTTCTTTAATTTGAATATAAAAAGACTTGGATTTGCAGCTACTATAAATGGTTAAAAAGGAGCACAACAAATGCGCAGTGATTGGTGAATTAGGATGTGTGGCAAATGCAAAATTGCAAATTGGTATTGATGGTTCAGATGAACGCTTGGGTGGTGATCTATTCCCTTGTAAGCTAATCACTTTCACATGGCAAGCCTTCTACAAGAGAACACTTTTAGTCAAATTCATCTCCCAAATTGAGCCCTGTTTGTCCTGTGTGGTGACGGGAGCTTGGAAACTTTGGATTTAGATGTTTTAAGCACCTCAACATCTTGGGTATGTTTGAGATCAATTTTTATTAGGTTTGGCCTGTTGATGGAGTGCACCTAGTGAACTCTGCCATGTGTTGTAATTCTTTCATGTGCTGGTCCCAAACCGGATGATAGAGGAAGGATTGAGTCAGATAGGCAGTTAGCTGAAAAATCTTTTCATCCTTATATAAGAGTTCTACCTTGAGAGTGGTAAAACTCAAAATGGCCACCCTTGATAGATAGTAGGGGTGTTCTTGGACTGGGCTAAGGAAGATCCAGGCCCAGACCCTTCTGAACTGTGTCCAAGCCTGGCACAGGCCGAATAGGGCTCTAAGGAGCTGGCCCAAGCCCAGACCGCCTGGAAAGCTGGAAGCCCGAGCCCAGACCGATATTGATATATAATTTTAAAGGAGAGAAATATGCATATGATGTTGGGTGCAGCTAAATAGGTTTGGTCTTCATTGCTTTTGTGGATGCACCATTGTTCGAATGCCCCCACCTATACGCGGGGCTTGGGCTAGCCTGATCCATGAACACCCATAATGGAAGGGTAACATGGTGAGTAGAGTTGAGTTGCCTTTATAGAAAATCCAAGGCTAAACTAATGGCCTCTTCCTCCGCCTTCCTTCCAAAGCGGAACTACTAACATTTACCTTGGGTCCTTTTCACCGTCAATCAGGTGCACCTTGCCTAGGAGTGCCACTTGCATTGGGCCAAACCCAACCCTCTGTGACTGGAGTGTACCAAAAGTAAAATTAGGGTTGGGTTTGTTCAGGGTCACGTTGACCTGGTACTATATTTTAAAGCCATATGGAATTTAGGCTGAGTGTGGATTTTACTTACTGAGTACCCCAAATCCACCCAGCACCTGACTTATGTTCAACATGGTTTATGGATTCTCCCTTTCGAGCTGCACCATGGAGCTTAAAACTCTGATGCCACACATTGGCACAACAATCAAAGTCCTCTCTCTCTCTCTCTCTCTCTCTCTCTCTCTCTCTCTCTCTCTCACCTTAAATTATGGACACAAACATTTACCACAATACAAGTCCAGTAGTCACAGAGGTTCATCTGAATTCCAGATGAAAGGTGATTGCTTGCAAATTTTCAGGATGACGAACGCAAAATCATTTTTCAAATTTTAGGAATTCAAGCATTTGGACTTGGCCAAGAACTTTGGAACTTGAAGTTTTGCAATCATACGAGGAATCAAATTAGAATTATCCTATCAAACAGGCTCAAACGCTGGGCACTGAGGGCCATGAATTGAATAAACGCCACATCCAGTGTCTTCTGCTGCAATCTCTGCAGATGGTTGATGTGGGGCTACCGAGGGCCGAAGCCCGATATGGACTTGTGGTAGCAAGACTCACTAAGTATCATAAAACACTACATTACCAACTAGATTTCCTTGGTTGGGGTTGGGGTGGGGGGTCTTTTAGTTTGTCATTGTAATTGATGTCTCATGGTCATTCCCAGAGCAGAGGAAGTAAAGATTTTCTGGAATATACAGTGGTGAAGCATTTAGTCCATTACAGTTCCAGTAGTTACAGCAAGTTATCTGAATTCTGATGGTTAAAATAACAACCTTAGATATTCTGCTTTGAGAAGGCCATTGAACAGTCCATAACTTGAGTACTTGGGCAATGGATAGAAGGCTAACCCAGAGCCCCTGTTTAGATCCTCCCAACCCAGTTTCCCTTCACTCAATTTACTGATTATCTCCAACTCTGATTACCTGTAAGTTGTTATGGCAATGAACAAGGTAACACAAGTTAGCAATCGCAAGAATACAGACTTAAATGAACTTGGTTCGAAGATCCAAACAGTGTGGTTAGGCAGAAAACTTTGGCTCTTCTGTTCATATGTGGCACTTTTGTTTGCGTGCATGTTGGACGGCCTGATATAGACCTTTACAGCCTGTTCAATTGTATGGTATTGTATTCTTGCCGTTTGGTAATTTTACATGTAAAGTAAAGTATAGTAAAGCATCAAATTAAGAGAGAATAAAATATAATGGGGTTACAACAGTATTTAGGTTTTAGTTGTTTGGTATGGAATCTTTTTGACTCTTTATATAGAAAAGTGAAGTTTTTTTAGTCTTTTAGTAGAGAAAAGAACTTGTTTATTTTTACTTTTTTAAAAAAAAGATGGAGGGAATTTAAAATTTAAGCGCTATCGATGTGACCCCTTATCTGAAAAATGGAGGCTTTACTTGACTTTTATTAATCTAATAAAATGCCAAACAGGCCTGTGTGTCACCGAAGTAACAAAAGTGAATTTCCATAAATGGAAGAAAGTCTAGGTCATATCCACATCCCCCCTACATCCTTCACCCTTCATGTTTTTAATGATCATTTGTTGGACCCAATTTATCATAAATTCCAAGCTGTTAGATTTCATTACCAAGAAAGCTAAGAAGTAAGCTTCACATCTAGTTGCTAGGGTATTACTAGCGCCAGACTCAGATCAGTTACTGTATCTACATTTAATTTATTTAGGATTGGGAAGCTGCAAAACCAATGGCTATGAGAGGTTTAGCTAAGCCTTAAAAGCATAGCTTTTCCCTGCAGGGTGGATTTGGTGTTTTTCCCTAGTCTTTCTCATTTTTCTAATTGAATACTATAGCGATTTTATTTCTCTGGTTTCAATTTGGTGATCTTTTAAAGATTTCAAGAAGTTATTGAGAAAATATTATGCCAGGCAAAATATTATGATATTATTAGGATGTATTTGCAAAATCTTCAATATATGGCAGAGAAGGACTGTTTGGCATCATTTTAAGAACATTTCATTATGTTCTATAAAAAAAACGAACATTTCATTATGAGAATGAATGAAGGAAAATTTATTGGCTGGCATTCTATGCCCCTGTTCGGGATGTCTATTTTTTGCCTTTAAATATCTATTTCTCTAAAGCGGACAAAGGTTTTGAAAAATAGAGGTGTTTGGCAGTGATTTATAGCCTCTACACATTCTAGATCAAAAGAGGCAAAGCCTCTAAAATGGAAATGCCACAAAAATGGGCATGTAGAAATCAGAGGTAATGCCTCTTGAAATAGCACAGACGGAACCCATTTTTTAAGACAAAAATGCCCCGGACAGAATTTTATTTCCAACGAAAGTCCTTTGAATAAAGCCCTCATAAGCCATCATAAGTCTTTCTTCATTCATTCATTCAACAAAAGTCCATTCTTCATTCATATCTATAAAGTCCTATTATAGATATGCAAAAAGGGAGAGAAGATGCCTGCCAAATTAAGTCTTTCTTCATTCATTCTGGTAATGCCCACCAGGAGAAAGTTAGCCCCTATGGAAACTCAGGTTTATTGGATAAGAAAAAAGTGGAGAGGATTCTTCATGTCTCATGTGCGCTGTCTATCCTTCTTCTACACTTTACCACTTTTGTTTAAGAACAACAGGTGGAGCAAACTATCCAAGTTCAAATTCTACTATGGGCAATTTTTCTAGACTTGCCCCCACTCAGATATTTTATGTATGTTAGCTAGTGGCTAGCCACCTAGTCAGGCCATGTACCATGGCCCTTTCTATTCATTGGCTGAGAAAATGAGGTTGGATCTAGGCTCTAGCCCACATGCAGCCCAATGTGGGCTTGATTCATGCTAGTTTGGTCCTTGAACAGCCCATTGGTATATTGACAATCATCCACATTTCATTCCATGAGAAATGAAGATATTCATCATCACAAGGATGTTGATCTCTAACATATAAATAGTCCTCCTGAATTGGCTGTTACAAGCTGACATTATGTGTAATGACCCTGACCCGGACTCACCTTTGGGCCCAACCCTAGACCCACCAGATGAATTGGCTGTTACATGCTTCTTTTTTTTTTTTTTTTTTTTTTTTTTGTTTTTTGTTTTTTGTATCTTCTTGGTTGTTTGCTTTTCCTCTTTTAATGGAATTTCCTATCTAAAAAAAGGGTGGCAAAGAAGCCGGCACACCCTGAAAAAAAGCTCACACAAGTGGGAATGAAACCCGCACACACATGAAGAGGTGGCGCAGCCATAGTTCAAACAATGGGCATCGAGGTAAGAACTGCTACTTCTTACCACTCGGGCAAAGAGTAATTTAAAATGCTTGTGTAAGGGGATTTACCGTGGAAAGAGGAGAAAAGCAACTTGATAATTGGCTCCAAAAACATCTGAATTTTATGATAGAGTGTATTGGGAGTTCCTACATGGGGCGGTGGAAAATCTAAATCCACGGAGGAGGATTTACCAAATGCACCCTTAATTTTATAACCAACTATTACCACATAATCATTAGGTTGAACCTTTGATTTTCCAAGTAATTTATGTTGAATTTGATTTTTCTGTGATTGTTGATAAGGTCTTTTGCTATGTTAATTGGATAGCATGGAAGAGGAAATTGCAGCTCACCATTTCAATAAAGAAAATAACTATGCACCAAACACATTTGTTTTTACAACCACATCATGGCATTCATTTCATTCAATTTCCGCTTTCCAAGGAAAACACTTTTACTAGTGGGTCCCATGTAGTGTTGACTGAAGGTTGGAAAGAAAGACTCGTACGATGGTTCTCCAGTGTGGAAGTCTTGAGTGCTTTGACTGCTTTCCCCTCCTTCAAGCCGAAGAAACAAATCCCAAGAGAGGGGGGAAAAATACCTTCTACAGTTCGAAGAATCCATCCAATTTTGATCTGGAATCATGGGTGCCAAAGAAATCAGCTTGAAACTCCTTGTAAACAGGGAGAAAACCCAGATTTTATACGCAGAATCTGAGCAAGATTTCGTGGACGTTCTCTTCAGCTTCTTGACGATGCCCATTGGGACAATTATCCATCTCACACCCAAGCAGACAAAAATAGGTTGCATGAGTACATTATATGAGAGCCTGGATGCTCTGGACGTGAAATATCTACAGAGTGAAGCATGCAGGAACATGCTCCTCCATCCCAATAGCGCTGCCGAAGATCATTGCAGAGATTTAGTAGTGAATATTGATGATAGAGGGCCTACTATGTACTACTTATGTGATGGGTCACTTCCTTTCAGCACTGATGTTAAGCACTTGATCAGTACTAGTCTTTCTGATAAGCTATGTCGCTGTGGAGTAGAGGTGAATTGGCAGATAGAAAAAAAGAGGAGGAAGAAGGGTGCAGGAGATGGGGATGTTGGGGTGTTTGTTAAAGGCAAAATGAGATACATGATAACGGATGACTTGCAGGTATCGCCCGTTTGTACAAGGACAACTTTGGAGGTGCTTAAGAGATTTGGCATTAATGATGCCTCTGTGCTTGAGGAGAGGGATGTGAATCTTGGCTCAGAGGAGGTAAATTTTTGTTTCTCTCTCTTTTAAATACTAGTCTTCTGAAAAGTCTGGATACATCCGCACAATTTACAATTTGAAAGAAAAAAAAAGAAGAAAGCAGTAAGCAGGCTTGAATCCACCCTGTTCCAGCCACTTCATTTTTAGGCGAAAAAATGCATGTGGATGGTACTCTTATTAGGGCGGTTGTGGTAAAACCTTTTGTGCATTCCACAGAATCAAGTTTGGACTCCTAATTAGGAAACGGTTTTCCACAATAATGTGGAAAAGTTAAATTTTTTTTTCAAGAAGTCTACTTGTCCCGGGATTTAATCCCGTTTTTTTTCAAGAAGTCTACTTGTCCCGGGATTTAATCCCAGGACTTGTCCCGACTCCACATGGGAGGGGCAAATGTTTTGAGCCCTGCTACTTGTCCCGGGACTCTTGTAAAAATGACCAAAAGGCCTTCCCATGTGGAGTCGGGCTAGTCCCGGGACAAGTAGACTTTTTCAAATGTTTTTGCCCCTCCCATGTGGAGTCGGGACAAGTCTCGGGATTAAATCCCGGTACAAGTAGCAGGGCTCTTTTTTTTATCTCATAGGCTATACAAGTACAACAGTTGTCTCTCGAGGAAACATGCTACTGAACCCAACACAGAGTAAAGAGCATTTCTGGCATAGCTGTGATCTAGATTGAGTGTCAATAAATTTTTTTTTTTATGGTAAAAAATGATAAATTCATTGAACGAGAAGCACAAACAACAACAACAACACGGAGAGCAACAAAAGGAGAAACCACCTCACCACACAAAAAGAAGATCCCTACCCACATACAAATTATTCATCCTATAGGAGTTTTTGGTGAGGTCATGAGTAACACTGTTAAGACTCCTTGGTAAACGTGTGAAAGTAACAGTATCAAAACCTACAAACTAAGTCTTTAATGTTAACCAAAATTGAATGAATAGACCAATCTGGGGATCCATTGATTTCACTTGTAGGGTGTTGGAGAGGAGGTAGATCTTGCGAAGTCCGCATGGGATAGCTTCCCTCAATGCGGTCAAAATAGCGCATGCCTCAGCTTCTTTAGGAGAAGAGACCTTGGACCCATCAAGTGATCCTGCATAAACTCAAGAACCATTAAGCCAAATAGCGAAGCCAAAGCCCGCTTTTCCATCCATGGCCCTAAAAGATGCATCTGAAAAAAAGCAAGGGCCATGCCTGTGGGGATCCTCAACCTAAAATCCTGTCCCAGGGTAGAAGGGCGATGGCAAGTCTTCCCAGACTTACCAATACATCTATCAACTATGTTCCATACAATGTTGATAGTAAGGGGTTGAATTTTTGTACCTCTAAAAATGAAATCATTTCTACTTTTCCACATAGCCCACCAAAGAGCTAGGGCCCAAATTTTAGTTTGAGATTGGATTGATGGAGTTGCTTTGTCACAAAATTCAAAGAACAAAATTCACCACTCCCCGATCCTGACAAGAGTAATGGAGTGCGAGAGCATTCCTAAATTGGATCCAAACTAGGAGGCTCTCACAGGATCACATAAAAAGAGAGCATGCTCAATGGATTCTTCTAAATTGTCACAAATTAGGCATGGATGCATCCCTCGAGACCGCTTTGTCATGAAGCATTTTGCATACCTGAACTGCATTATTAAGGAACTTCCAACCGAAGAAGAGGACTCTTTGAGGGAGAGGGAAACGCCAAAATGACTTCCATTTAATTGGGTTATTAGAGGTCCAATGACATTCACCATGAATGATTCTATGGAAGATCTAGAAGTTAATTCACCTCCTTGTTATCTCTATTGCTATGAGGAATAGAAATTTTAAGAATATTCTCGATATCAGAGGAATTGTTGAAAATATTCCTAATGAACTGGTCATTCCAACTTTTATCCGAGTTCCAGATGTCTTTAACCACAAGGTCGTTATTCACAACGTCCTATAGAGGTTTCTTAAGTTCTCCATCTGTAGGGATCCAGTTGCACCTCCAAACTGAGGTTTGATCCCCGTTCCTAATAATCTACCCCACGCTCTCGTTGATGAAAGTTGTTGCTTCCATGAACCCTTTCCAGAACCATGAGTTGCCCTTTTTAAATTTGGCCTCCCATAGAAGTTTATTTAAGCAGTATTTAGATTTTAAGATCTGAGAGCTCAACCGGTCTTCATTAGGAAGGCATCTCCAACAAGTCTTAGCCAAAAGAGCTAAATTGTTCTCTTTGGTGTCCCGTATCCCCAACTCTCCATCTTCGATGGGCTTATAAATCTCTTTCCACTTAATTGTGTGAAAAAATTTTTTCCGGTAGAGTCAACCCCAAAAGAAGTTTCAAAACATTTTGTCAGCCGTATCAATGGTTTTTGATGGGAGTTGTAACTTGTAAGACGGATATATTATATATAGGGATAGTAGAAGCAACTGATTTTATTAGGGTGCTTCTCCCTGCTTGCGAGAGTAAATGGATTTGACAAGACATAATTTTACACTTGATTTTCACAACTAGGGACTGAAAGTTGGAATTCTTATTTCTATTCAAGATTAGGGGGTTTCTTAGGTACCTCTCATTTCCCATCATAAGTCTC
Source organism: Umbellularia californica (assembly GCA_028538565.1). Classification (NCBI taxonomy): domain Eukaryota; kingdom Viridiplantae; phylum Streptophyta; class Magnoliopsida; order Laurales; family Lauraceae; genus Umbellularia; species Umbellularia californica. The sequence goes on from JAPQWN010000009.1 coordinate 44,980,744, forward strand.
ACCCTTAGGATCTTGGCAAGTTTTCTCCTTCTAATATTGCAAGTACCTTTACTAAATTAAGCAGCAGATTAATCATAGTTAGTATTCATCAAGGGTGTCTTTTATCACCCTGGCTTCACTAATCGCAGCTTTGCAAAACAATAGGCTATCATCCACGAAGAATAGGTGTGATATGCTCGGGGCAGATCTAGAGAATTTAGCTCCATAGATGTTCCTTTCCTCTTCTGCTTTTAGCAACATTTAGGAGAAAACCTCGGCACCTAAGATAAATAGTTAAGGAGAAAGGGGATCTCCTTGTCTCAAGCCTCTCGATGGGTTGATCATCCCAAAGGGGAACCCATTTAGGAAAATAGAGAAGGAGACCGAGGATATGCATTCTAAAATGATTTTGATAAATTCGTCATGGAAGCCAAAGGCCTCTAGGACAACCCTTAGGAAATCCCACTCCATGCAGTCATATGCCTTAGACATGTCTAACTTAAGAGCTATATATTTCTCCTTTCTCTGGTCTTTTTTTTTTTTTTAAAGAGTGGATCAGTTCATGGGCTACAATATAGTTATCAACAATAGCTTTGCCTTCTGTAAAGGCACTCTAGTAGGGTCAAACAACTTTATTGAGCACCTTTTTGAGTTTGTTGGCTACTACCTTAGAAATAATTTTGTAAATCACATTACACAAGCTAATGGGCTTGAAGTCATTCACATTTTGTGGGTTGTTCTTTTTAGGGACATAGACGATAAATGTTTTGTTGATTTTCCCTAGGGAGAACTTGTATTTGAAGAAGTTTTGCGCAAGAGCAGTGATATCATTCCCAGTCGAGTCCAACATGTGTTGGAAAACTTTAGCCGGGTAGCCATCCGGACCTAGTGATTTTAGGAACCCAAGTTGGAACACCGCTTTCTTTATATTCTCCGAAGGGGTATAAGCTCCATATTCTTGTCCTGAGAGTTCATAGGGCTGACCAGACTTTTAATTTCGTCTAGATTTCTTGGGCCACATGAAGTCATAATAAGTCTAAGATTATCACTAAACATATCTCCTATTTCTCCCCTAGTCTCAAGCCATTTCCCCGCTTTGTTTTTAATTTTTTTCAATTCTGTTATTCTTTCTCCTATGAATTGTGCTAGAGTGGAAGATTTAGTGTTCCTATCCCCTTCCCTTACCCAGAGTTCTCTGGTCTTTTGTCTCCACATCTCTTCCTCCCTATATAAGAATTCGTCAAGTTTCCTATTAAGTTCTACTTCAGCTTCCATGTCAGAGGGGTTAATTTCTTTTCTCCTAATTCTATCCAATTCTAGTCTGATTTCAACGATCACATTCTCTACTCTTCCAAAAGTAGGTTTATTCTTTCTAGTGAGGTCTTTACCCAATAGGTGTAAAGTGCGATCAATGTTTCCCCATTAACCTTTCTGGGTTTTGACCATCTATTGAGGACAATTTCTTCGTACTTTTTATCCCTTAACCACATATTGTGGAATCTAAAGGGTCTAGGGAGTTGGGGGACTTAGGATTTCTGAGGAAGAGAATAGCAGTGTGATCAGCCCCTCTGGCAGGGAGTATAAAGAAGACCACCTCCAGGAATAGGTTCCTCCTAGAATAGGTTTATCAACTCTTTCTTTGATGTGTGCAAGACCCTTTCTCCTACTGGATGAAGTAAAGGCAGGGCCGATTGATCTAAGGTCCAGCATACTCATACTATCCATGAAATCACAAGCGTCCCTAGCTCTTTGAGGATTGAATTTTTCCCCTCCCCATTTTTCGTGGATTTCTAGAATCTTATTGAAATCCCCTACTATCATCCATGACCCATAGTTTGACTACCAATTTGTTTCTTGTTCTCCCAAAATATCTTTTTCTCTAAAAAGTATGGTGGTCCATGGATGAAAGTAAGAAACCAACAGTCAGGTTCTATCTTGATGCAGCAGTGTATAAACCAGCTATCCTTGCTAATGACAAATAGTTTAAAGGTGTCTTGCCATAGCAAGGCTAGGCCACCTGCTGCTCCATTAGCTTGGACATCTGTCCTTGGCCTTTGTTTCAGTGGGAGGGAGGGAGGGAGGGAAGGAATCAGGTTGATTTTCTCAATACGTTCTTTCCAATTCACGAACTGTCGAGTCTGTTTTAATTCCCCTATAGTTCCAACTAATACCTTTTTCTGATCGAGGAATTTTCATAGAAGAGGAATTCTTGGAGACTGAGTTTTGTGTGTTGTCCAAATTTATTTTTACTTTTGGGCACTGAGATTTAGAGTTACTACAATTGAAATTAGTGGAAAAGGGTGAGGGAGGAATAGTTACTGATTTTTCTGAGAAAGGACAGTGCCCTTAAGTCAGAGTAGTGCTCCTTGCTTGCAGAAGTATCATCCTTCCCTCCGATTTGAGGAGGTCTTCTTTTAGCCCTACTTCCCGCTAGATTGAGTTCAGTTATGAGCCCAGGGTCTCTAAAAAAAGTAGGTTTCTCAAGAGCAGCAATCCTAGTCAACCTCCTTTCACAGTTAGTTTGAGGTGTAGGGTCCCTTTGGTTGTATGGCGCTTCATCTACCTCCATGTCAGTCTCTCCTATAATGTTCCCTATTTCTTCTTCCTGAGTTTCAAATCCAAGCCAGAGACTTTTACTGCGAAATCGAATAGATCGGCTGGGTTGAGAACCCGTTATGGGAATGTGGATAGGGGTTGCTGGTTCGTTGGTTCTCATCTTCGTGGGCTCCACATGGGTCATCCCATCAGCTGCTAAATAGTGTTCTTGGGTTGTGTATGTAGGCCCCATTTTGTGAAAGCCCAGTTCAAAACTACAGTTCTGCTGCCCAGGTCCTGGCCCACTCCCCAACCAGCCTAGGCCCAAATGACAGTTTTTTAATTCAAAGCCTGGTGGTAGGCCACTAATAGCCTCTTCCCAAGTCGTCTTAGTTGTTGCCCAATGGAAGGAGCAATTTGAATGGGTCTTTGACTAAACCCTTTTAGGAAAGAAGAATCCCCTTCAAATCTTTGCATTGAATGCTCTTCATATAGGAGATATGCACGCCTGAAGTCATGCCCATCTCTTTGCATTTCAATCCCCGAAATTTCAGGGTCTATCTCTGGTCATACTGCATGCTGCCCATCAAAGCTTATCTCGAGTGCAGATCCCCCTAGAACCCAGGAGTTCCTTCCATTGCCCTCCATCCAAAGACTCTCAATACCATTAGGCAGTGTCCTACCCATTTCCCGTTTGCTGACTTGCTGACGCAACCATCAGCTGATTCTGCTGATCGTCCGAGTTATGGGGAGGATGCCGGTCACCTACTCTTCCCTGCCAACGTTCATTCATGTTGTCATCCACCTCCCGCTCCCTTGCCATTTCTTGTCTGAATCTCCCACAACCCATCCATTCTCCGAATGGATAGTGTTCCCTTCCTTCCCATCCGTCTGAAAGATCCAGTAATGCCCATTCTTAGGATTTTGAGTGTTGGCTAAATTCATAGGTTGGACAAAACTCTGGGTCCATTGAGTTGTATTCTTTATTTAAAAAAGGACTCTGAAGATAGAAGACTAGAAGGACTCTAAGAAGAAAGTCTGAAAGAATTAGGAGAAGAAAGTTGGAAGAAAAAGTGCTGAAATTTTGGATCAACCAGAATGGGGTCCGCTCGATCGACCACATCATCCGCTCTAGCGGACAGAGTCAGAATAGCCAAACGTGGATATAGAACCTCATCCGCTCGAGCGGATGGAAGGTACTCTCGAGTGGACATGTGGTAGAAAACTACGAAACATTAGAAACCTGTTCTAATTGTGTCCAAACTGCTTTTTTTAATCCTAATCAAGTTAGGCAACCTTAAGCACGTTCCAAGGGCTATTTAAAGGACTCAAGGGCTATTCTAAAGCGACACCTCACTTCTCAAAGTTTTGAGTTAGAGATTATTATTGAGAGAATTTTTCTCTAGAGATTTATTAAGGAGTTGTGCTGACAAGTTCTCTAAAACCAGTCAAGGATGAAAATAGCGGTAGCGGCCCTCTGCCAAAACGCTATGTAGCGGGGCTATGTAGCGGCATAGCGGTTCGATTTGAAAAAATCGTAAAAAAAATCTGAAAATTTTTGTAGAAAATCTAGAATATTGGAAAATGAGAAAAAATGTTTTTTTTTTGTAAAAGTAACTAAGGTAAGGGAGCATAGCGGTTCTGTCATTGTATATCTGTGAAAGCTTGAGAAGAACTCTCCATATCCACTATAATTCGGCGAGATCGTGTGTTTTTTGGTTTTCTTTTAAACATAAAAGGGTAGAAGAGTTGCATAAAAATGTTATTTAGATAGAAAAAGAAAAGAAATAAGTATCATTATACATTTTGAATTTTTTTGAAAAGTAGGAAAATTTCACACCCCGTAGCGGCTCCGTAGCGGCCGCTACGGATGTGAACAGCGCTAAATGTCATTTAGTGTAACGGTGAAGACCGCTACGCCCAATATACGTAGCGGCCGCTATTTTGATCCATGGAGCCAGTTTCTTCTACATCCTTTGGAGAAGATTGTCTTCTTGCATAGAAGATTTGAGGAGTCAAGCGCATGATTGAGTCTGTTGCAATCAGTGGTGTGAATTCGTTGAAGCGTTAAGCGACACAAGGTAATTTCAGTCCTTAGGTAAGGTATATCTAGGGAGGAAATGTGAGTTTCTTGTAATTGGGAGATTCATAGAGCTTGATTATTGAACCAGTTTGGATCCGTGGTTTTTCACCTGGTTAGGGTTTTCCATGCAAAAATCTGGTGTCCTTGTGGTGTGTGCTTGTGATTGTATTTCCGCTGCATATTGTTTATTTCTGCACACTTTTGGGTTGATTTATTGAATAGACCAAGTTAGAGATCTCGCATCCTAAAACTTTCAATTGATATCAGAGCAGGTTGCACTAACTTGTTGTGTTTGATCCTAAGAGATTTCTAGAATGATACTCAATCGAGAAGGGACATCAACTTCTAAGCCCCCTTTGCTAGATGGTTTTAATTATGCATATTGGAAGCAAAGGATGATTGGGTTCCTTAAGTCCATTGATGATGATGTTTGGGATATTGTTGAGGAGGGCTACTCCAGACCAACAATTGTGGCTAATGGACAAACTGTTCCTAAACCTAAAGCCTAATGGACTAAGGATAAGAAGCATGCCTCCAATTGTAATAGCAACGCAGCGAATGGAATATATAATGGAGTGTCTGCTAAAGAGTTCCGTAGGATTTCCATTTGCAAAACTGCAAAAGAAGCATGGGAAATCTTACATGCAGTGTATGAGGGTATAGACACAGTGAAGCAAGCTAAATTGCAAAGGCTGACTAAAGAATTTGAAACCATCGTGATGGAAGAAGATGAGACATGTGATCAATATTATGCAAAGCTGAATGATATTGTCAATTCTGTTTTCAATCTGGGTGAAGAAATACAAGAAAACAAGATTATCAAGAAAATCCTGAGGTCTCTACCTTCAATGTTCGATTCTAAAGTTGATGTTATAGAAGAAAATAAGAATCTTGATACCCTCAAGGTCAACCAGTTGGCTGGAAATGTTCAAACGTTTGAAGCAAACCGTTTAGATAAAGGAAAATTAAAAGATAAGGTTATTGTTTTGAAAGCCATCCAAAATCAAGAAAGAAACTTGGAAAGAAAACTAAGTCTGATTCTGAATCTGAGGCTGAAAATAATATGGCTGAGTTTATGAAATGCTTCAAGAAATACATGAAGACAAAACAAGCCAATTGGAAGAATTCCAAATCTGAGAAGAAGAATTCTGCAAAAGGGATATAGTGTTTTGAGTGCTAAGGCTATAGTCACTTTGCTAATGAGTGTGCCAACAAGAAAAAGGGTACAAAGCAAAAGGCTCTCAACACAACTTGGGATGAAGAATCTTCTGAAGAAGAAAAGGAAGAAGAAAAAGATCCTAAGGATGATCCTTCAGATAATGTAAATGGCAAGTTTGTGGCGTTCATGGCTGAGTCTGTGTCTGACAATGATACTGATAAAGATAATGATGATGAGATGTCAGATCAAGAGAAAGATTGAGAAGAGTTGTACCATACTACCTATGCTGACTGTGTTAAGATGACTAAGTATGGTAGCAAGATCACTATCAAATTCAAGGCTACTCAAGAAGAAAATTATGTATTAAAGATTGAATTAGAGCAAGCACTTAAACATGTTCATCTCTTGAAAAGTCAGAAAAACTGTTTGGCTGGAAATTTGACTACTGATGGTCAAAAACTTGAGAAGGCTGAAAAATAAGTAGTGAATCTGAAGAAAGAGATAGTGATGATGAAAGCTAAAAATCTAGACCTGCAAGGAAGATTGAAGATCACTCTGTCTGAGCTCGAAGTAAAACAGGCATCTCTAAACAAGATGAACACTGGTTCGAAGACTCTTACGAACATCTTGTGTAGTCAGAAGTCCCCTTTTGACAGAAGCGGTCTCAGTTATGATCATGGTGCATCCACTTTGGGTACTAAAGGTAAAACAATTTTTGTTCTAGTGTTGCACATACTACTCCACAAGTTGCATACGTTAATAATGTGATGAGTAGTTCCAAGAAAAAGAATGTGTTACGCGCTGCATACACATCCACTTGTCACCATTGTAGATTAAAAGGACACATTCATCCCATTGCAAGAAGCTGCAAAGTCTACTTAAGACCAAGCAATGGCGGAAGAATTTTTCTCTACCCAAGACGGCTCAAATTTGGCTAAGAAGGTCTAATTTACCTAAGGAGTTTGCTCCCACATTGCTGAAAGATCAAAGTACACAAGTGTGGGTGGCTACATATAACAAGCCCTGATCAAGGAGATTAAGCTCCCACCCCCAATGCTGCTACGAAGATGTATTCAAGGAGTTGCAATTGAGGGGGAGCTATTGAGTCTAATTGATAAGAAAGTTGCATATTATTATCTTTAGCTTTGTCAGTTATGGACAAAAAGAGGGAGAAAGGTGACAGATATAGGGGGAGAATAAGAAGTTCAGAGGAAGTTAGAGACAATGGAGATCTACATATGCTGATTGCCTTTTTTTTTTGTGTTGATTGCCAATTTTTTTTTAAAAAAATTCAATGTATTTTGGGTTTTATTTTGGGTAGATCAAATTGTATCGTCTTAGGGAGTTTTGTCCATGAATTGCCAAAGGGGGAGATTGTTAAGATTTTGAGTGTTGGCTAAATTCATGGGTTGGACAAAACTCTTGGGGTCCATTGAGTTGTATTCTTTATTTAGAAAAGGACTCTGAAGATAGAAGATTGGAAGGACTCTAAGAAGAAAGTCTGAAATAATCAAAAGAATAAAACTGGAAGAAAAAGTGCTGAAATTCCGGATCAACCAGAATGGGGTCCGCTCGAGCGACCACATCATCCGCTTGAGTGGATAGAGTCGGAATAGCTAAACACTGAATCAGAACCTCATCCGCTCGAGCGAACATGTAGCAAAGTCCTACAAAACATTAGAAACATGTTCTAATTGTGCCCGAACTGCTTGTTTTAATCCTAATCAAGTTAGGCAACCTTAATCACTTCCCAAGGGCTATTATAAAGCGACACCTCACATCTCAAAGTTCTGAGTTAGAGATTATTATTAAGAGAATTTTTCTCTAGAGATTTATTAAGGAGTTGTGCTGACAAGTTCTCTAGAGCCAGTTCCTTCTGCATCCTTTATAGAAGATTGTCTTCTTCTGTAGAAGATTTGAGGAGTCAAGCGCAAGATTGAGTCTATTGCAATCAGCGTTGTGTAGTCATTGAAGCATTAAGCGACACAAGGTAACTTCAGTCCTTAGGTAGGGGATATTCGGGGAGGAAATCTGAATTTCTTGTAATTGCGAGATTCATAGTGCTTGATTATTGATCTAGTTCAGATCCGTGGTTTTTCACCCGGTTAGGGTTTTCCACGCAAAAATCTGGTGTCATTGTGGTGTGTTCTTGTGATTGTAATTCCGCTGCATATTGTTTATTTCTGCACACTTTTGGGTTGATTTATTGAATAGACCAATCTAGAGATCTCGCACCCTAAAACTTTCACCCATTTGACTAGAGTTGAGGGGGTTCTAGAAAGAGGGTAAGGTATTGGGCATTCATCTTTATTGTGGGTAATGAGACCACAAAACTTGCAAATGTAATTGAACTTTTCATATTTTAGGATGATCCATCTATCCTCATTTGTTAGTCTAATGGCCGGGTGGAAAAAGGTTTTGAGGTCCATTATGATCTCGACTTTGACGATGTCTTCATAGGGGATCCCTTCATCATCGCTGAATCAAATCTCCTGCACATCAACCACCTTCTTGCAAATGTCTCTGACTATATCTCTCTAAAATAGATTTAGGGCCTGTTTCTGTGCTGGAATTCCAGGAATTCCTATCTAGGGAATTCCTAAATTCCCAAACATAGTGGAATATCGGGATGCTCCTTTGGGCTTTAGCATCCAGAAATTCCACCAAAATGCAAATGGAGTGGAATTCTTGGATTCCCAGAGGTCGAAAGAGACCTTTCATGTGGCTGTAATCCAAAAATGCTATTGAAGAAACATGGAATTCAAAAATTCCAGGGGACAACATGTCACGTCATGTCCAGGAATTCCTGGACATGGTGAATTCCTGGCAAAAATTCCACAAAAGAAACAGGGCCTAAAGGTAGATTTTGTAGTTGCACGCAAAATGGAAGGAAATCCAGTTTGTTCTTGTGGAATGCTTGCCTTGGGTTCACCTGAGAGTTTCCTGATTACGCCATTAAACACCCAGGGTCCCTTCTTCCAGATAATATCAATCTCCTCTTGGGTCCTAAAGGTGAAAGAAAATCTTCCATTGGGCAGGGTTGAAATGTTTAGTTTTACAAAGTTGTTCCAGGTACTCTTCGTTGCACGAACCATGTCAATCATATTAAGCTTTCTCTTTTGGACTGCAGCACCTACCATACAGAAACTACTAGTTTGACGTTTCTGGATCTGGCCGTCCCTGTTTGGTAACACATCACAATCTGTGTTATCAAGCATTTGCATCACCCTTAATTGGAGAGGGCTGATCTGGTGAGGACTGTTTTGGCATGCTGATTTCCTGTGAAAAGTACTTGGTCCAGGTTGTGGAGAATTGAAGGACCCATTCACTCTACCTGTGTTCCTCTCCATTAAAATGAAAACAGACTGTGACTAGAGGCACATACCAGAGAAAACTATAGGGTTGTATACTATTCTGTTTCTAAACTAGTCTTGTCTAGAATCACAGGGTTGCTCTGCTGCTTCTGTGCTTTGCCAGAGTGCTGTATGCCTGTATGCTTCCTCTCTGCCATAGAGTGCTCCTTGTTCGTGCTATTGCAGCTCTAGGGATCTGTCCCGACGTTGTGCTTGAGAGTTAGATGGCTTTACTGCTGAGTCATTTGGTGTTTCCCACCCATTTATATATTCTTTATATCTAGGGGTTTTTACGGGAAAAATAGGCTTAAACTATGATTAGACAAATAAGTATGCAAAAACATTAAAACAACGGCGGAGGGCGTCGTGCTTTTTTTGATGAAAATTCTCTTACTGGTGATGGGGCCATTGTTCATTTATATTTTTTTAACCCCGTCGCTTTCTTTCTTCCCATGCTCCCAAACCTCTCTCTTTGAGCCACAATCTCCATTCAAAGAAGCTGCAAAACAGCGAAAACAATTATATTCATCATCCTTTGAACCAAGTAGTTTCCAATGTTAGTTTTGTTTTTTTTTTCCACTCAGACTTACAACTTCTTTGAAGGAACTCGAGGCTCAAAGAGATGGGTTTTGAAGCACAGGAATAAAGAGAGTGACAGGGTTAAAAAAAAAAAAAACAAACAAACAGTAGTGCTATCACCAGTGAGTGGCGGTATTGCCACTGGGGTCATTTTTATCAAAAAAACATATGGCATCCTTTGCTGTTGTTTTTATATTTTTGTATGCTTATTCATCTAATCATAGTTTAAGCCTAATTTTTTTCGTAAAAATCCCTTGTATCTATGTATCATATAATATCATGTAAGTAGAGTCCATTTGTTTGGTGGCCTGTGAATGCGCAGGAGTTACTTGCGCCAATATCGAAGGGGCTAAATTGGTGAAGATGAAGACCCACCAATGGCCATCAAATAGGTCCCAAGCTGTAGCTCGGCTGGTTGGGACATGGGTCAGTGAGTCGAGTGAGTGTATTCAAGTATCCTGTCTAGGAAAGAAAAATGGTCATCAAATAGTCTTTATAGTAGGAAACGATTACTTTGGTCTTCGCCTTTACTGAGGGCCCTATCTATGATTCGACCATATATACTTCACTTAGTTATCTTGTTTTTTCTGAAACGACTTCCTTGTTAGGACTCGATTTCTTATGGATTCCTAGGAGCTCAATAACAAGCAAACAAATAGACCCATAACTAATAAATTGACATTAATAGCACGCATATATATCATATAAAAAGAAAATTCTATGATCTTCTTCTTCTTCTTTGTTGGATGCTATTGTTTATTCTGTGGCCTAGCTTAAGCTATTTCTTTGTCTTGCGTTAGCTATTGTTTTTCCTATCTTAGGAATGTATGGGGCTGGTAAGAGACTTGAGATAATAAAAATTTAAGGATCTTAGAAATCTCTCTAATACCATGTAAAGGTATACACAGAAGCATTTCTCCTCAATAAGGCCTTTGAATCTATTGCATTTACTATACTCTTTAAGATGATTGCAACAGATCAGAATATGATGACACTGTGATACCATGTGATCAAGCATTCATGGAAGTCTGCCTGAGTTGGACATATTTACCATTCATGATCTTTAACTTCTATGCTATTACTTTTGTCATACTAACCTACCTAACATGTCCACTTTTCTACTTTTATTGATTAGGTCTTGCATCTGCTCTCACAGTCATTACTCTCCAAGACACCTTTAACAGATGTGTTTCTGCACATGCAAAACACCATTGATGGTGTTGCCCCAAATCTCAATGTCCTGGGGCTTGATTCCATAGACATTTCTAAATTTCACACAGAAAAAGAGGCTGGCAGCGACTCTATGAAAATGAGTGTTAACCTATTTGTAAGCAAATCCAGAAACAAGGTTTTGTATGCACAAGTGGGAGAAGAATTTCCAGATCTGCTCTTCAGCTTCCTCGCCTTTCCTCTTGGTTCCATGGTTAAATGCTTGGGTGGATGTACTAGCATGGGATGCTTAGATAACTTGTACAAGAGCGTTGAAGAATTAGGCAACAAAAGGTGCATGAAATCTGAGGAATGCAAAGCCTTGCTGCTTGACCCAAAACTCGCACCTTATTTTGGTTCCATGAACCAACTAATTCAGATTAATGAACTCCCAGGGAAACTCACAATTTTTAATTGTGGGAATTGTTTATCTGACGGATTTGGTACTACAGATGGTGACTTTGGTACATGCTCACATGCGAGGCTGAAAATTGAAGTCGATTTCATAAATCCAAAGTTTCGTGATGTAGTGACGGAGCTTGGAGGAACATTTATGGATGCACCAACAACGTTCATGGTTACGGATGAATTGATTGTGAAACCACTTTCGACCATCTCAGGCATCTCTCTTTTTAATCATTGTAATATCCCCATTAACGATTTGGAAGAGCAGGTTGTAAGTGTGGGGGACAAGGAGGTAAAGTGAACCAACATTCTGACCTTCATTGTTTACACGGTTTGGTATCTTTGTAAAAGTCCAAGGGCTATAGAGTTGAGTAGATGGGGGCTACTGTTGGCAATATTGCTAGTCAAGGTCCATATGCAGCACAGAATTTAACCCTCTGGAAATTCTCAGGTGTTGTTTGGATGAGAATAAAAGGTGGAGAGAATTCTTCATGTTTCACATGTGTGCTATCTGTCCATTTCTCCACCTTTCTACCATGTAGGCGAAATAGAGGTGGAGAAAACTGTACCAAGTTCAAATTTTACTGGGGGCAGTTTTCTCTACTTATCTTTTCCACATAAAAATGACCCACTACTACGTTATTGTTATATATATTTGGTTGGGGCAGCTACCTATCCAGGCCATATAACCTTTCCTTTTATCAATTGGGTGAGAAAATGAGGTTGGATTTAGCCCACAGGCTTAAAATCATGGCTTGCATATAGCCTAATGTGGTTTGATTCATGCTAATTTTTCCTTGGACAGCGCATTGGTGTATTGACAACCATCCAAGATCTTGGAAAGGAAAATTTACCTATGAAAGAAAAAAAAAAAAAAACCAACAAGTTTACTTGTGAATGGTAGGCAGCTGATCAGTTTTTCTTTGGTTGCAGGCCTTGTCTCTATTGAAAGCTTCTTTGACCTCCAAGACAGTTTTAAGTGATGTCTTCTTGAAGAAGCCAAAGTTGAGAAGGGGAATGAGACCGGACTTCTACAGCTGAAGAAGGTGATGTCTGCTAGGGATGTTAAAATTGTGGTCTGGCTTTTTATAGGATTGTGAAGAACACTTTCCTTTCTCAAATCTCCAAAATCATTACAGAAACTCTCTTTTCTTGGTACGTCCTTTTTATCTTATTATAAAGAAGTATGGCTTCCTAAAATGGAACTTGATGATTTTGGTTTATGACTTTATATTGTTCTTTGGCATCCATGCGAATGTAGTAATTGGTTTATGATCAATGTATCTGTACAAAATCTAATAGCTTAGTAGAGGGGATAGTTGTGCTCTCAAATAGTATTTTTAACACTCTGCTGGCTCCTGCCTTATTGAGCATTTTTATCTTCTACCATGTAAAACCATTTTTCCACACCAGGGCAATCTATTTCTGTCATCTTCATTAATTTGAGAGCGTAGAATTCTAGAGCTCATGAAATTAAAACTACTGTTTTGTTTCTCATATGCTTGGTATGATCCTGTGACTCAGATTTTCCAGCAAGGAGCTGCATAAATTGAAGGGCCCATGTTGTTTATCTGTCATACTAAATATCATTAGAACCGAAATGGTTTCTTAATTTAATTTGAATAAAAAAAGACTTGGATTTGCAGCTACTATAAATGGTTAAAAAGGAGCACAACCAACGAGTAGTGATTAGTGAATTAGGATGTGTGGCCAATGCAAAATTGCAAATTGGTATTGATGGTTCAGATGAACGCTTGGGTGGTGAGATCTATTCCTTTAAGCTAATCAGTTTCACCTGGTGAGCCTTCTACAAGGGAACACTTTCAGTCAAATTCATCTCCCAAATTGAGCCCTGTTTGTTCTCTGTGGTGACGGGAGCTTCGGAACTTTGGATTTAGATGTTTTAAGCACCTCAACATCTTGGGTATGTTTAAGATCAATTTTGATTTGGTTTGGCCTGTTGATGGAGTGCACCTGGTAAACTCTGCCATGTGCTGCGTAATTCTTTCATGTGCTGGTCCCTAACCGGATGATAGAGGAAGGATTGAGTCAGTTTGCTGAAAAATCTTTTCATCCTTACATAAGAGTTCTACCTTGAGAGTGACAAAACTCAAAATGGCCACCCTTGATAGATGGTACGTAGGGGTGTTCATGGCTGGGCTAAGGAAGATCCAGGCCCAGCCCCTTCTGAACTGTGTCCAAGCCCGGCACAGGCCGACTCGGGCTATAAGGAGCTCGCCCAAGCCCAGACCGCCTGGAAAGCTGGAAGCCCGAGCCCAGACCGATATTGATATATAATTTAAAAGAGAGAAATATGCATATGATGTTGGGTGCAGCTAAATTGGTTTGGTCTTCATTGCTTCTGTGGATGCACCATTGTTCAAATGCCCCCACCTATACGCCGGGCTTGGGCTAGCCTGATCCATGAATACCCATAATGGAAGGGTAACATGGTGAGTAGAGTTGAGTTGCCTGTATAGAAAATCCAAGGCTAAACTAATGGCCTCTCCCTCCTCCTTCCTTCCAAAGCGGAGCTGCTAACATTTACCTTGGGTCCTTTTCATCTTCAATCAGGTGCACCTTGCCTAGGAGTGCCACTTGCATTGGGCCAAACCCAAACGTCTGTGACTGGACTTTACCAAAAGTAAAATTAGGGTTGGGTTTGTTCAGGGTCACGTTGACCTGGTACTATATTTTAAAGCTATATGGAATTTAGGCTGAGTGTGGATTTTACTTATTGAGTACCCCAATTCCACCCAGCACCTGACTTATGTTCAACATGGTTTATGGATTCTCCCTTTCGAGCTGCACCATGGAGCTTAAAACTCTGATGCCAAACATTGGCACAACAATCAAATTCCTCTCTCTCTCTCTCTCTCTCTCTCTCTCTCTCTCTCTCTCTCCCTCCTTAAATTATGGACACAAACATTTACTACAATAAGTTGCAATCATGTCCTTTCTGTATCATGGGGCTTAACATTTATCTTACATCATTGACAATAACTGTAAGTTCATGAATTACTGCAGCAATCATGCCCTTTGTGTATATTGTTATCCATTAACTGTTCATTTCATGTGTTCTTGAGAATGCATGTATCTGGTCCTGTGAAGGAAGTCTTTGACCAAAGCAATTAAATATTTCTTCGACCAAACAGTTAATCTTCTGTTCTATTATAAAGTTGTTCGGGTATCTGATCAAGCTTTATGTGTGACTGCATGCCATGTCTTAGTTGAGAGCTTCTCTAATCTCCAAATTTGTTTGAGGGATACCTTCTCCCCCAAAAAACCAAAGCAGGTAAGAGTGGGATCTGATGTTGCTGGGCAATGATAAAAGCCACCATGTCAGACACAGAAACCATGTGGGCTTCATTTTTAGAAGAAAGCCATTGTGGAAAGCCAGTCCCTTTATATTCTAGGTGTAGGGAAAACAGTTTGTTGAAGGCCAGGTCTCAACTGAATAAGGCCGTAAGCCATGAACTTGAGTTTAATTGTAGAATTTAATAGACAAAAGGATGGTGAATTTTTTTACACAATGTTACATACAATCAACCAATAAATCAATCTCTCTTCCCCTCAAGGGTGGTGGTCTTTTGGGGGCCACCTGTCTATTCAACCTGAACCTGTCTAGTGATTTCGAGTTCACCTTTTTAATTTTCGAATTGGGTTCTGATTAACATTTTTGACTTATTAATAAAATGGGTTGAAAACAGGTTTCTATATGATTGAGACTGTCAGATTTATTATGACTTGCCAACCCAGCCCAAACATGACCTGTTGATTTAAGGTTCAAAAATTGACCCTTTTAAGTCCCAGTGGATTTGAGTATGCTTCGACAACAGAAGAAATTAATATAATAAATGGGTCTGACATCGGTTCAAGCCTATACACGTCACCCCACAGAGCTCAATTAGATCAAGTAGGACCACTACTTGGTGATCTGAAGGATTTTGATGGACCTCACAACAGATGAGAGATGCCCAAATTGTGTTGGAGATTGGACTATGAAAGAAATCTCATTTCTTGCAGTGTTCTTCAGGTTTTGTTGTGCAGCTTTTATACTTCTATTTGTATGTCAAACAGCTATAATATTACAATCCAAGAGATTTCCAGTGAAACCCCAGCCATTTTGGTTGTATAGGCACAGATAACCAGTAATGGAACAATGATGTATGGAGTAAAGGGATCAGGAAATCTACAGCAACATATTAAATGGCTGCACAGACGTGCCTATGACAAATGAACAAGGGAAAATAAGGAATTACAGTAAATATTTTTACAAGACAGGCATTTTTTCATTCTCAACCCAGTACCTCTTCCAACTACTAGAGTGCAATGTATCCAAAACACGGTACATAAGTGAGAGCTTTTGACATAGAATGAAAAAATAGTCTGAAAGTTGAACACTGTAGTACGTAGCTATCATATCTACCGATCTGTTTTATGGTACAGGAACTTTCTTACCACAAAGCATTATATATTTCTGCTGTGGGTTCTTTGAAGAAAAGATATCACTCAAAACTGTTTTGGAGACCAAATATGCTTGACAGGGCGTGCATCGCACATGCAAAAGCTTATTAGCTTCCGGTCATTTGCAGTTGAATAAGTTGTTCTGGAATCAAAATCTGTTCTAATTATGACTAGAACTGAAAAGGTTGGGAACCCAAGATCAGTCTTTGATTACCAGCCTACAACAAATGGTTAAAAAGGAGCACAACTATTATAAAAGGTGCGAAAATGAGACATTTCAGGCATCACCAATGTTCTAGTTCTACACCCATATCATCTGCTGCAATCTCTGTAGATGGTTAATATGGACGTACCAAGCACCCAAGCCTGACGTGAAATTGTGGTAGCAAGACTCATTGTCAGTGCCAGAAAAGCTACATTACCCTCTAGAGTCCTTGAGCTGTCCTTAATTGAGCAACACTATTTGGAGTGCGGATGCTTGATATCTCAAGGTCACTCCCAATGAAGAAAAAGTATAGATTTACTGGGTTCACAGTGATAAAACAAGAGTACAATACAAGTCCAGTAGTCACAGAGGTTCATCTGAATTCCAGATGAAAGGTGATTGCTTGCAAATTTTCAGGATGACGAACACAAAATCATTTTTCAAATTTTAGGAATTCAAGCATTTGGACTTGGCCAAGAACTTTGGTACTTGAGATTTTGCAATCATACGAGGAAACAAATTAGAATCCTGCTATCAAACTGGCTCAAACGCCGGGCACTCAGGGCCATGAATTGAATAAACGCCACATCCAGTGTCTTCTGCTGCAATCTCTGCAGATGGTTGATGTGAGGCTACCGAGCACCGAAGCCCGATATGGACTTGTGGTAGCAAGACTCACTAAGTATCATAAAACACTACATTACCAACTAGATTTCCTTGGTTGGGGTTGGGTTGGAGGGTCTTTTAGTTTGTCATTGTAATTGATGTCTCATGGTCATTCCCTGAGCAGAGGAAGTAGAGATTTTCTGGAATATACAGTGGTGAAGCATTTAGTCCATTACAGTTCCAGTAGTTACAGCAAGTTATCTGAATTCTGGTAGTTCAAAATAACAACCTCAGATATTCTGCTTTGAGAAGGCCATTGACCAGTCCATAACTTGAGTACTTGGGCAATGGATAGAAGGCTTACCCAGAGGCCCTGTTTACATCCTCCGAACCCAGTTTCCCTTCACTCAATTTACTGATTATCTCCAACTCTGATTACCTGTAAGTTGTTATGGCAATGAACAAGGTAACAAAAGTTAGCAATCGCAAGAATACAGACTTAAATGAACTTGGTTCGAAGATCCAAACAGTGTGGTTAGTGCAGTGTTGAGATGAACAGAAAACTTTAGCTCTTCTGTTCATATTTGGCACTTTTGTTTGCGTGCATGTTGGACGGCCTGATATAGACCTTTACGGCCTGTTCAATTGTATTCTTGCTGTTTGGTAATTTTCCATGTAAAATAAAGTGCAGCAAAGCATCAAACTAAGAGAGAATAAAATATAATGGGGTTATGACAGTATTTTGGTTTTAAATGTTTGGTATGAAATCTTTTTAACTTTTTGTATAGAAAAATAGAGTTTTTTTGGTCTTTTAGTTGATAAAAGAAGTTGTTTTTTTTTTTCCTTTTTTTTTTTTTTTAGATAGTGGGATTTCAAAATTAAAGTGCTATTGATGTAACCCCTTATCTGAAAAATGGAGGCTTTACTTGACCTTTTAAGTCTAATAAAGTGCCAACCGGGGCCCTCCTCCGTGCCACTAAAGTAACAAAAGTGAATATCCATAAATGGTGGAAAGTAGAGATCATATCTACATCCCCCCACATCCTTCACCCTTCATGTTTTTAATAATCATTTGTTGGGCTCAATTGATCATAAATTCCAAGCTATTAGATTTCATTACCAAGAAAGCTAAGAAGTAATCTCCACATCTAGTTGCTAGGGTATTACTTGAGCCAGACTGAGATCAGTTACTGTATCTACATTTAATTTATTTAGGATTGGGAAGCTGCAAAACCATTGGCTATGAAAGGTTTAGCTATGTCCTCAAGGCATAGCTTGTACTGCTCATTTTCTGATCGATTTGGAGTTTTTCCCTAGTCTTTCTCACTTTCTGATCGAATACTATAGCGATTTTATTTCGGTGGTTTCAATTTTGGTGATCTTTTTTAAGATTTCAAGAAGTTATTGAGAAAATATTAAAAAATATTATGATATTATTAGGATATTTTTTCAAAATCTTCAATATTTATAATGGCGATGTATAATATATAAAACATAAATATATTAGACTATATAGCATTAAACAATAGTTAAAATAGGATAGTCAATTTTTATTTAGCAAAAACAAAAAATTACTTATTTCTTCCTGGGGTCAAGGCTGGGTCTGCTTAGATTTCTTAAACTTGAACGGTTTATAGGCAAATAGTCTCACTGGGAAGGAAAATGGGTTGGTTCTGATCTGGGTCGACCATGGACTTGGAAGGCTGGAACTAGAACCATTAATGAGACGGTGAAACTGGAACCAAAATTATATATGGTACATGTCAGAGTCTAAGTAGAGAATCATATAGAAAAGAAAAAAAAATTCTAATTTTAGAAGAGATTTTCGAAAATTGAAGTAATATATTGGGTATCGGATTCACGGGTTGGAATCATGGTGGGATCGGCCCAAACCCATTTAGACCACGGGCCCAAAAAAAACCTGAACCCATTAATTTATCAAGTCTAAATAAGGATTCAAACTGATTTTTAACAGGCGGAAACTTTGGATACACATTTCCATTCAAAAGTCTCGGCCCTCAAGCAGAACAGTGAGAATCCCAAGACCAGATATGTGCTCCACATTTTGTAACCATTCTAGTGGGATCCATAGGCAGAAAAGAATGGTACGAAGATTCTCTCTGCCCCCTGTTCTTTTTGCTGCTTAGTATTTTTTATTTTCCTTAATTTGTGGAGGGTAGTGCTTTCCCTTTCTATAGGCATTTCTTAAGTCCCAGGAGATCTAGAGAAGTTCGATCTGGAATCATGGCTGCCAAAGAAATCAGCTTGAAACTCCTTGTACACAAAGAGAAAAACCAGATTTTATACGCAGAATCTGACAAGGATTTTGTCGACGTTCTCTTCAGCTTCTTGACGATGCCCATTGGGACTATTGTCCGTCTCATAACCAAGAAAGCAAAAATAGGTTCCATGAGTACGTTATATGAGAGTTTGGAGGATCTGGACGTGCAGTATTTACAGACTGAATCATGCAAGAACATGCTCCTCCATCCAAAGAACGCTTCCGAAGATCATTGCGGAAATTTAGCGTTGAATATTGATGATAGAGACCCAATCGAGTACTACTACATATGCAGCTCGTCAGCTCCTTTAAGGTCTGATACTAGGCACTCGATCAGCATAGGTGTTCCCGATAAGCGATGTCTCTGTGGAGCTTCGATGAGTCGGAAGCGGCGTAAAGAAAAGTTGAAGGAGGGTGCAGGAGTTGGGAAGGATGGAGTGTTTGTTAGAGGAAAAATGAGATATATGATAACAAATGATTTGCAGGTGTCGCCTGTTTGCACAAGGACAACCTTGGAACTTCTTAAGAGAGTTGGCATTATCGATCTCAGTGAACTAGAGGAAAGGAATGTGAATCTTGGCCAAGAGGAGGTATGGCATGCACTGTTTTTCTTTCCATCCTTCCTTCCTTCCTTCCTTTATTTTTATTATTATTATAGCAAGTTCAATATCAATATATAGCGAGACTTAGGCCTGCCGATTGCCCAAATGGACAACTTGGACCTAGGCTTCGACTCCCATTGTAAATGGACTTGGTCCTGCACCGTTTAGGTCTGACCATTAGGTGATTTGTGTACTCTTTGTTCTCTAAAATCTTCTCTCTATGATGCACGGATATTTCAAAATGGACAACGTATCGTGTCGTATCGTATCCGATACTTCACTTTTTATGTGTAAAATCCGTGTCCCCGTCATGTCTACGGCGTGTCCTTGCCGTATCCATGCCGCATCCATGCATCATAGTCTTGTCTATTGTTCAAATTAATAGTAATAGCAGTCAAACGGATCTGCCTTTGGCTAACAATTCCATGCAATATTGTTCACCGTCTTAACTACTGGTCAGACCATGGTTTATTCATTATTGTTATGTTGACCGAAACCGGCAAATAGCACATTTGGTAACAAATAACATGTAAGGAAGGAATCTCCTCACCGAGGATTGGTACAGGGGAGGATTTTTAGATCGATATTATGAATAGTTGATAAAAATTGATATTGGTGGATACATCAACAAAATTGATGATTTCCAAAACCCCGGGGGGTTGGGGTTGCGGGGGACCTAAAAATCTTCAAAATGAAGATTTCCGTTGGCTCAATCCTTTTAGATCTAAAATTGTTGAACATGAGTTTTCAATGACTTTATGGAAAATCCTTGAGGAGTCCCCAAGGACTTGATTAGGAAAGTTACTAGTATGGAATGAGTAAGCTAGTCCAAATACCAATGCATATATAGAAGAAGTAATAAACCAAATAAGATAGAAGAACTTGCAAAATTATCTAGCAAGCAATCACCGCAAGAAGGGAGACACAATTTTTACGTGGAAACCCTATCCAGGGAGAAGAACTACAATAAAGTAAAAAAAAAAAAAAAAACAAATCACTATTCAATGGTTACAAGATATACCCGCAGCTCTCTTATCCCAGGCAGTACGTCTACCTAAGGACTGTAGTTGTTCTTGCACAACTCCTCCCTGCCACGACTACTCACCGCACACCGCTACTCATGCTTGATCCTCTAATAACACCTTGAAAACCAATATGCACAAATCTTCTACGAAGAAGTAGAAGCACCAAACCTTCTATAACATATCTTCAGCCCAATCTCTCAATGATAGCTCTAGAGTCACCTCAGAACAAAAGAGAGCAACTTCTTGTGTTGTTTAGGGTTGAGAGAATCACCCAATATATAGCCCCAAATCCGTGCAAGAGTCTTTTTATTGTATCTCAATCAGAATTAAAATCCAACTCAAACTCGAACTAATAGTTCGGATCCAACTGGGCTTACCCATTCACACTCACTATAGCAAGGTCACTTGCTATCCCGGGTTCGTTCTAGCGAACTTCATCTTCGCTATAGCCAAAGTGCATTATGGAATTTGCCTTGAACTCTTTAATCTTTTCTTTAGATTCTCCGATGACTCAACCACAATCCATTCTAAAAGAAATAAAAAATTACAACTCAAATGGACCCAGAGTTTTGTCCAATCAATGAATTAGCGAACTATAAAATCTTAACAAATTCCAAATGCGACCTTAACTAAAACATCGAGGTATCCAAAGCCTGAATAAAAGAGGGCGCATTAGGCAGGTACAGCTAGTGTGAAACTTGTCACAACTTGAACATTTATTCTAAAGAAACAAATTTAGTACTCATATTAGGACATTCCCCACTTTAAGCAGCGCACTGTAGTGCTCCCGTTGGAGTGAAAAGTAGGTAAGGATTTGGTAATCATGCTGGGGCGTCCCTCACTATGAGTGATGTATTGCATGGCGCTTGTTGAAGTGGGAAGCAGGCAAGAGTTCTTGGCCCTAATCTGAATAATTATAGGTAAAGAAGTAAGTCCAAAAGAAGAAGAGGATTTCACTTTTTGCATGAAGTATAGAATTTTGACAAGAGAGAGCATGGAACTGGTAGGGTTGTTATAGTTTGCCTGCATAAAACAAAGTAGAAAGGGATGAAGTAAAGAAGCGTGCTCATTGATGTTACAAACTCTACTACACCAATAATATTGCAAAAAACAAGAGTAGGTATAGTTGTAGATGATGACTTGGAACTAAAAATTGTAGAATTAAAGAGATTGAGTGATATATTTATAATAATCAAATTAGTGTTAGTGGAGGATCTAATACATATCATCATGCACATGCACCCTATGTAGGATAAGATGAAAGTATTAAAGAGATGATCTTGGGAGTAGATCGATGGTTTAATACGAGAAATTCCAACTAGTGAAAAGATTTTTCCTAAAAGTTGACTTAATTGGACATGCAAGCTGGAAAGCTAATAGAAAGTATAAGAGAGTGCATGGAGGACAAGAGTTTGGCAAAATGAATAAGTTAGGAGACACTACGACAAATTATGACCGGTGAAAAGATTTTCCCAAAATGACGTAAATGGTCATGAACATGTAGGAAAGGATAATAGAGGGGATTAGAGAGTGCATGGAAGACAAGGACTTGGCAAAGGAATGAGATAGGAATAGGAGACACTACCATTGGACTTTGTAATAGTAAATAGTTACTTTAAAAAGAGATGAGCATTTAATTACCTATAAGAGTGAAACTAATAGGAGTCATATAGACATTTTTCAACTTAGGAAATATGAACAAATAGCTTGTAAAGACTGAAAGCCAATTTCCAGAGAGAGCTTGACATCACAACATAGGATTTTTTGTATTAGTAGTGGAGAGAGAGAGAGAGAGAGAGAGAGAGAGAGAGAGAGTAAATAAAATTTGCGCTAAAATAAGGTGGGGGATTCAAAAGGAAGAAAAAAAGGAATAGCATTTAAGTATAAAGTAATTGATTAGATAAATTGGAATTTGAAGGAAGAAACTATGGTGACGTGGAACGAAGGTGCTTGGAGAGTTAAAAAGGAAAAATAGTCTTTAATAAAGAAACAAGGTGGTGGAGTGTAGAAGTTCAGGCAGTTGTGCGAATGAAAAAACATTGCTATAAAGCTTTACAGGGGATTAAGAATAAGAAAAATTATGAAATCTACATGGAGACAAGTAAAGAAGTTAAGAAAGTAGTAAGGGTTGCAAAGTCCATGAAAGTTCCACAAGCTTACTAGAATGAGTGCTAGTTTAATAACCAATGCACACTAGAAGTAATCAATTCAACCAAATAAGATAGAACTAGCAAATATATCTACCAAGCAATCACCACAAGAAGGCAGACACAAATTTAACATGGAAACTCTTTTTAGGAGAAAAACCACAATCAGAAAAACCAATCACTATTGAACTGTTACAAGATATACTCACAGCTCTTTTATCCCAGTCAGTACGTCGACCTGAGGACTGTAGTCTTTCTTGCACAACTCCTAGCTACCATGACTACTCGCCGCACACCGCTTCCCATGCTTGATCCTCTTTCAACACCTTGAGACCAAGATGCACACACCTTCTACAAAGAAGTAGAACTTAACCTTCTAGAGTGAAAAGCTTTGGCCCAATCTCTCAATTGATTGCTATAGAGAAAATTTTTCTCTCTAAGATCTCTCTTGCTCAGAATAATGAGAGAGGTGATTGATACCTTTGGGTTGAGAGAAAAACCCAATATATTGCCCTAATTAGTGCACAAGACTTCTAATCATAATCCACTAAGGAAAAAAAAAAAAAAAGAAGTCTTACCAAACTCTAAGATAGAGTCCGGATGAAACGGAGCGTAGACCGCCTCGCTCACTATAGCGAGCAGGTTCCTAGCTATAGCGAGCCTGTTTAGACCCCAAGTGTAGGGTGCAATTGTAGTAATAATCTGGTGAGACCAGGTCGATCCACAGGGAGCTATTGAGTTAAGGTTTTCCAACTTGTACCTTCCCTAAATGAAATCTAAAACTAGCCTAATTAAAAACTAAGTACAACCGTTCCTACTTTAATTAAAAGAATTAATTACAATCCAATGAAAGAACAAATTTTCCTAAAACTAGAAACCTAAATCTAAAAAGAAACTCTCAAATTTCTGCAAAAGAAGACACAAGTTAGAACTTCCAATTAGATACCTACTAAAAATAAATTTTACTATGAACAAATATTAGAATTAGAAACTGAATCAAATTATGTTAAGGACAAACATTCAAATATAAAAGGAAACAAATCAAATCAAAATATGTTAGAGAATAAATCAACTATCTAAATTTCTGAAATTAAAAACTTTGCAAGTTTTAAAATTTTCTCATAAAACACAATTAGAAAGAATCTAAAGATATGAAACTAATTAAAGTTACTAACAAAATATAAAAAAAAAAGTAACCTAACCTAAGTTGTGATTTACTAAAAATAAAACAGTCTAGAAATTTTTACACAATGTATGAAAAAGTTAGTTTTCTAAATTAAATATGATCCTAACCTAATGTAATATGCATGGAATAACATAAGAGACAGCATAAAATAATGAGTGTACGACATATAATTATAAAAGGTGCAGGAATTAATAGTGAAGCTAGTGTTGACAATAAGGATGGTGTGCATTATAAATTAATGGTGGTAAAAAAAAAAAAAAAAACTGAAATATAAAAGTGGTGAGTTGCTCTTTAAAATCTCATTCTCAATCTTGGGCCTAAAAAAATTAGAAGTGCCAACCTAGGTCCCGTTCTTCAACTTAGGTTGTCAATCCAAGTTGAGAACGATAAACCCTCACTTTTTAATAAATAAATTTCAGACTTGGATTCTTAAACTTTTCTTGGTCAACCCTCTTCAACTTCACATTGTATTGCCTCCAAAAATACAATGTATCCGTAGAAAACAAGGTATATGGTGAGGATGCTAAGGTGAGTTGTTAGTAATTATTCCAAACCAGAAAAAATAATTTAACCAAAAGTAAGAACTAACCCTATTGCATGGATTACAAATCTAATATTAAGAGATACACAAATCAAGAACACAAATTAAAAGAAACAACTTTATTTACTATCATGAAAATTCTTTACAAAGAATATAACATTGAAAACAAGAATACATACTAGGATTTTGAGAATCACTCTTTCTAGTTGAAATCACAAGGTTGGTGGTATGGCCTTTAGAAAGAACTCCCTTGGTGAATTAAGATGGAAGGGCAAGAAAGGGAGAGATGGTATACAATTCTCTAGAGTGAGAGGTGAGCAATTCTCAAGCATGCCTCGGGTCTCTCATAGGGTCTTTCATAGGGCCCTTTATAAAAAATCTGGGCCCCCTTTGTTTCTTCTTTTGGTTCCTCTTTTCTTGCTTGAAATCTTCATTATGTGGCAAAAATCTTCTTTCTTGGCAACCAAGTTTGCAAGAAATTAGTAGCTTGTCAATAAAAAAAATTATCTTGCCAATCCAAGCAAATCAATCCTTGATTGAGGCCACACATTAGGTGGCTACAACTTAAATGGCTTGGATGTCCATGTGCAAGTTTTGAGAAAAAATCTCATTTGCTTCACTTTCTTCTTTTGATTTCTTTGCAATGCATTCTTTCCTTCTTTGCTTCTCTTACTCCATAATTATCTCGATCTTCTTTCCCCTCTTGCTTTTGAATTTTGAATCTTGAGATTTGAAAAATATCTCTAACAATTGGAAAGGAATTCTGAAATCTTTTTAGCCATGAATGAACCCACCGCCCCCCCCCCCCCCCCCGGCGGATGCCCCACATGTGTGACTTACACATGTGTATGTGTGGGACCCTTTTTCTCATTTCATGTAAGCCAAAAAAATGAATTGTATGTGAAATGACAAATTTACCCATAATTCACGAATGCATGACTGCGGGCCCATATCTCATGAAAAGATGAATGAAAACACACTTGAAAAATCTTTCCAAAAATAAAATTACGAAAATAGCAGGTTTCATGATTTGATGCAAAAATGCTGGTTTTTAAGCAAATTATGCATGAATGCACTACAATGGATCAAAAATGCATAAAATCATGATATGATACTAAATGAGGCTCTCTTGGCTTGATAAGTCCCTAAACTTACCAAAAATAGCCATGAAAATGTGTATTTCTAAGAACTTATCAAAGCCCTGCCTCTACCTGCTGATTGGGCTGGAGCTTCGCTAAAGCAAACACGTGTGTCTGAAAAATGGCTTGAATGATCCAGAAATCACCCAACTTCGCGTTAGGTCTTTCGGCGGCTCAACCACAGTCCATTCTAAAATAAATAGAAAATTACAACTCAAATGGACCCAGAGTTTTTTTTCCAACCCATGAATTAGCCAATCATAATAAAATTCCTAACAGTCCAGCATAAAGTGATGGAGTGGGGAAAATGGAATCAAAAGGGAGAAACTATGGTGATGTGGAACGAAGTTGCCTAGAGAGCTAAAAGGAAAAATAGGGGTGTGTTTTGCATCATGTCATTTGGATGTTCCTATGTTCCTACTATATGAGAGAGCACAGAAAATATGTTTGGTAGGTGTAAATCATTGTTCCTAATTTTGATCTCACTAGAAGGAATTCCAAAATCTTAACCCGCTGGCATAGGAAAGTTGGAACAAAAGGCTTTAGTTTTTTAAAGAAACAATTTATTTCCACGATTATTTTCTACTTATCTACTACAATCTAAAGAAGCTTATTTAGAGAGAATTTTAAATCTTGTCACTCACCTTAAAGGTAGGACCGTGTTCACAATTTCAGGAAAGGTGACCATACTTTTTTATTTCTAAAGGTAAGTCATGTGGTCACAATCACAAAAGGTGGGCCCACATTATAGTACCTATAAAGGCGGGACCATATTGTAAACCTGTGAATATGGGAACCATGTCCCGATTTCTAAAAGCAGGAACCACGTTATAATTTCTAAAGGTGGGTCCCATATCTATATCAAGGAAAAGGTAACCCCACTTTGTTATTACTAAAGTTGGATCACATGATCAGAATCACAAAAGGTGGACCCACATTGTAAATACTATGAATGTGGTCCCCATATTCTAATTTCTAAAGGTGAGTTCCGTATTTACAGTGACAAAAAAGTGGTCCCACATTATAATTCCTATAAAGGTGGGTCCACATTTTAAATCCTATGAATGTGGGTCCCATGTTCTAAGTCTTAAAGATGGGTACCGCGTTCTAATTTTTAAAGGTGAGTTTCTTGGTCACAAACATGAAAGGAGACCACTTTGTAATTCCTAAATGTGGGTCACATGATCGCAATCACAAAAGGTGCTCTCATATTGTATATCCTATGAATGTCGGTTACATGTTCTAATTTATAAAGGTTGGTACCACGTTGTGATTTCTAAAGGTGGGTCCCATGTATGACAATAACAAAGTTCCGCAAATAATAAAAAGTGAAGCTTCACATTGTAAATCTTATAATTATCTTGCTTTAGTTTATTAGAATAATTTTTTTATAAAATTAGCAAACAAGGTTCTTACAACATATTCATAACAAAATAATCTAATATAATGTTGCCAAACAAGTTTTGCATAGCCTTCATAGCATTCATAGCACTAGTTTCATGTGGCATATCAGCTAAATTTAGGATATTCTTGTGGCATAGCATCGCATTTATAGAATGAGTTTGACATTGAAAGAATTTTCCCTTTTTAAAACTACTAGAATGGATTAACTTAATATCAGAAAAATTATTCAACCACAAAAGAAAGGAGGCACACAATTTTTAATGTCAAAAACCCTACTCGGGAAAAACCACAGGTGGTAGAGACCATCGGAAAAACCAAGTACTATATAATGGAAGTTACAAGGATCCACAGAACCTTTTCCAGTTGCAACTCAACCTATGGACTGCGATGGACTTGCCGACCACCCGCCGTTCACCTTCACCATGCTTGATCCAACCACACTTTGATGCCTCTCAAAGTGATGCAAAACAACCCACCTTGATGCCTCTCAAGGTGCTTCAATTAGCAACAAAGAAAGAAGAAGAAAGAAGAAATCTTCTTCTATAATAATCATGGCTCAAATGCCCTTGCTACAAAACTCTAGAAAATCTTTCAAAGTGATTCTCAATCTTTAGATAGCAGAGAAGTGAGTTCTAGGGTAGCAATAAGATGCTTATATAGCCCAAGGGTCATGCATGAGGTTTCCAATTCGATAAAAACTCAAGAAACTGAAGTTCAAGTGAAAACAGGAGTACTTTTCACTGGCGGAATCCCAGTTCGCTATAGCCAGCTGCCTCTCTACCTAGGCTCACTATAGCGAACCTGCTTGCTAGTTTTTAGCTTGATGCATGAGTTCAGTTCGGTCAAGGCTCTTCAAACTTTATCTGATCCGTACAAGTGTCTTCAAACTTCATCTTATACGTCTAGGAATCTAAAACCTTTATCTTGGGGTGACATCACAGTTCATATCTAAAAAGAACAAGAATTACAACTCGATTTGGACTAGAGTTTGGTCCAACCCATGAATTAGCCAACACATTAAATTCCTAACAATCTCCCCCTTTGGAAATTCATAGACAAAACTTCATAGGACAATACAATTTGATCTACTTAAAACAAAAACCCAAAATACATTGAATTTTTAAAAAAAATCAGTACTTGTAGATCTTGCATTGTCTTGGCTTGAACTTGTCTTCAACATATGAAGCTCCCCCTAGCTCCATTCTTAACTCAAAAAGCTAAAGTTTGAGTGAAAACAGGAGTACTTTTCACTGGCAGAAAATCCCAGTTCTCTATAGCCAGCAGAGAGCAACTGGCTATAGCGAGCTCTCTGCCTAGGCTTGCTGTAGCGAACCTGCTTACTAGTTTTTGGCCTGATGCATAAGTTCAGTTCGGCCAGGGCTCTGACAAACTTCATCTTATACGTCCCGGGGTCTTCAACCTTTGTCTTGGGGTGACAATATTGCAATCCATATCTAAAAAGAACAAGAATTACAACTTGATTTAGAGTAGAGTTTTGTCCGACCCATGAATTAGCCAACACATTAAATTCCTAACAGACATGTTCATCAGCCATGATCTTTAGGGTTTTTTTTTTTTTTTTTTGTCATACTAACTTATCTAATATGCATACCTTTCTACTTCTTTCATTGATTAGGTTTTGCATCTGCTAAAGCATTTGTTACTCTCCAAGACGCCTTTAACAGACATGTTTTTGCCTGTACAAGACAGCATTGAAGGGGTCACCCTTAATCTCAAATTCAGTACACTTGATTCCAAAGACATCGCTCAATTTCGCGCAGAAAAGGAGGCTGGCAGCGAGTACTCTAAGAAAATGAGTCTCAACCTGTTTGTAAGCAAATCCAGAAACAAGGTTTTGTATGCCCAAGTGGGAGAAGAATTCCCAGATCTTCTTTTTAGCTTCCTCGCCTTTCCTCTTGGTTCCGTTGTTAAATGCTTGGGCGGATGTACTAGCATGGGATGCTTAAATAACTTGTACAAGAGCGTAGAAGAAATCGGCAAAAAAGGCTGCATCAAATCTGAGGAATGCAAAGCCTTGCTACTTGACCCAGTTCTCGCACCTTATTTTGGTTCCATGAACCAACTAATTCAGATTAATGAGCTCCCAGGGCAACTTACAATTTTTAATTGCTGGAGTTTTTTATATGATGAAATTAGTATTAAAGATAGCGGGTCTGGCACATGCTTACATGGGGGCGAGACAACAATTCAAGTAGAAGTCATAAATCCAAAGTTTCATGATGTAGTGACGGAGCTTGGGGGAGCATTTATGGAAGGACCAGCAATGTTCATGGTTTCCGACGAATTGATTGTGAAACCACTTTCAACCATATCAGGCATCTCTCTTTTTAATCAGTTTAACGTCCCCATTAACGATTTGGAAGAGCATGTTGTAAGCGTGGGAGAAGAGCAGGTAAAGAGAAGCAGCATTCTGACCTTTGTGTTACACGGTTTGATATCTTCAGCTAAGCCTAAGGGCTTTAGAGTTGAGTTGATGGGGGCTACTTTTGGGCAATAATACTAGTCTAAGGCCTATATCCGGCACATAAGTTAGCCCTCAGCAAATTCTCTAGAGTCATTTGGGTAAGAAAAGGTGGAGAGAATTCTTCATGTTTCATCATCCTTTTCTCTACCTTTCCTCACAGACGGAAAAATAGAAGTGCAGAGAATATGGGAAGATGGTTGGCTGTTACAAGCTGACAATTATGCATTGAATCACAAGCTAATGATCTTAGATAGGAAAATTTGCCTACTAAAAAAATCAAGTTTACATTTAAACGGTAGGCGACTGATGATTGACTGTGGTTGCAGGCCTTGTCTCTGTTGAAAGCTTCTTTGACCTCTGAGACGGTTTTAAGCGATGTCTTCTTGAAGAAGCCAAAGAAGCTGGGAAGGAGATCTAGCCTCTACAGCTAAGGAGGGTTACTTCTGCTAGGGATGTTAAAACTTAGAACTGAGGTCTGGCTTTTAAAGGGATTGTAAATAATGCTTTCCTTTCTTAATCTTCAAATCCAGTATATGCTTAAACTATCTGGGCTTGGCATGTCCTTTATCCTTGTAAAGAACTATGGCTGCTTAAAAATGGAACTTGATGGAGATGATCTGTTTATAACTGAATATTGTTTTGTGGTAACCATACTAGTTTATGGTTTGGAAGAACCCTGGATTGGTTTGTGTTCAAAAAGGTTCTATCAATATAAAATTTAACACATTAGTAGATGTGAATTGTGATAACTATGTTGTCAAATATTCTTTGCAATGTTCTATCATTTTAAGACTATATTGGCTCCGGCCTTTTCAAGCATTCTAGCCTTCACAATGTCATTGCTATTTTCAACACTCTGGCTACTGGCTAGCCAGTTCTGTTGTCTATGTTAGTTTTGGGAGTCTAGAATTGTCAACCTGCGGAAATAAAAATTCTTTCGTATTTCTCATTATGCCCAGTTTGATTCTGTTTTGATTGATCATTCGTAAAAGGCATATTTGGAGACCTTGCGAAGATCTTGTGACTATATGAGACCATCCAATAGGGAATTGCATGCTTTTGAACCCTCATTTTCATAAATTGAGGGCCCCATCAAGGGGGGAGCCACATAGAGGCTTTTACAAGCAGTTGCCCATCTGACATATATATGCTCACTTCCAAAACCCATATGAAATATTTAAGCCTGCTTCCAAAATCCACATCAAAATCCTGGATTTACCCCTAAATCCCATGTGAAAATCCTAAATTTGCCCTCCAAAACCCAACTACATGTTTGGCTCCACACCCCAAATTAAAAATCTTGGCCTATCTTGTGTACTTGTTCTATTGATTCTATTTAGAACCGGAAAGTTTGCGGACTTTTCCAAGATCTCTTTGATATTATGTTCTTAACTAGAATCCTAACCACAAGAGTCCAGATCCTCTATTTCGTAGAAACGTGGAGACGAGAGGGAGATACTGTTTCATCCTATCCCTATTTGCCAACAATATTAAACCTCTTCTTTTCTTTTTTGATTTCAAGGAAGGTACATTAGCTGGCATGAGATTTAATACTGACAAATGAGACATGATGAAACTGTATCTCCCTGTTTCAATAGGAGATCCAGACTCAACATACAAATAGTTAAAAGGGGAGTTTGGATCCAAAGCAGGAAGATATTGTTTCATCCAATATGCATTTGCCAACTGTGTAAATCCCTTTATTGATTTATTTTCATTTTTGAGATGGTGCATTAGCTCTCATGAGATTTTGCACAATTGGCGAATGCTTATTGGATGGGACTCTTAAAAAGGAGCACAACCATTTTAATACCCATATCTTCCCCGAAATCTCTGCAAATGGAAAATTGGGCCCATCCCACATGCGCCCCAAATCCTGACATGGACTTGTAGTAGCAAGACTCGCACCAATATCATAAAATACTACATTACCAACTAGATTCCTTGACCTGTCCTGAATTCAGTAACATCATTTTTAGGGGAGGGTAATTGATGTCTCATAGCTCATTCCCAAGTTAGGGGAAGCAAAGATTTTCTGGGATATATAGTGATGAAGCGTTAGTCCATTACAGGTCCAGCAGCTACAGCAAATCATCTGAATTTCGGATGAAAGGTAGGATGCTTGACAATTTTTAAGAATTACATCAAAAAGTCATTTGAAATTTGGGCGAGAGCTTGGGATTTCGCTATTCAGAAGGCCGTCTAACAGGCCCCACTAGATGAGGACTTGGGGAATGGAATATGGAATGGAAGATTCACCTAGTGGCCCTGTTCGGATCCTCCAAACTCAGTTTCCCTTCACTCAATTTCCTGAATATCTCAAGGGCCTGTTCGTTTGCGTTAAAATATATAGGAATTGAATACATAGGGTGATTATACATAAAGATCAAAGGTGAATTTTCAAAATGAGCACAAAATAACATCTTCTTTTCCCTAAAAAGAAACTTGTATTTGTTGTCCATCACCTTTAATCTTTATTTATAACCACCCTACATATTCAATTCCTACGTATTCTAATGCAAAGAAATAGGGCCTTGGTTAGCTGTAAGTAGTTATGGCAAAGAACAAAGTAACACAAGTTATGCAATTAGGAAAATCCTGACTTAAATGAACTTGATTCGAAGATCGAAATGGGCTCCCAAGTACATATTGGAGGCAGGTGTAGCCCAATCTGCCAGATTAAGTGTGGTTAGTGCACGGTGGTGATGAACAAGAAACTTTGGCTCTTCATGTTCGTATGCAGCGGTGTAGGGAGGCAAATTTGCCAGTAACCCGGTTGCAGACACCAATCTTGTGTGGGGGCATTTATTATCTTAAGAAAAGCGCGACCTGTGACTTAGGAGGCAATCCATCTCAACTATATGTTGTTATTATTTTTTCTAACAATGTTTCCTTGACATGTGTGTCCTTTGTATCTTATAAAGAAGTACGGGTTCCTAAAATGCAACTTGATGAAGCTCGTTTATAAGTCTATATTGTTTTCTGGCATCCATGCAAATGTAGTGTACGGAAGAACCCCAGAACTAGTTTATGGTCAGTGTATCTGTACAAAATTTAACAGATTAGTAAAGGGGAATAGTTACACTCTCAAATATTTTTTTGATGTTCAGGTATTTAAAAACTCTGCTGGCTCGCATTTTTATCTTTTACCTTCTACCAGGTAATACCATTTTTCCACACCAGGGCAAGCTATTTCTATCATTTGCCTTCGTTTAAGAGTGTAGAATTCTAGAACTCCTGAAAATAAAACTACTGTTTTAGTTCTCATATGCCTGGTATGATCCCATGACTAGAGATTTTCCAATGAGGAACTGCGTACATTGAAGGGCCCATGTTGTTTATTTTTTTTAATTTTATTTCATTTTTTTTATAACGCAGGTTCCCAGTCCTTTGGGCCAGAATAATCCCTACAGGCTCAAGAGAGAAAGCTGGGTAAAATTCCCCTGTGCCTCAGTCTGGTAGTGCAATTTCGAACCCACAACCTCCTGATGCAAACCGTGGTCCTAATCCAACTGAACTACCCCTTCTACTAAATATGGTTAGAACTGAAATGATTTCCTTAATATGAATCTAAAGACTTGGATTTGCTGCTATTTTAAACGGTGGAGAAGAAGCACATCCAATAAGTGGTGAATTGGTATTGAAGGTTCAGATGAATGCTTGGGTGATGAACTCTCCCCTTAAGCTAATCACTTTCACATGGTGAGCCTTCTACAATAGTAGTCTCAACAAGAGAGCACTTCATAAAATTCATAAAATTCATCTCCCAAATTGAGCCCTATTTGTGCCTCTATGGTGAGGGAAGCTTGGGAAATTTGGAATTAGATGTTTTGGAGCATGGGAACCTTGGATTTAGATGTTTGAAGCAATTCAACATCTTGGGTATGTTTAAGATAAATTTTCATTGGGTTTGCCCTGTCGATGGGGAGGATCTAGTAAATTCTGCCATGTGCTGCATTTTTATTTATTATTGTTATTATTATTATTTATAATAGAGGGTGTCCCAGCCTTTTGGGCCAAACTAATCCTTACGGGCCCAGAGGAAGCCGGGTAAATCCCTTGTGGCTCCAGTGTGGTAATGTAGTTTTGAACCCTCAACCTCTAGGAGCATATCGTCGTCCTAATTCAACGGAGCTACCCCTTGCGGTTCCATGTGCTGTATTTCTTTCATGTGTTGGTCCCCAACTCCGTGATAGAGGAGGGATTGAGTCAGATAGGCAGTTAGCTGAAAAATCTTGACACTCTTAAATATGAGTTATACATTGAGAGTGGTAAAACTCACAATGTCCCCGCTTGATGTAGATGGGTAACATGATGAGTAGAGTTGAGTTGCCTGTATAGAAAATCTAGAGATAAACTAATTGCCAATTGTTAGGTTTTTTATTGTTGGCTAAATTCATGGGTTGGACAAAACTCTGGGTCTTTTAGTTGTAATTTTTATTTAGAAAAGGACTTTGAAGTTAGAAGATTGAAAGGACTCAGATGAAGAAAGCCTGAAAGAATTAGAAGAAATCTACTGGAGAAAGAGAGCTGAATTTTTGGATCAAGTCCAGAGGGGAGTTAGCTCGAGCGACCATTCCATTGGCTCGAGCGAACAGTGTTCTGTCTAGCCCAGTTCTGAAACAGAAGGTAATTCGCTTGAGCGAACCTGGAGATCGCTCGAGCGAACCTGGCGCGGACAGTGAGATGAAATTGGAAACTTGATATTCTGATTGTGCTCAAACAGCTGTTTTAGTCCTAATCAACTTAGGCAACCTTAAGCACGAACCAAGGGCTATTTAAATGATTCAAGGGCTATTCCGAAGTTACACCTCACCTCTCAAAGTTTTGAGTTAGAGATTTTTATTGAGAGTATTCTTCTTTAGAGTTTTTATGTTGTTGTGCTGCTAAGTTCTCTAGAGTCACTTCTTCTGCATCATTTGTAGAAGATTATCTTCCTGCGAGAAGATTTGAGGAGTCAAGTGCTGGTTTGGATCTGTTGCAATCAACGGTGTGAAGTCGTTGAAGCGTGAAGCGACACAAGGTAACTTCAGTCCTTGGGTATGGGATATCTAGGGAGGAGATCTGAGTTTCTTGTAATTGCGAGATTCATAGTGCTTGATTTGATCCAGTTTGGATCGGTCGTTTTTCACCCGGTTAGGGCTTTCCACCTTAAAATTTGGTGTCCTTGTGATGTGTGCTTGTTGTTTTATTTCCGCTGCATTCTATTTATTTCTGCACACTTTTGGATTGTTTGTTTGAGTAGACCAATCTATAAATCCCGGAGACCCCTGCACTTTTTAAATTGGTATCAGAGCGGGTTGCACTATTTTGTTGTGTTTGATCCTACAAGATTTCTAGAATGGTGCTCAATAGAGAAGGGACATCAACTTCCAAGCCTCCTTTGTTTGATGGTTCTAATTATGCCTATTGGAAGCAAAGGATGATTGGGTTCCTTAAGTCCATTGATGATGATGTCTGGGATATTATTGAAGATGGGTTTTCTATACCAACATCTGTGGTTGATGGAGAAACTGTTCCTAAACCTAAAGCCGAATGGTCGAAGGATGAAAAGTATAGATCCAATTGTAATAACAAGGCTGTGAATTGCATATACAATGTAGTCTCTGCTGATGAGTTTAGAAGAATTTCTACTTGCAAATCTGCAAAAGAAGCATGGGACATCTTACAGACAGTCTATGAGGGGACTGACACGGTGAAGCAAGCCAAATTGCAAAGGCTGAATAAAGAATTTGAAACCATCGTGATGGAAAAGGATGAGACTTTTGATCAATTTTATGCAAAGCTAAATGAAATTGTCAATTCTGTGTTCATTCTGGGGGAAGAAATACCAAAACACAAGATTGTCAAGAAAATTTTAAGGTCTCTACCTTCCAGATTCGATTCTAAAGTTGATGCTATTGAAGAAAATAAGAATCTGGATACCCTCAAGGTGAATGAACTAGTTGAAAATCTTCAGACATTTGAAGCCAATAGGTTGAATAAAGGCAAATCAAAAGAAAATGGCATTGCCTTGAAAGCCATATCAGAATCAAGAAGAAGCCTGTAAAGAAAATTGAGTCTGATTCTGAATCTGAAGCTGAAGATGATATGGCTGAGTTTTTGAAGTGTTTTCACAAATACATGAAGACAAAAGGAGCTAAGAAAAGGAATTCCAAATTTGAGAAGAAGGATTCTGTACAAGGGACAAAGTGTTTTGAGTGCCAAGGCTATGGTCACTATGCTAATGAGTGTGCCAACAAGAAAAATGCTACAAAGCAAAAGGCTCTAAACACAACTTGGGATGAAGAATCTTCTGAAGAAGAAAAAGAAAAAGGCAAAAGATCCCGAAGATGATCCTTTTGACTATGTGAATGGCAAATTTGTTGCATTCATAGCTAAATCTGTATCTGACAATGATACTGATGAAGATAATGAAGTTGAGGTGTCAGACCAAGAAAAAAATTGGGAAGAGTTGTACCATGCTACCTATGCTGATTGTATCAAGATGACAAAGTATGGTAATAAGATCACTATCAAGTACAAGGCTGCTTATGAAGAAAATTCTGCTTTAAAGAATGATTTAGAGCAAGCGCTTAAAAAGATTCAGCTTTTGGAAAGTCATAAAAATTGTATGGCTGAAAATTTGACTACTGATGGTCAAAAACTTGAGAAGGTTGAAAAAGAAAAAGTTAATCTGAAGGAAGAGATAGTGATGATGAAAGCTGAAAATCAAGACATGCAAGGGAGACTGAAGATTACTCTGTCTGAGCTAGAAGTCAAGCAAGCCTCTCTAAACAAGATGAACACTGGTTCGAAGATTTTTACAAACATCTTGTGTAGTCAGAAGCCTCCTTTTGACAGAAGCGGTCTTGGTTATGATCATGGTGTATCCTCTTCAAATAATAAAGGTAAAACAATTTTTGTTTCAAGTGTTGCACATGCTACTCCACATACTGCACTTTCAAATAATGTGTTGAGTAGTATCAAGAAAAAGAATGTGTCACGAGCTGCACGCACATCCACTTGTCATTATTGTGGTTTAAAAGGACACATTCGTCCCCATTGCAAAAAGTAGCAACATCTACCAAAGACCAAGCAATGGTGGAAGAGTTTTTCTCCACCCAAGACAACTCCAATTTGGGTTAGAAAATCAGACTTGCCTAAGGAGTTTGCTCACACTCTGCTGAAAGATCAAACTACACAAGTGCGGGTGGCTACATGTAAAAAGCCTTGATCAAGGAGATCAAACTCTCACCCCTAGCGTTGCTACAAAGATACATTCAGGGGGAGTTGCTATTAAGGGAGAGCTATAGATCCTAATTGACAAGAAAGCTGCTGTTTGTATTTTTTAGCTTTGTCAAATTATGGACAAAAGGGGGGAGAATGACTGTTCAAGGGGGAGTTCGAGAAGATCAAGCTGAGAAGATCAAACTGAGTCAGAAACAATGCAGATCTACATTGCTATGCTGTTTTTTTTTCAATGTATTTTGGGTTTCATTTTGGGTAGATCAAATTGTATTGTCCTAGGGAGTTTTGTCCATGAATTGCCGAAGGGGGAGATTGTAAGGTTTTTGAGTGTTGGCTAAATTCATGGGATGGGCAAAACTCTGGGTCTTTGAGTTGTAATTTTTATTTAGAAAAGGACTTTGAAGTTAGAAGATTGAAAGGACTCAGATGAAGAAAGCCTGAAGGAATTAGAAGAAATCTGCTGGAGAAAGAGAGCTGAATTTCCGGATCAAGTCCAGAGGGGAGTTCGCTCGAGCCACCATTCCATTGGCTCGAGGGAACAGTATTCTGTCTAGTCCAGTTCTGAAACAGAGGGTAGTTCGCTCGAGCGAACCTGGCGCGGACAGTGAAATGAAATTGGAAACTTGATATTCTGATTGTGCTCAAACTGCTGTTTTAGTCCTAATCAATTTAGGCAACCTTAAGCACGAACTAAGGGCTATTTAAAGGACTCAAGGGCTATTCCGAAGTTACACCTCACCTCTCAAAGTTCTGAGTTAGAGATTTTTATTGAGAGTATTCTTCTCTAGAGTTTTTATGTTGTTGTGCTGCTAAGTTCTCTAAAGTCACTTCTTCTGCATCATTTGTAGAAGATTATCTTCCTGCGAGAAGATTTGAGGAGTCAAGTGCTGGTTTGGATCTGTTGCAATCAACGGTGTGAAGTAGTTGAAGCGTGAAGCGACACAAGGTAACTTCAATCCTTGGGTAGGGGATATCTAGGGAGGAGATCTGAGTTTCTTGTAATTGCGAGATTCATAGTGCTTGATTTGATCCAGTTCGGATCGGTGGTTTTTCACCCGGTTAGGGTGTTCCACCTTAAAATTTGGTGTCCTTGTGATGTGTGCTTGTTGTTTTATTTCCGCTGCATTCTATTTATTTCTACACACTTTTGGATTGTTTGTTTGAGTAGACCAATCTATAAATCCCGGAGACCCCTGCACTTTTTCACCAATTCCTCCTCCTTCCTTCCAAAGCTGTACTGCTAACATTTACCATGGGCCCTTTTCATCTTCAAATCAGGTGCAGCTTGCCTGGGAGTGCCACTTGCATTGGGCCAAACCCAAACCTCTCTGACTGGACTTTACCAAAAGTAAAATTAGGGTTGGGTTTGTTCAGGTTCACGTTGACCTGGGACTATATTTTAAAGCTATATGGAATTTAGGTTAAGTGTGGATTTTACTTGATATTGAGTACCCCAATTCCACCAAGCACCTGACTTATCTTCGACATGTGTTATGGATTCTCACTTTCGAGCTGCACCATGGAGCTAAAAACTCTTAACTTTCTGTTCTCCTGATGCCACACATTAGCTCCACAACCAAATTCCTCTCTCTCTCTCTCTCTCTCTCTCTCTCTCTCTCTCTCTCTCTCTCTCTCATCCCTTAAATTATGGACCACAAGTAGTGAATGAGGCATGAATCTCCCAATCCCATCCTTGTGGAGAAAGACAAAATCCAAAAATCCGGAATTTCGCCTCTCATTTAGTGTGAAAAACCACACTAGCCCAAGACTCAACACCAAGATGAAAAGAACAAACAAAAGATAAAGGAGGAAGAGAACAACTTCATTAAAATATAAACATTACAATTTTAACTTGGGGCCACCACTTCCACAAGATATGGACTTGCTGATGTAACTTCACACTCCTCTT
Organism: Umbellularia californica; assembly: GCA_028538565.1. Taxonomy (NCBI): domain Eukaryota; kingdom Viridiplantae; phylum Streptophyta; class Magnoliopsida; order Laurales; family Lauraceae; genus Umbellularia; species Umbellularia californica. The sequence continues at coordinate 45,019,273 of JAPQWN010000009.1, forward strand.
TACTTGCTCATAGGTTTCTTGGAGATCAAATGAAAAAGCCACCCACATGCATATATATAGGTGATTTAGAATATTTCTAGCATAATGAGGTAGTTGCATGAGAAATGAAGATTATTAGTGGAGGATCATGTGAAAGATGAGAAATGGTTAAATAGAAGTAATGAGATGTATGGGAAGTCTAAGATTGGTGTATGGAGAAGTGAGAGGAGTAACGAGATACATGGGGAAAATGGTTTGGTATATGCAGAATTGGATGGGATTAATGAAGCACATGGAAAATGTAGCTTAGCGTATGAAAAAGTGGATGGGAGTAATAAAGTACATGGAAGTGTGACTTGGTTTATGGAGAAGTGGATGGAAGTAATGCGGGGTGTGTGGGAAAATGCATGTTAGTAATGACTTGATGAGGCTAATGATATGAAAACATGGGAAGATGGAAAAGTGGTTGGGTGGAGAGAAGTTAAGAGAGAGATAGAGAGAGTGTGGCATGTGTCATCCACACATGTGCAAGTATGATACATTTACAAAAGACCCCCTAATACAAAATTAAATAATAGCCTCACTACAACACTCAAAATAAAAAAAGAAATTAAACTAAGGGGATTCTAGAAAATGCACTTTAAAATTTAACTATCCCCTGCCATGACCAGAGAAGCTTCTGCAACCCCATCCCCTGCCATAACCCCTACTGCCTAACCATCTACTACCCCCACAATCAACCTAGCTTCCTCAAATTTTCCTCCACTACCAAATCCTAAACATAGTTTCTGCTACTTCAGCTCTGTCAAATCTGGTTTCATCTCTTGCAACCCTGCAATCCAGTCTGGTTCCAAATGGGTCCTTCTCCTTCTCCCAAGAACAATTAGGAGAGCCTCTCAAAGCTTTAAACCCCACTCTTATCCAAGCTCCAGGTCCTCCTATTCAAGAGAAAACCTGGGTTGACCTCTTCCCCAACCTAGCTGTTGCCCCTTCATCCTTCCTGCTTTCCTCCTAATTGGAAAGAGGACAACCAAGCCATCAAGATCCCGGCTCATATGATAGAAACCAGCAGAGATACCTTCGTACACTCAGCTATTGGACGCTTCATTGGTAAGAGGCCTATGATTGAACGGATGGAACAATATACTCAATCCTACTACAACCTCTCTAGGCCCTATCTCATCTCCCTCACTAAGAAGGGTTATTTCCTCTTTTTTTTTTTTTTTTGAACGGTAACTGAAACTTCTTAATAAATTAAAAGAAGGTTACAAAAAAGGAAAACAAAAAGGAAGAGAAAAAAAGAACATAAAAGAAAGAGGAAACACAAAAGGAGAAAAGACCAACTAGGTACAAGAGCGTTGTACCCCACCGAAGCAAACTACAAGATAATACCCTCCCAAGGAGACATCCTCTCAATCTCCTGTTTAGCTAAAGCATCGACAAAGTAGTTGGCTGATCTAAGCTCATGGCGGAAGTAAACATTGATTGAGGAAGATAAAGCCCGAATTTCATTAAAAAGGAATTGAAATTTTCATGGATTCCTCTTACGATTTGTCACCCAAGCAATAGCATTAGAGGAGTCACTCCCCACCATAAGAACACCATAAAAATTTCTAGAGAAACAACGAAGAGCTTCCAAAATCGCTAAAACCTCTGCTTCATTTGAGTCACAAACTCCTGCATACTTAGAGAACATGAATAAAACCTCTCCCTTCCTCTTTAGATTTAACTTTGGACAAGACTGGAACCTTCTTCTATCCCAATCCCCAATCTCAATGGCTAACAAGAAGCTATACCTCTTACCTTGGTCTCCTGGACAATCTTCTTTTGAATGGCCTTCCCTTGCCCCTGTTTGGATTAGGCTTAAAGGAATCCTTTACCACTACTGGAGTAGTAACATTCTCCTCTCCATTGGTAGCTCTATTGGTTCCCCTTCCCAACTTGATATTACTGCATTGCAGAAAATTCTTACCTATGCTAGAAACTTGGTCAATCTAGACCTCTCTAAACCAAAACCACAACAGATCTTGGTAGAACTTGAAGGGGTTCCTGAGATCTCTGTGCCCATTGCTCCACTTGCTTCTCAGAAAATGCTCCTTGCTCCACTTGCTTCTCTCATGGGCATTAGGATGGTACATGCAGGATTCCCACAAAGGTCCAAAATGGTGAAGGCATTCTGGGAAAGGCCCCTTTTGATTCAGGTTCAGCTCATGCTTCCACCACCACTATCCTTGCAGGAATCCCAGCCAGTGCTGTTACTGCCTCCCAAGTTCCAGATGCTGATCTTTCCATTGGCACCCTAGCCATGTGTTCCTCAATCTGTTGTCCAGATGTCAGCCGTTAATGATGTAGTTGCTGGCGCCAAACTTGTGTGGGTCCCCAAGGTCATTCCTCCCCTAGCTCCCCCGCTGCTCTCAAGCAGCAGACACAGCCTTTGCTCTGTCTGTAACAGCCCTTTCTGCCTAAGGTCTGGACTCCACTCCAGCCCCTGCCTCCACTACCACTATAGCTTCCTTAGCCACTGACGTTGCTTCTATCCCTGCTGAAGTAGCTATTTTCTCAGCTACCTTTACTTCCTTGACCGATGCCTCTTCCAAAGCCGTTAAGACACTGTAGGGCTCTTTGGCTCCATCCTGCAACCCTCTTATCCAAAATTCTACTTCTGATGGAATCTATCCATGCTTCCACCTTGATCACAAGAAATCCTTTCTCCATCCTAGATTACTACACTCACAACAACCCTAAATCTTGTTTGGTGAACCCCCTCCCCATCCCATCAATCTCTATACGCCAAATTCCTTGGGCTCTCCTCCTCAACACAAGCAGTGTGAGGACCCTCCCCAAAACCAATCTTCCATTGCCCTAGTCTCCAACACTTTCCCCTGAAAAGCTAGGAGAGGTAAATTTAATGGAGCAGATGCTTCAGGTCCTACTATAAAGGAATTTAAGAGGTTGTCGTCCACCACAGCTTCCAAGAGACCTTCATGATGTCTCTATTCAAGGTTATGGATTTCCTCTGCCTTTAAGTTAGCACTAGTAGAAGTTGAAGGCAGGTCGGGTTTTTGCTGTTATTTTGTCTATCCTTATGCATCCAACTCTCCTTTAGCTGAAAGCTTTCTTCTTCTTTTTTCTCTTCCTTTTCTTTTGGTTGTATCCCCTCTGTATTGGGCTTCTCCTTGTTGAGTACCTAGATGTTTTGTTGTTTTGGGGGCTGATTTTCTCACCCAATATTTCCTTTTACTTTTAATACAATTTACCTTTAAGTGGAAAAAAAAAAGTGTTCTTGAGAATGTATGTATCTGGTACGTGTGAAGGAAGTCTTCGACCAAAGCAATTAAATCTTTCTTCGACCAAACAGTTAATCTTTTGTTCTATTATAAAGTTGTTCGGAATTCTGATCAAGCTTTATGTGTGACTGCATGCCATGCCTTTGTTGAGAGCTTCTCTAATCTCCAAAATTGTTTGAGGGATATCTTCTCCCCAAAAAAGCCAAAGCAGGTAAGAGTGGGATCTGATGCTGCTGGACAATGATAAAAAGCCACTATGTAAGAGACAGAAACCATGTGGGCTTCATTTTTAGAAGAAAGCCATTGTGGAAAGCCAGTCCCTTTATATTCTGGGTGTAGGGAAAACAGTCTGTTGAAGGCTGGGTCTCAACTGAATATGGCCGTAAGCCATGAACTTGAATTTAATTGCATAATTTAATAGACAAAAAGATGGTGCGATCTTTTACACAATGCTACATAAAATCAACCAATGAGTCAATCTCTCTTCCCCTTAAGGGTGGTATTTCGGGGGTCACCTGTCTATTCAACTGAAAGTGATTTCTACCTTAACACAGGCAAAGGTCCGGTTACTAAATCTCGATTGGATTTCCAACTACTGTGATTAAACTAGTGATTAACCCTAATTCCGAATTAACAAAGCACTCAATCCACAAATAGAGAAAGACACGAGAATTATACGTGGAAAGCCCTAAAAGGGAGAAAAACCACGGGCCTTATTGTCTAGGCCAACAGACAACCAAGCACTATGTAAACTTGAAGAATACAAGAAACTTACAACCATTTTCCCAGTTGTTGACTCAACCTAAGGACTGCCTCAGATCTTGCTGACATCACGTCACAAATCTTCACTGTGCTTGCGCAAAACCGCCTTCAAGGAGGGGATGGAAACTTGACCCAAAACTCTGAATCTTCAGCACAGCAGCAGCTTGAAGTCTTGGGGGGAAAGAAGATGGATCTCTCAACCTCTCTATCTCAGGAATTTTGTCTTCATCAGTGTATCTCAAAGGTTGAGAGATGAAGCCTTTAAATAGTCTTCAATTCGTGCATGAGAGGCTCTAAGAGTAGAAAGTTGCATCTTGATAGAATTAACAATATCAGTTCAATCAGGAAAGGAAACTTCAAGGTTCGCTCGAGCGACAGTGGGAGTTCGCTCGAGTGGACTACTCTCTGAAAATTCAAAACGCAAACTGTCTTCAGGTTCGCTCAAGTGATCTCAGGTTCGCTCGAGCGAACCAGTCTCTGTCTCCAAAATCTCCAAGACAGAACGTTGGTGGGTCGAGCGCAATGCAAGTTAGGTCGAGCGAAGGTGCCCTGGGATGGGTTCGCTCGAGCGAATATGGGTTCGCTCGAGCGACCCATAGAATCCTCTAAAACTTGGAATCTGCAGACTTTTTGGAAGTAGATCTTTGACAGTCCGAAAACTAAAAGAAATACATATTTAGAAACCCCAATTTTGTCCGGACTCTATGAATTAGCCAACTAAAATCCTAACAATCTCCCCCTTTGGCAATTCATGGACAAAACCCCTAATTACATGAAAAGTTTCTACCCTTCTATCCTAAAGATCAACTAAGCAGGATAAGCATACGAGAGTAGAGGATTTGAAGGATTCAAAGCTGAGTTACTTGCGATAACTTCCAAAAACAGATCAAGTGAAACATAACAAATAACTAAAGTCAAAGATGTTAAATGATTACTCACTAAGTTCCAAGTCTAAATATAAACAGATAAAGTCTCAAGTCTAACTATAAACAGATAATAAAATCTCCCCCTTTTTGGACATAATTGACAATCAGAGAGGAGAGAATAACCAGCATAAAAGTTAATCAAAAAGTTCAAAATAAACCATACCCCAACCAACAATGAAACAAGTAAAAAGTATCAAATGCAACAAATTATAAAAACAGCAAGTCAATGATCTCCAGGAGTCAGACTGGACAGGATATCAGCCAAAACTGCATCGATATGAGCAAAGCCCGCATTCATTTGAACGAAGCCAGCAGTGACTTGGCCGCTCACAGTGTCAACCCGTGCAGTGAGATGTTGGACCTGGGCAGCCAATTGAGCATAACGATCCATCTGTGGCTGCTGCTCCCCCTGCAAAGGATCATCAGCTTGCTCCTCTTCAGCTTCTTCAACATGATGCCCTGCAGGTATATGAGAAGTGGATAGGGACAAGGTCCTGGCATTGATAGGATTTTTTATCTTCATCACTAAGTCATGTTGCCGGGGGCAATCTCTTTGAATGTCAGAAAGTCAGTGATGAACACTCCAAAAAGAAGCGAGTTTTTCTTTGCTGACATGGTCTTGATCAAAACATTTAAAATCACTTGCGGTATGTTAACCCGTCTGCCTGTCCCAATACAATACAGGAGATAGCCATTTCGCTGAGCCACATCCGAAGTGTGTCCCCTTGGCTCCAAATTATGACACACAAATCGGTTAAGAAATCGGTACTCATCAGCTAAACTTCCATGAGGCAGAATACCACCCGGCCAACGTGTTTCAACACCACAAATGGTAGAAGCCACTACATCGTAATTTATTGGTGCAGGAAGTTCATCAGGGTTGGGGTAGTCCGGATTGTCAATGATGGGAATGTTGATAAAGTCAGCAATATCTTGAACCGAAATCGTAAGCCATCCTCCACGAAGAAAAGTCTTAATGGAACCACTTGCCAAGACCTCTAAATTGCAAAAGAATTCTCGGACCAAATCAACATTAATAGAAGATGTATTAAATTTCACCAACGAAAACCAATTTCGGTTGCAAGACTTCGAAAGACCCTCTTGTTGTGCAGTTCCTCTGCGACTTCCCTCTCCGATTCCACATTCCTATTCGCGTACTAAGCGAAAAATTGATTTGATTTTCCCAAAGATGGGAACCTTGTATGATCAAAGGAAGAAGAAGTGGTTGCAACATGCTGTCTCTTTTTGGGAGCCATGAAATGGTCTGAAAAACAACACAACACAACCCAATCACATATCTATCCCTGCAAAAAAAAATTGTGGCCTCCATTTGCCAATCATCAAACCACACAATTTCCATAACACAACTTCCACATCCACACTTCCACATTCACATCATCCCTGCAAAAGAAAATTTGGCCTCCATTCGCCAACATCAAACAGACCACAACCACTTCATTCCACAAACCATCATTCACTGCATTATGCCATCCATCATCCATTTTACTATGCAAAATCCAACTCATACCACAAAATACCATGGGCAAATAAGAATCCATCAGGCTAAACATAGACCACATCTATGAAGATGAAATTGAGTAAACCACCACCAAGATGAAAATGAACACTATATGCCATCCAGAGATTCGAATCCATCCATCCATAGTGCAAATGAAATGAAAATGCATGCTAGACATAGATGGAAAGATGAAAATGCATGATATCACAAAACAGGATTGAAACCAAAAAAGCTCTAATTGAAATGAAGATGCAAACAAAACGAAAATGAAACAAGAGAAAAAGAGAAGAAAAAAAATAGAGACAAGGGAATCATACCTTAGTGAGCAAAAGATGGAAAAATTAAACAAGAAGGATGCACAAGAACCAGAAAGAGCGTCTGGGCGAAGACGCAGGTGAACCAGAGAAAGGAGGAAAGAAGAAAGAAGAAGGGAAAATGAATGAAAGAAGAAGACTTCGCGGAATTTGAACCGTCAGGGTCGCTCGAGCGAACTGAGATGGTCGCTCGAGCGAACTGACAAGGGTTTAAATACCTAGGGTGCAGCGTGCGAAAAATCTCTAACGGTCACGTTTCGGTCAAATCCCTCTAACGAATAGTGTAAACAGGAGCACTTATTCAAATTTCCGTAAATTTAAGCACACAGTGCAAAAAGTGAGTTTTATGACCAAAAAAAAATTAAAAAAATAATAAAAAAAAACTGAAGGCTGTGTGATCTTCTCCCCCTAAACCTCTTTGAGATGAACAAAATGTTACATGGGGAGCACACCCATCAACACAAAGTTGAGTAAAATAGTTTCCTCCAATTTTTTCTCTCCTTTTTTTTTTTTTTTTTTTTTTGTCAACTCACTTGAGTAGCATTTTCTTTTCAATATCTTTAGTAACTCATTCGAGTCCTCATCAAAAATATATTATTATTTTTTTGGATAAACTGAGGACGGGTTAAACCATCATTGGTGACTTTCACGTTAATGATCGTGGTAGCCTTCTCCAAGAGAAAATTACCAATCAATTGGAAGCTTTCACACACAATCATAAGTAGCAATCTTCCTTAGGGTTAACCTTATTACCACAACATCTCTCAAGGATAAAGAAGGAGATAATAGTGAGAGAATCGAAAATCGACCCGCGCTGTGAGAAAAAGAAAAACAATGGTCATGTGTACAAGTGAGTGTGCACCTAAATAAACAAAAAATTATGGAGTGTAGGGAATAAGAGAAATCCCTAATGATTTTCGCAAGGATTCAAAGCGCGTTGCATCCAAAGGTTTGGTGAAAATATCCGCAAGTTGAGTTTCTGTGGGAATATGATTTAAAGAAATTGTTCCCTCTTCCACAAGGTCACGAATGAAATGATGCCTAATGTCTATATGCTTTGTGCGAGAGTGTTCGACAGGATTTTTGGAAATATCAATGGCACTCTGATTATCACAAAAGATAGTCATGGTGTCTTGCTCAATCCCATAATCCTGAAGCATCTATTTCATCCAAAGAAGCTGTGTAAAACAACTTCCTGCAGCAATATATTCAGCCTCAGCAATCGACAAAGAAGTCGAATTCTACTTTTTACTATGCTAGGCAACGAAATTATTTTCACCCCATTGAACTACCACTTATCCCAAAACCAATTGGTGATAGGAAACGGCAAAACAATGGTTTTATGGTGAGGGCGAGGGCTCGACCGCAATTATGACCGCTTAGGAGCGAGGGTGGACGTTGACCTCAACAATCCCTCCCTCAACGGCACACCCGCCGTGACTCCTGCTGCGCAACTCGCAAAATGCATATCCCGTGACTCGAAGACCCGACCTACCAGGCTCTGATACCAATTGAAAGTGATTTCTACCTTAACATAGGCAGAGGTCCCGCTTACTAAATCTCGATTGGATATCCAACTACTGTGATTAAACTAGTGATTAACCCTAATTCCGAATTAACAAAGCACTCAATCCACAAATAGAGAAAGACACGAGAATTATACGTGGAAAACCCTAAAAGGAAGAAAAACCACGAGCCTTATCTTCTAGGCCAACAGACAACCAAGCACTATGTAAACTTGAAGAATACAAGACACTTACAACCCTTTTCCCAGTTGTTGACTCAACCTAAAGACTGCCTCAGATCTTGCTGACATCACGTCACAAATCTTCACCATACTTGCGCAAAACCGCCTTCAAGGAGGGGATGGAAATTTGACCCAAAACTCTGAATCTTCAGCACAGCAGCAGCTTGAAGTCTTAGGGGGTAAAGAAGACGGATCTCTCAACCTCTCTATCTCAGGAATTTTGTCTTAATCAGTGTATCTCAAAGGTTGAGAAATGAAGCCTTTAAATAGTCTTAAATTCGTGCATGAGAGGCTCTAGGAGTAGAAAGTTGCATCTTGATAGAATTAGCAATATCAGTTCAATCAGGAAAGGAAACTTCAAGGTTCGCTCGAGCGACAGTGGGAGTTCGCTCGAGCGGACTACTCTCTGGAAATTCAAAACGCAAACTGTCTTCAGGTTCGCTCGAGTGATCTCAGGTTCGCTCGAGCGAACCAGTCTCTGTCTCCAAAATCTCCAAGACAGAACGTTAGTGGGTCGAGCGCACTGCAAGTTAGGTCGAGCGAAGGTGCCCTGGGATGGGTTCGCTCGAGCGAATATGGGTTCGCTCGAGCGACCCATAGAATCCTCTAAAACTTGGAATCTGCAGACTTTTTGGAAGTAGATCTTTGACAGTCCGAAAACTAAAAGAAATACATATTTAGAAACCCCAATTTTGTCTGGACTCTATGAATTAGCCAACTAAAATCCTAACATCAACCCAAACTCGTCTAGTCATTTTGAGTGCACCTTTTAAATTTTGGAATTGGATTCCGATTAACATTTTTGATCTGATTAATAAATGGGTTGAACACGGGTTTCTACTGATTGAAACTGTCTGATTTATTATGACTTGCCAACCCAACCCAAACATGACCTGTTGATTTAAGGTTCAAAAATTGACCCTTTTAAGTCCCAGTGGAGTTGAGTATGGATCGACAACATAAAAGAAATTATTATAATAAATGGGTCTGACATCGGTTCAACCCTATGCATGTCACCCCACAGAGCTCAATTAGATCAAGTAGGACCACTACTTGGTGATCTGAAGGATTTTGATGCACCTCACAACAGATGAGAGATGCCCAAATTGTGTTGGAGATTGGACTATGAAAGAAATCTCATTTCTTGCAGTGTTCTTCAGGTTTTGTTGTGCAGCTTTTATACTTCTATTTGTATGTCAAACAGCTATAATATTACAATCCAAGAGATTTCCAGTGAATCCCCAGCCATTTTGGTTGTATAGGCACAGATAACCAGTAATGGAACACTGATGTATGGAGTAAATGTTGGAAGTAGGTGGGCCTCGTGGATAGATATTCAAAACTTTTGACCCACTTGACTCAGGGATCAAGTATCCATAAGGCAAAAACCCAATCCAGGATGCATAACCCTCAATCTCATGATCACATACAGTAAGTAAAACTATCTTAAAGATAGAACAGAAACGAACAAGCATCCATTAAAATCCACAACATACAAGGATGCAGATTTTACCTTAGGAGCTCGGTTGCGCTCTAATGGAGAAGTTGATAACTTTCGTTGATGTAGAACTTCTCTACAAACTGAGATCAGAATCTCCACCACCTCTTAGCCTTCCACGCTATGACCCGAATTAGATATCTCTTCTCAAGAAGATTGGTGGAATCTTCAAGAGAAAATCCAACTCGAAACCCTAAGGAACTAGAAGAGGAAGAGAGAAGAGAGCAGTGCAACTGTTGCACAAAGAGGAGGGACGTTTTTCACTATATAATATGATGGACGTCCAAGAGGGGTGAATTCCCTTTTATAATCTCCCAAAGCTCCTCTTGTCTTAATTGAAATAGAAGTCTTACTTCCACAACAATTAGTAAGTATACTATTACCACTATTAGAAGTCCTACTTCAAATAGAAATAGTAACTTCCTAATTCCTTCCTTCTAGAGTTCGAATAGGATTAGTATCTTTCTAATATCTTGGGCTAGCGTGGGGACCACTAGGGATTCCATAGAAAACTGGCTCCAACTGGGACACGCGACCCCACATCTCATGTGCAATCCGAGCCCACAGTTAATTGCAAATAACACCACTATATAAATGCAATTGCACTCCAGTCTTAGGAATAAATTACAATGAAGACCCTAAACTTCCCAATTACCACAAGTAAGCCCCTCTATCAATATCCATGGATCAATTGGAATAAATCTGTCTCTTCCAATCTTAGTTCCACATCTTATTATCCTTGAGTCCCAATTAATCACTATGATCATCAGTACCATCTAATTAACTCTTAATCGAGATGGGTGCGCACTTACTAATGACAAAACCCATTAATTGGCACAAGGGGATAATAGAGATAGATTCCTTCTTGATCATTCAATGTTCCCACAGTCCTACTACCACATACCCAAGACACCGAGGTGTTGACCTACAGTTGGCCTCACTCATTGGTGACTCAAAGCAAATGAATAGATAGAAACTTGAGTTCATTAATGTCTCAAGATTGAGAGCCTATTGCTAGGGAATTATGAGAGCATACCTTATTATTGAGACGGAATTCCATAAGGTGCTTCTCATGGTCCTTCAATACATCCAATGTACTAGCACATTGATCCAGAATCTTCCATTCTGATGATCGAGACAAATCACACTATTTCATAGTGATCAAAGTGCTGCAACCTTATCAGATGAGATACCCAGTCTCATCACTGGTTGTGAAGATATTTTAAGTATAAGATTTGTGACATATATCTCCCGTATGTGAATCTCATCCATATACATATATCACATCTAATATACTAATGGGATCCGGTTCAACTCATGAACCATTATGTCATATGTATTGGTCATGTGCATAAAGTAATAAAATAACATTCATCTCATGAAAGTAAAGCATGGTTTTATTGATTAATCAATTTATTACATCAACTGATGGATTGAGTCCATACAATCTAACAGTAAAGGGATCAGGAAATCTACAGCAACATATTAAATGGCTGCAAAGACATGCCTATGACAAATGAACAAGGGAAAATAAGGAATCACAGTAAATATTTTTACAAGACAGGCATTTCTTCATTCTCAACCCAGTACCACTTCCAACTCCTAGAGTGCAATGTATCCAAAACACGGTACATGTGAGAGCTTTTGACATAGAAAGGAAAAAATAGTCTGAAAGTTGAACACTGTAGTACGTCGCTATCATATCTACTGATTTGTTTTATGGTACAGGAACTTTCTTACCACAAAGCATTATATATTTCTGCTGTGGCTTCTTTGAAGAGAAGATATCACTCAAAACTGTTTTGGAGATCAAAGAAGCTTTCAAGATAGACAGGGCCTGCATCACACATGCAAAAGCTTATTAGCTTCCGGTCATTTGCAGTTGAATAAGTTGTTCTGGAATCAAAATCTTCCTTTCTTACCATACGTTGTAATTTGTGGCATGACAGGTTGCACCATTCAATTTTTCACAGTGTATATTTTACAAGGAATAACTGAATGTTTATATCAAAATCATTTTTTGATTTTCAGAGTAATCATCCACACTGTTTAATGTGGCTGTTCAAACAGGCAGACATGATAACCAACAGGACAGGGCATGCAGATGCATTGATCTCACGCCTAACTTTCAAGCTTATGGGGAGCGGGCTACATATTTAGGCACTTAGATAAACAGACAGGCAATGGACAAGCATTGATTCGGCCTGGCCTGGCCTGGCCCATGAACAGTCACATCAACGGTGTACAATCACTGCTGCATTGTTGCGAATAAAATTTTAGGTAACACAAGGGAGGTAGTTTTGCCTTACCTCTGCCTTCCCCACTGTCACAAATCGCTCTTCCAAATCATTGATGTTGATATTTAATCTGTTAAGAAGAGATACGCCGGAGATGGACGACAGCGGTTTCACAATCAACTCATCCGTCACCATAAACACAGCTTGTCCAACCATATATGTTCCTCCGTGCTCAGTCGCCGCATTGGGAAACTTTGGATTCAAGGTTCTTAGTCCTATCTTATTGGCCCCATGAGAGCATGTCCAATTACCATAGTCTTTAATATAGGGGACAGAGATACTGCAACTGCTACATTGAAAAAGGGTTGGTTGATATGGGACTTGTTCCACAATCTGTAGCAGTTGGTTCTTGCAACCGAAATAGGGTGCCAGCTTTGGGTCAAGAAGCATTGCTTTGCACTCCTCAGATCTTATTAAGTCATTGTTGCTCAATCCTTCAACACTCTTGTACAAGTTATCTAAACATCCCATGGAAGTATCACTCCCCAAGCATTTAACTATGGACCCAAGAGGAAAGGTGAGGAAGCTAAATAGTAGGTTTGGGAGTTCTTCCCCACCTTCAGCATACAAAACCTTGTTGTTGGATTTGCTCATTAATAGCTTCAAGCTAATCTTCTTTGAGTCAGTCTCAATCACTTTTTCTGTTGGCGGTTGAACCATGCCTTCGAAATCAACACCCATGTCTTTAAGATTAAGATTCATGACATTGAGATCAAGGTTTAACTCACTAACAATGCCTTTCTCCTCCAGAAACACATCTGTTAAAGGTGTTTTGGAGAGTAACATGCGGTTGAGCAGATGCAAAACCTAAAAAGGAAAGATTTAGAAAGTGGTACATAATTCTTCAGTTAGTTCACCAAATAAAAATATTAAAAAAGAAAAAAACATAAAACCAAGACTAAGGTCCTCATGTGTTTAATTGGCATTGAATTTCTGTTATTTCTAACTAATGTCTTCTATGCAAGGGATGATCCACAAGGGGCCTAGCAGAAGGATTTACTTTCAACTCTTTTTTTTTTTTTTTTTTTTTTTTTTTAATATTAACTGCACATTCCCATAGACTCTAGATTTGTTTTTAATCATAATTCTAAATAGTTACTATCTCCTCAATCATGGCCATCAGCCCAACTATAAATTAGAGGGTATGTAACCCTGTACTCATTACAGCCCAAAAATAGTGAGAGAAGGCGAAAATTTTCAAGGCCATCAAGTATAAATCCTCGGAAATGAATAAGTGGACTTTTGCCAACATTGACATGTTTCAAGGCTATGAAACAATCTCCCCTTATACAGGAAATTAATACCCACCCATCACTTTCTAGGTAATATAGATCCTATAAAAATGAAGGTCTCATCTACATCTGCCCCTTGGACCCTCCAATAAACCTTCAATAAAACCCCTTTACACACCAATCTTTCTTCTATCTCTATGGTTGAATGATTTAGAAGCACCCCATACTTAATAAAAAAAAAAAACCCTGAACTCTGAACTCCTTGGAATTGAAATGAAGGCTACTACAAATCCAATTCCAAAGAACCCAACAACAAATAAGAAGAAAAAAAAAACAACCCACATACCTCTCTTCTCCCAACATTGACATTCCTCTGCTCAAGCACAGTCGTCTCATTGATGCCAACCTTCTTAATCAGTTCCAAGCCCATGCTTGTAGAAACAGGGAACACATTCAAATCATCACTTATGATAAAATCTATGCCCCCCTTCACAAATACCCCATCCCTTCTATCAAGCTCATCATTCTCCTTTATTCTATACACCTTCCTGTACATCACCTGCCCACAACGGCATCTAGCATTTGCAACAGTACTGACCAAGCAGTGGGTCTTAGAGGAACAAATCCAAAAGGGGCATAAGTAGTACTCTGATGGGTTGGTCTTATCGTCTATATCCAACACCAGATTCTTGCATTGTTCTTCAGAAGTGCTTCTGGGGTGGAGGAGCATGGTCTTGCAAGCTTCTGACTGCATGTGGTGAAGGTCGAGGTCTTCAACGCTCTCATAGAGCGTGTTGAGGGAACCGATTTTGGAGTGCCTGGTGGTGAGGCAGATTATGGAGGAGATGGGCATTGTTAAGAAGCTGAAGAGGATGTCGATGAAGTCTTTGCCTGATTCAGCATAGACGACGCGGTTCCTTTGCTTGTCTACGAGGAGATTCAAGCTCAGATGTTTGGATGCCATGAATGACTCGGCCTGAAGCAAACCAGATGATGAATGAGGATCAATGTAAAAGGTGATGAACGAAGATGGTGGGTGTAGTTTTGGGAACTTCAGTGGAGCTACAAAGACTGAGGAATAAGTGGGAAAGTAATTTCACCGACAAGAATGCTTCCTTTAACACTGAGGGGCAATGCGTTTGTTTTACAGAAGGGTAAAGTAAAAGGTAAAATAAGTGGGAAAGTATTTTCTGGCATTAAAGAAAAGAAAAAAAAAAGTGGGAAAGTATTTTCACCCACAAGTGGAGATGTCAATTGTGCTGTGCCGGCACTGCACGACGACATCTCGGTCCGGTGCCGGTGGCTGGAGGGTGGGCCAGCCAGCAAGCCTTGTTTAGTACCCTTTAGACGTCAAATGGGCGGTTTCCGCTTTTAAAAAAAATTAAAACATACACACCCCAAGAACATTAAACAAGATGGCAGGCAGATTTAAGTGGTTCGGTCAAACTCGATATATTCTAACGGGAAGAAAACCTTTTGAATATTTTATAGTTTCTGCTTGACGGTCTTTCTATAGGATTACCTTCAAAACCTTTATAATCTTTTTGGATAATAAATTAAATAAAAGACTTTCATATTTACAAAATACAATAAAGAAAAGGAAAAAAATTAGACTTGTAATCTGCTAATATATTCGGTTGGATTATAATCTTTAATTTCGCCGACTCTTGTTTTCTATTATTTGTCAAATACAAGTCTCGTAGGTAAGTATAATACTCCTCCTATAATCCATCACACGTCCACTTGCACTAAAAGCATGTTCTGATGCTATAAAAGACATTGAAATAATTGTAGTTCACGAGCAATGACGGATACCACTGGAAATCTGCTTTCGTATGTTTTTCACCATGCTTAAATATCAAAACTAGATGCATCTTGCATCTATAATATATCGGAGTCAAGATATGAGAATAACTCCATCACAACTTGAGTTGAACTAAAGGCTCTGCCCATTTTGTTAAAAAAGAAATCCCAAGAAACTCCACCTGATTGCTGGACTTTTTAAGTGGCCAAATTAGCCCATGCATGTTGTACCCATTTGGTCACAATAAAATTGAAAAAGTGTTTGTTACTTTGTTCTTAAATTTGAAAAGGTATCTAAATATGTGTTTTCCATATTGCTATTAATTTCTTAAAAGAAAAGGTTGTACAATAGTTAGTTTTAACCTACGATCTAATGCAGCAACCAAACAAAATGTCATTGGAGCATCTTTTCAATATTTATTAAATTTTCCTTCTATTTTCATTTTTACAAATGTCCATAAGTAAAACATGATCTCTATATTTTTTAAAATTATAAACTAATTTAAAAAAGAAAGTTTAGAGCTCCATTAGAAATAGGATAATACACCCCAGAGAAAAATAATGTTGCATTATAAAAAAAACTTGTAATAAATCTCTTATTTGGTCACACAACTCCCAATGTGCATCAGTCAAGTATTCTAATGCATTAAAAGCACAATATTCATTTAAAACTTCTTTTCTTGAAATAGCCTTATTTAACAAATCATAC
The DNA here is from genome assembly GCA_028538565.1 of Umbellularia californica. Lineage (NCBI taxonomy): Eukaryota > Viridiplantae > Streptophyta > Magnoliopsida > Laurales > Lauraceae > Umbellularia > Umbellularia californica. Next base: position 45,035,346 of record JAPQWN010000009.1, read on the forward strand.
ATAGAATTCCATCTATGTTCAACATCTGAGTTTATTTTTATGGGTGATACATTATGCCTCGCACATATTTATAAATATAATTGTCTTTTTTTAGCAGAAGAGAAAATAAATTTAACAATACTTTTAATTTTTTTTTCTGTTACCATTGAAATATATTTCAAACCAACTTGGGTAATAAGACTTAAGAAGTAACATGCACATCTATTTTGGAAAATAAAACCCTTTATCAAATTTGCAAGTGGCATCTACAATTTCATTAGATCAATAGCCGCTTGATTGTTATAGCTATAACTTTATCCAATATATTTTATTCTTGGAGTTTTCCCAAGATAGGGAACCATATACAGCGTGTGGCAATTTAAGTTTAGAAAAAGTTATAATTCGTTTATTAATAACTCATTTTGCATTTAAGTTATGGACAGTAATACAAAAAAAGCTATCATCACTTCTTAATCTTCATAAATCTGTAGTAATTGGTATTCTACTAGGACTGACTACAAAGTAACTTCTAATATTTTTCTTCTCACTTTGCCAAAGCCTAATAGCATTATTTATAGCAATATTTTTAGAAATCTTTCTAAATTGTAGGCATTTATTATTTTGGACAAATTCTTCAAAAAACTCATTTTCAATAAAAACAAATGGTAATTCAGTTAAGAAAATCATTTTAACAAGTGATTGTCTAGCAGTAGCAACATTATAAGAAAAAAGTCTCAAACTACTATCACTAGTAGTAGAAATTTGGGTATGTGTCCCTAACCCCCCTTCCCCTTGAGTCCCCCAATATGTTTGGGTTCACTTGTTTTTCTTATCTATGCCTCAGCAAATGGCCGGTATCCCCAGCTGATTCAACAACATAAATCTTATTACAATACTTATATTTTGCCTTATCAACCTCCTTTCCATGTTTGTCTTTAACATTAATAATTTCATATGCTTGCCAAACTAGAGAAGTTCTAGTCTCTTAAATGTTCTACAGGCACTAGTAATTTCTACTTGGACTTCTTCCCCTACTTCTTTTTCTTCCAATTCGACATAATCGTCTTATCCTCCTAAATTAATAGAAGAAGATTATCATGGAATCCTTCTAGAAGATCATCCAGTCATATTTCAAAAATTAAATTTAAAAGAAAAAGTTATATAATAATAGTAATAGAGATTTTTTGTGCACACACCTAAAATTTATAGACTTTTGAAAATTCAAAAAGGACAAAAAAATGCTACTAATATGACCATTTTATTACTGTTGGGAGGGGTAAAATGGTCAAAACACCCCTTATAGCTATTTTACCATATCGAGGTTTTCAAATCTTCTTCATATTATTGGCAAAACCCAGGTTTGCAGTATTAAAATTGTGTAGTTTCAAGTTAGTGAGAATTAGGGTCTTGGGGCTTCCTTTCTGACTTGCTCCTTTCGTTTCTTTTTAATACAATTTTTGCAATTTAGGAAAAAGACTGAGATAATTAAAAGAAAAGCTTATTAGACTTTCAAAAGGTTAAAAGAAAGTTTCTGAAAGGTTATCCGTGAAAAGTTAACAAGGTTTGTGAACATTTTAATAAATTAATGAATTTGGTAAATACTACTCCTAAAAATGAAAACTAAATTTAAAAGTATAATTACAAGACAATTCTCTTATCAAGAAGTAAAACTTTATTGAGTCAAAACTTATCTTAAAATATGAAATTATTATTCAAATTATACGTCCTAAAGTAAAGAAAAATCCTCTTCCAAAATCTAAACTTGTCTAACTAAAGCGGAATTTATTACTAAAAAAGAAGTGAGCATTCACAATTGTAAATATAAAAAAAAAATTTAATTTGATGAAACATAGTCTTCCCTGACAAGTCAGAAGTTATTTGTAAGAAAGAACTAAATCAAAACTTAATATTATGATTAAATTAAAAAATTACCAATTAGACCAAAGATTTTTTTTTTTTCTTTGTTTAATGGCAAGGGAATTGTACTCATAGAGGAGAAGATACATGGCTGATGGGCAGCGTTCCCCAAAAACAGAGGCCCAAAGGTTCTACTACACAAAATCAGAGCAACCCAAAAAACCTTCTATACAGTGAACAACCCAAAAGGAACAAAATTGGGGTGGAAAATTTATAAAAAAATTAAGCACTATATGTATGTGGAGGTTGTGGACTACGGTTTGCACCCGAAGGTTGTGGGTTCGGAACTGCACTATCACACTAGGGCCACAGGGGAATTTTAGGCTTTCTCTCGTTAGCCTATATGGATTATTCTGGCCGAAAGGGCTGAGAACCCTGCGTTATCAAAAAAAAAAAAAAAAAACTATATGTATGTGGAGATTGAGCTCCTTAAAAATTCTAGAAGTAGCTAAGAGGGGCCCTAAACGGCCTTGAAATTTGACAGAGAGAAAGTCAGCTAACAGGTCTTGGAGGTAGTATCTGGCTCGATCATGAGATGCTAGGACACTATGCAAGATGGAATGAGACCAACAAAGGCCCCACATAAAGAAAATGAAATCTGAGAAAACCCATCTAATCAGTAAAGCTTTCTGTGGGAAAAACCCAACTATAGTGAATTGCTTTTATTTTGAGTCCACCCAATAAAAACTCAAACTAGTTTTAGAAACACTAAATTCTAGTCCTAGACAATAAAATTCTCTCCCCCAATGTGCAGGTTATTGGTCTCAGCCTCTTGACTGGTGTACCAAAAATAAAAAAAACTCAAACGTTGAGATAATGACCTGTAACAACTCTGCAATTAGGAGAAAATTCTCCCTTCTTTAGAGGCATCCTTGCAAATGAAGTTTTACAGTGACTGTATCTATGCGGTAGAGTCTTGGGCAAGAGGTCCATTTACTGGATGTGGGCGTACACTGTGGAGATTGATTCCTTTTGCTATTCTTTGGTGCATTTGGAAAGAAAGAAATGACAGAATTTTTAGAAATGTCTCCTCTACTTCAGAAGAGTTGGTTGCCTCGATCTCTTTGATGATTGCTAATTGGGCTTTGGTTAGAAAGGAGTTTTCGAATTTTAGTCTTAATGACATATTAGTCAATTGGGAAGCCTGTATGAGGTGTGGTCATTTTAAGGTGAGGAAGTCTGTTCATTGGTCTCCCCCTCTTGGTGTTCTTAAGTTCAACGTCGATGGAGCTGCTAGAGGTAAACCAGGGCCGGCAGGAATTGGTGGGGTTCTTCGTAATAGTAAGGGAGAGGTTTTATTCATGTTCTCCAAGCATGCAGGAGTTTGTGACTCAAATGAAGCAGAGGTTTTAGCGATTTTGGAAGCTCTTCGTTGTTTCTCTAGAAACTTTCATGGTGTTCTTATGGTGGAGAGTGACTCCTCCAATGCTATCGCTTGGGTGACAAATCGGAAGAGGAATCCATGGAAATTTCAATTCCTCTTTAATGAAATTCGGGCTTTATCTTCCTCAATCAATGTTTACTTCCGCCATGAGCTTAGATCAACCAACCACTTCGCCGATGCTTAGCTAAACAAGGGATTGAGAGGATGTCTCCTTGGGAGGGTATTATCTTGTTGTTTGCTTCGGTGGGGTACAACGCTCTTGTACCTAGTTGCTCTTTTCTCCTTTTGTGTTTCCTCTTTCTTTTATGTTTTTTTTTTTTCTCTTCATGTTTGTTTTCCTTTTTTGTAACCTTCTTTTAATTTATTAAGAAGTTTCGGTTACCGTTCAAAAAAAAAAAAAGTGACTGTATCTGAATCTCGACGGCTTTTTAGTGGCTTCCATTTCATTACCTCTTACTATTCCTAGATGGTTCGATGAATCCTATTTACATCGATGTTTTTAATCACATGACTTCAACCAGCACATGATGCCATGATCATTTCTCAATTCTTATCATGTGCATGTGATCTTTAAAAATTTCTCTGTGTAAATAACAAGAACCCATGTCCTCTTTCTTCAAATTCATTTGAACATTAGCTTCCTCTCCTTGTCTAGTCATGGCTTCGAGTTCAACTGCTCTTCTTGTTCCAATAGCCATGATCAGCTTCTTTATTCTACCCAACAGCCTCTATGCCACTGGTTTCAGCATCCGTCTCATCCATCGCGACTCCCTGCTCTCCCCCCTTTTACAATCTGTCTGATAGTCTCTCCGAGCGCATGTCGAGAGCCATTCGTCGATGGAATTCTCACATTGACCACTTCTATACTGCTACTTCTGCCACTCTCACAAGCATATCATCCATAGAAGTGGAAACTATCTCATGGGCATATGTTGAGGTCAACGTCCACCCTCGCTCCTGAGCGGTTATAATTGTGGTTGAACTCTCGCCCTTACCATAAAACCATTGTTGGACTGTTTTCTCATTTCCAATTGGTTTTGGGATAAGTGGTAGCTCAATGGGGTGAAAGATCCTACAAGTGATATTAGAGCCCAGTAGGTTGGGTGTTCGAGTCACGGGACATACATTTTGCGAGTTGCATAGCAGAAGTAGCAACGGGTGTGCCATTGATGGAGGGATTATTAAGGTTAACGTCCACCCTCGCTCCTCAGTGCTCCTCTGCGGTCATAATTGTGATTGAGCTCTCGCCCTCACCATAAAACCGTTGTGCCGTTTCCCGTCCTCTACTTATTGCAAACTCTCGTGCAATTCCAGCCTGTGCTTGATCCTTGATCACTCCTCTTGCAATGGCAAGCAATAATAGCTGCCATTACTGGTATGGCTATGGGGACAAATCCTTCACTAGTGGAAGTCTTGCATCAGATACAATTAGGTTGAATTCATCCAGCGGCTCCACCGAAAAATTCCCCAAGGTGACGTTCGGGTCGGCTAGAACAACGGTGGGAATTACGACAGCCACGAGGCTGGTGTGATGGGCCTTGGAGGTGGTTCCCTTTCCTTGATCTCTCAGTTAGATTCTTCCATAGATGGGAAGTTTGCCTACTGCTTGGTGCCTAATAACACAGAGACCAGCCACATGGATTTTGGCGACAGTGCTGTTGTCTGTGGCAATAGAGCTGTCTTCACTCCTCTCATCTCCAAACAAGGCCTTGAAAAGTTGTACTTTCTCACCCGTGAAAAGATCAGTGTAGTGGACAAGAGCATTTCGTTTCTGCTAGTGGAACATGGCAACATCATCATCGGCACAAGCATTACACTCGCCTACGTTCCTATCTCGGTCTACCGAGAGCTTTTGTCTGTGTTGAAGGATGCCATCAATCTCCCACCGGGCCCGGGATCCATTCTCATACCTTGAGCTCTGCTACCAGTTTGGAACTAATGCCAATGTTCCTGACATTAAGTTTACATTTGATGGAGCTGAAGTGGTTTTGGGGTCCTTGAATACCTTCATTCAGGTGGATCAGAATGTGTCTTGTGCTGTTTTTGGATCTTCGGAATCTCCGTCTTACTATGGGAGTATCGCACAACAGAACTTCAAGATTAGGTATGATCTTCGGAACAAGAAGGTGGCATTCCAGCCGACAGATTGTGCCAAACAGTAGATTCGAACATCATGATACTTCTTATAAAAGACAATACCACTCCATCTTCAAGGCAGTGCATGTATTTGAATTTTTTGTTGCATTGCATGGTTATCAATCCAACAATGTAATTCTGAACTAGAAAATGTAACTGGCCACAAAAACAATAGAAACCATCACTGTCTTTTTATTAATTCTGATGATGCACAAATTGGCTTTGCACACCACCTGTCAAGTGATTGGTAATTAATGTTGTAATTAAAGAAAAGAGAGAGAGAGACACAAATTATAGTTGTTCGGTCAGCATGACCTATGTCCACTTCTGAATGGCTGAGGTCGCCGGATATTTTTATATCTCAAGTGTTCAGAGGTTACAAGCTATGAGAAGGTGAGGATAAGTGCGTGAAGAAGAGAGAGATTTCCTTCCCCCCAAGTGCTGGTGAGGCTCTTCTATTTATAGTCTTCCCCTAACAGATGGGAACGACTTTACAGCAACGTAATCTCTACTTCGATGGAGCCTTCGAATTATCCTCGATGGACGAGATGGTTGGGATATCCTCCGCAGGACTTGGTAAAAGCGGGATGAGGATTTATCATTTCTACAGCGACCAGAGTGAGGCTTTCGGTTGCTTTCTCGATGACGTAGCCAGGCCTATGGACTTCTTTGGGCCTGGACCTTATTGGGCTCACCAGGTCTTGTAACATGAGTTGGGCCCTTAGGCTTGGCCCATCAAATTCATTCCTCCTTTTAATAACTGAAGCATCATCATCACTGTTCTAGTGGATATAGAAAGGCTTTGGTATCCAGTTGATTACAAAAAATTGTATGTGGCTACCTCTCTGATTTAGAACTGTTAACTGAGCTCTGATCGGACTGGTAGTAGTAAGGCACAAGTTTGGGTATGCATGTTAAAACCGGGTACAAGTTCCATCTCTCTGACCTGATAGGTGGTTATACAAGCAGACTGCCTACTAGTTTTTAACTAATGCTCACTGCCCATTCAGGTTTTTTTGGACTTCAGTAAAAACATCATCAGAAATTGTGCCGTAACCCGCTAAAAAAAAAGGAATCATCAAGGAGCCGGAGTTCAATGCAAGGTTTCAGGGAAGGTTTGAAATTAATGACATGAGACCCATCATAGGACAAGCTATTTTGATAGCAAGAACCAGCTATTAAAGATAGAAGAACAGATCCCATTGCAGTCCAAACTTTTTAACTACCTCGATTGCCCGGGTTGGGTTGAACGCACGTTATTATATTACATGACTCACTTTGTTCGACTGTTGAGGGGAATTTTACTGCAATCCTTGTTATGTCCATTGTCACATTGAGTCATATTTTAAATATGTGATTAAAATACAGATAAAATGAATCAAATCATGTGTTTTGCACGTCATCAATTCGACAAGTGCACACAACTCTGTAGTTAGATTTCTGGGGTTTTTTCTGTACAGTAACTTAAATTCATCGATAACTCCTCCTTGTTACCAAAGTGGGCAATTTTACATACACGTTCTCCGTACTGTCTGTACTACTGTGCAAGCCAAGAGGTGTTTTTTTTATTTGCGATATCACAACAATTGGTGCGATATCGCAATTTATGTTGTGATACCGCAAGTTAATAGGTTGCAATATCGCAATTTATGTTGTGATATCGGCATATCTCAAAAAATGTTACGTTAAATGTCAACAAATGCATTTTTATTTATAACTTCATTCCATTCCGTTGCTTTCGTCTATGGCTACATTAAGAAAGAAGAGTTGGTCGATGACTCCATTCGCTATTGAGACTTTTATCACATTATCTCTACTAAATTTGGTGCATATGTGAGCCTTCCAGATTGACTCTAGGATGTGGACGTCAACCCAATTTCACATATGACTCAGTTGCTTTCTTGCAATTTTTTTACCTTGGTTTTGAGGTATGGTAAGTGCTAATCGGTCAATCTTATTGACTTGGATTGCATTAGTTGTAAGATTTTTAATCCTTGCAAATTGCCAAATATTGTCACTTGTAATTTGTCAAATTTCATGAAAGTAGTCATACATGACAATTTGCACATCTATGGAATATTTTGTTCTTTGCAGTTAAATTCTAATAATATTTGAAATTTAAAAACCTATTTTCCATGTATTCTGGAATCTTATTCCGAAATATCCAGTTTCAATTCAATTACTTAGAATGCATGGAGCTGAATTAGATTGTTATATCTTTATAGCTAAGATTGTAATGTGTTTAGAGAACCTATAATTAAAAACATCCTTGGAAGAAATTGTGAAGAAAGGATTTCTTGTATATGTTATTATGGATTGTTAGTGTAATTTATTAGATAGAGTTTCACATTCATTGTTTTGGAGAGACATATATATATATATATATATAGAGAGAGAGAGAGAGAGAGTCTTGGGAGGTGCTGTTCCAAACATGAACATGATACGCAAGGAAGTTTCATAATGGCCCAATGCCTTGAAAGGCTATAACAACTAGTTCACGGTGACGAAAGAGAGAAGCTACGGGATGACTCTAATTCACTAAAAGTAGAGATGCATAACTCTGATGTTCTAGAGTTCTTCTTCTTCTTCTTTATTTATTTTTGCTAGAAAGGGTTCAAGAGCATTTAGGGATTTCTAAACCCACAAAGAGAAATAAATAGAGACAGAGAAGGAGGTAAAGGGAAGAGAAGATCGGAATATCGCTAAAAAAGAGAGGGAAGAAGGATTACCAGGTTCAGCAGGGGCAACTGCAACAATACCAAACTCAAGAACGCCCAGATTGCAAAACAATGGAGGCCAAAATCCCTAGTCAATGGAGACAATAGAGACGATGATGATTCGTCGACGTTGGGGGCCTTGCATATTTGTAAATAGGTTGCGCGAGGGAGGAGAGTGAAATCGGCTGGGGGAGAGGGTTACAACTTACAACAGGTGAAAATGAGAAATAGTCGAAACAAAAAAGGATAAAAGGATGAAAAGGGTTTTTCTAGTTGCACCATCGCAATATAAATTGCGATATCACAACATAAATTGCGATACTGCAACTTATTAACTTGCGATATTACAAATAAAAAACATCTTTTGGCTTGTGCAGAGTACGGATAGTACGGAAAACGTGTAGGTAAAATTGCCCACTTTGATATCAGAGGAGAGTTATCGATGAGTTTAAATTACCATACAGAAAAACCCCTAGATTTTATACAATGAGATGGGGTAAGCATCCTTAGTGGTTTGTATTTCAATCGCAGGACTCACTGATTTCTCGAGTCCTTGAGAGAATGTGGACCCATTGCGATAATTATCCAGCCCGGTCTATTCAGATATCAGTTTTAAGCTGGTTGACACGACGTGACATTTATGTAATGAATCACAAAATTACTGTTTTTATTGAGAGAAATTCTGCCACCAAAACAATTATTTTGATTTCATGATTCCATGTGATTGCAGGCCTTGTCTTTCCTTAGAACATCTTTCATTTCCAACACAGTTTTTGGAAGAAGTTACAGCAGTCCAGGAAGAGATCTTCAGAGATGATTCCATCTAATAAGCGTGCAAAAACTGAAACTGGGTGCTTATAGGTATTGGGGAGCGAAATATTATTTTTCATGGAAAATCTCGCCGACTCTGTGAATGGTATTTTAAGCAACATTTTTTTTTTCTTCAGAGATTTCATTTTTCATGGAAAATGAAAACAGGACACTTCCTCTCTACAGTCTCAATTTCTATCTGTTTGGTGTTTAGAAACATTTTCCATGATGAAATGTGTTTTTACCTCCGGTCAGAATCTGCTTTCTGTAAAAATGCTTTCATCTTAGGGGAGGAGTAACAAGAAATAGCCAAAAAGATAGAATACAGATAACCAAGTCAGTGGAGCAATATCACATAGAAATAGAGATTACTCCCAGAAAATTAAGAAGAGGGTCTTGAGGCGGCCTCTGAACATTACTTGGGAAACTTGTGGTCAAACCATGGAGATGCTCAGATAGGCGCCTCTTGACCATGATGGTAGATCAGACACTGTAATTAAACACAGAATCATTCCTGCAAAATCAAATTTGATGGATTGCTTGAAAGAAAACCAACGCTGCCCATCTAGACTTCACTTCGTTCCTGCCTTCAGAAACAGTCAGCTAAATCTATTTGAAGCAGTTAGAAGCTAGGTAACTGTTTTCCCCACTCCGGAAATGAGCCAATTCAAAAGAGAAGATGTGAAATGACGAGAGAGAGGCGATGGGCTGTTTCTTGTTGAGCACAACAGAGAACACTTCTAGAATAGAGAATTGTTTATCTAACCATATTGTGACTTAATACCAGTAGTTCCCACTTCCAAATAAGTCCATATGGATGGTGGCGTACAGTGGCGCACCCAGGATTTCATTTGAGAGGGGTGGTCGATGTTCTATTGAAAAAACACTAGCAGCCACTCACTACCCAGTTCACAAAAAACCTCAAAAAGAAAATCCCATTTCACAAATACCCAAATCGGATGACAAAGGTACCCCAAAATCCCACATATTATCAAATAACAGCAGCAATCACTATTCCAAAAAAAAAGAGAGAAAATGCAAAAACCAGAAACCACATTAAACCCAAGAAACCAAAATCCAACTCGCCATATACATACATACAATGAAAACCACTTACTGCCCATCAAAATCCATTCAAAGAAGACAAAGCGGGCATGATTTTTCCGTTTGGGAGAGATGAAGACCAAGAGCCTGAAGAGGACTTAGTTTAGGGCTGAGCGAAGGTAGAACTCTGTGTTACTGCCAGATCCGGAAGGGAGAAAAGGAGGGCAAGAGGATTTCTGGATTTGGGGTTTTATGGAGAGTGGAGGGGATAAGGGGTTTCAAGGGGTTTTTTTTTTTTTTTTAATCCAATCAGAGGCGACCACCCCCAATGGCCATGATGTTGCTTACCCTAGTCCCCAAGGAATGTTTTTTCCCTCTCTCCACAGTGCCTATTTCCAAATGAATCCTAATACCAAGAAACCAACAATACCTTCATAGGAAAAATGCCTTTTCCTATATTTGTGAGCCTAATAATACTGCCTATAATGGCTAAAACAAGAGTCATTCCATTTAAATATGACATGGTTTATTAGTACAAGGCATTATGAACAAGTATCCAGCAAGTTGGGAAGGAAATGTGAACTCAAGCTGAAAATTAAAGGAAACCCTCAAGTTCCAGATTAGAAGCTTCCCGTAAGGCAAGAAAGAAAGAAAAGATGACTAAGTGGAAATATTGACCACTAGATTATGTAAGACCACAATTTGGTGATCTAAAGGATTTGGATGGACCTTACAACAGATGAGAGATGCCCAAATTGTGTTCAAATCGGAGGATGAAAGAAATCTCATTTCTTGCAGTTTTCTTAAGGTTTTTACTGAAGCTTTCATACTCCTATTTGTAGGTCAGAAAGCTATAATTGTACAATCCAAGAGATTTCTAGTGAATCCCAAGCCATTTTCATCATCTAGGCGCAGATAACTACTAAATACTAATGGGACACTATGTATGGAGCAAAGAAATCTGCAGCATCATCATCTAGGCACAGATAACTACTAATGGAACACTATGTATGGAGCAAAGGGAAAAAGAAATCTACAGCATCATATTAAATGGTTCCACACACGTGCCTCTAAGAATCAAAGTAAATATTTTTATAAGCCAGGCATTTCTTCATTCTCAACACAGCACCACTTCCAATTCCTAGAGCGGAATGTATCCCAAACATGGTACATGTGAGAAGTTTTGAGAAAGCATCATCTAGTCACCAAAGATTACTACAAAACTATAATATCACAATGTTCGTATGTTCATTTGAGAAGGTGGTCCACCGGTGGAGATGGTGACCCATAAAAGCACAGGTGTCTCTTATCTTCATGACAAACATAGTCTGAACATTTAAACACTGCATATGTAGCTTTCACATCTTCTGATGTGTTTGTTTTATGGTACACAAACTTTCTTACCATAAAGCATTATGTATTTCTGCTGTGGCTTCTTTGAAGAGAAGACATCGCTCAAAACTGTTTTGGAGATCAAAGAAGCTTTTAATATAGACAGGGCCTGCAGCCACATGAAAAAGTCAATCAGTCATTTGCAGTCAAAATCAACTGTACTGGAATAAAACTAATTCCTTTCAATACAAATTTTTTGTAATGTGTTACAAGTCAGGTTGCAATATTCAGTTTACACTATATTTTACAAGGAATGATTGAATTTCATATGTAAAAAAAAAAACTGTGATTTTCACACAGTTATCCACAGTGTTTAATGGGGCTGTTCAAACAGGCAGGCATGAGAACTGGACAGGGCATGGACATGAATTGATCTCACCTGTTAGGTGGGCCTAACTTCAAGCTTATGGGGTGGAGCTGCCTACATATATAGGCATGAATATGATAGCTATACGGACAGGCAATGGACAAGCATTGATTCGGCTTGGCCTCACCTGGCCCATAAACAGCCCATCAACTGTATATCATCACCACTGGATTGTTACAAATACAAGTTGATGGTAACATAGTAAGTTATTTTGCTTTACCTCCTCTTTCCCCACTTTTACAAGCCGCTCCTCTAAATCATCGATGTCGATGTTTAATCTGTTAAGAAGAGAGACGCCCAAGATTGGTGACAGCGGCTTCACAATTAACTCGTCGGTCACCATAAACATAGCCGGTCCAGCCATAAATGCTCCTCCATGCTCCATCACAACATTAGGAAATTTTGGATTAAAGGTGCTTAGCTGTACTGTACTGACGTTATGGGGGCATATCCAATTGCCATCGTCTTTAATATAAGGCCCAAAGCAATTGCAACTTTCACAAACGGAAAGGGTTGGTTGATATGGGACTTGTTCCTCAATTTGTAGCAGTTGGTTCTGGCAACCGAAATAGAGTGGTAGCTTTGGGTCAAGTAGCATGGCTTTGCACTCCTCAGATCTCATGCAGTCATTATTGTTCAATCCTGCAACACTCTTGTACAAGTTATCCAAACATCCCATGGTAGTCGTACCCCCCAAGCATTTAACAATGGAGCCAAGAGGAAAGGTTAGGAAGCTAAATAGTAAATTTGGGAATTCTTCCCCGCCTTCTGCATACAAAACTCTGTTGTTGGATTTGCTCATTAATAGCTTCAGGCTAACTTTCTTAGAGTCGGTCTCAGTCTCAATCTCTTTCTCTGTTTGGGGTTGGGCAATGTCTTTGAAATCAACACCCACGTCTTTAAGATTGAGATTCATGACATTGAGATCAAGGTTTACTCCATCAATCATGTCTTTCTCCTCCAGAAACACATCTGTTAAAGGTGTTTTCGAGTGTAGCATACAATTGAGCAGATGCAAAACCTAAGAGAAAGATTTAGAAAGTAGTACATGATTCTTGGGTTAGTTTACCAGATTAAAAAAAAACCGAAAAACTAAAAAAAATAAAATAAAAATAAAGTAAGACTAAGGGACCATTTATTTAATTGCAATTGAATTCCTAGGATTTCTAAGCAATCTCTTTATATCGTATGGTTGATCCATGGGGGCTGGCTAGTAAAGATTTTCAAAATTTTCTTTCATCTTTGTCACACATTCACATTGACTAGAGATTTTTTATTCTTCCCCATAATCCAGGGTTTATACTTTTATGATCTCAATTAGATTTGACTGGAGATTCCATCTCCTCAATCATGGCCACAAGCCCCTCTACAAATAAGAGGGCATGTCCTAATTACACCCAAAAACAGTAAGAGAAACTCAAAATTTTCAGGCCATCAAAGGTAAACCCCAGGATGAATAGGGGGTCCTCTTGCATCATTGACATTGTTCAGAGCCATGAAATAATCTTCCCTTACACAGGAAATGAATACCCCCAACCTGTCACTCTAATCAATATAAATCCTAGAAAAGAGAAGGTCCATGACACCACCAAATAAAACACCCTTTACTCTAAGCTCCATGGAACTGAACATGAAAAAAAGGCAACACTATCCAAAAACATCCTAATTCCTTAGAACCCAACAAAAATAAGAAGAATAAAAACAACCCACATACCTCTCTTCTCCCAACATTGACATTCCTCTGCTCAAGCACAGTACTCTCACTAACAGCAGCCTTCCTAATTAGCTCCAAGCTCTTGCTCGTAGAAACAGGAAACACATTCAAGTCATCACTTATCATAAACCCAGTATCCCCCTTCACAAACCCACCATCCTTTCTATCTATCCCATCATCTTGCTTCTTTCTATACATCCTCCTGTGCATCACTTGCCCACAACGGCATCTAGCATTTGCAACAGTACTGACCAAGCAGTGAGTCCTATAGGCACAAACCCACAAGGGGCATACGTAGTACTCAGTGGGGTTGGTGTCTTCATCAATGTCTATCACCAGATTCTTGTATTGTTCTTCTGCAGCGCTTCTGGGGTGGAGAAGCATGTTCTTGCAGGCTTTTGTCTGCATGTAGTGAACGTCGAGATCTTCGACACTCTCGTAGAGGCTGTTGAGGGAACCGATTTTGGGGTGCCTGGAGGTGAGACGGATGATGGAAGAGACTGGCATTGTTAAGAAGCTGAGGAGGATGTCGACGAAGTCCTTGCCTGATTCGGCATAGATGACATGGTTCGATTGCTTGTTGATCAGGAGCTTCAGGGTTAGAGGATTGGAAGCCATATCAGTGTAGTGTAATGCGTCGATTGGAATTTGGAAGTAACCCAGGACGATGGATTTGATGGTGAGTATTGCTGGGATCTTACAATGGAAATGGAACCGGGGCCTGTTTAGTTTGTGGGGAGGATCTTGAGTGGTCAAATCAAGAAAAAAGAGAGAAAGGAGAGGGAGTGAGTGGGAAAAACTCTCTTTTTTTTTTTATCAATTTTTTTTGTTGTTCAAGAGCTCTTTTTTGACATTTTGTATTTTTTAAGAGCGTTCTTTTTTAAGGGATTATGACAAAAGAATTGAGCTTAAACTTTAATTAAATAGTTTTATCAAGATGAGATAATTATTCGTACATTTTTTTAAAAAATTACCATAGTTGATGATTTCGTCAATTAGTTGACGTGGCAAAAAAACAATATTTAGCTCTATCTTCTTCTACCTAATGATGTAGAAATTATGAAAATTATTACATTTTGTGTCTTAGTAATCTTCCTTAAGTTGTATTGGCAATTTTCATTAGGTGTGATATTCAATAGGGCGGGCAAAACCTACTAATTGGGTTCATCTTTTTAGAGTTGCTAGCCAATAATTCAAAAATCGATTGGTAATAGCAAACTGTATAAATAACTGCTTAATACTCCCTTCTTTGCTAGCAAATAATCTCAAAATTAATTGATGATAAAAGAATAAAAAAAAACTGTACAAACTACTATTTAACACCTTGCAGGAGGTTAAAAACGAAGCCAAGTAATCAATCGTACTAATACAAATCAGTGGTGAAGGGTTCGGATACCACTTATTGAAAAAGAACCATGCTACTTGTCCCGAATTTCATGTCCCGAGACAAGCACGACTCTATATAAGAGGCATTTTGGTCATTTCGTGGAGTCATGCTTGTCCCAGGACATGAAGTCGAGACAAGTAGACTTTTTGATTGAAAAAAGTTCACAATCCAATAGATTCTCATATTAAGGCTGCTCATGTGGGAGTCCGGAGCCTGTGCCCCACATCATAGAAGTCAACAATGGTGGCTAGGCTACAGTGGATTGGAGCCATATTTCCAACAATCAGAACCGTGGTTGATGTCATCTTTACAGCAAGGAGAAAAAAGAAGGCAAAATCAATCGTACTATCACCGACATTACCTTTCACTTTTCTTCTCTTGGTTGTTTCACTGTCTTTTCTTTTCTCGTCACTTCAATGCTTTAGTTCAATGCAAAGTCGACTTTTTTTCACTTCTTTTTACTGTAATAGGGAGAAAAAATAAAACAATGGACCGAACTCGTAGTGACAGCACCTTTGCTTTTCTTCTTTCTGTTTCTTACTTTTCTTCTAAGTAAGATGATTCTATCCCTTTCTAAATAGAATAAGAAACCATTCCAGAAACCAATGTATTATCAAAAATTCATCCCAAGAGCCCAATAGCACTACTGTAAGATAGAGTTTAGAGCTTGTATTCGTCTGGGTTCATCTCCCAATCATGGCCAGCTTAAAACTCCTTGTACACAAAGAGCAAAACAAGGTTCTCTATGCAGAATCTGATAAGGACTTTGTCGACTATCTTCTCAGCTTCTTAACCATGCCTCTAGGAGCAATTGTCCAACGCATCGGCTCGAACATTGGTAGCCTGAAAACCTTGCATAAGAGTGTAGGGGATTTGGAGACACAGCTTCTACAGACTGATGCGTGCAAGGAGATGTTGCTTTCTCCCAAGAGCGCTTCTGAAGAACAATCCAAGAATCTCAAGGTGAACATTGACCCTTACAATCCTTATAACGATCCTGCAGACTATTACGTATGTCCATCGTGTATTGGTTCCCCTGAAAAAATCAAACTGGCAAGTACCGGGTATAGAGTTCGATGCCGCTGTGGAAATGAATTGAACAAGAGTGTGGAATATAAGAAGTCCAGTGATGGGAAAGATGGTGTGTTTGTGAAGGAGGACATGAAATTTATGAGAGAAATCCCAGGGACAGACGCCCTGGGACAAGCGGGAGACAACCATTGTGATTTTGGTATCTCGAAAAGCGTGTGTGTGTCTTGAAAAACGTGCTTGCCTCTAACGACTGTCCGCCGCTTGTCCCGGGGTGTTTGTCCCTAGCATTGCTAAATTTATGATAACTGATGATTTACAGGTTTCTCCTGTTTCTACCTTGACGACCTTCGGGTTGCTTAAGACACTTGGAATCAGTGATGCGTCTGTGCTTGAGGTGAGGAATGAGCATTTGGGCAATTTTAACTGTGGCAGTGCCAGCCACAGGAGGGTATGTGATTCTTCTTTGTCCTCTGTTTTTATTTTATTATATGTTATTTTATAAGTGAGAAATGAACCTGTAATATGGTACTGTTGGGGGCCCACTTGGGACCCTTCAGATCATAGGACAAGGGGAATTGAAAGACCCAAGTGAGACCATCCTATAAATATTAAATTTGAATTCAATCTAATATCTCTAACGTTCATTCACGTACTATACGCTTAACAACTTAATATAAATAAAAAACTAAAAATTGGCCCTCAGTCCAATACTCCAAGTCCATTCGAACCTGCGCAAATCCATGCAATCAGAGACTATCCCCATTGTGGGTTGGGACTTGGGAGTTGGAAGAGTATGTATGGTCCATTTGTATGGATCGTAAAGTGGGCCGCACTAGGTGGTATGTACGTCTATATATAGAATTATTTGCCTTAATGAATATCCTGCTTAATAGAAGCAAAAGTTCATATACTATTTTTTAAGTTTTTCAAAACCCACATATTAAGGTTATTATTCATGAATTTATGTCACTGGAAGGTTAACTTCAATGGAATAAAACACAATTTTATTACATGTGATCAATCCAACTAAGGAGTGGTGAAGGGGGGATATGGTACGAGTGGGTTGAGTTTATGATTTTCAAATATAAAGTTGGGAGGTGCTCCTGCGAGAGCATCTCTCACCTTACTATGAGAGATTGGAGTGGGGGCCGTCACATTTAAGTTGTTGGCATTGGATATTAAGGTG
The DNA here is from genome assembly GCA_028538565.1 of Umbellularia californica. NCBI lineage: Eukaryota > Viridiplantae > Streptophyta > Magnoliopsida > Laurales > Lauraceae > Umbellularia > Umbellularia californica. The sequence goes on from JAPQWN010000009.1 coordinate 45,052,411, forward strand.
AGGGCCCTTACCTTATCTCTCATAGTAAGGTGAGAGCATCTCTTATAGGAGCATCTCCCTCTAAAATTTTTGAAAATAATATGGTATTTTTATTTGGGCCCTCTCTCACTTTTATATATATACATAGCCCTCTCAAACAAAGACACATATATAGGCACACAAACTTTCTACTTCTGCCTAAGTAATCTTGTTCTGTGTCGGTAGAATGTTCTCCTACAAGCATTTTGCATATTGCTTAATTAGTACAGTCTATCTCATGGGGCCCACTTAGATGGGTGTCTATAAAAGGAGGGACCGTAGATGGAAATGTCTTTCTCAATAATAGAGCCGAGATTTTTCCTGTAAGGGTGCAAGCGATAATTGGCTGATAATGTTTTTATATTTGTTATTTTTTTTTTCTAATTATATAATGATAATTTTATTCTTTGTAGACTCTTTCATAATATTCAAAGAAGATTTCTGAATTTGAAAATATCACAACAATTTTCAAGACATAATTTTTTTAAACTTTGTGAGGGTAGTTAAAATATGAAAATAGCATGCCTCACTATAATGAATCCAAACCCCTTGAGACAATCATTTTCTTCTTGTTTTAGCATTAAGAGCTACATCTCACTCTAATCAAATTAGGACTCATGTCAAATTGATCACATGTAATGAAACCCACTACAATTAAATCTATTGATTGTTTACTTGTGATCATTTAATAGGCCACAATTCCATAATTGTTATGGATAGTTGGGAGGACATAGTACAAGTCTATGATGAAAAGAACACATGTGAAGGTATAAATGATGTGATAATGCAAAGTTAAGGGTCCAGGTCTGAGTGCCTTACTCACTGTGAGAGGTGTGGAACCGTAGAATGGATCCTACTTAAAACATCCAAGCCGCTCAAAATAAACTCCCTCCCATAAATAGGCTCTCTCCAAATTTTACTCTAGTAAGAGTTGGAACCATCATAATATTGAGTATTAATTAAGAATGTTATATTGCTCAATCTTATTGAGGGACCAGCTCTTATTGGCATAAAATTTGGAGTTAGCCCATTAAAGGCATGGGCCTTCATTAATACGTACATGTTCATATTTTAATTTCATTACATTGGCCCGACAGTGATGTTCCACATCTTTCATGTAAGTTGAGAAATACTCAAAAGTTCACAAGGGGGAGCTTAAAAACTTGCCCCACTAGATTATATTAGCCTTTCATTTAAGCTCCTTAAAGTTTAATGTCTTCTCAAGTGTGTATACATATATTTTTATTTTATTTTTGAGATTCAATTCAACAATGAGTAAGGGTTCAACTAACATAAAATTAGGACTCGTGCCAGATCATGGGATGACAAAAATATAAAAGGACTGTACCGATCAAAACCGAGCCCAAGTTGACCCTATGGAGCTAGATTCCACATGTAGTCCCCTCTATTTTTTTTCTTTTAAACCACATGCAGTCCGCTTGCTGGAGAACATTTTCCTTATTTTGAGAGCATGCTAATTCAAAACCATGCATGCATTTCGTCGTGTTGCATGCAGGCTCGTCGTCTACTCAAACATCTGTTATTCTCCAAAACACCTTTAACAGACACATTTCTGCGCGAGAAAGACACAGAACAAGGGTTAAACGTTGATGTCGAAAACACTGCTTATTTAGACAGAGACACTGATGAAAACTCTAAGAAGATAAACATAAAGTTATTATTGAGCAAATCAAACAAGAAGGTTTTATATGCAGAAGCTGGAGAAGAATTCCCAGATCTTCTCTTCAGCTTCCTCACCTTTCCTCTGGGAGCTGTAGTTAAGTTATTGGGAGGATACGGCATGGGATGTGTAGATAACTTGTATCAGAGCGTCAAAGATCTCAGCTTCAAGGACTGTATGAAATCTGAAGAATGCAAAGAAAAGCTACTTTCACCAAAGATAGCGTCCTATTTTGGGAGCAAAAACCAGCTATTGAAGATTGAAGAACAAGTCCCATTGCAACCCAAACTTTTTTACTGCAGTAGTTGCTACATTAATAATTGTCATGTTACATTTAGTGGTATTAGGCCATGTTCACATGGGTCGAAAGGGATGCAGCTACGGACCATCAATCAAAAGCATAGTGATATTGTGCATGATTTGGGGGGTGATTTTGTAGCTGGACCGAAAATGTTTACTGTAACTGATGAGTTGGTTGTGAAACCACTCTCACCCATATCGGGCATCTCTTTTATCAACAAATTCAGCTTCCCAATCAGCGACCTAGAGGAGGTGGTTGTAAGTGTGGGGGAGATGGAGGTAAAGCTTAACAAACCCTTTTCTATACTTTGATGCATTGATTACTATTTTTTTGTAATTCGAATGAGCATTATCACTGTCTGACTTTCTTCTGTTGTTGAGGGAGATTTTACTTCAATTAGAGCTATGCAAATGTCAAGTTGAGTCATGTTTAAAATATATGGTTAAAATAAGGAAAAAAAGAAGAGTCAAATCTTGTGTGTTTTGCTCGTCATTGTGAAGGAACATAGAGTTTGCTGTCTTTTAGACTATCAATGTATATGAGTGTAGACTACCACACTGATGAACATATGCAGATAGGGGTGTACACGGATCGAATTGGTGCGGATTGAGCCAAATCTGTCACCAATCCGTTACCTACGGATTGACGGATTTGGAATCCGTCACGAATCCGTGACTGGTAAAATCCGATCCGATCCGTGGAGGATCGATCGGATCGGATTAATCCGTTTAATCCGTCCCTGTACATTACATGGAGAAAAAAAGAGGAAAAAACCCATGAATTCTGAAGCCACTGAATTAAAGGGGCATTAGTTGAGAGCTGTATGCCTATCCTATCATCTTCTATTGATAAGGTTACATATTGACCCCTTACATTTTTTTTTCCAATTATATATATATATATATAATATTTTTATTTATATTTGATAACAACGGATCGGATCGGATCGAATCTGTTGCTTAAGGGTGAAATCCGCCACCAATCCGTTGGCCTTCGGATCGGATCGGATTGATAGATCAACGGATTTTTTATACACCCCTATGTGCAAAGGATTTTGCTGACTAGAATATTTAATTGATTGATTGTATTATCTCTAATCAAGAGATTGTAATTACCTTAACTTTAGCTGTATGATATCTATATAAAGAGAGAGCTCCGTCATCATAGGGACCAACCCATTGATTCATTCGTATCTGATTTATATTTTCTTGAGTTGATAATCATCAATTTGATACTTGCTCATAGCTCTGCAGTAAAATTTATACAATGAGATGGGGCAGACTGATTTGCATTTCATGGTAGAACTCACTGATTTCTCTCTGAGTCCTTCATATGAGAATGTCGACTGATTTTGACCGTGCATGCCCTGTTAAGCTGGTTGATTCAGGGGGACCATTATCTAGTTAATCAGCAATTAATGTCTTTATTGAATGAAATTTTGCCACCAAATCAATTAATTTCATTTGATGATTATATGTGATTGCAGGCCTTGTCTTTGCTTAGAACATCTTTGATCTCCAACACTGTTTTTAGCGATGTGTTCTGCTCTAAGAAGCCACAGCAGTCCAGAAAGAGATCTTCAGAGGGGTCGGTTCCATCTGATAAGCGTCCTAAAACTGAAACTGAGTGTTTATAGTTGTTGGGTAGTGAAATATAATTTTCATGGAAACTTTCATTAACTTAGTGCATGGTGTTTTCAGCAGGCTTTTAGTTCTAAAGTGATTTTTCATGGAAAATGAAAACTACAGACTTCAACTTCTATTGTCTAAGTTTCTATTTGTTTGGAGTTCAGAAACATTATCCACGGTGAAATGTATTGTACTTTTGTGTCCGAATCCTGCTTCCTGCAAAAACAAAGAAAAATGGAAATGCTTTCCAGATGGAAAAATATCAACATTTTCCGATGTAGCAGCTTATGGGGCCCACTTAGATACATATCCATCATTTGCCAGTGGGAGGGTGTCAGATAGGGGCGGACCCAGGAAATTTTCCTCGTGAGATCTATGTGAAAAAAATCTCGCGGGAGGGAGCAAATGTAAAAAATAACATAGAGTATTCAGAATTTGCAATGGTTCTCACAAAATTTTTTACTTCTTTCAAGTCTGGGTGAAGCCCCCATAGCCTTGTACTTGGTCCACCATTGGTTCCAGATGAAAAGGTTCCCTCTAATGGAGAAGGGAAGCCTTAAAATTTGACTGCCTTTTAACAGTTGTGATATTAGATTTGTTTGACAATAGCTTCATGCTCACCTTCCTTCTCTCGAGTCACTCGCTCAAAAGGGGAGCCTTTTACTTTTAAATAATTTTATAATTTTTTTACGTATGGCTCCACTCAAAAAAAAAAAAAAAAAAACCTTATTTATTTTGAAAACTACATCCATTTTTTATATGTTGTCCTCTAAAAAAAACTTCCAATATAGTGGTCCAAAAAAGAATTCCTTGGTTCGTCCCTGTGAAGAATCGCTGCCTAATCCCTTTCTCTTATGATGTTAAGCTGCATCTTATCTTACCACATCTAGTGAGTAGAAGACATTAAGTCATTAACCCACCCCCAGATTAAAAGAATAAAAGTAAGATGATGATGATGATAATTTTTGTAGCACTTTACCCTATATGGCATGTGTGAGCATCACCCTCCAATCAGGGTTGAATGTGGCTCACACAGCATTTACTACATAGTCCATCACATAATTAAGTACCCGATATTTACTTCCCAAGATGAAACATATGAAAATGTAAATATATAAACAGAAATGCTTAAATCGCATCATTAGAGACTACGACCTAGCTTTCAAGAGTTAGGCTTGTCTCGAGGTAAAAACCTTTTTTCCTTATCCATAATAACACCCTAGAGCTAGAAGGAATGTATTTTCCCCTTTTCTTTAGGAATCGAAGGTTGAGTCCACTAGTGCTACCACCTTGGGGCCACAGTGGTGTTTACTCGGCTTCCCTCTGTGCCCGGAGGTATTAGTCCAGCCCAAAGAGTTGGGGATCCTCCGATAGCGAAAAAAAAAAAAAAAAATAGAAGACATGTATTTAGGTGGGCCTACAAGCAACACTGCATATAAACAGTATCTACCCCACTCATAAGTGAAAATCTCCATCCACTGATGCATTCAAGCTTCAAGATTTCATTATTTTTGCAATCCTCACTAACAAGAGGTCTACCTAATACCACACATTTGGTTACGTTGATATTGAATTTCTTTCTTCTGTCAGTAAATGTAATCTGTATATATATATTATGTTTTCTCAATGGAAATGTCAATCAAGTTCAACCCAACAATCTTTCTCAAATCCTAACCCAACAAATCAGCTGGTTCCCCTTGGGAACATACCATACACAATCCTGGACCAAGTCACAAGCAGGAATCCAGGAAAACTTCTCCTGCGTATGCACTCTGGCCCATCCGGACCGTCATCAAATGCAGGACCACCCTGAAGTTCACCGGGCCCCACTAGACGACTGGCATTGATGCACAGATGCATAGGAGAAAGTACATCCCAGGAACCCATAACCAATTCAGGTACTGGTTACAGGAACTGTTAACAAAACTACACTTAAAAAACCAAACTTCAACTAGAATAAAGGGCTAGTGCCTGTTCTTAATTTGGGTCACCATAATGGGACTTAGAAGATATTTAATTCCTGTTCATAGGATATGACCATGAGAAATCAATCATCCTCTGCTGAAATCCTACCGATTATAGGCCAAGATCATGTAGTCTCAATGGAAATATAGTGTATTTTGTAACAAGACTAGTGATATCCATGATATCTCCAGGACAAAGTCCATATCAGAGGTGTGGTATTTGTCAGTCAAGAAATCACCGATTTGGATACAATAGTAGTAGAAAGATATATTACAGTAGAAGAAGATTTTCATTTGTGCACAGTGCTCATATGGAAAGTGTATCATGGCTAATACATGAAATTTAGAGGTAGGCACCATCTCTTGGACGAGGCACATGCACGCTGCTTTTGCGCATCGTGCTCAAGTGAATGTTTTCTGTTGAGTAGGAGCAACAATTGAACTATTTAGCTAAAATCAAATAAATGTACCAGAAAATGTACAATTCTATCATGGTGGTAGACCTACTCAAATACCAAGACAATTTTTTCAAGCATAAAATGTAGGCTGCTAATAAAAGGCTTATAATATTACAAACCCATGCGAATTAGAAAAATCCCCAACCTTTTATATTCTAATCTAATTTAGCACTCCAAATGCATAGTAAGTATAGGCCCCTCCAATGTATGAAAAATCATAGACAAGGAAATTTGCAGTTCTTATTGAAGTCTCATCGCCTTTTCAGTAGTTCGCTGAATATCTTTAACCATTGATTAATGAAGAATAGATAGAATGAAACATAATGAGGAATTAAAATCTTATTATTTCCTAAAATCAAAGATTATACGCACTAAAACAAGCATGTGGAACTGGCCAAGACATGGTTAATGTTATAATGCAAGCAAAGGCAAGAGCCAACAAAGCATGAAAATGTATGAGATTGCAATATAGGAAAACAAATATTAAAATCACATCAACTAATTTGTCCAATTTATAACATTCTAAACAAACTGTAGATTGACACAGATACTGCATAACAATAAAAACAGAGTTTTAATGAACTTCACACACAATCCATCTTCAAGAAGCGATGGTCCTAAATGGGAGATAAAAGAGACAACAATCCAAAACATGATACATTAAACATATATTTGTTTTAGAGAATAACTAATAAAACTGTATTTCAGAATTCAGTAAACAGTTAGACCTCTGTTTTAACCATCTTATAAGATCTCGTTTCCAAATGCTTCAGCTTCTTAGGGTAGAAGACATCGGTCAAAGTTGTTTTGGACATCAAAGAAGCTTTCAACAAAGCCAAGGCCTGTAAAGAGAGACAATATTTGATCAGATTCCAAGCATTCGTTGGTTATTGTGATGGAATATATACTTTCTATTTTAAAACCGTAATTTTTTTAGTGCCTAATTTTCAGGCTGTGATAGAATATGCTACTACATGTTCAAAAGTAACATTCAAATGTTTGAGATTAACATCCCTGGAATTATAAGCTGCATTTTAGTACTTACTACAAGCAAAAAGTTATGTGCTCTCTTCTACACATGATGGGTTTGAGAAATGTCGCCCTCCGTTTGAGTTTACTCAATTTGAAAAACCCAAAGCACTGATAAAAATGAAATTGAATAGACTGAATGTTCAAGTCATTCTATTTCTAATCCTCTTGAAAGTCTAGAAATCATTATTTTGTGAGTGTAAAATTTTCAGGGTTTGATAGCAAATGTATACACAATGCCACATATTCAAGAGGAACATTCATATATTTGATATCACCATCCCTGCATTGAAAAATAAATAATAAAAAAACCCTAAATCTCTTATGGGAGAAACATTATGCTCATGGGCCAGACAGTATGATCACAGCACTCATTGGGTCAGTGATCACAGCACTCACTGGCTGAAGCACATTTTCTAGACCAGTATCGAAATTGGCCAGCCAGAGGGACAATCAGGACTCAAAACATATTTACAAAACATGCAGAACAAGCCTAACTAACAACCTCTATGGTTCTGAGGACCTATAAGTGAGGGTCTCAATCCCTTACTCTCATAGTACCGTGAGAGTAACATTCACAAGAGTCTTCCTATTATTATTATTATTATTATTATTATTATTATTATGTGCGCGTGTGCAAATAACAGAATGGACAGGTAGAACATTAATAGGTTGGTTCATATTACCTCCTCCTCCCCCACGCTTACAATACGCTCCTCTAAATTGCTCATGGGGAAGTTGAATTTGCTAAGAAGAGAGATAACGGACACGGGTGAAAATGGTTTCCATGAACGTTGCCGGTCCACCAACAAATGTTCCTCCCAGCTCATTCACTGGATTGGGGCACTTTGGATTTATGGTATGTAATTGTGTCTTCCTCTTCCCATCAGAGCATGCCATAGGGCTATCATCTGTAAGGTGTGTGTTGTCTGTGTAGTAACGACACCGTGAGCAAAGTATGAGCTTCCATGGGATATTTTCCTTGATCTGAAGTGGTTGGTTATTAGATATAAAATAATGCGCAACTTTAGGGTCCACTAGCAAGCCTTTGCATTCCTCAGACTTGATGCAACCATTCAAGCTGAGAACTTCGACAATCCTGTACAAGTTATCTAAACATGCCATGCCTGTGTATCCTCCACAGAATTTAGTCACTGATCCGAGAGGGAAGGCAAGGAAGCTAAAGAGTAGATCTGTGAAGTCTTCCCCGGACTCTGCATACAAAACCTTGTTGTTAGATTTGTTCAGTAATACCTTCACGCCCATCTTCTTAGACTCACTATCACTACTTTTCTCTGCCTGGGACTGACCCATATCTTTTGAGTCAAGCGCATTGTCATTGAAATCAAGCTTTGTCCCATCAATACTGTTTTCGTTCGACAAGAACACATCAGTTAGAAGTGTTCGTGAGAGCAACAAAAGCTTGAGAAGATTTAAGACCTACAAACAAGATGTAACATGTTGTGTTTCTAGGTTCAGCGTGCAGAAAAAGGTAAAAGGTGAAAATCGAGAAAGAACAAACGATCCCATACCTCTGATGCACCAACATTTACATTCCTCTCCTCAAGCACAGTCGTGTCACTAATTCCAAGTTCCTTAACCAGGGCGAAGGTTGCCGTGGTGGAAACAGGAAATACCTGTAAATCATCTCTTATTAGGAATCTCATGCTTCCCCTGATAAACACTCCATCCTTACTGTTTGCATCAACCTTTGATTTCTTCGAAAATACCATCTGCTTATTCATATAGTCTCCACAAAGACATTGAGCAGAGGAAGCTGTACTAACTAAGCAGGGACTCACTGTTCTACAAAAGAAGGACGGACATAAATAATACTTTGTACACTCGGTGTCGTCGATATTCACTTTTAGATTCTTGCATTGTTCTTCACAAGCGCTTTTGGGACAGAGCAACATTTTCTTGCATGCCTTTGTTTGCAGAAGGTTCACGTCGAGATCCTCCACACTCTCATATAACGTACTCATGCTACCTATTTTTGATTCCTTGCCACTGAGTCGCATAATAGTCCCTATGGGCATGGTCAAGAAGCGTAGGAGGACATCAACAAAATCATTTCCACATTCTGCAAACAAAACCCGGTTCCTTTCCTTGTCCACAACGAGTTTCAAATCGATCTGTTTGGCTGCCATGAATGCTTTGAGGTGGTAAAAACAGTTGATGAATTAACTGATAGATTAAGGTTTTGGTATGATAGTACAGAGAGCTGCTTCTATATATAACTCAGAGAGGGAGATGTATAGATGATAGTTTTGGAAAATGAGAAACGTCTTCTGTCTAGAGAAGTGGGCGGGATGGATGCAATCGGGTTTCTCGAGGCATTAGCTTTAGCATTAGTATTGTTATCAGATTCTTGGGAATTCTAGTTGGTGGGTGCAGTTGGATAGTTATCAGTGCCATTAAATCCCTGGAGGATAAAACTCAAGGGAATCGGTGAAGAGTGAATCCCACTTATTCCAAAAATAAAAAGCGTCTTGAATGAAGATCTGCCCACCACTTTGATATGGGAAAAAATCTTCAAAAAGATATAAAACTTTTCCCTCATTTAAAAAAAAAAATGTACCTGAAAATTTAAATAATTTCAAAAGAGTAAAGAAATTTCCTATATTTCTTTCTAACAAGTATTCACGAGGATGAGATTTTAAAATAAAAAGTACCCTAATGCCAGTTTTCAAGATTTTCCTTTAATATATATCATTTAAGAAAAATGGTAAGCTTTGGGGAGGAAAAAGTTTAATAAAAGACAAAAACTTGACATATATAAGGGAAGGGTGTTATTGTTATTTTAAGAACTTTCATTTGGAGAGGACTTGATTGAAAGAATTGTGAAAACCTTTTTTTACTATTTTGAAGTACTTAGATTTTCATGTACTTTTTTTAAAATGAGCCAAAAAATTTATACTTTTTCAAAATTTTCCCTTACGGCTGGAATTTACAGTTAGGCCCTACATATTTGACACTCCTGACACACAGTTCTCATGCGAACCATGCACAAAAGATCAATTTCCCTACTAAAATAAGTAGCCTTTTAGTTCCATTTTTAATAGAATGGTAGTTACAAATAGAAGGAAGTATACCAAATGCTCTAAATATATATATATATATATATAGGGAAATATTCATATAGGGGGGTGTACCCTCTCTCTTGTACTTGAAACACCCCCAAAAGGGGTGTCCCTCACCAAAAATGGTGAGGGACAGATGCACATGAAGATCCCCCATATATATATATAAGAAGCTCTAATATAAAATGAGAGCTTATTTCTAGAGTTTCCAAATGGCATTCTTTAGGTTCCAACGTAAGAGCCTTTTATTTTCCATGCTAGTAGTTTTTTAAGGGGGGATTCGGCGACGGGTCCCTGAACATTTCATTTTATTGCCTTAGGTCCACAATCTTTTTTCATAGTGTGATAGGTCCTTTTTTCAAATTTGAAGACCTAAAATGTCTAATTTACCCTTTCTTCATAATCATATCCCACGATTAGTGGGATATGCCATTAATAATGGTCAATACCATTAAATTAGCCAAATAAATTTCAAAATATCCAAATAAATTTCAAAAAATATAAATAAATTTCAAAATATGTAAATAAAATTAAAAAATGTAAATAAATCCGAAAAATACAAATAAATTCAAAACAATGCAAATAAATTTCAAAAAATGCAATAATTTCAAAAAACGCAATAAATTTCAAAAGAAAGTAAAGAAATTTAAAAAGAAGTAAATAAATTTCAAAAGATCCAAACAAGTTTCAAAAAATATAAATAAATTTCAAAAGATGAAAATCAATCTAAAAAGATGCAAATAAATTTCAAAAGATCCAAATAAATTTAAAAAAATATAAATTAATTTTAGAAGATGAAAATCAATTTCAAAAGATCGAAATAAATTACAAAAAATGTAAATAAATTTTAAAGGAACCAAATAAAATTAAAAAATGCAAATAAATTTAAAAAATGCAAATAGATTTGCCAAAACTAAGATAACCCAATTTTCTGAATTTCAGAAAAATTTGCCAAAAACTAACGTATTTTTTTCCAAAACTCGGTTGATTTTATTTTAAAAAAATGAAAATAAATTTAAAAAAAAACATCATGAGTTTAGTTCAAAAACTCAATTAAAATTTTCCAAATTGAGATGAATTTATTAGAAAGTCAGCTATATTTTTCGAGAAATAAAAAGGTAATTTTCCAAATACCCAGATAAATTTTTTCAGAACTCAGATAAATTTGTTCCAAAACGTAGATAAATTAGCCAAAAACTCAGATAAATTTGTCCAGAACTCAGAGAAATTTGTTTCAGAACTCAGATAAATTTGACAAAAAAAAAATGAAAATCTCAGATAAATTTGACATAAACTTATATAAATTTATTAAAACTCAGATAAGCTTCTTTCTCTGGCGATGGCGCAGCACCCTCGACTACGTTTGGATCTCATGGTGGGGTCTAGCCGAAAAAACAACTCGGTTTATGAAACCGGTCAGGTCGAACCTGACCTCGACCCAACCCGGAACTGTTGCAGAGCACAAGCCACCTTTCGATGCTGGAACCGGAGAAGGAATGGTAGGGCCGGAATGCTTCGCACGTCGCCAAACAGCTGTTCCGGCGGCCACCTCCGTTGAAGAAGAAAGGCCGAAGAGCAATCGCTGTTCGGGCTTTGTCGACGGGCAGAGCAGTCCAGATCTTCGTCTTACGGAAGACCGACGGCAATAAAGCAATCTCACGATCTCTTCTCCGGTCAACAAGTTCCGGTCAACAGCAACGTGCAGCGATCCAATGTCAGATTCTGACAGTCACTCACCGTAAAACCCGCCAGCTTTCCCGTCCATCTTTTTTCCAAACATTCCTGAAGGATGAAAAGAGACTACCACCAGCAGCGCTGCCGTCGGTGAATTTTGTCGTCCCCAGATCTGATAGTTGCTGTAGCCGGAGAAGACAATTGTCGCCAGTGCTCCGTCATCCACTAATCCACACCATCTTATCAGATCCATACCTATGTTTCACCACAACCTTATTTTCTGCAACTGTCTTTCACTTCTTCAAGAATCCTGTAGTTATATCTTCTACAAAGGGAACTTTGATTTTTCTTGCACTGTGATGTGGAAAGACCATATGTTGTAGCACGATCACTTGCCATGTGACGCTTAAATCGAAATCACATGGTACTACTATCTGACATTTCTAGTGTGATGTGGGACCCTGTGATGGATCAAAACAAGTGGTAAGAAAGAGAGAACACAAAATAAAAACCTCAGAACAAGAAATTGGAAAGGCCCTACAGAGATTTCATAAAGAAATGAGTAGTTGTCAATGTAATGGAAGTGGGGAAGCTCTGTCTTGCATTGCATTGCTGTAGCCGGAGAAGACAATTATCGCCAGTGCTTCGTCATCGCTGCATCACGACATCGGAGGTAAAGAGCAAACCAGCAGGGTTACTGGGTTTCCTGGGTTCTGTTGCGCAGCAGTGTCTGAATCTGTTACAGAGATCAAGTCGAAACAGAACCCAATTGAAGGAGGCAGTTGTTCAGGCCAGTTCACGGATCAGGTCTTACCTGACCCACTTCACAGAAGCTCAGCAACAGGAGAAGGAGCTGGTGCGTCTGATGAAGAAGACGAAGGCAGATCTGCAAATAACAGAAGCAATGCCAAGGAAAAACTGAGTCGATCGAGTTGGAGGAAGACGAGAAATCAGTGAAGACGAGAAATTGGAAATCAGAATGAGAGGAGGAAGAGGGATAAATCCCAACCAGATCTCGAGATCTGGTCCGTCCGATCTCCACCGATCAATCACTGCCTAACCGACCTAACTAAAAGACCACGCAGATATGGAAAATGATGCCCGAGAAGAAGAGCGATAATGCAAAATGAAAAAGAGGGATAATCCAAAATTTGAAATTTAAAATTTCAAAATTTTATGCCTAAAATGGTTGAAAGGGTAAATCAGTCATGTAAATTGTCTCCAAGGAGCTCTGGCTGCAAACAGTCTAGCTGTTTGGACCAGAGCCCTTAAAAAGAATTTGACTGGACTGGAGGCTGGATAGATTCAATTCTAGGGACCTTTCGCTAATTATCTCTTTTTTAAGAGCCTTATCTTCTTTCAATTTGTTGATTCTTGGTGGGGGTTATAGGTATTTGGGACCGTTTTCCATCCCTTAGAAACATGAGGTATTTCTCACAAAGCTTACTATCTCTTGTTGCATGTGAGCCATCATTATATTTGTTGGTGTTCAAGTACTGATGTGGCCATCCATATTAATGCCATAAAAAACACCTCTTTTCTGTGGATCCCAATCTTCCAGTCCCAACCTGGTCTAAAACCTACAAAGCAGATTTTGAGTTGGAAACCGTCAAAGAAATGATTTAGGGTTTTGGTACATCCCAAATTATAAACTAGAAATGATAAGGGACTAGAGATGGTCCTTCAATAAGCACAATATCCATCATGTGGTTGCTTGTGTGGAAGAGTAAATTGGGGATGGATGTCAAATCATTAAAAAATGTAAATGTAAGGTATTTTTGTTTAGATTCGTTATTTTGAAAGTATAAGGTATAGTATATTTGAGAGAGGGAGTGTAGATTATTATTATTACTATTATTATTATTATTATTATAGGCATCCAAGCTTAGGGGGTGTAAGACCCCGCCCCGAGTTAATCAAGATTAACTCTAATTAATTGCAATTAATGCTAATTAATCAAGTCTAATTAGACTAATGATGGTTAATGACCCAACTCAATGAGATTAATCTCAAATGAATTTGATAAAGTGATACTGAAGGGATTAAATGGATTGAGTGAGAGTTTAGACTCAAACTAAGAAAACAAGACCATTTTTCGTAAATACGGATTTATACGTATTTTGTCGAATACGGAAACTCCTGATCCCAACACGCGTATCTCGACGAGTATGATAACTTTCGTAATAGGCTCGAAGTCATTTGACAAGGAATCAACCAAATGAGCCTTCATTTGACTTGAATTGAAAATAGGTGAGAAACGGAGGGTTTAGTTGCAAAAGGAAGCTTATATAAAAGAAATGAACTTCCTTGAGTTCATTCCATTCAATCATTGCAGAGAAAAACCCTAAACACCCTTTTTCTTCATTCCTTCTTCCATCCTCCTTCATCAAGAGTGAGTTTGGAGTGTTGAAGCTTCATAGAGAACTCAAAAGCCCTTTCCTTGGAGTCACAAGTAAGTATTAGGATCTCTTTTAGTGCATTGAAGTTCCATTGAATGATTTAGAGTAGTTTTAGCACAAAATAGCTTATAGAGTAGTATTTTGTGTTTTCATGGAGGTTAGGGTTTGGATTTGGGGATTTCTCATCTCAAAGGCAAGCTAAAGAAGGTTATTACTTATTGACTTCAAGAGGCAAGTATAAATGCTCATTTATGATTCAAATGCCAGCCTACAAGTTTTATTGAGTTACAAGACTTGGGTTCTCAAACCCTCTTCTTAGGAATGGAGATTTTATGAATTTGATTTAGTTCTATGGACTTTATGATGCTTTAATGATGGAATAGAAGTGTGATTTTGTATTTAAATGATGAATGAGGAGAGGACAGGAGGTCCTTGTATGTGTTTACAGGTTGTGGTTTGAAATGGAGAAGAAGAGAGTGAATGTTTAGAATCCAGAGTCTGGGTTCTAAACAGTTCGCTTGAGTGAACTGGGAGTTTGCTCGAGCGACTGTCTGATGCGAGGAGTCATCTGTAAGTGTCCGCTCGAGCAAACTTTAGGTGCGCTCGAGCGATGAAAGTTCTGTCTAACGCGAATTGCAGTTTGTAGATGTCCGCTCGAGTGAACTGGGAGTCCGCTCGAGCGAATCCCCTGTCTGTTGAGTCCGCTCGAGCGAACCTGATACTGGCCAAATAGTAACTGTAAGTGAAAATTTTGGATTTATGGGTGGTAATTTTGGGAACTAAATGCACACCTTAAATATAAATGTGACGTCCATCGAAAATAACACGTGCATTTAGTAACCAATGATTATACCTAGTAATTATCTAGTTTTAAGATAGAAACAGGTAAGACCATAAAGAACTAATGATTTCTCTAATTCAATTGGAACTATAATGACTGAATACAATGAACCATTGAACAATGAATAAATGCAATGAATTAATGAATAATCCTGCTACAGCAGATGATTGGGGTGTTCCGGAGCTCCGTGGTGATGCCAGTGATCTCTGATCAAGACACTGGTAGATCCCACATATAGACTGAAAAGTCCCAGAAAAGCCATGTATAAGCCACGTAATGGAATACGTATTGAATGAAAATTGATATTGGACTAAAGGGTCCCATAAGCCATCTAATAAATGTTCAATGTAATCCGAATGACATGAAATGAATAGACTAACACTTCCCTTGGGAAGAAACTGTACTGAATGACAATAATACTATCGTAATTGTAATTTAGTCATTGATTATCAATTGGCTACACTGTACAGGATATTGCGCTAACCTAGATTTAATTGTCTAGAATTGTTACATTGACAATTGGATAAGTTTAGCATGAGTTATCATAAATGTGTTTGTACATTATTGAACCGTCATGTTTATAGTGTTATTGATGGCATTACAGGCCCAGTTGCCCGTCTCGACCTTGCAGAGGCCGCGCCGCCGGCAGAGGAGGCCCATCCGATACCTCCAGGAGGTCTAGTTGAATGGGCATAATCAGAGGGCGAATGAATTGGATATATTTGAAAACGTTGGGCATTATTTTGATAGATATTTTTGTATAAATCATTTTGAAATGTAATTGGATGTTCCCTGCATTGTATTTTGAATATGCAGTAGTGGACTTTATTGGATTGTAATTTTGTATATGCGAGCTTTACTTTTAATGTAAAGTCAATTATTATCGATGTATATATATATGTTTCCACAAAAATGTACATTTGACAGGTATACAAGATAAATCCCTTGTGAGCCTTGTCTTAACTTCGGTTAATTCAAGATTTACGGGAGAAAGTATGTGGATTCGCGATCCGGGTTAGGCCCCGATTGGTCTGATCTCGGGCCCGGGTCGTGACAGGGGGCTAGGACCCGAGAGACTCGCACACATGAAAGGTGATAACCCGCACATGCGGGGAGTGAGACTTGCAGTTGCAAGGAAGAGAACTCACACACACAGGAAATGAGAACTTGCACATGCAAACACTGGGGAGAGACTAGGGTCCATCCTTCGTCATCTGATTGAAAGATGGGATTGCCAGCCAAGTGAGCCACCCTTGTTCTCGAGGGAGTGTAGATTAAAAGCATTTTTCTGACAAATTTTTCTACATTAGAACTTAATTATCACAACTTTTTGTGATCAAAATAAATGATAGAGAGCAGGCATACAGAGGAATAAATTAAATGTTACTAGTGTTTCATAGGATGAGTTTACTTTTCTACTCCACTTTTTTCATCAACAAATGGTGAGGTAGAAAATATCACATCACGCATGCATATCTTTACTCACAATGACAAGCAAAGAAGAGAATACTCTCAATTTAGACACAAATGTGCAAAGCTCCTTTCAAGATTTGAACTAGTAACGAAGGCACCCGGGCAAGAAAAATAAAAATATAATAAGTTTAGTATTTTTTGAGATATTATTGATAAAAAAGATAAATTAAAAATAAATAAATATATTATTCAACAAAAAAAGGCCCACGATAATTTATCTATAAAAGTTAGATCGAAACACTGATGACATCTAGATTTGAAATTGATATAGAAGAATTATAGAAAGAGAGAATGATGATGATGATGATGATGATGATTGGTGAAACTTTTATTTAAATAAAGAAGAAAAATAATATTTTTAAAAATTTTCTACTTTTGCATGGATGTGAGTTCAAATGTACTATGAAGCACAGAAAATTAAAAAAAAAAAAAAAAAAAAACCCTCCCAATACCTATTTAGATAAAAAGAGCAAGACGATTTATAGTAATTATCATTGCTAGTCTGGCATTGTTTTTTAAAATATTTTAATTTCTAATAAATTATAAAACAACAATAACAAATGAGAATAAAATAACCATTTACCATCTTAAATTGGAGCTCCGAATCGCATCTTTGTAAACCTCAAACAACCAAATAACAACACCAACAACAACAATAACAATTTCACAAAGAAAAAAAAAGAAAAAAAAAAAACAATAACAATAACAATAACAACACCACCACCAGCAGTAGTCATAGATGATACAAACAAAAAACACAAGAAATTGGAAACTACTAATATTGTAAAAATAAACATAAATAAAGAATAAGTTAAAAGGAATGGTAGATATTGCAGACTATTCATGTCTAAACGACACTACCAGAACATTGGCACTTCATGTATTGAATTGCAACCTTTTTTCTTTTCGTATGACCACCCAAAGCATGCTACAGTCTTGGGTAAATTTATAAAGAATGAAAAAGAAAAGAAGAAAGAATGGCAGCATTAGTAAATAATTTGATATTCTGAAATTGGTTTTGCAGAAATTGGTAAACAATAATTATTCATTTCATATATTTCTATGAAAAATAAAAATCATCACTATGGAAAAATCATAAAAAAAAAAAAATACTATCACAGAGATGGGTAGAATTCTCAAATCAAATAATTTTCTGGGGTACGTATGATGGACAAAACCAACATGATCCATGGCTCAAATAAAGTTCTTGAAAAAATTGTTGAAATGCTATACCACCTATCTTACCTCAATTGCAAGAGAATTTCTATTAAAAAAAAAATTATGGTAATCTGGTGATGATAGTAGACATGGTGCAATACATCAATCTCAGTGTCTTCCACAAAAACTTTGACTTTAATATTTTGGAGTTGAGATTTCAAGAGAAGGTTTTGCGTATTTCGAGAGGAAAAGAATGAGAAAGCATTCCACTCAGTGAGAGATTTCCTTATGTTTGGATATGCAGAAATGAATAGCTCTTTAGACAAGGATAAAAAGAGGTTTAAATGAGAGATTAAGAAGGAGAGGAGATTTAATAGTGTCATTTACCATTTATAATGGGCGGGGAGAGAGTAGAGACATTCTAAAATAGAAGAATTAAAATAGAAAGGAGACTAAGAGACAAACAATAGTATTAATATTTTAGGAAGGGACTGTTATGGTGCAATATTAATACCAGGTCAAAATTCTAAAAGATGGTCAAAATCAAATTGGAAAACAATCCCAAAATTGAATTTGAAAATAGTTTGCATCAAATATATATATATATATATATATAAAAACTAGCGAGAAGCCCCCCATACTAAGCATAGGCAGTGTGATTCATAATATTAAATAATAAAACATATATTATAAAACTTTAACTATACCGTGGTACAGTTAATTCATTCTTAAAACACATATTGTCAATATTAAATATATTATGAATTCTAAAGGACTACCATATGTATCATCCTATAACACAAAAACTCTACATTATCTACTTTAACCAAGCAATTAATTTCACAAGAATAACACAACTAATGAAGATACATGTGAAAGTGCAGGCCAGGGCCAATGACTAAGTCCTAGGGGGGGGGGGGGGGGGGGGGAGGGTTCTAAGCCTTATTTTAATCCAAACAGAACAAAGAACAAGACAAGCACAAATAAGAGTATAACTAATGCGAAAAATGTAGATCATGCAGTAGTGAAATAGATACAGGAGATTTATAATGGTTCGGTCACATAGACCTACATCCACTCTCAAGGGTCACACAGACCCTCGGTTCCACTAGAGAAATCAAACTACACAAGTTCTGATTCTACCTCAATTTTATTACAGAGGTTCAACCACACAGATCAACTGCTCCTCACATAATAGTAGAGTAATTTAGTCACACAGAACTAAACAACTACCACATTATACATATATTGTAGAAGTTTGAAGAAGGGTGAACACTTGCCTTTGATGATGAATGAAGTGTTCTAAGGAGCTCTGACCGTAGTCGAAGCTTTCACCTCTTGGTGTTGAGAATGATGCTTCCAACGAGTTGCTCAACCAGGGTTCAGAGGATTGGACTTCTAGGATTACACAGATAGGGCTCTCATAGTGTAAGATATCCTAAAGGATGCACTCCCTCACAATACACTCATCTTGGAGCTAATGAAGTTCTAGGGTTTTCCTAAATCTAGCACATGAGTGTTTGGAAGGGGATTTGAGAGCCTACATTAGATGGGAAGAAAGTAGCAAGGTACGCTCTTCACTAAGGTCCTTAGTTTGCAAAGCAAAACAGGCTACAGCTTTATAGGAAACTTCCAACGGCTAGATTTGGCGGTTAGCCTCTTAACATGGCGGCTAGCCCCTTTCAAATTCCTTGAGACAACGGATATAATTTTGAATTCGGTCAGCTCACGGTTAGCCGTCGGTAGCCTTGGCGGCTAGCCGTGAGGTGGCCGTTGAGGTAACCGAAAGTAGGTCAGAAACAAATAGCTCTCGGGAAAACTAACCGTAAGATTTACGGTTGCTTGCGGTTAGCCGCTATGCTTTTGGCGGTTAGCCGTGAGGAGATCGAAGGGGAAACTAAACCTCCTGACAAGCGATGAGGTAGCTCTCTGGAAAGGAAACCGCAGGATTTTGGTTACTTGCGGTTAGCCATAATGGCTCTCTGCGGTTAGCTGTGAAGTGACCGCAGAGCTAACCGAACTCCATAACAGGAGAAACAACATTCTGGAAATATAACCGCAGGTTTCGGTTACCTAGCGGTTAGCCGCAATTTGCAAAGAGGCTAGTCGCCAGGTGACCGAAAGGTCACCGAACCCTCTGATTTTCAAGTTAGTTTTAGCTGAGTAAAAACATGATTTTTCCAAGGGATCTAAAGACTGGTCTGGGTCTAAAATACCTGAGTAGGTTGGCAAACACACATGGAGACATTCTTTGACGACTTCGGTCCATCCAAAAGCTTTGACAAACTCTTCGAAAATGGTCTCCCTTGAGGCACTTTGAGAACAAGGATCTTCTTGGTCATATTGGCACGATATTGACAACATAAACACCGTGCACACGAAAATGTGGCACTTACAATCTCCCCTTTTGTCAATTTCGTGACAAAACTAATTACAACAATCTAGACAAGAAGAATTACAATATAGCTCACAACATCCTCTCATAAGTACAAGACTTTTTAAACAAAAAAGACAAATTTAAGTACAACAGAAGTCAAGACTTGAGTGGTGAACTCTATATTTCGTGATTTGAGAAGATTTTCCTGTAAAAGCACAGCACTAACAAACATAGAGCATTATGGGAAACTTCCTTGTTAGTATAATCAGAGAAAAAGCATAAGTTTGGAAGATTTCTCCCCCTGGGTTGCATAAGAGGAGATTCTCCTCAATCTCTCCCCTTGAATTATTTCTCCCCCTCAAACAGTACATCAGTACAGCAATTTTCTCCCCCTTTTTGTCAGAAATTGACAAGGAGACGAAACAACAGTCAGTAGAGAAAAAATATAGCAAGGTATACAGTACTAAAACAGATAGCAAAACATATAGCCAAGTAAAACATCGAAACCAAGCCATAGAGGAGAAATACTTAGTTCATGCATTGAATCAGAAGTGCATACAATAAAAAAAAAAAAAAAAGCAATATCCATCCAAAACTATGAGTTAGAAAAGAACCATATGGGATTAGCTAGCCACTTGCCCAAAACACCACCAAAAAAATAACCAATTAAAACACATGAGGCCCCCAAAAAAATTTTCAAAAAAACTAATCAGATGGAGGGGATGGAGATGGAGGCATGGCAGACAGATCATTGTTGCGACAGGCCTTGGACAGTCCACTGAGATATTTAAGAGTCTTCTTGAGAAGCTTTTCGATATTAGACTGACTTTGCTCGAAGGCATCCATCCGTTCAGTAATACTCCGGGGAACAAGAGAAGGAGGAGCCTGGCTGTGTGAAGAGGAAGGAGGTGGCTCTGAAAGATCATGCTGCTGAGGAGCTGGAGGAACATGGTGCTGTGGTACTTGGACCCATGCAGGAGGGTGTACTTGCCCTGCTTCTTCCTTGGGAGACAGGTTCATCTGAATGAGGTTTGCATGGCTAAAAGGAGTATGAGAAATAGGTGTCTTATTAGGGAGTACGACACCAACAGAACGAGCTAATTCAGACATAAGGAATCCAAAAGAGATAGTGGTCTTAGTGGCGTTTGACAGATGAAAACGTACAATGGTCCTACAGATTAAGGAAGGAAGACACATTTGGACACCAGAAACCATTTTGGAAAGGAGATTGACCATATAGGTAGTTAATTTGGTCCTATTCCCTTTACGAGGATACACATTGAAAGTGAAGAGGTGGTGCAATAGCCTGTATTTGGGAATCAAGGCTTCCAAAGGTAGAAAGTTTTTTCGATCCCATGTAGCAGGATGACCGCAAAGGACGATTATAGCATCAGCTTTTTCAGCTTCGGTAAGGGTGTAAGCAACTATAGAAAGACCATTTTCGTTCAAAGGAATATTGATGATAGAAGAAATGTATTCGGGATAAATAGTAACCTCTTCTCTGTTCCGAAGGGCAACAGTGAATTTGCATGAGTCAACTAAGGACTCTGCAGAAGTGATTGAAGCAAACATCCCGTAAACAAGAGAAGGATAGGCCTTATCGCCCAAATCCAGGAGGTTTTCACAACCAATTTGTGCAAGGATGATTGCAGTCTCATGAGGGGCAACAACAGTGCACAGAGTGCGCCGTTCAACCATGATAGCTCGGGATTTCAAAGCAGCCAAGAATTTGGCATTGGGTTTCAGAACAGCAGGAAGCGGCTATGGAGGAGGAAAAGGAGGAGAAGGCGAAGGAGAAAGTTCAGGAGAGGTGGACTGAGAGGGAGAGGGAGGAGGAGAAGGAGACCTTTCTTGACAAGAAGAGGAGCCAGGAGGAGATCGTCTTCGCTTGGAAGATTGGTTCACTGCGGACTTCATTCGAGGAGGCATTTTTACAGACGGTTACAGGGCACAGGGAAAGGGAATGGAGAAAAAAGAACACAAGACAAGGAGAAAACGAACACCACAATCCAGAGGATACACAAGATATGCAAAAATAGGAAGGATAGGAAAGAGATGGAAAAGAGATTATGAAACGAGGGTGGAAAGCCCTAAAAAGAGAAGCATTGAATTCACACAAACAAGAAGAGAGAATACATTGTTAAAAACAATAGAAATCAAGAGAAAAGAAAAAAACAGAAAATAAAAATGAAAAAGGATTAAGATTACCTTGAGAAAAGAGAGGAGATGAGAACGCCAGAAAAGGAGGAAGAAGACGAACTGACGAGGAGACAGAGACAGAAAAACAGAAAAATAAAAAGAAAAGGGTTCTGCGATGATTTAAGTCACAGTTCCAAAATGTCGATTAGCCGCCAAGGGGGTCCACGGCTAGCCGCTTTTTTGATTTTTAAAACTAAAACACACATAATAGGGAAAGATGAAGAGATTATCTAATGGTACAAACACCAAGAGATTTTCTCATATTTTCAAATTTTGAAACATCCAAAGGTTTTGGCAAAATGTCTGCCAGTTGTTTTTCTGTACGAATATGCTCTAATATTATGACTTCCTTTTCAACCAATTCTCTAATGAAATGATGTCTGATACCTATATGCTTAGTTCTAGAGTGTTGGACAGGATTTTTAGAGATATTGATAGCACTAGTGTTATCACAGTACAAATTCATGCTACTTTGATTAATACCATAGTCTTTGAGTATTTGTTCCATCCATAGCATTTGAGTACAACCACTTCCAGCTGCTATATATTCTGCCTCGGCTGTGGATAAGGAAATGGATGATTGTTTTTTTCTTTGCCAAGTAACTAGACAGTTTCCTAGGTAAAAACACCCACCACTAGTAGATTTTCTATCATCCACATTTCCAGCCCAATCGACATCTGAGTATCCAGCAATGCAAATAGGAGAATCATATGGATACCATATGCCATATCCTGAAGTCCCTGACACATATCTAATGATTCTCTTAACAGCTTTCAAATGAGCTTCTTTGGGATCAGATTGAAATCTGGCACAAGATCCTACACTAAATGCAATATATGGTCTGCTAGCTGTAAGATATAATAGGTTGCCTACCATGTTTCTATACATACTAGGATCAACACTCTTACCACTCGATTCCTTAGATAATTTGACCATTGTACTCATGGGAGTGTTCATGTGTTTGGCTGACTCTAAACTAAACCTTTTGATCAATTCTTTTGCATACTTGGTTTGGGAGATAAACATTCCATCAGACAATTGTTTAACTTGTAATCCTAAAAAGAAATTAAGTTCACCAACCATGCTCATTTCAAATTCAGATTTCATAAGATCGGCAAACTTTTCTGTTAACACATCATAAGTATAACAAAAAACAATATCATCAACATAAATTTGAGCAATCAATATAGTGTCATTTGTTCTTTGAATAAACAGAGTTTTATCAATACTACCCCTTTCAAAATTATGATTAATCAGGAATTGAGTGAGCCTTTAAAACTAAGCTCTAGAGTTTGAGACCATAGAGAGCCTTTTTAAGATAGTACACATGATTAGGTTGCTTAGGGTCTTCAAACCTTTAGGTTGCTCAACATAAACTTCTTCCTCTAAAACTCCATTTAGAAAACCACTTTTGACATCCATTTGATACAATTTAAATTTCAAGGAACAAGCAATGGCAAATAAGATTCTAATGGATTCAAGTCTGGCAACAGGAGCAAATGTTTCTTCAAAATCTATTCCTTTAATTTGAGAATAACCTTGGGCAACTAACCTGGCCTTGTTTCTAACTATGGTACCATTTTCATCAAGTTTATTTTTGTAAATCCATTTGGTACCTATGATGTTTCTGTCATCACGCCTAGGTACTAGTTCCCAAACTTCGTTCCTAGCAAATTGATTTAACTCTTCTTGCATAGCATTTATCCAACAATCATCAGAGAAAGCTTCATCAACAGATTTAGGTTCAATGGTAGAAGTAAAGCAAAAAAAGCTAACAATGTTTTCAAGTTGTCTTCTAGTCTTGACACCAAGCAATGGATCTCCCAGAATTTGATTCATAGGATGATGCTTCACATTTACCAAATCCTTAGTGATTGTAGACTTATCCAGGTCTTCAGTGGGAACATTTATCTCATCATTATCAGGGTCTTCTTGATTACTGGAATCCTTTAGTTTGTCATCAATGACAACATTTACAGATTCTTGTATGGCTTCAGTGTTGGTATTTAATACTCTGTAAGCACGACTATTTTGAGAATAGCCAATAAAAATGCCTTCATCACTTTTGGAGTCAAACTTACTCAAATGTTCTCTATCCTTGAGAATATAACATTTAATACCAAAAATTTTGAAGTAGCTGATGTTTGGCCTTTTCTCATGCCATAATTCCTAGGCAGTTTTATCCAATCCAGTTCTCAAGTAAACCCTGTTTATGATGTAACAAGTTGTATTCACTGCTTCAACTCATAGATCTCTAGGAACATTCTTTCCATGAAGCATAACTGTGGCCATCTCTTGCAAAACTCTATTCTTCCTTTCAGCAACTCCATTTTGTTGAGGAGTTTTAGGGGCAGAAAATTCATGGTGAATTCCATACTTATCAAAATATTTTTCAAATCTGGAATTTTCAAATTCTCTACCATGATCACTTCTTATTCTAGCAACTACTCTTCCTTTTTCAACTTGGATTCTTTTCACAATCTTTTTGAATTCAGCATATACATCTGATTTTTCTCTTAAAAATGTAACCCAAGTGAATCTGGAATAATTATCAACAATAACAAGAAAGTATTTTTTGCCACCTCTACTCTCTTTCTTAGTTGGACCAACCAGGTCCATGTGAAGAAGCTCTAAGGGTCTGGAAGTCTTCAGAGATTTGGTCTTTTTGTGAGATGTTCTGATTTGTTTAACTTTTTGGCACTCTCTACAAACAATTTTTGACTTCCTGCTAATTTTTGGAAGACCCTTTACATACTTGTTCAACTTGGACAAGTCTCTATGGTTCACATGTCCAAGTCTTGGATGCCACAGTTAGGCTTCATCAAGATGAGCAATGTAACAGGATGAGCTGAATTATTCTTTTTGGTCACTGACAACATAGCAGTTTTCTTGATTTCTAAAACCTCTTAGAATAACCTTTCACTACTAGGAAAAAGGGCTTTTATATCGGTTACAAAAACTGCCCTGTATCGGTTTTTCATATAACCGATATAATATCTTTAGTCATGGTTTTTTATATCGGTTAATAATTTTTTATATCGGTAAATTTTTTTTATATCGGTTACATAGGAACCAATATAATAATTGATATATATAATATCAGTTAACAAATATGTGATATTAATTGCTATATTTTATATCGGTTATTATGAAACCGATATTATATACACTATTAAAAAACAATAACTTATATCGGTTTTAAAATTTTATTAATATCGGTTATTAGTAAAACCGATATAATATGTTCTACCAAAATACCTCCATCAGTGGGCGCCCGTTTTTTTCCTTCTTTCCCTCCTTTTTTTTCCTTCCCTCCCTTTTCTTTCTTTCTCCATCAATTGTGCCATCTCTGTTTGGGGTTTCTCTTTCGTGCACTATTTTGGGATCACTCTTCTCATTTTTCTCTCCAGCTACTTCAGGATGCTAGTCTGTCAGGTTGAAGTTGCAGATCCCTATTTTCCTTTGGTGCTCTTCCTGGAGTCTGTTTGAAGTTGTATTTTCCTGTCTCGGTTTGGCTTTTGGTTGTGGGCAGATGGGCTTTGCTGAGTTTCCTTTTCCAGTGCATCGTTTCAGTGCAGTCTGTTGGGTGGTTTGTCGCAGTGTGCTGTTATCCGTTTAGCAGAGTGCTTCCTTAGCCTTTCCTTTGGTATAGAGCTTTGGCTTCCTATCTTCTTGTGCCTATTTAGTGCTTTCTATTTGAGCCCCTGCTGCTGGGTTGCCTGTTTCCTATGGTTTGTCTTAAAGAAGTGCTGCTCTCTTGTCTTCTTGTGGTCGTTTGGTGCTCCTTTTCTAGAGCTGCTATTGCTGGGATGTTAGTGAAAGTTGATATTTCAATCAATCTCCTCAGTTCTGCTGATGAGAGGTTTTTTACTTGGCTTGCAATCTGGTTAGGGAGGTTTTGTTGAATGTTTTGTTGGTTGTTGCTCTCTGTGAGTAAGCAACCCAGCTCCAGCTCCTCCTCTCTGCAACCTGGTTAGTGTCATGTTTTGTTGTTCTGGCCTTGCTAGGAGCTGAGCAACTAATAGTGCTTCCTTAGTGAGCATCAGCAAAGCTCAGTAGGCCCTGCGTTGGTCTGTTTTGGCTGGGGTTTGTGTTGGCCCCTTCTGTTCAGGAGAGTTTCTTCGATCAGAGGTTGCTGTCAGCTTTTCTTTTCTCTTCGGTGGAAGGGTGTTTAGAGTCCTTCCTTGGCAGTTGTTTGTTAAGCAGTTTGTAGGATGCTTTTCTTCTCTCCCTTCTCAGCCAAAAGCTTAGGAGCAGTGCTTATAAAGATAAGGTTTGGTTGGTTCGTTTTTCGGGTTTGTGCTGCTTGGCTGGGCTCTCTCAGTTTGAGAGGAGTCTCTATTTTAGCCTATTGAAGCTCTGTTGGATTTTGCTTTTGCAATTTCGATTAGAAGGTTCTTCTTCTGCTGCCTGCTCCATCTCAGTCTTTCATTCTCTGCTTGCTGGATAGCTCGCAGGTTGCAGGGATGGCTCTGTTTCTGTAGCAGGTTTTTCTTCAATTACTTTGGGCTGGCTCCTTTTGCTTTGCTTTCTGAGTTGAAGATGTCTTTTGCCTGATCCCTGTCTGAGTGCTTTCATATTCTTCATCACAATGAAAATCTCCAAAACCTTCAAAACCCCAAAACCCAATGTACATCACAATCTAGGGGTGTTCGTTTGTTTGGTGTTTTGCTTGGGTTTGCAGGCCCTGAGAGGTAGACGTCGTGGATGGGGTGTGTTGGTGTTTTGTTTATTTCATTTTTCTAGTTTTGGTTGGTGCTGGTGTTTGTTTAGTTGGTTTTTGTTTGTTTTGGTTTGGGAAGATGGGTTTCGTTTGGGCGTTTGGTTATTTGGGTTTTATGGTCTGGGGTTTTGGTTGGTACTGTAGGTGTTTGTCTATTTGGGTTTTGGAAGATGATATTTTTTTTTTTTTTGTCACAGGGGAACAATTGAGCTAGTTGTTATCCTCAAATACACAATTTACAGTAAGTGGGACATGAATAGTGACTTCAACGCACAATTATATCTCTGCATTTTCTAAGTCAATTTACATATATGAATAGACCTATGTTTTCTGAAAAAACAAATAGTCAAACCCATTTTATGAACAAAATCATTGTATGGGATTTATATTGGCTAGTTGCATTGTTGGAGTGTTTGGATTGAAATAGAATCGTGACAAACCCAACTTATTGAATAGTTCATTGGGGCCGTGCAGTTGTCATCAAATTTTGTGTGCAGCTACATTACTCTTCTCAGGCATTTGTTTGTCATTAGATCTTTTTATTTCATCTTATTAATGTTAGTCATTTTTTTCTGTGGATTTTCTACATTACTCTTCTCAGGCATTTGTTTGTCATTAGATCTTTTGAATTTCATCTTTTTTTCTATGAATTTTGATATGCTTACCAAATGTGGATTTGTAGAAATCATCACTGAATCCACTGGGGCCAGCCAAACGTGGAATGAGATAAATCCTCCCTCATAAATCCTCATCGAGAAAAGTTTGATTCCATGGCACCCAATAATCCTCCGAAGAGAGGATTCCCCTCCCATTACCAAACATGCCCGTGTATTTTTATTTCTTCTATTCCTGAGGGTTTCAGCCCTTTTTCTCTCAATACAATCTCAACATTTAACAAAAAAGTATTGTCCCTATACCTCTTATCTCTTTCATTGACGATCACTGGGTTAATTTTTTTAAATATTTGTATCTGGTTTCAGTTGTGAATTTCTGAACTTGGTTGCTTTTGTTTCGCTGTTTGGTGAATCTCTGTCCATGGATTTATTTCTACAAATCTTTAGCCAATCTGAAAGCTTTGCCCGAACGAGAATAACCAAGTGATGATCTTTTTTTTTTTTGTTTGAAATTGGGTTTTTGTGGTTTGTAGAAACCAAGGTTGGAAACAAGGATATTCAGTTCGTTTGGTGCAGACCAACCCAGGTCTCTCTCACATTAATTGGTTGTACATTAGAAGAAAGTTTCTGATGATGTTAAGGTGCATGCTGGTGTAATTCATTTGGTTATCCTAATTCTTGCCTATTGAGACCATAGCTGTAAGTGGGGAGTTTGACCAGTTGAATTTTCTGTATTCGGCAATCTATAAATTATTATAACCAGTTCAATAATCTTAAATTATTATACTACATAATTTTGTTTTGTGTATTTGTTTGAATATATCTATTTTTAATAAGTTATACACGTGTTTTTTTTACGTAATATTAGCATTATATGGCAATGACTTTCTGATTATTGCTTGTCTCCAGCATTTTATTGGGCTATACAGAAATGGACAAATCTTGGATGTCATTGAATCGGTTTTCTATTGCATACGGGGAATGGGTTGAAAGTTTTTTGATGTTTGCCAAAAAGAAGTTTGGTGAACTTAATCCCATGCCATGTCCATGCAAAACATGTGGGAATCTCAGTAAATTTGTAGCTAAGGATGTTGAGTACCATCTATTTTTCCATGGTATCGATCGAAGTTATACTAGGTGGATATGGCATGGAGAAGCATCTCCAGTTGAAGCTCCCTCAAGTGTGCCTTTAAATAGGTCCACCCAACAACATTTTGGGAGTGATGTCCCAGATGATACTACACCCCCAGATGATGCTGCAAGCTCATTAAAATTGGCTCAGACTGCTTGTGACCTGTATTCATCTAATCCTGAAAAGTTTCAAAAAATTATTGCAGAGGCTGAGGAACCTTTATACAAAGGTTGTCTAAAGTTTACCAAATTATCTGCAGTAGTTACATTGTTTAATGAGAAAGCGAGGAGTGGGTGGTCTGACATAAGCTTTTCACGGTTGTTGATTATCATTGGAGACATGCTACCCGACGATAATAATTTACTGCCCCGAAGTATGAAAGAGGTTAAAAAGACATTGTCTGTGTATGAGATGAGCTATGAGAAGATAGACGCATGTCCGAATGATTGCGTGCTTTATAGAAAGGGATCTGATAATGAGAATAAAACTAGTTGCCCTACTTGTGGTGAGTCAAGATACAAAGTGTCCTGATTGTGTATGGTGTCCTGATTCCCCTCTTCCTATACCTGTAGGTGGTATTTTGACCACTATTTTAGATGCACACAACTCATTTGTGGCTTGGCCTGAAAAATGGGTGATATTAGGTTATAAGGTAAAGTGTATTTTCCAACTTTTATTAGTTATGCTTAAGTTAAACTACCGTAATTAACTTTTTCATTTTAATTTGGATTTCCATGTAGAGTGTGGATGATGATTTTTCTGCAGCTAATGGTGATGCAACTAATGGTGAAGGAGCAAGTCAGCTCCAAAAGTTTGCCAAGATTATAGAAAAGATGATGAAATCAAGTCAAATAAGTATTCCACTTGAGAAAGGGGTATTTGAAGAAGATATAGAATTCAATTATCTTTTAAAATCTGATTTGTTAGATCTTTGTAACATGAAGAAGCTAGATGTTAACTCAATGACTGCATACCAAAGGTAAACTATTTGCCTCTCCCGATGAACTATCAGTCTTTAATATATTTGATGTTATGACTCTTTTATTTACCTTATTTCTTTAGGTTTCTCTACGATCGATTTGAAAATTCTCCAGCAAGATATGGATTTTCCCATCCTGCACATTTCAATGATTTTGGAGACAAAGAAGAGATGAAACGCAACATGATAAAGAGAATGAAAATTGCAAAGAAGGACCAACTGATTTTTGCTCCATACTCCACCATGTAAGGGTGTACTATATTTTCACGTGTCTTCAATTTATCTTAGTAGTCATTTTATATCTACTTGTGTGTAATTAAATCTTATTTGTCATTTAATCTGTCCGCTTTTATGGATTTATGGGTCATTGGCTTCTATTAATCATTGATATGACATCAATGGAAGTGTTCTGGTTGGACTCCTTGGTACGAAAGGTTGTTGACTTGAATGTAAAGTTCATAGTGAATGAGTGAGTAGTTCATTAATTCTTCTTGTTCATTGGTTTTCAAGGCTTCTCTTTTAAAATACTAAGTCTTAATGGATATCGTTGTGTGAAGTGCGATGAAAGTGGCAGCTATGGAAATGGGAAAAAGAATTAAAGGAAATCCGACTTGGGAATTGGTGAAGGTGAGCAATGAATAATTGTGTTTATGATATCACACATACTTCCTAATCCTTTTTGTATGCTTTTTATGGTCTCTATGTAGTGCCCTAAGCAAACGGGGAAAAAGGAATGCAGGGTTTATGTAATGAAATTTATGAAGCACCTTATGGAAGATCCTCTCGTGTCGACAAAATCTAAGTTGAAAGAACTTGGGGAGGCAGCGACATATGGCGACGAGGAGCTTAATGATTTACGTTTGGAGTTAGTTGAATACATTTTAGATTTTATCAACAATGGAGAATAGGTACATTCTATCCTTTTGCCTCTAATTTGTCATGAATGCATGTGTTGTCTTTCTTCATGGAATAGGGGAAGTGTCAATACTATGATTGACTGATTTGTTGTGATGGGTTTGTTGGTCTTTTTTTAAATTTATACATTTTCCGTGTTTTGTGATTATTTGTTGTTTTGGCTATGTGTTTAATATGATTATCAATTGATTATGTGATGAATCACCAATGATAATCATAGAAACTACCTTGATATATATACTAACTGGATCGTTCCAGCCAGCAGTTGATGTCCTCAGGCTTTTATATAGGAGCTGCCTTGGGTGAGAAAATAGTGGAAAATTCATCTGTTTTGAGGAAGTACAGGATAGAAAATTCATCTTTTCTATGAACCACTTTATTTTGTTTAAGCTGTGTTTGATTGCATATGGTGGCTGTTTTTACCAGGAAATCTCATTTTACTGTATAGTTCTTCATGCATGAGATAGGAAGCATATATATATATATATATGTTAGCTAGGCTTCTCTTGCAAAGTATTGATCGATGAAGTGATTTATGCCTTGTAGGTCCATTTTTCATTGGAGAACTAATCGGGGAAGCAGCAGTACACGGAGGCATCATATGCTACATAGTACATATACATACTTTTGGTTTTTTTGTTTATATATAGTTCAACTTTTTGTACATCCCATGGAAGACAATGTAGATACTATATATATATATACAAAATTTTGTAGCAGTTGAGGATTCCTCTTATAAGTTCTTCTTGATTTTCAGGTGGGTGTTTTGGTATTTATTGGTTTATTACCTTGAATGGGTTATCAAGGATGTTTTCCATTTTATGTGGTCATTGAAAGTCGTTATGGTTTGATGT
This sequence comes from Umbellularia californica, assembly GCA_028538565.1. NCBI lineage: Eukaryota > Viridiplantae > Streptophyta > Magnoliopsida > Laurales > Lauraceae > Umbellularia > Umbellularia californica. Next base: position 45,083,912 of record JAPQWN010000009.1, read on the forward strand.
TGCAGCCTACTATGTAGTTGCAGTTGAGTCACTGCCACTACCACTGCCAAGTCAGCTGTGATTGGTCCAGCTATCACTCTTCTGTGTCTAGCAAAACAATGCAAGTCATTTCCACATTCAAAGAATGTTCGTGTGTGTGTGGAGTGCTTACGTAACACCGAGGTAATCTCCTACTTCGACGCTAAACTGCCAATTAGGGGTTACTCTGGCCTGATTTATTCCAGTTCGGCAAAAGTGCCAGCTGTCGCCGAGTTGGAGTTCGATTCGATCTGCCTACCGACCTCGTTCATTACGGGCCCTGCCCTGAGCGACTCGGTACCCATGACCGACCTCCTGTATCCCCTGATCTCGGTAATTTCCATCTCGGTCCACTTGACTGAGGTGGATGTCCGTCTCAATCTTCATTTATGAGATGAGACGGCTACATGACAAAGCTCCCCTGACAGAAGGTGGCCAAGTGCTGATAAGGGACCTTCCCTATCACTTCCACATTTATGTAAGGGGGCTGAGGGGACGTCCGATGGGACAAGTATCCTCACCTACCATCTTAGGAGTGGGCTGATGGGACAAGTATCCTCACCTACCTCCACTATGGAAACTTCTATTCTCTTCTACAAATACCTGCATGGGAGCCCCACAGAAGGTAAGCAATATACAGTCTACATCCTGTTTATTTCACCTACATCTTCTCCCTCACTTCACCCTAGTTCAGTAACTGCACTAACTCAGGCGTCGGAGTGCCTTTGGCTGACAACAGCCTCGGGCTCTGACTGCTCTTTCTTCCCTGTTTTCAGGATCCAGGCCGTCGGTAACTTCTCCGATCAAACAGAGTTTTCCTAATCATTTCCATCACTTAAACTAAGTCCGTATTATTTAGGCACTTACAATTGGCGCCGTCTGTGGGAAAATTCGAACCCACGACCCGCAAAACCAATATCTTCATCCCAATAGCCATGCCTCCTAAGGCTAAGAAGGGAAAGAGCGTTGCCGGACCATCCATGTCCGGCCAGCCAGAGATATTCTTGCCCCTTACGCCGCCTCCACTGGTGACGAACCAGGCAGGGGCATTAGGGACAAGCCAGCAAAGAAATGTCAGGCGAACACCACACAACCCTCAGTCGAAAAGAGCGGAAGGGGATCCTCCTGTTCAAAGCGTAGGGTCATCTGTCACGGTGACACACTCGTCGTCAAGAGGCGTACCAGCATCTCCTCGAAGCGGTCCCGTAGCAGTTCGGGCCCGGACGACGTCCTCTCAGGCGGAGCGTCCACGCCTAGAGGTCGTCTTCACCCAAGCACCCCGCAAGGACGTTCCTCCTCAGGAACAGTCCCAGCGAGGTAGGGCTCCCGAGCAATCTCGGCCTCTTCGGTCTCATCACGAAGACCACATGGAGGAGGACCATATCCACCTCAGTAACGAAGGTGACGACGACATGGCCCAAGAGGACGATGCTGAAGCCCAAACTGAAGCAATCAAGGCTCAGAACCTCGTCATTGAGGAACAGAAGGCACAGATACTCCAGCTCCAGCAACAGCTGGAGGTCAAGGGGGGACCCCAGCCCGAAGCCTCTCACACACCCCCACCTCACCGGAAAGCTCGGCGGGTCCCTGAAGGTCAGCCAGACCTAAGGGAGCAGCTAAATGAGAGACGTGCCCGAGCTCGGGAAGAAGGCTCGAGTAACACTCACGCCAGCGCCGACCAGCGTCAGCACCAGAGGCAAAGGCGGGAGGTCGGTGCCGACCCCGACATGGCCGCTTATATTGATCAGCAGATTAAGCTGGCCGTGCAGCAGAACCTGGAGCATGCCGGCCTCGCTCGAGGTCGGTTGGTTACCAGATATGCCGACATCCATGGCACCTCCCCATTTACTCGGGACATCACGGACCATCCTCTTCCTGATAAACTCAGCGTCCCACGCTTCAATCTTTATGACGGGACGTCAGACCCCGAAGCTCACCTCCGACACTTCACCCAGAAGATGTCGGTATTCAGCGGCGACGGCAACCTCGACTGTAAGGTTTTCTCCTCCAGCTTAGGTGATCTCCCGCTTCGGTGGTTCTGTGCACTCCCCGAGGGATCGGTTTCGAGCTGGCGACAGCTCCGAAACTCATTCGTAGAGAAGTTTCAAGCACATCGGGTCATCCCAAAGACCGACGCCGACCTAATCTCTATCAAGATGAGGCCGACAGAGAATATCACTCGATTCGCCAAGAGGTTCTGGACCATCTATAGCGTAATCGAGAATTCCAATGACGAGGTAGCCGTCACAGCCTTTCAGCAAGGTCTGCTACCCGGAAATGAGCTTCGGAAAAAGTTGGCGCGTCGCCCAGCGAACTCCGTAAAGGCACTCATGGCCCGGGTGAACCAGTATGTAGAACAAGAAGAAGATGAGCTCCGGGCCCAGGAGAGCCATCATCTTTGGCTCCCACTCCTCGAGGGCCAATCTTCCGAGGGCCGACCTTCGGGAGGCCGACCCTCAAGGAGAAACAAGAGGCTTGCTAAGAGGGAGGCAGACCGAAGTGGAGAACCATCCAGCTCGGCAGCACGTTCTACTCCCACTTCGGGAGGCAGCGCAAAGCCGAAGCCGAGTGGCGCTCCTCACAGGGCTGTAAACACCATCTTCAAGGAGCCCATTTACAAACTCCTGGGCAAAATCCAAGCCCAGCCTTTCTTCAAATGGCCCCCGCCTATGAAAGGTGATGCTGCCTTACGGGATCAGAGCAAGTTCTGCGCCTACCACAAAGATAGAGGACACAGAACCGAGGATTGCTACTCCTTCAAGAATCACCTTGAAAGGCTCGTAAAAGATGGGCACCTCAGAGATCATATCAAAGAGGAGGGAAGGGTAAACCAAGCCCAGCAACGCCATCCCGACGACAGGGACAGCGATGGGCCTATAGGGACCATCGATGTCATTCACTTGGCCCCTGCTCCCAGAGGCAGCGATCAGGCGCGTGCCGAGGCCAGGAGGGCCCAGCACGGCAAACATGTGATGGCAGCCGAGCTCGGTCCCTCTGTAAAGAAGGCCCGCATAGAGAGACCAAAGATTTGGTTCTCAGACAAAGACTTAGCCGGGGTTCAGCTACCCCACAACGATCCTCTTCTTCTGACTATGAGGTTGCACAACTTCGACGTCAAGAGGATCCTAGTGGACCCTGGGAGCTCCTCAGAAATCCTTTACTTCGACTGCTTCAAACGAATGGGTCTGAAGGAAGAGGATCTGCTCGAAGCTCGCATCCCTTTAGTGGGATTCAGCTCCAAGACGGTGTATCCCAAAGGGAAGATCTCCCTCAAGGTCGAGGTCGGAGGAGCTTCCATAACGGCAGACTTCCTGGTGGTGGATGCACAATCTCCATACAATGCCATCATGGGGAGAACCTGGCTTCATGGCATGGAGGCTGTTCCCTCGACCCATCACCAGAAGCTCAAGTTCCCTTTACAGAATAAAGATGGGAGCTTCGAAGTCGTCATAGTCCCCGGCAACCAAGACATGGCCAAAGAATGCCTCTTGGCCGTGGTCCCCGGAGAGACACAGCCTCAGCGAGTCCACATGACCGAGCTCGAGGCTGAGCTCAATGCTGTGGGCCGAACTCCCGAGCAGAAGAGCATCGAGGACCTTACTCAGGTCGAAATCGACCCCAGCGATCCGGAAAGGTTCTTCTTGCTCGGTAGTCAACTTGCTGATGAGCAAAGGGACAGGATGCTTGACTTCTTATTGCAAAACAGAGAGGTCTTCGCCTGGACCCCATATGAAATGCCTGGCATCAGCCCGGAGGTCATAAGCCATAAACTGAATGTGGACCCTCAGCATAAACCTGTTGCCCAAAAGATTCGAAGATCGGGTTCCCAACAGGCAGAGGCTGTGACCAAGGAGGTCAGCAAGTTACTGGAAGCTGACGCCATTAGAGAAGTCCACTACCCTGTGTGGTTAGCCAACACAGTTGTGGTCAAAAAGAAGGATGGAAGCTGGAGGGTCTGTGTAGACTTCACCGACCTGAATAAAGCCTGCCCCAAAGACAGCTTTCCTCTCCCAAAGATAGACCAGCTGATCGACGCCACTGCCGGGCATGAAAGGATGAGCTTCCTCGACGCCTACCGAGGTTACCATCAAATTCCAATGCATGAGCCCGACCAAGAGAAAACCGCGTTTATAACACCTAGGGGCACCTACTGTTACAAAGTAATGCCCTTCGGGTTAAAGAACGCTGGTGCCACTTACCAGAGGCTGGTAACCAAGATGTTTCAGGACCAGCTCGGCAGCACGGTCGAGGTATATATTGATGACATGGTCGTCAAGTCGAAACGGTCGCAGGACCACTTGACAGACCTCCATCAGACCTTCTCCATCCTCAAGCAATACGGGCTCAAGCTGAATGCTTCCAAGTGTGCATTTGGCGTCGGCTCGGGCAAGTTCCTTGGCAGCCTGGTCACTAGGCGCGGAATCGAGGCCAATCCCGATCAGATTTCGGCCATCAGAGCCCTACAGAGTCCGACCTCGACCAAACAAGTTCAGCGACTTACCGGGATGGCAGCAGCACTGAACCGCTTCATCAGTCGAGCCTCAGATAAATGCCATCCCTTCTTCCAGCTTTTGAAAAAGAGCTCCGGGTTCCAATGGACCCCGGAATGCGAAGTCGCTCTCCAGGAACTAAAAGCGTACCTTTCTTCACCTCCTCTGCTTTCAACCCCTGTTCGGGGTGAGGTTTTATACCTATATCTGGCAGTATCGGACCACGCAGTGAGCTCTGTACTCGTGCGGGAAGATGACAGGCAGCAGAAGCCCATCTACTACACAAGCAAAATTCTGCTGGACTCCGAAACGAGATACCTGCCACTGGAGAAGCTCGCATTTGCACTCATCAGTGCATCCCGCAAGCTCTCCCACTACTTCCTGACATACTCCATAACGGTTGTGACAGAACACCCGCTCAAGTCCCTCTTTCGGAGAGCGGACTTCTCAGGAAGAGTTTCTAAATGGGCTGTCGAACTCGGGCAATATGACATCAATTATCAGCCCCGGACGGCCATTAAAGCCCAAATATTGGCAGACTTCGTTGTGGAATTCACTTCTCCTAGTTCGGCACCGACCCATCTCGACACCGAACTGGGGGGCAAGGAGGCGAGCACTTCGGCAGAGACCGAACAGGAGCAGTCCTGGAAACATTTCCTCTCCTCTTCCTGGAAAGTCTTCGTCGATGGGTCTTCCACCTCCAAAAGGGCTGGCGCCGGCATAGTCCTTCAATCTCCAGAGGGCCTCGTCATTGAGCAGGCCCTGACCCTTAACTTCAAAGCGTCTAACAATGAAGCTGAGTATGAAGCACTAATTGCAGGGCTGGACAGCGCAAAAATCCTGGGGGCACAACAACTGGTGATCTTCAGCGACTCACAGCTGGTGACGAACCAACTCAATGGGGATTACCAGGCCCGTGATGACAGGATGGCAGCCTACCTGGCCCACACCAAGCAACTCCTATCTCAGTTCCAAAAAGCTGAAGTCAGGCAGATAGGCAGGGACTCCAACTCTCACGCCGACGCCCTTGCAAACTTGGCCTCTGCTGTCGAGGCAGGGAAAAGAAGAACTGTCGAAGTAGAAGCACTAGACAGACCAAGTATACAATTTCAACCACCTCGGCAGCTCCTGTGTATTGATCTCGGCCCGAGCTGGATGGATGAACTCATCTCCTATCTCAAGAATGACCAGCTGCCCGAGGACAAGAACCAGGCCCACAAAATCAGGCTAAAAGCAGCCCGATTCTGGCTCTCTCCGGATGGCAAACTCTACAAGAAGTCCTACAATGGCCCTTACGTCCAGTGCGTACACCCGAGCAAAGTCGAGGACTTCCTTTATGAAATTCACGAAGGGATCTGCGACAGCCACATTGGAGGTCGGTCACTGGCTTACCGAGCTATCAGTCAGGGATACTGGTGGCCTTATATGCAGAAGGACGCGCAGGTCTACGCCAGGAAATGTGAGAAGTGTCAGAAGTTCTCCCACTCTCTCCATCAGCCAGCACATGACCTAAGTCCTCTTTCTAGCCCCTGGCCCTTTGCCCAATGGGGGCTGGACCTCGTGGGACCACTCCACCGAGCTCCAGGAAACAAAAGATGGTTGTTGGTAGCTACTGATTATTTTACCAAATGGATAGAAGCTGAAGCGTTGTCCTCCATCACTGAGAAGGATACCAAAAACTTCGTATGGAGAAACATCGTCACTAGATTCGGAGTTCCTCGAGCCTTGGTCACCGATAACGGGACCCAGTTCGACTCCAACTTCTTCAGAAGCTTTTGTCAAGATCTTGGCATCAGGAACTACTATTCTACCCCAGCATACCCCCAGAGTAATGGACAGGCTGAAATTTCGAATAAAGTGGTGCTTGACGGACTCAAAAAGAGACTAGATCGAGCCAAAGGCAGATGGGTAGAGGAACTTCCGAGTGTCCTCTGGGCGTACAGGACTACCCCAAGGCGCTCGACCTCGGCGACCCCCTTCTCCCTAGCTTATGGAATGGAAGCTGTAATTCCACTTGAGGTCGGCCTACCGACTCTCAGGTCGGAACTGTTCGACCAAGGCCAAAATGATACAAACCTCTCCACCGAGCTCGACTTGGCTGAGGAACGAAGGGATGCTGCGGCCATCCACCTCGCTTCCTACCAACGACAGTTGGCTAGAGGGTATAATCAGAGGGTCAAAGAGCGAAAGTTCTCCCCTGGAGAGTTGGTCTTGAAAAAGACCCTTCCAGCAGACAAAAGCCCTAGCGAAGGAAAACTTGCACCGAACTGGTATGGGCCATTCAAGGTGACTTCGGTAGCGGGGCAATCTGCTTACAGGCTTGAGGACATGGAAGGCAAAGAGCTACCACGTCCGTGGAATGCCACCCACCTCAAGAAATTCTATTTTTAAGATGTAATCTAAATTCGGAAGGTAATAAACAGGTTCTCTTTATAGAATATGTTTATATTCTCCAAAATTATTTCTTATGACGGAGTCATTGAGCCCGGCATATACATACAGCCCGGTTACCAGAATCAACCACTTCGGTACGGCCTTTTGGCCAGTCAAGTTTTTTTCTGTAAAACCGGACTCAGCTTGGGTCACAGGACCGGGCACCTATTACCGAGGTCAACACTGGTTATGATTGCAGGATCAAACACCGCGTATCGGGTTACAAAAATACATTTAAGCACGGCTATGGACCAAGCTCATAGACTTGTCTTATTTCCTACTTTATTCTGGTTGTTCAGCCAAACGCATAAAGAGAGAAAAACAAGACAAGGATATCATGTACAAAATAAATTTGAGCACAAAAAACAGGGGATTCCATTCATTTCGAGAAAAACATGTACAAAAGAGAGGTTTCGCTAAACACCAAAACAAAAATTTACATGTAAATCTCCCCAAATGGGCACAAGAAAAGAAGGCAGAAGAATCATGGCAGCCGATCTATGTCAATAATAGACACATCTTCGACTCCACCATCGCCAGCAGGAGCAAGAGGGGCCTCTGTAGCAACAGGCCCGAGATCAGCAGCAGCTTCGGTGGCTGGAACTTGGAGAATTTCTGAGGCCTGAGGCTCTTCATCTACGTGGTCCAGGGGTGCCTCGGAGAGCGGAGGGGCTGGTGACTCAGGTTCGGCACGGGGAAGCTTGGGCAAGCCTTGACGAATGGGGTGATCCTCGGGGACCCCCATTTCTCTCAGCACGGCCAGGCATCCCATTTCGAAGAGCTCCTCCCCCAGCGGAACGAGTTGCTCTTCATAAAGCTTTGTCGCCTGTGCCACCCCCTTCTGAAAGGAGGCCTCGAGCTCTGCTTCCCGAGAAGCCTCGAAGTCAGCCTTCTGTTTGGCTGAAGCTTCCTGCTCGGCCCTCAGCAGAGCTTCGGCCTCGGCTTTCTCCTTCTTCAGGATCTCCACTTCGGCCTTCCTCCCTTTCTTCAAGACCTCCATCTCGGCCTCCCTCTCTTTGGCCTTCTTCTCCATCTTATGCGCGGCTGCTTGGAGCTCAAAGTTTTCAGCACTCTTCTTGGTAATCGCCTCCATAGCAGCCTCGTTCTCCGCGTTCAGCTTGGCGCATGCCTCCTCGGCCCTCCTCAGCTCCTCCGAGCCCTTTTCCAGGGCTGCAGCAAGTTTCTGCCTATCAGCCTGCAAAGACTGGATCTCGGCACGGCTCTATTGGCATTTTTCCAGAGCCACCACAGACCTCTGCACTACCTGAACAGCAGAAACAAGTTAGAAGCGACAGACAGCATGTGTCAAAATCTATACGCAGGGTAAATGCTCACCATCAGGGCCGACGACAGGTTGGCCTGAAGCAGCGTAGGCTCTTCCATTCTCCTAAAACGTTCAACGTCCAGGGGAAGTGAGCATGCCCCAGCCAGCACAGCCGCCACTGCCGGACAGCCTTGTAAATGGTGTCCTGAGGTCAGCGGCGTCCCTGGGGCTAGAAGAAAGGACGGCCTCCAGGGCTCATCCAGAGGGGCGCGAGACGCCGAGGGCAAGACAGGGTCTTGCCGGGTTGGGCCCTCTTTTTCAGGTGCCCCCGACACCCTCTCCTCCTGTCTCCCTCGGCGAACCAAAGGTTGTTCTTCAACCCGCGGCTCTTCCTCGGCCTCCTCCGTCAGACCTCTCCGGCTGGCCTTCTCCTTCCGGGCCCTGGTTTGGCGCGGCTCTTCGCCCTTCGCCCTCTTCGTCTGCCTCTCCTCCCTGACTACAGTCGAATCATCCCGGGAGGAGCCAGATGGGGGAGCCGGAGGGGCGTCCCTAGAAGAAGAAGAAGAAGAACGGGCCGACCTCGACGACGAGGATGGCCGCTTTCCTAGAAGCTTCTCCCGGAGGTTGGTGACAGGAGGATCTTGACCCATCTCGGCACTGGGCAGATTCTCCTCAGAGGCCTCTTCTGGGTCGGTAAGGGGTGAGATCGGCCGCTCTTGCCCAAACGCCTCTGGTGCGTTGCTAGGACCGACCTCAAGCAATTCCGACCCCTGCCTTTTGTTGTAATGTCTGTATCTCGGCAAGTAGCCTATAAGACACCAGGCAGCCCGGCCTTTATGCCCCTGGTATCGCTGGACTTTGTCGAACCAACCTCCGTTCTTTCTCCAGCCGTCGAGAATGGCCGCCTGTCTCCTATCAGCAGCGTCTGTATAAAAGAACAGATTAGCGTGTGTCAGTCCGGCAGAAAGACAGCAGGTAAAAAAAATTAAGCTATTTTTGAGCTCGGTGCTTTACTTGGGAGGCGCCCAGAGTGACGAGGTACCCGGTACCTCTTCTCTGCCTCGGTCTCGTCCGCACCAATCTCCCAGTTGCCACTAACGAACAACCGATCGGTCCCGGCATGGCGCATCGAGTCCTCCAGGGCATTTACAAACGAGACCATCTTCGGTTTGCTCCGGAGGTAATAGCGGTCGTCAATCACCCCGGTGGACTTGCTAATATCATATGCCTCTTCAATATCATGGACACCGAGCTGGATGCCTAAAATCCTATTCAGTGCTACTGTACCCATGATAATCTTATAGCTATTCGGCATCAATTGGCAAGGGGCAAGATGCCACGCTGCCAGACACCGCCTGAGCAACGGGTGGACGGGAAACCTCACTCCCCCTTCCACCACCGAGACTAACGGAAAGGGCATCGCCCCATCTCGGTAGGCATCACCATCCCAGGGATTTTCTGGATCATCCAGCCTAACCCGGACGTCGTCCGGAATATCGTAGGTCGCCCTAAACCTAAACAGAGCCTCAGGGGTATCGGCTAGACAACGGTAAACCCCTTTTCCCATGTTTCTAAAAACTAAGATGGGTGAACGAAAAGCCCTAGCTAAAGAAAGAAACTGGAGAAGAGGTGCGCAAAGGAAAGATCAGGGAGAAGAAGACTTACAGCAAACTAGACGCAGAAGGACAGAAAGATTGGGAAGACACAGAGATAATCTGAGAATCACACGGGCAGAGTCTCCCCCAGATTTTGAGCGGAAAGGTAGAGGAGGAAGAAGGAGGCACTGCTTTTATAGGGCAGCAAGGCGTCTCCTCGAGCCTCGAGAAACCAAAAGCACGTCCTCATTACACCGCCTCAACAGACGCACACGTCGCTTCGGTTTACGGTACCGTAAACCAGATGGCGCCACGTGTCAAGATCAGGGCGGCTTCCGCAGTATACGCCGTCAGAGCAATTAATTTTCTCGGGCGGGCGCAGCGATTTTGGCGCTCCCCAGCGGACAGGCTGGCGACTGATTGATGGAGCCCATAAATGAAGTCATTATGAAGACCGTGACAACCGCAGCCAGTATAAAAAGCAGTATGCTAGTTCGGTATTCATGTAAGCTTCCACGTCTCCAGCTCCCGACCTCGTTCCAGCCCCGAGCTGACGAGCTCGGCAGCTGAGGGGCAATTGTGTGGAGTGCTTACGTAACACCGAGGTAATCTCCTACTTCGACGCTAAACTGCCAATTAGGGGTTACTCTGGCCTGATTTATTCCAGTTCGGCAAAAGTGCCAGCTGTTGCCGAGTTGGAGTTCGATTCGATCTGCCTACCGACCTCGTTCATTACGGGCCCTGCCCTGAGCGACTCGGTACCCATGACCGACCTCCTGTATCCCCTGATCTCGGTAATTTCCATCTCGGTCCACTTGACTGAGGTGGATGTCCGTCTCAATCTTCATTTATGAGATGAGACGGCTACATGACAAAGCTCCCCTGACAGAAGGTGGCCAAGTGCTGATAAGGGACCTTCCCTATCACTTCCACATTTATGTAAGGGGGCTGAGGGGACGTCCGATGGGACAAGTATCCTCACCTACCATCTTAGGAGTGGGCTGATGGGACAAGTATCCTCACCTACCTCCACTATGGAAACTTCTATTCTCTTCTACAAATACCTGCATGGGAGCCCCACAGAAGGTAAGCAATATACAGTCTACATCCTGTTTATTTCACCTACATCTTCTCCCTCACTTCACCCTAGTTCAGTAACTGCACTAACTCAGGCGTCGGAGTGCCTTTGGCTGACAACAGCCTCGGGCTCTGACTGCTCTTTCTTCCCTGTTTTCAGGATCCAGGCCGTCGGTAACTTCTCCGATCAAACAGAGTTTTCCTAATCCTTTCCATCACTTAAACTAAGTCCGTATTATTTAGGCACTTACAGTGTGCATGATGACCAAATTGCTCATATAGAAGATTGTGATTCATATGTGTTCATTGAACCTTGGTTCTTGTGATGTCCTTTTCATCAAACCTTGGTATCTTTGATATTCTGAGTCATGTCCAGCACTTGTGGAGTGGACACATAAGCATCCCTTGGAATGTTAGAAGTCGAAGTAGATGGTGTTGAAGCCTAAGGGGTTCTTTTATGCCGTATGGCTTCTTTTACTACAATTTTTTTTACCATTAAAAAAATGTTTAGGTGACTTGAGATGTTTTATTCTCAGCCATCTAACAATATTTTGAAAAGGACCAAATGACTAAGTTAGCCTTCCCTTTTTAAACCAAATCAATACTAATTAAATACAATAGGACAGAACCTGCTAACATAGAGGATGTCTAGCAATTTTCAGTGGGCCTACTCATACTGCATGGTGGACTAATGTCCAAGTTTTTGGCCTGTGTGGACTACTATAAGCATTGTGAATGTCTTAGCCAGAACTACTATGTACAGCAGGTGGGTGTGTGCAGGTGGTGGAAGAGGAGGCAGTGGGTGTGCAGGTGGCTGTGTGCAGGGTGGTGCAGCAGTTGGTGTGTGCAAGGTGGTGCAACAGGTGGGCTGTGCAGGGTGGGTGTGTGCAGGGTGGTGCAGCAGGTGGCCGGGTGTGTGCAGGGTGGTGTAGCAGTTGAGGAATCCTCTTATAAGTTCTTCTTGGTTTTCAGGTGGGTGTTTTGGTATTTATTGGTTTATTACCTTGAATCCCAGAACATAGTAACATCTTTTGCATGCAGGTCCTCACAAGATTCAAGGTATAGGAGCATCTTTTGTATCCTTCAAATTAAAACTCTTTTTTCCTTCCTAAAGTGGTTATTGCATTCTATTGTCCTTTGGCATTTCACATTACTGACCCTTTTTACTTTGCATCCTCAGTTATATGGAATCAAATCCTGTCAAAATTGCACAGGAAGGTGTAGAAACATTTAAAAAGGAGAATTGTGATCTTCTTATAATTGTTGACATAAGTGGACGCCACAAACAGGAAGCTGCCTCTTTGAAGAAATGCGTCAAGTTTCTGAAGCAACGGTATCTTTTTACCTTCATGCCTATTTCTCTTTTCAATTTGTGTTGATGCCAATATGCCCTAATTGTCCTTTATTTGATGTTTCAGAAACCCGATCTTGTTATATTTGTTATGGATAGTAGTATCGGTCAAGCTGCATTTGACCAAGCTCAAGCATTTAAGCAAAGTGTTGCAGTTGGTGCTGTGATTGTTACTAAAATGGATGGTCATGCAAAAGGAGGTGGTGCACTTAGTGCGTAAGTGTTAATATTATGTGCATGGTTTCTCTTCTTTCACATTGATGTAGAATCTTCTTAAATTGTGTTATGTTGTTTTTATATTTCAAAGATAGTGCTTTTGTGGCACTTGAGAATACCATTGAACTGTATGGTGTGTCCTTATATATTTATGAGTTAAAAGCTTACAATTGAATTAAATTACCTCCCTAAAATTTAGTCTTGGGATCATTTTTTGACTCGTGGCAGCACGAGGAAGCCAGGAAGGCAAGAATAAGATACGGAGCTAAAAACAGAAATTTGTGGCTTTATTTATACAATGGCAACATATGATACATACCTCGTTTTTTTAAAAGGGTAACAAAAGAAAAATTATTGAAAAGAAGAACAAAGAACAAACCCCGAGATGAGATATACCCCAATGACAATATGGAAACAACAAACAAGCAAGAATTTTACGAAGCTAAGATATCTTTTTGGATAGCAGCACCCTTTGTTAGAGCATCCACACCAACATCAGCTGCTCTCAGTACATGGGAAAAAGACACATTGCACATAGCAGATACATCGCTCACTTTATCCACAAAGCTTGGTGGGCATATTCTTACTGAAGGTGCTGACCTGGATGATATGGACATGGATACAGACCTGGAAACATGAAGTCTTAGAGGTATTGTTTGCTGCTTCTCTCATTTCTTCATTTTGTTCTTTTTCCCAGTCAATCTTTTCCCCTTTACTTGCCATCTTTTCCAATGTGTGTTCCTTAAGAGGTATCTCAAAGAGCAATGCTTTCAACGCTTCTGGATTACTAGAGAAAATAAATACAATGCAGTCTCTGAAAGAAGAGAATCCGTCCAAAATGCTCTATTTCTAACTTTCTCACTTTGATATAAATGCTACATTTCTAACTTAATTTCTTTCCCCCTGCAATTGCATCATCAGATACAACCTTCTACTGCTGATGTTGAGACACAACTGAGTGGCAGCGGTCCTTGGAGTCTTGGCTCTGACTTTGAGATTATACATACTCCAGGTCACACAGAAGTGAGTTTCAAAATTATGTTTTGCAGATCATACATTTCATCTTTAATCACCAAATTTTGTATTCCTAATTGATTGAGAAATCTGAAAACATAATATGAGTAGTCCAACTATAAGTATTCTTCTACTTAGAATTAAAGTTGATTGTCTACATACTTTAGAATATAATAAAAAAATAATCACATGTACTATCATCATAAAGGCATACGCAGCGAGAATGAGAGATGTAAGGATGTGGCAGCATACCAAACTCTAGCTTATAAGCATCCATTAGAGTAACTGCACACTCCTGCTATCTACATGTAATTATCATCAGATGTCTAACTATGGAAATTTTTTTTGGAAGGGATGCATCTGTTTGTTGTACAAGCCGCTGAAAGTTCTGTTCGTTGGTGATCATATTGGCAATAGAGTATATGAGGATTCTATTGGACTGTCAATTTTTGAAGACTACAACTGGTATTCAGGTCTACCATCTCAATGAACTTTGCCAAGTTGATACAAACCCGACAGGCCTTCACATGCAGGTCCATATACTTGATGTCACACGTACACATCATTCTATCAGCGAGAAGGAATGCCTACCCTGTGTAGATGACCTAGCCTAAAATCTGGCGGGTCCATTTATCTTGTGAGTTACACATCTACATGATTTATAGATGAGAGAGAGAGAGAGAGAGAGAGAGAGAGAGAGAGAGAGAGAGCTCTGAAATGATCCACACCAAATAAATGGACTAAACAGATTCGGGCACTGATTGGAGAACTATCTATATGTTGATGTCTAATGGCTGCACTATTTGGACAAAGCATGAATTCTCTAAGCTGGTATATGTGAAACTATTTCAAGATTTAGTACACCTCTTGAAATTAATAGTCAATGATGGACTGTACATTGTACAACGTAAAGTTCACACCAATTGGAGAACTTGGGCAGATGAATTGGCTAAACATGGGAGTGGGGAAAAAGATATAAAACTATTCTTCAGTCACTAGTTACTATGTTATATTACATCTTAAAATATGTATAATTGCTGAACCTCCTGTAGACAACATCCTTGGTGTCTGTGATCTGATGGCTTTAATGGGGTTTCTGACAGAACTGAAATTCATGGAAATGAGCCATTTCTTAATGGGAACCAGACCATTCTTCATGTGGAAACTCTTGGCCATGTCCTTCATGCTTTCATCAATGGAAAGCTTGCAGGTGATATGACTTTATTTCTTAGATAGCCTACAGTGATTAAATGTGCCAGACCTTATAATTGCATGAATGATGGCCTTCCTGAAATGGTGTAGTGAACAATATGCAATCTCTATGACATTGAAGGGTCCAATACGTCTCTTTTAGTTTCTAACATTTTCCAGTATTTTAGATGTTTTGGATATATTTGATTTGGGTTGCTCTGATACTGAACTTTTTTTTTTTTAGCTAGGACTATCTGTATGCTCTTCACAGCTTATATTTACAATTTGGTGATGTGCATTAAAAAAGACCATCTACTTTATACTTTATAGTGATACGGTTAATACATATTGATATATATAATGATGTCATAGAGCTTGTACTTGTGCATATATGGGTGGCATATCCTTGGAACTCTCAATTTATACATATATGCAAATTAAAGTTTTATTAATGGTGCATGTACAATGTACTGCAAGGGTACTGCAGGTTTTATATGGTACTACAGCGATGCAAATTCTTTTGATAAAAAAAATATATATATATATATATATATACATATATAATATTATATCGGTTACAGAACAAACGATATAATACAATTTCCCAAAAAACCGATATAACAAAGCCCTTTATAACCGATATTATAAATAATTTTTATATTGGTTTTACTCTTTTGTTATATCGGTTTTACAGTAATGTATGCTATAATTTCAGTTTCAAAACACATCAGTTCTCCGAAAACCGATATTATAAATATTTTTTATATCGGTTTCACTTTTTTTTATATCGGTTTTACAGTAATATGTGTCATAATTTCAGGTTCAAAAGACAACAGTTGTCCAAAAACCGATATGAAATAATACACATATTATATCGGTTATGGTTATCTATTATGTCGGGGGTACTTATATCGATTTGAAGTTTACTGAAAAACCGATATAATAGGTCTTTTATATCGGTTTTTAGCCAATATAAAAACCCTTTTTTCTAGTAGTGTTTCCATTTTTGGAGATCTCACAACCATGACTGGTAAAGATGACAGCATGATCTTTATCACATATTTGCGAAATGCTAAGTAAGTTATGTTTCAAGTCATGAATACATAAGACATCTTCTAATTGAGGCATGTTTGGAGCATTTAGAGTACCATTTCCAATAGCTATAGCTACATTACCATCACCAAAAGTAACAATTCCACCATCATAATCAATTAATTTTGAGAAGAGTGTTTTATCTCTAGTCATGTGTCTAGAACATCCACTATCCAGATACCACAAGGATTGGTCTCCAGCTTTAAAGGCTGTGTGAACTAATAGGCTTTTGGGTACCCACATGTACTGTTGAGATTTAGATTTATCATAATCATGTTGATGAAAAGTTTTCTTAGAATTTCTTTTAGCATGATTATTGAATTGAATTCTCAGTTGGTCAATCTGTTTCATTAGTTCATTCAATTTTTGAGGAACAGTGAGATTTTTATGAGAACCTGTTTTGGTTTGTTCATTTCTATAGGACTGTCTTTTGATTTGTTTCATTTTACACTCATATTTGACATGTCATTTTCTTCCACAAGAATGACATATAACTTTAGAGATGTTTAGATTACTCGAGGAAGCTTCTCCTTTTACAAACTTAGTAGAAACATTTGGATTATGTTTTGCTTCTTTGTTGTATCCAAGCCCAGTTTTGTCTCTTTGATATTTACCCATCCCAAATAGTCTTTCGAACTTTTCTTCTCCATGAGTGAAAGAATACTCATACTTTTCCTTGTACCACATTAATTGGGTGACTTCATTCTTCAAACGAGAGATTAATTCTTTTAGATTTTCAGTCTCATCTTTTTCTCTCGTAAGCTTTCTTATGTAATTACTAGCAATTTGAAATTTGGAATTAATTTCATGAAAATCATTAGTTAAGATATTATTTTCATCATTCAAAGCTTCAATTTTGTCTTTTAACACTTTGATCTTGACTCCTTGTTTGCTCATAGTTCTAATTAGTCTGTAGCTCTCAGCATAGAGTCAATCATAGGTTTCTTGAAGATCTTCTTCATCATTATCATTATCTGGACTGTCATCTTCAGATTCAATTTCATTCTCAAAAATATCAGATCTTTCAGAACTTCCATTCATCTCAATTGATGGATCACAGACACTTCTGGCCATCAAAACATTGTAGTTTCTTGTCTCATCTTAGTGTGATTCATCTGATTCAGATTCAGATGAGACATTATCCCATGTTGCCATAAGTGTCTTTTTCTTTCTTTCCACTTGACACTCAGATGATATATGACCATACTTTTGACAGTTATAGCATTTCACCTTTCTATGTTGACTCTTAGAGGAAGAGCTGACTTTGTTTTTACCTTTATCAAAGGATTTGAAATTTGAATTTTTCTTCTTAAAATGTTTTAGAAATCTCTTAACAAGTAAGGCAACATCTTCATTATCACTTTCTTTCTCATTATAAGATTCTTCTTTAGAAGGGGATGGTTGAGAAGTTTTTAAAGCAATTGATTTCTTATCTTTGGATTTATTAGAAGAATTATTCAATTTCATTTCAAAAGTTCTAATATTACCAGATAATTCTTCTACTTTCATTTTTTCTGGGTCATTATATTCTTCTATAGAAGTCACTTTGGGGTGAAATCTTTCAGGTAGAGATCTCAGGATTTTACTACACACTTTGCCTTCCGGAATTTGTTCACCAAGTGACCGCATTTGATTTACAATGACCATTAACTTTGTTCGAAACTCATCAAACACTTCATCTTCCCTCATTCTTAGAGATTCGAATTGGGAAGTCAACATTTGAAGCTTGGCTCTTTTAACAATAGTTGTTCCTTCATAATTTGTTTCTAAAAGATCCCAAGCTTGTTTTGCTGTGGCACATGTCATAATCTTTTTGTATTCATCAGCAGTCATAGCACAGGTTATGGCATTCAATGCCTTTGCGTCACTATCTCTTTATGCTTTTTGATCAGGTGACCAACTGACCTTTGCAAGAGGCTGAACAATGCCATCTGTAGCTGTGGTTGTAAGAGGAGTCCATCCATCCTCTACAGCATCCCATACAGGTCCACCAAGGAATCTGATGAAAACAGTCATTCGGGCTTTCCAAAAGGCATAGTTTGTACCATCAAACAAAGGAGGTCTGTTTACTGTACTACTTTCTGGGTTAGACATTAGCACTAAAAACAAAAAAAAAAAAAAAGATCTACTCCAGGTTGTTAAGCCTTTGGGGAGTAACCCGCTCTGATACCAACTGAAAGTGCAAGCTAGGGCCAATGACTAAGTCCTAGAGGGGGTGAATAGGACTAAGGGTATACAATTGTCAATTTTAATTTTCTAAGCTTTATTTTAATCCAAACAAAACAAAGAACAAGACAAGCACAAATAAGAGTATAACTAATGCGGAAAATGTAGATCATATAGTAGTGAAATAGACACAGGAGATTTATAATGGTTCGGTCACATAGACCTACATCCACTCTCAAGGGTCACACAGACCCTCGGTTCCACTAGAGAAATCAAACTACACAAGTTCTGATTCTACCTCAATTTTGTTACAGAGGTTCAACCACACAGATCAATTGCTCCTCACATAATAGTAGAGTAATTTAGTCACACAGAACTAAACAACTACCACATCATACATATATTGTAGAAGTTTGAAGAAGGGTGAACACTTGCCTTTGATGATGATTGAAGTGTTCTAAGGAGCTATGACCGTAGTCGAAGCTTTCACCCTTGATAACCTCTTGGTGTTGAGAAGGATGCTTCCAACGAGTTGCTCAACCATGGTTCAGAGGATTGGACTTCTAGGATTACACAGATAGGGCTCTCATAGTGTAAGATACCCTAGAGGATGTACTCCCTCACAATACACTCATCTTGCAGCTAATGAAGTTCTAGGGTTTTCCTAAATCTAGCACATGAGTGTTTGGAAGGGGATTTGAGAGCCTACATTAGATGGGAAGAAAGTAGCAAGGTAAGCTCTTCACTAAGGTCCTTAGTATGCAAAGCAAAACAAGCTACAACTTTATAAAAAACTTCCAACGGTTAGATTTAGAGGTTAGCCTCTTAACATGGCGGCTAGCCCCTTTTCAAATTCTCTGAGACAACGGATATAATTTTGAATTCGGTCAGCTCACGGTTAGCCGTCGGTGGCCTTGGCGGCTAGCCGTGAGGTGACCACTGAGGTGATCGAAAGCATGTCAGAAACAAATGGCTCTCGGGAAAACTAACCGTAAGATTTACTGTTGCTTGCGGTTAGCTGCTATGCTTTTGGCGGTTAGCCGTGAGGAGGCCGAAGGGATAACCGAATCTCCTAACAGGCGATAAGGTAGCTCTCTGGAAAGGAAACCGCAGGATTTCGGTTACTTGCGGTTAGCCATAATGGCTCTCTGCGGTTAGCCATGGAGTGACCGCAGAGCTAGCCGAACTCCATGACAAGAGAAACAGCATTCTGGAAATATAACCGCAAGTTTCGGTTACCTGGCGGTTAGCCGCAATTTGCAAAGAGGCTAGCCGCCAGGTGATCGAAAGGTCACCGAACCCTCTGATTTTCAAGTTAGTTTTAGCTGAGTAAAAACATGATTTTTCCAAGGGATCTAAAGACTGGTCTGGGTCTAAAATACATGAGTAAGTTGGCAAACACACATGGAGACATTCTTTGACGACTTCGGTCCATCCAAAAGCTTTGACAAACTCTTCGAAAATGGTCTCCCTTGAGGCACTTTGAGAACAATGATCTTCTTGGTCATATTGGCACGATATTGACAACATAAACACCGTGCACACGAAAACGTGGCACTTACAACATGCACAAGTAAACAAATGCTCTCTATCAACTAAAATTAATTAATAAAACAACCAAGTCCAATCAATGAGAAATATCTAATATTCTTTAAAACCTTTAAAGTAATATTACCTTTGACCTCCATGCACAAAAGTAAAATAATAAGGTCATTTGTTCAAATTCATCACATATAATGATAAATCATCAGGGAAAAAAATAATTTCAAAATTGTCCCTTACAATTTTGCCCCCACTCGCTTTTCATTAAAAAAAAATAAAGAATTTAAAAAGATTCGAGGATACTTTTGTCTTTTAATTGTTTCAAAATAGTCAAGTAAATGATTCTCCGAAATTTAAGGAGAGTTTATAGCTTCCAATCAATCCCTTCCCTCTTTTATCTCCTAGATGTTTATCTTCAGGGTAATTTGAGAGAAATCTCTTTACAACTAAATTTGAGCATCTTGACTTTTTCTTTGAATTGAATTTCAAGCATTTATCTACCATTGGATTGAATCTTAAATAAATCTACAGCTAAAAGACCATTAAACATTATGGCTATTAAATCAAGGGCTAGGATGATCTTAAAAAAGTTGGGCCGTTCAAAATGAAGCCCCTCTCCTTAGTTGAGTTGCCCATAATTTTTACTGAAAAGGAGTTAGTCCTACTATATTGAGCAGATGAGTAAAAACATTATGCGCTTAACAACTTAAGGAAATAGCTTTTATTCTAAATAGTATGGCTCTTCCTATGCCGGTAACCATTTTATAATATTAGTGAATAGTTAAGTTATTAATGATGTTCTCTCAATCATGGCTCATAAAAAATATTAAAAGTCATTAATCTATAGATTTTCAACCATCCATGTCTATCAAGGGCTCGTGGGCCATTAAACAATCACAGATAATGAATGAATTCATAAATTAATTATGGGATGATTGGTTTACAAGTGATTAATCTAGCATGGGCCCTACTTTGATTAGAGTGGGATACAACTCTCAATCCTAAAATATGGAGTAAATGATTATTTTGAGGGTTTTGGATTCACTATGGTGAGCTCTACTATTTTTGAATTTTAATTATTCTTAAAGTTTTGATAAATTATCTTTAAGTCTAATTTGTATTTTCAAACTTAAGATTTTTTAGATATTATTAAAAAAACTCTGATATAAATAAATTAATAAATTTTTAAATGATAAACAAAAGAAATCAATAAATATGAAAATATCATACATCTCTAAAAAGATTATAACTTTGCCGCTGCTAATTGAGTACTAATTGACCCCTCTAGAAGAAAATCCTGGCTACATGGGTTATAGTAATCTTTGGTAATGATAGCCTAAGATGGAACCCTTTTAATAGACGGTGGTCTAGAAAAAACTAGGCTAGCTCTTGGCATATTTAATTGATATATTGTCTCGAACTAAATGGTTAAAACAATCTGATTCAAGTTATATTATGGCAATCAAATGTGAGTCCCACACAATATCCAGTCGAAATGCATTCCAGGTGGCAATTGATCATCCATTTCGTCTAACAATATAGATAACGGGTTGCTTGTTATGACTTTGATTTGAAAAGCAGTCCAATAACATAACTATCAGCCCAAAAATGCAACTAGATTTGACATCAGGACCCAGTTTTGTCTTTACAAATTCGGAATTGGATTTGAAACTGGATCTGCTATGGAATTTGTGTTCTGTTACTTCTGTATGCGAATTCCAATGAGGTGCTGAGTGCAGACATAATTGAACAAAAGAGCCTAATTTTTTTCAACTGTTAAAGTATGCGCCTGCATGCAGTCATGCACTTTTCCATGGACTGCGCATCCTTCGTTCAACGATCATTAATATGCCTGTTTACCAAAAAAAATCCATCAAATCCCGACGTTCAAACTACCCCATTTTGACTACATCCATGATCCACCCCACCCAATTCTCTTGGCATGCAGTATGACTCTAAACTCTAAATTTCCCTTACATCCCTTTCTGGGTCTATATAAACAGCTCTTCATTTATCAGACGAGACACTAACTACGTTCTTTCTCTTGAATCGTTCATGGCAGCCGAAGAGATGCATTTGAAACTCCTTGTGGACAAGGTAAGGAACCGTGTGGTGTATGCCGAATCTGGCAATGATTTTGTTGATGTTCTCTTCAGCTTCTTGACATTGCCCATAGGGACCATCATTAGTCTCACTGAGAAGCAATCAAAAGTCGGAAGCATGAGTACGTTATATGAAAGTGTAGAGAATATCGACGTGAATCTTCTGCAAACAAAGGCATGCAAGGATATGTTGCTCCATCCCAAAAGTGCTTATGAAGATAAATGCGAAAATCTAAAGGTGAATGTCAACAGTACTAACATGACCAAGTACTACTTATGTTCGTCGTGGACTTGTTGCACTGAGACTCACCATTTGATCAGCACTGTTTTCGATGCTCCATGTCGATGTGGAAGAAGGATGAATCGGGAGGTAGACAAAAAGTATCTGGAGGTTGTTGCAGAAGGGAAGGACGGGGTGTTCGTAAAGGGAGACATGACTTTTATTATAAGCGATGATTTACAGGTATTTCCTGTTTCTACAGCGTCTGCTTTGTCATTGGTTAAAAACGTATCATATGGACTGAGAACTGAATTTGAAGAGCGGAATGCGAGTGTGAACGAAGAGAAGGTATATATGTTAAATCTTTCTTTTCTTCTCTTATCTTTTCTTTTCTTTTCTTTTAATTTTTTTCTATGTGTTTTGTTCTTGTTCTAATCTTCTTTTAGCATTGACAAGTTTGTGTGTTTTATCAGGAACATAGATTTCATAGCATGTTTCGATTACATCCTCCCGTTATTAATAAAATAGGCTCGCACTAAACCCCAGTCCAAAAATAAAAATATACTCTATTTCGATTCTGTTTTTTGATATTTTAATTAGAAAGAAAAGAAACAAATTCATCATTATCAGTTTTGAGATTTTATATATCTAAGCTTATTTCAAAGGAGAATGTGCAGTAAAATCTCTTAATTTGCTAATGAATTTTGAATTTATAAACTTCAGTATTTTGGTTTTTTCATGTACGCATTCAGTGAATTTTTTTTAATTGGAAAACAAATTCTAAGATAAATATATTTGGAGAGAATCTAAAAGTCAAAGCTATCAAATATCTAATGTATAAATGGGAAGTTAGAAAATGGAAATTGAAAACTATTGCAAATTAAAAAAAATGAAAAATAAAGTTAGGAACCAATGTCTAACCATCAAAGTTAGACAATGGAAAAAACAATCAGAAGTATATTACAATGTTTTATTATACATAATTTAAATTAAATGTACTTTAACAAAAATAATATAAAGCTCTTGAAAACTTGGTTAAAGAATTTATAACAAGGTGAAGTAAAGATCTAAGAAAAATAGAATGTGATATTCTTAGAAGACACCCACCTAGCTATTGGTTAAGTATCATGTCAAACACCATGGGGAATGTGATATTCATAGAAGACACCCACCTAGCTATTGGTTAAGTATCACGTCAAACACCATGGGGATACCCTCGTCTGGAAAAAAAAAAAAAAAAAAAAAAAGAGTCTCAAAGTATTTTTCAATAATAAACACCCGAGCATTACGAGTTACAAAAATTATTACTCTAGGAAGGATAGGTAAAAAAAATAGGTAGGTCCAGATTGACACATTAATATCAACACACTCATAGCCAACACTACTATTTACCTCACCATTGGAAGCAAGTCCTACATCTACTGAGGGCAGGTAAAGAAAAAAAAAAGTGAACTAGAGAAAAAAATCTATTAATAAATATAATAAAAAAATCAATAATATTTTGATAGCATGATTTATATGTCTGGAATGTTATTTATATAATTTTTATTTCAATTTTTTTTCATATGCACGTCTCTCAAGGACAACTACTTAAATTGGACACACAAATTAAGAAAGCTCTTATAAATTACTTTATATGATAAGATTTGTATGAAATTTAAATCAACATCATAATGAGTTAATTATATGGGCATTTGGCGACAGTCCCTGAACATTTCACTTTCTGGCATTTGATCCATAATCTTTTTTCATAGTGTAGTAGGTCTTTTTTCAAAATTTGAAGACCTAAAATGTCTAAGTTACCCGTTATTTAATAGTTATTTTTAATTTAAAGATAAACCATGTTCCATTATTAGTGGGATATTCCATTAACAATGGTTAACTATCATTTAATTGGCCACGATTAACGAAAATTCCATTAATGATATTTTCAAATAAATTTTAAAAATCACAAATAAATTTTTAAAAAATGCAAATAAATTTCAAAAAACACAAATAAATTTTCCAAAATGGAGATAAATTTTCCAAAATGGAGATAAATTTGTCAGAAACTCAGATATGTTTGTCAAAAACTAAAATAAATTTTCCAAAAAATAATTAAATTTATTAAAAACTCATATAAATTTGCCAAAAATCAAATAGTTTTTCAAAAAAATCAAATAAATGTGACAAAAACTCTCTTCAAACTTAGATAAATTCATACCAAACTCAGATGAACTCATATTAAACTCAGATAAATTTATAATTAATATAATTTTCAATGCAGATTAAAGAACAAGCCACACATTTACATGAAATCCCATCACTGTGAAATCTAGCATACCTTAGAGACTCATAATGAGCAAAATAAAAACATTGGCGCAAAGTTCAACTTTAAAGCCATTGTGACATAAGATCCCAAAAGTAACTCCGGCACACGAGTGAATTTATCTGGCAAATAACTCACCCATTTCAAGGAAATAAAATTCCTACACCATAACCCATTGTCATAAGTTTGTCACAACAGTTATCAAAATGCCATTTTAAATGTATTGGCAAAGGCAATTAAAAAGGCGCCATTGTTTTTTATTATCCCATCCGAGCAAACCCAAATCACTCATGATTTGTTTACTTGCAGATCTTGGAGGTAGAGACAGAATTAGGTCATTGTTTGGGGGGAAGAAGAAGAGAGAAAGAGAGTATTAGCAAAACACCTTGCAACATCGTTCCCTCCCATTTTAATTTCGAAACGTGATTTATTGCCTCCCTTTTTTATTTTGAAACTTGATCTAAAACTAGGAAATAGAATCCATTAGACAGCTTGATGCATTTATAGGGGCAAATCGGCCATTAAATATCATGTTAAGGAGCTTAAAACTAGGGATTAAATTCGTGACATAACTGTGGACGATTAGAAGGAAAAATCAGTCATAAAAAAATATGATGTGTCATGCTTAGGGACAAACCCCTAAATTAATCCCATGCGCAAGGGACTATTGGCCTTAAACAATAATATTGCGTACTAGAGACTTTATAACACAGTACTTAGGGATCTTTCTCGCTAATTTACCCAATTGTGTCCCCTCCATCAAACATGATATAGTCAGCTATTTCTAAACTACCAATTTGTTTCCCCTCCATCAAACATGTTATAGTCCTTACTTTGATGGCAACCATATTTGAATGAAGACTTGGACAAACATTAGCTTCAACTATAGTTTTTAATCAATTTTTTATTATCCAAGTATCCTAAGGGCCTATATATTTACTGAAATTCATGGAATTTCCGTCTGGAGAATTGTGAAATTGTGAAATTCTCAATGACACCTAAATGCTCTCTTGTACTTGCGCATCTAGAAATTCCATTAAAACGTAAAGGGGCTGAAATTCATAAAATTTCAAAGGTCATTGAAAACCTTTTAGGTAGTTCGAATTTTGAAATGGTTATGAAAAAACATGCCATTTGTAAAACTCAATGACAAGATGTCACATCATGTGCAGTAAACCTCGTGTGGAAAATCCTTGGCAAAAACTCTAGTAAAGAAAGAGGTCAGGCCATAAGTCTCTCGTTGGTTTAGGAGAAATCTGGATCCAAGACCAATCCCTTGTTAATTTGATTATTTAAAAAAAATGAATAAAATAGCCATTGAAAAATACCTTTAGTCGTCTGGTTGTCCTTAATTGAATACTTACTTGTTAACTTAGACCCTAATTTGAGAAGTTTCAAAACTTGTATCCTTTTTTAAATAAGAAAAAAACTTTAGGCCCTATTCAAAATTTTCCTTTAAAAAATGGGTCCAAATCTTATCCTTCACCAATCCCGTTTGCTTCCCTACGTACAAAAGGAATCTTATATTTTCTTGGGTTTTCTGAGAGGGGTTAATGAGATAAGGTAAGGGTTTTGATAAGAATTGCACTATCCTAGTATATAAATTTCTGGAGTGAAGTCTGCCTATTCATTTCTCATCTCCCCTCCATTCATTTTTTCTGTTATAAGGGAGATTACTTGATGCTCAGTTTTTTTACATTCATTTTTGTTTCTTTTTTTAACCACATTTAAAAATATTAGTCTTTGAATTCCTCAAAATGCAATTACCTGAATAAACATGCATGCCTATACGTTCCAACACATAACAAATATATCGTCATTGTTTGTATAGGTATTGCATCTTCTCAAGCTTTTGTTATTCTCGAAGACGCCTTTGACAGACGTATTTCTGAGGGAGCATGACATTGTCATTTGTGGAGACCGCAATCCCATTGTTTCCCTCAATTCCAGTGGCAATGGCATGGAACCATCTCAAATAATGGAAGAAGTTGACATTTCCCCTGAGGGGATGAGCATAAAACTAATTCAGAACAAATTCAACCAGAGAGTTCTGTGTGCAGAGACGGGAGCCGAGTTTTCAGATTTTCTCTTCAGCTTCCTCACCTTTCCTCTTGGAGCTGTACTTAAATGTTTGGGTGGATGCTCTGGCATAACATCTGTAGATAACATGTACAAGAGCATTAAAGATTTGGGCAGCAAGAATTTCATGAAATCCAATGAATGCAGAACCTTACTACTTGCGCCAATGCTTGCACCCTATTTCAATTCTGAGAACCAACTACTAAAGATTGACGAAGAAGGCCCTGGGAATCCTTTACTTAAAAAGTGTGAAACTTGCTTTAATTCTGACAAAGATAAATGCTTACATGGGTTAGGAGATATTGCGTTAAATTCCATGAATCCAAAGTATCCTAATCCAGTGACAGAATTTTGGGGAGCGTTTCTAAAAGAGCCAACAACGTTCATGGTAACTGATGAGTTGGTTGTGAAACCTTTTTCGACTATCTCGCTCATCACTCTTCTCTCCAGCTTAAACATACCCATGGACGACATAGAGGAGCGGGTTGTTGATATTGGAGTTCTTGAGGTATGATTAATTAAACTTTATTTTCACATTGTGCATTTCTTTGTACGTGCAACTACTTTTTTTTGCCCTTGTGTATTTGTTGGCTCTTGTGCAATTCACATTGTGTACTGTCCCTCCCTTCTTTTAGGCCTTTGCAAAAACTGAGTCCCCATTAAAGATTTGTTAGTTTCTTTCAATTCGTATTCTTTTTATTGCAATTATTTTTCGATGAAACATTCCAAATTTATAATATCTTTGGCATCCTCTTATCTCAAGTCTTAAGACCGTCTACAAGGGGAGTAGCAAATTTGAGGTAGCAAATGTGTACTTCGCTACCTCAAATTCAAATTTGAGTTGCTACACGGCAAAGTTGAGGTATTTGGGAGAGGTAGCAATTTTGAGTCTAACACCTACTGTTTCAGTTGGAGAGTTGAACATCCTATGTGGCACAACAACTTTGAATTGCTACTTCAATTGTGGGCTCGGTTGAAGATGGTCTAAGAATGGTGGTGTCGAACTAGTTGTCTTATCACTTAATCTTTCGAACCAATTTTTAAGCTTACTAAAAGATTAGCACGTGAGCGTAATTTTAGTCTAAAACCTCTCAAACTTCAACCTAGAGAATCCTATACATAAAAGGATTGGAACTTCATATTAGGGCCCACCTATAGAAACCTGTACCGTTCAAAATATGGGCTATTCTCATATTTGACATTAATCCAAATTTGTCCCATGTTGGATCAGCCATTTGGTGAAAAACGTGATAATGAATGTGCATATATTAGATGGTGTTAATCGCGTATATATAAAACAGTCAATCCAACTGTAAAACAAAAAAAAAATCCAATTGACATAGAATCTGAGGATACCATGTATACTAGAGGGTGTTTATTTTGAGAGTCCGAATCCCATGTTCCGTTGAAATAGAGAGATACTGTTTTATCCAACCCACAATTACCAACTGTGTAAAATTTCTAATTTGATTTTTTCATTCCGAAAAAGCAATAGAAAGGGTACATTAGCTAGCATAAGATTTTAAATAGTTCATGATTGTAGATTGGAAGAAACGGTATATCCTTATTTTTACAAAATAGAAGAGTAGGACTCTTATTTTGGAACAGTTAGGATTTCGGAAGGTGGACCCAGAGCTATGGTGTTTCACACCTTTAATTTGGGATTTCTCTAGGTAAAAGACTCAGGGATCTAGACTCACCTAGTCGGCATTGTCAAGATCAAGGTCGTACCATCGATGAACTAGCATGGACAGCTTGGTCAATCGTTCTTTATCTTTCCTGTTTCTAATTTCCGTCTTGATATCTTCTACATTCCAGTTTCTAACATCACATGTGTTGATTGTTTAGAATGATTTAATGGGGGGCAAGATTTTTTTTTTTTTTTTTAATTTTTGGTAAAGATGGGGGCCAAGATTTAAACAAGTCAAATAAACTTACATGTAGTTGAAAAATAGGCCAGCCAAAACATGTGTGAGGTACATGCTATTTTGTATCTGCTTCTTATTATCTTGTAGAAGAATTCGATTTCTGCAGATTGGATATTGACAAACATCCTTTTGTGAGTGCAGGCTATTTCTTTGCTGAAATCTTCTTTGATCTCTAATAGTGTGCTGACCGACGTCTTTTCCCTAGAACCTAATCCCAAGAGAAAAGGGGAGGCATCTCCGAAAAGTACATGCATTGGAGATTGGGTAACACATGATGATAATTACTCTGATAGTGATAATTACTCTAATAGTCAATCTTAAATCTAAGACCTTACTATATTTGTTAGGATCTTCAAATACAATCTATGAAGGCTGCCGTGGATCATTGATTGACTTGATTTTGGGTAAATTGCATGTCTTGAATGTGGATTTCTAAAGCCAAATTCATTTGGCCAATTGTAAGTCCTTTTGTGATGTATTTTGTTTGGATATCCATTGGATTTTTATGTAGAAGATTTTAAGAAGTTTCTTAATTTCACAGATTCAAATTTTGAGAGTCCAGACCCTCAGAGTGTCTCACTCACCTGTTGGTGAAAGAGGAAAAATTACACAATGAGGCCCATCGATTGAAATTTCAAGCGATGCAAAAATGATCACATGCCTCTTGTATGAGATGTTGCCAAATTTTAGGGAATTTCTCCATCTCTAAGTTTTTCTCGAAGTCACCAACTGAATGCATGAATTTTCATGGTTTTAAATATTTGCCTCTGCGTTTCATTGGTTTCTCAAGAAAGTGAGAGACAATATCAACATAATCCCTATTCAAACATCAGGCCTTCAATGGCTCTAACTAGACCAGGCTTGGGTTGTTTCAGCTTTTTTGCGTCCCATCCCTGTCTCGTGTCTTTGGACCATAACAAACCAGGTCAAGATCTGCTGGAGAGTCATGAATTTTAAAATCTTCAGTACGTACAAGAGATGGTCTTATCGAATTCCGAGCAGCACCCGTGCTTCCTTTTATTTAGAAGGATCGAGGGTGTAAAAAAATCCAAAAAACATCTAGTCCATCTAGTCGTTGGTTGATATATATAACCATATTTCTTGGCTTCAATCGAGGTTGCGGTTATTAAAATTAGGAAACCGTGCTTTACCATTTGCTTCCGATTTTCAATCTCAAGTGACGGATATTAACAGAACCGAATTATAAAATATGATTCGATTGACCGTTTTCTTAAAACACATGAATAATCGAACCGTTACGTCCTAATTCAAAAGACAAAAATAAAGAAGAAAGGGGGTATTGTGTAATTTTTTAACTTAAATGACCCCTTTTAACTTTTTAGCCCTAATCGTCGGAACAAAAAATGAAAGAGGGAAAAGTGAAGGATCAACGACGTGTTTCCTGGAAAAATGCACTTTATTATTTCATTTGTCTATGTGAAAATCTTAATGCAGCTTTAGTATTTTGGAATTATGAAATTTCTTATTTAGGATATTTGGTTTTGACTTTTGAACATGTATTTTGCATTCTGACAGAAATAAAAAAAAAAAAGTATGTATTTTAAGTGACAATTAACCGTAACCAAACCGTCTAATACGGTTAACCGCAGTTTGGTTTTTTAACCGTTTTTTAGGCTACGGTTACGGTTATAGATTTTAAAAACTGAAAATTATAAAATACAATTCGGTTAACGATTTTTCCAAAACACAAAATTACCCGAACCGTTACACCCCTCTAAAAGGAGGTGCTGCCATGTACATGTTCATGTCAAGCAAAATCTCCTGATCATCTGTTTAACCATATAATAAATGAGAAAAATATGAAGGGAAAAACACCCCTCTCAGTGCGGCTAATCACGGCGCATGATGATCATGAAAGGCCATTGGCAGAAAATATTTATATGAGACCTACGTAGGTACAAAGCGTAGATTTCATTTGTTTATTCTAACCCATTAATCCATTGCCCAAGAATTTGGGAGTTTTAGAGGCATCATTTTGTTAGAATTTCAATCTAATGGTGAGAAAATGTTGGGTGGGTATCGGATTTAAACTTGTGATAATTTTTAGGTGGTAGTATATGTGTGTGTGAAATGACTGGATTAGCTTATTAATGTTGACCGCATGCCAAGAAAATTGGGAGCAAAAAATCGGCATGTTTTAAGTTGGCGATTTTCTAGAATTCCTCAAATATAAATATTGATATATGGAGAAAATTCCATTTCGATAGACGGCTATAGCTCCATCTACAAATGTAAAACAAGCCTACATAGAAACTTGATTTACACATTCCATGTTTTATAGACAAACAAACCTTTTTGAAAAGTCACTTTCCATATGAGTAATTAATAACTAATGTAAACATAAAGTAACCATATCTATAATGGACGAAGGATACACATGGGTGTGTAACATGGGTCGTGCCGGCAGTTGGCCAGCCTAGCCGTGCCGGCCTGAAAAACTTCACATACGGGTCATGCCACGCCATGCGTATAGCACAACTTATGGCGTGCCATGCTGGGCCATGCCCTATCCCCTCCTAATTTTTTTAATTTTTTATATAAATCGAAAGGGCTTTTATGAACTTCAAGGATTTTCAACTTAAAATAAAGTTGAAGTTATTAAAATACATGTACAGACATTCATGTTAATTTACAAATAAAAAATAAAATCTTAGTTATTTTAAAATAACTAAGGGTTTTTTACCGTTAGGCCTGTGCGAAGCCAGGTAGGGTCGTGCCACGGCCTAAGCGTCCTGGCCCAACACAACACAACCAACGCTCAGTGTTGTGTCATGTCATGCCACAGCTAGGGATATAAATGGGTCCCCGATTCTCTGTAGGTTTTGACCCTTTCAAAACCAAGTTTGAGTCCTTAAATATGCCCCGATAAGTAAATGGGTTCTGGTCCAGGTCCTTTTTTTGGACTCGTGACCTAAATGGGTTCGGGCCGGTTCCACCTTAGTTCAGACCCGTGGACCCGGGACCCGACATATTACCTTAATTTTTGAGAATCTATCCTGAAAACTAGGTTTTCTTATATCATTCTCTACCTAGACCCAGACCTGTCACATATACAGTACCGGTTCAAGTTCCAATTCCATCTTCTCGCTAACGGTTTCGGTTCCGAACCCAAGAAACCAGTTCAGTTCCAAGTTCGGTTCTGGTTCCACCTTCTCATTAACGGTTCTAGTTCCGGGTCCACCATGGACCTGTACAGGTTCCATCCCACTTACATCCCTAGCCACGACCCAAGGCACCTTGGCCCAACACAGCTCGCCCAATGGCTGTGTCGAGCCTTGGCGGCCCAACCCGATTTACACCCCTAGATACACATATATATGTAATATAGTATTAATGTATAAACGGCTTCCTAATATCAGCCCTTAAGATGACGGGCTTTTCAAAATCATGCCCTATTATTGGACAAAAGGCCTTGTTTTTGGAGGCTTTGGCTGGCCAAGCCCCTTCGTTAGAAGACCAGATTGATAGAACTAGCTACAACTAAATATAGATCTCCAGGTTGTTCTTGTGGAAGCGAGGTGCCTCACCATTGAGCTACAAGTTGATTGGAATGCCGCTCTACTCGATGCATCCTACTTAATTTTCTTTAGCAGCTACATAGATCATATGCCCTTTGCACAAAGGAGACCCAAGGATGGAAAGTCCAATTCCTCATAAGCTTTGGCTTAGAGAAATCCCAAATTGGAGTGGCAGTAAAGAGTGGAGTCCACCTTTTACAATCTGACTGTAGAATCACCAAATGTTATTCAATATGAGTTGGTCCCACAATAAGATTGTCCCTTTCGTCAGCAACGTGATAATGAATAATGTAGAAGACCTTTTAGTAACTTTTTTTTTTTATCAAAAGGTGAATCTTATGGTGGGGCCAACTCTTTTCGGGCTAAAACTTAAAAGACATGCCCATGAACTTAGAAATATTTTATTTTGAGTAGTTATGTAGAGTTCTATGTTTTTTAAACTAAAGATTTCTCTAAGCAAAAGCCTCATTTTGATCCCTACTCGAGACCAAAATACTGGTACGAGGAAATCTATTTGCTGTCTCTTTTGCTTTCTTTTGACTTTGCTGTTTTCTTTTTCATCAATAGATTGCTTTCTCTTTTTCCTTCCTTAGTTTAGTGCTTTTGCTTTGTCTAAAGATTTCTTCAAGTGGAAGAATCCCTCTCCTGGACAAAAGAGAACCATTATGAGTTTCCTGGGTTCATCCCTCATCATTCATGGCAACCACACTAATGAGTTTCAAACTTTTCGTGGACAAGGAGATGAATAGGGTGGTGTTCGCCGAATCCGGCAACGATTTTGTTGATGTTCTCCTTAGCTTCTTGACATTGCCCATAGGAACCATCATTGGTCTCACTGGGAAGCAATCAAAAATAGGAAGCATGAGTAGTTTATATGAGAGTGTAGAGGATCTCGACGTGAACCTTCTTCAAGCAGAGGCATGCAAAGATATGTTGCTCCATCCCAGAAGTGCTTCTGAAGAACAATGCAAGAATCTAAAGGTGAATGTCAACAATACTAACATGACCAAGTACTACATATGTTCGTCTTGGACTTGCTGCTCTGAGGCTCACCAGTTGATCAGCACTGTTTGTAATGCTCCATGTCGATGTGGGAGACAGATGAATCAAGATATATGCAGAAAGCCGCCGAAGGTTGTGGCAGAAGGGAAGGCTGGGGTGTTTGTAAAGGGAGACGTGATTTACATGATAAGCGATGATTTACAGGTATCTCCTGTTTCTACAGCGTCTGGTTTGTCACTACTTAAAGATCTTGGAATTGGACTGAGAACTACATTTGAAGAGCATAATGTGAGAGTGAGCACAGAAGAGGTATGCTATCTTTTTAGCATCGACTAGTGCTGGTATTTTATCAGGACCATGTAGGCCAAATAGTCTTTCAAAACATCTTTCAAGCACATTTTGCCTCACATGAAAATATGATTTGAACTCAATTCCATGTGAAGATTTGTCTCCCCATTGTTTAACCATGGAAATCTTAGTGCCTGTTTGGCATCATTCTGGAATGTTTCATTCTGAGAATGAATTAGGAAATTTTGGCATATATCTTGTGAGAGAGGATTTAGAAAGATAGAGGCAGAGAGCTTATTTTATAAATCTGTAGAAAGGGAGACAAAATGCATGTTAAACAAGTATTTCTTCATTCATTCTCATAATGAAACAGTCCCAGAACGATGCCAACGGGCCTTAATTTTCCTTGGGGAGTTAGTCTGCCTATGAATTGAATACATTGGAATGGCTAAATGGGCCCCAACAAAAGATTATCTGAAAGGAGAGAATGAATGATAGAAGGTGGAGATGTAAATGGGACCTGGACTATCCTAGTATATGAATTACTAGTCTGAAGGTTGTGTATTCATTTCCCATCTCTTCATTCATTTTTCTATCAAAAGGGAGATTATTTCATGGTCATTCTTTTAGTTAATTGTTTTCTTTTTCTTTTTTTGACCAATTTTAGAAGTAATAGCCTTTGAATTCCTAGGAATTCAATTACCTGAAACAAACAGGCCCTACCATTCTAACACAAGAAACATGTCATTATTATATGTCTAGGTATTGCATCTACTCGAGCGTTTGTTATTCTCCAAGACACCTTTGACCGACATGTTTCTAAGGGAGCAGGACATGGCCAGCACTGCAGACCACAATTCTATTGCTACCCTCAATTCCAGTGGCCAGGGCATGGCACAATCTCAAATGGAGGGAGAAAATGACATTAGCTCTAAGAGAATGAGCATAAAACTCATTCAGAACAAATCCAACCATAGAATTTTCTATGCAGAGACCGGAACAGATTTTCCAGATCTTCTTTTTAGCTTCCTCACCTTTCCTCTTGGAGCTATACTTAAATGCTTAGGTGGACGCTCTGGCATAAAATCTTTAGATAACTTGTACAAGAGCATTGAAGATTTAAATAGCAAAAGCTGCATGAAATCTGAGGAATGCAAAACCTTGCTACTTGACCCAAAGCTGGCACCCTATTTCAATTCCAAGAACCAACTACTACAAATTGAGGAAGAAGCCCCTCGGAACTTTTTACTCAAGAAGTGCCAAATTTGCTTCAATTCTGACAGACTTGAATGCTCACATGGGTTAGGAAGTATTATGGTGCATCCTATAAATCCAAAGTATCCTGGTGCAGTGACAGAATCTGGGGGAGCATTTCTGAAAGAGCCAACAACATTCATGGTAACTGATAATTTGGTTGTGAAGCCATTTTCAACTATCTCAGTCATCACTCTTCTCTCAAGTTACAATGCAGTCAGGGACGACATAGAGGAGAGGGTTGTTAATGTGGGAGTTCTTGAGGTAAGATAAAATTGTAACTATATTGTGCATTTCTTTGTATGTGCAACCAGGCCATTTTTACCTTAGTATTTTAGCCCCCTCTCTTAGGCCTAAGTAAATATTCAGTCTCTATTTAAAACTTTTTTTTTTTTTTTTTACTGTGTATTTCTTGACATTCATTGCCACAAGTCTTTGTTGCTTTTTTTGGTCGAATGAATACCATGGCCTTCTTCTTTTTCTTGACATTCACCTGTCTCAAGTTTTAACAACAAAGATTGGCGTTGGACTAGCAATCTACCATTCAACTAGTTTTTAACTCATTTTTAAGTATACTCTAAAAGAGTACTGTCAATCCAACTCGGCATTGTCAAGAAAATGGTTTCACCATTGATGATCCGGCAATGCATAGCTTGGTCAATTGTTCTTCATCCTATCTAGTTTACAAATTCCATCTTCATGTGGTCTATGCCAATTTCTAACATCACATGTACCGAGAACTTAAGATATCCTAGTTGGTTCGATATTCTGTTTCTCACTACCCGAAGTTTGATTCCTATCTCACCCTACCTGAGCAGGCTCCTCTCCCCATATGAGCGGATGATATCTCCCATGATTTGGGTCTCTAATAGGTCCCAGCCCCCTTGGCTGAGCAAAAAAATAAAAGCACTATATGTAATGTTTTCATACAATGAATTCAATAAGGCCCATGATATAAACAGGTTTACAACATGTACATGTTACATTGTATCCATTTGTTATTATCTTATAGAATAATTAATTTCAGAGAGTTAGATGTTGATAAACTTCCTTTTGTGAATGCAGGCTATTTCTTTGTTGAAGGCTTCATTGATCTCTAACACAGTGTTGAACGACGTTTTTTCTCTAGGGAATCCAATCCCAAATAAAATAGGATATTATAGGAGGATGGTCGCATCTACTATAAATAAAGCCATTGAAGATGGGATATTACATGAGGATAATTACTCTAATAATTAACCTTAAAGCTAGTACCTTACTATGTGGGATCCCCAGATACAATTGACTTAAGGCTCCTTTGGGTCTTAAATTGACTGGATTTTGGGTCTTTGTATTTCTTGAATGTGGATTTGTAAATCTAATTCTATTGGCAAATAGGAAATTCTTTTGTAATGTATTTTGTTTGGATATCCATTCGATTTCTGTTTAGAAGGTTTTAAGAAGTTGCTAATTTCATAGATTCCAATTTTGAGATTCCGGATCCTCAGAGTGTCTCACTTCACTCCAATAAGAGAAGTGAAACTCCACAATAAGGCCCACCTATTGGAAATCTGGCCCAGATTTTACAGAATTTTCTCCCTCTCCATGTTTTTCTTAAAATCACCCAACAGAAGGCATGGTTTTAAATATTGGCCAGTACATTATTGGTTACTCAAGAAACTAATATAAAACATCAACATTATACCCAATCCAAACCTGAAGCCTTCAAAGGGGCAATTAGACCAAGCTTAGGATGGCTCAACTCATCTGCGCCCCTGTTTCTCCATAGCCTAATCAACGTGTCTTTGGGCCTTGACAAAATAGATTAATATGTTGTAGGGTCATGAAGAATATAATCTTGCAATGTGTATAAGAAATGGTCTTGTCGAATTCCTTGAGCAGTACCAGTTCATTGTTTTATTTAGACAGAGCTTCTGTCATTTATGCATTCTGTTTTCAAGCAGGATCACCTGATCATCTGTTTAACCATAAAGAATGCTAACATGGAGTCATCATTTCCAACATGTATGTATACAGATACATATAGAAGAACCCATTATTTCTGATAGCTTCTGCTCTATCCAGACACTGCCCAAATCAGTTCAAGACAATCTCACATGCATATATCTGCTTAGATCAGTTTTTTGAATTGCTATACATCCAAAAGAAATCCAACAAAAACATTCAATTAGAGGGAAATTATAGAGCAAATAAAAGAGATTTAAATTGCATATTATGTAAAAAGTGTGATTGAGTTCATATCTCTCTTCATTACTTAACTAAAAATGGTTTACTAGTGTTGTAGCATACAGATACAAAGAAAAAACAACAGTGTTGTTTTGCATCTAAAATAATGGTAAAAGAAGAGAGATTGTAATAAACCAACTTTCAAAGAACTGAAAGGAAGACTCAGTAAAATAACAGCTTTGTGAAGTGTGATTAAACAAGTGCAATTCATCAACTGGAAAGGTGACTTGGACAGCTTTCAAACATAGTGAACCACATGTACACTCTCGAAGGCACCATTTCCAGCGCTCGGTGAGTACAATTCTGTGTAGGAAGGCGGAGGAACATAACCATCTCCTGGAAATCGAGCTTGTCTGACTACTGAGAAGATTTTACAATTTGTTCCAAATCCAAAGCCTTTTTTTTTTTCAATCCTTCTAATGGAGAGAAAAGAGCCAACGGAACTTTATTGAATTTTATTGGTAAAATGACTTATAATCTCGGGGTTGCAAATGTGAGCACCTTCCACCATGCCGCAGGCTCTTGTCAATAGTAGAGAATATTTGATGGAGAAGAAAACTAAAAACATCGAAAGAGGAAAAGGCCATGGAACTTAATTGGTAAATGGCAGTCCAGGCACATTTTATCCTTTCCTTTCGAAGGCACAACCAACTTTCTTCAATGCAGCACTTCCTCTCAAAGCAACCGGTTAATTAATAAATTCATAACAACTCTATTCCTATG
This sequence comes from Umbellularia californica, assembly GCA_028538565.1. Classification (NCBI taxonomy): domain Eukaryota; kingdom Viridiplantae; phylum Streptophyta; class Magnoliopsida; order Laurales; family Lauraceae; genus Umbellularia; species Umbellularia californica. Next base: position 45,121,030 of record JAPQWN010000009.1, read on the forward strand.
AACAACAATAGAGAATTGAGGCAACTGAAATAAAGAACTGCAAACTTACTATTAGAATAAGAAAGCTGACAAATATGAACTTAAGAAATTCTGGCATTGCATCTCCTTCAGCAAGATGAGTATCCCATAGGCCTATAACTAAATAGAAAGGGATCTATAAAAATATGAAGGTTCAAATTAGCTCCCCATTAGAGCAGTCCTAGTACAGTAGATAGCAATCATTGGTAAGTAGAAACAGACCTCACATATTAGAAGACAGTTGAACCAGCAGAAAGCAAACTGAAGAAACTCCAGCCCTTGCTCATCCATGTGTCTCAAAACAGGTTCTTGTACAAGTCAAAAGAACAAATAATCAACATTGTCTCAAATTACCAACGTTTGCTTGGCAGTAGAGTATGATTGATAAATAGAAGTTGTGATGAATGAAATATGGAAATTACACATGGAAGTATAGGCTGTATGTATAGCCATGATATCCTGATCCTTCTTATCCTTGTAGAGGTGTGTACTTGCAATCTCAGATTTCTCATACATCTGAACCATTTTTATATTTAAAAAGACTTGATGAAATCAGTTGCAGTAAACTTTGTTCCAACTTCCAAGAAAAATCCTCTCCTATCAAAATATGATATCAGCAATAGATTTTCAGCAGATCTCACAAGGCTTCAATCCTCCTTCTCAGGAACTTGGTTTCCCTCAACATAAAATCTCTAGTAGTAGGAGGAAATCCATAACTTAACAAGAAGAGAGTTTACATAGATTGTTATTTTCTATCTTATCTGAATTCCACCACTTTCTTCTAATAATGTCTCCACATTCATCATCCCTAAACCACATACTGTGAAATCTAATGCTGCGAGGGAGTTTCTCTTTATTTGGAAGTGGGTTACACAAAAACAACGGGATGGAAACCCGCTCTGATACTATATAACAAACCATGTATCAACTCAAAAGATTAAGCTCATAGGTGAAAGGCCAAAAAAGGTATATGAAGTCATGTCCAACTCAAGACTTAGGCGATGTAGGACTTCCCAACATATCATAGTAATTCTCTCATATAGAAAAGTGAGTGTAGTGGGGCCATCTATAGAAAATATGTAAAGCTTGCTGGGCCTATATTGCTCAATAGGTACTCAAAATGCACTTTGAATTTAGTGTTTTTTTTTTTTTTTTTAAGATAATAAAAAGTTAACCTTTAAGAGTCCAGCTCCATGAGTTTTTCTCTTTAAAGAGATATTTATCTTGAAAATATGAAATGCTTGTGAGGTTTAATATTTTCAATAGGTACTCAATGAATATTTCAATTTAAACTAAAAAAATAGAAAAAAGTTACCCGCCAAAAATAATTGTAATTATCTCTTACACTGGAATGCGAGTTAACTCGTGGGATTTAACTAATTTCGTATTTGAATCTAATTTCTCTATTTGAGTCCAAAGCATTTGGAACAACTTTCATCCCCACCAAACACAATGACATTTTTTTGGTGATTTTAATTTAAATCAATGCCTAAAATCACTCACCAATTTTCGAAATTGGAGCCCTTCAAGTTTTTTTTACCAATTTTCATCCTTTCTTTTTAAAGATTTTATAGGAACCCGGAATTTGGCCATTATTCGCGAAGGGTCCCCGAAGATTGTATAGCACAAATTTGGTTTTCCTGCCTTTTTTTATTTTTTATACTTTTTTTAGCAACAATAACGTCGCCCAGAAAATTTTGGAGGACGCAAGTCTCGCTCCTTACAAAAAAAGCGGCAAATACAAGTTTTTCACCGCACATAAGGATGGGAAACTATGAATACAAGTTTTCTACTGCCCATATAGGTGGAAAAGCTACTACTAACACAAGTTTTCTTCATGAGGGCGAAAAAGTTGCGTCCAAACGTGCAAATACAGTGCCTAGCAACCTTTCTCTCTCATTTTAGCATGGATGGGTTCATGGGTTGAGGGTAAGCTCTACATGATAATGTACAACCATTCTTCCATGTCATGTCTGCCATTTGTTTTATTTCTTGTCTCTTTCACTTTTCAAGATAAATCTTGATAATATGAAAAGAAGAAAGTAAGAAATAGCACGTCGGTCAATAGTAATCTTTTTATGATGATTGGGAGAAAATGGAGTGAGGGAGATAGAAAAACAGGTGGGAGAAGAGGAAAAATAAGAGGAAGAAGAAACAAAGGGATTCCTGGGTTTTGTAAAAACCGCGTAGTGTGACACTACCGTTGCTCTTATCAAACACTAGCGTCACTCCCCTCAACACTAAAAAAATAACGAAAAAGCTCCTGACGAACTCGTTTGTGCTACACGATATGTGGGAACCCTTCACGAGGAATGACTAAATTCCATGACTTTTTTCCGTAAAATCCTCTTTCTTTTTCCACTTTTTAGCTAATTATATTTAGGTCTATAGTTCGTATTAGACCCCGAATAAATCTCATAATCAAATCTAATAGATCCAAGCCTATTTTTCTTCACGTGGCATAACCCAAAAAAAAAAATAGGTAAAAATATTAGATACAAAATCTGATTTCCCTTCTTATTGGAAGATGCTCTCACTTTACTACGAGAGATAAGATGGGGGCCTTTGCATCCATATCCAATGCCAAATACTTAAATGTGAGGGCCCCACTCCTATCTCTCATCTAAGGTGAGAGATATCTCTTGCATGAGCATCTCCCTTTCTTATTTGTACTTCCTTGAATTCTTTTGTGTGGAGAAAGATTGCACTCCTAGCATTAAATTAAATTAAAAAAAAAAAAAAAAAAAAAAAAAGAAGAAGAAGAAGAAGAAGAAGAAAAAAAGAAGAAGAAAAAAAAACCCCAATCTGTTGATGAAAGTGGGGAAACAGAGTCAGAGTCACCTTCCTTATTAAATTAATCCAGAACACTCACAAAAGACAAACTTTGAAGTTCATTATAGAACTCACTGATTTGCAGTTTCATATTGACTTGTATTTGAGGAATTCTATCTGAATGTTGTCTAGAAAAAATTTCACTGACCTTCCATATAGAAATCGAGCCAGGTACTATCCTCTTCTCTGCTCTCCTTTATATACTCTTTCAGATTTAGGGTTTTGGGGAAAGGAATTGGGGATTTTTGTTGAAGTGGGGTTTTGTATCTCTGGGTGTCCGATTGGGTTCCGATGGTGCGTGGGAGATGATGAGGTTTGACTGATGATTTGGGGTTTTCGAAGATGTGATTTGGGTTTTGAGATTTTTGGGAATTGAAGGGCAGTGGTGGGTCTGGGTTTGGGATTTGCAATTAGGGTTTGGAGCAGATTTGGGGAAATTGGTGTTTTGTTGGGTGGATTGGATGCTGTCATCGATTGTTGGCTAGTGTTAGTGATATGGTGGGATTGTGATTTTGATGATTCAGGGCAAGAAAGGATGTACTTTACGCTTCCCTATCGATCCCTAAACTTGTATTTTATATACAGAAAGGCCCTGATTGCTTTCACCCACTCTTCTTCTATTAGGGTTTCTTCCATCAATCCCCATCTCACAACTCCAATCAGACTCATTTCTTCATCGGATGCACCTGCCAATACGTTAATCTCGGACGCCCAAACCAAATCTAGGGTTTCCAATCTCATCGCCAAGCAACACTGGTCAGATCTCAAAACCCTAATCTCAGAAACAAAAAACCTTAACAAGTTCCTTCAAATCCTCTTTGAATCTCAATTCGATGCCGATATCATCCTCCTATACTACCGATGGTCGGAAAGAGAATTAGGGGTTTCATATGACCTCGAATCCTGTTTCACACTCTTAAATCTGTTGGTAGATGAGAAGAGATTCGGAGAAATTAGATCACAGCTCCATAGATTGGTTAGCTCGGATCGGCATTCGGTTTCTTCGATTTTTCATGCCCTAAAGACGTCAATTGTAGGATTTGGTTACTGTTCAATCATCGCGGATATGCTGGTTTTGGCATATGTGAAGAATTCGAAGACGGGTCTGGCGCTGGAAGCCTTTGAACGGGCTGGTGATTATGGTTTCCGATTGTCAATCTTGTCGTGCAATCCTCTGTTGAATGCTTTAGTCAAGGAGAATGAGATTGGGAAGGTTGAAGATGTGTATAAGGAGATGATTCGAAGGCGGGTTGCACCGAATGTAATTAGTTTTAATACAGTGATTCATGGGTTTTGTAAGGCGGGGAAATTGCAGAAAGCTGTGGATCTGATTGAGGACATGAGATCGTGGGGTTGTTTGCCCTCGGTGATAACATATAATACAGTTATTGATGGCTATTGCAAGATGGGCAAGGCAGGGAAAATGTACAAAGCAGATGCCATGTTGAAAGAAATGGTGTCGAAGAAAATCCACCCCAATGTGGTTACTTTCAACACTCTGATCGACGGGTTCTGCAAGGATGATAACTGTTCTGCGGCTATGAGAGTATTCAAGGAAATGAAGAGGCAAGATTTGTCTCCAAATGTGATCACATATAATTCTTTGATTAATGGATTTTGTAATGAGGGCAAGACCGAAGGAGCGAGTGCTTTACTTGATGAGATGCAGGATGCGAATGTGAAGCCAAATATTGTGACTTATAATGCGCTAATCAATGGGTTTTGTAAGATAGGGATGTTGAAAGAGGCAAGGGAATTTTTCGATGATATCACGGAACATGGTTTGACTGCAAGCATTGTAACTTACAATACTCTAATTGATGGATATTGTAAGACTAGGAAGATGGAGGATGCATTGGGAATGCGTGATTTGATGTTAGAGAATGGGGTCTCCTCCAACACCTGTACATATAACTGTTTGATCACTGGTTTTTGTAAAGATGGAAACAGGGTGGAAGCCAGTAAGCTTTTGGATGAAATGGAAGAGAAGGGTGTGAAAGCAGATCTTGTGACTTACAATGTGTTGATCGGTGCATTGTGTAGGGAGGGCGAGTCAAGAAAGGCACTTAGGCTCTTAGATGAGATGTTTGAGATGGGCTTGAAGCCGAGTCATGTGACTTACAACACTTTGATGGATGGCTTCTGTAAGGAGGGAAATTTGAAGGCTGCTTCAAATGTCAGGATGAGAATGGAAAGGGAAGGGAGGCGTGCAAATGTGGTTACTTATAATGTGTTAATAAAGGGGCTTTGTGGAAAAGGAAAGCTTCAAGAAGCAAATAAACTTCTGAATGAGATGTTGGAGAAGGGTTTGATTCCAAATAGAGTCACATATGACATAGTTAGGGATGAAATGATGGACAAAGGGTTTATTCCCGACATCGACGGCCATCTTTGTAACAGTCCTCGCTAGAAATTCATGGGGGGATTGAATATAGAATGCCATCATGTTAGGAAGTTTGCTGTTAAAGAGAACCCGAGCTCACGAAGATATGTTGCAGGGAAGAGAAGCTGCAATCGTTCACAAGTCGAAACAAATTATCGAACCCATTGTTAATAACTACTAGAGTTTGTGATTTTATGAGCCTCCTGAATTTTGATGTAGGAAGCTACATATAAGGGATTGTGCATCTGAAGAACTTTTGCTTAGCAGGGGGGATTTTAGGATTTACTCTCTTCTTTGGTTAATCAGAACAGAATATATGGTCATTCATTCAGTTATTATGAATTAAGAACAAGGTGCTCATTCTTGCAACCACAAAGATGAATGGACCTTGGCCCCACTGTTGACCTCCAATAGCTGCAAAAAAGAAGCTGTGCTCAATCTCACCTTACAAGTCAGTTAAGTTATATGGTTGGATTGGCTGACTCACTAGAAGGATGCAAGTTATGCGGGTCAACCCAACCCACAGTAACCCACAATTGCTATGCAGGTTTCCATGGGTCGGGCCGAGTTGACCAGAAACGGGTGTGGGTTAGGAGTAGCTAACATGTTTAATAAATGGGTCATATGAGAGTTACGAATATCTAACTCATTTAATAAATGGGTCCGGCCCATTTGCCACGATCTCCAGTTATTTCTATAGAGGGGAGGTGATTAAAAGCTATGAGGAATCACCTGATATTACCCTAATTTGAGTTGGCCACCAATAGATGTCCCTGTGGTAAGAAATGTGCTAATGAATAATGCATAACACTATGTTACTCACTTGTTTTATCAAAAGGTCAATCTTAGGGCGGGGCTAACTCTTATTGGGGTAAAATTTTAAAAATAGCCCATAAAGTTCAAAGGGATTTTATTTTGAGTGTCTCGGACTTTTTGAGCGTCGCTTATTTAACTCAAAATTTCTCAAAAAAAAAAAAGCTAATTCAGTCTTAGATTCTCACTGCTGTATCCTTTTTTGCCTTTTCTTTTCTTTTTATAATCTCCTCTTCTTTTTTTTCTTTACTTTTCCATGTTCTTTTTCACTAATAGCTTGCTTTTTTCTTTTTCTTTATTAGTGCTCTTGCTTTGTCCAAAGATTTCTTCGAGTGGAAGAATCTCTCTCCCTTTCAGTGAGGCCCACTTCGATGTATCACAATAAAAATAAAAAATAAAATAAAAGGCATGGTGAAGAATAATTTCAGCGCTAGATGATAGATCATATTAGATATCTGACAGATCAAATGATTCCAGCTCTTAATTTTAAGTCCTCTTCATTTGTTATTATATAAAATGTGAATTTGTTGTAATAAAATCCAAGAGTGCACCATCATAACGTGAGATGCCAATGCAAGTGTGGCTAGGGCCAGTTTGGTAACTCTACTAATATAGTCAAGTCAAGTAAAGTTGATTTTGAAGAAAGAATAAAATATAAGTGGGTTATGATGGTATTTTGTTTTTAGTTATTTGTTATAGAATCTTTTTGACTTTTTGTATGGAAAAGGGGTTTTTTTTTGTATTTTAGTGGATAAAAGTAGTTGCTTTTTGACTTTTTATATGAAAAAGATGGAGGGAGTTTTGAATAAAGTGCATTTGATGTGACATCTTGTCTGGAAAATGGAGACTTTACTTGACTTTAATTGTATTAGTAAAGTGCCAAACGGGCCCAAATTAGGTGCATCCATCTTTCCACTGCTCTGAACAAATTCAACCACATGATTTTCTATGCAGAAACTGGACCAGAGTTTCCAGATCTTCTCTTTAGCTCCCTCACCTTTCCGCTTAGGGCTGTACTACTTAAAATGCTTTGGTGGATGCTCTGACATAAAATCTTTAGATAACTTGTACAAGAGTATCGAAGATTTGAATAGCAAGAGCTTCATGAAATCCGAGGAATGCAAAACCCTGCTGCTTGACCCAAAGCTGGCTCACACATCTTGGTCAAGTTTTCTGCATCCTTTCCTGTTTACAAATCCCATCTTCATGTCTTCTATACTAATTTCTAACATGACAATGTATTGAGGACTAAAGGATAGCGCAGTTAGTTTTTTTTTTTTTTTTTCCTTTTTTGGGTACCCCAGCCAAGAGGGCTGAGACCCAAGGTAGCCCACAAATGTGAGAAGAGAAGCTCACAAATGTGGGAAAAGTAGCATACCCAGGGATCGATCCCGATGACCAGTGTCTCTATGGGGTCCCAGCTCCCTTGGCTGGGCCAAAAAATAAAAAAAAATAAAGCACCATATGTAATGTTTTCATACAATGAATTCAATATGGCCTGCGATATTGGAAATTTGAAAATGAAACTCCACAATGGGGCTCACCTATTGGAAATTTGAAAATGAGTACCCGCGACTTATATGAGATGTTGCAAAAGCTTTAGGGAATTTTCTCCATGACCAAGTTTTTCTCAAATCCAACAGAAAGCATAAATTTGCGTTGTTTTAAATATAGGCCTGTACTTCATTGTTTTCTCAAGAAACTGATAGAGAAAACATGATGCCTAATTCAAACCTCAGGCCTTCAGAGGGCCTAACCAAACAAGGCTTGGGCTGGATCAGCTAATTTCTTCCCCCGCTCTCAGTCGCGTAATCAATGAGTCTTTGGACCACAACAACCAGATTGATATGGAGCCGCGTGAAGATTAAAATCTTACACTATGTATATGTATGAGAAATGGTGGTTTTTCGACTTCCTTGAGTTGCACCATTGCATGGTTTTAATTAAAAGGACATTCTGTCATCCATGCGAGCTGTTTTCAAGCAAGATCGCCCAGTCATCTGTTTAACCATAATAATGGAAAATATATAGAGAGGAGTCCTTCATTTCAATAAGTGAGCTTCTGCTCTGCCTAGACACTTCCCAAATCAGTTAAAGGATCACCTCACATGCATATATCTGCCCAAATCACTTCTCCAAAGTTCTTTACATCCAAGCACAATCCAACCAAGAAATTTCAATTAAAGAGAAATTCTAAATTACACGAGGTTAAAACTGCATATTTTGTATTAAAAAAAATGTGATAAGGTTAACCCAACATCTCTTTTCATTCCTCAATTCAAAACAGGTTACAAGTGTTGTAGCATACAGATACAAAACAACAGTGTTGTTGGGAGAAAAAAGAAAAACAAGAAATGGTATTAAATCCACTTTCAAAGAAAGAAAAGGAAGATACAATAAAATACCAGCTTTGTGAGTGATTAAATAATTGTAATGCTTCAACTGGCAAGGTGACTTGGACAGCTTTCAAACATGGTGTGCCACATGAACCCTCTCGAAAGCACCATCTCCAGCTCCTGGTGAGTCCAATTTTGTGTTGGAAGGTGCTGGAGGAACATAACCATTTCCTGGAACTCGAGCTTTTGGAGCTTGTCTGACCACTGAAAGAAGATTTTGCAATTTGTTTTCAAAACAGGGTAAAACAGAAGAGTTCAACAGACACCTTAGCGAACATTGCAGGACAGTTTATTATAGAATCCACCCAAAAATGATCAGCCAGTGTGATGCCTTTAGTTTAGTGACCATGAAATCTTTATGCATCAGTAGCATGATATCATTTTAAGTTTTTTAGGTTGTTTTGCATGAATAATAATGGATGCCTCTGAAAGCTCATCACCCCATGGGACCTTCTAGCAGTTTGACCTTCTAGCAAGTTATACTAATCTTGAATTAGACGGGAATGCTTTGTTTTGGTTAACCTTCATTTAACATAAGAACTCTCTTCAGGAATAGGCGACTTTTTTCTTAATCCTTCAAAATAATTCAAATGGAGAAAAAAAATAGAACCATTGTAACTTTATGTAAGCAGTTGATCTAAGAAAAATTAACTTGCATAACAGGTAGGCACCCATGCAAAACAGGGTGTCTAGTAATATATCTTAAGCTGCTTTTTCAGCACATTTGTCGTAATCTTTTTGGTTTTAATGAAATATCTCCTAATGATATATAAAAGAAGATAAAAATAAAGCTTATCCTTTACTGTTAACTAAATATTCCTATGAAAGGTAAGAAATCTATGATTTCCCTTCACAAGCAGCCAGCCTCTAGCAGCAGATTCATGGTAGCAAAGATTTTTTTTTTATTTACTTTTTAATTGGTCAAATGACATGAACCACAACCTCAAGGTTTGCAGTACTAAGAACCTTCAACATGCCATGGGCTCTAGTTGGTAGCAGAGAATATTTGATGCAAAAGAAAACTAGAAACATCAAAAGAGGAAATAACTATGGAACTTAATAGGTAAATGACCAGGCCAGGCACAATTTATCTTTTTCTGTCAAAGGCATCACCAACCTTGGAACACCTCTTCTCAGAGTCAGAGCAACCAGTTGATTAATAAATTTCATGACAATTCTATCCCTACTAACAACAACAGAGTATCAAGGCAATTGAAATAAAGAACTGCAAACTTACTGTTAGAAGAAAGCTGGCAAATATGTATACAAGAAATTCTGGCAGTGCATCTCCTTCAGCAAGATAAGTATCCCATAGGCGTGTAACTAAATGGAAAGGGATCTATAAAATATGAAGGTTCAAATTAGCTCCCAACAGAGCAGTCCTAATACAGTAGATAGCAATCATTGGTAAGAAGAAACAGACCTCACGTATTAGAAGACAGTTGAACCAGCGGAAAGCAAACTGAAGAAACTCCAGCCCTTGCTCGTCCATGTGTCTCGAAACAGGTTCTTGTACAAGCCAAAAGAACAAATGATCAACATTCTCTCAAATTACCAATGTTTACTCGGCAGTAGAATGATTGATAAAAAGAAGTTATGATGAATGAAAAATGGAAAATTACATATGAAGTATAAGCTGTATAGCTATGATATTCTGATCCTTCTTATCCCTGTAGACCTGTTTACTTGAAAGAGAGAGAAATCTAGACCTGTTTACTTGCAAAGAGGCGGAAATCTCAGATTTCTCATACATCTGAACAATTTTTACATTTAAAACCTCTTCATATGAAGAAAATGAAACCCCAAGACTTGATGAAATGAGTTTCTGTGAACTTTGCTACAAGAAAAATGCTCTCCTGTCAAAATATGATATCTGTAATCTATGTTTCCCAGATTTCAGCAGATTTCACAAGGCCTCAATCCTCCTCAGGAACTTGGTTTTCCTCAACATAAAATCCCTAGTAGCAGTAGGAAATCCAGAAGTTCCTTTCCAGGAACACAGGTCCCTAGGCTGCCCGAAGTGGATGACATGATTTATGTTGGAGATCATAAGCATTACCTAAACAGATTCTATTAAAATTCAATAAAATAAATGGAAACATATTTAATAAAGATAAGTTAACCCATGATAGATGCAGTAAGACTTCAAATACAAAAAATTATAAATTAAACATGTTCCATAATAAACAGGATTTGGGAATCAAGAATGTTCGACACCCTGTATCATGCCGATATCTTCATTGACATTGCAAGAGAGACAAATTTGCTTGTATAAAATATTTTGGCTCGATATAGATCGGAATGGAAAAATAGAACTCGCATAACCGACCCCAACATAGTTGGGACAAGGCTTTGATGATGATGATGACACACTTTGTGCTCGCTACTGGAGGAATGAGTCCAAAGGTACTGCTAACTTGAAGGTATGAAAATATACAAGAACATGTATGTGCATTGTATGCATACAAGGTGGCTATGCTGTTTGTTTCTGCCAGCAACCGATATGCCACAATCTTTGACCCTTTCTTTGTGCAATATTTCTCTCCAATAGGAAGAAGGGCCACTTCAAATATGAGGCAAGTTCTCTAAAAAATGGGTCCAGGTGACATTTTGTGAAGCCTATGGAAAGAAACAAAAACAACAGTACTTGCCATGAAAGGAGGTGAGGCGCAGAAACTGCTAGAGTGAATTACGTTAGCATTAAAAGTGGGTGATGACAAGATAGTATTTTTAGGATGTAAAGTTAAAATCTTCTCAAGACTTCGGAACATGCCTGCTTAGCAGAAGGATTAAGAGTGGATGTTTCATGAAACCAGCCCTTTTTTTTATCCGTAGCGCCAAGAAAGTATAACCGGATCCAACACCACCCACACACAAATAGGGGAAAGAGGTATAAAAGCATTATACCAGACAACAAGGAAGCTCAAAATATAGAGAAAAGAACAAGGGAAAAAATAAAACGACAACAAAAGGAGATGATCTCTCCACCCCTTGCTTAGCTCAAAATTTGTGAAGCCATTAGCCATCCACCCAACATGTTTGAACTCAACACTAACCTAAATCTCATTTAAAAGAAAATTGAAATCTCCATGGAAACGAAGATAAAGAAGGCACCCAACTTAGCATTAGAAGAGTCACTCTCCACCAGCAAACTAGCATGGAAAAAAGAAAGAAACATCCACCAAGCTTCTAAGATAGCTACCACCTCCACCTTATTTGACTCCATACAACACAAACACCTAGAGATCAAAGCCAACACCACCCCCTCACTATTATGTAGCACCTCCAATACCTGTCCGCCCTAGTTTTCTTCAACATCAAAATCCCTTCATCAGGAGGGGCCCATAACACCCTCTTCCTCACCTTAGAAGACCCACAAAGTAAAGAAGCCTCCCAATTATTCAAAACCCCATCAATTCTAAGGCCATTGAAATCAGTCATGGTAGAAACCCACTTAGCTATGTGCATAAATACCACCCCCATGAGAAACAAGATTTAAAAAACATGTATATTAAGTTTAATGTGAATGGAAATTTGAGAGGAATCTAGGATGTGGGGACATTCTCATGATCAAAAAAGGGTAACTTGGATGGTGTTTTCTGGGCCAGTTGGTGTTTAAGGGTCCAAATGAGGCAAACTGGCAAAGTACTAGAAATTCAAGAAGCTTGGTAGATATTATTAAGGGCACGTTTGGCAACAGTCCATGCTAGGGGGAGGAATCCTCTATTTAGAGGATTCTCTCCATCTCCAAAGAATCAACACCTCCTCGGGTAGGATTCCTGATGATAGTTCCAGGTTTGGATGGAGGACGAATTCCTACCTTTTGTAGAATGTTTGATCCAATGGACATTTTTACAAATATCTCAAGATATAGTTAGGATCAACGGTTGAAATTTGGTCATCTTACCGTGTTTGACTTTCCCGAACTAATGACTGGTTCAGATCATGATTTTGGACTCCACATAAACCGGAAAATTTGGAAAAAGGACTGTTTTTATTCCCATTTTCAATAATAGTGTAAACTGTCAGGACGTTTTGGCACATATCTCAAGATATAAAAGGAATCAACGGCTGAAATTTAGTCACCTTGCCGTTTTGACCTTCCAGAACTAAGGACTGGTTCCGATCTTGATTGTGGACCCCACATAAACTGGAGATTTTGGAAAAACAGGTTGTTTTGATTCCCATATTCAATAATAGTGTAAACGGTCAGACATTTTGGCACATATCTCTAGATATAAGAGGAATCAGCGGCTCAAATTTAGTGAGGTGGCCGTTTTGGAGTTGTTAAAGGTGACTAACGGTTTGGATCTTGATTATGGGACCCAAAAGGTACATTTCCAAAGCAAAAACTTATTAATCCCACATTACCGCCCTTTGTATTGTAGCATTACTTAGCTCCGCCTTTCCTCTATTCCATGGATTCTGCACGTCCAAGGGGGAGGGGTCTGACTTGCAGAATAATCGGTAGAAGAGATTATTTCAGTCTATCCTCTTCAAATCCACGCCCAACCAAACGTGGGAAATCCACCATCATGCGGAAAAGCAGGGAGGAATCCTCTGCAATGATTGTTGCCAAACGTGCCCAAAGGAGTCATTTTAGGGAATCAAAGGGCTACCCCTGTGGTAGGGCGCCCACTCCCATAGCTCCAACCAGGGATCAATCCCTAGCTGGGCATTTTACTTTGAGATCTCCTAGCCACTAGGCCAACTGGCCAAAAATAAAAAAGGAGTCATTTTCACACTAGTCGATTGAGGAGAGTGATTCTTTGAATAATTTTAGGTGGGTAAAGCAAATGAGTCCTCTGTGAGTTGCATTTATTTTTTTAACAAGATCAATACACTTGAAAAGGATGGTGTTTATGGAATCAGGTATATTATCTGGGAAGGAAAGCTAACGTATTCGCTGTTTTGCTGGCTAGATAATAGGTAGAGTGGTGGGAGGAATCATATATTAGTCCAGTCCTTCATAATTTTATTTGTTTCTGTTCAGTAAATTTCCCTTATGCTGTCCGGGAGATGGATTATTCCTTTGCTTTCTTATTTTTCTTTATGTTTCTCTCTTAATGAAATTGCTCGTGACTATGTAGACATGTCCAGCTTTTTCCATAAGATATGTATAAAAAGCTTCCATGGTAGAAAGATTTCCAACTTTTAAGAAATCAACAAACCATATTTCATAGTAGAGACCAAGGTTTCTAACTTTAATTTTAAAGAAGAAACTTTAATTTTAAAGAACTGGCCACATGGTAATAGTAAAATGTAGTTTGTTCATAAAGAGAGAGAGAGAGACTGAAGACGAACACAAATACCATCTATTCGCTGGACCAATTCCTTCAGTTTAAAAACTAGGCGTTGAATTCCTGGTTGGGCAAAAGTGTAATGATCTTGCATTCCATCAAGCAATTTCGATAAACACCAATAGCAATCAGCTTCTACGTTAGAGATTGTTGATGGTGATAGATCTGAAATCGACCAATTCTCCATGCTGCCTTCAAAATGTTCTGACAGGAAGACAATTAGAAATGGGGTGACAAGATCATTTATGCCTTGAACATATCCACTTGCTGGATGACGAATGGCCCTGAAAACAAATTATGTACATTATATTATGATCAAAAGAAAACCAATCATGGATCTATAATAACAAGTTAAAACCTGTGTTGCTCATTTTGTTTGAGTCCCTTGACATAATTCTCAGTTATTGATTAGAAGAAAAAAGAATCTGTGTTCCCTAACAAGAGCAACTACAAAGGCATGGAAACACTTGTTTCCAATAGAATACATACACTCAACACACAGGAATTTATGGTCAATATACCGAAGGATTATTAAAGAGGTAAAGTGTGAATGATATGAAGTGAGGGGTGGAGGATATAAGGTGACAAGGGACATATCTAGACTGAGGACTTGAATTACTAGGGTGATGACTGGGTATTTATTTTCCCATCACGTGATTTGTATATTCACCTTGGAAGAATCTTCATTTTTAACCACTTATGGCATGAATACCTATGCCATACATACAAACAAAAAGGCCCTCATACTTGGTTCTTTCTGAGTTCAAGAAAATTGATACTATAATCCTTTTGTAAACAACCACATGATGCCCCCGCACCCACCCCACCCAACAACACAAAACAAAAACCATCATTTATGCCACCAATGGTAGAAATAAAAACTGACCTTAGAAGCCCCTACCACCCTCCATTCCTAGAGGCTGGAAGGATTGTGCAACAGCTTCAAACCCTGTTAGGAATACAAACTTACGACATAGAAGACAAGAAGCCCAATGCAAAGGAGAAAATGGAATTATACAAAATGAAATTATAAATAGGATGCTTAGTAACATTTTCCCTTCAGGAGCAATATGAAATTATAAATAGGATGCTTAGTAACATTTTCCCTTGAGGAGCAATGGGAAGATCATGGACAACATCAGGCAACTTAATCGCAGGTAGAGGATCTTCAACAGTATACATATCAAGGGACACATCTGGATCGAGGACTTCCTCAGGTTATGGTTCATGACATGGTGGAGTTTTTTTTTTTTTTTTTCCATTTACTTGTTTCAACTGCATGTTGAAGAACTTTAGTCTTGTTTTATAGGTAACTCTACTTGGAGATATCATGAGAATGGTACTACCATGTTCATGTAAGGAAGGACAAGCTTATCACCTTTAGAAACTTCTCTTGACGATGATACAAATGACTGAAAGATCTTTGCCCCGAAATGAAAAATAAGAAAGATTTTGAAGAAAGTAACAACCATAGAAATAAATTTGTGTTCCCTCTATCCAAATAATTCTTGGGTCCTTTATGAGAATTAGTATATCCTAAGAAAATACACTAGACTTCTTTGGCATCTAATTCATCTCTTTGAATGCTAGGGACATGAATGAAACAAACAAAATCAAAGATCCAAGGTGGTACAGTGAACATGGAGCATGTTGCAATACTTGAATAAGGACCTTTCCATTTGGCCCTTTGTAGGCATTCGCTTCATAAGATATGAAGCTGTAAAAGCATCAGTCCTTATAAAACAATCCTAATTAATCTAAAAGGAAAGAAACAAAATTCTAAAGAAGAATAAACTACTTTGTAGAAGTTCTAAACCAACCAATAAGAGGCTCAATAAAAACAAGAAAGAAGATTTGTTCCTTAATTTGGAAAATGATTTGCACATGCTTTGGATTTCAATAAAAAATTCAAGATAAGAGTCAGCATGGTGGACCCAACTTTCACGGGGTGCATCACCTAGTTATCATATAAAGAATTTGACAGCAACAGCCAAACATTGGGAGATTTTGTGCACATCTATTTTCCACTATGATGGTGGGCCAATGAAGTGCGAACAATTTACATAAATAAAAGGTGTCCCCAACAAATTTGTTGAGCTGAGAAAATGCACATTTGGGCATATTGTATATTCTCTTTCATTTCATCATTGTCATCATCATCAAAGCCTTATCCCCCTCATCTAGGGTTGACTTCGCAAGTACTACTTTCTATCAGTTTGGAAGTTATAATTTTCCATACAATGTTTACCTTTTTCTTTCTATTATTAACAAATGAAACTTTATGAACGATATATTCAGAAGGAATCTTAAAGAAAAACTCAAAACCCATAAATGTAGCTTACTAGGTAACAAAACAAGCAAGAGACCGAACCATGTATAAAGGATGCGTTCCAAAGACTTCTGAATTTCCACTTGCTGAAAGAAAGTTACATCAGGTACAGTCCTTGGACAGTCAACAGCAATCTAAGAAACAAATTTGAAAATGAAGTACAGCACATGGCACATGTTAGAAAACATCATCAATATATCAGATCAGAAGATCGACAGACAATCATCCCTGTAAGTCACCTGTCGAAGCATGTTGATTTCATCATCTGAACGTTCAGTATCAGGAATATCATAATATTGAGAAACACAGTCAATGTATTCAATTCGCTTTCTCTTCAGAACACCCTCCCTTCTATCCGAATTAGGTGGTGCATACCCCTGTAGTCAGCTCATGTTTAAAATTCAAGGTAGCAAAAGAATGTTCAATGATTAATGAACTTATGAGTAAAATTGAAACAAAGTACAAAGGAAGCTTCTCTAGTCCATTTAAATCATCACAAAGCATATAAAACAATGCTAAGCTAAAACTATGGTGTACCAAGACTGCAACAAGAGAAGACCTAGAGATCAACAGATCTACAATTTTGCATCCGAATTCTGAAGGCACTTTTAGATGCATGCACCCCAAATTTCAATCAGTTAAATATATAAAGCATTTTAAGAATCTGTTGAAAAAAAAAAATACTAAAGCCGCTTACAATATATGGTAACCTAAACAAACCCCAGAAGATAAACATAAAAGAACAAAAACCTACAAAAACGAACATCAAGAAGTTACACATAAAGGATAACAAACTATATTCCAGTTTATGTAAATTATTTCTAACAAGTTATATAAATTTTCAACCACCATGAAAATTTTCTATAAATGTCATTTTGTGGGAAGATAATTTCTCTTTTTTTATTATTATTATTGCAGTAAAAAAACTAAGTTTTATTGAAGGAAAAGAAGAAATGAAGATCAAATCCAAAGAAACAGTTGCCTTCTACACAAGGCAAATGACCTCACTCCAATGTAGAGCAAAACTTTAACATCTTTTTTTTGCTAGTTTGATCACCTTCTAGTTCTCTTTCCAATTAACATGAAAAAAAAATCAACAAAGTGAGATAAAAAAGAAAAGAAAATTTTTCACTCCCTTCTCCCCTCTCTAGAATCACAATCGTAATTTTGTTGCAATCGCTGGCCCCCTTTCAAGCTCATAACATTTTGTACCCACACCATTTCTGCATTTTTTGGTAGATCACGCTAAATTTGCTACGGGCACCTTTAATCCTCCAACACCACTTTTGCAACATCAGTTTGCTAGACATGCATCACAAACACATGTCAACACAATTAGTAGAAACTGTTATTTCTTATTACATATGACAAGCTAGTTGGATATCATGTAATAATTGAGTGCGTCTGAAATTAAAGGGAGAGTCTATGATATAACAACTAGTACAAGAACCCGTGCTGAGCATGAATCCGTCCAAACAATTCAAACTAAATATTTATGCAATGGGAAAATAATTATTGACTTGAGTGGCAGCCCAAATACATTGCACAACAGTAAATTTTTTGAAAGAAAACAAATATATATATATATGACTGTACCTATTTTCGCAATTGAGAGAGGTAGAGTACAAAGCACATAGGAAAAGTGAAGTAAAAAAAAATGTAAAAATGGGAACAAAAGATGTGAGCAGAAAGACACTTCCACATAAACGAAAAAAGAAAAATGGGAAAGTTACAAGAGACATGGGCAGTTAAATGAGATGGGTGGTTACATGGGTAGTTATATGAGATGAAATAAGTGTTGAATGGGATAAGAAGTAGGCAGTTACAGGAAACAAGG
This sequence comes from Umbellularia californica, assembly GCA_028538565.1. Lineage (NCBI taxonomy): Eukaryota > Viridiplantae > Streptophyta > Magnoliopsida > Laurales > Lauraceae > Umbellularia > Umbellularia californica. Next base: position 45,138,938 of record JAPQWN010000009.1, read on the forward strand.
GAGGAGGGAATATAGTCAAAATCATAACAGAAGGTCCAAATTAGATTGAAAACCCTTCAGATTAATATAGTATAATTAGACCTGCATTATATGAAGCTGAATTTTGGGAAGAGCTAACAAAAAACAGCTAAATTAGAAGTTGCAAGTTATCCAGTCAAAGGTAATAAAATGGATTGTCTCACAATCATATGTGATCGAACAGTTAATAATATCCAATAAGCTGATTCTGTCAGATGGCCAGTCCACAAACCCACTTTATCTCATGGGACCAAAGGACCCACCAACATGCCATATGTCTCCCTCTAATAATATTGCCAGTTCGTCCTACTCTAATTCATAGATTGAGGAGTAAAACAAAGCTTAGGAAACAGCCCTCACTCCTCGGTGTACCAGAAAATACCATCTCTAAATTCTGAAACAACTACAGAGTCATGCTACCACCTGTCTTTTCCCTTGATTAGGAGGCATTTTATGTTAGAAATAGAACACAGATAAGACCACTGTACATATAAACACCCAAAACCTCTATGTTAAAACCAACAAAAGTAGACTATGTTACCCCTCCTAAAGTATCTAGTATGCAATTTAGTCACATGCTGCATATACAACATCAGAGCTACATGTAAACATTGAAATGAATACTTATTGTAACAAAATGCATTGTTAGTCACGGCTTTTAATGCATGCAAGACATGTCAAAGTAATGTTAAAACTTGAAGCGACTCTTAGGTAAAAAGACCTACCAAAAGAAGCCGCCATACAGTTGGGCGCAAATATGGTGGAACTCCACTCCATGCTAACTCACGCAACGTCTCTATAGGACAGAAAAGATAAAGTAAATAAAACTACAAGCAGAAGTTGAGGACAGCAAATAATAAGTAAAACAATGATTTATAGCTATAGAGTGCAGCATCCAAGTCAGTAGAGATGAAAACGTCACAAGATCAACCAGATAATGTATTATTATTTTGAATTGAATATCTTAAACCCCAGATGGTGTGACAAGAATGTGAAAAAAATAAAGCATAAAATATTTCACCATTGAAAAAAAGAACTGAAACCAGTAAGCTGAAGCACACAGTTTTGTGGTATTACCACAAAAACATATACAAGCAAAAGTGACAACATAGATTTCAAGGATTGCAGAACCTATGTAAACCATTCACGAACAGAAGCAGAACATATCAGAAGAGAGAAACTAAGGGACTGTAAAGAATGCATTAGATAGATTGCACGAAATTATCATATGAAAAGTAAGCATGCAGATAGTAAGTTGCAAAGCAAAAATCAAGTCATAGAAATACAACACATAGATGAACAAGAAGAAATGGAGTATATGACCACAAACTCTAAATACATATGAAATACAAACAGAAAGCTAGGTTTAATGACTAAAAGAAAAGAAAATCCTAACCACAGTAAAAATCTCCTCCAACCATCAGTCTGCACTCTACACTGAAAGCAAGGATCAATAAGGCAATGGGATCATATTGTCTTTCTGGTGAAGGAAACTCAAGTATTTGTTTCAGATCTGTGAAACTTGGATCCTTCAAAAAATCGGGACCACCTAAGTTAAATACTTGGATACTCATAGAAAGACTCCCCCGACATGAACTCTACATTCACTATTGAGCTCCATACAAACTAGTTATTCAGAAATTGTAAACGCCAAGTTACTAACTAACCTAAATTTCAGAGGAGGCTGATGATCAGGTGATGCATTCCATCCATCCTTAGCACAGGTTGAATAGCAAGTAAAATTATCTGTGGGTGCACCAGGTAGAATTGTTCTTTTCTAGAATAATACTCTTTGCAAGAAGCATGGTGAATTTGTTGGAGATGTCTCTGTGTTAGTTTTGGTTAAGGATTAAGGGTGTGGAGTGGATTCCTGTGACGGTCTATGGTCCTTCTATAACTCAGGTTCAGGGACAACTTCAATCAAATCAGATTGTTATAGCAGGCACCCTTGGGCTATTGGTGGGCATTATAACAAGATTAGATTTTCACAAGAGGGAAGGGGGGGGGGGGGGGTGGTGGGGTGGTGAGGGGGTTTGTGAATTTTGTGATTGGATTCATTTTCATGATTTAGCGGATCTATGTTCAAAACAGATTTTACATGGTCAAATAAGCAAGCTGATCTTGTTCTAATAAGGTATGATCAATTTTTGGTGCCTCCAGTCCAGATTAGATGGCTCTCTTTCAAAAACAGATCAGCGAGAATTTTCACGCCCCATTTCTGAAAGTTGTCCGATGTTTCTGGCTACGTTGTGGAGTGTAGCACCAATCCATAGATTTGCTTATGTCCCCTGAAGAGGAGTTTCAAGTTTCAACAGAAAACTCTTCAAAAAGAGATAAAATAGAGGCAAAGTCACGGAACAAAAAGCTTCTCCAGGTGGGGTGGGGGTTGGGGGAAGGGAAGGAGAGAGGATGAGAAGCAGGAATACTAGTTGGGAGGAGAAGCAGAACAATGAGTAGAAAGTGCAGTTTTATAAGGATATACACAGGTGACAATAATTAAAAGCCGCTGCTTGAGGGACTATTTCTCAGTGGCTTACAATCAGCAATGGCAGAATCTCAGGAGTCATGAAGAATTGCCTCTTCAATAGAATTAGTTTGTGCGGTTAACATAAGCTAGAACTTTTGAATTCAGCTTCGGAAATATAACAAAAAATTAGAGCAGACAGATTAGAACAAAGCATACCTAATCTGACAGCTTGTCCAGACAATTCCTTTGTGTACTTTGCAATCCTTGCAGAATCTGTAGACCTAGCCCCCGATACAGACTTCTGGAAATCCCCAGATGTATTCTCACTGTTTGTAACCAATGGTGTCAGCTTACTGACAGTTGATTTCTTTTTTGTGTTATGAGTAATTTGAACTGTCCCCTACCAAAGAAAAAACACAATATCTCGCTTTTAAAGGAAATCCTTCAATTCATTCCTGGAGAAATTTACGCATGGGTACATCAAAAAGTAATCAACATACACAAGTCTGGCAATATTACCTCAGTAGAACTGTCCATATGTTCACCTGGTCCAATAGCATTCTCATAGTAACTCTTTTCAATAGTTGGGGAAGGTATGGGTGAGACAGGTTCATTCAAAGGCTCTGATCTTTGGGTTAACAAAATTTTACCAGGAAAGCTGCGGCCTTTAAGTAACCTGCATGGTATAAATAGACAAATTAATGTTCGAAACAAAAGTAGGAAATGCCACCTACAACAGCCTTATACCATTGACTTATTAAAAGGAGGGGAAGAAGGAGAAAACAATGACAAGAAACATTAAGAAGAAATTTCCTAAGATCAAGAGAGAAAAAATGTGAAGAACAGAATCTCTCTTTCTGCTGACGATAAAACCACTACTGTTATTCACCAACAAAATATTTGAACACTTCTCTATGTGACTCATTTGGATGTGAGGATTGTTGACCTAGATTCCTCAACTCCATGGATTCTTGAGTCCCTCTAAAATATCATGTTCGGATAGATATCGATTTTCTATTTTACGAATCAAAGGCTTTTTAAATTTTAGAGAAAAAAAAATTTGGGGGGCAAATTCTCCCCATATTTACTGTTGCTACAACCACCAAGGTCAAGTTTAAGTCTATCCTCTAGATACCATTTGGTAAGATTTTCAATAGAAAGATTTTCAATAGGCACCCAATGGTAACACGCATTAGTATGGTTTTGCACATTTGAAAGAGAAATTGCTAGTTATTTAATAATTTAACTCAGTAAATTATGTCAGATTATGGTATTCTTTGCCAAAGTATATAAGCAGTCTATATATAGAAGAAATATAGATATCAGAAACCTGAATTCAAGTATTAAAATCTGGGGACAAAGTGCATTTCACAAAGCAGCCACCTGATCCATATTTCAACACTAAACTGCATGGAAAATGCAGCACTTACCTCCAAACCATTTAAAAAGTAATAATTAATTCTCCACTGAGGTCAATGGACTATCTATTAATCAAGCACTACATACACCAAATCAACATAGATGACACATAATTCTAGCTAGCATCACAAATGCAACAAATTAATAACCCAATGGAACATTTCATTCCACATGTGAACCAGTAAACCACAAAACACCATATTTGACATAACCATGAAGGCCTCCACAACAGACTTGACCAGAAAATGCAGATTACTACAATCCAATTGAACTTAAACTTCAGCTCACCAAAATAAGACACCCAAAGAATATCAGGTGAAAATAACAACAGATGCTAGAAGTCAAATCAGCATTGTTTCATCATCTTCTTCTTCATCTAAGCCATATTCCATCAATCTGGGGTTGACTTACCCCCCTTCAAAGGAACAAAGACTTACAAAAAAAATGCAAACATTGATGTAAGAATGACAAATCTGCCTACTTTCCCGCACCCAAAATGCAAAATTACAACAACCCAAATGAGTTTTCCAATTAAATTATTGAATATCAACAGTTCGACTTCCAGATCTGCCAAATCCACTCATTTAAAGGCACTCTAGCTTCAATGTACAAAATCCAATCGAATTATCTAGCCATGGCAGATCACAACAACCGAAAACTATGTAGCAACGCAATGAAAAACCATCCCCCATGAAATTTAACTCACTAAATGCAAAATAGTAAGAGACCCAGATCGATTTTTCTTCTTGGGAGGGGCTGAAACAAAGAGATCAGAGTCATTGAGTTCTTGGTCACTTGTGTGAGATTTCTAGGCATTGAATTTGAAAAGGGTTCAAAGAAGGGATTTTGAAAATACCCTTGAACACTTCTGAGGGTTTGGTTGAATCTCCAGTCGTTGCTACTGCTTTCCTTGTTCCGCTCTTCCTCTTTGCTGTTGCTGTTGTTCTTCATGGTTTGGTGTCGCTGCTTCTTTTTTTTTCTTTGGGGCCTTTTCTACCCGAAAAACGGACAGTGGAACTGTACTGAGGGGCCTGTAAGTATTTGATCCGGACCGTTGATAAGGTGGACCATATAATATAGTTTGGGCAGAAATTTTTGGGGTGTGTTAGTATTGTGAATTTAGCCCGTTGAAATTGGTATCAGGCCGGCCTAGGTTAGAAAACACAAGGTTTTTAAAAAAAATTTGACCTTAGCAGGTTGGGCTTGGACAGTAATTTAAAATTCCAAGCACGCACGAGATGAGATTTGAGATGGGCCGCTCAATTTGAGGCTGGGATTGGACAAACCCGGATAGGCCTATCCAATATTCGGGATGGGATTGACAACCCATGCCCACATAGGCCAAGGTGTGCATGGAGAATTTCATGTGCACCTTGTAGTGGAGCCCACCTGATCGGATGGACTACACAAGGCTGCTCCATTGGATCGAATGTATAAATTCATTTAGGGGGAAAAAAATTGTGGGCCTTTGATCAAGGAGTAATGATGATCGGGTGTGTTCCATATTTTATAAAGAGGTAGGCTACAACCAGATCTATCGATTTCCAGCCATCCCAAGTGGGCCCCACAGCAAGGTGTGCATGAAAATTCCCATGTGCATCGTGTGTGGGGATAATTTGGGCACAATTTTTCTTCTATGGAAGATATTGCTTCTTCATCCACACCGCTGATCTCTATTGGGCCATTATGCGAACTGGGGATGGCTTGAAAACAAAATCTGACCATCTGAACTCGCCGATTCATGGAAGTTCGAACAAAATTTTCTCCTACGAGCAAACAAGGTGTTCAAACTCATGGGACCCACTTAAAAACATGTCTATCAGTGGTGGGGAGGGAGACTAGATGGAAAAAAGATCACCATTTATTCATTTATAGATAAGGGTCAACAAAAAAAAAAATCAGCTTCATCAAAATATCATAATCCTTGATTTAACAGACTTGGCCTGTTTCTTTGCTGAAATTCCAGGAATTTATGTCCTGAGAATTCCTGACATGGTGGAATTCTTGGATACTCCTTTGGTTTTAAGCATCCAGGAATTCCACCAAAATGCAAAGGGAGTGGAATTCCTGGATTCCCAAAAGTCAAAAGAGATATTTTATTTGCTGGAATTCAGAATTTCGTATGAAGAAACATGAAATTCAGAGATTCAGGGCCAGCATGTCACATTATGTCCAGGCATTCCTGGACATGGTGAATTCCTGATAGAAATCCTACTAAAGAAATAGGGCCTTAAAGTTTGATGATGACTTTTTAATCATATATTTTCTCTAGATTCAATCCAACTGTGAGTAAAAAATTGATAAGCACATAGCTGGTGCAACAACATAGATAGAAAAGAGTGTGAAAAGGGTTGCATAGGTCAAAAGTGGGCCAAAGTGGGCTCCATAGAGCTTCATAGAAGTTTTTCGGTAATTAGATGCGGTTAATATCCACTAATATGAAATTTGAAAGTTTTTGAATCAGAATCCTTGTCAGCATTGTGTCCCTGTGCCTATTTGGTTAGAGGATTTATGACAAGGAATTCATAGATTTATTGGGAATTTATAACATAATGTAACATCTTGTCTCTTGATCCTTCCAAATACTTCCGTTTGATGCAAGAATTCAGAATTTAAGATTGCATAAAATTGCACTTTTGGCCTTATGAATTCCCACCAATTCAGCATACCAAATGCTAGAGGGGGTTGACTAGTTGTAATTCTACTTTGAAGGGCCGCATTCAGAATTGGAACTCTCAAGACTCTCTCAAACAAGAATTCTCACAATTTTTTCCAAACAAACACACACAACAAAGAAAGATCTGTTGGCTAGGGATGCAAATGAGCGGAGATGAGTCATGAGTGAACTTACTGGGGATGCAAATGAGCAGAGGTTTTTTTTTAACCAGCCTCAAGTTCGATCTCAGCTGCCTGATTCACAACCTAAGCTCTAGCTCTAGTTAAGCTTGAGGTATCAAGTTTGAGATCTGTTCGTCCTCCCTCTATCAAAATTGACTATTGCGTAGAAAGAAATGAATTTAGAGCTAACTGTAACTTATCCAAATGCAAGAGATGTAGATTTATACGTGTAAATCAATTTGCTTGATTTTCGTTTGTTTATATAGAATTGAATGCATTGGAATTCATTATCAAACAGCCTGCTAGAGAGGATTGTTAGAGGAAAGAAAAGGCAGCAGGTGTGACAGATGTAAGATAGAGAGTATCCGAACTTTTGGGACATTCATTTTTCGCGTCCTCAATTCATTTTATATTAAAGGGGAGGTTATCCAATGATCGTTTTTGGATATTTTTATTTATTTGCTCATGTTTTAATAGCTATTAAAATAAAGGTCTTAGAATACCTTATAATTATCCTCAACAAACGGGGCCCTTAGCACTTGTTAAACACATGGCTCTTTCCAAATATAATTTCCTAAAAAATCAAAGCTAAGATCACAAGAGTTGAAAAAAGTTGTTTGGATATCCCCAATAAATTTGATAATCTAGAGAGTATAGTTCCTAGCTGCTCAGAAATTGAGTTTTTGGTACCCCAGCTATAGGGGGCTGGGACCCCTCCTCGGGTGAGGGTAGTAGATCTCGGGTGAGGTGATGGAGCCGTCGGGCAAGGGAAAAAGATCTCGGGTGAGGTGACAAAGCCCTCTGCTGAGGGAAGGTATGGCATGTCCAAGGTTCGAACCATGGGCAATTAGATGATAACTGCCTCCTCTTACCAGTGAAGTAAGATGCCATTCTCGAGAGACTGAGTACTACGTTGCAATGGAGTAACAAGCAACTTGGTTCACAAGTAAGTAGAGGTATCCATGCCTTTCAGCTAGGAATGTAAACAGGTCAGGTTCCTTTCAATCCCCTCAATCAGTTGCATGCATCCAAGTGGAATATATGGATAGAGGTGTACAGTCAACGTGGACTATGTTTTTGAGAGTGTAACCAGGCCAAGCGTGAGTTGGGACATCTTTTTGGGTCACTAGATCCCATGGACCAATAACCATAACCACAACAAACCCAATTTTCAATGGGCCTGAGTATAAGTCAGCACCTGCTCCAATGGACCATAGACTGCCAACCAGTTGGGACCTGTTACATGTTGTAAGAATAAGTAGCCCACAAACCTTCTAGTTTTTCAAATTGTGGGTGACCAACCAGGGTCCAAAAATGAACCATTTTACTCTTATGTGGGTGACCAAATAAATTGTGGAGGAGTGGCAATTCCTGATCCAACCCTCCAATGGAACGTGCGCTTGACCCAGTAATTCAGGGTCAAGGTCACTTTGAGTTAGGTTACAATTTTGACTCAATATATAAATCAGTTGGATTGGGCTCAGGATGAGGCCATATTTCTTACTATTTAACCTTCCAGCCCTATCCAAACCCAGCCCAACTTGACTACTGGAGTGTGATCTGAAAACCAACTCAAAACCCTACTTGTTAATTAAGGGTTTAGGTTCATCTGATGCGCCATGGGGACGAAAACGGGTCAGTTTAGAGTCAGGTTCATAGTGCACCTGAATGCATACCCAATTTGGTAATAAGAACTTACCTGGTTCAAGTCCAGGTTAGAGGGCTGATCCCACACCCAAATGTAAATTAAGGGCTGTAACCTGAACCCAAATCAAATTCCAATTTCTTATATAAACTTAGTATGCATGAGTACATATGTAACATATAGATTTGGGTCCTTGGGTATGAAATCTGTGGACTAAATCGAACCTGAAGGTTATTCGGATCCATGAAGTGGAACAGAACCCAGACCTGGATCGCAGAAAGGAGTCGAAATATTGGACCGACGCCTATATTTGGGCTCGGGTCCTTTGGATATTCAGTTACTTGGGGATCCATTTTCGTCGCTACTAACAAAGGTGACCTAGATTTTTTAAAGATCAGAAGACCATGGCATCTATCTATGTGGGCTTTTTTCCTGGACTGTTGTTGTGTGTCTTGTGAAATTTAGCCCAGCTCTAGACACAAGCAGTCTTGGATGGAAAGCTTTCATCATAAATGCTGTAGATGCACCCCGGAATTGAAGATTATGGTGAAGAGCCCATTGGCAATGCAAAAAAGAAACTGGTACAATGATGCCAAGAGAAGAAGGATTTGTAGATCAGAGTTGTAAATGCGTCGGGTTTGAGGGGATACAAGCTACACATAAGTTGGGATATTGTAAGGCCCCTGACCTCAACTGGGTGGATTGGTGTTAATCATTAGGATTAAGGTTATTTAATCGATCTTAGTAGCCTCATACGTTAGATTTAGTGGGGAGGTTAGCTCCAATGACTTTCAGAGTCATCCGAGTACGTATGAGGTTAGTAAGGGGTGTTTCGTGATTTATGCAAACTAGGAGGCGATAGATGCAATTTTAGAAAATCGATGTAGTTGGGTGCATTGGGTAGTTCTCATCATGCATGACATTTCCTATGTTGTGCCCGTGGTGACCCAATGGCCCAAAACCCAACTATGAGGCCATTTGCAAATACTCCCCAAAGCCCTTGTTTGTAATTCTCTAAAACCCTCTATACAAAACGAAAGCCCTTATTTGTAAATTTCCTAAACCATCCCTACAACTACAAGACCCAAATCCCTTCATTTTAGCCTCTTCACTCTCTCATCTCGTGGTTCAAGCTCTCAAGGATAAGGAACCCCAATCTCCTCCAAGACTTCCAAGCCTCCCTTGGGCACCACCATCATCTCCATCTTCTTTTTCTCCATTTTCATTTTCTAGGCAAGTTATTCATTCACAATCTTCATGTGGTTTCATTTGCTTCATGCTAGGACCATGCATTCATGCCTTAGATGCATTTTTTCTTGCTCTTTGGCATGTAGGCAAGTGAATTGTAGCTTTTGGAGTGGTGGGGGTATGGTCTTGGGCAAGAAGCTTGGAAAACACTGGGCACCAAAAAGGAGATTATGTGCAAGTCAATTTGAGGCAAGTGAATAAATGTTTGAAACACTATATTTATGCTTTGGCTTGTTGATTCCATGCTTTTATTAATGTAGCTAACCCCATTTAAGCTCATTTATGTGGTTATGGATGGTAGGTAGGATCTTAATGTGCAATGATGGTGAATTGTGTAATGGCCCTTTAAAAGGTGAAATGATTGGTTAAATGGAAACCTTAGACTGCCCTTAGGTTGTGCTAGGGCCCCATTGGAGTTTGGAGATGGGGAAAAAGGTAGCCCAAAATCCACCCTGAACCCCTTCCAGGTTCGGTTTCTAAAGGGTCACGGTCGACCGTGGAAGAGTCATGGTCGACCGTGAACTGCACTACGGTTAGCTCTCGGCTAACCATGAAACCTTTCTGTCTCCAGGTTATTGTAGCACTTGAGACCTTTTAATGATGAGCTCACCGTGGAGACTCCATGGTTGACCGTGGGTTGGCTCGCTGTCAACTGTAGAATCCATTTCTTGAATTTGGGATTTTGGGAATTTGGGACCCTATAATTAATAAATAAGAATCGAACCAATGGTAAGGGTGTGTGTGAGTTTCACACCTCCTTACGGGTTGTCTAGTTATGTATTTAAGACCCATAATGAACTATGTGAGTGGCGTAGCAGAACTCCGAGATGCTAATAACTTTTGAAGCACCAAATGATTACACAACTCATCCTGGGCCCGTGTAACCACTATTGAGCAACCCTTGCCATAGGTTGGTTTAATGTCTATCCCTTTGACTCTTTAATCGTACAATCCGAGTAGGTTGGTAACTCGGTGTATTACATGACATGTGCATGTATCAACTATGCACATCAATCTTTTATTGTTTAATTTGATGTGTAATGGACCTAATATGGAGAAGGTGGGATCTATGTACTATGTGGTTGGTGTAGTAGCGAGTAACCTGCTAGGAGGTGTTCCGGCCTAGTGGATGGGTATCGGAGAGTACTCGATTTGTGGCTATGGATATGTTGGTTGAAACACACATGTGGAATAGTTCATCTTCGATTTACTTTTGTTTGTCGATTTGGTGGTGGTGATACCCAATGAGAGTCTAGCCGGGATACTGTGTCTGTGAGGTGTATGGTCTTTGATCCATCGAGTCAAGCACCATTAGGTGGATTCAGCCTCCCACGGTTTAGGGCGTCTCCCCATGGTTAGGGATCATTTGTATACATATATGTTACTGTCTACGGATCGAAAGGTGAACAATGAGTATTATGTGAGTTAATATGCGGTCCTTCTATTTACATTTATTTTGACCGGGCTCGCCTGGGGTTACATTATGCTTTAGCCTATGTGGAGTAATGCCACATTATTAGAGTGTACAGCTAGGATTATGTCTTCGTATGATTTGTGTGGTTTATTATCTATTCACGCTTTTATGCCTAGCTTTCCGTTCATTGTCGTCCTTGTGATCTTTTATCATTGCTATTCTATTTTGATACAGATTACATTGTTGCTCACATTAATTTATTTAACTACCAGAATTTTGTAAGTTGATGATGCTATAGTTGGTGCTTAGATACCGTTGTCCCCATTGAGCCGGAGGGCGCGCGAGGTGGACTAGGAGCTTTTGCAGGATAACAAATATCATGAGTGGAGCACCTGACTACGTAGTTTGAGGTCGTCGTGGCCAGCGCTGGAGAGTCATACATAGACCCTTGGACTTTTATGTTTTGAGATTATAGATGCTTATTCTGTGGCCACGGTTTTATTATCGGCCTGAAACTGGATTTTTACACAAAATCATATTTAAAACTTATGCATTTCTGCTACTGGCACCCGCTCTGCTATTACCCTTTCAAGTTTTCTTTCCAATCCAATTCGGTTGTTTTGAAACACACATCAACACTCTTTTTTCATAGAACTTTTATACCGTTGTAATCCTAATCTAAACAAAATCTAAATCTCGTAGGTTTCAGCATTTTGAGCTGAAAGCTTGAAATGCCTTTGATTGAAAGTAACTCAAATTATTTCCTTCTTTTTCTCTACTCCATTTTTACACAAATTGAAAATTAAAACCATGTTTTGACCTTTTTAACCATAGAATCTGTGTCATAGCCCTGCCCAATTCAGTATGATATGACTTCCCAAGCAGTCAGCCATCCCGATACTTCTCCCGTGCGAGCAGGCTTAACTCCGGAGTTCTCATAGAGTCCGAAACCACATGGCTTTAAAACGCATCATGTTGAGTTAACACAATGTTTGATTTATAAAACCAGGGTCAGGACTTGGATATTTCCGATGCGGGAATAGCGGAGACTCACCGTTGGAAGCCCATGATTGACACGTTACGTCCTATGGTTAAAGGTGCCACCCGGACCTAGTCCTCACAAACTGCCTAGTAGTTTCGGTGGTAAGGTACCTCCCTCTATAAAAAAACAACAAGGGATCAATCCTACTTGTAGCGCTGATGGTTAAGGGACTTAGATACATTAAATAGATTGGTTTTTCGCTTCCTAACAGCTTACTTAAGCTTTTGGGATGTATTGGTTTGTCTTAGGTCACATGGCCAGGCACTAGATCACATGGGAAGGCACTTGCGGATTGCAAATTTGAATGATGTTCTGTTTGAGGGGGTGTTAAGTAGATTGGTTTTCCATTTCTTGATAACCTAAGCCTTTGGGATGTATTGGCTAGTCGAAATTAACCGATTGTTTTGTGTGCGTGTGTGTGTGTGTGTGTGAGAGAGAGAGAGAGAGAGAGAGAGAGAGGGAGAGAGAGGTGCGAGTATTTACTTGATGCTTAAACAAAAGGAAAGAAAGAAAGTGCTTTATAACTGTGAGAGAGAGAGAGAGAGAGTATTTACTTAATTCTTAAACAAAAGGAAAGAAAGTGCTTTATGACTATAATATTTTATACTTAAGGATTTGTCTGATTGCAGTTGTCTTTCATGTGTCCAAGAAACTTAAAAACTACAAAGAAGATGACAAAGGCTCGTCCTTGCACATCCATAATACGACACCTTGAGAAGCTAATGTAAACAACTCACTAAAAAATAATTATCATAAATTACATATCTCTCTCTCTCTCTCTCTCTCTCTCTCTCTCACATCAGTTGATATTAGTCAATTGAGTATTGTTTAAAAAATGATTTCTATTAGGGTATGGTGTTACTTCTGTTGTCAACCTATTATTAATGGTAAACATAATATGCCTAAACAATGCTTAAACCACATGCCATTGAATCTTGTCATTCACAAAAGAACTCTATCACCTTCTGTTATTTCTATGGAAATTTACATATAAGCACCTGTAATTGTTGCCAATTGTAAATAACCACTTATCTTTTCTATTTTCACAAATAACCACCTCTAATCTGAAAATATCCATCAATCACCTTGACTATAAGTCAATGGCAGATTATAATCAATTGAAGAAATTCACTATAGTTAGTCTTAAAAGGATAAAATTCATTAGAACAGCTTCATTCATATTAAATAATAAGTGATGACTTAGAAAGACAATTACATATGTCATTATGTCAGATCTACAAAAAAAAAAAAATCATCCTTTTACAATAAAAGATACTGAGTTTCATTGGTATTAAAAGGAAAAATTGATATTCAACTGCAAGTTTAAGTGATTTATTGAGATCTTAAATTAATAGCAATGATCAGTTGTAAAAAATAAAAAAATAATTAAATAAAAACCCACATATCTCTATTTATCTTGAAACTTGAAAGAGGTGTCAGTTTGTCACAGTTATGCTTTGCAAAGTGTATCAATGTATCCCAACATGTTGATCCTGACACATTTATGCCCATACATTAACTTAACCTAGAAGATCAATGGTCCACATGCAATGCACCTATATGGCCCACCAGATGAATGGACTAACTTCTGTGATACTGCAATTATAGTAGGCACACCACTCAGCCACACAATTTTGGTAACAATCTCTGTCAGACATATGCACTGATTGGTAACAAACGCTTTAATGGTTGGTGTTCCTTGTCGAAGAATATAATGAGGTTAGTCACGTTAAGAGTGGCCCAGAAAGAGTCCTATCATAAAACAGCAATCTTTAAGTAGGCTTTTGTCAAGGGAAGTTTCAATTATTTTGTCTGCTAGCATGTGCAGCCATAGCACTTTCCATGGGGTAACCATCCCCTGCAATAAATCATGATGCTATAAGGCGAGCCCAAGAACAAATCCATCAGTGGGGACCATATCTTAGATCCAGATTGCTCAAGATCATGATCCCCCTATATATTATATATTGGTGATGGTCGAAAATTACCTCGAATATGAGTCGGGCCTTCCATTTGATTGATCATGTGTAAAGAATGTGATTAATATTGAAGAATTGAAGGGAGTATATTGATCAACATGTTGTACAAGTGATCAACCGAAAAATGCGCCTAACTCCATAGGATGAAATTTGGCCTAGCTAGTGTCAATAGACAGATGACTGTGACTTTGAGCAACTCAACTTAAGAGGTGGGCCTAACTGATATGTTTATATAGTTGGCCTTGGAGGATATGGGACCATCTATAAAAAGCCCAACGATGACTATGAGTGGATCAGATCAGACCATAACCCAATTGGACCCAACCCCAAAAATACTAGACAAAGCCATAGTTAAGTGAACGCTTGTGCATTGGCCCTTTTTTGGGATCAAATTAGGCGTTTAGGCCCAAATCGTTAAACAGTCACAAACCATGGATATAACCAATATCTTGATAACAATTCAGAAAGAATGGTAGCTCAAATGGTTGGATACTCCGTTTCTCACTTAACTACGTAGGGTTTGATCAATGGATTTTTCTTGTCACCGGAGTAGTCTATTTTTTCCATGACTGGGTTCTCTCACGGGTCCCGAGCCCCTAGGTTGGGTAACCAAAAATAAAAAGGATCTCGCTAATAATCTTGTGCTTGGAATCACTCTAGACTTGGGCATGGAAACTAGTGATTATATATGTATGTATGTGTGTGGGTCTTGTTTACGGTGGACCCATCCAAACCCTACATGTGAAGATTTCCTGCTCAAACATGAAATTGTGCACTTTTTATGTTCATGAAACTCATTCAATCCCACTAATAAAGGGTTATTCTTTGCAATGGGCATCAAAAAACTATGCTGCATCATCAGGTGTTCCTCGCCATTCAATGAAAGCCATGCAAATTAAAGAACCATCAGGGTAGATTAATGGAATCTCATCATCCATTTCATAGCTTCTATTTGATGGAAAGTTTTTCATCATCCATTTCATAGCTTCTATTTGATAGCTAAAAATGTCTACTGAGCTCAATTTTGGAGAATAAATGTCTTAATCTAGATAATAGAGAGTACCCTTTATTTGATGGGATAGGCCGGTGAGCCCCACGAACCCTCAGGTGACCCATTTTCTTATTTGAGCATAAATTCTCTTCTCAATTCAAATTGAGGTCCAACTTCCCTATGCAGCCTATCCCCTAATCAAGTTTAACCATATAGTTTAACGGGAAGTGCTCCTATGAGAGACACTCTCACCAACTTTATGAGAGATGGGTGGGGGCCCTCACTTTTATATCCACTCTCACCAACTTAAATGCAAGGACCTCCAACTTAAATGTAAGGGCCCCCACCCATTTCTTACCAAGTTGGTGAGAGTGTCTCTCATAGGAGCACTTCCCTAGTTTAACTTTACCCAAAAAAAAAAGTTTAACCATACCGTTGTTATTGGATGCAATACAACAGTGATAAATAACATGATGCACCCTTGTCATTAAAGCACAAAAGGTCTAGATCTAGATAATATTCACCCATGCCTTCCTCAAAAGGGGAAACTAAAAGGGGAACAGTGCCCACATTTGTACCATCTACATTGCTGAGACCAAAAGGCAACTTGGTATCAGTATCATAGTACTATCCCATAAATTAGAGCTACCTGAACATTTAATTTAGAATGTACCTAAAAATTCAAAGGAGGCCTCATAACTTTATAATCCCACCGACCAAAACGAATCCAACAACTTTCAAGTATCCAATGTGACCTTTACTCAATCTTCAACCTCCATGCTTTTTTATACTCTACATTTCTGACTTTAGATTTAAGAATCTACCTCACAATGATGTGAGTTTGCTCCTAAATGATATCTGCCCATTTTAATTGGATCATGTGCATGCATGTTTCACATTACAGTCAGCAAAATTTATGGATTAAATTGTGGAGGCATGTAGCCAAAAAGAGGCATTGATCATAGGATTCTTCTCCCACTGGCAATTATTGGGTGTCAAATGAATGGTTGAAAGATGGAAAGCAATAAGCATTTTGGAGTGTGTTGAATATGCAAGGAGACCCATGATTTAGACCATTTGGGATGGATGTGATGTATAGTAATGTGGGGGAGGTTTACCTCTGTAGAGGATGGAAAACTAATACATATGCCCCAATAAGTATTTTGGTCTTCCTTCCAATATTTTAGCCATATGCCCCAATAAGTATTTTAGTCTTCCTTCCAATATTTTAGCTAAGAGAAAATTACCAAAAAGACCACTTTACATGTCTACAGCACCAAAAAAGGCTCCAAGAGGTTTTACGTAACAGAACCGGCCCTACCGCCAAAACTTCTTCTTTTTTTTTTTTCCCTTTTTCAAAGAACAACGATATTATCACCCAACAAACCTTACATACGAGCAAATATTTTTGTATCATTGCCCGTTGTATTGTTTGTAAGATATAATCGTCTCTGTCAGGAAACGATATGTTGTTGCCTACTTTAATATTTTCTATAATTGTTGTTGTTGTCTAGCGACAATATCGTCTCCCAGCAGAATTGATTTTACAGTTATTTGGTCATTTAATTGTGTGCAACAAATACAGATATTTGAAAGTTCTACATTTACAACATACTGCATTTACATCTTCTATGCAAACCTACATCAACTTTTACAACAATAAATACGAACATTATAAAAAAAGAACATCCATTTACGACATCCTCTATTAACAACATCCTCCATGCAAACATTAGTAAATCTCGCCTAGAATAAATGTCAACATTATAAAAATCATCAATTTACAACATCCTCCATGCGAACATTGTTAACATCGCAAATGCAAACATTATAAAAATACAAAATCCTCCATCTACATCCTTGCAAGTCCTCCAACAAAAAAGGAGCAGTTGTTTATAAATATATTTCTTTTATTTAAGAAAAAATTTACAACAACTCATTTAGATTCAAGCTCCCCCATTCATATCCATTACCCACGGCTTTAGAGCATATCTAAATTCAACCTATGTGCATTTAATTCCCAACACCTCTTGAATATTTCTTACTAAGTCAGTCGACCTACAAAAAACCAAACAAAGATATGGAATTAAATGGCTAAATCTAAGAAAGTATTAAATACATATATAATATATACTCACAAGCTATACACTCCTTAAATATCAATTGAGGTGACCAGCACAATAATAAGTAAGAATGGTCAAAGAGATTTGAAATATGAGGCATTTCATACTCTTAAAATATGCATATGAAGTTACATACGAAAAAAAATTCTCAAGATTTCAAGTTGTAAGTCCCGATTTGAACACAATAAGGAAAGGGAGAATAATTATAGTGGAAAAAAAAAAGATTGAATACACAAATGACTGAGTAAATACGAAATCAACTCAATTTCAAGTCGCAACAATTCTCACGTTACATGAAGCACATCTTTAATCAAATAATACTTTATTCAAATAGGAGTCACATGCTCATCTAGGAATCACCAGTAAGGTTATACTCAAATGCAAATAAAGCATGAGTTAAAACAAGAGGCTAAAGTGTCTCCAATACAAATTTAAACTCATCGTAGCTTCTGTACGTTCCTAAAAATTACGGACTTGGTTTAGGTGGTGATGAGGGTTTACAGAGAGGCTGTTTAAGCTGAACAGGAACGTCTCTGATGATCCGAAATCTGAAAGGGAAGAGAAAACAGAGGTCAGGGCCCGAGGCTGCTGTCAGCCAAAGGCACTCCGACGCCTGAGTTAATGCAGTCACTGAACTAGGGTGAAGTGAGGAAGAAGATGTCAGCAGAATCAACAGGATATAGACTGTATTCTTGCGTACTTTTTATGGGATTACCATGCAGGTATATATAGGAGAGAGTAGAAGGTTCCATAGTCGAGGTGGGTGGGGATACTTGTCCCATCAGCCCACCCCTAGGATCAAAGTAGATGAGGATACTTGTCCCATCGGACATCCCCTCAAATCCCTCACATAAATGTGGACATGATAGGGAAGGTCCCTTATCAGTATTTGGCGGCCACCCTATCTGCAGGGTGCTGTGTACTGCAACTGTCCCATCTCATAATGGAGATTTAGACGCCCGGTATTCACCTCGGCGCGTGGCCGAACTGGAGAGGATCCGGGGTTGAGGGTTTGACTGCTGGAATATGAGATACCGACCTCCAAGGGAGTGTGTTCGGTTCTCTTTACCGATGCAGATCGGGTCTCGGTACTTGCTGGCCGAACTGAACGAGACCGAACTCAGAGCAAGCACCCCAATTGGTACTGCTACCAAACTGGGAGACAATTTCTGGATTATGGAAATACCCTACACAGCTTCCATGCACCGACTAGAGCTGCACCTGAAAGAAAATACCAAATCAACTCAATTTCACAATCCTACTCCAAAAAAGCATACAAATCAAAGCGTAAATCAAATAAGAGCAATGTATTTTCTAGACCTAGAGACGTGTTGACGAATGCGGAGACAGAGTCGCAAACCTTGTTCCATTTCTAAACTTTGAGAAGCTTTTATGGATCAAATTTGAGGAGTTTGAGGGAAGCTAGGGTTTTTAATGGGATGATGGTTTTGGTGGTGGTGGTGGAGGTGATGAGAAGAGAGAAGGATGGTCTCTTAAAGAATGGAGTGGTAATTGAATTTGGAAGAAGGAAGGAATAGAGATGGAGAGAGGAGGAAATGTGTGTGTGATTCGTTGTTGGGAGAAGCAATGGTTTAATGGTGCGGGAAAGTAAAAGGGGGAGGATAGAGTGGAAAAGGGCGTGTGGAGAAGAGAAGCATCGTATAAGAGAGAGAAAGCTTGGAGGAGAGGAGCATCGAAATCGCAGAAGAAGAGAGGCACTAGGAAGAAGAAAAGGGAAAAACGAGTTTCACGCCCAATGCAATGTGTAGAGGAGCGGCGATCATGTGTAGAAGAAAATGAGAAAGTCCCTAAGGGATCACTCCGGTTTCAAAATATCTATGTGGCCTTTTGGTTTAGGGGCCATCTAGGGTATTTTTCTCAAAAACTCCTCTTTATATATTGAATGATTGTAATTTTTTTTTTTTTGGCCACTTTACTCAAGCTAGCTTGGAATACTATTGGGTCAGAGCTTTCATTTTCAACTATGATGACTTAAGTTAGTTTCAAGCAATTCTTTTGGATATTATTTTTTCAGTATTGGATATTGTTTTTTTAGTATTTAACCCAAGGGAAATTTCCCAATCACCATCACTCACAGTGATATGAAGGAATTAGACATAACAAAGGGAAATTATTTGGTGAAAAGATAAAGAAAGATCATTGTATTTAGAATACATGGTTTCATACAATTTAAAACCTAGAAATGACTACACTCACTAACATTAAACTAGATTGTCCTGACAATTACTTAGATCAAAATAAGAAATAATGAAAGAATTATTTATATATACAAGTATTTAAAAATTTAAAGACAGAGAGTGATTCCTATGTTCAATAAAATAAGTCAATACTAAGTTCCATGGATCACCAGTTCCTTTCATTTCTATCGCTAATATTTTCTTTGCTATATTGGGTTAGTGGTACAATACATGTGTGATAATGTTGTCAGCATTTTTAATTGTTATTGATTGCATTTTCAAATACCTAAAAATGTGGCATTGTCAACATTTTTTTTTTTTTGGGTAGAATTGTAACAGTTTTAAAAGACTGAACTGAACCATTATCCTTAGACCTTTTAATTTTTTAATGATTTCTTTAATAGAACCTTTGCCTTCACCAATTTGATGGCTTGTATGATGTTAGGATCAATTTCCTATGAGAGGTATTGGCTATCAAAACATTGTGCTTAGCATTAGAGGAAGCCCTATCCCTCTCAAAGTGGGCCATCCACTATTGATCTCAGCTGTGAGGAAGCTGATTCTAACTTTTGAAACATTATGTAAAGGAAATTTTTTAAATCTTGCATTGGATTGGACCTCTTGCTAACTTTAACATGTTTCTTTGCTGGAATTCATGGAATTTTTATATAGAGAATTTTGAAGTTTTCAAACATGGTAGAATTCATGAATGCTGCCTTGTACTTAAGCATGCAGAAATTTCACCAAAAAACAAAAAGCAAAGGGGTTGGAATTCCTATAATCCTCAAGGTTGTTTGAGACCTTTTAGATGGCTAGAATTATGAAATTCTTGTGAAGAAGCGTGGCATTTGAAAACAATAGCGGATAAGATGTCGTATCATGTCCAAAAAGTCCTAGTATGGTAGATTCTTATCAGGAATTCTTGTAAAGAAACAAGCCCTAAGGATTTTTAAGACAATGCATTTTATAAGTGGCTAAAAATTAAGAATCCAGAGGTGAATAACAATAAATAAATTTCTTATTAAATGGAAAACAAATTAAATGAAGGAATGATTGCAAATGAGTATCTAGCCATCACTCTAGGATCACTCAGGAATTCAAATGCCGAAAAGGTCGTGGTCGTATCGCCTTCACCCCTCATCTCACCTCCTTCATCCCTTGCCTCTTTATTAATCCTACCATGGAGCTCATTTTGACTATGAATTTCTACATATTCACTTTCCATGTTTTTTAACTATCAATGCCTACAAGCCAATGTCTTTTCTTTCACATTTTCTCTGAAAGAGCGGTGGCTTCAATCTAAGAATGTGACCTAATGGAATTGTTTCTTGTTTCTTCTTTTAATTAATAACAAGTTTATGTGGTAGGTAGTTCGAAATATTTTGGGAGCTTATAACAAGAAAAACACAAGGCTATCACAATTAAAACTAAAATGGTCACAATTTTGCCAAAACTAGGATAAAATTAAGTTGACTTAGTATGAACTCAATTAAACAGTCTCCATTTACCAAAACTAAGAAAAGAGTTTATTAAAAAGCATTTGTACTTTTTAATCATGCGTATTTATTTATCGACATTTTACTTATTTGGCTCGATCAAGTTTGGAAATTGACTTGATCCTTCACCAGTTTTTCAAGTGAAAATTTAAGGTTCTTAAACAGTTTTTAACTATATAAGAAATTATATCATTGTCACTTAGGAGATGAAATGGTAATTTATAATAAAGAACTTAAGAAAGTTTTATTTATCATCCCTTTCTTCTCATAGAGGCTTGATTTTGATTGTTTGGGGTCAGCTTTTCAACTATTTAGTTACTCGTATTCAACCCCAATGAGTAGCTCAGTTGGCCTAGGACCACAGTTTGCAGTCAGAGGTTGTAGGTTCGAAATCGCACTACTACACTGGGGCTATAGGGGAGTTTACTCGGCTTTCCTTTGACCCAAAGGGAGTAGTCCAGCCTAAAGGGTTGGTAACCCTCATATATATATATATATATATATATATATATATAGAGAGAGAGAGAGAGAGAGAGAGAAACTTACTCATACTCACCCTTTTTCATATTGAGTTGTGCTCTTCGAGTGCATTTGGTTGTAAAAAAAACATAGATAATGTACTATTGAATTACTAGCACATAGGATACGTTTCAATAAAAAAAAATTTACATGGTTGAAATACATTTCCTCTCTTTTTGGGGTTTAAGCAAGAAAAAAAGGCCACATTAAATCGTACCAAAACAAAGGCCGCATGAAAAATAAATAAGTAAACAACCCAACCATCTTTTCATTTGTTATTTTCCTTGAAGAAGTATATTTTAGGAAATCCTAGTAGCCAAACAAGACCTTTGTGAGCCCACAATCAAAGATGTTATCTCAAAATGCTCAAGTCTTGTCCTTTTGTTCTCTGTGAGAGAGAGAGAGTTATACTTGTTGCTTGTCCATTTTATCATTCTTGCAACACCTGAGTTCTTTGTACAGTTGATGGTACCAATAATTAAGCATATGTCAAACTACTTCAAATGGTTTTTTTTATCAACAATGGGCTGTCCTAGTTTTCTTTCGCATCATCTTCCTGACTTGGCAATGCAGTAATGAAGCCATTTTTTATGATAAAATGTCTGATGGCCTCTCTGACTCAACCTGAGCCTTGCTGAGGGATGTTCACAAGCCCTTTTATATGATACTTTCCATTTTTATTTTTTTTTTGGGAGACATCTCTCCTCTGACTCCCTAATCCTTTTGTTGGCCATTTTTTTCTTCATTTTATTGGGCCTTTAAGAGGATGTACAGTTTCTGCTCTACTTCATTTTATTTTGGGGCGTTTTTAGCTTTGCTTTTTTTTTTTTTTTCTATTTTAATACAAGTCTTATCTTTGAGCAAAATAAAAGAAATTTTTTTTCTAATTTCTCTTATATTCTTTTAAATTTCTTATACATACATGCATTTCTGGTTCTCTTATTTCTTCTTATTACTTTTTTTTTTTTAGCTCGATGGTTCCCAACCCTTTGGGCTGGACTAATCCCTCCTGGCCTAGAGGGAAGCCGGGTAAACTCCCCTATAGCCCCAGTGTGGTAGTGCAGTTTTGAATCTACAATCTTCGGGTGCAAAACCGTGGTCTTTGGCCAACTGAGCTACCCCTTGGGGTTATTTCTTATTATTACATCAAATATTTAGATTGGAGATTAAATCTAAACCTCTTTTCGTCAGTTCCTTAACGAGGAACATTCGAAGAAAATCTCTATATTAGGCTAATCAACTTTACCACTTGTAGGGTGCCTCCTAGCTTTTTAATTACTCATTTCAGCTGACTTGAGAGGAATTTTCATTAATTCCCCTGAATTTTACTGAGTCACAAAATACTATACACATTGATTGGATAGGCATTTCAACTAACTGAAAATTCTATGATTTTCATCTCCCTCATTCATTGACGTCCACGGGGCAGGTCGGGTTTGGATGGGATAAATTTGAGATGGGGCAGATTTAAGTTTACCCAACCTATACTAAACCCGCCCCGTTTAAAATGGCCTATCTTTCTTTCTTTTTTTATAAGGACAAAAACTCACACTCACCTCCTCAAAAATTGGACGTGTTTGGGTGGATGGTGAATTCAATTGAGGTGAGGTAGAGCCACCATTATCGGACAATAAAAGGCTAGGGGTCATATAAAAAGTATACAAATTCAAAATTCTTTCATTCTTTAAAAGAAAGGGTAAAAAAGCAACCTCTTTTCTCCACTAAATGACGAGAAATAAAATATCATCTTTTTACACAAAAAGTAAAAAAGATTTCATATCAAGCCACTAAAAGCAAATGACCATCATAACCCTCTTATATTTTATTATCTTTTAATTAATGCTTCACCTCACTTTACTTAAATTCAGCATTCATCCAAACATGCTCGCTGTAAGATGCATTTATTGTTGAAGAGGTATAGTAATCCCAATGGTGGCGATTTTTACTTGACCCATGTTTTAAGGTTACAACTAGTTAACAAGTAAGGTCCAAAGTTTTACTTTTGCTTTGTCGCAGCCACAAAATCTTACTTCATAGAACACAATTAAACTAGTTACTTTACCTATTGATAACTTCTCACCTCAGTACTCCTCTTGTTTGAATTGCTCATCTCCCTCATCTCTCAAATTATTTTTTTCTTTTAAATGGTGATATATATAATTTATGGATAAGAGAGAGATTATCGTAAATCATACTTCTCCTTTATACAATTATTTTCTTTTCCATTGATTTTTTTTTTTTTTAACTTTTACAAAGGGAGTTGGGACCCAAGAGAGCCCAAAAGGTGCGGAGAGAAGCCTATATTAATGGAAAGAGCGGCATACTGAGACATGGATTCCTAGATAACCAGATGACAACGCGTTGCCAATCAATTGAGCAACCCCTAGTTATAACCTTTTCTATTAATTTAATATTTATTTGATATTAATTATTGTAGGAGGGTCGCCCCCACAGGAGATAGGCGGGGCCCAGAGCCCCGGGCCTATTGTATACACTTCAGGCGATCGAAGGCGCATGGCCCCTAGCCCTAATCATGCGTTTGTCCCTCGATCCCGCATGGCGGGACTAGCTCAAGTGGTATCGGGATACTCATCCAACCGAGAGGTTCCGGGTTCGAGTCCCGGGAAGGCCCCCTCTCCCGCCATGCGGGATCGAGGGACAAACCCATGATTAGGGATAGGGGCCATGCGCCTTCGATCGCCTGAAGTGTATGCAATAGGCCCGGGGCTCTGGGCCCCGCCTATCTCCTGTGGGGGCGACCCCCCTACAATTATTTTAATTTTTAATTTTCATTTTATTTTTAAGCAATTATGGACTGTATTCAATTCTTATTTTTATGTATTAAAGTGCAAATAAACAAGGCCAAGATTCTTTTCCTCAGCTTAGAAAAGCCTAGGGAGGAACAAACACTGTGGGGGAGAGGAATGAAAGTGATTTGACTGGTGGTTCGAGGCATCGCGGAGTCGCCTTACGCCAGCAAGTGGAAGTGGGGCATGTGATGTGCGATATGACAAGGTATTGTCATGTTCTCTTCCTCCTCCAATCAAACCCTCTTTATTGTCCCCCACTCCATTCATTCTTTTCCATACCCAAAGCACCCCTTCACATCTTTTCTTAATTATTATTTTTTTCTAATATCCACAAGTTAATGTATTTTTATATAATTAAAAAAAAATTTATTAGGGTCCCCTTGCTGACGGGAAATGGATTTAGATCTCGATATTATGATCAAGTGGTTCTTCCTTGACAATTGGAAATCTCATCTTATCCATAAGGTCGAGGGTGGACCCAGGTACAATGGCATGGGGTACCTGGTCTAGGCCGAAGCCCCCACCCATATATGAGAAGAGCTTAAATCTTTTAAAACCATCATGTAAATTCAAAAAATGAATATGTTTTCCTTTTATATTTGCCCCTTCTCTCAATATTTCTTTTACATAGAACTCCCCCAAGTTGAATTTCCTAGGTCCGCTGCTACCGGTATGGTAGGTTAGTAATCAGTCATGTTGTACGCATTGCCAAAAAAAACAGAAAATTGGTAAGGGCTGGGACCCAAGAGAGAGCCCGCACACACGGTAAGACAGCCCCCGCACAAGCGGTAAGAAAGTCCACATAAATGGGAAGAACCCTCGACATCCTGGTGAAAACTGCCGCCACTTAGGCTGTTCTCGTATGCATTGCAATTGGTCATTTTGCTGGTAATAATACATGTGTACATGGCACTAGGTAGAAGTGAAATTAAAGTGTCATTTGTGAATCAACCTATAATTCAACATTTATGGCCTATTTGTTTCATGTAACTTAAAACATAAGAATGCATTTCAAGTGGTTAAAAATGCAGGACCACAGGTGAATATCCAAAAAATGACTATTAGATAACCTGATCAATCATTGAAAATTAACCAAGGTGAGTTGGAAAAGAATACTTAACTATCACCCTAGTAATTCCATAACTGCGAAGTTAAGTTTCATCTAGGTGTCCACCTCGTGATATCCTTCACCCATCACCTCATGTCCTTCACCCCTCACTTCTTTAATTATCCTTCCATGGAGCTCATTGCACCATGGATTTCTATGTATTCAGTTTCTATGTATTTCACGCAAACAAACACACCTTAGAGAAAATAAAGAACAACAAAACTAGAGAACAACTATTAGTTTTCCCATAAAAATAATCTCTTTCAGCTTTTGCTGCAAATATCCATTTTGAAAATTTATTCTCTGAGGCAAATTGAGATATTTTCAAATTCTGGGGTTCTCTTAGGATAATTATTGGAAAATATTGTTGAAAATAAAATTAAAATTTGTAAGATAAAAGCAAAATATTAGATACTAAAGAGGCCTTTTCAATCTCTCCTTTTTTTTTTTTATTATTTTGAAGTTGTCATGATCTAAACGAGCACTTTGGGCTTTTGTTGGCCTACAACTAAACTCAAATATAACTTATAACTTGAAATGGATTGGGCTTGGACCAAACTTCTACAAGTTGGTTCGGAAGGATGGAGCAAAATGGGTTGACTCGCATTGGATACAAGTTCTGCATGTCAGGTCAGGTTGATCCGCATTGGATACAGATCAAGGTCATTTGAGCTTTTTAAAAAACAGGTCGGATAGGGATTAAACTTCAACAAGTATATGACACCCTTCAGCCTGACCCATTTGCCACCCCAAATCACACGGAGAGTATACATGCTACTTAACACACTGCAATGTCTTGTGCAGCTAGAGAAAGCAGAAAAAAAAAAAAATGGCTGATTCAATCCCTCTCATGATAGTTATGGCTCCACATGCACAGATGATGTTTCTCTCATCAATAGCTCTTGGGAAGAAGGTCAGGTTGACAAAAGCTCCAGACAATTGAAATTAGGACCACATTGTCAACAATATGGCCCAACATTTTCAACGGCTAGGACCAAGTGAACTTGATTTGTGAACCATCCATCAATTTTTGCATCAACCTTTTTTTATTTGATTGGCCTCTCACTTATTTGTTCAAAGAGAAGATTCTCTCTGTAGACTTTTATTTTCATGTAAGAAAGAAGTCCGCATTCATAAATCTCCCATAACAAATAAAAAGCTAGCATCTATAACAAGAAAGCTTAGTTAGTTATTTTCTTTGTTGCATAATCCTCTCGTTGCTAAAACACACCGTTGGAGATGGGTAATTGTAATGTTTGAGGCATGGGAGTTGTGATGTTAGTGAATAGGCAACATGCGCATGCTTGATCCATGATATACAGTACATTTGTAGAGAATGATAGAAACTGATTGTTAAAAGTTTGTTTTTCCTTCTCAACCAAGGATGTTGACTGCAGGAAAGAACCAAGGGCCATCTGATTTATGAGACATAATTGTCTTGAGAGACAACTGCAGCAGAAAATTACTCACCAGAAAGTTAAAAAGTGTCAATCCTTTTCATATTAAGAGATCTAAAACAGAAAGGAAAAATAAAGACAATGATGGCATTTTCTTTTTCTTAAAAAAAAAGAAGAGAAAGCTAAGTTGCTCCATTCATGAGAAGAGGACATTTAGATAGCATTTTTTATGTGGGGATGAGGAAATAGGAGATTTAATTGAAGTATGAAAAAAGAAAGCAGCCAAATGTGGAGTAAAAGGCACTAATTGTCTCACCGCAAAATTTACTTCACCGCTCCCCTTTTTCCATACAAATAGTAATGAAGTAAAACAATCACGCTTCTGCTTTACTTTTCACTTTAATTACTTCTTTTATCCAAGTAGCCTCAAGTAATATATATATGGGAAATGCTCCTATGAGAAATACTCTCACCAACTTGGTGAGAGATGGGTGGGGGCCCTCACATTTAAGTTGGGGGTCCTTGCATTTAAGTTGATGAGAGTGGATATGGAAGTGAGGGCCCCCACCCATCTCTCATAAAGTTGGTGAGAGTGTCTCTCATAGGAGCACTTCCCTATATATATATATATATATATATATATATATATATGGAAATGTTCTACAAGCACTTACAAGTGTTGTCCTACTCTTGGCTGGACTATAAAAAAAAGAAAGTGCTGTCCAGCACAATGGCAGCCACTTGGGTCTACCTTTCATCATTGCAGCGGCCCCTTTGATAGTTTTTTTTATCCCATGATCTGGCATGAGGCACAATTTTACTTTCACTGAACCTTCATTCACAATTGGATTGAATCTCAAGAAAATATATCTTTAAGATGCCATTAAATTTTAAGGCTCTTAAAGTAAGGATTAGGATAAACTAGTGGGGGCTGATTTTTTGGAACCTCCCTTGTCCGTGAGGAGGAGGCCTTTCAATATACACCCTCTCATTGGTAAATTTGCATCTAAGTGAGCCCCACAAGCCAAACTGTATATAAGTTACATGCAAGCAACCCAGTGGTAGCTAAAGAAAGAGTTACTCCCTACTTCTTGATCTAAGTGTTTTTTTTTTTTTTTTTTTAATTTTATTTCTCACTAACAGAGAAGGTTTACCAAAGGATCTTTACATTTTTTATTAAAAAAGAAGAAGAAATGCTAATGAAAAATGGGCAAAAGACCTATGAGCGCAAATGCCTTCCCTCAATTTTCTCAACCTTTTCTCTCCTTTTAATCTTTCCAAGAAAAAGGGTGGAAAAGAAGTTTATGGATAAATCTTTGCATGGTACAAAGGGTTTGGATGAGACGAATAGGTGGATGTTTCTCTACTTCTATTTTCTCCCCTTAATTAAGAGCAAATAAAATAAATGAGGGCATATATTTTTATATTTAGTTCAACTTTGAAGTCTAGATTGTGGATTTTCTCCACCTCCGCTTAAACTAGGCTAGAACATATTTTACAAAGTTGTTCCATCGGATAAAATCTCTCTAATTCTTACAAAATTGAGATATTCTTTATAATGAAATCTTTTGTTACCGTTTCATAAAAATATATATTTTAATAGAGTTGGGAGATTAATGATGTTATCAACAACAAAGAGTTGTGCAAAGTAATTGAAATGAGTGAGACATAGGACATGGGTTGGGCTGAAAGGATTTGAAAAGTATCCCTAGGAGCTGCATTTACGTGAAAAATGAGAGCCATTTGTCGCACAACACAAGATGTTGGTTTGAGATAATCAAAGTTGTTGGGTGTATAGTCGCTAAATAAAGTTAAATGTGTAGGAAATTGTGTTGCCCGTATGCCACGGGTCCGACGTAAGATCAAGCAGTTGCCAATAGAAAATAAGAGCCACATTATAATAAAAGACTTGGTATGTTATGCATAACATATGGAAAATGTAACGCCTCGCGATTATTGCACAAAGATCTACACGGAAGAGATCTGTGGAGACTTACAACCGCCAGGAACATTATAGATCTTCGGCCAATACGTCGGAGTTTTCCACTTCTCAATCCATTAAAATGAGTGTCATATTAGAGCCAATGAGAATCCAATGGGATAAAATAGGTGGTCCTCACATCATAGTTGTCAATATCTTTTCGAACCCTATTTCGGTTTGACCTCCAAAACAAAGAGTTTCTGCCAACTCAAAATTTCAGCAAGACTTTTCGAAATTATATTTTCGAAAAATATAAAAATTATATATATGTAAAAATAAAAAGAATAAAACAATAAATATGGATTTAATCCATTCTAGCCAATAAGACTTTCTGGAATTACATTTTGGAAAAATATAAGAAATACAAAGAATAATATGTATAAAAGATAAAAACAAAAGAATATCTTTTATGCAAAATATCATTTTGGCTGAAATGTGGCTTTTCGGCAAAAATCTATTCAGCCGAAATGAGCCAGAATTTCAAATGAAAAGTTTTATGTGAGATTTTGTTTCGGCCACTTAACCGAATGAAAAAAATTCGGCCATGTCGGCAGAAACGGTTCGTAATTAACAACTATGCCTCACATGCTAGGTCATTCATCACTTGCAATGAGCTTGACCATCATCCTAATTTCTCTTGTAATAACCACCGAGTGTAAGTAGACTTTAAACTACTAAAATAATGTGAATTTAGAAAAAATCAAAGGAAGAAAAAGAAGAAATAAATCGATGATAATCCTGACTATGAGGATGATGATGAGTCACATTTGACTATGTACCCAGGCTAAGAAATAATAATAATACTAAAAGACTCAACACAATCTCAATGTGTTTGTTTTTTCGCCTTTAACCCAAAGAGTACGTTTGTGCAGGGGGCTTTCCGCGGAAATTTCAAATGGAAAGCTCGTTACGTGTCTACTTTTGATAATTTATGATGTTCGGTGCAATGCAGATTCAGCAATTAAAAGTTATCAAAACGATATAATTTTCTTAACTAGCAAAGACACCAGTTGTTTTTTTATTTTTTATTTTATCTAAGTGATCGGATTTGAATTTCTGGGGTGCATTTCTGCGGGTTTACACAAACAAGCCCTAAATTACCCATTCAAGTATAGGTCATCTCCTAGTTTCTCTTCTAGAAGATTCATTCAAACCAAGAGAATAAAATCTAAGAAAGTTGTCACAACTCAACTTCCCACCATGCCTTCATCCCATACCAACCTCCCATATCCCAAACGACATTACAACACATGTATAATATAACCATTTCACTCACCCTCAAAATGGTTGGTCGGCAACAAACGTTCCTCAGACATCAAATCTCAAGCTACTTATCCAAAGTTAAACCTCATTAGGGCTAGTTTGGTAACTATACTAATATAGTCAAGTCAAGTAAAGTTGATTTTGAAGAAAGAATAAAATATAAGTTGGTTATGATGGTATTTTGTTTTTAGTTGTTTGTTATGAAATATTTTTTACTTTTTGTATGGAAAAGTGAAGTTTTTTTGTATTTTAGTGGATAAAGATAGTTGCTTTTTGACTTTTTGTATGAAAAAGATGGAGGGAGTTTTGAATAAAGTGCATTTGATTTGACATCTTGTCTGGAAAATGGAGGCTTTACTTAACTTTAATTGTTTTAGTAAAGTGTCAAACGGGCCCTAAAGGTTTGGACTTTGGCTTAAAGATAATGCCACAAGGACATCACCAATTGCCACACACTTCAACACATGCTAGACTAACATCCGAACCTCACTCCTCCTTTCCTCATTCTCCAAACAAGAAAAAAAGGAGGGAGGTATTTGCAATTAAGATATACTTCGGGTGTCTTTTCGTAATTCATGTACAAAACCAAGGGCATATTCGGAAGTCGGTTCGGACAATCATTCAAAGAACCCAAATAAAATCCCGTTTGGAATCCGCAGGTATAAAAGCAGCTCAGAAAGGAAAGAGAGAGGAGAAAATACAAGTGAAGAAAGGGGAAAGTGAGGGGAAAGGGGGAGAAGGGAAAGGGTTTTTCTTGGAAAATGTAGAGCAGATTCGGAAATCCGGTTGTGAGCTCGATCTGTGAAAGCAGGTACCGTTTTCTCCGAGGAATTTCCATCTGGAAGCTGTAAATCAGTTGCAGGAATTCCATGGATTCTAGTATCTGATTCATACTACTGTTTTTTTTTTTTTTCTCTCTCTTGATTCCCTGGAGAAAATGCGGAAACTTGAATTTTTCTTTGTTTTTTGGATTACGTGATTTGTTGTTTGTTCGTTTTCTTTGCATTTGGTTCTTGAGAAGTAGAGAATGTCATGAAAAATCTGATTTTTTTTTGTTCTTTTCGATGTTCTCAGCTTACAATGATGATGAAGTTTGGGTGCATTTAAATCAAGTTGATATTTTTAGGGGGCATTTAAGTGTGGCTATATAGTGATATTGTGATGTTGGGGTTCGTGCAAATGCAGTAGAAGAGATATTGTAAGATCTTTTTTTTTTTTTTGGGGATTCTGTTCAATATTGCAGTTGTGGGTTTATTTGCTCCTAGATGAATTTAATAACAGTAGTTGTAACTTCTATAATGAAAGATTTTAGGTATTGTTAAGGATTGAAAAAGAGGTGAAGGTAATGTTGAGGTATTCTGAGTACCATCCCACTAAAGCCTTTCATGGGGGGGGGGGGGGGGGGGTTGAATTGTTGTTGTTGTTATTGTTATTATTATTTTAAGAAATTGGCGGCTGAAGCATCTGTTAAAATGTAGTATAGAATTTGGGGTTTTGCTTTGTAATGGCTGATGAATAGTGGAAGAATCTTGATCTGCTTGTTTTCTGTTTTATCTAAGGTTTTGTGCTTTTTTTTATGGTTTGGGAACATTTAAAAAAAATTTGTGAGATGGGAATGTAATTTACACAGATGATAGCCACAATCTGGGCATGCAGGTTGTATGAGCTCTAGTTTATCTGGTCTCATGGGTTTTTTGCCATGAAGAGTATTTGGTTGCAAGTAGTGGCCCTTTTGAACTTAAATTCTATTCTAGGAAAGGAAAGAGACACTAATGAAAGGGTAAGAAATGTACTTGTGATGTTTAAAAACATCTACGGTTGAGTATGGGTATGCGAGTCGGAATTCATCATAGGAATGAGGTGTCCAATTCGGCAAGTCTTGGAAAATAAGATTCGAGGGCTTGGCATAATATTTAAAGAAGGGAGATGCTCCTATGAGAGATATCTCTCATAACATTTAAATTGTTGGCATTGGATACGGATGTGAGGGCCCCCACTCCTATCTTCTATAGTAAGGTGAGAGCATCTCTTATAGGACCATCTCCCTTTAAAGAAATAGTTATTTTTACACAAGCAAATCTTACTTTAATCAATCTAGTAATAATCATATTAATACCATTCTTAGATTCTAAAAGAAGAAAAGGTGTAATAATATTTCATTAATTGTAAAATTATGTGTATCTTCTGCTAGAAGAATCTGTGAAGAATCTTGATATCTATCTAAAACGGGCACAAGGCTCATTTCAAAGAATCCATGTAACATAGTTATAAGTATTATCGAGCGTACACCGAAATATGTGGTGGAGCTTGCAAACACCACTCGCAGGCTTTTAATGGATAGTGTTGGTTTGTTGGGTACTTTAATGTTTTTGAGATTTTTCCTATTGTCTCGTCATTATCACCTTAGGCTTCCCATCAATTTTGGGTGGCCTGAAGAGTTCTACTAAAAATTATCTCAAATTTATATTCTTTTACCCCCTGAAAGTGGCATCAAACTGAGTCATTCACTCTGTGTATGTTTGAGAGTGAGTGAGTGAGTGTTGTGTGTGCGCGCGCGCGCGTGCCCATTTTCCTCTGTTTGCCATTATGCATTCCTGATCAGCACTGAAGTTCACAGCAGCCTATAAAGATATATTTTACAAAGTACTGTCTATGTAAATGGTTTTATGAGTTCTTCTTATTCTAAAAGCCATTCCTTATATGCCCTTTATGACGCAGCCACACATGCTGGACTACTAGGTGTTAAGGGGGGCTTATTGCTTAATGACCTGCGTATAAGATCAAGTTCATCCACCGATGATTTTGGTCAACAAACTCTCTAACGGTTAGCATTCAACAGACATGCGGGGTGACTATTGGCCTGCTCTAGTATTCAGGCCAGGAGGGAGCATAGGTAATCACATTATGGAGATGTTCTAGCTAAGGGCACTCATCTGATTAGTGTACTGTTGTTTTATTATGGAAAGTGACAGCATTGTCAAGACTCGTGGGGACTTCATCCATGCCCTTTCAACTAGGTTGTTTTCCACCTGATTTTGACCATGCAGTTCTTCCAACTCCTAGTCATAGGAACCATTGGTGTGGGCCAACCCAGCCTATAAGCAAATAGTAATTTTGTACCCAAACCCTGATAATACTATTTTTCAAACTTTATTTTCATCAGCGATCATTGAGAATATTAATGAAAAGCCCCGAGGGAAATTGTCAAGTTGATAAAGCCCTTAAGGCTCAATCTCAAAATCCACTGGAAGATTCCAAAATTAACTAGACCAATGAAGGACATGCACTAGCCATGAAGATGATACCTTAATCCCAATTGAGATACGTTCTCTGCAACATTCAAGCTCAAACTCTCCCAAGGTTCGGCATGAACACGAAGCAATAATAATTTTCACAATATAAGGAATAATGGCCATATGGCTTCTCATTCATTAAGTTCTGAAACATTTAAAACCTAGAGTTAATCCTATAAAACAAAACTAACAATCCAGAGTCCAGACTACAAGAAATAACAAATAGAATTTTAAAAAATTTGAAATCTTAGAATGCACACCACTGCTAGGTGGCAGCTTGGTCGGTCAGGCCCACCAGACCTGCACAGGGTCTGGCTGGCATGGGACAGGTCTGGCATAGCCATGCATGCGCTTGGTATGCTAGGTGGGTTTGGTGGGCTTAGAGGGGTTCTGGTCAGGTTATGTGGGCTTGGCTGGGCTCTGCAGGCTTTGTATGACTCCAATGGGTCCTGTGGGCCAATATCCCTTCATGGCTGGATCTGGCTCGATGTCCTTGTTAGGTCTGTGGCTGGCTGGGTTGAGCTCCCTGAGGGAGGTGGGCATCTTTGTGAAGGTCTCTGTCTTGAAATTCTGCACCTTCCTGTCAATTAAGCTTGAAACCCAGCCCATTAACCTGTTCCCACTAAACTAGTAGGCTTGAGCCAACTCAATGATGTGGTTCCATCGGGTGTCATCGACCATATCATTATCACCTCTTTAGGTTACTTCAAGTGCATTGAAGCTAATGGCCAAGGCTGATGGGTAGCGCCTTTTTTTTTTTTTTTTTCATTTTTTATCTTTTTTTTTTTTAGCTTTATGAGAGACTTGAACTCACGCACTCATGCATGCTAAACTATGTCTCTAATCAGATGAGCAGCAGCCTGGGAACGATGGGTGGCATGCTTTCCATGTTTTCATGTATTGAAATCTAAACCCTCCACTGCACTCTCTTACGTGGTTATGAGTAATATCAAAAGAGGAGAAGTTGAAATTGTGGGGATTTTAGATATTGAGAACATGACATTATGTTTGCTACTTGTTGGTTGTCCTAATTTGTCACTAATCAAGGTATGTTGTGGGGAATTTTTGAAGCATTTGTATAACTGTTTGCTTTTGGTTTCATTTACCTTCTTGCCTTTGATATTCCAGGCTTCCCCTTGTCTTGATCCTGAGATGCTGATATAGGAACTTAAGTTGAAGGCACAAGGTGTTCGTTCATCCAGAATTCATCTATTGTTGTTTTGAGACTATTAGCACCTTTTTTTTGTGTGGATGTCAATGTTAAAAGAACATTAGTGGAGCTATGGAGCATCCTCGGGCTATCACTCGTCTGAAATGTGAGTTCCTGGACATGATTCACAAGTTCAACATCTCATATTTTGATTGATACCTAATTACCATTTCAATGCATAAAGGGGAAAAATATACACATTAATTGTTTGTGGCATTATTCATATTGATTATTGAGTTCTCTGGCATCTTAAATATGATCACGATGGGCTATCATACAATGATAGTTTGTTTCTATAATTTATCCATTATGTTTTTTCCCTTCATGTGATGAAACCACTGATGCTTTGTTTTGGGTTCTCATCTCCTTCTCTCATTTATTTACTAATCTGAAATTCAAGAACACTCTTATCCAACTTAAAACAGACCATTTTATGTGTTTATTCAGTATTTTTTTTCATATTGTTAAGATGTTCCTACTGGCAATCATGATAATTTTGTGTTATGCATGGGTGATCTTCGGCCATGAACTGGCTGCAAATAACACTGTGCAAACCTCAGATGTGGGGTCCACCTGGATGCATTCCCATCAATGGGCTAGAGGGAACCGGAAGGTCTCATCATGGATTAAGGGTGGGCGCCACATAGGGCAAGATTGGCATGCATCTAGGTGAGTCCCACATTTGAGGTTTCCAACATCAAAAGTTGCAGCTTGGTTCACGGTTGTATATTCCCTGTTTTCTAATATCTCAATAACTAGTTATGAGATGTCAATTCATGGTTTTAAAAATTGGCCGAGTCTGAGTCGACTTGGCAGATTCAATCTGGACAGAGTCTACTGAGTCACCCCCTGACAAATCCCTTTGAAAAAGGGGCCAAGTTAATATATTTTTTTCAGTTTCATGTTTTGACGAGAGAGAGAGAGAGAGAGAGAGAGAGAGAGAGAGAGAGAGAGAGGAGGGGGGGTGTGGGGGTCATTGTTCTGGGGTTAGTACTGATTTTTGAAGATCACAACCACATTTTTGAAAGATTTTAGCATTAAAAAATCGGAGGTACTATTCATTCAGCCACTTTTTACTACTTAAATTCATTTTTAATGGATAAAACATTTCTTTTAAATTTTAGAATCATAGAACACCATTTTCTATTTTGTAAATATTTTTTTTGTTATCGTTTTTACAAATATTTTAACTCCTTTTGGGCCCCGGGGTGGGACTCGGTCTTGAGTAGGAGTCCCATGCAGCTCGGCCAACTCGATCAACTTGAGAAGGAACAAGTGGTCCCCTGATTCTGAGTTTCAAAATCTTGATGTCAGATGTTTTTTTTCTTTTATGACAACCTTGATGTCAAATGTATTTTTGACTTTTCATGTTTAGGTATAGATTAGAAAGTGACTTCATCTGTGCATTCATGTGTAGCTTTTATCTTGTTTTAGCTACCTTTTTTTTAGAAATCCCCTTTCTGTTGTTAATATAGGCATATCTCCATCAATGTGTGGGGGAGAAAAGAGAAACAAAATGTTCGGTTCATTAACACAAGGCTGCCTGTTTGTTCAATTAGTTACTTAACCACCACCCATGGGGTGGGCTTGCTTCTGAAACATCAAAAGTTTACCTTTTCATATAGTTTGTGGGGTTCTTGACTCGGCATCAGATGTATAGTTTGCTGAGACTCCTTCCCCTGCTGTGCAGGGCCCTTATTTTAATCCAATTATTAGCGCTCAGGTTGCATTATATATCAAATTGCCTAATTTTTTTCCCTAGATTTGATGGATGCTCTCTTTCGACTGGGGGCCTACGAATAACGTTCTAAGAAGTGAATACAGCTGTGGTTCAGGGTAAAAGAAACAGAAAGAGATTGATCTTATTGTGGGGAATCTTCATCGTATCCATATAGGGATTTGGGGCCCCTCAAGTCAACTGTCTGGTTGGGCAATTGTGGGCACATCATGCATGGAAGTAGTCTTTATAAAAAATTGAATATTTGCTAAGGTCTAAGGCCCCATATTTCATCTTTATGAACTAGTGAAGGACATGTAATTTATACTAATGGTATGTGTATTGAGCAATGGATGTACAAGCATTGTTTGTTCACATCAAAGGTTCTTGACTCCTTTCTATGGTTTTAGTTATTGACAATTTCTCATGAAGATGTCAGAAGCACTTACTCATGCATTCATCTGGTTGCAGATTCTTCATATCATCAGCTTTTATTATTCACAATTTGGTTAGCTAGTTTCCAAGATGTTAAAGCACTGCAGGCACCATCTCCACGGTCTCCACTCGATTCTCATATTCCTAATGCCTTTGTGCTGTCTGATCCGCCTATTGGACTCTTTGATCCTATTGAGATTTCACCTGCTGTGGTTCCCCATTACCCATCATATCCTGGGGAACCATTGTCACCGATGTATCCTTCCTTTCCAAGCACTTACCAGCCAGTGTTAACCGGGAAATGCCCTGTTAATTTTTCTTCTATTGAAGGTGTTATGGACAAAACTGCATCAGATTGTTCCGCGCCTTTAGCAGCACTAGTTGGGAATGTAATATGTTGCCCTCAAGTTAGTAGTTTACTGCACATTTTCCAAGGAGAATACAGCACTGTCTCAGATATGCTCGTTCTGCAAAAGGCTGCTGCCAACGATTGTTTTTCAGATATCGTTAGTATATTAGCTAGCAGAGGAGCGAACAGTACAATCCCTACACTTTGCTCTGTGAAATCATACAATCTTACTGGTGGATCTTGTCCAGTGAAGGATGTTGCTACCTTTGAAAAAACAGTAAATACAAGCAAATTGCTGGGTGCCTGCAGCAGCGTTGATCCACTTAAAGAGTGCTGCAGACCCATTTGTCAGCCTGCAATCATTGAAGCTGCTCTTCACATTTCTTTAGGAGCTTCCAGTCTTGTGACGAATGATAATATAATAGGGAAGGCTACTCAGATGGATGTTCTCAGTGATTGTAAAGGGGTGGTGCATGCATGGCTTTCTAGCAAGCTTACTTCAGATGCTGCCAACTATGCATTTCGGATATTATCTGCCTGCAAGGTTAATAAAGGTATCGTATTACAGTCATGTATTTTATTTTCCATTATTCATCATCGCTGTCATTTTAGCTTTATTCAATCAACTGGAATAAGGTTATTAAGAGATAATAATATTTAAGATTCCCTCCTTGACATCTTTTAACCCTCTGCCTATCTATATGCCTTTTTGGTTTAGGTTACACCTTTATCACTGGAGCTTGCTTTATCCCACTGTTATCTGCCTGGATTGTTTTTACTCTTCTCTACTAGTGCAATTCTTGTATGAAATACTGCTTACCTTGCCACATTTTTTTTATGTTAATGATATTTATTTTGGAGTTATTTTGGGAAAGTTAATTTCATAGATCTGCTACTTAGAATGGAATATCTTGTATTGCTGATTTCATTGTAATCTTGTTCATCTTTTCCTGTGCTTCATCTGGTTATGGTAGTGGAATTTTCACTTGCAGGAGTCCTGCACTTGTGCAGTTTCCTCACCATTCAAGAAATGGGACTCCTCCCTGCATAAAGGCAGGGACCAAAAATCCTGAACAGGCAGGAGAAAATCCCCCATGGCAGGTTCATTCTCTAACCGAGTCTGCATGGGGAACTACGTAGATAACTATAGGTTTAATCTGAGGTCCAGTAAATAGCTTACTTTGTTTCTGTAAAAGCTTAATTAGACAGTCTTTTTTTTTTACCTGAATGATTTCTGAGTGAACTCTGTCTAATTTGTGGTCTGCTTACTTGCAGTTTGCCCCTTGGAATTCAAATTTCCTTCATCAGTTATTAAAGCATGCAGTGATATTGCATCTCCCAATCCTTCCTGCTGTAGCTCATTGAATACTTACATTGCGGAGATACAAAAGCAGATGCTAATTACAAATAGGCAAGCCATAAATTGTGCAACATTGTTTGGGTCCATGTTACAAAGGGGTGGTGTCATGACAGATGTCTATGAGCTTTGTGATGTTG
Source organism: Umbellularia californica (assembly GCA_028538565.1). Classification (NCBI taxonomy): domain Eukaryota; kingdom Viridiplantae; phylum Streptophyta; class Magnoliopsida; order Laurales; family Lauraceae; genus Umbellularia; species Umbellularia californica. Next base: position 45,177,395 of record JAPQWN010000009.1, read on the forward strand.
ATTTGAAGGACTTCAGTCTTCAAGGTGCATTTGCCATTTTACATAATGAACTGCAAGATGTACTATTTGATAATCAGTAATGACGACAATTATTTGTTCATCCAGCAAATTTACTGTTTGGCCCGCCCTTTGGCAAGGATTACATTCCCCTCTACCTGCTGTGGCTATCAAAAGTCATTCCTCTGTTGACCCCATTATGGCTTGGCCATGCTCTAAATTGTTTCCTCCAGGATGATCCTTAAGTCCTTTAATGGATGGTTCCCAAAGGGCAAAAGCCTGAGGTAGGATTTTGGGTATCTTCTAACCACAACAAAACCAGCCATAAGAAGGGCTTGGATCTTCCAAATGTGGATCTGAACTTTCCGCTGAAGGGCCAAACTTTTTGTTCGGTCGAACTCTTTTTGTTCCTTAAACTTTGGGTACTTGAGCTCTATCTGATCTGAATTTTGTTTGTCTTGATGTACCGGTACCTAACAACTGGAGCAGCATACGGGCAACAAGGTTTAGCATGACATCACTCTTTTTTTTTTTTTTTTTAGTTCTTTTGCTGATTAGTTTATTTATTTTTTCTTTTCCATAGATGTTAATGGATTTTCTGTGTTGGTGTACTTGGTTTGATATCATTTGTGCAGGTTGTTTGCTTCGAAGTTTGCCTGCAGATGTCATATTTGACAATTCCACTGGCTTCAGCTTTACATGTGACTTGACAGACAACATTGCTGCACCATGGCCTTCATCATCTTCACTCTCATCCTTGTCTCTTTGTGCGCCTGGTGCGTTATAAAAAAAAAAAAAAAAAAAAAAAAAAAACAAAATCCTTTTTTTAACTAGTTTTTCAGAGTACCAAGTATCTACTTTATAAAAGTGTGGAACACTATCCACCAAAACAAATATATACATGTGTGTGTGCAGCTGACTCCATTTGACTGGTTTTTGGAGAGGCTTACTGAATTTAGAGAAAAGATCGCTGAATTTTGAGAAAGGATCATATAGGATCATTATATTAGAAAGCCTGGTATTAAAAATTCCTTTCGTGCCACAAATATTTGAATATACAATATATTTTTTGATCAGGTAACGTAAAATGTCATTAATCAGAAGGAACCTTATGAAGAACGGAGAAAGAAAAGAAATATGATGCGATAACCACCCCATGAGATAAGAGCATTATCCCCAAACCCTAGAACTACATTACATCAGCCGCCAATGACCAAGTCCTCTCCACCCCTTGCTTAGCTAAAGCATCTACCATGCCATTGGATGAATGGCCCATATGCTGAAAAACTGTCCGGAATGAAGAGGACAAGGACTTGATTTCACTTAAATAGTGTTGGAATATCCGTGGCTGTACGGCGTACGATTTCATCCATGAAATCACATTCTGTAAATCACTCTCCACGATTAACACTTATTTTAAAGTGCCCTCATAACTACAAAGAGCTTCCAGAATTACCATCATTTCTTCCTCATTCTAATATCTAATACCCACATTCTTATTAGAAAACAAGAATAAGACGTTCCCTTTGTCATTGCACCATCCACATTGAGCTTCAAGAAACCACTCGCGGGGGGGGGGGGGAGGGGTTGCAAGACACAGACTTTTTCTTCTTAATTGGACCGCAGAACGTTCATGCTCCCCAACTGTGCAGAAAATCTTCCAACTTGAAGTTAACAAACTCCTTTCATCCCAACAACCATTTAGCATCCATATCAGCAACTAATCCATGAAATGGACCCATCTGCAAGCATCCACCGATTGAACCAAAGAATTCAGAAGGCAACATGAAACCCAAGACTTCCCTATGGAGAAAGAGATGATAAATCCACCCCACAAAAAACCCTACTGCTGCTGCAAAGAGCACAAAGGTTTGCAATATTTTCCGATGTCATACCCCTTCTCCCTAAATTGTCAAATGTAGCAACCTTTCTCACAATCGGTGTCTTAACAAAAGACCTCCATTCTAGGGGTCCAAACCCTGTGCATATGCAGAAATCAAAGATGTATACATGCTCTAAGCAATTGTAGAATGACTTGGTTGAGAACTCCCTCAGACACAGAAAGCTTCCAAATGCGACAATCCTTTTCTTTCCTGCAAATAAAGGCCTTCGAAAGTAAATGCAGTAATGACCCATATCAACCTCCTTAGACTGGCGCTAGACTCTCCTGAATGACAACCCCCGGGTGGACACTACTCCCAAAAATGCATGACACTATTTGACTAATGAGTTTTATTTGGAACCACCCTAAACAACCTTAGTAACAAAGTGCATAAAGGACCCAGCTCCAACCAACCATGAAACTAAAAGAGAATACACCACCTCTTCCCCACTTGAAAACCCACCCCTTTTCTAAAGAGCTCCCTTTCTACATTGAGCCCGTCTCCCCTGCTGGCGATTGGACCCCATAGACTCAGTCATTTGATACCTACGAGCAACTCTAGGAACCCACCCCAACTCATCCTCACCGTACTTGAGATCAATAATCTTCCACCATAAAGCATCGTTCTCCTCCTTAAACCCACACTACCACTTGGATAACAAAGCCTTTTTTTTTTTTTTTTCTAATTGTAGATTCCGAAGACCCAACCTTCTTGCACACAGTGGCTTTTGCAACTCTCTCCATCTTCATCTAATGTGATTTCCTCGTATTGCCCTGTCCTTCCCATTGGAAATTTCTTCTAATGCAGTCCAATCCATCAACCACTGCTTTCGGCATCTTAGAACACCACTGCTTTCGGCATCTTGAACATTTGACATGCAGTAAATTGGCGCTAGAAAAATTGCCTTGATCAAAGTAACTCTCCCCACTAAATACTTGAAAATATCCCTGTAACCAGTGCCATCTTATCCTTCACTTGTCCTTTTAAATAAATAATTTGTGGTGGATCATGGATGAGCCATTTGTGTCAGATTTTGAGATCCAATAAGTTGTATTTGATCATTTTTGTATCATTTAGAGCCTGCTTCGCTGTGGCAAATATTTAAGTCCATATGTCTTTACTTTTTATCTTTTGATGGTGGTTCTTCTATATGTGTAGAGATGTCGTTGCCTGCATTACCAACATCTGTGACTTCTGGAAATTCTGGTGCGTATGATAGACTATATTTTTTGCTGCTTGCTTTCCTGTACTACATTTCATTTTCATTGGTTATACTTTCATCTATTTTCCAAGGCTTCATGGTTTTGTTATATATATGGGCCTATAGTCGGGCAGGATATACTTTGTATAGAACTCATCATACGAGGTAGCATGATGGGCATTGGGCCCCACCTATCTACAATATGAGCTAATTACCAAACAAGAAACCCCTGATAGTCACCTATCTTGGGTTTGGCACAAATTCGAATGGACTTTTAGACCAATCAATCAAGGGTCATTTTATTTAAGTTTTTTTTTTTTTTTTTTGACATAAACCCATTAAATTTGTGGGCTACGGATAAAGGAGTTGGACTGGATGTATGAGATTGACCCCTATGTGAGCCTATCATGAGATGTGGGGCCCTTGGTGGGTCCCATCCAGACAGCTACCTGGTATATATTTATATATTTAATATTCATGCAGTCAGTTCATGGGCCCGTTTCTCTTTCAACTCCAGTTAAAGCAGAGCTGTACCTCTACCCCCTTCACCCGACTCCATTAGTAAAGCCCCCAAACAGCTTAAGCCAAGATTTTGATGGCTTAGTTTTTTTATCCACAACTGTTCAAGAAGTTGGAGATGCACAGTGAATGAACATCTTGTAAATTCAGGATTCTCGTATAAAAATAACACAAATTACTGCAATCTCGTCTTAAGGCGTGTTTTGGATATTTGAGTTACTTGAACTTATCATTCAAGTGGGGTTAAACTGCAATTAAGTTTTATTTTTTTCTGTTTCGTGCTAAGGAGACATTTACTTGGTGCTGTGCAGGCAATCGCATTGGAGGCTTTGTATTTTATGTGCTCATTTTTTGGCTTTTCCTTTTCATTCCACAATCTGAGAGTTCGCGGACAATTTAACGAGTCTGGGGTGTAGAAATTTATGCAGGCCTGGAGATTTCTTCCTGGCCAGATTACATGTAAATTAAGAGTCCATCTTCATGTATAGCAGCTGCTTTTGGGGGCTTTATTTATGATTCGTTTGCTCATCTTGAATGGACTTCACTATGTGGTAATGTTCAAACATGAAATAATAATAACAATAATAATAATAATAAAATTAAAATAAAACAAGAGGTGGAGAAGAACCCCTCCTCCAAGAAGTTGGAGCCAAGGGCAGTTCACATAGTCCACAGGATGATGCCATTTGAATATAGACTATATCCCTCCAATAGCTGTTTTGACTTGCTATAGAGTTTAGTGTTTATGTGAATGATAGAAAGAGGTAATATGCGAAACTAGGCTCGGAATACTGTGTCATCAGGACTGGAGGGTGCTTCCCTTGGAGGCTTATTTCAAGGAGCTTTTGACTTATTTGTCAATGATGACTGACCAAGATAAATCTTTTTCTACAATGAGCTAATAATTCTGAATTGTCTCTTAACTAAGAAGGAAAAAGATTCTGCCCAACCCAAATCATTGATCTTAGAAAGGGAGAGAGGGGATGATGTTGCAGGCTGGTGTTCACTGGAAATATCACTTTGGGCAAATTCTGTGGAAATGGTTCTATTTCTTAAGTATCAGTCTTCAGCCTGCGCCGTTCAGAGGGATCTGATGCTGGATCTTCACAGAGTATATTGGGGTTGTTCAGGGATTTAAGGTCCCTCAATGACAACCCTTGGTGACCTGCTCCAGGTCTTTTGGCCTGAAAATTGTCTTGATTTATTGTGCAACCCATTGTGCTGTTATTTGTCGCGCCACATTTTTCTTACGAAGAAAAATAGAAAAATGAATTGGATTTTGATTTCCTACTAAAGTGTGCATAACATTCTTTTTGCACAAACAAATCCTATTATTTCGAAACCATGGAAAGATGACTAACCAAGGAATCCTCTAATTGCCCAAACAAAGTAGGAGAGAGAATCTATGCATGGAAAAAGGATTTGTCAATATTATAAATTCCTCAATGGACCATTCAACTCAAAACTTATCCAAACTCTAGTTGGTTGTATTTAATTGAGGTTGGATGAGTTGACTGGATATACAAGCATGACTATTATGGAAGGGCTGGTTGGATGATTTATTATGTATGATCTGTGGGAATAATTGGATTTTATGGAGTGTTGGTTGGTTATGCATGATTGGAAAGGATTTGATTCTACATCACGTGGATAGGACTGTGCATGATTATCCATGCATGGGTTGACATATGAGCTGGACTTTTATTCATGCTTCCATGGAACTTTCGAGAAACATAAAATAAAATCAGTGGTCTTTGAATAATTTACTGAAAAAGCAATATAAAGTAAAATACCAAATGGGAAAAGGTAGTGGTTGGGCAAAGAAGAATACTTATGAATAGAGTAAAAATGTGTTCGTTTCTTGGGGATAAAATAATCAATTTATTTGTGTTTATTAAGTAAATTTCTTTTATGAAAAATAAAGTAAAAGTAAAATATTTGGCTGCTGATACTTCACTTTCCCATCAGTAGTGACAAACCAAACATGTAAACTTAAAAAAAAATGATATTTTAGATCACTTTGCCATAGGTTTCACTTTAAGAACTTGATTCTTTTAGATGTCCCTTCACAGGGAAATTTTCTCATGTGCCCACCTGAATGCATGATAATAAGGAGGGTTTCTCTAGTAATATAACAAAGTGAGAAAAATAAAGACCCTCTGATAAATTGAGAGACCATCTTGAACACTTCAGTCATCTAAATCCTAGCCATTGGATTAACACCTCTGATTTTAGCATTTTCCCACATTCTCTTTTTTTTTTTTATGACGTGCTTATCCTTGAGGCTTTCGACCCAATGAGATTAATTTTTTCGCATCTGATTTCTTAAGTGACACCCATTAAATCCACACAAACGCACGCTAGATAAATATGTTGCGGCGCCTTCTACCACTCCTCCAACCCAACTCATGGGTGGGTATAACTTGACATTTTTTTAACATTCACTGCTTATCAACTTATTTGTTTTTCTAGCTGTGGACTTTTCACGTTTGTTTGATCTTTTCAATAGGCTGGCCGATCTTGTCCGTCCAATGAGGTGGGCCATCACATAATGATCACAAGGGGCACCAAAAGCCTGTCGGAAAGATGTACAAAACCGCCCAAAACGGATCGTGAGGAACTCTTCTTCACGAACTCGAAACGCCACACTCCAAAAAAACCAATCAAACGAACCATGCGTAGATTTCTCGCCATCTCCTCCAAATCAAACCATGTCAGAAATCCCGGCTCAAAAACCCCATTTCCAATCACCCCATCATCTCCATCCTCCCCCAATCCAACTTTTCTTGGAAGCTCAATCGATTCGGCCATTTCCTCAGCAACCCAACAAAATTCCCTTCTCCCTCTACCTTCCAATCGGTTTTCTCGATCTGGGTCTTCTCCAAAATGTCCAAAGTTACAGTCTTTAACCCAAAATCGAAATGGGTTTTCTCCAATTCCCCGTTTTATTGGAGAATGGAGGAGTTTCAGCAGTGAATCTGACAGGGATTCCTTAAACTATGATGTTGTCATTGTCGGTGCAGGTCCGGCTGGTTTATCCGCCGCGATACGCTTGAAGCAGATGTGCCAGGAAAAGAACCTTGATTTGTCTGTCTGTGTGGTTGAGAAAGGCGCTGAAGTCGGTAATCACTTCATTCTCAGTGTTGGATTGGTGTAGATGTAGGTTAAGCTTATAATCCACCAAGAAAGCTTGCAATAGGTCTATTTGGTATTCTACTGGTTTGTTTGAATGTGTTTTGTCTTCTAAAGTTAACATGATATGGAGATGATCTTTTGGGATGAATTTTGGTTTGTTTGGTTCATTGAGACTAGAAATGTATATGATTTTCCCCTTTTATTTGGAAGTGTTCAGATGCTGTTGTTGTGAGGAGAACTTAAATTATGTCACTGAATACATACTTTTAGAATGAGTTAGGTTGCATCATTATGGTCATAGCTTTGTTTTGACATAATTAGTAGAACTATTGGGCCAACAACACATGGATTGATAAGGCTTTGATGATGATGATAATGGCTGTCAACAAGTTAACGCCGAGACAGCTCTTGTTGCTTAATTTGCTAGAAACTTAATGCCACAAGGAACATTTGCAGTTTCTATTATAACTAAGTGCCCATTTGGATGTACTTCAAAATTGTGACATGTTTGAAAAGATTTGGCAGGATGGTTGTATTTCTGTTTTGCTTTTCAATGTACATTTGATGCAGTGTGGATATACACTCAATATTGTTGAATGGCATTGAAAATGATATTTGGATGGAGAGGAGAAACAGTTTGAACTTGGTGCAGCTTGGAGATTGGAAATCATGGGTACTTCTTTTCCCCTTTCACCCTTGATCTATGTCATTGAGTAGCACTGATCAGGATTGGGGTTGGTAAAGCAAGAAGAACAGTAATCCTGAAGTGGTCATGTCACACTAAACTCTATGAGGTGGTTTAGCTTCCTGTTCTGCCAACATCTTTATATTGTTTGTGATTTGGGGTACATCAAAAGCACCCTAAACTCCCTTATTGCCTTCTATTTTTTACCAAAAAAAAAAAATGTGATTAACCTTGAGGTTTTATATATTGCAAGAGAATGAGAGTAAAAGGAGCCTTTAGGACAAAGAATGGGTTTCTCCTACTATATTTCATCCAATGTTCGAAAAATTTGGCCCTTGCCTGGGAATATGCCGACATAATAGCCAATTAACCTACCTGGTCATGGAAACCACTTGATTAACTCACATCTCCCTGAAGATGAAGGATAACTTCATGGTTCCTTGTTCAGGGAGTTGGTCCCCATCTTTTTCCTTCTGAAACATACAAGTTTCAGAAGTCTGGTAAACCATCATTTCTTCTCACTTGTTGTAATATGTTTGCAGGTGCTCATATCATATCAGGAAATGTTTTTGAGCCTAAGGCTTTGGATGAACTCCTACCAGAATGGAGGGAAGACGGAGTATGTCTTGCAATATTGATTTCTAAGTTTTGAATGAATTTCATAACATCTTTTACATGAGCTCTTTTAAATATGGAAGTACCAATCTCAACTTCATATTGCTTTTTCATATGTTCTGCAGCATTCAAGTTTTTTACTTCAGCAAATCTGAAAAAAGTGAAGAAGAAAATCTTCTGATATTGTACCTCTAGAAATTTGAAAACTGAGTTGTAACTTTGAATATTTCGTTATAAATGTCTGACTATCTTTTAGATTCATACAAGACATACTATTTTTCCTTATGTATCCTTTGTCATCATGTTTTGTAGGCTCCAATCGAAGTGCCTGTCACTTCTGATAAATTTTGGTTGCTTACAAAGGACCGTGCATTTTCACTTCCATCCCCATTTGACAATAGAGGAAATTATGTGATAAGGTAGATTCTGGTCTATACTAGAAGTGCAACAGTCAATTATAGTGAACACATTATGTTCCTACCGTTTTGATCTGTGTGTTGTTTTCTTCCTCCTTTTTATTCTTCCAAATGTTTTCATTGCATATCTATCTACTTAACACCATGTTTTATTATTTTGGAAGCATTTTACCTATTTTGTTGGCATTCTTTCGATATGGACGTAATTGCTGGAATATTAGTGACTTAATAATAGCATTATGGGTTATTTGATATAAGTGTAAAGTGTACTATTATAAATATTTTGTATTTTGTGAGTTAAGCACATCGTTATGACATAAAAACCACCCCTCCCCCCCCCCCCTCCTTTCTTCTCCTCCCTCCCTCTCGATGCCACAGTAACCACACACCTTAATCTCTCTTTTTCTTGTTTACCTAGATAAATTCTACTGTAATGTATTGAGTTCCAAATGTAAATCCAATCAACTCTTCTACTTGGTTTTATAGATGTTGGAAACTTCTCATTTATTAGGAGCATTAACTTTGTCATCTGTTTTCTGTCTGTAGCCACTAGCTGCTAAGTAGAATATCTTACATTTTGGCTAACTACCCTTATTACTATTTTCATCTCATAAGACATACTCTAAATTTCTCAACTTGCAGATTATATAGTTGATTTTACAAGTTTTGCTTTTTTATGTGCTGCCTTAAATATGACGCACTTGTCACATTATCATGATGCATCACTCACTGATGCTGCATGTCCAAGTTGTATCTAGAATCCTTCCAATCAATAAGCATCTTACAGCTGGTTTACTGTATATGTCTTAACATTTCACTGTCATGTGTGCTGCAGTCTGAGCCAGTTGGTACGTTGGATGGGAATGAAAGCTGAAGAACTGGGTGTTGAGATATACCCGGGTTTTGCTGCTAGTGAGGTACTAAATTTGTTGTCATGTAGTAATCTGTATGTGAATGCATTAAATGTCATTAATTTTTAAGTTTGATAATTGGGCAGATTTTATATGATGCAAATCGCAAAGTTGTTGGCATTGCAACTAATGATTTGGGTGTTGCCAAAGACGGTTCAAAAAGAGAGACTTTTCAGCGTGGTGTGGAACTGAAAGGCATGCTCTTGACATTTTGTTTTTGGCCCAATCATATTGACGGTTGTTTCTCTTGGCTAATTAAAATTTGAAAGTCACATACAGATAGTTTAAGTAAAGCTAGCATAAACGTTAGAAGCCATTTTTAGTTCAACTAAAATTGGTAAATGTTGGGTCCACATACCACATTCTGTAAGCTTAGCTGTTATTAACCTGACGAGCTCCATCATGGATGGCCATGTCCTAATACGTCTCCAGTAGGGTAATTACTGCTATTTAATCAAGCGGCTTGCAATTCAAATGATTCGTCTCGGTGGGAATATCCATGCCAACCAGGGGGAGTAGGGAGATGCATAGATAAGATTATGTGTGGTTCCAACTTCCAATATCAATCCAATTAAATGTCCCCAAACCTTAGTTTCTGAGCCTCAAAATTTAATGGCTTTATATATATATATATATATATATATATATAGGTAATTAAATCCAATGTCGGATAATAGTTTGATTAATTTCAAATTGGGTCCGATGCTAATTCAAGGGGGTTAGGCATGTGAAAGAGATTGGATTGGTGATAGGTGGGCCACTTTATGAGGTCAGGAAAAGGGGTGCAATTTAGCATTGGTTTTCTGGAGAGTTTCTCATGTGCATATAGTTATGTGTGTGTGTCATTTCCTATAACCATTCCCATCAAACTTGGATTGGGGGAGTTCTACTTTCTCCCATAGTAGATTCATAATTTGGTTGCGCAAAATCTTAATGGCTGACTGCATCTCAACCGCAAGCCCTCCTTTTTCTAGCTGGGAATTGGCTTGTGCAGCAGCATGGCACATGCCGGAGGAACAAGCTATACACATTACACACATCATCTGTTGCTTAATCATTTTTGTTCTTTGCATTGCTGATTTTTTAATGAATGAAATTAATCATGAAAAGGTCATGCAGGACGGATTACACTTCTTGCTGAAGGATGTAGAGGTTCATTGTCAGAGGTCTGATAAGAACTAATTTCTTAATTGATTCAAGAATTGCCATACCTTTTGCCTCGTTCTTTTAATTTTTCGAGTTAATGTTACACTCCCAACTCATATCCTGATGGATTTTTCTCATCTTTGTTGTCTTCACAGAAAATAATCAAAGAGCACAAACTACGCGAAAGGGGACATGCACAGCATCAAACGTATGCTCTAGGAATTAAAGAGGTGACTGATCACTCCTTCAACAAGTTGTCAATTTCGTTTTGGACCCTTTTCAACTTGACTTAGGATCGAAACATTTTGGCAATTATAACATCTCAATGTTTCATTTCGGAGTCTATTTGGTGAAATTTTCAAAATTAATTGATATACATTTAAAAAGATGGAACTAGCTTATTTACTATATATATATATATATATATAATTCATTCTACTAAATTAAGAATGCAGTATGTTATTTCTACAAGTGACATAAATAATTTATAAGCCATCCATGTCCATTACAATGTGAAATTACGACATCCATTATGAGCTCTTTATCTCCAATTATCAATTTCAAATCTTAAATAACATTAAGGACCTGTTTGTTTGCATAGAATACTTTGGAATCCATAGTCAAATGAGTTCCATGAAAGGATTATTAAAGAGGTGAGGAGTGAGAGTGAAGGATATGACGTCAAGGGTGAAGGATATGACGTCAAGGGTGAAGAATATGACGTAGTGATAAAGATGGGACCTTGACCTTCTAGGATTTCAATTACTAGGATGATGGCTGGGTATTCATTTCCCATCTTCCCTTGATTCATTTTCCATGAAAGGAGAGATTATTTGATGTCATTTTTGCATATTCACCATTGATTCTTCATTTTTAACAACTTGTATAAGTCATAGAATTCCTAGAAATTCAATTACGTTAAACAATCGAACAAATTTACATAAGCACTATGCTAGGATAGGGCTAACTGGTACCTAGATCACTATGAAGGTTCTTTTTGTTAAATAAAATGAAAAAAAAAAAAACAATTATTTTCCTTGTTTGGCTGAGCTGGCCATGAGTTTTGGACTGAAAATTCTGCACTGGGCTGTTCAGTTCTTAACTGTTTCTGCCTGTTCAGCTGAACCGAACCAAAATTGACTGTTAAGCAATACCGATCCTATCTATGACCTGGTTTCTGATTTTCTTTGAAGCTGCTTAAATGCGACAACATTCATATACTATATTGAACCAATGGTGAAATGGAGAAATTTGAGATTCTTTCCTTACGACCAAAAAGAAGAAGGCTACTTTACTATCTGTAGAGAAATCCAGTTTTAGTCATTTAACAATTCGTCCTTTTACTGTGCACAATATCTCATTTATTATCTTTGAATGTATCTCATTTATTGTCTAAGCATGCTTTCTATGACTTTTGAAACTTGGTGCTAATCACCAATTTAATGAATGTAAAAAATATGGTGTGATCCATAATACCCCCCTGATAGAAATATAGTGAGGGCTAAGACAATGACAGTCTGGTGACAGTGGACCTGCCATACAATTCAATATAGTAGGCTCACTCAACGATGAAAATTAAAATGGATTCATCTTGATGATGGAAAGCATGGTGTTCCACTTGGCATTTGAAACCAATATGGACTTACCTAATTATGATACAATTTGGCCGACTCAAGGAATGGTGAAGCCTGCCCAATAATGAAAACATGGGCTCCACTAATTCTCTCATCATTTATTATCTCCGCCATATTTATAATTAGATGGGTCCTCCAAGATTTTGTTTATTTGGTGGGGCCACTATATTTTCATCATTGAGAGGCCCCAAGATGCTTTCCATCATTACGTGGGCTATCATGATTTCATCATTTGACATACCATGCTTCTATTGTTGGTTGAGTTTGGTGCTACCTCTTTTATCCATCATTAAGTGGTCACCATAATGAACCATGTTGTTGTTACAATTGATTCTTTGTATGACCTCCCATGTATTGGACGTGTCATTTTCTAATAACTACTACGTTCCACTTCCATTCACTAACAACCTTATGCGAGTACAGGTGTTGATCATTGGTTATACAAAATCCCAGCTATAACTTTTCTTCAAAAGACATTACATGTAATTTTGATGCATTAGGTGGTTGGACAGGACACAGGAGTCCTATTCTTTTCTTCGCTTGCCAACCAAGGCCATGTGGGTACTTTTTAAGAAACTTATTCACCAGGGCGACGACGTGTCGTGGATGAGATAATCCGGACTATATGGTGGTGTATTATATTGATGAATTTGGTGCCACTATTTGATGTTGAGTTCCATTCACATATAGAGAATGAGCATATACAGTATCTTGTACCTTGGAAAATATATAGTTTGCTGGGGCACCCAGCTCAGTTCATGTAAGGACCATGTTTTACTTCAGCGGTTGACATTCTTGATCTAATGGGCCTCACCATGGATTGAGGGATGTCCAAAAAATTTCAACTTAAATAATCCTCACCATCCTTTCAACTATTACTTGAGGCTTATAAGCTTCCAAATGGTTACTGTTTTGAGTACTGCTTCCACCTGAATATGGAGATTTTGTGCAAATTTAAACCTTCAGTGGAAATACGGAATATGACATGGGAGAACCCTGAGAATGACCCATCTCCTAAAAACTTGTCTGAAAATGAATCTTATTCTCAGTTTTTACTTTTGTGCATGAATGGAAGTTATGTCATTTGATTATTTGCATTATATGATTAGATCTCAGAGAATAAAGTGAATAGAACCTAAATCTTCAAATTATATTTCGCGTGCTGAAACTTTAAGCAATACAGACGTGTACCTTGAATCTAAAGCATGATTCAATATTTGCAGGTGTGGGAAATTGATGAAAAAATACATAAACCTGGCTTTGTGCTGCACACCTTGGGCTGGCCGTTGGATAGTAAGACCTATGGGGGTTCCTTTCTATACCACATGAAAGATAGGCAGGTTGGTGGTGGTTGTTTTTGTTGTCATTTTTTAATTTTCTTATGGGAACCCTTTCTTTAATAAAATTATTTTTGTACCTTAAAAAAAAGAATTCTTATGGGAACAAAATTTACATTTGTACCTTAAAAAAACCAGAATTCTTATGGGGAACAAAATTTAGCTTATACTGTTGTATCTTTCTTTTTTTTTTTTTCTCTCTTTTTGGCAGCAAGCAATCAGAATTTACTTACCAGAAGTATAAAATTTCAAGAACAGAATGATTGTTTTTCATTATCCTCATTGCAAACAATATTCAGGATCTTTGGCCAGCATTAGATGCGGAAGTAACAAATCTGTCGTCAATCCAGAATATTAATTTCCTAAAGTTACAATCACAAATGCAAAAGAAAGATGATAGTAGTTTCATCATTTGTTCATCATAAGGGAAGGAGCAATTTTCAGAAAGCGGAGCTGCCTCCTTACATAGCTTATGTGAACTTGAAGCTTTGCTTGTGCATATTTTGACCTTGTCATGCTCTTCAATATCATTATTTCCATTTGAATTTAGAGAGACAGCTCAGAAAATTGAACTATTATCCTCTTAATTTACATTTTAAATGACATTTTCATTGATCGAGTTGACCTAACAGATGTTTTGGAGAGAAGTATCTGGTGCCCTTGTTGGACTATTTCCTTCTTCAGGAAGAGTTCTTGACTATTTCACTTATGATTTGGAAGTCTTGTTTGTTTGACCCAGGCCATATGGATCATCCATCATTGCTTGCATTTGTTTCTGGTGCATGCTTTAAGGACCTTCTGCAGTTCATTTCCTCCTTTTTGTTCCTGCCCCGTTAACTTTCAAATGAAAGCTTCATATGAATTTTCTGATATGGTTGTTATGAACTGCTGCTTAATTGTTCATGCAGGTGTCAATTGGCCTGGTAGTTGCCTTGAATTATCACAATCCTTTCTTAAGCCCATTTGATGAATTCCAGGTGACTAGATGCTTATTAGTTTACCATTATTTTAACATTTTTGCATGAGAACATTTACATGAAATGGGCAAGGAATGGATCAGGTTTCTTAGGTTTGAATACCAAGCCCCTCAATGTGGCCTGGCCCGACTCTGATTACCAACCTTCTTTTTTTTTTTTTTTTTAAATGATATTACAGGTCAGGCCTGGCCGACTCTGATTACCTACCTTTTTTTATGATGTTAGTGGTCAGGCCTGGCCTGACTCTGATTACCAACCTTTTCTTTATGATATTAGGGGTCAGGCCTGGCCTGAAGTTAACACCTGATCAGCTCATTTGCTGGGGCCAGCCTTGAATTTCAAACCATGGTAACAAAAGGAACTATTGCAGCCCAGGCTGCCCAGCCTCGAACCTGTGTTTTAAAAACTGAAAGCTGAACTGTATAAAATTTCACCAAGTTGACTTGATTTGAAGACCCAGTTGGTCTTGGTCAAGATATTACATGAATCTTGGTATAAGAATATAATAAGATGTCTTTTACGTACTCAGCGTGAGTTATGACAAGTTTTGACCAGTAAACATATTTTACCCTGAGTTAACTGTGACGCCCCGAGCCTGAGATTTCACTCATCTTGAAGCGCAACGTACACCCGTGTGGAAATTCAAACCAACTTGATGTACGATTGAATTCTACGAACGGGTTTTCCCATAGGATATCACGTGTGAGATTAAAATTTCCTTGAACCTGTATGTTTCAGTCATAAGTATCCAACCATGATAACCATCCATTACATACGAAATCATGATATAAGAGCATAATCTAGTCCATGAGCATAGTTAAGAGTTTTAGTTTCGAAGTTAATAAAGTAAGAAAAATAAGAGAAGTATGGCGGAAGCAAAGTATTAGTTTAAGGTTTACATATCCAAATAAAATATCTAAATTAAGTCTAAGTCTTGTGGCATCCTAAGCCACAGTCATGGGAAATGGTGACGTCAATCCACTCAACACGTAGATGTCTAAAAGATATCTTCTGGGACTCACTCTGCTAGCTATTGGGGAGTCTCCTCCCCAACCTCTGTGATCTCCTGGGCAATGGCATCGACATGGTCCTCACCTGTAATGCCAAGTGTAACACCATTAGACTAAGCTAAACCAGGTAAACAATTATAAGATGAAACATGCGTAGCAAATGAGTACAAATGACAAGATAGATCATTTGAGGTCACGAAAGTAAACTAGTAGGCATGATTAGCACATGAATAAGCACGATACATAGGAATTGAAGATGACGTGTGCATAAAACATAACACAACAAGGTGGCACAACCACATGAGCTGTAATCTCCCACATAAGCACATAAACATGAAATCACATGAGAGCATGAACATGACATAACATAACATGAGGTACACATGAAATCACATGAGAGCATGAACATGACTAACATAACATGAGGTACCACTAGGAGACATAGGGCCCAGAAACTCCATCGTGGACCTGAGGTACCGGTCAACCCCCATATAAATCCCATGTGCAGAGGTTTATGAAAAACAACTAAACCCACACCTAGCTGGATCCGGCTGTGTCGCACCCACCCGGATCCGACTGTGCTAGGGTCGGAGCTAAGTTGTGCCGACTCAAAGAATAGAGTATAAGTGCATTATCATGGAGTTAATGTAAGCATAAGCATGTATAAGGACATAAACATAAACTGGAATGTGATCATAATCATAAGTGCGTAACACGACATAGTCTATGAGCATATACTAATACATAGTGCATGAAGAAAAATATGATGCAATGCAACAAGGGTACGTGAACTAAACAAATAAATGCAAGAAGCATGTACATAACATGTGAGAGTACTAGCAAGGGAAATGAAATGCATGCATAAGGATCATATATGGAATCAAGGGTAAATGACAAGCCAATCCTAAGGTTTTAGGAGTGCTCGTGGGCTTCACCGTCCAACTATGTGTACTCCTAAGGCTTCCGACCTCATTAGGCTACAAGAGGATTCTCGACGTTACATAATTTTGAATGTCAAATGTCTTAGAATAACACCTTTGGCTCGGGGTACAAGAAGTCCAAGAAAACGAGCATCCATGTGAGTGTATGGTAGCTCACACCACACCCACTAAGCTAACAAGTCCATTGGGCATACATTAAGGTTCAAGGGATCCAAGGCTAAGGTCCAAGGCTAGGTCCAAAACCACCTAAGAAACCTAGGCAGTTCGGTCCCCTCTCGGTTAACCGAGGAGTGACATGTCGGTCCGACACCTGACCGAGTGTCAGTCTGCTGTAAAATTGGCTTTCTGATACATAAACTGAAATAGTTTGGTTAACTGTGGATCAAGGGTTCGGTCACCTGTCAGTTAACCGAACTCATTGTTTCTATAATTTTCTCACCTTTCTGATATTAACTAAACTTGGGGTCGGTTGACCAACATCCTGTGGGATTTACCCGTTAAGGCCCAAATTCGAAGATTTTTCATTTCCAGGCACTTTCCCACCTTCCCAAGGCTTAATCCTGCATTGTAGAAGCATCCTAAGCTCACCAAAACATCCATACAGCATCCTTAACCACAAAATCAATCCCTAAATCAATTATTACCAAATCTATTACAAATCTAGGGTGAAACAAAAGCAAGTCAACAAATGAGTTGTAATATTTGGGTAATCTAGCATGAAACTCATAACGGGAATCAAAATAGAGAAAGAACATGCACATTTTATGAATGTATACTTGCCTTGGATGCTTGAATCACCAATTTCTACCAATTCCAATCCTTACCCACTTGCTATCAAGCTTCTAAAGCAAAACCCCCAAATCTATTGCTCCCAATACAAAACTTTATACATAAAAGAAATGAAATGATGATTGAAATGGCTTGTCTCATTAGATCTAGGCTTCTAGGAATGATTCTAACCAAAGGAAAGGAAGTTTTGAGAGTGATAGCTTACCCAAGTAGATGAAATAGTGAAAAGGAAGCTTTGAGAAGATGAGTGCTTGAAAGAGATTGGTTCTTGCTTGAAGAAGATGAAGTAGAAGCCTCTCAAGCTCTCTCTGTTTGGTGTTTGGAACAAGAAAAATGACGGGGAAATGATGGAGAATGAAACCCTAGGTGCCTCTTGCTAATGGAGATGGAATAAAATGAAAGAGATAGGGTTTAGGGTTTTAACTAGGGTTTTATACTTATGAAGGTCTATTATTTGCAGAGAAATCCAAAATCTAATAAGGATTTATAGTTTAAGGCTTTTGGTTCATA
The DNA here is from genome assembly GCA_028538565.1 of Umbellularia californica. Taxonomy (NCBI): domain Eukaryota; kingdom Viridiplantae; phylum Streptophyta; class Magnoliopsida; order Laurales; family Lauraceae; genus Umbellularia; species Umbellularia californica. Next base: position 45,195,101 of record JAPQWN010000009.1, read on the forward strand.
AATGGATCTAATGAGCTCAAATGAGTTCGGTCGAAACACGGAAATCGAAGAGTGACTCGTGACCTATGAAATGCACCCAAAATCCTTAGAAAATTGTTAACACAAGCGCGGGACCCAAAATACCCAAAAGTCAGAATGCTACCTAGTCAATGGTCAAACCCCTTTCTAATCTACCTAATCATGCCCAAATACATTCAAAACATCCATTAGGTATCTAATTAGGGTTAATTAGACACTAAACATGATTAGGGTAGGATCGGGATATTACATTAACCGAGTTTACAGAGTACTGTTGTCTCAAGATACTCAAATAGCAAAGAAGAAATAATTTCCCTTCCCCAAAATTGTGTCTTGACCATTGTAGACAATCACCTCTTTATATTTCTTTGGTTTCCTTGTTTACTAGATTTTTTACAGCAATGAATCCCTTGATTTAGGGATCTTATAATCGTATCTAGAATAGCACCGATTAGGGGATAAAATGAGAGAAAATCGACTAAGATGGTTTGGCCATGTTAGAAGGCGGCCAATGGAAGCACCTGTTAAAAGGTGTGAAGGCATAGAGATTGCCAGGAGTAGGAGAGGGAGAGGGAGACCCAAGAGAAGTTGGAAAGAAACTATTAAACACGACCTTGCCTACATGGATCTAACGGAGGACATGGCCCTAAACAGATTTGATTGGCGTCGTCAAATCCATATAGCCGACCCCACCTAGTGGGAAAAGGCTTGGTTTGGTTTGGTTTGGTTTATAATCGTATCTAGAATGCACGATATACATTGATGACTCACACAACTAAATGAACCCAACTTATCCTGACCCAAATAAGCCAGCCCAATTATATTTGGCTTAATTACAATTACATTAATATGCTGGAGTCTTACCTGTTTTGAGGGTTTTTTTTTTTCTTTAATCTTTTCTTCTTTTCGGTTGAGCCTCGAGATTCTTGTATAGTTGAGTCAAGTTTCAATTTTAACACTATTATGTGATCCGTTGGTTCGCTTGTTCGTCATACACAGAGTTCTTGCATTAATCCATTTATTGAGTTGCAGTGATGAGCGTTATTTCATTGATGCTCCCATATCATATTCATCTGTAGCATCTTCAATGGGCTGGAGTTGGAAGCAGATGTGAACATGTAAACACATGCTAAAACTGCCAGTGTGATCTCTTTTTTGTTATTATTATTATTAACATTCAATGAAAGGACTTACAGTACAAGAGAGCTATACAAAAAGGGCAAAACCAAAAAGAGGAGGAAAACGGCCGAAAACATTGACCACTGGCAAAAGCTTCCCACAAGAAACGAAAATTAAAACAACTCTTAAGCTGCTTCTAACCGTTAAAAAGGAAGGGCGGCCTCCCTCCAGTTCCTCAAAAAGAGGTCGATTGAAATTCCTTTGAATTGAGGAAGGACCGACACCCACTAAGCGATAGTGAACTTCAATCTGTGTGCAAGATCCACGGCCGAAGAGAAGGATTCCTCAATGCATAGCGAATTCCTCTCCTTCCAAATGATCCATTGAACAGCTGGAATGGCAGTCCTCCACATCAACCTTCCTTTAACTGATCCAACCTCCAAGTGCCACACCTCAAACAGCAAGGATTGATCTAGGATGTTGTCAACCAGGCTTATTCTGCTCTTATAGCTATTCCAGTGAGGTCCTTGCCTCAAGGTTGAGACCAAGCAAGACGCATGTTCAAGACTAGTTGCTGACAAATTTGTAGTTGGTTTCTATGTGAATAAGAAATCTCCATGGTTTAATAGTTGCCACAAGGATCAAAATAGCGGTTGTGGTGGATGTAGCGGCCAGTGGCCAAAATGCTATGTAACAGGTGATATTTAGTGATTGCAGTGATATGTAGCAGCGTAGCGCTGTGAGTTTTTGAAGTGGTTAAATCTTCTGTGGTGGCCAATCTTTTGTTTTTTTTAGTGGTTTGGAACCATACAAGGGTAGAGAGAATTTTAACAAAGGCTGTCAGGAAGAAGCGATAGGGAAAACAATGTTTTAAATGAAAACTGCTAGGCTTGGATATGTTGTAGTGGCAATATTTTCATGGCCGCTATGCCTGATATATAAGCTGCTATGTAGTGTAGCAGCCGATATTCTGTTCCATAGTTGTTAGATTAGAGCCTCGCTAGGACTTGACAACTGAAGCTCTCAGCGGGTAGCTCTTACCAATCGATGAGTAGCAAAATGAGTTTTTATTGGCAAGTGCCTGAATCAAAAGCCCAACATTCTTTTGTTAATCTTTAGTGTGGACCAAGGAAGAAGGAAAACTCGAGATATTCTTAAATTCTATTCCAGAAGTAAGGAAAGATAAAACCCCTAACAGCCATCGACTCCTATTTATATTATCTTCTCCCTCTATTTCCTCTTACAAACCTAATTGCAAGGAGGGGGGGAAATCCCACTACTCTCTTACTAACATTGAAACTCCTTGAACCATTCAAACAAAAGTATTACAATAAGAAGATAACTTGCTCCATAATGCTTCTGATGGATTAATCAGGGTTTGGATGGCCCTTATGTCTGATAACTTGTATTGGATAGGCCTGTGCCTGGTTGCTGATGGATCTGGCTTTGGCTGGGCTCATATTTGGCATTGAACAGCCCTGTTCTGACAGGTTTGCCTGGGTTGGGCTTTCTCCTGAGGGCTGGATTATCATAGTATTCATGGGTCCCAAGCTAGGGCCACCAGAAACTTTTCGAACTTCAGCTCAATCCAGCCCGTACCTTCGTGTTGGACTACTTAAGTCTTTGTTTTCTAATTAGTGTCACACATTAATGTATTAGTGGTGTTTGACTGGACTCAAGTGAAAAATGGTGCCTATTCTGTGGTCCATTCCAATGGTGGGCTCTTGAGGGCTCCTTTTTCAATGTTCCTTTTCCTAATCAGCATTGGGTGAGCATTGCATTAGACCCTCCTATGCCCATTTTCGATAGACCCCTTTTATTGTCTTTTGCTTTAACAGTCTTTTGACACACTGGACATGCCAAGCCAAGACTGAAGGAGGGTTGGCAGTAGACAGGTAGTCAGACAAAAAGCTTATCAAAATAAATTAATAGTATACTTTACAAATATAGCACTCACCCAACCTCAGTTTTATAGGACTGGTCGCTGCTAATAATTTTAATTTTCCCAATAGAAAACCATCATTCTTCCTCTTCATCATCATCAAAGCCTTGTCCCAACTATGTTGGGGTTGGCTACACAAATTTGTTTCTCCATTCCGATCTATAGTGAGCCAAATCCTCAGATAAGTTGCACTTCTGCAAATCTATTTTTATTACCTCCATCCACGTCCTCTTTGGCCAACCCCTTCCCCTTGGTGGGCCTTTCCTCACAGGTGTCGTTGCCGGTCTGCATTGGACATGCTCAAACCATCTCAAACGGGTTTCTCTAGTTTTATCCTCTATTGATGCTACCCCCAAATGCTCTCAAAAGTGCTCATTTCTAATTTTATCCTTCCTAGTTTTACCACACATCCATCTCAATATTCTCATCTTTACTACATCCATTTTGTGCATATTTTGCTTCTTGATTGTCCAACATTCTGCTCCATAGGTCATAGCCATTCTAATTGTTGTCATGTAAAATAGAAGACCACCATTCTTTTAAAATGAAAACCATTGCTGCATAGCTATGCTATTATGTTCTATGCCTCGTAGAGTTGGTCCATGGTGGTGCACACACGAGCATGCATCTTTTAATAGATAACATGTCATAAACCACTGTACCATAACTTTGCATTAAAGTATTATGTTATATGCCTCGCAGAGTTAGTTCATGGTGGTGCACACTTGAGCATGCATCGCTTTAACAGATAACACGCCATTTGTCATTATTCCCATTATCTTGCTTTTCTATAGAAACTGAAGCACCATCCTGCTATCAAACCACTTCTTGAAGGTGGCACTGTTCTCCAATATGGAGCTCGCACTTTAAATGAAGGTGGTTTCCAGGTACATTCATTGTCTTTCATATCAATTGAAATCACATCCTTGTCTTTTTCGGCTTACATATTTATTCAAATGAGTTTATTTCAGTCAATTCCAAATCCAGTGTTCCCTGGAGGGGCGATTATTGGGTGTTCTGCTGGCTTCTTGAATGTTCCTAAAATAAAAGGAACACATACTGCAATGAAATCAGGTACCATTCTCACTAACTATCATCTTATCAAACTCATTGTTGATGTTTGCTTTGTTACTCCATATAAAGAATGGGATTGTTACTGGATAAATTTATATTAATGACATGTAATTCATGTTTGTTTCCTAGATGTCTGTTCTTTCTTTCATCAGTGCAAAATATATTGTTCTTTGGTAGTTTTTGTCCCTTAAATGGGTGAGATCATATTGCCTGTCTTCCACGACTCTGGATGTGACTACTAGTTTGATGCATACAGAACATATCTGCATGCAATCCTGACTGCCCGAATCATGTCTTTTACTATTGATGAAGTGTATCCTATTAAGGCTATAACACATGTGGATCAGGCAATCCTAACCATCAGATTTTCTCTGTTGATGTTTAGGATCATTAAGGCAATGTAATTTTCAGTTTTTTGCTCCATCCACAGTGTAAGGATAGGTACATTAGAATTACATTTTGATTCTCTGAATGGGTTCTGATTTGATTAGATTTCCTTTGCTCATCACTTCATTGTACTTCACAGATTGATGTAATTGTCTTAGTTCAGTAACATTGGTTTATTGGACTCTGAAATTATCACACAATTCATGGAGCCCATGAGATAATAGTCTGGAGTGACATGCAGCATGCATTTTGCATGTGCATTGGATGAATTGCCAGAGAGTTGGTGTATTTAAGTAGACGCAATCTATCTTGCAGAATACTTTACTCTCATGTCTACCTGATAAGTGATGAATGATGGCATTGGGGGAAAAAAAGCCTAGCAATTTATTCAAGAAACCTTCTGAAGACGATCTTTACCTAGGATGTTCATTTGTTTGGCTATTTGTCATAATCCTTATATCTTGAACATTATAAACCTAACTTTTGTACTTTAACTAGCACATAAGGATGTGCACCATGGTTCTTTTGTAAATTCATTTTCAATGAGTATGTCTAATAAATTGTCACTGTTCTCCACAGGAATGCTTGCTGCAGAAGCAACATTTAATGTACTGCATGATGGAGCTGATATGGAGATGTATTGGGATAGTTTAAAGAAGTCTTGGATTTGGGAAGAACTTCGTAAAGCTCGCAATTACAGGCCTGTCAGTAATGCATTTGATTACAAGTTAGCTGATAGCTAATGGACTAATATGCTATGTGACAGTTATTTTACTGACAGTTATTTCTCTTTATTTCATGATCCTTTCAGGCATTTGAGTATGGGCTTATCCCCGGTTTGGCTCTCTCTGCAGTGGAACAGTAAGATCTCACCTTCCAAATGGATTCCATACTTAAATGTTCGTAACTCTTTCTTCAACTTGAAACATAACCTAGCTCACCTCACTTCCTGCTTCAAGTTCAACACTAAATTCCATTTCTGGTTGTTGAAAAGAAAAGGTACAAGCATGGACTTGGCCCGACAAGTTTTTTTTTTTTTTGAAGAACTACTCTTCTCAGGCGGCAATTTAGTGATCAGCCTGAGCATTGCTAATTTTATGCAGGTTGGGACTGGACTCGTTTTATGGCAGCTGAAAGCCAGGACCGCCTACCAAAACTCTACTGCAATCAGGCCCATCCATTTTGTGGACCTGGAAATCAAATATACCCAGGCGACAGTTAAAATCTAGGCCTAAACTTTTTTTAACAATTGTAAAAAGAGGGGTTAAAACTAGGCCTAAAGTTAATTTCTTAAACCTTGCCTATGGCATGCTAAGCCTGACAATTGCCAACCAATGTTAGCCTTAAGCAGTCATAATTATTCCTATTTCATACTTCTTTGTGCTTTTCTTTAATGAATTTTATCTTTCTTACGGCTGTCAGCTACGTAACTAAAGGAAGACTACCGTTGACACTGAAGCATGGGAAACCTGATCATGAAGCTACAGATGTACGAACCAACTTCTTAAAAGTCGTTGAGACAGTTACATTTTTTAATTTGTGTGTATTGTCAATTTTCTTCTTTGTAGGTTGCAAGTATTCATAGTCCAATCCAATATCCAAAACCAGATGGCTTGTTGTCCTTTGATGTGCCAACCTCTCTATACAGGTTAGTTAAACCACAGCGTTTCCTATATTTTTCACACTTTTTTTTAACGTCTCTATGATGAAAATTATGAGTTCTATTTAGTGGTAGTGGGTTTCATCATACATATACAATTCCTTCACTCTGTAAATCTTGTCAAATGTATATTATACTTTTAAGCTTTTCTTGAACCCTTTTTATTTGGAAAATGTGTTTCTAAATGGACCCTTTCTCTCAGGCTCCGAAAACAAAGTAACTTGTAATTCAATCTGCCAATTATTTGGTTGCTATTTTCAGAACTAGATGAATTATCCTAGAGTATGTAAAATTGGTGAAAGCCAATTGAAAGATTGAAAAACCCAGGGTAACCAGGAAAACAAAGATGTCCAATATCAAAAGGTACTAATTATCTATCCACCGGTTCTTTCCTTAGGTCTATGCATTGTGAAGCCAAAACTGTGCTGGATTTTTAGAAAAGTCAAGAAAGTGTGACTTTCAATTCTGCAGAATTTCTGATTCATCTGTTAAATTATGCAATCATTAAATTTAGCAGTAGGTATCACCTCAATTATCATTTGTATGATCAAGGTCCTCGAGCATATTGGCAGCAAACACTTGCCTTTGTCGTGATGTGAATCTTGCTTGGTCTACTCATACTTTCTCTTCACTTTTATGTCATGAATTCTTTCTTTTACTTTGTGCAGGAGCAACACAAATCACGAACATGACCAGCCTGCTCATCTTTACCTGAAGGAACCTACAATTCCCGAACTTGTTAACCTGCCACAATATGCTGGACCGGAGTCACGATACTGTCCTGCTCGCGTATACGAGTAATGAGCATCTTCTTTCAGTGGTTTTAGTGATTTTGTATTGACAAATATAATTGATATTTTCTTCTATTTTGGCTTGAAATTCAGGTATGTCCCAAATGAGAAAGGTCAATTGAGGCTTAAAATAAATGCTCAAAACTGTCTGCACTGCAAGGTATTTGCATCTCAAAGCCTTCTTGTACCCAATTCAGTTGAACCTTTGTTTTCATTTATTTATTCGACCTTTCAATTTCTCTGCCTATAAAAGAAAAATATCCTATGCTGTCATAAAAGATAAGGAAACTGCAAGCTCTAAGATTTTTCCTTTTAATCAGGTTAACTATATTGTTGTAAACAAGACTGAAATAAGTGTTTGACCAACCGGAAAATATTAAATATAACACCCTCTTGCTTGTGATTACCATTCCATTCCAAGTTGAAATCGTATTCCAGAATTACAACATCCTGCGTCTTAAGACTCGAAACTGTAAGAAAATGCAATTCTTCAGAAATTTAACCATTGAGTAGGTGGATATTTAGAAACTCATTGAAGTTCTCTAATTCAAAATTAGATAATCATACCCTTACACAAAATAAATAATTAAATAAAAACAAAATGTGCATTACCTAAGTGCTTACAATGAGATTTTAACTGTTCCTGAGAGTGTTTCAGGCTTGTGACATCAAAGATCCCAAGCAGAACATTGAGTGGACAGTGCCAGAAGGTGGCGGCGGCCCAGGGTATACAATCATGTAGATTTCATCTTTCTGCTTTTCAACGCGATGTTTACAAAATGTCATCTGTACATGAGGGTTTTTATTCAATACCAATTACTATGAAAGTTTAAATAAAGGAGGTAGTATTCTACAGGTTGTAATTTGCAAAGTAAATAATAATAATAATAATATCGAAAATGAGAATCCAAAGTTTTTCTTTTTAAGGAGATAGAAAATACCAGACAAATTCAGTACACATTAGAGATTATAGTTTCAAATTCTATAGTTGAGCATGGATGCAGCTGTTTTTTCTAATCACCATTTAGAAGGTTAGAAATGTCCAGAAGATAGTTTGCCGAGTTTGGATCCTCTCCGGCATTCTTAAAAATTTCAACACTTAGTATGTTCCAAAGAGAGTTTGTTGATTAGCTGTCACGGATATCAGATTGATTGGATATGGTAAAAACTGTGTTGCATAAGGCAATGAAATGTCGGTTGAATTTGAAACTCGCTCTCAATCATCATCATCGTCATCCCTCAATAAAATATTTAAATTGAACTTTTTCTAAATTAAAGTTGTAAGACGTTGTCCTGTTTGTTTGCATAGAACACCTAGGAATTCATGGTGAGGAGTGTAGGATATGAGTTGAGGGATGAAAGATATAATTAAGAGCAAAGATGTAGATGCGATCCTTACTTTCCTAGGATTTGAATGACTAGGTTGGCAGCTGCATAATCATCTCCCACCTTCCCTTGATTCATTTTCCATTAGAAGGGAGATAATTTAATGGTCAATTTCTAAAATTCATGTGTGTTACTTCAGTTTTAACCATTTTTACAATACTCATGTATTCAATTGCTTTAAACAGATAGGGAATGCATTTTCTGTGAATCACGATAGTGTCTTCATTTTTTTCCCCCTTTTCTTTTTGGAAGTTGTAGTGACAGTGTCTAGTTGAGTTTAGTGTTCCTTTTGACTTTCTCTATGACTTTGGCTCCGACAAATGATGTTTTTTTTTTTCAAGGGTGCATCCATTGTGTGCAGAAACACATCATCAGTGTTAATTGGGCTTTAGATAATTAAAACATAGGCCTAGCCCTACTAGGTTTAATATGAGCCCCATGGCTAGAAGATTCTTATTGTCACAACTCACAACTACAACGTTGTGGAATCATATTATCAATAGGGGAAAAACACCAATGCAACAGGCCCATAGCACATCAATACACATATACTACTGCCAGCAATGGGCTAGTCTTAGTTTGATCATTAATGGGCTCAACTAGAACCGAAAGGGTCAGGCGTGGCTCATTTGATTGATGGGTTCACAACAGTAAATATTGAATATTCCAGCTTATTTCAAATTGAGCTCGAGCTAACTCAACTTTGAATCAAGATCGTGCTAGTCAAGCATAGCTCGAGTTGGACTTTTGAACTTGAGCTCAAGTCAGGCCAAGCAAGATTTCCTTGCACTTCCAATCAGAACTTGAGCTCAAGTCAGGCCAAGGTACTGTAGCTCCTTTGAGTTGGAAGATGGCTAGCTTGAGGCCAACCAGAATGCATGGCAATCATGAGTTAAATAAACCCTATGGACATTTTCTTTTGCCAGAATGATTAGAATTTGATACGTTGGGAATGCATGGAAATGATGTGAAAATCTTTGGGCATTAGCAAATGATTTAAAAGTTGTCCATAATTCTTGTAACGAAGTAGGCCCGTTAGGCTCGCTTCTAAATTGGATTTTCTGACTAAAAAGATTGATGTGATGGCTGTCCTGAAGGATTTTTGGATGCTATATTTTATAGCTGGAACTTTAGGTTCCAGCCACCTAAAAAGTCAAAAGCAGCCTTTGGATAGAATCCCAACTGCCTCAGCATTTCTTGATGCTCAAGTGGAAGAGAAAATTCAAGAATTCCACTTTATAAATTCTCCAAATAAAATTCCTTGGAATTATAGTAAAAAAGAAAAACCACGTCCTTTTAGTAAATTACTCTCTATCATATCAAATCATAAGGGGACAACATGGGATTGATCAATTGGTTGGCAACCCTAGATGCAATTCAAGTATTGATCTCCGGATATACCACTCTTCCAACTTGTGTAGGCCACTCTACCGACCAGTGTGAACTACCTTGGGCCCCAGCCCATTTGCTAGGGTAACTTAAAAAATATATATATACGAAAAAAAAAGAAAAATCATAAGCGATATGTTTTGACTCTAAGTTTTTTTTTTTTTTTTTTTTTTTTCAAGATTTTGTTTTGGTGAATCAAAATTTAAAGATGTGTCAATTTAAAGCAGTTACTAAATTCAACGAGGGACAATGAATGATGGCTCAGGCCTCTAGGAATATTAATATGAAAATTAAGTTTCTGAAGCTCCAAGCAAATCCTGAGTATGATGGTTGACCGCTAGAAATAGAATAATCGCATGTGATTGTGCATTGGGAATTCTGAGATTCCCAATGCACAATCACAACCATTGCTTGTTTGCATGTCACTAACGGCGTCAACTCTCATGACCAATGACTTACAAGAGCGTAAGATTATGTCACACTCATACATAATATTTAAATCATTCGATGCCCAAAAGGGACCTAGGTCTCCAGCTAATCAGAAAAGAAACTTTTGACTGACTTCGCAAATCACATTAGGTGGGAAATTAATAATGCAATTTCCTTAGCTGTCCTAGCCTCTAACCAAAGAAGGGTGCAGCAACTCAGGCTGCTTGGGTTAAAGAAAACATATATTAATTCAACCCAAGCAGAGACAGCCAGCCCAAATTATATGAAGGTAAAACCCAACTTGAATCAACCCAAACAAGCACAACCCAAAAATATTGACTTAATTATCAGGTATTGCCATGCATGCTTGAGTATACTTGGGCCTTATAGATAGATGCATGTGCATGCACACATCAATCACATGGAATACATGCCATAGTGTTTGTTATGTATGCACATTCATATCCACATCCTGTAGTAAAAAGAACACGCAGATGCATTCGGCTGTCATTGCACACACAGGAAGACATGGAATCAAGAATCCAAATGTAGGACCGGTAAATGACCCAATAAAACTCCCAGAGCAGCTGGCACTTAAGATTCATTTCATACTTCACATCAGATATTCAAAATTATTGGTTATTTCAAAGATGAACTCAACTGACACCCATTGAAATGTAAAATAGACTGCTCTAGAAATGGGATGTAACAGTTGGTAAAAATAAATATCAGGGTCATCAAATGTAGATGCATTTGATTCTACCGTGCAGGTGAAAAGTTTGACTACTAAATGAAAGTCATAGAATGATCCTACAGGGTACAACTAATAATAGCTACCAAACAAGTATACTGATTCATTCCTTTGACGAACTGCTGGCATCTGATTTCAAAGGATTCCACAGGATTCGGAGGTAAGGGTCCTTGATCCTTTTGTCACTGAGGTGCTGTTGTTGATGCTGGTGCTGGTGCTACCGCGCCTACAGGCAGTTGCTGTTGCTGCTGATGCTGCTGCTGATGCTGATGCTGGTGTGACTGTTGATGATGCTGTTGTGAAGGATGAATTTGCAACTGCTGAAATTGGTGGGTGGCCATCAGCGTATGCATTGCATTGTTGTGAGGATAGAACTGTTGACTGCCACCAAACCCTGAACCATAATTCATCATTTGGCCCCCATTGGAAACTGCCTGGCCAGTTGCCAGTTTCAGGCGCTGGAGTTCCTCCCTCAATGCATCATTTAGAGCTGCCACAGGGGAATAAACATCAAAAGGCTTGCAAAAATATTTTTTCTTTTTTTTTTTTTTTTTTTCGTGGAAGGTGAGCTTGGAAGCATGGATGTATACAAAATCAAAATGTTTTAACACATCAAATTGGACACAAACCTTGGTTCTCCCAGTATGGAAAAAGAAAAAAAGACAAAAAAAAAAAAAAAAAAATAGAAGCTTAGAGCTCATATTGCAATATGTTTATCAACAGTCAATCTTACCACCCTTCTCCAAATTTCTCAACAATCACTAGTTTAGAAAACATTTCAACCATGGGAAAATGGTAAATTGCTAAAGCATGCCCTGAATAACCATGGAAAGCCACTCTCAAGTCCCCAACCATTTGCCTGCTTATGGCCGCTTCACTTTGCTCTTTGTGAGATTCTATATATATATATATATATATATATATATATATATAAGGTGGTGCTCCTATGAGAGCATCTCTCACCTTATTATGAGAGATGGGGTGGGGGCCCTCACATTTAAGTTGTTGGTATTGGATATGAATGTGAGGGCCCCCACCCTATCTCTCATAGTAAAGTGAGAGCATCTCTCATAGGAGCACCTCCTATATATATGTGTGTGTGTGTGTGAAACTCAGAAAAGCATGTCTGTGTCGGGAACAGAGGTGACAGGAGACACATGGGACTAGATGCCAGTTTGTAAACAGTATGTAAATAGAAAACTTAAATCAAGATTTTCCTGGATGGCCATGTTCGCAAAAATCAAACAAGTATGTTGGTGCCCATGCACAATTTATTTGTGATGCCATCCTTACCCAATAGAATATTCTGATGCCGTTCATATCACTAACTAGGTCTGTCTGATATATCTATATAAACTATTATACTGCAGCAGGGGTCAAGACAGTAAAAAAGGAGAGAAAAATACTTAATACAATAACAGCTATCTTCTCACATCAAGTAAAAAATTTGAGCAAATTAACAACTTCAGTGCAAAGATCTATAGTTACAGCAAAAAATAGCAACATTATGACAGTAATGGAGTACTACTATCTTTTGTTGCTGTATAGATCCCCCACATCTATGATGCATGTTAATTTGAGTTTTGAAACAAGCACAATATGCTCTCATATATTTTTTCTTGTGTTTAGCAATCTAACATTTCTGATTAACTACTCAATACAGATGTTGGTATGACCACCATGAACATGGCATTTAAACTATCTCAATTAACAGTTTATTATCAAAACCAATGGAGTTAACTTGGAATTGGATTTCTGTTTCGTGCATGCAGAGAGAGAGAGGACAAAATCATATGTTCCTAGCCAAGCAGTGCACATTCCTATACAGATAAGTTGAATGCTATCAATAATCTGTTCATAAAGTCCATTTCTTGCCAAACAGAATTGGATAGCACAAAACACTGTAAAGCAATGACCCCCTATAACACTCAGATCAAAGCATTAAGTCATATTAAGGATCAGTTTTAACTATGGCTAAGTTGAAGAATATGACCAGAACCAACAATGGATATCCCTCTCATCTGAGAGATATTCAAGACGATGGACAGGTAAAAACAACACAATTAACAGAGAACAATGTTCAAAAGAGGACAGACCGGTAAATATTGTATATTTGTAACAGTAACAAGTTTGTGAGTTCAACTGAAAGAATTTAGAATGATACGAGGGAATTTCATCTGTATAGGTGAAAGAAAGAATATAATTAGTTGAACTGTTCTAGAATTTCACTAAGAAACTTACAGGCACAAAATATCAATACCCAGATCTAACAAATCAGTTAATCAAGTACCAAATCAGGGTTGTGACAAAAATAATTGTCAACATGGACACAGAATGACAGAAATGCAAAGGGTTTGATCTAACTAGCAAGTCTAAAAACTGTCAAGCTGAGCTGCTAAACCCTGAAATATAGGTTGATAATCATGCAAACTAGAACCAGACTTGCTTTATGAAATTATGAGTAAAATTTTATGTGATCATTGTATAGAAGAAAAAGAAAAAAAATTCTTTTAGTAAGTATTAATGAAGAAAACATGAAAAGAAATTTGCACAAGACCGGTTGCAGGAAGAAATAGGCTGATGAAAACCTTACCATCTTGTAAATGAACCTGTTGCTCCATGGTTTGCAAACGCAATTTCAATTCATTGTTTTCAGCAGTCAGACCAGTGGTGTCTCTCTGTCCACAACAAACCAATATGATTTTAAAAATAAAAAAAAGGCTTCAATGATGTATTTTATTAGAACAAATTCCTTAAACAAAAAAAAAAAAAATGTGCACAAAATAAAGAGGTGAAATGGCATTGCTCTGAAATGTGACTGAATACCCAAATACAGCTAAACTTTCACCCCGGGAACTCCCACACAGGGCCGCCTGCATTAAAGGCTCTGACCAAAATTCCCACATGGTGCGGGAGCCTCATTGGTGAATAAAAACGCCCCTGGATACATATTTAGCTGCTAGTTTTCGAAGAAAAAAAAAAGAAGAAAAGAACAAAGAAGCATTTTACCATTTCACGGGGAAAAAAATACAAATTTGGAAGTTGCATTCCTACTTCACTGTAGATGCATTCTACAATATCAACAGAATAAATGTGTTATATAGAACGTTAAAAATACCTGTAACATGGTCAACTGAGCAGACAATGTTGTCGCTTCGGTTTGCAGGGTCTGTACTTTCCGCTCAAGCTCTGATATGTAGCGCATTTTTCTCTCTTTCGATCTTGCAGCTGACTGCCTATTTGCCCAAATCCTAACACATGGTACAGAATAATCGTCAATACAGTGTAAGTACGCATATTGATGCAAAAATGAAAAATAATAACCCATATCCAGGAAGAGCAGCAATTTAGCTCTTCACAAAAGGCTAGACTTTAAGCTGACCACATATTAAAAGAAAAAAATAATAATATTACAGATTACAATAAATTAAACACAGATAGAAGCACCAACCTGAGACAGCAGGCTCAAGCCTGGGTGTTGCACTACCAACTCAACTACCTACCTAGTGCCAGCACGTCTCATTACTCACTATTTTGAATTTTACATGTTTATGTATTAATTGATTTTTTTCCAAAATGATCAACCCTACCACAAGGGGCAAAGAAGCAAAGTACAGCATTATCCAACATTTAAAATTCAAAAGCATTCACCCTCCTGCTGCAATACTTTCCATATGTTCATAATTCTACCTAGAAACCTATCAAATTTTATTGCTACATTCCGATCCCAATATCTTTTCCATCTCTATAAATTCGATATTCCAGATAACCAGTACCCAGTACCAATAGCAGGAAACTTCCATCTAGCTAGTAATCAGTAATGAATACTGAAAAAGGAACTATTCAAAGAAAATACGAAATAGGAAGACATGATGGTCAAAATTAATTCGGAATTGGCAATTTTAGTTTGAATATACACCCAGCAGATATCACATATCACGTGCTACTATCATTGAAACTATATCTTTTAACTTATAATCGAGGCTCAGCAAATAACAGTCTCTATTGCAGGGTTCTTGAGTGGTGGGAATTTTGGAACCATTTGTAGGACAATACTTGACAACGGTCCATTGCATAGTTGGGAGGTGTTCAAGATCACAGCTACAGGGTTGTTGGTTTGAGTGAAGTTAGCACGCACGCGTGCACGGTCAAGCATACATGGTGATACTTAAACTGGGGCTAACCACCTAACCTTCTTCCATGGTTATGATTTGTGATTCTTCTGTTGTTGATATCTATTTCTATGCGATGGTATGTTTTGCAGGCACTTTGAGATGGAAGGTCTAAAGTGTTTCGTTACAAAATTCATCTGACAAACTTTAAGAAAATGATGGCTACAGATTAGTAATTTAATGAGTTCAATAGAATAATCCCCTTAAGAAACGAAAATAAAAAGGGGGAAAAAAGAAAAAAAAAAAAAAGAAACACTGGATCAAAGTCATGTTCCAAGAATTCTACCTCTTTGCACGCTTTGGGTCAAGCAGGGCAAGATCGGCGAGCTTGGCTGCAGACATTGCTTTCTTTGTTTCTGCTATCGAAGCCGCTTCTGCACTCGACATGAGCATTTCAGGCTTAATTGAAGTAGAACCATCCATAGACAGGCTATGCTGATGCCTAATCCTAGGCCTCTCACTGGGACCGGCAGCCATGCTCTCGTTTGGAGGTGGGGCGGGTGGTGTCATCGCTGTGGAGGTCTCACCAACAGACGACGTGAACTTCTCCATGTCAAGATACATGGAGAAGAGGTCATCGTCTATCTCATCAGACAGAGAAGGGCCATCGGCAGCGCCCACGATGCCAAGATCGCTATCAAAGCTAATGTCATCGGGCAGGCCAAGGATCTCCGAATGCGCTCGGCGATGGCCCCGGTTTTTCGGGGGGAAATCTGGCATTCGACTGATATCATGGCTAAACTGTCCCGGATCCTGAGAGATCGACTGTCCAAAATGAGCTGATTCCGGCATCGCTGGCTGCGGAGAAGCTGAAGGTGAGGGCTCACGCTTCACACCGAAAGAGCTTGCCGCTGGGGGAAAAACAGAGAAACGACCAGAAGGAGGCGGTAATCCTCCTCCCGCTCCATGGCCTGGCGATTTCTCCATGGAAGATACACCCTTCAAAACCCTAGAATCATGAGAAATTAAACCCTATAAATCAACGGATTTGCATTAACCGGCTTAAACCCTATATATCAGAATAAGCTTCCGCTAAAATCCACAAGAAATCAAAAGAAGATCCCAAAACCCTAGAATCTAGAGATCTGAGCTTCAATCACACAAGAAGATGCAGGTTTTGGAACAGAAAACTAGAAAGGACTGCAGAAACCCTAGAAATCAACGAAATCAACTGCAAACGATTCAAAACCCTAGATATCAGAATTTCTTGAAAGAGAATTGCCTTTCCAGTATCAAACCTCCTATAAACCGCAATCTCCTCGCAATTCAACGCAACAAATCGAAAGAAAACCCTAAAAACGAGAGATCTGAGCTACAATTACCCAACAAAAACGGAGATTTCAGAGCAAGAACTTCAAAGCAGCAGCAGAAACCCTAGAAAACAGCTGAATCGAGAAAAACACAAACGATCAAACCGCAATTCTACCTCGATCGGAAGTTTTCATCGACGACAGCAATCAAAACAAGGGAGGAATCGCAGATCTGAGGCGCTACTGTTGAGAAAACCCTAGAAAACGCATCGATTAAGTAGCAGATGTTGAGATTTATAGCTTCGATAAGATTTTCCTTCCTGGAGATTGCGGCTAATCTTGGTGGGGAAACGAATCTAGACCTAGAAACGAAGGGTTCTGAATGAGATTTTGGAGGATTCGCGATTTGCTATTTTGGGGAATCGAGAGGAGCGAAGAATGCAGAGAGCAGAGAGAGAGAGACGTGAATGGGTGAGATTGGATGGTTAGAAGTAGAAAAAGATTGTCGTGAAAGAGGAGGGGAAGTGGAATGAATCTCAAAGCCCAAAGGGGTCTCGATGCGTTGGCAGATGAGAAGCTTCTTCTGAAAGACGAAATTTTTACGCGCTTTTGGCACGCGACTTGGCTCGTGCTGGTTCGGTGACAATAAACCGTTTTGAATGGGGGAGAATCAGTTCATCCAATCATCCTATGCCCTAAGTACTAAGTCCGAACCCTATCATATGGGACCCATAAGTACAAGTCATCATTAGGATGAGATAGGCACTTTACGCGCAACCGTGTACAATCCATTTGGATGGGTGACAATTCGGTGGAACCAACGACAATTAAGATGCATGCGAAGGGGTCTGAGTGGTCCACTCGAGTGGGCAAAAGGTGGGCCCCGTGGACATGAGCAAAGGAGAAGGAGCGCGCCCATATTATAATATATTATGTTTAGAGGTTTTGGATTCAATTTCGACTGGCGGTTATGATTTTGACTGGAAGTTACATCAACTACATTCTTTATCTCTTTATTATAATCACTCATAACTGCTCTCCATTTTTCTTTTATTTTATTTCTCATAGACTTTGTTTTAATTCAAACTCTATCATTCTCCTTCTATTCTAATTCTCATTTTTTTATTTTATGATACCAATTCTTCAATTATATAAATACATACTTATAATTTTTTTCTTTTGCTTTCTTTTTAAAAAATTTATGAATTTTTTATATATGAATATTCAAATTGCAACGTTTGCCATATCCGTGCTAACACGGGTAATTTTGCTAGGTAACTTTTATTGCTAAAGTGAATCCGTATTACAATACACGTCGGGTAATCTATCCTCAAACAAACAATTCTAGCGCCCTTTTACTTACTTTAATTTCTAAAATTATGTTTGAAGAATAAGGCTTTCAATTGTTGGAGTTTTGCAATGCAATTGAGTTGTCACTCCTCCTCTTTTTTATCCTTACTTGAATAACAATGTGTATGCATTGTGATATGCGGAGCCCACTTCGGAAATTACAACTCAAGGTGCACCTTTAGAAATTGGAGTTCAGACCCTCGGTTGCGCTTGATGCCACTCACGGTGAGCCACATCATCCATGGCTCACCATGATTAGTTCACTCACAGTGAGCCAACATCAAGCGCGATGGGTAATTCGGACTCTAGAAATTTTGGTGCATGGGCCCAACTCTAGAGACTATATGGTGCCTACTTTTAGAAATAAAAAAGGAGGGATCCACCACCTTTGGGAATTAAATTGTGTGGCCCACACTTGGAAATAACATGGGAAGAACTTTGGAACTTGTGTTACGTGTGGCTCACATTATAATATATTAAGCTAGCAGGTTTTGGATTCAATTTTCACGATCGGTTATCCCTCTTAATGTTTCACATTATCTCCCCTTAGTTCCCCACTTATATCTTTATCTCATCAAACTACCCATTACTCTCCACTGTAGTTTTACTTTTTCCTCTCTTTTTTAAGTCTCTTGCTCCACTCCATCTCTTCTACTCCCATTCTCCTTAGTTTTCTTTTTCCATTTATTCAACTTACTTACTGTATGAAAAGACGTAACCCAGATAACCTTCTTAATGTACAGGTACTTAATTTATAATGCATGCATATACCGTATTGAGCACGGGTGGTTGTGCTAGTTAGAAATTAATGTGGGACACTTTTGTAAGTTATTACGTAAGGCCCACCTTTTGAAATTGAGATATGTGGGCTCCACCTTTAGAAGTTCTTTCACAAATTACATGGGCCCACCATCAGAATTGCAGGGAGTGGTGCCACATAAAAATTGTGGTGCATAAGCCCAATTTTTTAGAATTACAGCTTCAAGACGACGTATAAATTTTGTGATATTTGGGGCTCACATTTGGAAATAGGGGTCCCCAAGATACACTTGAAGGTCATTAAAATTTCAAACTTTGGAAACTCTAAAAAACTTTGAAAAGCAATAAAAAAAATTGAAAATTCTTGTTTTTAGGATATGAGATTTTGAAATAATTCCTAAATTTTATAAATTTTAGTAAAGGAACAAAGGACTTCTTACGGGGGAAGTTGGAACTTATGTTAGAAATTCTACAAAAGAAACAAGCACTTAGCGCAAATGGTGCTTGGTGGGTGTGCGGGTTTAAGCCCCTTGCAAAGTAAAAAGAATAAAAATAAAAACAAGTTGAGTATGCAAAAGTGATTTACATATCTAGTTTTCATTTTACAAATTTATAATAAAAAAAGTATTTTCCAACGAGTCAGGTCAAAATGCTCCATTCTCAAGGGCCTTCTTCTTTATAGGAATTTTGATAAATATAAATTCTACAAATACTTTGCTTTATTTATGAAACTGGAATTGTAAGAATTCTAGAGGCCAAATTAACGTTTAATTTCTTTTCTTTTCTTTTTAAATTCCACATACTAAACAGGTGATTCCAAATGCTCAATAGAAAGCTTTTAACAATGTTGTTAAAAATCCTAACACATAATTCTAAACAATTTTTTGAAAAAACCTGATTCGAGTATGTATATATTATGAGCATTATGTCTTGGTTTTTTTTAAAAAAAAAAAAAAAACTTTAAAGAAAAGGGCTGCAACTCTTCTTTTGAATCATTAATTGGCCGCAAAAGCAACGAAAACAAATAAACGAAAAGGAGTAACATCAATATGCCCCAAATTCAAATGCAATTTAACAAGATCGTGTGCCATTGCATTTAGGTCCCTATAGATAAAATTGAAAGAAACAATATAGTCTTGAATATCTTGAATCAAAGGCCCAATACTCATCCTTCCGGGCCTAAAAGGTTTTGATGATTTCTGAGGCATCCATGAAGAGAGCAATTTTGGATCCCTCCTTATTTTTAGTCGCATTTAGTGCAAAGAGAACTGCTCTCGTTGCAACCTTTTTGGGTGAACCAACTATGGCCCTTTAAATGCCCTGCACCAAAAAAAAAAAAAAAAAAAGAAAAAAGAGGAATAATTACTAAAAAGCGCAAAACCTAAAATATATTCTCCATTATATGCAGAAAAAGGCCGCATTTCTCTGTTTCAGATCAAACTCTAAACTCTTGGGATAGGTAGTAGGGCGGGGCATATAGGACAACTAATTTGGACCCAGCTCCATTTTATTTGTCATTAAAATTACAATTCTAAGGTTCAGTCTTTTACCCTTGAACAAATATGCATTCCTTGTCGACCAAATGGAAAGGATTTGGGTCCAAACAATGGGGCTGGAAAAGTTAGGATGATATGGTTGAGCGAAATCCATCCAATTGCATTTCTGATGAAGTATTAGAAGACTTCATAATTATTGCATATAAGAATTCTCATAATTCCTATAACCAAATAGAAAACAATCTGGTTAGAGCCCGCACTTTCCAAATTATAAACTATATTATATATTACCTAAATGCTTTGCCTCTGTAATTGGACCCACAAATTGGTGTTTACTTTTATATGGTAATTAGTCAGAGGATCGTTGAACACCCTTTACTACTTAAGTTTAGCCGAAGTTCTCTTTGATTGAAAAATTAGTAGAAATGAGATATCATTAAGCTATCTTGCGTGGACATAAATCTAAAATTTTGGAAAAGTTTTGACTTATTTTGGGTACGTAGAGAGAAGGGATGTGCTCAGACAAGCTTGGGCTGTGGCATTATCGGCTACTAAACCCAGTCGTCTCCACGGGCCAGGCTCTCTAGAGTTGGGCTTGATTTTGGGCTCAATTTTTAAGCTCCTGGGCTCTACCGGACCCTAACTTTTTGGCCCCTCTCCCTCTCTCTCTCTCTCTTATCTTTCTAGACTTGTCTTCTTCTTTCTCCCAAACAAGAAGAAGAAGAAGAAGTTCCAAAAGCTTCGGTTTTTTTTTTTACGGCGCCCAGATCAGTTCGCCTGCAACTCTCAACAAGAGGAGCAGCAGAAATCCTCACCGTTTCGCGACTCCAGTAAGCGAAAACCCCCCTCGCTCTATCTATCTGTTCTTCTTTCTAGTACCAGTAGAAAGGAGCAGTACGTTTCCTTTTCTGTTTCTAATTGAGGCATTGTTTTGTTTCGAACAGAGAGACAAAATCTTCTCTAGGGTTATCGTGCTGTAAGGAGATGGAAGAGGGCAATACGATTGTCGATGTAGGATCCGCCGCCGAGGCAGTTTCAGCAGAGGATGACGCGTTAGCGCCGCTTCATCAGATTGAGAGCCTTTGTATGCGCTGCAGAGAGAATGTAAAATCTCCAAGAACTCATTTTTTTTGGTTTTTCCCCTGTTTTTTGATGTGGGTTTCTTCTAATTTCAATTAGGAAGAAGATCTTGGCGTGTTATTCGGCATTTTGATTTCATTTATGGATCTCTGTGATTGTTTTGAGCATAGATAGGCAGTAAAAACTAAGTTTTTGAAAGATTAGAAAAAAAAAACCCCCCAAGTTTTTGGGGTTGAGATGATTATTGTGCTTGATTGATAGAAGTTGTTTTTAGAAGTAAAGGTGGGGTTTACAGTCTACTTACAGGCAATGCTAGTTGTTCACCTGGTTGTGGCTCCATTGTGGTATTGGCCTTCCTGGTAAGGCTCTATATGGGATTATGCCAGTCGTTAGATTGGTAACTTGCTCATGGATAAGTACCGCGAGTGGTCCGCTTCTAATTGGGGTCTCTATGTAATGTGTTGTGTCTAGAAGGGACTGACAGACTAGATCATTTCTGGGGCATTTGCAATTCTTATTTATGCATGCGTAGTAGGTTGTTCCGACAATGGTTAAGGCAACAACAGATAGGCATTGCACTTTTTTTTCCCTGATTGGTAACATGACTAGACCAGCAACCTCAAGAGTTGTAACAGTGGGCACCTTAAACTGTTCCACATGCTGTCAATGGGCATCTCACTATTATTGCAGGGAGAAATAGAATGGACAGTTGGTTAAGTTTCACCAATAGGCGGTAGTTACATATGACCATATTGTACTATTTTTTTTTCTCCCTATGGATCTCTTTACTGGTTACAAGGAAATATGCAGTGCTAGGTCTTCGCTGCTGTGTGTGAACACCATCCAAGTATTTCTTGTGACTTCCTCCAGAGTTGGGGCCATGTGTTTGAACCTGTGACACTCCGTTCTTGTGCTCTCTTAGAAAGTATGAAGCCCATTTTTCTACTAGGGTAGCACGGTAAAAATAATATGATTTATTTCACGTTGTGGATGGACAGTTCCTACATTTCAAGTTTTGCCATCTGTTTGTCAACTAAGAATTAGATTGCTTGGGTTGTTGATGCAGATCCAGATCCTCAATCGAAAATTGATCAATCTCTTAAGGGATTGGTCGAATCCAAAGATAGATTCAGTCATTCAGCCACTAGGGCACACTCATGATAATGGTAAACACCATAGCTGAAGAGAAAACTCCGAGATAAATTGATTGATAATAATAAGTATGTATGAATCACAATGAGGATGCCCAGCCATATATATAGAGTAGGATCAATTTAGCTTAGACACTTAGACTTTCCTAAACAATAAAGGAAACTAAATCAGTGAACTTGCTTAACCAATCCAAATTAAATAAAACTCCTAATTTTAAATACTTCTAAATAAATCAATTCTCAAAATAAGATTCCTAATTAAATGGATGTCTCGTTGGGCCTATGGACTGGGCCCAATGGGTTGACTGACGCATGGTCTGGCCTGCACCAGTTGTTTGGTGATTTTTTTTTTTTGGGGTATAGTATGTGAGATGCATTACAGTCATGAGTTTTTTTTTTCTCTTCCACAGGTTGTTGATCAATATGTTAAATTTCTGCTCTAGTATGAGAACGTGGATGCATAAATAACATAATGCTCAAGAAGTTTAAACAAAGTGCATCTTTCCGCTGCTGTTGCTTTTGTTGTTGTTCCTCTGTGTGTGTATCAATTTCTGTCTATCCCTCTATTCCTCATATTAGTCTTTTTTAAATAGAATATTCTGATGTTTATGATTTTATATACATTTTATAGAAACTCTTATTGAAATATAAAAATATCTGTTATTGTTCCCAACAGGGTATAACCAGGCTTCTCTTAACTCGTATTCCGCATTTCAGGGAGGTATGCTTTCTTTTACAACAACTTGGTGGTGTGGGTTTCTGAAGTGCTTTATTGCATTGCATATACTGTTTTGTTGTACTCTTTTTTATTCTCATGTATGAAGATCTTCTCAGGAAAAGGGTATTCTAGTCCTAGTTTATATAGAATAATGAAATGAATGCATAATGTAGCATTTGAACATTTGGTTTTCATTTTTATTGCTGCAGGTTGTGCTGATGGCCTTTGAATGCCCACATTGCAATGAAAGGTAATTAATGTTTTTTTTTTTTTTTCAGCAGAATTTAATTCATTGATTTCATATCCCAAAAATCTCCATTAGTTATTAAAAATATATGGGCATAATTTGCTGGTGGAAGTGTTGATATTGTATACTCTCTCTCTATCTCTCTCTCTCCCCTCTCTTTCTCTCTCTCTCTCTCCCCTCTTTCTCTCTCTCTCTCTCTCTCTCTCTCTCTCTCTCTCTCTCTCTCTCTCTCTCTCTTTCACAGACACACACACGTGTGTGTATGTGTTTTCTTGGGTTGAGGTTTTTTTGTGGTTGTGGTGGGGGCAGTTTACGATTGGGGGTGTGAGGACTCATGTGCATTTATGTTATCTTGTACTCTCGCGTCACATGAAGTTGCCTAGAAAGCCATTATGTTTCTTGTTTCAGGAATAATGAAGTTCAGTTTGCTGGAGAGCTCCAACCTCGAGGGTGTTGCTATCGCTTGAATGTGCCACCGGGTGATGCTAAGGTTGTATATAATTTTAGATTTTGGTCAAATGTGTTGTTTGGATGTTTTTGTGCTAAGGTTGTAGCTATTTATTGGCTAATTGAGGAGTCAACTTGAATGCTATAGATGTTGCAAATTCATTCTTATGTAGCATAATGTTGAAGCAGAGGCCATGTAACTGTTGGATTTATTTATTTGTTTTTTTAATTAAAGTTTGTCGAATGTCAGGTATACTCGGATTTTACTTGTTTCGCGTCTGTTATAATTGTGTGCTTAATCAGTATATTTTCTTTTCTACCAATAAAAAGGAAATGAAAAGTTTTTGCATGATCATTTGCACCATAGATAATAGATGTGATCAATCGGTCTATAATTTTCATCCCTAAAATATGGGAGATCTGAACTGCAGATCCTGTATGTTGAATTCTGTTTCTTCATATTGAAAAATATTGTAAAGGAGATCAAAATAAATAGGTCTTTCTATTTTGATTTTTGATTGTTTATTTCCTTTATAGGGAGTAAGGTGGGGAGGAGATTTTGGGTGTGAACTCTTCTTACATCATGTGGCTTCTCCACAAAGCTCTCAGTCGGTTTGGAATTTTCCTACCCTGGCTATAGAGACCTTAAATTTGTGGCATAAATAACATTAAAAAAATAAATTTGTGGCATAAATACACCAAAAATCCTTATTGGAATAGTGAATAAAGTTTAGGCAATCATGATCTTGGTCTGCTTATATGCTTTTGTGGTTTAGTGAAGTTTCCATCTATCACTTAAATTAAAACAAATTCTCTGAAGAGAACAATTGAGAAAATTACTATTAAAAAAAATTAAGGAAATTAGATTTTTTCCCTTAATAATTTTTTTAAAAAAAGTGAAAGAAAAAGAAATAACTGAGGAAAGGCATATCAGAACTTTCTGTGATTGCAGAATACTTTGCAGTCGAGCACAAAACTCTAATTGGTAAAAGCATACGGACAACGGATCAATTTGTGATTAACTCCTGCATAATGAAGAGAGGTGATAAAAGGTCTCTGTTGGTACATTCTACTCCGAAGATAGTTAGTGATAGCCACTGCAAAAGGCAATAATGCTTGATGGATTGACCAATAGTGGCAGAAATAGGACTTTATCGAGAAAGATCCTCTCCACAATGGTGGGTGAGGCTGTAATGAAATGAAGGGACCAAATCACTCTCCCTCCAACTCAACCATAATTACCCTTCACCACTTACCAGTATGGAGAACTATACTTTGCATGGGTCATTACCATTTATGCCATTCAAAAAAAAAAAAAAAAAAAAAACACAACTATAGTTTGCATGATACTGAGAACGAATACATTGTGTTCAGATAATATGCCTGTTTTTTATTGATTACAATGTTCTTGCTCTAATAGTTGATATCATATCACAGAGATGTGGATTGTTTTCCTCCCTCTTAATCTTAGAGGATCATGAATGCTTAAGCTTTTATTGCCTTTACTGGAAGCTTGAGATTTTCAGTTAAGACTGTTGGACTGATGAAGTAGTTTGTTGTAGGCATTTAATCGGCAGGTGGTGAAATCTGACTCAGCTACCATTAAGGTATGCTAGTATTTCTTTATCACAAAATTGTCCATATATGAGATGCAAATGCCTTTGAATTATTTTGTTCATTATCAACTTCACATGTTTTTGTTCTAATCTTGTACTGTTAATTGAAATCTGATTTGTATTTTCATATGAGCAATTTAAATCAATCAAACAGGAGCTACTCAAGTGGATTATGAAACTAATTTTATCTAGTACATCTCAAGTGCATGTGCAAGAATGGCTGCAATTTCAGATTATTTTAAATTGGCAAATAACATGGGAAATGTGTGGCTATATATCTTGGGATCCACTTATATGGTCTTGTGATCCTTGGAGGATAACGGATTGTGTACGAAAGAGGCGGCATCCATTCCACATGCAACTGAAGTATTTTGACTGTAGATAGTTCAGGGACTTGCCATTTGGTTTGATTTTTTCCCTTTTTATTTGATATAGTGAAATTTGAATCCCTGAACTCTTGAGTAGACATGAGGCCATCACTTCCAGAGAAAAAGCTTAAGTTCTATATGAGACTGACTTGTTGCTTTGTGCCCTAACTTGGTTGATTATATTATCATTTACTTCGCCTATTTGCCAGTCTCTACCACCTCTCATTAACCACTAAGGCTACTTTGCCATGCTGGTAGTATCCACATTTAATTTCTGTGGTTAATGGGTTTTAATAGCGATTATAATTGTCATTTTTCTTTTTTTCTTTTTTCATTTTCTTAACTCACAGATTCCAGAAATAGAGTTTGAGATTCCTCCAGAAGCTCAACGGGGCACACTCTCTACGGTATATCTCTTTGTTGCCCTGATCTTTTCTCCTAATTTTATCTAATTGCGAAAAAAGATGTAGTTTTGTGCAACTATTATTTTTCCAGCTGTGAATCTTGTGAACTACAATTTAAAAAAAAAAGCGAACTGTTTGTTTATACTTTTACGTATTTTAGACATTGCGAAACTCTTGCACTTGGCTATAGCAAATCTACTGATTAGAAGAAGATAGTTGAGGATTAAACCTTCCTTGCTGAAGTATTGGAGTACTCCATAACCTTCTAAACTATTGTGGATTTCCTTTTGTTTGTGCAAGAAATGGCTGAACCTACATATTTTTTTGGGCGTTATTGGAAGAATGCATGAAGTATTCAATGGACTTCTCTTTTGGGTTGAGGAACAGAATGGAAATAGAGTTGGAAAAATTGGTGGCCAATCTTCAATATCTGCTTCAGAGTTGAGATAATGTAAAGAGTCAATCCCTGAATGATTTCAATGATGGAGCTGGAACAACCATATCATATTTATTTGGCCAAACAATCTTTATTAAAATGAAAACAGTACAAAGAGCAACAAAGAGCAGTTACATGTTCCGAGGGACAAAGGCCACATCTTCATCATAATTATGAAGGAGGGTTGAAATTTTATTGTTGGAATGGGCAGATTGCGGAGAATTAGTAACCAGACGTTAAAACAGTAACAAGTACCAGTGTTGTGGGTCGCATTTCATGGGCAGCAAAATGGGATATCGAAATGAAATTACTTGTTTATATACAGAGAAATGGCATGACGGTCAGCCACTATTGTCTGATCGGGCTAATTTTGTATTGCTGGTAGTCAGGAACTCAGAGCTGGATTGTGTTTAGGGCTTATCATAGAATTTATGTGAATGGCCAAAGTTCAGGTTTGGGGCTGCTGGTATGCACCAAGCAACCTAGAAATAAGCTACTTAATATGCACACAACTTAAAACTCGCAAGCGCACAAGATCACTATGTAGTGTAGTGAATTGTAAGTACGAGGTCGATCCCACGAAGACTTGTGATAAAACAATGTCAAAATTAACTAAAAATCAGAATATTAAATGGAATAATTGAATAATGAAAAACTAAATTAAACTATTAAAAACAGTAAATTAAACTATCAAAAGATAATTGGAAAGTAACTTAAAACACAAAACTAGTATGAGAATTGAAAAACAGTAATAATGAATGAACTAGGGTTTCATCTACTCCCCTAACCAATCCTATGTATGTCCCTTATTATCTTTTAATCAAAAATCAGATTTTATTAGTGACATCTATCAACCTAGACCATGGCATATGCGTCTAAATTATTATTCCCCTAAACCTAATTCATGAGTGGCATACTACATGAATTGTTCATCATGATGCAAAAACTAAGCATGGCATATGTCCTAGTCAAAACAAACATAATGCATAAAACAATGAGAAAGATAAATGCATGAGTCTAAGCATGGCATATACTTAGATTATTCATGGTTCTAAACCCTAGATGCATAACATCAAGATCAATCAAAATTAAGTTAGCTACTCTTAAGATTAATTGAACATCATATGGTTGGCATGGCATATACACAACCCATCAATTAATAACATGGTTTAGAATCTCAACCAACAAAACTGAAATCTGAATTAAAAGACGCCAAAAGAGACTACATAGAACTAGGCTAGGGTTTCAATTACACCCTAGCCCTAAAAAGTTTAGCTACTCATGTCTTTAATGAAAAATAAACTAAAAAGTAGAGTCATAAGAAGAAAACTAAAAGATGATGAAGATGCAATGGATGTCCAGCAGCTTTTTCCCCTTTTTCTTCGCTCCAAAAGCCCTCCAAGATGCTCCAAAGAATGCTCCAAAGGTGGCTGTATGGAAAATAGGGTTTATGGGATGATAATAATTGATTTTTATGCTTCTCTGGTGGCTGAATGGTGGCTCTATTGTGGATGGACGTGGCTGTTCATTGGATGTCTTTTTATACTTTTGCAACAGCCCCTTTAGTAATAGTTCCCTTGTATGTTTAGGTCTCCATCTTTCTTTACAATTGGCTTCCTAATTAGAATGAAATAGGAATCTTCTTTCTTGATTAGCAAGCTTTCTAAATCTGGTCCCACTTGTATCTTCTAGAAACTTATTCACATGGACCCACAAATCTGAGAATTAATTGCAATAACTAAATCTGAAGCTTTTATAATAAAAGTGGGCCCATATAATGCTTGCACAATGAGTGTGGGACCCCTCTTTTAGGACTTCTAATTTGACTTGAACAAGACTTACTCCAAACTTTCTTTCTTTTTCTCCTTGTTTTTCTCCAATCTTGGGCTCCACTTCAACTTGAATAGGACTTCTAATTTCTGAAATTCTTCTATTTGCAATAGATGTGGACCCCTCTTGGGCCTGTAACCCTAGATTGGATTTCTTCCTTTTTCTTCTTTCTTTCTTTTGCTTTTCTTCTTTGAATTGTAAGTTCCCAAAGAATTAGAAATTAATCTTGAAATCTGGAATAGCTTGGATGGGACCCACCATGGTCCTTCTTTGGTTACTCTCTTTTTGCTCCTTTTGACCTTAGCATAAAAATTAACAAAACCTATGTAAAAATCAAATAAAATAACTATACTAGCACAAGATGAATCAAATATTAAGGCTTAGATTATAAACAATTAACCACTTATCAAATTCCCCCAAACTTACCTTTTGCTAGTCCTCGAGCAAAATAATAAAATAATAAGGTAGAAAATTAAAACACTAAAATATGAAACCTATCCTTCCACCATTTGTCTCAGAGATGTCTGATCAATACATGATTCAAAGAAGCAAGAGTCGCAACCAGTTCACAATCCACATGCTCACAAGGTCGTGTGTAAAACAATACCAACATAACTTTCAGTTTAGGCTTTCACACAACCAAACAATCATCTTTTTTTGCAATTCAGTTTAACTTCAATCCTCACCATGCATACACTCACAAGAAAACACTCAATAATTGGCTAAGATTGAACAGACAATGATCTCATGAAAAATACCACATGCTTGAAGTGAAATCACACACCATAGGCTCCCATTCCATCTCATCTCCACACTGGGACTACACTTCCCCTAGGATCAATTAGGACTTTCACACATGGGTTATCATGGGCTAGGGTGAAGGGTTAAGAATGAAAGGAAATGGATAACAAGATCTAAGGAATTTTGCGTAGAATCACACTTCAGGTTCCTTTTACACTTCTGATTTTGGCGGCTAAGGCTTGCATTTTGAATTTCCACCTTCTTTAGTCACGCATATACCCTCCTTATTGTATTATTCTCTTTTTGTTTTTTTTTTTCTTTATCTTTTCTATTTTTTTTTTCTTTATCTTTTTTTTTTCTCTTTTTTTTTTTTTTTAAACATAGCTGAAACTATGGAGTGGCAGGGTAACGGCAACCTTTCTTTTTATTTTCTTTTTCTCGAGCCTTGCACACATTTTGTAGTGAACCTTGAATTCATCTTTATACTTCCTTAGATAAGGTAAGGCTATACATATGGTAAAGTAACTCCCCCAAACTTAGGGGTTGGTATGGGTGCAAGAAATGGCTTAATTAAGGCTCAAAATGGATAACTAGTGATAAACATCAAAGGGAATGGATAGAAAAGCACAAACTAGTCAAACATGGCCTAAAATCATCTCCTATGGTTCATGAAGTCGAAATTTGCCTCAATCGGATAAAAATGAGAGTTCTAGCATGTGTATTCCATATAAAATTCAGAACATGTGATCAAAGAATGATAATGAAATCAACTGCATCATATAGATCAAGAAATGAAAGATCATATCACTCAGCATATAACCCTCTCAAGAATAAGCATTTAGGCTCAAATCTCACTAGGTTTCACAAGTTTTCACCAAAAGCATCTAATCATTCAATTATGCACGAGCTTTCAACCTCAGACTATATCAGCATTGTAATCCACACAGTGATAGCTCAATATACTTGAACGAGATTTACTGCAATTGAATAATAAAAAGAACTAGCATAATTAAGTTCAATGAACCATGCAAGACAAATCATCATTACTCATCATTGTGGTAGGAAGGAACTATGACTCAAAGAAAAAAAAAAAATATATATATATATATTTTTGTGATTTTCGAAATTTTTATGTATTTTTGGACTTATGTATTTTTGAACTATAATGACTCTATCTTAACTAAGACTCTTCCCCCAAACTAAAATTAAACATTGTCCCCAATGTTGTAAAAGAAAGTAAGAAGGAAATACTAAAAACATAACAAAAAAGTAAGTAAAAACACAAGGAAAAGGGTAAAAGAACTCAGCTGGATATGGCTCTGAATCGCCATCCTCAACTTTTCCTTGCAAAGATCTGGGCTACCTCCCAGTAGTGCTTGCTTTATAGTCGTCAGCCAGACTGTGCTTCTCTATCAAGCTAAAGGGGAATCTGTGAATGTAATCACATCCACATCCTTATCAAAATTCTGCTCCCAATAGGGCTTGAGCCTATGTCCATTGACTTTGAACTCTTTACCATTCTTTGGATTATAGATCTCAATAGCCCCATGCTCAAAAACTTGAGTGACCTCGAAGGGGCCACACCATCTAGACTTCAGCTTCCCTGGAAATAATTTGATTCTAGAATCGAAGAGTAATACCTTCTGTCCCACCGCAAACGTCTTCCGTAATAGCTTCTTATCATGGAATATTTTAGTCTTTTCTTTATACAGCTTGGCATTCTCATATGCTTCATATCGTAGCTCCTCAAGCTCATTCAGCTGTAACTTCCTCTTCTCACCTGCCTCCTTCATATCAAAATTAAATTTCTTGATCGCCCAGAATGCCCTGTGCTCCAATTCCACCGGCAGATGACAGGCTTTCCCATAGACCAGACGATAGGGAGACATGCCTATAGGAGTCTTGTAAGCTGTCCTATATGCCCAAAGCGCATCATTCAGCCTTAAATACCAATCTTTCCGGTTGGGCTGCACTGTCTTCTCTAAAATCTGCTTGATTTCTCTATTACTCACTTCAACTTGGCCACTAGTCTGAGGGTGGTACGGAGTAGCTATCTTATGAGTTATCCCATATTTCTTCATTAATGTTTCAAATGATCTGTTCTTGAAGTGACTGCCACCATCACTGATGATTGCTCTGGGTGTCCCAAATCTGGCAAATATCATGTTCTTCAGAAATTCCAAAACCACCTTGTGGTCATTTGTCTTACTTGGGATAGCCTCCACCCATTTGGACACATAGTCAACTCCTACCAGAATGTAGAGATAACCATAGGATGATGGGAATGGTCCCATAAAATCAATCCCCCACACGTCAAAGAGCTCCACCTCTTGTATGCCTTTCAGTGGCATCTGATTCCGTGAGGAAATGTTCCCCATTCTCTGGCACCTATCACAACTTAAACAAAAAACATGTGCATCTTTAAATATAGAAGGCCAAAAGAAACCAGATTGAAGTACCTTAGCTGCTGTCTTCTTCCCTCCAAAATGTCCTCCACATGCTTTGCTGTGACAATGGGTTAAAATGCTATGAACTTCTTCTTCTGGTACACATCGTCTAATGATCTGATCGGAGCAGTACTTGAACAAATATGGGTCATCCCAGTAATAGAAACGTGCCATGTGCACCATCCTCTTCTTGTCTTGATTAGTAAAATGCCTTGGGAACTCACCACAAACCTTGTAATTCACCAAGTCTGCAAACCATGGAAGCTTGGTAATCTGAAATAGCTGCTCATCTGGAAAAGATTCATTGAGTGGAATTTCGTCCCCTTTGAATGCCTCATCATTCAGCAATCTAGATAAATGGTCTGCCACTACGTTCTCACTGCCCTTCTTATCTCTGATTTCAAGGTCAAATTCTTGTAATAACAACACCCATCTGATTAGCCTAGGCTTTGCATCCTTCTTGCTCAGTAGATACTTCAATGCTGCATGATCTGTGTAGATTATGACCTTAGACCCAACAAGGTAGGATCTGAATTTTTCTAGTGCAAAAATTACAGCAAGAAGTTCCTTCTCAGTAGTAGAGTAGTTCAGCTGTGCATCATTTAGAGTCCTGGATGCGTAGTAAATCACATGGGGAAGCTTCTCTACTCTTTGGCCAAGCACAGCCCCTAAAGCATAGTCACTGGCATCACACATGAGCTCAAATGGCAAACTCCAATCAGGTGCCATGATAATAGGGGTTGATGTCAAAAGCTTTTTCAACAGCTCAAATGCGCGCAAGCAGTTCTCATCAAAAACAAACTCCACCTCTTTCTGTAATAATGAGCAAAGTGGTCTTGCAATCTTGGAGAAGTCCTTAATGAATCTGCGATAGAATCCCGCATGCCCAAGGAAACTCCGTACTCCCTTCACTGATGTGGGTGGGGGAAGTTTGCTGATCAAGTCTATCTTAGCCTTATCCACCTGTATCCCCTTGCTTGTCACCACATGCCCAAGTACAATGCCATGCTTCACCATGAAGTGGCATTTTTCCCAGTTTAACACCAAATTACACTCCTCACATCTCTTTAGCACAAACTCTAGATGATACAAACAGTTATCAAATGATGATCCAAAGACAGAGAAGTCGTCCATGAATACCTCAATAAAGCGCTCCACCATATCGGAGAAAATACTCATCATGCATCTCTGGAAAGTTGCTGGTGCATTGCATAGTCCGAAAGGCATCCTCCTGTAGGCAAATGTCCCAAATGGACAAGTAAAAGTGGTCTTCTCTTGGTCCTCTGGAGCAATAGGAATCTGATTGTAACCACTGTACCCATCAAGAAAGCAATAATGTGAATGCCCAGCTAGCCTCTCTAACATTTGATCAATGAATGGTAGTGGGAAGTGATCCTTTCTAGTAACTGTGTTAAGCTTCCGGTAGTCTATGCATACCCTCCATCCAGTGGTAATTCTAGTAGGAATCAGCTCATCATGTTCGTTCTTTACCACTGTCATACCACTCTTCTTGGGAACAACTTGCACTGGGCTAACCCACTTGCTATCTGAGATTGGGTAGATGATCCCAACGTCTAATAGCTTAAGAATTTCTGCTTTGACCACCTCTTTCATATGAGGGTTGAGTCTCCTTTGTGCTTCCCTTGTAGGTTTAGACTTTTCTTCTACAAAGATACGGTGCATACACATGGTTGGGCTTATACCTTTGATATCTGCAATGCTCCACCCCAATGCTGTCTTGTGAGCCTTTAACACTTTTAATAACTTGCTCTCTTCATCAGAACTCAAATCACTGGCTATGATACATGGCAAAGTCTCATGGTCTCCCAAATAGGCATATTTGAGATGTTCAGGTAATGGCTTCAATTCTAACTCGGGTGCTTTTATAACAGAAGGAATGGGTTGCTTCGTGGAAGAACCAAGAATTTCGAAAGAGTTAGAATATTTACCTGGGATAGAGGGGAGTACTTCTAGTTGATTTACAATCTCCATAAGTGCTGCCTCAAGCTCATCACAATCATGCTCGATTTCAGATTTGGTGAGGCCTTGCTGAATGCATGTGTCCAACTCCTCCTTGTACCCATGTGCTCTTGGAAACACCTCTACTATAGCTTGTTCAATTACCTCAATCTGAAAGCAATCTTCATCT
This sequence comes from Umbellularia californica, assembly GCA_028538565.1. Classification (NCBI taxonomy): domain Eukaryota; kingdom Viridiplantae; phylum Streptophyta; class Magnoliopsida; order Laurales; family Lauraceae; genus Umbellularia; species Umbellularia californica. Next base: position 45,228,708 of record JAPQWN010000009.1, read on the forward strand.
CTCGGCATTTTCATAGCTTCGAACACTTTGAACTCAATTTTCTGCCCATTGACCTTCATTTCAATTGTGCCTTTCTGTACATCTATCTTTGAACCCGCAGTGGCCATGAAAGGTCGGCCGAGTATAATAGAAAGGTGGTGAGGCAGTGATACACTCTCCATGTCCAGTACCACAAAGTCAGCAGGTAATATGAATTCTCCTACCTTCACCAAAATGTCCTCCAAAATGCCCCTTGGGTGCTTCACACTCCTATCCGCCAATTGCAATGTAATTGAAGTTGGTTTGAGCTCCCCCAAACCCAAATACTCATAGACTGAGAATGGCAGCAAATTGATACTCGAACCCAAGTCTAGTAAGGCTCTCTCAAATGTATGATCTCCTATCTTGCAAGGTATAGTAAAGCTCCCAGGGTCCTTCAGTTTTGGAGGAAGCTTTCTTGAAAGAACTGCACTGACTTCCTCAGTTAACTTAACCTCTTCATGATCTCTGAATCTCCTCTTGTTTGTACATAACTCTTTGATAAACTTTGCATAAGAAGGTATCTGCTTGATAGCATCAATCAGCGGAATGTTAATCTCTACCTTCCTCAGTGTCTCAAAGATGTCATGCGTGAACTGATTTTTCTTCACCTGTCCCAGCCTTTGAGGATAAGGTGGAACTGGCTTATAGACACTATTTGGCTCTTTAGAAGTTGTTTCCTGAATAGGAGTGGCCACAGTGTCTATGCTCTTCTTGTCACATTTCTGATTCACATTAGTCTCAGTTTGCCGTGCACTGTCTTGTGGCTCAATGTCTACAGTTTTCGGATTTTCATGTGGCCCATTCACGCTGGTGTTTATGGCTGTACCATGCTGCCTCATTCTCCTGTAGACATTCTCTGGCTCTTTGGTGACGGTAGTTATGGCCTTCAGATGCTCATGATTTTTAGGGTTGATTTCAGTCTGACTTGGAAACTTACCGTCCTCCCTTTTGCTCAAGGCATTAGCTATCTGACCCACTTGTGCTTCCAGCTTGGCCAAACTCTGCTGAGTATTTGTAATTGCTTGGCTATGTTGCTGGAAATTAACCTGAGATGATTGAATAAACTGGGTCACCAAACTTTTGAACTCATCTTCTTGTGGCTTTTGTGCACTGTTCTGAGAAAAGTTGTTATTCTGTGGGTATTGGGAGCTTCTCTGCTGTCCTTGATATTGGTTCTGATTCCCTTGATTTCCTTGATTGTTCTGATTCCCTCCCCAAGAAAAGTTTGGATGATTCCTCCATCCAGAATTGTAAGTATTGCTGTAAGGATTGTTTTGCTTAGGAAAAGTGTTACCAACATAGTTGGTATGTTCATGGTCTGTTAAAGATGACATGGGGCAGCATTCAGTAGTATGGTTAGTGTGAGAACATATAGCACATACTTCTTTTGATGGTTGTCCGAGCATGCTATTGGAAGCCATTGCTTTGATGAGCATGTCCATTTTTTTATCCATTGCCGCCATCTGGGCAACTATATTTCCTTGAGACTGGATCTCATACATTCCTTGCTTCTTACCCATCTGTCTGTTTCTACAAGAAAATTGTTGTGAGTTTTCACTAAGAGTTTCAAAGAGATCATAAGCTTCCTCACTATTTTTCTCCATCAGGGCCCCTCCACACGCAGAGTCAACTATTCCTTTATTCAGCTCGTTCAGTCCTTCATAGAAAGCTTGAACCTGATCATCTTTGGTGAGGTTGTGATGTGGACACTTCAATAATAAATCCTTAAAATGCTCCCACGCTTCCCAGAACTGATCTCCATCTTTCTGCTGAAATGTTTGGATTTCTCTTCTTAACTGCCTTGTCTTTTGAGCCGGAAAAAATTTCTTCAGAAACTTACTGGCTAGCTGCTGCCAAGAGTTGATAGAACCAGCATCTAAGGAGTTTAACCATATTTTCGCTTTATCCTTAAGAGAGAAAGGAAATAGACGTAGCCTGATGCCTTCTGCAGTAACTCCCTGTATCTGTTGTGTCGCGCACAGCTCAAAGAATTCTTTAATGTGAAGATAAGGATCTTCATTAGGTAGCCCATGATAGTGTGGCACCATATTCAACATTTGTGCATGGAGGGTGAAATTTCCAGCCGTATTAGGTGGATAAAGAATGGTGGACGGCTGTTCGGTGTGCAAAGGTATGTAAGATTCCTTCATTGGCCTCTTTTGATTATTCACTATCACTTCTTCTTCTTCTTCTTCTCTGCCAGCCATTTTTCCTTCAGGACCTTGATTTCCGTTAATACTGATTTCTTCAAGTTCTGAGTTAGATGAGGGCTGTGTATTGGATCTTGCCCTCTGAGCTTGTCTTCGCAATCTTCTAAAAGTTCGTTCAATTTCTGGATCGTAGACGATGATGGCTAAGTCCTGAGATCGCCTACCTTGCATATACAGAATTTACGACCGCAAGTAAGCACCTATAAAAGAAGTAATGTAAAAAAATAGAAATCTGAAATTAAATAGCTGAAATACTATGGTAAAACAGCAAATAACAGCACTTTAAAACTGAACTAAAAACTAAACTAGACTATGACACTACACTAAACACAAGTTTTGACACTATTCTATGCAAACAAGTCCCCGGCAACGGCGCCAAAAACTTGGTATGCACCAAGCAACCTAGAAATAAGCTACTTAATATGCACACAACTTAAAACTCGCAAGCGCACAAGATCACTATGTAGTGTAGTGAATTGTAAGTACGAGGTCGATCCCACGAAGACTTGTGATAAAACAATGTCAAAATTAACTAAAAATCAGAATATTAAATGGAATAATTGAATAATGAAAAACTAAATTAAACTATTAAAAACAGTAAATTAAACTATCAAAAGATAATTGGAAAGTAACTTAAAACACAAAACTAGTATGAGAATTGAAAAACAGTAATAATGAATGAACTAGGGTTTCATCTACTCCCCTAACCAATCCTATGTATGTCCCTTATTATCTTTTAATCAAAAATCAGATTTTATTAGTGACATCTATCAACCTAGACCATGGCATATGCGTCTAAATTATTATTCCCCTAAACCTAATTCATGAGTGGCATACTACATGAATTGTTCATCATGATGCAAAAACTAAGCATGGCATATGTCCTAGTCAAAACAAACATAATGCATAAAACAATGAGAAAGATAAATGCATGAGTCTAAGCATGGCATATACTTAGATTATTCATGGTTCTAAACCCTAGATGCATAACATCAAGATCAATCAAAATTAAGTTAGCTACTCTTAAGATTAATTGAACATCATATGGTTGGCATGGCATATACACAACCCATCAATTAATAACATGGTTTAGAATCTCAACCAACAAAACTGAAATCTGAATTAAAAGACGCCAAAAGAGACTACATAGAACTAGGCTAGGGTTTCAATTACACCCTAGCCCTAAAAAGTTTAGCTACTCATGTCTTTAATGAAAAATAAACTAAAAAGTAGAGTCATAAGAAGAAAACTAAAAGATGATGAAGATGCAATGGATGTCCAGCAGCTTTTTCCCCTTTTTCTTCGCTCCAAAAGCCCTCCAAGATGCTCCAAAGAATGCTCCAAAGGTGGCTGTATGGAAAATAGGGTTTATGGGATGATAATAATTGATTTTTATGCTTCTCTGGTGGCTGAATGGTGGCTCTATTGTGGATGGACGTGGCTGTTCATTGGATGTCTTTTTATACTTTTGCAACAGCCCCTTTAGTAATAGTTCCCTTGTATGTTTAGGTCTCCATCTTTCTTTACAATTGGCTTCCTAATTAGAATGAAATAGGAGTCTTCTTTCTTGATTAGCAAGCTTTCTAAATCTGGTCCCACTTGTATCTTCTAGAAACTTATTCACATGGACCCACAAATCTGAGAATTAATTGCAATAACTAAATCTGAAGCTTTTATAATAAAAGTGGGCCCATATAATGCTTGCACAATGAGTGTGGGACCCCTCTTTTAGGACTTCTAATTTGACTTGAACAAGACTTACTCCAAACTTTCTTTCTTTTTCTCCTTGTTTTTCTCCAATCTTGGGCTCCACTTCAACTTGAATAGGACTTCTAATTTCTGAAATTCTTCTATTTGCAATAGATGTGGACCCCTCTCGGGCCTGTAACCCTAGATTGGATTTCTTCCTTTTTCTTCTTTCTTTCTTTTGCTTTTCTTCTTTGAATTGTAAGTTCCCAAAGAATTAGAAATTAATCTTGAAATCTGGAATAGCTTGGATGGGACCCACCATGGTCCTTCTTTGGTTACTCTCTTTTTGCTCCTTTTGACCTTAGCATAAAAATTAACAAAACCTATGTAAAAATCAAATAAAATAACTATACTAGCACAAGATGAATCAAATATTAAGGCTTAGATTATAAACAATTAACCACTTATCAGCTGCCATTGTAGTAATATGCTCTGGTATTTCCTGTACCTAAAGGGGTCACCAATCACCATATGCTAAATCATCATATTGTACATCGTGCAGAGTTTATCGATGATTTTTTTCTTCTTTGGTTGTGAGCAGAGAATAAATTAATGTTGTTTATGTAATTGTCTGTTGGGTAGTTCAATCTACAGTTATTATTAGTCATGCTTCTCAATTTTCTATATGTGCCCTTTTCCCTGTTTGTTTGTTCAAGACCTAAGATGTAGTTATTGAACCTTACTCTTGCAGGTGGAAGGGATTTTAGTACGTGCTGCGGATGAATTGATGGCCCTTCAAGAGGAGCGTAAGGTGCACATAATTTATGGGATATCTTGCTGTTTATTACATGTGTTTCCTTTTCTCGATTCCTTTACAGTCTGTTCTTGTGCTTTGCAGAAAGTAGATCCTGAAATGGCTGAAGCTTTAGACCGATTCTTGGTAAAATTGAGGTCATTTGCAGCAGGAGATGCGCCCTTCACCTTCATTCTTGATGATCCAGCAGGCAACAGCTTCATTGAAAATCCGTAAGATAACTAATGGGCTGTCACTTTGATGAGCTTTTCTTTTTGATATGTGACACATTATGAGAGCCAGCAGATTGCTACACTGCTACTCAGACTCTTCTTGAAGTTTTAATTTCGGTTAAATATTTCTACTGCTGACCCATATTAAGTTGTTAATCCTCTTTGGATTCACATAGAGATTTATGTCTTGTTTAGATTTGCTCCATTCATGGACCCATCATTGACTATTAAATATTATGAGCGGACGCCTGAGCAACAAACATCACTTGGATTCCTTGTGGATACATCATCAGTTGGAGGAGAAACTGAGGCACAAACTGGTAATGAAGCTTTAACAGAAGGGAGACACATCCCTGATCCACTGATTAGAGAACCACACAGTTCAGTTGGAGCTGTGGCTCGTCATCGAGCAATCGCTTATGGTAAGAGTGAGGAAGTTGTGGCAATCTTGTCGAAGTACTCTTCACCAGAGGAGGTAAGTGAGCTGTTCAAGTGCATTTCCTGTATTGCTGTGCTTGTTTATGATTTATAGTTTACTAATAATTTTTCTTCTTCTTCTTATTATTATTAAAAAATTTTATTATTATTTTTAGGTCATGACTTTCCCATCAACATGTGGTGCTTGTGGGATTAGCTGTGAAACTCGAATGGCCATCACACGTATCCTTTGTTGTACCTTTTCTCTCGTGCTCAACATTTTGGGTTTGTCTTATCATTATTTCCTATGGTAGAGATAGTGGTTCATTCAAATTTGGCACTGTTGCTGGATGTGTTTTTTTTTTTTTTTTTTTTTTTTTTTTTATCTCCATTTTGTTTTTATTACTTGGCATTCAACTGAACAAATTGATTCATGTTCTTTTATGCTTCAGTTGAGGTTTCAAACCCTTTGAATTGTAGTTGAGTTATCTGAGACCATATGTTAATTCAGTGGCCCATCTAAGGTTCCTACTTTGTGATTCTCTCATTTATTGTATAGGACAGTGATCTCCATTTTCCTTTATTGTTTTACGGGCCCTTACTTTTGTCTATTTTCTTTCATGACTCAGCTTGAATGCTTTCCCTCTAAATACAGAAGTGGTTACGTCCCTCTAAATACACAAGTGGTTACTTCTAGAGTAATTGGAAATGTTCATTGCTGTTTTGATAATCTGATGTAGATTATCTTAAGATTTCTAATCTTTGTCTCTGGATCTTGTGCCTCTCAATTAGATCAACCTCCAATTCTTTGGGGTTTGTAATGTGGCAATTGGGCCCATGCATAAGCTCAAGGGCTTCCTGATGTGGATGGTGATGATGCACAGCAATGGCTTACATGGAGGCATATGATCGAGCACTTGGGGTCCAAGCCCATGAGTGGTGGTTCAGATTGAATATTGGATCCAAACAGCCCCCAAATATGAAATAATTTACAATATCAGTGGCTGTTTTGTTAAAGCAGAGTACTGCAGGGGTTATATCCAGTTAACAGAAATTCTTTGTTAAAAAATACAGCAAAAATGGTCTGTTTGGGCTGGTTTTATGTACCCTTAATGAACCTGAAGTAGGCCCAAACCACAGGTAGATGGGTCACCTAAGGATCCCCTTCAAAAAGGTGGTTTCAACTCAATAGTGGGTGGTGGGCCCCACAAACACTTTCGTCCAAGAAAGTCTGGCTGATCAGCCACTGCACATTTTCTGTATTCTCACTTATTTATTTACAGTTCGTTTAGTTTTATACACAATGAATAGTTTGGATTAAGTTTTCTTGTAATGAATTTATGTTTAGACGAGTGGTTTAGATTGATTTTAGGGTAAAAACTCTTGAGATCATTGAACACAAGGGAAGTATAGTAGTTGGCTGAGTTTTGCAATTTGCAGAAAACAGCCTTTGGGGCTGTGTTTTGGGGATTGATCTTGAGTTTTGTGATGATGTGCTTAGACTATCCTTTTTCAGTGTATCTAGCTTGCTTGTTTCTTCCGTTCTTTGTTGTTTTTGGCATCTTTTTAAAGAGATCCATTTCTAAAACTGCTGTTACATCACCTCCTTTGCAAAAGAGGCCAGCAGTTTGGTCCTCCTTGAAACTGTGACCGTATCAGTCATATGAAGCAATAAGTGGTATGTCCTCCTCGCAGGGAAAAAAGAAAAAGAAAAAGAAAAAGGAAAAGGAAATCAGAGAAAAAATAATCTTGCCTATAAGCATAAGAAATTAGATTGACCAGGTAACTAGATATAATGTTGAAAAGGGCATTCTCTTTACTGATTTTCATGTGCACGTTGTTTACCTTTACCTACTAGCAGACATTCCACATTTTCAGGAAGTAATTGTCATGGCATCTTCATGTGAAAGTTGTGGCTACCGTAGTTCCGAGGTTTGTGGTAATCGTGTACTTTTTTTAATTTTGAAGAGCTCTCTTCATAATTGGAATTCTATCGATTCCTTTATTGTTTATGTTTTTCTTTCTTTTTTCTCTTTTGTTATAAGATCTTTTCTTTCAATTGAAATTATTGTGCCTTGTGATCAGTTGAAGCCCGGCGGCCCAATTCCTGAGAAAGCAAGGAGGATTACACTCCATGTGCAGAATATTCATGATCTTAGCCGAGATGTGATAAAGGTTTGTGTTATTCTATTTATGTAATTTGGTGGTCTTTTGTTCCCGTCAAGGAAATGAGTTACTTAAGATTTCTAATACACGAAAGGGGGCAAATGTGTTATATGGTCCGGTGCAAGACAACCCCGTGTGAGACATCATGCGAGAGAGTTGCTAGGGCCCCACGGATCATGGGAGAGGTGGGCATCGAAATCCAGGTGGGACTACCCTAGATATGAAATTTCAAGTCAATCCGATGATCCTAACCTCTTGATTTGCGGCCCACAAAGAGTTTTAAAGATTTTTTTTACTTGAAAAGAATTTCACACTCAATCCAACTGTCCAGACCATTGGATCGGTGCGACCCCCATGGGATCTGTGACATATGAGTGTTTTTGTTTTTGGGTTGTTGTGGGAGAACAGAGAAAAGGGAAGGAGAAGGGGTGGGGGGTTGTGGTGTTTAGATGGTCCATTTGGATTGATCATAAGGTGGGCCCCACTAGATGTCTCACATGGTGTTGCCATGTGAGATGTATGCACAGTAGCACTGGCTATATATCTTATATATAGAACATATGCTCTTGTGCATTTGTCTTGCATGGAGTCACCATGCAAGATATCATGTGAAGCCCACCTTATGATCAATCCGAGTGGACCATCCAAACCATCCTCTTATATGTCAAGGATTTCATGGGGTTTGCACTTATTCGAATGGACTGAACCATTGGATTGGGTGTGAATTTTATTAATTTATTTAAGAACCCTTAAACTTGTGCATATGTCTCGTATATGAGCACTGTGTGAGACAGCTACTGGGCCCACTAGGGGCCCCATCAATCATGGGGGATGTGGAATCCTAAAGATCCATATGGGACCACCATAGATATGAAATTTCAAGTCAACCCAATGATCCTAACCCCTTGATCTGTGGCCCAGAAATAGAATGGTTAAAAAACAACCTTTTCACACCATCCAACAGTCTAGTCCACTTGGATAGGTAAAATCCCCATGAGTCCTTTTTTCTTTTTTTTTGTGGGTGTGGGGTTGATCCATTTAGATTGATCATATGGTGGGCCCTATTAGCTGTCTCCCACAGTATCTCCGTTCCAGAACAGATGTACAGGAGAAAGGAGTGTGTAAAAAATCTAGTGTACCTTTTTTTGGTGTTTCTTTGCACACCTGATAGTGGGGCCCACTTGATCCCATCCGAATGGACCACACACAAGTCCCTTTGAATTAGGCCACCACCCCCGCCCCCTCCCACCGCGCCGCCCCCCCCCCCCCCCCCCCCCCCTCCTTTTTTCATTTTACAGTTACACCCATCTTAATGGATTGCACCGTTGGATTGACAGTCAGATTTTTAAGGTGTGAAACATTGTGGGCCATTGATCAAGGGGTCAGGATGATTTTTGGCGATCCCCATGTGCATACTTGATGTGGGGCCCTCCTGGGGATGGGATTGGGGGATCCAAAGATCCATGTGGGCCCTACCTGTTTACAAACTTTGGGGCACACCTGATCATCCTAACCCCTTCATTAATAGCCCATCATTTTCAACACATTTATACTAAAAAAGAAAAGAAACAAGAATTAGTCTATCCAACGGTCCAGTCCATTCTACTTGGTGCAAACCCTGGGATCTGGGTTTGGTTTTGTTGACCTCTCGGATTGATCATCAATGGGTCCTATGATCAGGTGCGCACCATGCATGAGATGCACACCTGAACGCTGGTGTATTTATTGATGCATGCACATGCATACATATAACCTTCCAGGTGTTTCTTCTTTTTCATCTCCTCATTTGGTTGTGTTTCTTTCTCTTTCCTAGTTATATTTGCATGATTTATTCATGATGACAGCTTGTTAATGTGAGGAGTCTATTCTTGGAAATTGCTAAAAAGAACTTAGTAAGTTTTGGTTGCCTTTTGAGAGTGGGGAGCATAGGACAAGGCTGATGCATCCTTTTAAACCTTCTTTGCCTTTAACGAGGTCTGGTTAATCAGGTTCCTAGTAACCATATTGCCTAGATTGGGGTTGATGCCCAACAGGGGCTGCCCCAAAGTGGTTGATTATGGTCTAGGTTCATGGTGAGATGCATTGGGTGGATCCCATGGGCATTAAATCCTCTCGCCTAGAATGAGGCCAATGCCCAAGAGGGGCTGCCCCAAAATGGTCTTTTGGACTTGGGCTAGGTCCATGCCCAGGCCCATTGGGCCTTCAACCCTCTCTCTTAGGATGAGGACGATGCCCTTGCCTGCCCCAACATGGTCATTTGCATCATGGAGCCAGTCTTTGCCAAGGTCCATTGGCCCGAAGCCCGTGGGCCAACTAAAGTCTCTTTTGGACAAGTCCTATCCCAAAGGAGGTTCATTGGACTCAGTCTAGTTAGTCAAAGGATCCAATCATATCATGATTTAGAGAGACAATAACAATCTTGTGAACTAAATTTTTTGAAGAAGGATATATCAACTAGGTCTCGAGGTTGTCATTGTAAACGGATGTACCCTTTTTCCAAGGCACTCAAGGAAATACAATTTTTTCTCCCTCTTTTAGTTTGCTAGTTTGAGACTTGCGTGTCCAAAATGTACTTGTCCTTTTAAGCTTTGGCTTGGAGAGTAATCATTGGTTACTTTTCCTCTCTTTTTCTGCATTAGGGGCCGGCAATGCTACTAGAGAGTAATCTCATGCCTTCTCTTGGTGCCGTAGATTCCTCTTGTTCCAATGCATTTCCTCCAGTGGGAATGAAAAAAAGAGAGTAAAACCACACATTTTATTCCTAGTGGCTTTTCCTGCATCTACCTGGTTTGGATTGCTAAAAGAGCTACTATCAAAATTGACTTCTGGGTTCTACCAGATGGGGGTTCCTAATTCTGTTTGGGATTAATCCTTATCACTGTACTGCATAGATTTCCTTTTCTATTTGTGAGTGCTTACCTCCTACTCCTTGAGATGAGCTAGTGCTATCAATGGTTTAGCAAGTTATCTACAGCTTTTAAGGTTTTCCTTTGTTTACTAATGACAATATTTTGTGAGCTTAACTTGTTTTCTTTGCACAAGGTGTTTAAACATTTGAAAGTTTTATTTCCTTCAAGGTGAGATGAATGAAATCGCCCAATCATATTACTCAATTGATGTTCTGCATTTCAAATGACTACAGATGGTAGAAATCTTTTGAAAAAACTAGCAAGAGAATTTAATAAATGGCAACTTTTTAGAAAAAAAGAAAATTTCTATTTGAGCTAATATTATGATGTTGAAGTTATACATGATATTTACAATAGCGAGTCATTCTATTGTACTACCATGTTGATTTATTTGTATATATTTTGTGCGCATTATTTTAACTAATTTTTTCTATGAAGCCAAGTGTGAAGCTAAAGCACAGCAGAGAAAGCAATACCTAAATAACTTCCTAGTATTGGATATGTTCGATTGACTTGTATCCTGACTTGGATATGTTCACATGCATTGCCTGAGTTGTATATTCTATTCTGTTCTTCAGTCAGATTCTGCAAGCGTTAGAGTTCCAGAACTGGATTTGGAGCTTGCCAGTGGTACACTAGGTGGAATTGTAACAACGGTGGAAGGTTTAATCGCTAAAATAAGTGGAAGTAAGTTTTCACTTGGCCCTTTTAAGTTTCATGTTGTACTCTCTAAAAGCACACTGAAAGTTTTTATTTCCTATTCTATTTTTCTATGGAAACCATTTACTGTTTGATTGCTGCATGCTTTTGTAAGCACAAGCTCCTTTCTCTCATGTATGACCACTTGATGTTTGCTTGTTGCTATGAGTGCATAGGAACCTTGTGTTTATGACCATAAAGAGGGCAGAGAAGGGGGAAACAAGCTTTATAGGCCTATCAGCCAGCAAACTTAAAATTTCAGCCGATGCAGATGATAAATTAGAGTAACTACAATATGGGCGCTACAAGTATTTCGTACTGTGTTGACTTATACTTGGTATTATCTGCTGTTATTTTGAACAATGCCGGTGGGCCGTTTACGAAAAAAAGTAGAATAATGTGTTGATGTTGGGACACCTAGTTGGTGTTTGTTGAATGGAACAAAAGAATATTTCAATGGAAATGCTCATATTGCTTCGCTTGTGCAATAAGAATTGAATTTTGAGCTCTAATGTCAAACAATTTTAGTCTTCCCCACCAAGACCTTGAAGAGATTGGGGTGCTGCAATTGATGGTCCTAGTCCTAAAAGAAGTTCACAGGTTGCTTGAATGCCTCCTTCATTGGTGTCCAAAAGTTCAATGGAAATGCTCATATTGCTTCGCTTGTGCAATAAGAATTGAATTTTGAGCTCTAATGTCAAACAATTTTAGTCTTCCCCACCAAGACCTAGAAGAGATTGGGGTGCTGCAATTGATGGTCCTAGTCCTAAAAGAAGTTCACAGGTTGCTTGAATGCCTCCTTCATTGGTGTCCAAAAGTTCAAAGCAGATTGTAGCTCTCTTGAAAAATTTTATTTTAGAATTGAGGGATTGTTAAGCGAGGGGAAGTGGACAGTGATGGAGCTAGGAATTTCTTCCAGAGAGGGCAAAAAAGAAATAAAACTTTCAATAAAGAAAATATGTATAAAAAAGTAACAAGTTGTATTGACATAAATACTTGTAAATCAATTAGCCCAATCAATTACATCAACGTTTATCAATCACGAATGAGAATCAGTGATCCGTTTTTTCATACCATTTTTTTTATTTTTAATTTGTGTAAAACTACATTTTTTGTACGATATTTTACGGACACAGTCAATCATGTGCTCAATTGGATGGTAGGCCCCACTCCTATTGATATGAGATTTAGGATATTTCATTAGAAGGGATGGTATTCATTTTGAACGGTTTGGATTATAATTGTGTTGGCCCCATGATGGATTCCCGGAGACCTTAGTGATTTTTGAATATGCAAAAGAATCAAAAGGTAGGTAGTCCATTCATTGCACTCTTTTGTTGATAATTGTAACCTATAATAAGAGGGAGGGCCACAAGTGGTAAATAATGGAATTTATAAGTAATAAAATTGGATGTATCATAAAGATTGCCTTCATTTGATCTAGTGGGTCATCATTATTGCCAATCTAACTATTCATTTATGTAGCCCTAGAGTTTCAAACCAATATAATTCCAATCAATAATCTTGGCAGATTTAAATAACATGGCATAAAAAAAAAACTTACAACTTAAAGTAAACAGAAAAAAATGAATAGCAAGAAGTAATTGTATTTGACAAAAATACACAAGATATGAAGAAAAAAAAAATAATATATGCATTTAAATATACTCATCAAAAAGTAAAAAAAATTAATATATGCATTTAAATATGCTCATCAAAGGCGTTAATTGAACTCAAGCAACCCAAAAAAAAAACAAAAGAAAAGAAACAAAAGGCAAATGGGTTAAAGAATTCCCTATATTTCTATATTTGAGAACCAACTCAAATGAGTTCAAAGAAGAGAAGAAAGAGGAGATAAAATGGCCCAGTAAGGAGAGCCAATGTCTTGTCTAAGGATGACTTGCTTTTGAAGAAATAAAGACAGTTCTACCCAAGGTTCTCTTGTAATTTTATTACTTGGTTGTAGCAAAAAGTGAGGAGGGGCAAAAGTAGAAAAAAGACACAAATAGAAAAAATTTAGAAGACCTCATCCCATATGAGATTTTCAAAAAACCCTCCTCGTCCCTACATAGATCTGTCCCTGGAAGTAGATATCATCTTTTCTTTTCTGGGACCAGCTCGTGTGTTCCTATTTTTCTGTTTTTACCTATAGAGTTCTAGGCTTAGCATTCCTGAACTCGTTATGGATAAGTTTCTTTTCCATGTGGGGCCCACCTGAATGCATGACAATTTAGAATAAGGGATGGAAATGTCTTATTGTAGGATAGGGTTGGATGGAGTTCAACCCCACCACATCAGTCACCCTAACTGCTTGATTTATGGCCTCAATAGTCTGTCATAAGTATCATTTTTTTTTTTTTTTTGGTTATATAATCAAGTAGCTGATATTCGGATGGGTTTCAAATAAGGTGAGTACCAATTCTTCATTTTCCTTTGGTAAGGGTGGGTAGTTAGTGAGTGTGAAGGGTGATATTCATCATAAGCGGGCCCAATGGGATGCACTTACTGGTGCTTAAAGCAGTGCTTACAGACGTGCTTATTAGATCAAAGCTCTATATGGGTTGATCAGGTAAGTACTGCTCCTTTTCATGTTGTAACAGCGGGTCAACAAATATGCATAAAAAAATGTACTATTATTTTCTTGCTTCTTTCTTGTATAGTACAGGTAGCAATCTTTGTAACATTGTGTTGCAGATCTTGAGAGAGTGCATGGATTTACTTTTGGTGATAGTCTTGATGAATGGAAAAGAAACAAATGGCAAGAATTCAAATCAAGGCTCCTCAAGGTACTTATTTTTTTTATTTTTTGGTCTCATATCCATTTTTCTTCTCTCTTATCTTCCTGACAAAATGAGGTATTTGGCATTATATTGAAAATTTGGCATAAGTTCCACTCTTTCAAAAGTATAAATTCATTATGGTACTTACTCCTTCGATTGTAATAATGAAGAAAAATTCTAATTTCTTATTACTTCTCTCTCTCTCTCTCTCTCTCTCTCTCTCTCTCACACACACACACACACACACACACACACACACACACACACATTTCAACATGTTGACCAGCCAATCATTGATTAGGTTTGTCCATTATGACTTGACAAGGATCTTGAACTACCATGAAAAAAATCATGTAGATTAATTATCTTCACTGTTATGAATCAGACTGGAGGACTTATTTATATTTAAGTTTCCTATATATGGTCGTGGTCATCCAATCTTAGATATGACAACCGTATGTTTCTCTCTCCCCAATTTATGTTCCTTTTTCTTTATTTTCCCTTTTCTTTCATCTTAGGGTTTATCATACCTCTAATGATAAAACCCTAGAGTGTATGCAATCAAGCCTTTCAACTTGATATTGGAGCTTTTGCCCAAAAAAAAAAAAAAAATGAAAAAAAAATAAATCTGGTATTAGAGCATCATAACAAGTAAAAGATTTCTAGACAAAGGATCTGATAGGAGTGGATTGAACATTTGAGCGTAGAATCAAGCTTCAAGCCTAGCTGAAATGGTCAAAGATAAACGACTATACAAGTGGAGTTTTACTGGTCGTCTTAATGTCTTCTTTGATCTGATTTTCATCAAAACCTTGATTATCATGATTGTATGGGTTGGAAGGATGATTTGCAAGTCAGCTGACGTCAGCACCTGTATGAACAGTGAGGGTTCTATTTCAGCTTGATCCCCATGTGAACAGTAATTCAAGCCCCTTTTTAACCACCGGTGACCATTTGCTCAGTGGCGAGGCATCTCCCTCTCCATAAAAACAATCAGGGATTGATCCCTGTTGTAACTGTGTTGGTTAGGGACTGGAGTGTGCGTGTGGATGTGGGTATGTACCAAAGCCAAAAAAAGAGTTAGACTAGTTCTGTCCAAATAATAATACAGTGGCAGATGAGGTTTAATATAACATGTGATGACTGTACGGTCAACAGTGTCTATTTTTTTAGGAGTGCCCTTGCTACATTGATCTTACCACATTTGGCTTTCCTTGATGTTTCTGATCATATGATTTTATGATATGTTACTAGTGATATATACAAATTTATACATCCAAGCCATTTTATCAACATTTGAGTGTGTTAGGGTTGGCAGCTTTCTGTAGTTAGTCTACTTGCTCTTTTGTTGCTGGAGCTGTTGTTTGTTTGTTTTTTCCTCCCTTTTTGCGTGTGCATGCGCAGGTGTGACAAGGAACACTCATGTAAGTACCAGCTGCTAAAAATATGGTTTCAACCCCTGTTCTGGGTTCCATCTGTATGGATATGTATTAAGGGAATTGAAATGTTTCACTATGGATTAGGAGTGGGGCCAAATATCTGTACAATCACAAGTTCACAACCATCATATACAGTGATATAGTTCTGAAAATCGGAATCGTGTCGCAAATCGTTCGTACCCATGAATTGAATTGAATCATGAATCGTATTGCGAATCGTAGGATTTTTTAATTTTTAAAATAAAATAGCAAAAATAATTAAAAATGAAAAATGAAAAAGAAAAGGTAGTTATTCATAACTCATAAGCCATCCATTTTTTCCATTCATAACAGTATAAATACAATGACAAATAAGTCTATCATACAATCAAATCAAGAACAGGATGACATATTAATATATAATAAATGATGTGTAAATAGTTAAATAAGTTTAAGGTATCAATGTGTATTTATTTATTTTTAACCTTCAAATCAAAATATGAGAGTAAAAATACAATCCAAACCATCAATCTTATGCAGTAGGATATCTCTTGAATTTAAGAAAGTGTTTATGAAGAATAAAACAAAAAAAATTAAAAAAAGGAAGATATAGAGAAGCTTGATGCGCATAATTGAATGCTTTAATCAAATGCATGTTCTTTATTCATCTCTAAAACCTCCTCAAAGCTGCAAAAATTCTTAAGAGATTTCGTTAACTACTAAATAACCTTTTAAAAGTAAAAAAGCTAAAAGAAAGAAAGAATAAAGAAAATAAAAAAGAAGATTATTACTATTGAAGTATTGGTTGTAGGATTTGATAAAACAAGTATCGAATTGTAAGATTCATACTTGAATCCTACGATCATCTGTAAATAGGATTCATCGCATGGATACATATCATTTTCCTTAGGATTCAAGAGATGAATCCGGATTCGGTCATTCAGGATAGAAATTGTAGGATTCTGATAAGTGATAATGATATTCTATATGCTCCTTTGTCTTTGGAGCTGCTGTTGGTAGTTTTTTTTTCCCCTCCCTTTTTGTGCGTGCGTGCACGTGTGACAAGGAAAACTCATGTAAGAGCCAGCTGCTAAAAGATGGTCTGAACCCGTGTACGGTGGCCCATCTGTATGGATATGCATTAAGGGACTGAAATGTTTTGCTATGGATTAGGAGTGGGCCAAATATCACTACGATCATTGCCATCTGATATAGTGATATTTGGTTCACCTCTTGTCACAGTGAGACTTTTCAATCCCCTCCTACCCTGTGATTGGCATGGATCCAGGTTCGCCCCGCATGAAAGGTTCACACATTTGCTTTTATCTGCGTTGTTCTTTTAGTTGAATTTTCCTTTATTATATTGTCTAATCTTAGTTTTAGTTTAGCAGATGGAGCACCTTACCTGTTAATACTTGTCAATGCATTCTGCAGCTTCAGAAAGTTGAGGAACCATGGTCTCTGATTATTGATGATTCCTTGGCTAGTTCTTTTGTTCAACCAGTCACTGATGTCATTGAAGATGACCATCAGCTCCTCTGTAAGTTTCTAGTGCATTTACATTTTACCCAAGTAAATTGTGTTTTTATTTAGGATTTTTAAGCTGTCTGATCTCTGGTGCATTTCTTTCGTATTATAAAATATTCTGCTTTTCAGAGTCAAATAGATACATACTGTTTAGTTGATCTTTTATTGGCCCAAGTGATTAGATGGGATGCCACCCAGTGGTGGAGCCAGGATTTTCTGCTTGAGGGGGCAAGTGATGGTCAACTGAAAATGTCAATAACATTCGATATTTATTTCCCATCGTCCATTACAATTCCTTTATATTGGATGACTAGTAACAATTTGGTGTGACTGATTTTTTAATAGATACCCAACACTTGTCATCTAGCACAACTAAAACTTAAGAATAAAAGTTAAAACACTTTACCATGTAATTTCTAGTGATAGAGGCTAGCATGTGGTCCCAACTTGGTCCGCCTAATAATCAACCGAAACCCCTCACACATATATATATTCCATACATTCCAGCCCGCCACCACCTAGTTGGAAGTGAAATTTGACATCCATACTTAGTGCGCTCTAAACTGTTCATGCACATTTCGCACCCATCTAACTTCATCTATAAGACGATTTGCTGTAGGAGTGAACTATTGATGATGTGGTTCTGGACAACTACAATCAAGGTGATCTCCTATAATCATCAAGAATAGGGTTTAAGTTTTAACATATATTTATAGAGGTTGAGAGTCTATTTGTTTCATCCGACATGCCAACATCTGGTTAGGATTGGATCTCTTTTACACAATGATTTCATCAAGTTTAGATCTTATCTGAATTTGACCTACACACGGGGATCAAGTGTGGCCCGACATGTGCCATGTGCTGCCACACACTGGGAAGGATTCAGATTGATAATAGGTTTTTTTACTTGAAAAAAACCCTTAAATTCGAGAAACCAATGGAAAACCCAAACACTTTATGATGACGGAAGAGGGTCTCTTGCCATTTTTTTTATTCTTTATTTTTGACAACTTTACCCCCATTACACAATATCACAGAATGTCGGGTTATTCTGTGATATTATGGATGTTGTAGGACCCAAACACTTCATGATTACGGAAGTGGGCCTCCCGTCATTTTTTTTTTTTTATTTTGACAATTTTACCCCATTCTATGATATCACAAAATTTTGGGTTATTCTATGACATAATGGAGTGCACTATCCATTTATTCCACGGTATCATGGAATGCAGAATGCACTTCCCAAACAATTCATAAATGGGGAAGACCATTCCACGATATCACGAAATAACCCAACATTCTGTGATATTGTGGAATGGGGGTAGTAAAAATGTTTTAAAAAAAAAGGTTTGCAGGAGGTCCTCTACCATCATTATGAGGTATTTAGGCCCTCCATTTTTCTCGAATTCAAGGTGTTTTTTTTTTTTTTTGGGTAAAACGCCTTGATAATAGCTTTACCCAGTCTGCCCTAAATTTGAACCCTTTGTCTCATGCTTCCCCTTAGTGAAGGGGGTGAAACTCTACAATAGAGCCCACCTAGTGAAAATTTGAACTGCTCAAAATGAAACGCCGTGCCTTTGGGTAGATCTCTTCAAATTTAATCCAATAGGAGCTGGCACCATCATAAGATCGAGCATATTATTAAAAATATGATTTAACACAATATCATGCATTATTAATCACACTGTTAATTATATAATCAATCGTATAGTGGGACCAACTTCTATTGTAGTAGATTTTGTCTACATCTTAATTAAGGAGAGGGCATTCATTTTGAGCATTTTGGATTTTCTATTAGTGGCCCCCACTTTGGAAATGCAATCCTCTCCCAATAAACATGAGACACTCATGGTACATGGACTTGATACTTTCACAAGGAGTAGTTCTAATAGAGATGTGTGTGTGTGTGTGTGTGTGTGTGTGTGTGTGTTATTTTAATTCATGGATTCATTCTTTCTATGGTTCTCATTTTTCTTATTTCATGTTCTATTTTTCTATTTTGTTTTTCTCTAATGTCATCAGTTGAGGAGTATGAGAGATCTTGGGAGCAAAATGAAGAACTAGGTCTGAATGACATGGACACTCGTTCCGCTGATGTTGCTTACGACTCTACTCCATCTAATGTTTGAATTGACAAGACCCTCTATTGGGGGTGGAAAGTGCTCAATTGTTGCAACCACATGGTTGCAGCTTCTAATCAGCTTCCCTTTATAGGAGGGTAGAATTAGAAAAAAGAAAGAAAAAGAAAGAGAGCCTTTGAATTTTGCTTGTATGCACTTTTTATCCGGCGAAAATGGGAATAATTTTTATATGTTAATCATTTATTTTGTTGTAGCTTTAAAGTTTTGAATGGTGTGCTAGATAATTCTTTCATGGAAGGAAAATCAGTTTCAGGGATTGTAATTTGGAACCTATGTCCTTTGAAAGTTCATTCTTTGTTAGATTGTAAACATGTCATAAGGTATTATTTGTTCAAAAAAGGATTAAGATTAGTCTACGACGCAAACCATTCTTGTTCTTCAATATGTTTTCGTGACAGTTGTTGAAGTTCCACCTCTGGGAGATCGGTTTAACAGAAGGCTTGAATGAAATGAATACTTGGAAAGGCAGTCAATGACCCTCCCAGGTTGGAACAACACAGGGTCTAGGGTTTTGCGAACTGGTGGTTCTAGGTGTTTCCATCCACTGTGACAATGTTAATGCTGTTGCTTTATCAAATTGTGGATCCACAAACCACATTCTTTTCCAGATCATGTGGGACAACCTGTGAGGCCCCACCAAATCATAGATGAGGTAGGGAATCTACAGATTCAAATGGAGCTGGCCAATATATAAAATTTTAAGTTAATCCTATCATTCTGACCCCTTGATTCGTAGCCCTCAAGTCTAATGGTTTTACAATGCACCATTACGATCCAGTCTATTCAGATTGGAGTAAAACTTATTGGATCCATGACACACAAGGGGTGGTGGTGGTTTAGGGTGAATGGATTGGATTGATGTGGAGCCCCATATTGGATTGATCATACACGGAAAAGAAGGGTAATTCTAATCTAAAGTGTGTAGTTCAATGGACTTAGGACCACGGTTTGCACTCGGAGGTTGTAGGTTTGAAATTGCACTACCACACTGGGGCTATAGTGGAGTTTACCCGGCTTTCTCTGGGCTTGGAGGGATTAGTTCAGTCCAAAGGGTTAGGAACCCTCTGATAGTGGAAAAAAAAGAGAGTTTTTTTTTTTTTTTCCTTTCTGCTGGACCAGAATTGGAAGCATAGTTCCAATATCCATCAAATTCTCAGACTCCTCTTTCTTGAAATCTTGAGGTACTGTGCTCATATCTTGATTTTTTTTCTGCCTATGTTGCGGGTGATCTTACCCCATGGTTGGGGCTTCCCTCCTTTGTGCACAAGCTTCGTTTTCAACTTATAGTTTTTTTCTTTTACCCTGGAAAGGGGGCTGAGTCCTGGGAGGGAGCCTGCATATGCGGGAAAGAAAGTTCGCACATGCGAAAAAAAAAGCCTGCATATGTGGAAAGCAGGTGGCATATTCAAAGTTCCAACTAAGGACAGTCAGGTGAATGCTGGAGCTTTTTGCTCTTTTTCAACCTAGTTGGGGCTTCTAATGGGGTGCTCAGGCCCCTTGCTGGGTGAAAAAAAAGGGGGTTAGAAAAATAGTTGCATGTTATTTATTTATGGAGCCTAAAATTGAAGGCCTGCCAGACCTGACCTGACCCTCAGGCCTCAAAGTCTCGCACTGACCAAGTCAATTTGCAAAGTACATAAAACTCATCATGCTAAATTTACTCGGTCGAGCTATAGACCTTAGCATAAATAGTCCCAACCAAAGCCAGCATTTAACAGTCAAGACAAGAGGAAAAAAGAACAAAGAAACATTCTGGAGCCAAGCTTGGACCCAATTATTAACCTGGCACAAACTGTGGGCCCAAAACCCGGACTTGCTTGTCCATTGGGTCAAAAGAAAATTTCAGTATTAGGATTTTTATGTCTTTTGGACAATTAGGCCTGTTTGGTAATTTTATAGTAAAATAAAGATAAAGTAATGCATCAAATAAAGCGAGAATAAAATATAAGTGGGTTATGATGGTATTTTGATTTTTTGGTATGAAATTTTTTTGACTTTTTATATAGAAAAGTGATTTTTTTTTTTGTAAAGAAAAGAAGTTGTTTTTTGACTTTTTTTTTAAAAGAGAAAATTTTGAAAAGTGTACTTTTGATATGAAATTTATATAGAGAAGTGAAGGTTTTTTTTTTTTTTTGTAAAGAAAAGAAGTTGTTTTTTGACTTTTTTTTAAAAGAGAAAATTTTGAAAAGTGTACTTTTGATATGAACCCTTATCTGAAAAATGGAGGCTTTACTTGACTTTTACTAAACTAGTAAAGTTTCAAACGGGCCTAAGGAATTGACTTAACAACTTTAATCTTCATTTTTAACCACTCTATGTTTCCAATTTCTATGTATTTTAATTCAAACAATCTGGCCTTGGTGTAACTTTAAGGATATAAAATTTTAGAAACTAGTTAACAGGTGAACATTACTTTCTGACAGTTGAGATAAAACTTAGAAATACAATGACCAAAACTCAATGCAGATTCAACACCTACCAAAACATTAAGCATCACCTTCAAAAGCCTTATCCAACTACGTCAAGACCATCTCCATGAATTCAATTTCTCCATTTCGATCCATCTTTTAACCAAATTCTCATATAAGTTACACTTATTTAGAGCTATCCTTACTACTTCTTATTCATCCAGTCCCTTCACCTTGGCGAGCCATCAACCTACGTAGAATAATTTATCCTCGTCAATGTTAGTGGTAAATTACTTAATATATTTATATTCAAATAAATTCATACTAGTTTTTCCTAATTTATCACCTATTAATACTGTTTCTAAATGCTCCAATAATCTTATTTCTGAAAATTTTCTGCTTTGGACCCACCCATGAAGTGGCCCACCAGTTGACCAGTCCAAATTGACCTACAACGTTTGACAATTCTTTTTGGGGGTTGATACCATTTAGTAACTCACAAGATCCTGCCTCACAACGAAGCCCAAGAAATTAGGGTTTCTGGTTCGCATATGAAAGCCATGAGTCATGACCCATTTTACACTCTCTTGTAAATATTAGGGTTTTGGAGGGGTGATTGCTGAGAGTCTCCAAATCAACCAAAGCTCTTCCAATTCCTCAGATATGGTACCATTCATTTCATTTTTTTTATCTTTCCTTTTAACTTCATTTCATGTGGAATCAATGTTCTCTGCATTTTTTCTAACTTGCAATTTCTTCTTTTCTATTCTATTCTAGTCTGGTATCAGTTGTCTTTTGATGTTTGATCTTTGGGGGGGTTGAAAATTTTATCTACTTTGGTGGTGTTTTTTTTTTTTTTTTTTTTTTGAAGATTCTGTGATTTGGCAATGGTTTTGATTCCAATTCCTCAGAAAGAATTAGGGTTTGTGTGTTGGGTTTAGGATTTTTTGAGAGATGAAGTTAGGGGGTTGGAGTTCTATTATTGGGACTGCAAAATTGATATGATGGAAGACTGATTTATTTTATCTGATAAGTGTACACTTATATTTGTATTGGTATTGACACTGTAATGGTAGTTTCCTCAGCAGATTGAAGTACCCAGTTGCCTCAGATCATAAAAAGAACCCTGTAATGCCTTCTTTATTACATGCTTATCTTTTCTAGTTTAAAGTCAAATAGGTCATTAGGATTGGATCATGCTAAACATATGTATAGTTTAGGTGTTGGGCATCACTTATATGTAGTGTGGGACATGCATTTTTGTTTATTTTCATCGTGCTATTAGGTAAAAGTAACTTCTTCTATGGACAAGGTGCTGGGTTTAAGGGCTGGTTAGCACCCCTGGTAACCCTTAGACACCCCAGACAGCCAGTTTGGTGGTGACCAAGAAAGGTATATATATATTTTTGATAGATAATGTGCCGCGAATCATCAAACTCGTATGTCTTTGGTTAATTGCTGATAGATGACACAAACCTGTGGAATATGAATGATTCTGAAGATCAACTTAGAATAAATTGTATATGGTCATCATGAAAGAAGTGGAGAAAATACTAATCTTGTGTTAAACTTAATTTGACTTTTGAGCAAGGATCAAAATAGTAGTTGCGGTGGTACGTAGCGGTGTAGCAGTATTAGATTTTAAGTGGTAAAAAAAATCGAATCTCATGTAGTAGCCAATTTTGTGTTTCTTTAGTGATTTGGAACCATATGAGGGTAGAGACAACTTTAGAAAAGGCTTCTAAGGAGAAAAAATAGGAAAAAAATGTTTTATGTTAAAACAATTTGGCTTTACTAGGTTTTAGACTGCATTGCCGTTAGCGTAGTGGCCTCCAACGTTATGGATGATAAACACAGAGGCCGCTATTTTGAACCATGCTTCCGAGTTAATTAAAAATTGTATAGTAATACTTTAATGGTGGGAGGACATATAGTTTTGGAACTAACTTCATAGTCAACACCATGCATTACCTGAAATAAGAAAACTATAAGCAAATAACCAATGATGATAGAGAAATTATTGTAATGCTTGTATCAGATTGCCAACTGAACCAGAATTAACTTCCTCCGAATGCAACAGTAGTACATGTCTATGTTTTAACATTGCAACTGTAATTATCAGTTAACACCTTAACCACACTTTTTTTTAATGG
The DNA here is from genome assembly GCA_028538565.1 of Umbellularia californica. Taxonomy (NCBI): domain Eukaryota; kingdom Viridiplantae; phylum Streptophyta; class Magnoliopsida; order Laurales; family Lauraceae; genus Umbellularia; species Umbellularia californica. The sequence goes on from JAPQWN010000009.1 coordinate 45,252,272, forward strand.
TGGAACTAAAATGCTGCTGGAGTGCTCTCTCTATACTTTGTCATCATTCATAACCTCAAAAATCAAAACCAGATCTAGTTTCATCTCTAACCCCTCGCCATGCTATTTGTTATTTCATTCTATGTAGAATCAAAGATTTGAGATTCAGCATTTTTTAGTTTAACTTTGATAAATTGGAATCTCCTCATCATGAAATATATATCCAAGGGTTGGCCTGATGTTAGTTGGTGATGGATTTTGCATCATTTTCTATGAATGCATGTTGTGTATGCTACGTTGGATATATATATATATATATATATGATTTCTTGTTATTATTAAAAAAAATTATGATTTTTTAGTCATGTTTTTGTACTTATTAATATTGTTCTATTTTGCTATTTCATGTCCATGTCATAATTCTCAGCCGAAGCAGATCCATGAGATTAAGGATTTCCTTCTCACAGCCAGAAGGAAAGATGCACGTTCGGTGAAAATAAAGAAGAGTAAGGATGTGGTAAAGTTCAAGGTTCGGTGCTCCAAGTACCTCTATACTCTGTGTGTGTTTGACTCAGAGAAGGCTAACAAGCTGAAGCAGTCTCTTCCTCCAGGTTAGTATATATCTTCTAGTGATGTAGTTGTCTTTTGGGTGAACAAATTTTTTATCAACTAACATGCATGATCTAATAGTTCCATTAATTGTGATTGTTTAGTGTACATATATTATACATGCATTCATGGAAAATAGTTTGTTAGATGGCTTGTAGTGTATAGGTAGCTGAATTGTATGCGTGATAGGTGGTCATCTGTCATGGCATCTGTGTGATACTGTGATTCATGGATTGGCCAAACCTCAAATATACTCTGGTTGGAAAATTCTGTGGCCAACTGGAAGAAATTTCCCCATTGAATGTGCAATGTTGGCAATTTTGATTTACCTTTATATATATATATTTAAAGTGTCCATTTGTAATCCATGCAAGGATTTTTGTCCTTTTCTTTTTCTTTTTTTGAGAAATAATCAATCAGATTGAAACTATAAAAAAAACATATAAAGGGAACCTATCAAGAAGATAGGGATCTGAAAAATAAACAGGTGATCATACAAGGACTGCTGATTAAACCATGTGCAATCAAATTGAAAACTCTCCCTGACAGCCTTCACTTTGGTGAATGAGTCTGTGACTTCATTTGCTTCTCCTTTAGTGCATGACTGGACAATGTGTAAATCCTTGTTTATTTCAAAAAATTGAATCACCAGCTCTAGTTGGCCCATAAATCATAGCACCATGTTGCCCTTCTCAGTTATCCTTTATATTTCCCCTCTTTAACTTTTTGCACCCTGAGCAGGCCTCAGAGTAAGTCACAGCACAACCCATATGCAAAATACTCACTCCCATTGTGTTATATGTATTGTGTTTATGCTGGGGTTTCAGACCATGGGCCTAAAAGTACAGCCCAAATATAGCCCAATGTGGGTCAGGATGTGGTCAGGCTTGTCTGGTCTGGCCCATGAGCACTCATAACTCGATATGTATTTTATATGATACATACGTCAATGGGATATTTAGAGACAGGAAGCTGCCCTTAGCAAGGAACAATCTAGACCATGTGACTGTCCTGTCCTTTGTTTTGCTCACTACCTATAAGTAGGAACACAACTGGATACATGTTGGCTGAAGTGCTGAACCCACAAAGTTGAAACTGTGGCTATGTTGTAGTGTCATGCATTGCTGTGCTCCTCCATGAATGGACCTTGTGGCAGAAAATTGCACTTTGATGATGCAGCATTCTCCGTTATGAATGGGTCTTTTGATGAGCTGCACCATGATGATATTCTGTACAGTTTAATTATGAACTCTTCATTGGACATTGAATGCATAAAAGACTGCAGATGAAAAATAGTGCAAAAGTATTTTGTTGCATCCCAGTATTCAGAAGGCAGGGTGTCGTGTGATCTATAAATATGTGGTCATCCTTGTAGCCGGCTTGAGGAGGTGAAGCGTGCTACAGAACACCTTACCATTAATTAACAGGATTTAGGGTGTTACCAATTAAACACCCTAAAACGACACGGCAAATGCCATGCCCTTTGTAAAACAGGACATCAGTATCGACCGGCACACCTAGGAATGCTTAGGCTAATATTGCATCATGGTTGGCCATTTCATAATAAATTGAACAAAAAAGAACTTCATGGTGGGTTCATTTTCCTCTGTTGTTCTGCATGCACTACTCATGATTTAGCTCCAGTAGATGTTAAAAGATTCTGTTGTTGGGATTTTAATGCTTCATTTTCCTCTGCAGGTTTGAGTGTCCAAGATCTTTAAGACTGATGAAGAAGAATGCATTGGCAATAATATTTCTTGAGAGTTTTGACTATTGCTACTATGTATCGAGCAACTTCTGCTTTCTTGAACACAGTTTTTGTTTTTTCATTCCATCATTATCTCTTCCCTTTTTAGGGAAAAATGAATCAAAGTTAAGGTAGTTTTTCTTTAATTGCCCTCATGGATTTGTTCTAATTTTTTGTGGTCTCTTTTCACAAATATGAAGTTATGATCCAGTGTCCATGGATTGATTTGGGCTTTTGATTTGCTAGTGGCTCCTCCTAATTTGGTGGACAAACACCAATTTTATGCAGTCAACAGCATATGACAACAGCAGATTTTTAGGGGTTGGCCATGCTATATTTTGACAACGACAAAAGAAGAAATTTGTGACAATGGGCCCAGATCATATAGATTATAAAGTGAAGTCTCTCATAGAAAACTAGATATTTTAATTAAATAACAGCACCCTCCAGTAGTATTTAACCTTAGTAGATTTCAGTTGAATGACCATTGTGATTGACAATTTTTTAAACACTAAAATATAATATTAAAAAAATTCAAATGCTTGTATGGAGATATCTGACATTGGGATCATGTAATGGAGTTCAATTTTTCATAGAAAAGAAGTATTTCTTTGTAGATGTATATATTTGTTAAGTGGGGCTATTTTTTTCATTTTTCATTTCACTTAGGAGCATTAGGAAATTTTCTTGACCATGAAACTTAGAGTTTCTAAATTTAGGGCTGGCTTTATTTGGAGTAAGAATAAAATAAGAATACTTAAGAACCCATTAAACCATTACCACATTCCAACATCATAGCCCCATTAGTAAGGAGATCTCCATTTGAGTCAATTCCACTGTTAGATTAATCGTTTGATAAAAAAATAGAAATGAATATATATCAAATTATGTTACCCACATTTTTATGAAAAACTATCGAACCGTCGGAATTAATTTTGATTCTCGATATCGTATATATTTGAAGGCCTTTATTTTGTTGGGCTCAGATTTCAACAATTGGACTTTACTATAATGTAGCATTTGGACTTCAGTGTAATGTTCCACTCTTTTTTCTCAATATATGTCCAAGTGCAATGAAAAAGTCAATGTCGCTTAAAGCATGAGTAAAACCATGTAGAATGAAGAGGGCGTTTCGAATGCTTTATACGTAGTCCCATTAAATAGTATTAGCTATTTAATCTCATTTGTCAAATCAAAAGGCCTTTCATGTATAAAATTATAGAAATTATAGAAATTGGGCTTTAACTACTTTTTTTTTTTAATTTTTTATAAATGCAATATATTTTCTCTTTCACTTTATTAACGCGGAAAAACCCTAACAAAGTCTAGAAAAATTTAGTCCCACCCAGATAAATTCCTAGGTCTGCCACAGCCCAAGCACAATCCTATTCATACTAGTCAAAGCCAGACTACCAGCAAAGTACTTGGTGTGGGTCTTCACAGCGTCAATGGGGATTGCCATTTTTTCAATGTGGATTGCTTATGTTACTGCCTTGTATTCCGTGGGTGGTTCAGGAGAGATGCTTCCCAAATCTCACTTGTGCTGTTATTTATGCTCTGGCTTTGGTTGCCCTGCCCCCATAGCAATTCCCTGGGTGATGCCATGCTTCATGGAAATAATCCATAAAGTGAATTGGAAAGGAAGTCATGAGATTCCAACAACCAGTCACCTAAGTTGTTGATTTGCTTACCAACATATTGTTATTGTTCATAATCTGTGATGGAAAGACACCTAAGTTGTGTTGATGTATTGGATGGTGATGCATTTGTCTTCTGTAATTGATGTTGGTAATGAAAACATTGTCCATTGTCTATCCATCTTTTCTAATGTAAGTTTTGAAAGAACTTGCTGGTCCCCGATGGGTGTCGGAACCGAACTCGCCGAGGACGTTGTGCGTTCCGGTGTTGTGATAGACCTGTGTACTTGCTGCGAATGCTCTCAGATTTACTGGATAATCAAGCAAGGGTTCCCATCTCTCTTATATAGAACAATCCCTAGGAGTTACAACTTCATCCGCATCTCCTTACCGGTGTGGGATTTTTGCCAACCAAGATTCTGTACTTGATCCAAACTCTATCACAAAGAGTTTAATCCTTGTCTGACTCAGCCAGATCAAGACTTGTTGGAAGTTCATCCGCTGCACACTGCCGGGCTCGATTTGGCGTGGGCCCAATGACAGTCGTGCCACACAATTTTTCTAACAAGTTTTTTGTATTCGCTTATTAGCATGATTGTTAATTACTTTTTCTTGTTGTTTGCACAGGAAATCTAGATTTTGTTACCATTAGAATAGAAGACGTCTCTCATTTGATCAAGATGCAACTTTGGTCATGGAAGTCATGAATATTCACTAAAAGAGGATGAATGATCCTAGGGGACCTACCTTGATCAGTAGAAGAGACCCACCGTGAAGGCCCAAGACAAAGAACTAAGACCATGCCACCAGGCACATGGATGGATCCATCATCTAATTAAGCTTTAATTTTGTAGTTACAATTTAAGGTCAAATTTAATATCACAAATGATGTCCAAATGAAATTAGATACATTAATTGGTTATTGAGTTAGCTTCCTAATGAGGCTTACTTTACATGTGATCCATTAAGCATAGGTCCTACTTTAGTTAGAGTGAGATAAAAAAATGATTATTTTGAGCTTTAGGTTGATTTTAGTCATCATCAAAGCTTGTCCCAACTATATCGGGTCATACACGAATTTAGTTTGTTTTTCATTTGGATTTATTGCGAGCCATATTATTTCCTTATTCTAACTAGCCATACAGCAATTTGAAAAATTATGTCTTGAAAAATATAGTAGTTTTTTTTTAGTTTAAGATTTTCCTTCAGATCTTATTGGAGAAATAAAAGAAATCTTGATTTTAAATATTTAGTAATAAATCAATAAAATATAAAATGTTATTGGTCGGCAAGAGCATTCCCATGGGGTGCACGAAGGTCGGGCGCAAATCAAAATTTCTGGCCCGTTTAATATATGGGTCGGGCCTAGATCAAGTGATAGAAACCCTGAAGCATAACTCGCCCCAACATGTAATATATAGTTTAGTAACTAATTTACCCAAAAAAGTAATTAAAAGCACTTTAAAGTGATATAAAGCCCATCCCCGATTGACTAAATGGGCAAGCTTGGGCCAAACACTTAAAGGCTTGTGTCGGGCTTAGGCTGGATATGGGCCTATGTTTATAAAGGAGTTAGCTCAACCCGGCCCATGGAAACCCTAGCTTACCCTTTGCACGAAAATCCTGACTCCACAACTAAAAACAGATCTGGTTCAAGATCTGGCATACTTCTTCGAATTCCATCCATTTCCTTCCCTAGGAAGCTACCAAGATTTAAAACCCAAGGGATAGATATCAACAAGTAATGCATTTTGATAAACCCCAAAATGCACTACAATAGGATAGATTAAGAGAACAAGGCATAATCCGATGGTTGGTTGGAAGTCCCATTCTCATCTAATTTTCCAAGTTTGATTCTTTCGTCCTCTCCAGTACGGGCGTGGGAAAAAAATAAAAAATTAGATTTGGATACAGTGGTGGCTGGACCAAAAAAAGGAAGATTTGGATAAACCCCAAAAGACACCAAAGTAAGGTTGATTAGGATTAAATCAGGAAAAAAAGGAAAGATTAGTGGGGTAAATCCCTAATATCGTAAACGGGTTGGTTCTGGTTCGGGATCCCTTTAAGGAGAAGGAGGAACCGGATCCGGAGCTAGAACCGTTTCGGAACGGGTTTTTTTGGCTTCGGAACCGGAACCAAAACCATGTATAGAATGGGTTTGGATCCGGATCCTAATTTAGGTAGAAAATGATATTAAAAAAGAACATGGATTTTAGGAGAGATTTTTGAAAATTAAAGATAATATATTGGGTCTCAGATCTGCAGGTCTGAACCAAGGTGGAACTGGATCCGAATCCATTGACTTATCGAGGTCTAAATAAGGACCGGACCCGATTTTTAATGGGTTGGAACCTCCGGATAAACAGAGATTCGGATACCATACCCATTTACATCCCAAGCTGGAGGGTATCAACTATCTCACACACACAAACAAACATAGTTTTAGCTCTCTTCAGATTTTATCCCTTGGGTTTTTTTTCCTTCTTCCCCTCCATCTCTCTCACCCCTTCCCTCGGCCATGGAGTGTCTCCAGGCCCTTCCAACGGCACTTAACCTGCGCCACCTGACCTTATCCTTCTCACCCACAACCCAACAACGACAACCCATCAACCCAAACAGAACAAAGCATCCTTCATCTCTCCTTACAGCTACCTGTTCCTTGTTAAAGCCTTCAAACCCATACTCTCTTTCTCCTTCTGGTGAGCAAAACCCCCTCCTTTTATTCAGCACTTCATCCTTATACTTAGTCTCTGAGACTTCTGCTTTAAAACCAATCTTTTCATTCCTATTGTTGTTTGCTTGTTGTCTTTCTTTATGATCCCTTTTCTTCCTTCAGTCCTTTTTAATGGGTTGCTCTCAGATGTGCTTTAAATTTGGTGATTTAAACTTTTAATTGCTAATAAAGACTTCAACTTTTTTTCACATCTGACATGGGTTTTCTCTTATGGACCTTATCAGTATTTATATGTGACTCTGAGTGATTGGATGTTTGAAATCCTTTATCCCCTTTTGGTATTGGAATTGGACCAGCATAAAAGAAGTGGGGTTTACCTATTATGGGTGCCTTTTAACTTTTACTTCAATTCCACTGCAATTAATTTGTTGCATCTTTGTTGTTGTTGTTGTTGGTTTTTCTTTTCTTTTCTTTTCTTTTTTTCAGTTTCATTTGCGATCTCAAATAGCCAATCAAGTGTAGGAATCAGCAGTGAAACAGCTGAATGGGCAATGCAAGGTATGTTTTTACTTTCTGAAGGAATCTCTGATCAATTTTTGCCTCTATAGTCATTGTAAGTGCAGAAATATGTACCTGGATTCAAATCTGTACTTGGCTTTGTATCATCAGTAGAAATATGAAAGAGAGAGAAAAAAATGATTACTGAAGAAAATCTGGTAACATGGATCTTTAAACAGTAAAATATGTGTTTAGGATCTAGTTTAGTTGCTCTCTTGGGTGTTATTTGGCATATACACCTTTAAAACTGATTGGTCTGTGTGATTGATTTGTTCCACATTCTAAACAAATCGTTGGGGTTGGCAGACTGCAGATGTGGGCCTGTGTATTGAGTGAATCATGATGTTTTCTTTGGAAATTATGCATGTTTAGACCAAGGTGTGGCAATACTTGCTGTAGAGATGTAATATGTTAGTTTTGGGTCAGTCCAGTGGGGACCCTGACCTGGACCAAATTATGTTTTGGAGATGCCTGCAATCGATCTGGTTTTCCAATGATATATAACTGTGACAGTGTGGCTTGAATCCAAACCTGGTTAGTGAATGGGCACATAGAGGAGGTTCCTTTGGATAGTGAGGCAAGCATGGTCCATTGCCATCCGACTTTCTCGTTTTGTTCTAATTCTTGGTCCAAACAAATTACATAAATAACCATGGTTTTAAAATTTGGCTGTCTGAGTTGACTTGGCTTAGTCAACTTGGACTTGGTAGGTGCCAATCGACCCCTCAAGTCACCAAGTCACATGAGTCCTATGGTTTTTCAGCCCCAAACTCATTTATTTTCCAATATTCTGTTGGGAGAAGCTTTATGAGGCTCTTAGGGGCATTTTGCATTGATTTTGGAAGATCAAAACCATACTTTCTTTTGAATATCTAAATATTCCAAGATTTGGAGGTACCATTCATCCGATTGAGTGAAATATAAACGTGGGCGCTTATTTCTAGTTATATTCATCATTAATACCTAAAGTGTAACACCTAACAAGTCCTAAATTCTAGATGCATAGAACACAATTCTCTATTTTATTATATTTTGTGCTATTTCTCATATTTTATAAAGGTTATTAGGCTTTAGGGTGAGACTCGGTCCAACTTGGCCTGTTTGCTGGACTTGAATGTGACCAGTTGCCCAGTGTCTGATTTTTAAAACTTCGTACATAACTCATACACTAATTCAGGTATTAGCCGAATATGGATGCAACTGGACCTCGATCCAATTACTTGGTGGCTGACATCTGCAAACTGAATGCAGGCCTGCTTATCAAATGCGCCCAAAATCTGGACTATACATGATCTTTTAGGGTCGGTCGGGTCCTTGACGTAGTAAGGTAAACACGGGTCCATTTTTATCCGTAAACACATCAGTATGTTAGACTAATATCTTAAACTGGTCCGTGGACATGGCATTTGCATGTATTTGGAGATAATGCGAACCTATGTTTCTAGTCCATCCCCATTCAGATAACTGAATTTCCAAAAGACGTGTATTCTAATTTCTAAAAGATCAATTTAAAATAAAAAAAACAGTTTCTAATAGATGCCAACTTTACTAGGTGTCCATGTTCCTAACCATGGCCTGTAGTATATATCTGCTTCCTATTTATGTCCATTTAGCTTTCTTCTTTTTACTTGGAGCACAAAAGTATTTATGGAACTCTACTACCTCTTAAAGCAAAGGGACTAGTTGGAGAAAGCTGGTGGGAGAATGCCTATCCCTCCATGTGTCAAACTTAGACAAATTGTGTATTTATATGATGTACAATTACACAAGTTCTTAACAAAAGATTTTTCTGGGTTCTGCGAGATTTATTGGCCTTCTTCACCAGTATGCAAATGAGGTGCCCTTGTTCAGTGATCCTGGCCTGGATGTGGGTGCCTCAAAAAATTCATAGAGCTTTTATCTTCTTTTATTTTCTTGAATGGTAACATGACTCGAACCTGCAACCTTGGAGTTGCGACACTGAGCACCTTCCAACTGTGCTATGGGCTCTTGCCTCTTCCTTTTCCCCCTTTTCCTTGCCCACCTCTAAGTAAGCGAAATATTGGATAATCTTCAGGACTTTTTGCGACCATGCCAATCACTTCAACAAATTGCGTATTAATCATGAATTATTATTCATATTCTGATTCTTCAAGACCCAATAACTCTTCCACTGACAATAGCACACCATGAGTTGTGTGCTCTGTATGAGCTCTGCACCTTGGATGGCTTTAAGTTGAATTGGCGTGTTTTCAAGGGCTGACCCCGACTCTGCTATTCTTTAAGGTTAAGCTCACATTGTCATTGAGTCTGAAACTACTTTGTGAGCCTCCTGTTTCTGTGTCTAGAATGTACTTATTCCTTGCTCATTTCCTCATTGACATAGGTAGCGTGATATGGTAATGAACTGTGATTTTATCAAATAATATATTAATTATGAATTTTGGGTTGCAGATTTTTATGCCTTGAGGAAGGATGTGGAAACTGCTCTGGTGCGTGTCGAAGAAATTAGAGTTTCTGCTGGTCTGGAACTGTTAGAAGCAGATCTTGTGGCCTTGGAGAAGAAAGCAGCAGATAGTTCCTTATGGGATGACCCTGCTAAAGCACAGGAAACCCTTCTTGCCTTGACTGATGTCAAAGATAAAATCAAACTGCTATCAGACTTTAAGTCCCAGGTTTCCAAAGATGCTGATATGCTTGTAACTTAGTTCAAACATTTTGTTTAGAATGAATTGAGCATCTTACTAATCCAAGAGTTGCTCACTCATACGTTAGAAGCAGTCATGGCCATTATGGAAGTAATATGCATACAGTTGCATTTTCTTATTGATTCTTTTTCATTTCACTTAAGTGACTCATCTTGTATAATTAGTTGTCTTCAGCCTGGCTTATTGTTGCAATATAACCGTGATGGAGAATGAATGCATGTTTACCAATGACCCGTGAGACTCCAGAATCCTGATTGATCAAGTAGCCTGCATGCTACTTTATTATTATAATTGTAGTTACATATTATTTATGTTGATTTATTTAAAAATAGGAAGCTAATACATCAAGAGAAAAGAAGTACAATACTCCTAATGTAATGATTCGACCTTGAGGCCTCTTTACCCAAAACATTCCGCATATGCAATGTATTGTTATTCCCAGATGCTGTAATTATTTTGGACACGAGGGGAAGAGTAATTATTTGGACTAACATGGATTGTAATACAACATAACAGAACTTATGGTTAAATGCAAAAATCCCAAATAAGATAAATAGAAAAAACATACCTTAAAATAATAATAATAATAATAATAAAGAAACCGGCCATGTCAAATTTTCAGTATGCTCTGCTTGGTTTGAAGAGTGGCAAGTGTGTATTGTGGGAACTGGAGTATTTCTTATTCTAATTGCTCCTTATCCTTAAGTGGCTCTATGTTCTGTAACCAGGTTGAAGAGGCAGAAACAATTGTGAAGCTAACAGAGGAAATGGAATCAACTGATTCTGGACTTCTTGAAGAAGCATCTAAGATCATTCGGGAATTGAGCAAATCAATGGATCGATTTGAGTTGACCCAGCTGCTTTCTGGGCCCTATGACAAAGAAGGGGCTGTTGTTACTATAACTGCTGGTGCTGGGGGTACAGATGCACAGGTAAATATCTTTCATGCATCCACAAAGCGCAATGCACTTGCATTTTAATCATCATCATCAAAGCCTTGTCCAAACTATGTTTGGAGTCGGCTACATGAATATTGTTTCTCAATTCCATTCTATCCTGAGCCAATTCCTTGGATAGGTTGCACTTATTCAGATCTATCCTTACTACTCCCATCCATGCCTTCTTCAGCTTACCACTTTTCCCTCTTCAGCCTACCACTTTTTCCTTGGTGGGCCATCAACATGGCGTATTAATCATTTCTCAAAACTATGATCTTAGATTAGTTTTTCTTCCTTTGCATTATTTTTACCTTTTCAATTATTTACCTTTTTTTTTTTTTTTAATTTTTATACTTAAATACAAACTGATCCCGTGTTGAATTTTAATTATTCAAGAAGTTAATCATCATCATCATCATCAAAGTCTTGTCCCACTTATGTTGGGGTTAGCTACATGAATTTTGTTTCTCCATTCTAGTCAAGAAGTTAAATGACATAATTAGCACTGACATCTTTTAATTGTTTCCCCAAGATTTTGATTTTAGTTTTTTTTTTTAATAATTTTACTAATTTGCCTTTTTTCAGTTGTTTGCCGTTTTTATTTTGTGGACTTGAATAAAAACTGACATGACTCTCGAGTTAAGTATTCTTCCTTTTTTTTTTCAGTTGTTTACCGTCTTTATTTAGTGGACTTAAATAAAAACTGACATGACTCTCGAGTTTAAGTCCTCAAGCTGCTGAGTTGACTCCTCTCCTTGCCAAGTTCAGCCCGAGTCATGAGTGGGCAAGCTATGTGCTGAACTTGCACTCATTATTTCAGTCTTTTTTTGCCAACTCTCAACACATTAGACGAGAAAGCATTTCTTCAATTTTTTAGCTTATAATTTGCTCTCTTTCTTCTCTAAACTAATTCCTCGTAATTTGACTTGGATGCTCACATGCCAGATGAAGACAGATGTTCCCACCCTAGAAGTTTCTCTCATGCCTGTTTTTCTCGTAACTCTCTGCATGATTTCCAGTGCAGGATTGGGCTGACATGCTTCTTAGAATGTATGTAAGATGGGGTGAGAAGCAGCGTTACAGGACAAAAGTGGTTGAAAAATCCATGGGAGAGGAAGCCGGTATCAAGTCGGCTACAATAGAACTTGAAGGACGTTTTGCTTATGGTTACTTGTCGGGGGAGAAAGGGACACATCGTATTGTCCGGCAGTCTCCTTTCAATGCAAAAGGTCTACGCCAGGTAACTTTTCTCATCTTCTTGCTTGGTCGTGTCGAGGTGTGGGAAATGTCAAACCTAGCAACCCTTAACATTTTGAATGGATATACAGCTATAAAATTCAAAGACGTATTTGTACACAAACCATAAAAACATGGAACAGTATGACGTTTATTAACCTCCGAAACTACCCTTTCTAAGCCCATCTCGACAAGGGTGCACATGACGCACTTATCCAACCATGCCTCATCAAGTGAGGGCCACCATTTGCAGCAACTGGCCCAAAAAAAAGCTGGTCCAAGGTGCTGAGAAAGACAAATAGGCCCTTTCGTGTTCTCTTTTTTTTTTATTTTTATTTTGGAGTTTTCTGGTTTGTGGCCTTTTTTTAATAAGAAAAAATATTATCTGTATATTTCTCCTATACCTGGATATGTTTTCTGATGTATCTTTTTCTTTTATCTTAATGAAATTACATTTAGTGATACTTAAAAGGGCTGGTCCAATGCTGACCCTTGTTCTATATCTTTTTCTCCTTTTGGTGCTTATCTTTGAATGCATTATATTAATTTCATACTAGTTACCTTAAACTAGAAATCCAGCTCCATCGTCATGTGTTATCTACTGTGTTAAATGAGTTGCTAAAGATAGATTCTTGTGTTCTTACAAAATGTTATAATGCAGACAAGCTTTGCTGGTGTTGAAATCATGCCTCTTCTTCCTGAGGAGTCCTTAGATGTCGACATTCCTGAAGAGGACCTGGAAATAACCTACTCAAGATCTGGTGGAAGTGGAGGACAGAATGTGAACAAGGTCGAAACAGCTGTTCGGATGGTTCACATTCCCACTGGCATTGCAGTTCGCTGCACAGGTTTGCTCAAAACACTAGATGATCATTCTTGTTGAACTATTAGATAATCCCTGGGTCACTATAGTTGATACTTGATAGATTTACAAATAATTTATGTTTTAAGTTAAGAATGCGTTTGGACTTCCACGTAGGATCATTACATCTTGCCGATCATTCAAAATTATTTGAAAACTGGAATGAATAAATTTGACATGCTGTATTTCTAATTTTATGCCTAAAGTTGGTTTAGGGCAGGAAAGTCTGAAAAACAATATTCCATCTAATGTGGTTTGGTTTGGACACTATTCTAAGAGTAAATAAATAAATAGATAAAGCCCCTAATATAATTTATGATGTTGGGATTGTCCCAAATTCAGAGGAATGGATAACCATCCACTCACCTATAACTATATAAAACAATGACAATTTTACGGAAAAAACCCCTGATGTCCCATGCACGAAAAGGCCCCAGAAGATCTTCACATGTGGTAAAGGCCCTCCTGTCACTTTTTTTTTTGTCGCCTTTCAGCTTAAGTGTCGATATTGATGCTCAACATAGGGACGCTCTCATTACAATATTTTTCTCAGTTGAGCATCGATATCGACGCTCTCATTACAATATTATTCTCAGTTGAGCATCGATATCGACGCTCAATACATCTATGCGGCTTAGTTGAGCATTGATATCGACGCTCGTGTCTTCTTCCTCTTCTCCCTCTTTCTCCATCTCACCACTCCATTTCTTACCTAACCTGCCATCCTCAAAACCTCCATCATCCTTAACAACACCAAACAGCAAGCTTCATCTCTCTTGTTTCATCACATATCTTTATTCCACTCAAACCAACACCTACATCGTCTTCCTCCAACGCCATAATCCATCTTCACAATTTCTCTTGTCATCTCATCTTTCTTCTCATGAGTTAGAGAGCCCCATCAATCCCAGCCTCCATCACAAAACACGAGCTCATCATCTTCGCTAGAACCTTCACACCATCACTGCATCTTCTCCTCTTGCAAACATGTCATCATCTTCTCCAACCCGTGCTTCGCCTTCTTCCGACACTGCCTCAACTTTTGTTGGGAGTGGCCCGCTCATTTGCATCACTGGCCGAGAACGCAGTGCTGCAAGAGAAGCTCTTGCAGTACCTGAATGTGGTGAAGATGCACCTTGTGAAGGAGATTTCGCTGAGGTCGACGTTCTGCTTCAAAGTTTTCTAAAAAAAAGGAACATCGATATCGACGTTGGGCTTCCACAGTTGAAAAATATGCAAAACTTCCGTTCACACATTTATTGGGGCCTTTTTTATTCACCGGATATCTAAGGGGTTTTCTCCCGTAAAATCCTTTAAAACAATTGCAGTTTGAGGTATTTCCAGGTCCACCTTGAATCTAATTTGGGGTGATAGCAGTGAATGAATCTTATTTTCCATGTCTTGATTAATACATTTTAATGAAATGTATGTAATGAATTGCAAAATGCTGGTGGAAGGATAGAATGTAGTTGATAGGCCTGTGTTTTAATCTTCATTTCTCACTACATATATATTTTATCTATTTTATGCAAGAGTTTTATTAAAATCTGATTTTATAAATAGATTTTTATCTGGCATCATGGTTGTCTCATTATATGCTACGGCAAGATTTTATCCATGCACGTGATCAGATATTTGCACTGCATTAGCATAGGCATCATTGTTTCCACTCTTTCGTAATGTGAGAATGATTATCGTGGAGATATAGTGCGTGTTGCTCATGTACTGCAAATGCAAGCGAAGGCCATTGACTTGCCTTTTGTGCATATGAAGTTATTCACCCAAAATGGTGATTCGAAAAGCCCTATTCCTTCTCTTATTGCCAAGATTCCAGCTCAACTCTAGTTAAGTCATGCCGGTGGGAGACAAAAATGCTAAAATTACCTTTGCCTTGCATCTTTGTTCGAGGGTTTAAACTTATATAAGCCAAAAGTTAACCCTCATTAAGTAGACCCAGGTATGACCAAGTCATGTCAGAGTCAGTGAGTTTCCATGTACTTGATTTGGGTTTTGATTACTGATGCTATTTTGATTTATTGTGATATTAGAGAAGAAAATAAGATTCTAGCAATCTACCATTTGTGTAACAATTATTCATGACTACCTACTTTCTTAATTCAGAAGAAAGATCTCAACTGCAGAACAAGGTCAAGGCGCTTAGCCGGTTAAAGGCCAAACTGCTTGTTGTCGCTGAGGAGCAAAGGGCCTCTGAAATCAAGCAAATACGTGGAGATTCAGTGAAGGCTGAATGGGGCCAACAGATCCGTAATTATGTTTTCCATCCATATAAACTAGTGAAAGATGTGCGAACAGGATGCGAAACTTCAGATATTGCTTCTGTCATGGACGGGGAGTTGGAATCATTCATCAAAGCTTACCTCAAATACAAATACAGCAAAGCTGTAACTGCAAGTAGTGTTAAATGATATTTTAGTAGTTGCATTGTTCTTTGTATATCATCAGTAACTGTATCCTTTGATGAACAGATATATTGATTTTATATATAGATTTTGGGTCACTTGCATGAAATAGTTCTCTCTATTGAAAGTCCAAAGATTCTTTCAAATTATTTTCACTCAGCATTTGGAATAGCTGGTGCTGGTCTTTGCATAACCTTCCAATGGAAAGCAGGTGGAACATAAAAAAAGAACTCTATTTAAAAGAAGTAATCGAAGAAGAGTTAATTGTTCAAGATACAAAGAGATTGTCTATCAGTACCAGCTTTACTCAAGGATTCATATTCTCATTTGCTGCTCTCAATATGAACATACAATCTTTAAAATGATTGTAAAAGGGATTTTTCAAAAAAAAAAAAAAAAAACTTCTGAGGTTTGAGACAATCCAAAGAGTCCCCCATGAACTTTTGATGATTTGATAAAACCTCCTTTACTGGAAATAGATATAGAAATGGTCACTAGTGCTAGTTACTGTAGCACCTCATGGAAGTGGTTGTTGGTTGGTTAGATGACAATTTTGCCTTTGTCTTCCATTCAATTCTTTTTAGTTTTTGTTTCTGAAAGGTTTCTGCTAGTGACTTCTTACATTTCTTAGATAAATGACCCCACGAGATAATAGGAATGATGTAGTAGTCCCTGCTCACATGATGTGTCATGATGGGCCTCTGAACCACGATTGAACTTGCCCCAGTGTTGTAATCACAATGGGCCAATAGATATGATGAAAATCAAGGGGGCTCCATCAACCCAAATGAAGCAATCATATTGGGACCCACTGCTAATCCAACACCATAAATTGGCCGCAACAAAACCACCCCCCACCCCTCCACGCACACCCACCCACCCACCAAAGAATAAAAAACTTAGTAATTTTCCATTGAAGTGCATCCCTATTGGCTAGTTGATGTTATGATGTAACTTCAGATTATGATGGGTCACTTTTATCTTTTATTTATTATAGATCACTTCATCATTGAATTAATTGGCAACATGGTCCCAAAAAGGAAGCAATATCTTTCATCCAAATGAATCATTCCAGAAGGCATCTTCTTGTAATTTAATTAGGTTTATTTTTGTGATTATTATTATTATATTTTTTTTTCGTGTGTGTGTGTGTGTGTGTGTGTTGATTCTTTAAGAACCCTAGACCTTTTAAGATTTCTAAAAGGACCCATAAACTATGAAATCATTTCTGCAAAACACCCTCAATTGGCATTTTTTGAGTTCTTCTGTTTTCCACCTTAACTGGGCAAATAAAAGATTAAACCGTTCTGTCAAACCCAAAATCCCTAACTAACCACTTAACCATCAGCTAAGTTCCAACTCACCCAGCCCAATAAACAGATGGATGTAAACAAAAGAATAGGTAGGTAGTTTGTGCTAAAAGGACTTTCTTTTTTGGATTTTGGGTTTGAAAAAAGAAAAACAAAAAACAAAAAATTTTCACCTTTTTCATGCACCAAACTTTTTAATGCTTAAGGGAGCATTTTAGTGGCATATCATGTGTGCCAATCATCAGTAAATTTATTAAGAGGCTATAAAAATAAAACTTTCTTCCTATCTGTAGTATGTAATCACATCACTCAGGTTTTCAAAGGATCTATGCTTCAAAAGGTTGCAGTATTGGAATATTCTCACCATACATTAGGAAAATCCTCAAAACTTGAGTATCAAAGATCCCTTTGATCATAGAGTAACATTCATATTATCAGGATCTATTCAGACCAACTAAGAACAGGGCATCAACCATAATGAAGTGAAGTTAAAATAGGATCTAACCAAGAAAAAAGTTGGGAAAGAACATAAAGAAGGTATGTTGGGTAAAAAGTTGCTGTCAGTATGCCAGTCATTGTGATTTCTTCTTTTGGCCAAAGAGTAAGCCCCATGCGTATGTGTTGCCCTTCTTAGCAGCAGCTTCTACTCGATTCCCACCAATCTAGAAGACAATGAAACAGCAAATAGTTGAAACATGAATTCAGAAATGTCATTATAGAAAAGAAAGCTGAATGTAACATGCATGTTAAAACTTGAGATAACAAAGAATTCAAGGCTTAATTAAACATGGTATTCAGTTGCACTCTAGGTTGAGAACCACGGCACAGACCACAGTTGCCAGACTAGGAGACAGGTGTGAGAGATGATGTGAAAAACAGATTATTCGCAAAATCTTGCTATAGCAGTCATGCACAAGCATGAAGTGTTCGTGGGGAAAAGGGAAGAAGTGGAGAAATGAGTTCCCAGGTAACAATGCCAGATAGTAGGTGACTTAAACTCAGGTTATTTTCTCTTACGAGCCGTGATTCAGGAGGTCCCGGCTTTTGTGGACGGCAGGGATTGATAATAGCACACCATCACCATCCACATGTGGGACATCCCATAGGTGAAAAGGGCACCTTAAACATTGTGCTATACTTTCGTTAAATGAAAGGATCAGTGGTGTAAATTGAAAGCATTGAGGAAAATAAATGATGAGCTCAATTTCAACCCACTGAAAGCTGGTGTTTAACTGTAACTAAAGAATTTAGAGACCGAGAAAAGGATATAGAAACATAAGTGGGCAGATAGGAGTTAACATGAATTTGTATTATCTTAATAATAATCAATTGACAGGGTGTCACTTTGGTCTTTATGTAAGGTTTTGGCAACCTTTGTGCAAATAAAGTATTGTTTTTTCCAGCATGTTGAGTTTCCCACAAGGTCTATGTCATGTATAAACAAAATTGATAGATGATATCTCACCAAATTTTAAAAATAAATGATAATACCTTGTCCATGAGCCAATAACCAATGGTTGGCATGTACTGCACCAGGTACATAACAGCAAGAACAGGCTGCAACACATGAGAATATGAGAAATCTTCAGAAACTAAATGTATATAACCAAAAACTGTATATTAAACTGTATATGTTAAAATAAAACAGAAGAAAGAAATAATTGATAGAACCACTTGATAGTCTTTAACTAATATCCCTGATAACTCAAAATAGGGAAGGACTTTGTTGTGGACTTTATTGTAGATATCCAAAATCTGTGTCCCAGATTCATCCATGGCATATCCTTGTTGCAACAATGCCATTGCTAGGGATCATCAAAGGTCTTCAACGTGATTCTATTCATAGACTCACACGTGTCCCTTTGATGTGTCTTCAACCTAGAAAAAAAAAAAAGGATGCACTAAAAACCAACAAATGCTACATGAGAATGACCTGATTTGATATCCAAACTTCCTTTAACCCATGTGTTGCTGCAATGATTGTTAGCTCTGCACACCTTTCTGATGTCACACGTTTCTGTAAAAAGGAATAATGCTTTTGATATCAGAAGTGAAGAACCAGATTGTGCTATACGAGCTGCTTCTTTATGTCCTTTCTATAATTAGCTAGAGACATCTATGCAGATCTTTCTTCAATTATATTCAAGCATATCAATGATCCATGAGGACACAATTAGCAGGCTACACTCATACTTGAATTGTTTATATTAAAAAACCCTGATGCAGTTATACATAATTATATATACACACATCCTCTCCTGAGAGATGTCTCTCAATGCTTGGTTGAGAGAGAGTTTTAAGCCCCTGTTGGGAGGGAGGGGGTTTAAAGAGTGAGGGGTTTTGATCACGAAGGGTCCCATGTGTGATGGGTATAGTATTGAAGTACTCCAACCAAATTTGATGGAAATCAATATGAAAAATACGATGATGTCCCTACAGTGGATCTAAACTGAGGTTTTTATGACAGATGTAGACCTGTTATAGGCTCTTAAATTTAACAAGGCAGATCAGTATTTCTTGTCACAACAAATGATAACATCATATGTATAATCAGTATTCAGTCAGGACATGATTACTCTGAATTTGAGTATGTTAGAGGAGGTGAGATGATCATGCAACAGTTATGCCTACTGGACGTGCAAGAAATGCACACATATAAATGCTTTTGCAAGATCATTTTGGATTTTACCTACCAAAAGGTGACAGTTAGGGTCATTTTTTTAGCAGTGTAAGTTTATAATCAATGCTTAAATAAAAAGGGCGGTTTCTCATGATTGTCAATTCAAGGGGGTCTTTTGATTCCCCTAGTTACAATAAATAACAAGAAAAAGGCATGGATTAGAGAACTTCAATTGGGTTTTGAGGGGTAAGAAACAGAGGGTCTTTGAGCTCTGAAGTGGAGTTGCTTAAGCGGAAAGAAACTGCCATGTATTATGTATACCAATCCTTTTGCAATTGATTTTTCTGTTGCCTTCTAACAGTGATGAAACCTTGCAATCATTGCCTGTGGTAGATGATAGCTTGATGAATTACAAAAATCTTGTGCATCAAATGGCTCAAATTTTGTTTACTTGCCACGGCAATTGTTCTGGGCTAAAATTCTAGTTTATTCCACAAAATATCAGACAAGGACTTTTATTTTATGCATGCATAAAGTAGGATGTGAATGTCATTCTTGGCCTAAATTCCAAGTTCATACATAACATGAATTGCTTTGTCAATTAGAGAGGTTTTGCATCAACATCCAATAAATTGAAAAAACCAATTTATATCTGATGGCAGTTTTGTATTTCTTTCCTGTCAGCATAGCATTATTATAAATTAGTTTTGTTGGAAGTGACCAACATAGCTATTGTTACATTATAAAAAATAAGAAAAAATACTCTATTTTAAGTAAATTATGTCTTCCTAGTCCATTCAGTTACTAAATTATGTCTTCCTAGTCCATTCAGTTACTTTTCTCACAAGAAGTTTATCAATGGTAAGTTAAGCAGAAGTACATTTTCATTCATATATTCAAATAGCGAGTAATTTCTGCCACAAGAAAGTATATGGGTTGCAGTTTAACAAAATAAAATACTCACCTCAGTATGTTTTTGTTCTGATGAGCTGGCTGCAGAACCATTTGATGTTTCTATGGGTCCAGGGCAAACAACAGTGACTTTAATTCCTTTCTGAAATAGCTGTGATCATGGAAGCATTTAAAAAGAACAGGTGATGTCAATGAGCATGTTTGCATCGACTAGACTGTTTAATGTAACATTCACAACAGTTCTGAGTTGATACTATGACCCAGATGATTTCTTCCAGTTCAAAAGGAATGTGATAACAACCAGCCAAACAATCAAAGGTACAATATATAGGAAAATATTCTCATGCGCACTACGCACATGCACACTACCAGACCTCCTGTCTAGCATATGCAGAGATGGGTCACCTTTGGGACGGTCTGGATTCACGGCGTGCATGTGCGCAGTACGCAGCTGAACACTTTCCATTAGGTAGCTCTTCTGAGTTCCAATATTTTACAAACGTGTATGAAATTCTTCCTATAAAAAAAAAAAAAGCACACAAAAGAGAAGGAACAGAATGTTTCCATGAAGCCTCAAGCAAGATAAAGCACAATGATTCTTAGGTTGGATTGAAAGCTACATTGCAGAGGGTGGAGGATGGAAGGCGTAACAAGAAAAGAAAGAAAAGCACCTTGGGCACACAGTAAAATGAGTGCTCACGAAGACAAACAGCAAACTAACATGTCAAACAAGAAAATAAGTGCCACAAATAGTGTGGACTACAGGATACATTGTATTGCGAAACTGTGCATCTGAAAGCTTAGAGAAATTGTATGTCTTGCACACACAGTAAATATATACTTTTGCCTATCACCAAAAAAATCTCCCCACACAGCCCATAACTGTAATTGTGAGCCCATGGTTACTTGATTTAGACCATTCATCCGATTTACCCCCACCAAGACATCTGGCACCCTTCCAGAGAAAAAAGGAACCCATGAATCCTTGACTTGGACTGTCGATCTGATGTTGCTTGTGACAACATCAGATACACAAGAGTATCTGAGTACAGTTACTGTCATTTTTCCTCTACTGAATTTTTCCCCGACATTGGAGATTCGAACTCACGGACTCCCACTCACACATCCATGTCCCTTACCAGCTGAGCTACAGGTTGGGAAACATTTTTCCAATACTGTTTCCATATTATTTTCTTTGTATAGTTTTTGGAGCCAGTGATTGAAGGATTAGGATCTTCCAATCTGCTGGACTTTTGCAGCATCCACAATCTATGGTGAGTGTAATCAGAACGTACGGCTATGTCATGGAACCACAGACCAAAGCATTTGCTGCAACAAGCAACCATGTACTAGATTCCCAGATTCTCAGCTCATGTACGAAGGTTTGGTAAATCTCCCATAGAAATTATCATGCTATGACAGTCCACTTTGCACTGAAAGTTTCATCGGTCAACATGTATATTGGCAATTGGAAACAAAACTTTAACAACTAAATGATGGCCCCCAAATATTATCAACCACAAGGCCATGCTTCTCACATACTAGTTCCATTCTCGTCCTCTCTTTTGATAACATAATCAGCAAAAACCAAAGTCAACAATGAATCCCAAGTAAGACAAATTCACGACAGAAGCAGGAACAGTTTCTTCCTCCTTTCAAAGGCAAAACACTTCCGATATTCTTTCAAGGGAACGGCAAAAGACACTACTGGGAGAGGAAAGGAGTAACAGGTGAGTCAGTATGTTAAACTATTGCTATATAACAAACATGGTGTGGAAAAGAGAGAAAACAAACAGAGATTATATTCTTGAAGGGCCTTCAGAACAATGACAAACTAAAGAAAGCAAATTAAATTTTCTGCACTGAAACTTGAAAGCGGCAGAAGATCTACAATGAGCAACAATTGCCTAATCTATACAGATACCTCAGATCGCAAAGTATGAAAGTACCTCAGATCGTAAAGTATGAAAGTATCCATTTACAGCATGCTTAGAAGCAGAGTACACAGCCTGACCTGGTGCCGGTGTCTTCCCAGCAGCACTGCTCATCTGCGAACAGAAATAAAGTTAGGAAAAAAATGAAATATATCCATATGTAGGTACATTTATAAATGTACAGGAACATGAAATATATACACATGACCTCAACATACCACAACAAAGTGACCTTTCCTCCTTTTCAACATGAAAGGTGTAAGAAGCCGTGTGAGAGCTATCGTCCCCAAGACATTGATTTTAAATGTAGCCTACTTGCAGAAAGGAAGACTCATGAATACTATCTTCTTGGGAGAAGCTAACAAGAAAAAAGATAAGCATAAAGTTTTATTTGTTACCCAAAGAGCTTCTTCAGTTACATCCAAAGCTGTCGTTTTCTGCAAACAGAGATGCGAACCAGCAGTTAATAATCGGAAACAAACAGCCATTATCACCACCAATGTATCTGAAGATCAATAAATTGCACTCAATGGCTTGAAGCAGTGAATTTTATTTGAAGAAAAAACATGGGAACTTAATCTTCAACCATCATAAATTTAATCTAGAGCGCCTAGTTGCATCTGTGCATACTGCATACCAATATAACTAAACAAGGGCGTGTGAACATTGGACACGGTCAGTCCAGAAAAATATTGTAATTATATATTTTTTTGCTGACAAAATATTGTAATTATATAGCTATATAATAACATCAAAAGAAAGTTATCACATAAATGTTAATTCATAAATGCTAGGATAAAGAGCTTAAAATTATGTAAGATAAATGAAGGTATAAAATAATAAAACTGGATTTAGTGGGATGTATAGATAATTATGCATGCATATAATGTGTATGCACTTATATCGATGATCCAGATTTGGAGAAAGGAAGAGAACCACTTACAGGGCGCTCATGGGCAGCGTTGTGGATCATATAGTCAACACCTGCGCCAGAGAAAAAGGACTCCGCTTTCTGCACGGCTACTCTCAGGGAATCTTCATCAGATGCCAAATCCAAAGGCAAAATTTGTACTTCCCCTGGTGCATGTTTACCTGTCCGAAGAGAAACCGGAGAAATCAGGGAAATAAAAGAATAGGATATGAGGAATTCCCTTCATGGGCATGTTTATCTTATAGTTCCTTACATCTTAACAAATAAATAAATAAACTCAAAGGGGTTTGCATACAGATTCTGGTAGAAAGTATATACCAACAAGTTCGGCTTTGACTCGCTCCAGTTCAGCTTCATTACGTGCAGAAATTATCAGCTTTGCTCCTAATTTTGCAAATTGTTTTGCAAGAATTTCACCTGGCAAACAAAGGAAAAGTTGTAAGAACTGTTATGATCAACAAAAGACCCCAGCAATTATATTTTTTCTTACAAACATCATGTCTATGTTGTAGTCTTGCAATACATCCAGTTACTCTTGCATGAAAGCACGTTCACTATCAACTTAACAAATGAATCAAATGATACTATAATAACAAAAAATGGGTCATTTTTAGCATGCGAATTAACTGGGTAGTAATTATGAAATTATCATGTTTTACTAGTTAATATGATAAAATAAGAAGTAATTTGTTACTCTTTAATAAAGATGATGTGTTGAGAGGTTGGGAACACATGATGGTGATGTGGCAGGTGAAACAAATAAAAGAAGACTATGAACAGAAGGAATTTTCATTTGGTTGATGCTGAATCCACTTGGAGTTGCAAGTCTCTGTCAAGTTTCTCAGGTCATGGCATCTGTTTTGTGAGTGGATCACTCAAAACTGATCGTAACAGCATGTTTTTCCCATTAGAACAATTTTGTCCTTAATAGCCTCCTTCTCAAGATAGAATTTCCTAGCAGATTTCTACTGTTGAAAAACCCACAAAGCTGACTCAAATGGACAGAGAAATGCTCAAATAATGATGACCACTGTTAAATAGCGCAATTTTGCTCTTACTCCAATGCTGCAAGCAACTAACGACCACGTACCAATAGTGGGTTGATCAGGACTTTCCATTTCATTCAGTCCAACTTTGACATGTCAGCTTGTGCAAACCACAGAAATCAAGTGATTTCAACCATCCAATCAATAACTTACAAAAAGGGTGGCTTGGGTTGTTTATAATTATGTAAAAGTTCCAAGTTCCAAGATCCAACAATCATCTAACTCACCCAATTGCAAGTGTTCACCTTAGGTTGCTTATGACACCCAAGAACCACTTCAATCAGATCATCCAATCCATTTGTTTTACAAGCATAGAAAATGGCAAGTTCTATGACAATGGACCCATATCCAGACTACTAGGATCATCTGATCATTGTGATTTTCGTGGGTCTACCAGAAGTGGAGTTTACCAAATAGATGGTCGGTCGGATAGGTGATAATAACTGCCAAGTATCAAAAACAACTTGGTGCACTGCAATGATAGTGTTCATGATAGTGTATCCAATGAACTAAATCACTTCCAAATTCCAATAGGAAACAAAAGGAAAAATTCCTTTCACTTACCAATTCCACGGCTTGCCCCCGTAATCCAAACAACCTAAGCATAACCCAAATTCCCAATACTAATCAGAACCCATATAGAAAACTAAAAACTAACTTTGATTCAATGATAATTCAGTAGAAATAGAGAAGAAAGCACCTTATCTTCGATTTCTTCGCGCTTCGGATGCCCTTTCGACATTAATGTGAAATCTCCTGCAAAACCCACATAGAATCTTCATTAAAAATGAGATTTTTCATCATGAAAACTTCAAAACAGAAGGAAAAGATTGGTTGATTTTATGGATCAAATTGGCATGATGAAGAGAGAAAGGGGAAAAAGGGGGATGAGGGTTTTTGTTGTTACCATCAGCAGTGGCGAATTTGGCGAAGATTGCGAGGATTGCGGCGAAAACCAGAGAGAGTAAGATCAGTGTTAGCATTTTCAGTTGAAGAAGAAAACGAACGGGAAGAATGAAACGTATTTTGGCGGATACATATAGAAGAGTGTAGACTATACTTTGCGTTATAATCAAAGATTCAATGGAAAATTCTCAATATAGTCCTTAGGTTTTGGCCTATTATTAAAGAAGGATCTATCATTTCTAAATTCTAAAAAATCCTCAAGTTTTCCTTTTTTTTTTTCCGAGTTATGTTCTTTAGGACAAGATTTCTGTGGATTTTCTAAAAGATAAAGTTACCCTTATAGAAGTTGACTCTTTGTTGCGGAGAAACTTTTTACCATCCCATCTATATTCCATTATCCATCACTTAAAACCCGGTTTTAGGACTAGAGTTGGATTCGCAGGAATTCTAAGAAATGTATTTTTGTTAAAGTCGCAGGACTAAAATAAAAAGAAAATTAAGATCTACAAATGGACGTCAAATGACCTTCTTCCTAGCTATCATCTTAATTTCTAAAAATGCTAGGGCCCCTCTATCACTCGCTTAAAGCTTGAATAATCCACCTATGCGGATTTGATGATAGTCATTTCTAAAAAGACTCGAGTTGAGCTTCAGGAAACCAGCTTGAGCTCAGCTTGTCTTCACTTTACCATGCTCAAGCTCAGGCTCAATTCGAAACGAGCGAAGCTCAAGCTTAGGGTTGGGCTCGGCTTGTCTTCCTCATACATACACTTTACCATTTCAATACACGCTCAAACCAATGCATTTACATGGCTAGATGTTATTTTTTTTTTCCTCGTCTATCCATTGCCCAACACATTCATCTTTCATTATGAGAGTAACAACCAAGATCGCCCACCACATCCATCCTCCATCATCATATTAACGACCAAGATCACCCAACATTGCCCAACAGTCCAACACATCCATCTTCCATCATCATATTAACGACCAAAATCACATAACATGGCCCCCCACATATACTTTCCATCATTAACATGTACGAAATGAAGCCCTTAAACCAGAACTATGTGCAAAGACGATCCCTCAAACGTAAACTAAAACAAATTCATATAACAATGTATAATTTTTAAAAAGTCCTACATCAAAAGATATTTATACCATTTAAGTTATTTTATTCCGAAAATAGGATGAGAAGGAAATACATTGAGACATGTTTCACAAGTTTTTATTGGGTTTTTTAAGTTGTTTCAAAAAATTCAAAGTCTTTGACTTGAAAAAGGTGTTTTATCCCTTGCTTTATGTAAGATGGAATTAAAGGCTACTTGAAAACTTCAAATCCCACATTGCTAAAGTTCACTTCTTAAGAAGGCTTTATATGCTTTTCCCTTTCCTATACACATTAGAACAATTGGAACCTTTTACCATTAGCCATATGCGCGTGCACGAGTCCGGCTCGACCTAGGGGTCCGGAAAACATTTAATCAGGCATGCGTCTGCGATACGCATCCTGCGTGTATATCGCACACAGGGGGAGTGCAAATCTAGCCCAACCTGGCATGGAAGGACCCATGCTCTGATAATTGTATAGCTCAACAACATTATTTTTCTTATAAAATCACATGGTTTGGGTTAAAAAAACTTGGTATGAGACCAAGCATGACCAGAAGGATATAATTTTTCTACAAGAATGCAGATCGGTACTATTCTTTCTTTTTACTATTACTTCTATGTTGTAACTACTCAAATCAGTAGTTTTAACTTTCCACCCCAATAGAAGAAAAAAACTCAAAGAAGAAAAAAGAAAAAAGAAGGATCAATCATCTTAAAAGATTATAATATGGCCCATTCTTTAATAGTGGTGATAGAAAATGCCGGAAAGAGTGGTGATAGAGTTAGGCAAGGAAGAGTAGAAAAATGTGAAAAAAAAGGTACTATATAGTGGCCACTGCATTGCAATATCCCACAATGAAGGGCATTTTAGTTATTTTTCCTGCATATAGCCAGTATGAGGAGAACTATTTGGAAATTGACAAGTTGAAGGAAATACCTAATTCTAAAAGCAAGTGTACGGTCAAAATCCCATTAGATAATAGGGACATGCTACTTGTCCCGGGACTTGTCCCGACTCCACATGGGAGGGGCACCCTCCCATGTGGAGTCGGGACAAGTCCCGGGACAAGTAGACTTTTTCTAGATAATATATGCTGTAAGACAGTTGTGGTCCTTATGGATGACGTAGGGTACTTTTGTGTAATTGCTTTCCGTGGAAATGGAAAATGTGAAATGTTTTTCATGGATTTTTTCATTTTTTAGTGCAAAACGCTAAAAGCAATGTAATTTCCCATAATACCTTCTATGTCTCAAAAATTAGTAGTCTTTCAACCACCATAAGTTCTTAGGGTGAAATGATACATTTGTCCATCTCTTTATCCCTATATACATAGTCTCAAAAGGCTTGGACTTATTTTCCTCTACGTTTGTAACATTAATGGTTATATCCACCATAAATTTTTAGAGTGAAAATTTGTAACATTAATGGTTATATCCACCATAAGTTTTTAGAGTGAAAAAAATACTTTTGCCCACCTCTGTCCTATATGCATAATTTCAAAAAGCTTGGACTAATTTTCCTCTAAGTTTGTAACATTAACGGTTACTATAGTACATTTCATGGAGAATAACCCTACATAAACCCATTTTTATGAATATAGGGCTCATTTTATTAAATTCAAATTGATTATAATGACAATCAACGCTTGTACTTATAATTGGTTATAACTGATTCAATTCATGCACGACCCACAGTTAAATTGATGAAAGTTCCAAAATACATGATTAGACTTCATTTGCATGAGAGAGAGAGAGAGAGAGAGAGAGAGAGAGCATTGGGACAATTTTTTATTTTTTTATAAATAATGGCATGTTCATTTGTATTTAATGGATGTAATGGCAAATCTGTCATTTTTATAAATTAAAAAAATGGTGGTTGCTCATTCTCATAATCTTAGGGACATAGAAGGTATTAAAATGAAAAACAAGGAGGAGCACATTTATAAATACTAAAAGCACAGGAGCCTATTTACAAATCCTAAAAACTGTAAGGGGGCATATAAAAAACTCATGTTCAATACCGCAATTTTGGCCCCTCTAGTTTAGTTGGTAATAGATGTATGGGTTTTGAGTTGGGGCCAAGGTAGGGAGGTTTGAGCCGAAGTTCAAACAAGGAGGTATCTTGGACAAAATTCCAATGGCACTTTTTGACAGAAAGGGGATAGTGTAGGATTGCCAAGAAGAAAATATGCCAAACCTCTCTGTACTTGCCGGCTTGATAAACAAGTGCACGTTTTGGAAGCCAGTCTGTTCAGCTGGTAGGCCCAACACCCATCAGCCAGGACTCAGATACTAGACAATGGAGGACAAATCATAACTGCAGAGTTTCAGCTTTTGAGTTTTACAAGTTCTCTGGTGAAACTTCAATTTTTCTCTCTTTCATTTTTTTTCCTATGTCCATGTCCAAGTCCAAGTTTTTACCACATTTGGCACTGACCCACCAGCTGCCCAACTAGCATGTGCTCCTTGTTCTAACATAAAAACAAGTGCCTAAATTCACATGATCCTTTTGTTCCTCCAATGAGGGGAAATTTGGTGATACCCTTCAATGTGCCCACTTATAAAAATCCAAACACCTTAAAAGTCAAAATAAGTACTCTCACATGGGCTCTTATCAAATTTCACTTTAATAGGAGTTGAACCGAACACGGTATCAATCGCATGCATGTATAATATAAAACATGTGATAGATGAGCCCAAGTCAATTGATCCTACCCTCCATTTTCAAGGTCTAAACTCTATTTGTTCAAGATTTTTTTAATTCGTCACATCCAACCCATCCACCCTTATATAGAATCCACTGTTGTACATTTTCCACTTATTGGACCAGTAAGTGGATAGATAAGTTGGACAACTTAATGAGTATTATGTGGGTCCACTATCATTTAAAAGGGCCTACTATCATTACATTATTCACGTAATCTCACAATGGTTATGTAATTTATGCGGTCTGACGTTAAGTCAGTCAAAAAATATTTTGATAATTCATGAGTCATTTTCTCGTACAAGTAAACTTAATGTAATCTATGAGTGAACATTTAACAATGTTGAGTAACATTTGGATGAGTGTCGAAATTTCTGTTTGTGTCAATTGGTGTAGGGGGGCGGGACGCAGCGTTAGGGACTTTTTGGGTTAAAAATATGCACTCACGGATGGTGGTCATTTGAGGGTTTTTCTTTATAAAAAATATACAACTAGTTTAAATTGGAATAATTTACAAATATTAACTCACTATTTTTTTTTTTCTTGCTCTTGCTCCGGTAAATACTCCGTAGATAGGGATGTTGAATCCATAGATAGGGAGATGTCTCACCACTTGGTCAATTGAACACATATTATAAACCAGGGACTTTAATCTAAGAATCAACCATTATCTGACTTTAGGCATATCAAATCAAAGATTATGATGATCTAATTCCTCCAAATGATCTTGAACTGTAGGTAACCCTTTCCATTTCATGCATTTTTACAGGTATAGCAGCTCTTTGACAAAAGCTTCTGGCTAACAATTGAAAGATGGAGAGAAAGGCCAAGTGATATTAAGTCCCAACGAACATGATATTGTACTAATTGACCAAATCTTTCTTGAAACTGACTGGATACCCACAGTTAATTGTTACGCCATGTATCTGAGTTTTGAACTTCGGATCCCTTGTTTGTACAGTATGTTTGTCATGGGGCATTTTCAAGGGACTCTTGATCGTGTTCAGGCTTTGACTTATAGAAATTCTATAAGGTTTTATTTACCCAGCCAAGAGGGTCGGACTCAGGAGTACCCATTAGAGAGCCCATTTAAAGATTCTTTTTATTTTTTATTTTTGGTTATGGGAGCGTTTTCAATCCTTTGGACTAGACTAATCCCTCTGGACCCAGAGGGAAGCCGAGTAAACTCTCCAGTAGCCCCAGTGTGAAAGTGCAGTTTCAAACCTATTATTCACTCTTGTGGTAAAAAAATAAAAATAAAAAATAGCAGAGATAGTATTTCAAGGAATTTGGGTCAAAGAATATGGTCTGTCTGTTGATTTAGGGGGAAAGAGGTGTGAGCCCCACCTTTGGAAAACCCACATCATTCTACAGCCCTAAGACCCATTATATACTTTCTATCTAAATATCGAAATATTCAAACTCAATTTCAATGGGCCAACTGATGATTTTTTTCTTTGCTATCGGAGGGTTCCCAACCCTTTGGGCTGAACTAATCCCTCCAGGCCCAGAGGAAAGCCGAATAAACTCCCTTGTAGTGCAGTTTTAAACTTACAACCTCCGGGTGCAAACCGTGGTCCTAGGCCACCTGAGCTACCCCTTGAGGTTGCCAACTGATGGATTGATCACCAGATTTCACATATGAGTAACTTCTTTTATTTCTGCCTATTAAAAAAAAGGTACTAAAGAAAGTAAATCCCAGATTCCAGATTTAGTTCATCCGACAGTGCCCATCTCACTAATTTCAATAATAACTTTTTATTCGATCACTACAATGTATGTGAAGGAGTCGCTCAATTGGCCTAAGATCACGGTTTGCATACAAGGGAGTTTACCCAACTTTCCTCTAGGCCCGGATTAGTCTAGCCCCTCCGATAGCAAAAAAATAAAAAATAAAATAACAGGTTTGGATTTTCAAAAGGTAGGACCCACACATATATTTAACATGGCTGCATCATTCTACCCTTAGTTCTGCCCAGCTGGAGAACCCACGGCTATTTCAAACTTACCCTAAACAAATGTTGGTAAGAATTGTCAATAGATTGGCCCCACTATGAAATTTTTTTGAGGCCCATAGACGAATGAACCAAAAATATCAGAACAGGCCACATTGATATCAGTGTCGGCCAATGTCTAAATCCACAAGTTGGATGGTCCACATTTCTTGCCATGCTAGCCACCAACTACAAATTAATGATTTGTTGGTCTGGTACTATTTCACAAAGTGAAATCCAATTCCTCCACTGTAATGTAAATTGGGAATTGTTTCTGTCTTTTGGGTTGCCTTGCTTTTTGTAACTTCACCTTTTTATTATTACCTTTCTTCCTTGGGAAGTTGGGTTACATGTGCTCTGTGCTTCCTTGATTTCTAAGCTTTGTTCTCTCTAGTTAAAGCTCCTTTTTCCTGCTTTCTTTCTGCTGGGGGAAACCTTGGAAATGCTTGTGCATGTGTGGTAAGTAGCAAGACACTTTACACTGTTGGTATACATAAAAAAGTGTTGTAGGTGAGAACCAGATGGTTAACTTCTAAAACTAGAGACATTGTTCTGTAATTACCTTTATATAGTTGTGATAGGTATAATATCATCAATTCATCATGGGGTGATTGATGATGGTAGGGAAAATGTCGGCAATCTTCTGTGTAGTGTTATATTCCCATTTTAATGTATGGGTAGTACAATTGGGAGCAGACTACTGTGGATTATTAATGAGATTAAGACAAGAGATCTATTTTTAACTAGCATGTTTTGGGTATATGATGGGACAACAAGGTATGCAATGCTAGGAGAGGCCTTTGAGTTTAATAAGTATGAAAAGATGTCATCAGGTGAGTTGACTAGAGTGGGTCTCTCCCTAACTCTTTTTAAATGGTTAGTATTTGCAACATAAGTATTGTATTGAGGAAAAGAAGGTTATTATGGCCTGTATATTTGTTATATGAGTATACTTATGAGAATTAGAGAAAAATGCATGAGGAGAACCTTTGGGTCCAGTGTTAGACAGTATAAAATTCATTTTCTCCACTCCAAATTTAAGTCAAGTGCCAGATAAGTATATCTTCTAAAGTAATTTCTCTATGACAACCAAGTGCCTGACTAATGCAACCAAGGTAAGGGGTTGACTTGCCTTGAAAATTGTTTATGTATTATTTATAACAATGGCCAGTACAGATGAAAAATCATCAATCTTTTCTATGTTCACCACAAAAACTTTTCAGGTATAAACTCATTATTTGAGTTATACATTCATATATAGAGTTTTGCTTCAAAAAAGAGTTATTGTTTAACTCTCATAGATAGGGAAGAGATTTTTTAAATCTGAAATTCTCGATGATATTTTAATTTTAAGATTTTAAAGGAGATACTTTGTTAGAATAACCAATGAGTAGTGGTTCAATTGGTCAAGGACTTTGCGTCTCAGGAGGCGAAGAGGTCTTGTGCTCGACACCTACCTTTGTTGGCCACCTCCCATAGTTTTATCCGGTGCATACAGATAGGAGGGATTAGTTCTCGTGCGGCTGTGCAAAATCGAGTGTTCCTCTAGCTCGGGGCCAAAGGTTCCTAAGTTGAGTTAGGTGGGGAGATACCTCGGGTTATCAAGAAAATATATATTTTGTTGGAATGGCTAACTGGTTGTGCATTGTTGACTTTTTTGACACGACTAATAAATGCTTTAGGTTCGCATTTGGGCATTCTTACCATAAACACAAACTTGATTCGAAGCACGCTGATACCTCACTCAATCTGAATTCAACCATTTATTAAGGGTTCAAGTTAACCCTAATTAAGTTTAGGATCTATTTGTTTGCATTAGTATATATAGAAATTGAATACGTAAGATTTATATCATAAGTAGATTGAAATAAAGGTCATAAAGCCAATTCGTAAAACTGAACATCAAATAACCTTTTATTGAAATAGAATGAAAGGAAGATGAGAAATAGAATGATATTTATTTACCATCTTCCTTTGATTCTAATTTTTTTATAAAAAGGAAAGTTATCTGGTGCTAATTTTTAAAAATTCACACGGCCTTTATTTTTATTTAATTGTGACATAAATCAAATGTATTTAATTTCTATGTATTTGAATGCAAATACCAGGCCCTAAAGAGTCGATCTTGGTTGACACTTTCAACCCAATTAATAATGGATTGAATTTGAATAGATCCACATATGTTACCCACAAAGTTCAACTGTCCCAATACATTACAACCCTTATGCTAAGATATCATGAAAGGCTATATAATTTATTTTCTAAAGTACGTAGATACCATGGTCTTAAAACATGATTTCAAACATTTTGTTGCCCAAAGGCAAAGCATTTACTTATTACCTGAAGGGATGATTTTTCTCATGTGCTACATTCAGATTAGTGCATTGTCACGGTGGATCCAATGGAATTTGGGGGGTTTGGCCCTTGCAGATGGTTTTGAATGCCTACTCTCACTACAACATTTGCGCAGGAGAAAATTTTCATTACTCGATGTACCACTCTTGGGGCACGTTTTGTGACTTCTATGAAAATAAAAGCGTGCAAACTTTTCCCTTTTTTGTGATTCTTTTTCCTGAATAAACATTTGCACTAAACAATAAAAGGGATTTCATAGAAAAATATTTCGCCTTTCTACTCAATTTTCATAGAAAAGCGGTTATCCAAATGTGTCCTTATACTAATTTCTTCACATTTTTTTGGCCCTTTCTCTACAAAGGAAGAGATGAAAATGTTCATTTTCATTGCTTTTATAATGTCTTATACATACGTAGTAAAATATATAGGATGTAAACAAGGTGTGGAGATTTGGGGCCCACTTCTTTATCAGAATTCCGAGAATTCATGTGTGGGAGAATTTCAAATTCTCCTAAAGTTGTCCCCCTTAGGCCCTATTTCTTTAATGGAATTTTTGCCAAGAATTCACCATGTACAGGAATTCTTGGACATGATGTGACATGTTGTCCTCTGAAATCTCTCAATTCCATGTTCTTTCACAGGATTTTTTGGATTTCAGCCACATGATATATCTCTTTTGGCCTTTGGGAATCCAGGAATTCCACTCCCTTTGTACTTTTGGTGGAATTCCTGGATGCTCAAGCCCATAGGAGTATCCAGGAATTCCACTATGTCTGGAAATTCAGGAATTCCCCAGACAGAAATCCCTGAATTTCTAGCAAAGAAAGATGTCCTTAGGTGAAATTCCAAATTCTTCTTTTTTATGAATAATTTGAAATTCCAACAAATGGTATGGGGAGTGGAATTCCAAAAATTCCAAAAGGTCTTTTAAATGGTTGGAGTTTGAAACTCTAATGAAAGAAACACAAAATTTCAAATGCCACAGAATAAGATGTCACATCATGTTTAAAAATTTTCAACTTTCTAAATTCTAGTCATAAATTCCGGTAAAGAAATAGGCACTTGATCTTGATTTTAGATTTCAAATGCATTTTACATGTACTAAACGAGTAAAACAATTTATAAGTCTTAAAAAACCAGTCCAAACATCACACCATCCGGACTTGGTTGGGTGGATTCTAAAAGCCATGTAGATTTCACATAAAGATTCAAACGAAATGCAGCACATGTTCTTAGGTCATTTCAACAACCACCTTGACTTGGATGAAATGCCAAGTGCCTAGAAACTTAATGAAGTTTGTACGAATGAAAAGTCCAACTCTTTCTAATCTCCATAACTTTTATGATGAATGGCTTCCACCTTTTCTATTTTCCATCTTATCATGTGGGGTTCCTGAGTTGATTGGCAACCCTAGAACTCATCTGGTAACACAGGGATTGATATTTGGATATAAGGATAAAGTTGTTAAAAAAATTCATTTTATCTATCCAGTGCACCAAAAAAAGCTTATAGTGTGTTTGGCAATTAATTAATAAAGTTAAAGTGGAGTAAAGCCTATATTATCCCGATAAGAAAAGACAAGGGTTGCATTAAAAGTAAGCACATTCAAAATTCACTTCCTTCCATTTTGAAAAAAAAGTTAAAAAATAACTTCATTTCTCCACTAAATGACAAAAAAAAAATCACTTTTTATACAAAAAATTCAGAAAAATTCCCTATCAAACAATTAAAAACAAAAAACCTTTATAACTCTCTATAATTTTTTATTTCTTAATTTGATGCTTCACTCCCACTTTACTTTAATTCACCATACATTCAAACACGTTTAGTCATCCTTCATTTTTGTTTCGATAACAATATCATCACTCATTTCAATTGAGGAAGAAAATAAAGACGAGCCGCGATAACATTGCTCACAATATCGTCCCTCAAACAAAAGTAAAATTTTGGGAGAGGGCCATTTACAGAAGAATCAAAGGTGTTATTTTTTGGACAGTTTCCTCTAAAAAAATATCATTCTTTTTCTAATTGTAACTGTGGAAGGCTAAAATCCCTGACTCGTGTCCCATCTCATGTACAGGTTTAATGAACGGTCACAGTCTGTTTTGACTGTTTGTGTGGACAGTTCTGCCTAAAAACAACAAAGGATCTGATTTTGATATGTACGAAAGATGGGACAAAGGAAGAAGATGCATTTCCCATCCTCAGTATGGGAAGTACGGTACTTGTATTTGCATTTTTCTTGCTATCAAACCAAATTCATATTTATTAAGGGTCTGATTGTGCAGCAATGGAAATCTCGGCCTGTTTTTCGGCTTCTTCCCCGATATAGTCGGTAAAGAGAGGAACCATCTCTTCCTCATTTTACGGCGTGCCTTTGAAGCCTCATTTTCTTCACCGGATTTTCTCACCTCCCAGTACAAAATTAAATACCGCGAAAGAGAAAACGTGTGGTTTCCTCTTTTATGGCTCTGCACAAACAGACCCTAAGATGAAAAAGAAAAGACGGCTTCGGATGGGATGGGGTGAGTTCCCAAATATGTGTTTGATTGGGTCCCTTCTATGGGCTGGGTTGAAAAAGATTGGACTCACATTATACCCGCTTCACACTTCCTAGAGGATATGTTTGTGTAACCACCTTATTGGAAAAATGAGATATTAAAAGAAATCATTGTCTGGTGTAAATGCTATTTCAATAATATTTAAATTTCTGCAATTTTATGTGACACCACATAAAAGATATTTTCGATACAGGGGGAGGGGTAGAGGGTTTAGAAGAAAAACAATGCGTAAAAGTCACGGTCTCAATTAGAATATTGTTTCCGTGAAAGCAATACAAATGTGCCTTGAGTCCTTTTTTAATTAGATATGCCTTCACAGAGTTTTATGCCAACTCGCTCGTGGAGCCCACATAAAGCAATGCCAACTTTGGGGGTATAAAGGGATGGAGAGATCTTAATGAGATTCATAGGTGTGGGAATTAGTAATTTATTGATCCTTGCCTTGATTTATGTCAGCTCAAATTTATTTTTTAATTCACAAGGCGCTTTTTTTTTTTTTTTAAATCCAACAATGTGTTATGGTTCGATGAGTATTTGATTTGAGCTTTTGGTAATTCAAAAGGGAGAGTGTTTATTGTGTTTGATGAGGTAACTTGATCATACATCAAGTCATTGAAGATATGTATTAATATAATGTGATACAAGTGTGCTATGTATTTACTAAGCCATATTTTCATGGAAATAATCCCATGCTCCAGCTGGTATAGTCCTTATGGTAAAACTAAAACCCGACTCATCCTATACAGGTCCTAACTTATTATTATCGAACTTGCTCAAAATACACAAATACTTTAGAGTTGACCTAGATTTCAATTTAATAAGAGTTATGCTAATTGTTGGAGTGAACGTGTGTAAAATATTATTTTGTTTCCTTGACATAAAGATTCTAACATTTTATGGCACTCCATTTGGAGGAAAATTTGAGGCAATCCCAAAATAGAGGTGTTTGTATTATACAAGTGATTTGATTAGGAAAAAGCGGGAACCAAAGAATATAAATTACGTGTTAGTTGCCATTGGCATCCCAATGACAATAACAATGGATCATTATTTAGGTCTAAGTCAAATCTATTATCATTATACTCATATCATATCTAAGATTCTGGACCTTTATCAGAATCATTTGATCAAAAAATTATTAAAGAAGTGAGAGATGAATGATATAAGATAGCAATATCGATGAGACTTTGACTTTATTAAGATTTTAGTTATTAGGGTGATGGTTGAGTATTCATTTTTCCTTCTTTCTAGATTTAGTTTTTAACAAGTGGGAGGTTATTTTATGGTCATGTTTAGATATTCATTTATCAACTCTAACTGCCTAATATATTCCAAAAGATTAATTGTTAGGAAATGGAAGACTGATCTACTTATTTACCAAACACCATTAACCACTTATAAAAATACAAAGTCTTAGAATTCCTAAAAATTCAATTACAGGTTGGAACCCATTTGCATCCATATGAAAGGATGCACATGTGGCATTTGACTGAGGTACAAAACTTGCATAGGACAAGAACAAGAGCACAATTCTTAATCTCTTGCCTAAGTGACCCAGAAGGACATCAACTCAACTTTGTGCCTTCAATCAAGTCAACTCAACCACTTCAAAAAAAAAAAGAAAAAAGAAGTCAACTCAACTAATCCAAATGAGTGTTTGAGATATGGACTTGATTTCAGGTTGACATTAGAGAGGTGAGAATATAAAAGTAAAATGCAAATCCTTCTTTTTGCATTTGGCCCCTGTTTGTTTCACATGATTGAATTTCTAGAGATTCCATAAGACTTATGTATTTATATAAATGGTTAAGAATAACATATTAAATGTGAATATCAAGAAATGATCATCAAATAACCTCCACGTTACTGGAAATAAATGGTTGTCATATATATTCTGACCAAACAAATAGGCCCATGGACGTCCTGTGATAAATAATAGTTGAATATGGGGTAAATTTGGATGGTGCTAATTTTGGAGAGCCATTTTTAGATGAAAATTCAATTGCACAAGCCATAAATTTTGAAGTTGTGAATCTCTCTGCGTGGCCTGCCTTAGTTAACAAAAATCATAGGCGAGAGACGTTTGGAAGGTCTTGTCCTGGATTGGAATTGTGCGCCCCACACAGGGCACAATCTGATGATTATAAACTTTGTTAAAGGGCCCCAAAGTCTTCACACTTTTGAAAGAACTGTTAAGCTTTGATGTCTTTAAATAGATGACCATGTAATGTTTTTTTGGGGCTCCACTTGTAATTTACAAGAAACTTTTGTACCTCATTCACTTCAGTGACTGATAATGACTTTCTCCAGCACTCTTGTGCTCTGTAATCCATTTAGATCAATTACAAGGTTTGGAACTCGGTAAAATTTAGAGGGTCCCGCCATTGGGGATGGTCCAATACGCGCGTGCCCAGGAGGAGATTTTCCAAGTGATTGATATCCTTTGAGGAGGTACCACGGCCTCTTTACATTTTATAACTTTTGCAACCCAATTCTTAAAACCTCATGTGAGCACAACTGAATGACTGACATGCTAGGCTTGCTAGTCAGAGGAAAGCTTCTTTTTTAATCAAGCAATATGGAGGGGTTCAGTGGTCCTCCCTCTTCAATTAAGAGTACATATAAAAAATCAGCCTCATTTGATAATTGCCATGGCCCCTTGAAAGTTTGAGAAATCCCCCTTAAGCTTTAGAAAACTTTATCTGTTTTTTTACATATGGCTTCCCTTCCCTCTTCCAAGAATTTCTTTTTTACATCATGCCCCTAAGAAAAATATCCTTGTTCCATCACTGGGTGAACCACAACCCACAAACCAAAACCACGAACAACCAAAGATCCAGCTACCCCAACATGTGATCAAACCAATGGTGAGCCTTATTCAATTTTTTTTTATTGCTATCGGAGGGTTCTCAATCCTTTAAGCTGGACTAATTCTTCCGGACCCAAAGGGAACCCGGGTAAAATCCCATGTAGCCCCAGTGTGGTAGTGCAGTTTCGAACCTACAATTTCCGGGTGCAAATCGTGGTCTTAGGCCAACTGAACTACCCATTGGGGTTTTGCCCAAAGTGGAATTTAAATAGAAACCCATACAAAAATGTGAATATAACATGACAGGGGCTTGGCCTCATCAATGGTACCTAATGCAATTGACCCATTTTGAATAAAGTGAAGCACATTCACTTTAGAAAAAAGTTGATGCTCTAAACACATTTACATGTGTTGAGTGATGTTCATTAAAAATTACAGTGTTTTACAAGATGCTGGTCCAAGGGAGCCAATGAATTAGTGGCACCTAAAATATTGTCCATTGAGAAATATTGAAAAGCAAGTTAGGACTTGATCTGTCTTGATTCACCTGATATCCCTACTGAAAAGCAGAAAGACCTTTAAAGGGGTGCCATATGCCATTAAGTAGGCAATTGTTTTTTTCCAAGACTCATTTCTACTTATTTTGTCTTACACTCTTGGGTGGGTATGTTTTGTTTTTATGAATTTCACAACAATGATATTAATACATCAGCTACCAAAAGATAAAGGGAAGAAGAGCAGGTCTTATCATTTTTTTTTTATTAAAGTTAGAGTGACGCATGTCAACTGTCATTAACTCCACTGCTTTCTGTTAATGCCATCATTGTATTGTTTTCAAATGCTTCATTAAAGTTAGAGAGAATAGTTTTAAGTACTGTCAAGAAATCTTGTCACCAAAACTGAAAATAGCATGAGGGAAGATTGATCATACAATTACAATTACCATTCAAAAGAATAAAGAAGATTGATAATGTCAAATAAAGTAGTTTATTTTTTATTTATATATTGCTTTTGACATTTAAAGATAATTTATTTTCTTTGAAATTTTCTGACAATATACTAGGACAACCTAAATTTAAAAATATTGCTGCATTTTTATGAGATGACAAAATTTTGAAAGCAATATATTTTGGCAACAATTAATCCATTCTATTGAGGAGAGAGTTTCGCCCTAGGGAGAGTATTAAAAGGTACTTATGTTGCTTCTATGAACACGCCGAGGTTTTGGAAAAAAATAGTTAGATAAGAAAATTTAATATAATATCGGAGCAAGCGATCATAAGTTTGAATATAGGAGAAACCACCCGAAGCTAAAAATATGATGCATGTCACCAAAAAGTGCGCCAATTGACTTTACTTAAAAAGTATTTCTACTGCTTCTACTAATACCTTAAGATTTATTTAATACGTTCTTCGCTCGTTTCCAACCACCTTCAGTTTATTGCCTGCGTTTTGAGGAACCTCACAATGAATTTGATGGGTACTGTGGCTCATTTAATCAAAACTTTTGGACCGACACACATGTGCAAATTCATGCCATGTTGGTGTTGTGCAACGGCTACCATAGATTGTCTGATTACTCCAAAGAAAATTGAGTAGGCATTAAGGGCATTTCCAAAATAGAAAATTTTGTACTGACCCGTCTACTTAATCATTTCGCAAAAACATTGAAAAATGGGGCATTTTTCACGAAAGTGTTTTCATCATTTGGTAAGGATATTTTTTCCCGAGAAACAAAAAATCAAAATTACTCCAACTTTGCATGGTTCCTTAAAAAGGTGTTTCTGTGTAGGAAAAGAAAATTTTCTACAGATAATTAGTAAAAGTTTCATTGTTTGGCGCAACACTTTTCCCTTACAAAAAAGAAAAAAATGAATCAATTTTCCTTGACAATGAGGATTTTAATTTCCTATGAGAGGAGTATAAATGCAAGATTTCTCTCTTTTATGAAAACATAAATCTACCGAGCGTATAATCCTCTCGTTGCAGGAACACGCCCTAAGTGTAGAACTAATGAGTCAAGCCAACTTAGTTAAGCCAAGGGTCTGGAGCTGAACTTATGCTTTAGCTTGAACATTTATGCAACCAAACCAAACCAAGCCAAACCATGAATGGTTCCTAGTACAGACATTTGAGCTTGGACTGATGTTGCATCAAATGCTTAAGCTCAATTTAGGCCAATGTATTTTATGGGGGATTTCTCTTTTGAGAATACCACATGGAAGCTGTGGTGGGAATTTTTTTTTTTTTTTTTTTTTTTTTACGTCTTTAATTTAGGAGGTCTAACTTTTGGGGATGGTGGGGATTGAAAAATCCTGTACTGTATCTTATGCGAACCCGCAGGTAAAAATCTGCAATATTTAATAGATTATAAATTGTAATGTACAATGAAGATATGGGTTTTCCTGGGTTGTGCTTACCTGTTTAAGCATACCAACATCTTCACAAGGGGATGAGAAGGCAAGCATCAATCTAAGGTTCACTGCCTAGTAAGGGTTGAGATAAAAAAAGGTAAATAAATGATCTTCTCTCAAGCCTCTTTAATTTAACAATAAAGTGCAGTTTTAAGCAAACAGTATAGTGGATAAAAATATAATTTTTTCAAAGAATATATGAAAGTCTCCATGGATAGAACTCCTGTAGCTCTCACCATATTCAGCCAGGGAAAGATCCCATCTCCCTTGCCACCAGGCCAAGCAAGAATATATATATATATATATATATATATATATATATATATATATATATATATTCTTGACCCTCATTTTACCTTACCTTTCCTTACTGCAAAATTAAATTAACCAGCCAATCCACTGATAGTGAGACATCTCCCTCTCCACACAAATAAATAGGGATCCATCCTAATTGGTTGTAAGTCCTTTGGTTAGGGTCTTAGATAGTGCATGTGAATTTGTGGATCATTTCATAGAAAAAAACAGAATCCAACTTGATGAGTCAGACCCAAGTGGCCCAGTCTGTGATGAGCCAAGGCTTAAATTAATGAAAGATCCATTGGGTCTAATGGAGTCCGAGCCCAAACCCACGATGCCTGGCCACGTCACAGCAGTCCGGGTCGCTTCGGAAGCAGGCAGGCCACGTCCCGCTTTTACCAAGTCGTGCGGAGAATATCACAACTGCCTCCCCAGTCGAGGACACCTCGAAGGCTCCTCGTAAACGGCGCTGTAAAGTCGTCCCCATCTGTTAGGGGAGCGACTATAAATTGTAAGCCCCACCAGCACTTGGGGGGCATGAGACAAATACGGAGGCAAGCAATATTCTCCCTTCATCTCTCTTCTCCTACATTTGTAATCTCTGGACACTTGAGAAATGACATATCCGGCAACCTCTGCCTTTCCAAAAGTGGACGTAGGTCACTGACCGAACCACTATAAATCTCTCTCTCATTTATTTCCACATTTATTACTCATACTTGACCGGTGGTGTGCAAATCCATTTTTGTGCATCATCACAACTAACCAAGAGAAGACATTCTTGATCTACCACTGTGGTCTATAATATATACCACTGGAAAATGAAGTGGTAAGCAATGTCAAAATCACATGCCAAAGACATTTCATACAAAGAGGAGTGCTTGGTTTGTACTGTTTCCAGTTAAAATATATTACAAGTACAGGATTTTGGCTCCACATATGTCAAATCAGATGTATGTGTAAGAAGGAAGGATGGCCCATAAATATGGATGTTAGTTTTGGATTTATAACACAAGTAGTTTTCTCAGCATATCCTTTCCACAGACATTTCAAGAATTTGATGATATTCATAATATAATATACTCTTTTAAAATGTATGAATACCCTTATTGTATTTTTAAGATTCTATACAAAAAATGTTATAATATAATTGTGCTTGAAGCAAAGGATATGTATAGGTTTGTGTTTGTAATTCAGGTGAACAGTGTGGAAAATATCAGTAATTTGAAAATGCCCTGATAATATACTAATATTTACTTGGTAAATTGATTTTTAGATATCATCATGGTTACAAATTTAGAAAACTGTGAAAATATCAAAATAAAAATGTATGAAATGAGAGAAATCTATAATATGTATTTTATTTTATTTTTCATTTAAAGTATATCATAGTATTTTTTTCTATAATAATTATTTGAGAAATCTTTTTGCGATAACGCCTATGATAGTACTAATTAATTACCATTAGGCATGGTTAGAAACTTTTCAATCGAACTTGACTTCGTAACTCAATCAAACTTGACCTTCAATGTTTAGGGGGACTCCTTTTGTTCTTAGATTGAATTTGAGCATTTTTTTTACCCAGGTAATTGAGTTGTGACCCATGAGACCCCAGTCATGAGGAAAGAAGCATGCTCATGTTGGAATAGGAACTTAGAGATCAAACCTTGGGCATTTAAGCAAAAAACAAGGTACCCAACCAATTGGGAAACCCTTGTTCTTGAATTGAGTTTGAGTTGAATCTATTTCTCCTATAAAATTCCAATCAGCTATACACAAGGCTCTCGTACAATGCTTTTGCAGGATTTAAGTTTCAATCATTTAAAAACAACTACTTCTGTGGGAACGAAAAAGAATCTATCAACCGCTTATTCATACATTGTGACTTTACTTATTTTGTTTGACATTTTTTTTATACAGAAATGTGGAATTTCTTGGTGTATGGCAAGGGATTTTAGTAAATTAAAAGAGGCTAAGGACATGACGCTTTTTGAGGGGGGTGGCTTAACCTTTGGAGGTTGATCCCTCTCTTTATTATTTTGTTGATTTTGATAGTGAGAAATGATAGGATCCTCAAAGGTGAATGAAGATTAAGGAGGATGTTGTTTTTGCTACTATTCTAAAGATAGGTAAATGGGTAAGCATTAGAAAAGAGTTAGAGCAATTGATCGTAGATAACTTCTTTAATAATTGGAAAGCTTGTTTGAAGAGTGGTCGTTGTTAAACAAAACGGTAAGTCAATTGGCCTTCCTCTTCTCAAAATGTTCTAAAACTTAATGTGGATGATGTGGCAAGAGGAGAATCAATTCTTCCAGCTGTAGATAGCATTCTAAGGAATTACAAGGGCGTTGTGTTGATTATATTTTCAAAACACGTAGGCATAAAAAACTCTAATGAAGCAGAAGTGTTGCCTATTTTGGAAGCTCTTAGCATTTGTTCTTCTCATAACTTTTATAATGTCTTGAAGGAAAGTGACTCTTCAAATGT
Organism: Umbellularia californica; assembly: GCA_028538565.1. Classification (NCBI taxonomy): domain Eukaryota; kingdom Viridiplantae; phylum Streptophyta; class Magnoliopsida; order Laurales; family Lauraceae; genus Umbellularia; species Umbellularia californica. The sequence continues at coordinate 45,296,013 of JAPQWN010000009.1, forward strand.
CATATCGTGGATGAAGTGCTAGATAAGGGTCATTGGAAATCTCAATTCCTTTCTAATGAAATCAAGTCTTTGTTAACATCTATAAATATTGGGTTTTATCCCGTGTATTGGTCAACTAAAGGCATGGCAAATGCTTTTGGCCAAGTTGGGAGAGGGAGGGATGGGGTTTTTCCTTTTATTACTCATATGAAATTTGTAGGTTTATGTACATGTATTTAGCTCTTATACCTTTGCATGCTTTTCATTTTGTTTTTGTCTATGTTGTGCTTTTTAAACCATTAGTCTAATCTATCGTTATCGGTAAAAAAACACTAATATGTAATTTGTAGGTTTATGTGCATGTATTTAGCTCTTATACCTTTGCATGCTTTTCATTTTGTTTTTGTCCATGTTGTACTTTTTAAACCATTAGTCTAATCTATTGTTACCGTAAAATATATATATATATATATTTAAAAACAACAGTAATGGCACTAATTCAACATTGTACAAGAGCATAGCGCTAGAGTCCCAAAGGAAAAGAAAAGTATAAAAAAAAAAAGAAAACCTATGCTTCAATATTTAATTGGTAAGTTCAACCCAACCTAATTAATTGCCTTATGACTTATAATCCCCATCAAAACACAACTTAATCTAGCTACTTATCCTATGATCCAACAATTCAACTTAAAACTCAACTTCTTAGATGAGCCATGCGGTTGGCTTTTAACTTTTGAGTCAACAATTTCAGCCCAATTATTACATGAGCAGGAATAGGACTGAAACTGTAAATGCTAGCTACCCATATATGGTGTTCAACCTAACCCAATTCCAAACCCCACCCATTGAGGCACCACATGGGGATTATAGCAAAGACTCTTTTGAAAATCCATAGTTTTCACATTACATTACTATATGAAATAGAAAATGGGACTTAAGCTACCCTTTACCTTGTGGTGGCCCCCACTAATCCGCTTGATTGCGGGTCTCCCTACAACTCCCATCACATGGTGGCCTCTCCTTTCACGCAATCACCACCACCTAATTAGGTGGTGGTGAATAGCAGATGCACAAAGCAATCAGTATATATTTTCCTAAAGGGGAAGTTGAAGATATTGTCACTATCACTCATCCTGGCCGTTGATATTACTTGAGCCCAAATCTTCCTAGTATATAGAGTTGTAAACGGGTTGGTTGGAGAAGGTGGAACAGTATCCGGACCCGGAACCATTTTGAAACTGGTTTCTTGGTTCCGGAACCGGAACCAGAACCATATTTGGGCCGAGTTTGGATCCGGGCCTGGCCTAGGTAGAGAATGATATTAAGAAAACATGAATTTTAGGAGAGATTTTAAAAAATTGAGGTAATACGTCGGGTCTTGGGTCCACGAGTCAAAACCAAAGTAGAATCAGATCAAGAACCATTTACTTATCGGAGTCTAAATAAGGACCCAGACTCGGATTTTTAACGGGTCGAAACCTCTATAAAATCAGAGAATCGAAAATCCATTTACATCCCTACCGGCACATTATTCCGGCCACCGGAATCTGAGTACGGGGTCTAGTAGCCGGATCCAAGACCCTTCTTATAAATATAGCAAGCCGACACCCCAAAACCAACCACATGCCCTCCTCTACATTTCCATACCATAAAACAATATTAAATTGCAAAAAACCCCACCTTACGTGTAAAAAATTCTATAAAGAATCTCTAAAAGGAAGGCATTTTCTATATTCTCTTAAGCACTAGCAGCTCTCTATATTCTTCAAGAATTCTTGAGAGACTTTCTGTAATTGCTGTTCTTCATCTGCATTACTGTAACAACAACCCCACCAGAGAAGAAGAACAAAAAGAAAAGAGACAAAAAAAAAAGAAAAGCAGAGAGAGAGAGGTGTCAGATTGTGAGTTGCTTGTGCTGTATCTCAATGATAGAAGAAGCATCACAGCAATCATAGCAGACTTTGTTTTTTTTTTTTGTTTTCCTCATCTGCTGCACTGCAAGTCCCATGTTCTGAATATTCTTATCCACCAGAGCTGAAAATTGGTGTTTTCCCATCTGGGTTTTGTAGAGCACTGGGTTTTTCTCCTCCTTGTGATTGATAGAAGGCTCAAAGGTCGAGTTTTTCCATCTGGGTTTTTTCTCTTTCTTCTTTCATGTGCTTATAAGCTTGGAAAAATGACATTTTTCATTTGGGGTTTTTCAGAGCAATGTGTTTTCTCCTCTTTTTTCAGTTCCTCCTTTTCATTTGGAGCAATGGAGAGCTGAGAGGTTGAGTTTTATTTGATCTGGGTTTGAACATCTGATGCTTTTTTTTTTTTTTCCTTTTTCTGTTTTTGTATTTATGGACTTAGAAAAATGGCATTTTCCATTTGTTTTTTTTTTAGATAATCATCTCCCTCTCTTTATCTGTACCACTTTTTCTTCTTGGAGTTATAAAAGTTGAGGTCCAGTTTTCTCATGAGGTTTTGGAGAAGTTAATGCGTTTTTTTTCCCTTCTCCACCTCTGGCTCTGAGAGCATCAAATGCTTGTACTTTTACATCTTTATTTTGCAGAACTCTCTCTACTCTCTCTCTCTCTCTCTCTCTAGATTACTGTAAATTAGTGCTTTTCTTTCCCACCACTACATTGCTTCCCAAAGGATTCAATTTTATTATTAAGATTGGGTTTCCTTCTTTTCCCTTTTTTCTTTTGTCTGTTTTCCTGTATTTAAGTTCCATATGCAACAGTTTCCATGTTGTGATTCTAAGATTCATCACAGCTGAATGGCAAAGACTGAATCTTTTCCAAGTTTTGAGTGCTTCTACCATCTGAATTATCCATTAGAGCTTGAATCTTGAACTTTTATCATCTGGGTTTTGCACAGTAGTGTCTCCTGTCCCCCTCCAGCAAGGCCATTTGTTATAAATCCTAGATATTCTTTCCTTAAAAGCCAATGTCTTGAACCTTTTCCATCTAAAATTTGCAGAGTAATGCGTTTTGGAGGCCTCACCAATGGCGACTTTGGTTCCTGGAGTTCTCCTGAAGCTTCTGCAGCACATGAACACCGACGTGAAGATCGCCGGTGAGCATCGCTCCTCCCTGCTTCAGGTTGTCAGCATCGTCCCTGCGCTCGCCGGCGGTGAGCTCTTCCCAAACCAGGGATTCTATTTGAAAGTCTCAGATTCCTCCCATGCCACCTATGTCTCTCTCCCTGATGAGCATGATGATCTCATCCTCAGTGACAAGCTGCAATTGGGCCAATTCATCCACGTCGAGCGCCTCCAGGCCGCGACTCCGGTCCCCATCCTTCGTGGGGTGAAACCAATCCCTGGCCGCCACCCCTGCGTTGGTAGCCCGGAAGATCTCATCGCCACGCATTCCCTCTGCTTCCTCAATCAATCTGGATCCAACCCTGGAGAGAAAACTTCACCACCCAAAGGCTCAAACAATGTTCAATCTGGTGAGAAAGAAAAGCCCAAGCTGGCTAAATTGAATGGAAGTAAGATGGAATATTCAGATAAGAAGAAAGCTTCTACCAGCAGATCAAGTTCTCTGCTGTCAAAGCCAGCACTGAATTCAATAGAGAGGAAGGAAGGTGTGGGAGTGAGATCAAAATCTCTTAATTCGCGGTCGATCCCTTCATCCCCTACGAGTTGTTATTCGTTGCCCACCTCATTTGAGAAATTTGCAAATGGTGTTAAACAGCAAGCCAAGATCAAAGGGCCTGAGAAGCCCGCCGCGAAACAGGGGTTGCTGGAGAAGGCAGCCAGTGTCTTTAGAGCGAGTTCTGTGGGGAAGAGGACGCCCGCAGGGAATTCGATTGGGGCTTTGGTTCATGGGATCGAATTCGGGCCCAAGGCTTTGAGGAGGAGCTGGGAAGGGAATGTGGATATTAAGGGAAGAGAGAGCTTCAGTTCAAGGGTTAGCAAAGCTGATCTGAAATCGGATGCTCGGAGCACTTCTGTGAGTGTTCTTTATTCTCAATTCTGTTTTTCCCTGCTTTGTTGATTGATATATGGATAAATTCTTTATGTTTTTCTTCTGTTCTGTTAAATTCAATGTTTACTAGATTCTAAGGTTGTGTTAGATAAGGAAATCCTTGAATTCAGTTAATTAGAAACTATTTCATTATTGTTACATGTGTTCTTGGTGATTTCATTCTCTTTGGATTTTAGTTGTGAGTTGACTGGTGTGTTTCGATAGGTATTTTTAATAACTTAATGTTTTTTTATTTGTAATTTGTGATCAAACAACCGATCTAAATGTTGCACCGCAGCTTACCATCCAATAGAGCCATGGACTCACCTCACTTTTGATACTTTGACATGCATGTTGGCTCTTGCTAGACTGGGTAAACCTGGGCATTACCTTTGTGTTTTTACCATCCTATCCTTGATTTTTGTTGACATTGCAATTTCGTTTTTCTGTAAAGATTCATGTTCCATGATAAAGACATGAATTTTAGACCAATATGATGGGGTTCTGCTTTTCTTTTCTTCCCACTCGTCCTAGAGATCTGCGTCTGCTGGTGGACCAGCATCTTTACAGATTGTTAATTGAGATTATATTGAAATTATAATTACAGGGTACTTCTGCTAGACTATTAGGAAAGTAGCTAAACATCTAGGATGATTTGAAACCTAAAGTTTTACATGAGTAGAATCCTTAGTAAAAATAGCAAAACATCTACAATGATTTGAAACATAAAGTTTTACATGACTAGAATCCTTGAAGTTATAGAGATTAGCATAGCCTTAATTTTATTTTGTTCGGTCTTCCCCTTTCTAAGTTTAGCCTACAACTATTATTTAGTAAAATGGGAATGGTTATGTAAACGCCTTCCAGTCACGTATTTTTCCTTTGCTGTATCTTATACTGTGAGACGAGATGTTGTTCACCACAGGTGCAGCATTCTGTGTCTGGTATGTCTGATGATTTGGGTGCGTTGGCACTTTAGCTGCACATTGTGCTTCTTATTTACCTATAGTGGCACCCATCTTGGACTAGTATAACTCAGAAATCCTGATAATCCCTGACCTCATAGGCACCCATTTACTCTTTATTTATGCCCAAGGGCCTGAACTTGATTTTGTATTCCAAAACTCTCACCTACTTTGTGTTGTCAATTTTTTTTTTAATGTATTTTCTGGGTGATCAGCCTCCTTTTTTTTTTTTTTTTTTAAAGAAAAAATTATTGTTAACAAGATTTGAACCCACAACCTCGTGGTTGAGACAAGCACCTTCCAGCGTCCTACAGCACTGTTCTTCTGGGCTATCAGTCTTGAGTTGGTCTTCATTGCTGCAAACCACATTTCAAGAAACAAACTTAGGTTGGGCCTCTTTTATCGTCTTCATTCTTCACATAGTTTTAGCAAAAGATACTCATTCTCAGGGGTGGACCCAAGTGATGATACACGGGTGCGACTGAACCCGCATAACTAAAAAAAAAAACTCTTTTAATAGTAGATTAGAAAATTTATTTTATTATTAAACTTCTTCACTTGACCATTACTTGCGCCACCCAAATAAAAATTCTCGGTCCGCCATTGCTCATTCTTAGCACAGGCAATATAATTCATTATATACAAAAACGTACAAATATTATAAAAATTCATATAAAAATATGATATTTTCCTATTAGGGGCATGTTTGGTAGTTAGTTGGTAGGGTTCAGGGCGGGTATGAGTTTATGGACTTTGACTTGAGCCGGGTTCGAGGGGGGGGGGGGGGGGGGGTTGGTTTTGTGTTTGCTTGACTTGCATTGCTCCATTTATCTTCAACTTATATTTTACATAGTAAATCTTTCAATGCAAAGTTAGAGTAGCACTGGTAACGATAGGCAATGCATACCATTCCTGCGGTCATGGGTTAATTCCCTACCAACGCACAAATATTTTTTAAAATTTTATAATGAACAAAAAATCTTTCATTAGGAAAACACCGGGTAAGTTTAGCATCACAAACCAGAATCCCCTCATAGGGTGGGTCGGTTATGGGGCCGTGAAATTGCCATTCAGGTTGGCCTAAACATGAATCCGATCCGCCCCAATGCCTCCTATTGAAATTAATTCAAGTTGGTCAAAATCAGAATGCCAAATCAATCTCTTTCACATGGTATAACTAGAAAAACATGTTTGTGCAATATAATTTGTAATATACTTTATAAAAAAATCGTAATACAGAAAAATATATAATAGTTTTAAAAATTTATAAGAAATCTTGGTAAACACGACCGTCCATTAGGAATCCCGAGCGGTACCAGTCGAGGCGGTTTTCCATAGTAGACCACAAACCCGTCATGGGGCAGTTTGAGCATGGGGCAGAGAAGCTGCTATTTTGGTTGGCCTAAACACGAACCCGGCCCAACCTGATGCCCTCTGGTCAAAATTAATTGAACTCAGTCAAAATCAGAATCGTAAACCAGTCTCTTTCATATAGTATAACCAGCAAAACATGCTCGTAGCACAAGCAATTATAATTTATAATATAAAGAAGTTCAAAAACTTTATAAGAAGTTTTTGGTTTTAGGTTTGGGTTTTGGGTTTGCTTGGCTTGCCCTGCCCCATTTACCTTTAACTTATATATTACTTAGTGGGGGTGGGGAATGGCCACCCCCAGCCCCCCTCTAATTCTGCCCCTGCATATCATTCTTTAGGTCATGGGTTCAATGGGTTTTTTTTTTTTAGTGAATCATTCATTAGGAAACCCGACCTGACCCATACTGTTCACAGGGCGGGTCGAGTTTGGGGTGGAGAAATTTCCATACAGGGTGGGTTTGAGCAGCCTAAACCCAGCCCATTGCCATCTGGTCAATATCAATTGAAGTTGGTCAAAATTGAAATCCCAAATTAGCTGCCTTCATTATATATATAATAATAGGATCAACACAAGACCTGCTTTTAAGCTATTAATGAATTAGGCTATGGAAATACTTGTAGCCGGATGTCCTGCCTGTGTCAAGAGGGATGGAGAAGTTCATGCAGTTCCTCAAGTTCCGGTGTAACTTTTTTTCCCTGTTTCTGTCACTGAAAATTAGATCTTTAATTAACCTTTCTTTAATACTTTTACTTTACAGGTCCCTCGGAAGAAGCCTGCTTCAGTTGACAAGCCTTCATCTAAAGAGGACAATAAGGTTGAGATGCCTGCAAAGAAAAGCAACACCAATGGAGCTTTGAATGTTCCTGAGAAGTCAAGTAAGCAGGCATTTGTTGGAAAGAAATCATCAGAAGTTCCTAATAATGGCAATCCTGGAAACTTAGTGAAGGTTGCTACCAATAATAGAAGATGGACAGATGGCAGTGTTTCATGGGCCTCACTCCCTCCAGCTCTTTCTAAACTAGGAAAGGTATGGTTCTTAGTCTTGAATTTTGGGATTCTATGTCCTCATATGACGATTTTGAGTGGGGTCTTTATTATATTATATGGTTTTCCTCGGCGAATGCTTCTCATTTTTTTTATTTTTATTCTAGTAGTCTGGAAGCCATGGTTATAGGCATTCCATCTACATGCTGATGTTTATAGTTTAGCTAAATGGTATGTTTGCCTCTTAATTTTAGGGTTTGTCTAGGTTCACCCCTAACCTCTCCATCGATGTTAACAGTGTACTTTCTTTGGAGGAGAGAAGAGGCAGAAAGAGTGACCTGTTTAGGTGGACTTCCACTTTTCTGCCATTTTCTTCCACTTTTGTGGGCAGGATCATTTAAAAGAATACTTGTATGTAGTTCAGTTGCATTTGTGAGGGATCATGGGAGTGAAGCTGCATATGGACCTAGGATGGAGATGGGATGCCTAAACTCACCCTTACTCATTCATGACGCTATTTTTTTGTTTGGTTTTTGGCATTTTAGTTATGACTTTGGTAGCTGATTATGTTTTTTTTTTTCCTTCTTAGATTGTCTGAAATAATTATATTTCATCTTGCTGCAGGAAGTTCTGAAGCACAGAGATGCTGCACAACATGCTGCTATCGAGGCTATGCAAGAAGCTTCTGCAGCAGAGAGTTTGATTCGATGCATGAGGTAAAATTCAACAGAAATTTCATTAAATTGAGAAGGGTTTAATATCAGTCAATTTTTTAGCTATATTGGATTTATTGTGTAATATCTCCAATTTAAAATGTACATACATGCTAGAAACCTGCAAATTCTTGTGTAGAAATGAGCTTTCCTTGTGTAGAAATCTGCAAATACTAGAAATGAGCTTTGAGATTATATGTTGGTTCATTCCAAGAAAGTTAGTTGTGGAGAGAGATTCAGCCAAGCTTTCTCTTGGGTGTCACCTTAAGAAGTTACTCCTTGGGAATTCCGCTATTATCTAGATAAGGTTAGATACCCTTCTTCTATGACCCAGGTGATGTTCAAGTGCTTAAATCATTCAGCTGATGAGCGGGCTGATTCTTTAGTCAAGAAAGGAGTTGATAGAATGGATCCTCTTGTTATGTCTTGTTCGGACAGTGGTCGTATAAAGGTTTTATACTCACCCCTTGGTATGGGTGGTGGTTGTTCCTTGTGTTGTCCTTTTGCTCGTCAATAGAGCTACTCAACTCTGCTAGATGTGCCTTCTTCGAGCTATGTTCAAGATTTGAGCTTCATCAGTTAGGTGCCTTCATCGAATTATGTTCAAGATGTGAGCTTCATCAGTTAGGTCCTCACCATTAGTCATGCTACATGTCATTACTCAGACATCTACATGGAATTGGAGAGTTCCACTTGATGGATGTCCGTGATCTTTCAAACGTCACATTTGCACATATAGCATTCACATTACCTGATTGGATAAGCTGTTGATATACTTCTCCATTCCACCATTTCGAAGCCACGTACTCTTCAGCTCCACAATCAAACATGTCTTTCCCTGGCCTTTTCATTCAGGGTCTTTATTGATCTGTTCCTTTTCCTAGGAACTTGTGATCCTTAAACACAGTCCAGGGGCAGTTTACCATCTTCTACGAAAAAATAATTTCTCATGACAATCCTTGGTTTTAATTGGAGCAACGGAGCTATTTGTGATTTTCCTCTTATGTAACTTCACACACTATGCTAATATTCATATCTATGCTGCACATACATTAGCTTATTGTTTTTTCATTCCTAGCATCTAGCTACACCACAAATCAAGTTTAGGTGCTATCTTAAAAGAATGCCCTTTTAATCGAAGTGTCACTCAATGATCACATAACACTTAACTTGCTTGTCTCCACTTTCCCTGCCTTGCCTTGGTCCTGTTTGTAACATCTTATCAAACCTTTCATTTAGCTCTATAGTTGCTTATAGATATCGAACCTTATCAACACAGTGGCATGAAGTTATTTTCATTTTGTTATATTGCTAACATGACTTGAACACAATGCCTCATCGTCGGGACCATGGGCACCTATTTGTTCATAGACTAAACTTGAACTTCATGTATTGTTATTGATATGCTAACAATTTTCAACCCATTTGGCTTCAAAGTTCTTGCTTATCATGTATTTGCTTTGTTGTTTGAATAATGAATGCTGTGTCATCTGCAGTACTAGCGACATATGCTAAGAAACTTCATCTTTGATATCTGCTATTACATATATCCATAATCAAGGCGAATAAATAAGTGTTCAGAGCAGACCCTTAGTGGAATCCAACTCTAACTGGCAACTCAGTTTTCTTTCCACACACATTCCTCACACTCTTCACGTGTCATATGATTTTTGATATAGCCAGTGGTGATGCATTTCTTTCCTTTCTTTGATGCCCTATTATATGTATTTTTTAATTAAAACTTGATACAATTTTTTCTTCTTCTCTCTTTTAACTTTACCATAAGTTCTCTTAATAGGACAATGACATCTATAGTAAATTTACCAGACACAACATGGTTGCTACTCTTCCAAATTTACATAACACGACACAAGTTTGATAAGTAGTTTGCAAACTTGTGAATGTCACCTTGTCATTGTAGAAGGGAACCACAGTGCTAATTCTCCTTCCACTGGGAATCCTTTTTGTACTAAAATTTGATTTTACAATTTGGTTAACCAGTCAACCTCATTTTCACCCATCAAGATTTATATTTCTACAAGAATTTTCGATCTTAGCTAAGGATGTCTTTACTTTTGTTCTGGGTCTTGCGTTGATCATTCCTTAGTTTAATTCAAATTCGTTATTCACTTTGCTTGCGTATTCCATATTTTACAGGTCTTTAAAGTAAATTCACCATCTATCTTTAACCTCTTCTTTTCTAATATCCTTTTTTTCCTTGTTTTTTCTTTAATGTGTTTTACCTGATCAAGGTGTTCAGTTCCCCCTCTCTAATATTCTCAAGCTTTTTAAGTCATATGTACCTTTATCCCCTTAGTTTCCAAATGAACCCACAGATTGTCATCGACCTTGTAGTTGGCCTTATGGATTTCTTACCATCAAATTTCACTAACCTATACATTTCTTTGTCTTCTACACTTCGTCTTTTTTTTATTTATCATTCTTTGAATCTTCAAATAATATTAAGAGTGGATGATTATTTAAATAATCATTTTGAAGTGGCACATGGAATCTAAGCTTCGTACTATTCTAATTGAAGGAATATTAGTGGATCTCTTTATAGTGATTAAAAAGTAAGTTGATGAAGGTTTTGAATCCTCTCCAAATATAGACTGATTTTCTTTTAATTAAAAAAAAAAAAGCTCTAGAGGGTTAAATGTGTTCTGTATTTGAAGCTTCACACTATTTACTACCGGAAGGAACTAGTTTGCAGGTTGAGGGCCAGGTTGGTAGATCCCTGATTAAGGACTGAAGAGCAATGCCAAGATTTTCCATTTTTTATCCTAGGAATTAATTACACAAGTCAATGTTGAGTAGGAACTGGAGAACCTTGATTTTGCATGTGCCATGTGCTTATGATAGTTTATGAATTATTTAATCGTGTTTGCATGATTTGAGTGACTTTTTGAAGTCGATTGAGTTGCAAGAAATGGCTGCTTTCTTACTTGAAATTTAGTTGACTGCTTCAACCTGGTCCTGGAGAGCTTGAGAATTAAAAGCAATGTGCAAGTTTAGCATCTGCTAAAGTGAGTTGGCATGGTAGAGATCATGTGAACACTATGAGGTGATGAATAAGTCGTTGGAATTGTTACTTTTTAGAGAGAAATGATAATAAAAATAAAAAAAATAGGAATTTCGAAAATAGCTGGCCACTAGTGGAAAATTGGAGTGTACATATGGCAGAGATTGCTGTCCCTTGAACTGAATGCAGGACATATTTTTCTTTTGTGGGAACATCCACATGCGGACATCACGATTTAACCGTCAAAGAGGTGGGGCCCTGTCAAAAAGCCGGGTGCCCCTAAATTAAAGGCACCCATTGGATTGTAGGAGAGAATTCCCCGACAAGTACAAATGGTCCTTTTGAAGGGGAAGAAAGGTAAAGAAGAGAGATAGAGTTCTAGATATGCGACTGTAGAGAATCCTCTTTGCTTTCTTTTTTATTAGTTGCTTCCATATGGGATTTAAAGGAATCATAAAAGGCCACATGGGGCACTCTTTGTTCTTGTCAGAGTGTTTTTCTCTCTGGTTCTGCTGATGCATGTAGTTTCTACATTAAGTCCATGTATTGTCTGTTTGTGCTGATGCATGTATTTTCTACACTCCGGTTCTGTTTGCCTTTTTTTTTTCCGTCTCCCACACTTCTTAGGGCCTATTTAGGTATAAACCCAATTAATATTGGGGCATTTGTCAGTCACTTCATTCCCAGTTTGTACAGTGAAGCTGCTTAGTTTCTGTTATGCTTTTTGCGAGGTGATGCTATATGTTTGGGCTATGAAAATGGGGACACAATCTTCCATCCTACAATTTTACCCATGAAATCTTCCCCAATATGTGAGGCAGTAAAAAGCAGTTGGTACGTGGTTCTCTTTGCATTTACATAATGGTTGGTGCTGAATTGTCCCATTAGCCGTTTTTGGGAGATCCATTGGCGTTTGTCACTGGTGGTTCCATTTACTTGGTGTTTAGAATTTAGTTACCTTGTCAAACTGTCATTCCCAAATAAAATTCTTTGTTATCATAATAAGTTTTCAATCCAGCTATTTGTTGATCCTTTATTAGAAAATTTCAGAAGATGGCAGACTTTATTAGAAGTTTTCAATTTTGGGAGATCCATTATCATTTGTCATTGGCTGTACCATTTTCTTGGTGTTTAGATTTTAGATGCCTTATCAATTTATCATTCCCTAATAAAATTCTTTGTTATCATGGTGAATTTTTAATCCAGCTTATTCGTTCATCCCTTTGTTAGAAAATTTTGGAAGATAGCAAACTTTAATAGAAGTGATTACAACACAAGATGCTGAGAAGTGAATGAGGAGCCAATGATTTCAGCCTAACAACCCGTGTACTTATATCCATGCGTATAATGATAAAGAAAAGAGAATAGAGAAACAAAACAATAAGGACAATAAAGACCATACATGTTAATATTGCTTTCTTCTTGCTTCTATGTTATCTTCAATCTTTGATATCGATTGACTTTGAGATTATTTGAAAGGGCTTTTTGCGGTCGAGTGATTTATCACATGTCATAAATAACGGTCATGACAGTGTTTTCCTTTCTTTCCTTTTTTCTCCTTTTTTTTTTCGGAACTATGAAAGTGAAATGAAGTGGTTTAATGGCTAGAATCTAATAGGAACCTTCATTTTTTAATGTTTTCTAGGATTTGGTTAGGCAGACAAAATTGTGGAAATGGGATAATGCGGTGGAAATATTTTTTTTCAGTTCAAACCCTTAGCACCAAAAATCAGTAACAGTCATGGCCATAAAAATTATATGGCTGTAATCTTCAAAACCATATTTTCAGTGGAAAAGAATCCTCTATCTAGTCAGTCACAATGTTTATTAATCTGTTTTACTACCTGGACATATCATAGAAGTGGTAGGCCTTGTGAGAAATAAGGTACCCATTCTTACCCATCTTGTGTCAGTTATGGATATTTGCCTGGGAGTACTTGTCCAGACTGTGATTAACAGAGGATGCTACATTTTTTTTTTTTTTTTTTGCCAAATATATTAATTATAGAAAAGAGTACAAAGACAACCAACAAACTTGGAAGGCCTAAAGATTGGTACACTAGAGTTATACCGAGGATGCCACTTATCCAATTCATATTTTTTTTATATTCGGTTTGAATTTCCGCTGGAAACATTCTGAAGTGGTAAAGAGGTGTTTAATTACTTCTTTGGTGTCACTTATTTTCCGTGAGGATCATGTAATGTAACCCCATCACCTGGCTTTGCTGTAATTCCCCAAAATTAGCTGCATTTATTTGCTTGTAATATTGAGTTCTGTGATGTTAAAGTCTTAACAGTCCACATCACATATAAAGTAACCCCATCTGTGTAATCATCACTGTTCGAAATGCATAAAATAATATAATCTCAGGGTTCTTCCTCAGGGCACACTTTACATACAGATCCTGAGATCCTGCTATTGGCTTGTTTCAGCTCTTTTTTCCCTCTAAGAATTGCTTGGCATCTTACCTTCTCCTAGGAAGTATCTGAAATTATTTTTCCTTGATTTGAATGCAAAATTAGAATGTGTCCATATCTAAGACATCAAACTACAGCAGATTGGAAAATATGAAGCAGAATCAGTAACATTATAAAATACATAAAGGTAATGTGAAAGCACCTTGATTCAATCAGTCAGGCTCTATTGATTCCCTTCTTCATTGTTGAAAGTCTTGTTGACTGATTCTTAACCCAGCTGAGGCATCTGAGGTTTGGCCATGACAAGTTAATACTGAATAAAGTTAACCAACTACCTTGAAACTAAACTCAAGCAACTGAAAAATCAGATCAACTGAATTTTGACTCTAGAGTCCGGCTTGTAAACACGGTTTATATATCTCAATTTATCAAGTAACAAGTGTGGTCATTTCAATTTGCATCTGGAAAAGATTTACTAGTCTGTGGATTAACTTGAGTTCAAGACTTCGAACATAGTTTCTATTTATCTCAACTAAGTCGGTTCAAAATGGTGTCTCGGGTTTAAAAAAAAAGGAACTAAAAGATATAAATGATCATTCAAATTGCAGTTGAAAAGTTTGAGTAGTTCGTAGTTTCTCACTGCTGGAAAGTGATGGGAACCCACACCCTGTAGTGATGCAATATCCCGTGAAACCAATGTAAACCAACATTGTACTAACCAGTTCTCATTTGCATTGGTTGTTTTCCCTTTTCTTTGTGCAGTATGTATGCTGATCTCAGTTCTTCATCCAAGGAGGACGGCCCACAGCCTACAGTGGAACAGTTCCTGACCCTCTATGCCACATTGAATCAAGCTGGTCTTGTTGCAGACTCCCTATCCAAGATGATTCCTACAGGATCTTCGCCCGATCGCGATGAAAACCTGTCAGAAGAAGCTTTGAGAATCTCATCAGAAAGACGAAAACTTGCTGCTTCATGGGTTCAAGCTGCATTGACCACTGACTTGTCACCTTTTACAGTATTCAAAAAACAACCCAGCTCTGGGTCCGGCCCCACATCAACTTTGACTCGAAGTCCACCAACTCCTAGTGGGAGTCAACCTATATTAGTTCTAGAGAACAAAGGGAAAGATGGGGTATTGAAGGCTCAAAGCAAACCTCGGTCTTCCATCAGCTCTAAACTTTATTCACCAACAACCCCGCGTCGAGCTGGAGATGGGCTCACAGTGGGTCAGAAGGCACGGACCTCTCCTCCCCCTGAGTGGGTCCGGAGGGGTGGCCTCAGTGAGGCTTCTGATTTGGCAAACTCTTTGCGAGCAGAGTCTCGTGACTGGTTCTTAGGCTTTATGGAGAAGTTCTTGGATGCTGACGTAGACCCTTCAACGTTATCAGATAAAGGTCAGATCACAGGCATGCTATCACAGCTCAAGAGAGTGAATGGCTGGTTAGACGAGATTGGATCCAGTAAAGAGAACACTGAAGGGTGCCCTGTTCCAGCTGAAACAGTTGATCGATTAAGGAAGAAGATATACGAGTATCTACTCACACATGTAGAGTCAGCAGCCATGGCACTGGGTGGTGGCCAGACAACTGCTGCTCCTTCAGGGCGAACACTAGATCCAAAGGCCAGTAGATGACATAAGTCTCTTACATCCTTGCGAGGCACGTGGGAAGCAGAACATTGGCCAGCCTCGCACTTGCATGTCCATCTCTATTGCATAAACATTGCAGGGAGATAATGTCACATACATACCAAGGATCAAGTACGCGTGGGAAGCACGGAGGAGGTCCATTTGTTGTTCTAGTGTTTTTGTGTACATAAGATTTCAAAGATTTCAAGAAATGGGGTACAGAAAGGTATGTGAAAAACACATTGTTTTCAAGGAAAACAACCTTGTTGGTCAAAAGGGGAGAAAGGGTGAAGGGTTACAGGAAATTTCAATGTGGGGTTTGAGTAACAAGTAGATAGAATTGAGGTTCCTTTTTTTTCATAAATGTTGTTTCTGCAAGAAAGGGAGGAATGAATGACTCAAAATCAGGAATGTCTTATTTTATTTATGGATAACCAATCTTCTATTTTATGTGTGATTTTCCAACTTTTTTTTTTGTTGCTTTCGGAGGGTTCCCAACCCTTTGGGCTGGACTAATCCCTCCGGGCCCAGAGAAAAGCTGGGTATACTCGCTTGTAGCCCCAGTGTGGTAGTGCAGTTGCAGTTTCGAACCTACATCCTCTGGATGCAAATCGTGGTTGTAAGCCAACTGAGCTATCCTTTGGGGTTGTGATTTTTCAACTTAAATTGGGGGAACTGCATGATGCAATAACAAAGGTTGGTCACACTCAATACTACATCCTTTGTGGCATATGTAGTTGTCTTCAATCCATACTGTTAAAATTGTGAGGCTGTCATTTATCTGATCAGATGATCATATAGAAAGAAACACAGGGCAACCTTTCATGTTAGAACACATTTTTTTTTCTATGGTAGAAAAGCATGGATCTCAACTCCCCATTGAATTACATGGGCTTAGATATGACTCAAAAGAGAGTGATTTTCACTGTTGGATGGAGTCTCATTTCATGGTTAGTTTAGAAATGGCAATGGGTCAGGTTGGGTTGGTCACCATTTGTTGTTTTTACTTCTAAACCCACTCCATGTAAGAGTGGCAATGGGTCTGGTTGGGTCGGTTGCTATTCCTAACTCTATTTACTCAACCAACCGTTTACTAATCTGCTTGAAAATTTTAACCCAAAGTGAAATCTGGGTTAACCTGAACCATTAATCAACTAGTTGGGTTCAGGTTGCAAAGGTGAGTCACTGTATAAATTTTTAGATTAGGTCATTCAGTGGATCAAATATTAAGTATGGACTCGACCCCAACCCCAAATCACTAGGTCGGATTCAGCTCGGTGGGCCGGGTCAGGAATTACCACACTTACCCTTGATAGGTAGGGCTATAGGGTTGCAAACCGGTATTCGATTCTCCGATTACCTAGAAGTTCCGACCCGTAAAAAATCAGGTTTGGAATTTATTTTAGGTTCCGATTCATAAACGGGTCCGAGTCCAGAACCTAATTTAGGTTTTGATTGATAAACGAGTCTGAGTCCGGATCCATACAGGTTCTGGCCCATGGACTCGAGACCCGGCATATGAGCATTTGATATTACAAATTGTATATCAAAATCAACTTTTTTGAACATTTTTATGTATAATATTAGAGGTAATAGACTCGATGCGTTGTTATAAGCTGAATGATATGCTTATTTTAAGAAAAATGAAGAATAAAGAGAAATTAGAATCGATTTTGGAATTAGATTACAATCCTCTAGGTGGACCTGGTTCTGAAACCGGATCTGGGTTTTCCTATCGGAACCAGATCTGAAACCAACGAAACAGGTTCTAAGTCAAAATCATATCCGAAACCCTTTTTTAGAAACGGGTCCGAGTTTGGGTCCACTATGGTTCCAATCCGAAACCGTTCCGTTTGCAACCTTAGGTAGTGGGTTTGGGAACAATTTTCTTTAAAATCTTAACAAAAAAGAAAAAAAAAATTATACACATAATATTATATAATTAGAAACAAATAAATAGTTCCTATGAGGCAGTAGGGGTGGCAATTTTGCCCCGCCCCGGCTTGCCCGCTCCACCCCACATGGGTTTTCCCTGCCCCGATCCTTAGGTGGGGCGGGGACGGGGAATAAAACTGTGCCCCGGAAGCTGGGCGGGGCGGGGCGGGGATAGGTTTGCTCTTTTCCCCACCTCGCCCCGCCCCGTTACCCCACCCCGTGTCCCGCCCTGTACCTCGCCCCGCCATTAAATAAGTTTATATATATGTATATGTGTGTGTATATATATATATATATATATATATATATATATATATGTGTGTGTGTGTGTGTGTGTGTGTATGTATATGTGTGTAACAATCTAGAATATATTAATATATTTTAAATAAGGTAAAGCATTATAAGAAATGAAGTTTGGTTTAGTGGTAAGACAAACCTTTAGTTACTCCCCCACCCAAATTCGAATCCCAAATCTTGCACATTTAAAATTTTTACAATTGAGGGGCAAGGCGGGGCGAGGTACCCGCGGGGTAATAGGGGTATGGCAATTGGCAGGGCGGGGACGGAGCATATCAATTACTCCGAAGGGCGGGGGCGGGGAACTCCAATTCTGTCCCCGATCCGCCCCATTGCCATCCCTATGAGGCAGGAAGAGGAACACAAACATTTCCTAACCCATGTTGGGTCAAAATCTAACCCAAATTCAACTGCCCAACCCAACTTACCTTCCTTGGAGCTTCCTGCACCGTTCCACCCACGGTATTGTGTACTAGTGTGGAACACAATTTCGTGTGTCCACGCGTTCGCCACCGAAACGACCGAAGACTTTGGAAAGTGAAAGGAGGACTTGCGGCCGGTCAGGTCAAGATGAACTTTTAACCATGCGTTTTTCACTTGGTTAATCTGACGGTCATCATAGCTCCGATTGAAGAAAATTCGTATGGGACACTATTTGAGGTGAGATTGTGTTTTTCAACGGTTCGGATTCTAAAATGGGATGGATACATCTATGATCTGTAAGTTGTGATAGTGGGAATTGAACAGTCAATGATTGCAAGACTTCATCAATTGACTGACTGGGGAGCAATAGACCACGAGTCGAGTGCTGACTAGTCGTCTCCGAGTCAAACTATCAATGGCCCCCTCCTTCTCTAAGATATTACGGAGATGCCCTTGAAAGTTAATGAGAAACCTAGTAAAAAATTAATAATAATAATCATAATTTATTATAATAAAGACTTCAAAGCATGCCCCACATTCTCCTTTTTGGCTAAGCTGGCGTATTGGTAGGGTTGTAAACGGGTCAGCTCCGGTTCCGGGTCCATTAGTAAAAAAATTAATAATAATAATAATTTATTTTTTCCTATTATAATGAAGACTTCAAAACATGCCCCACATTCTCCTTTTTGGCTAAACTGGCGTATTGGTAGGGTTGTGAGCGGATCGGCTCCGGTCCAGGTCCATGGTGGACCCGAAATCAAAATCATTAAGGAAATGGTAGAATCGGATCCGGACCAGGAACCGTTTCAGAACCACTTTCTTAGGCTTCGGAACCGGAACCATATATGGGATAGGTCTGGATGTGGGTCAGGATCTAGGCAGAGAATGATATTTTTAAAATATAATTTTTAGGAGAGATGTCGGGTCTCGGGTCCGAACCAAGGTGGAATCGGACTCGGACCCATTTACTTATCAAGGCCTAAATAAGGACCTAGACCTGGTTTTTAACGGGTCAGAATCTCTGGGTAATCGGAGAATTGAGGACCCATTTACATCCCTACGTATTGGTCGAGAGTGATACTTTAAACTTGAAGACCCACCGATTGAACCTTAGGCATGCGTGTAACACTAGAGCAAGCAGCCCCCTCTTGGCTAATGAATGGAACGTTAATAATCTTCTATAGGGCCACACTAATAAGTGAAAAAAAGGGGGAGAAAATAGAAGTAAGAGAACCACCCTTTATAAACTTGGGTTGGGACCCAAAAATAGCCCACATAAGTGGAAAGAGGAAGCCCACTCATATATATATATATATATATATATATATATAATTTTTTTGAACTTAAGTAAGAAAGTGGTCGAAACTTTTCAATGGTGGATTCAAGATGGGTAATTCTCGATTGTAATGGGTCTTATATGTTTGGCATCAATAGTAGGGCTTAGATCAAAATGAGAACATATTTTTTAGGGAAATTTTCAAATATGGCATTAAGTTTTTGCCTTATTTCAAAAAAGGACACAAGTTTTGAAACTTTTCAAATTAGTCTCTAAGCTTTTCAGTAAATTTTTAATTAAGGACATCCTGCCATTTAAAGGTATTTTCTGGTGACTTTTTCCCTCAGTATTTTAAAAATATCCAAATTACCCTTCATTTAAAGTCATGACATGGTTTCGGCAGCCACTACATGCAACCAATCGTTATAGGAATACTGGGTGTCCTTAATCACCGTGAGGACATCGGCGAGGGAAATGAGGAGAATATGGAGAAAGCGAAGGAGAATTTTATTACAATGAAAGATAATTTGGGTATTAAAAAAGACAGGAAAAAAGTTGCCGAAAAATAACTTTAAATAGATGGATGTTTTGAATCAAAAACTTCCTAAAAAACTTAGGGACTAATTTGAAAAGTTTTGAAACTTGTATCCTTCTTTGAAATAAAGCCGAAACTTAAGGATTTTTTTGAAATTCTCCCTATTTTTTATGATGAGCCCATCCAATTACCCTCTTTAGTGTGTATTATGCTCTAATTTTCTAAAATCCATAAATAAAGTCCCACCATTTATGAGTCTTAATAAATCAGCTCATGAGATTTTTCTCTTCAATGAACCCTTTAATGAAAAATCTAAACCATTCAAAGGGAACAACATCCTTCACAAGATCTAAGAATTGGTCTACCTTTAGATTGAATATCACTTTACAATTTAGAATATACTCTTAAAAAATCCCAATGCTTTGAACCCAAATTGTATTAAAGTGAAATCTCCATGACAATCCATAAACAAATGGGGCACTTCTTTCATGCCATTATATTATTGAGCCCCAACTTAAAAACCCCACAAAATTCCCACAAGTGGAAGCTCCACAGCATCCCAATTAGTCAAAATAGAATGGATGTCTTAAATTTTATTCTAATCTAAGCCTGAATTAGACCCAACTCAGTAATTTGGAACATGAGAATTAGGCCCAAGTCAGTAATTTAGAACACGACCCAAGGGCATTTTTGTCCATCCTCTCTCTATAAAACAACCGTTTCCATGGAATCTGTTTTTCAGGAACTTGTGTTGTGCTCCTAAAAATGCCGGAATCAAACCAATTTCTGCTTCTGCTGCTGCTTCTCTGTCTTTCCCTCCAATTGGCATTCTCTGAAATCATCTTTGAGGAGAGATTCGATGGTAAAACCAAAACCAAAATCCAACGCTTTTGAATTGTTGATATGAATCATATGATCATCTTCTCCTCATCACGACCGTCCGTTTCAATCTTTTTTTTTTTCTCGAATTTTAGTAGCTCTGGCGCGTTTGGATGTACTGAGAGTTGAGAATTGCAATCTGTTCTGATATTTTCTCAGGACAAGTTGTTGCTAGTTATCACGTCGTGGTTTCTAAAAGTGTCTGTTTGGATGAAAGTTGAGATTTTTACAGTGTAGCAGCTTCTTCTACTTGCTTTTTCTCTGCATCCAAACAGAGCTTTTATGAATCTGAAGTGATGAGGAAGAACAGGACGAGATTTGGATGTTTCTACGTTTTGTAAGCTCCAAATCCGCCTTTGTTTTCTCCGCATCCAAACAGAGCTTTATGAATCTGAAGTGATGAGGAAGACGAGGACGAGATTTGGATGTTTCTACTTTTTGCAAGCTCCAAATCAGCCTTTGTTTGTGTTTGGCGGATGCTGATTTGTGTTATGTGACATCCAAACAGGCCATTACTTGAGATATGATTCAATTGGGTTTACTAATCTCTCTCTCTCTCTCTCTCTCTCTCTCTCTCTCTCTCTCTCTATGTGTGTGTGTGTGTGTGTGTGTTTTGTTTAAAATCATTTCACAAGTTGGTTATTAGCTGTTTGGGAAATCGGATGCTTGTTTTTTTATGTTTAAAGTCATATTCACCTTGAATTTGAAGTTTGAATGTGTGGGTGTTTGCCTGTTTGATAAAGAAGACACCTTCCATTGTCAGATCTCACATGAATATAAACACTCATTGTTAGTATAGCTTCAATTGCCTTACACTGTTACTGAATTTAGGGAACATGGAGGTTAAAGGACTGGAATTGGATAAATACCTGGTTCTTAAGAATATGATGTCATTCGCAATTAGTTCGGAGTTATGTTTGGTAGGTCGTCACCATCATCATCAAAGCCCTGTCCCAATTATATTGGGTCGGCTTCATGGATTTTGTTTCGCCATTTTATTCTATTCTAGGGCTTGCACTTCTTCAGATCTGTCTTTACTACTTCCATCCATGTCCTCTTAAGCCTATCTTCTTTTTTTTTTTTTTCTTAAAAGTGCTATCGACCTGCACAAAGAAACTTTTCTATGGTCGACTGCGTTGGACGCGTCCAAACCATTCAAACAAGTCTCCCTTAATTTATCACTCACTGTTGCTACCTCTAAATGCTCCCGAATGGACTCATTTTTTATTTTACCTTCCTAGTTTTACCACACGGTCATCTCAAACTCTCATAGCTACACTCATTTTTTGCATGTGTTGTTTGTTAGGTAAATTTTTTTTTAATAGAGAGTTGCTTAAAATATTATGTTAGAATGAATGGTTATCAGTTATGCTGTGCTTGAGGTGACACAAAAATTGGAAATGGCTTGTTTTCTGATTTCGAGTCCGGGTGAATATTGCTTGTTGTTTTTTGAGACTGATTTGGGGCAAGAAAACACAGAAAAGAAAAATAGTATCTATACAACTGTAGTAGCTAATCTCCCCGCCACCCCAGTATAGTGGAGGGATGGCATTTGTTCAGTGAATCAAATTGGTTGCTAGTGAGAGCTATTTGTGCTGACTCTTATAAGCTGTAGATAAGTCCAGTATCATATGATGTTCATCTCTTTTTTTTTTTCATAGAAAAATTTAGTTGTTTCTTTGCAGTGGTAATGTTTATGTTTCCCTTTTCCTACCTTTCGGTTTTTGTGTTGCTGCTATATTTGAATGGTTCATTGGATCTGAATGCTCTCTCTCTATTCTTATGTGGAAAAGATGGGTGGAAGAGTCGTTGGGTTAGGTCGGACTGGAAAAGTACTGAAGGGAAAGCTGGGTCATTTAAGCACACTGCAGGGAAATGGTCTGGTGACCCAGATGATAAAGGTTTGTGTTTTTTAGTCCTCTTGTTATATAAATATGGTAGTTGAAACTAACTCTCTCTCTCTCTCTCTCTCTCTCTCTCTCTCTCTCTCTGGCTGTCTCTCTCTCAATGCGCATGCTCTTACATATTCTCTAATTTGTAGTTATACTAGTGCAACAGGCCTGCATGACTCACAAAGGATGAGATCTGTTTAGTTTACAAACTCTCAAATGGAAATGTGATTCATCCTTTGTGGCCCTCAAAAGGAAATATTATGCATGCATTGTGCACTCTTAAAAAATATTATCCAGTTCATGTCTTTTGTCGGTCTTGATCCAGATCCTTCAGTCATAAAACACAAGGATCCCAATACAGATTTGAAAAATTTTGGATCCTATACACATGGATTTGGATGCTTTGGCGGGACCTGCACTTGATAATGATCTTTTTTTACACATGAATCTGGATCTGGATCTGGATCTGAATCCAGATTTCTCCCGGATCCAAAGACAGGTTCCACACAGACTTTCTTCCTGGTTCGAAGACTTTAGAATGGATGGTCAGATATTTGACACCCTTATACTGGCCTCATATGATAGTGGTCTCCTCTTAGCTTCCTTTTAAGTGATTCTGATGGCTTGAAATGGATCAACTTGCATCTTACTGGGGAAGTTTCTGCAGGTATCCAGACATATCCTGATGCCAAACACTATGCTATATCTGCAAAGATACCAGAGTTTATTAACCAGAACAGGACTCTGGTGGTCCAGTATTCAATAAAATTTGAGCAGGAAATTGAGTGTGGTGGTGGTTACATAAAGCTTCTTTCTGGTTATGTCAACCAGAAGAAATTTGGTGGTGATACTCCATACAGGTTTGAGCCTGTTATTCCTTTGAATAAATCATCTACTTCGCATATAATTCTTGAAGTCTAGTCTGTACACAACTCCTAACCAGGTTGTGTTGGTGCAGCATTGAACATCAAAACTGATTTTGTTGCCTTACCTTATTAGTATCTAGAGCAATTAAAGTTGGATAAGATGGTCAACTCACTGAAATTTATGTAGTTCTTTTGATATGCTTATAAAGTTTATATAGAGCATGTCCCTTGATGATTAAAAAAATTCAGTGGGATGTTTAGATAGTATATTTTCTATACAAAACGACGATGGAAACAATCATATTAGAAAAATTTTCAAATAGCCATGTTGTGTGCCAATAGAGGTCTAAAAGAAAATAGGTTTTTTTTTTCTATTTTTTTCTTATATTCATTCTAATGCATCTCCATCTCGACCTGTAATTCACATTGTGCAGTTTGATGTTTGGCCCTGATATTTGTGGCACGCAGACGAAGAAGCTTCATGTCATACTTTCTTACCAGGGGCAGAACTATCCTATCAAGAAGGATTTACAATGTGAAACTGACAAGTTGACTCATGTGTACACATTTATTCTAAGGCCTGATGCAACTTACAGTGTTTTGGTTGACAATCGAGAGAGAGAATCTGGAAGCATGTATACAGATTGGGATATCCTGCCTCCTCGAAAAATTAAAGACATCCACGCCAAAAAGGTTTGAACATATCTTAAAATTCTGTAAATACTATTTACTGTGAAGAAGATATTTCCTTCATTTCAGTGCTTCTTTTTGTAGTGTTTCTTCCAATGCAATTATATTCTTTTCTTTTACAGCCCAAAGACTGGGATGAGAGGGAGTATATTGATGACCCTGATACTGTCAAGCCCGAGGTACACTACTGGGGTTTCTGTTGGACCTTCTTCTAACTAATTCCAACTTACAAATGATGTGGCCTTACAAATTTCCCATTTCACTGCAGGGATATGATTCAATTCCAGCTGAAATTCCTGATCCAAAAGCAAAAGAGGTCAGTTCCTCAGTAACTTCAATCTTTTTTTTTTTTTTTAAGTTGGCAATATTATATTTTCCCAGTGCTGACAATGTCTATCAATGTTCATCACATAATTCGAAGATGAAAATGTCTACTTGTCCCGGATGAAATCCCGGGACAAGTCCCGACTCCACATGGGAGGGGCACCAGCAAATGACTTTTTTGCCCCTCCCATGTGGAAATCGGGACTTGTCCCGGGATTTCATCCGGGACAAGTAGCACTCCTCTTCGAAGATTATGTCCAACATATTGATTGGCTGATACATAATATATTTTAAAATGTTGGTAGTTACTAGTAAATATGGAATCCACCACATGCGCGCGCACAATTGTGCCTTGCACGCACACTACTGGGTCTTGGATCTTTCAAAGCCTATCCAAGGATTATGTTTTTGGTAAATAGCCTATCCAAGGATTCTTGCTATTGAGTATAGATGGATTCTTTTTCCTGCCTCCTATAAACCCAAACATTGGTCCTCTTCATTTCATCTACCATTTATTTTTTAAATTTATCCTACATCCTAGATGTCAACTCTGCTTTTATTCATTTCATTTTTTCCCCTCATTTCCTGTATTTCAAATTTAATATTCTACTGTACTTTTTATAATTGGACTGAAGGTAATTGATGATGGACTCTGTTTTATTTCCTTTTCTAATTCAATGTATGTCCTAACCATTGTTCCATTTTAATTTCATTTATCTTCTCTTTCTCAATCTGGCCTACACCCCCAAACACGTACAATTTTTATACTTGGTTCTTTCTTTTCTGTGTTCTTATCCTTCCCTGTTGATATTGGCTGTACTTTGAAGTACATTGAACCAACTTTTTGCTTGAATTGCTGAAGTTGATGGCTTGGACCAACATTGATAATGATAATCGCAGCAAACCATTTAAAACAGTAGACAGAAGAGACAAGACTTTGATGATGATATAAAACAGTCCAACTGCAGGATCATTGTGGTACAAGCAATCAATTTGTAGAAGTTTTGGCAGTTTTGACCTCCTTTAGTGCCTTGGACTTCACAAAATGGAAAGTGGCTTGGTTCTGGGACTGACCAAACCCCTCTGGTTTGCCAAAAATTGCAGTGAATTTAAGGGAGAAACCAAAAACCAGATTTTTTAGGCTATGTAACACTGACTTATTCAAAGTAATATTATCGGGTTCCTGTTCCATTTTTATCACCCTAAATATTTCTTTTCAGAAATGTTTGATCACAATGCTCAATTTATCGCATAACTATATCTTTAGTTATATAAATCATGTGCAACCAGAAAAAAAAAATGTTTTGATATTTTAAAGAAGTGAAGTTTTACCTTTTCTTTATCAGCCTGATACTTGGGATGAAGATGAAGATGGACCATGGAAACCTCCGAAGATACCAAATCCCAAGTACAAGGGACCATGGAAGCCCAGGGTATGATTGCTTGAGCTTCCTCAAAGTATTGAACTTTTCTGTTGACTGCACTTCAATTTGGTCTTAATTACTTTGTGATATATTCTTTGGAACACAGAGAATCAAGAATCCAAATTATCAAGGGAAATGGAAGATTCCATGGATTGATAACCCAGGTATGTTGGTGTGTGCATGTCACGGATTTTCTGGTTATATAGGACAGTGTTGTATTATGATATAGCAGAAAATGAAATGGAACCAGCACTGCCTGAGAGGATGAAAATATCAGAAAATTAAGTGGAATACAAACTGGCTACAAGGGTGTGCTTCTCTAAAACTTAATAAAGTTTTTTTTTTTATTACTATGGCGTCGGAACTTTCTATGGGGAGGGTTACCATATATTGACTTATCTTTTGCACCAAAGACTGGTCATCAAAATACAGAGGATGAAACTAGGTTAAGGAACAAATTATAACTTCTGGATGCATGCTTAAATTCTTGTTCCAGAATTCATTAGGCAGACACTTTGAGAACAATCATGACCGACTTAATGAGGATTCAACCCCAGCTACATTTGTTTTTTATTGGTAACAAAAACTTATATTGAAAGAGGAAAAGAAAAAACAAAGAATACAAGAAGAAAAGAAAAAAAAGGGGGGGAAGGAAACACAAAGGTACAAGAGTAATGTACCCCCTCACACCCCAACTACATAATAAAACCCTTCCAAGGGGAAACTCTCTCAACACCTTACTTGGCTAAAGCATCCGCCATCATGTTTCCTGACCTACTCTTATGCTGAAAGCTAACATTAATGGTGGTGGATAATACCTGGATTTCATTGAAGAGGAACTGAAACTTCCATGGATAAGCGTTCCGGTTCGAAACCCAACTCACTGCATTAGAAGAATCACTCTCCACAATAAGATTGCCATGGTAGTACCTCGAAAAACACCAAAGAGATTTCAGAATAGCTAAAACCTCTGCTTCATTAGAGTCACAAACCCCCACATATCTGGAGAACGTAAATAAAACGTCCCCATTGCAATTCCGAAGCACCCTTCCAATACCAACTGGTCCAGGCTTCCCTCTTGCGGCCCCATCAACATTGAACTTAAACCAACCAATAAGAGGAGGAGACCAAAGAATAGATTTTCTTACTTTGATTGGGCAACCCATACACGATTCAACCTCAGTTACATGATGGCTCAATTTAGTTTCTCAAGTTTCATAGGTTTATTATGGTCTAAATCATTAAGTTTTTGACTGCCAGTTGCCTTTCTTTTTATTTATTTTTAGGTTGAATAAAAATGAAGTGCCTCTTAGTTTGAATAACAATATATCAAATTGAATTTACTTGATGAGTTTCTTGAAGGACTTTATGTAGTCTTTAAAAAGTTATATATTACTCATATTAAGATCTTAAGTCTTTTTCCATTTCTATAGTTCGTCTTCGTATATTGATAATGTTCTTTGGCAGATTTCGAAGATGACCCTGACCTCTATGTACTTAAGCCACTGAAGTATGTAGGCATCGAGGTTTGGCAGGTGAGGGACTTCAGGTTCTCTTTTCTTTTTTGTTATCTCTTTCTTTTGTCTCCTCCTACTGGGATCAATAAATTAAAGCATTGCTCCAGAAAAGAGACTGGCTGCAAAAGGTATAGCAGCCAATCTAGTCAGTGATCTTTTCTTTTGTTAGTTGTTTTTATGAAAAGAATGGCAATCTGGTCAGACCAGTTTTACCGAGAGAGTTTGACAATCCAAATTAAGGCAGAAATCTGAAGGAAGAAGTTCAAGTTACATTGTCAACTAGTCAAAATGCCAATCTGCTCAGACAATTGTTGCAACGGTCCAAATAGACTTCAGCACTACATAAAAAATATAGATATAAGGGCTGTGCTAATGGGGTGACCAGCGTGCAAGTTTTAAAATGTTCAAGCAAGCCCTCTTCGTCGTTCATTCTTCTCTTCTAGGGCTGCTCTCTCAAGACCCTCTACAAAATGAAGTCCTACAGTCCTACAACTTGTATGACACTCTCCCATAGTGTAGATATGGACCTTTGCGTCAACATTGCCATGCTGCATCTCAGGTCCCTTAACAACCCCACCCCTCTTTCCATATAAAAAGAAACTGAGGAGGCCATGTTCAATGCCTGGGAAATGAAGAACAGGCACATCCATCTGTCCCATTCCAAATTCCCATGATTCTATGGCTATCCATTTGAAATTTGAATAGAATGTCTCTTGTAGGACTATTTCAAAATAGTGATGGAGAGGCTGTAGGGGCAATTAAAAGAGGATAATCTTCCAAGCAGTCACTGCCTGTAATGTTTCTCCCTCTTCCAGGCTTGTGTATGACACAGTCCAAGGCTCTGAGCTCACTGTTGCAGTCCAGTCCAAAGATTGTCCACAACCTATCAACCTGGCCTATGCTAATCCTCTCTTTTGAACTCTCAAACAATTGCATCTCAGCCCTTTGTCTGCCTCAGGTTTCCATTTATACTTTCAATGACAGCAGAACCTATACCCCTTTGTATTTCTCTGCTACAACTATGTTCAGTTCCATATCTACTATCTGTTCTGCTGCTT
The DNA here is from genome assembly GCA_028538565.1 of Umbellularia californica. NCBI lineage: Eukaryota > Viridiplantae > Streptophyta > Magnoliopsida > Laurales > Lauraceae > Umbellularia > Umbellularia californica. The sequence goes on from JAPQWN010000009.1 coordinate 45,324,174, forward strand.
ATTCCAATCCATAACTGCACTATGTAAAAGTTCCAGCATTTATCTGTGTCTCTAACCTGTAAAATCCCAAAGATACATGAACTTGAACAGTAACTAAATTGAAATAACACGGATCACGTCAAGCTAGTCAAGGTGGCAGCAGGATTGGGGCGTGGGAACAGGGGCCGACTTTGTGTCAGACGGCGAGGATGTTTTGAGTGGAGAGATTTCTTTGGTGCATGGGGTCTTAAGGTGTTCATGCATGCTGTAACCATTTTTGTTTCTATTGTTGGGGTGGATAGTTACTGTCTTGGCTCAAGTCCTTCCACTATCATCTGGGTCTTTCTTTTGTCTTTTTTTTTTTTTTTAAAAAAAAAGGGAACAAACTAATTTCCATAATGCACTAATCAAAGGTTTGTATGTATATACCATTTATTAAATAGTACAGGGTTTCTTCATTTGGTTTTCATTTAAATATGGTACCTTTAATGAGATTTTCTCAATTCAACCTACTTATTTAAGCCATATTCCACATCTCTTTATACTGTATAGTGGAGCCACCTTTGAACATCCGAGTCATTCAGTCATCTACTCCAATGAATTGAAACTGTTTAGTTTGACACTGATCTGATTATATAACATTGTTGGGATTCAATCACAAAAAAACAGATGCACTTAGAAAACCATTAAATCTCGAGGCTTCGAAATTGGGTGTTGGGAATATCTTATCAGAGTGACATGTTGCCTGCCTCTTATCCTCAATGTCTCCTTGACATACAATCTCTCTCCATGAACTGGATGTTGCCCTCCTTTAAATTCAGCTTCTCTTCTTTTTTTTCAGTTTGTTTTCAGACTTGTTCCCCTTCAACCACCCTATAGGTATAATTGACTGAAAACAAGGTGAATTTGATGGGTCATTCAATTAGCTATTCGACGGGCCTAAGATTGTGTAATTTTACAGGCAGTTATGGTCTATTTACTACTAAGGTAAAAGTAGACTTCCAAATTTGACTGTTTGAGTCCAAAGTACAGTTACTAGTCTTGGTTTAAAAAACTACGAAGGGGAGTGGAGAGCAGATCTCTAAATTAAGCTTTGTACTCTGTATTTCTCAATGCAATTATTCAGATGAGGTTTTCTTCATTAAATGTGGAATAATCAAAGGTGATTACTCCTTGGATATGTGTTATCTTAGCATTGGGGTTGAAGCTCTGTCCTCCATCAGCTAGCCTATTGGGCTTGTCTGTTGGAGTGAATTAACAGCTAAAGCTGCCAGTTCTGGTGAGAAATTGCCAGTGACAATCTGGTGCAGTTTTCAGTAATTCAGTGAATAGTGATTTAGATAAATCACCTTTGTTTTATGTAACATGTAACAGTACTTGGAATCTTATTACTTCAAGTGGTGCAGGTGAAGGCTGGATCAGTTTTCGACAATGTTCTCATTTGTGATGATCCAGAGTATGCAAAGCAGGTCGTGGAGGAGACATGGGCCAAGAATAAGGAGGTAGGGATGAAGCTTTCCGTGTCTATTGCCTAGAAAATCAGGTCAGCTTTAAATTCTAAACTGCATTCATGTTTCTTTGAATTTCAGGCTGAGAAGGAGGCCTTTGAGGAAGCAGAGAAAGTGAGGCAAGCTCAAGAAGAAGAGGTGAGTAATAAAAATTCAAAATTCTATGGCTTCCATAGTGTTCTTTAATAGCTTGTAGAACAGCAGGTCATGTTTTTCCAGGTTTAGGCCTTAATAACAACCCACAGGCCAGACATTAAAAACGCATACTGAGTATGAGCTAAGAACTAGTCTTTAATATCAAGGGCAGATCTGTGTTCTTGTAACTATTTGAATTAATGAGAACCTGCTACTCAATAAATTCTTATTAATTCTCTAATAGAGGACAATTCTTCTTCAGTATGTTCTAGTAGAGCCTTGGTAACATTTGATATGTGGAACCCGGTTATGTCCTAATTAATGAGAACCTGCTACTCAATAAATTCTTATTAATTCTCTAATAGAGGACAATTCTTCTTCAGTATGTTCTAGTAGAGCCTTGGTAACATTTGATACGTGGAACCCGGTTATGTCCTGTTTCTCTGATTGGTGACCACCTATCACTTGTGCTCACTAAATTCTACTTGCATCAATAATTTCCTAGAAATTTATATGAACTTTCTAGTTATGTAGCATGTTGGCCTAGTTCCTTTTTTTCCTAATGCTTCATGCATCGGTGTGTACAGGAGTCGAGACGGGCAAGAGAGGAAGGTGAACGAAGGAGAAGAGACAGGGATCGTGATCGGCGTCACCGACATAGGGATCGCTATAGGGAGAAATACAGAAGGGTACGTTATGTCCCATCTCACACTTAATTGAAGTTTTAAGGGCTCATTCTAACTAAAAGAGGACCACATGCACTTCAAAATTAAATTTATCAGGACTTCAGCAATAACGATAAAATACTATAGACTGTTCTATGTGCATGATGGGTTAAGATTTTGAAGGGTCACTGTAGCCATGGGCAGCAGAAGACTGCAACATACAACGTAACTAACACCATAGGGGGGGATCTTCAGCGGCAAGGATCTGGCCATTACCTATGAAGCGAAGGGCATTCTTCTGTTGTACTGTTGCAGTCTACTATGTCGTGGATCTGTCCTTTTTGACAATCCACTGCTGAAAAATGAGAAATCATACCGTGTATGTACTGGACACTGAAAATGGCATATGATATGTGATTACCATCCTTTTGGTGTGATGGCTAAACACGAGCTTTCCCAACTGTGAGGCGAAGCCCAAGATTGTCCAGTTGAAAGATCCTAAATATGAAATTTGGGCTATCATAAATAGATATATAACATTATAAATCACTTTCTCCTGGGAAGTAGACTATAGATGGTTCCACTGCAATTCTTTGGCTATAGCACATCCAAGTTATGACCATGAGTGAAGTCAAGTTTGGTGGTCAGGTGCTATCATCTGACAATGCAGTTGCTGCTACAATGTCACATTAGATCATACCAAGAGTTTTCCTCCCCCAAAAAATGATACAAAATTAGGCTATTCCTTTTTTAAGGGAATAGGGTGTGGCCCAAAAATGATAGAAATGATTTTTGTAGTATGTTTTAGCCAGCATATTTGAAGATTTGCATTCTTCGTTATCTTTGGAGTAGTGTTTTTCTACTCTTTAATTTGTTAATCATTGAGTTCTGGATCATTTGAATGCATTGCTAACACCCGAAAATCTTGTTAATCTTTGCAGCACGACATGATGGACGATTACCATGTAAGCTACGAACGTCTGCCCATTTAACTTATTATATACTAGCCCTATTTTTGTTATAACATTTGTTTGGTTCTCTTGCAGGATGAACTATGAGCTCCTCAGCTGTATTTTACCTTGTATCTTGGCATCAACATTCATGAGGTGAAGAAAAATTCATGAAAACTTCCCATTTCTCAAACTTCGGCTACACGTCAGCACTGTATTTCATTAAGTAGAAACTCTACTCTATTAGTATGATGTACTGTGATTGTTGTACCTCTGGATGACCCCGGTTGGTATTAGCCCATACTCATGAGCCAGTGGTAGAGGATAGATTATAGTTATGTTTAGTCTTTTTTTCTCTCCCGTTTTTTAATGTTCAAGAGATCTTCCCTTGTCAGATGTTATTATCAATAATGGATGGATTTAACACAAGAATAACATTTGGGAGATGATTGACAGCTGCTCCTAGCATTTGAGTTTATCATGGCAATTACCATCTTTTTAATAATAATAATAATAATAATAATGTTTTTTGAAGTAATTTGACCCCCTATATGGTTTGGTGAAGTCAATTCCTTCCCTGTCTCTACCTCAGGCATGTGCTGGCCACGAGTCTGAAATCAAATCAAATCCTTGCCAAATCATATCCTCCTGAAAAACTTGCCAAATTGAATCCTGAATCTACTTGAACTAAGATAACACAGCCTACCCATCACTAAAGAGAGAGAGTTTTGGCCATTGATACAATGCTATACATTGACTAATAAAAAGATTAGTCTGTTTTGTACCCTGTTCTTCCTTTAAAAAAGGAGTTACTCAAAAAATATTCAGAATAAAAGACAATAAAATCCATATTATTTACTATATATATAGAAGAAAACCTCAGAATATACTTAAGGTGGAAAAGTGGATTTGGTAAGAGTTGAAATAGGTATTCTACAAGACAATACAGCTTAAATTTGGATGAATCATAAATCCATAACACTTATCAGACATGAAAATTTCAATTCTCTTAAGTTTTCGGTTTCATATGTTCAGGTGGTTTTTTTATTATCTCAAAGGATTTAAAATTTATGGATTGTTTCAGGAAAGTTTTTCAAATATGGCACATTCAACTGTACGTAAAAATGATAAATTTGCTTTCAACTTTCTGCCTTGTGGTACCAGCAACTTTTAACATTTTCAAAGTTGCAGTACTGCAAGGCATGAAATAAAAGTTGTGGTACCAACAACTTTCTGATTCATTGCCACCCCTAAACTCAAATGAAATGTGACCAGGGATGTGTGCATGCTGCTTAATTTTAGTGGTTTAAATTTCAATCCTAGGATGCTCTTTATTTCACTCTATTTTTATTCTATTCGATGACAAACAAGCAAGCTTCTGGTATCATCGCTTCGACCATCTATCGCTTTCATTCTTCGAGATAAATAACTTGGCCAAGAAGAGATTAATAAAAGAACACTCCCAGTTTGGTGAACAAGGGAAAATTGGATTCAATGAGAAAAAAAAAAAAAAAAGATTGCTAAGGTTCATTGAAAAGGAGTTCTGGACAGAAGAAGACATGAAAATGATAAAAGTTAATGCAATGGTAGATCAATCTGTGATCACGTAACATTTAGATTTAGGGCCTGTTTGTTTGCATTAAATACGTAGGAATTGAATGCATAGGATTCATACCATTGTTAAAAAATAAACATCAAAAGGTTCATTTTCGAAATTGAGCATCAAATAATCTTTTCTCTTAGGAAAATAGAATCAATGGGAAATATATTTTCCTAAAAGGAAAGATTATTTGGTGTTCATTTTTTAAAATTCATATTTGATCTTTATTTTTATTATCCATTTATGTTATAAAACCTATGTATTCAATTCCTATGTATTATATTACAATCAACCATACAGATAATGGAATAGCCACTGCATTGTTGCAGAGTTCTCTATGTGGGCCTAATTTTCTGGCCCAGTTATTAGATAGGCTGTGTCTGTGCATATATATCGCCATGCCTGATATGTTCAACACAAAGGCTTTATATATTTGAAAATGGGCTGAGTCTGGGTTTGAGTTTCAGGCCAGTGGGCTGGACCCAAGCCTGAATATTACGTTTGATAACTAAATGATCTGGGCTTGGATCAGCTTTGGCCTGGCCTGAACCATCTTGTGACCACCTTACCTTTGGTTTCCAAAACACTCTAAACAGTGTTCTAGTGCACGCCATTTTCAGTGGGGGCCACCTAGGTGCATGACAACCAAATGAGGGAAGGGGGATGAAAAGGTTTGGACATGGATTAGCCTAAGATATGAGGTGAATCAAATAATTCTAGCTCTTCATTTTAGATCTTTAAATTTAATAGCTATACATTAATATTATTATTTTTTCATGGGTAACAAAAACATTCATTACACAAAGATTACAATGAGGAAGGAAGAAAAGGTACAAGAGTATTATACCCTCACTTCATTTTAGATCTTTAAATTTAATACTTATACATTAATATTATTATTTTTTTTATGGTAACAAAAACATTCATTAAACAAAGATTACAATGAGGAAGGACGAAAAGGTATAAGAGTATTATACCCTCACTCACCAAACACAAATAAAAGACACCACCCAATACTCATATAATGATACCCTCCCAAGGAGAAGACCTATCGACGCTCTACTTAGCTTAAGCATCGGCCATAGAATTAGCCGATCTATCGACATGACGAAGGACAACATTAAAAGAGGTAGATAAAGCCTGGATTTCATTGAATATGAATTGAAATTTCTAAAGGATGACCTTCTTTTTAGATGTCCAAGCAATTGCATTGGAAGAGTCACTTTTCACAAGGAGATCGCCAAGGACGTTCCTCGAAAAGCACTTACGAGCCTCCAAAATGACTGACACCTACATTTCATTGGAATCACAAATGCTCACATGCTTTGAAAACATAAATATGACATCATCCATCACCCTTACTATTACGAAGAACACCTCCAATTCTTGCTGGCCTTGGCTTTCCTCTTGCCGAACTATCAACATTAAACTTAAACACTCTAAGAGGGCAGAAGACCAAAAATACAAAATTCTTTACCTTAATAGGGCCACATCCCATGCAAGCTTCCCGATTATAAATAATATCATTTAAACTAAAATTGGAGACCTCTTTTATACTCAAAGTGGACTTTGATATCCTCATGTTATATAGTTATACATTATGCAAACATATTGTGACAAAAATTAACAGTGACTAATGCTTAGATAAGTGTGAAGCTAAGATAAATGCTAAAGCAAGGAAGTTAGGTATGGAAAAGGGATTAGATTGATGTGGGCCCCATGAAAAAAGAGAGATACTGCTAAAAAGAGGAAATTATAGAGAACTTACCTTCAAACATTCTTATAGCAGCACATAAGCTGTTGTTTCTTCTTCTTCTTAGCTACTATCTAGTATTCAACAGCCTTTGCCACACTCTTAGATATAAAATCTTTTTTATTATGTTGAATGAGACACATCATAATATAGGATAACAACCTTATTCTACACCAGTAATTCAAATCTCAATCACTATCCTAAAAAATACAAAGCTATAGCTTTGTGTGAGGATGCTTTTGGGTTGTGTCTGTCTAATTTAGGGTGCAAGTGCAAAATGACTTTTAGCAATAAATGTGTAAGGCGTGAGAATATAAGTATGTAATGGCTGGCTCTCTGCACACTCTTAAATAGGATGCTAGAAACTAGTATTTGTTGTTTTGCTTTTGTACAAAAGGATATCTGTCTTGTGCCAAAGAGATGGAGGTGATTGATTTTTGAGATGATTGCTTTCCAAACTGTTATGGATAAATTTGAAAATCAATATGAAAAGCCTTCTGCCAAGTATAGGAAAAGGCCTACATTTTGATGGGTACTTCAAGAAATGCTCTGAGAGAGAGAGAGAGAGAGAGAGAGAGAGAGAGAGAGAGAGCAACAGGCCAGATTGGGTTTGGGTTTAGGGCCTATGATACCAAATCCGCTCTGCGACATGTATGGGTGGCTCCGATTTCATATTGCTCACTACCACTCATAGTAGTGTATTGTAAAATAAAGGTAACTGAGAAATACACACACACTCTCCTAAGCTCAAGCTTAGGATAAGGTAAGCTCAAGTGTGTGGTGAGGCCCACTGGGGGACCCACATGGGGATGGGGGTGGGGGGGATTTCAAGGACTCATGGGATATTTCTCTCTGCAAAAATTCAGCCACAACCATGATTTCTATCACCTCAATATGGGCCCAAAAGTTTAATGGTTAATAGACCATTCAGATCGATACATAGTAGATCCAATGGTCTAGTAAATTCGAATATGACAGAAAGTTGGTGGACATGTGCAATTTATAAGGGTCATGTGGTTGGCCCCACAAGCATGAGCTTTTGAGATTTTATCCTAAGCTTGAACTTATATAAAGGGAAAGACGGTTTGGGGGTTAGGCGCAACCAAAACCAGTGTCAAAATCTAGAAACCAGACTCTCTTGAACCAGTGTCAAAATCTAGAAACCAGACTCTCTTGAACCAGCCCCATTAGCTGCATTTGAGATTAGGTGGGTTAACCCCAAGGGGTTGGTCGAGTGGTCAGGACTACGGTTCCTTCTTCTTCCAGAGCTAGAGGTGTTGGTATCGACCCCCGATTCCCCCTTCTTCAGGAATCGAAAGTTGAGTCCACTAGTGCTACCACCTTGGGGCCACAGGGGTGTTTACCCGGCTTTCCTCTGGTCCTGGAGGGATTAGTCCAACCTAAAGCGTTGGGAACCCTCCGATAGCAAAGAAAAAAAAAAAAAGGAAGATAAGGTGGGTTAGCTTATGGATAAAAATGGGTAGTGTTCAGATCAAGTTCTAGTGTACTTGAACCCAAACACCGAATCAATCATAGGGACCTATACCAAATTCAAATTTAAATTAAAAGTCCGGAGCCCTGATGTAGAACCAAATAATGGACCTAGATTGAGGCCCAATTACTTGTGACAACAACCAAATAATGGGCCAATTTGATGGACACCAGAAGGAGCAACCTCTTGTGACAATAACCTTACTAACTTTGTTGTTGGTTGGTAGCTAGGAACATGACCAAGTAGGCAAGGACAAATGGGGTAGCATCTAGCAAGCACTCATGGGCTACTTTAATAAAACTTATCTGAATCTAGAAAAGTTGCTTCCACTACATGAAGTGGGCCACACCAGATGCAAGTGTATGGTACTTGAAAGGCAACCATGCTTCCCATATCACCAGACAAAAAGCCAAACCATGGATTCTGAGTAGGTTCTTTGTGTAGGCCACCAAGGTTGCATTTCCTGGACCCCACTGCTCTGTTCACCTAAAAAGAGGGGGTTAATAATTCATCATATGATTTCTTTGTGATTTGTGTGTGACATAATCCACAAAATCATGTATGATAGATGTGGAACATGAGATCAAATATGCGAAATGATTGAAATGATTTGATCCAATGGATTGGATGAGCAGGCACACACAATCTCATGTTCATCCAATTCAATCCTCTTCTTCAGGTTACCTAGTTGGGCCCGACCCGGTTTATTTCAGGGCCTGGTTAGTATTTAAAAACTTGACAGTTCTACTTGACTCGGAAGGTTATTGAGTTGATAAACTTGGGCAAGTTCTAACTGAGTATTTTCAGTTGTATTTGGTCTGACTCATTGACTCGTGTGACTCGGTGACCCGTCAAGCCGAGTCTTCTCGCGAGTCGAAATGGATTTGAAAACTTCAGCCTGAAACTTTTTGTGCACAACCTATTCTGTGATTTATTTTTATACATTCTGAAAGGTTGATTATCCACAGACTGGGCCTGGCCCATTGACAGATCTATCTAGCACTGATTAAGTACTATTATTATCGCTAAATGCCTACTAACAAGAAATGAAAATTAGTAAGGGCAGGGAATTTGGACTCTGGATTTAAAGGAGGAAAAAGTCGATCCACTCATCTGACCAGATGAATTTCCAGGCTCAAACCAATCCAGGTCTGGCCCATTGAACACAGCCTTCTAATTGGTGCCATTTTGTTTAATGAACCAACCTGGATAACAATTTGGTGCATGGCAAGAGTAACTCCTTCAAATTCTTTAGAAAGAACATTGCATGTTGACAAAAAATGAAAAAAAAAATTTCAAGAAACTCCTGTAAATTGAAGCAAATATCTTTATTTCAATTCAAAAACATGCATCCCCTTTAGATACTGAAAGACTTAAACATGTCAAGAGAAGTGAAAAAGAGGAAAAGATTTGGTAACTATAGATCCCATCTCACATTTCATTGAAGGAGAAGACATTCAAGAGGAAGCAACAGCATTAACATGAAAGAAAAGGAAAGAAAAATGCAAGCCAGAAGCCACACAAACTCCAAGCAGAAGAAAACTGGATATGAATGGAATTCAAGTATTTATGGAGAAAAAAAGGAGAACTCCATAAACTCCTTGAATTCCATTCTAATGATCCCATGCTTTTTTTATTTCTTAGTTCCAATGATCCAAAATCTATTACCTAGTTGTTTGGGGGTGAATGCATGGTTCAAACCCTAATTCTAGGGTGTTGGTTTCCATGCTGAAACCCAAGCAACAGCTTCATCCTTCCATGTAAGGTATAGCCCAGAGTCATCCCCCTGAGCAGGTGCAAAGGACCACCCTGATCGATATCGCTTCAAGAGCGCCTTCACATCGTCAACTACATCATCACTATACCCGACCGGGGAGAAGGCCTCCCTAAGCCTCCCACACCATTGGCTCCCCTTCTCTCTCCTCTCACACTCCCCTTCACCATCACCATCACCATCACAAGCTAGCACACTCACTATACTCCTAGAGCACTCCCTCTCCAACATCAGCCTCTCATTACTAGTAGGCACAAAGCTCTCATCCAGCATCTCAAAAAACAGACTATAAAACCTTAAGCATTCCTCAAAGCACTTGTTGAAATCACCCCTAGAGCTAGTGAAATCAGCTTCCTCCTCAACCATAGTCAAGACCCTGGGCCGGAGCGAGCTAAACATGCGAATTACTGCATCCCGCTCCTCGACATTGACCCGTCGCAAGGCCCCTATGCAGTTCACGGCGATCGCCTCATCCTCCCTAAGCCCAAGTTGCTCCTCAGTAAGCTCAGCCAACCGTGCTAGCCCACTCACCACATGAAATTCAAATGGAACACCCATCAACCTAGCAAATTTCTCCATCCTTTGGCTTATCTCCCTCATGACCGATCTCGCCATGCCCGCTGTGACCACCACTGTTAGCCTTAAATGCGGCGTCTCATTGTTTCGAGTGGCCAGGGCTTCTAGCAAAGTAGGCCACTGAGTGCAAAATGTGTTACTAATGTCAATTATGTGCAACTTTGTCTCCCCCTCCAAGGCCTCCAATATAGCCCCATTTGAAGCTACATGGCCAAATGTTGTCCAAGGACTAACCTCTTGGAATTTCAATATCACCTTCCTGGAAGATTCAAATGAATGACTCTTCTCCGCGACCGACAATAAGGTTTTGTAGCAGCGTTCACCGGATTCTGTCGCCTTGCAGAAGAGCGCTTGCAGGAAATGGGATGCGAGCTTCTGGTCATAGTCTCCATAGGGGGAGGCAAGCTCGTTCAACATCCATAGAAGTTGGTGTATTTTACTGGAGTCCTTCTCTGAGATGGCGTTTGCGCACTCTCGTAGGAGCCTTGCAGCCCATTTCCCATCTGCACCGGGATCGCTTGACTCCGATGAACGGCTCGTCGATGCATGGTTGGACTGAGATTGGCTGGAGTTATTCATATTCACTCTATCATTTTCTTGTTGATTGGAGTAAAAGAAATATGATAGCTTTGGTGTGTAGAGGGTAGTGTCCATGTTAAGATGACTTCAGTGATCTTTGACACTAAGAAGCTTGTATCCATGAGAGAGAGAGAGAGAGAGAGAAACTACTGCTACTACTTATGAGAGATGTATGTGACCTTAAGTCTTTGATGGGTACTAATCTTTTTTTTTTTATTGTTGATAATTGCCCTAGCTGAAAGATAATAGTATAAGTATATTATTTAATATGAGTTCATCAAATGTTATCAGAACATCAATCTCATTGTAGTAAAACAAGATTTGGCAACGCATAAGATGACATCAAAATCATTCCTTAAATAATAAGGCTTTCAGATGCAAGTGGGCCACAAATTTGAAATTTGCAACCCCTACTGTAAGCGCAAGACAAATCTGGGGGTGGGTGAAATGTGAAGTTTTCAAGTAGAGAATTATAATTGTAAAGAATTTTGAGACTGCATGCAAAATTCTATGATGTTTTTCTTAGGAATAGCCAATGGCTATTTATAAGAAATACACAAAATAGAAAACTTATAATCACATCTATAACAAGAAAAACCTAAATGGCACAATAAATAAGAGACGCACTCACACCCCTAATAGAAAGCCTAAAAACATAAAAAAAAAAAAAAAAAAAAAATACAAAACCCAATTAGATAACAACTTAATCTAATCATAATCAAAGATATACTTATCCTTTCCATATCCAACATTGTTTAAGATATTCTCTATTATACTCCTGCTCATTCAATCACATGTACAATAAAGATAACTCAGCTTTTATCTTGGTTTAATGTCATTCCGAAACATCCATCATGCTTTGCTAGTGATCATTGTATATCCATGTTTTAGTGATCGAGCTTTGGCACTAAAAAGCTTGTATGAGAGAGAGAGAGAGAGAGAGAGAGAGAGAGTATATGTAAAAGTATTGCTAGTACTTATGAGACATATACATGAACTTAATGAAGTCTTTGGTGGGTACTAATCTATTTTAGTTAAATGAAAATTCCATAGCTGAATGATAATAGTATTTAGGATATTATTTAATATGAGTTCATCAACATTACCAACTGATCAATCTCAAAATAATGAAATTAGGTTTGGTAACATAAGATGATGTCAAAATATTCCCTTAATAATAAGGATTTCAAGAGAAAATTAACTTTCCCGGGCCGTGTTGTATTGCCCATATGAAGACAAGACAAATCATGGGGGTGGGTGAGATGTGAAGTTCTCACATCAGGGTTGGGCTAATAGTCACCCCAATTAGATAACTAAAACCACCAGTTAAAGGGTCAAATCACAAATTTTAATCGTTTTAAGGATTTAGGCTTCTCATTATTCAATCCAACAACAATATCAATCCAATCAAGATCGAGCATATAACAATTTGAAGGTGTTATATAATAAAGAATGTTCTAAACAAACCATTCAAACGAAAAAAAAAAAAAAGAATGTTCTAAACAATGTTGGATATGGAAAGGATAAGTTTATCTTAACTATGATTAAATTTGATTTGGATTATATAAGGTTAGTGTTATTATCTGATCATTAGGTTTTCTATTTATTATGTGATTCGGTTTCCTATTAAGGATGAGATTAGGTTTCCTAGAAGATTCTAAATAATGTTGGATATGGAAATGATGAGTTCATCTTAGAAAAACGGTCAGATTAAATTTGAATTATATTAGGCTAGTGATATTATCTAGTTAGGTTTTCTATTTATTATGTGATTAGGTTTCTTATTAGGGAGATAAATTTTCTAGTTTGAGTCAGATCTTTGATTGTATTATTATAAATATTCATTGGCTATTCTTATAGAAAATATCATAGAGAATATTCTAACCAGTGTTGGATGCAAAAAGGATGAGGTCTTCATTATAAACTATGATTAGATTCAATTTGGGTTATATTAGTCCAGTGTTATTATCTTATTAAGTTTCCTATTTATTATGTGATTAGGTTTTCTTTAGGGATGAGATTATATTTCCTACTTTGAGTCTATCTTTGATTGTATTCTTACTGCTATCTATTAATTATTGTTAATGAAGTTAATACACATGCTTTTGTAAGATATAGTCCATAATTTTCTACAGGGTATTGGAAGCCTGACTGTAAGGCCAACCATGGTCCTGAATGTTTCCACTTCCCTGTAATGTCTTATGCTTCTCTGCATTCTTGCTCTCCCTTAACTCCCGACTTGAGCTCCTCATCATATCATCATACTGACCCATGTATCTACTTCATATTTTTTAGAATTATGAACTTGTTGTAACTTTGTTTATCAATCTATTTTATCCAACAAAATTGTGACAACCATATCTAAGAATTGTAAGGCCAATCCTTTATACATTCATCAACCCTCAACTTTTTTTAAATCTTTTGTCGACCCTCATTATTTATACACTTCTGAAAGAATCATGACAATTCTAATCCAATGGGCCATTGGCTCCGAAGGACGGAAAGGCGTGAGATGCGGTAGTGATGGGCTCCACAGACAATATTAACTATGGAAGGGATGAGTTCATCTTAGATTATAATTAGATTAGATTTGAGATATTATTAGAGTATTTTTTTTTCCATTTATTATGTAATTAGGTCTCATATTAGAGATGAGATTAGGTTTTCTAGCTTGAGTCTATTTTTATGTTCGTATTGTTATAGATATCCATTGGTTATTCTTAATGATCAACACAAGCTATATTAGGTAGGAATTGTCAAGGATTTGGATTCATCACAAGTAGGCCTCATATTAAGAATGCAAATCTCATCTCATGTTAAAATATTAACAAAATAATTCAAATGTTGAATTTATAAAGAGCTGAAGACTTATTTTTCCTTGTTGCGATAAAGGAAAGTAAGTGGAAGTTGTGAAAGGTGTTTTGGACCTCCATTTTAGGCAATGACATTTAGTTCTATTGATATAATAGATATGAAATCTACCATATATATTGTTTTGGGCCATTTGTTTAATTGGTATTGAATTCACCACTCTTTCTTGTGTCTCACTGGTTGCTTGATTAGGAATATATACAAGAGGTCAAGGGTTCGAGGATTGGTGCCACCCTCTTCTTCACAAAAAAAAAAAAAAAAAATGGTATTGAATTCTTAGAATTTCTATGAAATGCCTTTCTATCAAAGGGACTAATAGTGAAGGATTAAATTTGAAGTTCTTCGAGACTAATAAATAATATCCTTTTTTATAGGAAGCGATTACCCACGCAAAACCGTAGTAAATTAAATCCAACCTTATGTGGTTCCATCTAAATTGAAACTCTAAGCCCATCATTCATTTCCTCTTTAGAACTCCTTCGATGAGATCATCTTTATTCTATGAATGTTATGTGTGTGTACTCCCAACAAATGTGTAAAGCCAAATCTTTTATTTCCATTTCTCATTTGTACTTTTCTTTATTATATTTCCATTTTCTTTTAGCTCTTTTGTTATGAGTCATTGGATAGAATCTAATCAATGACTGTGAAGCTTGTTACCCTTTAGAAAGCCCAAAGAAAAGAGAGGCATATTCGTTTGTAGACATTGAGAGAGAATGCTTTCTTCAAGAAGACCAAAAAAAGAGGATGGAAACTTTGTAACATTTTATTTGTAAGTGGGTTCTCTAGAGCTTCACTTATTTGGCTTCTAATCTCGAATATTAAAGATAAAGAATACTTTACATTTTCTCTTGTCAAGGTCACATATTGTGGCCAAATCATATATATCTTATCTTTACATGCACGAAGCTTTAATGCATATTGCCTTGATTGCATTTCCATAGCATTTGGCATGTGATTGATATAAGAAAATGACATTGTGAAAGTTTTGGGGGTTACCAGAATGGATACTACTTCTAATTAATCAAACCAACACACGGTAGATATAATCAATCAAACAATATATAACTAGCAATCTACCAATCACACACTATAAGAAGGCAGACACAATATTTAACGTGGAAACCCTATACAGGGAGAAAAACCACAAACCAGAAATCAAGAACTCACAAATAGTTACAAGATCTACTCACAGCTCCTTTACCTCAATATGTACATCTACATAAAGACTGCAATTGTTCTTGCATAACTTCCTGCTGCTACGACTTCCACCGTGCACCGTTCTCCTTACTTGATTTCCTCGAACCTTGTCAACCAAGATGATTTATCTTTTACAAGAGAGTAGAAGTAACAATAACCTTCTAGAGTGGCCATTTAGAATAATATCTCAATGGCTCTAGAGAAACAAAGAAATCTTTTATATGGTATTCTAACCTCAGCTCAAGAAAGAGAATTAACTTCTTATCTTATCGTTTAGGGTTGAGAGCAAACCTCTATAAAGAGCCCCAAAGTCGTGCCTTATACTTAGTGGCAGTGCCCAAGTAGAACTAAAATTGGAAAACAGAGTCTCAAAAGGAACCAAAAACATTTTAGAACTGGAGACTTTCCGGCTGTGTCTGCGTCATCCGATCGATCGGACCACCCAAAATAATTGGGGCGTGTCAAACCACCAATCGATCGCACAAAGACTTCGAACGATCGGTCATCGGTGGTTTTGCCCTGTCTTCTCTTCTTTCTTCTTTTCTTCGCTTATGCTTTTCCTGCGACACAACCACAATCCATTCTAAAATAAATTAAAAAATACAACTCAATGGACCCAGAGTTTTGTCCAACCCATGAAATTGCTAACATAAAAATACTTACACATTGTATACCAATTGTTAGTAGGAACTCCCCAATAATAATGAAATCCTAAGAATTCAATGTAAAGTAAACAAAAAGGCCCTTTATGAAATCTAAACACAAGGAAGATTGTGCAAGATCGATATTCCTTCTTTTCCATCTAAATGCACACATCCATGTAAGTATGGATAAAATACATATTTCAAAATGGTTATGCTAAATAAGGTAAATTCTTCTTTAAAACCGGATTTCAGTACACTGAATTAACCTAATTATGGTTTCTTCATGGTTGTTGATGATACATAAAAGACTACGCGCTTAGATTATTTTAGTTTGTATAATTTTATGTAGGAAATTTGACAATTCAATGCCACTTAAACACTCAATCCCCAATTTCATAACCAAGAGTCCCTAAATGTCACCAGAGTCGTTTGACTCTGGTACACTTTCTTTCCATGGATCCCATGATATCATGGGTTTTTAAACCCATGATATCATAGGATCCAGGTAGATATTCAACTTTGGGTTTTTAAACTCCCATGATATCATGGGATTGAGGGTAAAAAAGTTTTAAAAAAAAAAAGAAAAAAAAAGAGTGTACTAAGGTCAAACGATTCTGATGACATTTACAGAATTTTAGTCATGAAATTGGGATTGAGTGTTTAAGGGGCATTAAAATGTCAAATCCCCTTTTATATATAATGGGTCGTGAGAGTGCAATGTAGGGGGAAGTAGGGATAAGAAGATAGCAAGTATTTTACATAGTAAATAAAATAAGAGGCAATCAGGCATTGCATCAACCACATGGCAACATTTCATGAGCATACAAAGTATCGTATACTCAACTGCATGAAACAATCATCTTGATTAAATATATATACACTAACCGCTTTCCTGTACAGAGACATTGTCATATATGCATCTTGTTATGGAAACCACATATAAGTTAGATGTCAATTCAATCCTTCTCATCATTTTAAAATCTGAATTTTCAAAATCTTTAATCCAAGCTTACTATTCTCTGATCATGAACCATCTTCAAATCATGGGTAGAACCCTAAGAATCTTTCGCGGGTTGAAAGCGAAACGCTATATTAAATTCATTTTAAGCTCAATTAGTGATAGACCCTATTTTAGTGTTTAGATGTACAAGCCCACATCAGAAATATATTTTTATTTAAGAAGGTTGGTTAAAAAAATTCATAGGGTATCTAGATCTTAATTATTCCTTACAGATTGATTAGAGAAGAAGACAAGAACCAAGCTCTAAGGTCCTTCTAATCATTGGTGAAATGTCATTTCCTCTTCTCCCCACCTTGTAAGGAAAAGGGATGGAGTGTTCTGTTTGTGATTCCATTCATGTGGTCCATGAGATTGCATGAACATATTCTTATGTTTTCAAACACTGTGTGTACTATATGTTATATTATCTATCAATGGAGGTCTGTATCTCATTACAATTTGCTATGACATATGGACCATGACCCACATCACATGTCTAAACAAAAGTAGAACAGTGTGAACTTTCTTAGTGATGTTACATGCCTCCACTAGCTAAAGACTATAGATAAAGATCAGGAAATGTTAGTGCATAGACCTGAGTAAAGAAAGGTATTATGCCATTGATCATAATACTAGTCTGAAGAGTACATGATGCTGTCAAACCTACCGACTTAGGAAAACAAGAATAATTCTTTTAACCATATAAAACTGAAGACATAATCTATGCTAGAGAGCGACAGAAAGAGAACTGTAATTGGGAAAGAGTGTTTGAGGTTATGACAATGGTGCTAATCCAAGATGGGATCAATGTCGGCTCTACTTTGAACATCTTTGCACATTCTGATGGTTGTAGTCATTACAAATAGCCTACGAATGCTAACGATGTCTTGATATCCCAATCCAAACTCTCCAAGGGTCACGAATTAAGACCTTAAGCAGGAGATGATCTCACAGTAATTATCGAACTTCATAATCTGATGTGGGCCTTGTGGCATGTGGACCGCCCAATTACGTACTAACAAATAGAGATACAACTCTCGAAGAAAATAAACTATTAAACATGACATTCCCTACATGGATCTAACGGAGGACACGGCCCTAAACAGATTTTATTGGCGTCGTCAAATCCATATAGCCGACCCCACTTACTGGGATAAGGCTTGGTTTGATTTGGTTTAGAGATACAACTCCCGAAGTAAGCAGCCGGATTTACACATATGGTATCTCTAAATTATAAATGATGCCCAAGAGATGTATGCATGTCCATCTGTGAATGCCATATAAAATCATATATATAACTAGAGCATGAAAAATATAACACTGCTTGTAAAATAAAGTTCCATAGAAACATAAAATGTAACTTGTTTGTCTTCCAAACTAGAGAATCCTATACATATACAAAATCATATTCTCTCTACTCATCAATACTAAGATATATATTGCTTCAATATTACAGTATGATTACCAACACCGACCCTCCCACCTACTTTTTCAAAACAGACATTGCATATCATCTGCTTTTTCTCTTTTTAGAAAGGCAACAAGGAAAGATATGAAGGGACATCACTTAATCAAAACCTTGGACATGAAGCATGCATTTTCATTATTTAAAAGTCAAAGGCCTTTTGAAGGTTTTCTTTCTTTCAATACTTGTGATCCCAACATGTCATTATTTTTTAAATGATTTGCCTGCGTTGCTGCGTGAAAAGCATGTCCACTTTTTGATATATTATTTTAGAAACTAGATTTTAGACAACGCAGGCAGTTATATCAAATGGGCTTGCTATGTTACTGGTTTATGTTGCAAAAATGTAGAGACTCATCACCCTAAACTTTAAATCTTGAATTCTAAATCCTTTTACCATATTATTGGAATGATTTTTATTATAAATGATTGAATGAGCTTTCTATATAGTATTATTTTTTCCTTTTTCTTTTTTTTTTTTTTTTCTATATGGAGGACTCGAACTCCACCCTCTCTCACACACCCCAGTTGAGCTATAGCCCGGACCCAAACTTTGGTTGTTTCTATGGAGAAAGAGGTTTTAATCCATTGATACACACTACAAAATGCCCAGGCGGTTTTTGTTAAAAAAATGCCCCATTCCTCGGTCAATAGGATGCATCCCCACATTCCTAATTTATCATTTAATGCATGAGAGAATTTGAAATAAGAATAAGGGAATTTTGAGGAGAATTTCAAAACTCATCTTTGCCCAAAATTTTCAAAGTGTTGATTTTGAGAATCCATTAGGTTACGTTTTGCAACTAAATCTTTAGGGAAAAGATTTCGGTTTTCCTAAAGTTATGGTAAATCCATATTTGGCAATTATAAATTCCTAAGGATTTGGGCGAATATAAATCTTCATTTGTTAGGATTTTCATATCCTACCACCCCTCATAAGATTTGAAAATATTCACTTAAGTGGATTTGCATACCGAATCCTATTTTTTTTAGCTATATGCATTGACACGCACCAATATCAATGTGAAATCCTCAACTATACAAATCCCCAGTGATGAATCATTATTCAAGTGGTAGTAAAGAATCGTCAGATCTATTGATTTCTCACCTATTACTAAAAATGCTCTTAATGAGGCCACTTATGAAAAGCACAATGTAGTCATCTTTCATTGGCCCTTACTAATTCTCACTCCAACAGGAATTGAGCTAACCTTCAAATTCATTACTATAAAAAAAATTTAAATTTCATAACCTAATGGTGGACCCAACCTTATATGAGTGAAATTTGGTGACGGTTATAAAAGATGAGGCCATTTCATTTGATAGGCTTAGATTTTTCCTATGGGACCCACGAATGAGTATACAACTTTCTTATGACTCCTAAAAGAAATTGAAAACCATAGCTGACTCTTCCCCTAGTCGAAATTTCAAGGTGTCATGGTCATTTACTCATTTCTAATGATGTGGCTTACTCTCCTTGGATGTGAAGGAATCTCTCCTTTCGACCATGGGCAGTTTCTAGAATATATATATATCTATATATATATATATATATATATATATATATATTGAGAGAGAGAGAGAGAGAGAGAGAGAGGGGCTTTCCTAAGCACAAGCTTAGGATAAAATTCTGTAAGCTTTTGCTTGTGGGGTCAACCCTTTGTCCATCCAAATGGACCAAACACATAACCCCTCCAACTTGCATGTGTCCACCAACTTTCGATCAGATCTGAATTTACTAGACCGTTGGATCGGCTGTGTACCGATCTGAATGGACCGTTGACCATTAAACTTTTGGAGCCCTGACGGAGATAATAGAAATCATGGTTGTGGCTGATTTTTTGCTAGGAGGAGAGTCATAGGGAGTCCTTGAAACCCCCCCATCCCCATCTTCATATGAGTCCCCAGGTGGGCTCCACCATACACTTGAGCTTACCTTATCCTAATCTTGAGCATTTTCAAAAACTCTCCATTTCAAAATAGGCATTTTTTCCCTCTTGATTTGTCTAATGAGATAATGTCACCTCACATTGTACATGCCAATTCACATTGTAAGTAGCAATGTAATTGTCAATTGTTTCTCCTCTTTAAAGGCAATAACTATCATTCAATCTTTTCCTAACTTTTCTCTTGCTTAAAAAAGTAGGTATTGCTTCCATTACATTCTTATGTTTTTTCTATTTCAAAAGTTGGAATATGGAAAGAGGATGTGCATTTGACCCAAACCTTTTTATTTTTTGTTCTTTATTTTCTAAAGTGGGGCACACCCTTGATAAAGCCTTTGACATAAAGAATTAGATAAATCCAAGCCTTTCAATTCACCTACCTCCTATGAATTTGTATTTTGTTCCCAATTTGTCACTAATATGATCATTTAACTATCAATGAATTTAATAAAAAAAAAATAAATGGGTCCTACAGATAGATTTCTAATAATGTTTCCAAGCTATGAAGCAAATAATTAACACCATGCTTATAAGTGGGTCATATAAATACCTTATTTTCATTGCCATGCTACACACACACACATATATTTCAACAATGTAATTATAGTACCTTTTTCATTTTTTCAATTTCCCTTTTTTATTTTTTTATTTTTTCCCCAATTCTACCCAGAGAAAACCTGAAAGTTTTACAAATCTTCCTAGATTTTCTTGGCATCAGAATTTGTTCAAAACAAAAACTTCAAGACTGCACTTGATTGCCCATGTTAGGTAACCCTTGTGCCTTGTATATGAGATGATGTCTTTCCAGAAAATAATTAAAAACCTAATAAATATTAAAAAAAATAAGAATGCATGACCATGACTATTACTCACCAATTCCTTATAACTGTTAATTTTTGTCCTGTTAAATAATATTTAAGATGAGGTCCACCCTTGATAGCTGACACCCTAGTGAAATACACTATATCTAGATATTTTAATCTTGGCTAACATTTCTTTAACAAACTAAACCTCTCCCCATTGAAACTCTGAATTAGTAAGCACTAGAGTAGTATACAGCCATAGCTTAATGGGTCACTTGTACATTACAAACTGCAGCATGTCATGAATTATATTAAATTGTGAGAGAGAATGGCTGAGTGTAATAAATATTCATCTGTACATTATTTATTCATGGCATCACATCTCTATAGAAGGGTCATGACTTGCACATACAAACACACATATGAAAGCATGTTAGCATATAATTTACGAGTGACTTCTCCCAAACGTCACCAAAAAAAAAAACCACCCATGCATTGGTCCATTCCATTCAAAGAGATGTCTCTAGCTTATGTTTGTAATATGTCAGAAGGAATCCTATAGAAAGTAAGGAGGTAGCAGCCAGAGAAAACTACATGCATATAGTCCATAGTCGTCTTTGTTGAAACAAATAATTGTAGTAGTAGTGGTAGGGCAGCAATTTATTCTATTGATCAATAGGTTATACAAACAGGACCTCTCTCTCTCTCTCTCTCTCTCTCTCTCTCTCTCTCTCTCTCTCTCTCTCTCATTTCATTTGTGAATGCTGACTATTTTCTTTCAAATCTGTGGCCACTTGCATCTGAAAGTCTTATTATTAAAGGAATAATTTTGATGTCATCTTAAGAGTTGCCAAATCTTGTTTTATTATAGTGAGATTGACTTGGGTCACATACATATTTCATTAAGTAGCAGCAGTAGTTTTACTCTCTCTCTCTCTCTCTCTCTCTCTCTCTCTCTCTCTCTGTGTGACCTACTGAGTTCATGAGCCCACATAATGGATGGATCATGCCGAAAAATACTATCGGATTGGTAGCATTGTTGAGATGGATGATTTATACAGTGGCCTAATTCACAAGAAAAATCAAGAATATCTTCTGTGAGTAAAAGCTTCCCATATTGGAGATTTAGAGCTTGACCCATTCATGATTAGTTAGGCCCACGAAGTGAATGATATGTAAGAGTGGCCTCCTGTCATTGGGCATTGTGTATAAATTTTTTCGAAATAAGATATGATGACAGACCACAGACTTTTCTGTGTTCCCAAAGAGAAAAAAAAAGGAGCAGTGTGATCTGCTAGGACCCTAACATAGTGTGGACTGAATCCTGCATTGGTATTCCTACATGCACTGCAAATGATTCAAAAGAGATTGTATATGGCAATATGTAACTGTAATTGGACAATCAAAGGCATCTAATAAGGGGATTCTGTTAGATTTTAGAACAATTTGATCAGCCCATTCTGTTACTAGGAGGCACCAATTGAATGGGCCGTCATTGTCATCTAGTCACCTGATATCTATTGTTACATATCTATCTCTTATTATTTAAGCCCCTCGTCTCCTGTATGCTATAGAGTAGGTCCCACCACCTTGGATAAATCGAAGCCATTCGCACTCACCTAAACCCGGCCCCTCCCTCTCCTGAATTGGCACTCATTCCAATTTTAGACTGATCCAATCATTAACCATAATTAGATTCAATCACAAAAGTAACTGGAATTACAGCATCATTAACTTCTGAGACTTTAAGATTTGAGGGTTAGGATTATCTACATAGAGTGGTAACTCGGTCTGCTCCTATCCTCAATTTGCCTCCACTTACAATCTACCAGTACCACCCTCAAGTTTATCCATGTTAGGTGGAGCCAGCAGGTTAACAGTGCCATAGATGAATATCAATTAGCAAGGGCGTGTTTGTTTGCATTAGAAGACACGACAATTGAAAAAAGAGAGTGGTTAAAACCGAAAATAGGCCAACTCTATGTTTGATGCTTTAGCTAAGCAGGGGGTTGAGAGGCGTTTTCCTTTGGAGGTTTTGTCATGTAACTGTGGTGTGGGTTTGGGTATGATGCTCTTATGCCTATTTTCTTGTAGAGTTTTCTTTTTCTATTCTCTTTTCCTTTAATGCCATTTTCTATTTCTAATAAAAAAAAATGAAGATTAAAGGTGAACTTCTAAAAATGTACATCGAATATTAGTTTTTTGTTAGGGAAATAGAATTGAAAGATGTGATTTGATGCTCATTTCCAGAAATTTACCTTTGATGTTTATTTTAGGGGGATTTACCAAAAAATTCCAATTAAAAATGGGAACCACAACTGAGGACCCCAAATATTTTTAATATCAAAGGAGGACTCCTGCCCAAATTTCCCTATTTTTTCCATTTTGCCCCTAATTTGTTGATGTCAATGAAACCCTTATGTACCAAACCGATAGAAGAGATAAAGAAGAAGGAAAAGAAGAAAAGCAGAAGAAAATTTCCTGGAGTTCACTGAAACCACACCTCTATTTATCTCCAACCCTAGATCCTCTTCTCATCCATTCTCATCTTCTTCATTTGTCTTTATCTTTTCATCACCCAATTTTTTTCTTTATCTCTTTTCATCATCTCTATTGATATCCTTCTTTTCATCAGTTGAACTGACACCACTTCCTAGCTTCTCATCTTCTCCATTCATCTCCATTTTTCCATCTCATGAGCCCACTGTATTTCATTGTTCTCTGCCTTGTTTACCTTCCTCTCCATCTCGTCATGTTTTTCCTTAGTTCACAGTGTAAGATAGAGTTTTTGTTGATGTCGACAAAGAATTTGTTAAGAAGATAAAATTTGTCAATATCTACGAATATAGACCAATAGCCATTTTTTAATAAAATTCGTCAATATCTACGAATATAGACTAATAAAATCATGTAAGTTAGAGTATTTGTCGATGTCAACAAAAAAATTGTTGGTATCATTATAAAATTTGTCGATATAAACGAATATGCACTTATAGCTATTTTTTGCTTCATACTATAAAACACAATATTCGACAATCACCTCTTCTTCTTTACTAGAATAGTAAAAGTCAAGTAAAGCCTCCATTTACCAACAAGAGGTTACATCAAAAAGCACTTTAATTCAAAATTCCCTCCATCTTTTTAAAAAAAAAAAAGTAAAAAAACAACCACCTTTATCCACTAAAAAAAAATCCACTTAACTATACAAAAAATCAAAAAGATTTTATACCAAACAACTTAAAACAAAATACCATCATAACCTACTAATATTTTATTCCCTCTTGATTTTATGCTTTACTTCACTTCAGTTCATTGATTTTTAAAGGAAAATTACCAAACAATTAGTGGAGATCTCCTTTTCTTCCTGAGGGGAATCCTCATATTATCCTCCAAACCAATATTATCCTCCAAACTGATATGACATTTTCTTTTCGGTTGGACTTCCCCATTGGGTTCGATTTGGGGAAGAGTGGAGGAAAAAGACGATGAAAAGCTGTTTTTCTAGCCTGCAGAAAGTTGACATCAACCCACATCTGTTTAGGAGAGAGTCGATATCAACCCTCAAAAAATTAGGTAAAAAAAGGATTTCTCGGCAGGAATACGGTTTGGTAAGAGATAACCTAAAATGACCTCTTTAGCCTAACGTGCATCTAAAGTGTCTTCTTTTTTTTTTTTTTTTTTTGTTAAAATCCTGTTTTCAATTTCTATATATTTTAATGCTATCCAAAGAAAGGTAACTGTTTTTTATTTTTCGGATAAATAAAAAGGCAACCATAGGCAGAGGAAGATGGGGAAACCAACTCTCTCCAGTTGTCACGCATAAAAAGCTGTGCAATGGTTGGAAGTCATGAAAATCTGAAATCTCCATCTGAACACCACTCAACAAACCCCACCTGGTAGTGAGTGTTATATCTTTTGTGTAAACACATGTTTCATACTCTTACTTTTGCTCTTCTTTTTTCTAGATTTCAGGACTATGTCTCCGGTTCAATGGTAGTCATCTTTTTTAGTACGAAGCTACAGTCAACTTTTTGGCTGATGACAACTACGTGACAGAGGATGACGGAGGATCCTTAGGGGAGCAGTTTGTGTGACTTTTTTCAAGCATCAGTACATCAAAGAGTGGATTGGGGTTTAGATAAACCACCACTAGAAGAGGCCACGCCCAAGCAATTCAAAACCCAGGCCACAAATGTAATCAAGTCTTGTAGGTCACTTAGATTTAAATCTACTGTTTTTTAACCCAATTTGACTTGAATGTCTACCACCAAAGCTCCTACTTAAAGGTCATGTTTATATCACAGGCCTCCATCATAGATTGTCTTGACATAAAATAGTTCATAACTAAGAAAAAGAGGAAGCTCAAAATGGACCCTGCAAACCAACTTCAATAGAGTACTCAGATATAGCCCAACAAAACTGTTATTCCCCTTCTGCATGTCTTGATCTTGGATCCTAATACTTAATCCAACCTGACCTTACTAAAGAGAGTCTTGAATTCTGAAAAGTGTTCACATCATAAATAACACCTGGTAAGATGTTCTCACTGAATTTAAAACATTACAGGGGCAGTTTTTATATAACTTATAAGCAATTCAAAAGAACAAGAAGAGTTGCCGAAGAATTTGATCTTTTGCATGCGTGAGAGAGTTCTAATGCTTCCATCCCTTTGAATGCCCATCCTCCATGTAAGGCTCAAGAAATCCAATGAACTGAAACAATACAAGGAATACAGTCATTTTGCAATGATGAGTTTCTCCTCAAACATGAATTGGTGTCAACAGTATCTTTGGAAAATATGACGATACCAACCAATCAGATGAAGCTCAAATGCAGTTGTCACAAGGGGACCAGATAAGGACACAAGATTCGCAGTAATTTGTACAGTTTGAAATGTTTTTGCCAGAAGAAAGGGTCAATATCATTTCAGTCATGAAATAATAAGCCGGAATCAAATCAAATCATACTCTAACCATGTCAAAGTAATCTATTATTTGTTAAGCCTGAAATTTTGCCCCTCTGTAGCCTATCCTGTGGGCCAGAGAATACACAACCCAGATCCTGAGCCAGAAATAGACCCGCTTGGTCTGATCTTCAATATATACATGCTCCCAAAACACATCCAGGTGTAACCCAACTATTTGTCAGACTAAACCACGTATGCCATTTAGCAGTCTGAAATATGAAGCCCAAGACTAACCTATAATTAAATGTACCGATAAATCTGCATTGCCACTCCAAAAATGGTTCTAACCCATTTAACTGCCAGCCTAGACCAGGAACAAGCCATCTCTCAGGATGAAATATGAGATTGAAGACCAACCCACACCAGGCCAGGCCAAGAAGACGAAGTTGTCCAATTGACCAGCCACATCATTCGACAGAGCTATTTAAGGAACCCTAACACAACCGCATGGAGCAAATCAGCATGCATTGTATCAGATAACTAACAGTAACCGTCATGAATGAGGATTAAAAATGTTGCCATATGGTGAGTTCTGGAAGGGTTTTGATCATTCAAGAATCCTGCACGGCTACAATTTTAATAATTTAAAAAAAAATGTCAATCAAGTCACCTAATTCTAACCAACACAGTGGGACACACCAACACAGTCGAGTCAAGTCAGTTTTGGGAGTTCTAGAACTTTGCACTATCTTCAAAAGTCATACATCAGCATCATCCGTCTTTCTCTGCTTTAAACGCCCAGTGACATCCCAAACAGAGATTTATTGATAGACTTGACTGACACAGCAACAATATATTAAAACAACTCACACTGAGATTGTTGGGCAGTGGATAGGGTTCTCACAAGCGGACTGATACTAGGCCCGCCAGCAATCCACATACGAATTTTTCCATCTTCCCTAGTCTTCTTGACTTTCAAGAATACAGGTGGGTCCCAGAGAAGGCGGCCTTTTCCCTTAAAACACCCCATGTATTTTGCAGTCAGTCTCATGTTTGTGCGAAGAGAAAAAAAAAATGCCCTGCCTTCTGCAGACACGAGTGAAGAGGAACCCATTGCTGTTTTTCTTTGTAAAGACAACCTATCCTGTTAATTCATTAAAATTTAACTATAGGACTAGACGTACCTTTGAACCATCTCGAGACCACCGTGCACCATATCCTTCAGCAACCCTAATCTCCAAAACACAGTCATGAGGTTGGACTATATGGATATTCATCCAACAACAATGAGTTATAATGTGGCTGATGACTTTCAAGGCAAGTACATTTTTATTTAAATCTGGGGCAAAAGACGTGTAATGATTACTATTATAAGTGCAATAAAGAAAAATGAAAGCCAACATCCTTGCAGAAGCAAGTTCAACGTACAATAAACATAAAGCAAATGCACATAGTTTTACATATAATTTGCTAGCTACATGTAAAAACAATTTATTTGTGAACTCAAACAGAACGGATGTATGAGGAAAGATGACTACCGCTTCCACCAAAACTACCCCACCACCCGTTGCTGGTCCTGTTAACATGTTTAGATAACGCCCTTGCTCCACTAGTCAGGGTACTGCCTTTAACCTCCAGCAAAACATGAAAATATGGGATCAAGCATAAGAAATATGGTATGGTCTAAGAAAATTCATGATCAGAAACTCATTTGGTTTGTTAAAAAGCAGTAAAGTCTCTGTAACACAATGGGCTTTTTTCTGACTCCAGCCAATGAAGCATACAGTATCAATTTACAAATATTGCTCCAATAAAATAAATTTCACAACAGAGAAATAATTTCAAACTTAATAACGTAGCAAGCATATGAAATATGGTCTAAGAAACTTCATGATTAGAAATCCTTTTGTTTTGTTAAAAAGCAGTAAAGTCTATGTAACACAATGGGCTGTTTTCTTTGACCCCAGCCAATGAAGCATATGGTATCAATTTACAAACATTGCTCCAATAAAATAAATTTCACAACAGAGAAATAATTTCAAACTTCATACATTAGCAAGACAAAGGTTGCACAGAAAATGTGTCTGAAAAATAATCATACTTTAAACATTTCCTAATGTTGATATCCAAAAAGTAGGTAAAAAAAATATGGAATTCCACTGAGAATTGATATCTTACATTCGGTTTATGAGGCACTATAAATGATGATAGGAGAGCTGAACGTGGTGGAGGAAGTGCATCAGGAACTGTTCCAGCAGTATGCATCAGACCTAGAAGACTACCAACCCCATCAAAGCTCAAACCCTGGAGAAAGTGAAGGGCATTCATAATATAAGATATGGACTGCTATCACTACAATGCAAGTGCTTCTGGAACTTGAATTAATTAATTAGTTCTTCACTTAATTTACACAATACTGACTAAAAAGGGAAGAAGAATAAGATCCCTCGTGAGAAGAACCTATAGTACAAATGAGAGGCGCTCTTTGTTGCAACCACAATTTGCAGATGTGAATTATGTAAGTATGTAACCAATTAAAATAAAAAAATGAATAAATGAAAAAGAATAATAAGCCTCTCTATCATTGAAATAGTTCTTGATCCACCCAAATTGTGCTAGTGGAAGATGAAGCCTAATGCAAATGACGAGGGAAAGAAGAAAGAATGTATCAAAGGTTATACAAAATCATTCCTATGAAACAATACAGCTGGCAGTGCACTCACATGAACTATGCCGGCCATAGATACATAGGGTTGAGCATCTGGTCTTGAAACAAAAATTGCAAGGACACCATTAGTTTTTTCCTTCTCTTGTGTGTAAAACTGCCGGTAGATTTGAACACCTGAAATGTATGCATATTCTTACTTCTAAGATTACTCAGCTTTCAAACCGCATATCACAAAAACAATGAATATCAGAAACTTCGGGTTGAATGTTTTTTTAATCAATTTGTTCTTTCACTCAATTTTCATGATCACCTAAGGGCACATTTGTGTACACACCCTTTCCGCGGAAAGGGGATATTGCCACATCAACAAATTCCATAGAAATGGAAACCTCGGAAAAGGATTTCCGTAGAATTTAGAAACTCATGTTTAGTGCAAAAAAAGTTTCCTCGTTGAATTGGTGCTAATGTTGTTTGGTGCGGTTGTGGATTCCTTATAGAAAATTAAATTTTCTTATTTGGTGAAACAATTTTTTGAAGAAAAATAACATAACATGTATATTATTTATTCAACATCAAATAATAATTCATTTAAACAAATAAAAAATGAAAGAGTTGTAGACTTGTAGGGTTTTGGGTTGAAATGGACACGAGTGAGAAGTTTTCCAAGAAAATCCATTTCCCATACCACCCCCACCCTCCCACATAAGAAAACCATTTCCACCATTATAATGGAAAATGTTGACGAGGAATGAAAGCGTTACCGTGGAATTGTTCCGCAACAAATGCCTGAAAAATGGGTTTTCCGCGGAAAACCATCCACTTTTCCTCGGAAAAGTGTTACACAAACATGCCTAAAGCATCAATTTGTTTTTCCCCTTGATCAATGATTCCAATTAAGCGATAAAAATAAAAAATGCAATTCATAGTACTTGGCATGGAAATATTCAAAAGAAATTACAAAAACAGGTTAAAAGACCTGATGGATGTCGATGGTTATGTAATTTTATCCTTTGTCAATGTGTACCCTATCCCCTATCCCTATAGCTTAGTCTCTAGGAGGAGGTTGGACATGAACTTGTTCAAGTAGATGTCCCATTTCCATGGTTCAGTTCTTCAGATACAGGAAGCAACACTAGCAGATGCTTCCTTAATCTCATCATACACCCCCAACCCCTCCCCAAAATTGGGATTATGCCAGTGATAAATCTCCCTGCTAAAATCTCTATATTCCTATGTTGAAAGATTCAGATTCTCATAGCCTCTCAAAACAATTAAAAGAACAAAGAGCTATTATATATGTAAAATATACCTTGCGTCAATGACGATGTTTTCTGGCGAGATTAGTATAATCTCTTGTTATTAAAAACATAGGTTTCATGAGTTAAAAAACTTAAAATTGCACCATGCATAGAGTGCCTGCCATACGCTTCTTTGTATAGCCAACTTTAAGTCTGTAAATAGAAGCCTCTTAAGATCCCAACTGAACACAGGAAGAGCCATGTGACAGGCTAAATATTACCATTTGAATCTACCTCTTCCTCTCTAACTAAATTATAAGATCCTCAAAATTGCTTTAAGCTGTGTTTAGTTCGTTGCATTTTTTAGGAGCACAAAAGTTTCTTCTGAGTTTCTCCTTTTGTGAAGTCTTGATAATATGGAGTAAATTTCTTTTGCCTCCCATTCATTAAGAAGTAGATACTTGAATGAAAAGTTTGCATGAAATCTCAAAGTTGAAGTTTTATGCTGTTATTACCTTCTTCAATTGTTTTTACTCCAGGAAGAATGTTAGCAAGACTCTCTGCTTTTATCATCTCAAAAAATGATGCATACCATTTGACATGCTGCAAATGACAAGAACTCTTGTGCATCAACAGATAGCAAACTAGTATACTGAAATTACATGTTCAGTACAATTCTGAAACTCTCAGTCTGAAAGCAAGGGAAAATTAGAAAATTGGTATAAACTATGAAGATGCAGGAAACAACATTTGTTTGATTTCTCGAACAATTCTTGCACATATTTTCTCCCATGAGTTTCAGTTTGTCCATACTTGGTGTCAAAAATCAAAATAATCACCCATGCAGAAAAGCATTGAAAAGACAACGTAGCCTTACACAAGTCCTTTTTTTAATGGTGAATTTATTAAACATGAACTTCCACAGTATCAGACTCTGGCAGTGCAAAAACTGACTTCTCACAGGGTCATATAAAGTCCAGAACCCTTGTGTTGCAACAGACCTTTGAAAGGCACATGATGTATCTATGGATTGTGTTGGTCCAGACCACATTCATGCATGTATCTACGGCTCTATGGGTCTAGGCGCCTCATTAATCTCATAAGAGTGCAAAAATACAAGATCGTGTCTGTAAATCTTCCACTGAAGCAGAGTACCATGCCATCATGTCCTCTACTTCTTCGGAGATTATTTGGCTTCATCGACTACTATCCGAATAGGGATTCCCTCAATACCATCCAACTCCACTTCGTGCAATACAAGTGCTATTCAAATAGTGGCAAATCCAATCTTTCTCGAAAGGACCAAGCACATTGAAGTTGATTGTCATTCTAGTGTTTGATGACAAAACCATTACTCTCACACCCATACATGCCTTCTAATCTCCAAGCTACTGATATTTTCACAAAGGCATCAACTCGTGACCAGAGTTGGAGTTATCATGGAGGGTCCCTTGTGGTGGTAAAAACATTACCTCTCACACAATTCGTGAGAGGTACCTCTTAGCAGAACGTAACCAGTCCATGGTTATTGGTTATTTTATAGTTTTATGGTTAAAAAAAATTACATACTATAAAGTCAATCCAAGAAATTACTCAAGTTCCTTAAAGTTTAAATTAGTAGACCAAGTAGAAGTAATATCTTGGGCAAAAGTAATAATAATAATAAAAAAAAAAAAGAGGAACTTCTGGTGCTTTAGGGTTAGACCTATGGAAATGCCGCGGGAAGAACTCTGGAGCATTTGTTAATTAATTTGACTTTGTCAACCTTTTTGAGCTGATCCTTTTTGTATATCATTCTCTTTATTATTTGTAGTCAGTTAACTTTCACAAAAAAAAAAAAAAAAAAAAAAGCATAAATTACTTGATAGCATGACAGTCCCCATGTACATATTTAAATTACTGCGCTGTTGGCACCACTATTCAGGCTTTGTGAAGCAGAAGGATGCCTTAGTGTACAATTTTTGTGTTTAAGCACTATGTACAATTTGCTAGCCAGTCTAAAGTTAAGTTGGTTGAGATCTTGAAGCACACTCTGGATGATTATTTGCATTAGCAGGACACCCTCACCAATGTTAAAGGGTAATGTTAGATGTAAGCGTAGCTTAGTAGTAGTGAACAAAGTGGTGACTCGTTTCTCAAAATGTAAGACGACTATGTGGCCTCCTTCTTTTATCATCATAAATGCTGAACTTGTAAAATCAGGTTAGCAAATAAAAGCAACGAGAGAAACATAACAACTGTATTACGAATATTTCATGAGTCCATCATATAAAATATACTGTTATCACCTGAACTTCAAGCAATAGACATTTATTGACGAGCAGCAAAGTTCCTGGCGCAATTCTGAGGATTAACAAAAAGAAAAGAGGAAAAACCTCAAGGTGAAGCAGAAAGCCTCAATCAAATAATATCCATAAATATAAGAAAATTCAGCTGGTTCCAACTTTTGGGAACAGTAGTCACATAACAGCATGTTAAAAAAAGCCATGTCCCCAAACTGAATTACTAGGAAAAAAAAGAATGACATATAATAACGAACACCTGTAAAGTTATTACTCAGTGACTCATTTCCATTGAAGAATAAAACGCATATAATCTTTAACATATTATACAACTGTAGAAGCCAGTCCCTGTATAGTTCCTTATGCTCCCTCCACCAACTACAATACTGCGATTCTGTGACTCCAAGTTAAACTCTCTATCAGTTTAAGCCTATTTCACATTGTTGGTAAGTGTTCCAATTATAAATTCAAAATGCCAAATCATTGATAGTTCAGTGGCAAGCACCTTGGTTTCACTAGAGAAACCATGGATTGGTCCCTGATCCTCACATTGAGAGTATCACTCCTGGACCACTGATCCAGTCTAGCAAAAATAAAAAAAAATAAAAAATTATCACTCTCAAAACTATTAGCATTCAACAACTTTCAAAAAGTGCAACTCGGGCACATCTGACAATTGACAACACTGCTTAACAACAAAAAAAAAGTGACAACACATGCTGAAAAAGATGAGGCTTCCCTGTCTACCTCAGTATTACAACATTGAGCCATCTAGATTTCCCTCAATGAAACTTACAACTTAAGGCTGCACAGCCCTGCGGTAGCAGAACTTAAAATGCCAGCTAATGAAGGTGCTAAACTAAACTAAGTCAAGGAGAGAACTCAGGCATGCTTCGGTTACTTGGTTATTTCTTCATATTATTATTACATATTTACATTAGTGTCTGCAAGCACTTACTAGGGTAGGACACTGGGATTCAAATGACTTACCTTAGATTTGGATTACTAAAACCACTATCAAAATAGAAAATTGACTGATGCAATAAAATGTAGAATGTGTGTTGATGACTTGCTGTGACATTAAAAACAAACACTAGTACCCTTTAATGCTGAATGGCACAGCATCTTGACTTCACAATCTCATACAAACTACCCAAAACTTTTTAATACATGACCTGAACCCAGAACCTTGTGGTTGCAACAATGAGCATCTTCCAACTCTGTTGCATGATGTTGGTTGCGATCATGGAGAGGCAAACATAGTCAGGGGTTAGTTAGTTCACCACAGAGAACATTGTTAGCCCAAGATGATTTTGGTAGTTGCAGGAATTTGGCTTCTGGTTTATTATTGTGTCTCACTTTCTAATCTGAATTGATATCTTTCTAAATAGTATAACATTAAATAGGTACTACAGAATCTAGCCAACAAATGTCTTTCAGATCTGAGTACTAGCAGAAATAAATAAGAGATATACAAGTAAATGGAGATTTAACCCTCAGTAAAAATCTAGCTGTATAGATTGCAAGCTTCCAACCAAAATACAGTTTTATTCTAAATGGAAAATTACAGTAATTATGTTGGGAAATCTGTAAACATGAGCAGGTGCATAATTTCCAGTTAAAGCATGCACACATACACAGGCACTTTATTCTTACCGGTTATAGTCACCTACAGCGCATCTCCCTTCTATTGTTTTTAGACCAGCTGCAGGCACCTTCAGATTACTCAGAAATTAAGTTGGTCAATGATGAAAATCACAGACAGAAAAAACCAATGGTGTTTAAATACATCTGGAAAAACAAACATTTAGGCCAACTTTTGTTTTTGAAAGGGGGAAAACATTTATGTGTACAGTCAGACAACCAAATATTCAAATATCTGGCAATATCCGTGAATGGAAAGTTGGAAATAAGCATATGACTGGCAGTCACAAATCTCTAAACCATTTTTACCACAGTTGAAGCCAACCAATATCAAATTTACCCATATAAGAAAGTACAGCATGGGCTCCCATAAAATCTTCATAGTAAGGAAAAAGGAACTAGATTGATCAATGGTTATATATTACCTCTTAGTTGTGAGAAAAAAGGTTCCTGGACATGAATCTCAAAACCAACTGCCTTCACCATCTAACAAAGCACAAGTTCAATGATATCGCGGTAACTAAAACATGCACTTTCCAACCAATAGTCCGAAGAACATATTTAGATCGCATAACACTTGTTATCTTACTTTTATCAGTTCAGATCCCTTATCCATAATCAGCTTACTCCATTCATTCTCTTTCTGATTCAAAAATTCGCTTTCCTGAATCTGTGCCATTGTGTTGGATGCTTTACAAAAAGTTCCAGAGGTTATACAATCATGTAAAGTTGATGCAAGATGCCTGTATAAAGGATACATTGGCACTCCTTCAGAATATTTGACATCTGTCAATAAAAGAAATGAGGTATTCATCACCCAAAACAAATCAAACAAAATTTGAACTGCAGCTTTTCATGCATGCATATTTGACTTGCCCACAAAGCACCCCTATGTTTAAGTGAAAACATAAACACACACCCACATATAGAGAGAGAGAGAGAGTCTAGAAATAATTTGTTCCTTTCTCTAGAACACAGAAGCAGTCCACAGTTCAAATTGACAATATAGTTTAAGTTACAGAGCTTCAAGATAATGATTGATCGAATATGCAGACCACTACTGAAAACATTCAGGAATTACTCAAAAACATCAGATCAAATGGCATTAAAAGAAAAAACTGTTTGATGCAACCCCCACTTTACAATCTCAATCGAGCCCAAACGCAAGGAACACCGGATCCCATTCCAGATAAATCAAAATCCAGGTACATCCAAACAGGCCTTGAATTTCTAAAAGCTCCCACACCAGTGACCATCAATTCGTGCAATAATCTCCCAAACAAAAGTTATCTTTTCAGACATCTCACATTTCTGCTATCAATCTAACATCTTTCCCGACTAGAAATGAAAGAAAACTACTTTTCTCCCAAAAAAAGAAGCATCTGAGCTGTTTCTGCTAAACAAAACACTGCATTCGATGAAATTTACTGTATTTTCGCCATGAAGCTGTCCTCCGACGCGTAAGAAATGCGATCGGGAGCTTTATCTCAATAGAAGATGAGAAATCAAAGATGAAATCAAGTGAAAGGAAGATGATTGAGACAGGGAGATTACCTGGTTTGTTGTGATCCTCGTCTTTGAGTAGATGAGAGCAGTAATCTTTGGAAAGGCCTAGCTCGATTTCTAGGGTTTCGCTCGAGAAGAGGAATTTGAGAGTCTCTTCGATGCAGTCTCTGAGTGAAATGGGAGGAACGCCTGGAGAAGAAGGTTGCGAGGATTCCGCCATTTCTACACACCCCTTGCTCTGTTTCTCTGCAGCGGGAAAATGCTTCCTTCTTTTATATATATATATATATATATATATATATATATGGGTAATATTCACATGCATCCATCCCTCACCATTTTTTGTGAGGGACACCCCAAAAGGAGAAGTTTCAAGTACAAAAGTGTACTTTTGTACCTCACATCAAGTACACTTTTGTACTTGAAACTTCCCCTTTTGGGATGTCCCTCACCAAAAATGGTGAGGGATGGATGCATATGAAGACCCCCCTATATATATATATATATATATATATATATATATATATATATATGGATAATATTCATATGCATCCATCCCTCACCATTTTTGGTGAGGGACACCCCTTTTGGAGAAGTTTGAAGTACAAAAGTGCACTTTGTGTGAGGTACAAAGTACACTTTTGTACTTCAAACTTTCCCAAAAGGGGTGTCCCTCACCAAAAATGGTGAGGGATGGATGCATATGAAGATCCCCCTATATATATATATATATATATATATATAGAGAGGGGGGTTCCCCTAAGCTGCAGCTTAGGGGAAAATAAGCTGAATCGTGCCTGTAGCACGTGTAACGGCCCACTTCTTAAAAAACGAAGCCCGCTCCCTGAGTTGCAATCGTTTTCATTTTTCCCTCCTTTACAACAGAGAACCCATTCTCCCCCTCCCACTCTCCTCTCTCTCACGGTCTCTCCCCAGCTCGTCACTTTCCCGGCGGTCGATCTCTCCAGCGACGAAGACAGCCCACTTCGTGAATCCCTCCTTTCCAACAGAGAACCCATTCTCCCTCCCACTCTCCTCTCTCTCACGGTCTCTCCCCAGCTCAAAGGTTAAGTTTATTGAAAAAAGAGAGGAGAAAAAGAAACAGAGCCCTAAAAAAGGGGAAAGAACAAAACAGAGAGAAGAAGAATACAGAGATGATCCAGCAAGAAGAGAAAATTCACTCTAGAAGGATCAGCTAAACAGAACGGAGGAAAAGAGAGAGAGGGAAGGAGAAATCTGCAGGGGGAGCACAGATCGCCAAAGAATAGCAGAGAAGAGGGAGAGAGATGCAGATCAGCTGCGATGGCTGACAGGCGAGCGCTGAAGAGTCGCCGCGACGGGAGAAGGCACCGGAGAGCTCCTGGGCCGGGAGGAGACGTTGCTGACGGAACCGGAACTTCACCAGAGCTGAGGAAAGACGCTGCAAGGAGAGAGGACGAGAACTGCAAGGGGAAATGGCTGACGGAAGCGGGGGCTAGCCAGAGCTGCAAGGAGAAACGATCGGCGACCGCTTGGAGAGGATCGCTTTGCCTGGGCAGGGGAGAAGCTCTGCAGACGAACCGGACTGGTGACAGCATGGAGAGGATCACTTTGCCTGGGTAGGGGGGAGACACTGCAGACGAAAACGGAACCCGAGCAGAGCTGAAGAGGATCACTGTCTGGAGAGCGGGAGATCAGGAGGCTGCTGCACCATATGGTATTGAAAGCTTCGACTCGGTCTTGAAACCTGCTAGAACGCCTTCGTCGGAGAGATTTTCGCGCGAGATGACGACCGACCGAGAGAGAGACGAGAGTGGGAGAGAATGGGGATTAGTTTGGAAAGGGGGGAAAATGAAATCTGAAATAGAAGGGAAGCCGGCCGACCGGGAGAGATGCCGGAGAGTTCGCGCGAAGTGGGTTGCCTTCGCCGGAGAGATCAACCGACGAGATGACGACCAGGAGCGAGCTGTGGGAGAGACCGAGAGAGAAAGACGATGGGTTTTCTGCTGGAATGGAGGGAAGAGGGAAAAATGAAAATGGAATGAAATAGAGAGCAGGCGGGCTTCGTTTTTTTAAGTGGGCCGTTACACGTGCTACAGGCACGATTCAGCTTATTTTCCCCTAAGCTGCAGCTTAGGGGAACCCCCCTCATATATATATATATATATATATATATATATAGCATAGAGATGGAAACATGTGAAGGGAGATTTTTAGATAGGGGCTTAAGTTATGGGTTAATTTTGGAGAAGGGAAGTGACTCTTGTTTGGGTAATTTACTTGTAGAGTGAAAGGAAAAAAAGAGCCATGCTACTTGTTCCGAGCATGGCCCGACTCCACATGGGAGGGGTATTTTGGTCATTTGGGTAATTTACTTATAGAGTGAAAGGAAAAAAAGAGCCATGCTATTTGCCCCGAGGGACTTGTCCCGAGCCTGGCCCGACTCCACATGGGAGGGGTATTTTGATCATTTTTTGGGAAATAAAAGAGGAAGGGTTAAACCAAAAGAGAATAAGAAAAAAGGACAGGTTAAATCAAAGGGTTTTTTTCTACTCTTTTGGTAAAAATAAGAAGGTTGTTTTGTCATGTAGTGCTTAGTTATTAATTTCGTTTCAAATCCCATTTTGGTTTGGCGACTTGTATGAAATATTTTGTACGATTCAGAATTTCAATGGAACATTTTGAACTTGCATTTTTGAAAAATAAATAAAACTGAAATATGTATATGGGCTAGGAAAAATATAGAATATAATTTATTCATTTGATTTATTATGATAAAATAATATTATAATATGCAATTGTGTAATATTTAGGACCTGTTTGGATGCACAAGAAAGTACGAGAGTTTTTTATTTTTAAGAAACTTTTCTTGTCTTTAAAAATGGGCTGTTTTGATGACTTTAGAATTTAAACTATTATCTCCTAACCTTCTAAAATATTGAAAGATCTTTTCCTTCAACCCTATAGTGTTGGAAAGAATCTTGTAAGATTGTATTATATGATTTCAGGGACTCCCTCCCGCGCGCATCTTCCTATCCTTTTTTTTCCTCTCCCGCTTCCTCTCTCTCCTTTTCTTTTTCCTCTCCTTTTATTTCCCTGTCCCACATCGTCTGCTCTTCCTCTCCTCTCATCTCCTCTTTGGATTTCTTTGGATATCATTTCCTCTTCCTCTCCTCTCATCCCCTCTTTGGATCATTTCTCACAGAGGAAAAAGGTATGTAGTTTCTATATTTTTCCCTTGTCTCTCTCTTCCATTTTTCCCTATCTCTTTATAGAAATTTTAGGAAGCAGGTTAAACTTAATATGCTTACTGTAGCAGCTGTTGCTGGTTGGTACATAGACACTTATTTGGATAAAAAGTCATGTCATGATTCAGCACTTTCTGGTGCTGCCTATGTAAATGAATTATTAATTGGTCATTTGGAGCGTTTTCGACAAGTTTGTCGAATGGAAAGGCCCATATTTATGACATTGTGCAATGTTATTCGTAACCAAAAAAATTTATGTGACACACGAGATATAAATCTCGAAGAACAACTTATAATGTTCCTATTCACGATCGGTCATAATGCTGTCAATCGTCAAGTTCAAGAACGTTTTCAACATTCAGGTGAAACAATCAGTCGTCATTTCAATGGAGTTCTTCAAGCTATACTTTCTCTTTCAACACAATACATACATGATCCATCAATCAATGTTCCCATCGAAATTGAAATGATACGCGCTTTTACCCTTTTTCAAGGTAAATAATATTCTTTTAATTTAAACAATGTACTTATGATTAGTTTAATGATTTATTTTACGTAATATAGGATTGTATAGGAGCAATTGATGGCACACATATTCCTGTGTTCATCGAGTCTCATAAACAAGCACCGTATCGAAATCGACATGGATTATTATCACAAAATGTTATGGCTGCTTGTACTTTTGATTTGAAGTTCATTCATATGCAAGCGGGATGGGAGGGTTCAGCATCAGACGCTATTGTTTTAAGAGCCGCAGAAAAAGAGAGCTTCAAAGTACCACGAGGTATGTAATTTTTTTTTGCTTCAATCAAATAATCCCATTTATTTATTAATCAAAGTCATACTTGTATTTTATCAGGTAAATATTATCTAGTTGATGCGGGATATGGAAACACTCCTAATTACATTGCCCCATACTGAGGAGTACAATATCATTTGAGAGAGTTTGCTCGTGGAAGTATAGGCCCACAAAATGCCAAAGAACTATTCAACCTTCGCCATTTTTCCTTACGGAATGCAATTGAGCGTGTTTTTGGTGTAATAAAAAATCGCTTTCCAATATTGAAGAATACTTCATCTCATTCATTTGATACGGTTACAAATGTAATAATTGCACGTTGCACCTTACACAACTTCATTCATATCCACTCTAACGGTGAAGATTGGATATATGAAGAGTATGACCTTCAATATGAGAATCAGTCTTCTAAACGGGAGGATATCAATAAACCAGATAATGATTATAGCACGGATGGGCGACGTCGGGAGGGCAATAGAATGCGGGAAGCAATTGCAAATGCTATGTGGGATGAATATAGCATTCGCACAAGAAGGCTAAGAGATCGGCATGAGCATCAATAAAAAGCTTATTATGGATTGTAGTTATCGTCTTCATTTCTTTTGTTATGAACTTTGACGGCAAACTATAAATTTGCATATGATTATTTGTTTGACTTTAAAATCTGCTGCATTCTTGAAAAAATGCAAAACAGCGACAATGTTGCAATATTATAATATTGCACTATTATATTCTACAACATTTGATTCTGCTACTATTTAAATCTAAAAATATTATATTCTGTATGTATCCAAATGGACCCTAAATACAACTTTAAAATAAAAAGTTTAAGCACATTCTTTGTCATTAATAAAGCCGTAAAAGTTAGTAATCTTTAAAATTGAAGTTTAAAAATATTTTTCAAAATGTTTCACTTATTTTGAAATTTTCGGCCATTTCAATCAATCTTGGCTGAAAATCCATGTTTTCAACCAAAATTAACCAAAATTCAAACAAAAAGAGTTATAATATGGATTCCATATCGGCTTCATAAACGAAATAAAGAGTATCTACCATTTCGGTTGAAACAAAATAAAGTTGATAACTATGATTTAGCAGCATGAAAATGCATCTTTTTTAACTTTAGGTAAAGTGACCCTCCACTTCACTTTACTATATAAAGTGAGATATCCAATCATGCTGAACTTTTCTTTGTTTACTTCACATTTCGT
Organism: Umbellularia californica; assembly: GCA_028538565.1. Lineage (NCBI taxonomy): Eukaryota > Viridiplantae > Streptophyta > Magnoliopsida > Laurales > Lauraceae > Umbellularia > Umbellularia californica. The sequence goes on from JAPQWN010000009.1 coordinate 45,364,595, forward strand.
TGGTCTGTTTATTATTTTTAAAATTTTTTTATTATTCAATCATATAGGTTACATTATTAATTTATGCTAAGGCCATTGTAAAATACCGAAACACCGTTAACACCTATCAACTTTTACGACTAGGGCAGAGCCAAGAAATTTGCCTTAGGGCAAATATATAAAAATTTTCATTTGAGGGAGGGGTCTTTGGACAAAACTAAAAACTAAAAAATTCCTATATTAACATTTGGGGCTAATGTTAAAAAACAATTTTATTATAACTAGATGGGGTTTTTCTAAATTTTTGGGTGAGGCAACCCCCTAGCCACCCTTTATTTCCATCCCATTTTTCTGACTATGTTCATTTCATTAAAATGTTGTGCAGTTGGACTACAATCAACCTTAACTCCTCCATTTCTATATACAGTTTAAGTTATATTTATTTTACCCTTCTGAAACTATAGTCTAATCTAATTGATGAAAGCTAATTAGATTAAGATTTAAAATAAAATATCTAATTTATAATTAGTTTATTTGGTAAAATTAAAAAAAAACACTCTTATCTAATTAGGTAACTTATACCCGTATTTAGAAATTACGGTAATCAAGGCCGAGCTTTTAAGAATTTGAATGTAGAATTTGCCATTTATACTTATTTATACTCATGTGAAAAATGAGATTTGGTCAAATATTGAAAATCTTTTCATGTGTATCATTTGCATATACAACCGGATTCACATATGTACCAATATTTATACATTTAAATTATTTACTCACGTAAACAAATGACCCATAAAGATGAAGCTCATTTAATCATGAATTCATCATATGTTTTCTATGCAAACAAATAACCTATTCCAAACAGAGAACTGGAAAATTAAACATGATGATGATGGGAGAAATTATCTTGAAGTTGACTCTTGACAGCATTTTGAAAGTCTCCCCAAAATTTTGCCACTTCCCACTATGACATTAGGTCAAAATTCAGGGACCATTTTGCAATTGTATTAAACCATACAACATTCAACTAAAAATGAAGGGATTCTGTTCTCATCTTTCCCTTGGAATCCCTTCGCGCCTCGGAAAATGCTAAGAACTCGTTTGCTTTGGTTCGCGGTCGGATTCTCAGTATCTGCAGCTGCAAATGCATATTACATATGGAAAGATCTATTGGCCGATCGAGATTCAAAGTACTCTCAAGTAAATCTCTAATCTTCTTCCTTCATCGGCCCCAGAAACTTGAAATCTGTCGACTTTTTCATTCGGTTTGAGGGTTTTTTTTTTGGCTTTCAACTGATTCAGTTTCTTGTTTCTTTGATTTTGGGTTAGATAAAGCATCATTTCGATGCTCTAGAAGTGAGAATCTCGGAGCTTGAATCAATCGCTGGTGGAAGCTCGGAGGAAGCTGTTAAGGTAAAATCTCGTGAAGAATTGTGGGGAGGAGTTTTTAGGGTTTTGATTAGGGATGCTGAGAGATAGAGTATGTTGGGTTTGTAGGGTTGGATAGTTTAGAACAATCGATGAACTTCGTTCTCTACTTGTGTGTGTTGGGGGCAAGTTGGAAAACCAACCAGAACTGCTGTGGGTTGGACTTTGTTTGTTGGGTTGTTTTTTTCCTGGTCTGAAAAGGGTTAAAATGATGGCCAAAGCAATTAGTAGTGTTTTGGTGGTCACCACAATAGTTACTTGAATGTAAGAGGCCCAAAAGGTACTACAAGTGTGTATGAACTAGGAAGCAACTATAGCATATAATGGTGTATTTTGTGTCCATCTAGATCACTCTAAAAACCCTTCAACATTGGATGTTTATGTTAGAAATCGCGTGGCCTGCCTGCAATATGACCCATGTCGGATTTAGCATGGGAATTATTAGAGTCAGCCTAGTATAGGAATTTCGAGATTGTAATGGACCTAGACATGCCATTTTCCAAAAACTCATCACTAAATGTTTTATTCCATATCTAGATTCTTATATCTCCATATCTGTGTCCATGAATTCAAGAGTTTAAAATTTTATCATGGAGATCTCACGGGAAATACACAGTCTCTCTGATCTATAACTATCCCGTCGCTTTCTCTTATCCCCATGATTTGAATAAATCATCATTATTCCTTTCCTCAATTCCCTTTGTTTTTAAATTTTCAAGAGGCCCGGGATTTCAAGAGAATACTCCCACTAAAATGGAATTTCTGACTATAGACGCAGAGTTTGGAACCCATGCATCAGTTGGTTTCCCCACCATGATCAACACTTTTGTTATAGGTGATCCAATCAACCAAATTGTCTATCAAATATCCATGAGGCAATTAATACTACATGTATGCATCATAGATCATTTTCAACTGAGATCCAGTGGTTCTATTGTAGTTTTGTGAACTTTCATTTATTGAAAAATCTAATTAAACAATTTCATAATAATAGAAAAAAAAAAGAAAAAGAAACAAATCCTTGTTGTTTTGAGCTGTTATCTCAACTGTTGCATAATAGCTTTGGCCGCGGCTGTTGTGAGGTTTGAAACTGTGTTTTTAAACCATGGTGCAGACACAACATATCTTGCATGCAGATGTTATAGTCTTATAGAGCGGCAACACAAACACTGCATTGTAGTTGCCATTTAAATTTACGTTTATTATTTGTGTTGGTTATGAACTTGGTAGTTCAAAGATATTGTAGCTTTTACTTCATTATTTCAAGTAATGTGTGATGCACATTTTGATATGCTGTTTCATTCAATGATTGAGGTTATTTTAAGACACTTGCAATATGATTCTCCTATCTTTTCTGAACTATTGAATATGAGACCAGAGGTTTTGTTATGCTGTAAGATTTTAGTGGCCTTCTTGTTGTTTTTATAACAATAAGGTATGTGAAATTGTTGCTTCTGATGCATGAAATTGATGCTTCCTTAAGCATAAATTATGTCTACTTGATTAGAGAACACCTACCATCCATAAAAAGGTCTCACTTACCTACCGTCCATAGAAAGGTCACTCTTAGGCTCATTTTCTTTGCCCCTGTATTTCCAATGTTCATGGCAGTGGTCACCACTGGTTTATGCCATCTAAGTGTCTTTGGGTTTGCCCTGGATCACCATTAATTTGTTATAATAGTGCCTGAAACCTGTTTTTGAAGCATTAAAAGAACTTATAATCTAAGATCCAAGACCAATTCATCACTTGCATAGAATATCATCTATAAGAAAGATAGGCAGAATATGTCATCAATAAGAAAGAAAGTGTTCCAAAGTCCTGGGTTGGCCAAATTTGTTGTTTGCAGTTTGAGTACTGAAATTTCCACAAAGTGCTAATTCTAGTGCTTCATTAGAATCTTGATGCCATAGGGCTGAGATCTGCTAATTTTAATTTCTGGTTGCCTTTCAAAAGGTCCTAAATTGTAAGAGCTTCCACAATGCTTTACCATATACCCAATTTCTGTTTCTAACAGTTAAATTCCCCTTTCGTGTATGAAACAAGTTTGAAATTCATGAAGTGATTACGCGGGGTGAGCCACTGAGTTACCCGTTTGATAAGCCCAATTTGTGTGGTTTTACCTATAAACAAGGAACGCTTGTATCACTTGACTAGTGACAGCCATTTGATCTCTGTAGAAGTCCACATTGAAAATAATAATAAAAAAAAGTATGCGCAGTCATTGACTCATTGTATCATTTTATCACATCACGACATACAAAATCCTCGCTAGATATGTGGAAAGAACAGAATGCATTGTAAACTCAGTAGTTTGAAGTAAATATTTAGTATTATATTATTTTATTTTTTTTTTCTTCTCATTATTCTAATTTTATTTTTTTATTTTTGTTTTAATTTAGAGAGACTGTAAAATGGAATTCTGAAATGAAGCACCAAAATGGAAAAACCTCTAAATCATTTTCTTTTAGAAGCAAACCAACATGAGGTCCAAAACAAAATTGCCACTCTGGGCTCAACCCATATAATCCAACCATTAAGTCTAGACCTTAATCATGCCTCTTATTCCAATTCTCTCTAGTTAACTCATTCCCCTTAAGCCAAACCATTCTATCAACCTCCAACCCTAACCCATACAATAAGGGCTTGTACAAGTTAAATGGCTGGCCTAAAGAGGCTGGGTTTACTCGAAGGACATTCCATTCTTTTGGCAACCCCGAAGAAAAACATTTGAAGAAGAAACTTCTGTTACTTGACTCTAAGGATTCAATTGAAAGACCTAAATAGATAAAGTACTTTTGTATTTTGTCATGGTCTCTTTAGTTATTCGGGAAAAGGTAGGGACTAACTTACAGATTTCCCTTATTTAATTTTTTTTCCTGTAACACTGCATTTTCAACTTATATTTTGTCTTGATATTCCCTTTGCAAGTACGGACTATTTATTTTCAAAGTTTCGATCATAATAGATATTGGGTGGTTGGTCCATTTACTGTATGTATACCTTTCATAAGAGCACAAGTTGATTAGTTCTTGTTTTTATTTTCCATATTTCCTGGATGATCATGTTTACTTCATGATTTCTTGTTTGAAATGGTATTGGATGTGATAATTTTGATTTTAATTTTATTTTATTTTCACTGGAACCTTGTCTCTCATGTTTCTATGCATTGGTTTTCCATGGCAGGATGAAGGTTGATGTGGAGTTGAAGGCAAAAAGTCTGTTTTCACATCTTTGTGTTTTACGTTTTCATATTAATTTTTAATGGATTTTTTGAGTAACTTGTTTAATAAATTTTTTTATGAAACTGTATATCGAGACGTTATATTTGAAGGAATTGAATGTGTCGATCTTAGGGGGCCTTTTCTGATATTGATTATTTGTAAGAAAATATGGAAGTTGATTCTTCTTATTAGTTTGGAATGATCTTTATAGAATAATGAAGACTAGGAATGTGGTTGCACAATAATATAATTATGGTCATGGTGCATGGAGCGTTAAGAATGCCGGAGAAGGAAATCAGTTTTCTCAATGTAAAGATGCTTATGGAAAATTAAGAATTCTGATGAAGGAATCTCACTTTCCCATTATAGGCAGAAGTTCCTAGGTTGTATGTTATTGTGGTTGCATAATGAATTTTTGTTATCAATGAGATGATTACATGTCCATTCTTGACTTCTTATGTGTATTTGGCGAACAACTAAGGCACAACTTCTAGGTGTTTTCCTTGGCCGAACTGGTCGGTGGACAACTTGGCAGCATCTTTTTGGCACCTGGCTACATGCCTTGACAACAGAGGTCATGATGCTGATGCAAATTGATGAGCAAGTAAGTGAAAACAACGGAAAGAACCCTGGTATTCAAAATGGCTGATGGAAAGTAGTCCAATCAGGAACTCAGTGCCTTTGTGTTATGTTAGTTGAGAAAGTTATAAGGTGAATAGCAATTAAAAAAACGAAAAAAGTATCAGGGTCGTTATTTTGGGTCTAATTGGCCTAGAAAGACTTTAGAAGCAGGAGAGAGAATTTTGTGATAGGGCTCACTTTTTTTTCATTCACGTTTTCAGGCAATCTTAAATTGGAGGATGCATTAGTTGGATGGGTTTTGATCAAGGGGCAGGATCCTTGAGATTGTCTTCAGTCATTGTTTGATGGACTGGATCTTTCTTATAATGGCATATTTCAACGGAGGAGAATTAGGTAGCTGACTTTCTTGCGAAGAGAAGTATTTAGAGGAAATTGTCATGGATCTTCCAAGCTTTTGGTCCTAAGGATTTCTATTCTCATTTAAGTTGGTTTCTATTTATAAATATTGTTCCGAAAGGGAAAGAAAAAGACTGTGTAGCTATACTATTGGCTTTTTTACCCAATGAAAAAGGTGACCAACATGCGAATTAACTTATGCTTTCACTCAACAATTTTTTTCTGTCCCAGTACAAAAGAATTTGCTAACATTGATTTTTCAGGACGGTACAAAAGAATATGCGAAGGCGGACGACCTCCTTTAGATCCTAGTCTCAATCCTTCAACTGTAACCGCATCCAGCTCCCCATTCTTCTTATGGCTGCACAACTATTCTTTTTCTCTAAATGGCTGCACAAGTCTATTTATTTTCTCTTTTGTTGATGCCTTTCCTCCTAAATTTGTTCCTACCTTTAACTTCTGGAAACTACTCTCACTCTAAACTTGTACTCTCTGGAACTTCTTGGTATGCTTGAGTTACCGTAGTTTCTTTCAACTATACATCCAATCGAACCTTGATTATACGACCAATTGAGCTTCTGTTAGTTTGGAATTTTTTATTCTTGTGTCAGACGCCAATCTTTCTGTTGGTGTTGCTGATTGAGGCTTCACAGCACCATCAGAGGAATAATTATTCCTGTCATGATATGATTTTGTAGTCCATGTTAGAACCAGAATTACCATGATTGTGGAGAGAGCTGTCATTGCTGCCCAAACCATGTGAATATATTTCTTTGCTGGTTTGCATTGTTTGAAAAGTATTTCATTGATTGCGTCTTTCACCATCTGACAGTCCACCAGGTTTTCCATGCCTGGAAAGGCATTCATCAAGTCTTGGATGGAGCTTGAGTACACTAAGATTGTTCTAAAACTACTAGCAGAAATAAATTCTCCTTCTCGACATGTTCTGCCATCAGCACCTGAGCAAGTAAATCTCTCCAGGAGCTTCATAGGTGAAAATATATATATTTGCATCAGTTACTGAACAGTTGATTTGGCATGAGAACTATTAGAATAGAAGGAAACCACAAAGACTTACCCTGGGAATCTCTCCTATTCCCATTGTATTATTGGAACATGCCTCTGGTTGATAATGGTAGTCTGGTGGTCCTGAGAAAGGGTTGCAGACACGAACCTGATTCAGGATTGGTGTTGCTGAAATGTTGGCATTCACCTGTAATTTGCAGGCCAATTGAGATTATTCAAGCTGATACCAAATATGGATATAGACCATGTTTTCTAAATTTTTTTGGTTTAGCCAGATATGTGCATGTTTATAATAGGGAAACAGTTTCATGTCACCACCTGTAGACAGTTATCTATCAGAAGAGAATTTTTTTATGCGATTATTTACTTTGTGAAAAACGGATAGGCCATATGGAAAAAAATGTCTACATCAGCTGGCGAGAAGCTCATTCTATGGAACTTGGATCATTGATGGATTGTTAAATGAAGAACTTTTTAAAGGCTGATTTGCAGGGAGAAAATATTCTTCATATAAGCATTGAAAAGTAAGCTACCAGTGGTATTCTGGAAGTTTCATACCTGGTCTATGATATCATAAATTCCTTCTTTAGCATCCTGTAGAACCGATTTTGCCGAAAGTAGGTCGTCACATGGAAGGATGGAGCTCAAGCTGCTGCTGCGGGGATCTTGCTGATATTGCACAAGAGCTGTACATGAGTCACCAGCAAACCTGAAAGCATGATTTTTTCTCTTTCATTACTGAGGCTTGGAAAAACAAACAATTACGCTTTTCAGAAGATTTTCCTCTATAAAGAAAGAACATGGCTTACTTTTCTATGAAGAAGTACACCCCAAAATACAGCCAACAGATTACTGTGAAAAACCAGCAGACAATAATGAACCTGCCAAAATGGAAAATGGATCAGATGTTGATACAATTACAATCACATGTTTGAAGGAACCAAGATGGGGTTCAGGGACGATGAAATAGGCCCCACATTCTTTAAATACAATGCGAAAAGGTCTTGCACAAGATCTAGAGTGATGTGTTAGGAGTTGAAGAGTTGACTGAAGCGTTTCCTACTAGTTTGTGAGGTGTCTTTATATTATGGCAGTTGAGGGTTTTTATCTGTATCAAGTGTCTTCTCTCTTCGATATTTTTGTGATGTCCCCATTTCTGCCTCCAGCAGTAACTCTATGACTACAACAAGATGAAAACCAAAGTGTGATTTTGAGGCTCCATCCTGAGCTAGATAATTCCTTACTCATGTTTTTCATGATGCATTTTTTGTGACAAAGGTTCCTTTAGTATTATTGTTGTAAATGGTGTAAGGTTATTTTGTCAGATATGAAATTCTGATGCAAAAATTCAGGAGTTTGTACGTGGGCATCTTTATGCACCAGGATCCATGGGCCTCAGATTGGAATTTGAAAGTGTTAATTCATACATAGTATCCTACTGTCTGTGAATTTAAATTTGTGTTATACCTAACACTAGGGAGAATGTTCATGCTCTTTGTATGTTTTTTTTTTGGTGTCTGTGTGTGTGAGAGAGAGATAGAAAAGGATTTGGAGACAATGGAGAAAGCCATTTCTTTTTATTCTACTTTCTGTTGCCAGAAATGTTCCCTGCATTTGGGTTCACACAGTACTTTGTTTATTTATTTTTTCTACAACAGAAATCAAACTGAATGACCATAAAAATGTTTTGATTCAGTCTATCCATCAGCCCATGGATCAAAAAGTGGCTGGCTGAACAGTCTTTACTTTTTAATGTACTTTCATGTCATTATATATTTTGATCCATTTGCGTCTCTAGGCCTATATCTTGTGCCTTGGTTAGCCTGTGCTTTGATAAACTGACGAAGTATCCAATTAGTGCATTTGGATTTACTGATGATGATTTGCAGTCTTGAACCATTTCCTCCCAAACCCATGAGTTTTAAGTTGAATCTGAAATTTATTTGAAGCCTGAGGGTAGAGAACCATTTCCATCCCAATGCAATTCCAGTTTTCCTTGCCATTTCTTTTTCTCCCCTTCAAACACTTGGAAAGGTTTGGTTATCTGTCCCCCAGAATACCAGATCCCAGCAACTTGATTTAATCAAAATGCACCTAGTGACATTCTTTATGGCTTTTTTTTTTTTTTTGTTGTATTAAAGGCGATCTTCTGGTTTCTGATTTTTTGGATTTCTTCCCTGCATGTTACTTGGAAGGGATAACGGTCTACTTACAGGTAAAGTGCCCTTCTCAGCCGAAGAACTCCAGAAACTGCAATTGCAGAGATTGATATAAAAGTCAGGGTGCAATCCCAGAAAGAAAGTGATATCATGTAAATCATAAACAGGCATTATCGGTTTACTTCTCACCTAACATAGCAAGCATAGCAATTAGGTTCAGTGAAACAACCACATTAGTTGATGCATACCTGCAGTAAGAAGATGTCAGTTATGTTGATGGAATTGTGAATTGATAAACTCCAAATGTGTTGATCTGAACATTGTTATGTTAGTTCGTTTTACTGAATGGCTGTGTAACAGGACTAACTTCTTTGGCCATGGCCTAAAAATCGTATTGATCCAATGGTCGTGACCATCTGACCGGTTGACTTTCTTTAGCTAATCACTGCTCATATCTGTCTCTATTCTTTTTTTACTGGTCACGTGTCTCAAACCCAAAATCTAAAGGTTGCAATAGCGAGCACCTTTCGCTCTAAAAAGGGCTCATCTTGCACATATCTGTTATTGAACATCCAAAAAATTCACTGTTGTAGAACAGGAATATCCAAGCAAAGAGATTTTTAAGCTATGGATCATCCAAGAGATTATAGTTGTCTACCCTTTTTTATTGTATATGGTATGAGAGAGAGAGAGAGAGAGAGAGAGAGAGAGAGAGAGAGAGAGAGAGAGAGGATTACAATATCTTTAGACCCTTGTTGATCCGATGCCTGTTCTTCAGTGCTTGTCTTTGTATATCTGCAGCCCCTTGGTTAAGCCTACTTGTGGTTGAGTTGAGGTGACTAATCGATTCTTGGATCCCCACATTAGCCTGCATGGTTTCTATGGCTCTAGTCACATTGTATATAGCCCCAGATGCCTCGTCCGCTGTGTTTAAGATGATGTTCATCACTGTCTTTGCCCTCAAATGAAATCTCGAGTTGCCTCCAAGAGCTATTCCAGATGCAATTCTGCAATATCAATCACTCAATCTCCCTCTCTATGCACCATGTTTATGGTAGGAGTTACATGACTAGGAAAAGATGTGCTAGTGAGAAGAAAACCGGAAAAGCAATGCTGACTTACATGGCTAGAAATGTGAAGAGAACTCCCAAGATTATGGGGCAGAAGAAGCCCTGCCGGGAGCAAGTTAGTCTCTTTGGCTTTCTCCATTTCTTGTTGGTCCAACAAAGGGTTTTAAGCAGAAATCCGCAGTAAATTAAACCACCCAAAAGCCACAATGCTGCAATGCTGTATCCATATTTTCCAGTGAATGCGGTGGACTGAAAAAAAGGAGGAATAGTAAATGGTCAGTCTATAAATTATAGACATTGGAAATTCTCTTGAAGGGGATTTTTGGCTATGCTCAATCCACAATGCAGCCTAGACCATGTTTTAGACGGCCAGGATCAACATGTATGAAGGATACACACACATATTGACAATATTCCTTCATGTGAATATGACTTCAGATGGTTTTCAGGCTTTCGGTAAAGAAATTGACATTAGAATCACACTTGTATAATGTCGAGGATTACGCGATTGGCATGGAAAATGTTCTAATTTTCATGGGTGCAAATTTTCACTGTTTGGTGCAGTGCTTTTCCACGGTGTCTCTTTCCGAAAAGAACATTAAATATCCTATGGCCGTGGAATCCAGAGTTACACAAACAAGGCCTCAAATCTTATATTTCAAATATAATGGTGTTAATTCCAGGACCAATGGAGAGAGAATTCAAATATAATGGTGTTGATTCCTGGACCAATAGAGAGAGAGAGAGAGAGAGATTACACTCCAATAATGCTTGTTTGAAATGTTATAGCCTCCTCTATATTTTTGTAACTTATCCAAAGGATCCACCCTCACTGTAGCAGCTAAATTTTTCTCTGGTTCTGAAGTGTTATCTCCTTCCAGCAAATTCCTGCCTACGCAAATTAAAACAGAAAGAAATGAGTGATGATATATCCTTATTCCTGCACTAAAAAGGAATGCCAGCATTGATGATCATTAGGATAAAAAAATACACATCAAAACTCATTCTGTGGATTAAGAGAGCCATTGATCTGAACTGTCTAACTCATCAATGATCAGTTGCATTCTTCCTATCCATCGATTGGACGATCAAATTAACTGGTATGGATTGATTCAATGGTGTAGATCCAGTACCCACACAGAGTTTTGTTGCTAAAGATATTATTTTATATATGAGATGTTGGATCAAATAACTTACCCAATTCAAAATGAGATGATACCATGATATGAGCTTCCTTGTCTACAGCCCCATGAGGGCCATAAGCTGTACTTCTTCTGAACAGTGCTGCCAAAAGCACAACCACAAATCCCAGAAACTCCAGAGATCTTGTAGATTTGGTGGAAGGACCCATCTCTAATCTGTCAAGAAAATTACAAGCAACAAAGACCTTCATTTCTAATAGTGAAATTTCTACAGGAACTTGAGAGCATTTAAAACTTTTAAGATGCAACCAACATGGCTGATAGATGCAGGTATGTATTCTCTGATATAGGTGGTACAGAGTACTGCTTTAATATTTTTGAAGTAAAATTAACCAATTCATGAACTTCAGGGATGAAACAGTCTCAGCCTATCTGCATGATATTCAGGTGGGTGGTTTTGCGTGTAGAACTTTTCCCTCAAGTCATGTATTTTGAACTTGTGGAGTTTTGTTGACAGATATGTGCCTATTTTACTTGTATTTTGTCCAGAATGTATAGTGCATGGAAGTGGAAACTCCATTCTTAGCACATTATGTTTTAAATCATTACTATATATATGTTTTATTTTTGCACTAGTACAACTCCCACACGCTACCAAGTCCCTAATCATCATGCTACAACCGGGTGCTGGTCGTTTATGTGGAGAGAGATGTGCCTTGTCATTGAGTTAACAATGGATTGGCAATCAAGGATTCACAATTTTTCACTTTCTAAATTTTTTTTTATAGATGGGTTAAAGTAAATTAAGAAATCAGTTATAACCAATATATCAGACTACATGTAAAAGTTTTGGCGCCGTTGATATACTCATTTTTAATTAATGGATGCGAGGGCATAGCTGTCATTTATATAAAAACACGACACAAATCTCATGTGGCTGCCCATTCTTGTTAGGATATTGATTTTGGGGACATGAAAGGTATTAAAAAAAAGGCAGGGGCATATTTATAAATACTAAAATCTTAGGAGCCTATTTACAAATCCTACAACGCTAGGAGGGTTTATGTAAAAAAAAAAAACTCTTTAAAATAATGCTCCTAACACTTGAACCGAATATAGCAATAAACAGAAATGGTAATAATAATAATAATAACAAGAACAACAATAACAATAATAATATAATTCTATTACACAATAATAAACTACAAAAAGGAGCAAAATTCAAATATGGAATTGTTCATTTGTCACAGTATCTCATTTAGAGGAGAACAGCACAACTGTTTCATGATTTTCAGTGTAAAAGGAGAATTATACTGTTTGAAATGAGCACAACTGAAAAGGCAACAGAAATTTTCATAGAATTAATGTAGCAATACTTGAGATCAAAATGCATGAAAAAAACATCAAAAAATCCATGTAACAACATACCAGGTATTCAACAAGTTCAGTCCTGCAAGTTGTGTGCTTATCAAAATCCTCTCACTGCTGCCATGTTCTTCTTCTTGAATAGATTTTAGTGTCAAAGTTCCAATCTCAATTCAATCTTATAGGTGATAACATTTGTCCATTATACCCCCCTGTAAGACCTCAACTCTCTCAATCTAAGATTATAATCAGAAACCATTACTACCCATGTGAGGAAACTCCACATAAATCTGTCCAAAAACTGAGATTTTACAAACCCAATTCTCAGAAAGGCTCAAATCAACAAAACACATTCAGAAATGTACCTACTGCTCCTTTAGAAGACAAACTATTCCAATCTCTAAAAGCTGAGAATTCATTAACCTCTGGGAAACCAAACAAATACCTATATCAGAATCCTCAAATAAATAGACCCCATGTCAGAAAAATAAGCATAGGCCTCTCAAGAATCCAAAACTAGACAAAGTTCTGAAACTATCAGCTCCTGAAAGGCTTAAAAGAAGCAGCTCCACAAAAGCATATGTGGGGAAGAAGCTGATGGACCTTGTGCTTCAGCTCTTACTTAATCCACCATTCCTTAACCATTGCATTCTCTCTTTTATATAATTCTAGTCTCTATATTCATTTCTTGGGGGATGAGGTGATGTACCTAATTTCAAACCAAAACCACTAAGTCAAAAAAGGAACAAAAAAGTCACAGTTTTTGAAAAGAAATCTCCAGCATTAGTCGACTGATGCCTCCTTTTAAGGTGTGAAACCTGACACAGCAAAGTTCCCAAGCCGATTTTTTCTTCTTTCCGGGTAGAAGGTCAAAAAGTTGACAGTCGGTTCCTTTGTTCTCTGAAGTGAAAAAACCAACAAAAGTTGGATTCCAGTTGCCAGAAAATCAGGGAAAGCATTGATAAGGCCAGTCATGTCTGAGTCATCTTTGGAGACCATTTACTAAAATGTCAAAGAAAAAGTCCTTTCTTTAGCCATTGATTGTGGTCCTATATATATAATCACACCAATAGGACTTGGGACTGCAATGAGATTTTCTTTGCATCATAAGTTACTTCATGAGCCTGACTACTATTACAGTGTAATTTGGTGCGAAATCATGACATAGAGAACATAAATTTTGAGTTATTTTGATATCATATTGAAAAGGACCCGGGATTGAAGTTTGGACCCTGGGCAGTTGAGTGAGAGACGGAGTATGAATCAAAATGTGCAACCTCCGGTTATGATAAAGCCACCAAACTTTGAAGGCTTAAAAATTAAAGCCTGATGCATACATCATATTCATGTCAAAATCAATGGTTAGTAGAGATTGCATAAATACTTTTTAAGACTCCAACCGAGCGAAACTCACTTCCCAACAACAAGGGATATGTTGGCCAATCAGACCAGCTTAAGTTACGGTCATAGTCAAATAGCCTCACCAAATCTGATAATCCGGCGGCTTTTACTAACAGTTTGTTCTCAATAGGCATTTGATTGAGATGTAAAATCCATGTTTCACAATGGAAAATAATGTACTTTTTTTTTTGTTTGGTAGAGGGAAAGTGATGGGTGATATAAGGATAGAGACAAGAAAACTGAGGAAAGGACTTTCTTAATTCATGATGGACCACATTTGAGCACACCATTTCTTGGGGACTGCATGAATTTGTTGGCTATTAAGTGCTATAATATCTTGAGTTATCAATGATCGAGTGCTATCAAATTGTGTTTCTGCACCAACACATTTGCTAATTGAAGGGGCCAGTTCCTTGGGTGGCCCATCAACCACACTTGATTTCCTCCATAGAATCATTTTGGTGAAGAATCAATTGTGGTGAAAAGGTGTCCTTTCATTGATGGTGAGGTCATTAAACAGGGTCCTCACCACAGAATGGACCCCACCACTAATCTAATTTTAAATTGATACCTTCTTAGAATAGTGGACGTCTGTATTATTATGGTATTATCAGAAGTGTCCTGATTGAGGAATTAAGGCATAGATGATTTTGATTGGATGCCAAAGGGATTGCCCCTGTATGACCCATAAAATATACAAATGTATTGTACCCCACAGTGTCCAAATAACTTGATGTAAAATATTACCCCACTTAATATCCCCTCAAATTTATTTTGGTTTGTACTTATCTTGACAAATTAATTTTTGGGTTATGCTATAGCATCTTTGTCCTACTGATCAAATAGACGACAGATCTAATTAAAACTCAGTGAGATAAGATTGGCAATCAAATTTCACACAATTTTGTTTCCTGCATTTTTAAATCCTATATTGGGGTTGGTAAATTTATGAGGATTTGGGCTGATGAAAGTCTTCATTTCTAATGATTTTCGGGTCTGAACTCTCCTTTGACCCGCGGATTTAATCAGTTTTTCTTACCTATATTATTGATGTGCACTACTATTGATGCAAAATCTTCATCTCTCTAAATTCTTTGCCAGGGATTTCTGTTCCAAGGGCAGTGAAAAATTTGTAAGATCTGATATGGTTTGCAACATAAATCAAACATTTGGATCTAGATTTATGCATTAAACAATATATAATCTCAAATAATGTAAAAGCGTACCTTGCACTATGATCTTGATGATGAGCGGAACTCTGTTCTCAAATGGGGTTTTCTCTCAACTCCCTTATCACCCACTCCTCTCTTATCACCCACTCTAATATGTGTGAAGTTGATGGTTACTTTTTAGATCTCGTGGGTTAAGAGAGAGGACCTGAAAACCATATATATAGATAAGCCCTAGAGAGATTTCTTACCATCAAAGAAATCTAATAAAGGTAAGTTTCCTTAATTTCGTCAAATTAGCCAACAAGAGTCCTATTTGATTTGGGCTTACTAAAATTAAATCTAAGATAAAATTAGTGAATCCAAAAACCAAAGGGGGAAATAACTTAAATTAGTGGGCTCAAACCGTGGGTCCCAACAATGTTGCACATGTGGTCATGAGGACCACTCATGTCTAACAATCTCCCACTTGGTTTGAATGACCACACATATGTGATCTCCCACTTGGTCATGATAACCACTAATATTCAATCCACCTTCTATTTTTATTTTTATTTTGAAAACTATATTTTATAAAATGACTCAACTTGGATTTAACAGATTTTAAAATCCGACGAGTGGCCACTCATTTGTAAAAACAGCCTAATCATTCTTGTTTTTGTTAATTCTTATATACTGTAACAAAATGAAACTAATAATGCAAGTCATGGCGGTCAAACATCATTTTTGCGATGGAATTTTGCGAAATAATACCTTCCATGTACCACAACATTAGTGATTCCATTTAGTCAAGTCATAAATAGAGGAAAAATAATAGGAGTGGACTAAAATTCCTATTTATTGGTCCAACTGAAATTTATCTTGCTTTTCAATAATGAATTAATTGTGCACACAAAAATTAAGCAAGAGAACATAATCATTATTAATGAAAATTAATCAACAAAAATGTCTAAGTAAATAGCATAAATCCTTTCAACCACTTACATTAAGGTAACACAACGAGATCCATTGCTTTAACATGATTATTATAGGCCTCTGCCGGTAATGCTTTGGTCATAGGATCTGCATGCAATCATGAGCTTTGTACTGATCTGTTCTATAGACACTAAACCATCTCGAACCTTCTCTTTAATGGCAAGGTATTTTATTTTAAAGTGTTTTGCAGCGCTAGAACTTAGGGATGCACAAAAAATCCGGTATCACTGCAAAACCGAACCGAATTGACCGAACCGGGCGGTTTGGATCGGTTTATAGTAGATCGGCTCAGTTAACAGGTTGAAAATAATAAAAACCGCTTACATCGGTTATCGGTTTGAGCCCATGGTTAACAGCTTAAACCGAACCGACCGTATACAGTAACTTAATATTGCTTTTTTAGTGTTTTAGCCTTAGGGTTCGTTTTTTACTACTTTCAAAGTTACATTCCACAACTCCATTTTTACATGAACTCAATTGTCAACACTACCTCAATGCATCTCCTCTAATTTCTCAAATGCTTTTTGATACTTCATTGCAGATGGAGGTATTACTGTACGGGTTATTTTTCTTCCATCATAATTCCTACCTCGTTTCAATAAAGTTTTTATCAGAAGGCTGCACTCTTGAGAATGCTAGAAAAGCCACTAGAGCCTAGTGTTTAGATAGTTAGTTTTGGTCTCACCTTACCAATGTGTTAAGAAACCTTCATTTCTGAAAAATATAGGGGGTTCTGATATAGTTTCGTTTGTGGTTGACTTTTCTTGACATGAACTATTATTCTATTGTAATTCCAAATGGTATCATGTGGAATGAAAGTTTCACTGTAAGCTGGTTAATGCTTTTTTTTTTTTGTGCGCTTGCGTTTAGTCCAAACTCTCTTTTTGGAGTAGAATTATTTTTTATATGCGTTTAGTCCAGTCTGGAATGTTGGATTTTTATATTTGCACTAAACATTTGAATAAATGCAAAGGATGGGGTATCATTATTTTGAAAATTTCAATGTATGATTTTAAAAATAAAAAATAAAAAACAACAGTTTAACCGACCGAACCGAACCGAACCGTTTGGTTTGGTTTGGTTTGGTTTAACCCCTCTCCATCGGTCGGATCGGATTGGTTAATTAAAAAACCAACAGGTTCAGTTTGGTTGTTGGTTTTAGTGTTAAATCGATCCAAACCGCCCATGTGCAGCCCTAGAACTCTTGTCGTTGTTAGAGAAATGAATAGATAAGGTATTATCACAATAAATTTTCAGCGGCTTAGAAATGGAATCCATGATTTGAAGCCCTGACACAAAATTTCGCAACTATACAGCTTGATTAGTGGCCTCAAAGCATGCCATAAATTCTGTTTGAAATGTGGAAGAAGCAGTTGTAGTCTATTTAACACTTTTCCACGAAACAGCAGCACCAACAAGGAGAAAAATATATCATGATGTAGAGCTCCTTATGCCGAGACACCCAGCAAAATCTGAGTCTGAATATCCAATCACTTCCAAGTAATCAGATTTTCTATAAGTGAGCATATGTCTTTTAGTCCCTTGTAAATATCGCATGACCTTCTTTACTGCTTTCCGATGTACCATGCCAGGGTTAGACTAATACCTTCTTAACATGCTAACTGCAATATTGATGTCTGGAGGGATACAAGTCTGAGCATATAAAAGACTTCCTACAATTGAAGCATATGGAATATTTTGCATCTGTTTTCTCTCGATGTCATTTTTTGGACATTGATCGTTGGAAAATAGATCACCTCTTGATATATGTGCTTTTCCTTCAAAACAATTCTGCATATTAAATCTTTCAAGAACTCTATTGATATAGGCTTTCTGTGAAAGTCCTTGTAGTCCTCAAGATCTGTTTCTAATAATCTCGATTTCAAGCACAAAGGATGCTTCACCCATATCTTTCATTTCAAAATTCTCTGTGAGGTATTCTTTTTTTGCATGTAGTAGGCGAAGATCACTACTAGCAAGTAGAATGTCATCTACATATAGGACTAAAATAATGAACTTGCTCCCACTGATCTTCAGGTATATACATTGATCAACAATGTTTTCCTTAAACCCGAAGGAGGTAATGGTATCATGGAACTTAATATATCATTGCCTTGAAACTTGTTTAAGTCCATAAATAGATTTCTTTAATCTACAAGCTAGTTTTTCTTTGCCTTTTTCCTCAAATCCTTCTATTTGTTTCATATATACCTCTTCAGATAAATTCCCATTTAAGAACGTCGTTTTCACATCCATTTGATGTAACTCTAAATTAAAATTAGCTACTAATGCCATTATGATTCGAAAAGAGTCCTTTGAAGAAACTGGTGAAAAGATCTATTTATAATCAATATTTTGCCTTTGAGTAAATTCCTTATCTACAAGTCTGGCCTTAAATCGTTCGATTTTGTCCTTTGAGTCTCGCTTGGTCTTAAAGATCCGTTTACATCTTATATGTGCAGACCCTTGAGGCAATTCGACGAGATCCCAAACTTAATTTAATGACATTGATTTTAACTCTTCTTGTATGGCATCAATCCATTTATTCAAATCATCTCCTTTAATAGCTTGTGAAAATGTTACCGAATCTTCTTTAATACCTATGTCAAAATCAGATTCTTGAAGATAAACAACATAGTCATTCGATATATCAGACCTCTTAGATCTTTGAGATCTTCTTAAAGCTTCTGGTTTTGCTAAATTTTGATTTGGATGAATAATATCTTCAATTATATCATTATGAGTGACATTCTCATCTAGTGGTGCATTTGGTATGATAGGTTGTATTTCCATCATGTCGTTTTGAACGAAGTCATTTGGAATACCAACTCTAATTGTTTCAATCAGTACTGGAATAGGTATCCGATGTTCTTCAAATAGCACATTTCGTGGTGCATTACTCCCACTAAAGTCATCATTTTCTATGAATCTTGCATTTCCGGTTTCAACAATTCTAGTGGTATGAGTAGGACAGTAAAATCTAAAACCTTTGGACCTTTCAGGATATCCAATAAAGTACCCACTGATAGTCTTAGGGTCCAATTTTCTCTCTTGTGGGTTATAAATTCTAGCTTCCGCTGGACAACCTAAAACATGCAGATGTCCTAAACTTGGCTTCTTACTTGTCCATAACTCGTAAAGAGTTTTAGGAACAACATTAGTGGGTACACGGTTTAGGATATATGCAGCTGTTTTTAGGGCTTTCCCCACATAGAGGTAGGTAATTTAGAATTACTTAATATAATCCGTACCATTTCCATAAGCGTTCTATTACGTCTTTTAGCCACACCATTTTGATGTGAAGAGCCAGGTAATGTATATTTAGCACGAATACCATGACTTTCCAGAAATTTCGCAAATGGGCTAGGATTTTGACCCGATTCATCATATCTCCCATAATACTCTCCACCCCTATCAAATCTCACAACCTTTATTTTTCTGTCTAACTGTTTTTTAACTTCAGCCTTGTAGATTTCAAAGGCTTTTAAAGATTCCAATTTCTCATATAACATGTAGACATATTCATATCTAGTGAAACCATCAATAAAGGTAATAAAGAATTGTTGACCACTATAACATGGTGTAGGAAAATGAATACAAATATCTGTGTGGATTGATTCAAGTGGCTCTAAACGTCTTGTGGCCTTATGCTTATTGGTGTTTTTGGTCTGCTTACCTTTTATGCAGTCTATACAAACACCAAAATCAGTAAAAGCTAGGGCTCTTAACACCCCGTCATTTACTGATCTCTTTAATCTCTCTTGAGAGATGTGTCCTAACCTTTTATGCCACAAAATTGAGAAGTTTTCATTCAAGATTCCTCTCTTAATACCAACATTCATAACATTATTCTCATGCAAGATAAGTAAGGAACTAGCAAAATATGGATCTAGATTCAATTTATAAAGACCATCACATAAAATACCACCACCAATTAAAACTTGATTCTTATAAATACTCAGGGTACTATGTCCAAAAGAGAAGGTATAACCTTCTAAATCAAGTCTAGAAAAAGAAATTAAATTTTTACAAATCGTAGAAACATAAAAAGTGGTATTAAGGTCCAACTGGAATCCAGAATCAAGAATCAATCTGCAAGTCTCCACCACTTTCACTTCAACCTCCAGCCGGTTTCCCAAAAAAATATTTCTTTGATCATTGTTTGGACTCCGGCTCGAGTAAAAGTCCTGCATGGGATTTGCTACATGAACAGTAGCACCAGAATCAATCCACCAAGTATTTGAACGAACATCTAAAATATTTGCTTTATAACAAACAAAAGAGTTATTTATACCTCTAGATTCAAACCATTTCTGTCTTTTCAAGCAGTCTTTCCTCAAATGTCCCTTTTTGTGGCAGAAGAAGCACTTTGGTTCACTACCTTTATTCCCGACTTGAACGGCCTCAGCAGGTTTCTTACCTTTCATTTTATAACCTTTCTTACCCGTGGGATATGTTTTCTTGTTTGAAGGGGTGTTGGAGATGAAATTTAATTTGTGTAACTGCCCTTCCTGCCTAAGTTTGCATTCTTCTTGAACACACATTGACACTAACTCATTCATAGTCCATTTCTCCTTATGAGTATTATATGAAATTTTGAAAGGCCCAAATTGAGGAGGCAAGGAGTTCAAAATAAATTGGACTATGTAATTTTCATAAATTTTCATTTCTAGAGAGTTGAGTTGGGCCGCTATATCCCTCATCTCCATGATATGTTCCCTGATACCGCTAGATCCATCATATTTCATTGAAGATAATTTGGCAATTAAAGTAGATGCTAAAGCCTTATTAGATGCTTGAAATTGTTGCTCCACAGATTCGAGATAGGCCTTTGCATTTTCATTATCCAGGATAGAACCACGGATATTTTTAGCTATAGATCTTTTGATCATCATGAGACTTAGACGGTTGGCCTTTGTCCATTTTTCTTAATATGCTCTTGCAGCTTGAGAGCTATTTTCAGTAAGATCAGCAGGTTTGGGTTCCATAATTGCAGTGTCCAAGTTTAAGCAGCCCAATGTTAATAAAAGTTCATCTTTCCAATCAGTAAAATTTGATCCATTTAACATTGGAATGCTCGAAAGATGTCCATTGAAGGCAGGGGGAATCAATGCTGGAATATAACGGGAAGAAATACTCAATTACTTTAATGCTTTGAGTTCATGCTAAAACATTAATCCAGAATGATTCGGTGCATAAATGAAGCATATCTTGTGAGTGATTCAGTTCATCATCATAGTCCCTCCTTTGGGTCGAGACTACAACATGCAATAGGATCGCTCATAGAGGAATCATATCCATCCATAGGGCTAATTAGATAGTATGAACGCAATTCGCTAGGCTTTTACCTTTGGGTATAAACCAGTTGGGTACATATATCAAATTACCCTAGTCCGATCTTATAATTATTTGAGTGGCGATTGAACCTTTTGGCCGATCCTCAAGTATAATGCTATTATCCTTACACAAGAAATAGTGTTAAGGGTCTTAAATTTCAATTGATACCTATAAGTTCTTCATAATTGGGCCACTTTGGTGACTACCACACTCTTTAAAACTATGGGTCTCAATTGAATTAATAGCATTTATAATAAGACATAAAGGGGTCTAATTAATCTCACTAGTGGTGCCTAAAAAAAAAAAAGTTTTATGGATCATAAATAACCAATTTCTGCAATGCATAAGATCAATCTCAATGCTTCATACAGGAATTCAAATATGTATATTATGTTATTCATGTATTATGCCCCCTTTTTATAAGTCAATCAGTCCTTGAAAACATGGTCCTCATGAAGCAGCACAACACAAACTAGTAAGCATTATAATTAAATAAACAATCATGACTAGACTCATAACAGCAAAAACAAATCCCATGAATCAAGCTTGTCATGTACAGAGGCTTCATCACACCTCTTTCCTTTTAGGAATAGTTAGATGATGGGCCATGCATCTTGAGATGCTTGCGCTTCAATCATAGACCATGGTAAGATAGGGATCCCCATCGACAAGCTTTCCAGCAGTGAATTCCAAACACAGCGGCTCATGAACCCACCTATTGCAAGGTGACCCAAGACCCTACAATGTGGGGCCCACCCTCTCACCATCAGCCCTCCTTCCTTGATTCTCTCTTCCATCCCCTTTGTGGGACACCATGTCTTGGATCTGATGGCCGACACAAACAAGCACCCACTCCAATATGCATGCACCCACTTCAATATGTGTGAAGTTGATGGTTACTATTCAGATCTCGGGCGTTAAGAGAGAGGACCGGAAAACCATATATATAGATAAGCTCTAGAGAGATTTCTTACCATCAAATAAATCTAATAAAAGTAAGTTCCTTAATTCCCTCAAATTAGCCAACAAGAGTCCTATTGGATTTGGGCTTACTAAAATTGAATCCATGATAAAATTAGTAAATCCAAAAACCAAAGGGGAAAGTAATTTAAATTAGTGGGCTCAAACCGTGGGTCTCAACAATGTTGCACATGTAGTCATGAGGACTACTCATGTCTAACAAAATTCTGCTCACTTGTCACCAAATGTACTCTAAAGTCAACATTTTTTTATTTGAAAATGAGGGTTTCGTCTGATTCTTTGCAATGGATAGAAAACTGAAATATGTAATGTGAAGTGGAAAACGAGATTCATGCATGCATGAAGAAAGACTTTTGTAGCCCTAGATCATCATTTAGCAGTCAATTAAGGAATCTGCTCGCTTGTTTTTTAACTGCACAACCTTGTCATGATTTGTGGACCCAAGCTCTTACTATTGCAATTTACTCTGATCAACTATTACCATTGTTAAATTGAATCAAAACCCTAGGGAACAGCCTTTGGGCTTACCTGTTACCACACACATAAAAAAAAAAAAAAAAAAATTCGTAAGATTTATTAGAGATTTTTACGAAAATATCTCTTAAAGTAACGAAAGTTGACAAAAACAACGGGAGCAAACAATTCATGAGAATGGCAGAAGACTTTCTACCATTTTTATATTTTTCATTTTTGGCAAATATGCCTTCATTCGACAATATCATGGAATGTTGCTTATTCTACAATATCGTGAAATGCCCTTTCTTTCATGAAATTTGCATGTCAAGTTATTCCGCGATATCGTGGAATGGAGGGCCTCCGTCGCCAAAATGAAGTGTTTGTGCCCTTAGTCAATTTCTCTCAATTTTAAAGGATTATCTTCCTAATCAATAAAACCTTAATCAAGGCGTATGTGGCCCCTCATGGGTTCCACCGATTTATCTTATTTTTCAATTAACTTTCTTTTGCATTTTCTATTGCTTAATTTAATTTAGAGATTTAAAACTAATTTATCAAGTGCCTAACACCGGCCATTAGCTGGTCCCATACAAATCTTATGGAGTAAATTTCAGGCATCCTATACATAATAATGCCTATATTGTGATCGGCTTGGGTTTCCATAGTGAGTTATTTACTTTTTCTTGACTCATCGAGCAATGCCATGTGGGTGCTGCGCAAGTGTCCTCTCTATTTTTTTTTTCTTCTACAAAACTTGCTAGTGCAAACCATGGTCCTAGACCAACTGAGCTACCCCTTGGCGTTGTGTCCTCTCTACTTGAAGGTTCACTTTTGAACAATCAAGATTCTTTTAAGTCTTGATTTTTGTCTTAGTAAATAACAATGCTTTGCTTAGGATTAGAAAGTTTTCCAGGAAGTTTTATTTGCTGAGAAACAATTCTGCTCCTCTATACAGTTGAGTAGGGCTGTACATGGGTGGTTCGGATCGGTTTAACACTAAAATCAACAACCAAACCCAACCTGTTGGTTTTTTAATTAACCGATTCGATCTAACCGATGGAGAGGGCTTAAACCAAACCGAACCGAACCAAACAATTCGGTTCGGTTCAGTCGGTTAAACCATTGTATTTTATTTTTTATTTTTTTTGAAAATCAGATATTGAAAATTTCAAAATGATGATACCCCATCATTTGCATTTATTCCAATGTTTAGTGCAAACATAAAAATTCAACATTCTAGACTGAACTAAATGCATATAAAAAATTATTCTACTCCAAAAAGAGAGTTTGGACTAAACGCAAGCGTACAAAAAAAAAAAGCAGCTTGCAGTGAAACATTCATTCCACATGATACCATTTGGAAATACAATAGAATAATAGTTCATATCAAGAAAAGTTACACACAAACGGAATCTGTATCAAAACCCACTGTATTTTTCAGAAATGAAGGTTTCTTAATACATTGATTAGGTGAGACCAGAACCAACTATCAAAAGGCTAAACTCTACTAGCTTTTCTAACATTCTCAAGAGTGTAGTATTCTGATAAAAAATTTATTGAAACAAGGTAAGAATTATGATGGAAGAAAAACACCCCGTTATTAATCCCTCCATCTGCAATGAAGTATCAAAAAGCATTTGAGAGATTAGAAGAGATGCACTGAGGCAGTGTTGACGGTTGAGTTCATGTAAGAATGGAGTTGTGGAATGTAACTTTGAAAGTAGTAAAAAACAAAATCCTAAGGCTAAAATAGTAAAAAAGCAATATTAAGTTATTGCATACTGTCGGTTCGATTTAAGCGGTTAATCGTGGATTCAAACGATGATCGACCGATGTAAGTGGTTTTTATGACTTTCAAACTGTTAACTGAACCGATCTATTATAAACCGATCCGAACCGCCCGGTTCGGTCGGTTCAGTTCTGTTTTGTGGTGATACCAGAGTTTTTGTGCAGCCCTACAATTGAGTAATGTAATTTGCTTATGCTTATTATCAATTAATGAAGGATTTTATCTGAGATAAGATATGGTGTTTTCCATGATAGTGAGTGTTGTAGTTTTTCAGAATCTATCCTTGCATTCAATCAATTCTATTAGAGATTGATGTATTTTGGATCCCTACGGACCCGAAGAACAACTGATCGCTCTCCGCCTCCTCTCTCCCTCTCACTCTCTTTGTCATACAGCACGCTAGTCTTAAAAACTCATGTAGTTCTTTTCCATTTGTGTGGGTTTTTTTTTTTCCATTTGTACAAGCTGTCTTCCCATATTGTGTGGGCTCTCAGTCCCCTTGACTGGGTTTAAAAAAAAAAAAAAAAAAAAGAAAGTCGTACTAACTAGGTTAACATAGGTGGGCATGAAATGAAGTACGGAAGGTCTGGCTTGTTACGAGTAGTAGTTATACATTTCTAGGTAACTCCAATGAGCATCACTTACAGATACATTTATTTCTTTCCTTCACTAACGGCAAGCTAACTCAAGGCATTTTGTATGTGTCTCACACTTTCTTTTTGAGTAAAGATGTAAAAATCTACCAAGGCCCCTCTACTTATTGAAGAATCTAGACCGCTCATTACACATTTTCTCTTTTTCTAATAGAACCTAGTCAAACTTTACTCATATTGAGGTTGGAGATTGGGAGACCATTAATGAGAGAGAGAGAGAGAGAGAGAGAGAGAGTAGATACTTTATAATGGGGTACAATCAATATTTTGAATATTCAGTTTTTTTTTTCCTTATTGGAGGGTTCCCAATCCTTTGGAGTGGACTAATCCGGATAAAAACAAATATAAAAAGAGCGGTAGTGATTCTTTTAACTACAAATTTATGATCCAAACTAGTTAATATTTGGCCTGAAGTGTCCTTGAATCCCAAAAGAAACAAGACTTCTTTCTGGTGGCGTCACTGTCGATACAGACACAGTCTCTCTCAAAGTAAATGCAAGTTTTTCTCCACTCAGACCAGAGGAAAAGTTGCATATGTAATATTACCACCCATACAAGCAGCGGTAATGATGCATGAGCCCCAATTCATTCCAAGCATACCTTTCCATTTAGTTTAACATAAAGTGAAATAATGAATAGTTGCATATCTTCTTGTAGTCCATATCTTGTAGAGCTAATTTTGGTTCGGACCAATGGCCCCTCTCATTGTGTGACAATGGAGCCCATGTTCCTGAGTTGTGAACCAAACCATTGTTTTTCTAAAAAAACATATATAAAAGTGGGCCCCTCATCATTGAAATTCTACAACATGGGACAGTGCTACTCTGAAAAGGAAATTGTAGAGTTAATGTTGGATGGGTTGATTGGCCCCTCATTGTGTGATGATGGAGCCCACATTCTTGAGCTGTGAACCAAACCATTGGGTTTCTAAAAAACCCATATATAAAAGTGGGCCCATATGTCTCAATCTTCTCAATCAGAATTGATCTAGGCTCTTTGGTCAAACGGTGACGAAACTTTATTTTGATGCGACTCGTAGTTCCTATGAGTGGGGACATTATCGTTGATCACAACCCTTCATCATTGAAATCCTGCGACATTAATCCTAAGGGGTTGGCCGAATGGTTAGGACCACGGTTCCTCCCTCTTCCAGAGCTAGAGTTCTTGGTATCAACCCCCGGTTCCCCCCTCTTCAGGAACCAAAGGTTGAATTTATTTGTGCTACCACCTAAGGGCACAGGGGTTTTATCCGACTTCTCTTTGGGCCCAAAGAGAATAGTCCAGCCCACAGAGTTCAAAACCATCCGTTAGAAAAAATAAATAAATAAATAAATAAATTCTGCAACATGGGACAGCTATGGAAACCTATTATATAATATGAAGCGAAGTGGTTTCAAATTGAAATCAGTTCCAATTTGCTCCAATTGATTTTGACTCATCTAATTTAATTTAGTTTGACCCTAACAAACGGGTCGGGTCGGGGTAAATTAGGTCGGGTAAGATATAAAACATTTTTAAGTAAATGGGTCGGGTCGGGTCGGGGTAAATAAGGTAATTGATTTTGACTCATCCAATTTAATTAGTTTAACCCTAACAAACAGGTCAGGTCGAGGTAAATTAGGTCGGGTCAGATATAAAACATTTTTAATGACGTGGGAAAAAAATGAAACATGGTATGTACTAAGACTCGATTTCATATGACAATATCGATTTCAAAAGGGCAATCCTACCGCTGCACCATGGAACATCGTTGTATTAATAGTTATCAACAAAAAACTTAAAATCAGTTAATGAGGAAGGGACCCAGCCCCATTTTGGAATATTGACTAGGAGTTGGAATTTATCTACAAGGTATTTTTAAAAATAACTATATTTTTAGACTATTGGCCCCTATAAATACTGTTGTTATTATTTTCATATTTATGCATTGTACTTTAAGCATGGATGATCAAACTTTTGAAATAACTATTTTATATGATTTCCTATATAGTCATTAATTTTCTATAACAACCATTTTACAATAAAACTAAAATCAAATGAATATATAATATATGGAATTGATCAAACATGAAACGAACTAAGAAATCAAAGATTAATTTACAATTTGATTTGGACCATGTGAATTTTGTTTTGACCCCTTATTTTAATCGATTGATTCTACCCTCTCTGTTTTTAAACCCTCTTTAATTACTACCGAAGCTCTTCCTTTATGACTCTTTAATACTAAAACTCTTCATTTCTCTCCGTTCCTTTCCTCTTCTAGGTATGTTTTCAACATTTTAATGTATCCTTTCATTTTCTCTATGTGTCCGTTCTCTTCCCTTTACTCTCTACATCTTCCTCGCTCTATTTACAAAGCCCTTTTTTTTTATAATATTTTTCACTATATAATATTGTGAATTACGTTGCCCGTGCTAAGCACGGGGCTTTTCGCTAGTGTGGATGATCGGGACTCTTTAATCCTAATTGTACTCTTTTTGTTCTTATCCTTCTATCCAACTAATCATTTTGGTCAGATTCAAATGCTCGGTTGCAGGTATATGGGAAATGGGTAACTCTTCCTAAAATCTCTCCCTGAAGGCAACCTATGTCTATGACCCAAGGCCTAACCCAATAGACTTCCTAGGGCTAAACAAGGTTAAAATAATTTAGTTTGCTAATTAAACATAATCAATTTAATAAAATATAATTAATTAATAATAATCAGGATTAATTCGGGTCGGGTTGTTACAAGTAATAAGCGTAAATAACCTGATCACACTTTTTTTTTTTTTTTTTAAATTCTGGGATCTTGTGACCCTCTGACTCGTGATCTAAAATTTTTTTTCTTATGGGAGCACTGTGTCAGGGGCATGGGCTCAAAAAGGTCCAGACCCACTACTCCTCTGTGTGGAGTTATGAGACTAGCCTTAATTGAGTTATGGTTCTGAAAAGGACAGTGTTATTACATAACACAACCTTCATGCATCCACTTATCAACCCCAAGGGGTAACTCGGTTGGCCTAAGACGACAATTTGCACCCGAATGTTGTAGATTCGAAACTGCACTCCCACACTGGGGCTACAAGGGAGTTTACCCGGCTTCAATCTAGGCCCGGAGTAACCAACTTGAATATCAAGATGAATAATAACCAAATTGATTGTCAATCAGCCTTGAATTATGGCCTCCAATCAAATTAAGATCAATCGATCTTAAAATCTATATACAGAAATTTCTTTTCTGAAACAAAGAGTGCTGCTCCCTAGGAATTGAGGTGGGAGGTTCAATGGCATCCCTGGGACATGTGAGCTTAGATTCTCAAGAAAATGACGCTAAGAAGCTTCTTCAAGGCCATTACCATTCCCCATTAATCCATAAGTAGGTTTCAGCTTTGAAATAGAAATTGCTCATAGCACATTGTCTCTCATTCTATAGTAACCAAAATTTACTCTTACAAGCAAGCTAACAATCAGATTATTTCAGGTCTAATATAATCTGTAGAAATTACTTTTGGTGAATTTGTTATTGTTTTATACATTCATCTTATATTGATTAATCATAGTTTAGTTTTACTATTATTATACTTTTTAATTGAATAAAATACTGGTAAAAGTTATTATATGTAAGGCTTGCAGAAGGTAGAACTCACAAAGCCGACCCCGTATATGGATATGACAGTGTTTAGGGATGTCAATGGGTCCCTGATTCTCCAATTACCCGGAGGTTTCAACCCGTTAAAAACCGGATCTGGATTCTTATTTAGGCCTCGATAAGTAAATGGGTTCGGGTCCGGTTCCACCTTGGTTCAGACCCGTGGACCCAAGACCCAACATATTACCTCAATTTTCTAAAATCTCTCTAAAAACCATGTTTTTTCTTTTTTAATATCATGATCTATCTAGACCTGGACCCGGATCCAGACTGGTCTCTTATATGGTTCTGGTTCGAGTTCCGGACCAAGAAATTGGTTCCGAAACGGTTCTAAGTCCGGATCCAGTTCCACCTTCTCCTTAACAGTTCTAGACCCAGAACGAAACCAACCCGTTTACAACCCTAATAGTGTTATGCAAGGCTTAAAAACTAGTTACATCGATGGAATCGACAAAGAATTCTAATTCTGTATGCTAATCGTTCTTTGAGATTCCTTGCTGGGTATTTTTATGTTGTTTTTCAGTTACAAAAATAGCACACAGACATGCAGATTGCTATGATTGAATGATTCGGAAGCTTCTTCAACCATTCTCTCTTTTCTTTTAACCGAAAAAACAAAAATCTCAATTGGTTTGATTGGATCTCATTTCTGAATGATGGTTAAAGCAATGGATTTGAAAGCACAGATACTATATGGTTATAAAATAAGCATAAAATCAGTTTTGTTTTTTTTTTTTTTTTTTTTCTGGTCTGTTAGGAATTTCAGTTTTTTTAATTGTTAACGAGAATTCAAGACTTGAGATTATTTTGATATTGCTTTGTTTGGGAGTTATTTTAATGAAAAGGCATATATTCTGAGATCTAATATATGCATAAATTTGGACTTTTTTTTTCCTTGAATTATTAGGAATCTCAGTTTATTACAAAGGTTATTGGGTTTTCTTTTCTTTTACTTGGCTACTGTGGTAGATTGGAACTATTTTGTTATCTCATTAGTAATTATTGCATTCAAAAGTTGATAATAAGGCTTTCAACTAGGCTGTCCACAGGCCGGGCCGGTGGCGTAGCCCCGAACCTTTGATTGAATAGACCAACCTCTCAGATGAGTTGATTGAATCCAACAAAGGGATTTCACACAAACAAACACTCACAGCGATGAACTCATGGGAATAACTTACGTTAATAGATTTGATTGAATAAAGCATAAGCATTACAATAAGGAGCTTCTGTATATATAAAATAGCATTGTTCCTAAATAAGCAATAAAGGTAATATCTAATCCGAATCCTAATCAACATATAAATTAGAAAGGAAATCTTCCTAAACAATTAAGCGAGCTACTAATCTAGAAATAAGCAAATAAAGCAACACTACTAATCTAATAAATCAAGAAACGTCATGTAGACCCCATCAGCTGGGACCATTAAGGCTTGCAGATCCTGGTCTTGGATTAGGACTCGATTGCATCACCTTGGCATGGGTTTTTCAATGCCGTCCCAAATATTGGACCGGCCTGTCAGGGATTGTCCAATCCCGGCCCTAAATTAAATGGGCCTATGTCAAATCCCATCCCGTGCAGGCCTCGAGTTTTCAATTTTTCATACTAACACCATCCTAAAAGGCTACCCTCAACGGGTATAGACTGTGTTAGACATAATCAAATTCAGACCCGATTCCCTTCTTAAGCATCCTTACAAATGACAGTTGCCTGTCCTATTCACAAAACCTATTATAATATATAATAATAATATAATATGGAAGAGACCGAATCCAATTGAGGAATCATGCTCAATTGATTTTGACTCCCGCCCAACTGATATTGACTCTATTCTAATTAATGGATGCAAAACCATTTCCCACATTAACTACCCCATGAGGATTGGAATTAAAAGCCAAGAAATTATAAGGCCCACTTGTTTCATTGTGTATTAAAACATCACCCTAGATATCACTCTTTAAGTAGGAATTCAATATATTGTATGTAAATGAGCAAGGTCTATAGAAATGGTATGGACCCTATTTAGTATTTACCACACAAAATGAAGGACCCATCACAGAAGAATTGGTACAGGCTCCAGCTGACAATCAAGTCTGGCTCTCCAAGAAATCTCTGCAATCACCCATTTCTTTCCTAAAAAGAGAACACCTGATCAAAAGACCTTCCTGATAGATGGGCCTTCAGGTTCAAATGGGCCAACCACCTGATCAGCTGATAGGAATGGTTTTTGTGCTTTCTCGAAACGACTGGATCGGCCTCCAAAGGTGGGTTTGGTCTCAGATAAACCATACAGCAGAGAGATTAAAGAAAAGGAAATAGAATCAAGAGAAGCAAATGCTACCAACAACCGAAGTAAACATAGAAAAAACAAATTAAAAAAAAAAAGGATATTCACATACCTACCTACATACATGGTTAAAAATTAACCATCTGATAAGAAACTTTTTGAGCTGTCTTTATCAATATCTATATACTGCACAGGCTATCGCTAAGAGCTACTTCAATTTAGAGAATCAATGTGAATATAGAAGGCGCCAAAATATAATTGTTTGCAGATTGAATATGGACCCGGACCTGGCCAATCTTATCAATTGATTTATTTCTTGGGTTTGGGATGAAATGATCAAATTGAAGAGAGATGCTCATAAACCATTTGTTCACCCCCAGACTGGTATGGTCAGGACTGCATTGGCAGGTTCGACCTGGGAAGGATGGTGTTGGCAAGCTCTTCATTTATCTTCACCGGGAGCGGCGGCATCTGCTTCATTACTCCTGGCATATCATTTAACCTGTAGGAAGCATCCATGTTCTGAGATAGTGGTGGACATTATTCTAGATATAGAATAGATAGTACATAAACAAAAGCAAGCTGAACAACCATGTCACATGTGGCACGAATGGTAAGACCAAAACCTCGGATAAATATATAAGAGTTGGGTGCAATGCTGCTTAATGAGACGTGTGATTACAGCGTTATGCTTAATGATACAAATGAGGTTAAAAAAAAGAAAAGAGAGAACCATTAACCCCCACGCGCTAGTAGCTACATAATGATAACCATGTTTTTGAGGTCCATTTTATGTGTGCATGGATGTGTCTACATGCACACAAATCTAACTGATTACGCAAACAGAAAAGAAAAAAGAATAAAGTCATAAAAAGAAGGCTACGTGATATACTCGTTCATGATTGTGAGAATATTATCCCGAGTTTGACAGAAGAGGCTGACATTGTCTGGTAACTGTAAGAAAAAAAAATTGTTATACTTAATGTAGTATGTAATGACAAAATCATCAATACAAGACCACATTGTGTGCAAGTGTGTATGCATCAGCTAGATAATAAACCTTTAAAAATCAAAGAAGCCATAAAAATGTAATAACTGTTGCAACAACACTAAAAAAATGGAAACTATTCAAAAAAATAAATTAAAAAGGAAACAAAAAGTTGCAAGGCATACTGAGAGCAGGTTATTTATTAAACCAATAATGAGATCAGTGGAATAGAGAGTAAGTACAAGCATCAATCCATGGTCGGTGAATACCTGAGGCAAAATAAGCATAGGGCGGATCTATGAGATAAAAGACATAAGAACACAGTACACTTTCCATGTGGTACATGCTCTTGGATTTTCTTTCCCTCCCAAGCTTCTTTTCCTTCTTCATTTAAACATATTTTTGGGGAAAAAAACTGCTAAGATATACTATAGATTATAGGTGGGAAAGCAAAATCTCAGTACATCTTCACCTTTCAACTTTCAGGAAAGGGTCAGAGTCAGGGAGAAACTGACGACTTTATCTCATGGGACCTTCTCAAATCAACCAATCACACAATAGATTTTGACCCTTTACTAATTACTCCATTTATTGTCATTATAATTGTAGGCGCAGCTAATCAAGAAGCAATTATTAATATACATTTTTCTCTATCCCTCACACTCAATACATTTTCTTTTGGTCTTCAATTAAATTTTAAACAACCCACAATTAGATTTAAATCAAATAAACATATTAGAGAGTTACCAAAAGTAGGTTGAATCAGCAAGCCAAATTGTGTAACATTTTAAAAATATGTTGGATACGGGTTATATAATCTTAGTTTAGTCATTTCAATGAACTTTAAATATAATTTTAAAATTCATAAATATATAATTCATTTCATTTCCTTTTAATAATTTTGATTTCTTTAATTTTAAATACATTTTTCATTTGTAGTTTATGTAAGTTAGTGAAACTTTTTTTCCTTTTGAATAAACTTTAAAAGGTCATCACCTAGTGCGGTCCCGCCGAGACAGGGTCTTGGGAAGGTCCAAACTAGAGGCAGACCTAACCTTTTGAATAAACTTTGATATACATAATTTTAAAAATGCTTAAAACTCAAGCTACCATCAATCGGTGGGTATAAGAGGTCTAGATATATCAAAGTTGGACACCATTAATAATTTTCTCATTTAAATTCATTTTTTATTTTAGTTTATGCAAGTTAACTATACTTTATTTCCTTTTAGATAAATCTGATATATATAATTTTAAAAATGAGTAAAACTTAAAATACCAAATTTCATAGGATTCAAATGACATTATGTTTTTTTTTTTCTTTTTTTTTCAATCTCCTACATTTAAATATGATTTTACGGGTATTCATATTTCTTCAATTAAAAAATATTTTTATTCATATTACAATTAAATAGAACTATCTTTTTTTTAATAATAGAAACACAGATCAGAATTTATAAAATCTTAAAGAATATAACAATTTTTATATACAGAAAAAATTTTATATACATTTTTTAAAATTGGTTTTATGATTTTACATTTTAGTAACTTATTTAGAGATGAGATGAATACTGTTTTAACTTAATTTGTTTTTGTTTTTTTTTTTTCTGATTGTTTCTACCTTAGAATTAATTCAAATATAATTGTAGCTTATATAATTTTACAACACTACTTATTTTTTGAAAAAGTCATCAGAAATAGAATTTTTTGAATGCTAAATACAATATATGTTTTTTTATGTTAGATAAATTCTATATTTGTTTATTTTAGATTTATTTTCTTTCCATTAATATTGTAAAGAAATATATGCACCTTAATATATATATATATATATATATTGCCCAGCTTAGCATGGGTCTTTATTGCTAGTTTCAATGTCCAAAGAAGATGGAAGGTGTTGAATATCATGAATGTCTCCTTCTCTTGTAAAGATGTATCTTACCTATTTGAGTACGAACTATGAAGAGGTCCTCTTGAATAATACACTATGAATAAAGAGGGATCTAAGAGATTGTCTTGAATTAGTCATCACATGTGGCTACCAAATCCAAACAGGAAGTCACTAAATCATATCAGCACATGGTTCTCCCATAAGACTCTTTTCCCTAATGTCTCTCACTCTTTGGTTATGAAAAGAACTCATGTGAATAAGACTCATGCGATGTTTTTCTATTGGTTCAGTTTTGGTTGTAATTTCTTCTCATTTTAGCGTATTTTAGCGGTACCGATAAAATAAAAAGACTGATCAATTACAGGGGAATTGAAATAGGCTTAGTTGTAGCATATTTGTGCAAACCAACCAAGATATCCCCGGCTTTTAATTACATCACAGGATTTAGGGATTAAGTGAGTTTAGCTATTTAAAGTAATTATTTGTAATGGGGCGTTCAACCTAGGTTTTTATTCATTTCAATTATTTCATTAAAATTGCTAGTTTTATTCAATCTTCAGTTTTCATCTCCTTGGTTGAGTTCTCCCATTCGATCAAAGATTTATACCGTGGATTGCCACGATCAATGATAAGCAAATCTGCACTTTTCTCCTTGATTTATGTTGGATTTTCTATTGATGAAGGTAATTGTTTTATGTTTAAAATCAATTGAGTATTGATTGGATTGGGCTTCCATTAACTGCATCAAGAATGAACCCTCTCATATCAAGGCACTATGAAGACTTCTGAAAACCGCCCAACCAGTTAAAAGAGTCTGGATCAATGAATGCCTGAAAACTCACTTAATGAATATGTAAATAACTTGTTCCAAATCTACAGATTTCTAAAACTTTCCATTTAAGGGTCCAAGTACCTAATCCATATGCTAATGACTCAACTATGAAACTGGAGCATAATTCATCATTTAGCTAAATCAAACTAAAAAGAAGAAAAAAAAAAAAAAAAAAGAAGATAAGTATTACATCATAGAAGAACTATATGCATAATTACACGATAGAACCATATGATGTATATTGAACTTTTTAGTAGCTCCCTTCAAACCATGATGAAATTTTCACTTTTATAGACTTCAACATAAAACCATAATCACATTCAAAATTAAGTCAGCAGAAGCTCTCCACTATCCTAACAGCCAAAAAGAATCAATAGAACACCTCAAAGCCTCCCTAATAGCCCAAATCTCCTCTTCGTCATTAGTATCTTGGACCTCAATCAAGCTACAGAATACCACCAAGGAATACAACTCACTGCAGCGATGCATATTGGCGATTGGCATAAATACAAAATGAGAAAAAAAAAATAATAAAAAATTCCAAAAAATCCAGAATACTTTAAAATGTTAGATTTTTTATATTTATTTTCATTAAGAACCAAAGTAAATGGGTGTACCATTGCGAGGTCTTGTATTACTGTTTAAAATAATAATACTGATGTATTTATTCACTTGTATTCATGTTGCTCAGATAAAATCAGTTAAAACCAAATAAAATGTTAATGATCAACCACCACCAGTATGCAATTCTAAATTCTAATAAGTAATTTATTAGATAGTATAATCCTTCATATAGATATCATATTAGAGTTTCAATAAGCTAAAGTTTAACCATTCTTTAGACACAAAACAATAGATTGAGTTGAGATATTTACCTACGCTTCTACTTATCAATACCAGTAGTTAAGGCCAGTGTAACCGGCACAGGCCCCCTTCCAAAGCCCAATCAATGAGGGCTTTTTTTTTCTCATAAAAAACCCAATGGTAGTAACTCAGCCCCAAATCTGCAGACGATGGTGGAACAAGCGTAAAAAGAATGTAGACAAACTCCGTGACAGCTTGCTGAATCCTGGACGGACTCAATTGAGGCCCAACTCCAGAAATGGTGTTTGGCATTCCTCTTGGAATTCAAGCACACGAGAATTCTCAAACCAAGGAAAAAAAAAACCCCCTCACGTACAATCAACCTAAGGAGATTCTGTATTCAATAATCAAAAGCTTTCTTTTCCTAATGGAGGGATTAGGGAGGAATGGTTGAGACACCTTTCCATAAAAATCTAATTCCCTCGATCTATCCAAAATAAATAAAAGGAAAAAAATGTACAAAGACTTTAACGAAAATCAGAACAAATCAAATCAAATCAGATATTTAATTTCAAGACTTCTATTTATATCAAAATTCCTAAATAAAATGGTTGTTCCAATAACAACTTGGACTGGGTCGAATGGCATGGTCGACCCATGAGTAATAGCTTATGGAGTGCAAATGCCCGTTTCCAACAAAGTTGAGATAACTTAGTAAATGCTAAGAATGCTACACACTACTACAAATATATATGTTTTAATATTGTGAATCATTGTAAACTAATAAGCACTCAGTCTAATTTATTAAATAACTGAATGCCTTTTAAACTAAGGAGTACCAACTTTATACTATCAGCAAGAGATTAAGGAAGAAATATTATATCGTCAAGTTACCTGAAATGCTGCAAGGTTTGCAGATATTTGATTCAAGACCTGTGCATTTTGCTCAAGCATCTGTCCTGTTGTACCACCAATGTCTGCAAACAGGCATTGATATGAAGCCAATTACATACCAGTGATGCATAATCATATGTTACTTGAGCACATGTATATGTATTTAATATTGAAATGATTGGCTCATGTATAGTTATTCACTAAACCCAGTTCGTAAAGTAAATTTATTGATTGTTATCAGATTAACATAAGTTCTCAACAATATCACTCATTATTCAATTGTCATTATTCACTATATAACCCCTATGTTACAAGGATGGTCTGAAATGAGCAATGTATGTGTGTTGACATGCATAGGTGTCGATTCTTCATATCAATCATATTGGACAAGGACACATAGATTTTTCTAGTTACTAGTTCAAACATTGTATTTTTGTAGACAACGTAGAATTAAGTTTTAAGTTCTTTAAAAATTTACATAAATGAGTTTTCAAACCATATGAATCACTATGCATTATTAACCAAAGACTTGTGTTAAAGGGGTGGCATTTGGTGAGACAAGTGGGTACCACCCTATAAAGGGACTTTGGAGATTATGCATCAACTAAAGTACCAGCCCTGACAGATATTGCTCACAATTTGATAAAAAGTAATGAGATAGAGGGTTCCCATAGAAACCATGTGGATGGTTCAAAATCATTACCTTTGTTGGAGTTCTTACACTCATAACTGCCCCTTTATACATACCTTGAATAATATGTCCACAAGGAATGACTTGTTTTTAATTCAATGACCAGTGAATAAATGCCACTGCAACCTAATTTAGGTCTACTTCAAATTAATAGAAAGTATAAAATATAATTTTTTTTTCTTATTTCTAAACTTCTACACAAGTTCTCAACATAGAAAATTGGTTGTATTATGGATCTACATGGTATACACCTAAACTGCTCTCCCTACAATTAGATTCTTGCCTTTGATAATGCTATGGTTTCAGTCGGATGACTCAGAGAGAAACCATAAAACATCATTTTGAGAATACATAATGCATTTACCAAAAAAAAAATACATAATGCACGCATACATAATGCCACCCCTTTAACGCATACATATAAATAAATGGTAACAAATTCATTATAATATGAAAAAGGCACAGCATAGATACATGCCTTTTAAGGCTACAATACAAATGGAAGAACAGCAAAACTTTATGAATTAAAGTGAGCATTCCACCCAACATCTCAACAAATCTGAAGCATTAGTACCAAAAATATCTGTAAGCACAAGAACCCACTCAATATATCATACATAGATACATATATTAGACATACATATAAATAAATGGTAACGAATTCATTATAATATGAAAAAGATAAGTCATAGACGCACGCCTTTAAGGCTACAATACAAATGGAACAACAGCAAAACTTTATGAATTAAAGTTTGCATTCCACACAACAACTCAACAAATCTGAAGCATAGTACCAAAAATATCCTTAAGCACAAGAACCCACTCAATAACTTTTTCTCAAGCTTTATAAGATGCACCCATATTAGTATTGAATTTGCATGAAAACACAGTGATTCCTTCCAGCCAAAGAGACAAAATTATCACCACCAAGGAGCAAACCCAGAGTAATCCTCTATGTTTGTTAATAAACGCCAAGCCCAAAGTAGGCATGTTTGTTTGTCAATACACACCACCGACAGCTCTCCTTACCTCCATCACAATATTAGGCTCACAATTCACCCTGAACAATTGCATATTAAATTCTGACTTCTGGAGCAAAAGGTCAACAAATAAAAATATGGACATTTTTTTGCATTCCTTTAAAGGTTGTACACATTGAAGATAATTATACAACAATTGTCAAGGTAGGGGATCAATTGTTAGAATCTTATAAGAACTGCAGCCTAAGCAAAAGCTAAAACTCAAGGAGACCCTTTAATTTTCCAAATATATGAAAAAACTTAAAATTTGTCCTCTCTTTCTAGCAAGTGATCATCAAAGTTTTTTCTAAAACTATAAGATTTCAATATATCCAAGTTAATCTTCGAATGTAGCAAATAAAACGGAAGAAGGAATAGGCAAAAACACCTTTATATGAAATTCCATCATCTATGTCCATAGGTAACATTGGTAAAGCATATGGTGGGACATTGGGCTGTGCTGGCAAGTGAGTCGATGGCTTTGCAGAAGGATCCATAACCTTTTCCTGAGAATAAGGCAGAAGTTTTTAAAATATCAATGTAAGTTCTAGAAATGTCACTTAAAAAGTAAACTGGAAATAGCAAAAAATTGCACATAAAATTTCTCGACTAGTTTTAAAATTTCTATTTCCTCCAATATAATAACAAAGTAAAGAGCATTATTTTAATAAATACAAAAAGAAAAAAATTATTTTAAGGATCGATGCAGTATTAAATAAATCGTCCTTAAATCATAACATTCTATGACATAGAAAGAGCACGCGATTTTAGTACTCCGTTTTTTATACATACACCTCTTTCTCCAACTGTTTAAATATCAAGTAAATAAACCAGAGATAAATATACATGATCTCAATTCATTAAAAAGCTAACTAATGCAAACTCAACTCACTAGAACAACTCAAGCAATAGTCGAGACCATAACCAAACCACATTTAGACTGACATAAGTTAGTAAACTTATTGTGGAAACTTTTCAGATGGAGATAGATGTAGGGTTTTTGTGGAAAAAGGAGAACCAAATGTCAATGAGAAGATAGTTCAGAATGACCCAGAGAGGAAATTGAGAAAAAATAGATTACAGATTTAGGCGGCAAGAATGGGAAGAAAACAAATGTAGGAGACCAAGGAATTGCAGATAGATGGGTTGGAGATAAGATAAATCTAGGGTTTAAAAGAAGAAGTAAATTGGGGATTAAAAGAAGAAGAAAAATTGGAGTGAAGGGTCTTATAAATCAATACAAGACCTCACCGGCTCACCCTCATCAATCTAAATGGAATTAAGGCATTAGCGCCTGGATTACCCATCTTGACATCATAAATTCGGATATATGAGGCATAAAATCTTAAGGTCTTTACAAAGTTGGCCAAAAGTGTACTTGTGTGTGTGTGTGAGAGAAAGTGCATGTATGGAAACTGATTGCATCCACTTCAATGACGCATATAAAATAGGTTGTAGTGCCAATGCCACAAATGCATAAATTATTGCATCCACAACTATGACACTAAAAGTAAAACATAGTGCAGTTATGATTAAGATCTTACCTTCTTGTCCTTGTTTTTTCTTGCCATATGCTCATCTTTCCTTCTCTTTCCACTTTCCTTTTTCTATGGACAGAAATGGAACCAGTTAAGATCCTCAAAATAAAATCTATATTATTGAGCGTTATCTTAGATCAATGTTAACCAAATAAAACATTTTCCATTATCAATGAATAAAGAAAGGCATAATCGGGGCAAGAATATTGATGGATCTTAAACCTACCAATTCTACATTTTAAAAAAACTGTGCACTCTCTCTCTTTTTATTTTTTTCAAATGGTAACTTTCCTTCGAAAAGCATTGCAGTACAAGAGGACCATACAAGCAAGCTATGCACCCAAAAGAAAGACAAGGAACCAAACAACAGCTAACTAGCACAAAGCCAACAGCATAAACAGGAAACAAAACGAAAGCAAGATAAAAACATAATAAAATCCACACTCCAATTGTTTTATTAAAAATATCCACTCTCCAATTAAAAAACTGTGTTGTCCATATGGAGACTCGAACGGCTGAAGCATAACAAAACGGTTGTTCATATCAACAATTACAAGTTGGATGGTTATTGATAATTCACCACAACAACACTTCCATTAGACAAAAATTCAGGAGATCTTATAACAAGTCAACCACAGGGATGATGTCAAATGAAAATCTGGGGCAATGCTTGAGTTCTGCGGAGCAAAAAAAATATGACCAGTTTATTCTATGGTTTTGAAATTTTAAGCCATTTGTGTATGTGGAGTTCTTTAGGGAAAGTTGGGATACATTAAAATATTTGAAGTTAATGGATTGAGAATAGAGGGTTATAATGGACCATGTCCCCATTCTTCGTGCAAAAGAATCCTAATAGTTTTTTAATTCCCACTTTCATGAACTATATTGAATCAAACAACAAACTCGAGTTCGGAACTCTTAACTCCTTGATCTCAAATTGAACTCTTAAGAATCCAAATGAGCACTGATAATGACACAGATTTTCAATGCAGACTCATGTTACGAGTGTCGTGTTGAGTTTCAATTTTCTGAAAAAGTGGAAGTTGTATGTTTTTAAGTCTCTGTTTGTATGAAAAATAGAGGTTTGTAAAGTTTTACATACAATGAACATTTTTCAATGTTTCTCAGCAAAAGCCATTACATACCATTTTCATGTTAACTCATTTTACAATGTCTATTTTAAATGTCGAAATTTACGAAAATTGATTTATCCAACAGCTAGATTCAGTTTCAAAAGTGGGCTCCACTGATGGATTTATGGTGTTGGGCTCAAAGATTTCTCCAAGTCCTGCCCTCAAAGGATCCATACTCTCAAATGTTATTTATTGGCTGAGTTACTCAACAAAGTTTCATTGCGTATATATATATATATATATATATATATATATATATATATATATATGGGAGATGCTCCTATGAGAGATATCTCTTACCTTATATGAGAAATAGGGGTGGTGGCCCTCACATTTAAGTAGCTCTCATATAAGGTGAGAGATATCTCTCATAGGGGCATCTCCCTATATATATATATATATTGAAATTGCTTAGATATATCATCTAATAAAATGTTTTGCTCCATTGATTTAACCTGAAAAATAATGATAAAAAAGGAAAACAAATAAATGGTCCATATTCAATCAAATACCCTAATATTGGATGCCAATATATTTTAATGTATGATTTTTAGGCTACTGTTTATTTATGAAGTTGCTCATCAAGCCAATTGTCTTGAAATAAATCATGTGAAGTAGTTAAGCAGCTCACCTCCCGTTTTTTAACTTTAATGTAGAATGAAGTGAGTTGAAACCTCAAATCTAAGAGAGAATAAAATATAATGGGGTTATGATGGTCTTTTGTCTTTAGTGGTTTGATAAGAAATCTTTTTGTCTTTTTGTGTAAAAAGTGGATGTTTTTGTTATTTAGTTGATTGAAGATGTTTCTTTTTTACTTTTTTTTGAAAAAGAAATGAGGAATTTTGAATTTGTATACTTTTATAATATGACCCTCTAGTATTTACTATTATCAAAAAAAAATATGACCCTCTAGTCTCTTCATGTCTGGCAAATGGAGGCTTTACTTCACCTTCACTTTCATAGTAAATTACCAAACGGGCAAAATTGAGTGTTGGAATAATTGGTTGACAATCTACTCTTTTCTCCGAAAATGTTGGATGATGATCTACTTGGGCTTATGTCTTACTTAGGTTACAAAAATGGACCCAACCTAGATCGCGATTAAAATATAACTAGATAAAGGGTCCATGTCTCAGGATTGGGAATGGGGCATGATTAAATATAATTAGGTCTAGGTCAGACCTGTTACAGCCCTAAGAGAGTCACTACAAACATCTTGCGGGACCTACCCCTATTAATGAAGGGCTGTGAGATTTTCCTCTTTTTTTTGGCTATTGCCTCACTGGCAAGGGAGTGGTATAACAACCTGTGATACCAGGACATCCACATGAAAAGGAGATGCCTTGCCACTGAGCTACTAGTGGGTCAGCTTCCAAAAGTTACAATGGTTTATATTTCTTGGACCAATGGCGAGTGACTTCGATTGGTGGATCAAATTTGGCACACATCCAAGTTCATGGGGGCTAGATGTGTAGAGGACGTGAAATGAACTGAGGTGCCACCCAAAAATTTGTAATGGGTGAACAACTTCGCAACGTGAGATAACATTAAGCTCTTCAGCTATTCATATGAATGACAATTTACCATTCCCACAACTAGAAAGAAGAGTGTTGTGTACTGGTGGCAGTAAAGTTACGTGCTTTCATGAACATGGAAT
This sequence comes from Umbellularia californica, assembly GCA_028538565.1. Taxonomy (NCBI): domain Eukaryota; kingdom Viridiplantae; phylum Streptophyta; class Magnoliopsida; order Laurales; family Lauraceae; genus Umbellularia; species Umbellularia californica. The sequence goes on from JAPQWN010000009.1 coordinate 45,407,090, forward strand.
GGGAATTCTGGAACTTACAGTCATCCATCTGCAGCGTAGTGCCACATCCCTAACTGTCTTGTCATGTAGCTGCATTGCAATTTTTGCATAGCGAACTATGTTTGATTCAGAGGCAAATCTGCAGTATATTGAACAACAACCAAATCAGTTCAATGGATTAATTTGTTTTTTTCCCATTTTTTGAATGGTTCAAGTACTATTCTTTCTGACAAGATGAGACAAACAAAAAGGACTCCAGTAAAGACCGGGCACGGTGATATAGCATACAATTCCATTTGAAAATAGTTAGAAGCATAAATCCAAGATGCACTGTTCATTTCCTTTCAAATTCTCTATTATTATTATTATTACTACTACTGTTATTTTACTTTTAATTCTCTATATTATCATCATCACACCTCATCCAGGTATTTTTACCATCATCATCATCATCATCAAAGCCGTGTCCCAACTATGTTGCAGTTGGCTACATGAATTATGTTTCTCCATTCGTATATATCTAGGACTTTTTACAATATGAACTATAATTCTACGAAAGAAATAGATCCATTTTTCAAAAAAAAAAAAAGGATCCATTAAAAATTAGAAAAACTTGTAGCATGGACATAAATTGACCCCTCTCTTCTCTCCATCAAAATATTCAGGAACATCTTGGGTAGTTCTTCTACGGAGTCCAGAGGAAGATCATCCATTTTGCAATGACACATGAGTGCCCTCAAACAGTTGAAAGAGTAAAACAGATAACACATTTCCAAAGAGCAGAACAAAGAAACACCTAACAAAAGAAGTTCTAAAAGACCAATTCTTTTCCAACAATAAATTGCAAACAGAATATTACAGGAAGCCCATTATTCAACAGCAAGATTCTAAAGATTATTGCACATATTAGAAAATTGTGAAAAAGTTGTAATCAAAGAGAAGTGACAAATTGTAGGGAATAGGAGCGGAATATAACTTCAACAATAAATTGCAAACAGAATATTACAGGAAACCCATTATTCAATGGCAAGATTCTAGAGATTCATTGCACATGTTAGGAAATTGTGAAAAAGTTGTAATCAAAGAGGAGGTGACAAATGTTAGGGAATAGGAGCGAAATATAACTTTTAAAAGGTCGTTTCCACTAACACAGAGGGTAGGGGACGAGAAGAGTAGCCAAGGACTACTCTCCAAGCCTAAGCTTAGGGATAGGGATCCATAGGATCCAAATAGTCTTGGTCTCACACCAAAGGCACAAAGAAAACTCAAACTCAACAAGAGAAATTTTTATTAATCAATCAACTATCAAATGAGAGGATTGTGAATTTGCCCCAATCTAGGTAATCAGCATGTTGAGTTGCAAGAAGATTATAATGAACAAGAGATAGGCTTTGACATGCGTTCTTGAGCGACAGATTCACTTAGAAGCTTGAAGAGAATTATTTCTTTTTATTAAGTTATTTTATTTGGACATTGGAAATTTTAGTTTTTTTAATTTCGTTTTAGTGGACTTGTTTAGTTGTTTCGAATTGATTCAGACTTTAAATTCTTATTCAAAGAAGTATTAGGATTGCCCTAAAATATTATTGTTGCTCATTTAATTTGATTTATGATGATAGTAATTATGAGACAAATATGTCGCGGCACGGGATTCGATGGGCCTCGGGTCCGGGTCATGACAAAGTGACTCTATGCTCTAATCTATTCTTGGAAACAATCCAAATCAAAATAAAAGTCTTAACCAAATAAAACTCTAAAGGAGAAATAAAGGTCCAAATCCAATAAAAGAAAGCTTGTTAATTATTACCGTATATCTCTATATTTTAGCTACTGCTAAAGTACGACGCACAATTTGAAAGTCTCCCCTTATTTGGGCCTTCTGCTAAAACTTTTGGACATGTGGGTCCCAACTATGTTGAGGTCCACCACATGAATTCTGTTTCTCCATTCCTATCTACACCGATCAAAACCCCAAACCATAAATCCCTTACTAGTTTCCTTTCACACCACACCCATAAAAACTCCAAACCGTAAATTCCTTACTAGTTTCCTTTCACATCACACCCATACCCTACCCATGAAAACACTTAATTCATTTCTAGTCACTCTCGATTTCACCAATGCGTCAGGTCTGCGGTCTTTTTGCTGGGGATGTGGGCATAATTAACTCCTAAAGTACTTTTATCTTAGGGCTGGCATGAGAATTATTGTGCCCAATTCAATATGTAATCGAGTTTGCTTCATTTGGAGCATGAGTTACTAAACAGCTCAACTTCTTCTCTTAACTCCAAAATGTCTGCTGTATTAGAGTCTCATAAAGATAGATATGCCCTGTTTATTCTGTAAAAAAAAAAATTTGTGTTTTTAGTTCCATCAACTTTAATGGACCAAATTTACCAAAGTTATTACAATCCATATTGAGTGCAATTGACTTGTTTTATGTGGTATGATGCAATCTTGCTTCTTTCCTCCCTGTAGCATTCTATTACCAATTTACCACCATCACTCTCTTTCAAGATCCAATAAAATGTACTCTAAACTCCATTGAATATTCATGTTTTCATCCTTACCGCAATAGCTGTTATTTTTCTTAACTTCAAAAATTCGCTTATCTCTTTTCTTCTTTATTCCCATTTTATTGCCAATGCTAGCAATTACATTTTATTGGATCTTGAAAGAGGTGATGGTGGAATGCTACAAGGAGGAAAGAAGCAAGATTGCATCATACCCACATAAACCAAGCCAATGCACTCAATATGGATTGTAACAACTTAGGTAAATTTGGTCTATTGAAGAGAAGAAGTTGAGCTGTTTTGTAACTCATGCTCCAATTGAAGCAAACTCGATTACATACTGAATTGGGCACAATAATTCTCATGCCAGCCCTAAGATAAAAGTACTTTAGTAGTTAATTTTGCCCACATCCCCAGTAAAAAGACCGGAGATCTGACGCATGGGCAAAATCAACAGTGACTAGAAATGAATTAATAATTTGCAAGGCTGTTCCTAGGTAAAGGATGATGATTTTGTAACAATTTATCATCTTAATAGACTACAATCATGGTTGCAATTTGCTCTATTTTCTAAAAATATAGTAAGATTCAAAATAAGGACACAAAACTCCAAAACAAAAATGTAAAACAAATGAGAATAGATAACTAAAATTCCAAAATCTTTGCCTGGTTTCCAAACATATCATCACATGAAGTACAAGTGTGCTAAAAAATCCAGCAGAACCCACAAGCATAAGAAGAAATAAAGTAATAATTCCTGAACTAAAACAGACATATAAACCCAACAAGCAAATATAGACCAAACAAACTCCCAAAATCTTTCAGAAGATGTACCAACATATAAATAAAAAAAAAAAAAAAAACACAGTTCATGCATAAATCTGGTAGTATAGAGCTGAAGAGTGACAACAGATTAAAAGAAACAAGGAAAACATCAAACAAGAATCACCATAAAAAACTGAGAAACTCAACAAATTAACAAACAAGAAAAAAAAGAGAAAAAACTTAGAATTCTAAAAGAGAATTAAAAACCCCATAAATAAAAAAAAAACAAATCAAAAGCATAGTTCATACACAAATCTAGTAACAAAGAGCTCAAACAAACTTAAATTGGGAGAGGAAAAATAAAACCATCACATCACAATATATCAATAACATGAAAACCCCAACAAGTTCATAAAAATTCATGCACAAACTCAAGCCCCATGCTAAAAAAATTAAAAACTCTCAAAATAAAACAAACCAAAAACCCAAACAAATTCAGATACTTTCATCTAAACAAATCAAGACAAAAAACCCAAATCTAAAAAAAAACCAATCTCAAAACAGAGAAAAGAAAACAGAAACAGAAACAGAGAAGAAAAGAAAATCCTCACTTGCTGAGCCCTTCTTCCAAGATCGACTGCTCTTCCGCCGTCCACTCCACGGAAAGACCCGGGTTGTGCTTCAGCGCTTGGGCGGATACAGAATTATCAGACGGCCCAGCATTTGTCGCCCCCAGATTCCCGTTGCTGGTGTTTCTGTTGCCACCGCCACTGCCGCCGCCTTGATTCCCATTGAAAGAGGATGAAGCGTTGCTCCCCTCTTGATTCCCAGATGGGTTTGTACTTGCAGCCATCAAGAAAGAAAACCCAGTTCTCAGAATTCCCAAAAAATATCTTCCTACCTTTGTTTTTCCGCCAATTCAACTTCAACTATTCCCGCCATTGAAGAACCGATGAGAAGCTGTTGAGAAATCTGGTAAGTTGATGAGACTGAAGGGAGCTCTCAGGACTATCAGAAGATGCTATCATTGAAGAGAATAAGGCAATGATTAGTTGATTTGGTTTCGCTTCTCCTTTCTTTTTCGCACCCACCAAAAGAGGAAGAGAGAGAGAGAGAGAGAGAGATAGAAGGCGAAGAGAAAGGGGAGCTGTACGGATATAGGGGTTCTGAAACTGAAAAACTCCTTTATTATAGTTTCTTAACCATTATTAATATCCCTTTAATTATCTTTAATTAATTTTTTTTTGGTTTTTTTTTTGTTCTTCCTTCATCAACTTAGGGTTGAATTTGAAGAGTTTTGTGAAAAGAAGAAATCTATGCTTATGTGAACTGACAAAGCTGCCCCCATCTTAATTTTTATTGAAGGCTTTTCTTTTTTTTTTTCAAGTAAGAAGAATTTTATGGGCTATTCTAGTAAATTTAGTGCAACTGAATATGAAATATTAGAGATTCCACAATTTTAAAGTAGTGTGTTGGAATGTTGAATGTCCTTCAATTATTGTTAGAAATGCCAATCTCAACCATTCAGAATGTCCAAGTTACAAGTGTTTAAAGGCTATTCTAATAAATTTAATAATTAAGTCTCGAATTACACAGTCTACATATTTTCAAACAATTTAAGTTTTACTCATAAATTCTCTTCTTCTTTTTTTTTTTCCTTTTTGGTATCCCAACAAAGGGGGTTTGGGAACCATTGAGACTTCGGGTGAGATAAAAAAGTTCACAAATGAGGAAAGGTGGCCTGCCCAATGTCAATTCTTGGGTGGTCAGGTGAGAGCTGTCACTCTTTAACACTGGGGTAAGGAGCTGTTCTCCATAAATTCTCTCCGTTATTACGTATGATGACACCCTTACGCATGGGTTAGTTTTTACCGATTCTACTTTAATTTGAATGATTAATGTCATGAGATTAAAAAATATGGAAAATTAAGAGTTTTAACTGGAAGCACGGGTTAAGTCTACCATTAGATTTTAACTCAGATGATTAATCTCATTTTTTACATATTAAATAATTTGACAGAACTTAAAAGGCTATTTTGGTAAATTTAGTACATCCGACTTTGCATTAAACAGTGCCATGAATTATGAAGATGTCTACCAAGCATTTGAAAGTTTTAAACAATTCAAAATTTACTCATAAGCTCCCTAAAAGTCATACGTATGTATAATAACACCCTTAATAAGCATGCGTCACCATTTACTAGTTTGACTTTAATTAGAGTGATTCACACCATTACATTAATTAATGTGGAGAATTGAGAGTTTAACTCCATTAGATTAATTGATGTGTAAAGTTAATAGTTTAACTCAAATAATTAAACTTCATTTTAATACAAACTCCATTGAGTTAGATTGAGGATTAGACTAATATTTGGAAAGAGTTAAGACTGTTATTCATAGGAATTTGAGAATATGATAAATTCATATTTATGAGGTTGATGGGATTTTTTTTTTTTTTATATTAGATGGATTAAAGGAGAGGAGGTCAAACTAAGTATGGTGAGGCCCAAGATGAATGGTAATACAAATATACATGCATGTTTGAAAATTTGATTTAAGACATCAGACTAGTATAAGAGGGTGTTATGATCATTTGAATAAACTATATAGATTTCATGAAATGGTAAATTCAACACAAGAATGCAATGAATGACTCAAAAAAATGTGGGCTTTATTTGTTCTCTTTCTGATAATCATTAATCTTTTATATAACTTAGAGGGGTGTGTGTGTGTGTCTATGATGCACGGATACTTCAAAATGAGCAACGTATCGTGTCGTATCGTATCTGATACTTCACTTTTTATATGTAAAATCTGTGTCCCTGCCATGTCCATAGCGTGTCCCTACCGTATCCATCCCGTATCTGGGCATCATAGGTGTGTGTGTGTGTATATATATATGCAAATTGAAAGATGAGCTTAAATTAAAGACTCTATTAATCCTACTAAGGCATATGGATCAGATGATTTTACATCAAAATTCTATGATCTGATTAAGAGGGATATTTTGGAGTTTGTTTCATATTCTTCTATCCCAATATCTTATCAGAATTCAGAACAACTATCCCTACTACTATTCATATTCATACAAAAAATTCAGAAGCCAAAACCCTAAAGGTCACGTTTGGCATCCAATTCTTTAGAGAAAAGATTTTCGGTTTCCCTAAAGTTACATGTTTGGCAATTGTAAATTCTTGATGATTTGAACGAATGAAAATCTTCATTTATTAGGATTTTCATATCCGACCACCCCTATAAAATTTGAAAATCATTACTTAAGTGGATTTGCACACTGAACCCTATTTTTCTCAGTTATATGCATCGATACACACCAATATCAATGTGAAATCCTCAACTATACAAATCTCCAACGAGGAATCCTTGTTCCAGTGGTAGTGAAGAATCATCAAATCTATGGATTTCTCGGCTGTAACCAAACATTGTCTAAATGATTTTCATGCTATCGCCTTATATAAGGTTTTATACAGCATTTTCGCAAAAATATTAGTGTTCTGGGACTGCATGAAATTCTCCCTAATATCATTTCTAAATGCCAAGGAGATTTTATTAAGGGGAGAAAAGCTAAGATCATCATATCATAATCCAAGAACTGATACATAAAATTTCAAACAAAAAAGAACTCTCTCAGCTATCAAATTCCTGGATTTGCACACTGACATAGGGAAAGCATGTGATACAATCTGTCAGAAATTCCTGCGTGAATGCTTAAAAAATATAGGCTTTAGCCTGGGTTTCATAAAAAAAATAATAATAATAATGACACTTATTACTTCAATTAAATGAAAGATTTCGTTAAATGAAACATTTACTCAGAACTTTCACATCTATAATATCAAGAAGAAAATCTCCTACCATGCATGCTGTTGAGTTAGGAATAAGAAATCTCATACTTGCAAGTAAAGGCTTTCTATGCCCACTTAATTTGGAGATTATTAACTCAAGAGGAAACTTGGTTGGCTGATTTAATCTTACAACCTGATACTTCTTCTATGAAGGCTATATACTGATCTTTAATTGACCTTCCCATTGGACCAAACTTACCATGGAAAAAATTCAGAACCTCCAAGTCCTGTCTAAAATGAAGTTCTTTGCATGTTGAGCTCTAGGAGACTGTCTGATGACAGAGAAACCATCTAGCCAACATCATTTTCGATTTTAGCAGTGAATGCATATGTTGTTAAAATGATCTAGAGACTGAAGATCTCCTTCTTATCAACTGCTCATATGCTACTCAGGTCTAGTTAAAAGCAAAAACATTTATCCTGATATCTTCATATCCACATGAATGTTCAACATTTGGGCAGTGGTTCTGGGGCTTCTAAGGGGGATGGTATGATGGGCTTTATCTTTGGATGATTTCTTTGGAAGCAAGGAGTTTCTATCTATTGCAACCACACCCCTTTAGCCTGTCTTCAGTTTAGGCTAAAACCTAAACCTTTATCAACAATGGGGTGACTCTAGATCTGAAGATAAACCCATCCACTGCTGGCGTTCCTCTCGCCCATTAGGTGCCTCCACTAAATGATTAGGTAAAGCTAAGTTTTGATGGAATTTGACCCCTCACACGATTGGAGAAGTTATTGGAACTCATGAAGAGAAAATGCTGCTAGCTTATTATTCTCAAATTGAAGCCAAGGGCTCATGTGCTGCATTACATTGCAAGCGCAACTAGTCATTATTATGGGACGTTGTTCATTTATTATTGTGGATACTCTTCAGAATCCAAATATTAGGCTTGAAATCTAATGAAGCTGTGGAAGTAGAATATGAGGTGTTCGGAGTCCTTTAATTAGTGGCAGGTGTTGTCTTGCAAAAGAAAAGCAAATAATATAGAGGATATGTTGTGTTAATTTCATATTGCATATGTAAGATTCCTACCCTTGATAGTATTGTTAGTGTTAGCTAATTATATTTTTAGTTAACTAAGCTTAATTAGAGGCTAACTGAGTCTGATTTACTGTTAGGATCATGCGTGCAAAGTCTCTTTGAGTTTTAGGTTTGTTTGGGCATAGCAGGGGGATAGTTTGTAATTTTATAAAGTTTTGAAGGGTTTTTTCAGTAATTCTCAGTTTTCATGATTTTGGACTCATTCGGTAGATGACCTAATTTCAAGAACTCTTTTATTCTATTGTGTTTCAATCTAATGCATCAAAGACCTTCAAAATCCAGTCCTAAGATCACCAAGGACTAAATAGTAATTTTCATAAACCCATTTCAGCCCTTTTAACCATTATGACCCATCACTTTACTTCACTTTTCTCTGCGATTTTCCCCTCTTTTTCCTTTTATCTTTCTTTCTCAATTCCTTTGCCCAAGTGAAGATCAAGAAATCTTCTAAGCTTAATTCATCATCTCCTTCATCATCATTAAGCTCTTCCAAGCATATCCATATCCCTTTCAAGTGTTTCCTTCTTTCTCTCAACCCTAGCTAAGTGGATTTCATTGTAGAAGTTAGGGTTTTTAGTTAATTAGAGTAGAAATGTGTCTTTCTTAGCTTACTAACTTTTTATCTTGTTTTATTGTAGGATTCTGGGTTTGACTTAGTTTCTTTCCAAGAGAGTGAGCTTTTTGAGTGGGTTTGAGCTAGGTTATTCCTCCTCAAAGTGCATTTTAACCAAGGAAAGTGATTATAAGTGACTTTCGTTAATATGTGAGTGGTATTTGGTGGTTCTAGCATTTAATTTAATCATAGCTAACCTTAAGTTCATTTATGTCTAATTCGATTTACACATCCTAGAACAGAATGAAAATTGAATGGTGGAATGGAGGTTGTTTACATGCATATTGGAGATGGCTTGGCCTTGTTATAGTCAAATCCATTGGGTGGTTCTGAATGAGGTTGAATTCCCCCTTGTTTTTAAGATGGAACTGACTTCAAAGTGCTGTTTCTAGGAGCTTACGGTCGACCACGGCTAACCGTGAAACCCCAGGGGTTAACTCTAGGAAGGGAGCCTGTGATTGCCTATATCTACTGGCTAGGAGGATTTGTTCTATGGTGAGCCTCATGGCTAGCTATGAGCTCACCATGGTTACAAAGATATAACTAAGGAGAATTAGACCAATGAGCTATGATTAGCCCACAGCTAACTATAGGGTCCACCACGGCTATCCCTAGAGAGTCTGTTGCTATCCATAGGTACCCAGTTTCCTTATGGGGGGGACTTTTTCTTAGGCTTTGTGGACCTAGTTTTGGGGAGGCACTACCTATTGGGGACCAATTTGGAGACCATTAGTGATGGATTTTTCTACAAAAACACCTTGACAAATTGTACGAAAGACGTACGATTTACAAACCAAGTCCGATGTAGGGTGTTTGAGGTGAGATGAAACCATCAACCATGGGATGCACCAAGATTTGTGACAAGAGCATTGGTGACCTCATTACCCCAAGGACTAAACAATGATAGTGTCCTATAAAAAGGACAATCATTGACCTAGGGTTGGATTGTAATTCCTTCTTTGACTAATTGAATATTGACTTGTATACCTCAATATCGATGTCCGCGTGCTTTGATCATGTTTTGTAGCTTTACATTTGTACTATATGGATTACATTGAGAACTTAGATGGATTTAGGATGCCTTTTGTATTTTGTACCTTTACTTTGGTACTGACGGAGGTGTAGAGGCTGTGTGACCTTGATTGTAAAGGCTCTGGGAGAAATACTATATTGTTTAATAGTTTGAACTTTGACTAATGGATTGAGAGTGGTTTCTCTTTTGTTTGACGAATCTTATTGACGCAACATAAATCTATCCCCTCACTGATTGTATTGATATGATTTTTCAACCTAGTCACCACTCAGCTGTTACCATCCAACACAAGTGGGACACCATTGTGATAGGACTTTTGGATTGTGATTGCAAGTCGATTTTGAAATGGATGCACACCAGTAGGTACTCACAAAATATGAGGCTTTGATGTTTGATTCTTCTAGTACCATCTTGTTCGGGCTATTCTCCTATATATTTTCTCTACCACATCTCGGTACGAGTAGGGAGAGCAGTGATAATATCTCGTAGTGATTAGCTAATGTGGACCACCTATTTGTTAGGATGTTGTGACTTGATTACCTTCTTAATCGATGCATTGTTTATTTATATTCAAGCAAATATGCTTAGATTTCTACTATTAGAATTTATATGATCACATTGTCTTTACTTCGCTTTCATAATGTAATTATCTATATCCACTTGTCGGCTATCTGTACTTTGATGATGTTGCTCTTGATGCATGGATACTAGTAGATTCAGATGGATCAGCTTGATGCGTTGCACGAGTAGTGTGCAGACAACATTGTCTGAGTCCTCATGACCCACACACGAGTGCCTCTATATTTCATCTATATAGTTCTTTTGTAAATCTATTTGTTGGTCTTAGGTTTTGTTAGAGGCCCCGTAAATTAAATGCTTTTGTTGTATGTTGACAAACTTTAACTTTAGCGATTAAATGATATGTTTTCTCTTAAAGGTCTATTTTTTTGTCATCTATTTATTAATGAAGCTTCCATTATGTTATCGGCGAACCGAAAAAACATTTATAACTCAACGCAGACTTTGATTGGAGGCCACAGTATATGGTTTACTAAGAAAAATTTAATGGACCCCTAATCTCACACACAATCCTAATATTTGTGAAATGGGGGTGTGGCACAATATTTGCAAGAACTGCCATTGGCACGATGAGATGGTAGAGTGAAGAAGATAAATATAATTCTAGTACTTAATGTAGGGGAGTAGCTCAAGCAAGGTTTATTATCATTTTGGGAGCATGCCGTTATCATTAGGATAAGTTTTATTATATTTATTTTATTTTGTTCTACTCATTTTTTTTAACTTTGACGCATTTAAACTTTAGTTTTCTTGGACTCTTTTTCTTTTCTTATTATTGAAAACCCCCTTCTAGCAAGAGGAAATCTCCCCTTCAGTAAAAACAAAGTAAGGCCGGGAGATGGAAATGAATACCCAACTACCACATATTTAGGAATCAAAGTCTATATACATTTCTATGTTAAACCTCCACCTATTTAATACTCCTTTATTGCAGCTCATTTAACATGACTTCCTATGTATCAATTTCATGATGCAAACAAATGGGCACCAAGGGATCAGAATAATTTTATAACACTTATTTTTGCTTGATTAGTATATACCTTTTTATGGATGATTTATCAAGATTTAGTGGGCTCTAACAAGATGGATCTCTTTAAAATTATTTTGAAAGCAAGTACAACAAGATGGATTTCTGTTTTGAATATTCTTTTTGGTTTGTTCCAATTAGACTATTGGACCCCTTGTTCTTGTCCTTGTTGGCAAGTGTAGATATATGGAGAATAAACCTAATCTGTCATCAGTTGGTTTTAAAGTGCGTGCATGTGGGCAATATTTTCTAGCAGCACTCAATCCTCCACTCCTTCCCCCAAAGAAAGGACTACGATGTCCTTTTATTAGAAGTTAGTAGCACAAGACTTTCTTATTTTACAGCCCATATGCCCATGGATAATTTAGTGGTCTATAACATGGTATAAAATCTCGGCCGGGCGATATGACTCGGTATCGGCCGATACCGATCCGATATCTCGCTAAGATATCGGAATCGGTAATATATCACCATTATATCGTGATATATCGGCAGAGACGAGATAAATATCGCGTAAACCGATATCTCGGCCGATATTTTGAAAATATCGGCCGAGATGATATAAAAATGGTCAAAACCCTATTTTTTGCTACTTTTTCCCCATCTTCATCTTCTTCTCCTCTCTTCTCATTTCCTTACTACCCATAGCAGCAGCGCTACTCCCTCTTGCATATTTTCAAATCCCACATTAATTTGTTGAAGAAAATATTATCTAAGGTATGAGAAAATCAACCCAAAGCATTTTATTATGGTTTTTTTTTTTATTATTTAGATGAAGTATAGAAATTATTAGGTTTGTCATTTGTGTTGTGTTCTTCATTTAGAAGTTAGATCTACACACTTTCATGCTAGATCTACTCATACACATGATTTTGAACTTTTTTTTCCAAATTTTTTATTTTCGGATTTTTTGATATTTGAATTATTTTATATTATTTTTTGGGGATTTCATCATAACTATGTTCTTTTAATGATTCATGATCATTGTATGGTGTATAAATGATTGATTTACATACTTTTATGCTAGATCTATATATTTAGGATTTTGAAAATGATTTTATTAAAAAATATTCTTAAAAATAATTGTTGTTACTTATTAGAATATTTGTGATACCAAAGGCTTATTAATAGTGTGTAGATGATAGATCTACATCTACTCATAGTCATAAACACGATTTAGATTTTTATTTTAATTATTTTATTTTCGGATTTTTTAATATTTGAATTATAATATATCATTTTTTGGGGATTTCATCATAAATATGTTCTTTTAATAATTCATGATCATTGTATGGTGTGTAAATGATTAATCTACATACTTTTATGTTAGATCTATATATTTATGATTTTTAAAATGATTTTAATGATTATATACTGTCACTTATGAGACAGTTGAGCATTTTCCTGATGCTACTGAGTTAGATCCTCACCGTGGCTATGTCAGACATGTTGGACAGATTGAGGCAGGGGGTAGTAGTAGCGCCGCTACTCATGGTCATCATGGGAGTTATGTTGGCCAAGGTGCCATGTATGGACAGCATGGGGGTTATGTTGGCCAACAAGGTGCCATGTATGGACAGCATGACGGTTATTCATATTACCCTAATTGGGTACCCCCTTCACCAACACCGATTATTTCTATTGAACAGATGTTAATTGAGTAAGGGAGGCTTAACCCACCAGTTAGCCAACGACCTTTATATGCCCCTCATTCCTATTTCATGCCATTTGAGTACAACCAGCCATCTCAATCCATAAGGGATCAAGATAGTTTATCATCCTATCAAGAACAATCTGAATATGGTCATGGCTATGATAGTGCTGCGCAACAGTATGGAGCATATCTTTTTAGCCAATACCGAAGAAATGATGATGATGATGATATCGAGCCAGGGTGACACTCCACTTGGAATTAGGCTGTCAATCTGTCATACACTCATACTCATCAATCTCTCCCTAGTCTCTACTCTCTACTAGTAGTCTAGTCCCCTCTAATTTCAGGTGAACTATGAACCTTTGATGCCCAAGTGCTTTATGATTTATCTATCTCACTATTATGTTTTTTATTTTAATGTGTCATTTTCATGGTCTTGAATTTTACAACTTATTTGATGATTGAGTTAGTATTAAATAATGATTGATATGTTATCTTTATTTTCTTATATTTTACACTAATAAATTAATCATGAGCATCAATAATGGTTGCATTATATGAAATACTAAAGAAGACAGTGAACTGCAATACAGACAGGACTCATAATTTAAGGTGACCGAGATTTTGATTTATTGTTGTTACTAATGGAAAAAAATATTGTATTCCAGCATTTTCTAATATTCTGGATTTTTTGGATATTTTTGCAAATGTTTTTGGATTAAAAAAAATTCACACCACGACGGACCGATATCCGCGACCGATACCGATATTATATCGGTTTTTCGGCTTGGCCGATACCGCGACCGAGACTAAGATTTTAAACCATGGTTTATAAGAAGAGAGATATCTTCATAAAATATTTTAATAAATAAAAGACTGATCAAATTATAATTTGTTTTTTATAGATTAGCCAAAAATGTGGTGTGTGTGAAAACATAATTTGTTTTTCATGGACTGGACAAAAATGTGATTGTAAAATCTAGATTGGGGATCTTTTCACAGGGCAGAAATCCAAGACAAGGAGGATATCTAATTGGCCATCCTTTCACATCCAAGACAAGAAGGATGAGGATCATCAAGTCCTCACTCCTTGCTTTTATCTTTTACCAAAAAAGGGTTCCTTACTCCCTTTTAAGTTAGTGTCCTGTCTTGTCATCAATCTAGCAAAAGCGACATGAGTGTCATAATGGAAAGAAAAAGCATCTAAACATGCATACTGGGTTTGGACTTTGGATTCTAAGGTCATGACCTACCGGCCATCTATTGGTCTTTTTTTTTTTTTGAACAGTCCATCTATTGGTCTTAAAAAGACAAGAAGTCTAGCAATTTAATACTAAGCCAAAGTGGAGGAAGTAACTTCAACATGGACCCGACCCAGAGATAAGATGCATGAATTTTCACCTTGCTGCCCAGGTCGTTGGGCAAGCCACCTTTTCTTGCTTGAGTGCTCTTCACCTCGCTCGAGGACTCCTTTTCTTGTCCGAGGGCCCCTTTACTTCATCCGAGCTTTTGATAGGGTCCTGGCCTCCTTAACTGGAGTGTAAAAAAAAAATAATAATAATAAATAAACCCTACTCTTAAAATGCATTTCATAAGCTAAGTTATTAGGTTGAAACCTTTGGCAGAAAAAGGAAAAAAAAGCAACAAACTGCTTTTAGATGTTTCTTTTGTTGTAAAGAATAATAATATTTGTTTTTTCACTTGGCTGGGAAATAACATCTTGTCTAGTCAAAAGATATTTGATAATTCCAATGCTATTTCTAAGCCAGATTCACAAATGCTTAAAGACTTTGAATATTTTGAAAGTTAGATATGTTAAGATTTTAAAAAAATATATAAGCCAAAAAAGTCAATCTACATTGCTAGATTTTCAAAACTCACAAATCAAATAGTGACATTCAAATGTTGGGGAACAACCGCGGGTATATTGTCCAAAACTCCTAACAACCAAAGACTTCCTAAAAACTTTCTTGGAAACAAATGCTCCTAAACTAGTCCTATGAGTTTTTCTTTTCTTTTCTCTTTTATCTCTCCCATAGTACCGATATCCTAACCGGCACAATTTCTTTTCAGTTCGAGATTAATAGTAAGGGCCTGTTTCTTTGCTAAAATTTATAAATTTCATGTATGGAGAATTTCGAAATTCCAAGACATGGTGGAATTTTTGAATGCTCCCTTCTACTTGAGCATCCAGAAGTTCCACAAAAAGCAAAGGGATTGAAATTCCTGAACTTCTATTTAAAATGCTTGAAAAGAAACATAACATTTACAAATACTAGGGAACAAGATGTCACATCATGTCAAAAAAACTCCAACATTACAAATTCCTATCAGAGATTCTAGTAAAGAAACAAACCCTAAGTATTTTCATCAGTGGAGGCCAAAAAATGTGACATGTCTCAAAAAGATTTTAGATTGAATCTTCAAACATTAACTTTTTAAATATGGACACAGAGAACTTTATGGGGGTGGTATATCCATATGAGATATCTCTAATTTGGATTCACTATTGAAAACCCAACAGGCTCATATTTCCTGTGAGCAAATCAGGTCTGGGAGCTTGTTTTGTAGGATCTAAAATGGTTTGTGACATTAGAGTAAACCTATGAATAAAGACTTACGCATTAAACAACACATAATCAGAAACTCTAACAAAATCATACCTTGCGCCATGATCTTGATGATGAAAGGCCTGAATCTAAGTTTTTGAGTATTCTTTCTTACGATTGACGGTCTTGATCAAATGGGTTTTTCATCTCTCTCTTTCCTCACTCCAACATGCGTGAGAAAGATGGATATCTGCTTTATAGCATGTGTAAGAGAGGATCGGAAACCCCTTTTCTAGAAATTCTCAAGAGACTTCTTCCTATTAATGAAATCGCATTAAATGCTAATTTCCTTAATTTCCTCTAATTAAATAATTAAGGAAACTAAATGATAGGGCTTACTGAAATGAGTTCGAGCTCATTTAATTAAGTCAAAAAACCAAAGAGGAAAGTGCGCAAGGTCAACTTAGCATATTGGGCCCTATCATTATTCATATGAGTAGTCATATGGACCACTCTTGTCAAACATATTTATTTGGCTTTCTCTTTCCTTTTCAAATAACCATATCAGCTTAGGGATGTATTAAAAATTAACTCCACAAGAAGCCATAGGAAGTTTTTAATAATCCAAAATAAGGATGTGGAATGCATGAAAACTATTAATAATCCAAAATAAGTATGTGAAATGTATGAAAACTAAATATTTTAATTAACTATTCAATTTAATAATCTTTTCTACAAACAACCCCCCCCCCCCCCCCCCCCCAATCCAAAATAAGTATGTGAAATGTATGAAAACTAAATATTTTAATTAACTATTCAATTTAATAATCTTTTCTACAAACCACCCCCGAAACCCCCCCCCCCCCCCCCCCCCCCAAAACAAAAAAAACAAAAAAAAAGAGTCAACTTTATAGTTTTAATAATGAGTCGTGAAAATTTTGCAAAGAGTCAAGCTTTTGGCAGATGCTTGCCCTTCATTTAGCACAGTCAAATAGGCTCATAGATATGCCACTCTCATGCAACCCATGCCCATTGTGCATATTATTCATGTCCCTGACCAACTAAGAAGTAGTCATGATGCTACATTGGGATACTGGTCGGGGGGTGATACTTGAACTTGAATGCTTAAGAGTAACTCCAACAGACGTTTTTACGTTTTTTTGGCCATGTCAACTCCCAAATGCTACAAAAGACATGTGACCTTGTTTCCAAGAGAACTGTCTAATCCTACACGGCATTTGACAATAGTAATAATATGCCGGTTTTGGCAAACCATAAAGCAAATAATGGTCATGAATATTCTTGCATTTGAATTTCTTAGTACAAATAGTCGTTGGAGATGGAACCCCAATGTCAGTGAACGTTCAACGGTCTAATTTATAGCTGTTGGATTTTTTTTGCTTGGACTTTTTGAATTTTAATTTGTAATTTTAAATTGTGATAATTTGAGAAATTCTTGGAGATTGGATATCTATAAATTAGGAGTTTTTGAAGTCAATTTTTTCCTTTTCACACCATGGACTTCCAATTCTATCAATTTCCTAATTTTTCCACCCAACATTCACAATTTCCAATGAGGCATCCAAATTCCCTACCGGTGAGGCTCCAAAGAAAGAGACTATTGTTCAGGTGTCGGTTTCAATATAGAAAAAGATCGTCCTCTCGTCAGTTCGTGGCTGAACACCAGTTTAGATGTTGTGTATGGAAACTAATAGAAACTTGGGTCCTTTTGGGAATGAGTGGGAGAATACTATCACAACAATAAGCAATTTGCCGGTGTTCAAACAGATAAGATGTTGTCACAACGATGACAAAATATTCAAGCTTCTGTCAACAAATTTTGTGAATTTCTTGCCACAATCATTTCCAGAAATCAAAGTGGCACGAATGAACATGACAAGGTAAAATTATATATATATATATATATATATAAATGAAGTTATTTTATTCTTAATTTGAGCTTAAATTTAATTTTTAGATTGCAGAAGTAAAAATAGTTTACGAACATCTATAAAGATCAAGATTCACCTCGGACCATGCTTGGATTTTGTTGAGACACCAATCGAAGTGGCTACTATCTTGCCGATGGCATATATCCATCATTGACGACATTTGTAAAAACAATTACATGTCCAAATGGGCCAAAGGCCACAAATCTTGCTGTAGCTTGAGAGTCCGCAAGGAAGGATGCGGAGTGAGCGTTTGGAATGCTACAGGTGCGATTGTTTGTGGGCCTGCTCGTTTCTGGGATCGTCAAACACTTCAGTATATAATGAAGGCATGCATTATAATGCATAACATGATTGTCGAAGATGAGTGCGATGAAAGTCTTCCAACCAATTACGACCTTGCTGTGTCACGTGACCATACTACAGAATTTCAGGATTTCATTCAAAATCACTTGCGCATTTGTGACAAGAGAACACATTCCCAACTCCAAGCCAATTTGGTTGAGCACCTTTGGCATTTGTCAAAATCAATATGAAGAAGCTTATGGTTGACTATAATATTATGTAATTTGATTTTACTTTTTTAATGAAAAATGAGTTTCAAGTACAATTCGTGCGTTTTTAAATTTTTTAATAATTTATTACTCTAAGAACATTTAAATGGTACAGAATCCCATTAAATATAAATAAGATATATGTAATAAAAAAATGAAGGTAAAATAAAAATAATAATTAGATAATAATTTGACACTCTCTTGGAGTTGCCCAAGTAAAGATGCCAAATTACATATCCCAAATCTTACCACATAAGCCTTCATTTTAAAAAAAAGCATCTCCAAATTTGACATCTCTCTTGGAGATGCTCTAAGGATCCATGATCCACCCCTGGGATGTGTGTGACACTAAGGTTCCAGAGAAGCCACTTTTACTCACAGTACATAGAAGAGAAAATTAGACTTTACTTTTTCATTTTCAATACTTGTGCGCTTACACGCAGACCTATTGCTGGAAATAGGCGGGCCTCGTGGATAGGTATTCAAAAAATTGTGACGCATTTAAAAAAAGGATCAAATACCCATAAGGCCAAAAACCCAGTTCCAAGATCTAAAATCCTAATTTCATGCATTAAGATCAAAGATCTATCAAGGAGACACATCAAGAAATAAACAAGCATAAAAGATCTACTAAAAATAAATAGATTGTAGATCTTACTTTTGGAGCTTGGTTGTGTTCAAATCGAGAACTTGATAACTATGGGCGTGTTTGGCATCATTCCAGTCAAATGCTCCTATGTTCCCATGAGATAAGGTTGTGAAAAACATGTTTGGTATATATAAATCACTATTTCAAATTTTGGTCCCACAAAGGAATCTCAAAATCTTAACTCGTTGGCAGAAGAAAGTGGGAATGAAGAAACTTTTCTTTGTTATAAGATATGGATCTTAGGTGGATGCCCACTTTGGATAAGTTAGGGTTAGACTTTGGTTTCCTCTTTTATGAGGTTACTTTGCCTATATATAGGTATCTCTACCTTTGTATTGAGACACACATAAGAAGATAATAGAAAACTCTCTCCTCTTCTCCCTTTAATATTCTCTCTTGGTTTCTCTTCTTTTACAACACGTTATCAGCACGAAAAAAAAAAAAATCCTTCGTAACCCTCTTGCGTGCGTTTGAGAAGAAAACTCAATCCTTAGTTGACTTGCAACATCAAGGATCTTTACAAGTTATTTTGCCGTGAGTATAGAAGAACAGGTAAGAAAACTACCTCATTCTGTAAGTTCTTCTCGATGTGCGTGTGATATAAAATTGTTATATATATAAATGTCAGAGATGAGTCCACATAGGATCACAAAAGATAATAAAACAAATACCTTTGTATGTGCCTCGGTTTGCGTGCGTGAAAGCAACAGTGAACATGATTTTTTTTTTATTTTATGTTTTCTTTCCGGTCATTAGTTCACAAGAACACAGGAAACAATAACACGTGATTTCCTTTCCGGTTCTGCCATACTTCTATTTTCTTTACTAACGAACTAGGCAAAATAGTTTGAATTTATTATTCATATTCTTGCATGATTTTTTTTAGACTGCGATCAGTGTTTGGTTATTGTTCATATTCTTGCATGATTTTTTTTTTATATTATGGAACCAGAAGTTCTAATTTTGAACCTGAAGTTCACTGATCTATGGACCAGAAGTCCGAAAAGTTAGAATACTGATATGAACCTGCAGATTCATATCTAAAAATTAAACCTAAATTTTTGACAGAACCAGAAGTTCTGATCAAATTATTAGAACCAGAAGTTCTATTTCAAACCCGAAAATTTGACAGAATCTGCAGTTCTAATGAACCTGAAGTTCTAAATCAAGCCTGAAGTCTTGACAGAACCTGCAGTTCTAATTCTTAAAGTTGAGAACCTGATGTTCTAACTTTTCTTTGGCCAAATTTCTTTGAATTCGTTCATTAATTACTTCCGATGTTAATATTTTATTTTATTTCTTCCTTTTGCTTTATTGATTATTTGCACAACGATTAACTTAATATATATTTCTTATTACAGTTCTTGCATAATGTCAAATCTGGCTAAACTTGACTTTAAAGCGCTTAACATAAATGGGGATAATTACTTATCTTGGCAATTGGATGCTAAAATTCACTTGCAATCCAAGAAATTGGGAGAGACCATAAAGGAAGGTAACAAGAGTCCCCAGAGGAAAAGGCGTTAGCCCTCATCTTTCTACGCCACCACATACATGACGACCTCAAACATGAATACCTTACTGAGGAAGACCCAGCCGGCCTATGGAAATCCCTGAAGGATAGATATGATCACCAGAAGATGGTCATACTGCCACCTGCTCGGAATGAATGGTTAAACCTGAGGTTACAAGACTATAAAACAGTATCTGAATACAACTCTGCTCTATTCAATATTGTTTCCAGATTAAGATTATGTGGTGAAAAGGTTTCGGAGGAACAAATGTTGGAGAAAACGTTATCCACTTTTCATGCATCGAATGTGCTCCTGCAGCAGCAGTATCGAGAGCGACGTTTCTCCAAATATTCAGAACTTATCTCATGTCTCCTAGTCGCTGAACAGAATTCCATCGTATTGATGAAAAATCATAATTCCAGACCAACTGGATCTTTGGCAGTTCCTGAAGCAAATGCCAGTCTTAGCTCAAACAGAGGCAGAGGTAGGGGGAATGACAGACATAAATCCTCCAGTAGAGGTGGACGACATAACTCCTCCAGGCGAAGTGGTTTTAAAGGTCATCCACCAAAATTCAAAAATCACCAGAAGTGGTCTGACCCTCAGCATAAGAACAACCAGAATCCACCAGCAAATCCTTCCCACCGTCCTAATGACACGTGCCATAGATGTGGAAGAAGTGGGCATTGGTCACGCACTTGTCGTGCACCAAAGGAAGTGGTGGAACTATACAAAGCATACAAGGCCTCTGTCCATTCAGCAGAGACAAATGATCTAGAAGGCTGGAATTGGGATATAATAACATCAGAGAGTCCTCCAATTGACATTACAAACTTGGAGACTCGTGACTTCTTTGAGGATGAAGATAACCAATATCTGGAAAATGAGGCATTTAATAATCTTTTGGGGGCACCCCCTGGCATGGTTTAGAAGACCTATGATTCTTTGAACATTAAAAACTTAATTTTTTTAGTTCATTTGAAGTGCATGTTTTTTATTGTTTTGATAGAAAACTTCATTAATGTCCTAATTTATGATGTTTTTTTTTAATCATATGATTGCATAGTTATGATGTTTCTATTATTTTTTTTTAAGGTATGGATCATGGAACTGAGGACAATCTATGTTTGGTAGATAGTGCCACAACACACACCATTCTGAAAAATCAGAAATTTTTCTCAGAATTGATGCTCATTCCACGACAGGTATCCACCATAGCTGGACCTGTAAAGATAATTGAAGGCTCCGGAAGAGCCCATATGATGTTACCTAATGGTACCCATCTATTCATTAAAGATGCTTTGTTCTCAAAAAGTTCCCGAAGAAACTTGATTAGTTTCAAAGACATCAGAATGAATGGGTACCACATTGAGACTGTAAGTGAAGGTAACAAGGAATACTTATGCATCCTTACTAGTATTGGAAGCCAGAAGCAAATACTAGAAAAACTAAGTGCACTCTCTTCAGGGTTATATTACACGACAATCTCCAATGTTGAATCCCATTCTGTTATAAGCAAAACAACAAAGTCGAGCCCGAAGCTCAGTGATCCGAAGGCCTTACAGCTTTGGCATGATAGGTTAGGTCACCCTGGGGCTACTATGTTGAGAAAATTCATAGATAACTCTTTTGGGCATTCCTTAGAGAACCATCAATTGACCATACCTAGTGGGTACTTATGTATCCCATGTTCACAAGGGAAATTGATCACCCGACCCTCTCTTACTAAAGTTGCATACGAATCCCCATCATTTTTACAAATGATACAGGGTGATATTTGTGGACCCATCAATCCCCAAGTGGACCTTTTAAGTATTTTATGGTCTTGATCGATGCCTCCACCCGTTGGTCGGATGTTTGCCTACTTTCAATTAGGAACGTAGCATTTGCCCGCCTATTAACTCAAATTATTAAACTGAGGGCTCACTTCCCTGATTATCCCATTAAGTCTATAAGACTTGATAATGCAGGCGAATTTACATCACAGGTTTTTGATGATTTCTGTTCGTCTATAGGAATTGTAGTCGAACATCCTGTCCCCCATGTCCACACCCAGAATGGCTTAGCTGAATCCATGATCAAGCGCATCCAACTTATTTCTAGGACTCTGCTGATGCAGTCCAACTTACCGGTTAGTGCTTGGGGACATGCTGTGTTGCATGCAGCAATGTTAATTCGACTTCGGCCCACGGCCTATCATCAATATTCTCCTGCACAACTTATATCAGGACATCAACCCAATATTTTTCACTTGCGCAAGTTTGGTTGTGCAGTTCAAGTCCCAATACCACCCCCTAAGCGTACTAAAATGGGACCACAACGTAGATTGGGAATATATGTAGGTTATGACTCTCCTTCGATTATTCGATATTTAGAACCAAGGACAGGAGATGTCTTCACTGCTCGTTTTCCCGATTGTCAATTCGATGAGACAATCTTCCCGCCGTTAGGGGGAGATAAGATAGTTCCTGAAGAACGTATTGTTCCTGTAGAACAAACCGTTCCTGAAGAACGGCGAGAATTAACATGGAACACTTCCACTTTGTCTCATTTGGATCCCCGAACTTCACAATGTGAGAATGAAGTACGGAGAATTGTGCACTTGCAAGAAATTGCAAACAAATTGCCTGATGCATTTAACGATGCAGCAAAAGTGACAAAGTCACATGTGCCAGCTATGAATGCACCTGCCAGGATTAATGTCCCTGTAGGACAAAGTCAAAATACTGCAGCAAAAGAATCTGCAATACGCCAGAAGCGTGGCAGACCTATAGGTTCAAAGGACTCAGCTCCGCGGAAAAGGAGAAATGAGCAATCATCATCATATCCTCTCGAAGAGGCACGTAACGCTCCTGAAGAGGTTCCTCCCGAAGAGGCACATAATGCTCCTGAAGAGGTTATGGAAAAGTCCGTTCTCTCTAGAATAATGAAAGTCCCTGATGAGACTTTGGAAGCCCATTGAAGAGGCACCGGTACCGGAAAATGAAGAGATCTCTATACTTTACAATTATTCAAGAGAGCGATGGATGAGAAATGAGATTATCATCGATGACGCATTTGCATATGCGGTAGCTACACAAATATCAAAGGAAAATGATGATGATGATTGGGACACAGAACCGCGTTCTATAAATGAATGTCGACAAAGAAAGGATTGACCACAATGGGAAAATGCCATCAAAACAGAGTTAGAGTCTCTTAACAAACGTGGTGTGTTCGGACCTATAGTACAAACCCCAAAAGATGTTAACCCTGTAGGTTACAAGTGGGTGTTTGTAAGAAAAATGAATGAGCTGCATGAAATTACTAGATATAAGGCACGATTAGTGGCACAAGGTTTCCTGCAGAAACCTGGGATTGATTATGAGGAAACATACTCCCCTGTTATGTATATAACGACATTCAGATATTTGATAAGTTTAGCAGTTTCTCAAAATCTAGAAATGAGACTTATGGATGTTGTAACTGCTTACTTGTATGGGGACTTAGACACAGAAATTCACATGAAAATCCCGGAAGAATTTCCTTTGCCTGAAGCAAAGCCAAGGAGTACGTACTCAATCCAATTAAGGCGATCATTGTACGCCTGAAGCAATCCGGAAGAATGTGGTACAATCGTCTTAGTGAATACTTGTCTAAAAGGGGGTATGCAAATGATCCCATTTGCCCGTGTCTATTTATAAAGAAATTCTCGAAGGGATTTGCAGTATTAGCAGTTTATGTGGATGACATAAATTTGATAGGGACTCCAGAAGAGCTCGAAGAAACTGCAGATTATTTAAAGAAAGAGTTTGAAATGAAAGACCTTGGAAAAACGAGATTTTGTCTCGGCTTGCAAATCGAGAGAAATTCTAATGGGATGTTGGTCCATCAATCTAATTATACCGAGAAGGTTTTAAAACGATTTGGTATGGACAAGGCACATCCATTAAGCACCCCTATGGTTGTCCGGTCTCTTGATATAAAGAAAGATCCATACCGTCCCATCGAGGAAAATGAAAAGATATTGGGTCCTGAAGTACCATACTTAAGTGCTATTGGAGCTTTGATGTACTTGGCACAATGCACTAGACCAGATATTGCATTTTCTGTGAATCTACTTGCCAGGTATAGCTCCGCACCAACTCAAAGGCATTGGATTGGCATTAAACACATCCTGCGATATCTGCGTGGAACAACTGATTTGGGAATATTTTATGCTTACAATCATAAAGATTCCAGTTTAGTAGGATATGCAGATTCAGGTTATCTCTCTGATCCTCATAAGGGTCGATCACAGACAGGTTATGTGTTTTTAAATTGTAATGTCGCCATTTCTTGGCGTTCTACTAAACAGACTTTGGTAGCTACTTCCTCCAATCATGCTGAAATTTTGGCTCGTTATGAAGCCAGTAGGGAATGTGTGTGGCTAAAATCTTTGATTCAGCATGTTCGTAGTTCTTGTCAATTACCTTCTATTGCAGGTATCTCGAATATTATCTATGAAGATAATGAAGCATGTATAAGACAGATTCGAGAAGGTTTCATTAAAGGAGATAAGACTAAGCATATAGCACCGAAGTTCTTCTTCACTCATGAACTTCAGAAGAACAATGAAATTGAAGTCAAGCAAGTTTGTTCGAGGCTGATCTGTTTACCAAATCTTTGCCCAAATCAGTATTCCAGAAGTTTGTATATAAGATTGGCATGCGTAGAGTTCACCATCAAACTATGTAACTGGTTGCTATCATCAGGGGGAGTGGTTTATCAGGGAGCATCCTGAAGTATGCTACCCATGGACATTTGTGCGCTGTACTCTTTTTCCTTCTCTAGGTTTTATCCCACTGGGTTTTCCTAGTTAAGGTTTTAATGAGGCAGCATTAATGCATGTCCAACACCAGTTCAATGATCTTGAAGAATGTTGTACTCTTTTTTCCTTCGCTTTGGTTTTCTTCCACTGGGTTTTTCCTTAGCAAGGTTTTTAATGAGGCAACTGTCACAGAATGGTGGTCATCCAAGGGGGAGTGTTATAAGATAAGGATCTTAGGTGGATGCCTACTTTGGATAAATTAGGGTTAGACTTTGGTTTCCTCTTTTATGAGGTTACTTTGCCTATATATAGGTATCTCTACCTTTGTATTGAGACACACATAAGAAGATAATAGAACACTCTCTCCTCTTCTCCCTTTAATATTCTCTCTTGGTTTCTCTTCTTTTACAACATTCTTTTTTTTTAAGAAACAACTTGTAGGCACAATTGTTTCTTACTTATCTCTTACCTTTTAAAGAATGTCATTTAAATACTCTAAATCCTCTTGCTTATAAAGTAGGCCCCATGTTCACAATCTCAAAGAATGTAACCCCACTTTATAATTCTTAAAAGTGGGTCATGTGGTCACAATCACAAAAGGTGGGCCCACATTATAATTCTATAATGCGGGACCACTTTATAAATCCTATGAATGTGGGCCCTATAATCTAATTTATAAAGGTAGGCATCACGTTATTATTTCTAAAGGTGGGTCCCATGCCTTCAATCATAAAATGGTGGCCCCAGTTTATAGTTCTTTAAGATGGGTCATATGGTCACAATCACAAAAGGTGGAACCACATTGTAAATCCTATGAATGTGGGCCCACCTTGTGAATCCTATAAATGTAGCCTCATATTCAGATTTCTAAAGGTGGGTACCACATTGTAATTTTTAAAGGTGGGTCATGTGTTTACGATTAATAAAAAGATGGCCCCACATTATAATTCATATAAAAATTGGCCCACATTATAAATCCTATGAATGTGTTCCCCATAAATGTGATACTGTGTTGTAATTTCTAAATGTGGGTCACATATTTACATTCACAAAAAGATAGCTGCACATTATAATTCCTATAAAGGTGGGCCCACATTGTAAATTCTATGAATATGGGTTCCATGTTCTACTTTTTAAAGGTGGGTACCATATTGCAATTACTACAGGTGGGTCCCATTTACGATGATATTAAAGTGACACAAACAATAAAAGGTGGGTCCTAAATCGTAAATCATATGTCTACCCCCTTAATCAAAACTTTTATAATGTTATCAAACAAGTTCCGTACAACATAATCTTAATAAAGCAATTTGATTAAATGATAACAAAGAATTTTTGCAGATTATAGTCTCGACACAAACTGATTTCAGCATAACTTGATCCGAGCATAAAATTGGGAACAACACAAGAACGATGCCAAACATGCCCTAATTCTCTACGAAAACTCTTTTCGCGGATTTGATCTCCTATGTCTCGTGTTTTTCCATGCTATGACCCTTTTGTTGAGAACCTCTCAAAGAGAATGGTGGGTTCTCCATGGAAAAGAAAGCCCTAGCACTCTAGAAGGAAATCAGGGAGAGAGGAGGAAGAGAGAGAGAGAAGCTTATAAGATTATGTGTGTAGAGATCTCTAACCATCTCCTCCTTTTTATAGTTTATTATGGAGCACTTCCTCTTTGTCTAGAATTAAAAGTCTTACTTCTATTCTTATTATATGTTCTACTCCTCTTTCTTAAGAGTTCCAATTCAATTAATAACATTCTCTTATTAGGGCTAGCATGGGGACCACTAACGATTCCTTAGAATCTGGCTCCAACTGGAAATCTGAAACCCACATCATGTGAACTCCGGACCCACAGTTAGTTGCAAATAAGCCAACTATATAAATGCAATTGCACCCCACTCTTAGGAATATTTACAAGGAGATCCTAATCTTCCCAATTACTACAAGTATGCCCCTCCGTCAATTATATCCATGTATCTATTAGAATAAATCTGTCCAACCGAATTTGATCCACATCTTATTATTAGGGTTGGAAATGGGACAGTTCCAGACTGGAACCATAGTGGACCTAGACTCGTTTCTTAATAACGGTTCCATATTCGGTTTTAACTCGGAACCTACTTTGTTGGTTCTAGACCCGGTTTTGATAGGAAATCCTGGGTCCAGTTCCGGAACCGGGTCGACCTAGAGGACTGGAATCTAGTTCCAAAATCGATTCTAATTTCTCTTTATTCATCATTTTTCTTAAAATAAGCATATCATTCAACTTATAACAATGCATCAAGTCTACTACCTCTAGTATTATATATAAAAATGTAAAAAAATAAGAAAAAAGAGTTGATTTTGAGGTACAATTTACAATATCAAAGGCTCATATGCCGGGTCCTGGGTCCACGGGTTGGAACCTATATGAACCCGGAATCGAACACTTTTATCAATCGGAACCTAAATTGGGTTTCGAGCTAAGACCCGTTTTTGAATCGGAACCTAAAATAGGTTCCAGACCCGGGTTTTTGCAGGTCGAAACTTCAGGGTAATCGGAGAATCGGATACCCATTTGCAACCCTACTTATTATCCTTGTTACCCAATTAATCGCAGTAATCATTAGTACCATCCAATTAACTTTTAATTGAAATGGGTGTGCACTTACCAATGATAAAATTCATTAATTGGCATAAGGGGATATTTAAGGGATAGATTCCATCTTAAGAATTATATGTTACCACGGCCCCACTATCACGTACCCAAGACACCAAGGTATTGACATACAACTGGCCTCACTCATTGTTGACTCAAAGTAAATGCATAGTAGAAATTAGACTCCATTAATTTCTCAGGATTAAGAGCCTATTGCTTAGGAATTATAAGAGCAGTTTTTAAATCAAAGACAAATTTATATAAAATGTTACTCATGGTCCTTCAATACATCTAAAGCACTAGCACAACAATTCAGAGTCTTACACTCTAATGATTGAGACAAATCACACTATCTCATAGTAATTGCAGTGCTACAACTTTTTTCAGATGGGATGCCGAGTCTAATGACTTGTTGTGAAAATACTTTTAAGTATAAGATTTGTGATCCATGTCTCCTATATGTGAATCTCATCCACATACATGGATTACATCTTATACACCTATGGGATCCGGCTCATCTTATGAACCATCATGTCATTTTGTATTGGTTATGTGCAATCTTAGAATAAAATATCATTCATCACATTAATAAAGCATGGAAATAAAAATTAATAAAATAAATAAATTTATTCGGACCATCCACTGGGTTGAGGACATACAATCTAACACCTATGTCCCTAACCAACACAGTTGATGTGCAAGCAACTTGTAGAGCATGTTTGTGTATACACTCTTTCCGTAGAAATTGGAAATTGCCACGTCATCAAATTCCATAGAAATGGAAACCTCGAAAAAGGATTTTCAGGGAATTTAGAAATTCATGTTTGGTGCGATTTTTTTTTCCTCGCTGAATTCGTGCTAATGTTTTTTGGTGCGGCTGTGGATTCCTTATAGAAAATCAAAATTTCCTATTTGGTGCAACAATTCTTTGAAGAAAAATAACATAACATTTATATAAGTCATTCAACATCAAATAATGACTTATTTAAAGAAATAAAAAAAATTAAAAAAAGTGTAGGGTTTTGGGTTGAAAGGGAAAGAGTGAGGAAATGAGATTATATACAAGGGAGAAGTTTTATGAGAAAATCCATTTCCCATACCCTTATAGGAAATCTATTTTCAGCATCAGCAAGGAAAATGCTGACAACGTAAGAAAGCATTTCCAGGAATTGTTCCGCACCAAACACATGAAAAATTGATTTTCCAAGAAAAATCGTTTACTTTTCTAAAAAAAAGAATTACACAAACATGCTCATAAAGTAGCGATAGAAGTGTGAACGCTTTTTTCCTTCTTATCATCCAAAATAAGATTCATTAATGGACACTGAAAGGCTTATGAACTGAGGCCATCAAATGTACCCTTAAAAGTAACCCATTTCTTCATCCATTATCCAATGATCTCATGATATTAATTGGATGGCAAGCAATTCCTAATCCAGGATGTTATATTTAGTGGGATCAATGGGCTCTCCAAACATGCTATACATGTTTGTTTTCTAATAATTAAAAACTGCTAGATGTTATCCCAAAAAAAAAAAAAAAAAACTGCTATATAAGTTGTAGAAGATGTGGTCTCAAAAGTTCATGACTCCTAGACTCAATTTAAACTTTGTTGGCTTTATACTTCAAAGTCCAAGCCCCACCTTAATAATGAACAATATACAAATATCTAAACCTAAGAGGGGCCTGAATCCATTTATTAAACAGAACCGCTTAATTGGAAGGGATTGTTGATCATTTAAGCTTAGATGGTCCTACCTTTCCCTGTAAGCATTGGAAATGGATACTCAGTGCCCTGCCCTTTATTATCTTTTGTAGAGAGGGAGACACATCTTTTTATTCACGACTCTTTTGCCTTTGCAGCAAAGAGGAATAGGACATTATTGAAGGCATTTTTTAGTGGAAACACACGAAAGAGTGATATGAAAGCCTATCTGGGACCAAGCAATTCATGGCCTTAGGTGTGATTGGTAGGGAAATTTGAGCCCTTCCTGTAAGGCCCTCACTACCCCTCTTGATTTGATTTCCACCACTTCTGTCTCTAACCTTGGAGTCATTTATAATAATTTTAGTAAAACAACAGGATCATTTTGCAAAAATAAAATATGGATTCTTACGGAAAAAAAATTAAGTCTAAATTCTTGTAAAATGGATTAGTTAAAGAAATTCTAGCAATCATCGGCGGAGTGCTTCATATGGGGTACTGTAAAAAGAAAAAGTCTACCCGAATTCGGTCCCGAATCACCACGTGGCATTTGTGGTGAGAGAGAGAGAGAGAGAGAGAGAGAGAGTTTTGGGGGAGCATGAGAGAGAAAAGACATAGTGTACAGTTCGGTCCCGAATTCGGGACTGAATTTGGGACCTGTAGCACGTTTGCTGTAAAAATGCCCTTAATTGCAATATAGCGAACTCGTCAATCTTCTTGTAGCAAAACCTGCAAATTCCAAACAAAACCCACACATGGAATGAGATGATGGGAGCATCAGATCTATGAAGGGGCGGACCTACATGTATAGTTTTGGAGATGGTCGTCCCCCATTGGACCTAGGTCCACTTTCAAAACGCACGTAAAAATCTTGAGTCCGCTTTCAAAACACATATAAAAATTATCCCCTCACCGCTACACTGTAAATGAAAATCCTGGGTCAATCAAACTCCACATGCCCTTCGGAAATTAAGGTCCAAACTCCACAGGCCTTCTATATTCCAACATGTCCTTCACAATCTTTTCTTTGATTACTGAAAGCACAAAACAAAATGCAAGGAAAGGTGATACCCATCAAAAATCAAGATCTCTTCCTTCGCATCTCTTTAATATTTCCTTCTTCCTCATGCTTTCACATGCTCATGATTGTTCTTTGATTTGGATGAGGAAATTTTTACTTTTTCTTGTTCTTGGGCCCCCCCTCTCTCTCTCTCTTCTATTCATCCCATCCATTTTGTTAAGAAAGTGAGTGCAGGTTTTGCTAAGAAAGATGACATGCTCACAATATATTTGCGATATCGCGACTAAAGGCATTTTTGTGAAGAAAAAACAGCCTGCTAAAATTTCTTAACTAACCTGTTCAACACTTTTTTTTTTTTTTTTTTGTAAAGATCTGTTCAACACTTAAATCACAAGAAATTCATGAAGCTCCTTGGCTTAGCCCACCTATTTATAAAGTGAACTTGTCAAAATAAATGCCTCTCCCTTCTATGGTAAATGGCAAAAAAATCACTTTAATATGTTTTGGGCTCAAAGTAAGCTTGATCATGGACAATACACCTGAAAAGAATATTGTAAGAGATTCATGTGCTATATCACATATAAGGCTCATCTATTTGAATTTTAAACTGCTCATGATAAATGCCTCTGTCTTACATGGGATATTGGAAAAAAATTACTCTATTGTGCTTAGGACTCGGTGGCTCACCATAAGATTGACAGTTGAATAAAATGGACAAAAAGAAAAGAAAACGAAAAAGGAAATCATGAGTTTTATATAGCGATCAATTTGACTATGAGCTCATCTCCTATGAGAGTGAATTTGCCGATGCCTCGTATAAAAGTGAAACATTTATTTTGAGTAGTTTAAACCTTTATTTCGGCAAGCCCCCACTCTAGAGCTAACAAAGGAAGTGTTCAATTCATTCATCACAAAATTCCTTTGGATTGAACGGTTAACTAGGGAAATTCTATATGCACCCCTTTATATGCTGAGCACACCCACATTCTAGGAAAAAAAAATCACTGTTCATAAGGAATGTGGGTGTGCTCAGCATATCAAGGGGTGCATATAGAATTTCCCCGGTTAACTATCTCCTTCTGTCATGCAATCAAATCATTAGGTTTTAAATATATAGACTCTGCTCAACATTGTCAGCTGTGCAATCAAATGCTTAAGACATTGTTAGCTTTTCAATCATAGCATTTTAGTCTACCAGATCCGAAACGGACCCCACATGCTTAAACTGAGCTGATCATAGTCCAACTACATAAATAGGCCTTAGAGTCCTGAATCCTCTAAGTGGGCTCCTTAACTAAATAGAACCCAAAACCTCCATGGCCTTTTAAGAGCCCAAAGCAGACAATGGTCAAGACCCAATTCAGGTCCCAAGCATTGAACCCCACTCCATGCCTTGATTCACCTCATAACAGGACTAATTATTCCAGACCTCACAGACCCCAGATGCAAAGAAACTTATATGGCAGCGCAATTGTGGACCACTTGGGCCCTGCATTGGCAAATGGTTTAGCTCCAAAGTTGTAGTATTAGAATACAGCTCCACTCAAACCCAGAGCCTACATGGACCTACAAGCCCATTAGGCCATTCAAGTCATCAATGGGTCATTGGCTGTTAATTCAGCTCAAATTGACCAAGTTATGGCAGTTGACACTATCATTCAAGCCTTTTGACTTGATTTCTTACATTCCTCTTCTTCCATAAAATTCTCCTTAACTTGTTCTACATCAGTGACCTTTGGGGTCAACTGAGTTTTCTGAGTTTCAAAACTATGGCATAGGGGTAATGCCCCCCATGTTTGAGAGTCTATCAGCTGCAAGGTGAAGAATATATCAACTCAGAACAAATTAATTTTCCCACATATGCATTATGAAAAGCCTTTAAGAACAATGCTAAAACAGATTAGAGTTCAATAAACCAGAACAAAAAGGTACGATCGTCGATCGATCACAGATCATGAGGCCCATTAAAGGAGAGATGACTAAGCAATCAAAGGCGGGCAATTCGACCTCAACCAGCTGGATCCACATGGCAGTTCTCTGTTGGATTGTTTATTTGGGCTCTACTCTACTATTTGCTCTTGCTTAAAGAATCATTTATTAGAAATCCAAGAGATTAGTTTAATGCCAAAGAGTAATTTAGTAATTTGGGACTTGGATTGTCACATGATGGGTTGAATATCCTATTACAACACTGCTCTCACTTTCATGGGATTGTCCATTGTTGATGAGATACTCCAGTACAAGAAAAGGTCTTACCTTAACTGCCGCCCAAACCACCTCTTTTTAATGAGAATATTATAACCTGTACTTCATGCCACACTGATTCTGGACCCTTTTTTCATTTGGGTCTGAAAAAAGGTCCATGTATTTGATGCCTGAGGACCCGAATATCCGATGCAACAACCATAATTATGTATTTAAGTGTACCAAGTATATGATATCAATAACGGCTCGTCAATTCTTACTTGACTGCATGGGGTTTGAACCCGTATACGTCACCTCTTCCTGCACTTTGTTGAAACTCAATCTCAGCCTTTAATGCATGTGAGTATTTACCGTCTTAGGGGAAAAAAATGAAAAAGAGCTTTATTAAATTAAGGTATTTCAAGGAACGGTCAGTCACACCATTCCCATAGTGCACAAAAGAAAAAATGTAGACCATCTAATTATGAGTGGTACTATTTAACAGCTTTAAAGTTGTCCAGATCCTATCCATTAGTGTCACGTCCCATATTCCGAGATCCTTAGTACCCTCGGATTTCGTGGCGTAACGGCCCCACTTTCCACACAAGGGGTCAATCCACTTTATTGAAACATAATGTGGGATGATCAAAGTCAACTAATTTAGATTAATGCATCAATAATTAAACCACTATTAATAGATTTGGGCAATAATGTCTAAAACCAATATTTTCAAAAACATCCAAAGAAATGTTACATAATCCATCCACATCACTATATCAAAATGAAAGATCTAAAGTGCTAAATGGTGATTCGCTTCTCAAGCTTCCCTAGTCCTACCGGTAATTTAAGGTTCTTCATTATCGGTGTCAACCTCAAAATCTGAGAGAGAGAGAGAGAGAGAGAGAGAGAGAGAGAGAGAGAATAATACACATATGAGCATAAAGTTCACGAAACTATAGCAAACGATTATCGGGGTCAACCTCAAAATCTAAAAAAGAAAAAGAGATAAAGAATAATACGCATATGAGCATAAAGTTCACGAAGCTATAGCAAACGATTATTCAGCCAAATGGTAGCAACTGGGCACTGTGTATAAGCACGGATAATTTAACAAAATTCTAAGGAAATTGACATATTTTGAAGGGGTTGGACCAAACATTACAAGAGTATGTAACAAACAATTGGTCCTTGATTTGGGCCCACATATAGTCTCTTTACTTGAATCTTGGTTTGGGTTGGGCCCATCTAATTTACATCTAAGTCCTGCAAAACTGGGCCCAGCACTGATCGCTAAACAAAATCCGAGTTGGATTCCTGCAACCCTAGCTAGACCTGACCCAAACCCGACCCATTCTCATCCTTCACACGGATGATAACGTGACCATGGATAACGGCCTTGAAGAATGTCAACTAGTCAACACCTCGATGCACGTGCACAGCCTCGATATCGCCAACTCGCACGTGCCGCAAATGAAGGGGGCATAAAATAAGAAAAATCATACCAACTGGGGCTGGCAAAGTTATGTGCTATATAAAGGGATCTCTCATGCTCTCATAAGCCTCTTGTGATGTGACCATACCTCGCACATGTGCATGTCAAGCGTGTGAAGATGACACAACGTAGCGCCTTCTTCGTAGCGATTTCGCTATGTGCATGCATATCGGTCGTATCGGGTGCCATTACTTTGCCCCCAGCGGCCACAGTCCTCCATTTCTACAAGCTAAACAACACCTGCAAGTATGTTGAGGAGTTTGTAAAGCACCAGGTGAAGCTTGTGTGGGAAAAGGATAAGTCGATCACCGCCGCGCTTCTCCGCCTCCTCTACTCCGATTGTTTTGTAACGGTGAGTGTAACATTCAAGGAGATGCTAGTGGTGAGGGTGTCTCATCTCATATAAAAAAAAAAATCACCTAGGGATCATCCTAGGCGAGTAGGTTATCATAGGTACACTCACCCAATCTAGCAAAAATATGATGGTTATAGCTAATGTTTGGTGTCATGTAGGGGTGTGATGCATCCATCCTCTTAGATGGCGAAGATTCAGAGAAAATGGCACCCCAAAATTTGGGGCTCGGGGGGTTCGTTCTCATTGATAAGATCAAGACGGTATTGGAGTCCCGGTGCCCCGGTGTTGTCTCCTGCGCCGACATACTCAACCTTGCCACCAGGGATGCAGTGGCTATGGTATGTATACATATATGAATACGTACATACACACACATCATCATCATCATCGAAGTCTTGTCCCAACTATGTGAGAGTCAACTGTATGAACTTTAGTTTTCCATTATGATCTATCATAAGCCATACACTGACAAACACATACGTATACGTATAGCTTTGGAGTAAAGAAACTTCACTCTTCTTCTTTGTTTTTAATGGTCTTAACATGTTCACTCTGGGGTGATCCTACAGGCAGGAGCACCTGCATATCCTGTGTTCACAGGAAGAAGAGATGGTTTTACATCAAGTGCAAAATCTGTGGATCTTCCATCTCCTGATATAACAGTGCAAAAGGCACTTGCATATTTCAAGTCCAAGGGACTAGATGAATTGGACCTTGTGACCTTGTTAGGTACTCGATCTGTCATGTGAATTCCTTCTGCCTTTGTTTTATGACATTGCTTTTGAACTTTACAATGACCAAACCCATCTCTCCTAGTCAAGGGAAGGTCTTTTAATGGGCCGGGCTTGTGCCAAAGAAAAGTATAATTTTGATAAGGCTTGAGCCCTTGTACAAAAACCTTGAAAACGTGACCGGGCTCGAAAGCTATTGGGTCGAGTCGACGTGAAGATCAATAACTCCTGATGGAATCAGAAAGTTAAGACTCAGTGTGAGTATTTATATATATCCAAATCATTTTTGTATTGAGGTGAATTGGGCCAAGTCTGACCAAGTTCTCGAACCATGGGTCATCGGGAAATGCAGCCCAATTAGTTATTTGGGCCTTAGAAGCCAATCTGGACGGATTTAATTTCAACTATCTTGGCCTGTTTACATGTAAAATTTTACGTTACAGGCGCTCATACTGTTGGCTCAACGCACTGCCACTACATTCAAAACCGACTGT
The DNA here is from genome assembly GCA_028538565.1 of Umbellularia californica. NCBI lineage: Eukaryota > Viridiplantae > Streptophyta > Magnoliopsida > Laurales > Lauraceae > Umbellularia > Umbellularia californica. The sequence continues at coordinate 45,442,788 of JAPQWN010000009.1, forward strand.
ACAATTTCAATGGGACAGGAAATGCAGATCCAAACATGAAAAAATCATTGGTGAGCCAGCTGAGGAAGCAGTGCCCGCCTAAACCAACTGGCTACTGTGACCCAACTGTCTTTCTGAACCAAAAATCTGGCAAAAGCTACAACTTCACCAACTACTACTTCACACAAGTGCTTGAAAAGGAAGCCATCCTAGAGGTGGATCAGCAGCTTCTGCTTGGCGGCGAGACAAAGGACATTGCCCTGGAGTTTGCGCAGGGGTTCGAAGATTTTCGCCGGTCGTTCGCTCTGTCAATGAGCAGGATGGGGAATCTGGGAGTGTTAACTGGAAAGAATGGGGAGATAAGGAGAAACTGCAGTTATACAAACAAAGACAACCCATACTTGAAATAAGCTGAGGGGAGCAGTGCATAAGGTATATTGGTGGTCATTATAACTATCAGAGGCATCAATGCTTGGTGCTTTCATTGAAATAAATGAAGATATGTGGGGTAAACTCTTAGTACATTTCTTGTTATTGTAGTGCATTTTGGCTTGTATTCATCAATAAAATTGCAAGAGGGAAGAGAAAAGAAAGGAAGAATTTTATGTGGATATGTGATTTTACTGGTATATTGGGTATCCAAAGCTTCAAAATTTTTGCAATCACTTGCCATTAGAAGAAACATTCATTCTATTAGTAGTTAGCTTCATAAAATTGATTAGTATATGTTCACTGCGGAGGTGGAAGACTTCATTTCGATGTGAACAATGTTTCATACACCAAACAATAGAAACCAAAACCATTCCAAAAAAACCAAAAAAAAAAAAAAAAAAGTTTATATTTTTTTTGCAGAAAATGAAATGCTAAAAAATTAAAATGCCAGCAGGAATTTGTCCATGGAATACAGACTAATGCTGAACCTGGCACTCTTGGCACAATAAAAATCAGGTCAATGCAGATTCAACCAGGTCTAGCCCATGTGTCATTTTTTTTTTAAGCCCCAGCCAAGGGGGCCAGGACCCATGATAGCATCATCCGCACACGTGAGGAGAGACACCTACTTGGATCTTTGAGACCCAGATTCAAGCAATGGTGTACCCAAGATCTTTGTTTTAAGGGAGTAAGACCCAAACACGTAGTTGGATTTTGTGGGCTATCCAGGATTTTTCATTTGGGATTTGGAGGATACAAATTTTTATGCGATTTTTGAGGCGAACCATGGAGTCCATGGGGGTGACTGCCCCCATATCTTTCATCATTATCATCATCAAAACCTTATCCCAACCATACTGCCCCCATATTGGCCTGTAAATTCAAGTGCCTATAACTCTGTTGGCCTGTATTGATTATGAGAAGAAAAAAAATAAAAAAATAAACACAATACTAATAATACTAACAATAAAGAATAACCTGTCAATCAAATGGAAGCCTGAATTGGGTGCAAAAGTCTTCATTTCCAAAACAAAAAAAACCAGGCAACTGAGACCATGCCATACATGTCCTTTAGTTAAAAAAATAAAACCGTTGACTGATCTATCTCGTTCAGTTCTTACTATGTCACCATGTCTTTCACCTTATTGCTATGGTTGACTCAGATTCATGCATGAATAGTTAGGTGGGTGTAACATGCATTCTTCCTATGATGTCCAAGTTATCAATCAAAATGGTTGAGAATCTACATGTACAGATAGTAATAGCAAAACAGTATGACACATTGAACAATGTTTTAGAATTTAATTTGCCTTTTGTGGAAAGCTAGAGAAAACCCTGAAAAAATTCAGACAAAATGTCGGAAAGCTATGAATGAAGCAAAAACAAGTCCATGGCAACATAGAATTTCATTTTCAGTTGGTAAATTAGAAACAAAAAATGAGAAATGAGAAAAAGAAATACCCTTTGTCACTAACAGTCATCAATAATTATCAGTTTTGGTCGTTAAATAGTACGTTCAGGCCACAGACTGAAACCACATCCTCGCAACCTGAATGAGAAGCCAAATCAACATGCTATTCTCACCCTTGGAACATTCTCTTATATCAGTGTACTTATCACATTCTTGCCAGAAAAAAACTTAGTTTAGATAGTAGGACTCGGCACCCAAATTATGTTCTCATGAGATGAGTCAGGAGTTTCAGTAATAGATTCTGTGGCAACTCACATAAAAGATGACAAAACAAATTGCAAAGGAAGATTTGTAAATGGATTTCACACAGGACTAGAGTAATGAATTTCTTTCCTTTTTTTTTTTAATAGAATCCAATATTCACATATACATTTGGGCAAGGGAATGCAAGCAAAATTGATGCCCCTCCCTCCAATACAGCAGTTTGAGGAAACAAATAACCATGGTTTGCCTCCTCCCCCACTCATAATTGTTAGTGATAAGTGTGTACACATAATTCCTCAAATAATATTTCCAAGCAACAGAAAACTGCCTGCCCTTTTTAAGTTCATTCAATGGCTATCGACCTATATAGTACCTGTGCAGGTGTTAACAGAAATGATATCAGGCACTGATCTAAAATATCAGATGAAGTATGATGTCAGGGATTTGTAAATCTATAAGGAATTCATCTGAACAGGAAGCATTTCACAGAATAAGGGAAAGTTGAGAAATATCTTGGAAAAACAAAGGCAGATTTATTTCATATAATTACCAGTAATTTAATGAGTGATAAATTAATGTTAAAATATCAGATGTAGCTTGAATTTACGACCAAAGAATATTATTTTGTAAAAACAGATAATGCAACAGTAACTTCATGAGAGACAATTTGAATGCTGAAAAAAATCAGATATTGCATAAGTAATTCCATTCAATCAGCCTTCAATTTTGTATTTATGAGGGAGGGAGGGAGCACTTCATAGTGTGCATGTGATCACCTGCCACGGTTCACCCACTTTATGCTATGATGCTCACATAAGTATACGAACACCCGCAAGGACATGGGGACCAGAAGTATACTGTACGTTTTCTGAAATCTAAACCACAGATACAGATATGGATACAGACACAGCTATCTTATGCATAACATGGTATTTCCAAGACTTCCACTTTGAAAGGTTTTTTTTATTTTTTTAGATTTAATCCAAAGGTGAGAATAAGCTAGATGACTTTCAGAGTCAGATGAATGCCAAATGATGGGTGAAGTATGGGGGCCTGGGTTGAGCTGTTGACCACAGGTGAACTAGCTTGTCCTAAACAATGGAGGTTTGCACCTAAAAATTGGCGTGGATGGTGATCACTTCATCAAAGCAGCATGACAATCCAGAAAATTGGTATGGTCTAGGCAGGTAAATTTGGTATGGATATTTTTCAGAACGCATGAGTAGGAAGTAGTCTGGGTTTCCAAACCTTTTTTAAGTTAGTCCAGTATACTAATCAAATTGGACATGGAGGCTTGATAGTCCATGACTCCATGATATGGATCATTGTCCCTTCATTAATAGACCAATGCCACAAATCATATGCATAAACAATCCTTCCCTTCTCAAATCTGTTTGTAGGTCACCTGTGCCCTAACAGCAACTTCTTCCCCTTTATCTTCTACATAGTAATATCTCTGCCAGATGAATAGTGTCACCACAGAAAATCAATATCCTCGTCCAATTTGAGTGTGGTGCACCAGACAACTGAAGCAATACTTTCATGTTAGATTTGCTCTAGGGAACTTCACTGGATTGGCAAGCATGTAATGGGAATGTGCTATTACAAAAGTTAACACCAAATAAATAAATAGCCCCAACCACCCTTTATAATGAAGTCTCATGTACAATAATGGTGACAAGCTTATCTATACAACAAATAACGAAGCACAAATGTTAAAATTTAGTGCTTCAACAAGAGCAGTTTCTTATGCCAATGTTCTGAAAGACATAAGTATCCAAGTTACAAGAATCACTACAGAAGTTTTGAGGAGAAAAAAAAATTAGGAAGTAGTGTCATTGAGCAGCAGCATTGAAAAGACAACCATTTTAGCATCTTGTATCACAATCTTTGTCACATAGTTAAGTTGTTATTTTCCTTTCAGATTGTAATTACAAAACAAGTAGTTCTTCCAGAACTTACCCTATTCATTTTTAAGAAAAAAAAAAAGGGATTTCACTGCACTGGGACAATTTCAAAGTTCGGTGTAGGTTTTAATCACTTCAAGAAAGGAGTTCCACCTTTAACCTTCACTTGATCTTCAACAATAAATAAATAAATGAATAAGCAGCAATTTACCTTGCAAGGCGTGGATAAAGACAATCAAATTGATCGTGTTAGATCCAAGGTTTTGGGTTATCTATACCAACTCATTTTGCCACCTTCGTAGAGCCTAGTAAAATCTCAGGCAACATAATAGCTTCTCCTCATGAAAGAAAATGCGGAATGGTGAACCACTAATCTCTTATGCAAGTCATCTCTCTAAACTCACTAAACTTGTCTGCTTCATGATCTGGTCCAAGTACAAAGGAATTAAAAACTAGCTCCTATCCAATTAACAGCATAATATAGGCAATATAATGCATACAGCAAGAGGTTTTGGGAAATGAAAATGCCAAATGCTCAGTAAATCAGATTTCACAAGTGCATAGTCATCAGCACATTTTGGCATACCAAATGTGCCAATCACAGTGTACTTATAAATCTTTTTGACAATGTAAAAAATTGATGGTGTAATGTATAAAAGTATCATGAAGGTGATTGAGAAGGCCCATGGCAGATAATGTAAGATTGAGCATTTAGTATGAGGAATCTACCAAAAACATGTCTTGGCCAAAAATTTGTGTTGATCTACTTATCAGGTGGCAACAATGTGCGGGAAATAGATGGACAGTTAGAAACAAATTATGTTGCCCAGATAGTTGCAGCACCCCTAATGAGTGCAGCTGCCTATTTTTTGGAACAGAGAGTGTTTACAGGGGAACCCATGTGATGAACAGCCTAGGGTGATGTGGTGGATGGGCACATGTGCTGCATAGAAATATTGGCCACTTTCCTGACTGCACAATGGGGATCATGTTGTACCTAAAAGTAACATCAATACATATTAAAAATGTTTAATCTTTTTTCTCTAACAGTTCAAAAGACAAGAAACATTTTCTTCTATTGGCGACATGAACTCAAACCTGCAACCTCATGGTTGGTATGATTTATAAAACATCAACCATAATAAATCAGTTGCAAGGCAAAGTAAAACACACATGCAATAAAATTACTCCACCTTGCCGAAGTACTTCTTTCGGAGTTTGATGGCTGTCCTTACACATCTTCTAACATGAATTTTCAGCATCTTATCATTGAACATCTGCAACAGCGAAAATTGAATATGAAGGGTGGCAGCCAGTTGCGTCCGCAAACCAAACATAAAATCTAGAACTTATGAAGGAAAATTAGTTCCCAGAATTGCAACATTAACACAACCCTGAACATGCATCAATTTCTTGCTCCAAGAAAGGTTTGAGAATACAGATGGACATAAAAGAATCGAACGGGAATAAGTGTAAAAATGAATGCGAGAAAACTATCTAATTTTGGTCAGAAAAACGCCTTCAAGAAATAAGAGGATACTTTATTGAAATGCAGGCAGACAATTCAACCTACCTGCATGGGGATATATTCACAAAGTTGAAAATCCTAACTTAAACCCATCATCCTCAAATCATGCAACAGAAATGGTTTGTTTCAAAAAGGAAAATGGATTGGAAAAAGAAACCATTATTGCACAACCATTTCAAAGCAGTATTGCAGAACACTTTATAAAATAAACCTACCTTTATCAAATCATCAATTGAATGAGTTTCTTTAATAATTTTTTGGCGGTTGTTGATGAGAATTGCTGCCGCGCAAAACACAGGTAACAAATCCCCATTCCTTGATGAAATTATAGTGCAAACCTGCATGCGCTCATGCGGATGCCTTGCCCAGAAGCTAGCCATGCCCAAGCCACAAAAAGGATAACTAGAAACTGAACCCATCCCATGATTATCAGATGGAGAATAATCTTCATTGCCACCATCCTCAGATTGTGTGCCCTTTGAGTTTCTTCTGTCATTCTCGATGCTTTCATCTGGTCTTCCTGAACTTGAATCTTCTGGAAGATGTAAAACCAATGGTTCAAGACAACTCTCTTCCAATTCATGAGTGGCAGCTTCGTCAAAATCAGCAGCCCACATCATCTGAAGAAAAGAAAAGAGGGTTACAAAAAATATTATTCTTGTCCAAAACACGAAATTCTTTAAAATTCACAAAAAGTGAAAACATAATGGTTGAGAACATTTAAAAAGTGAACCAAATTTAGATACAATATTATGAATTCGCACAAAAATGCTCATGTAGACACATTGCCATAAGTGCATGCTCAGAACCGTGGTTTTGAAACTTAGATTCAGGGTATGATTTGGTCACACTGAGTCAAATCAACTCAGCTGGGTAACATTAAGTGACACCCAAAAGCCCAAAAACCTTAAAAATATGAATAATTCATAAAAACTGAAAAAAAGGAAACTAATGTTATATAACTCTAGGACTTTAAGGCTTGTAACTTAAATTACTGTTAGTGCCAAAGTTAGAGGTAGCTGAACTTATTATATCCGAGTTGATTTGAGTTCGGTCTAGGGCTTATTAAATCTGACCATCCGAGCTAGATATCTTTATATTACTCACTGTTGTGGATTGGATTTTACAAGATAACCTACTCGTTAAATTATTGAAAAAAGGTCATGACTTAATCAAACTCATCATAATCATGGCCCAGAATACGGATAGCGTTAAGTCCAAATGTAAACCAATCAATGTTAACCATCCATTTAGTGTAAATTAAAGGAAAGGTTAATGACAAAGAAACTAAGTTGATGGTCCGAATTCAAAGGATCCTATGGGCGAAATGGGATGGCTGAGATCGTCTCCATTTACAATAGGCCCCACAATCTGCACGTTTTTATTTGTGCACACATCCCTTATGTACATGTACAGCTAGAAATACAAAGCATCCCAAATCAATTCAGATTGAAGCAGAACTCTAACAGCATGGAATCTACTATTCTACTATGTATTAGCCCAAAAGTACTTAAAAAGCACATATTCTAATGTTTGAGGTAGGACCTCGCAGAATCCCATATAAATCCCCGTACTAGCAAATGACAACTCAAGAAAGTGCCAAGTTCCGAGTTGAATCGGATGACAGATTTTTTAAGCCATACTCATAATACAAAACTGTATTCAGGACACTGAAATAATTTCTAACCTATCACTCTACTGCTTCAATAGCTTTCAAGCCATGCATACCCACCAAGAGACTAGCATTGTTGGAAAGTTCTCATTGTTACAACCACAAGGTTGCAGATACGGGTCAGCTTAGTTTTGGAAAAATATAAAAAGGCACACCCATCAAGATAAGAAATTTCAAGTTCCAAAATCGGACATCAGCACCTGATGCAGCCCAAGCACATCATAGGCCTCAAAGTTCACAAAAGGAGCACACCTGATAAATTTTAATATATATTGTAATTTTTTTTTCTTGGAAATAAGCAGTTGTTGTATTGAGTCATACGCAACCACTAATTCGAGGTATCAAATAAAAATTCAGCAATGGACAATTTATACATAAACCATACCGCAAACAATAGGGCAAGTTCACAAAGTATCAAAACCAGATATACACATCATCCAATACATACCAACATGTATCAAGTCAAGAACTACTTGATGAATGCTCCTATACTGACATTTTCAACTATTTTACTATATACTGTTAAGTTGGGCCCTAATAAAATTATTTCTAACAAAAATAGACTATAAGCCTTGACATAGCATTACATTTATACTATCTGCAAAAGCAACTATAGGATACAAACCTCCCACATACAAAGGACCTCACTGAAGGACATCTCCCGGCGGAAAAGAACCAATAACATAGGGAAAGCAAAATGCAGACTTTCAGCGCCAATAACTGACAAATGTCTAAACATTTCAGCATCTGTTTGTTCCAAAATCTTCCATAATGATTGTAACTGCTTTAGCACTCCAGTTGGTCCTTCCATCTTGAAATTCTCGCGCTGGAAAAGGTGCAAAACATGTCACTATAATGAAGAAACATGAGTCCTGGATAAATGAGAGCAAAGAAGAAATGATTTTTGTTTTCTCCTAAGTATGGGGTTACCATTCTCCGTACAAGCATCTCGAAGCACCAAAATGCATCCGCATCATCTTCATAGAGGACAACAAAAGGAGACAACAAATCACTCATACCTAAAACCAGATTTCCAGTTGCAATACATTACACTTCAAACATCTAAAACTGACAGTAGATAAGTTGGTTACCTCTAGCTTTCCGATGAAATTCATTAAGGAAATATCTATAAACTCGAAGAATCAAAAGTTCAACAAAAAAAAGACAAAGCAATAACCTTGGCAATATCCAGTAGCAGGATCAACCCATGCATAAACAGCAAGAATATCGGACATTCGAGCCATATTTTTAGCATCCTCATAAAATTCAAGATTGCTATCTGTTCTTACAACATCAACAACTGAAATTGCATGCATTGTATTAGCTTCAAGAAGTAACAAAGTGAATTTAACAATGGAAAAAAAATCAAGAAATGTTCACAACTGGATATAGGATAATGAAAACATTTGGATTACCTATCCGGTGAAGTGTCCAAAGCCACTCAGAAACTTTTTCTTCAACGGTCGTTGCTCCTTGTGATGTTATTGCATTTTTCATGGCCGCTTCTTGCACATCTGATATTCTGTCAATCATGTCAGATTTGTATTCCAAACTTGTTGACTCTTCTGCTTGTCCTTGGATATTGGAACTAAACATTTCAATCTCGCCACCAGATGGTGAAGTATTTGATTCTTTAATTAGATCTATGTTGTTATTAATTTGAAAACTATGCATGGATTCACCCTCCAATCTGAATCTTTGTTCTGCGGATGGTCTTCCATTATTCATCTCACATTCTATATCATCTGCATTATTTGTTTGGAATAAATTCGTGACTGGAAGAGGAGGAAAATCAAAATAGCGCTCAGCTACATATTTCAATTCATCCATTTCTTGTTGTGATTTTGAGGAAAAGCTATTATATGGAGCAGAAGAGGGCAAAGCATATGAAGAATCATTAGGGGCACTATCTGTGCTGCCCCTAACACTAGCAAGATCAGCAGAATCACTGGAACTTTCTATTTGACAGGCATCTAGTGAATCTGTACAATGAATCTTCAAATCACGATCAACAGAACCACTAGAACTTTCTCTTTGACATGCATCAGGGGAACCTGTACAATGATTTTTCAAATCATGATCGGGCTCCATTTTAGTTATACTCTCTTGAGAAGCTCGCCTTCTTTCAGCTTCTGCTTCGTGGTGGCCATTATCTTTGGATACTGTTCTCACATCCATCACTTTGGAGCCAATATAGGCAAGGGTTCCAGTGCCAATGCTTGAATGCATGCTTTGACAATGCTTGATTAAATCCTGGAACTTCTCCCTACAAAAAGATTCCATGGCATTTATAAATCAAATAATGAATATCTACTAAAATATTTAAGGTAACAAAAAGCACACAAGTATATAAGTATATTGATTAAGTTAGCAGTTGTCATAGTATCATTGATAGAGAAGATATGATTTAGAAGTCACAAAAAAAAAAAAAAAAACACGCACACACAATGGTCATGTCGAATTTTCCTTCACAAATGTGCTTTGAATGGCATTGGCTAAAATGAGCATAAGAGGCAAATAAAGAGGAACAGACCTACGAGCAATCCTAAGTTGCTTTCGATGCTCTGCAGTGCTGCTTAATGCATAACAACCAAGGAGGAATTCCCATACTTCTGCTCTTATAGAAGGATCAACACCCTAGTAACAAAGGTAAAATAAAGTGTATATCAAATTATCAAAAAAATAATGATAATCGTGCATGCCAATTAGAAGATAATCAAAATATACCCTTTTGAAAGTAGAGGGCATTTCGAAATATAAATAAAGAATGCACTTCAATAACTAAGGGCTCTCTAGAAAATGAATAATATAAATCAAACAATAAAAACAACCATCAATTCCTTTTTCATACTGCATAGATATCAATAATCAATTCCAAGCAATGCTACTATCATACTATTTGGAAGAAGTGGCAACTGAAACGTGTACAGTTGGCTTTCAAATTCTACATAAATAGTGGGACTGGGTAGCAGCAATTAAGCAAAAGAAAATGCGCAAAATGTTGTTGCACTACGCTTGCCCTTGCACCGTACTCCAAATAACTCATAGAGAAGGCACAAGAAGATTAGAACATAGCTATCTCTAAAATATCAGAAATAAGAAGGCTGTGCAAAAAAGATAAATAAGGCCTTTTTATAGACTCTAAATAATAGTGATAACTGATAATTATTCCAATTTCTTGAATAAAACCGGATCTTGTCACCAGTTTTGGTCTAATATAAAGATACACAAAATTCACAATACAAATACATACAACAATTACAAAGTTCATCAACCTGAAAACCAATTTAGTGAATTAACAACCACTTCTAGCAGTTTTCCCTGATTTCATTGGAAATGTAGCACATGAAATCTATTTTCAAGCTCAGTTTTGAAATTTTGCAGGTTTTGAAATTTTGCAGATTCCATGATCAAATACTGGAACGCTAATCATGTGAAGTGATGCAAGTGAGAACACAAAGACCATGGAGACGAGACCAACTCAGCTAGGTGTTGTGCAGCTTTCATGGATGAAAATTGCAATTGCAGAAAGCAACATACTGAGCCCTGTAAACCAACACATCAGGGTTGACAGCCATCTCAGCTCGTTGCAGCATGAATTTTCAAATGTCCCAAAAAATAAGAAAGAAAACCCAAAAAATTGAAAATATTGGAAAATGCTATAATATTTTTCTGTTTTTCACTAGAGCACAATTATAAAGGTATTAGTTAGTCCCCCATAGTCATATTGATCCTATATGCCTAAATTATCATTCTATATGAAAATGTTGAATCTATCTTTTTTTTTTATTGATTCCATCAATATATATTGGAATAGACCATCAAAAGTACAACACCTCATTTCACTATTCTAAATCATTAGACCATAGGCTCCATTAGTAGAAGATGATAATAACCCATGATAGCATCAACTCAAGTTGATACAACTTTTGTGCTCCCTGCTTGGAGGATCCACCTATATACATGGCAATTCAGAGGGAATGTGGATAGTGAAGTCTCATCATGGATTAGGATTGGGTAAAAAATAAATCCTGCGAGATTATCCTAACCCATGATTTAAGGCCTAAGAGCCTTAAAGCTTCTTAGTCTCTTCAGCCTTAACTATGCAATGTTATAAATAATAATAATAATAATAATAATAAAATAAAGCCTTAACTATGCATTAGGGCCCACCCATGTATGATTGATCAAAACCCTCACACATACCATCGTCTCTTGAATTAGCAGTACACTAGTTTGAAATAACCTTGCCATTATCAATCATTGGGTCAGGTACTCAGGTTACTACAATAATTGAACTTTAAAAAGCATTGAAGCTTAAGGGCTTAAAACCAAGAGTTGGAATTATGTGACCAAAGTGATATTTGGCCAATTCATAATCCAAATCATACCAATTTTATCTTTCTGCACAAAACTGAAGTAGACCCAGATCTACAGGGCCCGAAGATCGAGCAACCATTATCATGTGAGATGTGACAGTCACTTTTTTCCTTCTTTTCTATATTTTGTTCAAGTAAGGTGGGGACCATTTGTTTGCCAATTACTACACCTGCCCTGGCTTGGACCTGCCCCACCCCATACCCAAACCAACGCGACCCATGATGGATTTATAATTTGCAATACCATCCCTACACCATGATAGATACTGGTATGTTCAATCACTCAACCACTCCAATTCTTTGAGACTCACCATTGAAAATATCTAAAATAGTTATAATCCCCCCTCTCCTCTCATTTTCATCTGATAGTGGGTCTTTTTTTTAATTATTTTACGCTTTATAAACTGCTCTTATAATTTGCAATACTCAACCTGAGGAATAAGGGTCAGGGTTAATACTAGATTTTTTTTTAATTTTAAAATACTATAATAGAAAACTAAATGTATATGCATTAAAATGGTACAAAGGATTTGAACTCACAACCACTCACTTCTTCAAGTCTTTAAAATCTACACTCACTACTACACCAAGCCTCACACGATGATTAAAATATGATGCTCGCTAATTGATAGAATTTGATAGTTAAGATCATGCAATGGAATTGGTTTGGAATTTTTCATCCCATTAAATGAGCAATTAGGATTACCACAAGTCGGGGCTTTACTTTTTATAGGATGATTAAATAGTCCAATACTACTCTTCCCACAGGATGACAATAAGTATTCCTAACTGGAAATGTGACATCTATTATGTTATGCTACTACTAATACATTTCTCAAAATTCTTTTACATATTTTATCCACAATACATTTAACTACTTTCATGTATTTTGTCCAGTACTAAGCAAATAAAATATTAAATACATAGATTTACAATTGTTAAAAATTCATTTTGACCTCCATTTATTTCTTACTTTTTGTAGTGTAGACATTTATGATTTTAAGTATATTACATAGAGATAAAACTAGATGAATAGTTCAATCAATAAAAATTAAGAAAATGTTTTTAAATATCATTATCCTTTTTTAACTAACCAGTAACCATTACTACTTTTGAGCATGGAGTTATATTAATAGCCTCATTAAGTTGGGTTAAGTCAAAAAGTAATCATATTTAAATGTGAAGGCAAGTTTATTGATATTTCAAAACATTAAAATTCACTTACCTGTTAGTTTTCTTCAAATATCTCAATGATTCTCAAATGATTTTCTGAATTTATTTGTTATCTCAGTTTTTCAAAAATCTTTTAACATGTATTTAAGTGTGTAGAGAGAAGAAAATATGTATTTTATATAGTGCTGTGGCACCATTCATAAATCATGCATCAATGTGATTTTGCCTAACTATGACAAATTTATGAATATAGTATGCATAATATAATAATGTACGTAGTGTCATTTTAACATTGTTGTAACCAATGAGAGCTCAACCACAAATGCCTTCAGATAAGCACAACCCTTGTAAGCCAGCCTCCTATGATCAATGCGGAGACACACACAACCACCCCGCTGAATGTCACCAATCACATGTTCTAACACCAATCAGAATGCAATTTGACCGTTGGAATGAAATATTAAAAAAAAAAATGCATTCTAAAACCATTAAACTCGAGGACCACAGATCAAGGGATTAGAATCATCTGATGGACTTCAACATTTTCACATTATTGGTTCACATCCAGATCTCCAATCCCCACTTTCCCATGAATTGACGAAGTCAGGGAAGCACAAACCCCGATTGATGGCGAACCCACAATACCCTGATCTTCAATCAAACAAAAAATCCACACATAAGGAGAAAGATAGAGAGTCGCTTACCGTTGATCGCGAAAATCCATCGCCAATGCCTTCAATCCAATGGGAGATAACTCAAACCAAGGAAAAGGAAAATATATATAAAAGTGCACACACGCAACTTTAATCAATTCTCATAAAATACTCCAAGAGACTACTTTCATTCCATACAATGGACTTGCATCTATGCTATGCCAACAAAGAAGCCCTGAACCTATGATTAAATCACGGCCATTAATCATAATCCTAATGATAATAGAAACCTATTAAAGAAGATCCTAATTACATTAGAGCATGGAAAGAGATTAAGGTTCAGTTTGGCATCTCTTAAATTTACCTCTTATTGAATTATAACGATTTCAAACCGCTTTTAGAGTGTTTGGTTTTGCTTTTCACATGTCTTTCTCAATTGGAGAGTAGACATAAAGTGTCTTTCCCAAAAAGCAATGAAATTGCCAAGAATTGAAGTAGACATCCCACGCTGAAGCGGAAAAACATCATTAGCTACGGTGCATTGGACGCTATCACGGGGCAGTCCGATTTCTCCTCTTTTTTTTTAATTTTTGGGCCCTTCAAGCTCCATCCAAACCGTTGGATAGATTTATAAGATCAAACACGGCTATGGTTCAAATTTTCAACCGTTGGATGTTCATAGATTTTGAGATATTTGTAATAAACCCTAGAAGTTTAGATCACCGTTTCTAACTTTTGTGGGCCCCACACTCAAGATCTGAACCATTCATCCTATTTGGAAGGATAAACACGGCTACTACCTCAAATTTTGTTGACTAATTCGTTTTGGATCACAAGAAATCAGCAAAAAACTATAGACCGTTGATTATATATGCTTACCTGACAAAGTTTTGGACACTGTTCACAAAGTCCAATTTTTTGTTTTTCTTCAATTGTGGGACCCTAGTTTACAATCTGAACCATAAAAGCTCTTAAGAAGACTAAAAATGGCTACCACACAAATTTTCAACCATTGATCCTTCACCAACCTCTAAATATTAGCAGCCAAATGTGAACTACTTGATGTTAGTTTCTAAATATTTTGGGCCCCTATATCAAGATCCACACCGTTGATCCTCTTTGAAAGGCTAAACAGAGCCAGGGGGTTGAATTTCAACCCCTGATTCTTTGTAGATCTCAAGATATTTGCAAAAAACCTATCGACCATTGATTTTAAAAAGTCTATTTTAATCAGATTTATTGTCTTACCAAACAGACCTTTTCTATAGCATCTATTTCAATTAGGGCTATTTGAAATAGATCTATTTCATGCAGACCAGTTTCATATAGATAAGATTTGCCAAACAAGGCCTAAGAAAAGATAAAAGAGGAAAACTGTGCATTAGAGATTCCTAAGGATTATGGACCCCACTTGCTGCCTTGTAGTTGGCAATCACTTGCACAATCTAGATCATAGTAGATTCTTCGTTAAAGAGTCCTTCTTGTCTACCGAATCATTAAGGTAGCAAATCATCAAAGAATCAACGACATATTAAAAGCCTTCCATTTTTGGTGTCTTGTTGCTTCATTAACTTTTATCCATATATAGTAAATGATAAGGTTAAGACCCTTAATTTTCACTTAAGCATAAAGCCTTGCCAATAAAGGAGACTTGATTTCACTTAAATAGGAATGAAGAGTCTTCAAATCCAATTTAATCAAGATTGAATAAGGACTGCACATCTTGGTCAATAGAGCCCATGATTTTAGTGAGTGTACAGTTGTGCCATGCAGTAAATCACTCTTCCAACCCAATTAGACAAGTACTAAATCAGAAAACTGCCTAAGAAATGGGGACTCGGAAAAATCTTTGATAAAAAATAAAATATCAGCTCTGGATCATTATCCCCCGGTGGGAAAGAACTCGTCCTCGAGTTTCCATCTCTGTATTGCCATTTTATGTCGACGTGTTTCCTTCCTACGACACTTCTGATGTGGCTGCCGATCATGCATTAGATACACTTGGATATATGCAAATATATCAAGGTTCGACTTAGATGATGGATTGTTGCACTCTATGTAGGCCCGCAACTCGATCTATAGATCACGCCGTTGGATCCCTCCCCAAAAAGGATCTAAATAACAAGTCGCCGGCATATATACTAAGTGCAAATCATGATTCTCATTATATGCATACTCTATCACATCCGCGCCATTCAATTTGTCATCTGCCTTCACAACACCCTCCAAAGTAACAACAGTCAAATTTACACCATCGAATATGCCAATCTGCTCATCATTAACAATTGGGGTCTCTTCTTCATATTCAGGATACTCATCAAAAATTATTTTCTCATCAAAACCACAATCTTGAGACATCAAAGATCCGATCATGGACATCATTGTCATCATCATATACATCCCAGATCGTTCTGTTAAGTTCATCATTATGATCTTCATCTGACTCATCATCATAAATCGGATCCTAAAAATCACCATCATCATCCGGTCTATCACTGAATATCGAAAAATCAACTTCACCTTCATAGGCTGACACATCAAATAACTGAACTCAGTGTTCGATTTGGTCCAGACGCAAAATCAGGGTCTCAACTTGCCTACACAGATTCTGAGTTTCTAGATCTTGCGGGTCGGGTTCATTCACCACGACGCTCTTAACCAATTGCCTACAGCCTCGTACTCTTCGGGGAGGCATGATTAGGAAGAAGAACTCACAACAAATCAGATCTAAGGACCGATTTTTTTAGATAACAACTGACGTAGTCAGGGAAGCACAAACCCCGATTGATGGTGAACCCACAATACACTGATCTTCAATCAAACAGAAAACCCACACAAAAGGAGAAAGATAGAGATTCGCTTACCATTGATTGCGAAAATCCATCGCCAATGCCTTCAATCCAATGGGAGATACTCAAACCAAGGAAAAGGAAAATATATAGAAGCGCACACATGCAACCTTAATCAATTTTCATAAAATACTCCAAGACCCCTTTCGTTCCATACAATGGACTTGCATATATGCTATGCCAATAAAGAAGCCCTGAACCAATGATTAAATCACGGCCATTAATCATAATCCTAATAATAATAGAAACCTATTAAAGAAGATCCCAATTACATTAGAGAATGGAAAGAGATTAAGAAAAGATAAAAGAGGAAAACTATGCATTAGAGATTCCTAAGGATTATGGACCCCACTTGCTGCCTTGTAGTTGGCAATCACTTGCACAATCTAGATCATAGTAGATTCTTCCTAAAAGAGTCCTTCTTGTCCACCGAATCATTCAAGGTAGCAAATCTTCAAAGAATCAACGACATATTGAAAGCCTTCCATTTTTGGTGTCTTGTTGCTTCATTAATTTTTATCCATATATAGTAAATGATAAGGCTGAGACCCTTAATTTTCTCTTAAGCAAAAAGCCTTGCCAATAAAGGAAA
The DNA here is from genome assembly GCA_028538565.1 of Umbellularia californica. Lineage (NCBI taxonomy): Eukaryota > Viridiplantae > Streptophyta > Magnoliopsida > Laurales > Lauraceae > Umbellularia > Umbellularia californica. The sequence continues at coordinate 45,459,627 of JAPQWN010000009.1, forward strand.
CTTGATTTCACTTAAATAGGAATGAACAGTCTCCAAATCCAATTTAATCAAGATTGAATAAGGACTGCACATCTTGGTCGATAGAGCCCATGATTTTAGTGAGTGTACAGTTGTACCATGCAGTAAATTCCTCTTCCAACCCAATTAGACAAGTACTATAATACAGAAAACTTCCTAATAAATGGGTGACTCCACAAAGCAAGCAAGCTGGACAAATCTTTGATAAAATAAAAAATCAGCTCTGCATCATAAATTGACATGACCCCAGATGGGCCCCACGAGGTTGTGCACAAATTGATTAAATGAGCATATGTGCACCTGAAAAGCCCTATATATGTATACAATTACAGCTCCTCTGCAGCTGTCTTGCACCGCATTTTCACTCCAAATGTGGGCCTCCCTAATCACTGATCTAAATGGACCATCCAAACCCTCCCTCCTTATATGTCACAGATCCCATGGCATTGCATCGATCGAATGGACCTGACGGTTTGATTGAGTGTTAAAAAATCTTTTTGATATAAAATCGTTGAACTTGTGGGCCACATATCTAGGGTTCAAGATCATCGAATTGATCTGTCGTTTCATTTGGGATGGCCTCACCTAGATCTTTGGATCCCCACCCTTCCCATGATCTATGGGGCCTGGGTGGGCCCCAACAGCCGTCCACATATTTAATGCTCCTGCACAGCTGTCTCAACACAGTATTACTATTGGAGAAGGCTGCTAGGGGCCACCTAGGGTCCCATAGATCATGGGATGGGGGGAGGAAACATCCAGGTGGTACAAACTCACACATCAAACTTCAAGTCAATCTGATGATCCTAACCCCTTTGATTTGAGGCCCACAAGTTCAAAAGTTTTCCACTAAAAGTAAAAAAAAAAAAAAAATTAAAACTCGATCTAACAATTCAATCCCAACAGATTAGTGCAACTCCAAGGGATCCGTGACATAGGTTGGGTTTTTTTTTTTTTTTTTTCTTTTTTTACATGCTGTTTCGCACAGTAAGGCATATGCAAAGGAGCAAAATGCCATATATACAGCAAATCTTCTTGTGAACGGTGTGCACCATCTAGTGGGGCCCAACTTATGATCCATCCAAAATAGAAACCCCCCACCCTTTCACCCACCCAAAACACACACACACACACACACACACACAAAAAAAAGAAAAGAGAAAAAAAAAAGGAGAAAAAGAGTAACCAATCCCTTGGATTTGCATTAATATGAAAGGGGAGTGGTGGATCAAGTGTCTTTTTTATTTTTTGTTGATATAACGCCATTAAACTGTGGTTGACTAGAAACTTCTTGTCTGGGTTGATCACACTTGGATCTTTTGATCCCCCCTATCCCATTATATGTGGGCCCCAACAACTAGAGTGCATGGTAAGGATGCACACAAAGATTTCCCACTTTCCTTCATCCATTTTTCCAACATGGAACTGAAATTTCCGTTTTCCTTTTTATGATGTTTATTTAATGTTTTAAAGGGTTTTTAGGGACTCGTGGGCGATTGGGTCCAACTCGGCCGACTAGACTCGACACAATTGGGAACAAGTCAACCCCCAAGTCTTTTTATCCTTGGTCCAACCTTGATTAGAGTAAAACTTTGGAAAAGCGCCAAAACAAGAAGGAACTATTGTGAATTATCTGCAAAAAGAAAACAATTTACCCGTGAATCAATAATAAAAATATAAACCAGTCAAAATCACAATCCACATAATGTCAATGGGACACCTCTAAAATCTAAAGCGCTCAAAATCACAACCCACTTTCACTCCTATAAGTATAAATTCATAAATAGGACCACACCTAAATTCTAAATGTTCATAATCAAGGCCCCACGTACTAGGATTGGGCCAAATTTCACTCCTATGATGCAGCCCTAGATTCTCAAATGGAGATGGAATAAAAGTAGACAAACTCCACATGGGGCTTTAACGAATCCTGGATGGATTCAAGCGAGGATTAACTCCACATGTGAGAATTGGCTGAATCCCTCTCAAGAGTTGACACACACGAGCACTCTTACATTGAAGAGAAATACACTCACAGGCATAGGCAACCCAAACAGAACAATCTTTATTGAATAATCATTAAGTGTCTCTCCCAATTGAGGGATTACATATTTATAGGAAGGGTTAGACATCCCCTTTCCTAATAGGACTACTTTACCCATCAATAAAGGAAACTAAATCGTTAAACTTGCTTAACAATCCATATCAAATAAAACTCCTAATTTAAAGACTTATATAAATTATAAAATAAAAAGAAAAACCGCACACTCCCACAATAATTGGCTGGTCCCGTTAGGCCTAGCTATGGGTTGACTCAGTGACCTTGGTTGACCCAAGGATCATGTGTTTGGTCACAGTTAATTGCAAATATATTCTTCTAGTAAGTGTGCCACTTAATTTTAGTTACCATTCAAAAAGGAACAAAAAATCCAATACAGTGGTTGGCAGTCCTTCAGTAGGACAGCATTAGGAACCAAATTGCTTTTAAGAAACTGGATTCCAAAGGCCAACCTTGAGAATTTTTTGAGCTCAACTCTATAAATCCATCAATGTGGCTCACATCTGAAATCCAAACTGCTAAAAGCAACTATTACCCCTCATCTTAGCTTAGACTAAAGTTTCGCTTCTATCAAAGTTGGGCCCACCATTAGATTGATCATGCATAACTTACGTGATTACACACTATATTTTTATTTTAATCACATGATTTATGCAAATAAATTTGACAGTGGGCCCAACTCCAACTAACGCAAAATTTGTTGCAAAATTAATGAGGGACAATCATAATTTTGAAAATTTTGGTCCTCACTGATGAATTTATGAAGATGTCTGAGAATTAACTAAGGCCAACTGCCAACCTAGTAAGAGTTTCATTCCTAGAAATATAAAGAAGGATTTGGATCCTATAGGACCTATGCTTTTTTTAATTTCATTCTTTTTAAGTGCATCAGACATTTCCAATTGTCCAATCTAAGCCTATGAAATGGATGGTCCAAATAGAAACTTTACTTTGATCTACTCACCATCCACTTCATGACCTTAGATCGGGAAGCTAGAATCATCTAACGGACATAATTTTTTGCAAACAACTAGATCACAAAACCCACTTGTATCTAGTGGGGACCATGAGGCCAATGGGCCCCACAAACTCTACCATGTTTTCTCTATGAAAAGAAGAGACTCTCTCTACTTTTGCCAATTTTTCCTTTCATTTATAGCTTTATCACAAGTTATTGCCCTATATCAAATTTGTACTGGCTGTATCAGTGGGTAATATCAACCGACATGCGCAATACAAGCCAAACCTGGTTCATACCACCAATATTTTAAACCATGGTACATTGACCACTGCCAATATAGTATATGGTTCAAAATAATTATGCTTCCTATCTTAGGATGCAAAATTGGTAGCAGATAATAGAGGCCATTAGAAAGAGTTCAAAAGATTGAAAAGGAAGAGGAGAAAGCAAGATGAAACAACTCTCTGTTTTGATAAACCATCTCCAGATTGATAAAAACACAGGTTGGTTTGCTCATATAGAATCAAAGTTGCCATGCAAGTATGCAACAATTACTTCATCAACAAATATGATAAGGAAAAACAAATACAAAACAATAATTTTTTATGCAAATCCGAAAGTACCCTGACAGTTGATCCAACTAAGTTGCAAGCTTTCTACTTTTACTCCCCCTTCCCCTCCCCTTCTTCTAAATTTAATAATAAGTGACTTGATGACAAGAGGTAAAATAAACTTAAGTTCTAACATCTTGCAGCAATAATTCATGCACACAAGCGACATAGATATTAAAATTATCAATTTACAAATCTTAGTTCTAATGCCATACCACGTGCATGGAAAATAAGCACAAACATTGTTATATATATATATATATATATATATTAAAAAAAACTATTTTTTTAATCCAAAAGAAAATAGAAAAGATACAGGGGTTACGCCAGGAATACAAATGTAATGCAACAGCTTACCCCCAAAATAATCAATTTGAGTGCTTTTTTAAAACCGAGAACCCTTCCATCACTATCAAAAACGGTGTGCCACTTCTCTGGCTTGAGCATTTTGTTACCCTGAATCATTACAAAAAAAGGATAAATATAGAACTCAAACTTCAGACTCATTTGCGATTTACAAATACAGAAGACAAATCAAACAATAATTGAAAAGAAAAGTGACAAATTACTGCATGGGAACGTATATGTCATTAAGAAGAAAGAGGCACACATTTCACATACTGCTTTAGATACTCAAAAGATTCAGGCATTAATAAACCAAATAAATACAGGGGCCTTGGAGTCCCACCGTTGTCTTCTCTTCCAGGAATGATATCTGGTTCAGACCGCGATTTAAAATATATTCAATTTGGATCAAGCTGAGATTTGGGCTTTGGGTGACCATATTCAACTTGGGCACCTGATTTATCTATGAACATGTGTATATATTGTAGAATGCAGAGTATACACTATATAGGAATCATGCAATTTTTATAAGTTCTTTATTTTCTAAAATTTGTGCAGGACAAGCCAGGCCAAAGTCCACTGGGCTGGAACATTAGTTATTGGGTCAACCTCACCCAACCCATTGGATCAGCCAACAAATCCTAGTGGGATCAACCAGTTATTTTTGTGGGAAGTTGATATTATTTAGAATTCTAGTTTCCTAATTGCTTTAGTATTTTGATTGGTATGTTTCCTTGTTGATTAGGATTAATATTAGGCAATAGAGTTCTTAGCAAGTAGAGTCCTAATGAGGAGGAAAGACTAATCCCTCTTTTCTATAAATATGTAAATCCCCTTTTGGGATAGACACCTTTGATTATTGAATAGAAGATTTCCAGATTGACTTTGATTTTGTGTTTATTTCCCTGTTTGCACATTCTTGAGTGCTTAGAATCCATTTGGATTCGGCCAAATCACATCTGTGAGTTTAGTCCATTCGATCTTGGATCTTGGGCTGCATAAAAAATTCAAACAAAACCTAAAATTTTGGGAACTAGACTTGAGTAGGAAATATTTTGGGTTGGGTTGGGTATAGTCAGGTGCACAAGGGTTTCATTTGGATTAGGTATGCTTAGGTTTCATCCAGGTCAGTTTCAAGTTTAGGTTCATCTTTGGGCAGATCCAATACCCAGTGCATGCTAGTTGCAAATGATAGCTCCATAAGTCCATATACATCACATGCCCTTGCTGTACCCATGTCATATGAGATGCAGCCATTGGCCTCAAAACCTACAAAAGGAAGTCCAAGGCCTACTGCCAGCCAGCACATTGGGCCCAACCCATAGTACCATTAACAGCAAGCGCACTGAGCCAAGGCCACAAATGACTGATCCATTGGACCTAATCCATGGACATTCAACCAAATAGCCAACTATGCCTTTTTTCACAACATGTAGCTATCCAATAAAGTTCCCTAAATCTAGATAACATTGCAAACTAACTGATTTGGTATGCAGCCAATTAAGATAATTGATTCAATCAATCAAGATAATTGATTGGCATCTAATCAATGAAAGAGAGGACATTTAGCACTAAGAGATTGGTATGTAACGGATTCATGGAGGGAAAGGGAAATCTTATCTATTGTGAACGATTCATTGATTGAGAAGCAGACCGCCTTGCAAAAGAGGGAGTTTCAAGAACTTCTGCTTGTTAATATGTTTTTCTATAACTGATTTTTTTTTTTTTTTTGGGGGGGCGGGGGGGGGGTGGGGGGGGGGGGGCGGGGGGGTTTCAGCCTTCTATGTTTGAGTTGACTATTTTGGCCTATGTTTTTTGGGCTTTTTTTTGTTTCGGTATAGTCCTCTCATACTGTAAATTCCTTGAGTTTTGAATACAGTCATCTTTCTAAAAAAAAGGGAAATCTTACCTAGGTCTCTAGTAGGTAAGATTGACCTCTCCTCTACAAATACCTGTAATCTCTCATTTTTGGATCAATGAAAAATTCTCTCTTTCCCTCTCATTACATTGAGCAAGTGTTTCCCCTTGTCTGAAGACTCGTTGGGTTGCCAGTAGCGATATACCTTTCTCGGCCTTTTGGCTAAAATCAAGGGTTGCCAGTAGTGATAACTCGAAAAGCTGGGCATTAATGGTGAATGCATGAAGACTCCACCCATCATTGCGTCCCATCAGCAAGGCACCGTGGGTGACTAACATTGTGAAATATCACACTATTAACATAACACGATACTTTTGTGGGGCAATTTTTTCAGAATAAAGTTGCAATGTTCTTTAAGTGTTAGCAAAATTGAAAATATTGTGATAATGTAAGAAAAAGAAAAAAAAATGGTAAAAATGAATTAAAAAAATCACTCTTCTTATTTTTTACATTATACTTTTTATTAAGCAGAATTCACGTAGCCAAGGACAAGGCTTTGATGATGATCACAGCGACAACAACATTACACTTTGCTTATTTAAACAAGTTATTTTTATTTTCTGTAATTTTTTCATGATATATCTTAAGAAAAAGCCCAAATTTGAAAATATCCCAAGACAATAAAATCCTGCAGATAAGGTTTTGAAATTGAGTATCATGATAATAAAGGTGGGACTCCATTTGACCCCATATATTTTGTATCCTCCTCTTAATAATGACACTTAAATAACAATATAAGAACTATTTAATATCATTGGCTGTAAAAAAGTAAGAGCTTTTTGTATATACCCCCCCCCCCCCCCCCCCCCCCCCCCCTAAGGTTTGTACGGTTTGTAAATAGGCCTCTAAGGTTTTAGTATTTGTAAAAAGGCCCTTGCACTTTCATTTTAATACCTTCGGTGTCCCCAGGATCAATAGACTTTCAACCACCATAGGTTTTTGTAGCAAAATGACACTTTTGTCCATCTCTTTTATCATTGTATGCATAATTTCAAAAGCTTGGACTCAATTTTTTTTATAAAGCATGTAACATTAACAATTGCACTTAGTGGGAGAGAATAACCCTACATAAAAAAAAATTATCAATACAAGGCCCATTTCATTAAATCCAACATGATAATGACGACAAGTCGACAATCAACATATGTGCTTATAACCGATTATGATTTATCCAATCCATACAGGACCCATCATTGGATTGATGGAAGTTTCAAAATACATGATAATGCTTCATGTATAGGGGGTTGTAAAAGAAATATTGGGGGAATGGGCAAATGTAATAGAATATTAATTTTTAGAATTTGGGGGCGGGGGGGAAGGGGCGGGGGTTTGGGAGTGTTTGACTGTATGTAAAAGAAACATTATGGAAGGGATAAATGTAATAATATTAATTTTTAGAATTTATGGGAGGGGGATTTTAAACTTTTCTCAAATATGGGTGTGGCAGTCCCCAGGAGGGCCTATGCATGAAAAAGTTATTGAGAGAAATCATTGGGACTTGAGATAAAATAATGGTATTTTTGTAAGTAAAAACTCGTTTTTGCTTAATAGATGTAAGGGTAAAACTGTGATTTATATAAAAATCCAACAAAAATCTCATGATGGCTGCCCGTTCTTGTTAGGAATATTGATTTTAGAGGCATGAAAGGTATTAACAAGAAAAAGCAGGGGCCTATTTACAAATACTAAAACCTCAGGGGCCTACTTACAAACCCTACAAACCTTAGCGGGGTATATACAAAACCTAAAAAATCAATAAACAAGGGCTTGAATTGATTGATTGATTCACCATAGATACAAATATCTAAGATATTGTGCACTCCTGCCCCTCAAATTGAAGCGATGGAAGACAAGTTTATTATGATCTTAGGAATCTATTGAATAAAGTAATATCTACATGCGCCAATTGACATACTATAATGCCATTTCCCCACTCTTGGAAAAAAAAAAAAAAAAAAACGAAGTCCTATAAAACTTCGTCACTAGCACCAGAAACTACACAACTACCATCCTTTTGATGAATTAGTTAGCAATCAACATCAGAATTCTGTGTCATAAAACTCAGTCAATCAGAACAAGTTTCTTTCTTTTTTGAATGGGAATCAGAACTAGTTTCTTCACCACTAAATGCAGACCTAAGTACATTTTAGTAACATTAGATTAAGTTCTACATAAAATAAAAATAAAAATAAATAAAAAGAAACAAGTTATCATCAATACAACTTTTAAGGACATATTTAGATATTTCCGAAATCGCAAGCACTTTGAACAAATTTGGAAGAATGTTTCTGCACTCTATCAACCAATTGGAGCGGTGCAGGAATACAAACCAGATAAGGTACTGTTTTTAGTTTTCTACTTCCTATTCTACTCCAAATAATTACTACTACCCAATTCCTTATAATGATTTGGAGCAGAGACTAGAAAGAAAAAATTGTCGAAATCTGCACCGCCCCAGAGAGCCCACCATTCTGCCAAAACATTTATATTGATTTGGGCTCTAATGCTTCAAAAGACGAGCAAAACTCAACCCAGAACAGCTGAGCGCAAATGAAACAACAAATAAACAAGCACAATAACAACATTACAACATGTAGCTTCCAGCAAAATTCAAGTTGAGCTGACCTTGATTGGAGAATTATGAAGGCAAGGCTGCTCGCGAATATCTCGGACGATAGAACTAATCTGGTGCAGATTCACCGCACCAGCACCCCCACAGTTGCATCCTTTATCATCTCTATCAACAGACATCCCCAAATCTCAGCCTCAATTTACCTCTCTCTCTTCCTCCATTCCCTGAAAACCATCCAAACAATCAATCAATCCCATCCCAAACACTCAAAACCAAATCAAGATTTCATTTTTCCAACTACCATATGCTAACAAATGCAGAATTCACAATCAAAATAAACGAATTCTTTGCAAACACACACAAAAATAAAAAAAGATCCGATCTTTCATCTGACAGAGCGAAATCGGAACCGATTTCAGATTCAAAACAACAGATTTCGAATCGGATGCGAGGGATCCGAACAGAAAATGATGATCGAGGAGCGTTTAGAATCGATGAATTCATCAAGGGAAGGAGTTTTGGGGGGATGAATCGGATCGAATCTAGAAACCATGTTAGTTTATGGATTTTCTGGGCGAAATCTAACGAGATTTGAACCGGAAAAAAAAACGTGATCTGGGATTGAAATAGAGAGAGGAAGAGGGAGATGAGGGAGAGAGACCTGGAAATGGAAGGGATTTGGAGATTTTGGAGACGCAGAGAGCATCTGGCGATCTCCATCGCCATTGCAAGAGAGAGAAAAGCTCGATCTCGGATTCCCGTCCGTGGAGGGAGAGTGTAATACTAAATTTATATGGGAGAGAGAGAGAGAGAGAGAGTTCTCTCATGTGGGAGAGAGAGGATATGGGACACGTGGGTGTGATCTTGGCCGCTCATTACGATTCCTCTTCTGCGAGATCAACCAGTGGGCCCACATGAAATTTGAGCTCTTCAAAATTGGAGTTACTCTTGTGTGTTTGGTCATGGGACAGGTGAGATTTTTTTTATGATAATATGCAAAACATTCCATTTTCCTTATCCATTAGTGTGATCAATCTGATGTGGCCACTACTAATTTAAGTAAAGTTTGGAACAGCAATATTACAATGGACACTTCTTTTTTTTTTTCTTTTTCCGGCTTCTATCGTACATTTCCAAATTCCAATTCTTTGGGCTAAACTAATTCCTCCGGGTTAAAAAAAAAGTCAGATGAACTCCCCTATAGCCCCAAAGTGCTAGTACAGTTTCAAAACTATAACCTCCGAGTACAAACCGCGATCCTAAATCAACCGAGCTACCCCTTAGGGTTACAAAGGAGACAATAATTTCTTATGATTTGAGTTCCACATGCGGATTCCGTATGGGCTGGTTTATGTAGTTGTTTGTAATTCTTATTTTTCAAAAAAGATAAAATCTTTTAGGAACCATAGGGGGATTCGTATGGGCACATTTGCGTAGTTATTCGTAAATTCTTATTTTTCGAAAAAGAAAAAATCTTTTACCTAGAAATTTTTATTGTTGAGCCCTCTCTTTTGCCGGCATACGAAAACAATTAAAAATAAAATAAAAACCCAAATGAATGGAACCCCATCTGAGTTGGTCAACTGAGTGGCCTAACCTGAGTTTTTAAACAGTGGTACTATACAAAAACATTTATTTTTTCTCTTGTGGGGCCTACTGTTATTCGATATTAGAATAACATTGGTGGTTGGGAAGATCGAATTCAATAGTTAGTTAAAAAGGTAGGCTACTGTGAAATTTCTTTCTTAGATGGACAAGAAAAAAGATGTGTGGGCACATGTCATGACCAGCCTCATAAAGTGATAGGGAAAGGTTAATCAGGGGAAAAAAAAAACAAGAAGAGGGGGATCATGCACATGTTGATTAAGCTGCTAAAAAGGGTATCCAAATTATTCTAGTTGATGAAAGTGCTGGAAAGAGAATGATTCTAACCATTCATTTTTTCTTTTAAAAGGATAGGGCCAAGAATGGCATGCATGCATTAATAAGATGGGGTCATTTCACAAGTTTACAGAAAGGGAGGAAGAGTGTTGCTAATGTAGTTGGGAATGGGTAGAGAACAATGGTGAAAACAAGTACTGGGCACAATTCCTTAAAAAATAAATAATATATACCTCAACTAGGGTCTAAATCTGATGGGCATTGGGGGACCTTGGATCATGTTACAATAGATAATGTTTAAAATAATTGTCACTGTTGGGTTGGGACTTGGGAGTCAACATACAACCAAAGTTGCATTTAGAAGCCTCTCTATATTGATAATGTAAATTAATATTAAATATAATACTTAATAATACTAGAATTTTCTCATGCGGACATCTGCAGTAAAAAAGGAGATGATGCATGGTGGGCCCTCCGGCCGCAAATGTGGAGAGTGATATTCGCACATGAGGTTTGCTGTGGACATCTACATATGAAAATGCCTCGTTATTAATAAGTGCTTTGTTTAACATTTAGTGCCCGTTAGTTTGCATAAAATATATAGGAATTCATGGTCACCTTGAATTTGAATTTGAATTATAGGGGTGATTTGAATATTCATCTTTGGTTCTTCATTTTTAACAACTTGTAAAAATAAAACCCAAGGTATTTGTTTGCATGGCATTTAATACGTAGGAATTCACGGTGAAATGGGGATTTAAGGTGAAGCTGTAGATGGTCCTTCACTTTCATTTTCATAGAATTTGAATTACTAGGATGACGGCTGGTATTTCATTTCCAATCTCTCCTTGATAAACTTTCTATTAAAGGAAAGAAAATGGGCATTATAATATATTAAGAGAGAAGGTTTTGGATCCAATTTGGACCGTACTTTTTATTTTTATTGAAAGTTACTTTCAGTTTTTATAATTGCTAACATACTATTTATCCACTTTCCACTAATATATTTTCCCCACTCATAGACTTCTATTTTTTCCGTTTCTACCATACGTAGAATCATATCTCTTCCTATACACACCCGTGATTAACGAGGGTGTTTGTGCTAGTCTTCTATTAAAAGAGAGATATTTCTTCATTTTTAACCACTTACGGAAACACCAGTCTTGAAATTCATAGGAATTCAAATGAGACATAACGTATTCGAAGCATGGGCCCAATTGGACCTGGGTTCTAACCTGGTTATCAATTGGGCCTAAAGAAGCGTTCATACCTGAATTTTTTTTTTTTTTTTTTTTGTCAGATTGGAACCTTTAGATAATATTGGAGGTCCATTGACATCCCTAATTAATGACCACTTAAACAGTCAAACCTACCACTGGCCTCTCTGAACATGGGTTCTTGTTGGGGGAGTTAATGACCACTTAGACAGTTAAACCTACCACTGGCCTCTCTCTGAACATGGGTTCTTGTTGGGGGAGGGGAGGTGGTCCGGGTTAATGGCAGTTTGTCATTGTGACAGCCAGCAGAAAGTAGAAACCAAAACGAAACAAATTGCATGTCCTCTCTCTCTCTCTCTCTCTCTCTCTCTCTCTAGGTAGGTTTGAGAAAAGAACTGGTCATCATTGCAAGAATGCCAAAATTTGATGTTTGATCATGCTTTAATTATGAAAAATGTTTCTCTCAACCACTAGGTTGGTTTGACCAGAGGACTGGCCATCATTACAAGAATGCCAAAATTTGATGTATGATCATGCTTTACTTGTGAAAAAAATGTGAAATAACAGTCCACTGTTAAGTCCTTTCCATCATAGAATTTGTAAAGAAATGATTCATCTCTGATTAGGTTTGACCACTAGCAAACCATGTCAAACAGGGAAACCAAAGCGCATTTTCACAATTGACCTGCCCATGGAAGGCTTGGTTCCACCAGAAAGTCAGAGTAGACTTGATCATCATAACCCAGAAACTAAGTACCTGACCAGCATTCCATATCTGATTAGGTTTGACCACTAGCAGACCATGTCAAACAGGGAAACCAAGCACATTTTCACAATTGACCTGACCATGGAAGGCTTGGTTCCACCAGAGTCAGAGTAGGCTTGATCATCATAACCCAGAAACCAAGTACTTGACCAGCATTCCATATTTATCCCAACCCAAAAGCAAAGTAGAATGGAATATCAACCTCTGCTTATACATTCAAACTGAGCATCTCCAATGTATGCCATAACATGTAGCTAGCTCTCTGGAATAACAAGAATTAGGTGATCTTATCCGCTGTAGTGGATACTGTTGGTTTGGGGAGAAGTCATCCAAAACCAGAGAGGAGAGTGAAAATTTATATTTGAGTAGTCACCCAACTACTCTGTGCAGTCTGCAGGGGTTTATAAAGAACAGAAGCAACAAAACAACCATTATATTTAAGAATAAAGGATATCAATAATACATGTAAGAAATATATCTTTGAAACAGTTTTTTACTAGAAAGGGTCACGTATGATACAGAGACCACATGCAAATAACATATAAAAACATCACTGTTTAGTTCGCAGGAGAGCAAAGGATTACATATCGTATAAATACACTACAGATCAAAACTTTTAACTCATCAAGATACAAAGACCTATTATAAGATCAATGGCCATTATTCATTTCCAGGTATTGATACAAAAAACAGTGCCGGGCCTCAGAGGAGAAATTGGTACACCTGATTTTGCTTCATTTTCCTAGCTAGCTTCGATTGCGGGAGATGGGGCAGCAACTGGGGCCTCATTTGTCTCATTAGTAGGAGTGACAGAATTGAGATATGTGCGGGCCACATCCAACATCAACTCTGCTTCTTTCTTGTACTGCAGAACAGGTATCCACTTAGACAGCCAGTACTAAAGTGCAAGGTTTCATCAGGGAAAAGATATGTTTTGACAGTAAACATATTTTTATTCGTTGAAAAATTCAACCAAAAGAAGCAAATGAAGTTATAAGCGATAGATATTGTATACAGAACATTTGAATTATGTAAAAATATAATAATAGAATAAAATATTACAAAGTAACCAAACTGGCCACAAGCATTCTGCTTCCCCACCACCCTTTTCCCAATCCACTTTTGGGCCTTTGGCCAATAAATCCACAACACCATCCGCACCTCTTTTGGTATGAACAAAAGAAAAAGGAAACGATGAAAATTGCAGGCCATAATAGGCAAGTGACTCTACATGGTACCTGCCCTACAGTAACCCACAAGATTGCACATTTTGAGTTTTCTTCTATTACCAAATCCTGGCAAACAAACTTAAGAAAGTCTAAGTGCTTGCAATACACATCTCTTCTCTATGAACAAATGAAACCGATAACATCAAACATAAGTCCTTTAGTTATTACAATAGGGAATTCCTCCCCAAGATTCCAGCCCTTTTGTAACCCACAAAATTGTGCTTTATGAGCATGGTTCAAAATCGTGGTATCGGTTAGGCCCAAAAACCAATACGATTTCAGTATCGGTCACGGTTATCGGTCTGTTGCGGTGTGAATTTTTTTTTTAGTCCAAGAAAATTTGAAAAAAATATCCAAAATCCTAATATTATAAAATTCTGGAAAACATTTTTTTTTAGTAACAAGTTTAAATCAAAATATCGGTCCCCCATATAGCCATTGTAAAGATATAGGTCAGCACGACCTAATGAGTCAGCCCACAACCCATGAATTGGGACAGCCCACAACTCAAAAGATTGTCCGAGTTGTCTTATGATTGTACAGCTAATAGTAGATATTAGTTTCCTTAATAGTACCTGTAATCATGTAATTAGATCTGTTAAACTAGGCAATATTGTATGATAAATACCCATCGTCAATACAAGGAAGATACAAATTTTCTCTTGTAATACTTCTCTCTCTTTATGCTTCTGTGAATTCTCGTTTGTCTAAGATGGTATTAGAGCCCATCGATCTGTCCATTTAAGCATAAGAGGAGCAGGGTGCTGATCGACTGATATTCTATGCACTGTATTCTGCTGTGATCAAAGGTGGCCCACCTGTTGATCGCCCACATCAGAGAAATCTCTCCATCCCGGTCACCCATATATTCTAGAAATTCTGAATATTTTTTCGAGATTTTCTGATAATCAGAGGTAGGCCATTTTCTCTGATCTATACTTATTTTCTTTGTGCAACTAGTTTCCATCAAGACCGTACCATATTTTGGTCTCCCAAGTTTTCGTCAAAATTCCAGTCAGAGGTTTTTCACATTTCAGGGACATGGGTCACTGTGTGATCTAATCTCCCATCTGATCATCTAGTGGGCCCCACAGCACTGATTTGTGCTCAGATTCAAGGTCGGCTTGACCTTTTTTATTGGGATTTCAGATCTAGTTGGGTTTCTGTGGTTGGATTTCTTATCTAATCTCCCATATGATCATCCAGTGGGCCTCACGGCATTGATTTGTGCTAAGACTCAAGGTCGACTGGACCTATTTAATTCAGATTTCAGATCTAGTTGGCTTTGTGGGACTAGAGTTCTTATCTAACAGTCTACCTGCAACTTTATTCTATTTTCATCTGAGTTTTGCTCCATATCTGAGTAGGACAGTTCGTTATTGGGCTTCACTTGTGGTTCAATTGGTAACATCTCTGTGCATATTCTGTTAAAATGTCTTCTGATCGAACCTTGGGGATTAATGTAATACTTGATGGAACCAATTATCCTTATTGACCCCATCTAATGCAAAATTTCCTCAAAGGACAAAAACTATGGAAATATATTGCTAAGAAGATTCCTACACCAGATAGTAAAGACACCACTTGTGAGGAATGGGAAGCGTCAATGGGGAAGATAAATTCTTGGAAAGCCAATTCAGTCGCTCCATCAATTGAGAATCAATTGGCTAAATTCAGTTATCCTAAGGATGCTTGGGATTATTTGCTAAATTGTACACTCAGTCTAATGTTGCTTGCCGGTATCACTTAGAATGGGAAATCAAAAATGCAAACCAAGGTAGTGACTCCATTCATGATATTTTTGTCAAAATGACTACCTTATGGGATCAACTAGCTCTAATGGAACCCACTTTTAAAGAGACTGATGATGCTCATACCTTTGAAGTCTATAGGCAGCAGACTCGCCTGGTTCAGTTTCTTATGGCCCTCCACCCTAATTTTGAACATGTTCGTGGTTTATTATTACATCGATCACCACTGCCTTTCGTTGATGCGGCACTCTCTGAACTTCTGGCCGAAGAACAGACTAAGCTTTCACTTACAAGAAATAAACATGTGGAACCCACATGTGTCCTTTCAACTAATGTTAGTACCTCAAAAAATGATCGCCCTTTTCCACCTGGTACCAATGATTTTTGCAATTATTGTAAGAAGAAAGGACACTGGAAACGGGACTGTCCAACTAGACCCCAAAGGCCAAACAACAAGTATAAACAAGCTGTCCAACAGAACAATCGTGGTCCCATGCAATCTTATTCATAGCGATCTTATGCTGCAAATGTTACTGAAGATGATAATTTCGTGCCCCCGCAAATGGATCTTACCTCTCATATTCAGGGCCCAGGCTATGGTTGATGAGCACATGCAACAATTATTTCTGGCTTCATCCACTGGTTATGCTCCTCAGATGGCCACTGCCCCCTCAGCCTCTGGTTCTGCTATGACTATTTCTGGTCCTTCAGGTACACATGATACTACATGGATTTTTTATTCTAGTGCATCTTATCACATGACAAATGATGCTTCCATACTTCATAACTACCATATTCCTGCTAGCTCTCTAACAATCCATACAACAGATGCCACTCCTTTGCCAGTCACTCTTATTGGCTCTGTTTCAAATAAGTTTATCTCTCTTAATAATGTCTTGTGTGTTCCTCACCTATCTATCAACTTAATCTATGTTAGTCAATTGACTTCTTCTAGGTTTCTTGTCTAATTTTCTTCTACTGGTTGTTCTATATAGGATCTTCGCACTGGGAGACAGATTGGGACCGGCCTTAGGTCAGGAGGGCTTTACTATCTCCGCTCCCTTTATCTTCCATCATCCAACATCTCACCTACCACCCTTGTTTCCTATGCATCACCCTTTGCTCCTCGGCATTCTCATTTAGGCCATTTATCTTTAAATAACATGAAGTTTTTATTTTCTAGTGGTGTTTTTGGCAACATTTCTATATCAGACATTTCTACTTATTTTGGTTGTCAATTTTGTAAACAACATGCATTACCTAATAATAATAGCACTTCTTCTACTAATGCTCCTTCTGATTTGGTGCATTCCAATTTCTGGGGACCTGCCTCTCAGCAACGAAAGGTGGTTCCATTTATTATGTGTTGTTTATTGATGATTTTACTAGATATACATGGCTGTATTTGATGAAAAATTGCTCTGATTTATACACTATCTATACTGCTTTCTCCACCATTATCTCCACTCAATCTGACAAGAGGATTAAAATACTCAGGTCAAGAATGAGTACGGTGTCTTATCTGAAAACTGATAAATATGTTAAGTTTTAGTATTTAATTTTTGGGCTAATGCTTACAATTTATAAAAATATTAATGAACCCCTTGTTTAAAGTTGAGACCACTTAAAATCACCATCACCCTCATACAGTCATACCAACTCTATGAAAAATAACCACTATGACTTGTGCTCATATGGCGCAGTCGGATTTGAAAAATAAATTGATCTCCCGAATGATTCATCGAATCCAAGGATGGATTCAGCGACTAGGGCACCCTCACAAGAGGAGAAAACACTATAAGAAATAAATCTCAAAATCTCAAAGAAAACTTTTTAATTGATTGAAAATAAGCATTCTAAATACAATGTGGCCTTTACATCCTTATATAGAGG
Source organism: Umbellularia californica (assembly GCA_028538565.1). NCBI lineage: Eukaryota > Viridiplantae > Streptophyta > Magnoliopsida > Laurales > Lauraceae > Umbellularia > Umbellularia californica. The sequence continues at coordinate 45,476,848 of JAPQWN010000009.1, forward strand.
ATTAAGCTTGATCCCTACGCAACAATATTTCCTAATATCTGAATAATGCCTAAAATAGGAAACACACAAATATCAATCCTAAAAAACTTAAAATACTTAATAAGATTCCTAAATAACAGAATGTCCCGCTGGGCCTATGGGCTAGGTGTAAGCGGAAAGAAAGAATGAAGGGAGAAAGAGAAAGAAGGAAGAAAGAGAAATGAGGAAGAAATGGAGAAGAAGATTGAGGTGAGGTAGGAGGATGTAAGCGGCGAGTAGCCGGCAATGACAAACAGAGGCAGCAAAGGCGGCAACAATAGCAACGGCAGGGTAGGGGTAGATATGTCATAGTTGTTAATATCGTTTCGGACCTCATTTCGCTCTGACCTACAAAATGAAAAGTTTCGGCCGATTCGGGATTTCGGCGTAACTTTTCGGAATTACATTTCGGGGAAAAAATAACAAAATATATATACATATATAAGTAAAAAAAATAGAAAAAGTAATAAATATAGACTTAATCCATTATAGTAATTTTTTTGGAATTATATTTTGTGAAAATATAAGAAATACAAAAAATATGTGTAAAAAAAGTTTAAAAAAATTAATTATATAAAATTCCATTTCGGCCGAAATCCCGAATTTCGGCCGATATTGACCGATATTCAAAACGAAAAGTTTTGAATGTCATTTCGTTTCGGCCACATGACCGAAACGAAATTTTTCGGCAATTTCGGCCGAAATGGCACGAAATTGATAACTATGAGATATGTATGTTCTTCTTGGTCGCACAAAAGGGGAAAAAGGGTTGGGGTTTTTTTTCATAAAATGAGAGTCGTATCCTCAGATTTGGCACCGTATCCCAGCTGTATCTTGTCGTATCACATACCCATATTCATATCCGTATCGGTACAGGTACCATGGGTGAAATGCCATATATGGGTATAATAGTCTGCCACTGGTTACCAAATACCCCACAAATATACTTTTAGAAGTTAGAAGTGCATCCTTTTTCTTTTTCTTTTTCTGTTTTTGAATTTTGATTGGTAAGATGACTCGAACCTGCTTCTAACTGTGCTCAAGGCTATTGTGATGTGGAATGGATTTGATCCACCATACCAGCTGGTCAAAACTAATGCACGTGAGACCACATTCAGATTAATTGGGTCAGGTCAAGTTCGGCCTATGTGGAGGATAGGTATATGAGTCACTCATCCATATCTTGAAGATTGTAATATCCCAATTAGGAAGACCTATGCCAATGACTTCCCAGGTCAGAGGAATTGATATATCAGCTTTGGCATTGGCAATTGCAAACACATGACATTCATGCATGAAATAATTAAACACATGCAGTTGTAGTATAGCAATTAAATGAGAAAGGCCAAATTTCGTTGTTTGTACTGACCTCATTGACAGCCCCGGTCCTTATCTTAGATTGCATTACACACCATTTCTTGAAATGTGCACCTGTAAAAGGTAAAAGAATTTAGTATTGAACTACACATCAGCAGCCAAAAGATTATAAAATATCATATAATAAATGATTACTATAATTATGAAATAAAAAACTCTTTTAAAAGTGTTCTTCTACATAAGAGTAACCATTTTCATAAATGACTACCAGACTTCCAACACTCCAAAAGACTACCATACTGTGATTAATCTAATCGACCCCAAGGTACAAAGGGAAATTTTCTTAGAAAGAGCAGTCTAAAATAGGAACCTTACTGTGGGCCCCACCTTAATGAACCCTCAAACCCCTCGAAACTCATGGATTTTGAGTTTCTAGTAACTCAAATTTTGTTTTGACCAGAGTAAGATCCTTAATTTCATCTAGAGCTCCAAAGACTTGAAACTTAGGTCCTTAGAGCAATGGTTAGAATTACTGGCTCCCTCTTTGGGAAATGCTACCAGGATCTGCATACAAACTGATCTACTCAGTTAACTTCTCACAGCCCAAGTATCCCATCTTATCCTACCTTGGCGATATGACCACAATAACAAAATAAAAGCAATAGAGTTGATGATTTTCAGAAACTTACCCACTTTTATATCCAGAGTACAAGAGGATTCAGAGATTGTTTCTAAGCTCCATCTACAGTGAACCTAACACAGCACCGCATTTCTGTCACCAGTTGGTTGTAATGAAAGAACAAAAGATGAACAATTTTACCAAAATAAACATAGCATCTCTCTCTCTCTCTCTCTCTCTCTCTCTCTCTCTCTCTCCACACATTATATGAAATTTATCAACAGTATTCCCCTAAAACTCTTTCTTATTTTTCTTTTTTTTTAAAAAAAAGAGGCATCATTTCCCATTTTTCAGGATCATCATCCGACTATGTCCATTTACACTTTTAAAAAACAGAGCTTCAAAATAAATTTAATTCACAGGAAATAAAAGATACCTCAAAATAAGACCCAAAAGGAACATCATGTGCCTGCTGCACTGTCTCAAACACCTAAAACATGAGGATATAGGTTTAAGTCCTTACGGTCACTAGAAGATAACCAACCAATTAGCATACAGATGTTGACATAATCAAGCGTACCAGTTTTTTCTTGTCAGGTGACAGAACAAAATGCTGCCACTCAGTCATAGCTGAATCAGGGGGGCACATGGGACTGTTACATAGAGTTCTAAAGGTTATTTCTCTGACCTGACCATCATACTCGTCTGCAACATGCCACTGACCTATCTGGGAAGCCCAAAAACAACACCCAAATAATGTCAGTGTACCAGCTACAGAATTGTCAACCAGAAATTACACATGCCAAATAATTTGTCCTGTGAATACACCGTATCAAAATTTTTCATCTGGGGATTTAAATCTACTCAAAATATTGATGAGAACAGAACCAACCTTTACTGTTATGCACCAGAAACCAACATATGCACGAGTGCACATATCGATTTTCTAGCAATAAGCGTAAAAGAGGCAAGGGCCATATGCATAGGAGTAGCCTTTCAACGGCTAGGTTCTTGAAAATGGTGTGTGAGAAACATTGGCACTGCCTAATTTCCATCTTGAACCCGCAACATTGCCTTTGCAACAGTAAGCACTTTCTAACCATGCTGGGGGCTTGTCGGCTAACAAAAAAATTTCAATTACAAATGCAATATAATTGTGGCAATGACAGAAAAGATGAATGCCACTAACTAGAATACAATTTTGAAAACTCTTGCCGCAGCCAAGTGATAATTATAAGCAGAAACAAAAAAATCAAGTTTATACCGTTCCTCTTTGCTTCTAATATATGGTATATTAATCTATTGGAAGAGGATTAGGAAATCAGAGCCCATGTCTTTCAAAGGTAGACAAAAAAAAAAAAGTGAAAGAATAGTAGAAATGAGAATAATCAGGCAGTTGTACTACTTACATTTAGATTAGTATCCTTTCGTGCCGACCGGTACTCCAATATGAACTTCGAATCATCACTAAATAACTCATTAAAGAACCGCTCAGCTGTGCAGGGGAAAACTTCCTGGGAGAAAGTTTAGAGCTTCCATTAAAACAGTCGTAATTCTTTTGAATCAATTCTCAATTTGTAGGATAGCCTTGCACGTACATTGACAATACCAACTAGAACTTCTTCTTTGACAAAAGGCTGGAACTTTTCGGGCTTGGGAATATCATCATCATCAGTCTTTATCTGCCTTCTACTACCTCTGACAGAGCTGCTTTGTGAGCGCAACTCAGACTGTGCCTTCTCCTACAATTCAAGGATTGAAAAAATGGGAGAGAAACGTTTAAATGTGAGATCTATTCAGTCACTTAAGTATTAAATCATCTTAACAAAACAGAAAATCAGTAAGGCAGAAAGCTGAATAACTCAAGTGAAAACTTTTTTTTTTTTTTTTTTTGAATGGTATGACTCAAGTGAAAACAGCCAAAATAAATTGTATAGTTTACCAATCAAAAAAAGAAAAAAGAAGAAAAAGGTTACATAATTAAAATAGGACTTAACACATGTTCAGATCACATAAGATTAAAATCAGTAGAATAAAATAAGTTCCTGATTCAAAGTAACAACATCCCTCTCCAAAATGACTATGAATTCAGGACCATTGTTTACACTCAAGTGGTAGATTCAATCTACGGGACATTAAAGAATAAAGCAAGCAGGAGAGTGGCAAGATTATTGGTAGCATAAGACTAAAAGTAAATATTTTTAAAATCATAAGATGCTACTGCAGCACTGCCCAATATTTTCCAGCAAGCAACAAATTATAAAAATCTAAGAATGTCATATCTGCATATAAAACCTGTTTGGAGCTAAACATCAATTTTCATGTGACTTCTTGGTAATGCCAATCATAAAAATAATTAACTCACGATATTACTCCATAAGTTTTATATAGGAGAATAGAATATAAGGAACAAACCTTCTTTTCGGCTTCTTCCATTGCTTGAAAATTCTTTGCCGCACGTTGTAAATTTCTTAATGCATGATTTCTGTTCCAAAATGACGCAAATTTATATCTAACTCTACCTGAAAGTGAAAAAAAAAAAAATGAAAAAGGACACTCATATGAACATGTGCTTTTAAAAATTCAAAATTAACTACTGTTGTAAGGGTACTTATAAGTTCTAGTTCCTTCTTAAAATCGCGTTGTTTCATTGCCAAAAGATACATTTAGCACAATTACATGCCTACAAAGTATAATAAGAAGATACTCCTAAGGCATGTAACAAGGTAATGTATTTACCACAATAAAAACATGGAAGGAAGAAACTTCTATTAAAAAAAACCAAAATTTGAGGTTTATTATACATGCAAACTATAGCAGCTATTGAAACTTAAATAGCTTCATTGTTTTCTATTCTTGCATCTTCACTTTTACAAAACATTGGTGACAAAGTTACAGCACACATTTGACCAAAATAGATTTTAGATAACATAATATGTATGAATGTGTTAACACCGAACTTCTAAAAGTTGTATCGAACAACAAGCATATCATCGACACTCATCAAACTAGATCATGTTAGAGAAATTTCCACTCAAGGTTTTAAAATTCTGACTCGGGAAGGAGACTCAATCACCCTCAAGTTGATCAAGTCGCATGGGATGCGGTCAAGTCAGACTGAGTCGCACCATAAAGGCCACAAGGCTCAAAGCCTAAAAAAAGTAATAAAAAACTTAAAAAGAAAAGGATGTTCTATAGATTTAAGCCACATTTGTTATAATTATTTAGAATGCATATACATAATAATAAGTGGTTGCATTTGGTTTTCATTTAGTTGGATGAACATTCCTCCGATCTTTGAAATGAAAGATCTTCTAGAAAAAGTGGTTTTGATCTTCAAAAATTAGTGCAAAAGACCCCAAAGGCCTCTAAAATCATATGACAAGAAGGAAATAAGAAAATACTAGTTTTAGCATTTTTCCAATAGGAGTTGACTAGACTTGATTGTGGGATGACTCAATTTGGCTGAGTGGACTTGACCAGACTAGACTTGTGGGATGACCCGATGTGGCTAAGACAACTTGGACTTGCCAATTTTAAAACCATTCTCTAACTAGCTAAAATTCAGCTTCAAAAGGTAAATACCTCAAATATATCAGTTATTATGGCACCCACAAAAAAGTGACCATGCAAATATATCAGTTATTATAGCACCCACGGAAAACTGACCATGGGTGAAAAAAGACCCCAAAAGCCTCTAAAATCATAAGACAAGAAGGAAATAAGAAAATACTAGTTTTAGTATTTTTCCAATAGGAGTTGACCAGACTTGATTGTGGGATGACTCAATTTGGCTGAGTGGACTTGACCAGACTAAACTTGTGGGATGACTCAATGTGGCTAAGACAACTTGGACTTGCCAATTTTAAAACCATTCTCTAACTAGCTAAAATTCAGCTTTAAAAGGAGCTAAATACCTCAATTATATCAGTTATTATGGCACCCACAAAAAAGTGACCATTCAAATATATCAGTTATTATAGCACCCACGAAAAAGTGACCATGGGTGAACTTTGAGGCAGCTTGGAAATTGGAATTTACACAAACCAAAGGTTACACACACATATTGCGCACCTGTGCGCACCTCATTGTGGGGCCCACCTGGGGCCCCATCAATCAACGGGAAGGGGGAACCAAAGATCTGGATGGACCCTACCTCTGCAAGTGGTCAAACTCAATATGTTTGCAGTCTTGGAATTAGTTTTACAAATTTTGAACATAGTAATGAACAAATTTGGCATGCCTTTCAGTCCCAATTTAATCTCAGAATGTTTTAGAATTTTCCTTCTAGAAGTAGGTCTAGAAGAACACAACTGACATTCCATCTATGAATAACCCTTTTGTGATTTCCCAACTTCATCTAGTCCAAAACTTTATTTCTAAAACAAGATTTCATTCAATATCCTACTGCAACCATGACTACAAAAAAAAGCAGAACATATTCAGGAGGCATTTCTTTCCAACGTGAAGTGTAAGCAAGACCTTTCTAAAGGAGCTGGCTCTATAAATTAATCACTAACCATCTGGACTTCCCAAGGGAGGTACACCATGCCCGCCAGCACCCATGCGGAGCATTATCGTAATAGCAGGATTAATGAATGCATGCTGGCTCCTTTTTATCTGCATCAAGAAGTGATGTTTCGCATCATTCATTTATGCATGCACATACCATCTTTCAACTCATCAACTCATTGAATTGGAGAAAGAGGAGGCAAAAGATGAGTAATGCATACCTCATGAATATCTTCAAAAGGAACAATCACCTATCAAATGGAAAGAGGAGTACTCATAAAAGCCAGTTTGTACAAAAAAATTACAACAGTTTCAAGGCGCCACAAACATCTGCCACTATATGAGCATTTAAACATATTTTTAGGAGGAAATTTTCACCAACAAACTGGTTGACATTTTGTTATATGCCAGACACCTTGTGGAGCCCGCCTGCATGAATGTCAATGGCAGGGCCCCATGAGGTGGGACATAACTCCATGGGTGTTTTCACCGACAAAACGGTTGTCACTTTTTTTAATGCCAGACACCTCATGATGCCCATCCAATGAGTGCCAAGGCCTCATGGCCACCCTCTTCGACAAATTTTCATTGGGTTTGTAACTTCTAGCAAAATCAAGGACAGCACACTTGAAGTACAAATTATTTTTAGCACATTTGATATAGAGAACATTACACCATGAGAGACAAATGCACACACATTAGAAAGGACACGCAGAGAAAAAATACAAAAGTAAAAGAATAACAAACCCACCAATAAATAGAAAATATACCTAATAAATAAAACATTAATGTATGGCATTTCCCCTTGAAATTTAAAATTTGAAATTCCCACTGCAACAATATAAAAGCTAACATATTAAAAAGATTCCATGTATGGTTTGAGCTCGAAAGTGACATTTTTCCAAATTTCCTTTTAAGGGGCTATTCGCCTTTCATGCAAGGGAAATGAAAATGGGTTTTACATATGTAAAGGGCTCATGCAGAAGTTTTTCATACGTGAACTCTACCTTCGTGGAACACATTACCATGTTTGTTTGAAGCACCATTTTCACATGAGCAAATGAGAATACTGAACATTTTTAGATGTGCTTGTGTTTTTCACATGTTTCTCAAAATCTATGAAGATTTATAAAATGCAACTAAATGTCTTGATGCTTATCATCTATCTGAGCATGGTAAACGGTTCGGATAATGAATTGAGGGCCCAAAAAGTACAGAAAATCAGATGAATAGGTTTGGAATTTTTTGGCATCTTTCATATATTTCTCAAAATCTATGAAGATTTAAGATATGAAAATTAATGCCCTAGAGATTATTAGTGAAATAAAAAAGATGCACAGTTCGGATCATGAATTTGGGCCCCACAGGACTTCAAAATAATAAAGATGTTTGATAGGATTTGAGAACATGACTTATATCAGGCGTGACAATGAGGGGAGTTTTGCACTGCCACTTTTTCACAAGGGAGGCATGTAATAGTTTACCAGCTCTTTTAGATTTGTAAATTTCACACCTCATTTACACATCGCATGCATAAATGAGAGCAAACAAACATGACGATGTGTAAATGTTATGTATGTGCAACATTAACATATGCAAATGAGCGCAAACAAACAACCCCAAGCATATGGCGACAAATACACCGCATCTGAAAAAACAACCGATAGACATCAATGAACGAGAAAGAAAGAGCTAACCTTCATTTGCTTAGAAAATACATTAGAATGGAAGCAAATGTGCCATGCAGAAACATACATGCGCCCGTGATACAAGAAAGACCTCTCAAGTGCACATGAATAGCTATGGTCAACGATCTGCAATAACAGTTAATTCATTAGACCAGTCCCAATGCCAAAATGTTCAATCAAAACCCAAAAAAGTGGATATATTTATCATTTTATTGTTTTCTATTTTTATTTTTCTTTCTTTCTTTTTTTAGTTTCATTAACTATAAATGCTTTTCATGTAAAATATAATGTGTGTGTGCGTATATTTTACGACATCATCTAGTGATCTTACCTCATCTGGGGGAAGATTAAAAATGGTTTGCAAAGGGCCTGGTTTTTGGTGGACAACTGTAGGACCTTGCTTGTCTGAAGAAACCCTTCTTCGAGCATTGTTCCCAGCAAATCCATTCAAAGCCCTATCAAAAAGGTTAATTTTCAATACCATCAACTAAAAACAAGTTGAAAGGCATGTGCAATAAATAAAATAAGAAAAATGACAACAGTTTTACATATTTGAATGAGGAGAGAATTCACACATATTATAAATAGCATAATAAAAACATACATGAATGTCTATATCCATGCAAATATTTGTATACACCTATATTCATAATCATTTGTATGTATGTGTGTGAAGAAATAGTTGGGAAGATGTTTTATTTAATTTACATGCATTCATGATCATTACCGGAGTATATTTTCAGTGGAACATTTCTTTTTCTTTTTCTTGTTTTCCTTTTTTTTGACAAATGTAACGAAAGAAGTATTCAAAGAAGAATAACAAAGAGCATAAATGAGGGTATAAGAGCAGACATTACCTGCAACAGAAGCAAGGAAACAAGATGAAACAGCTCTGACAACAAAAAGTTACACGACCGGCTCAATAACCATGGACACTATCAACCCCTTGTTTAACTAGAGTGTCCGTGCACACATTTGTTTCCCATCCAATACGTTTGAAAACCACATTTAAAGATGTCAAATAAATCTCTAGTCTCATTTAGAGCAAATTGAAAACCCCAAGGGCCCTTGCAAAAGAAGAAAACCAGAGTAACACTATATATCCAACGCCACTAAAAGCTTGCTCGAGAATGGAAGCTTCAAATTTTTCAATGCTTTGCTAGCAAGCACTTCCTCTTTGTTAGATTCCATCACCCCCATTAGAGAAGAAAAATGACCAAAACCTCTCCTTGAGAATTGCAGAGGAATCCCCCAATCCCTCTAGTCTCGGGATTCCATTTAGCCACACCATCGACATCAAAACTAAGAGCCCCTTAAGCTAAGGGGACTGATAAGTCCACAAAACTACATCATTAATTCATAATTTCATATGAATTTGTGGACTTAATTAGGATTAATTGCATTGGATTTCATAGAATTTCATAATTTCATGCATTTGGGCATTCAAATTGGAATTTGAGTCAAAATTAGTCAAAATTCATTAATTTGCATGATTTTTATGAAATCATTGTTTGGCATCATCTTATGACCATACCAATTAGCTTTTTAATTGAACGTAAACATGCATAATGTTCTTGCACCATTGTGTAGTTCATGAAAAATCAAACACAGCACCATGCTATATTCATAAGCATGTTTTCGATGTGATTCGGGCCCCATGCAATACAATTGTGAGTTTCAAGCATATTAATTATAGCTGAAATTATTCTTTTAGTTGTGTAGGAACAATTCAACATTCAGGGCCCACATGGAGATTAAATTGGAGAGAGATTAAAAGAAAGATCAAAGAAGGAAAGAGAGAAATAAATTCAAGAAATTGAGCATCAACATGTGGGGTCCACCTTGGGCATGAAACCCAAGGTGGGACGTCCCACACGGTCCCCCCTCCCCTTTTGGTAAGTTCATGGGATCCTTGGAGATTTGAAAAGTCAACAAACTTGGAGAGGAAGAATTCCAAAGAAGGAGAGGAAATTTCTTGCACAATTATTCCTGTTTTTCTTAGGGGCAATAAAATTAAAATGGTCATAACATTCAAACCGAGTGTCGGATTGGCGCAATCCACCCACCATTTGAAAGCTCTTTTCGAGTAGATATCCGTAGAGCCCAAGATTGCGTCGATCGGAGCTATATTGAGGGAAATATGACCTCAGGAAGTTGACTGCTGCAATTTTAGGCGGGACAGCACTACATATTGCAAGAAATTCCAATCTCTTTGTGGAGCCCAACTTAGAAAGACTTGGAGTCCAAGACATTAAACTTAGCAAGGAATCTTCTCAAATTCAAATTGTTGCTAAGTGGGAAGCTTTGCTTGGAGATTAAGCTAAGAATCTAGCCAAGGAAGGAAACATGGACCAAGATAGGCAACAATTCTTTGCAAACAAGAGGTGGCCAAGCATTATAAAAGGGACCAGCCCTTGGACGTCCAACCCCAAGCCTCTCATTAGCAAGGATGACCCCTACCTTTCCATTTTTCTCTCTCTAATCCCTTCTCCACTACCCCTTTCTAGTTCATCTAGGCACTAGTTGTTCAACTTTGTTTAGGAGAATGATGAAGAGGGAGTGTTTTATTTTCATGTAATTCAAGTTATGAGGAATGAAATCAAGCTCTTGATTGATTATTGCGTGCGAATAAATTCTCTAAGTGTGAGTAATTGAATTGTTGATTTGTTTTCTTTGATTAAGCCTTTTGATATGTTATCGGTAGTAGATATATCATATGCTTAGGGCCGCTAATCATTGAAAAACGTTGATATTGGCAACTTAAAGAGGATGACATCTCGTTCTCATCTTCATTACTTATCTTATCCTTGTTCTATTTAGACAGGAGAGGCCAAGTCGCTTGTATTTTCACCGCTTAGGCGAAGATAGATTCCAAGTTCTTGAATTGCATACTTTATCCAACTTTTTAACTCTTTTTATTTTCAATTTATTTATTCTGATTTTTATTTCATAAATTGGTTGTTTTAACGTTGTCTCTGTTGTATGCAGTTTCTAGTTTTAGATAGGCTTTTCAGTATAGGTTTCTTTTAGCTTAGGTTTACTTTATTCATTGTTAAAAGTTCGTAATTAATTTTAATTCCAGTTATTAGTAGTGAGTTTTTGTGTTTGTTTAGCTTTTTATTTAGGCTACCATTAGATTCTCTTAGGACAGGTACAAGTTGGCTCTCTAATTGCTCCCTGTAGATTGACCCTGTGCTCACCGGGTTATACTGCTTCGCACCTTTGCACTTGGGGGTGTTGAATAGGGACCAAGTCACAACTCACCTCCTACAACACCTCATACAGTATCACATTTATGGGCAAAAAAACTGCTAACTTAAAATCATCAAACTTCCTCCTAAAAATTGCCCACATGTCCACACTAAGCTTCACAATGGAGGTAATGTCTTCCATTGATCATGCAGATGAATAGAAGATGTGATTGTCTTACTTTAAAAATGGACCAAAGAATAGTGAACAAAAGGATCCTCCACGTAGTTATGCTGCACCTATAGAGTATTTAGCTTCCCTCCCCTTTATTTAAAGATAGTGCAAATATTATTAGAAGGCTGAAGAAAACATAAATAGACAGAAGTGTTCCAGGTCAAACTGCAAATATGATCTCAAAGCATAAGCTCTAGCTAATGACGCATCTTTTCATTTGGCCCACTTTAAGCATGATAAGAGTGAATAATATAGGTTCCCAACATGATGCAGGCACAATGGGCACCGAAGTGCGTGTCCAAAGATACAATAAGTCTCCACAGAGACGATAACAAGGACGCACCTCAATGGGAAAACCCAATTTCATCAATCAACTCTAAAAATAATCATTTACAATGCCATATAAATAGTAAAAGAAGACTTACGCCCTAAGAAACCTTATTAAACTAGGAAACTAAATAAATTGGAAACCGAATCCTGAATAAATTCTTTAAATAAAATTAGAAACTAATGACATATAATTAGTTAATAAAATATCCTAAATCTACTTGGGCCCGATACATGTGGCCTAAGGTCCATCTGCATCACAACAGCTCCCAAATTTTCTCTAATGCAATATACTAATCATCAATTCTTTATACACATGGTATTACCATTATATGGTAGCATAACTGCATAAGCTTTTCTTAACTAGATCCAGTGAGACCATTACCCAAGATCTTAAGAAGTGTGTTTCCTAAAGCTTTTTTTATGAGACAAGGAGCACCTCATACATTTTTTCTTTAGTGCATTTTTCAAGTTTATAAACTTACGCAGGCTACTCAATGTCATGAAACAATGTAGGACTTTATGTAAATATAGGAATAGTATGGACTGTTTTGTAAATACATGAAATGTGAAGGGTTCTTTGTAAATACGAAAATACAAATAAAATTATGCGCTGATGTGGTCGTCCAAACCTAGGGGATACGAATAATCTTTGTTCTTCAAATTTATCATCTTCTTCTCCATTGTTTCTTTCTTCTAGTCTAGTCTGGGTTTTTCATAGCTCTTCTGAGAAAACCCTAGAAATCTTGCAATTAGGCTTACAACTCTCAACACCCTTCATGATTTCTTGCCAGCATTAAAAACAAAGCAGTACCAGTTGACAGTTGTCCAAGTTGAATCTTATTGCTCATTTATTTCACCAACCAAATTTCCTCACCCATACCAAACCAAAGTCCTCCAGTTCAAAAATGCTATGACTACAGGAAGCAAGCCTTCCAAGAACAAAGAAATTTATTTTCCATGAGCGGTTCAGTGCTTATAATTTCTATATATGTAATCAAACTTTGCATGGACACATCAACATTTAAGGTTTTCAGTGTTGCCCCTGGTCCTTTAACTCATTGAGAGATCAGAAGATTTCATGACCAAACATAAGAGACATAACAGATGCCAAATAATTTCAGCTAGAAAGAGCTTATGCATTTTAGGCTTCAGAGTTCAGATGCTATTCTCACCAAGGTTCCAATGCTCCTGTGTTAGGTTAGAAACCATTTCCATCCATTGAATTGATCAGTAATATTATAGAAGTTACTTAAAACGCAACTGATTTGACATAGAACAAACATCACGTCACCCCCCATGGCCACCCCCCATAACACCCCAACTCCCACGTCTCACAAAAAGAAAAGGACCCACCCCTTCAACTTCATCTGTCTGACCTAGAGACCCACCCTCACACCAAACTACAGCAGGTGCGCGGAACTTTACAACAGGATGATGGAACTTACCTATCAGTAATACCATGTGAAGTGTAATTCCAGGATTGACTGCACTATATAGACAAGGATGGCTCAAGCAACTAAAGAAACCGAACTGCAAGGAACTGAAGAATCAGTCAAGAACATACCTAGAAGAATTTACAGGGAGCTTTACTGTGTTAATATGGAGACAGACCTAAAGAAAAATAAAGAAAAAAGGCAGTTCAAAGTGAGCACCGTGAAAAGGAAATCCCACTGCACAATAGCATTGTTTCAAGTAGAGTAATTACCTGCCCTGATGGGCTATCCAATGTGTACCAGTCTGCTCCAGTTTGGCCCTCATTTTTAACTGAAACAGTCGCAGATCCAAGAACCGTGCTTTTCCATATTATATCCCAGTCATAAATTGTCACATTGATCTACAAAAACGATAAAGAAATATTCGACTCGCATAGATAATTACATAAATCTAATGGAAAAAAATTTTGGGAACACAAACAATACAAATGTTGCTCTTCAAGATGCACTTCCAAAGAAAAGGAAGCACTGATGCCTAGACAATTTCTAATAGCAACAAGGTACAAAGAACAACCAATCATATATATCCACAATATGGCATAAACTGTGCATGGATTCTGCTGCTACACCTCATGTGACTACAAAGTTGCAGTCCACTCATACGTTAACCTGAAAGACGTGGCCACTGATACATTTATGGAAGCCATTGTCAGTAAGGACTCAGCAATACTTGCAAGGATTCCCATGACTGAACTCACAAAAAAAGTGTGTGCGCGTGTGTGTATGGGTGGTGGTGGTGGTAGGATTGAGAATTGAGACTAAAGCAACCTGTGGATTTCACAAGTTTACCTACATGTGGCAAAAGGATCATAAGCATATTGGCTATATAATTTAGGCCCACATAAGCTGACCCGCCTCGGTGGTGGGAGATGGCATAGAAAGTGCCCACCTTAGACTTCATTTAGCTCTGAGATTATATGATATTTGATGATCATACTCACTAAACTAGGCCATGTCCAAACATAAATAGGTGGACTCTAATTGTTTAAAGTTGTTATAGATCTTGCCTTCTCCAATTCTTTTAAAGTGGCAAACTACATGCTCTAGCTACCACTAAGCCGATTATTTGCATAACATCATTAGTACAAACTTTCGTCAACTTTCAATGGAGAAAGTAAAGGTGACGTTGACATGAAGCTAAGGAGCTATGATGTGCGACATTAATGGCAGGCATTGGATCAACAAAGGGCTGGTCCAGTGAAAGGTTCCCAAGAAACAGTTAAGGATTAATGCAGGACAGACCATGGTAGCCATGGGTCGACCAGCATGTGGGCCCAGCACATCTATTTTCATGTCTTAGCTTATTTAGAGTTTTATTATATGCTATTATATGGTTTGCGTTGGATGTTTTAATCCTAACCATCTATGTCCTTGGATGGTCTAGATTAGTTTTAGGCTTTATTATTTTCCTATAAAAGTGATGTAAAGCGTCTTGGTTTCAGCAGAGTAAGTGTGTGTTTGGCCGGGTTCATTAAAAGCCAATAGTTCTTTTTTAAAAGCATCTTTAAAAAATTACTTTCCGAAATAGCTTTTTAAGAAAAAAGATTGTTAGGTTAGCTCAGCTTTTACAATTACTTTTTAACAGAAAAATCATCAAAAGCTATTTGATTAGATATATAAAAGAAGCTTTTGCCATTTAAGAATGTAAAATAATTTACATTAATCTTTATAAAAATAAATTACGCAACACATAGGAAACTTGTAGTTAAATAAAAGGCCCACGTAAAATCATGAGGATTTTACCAACAGAATCACATTTGGTGCACGCTATACCAAAAAAGCCCTATTAGCTGCGGTCGCACGGAAGTGGTCCCTTGGGACTACTTCTTCTTTTCTTTATTTATTTATTTATTTTTTTTTTTGTGAAATGAGAGGTGGTATCGACCCTCCCTCCACACGCGAAAATAACAATTTCCCGTCATCTTCCTCCAGTCCTCTCTTCCCCAAACTTAATCCAATTGGGAAGAACAAATGAAGAGAAAAGGCCACACCGATTTGGAGATGGGATTTAATAATATGAAGATTCTCGTGGAGTAAGAAGAGGAGATTTGGACATTGAAGCTTCATCCCAGACTGGAACCCTTGCAAATCTTCTCTTCTTCCTCCACGGAAATCCAATGTCGTCTTCTTCTTCTTCTTCCCAAACTAGAACCCCTACAAATCTCCTCTTCTTCCTCCGCGGGAATTCTCATATTTATCTAAAAAATCATACCTCCAAATCGATATAGCGTTTTCTCTTCATTTGGTCTTGCCCATAGGGTTGGGTTTGGGGAAGAGAAGAGGAAGATGACGGGAAACTATTTTTTTCACGTGTGGAGGGTCCATATCGACGCTTCCTTAAATTCATCCAAAAACTCTCAATATATTTGGAAAAAAAAAAAAGAGCTAACTACAAATAATGTATGAATTGAAATGACATAGTTTGGTAGTTGCAAGAATCTTATCATTGTAGTGAAAAAAAAAAAAAAAAAAACAAAGAAATGACATCTCTAAGCCTAAGTATGCACAGCAAAAATTGCATCATCAATGGCAAATCTAATCCTTCGGCGGAGTTGCCACTTCAACAAGTCTGAACCAAGCTGTACCCTTCTCTTCCATCTTCATCAACCAACAACAGTACTCATCTCCCTCTGCCTGAGCCGAAACCCATTTTCAACCCAATACCGACCCACTCGGTTTTGACCACCCAAAAACATATGCACTAGCAGCCGCTTCACCTTCTTCCATCAACCACACCTACACAAAACCTGCAAACACAGCACACCAACCCTCTCTCCATTCGACCTTCACCATCTTCCAAACCAAACAACACCATCTCCCTCATCATCTCTTTCTTAATCCCCTCCTCTGCATCTCATCAACCCACTTCTCCAACTCACTACAACCAAGCCTAGAACCTATTTTCACCCACTTGCAAACATGAACCCGACAGCCCCCCAGCACCAACAGCTTCGTCGACAGCCCACAAACCTTCCAACCAAACTCCACTCCCATCTTTTCTTCATCACTTCCAAATCTCACCACTTTACTCATCCTCATAACCAGCCACCTTCCATCAATGTCAACACACACCTCACTACAACTCAGCACACATTCTTCACTCCACCAAACCCATCCTAACTGTAGCAAATCTCACCACCATCATCATCTGGTCATCATTTTCACAGAACCAAACCTCCAAACCCACTGCAAATCACTGCCTCATCATCCCAATACTCCTAATCAAACAACACCCCCATTCTTGCGACCTGCAACACATAGCAACTCAAAACCGTGCCTATCTTCTTCATCCTAACCCAAACACCAAAATCAAAACTCACCGGAAAAAAAAAAAAAAAAAAAAACCCTCAGCGGGAGGAGGGTTCGGTTCCCACAATTGTTCCTTCACAATCCTCGTTCACTTCCTGCAACAGCCAAGAAGTTACTCTTCAATGTGAAGTCATCCCTCTCTAACTTCACAGTAAAGCAGTTTTTTTACTTTACTTTTCTAAACACTTCTAAAACTTAATAACCAAACACAATTTTTAAAATTTTTTGGGCGCTGAAAAATAAAAAATCCATAAAAGGGCTTTTAACGAGCCGAACCAAACACACCCTAAGATTATTGATAATGAAAAGTGAAGCTTTTGGGATCCTTCTCTAAGTTTTCTTCAAGTTCTCCTCGAGATCTCTTACGCCTCCTGGTTTGGAGTTTGGTGAGAGACCAAGTCAGCAACACCTCCGGATCAGAGTTTGGTGAAAGCCTAATTTTTCAGGTTCACCTGATCTACTCCCCTATCTCTCCATTCTTCTACCATGCCCGGGGCGCATCTCTTACCCTACGCTCCTCATTAAGGACGTCTTTAGACGTTTCTTAAAGATGTTAGCATCATCATCACTCATTAGTATTCAATAGAGTCCTTTTTTTTATTGGTCTCAACATAGTCCTCTTCAAATCATCAGATGGACAAGATGAAACTTCAAGAGGCATTTATGTGTATATTATGCCAGCATTTTGCGAGATATTTTACTTGGACATGTATGACTGTGATCTGGTTCTTTTTATTTATAAAGTTCAGTTGAAGTAAAGAAGCCAGCCACAAATATATATATGGGATAAGCCTTCAATGGTAATGATGGTTACAGTGATGCCAAGGCTAGTTGCAGAATCTCTATAAATTGGAGTCCTGAGATGGCATCATCAAGAATGGCTTCAGCACATAGTTAGCCTTCTAGTTTGTTTGGTTCTAAGATGAAAAACTTATAGTTATATAAAAATTTTACTACTATAAATGATATGAAGCAAGGCATCAAATCCATGTATACTATAGACAAATATGTTAACTACATATGGAGAAGTCATTGATGTTAAAGTACAGGATAAGAAGGAAAACACCTCTCAAAATAAACTGACATAGCAAGTGTAAACAAATTCTTTTAAAGCATTTTAGATTACAGCATGCAAGAATAATTTTACAGTATCATCTGGCACATGATTTCCATTAAGATTCTCCAATATTCCAATGCAGATGATCACATGAAGATGTATAAAGAAAATTGGAACACAGAATATCAACCTGGACGGGAAGCTCATCAACAAAAAAATTGAACTCCTCTCCCCACATTGGATTTCTGGAAGCAGGTACCATCGAACTGCAATGAAAACACAAAAAGTGAAACATCAAAGGCAAACGAGACACAAGACTATCATGCCTGCAGTTAAAAGAGTGAAATAAAAAGAAAAATAAAAAGAAAGGAAGTGTGAAGTTACAAAATAAAGTGAAAGTCATGAAGGTATTCAGTAGGACAAGTGAACAAACAGTAGACAGCTCCCACCAGTCCTCAATGGTACTTCATAAGGAAAAAAAAAATAGCATCTTCAAATCAATGACTTCATAAATTGTTAACTACATAGGCAAGGGATGGCCATTGATTTTCCACAAAAATTAGCATCAAATGTGAGGCAGGAGCAGATTCTATGGATCCTGTGTTTAATCAAGCCTTGACTATCTGGATTGATTTGGTCAATAAAAGGACCTTTCAATTCATCCAAATCAGGACCCAATCAAGCATAAAGGTCAAATTTAAAGTTGATGGGATTAATATGGGTTTAAATTGGGAAACAAATATTCTGAACTTAATGGGGACCCAAATCAAACAGGTGTGGGAAAAGAAGCATTGAATTCATCAAACATCTCAAATTATAAAGCCTCGCTCAGGATTAATGTAAACGCATGAAAACGAATGCAGGAAATGGAAAGCAACAAAAGTAGTATTTTTTAAGAGATGCAGTTAGCGGTAGCAATGGGTTGATATTGTTTGATGTCAAGTTGATCATCAAGCATAACAAGTAACGATGCAACCAAACATGACCTATTCATCGCTTGTATTGGAAATGTCAACCTAAACACGTAATTACCAGGTTCGGTTCCAGTCGGGTACAAAAGGCTGAGAGAGGTCGCATTGCCAGGTTGGTAGCAAGTGTGAACCCAATAATTAGGCTGAAAGTATCAGCTATCAACCTGAAACTGCGATTACCAAGTGGGGCTGGCACGCCAATCCAGAATTATTGCTAGAAAAAAAATTCCTTCTAACAATGCCCCTAAATATGTCGAACAGAAACTCACTAGTAGGAGGAGGAGGAGGAGGAGGAGGAGGAGAGAGGACAAAAAATAAATAATAAAAAAAAAAGGCGGTGAGGCCTGGATGGTTTTTGGTAAACTCATATGATATCATAAGTTATTTCAGGTGAAACAAGGCCTTGGATATGTCACCATCAACAGTGAACATAGCATTTACTTTAATAATAATAAAATAAAATAAAAACAGAATGTCCTCCATATATCTCATAAGCTCACAACAACTTAAAAATACAATATAATTAGTAGAAAAAAGAGCAATTGGGCAACCACCTAAATCGTTTTTGTAAACCACAAGTAATAATAGCATAAGGATCTGATGTTCCATTCAAATTTGCACCGATCAGGTTCTTGGCTGCCAATAATTCAACCTGAAAGATGGAACAAAAATCATTTGCCTTGTCAAAACAAATAAATACAAGATAACCATATAAGGACAATACCAACATCTTATTTAGCATATAGAAAATTGGGCTATGACCATTGCTCAGTGAAAAGATTTATATTCATTGTGCTGTGAAAATAAGAGCATTGATTCTGAAGTGTTATGGCGATTATAATAGTTCAGCTGCTAGGATCCACCATGGATGGCTTACAGCCTAAAAATTGCACAGCTTGGCAAAGCAAACCCAATTTATTAGTAGACTTTTTCCTACTCGGCATTCACCATTGCCAATGCTCTTTCTACCATTTATATCTAAGAAACTCCTACACCTGAGCACAAATTTTTCTGCAGAACAAACAAGAGGTACAATAATTTCTTAATATGAAAAAAGATCACCTTGATCACATATGCAGAAGTGCTCTGTGAATCTCCTTTCAACTGGCCCATCTACAAAATAAGGGCAGAACTGCATGTCAAACAAATGAGAAATTACTCCATGAAAAATACATGAAATGTGAGGTACAAAGTATTGTCAAGCAAAAACATGCAATAGTTATAGCACCAAGCAGAGCATGAACACATCAGAAACTATTAACTTTGTAATTCACATACTCTAGTAATGGGTAACGAAGTTAACAGAACATAAACTTGTGCATTGATACAAATTAACAAGCTGAGAATGCTGTTTATTACTTTATAATCAAGTAAAAGACATAAATGTCATGCTTGTTAGCAATGGATGCATGTATATATGATACATCCATGTCATTACTTTATAACCATATATAGGAATAACCCATTTCACACCAATAAGCATGAAATAAGACCAAATTAGGGTAACCTTGACTTTCATTTTCATTCACCAATAAGCAGCACTTCATAGCAATTAGCAATCACCCACACATCGTAAAAGCAGCGCCAAATAAGACCAACTGACGAGATTTTGAGTTTTATTCTGTTCACTGGGATTTTTAGAAACTAACAAGAAAAGTAACTTCTTCCATCTCCAATCCCACTTAATTTCTTATAATTTGAGGAGCAAACATGACTGGCATGATGAATTCATTTCACATTTTCAAATGTGTTAACCAGAACAGCTACTAGTATAAATGTACCGATATCAAACGAAGTTTGCATCAACTCATTAATATTTTTTTCTAAAGAAGAGTACAACAAAAATGGCATATAACCAATTCCAATTAAAACAGCATTTTTACCATAATGCAATGCGCATATATTCTCTGAGTAACACCAATCAGAATCTTAATATATAAATTGAAGTGGCAAGCCATCCAAATTACACAGCTAACACATGCTTATGCAGATTGTCAACATCTTGGGGCCTATCCTCGATGACCCATAGCCCCCAAAAAAAAAAAAAAATCTGATCATATCATTCAAATAGTAACAATAATCTAATGAGCATCCAATTGATGAACTTCTAAAAAGCAGCTTTGAAGTCTCTGAAACCGCCTCCTAATCTTTTTCTTCTATCAAATGCGTAAGTAATACACAAATTTCATTCTCTAACATATATTTTTATCAAAGTTTGTATCTTGAGGCATACTACAGTCACATAAAGGCAACCATCCACATCATACAAAAACAACATGTATAAACCCAATCCACACCATCCAAAACCCTGGGACCCAATGTCGTAAAAACCACAACCCAAAAACCCCCAAAGACAGTACAATCATTCCCATCAAATCATGCCCTAACAGAATCCAAAACCATCGATCATCATCCAATCCAATCCAATCCAATCACAAACACATCAACCAAAAAAAAATCAACAAAATCCAAACCTCCATCAACCAAAAAAACCCACAGAATTCAACAAAACCAACCTTATCCTTATCATCCGGAAGAAGAAGCTCTCTCCCATTAATCCCATCCTCCCCAAACAACCGCTCAAATCCGAGCCCTCCATCATCATCACAGAATATCGTCACAAACCAATACACAGCAATCAGGAAAACCGCTGCAGAGACAGCGATCTGGATCTCCCACCACGTCGGGACGAGGAATCCGAACGAGAATTCGATCATCTCCAAAAGAAGAAAAAAAAACGCAAAAAGGTTGGATCTTTGAGAGAGAAAGATGGGAATTTCTAGGGTTTTTGAAAGATTGGATTTTTAGGGTTTTGGAGTTTGGGGAATTGAAAGAGGGAGGAGAATGCGAGAA
Organism: Umbellularia californica; assembly: GCA_028538565.1. Taxonomy (NCBI): domain Eukaryota; kingdom Viridiplantae; phylum Streptophyta; class Magnoliopsida; order Laurales; family Lauraceae; genus Umbellularia; species Umbellularia californica. Next base: position 45,498,438 of record JAPQWN010000009.1, read on the forward strand.
GAAGAAGCAGAAGAAGCATTTTCAGGGAAGACGAGTCAAACGAAAGTTAGTTGGAGGGAGAGGACGAGTCAGCAAGTCACGGTGAGTTTAACGTGGGAGAGTGACTTGGGGGTTTATTTATTGGACGAGATCACGTTAATGCCCTTAGGATTCCTCAAAATGGCAGAAGAGATGTGTGTTGTATGGAAGAGTTACAAGTGGAAGTTGGGGGTAGTTTGGGAAATGTGGTTGTGCGTTTTTAATTTTTGTGTTTGTTGTAATATCACAAGTTGCCGTATGGTTTTAATTATTTTGTTGACTAAACTGCCCTTGGAAGTTGAATGGATTAAGCCTTATTGCTTTACTTTGAATGGGTGATAAATGGGTCGGGTTGGGTCGGATCGGGTTTTGGAGAGATATCCGGCATTGTAGTCGGTCGGGTTCTGCCCGACCCATGTAAAGATGTGTTCGTGCGATAAGAGGATTTCTCGCTGGATATTACTACGGAGGAGAATAATCCTACATTCTCACCTCGTTCTTAGAAAATTAAAATCCTTTTTATTTATACTTTTATTTTCCTCCTGAAAAAAGAAAACGTTGTATTAAAAGAGTGGATTGCACAAAAAATCATTACAATTTTCATCTTTACAAAAGAAACCCCAGTGTTCATATTTGAGGCCCAATTGATTCTTGACCCAATTGTTAAATGGGTCAAACTTGGCCTCTTTGCGGCTGTGAAGGTGAGGATACCCATAAATTACAGGAGGGTAGAGGTCCAGTCTCACGTGTTTGATGCAAAATGGGTCAGGTTTGTTGATTACACCTAACTTAAAATTTAATATTTGATTCGATGATCATAGCCATTGAATCAAAACGCACTCCTAATGAACTAAATTGCTCTAGCTGTCTATTTTAAGAACATCCATTTCAAGATGTTATAATCATCAAATGAATGTGGGGATTTGATCCCGTGAGAATTGTTCTCACGGAGTCACTATAAGAACTTTTTGTTGGGTCCGTTGGGGGTTCCATTATGAAATGTGACTAGTGGGGGTTGAAAGATCTATATGGGACCATCATGAATATCAAGTTTGGCTCCAATCCCATACTCCTGACCCCTTCATCCATGGCAGACAAGCTCAATCCACTCGTATGGATATATAGTTGATCCAACGATCCAGTTCATTCGCATTGGTGCCAAACCTAAAGGCACGTGACTCTTAAAGTTGTCTGTGTCCATTACAAGATTTGGATAGGGTGATAGGTGGGCCCCACCCATAGTTCTCATGATTTGAACCGTGGAACAGTTCTCACCTAATTATTTCCCAAAAGGAAAATCGAGCTTATAGGACAACCATTAACTATGCATGATGACGTATGCAGTGTGCAGGTTGGATAAAGAAGTTTCACTTATTAGACTTGATCATTTCTCACATGTATCATGTCCATGTACGTTAGGTTGCATTTGGCAATCAAATCCTTGGAAAAAAAAAAAAAAACAAGAAGTTTTCAATTTCCACGAAGTTGTGAAAGGCCATGTTTGGTGATTATAAATTCTGCAGGACTTGAACTAATGGGAATCTTCATTTTGAGGATTTTAAAGTCTGACCTTCTCTACTAGATTTGAAAATTCTCGCCTCTACAAATTCACACCAAAACCCTTTTTTTTTTTTCAACTATGTCCATCTGTACGCATTGAATCCATGATCAGAGGGCAGTGAGGAATCCTTATATCTACAGATTCCGCAGTTATTACCAAACATGATGATTTACCTTGGCACCTAAGTAGAACATGAGAACCACATATACCGGGGATTTGGAGGATTCCTCTTGTGGGCATCGAGTCATGATTAAAGAGTAAAGTAATGTTTCATTCGACGAAATGGTCAATTTCATGCGATTAAGAAGATCATTGCAACAAGAGAATTTTCTTAGCTACATTCTATCAACAACCAGATTAATTAATATTTGAAAGGTCAAGATTTGGCTAAGACTAAAGAGCATATCCATTGCATGTCATTGTCTACTTCATTTTATAGTAATGTAGATTAAAGCCCCACTTTAATCATTAGATGAAAACTAGGTCATTAAGCGAAATTATCGAAAAGGAAAAGGAGCGGATTTGACATTTTGACTTTAATAACATAGAGACAGCTAAGGCAATGGCAAAGGACATTTAAATGGCATTGAAATAATCACAACTAAGGATTGTTGTGAGGGTTTGTTGTCCTTAATTTGTTTGTAATCTCTTTTAACCTATAGCAAACTATAGTTTAGACGGTACATGGCCCCAAGGGCCTATTTCTTTGCTGGAATTCTAGGAATTCTTGTTTGGGGAATTCCTAAATTCCTAGACATAGTGGAATTCCTGGATGTTTCTTTGCGGCTTATTTCTTTTGCAGGAATTTTTAGAATTCATATCTGCTGGAATTTGTAGAATTTGAGATGGTGGAATTCTAAAATGCTACTAATTCTAGCAATCCTAAATTTCTTATTTCTTTTATGCCAGAATTCCTCCCTGAGAAATTTAGGCTACCTGAACTCCAAAAATTCCCAATTTCATATCTATTTGAATTTATTCATTCATCTCTCAGCTAACACAAGCCACAAATCAACCTAGCAGTCAGAGAACCCACTAATTCCATTCCATTAAGATCTCCAAAACCCTTCTTCTTCCCATTCCATCAAAACCCTCTAGAAAAAAATGCGTGTAGCAGAATAAAAAGAAAAAAATAGAAAAATAGGCAAATATATGAAAGGAGGGTGGAGGAAGAAGATGACTGGACTTGATTTTGTTACGGTGGAATAGAGGAAAAGATGAAAATCGATCGTTGGACGAGAGCCGGAGTTCCAACAATCCTCTCGGAATGCTTGAATTGGTAGATGCTGGAGTCAAGGCTAGCATTTGGGAATTCCACTTTTTTGGAATTTCAAAATGCTACTTGCCTCAAATGCCAGGAATGCAAGCAAGTGAACATAGAATTTCTGACTGGAATTCAGGAATTCACAAACAACCTGAATTCCTGTAAAAAATTCTTGCAAAGAAACAGGCCCTTGGGCTTGAGCATCCAGAAATTCCACCAAAATATAAAGAGAGTAAAATTCATTGATTCCTAAAGTTTAAAAGAGACCTTTCATGTGGCTAGACTCTAAAAATGCTAGTGAATAAACATGGAATTCAGAAATTTTAGGGGACAGCATATCACATCATGTCTAGGAATAGTGAATTCAATTCAGCCCGGTCTAATTCCACTAAAGAAACAAGGCTCAAGTTCAACTCAATTTAGCTCAGTCTAATTCCGACGAGACAAGATTTAGTGTTCAAGTTTTAGAGCTATAGATCACTTGTTGCAATTAATTTGTTTGTAATCTCTTTTAATGTATATGTGTCTTGATTGATAGGGTCATGTTTTGATGAGAAGGTTTTTTTGCCACCACATGGGACCTATTATGACCAATCCGACCCTCTCACACTCAATAACCTCCAATGAATTAACACTCACTATAAATTGACATTCATTTAAATTATACTCACCGTTGGAATAAATTTTACTAAATATACTACTTAAGAAACCATTAAACTTTATATAAGGTCCTGAAATCAATGGTTTTGATGATTTGATTGAGATCATTTTTACCCAAAAATCAAATCCACAAGTGGACCTTCTCATCACACTATCCCGAACTATACATCCAAGTGGGTTTCACGAGAGAATTAAAGTTTTACCTCTTGCAAATTATGTGAGAGGTACCCTTAGCCGAACATGACTTATATTTACATGTGCATGTATCATCATCTTCTTTTTCGTCAATGTCTTGTCTTAATTATATTGGGGTTGGTTACATGAATTCTGTTTCTCCATTTACAACTATTTCAAGCTAAATTCTCAGGTAAGTTGTACTTCTCCAATACGTTATTCAATACGTTATAAGTGTGTGTGTTTGTGTGTGTATGAGCAAGACTCTCCTAAGTTCGAGTTTAATAAAAAATATCGTAAGCTTATGCTTGTGGGGCCCCCACCTTTGGTCCATCCAAATGGACCAAACACATGACCCCCCTAAATTGCACGTGTCCACCAACTCTCAATCAAATCTGAATTTATTGCACCATTGGATTGACTGTATCGATCCGAATGAACTATTAACAATTAAATTTTTGAGCCCATATGGAGATAATAAAAATCATAATTGTGGCCGATTTTTTTGCAGGGAAAAGGATCCTAGAGAGTCCTTGCATATCTCCCATCCTTATCCTCATATGAGTCTCCAAGTGGGGCCCACTGTATATTCGAACTTATTTCAACCTAAACTTTGTAGAGCTCGCACAATGCAACTTGATGCATATATGTATATTTCTTTTCTAAATATGCACGTACTTATTTGCAAACATGTAAGAAGTGTTCACTATGATTTGATTGGTTCAGTTGTCAAGAACTTGGGCAGTTGGGCGCCATAAATGTTGGAGAATGGAAATAGGTCTATGCAGTTTAGAGCCAACCCTACTTTGAGGTCAGGGTGCTGTCATTTTCAAGTGAGGAAAGTTTGCAACTTTAATGAAACATGAAGGCCATCCTCCCCCATCCTCAAGTACAGTCCATCAATGTTGACAATTTGCCATATTGCATGCGCGTTTGGCATGTGGGTCCCTCACTACCTGTGGCCGAAGAGACTTAAATGGAATGGTTCTTACTTGGTCATAGCACACATTCTGGGCCAAACTCCTTTTCACTCATCCAGATCAAGGGATTTGCATCAAAGTGGATTTTAGGCCCTCCTCGTTTGGAGGGATCTTTATGTTAGAAATTTTTAGGTTCAATATCACGGGCTTGTTTATCTACCAGAATTCCTATCAAGAATTTATTACGTTGGAATTTTTTTTTCCGATATGATGTAACATCTAATCTCCTGACGTTTGAAATATTATATTTCTTTTATTAGAATTCCAAATTTCAGCCACCTAAAAGTCTTAATGACCTTTTGGAATTCTTAGAATTCCATCTTCATCAATGCATTTGGTTGGAACTTCAAATGCTCTACCAAGAGGAGGGATTTGGAACTCCACTTAAGAGCCTATTTCTTTACTAAAATTTTTTATAGGAATTTGGAATGTTGAGGGTTTTTGGATATGATGTGACATCTTGTCCCTACGCATTTGTAAATGTTTTATTTCTTCTCAAGCATTTCAGAATTTCAGCAACTTAAAAGGTCTCAAATATCCATTGGGAATTCAGAAATTTTGGCCCCTTTGCATCTTTGTGGAATTTTTGGATGCTCAAGTACAATAGAGCATCCTGAATTCCATCTTGTCTGGGAAATCAATTAGGAATTTAGGAATTTTCCAAATAAGAATTCCTTGAATTCTAGCAAAGAAAAAGGCCTTAAAAGGAGAAAACTTTTGGAGAATTTAAAACTCTTCAAAATATAAATTCTAAGAATTCTAATAAAGAAACTGCTCCATGTGTTGTGTATGGAGCATTTCAAATTCCAAATACTCAACCTTCTAAAATGTCACTTTTGACCTTTACAATTCTTTAGCGTCTTGGGATTTAGAAAATTTGAAGGTCAAAAGGTGATATTTGAAGAGGTTGGGCTTTTGAAATTTCACTAACAAACAGGTTTTATCAATGCATTATCATCCATAGAGCCTTATTCCTCAATTTGAGGTTTTAGACGACCATAAGCCCTGAAGTTCCTAAGCTAATTGCTTTCCTTGGGTGTGGCTTCTCTTATGCTTCAATCATTTTGTGTTTATGTATAAATATGTTTCAAATTTTTGCCTTAGTTTAATATTTTATGGATTTTTTTTCTTTTTTTGTCATTTCCTCTCCAGAATTTGAAAAAAAAAAAAAAAGAACTCTTTTTGTCATCCCCAAATTAACATGATATGATTTTAATGATGACTTAGGAATAACTTTAAATTGGATTTACCTGTGCCTCATACAAGCAGCTGAAGGTTACAAATATCAACTCAAGCTTGTCTTCCCTTTCTTATAAAAACCAAAAAAAACAAAAAAACTCAAGCTTGTCTTGGAGCATGTGTAGTTCCAGCTACTTTTAACCCATTTTTCAAAGAAAAAGTCTAAATGGACCGAATTCGGGATCGAATCAGCACGTGGCATTTGTGGTGTGAGAGAGAGAGAGAAAAAGTTCTGGGGGAGCGTGAGAGAAAAAAGGCATAGTGTACAGTTCGGTCGGGACTGAATTCGGGACGTGTAGCACATTTGTTTTTCAAACTCTTCTTCTCTTCCACCGCTAAATCTAGCCAATGGTGGACCATTTAAAAATACATGTACAAGTATGATAGAAAAGATAAGAAAAAAATTGAATAATCTAGAGTGGGGCAACAAACTCAACAACCTAAAGGGCACATGAAATATGTTCGGAGGCCATTCTTTACATTGTGATTTGTGAAGCAAACAAGTGCTAAATATGTCAAAATATATATTCTGTAGTCTTCAAAGTTTTGAATAAGTTGACGATGTCGTTGATGGCAAAATAGTCTATGCATATCTAGATGGGGAATATGTATGATGGGCGCCTTTAATTTAAGGAAATTTTTTTACATTTTTTTATAGCCTTGCTCTTCTTTGACAGTGAGATTGAAAATTTTCTTTGGAGATGATGTTAGATGACACAGTAGTTTTTCAGGTGCATGAAAATTGGTGACATTCACATACCAAGGAGTGATGAGGGGAGCCGTTGGCATAACGGAAAGTACTTACTATTGCAACTTTGAGGTTGCAGGTTCAAATCACCTTGCTGTTAAAATATTTTTTAAGAAAAAATCAATAATCAATCGACGTGCATCGCAGTGACAAGGAGGGTACACTATATTTTTATTTGAGTATGCAGGGGCATTTGGTAACTCTAAAAGAAACTCTTATTTTCTAATTTTGAGCTTATTTACATGTCAGAGCATTTGGTAAAGCTCTAATTGTGTTTTCTAATTTAGAGTTTATTTGCAAATTAGAGCTTTTGCTTAAAAGAAAAAAAAAAAGCTAAGTGGGTCTTTTTTTTCAGAGATTTTTTAGCTAAAGAGGATGGAGATAGGCAATTCAAAATTTACAAGTATTTTGAATGAAAATAATCTCATTAACTATTCAAAATGAAAAAAAAGGTAGTTTCTACATTGTAATTTATAAAAGGCGAGCCCCAATTACCACAATTTCTAAAGGTGGTCTCCAATATAAATAAGAATTTCTTTTTATAATTTTGCCAAACACACTAATTAGAAATTGAAACCGAAAAATAATCTAAGCTTTATTTCATACCTTATAAAGAGACATTCCATTCTAGCCCCCACAAAAGAGAGAGCTACTACTTTGAAAATTCATTTGATGTGTCAAATTAATCTCTCATTCAATCTACTCAGGATTTGACAAAGATGCACTGGACAAATTGGATGGCTCTTTGTAAGAAGACCGAAAAGTTTCCTGTGGGAGCAAGCACAAGACACAAATGCATATAGCAAAGAACAAGTTGTTTTCAGGGTGGAGACAATGAAGCAGAGGTAAAGTGATACACCCCAAACTACCAACCAACAAAGACAACAAGAGGATGGAGATGTTGGCCTCACAACTAAGAATTCGCTTCCTAATTGCCTTGGCCCTTGACCACAATTTTTCATACAAAGGCCAAAAGGGGATGGTTTCTATTTCAAAACTCTCAATCATAACTCTATATTTCTTTGATTTACATCTTTTATATAAATAAAATTATAAAAATACGATCTAAATCTTTCGACTCCCACATGAAAGTGATTTAATCTCATAATGAAAAGTTAATCTCGTAACGAAAGCCATTAACTTAATAAACATCTGATTAATGATTGTAAAAGAAAGCATTAATTTGAAACAAGAGGTTATGCACTTCTAGAGTTAGATTGTATCATAAACACCATTTGTAGAGTCTCAGCTCTCAACCATGGGTCGAAACAGTCTCTCTTGGTTGGAGAAAACTTTCCTTACGATATGTTTCTTTACATGAGGGGAAGAGTAAAGTAAAATAAAATGTCAAATCAAAAGAAAAAATTAAAGAGTCTAAAATAAAAGGCACTAAATGACAAAAGTTACTCCCTTTCGAATCAAACATGGACACTCCGTGATAAAGATCTGCAGCTTCAATCATTTTCGACATATAACTCAACACACAAAAGATGGTTGGATATTTTCTTCCTTCTCCTTGTTGCTACTGTTGGCATCACAAATTTATTCAAAGGAGGAAACCTTTATATGCGAAGGATTATATCCAAATAGCCCACTTATAGACCAAAACAATATGCCCAATTAGACCTTATAAGACTAGTCATAGTTAGTGAAGTACTCCAAACATTTTGAAAATTTATACTGTGTGGATGTAAGCAGTTGAGACTGAGAATTGTTGCTAGCTAGTTTAACGTTGTTCATGAAAAAGTACAGATAACAGTAGAACCAAGGCAAAAAAATCTTAAAAGAAAGCTTAGGTTTGGATGCGTGAGGATTGTTAGAAATAGAGAATTACATAGACAAGATTGGATGGATCGCCTGAGTCGCAGGTCATGCTTTCCTTACGATTAGGTTAACATCCATTGGGAGGATATCTAGAATTTTAAATTTGCAATATAACCGTTGTGAGGAGTTTTTACAGTGGTGGCCCAACAAACTACAAAATCAAATTAGGGACTCTTCAATTATGAAGTAACACTTAATCCAAGCCCAAGCCCAAGCATACCCCATGGTCAAGGGACCATGAAAATTAACTTAATAAGGTTAGTAAAGGAAATATATATAACTGACAATTTTCTTTCATTAATATCTGATGTGGGAACCTAGTAATGAAGCCTAAAATGTTCCCTAATTACTATTTTAAAAATGTTTGAGAATTTTTGAACACTCCCATACAATTTTCAAAATCTCAAGAATTTAACTCGTTTATTAAACATTAAAATACCTCCTTTAACCCCATTAGTGTCTGAGCATCTGGAAAATATCAAACAAAAACTATAAATTTCCCTCAACCAACCTGCCCCAGCACCTCCTACATCAATTATGCCTTCCAAAGACTCCCTATGGATTGGAGTGTCAATGGCATTCATTAAACAAAAAAGAAAAAGAAAGGAAAGGGAAAACTACTAGAAGTCTAGAACCACTCTATTTTTATATGGATTGCTTTTCATGGTCCAAGTCCTCATGGATTTATTGCGAACGGTCAAACAGAAGCGCCCAATTATTATATATTATAGGATTCGGTTCGATTTTGAAATTAAGCATTTAATTAAAAATTTGAGCTCAAATTTCGCAGTTGATTGAGAAATTGAAGCTCAATTGAGATTTCAATTTTGCTAAGAGATTTCAATTTTGCTAAGAGATTTTAGGGATTTAGATGGAGAGCCAATCTAACTCTTCTTTTTTAAAGATGCCGATCTAATTCCATATTTTTAACCTCTACTACGTTCTTCTTGTACTCAATTGTACAATTCAAATGAAAAAGATGCTTAAAATCTCTCCTTTTCTAAATTCTCTCCCCCTCCCACAATAGCCAGACTCCCATACTTCTCTTTTCACCGATCTTCTTCCTCTTTCTCTCGTACTAGCGGAAAGCCCTGTGTGATGCACGGTTAAATTCTTATAAATTTTTTTATAAATTAAAAATAGTAACTAAATTGAATTACTATTAATTTAAACACATGGAGCTGGTGAATAGGTAGATGATAAGACAGTTTCTTTAAGACCATCCAAATGCATATCAACGTGGGAAACCAAGGAGTTTTCCTTGAGGGGGGCATTTTTTAGTTTAAAAAATAGTTTCTTAAACAAAGGGGTTTTACGTCAAATTATTCTTATCTTAGATTTAAATAAAGTTGAGAATTTTAAATTGTAACATCAATTGAAAGTTTCAAAATTTCATCATAATTAATCCAAAATGTCATCAAACTAATTCATTAGCATGCTATGTGTGGCATCAAGTGACATAGCCCTTGGTAGAGGGGCCCTTTTTTCTTAACTACACAATATTCATCACATAATTGCAAAAGTTAATATACTCTTGCAGATATGTTCACTTTCAACCTACTTATTTGATGAAAAATGGAAAGAACCAACCAAAATAACATTTCAACCCATGTCTTTAAATAAAGTTCTAAACAACACGAATTTCCAGAACCCCTAAATAAAAAAAAATCCCCAGAACCATCACTCAAAAAATTTTTGGTAACAAACATCTAGAACAATTAACCCCCAAAATAAATAACCATTACTAATCTAATAATATAAATGTCAAGCACTAACCTAGGCCAGCAAAAGAACACATAAATCATTAAGGATCTATATCCAAATAACGATAGACTCATGTCAAGATTTAAAGTATTAACATGATTTGGAGTGGTATAGTTTGATTATGAAACTCCACAACACCAAATTCCCAACGCCGAAAACCCATAATTTTTTTATTTGACAAAAGTAGTATTTTCCGTCAAGCTTTCCCAAAATCACAATCTATCTGATTAGAGCATTAACATAGATTCATTCGCAGTCAATTTTCCATTAATCATGTCTATATGAGTCATATAGGATAGAATCATTGGCAATCAATTTCCCATTAATCCTCTCTCTATATAGAGTCATGAGCTCTCATGAAAACTAAATGATAAATAAATAAATGGACAAAAAGTAATGGAATTACAACTTGTGTAAAGCGCCGAAGACAGGAGACCCTAAACAAAGAGAAGAAGAAAGGATGTATTGAACTCGAAGATGAAGAGGGGCATGACTATGGTAGCAGCGTGGGTGATGATGCTAACAGATAGCGTGCGGATCTAGAAATCCTCTTTCACTTTCGGATACGTTTTTAGTTTCTTCTACTCATCAGTCTGTCCATCACAACGAACGGACAATTGGATTCAATTGATTAAAAAGCTTCTAATCTCTTGCTAATGAAATGGATCATCCAAGAGTATCTGCATATTTGCCTTACGTTCCTTCTCTCTCTTCTTCTTCTTTTCCATTTTCTACCCATTCATCCTTTTTTAAGCTTTCTATTTCCCTTGAAAATCCTTCTTTGTAATATTATTATTAGTCATTGGAGTGAGAGAAGAGCTGCAACCCCCCAGCCCAACTATTTGAAAACCGAAGACTCGTAGAGATTGAGTGCGTTGAATCGAATCCAAGGGGTTTTAAAACTTCATTAAAGAAAGCGCCATTTCGGTACAGCAAAAGGCGCTTCAGGAATGATAGGCCATTTGAGAAAGAGAAAGAGGCAACCTGTAATGCCCCACCCTTCACACATGCATGATATTGTCCGCTTTAGCTCATGGGCTACTCAACCAGATGACCTGGCCCAAGCGCATCCAATCTTGCCTCACGGTTTTGCTTCTGATGGGCCTCAACCCATCAAAAGGCCTCATGCAAAGAAAGGGTGTAAGCTCTACATATAACCCCATTCACTTTCCTCTCTATAGTCGATGTGGGACTCCGGGGAGTCACAATCCACCCTCCTTAAGGCTGCACATCCCTGTGCAGTAGCCTGCCAGTCTCTGTAACCTACCAGCCCTCTTGGCCCGCCAACGTAGAGACCCGCTCACGGTAAGGGACCCACACTCGAACTAGTCGAGAGTCGGCTCTGATACTATTTGTAACGCCCCACCCTTCACACATGCATGATATTGTCCGCTTTAGCTCATGGGCTACTCAACCAGAGGACCTGGCCCAAGCGCATCCAATCTTGCCTCACGGTTTTGCTTCTGATGAGCCTCAACCCATCAAAAGGCCTCATGCAAAGAAAGGGTGTAAGCTCTACATATAACCCCATTCACTTTCCTCTCTATAGTCGATGTGGGACTCCGGGGCGTCATACAACCGTAAAAGAAGATAACCGATGAAGAGTGCCCATTCAAATTGCTGACGTGGCTTAAGGAGGAGCCAACTTTATCTAGATTTCACAATCATTTACAGCTTTCAAGAGAAAGAATGGAGTTATCTTCTTTTGTTTTCCTCTTTCTATTTGATCTATAACTTCTATTTATTTTTATTAGGGGTGTAACGGTTCGGTTAACCGGTTAATTTGGGAAAACTGTTAACCGAACCGTAACCGCGGTTTTCTGCATTTTAAAACCGTAACCGTAACCGTATATACAAAAACTGTAGAAACCGTAACCGCGGTTAACCGAATTAAACGGTTCGAATACGGTTAATAACCGTAGAAACATAAGGGGATAAATGTAAATGATTGAAGTTAAAATGACACATAAGGAGCAATTGGATAAAAATCCCATTGATTAGAAATCTTTATTATACGGTTAACCGTACGTTTACAGTTTCTTATTTTTTCTTTTATTTGTAAACGGCACGGTTAACCGCATACGGTTAACCGAACTGTATCATACGGTTTGGTTCGGTTAATAACCATGAATTATTATGGAAAACCGTAACCGAACCGAATCATGCAGTTTTTGAATTTCATTAACCGTAACTGTAACCGAACCGTGAAATACGGTTATTAACCGCGGTTCGGTTCGGTTAGACGGTTTTTCAATTTTTTTTTACACCCCTAATTTTTATACTTCCAAACAACCACACTGACTTACTAGGTTTAGTTTCATGTTTTGTTTTCTCTGATGGGATTTCTTAGGAAGTTAGGGAAAGCTCCATACATGAAGATGGCAAAGGGGAATGAATGTTCCCAATTCAAAGGTTGTCTTCTCATTTGTTTGAGTCATGATTCAATGCTACTCAATTGGGTTTTGTGTTTTGCAGTTTGCTTGACCTACCCATGCACATGCATGGAGAAGTGCTTACGGCCAAAGAGACAAAGGAGGCGAACGACTAAGGACTAAGGAGTAGTCGACTAAAACTGCTATATGCAATCATAATCTTAGTAGATTGATCATTCATTAATTGTGTTATCCAAGTATGAATTGAAATATTTAATTCATTTCAAACAAAGTAAAGGTCTCACATGTTTAAAATTATCCAACTATTTGCTATCTCAATATAATTTAGGCAATATTTTTAAGTCTTTTATTTTTTATATTATGAATTATATTGCCCGTGCTTATCGCGAGCATATTTTGCTAGTATCAATTAAACATTTTTGCCCAAATATTTATTCCTATTATTTCATCATATCCATCTGATGATGGGCCTCCAATATAAAATTAAAACAAATCAGTCCAACCATCCATTTTACAAGTCCATGATTTGATTGGAATTTGCCAAGGTCATTCAATTAAGATGAGTCTTGGCCCTGTTGGGCCATATACAATCCATCATAGCCTCCTTATGGGAATTTGTCCCCTATGGTATTCCCGCACATATCCGTGTGAGAAATTCTGTGAGTGTCAATTAAAAGGGATTTGCTTTTGTGGATGGTGGAGGTTGAAAATCCTACATTTAGGGGTGAAAATCTGGGCTGGGCCGCCCAGGCCCAGCTGGCCCAGCACGAAAAAAACTGTGCCTGGGCTGCTAACTTGATCAACGGGCCGCACAACACGGTCCGGTTTTCCCTCCTGGGCAGTGCTGGGCCAGAGGTCCTTGGACCTCGGTATAGCATGACACAACACGGAAAATATCCGTGCCATGTTGGGCCAGGGAGCCTGGGTCACAGCACGGCATGGCACATATATATAAAAAATTTAATTTTTTATATAAAAAATAAATGTTAAAATAATTAAAGAGTTATTATTCATTTGTAAATTAGCTCAATGTTTGTGCATTTGTTTTAATAGTTTCAACTTTATTTCAAGTTAAGAACTCCTAAAAGTCCATAAAGTCTCTTTCAATTTATATAAAAGAAATTAAAAAAGATTTAAAATAAAATTAGAAGAGGCATGTGGGCTGGCCAATGGACAGCACGGATAAATCCGTGCCTTGGGCTGTACTAGGGTGAGCCACAGCTGCCTGGGCACGGCATGACATGGCTGGGCCCGCCTTACCTGACACGGCCCAGATTTCATGCCTACATACACAACTCTTGATTTGGGACTTCAATAAGTGAAAACTCAACAACTCCTTACATTGCCCGTCCTTAGCCTTGGGCTGTGCCTACCTACACTACTTTTTGTCATATCAAATTTTTATTTTTATTTTTATAACGGTATGAGATCCAAGCAGCTGTGGCATGTTCTACCTTGAAGGCCCATTATCTCAGAAAACACTTGTCGACCATCCTCATGATTTGATTGGCTGGACCTATTGTGAACCATGATGTTCAGATCCGACTCTTTTATGGCAGGGATACGCCATGGATATGAAAGGGACATGAATTTTATACATAAAAATTAAAATATTGAATACGATATCACTCGATACATTACCAGTTTGAAGTATCCAGGGATCATAGGTTGCAAAAAGTGGGCTGTTTAGAAAACGGCTAATCAACATTGGACTCTTTTGTATTGCTAAGATTGTACATCTAATTTGACCTTTTGGACCATGGCATCCATTTGTAGAACCTATCTTATCTAGGGTTGGATGTGTTCACAAGAGGTAAAAGAAAGAAAAAAAAAAAAAAAAAAAAGAGGTGGAACATCGTATATTTCTTAGATAATAAGTGTCGGACCGGCTAGTCCTGGGCTGTAGCTTAGCTAGCTAAAAACATAGGTGTGTGTGCGAGGTTGAATTCCCAAATGTAGCAATAGAAAAATGTGTAGGACCTAGCTTGAATTCCACACATGATATCAGGAGGAAAGAATATTAATTAAAGAACGGTGAAACATCATATATCTTAGAATGTAAACAATGAAGCTCTGTAATTTGAGGTTTTGTATGATCTTTCGGCAAAGAGTATTCTTTTTTTTCTTTTTTCCTTTTTTTTGATAACGTAGGGTTCTTAACCCTTTGGACCACAATAATTTCTACGGGCCCAGGAGAGAAAGCCAGGTAAAATTCTCCCTTGCCCTAGTGTGATAGTGCATTAAAGACTATCTAGCAGCTCTACTGTGTAGCCTTCTCTTATAGAGATCAGATTCCTGCTTTTGTCTCATTTTCGGTCAGATTAGCTAATTCCAATGTGCATGGTAAAGTTTTACTTTGGTTTCCAACTGCTTTGGAACGAATTAATGGTGCTATTGCCTTAGCAGAGACCGACAGTTGATCAAAAGGTATAAAGCATCAGATCATCGATTTAATTGCAAAAGTCGCATGGAGCATTGATCTAATGGTGGATGAGCATCACCTCATTGACCTGCTGTAGATAATTCTCAGGATCATTGAGTAAACCACAATTGAGATGTAGATCATGACCTAATGGTAGAATGCTCCAAATGCTAGAATGATGTGCAAGGGACAACCAGCAGAGCAGGCCCGTGCTAAGATTGGGCCAGTTAAAAACATATAAATGGTAAATTTTCACTTTATTTGGGTTGGGAAAATAATGAAAATTGTTTAAATTAAATTGCAAATTGAGGATTTTACGGAAAAACTCGCAGAATTTAGCCATTCCTCGCGAAAGTTCCCTGTAGATTGTGTAGTACAAACGGGGCCTGTCAGGACCTTCTTTTTTTTCTTTTTTTTTTTCAATGGGAGCGACGCTAGCATCACTCGTGTATGATAGTACACAATTTTCTTAAAACACAAAACTCTCTTTATTTCTTCTTCCTCTTATTTTTACCTCTTCTCCCATCTATTTCTCTATTTCCTCCACTCCACTTTCTCCCAATCATCTTGCAAAACTATCACGTGCTTTATAAAAAGATTTCTACCGACCGGCATACTATTTCTTTTTTTTTTTTTTTTTTTCATGTTCTCAAGATTTATGTTGAAAAGAAAAAGAGAGGGGAAAGACGAAAAATCAAAATCATGTAAAGCTTACCCTCAACTCATGAACCCATCAATGAGAAAACAACTTTTCCACCCATATGAACAGTGGAAAAATTGTATTCGCAGCCCAGCCATATGAAAAGTGAAAAACTTGTAGTCGCAGCTTTTCAACCCATATGAACAGTGGAAAACTTGTATTTACAGTCATTCCACCCATATGAAAAGAGGAAAATTTATATTCGCAATTTTTCCACCAATATGAATAGTGGAAAACCAGTATTCAATAAGGAGAAATGGAAAGGAGCATTGAAAAAGAAGAGCGTTGCTCAAATTTTTCTAGGCGACGCTTTCGTCGCTCAAAAAAAGTAAAAAATAAAATAAAAAAAATGGTGGGAAGACCGAGTTTGTGCTATATAATTTGCAGGGACCCTTCGCGAGAACTGACCAAATTTTGAGATTTTTCCCGTAAAATCCTCTTGCAAATTTCACTTCCATTTTTTTTAAAACTAATATGATTATTTGGGGCCTATAATATTTTGATATATTTTTTACTTTCTTAGTTATTCGTTTTGGTGGGTTCTATAGTTCTCATTGTCATTTAAATTGATTTTTGATGAAATGATTCCGTATCATTCAAAATACAATAAAAAAGATCCAAAAACCTTTATGGATTAGTATTTACAGATATAGTGGCACTGATTTTGTTGATTTTGATGATTAATAAGAGATAGTTTTATGAGAATTATAGAGAGGCCGGCCTCATAGTAAATCCCTAATTCTTGCTCCATTTCTAATTGTCGCTCCATTTCGAGAAGGCTTATTACATCATTCACTCTTCATGCCTTCTCTCCCCTGACACTTCCTGCTTCCCCTGCCTTCTCTCATATTCAAGCCTTCATGACTTCCCTCCCCTACAGTTCCTAATACCCCTGATACTTCCTGCCTTCTCAAGCCCGTGTTGCACTTAAACTTAATGTGACCCATATACAGTCGATGGCACATTGACATCCAAAAAAAGTAAAAATAGTTTAGAATTCGAAGATCTCTATTTATGCTTTTAGATAGTTCGCAATGACACTCATCCAACAAATAATGCCCTTCTAGTCCCTTCTATATAAATTTCTACATATCCCTATCTCAACCCCACACCTATCCATAATACTCTAGAATACTCTATAAATCTTTACATATTCCTACAAATTAAAAGAACACACCCTACATATTTACACAATTTTATATCACAGTAGGCCTTCTAGATATATAAAACCCTTGAAGATCTTGGTGATCAATTAAGATCCATCTGTTGCATGTCCATACGGTCATGTATGCAGTCCGCTTCTCCGCCTAGTACCAGTGCAACAGGCCTGCGTTGGGAATGATAACAATAATTAAAATTTTAATTAATAATATTTATAAATATTTAAATAAATTATAAATTGAAATTAACATATAATTCACATTACAAATACAATTAAAACCAACCTTCATAACTCAAAGTTTTAAAAGAAAAAGTAATTAAAATGACCCAATCGAATTATTTAATACGTGATAATGAAAGAATGACTCAATTACATAAAGAAAATGTGTCGAAGAAAAAGAAAAAGTTGAAGAGTAATTATGAATAATATAATATATGATGAAGCATAAAATATATAAAATAATAATCAGTTTGAGTTGTTGATGGTACGAATACGAAGACTAAATTAATTTATAATAACTGTTCATGCTTGGAAGACTCTATCTGTTACTTGGTCTATCATCTTTATTTTTCGCGTGTTATTGTTTCTTTGATTAGGTATATTTATTATTTAGTTAAATTTGTAAATATAAATGATGATGAAAACATTTTTGATAAAAATGAAAACTTGTGAGAGAAATTTTAAGGATATGGGAGATTTTAGGGAAGATCAAGTAAATAGTGAATATTTTAGTACCTTGGTTTGATTATATGTGTGCTTAGGCATAAATTAAGCGTCTTTTTCAAAGTTAAATGTGAATTTTAAAATTAATTGGCTTCCACGAGGGGGCCCACGAATTAATCCTACCGTTGAAAAAAAAATAAGGAGAAAAAAGTAGCAAAATACAGTCTATGAAAGTGGCCCTACTAAATTATGAGTTTGGGAAAAAAAAAATCTAGCTTTCACAATGGGACACAGATATTTATTTATTTAAATTAGTAAATGTAAATGACAATAAAACAAATTGTGGCAAATATGGAAACTCATGAGATAGATTTTACGGAGTTCGGAGATTTTAGGGGAATATCAATTAAATAGTAGATATTTTAGGACCTTGATTTGCATACATTTTTGCTTAGGCATAAATTGAGTGTCGATTTCAAAATTAAATGTGGGTATTGAAATCAATTGGCTCCACAATGGGCCCCATAAATTAATCTTACTGAATATTAAAAGAAAAATAAAGAGAAAAAAGTAGCAAATACAGCTTATGAATGCGGCCCTCCTAACTTGCGAGTTTGGAAATGAAAAAAATCTGGCTTTTATAATGGGATCCATAGATTGTTCGAACTTGAAAAAGGAAAAAAAGAAGGAAAAAACGGCTTTCAAAGTGGGCACCATATAATGATCAAAAACAACAAAGAAGAAGCTAAATGTGATCTATAAGTATGCCCTAAATCTTTACATCTTAGACCTTACGTGAGAGTTCCACAAATTGATTTGCAACAAAATTTAGTACATACATTCCACCTATCGTTAAAATTATAGCCAACTTGATTTCTGTATTTTTCATTAGTCTGTAGGGCCCACTGTCAAAGCCAAAGGGCCTTTGTTTTTTTTTTTTTTTAGTTTAATAATATGTGGGGCCCTTGAAGATAAATGGTTAATATAATCTAGGAAAATTATTTTGGGAGGACCAAATAGAGGTTAGGCAAGTATGTTATTTAAAGAATATCCTGATTTACATTGAGATATTTTGAAAAGTTTGTTGGAAACTTTTGAAGAGTATTGGAAAGTGTTAAAACTTCTAGAGCATGCCACGTGTCACTCTCCCACGAAGAGGATGCTGTTATTATATATACTAGTGTGAGAGGACCGTGTTAAAAAAAGAAAAACACAAAAAAAAAAAAAAAAAAAAAAGATTTGTAGAGAAAGCAAGATGAAGGAAGGAGTAAGGAAAAGATAGAGATTTGGACCGATTAGATGGGCCCATAATGATATAGTGTTGGCCTAGTGGTCAGGAATAAACAAAGTTAACAACACCAAGCTATAGAGATTTAGGTTAAGATCTTAATTTAATTAAAGTCAAATTATTGATGGAGAACATACCAACGCTACAAAAATTATTGTATTTAAAAATCTAAGATAATAACACTAAAACTATGACATAAAATTAAATTAGTATATTTAACTACAAAAACTAATGTTATTTCAACTTTAATTTATTATTAATAGTAATGTTAAGTAAAAGTCAATTTAAAATTTTAATGTGGTAATATCAACATTAATAATTTACATCACATCTTATATCATGTTTATTTCATGCTCTGCGACTATGAATCATCATTCGATTGCATGCCGGATTATAAATAAGGGAGTGGGCTTTATGGAGCAAGTGTATATTACTTAATTCAAGCTATGCGGCATCGCTTGATTGCGTGCTGGATCGTAAATAAGGGAATGCACCGGAAATATAACATGGACACTTGATTGGACCATGTTATGGAGTCAATTGATAATGCTAATTCTTGTTACCTTTTAAAGAAAAGTCCTAAGCCGTGTGTACTCTAACATGGGAGGATGTTATACAAGTAGCCTGCATGTGCGGTTGTGCTCCATGGGGCCCACTTGATCCTATTCTTGATCGGTGCAGCCCCTTAGATGCTCTTTTCATCCCATGATCTGGCATTGAGACTAATTTTACAATATTGAAACATTTACTCACCATTGGATTGAATCTTAAAAAAAAAAAAAAAACACTCTTATTAAGACACTATTAAGTTTCAATGCGGTTAAATTAGGGGCTAGAGTAATTTGATGGGTCTGATTTTTTTTTTACTCCCTTTTGTTCAAATGAATGATAGACATGTATTTAAGAAAGTGAGCCCCATAGGGTGAGGAAGAAAAAACCTGAGGATCTGAATGGGGACGCGGTTAATTATATCCTTGTTCTGGAAAGATATGTTTAAGAGTCTACAAGGCTTTGATGAGGTTGCTGAAAGCATCATCAGCCTATGAACCCTGCTTGAAAGTTTAACTTACTTATTTTGAGATTCATTGATCCAAGTATACTCATATTCGGCAACTTCAATTTTGCACTTGATACCAATCTGATTCCTGACACATGGTCAAATTTTGTTCCATTTAAACACATTGAAAAGGCAATGATCTTAATCTAGATACACCATCTCAGAGGTTGTAAGTTCGAAACTGCACTACCACACTGGAGCTACAAGGGGAGTTTACCCGGCTTCCCTCTGGGCCCGGTGGGATTAGTCCAGCCCAAAGGGTTGGAAACCCTCTGATAGCAAAAAAAAATAAATAAATAAAAATCTAGGTACATTTTAGTTCCACCTCCTATCAACCCGTTTGACTCCCGGTATAGTGGTGCAACTTGGGTTGTGTTAAACCCAAATCCATGTGTTCCAACCCAATTGAAAGTGAAATTCAAGTTGGGCTTGTTCAAGTTTGGGTTTGGGTTTGGGCTTGGGCTTGGGCTTGGACTTGGGCTTGGGCTTGAGAATCCGTAGCCTTAAGAGTTGGAAATAAATAAACCACAGGGCTTCCAATCAAAATACACATCAGCCCAATCAAAATACACATCAGCCCACAAGCGGTTTTGCTTTTTGGTGAAAAGACTGAAAAACCTTCTATCTATCCGCAAATGTAACTTGGCTAATGTAGCGCATTTTTATTGGAAGCTCCGTTATTTATTTATTTATTTCAGGCCTTAGGTGACCCAAGCACTAAATTAGATCCCATATGGAATTGGGATTGGATTTGGGCTTTGATGAGGGACACCCATTTTTAGAAAGTTTCAAGTACAAAATCCCTCAACATTGTAGTGAGGGACACTCCTTTTTGGGAAGTTTCAAGTACAAAAAAGTAAACACCCTTGTGGCCCAAGGTGGTAGCACTAGTGGACTCAACCTTTGATTCCTGAAGAAGGGGGAACCGGGAGTCGATACCAAGACCTCTCGCTTTGGAAAATAGAGGAACCGTGGTCCTGACCACTCGGCCAACCCCTTGCGGTTACTATACATGTTGATATCAACAAATATTAGGCCAAGAAAGGCAACTCTGTGTGGGGTCACACAAGGTGACTAATGTGGTTCTCAAGCTTTATACCCACACAAAAAAACAAAGTGGTTATCAAGCAACTAAGAAAGGGCAAGTCATTGATATGGGCCCACTTAAATGACATGGACCCCACTACAATTACCAACAAATGAGTAGGTTAAAAAGGGGCACTAGTCGGTCTACATACAAACATAAGTAGTTACTAACCACAAGTAACAACCTGTCTCCATAGATGGTTGATTTAGATGATCTAACCACTACTCTTCATTGTTAAGTTCTCTTTCTTATCTTTCTATGTATTTTTCAAGTGACGTATAAGCAAACCCATCATGATCATACTGACTAACCTCTCTCTATCCCTCCCTCTCACACGCAATCACAAAGTTCATCTCTCCTTACAAATTACAATATGCTAAAAGAAACAAGAAAGTTGAGACAATCTAAGAGAGTACATATTGCAATGGTTAGATCAATAACCATCCATTGAAAGAAATGGAGCATATATAAGGCTCCATCATTCCTTAATGATAAGTTTAAGGTCCCCAAAATGACCAAGAAGACTAAGATTACATTTAAACCAGACAGGTCGAGCATGCTCACATTGAAAAAGGACATGAACCATAGATTGCTCTTTCTTTTCACAAATATGACACAAAGCATTAATTTCTAATGTTAAATTTCGTATGTGAAAATTTAAGTACCGGAAGAGCATCTCTCAAATATTTTCATCCAAACAAAAGTATTCTTTAAGGTTAAGGAATTCTCGACAGCCCCCCCCGCCACTTAAAATTGCTAATATTATTGTTTCTCGGAATGTTGTCTTGCATAAAACCTTATAACATGCAGATTTGGTTGATTGATCACCATTTTTAGAGTAGGTTCAATCTCTTTTTGATGGGGTGTTTGCTATGGGGGATGTAAATTCTAATGACATCAGATGTTTGGGGGCTTTACTAACGGAGTTGAGTGAAGTAAAGATTATTTTGAAGAGATAGGAAAACATATGTGGATTGTGATGGTATTTTATTTTTTGTTTTTTGGTGTAGAATTTTTTTGACTTTTTTGTATAGACAAGTGGATTTTTTTTTTATTTTTTAGTGGAGAAAGTAGGTTGCTTTTTTACTTTTTTTTTTAATAATTATGGTGGGAAATTTGAATTAAAGTACTTTTGATGTGACATTTTTTTTTTTTGAGAAATGGGACTTCACTTTACTTGACTCTATTAGTAGAGTTGCCAAACAAGCGGATGTAGTCGAAGGTACTTTTAATCAGAGATCGATGTCCCATCTATTGTTGCCATTCCATAGATCTCTAACGAGGAGGTTGGGAATGGCCTCTGGAATGTAGTGCAATTTACACATTAACCAAAAATGACTGGTTTAGGCCTTGGTTGGAATGGGGGCATCTACTATAAGTACACTAAAAAAAATGTCAGCTGGGATAGCTTAGGAAGGAACATAAGGATTAAGAATGAAGTTTCTAACCAGTAAAAATTGTGCCTAACATTAATTGGTATGGTCAATTCTAAACACTTTAAATAGTTGAGAGACAGGTGAGAATCAACTAAACTCATATAGAATTATGTGGAATCACTAATGATTTGACTGATTTTACTTGATTTATATGTTTTCATTGTTCACCTATTTGAGGCAGGAATCTGGGCAATTTGGACTCAACAATATTCCAGGAACAATCAATTTGCACTCCTAGTCTCTGGAACAAACATTGTGACTTCTTACCCAAGTGGTAAGGGTTGTTAGTTCTCACTTGGCTGTCTAAGATATGAACCTTGGATGCTCCACCTTTTTTGAGTTTACAAGCTTCCTTTCCCACGTGTTCGGACTCTCACCTCGGATGTAAACCCTGGCTAGGTTACCAAAAAAAGAAAATTCAACCAAAATCTAGAAAAGTATTGTATAAAAATTACATTCTCAGACCTTTATATTCTATTTTATTATGTGACTGTTATCTAAATATCGTAAAATCAATTAAAAATGAAAATCTTCGATATAATATTTTTAAATATTTAAAAGATATTTTAACAAAACAGAACAAAAACAATGTAATATATTGGTAGCAATACCAATATATCATACATCAGCCAATATGTGGAGGTTTCATCTTTGGCAATAATGCAAAATAAATAATAAAAGGGTTTCTAGGGAAAATATCCTTTAAATTAACCCTTGTAAAATGATGGAGGGACCAAATATTTAACATTGACATCTGAGGGCCTCCCTCCACTTTTTTTTTTTTTTTTTTGGACATTTGTGGCCTCTGGAATTAGGGGTTTAAGGGGCATTTTTCCATAAAATTGCAATGATAAAATAAGATACTACTTAAAAATAATAACAATAGTAAAAAATTAATAAGATACAAAAAAAAAAAATCACATAGATTGAAATGGCAGTTTAGTTGTCCATCTGGATCCGACGGTCCACATCAATAGATTGCTTAATATCATGATCCACATGCTTATCAAGAGAGTCAAACTTCCTGTTTATTCACTAATTGTAGCTGGCCCACATTCCTTGGTGCTTTCATCAGTAATTTTCAAGCTTTAGGGGCAATATTATGCGCAAAGGAAGGCCTAAGCATCACAAATGCCTATGTAGGCTTTCTAGTCAAGTAAAGTGAGTTGGGTCATGGAGTGAGAAAGTGGTCACCCTCTTCATCATCAAACCAAAACATAACTATAAATCCTCAAGACAAAAAAGTTCGGTGGGAGAGACATAAAGGTGAACTGTGTCTCTGGGAAGGACAAGATGCCAAGTGTTTTTGGAGGAAAAGAAATGGACAAAAAAGGATTAAAAGCAAGGAAGTAGAAACAAGTCATTTGGGTTACAGGGTGTGTTGAGGGGGTGGAGAGGGAGAGTTATAAGAGTAGCACATCACTCCTTCTCCTTTAATAAAGGACAAGATGGTGTGTAGGAGTCTATTCGTTGGCCAAGGTACAAATGCTCATACCAACCCTCTTTTTTCTTCTTTTAATCCTTTTCCTTCACTGTATTTGATACTTTGAATAAGGTTTTGTTACACACATTTTTGTAACCTAAATGAGATAAGATATATCTTCCTCAGTCTAGATTTTGTTTTAGAGTGTTTCTTTCTGGAGTTTCTTGTTAGCATATCCTTTTTTTTCTCATGGGTAGCTTTAAAAGTGGATTGCATTTATTAGTAGTCTTCCAAGATCGAATACTCTTTTACATTTACAATATGGAGAGAGAGGGAGAGAGAGAGAGAGAGAGAGAGAGAGAGAGAGAGAGAGAGAGAGATTTGTCAAGAACCTATGAAATGGATGGCATATGAAGATTTGGAGTGGTAATTAAGTTCTTTAAAGATCTTTCTTTTTCACTATTATTTTCATGTTAGCATTTATATACTTATTTTTCAAGTACTTGTATTATTGTGTTTACATTGAAATGGGTTAGTTGCACACATGAAATTTTCAATCAAGTAACCTCCAACATGATCTATTTGAATCTTGCCTTCTCTCTCACTTACTTTTCTAGATACTTTGTTCTTAATGCAAAGATTCCATCAAGAATTTTTATGTGCCTGCAATTCAAGAAAGATCATATACATCTATTATTGTTATTATTATTATTATAAATAAAATAGAGGTTGGTCTTTCCATCAAATATATGTGCATCAAATCACAATCTTAAAATATAAACAAAAAGTCTTCTTCATCAATGACCGCTATTGTTCCTTTTTTCTTTTTATGGTCAAAATGAGATGATCCTTTGAGTTACAATAGCACTTCTCCGTACATGGTTGAAAGTATTCATTTGAAGCTGCTTATTCTCCCACCTTCACATCTGAGTAGCAAAGTACACATATAGATTTAATTAAGATCAAAGCATGTGACCATCTCTGTTTGTTGAGGTCAACGTCCACCCTTGCTCCTGAGTGGTCATAATTGTGGTCAAGCCCTCGCCCTCACCGTAGAACTATTGTTGTGCCGTTTTCTATCACCAATTGGTTTTGGGATAAGTGGTAGATCAATGGGATGTAAGATCCTACAAGTGTTCTTAGAGCCTGGTATATCCGGTGTTCGAGTCATGGGATATGCGTTGTTCAAGCCACGGGATACGCGTTTTGCGAGTTTGCAACAGGTGGTCATAATTGTGCCGTTTCCTATCACCAATTGATTTTGGGATAAGTGGTAGATCAGATTATTATATTCATTATATATAGCTGCTCTCTTTCTCTAGATTTCACTCAGTAATTTAATTCCCTTCTATATTCCCTTTCTCAGGCTTATAGTGGTATGAGTTGTAATGAAACATGGGGAAGAAAGGAAACTGGCTATCTACACTCAAAAGGGTTCTCATACCCAGTTCCAAAGAGAAAGCAGTTCATGTAAGTAACCAGTACTCTCAATTTCTGTATGGCATCCACATGAAAATTCCCTTATACTTGGTAAAAAAAATAAATGAATGATGCTATCTTGAACTATGTCATGTTTTGAGTGTAGGAGTCAGAGAAGAAAGCTGTAAAGGAGAGAAAGAAATGGGGAGCTGGGAAGTTGAGACCTGGAGAAACTGCTTCCCTCATACCTCTCTATAGAGAACCAAGTAGCATTGAGAAGATATTGGGTGAAGCTGAAAAGGAGCACCATCAAATATCACATTCATTGCCTTCTAGGGAGCAGCAAAAGACACATGGAGTGGCATCTAGAGAGAAGCCACAGACACATCCCTTGCCTTCTAGTGTTCATCGCCACAAAGCAACAGCTACTGTCTACAATCCAAGAAATAACTATCACATTGCAGCTATCAAGATACAAACAGCCTATAGAGGTTATATGGTATGCTTTCTCCTTGAACCTTTTCACTGACTTCAAGATGCTCATTTAAATGTGGCATGTTAATAAGACCCACTGACCACAGGAGATAAAGGGGTGATTGTGGAATTTGGAGTCAATCTATCAAAAATCAATTTTGTTACACATTTTCATTTGTCCGATCAAAGGCAGTTTAACTGGTTTTTATATTAACCTTCAATTTAGAGGTTTTGGATCCAATCCATAAGAAGTAAGAATCTTTGATGATGGCCATTTTATCCTAGGGGCCTACGTTGCAACATATTTCCTTAAGAGTAGGGGGTGCTTGTGGGCTGGGCTTGGTATATAATCTGAGCCTATTTAGTAATTGGGCCAGGCTTGGACAAGTGAAAATAAGCCCAAAGTGTGGCCCGGGCTGACTAATGAGTGCTTGTAATTTAGTGTACTTTTATCCAAAAATTTGGTCGAAAGTCCGGTTCAGCCCAGCCGAATTGTATAATGGGCAGGCTTGGTTTGGGCCCAGGACTGTGTTTCTAGAGCCGGCTGGGCCGCGACATGGCCGATAAAGACCCCTACTGACTGGCAACCTAACTTGCTAGCATAGCGTGCCTCTTTACATGTCATGCTTAATGATTCTAGACCTAGTTAATGGAATATTTGTTTACTGGTGAGGAATCTGCAGATTTGAGGATTCCTCAGTGCCACCGAAATAGGTATTCCTCACTGAGGATTTGCATAGCTAAGGATTTCACATCGGTGTCAGCACTTATGAAAGTGTCCCGTTGAGCAAAAATGATATAGGTGTGTAAATTCGCAAAACAGAGGACTTACAAATCCAATGGGGTGACCTAAAAACCTCAGAATTGAGGATTACACTAGCCCAAATCAGTTTCTAAACATGGGTTTTCCACCACTTTGTGGAAACTCAATGAGAAAACCCTGAGAGGATCTTATTGCTAAATGTGACCCAGGTACTGTTTTTTCCCTTTCATTGGGTTGAAACTTAAACAAATGGGACTCGGTCATCGGACCTCTCCTACAGTGAAATTTTTCTTTCAACTGTGCTTAGTGCTGGTTTGGCTGCCAAACTCAAACAAAATAAGCTCACTGGAGTTCTCTTCACGAGTCTTAAAGGGGTTGCAAATGGGCTGGGCCCCGGTGCTTCCGGGCCAAATCTCCTTCAGGTAGGGATGGGCCAATTTTGAATCCTGGCCATTGACAGCCTTAAATCTTATGTGCACCAGAGTGAACATGTATGAGAATTTTATGATACAGGCTAGGTCCAACTTCAGAACTCTCAAGGGGCTTATGAGACTTCAAGGACTGGTGAGAGGGCAAAGCGTAAGGCGCCAGACCATGAATGCCATGAGGCACATGCAATTGCTGGTGAAAATTCGATCACAGATACATTCCAGGAGGATTCAAATGATGGAAAACCATGCTTTCCAACGCCATAATCTTCTCAACAGAGATAAGATAGAAGAGGCCCACTTGGGCAAGCAAATCACAACTCAACTAGTAAGTTTCTAACATATAAAAACTTGTGTGACTTAAGGTAGCGCATCAGCCCAGTAGTGGTGGATTCAGGTGGGTCGGGTTGGGTATTGGCTTAATCCAAGGCCGCCCTGAATTCTGGGTATGCAAATCCAGATCCGACAACAATCTCATTAAAACCCAGACACCCAAATTGTAAATTCCATACCTGAGTCCAAATTCTGTTGACCCAATTTGAAGTTGGGACCCAAGGCTGGTTTCATACAGGTTTCAAAGTCCACGCAAGACGCCGACCCGAACCTGAAGCCCAGCCTGAAAGAGTCCAATCCGAATTTCACTTATAATCAGGACGAGCTTTGTGAGTTCAGATTATGCCTGACCCAAGTTACTCGAATGAAGCCCAGCCTGTTTTGCAAGATCTGGGCATTTTAGGCGATGAACTTGGCGTGGCCCAGTATGAAACCGATTTGACCATAGTGGAGTTACTCGGGTGAGTCCAGCGAGTACTCATTCAAATTTGGTTGGACCAATTTGACTCAACAAAATCTTTGATCTATTGGTGGAGTCAACTTGACTCAATCTGACTCTGGCATGTTTAAAACTATGAAATTTGACACAAATGGGCCTAGTTTTACAAATGAATTTGGTCTCACCATGCTTCCACTCTGGGGTTTCTTTCATGCAAAATTTTAATGTATGGATCATCCATCATCTAGATCAGTTGCTTATCTCTAAGCTGGGCTGCATTTTTTTAGGATGAAGCAGACTACAAAGAAGAATGGGATGACAGCATGCTCACACAGGAAGAAATAGAGGCAAGGATGCAAAGGAGGGTGGATGCAATCATCAGGAGAGAGAGGGCATTAGCTTATTCATATCCTCACCAGGTACCATTCAACTTGAAGTTGCTTCTTAGCATAGTACAGCAGTGTGATTTAATACTATTCATTCTGCAACTATAGTGAATGGGCCTGACCCAAAAGTTTGATGGGCCCTTTTTTTTTTTTTTCCCCAGTATGTACATGTTCACAGTCCCTATCTAACTTTCAGTTATATTTGGCCTCAGCTTTGGAGGAACTCTCCTAAACCAACAGGCAATGCTCTAATGGAGATTGAAACTGGAGGGTTTCCCTGGTGGCGGAACTGGTTAGACCGCCGAATTCCAAATCAAACTCCAGAACACCCAGCCATGAATCCAACCAACAGTTCCACACCGCGCAAGTCTATACAAGCAGACTACAGTCCTCTTAACAATGCTGGCAAAGCAAACTGCAGTCCTCTTAACAATGCTGGCAATGTCACACCCTTATCGTCGACGTGGAATCGCTCACCGTCACCGATCACCAGCCGGAGGCATTCATATGTCACCAACAGCGCATCAACACCCAGCAAATCTACACAAAAATTCGCCATGTCCCCGCTCACCAAAGCAAAGCGCTCACCAATCTATGGTGCTAGAACTCCACAAAATGATCCATCAAAGAACACTAGTAAGTCCTCTAAACCACAGGGTGGTGATTTTTCATTTGATGTGCCACTCAAGGACGACGATAGCCTAATGAGCTGCCCTTCGTTCTCTGTACCGAGCTACATGGCTCCAACGGTCTCGGCCAAGGCGAAAGTTAGAGCCCAAAGCAATCCCAAAGAGAGGACAATGGCATCTCCCAGTGGTGGGCCGAAGAAGAGGCTTTCATTTCATCTGCCTCAGAGCATTGGGTCTCTGAGGTGGACCAAGGGATCTCTGTTCTCTGGGAAGGATTCCAGTGCACAGTGGATGGTGCCTGGGAGCAATAAGCCTATTCATTCTGTTGGGAATTTGAGTGTGGATTCTTCCCTCTCTCTGCCTGCTGGAGTTGGGATGAAGAGTTTTCAGTGATTGTGTGATTTTTATATGGATTGTTTTAGTGGTTTGATGTTTGTAACTACAATAACAACAGTCAGCACAGGTGTGGAGAGCTAATGAGTTTTCTAAGGTTTGAAAAAAAAAAATTTGTGGTACATGGCTTGGCTTGTGCTTCTTCTTGTGTTATTTTTAAGGTCTTGGTAGATGAATGTTAGATGGGTCAGATATAGGAGTTAGTGGCCAGAATTAAGAATGTGATGTCACCCAATTGATGAATGCATCAGGAATGTACATGTGGCCCACTATGAATGGATCTACCTGGTTTTTTGGGGCAAGCAAGGTAGATTTTGGCTGCCAATCTTGCACACTGGAAATCACACTTGGTGAGATGGCCAGGCAGTCCCAATCATACCATAAACCCCCAATAACAAATTTACTTTTGGCAATTGTAAATTCTTGAGGATTTGGAACACTAGAAATTCTGAGGAATTTTTCCCAACCTCCTCCTATAGAATTTATAAATCCTCACTTTCACGGATTTCCGTAATTAAACCAAAATTTCTCAGCTTTATGTATTAATACGTACCAATCTCTATGTTAAATACTCAGGCTATACAAATCCTCATGAATGAATCCTTGTTCCAGTAGTTGTGAGGAATTGCCTCGTCTGTTATCAAACAAGACGTTAATGTTATCCTTACTATTCCAATACTTTTACCAACAACCTTTTAACTTCTTATTATTATGTTAGAGAATGTACATAACATTTATTATAAGTTTTACTATTACAATATTAGAGAGTACACTATATAATTGGTACTATCAATCAATGTTTTAAAATAAAGTGTGAACAGTTAGGCTTTGTTGGAAGTCAAAATTAAAATCAGATAGGTCAAAACTGAAACTATGGGTATCAAAATTATGGGCTTTCCCATCTAATAACTAGCTTGACCACTCATGTTTAAAGCACATGCATTTGTGTGTTTAAATTAGTGGTTGAAAGCATTGATAGAAGTCAAAAAGTTTTAAATACAATTAAATTATGAGCTCCCTAATTAAATTTTTATTGGTGCCAATATTCAAAAAATACAAAATAAAAAGTTTGAAACGAATATAAGTTTATGTGAAGTAAGAAATTAGTACAAATTGAAGCTGAAAGTTTCTTAAATTTAAAAGAGAGGGGGGGGGGGGGGGGGGGGGGGTGACTTGTAGGGATGTTCATGTGGCAGGTTGGGACAAAGTAAGACATTTCCAGGCCCGCCAAGTTTTAAAAACATAGGTTCATATTAGGCCACAGCCCGCTCATTTAGTTGATCGAATTAGGACAAGTCAGGCTAAAGTAATACTTATTGGGCTGGTTTGAGCCAGCTTTCGGAGTTTCTATCACTTTATCTAAGCTTGACCCAAATATCAAAAGCCTGAATCTCAAATCACGTTTGGACCGATACTAAACACCAAGGCCCAAATGTGACTTGACTCATTTATATCTCATATGGGCTCCCTGAGAAAATTCTATGAGGACCATCACTCAATGGGAGGCAAACTAAAAACTAACTTTTCGAGGAAAGTTCCTATTTTTGTGGGATCTTTTATGCGTGAAATGAGAAATAGACTCCAAACATCTCTTATCAGATTTTGCATGTAGTTACATCGTAATTTTCAAAAATAACCAAAGTCTCCTAGATGAGTGTAAAGAAAATCACTTCAAATTTCCTTCTTTCATGGTTGACTTGGCTAGATGCAAGAGACAGTTGCACTTAATTCTGGCCCTAAATTGTAGCACTAACCCAAATCAATACAGGAAACTGATGCAAACTCTCATCCACTTCAAGTGTCTTTATGATAAGAGTGTTCTTTTTTTCCCAGCAAGGGCACCCTGCACTTTTACAGAACTCAAGAAAAGCCCTTGTTTTGGGTTTTCCCAAAACCTCCCTTTCACTTAACCTAGAAAAAGTAAAGTGTCATTCCACTCTTGCTTCTTGACAAATTTACCAAGTTTTACTTGCACTTTTATTAACAAGGGTGGGTGGCTGGCATTCACTTCTCCCAAACTTGGCAGAAGTGCTCATTAAATGGCATGCGATTGATTGATGACTCGATGAGATTTGTGACCCACTTTGTTACTTTGAATGCTCCTTTATTGGCTTTCATATATGGGCCCCTCCAGGGGCGGTCCTATGCTTTCGGGTCTTGAAACTTTCCAAAAGTCCAATGGGCCATACATCATGGCCCACACGTGTTTAAACAACCGCCCCACGTATGCAAATGTCTTGTTGGCTTTGAAAAATGTTCTTGTATCCAATTTTTTCCAATACCTATTCACCTTGAATTTGCAGTGATCTTTTGTAGGCATTGATTTTGATATAAATTTTGAGTGAAACAAGACAATATAAGTTTGAGTTGATTTTTTACGAGAGAAATCAATGTTAGTAGATGCAGTTAAGTATTTTGTGTCTATATGTTTAAATGTAATATATTTTCTCTTCTGCTATTATTTAGGTGAAATATGTCAAGCAAAAAAAAAAAAAAAGTTGGCCTTTTTAATTGACCATTATCTGCCCCACCCAAATAAAAATCGTGGGTCCGCCACTGGGCCCTTCAGCCCATTCATCGACATTGAGACCCTTGATTGGTACTAGTTCCATTTCACACTATTTAACATTATTTACTTTTAGGTTTAATACATATTTTTCACAATCCACATCCAAGCCTTTTTACCATCGTCATGCCTCACTCGGTCATGATTCATTCAAGTGGACCCCACTAAAAAAAGCATTCTTTAAGAAATATAAGAAATAGAATTTTAAGAAATATAAAAAATAGAAATTTTTTGGATAAATAATAATGCCATTAAAAAATGTTTCTCCAACTTTTATATTTTTTTCTAGTATTTCGACATTATCCTTTTTTTTTCCAATTTTTCTATTTCTTTAAGAATGCTTACTTTTAGCGAGGCACACTTGGATGCATGATGATTAAGAGAGGCATGGAGATGGAAAAGGCTTAGATATGGATTCGAAAAATATGTGTGAAATGTAATTATGAATAATTCCAAAATAGTGTAAAATGGAATTAATATCATGTTAGACGTGAGTGGTCCTCATGACCACATGTACAATACTGTTGGAACCCATGGTTTAAGCCCACTAATTTAAGTTACTTTCCCTTTTTGGTTTTTGGTTTTACTAAGTTTATCTTGGATTCAATTTTAGTAAGCCCAAATCAAATAGGACTCTTGTTGGCTAATTTGAGAGAATTAAGAAAACTTACTTTTATTAGATTTCTTTGATGGAAAGAAATCTCTCTAGGGCTTATCTATATATATGGTTTTCCGGTCCTCTCTCTTAACCTATGAGATCTGCTCATCATCAAGATCATGGCACAAGGTGCGCTTTTATATTATTTGAGATAATATATATTATTTAATGCATAAATCTATATCTATAGGTTTGATTTTAATTTCAAACCATATATAGAGATAAGCCCTAGAGAGATTTCTTCCCATCAAAGAAATCTAATAAATGTAAATTTCCTTAATTCCTCCAAATTAGCCAACAAGAGTCCTATTTGATTTGGGCTTACTAAAATTGAATCCAAGATAAACTTAGTAAAACTAAAAACCAAAAGGAGAAAGTAACTTAAATTAGTGGGCTCAAACCGTGGGTCCCAACAGTGTTGCACATGTGGTCATGAGGACCACTCACGTCTAATAATAATCTCTCTTGTAAGGCTTATCTGAAAATGTTTGTCAGCGCTAGAACTCTTATCGTTGTTAGAGAAGCGAACAGATGAGATATTATCACAATAAATTTATTCTCCTTGGGATGAACGTGCAGAGTTTCAAATTCTGCATTGGACCTTAACCGACATGAAGGAGCCTCAACAAAACAGCCAGTCAGATCAACATTTGGATCAACCAAGTTTTGTACATACGTTTGTCAATAGGATGGATTTGTGATGGCTAACATGAATCCACATTAATTTATTTTGCAAGTTCCTCACTTATCTTGCATGAGAATAATATTATGAATGCTGGTATTAAGAGAGAAATCTTGAATGAAAACTCCTCAATTTTGTGGCATAAAAGACTAGGACACATCTCTCAATAGAGATTAAAGAGATTAGTAAATGAGGGGGTGTTAAGAGCCCTAAATTTTACTGATTTTGGTGTTTGTATAGACTGCATAAAAGGTAAGCAGACTAAAAACACCAATAAACGTAAGGCCACAAGACATTTAGAACCACTTGAATTAATCCACATAGATATTTGTACTTATTTTCCTACACCATGTTCTAGTGGTAAAAAATACTTTATTACCTTTATTGATAATTTCACTAGATATGGATATATCTACCTTTTATATGAGAAATCAGAATCTTTAAAAGCCTTTGAAATCTACAAAGCTGAAGTTAAAAAACAGTTAGACGAAAAAATAAAGGTTGTGAGTTCTGATAAGGGTGGAGAGTATTATGGGAGGTATGATGAATCGAGTTAAAATCCTGGCCCATTTGCGAAATTCCTGGAGTATGGACAAGTAAGAAGCCAAGTTTAGGACATCTGCATGTTTGGAGTTGTCAAGTGGAAGCTAGAATTTATAACTCACAAGAGAGAAAATTGGACCCTAGGACTATCGGTGGGTATTTTATTGGATATCCTGAAAGGTCCAAAGGTTTTAGATTTTACTATCCTACTCATACCACTAAAATTGTTGAAACCGGAAATGCCAGAATCATAGAAAATGATGACAATAGTGGAAGCAATGCACCTCAAAATGTAGTATTTGAAGAACATCGGATACCTATTCAAGTACCGATTGTAACGATTAGAGTTGATATTCCAAATGACTTCGTTCATAACAATACAATGGAAATACAACCTATCATACCAGATGCACTACTAGATGAGAATGTCACTTATAATGATATGATTGAAGATATTATTCATCCGAATCAAAATTTAACAGAACCAGAGGCTTTAAGAATATCCCAAGGATCTAAGAGGTCTGCTATATCGGATGACTTTATTGTTTATCTTCAAGAATCTGATTTTGACACAGGTGTTAAAGAATATCCGGTAACATTTTCACAAGCCATTAAAGGAGTTGATTCGAATAAATGGATTGATGCCATGCAAGAAGAGTTAAAATCCATGTCATTAAATAAAGTCTGGGATCTCGTCGAATTGCCTCAAGGGTCTGCGACTATAATATATAAATGGATCTTTAAGACCAAGCGAGACTCAAAGGGCAAAATCGAACGATTTAAGGCCAGGCTTGTAGCTAAGGGATTTACTCAAAGGCAAAATATTGATTATAAAGTGACCTTTTCACCAGTTTCTTTGAATGACTCTTTTTGAATTATAATGGCATTAGTAGATCATTTTAATTTAGAGTTACATCAAATGGATATGAAAACAGCGTTCTTAAATGAGAATTTATCTGAAGAGGTATATATGAAACATCCAGAAGGATTTAAGGAAAAAGACAAAGAAAAACTAGTTTGTAGATTAAAAAAATCTATATATGGACTTAAACAAGCTTCAAGGTAATGGTATATTAAGTTCCATAATATCATTACCTCTTTCGGGCTTAAGGAAAACATTATTGATTAATGTATATACCTGAAGATCAGTGGAAGCAAATTCATTATTTTAGTCTTATATGTAGATGACATTCTACTTGCTAGTAGTCATCTTGGCCTACTACATGTAACAAAAGAATACCTTACAGAGAATTTTTTAAATGAAAGATATAGGTGAAGCATCCTTTGTGCTTGGAATCAAGATTAGTAGAAATGGATCTCGATGACTACTAGGACTTTCACAAAAAAAGCTTATATCAATATAGTTCTTGAAAAATTCAATATGCAGAATTGTTCTTGAGGAAAGGCACCTATATCAAGAGGTGATCTATTCTCCAAAGATCAATGTCCAAGAATTGACATCGAGAGAAAACAGATGCAAAATATTCCATATGCTTTCGTCGTAGGAAGTCTTTTATATGCTCAGACTTGTACCCGTCAAGACATAAGTTTTACAGTTAGCACGTTAGGACTGTATCAATCTAACCCTGGCATGGTACATCGGAAAACAGTAAAGAAGGTCATGCGATATTTACAAGACACTAAAGAACATATGCTCACTTATAAAAAATCTGATCACTTGGAAGTGATTGGATATTCAAACTCAAATTTTGCTAGGTTTATCGACACAAGGATATCTACATCAAAATACATTTTCCTCCTTGCTGGTGCAGCTGTTTCGTGGAAAAATGTTAAAAATACTACAACTGCTTCTTCTACATTTCCACCAGAATTTGTGGCATGCTTTGAAGCCACTAATCAAGCTATATGGCTGTGAATTTTTATTTCAAGGCTTCAGATCATGGATTCCATTTCTAAACCGCAAAAAATTTATTGTAATAATACCCCATCTGTTCGCTTCTCTAACAACAAGAGTTCTAGCGTTGCAAAACACTTACAGATAAAATATCTTGCCGTTAAACAGAAGGTTCGGGATCCATAGGTTTGATTTGAATTTTAAACCATATCAGATTCTACAATTGGTATCAGAGCAGATCAGTACAAAGCTCATGATTGCAGATCCTATGACCAAAGCATTACCGGTAGAGACCTATCATGATCATATTAAAACAATGGGTCTCATTGTGTTACCTTAATGTATGTGGTAGAAAGGATTTATGCTGACATTTTTGTTGATTAATTTTCATTAATAATGATTATGTTCTTTTGCTTAATTTTTTTGTGCGCAATTAATTCATTATTGAAAAGCAAGATAAATTTTAGTTAAACCAATAAATAGGAATTTTTAGTCCACTCCTATTATTTTCCTCGATTTATTGACTTGACTAAATGGAATCACTAATGTTGTGGTACATGGAAGGAATTATGTCGTAAAATTGATGTTTGACCGCCATGACTCGCATTATTGGTTTCATTTTGTTACAGTATATAAGAATTAGCATAAACAAGAATGATTGGGCTGCTTTTACAAATGAGTGGCTACTCGTTGGGATTTTAAAATTTGTTGAAACCAAGTGGGAGATCACGTATGTGTGGTCATTCAGACCAAGTGAGAGATTGTTAGACGTGAGTGGTCCTCATGACCACATGTACAATACTGTTGGGACCCATGGTTTGAGTCCACTATTTTAAGTTACTTTCCCCTTTTGGTTTTTGGTTTTACTAAGTTTATCTTGGATTCAGTTTTAGTAAGCCCAAATCAGATAGGACTCTTGTTGGCTAATTTGAGGGAATTAAGGAAACTTACTTTTATTAAATTTCTTTGATGGAAAGAAATCTCGCTAGGGCTTATCTATATATATGGTTTTCCGGTCCTCTCTCTTAACCTATGAGATCTGCTCATCATCAAGATCATGGCGCAAGGTACGCTATTATATTATTTGAAATAATATATATTATTTAATGCATAAATCTAGATCCATAGGTTTGATTTGAATTTCAAACTATATCAGATTTTACATTTCATTCCTGGGTCTTAGAGCCCGTGAATAGATTGGATTGATCAAAGGTAGCCCCCTCCATATGAAAGCCTTAAAAATAGTATTTAAAGTTATAAGATGTATTAAGATATTTATCGAGTCATTAATCATCACACATCAAATTAGTGGGCACTTATCCCATTTTGGACATACGAGTGTAAATACTTTTTTTTATGACATGGGTGTTCCTAAATGTTTTTGACCCAATAGGATTAATCTCTCGAGTGATGCCTCCTAAACCCACATAGATACACACTAGGGCTCTATTTCTTTGTTATAATTCAAGGAATTCCTGAATTCCCAGACATAGTGGAGTTCCTAAATGCTCCATTGTACTTGAGCTCCGAAAATTCCACTAAAAGGCAAAGGAGTTGGAATCTCTGAATTTTCAAAAGTCATTTGAAACTTTTCATGTGGTTAGAATTCTGGAATACTTGTAAAGTAACATAACAAGATGCCACATCATGTCAAAATTTTTTCAACTTGGTGAATTCCTGTAAGAAATTATAGTAAATAAACAAGCCTCAAGCAAATCTAGGATTGTTTCAAAGCCGACATAGGGAGCAAATCAATATCTTATGCGACTCCACCAACTCCTAAATAGGTGCGTGCAAAACTGCAAATACTTTGACTATAAAAGGGTAAATACATATTTTTATTAAAAGGAAAGCGACACATTCTCCGGATGGAAAAAGTTAGAAGACAAAAGGGCAAGATGTCAACCTTTTCAATGCTTTATAGTTAGTGGAGGGAGCTTTTAGTGAAAAATCCAAAATATAGGAGCCCTTTTGAGGTTTCGAAAACTATGAGAGCCTTTTTGTAAAAAACGAAACACTTAGATAAAGTTAAGATTTTATTACAGCATGGAGTTACCTTCTTCTCAGGGTCTCACTGAGGCTTCTTACATGTGAAAGGAGTGGAAAGTCAGCTCGGAGTCCCACTTATTAATCAACCTTACGCCAAATCAACTTTTATTAGGGTAAAATCAAGGGACATCTTAATAGCGCTCTCATATAACTCATAACTCATGAATTGCTTGAACTACATGCCTACAAAAACCTTGACAGGTAGGTATTAATGGCCAGTTTGGCAATTTACTAAGCCAATAAAAATAATGTACAGCTTTTATTTTCAAACTAGGGGTCACATTAAAAGTACAAGTCTTCAAAATTCTATCCTCGGAAAAATAAAAATAAAAATAAAAAACAACTTCCTTTCCTCACTAAATAAAACAAAAAATACACTTTATATATATAAAAAAAAAGATAAAATGATTTTCTATCAACCTACTAAAAATAAAATTATCGTAATTCTCTTATATTTTATTTGATACTTTACTTTACTTTAATAGTAAATTGCCTCACTGCCCACAAGGGGTCTGAATTTGAGTAAAGCCCCATTAATGATGACCCTACCTTTTAGTTTTAGCCTCAGAGAATTCTCTGAGTTAGGCTCACAGAATCCTAAACACAACCAAGACGAAACGACACGACTTTCCGTGCGCCCGGCGTACTTTAGCCAAGGCCGAGCAGTCTGACTGACACTTGGAGACAACGAAGGCGCATCACTTGGCGGGAACCAAAGCAAGTAAGGGCAAAAAGAAAATCCAGATTCGTCGCATACAAGCTTTTAATCGACGAAGATTTCTTGAAAACGACGAAATCTTACCAATCGAAGCCGTCGATTCCAGGTGAGGCGTCGAATCTTCCACCTCTGCTATTTCTAGCTGTTTGACTGTTTCGAGCGATTCCGATTGCATGTCTTTTTGAGGATTTTGATCGGGAAACGAGCTTTCGGTTTGATCAGAAAGGATTTGTTTGTTCGATTTCGGATTTCTTTTGTATAGGTTTGTTGTGATTTGTAGCGATTGAATGAGTGCGTGTTGTTTTGTGTGGAAAATGGCGTTTCTTGATGCTGAAGGTTTCGGATTTGGTGGAAATGATGCCTTTTTCTTTGATTGGAAATCTTTGCCTTTTCGCCATTGCCGATTTTGGCTTTTTTTTAGGATTTGAGCGTTGAAGTTCTGCGAAGAGGAGAAAAGAGCGATCGAATGCGTGTCATTTCGTGGTTTTTGAGCGGAAACTGACATTTTCTAGCTTCCGGAAACTTTGGATTAGGAGCTAGAAGCTTCATTTCTTGAATTCCTTTCATTAGATTCGGATCTTATGGTTTTCTGCAATCAGATCTCTATTTTTGGCGGAATGCTTCATTTCGTTTGTTTGCTTATGTTCTTCTGCTCCCTCCGACCCATTGAAATTTGGGAGTTCGGGAAAAGAAGTTTCTCTTACAGCATTCTTCGCAGATTCTGGCACTTCTCCTATCTTAAACTCCAAATTTGAAAAGCAAGAAGTTTTGGGATTCTTATTATTTTTTTTTTTTCAGTTCTAGTTGATCAAGCATTGGGCTTTTTGATGATGTTGTTGTTTTTGACACTTTCCTTGATTGGTTTCTTGGTGTTTCCAAAGGTTGCAATGGTGGATATGTTGGATCCTGATGGTTCTCCTGTTAATGATGGGTTGAAACGTCCAGAAACCGATCCAAAAAGCAGCGAAAAGAGTGGTAGAAAGTTGATGAAGAGGAAGAGAGCAATGTTTGATGATATTTTGAGCAGAGAGGATAAAGAATCAGTTATTGCTGGATATCGACAAGAGATTGATGGGTTATTAAGATATTTCAAGGAAGTTTCAGCTGAGAAGGTGCATTTGGACGTGGCTGGTTGTTGCTCCATTGATTCTACGATTGCTTGCTTGCTTGAAGGGAGTCCTCTTCCATATTCAAAGTTGGTGGGGGAGATTTATGAGAAGTTGAAGGTAAAGGATGGGGTCACACTGGCATCTGTGCGGAGCAGTGTGCTTTCTGTTGGTCAGAGATCATTGTATGGCATTGCTAATGCAGATGCAGATGTGTTGGAAGATGAGTCTGAATCGTGCCTTCCTTGTTGGGAGGTGGGGCTTTGATATTATCTTGGTTTCTTTCTTGTAAAATTTTCACAGTGAATGACATTTTGGTTCTGCTTCTGTTGATGCCTTTTCTCCCCTTTGTTTAGAGTCGAGACATGAAGCTGTTACCCATTGCCCAGTATGAGATTTTGAAAATTCGTCGCATTTGTCGAAAGAAAATTCGTGAAAGGATTGATGTTCTTTCGGGTAAGCATCTATCTTAATTGCATTGATAGATTGGTCATAACTTTTTTTTTTTTAATTATTATATTAGGATTTTACCATTTATGGATTGAAATGATGAAACTTGAGTGAGTTGGGCATTCAATAAACGCCTTGGCAATCATAGAAGGTCAGGGGATGGAAAGGAGAAATAGGTGACATTGCCCCTGATCCCATGATCCTTCCAATTTTGTGTTTGGTGGGTGGGGGGAGGGAGAATGTATGTAGAAGGATTGGATTGGCTGAATGTAGGACCCACCCTCGTAAAGGGTGGGGGTTGGGAAAAAACAAAAAAAAAGGGCGGGGGTTGGGGTTTGGCGGCAGCGGAGAAAGGATGTTTTGTAGAATTCCTCACACATGCATGGGGACACACACACATATTTGTTCTCGACATGCAATTGGATTTGAGAATGAGAGTCACTAAATTCAAATTCTTTAGTTTTAAGAAAGAGTGGAAAGGCGGTGACCCCTGGTCTCTTGTGACAATAAAAGAAGAAAAAAAAGGAAAACAGAGTTGACATAAGTGATCGGTCACATGGTCTAGATGTCAGAATGTAAAGTTTCCATTGCTGGAATTGCTGATTAATTTTAGGAACTGATGGATCTAGTAAGAACTTTCTGATTTCAGAGGTACGTGGGGTTTTAAATTCCCGCCAGGAGGAATATACAAACTAGAATTGTTTTATGATCTAGTATTGACATGTATACCATGGTTGTCAGTTCCATTCCATTCTCCATTTTTGGAATGTTCCAACACATTCCCATTAATTCCAACCTTCCATTCCTGAAAAGTTGCTTGAAAACTGAATAAAATAAAAGAAAATTTAAAATTGAAAAAAAGTGGAATGCTATAATAATACTACAAATGCATACTTACATCATTTAAATTAAACTACACTATTGTTATTTGAATCGTACGATTCGTATTGAATCCTAATTCCTAAGAAAAATGATTTGTATCCATGCAACGAATCCCACTTATAAATGAATTTTAGGATTCAAGTGTGAATCTTACGATTCAATACTCATTCCATCGAATCTTTCGATTGAAGCAATTCGGCTGAGCGAGAATAGCCCAACCAATAGGTTAATATTAATAATCCCTTACTTTTTTCTTTCTTTCTTTTTTTTTTTTTAACATCATTTTTACTTTTAAAAGGTTATTTAATAGCTAATGAAACTTCTTAAGAATTTTTGCAGTTTTAGGGAGGTTTTCTTTTTGAAGTTCTTAATTATTTTTCATTTTTATTAGAAAAAAATCCTAAGGTTCACAATATGATTCAATTCATGGTATGAATGATTTGTGATATGATTCTGATTTTCAGAACAATGTTGTGAAAAATATTCCTACCTTAATACAGGTAGAAGTCCCAATTACCAAGTCTCTATTAAATATCAATCACACGTGTTTAAACTAATAATTAGCCCTAATTCCAATTAAAAGCAATCAAACCACAAAGAGAGAAGGACAAACGATTTTCACGTGGAAAATCCTACTCGGTAAAAAACCACGGACCTTACCGTCTATACCAACAGACAACCAAGTACCATATGAAAATGAAGATTACAAGATTACTTACAACCTTTTCCCAGTTGTTGACTCAACCTAAGGACTGCTTCAGATCTTGTTGACAACCCGTTATTAATCTTCATCGTGCTTGAGCAGAACCGCCTTCAAGAAAGCAAGATGGAATCACTCCCAAAACTTGATCTTTAGCCCAGCAGAAGCCTTGGGGGGAACTGGATGGATCTCTCAGACTCTTTCCAAGGATGTATTCTTGATCCGTGTTCTGATGGAAGAGACAGATAATGGCTTTATATAATCCTCACTTCGTGTCTCTAGGCTTTTAGAATGGAAAATTGCCTTTAGAGAATATAGAAGGTGAAATCCGGCTAAAATTAGAATTCCCAGGTTCGCTCGAGCGGACAGGGGAGTTTGCTTGAGCGAACTGCTCACTGTTTGCAGACGTTCAACACAGAACCTTCTTGGGTAGAGCAGACAAAAGGAGCGGTCGAGCGATCAACTTTCTGTGGAGGGTTTGCTCGAGCGGTCATGGGGTTCGCTCGAGTGAACTGCTCTATGTCTCCAAACAATCAGCGCAGAAGTGTGATGGCTCGAGCGGACTGAAAGTTGGGTCGAGCGAAGAATCCTCTGTGATGGGTTCGCTCGAGCGAACTCTGCAAGTTTCCAAACTTTCTAATTTGCTTATTAGAAGATCTTGAGCAGTCCTTTCCTAATCAAAATACAATTTTAGGAAACCCCGGTTTTGTCCATAAACCTATGAATTAGCCAACTAAAAATCTTTACAATCTCCCCCTTTGGCAATTCATAGACAAAACACCTATTAAAAAAAAAAATAAAAAAAATCTACCCAATCAACACCAAAACTCATCCGGACAAAAACTCTTCCTCAATGACTTGATTCTTTGAATTCCTGCAATTCTTTCACTAAAGATCAAGTGTTTAATCATAGAAATGGAATGATCACAGCACAATAATTCTTCAGTTCAGCATATCCATTTACTCCTCCTTTTTGTTCATAAATTGACAAAGATAAACATAGAGGAGAGTAAACATGGAAAACTAAAAATCATAAACCTATTATTGTCCATAAACCTATGAATTAGCCAACTAAAAATCTTTACATGTTGCACTCTACTATTGACTATTTCTGATTTTCATTATGTATGAATGAAAGTATGAAACATGTGAACTTATCAAAACTACTTAATAAACATAGCAAAATCAAACTTTTGGAGGGGCTTTCCGTTCCATCTGGAATGGGTTAGAGTAAGGCCAGAATTGGAGCCAATATTGGTCCTAGAACGCAGGAATGGACCGGAATCGGGTCCAAAATCTTTCGGGGAGCATTCCATCCCGCCCTAGGTCACTTATGGAATGTTCTGGCCAATTCCAGATGGAACAGAATGGAATTGATAACTATGCTATTTACGGCTTACTCATGATTAGTAAGCTGTAATTACTTTTACTGGTTGCTTAATGGGCTAAAACAAATTAATTTCATGGTTTCCTTTTCTTCTTTAGGTCATAGCATTGAGTTCAATACTACAGAAAGTAGTTCAGGATATAGAAATTAATGCATGATTCAACTTTTATTTTTTATTTAAAAAAAAAAAAAAGAAATTCATGTGAAGCATATCTCCCATAGGTGGAAGCTGTAGAATTACATAGAGTTACATTTTACTATTATCATTGGTGTAGTTAAATTTATCTTCTTGACTGGACGAAAGCAAAAGAGACTTGCAGGTTCAAACTTGACCTATTATTATTATTATTATTTTTTCAATTTCTCAATGTTTTGATGTTCTGCAAAGTTTACTGCCAGTCTACCACAGAAATTTCAGGTGATGTCATATGCTAACTTTGATATGGAATCATTATCATCATCACCACCATCATAATCATCATCATTGAAGCCTTATCCAATCTATTTGGTGTGGCATTGAGAGGTTTACTTCTCTGCTCATCCATTCTTTGGGCCTAGTTC
Source organism: Umbellularia californica (assembly GCA_028538565.1). Taxonomy (NCBI): domain Eukaryota; kingdom Viridiplantae; phylum Streptophyta; class Magnoliopsida; order Laurales; family Lauraceae; genus Umbellularia; species Umbellularia californica. The sequence continues at coordinate 45,541,722 of JAPQWN010000009.1, forward strand.
TCTATCAAGTCGCAACCGAAAATCTGCTTCTAAAAACTTAAGTGTGTTTTGGACTATTTTGTGTACTCGTCCAAGAACTACTTGGACAAGTCCAAAAATTACTTGTACTTGCAGCTGTTCAGTTCTTCGTTAAGGGATTATTTTCAGTCTTCTAACCAAGAAACCAACTAATACAACATTTTCTTAGTTTCTTTTGTTCTTGTAATTCATCTTTTATGATCATTTCTTAAAGCTATCCTTTTTACTCCTCACAACCAGGTCCGTTTATTAAGTTCCATTAAAAGATGTAATTCCTACAAGAGCCTCCTTTGCAGATATCATATGGCGTTATCCGAATAATGTCCAAAAAGAGCTCGGTGCAAACTGTTGGTACTAACTCCATACCCTGTACTGTGGTAGTTCTTAGTAGGTGGTTTGGTGAAATATTTTGGGAGTTCTTAGTAGGCAGTTAGGTGAAATATGTTCTTAAGGGTATGTTATGTTTTATCTCGAACCTCCTTCCATGTACTCATCCATTTGTATTTGCTTGAGTGTTTGTTACTCAGCTAACAAATGCCTTCTTTATCTCCAAATTCTCAGAGATCTGTCACTGAAATTAAAGAAAGTTCTGGAGGGACACATGAAGCAGTAACTCCAAAAAAATCCAACTAAACAAATCCCCTTAAAATCACATCATGATGTGGGGTTGCCTCTCTAACTAATGTTTGCTAAGTTCGGGTGTGCTGCACTCGGAGTTGATACTTCTTCACAAGATATTAATCAACTTGACCATCATTGTAGCCTTATTCACAGTCACCTTTGGGGATTTTGTTTTTCCACTAGCTCCTGATTGAAGCCATACTCTCTGTAATTCCGCATTCTAAGTTCTAACGCCTATTTTCTCGCTACTTTATTCAAGGTCTCTACTGGTCCTGCTCCTCTTATTTTCTTTTACTTTGAATCCTTTATATGTCACGCATGAGCTGTTTCAGCCTTTTCTCTATGTGTGCAGCCCATCTCAAATTAAATACATACTGATTACCATTTGCTGCTTGACCATCATTGTAGCCTTATTTAGTCACCTTTGGGGATTTTGTTTTTCCACTTGCTCCTAATTGAAGCCATACTCTCTGTAATTCCACATTCTAAGTTCTAATGCCTATTTTCTCGCTACTTTATTCAAGGTCTCTACTGGTCCTGCTCCACTTATTTTCTTTTACTTTGAATCCTTTAGATGTCACACATGAGCTGTTTCACCCTTTTCTCTATGTGTGCAGCCCATCTCAAATTAAATACATACTGATTACTATTTGCTGCTTGACCATCATTTTCAGTCACCTTTGGGGATTTTGTTTTTCCACTAGCTCCTAATTGAAGCCATACTCTCTGTAATTCCACATTCTAAGTTCTAACGTCTATTTTCTCGCTACTTTATTCAAGGTCTCTACTGGTCCTGCTCCTCTTATTTTCTTTTACTTTGAATCCTTTATATGTCACACATGAGCTGTTTCAGCCTTTTATCTATGTGTGCAGCCCATCTCAAATTAAATACATACTGATTACTATTTTCTGTAATTCAGCAATGTTGTTAACACTGTCAAAGCTGGAAAATCATCATAACTGCGAATTTGACCTGAGAAAAGCATCAGAAAAGCTTGGAAAAGCATTCAGTGAGGCAGAGATTCGATCTTTTGTTGAAAACTTACTGCAAAAGAGTGATGCGGAGATGTATGTAACCTATTATTTTTTTCCTTGCGCCTGTTGATAGGTAGATATGTACTTACATCTTTTTTTGACATTTTTATTCCCTACTGTTATAGGGGCGAGAAAGAAGCTAAATTACCAGAGAAGCTACTCAAAGAATCTAAAAAAATTAAACAAGAAATTGAGAAAGAGAAGAAAAGAATGGACCGTGGACTACAAAAAGAGAAAGGGCAAACTGTAGGTGTAATTTTCCTTATTCTCCTGAAGTTATTTATTATCTATTTATTTATTTTTACTCCATGGAGGACTTAAATTCACAGAGTCTTTATTCCTAAGGGGCGTGTTTGATGCCCCTATCCAGTTACAGTTGAGGACTCCTGAACTTTTATTTTGTTGTGAAAGCATCAACAGTTTTTGTCTGGTCTACTTCCAATGAATTTTTTCTGAATTATTGAAACTAGTTTTTTCTTTTCTGGGGAGGGGAAGGGGAGTTAGAAGTATTTATAATTTTTTCTTCAAACATTGCATCTGCTGTTACTTGGGCGTCTTGCTATGTGAGAGGATTCAATTTTGTAATATTCTATGTTGCATGGGTATTCATACATCCTTTGGAATCTAGACAAGTAGAGGTGTCCGTCTCAGCAAATCTCTGAACATTATTATTTGTGACCAGGCATTGCACTTGGATAAATGTTTATCAGTAATAATTATGCAAAAAGTTCAAATAGAAATTAATGAATAATCATTCTCTAATTTACAATCAAATACTTAACATTTCAATGTGATTGTTGTATTTCGAAAATAGAATAACAGTAGTGTTATTCTATCATCTCCTATACAATCTTTAGATTATTTTACTAGAAGAACCTTTGAAGAAAACAGCATGGTATTCTATGTGATATTTGTGTGAAGCAAATACATTTCTCATTTCAAAGTATCTTTGCAATGGAATTAGTATCCACCCTGCAAATCTGTCTGTGCAGCTACTGATGCAAGCTAATTGGTTCTTATCAGCATACGTGTGAAAGAAACCTTTGGCCAATGGAGCCAGAATATTTTAGGGTCATTGCTTTGGTGAAATGGTAAAAGTCTCGGGTGCCATGTGTGATAACGCAGGTTCGAGGCCCGTGAGCAGCCACTTTGTGCAAAATTGCCGAAGGTTAGGTCTGTCTCCATTCTGGACCCTCCCAGGACCACCCTGCTTCAGTGGGACCGGCACTTAGAGTCGGCAAAAGCCGACCCGACCTGCATATGACATGCACAACCCGACCCGCATAATATTGGGGCCGGTTGTGGGTCAAGTTTTCCTAAGCCGCATTTAAACGAGTCGGGTTGGGGTCAACCCGTTTAACCCGCATGACCTGTTTTTCTTTTTCTTGCATGTAAAACTTTTACTCAATACTTAATTCTATAGAGTGTATCTTTTTATTTTGATATGATGTTTTTTTAATGAAAATTTATTTTATTTCTATTAGTTTTGCTATTCTATTTCTATAATCGCTATTTAAAAAAATATATACTAGTCATATAAATAATTCCTTCTCTTTCTTTTTCTCAAGCACGCCCTTTGTTAGGTTACTTAAGAGTTTTTTTGTGTTCTCTTCTCTCTTAGGAGGATGGCGAATATGAAGAAAATACAATGGATATGACATAAATAAAATAAAATAATCAAGCAATAGCTGAGTTCATGCAAATTTCCACACCAATTTCTCCTTAAACTGGAACAAGCCGTAGAGAAGGGTGAATTATGGCATCATGACCCCGGCCTGAGCCTAAATTTTCAACCTAATATTAGTTGAGCCTAAGTTTGATTTAAGATTCTATAAGAAGCAAATTAACATTAGGCTAATCATAATCCAAACAGAGCTTGTCCATATTGCCTATCATGATAAATTTTAAATTGCACCAATAGGATTTAGAAAGTTAAGGATTGTTCATTTAGATCTTATCTTATTTTTACAAATTAACTTAACGGTTTAGGTCTCTGCTTTAACTTTAGGTATGGTTAAAGCCTTAGAGGACTCTTGTTAATTTATATTTGGGTGCAAGTTATGCGGGTCAACCAGATCCGCAATAACCCTCAATGGTTATGCAGGTTAATGTGGGTCAGGTTAACCCGCAGCGGGTGTGGGTTAGGAGTTTCTGACCCGTTTAAAAAATGGGGCAGATGCGGGTTAGGAGTGTCTGACCCATTTAATAAACGAGTTTGACCTGTTCAGCCCAACCCGACCCGTTTGCCACCTTGCGTTGGATAATGACCTTTATTTGCAGTAGTATTATTCTAAAAATTTCAGTTCCTTTTGTTTTTGTTTACGGCTGAACTTATTAGTTTATGGTAGGAAAAAGAAGTCAGGCGTCTGAAAGAGGAATTTGAGAAAGAAGAAAAACGGCGCGAGAAAGAAAATGCTGAACTGAGAAAGCAACTTAAGAGGAAGCGAGATGAAGCTGAGAAAGATCAACGTCGTCGGGAGAAGGAAGAATCTGAATTGAAAGAGCAACTTGCTTTACAGAAGCAAGCTTCAATTATGAACCGTTTTCTCAAGGGTAACAAGAAAAATCCAGTTATTAATGTTGCTAAATCGCCATGGAAAGCCTCAGAATCGGATTCTACTGGGAATAGTAAACAGGGAGTTGACCCAGCCACATTGTCAATGGATGCTGTTTTTTCGCAGATAAATGGAATAGATACTGATGACCTTCTCAGGCACTCTCTCTCTCTCTCTCTCTCTCTCTCTCTCTCTCCATTACCTGTAGCTTTTCCAGATAATCAATTTACTACCTTTTTTCAGGTCACATCTGATTGCATGGCACAAGAAGGGCCAGTCAATTCGTCATAAAAAATCACATTGGAGTGTTCGTCGGGAGCCCAAGGTTGCATTGTTCTCAGAACTCAAACTACAAGGATCTTCCGTTGAGGCTAAAACTCCTGTAAAATCAACTCCAACTAGAAGACACGACTGCTCCGAGGTGGTGAAGGACAGAAATGACCAGAGTCGGGGGGTTCTTGTGGATGTATGGGAAGGAACTTTTGTGAATGACAGATCATGCTATAGTAGTAGTGGTACTTCTCTTCCTTACATTCGGTTGTGCAATAAACCTAAGAAGTTGTTGCAATTTGATAAGAGCCCCAGACCTCCATACTATGGTACTTCTTCTCTTAAAAGGCAAGCGTTTGATTTCATATCTTTGAATTTTGTATAGCGTATTTTATTCCACTTTTGGAACTGAGGTAATAATTTATTACTAATTTGTTAAATTTGCTATTTATTATTATTATTTTTTTTGTAGTGGTGTTGTTGGAAGGCGAAAGCCTTTTAAGAGGGACCCAAATTTAGACTATAATGTTGAGAGTGATGAGGAATGGGAAGAGGTACTCCCTAAAATTCTGCTATCTAATGGAATCATTGTCACCATCAAGGATGCAGCAATTATTGGTTTTCCTGTCTTGTAGGATGAACCAGGTGAGAGCCTCTCAGATTGTGACAAAGATGATGAGGAAGGAAACCTTCAGGATGAGGATGAGGATGCAAGTGAGGACAGCTTCATGGTACCAGATGGTTATCTATCAGAAAATGAGGTATTTCTCTATTGCCATTAATTTCTTTATTGCCATCTCTCGTAAGTAATGTTGCCTAGTTTTTATGTTATACATCCATTAATTTCTCTGTTAAGTTATGTTGCCTAGTTTTTATTATCTAATGTTATGCATTTTTTTCTGGAAAGGTAACTACTCACCCACCCACCCACCCACCCCACACAGTTACCCAGATCCCTTGCCATCAGCGCTACAGCTACGGATTGATCAGTAGCTGCCTGTTTCTGTGGAAGGGAGGTCACTAGTCGCATTTTTTGTTAAAAAAAAAAGTCTGATTGCAAGATGGATGAAGTTGAGTGTAAATTTTTTTGCATCAGAACAAGCTGTTGAAACTGTTATTGGGTCTTTGTTTTTGTGGTATTTTTCTTTACTTTCCAGTATATCCCTTTTGTTCTGTTAAGCTTTTGATTAATACAAGTTAATATTAAAAAAAAAAAGCTGTTGAAACTGTGAACTCCTGTAAGCACTTGAGACTTCTTCTCAGTGGTGTCTCTGTGAAGAAGGTGCTCAGTCCCCTGAAATTGTTGAGCTGTCGTGCCAAGGGAGAGTACCAAAGTGATGCTGATGCCTGTGGCATGGGTCCTTTCTTCGAATCTAACATGTTTATATCCTGGTCTGTAGTTTGAACACTTACTCATGTGATGGATGACTGACTTGTCATCACTGTTGGGGAACATGGGCGAGCCAATGCCAATTCTTATTCAACGTGTTGCCTATGCTTTAAGTTTTGCGGTTTTTTAGAGCTATTATCGAAGAAATGTTGCAGAAAATAAAAAATGATTTTCAAAATTATCTGCACAAATATAGAAAGTAAATATATAACTTATTCATATTAAAAAATATCATTTGCATCCATCTTTTTTGAAAAATAAAAACGCCAAGCTTAGTCTTTGTATAGTATTTTTGTAAAATAGGGTTAATTAGGTGAGAGTACTTAGTGGAAAGAGAATCATTAAAGGCATTTTAGAAAACTTTGTTTCCTTTTATTAGTGATATCAGATGTTGAGAGTTTGTTATGATATTATCTTCTTTATTTTACTGTCACTAGTTTAATTTTTTTCACAGGTTTTACCCCCTGTATGATGAAACTTGACAATGTTTTTTTGCATTATTTTCAATTTTCTGATATTTTAAAAATATTTGATCATGGAAAAATATCTTAACAAATATCATATAATCAAATAGTTGCCAGCAAGAGGGCATGTATTTGACTGCCTTTCTATAAGAGAAACTACTCATAGCTTGGAAGTCAACTGTCCACATACAAATAAAGTTCAAATTAGTTGTGGTCTCTGAAAGGTCGGCCCTGCATCTGTACTTTTTAGGCTTAATCGAACAATGTATGTTTGCTGTTTAGACATTTCCATTTCAGGTTGAATTTGGCATAGATATCTAAGAACATAGTAATGACTCACCTTTAACTGAATGCATCAGCTGCTATAGTAAAACTATTTTGTGCATCTTGTGTGGACTTGATCCTAATAACACAATTCATGTTTTCTTTTACATGCAGGGTGTAGAAATTGACACAATTGCATCCAATGCTACAGATGATGAGGTGAGAAGTTCACCTATTTGTATGCAAGACATTGAAAGTGGGGAATTCATAGCATTTCATCGCCAGCAGAAGCATCTAAATGATTTTACCGAGCTTGCTCTTCGAAGGAACCAGCCATTGATTATCTTAAATTTAATGCATGAAAAGGATGCACTAGTGATGGCTGAAGATCTCAGTGGTTCTCTTAAGCTTGAACAAACTTGCCTGCAAGCTCTGAGAATGCGATCTTGTTTTGGAGGTTCATCTATAGAGATATCAGCAGATCCTATCTCATCGACTGAGGATAAAGAGTTCTCCCAATCACATGATAGGACAAATATTTCATCTCCTGTGCCCTCGGCAGTGATAATGGATTTTGATTTGCGTGAAGTTGTAAGTTATTTGAAATGAGCTGCAATTAATTGAGGTGATGAATTCCCTTGTCCTCGTGGTTTCAAAGAAAAAGACCTGATTGCAGTTGAAACTTGTGAACCGTGTTTCAGGTTTCTGCTGTCCAGTCATGCCCCCATGGTATCAACAAGGTGGTAGAGTCCTTGCAAAAAAAGTTCCCAATGGTTCCAAAAACACAATTGAAAAGTAAAGTGCGGGAGGTATCCAATTTTGTGGATAATCGCTGGCAGGTTAGGCAATATAATGTATCATTCTTTCTGCAGATATGCTTCCAATTCTATATGTGTGTATATATATATATATGTATGTATATATATATATGTATGTATATATATATATTTTAATAAATGGTCATACTTCCATGTTCAGAGAGGTTTTGGATAAATGTTGCAGGGAAATTTACATTTTTGGGGAATTAAACTTTAAAAAGACCTTGGATTTCTTGTCCTGAGTGTTCAGGGCTGAGTCTACTTGAAATTGACTGGGTTTCAAGTCTGATTCTACTTGGAATACAGTCCAAGTACTCAATAGATTGATATTTTCGTAACTTCTTTTGTGCATTTATTTATTTAGTTGGTTTCTATACCTGAACATTCTAAGAAATTGAGTTCATGTGCAGGTTAAGAAGGAAATTCTCAATAAGCTTGGGCTGTCAGCATCTCCAGGTATCTTTCGTGTAATTCCATTTCTTTCCCGCCCCTCATGCAAGTTGTAACCCCAACAACAACATACACACCACTTGATTTTTTTTTATTTAAATTTTCTCCCCTAAATGTCAACATGACTTGAACCTGAAACCTTGTGGTTGCAACAATGAGCTCCTTCCTACTGTGCTACAGGCTTTTGTCTAACCACGTGAACTTTTTGGCTTCCACAAACAACTGGCTGACTTTTCAATTTAACAAATAACAACCTTTAGCATCCTGACAATCTCAGCCAGCCACCTGGGCCGGCAGAGGATTTTTTTCCCCAAGTATTTTGGCCAACTTCCAGTTAGTTTGTTCTGAAAAGACAAAATGCTCTTCAGCCACCATGTTTTGGTCTAAACCCCAGGACATTGTCACGAATTGTATCAACTCAGGCAATCCCTGTTTTTCCATTGGAGCAAGCTGTCTTGAGCACTTTCCCTTCCCTGGCTCCTGTCCCTTTGATACAGGCCAGATCCATGATCCATGGGTCGACCGAGCCCAACATGCCCAAGCCACTAAAGCCCAAAAGGAAAAATCTTTAGATCCTCCAGTACAGAAGTAGGATGGGATATTGGGATCTACAGAAGTAGGATGGGATATTGGGATCTAGTAAAAATCAAATATCTATCCCTAAAAATCGAACTGTAAACTAAATTTTTTTTTTGAAATGATAACTTGTATTAATCAAAAGCTCTACAGTACAGAAGAGCTATGCTTGAAGTTGCAACCTTGGTTCGGTATTAGTCCCTCCACCTATTTCTCAATTGTAATACTCACTGCTCGAGCCATGAATTTAGTTCTCCCCCATCCATTCCCTCCTCTGAACTGCACAACCAATTCTGGGAGCCCACACCATGCCTTCTATCAGCCTGGCAACTCCTATTCAACTGCCCCCAACCTCTTCCGAGGCACTTCAAAAAGACTCGAGATTCACGTCCATGCTTTGACCCAAAAAGCAGCCCCACCACTTGTTGCACAATTGTCATACTCATTCAAGACATGAATTAGTTTTATCTCCCTTCCCTCTCTGTTGAAGTATGCAACCTGTCCTGTGAACCCGCACTATCTTAGCCCAGCAACCTAATGTAAACCGCTCGAACCTTAGCCAAGATGGTTAAGGCCCTGTTTGTTTCATGCAATTGAATTCTTAGTCAAAGGTGAATATCCAAAAATGACGATCAATAACCTCCCCTTTAATGGAACTTGAATCAAGACACAATGGGAAATGAATACCCAGCCATCATAGTAGTAATTTAACTTCGAGAAGAGTTGATGTCTCATGTACATTGCTACATGATATCCTTCATCCGTCACCTCTTTAATAACCCTTTTGTGGAGCTCATTTGACCATCGATTCCTTCATATTCAATTCCTATGCATTCCATACAAACAAATAGGCCCTAAGTGATACCAAATCGTGCAAGCTTACCCTCCGCCAAATGAGTCAAGATCCCTTATATGGTTTGGGAAAGTGAGTGTTCAGGCATGCCCTACTCTTGAATGGGTTGAACATAAGTCATGGGAATGTGGTCTACAAACTCACTACTGCCACTGGTGTGCCCGCTTTCCTGGGATCTTCTCCAACTTCCTTTGCTTCCAATAGGCTACATTTTTTAAAATCAACCATGTTTTTATTCCGTATGCAATCCAGTGTGAAAGAATGAAGTCACTTGTCACCACACCATCCCGTCTTATTTAGCTTGAGCTATAAAAACTCAAGCATGGAAGTGGTCCGAGAGGTTTTATTTGGCCCTTATCTGGTGGTCAAGGTGGCTGATTGATAGATATTGACACATTGTCACTATACTAGTGGTGATGTTAAAATTTGGCAAAGGCAGTCTTAACTGATTGGTAATAAATTTATCTTGATCAAGGCAATGAAAGGCTAATACATAATTCTCGTGTTATGTTTTCCCACCCTTTTTCTCCCTCAGAAAAGAGCATTGCCAGAACGAAAGGGATAGCAACATTTTTCTCAAAGCGGTGTCTGCCTCCTGCATGTGAAACTATTGATGCTACTGAATCCTCTCAATTGTGCCACAAACCTGAGAGTGAAACCATTGATGCCTCTGAATCCTCTCAATTGTGCCACAAACCTGAAAGTGGAACCATTGATGCTTCTGAATCCTCTCAATTGCGCCACAAACCCACGTGTGAAACCATTGATGCTACTGAATCCTCTCAATTGCGTGACAAACCTGTGGTCTACCTCGATGAACCTGAATGCGCGGAGAATCAGCTATGACCTTATTCTTTCTTGAAACTAGGGTGACTTGACTTGATGGGAAGCCGGTTGCAATATCATGCATATGGTGCTAATATGGGGGGAGTGCTTGGAGGTAAATTTTTGCATGTGGCATGTATATGACTTTGTTGGCCGTATGGCAAATGTCAGCACCCAAGCATGTGGGTAATCTTTTTTGAGTCCAGTTTTTTTTTATCAGGGAATCAAATGTACTTTTGTTGATATGATACATGTAAAGAAAATGTGTTGTTTCTAATCTGAATGCCTTTTTTTTTTGTCAGATCTTAGTTTTAAGGATCAACATGCACAAATTGGGTCTACTTTAGGCATTTTTGAATAACACCAGCATTATGAAAGAACAGGGTTTTCTAGAGTTCTTTTCCATATGACATCGATGGGGCCATCAGACTAATGGTGAATTGAGGAACTTGTAACCCTCCCTTTTAAGTCCTATATAATTTCGCTTCCATGGTGAAATCTTCCTTTTAATAGGTCGTGGGAAACCCTTTTAATATTGGCTAATATGAATCCATTAAGATTAGTAAGATGATGTTTTTATACACTTGACAAAATGGGGTTTTCTCATAATGACACTTGGGCGTTCAAGTGGTCCCCACAAATGGGCGTTTGGTAATGTGGACCACACTCTTTTTAAGTACTACAAACAAAATATCCATTTTGAGACTGAGACCCAATTCATGGACATTAGGGCTGGTTGGAAGTAGCAGGTGTCTATTAAATCCAAATGAATAAGTGGTTATTGTGTCAAGAAAGCATGTTTCTTATCTGAAAATTTTCAAAGAAGTCTTTTAAGTTTTTTGCCTTATTTCATACAAGGATACAGGATTTAAAAATTTTCTAATTAGTCCCTAAGTTTTTCATGAAGTTTTCAATTAAGGACATTCATCAATTTAAAGCCATTTTTGGGCAACCTTTTTCTTCATTTTTCTTAAACTATCCAAATTATCCTTCAATGAACTAAAACCTCCCTTCACTTACTCTATAGTTTCTTCTTTTTTTGTTATTAGTAGCCTTATAGTGATCGAGGAAAACTAGAAAGTTTGGCTAAATATAGTGGCTACCACAACCATGTCATTGCTTTAAATGAAGGTACTCTGGGTATTTTTAAAAAACTGAGAGAAAATGCCATAAAAAATACCTTTAAATGACTAGATGTCTTTAATTGAAAACTCAATGGAAAACTTAGAGACAAATTTAAAAAGTTTTAAAACTTGTCATTTTTTGAAATAAGGTAAAAACCTGAGGTCTTATTTGAAAATCTCCCTAAAAAAGAAGTTTACCATGGGAACCACCACCTTCGGTCTCTCGACAAATCTATATTGTGGGACCCACTTTTCATGGATAATAGGACTCGTTTGGAAGGCACATAGGTTTTTTGAGTTTGGCTTTGGAGTTGAATATTTTGTGGTATATGTTTAAAGGGAGGTGCTCTAGTGAGAGACACTCTCACCAAGTTGGTGAGAGATGGGTGGGGGCCCTCACATTTAAGTTGAGGGTCCTTGTATTTAAGTTGGTGAGAGTGGATATTGAAGTGAGGGCCTCCACCCATCTCTCACCAACTTGGTGAGAGTGCCTCTCATAGGAGCACCTCCCATGTTTAAATATGTAACCCAAGGGAATAGTCCTTGCTCGTTAGAATCGGGTAACCCCCGAGCCAGAGGCTAAAGGTCCAAGGGCTGGGCTAGCGAGGGATATTTAGGTCATAAAAAAAAGAAGTAATTTCATCATCATTGTCATCATAATCATCGTTATTATTAAGCCATTTACTGTGCCCATGTGAATTGTATCGGCCAAAGCTGTGTGCCCATTGGGCTTTCTATCTAACACCTCTTTTATTAGATGGATCTACCTATCTTTCTATGCCCATGTGCCCTCTTTGGTAATCTATCCATCGATGTAGTGCTTTCACATTCTCTGTCATGCTTGTACTAGGACCAGAAAGATTGATTTCCGGTGTTATTTCTGTATAGTTGGTGCAGATTTAATACAAAGGAAAGATCATCCCTCACTAAGATTACATGATTGTTAATCTACAATGGTTGATCTGGTTAGGTTAATCAGTCTAGAGATTAAGGGCTTTTGTGGGTTAGATTTTACTTTTTACCCTATCTAAGCAATGTTCATTGGATTTTCATGACAGAAAAATAGCATTTCAAACTCTAAAAAGCATGCATTTTCATCATCATCATCACCTTAGTTTTGTCTCATCAACCTACGTAGAGCTTGAAAAGTTCTACCAATTCGTTTAAAACTTAGTAGCGACAATAATTAAAAAAAATCATTCCTTAGTAATCTATCATCCCAAAAATATATAAAGCGATTGATTTTGTTTTTTTTTGGGGGGGGGGGGGGGGGGGCGGGCGGGCGGGCGGCGGCGATTTTACCAAAAAATAATGAAAAAAGAACATAAAGTCCGTTATTTCCTTTTTAATTTCATTAGCAGCAACAAAAGAAAAGAAATCTTGGTAATCCACATTGTAGCACATAAATAAGATTAACAAAATCTGGCAAGGTACTTCCCATTGCCGTTATCCTATTTTCACATACTAATTAGAAGAGATACTTTCCACTAATTTATTGGTTAGATCATCTCTAATAACAATGTCAATTAGTTAGTCAAATTTAACTTATTTTTAGTGTGTGTGAGGGGGGTGTGTATGAGCTTGTGGGAATTCAGAAATATCCATAAGCATGCTACAGGTTTTATTCATTTCAATTTCAATCAAATAGTCAACATGTATGTCATTTGGTTTCTACTCTTATTGAACTCAAACCTCCCATTGATCACCACTTAGGTTCTGAATTACACCCCCAACAAGACCTGAAATCTAATAAGAAAGTGAATAGCACAAAACAAGAGGAAGAAACCAAACAAAACAAAACCTGCGAACCCACAATTTGAAAGAGACCCTCAATTGCTATTTCAGGGACCCCTTTCCAAGCTGGCCTGTTGGAGGTGTCCTTCCACCATGAATTGACATGCTTCTTGTTCTTTATCAAATTGTCATTGCCAGTATAACTCACAAGGAGGAATGCAAAAGGGTTGGACCAGGGAAGGAACATGGTGGATCCGGAACTGGATTTGTCTTTATAGATTTGATTCTAGATTAAGACCCAGATTTGATATAGAATCTATGTTTTGTATTTGAGGACATTTCATACAAGGGAAAGGATGTTCAATTTTTATTTTTATTTTACAATATGTGGGCCCCACTTTACAGTTCCACTCCATTCATGGGCAGCCTGAGTGATCCAATTAGAAGATCCAGATTCACATCCTGAGTTCAAATGGCTCATTTATTACACCATGGGTCCGTGGGGTGATCCTAAATTCTGGACACCCTGATAAAAATCCTTGATACACTTGAATGTTGTGTGTGGAGAATGAAAGGGAATAACCGAGGTTCATGCTGCAATCAGTCGGGTGACCTTCAATTCATTTCTTGGGAAAAAAGCACTATACCTACCTGTACTTTGGACGTTTTGCAGAGTAACCCTTGTACTTTGGTATTTTGGACTAAATCTACCTGTAGTTTTAGTTGACATGCAAATACAAACGGCGTGACGGAATATGAAAAATGTCGAATTTACCCCTCTATATATCCCTTTTACCCTTCACGATTTTTGCTCATTTTCCCCTTTTCGCTTGTGGTTAGGGTTCATTTTCGCTGGCGATTTTGGGCGAAACCGCCCCTCCTTCCTTGCGATCAACAGATCTCTCAAAAAGAACAATAGATCAGGCACGAAAGACCATCAGCGGTATCAGAGGTATGATCTCATACCCTTAATCATGTATATTTTGATGTATGTGATGGTTCCAAGTGTTGCCAATGATTTAGGGTTTAGGATTTTGATGCATGTGATGGTTCTAAGCGTTGCCGATAATTTCATAGGTCTACGTGCATGTATTTTACAGTTGTTTGAGGGTTTGTCTGATGTTTATGATTAATGTGAAGTTTGAATTTCTTTGTCTCATATTGTGAATGTCTTCTATAAAAAAGTAGGAGCTTTCGCTGTAAAAAATGGTCCCCTCTTGAAAAAATCTGTTTCTTTTGTTTATGTTTCTGTTTGAATGTTGGTGGAATAGAAACCCCACATGTCTGCTACTTTTGTGGGTTATCTATGGTGGCAGTTATACATGGAGGGGACCACAGTCACACGTTATGGAATATCCATTGTTTGCTTGTTATTATATCTGTACTGTATGTGGGTTTGAAGGTTGAAGAAGAAGAAATATACAATGCAACTCCTTGAAATATACATGGAGGGGACCATAGTCACTCCTTGAAATTAGGTGAAGATTCAACAAATATACAATGCTACCTGTAGAAGATAGATTAAAAAAAATAAAATTTAGAATCTAAAGATGTAAACCACAATGCAGAGACTCCCTCCCTCCCTATGCTCTCCCCTTTTCATCTAAAATGAAACAGAAAAGAGCACAGAGTGCATGTCTTCAAAAGCCATAAAATATTGATGGTGGGAACAAAGAAACCCCACACGTCTGCTACTTTTGTGGGTTATCCATGGTGGCAGTTACACATTGAGGGGACCACAGTCACACACTAGCACCAGATCCAATGCATTCCTGTTCAATGCATTCCTTGGGGATTGGAAGCTCTTTTATTGATATTAGAGATTGAACATGAATAGACTTCATTCTTGGCTGTTAATTTGGTGATATACATAGCTTTTAAAAGAGAGAGAAAAAAAAAAAAAAGAACTATGGATCCTTGAGAGCATGAGTGCATGACCCACACTTGAAATGTTCGAAATGGTGGCCATCTCAAAAGAGCAGATGCCTACCAGGTACACTTGTTATGACAGTGATCTTTAAGAGTGGTGCCTGCCTCAGTAATATGCAAAGCAAGTACAACAGTCAAATCTCTCAAAAAGCCTAAACTTTGAATCATGCTCCTCTTCCTACCAATTATGCATTACATATCTGTTTCTGCAGCATATCCAGGCTCCATATTCTTATCATTCAATTCTGCCAATTTCTTGTAAATCATGACAATTATTTGCCTCAAATAATTTTCATTTATATGCAGATGTTTGATGAAGTTACAATTGAATTCCACCATGGTGGTTATTTTACAGACCCATCAAATAGTGTATACATTGGGGGTGTGGTATATGAAGTCAGAGAATTTGATGTTGACAAAGCATCATTTTTTGAGTTCAGGGATTATATGATAGAATTAGGGTACCCAGGGAACAATTTAATGTATTTTAAGGTGCCAGGATTGGATTTTGATGATGGTCTGAGGCGGATTGAATCAGACAGGGATGTATTTATTCTATTAGAACATTATAAGGACAGTAAGGTGTTGCCTATTTATGTAGAGAGGGGACATGAACCTTTGATGGAAGTGTCACCTAAGGGGAAGATCTTGAGGCAAAATATTCACACCGATGGTCCCTTGAAGCAGTTACCTGCAGCAGAAGTAGCATCAGCTAGTAGGAAACTTCACTGTGAGGTGGACTATGCTGCTGATGTTGAGGATGAAACTTCTGCTGATGAAGGTAGTGATGATGATGGCCATGATTACTCTAATGTTCATCACCATCCTGATGTTGAGGATGAAACTTTTGTTGATGAAGGCAGTGATGATGATGGCGAAAATCAGACAGATGCTGGTTATGATGACTGTAATGTTCATCAGCATCCTGATGTAGAAGAGGATCATAACCAGCAACATCAGTTAGATGATGACAGTGAAGTTGAAAGTGAAGAGAAGAGAATAGATCCTGATGAGCCACCAGAGTTACATGAGGATGTTGAGAAGCCAGAAGATGAGAATATCTTCAAAGGATCTTCTGAGAATGTGGAAGAGGTGCAGAAAGGAAAACAACATGTAACAGTTGATGAGAATTGGGTTACAGATGATGAGGATGGGGATGATCTTCACTCTTTGTGCAACTCATCTGATGAGAACAACAGGGCTAAATGGCCTGAGTTTAATGAGCTGACTGATATGGAGAATCCTCAACTGAAGTTGGGTATGATATTTTCAAGTCCATAAGTTTTCAGACAAGCACTTGTTGAATAGACTGTGAGGCAAGGTTATGACATTAAATATCTAAAAAATGAGAACAAGAGAATCACTGCTGTTTGTAAATTTGATTGTGGGTTTAGGATTCATGCATCACCCATGCAGGGTGAGAAGACATTTCAAATTAAGACATTCAAGCCCAAACATGCATGTGGTATGAGGTTTGAGAATCACTTGGTAACTTCTAGCTATATAACTGCTAAATACCAGCAGAGGATGAGTGACAATCCGAAATAGTCAATTCCTGCAATGCAAAAAGAGCTGAGAAGAGAACTGAAGGTGAATTTGTCGAAGGATAAGTTGTATAGAGCCAAGAGGAAGGCATCTGAAAACATCTCTGGAGATATCAGAGTCCAATACACTAGATTGAGGGACTATTGTGTCACTGTCTAAAAGTACAATCCCAACACAAGTATATTTGTGGTGACACAAAGACCTCACATGGATAGAATTTCAAATTTTCAGAGATTGTACGTCTGCTATGAGGCACAAAAGGTAAGATTCCTGAGTGGATGTAGACCCATAATTGGTCTAGATGAGTGCTTCCTCAAAGGTAGTTATGGTGGACAAGTGTTGGCTACAGTCGGTAGAGATGGGAATGAAAATATGTTCCCAATTGCAATGGCTATTGTAGAGGCTGAAAATCTGGACTCATGGACTTGGTTTTTGAAATCATTAATTAATGACATTGGAAATGGGGGTGACATGGGCTGGATATTTTTGTCTGATAGACAAAAAGGGTTTGACGCAGCATTTGATATAGTAGTTACTACTGCTGAAATCAGGCATTATTTGAGACACATGTATGATAACTTCAAAAAATTGTTTAGAGGCAAATTATTGAAAGATGCTATGTGGGCTGCAGTATCATGTGGATCACCTAGAGAGTTTGATAGTCATATGCAGAGGGTGAAAGAGATGGACCAGGCTGCATATAATTGGCTGATATCTGCTAATCCAAACAGGTGGGCCAGATCTCATTTTTTTACAAGGGCCAAATGTGATGCATTAACAAACAACCTCTGTGAGTCTTTCAATAGTTACATACTTGAAGCTAGGGAGAAACCAATTGTTGGTTTGCTTGAGTGTGTCAGGAGGAAACTTATGACCAGAACTCAAGTAAAGTTGAAAGGAATGACCAAATATGATGGGACAGTCTGTCCTGCGATATTGGAGAAGTTGGAAAAAAACAAGAATGACAGCAGACATTGTTTTTTCAATTGGTTAGGCAGAGGTGAGTTTGAGGTGGACTGTTTTTCCAAAACTTATGTTGTAAACATTGAGAGTAGAACATGTTTATGTAGAATGTGGGATCTGACTGGGATACCTTGTAAACATGCCATCGCATGTATATTCATGAATCAAGGAAAGCCTGAAGATTATATTCATGAATGCTACATCAAAGAGATGTATTTGAAGGCAAATAGTAGCATGATACATGCTGTACCTGGCATGCATGATTGGATAGAAAGTGGAATGGAACCAATTGCTCCTCCATTGTATAGAAGAGATGCAGGTAGGCCAAAGAAGTTGAGGAGGAGGGAAGCAGATGAGGTACATAGTTCCAGTAGAGTTTTCAGAAGGAACAGAACAATGATTTGTGCTAGATGCTTGAAAACAGGCCATAATGCAAGGTCTTACAAGGGACCAGTGCATCCAAATTCAAGACTGTTTCATTCTGCATCACAGCCCATGGCAGCATCACAGCCCTTGTCACCTTCTTAGCCAGCTTCTTAGCCCATTCCAGCTTCCCAGCCACCATCACAGCCCATGCCAGCACATAGGGTACAGTATTTTCACCCATGTTTTATACTTCTACTTCTAACTAGATTATATGCATGCATTTACTCACTACTGTATTGAAAATTTTGATTGATCAGGGGAGAGTCAGACTATCTTCTTCTCAGCCGTTGCCAACTTCACAACTACTTTCATCAGCAAGTAATACCAGTGGTAGAGGAAAGTTATAAGCAGTGAGGTCTACATCAACACCCAGAGGTAGAGGGAGGATTGGAGCAGGAAAAGGCAATTCAATTTGATGATGTTATGTTAATTCTATTTTAAAAATTTGTTTGGGTGATGATGGTGTTTTAAGAAAACTTCATGTAGTTTGTTATTGACTGTTTCAAAAAACTGTTTGGATGATAATGACTATTTGGAGCAGCATAGATGACTATTTTAATTGTTTGGATTGACATATTGGATGATGATGTCTGTTTGGAATAGCATAGATGTCCATTTTTTATTGTTTGGATTTACTATTTGGATGATGATGATGGATTGGAGCAGCATAGATGACCATTCTGTATTGTTTGGATTATCTGTACTGTATGATGATGATTTTCTTATTGCAGGCGAATTAAAGTTCAGACCAAAATAAGGACTGAACAAACCATGCATTGACAAGCAAATTTCACCAACCCATTTTCATTAAAATATTCCAACCAATACATATGGTCATGGTAATTCCAAACCATCTACAGGGAACCAAGCCACAACTAGTTAGCACATGAACAAAAAAAAAAACACAATTCCAGCCCAAGTTCACATCAATACACGTAGGTAACATTTTTCCCTTCGAGAAGCTGTCTTCAATTCTTTCTCCAACACATCAATCTTATCCAATAACTTCTGTACTTGATCAATTTCTCCATCAACCCATTCAAAAAATCCACATGCTGGCTGGATCTGAAAAAAATTTGAAACAGAATAACATTAATACTAGCATGGTTGACTATCAAGAAGAACAATCAGATGGTTGACAGCATAACCCCATATAGTGCACAGCCAAGAAACCTCCTCCCCATGTTGCGCTGTGTTCGAGAAGTTCTCAAAGCAGCCCTGTGCCCGCAGTGACGGTAACGAATTTCACCATCAAGTTGAGAGTATTGGCCACGAGAACAATGGGAACAGGAGTTTTGAGAGTTTTGAGAGGAAGCCATTTGATATGGCTGGAAAAAAAAAATTGACTGAGAGCATGTCTGGTCACTCTGGTGCATTTCCATTTTTATAGGCTGGTTCAGGGGCAAATAGGCCTTTCTGCTCGAGTAATTTGGCGCCAGTATGCACCAAACGCATTTTATACCACATACAACGTTAATACTAACAGAATCCGTCCATTTTGCATGTCAACTAAAACTACAGGTAGGTTTAGTCCAAAATACCAAAGTTCAGGGGGCACTCTGCAAAACGTCCAAAGTACAGGTAGGTATAGTGCTTTTTTCCCTTTTAATTGTAAATGTCGGGCTCTTAACTTGGTGATGGGACAGGGGGTGGGTGGGGGGGGGGGTGGGGGGGGGGGGGGGGGGGGGGGGTATGGATGGGCAGATGGGGGATTCAAATGTGGTGGCCTATTATTCCAAGTATGGTGTCAAATATGGTCATTATCTGGTTATGGATGGGCAGATGAGAGATTCAATTATGGTGGCCTATTATTCCATGTATGGTGTCAAATATGGTCATTATCTGGGTAAAGGGAGGGGACAAGGGCAGGTGGCTTTTAAGCTAATGCATAGTGTTTCCACAGCTGAAATTAATGGTGCTAATGTGGATTTATGTCACCCCAGAGAGGTCCACTTAGGGGTCATTTGGTTGTGAGGATTTGTAACATGAAATTCTGGAATTCATAGACTCTAGGTTAGGGATGAAAACTATAAAGTCTATAGGCACAATGCAAACATTAATTGTAAAGTCTATAGGTAGCATTGGCCACCTTAGAAGAGACATGAATGCCTGTAAATCCAAAAATACTAGGATGGGTCCGACAAGAGGGGGCTCATAAACTCAACTTTCTCAAAGTTCTTGTAGTATTTTAGGAACTTCCCATCATAATCCCAATAATTCTAGACATCAACTTATAAGATTTATAGTAATTAGTTAACTACCATTTCTCTTTGTTGAGAATGAAGATTTTGTGAATCAGTCCTTCACCCCACAATTAAAAAAAAAAAAAAAAGGTCCTAGAATAATGGTCAGAAATGATGTTGTTAAAATGGTTTAAAAAAGAAAGAGATAATCTAAACAATATTTTTCAAAACATATTTGGAAAAATCAGGTTAACTTCGGGTTTATGGACTTCTAAATAAAATGTTTAGAATCCTATAAAGTTTAGGATTCATGCCATTTTTTTTTTTTGTTCACCGGGTATTTGAACTCATACACCCATATTCCTAATTAGCTGAGCAACAACTAAGGAACATAGGGTTCATCAGTTCATGTCATGATATCATATTTAGAAAGATGTATGATTTTCTCTTGCAAAACTGAGGGTAAGTGCCAACTCATTGAGAGATAGGTTCTGTGAGGGTAGGGATTGAACTTTGGCCCCATTGTTCATCCCTGTCTTGTGCTAGTTGTAAGAGCTAAAACTCACAATCAATGCCTTCTTTATGTTGGATATGAATAGGGCTTTGGATTCTTTAGGTCACATTTGGCAAACCCAGTTCGGCAATTGTGGACCCAAATCCTTGAGGAAAATATCTATACTTTTCTACACAGTCGTGGAAATCCTAGTTCGGCGGTTGTAAATTTCTGAGGATCTGGATTTATGGAAATCCTCATTATGAAGAATTCCAGGTCCAACCTAATCCAGCAGGATTTGGAAATCCTCATTTGTGAGGAGTTGCACAATTAAACAAATTTTCCAAGCCATAAGCGTTGATATGCAACAATTTCAATGTGAAATCCTCCGCTAAGCAAATCCTCAATGAGGGATCCCTGTTCTAGGGGTTGTGAGGAATACTCAAATCTGAGGATTCCTCACGAATTTCACCCTGTTACCAAATGTGCTCTTAATGATTGCCCATTCCTGGTGATAAATCAAAAGTGTGATTTTTAGATGCGAGGAATTCTCAAATCTACGGATTCCTTGGGAATTTCAACCTGTTACCAAATCGCTCTAAATGATTGCCCATTCCTGATTGATAAAATCAGAAGTGTGATTTTTACCAATGGGACTTCTATATAAGGACTATGTCAGATTTCTAATCCTCACAAACTGTGGTAACCCTGCATTTAAGTCTCCAACTGAAATTCCTGTCCGCTGTCATGTAGGAGTCTCATTGGTGAAAATTGCTTCAAATAAAAATCCAGGTCTCCATTTTGGATAAGTCCTTTTTTTTTTTTTTTTCCCATCCACCTCAATTTTCCTCTCATCTTTGATAAATAAGAGAAAATATACCAGTGTGTTTAGGCATTTTTATTCTATGCGTTTTTGCCCCTTCTCAACTTTCTCTACTCTTTAACTGTAGAGAGTAACAAGGGTATTCTTATCTTAATAAGGGAATTATTGACCTAATCTTTTTTTAAAGGATAGAATCTTATGGCTCTCTCCAATATTGTTATCATTCTTTTTTCATCCATTGCTACTGTCCCATTCTACATCCAACAATGTTCTGAGAGTATTTAATAAAGCTCTCAAGTGGAATACACTTAACAAAATTAAACTGGCTCGGAATGTCGGTCCTTTTGAGCCGATGCTCTTGAGTGGGGCATAATTTGGAAAAACATAAAGCCCATAAAACAAATGGTCTAATTTTCTATGAAACACATAACTCAATATGATATGGGCTCAAGTCAAATTGATCTATATCAAGAAATTGAATTTGTTTATTAAATTTTATGTAATAGTTTTTTTTTTTTAAATTTAACAATCTTAAGCTGGGTTATTTGAGTGAAATCTGATAAAGCTTATACACTACATGAGGAGGTTTTTTCAACAATTTAGATGTTTCAAGTGGGCCTATTGTCGTGGAACTCTTCTATCATTTTTTTTCTTTTATCTTTTTACCATCTCTAATGTGTAGATGGCATCTAAGGACATCGAAAATTTGAAATCATCCTATCTCTTGATTTAACATCCTTAAAGTCTAATACTATTTTATTTTAATTTATTATTTTTTTATGAGATGCAATCCAATAGTGGGTAAGGGATTGATGGGCATCAAAACTTGGTATGATGCCAAATTAACGTGAGGATACAAGTATGAAAGGAGCTAAATTGATCAAAGGTTGGCTCAAGTAGATCCTATAGAGTTGGACTTTACATGTGATGTACTTGTAATAGAAGTTTTTTTTTTTCTTTAAGTGAGTTTTATGTAGATAATAAGGGGATGGGTCATTTCTTGATTGGGTTAGATTTTTCATAAGTATGCCTGTTAATATTATTGATCAATAAACTTTGCCCCCACTAGAAGAAAATCCTAGCTCCATCCCTGAACATATCTTCTAGCTTGTCTCTACTTTGCCCACCTTGCTAATTCCACTTGCTACGGCCAACTTAACACTTTTAGTTTGCTCTACATTGTTCCTAGGTATCAATAAATCGCATGTTGTGGTATTGAGTTTTCTTAATTTTGACTATTTATCTTTTGTTCTCATTATTAGATTTGCGAAACATTGACATTGATGTATAGTAATATGAGTGTTCCAGCCCAATTTGGATATTCAAAACCTGATTTTAAATTCAAAATAACACAGCTCAAATTACATTTTTATGCAATCCAAGATCAGAGTAAAGAAGAAACAAAGGATGCCCAGAGTAAACTCACACATGCACGGAGTAGGGAGAGACTAAGGATCAATGCATAGGTGAAGGGCAATGGGAGTGGAACATTCTTCTCGAAGAGTGGCAATCTTTGATAACAATGGATTGCTAAGTTGGTTAACAACCCTGGATCTAACCTAGATGGCCAGAGATTGATCCTTGTTCTTCCCCCACTCCTTGCACTGGATGACCAGGGACTGATCCTTGATCTCTCCCTACTCCGTGCATGTGTGAGTTTTCACTTTTCATGTGTGCAGGTTCTCTCTCTCTCTCTCCTCGACTTTCTAACCAACCCAGTTAGACTCATGGCAAGGTGCCTCATCAAATCAACTTGAATATGTGGGTCCATAGTGACCTTTTGTATTTAAGATTTTTTTCTTTGTTTTTTATAACGCAGGTTAGTCTAGTTTTCATTGAGCCCGGACTGCCGGACATCGTGACCTAACCACATCCTCAACCAATACAACTTGATAAAACGACGCAATGGTTTTTTAAGATGACACAACACTTCCAAAATCTAACACGTTATATGAGCCGTTTTCAGAGATTTTGTAGACGCCGGTGCACCACACAATGCAAAACTTGCCTGCCCTTTTCTTTTTCAGATATTTGTAGAAAGCCCCTTCCTTCTTTACTTAATTTTTAATCTAATTGAGACAAATTCCTTCAAGTGCCCATTTTAGAGATAGTACTAATTGATGATAAATTAAGAAAGGCTCGTTTAAGATGGTCTAGACATGTTTGATATCACAAAAAAAATAAAAAAATAAAAACTCTATGCAGGTTGATGACTCACTAAGAAAAAGGAGGATGCTGAAGGTGACATAAATAAAAGTAGTAAGCATAGATTTGAAGGAGTGAAACCTATTTGAAACTTTAGCTCAAGATAGACTAGAACATAAAAACAATACTTATTTAGCCAATGAACCTAATCGGGATAACTTTTTTCACCAAAGTAAACTACTTATGATCAATCCAAACCCTTCACATACACTTACCTCCTACCGACTTTTGTTGATCTCAATATGACAATTGTCAACCATTATTTATGATTGGATCTAATCATAAGGAATAAACCCTCTTAAAATTAATTATGTTTTCAGGCTTGATCCAGCTGATCATTTGGTGCCATGTGGGCCTGACTTGAAGTGGACAGGTGGGCATATTGTCGGTCTGCTGAATTAAGTGCTAAGCTTATTTTGTCAATTTATATGAATGACTTTGCTCCTCTTATAATTATTATTTTAAATGATGCATCTAATCTTAGACCTAAACCTCGTAAGTACATCTAAATATCTAGAGGGCTTTTAAATGCACACCATATTTTTCTTTGTACACTCTCTTTACACCCACCGTTGAAGTTTGGGGATTTCAAAATTTTCTTTGCACACACCCATGATATCCAAACTAACCTCATCCCAAACCCCACCTAGCCACCATTGTCGGAGGGGGAGCGTGCGAGATAGAGAGAGGGAGAGAGACAGGGACAGGGAGAGAGGGAGGCGGAGGTGGCTGATGACAGAGGACAAGGAGAGAGAGAGAGAGAGAGAGAGAAAGAGACAGGGCAGGGAAAGGGAGACAGTGAGGTGGAGAGCATTAAGAGGGAGAGAGGGAGGTGGAGGTGACGAGCGGTGGGGGGTAGGAAGAGAGAGAGAAGACATGGATAATTTGGGTATTTTGCACAAGGGTATATTGGTAATAAGATTTTTTTTTAAATGGGGAGTGTGCAAGGAAAAATGTGGTGTGCATTTAGAAGCTGTCAAATATCTAATGCCAAGTCTAATAGGAAAAGCCTATTTTACCCTTAATTTTATTAAAATGATAGTTTTACCCTCCCAGACACATCTTGACCCTTGTACCATTTCCAATGGGCTAGGCCCATGTTTGGCATCACTATTTTTTTGCCTCTATTTATCAAAATCTCTAAACTTGGTAGAGATTTTGAGAATAGAGGCGTTTGGTAACTTTTGCCAGCCTCTAAATGGAATAGATAAGTAGAGGCAATGCCTCTATTTCCCACAGCCCACCATTTGATGTACGTAGAAAGTTGAGGGAAAAAAAGTATAGCCGGGTGAACAATGTTCCTAGCCCATGCACGCCTCAGTTCGGTTTTTTCATTTTTCTCTCAATATCTAAGATTGTAAATGAAGATCCAAACCGTTGAAAATGTTCACAAGATTAAACATGGCTGTGAGATCAAATTTCAACCGTTGGATCATCACCAATCTCGAGATATGTGAAAAAAGTGAGCCACTGGATGTAATTTTTTAGAATCTATGAGGCCCAAATGCAAGATCCAAGCTGTTAGATTTCTTTGGAAGGCTAAAAAGGTTATGTGGTCTATTTTTAACACTTGATACTTTGTGGATCTCGAGATATTTGCAAAACAATATTAGCCATTAATGTATTATGTTCAATATTTGATTTGTCAAAGAGCAACAACGTTTTTCTATTTTTTTTTTAATTTCTAGGATGGTAAATCACGATCTAAATCTTCAGAATTTCTCTTAAGACCAAGCCTAGCCATGGGACCAAATTTCGGTTGTTGGATCATCATCAATCTCGAGATATGAGCAAAAAAAGTGGGCCATTTGATAGTATTTTCTAGATTATATGGGTCCTAGACACAAGATCCAGACTGTTAGATCTCTTCGGAAGGTTGAACATGACCATGGGGTCAATTTTCAAGGCTTGGTACCTTGTGGATCTCGAGAAATTTGTGATAAACTTCCAGCCATTGATACAAAAAGTCTATTTAATATAGATCCTTGCATTACCAAACACTTCTTTTGATTCTAGCCTCTTTTTTTTTTTCATAGCTCTTTTATAATGGATCTATTTTGATGGGTCTACAAAAAAAAAAGAAAAAAGAGGGCCTTTGACTTCTAATATGCCATGAACTAGATCATAATCATTCCCAACAAATCCATATGAAGCGATCCAATTTCTTTATCGGGTCCGAGTTGAGACCAAAGATCTTGGATGACCAATCAGACAGAACAACCCAAAAGACGTAGAAAAAATATTGATTTCTAGATAATTAGAGATGTAAATAAATGAGATTAAAGTTAAAAATAGTTTTTCTTTTGTATTTTCTTATATCATTATGTTGAAATATTTCTATGATGTTTTCAAAATATTTTGTTGAAATATTGAAGAAGTACCTAAGGCTGTAATATACATGAGACGTAGTAGCATTTATTATGAGTGAATTAAATCTTCACAAGTTGAGAAAGTCGAGGTCTCACTCACATTTCACTTCTCTTGAGTGGAATGAGTGAGACTCCATGGGACAGACTCTGATTGGAGTAAAATTGGAGGAAATCCTATATAATGGAGACAATATTCATTTAGAGTCCTTCAAGTTTTTAATAGATAGGCCCTAAATTGGAGTTTCACTTCCCTCACGAAAAAGCCTGGAATATTAGATAGTAAAGTCCAGATCATCTGAGTCTTTGAATTAGAAAACTTCTGAGTTAAAGTAGTGGGTGACCAGTCTACAAAATTGAGTTAAAAACTCATCATTTCATGTGCATTTCTAGACTTAATTAGGACCAATTGCACCATAATCCCATGATTTCATGTATTTGTGCATAAATGTGGACTTATAGTCAAAATTAGCTAAAAACCCTTAATTTTGCATGAATTTATGAGATTAGTATATGTCATCACCTTGGGTCCCGCCAATTAGATCTAAAGCACTATGACCTCATTGCATTAAGTAGGGCCCATGCATTGCATCATTAGTTATTTCATTACTTGCGATTTAATTATTTTGTTGTGTAGGATTTGTCAAAGCAATGGGACCCACATTCCTATGGGACGTCCCACACTCTCTCCTCTCATCCAGGAAGATTCTTAAAGCCTCCAGATTGATCCCCTAGCCTTATCTCTCAAAAAGTTTGAAAGTTGTAGAAATTATCACAAAAGAGAGATAGAGTTGGATTCAAACGGAAAGAAGGCAGAAGAAACAAAGAAGCAGAGTCCAGAGTCCAAGGAGGACTCCACACATGTATGGGACGTCCAAAAATCTCCAATGGGCCCCATCTCTCATTTATGGAAGAGTCTTATTGCAAGAAGAAAGTCAGCCCCATTTTTCTTAGGATACCTATCACAAGATGACCATAACTCTCAATCCGACCGTCATATAGTGAGATTAACCTACTATTGGAAAGATTTTTCAGAGTAGATGTCCATAGAGCCCAGGCTTAAGCAAATTGGAGCTGAAATGAGCAAGTTATGACCTCGGAAAGTTGGCTGTGAACTTCCTACTCGGGATTGTAATTAGTTACAACAAACGTGGGCCCAATCTTTATTCAAAATT
Organism: Umbellularia californica; assembly: GCA_028538565.1. Taxonomy (NCBI): domain Eukaryota; kingdom Viridiplantae; phylum Streptophyta; class Magnoliopsida; order Laurales; family Lauraceae; genus Umbellularia; species Umbellularia californica. The sequence goes on from JAPQWN010000009.1 coordinate 45,568,827, forward strand.
CAAATTAATTCCAGCAAGGTTAGGAGATTGGAACTCTCTTTTTCTTCTTATCTCAACCAAACTTGGAGCCCAAGGGATCATTCTCTCTTGAAAATAATTGCAAGCAAGAGAAAGGATCAAGAAAGACTTTGTGTTAAAAAAACTATTTAAGGAGAGCAACCCCCATATGGATGCCATGCTCTCTCTCCCATAGGGGGATGGCCATCACCCATTTCCTCTCTCTTCTCTCCCCTCTTCTTCACTTCCCCTTCTAGATCTACATCTTCTAGTTATTATTCTCCACTTTTTCATTTTTTAAGGTAGCTTTGGACCTTGTCTAAGCAAGACATGGTTTTTAGGAAGGAGCTGAAGTTGTACTTAAGAATGGCAGAATGCTATCAATGAAAATTATCTTTTTCTTACATGCAATGGCCGGTTAACTTAGCGATCGAGGTTACAAAATGAAGTTGAGTGGTCCCTAACTTTTCTTTTCTTTATAAGAATGCTCGTTGATCTAGTTATTTATGTTCTTGAATGATTGAGTAGGCTTGTCTTCATACCAGTAGATGCCTTTCTTATTGTAGTTCTCAATGCTAGATTTTTTTTATTATCTATGCTTGATTTTGATAGATCATGCTCGAAAGTATGTTCTTTTTGATGGTCTGTGCTTAGACTTGATAGTAATGATTAAGTAATTCTAGTACTTTGATAAAGGAAAGGAGGTCTTGGGTATTTTGATTAATTTTTATAGAAAAATTATCTCTGAGGAAAATTTGTTTTAAACTAAGTCATTAATCAAAATAATGTGTAATGTTGGATAGGATGTGGTTTGCTATTATGGAAAGAGGAGAGGGCTTATGAAAGGATAAAGATGAAATGCTTGTTTGAATTTGAATTAGATGCGATGAGATGAGATGAATCTGGGGAGGTACAGTGGCCCACATCAAAGAGCACAAGCCTCTTTTTTCTTGGGTATCTTTCTAAAAGGAGAGCTCCATGGGTGATAACATGGCAACACAAATCCTATTGCTTTAATATATATATATATATATATATATATATATATATATATGGGGCCAGCTCTCCTAAGCTGCAGCTTAGCTTATCCTAAGCTGAAACATGACTGGTCCCACAAATCAAAGTCGATTATGCTGTTTTTTGCATGATTATCGTCTCCAAAATCAAGATAAATCCAATCAGAACTAGATTTTTCAGTTCCATCATGCAAAAAACAGATATAATCGACTTTGATTTGTGGGACCAGCACTATTCCAGCTTAGGATAAGCTTAGTTGCAGCTTAGGAGAGCCCTGCTATATATATATGGGAAGTGCTCCTATGAAAGACCCTCTCACCAACTTTATGAGAGATGGGTAGGGGCTCTTGCATTTAAGTTGGTGAGAGTGGATATGGAAGTGAGGGCCCCCACCCATCTCTAACCAAGTTTGTGAGAGTGTCTCTCATATGAGCACTTCCCATATATATATATATATATATATATATATATATATCTCCCTTGACTAATGTTCAAACTAGATAAAAGGCAACTAGAGTACTAGCAGCAAAGCCCCGTGCTTAATTGAAGATATATAAAAATTTAAGAGTTTTTAATATAATTAATGAAAAGTAAATCTAAAATAATATATTATAAAGTAGGGAAGTGCTCCTATGAGAGACACTCTCACCAACTTGGTGAGAGATGGGTGGGGGCCCTCACATTTAAGTTGGGGGTCATTGCATTTAAGTTGGTGAGAGTACGGGTGCACGGCGGGCGGCTTGGGAGGTTATTGGGCGGTTTAGGCGGTTTTGTTTTATGGTGGTTTGTAAAAAGTAGAAACTGTAACTGCCCAAAGTATAGGCGGTTTGGGCGGTTTTTTTGGCGTGCGACTTAGGCGGCATGTTTGGCGGTTTGGTATTTGTACATATCTCTCTCTTTTTTATTTTTTTATTTTTAATATAATGTAACTAAAGTTTCAAAGTACTTAACATAAAGAACAAAAATTAAACATAATTTTTAATAAAAGTCAATAATCAGTAATAAACAAAATTTTCAACTAAGTATATTAATGTAAAATTAAAGTCCAAAGGCATCACCAAAATTAAAAAATACAATCACTTATATAATCTAACGTCCAAAAGTCAAAAATATAATTGTGAATATGAAGTGTTTTTTTAGCAACCATATATTTTTTGAAAGATATGTGAAGTCTTTGAAGAATAGATGAATAATTTTTTTTTTTTTCTAAATAATGAGCGGGCGGGGCGGTTTGAAACCGCCCACTCAAATGTGAAACCGTAACCGCCCGCTCATTAGTATGGATTGAAACCGCCCCGCACACCTAAAGGCGGTTTTGATGTATATCCACTTGTAGCGGGGCGGGGCGAAGCGGAGTGGGCGAGTTGGCGGGTTACGGTTATTCTTGTGCAGCCCTAGGTGAGAGTGGATATGGAAGTGAGGCCCCCCACCTATCTCTCACCAAGTTGGTGAGAATGTCCCTCATAGGAGCACTTTCCTATAAAGTATAGATGAAAGGAATTATATTATGATGGATTATAAAATCCACTAAAAGTAATATCTTTATTTTTTAAAAGAAAATCCATAGAAACAGAAAGAAAACCATATGCTAGTGGATTTGGGAAAAAAACCCTAACAAATTAATTAAAAAAAGATCTTGCTCTCGTTGGAAAAAAAATAATGCATAAAACCCCCAATGAAATTCACAAACTGTGATTATAATATCTTTGAAAAACAAAATCCAAAAAATTCAAAGGAATGCAAATGCCTAATATAATGGATAATAATATGATTTTCACGTCTTAGGGAAAAAAAAAAAAAAAAAACTAAGAAAGACCACAAACATTATCTAAGATCTTATGTATAATCTCAGTTGTATTGTACCCACCTTGGATTGAATTTTGATTCTTACATAATAACTAGTTGCGATGATATGATTATACTTCATTGACCCTTAATTTCTACTTATAAATTCAAAATTTGTTTGAATATGTAGTGGCAAACATTTATTGGATTTTGTATTAATTAATGTAGCTTTGCATGTGTGTTGGTGTGGCTGGTGTGGGGGTTGTGTGGCATCACCCAATATCTTAATACAAAAGAGGGTATCTACTTTGTAGATGGGTTGGACCAAAGCCTTAGTTTCAGGTGTGTGAACTGTCCTAGGATGAATATTAAGCCCCATAAACTAAATTAACTGGGCTTAGCCTTAGATATATTTTGGCGCCCACCAGCCCATCCATTTCCCTCCTTTTTCAAGCCATTCTCGATTGAGAGTGGAACTTAAATGGTTTGGATCGTATATAAATATTAACCTGAACTGCACATTTGAGAGTGTGGAAGGTTACTAATTTGGCGACATTGCTTGGTGGGCTCCTCAGCTTGATATACAATCCAAGCTTCTTGTTTTGATACCTCCGTTCCTTCTTATGAGAGCAGACTACACGAGATTATCGTCTCACAGCTTGCATCAGTATAACGAAGGTCTGTCCATCATAGGGCCATAAAATTCTCGAGATCAATCCAACGGTTCTTGATAGATTTTGGGACTAATGTTTGAAATATTCGAAAGAGCCACAGAGTAGTTGTTTTTATTTTTTTAATTTTTATTTTCTTTTTATAAAAAAAATGAAATCAGTTATTCAATCTATCAATAGAATGATTACCCAAATCGTAGAGATTTTAGGGATAGAGATGATCAAGAGAAAAGTTAGGAAAATATAGATGGAGTGATGAGGTTTCACAACTATTGAGATATGGGCCCTATTGAGTAGTTATTCAATTCTATTAAGAGGATGCGATATTTTAGGGAAGTATTATAGGAAGAGGTTTGGAGTGACTCACATTAAACCCAAAGCTCTGTGTATTTTTATAAGTATTTTTCTGAAAGGAGAACTCATGTCGGTGATGACGTGGCACCCTTCACAGCCCTCCTCCTCGTTTGACTAATATTCATAGGGGTGCACATGGGCGATTTGGATCGATTTAGACGGAATACCATCAACCAATCTGAACCCATTGGTTTTCTATTTTTCCAAATTGAACCAAACCGCCCATGTGCTCAAACCGAAACGGCTTTTTTTTTTGTTTTTATTTTATTTTATTATTTTTTTTACAAAAAAATTGTAGTTCTTTGTCCATCAAATGGAATGATGAGAAGCTGTAATGAATACTAAAATATATTTAATAACTCGTTTCAACCAAGGAAGCATACATCAAACGATGGATGAACTCTTTCCATCCATTATACGATCGTGTGATTAAATGGCCCAGGCTAGGTTCGGCCAACTTTTCAGGTCAATGAACTGAAGCAGTTTGAATCTTCTAGTAAAATATACCAACAAAATGGTTAGGCACGTACCTTTTTCTTTGCATAGATCTGGACTAGACTACATTGCTTCATCCAGACAAATGAATTCAACACAAAAGGAACAATTTTTTTTTGCCAGCAACATGGGTTCAAATGGAATGTAGCCCCAATTTTGAACTAATTGAGATGGCCCTTTTCATAGTTTACTTTCTCTTAGGTCAAACCAAACCCTTCGGCAGTGCTAAAAACCCAAAAATGCACACTTCTTGTAAAACTTTCATCAAACATGTAACATGCAAGTAGAATATTACTCAAGTTAATACATACGGTCGGTTCGATTTAGGTTGTTAATCGTGGGTTCAAATCGATAAATGACCGATGTAAGGTAGTTTCAATGATTTTCAAACCGTTGACTGAACCGATCTACATAAAATCGATCCGAACGGTCCAGTTCGGTTGGTTCCGTTTGGTTTTGCAGTGATATTGGATTTTTTGTGCAGCCTTAAATATTCAAACTAAATCTCTCTTGACTAATATTCAAACTAGAAAAAAGGCAACTTGAGTAATGGGCTCTCCAATTTTCTGTTTTTGGCCAATTAATCCTTAATAAAAACTCAAATGATATCCCTTAAGTTTAAAGATAAAAAGGCAATTTTGCCCCTTAATTCTCGAGGGCCAAGAACCAACATCGAGGCTCATTTGAATGGCATGGTAATACATATTTTCCCAATTATTATGCAAGCCTTTCAATCATCATGCTCTGTTATAGTCTTCATGCATTCAAGTGGGCCCCACTAAAAATAGCTTGTGTGAGTGGAATTTGCTCAGTTTGTATATATTTATGTCATTTACTTGTATTTGTAAAATCTAGTAGTCATCGAAAATGTTCTGTCAGGAGCAACTACAAGTGTGGTCCAGCATCATGGGGCCCACCTTTCATCAATGTTGCCCCTTTGTTACTCTTTTCATCTCATGACCTAACATTAGGCTCAATTTCACACTTATTAAACCTTCTCTCACCGTCGGATTGAATCTCAAGAAAACCTATTGTTAATAAACCATCCGTTCCACTTTAAGGTTGTTAAATAAAGGGCTATGATAATTTATTGGGGCTGAATTTATGGACCCAATTTATCGATGAGGAGACCTTTCCATTTACTCTCCTTCCATCGATGACCTTGCAATTAAATGGGCCCCAGGAATTGACTGGCATATAATCTAATATGTAGTCTGCTCATAGGAGAGCATTTTCTTCAAGATTTAGAGGGTTGGCTTTGCACTTTCTTTCCTAGTGAAATATATAGTTACCCATAAAAAAAATATTTTTGAAAGAATATAATATTACAATTTAAATAGCTTAATTTTCACATTTTCACTAGTCCAGCACTACCATATTAGACTATTAGTCCAGCAGCACCAATGGCCATTGTCGGCATGGGGGCATCATGAACTCACCCCATACCAGTCAGCACCGAAAAACATTTATAACCTTCTTAATGATACACGACGTATATATTCGATACAAGCAATGTTGCATTACTGTGGCGTGGTCTGATTTGATCTGTCAACCGTCCCTGCGGTTTTCTTTCCTCCTTTTGAGTATTTATGTTCACTTGAACCTCTCCATCCCTCCCTCCCTCTCTCCCTCTCCCTCTCCCTCTCTCTCAAGAAAGAAAGAAAGCAAGAAAACAAAGAGAGGAAAAAATGGCTCTGAAGCTGACCTCAGTCACCTTTCAATCCCAAAAGATTCAATCTTTGGGCTTCTCTCCTACTCCGAAGCTCAGATCTCCGAGGATTTCCATGGCCTCCACCCTTCCCTCCAGCTACAAGTCAGTCCCTTTCTTTCCACCGTTGAAAAAGATCTTATCTTTTCCTTTACTTCCCGCTCTACTTGATTGGATTTTGTGTTCCTTTGGATTTTTATTGCAGTTTCCTCATCTGGGTTCCTTTTCTTTTTGTGGAACCATTTGTGTTTTTGTCTAAGTTTGTTGAAGTACTGTTAGAATTTGTGGGGTTCTGCCGATCTGGGTTGGGAATTTTTTTTTATTTTTTATTTCATGACTTTTTCTTTATTGCTAGTATGACTAATGAGTGCGTTTGGATGTACCCCAGAATGTGATTTGCTTGAATATTGTGTAGAATAGATGTTTATTATTATTATGCTGTGGGATTGGGATGGTGTGAGAATATGAAATCGCATTGGATGAAGATTGGGATGAATCAGTCCGGATTGAGAACGGGAAGGGCAGATTAATCGGATTTTTACTGTCCCAAATGCAATAGAGTAAATGAAAAAATCATTGGTTCTAGTAATATATCAAAGCAGATACCATTGATCCTAGTAATATATTCAGACTGCTTAAGATTTGGGGTACAGCCAAATGCACCCTATCTTTGTGGGTGGGTTTTTGTTTCTCAGGTTGGGATGATTCAGTGGGCTTTTCTTTTAGATTCAATTGATGATTTCAGGTTTCTTTTGCATAATTATTGTAGTAAATGAAATGAATGTAGGCGGTCAGTTTCTATTTTTTTTATTAACTTCCTTATTAATTCGGTTTTTATTGTTGATGTCTTTCTTTCTTGTTTCATTTTGATCATGAAACTTTTCTTTTTAAAACAGAGTAGTGAAATGATTTCCACTTTGAGAGTTCTGGTTTTTGGTGGCAACAGTTTGTAATCTCCTTAAATCTCCTGTTTCTCAGTTGTTAAATCACATTCTGAGGCTTTATCTGTTTAGACACCCCATAAACCATTATAATTATTATATATGAAGCGAAGTGGATTTTTCAATTTCACTCTCAATTTCAAATTTGATTTTGACTCTTTTCATGTTGACCTCCTACTAATATCACTTATTAATCCTCCTACTAATATTAGCCTATTAATACCGTTCTTTTTACTAATCCAATGTTACAGTAACTCTTTCCACTTCTCTCTATGTTTCTATTCACGTCTCTACATTTTCCACCTTTAAATGTCAGCCCTTTCTTATTCTCCATCCTCTCTAATAAATAACTCATTGATTTTTTTTTTTTTTATTATGGTTACACTCTAAACTATTTCTATCGATTTTTTATTTTAGACCTTTACATTATAACTACTACTAATTACATTGCCTGTGCTCAGCACGGGGGGCTTTCGCTAGTCAAGAATACAGATCTACATCAGATTAGGAAAATTATATTAGTAATGACACAATATATGCATTGTTTTTGTTTGTAACTCCTGTGTATGAACTCTTCAAGTAGCTTTTTTCTTTTTTAGATGACAAAGTTTAAATATATTCCTTGCTTGTCTCTTGAGAAGTGTGGACACATTGAAGCTACGCTAGATTTAACACTAAGATATATATAATTTTTGCTAGGTACCTTTAATTTAGGGGTCCTCGGGGAGTGAAAATCCGGCACCGTCCTTGTGTGGAAGTCCAGTGGGCAAAATTTTTTCCTTTCTCTTATACTGTACAGTGATTTCTTGTAGTCTCTTTTTTTTTTTTTTAAATTTTATGAAAGCTTCACTAAGCTGGTACTGAGAAAAGGGTGTTCCTCATGCAGCGTTGACATGGCTGACATGTTCTATTTACCACCGGTGAAAGCTTAGTGGAAGTGACCTTTAGTTTTGTGATATTTGTTTCAAAGTCATGGGAGTCTTTACCCCAGGAAAGAAAAACCTCATGAAAGTGTCAGATTTTTTTTCCCTTGTTATTGTTAACATCTTGAGGTTCTAGTACTACCTACACATCAAAGAAGATGCCTTTGAGCAATTATAAATGCTTGTGGTTTGAAACATAAACTTAAAGGTGTGATTTTTCTGTTTTATTAGGCCGTTCAGCCCTCCTCGAGAGGTACATATTCAGGTCACCCATTCCATGCCACCTCAGAAAATTGAGATCTTTAAGTCCTTGGAAGGTTGGGCTGAGGAAAACATCTTGGTACACCTGAAGCCTGTCGAAAGCTGCTGGCAACCACAAGATTTTCTGCCCGACGCTGCCTCAGATGGCTTTTACGAACAAGTAGAGGAACTGAGAAAGCAAGCAAAGGAGATCCCGGACGATTATTTCGTCTGCCTGATTGGTGATATGATCACGGAAGAAGCTCTACCTACTTACCAGACAATGCTAAACACCCTTGACGGCGTCCGAGATGAAACAGGAGCAAGCCCTACGTCTTGGGCTATCTGGACAAGGGCATGGACTGCTGAAGAAAACAGGCATGGTGATCTTCTCAACAAATACCTGTACCTGTCTGGAAGAGTTGACATGAAGCAAATTGAGAAGACAATTCAGTATCTGATTGGATCAGGAATGGTAAGATCCTCGGTAAATTACTGTAGTTGCTCTGTGATTTTGTTTTAACTTATCTACATTTATTTACTAAAATGATATAGGATTCGTCAGTCAGTTTAGCATTATATGGTTGTTGCATTTTGATGCTTGTAATTTCTAGTAACTCTTATGTTCTTCTAGGACCCCGGGACGGAGAACAACCCCTACCTTGGATTCATCTACACATCATTTCAGGAGAGAGCGACCTTCATTTCCCATGGAAGCACTGCCAGGCTTGCGAAGAAATACGGGGATGAGAAACTTGCACGGATCTGTGGAACTATTGCCTCAGATGAGAAGCGCCATGAGACTGCCTACACAAAGATTGTGGAGAAGCTGTTTGAGATTGATCCAGACGGAACGGTGCTGGCATTCTATGACATGATGAAGAAGAAGATTTCAATGCCCGCCCATCTGATGTATGATGGACAGGATGACAACTTGTTTGAGCACTTCAGTGCAGTAGCCCAGCGGCTGGGGGTCTACACAGCCAAGGACTATGCTGACATACTTGAATTCCTGGTTGGGAGGTGGAATGTGGAGAAGATTACTGGTCTCTCCCCTGAGGGCCGGCAGGCTCAAGATTACCTATGTGGCTTGGCACTGAGGATCAGGAGGCTGGAAGAGAGGGCCCAAGCGAGGGTGAAGGAGACACCAACCATCCCTTTCAGCTGGATTTTTAACAGACAATTGAAGCTGTAAGAGAGAGGCCAGTTGCTCTTACTGGTTCTATCAAATCTACTATTTTCCCATTTGCCATCATGTTAAATATACGTGTTACAAATTTTTATTTCTATTTTATATTATACTAACTTGCTCAGAGGGCAATGGCAATGTGTGCGTGTATGTAAGAAAGAAGATTGGAGATACTCTGTTTCATGATATAGTCACATGGGCAGAGTGTAGTTTGCATTGTGCTTCTACTTGGAATTGCCAGTTTCACCAAATGGCTCCAGAACTTGAATACAATAGCTAGACCTACCAACATATCCTCTGTTATGATGTTCCATTCTATGTATCTCTTAAAATTATATCATAACTGCATTCCAGTTCTTTGTAATGTGCATTTGAAGGCATGGAGCGGTGGCATCGAGATTGACGACTGGTACAATCTAACTGGTCATAATTTTTCAGGTCTCAACAAGAGCCCTAGGACAGTTGGAAGGTGCTCACTGTTACGACCACAACGTTGTGGGTTCACGTTTTATTTTTAGCTAACTAGAGTAGTGATTTGATATTCATGGGGTTATCGGATTGCCTAACTTTCACCTGCATCCTGATTGTAACTAGGGGAAAAATACTATTAAAAAGCAAGAACTAATGCTATTGAAATAATGTGGGATTCGCATTGGCTCACACAGTATCAGGTTCCCCCAAATCTCACAAGATAATGCGAATTTATGTCGGACATATTAAGCTAAACAGCACAAAATGCTGAAGGCTACATTGGCAAATTAATATAGCAGTCTCAGGAAATGGGATTCTACTGAAGGGGAGAACCATTGAAAGGTAAAGGTTAAACTCATAGGGTGAGGTGCAGGTATCATAATCCCCCCACCAAGTGATGATAGGTTGATAGAGCCAGTGCAGGTATCATAATCCCCCCACCAAGTGATGATAGGTTAATAGAGCCAGAAAACTGCAGCTTATAAAGAATCAAAGGCTGAGGGCACCACTTTTCAGATGGGATGAGAGTATCCAGGCCTTTAGGCATAAGTTTGTTGGCCAAGTTCAAATGTCAGAAATTCGGGATTATTCTTAGAACTTTCTGTTAAGTCCGAGTACAGTCAGTAATAATTCAGTATTTAGGAGACAAATTCTATAACACAGGGAACCAAAATAACAATTAAATACAGTCGCAAATTGTAAAGTAGAAATATAATTCACTTACTGTTTAAAAGCAGAGACAGAGTGTTTTTGTCTGAAGTTGAGAAGTTCTGTAACTCGCAGATGAATGATGATCAAGGCTAGTGTATAACACTATGTCCTTAAGACAAAATTCGCCCTCGCAACGGTGCTTATGAGCTCTACAGCGTCTGTCTCCCAGGATACAATGATCCATACCACACAGTTGCAGCACTACAAACTGTATGTCCGGCGAACCAAAAGTGCATCAGCAGGACTCTCTCTCTTTTAATATGAACAATGACTCGAATATGCAATGCAACAGCAGTGAATTAATGATCGAAAAGTCATGAACGAGATGCATATAAATAGCTTCAATCAAGTCTCTTCAATGGGGGTTGCATCTGTTCAGAACAGTGACTATTCAATGAACAGATGCATCCTCTTTGGACACACCTCATGGGTTTGGACACACCCTTTAAGATGCGAAGGGACACACACCACTAGGGACACATCCCATTTGTAAAAAAAAAATTTATTAAATAAAATTTCTCCAAAAATAAATGGGTAGTGGGCCAAGCAAGGCCCAACTCGCGTGTGAAGCCCAAGGCCCGGTTCGGTGCCGGGCGGGCCGGGGCGCGCGCGTGTGGTGGTGACCCTACCTACCCAAAAATAAATGGGTAGTGGGCCGAGCCAGGCCCAACTCGAGTGTGAAGCCCCCGCCTGGCCCGTTCGGGCGGGGCGAGGCAGCGGCGCGCGCGCGCGTGGTGGTGACCCTACCTTGATCTAGGTCCTCCCTCCCCCACAAAAGTGGGGTGCCCCGTGGGGCTTATTTTATACTACCAAGGTAAGTATATATATACCCAAGGAATGTTTTGTTCCCAAGCAATGTGAGATGCAAGTTTACTACTTACTTTGTTTCCATGTTTAACATGTTCAAGTAGTGGTGTGTAGGAGGCAATTTCTTATTCACTCCTTAATGGATTAGAGCAACCCAATACATGTAATTAATCTACTCATGGAGTAGAGTACATTCCCATATATTCCCACAAAAAAGGATTAGTGGGTCCCACTTAGTTTTTTGCTCAAACTTTGACAAAAGTAATGGTGCTCTAGGTGCTCTAGGCCATTTTTCCAACACTTACATGCAAGAACCACTCTGAAAACAAAGCATTAAGTGACGTTGTTTGAATGATCTTGGCAATTAATATTAATTTGTTTCTCTTTGTCTTCTTGAATTTTAAGGAGTCACAATTAAGATTTTATGGAATTCATAATTAGAAATTGTGCATGGGCCTGTGTTGGATTAAGCAGTTGGTAGACACCAAAGTTAAATCTCCCTCCTATACTCTAAATCTGTGACCTGGGAGAGTTTGAATTGGGATGAAACTCCTGATGGAAAGCTTTGGATCAGCATCTAACTCAAGTGGCTAATTGTTTATCTTCCCATACTAGTCAGTTTCTAGTGGAGTGCTCTTGTACCACAAGTATGGCACCCTAGAATTGCTATTGTTAGCTGGACAGGGAGCTCTAGTTTGTTTATCCAGAGATCCTTAGCATTTGCTGGCTGTTCGCAACGACTACTATCATCAGAGCTAACAAAGACATTTGAAGTAGAGCCGGTATTGACCCCACCTGCAACTAACAATAACCACATTAATTTCTGCTAATTAAACCAGTCTGAAGGGCGCTTTCGCTTTGGTATAGGAGTAAAAGGAATACATATAGAGTATAATGTGCTGAATTGATGATGATGGTAAAGCAGGGAGATTTGAAGAAGGACTATATTTCAGTTGCAAACATAAAGCAAGAAGTACTAAGTGGTAGTAGTTGGAATTGTTGGAATTTCAGAAATTTCATTCACAAGGGTAGGAATTTTCTGCCCTTAAAAATTTGAAATTCTGTTATGTCAGTTTTTATCCTACAAATTCTCTTACCGAATGTACTCCAAGGAAGGACCCTAATTTCCATTTTGTGTTGGCCTTCACCTTTAACAAATGCCCCCCTAATTTAAATGCTACCCTCCAGAGCTGGCCATTCATCTACCCTTTGCTTTTAAACCTCACTCAATAAATAGGAAGAAGTGGGAGACTTTTATAGTGTATCCAACTAACCCTGTCCTCCCTGTCTTCTCTGCCACAACTTTTCTTGACTCTTGAGATATTTGAGCCCATCTCCTACAATCTAATTAATGATAAGGGGTTGAGAGAAAGACCCCTGTTTTTGGGTAAAAGAGATGAAGCACCATGGGAAAACTCTGATGCAACCACATGCTTGGTTAATTCTAATCATGGGAAAACTCTGAAGCAACCACATGCTTGGTTAATTCTCTAATGAATTTATTTATTTTACACTGTCATGTGTTAGTTACTTCATCATGTGCTGGTCACAGGTCCTCAGTAGCCTCATACTGCAGGCAGCTGTAATTACTTCATCATGTGCTGGTCACAGGTGCTCAGTAGCCTCACACATGCAGGCAGTTGTAATTACTTCATCATAAAGGCAGGCAGTTGTAAAAATTTATCACACTTAAATATCAGCTCCACTTTAAGAAATGACCTGTTGAAGTTGAGAGGAAAGTAGAACTTACAGTGCCAACTCCTTGTCATGATGATTATGAATCATGATCATGATCATGATCATAATCATGATTATCATTATAACTATGATACTATCAATCCAGTAGAGGTGAAAGGAGACAAAGGTCCATTCCTATACAGTGAGGTAGTGAGGTGTCAGTGATGGTTAGTCGTTTCAATTTGTGCAGTTGGGTGCCTATCATTGGATGTCATGGCAAGGAGATGACTCTGACCTACATGGTTTGATTGACCTATGTATGTTGGACCTGGGAAAATACAACTAGATAATTAGCTTGGGCAATTGGTACAAAGCATGGCTCAATCAACCTCAGTGTGTTATTTTTCTTTAGGAGGGAGGAGTGACATGATTAAGATGAGAAAATGGGTATTAAAACTAAATTTATAAATTGTGCATTAACAATTATTTTATCTTTACTTTGAACCAAGTATTATTAACATTTATACTAATAGTCGATTCTCGAAGAGGCCAAACACCCTCATCAGATTGTAAAGGTTACAGGCATGTAACGAATTTAATCATGAAAATCCATTTTATGGAGTTCTAAACAAGTGGTTCCGACAACCTAATTTATAATAGAAATTGGTTTTTCGTGAAATTGAGAATAGTTAGCTCAGTTTGTTCTCCTTTCACAAGGAAGTTTTGAGCAAAATCCCAAGCCTTACATGAAACATGCAGATGAGAAAGTGACTACAGAGTATTATCATACTATTGAGTGGAATATAAGACCAGATAATCATGTGAAATCATTATTATATATGAAGTGACGATCGTTAATTTCTTTATCTCATCTTAAATAATGAGTTAATTAATAAGTTATAACCATTTCGTATTATTATACTATATTAAAGAGGAGGGTTTTGGATTGAGTTTTAAGTATTGGTCGGGAATTTGACAGTAAGTTATTCTTTTTTTTTTTCAAATCTTTCAGGTTATATCCCCACTTCTTATCTCAAGCAACTGGCTACTTTATCTCTTTATTGAAAGCACCAATGTCCACTCCTTATTTTTCTTTTTATGCAAAAACTTTGTTTCTATCCGAACTCTATTATTCTCTTTCTACTTCAAGTCTCATCTTTCCTTTCTACGCCACTAGTTCTTGGATTACATTAACAACCACTCTCATGTAACCTTTTTCTAATCTTTGTTTCTTTCTAGAATCCATGGATTTTTTAAGCGCTTTTTGTATATACTACCCTAAGATTTGCAGGATTTGTAAATAAGCCCCTAAGATTTTAGTATTTGTAAATAGGCCTCTGCCTTTTATTTTTAATACCTTTCATGTCCCTAAAATCAATATTCCTAACAAAAATGGCCAGCCACCATGAGATTTGTATTGGGTTTTTGTATTAAATGACAGTTTTGCCCTTACATCTACTATTTTATCTCAAGTCTTAATGGTTTCTCTCAATAACTCTCTCATGCACATGACTAGGGGTGAACCCAGGTACAAGGGCCTGGGGACTGAATCCCCTACCCATATCTGAGAAAAGTTTAAATTCCCTCCTCCCCCTGTAAATTTTAAAAATTAATTAAAATTTTTTACATTTGTCCCTTTCCCCTAATATTTCTTTTACATAGAGCCAAACACCACCCCCCTCAGAAATTCAAAAAATCAATATTTTTTTTTAACATTTGCATGTTCCCTCAATTTTTCTTTTACACCCTTACACATGAAGCATAATCATGTATTTTGAAACTTTCATCAATCCAATGGTGGGTGATGTATGGATTGGATAAATCGTAACCGGTTATAAGTACAGGTTTCGATTGTTATCATGATCAATTCGGACTTAATGAAATGAGCCCTGAATTGATAAAAAATAAATTTATGTGAGGTTATTTTCTCCCACTAAGTGCAATTGTTAATGTTACATGCTTTATAAAAATAATTAAACCCAAGCCTTTTAGATTATGCATATAAGGATAAAAGAGATGGGCAAAAAGTGTCATGTAGTTCCAAAAACCTATGGTAGTTGAAAGACTATTGATTTTGGGGACACAAAAAGTATTAAAATGAAAATGCAGGAGCCTATTTGCAGATACTAAAACCTCAGGGGCCTATTTACAAATCCTACAAACCTTAGAGGGATATATACCAAAAGCGTTTTTTTTAATCCATTAGTATTTAAATTGCAATATTGTTGGTCGTATTTGTGTGCAAGCACGGGTTATCATGCTAGTGTAGTATTGTGAAAAAAAAAAAAAAAAAACCATACCTAACAAAATAGGTAACAAAAAATGATATCCATTTCGCATTACAAAGTCTAAGTTTGTTACTCATCAATGTTCAAAACCCACCTTCAATGAGAAATAAAGGCCATCTTTTTATCTAGTTTTCTTGGGCTTCTATATCTCTCTGTTACCTAAAGATACATAATGATCGACCTGATTCAACTTTCTACTACCCGATCATTTCTAAGCTTCAAAAACTTTTTGTCCTTTTTTTTTGTTCTATCCTAGAATCAAGATTCATTAAAAGGAAATCAAATACAAAAGCACAAGATTCTACTGGAAATGAAATAAATTTCCTTTCCTGCTTACATTTGGACTGACATTAACAATATTAACATGGAATTTCAATTCCACACCTTCAATTTTATTATTACCTGCTTAAAACCTCAGCACTCCAACTGCATTTTTCCATTGTTGATGGGATCCATCGGAATAATCACATGCAACTCAATTTAGGGGTGATTCTCCAAAACACCCCCACTTTAAAAATACCCCTTTTTTGCCCCTCTTTTTTTAGGTATGAGGTCCACCTTGAGCCAATCCAATCTTTTCACACACACACTAACCGTCTCTGAATAGTTACACAAGTCAAGATTTGACGCTCATCCAACTTTTCATAACCATTGGATTGAAATTGTAAGAAAACGATGCGTCTAAGACTATATTTTAAGGCCATGGATCAAAGAGCTAGGATGATTTTATGGAGTCTAAATTTTGCATATAAGTAGGTCTCATATAGATCTTTCCATCCAATGGGCTTGCATGAGCATCATGCATCCCGATGGATAGGAGAGTCGTGCTCTCTCTCTCTCTCTCTCTCTCTCTCTCTCACACACACACAAAAAAAAAAAAAAGGAATGTTCATATGCATCCATCCCTCACTTGATGGGATCCACTTAGGGTCCCACTAATCACGTGATCGAGGGATGGATAGAAACATTTTAGATGGGCCCATAAATCAAGTTTGAGGTCAATTACATGCTTCTAACCCCATTCATCCGTAGCCTACAAGTTTAACAACTTTATATTAAGGGGAAAAAAAAAATTGACTCTTGATTCAACCGTCCACTTCATACGGATCGGTGAAAACTTGATGCATCTAGTGTTATTTAGGGGGTCCGATATGTGTGGATAAGTTAGATGGATCATACTGTTGGGCCCTTTATGTAACCCCACTATGTGTCCGTCACCCTATAGTAAGGGACAAACTTGATAGAGCCCACCTAGAGCGCCATGATCATGAGACTTGGAGGGATGAAAAGAGACATCTTGGATGAGCTCATATATCAAATTTGGGGTCAATCCCATGCGGGGTCAATGCCATGCCTCTGACCCTTTCATCCGTAGTCCACAAATTTAACGACTTTATATTAAAGAAAAGAATTTGACACTCGACCTAACGGTTCATTCCATTCGAATTAGTGAAAACTCAATGGACTCAGCATAATTCAGGAGGTCCCATGTGTGTGGATGGTTCAGATGGATCATAAAGTTGTGCAATTTCCTTCACCATATTACGGTGAGGGACAAACTTGATGGGGCCCCACTGATCACCTGACTATGGGGGAATGGAAAGAGACATCTTGCATGTGCCCTTAAATCAAGTTTGGGGTCAATCCAATGCCTCTAAACCCTCATCCATGTGCCAGTATATATATTCTGACATTTTTAACATAATTGAAAAATAAACATACAAGGTTAAGTTCGTGGCCCACCAAATCAAACGTATACCAGTAGACTTTAGTTGTTCAATTTAAGGCCAGATGGTAGATGCAACTATTAAAATCTCTAATCCGTTTCATGGACAATTTATTAGAGAGCTGACTTTTTAGCAAATATTTCTTAGGATCCTCTGAGGCATCGACTATTTTACTTACATGAATTCTTGTTTGAAGGAGTGGAACTCCATTGTGGTGCCCACTTATTGAAAATTGAAGTTGCTAAAAACAAATGCACTCCCCGAGATGTAAAGGGTATCTCTGAATCTTGTTTCAATACGAGTTGGTCCCATCATAAGGTTTGGCCATTTGATTAAAAAGATGTGACTAAACACAATCTTATACATTCTTAATCATCATGCTCTTTTTTTAATTATTTTTAAACAGCCATTCTTATGGTGGGACCAGATTCTATTAGGTAAAATCTAAGGATCCCCCACTAAAAAAGAGGAACATTTTTTGACTGGGTCAGATTTTCAATAGAAGGATCCCCGGTGGAGTTCCACTCTTCAACTTGCAATTTCTCTAAGTCAAAGCCTCACGGCCCTAGGGTTGTTCATGAGCTCGATCGGGCCGGGCCGAGCATATCTTGGCCTGTCTCGACTTTATAGTTTAGAAACACAGGCTCATGTTAGGCCCTAACCTGACATGGGCCATAAAAAGTGAGGCCCAAGCCCTCCCATTTAGTCAATCGCACTGGGAGGGGCCTGAGGGAACCGAGTTGTTTTTAGCATTTTGGATGGGCTTCCTAACAACTATTTGGACAAATTATCAATAAATTACAAGCACTCCTCTACAGCCTAATTCGGATGATCCAGACTCGGGTCAAAATGGGCCACAAGCTCTCCAACCGGGTTGATCATTTTTTTCCCATCATTTTTACAGCTGAGCTTTCAGTGAATTCAGTTCTAGGGTGTTCAATTTCCTTTGCCGTTCAAAATTGTTATGCCATGGGCCATAGCACGGAATGGGCCCACCAATTGGACGGTCGTGATTGATTTGACTGGGCCCCCTTCACTGTCATTGAGAGCAATTTTCATAGTACCAATATATGCAACTGTGTTAGTACACTTCTAGTGGTGAAGAGAGTTGTTAGCATTGCTTGTGGGAAATTACACTGGGAGACGCCTTGGACAATCTCAGCCATCAGATCATTATAATTTCTCCAGCATTTAATCTGAACTGTTAATTTTATTTTAAAAAAGAAGTTTGTAAACTGTTCAGTGAAAACCTTTTGGTCCAGCGGTCATGATCGTTTAGCAGTTCTTGAGTTCTGAGTGATGGCATGTTGACACGGTTGCAGCTGGATCAACGGTTCAGATCGCCCCTAGGCAACTGCGGGCCTTCGATTTAATACTCAGATCAAGGTACTTCACCGGTCAGATAACCAGTGTATTGAGTTTCAGTTCTATATCTTCTGATTTAAGAGAAATGAACTTATGATGCCAATTGCTTATCAAAGCCAGCTCATATCACACACTTCCCAATCTCACTCTACTTATATTGATATGCACTATTGAATTGACCATAATTATGCCTACAAAATGTAACTACATATTCGCTATCGATCGATCCAATGGTGTATATCACTTCTGATGAAGTAAGATTTGGGCCCACCTAAACAGAGGAAGACGTGGCATGTGTGAGTTGAACGCTCAAAGGTATGCCTTTAGTTTAAATTAGATGTAAGATTCTGTCAAGATACACTCACTGTAGCATATATAGAATCATTTCTCCTAATCTTGACACTAGATCTTAATGGTCTCTTCTTTTTCTTCTTTTTAAGTTGCAAATCACCATTATATTTTGGAATGTTACAACCGCATTAATAATAATCATCACACAAACCATGATCTAAACTCATAATGTGTAGACGCTAGAGATAACATAATTGTCAATTCCGTTCTGATCCCTCTTTTCTGATTTGACTGTGTAGTGGAATATTTTGCTGTTCTAGTAAATCTGGGTGTTCCATTTTTCATTCCACATGAATTGGTTGAATGCATGCGCTATAAAAGAAAAAACACATTCAATGGCTCTTGTTGAGATAAAAAGATTGGTGTAAAAAGATACAATGGCCCGAATCTTTGACGAGGGACGGGTGTTCCGTTATGCCCAAGACCAAATTTAAGAACGGAACAGAATTGACTACTATTTTCAACAGCAATTCTACAGAACTAGCAAAGCTATTGAGTGAATAGAAATCGATCACTTTCATACTATAAATTTGATAAGAATGATTAAGTAATTGCAAAAGCAAGATCATTGATTTAAGGTCTTGCTGAGTTATACGGAGAGCATGGTTGATGAAGCAAATGAGTTGGTTGAATCCAATACAAACCTGAAAGATGACAAACATAAATATTGCATGGCAGTGGATGTTGAACCATACACGGTGAGGACAACAAAATTGAAGAATATTCATCTTTCATAAAAGGATTCATTTGTGTCCAAAGGAGATGAGCCGGAGTTTGAATCCCAATCGGATGCAAAAAAATCAAAATCATTCTAAAGAGAGCACAAGAATAGAACTTAGAGCATCAATGATTGTCAAGAGAATGGTTCCTGGGAAATGAGTGGTAAAGAGTTTTGAAAAGGAGCATAACCATGCACTATTTAGTCCAAATGAAGTAGAAATATTTCAGATGGATGCAGACGCATCCGATGCTGCAAGAAATCCAACCACAGGTGTGCATATGTTGAAACTGAGTAGGAGTGATGAAATGACTGGATCCAGCATGTAATTTGTTGAGATTTTAATATCGGTGCCAATGAACAAGGCTGTGAAAATGATGTTCGTACTTTTCGCGGAGGAGGAACCTTGCAAAAGGAGACGCTCAGGTGATTGTTAACTACTTGAAGTGTATGCAAACCAATAATCCTTCCTTCTTTTATGCAATTCAAGTTGATAATGAAGATAGCTTAACCACCGTCTTTTGGGTCAATGCAAGATCAAGGATGGGTTACAGCTACATTGGTGATGCGGTTACCTGTGACACAACATATATAATGAATAGGTATCTCTTGCCATTGGTTACTTTCATAGGAGCATGGTCTGTCTATTTTGTTTGGTTGCAGATTACTAACAGATGAAAATAAATCATCATTCATTTGGCTGTTTAAAACATGGCTCAAACCAATGTCTGGCTGGCACCCAATCTCCTAACAAAGATGCATCTACCATACTGAGACAATTGATGAGTTTGCCTTGAATTGGGGGTCACTTTTTGATACCTTTGTGATAAGGAAGACCATAATTCTCATGTTGATCATAATTCCCATGTTCAACATGGGAATTATGGTCTTCCTTATTACTTTGATCTTTGAAAGTATGAATGGCTGCAGTTATTATATGAAGATCGACAATATTAAGTCCCATGTACTTGAAGGGAACTTTTTTTGCAGAAACACCCATGACCCAACAAAGTGAAAGGACAAATTCTTTCTTTGATCTATATGTGAAACCAAATACACATGTAGAAGAGTTCTTTCAGCAATACAACAATGCTATAGAGAATTAGTATTCAGAGAAGTCCTAGCTGATTTTGAGACAATGCATGTACCACCAAATTTGATGACCTCCTCACCTATAGAAAAACAAGCTGCATACTTTCATAATAAAGACATGTCAAAAGGTTTCAAGTTGAACTATTTGAATGTTTTGCTTATGCTGCAAACAGAGTATCTGGTGATGCTGCAATTGACACTCATGTGGTGGTGAAATAGCATATATATCTGAAATGAGAGGAAGTTGTAGCTGCCAAATGTTTGAGTGTACAGGCATTCCTTGTAGACACATGTTAAATGTCTTCAAAGTAACAAATGGTTCTAGGATCCCAGTGCATTACATCATTAAATTGTGGACAAGATGTGCGAAGAGTAGATCCGTGTTGGACAAATGTAGTGTTGAAGTACAAAGTAACTCTAGACAGTCGACTATATCACAATACAATGATCTATGTTATTGCTCTATAAAACTCGCAAATGAAGGAGCAAAATCTAAAGTTAGTTATGATGTTGTGTGTGCTCTTCGAGGGACATTAGAGGAACTTGGTGGTGTGAACAGTAATGTGCTAAAACAACCTGTCACACCTGTTTGTTGAAGTAATCATAAGGTCAAAATTAGCAGAGGAAGTCACATAGATAATTTGATGAGTGTACTTGCAAAGTGTGATTTGGAAGGAAATGTACCATCTTCTAAATTGAAACCAGGAAGGGAGGGGCACACAGAGAAAGAATACATGCAATACATGTATGAAGCATGGTTGCAACAGTCATATCTGCCCAATGTTGATGGGCACTTGGCCTGATGTAGTTTGAGACTTTCAAAAGGTCAGAACTTTTTTTTTAAATTGTTGCATGTTCACATTAACATAAAACATACTTATTGATTAAAGGATCCTCTTACTTGGTTTCAGGGCTTGTTAAATTAGAGCACCTTGGTTCCTTGCATGCATGGAAGCCTTGCTGATTTTTGAGGTAAATATGTTTGCTTCATTTAATCACGCTTATACTTTTGATATGACTTAGAATTTCTAATATTATAGTCGCTAATCCTCAATAACTGCTGATCTAAGAACTGTGGAAAAAACTGATATATTTTTTCATCTGTAATAAGAATATTATAGAGCATGGTTTTAAAACTTGGTTTCACAACTTGTACTGGTCAAGTCCAATATATTGTCCCAAACCATAATATCTGTCCATTTTGTCTCCTTTTTTTGTTTCTAAAGTGATACTGTTAAAATTATTTGAAAATTAAAAATTGAAGATCTCTTAAATGGTTCTTGGAGTGTCACAGATGTATAGATTTTTTTGGTCGGTTGTCAAGGATGTATATAGAACCTCAAATTATAAATGAAGATCATAGGCATTTAATTGAGTTTAGGGTTTCGGACTGATATCATAAAATTCCAGCATCCCCCAGTCCTCAAACTGGTCCTTATAGGGCGATATATGTGTGTATCGATTTTAGCCAACTACTAAACCTGAGCATAGAATCTGAATGAACCAGATTCTGAAATCAAAACCAGGTAATTGGCACCAAAAAATAAGCCTGCTACATGACTTACTCTTTGATTAAATGTACATTTATTTCTTGGTTCGGGATTGTTGAGTAGTTCTCACTTTAAATCATTTGATGACCACTATCTCAATTTTTGGGTTATGATTCATCAACAATGGAGTGGCAGATTCTTTGGGCAAGCAAGCTGTGGATAGATCAATTCCCTTGTTTGCTTTGACTATGTAATCTTCCTTTGTATCATTCCATGTTTCCAATCTGTTGGATTGGTTGTGTTGTTTTGTGATCATTCTCTTTGGTATAATCATATTTGGTTAGCAGTAAAAATAAAGTCCGCAATTGGGTGAGGAAATAGGTAACTTAAAATATCTTGTGTGAGGGTGCTAACCGGAGTTCAATTGCTTCAGATATTAAAGTCATGTATTCATCAAATCTAGTTTTAGTCTCCGAGTTCCATTTAAGATGTATTCTTTTAATCCATCTAGCGATTTCAGAATCAATCCTGTGACATTAAACATTGACAAGGTTTTATGGGCCTGAACTCTACTAATTTTTTTTCTATGCATAAGTAAATCATTGTTTAAGGAAAAATGAACTTTTATTAACTACATTATAGCCATCCTTTCCATCATCTATAAACGAAGCTTAGGTATGAATAGCCTGTAACAAATTTAAACAGTGCGCGTCAAATTGTTTGTTTTCCAAGAGCTAACAATTTTGAGAACATGATCATCCCCTGTGACAGCTTTTGGATCTCGCCTTCTAGAATCTGCTTCAGCTTTGTTCTCTTGCCTTCCAACCCAACAGAAAGCATCATTGGAGCACAAAATTACTCTACCTAGAGAGCAGATTCACTCGTAAAAATGACTCACAATACCCCAATTTTGGCCAGAGATTCTGCCAAATCATTCGCATTTTTAGGAGCTATTGGTTTCTTAGTATGATATCACCTGTAGCATCTTCCAAATATCATGAAGTATGAAGTAGAGTCTCCAAGAGCCCTTTCCTTTCTTGCCTTTTAGATAAGGAGGGCACCATCATAATCTCCTTAAAAATTGTCATACCCAAGCAACAAGCTTTGAAAAGCTTCATCCCTTCCCTTGGGACTATGATTTATGCTCTATTTGAGTCCCCTTCCCTAATTGGTTAGAAGACTAGCATTAAAATTCCCTTTCCTTCATTTCTGATAGAGCTTATCAATCATCACAACTGATGAGCTTGGGACCTGGACTAACTAAGGAGACTGTTAAATTTGATCTTATCCCATACCAGCCATAAAAACTGAATGTATAGAATTGTCACTTCAAATCTGCACTAGCAGCAACAAGAACAAATGGAACCCTCAAAGAGCACTTGCTAGGAAAGGGTCTACTCCCAGGTGGTTAAGGTCTAAGCACCCAATCTACCGGCCCTCTCAATTAAGCATGAGCAACCTATTCATGGAGTGGGAAGTCAGACCTCATCCAAGGTCTTTGGTCACAATACTAATTAGGTGGACTGCCACTAGAAGCTTGTATCAGATGCATGAAGGAAATGCATTCTCTCTTCTTTTTCATAAGCCCTTCACTCACAAATTGACAATACCTTGGTAAGTTTTGCCATAAAATATTTGTTTGTTCCTTCTGAAAACATGATTGCTGAATTTTTTTTCTCCTCCAAAGTAACTGGTATTCCATCCTAGGCAAACCCTTGAGACACTTTTCCATGAGGAGCCAAAAGGTCTCATTAAGATCCATTTAGGTGCAAAGAGGTGAAAGCAAGACCAAATCTTTCCTCTACCGTGGCATTACATAAACAAGCTCTGAAGGGGGTGTGACGACAATTTTATTTAACTTCTTACAAATGCTTCTTAGAAATCAACTCCAAAGTTGATTTCGCATATTATTTGTTTCCAAATTCAAGTTTATTGTAGAGGTTCTTAATGAGTCCCACTCAATTGCTGAGGACATTTTTACTCAAGTAACGTTTTTTGATGGAGACTGAGTATAATTGCTAAACATTGTGACCAAAAGACTATCCAGCCGCTGGACTTCCTTTGTGTTTCCAGGAAGGAACAGAGTCAGACTAGTTGAAAAAAATTATTCTTTCTACAAATCGTCATTATTATCTTCATTGTTACAGTGTTATATCGATTTGTCTTCTACTTGCAAACCAGATTTGGGGGTTTTGGTGGGGGATCAGTTTGTCTATATGGACAAACTCATGGACAGAATTTGGAACAAACTGTCCACGTGGCACAACGTGATTGGGACAATGCATTCAACTTTTTGAGAGAGCCCTTCTCAACACAGCTCCATATGCTGTGTCCAAACCATGCATCAGGTGGGGGTGGGGCTAGACATCCAAAAAGACCTGAAAGGTATTATTAAAGGTACTTTGCCTTTTCAAATATATTGTGCACGTCATAAGTCAAGTCTAGCCGTATAGGTCACTTGACAAAGAGTGGCATGATTCTTGGGTTAGTTCATCTTTATATTGAGGCACTTCCGATGCTTGATTTAGATGTGGAATACAGTGTACAGAGCTGCATAAGAATGGAATGATGATTCTCCTTTGATTTGCAGGTTGGCTAGCATTTGGAGAAGGGCAGAGCGCACAATAATATATCTATCATCATGTTTGAACATCAGTTATAGGCTGTTGTTGAGAGTTGTTGGTGTTTTCCACCCACTCCTTGCTGTCATTATAAGTGAGATAGAGTTGAACGGTTGAACCCCAATGGACTCGCCAAATGACTAGGAGACTGTCACTCCCTCTTTCGGAGGCCCAATTTCCCTTTCTTCAGGAAAGAAAAGTTGAGTCCAAAAAAGTGTGAGATTGAGAAGTGAATGTGAACACCTCAATTGAAAGATCTATAGATAGACATTACGATCAAACATTCTACAAGATGCTTTTGAATTAGTTAAAATGTGACAATGGCTACTTTTCTAAGCAATGTCTTTCAACAAGTTATCGATTTTAGTGTGAAAGATGAAAACTGTTGACCATAAACGGACTCTCATGTGAAAAATGAATACTGAAAAATTATCTTATGCAATGGCCCATCCATTGGGCTAATGATTAGGACCTTCCAGATGGCCCAAATGGCCCATCCATTGGGCTAATGATTAGGACCTTCCAGACGATAGAAACTGTGAGACACCAATCATAATATCATGTGTGACATTCAAGAAATACATAAAAATGGATTGAGATTTGAAATACCCAATAAAGGGTGATTGCCCAGGACCATGACAGACAAACCCAAAGTCAAGTACTGATCATCAACTTGACAGGCCCACTAATCAATGGTCTAAAACACCATGCATCCTAATGCCCATTGCAGGCATAGATCAAGAGAGTGGAAAATATTTTTAAAAAAAAGTGAAAAAAAAGGGCATTTAAGGATGTAGCAATTTGTTCGAGGCCATCATCAAAACAGGAGTAATTTGAGAGGCACGGAGAATTGCAATAAGAATTGATATAGCCAACCTTCAATGCAAATACACGCCATTTTTTTAGACGCCCTTGCTCTGCAAATTGGCACTTCTTCTTCTAACTCTTCTTTCTACATCTACATACATTAAAACTTTCTACCCTAATAAGTCACCATCTCTCTCTCTCTCTCTTTTTCTGTCTCAAAACTCTACTCATCTCCTCTCAATCTCAAAACCCTGCTACTCTCCCACTCTCCATCAAAACCCTCGCCTTCTTTTCTCTCTATCTCACTCTCCATCAAAACCCTAGCCTTCTTTTCTCTCTATCTCTCAATATCCTAACCTAGATCTGTTTGTATCGCTTCCCAGCATCACAATATATATAGAAGCCGCGAGACGCTCAAAACCCTAACCCTAGGCGTCTCCGAGTGACAAGAATGCCCTTGGGCAGCTTTTAGCACCAACCTGGCTGACGCGACTTTAGGTAGGGGTCCAGCTTTAACTTGTGGACAGGCACATAAAACTAAAGACTCCGACTCATACTCGTCCAACTTAAAAGAAACTTAAGATCCGTTGGGTGGTAAGGTCCAAACACAACCCATTTATTAATTTCGTTGAAAGTGTCAGCCCAAACCAGCCCAGAATTGAAAGGGGTCAACCTAAACTTCCTAATTAACTGGTTGAGCTTGAATTTTGGACTGCTGGTCATAGTATAATTAGTCAGATTTGGTTGGGTCTAGATTGGATTGGCTGGTCATTTAGCAACAAAGTCCTCAAGTCAAATACAATATACTATTGAGTACTTCTATTGGCACATGATTTTTTTACCTTTCCCACCACACTAAAAGACAATAACAAACCCCCACCCGCAAGTCTCTCTGGCGGGGAGGGATTCCAGCCCCCAAAATCCGCTGATGGGGAGGGAGAGTGAGATTGGGCGGCCTGGCTGCAACAGGCGGAAACCCTACCTACAACCCTGCTGCCCAATCTCCCTCCTCCCCGGTAGCTGGGAGGGGGAGGGGGAGGGAAGAAGAGGAAGGGAAAGAAAATAGAGGAGAGGAATGGAGAGGGAGATAAAATAGAAGATGGGGGAGGGAGGAAGAAAGAGGAAGTAAGGGGGAGCAGGGAGGGAGGTCGATCCCCGCTGGAGATTGGTAGGGTGGGGCTGGGGAAGAGAGTGGAGGGAAAGGGAGGGAAGGGAAGGGTAATTTAAGAATGTGTGTGTGTATATATATGGGAGATCTTCAAGTGCATCCATCTCTCACCATTTTTGGTGAGGGACAACCATTTTAGGGAGGTTTCAAGTACAAAAGGTGTACTTTGTACCTCCCTTTTGTACTTGAAACATCCTCAAAAAGGGATGTCCCTCACAAAAAACGGTGAGGGATGGACGCACTTGAATATTATTCTATATATATATATTGCGGTGCTGAGAGATAAAAATGCGGTACCAATAGAAGCTATCTATATTATTAGCATTGAAATGCCAATATGAACTTTGAATTACCAGGTTGACCTCCTCTTGGCAGGTTGTGCCTGAAATCATCCTTATGGCTGATTGGCTCGAGTCCAGCTGTAAGGCACATATTAAGGATCGGTAACTTACGGACGCAAACCATACTCCTCATTCAACATGTGACTTTGGGTCACTTGATCACATCCCACACAAGTTCTGATACATTGAACTCAAATTCCATAATCAAACGACTTTCGCAAAGAGACGCTAAAAATCAGCACAAGGCATATTCCTTGAGTAGGCGACAGACAAACTCAAACTATATTCTTCATTCAACAGCCCACTTTGAATCACACCCCTATGCTATGATGCACATATACGGCAAGGACATGCCTAAGTCACGGCAGGGACACGGATTTTACATATAAAAAGTAGAGTATCAGATATGGTATGATACGACACAGTATGTTACTCATTTTGAAGTATTCGGGCATCATAGCCCCTCTAATACGAGCTCCATCAAACCTTGTTGCAAAGAGCTGCTTAAAAGGGGCTGTTTGATAAGGTGAATTTATGAGTAGAATTTGGCTTGTGAATAAATTCCAGATAATATTAGATCTTGCTCTAGAAATTTCAAGCTCCAAAATTCTCATTTAATAGAGAATGTTTCAAAAATCAGCTAGGATACAAGTGGTTAAAATAGCCTTTGGAATGCTTCATCTTCTAAAACTCCAAAAGGCCCGTCTGTTAATACATAGGAATTGAATACATATAATTCATACCATAAGTGGTTAAAAATAAAGATCAAATGTGAATTTTAAAAACGAGCATCAAATAACCTTTCTTTTTATGAAAATATAATAAAAAAACATGAGAAACTTCCCATCTTCTTTGTATTCTATTTTCCTAAAATGTTATTTGATGCTTAATTTTGAAAATGCACCTTTGATCTTCATTTTTAACTAGTAATGATATGAATATTTATATATGCATTCAATTCATATGTATTTTAATGCAAACAAAGAGTCCGCAAATGAAGTCCCAACTGTAATATTTATGAGCGATTTTGGAATCTTCAAAATTCTCAAGACAAGAATTTCTAAAATTCTCACTATCAATCAGATTTCAGTTACATCGTGCCCCCCTTTTTTTGTGTAATGCTAAGGACTCTGCATTCATTCGTAGATCTCTGTAACTATAATATTATGGAAAAGTGATTGCCCCCTCCGAAAAGATGATTTTCCATGGGCCTGTGGAAAAATAGTTGTTTCGTGTTTCTTTTTTATTTATTTTTCTCTTTTTTTCACACAGGGAAATACTGCACTAAATAGGAAAATGCTACACTAAACTTTGAAAAAGAAATAATTTCACTTTTTGGTGCAAATCAGTAAGGAGTCCCTATAGGGCCTTTTGGCAAAGAAGACTCAAAATGACTGCAATTCTAGAATACAGCCAACCTAAAATGTTGTCATCATATGGCCGCAATGCTCTTTTCTTTATTTGTAGGTCTAAGGAAAGAAAAATGGAAATATTTTATATGTAAGAACACTTGAACTCATAAAACATAAAGAGAAAAAGTACTATAAATATGTGAAGCCCCACTTAAGCAAATGACACAAAAGACCCATGGTGTCACATCCCGGTCCCGAATCACCCTGGCCTAGGGTAATCCTCGAGGTGTGGCATGCACTCCCGTAATGATGTACCTGTCTCGAGCCAAGTGCAACACACGAAGGAGAAAAAAAAACAGCTAATCCACACGTAAGTCTAGCTCACTAAATAATATCAATAACATTTAAGTCATAGCAGAAGCTGTAATTCATAAACGGAGAGTATCATTTCCCATTTAGTCCAATTAACATTTCAAGTTTAATACAAAAGAATTATACAATTAGATACATTATTTTACAAAAGAAGGTGTATAAAAGAACCCTATATATCACTACCAAAAATATTATAAAAGAATAACAACTACTAAGTATTATCCACACAAAAAGGGGCTGATCACACACACTACTAAAAACATCTCAGAAGATCACTACGCACTCCGAAGAAGATAAATCTATGCGGCCCCAAGCTCTGGCCACTCCTCTAGCCCTCGAGGTACCTCCTGGGGAACCTCCTCTCCCTCATTAGCCTCTGCAAGGCTAGGAGCTGCACTCGCGACTGTGACACCAAGCATAGCATCTTAATACAACGATTAAGCAAGCATAGACAATAATAAGAAAATACATCATGTTACAATTGGAATTAAAGATAATAAAAGTAATAGATGTCAATGATAATTATAAACTAGGCAACTGGTGCAAAAATCGAATAATTCATGCTTATGAGTCAAGATAGTATGAAAATATACCAATTGGCTACTACATTGAGCTCATCCTCTCAATTAAGAGCGAATCTAGTTGAGATACTACCAGCTGCCCAGCTAATGGTTAGCTGGCTACCCGGGTCTGGAGTTCCGATGCTCCAGATGACTTACTGCAATAGTCTCGAATAACTAAACCAAGTTCAATTCTGTCGGGTATCACACGGTTGAAGCTAAATAGTGCCGACTCGATCGAATCAAATAACAATTGAATAATACTTGGATTTGAGTAACTTTAATAATCACTTATTAATAATCGAATCGAATAGTAACTCCAGATGTTCGAATACTTACTCAGTCCACATCATCAACCAATGTCGAATCGTATATTGAATTTGGAAAAGCGAACCTTACTAATATAGTAATCAATGTACAAATTTGGATTTAATATCGATAATAAAGTGAACTTCAATATGAAATGCAATAATTCATTAAAAGAATCAAGAAATTTACGAGCCAATCTAATCTACGCAACCGTGGCTCTTCACCATTTATTTCGATACACATTTAGAAAACCATGCTATTTAGTGTCACGGTTTAATAAAAGGTTCTCTAAACACATATCCATGGTTGGTGAAAACGTCCCGACTGTTAGGGCTAACTCTAGCTCCTAAGGTTCCCATGGGCAGTTAAGGGGTTTGGGTATCAATCCATAGCCCTAAGGGGTTTTTAAAATTTCCAGAAATATGGAAAATTTCTAAGTAGTCTGTTTGCTGGCAGTGACCCCGCGGTTAGCCGCCTGTGGGACAGTCGGCTAGCTGCCAGGTAACCGCCTGGTGACCGCGGTTTCTTGATAGAAAATGTCAGTTACTGAAAATGGAACTGACTGGAGGTCGGTTAGCCGCCAAGTGATCACCTGATAATCGCCAAACTGGCAGGGATTGGGTAGCTATTGGAAATATGACCGACTTAAGGTCGGCTAGCCGCCAGGTAGTCACACGGCTAGCCCCCAGGTGACCGCCCGGTGACCACCAACCTCCAGCAAAGCTTCAGAAAAACTGATTTTTCAATCAATCTGTAGCCCTCTCTCCAATCTATTTTTCACAACTCCATTCCCAAAAACTAATCATCCTGAGCCTTTCTTGCTCTCCAACATCACATTTCAACTCTCCATTCTTTGCCAACCATACAAATCAATAAAATAAAATCCAACCCATTCATTTATTAAGAAAATAAAGATGAAATAAGAGTTACGTGTGAATCAAATGAAATGAATAAAATGTAAACCCATATTTATACTTATACTTGCCCTCAGTTAGAGCTTTCCAAACTTTCCAGACACTCTAGCTCAAGGAAACCCAAAACCCCCAAATACTTAAACCCTAATCACAATAAATATGGAAAATGGAAATGAAAATGTACGCATGACTTTCCAAGAGGCTCTTGACCCAATTGCAACTAAAGAACATGAAATAAAAAGGGGTTTGGTTCCTGCCTCAACAAGAAGTCCGAATATAACAAGAATAAGGAATGAAGAAGGTGGGTTCTTGTCAACCTTGTCAACAAAGGTGAGAGGAAGAGGAAGAAGATGATGATGATGATGATGATGAGTTCTCTTTCTAACTCCCAAGGTACATCCACAAGCTCTTGATGGTTGAGGAAGAGGGAAGAGAAGAAGAGTAGAGAGAAAGGGAGAGAAAGGAAATGAAAAAGAGGGGATAAGGTTGCATTTAAAGGGGGCAAGGTGCTATTTTGCGAGAAGGTCTATTAAAACTGTTTATTTTCATTTTGAATCGAATGAGGGTCCAATTATTCAACGATTGGTCAAATAAAGTAATGCTTGATGCGAAAATCGACGTGCTCGTCAAAAAACATGTGATAATACCAATATGACGCAAACGATGCAAAATACGAAAATCGATAATTATGAAAAAACCCTTGACTCTACCCAACCGAGTCAAATCGGTTCCAACTCACCTCTCCAAGGCTCAAGGCCTGACTAACTCAGTCTGTAGAGGTTAATTAACACTAATCACCATAATTAGCAACTAAACACAATTAATTGAATTAAATCACCATTAATTAGCACTAATCAGGATTAAATTGGATTGGGGTGTAACACATGGCCTGACCAGTTTTCTAATATCAAATCTCACAACTTTTCATAGTGGAAGAAAACAAATATATACACTTGTGTTCAAGAAACAACAGATTCCAGAATTACTGTTCTCTGTTCAACACCATAATAGTTAAGGCAAACAAATTCAATGTCTTTGCATGTACATTTCAGAATCTGAATAAATAATTGGCAGAACATGCATTTGACTTGGGTTTTGTAGTTGTGAACCAGGATGTCTATTTCTTTTCCAGCCTAAATCAATATAAGCCAATCAGGATGTCTCTAACATTTTATGCCTGAAGTGAACAAATGGGATGGATAACCATTGGTTTCGGTCAAAATATTTAAATAGTCTGCAATTTTGGCATGCACATTTGACAACCTTGGAAAAGACAATATAGTCCTCCCAATTCACAACGAATTGGGGGACAAGAGAAGGAACGGCATTTCCATGTACTTTCCTCCAGTAGAAAATTAAACCCATTTCTTGCTCCTGAACCACTTCCATGAACTTTCCCTCTAGTAGAAAATTCAACCCACTGCAACTTGTTCAAAACTCAAACCCATTGCACCAATCAAAACAGTTCCCACGTGGATCATGAGAAGAACTAGGAACTTTCTCAACAGATCATCAACCAGCTGGGAAGAGGAAAAAAGGGGTTTTTAGCTGTAAATTCAACAAAGGATAGAAAAATAAAACAGAAAGCGTAAAGAGTCTTAAAAGGCAACCGGAATATCAACAAGAAACAAAGTCAGCATGCCAGCATTCGGATGGTCAGAGACAACCAACCCTCAAAACAGAGGAAGAAACAGTCAACTAAGGTTTCTAAAATGAAGAATGATAATGGAAAACCCTCTTGTTGAATCTCAGAAACATGATATTCAGTACTGTAAATCCATGGAAAACCCATCAACAAATTCAGTGTCTTTGCATGTACATTTCAGACATTGAGATGCTGCAAAGACATTATGTTGTATGGATTGACATTGAGATTCAACAAATTCATGCCCCCACTAAAATTCTCTCTATCAGATTCTCATATTCATTGTCTCTGTTCCGCCATGAACCATGCTGTGTGATAACTATGAAGTTCAATGTCTTTGCATGTACATTTCAGACATTGAGATACTGCAAAGACATTATGTTGTATGGAATGACATTGAGATTCAACAAATTCATGCCCCCACTAAAATTCTCTCTATCAGATTCTCATATTCATTGTCTCTGTTCCACCATGAACCATGCTGTGTGATAACTATGAAGTAGACCTGTTTGGATGAACTATGAAGTAGAACTGTATGATTTCATCCAAACAAACGAAATTTACAAAACCAGATTCATAGACATGTAATACCTTGTAGAAAGAATTACTTGACAGCTAACGACAATTCATACAATATTTCTATCAATATCTGTTAAGGTAAAGTAGTGTAAGCTATAGAATAATGTGCCAGACGCATATATTAAATGAGTTTCACCTGAGAGATGGATGCCACTTCTTCACTCAAATGGCTTCATACACAGCAATGTACCAGGCTATACTGTCAACATGCAAGTCTATTAGATGCAAGAAAACAAAGAAAAGGTAAGACTTAGATATATTCAGAAGCGCCTGGCCATTACAACCATCTAAGTTATAGCAAAATCCAAGAAGTCACAATCCAAAATAGAAATGCGGAGCAACTATATCTTATTTGATGGTAACATGTTAACCCTGTAGAAAGTAAGGTATACACTAACATGGGAAAAACATGCCTAGGAACAACTATCTTAAACGTCAAGAAATAACTAGCAGAGAGGAGATAAGTCCTCCAAAGTACATATCAGTACATTTTGAATTTCTACACCATGGCAGCAATGACAGGCATTCAAATTTTCTAAGTCCCCCACTATCACATTCTCCTTGAGAATAAATTGAACTACAGACATCCAATAGTTACAATTCTTCCAGGGATTTGATTAGAAAGATGGCTCTTCAATGTATTAAGTCACAAACTCTATAACTTACTTTTTAGAATCACCACGGATTCTACTTGTGTTTATACAGATCAATTAAAGATGTTACAATCAAATCCTCCTAAACCATTAATGGCTGATACATTAACCAATGATAAGCAGCAGTTCATGAGAAAAGTATGGTCCATTCAATCAACGAATTTTCTAGCAAATTGTTGCAATTTCCATAGTCATCCACATAACCCCAATTCCAATTGTTTTGATGAATCTTCCTATGACATTTCACTATAAGCAAGACAATATGACAATATCAAATCATTTCCAATGATTTTTACAGTAAAATCACTAGACAAAAGTAAAAGGAACCTGGTTAACCAGAATTCTCAGACTCCTAAGCATTCACTTCCACTTGTTTCAACCCATGATCTGAAACCAACATCCCCAATCCAACCTTCTCACCAGCCTCCTTCGATTTCGCAATGAACCTGTCCCTCTTATCCACATGATTCAATGTCAAGACCCGCAATCCATCTGAATTCCCAACAATCTCCAAAACCTCCGGCAACCCATCTCCGCAACCCCGCGACATCCCCACATCGACGCGAATTGCCCGATTTGAGCAAACCCCATTAATCCCAGCCATCTGAATTGTGTGCCCCATAATCATCCTCCTCGCGCCGGGGATCGTCGCCAGAACATGCTCCAGCGTTGAACAGTCGCATTTCTTCTCCTGTTCCTGGGAGAACCGCCTCGCCCACACCACCGCATTGGGGCCCCTCAGAAAATCTGGAGGCAATCTCCCTCCCAACCCATTAATCCAATCCCAAACCTCCTCATTAATCTTATCCAATCCATAATCGACGTGCTCCGGCAGCAGCCCACCGTGCACGAAGATGGAGTCCCCAACGACGAGGACCGCCGGATTTCCGGAGAGGAACCTCTTGGTGATCGGTCCATTGGGGCGCAAGGCGGCGATGCGGGCGCGGAATCCGGCATGGAATTCCTCCTTGATTCCGGGGAATTTCCGCGGGATTCCCCGGAAAATGTCTGGGGGGGTCTCGATTCCTTGGCAGAGAGATTTCATGGAGTTTCCGAGCTGGAACCAATCGGACCAGACCTGGAACTCGTGGAGGGCGGAGGGGGTGACGAACCGGAAGTTGCGGTCCACGTTCATGACCTCGTGGTTTCCGAGGAGGGTGAGGAAGGCGCCGCCGGACCGTTCGGCGTCGAGCTTGAGGCGGTGGAGGAGGTAGAGGAGCTTGAGCTCGTCGGAGCCGCGGTCGAGGACGTCGCCGAGCTGGACGGCGACGGCGTCTCCTCCGGTCCACCGGAGGGAGCGGGCATCAATGATTCCGGAGAGAGAAAGGGCTTGGAGGGTCTTGTCGAGGTCTCCGTGGAGGTCGCCGATGGCGAGGAGGCGGGGAGGGGAGGGGTGGCGGGTTTGGGGCGGAGAAGTAGGAGGGGGAGAGGTTTTAGGGTTAGGGTTTTGGGGGAAGAAGAGGCCGGTGACGGAGAAGTCAACGAAGGCGTCGATGAAGGAGGAGACATTGAGAGGTACCTTTCTGCAGAGATTTGAAGGAGAAGAAGATGGAGGAGAAGAGTCTTCCTCCATTTTTGGCTACTTGGGAGTTTTGTGTTTTCTTTGGGACAAAATGAGTGTTTTTATAGGGAAATGGGATGACCGTTTGCCTATGTGGTTGTGATATATTTTTTTTTTATTATTATTTTTTTAATTTGAATGTGGAGGGGGTTGGTTGTTGGGGTGGGGCATTTTTTGTGTGAGGCCCACTTGGATGGAGATTAGAGATGATGGGGATGAGAGGGGCTTAATGTGGATTAGAGTTTTGTAAAATACTACTCATGATTAGGTTGGGCTAACCTTCATTTTAAGGAATTTTGGGTTTGTTAATTTTATGTGATTGAATTCAACGGCTGATAATGGGGAATTCATATAAAACCCCATGTTTCTTTTCCAATTTTCAAAATGGGATGGAAAAAACATAGTTTTTGTAAATAGGATTTAAGTTTTTTTAAAATCTTCCATTTTTTTTTTTCGGGCGAAATCAACCTACTTGACCCTTGTCCCCAAATTTTTTTCAAATATTTTATTGAATGGAAAAGTTAGGACTCTTTCGTAAACCCAATTTTCATCTTTCGGCTTGTTTCTTTACATGTATTTCTCACGAGGGTTTTCAATGTTGGAGATTTCTAACATTTGTTGCTACGAAAAGGCTGTTAGGAAAATTGTGCGGCTCGACTGCCATTGGGCCTACGCCAGATCGAGTCCGGCGGTGTGCCGCGGATGAACTCCGAACAAGTCTTAATCTGGTTGAGTCAGATAAGGATCAAACTCTTAGTGGTAGAGTTTGGATCGAGTTCAGACTCCCGGTTTAGCAGGCTTCTCACGCTGATCAGGAGATGTGATATTCCAGGAGAGGTAGTATCCTAATATAGCAGTAACTCCTATGGATTACTCTATTTAAGGGAGATGGGAACCCTTGCTTTTGATCATCTAGAGATCTGAGAGTATTCGCAGCGAGTTCGCAGGTCTACCTCACACCGGAACGCACAAGGTTCTCGGCGAGTTCGGTTCCGACACCCATCTGGGATCAACACTTCTTTCAAAGGCATTACATAAAGTAAAAACCAATGTGAGCTGCGAGACATATATAGACTTGAGACCCTTATATAGCAACCGAAAATAAAAGATTCTCAAATAGTAAAAACTAAACTATCCAAGTCTCCCACATATGCATAGAAA
The DNA here is from genome assembly GCA_028538565.1 of Umbellularia californica. Classification (NCBI taxonomy): domain Eukaryota; kingdom Viridiplantae; phylum Streptophyta; class Magnoliopsida; order Laurales; family Lauraceae; genus Umbellularia; species Umbellularia californica. Next base: position 45,604,887 of record JAPQWN010000009.1, read on the forward strand.
GGAAGTTGTGAACCATAATCTCTTGAGGTGGGGCCAATTTCGATAGTTGATCCGCCATTATCGGCATATAATCATCTTCCATTCATTGATTTCCTTAAAAAATTATTTATTTGTTTCCCTCTTAACATCAAATGCTAAGGGATTGTATCTCCAATTTGTCTAGCATGCTAAATAAATGTAAGAATCTCCTTAAAAATTACCGCATTTAAATGGAGTGTCTTACATAGTTGAGCCCCTCTAAGAAAGGCATAGATTTCTACCTCCAAGGATGTTCGCTTCAATAGCTACTACAGAAAAAGCCAGAAAAAACTACCCCGAAGCATTTCTAACAATCAATCCCCCATAATCTGTCGTTTGATCGTGGGGATTAAAAGACCCATCAACATTTAGTTTGCACTATTCTTGGGGGAGGAGGAATCCAAACCAATGGTAGTATCCACTTAGGTGTATCCAGCACCCTTATAAGGTTAGACATATTACATTCAATGGATGGCCTGAACAATCTTAGTCAGAACTGATCTTGAGTGAAAAGGTTGGTGGTTGAAATTGAGATTGTCCCTAACTTTCCATAGGTACCAACAAGCCCAAATGGCCATAGAGAGCATGTGGTTCCTTTTAGTGGATCAGAACCATTGGACCAAGGATAAATCTCCTAGAGGGGGACAAGTGAAACAATAGGTGCACCTCCATATTGGGTGTACCATGGCGCCCTCAGTAAATAAGTGGTTTACAGTTTCAGGAGCCAAGCAACAAAGGACATAGAGAGGGTTGATTTGGATGAAAATCCTATGTTGATATTCCCTCATTGGTAGCCAACCATGAAGTATATTGTTTAAAAGCAAAATTGAATTTTAGCATATAAAGACAAATTCCATATTCTCCTCCAAGGAAAATGGGGTCCTTGAACTGGTTTGGTTAAGTAGGTATGCAAGGTTTCGGAATTCTTAGAATTTCAACTCCTTTAGCATTTCAAAATACTTTTAGGACGAATTGGGTTTTGGAAATTTAGTGGGTGGCAGCGTTTGGAGAATTTTAGAATTCTCTAGACTGTAAGTTCTTGTAAAGAAATAGGCCCCTTGCCCCTTTACTTCGCTTTCCCCCTTTCTCCCTTTCCTTCATCCTCACCTCTTCTCCTTCACCAGCTACCACCTAATTGTTCTACAATTCAAATTTAGATGCTAAAAATATAAATGTGGCCCAAACTCTTAATTGGTCATGTTAGAGATATTAGGATTAGTCGTTAGAGATGTGAGGATTAATATTAGTTTGAGATAAGGATAAAATCATTAGTTGGAATATTTGAATTAATCTCTCATGATTATTCTAATTTGTATAAATTGAGAAGCTTGTCTTAATAAAAACATATATTGATTTTATCTTAATGCAGTGTCCCTTGAAAGTTTACATGGTATCAAAGTTGTGGCTCTTTTCTTATGTGAGGATGTCACTGATTGTTTCTCTCTCTCTCTCTCTCTCTCTCTCTTAAGTAAATTCAAACACCCCCTCTTATAGATGTTTTGATCTCGTCCTCCTTATCAAGCCATGAAACCGCACGATGAAGGCTTCTAAAAGAATCACGACAGATCTAATCTAATTGGCCTCCCGCACCAACATACTAAAAAAATAACGGGTTGTAACAGCGATGGACTCAGACTCTACATATAGATGGTTTTTGCCATTTATTTTAGCAATCATGTTAACAACCACTCTTTTTTATGTTAGCAATCCTTTCCCTAGAAGGTGTGATTGTAGGTATGTTTGCATTCGTTGTTAGAGATGTAGGGTTGGGATTAGTTCTTGAGATTAGTATAAAATTGTTAGTTTGAATATTTGAATTATTCTTTTATAATTATTCTCTTTTGTATAAATTGAGAAGCTTATCTTTATAAAAAAGATACTGTGATTTTTTCTCAATGTAGTGGTGCCCGCAGAAAGTTTAGAGGCACTTCAATGATCTTATTATATATGTAGCTATTAAAGGCTACAGACGGTTGGCAAAAGCAATACTAAAAAGATGACCAGACTGACGTGAGGTGAGAGTGAGTAAAGTAAACCTAAATTTAACTCTGAGCCTCAACTCTAAATCCTCTTAGCCCTTACCCTACATAGAGGTAAAATAACATGTTCAAAGGTCATAAGATGGGTAGGGAAACCTCATTATAGCACAAACTTGAGTGACTCTTATAATGCAATTTCATGGGTGTACAACCGGAAATCAAATCCTTAAAAATTCCAATTCCTCTTCGGTGAAATTTGTGCTTTTATCTTTTCGCTTCAATGTTGTCTTTTGACATGAGCATAGATCAGCCAACTATATGGCAGATACTCTTGCCAAACAGCGATTGAAAGGAGTACTCCTTGGGAGGCTTTTGTTAGGTGCAGGCGGGTGCATCTCTCTTGTACCTTCATACTCTTCTTTGCTCTTTGTATATGTACTCCCTTTTAATGAATTTCTTGTTATCGTTAGAAAAAAAGAAAAAAAAAAAGAAGCACGAACTTGGACAGTAGATAGCTTCATTGAGACCCTCATCTTCTGCCTTCTCTTCATCCAAAAATAATCCTATTAGCAAAATTTGAAAACTGTTTATCTAATGAATATCAAAATTGATTGGACATTTCTAACTATCCGCCTTACATGATGAGAAATGTATGGCAAGTTTCTACATTAATATCCCATTCGATGGCAAACTATTCACCTTAAGTGTGCCTATCACATTTTAGAATGTAAAGAGCACAAATACAACGAAGGGCCTTTTTCTTCCTCGAATGGCTGTAGATTTTTTAACAGGTGAGTCCATTTCAGCTTACAAATTTCCCTCCCAAAGAAAGGACTATGAATCAGGAATAGTTTGAAACCAGACTCCACTCAAAACTTTTTAACAGGTGAGTCCATTTCAGCTTACAAATTTCCCACACAAAGAAAGGAACATGACTCAGGAATAGTTTGAAACCAGACTCCACTCAAAACTTTTTAACAGGTGAGTCCAGGTCAGCTTACAAATTTCCCTCACAAGTCACAAAGAAAGGAACATGACTCAGGAATAGTTTGAAACCAGACTCCACTCAAAACCCAAAATCTTGGATGAATCATTGCTGCATTTGATATTTGGCTTTACGCCATTTTCATCATTAAACTAAGGGCTGGTATGATTGGTAAATACATTCAGGCAGATATTTTGACAATGCAGTCTTCCCCCTGCATGATTCAAATAGTAGTTCATACACCCAGCAGAGAAACTAACCACAGATTGATCACTCAATTACTGCAACATCTTTTGATAGAATTTTTTTAACAAGTGTATGCCTAGTCCAACTAAAAAAAGATAATGAAAACTTACATTCATTTCCTTGTAGGTATACATTATTTATAACTGATTTTACCATGAAAATGACTACATCCAGTGGCGGACCCAGAATTTTTGTTCATGTGGGGCGGACAATGGTCCATCGAAAAAGGCAATTATTCTTTTATTATACTTTCTTCACATTAACATGGCCAAAGAGAAACTGTATTGCAAATTAATAAAAAAATAATTACAATGGTAAACATTTAATTGTAATAAAATAAAAAATTATAGAAAATCTCCATCAATCTAAAAGAGTCCCTTTTTTAAACAGTGTCCCAAAACTCTTTGAAAGTCTGTGATATTTGTTCTCTCTTGGTTGTCGATTGAATAATTTCTCAAACCTAAATTTTGTTGCCCAAAGAAAGTCCCCCCAACTGAGGACCCCAAAAAATCTAATCCTTCCTCAGTTTCTTATAAGAAATAAGGAAATCTTCCTTAAATTTATCCTCATCTTACTCTCTTTCCCAACCTTCCTCACCCAAAGAGGATCAATAATCATGCTAATATTGCTTTGTGTTTATTATGAAAAGTACATCACCAACTCACTTAAATGATTTTCCATAAAACAATAAAAGCATATTTTGTTGGCATTGCTCCAATAATCCCTTTAACCATTCACAGCCATGCACTAAATAGAGCACCCATGCAATGAAATCAAAAGAAAAATAATAGGATTCACTGCAGAATTTTAACAAACAGCTAATGTGCACATCAGATCAGCCACGCTTGAACACAAATTAACGAGATGATTGTTCATTATAAGATATCCACAACCATAATTAAGTCAAAAACATAAAGTAAAACTCTGAAGCACATGAAATGTCCACAGCATAAAGCAATGATAGTTTGCACCCAAATCCTAATCCTATTCCAAGCATGAGAAACACAACTTCAGCCCCTTGTAAAAAAATAATATCAAGTAAGCCAACTAGGCTAACATCTCTGCAGGGACTTTCATCAAATAGTTAGTTCTCGAAACACTTAAAATGTATAGGACCGGCTTAGAAAGAAAGAGAAAGTTACCATTTTGAAACCCTACTTAGAGATAGCAAGGACCGACGAAGAGGTGATCTCGTTCAATCGGCCGCAGGAGTCGAAAAAACCTCTGAGACAGTTTTCTTTTCTATTTAAGGTGGGGCGAGCCTTTTCACAAATGGGATGAAGCGCCAGGGGTGCATTCCACTCTTTGGGAGATTCTGGATCTGATCTGAGGCGGACATAACCTGGGTCCGCCCCTGACTACATTGCCAGGGAAAAGGCAAAGGTTCAGGACTCTGATGATAGACCTGTTTCAGCTTCTTTCTTGTTGTTCTGTTCCTCAAACTTGTTATTAGCCAACTGAAGCTCATCAGTATTTCCAACTGCTCCCATAGTCTCTGTCCTTTGATTCTTTTTCTCTGAAGATGTGAAACCTTTCTTTTCTTTCTTGTGTGAATCCTTACGAGATCTCTTACCGCGACTTTCACATGTTTCCGTAAACAGATAGTTGTACTTCTCTAAAACCCTCTTTTTCTCATCCAATAAACCCAACATTTCATATGCATCTGCCACTTTCTGCACAATACACTTATCTGGAGGTTTACGATCAAATGCTTCAAGGGCCTTGAAAAGTTTCACAAGCCTTTCTAGCATGTTATTTCGATAGTAAATTGATATCATAAGGTTGCAAAACTGCCATGGTACTGAATGCAGATCATGACCAATCTTCTTTTCCCAAAGCTCATGTGCTTCTTCTGCCCTGCGGTCCTTATCTAAAGCACGAATAAGCTGCTGATATGTTCCCATTGTAGTTCCTTGTCCCTTGCTTAACATCCACTTAAGTACCTGAATAATTCTATGCCATTGTTCATCCTTCTCAAGAGCTAGCAATGCTCTCTTCAATGAGACTAAGGGGAAGTTCTGCTCCCATGCAACCCAAGCATCAAGAGCACTGTAAACAGCCCCCTTGGAATCTTTGAGGTCAGAAAGAGTGTTTACAAGAAACTTCATCTTGTCTTTTTTCGAAATGTTGTCGCCAATTTGGCCACTTCGTATTGTTCTTGTACTCTTTGAAAATCCATCCTTAGATTGAGCATCTTGTGGAACCTTTCCTTGAACAGGAAAAACCTCCGATGATGCCATTGTCCTAGAATTGCCTTGATCACGAACAACTCTGCCAGAATCATTACACTTTGAAACTCTAGACCATCCAGTTGAGAAATTGCTGCAATTTTGAGCAATGCACCCGACCTCCACTCCTGCACCCCAATGCCTGTAATATTTTAAGGGGTTGAGGTTTGAAGTGATGCAGAGAAACTGGGTAGAAAGCCTGGAAGTCACTGCCCGCTTCATTTTCCTCTCTTCTCACTCTAACCGGGCTGCCGTTGTTGCTGAGTGTTGCTGCTGCTGCTTCTTCCTTATACTTTCTTCTTCTTGCTGTACCCCTCCTCTCCTTCTTCCTCTTCCTCCTCTTCTTGTTCCCTTTCTTCCTCTCCTTCCTCTTCTCTTACATCCCTCTCATTTCCTGCACATTTTTTTTTATTTTAATTATTTTTCGAAATAAGAAAGGAAAAACATAATACCATTTTGCAAACTACAATGTTTAACTAAAGTGAAAAGTCTAGTCGCAGTGTGAAGTATCCGATGAAAGAATTTTTGTCTATGCATGGTGAAACGACATCCTGTGCCGATACATTGATCATGTCAAAGAATTCATGTTATATAAAATTACATTCTTAACTTCCACATTTATCATTAAAAACCAAGAAGGCCATGAACATTGTCTCTACAAGCATGAAAGCTTGACCACACACATGCGCAAACAAGCGATGCACAAAGAGGAGATGAACTCGCTAATTTTATCATCTTTATCCCCTTAAAAGTGCTAATAAGAATGTATTCAGTCCTCATTACATTAAGTAATAGTTTCTATTTATGTAACCGACCCAACATAGTTGGGACAAGGCTTTGATGATGATATTTATCCATATTAATAAATACATTTCCCTATTGATCTATCTTAATATATACTTGAGAACAAAGTTGCATAACATTGGTTTTCTTTAAGGTATGCAATCTTTTATGTAAATCTGGAACTGAGGACACTAGATTAGTAATGACATGAGCAATATTTATTCAATCAAGTGAGGAATCTGTTGACCAATTATGTCATTGTGAGTCAGCACCTTCGATTTGAATTCTTTTGCTCCCCTTGTTTGGCATTTCAAATTCACTATTGTATTCCTTTAATGATCAACTTCCCTCTCCTGTTAACCTTGAATGTAATATTGGTCCTAGCCCCCTAGGCCATTCTCCAGGCAGGGTGAGTTGATTTGGGGCAAAAGGGAGAAAGAAGAGAATTTTTAAGGCCATTCTCCAGGCAGGGTGAGTTGATTTGGAGCAAAAGGGAGAAAGAAGAGAATTTTTAAAGCCAAGAACGCTCCCACAAGCGCCACTGACCAAGATAAACACATGGCTAATTTAATTGAGCCTCAAAGTAAATGAATTGTCTGAATCTAGTTTTTGTACTTGCATAGAGAAAAAATAGTGTTATCAATGAGTGCGGCAACAATGAATTCCAAGAACTATGCGAGTTGGCAGCACCCCATGAAAACTTAACATTGATGGTAGCACCTACCATGGGAAATCCTGGCACCTATTGAGCAGGGGGTACAATAATATATATAGTAACGCTCGTGCATAAGCTTTCCTTACAGTTTTATGTGGGACGAGAGAGAGCAGGGGGGTTTGTGATCTAGTGCGATGCGCTTATGGTGTGATGAAGGTGCAATGAACACACCTGGGTGCGCCACTGATCCAGTTACCCCACTCACACACACTACAACCCCCATCCCCCACCAAGCCCACCTCCCTTGGCCACTTGCACAAGCCCAAATTTGACATTCATCCAACCATTTAATCAACCATTGGATAGAAAAAAAAAACTGATGCTTTCAAAAACAAACTTGAGGGTTGTAAATCAAGAGGTTAGGATAATCTACTAAGCGAAGCTGTCCCGTGTTTATTATAAAAATAAAATAAAATAAAAAAAAATAGAAGAATTCATCCAAGATTGAGGAAACAGCAAAAATTGTTCAAAATCTTCTAATTAATTGCCTAATTTGATTTTGTTTTTATGGTAGACTCATATGATTTAGTTATAAATTAAAAAGGAAATAAAAAAGTAATCATTTCCGGATTTCCCCCTTTCTTTCTGTGAAAGGAGAAAAAAAAAAAAAAACAAACAGAAGAAGAGGATGATGATGGAGGAGGCAGTGTAAAGATGCTACCAGTAATAACAATCAATCTATTTGGAACCTTTATAAAAAAAAAAACGTCAAGATCTAGATTTTTGAAAAATAAAGAAGCAGAAAGAAAGCAGATTACTTACTGTAGTTTGAGAGATTGAACCTTGGAACCCTAGAGAGAAGAATCTGATAAAGCTTGATTTGGAGGGGCAACCGGCGATCCTATGGCTCGGAAGAAGAGAAGAAGAAGCGCCAGCTTCATTTAGAGCATCTTGGTTTCCTGTTCAGTTTTGCACCTCGTTGGATGGACTCACCCACGTAAGCCCTGGCCGCCCATGATTTAGGGCCCAAACAGGACCAACCAATCAACGGAAAGGTGGGGAAGTTTGGGCTTAAAATGTCTTGATGTTGTAAAATTCCAGGCCCATTAAACAATCCTAATCAAAGATCAAAAGCCCCACCCCCTATCCATTTTTAGATTCAGGCCCCTTTTATTTTTCTTTTAAGATTGCACTGCACAAGATCCGGTCCATTTGAGGGCTACTTGGCTAGCTTATTTCTCAGCCTTTCACCTAAATGTCTTAGGTCTAATAGGTCTACCCTATTATTAATTTATTTATTTATTTGGGATTTGAGATTTGGAATTTGGGATACAACTAAGAATGTCAAACGGGCCGGGCCACACCAAGGAAAAACGCTGGCACGGCCCTGCCATGGGCCTGGTTGGAGCGGGCCGGACTGGGCCTCCGTGCCGGCGGGCCTCCTTCATCTTTTTTTTTTTTCAGATTTTTTTTCTTATTAGTATTAAAAATAAAAATTAGAACACAACCACAGAGAATGACAAAGATATTTAAGTGGTTTAGTCAAACTCAACCTACTCATGTTCAAATAATTAATATTAATTCAACAAAAAATCATTTAAAAAAACCTTATTCTCTCACCTAAATTTATATTTATTATGGCTAGGGCTGTATATATATATATATATATATATATGGGTTGGTTGGGACCTAATATCTGATTGGACATATTCCAAAGAGACACTTATGAGTCCAAGATGAGATCCATAGTCTGAGGCACAAGTGAAGAGATCACCAAACTATACTTAAAGTTGATTATGTTTTAATGGGATATTATAATCATAATAAAAGTAAAAGTAACATTATATATATATTGGATTACTATTATAAGTTTATAACTATTGACCGGGCCAGAAAAGAATATTAGAAAGGAATGTAATTTGGGTCAATAAATTTAGGTTTGATTTCAGCTATACCCAAATTCCCAACCTATTTTCCAAGCTTACTTAGGCCAAACAAAGCCATCTAGTGATATTTGATAGGTGCCAAAATAAAAAATGCACGGAAGAAGTTTGTACTATATTTGAGCCCAATTTCCACAGTGATTTTGTCACAATGGGCCCACCTGTTATATAATGATTGACATCCTTCGTATTTTTATTTTTGGTAAATAAAACTTTGATTAAAAGAAATAGAATGGGAGGGTTAGAGTATTATAGACTTTGTAAAATTGAAAAGGACACAAAATACCCCTTATATGACCTTTTAATAGCTGTTTTAGGGGGGTAAAATGGAAATTTTTTAAAAAAACAGCCATTTTTGGGCTAGCCAGGCGGGCCCATCTTGGCGGGCTGCAGAGGGTAACCCACGTGCTAGGCGTGCCTGGCGGGCTGGGCCAAACGGGCCAACGAGCCCAGGCGCCTCGGCCCCACGCGGCCCATGTCACGGGCCGTACCCTATGGGCTGTGCCGTTGATCAGGCCGTACTGGGCCACGACCCATTGACTGGCAGGCTGGGCCATGCCGAATCGGGCCGTCCCGGCCCATTTGACATGCATAGATACAACCTTTCTTTTATAATGTCCCTTTTTTTTCCATAAAAATCATGATTCTCTTTACCTCAAGAGTTGAATCTTCTTTCCCTCCCTCCATTTTCATATATGGAGGGAGGCTTGAAACTTGAGATTTTTAAGAATCATGACTCATGAGTTTGACCATATTGGCCCACTTTAGCTTGAGATTTTCATGAACCCGCTTCTATTAGCTATGCACATATGATGTTAGTACTCTTTCCATTAATCCTATGGGCTTAATCCGTTTGGGATGGCCATACTAAAAATAATGGTGCGTGATTTTGATTAATAAATTTTCATTAAAAAAAAAAAAGAATTAATGCATGATCCAACTAACAATTGGAGACAGATGACCTGATTAATAAGTTACACTACCCATTTGGCAACTTTAAAAATAAGCTTTTATTTTTTGTTTTAGAGCTTCTTTATATATTTGAGTGTTTGGTAACCCTCAAATTAATTTTTAAATTTTGGAGATTATTTAAAAATGAAAGGTTGTGCAGCTAAAACAAATAAGTTCGTGCAATTGATAAATCATGGTGTAAGCCTTTTTATACTCTCATCCTCAAAATCTGCCACCAAGCCAAATTTCACCCTCATCCTCAAAATCTGGCACCAAGCCCAATTTCACCCTCATCGAACCTATATCCACCTTTTGGATTGAATATCAAATAAAATGCAGCAGGTTAAAAGACCACTAACCTTAAGGGCTGTTAAATCAAGTGTAGGCCTGTTTGAAAACTCTAATCCAATTAATAAAAGCCAATTATATATATGAAGCAAAGTGGAAATCAGTTCTAATTCGCTCCAATTGATTTTGACTCATCAATTTAATTTAGTTTGACCCTAGCAAACGGGTCGGGGTAAATGAGGTCGAGCCAAAGATAAAGCACACTTTTTGGACCCAACCCGACCCGTGTATTTTTAATGACATGATAAAAATTAATAATGGTATATGCTGAGACTCAAACTCAGAATAATATGGATTTCAAAGGAGCAACCCTACCACTATGCCATATAGAATCTTCTTGTTAATAGTTATTAACAAAAACTTAAAATTAGTTAATGAGGAAGGGACCCAGCCCCACTTCGGAATATTGACCGGGAGTTGGAATTTATCTACTAGATATTTATAAAAATAACTATATTTTTAGAATATTGACCCCTATAAATACTGTTGTTATTATATTCATACTTATGCATTGTACTTTAAGCATAGATGATCAAACTTTTGAAATAACTATTTTATATGATTTCCTATATAGTCTTTAATTTTCTATGACAACTATTTTACAACTTTAATTATCTATGACAACCATTATATATATATTAAAGCAAAGGGGGAGGTGGGCTATGAGGGGTGCCACCTCATCTCTAAAAGGTCTCTCCTTTCAAAGAAATATGACAAAAAACCCACATTGTTTTAAGGTGACATCTCACTTTGTGCTACTCTTTCTCTCCTAAAACCTCTCTCATAAGAGATTTTTAGGAACGTTTGAATTTGTGTCCTATTTCCTGTTATTATCCACATTATAAGCAACTCTTTACAGTCGGTTTGTTTTCTTTTCCTTAGATCTTCAATCATTAATAAGTCCCATGTTAAATATGTTTTGTAGGCCCTATTGATGAATGAAATCCAAATTGTTGCTCATTTACTATCATTTAAGTTTTTTTCCCTAAATGGATAGATCCAGTAGTGGGCACCATTTCGTATTAAATATATTTCAAGATTGAACTCCAGTATTGAATGAAATCCCAATGGCCTTCTCTTAATCCCTTTTTTTCTAAGAGTGGGCCCCACTGATGGAGAGAGGCAAGCCTGTTGGCCGTCGTCTGGTTTCTTAATAGATGCAAATCAATTAGTCGGCTCCGCACATTTAACTTGTTTCTGCAATGGGACCCACTCATGGATTATGCATAGATATTAGTTTTCTAGGTCAATATGTATCCGTAGTGGGCAATCAGACTGGGCTGATATCATACACAAGCTTAATTTCTTTGATAATTGTTAGGATGTGATTTGTGTGCATATGAGTTAGAACTATTAGAAACATACTATGATAACTCATATCTATATCCACATACACTCATCCCATGCAATGTACATTTTTTATGTTTTTTTCTTTTCTTACACTTGTTCGCCCCCCTCTCTTTCAATTTTTTTTCTTATACTATCAATTATCTGTAGGGGCCAACTGTTCCATCACCATAAATCCAAATGTGGTGTGTGGCCTATTGAAGATGAAATCATTTGATTTCCATTTCTTTTCTTCTTATCTTCCCTTTTTTATTCTTTTGATGCAGAGTGATTAGTTGGTCCCACATGTTAAAAACATTTCAAGGGTGTTCCCCACTGATGGATCAAACACGTTAATTTTTTTTATTCCTTTCTTTTGGTTCTTTTTAGTAGATGTAGATCCATTCGGTTTGTTTTCTTTTTCTTATATTTTCAATCATCAATGGTATAATATATCTGTAAATGAGATGGTCATAATGGTCAATGCCTTTAAATTCAAGGGGTCGTCGTGTTATGTAAATTTACTTCATTTTATATTTATTTTCATACATAGAAAAAAAATTAATATTCAAAGATAATAAAAAAAATTTATTTAATATTTATTTTATCTTAACAATATTACAAAAGAATTCTTAAATTTTAACATATTTTCATTTTTTGCCCGGGCTTAGCACGAGCTTTGTTGCTAGTTATATTATGGTCTAAAGTAAAAGCTTTAAGTATAAATTCTAATTTACAATTACATCTAAGCTCTTATATCATCTTCATGAGGTAATTGGAGTCCACCTTCTATTCCTCTTTCTTCCGGAGCTAGTCGAGTGGTCAGGACCACAGTTCCTCTCTCTTCTGGCGCTAGAGGTCCTGGTATTAATCACCGATTCTCCCCTCTTCAGGAACCGAAGGTTGAGTCCACTAGTACTACCAATACCACCTGCGGGCCACAGGGGTTTTACTCGTCTTCTCTCTTGGCCCGAAGGGATTAGTCCAACCCAAAGGGTCTACTATACTATCTCCATACCATTTAAGGCAAAAGTTCAAATTTGTAAATAAGCACTAAAATTTGAATAACATTATTTCAATTAAACATCCAACTCATGATAATACTCATAAATCATATTTCATCATACTGGGCCACAAGGGATTTACTTGCATTCCCTAGACCTGAAAGGATTAGTCTTGTCCAAAGAGCATTAATTAAATCACAATGGCCAGTTCTACGGTTAAAAGACCACAAACTGTTACAGCTTAAATGTGAGAGCCCCCACCTTTATCTCTCATAATAAGGTGAGAGATGCTCTATAGGAGCATCGGTGCTCCTATGAAAGATGCTCTCACCTTACTATGAGAGATAAGGTGGGGGCCCTCACATCCGTATCCAATGCCAACAACTTAAATGTGAAGGGCCCCACCTTTATCTCTCAAAATAAGGTAAGAGATGCTCTCCCCACCTTTATCTCTCATAATAAGATAAAAGATGCTCTCTTAGGAGCATCTCCCTTATAATGGGAGGTGCTCCTATGAGAGATGCTCTCACTTTACTATGAAAAATAAGGTGGGGGCTCTCAGATCCATATCCAACGTCAACAACTTAAATGTGAGGGCCCCCACCTTTATCTCTCATAATAAGGTGAGAGATGCTCTCACCTTACTATGAGAGATAAGGTGGGAGCCTTCACATCCATATCCAATGCTAACAACTTAAATGTGAGGGCCCCCGCCTTTATCTCTCATAATAATGTAAGAGATGCTCTCATAGGATCATCTCCCTTATAATGGGAGGTGCTCCTACGAGAAATGCTCTCATCTTACTATGAGAGATAAGGTGGGGGCCCTTACATCCATATCCAATGCCAACAACTTAAATGTGAGGGCCCCAACCTTTATCTCTTATAATAAGGTGAGAGATGCTCTTATAGGAGCATCTCCCTTTTATAATTTCTCTGACCTCCCCTTCCTCCTTGCGATTCCCGCTGCCCCTCTTCTTCGATCCCACTCCTCTTCCGGTTTCGGCTCCTCGTCTTCTCTGATACCATGCCCATCCCATCTCTTTCAGCTTTTTGGTTGCAGCCCCTCTTCTCCAATCCCACTCCCCCTCTTCCTCTTCCACCTTTTCTCTTTAAAAGCTCCCTGGCGGCCATCGAAAAATCCTTGCATGCTCACATAAGGCTATCGAAGGAGTCCCTCTGCTCATGCTCCCAAGCGGCCAATTGGCATCTTTTTGAGTTCTATTTGTCAAATAAAGGGTTCCTCACCATCCCATATTCTCCTCGAAAGAGAGGGCTTCTTCTCCCAGACCAGTGATCGGGCGATTTAGGCTCCCTCTACCCGCTGGACGAAAGCAATTTTTTATCTTCATGGATCATGTAGAAGATCTCCAACTGCTTTTCTCACTGCCATTCTCCACATTTGGATGTAACAACTAATGGTTTTGTGAATGGATCTTTCTTGTGATTTTTTGTGAATTGATGTAATAACCGATAGTGACATAGGTGAGTACTAGAGATGGAAATTAACTTTTGCAAATTGTGAAGGTTTGCCGTAGCTTCTTATTTCAGTTCTTGTTGATGATGATTATTATGATGTTCTAACAACTGGCTACATTTCTGGCTATTATGATGATGGCTATTATGAAGATGTACTATAGATGGAAATTATGATTGTGGTTATTATGAAGATGTTCTAACAACTGATAGTAACAAAATAATTGAAAGAGAAGCAAATCCACTTCTAGCTACATTTCTAGCTAAAGTTCCAATGTCTTTAGAGGTAATGTTGAAATAGAAGCAAATCCTCTTGCTTCCAGCAGCAGGTATAGAAACAGAACTTCCAATAGTAGGAATAGAAACAGAGTTCTCGCTCATAATTGACTGCTCGTTGCTTTTCAAAAATTCTTTTAAACCAGAATTCAATATAGGGTAGAATTTCCAACAATATGGAAAGGATGCCCTTAACTTTATCTCCACCAGCCGAACTAACCAACCATCAGCAAAAATCACTAAAGCCAGATACTTCTTCAACAAGACATCTCAGTGTTGTGCCAGGTATTACACACCTACACTACTAATGATGAAAGCAACATAGAGCATGGCCATGCAAATAAATAACTAAAACTTGAACATGGTTTCCATACATACTTAATTTGTTTGTACAACCATCAATCCCCAGACACTTCAATAGCCTCCATACATAGAGACCATACTTTTCACTACATATTCAATAGACAGGCTAATCCAAAACACATTATGAATGCACAAACAACATCACATAATAATTTCTTTTTGCAAATACAACTTCTGCATTCCAATTTCTTTCTTCAAGTCTTCGATAAACATTGCAACATTCTGTAATTCTTTACTTGCGAAAATTTCCAAATTTGGTGAAAATTTGGTCGGGATCTTATTTCCAAATTTGGGCTTACCAATTGTCTTCACAGCATCATCAACAAATCACCTGAAAAAAAAAAAAAACAATAAGAAAAAGGAATACAAGAAGCAAAAATACAAAATAGAAAAAAAAACAGTAAATAGAACATGTCAGAATTAAAAAAAAAACAAACAAAAATATAAAACAATTTTCTCTTAATATATGAACCAGAAAAACTAAAAAAAAAAAAAACAGAATTCCAACCTAACATGAGAAAAAATAAATAAAAAACGTCAGAGGATTTGGGCGTGTGGAAGATGGGCGGGCTTCAGGTTAGGATGGAGTAGAAGCTCGTGTGGACGCGGGGGGGGGGGGGGGGGGGGGGGGGGGGGGGGAGGGGGGGGACATGGGGGCTTCAGTTTGTTAGGGCAGAGAGGATATGGGTGGGCTTCATGAAAAGACCCTTTTTGGGCTTCTCTTTTTCCTTTTGGCCTTTCTGACGTCATTGTCCCTCACCAGCTGGTGAATGAAGTATGCATAGGAATATTATATATATAAACATTAGTATTTAACCCCGAAAGAATAAATTCTAATATGCATCATTCATACATACCCATATAATTACTTAGATGGATCATACCACGTGAATGTCCATACCATTGGTTCGTGCCCTTTCAAGTACTACAAGTCTACAAACTTTCCATCACTTTTCGTATGTCCCTTCACCTTGCCCATGATTAAATTGGATGGATACAAAAGAAAATGGGAGGGTGCTTTCCAATCGTTGCTAGTTCCAAAACAAGTTATCACACAGTGAGTTTACTACAAGTCTACGTGCTTCTAACATATCTCCTTAGTGGAATACAAATGTACACATTAGTGTGGAAGACAAACATCCAATTTAAAAAAAAAATGCAAAAGATCTCTCCATACCATTGATTGCTCTCTTCCTCATTTAGTCATTCCTCATTTACATTCAACTCCAAAGAACTACCATTTCCCTGGTTCGTTTGAAACTTCTGCAATATGGGTTCTACCATGTCCTTCGTCATCAAAGCATGCTCCATCAAAGATTCATAAAAGGTAAAAATGCACACATTTTATTTAATAGTTTATTATTCTCATCTTATTATTATGTAGTTGATTAATGGTTTATTATTCTTCCTCTCCTTATTCTCATGCTAGCTCTCTGTTGGCACCTTAAAGAGGATTCACGTCATCTTCTATCTTCATCAAGATCAAGGCATTATACAAAAATCTTCTGTTAAATCTACAGTTTCTTGTTTCCTTTTAATGGCTCAAAGAACTAGTTCTTCCACTAGTGATGAGGTTCTCAAGCTAGTAATACTATAAAAAGGACAAAATAGAGATATTACACGTGTTAGTGGTGGTAAAACTATGGGTAGTGGTAATAGAACTTGGACATGTAATTTCTGTAAACAGTTATTCAATGGTCATACTCTAGGGTAAAAGCTCATCTATTGAAGTTAAGTGGAGTGGGAATCCAAAGTTGCTCAAAAGTAGACCTAAAACTTAAAGAGGAATTGGAAAAAGAGCAATTTGATGTTCAATTCATGAAAGAGCAACAGAGAAGAGCACCCTTAAATATCCCATTACCTCCAATGGATGATGGTAAAAAAAGAAGGCTTTCAGAAGGATCAATTGAGCAATCATTCAAGCTGAATACAATTGATCAACTTAATAAAAAAGTGTACAAGAATTTTTTATTCGGGGTGCCATTCCATTTAGGTTTTATTAAGGATCCATACTTCATTGATTACATTACATCCATTGCCAACTCGCGTTTAGCGGGTTATATTCCACTATCATATAATCGGTTGTGGAATTCATTATTGGTGCAAGAGAGGAGCAACGTAGAAAACCTTAATGAATACATTTAAAAGATCATGGGATGTTACAGGAGTTCTATTGTGTCTAATGGTTGGACTAATGTTCAAAGGAGGCCATTGATTAATTTTATGGTTGTTTCATCTCATGGAGCAATGTTTTTTAAAGCAATAGATGTGTCGAGAATTTACAAATATGCAAAATATATGTCAGAGTTAGTTTTGCAAGTTGTAGAAGAGGTGGGTCCATCCAAGGTAGTGCAAATTTTAACAAACAATGCTGCAGTTTTCAAGGCGGCTGGAAAACTCTTAAGGGTAAATATCCTCACATATTCTGAACTCCATGCTTAGTTCATACTCTGAATTTGGCATTGAAGAATATTTGTCAACCCAAAAATATATCACAGAATGAAGGAAGGTTTGCACAATTATGGTGGATAGTTGAAATCGAACGAGCGGTAAAATATATTAGAAATTTTATTGTCAACCACAATATGGCTCTTTCAATTTTCAATTCATTTTCAAAGTTGAAATTATTACATGCGGCTAAAACATGCTTTGCATCTACAATAGTAATGATCGGGCGAATTAAAAAAGTAAAGGATGCTTTACAAAAAAGGGTCATCGATCGAGATTGGAAATACTTGAAAAAAGAAGATGAGGAGAAAGCTCAATTCATAAAAGAATGTGTTTTAAATGATGAATGGTTGGATAAAGTTGATTTCCTTTTGGATTTTACAGACACTATAATTATTATGTTAAAAATTGCAGACACAGAGACACTAATTTTACACTTGGTATATGAAATGTAAAACATAATGATTGAAGATGTAAAAGTTACAGTATTTCAACACGAAAAGAAAGACATGTTAGTTGGTCAATTGGATATTTTCGTTTATTGTATGAAATACTTGTTTCGAGGTGGAATAAGAGTCTTACTCCTCTACATTATGCTGCACACTCATCAATCCTAAATAGTATAGTTATGCATGGCTTACCGAAGGAGGTAGAGGAGTCGAATGTGTTGCTCCAAATAAGGATGTTGAAAAATCATATAACCGAGTTGCATGTTTTGATCATCTATTTCCACCAAAGAAAGTTAGAGATGTTAATGTGGAGTTAGGGAAGTTTTGCACACCTTCAGGTTATTTTAGTAACCTACATGTGATGGAGGATATAAACACTTTTGATCCTCATGTATGGTGGGGAATGCATGGATTTAGTGTTCCAATGTTATCAGAGTTAGTATCAAAGCTTCTCTCTCAACCTGTATGGTGGGGAATGCATGGATTTAGTGCTCCAATGTTATCAAAGTTAGCATCAAAGCTTCTCTCTCAACCTGCTTCATCATCTTGTTGCTAGAGAAATTGGAGTACATATTCTCAAATCCATACTATCAAAAGCAACAAGCTTACTACTGGAAGGGCAAAAGATTTGGTATATGTGCATAGTAATCTCCGCTTACTTTCAAGAAGGAAGGAAGAATACAAGTAATTAATTTTTATTTCATAATAATGCTCAACACATTTAAGTCACACTTATATATTTCATTGTTTGAATTAAAAATATTTAGTTCTTATAATTACTCAATTCATAAAACACTAAAACTTGGTTTATATATTTTGTATATCAGAAAAGGACCATCTCGGATGTGGGAGTTGGAGATGAATTCCATCAAGAACCCAACAAACAATTGCTTAACATTGGATGATGATGAAGAAATCATTTTGGGGATTGAAGAAGACATGGAAAAGAAATTTCAACAGCCATTATGTGAAAATGATGTTGGCACGTCATCCTCACACATTCGTGGAAAGGAGAATGATGGAGCCCAATTTGAACAAGTATTTGATTCTGATGATGATTTTTGAGGTGGACTTGAATTTGGATGATAATTTTCTTTATGCTGGTACACTTGTTAC
Source organism: Umbellularia californica (assembly GCA_028538565.1). Taxonomy (NCBI): domain Eukaryota; kingdom Viridiplantae; phylum Streptophyta; class Magnoliopsida; order Laurales; family Lauraceae; genus Umbellularia; species Umbellularia californica. The sequence continues at coordinate 45,623,481 of JAPQWN010000009.1, forward strand.
TTGTTAGACTTTGTTGACATAACATAACTTTTAGCTTGTTACTTGTGAGTAGACTTTGTTAATATTATATGAACTTGTGTTGTGTTTTTAATTCATGTATTAAGATACAGATACTAATATTGTGCTTATGGATAGAACTTAGAAGTTGAGTTATGAGTTATGACTTAAAATTTATGGATTTCCGTATCTAATAATTTATTTTTTATGCTTAACTACTTTTCTTTGGAAATAGTACACTTTAGAACTGTAACGCAGATATACTCATATAAGTGAACAAGCAAGAGAGCTCCAAAATTTATTCATAAATCAAGACTTGTTGAAAATCAAGGTATGCAACATCAACTTTTATTTGATCTATACTTTTTTTTAGTAATGTGCTTATATTAGTGAGTTTCCAGGCATATAAATTTGAATTATATTTCAATATAATTGTTTTTAATAATTATTGTCACGTGATATCTGTGTCCGTATCCATATCCGTCCCGTACCCATATCTGTATCGTTCTTAGGTGATTACGTACCCATATCCGTGTCCCCAATTTTTTAAGTTGGCGTGTCGAGTCCCCATTCCCCGTGTCCGTGTCCGTACCCGTCTCCGTATTTGGGCATCATAGGCTAAATCAAAGGCCTTAGGACCTTCAATCACCTCGGCCACACCCTCCCTGCTCTCCTTGACCATCCCAGCCAGAACCCACAGTCCCAAACTCATCTTCGTTCAATCAAGACCCTAAAAACCCTAGACACATTCCAACCCTTTCTCCTCAGCAGCAAAGAAGGATATAATATGATTATTTCATGTGTGCGATGACCCAACAAAAGGTTTTAGTGCAAAACCATAATATTTAATCTATTTCTCATCAAATGCAGAACATATATGGGATAGGAAAATTGTTTAAAGTATCCACCGATACTGGTACGCATCGTATCATAAATTTCAACTAGAAAGGAGAGGAGGAGGAGGAGATACCTTGAGCTCTTGCCCTATGTTGCATTCGCCGCCGCTGCCACCGCTTTCTTCTACTTCTCCTCTCTTTCTCTCTTTCCTTCTTTTTCTCTTCTTCTATTACTCCACCACAACATATGCACTTAAAATTGTGGTATTGGTCGATCAAATGAGGAATCTGTTGACCAATTATGTCATTGTGAGTCGGCACCTTTGATTTGAATTCTTTTGTTCCCCTTGTTTGGCATTTCATATTCATTATTGTATTCCCTTAATCATTAACTTCCCTCTCCTGTTAACCTTGAATGCAGTATTTGTCCTAGCCACCTAGGCCATTCTCCAAGCAGGGTGAGTTGATTTGGAGCAAATGGGAGAAATAAGAGAATTTTTAAAGCAAGAACGCTCCCACAAAAGTCACTGACTAAGATAAACACATGGCTAATTTAATTGAGCTTAAAAGTAAATGAATTGTCTGAATCTAGTTTTTGTACTTGCATAGAGAAAAATTAGTGTTATCAATGAGTGCGACAATAGTGAATTCCAAGAACCATGCGAGTTGACAAAACCTCATGAAAACCTAACATTGATGGTAGGATTGAAGGATGAAAAAAGTGGCCGATAGATAAATCGGGCGTAGCAGCCTTCTTTGAAATTATCGCCACTCACAATTGTATCGGCCTGTAGCGACCGATACATTCCCGTATTCGCTGCTACATTGCCGCTACAGCCGCTACATAACAGTTTGGGTTAAACCAGCACCCCCTCTTCTCGTTTTTCCACTAATTGAACAAACAGAAAAAAAACCCAACAAGAGACACAAAGGAAGAAAGGAAAAAAGAAAAGAGAGAGAGAGGAGAGTTGTAGAGGGGGACATACTTGATACATGGAGGCACCAGTAGCAGCACGGCGACCGCGGCAGCAGCAACAGCAGGTAGCATTAGCGACCACAACAGCTAGTTGGTTCTTCTTCTTCTTCTCCTTCTCCTTCTCCTCCTCCAGCTCCTCCTCCTTCTCCTTCCCTCTTTCTGTTTCGGACGAAAGTTATGGGGCAGCTTTCCCCCTTTCTATTTCAGACAAAACCTAGGGCAAGTGGGTAACAAATGCCCTCATCGGGCTGCCTCTTTTATTTTATTATCACTAGGTAAGTCATGGGACCATGATGGGCCCACCTAATGAAGGGCAAAAATTTAAATTGCATTGGCTATTCAAAAATCATTCAAAAAAAATATTCAAAAAATTAAATGTGGACATCCAAATCAATAAAAATTGAAGAACCTGATGTAACCATTGGTGGGCAGCCACTCCACAATGAGGCATCAACGTTAAAATAAAAAAGTCATATCGTAGCTAAATATTACTTACTTAATTGAAATTGACCTTAGTCAAATTTCACTCTAATTGGGAATAGTGTCATTGCCAACTTTCAAACCTATTGAAAATAAAGTGTAGCGAAATTTCACACTAACTAAACATAGGTGGTGTTTGGCGTCTCTTATTATTGCCTCTATTTGTCTTAAGACTGTTTGGGAACTCATGTTGTAAACTGTATTTGAAATAGAGTTTAGATGATTTGCCTCCATTTCAAGAAGCCAGCAAAAGGGGCATATTTGAATCAATGGTTTGTGTCGGAAGCGGAAAGACACACTGGGCTATAGTAAAACGGACGTCCTCACGGGACAGTCCGTTTTTTCATTTTTTTAATAATTTATGAGACCCAAAGTCGTGATCCGGACCACTAGATATATGAAGAAGGTCAAACACGGCCACGTGTCAAAACTTCAACCGTTGATTTATCTCGGATCTCGAGATATTTCCAAAACATCGTGAGCCATTCGATCTAATATTCTGGACGTTATGGGCCCCATAATCACGATCCGATCTGTTGGTTCTCTTTGGAGGGCCAAAAAACGGCTATGGGCCCAAAAGCGAGCCTCTAATTCAAAGTGGATCTTGAGATATTTACAAAATCATTTTTGACCATTGATGTCCCATGCATTATTGACTGAGTCTTGAAATTGTACACAGGCGGTGTGGTTTTTTTTTTAAATTCAGACACCATAAATCATGATCCAAACCATTCGATATATTCAAAAGATCATTCACGACTATGAGTCCAAAATCTAGCCGTTGGATCATCATAAATTTTGAGATATTTACAAAAAAAGACAGACATTTATATATATTTTTTTTTCAAACCATTGCCCCCAAATGCAAGATCCAAACCATTAATTCTCTTTGTAAGGCTACACACAACTATGACTTCAAATTTCAATACTTGGATCCTCATAGATTTTGAGATATTTATGAAAAACTTTCAACCATTGTTTTAAAAGTGTCTATTTCAATCATTTTTTTTTTGTGTTACCAAACAAATTATTTTTACACCATCTATATCAAACAGGGCCATTTGAAATAAATTTATTCTATACAGATCTATTTCATATAGATAAGATTTGTCAAACAGGGACATAGGCTATTGTAATATGACATAGGGATTAGGGACCAACCAACCAACCAAAGTTCACTCTAATTAATAGGAAATAGGGCCCTAACCAAATAACAAAATGGGTCCTTTACCACCAAAGTTCACTCTTATTGTTTGCTATTGAATTCCTACGACCTAACTCTTATTGTTCACTCTATTCTTACAGCTTCATTGATATAGGACCTAATACAAGGAAGGGACCACTACGCTCCCTTATCTTAGTTACTTTTACAAAAAAAATATTTTTTTTTCTTTCATTTTTCAATATTCTATATTTTCTAGAATTTTTTCAGATTGTTTTGATAATTTTTTCAAAACGCACCAATTCGTAGCGTTTTGGCGGCGGGCATAGCCACTAATTTCATCCTTGGTAGCACTTACCATGAGAAACCCTGGCACCTATTGAGAAGGGGTACAATAATATATACCTAGTAACACTCGTGCACAAGCTTTCCTTGTCGTTTTATGGTACAAGCCACCTCGTGGGAAGAGAGAAGAGCAGGGGGGTTGTGATCTAGTGCAATGCACTTAGGGTGTGATGAAGGTGCAATGAACACAATTGGGTGCACCACTGATCAAGTTACCCCACTCACACACACAACAACCCCCATCCCCCACCTCCCTTGGCCTAGGGCTGTCAATCGTGTCGTGTTAACGAATTCGGGTTACGGTTTAATGAATTCGGGTTAAAATCACCTCAACCCGTACCCGACCCATTAACTTAACAGGTCAAAAAAATCTAACTCGAACATGACCCATTAATTTAACGGGTTACACGACCCAACCCGTTAAGTAATTAAGTCATTTCAAAATTAAAAAAAAATTTATACAAAAATAGAAGGAGAAAATTATGTGAGCCACATGAAACTGTAAGTGAGGATCTCGAGTGGATCCCATCTAAAAACCCACTATAAAATAATAAATTTCAATTTCTTCTTTATGAATATAAATTAATTTAGTTACATTTAGGGAGTAAAAAAATTTAACAAGTTAAGCGGGTTGTTAACGGGTTACTAGTTTAATTTGTACACGACCTGTTAACTTAACGTGTTAACGGGTTTGACCCATTAATGACCCGAATCCAATAAGAGCCAACCCAAACCCGTTAATATCATGTGGGTTCGTGTCGTGTTAACGGGTCGTGTGACATTTTGACAACCCTACCTTGGCCAACTGCACAAGCCCAAATTTGACATTCATCCAACCATTTAATCAACCATTGGATAGAAAAAAAATGATTCTTTCAAAAACCAACTTGAGGGTTGCAAATCAAGGGGTTAGGATGATCTACTAAGGGATAGATCAGCGTGATTACCATCTATCCCTCATCCACCATTCATTCCCGTCGTCATCCATTCAATCCGTCCACGCCCCTCACCATCTATCCATCTACACTCAACCCATTATCTCCAATCATCTCCAATCCCCAGCTAAATCAAAGCCCTTAGAACCTTCAATCACCTCGGCCACACTCTCCCTACTCTCCTTCACCATCCCTGCCAAAACCAACAGTTCCAAACTCATCTTCGTTCAATCAAGACCCTAAAAATCATATCCTCCAAATCTGGAACCCTAAACCCATTCCAACCCCTTCCTCCCTAGCAGCAAAAGAGGATATAATATGATTATTTCATATGTGAGATTGCCCAATAGAAGGTTTTATTGCAAAACCATAAGATTTAATCTATTTCTCATCATATGCAGAACATATATGGGATAGGAAAATCGTTTAAAGTATTAGCCGATAATGGTACATATTGTACCAGAAATTTCAACAAGAGAGGAGAGGAGGAGGAGGATGAGATACCTTGAGCTCCTTCCCTATGTTGCATTCACCGCCGCCGCTCTCTTCTACTTCTCCTCTCTCTCTCTCTCTCTCTCTCTCTCTCTCTCTCTCTCTCTCTCTCTTTCCTTCTTTTTCTCTTCTTCTACTACTCCACCACAACATATGCACTTTAAATTGTGGTATTGGTTCAATCAAGTGAGGAATCTGTTGACCAATTATGTCATTGTGAGTCGGCACCTTCAATTTGAGTTCTTTTGTTCCCCTTGTTTGGCATTTCATATTCATTATTGTATTCCTTTAATCATCAACTTCCCTCTCCTGTTAACCTTGAATGTAGTATTTGTCCTAGCCACCTAGGTCATTCTCCAGGTAGGGTGAGTTGATTTGGAGCAAAAGGGAGAAATAAGAGAATTTTTATAGCAAAAACGCTCCCACAAACGCCACTAACTAAGATAAACACATGGCTGATTTAATTGAGCCTGAAAGTAAATGAATTGTCTAAATCTAGTTCTTGTACATGCATAGAGAAAAATTAGTATTATCAATGATTGCAACAACAGTGAATTCCAAGAACCATGCGAGTTGACAACACTTCATGAAAACTTAACATTGATGGTAGCACCCATGGATGAAAAAAGCAGCCAAAACGCGAGCGCAGCGGCCTTCTTTGAAATTATCGCCGCTTACAACTGTATCGGCCGCTACATAACGGTCTGGATTAAACCAGCACCCCCCCTCCCCCCCCCCCCCCCCCCCCCTTTTCTCACTTTTCCACTGATTGAACAAACAAACAAACAAAAAAAGCCCAAAAAGGAGACACAAAGGAAGAAAGGAAAAAACAAAAAAAAGAGAGATGAGTTGCAAAGGAGGACATACCTAATACATGGAGGCACCACCAGATGAGTTGCAAAGGAGGACATACCTAATACATGGAGGCACCACCATCAGCACGGCATGACCACAATGGCAAAGCAGCAGGCAGCGTCGGCGACTGCAATGGCAGCAACAGCAGGCAGCATCGATGACCGCAGCAGCAAGCTGGTTCTTCTTCTTCTCCTCCTCCTCCTCCTTCCCTCTTTCTGTTTCGGATGAAAGCTATAGAGCAGCTTTCCTCCCTTCTCTCTTTGCTTTCCCCCTTTCTATTTCGGACAAAAGCTAGGGCAAGTGGGTAACAAATGCCTTCATCGAGCTGCCCCTTTTATTTTATTATCATCGAATAAGTCATGGGCCCACGATGGGCCCACCTAATGAAGGGCACAAATTTAAATTACATGGGCCATTCAAAAACCATCAAAGATCCATTCAATTTTTTTTTTCAAAAAATCAAATGTGGACATCCAAATCAATAAAAACTGAAGAACCTGATGTAACCATTGGTGGGCTCCCGTTCCACAATGAGGCACTAACGTTAAAATAAAAATGTCATATCGTAGCGAAATCTGTCATTTTAAGTTTTTCGCCAATGTACCCTGTGAAAAACCTGTAAATTCGGTTTTTCCACTTAGGGGGTCTTCCTTTTTTCTTCCTTCTTTTTCTTTGAGTCAACTCATGGGTCGGTCCCATGGGTTGAGGGTCGGGTTTAGATGTTAATGCATGCTTAAAAAATAGATACAATAAGATGAAAGCAACAACCAATTAACAATTAATATAAATAATTAGTTAGTCAAATGTGATAGTAAGGGTGGGGTCCACTGGTGATGGGTCTTACGGTGACAGGTCATATCAATTGTCTATACTATCTCCATCGCATTGTACCACTCGTTTATCCCAAATTTTTAGCAAGCTGGGGCCGGCACTTAAAAAAAAGATATAGTAGTTAATAAATTTGTGAATGAAATAAGTATAGTAAAAAGGTAATCATTTTATATTTAATTGAGTACTTGAAGCATAAAAAATTAAAGTATGTAATTAAATGCAAGTGAACTTTCAAGTGGACGAGGTTTGAATCAAGAAACTAGTCTTAAACAGGTTGGTGATACACGGTGGGGATCACATTATGGAACTATTTTGAACTTGACTGTGATGTATTCTTCTGTAATTGATGTCTGGGTTTGTTCAAGAAGATGGCACACTCTCTGAGCAAAGAGCTAAAGCTTGTTTTCTTATGGGGTCGATGCAATCTTTTGATTTTATCTTTGGCTTACACTTGATAAAAACACATTAGGGATCACAAATGTGTTGCCATCAGCATTGCAAAAGAAAGATCAAGATGTTGTGAATGCCATGAAACTAGTTAAAGTGTCTAAGCTATGATTGCAAAAAATAAGAGATGATGAATGAGAATCTCTATTGACTAAAGTGTCTTCATTTTGCAACAAACAGGGTGTTTCTATCCAGAACATGGATGATATATTTGTAGTTTTTGGGATGCAATGTTGCAGAGCTCCACAAATTACAAATTTACACCACTACCGTGTTTAACTATTCTACACAGTCATCGATATGCAATTTCAAGAACTCAACAACCGTTTTACAGAGGTTAATACTGAGTTTCTTCTTTGTGTGGATTGTGCTTGAATCCCATGAATTCATTTTCTACTTTGACAAAGAAAGGTTGGTCTGTTTTGCTCAGTTTTATGCCTCTGATTTTTCTGCTATAGACTTCGTGGCAGTTGACTATCAACTTCAAAACTACATTGCTGATATACGCTCTAGCAATGAGTTTTTAGAACTTAAAGAAATCGGTGTGCTAGAAAATTAGTGGAGACAAAGAATGATATCGTATACCCATTAGTTTATTTACTTCTAAAATTGGGGTTGATTTTATCAGTAGCGACTGTAAATGTAGAAAGAACTTTTTCTGCAATGAAGTACGTAAAGAACAGGTTGCGTCACCAAATCGGAGATCAATGGATGAATGACTGTTTGATCACATATATGGAAAAAGATATGTTTGCTAATGTTGATATTGAAGCTATTATGCAATGATCTCAACACATGGAAACCTGTCGAGGGCAGCTGTAGGAGTCTATGTATTTGAATTTTCTTTTTGGTTTAAGAACTATTAGTAACGATATATTAAAATTTCTATTTATTTTTGTTTGAAATTTCAATATTATCTTTGTCGGATTATCGGAAATAGATTATTTAAGAATTTTATATTATGTTTGTCGAAATATCAAAAGTAGATGACAGAAGTTCACAAAGGGGAAAACAAATTTATTCGATTTACGGAAGTTAAGTCTTTTGTCGACTCCATTGACTCGAATTTCTGGAGCCGTCACTGTGCATTCCTCAACCAAGTTACTAAAAAGTAACTATCACACTATTCAAAACATAATCTCTACCTATGAGGTGTGTGATTTTTAAAAAAAGTTAATATCCTTTTAATATGTTATGGTGAAACCTACTTTTGATTGATTAAATGCACTAGGATCGGGTCTCCAAGTTTAAAGTATCACTCATTTTATATAGCTCGACTTAGCAAAAATAATAATATTAATAATTAATTAATTAATTAAATGCTTAGAGGGAGACCTACTTTTGTGAATTGCCCTCCATCTCAATTGACAATGATCAAATAATTATTCACTTCCAATTGAGTCACAACAAAAAGAAAAATGAATTATAAACCATTGTATTTTTTAGAACCCAAAATCAAGGTTAAAATTATCTTAATAAAATGATATTAGCATGCTGCTAATCTACAACATACACGGTAAAGTTATCTTAATAAAATGATATTTAGTAGACTGCTAATACACAACATATATGCGTGCGCAAGGGCGGGTGGGATCCAAAAAATTTAGTAAATCCTTTTTTTTTTTTTAAACTTAATGGACCCAAAGAAAATTTCTTGATTCTGCCACTGCCTTCTAATCACTTGATTAGTCACCGTTCACAAATATTGGAGATACTTTGGAAAATATCGTGATGCATATTTTATTGATATTATCTTTATCACGATATTTTTGAGATGTCACCCAGAAATGAAGATATCTCAATAAGATTTGAAAAAAAAAAAAAAAAAAAAACCTAAAATTAAGGTGAAAATCTACAAAACATTTTCTAATAATATCTTGTTTCTGTCTATTATTTTTTAACAATATCCAAGCATTTTCCCGAGAAATAATCATGGAAATTTGTGACAGTGCCTCAACTACCAATCTGATTCTTCTTGTCTCTGCACTTCACCTCCATGTGGTATTACTCCATGTGGCTTATAAAATATAAGCACTTGTTCCACTTTCTCTGCATTCACTTGTCCCATTCATGGACCTGGACTCAGTAGCCATTTCTTTAGTACACAATACTACACATCAAACGACAAATCCTCTCTTAGTATAATATAATACTGACTTCATAAGTCATAAACAAATGGGCCTATTCTAACAAAAAACAAAGGCAAAAACGAATATGGGCCTCATGAGAAATGGACCTTAAGACAAGTTAATATTTCCACAGTTCATAGCTTGAAAGCTAGGTGCATGAGTAAATTGGCTCAGGTGTGTATATACTCAGCTACGCTTGTCGGTGTTGCTCAGCTCAGTGACCAGCCAGTTGAGTTCACAGCTTAGAAAACAAGGAGGGCCTGGACCCAATAAAGAACTTTCCTGTGGGCAGCTTATCAAGAGGCATCAGTACTAGTTGGGCTCCGGTCTCAGCCGCTTCCTCGGCGGTGTACTTTCCCTGGCCATGAGTCATGGATGTCTTAGTGAAGCCCGGACAGTAGCAGTTCACGCTTAGGCCAAGCCCAGCTTGCCGCTTGGATAGAACCGCCGAGTATGCATTGAGCGCGAGCTTGGACACCGAATAGTCGGTCCAGATGTTCGGCCAACCTTGTTGGGCCCATGTTCCACTGCTCACTTGATTGAGAAACTGGCCCACTACGTCTTCAATGATCTCCTCCGATAGCCCTTCCTCATCTTGTAGGAGTTCTCTTAGAGCAGTGTTGCTCACATTCTACAGGCCAGATAGAGCAAGTTGTAAGCCAACTAACAAAACTGAAATGGGCTGGGCCGGTGTGGGCTGAGAAAGGTTTATACCACATTATGTTCAACCTTACCTTTAGGAGTCCAAGTCGCGAACTCATGTTAAGAATCCGGCTCATGGAAGGGGCCCGCCGGAACAAGGGTAGTAGGGCTTCAGTTAGAAGTTTGGGCCCATAGAAGTTGGTCTTGATTACGGTCTCTGCATGGTCCACTGAGTTGTATCCAATGTCGTTGAAGGAAACAGCAGCATTGTTAACCTTGAAAATTTTTTCAGGGATTAGTGTAATCTCAGTCCACCTTTTGGGGTCTCTAATCTCAATCTTATCATTTCTTAGATTAGGTTTGGTGCAATTAAATCTAGAAACTTTCAATCTTAGGGATTCCTATTTTTGGTGAGATATTTAGATGGCCATGTAGATAAAAGTAGTAAACCTTTTATAAATTCAATAGATTGCTAATTTGCTGTCATGAAATCTAACTATTCAGCTGATTTGGATCCATTCAATCCTGTAAATCAATAAACTTAACAAGGTAGAAGTGACACTCAAGCCACCACAATCTCCATATCTGAATAGATGAATTCCAGGGGAGCAAACATTTTTAGGATTTTATGAAGTAGCATTGGATATAAATTGAAGCCTTAGTTTCAATAGTATGATATGAAGGGTAACACTTCAATACTGACAATACTGAATTCCCCCAATGAGAATTCCTATGGTCTGCATGTACCATAAAATTGTGTTTATTTTGTTTAAACGAAGAAAGAAGGACATAAACTCAACAAACAAGTTGTTTAGCATGATCATTAGATACCAATGAAGTATAATTTATAAGTATGGTTGATAGTTTGTGGGGTTGATTACATGATACTTACAAGAACATCCAATCCTCCAAATTTGTTTCTCAACCAAGAGACAAAGGCATCAATGGAAGCAAGGTCTGCAACATCCAATTGACATAGCTCGACTTGCAGCCCACTGGCTGCAAGAGAATCAACAGCTTCAATCCCTTTGATGAGATCTCGGCAAGTCAAAACCACGGTGAGGCCCATCTCAGCGAGCCGCCTAACCAGCGCTAACCCAATGCCCTTGTTTGCACCTGTGACAACTGCCACAGTCTCCTTGGACCACCATCTGCAACTTCACTTAACATCAATATTCCTAGAAGAGTTCTTTTTTGGCAGACACAGTAAGAGTTGAGTAGTATAACATGAGATCTCCTATCCATATATTGGAACAAAATTGGATTTTAAAGCCCAATCAAGAATTTCATTGAATTATTATTTACACTCTTTTTTTCTGTAACTATCTTTTTTCAGAAAGTATCAAGGAGGAGAGTGGAAAAAATATCTCCTAATGAACCAAAGGGGACAGTTTGGGTCCATCCAACCTTTTCCCAGGTTTGAATTATGACAATCAGACTAGTATTATAATGATGAAAGTTGATTGACAAATAGTACTTAGATATTGCATATTGTTGAGAATTAGATTTGGGTTGATGGATTTGATTTTAAAAAGTGGAGAGAGAGAGAGAGAGAGAGAGAGAGAAGATCTCACCTTGTTGCAGAGGAAGAAGCCTCTAGGGCATGGTCCTTTGATTCCATTGGGAGAAAGAGAGAGAGAGAGAGAGGAAGGGGCTGTGTGAAAGAGGCTCATCTGAATTAAGAAAGAGACAGATGCAGAGTACCCACCCAATACCACCCAATTGGCCTAGGCTTCGGAATTTTTACAAAAGAGAAGGTTATTTGAAGGTAATTTTTCTTTTTATATTCTCATTCGATTCTCACTTTTAATCACTTATAGAATGAGTCCCTGTGTATTTTATGAAAATAAACATGCGCGACGGCCATATTTTGGATTATTTTATGCTGAATTTAGGTAGATTAGTGAGGTGTTGACCAAATCACTTAAAACTATGACTTTTTTAGTATTTTGGATGCCTTGAATTTCGCGTGTATGTTTTTTATTTTAGTGGGCCCTCTGGTGCATTGGATAGAGCATATTGAGTACCTCGATTCTTGTGTTTGGACCCAACCCATTTGGACTCTTCTTGACCCATATCCATGCCCATTTCTAGCCAAAGCCCTTTCTCCGAGTTTTGTTTAACCCCTTGGATTTGCATGCAAAGAACCAGACTTAAGGCTTTAAAACCAGCCATCGTTCCACATCTCCGGCCTCTCTTCATTCACTTCATCGGAGAGAACTCCTTCTCTCCTTCTTTTCTTCTCCTTCTTCCCTTCTCTTCTTCTTCCTTTCATTTTCATTAAGAAGCCTGCAACTGGAGCTGTGCATGTGGGTTTGAGAGCTGCCATTCATCTTCACCATCTTCCTCAAACCATCTCTTCTCAACTAGAACCTCTCTCTCTTCCGCTCATCACTCCTCTCAAATCCCTTCTCTAAATCAGTTAGTTGAGGCCTTGCATGTGTGAGATTCAACTTCAAGACCATCTCAGTCATCTTTCCCAACAAGCTCATAGTCATCTCCATCCTCTTTCCATCTCTCTATTGGTAAGATCTCTTCTACCTAATGATGCTCCAAGCTTAGTAATGGTGATATGAAATCAATTTGGTTGAATGCATACTAATCTCCTTGCATCCATGGCATTCACCATTGTAGCGTTTAGAGGAAATTAGCAAATTGGGGGTTTCGCTGCAGTTGAGCCAAAGAAGAGTATTAGAGTTGTAAAGCACCAAGTCAAGGCAAGTATGAGCAATTTTAATTCATGCACACTAGCAAAATGTCCCCGTGCTTAGCACGGGCAATAAAAGTCATAATATTAAATATTTGTAAAAATATTGATAAACTCATAAAAAGAAAAAATAATGTTATCTTTATTGAGATGTTCAAAATTTGTAATAAAAACTAATTAATATATAAATATATATGTGAGATTTGAAATTTTTGATCAACACTATAGACGTTATTTCATTATTCATATATTCCTTAGAAACACAATTTTTTCTATTTTCCATTTTTCAGGCTTCGACCCTTGTTTAAGTCGGATAGAGAAAGTCAATGCACTATTAGAGTCAATAAACATATATATTTATAAAAACAATGGATACAACGTCCAACATGATACTTGAAACCTTGAATGAGACCCAGTTACAGATGAATGATAAGCCTAAGACTCTCACTAAGCATGTGCTATGAAACAGATATATATAATGATGTTTATTGCCACTAATTTTTTTCATTCACTTTAGCAAAGATTATGGACCGCCGCTTTGGGAAGTCATACGAAAAAATAGTTTTCAATTCAATCTATGGAGTGCCTATATTGCATAACGATCACTTTAGCATAACCATCATTTTATTTACTTCTTCTTTTTTTTTATAATATAAATAGTTTTCAGTTCTTATGTAAGTTTTTTTTTCTTGGTGTTAATCTCGGAGCATTATCATTACTATTATACTACCACAGCAGCACCACTACTACTATAATTGTTATTATAATTTGGATATTTGAGGGTTACAAGGATGTGGATCGGAGCTCCAAAGTAAATGGCACATTTTATTATGGTTTTGGGGTGGATTGCTGCTTTCTAATTTGTTAAATATTCAAATATTTTATGATAGGTGTTTCACAAGAGTACATGACCGTTACTAGTCTCCCATTAGCCTTTAAGAAAATAAACTAAAATAACTAAAAAAATGAAACTATAAAAATAATTAAAAATATAAAAACGTTACAATTCTTTTTTTCGTCACACTGTTGCTATTAAGAAATGAAATTAAGAGGTGAATTAAGAAGAGAATTATTCTGAATTAAATGACATTGACTTGACCATTTTCTATTGGAATATATTTAAGAAATGATATTAAGAAAGGAAATAAAAGAGAATTAAAAAATAAAGTTAAGAAAATAAATTATAAAATCAATTGAAAAGATTAAAAAAATGAAATTGTTGAAGGTAATAAAAAAAGGATGAATATGGATTTGGTGATCAAAATTGAATTCCAGAACAATAACCTATAATATAATACAATGGTCAAAATTGAAGAGGACTAAAATATAAAATAATAATAGTCAAAGCAATAAGATCAAATATAAATCTATATAGAATTACATAAGCATGGAATGGCATCCCTATCAGCCCAAAATTAGTAAAACTAAATCAACACAAGTCACAACATGTCTAAAAAAAAACCACAAGTCACAAACATGATACCGGACGTCCTAAAACTCCACATCGACCATAGCTTGTTGTGGCTTTTTCTCGAACACAAGAAAATTAATGAAAAGTAGATAAATGAAAAGAAATGTGGGAAACACTGTAAATCATGTTGCTTGTATTACGAATAAATAAAGAAATATATATAATATATGAAAGGAAAATATAGATGACAATTTAAGATCCAATATCGGTGACTCGGAGATGCATAATTCAACTCACAAAAAAGTAAGGGGTATCCAAAGAGTATGGACAAAATCGTAATGGATCGGAAATCGCCACCGGAAAATCTCGATTTTGATAAAAAGCGATATTTGTAGAAAAAAGAAAAAGCTTGAGCAAATTTAGTAGATGCAGTTGAACTCTAATCATCTAATCATTTGGTGATACACTTCAATCAAAGTAGAACCTCACACAGATCTAAGACTACCATTGTGCATCTCATGGATAGTTTAGATCTCACAAAAGACTGAGTTCTCATCGATAAGAAAAAGCAGAATCTTAAAACAATTGCACGCCTATAGGAGAAACTTCGAACTGTGAATCCTCACTTTCACATTTGTTTTAGTTTGTACAGTCGGGATCAAGTCTTGAACTGATTCACCATCGTTAGTGTTGGGAATTTTAAAAAAATTTAAATCCAATATTTGGATTCTGATTTATTTGAGAATTGTTTTTATAATCTTGCATTTCTCTTGTAAGTTTCATGAAAAATAACACTTTTGAGCGTTAAATCTGGGATTAAGGTTTTTTTTCTTGTTTTTATTTGAGAGAGAGAAAGCACTTTGGTTAAATGAAGAATATCAATATAAATATATTTTAAAAAAAAAATAGATTATTAAGCGGATGCAAAATATAGAGTAAGAAAAGGAAATTGGGAAACCATAAAAGACTTAAAAGAAATCAGAGAAATACTGATTTTGGTTACCTCAACAATGCAAGTGGTGTATTCGAATCAATGGCCAGATAGTAGGTAGAGATGAGATGATCATGAGCAGATGAAACGTTATTGTTATTTTCTTTATATCAAAGTAGATGAGGAGTCAATTGCAATTGAAGAGAGAGACATTTTTATTTATTAGGAGTTACAACCGTAGGAGGGCTATTGTAAGGAAGGTCAATAAAATTCAGTAAAAATCAATGGAATCCAATCGACTGATTTTGCAATTGGATTCACTTCGCTTCATATATATATAATTGGTAAATTCCTTGATTATGTGATATACATTCATCTTACATCCAATTCAGCCTATCTTTATATTTTAGACTGATAAATGAAATGGGTCTTTCTTAGAATGGGTAAATGAAAGTGCAAGTGGATGTGAGATGTATGAAATGGAATGTATAAGAGCATAGGAGGCTCAATTTTGTGTAAGAAATGGTCTTTAAAAAGATTTGGAAAAGGAAGGGAAAGCCTTAGAAGGAAATGGAATTGGAATTATTCAAAAAGAACCATAGGAAGTTCGGTCAGCTGTCGGTTAACCAACATAGGGTTCGGTACAAGTAACAGGACGCAGAAAAATGCAGTAAAACATAGAAAAATTGAGTTCAGTTAATCGAGCTCTTAGAGTTTGGTTAACCAAGACCCCACCAAACTTAATCGATCTGCTTCCTTCGGTCAGAAGAACAGGATTGCCTTTTTCTGTAGAACTGACTTTGGTCAGTTGTCGGTTAACCGACACGTAACCGAGAGGTAACCGAACCCCTATTGGGTTCCTTTTTAACCATAAATGAAGTTTTCATTTCCTAGACATACCCCTGTTGGGTTTCTTTTTAACCATGAATGAAATTCTCATTACGTAGACATACCCCTATTGGGTTCCTTGTTAACCATGAATGAAATTCTCATTACTTAGACATATGTAGATAATTGTCATGGTCATCCCAAAGGATGATTATGATGCTTACCCCAGACCAATAAGGTTCTAGGACATTGGAAAAGCTCGTAGGACCAAGAAGAGGAACCCTTGACCGTTTATCACAGTCCAATGGAAATTACAAACATCAGAAATCCTTGGACTGAGATTATCTCATGTACTTATCCAACCCGTCTAGAGCTTCACCATGGGCATTGATTTGGAGGATTTCGATGTATCTCGCACACACACAACGTGACACTAACGAAAGGTAGCACCTGCATCGAACAACCTAAAACTATGGATGGTTAGAGACAACGGATAAATAGATTATGTTTGGCTAGTAAATCACCTTAATTCTATCAATTGAATTGCATTTGCATATTGGGATTGACTTTATTATTGACCTCTTATTCTTGAATAATTGCTTATATGCATGAATCATACCATTCTCCAAATTGCTATTGCAAATTCTAGTTTTCTATCCTTCTATAAATTTTGAAGTATATTGATTTGATATTCAAACTGAGTAAGTATGAGAATTGAATTGAATAGAATTGAGTTGAATTGAATAGTCTTACTCAAGTGTTATTAATTGATTTGAATGGTTCAACACTACTTAGCTTGAACCTTACTATACTCGACAGGGTTAAGTTTGGTTTTGTTAATTGAAGCTACTGCATTAGATTGTCTGAAGCACCGAAACTCCAGAACTAGGTAGTCAGAAGAACCTTTGGCCGGATCACTGGTGATATTTCAACACGAATTGCTCTCATATTTGGGAGGATAGAGCCAAAGTAACAACCAACTAGAAAAGTAAGTTTCTCAATTTATAATTTGAAAAACATGATTATTTTATAATGCACAATGTGCCCAGTTGACAATTATTTGGCATCTCTCAATTATCTGTCTTTAAACTCGAATTTGAACAGTATGTGGAAATTCATAATCACTCATATATTATTGAATCGTCGTATTCATGGTGCTGCTACTTTTGGTGTCACAGACTCAATTGCAAAAACTGCCCCGGCAGGAATCCAAGAGGCTAAGGAGTACGACTAACAGTCCCTCCGAGATTAAGCCAATGGATTGCAGAGCACGTCAACTGGTCTTTGACTGACGAAGAGCGAACAAGGGTTGCAGCTGGGTTTGTAATTAGATATTGTATCTTGCACTTAGTTTATAGTTATGCATATGATTAGTTTTTTTTTTTTTTTTTCATTGTCTTCGAAACACTTTTTAATTAGGAAAGCATTTGGTAAGCATCATCCTTGCAGTACCTTTGTACTATTCATGTAAGGGATTTGAATTCTTAAGTTTTTCAAATTGTAAATTTTATTGTGTATTATTGAAACTTAAATGGATTGTTCAGGCTTTGATATTGATGGTGTACTTTCTTCCGCAATTAAATATAGATTGACAGGTGTTAATGAATAATCCTCACACGCGTGAAATGGAATTTTCTCCTTCGTGGATTCGGACTTAGTCTAGAACAGGTGCAAATTTATGGCAGTACGCGTGTCGCACCTCGGAGATCGCCCTAAGCAGGAAATTCTCGGGCCCGAAATATAACAGTGTCAACAGACTCCGTGTGTTGTCGGCTAAAATTTTATTTGATAGTATTGTATGAGTCTGTGCACATCAGGATATGTATCATGAAAAGATTAATTACCAAGTCCCTAATTGTATCTCTTGGTTAGTCATGAGTCATGAGTCATGAGTCATGAGTCATGACCATGGCCCTCCTGTCTGAAGGAGAAAGTATCGTGTATAAAAGCTCAACTTGGACTTCACTAGAAAAAGAAAAAACGGAAAAACATACCAGGCTTATGGGGTTATGATCAAGTCTAGGCCAAATCAATTTTTTTTTAATTTTTAACTAAGTTGGGACAATTATGAGTTTTTCAAAAGTCTTTCTTTGATTCGTCCAACAGAGGAATTCAACTAGAAGTGCTTATGGGCCACTTTCAGCTAGATGAAAGCTTATAGAATCCCAAGGCCATTTAATTGTTGGGCCCAAAACCCAGTCGTAGGCCTAGGCCTTCTAAAAAATACACAATCCCTTTTCACTTAAAATGTTGGTCTAGACCTCATCCTAAACATATATTGGACCAAGCCCACCCCCATTTAATCATTGGGCCAAGAATTTATGCCCTGTTATCGCTCACAAGCCTGAAAACAGAGCCCAAATCCAGCCTAATGCAGGCTGGGCTCTGGCTTGTCAGGCCCATGACCACCTCTATCCACCAAAAAAAAAAAAAAAAAAAACTTCAACTATGTAAAGCCATTTTAAGGGCCAAACAAGCCCTACAAGCTTGATTTCATAGTTTCAGCTTCTTCTTGAGGGGTCTTCGACTAGTGGCACCTATGAATGAGGCATTGTTGTCTATTTAAGGCCAATGAACTTGAGGTAACAAATATAACCATGAGCACTGTATTTCATGTCCTCACAAAGCAGTGGAAGTGAATTTTTAAAGTCTAAAAATATGACCTGGATGTTACCCTCCTATAACAAATGATCAATTTGCTAATTTCCTCGCAAAACCTCTGTCAAGGGTTTAATTTGTTTCCATGACAAGCTTGCATTGCCAGGGTTTGTAAAAAGAGAAGTTGAGTTCATAACAAAATTGAAGTGCAATTGTCAAAAGTCTGAATTTGAGGGCATACCATGTTGCCATATATTGGCCATCTTGTTATTTTTTCCGTATCCTAGCTAATGGGCTGTACCCTGTGAAAGGTAATGAGAACTCGTACATGCATAAAGACATAACTCACACATATAATGTAATGAGAACTCGTACATGTGGGGGAAACAACACTCACACATGTGATATAATAGCAACTCACACATGCAAGGAGAGGGCGAAGCCGCGTTCAAAGCCGGTACCTCCCGATTCCCAATGTGAATTGCCACTCCTTTCCACTAGGGTGCGAAGCCCTTCTCATATTTTGAAATGATTGACTAGAGAGCAAATATCTGAAAAACTACTTGACAGGGCAGGCAAGGCAGCAAAATCTAAGGAAATTGCAATTTCTCTCTTTGGTCTTGGAACTTATTGATCTTTTGGAGTGAACAAAATAATTAAGGGGTTATATATATATAGTCTGTTGTAATTTAGCTCCGTGTCTACAAAGGAACTAGCTTGAGTTCATTGCGACTTGCTTTGATAGGGATGATGTAAATGGGTCATCGATTCTTCGATTATCTAGAGTTTCTGACCCGTTAAATATTGGGTACGTGTCCTTATTTAGGTCTCAATAAGTAAACAGTTTTGGTTTCGAAATTATTTTAGACCTGGGATCCAAACAGGTCCAATTCCGAACCCACCCTAGTTCCGACCCCGTGGAGCTGTAGATCCGACACATTTCTTGATATGGACTTGATTGCAAAACTTTATGAGCGGTAAGACCCCGTGCGATGCACAGTTTAACCTAATGAATTTAATTTATGCATATATAAGACTGATTTGTACAGTGATAAGTGAGCAAGGACCGCTGCATCGGCGCCCGGGTGCAGTGCTAAATAGGCAAGGGTCTCCACACTTTATTGGACGAGTGCGGGGGGTAAGGAAGCTAGCCCAAAATAGAAGGCTGAGATTAGGTACTTGGAACATTGGGAGCCTAACTGGGAAACTTATGGAAGTGGTGGATACAATGGAAAGGAGACGAATCGCAATTGCCTGCTTGCAAGAGACAAGGTGGGTGGGACAGAAAGCTAAAGAGATCGAGAGGACTGGGTATAAGTTATGGTATACGGGACTTAATAGAGCGAGGAATGGGGTTGGCATAGTAGTGAGCAAGGACTTAAAGGAAGATATAGTTAATGTAAAGCGCTGTGGAGATAGGATTATTGCAATTAAGTTAGTGTTAGGAGAAGAGATAGTGAACGTAATTAGTGCTTATGCCCCCCAGGTGGGCTTAGGAGATGGACATAAGGCGAAGTTTTGGGAAGACTTGGAAGGAGTGCTACTAGAGATACCCCAAGGCGAGATGGTCTTCATAGGAGGAGATTTGAATGGCCATGTAGGGCGCGACGTAGATGGATATATAGGAGTACATGGGGGACTTGGATACGGTAATAGAAATGAAGAAGGGAAGGATATTTTGGACTTTTCAGTGGCTTATGATCTCATGGTGACTAATACCTTTTTTAGGAAGAGAGAGGAGCATTTGGTGACTTATAAGAGTGGCTCCTCAAGGACACAGATTGACTTCTTCTTAATTAGGAAAAGAGACCGCTTAGCTTGTAAAGATTGCAAGGTGATACCGGGGGAGAGCTTGACTTCCCAACATAGGTTGTTGATCATAGATGTGCAGCTACAAAGGTGGACTACAAAAAAGAAGTTGTATAGATGCTCAAAGACTAAATGGTGGAACTTGAAAGGTGATAAGCAACTAACATTTAGGGATAGAGTACTAGAGGAAGACGTTTGGGCGATAAATGAGAGTGCAAATAATATGTGGGATAAGGTAGCAGAGTGTATTAGGAGGATAGGGAAAGAAGTCTTAGGAGAATCCAAAGGGGGTGCTCCGGCACAGAAGGAGGCATGGTGGTGGAGCAAGGCCGTTCAAGACAAGATAAGAGTTAAAAGAGAGAGTTTTAAAACTTGGCAAAATGATCGAAATGCAGCAAACTTGGAAAAGTATAAAGAAGCAAAAAGAGAAACCAAAAAGGCAGTTAGTGAGGCCAAGGCAAAGGCATTTGAGGAGCTATATAGGCGACTTGACACTAAGGAAGGCGAAAGAGAGATATTCAAGCTTGCTAAAGCCAGAGATAGGCGGACCAAGGACTTAAACCAAGTTAAATGCATTAAGGATGAGGATGAAAAGGTATTAGTAAAGGACGATGAGATAAAGGAGCGTTGGAAGAGCTACTTCTACAAGTTATTTAACGAAAGCAGTAGTAGTGACATACAATTGGGACAGCTTACCATTTCTAGGGAAGAATCGAATCATATGTTCTATAGGAGAATCAGTAGGGAAGAAGTTAAAGAAGTATTGAAAATGATGAAGAATGGGAAAGCGGTTGGGCCAGATGGTATCCCTATTGAGGTCTGGAGGTGCTTGGGGGAGAATGGCATAAATTGGTTGACAAAACTTTTTAATGTAGTGCTAAAGAGCAAGAAGATGCCTGATGCATGGAGGAAAAGTATTCTTATACCCATATACAAGAACAAAGGAGATATTCAGAACTGTGCGAACTACCGCGGGATTAAATTGATGAGCCATACGATGAAATTATGGGAGAGAGTTATTGAGAGAAGACTAAGAAGAACAACAAACATTTCAGATAATCAATTTGGTTTCATGCCTGGGAGATCAACCATGGAGGCTATCTTTCTCCTGAGGAGGTTAATGGAACAGTATAGAGAAGGCCAGAGAGATTTACATATGGTGTTCATTGACTTGGAGAAGGCCTATGACCGGGTTCCTAGGGAGATTCTATGGGGAGTACTGGAAAAGAAAAGAGTGTGTGTCGCATATATTGAGGCGATAAAGGATATGTATGATAGAGCCGTGACATCTATAAGGACGACTGGTGGAGAGACTAAGGAGTTTCCTATCACGATTGGTCTACACCAAGGCTCAGCGTTAAGCCCGTACTTGTTTGCCCTAGTTATTGATGAGATTACAAGACATATTCAGGATGAGGTGCCGTGGTGTATGCTATTTGCAGATGACATTGTTTTAGTAGATGAGACGAGAGAAGGAGTGAATGCTAAGCTAGAAGTATGGCGGAAAACGTTAGAGACAAAAGGGTTTAGGCTAAGTCGATGCAAGACGGAATATATGGAGTGCAAGTTTAGCCAAAGTAGGACACTTAGTAACATAGAAGTAAGTTTAGGCACACAAAAGATTGTAGAGAAAGAAAACTTTAGGTACCTTGGATCGATGGTGCAACAGGATGGAGGGATTGATACTGATGTAAGTCACAGGATTCAGGCCGGGTGGACCAAATGGAGGAGTGCTTCGGGGGTCTTGTGTGATCGGAAAGTCCCCCTCAGGGTTAAAGGAAAGTATTATAAGGTGGCGGTAAGACCAGCATTGTTATATGGATCAGAGTGTTGGGCAGTAAAGCATAATCATGTTAAGAAGATGGAAGTTGCGGAGATGAGAATGCTAAGATGGATGTGCGGGATCACAAGGAGAGATAGGATTAGGAATGAGGAGATTAGGGGCAAAGTAGGAATAGCACCGATTGGAGATAAAATGAGAGAAAATCGACTAAGATGGTTTGGCCATGTTAGAAGGCGTCCAATGGAAGCACCTGTTAAAAGGTGTGAAGGCATAGAGATTGCCAGGAGTAGGAGAGGGAGAGGGAGACCCAAGAGAAGTTGGAAAGAAACTATTAAACATGACCTTGCTTACATGGATCTAACGGAGGACATGGCCCTAAACAGATTTGATTGGCGTCGTCAAATCCATATAGCCGACCCCACCTAGTGGGAAAAGGCTTGGTTTGGTTTGGTTTGGTTTGGTTATATATAAGACTGATTTAATCATTTAAACCATGCAATGTGCATTCAATTTAAAATTAGAATAACAACACATATTTTATATCGATAAAAATAAATATAATTGATTTATTAACAATCAATAAAAAAATAGTTGGTTGACAACCCCGCATGTTAAAGATACAAAGACATTGAGAGGAAATAAAAAGAGAGTTAATGATTATTCCAATGCAACTTTGAGGGGATGAGAGCTTTCACAAGGCTAAGAAAGGAAAAAAAAAAAGATCATTTGCAAACACATGTTTCTATTGACATTTTTTTTAAAGAAAAAAAATAACAATTACAAAAACACACATTTCTATTAATGTTGAGAGTAAAAAAATAGAGCTTTTTGTATATACCCCCTAAGGTTTGTAGGAGTTGTAAATAGGCCCCTGAGGTTTTAGTATTTGCAAATAGGCCCTTGTATCTTCATTTTAATACCTTCCGTGTCCCTAAAATCAATAGTCTTCTAACCACCATAGATTTTTAGAGTGAAATGACACTTTTGCCCATCTCTTTTATCCTTATATGTATAATTTCAAAAGCTTGGACTAAATTTTTTTTTTTTTTATAAAGCATGTTACAATAATAATTGCACTTACTAGGAGAGAATAACCTTACATAAATTCATTTTTTCTTATCAATACAAGGCTCATTTCATTAAATCCAAATTGATCGTGACGACAATCAACACCTATACTTATAACCGGTTATGATTTATCCAATCCATACATGGCCCACCATTGGATTGATGAAAGTTTCAAAATACATGATTATGCTTTATGTGTGGGGGATGTAAAAGAAATATTGGGGAACGGAAAAACGTAAAAAAAAAAAATATTTTTTAGAATTTGGGGCGGGAGGGTGTTTGGCCCTCTGTAAAAAAAAATATTGGGGGAAGGGGCAAACGTAACTTTTCTCAAATGTGTGGGGGCTCCCAGCCTTGTACCTGCCTAATCATGTGCATGAGAGATTTATTGAGAGAACCATTGGGACTTGAGATAAAATACTGATATTTTTGTAAATAATTATATACTCATTTTTTTTTACTGATGTAAAAGTAAATCTATCATTTATATAAAAATCTAACACAAATCTCATGGTAGCTGCCCATTCTTGTTAGGAATTTTGATTATGGGGACATGAAAGATATTAAAAAGGAAAAGGAGAGGTCTATTTACAAATACTAATACTTCAGGGGTATATATACAAATCCTACAAACCTTAGGGGGGTATATACAAAAAGCTCTAAAGTTAAAGACTTTAAATTCAAATGCCAACTAATATTTGCCAACCCAATATCAAATGCACAGCTAATATTATCTAATATATTATCACGTTTCTAGTTTTTTTTTTATTCTCTCATACATTTTAGTGAGAAATTCTACCTCTAAATATAATCTTCATATAAATCCTTTCCCACCTTGAATTTCACATACCCAATCCCTATATTTATACCATTTTTATATATTTTCTTTGAGATTTTGTTCATTATCACGTTGTGTGCGGGCTAATTATCCTTTCTCTGATAAATTTGATAATTTTAGGCTAATTATTATCAAAACAATAATTCCTACGATAATACATAAAAATGTTTACTATACTGGTAATCTGGAGTAGGGTCCTTACAATCAAGGTTAGTGATAATAATAGAGACTTAAAAAAAATACAAGCATAAATACAAGTTATACTCCATGCAGATTTTAGTTAATGTAAAATAAAACTTAATTAGTAAATCATGTGAGTTTTAAATTGAATTGGTTAATATTTATGATAGGTGATATGACAATGTATAGCACGATCCGATGCAGCCAACCCTAGATCATACATGGCTAACCCTTAATTAAGTATAATTAAGGTTGGCCAATTAAAAGAGATTAAATAAATAATGTTTGAGAAACATAATAAACCCCACACATTTGACCATTGTCCATTACCAATTATTAGATTAGATGTATAGACGTGAGTACAATTATATATTATTATTATATAATATATAAAAGCTTGGGTTAGAGCACTGTATCATTATGGGCCCACCGAATCAGTCCAAATCTTTATCTTTCCCTTGCTCCTTCCCTCATCTTGCTTTCTCTATAAATCTTTTTTATTCATTTTTCAATATTTTTTGTTTACATTTTCTTTGATAGGCATAGATATTGCTTATATATTGTAATATATGTTTTTTTTTCTTTTATGGCCCTGTTGGGCACATGCCGCCCACACTAGTTTCCTCAATAATCCTACATGTTCGTGTCTACTTTTTCTTCACTTCCTTCAATTCTTTTCTTCTCTGTTTTTATTATATAGATCCATTTCCTTTTACTACTTCCCTTTCCTTTGACCCCCTAAAGCCCCATTGCTTTCCTCCCCCTGAACTGCTCCCCTCTTCCCTTCTACCATGGGCAATTGCTTCTCCCATGGTAAAGACTACGAGGCCCAGAAGCCCAATTCCAGCAGAGAGGGCAATCAAGATGCCCAAAAGAATGCTAAGCCTGGGATTGACCTGCCAACGAATAGACCTAAGTGTTGAGATGCAGGTGCGGCCATAAACTCCTTTAAAAGACCTTAGAAACTCTATTTTATTATTAGACTTCTTAACTTGATCATTGCCCGCACCACCCAAAGGAAGATCCAGGGTTCGCCATTGCCAACGAAGACCATGATGCGCCCCCGTTTGGGAATTTACTAATCAAATTAAGGTGAAGTAAAGCCTCAATTTGTCGGACAAGAAAATAGTACTATGGTCATATCAAAAGTAGATAAATTCATAATTCCCTTTTTCTTTTTCAAAAAATAAAAATAAAAAAACAACCACCTTTATACAATAAATGATTAAAAAAAAAGACATCCATTTTTTACACAAAAATTAAAAAAAACTCCTATCAAGCAACTAAAGACAAAATACCATCATATTCCATTTATATTTTATTCTCCCTTGATTAGATGCTTCATTTCACTTCATACTACATGTAAAGTTTCCGAAGGGCACTTGGGAACGTAAACATCTTTTCACATTAAATCATTTGTGGAGTTTGGGAAATTGATGGAGAGAACATTTTGTAGATATGTTCTTGAAATCCTCCTAATAAAACATGCTCCAAAGAATGGATGACAGTACCTGAAAAAGGAAGATGTCTTTCTAAAGTTTTGTCATGAGAGAGAGAAATGGAGAGATGGGAAAAGAGGGAGCAAATATTACTAAAATCAAAGTGGATGATTAAGGAAAATAAGAACAGATAAGAAAAGAAGGAGAAGAATATTCCTAAATAGAGACACCTGCAAAAATCACGTGCAGCACATTCCATGTTCCCTTATGCACCCAAACACTGTGCTTTGGTTGGGACCCACAACATAATACATCCCCAGCCTGGCCCAGCATTTAGGACCCGTGACAGCCGGTCCGTAACCGGTACACAACGACCACACACTCCCCCACCGAATCTTTAAACCCTTGGGTGTTGGCTCTTTGGCATAAGGTTTATTAGAGTCTTGTGTTCGAATTCCCTCATATTTACCCAGTGCATGTTTGGGGTGAATACGTGTGCTTGAGTGATTGGTCCTAACAGGTTAATACCGCGAGCATGCCTTCATTATCCAAAAAAAAAAAAAAAAACCTTCATTCATGACTCCTTGGATGCTTGTACAACGCTACGACTCCACGTACGGTAAAAGAAAATATTGTTCTGATTTTCGGTGCAATCCACTGTTGAGTTGTTTGGTAAGGACCATTTTTTATATAAAAAAAGTAGAAAGATAGATCAATTTTCATCAATAGAAAGGAATTCAAAGAGTAGAATGCAGGACTCGTCTCTCCCGTAAAAACAAAGGCACTCAATTACTCAAAGTTGTTTTGAATATAAAATAAAAATTAACTTTTATCATTTTACAATTAAATAATATATTAAGATTTTTACAATGTGAAAATCCATATATAGGTATAAAATAACCTCACAAATGTGTAACAAGGCACATATTATTGGGTACCTCCACGATCATTATCTCATAGAAAACTGAGATATGAGTTCAGACCTGCATCATTTGATTTTTCTTATTCGAAGGAGATAAATTTATTATAATTTATTAATAGATCGGTCTACAAAATCCAAGCCACTCAAGATTAAAAACTTTGTATCGATTTTTAGGACAGATTTGTAAGGCCCCAACCCTAACTACACGTAATTATTTTAATTAATTGTGCTTCTAGCTAAGTAAGTGGGATTAGTGGTTGAGGGAGTTTGGTTTTGTGTTGAGAAGAGTGTATGTGAAGTCTGGTTTATTCGGAGCGCGTTTGGTTATAGCAGGGATTGTTTACAATTTAGGAAAAAGTATGAGGGTTTTTCCGTAAATCTAGAATTCGCCGATTTTGAATCTATTGGGTAGATTATCTCGTTTCTGAGCTTTTCATGAAGAGAGTTCGTCGTGATCCAACCCCTTGAAGCTTGTTGTTTTCCGTCATTTTTAAAACTGATAACTTACAGACTTAGGGACCTATTTGTTATTTCGCTAAAAAACCCACCAAATATAAGCCTTATCCCCAATCCTCATGTCCTTCTTCTTTCTTTTTTTTTTTAATAACTCAGGGTATCCCTCACCAGCACAGCCTTCGGACCTTTGGCCTCCTACTTGGGGATTACCCAATCTTAATGAGCAAGGACTATTCCCTAGTAATAGGGGTATATACATGGTCGCACACATAATTCTCGAATAACTTAAGGGTTGAGAGTCGAACTCGACACCTTAAGACCAGACCCAAGGGTCAAACCAACTGAGCCACCGCCTTGACAGCATTTCCTCCTCCTTCCTCTAATCAATCCTAAGCTCTTTCTATCAATTCCCTCTTCCTCCTTCGGTGAAGGAGCTCAATCAAGCTAGAAGGAGCCATTTCCAAGCTAAGTCACCAACATCTTCATCCCTAGGTTTTCTTCACTATTTTTCCCAACATTCGTAAGTTTTCACCATAGTTTTCTCTTCCATTCCACCTCTTTGGTTGCCTAGGGCTGTGCATGTAGCTTATTGTAATTGTTGGAAAAATATTAATTGGCTTCTAATCTCACCCCTTAGAACCCAGTTTGTGTTTAATTGTATCCGAGGGCATGATAAAATTCACTCAAATTAAAGTTTGACCCAGCATTAGATTTATTTCATGTAAAATACTATTATTTTACTTTCTTTGATTTGTTTATTTTAAGTACTTTTAGCAATTTATCAATATATGATGATTGGACTTACATTGGAGTTAAATATGACATGAAACCAATAAATAAGTTGGTTTTGATCTTAAGAAGTCTGGATTCCATAAGTTGACCCCACAGATGGAGAAGAAAAGGGAGGAGAAAAAAAATGCTTCCAGCCATAGTTCATCTCAATGTCCACAAAGTGAAAAAACACTTTTGGAAAGTAAGTTGGTTGAAGTTTGCTTTTCCAAAAAGCAAGTCTTGAATTTTACTTCTTAAAATTCTTTTTGAAAAACTCATAAACAAAAACCCTTTTAAGGGTTGTTGAAGGTTTCGAAAGTCAAAAGCCCAAAAAGCACTTGTAAGAAGTGAAACTAGACACACCATTAAATAACAGGAATATTATATATGACAACTTTTTTTTTTTTTTTTTTGATAATGCAGGGATCCCTGCCCTTTGGGCCAGAATAATCCATATATGCCCAAGAAAGAAAGTTGAGTAAAATTCTCCGGTGGTCCTAGTGTGGTAGTGCAATTTCGAACCCACAACCTTCGGGTGCCAACCGTGGTCCTAGACCAACTGACGTAACCCCAATGTTAAGTAACAATCCTTTTTCCTAAAAAAGGAATAAAGACCAGTTGTTATCAGGGGAAGGGATAGATTGATATAACTAATGCAATAAAGAATATAGAAAATTAAAATAAAAGAAAAAATAAAAAATAAAATTGTCCCAATCGATCCACCATGACCCTTGATTTGGGAGCCTTTACTTTTTTTATATAAAATTGTCCTAATCGATCCACCAAGCTTTTACTTTTATATAAAGATTCTTCTTTTTTTCTTTTTTTTCACTTGTTTTAATCGTCCAAGTGGAGTGAGTACCCATACATGAAGGGGGAGGTGCACTTCAAGGTTTCACCATAGGTGGGCTCCATGAAAGCTCCTTTGATGAAAAACAAGAGGATGTCCATTGAAATATCTTTAATGACATTGAAAAGATGGACAATGTAGTCCTACTGGGCTTACATTTTGCATACAATTCACATTAGTTGTCAACCAAAATGGTCACAGGTTTACTTTTTGACTCATCCATGATTAGGTAGCAAAGGTAGCAAAGAATTAATTTGTGCCGTTTATTAGTTTGAAATTTGAATGCCTCAAAAAGTAGCTATTCCTGTAAAGTTGGCACAATTCAATACCATAATTACTCAATTAAAGGGCCCAAGGTCTAATGGTTATATAAGAATTTATAAAATCACTATCAATCGTTTGTCTTCTACACATGGGATGTGTAAATGGATTTTACATATATAAAATTTGCGTATGTGAATTTTTTTATATGTAAAATTTATACACGTCAAACACATTACTAAGTTTGTTTGGAAGCACCAATTTTACCTATAGATGTTGAACGGTTCAGATTACATATGTAAGATCTTCATATATCTCAAAATCTATAAATAATTAAGTCATGAAACTAAAATGCTCTGGGGTTTCATGGGTCAATAAAAAATTTGAATGGTAGAGAATAAAAAATCCATGACTTACTGGACTAGCAAAAATAAAAAACGGAGACGCATTTGATACTAGGACCTATGTGCTTTGGGCATCCTCTGCCAAAGAGGTGCGTTTCTTACCTTTTTAGGTATGAAGATTTTCATATAAAAATGAATTCATCTACACACCATTTTTACTTTAACACAATACGCTTGTATCATTTACTTAAGTAAATGAGTGCAAAC
This sequence comes from Umbellularia californica, assembly GCA_028538565.1. Classification (NCBI taxonomy): domain Eukaryota; kingdom Viridiplantae; phylum Streptophyta; class Magnoliopsida; order Laurales; family Lauraceae; genus Umbellularia; species Umbellularia californica. The sequence goes on from JAPQWN010000009.1 coordinate 45,653,071, forward strand.
AAACTATCCCATTAAGTTTTTGGTGCTAGTTACATGTTTTCCATAATCTGTTCTACTAACATCTAGCCCACCTTCAATCCTTAAAGATCTTTTTATAACACCCTAATCTTGTGCATCCAAGTTGTCTCAATTAACTCCTAGATGAATCTTCTACCGTTTTAAATCATGCTGATGCAGACCCTAGGGTTAAGACTTACGTAGATGCCGAAGCACGTGTCAAAAGACACCTCAAATTATCTCCGCAGAGATTTCTAACATGAGGAAAACCTCTCCAAGGGAAAACCCCAATTTTTACTCAATTTCAAATATGAGATTATCAGCTCTACAATGCAATATAAATAGGCAAAGTAAACTTAGGGCCTAAGAAAATCCAATCTAATAATAGAAACTAGCATAATCAAACTATGAAACCAAATAAATCAGAATGGTAATCTTAATTACAATAAAATTAGTAAGCTATTAAAAAGTAAGTATCCTTAAAACTATGTTGGGTGGGACTAGTGGTGGAGTGGTAGCCCGTTCTACATCACATGCCCAGAATGTTTTTCTGACCCATTCTTTATCAAACATCTCAAAATGCAATTTCTGAAAGCAATTCCATGCTTCTGAATAAATCATACATGGCCCAATTACTTAAAAACAATGAATAAATCCTGCATGATGAAAATTCATAAGAAATTCAGTCATGATTGGTGGGACAGACAGCAATGTGCAAGCCAATGAGGGTGGCATCTTACATGAATGGAACTGGTATGACCTGTAAAATTCCTACTTCCTACAGAATAATTGCCAGTTTAAATAATAAGGCCTATGATATAACAAACACTAGAAAGAACTATAATGAAGTGTAATCCCCATATTAATTCAAATGAATTTGTTCTGTATTGCAAAAGTCAATAGCATAGGTCATACTAAACAGCTTTCTCTCAAAAAAACAAACATCTAAAAGCTTAAAATAACCTTTAAAAAAGGTAATGGCTGCTTGGTAGCTTGATTGATCATAGCTCCTTGAGCTAAAAATCTAATGCCCCAAAAAAGTAGAGAATAAAAGCAAAATGGAGCCCATATCTCTACATGGGTTCAATCCAAACTTACCTATCAGTGAGAGGAAAAGAGATAATCTTTCCCAAGGCAGGTACCAAAACGGGTCTCACACGCCTGGTTGGCCTGAAGTGGGCAGTGTCAGGTGGCAAGAAAATTAAAGTGGGTTACAATACATCATTCCACTGCCCTCCTCTTTTTCCATTGTTTTCCAACTGAAATGATTTTGATTCTCTCCTCATGATCTCCTTTCCCTGTTTTTCTCTCTCTTTATAGGGAGAGATTGGTCAGTCCCCATCCTCCCCATCAAAGCAGTCTCCCTTTTTTCCTAACCCCTCCTTTCCTTTCACTTCATTTCTCAATCTTTTCCTTCAAAGATGATGAAACCTCGTGGTGACAACTTCTATGCCTAAAAATGATGTATGTCAACTTTCAAAAGTTTTCCATTTTCATGTTTCTATTGATTGATATGTACATAGTTATATATAAATTCTTGTCCCTGCAGCATGACACATGCATATATGCATAAAAATACTCAGGTTTTCATAAGTTTTCATGGATAGTTAGATTCATGCAAAAATAACAGAAAGCAAATCTATAGTCATTACAGAATGCAACAGACCAGAAGTTCTGATAGCAATTCTCAAAAGTCTTACCATTTTCTTCACAATACATGAATATATGCATAAACATACTCAGATTTTGATAAGCTTTCATGGGTGGTAAGATTCATGCTTAGTATATATAATGAAAAGGAAATCTACAGTTACTGAAGAATCTAAGAGAGAACAGCAGTTTTCTCACTAGATCTTTTCAAGAACTTTACTGCAAAAGGCATGGTACTTCAGTCAAAAAAGAGTGCATTGTAGCATACAGTGTCCAGAGTCATTTCTATTCAAGTGACACGTTAGTTCTCAAATTACTGAGTGAGTTCCATGCCTCTGTTTGCAGATCCTGCTGATCGCTTCTGGGGAGAAAAGGCGATGTTGTCGGGGTTCAATCCGAAGGCCATCTTTACAGGAGGAAGTAACAGTAAAATGGCGTCAGATTGAGCCCCGCCAATATCGCGTTGCCACTTGAATCACTTAAATTCTCATCACCTGACAAACAAGCAATAGAGGAGCAACACAACAGAGTGGGAAGGGCATTTGAGTCATTTTCTCACTACGAGAGAATTGCACAGTTTTACTGAAATTTGAAATCATGATAGCCAGTTACAGACCAGAGGTACAACAGACAAGCATCTTCTCATACAATGAAGACATGACTTCCACCTGCATTAACCAGAGATGCTGCAACTTTACACTTACTTTCATTTTTTGAGTCCTCATTCATTCATCTTATGAGAGTCACAAAAATCATAAATCAAGTTGAAATTTTCTCTGCTTCCACTATGAAAAGAAGCAAAATGCAGCCTTGGATGTAGAAAATAGAATCAGGTTTTTTGACAAATCAGACCTCAGTACTAAATTTTTGACAAATCAGGTTTTTTTTTTTTTTTGAATGCCTAGTGATGGATCTAAGGATGTATACTCCATATGGCAAAAGCAGTTTCAATATTTTAGAAGATCCATTTCCTTGTGCATTTGGGGCAGCGCGCTTAAATCAGAGATGATCTTGAGTGGTAAACAGTTTTGTTCACTCTGCCCCCACAGCTCCATGCCAAATGTCTCTACTAAAATGGAGCAGAAAGTTTGGAAGAACAGCACTCCACCTAAATTGTTCTTGAATTTCTGACTACCTCAAATACACAGGAGAATGGTTATCAACCCATTCTGTCATAGTTTTTCTATTACATCCAAATGCCCCCTTAGATTTAAGTTAGATTACTCAAATTATTTACAAATTGAGAAGGAAAAAAAGAAGATTCCTCACTGAGAATCATTTTATCACATGATAATGTGTGTTCACATGCATTCCTATTTGACCTATGTTTTGTATTCTACTTACTTTCCCCTACATTTTTAGACATAAGGCCATGTTTACTTTTTCCTTTTTCTCCCTGAAAGGTAAGATTGCATAGTCATGTTGGGCAACTACAAACGGCTTTCAAATGTGTTGCATCTATCTCAGTTGTCTTTACAAGTGAGCATCCTAAGTACCATGGTTGTGTGGTTTTGTCCATATGCTGGATGGTGCCAAATTTGCCATCCTTCTTTATGGCACTAAATTGTCTCTTCCCCCTATTTTGTGCTATTTTCGTGAAAGAACATCTTTTAATATTTCAATATTTTTGTGTGGCCATGTGAATGTAACAGGCATCCTGGAGTCACCATGCAAGAATCCCAGTAAAACATTCATGTTCAAGTTGACATTAATATATGACCATACACTTTACAACAATGAATGCAGCTCTAGTTTCTCTTTCCACATTCCATGCTTTGAATTGTTTTTATAGGACACTTTTCCATAGTATTTAATTCATTTTTTTTAAGAATTTAACATAGTAGGCATGGGGAAGTCACCATGCCTATATGTTGGACAGGTGTGTGCCTGTGCCCACAAGTATCTCACCCTTTTTTTTTAAATGGAAAGTATCTGATCTCTTGAAACTCAGCTAGACAATTTTGAAGACCTGCTAGTGATTTGATTATTTAGGGCCTGTTCATTTACTTGAATTCCATGAATTCTTATCCGAGGAATTCTTGAATTCCTAGACAATGTGGAATTTCAAAATCCTCCTAAGGGCATGAGTATTTTGGAATTCCACCAAAATGCAAAGAAGGTGGAATTCCAAGAATTCCTAAAGGCCAATTGAGACTTATCATGTGCTGGAATTCATAAATTCTTATAAAGAAACAGGGGATTTGAAAATGCAAGGGTATATGATGTCACATCATGTCTCAAAAACCCCAACCGCTAGAATTCCAATCAGGAATTCTAGTAAAAAAACAAGCCCTAAGACTCCCTTTTTCCACATTTTCTTCTTTTTCTCTTCTCATGTAAATGTAAAGAACCAAGTCATTTGATAATGTGTATTCTCCATTATCACATTCTCCTTAGTGGGTTTTTTTTTTTCCTTTTTTCAGATGTAATATGAATATTAAAAAATAGATAAAAAGAATAGGATTCAGAAGAAGATAAGGAAAAACTAATACAAAGTTCAAGATAAAAATCAGTGAAGAAGGTCAAGAAAAGAAGAAAGTTTCATATAGATGTGTGTAACCATATGAGGGATATCAAAGCAACTGTGCAACTGTCCGGATATTGATCATATTGAATAAATGAGTCACTTTGTGTAACACCAGCATCTTTGTTTACTACTAATATGTGTCTGTCCAAGTTAGCAAGGTTTGTTATGTACATAATGAACAAATTTTCACTCAAGAAACTCATAGCTGGTAAAATCTAAAATGTTCCTTGAATTAATTGTCCCTCAACCTTGAGGATTTTCTACCAGACAAAGAATGAGAGGATGTGTTCTCAACAGTAACCACGAATGTCGTCTTTAATGGTTCTCTTGATGTGCAAGAGTTTGTTCTCTTCCTGCAGTTGCAGGCTTTAAAATACTAGCCTCCCTTCTCATCCTACCAGTTTGCATCATGCATAAGGTCAAAGGGGCAACTAGTTTGTTTTGATTTTCCCCTTACAGCCAGAGGGGGGAAAAAAATTGAACCATGATAGTGGTTAACATTAGTCATAGAGATTGGATTGAGAACATGAAACAAAACAATAATTGCCTGCAAGGATGAAACATCTCTTTCTAGATTCTTAACCAATGTATAAGACTAAGTGCTAGTGGTGGTAATAGTAATTGCACTTCAATAATGCTGGACATACAATACACTGTTTGGTCTCCTGTTTTTGTTTGTTTGTGTTTTTTTTTTTTTTTTTTTTTTTTCTGCTTAAAATTTGAATATAGCATGTGTATGTATAGCCACAAATTTTCAAGAAAGCCCAGGGGGAGATATAAAAGTTCCCACCCAATTATCTTGAACAGTGGGGCCTTCCTAATGATCAGTCTAATCCAATCACACTCACTACCCTCCTGAATGGGCAGCCTCACCCCCATTTTTCACTGATCTGACCGCTGCATGACAGTGAATTGAAACATTAAAAAATGCTGCTTATAGTAAAACACTAAAATCTGCAGTACTGAGATCAAAGGCTAAGACAGTATGATATGTGTGATATTTGGCTAGCCCTATTTCACACCACAACTTCCTATTCCTCCCTTACCATGAAGTGCATTCAGGTTGGCTCCATAGGACGGACCTTATAGGGCTCACCTATTCTCAATCCAACCCCATCACATTCACTACCCCCCCAACCGCGCCCCCCCCCCCCAACACACAACCCATCCTCCCTTACCATGAAGTGCATTCAGGTTGGCTCCATAGGACGGACCTTGTAGGGCTCACCTATTCTCAATCCAACCCCATCACATTCACTAACCCTCCCCCCACCCCCGGGGCTCAATTGGTGAACACAAAGCCTCAAGTCTAATAGGACTGTCCAAAATGAGTACTGAAAAAGATAGGTAGTACTTAACCGAGTAGATGAAGAATCTGGGCCGCTTTTCAACTATTAATTTTGACACAATAGACTCACCTGCCAATTGAGTGGAAAAAAATCAGATACATTACTAAGAAGAGAGAGTGTCACACCTGTGGCTCCCGGGTCGTTACAGTTAGAGCGGTTTATAGATGGTATCAAAGTCAAGGACGGCTCTGTTTTCCGGTGTCACAAGTTGGGTCACATACATATATACCTAAGATCAGGACTGACGTGTTTCCGATATGAAACTTATGCACAACGGCATATCGAGTCCTCGTCGGACCCAATGCCCTTCTATAAGGTAGCCACAGGCGTGACAGAGAATCCAGATGAAGGCAGCTTCTGGAGTTGGTAGAATGTAGAAGTAGTAACATTCTCAAGTACAAACGAGTTCATCATGATTAGTGATTTCTATAAATCATGACCATATTTTAGCTAGAAAGCAAAGTCTTATGAGGGAACACAAGAAGTCTCTACATCAATTTAATATGCAAGATATTTGGGTTCTACTACATAGCAAATTTCTCACAATAACTATGTGAGATCTTTTGACCATTATGTCCTTTTTGTAGTGGTGGGGGTGTAATTGTTGCTTAAGCCAGATTAATGGATAAAGAAATCTTGTAGTGGTGATGATGGACATAAGTAGGTCAAAGAAGAGATTCTTACATAAGAAATGATAACAGCCACCATACTGAGATCCAGGAGTTGGTAATCCACACTTAAAAAAAACTATGGCATGAACTCCAAAGGTAATACATGCAGCAGCTAAAGGACCACTAGGAACTGCAAAAACATTATTGACTGTATTACCTGAAAGACTTTCTCAGAAAACACAACTATCACAAAAGATAATGGTGAACAAAAGCATGGATGATGCACAAGTTGTTATGACACCTAACCCATTGATCCAACCCTCAGATATATAGTAATGAATCTACAGGAGACTATCAGCACTAATGCCTGCTTTTGCCAAAAAAAAAATTTCTTCCATCAGGATTACCACATCCACTACTGGAAAAAGACATGCCATATTAACAACCTGGACCATTAGCATAAACAATAAATGGAAACGATCACGTTTGAAGATGCTCCCCACAGTTGTGCATGAAAAAATCAAGGACACAAAGTGTACAACCACAAGGATCTGTAAAGAACAGTGCCATGCTTTATCCAGCTCAAGAGAAAGCCCAGGAAAGCAGGCTAGAATAATTATCAATGTGGGGATGTGGGGCCACCCTACTAAGTTTCAAAATTGCAACAACATGATATCATGAAATATGTGTTTGAATTGATATAAATTCAAGACACCCAAGGTAGGGACACCTGTTTTCCCAGAAAGTAAAAGTAAAAATAAAAGAAGTCCTTTTTGACTGTTGTCCTTATCAGTGTAGGAACTAAGAAGAGCACGTTTAGGGCACTAAGTCCAAAGAAAAAATGGCATAACTGCTCTAATTAGATTTTTTTTTTTTTTTTTATGTCTTGGTTTTCCATGAGAAGACTATAACAATTATTTCCATTCCCAGATTCAGATTGCCTTTTAGCCAAACAGTCAATACATCACTGCACAACCAGTAATTAGAAGGTGCAGTGAAACTATGGACAAACCATCAAGGGAAGCAAGTACAAAGAAGCATCTGGTCTGCTGATGGCAACATTCGTGTCTTTCAATGATTCTGGGCCTTTAAAATGATGGCAACAAGAAAATAGAAGTATGCCACATTCAATGTTAAATTGTGTTCAACCTAAATAGAATATGAATTTGCATCACTATCAAAATCCACCAACAGACATGAGATTGGTGTTTTAGGTATCAAGTTGCACCAAAAACTGGAATTCAATATGCTTGATGTTTAGACAGACAAAAAAAAAAGAGTACACACATGAATTAGTATAAGAATAGTCACTACCAAAATCCACCAACAGACATGCCACAATTGTTTTAGGTATCAACTTGCAACCACAATCAGGAATCTAACATGCTTAATGTTAACACGAATAGGCACACATGCGTGCGAGCGAATGGATATAAGAATAGTCACTACCAAAATCCACCAACAGACTGCTACTGGTGAGTTTTAGGCATCAACTTGCATCCAGAAAGTGGAATCCGATATGATCAATGTTTTCCGCAACGCACAAGCATGTAAACATGCAGACATATGCTTAATGCTAACAAAGAACTTCATTGCCAAAATCACGCTGCCATGCTCGACCAACATGTTGGACATACCACCAGAACCAATGACAACGGGAACATCATTAACCCTAAAATCTGTTTCCCAACCATCAGTTAGGAACCCTGCCATTACAAGCATCTAACGGAGAAAGCTTCATGTTAAAAGATGAATCAACACCATTGTTTTAAAAAAAAAAAAAAAAAAGCTTTAAAATCAACATTACAACATCCCTTAGTCACTTTTTTTTTATCCTGGTGAATTTTCTTTGAATAGTGTTCTTCATAAGACCAAACAGAGAAACCCAGTTAGTGACCAAGGATACTGTGGGTGCTTCAATGGGCAGTTAGTGACCAGTTAGTGAAACTCTTGAGCTTTATTTCTTCCTCTTTTTTCCCTCCTTTATCTCCTTGCTTGTAATCCTTCTCTCTTCTAATAAGATTTCATTAAGGATGTAAGAATAACATCAACATGCATAACCACCACTAAGCAGCAGCAGCAGCAAAAAAAGTAATGATAGTGGTGCTTCTGGGCAAAGCATGAAATGTCCCAACAATCAGAATATTCATATCCAACCAGGAATAGAACAAAGCTCAGATAGAACTACACCTTAAAAGACATTCTAGGCAGGCAATTAACTGGAAAATGAGATGAAATAAACTATTCCCCACTCCCACAGCAAAACTAGGACAATCACGAAGCGCATAACATTGTCATGGAAATATATAGTCTCCCCTCAGAAACTACTAATACATTCTACCTTTCAACTCCATCAACACCTAGCACCAGCACTCTCTGTCAGTAGCATCAGTTAATTATTCACTTTGGGGGTAGTTGATATCCTGAAGTAGCTTCAATCTCCCCCAGGTATATCTGTTTGTCACTACTGCAAGAACCAACAATAGGCTCGGTGGGATGGAAGGCAGTCTCATTTACTGAGCCGTTGTGGCCAGGAAGCTTGTACAAGATGCGTCGATAAGTTGTCTCCCATATATATACCATGCGATCGGCACTCCCTGCACTGACCTTGCTTCCATCAGGTGACCAGCTACATTTCAACAGATTCTTCTCGAAGTTATGCTGGTGGCCTGAAAATATCTTCAAGCAACGATTCTGTGGAGCATATGGACGCATGTCCCAAATGCGAAGAGAGCAATCCATGGAGTTAGTCAGGAGATAAGAGCCATCAGGGCTCAACTGCATGCCTGTTATCATGTCTGTATGCCCCGGAAGAGTCATAGTAACCTCATTTCTCCGTAGATCCCAAACCTTCACATCATTATCTATTCCACCAGTGAAGATCTTGTCTGAAGCATCAGAGAAGCCGACAGCGGTGATTTGGTATTTGTCTGGAAATGTCTGAATGGCACCTCGTAGACGGAGATCCCAAAGTTTGGCAGTTCCATCATCAGATCCACTAACAACAAGGGGTGGACCTCTTCGGGAAGGGCAGCATGAATTCACAAAAGATGAGTGCTCTGCCATCTTTTTCACTTGTTTTCCTGTCTCTACATCCCATGCTCTAAGAGTCTTATCAGGACTGGCTGATATTATCTGGCTACCATCTGTGTTCCACTGGAGATCCAGGATTGCATTCTTATGCCCTTTTAAGACCATGAAGTTTTTGCAATCCCCATAAACATGCCACAGAAATATTTCTCTATCATGAGATCCAGATGCAACCACCGTTCCCGCCGGGTTGAATTTCATGGTATATATGGCACTCTGGTGGCCTGTTAGCAACATAATGGGTGATTCCAAACTAGAGGTCCGCTGTTTTCGATCTTGTCCTGGTGCTTGAAAGGAACCATGTGGAACAGTAGACAACTCCATTCCAGGTCTTGGACCTCCCACAACCAGAGCACTTTCACCTTCTCTCGGCATACCAAACATTTTGATGTCTGCTACAATCCTCGTAATTTGAACTCCAACTTTCAACCAGATCCTGGAAAGACACAGAAAAGAAAGAGGAAATTATAGATAATGTAAAAGCAAGTAGAAGAGAGTCGCACCTGTTGCCGCATAGAAAGAAATTGAAAGTATGGTATTCTTTTAATAGTATGGCTAGGATACAAGAGAACAAAAACTATAACCAAAAATATATTACAAGAGAAACAGACACACATACGCCCCTTATTTCTAAACCGACTGTTAGCTAAGGATGGGGTAAACCAATTGTACCTTGTTTCTAAACCTGCCCTATGTGGCATTGGTTGGACATATTTTTAGTTTTCTATTATAATAAAAGGTGCAATCTCCAATTTAAAACAATAATAATAGAGCAGCCATCAAGAGGGGAAAAAAGACTATAGATGGAATGGTTAAGAACGCCCAACTACTGAAATTTTGAGCACTGTCCCATCAGTTGTTTCTTCCAAATAGTTGCAATGTATGCCCATCTTGTGATAGGCATGGTCCTCGTCAGTCGTCACAAAAAGGTATCAAACAATCACTCAACCGAGACTCTTGCATCTTGTGATAGGCATGGTCCTCGTCAGTTGTCACAAAAAGGTATCAAACAATCACTCAACCAAGACTCTGGTTATCAAGAGTGTGTGTGTGTGTGTGTGTGTGTGTGTGTGTGAGAGAGAGAGAGAGAGAGAGAGAGAGAGAGCAATACAAGTGTAATCTCATTCATCTGAACTATGCCTCAAATGTTATCTTATTGATAAATTGATAAATCTTGATAGCTGCCCAACCCGTTGCGGCCTACAATATGTTGAACTCCTGAGATAGTACTATTATCATTATGATAAGCAAGGAACCATTTTAATTAAGATGTTCTAAGGCAACCATAAAAGTTCCTTCTCAAAGAAATTACCATTGAAAACATACCTCTCACTCTCATCATCATCATCACCATCATCATCAAAACCTTGTCCCAATTGTGTTGGGGTGGCTACATGAATCCTATTCTCTGTTCTAGTCTATCCCAAGCTCCTATAATAGGTTGCACTTCTCAAATGTATCCTTAATAATTCCATCCATATCCTCTTCCACCTACCCCTTTTCCCTAGTGAACCATCAAACAGCATACAAAAACTTTTCCTCGACGGTGCAGTTGCTAGCCTCTTGATGCAATCCTAAAGTTAGGATTGCAAGTGCCACAGGCACAATTAGGATTTCTACAAAAACAATCACACGAAGAGAACACTCTCCACGATAACCCACAAGGGAAATTTTATTAACTCCAAATCTGAGATTATAATCTCTACAATGCCATATATATATATCATAAAAGAAGCTTAAGGCCTATGAAAACAATCCTAATCAAACTAGGAAAAAAAATAAGAATCCTACCCAAATTATAAATCTAATCCTAATTACAACTCTTTACTAAAATTATAATATAGAAAATCTCTTAGGCTTCAATGGGTCCCACATGTGGCCCACGAATGTCTCACAGAACTATTGGTGTTGCTGCATCACCTATTTTGGACCTATCCAAACCATCTAAACTGATAATTATTAATGCTCTTGAAAGCGCTTATGTTTAACTCTATCTTTCCTAATTTTACCACACACCCATCTCAACACTCTCATCGCTGCTACACTCATTTTTTGCATATGTTGCTTCTTGATTAGCTAAGATTCTGCTCCATAGGTCACGGCTAGCCTAATCATTGTCTTGTGAAGCTTTTCTTTCAATCTTCTTAGTACGCACCGATCACAAAGCACTCCAGAAGTAAGTCTCAAATTCAACCATTATGCCATTACCATATGTCCGAGATCTTCCTCAATCGCTCCATCCTTACTAATTATAAAGTTAAGCCATTGGAAAGAATCTCTTTTTTGAATCTCTTGAGCTTCAATTTCATAAGAGTTTCAATGAAGAATCTCTCCATCCCAACGAAGAATCTCTCTCTAAAAGTTTCCTCACGAAATTCACTGCCAACGAAAATAGGCATGACAGATCATGCATGGTCCACCACCAACATACCAAATACAAGATCTAGCCATCAACAAAAATCAAATCCATAGAATGTTGCCAGCTACATAATTGAAGATCATCAAATGAATGGTCAAAATAGAAACTTTGCCTACCACTCGTTCCACGTCCTAAAATGGGACACGGGCAAAATCCAGCGGAGTTGATTTTTTCACAACATTAAATCCTAAATGCCCTCTTCCATCCAGTACGCCAGTTCTAGCAGGCAGTTAGGCCCTCCAAACTATCCCAAATGTCCTATTTTAATTGGAAATTACTTTTAAATCGAAACTTTACATCAAACTTTAGCCAAGAAACACTTGATCTATCAACCAACACATAAACCTAGTTACCCATACTGAGATTTATTTCTATCCAAATTTGGCTACGCTCACAATCAAAGAGACAGATATGAAACAGCAGACAGTCTAGCCAATGCAGATGAGAATGAGAGTAACATTAAGTGAAAGACACCGAATACTTTCAAGTTCTGCACAACATACTCAACAAACCACATGTGCAATTACAAAAACGATGGAATATTCATCAACAATCAGACTTTCATTGAAAAGTACATCACTCTCGATACAAACACATCAAAGATTGATTTTTTTTTTTCCCAGATCAAGCAGTTATTGGAGAACCAATGCATCAAGGTCACTAAATTCATGTGATGAAATCAAGAATAGTTAGGACTGGAGATGTGAATCGACTATGGAAAGGCAGTTCGGATATGGATAGAATCTCAAATCTGCTATGAATGGATGGATGGTTCAAAAACCATACCTGGACTGAATCGAGAGCAACTTCTTCTTTCTTTTCGCTCCGAAAGGAGATGGGAAAGCAGCAGAAAGAGAAATGTGAGATATGAGGAATTTATTTTAGGGCACGAGTACGTGGGCTAGATCCAGCTGCTGGGTCACAGTTGTAACTGACCCAGTTCTAGTGGGCTTTAAAAACTGGAAGCTTGAGCCCAATATGGTCTCCTATGGAGTGACCTTGGGCCAGTTGCTTTATTGGAATTCAAAGAATTTTCTATATGGGGGACTTTTAAAATTTTGGATTTAGTGGGGTTCTAGATGCTTCTTTGTACTTAAACGATCGAGAAATTCCAATAAAGAAATATAGGGGTTGAGATTTCAAAATTCTGCTGGGGCGTTAAAAAAGTAGAAGGTTGAGCCCTTATGTGGTCTCCTAATGGACTTGGCCTTAAGGGCCTGTTCTTTACTGGAATTCGGAGAATTCATGTCGAGGGAATATGTAAGGTTGCAGACATAGTAGAATTCCTGGATGCTTTTTTGTACTTGAACAATCCAAAAATTCCACAAAAGAAAAAAATAGGGGTTGGATTTTCAAAGTTCTTTCGGGGCATTTCAGATCTTTTAAGTGGCTGGAATTTTAAAATTCTTCGTGAAGAAATATGGTATTTGCAAAGAAACGGGCAAAAAAAGGGATCTTTACCAAATAATTAAGCTTATAGTGTAATTAATCGATTTTATGAAGAATGATAACAAAACCACCATTTAATTGTTCGTACCTTTATTTTGACGAAATTATCTCCAACTGCCTATGTTTAAACCCACAAATCTTCTTCTTCTTCTTCGTGAAACCCTCTTCTCTATTTTACCAATTCCTCTGTTTTACGATTAACCTGTTATGGATTTTCTTTTTCTTTTTTTTTTCTTTTTTTTGTATCATTGAATAAAATGTGGATTGAAAACTGAGTTGGATGGTGAGTTATTCGTGGGTTTCACGAAGAAGACCCAAAGAGAAAAGAGTATTTCACGAAGAAGAATAAGAAGAAAATTTGTGGGTTTAAATACAGGCAGTTGACACGTTGACACACTTTTTCTTACTTCAAATTCTCATAGCCATTGACTTTGAGGGTATGTTTGTGTACACAAAAAAAGTGAAAGATTTTCCATATTACACTATTTGGTGGAAAAATGAATTAAAATTGCCGCGATTCCTTAAGAACTATGTAGTGGGGTCCATCTATTGAAAATTTAAATTACTCAAAGTGTGACACTCTTATTATACACGGAATAACCTAAAATTTTACTCCAATAAGAGTGTTTAACGAAGAAGAAGACCCAAAGAGAGGAGTGTTTCACGAAGAAGAAGAAAAAAATTTGTGGGTTTAAACATAGGAAGTTTACAATATCGCCAACTAAGTTATGAGATAAACATGACTCCATTCCTATAAGATAGACATATATCCTCATTAGAAGGGTTTTCATTTTTAGGCAATTAGGATTTTCATTAAGCCCTTTGCATCTTCTTTATTCATATTCCTATGAGATGGATATCCACAGAATTCAAAATAAAGAGATAGACATGACTTTATTCCTATCTTTTTGGTAAAAGTGATAGAGAAAAACGCCCTCATTACTTAAAGAATATCTCCATAAGTTGTGAAAGAAAAAAAAAATGAGGAGGGGCAAAAACATGAGATAATTATACACCTCAATTTTCTCATTGAGTAGGGGCAATTGACCACCCCCCCCCCGGGATCTAAAAAAGTGTAACCCCTCTGAGAATTTGGTTCAGAATAGATCAAAATAGGAAAACAAATTTTATGTAGCTGACTCAATGCAAGTGGGACAAGGCTTGACAACGATGACCACGACCACGACATAATCTATTATGCATGTTGTTAGGAAAGTTATTTATTCAAACCTAGAATCAATTGGAATTGGACTCAATTCAATTTCGAAATGGGTCTTAAGATTCTCGAGTCAATACTTTGTGTAACTAAGTAGCAGGGGATCCGCATTCCTCCAGGGATTGCCCAATTTACTTGAAGGCCATTGATTGGACGATCAAGATTAGTCATCTCTATAATTTTATGAATATCGAGACATCCAGTTCGCCCTTTATTCATGGGATATAAAAAACAATGGGTTTTTACGTATCCAGAAATATTCAGGTGAGAACTAGTACTTCCGTGAGAACTATTGGTAAGGCGCACCTAGCAATTCATCCAAACCGTGCACAAACAAAGGCCTCTTAATAGTCAATGATCTCGAGGTTTGGCACCCATTCGAATAGACCGGACCGTTGGATGGTTGAGTTCTTTTTTAATATAAAGAGCCATTAAATTCGTGGGTCATGGATGAAGGGATTAGAGGCATGGGATTTGGGTAAAACTTGATACGTGGGCTGGTCCCACACAGATCTTTCCATCCCCCTTGGTCTCATTCCCATATGGGATCCACAGTTGGGCTCCATAAAAAGTTCTAACAGTGACTCTGTGGGAACAATTCTCACCTAAATAAAGTTGTTCCATATGTATATAGATTGCATAAAAAAAATTTCAAATGCAAATGTTATATATAGAGAGAGAATGACTAAATGCACACTGGTTGTTGCTCTCTGCGCACTTAATATTTTATTGACTATTATACCCATAAGCAAAATTACGAAAAGGACAGACTTAAAATCATTACATTTTTTAGTTGCTCTCTACACAGAGCCACCCTCCTTCTAAACCATCTACTTCCCTTCCATTTGTTGCAAGTCCCTCCCATCTCAACCTCTACAACTCTTCCCATTCCTCCCACACTCTTCTCATTCATCTCCCACTCTTCTTCCCACTCATCTCCCACTTATCCCCCATTTTTCTTCCCACTCATTATTACACCCTATTCCAAGTTAATCAAGATTAACTATAGTTAATCGAGATTAACATGATTTAAGCATGATTAATCAATTTATTGATGATTAATGACTAATGTGGATTAAATTAGTCACAAATAAAGGAATTAAGCATAATAAACAAGTTTGGAAGTGTTTAGCTTAGTAGAGTTGAATTTATACCCAAATTAGTGAAGTTAAGGACTTTTTCGTTAATATGGGTTTATACGTATTTCGTCGAATGCAGTAAAATTTAGTGTCAACGTGTGTATCTTGACGAGTACAACAACTTTCATAATATACCCGTCTTCATCTGACTTGAAATGAGTCATATAAGCCTTAATTTGACTCAAACTTGAAATATGCATAATATATGGGGGCTGAATGTAAAATTCAGTTTATAAAAATGGAGAATCACCCATCTCAGTCAGTGAAAACATTCCAGAACAGCTGGGAATGAACTTAGGTTTTCTTCTTCCTTGCTTTTTTCTTCATTTCTTCTCTACAAAGTGTTGGAAAAGAGTTGTGCAAGTGGATTAAGAGTAGGAAATTGATGTCTTTATCTTCCCTGTCATCTTTCTTTCATTCATTTGAAGAGAAACTTGAGAGAAACTTTAGCTCTTCTTCACTGTAGACTATAAGGTGAGTAGATTTGGAAGTTTTTAGTTGTAATTAGGTTTCTTAGGCTCTTTTCATCTCAAACAGTATGTTGAATTTGTGTTTAAATGGTTTGGTGATATTAGGGTTTGATATTGAGTGGAATTGAGTCAAATAGAGCTCAAAAGAGAGAGTTTTTGTACCAAACTTCAAATAGAGGCAAGTATAAATAATTATGGTGATTACATGCTAGATACTATGGTTCTTTCTCTTAATTATGTTATGAAATATGAATTTAGTTTTATACATGATTCATTTGTGTATATGAATGATTGTTTTGGAGAAGTTGTGTATGTATGTATGAATTGATTATTGAGAAGGGGTTTTGAATCAAACTTAGTTGAAAGACAAGTAAATGAGTCATTGATTGAAAGTTATAATTCCTTGCATGTTAATGTCAGTCTACTGTTAATAAGATTGATATTGAAATGGGTTCTTCTTGTTCTTATTTTTATTCTTTTGAGATGGGAATGGCTGGATTTGCATGTATGTGTATAAATGGGAGCAAGAAGGCTCAAATCCTATTTAAATGGTTTATGTAATGATTTGTGATGGAGTAGGAAGCATTGGAAAGAAGGGGGTGGAAACACAATGCAGAAATAGGTTGTGTTTGATGAAATTTTGCCCAGAATTGGCCCAGCCCATTGGGCCCGCTCAAGTGGGTTGGCCCATTGGGTCAACGATGCCAACTTTGAATGGCCATAACTTTTGACCCATACATTCGATTTTTGAGTTCCATATATCGTTGGAAAGCTCTTGGAAAGTAGAAACCAATGGTATATACCTCCTAGTGATCATAGATTGGGAAATAAAGTTGATATGGGGATAATTAAAACAAGCTCTAACTGTGATGAAATTGTGATTCAAATTAAATCAAATGTTTTGTTTATGAGCATAAATGGTTAATAAAATTAGACTAATTATAATATAAATAAGAGATCTTAAACAATTAAGTTTTCCGTAAAATAATGTTCTTGGATTTGGATCCAAAATGAATTGGGAGTTAACCAAAAGGTTAACCAAAGCTGAATAATGGTAATTGATGATGAAAACTAGCTTCTAAAGCTAGCCGATTAAATATTGATTACTTAACCGAAATTAATAAGATTTCAGAATTATTTATGAGTTAAGGAAAAGAGCCTATTGATCATATCAAGGCTATTGTTATTGTGTATACCTCCATGGGTGTTATTTAGGGAAACTTTAATGTACAAATTTACATAAATTGTAATGCTCATCGAGAATAACACGTGCATTAAACAACTGAGGATTTCACCCGATTGGTTGGTATTATTTAATTGAAATTGTGAATTGAATCCTAAATGGATTGTTTATTGGATTATATCCATTAATTCGTCATTGAACAGAATTAAATGTTAATTGTATTGTTTATTGAGTTTGGCACTATATAGTGATTTCTGTAAGCTCATTGAAGCCATAACTGCTGCAGCAGATTATTTGGGAGTGTTCCGGAGCTTCGTGGTGATGATAGTTATCCCTGGTCCGGGCACTGATAAATCCTATAATATATGATTCCTTCCGTATGGAATATGTGATTCATTCCTTTTTAGGAAGATGTGATTTGAATTGAAATGAAATGCTATTGTAGATTGCCAAATACTAAAGACTCTTATTGATTTGAATTAAATGGAAATTGTATTAGTCTAACATTAGATTAGACCGATTAAATGTGTAATTAGCATGTTTAATTATATAATTGTTTATACATTGCTGAATTGTCAAATTCATAGTGTTATTGATGGCATTACAGGTACAGCTGCCCATGCCGGTCCTTCTGAGACCACAGCACCAAAGGAGGAGACCACTCCGGTTCCTGCAGGAGGATTAGTAGAGTGGAAATGAGGCGAAAACAATTGATGTTACTTTTGGAAGAAAGAAAACCTATAGAAAGTGACCTTGAAATGTTTCATACTTTTGATCCTTGCATTGTAATTAATTATGCAAGTGATTACTTTTGTATGTAATGTAAATAAGTTTTGTTTTATACATGAGCAATGTATATTTATATATATTTCGCATAATATGTAATTGATATCCCTTGTGAGTTTTTATGTGATTGAAGTTCACGGGAGTAAGTATGCGACGTGACCTGGAGTTAACTTGAATTAGTCTGAATATTGGGTTCGGGTCGTGTCACTCATACATGTCGTCCCTTTTCTTTTCTCTCTCAAGACCGTTCAGCCACTTAGGGCCGAACCAATCCCATTTATTTGATTGCATGCAGCAGACAATCCAAAGTATAAAATATTAAAAAAAAAAATCAATAGGAGGAGGAGTAGGAGAGAGTAGGGAGGAAGAGATTGGGTGAAATGGAAAGCCCAAACAACCATTGCCTTAAAAATAAACAAGAAAGATGAGAACAGGAAAAAGGAGGGAGAGTGATTTACCTTAAGAGAGCTTTAGCTTGAGAATGAGATGAGTGAGGAAGAAAGGAGAGTAAGGAAGAGAGAAAAGAATAGGTGAGGGAGAGAAGATAATGTTTATGAGGAGTGAGGGAGAGTTGAGAATGAAGGACGGTGGATGCTCTCTCTCTTCTTCTCTGGTAGAGTGTGCAGGACAGTTATGCTATGTTTGGGAAGGGAGGAGGGGAGGGGAGGGAAAATTTGAGAGGGAAGGAAAATGAATGGGTTGTTTGGGAAGTTAAAAAGTAGGGTGAAGAAAGGTAAAAAAGTATAATTTTGTTTGTTTGTGAGGTAGGAAGACAAAGACCATATTACCCTTACTTTTACAAAAGTTTCAATTGGATAAAAAGGACAATTTAGTTATTTCCCACAATTTCCCCTCTTTTCCCCTCATTTTCCCCGCTTTTTTTGGGGGAAATTTTTTGAGTGGGCCCCACTTGCTTTTCCCTCCATTTTCCTCTCCCCCACTCCCCCCCTTCCCAAACACCCTCATTTTTTATTTTCCCTCCACTTTCCCCCAATTTTTTTTCCTCCCCCCCATTTTCCCCCCTTCTCAAACGGTACCTTAGAGAATTAGGGGGTGTGTGTAGAGAGGAATGAGATCTTCACGGGTTAGGGCATTTTGGGCAAAATAGGGTGTGCATGGAGTAAGTTTGGGGAGTACAGAGAGTACCAGTGTGCATTTAGCAACTCTCATATAGAAAAAACATTTTCACTTTTGTCAATTTTCACATGAGTAAATGGGTACATCCATCATTTGTGGGTGATTTCAAAAAACCATGATCACATGAATTATTTACGAAAACTACATGATAAAATTATTCATATGCATTGATAAGTGCAAACGAACTAACTCCTTGAAATTTAAAATTGATCAGAACTTGAATGAAATAAGTCCAATGTGAGATGAAATTTATATATGCATGGGCATTGAGCCATTTGGGATTCATAAACGTGGGTTGGGCCACAATCAAGTGGGCTATACTAATGATAAATTAGAATTATTATCTAATACATGCCTCTTTTCAATGCATACTCTTGCACGGCATAGTGGGGCCTACCCTATGACTCATTCCAATGGACCACATACAAGGACCACCCTAATAGTCATCGAACACTTGGATTTGTACCCATATAAATGGACTCGACTGTTGGATCAGTTGTGCACCATTTTTTGACAATATAAACTTTTGGACCTTTGATCAAGGGATTAGGATGATGATATAAGCCCCCGTCGTCGTATACCAGTAGAGCCCATCCAAATGTTTCGATCACCCCAAGTGGACCTCAGGTGGGCTCCATAGCGACGTGTGCATGGATGCGCAAGGGATAAAGGCTCTAATAAATCAAATTTTAGCTGCTGCCAACAAATGTTTAAAGTAGTGATTGCTATATAGCATAGCAACCACATTATTGGTTGTGGCAGTTGAAGCCGCTACGCTAGTACTTGATAATAGCAGTACTACAGTCTAAAATCTAGCAGAGTTGAGCATTTTTAATTTAAAATATCAATTTTCTTATTTCTTCTCTTCAATACAACTATGACTCAACATTAGTATTAAAAAAAAAAAAAAAGAATACAAGACTAACTGCTGTGCAAAATTAAAAAAAATTTACTACCTAAAAAATTCATATAACCATGCAACTATGTTTACTGGCGGAACCAAGGGCGGGCTGGCAGGGTCCATGCCCCCCCAAACCAAAACAATAATTTTTGAAAACCCTATTTTCTTTTTAGAGATTTTTATGAGTTTTTTCATATGGCCCTTCCAAAATTTCTTAAAACCCCTTTATTCTTTAGAAAACTTTATGTGTTCTTAGATATGAAGCCTCCAAATTTTCTAAAATCTCTTTTTTCTTTTAAAAGATTTTATAACTTTTTACATATGGAACCCCAAATTAAAAAAAAAAAAAACTACTAAATATTTTAAAAACTACATCCAATTTTCTTGTGGGACCCAAAATCTTCTTTTCGACATAGTAAACCCCCTATCCTAGCCTAGCCCAAGGAAAAATTCCTGGGTCCGCCCCTGGCCATGTATCCCGCAACTCCCACCAATCACCCGCTACCTAACGTTTTTGCCATTTGCCGACGATACACCCTCCGCAACACGTATTTTGATTCTCAGTGTCAACACCATCGGAATGGCAACATGAAATCATTTGATCATCTAATCAGAAAAAGTTATAGATCAAAAGTGAGACCCACTTTAAACGGCCATGATGAACTCTCTACTCAAGTGGCACGCACACGGCACAAGTCCCAACAAAGGAAATGACAGACATGCTAACATCACGCATACAATAATAATATCTTAATCACCAGTCACCACTGGTCACCAATCACCATCCTCCAACTCTAATATAAACAAAACCCCGCCAAAAAAACAACTCCCAACAATTTCCAAATCCCCAAAATGTCCCTTGACCCCGATCTCCCTCTCCCTCCTCCCACTCACAGCAGAGACTGGTTTTTCCCTTCATCTTCTTTCCCCCACCCCCCAAATCCCCCTTCAAGATCGAAACCTCGAAACCCTAGAAAGATCCAACCTTTCCTCTCCTTGAACAGGACTCCGAATCCACCTTACATTCCCGCCACGAGATCGCAGAGAACCGTTACGAGTCGGAGCTTCTCTTCGTCGCCGTCGTCTTCGATCCCTCACAGAGACGTGAAGTATGCAGGAATTTATCGGAAGCTCGATCCGCCTCCTCGATTTGAGAAGAAGCCGAAATCTGATGTTACGGAGGTTGTTTTGGTGGAGAAGATGGATGGTGGAAGGGGATGGAAGGGGTTTTTGGATGCTAAATCGAAAGTTCGGTGGAAATTGGCGGTTTCGATGGCGGTAATTAGGTTTTTTTTTTTTTCTATCTTCAATGAATCGATTTGTTTTGCTGATGATTCCTCTCTCTATCTCTCTTCTAAATTTTGTATTTTTTTTTACTATTTTTGGTATTTGTTGAATGAGGCTGTAGCAGGGGTGTAAAACGGGCAGTGCCGGCTCGGCCGGCCATGCCGCGCCGGGCTGTGAAGATTCATGGGCCGTGCTGTGCCGTGCCAGCTCAGCCAAGGGTCTGGGCCGTGCCGCCCACAGGCAGGGAGATCCTGTTTCTTTTTATATAAATTGAAATAAAGTTTATGGACTTCATCTTGAAATAAAATTGAAATTACTAAAATAAATACATAAATATTGATGCTGATTTATAAATAAAAAATGAAACTTTAATTATTTGAAACTTATTTTCCATTTATCTTAAAAAATAGCATTTATTTTATATATAATTCAGGCCGGGCCACGGCCCACGCACCCTTGCCCAGCATGGCCGATGGCGATGACCATGCCGGGCCGGGCCATGGCCCATTGACTTTTGTGCTCGCCCATGTCGACCAGGGCGGTTCGTCCCAATGTACACCTCTGGGTTGTAGTGGTTTCTTATCTTATAGTTTAAGTACTTTATTTGTTTTGGTATTTTTATTTATTTATTTTTTATTTTTTTGTTTTTGCAAAAGGAGGTTTCTAATCTTTGGGCTACACTAATCCCTCCGGGCCCAAAGAGACGCCGGACAAAACCCTTACCCCTGTGGCCCCCGTGTGGTGGCACAAGTGGACTCAACCTTCAATTCTTGAAGAGGGGAGAACCGGGGGTCGATACCAAGACCTCTAGCTCCGGAAGAGGGAGGAACCGTGGTCCAGACCAATCGGCCAACCCCTTGGGGATTTTCATTTTCTTTTTTCTTTTGAAATTATGGGAATTGGTGACAGTAGAAATTGAATTGTCTCATAACAGTATGTTTTGAAAGTAAATTCTACTAGTGGCATGAGAAGTTTGGTAAATAGCAATATGGGATTCTACCAAAAGATTGTCTTAATTATTCTCCTTCTCAAATACCATGAACATTAGCATATGAAAAAGCTACACATTCAACTCTATTGCTGGGAATAGTTTAAAGATCGGTTTGGATGAGTACAACCAAAATTATTAATGTATCTTGTATTTGGTTGGTCGCAGGTTCTCGTAACATGTTTTTCTTCTCTACTGCACAAAAACTTCTCTTTGCATGACGAGGTCAAGGATTTAGAGGTAAAATTATGATGTAGTTAGGCTTCTCTAATTTTCTGAATATGATCAGTCTCCATGACATGGATTGGGAGTGTTGTATGGATGCTTGATAGTAGACACTGATCATGTGATTTTCACATGTTGCCGTACATAAAGCTTGGACTATGGTCTAGATTGATGATTGGCCTTCCATGCATCCAAAATATAAATACAAAGGAGGTGCACCACTATATTTATATTATAATACTAAGTACAAAGGAGGCTTTATGTGCAGGGTTGCAAACAGAACGGTTCTGGGTCGGAACCATACTGGACCCGGACCCGTTTTTAAATAACAGTTCCGGGTCTGGTTTTGACTCAGAATCTGTTTTCTTGGTTCCAGACCCAGTTTCAATAGAAAAAAAACCGGATCTGGTTCCGGAATCGGTTCTACCTAGAGGACTGAAATCTACTTCTAAAACCAGTTATAATTTATCTATATTTTTTTATTTATTTTTCTTAAAACAAGCAACTTATAATAGTGCATCAAGTCTACTACATTCAGCATTATACAAAAAAAATGTCCCAAAAAAGTTGATTTTGTGATACAATTCGCAATATTAAAGACTCATATGCCGGGTCCTGGGCCCATGGGTCGGAACTTATATGGACCCAGAACCGGACCCGTTTATCAATCGAACCTAGATTGGGTTCCGGACTTGGACTTGGACCCGTTTATGAATTGGAACCTAAAGTAAGTTCCAAACCCAGTTTTTTATGGGTCGGAACTTCTAGGTAATTGGAGAATCAGATTCCCATTTGCAAAGCAAGGTAACATTGTTACTCATATTTATGTTATATTCATTTTTAATGTTTACATTATTCAATATTATTATCGTCATATGAATTTGGAAACTCCCACGTGTTCTGTGTCCAGTTACATGGTCAAACATACTGTCTTGTGGATACTTTGAATCTTCATAGATCTGTTCTCTTAAGTAGCTACTCACATATGTTGTTGCATGGCTTCATACAACTTTGAAGGGCTTTATGGACATGGTCAACTAGTTGAAATGAAATATGGTGCTTTACAAGTTTCTGATATAGTGATTTGTCCATGAATGTGATACTTGTCTAACCTGAGCACTCTGTCAAGTTCCCATATAAAATGAGCATAGATTCTATACTGCTTGTAGCATTTATGCTGATCAACTTGTTTCCCTTTGACAGAACCAAGTTTCAGAGCTCAGTTTTAGATTACGAGCATGTTGTTTGCTGGATTCCATGGATATTGTCAACATTGTACCACAAGAGAGTGATCAGAATCCTAATAAAAGTTTAAAGAATTCTGCCCTGTTTGCTGCGCTTGCCTTTTTATCCATTCCTCTTGTTATATTCAAGTATTTCGATTATGTTTCAAGGTTGAGAAGATCATCTGAGAATCACAAAAATTCAGAAGAGGTTTCGTTAAACAAGAGGTTAGCATATCGGGTTGATGTTCTTTTGTCGGTTCATCCATATGCTAAGTCTTTGGCTTTGCTCCTTGCAACTCTACTACTTATATGGCTTGGTGGCTTGGCACTCTTTGGCGTGACAGATGATAGTTTGACAGATTGTCTGTGGTTATCGTGGACATATGTTGCTGATTCTGGAAACCATGCAAACTCTGTTGGATTTGGTCCAAAGTTGGTTTCGGTTTCCATCAGTTTTGGCGGGATGCTTATATTTGCCATGATGCTTGGACTTGTTTCTGATGCAATCTCTGAAAAGTTTGATTCATTGAGGAAAGGAAAAAGTGAAGTGATTGAAAAGAATCATTCTTTAATTCTTGGGTGGAGCGACAAGTTGGTATGACTCAGATCCTTCTTTCACCTACTATATATAATTTTTTTCCAATGTCAAAGGGAGAGGACAAAAAAAAAAAACCAATGGAACATATATCACTGTCTATTAGCGGCCTCTGGGAATCAAGTCTGAGTTGATATCAAAGAGGTTTAAGTTCTTCATGCGTACATCGTGCATTTATTTACATTTTACAAGATCTGGTTTTATGCTTGCAGGGTTCACTGTTGAATCAGATTGCAATAGCTAATGAGAGTTTGGGTGGAGGCATTGTAGTAGTGATGGCTGAGCGAGACAAAGAAGAAATGGAACTTGATATTGCCAAAATGGAATTTGACTTCAAGGGAACATCTGTCATATGCAGAAGTGGAAGCCCTTTGATTTTAGCTGACCTGAAGAAGGTTTGCATTGATATCTAGTATTAATCTGCATGATAAATATGCAAGTTTCAGAATTTTTTTTTAATTATAAAAAGCTGTCTATCTGGATTGAACTATTCAGCTTCACAGGATAATTTGCTTTATGACTGATGACAGCGCTTATTTTATGCAATAATTATTCATAATTTTTGTAAGTTCCTTGCTTGGTGTTTTAATGGAGAGGCTTATTATAGGTGTCTGTCTCCAAAGCCCGTGCTGTGATTGTCCTTGCTGAAGATGGAAATGCTGATCAGGTATATTCTAGTCGTTATAAGTTCTATGCTTGATTCCTGGAATGAGGCTAACTGGTCTCATTACTGTTGTGGATTGAGACAGAGTGATGCCCGTGCATTAAGAACAGTTTTAAGCTTGACTGGAGTCAAAGAAGGGCTCAGAGGACACATAGTGGTGGAATTGAGTGATCTTGATAATGAAGTTCTTGTTAAACTTGTTGGGGGTGATCTTGTTGAAACTGTTGTAGCTCATGATGTGATTGGTCGTTTGATGATTCAATGTGCTCGTCAGCCAGGTCTTGCACAGGTCAATTTCAGATCATTAGGCTTGCATGACTAGAAAAGCAATTTCTTCAGTTTAGAAAATTTGTACTTTCTCTGTAATGGTTAAAATTGAGTATGATTCTGTTATTTATTGAAAGTGTAAACCAATCCGCAGTTTCTAATCGGGAATGATACCATTATTGATGCCATGGGTTCAATTCCCCATCCATCACATGAACATTTTTTTTTTTAAATTCTAAAATGAATAGAATATCATCCATTAAGAAACTCAACCTGACCCATACCAGTCACGGGGCAGATCAGGTATGGGGCTGAGGAATGGCCATATGGGTCAGATTCAAGTTGGCCTAAATATAAACCCAGCCTGACCCGTTTCGATCTGGTCAAATTTAACTGAAAGTCGGTCAAAATTAAAATCCCAAATCAGTGTTTCATTATATATAGTATTTCATGTTTTGTTTTTTCCTCCTTGGCTGATACACATTTTGTTTTGACTCCCTGAAACTTGGTTAGTCCCTTCTCAGCATACCTTTGAGTTCTTGGTCTTATTACTTGGGAATTTTTTATATATTAATCTCATGAAGATGACTTCAAAAGATTGGATCTATATTGAGTTTTAATATGACAAGAGGCACAGTTTCAGTTAGCTTTACACACATGTATTGATCCTTATTCAAGTTTTCATTTTAATTCAAATTGGATTTATCCATGTTGTAGTGACCATATAAAGGTATCATCTTAAAATTCTTCTCAACCCACAAACATATACTTTAAACACTTATATGCATATTTTTTTTAATTTTTAATGCTAAATTGCATGATGGAAGATCAATAGTTATGACTTATGACTTATGATATACCTTATGAACCAGACACTACATACAATTAAACATTTGTTAGGGTTGCATTTATGTTTTTCTTTTCTTTATAAATAAATTTGTGATGTATCAATAATTTTGGTTTTTCTCAGAGTTGTCTTTTTGCGATTTTTATCATTGTTGAGCTCATGGAAACTGGTAGGACATGTTGATTTGTCACGAATGTTTCTCTTAGCTTGACATGATTTGTACAGATATGGGAGGACATTCTTGGGTTTGAAAATTGTGAATTCTACATCCAAAGATGGCCACAGTTGGATGGAATGCCATTTGAAGATGTACTGATAAGCTTTCCTGATGCCATCCCTTGCGGAATTAAGGTGGCAGCTAGTGGAGGGAAGATCATTTTAAATCCTGATGATTCCTATATCCTACAGGAGGGGGATGAAGTTTTAGTAATTGCAGAGGATGATGATTCATATTTTCCCACAGCCTTACCAATGGTGCTTTCCGTTCCTTAAACATGTGTTCTACCATGAAATGCTTCTTATGATTGTATCAGGTGCTTTGTTAACTTCGTTTGGGTGCACATGCCATGCCTTTCTAGCATTGTTGTTGTCCTATGTGTTTGATGATCAATAATCTTACATTATATGAGTGAAATAATGCACTGCTCACACTATTTAATTTTTAACACCAATAACCGAGTTCTCAAGGTTCCCTTTGAATAAAATATTCACACCTAACTTTCACTATTCCTCTAGAGAGCATGCCCACCAAGACTTCATGACACATCATCGAACTCTTTTGACAACAAGCTGCCCATTACTAGGAACTTGATATATCCTTGAGTATGGGCTTGCTTGGGCCTCTGGAAGGGCCTGATGACCATCTGCCTACTGTAGGAGGATAAAGAATTCAGATTAACTCAAAGAAGAAACATTAAATATGCATTCTACTTTTCAGTTAATTCCCAAGTGGTCAAGATTCTTCAACGTAGGCTGGGAGAAGCCTGATTTTTACGTTATATGTGCTCTAAAATGAAATTTTTGTTCACTGTTGCCATCCAATGGAAAAGTTGCTTCCTTCAGGGGAATCAATGCACCTATACTTTCAAGACATGAAGCAACTGGACTTGTTAGGAAGGGAGTCATGTGGAACACCTTGATGGAAGATCTGTCTTGTGTGGAAGGAGCCTGATTCTTTCTTTCCTTCCATTCCATGACAATCTCACCTCTTCGAATAGGGAGTATTTCCATGAGAAGACTTCTCAATTCCATTCTAAAAGAAATACTAGGAACATGTTGCCTACTATCATCTAAAGCAACCTTTCGCAAGGATATCCTAAGAACGATTTATGTTACAAAGTCTCGGGTACATTTTAGCTCTTTAGGCTCCTCTAACCATAGACTGTCCACAATCTTATCTTCTCCCAACTTTGTGATTTCAATATGATGATAAAAATAGTGCTTCCAATCCATGACCACTATTAGGCATTGTAACAAGTTATAGACTTTTACTATGTTTGTAACTGATAAACATCTAAAATTATCATTATTTAATTATGACTAAGGAAGTTACACTTGCTTCTTGATTAGGTTTCTTTAATTCAATATCTTAACTTCGATACTTGGGCAGATTAGGAATTAATTTTGCATTTCTGTGCTGATATCTAGTAACAGCTAACAGAGGCAGGTATTGTAATTCCAGTTCCATTAATTTGTGAAATTACATAACTTTTTTGAGAAAGACATAAACCAACAAAGAGGGAAACCTATTAACTATATTTACCCCCTCACTGATCCCTTAGAAAAACCATAATCTTAACAAGCAACTAATAAAAAATGAAGGATGATGCATTTTCTATGAGTTTGTCTTCTGCCTTTTCTCTTTCTTGAATAGTTTTTCTGTACTGTTGTTTCATTTGTGTCAGTTGATGAAGTTCTCTTTCCTAGCAAAAAAAAAAAAAAAAAAACTTTAAATGAAGGCAAGAAACTCAACAAGTCAACATTGCCAATAAGAAAGTGAAAATTGACTTACACTTTTGGATATAAGGACTATGACTACTAAAATGATAACATTTTCAGACTCAGAATAAACTATTGACTTACCTAACTGGCCCATTGTCTGATGGTTTCAGTCTGGAATTACTGACATTCTCTACTTACGTCATAAGATACTAGCAAGTTCTTGTGTATCCTGCTAGATTGAATGTTAATTGTACTTTTTGTGTATGCTGCTAGATTGAATGTTAATTGTACTGATGATCTAAGCATGCATGTTAAATCTTACTCATTATTCTGCTATATGTATGTAACTACTCAACGATAATTATTGTCTCTGTAGTCGAATTGTAATGATTGTCTAAAGGACTTTGACTTTAGCCATGGCTTATGCATGAGAGACCTCTTACATTTGGAACAAAGTTGAAAAAAAGTAACCAAAAAGTCTGGATGATTTGAAAGAGAGTAGAAAGTTAGCAGACAGCATGCGTTGGCCACTTATAGAAGAATTGCTTTTGAAGTTTTCACATGTCATGGTGATTCCTACCACGAATATACTAGGAGCATACCACATGTAAAACTCACAAACATATAATCAATTTGATCATTCAGGTCAAAGAAGCATCATTCATAGACATTGCCAGGCCAACAAGAAAGCCACAGAAGATTCTACTTTGTGGATGGAGACGAGACATTGATGATATGATTGTGGTGAGTTCTTTCTGTCGAAGCCCCTAATTCCTTTCTTTCTTCGCCTCAATGCTGCAGGTTTGGAGAGGATATCTACCCAAAGATTTTATTGTTCCAAAGTCTCCAGAAAGGATACTGTTCTGTGGTTGGCGACGAGATATGGAGGATATGATTATGGTAATGTTAGAAGAATCCACAATGACTTTGCACATACTACTTGAATGCAATTTTGGTGTTGCACAATATGGTGAATTGGTAGGCATTTCAGAATTAACTTCGGATTTTTTTTCCTACAATGGTGGGTATACATCCCCTGGTGTACCAATACTTGACTTTTAGCTTCTTCTTGGGGTAATTTTTTCCCTTACAGTGGTGGGTATTCATCCATTGGAGTACGAATACTAGCATTTAGCATGTGCTTTCTTCTTCTTCTTCATCATCATCATCGTTGTTGGTATTATTGTGATTCTGACTTCTTTATCATCATAATCATCATCATTTCCATTATTCTGATTCTGAAATGGGGGCACAAATTGGAATCATTCCCATTATCCCCATAGCACCCAACCATGCAAAACTGCCGACAGCCCCCCAACAAAGCAATATCTTTAGTAGTATTTGAATCAAACCGTAATAACAACTCCTAAAATTCCATAGTTTGATTCTATTGAATCTTGAATCACCCCTCCATAGTAAGCCCATATAGAGTTTCATGACACAATGGCAGAGTCACCACCGTGAGGTTTGCCTCATGGAAGAGGCAACCAGAATTAGATCAACATCTCCAAAGATCTGAAGACCTATGCTCTTGCATTTATAGAACTGGATCCATTTGAGTTATCTATGAAGAGATACTATTTTTTTAATCTTATTGAAGTACTGTAATCAGTGGATATGAGTGAATTAATTTTGGTTCTGTTTTTCTGTTAGGAGCAAGTAGAAAAGTTGGAGATTTTTTTTAATAAGTATAATCTACATCATTGCACAGCTTATATTTTGGCTTGCCAGCAACTTATTTCCAGAATGACTGGCTACTTCTTTTATTACTATTGAGGCAGCAGATTAGTTTCAGAACCTTTGATATTAAATAACTGTTCTTTAAGGTTTTAGACGCCTTTTTAGCACCTGGGTCAGAGCTGTGGATGTTCAATGATGTACCTGAAAAAGAGAGGGAGAAGAAGCTTATTGAAGGTGGCCTTGATATCAGTCGTTTAGAGAATATATCACTGGTTAATCGTGAAGGAAATGCTGTTATTAGACGCCACTTGGAGAGCCTTCCCTTGGAGTCATTTGATTCAGTGAGTAACAGAATGTAATTTGTGATCCCACAGGGCATGAAGTTGAGATTGAGATATGGGTTGTAATGTATATGCTAGTTATCCTATCATGTGACTTTGCTTAGTTTACAGATTTTGATTCTGGCTGATGAATCTGTTGAAGACTCTGCAATTCAAGCTGATTCAAGATCTCTTGCCACGTTGCTATTGATACGAGATATTCAGGTATTTCCTATGAACTTTAAATCGTAAGACTTCACTGAACTTATATGACCAATCCATGCTATGAGTATATTCTGCGTCATTTCAGCTTTATTCTCTTAGATTGATACATTGATATTCGATTTACTCCTACTGATTTTTTCCAATGATGGCTGGGATTGCAAAAATTTCAAGCATGCCTTTGTAATATGCATCATTCTTGCTTCCCCATTCAACTTTAGAACTGATTAAAGCACGTGCTATTTATCACTACTGCTGCTTCAGTTCAACTCCTTTTCTTCCAAGGCCAAGCAGTTTCCATTGTTTGTTTCTTAGCAATTAGCATACATATATATATATATATACATATCATATATTTCTTCTTCTTCATTTTTTTTTTTTTTTGAATAAAGGTTACTGAGAGTTTTCTCAAAACCTAAATAATAAAAGCAAACACTGATTAGCAAAATACAACAGTCACCCATTATTTAATTTATGGGCCACAACTTTTGAAGTACTTTGTCAGAATTGCACGATGTTGGGCTTGGTTAGAAAGCTAATAAACAGCCACGAAAATGAAATTGTTCTTATTTAGACCACATTTGACACATGAAATATGACCTTCAATCAGAATATCAAATTTATATTGGCACTGTGGGCTCCATCAAGATCTCTCAGTCACTTTTCTTTGCCGCTTTTCTCTTTACCTATCCCTCCTAATTATGGTTAAGAAAATGAAGACAATGATCTGCATAAATCTGAAATCTGAAGTTTATCACTGAGATTTGATATGCCCATATGCAATATTTCACTTGTTCCAGGCAAAGCGTCTCCCTTATAGAGAAGCAATGATAACACATAATCATCAAGGAAGCTTTTCACAGGGTTCTTGGATGGGAGAAATGCAACAAGCATCAGATAAGTCAGTTATAATAAGTGAGATTCTGGACCCAAGGACAAAAAATTTATTGTCAATGTCAAAGATCAGTGATTATGTTTTGTCAAATGAGCTCGTCAGCATGGCATTGGCCATGGTTGCAGAGGACCGACAAATAAATGGTGTATTGGAGGAACTCTTTGCTGAGGAGGTAGTCTTTCCATTCCATGTTTCCTTTTAACTTGTTACTTTTTCATTAACTTGTTACTTTTTCATTCCCTATGTACTTCGTCTTTAACATGGAGGTAACTTAGAAATGATACTGAGCCATAGAAAGTTGAATTGGATTTTAGAAGGAAAAAAAAAAATAGAGTTAGCTGCTGAGAGTTTGATAATTCTAGATATTCAGGTTCAGAGATTATATCTAGATGTCTTCATCATAGCGGAATCAGAAGGAAAATATGGAGTTGACCAGCTCCTATAAGTTCTTATTGGGTGATGATCAGATTACCATTCTATTTTTAGCTTGTACTGCTGGTGATCTGAATCCAATAGTGTGGGTGGTGCACTGGTTGTTTATCAACAATCAGGCTTAACTGATTTTGTTCTTCATGAGAGTTTTACTGATTTTGTTCCTGAACTGATAATTTAACATCATGACCAAAAATAAAAGGAGTTTTACTCCTCTTTTTTTGAAAGTTCCCCCTGATTTTTACTTGCCTGAACCAATTAGTCTATGTAACGGGAGAGCTAATGGTTTGAAGCTTTCCTATTTAAGTGTCCAAAGACATACTGTCTTGAATTGCAGTTTAAAGTTCAAAGCCCACCACCCTGTTTGAATCCCATGATAAACAATTATGCATATTTGGTGAAGCTTCAAGTCTGGTTGGACCACCATTCCATTTTGCAGGCCGTGGAATATGGTAGCCATCATGGTGCTCACCCCGGCCCCCACGTTGAATGGTGGGGGATCATGTTGGCCCCATAATGTTGATCGGCAGTTCTATTGGGCTCTTGTGGTTAAAGATATTTTAATTTCATTGATTCATGCAATTGTTTCCTGATATATGCACGTTTTACTAGCTTCTCATCCCCAATAATTTATCTAATGAGCAGGGAAATGAGTTGCATATAAGGCTAGCAGATCTCTACCTTAGAGAAAACGAGGAACTAAGTTTCTATGAAATAATTCTACGTGCTCGACAGAGAAAAGAAATTGTGATCGGATACCGTCTTGCAAGTGCAGAACGAGCTGTCATCAACCCCCCTGCCAAAAATGAGCAACGCAAATGGTCGCTGAAGGATGCTTTTGTAGTGATTGCTGAAAAGGAATGATACAGTTTTGAAGTTTCTCTTCTTTTTTTTTAGGAAATACAATGTTTCTTGACAGAGAGGCTAGTTTGAAAGTCTGCTGCCACCACCCTTTCTCAGTTTTTTTTTTGGCTGCCACCACCAAATTGCTGGCGGATAGACTTGTACAGAATGCCAGGAGTTAGTGCAGTGAATTTGTTTAACAAAGGTGGAAAAAGAGAAAGTTGTTTGCCTAGATTTGTCTCATACCCACTCTTCTTTCAATGTTGATGAACCGATGTAATGTTGAAGTTTCTGCTAATGCTGTTGTAACAAACATAGAGAACCAAATATCCTAAGATCTGTATACACAGTTTTCTTGGCAACATAATGATTTGCCGGTTGTAATGGCATTAGCCCCCCATGGGACAGGTCCTGGATCAAGGTAAATGAATGACATTGTTCCGTTTTTTATTGTTTTAATTGATATGGTATCAAAACATGTTTTCTTTCATCCAGTTCATGTCCATTTTTAAGAGCTTACTCAAGTGCTGTATAATATAACCATTTGCCAGTTGTCAAGGGTCCATAGTTGTGTTGGTGAGGGACTCTCAGTGTTTGTGGGTGCAAGAGTTAATTATCAGGGAAAAGGGAGAAAGGATGCATCTATGTTCGGACATTCTTCTACGGAAGATATAAACCTCACTGAATCCGGATCCCCTTTTTCTAAACAGGGAGATACCGTTTCATCCATTTCACATTCCAACTATATAAAATCTTATGCCAGTTAATGTACCCTCTCAATTGCTTTCTTAGAATAGAAAAACATAAAGGAGAGATTTTACGAAGTTGGCGATTGTTGATTGGATGAAAGAGTATCTCACTCAAACCTCACTCAGTACAGTAAGCGGCCTCAATCCAGGCCATAATCATTCAACCTCATGTGGTTAGCTGTTAGATAATGTATAAAGGGACCTTTCTTTTCATAGGACTTTCAGCCATTGAATGTTGACGGCTCTGGCCTAATTGAATGTTGACTCTATTAATGTAGTCCAATGCCCTGTTTTTAGTCATGGTGTGCCTTTGTGGACAAATCAAGAAAAAGGATTGGTATCAGACAAGCAAATTATCCTATAAAAGCCTCTTGCTGCACCATCATATCCTAGACTCTGAAATGAGCCCTCAAGATGCACTTTGCATCAAATACATATAAATTGAAGGATAAAAATTCATGTCATAAGTGTTAGTGAATATACCAAAAAATTGGAGGATAAAAATGACCACCAAATAACATTCCTATGAATATCCAACTGTCACCCGAGTAATTCAAATCCTACAAAGTCAGAGGTCCACCTACATTACTACCTACCATCCTTCTCCCGTCTCATTTCTTTCACACTTGACCTCTCAGACAAAGGTGGAGCTCATAAGACCATGGATTCGAGTTCCCTGTCAGTAGCTATTATATGAACCGGGTAACAAATTTCTGAAACTCCATCGTCGAGCCCTCATAGAGATAATTCGGCCAGATAATAATAAATCTCATCACATCCACTATATCCCCAAGTTTCAATTCAAAAGGAGTGGATCCATCGCCCAATTGTAAACACAACTTGGTGCTGACGTGGCATCACTGCTGCCCTCAATAGTGGAGTACGGATTGCCTGTTTGGTTCAAACAAGGCAATCGGGGGTGACACATGAATTTGTTGAGTTTAAAAACCGGTGTTATGTTTAAAAACCAACTCCATCTTTTAAGTACAAAACAATGTGTCACCCCCTGATTGCCCAGTTTGGTCCAAATAAGGGATCCGGATTCTCAATAGTACGGTGGGATCCACTCATTCTTAACCAAAACCGAAGAATATAGCGGTCGATGGAATGAAATTTATTTTGAGCGATCAGGACTATTTATGTGTGGACCCACATGGAGTTGCATGAATTTGTTGCATGGCTCTTGTTGGACTTCATGAATTCCCATCACGAAAGAA
The DNA here is from genome assembly GCA_028538565.1 of Umbellularia californica. NCBI lineage: Eukaryota > Viridiplantae > Streptophyta > Magnoliopsida > Laurales > Lauraceae > Umbellularia > Umbellularia californica. The sequence continues at coordinate 45,687,393 of JAPQWN010000009.1, forward strand.
AGGCCCACACCCACAAACTCCAACCCCACATCATCGATATCGAAATCGAGATCGAGTCGCGCGCATCACACGTTGCCTCGCCACGAAATCGGATAACAACATAAAATTTCTTTCCTGGTAACATAAAAATTAGTCGCGGCAGAAAACGAAGGGCGAAATGCAGCCATGCAATCTCGAACCACGGCCTCAATAGGCCACCCGATTGTCCCCATCATATCTCCTCCTTTCCATCTGCTCTTCTCATTCGATTTCATTGGATAATCCCTCAATAGAAACAAAACCCATGTCTCAGATTTTTCAATTTTGCATACCCACAATCCATTTTTGTCCCATCCATACACTACCCAAAATACTAACTCCCTCCTCCCAAAATGGTGGTTTCTGAGCCACTTGAGATTGGATTTCGAAAACCCACTTGAGAGATTTGGTCTAAATGATGTGATCTTTGTTGGGGTACCCGATTTTGCTTGCTTCTTATCAAATTCGATTGTTGGGGATACTGAAACTGGGGTTTTGGTTGGTGGGTTCCTTTGATTTTTGAAGTATGTGTAGTAGTTTTGTTGGCTTCGAGTTATCTTTGTGTTTGTGAGTGCAAAAGAGAAGTTTATGAGATATAGCTGTGAGTGTATTGCATTGGTTTGAGAATGTTGCCTGTTTGTTCTGCTACCACTAGCAGTTCTTCTCACTACCAGGTGAGATTCATACTCGCATTTATTTAATCGAATTCCTAATATGCTATGTATTTTGATTAGGTTGCTTCAGAAATGTTTGTAATGGCACTTGCTTTCAGTTATATGCTATTGTGGCACACATTTGCTCCATCAAGCATGGCCTGGGCAAAAAATTAGCTGAACTTGCAAGTTTAATGTATCTTTTTTTCAAAGTCAATTCATTTGGTTTTGCATAAGAAGAGTTACATGCTGATTTGCTTTTTGGTCAATGCTTTGTTTTCGTTTATTCTCACTTTTGAAGTGTTTTGTTTAAAACCTGGATCATCAATAGGCAAGTAAATGAAGTAATAACCACAATTCACAGTCACATGGAAAACATGATCCATCAGTCTTCTTAAATTTATTAGTCATTTAGTGTACTATTTGTGTTCATTTTTTGTAATTATATAAATATAGTGGCATGTTTTATCGGCCATTATAATGTGGAATATATTCTTTGGATTAAACTATTGCAAGTGAAATTATTAAGTATTCTAGAGGAATACAGACATCAGTTTTAAAAAGCAGATGAGAAAAGATTTGATTTCAACATAAAGTTGCAAAGTAACTGTCTCCCCAAATCCTTATGTGTAAGATAATGACAAATCAGACATTAATTCAAGAGACAGGTTCATTATAATAAAATTGTTTGTCCTCTGATTCCTTCGAGGTGTTGCTTTTTTCTATGCTTAACTTTTTCTATTGGTTAATACAGTTCCCTTAGTGGGTTGCTTTCTCATTTTAGTATGATCATCACCACTCTCATTCCACCTTGTTGCCACTTTTTTTTTTTAGCCTACTTGAATAGATTTTTTCAATTTCAGACGAAATTTCATGTGTGCATAAGCAACTGATTCCTTTTTTTGTATCCCATGCTTGCACAGATTTCTTTTCAAGTAGGACCAAGAACCCTCTTTCCACTACATAAGTCTTTTGTGGAAGAAAGGGTCACTTTTGGCAGATTGAATGGTATTCATTCCCCAGAAGTTTCTTTCAAAATGCATGCTACCAAACTTTTGTATGCCCATGTAGTTGAAAGGTCCAATGAATCAGGTTCAAGGGAGTTGGCTAACATCTCTGCTAACCAAAATCAATTTGATGACATTGTATGTGGAATTTCGGATGATTGTCTTGAAAGAGAATCGCAGAAATGGAGAGATATAAATGGACCATATCCTGTAAGTGATGATCTGCATTATGTTGAAACTCCTAGCATATCTGGACTAGATGAATCAGATTCCACAGATGTGTTTAGTAATAATTCATATGGGCAAAGCAGTGAAGGTATGGCAGTAGAACCATTGACATCATCAAATGCAGAGTTACAGTCCGGTGTTTCTCCCAGCAGAGGTGAATTTCCAAAACTGTCTGACCAACTTACCCTAAGTACAAATGTATCCGACTCTGCAGCTTCAGAATCTTTATCAACTGCTGACACGGGCATTGTCATGGAGAAAGCAACATCAGCTTCTGATACACTTGATGCGACTAATGATGCAATGTCCAAGCTGAAAGGAAATTTGGATAATTTTTTATCTGGGATTAATAAATCTATGGATACCTCAAATGGAAATGCAGATACTGCTCTGAAGAACTCATATGATTCAGTTACTTCATCATTTACAAATGCTGTTAGGAGTGCAACAAAGTCGTTTGAAAATGCTGCCAGTGATGTGCTTTCCTCCATTGATAACACTAGTGATTTAGCTGGGAATAAATTGTCAGGCTTAACAAGTGACTTTAAAGAAAACACCTATAAGTTGGGTAATGTAGCTATTAATGTTCTAAGACAGACCATTGTTATGGTGGAGGATTCATTAGCAAATGCTGGAAGTTTTATTGTTTATTCATATGGGTCTACAAAGGAATTGCTTCCACCAGAACTTCAGGATGTGCTAAATATGTCTGAAGAGAGAGCAATGCAAGTCCTGAGACCAATTGGGACTGCTTTTCAACAGGTATTCTGATCTGTTCAAGGTTCACATTTCACACCATCTTTCTATAGGCTATTGCTTTATTAGTGCCTGTTAATTCTATAAATTCATTGCTTGTGTATGCTGCAAAGCAGGTATATATTGGAATTGAAGAGTTGGAGAAATATCTTGGTTTTGACCCCAATGACCCAGTTGTGCCATTCATCCTGTTCCTGGGCAGTTCAGCCACTTTAGGGTATGGGCATTGGTGTGTTGCTTGTGTTGAAGGGCCTGTTTATTTGCATGGAATTGGATTCCTAGGAATTCATGGTAAAATGGGTTCTAACAAAGGATTATTAAAGAGATGAGGGGTGAAGGATATAAGGCGGAGATGCTAATGAGATCTCACTTTCCTAGTATTTCATTTACCGGGGTGATGGCTGGGTATTCATTTCCAGTCTTCTCTTAATTCATTTTCTATAGAAGGATAGATTATTGTATGGCTATTTATAGATTTTTCACATATGTTTCTTCAATTTTAGCTACTTTAAGAATACATTTCTTAAAACTCCCAGGAATTTAATTCCATGCAAAGAAACAGCCCTAATTTATATTTGCTTGACCCCATCTCTTTTCATATGTTAATGAGTTCAGTAGATCTTTGCAGGATTTCTTACTGGGCGTTCACATATGGGGGGTATTCTGGAGATTTGTCTCCTAAATCAACTTTGGATTTGCTCTCTAAGGAAGAGAATGTTGTACTCATCGATGTCCGGCCTGAGGCAAGAGACTGTAAATTTCACCAGCCTTTTCTTTTCTAGATCGCTTTTGCTATGAAATTAAAATTTTAACCAATTAAATGCTACAGTGTATCTGTAAATGTTTTCCACACTTTCAAATTCTGATGGTAATAGGTGTACAGTTGTCTTGTACTGATTAAAGTGTGGCTGAATATTGCAGTGCTTAAATAATTTTAACCTTTTGGTTCGGAGTGCAAGATTATTGTCAAATTTTGATGGGTTCCTTCTACCAGAAATATTGAATACTATACTATATTTGCAAATATTTTTTCTTTAATGGTTATATTTGCAAATATATAATGAATTATTGTTTAGACTTTGTTGATGGCGTTTACGTTTGTGAAGGATCTGAGGGAGAGAGATGGTATTCCTGATCTTCGACGAGGAGCTCGGTTTAAATACGCAAATATAACTCTACCTGAGGTTGGTTTACTCATTTTAATGTAATTTTTATGAAGTGAGGATAGTGGCTAGTGATGCATTATAGGGGATTTTCAGTCTTGTTCATCTTTGCAATCTTTGGTCAGACTGTTCTGCTGTATTTTAAAACATGCTTATTATGCATCATGCATTACAAGCTCTTTTCTAGGTAGTAGAACTCTTCAGCGATGTGATGGTTTCTAAATGCTTATAAATTGTTCGAATTGGATAAGATTCTTATACTCTTTAATTATAAAGAATAGGTTTTGGTGAGTTGCAGGGTTTCTAGCATTCTTTAGTATGACTAGCATTTTGGAATACTGTTATTTTCTTGTATTATGTTCATCAGAAGAAAGTGTACTGTGAATATCATGAAACTCTCAAGATCTTGCCCTTATCAGTGAATCTTTTGATATTTTTGTTAAAAGTTTCAGATATATTTACCTAAACTTTCTAAAATGTTCTATGTATTTATTTTTCAGCAATTTTTATTCTGCATATATATAAATTTTCCTATTTTTAATTTTAAATAGTTTTAGTTTTTGCAAGACTTTCCAAATTTTATCGTGATAGACACCCAATACTTGGAAATCTTTTCTGCTACGAGAAATGGTTGAGAATGAGATCTATTATGGATTAATGCTGAATTGGTAAATTGCCAGCCAAAACAGCTAATTGGTAAAGCTGGGAAACGTGATAATATTTAATCAATAGCAAAATTTTGAGGGTTAATATATCAAGATGACCACTTTGAAGGGTTGGGGGAATGCAGTTTTCTCTTTTCTTTTTGCTTTTAATAAATAAGTTTTGAACACAGGAAAACAATTTATCATGATTCCTCAATTTATGTCTTGGTTTCTTTAGATGGAAGTTTGACGTGTTTATATCAAAATATGAAATTGAAAATCCATATTTAAGTATTACATGATAACCAGCATTCTTGCTTGAAGTTGGAAAACCTATCATCTTGTCTTTTTATGGGTATTTTTTCTTCGTAGATTTTAGGAATTCAGAAGTTTTAAATATACTGGTGTGTGTTTTTCTATTTATTTTTATTTTTTTTAATGATGCTGTAATGTTAGCTGATTAGTAATATTGTATTCTTTTGGTTATCTTCAGATGGATAGTTCTTTGAGGAAGCTGTTGAAGAAGGGAAGAGAGGTTGATGATGCCTTACTTGCAGCTGTCATTCGAAACTTAAAAATTGTTCAAGTATGGTTTCTAGTTTTGATGGGTTACTAATATTTGTGCTAAAGATGCACGGGTTGACCTTAGAAAAGATGATCATTGACCCTATTATTTTGACATTTATAGGACAGGTCCAAGGTCGTTGTTATGGATGCAAGTGGAGCTCGATCTAAGGGAATTGCTAGATCTTTGAGGAAACTTGGTGTCATGGTTAGTGCTCTTCAGACCCTTAGTCTCTACAATTATGCTTCAAGACTTGATAGCTTTCTTTTCACTTAAATTTTCTTACGAGCAATTTCTTGTTATTCTCTTTTACATCTTTTGGATGACAGAAACCGTACCTTGTTCAAGGTGGATATCGAGCTTGGGTGAAGTACGGTCTCCGAGTTAAAGAACTCAAACCTGAAACAACATTGACCATATTGAATGAGGTAATTATAATCTTAAGGATGGACTACATCCGCAGTTCAACACTTAGTTTGAGTGGGCTTTGAATAAAGGAACAGTTCACAGCACTTCCGAACAGGCACGACTATGTTAGTGCAGTTGGGGTTTCAAATCTGTATTCAGATGGACATATTGCATTGTCAAAAATGGTATTTTTCAAATAAAAACAGAACCACTTTCAATTGGATGTCCAAATTACAGTTGGCTTGAATATATTTTAGCAAATGGATATGGTTATCCAAACTTCTTTTTTGCTTTGTGATTGTCATCCATATCTCATCTATTTGGGGTATGCTTAATGTGTTCTACTCAAATAAAAAAAAAAAAAAAAGAATAAGCTTGAAATGGATAAGGAATAAAAGGATATGGTTCTCTCTCTCTCTCTCTCTCTCTCTCTCTCTCTCTCTCTATATATATATATATATATATACGTACACATTGGTCTGAAAATCGAAATCGTATTGCAAATCATATGATTCTTTATTTTTCTAATTAAAATTAAAAATAAAAAATTAGGAAAAGAAAAAAGTATTCATTTATAATTCATCTATTTTCCATCCATTGCAGCATCATCAATGTAGTGATAGCTAAGGCTACAGTACAATCTTATGAAGCTCATTGACATATATTAATATATTATAAATGATATATGTGAATAGTTAAATATGTTTAACAGATCAATGTTACAATGAAAAATAAATAATTTTCAGTGGTTTTTTCTTTATTCCCTTTTAATCCAAAAAATAAAGATAAAATGCAAATCTTGTAACCTTACATGGTTAGGATTTCTTTTAAAGTTAAAAAAAAATGTTCATGAAGGAAAAAAATCTGAAAAAAAAATGGATGCAAGGCAAACTCATTCATACAGTCGACCACTCTACTTACTTGCTTATTCTTTATTTATCTCTAAAACCTTCCCAAAATGTAAAATTTCTTATGGGTTCTGTTAATCACTAGATAACCTTTTAAAAATATAAATTTAAAAAAAAAACAAAAATAAAAGAGGAAGTAAACATTACTAATACTAACTTCTTAGCTATAACTACCCCCGCTTGCACAAATCGAATTAGTCGTAACTTTCAAACAAAATAAGTATTGAATCACAAGGTTCACCTGTAAATAGGATTAATCGCATATATATATATATACATATATATATATATATATGAATCTTTTTCCTTAAGATTTGATAAGAATCATAGGATTTTGACAACAATGCATACACACATATAGAATAATACCCGATTTACCAATACATGATCAAATCTGCTCATATCTACTTTATCCGATTCCTATCCTAGGTTTCTTTCCACATTTAGTGCTACTAGTGTACACCGATGGATTGTGTATGTGTAGAACATAGTTATATTTCACATATGATCAATCCAGTGGCTCATATCAATCCGATTAAAATGAGATTTGGGTTGTGTCCTATACAACATCCTCCGTGTGGTAAAAAATCACACTACGGTAGGACCCACACTAGACAAATAAGGTTTTAGCCGCCTCAGCACCACATTGATGGCAGCATGAGATCATTTCTCATATTCATATATAGATGTCGTTTGCCCACATGACCCACTCTTTCACGTCCCTTTTTAGGTTTTTATATTAGGGGCCTACCTTTGATAAATCTAATCCCTTCACATTTTCTCCCCTTTTAGTAGAACTGTTCCTAATTTATACTGTTACAGAGTAGTCACTGTAGTTTTCTATCACAATAGATTCGCATAATGTATAGCCATTAAACCATATATCCTAATTCTTCAATTTCAAGGAGGATGATTTACATCACAACCGCATAGAGTCTGACTGTAAGTTGTACGTTGATTTCTGTGAATTTAAGATCCATCTACTTAATAAATTAATAGTGCTTTTATTGTGACTGTTTGTAGGAAGCAGAAGCAATCCTTGAGGAAATCCAGCCTACCCCGTTGAAAATCATCGGATATGGTGCAGTAAGATTCTGTTCCTTTTGCCCAATAATAATAATACTATTAATTGTAATAATTATAATATTCTTAGTTTCTTAAAGCTTTCAATTTTGGTTAATTAGTGGGATTACTGTTTTTTTTTTTTTTTTTTAATATTTTTCCTTGTTGGATGTGGGCAGGGTTTCATTGCAAGCATCTATGCTTTAGTAGGTGAGACTTTTTCTGTTTTGTGTTTCATTTCTTTTGTTGGAAGCATGCTACCAGTGACATTTTTTCTCTGCTACATTGGGGACTCAACCTCATGCACTCTACTGATTCCTGCCTTCAGATTCACTACCTCAATGAATTGGCACAAGCTCAAATTTTACACTCATTCAACTGTTACTCACCGTTGGATTGAAATCCTAAAAAAATGATGCCTTCTAAAATCATTAATCTGGAGGCCCATGGATGAAGGGGTTAGGATGATCTAACAGAGTTGAAATTTTGAAGACATATCTAGGTCCAATTCAGATCTTTCGATCCGCCACATCCCCCATGATTGTCATGGCCCCAGGTAGGCCCCACAAAGGGGTCTACACAGAAGGTCCACACCTGAGCATGGCCCATATATCAATGTTCAGCATTTGCTGCTAACATCTCATCCATTTTTCTCCTAGAATACTGCACCAAAATGCTGAAGTATTACAATTTCATAAATGCAAGAACGCAAATAATGCATTCACAGTTGATATTTTGTTGCGTGGTTACATGTGCATTCATTTTAAACAAATGAATTTATTGATGGTTACACATGCCATTCATGTATAACTCCTAGTTTTCTTGACCAGGAATCATTAAGGCTTTGATTCTTAACTTTGGCACATCTGGAATATTCAGTTTAGGTCATCTTTGAGATCTTAAGCTCTTCTTAAGATGATTATGGTAATAAGATGTGTCAAGAGCTCAAGGCTTTTATGCTGCCATGATTGAGATTCAAGCCTCCAATGTTCACCTTTTGTATCTGTAAATGATAATTATCCATGAAATTTATCAGGCATTCTTTCCTTTTGACAATCATCCATGAAGATTTTTGAAATTTGGAAGGAGAGAAAAACAACGGGATTTTGAGAATCTTGAAAAGGATCTGGGTGAAAGTTATAGAATCATCTAGAATCTGCAAATAGAAACAAATTTGCAAGCTTGCATTCCAGTTATATTTTAACCAGAAATGATCATGAGAGTCATCGGTAGAGTCATCTCCAAATCTCCATTTATTTCAGTTTGGTTTGGGCAATGCATGTGTGATTCCATTTTGGTTTAAAGATGTATTGATGTTACATCTCATAGACCTTGTGTGTTTACCCTTCTGTGCCTTGTAGGTCTTTTTTGTTTTTGCTCTGGGCTATGCCTTGTAGTTTGCTGCTCTCTCTAATGCATTTTTAATTGTTACTGCCAAAAAAAAAAAAAAAAGTGGGTGTTTTCATAGCTTTTGATTTTTGAACCTTCTCTCTCCAAAAATAAAAAATAAAAAATCGTGGGAAGCTTCACATTTTATTTAGATCATTCAAATAAGGCTGCACATTGATTTTTTAAGTGGTAACTTTACCTACAATTTAACTTGCATATCTACTGGTTGCAGAATGGGAGAGAACTCTGCAGTACATTGGTCTTTTTGGCCTTGGACAGGTAGTCAGTCTTTCTCGGATTAGTATTTTTTCACTTAACACACATTATCTTGCCCAATAAGATCTCCTGATTCAGATAGCTACATAAAAATCAGTTGGTGTGTGCATGTGTGTATCATCATATTTCTCATTTCAGAGACTGTGTTTGTCAAGGGAAAGACAGAAAATACTTGGAATGGGATGCCTGTTCCCAAGGATCGATTATCATTATATAGCATTGTGCATGCCCTGATTTGGGCTACAATCCAGTAGTTTATACAATCATAATACAGTCAACGTAGTCCTAATATAGTAGCTAATATCTGTACACTTTATTTGGTGTTTGACTATACAAATGGGTTGGGCCTTAGTATAATATTGGGTTTGGCCTGACGGGTCCAGGATCATTAAGGGCCAGTTTGGCAACTCTACTAATAGAGTCAAGTGAAGTAAAGTTGATTTTGAAGAAAGAATAAAATATAAGTGGGTTATGATGGTATTTTGTTTTTAGTTGTCTGTTATGGAATCTTTTTGACTTTTCGTGTGGGAAAGTGGAGTTTTTTTGTATTTTAGTGGATAAAGGTGGTTGTTTTTTGACTTTTTTTTTTAAAAGATGGAGGGAGTTTTGAATTAAAGTGCTTTTGATGTGACATCTTGTCTGAAAAATGGAGGCTTTACTTGACTTTTACTATATTAGTAAAGTGCCAAACTAACCCTAACTGTTTTTAGAAGAATGTGTGCGTGCGTCCATGTGTATACATTTTCACGTTTTCCATGTTGGCAACTTCATTTAAATGATTGCTTGTGCCATCCATTTGTTGAGCAGACTGCTAGTGCACAAGACAAATGCATACATGTGGTCATATACAGTTTTCCTCAAATAAAAGAAGAAGAAAAGAGATCTGTGTTATTCCATCAGCAACTTTATTGAAAAGGGGAAAAGCATTCTGCCAGATGTTTTCTTTCTTATTCAGTTGAAAGTAATAGTCATTCTTTGATCTTGTTTGGATTGAGGAGATCTGATGTCTTTACTTGAAAATGAAAGTACGCATGTTTTTAATGTTCTTAAGCATGCATTGTGAAAAGCAAATTATACAGCTAGTGGATTAGCCCAAGATGGTACATCTGAGACTGATCATTTTATGATGTTAGATTTTTTTTTTCCCCATGTTATCTTCTTTTTCTAAACAAAAAAGTTTAAAAAATATTGATCTTAGAAAAAAGTTCCTTACTTGCCCACCATCTAATTCTTGAGATGTCGGTAAATGCACATTTCCCACTGTTGCTCATTCTGTCGGTTGTACCTTTTTGTAGACTATTTATCGACGGGTTGCTTCATACAAGGACGCCGAGGATTTAAAGCAAGATGTGAGGTAAATTTTATGTCTCAAACCAACATTATTATGATTTGCTTTTGAAGGACTACATATTCTTAGTAGGTTCACTTCCTGAGCCTCTAATAATCAGCAATGGCTTTAAACATGAGTTGGAAAGGAACTATACTAAAAAGAGGGTTGGCCTGCTTTTCACCTGCCAACCCAGATTGATTCTACAGAGTGAGTTCCATTGTTCAGTGATACATCACATTGACGGGACGTGCCTAGCCAGGATGATCCAGAATTCAACGTTAAGAATATCGACGGTGACAACCATTTTTGGTATAACATGTTGACTGGATGACCTAACCAGGATGATCGAGAAATGAATGGTAAGGACATCAACAGTCAGGATGGTTGAGAGAGAGCTTGACATGCAAACTTAGTAGCATTACTTCTGCAGTTTAACATAAGCAAAATATCTAGAAATTTCATAAATCAATTAAAAATGATCCCTTCATATGATTGCAGTATTTTGTGGGAGAGAGTTGCTGTGGTTTGATATAGAAGATATGTTTGTTAATTTGTCAGAAGATTTGCGGTGAATTATTTTATATTTCAAATTTCATTGGTGGTGATGGGATGCTGATTGATGCCCAGGTGTTTTTACTCTTGTATTCATGTTTCTTTAGGCTTTTGTTGACTCCTGTTAGTCTTGGAGCTCAAGCGTTTTCATGGGCTGCCGGAAAAGTAGAACCAAACAAGATCGGATTACCAACATCGCCCTCATCAACAGAGGTTCAAAGCCGGGTTCTACAGGCAGCTGCAAAGCATGAATCTCAACCATCTGATACTGAGGAAGCTCAAGATCCACCTCTTGAATCAGCAACTGCTGGAAATGAGAATCTAGACCTCTCCGAAGCATAGTTTTGAGAATATTTACTTTGAAGTGGAAAATAAGAACACGCACCAGTTTGTTTATCTCCTGATCCTTGTGAAAAATAATAACACGCACCAGTTCGTTTTTCTCCTGATCCTCGTGGGAAAATAACAGTTTGACTGACATCTTCTTCAACATGTCTTTTTTTAATCTGTGACCATATTCAATACCTTTATTGTGTTCTGATTACATGAAAGGCTTTTTTTTTTCCCATTATCTTTCTTTTCACTATATGACATTCCAAATCTTGCATTATAGACCATGAATTTAGATAGATATTGCCATTTGCATTTTCTTCCTAAGTTTGTGTTCATTATTTCTTTGGGTGCAACTTGCAAATGAGCAGTGCTAGAGCTGTTTTGGGTTCTGGCAGATTCAACAAACCGTGGGTGTGTGCCTTTGCTCACATGACTATCATTTGCTGGAGCTGATTTTGAGTAGATATTTAATCCACAAATTGGCTCTTATACATTTGGTGGGCCCATTGACCCACAAACATGCTACATGTTCTTCTTGGTGGCTCCTTGACATGCTTCTGCCGTTGACAGTCAATTGATTGATGACATCTTCAAAGTCCTTGGTGATGTCAATGGGCTGGGGGCAAGAGTAAGGCCTGTTGGATAGATGAGTTAAACTTGTTCCAAGGATCCAATCAAGGCCTTGGAAAAATTGGAATTTTAGGTTGGGCAAAATTTGAGGCCTAGAACTATCCAGTATCCATGCATCGCTCATTGACAGCCTAACTCTGAGCCAGGCCAACCTTTTAGATGATAGATAGGTAACAAAGAGGAATTGCCTTCTCTTTAGTGGGGTATGTTGGCACTTTACTAATATAGTAAAAGTCAAGTAAAGTATCCATTTTTCAAACAATATGTCACATTAAAAGCACTTTAATTCAAAACTCTCTCCATCTTTTTCAAAAAAAAAAGTCAAAAAGCAACCACCTTTATCCATTAAAATACAAAAAAAAAAAAAAAAACCCCACTTTCTTATACAGAAAGTTAAAAACATTCCATAACAAACAATTAAAAATAAAATACCATTATAACCCATTTATATTTTATTCTTTCTTCAAAATCAACCTTACTTCACTTGACTCTATTTGTTGAGTTGTCATAGGATAAACCCAGAATATGGGGATGCCTCTGTGGATAGGTAGGGCCCCTTGGGCACTTGTGCATACACAAGCATATCAAAGGTTTATAGCATTTTAATAATTTCTTGAGATTCACAATGAATAGAGGGCTAAATTTCGACCCAACAGCCATTCTTGGCATTCCAAAGAGGACCAAGGGTTCAGATATTGATGGAGTGTCCCACAAAAGATAAAAAAAATGCAGATCTAATGGGTTGCAATTTTTCACAAATGTCTTGAGAGTCATGAAGAATCAACGGTTCAAATTTGGTCCCCTAGCCGTTCTTAGGGTCGTTAAGATCATCATTCAGAGACTAAGGTTTTTAAGAAATAAAGGCCAAAAAAAAAAAAAAAGGACCGGCAAGAAATATACTGCAGCAGCCCGGGTCAATCCGCGTCAGACACTCTCATCTGTATCAAAAAGCACCATTTTTCAGCCCCACATGAAGTAGATGAAAAACGTCTGATGTCTGGTTGAGACAGACATGTGAGGTGCGCCATCCAAACGCTCTAAATTTCAAAACCATATGTATCAAACCATTTTAAGGCATATAAACCTTCAAAATAGAGATGCCAAACGTGAGTCCGAATTTGATGAGGGAAAACCCAATGGTGATCATGAGTGGACCATTCACGGTCTGCCATGTCACCGCAGGCAGCCTGTCAAGCATCGGGCAAGGGCTGCCTGTGGTGACTTGGCGAACCCTAAGTGGTCCACTCAAAGTCACCGTGCGTAAGCCACTTAAAGGATCCCGATTCCACCTATATCTATACTGGTATGAGGCCCGTGAAAAAAGAAAAATATATATTCCAATATAAAAGTAATATCCATGCCTATCAAAGAAAACAAAAAAAAAAAAAATTTGAAATATGAAAAAAAAAAAGAAGATCTGTACAAGAAACAAGATGAGGGAAGGAATAAGTGAAAGATAAAGATTTGGACTGATTAGGTGAGCCCATAATGATATAATAGTGGCCTAATGGCCAGGAATAAAAAGAAATTAACACCGCTAAGTTATACAAATTTAGGTTAAGATATTAAAGTCAAATTAAGGACAGAGAACATACCAATCCTTACCAGAATTATTGTATATAAAAATCTAAGATAGTAACACCAAATTATTGTATTTAAGTGGGCTAACTTTTATGGAGTGATATTTGATTTGGATTCATAAAAAATAATGCCATTATTTTGATTGGTTTGGATATATTTTATAAGTGCGCTCAATGAGGACATATAGAAGATGGTTCCATTAAGGAGTATCATGAATTTGTCATCGATCCATTGAGTGTTAGGTTATGAAACTTTTAAGCGGGCCAAACTTTTATTGGGTGAAATTTGATTGGACTCATAAGATATGGGGCCATTTATTTTTATTGGATCAAATTTTTTAATGGGCCCAATGAGGAGTGTCTTGGAAGAAAAAACTTCTTTGGGATATTTTTAATTTTAAGAAGTAAAGTATTTGGTATGAATATATTTAAAAAAAAAATTTCTCAATCACTGTCATAATTATTGGGCCAGATGAATATGTGTGGTCCTTGGATCATGCCATATCAGCTAATATGAAAATTCACATAATATATTTACCAAGTTTCACATATCATGACGATACCATTATTTCCAACTCAATGGATTAAAACGGTTTTCCCATTTGAATTATAATATAATAATTCAAAATGGCCGATTGTAGTAAGTATGATAAAAGAGAAATTTTACGGATAATCAAATACCTTAAAAGATTTCGAATGATGTAATGAGACAGGTGTGCCATATGTCACAGTAAAACCTTAAGAGGGAGTGTCACGTGTCGCTGGTTGAGCCTAGCCCGGATGGAAATGAGACTGGTTGTCCCGTCGGACATTTTTTCCATCCACATGGCTTATGAGTCATATGACCGTGCACTGAGAATATCTATGGGGCCCACTCAGAATACTGTAGATCTGATATCATATTAGGGAGTGGACCCAATATCACTGCTGTAAGATATACACTATATATATATATATATATATATATATATATATATATATTATGAAATAGAAATACTCACTACCAAAAAAATATTTTATTTTATTTTTTTTATTATATTGGATGTAAGGAAGTATATCCAAATCTATTCTGATTCTCAATGTAGAGGTCTTGCATTGAAGTACCTCGCCAATCCAACCCATACTATAAATATAGTCATTTTTTGAAATACTTTCGTTGTAATCAAGATTTTGTTGGTTTCAAGTATATTCTACAACCCAGATATCAGGTTTTTTGGTTTCTAATGGTAATAATTTTTCCCCTGTATAAACCCTTTAAAGAATCAAGTATTTCATAGAACCAAAGATATGTTTGGTTAGGAAATTTCGTGAATATCTCCTTGCAAATAAAGTTTAGAATGCGCACAGCCATGAGACAATTAAACACTTACTTCTTACATGAGTCATACTCAATCTTCATGGGTCTCATTCTCGCTTTTAGACAAGTAAAAACTCGGAGCAAGGCATGGGCTAAAATAACAAATACAATATTAAAGAAAAGGTCAAACAATCAAACCTAAATGAATAATCAAATATATATATATATATATATGTAGGAGAGGGGCTCTCCTAAGCTGAAATCGTCTGCGAAATCATCTACATCGTAAAATGCCTCAAGTCATCGTCTCCAAAATCAAGATTAATCCAATCAGAACTGGATTTTCCAGTTCCATCGTGCCTAAAACAGAGATTGTCGGCTTTGATTTGTGAGACGATTACTGTTAACTCAGTATAGGATAACATAAGCTGCATCTTAGGAAAGCCCTGCTCTATATGTAGATATACATATGTAAACTGCAAAGATAATAGATAAATAGCAGTCCAATTTGTTTTAATGACGACAACAATCCAAAGTCTTCAAAAATTTTGCCTTTCGTTTCCATATGATTTTATTGGAAAAATCCTATTAGGCTTTGTGAAGGAACGCCAAAACTACCCTCAAACTCCAATATAGATGATAAAGGCCCCCTCTCCACAGGTAAGACCATGAGCCTAAGTCGGAGCCCAATGTAGTCCAATGCAGGCCAGACACGGGTTAGGCTCGGGCTGGATCAGACCATGAGAAGCCTTTTTCGCCAAATGAGATATGCCGATCCTACAGATGGAAAGTGATCAAGTATGGACTGGATTGATGAGGTTAGCCCATACTCAACCTAAATTGAGGGACGTACGCAGCCACGTACCGCGTCTATTCTTTATATTGAGTTAATCTTCCTCTCGGTTTTAGAGAGCCCATTCCCCACTACCTATTCGGTAATGAGAATCAATTTTCATGTGTAAGGATCCGAACCCAAAAGTCCAGATGATATTGATTTTTTATAGTAGGATTAAATCAAGTGTCGACCCCACCCTATGTGTTCACTTCTACTCACTAACTATTTCATATTTGGTAAACTTATTTTACCGGTGATTTCAAGTAAAGGGATAATTGAAGAGACAATAACAAAAAAAAAGGGATCACATCAAATGATACCAAATTTCAAAAATAACCTATTCCTTTCAAACAAAAAAAAAGTCAAAAAGAGACTCTCTCTCGTGCCACAAAATGACCAACAAAAAAAACTAGGGTTGTACATGGGACGGGCTGGGCTGGGCCGGGCCGGGCGGAGGAATGTCCATGCCCGGCCCAACTTCTAAATTATAAGCCTAACGCCGGCTCAAGCCCAGGTTGGGCCAGAAGTTGCTTGCCCAAGACCGGCCCGCCTACAAATCCTGAAGCACGAGCATAACCTTAGTTTAACTTACATAATAACAAAAAAGGAAAAATAAATCTTATAACGTCCTAGGTTAAAGCTCGACTAGCCTTGTCATATCACCCTATATGAGAGGTCATGGGTTTGAGTCCCCCCATTACTACTCCCTCTCTTATAATTTTATATATATATATATATATATATTTGGGCCGGGCAAGGATTCTGAATCTCAACCACCGAGTCCAAATAAAAAAGTTTTAAGCACGGTCCATCTATAATAACCTAAACCCCTTTGCCAAACCAACGCGGGCCGACCCTGTCCACGATCACCCTTACAAGAAAGAAAAAACTCATCTTAAATTAAAAATTCAAAGGGCCACTGTCTCGCCTTTTGATTTTTCCAAACATTTACTTCCGTTCTCTCTTTGCATTTAACAATTTACTATACTTCACCGGTAAAGTATATTAGCCAAATAAGTGATTTACTGTGTGATTTGATAGCATTGCGTTTAAACGTTAATTATACATGCTTATCCCTCATTGTTTGGTCCAAAGCCCGAACCTGTGACCAAACCATGATGTAAAAAAAAAGGCAAAACATAATGTGAATCCGTTTGTAGTCCTCCACTCATAGGGGAGGAAATCTGGAAAATTACAGCTTTCCGCTGTATGCATGGGCGGTGTAGCTGAAATTCCAGTTTTCTTCCTCTCGGAGAGGAGGAAATCTGGCAAACGCCCAAGTTCCAGCTTTCCTCCTCTCTAAGTGGAGGAAATCTGGCAAATGCCACTTTACCGCCGTTACAAGAAGCGGTAAAGCTGCGTGACTGCCCAATTCCAAATCCTTTCCAAGCCGTCCTTTCCATTTCCTTTAACATTAAACTAGAAACACACTTAAATTTAATAATTTCTTAAATTTTCATTATTAGAAAAAAAATTAATAAAAAAATTTATTATTTTCGAAAATGGCTTCAGTTGTCTCGAAAGTTCTTGCTTATGAAAAAAACGCAATAGAGAAATTAACAAACAGAATCTTTCGTCAATAGGGAAAAGTAATGTGCAACAACATGAATAGGAAAAAAAAAGAATATTTATAAATTTAATAACGGAGGCTGTCTACATTACTTTGGACCCCACCTTAATTATCCAAAGGAATCAAATACAAAGAAATCCAAGTATAGACTATTTTGGACTCTATAAACACTAACTTTTGGGTGGGAGATTAAATAACGGGTTGCCCCGTCGGACCTTTTTTTCCATCCACATGGCTTATTAGTCATACGATCGTGCACTGAGAATATCTATGGGGCCCACTCAGACTACTTTAGATCTGATATCATATTAGGGAGTGGACCCAGTATCACTGCTGTAGGATATACACTATATATATTATGAAATAGAAATCCTCACTACCAAAAAAATATTTTATTTTATTTTTTTATTATATTGGAGGTAAGGAAGTATATCCAAATCTATTCTGATTCTCAATGTAGAGGTCTTGCATTGAAGTACCTCGCCAATCCAACCCATATTATAAATATAGTCATTTTTTGAAATACTTTCGTTGTAATCAAGATTTTGTTGGTTTCAAGTATATTCTACAACCCAGATATCAAGTTTTTCGGTTTCTAATGGTAATAATTTTTCCCCTGTATAAACCCTTTAAAGAATCAAGTATTTAATAGAACCAAAGATATGTTTGGTTTGGAAATTTCTTGAATATCTCCTTGCAAATAAAGTTTAGAATGCGCACAGCCATAAGACAATTAAACACTTACTTCTTACATGAGTCATACTCAATCTTCATGGGTCTCGTTCTCGCTTTTAGACAATTAAAAACTCGGAGCAAGGCATGGGCTAAAATAACAAATACAATATTAAAGAAAAGGTCAAACAATCAAACCTAAATGAATAATCAAATATATATATGTAGGAGAGGGGCTCTCCTAAGCTGAAATCGTCTGCGAAATCATCTACATCGTAAAATGCCTAGAGTCATCGTCTCCAAAATCAAGATTAATCCAATCAGAACTGGATTTTCCAGTTCCATCGTGCCTAAAACAGAGATTGTCGGCTTTGATTTGTGAGATGATTACTGTTAACTCAGTATAGGATAACATAAGCTGCAGCTTAGGAAAGCCCTGCTCTATATGTAGATATACATATGTAAACTGCAAAGATAATAGATAAATAGCAGTCCAATTTGTTTTAATGACGACAACAATCCAAAGTCTTCAAAAATTTTGCCTTTCGTTTCCATATGATTTTATTGGAAAAATCCTATTAGGCTTTGTGAAGGAACGCCAAAACTACCCTCAAACTCCAATATAGATGATAAAGGCCCCCTCTCCACAGGTAAGACCATGACCCTAAGTCGGAGCCCAATGTAGTCCAATGCAGGCCAGACACGGGTTAGGCTCGGGCTGGATCGGACCATGAGAAGCCTTTTTCGCCAAATGAGATATGCCGATCCTACAGATGGAAAGTGATCAAGTATGGACTGGATTGATGAGGTTAGCCCATACTCAACCTAAATTGAGGTACGTATGCAGCCACGTACCGCGTCTATTCTTTATATTGAGTTAATCTTCTTCTCGGTTTTAGAGAGCCCATTCCCCACTACCTATTCGATAATGAGAATCAATTTTCATGTGTAAGGATCCGAACCCAAAAGTCCAGATGATATTGATTTTTTATAGTAGGATTAAATCAAGTGTGGACCCCACCCTATGTGTTCACTTCTACTCACTAACTATTTCATATTTGGTAAACTTATTTTACCGGTGATTTCAAGTAAAGGGATAATTGAAGAGACAATAACAAAAAAAAAAAAAAAGGGATCACATCAAACGATACCAAATTTCAAAAATAACCTATTCATTTCAAACAAAAAAAAAAGTCAAAAAGAGACTCTCTCTCGTGCCACAAAATGACCAACAAAAAAAACTAGGGTTGTACATGGGACGGGCTGGGCTGGGCCGGGCCGGGCAGAGGAATGTCCATGCCCGGTCCAACTTCTAAATTATAAGCCTAACGCCGGCTCAAGCCCAGGTTGGGCCAGAAGTTGCTTACCCAAGACCGGCCCACCTGCAAATCTTGAAGCACGAGCATAACCTTAGTTTAACTTACATAATAACAAAAAAGGAAAAATAAATCTTATAACGTTCTAGGTTAAAGCTCGACTAGCCTTGTCATAGCACCCTATATAAGAGGTCATGGGTTTGAGTCCCCCCATTACTACTCCCTCTCTTATAATTATATATTTATATATATATTTGGGCCGGGCAAGGATTCAGAATCTCAACCACCGAGTCCAAATAAAAAAGTTTTAAGCACGGTCCATCTATAATAACCTAAACCCCTTTGCTAAACCAACGCGGGCCGACCCTGTCCACGATCAGCCTTACAAGAAAGAAAAAACTCATCTTAAATTAAAAATTCAAAGGGCCACTGTCTCGCCTTTTGATTTTTCCAAACATTTACTTCCGTTCTCCCTTTGCATTTAACAATTTACTATACTTCACCGGTAAAGTATATCTGCCAAATAAGTGATTTACTGTGTGATTTGATAGCATTGCGTTTAAACGTTAATTATACATGCTTATCCCTCATTGTTTGGTCCAAAGCCCGGACCCGTGACCAAACCATGATGTAAAAAAAAAAGGCAAAACATAATGTGAATCCGTTTGTAGGTTTTCCTCCGCTCATAGGGGAGGAAATCTGGAAAATTACAGCTTTCCGCTGTATGCATGGGCGATGTAGCTAAAAATTCCAGTTTTCCTCCTCTCGGAGAGGAGGAAATCTGGCAAACGCCCAAGTTCCAGCTTTCCTCCTCTCTTAGTGGAGGAAATCTGGCAAATGCCACTTTACCGCCGTCACAAGCAGCGGTAAAGCTGCGTGAGTGCCCAATTCCAAATCCTTTTCAAGCCGTCCTTTCCATTTCCCTTAAC
Source organism: Umbellularia californica (assembly GCA_028538565.1). Classification (NCBI taxonomy): domain Eukaryota; kingdom Viridiplantae; phylum Streptophyta; class Magnoliopsida; order Laurales; family Lauraceae; genus Umbellularia; species Umbellularia californica. The sequence goes on from JAPQWN010000009.1 coordinate 45,707,514, forward strand.
ATTAAACTAGAAACACACTTAAATTTAATAATTTCTTAAATTTTCATTATTAGAAAAATATTAATAAAAAAATTTATTATTTTCGAAAATGGCTTCAGTCGTCTCGAAAGTTCTTGCTTATGAAAAAAACGCAATAGAGAAATTAATGAACAAAATCTTTCGTCAATAGGGAAAAGTAATGTGCAACAACATGAATAGGAAAAAAAATAAAAGAATATTTATAAATTTAATAACGGAGGCTGTCTACATTACTTTGAACCCCACCTTAATTATCCAAAGGATTCAAATACAAAGAAATCCAAGTATAGACTATTTTGAACTCTATAAACACTAACTTTTGGGTGGGAGATTAAATAACGGGTTGCCCCGTCGGACCTTTTTTTTCCATCCACATGGCTTATGAGTCATACGATCTTGCACTGAGAATATCTATGGGGCCCACTCAGACTACTTTAGATCTGATATCATATTAGGGAGTGGACCCAGTATCACCGCTGTAGGATATACACTATATATATTATGAAATAGAAATCCTCACTACCAAAAAAATATTTTATTTTATTTTTTTATTATATTGGAGGTAAGGAAGTATATCCAAATCTATTCTGATTCTCAATGTAGAGGTCTTGCATTGAAGTACCTCGCCAATCCAACCCATATTATAAATATAGTCATTTTTTGAAATACTTTCGTTGTAATCAAGATTTTGTTGGTTTCAAGTATATTCAACAACCCAGATATTAGGTTTTTTGGTTTCTAATGGTAATAATTTTTCCCCTGTATAAACCCTTTAAAGAATCAAGTATTGCATAGAACCAAAGATATGTTTGGTTTGGAAATTTCTTGAATATCTCCTTGCAAATAAAGTTTAGAATGCGCACAGCCATGAGACAATTAAACACTTACTTCTTACATGAGTCATACTCAATCTTCATGGGTCTCATTCTCGCTTTTAGACAATTAAAAACTCGGAGCAAGGCATGGGCTAAAATAACAAATACAATATTAAAGAAAAGGTCAAACAATCAAACCTAAATGAATAATCAAATATATATATGTAGGAGAGGGGCTCTCCTAAGCTGAAATCGTCTGCGAAATCATCTACATCGTAAAATGCCTAGAGTCATCGTCTCCAAAATCAAGATTAATCCAATCAGAACTGGATTTTCCAGTTCCATCGTGCCTAAAACAGAGATTGTCGGCTTTGATTTGTGAGATGATTACTGTTAACTCAGTATAGGATAACATAAGCTGCAGCTTAGGAAAGCCCTGCTCTATATGTAGATATACATATGTAAACTGCAAAGATAATAGATAAATAGCAGTCCAATTTGTTTTAATGACGACAACAATCCAAAGTCTTCAAAAATTTTGCCTTTCGTTTCCATATGATTTTATTGGAAAAATCCTATTAGGCTTTGTGAAGGAACGCCAAAACTACCCTCAAACTCCAATATAGATGATAAAGGCCCCCTCTCCACAGGTAAGACCATGACCCTAAGTCGGAGCCCAATGCAGGCCAGACACGGGTTCGGCTCGGGCTAGATCGGACCATGAGAGGCCTTTTTCGCCAAATGAGATATGCCGATCCTACAGATGGAAAGTGATCAAGTATGGACTGGATTGATGAGGTTAGCCCATACTCAACCTAAATTGAGGTACGTATGCAGCCACGTACCGCGTCTATTCTTTATATTGAGTTAATCTTCTTCTTGGTTTTAGAGAGCCCATTCCCCACTACCTATTCGATAATGAGAATCAATTTTCATGTGTAAGGATCCGAACCCAAAAGTCCAGATGATATTGATTTTTTATAGTAGGATTAAATCAAGTGTGGACCCCACCCTATGTGTTCACTTCTACTCTCTAACTATTTCATATTTGGTAAACTTATTTTACCGGTGATTTCAAGTAAAGGGATAATTGAAGAGACAATAACAAAAAAAAAAAAAAAGGGATCACATCAAACGATACCAAATTTCAAAAATAACCTATTCCTTTCAAACAAAAAAAAAAAGTCAAAAGGAGACTCTCTCTCGTGCCACTAAATGACCAACAAAAAAAAGTAGGGTTGTACATGGGACGGGCTGGGCTGGGCTTGAGCCTACGTTAGGCTTATAATTTAGAAGTTGGGCCGGGCATGGACATTCCTAATCCCAGCCCAGGCCGTCCCATGTACAACCCTAGTTTTTTTCTTTTTTTTTTTGGTCATTTAGTGGCACGACAGAGTCTCTTTTTGACTTTTTTTTTGTTAGAAAGGAATAGGTGATTTTTGAAATTTGGTGTCGTCTGATGTGATCCCTTTTTTTTTTTTTTTGTTTATTGCCCCTTCAATTATCCCTTTACTTGACATCACTGGTAAAATAAGTTTAACAAATAGGAAATAGTTAGTGAGTGAGAAGTGAACACATAGGGTGGGGTCCACACTTGATTAAATCCTACTATAAAAAATCAATATCATCTGGACTTTTGGGTTTGGATCCTTACACATGAAAATTGATGCTCATTATCAAATAGGTAGGGGGGAATGGGCTCTCTAAAACCGAGAAGAAGATGAACTCAATATAAAGAATTGACACGGTATGTGCCTGCGTACGTACCTCAATTTAGCTTGAGTATGGGCTAACCTCATCAATCTAGTCCATACTTGATCACTTTCCATCTGTAGGACCGGCATATCTCATTTGGCGAAAAAGGCTTCTCATGGTCTGATCCAGCCCGAGCCTAACCCGTGTCTGGCCTGCATTGGACTATAATGGGCTCCGACTTAGGCTCATGGTCTTACCTGTAGAGAGGGGGACCTTTATCATCTATATTGGAGTTTGAGGGCAGTTTGGGCGGCCCTTCACAAAGTCTAAGGGAATTTTTCCAATAAAATCATATGGAAACGAAAGGCAAAATTTTTGAAGACTTTAGATTGTTGTCGACATTAAAACAAATTGGACTGCTATTTATCTATTATTTTTGCAGTTAACATATGTATATCAACATATAGAGCAGGGCTTTCCTAGGTTGCAGCTTCTGTTATCCTAAGCTGAGTTAACAGTAATCATCTCACAAATCAAAGCCGACAATCTCTGTTTTAGGCACGATGGAACTGGAAAATCCAGTTCTGATTGGATTTATCTTGATCTCGGAGACGATGACTTGAGGCATTTTACGATGAAGATTTCGCAGACGATTTCAGCTTAGGAGAGCCCCTTTCCTACATATATATATTTGATTATTCATTTAGGTTTGATTGTTTGACCTTTACTTTAATATTGTATTTGTTATTTTAGCCCATGCATTGCTCTGAGTTTTTACTTGTCTAAAAGCGAGAATGAGACCCATGAAGATTGAGTATGACTCATGTAAGAAGTAAGTGTTTAAGTGTCTCGTGGCTGTGCGCATCCTAAACTTTATTTGCAAGGAGACATTCACGAAATTTCCAAACCAAACATATCTTTGGTTCTATGAAATATTTGATTCTTAAAAGGGTTCATACAGGGGAAAAATTATTACCATTAGAAACAGAAAAACCTGATATCTGGGTTGGAGAACATACTTGAAACCAATAAAATCTTGATTACAACGAAAGAATTTCAAAAAATGACTATATTTATAATATGGGTTGGATTGGCGAGGTACTTCAATGCAAGACCTCTACATTGAGAATCTGAAGAGATTTGGATATACTTCGTTACCTCTAAAATAGAAAAACAATAAAATAAAATATTTTTCTTGGTAGAGAGGATTTCTATTTCATAATATTTATATAGTGTATATCCTACAGCAGTGATACTGGGTCCACTCCCTAATATGATATAAGATCTAAAGTATTATGAGTGGGCCCCATAGATATTCTCAGTGCACGATCGCATGACTCATTAGCCATGTGGATGGAAAAAAAGGTCCGACGGGACAACCTGTTATTTAATCTCTCTCCCAAAAGTTAGTGTTTATAGAGACCAAAATAGTCTATACTTGGATTTCTTTGGATTTGAGTCCTTTGGATAATAATTAAGGTGGGGTCCAAAGTAATGTAGACCGCCTCCGTTATTAAATTTATAAATATTCTTTTATTTTTTTTCCTGTTCATGTTGTTACACATTACTTTTCCCTATTGATAAAAGATTTTGTTTATTAATTTATCTATTGCATTTTTTTTCATAAGCAAGAACTTTTCAGACGACCCAAGCCATTTTCGAACATAATAAATTCTTTTATTAATTTTTGTCTAATAATGAAAATTTAAGAAAATATTAAATTTAAGTGTGTTTCTAGTTTAATGTTAAAGGAAATGGAAAGGACAGCTTGGAATGGATTTGGAATTGGGCACTCACGCAGCTTTACCCGCTGCTTGTAACGGCGGTAAAGTAGCATTTGCTAGATTTCCTTCGCTCAGAGAGGAGGAAAACTGGAACTTGAGCGTTTGTCGGATTTCCTCCGTTCCGAGAAGACGAAAACTGGAATTTCAGCTATATCGCCCATGCATACAGCGGTAAGCTATAATTTTCCAGACTTCCTCCCCTCTGAGCGGAGGAAAACCTGTAAACGGATTCACATTATGTTTTGCCTTTTTTTACATCATGGTTTGGTCACAGGTCCTGGCTTTGGTCCACACAATGAGGGATGGGCATGTATAATTAACGTTTAAACGCAATGCTATCAAATCACACACTAAATCACTTATTTGGTTGATTTACTTTACCGGTGTTGTGAAGTGAATTGTTAAATGCAAAGAGAGAACGAAAGTAAATGTTTGGAAAAATCAAAAGGCGAGACAGTGGCCCTTTGAATTTTTATTTTACGATGAGTTTTTTCTTTTTGTGAGGGTGATCGCTGATGGGGTCGGCCCGCATTGGTTTGGCAATTGGGTTTAGGTTATAATAGATGGGCCGTGCTTAAAACTTTTTTATTTGGACTCGGTGGTTGAGATTCAGAATCCTTGCCTGGCCCAAATATATATATATATATATATATATATATATATATAATTATAAGAGAGGGAGTAGTAATGGGGGGACTCAAACCCATGACCTCCCATATAGGGTGATATGCAGTGTTTAAAATATCGGCCGATACCGGTTTGTATCGGCCGATACGAACCGGTATCGGCCTAGACCGAGCCGATATTTTACTGTGATATCAGTATCAGTATTGTATCAGTCAATATCGCCAAAATATCGGTTGTAACGGCCGATATGACCGATACAGATGAAAACTTAAGGGGAAAAAAAAGAAAATGATGAGGAAGAGAAAGAAAACTATTGGTAGTGATTTGATGCATTTGCAAGAAAAAAAAAAAAAAACACATAGACCTAAGGAGCAGTTATAGAAAAAAAAAAAAAAAGAAGTAGAAAGAAAACAGAGAGGAGAAGATGTGGTATAGTACCTGTTGGGCGAAGCTCCAGCCGCCAGGCACCCTCTGCATCCACCTATCATCGTCTCCTCCTCTCTCCCTTTCTTCCCTCCTCTTCTTCCCTTTTCCTCTTCTCTCTTTCCCTCTTCCTTTTTCTTTTCCTTGCGTTTCTGCCTCTGTGGAGAGGAGGCTGGAATTGGAAACGTCAGATGTCAAAACCCTTAGAAGGGTCTTTTAACTTTTTTGTTAGGTTGTGAGTCTTGCACCATAAGTCCATAGTATAAGTCATGTGGGCTCTATTGTGGCCCACTTTTTTAAACGGTTTGATGTAAATTTTATTTCAATTATGGCCAAATTTTAATCGAGTAGAAGATGGGTCCATGAACAGGGGGTCAATTTAACAATGGGCATTAATTAGCATAAGGGGCCATATTTAGTGATCTTTAATTAGAATGAAATTTTGTAAAGCCTCTAAGTAGATTATTTTTTTCCTTTTTCTTCTTGGGCAATTTAGGTTTTCTTATCATCAATCTAACACTGAACCTATTTCTATTAAAGCAAAATCTAACCAAGAGCCATAAGAAAAGTTAACAATTTACATTCTTTTATAAATGAGCTCCCCATGGAGCCTACAACATTCCTAAAAAAATCTGAACATATTTTCTTTCATTTTAAAATACGAATAGGGCCTACTTATGAAAATAATCTAAACCAAACAAATGGCTCACATTAAATGGTCCCTCAATAAATTTTAATCAAATAAGAATTAGGCCTAATGTCACATTGATCACTTATAAATAGAGAAATAAAATATTAAAGAAACACCCTTGTTCTAATTGTTGTGTTTAACCAAAAAAAAAGTGTTCTACAGTAATGAATCTAATAATGGATCTACGTCCTACTGATTTCTTTTTACAAAGCTTATATAAGGGTGATGGTTATTGTAAGAAATTTAGATATGTGTTATATTGATGAATTTATAAATTATAATAATGGGCTCAGAGATTATATATTATAACTTTATATTTTAACAACTAAAAATTTAAGCAGCGCGCGATACAAGCTGTCATGAGTTAGGGGGATCGATATTTTGATTTATTGTTGTTGCTAATGTTAAGTGGCATTGTTTTCCTGTATTTTCTAATATTATGGATTTTTTGGATATTTTTTTCGGATTGAAAAAAAATTTCACACCTCGATGACCGCGACAGACCGATAACCGCGACCAATATCGATATCATATTAGTTTTTCGGCCCGGCCGATACCGCTACCGAGACCGAGATTTTAAACCATGGTGATATGACAAGGCTAGTCGAGCTTTAACCTAGGACGTTATAAGATTTATTTTTCTTTTTTTGTTATTATGTAAGTTAAACTAAGGTTATGCTCGTGCTTCAGGATTTGCAGGTGGGGCCGGTCTTGGGCAAGCAACTTCTGGCCCAACCTAGGCTTGAGCCGACGTTAGGCTTATAATTTAGAAGTCGGGCCAGGCATGGACATTCCTCCGCCCAACCCAGCCCGTCCCATGTACAACCCTAGTTTCTTTTTTTTTTTTGGTCATTTAGTGGCACGAGAGAGTCTTTTTGACTTTTTTTTTTGTTAGAAAGGAATAGGTGATTTTTGAAATTTGGTATCGTTTGATGTGATCCGTTTTTTTTTTTTTTGTTATTGTCTCTTCAATTATCCCTTTACTTGAAATCACTGTAAAATAAGTTTACCAAATAAGAAATAGTTAGTGAGTGAGAAGTGAACACATAGGGTGGGGTCCACACTTGATTAAATCCTACTGTAAAAAATCAATATCATCTGGACTTTTGGGTTCAGATCCTTACACATGAAAATTGATTCTCATTATCGAATAGGTAGGGGGAATGGGCTCTCTAAAACCGAGAAGAAGATGAACTCAATATAAAGAATTGACACGGTACGTGCCTGCGTACGTACTTCAATTTAGGTTGAGTATGGGCTAACCTCATCAATCCATTCCATACTTGATCACTTTCCATCTGTAGGATCGGCATATCTCATTTGGCGAAAAAGCCTTCTCATGGTCTGATCCAGCTCAAGCCTAACCCGTGTTTGGCCTGCATTGGACTACATTGGGCTCCGATTTAGGCTCATGGTCTTACTTGTGGAGAGGGGGCCTTTATCATCTATATTGGAGTTTGAGGGCAGTTTGGGCGGCCCTTCACAAAGTCTAAGGGAATTTTTCCAATAAAATCATATGGAAACGAAAGGCAAAATTTTTGAAGACTTTGGATTGATGTCGTCATTAAAACAAATTGGACTGCTATTAATCTATTATCTTTGCAATTAACATATGTATATCTACATATAGAGCAGGGCTTTCCTAGGCTATAGCTTATGTTATCCTAAGCTGAGTTAATAGTAATCGTCTCACAAATCAAAGTCGACAAGCTCTGTTTTAGGCACGATGGAACTGGAAAATCCAGTTCTGATTGGATTTATCTTGACTTTGGAGAGGATGACTTGAGGCATTTTACGATGTAGATGATTTCGCAGACGATTTCAGCTTAGGAGAGCCCCTCTCCTAGATATTTATATTTGATTATTCATTTAGGTTTGATTGTATGACCTTTTCTTTAATATTGTATTTGTTATTTTAGCCCATGCATTGCTCCAAGTTTTTACTTGTCTAAAAGCGAGAATGAGACCCATGATAGACTTATAGAATAAAAAAAAAAAAAAAGAGCTACTTACCTTGTCCTACGCCAGCTCAATTGGTCTGGTCATATCAGTTTCTGTGAGAGAGCATGGGTTTGAATTCCCTATTACTACTCCCTCCTTTATAATTATTTGTATATTTGGGCCGGGCAAGGATTCTGACTCTCAGCCACTGAGTTCAAATAAATAAAATATAAGCATGGCCCATCTCTTATAACCTAACCTCATGTCCGACCCAAAGTGGGCGGGGCCAAATCCACGAGCACTCTTACAAAAAGGGAATTTCTATTTGCACCCACCCACTTTGCTGAGCTAACCCACATTTTAAAGTTTTTTTTAATTACAAGAATACCTGTACGTGAATTTCCCTAATTACCCTTGCCTTCATCTTCCTCTTCTCTCCAAGTCATCTGCTTCTTCCTGAGTTGATTTTTTCTTCTTACTCACTTCATCTTCCTCCTTTCTTCAGGATTTTATCTTCACTTCTACTGCACTTATTTCCCTTTAACAGCATTATAATTATTCTTCTACTCCTTCTCATCATCATAAAGGCCCCACTTTGGAAGAACTCATCTCCCAATCCATCTCTCCATTTCCTTATATAAGCTATCACATCTCCAATCCGAGGCACCACATTGTGTTTTAGAGAAGCTATCTATATTATGGACAAGCAAATGACCATATATGAAGAGAAGGTATCATTTTTTTGACACATGCTTTCATTTTTTTTTCTATTCGCGTCCTACATGGATTTGTAGAGCCGCGCATCACATGTAATGATTGATGATTTGAAGCCGTGTAAAGTGTATTGCACGGCTTCGGATTTTAAGTGTATTGCACGACTCTATGTTTGAATGTGCACGGATTTGCGTTTCCGTACAGAACGTGAATGTTGTTTTTCATTTTGCATGTCAACCATCACTGATTTCCCTTCTCCCCTCTCCCATCCCTTCCATTCAATCCCAATTGCAACCTACACACTTCATTCCATTTGCATGCACTCAATCCATTTGCATTACATATTTATTTAGTTGGAAAAAAGATTAACAATGAAGAAAATCAAAATGGAAGAAGTTGAAGATGAAGAGGTACTTGGAGAGATGAAGATGATTTGTCTTTGCTCACGAAGAAGAGAAGATGATTTGCCTTCAAAGATTTCACTCACTTAAGGCTCAGAAATGACGTCGTTTTCTCAATATTGACGGAAATGAGGAAGAACGGCAGAAGAAGAAGAAGGAAGAAGAAGGGCATGTCCGTAATCTTCGGTAGGTGGGTTCACTAGAAAAAAAGACTTTATATTTTTGCAGTGGGTGAGCTCAATACGTGGATATACCCATCAAAGTGGATGGGTACAAATAGAATTCCCCCTTTAAAAAAAAGAAGCACTTTTCTTTACTAATTAGAGGTGGGCCCGGCCAACTAAGTCGAAGGCCAAGATCAGCTAGCGATTAGCCACGTGTAACTGGAAGTATCCCTCCCTACGTGTCCTGCGCTGTTGCATTCTCGATCTCTCGTCGGCACAGAAAAACCCTAATCCTCTGATCAAAACCATTTCTTTCTGCTCTTCTTCTTTTTCACGCGAATCTGTTCTTCCCTTTTCCTCTCTTTCTTTGTTCGTCGAAACCTAATCTCTCATGGAATCAGGTATCTCTCTTTCTATGATTTCGGTTTCTCTTCTCCAAATCTTGTTTCCTCTCTACAAAAACAGTTAGTTTTGTACTGGGTCTTCATTTTTTTCGGATACAAATCACAATCTCTAGTTTTTTTGGAGTTAGGGATTGTGATGAGGAATCCAGGTGATGTTTGATTTCATCTAGAGAAAGAAATGATTTTTAAGGATTTTTTTTTTGAAGAATGTTGTCATGGATATGTTGTTTCCGTCCTTCATATGTCGAAATGGTTTTAAAGAAATCAGTTTTTTGGATGGATATGGTTGTGGTTATGGTTTTGCAGTTTTGGGTCATTTAGATGAAGGTGTTTTTTTGGTTTGATTGCCATAGAACTGGTTTTCTGTTCTTTGTTTTGATATGAAAAGTAAACAGCTTCAGATTTGTTGGTTGGGAATTGGGAGTTGGAATTTGGGGTTGCTAGTTTGGTCCTGTCTTCCCCCAGAAAAAGAAAAGATTAGTGAGCTAAGCTGAGTCTCTTGGTTTTTTGATAGATGGGGAGAGTGTTTCTGGTATGAATTCTGGAACTGTTTCTGAAGTGGGGTGGTACATACTCGGACCGAATCAGGAACATGTTGGTCCATACACCTTTTCGGAGTTGCAAGGTGAGTTTAGAATTTTGAATGGGTGGTCTTACAATCGTACTAGTTGTATTAATCATGAAAGGCACTATCTATTTGCATTGGATACTTGTAGTCTGCAGCAAATGTGGAAAATCCAATCAATGAACACTCTTTCTTTGCACGCTTACGTGTTTGTATTCGCACATCCACATGACCATTCTATCTAAGCATCATATGTTGGTTTGGTTAATGTGGATTTTGATGTCATCAGGGCTGTATCCTTTGGCCTTATTGGTTTTTCTCACTGTATTCAACTAGTTATGCAGTTAGTATCAAGCTAGCGAAAACCTTGGAGGCTTTTCAATGCCCCTTTACTTTGAGATGCCTGTTTACAGATTCATAGGTCTGTCCATCTTGGTTGTTGTGACATGTGACTATTGCTTCTCATCAAGCAGATTGCATTTTAAAAAATGATGTAAAATTCAACCATCGTGACATTAGCGTCATTTCTTGGGAAATTCCAACCATGCCAATAACACCAATTGTTCCATAAAATATTGGGGGTGGTTGACTGGTTTAGAATTAAGCCAATCCTAGATGATGGAATAAGGTGATGATGATGATATGGTGATGACAACTATGATGGTGATGAAGGGCTTGTTCCTGGTTTGACATGCTGTTTGAGTTGCTACATTTAAGATAACAGAAGCATATCACTTGTGATAAAAGATTATATGTATTTTTTTCCCCTCATGTCTGTCTTATGTTGTGCACCACTGCATCTACATATGCACATGGTACCAACAGGAACAACTTAATACTCTAGTTGACTGGCATAGTGGCATATTATGAATGCTTTTTCTCAGGGAATCATGGACCTGTGTCCTTTGCTTACATTTTCCTTATTTTTCAGTTTTGTTGATAATATCTTGAGGTTGGTAGCGTCTTTACTTTTTTGTATTTAAAATCTACCAGTAACAAATAGCATGGTTTCAGGGTACTTTTTCCATCTGTATCGTGTTCAAAAGTTGAAACTTCAAACTTCAAATGCTCTAATGAGCTATTGAACGATCTACTTAGATATATCTGCTTCACATGGGCAGAGCATTTCGTGAACGGGTACCTCTCCGAAAATACACTCTTATGGTCTGAAGGAAGAAGCGAATGGATGCCCCTCTCCTCGATTCCTGAATTGTATACAGTGATGTCCTCATGGGTGCCTAATTATTCTACTACAGGTGAATACTTCTCCAGGTCTTGTTTTGTAATCATCTAGGAGAATGTAGGGATCTTACAATCCAAACTATTTTGCAGGTGCCTCAGACAATGATGATGATTTCGTCAAATGGCAGGAGGAGGTCAGAGAGGCAGAGGTTGAAGCGGAGGCACTGAAAGAGAGTGCTGCATCAGGTGATGTTGGTGGATTAGATGAACCCAAGCACTCCGTAGGTAACGGCACATTAAAGGATACAGAGACGGATGCCGATGACAGGCCCCTTACTCCACCAGATGGTGAGGAAGAATTTACTGATGATGATGGAACGACTTACAAGTGGGATCGTGGTCTTAGAGCATGGGTTCCTCAGGTTGGTTTTTTGGTTTTTCATCTGCAGAAGCATGATATTTTGGTTCTGTTGTGCTTTAATATCACCTGTTTTGTATTAAAAAAAGTATTACCTGTTTTGGTATGCTTTTATATTCATCCTATCATATCTTCTACTGTGTCAGTCATGCTAGCTATTGGATTATTTCTTGATCTTTTTTCTTCTGTGCAATTCATCCCTGCTTGTTTGTTCATCTTTTGATGGCTCTAAAGCTTTCTTATGCATTGCAGAAACTTTGTTATAATGCGCTCTTTGTTTCAATTGTCTTTTCATTCTGGATATTATTTAGCTTGGGCAGACGAAGGTTTTGTCAGATTGGCAGTAAGCTATACAAACTTGTGATACTTTAATATGACTTAATATTTTGAGTGAAAAGTAGACCTCAGGAATGTTGTCCTGGATAAATGGAGTAGGACTCAGATGATTATGATGATGGGTTTTCCTTGAATGAGTGTGCCCTTCAGACTGTTCACTATTTTTCTCTGTTTCTAAGTTGTAAAGGGGCTCTAATATGTGTCTTTTATTATCCTCTATACTTGTACTCATGGTTGTTTTTGCTCTTAGTTAACTAGATTTACTTTAGTGCATTTTTTTTTCTGCAAACATTCCTTAGAATTTGTGTTAATAAATACATGTATCTCATTAATTTTAGGTTCTTGCCATTATGGTTGCCTTTCAGTTTGTTAATTTAGGAGGGGTTTACGCTGGCTTATTATTATTATTTTGAATATGTAATTTTCTAGGATGACTCATTTTTGAAAACCGAACAATATGGAGTAGAAGATATGACTTTTTTAAAAGAGGAGGAGGTCTTCCATGCAATAAAGGCCGCTGAAACTGCCATTGAAGAAGAAATGAATGCTATTGCTGAAAAAGTGGAAACCAAGCCTGGGATGAAAAGGAAGTTGCCGGAGAAGCCAGCAGAAAAAAAGGTTTTCCTATCTGCACTTTATTGTAATGTTGCTGATTTTTGTTATGCTTGTTCTTTTGTTTCTGATATTGCATTTGTTATAGTTTTCTTCAGCTTGTTATCAGATGGCTATGTGATCGGATTTTTTTATATTTGGTATGCATTTTGGGTGATAGGGATGAGGCAATCTATCTTTTCTGAATCCTGCGGTTCTGTGAATATATGCAGAAGATGCGCACTTTTAAAAATTTGACGACGAGTGTGCTGACACATTTGAGATCTTACTTTAACAGGAAGCAAATAAGCCGCCAGATAGTTGGTTTGATTTGAAAGTCAATACACACGTCTATGTTACAGGGTTGCCTGATGATGTTACCTCAGAGGAAGTAAGTTTAAGTCATTATTTTTCTGACTTGCTGTTGTCACGGGATGCTTGTCACGGGATGCTTGTCTGCGTTCTTAGGTTCCTTTCTGAAGTCAGTTATGACACAAGATTAAGGGATATAAAATGAACATGGTCTTTTGTTATTATTATTACTACTATAATAATAATAATTATTATTATAATAATAATAATAATAATTATTATTATTATTATTTGGGGCAAAGCAGCACACTTTAGTTTCTATTGTGCATTTAGTATGTTACCAGAGATGATGGTTATTTAATATTTAAACAATCTCGGCAGATAGTGGAGGTGTTTTCAAAGTGCGGCGTTGTAAAGGAGGTGAGAAGTACATATATGTTGATGCCTTTAACAGCAATTTGTAGTAATTGAATTTATTTATTTATTTTTGTCTTGTTATTTGTCCATGCTTGCCATTGCAACAACTTTAATCTGTTCTGTGAATTTGTTCATTGCCCATCCTGTATCCCTTCCTATGGTGGAGAAGTTCTCCTTCAATATTTAATTTCAAAAACTGCTCAGTGATTTGAACCTGGAATGTAAAGTTGAAACAATGAACACAGCAAATTCATTCACACAGCAAGGACAAAACAAACCATTAAAGGTGACTACTAAAACCCGTGAATGTAAGATTCTAAACAGCCGTTCAAAAGAAATTTGCACTCCATGAAAGAGACTTTGGTTGCTGTACCTTATTGCCAAAGGTTGCAACATGGGAATTGGGATTTGGGAACCCTTCTGGTATGCTTTCCTTAGGCTCGTTGATATCCAGTGGGTCTTCTTGTAGTCTTTTTTATCCCTTTTGGATGGATGGGTTTCTGGTTCTTCAAATGGGGCAAATTTTATGGAAAACGTTTTCTTCTTTTCTTTTCTTTTTTTTTTTTTTTTTTTTTATATATATAACAGAGGGTGTCCCATTCCTTTAAGCCGGACTAATCCCTACGGGCCCAGGGGGAGCCCCTGTGGCTAGTGTGGTAGTGTAGTTTCGACCCCTTAACCTCCAATTTTATGGAAAATGTTGTCCCTTGATTTTGGATAGAATGTAATAAAAGAACATGTATAGGCAAGGGAGTTCTGTGGAATGCGGTGTTTGAAAGGATCAATGCATCTCTGGTCGATTGGAGCGTCCAAGAAAAGGAATTTTGGGGTTTCCCACGATTCTATGATGCATGGATACTTCAAACCTGTTTTATCGTATCCGATACTTCACTTTCATGTGTAAAATCCGTTTCCTCGTCATGTCCATGGCTTGTCCATGCTGTATCTGGGCATCATAGCCCACAATTTGGTCTTCATAGTATTGGATTGCTTCTTTATATTCATGCCCCTACCCCCCGCCCCCACTGGCCCCGCCTTTGAATTTAGGTGGGCACTCAAGAGTGCCTGCTTCCTCCGGTAGGGGGATTTCAATTGAATGTTGTTGGGAGCTCTAAAGGCAACCTGGGAAAGGTTGGAAGTGGGCTAATTGATCGCTGTCATGGAAATATTGTTTTGTCCTTCCCCGGTTTAGTAGGGAGGGAGACTCCAATAGAGCCAAGATCATGGTGCGATGGTGGGCCTCCATCTTGTAGCCATTGTGATGGTCCACTAGTACTAGCAAAAGTCAAACCTTAGATCCTGGTTGACTGCCGAGCCCCAATGAACTCAAATCCCAAACTCTTAATCATAGCTGAACCTGCCCGTGTGTAGCAGCCGGTTGCGCTCGCCTCCTTTTGATCCCTCTTCTTAATCATAGCTGAACCCTGATGACTGCCAAAATCCTTGAAGTTTAAGGATTTGATCCATCAAATCCATTGGCCAATCAGATCTGGAGCCCTCGATTAGGAGTCAACTGTTTTTTTCTGATTTTGAAGTATCTGGTTAATTGCTAAATCCTTAGATCAGCTGCTAATTACGGCCTTTGCCCCCATGCCAAAACACACACCCACACCCCACATGCACACAGTGCTTCAGATCCTCTGATGAATTCATAGAGGCCAATTTCCAAGCCCTAGGTCTTAGTTAACTTCCCCTGGGCTTGGACGACACTTGCAGGACTCCATTGGCCCCTGCCGGTGCTTCATTGACCTTCTCAGCACTCCATGGACCCTCACTGGTGCTTCATCAACCTTCGCTGGAGCTCAGTCAACCTTTGATGGGGTCAGTCAACCTTTGTAGGGCTTTGGCAAGTTGTTCTACCTTTTGGATTGGGTTATTAGGTACAAACCATCATGATAATATCTGATCTTCTTATTAGGATCATGCAAGTATCGAGGAAAACCTCGAATAGTCCTTAGTCTTATAATTGGGTTTGCATAGTTATGCAAACGCTAAGAGTTATCTTGCTCTGTATCAACCTGATATTTAGAATAAAGAGAAGGAAAATGGAGAAGGATTAGGGAGATCTCTCTCTCTCTCTCTCTCTATATATATATATATATATATATTCTAGATATCAAGTTGATATCAGAGCAAGAAAACTCTTATCGTTTGCATAACTAGATGGTTCATGTATCATACCACAAGACCCCTTTTCCTATTTTTATATCGAATAGTTGGTATCTAAACTCCATAACTAAGACAACTAGAGCTTCTAAACCTATTATGAATAGACTCCTAATCCCTTATTATCCCTTATAAACACCAGAGGGACCATTTACATTAGATTCCGAATTTACAATAGATTCCAAATATGCATTTGATGTTGTAATCCTTTGCCATCCACCTTGTGTTTGATCCCTCGTCCAGGTTCAGACTTCCCTTTGCAGCCCCTCTGCTATTGATCTCTTTTTCAATTAATAAAATGTTTCTCTATCCACTTCTAGATACACACGTAGACCCCTAATCTCTTGGGTCCGCATTAGCTGCACTTCTTAAATTCCGTGCCTTTGAGAATCTCTGTTGCTTAGAGTTTGCATCGCATCTGATATTCGTTCTACTATTTCAGTATTAAAAGCTTTGGAATAGAAAGAGGAGCAACATTTCAAGCACCTAAACTACATTATTTGTTTTGGAAACAACTTCCCATGGTGCAGCACATATTGAATCTGATAATTGACCTTCTCAGTATTAACAGCTTTGAAATCCAGAAAGAGAAGCAGCATTTATATCACCAAAACTGTAGGTTACATGTTTCATCTCGAGGGCAATGGTTTCCCAGGTGATATTGAATTCTGAAAGAGGAAGAAATAAATCCTCTTCTAAAAAAATTTGTTGTCTCTCAGATGAAAGATTTCCCTCATACCTTTTCTTTTTCTATTTTATTTTATCAATAACTATGAGAAGTTCAATTAGATAAAGGTGAATTATGAAGCGAAGTGAAAGACAAGGGTTGGAGGAATAAAAAATGAACTACATAGATCTATGGGTGTATCGCATGGTATCAACGAGATACTAAAGTGAGCAACTTTCACATAATAGTTTGTTTCTCTCCAAAATAACCTGCTGCTCAACTCCCTATCATCTCAGCTAGCTATTTTTTATTTCTTGCATCATCAAATTGACCTGGAATTCTTCAAGAATGGTGTCAAATTTTGCTGTTAGCATGTGATGTGAGCTCTTTTCCCCTCCATACGATCAGTTGGATGCAAGGTCTGATAATCAGATTGACTGTTTTACATTTGGAGCTCTTCTATTCTAGATTGATTATCATTTATGGCCCTTTCTAAAGCTAATCTGTTGAGCTCATTTTATATTTCTCTTTCCTAGGAACATATATTTCTTGTATAGGAGGTTTTCTTTTTTCTAGTTTGTAACAAGCAACAATTACATTAAGAGAAAAGCCAGTACAAGAAGACAAACCAAGGGTATAAGAGATTATACCCTATGGCCAACCAAAAACAAGCATTAACTATGAGTTTATACTTTATACGGGATTGTCCTTGATTCATTTGAAATAATTCACTATCTTGTCTCTTATTTATAGTGGTTTTCATTTAAAATTAACTATGAATTTATTCTTGCTGTTCCAAACAAAAAACCGTTTTCTTTCATGTCATATTGCGTTTACCTAATAGGCCAATGCAATTCCTTGTAGGACCCCGAGACCAAAAAGCCTCGTGTGAAGATATATTTTGATAAAGAAACTGGTAAAAAAAAGGGGGATGCGCTTGTCTCGTACTTGAAGGTACTATTATAGTAGCAATCATCATCACATTGAACATGTTGGAGGAAGAATTCAGTCTGTATTAATGTTCCGGTTTTTGATATGCCAGGAACCATCTGTCAGTTTGGCTATCCAGCTTTTGGATGGGACACCACTCCGTCCTGGTGGGAAGATTCCTATGTCTGTAAGCATAGCTAAGTTTGAGCAAAAAGGTAATGGTTTCAGTACTGACTACTGTGAAATTTGATATCTATTTCACCCTCTAACATCTAAAAGATGAAAGGTGATTCAAATTTGTTATGTAAATGAAGTTAAGGTGTATAACAAGACTCCATTGGACTACTTTTGAATTCTCTTCACAGGGGATGCATTTATAGCCAAGCAAATGGATAAGAAAAAGAAAAAGAAACTAAAGAGGGTTGAAGACAAGATACTTGGCTGGGGTATGAACTTCAAAAGACTTCATATGGTCAGATTTACTATTAGCAGATGGCTTTAGTACGAAAGAAGTATATGCTTGTTCAATTGTGCTCTTATAAATGTTTAGATCCAAAATTAATGAACTTTCTTGTTGGATGGTGTTAGGTATAACCTGTTAATCTATTTGAATTGTATTACTCTGTTTTCAGAATAATATATATCTTCCCTCCATTTAACTGGTGTAGCAGCCATAGGCTGAAGTGCATAAGAGGAAGCCCATGTTGGAGCCCCCCCATGACCCGATCCAATTCCATGGGCCAAATAAACCATAGGGTTTACTGTGACTTGTGCACAGTATTCCATGGATCAACTAGATTTCCTTTTTTTATTTTTTTTGAAAATGGATCAACTAGATTTTCTTATTGTTGTGTCTTGTTAAGTTCAGTAAGAGTTCTGTTTAAATGAGGATTCTATTTTATTTTAGTTGTTAAAGGTAGAGGGAGTTGTAGTTAGTTTAGAAGTGCTTTGCTTAGTTTTCAAAACAGCTGTGAGCAGCAAGTGGTTGATTATGTTTAAGAGAGGGAAAGTATTTGACTTTCAAGCAAAGTCTTTCAAGTTTCAATTCTTTATATTTGTAAGCTTGCTGCACTTTTGAAATCAACTAAATTTCAATAGTTGCTCTCATTGAGTTTTACATTTGGTGAAGACTTAAAACATACCCAGTGGCAAAGACTCCATTGGATCCTCTAGGTGCAGGAGTCTAGGTACTGATCAATGGTTGAAAATCACGGTTATGGTGGGCGTTGGGGGTCACGGCTGGTACTGTGAACTGATATACTGCAAGCGTGAAACTTTCAATACCCCCAAAAATTCTAAAAAAGAGATAAAAAAATACTGACCATTAGAAAGCCTTTTTTTTTTTTTTTTGGGGCACATCATAAGTAATTTTTGGTCCCCCAAATGCAAATAGGTCTTGTATGTCTGAATCATTGTTTATTTGAAACCATCCAATCTGTTAATTGTTATGGATTCCATCACATATATATTGGGATAGAACATCAAATTGCATTGGCCGATAAGTGATGGAATCAATAACAATTGACAGATTGAATGGAGTGAGATGGATGTCTGCTATGGACAGGCCATCAATCTCTGTGGATTGTAAATAGCTCCAAACACATACTGGATTCTAAGTGTGTCTCGCAATGCAGAGGGGCCATTTGGTTCAATGCATTGATGCACATTAATGTAAATCTGGATGAGTTGACACCAATTGAACGTGATGGTGGCAAGCATAAGTAATAGTTGCTAATTTTTAGATATTCTGAATCTGTTTGCACAGATGTGCCTGGATTGTTTTCATGGGCTAATGTAATTGACATGCCTTTTTTTGGGGGTTTAGTTGGTGACATTGAAACATGCACATCTCAACTTTCCCTTTATATGGTAATGTCATGATGTGCATTAATCATGATATATATATAGGGAGATGCTCTTATGAGAGATATCTCTCACCTTATATGAGAGATAGGATTGGGGGCCCTCACATTTAAGTTGTTGGCATTGGATATGGATGTGAGGGCCCCCACCTTACCACTCATATAAGGTGAGAGACATATCTCATAGGAGCATCTCCGATATATATATAGGGGGGTCTTCATATGCATCCATCCCTCACCAAAAATGGTGAGGGACACCCCAAAAGGGGAAGTTTCAAGTACAAAAGTGAGGAAGTACAAAGGTGTACTTCCTCACTTTTGTACTTGAAACACCCCCAAAAGGGGTGTCCCTCACCAAAAATGGTGAGGGATAGATGCATATGAACATTTCCCATATATATATATATATATATATATATATATATATGGGTGCTCTCTTAATATATCTTGATGTGCCATATTTGTTATACCTCTTAACTTGATTCAAGTTCTTTGTTAGTTTTGTCCTTTGGGATGCTAATCTATTCCCTGCTGCATAACAGGGGGACATGACGATGCAAAGTTGACTATTCCGGCTACCATTCTTCTTTGTCATATGTTCACACCCGCTGAATTGAGGGTAGATTTTTATTCTTCTGTCTTAATCCAATCTCTGATTTCATAAAATTAATGTCTTTTTCATTGACTTAGCTGAATTAAAGTTGTATTCATTGATTCCATCCCGAGTTTTATAACCTAAAAATGAGAAATAGTAAAACACAACCATCTGGACTTAAAATTCTTTTTGCCTCCGACCCATCTCATTGGGCCCTACTCTGACAACCTATATTGATGGTCGATGGTTGGATAGTAAGATTGTCTATGGCTAAAAAGCTGCCTTCATTTGTTTCCATAGCCATCTCACAAGGGGCCTTAAAAATAAACCTCTGGAATAATTCTTTGATCATTCATATTGCACTCTCTTGATTCCCTGGGCATGATCATTGAATCAGTTTGAAATTTTTTACCGAATGTGATGAACATTGTATTACGCCTGTCTGACAATTCACCTTTCAAATAAGTGGCTACAGTGAGCCTCACAAGGTAGGTTGGATCACTATTGTAGTCCAACCGCTTAGATTTGATCATTTCTTAGTCAATATATTTTTGCAATATGACATTTTTTTCTATTTTTCTTTTGACATGTTCTGTGAAATGTATGTTCTGCTAATTTTGTCATCTTCTGATATTTACAGAGCGATGCCAATCTTCTCTCAGAACTGGTGGCAGATGTTGAAGAAGAATGTAGCAAGCTTGGTCCAGTGGAATCAATCAAGGTGCGCACAATATGTAACATCCACTCCTAATTGACAAGAGCCCCATAGCACGCTTGGAAGATGCTCATTGTAACAACACAAGGTTGCGGGTTCAAGCAATGTTACAGATAAATTAAGAGAAAGAACTCCTGATTGTTGTTGGAAGGCCTTCATTGTTTCAACCACGAGGTTGTGGGCTCCAGTCATATTACTAATCAATTAAAAGAAGACACTTTGATTGTAGTTGGAAGGTGCCCAATACCTCGACCATGAGGTTGTGGGTTTGAGTCATGTTACTAATCAATTAAAAGAAGGCACACTCTGATTGTAGTTGGATGGTGCTAATGTCGCAAACACAAGGTTGTGGGTTCGTGTAATGGTACTAATAAATTTAAAAAAAAGGCACTCCTGAGTCCTGATTGAATTGGAGATAATTAAACAGCCTATCCTTATAGAAGGAAGAATGAAAAAAAAAAATGATATTCAATTATTAGTAATTTGATAGTCTGACTCCAATTATTAGTAATTTGATAGTCCGACTCCTATAAATCACCCATGTCGAAGATTTCTCTCTTGTAACCATCACATTGTAATAATATGGCTCTGGAGAGGCATTGTCACAAATATGATTACTGGGGATTTGAATTAATATCAGTGGGAGATGATATCAGTGTTATGCTTTTTGGTTTTTATTGGGATAATTTTGGGAAATATCAATGAAAAGAATAAATCTTAAAACTGGTTTCTATAATAATAACAGAACGAAGAGGTTTTCATGATTTTTTTCCCCTCTTGGGTTTTTAGTTACATTGCATATATTTTGATATTAGCCATAGTTGGAATTTATTGTTTCATTATCTGGGAAATAACTCTTCGTGAAATGGTGTGATGACATTTCTATGGTTCAAATGTTGGTGGTAATTGTGTCACAGGTGAGAGAGGTAGTGACTTAGGGCCTATGCTTGAACTTTAAGGTCAAATAACAAATCTTGTCAAGCCTGATCCTGAGTCTTGCCTACAAGACATGACAGTTAGCCTGGGCAATTCCTGCTTATTTAACTGGTTTGTCTACCTTGATAGTGGTATGAGCCTAAGACTTGGTCTCATTTTGGCTGTCTTGGCGTGGCCAGTTTGAACACTGATGGTGAGGGTGCTCTAGCCATTGAAATGATTCAGGTTAAATGGTCAATTGACTAGAAAAATTATTTTGTTTTTCTTTGGGTCAAACCTGTGTAAAACTTGATGTTGCATTCTTTCATGAGACAAGACATAAACCGAAGATACTATTGCTGTGGGTTATGTAAGAGTACATTTAAAAACACTCCGTAAGTCATGAATTTCGACGCCTATTAAAGATTGAAATATGATGTAAACTTAAATGAAACACCTCTTTTGCTCATTATGCCACCCCGATATTCATGATTTTTTTTTGACGTGGAGATTTGATTTGTTGCATGCTGTTGCATATGGAATGAATGCTACACAGTATAGTGAATTTTTATTATAAAAACAGGATTTTTAATATGTGGTATTGACAATCTACTTTGGTTTTAGATTTTAATAATTTTTTGAATTGTATAATATTTTAATGTTTTGCCAAGTGAGACTTAAGCATATTAAATGACAAAAGATTATTGCAATATGTTGGTGGGAGTTTGCTATTTTTGATGCGTGAGGTTCTGGTTCTTATATGCAGGTTTGTGAGAACCACCCACAGGGCGTTGTTCTGGTGAGATTTAAAGACAGAAAGGACGGTTTGAAGTGCATTGAGTTGATGAACGGGAGATGGTCAGTGATCTTGACTTTATGAATGCTTTTTGGAACTAGATGAATTTATAGGATATTTTTTCATTGTTTTTTTCACCTCTGATAGGACAAAATTGCTTACATTTGAGATTTCGTTGCTTATTATGGATAGTCATCATACAGATATGATACGAACATAGCTAGAAATGAATTTAATGATCCTCATAGTTTCTCAATACTTATTTTTTGGCAGTGCCTTTAATTTGCTGTTGCAGATGAAGCTCCTACAAAACTTGCTCCTTAAGCATTAGACCTTTCAAGCCTAAACCTGCTAACATTGTATAGAGACAAAACCATAGCACTAGATAAAAAGATGAAACTCTGAGGGGTAGATCAGTTGGCCCAGGACAACGGTTTGCTCCTGGAGATTGAGGGTTCGAAGCTGCGCTGTTACACTGGGGCCACAGGGGATTTACCCGGCTCCCCTTGGACCCGAAGGGATTAGTCCGGCCAAAAGGGCTGGGATATCCTCAGATATAAAAGTTAATAAAAATGGAGTTCTTTGTGAAACGAATGGACTCTTACCATAAATACTCTAGCCTTTACCCTAACTTTCTGTAGATGGCTACTTGCAATGGACATCATAATCTCAAATATAGAAGTATGGTATTTATGAGATAATTACTTGACATGGGGGGTCATTATGCTCTGAAGTCGTGATATGCAGTTGCATTTAGGAACAGTTTAACTGGAAAAAGGGTGATAACATATTATCTCCGGAGCTGCATTTTTTAGGCGAGTGTGAAACCATTATAAAAACACAGTTGGTGGTCTCAGTTACCGGCTCAGCAAGTCATTACAGATACAAACTGCATGCACTACACATGCATGAAGTTAAGAGTTGGGAACGTCGGGTCCCACATTTATTAACAATTGCATACTGCAGATGTCTAGACTTGGAGAGTTGTTGACCAATTGTAGCCACTTTTAAAACTATTCCATAAATGCACGCATCCATCTTGTCCACTCCCTCACAAAAACTGTATCTGGTATCAGTGAGTGCAATTGGTCAGTTTGTCCTAGGGCCTTTTTTTTTTAAAATCAACATGTACAACTACAATACAGGGAAAATCTCGAAAGCCTTTGGTGCCCAAAGCTGATGCTCAAATTTGTTGTCTGTTGTATAGTCTAAAACGCTGACTGCTTATATTTATTTTTTGTTCTCTTTCTAGGTTTGGCGGTAGGCAGATACATGCCACTGAGGATGATGGAACTGTCAATCATGCCCTTGTTCGAGATCTTGATGAAGATGCTGCTAGATTGGAGCAATTTGGTGCTGAGCTTGAGGCTGACTAAGCTCACATCATGTGATCTATTTAGCCGCATGTAAATTGCTAGTTGAGTTCCTATTTGTCAGATATCCTGTATGTAGTAGTCAGGTGGTTGACCAGCAGTGGCAAGATATTTGAGTTTTCAATACCTGTTTATGGATTCAGGCATCCTGTGCTGTGGATGCTGATTGCTGCTTTTGAACTAGAGATTGAAATACTGGCCTGCGTAACAATTTCGAGGAGTTGCAACATTTAAAACACCAATTGCCATGCTTATTTTTGTTGGTCATATCTTTGTTAACTACAACTGTTAGATTCTGCTCAGAAGTGTCTCACCAATAGCCAGATAATCAGACCACAGAAAATTGGAGCCATTTTTCTCGATCGAGGAATCCTCTTATTGCACAACTGTGCACTTGGTGATTAAAAAAAAAAATCATCTTGCTGCAGATCTAAATCATGCGAGTGTTACTTACACCTTGCTTAAAACTGAGGGGCCTGTTTTGTTTGTGTGGAATGAATGCCTATGAATTTATGTTAAAATGGTTTCTAGCAAAGGAATGTTAAAAGAGGTGAAAGGTGAAAGATGCAACGTGGAAGATGTAGATAGTACCTGACTTTTCTACTGAGATGATGGCTGGTTGTTCATTTTCCGCGTGAGGGGAGATTATCGGACACTCAAATCTTCACCTCTATTTCTTCAATTTTGGCCTTTGTGGTGGCAGTATGTTTCTTAGAATTTCTAGGAATTCAATTTCAAGCTAACAAGTGGGCCCTTAGAACGAATTTGTGGCCCATTTGTGTTCAGGGAATTGAATACACAGGAATTTATGATCAAATGGGCTCCTACAAAGAATTATTGAAGAGGTGAGGGTTGAAGGATATTCCATTTCTCTCCTTCCATTGAAGGGGATATCACTTGATATTTTTTTCTGGATATACATCTTTTTCCTTAAATTTTAACTAATTTTGATACACTAGCCTTAGGAATCCTAGGAATCCATTAACATGTAACAAACTGGCCCTAAATGAAAATCGTGTTCACTTTCCAACAAAAAAAAAAGGAAAAATGAATTTTGATGACTAAAGCAGCCCATGTTAGTGGCTTTCACCGGATCAAGGTTGAAGAATAACTTCCAACTCAGAACCTCACCAACTTGCATTGATCACACCGTTGGTCCCCTATAATCAAGACCATTGCTGCCAAAGAGGAATCACTTCCCTTTGAGGGGAATTGAGTTTCCTAGTAGCTATGATAAAGTAATTGAGGTTACATGGCTTGACCTGCCGCTTATATATATATAGGGGTTTTTTATTGGGGAGGAATTAATTAAAATCAGATTGTAAAGATGATGGTGTTGATGGCTCTCTCACACAGACTTAGTCTTTCGGATTCCAGAAAACATAGGCTGATTTTGATGAGGACCCATTAGTTAGAATTTGAACATCTCAAAATAAAGGAGGTGGCCCACATTCAGATTGATCAGGTCTAATCTATGCGGTCGTTCTAAATCTGGTACAACCACTGTTGGATGATTTATGAATTTCCTGTGAATCTAAGAACTAGCGAATTTGAACTCTCCTATTTACCTGTACCTCTCTCTGGTATTGTTTATATCAGATCTCAGTATTAGAGAATCTACTCTCTCTCTCTCTCTCTCTCTCTCGATAAAAAGGAACTTCACTGAAAAAAGGGGAATAAAAAAAATGAATTTATGAATTTCTCTAAGATAGTAACTTAAAAAAAAAAAAAAAAAAAAAAAAAAACCATCTAGAATTGAATATGTGCTTAAGCCTTGTTTTAGAGTATAAAATTATTTGGACTCTGGTCAAAATTGGACCCATGCGAGCATCGTGGGCATGTCCACCCACTATATTTGCAGAAATAAGTATTTATAAAATATATGTGAATTTAAAAAAATTGACTCAAAATAGAGTGATAAAAGAAGCTATACATACATGTTGAGCAACTTTGGTCAAGATGACTCATAAAAGGTTGCCAGACGGGGGTTGTAAGCCATTTTATACAAATTTTTCTAAAACTATTTAATTTAATAAAAAGAATTGCATCTGTCCAATTAAAAAACTTGAATCCAAAAAAATGTATATTTATCAAAGAGAGGAAAAATTGAAAAAAAAAAGAAACTAAAGTGAAGACCCATCAATCGCGATCATATAATCTCTTGTAAATGAAAGTTCTTACCCTAGTAAATTAAATCATAAAATAGTGAGGCTCTATCTATATCTCCACCTTAAGATCCTTCTTCGATGGGACCGCATCGAATGATGATCTATATTTCCACCTTATTTTCTTGACTACTTACCTTATCTAACTCCAAGGGGCAGCTCAGTGGGCCTAGGACCACGGTTTGCACCCAGAAGTTATAGGTCTGAAACTACACTACCACACTGGGGCTACAAGAGGAGTTTATCCGGCTTCCCTCTGGGCCCGGAGGGATTAGTCCAACCAAAAAGATTGAGAACCCTCCGATGATGATTATAAAAAAAATTATATTTTTTTAAAAGAAAAGCCCCCCTTTTTTTGTAACCCAGTATCCCCAAAAGTGTGACTTGTCAATTGGTAAAAAAATATTTATTTTCATGATTGATGAGAATCTCTCCCTTTCTTTCTCCATTCAAAAGCTTCTCATCTCTTGCCTACTGTTTTTTTCTCTTTGAAAGTGAAATACAAATTTCTTTCATGGAAGAAACCTCCTCAACTCTTTCCATCCATCGTGACTGAAAGAAGTTCTTCTCAGTAGAAAACCCAGGTGCTTTTGTAGATTGATTTGGTTTCTTATTCCTCTCTCTCTCTCTCCACACATTTACATATGGGTATTTGAGATTTGGGTTGTTTCGCTTGTTGTGCACCCTAAGAATTTTTTTTTTTTTTTGGTTTGGATTAGGTGACTGTGTTGTTAATTGCAATACCATCTTTGTTCCTTCCAAAGAAGAAGAAGTTTAGAATTGAGAATGATAAAAACAGAAATCACTGGGTTTTTTTCTTTTCATTTTCAGTTTTAGGAACTCAAGTTTATTTTTCTTGATCTTTGGAAATTGCAAAGTTAACAGGTTTTATCTGCAAAAGCATCAAGCCCCATAAAGAATTTTGGTTTTTGGCATTTGTTTCATTGATGATTTTGATTATTGGGTACTTGTTATTTTTGTAAAATCAAATGTTCCTGTTGGAAGGGCTAATAGATTAGGATGCTGTATTTGATTGTTCCTGAAAAAGGGTGATACCTGGAAGCTCTTTACTGTGCAGTGCATGCTGTTTTAAGGGCATTCTACATTTTTCCATGCGCTAGTCAAGAATGCCCTGTATGTGCCCTTTTGTGTTGTATAACAATGTTTATGGTCTCTTCTAGGTTGATTGGGTTCTTTAGATATGGAACATGGTTTGGTAATTTCTGCCTTTAAAAAAAATTTACTTTTTGTTTATGGCATCTCTTGTTTTTTTCTCAGCACTTGTGTTCTGCAGGTCAATTCAGATTGAATCTTCTCTGTTTCTCTGTCAATTTTCTTCATGGCATTGTTCTTCATTTTTTTTATGGGTTGTGTTAGTTATTTCATCCCTAATTGATTCTCTCTCTCTCTGTCTGTCTCAAAAAAAAAAAAAAAAGTTTTCTAAGCTTTTAGTATCATGGGCAAGATGGGAATGAATCTTTCTTCCATGCTGCTCCCTATACCTTTCAAGCATATTTATATACCTAAATGGGTTAACAATCTACATGGGTTCCAGAGTAGGGTTTATCGAATTTGTTTAGGATTGTAATTTTGCACTTGCAATCTGGCACTTGTACTTGACACCAAGTTTTTCAAATTCATTTGGGTTTTCCTTTCATCAATATTGGTTTGTGTTTCTGACTTTTATTTATTTATTTTTTCATCTTGTTCAGTTGTGACTAAAATCATTGGGGTGAAAGGATCACACTTTTTCAAGAAAGAATATGGTTCACTTGTTTTTACTTGAACCCCCGTTGGGTGATGTTGGAAATGAAAATGCTGCACGAAAGAAGATATCTCTTCTGCAAGAATTGGAATCTATCATTGGGTCAGTGATTATGTCAGGAGGCCGATCCGAGGCTCGCTTGTGGCTCTGCACCACTATTTCATGCATAAGATCACTTACTCCCCACAATCAGTGTGAGCTATTTGTCAACCTCTTGAGATCTAAACCAAAAAAGAAGTTTGTTGCCGCTCGACTTGTGCAGATGATTTTTGAGAAAAGACCACAAAAGGCGGGTCCTATCATAGCCAAGAAAAGTTACATGCTTGAGAAATTTTTTGAAGGCAAGTCCTCATACTTCATTCATTAGTTTGTTTTCCCTTCATCCATGGCTGAATCTCTCTTTTTTTTTTTTTTGGAATGGTGCATCTTTTTTCATCATTGCTTCTATTTCTACAACTATTTTTACACTATATATATATATATTGTAATAGGTAAGACTATCATCCCATCTTCCATAGTTTCCCTTGCAGTCTCTCATTATGAAATCATTGAAAATTTACTCTTTTCCTCTCATTATTATGATTGCACTCAGCAAATATTTCTTCTTATGTAGCGACTCTTTGTGTTACCCATGATGATGACTCCTAGGCCAGACATCAATGGTGAATGTATGAAGATTCCATTCATCATTGGATCCCATCACATGTTCAACATGTCACGCTAGTTGGAAAACCATAACCATGGGATTTTCCTATTGGATTTGAACCACTGACCTATTCTACATTTATTCATGCCTTTGGCGATTACAGGTAGAACAATTACAATCTGATAACTGCTTTTCTTCAAGAAAATAATAATAATAACAACAACTGCTTTTCCATGATATTCTTCATCTGTGTTAGGGCTCATTAGTTGGGTAATGCAATGATGAACTTGTATGTATGGTGGATGAATCATCATTATCATTGATCCCATAGTTCATGTGCTTATTTGAGAATTTACTATTGAACCAAAAACCACCTTATTTTTGTGGGTCTACAATATATATACTCTGGGTGTAAATTTCTATGGTCTTCGTTTATACAATTTATATGGCTTGGATGGTATTCTTGCGTTATATGGTTGGTTTGATAGTTGTCGTCAGGTCTATGCTGATTTAGCTTCTAAAATTTTGTCAATCAATACAAGTGCTTTCAATTCTCATGCTGTTTGTCTAAGGTCCTCAATGCTTAATTTTTTATTTTATTTTTTTTGAATGCTTAATGGTATCTTAACCTATATATATTCTTTTTAATGAAATTCAATCCGTGAATAATTCAGATAAGTGTCAAACTGGGCTTGGGCTTGGGCTTGTGGCAGTTCATTGGGTAGGTTAGGTAGGCCAGGTGGCCTCAAAAATGGGCCAAACCCCACATAAGAACCATGCAGATAGTTCTCATCTGAAATTTTTTTTTTTTTTTTTTTTTTTTTTTTTGTGTGTATTGTGACTGTAATGTGTTTATACTTATCTGTTGTATCTTCCTTAATCTTTAATATAATGCTAACGTTGGAGATAAAAAAAAAGTGTTATCTACATGCCTTTGTAATTCAACTTCATACATTTAATAATGTATCTTTAATATCTTTCGAACACCATCTTGCAACTGAATATGGCAATCGCAGCATGTTAGGCGGCTACATGACTTTGTTTGACATTTACACTTGTTTGCTGTATCTTAGGACTAGTATCTGGATAGTTTTCATAATCATACATTTCTTCATCATTTGGAATGCAGGAAACCCGCAACGCATATTACAATGGTTTAGTAATTTTTCTGTTGCTGGTGAAGCTGGGCACAGAAAAGGTGCCAGAGCACTCTCACAGTTTGCTTTTCTGAACCGTGACATTTGCTGGGAAGAACTTGAATGGAAGGGAAAACACGGACAATCTCCTGCAATGGTTGCAACAAAGCCTCATTATTTTCTTGATTTAGATGTACTTAGAACAGTGGAGAACTTTCTTGAAAATGTTCCCGATTTCTGGTCATCAGATGAGTTTGCAGAATCTCTGAAAGATGGAGAAATTTTGCTCATTGATAAAAAATTCTTCGTAGATCAATTTGTGCGTTTGATGTATGAGGAGAATTCAGAAGATGTGTGGGAAATGATAAATGAATTTTTGATGGAGACACAGTTCTCTATTCTATCTCAGCATCTTCTCATATTACTTGATGAGCATGAGCTTTGTGCTTTCTTGATTTCCCTTTGCAAATTTCTCCCCACAAGGCTAAACTGTTTGGATGTCTCTTCTCAGTCTTACTGGCTTGAGATAGTGCTCTTGACATGTAATGATCATGCATCTATTGATGAATTGCTTCTATTAACTGCTGTTATTAATAAAGGTCGCCAGCTACTACGCGTCATACATGATGACGAGCATGTGGAGGAAAAAGGGAAAATTGAAGGGCTTCTATTAGATAGTGGCAAGGATTCATGTGACACGGATCATTGGGCACTCATGCAGAGATGCTTAAAGATGAAGAAGACAGAGGCAATCAAATTTCTTGGGCTTCAGTCATGGGCTCTTCACTATATCCTGTCGAGAGAGTGCACGACCCGGGAATCATGTGAATCAATGTTTGCCAAGAATGGCATAAGTTTTCAGAGGTCTGATAGCTATTCTTTGGTACAGATTGATAGAAATTGGTCTGATGTAGATGATGGGGGTTTAATTCGACATAGACGGAAGAAAAAAATGAAAACTAGTAAGAGGAAGAAGTACGATCACGATGACAGCAGTGGTGATGAGCTGTGGAAGTTTGAAAGGTCAAGTGGATGGCAAGATTTGAAGTCAGGAGGTGGAAGCTGGTTGCTATCAACTGATGGTTATTCATGTTCATGGAGCAGTGTAAGTTCATTTTGCCTTGATCCATTTCTGCTTCTGGTGCTCTTCTGGTTCCTATTGATCTCTCATAACCGTTTTCGTATAACAATTTGCCAATGGTTTTTAAACCAGCTTGCTTGATAATACATTAATCCTACTTCATTACTCACAAGAAAGTTCTAAACTCTTGATTGTGTTTTTGGGTTTTTGAATTGTTTTCCAAATTAAGTGAACTCTCTTATGACATTCAAAGTTACTGGTGTAGATTGATACTTATAGAACCAAATCAAAGTTAACTAATTACTCGAAATACAATTAAGTACATTTAAATTCAAGAAATTGGGTTATAATTATGTCTGTGGGAAAGGATGCAAATTACAATATTGATTCCCTTAACTCGAGGGGTTGGCAAAATCATTTTGATATATTGGGAATTTGGGACCATTTGCCCTTTGCTTTTTGATGATTGGATATTATGGCTGATTTTTTCCACGCTAAAAGGGATATTTTTGAAGTCGAAGAGCTTGACTGACTACCTACTTAATTCCAAACTTTTAAGACTTGGCTATTAGAAAGCCTCATATTCAAGGAAATGCATTCTCTTTGTTGTCTGTGAATTTCCTATCATACCAAGATGAATCTTTTATATTGATTTGGACTTCCAACCTTTTTATTTACAACCATCTTTGACTCTGTTGAGGTCCATTTATGTTTGTTTGTTGATGGCCTCTGGTTTCTTTTTCTTTTGTATTTGCTGCATTTCCTTTTATTTTGTTAGGACTTGTTTGTGCGACGGCCAACGAGCAGATTCTTTCTTTAAAAAAAAAAAAATAGGAGATGCAATTTTTGTATATTCTTATCCCTTAAAAACCACCTCTGTTTATGTGTTATTTTATGAGCTGCGAAGGGTATTTTGTCCAGATCTTATTGTTGGAGATAATTCTATCAGCCTGTGATGAAGTTGTGAGAACGATATCTGCATTTTCTATTGATATCAAAAGTGATTCTAAAACTCAGCCGAATCAACTTTGACTCTGCTGGCTTGACTCAGGCTGGGTCCCGACTCTTAATTGAGTTGAATCAAGGTCCAAGTCCCCTTTTTAAAAGCAAATCGGTCAAGTCCCTGTCCAATGAGTCTGAGTCTGAGTCCAAGCCGGCCGAGTCCCATTGTATAGTTTCGTTTCAATGTTTATTGGGCCATGGGTGACTCAGTATGACTAGACCAAGTCGTATGCGACTCGGCCAATTTGACTCTAGAGAGACTGAGTTGGCCCCCTAGTCCAAGTTTCTAAACCTTTTTAAAAGATGTATTTCGTGTATATAATAGATATATGCATTTGGATGTGGTCCTTGGTGTATTTACTGCAGGTTTTTATAATGGATGTGGATGTATTTTTGCAGGCAGATTTACCAGAACACATCAGTATGCACTGCTTTTCTACATGGATGAAGTGGGTTTGTTCCAGATGGAGTTCTTAGATTAAATTTCCTTAAGCAGACGATTTTATCGACATTGGCCAAAGGCAAATGAGCAAATTGACCTCTTTCTTACTTGAAAGCATATAGCAAAAGAGCATGCTCCAGCTTTTGATCAGTTTCAAGAAATACACAATCTCTTGAATTTGCTTCAGGGGTTTATTGTTTGTCAATGAAGACTTTGCAGCTGCAGGCCATTCTTTCTGATTGGTTTCCGGATTGGCTTGATGGAATCAGTCACGGAACTGGGATTTATTTGCTGACTGACCTGCATTTCATGTATGTATTTTAAATGGTTAATATGAGAGGTCAGATTCTGTAAGATACTCCCTTGCTCAGCTTCTTGAATACTTTCAAAATTACATGCCGGGAGAGCAAGAGGACATGGTGCTTTTGAAATGAAGATATTCCCTTGCGCGACAACTTTGTGAATCCTTCATAACAAAAATATGTCGCAACAGAAGATATCTACAGGCTACTATGCTTGCACATGCTGTGCTTGCTTTCGAATTTTGAACTGCGAAACTGAAGAATCAGGCATTCTAGAAGTGGCAGGAAATGGAGACAGCATGCGAAAATGATATGTTCAGAGGAATGGCACAATGTATCATCGCTTCCAGACTATATTCTTCCCCGCAATGTGAGGTTGTGGAAGGAAATAGAATGCATTTTCATGGCAAGTCCTATTCCGGGAGACATTTTTCTTTGACACACTTAACAGGAGCAATGGGCATATCCCAGAGTAAAAAACCAAAAAGAAGTTCAAAAAGAAAAAAAGAAAGGAAGGAAGACCCTGTGCATGTGGATAGCATCCTTCTGATGGGTTTTGGAACACAGCATTTACAACCAGGGTTTTTCTCCTGTAGATACTTTCTCATGCTCTTCTTGATGACATGGACTGTTGTAATCAGGTTTGTGTCTGGTACAAACAGAGTAGTGGATTAGTCATTTTAGTATTCTGTTAAGTGTCTGAGAATCTTGATCTGCAAACTTACATATATAGGTTTTGCAAATTAGTTCCTCTCATGAAGCAGTGAGTGATAAAATCTAGGCGCTTGTGAGGACCCTATTTAAATGTAATGGAAAGGTCTCATTGTGGATATGATTTTGCAAAAAAAAAAAAACATCTCAATCTGATCATCACAACCATTGATTTAGGGCGTTAAGTTTTAATGGTTCCTTAAGTCAACATTTTTTATGAAGTTCAATCCGATGGTGAATAACTTAGATTAGTGTCAAAATAGGGTAAGCGTGGATTCTTTGGTGATTGGTGAGTGTGAAGAGATTAGATTAATCACGAGGTCAAGTGGTAAAAAAGTTTCCTCAAGTCATCGCAGAACAAAAATCATATGAGGATGTTCACAGGCCCGGGCTTGATCAGTGCCTAGCTTGCTTTGGTCTGTGTTAGTCTTTGGTTTTACTACTAGGGCTGGGCTTGGATCTAAAATTTGGGCTCTTGGGCTCATTCAATATCTATTAATGGCTTGGATTAAGTGATGAAGAGCCTGGCCCATCCCGAATAAGCAGTGCTTGTAGTTTAGTGTTTGATTTGGCCAAAGAAGCAATAGAAATGCGCACAATTGACTAAAGTGGTGGGGCTTGGGCCAGATATATTTCAAGAGGGTGGGGCTTAGGCCAACCACTTAAGTTGGACTAGGCTCGAGTGTGGCTCATCGTTGCCCAGCTTGGTCCGTGAACATCTGATCGTAACTAGCCGAGCTGCAGTATTCTTTCATTATATTCATAAATACAGATCAATTAAACATGTTTATGCCCGCTGGCTTATATGCAAAGTATCCAATTATACTATATTAAAGAGGAAGGTTTTGGTTTTAATTTTGACCGTACATTTGACTTTTGACTATAAGTTATTCATTTTTCAAATCTTCTCTTCCCACTTACGTAACTATCTACTTTATCTCGTTATAATTAAAACTACTTGCAACCACTCCTCACTTCTATTTTACTATAAAAGCTCAATTTCAATCCAAATTTTACAATTCCCTTTCTACTCAAATTCTTTCCTTTCTGCCACTAGCTCTTGGATTGCATAAACAGGTATTCACGTAACCTTTTTTTATTTTATTTTTTATAAAATCTATAAATTTTTATAGAGGATTTAACCC
This sequence comes from Umbellularia californica, assembly GCA_028538565.1. NCBI lineage: Eukaryota > Viridiplantae > Streptophyta > Magnoliopsida > Laurales > Lauraceae > Umbellularia > Umbellularia californica. The sequence goes on from JAPQWN010000009.1 coordinate 45,741,426, forward strand.
GAAAAACATTTTGTTCTTTTATATTTTTCTCAATAATATAATCATATGCATCATTGTTTGTACTTCATTAGAGTTGAGATTTTGGTTTCAGAACTGAGCCCAATCAACTCATGTTGACTGATGCATGAAAGTTTTTGCCTCATCTAATATCAAATTTTTGTAAGAATATATATATAAAAAAAAAAAAAAGAAAAAGAGAGAGAGAACATTAATATACACCTGACTTCTTATTAATGTAGTGAAATGAAATGATCACATTAACATATTACGTTTGGCAATTGGGTAACTTACAATGTTAACTTTACTATCATCTCATTTAATTATCAAAATGTTCATTTCACTTTGCATTCTCAAGCTCCATCAAGTCTTCCATATTTTTCAATACTAAGAAATTAACAAATTTAATATATTTTTAGTTTGCATGGACAAAAAAAAATCATATTAGAAATCTAGTAGTTGTTTCTTTGTTGTAAATATCGTTTTTTGAGTTCAATTTCGATTTCAACTTTCATTCAATTTTAACCAACCTTGATCAATTGGAGGTTAAACCAAGAAAGAGATATTAATCAAAAATTAAATCCAAAAGAGTTTTAACCCTAGTTGAACTTTTTATTTAAAAAGAAGAAAGAGTCTTATCAATTGAACCAAAATAATTTTAATATGAAATCTTTATATCATTTGAAATATTATAATACAAGAAGATTTTGGTCCAGATATACTAGCTTGGATTTTATAGTGGGTCATATACTAGCTTGAATCTTAGGCTAATTATCTTATAAATAAAGATAAATTAGTGTTTCTTTAGCTAAGCTGATGTTTCCTTTTGGGAAGAGATTTGCCAATTCAATTCTTTCCTCTTCAACTTCTTATCTTTCGCCTCAGCCCAGAAACACCAATATATGTGTAGAATTTTAAGAAATAGAGAGAACTGACTCATGATCTGGTTCCCAATCATGAATCGAAAGTTGTACAGTGAATCATTTGGAGGAATTAATCACTTGCATGCTTTGGCCTTTCCAGCACTTGATCTAAGCCCTGTCCAAATATTAAATGGGCCTAGATAACATATATATCCCAGCAACACAGAATCCCATCGAACATCCAGCAACTCTGTACATACATTGGGCATTTAAAAAGACATTCCTGATAAAAACAGATCAACAAGGAAACACCACCAATAATGAACAGAGTAGTCTCTGTTACAAGCCTAAGCAAAACTTTTAATTCATGAAATATAGCAGGCAAGTTTATTCTCCGGAATCCAAGCAATTTCTTCCTTCCACAGCATGAGAAAAAAAAAAAAAAAAATGAGAGAACAAGACCCAACTGAAAGAAAAATGGCAAAGAATAATAAACATACTCGAATAAACATACTCGATTCCGCTTTTAGGCAAGTCAGATTCACCCTGCAGCCTCAAGGTCGTAATAGAAGCAACATGCAATTATTGAGCCACAGTAGCAACCCCAACAACAACAAAAGATTACTACATGAATGCTAGCCATGCACCACCTACGGCCTAACCACATCTCCGATGTCTACATGTAGAAGCTCAACCCATGGAGCAAAATGGGCTAGGACTGCAAAAAGCTCGCAAATTTGGAACCTAGGAAAAGCCTCTGGATGCAAAGCAGTGCATTCTTTGTTACTTCTGCATTCTCGTGATTCATGAGCTTCATGACCCGCTCCTTTGCCTTTAAGTCCGTCAAAATACCTCGCCCAACTGGATGGAACTGGATGAACTGAGATAGGTCAAAACAGGCAACAGCTACGGCTCTTGGATCTCTAGATGTGTCGAGGACTGTGATAAGAACACGCAGAATCTGCAATGGTGTTCCGAGGTTCAGTAACTAGAAATCTAGATTTCATCATGAGGTTATCTGGCTGTGGAATGAAAACCTACTCAGCCTCATGGAAAGACGGAGCAATCAAAATAAAATATTTAAAAAGAACAATCTGATGAATCACATACTCAAGAGTTGGAAGCACTCGGTCAGCTCTGATTTACACAGGGAAGACTGGAAGTCACTCTTGTAAACTAGTGTCTCATTGGACCCCGGTTTAGAAACAAAGATGATCCTAGAAAAGAGCATTTTCCAAGCCCAATTCCAAGGCCTACATCTTTTCCGAAAAATGGGATTAATTAGTTTAGGCTATATTTCTGGTCTTTGTTCTAAGAATTCTGCAGGCTCCACGGGCTTGGCATTCTTCTAGCTTTGAAAAATAATCTTCCAGCAAAACAGTTACTTCTTTTTTTTTTTTTTGGGACTAGGCTGACTTGAACCCAAAACCTCAAGGTTGCAATAGTGAACACCGTCCACTGTGCCATGGGCTCTTGTTGCAAGAAAAGTAACTTCAGTTAATATTTTATTTTGTAATTGCAAAATCATGTGAAATACTCAAGGTGGTTTTGCTTTTTGACAGACTGGAGGGAGCCAAAAGGTGTTAATTTTAAAATCAGAATTTTTTTTAATAACCAATTCAATTATGCAACACTAGGAATATTGGTACCCAAGAGAACATAACACAAAGTTGCAAGTGCATTGATGCGATTCCTTCTAAGGAATAATGCTGCGACCTTTAGTTGCAAGATTTTGGCCGGAAGTGGGAGTGGAAACCAAAAAGTAGATTCATGCCTTTTTAAAAAAAAAAAAACAGAGAGATTCATGCCTTTTTCATGGCTCAAAAGTGTGTATAATGATTTATGAAAGAGAGCATCTAGGATTTTGAGATTTGTAGAGACCTAAGAACTGCAGGATTCCAGAGCACAAGCAACCCAATGTACTTCACAGTCATGGCTGAAACCTTGACTCAATTTGGTTGATACAACTGTATTGATCATTTAGTTTAAATAATGAATAACATGAAACAATCGCCAGATAAGATACTAAGAATATGCGTAATAAGAAAACAACAAAAGATTCCAAAAGTAGACTAACAGCTGGAACTAAGAAAGAGTTTTGAGACTGTCACCCAGACAAAATTTAAAAACACACAAAAAGGAATCAGATCTAAAACTTAATAGATAAAAAGATGAATATTCAATAGCTAAGGCCAATGGCATCCGCATTCAACGATTATAGTTTTCTTGGTTCAATCATGGCATGGGCTGCTAGTACGTTATTTTATTCAACTTATCAGTAATTTATCAGTTGTTATATATAAATATATATATATATATATATATATATATATATAAACTCAAAGGAAATGAATAAGAGAGATCTGCAGAATGAAAAACATAAAATTTTACATGTACTTAAATATAACATCCCAAGAAAACTCAAACCGCTTGTGTGCGAGCAGTGGGAAGAGAGAGAATCTAGCATAGAGATGGGAACATACCTGGAAGTCATTCTCTTCAAATTTTGTAATATTTTCACGCCAAAACACAGGATCCTTATGCATGGGTGACCAGTCTAGATGGCCAAGAAGGACTTCTTGTTTGTATTTGTCAAAAGAACTCAATTGCTTTATGTGATCCTTAAGCCCCTCTTCCATTTGATTCAAAGCATCCAAAAGATCCTACAGAGTGTTCCAAAGGACAAAGTTGGAAAGAAAAAAAAAAAAAGAGAAGATTATCAGTGTCTTAGGTGTAGACAGAAGAGAAAATACCCCTCTCAAATGATGACTTTAGATTTTCACTGAATGACTTCAATTATACTATTACTTTTCAGAAAATGGCCCAAATAAAAAAGAGCTTATTATATACACTTCAAAAATATCCAAAATATTGCTCTTAAATTCACCACCATTATTTATGGTGATAATGGTAATTCACAGTTAAAAAATCAAGGCAGATGTAGGAATATGGATGTTGTATCCACAGTTTTTTCTTTCCTATTATTATTACTATTATTATTTAATTTTTGTTGGCTCCACACACAGTACTGCTAACACATACATGAAATGGAGGAGAGAGAAACTAGACAGCCGACATGGATTGGGTATGGGCCGATTAACCCAAAAATCAGCTGAGCACCATTGCTTCTTGTGTCAAATAATTTCAAGGAATGGTCTTTTCCTAGTCTAGAGGGAATGAAAAACAGAGTTGTTCACTTCCCTTTTAATCTAAATTGTGTGAATACCTATCAGAAAAAAGAAAAAGAAAAAAAAGAAACAAATTGTTGATTTGGCTTTTAAATCCTAATGACAAAATGGAGCCATCATTCACCATTTCATAATTTTTAAGAAGTGTTGGAAGAAGACACTATTCGAGAGTTAAAATCATTACAATCAAAGTATGTATAAACTATTAAACCTATTTCTTCTTTTCTCTCCTTTCATGGAAAAAAATTTAAAAACTAAAAGATGAATCAGGATACCCCAAGAGGTTTAACTCCCATCATTATATTAAAAGATTTGGAAGAAAAATCAAGATACTTGAGAGAGAGAGAGAGAGAGAGAGAGAGAGATCATTTTTAGATTCAGCTGTCAATCAGTCATTGATTTGAGGGAGATTGATCATTTTTAGATTCAGCTGTCAATCAGTCATTGATTTATAAAAACATTCAAGGATATTTTACTTATGGATCCCAGAAGTCGAGGTCATTTGCTAACATCCATGACATACAAAAAATTACTGCACAGCAGAATAGTCACCTCATCACTCCATGCTTGGGCTTTTAAATTCTGGATAATTTGTGGCAATCCAAGATCTACCATCTGAGCCCCAAATGTCCCCTTCGGGAGCAAGTTCTTAAGTGTTAAGATAACAACCCTCACCACCTACAAGAAGCCAATACATCCAATGTAGTTGGAGTTTAATGAGAAACCTAAAAGATGGAAAGATGAGTTTTATACCTTCTCCTTAGTAGAACCTTTGACAACTTCTATTAGCCGTGGCAGGGTCCTAGTAGTCGCCAGGTATTCAATTGCTGGCTCATAGTAAGACAAGAGCCAAATACAGAGACATGTTTCATAAAGAAGCTGTAACAAAGAATATCATTTAAGTGGAATATAGAGATGGACTGTTGGTAAGGAATCTCACTCCCATCCCTCCCACCAGGGATTGATCCCGGGTGGGAGGTTTGAACTCCTTCCTCCAGGCCAGTGAGCCAGAGCCAAACAAAAAAAAAAAAGAATATCATTTAAGAAGATAACAAACATGAAGTATAGGATGATGGGGAAATTTTTTGATATCATATATGGACATGAGAAATAATTAAGATTTTCTCAAACAGGACTCCAGATCTGATCAAATTAATGTCCTCAATCTACAATTGGATAATTCTGTCTGCGTTACTTGAATAAAATAAAGAAATTAAATGCATCTTGACCAGACAAATCCAGAAAATTTAGCTACTCAGACGGCACATTAGATTCTTTGATACACTGTTATATCAGGAAATGTGGATCAGAAGTTGCCACAGTGCTACTGCTAGGACATTAGATCAGGTGCGAAGCTACCTCTAATGTAATCACGTCTATTGAGTATTGAGTTGAAGAATAAAAAAAAGTGGCTCCTTTACCCCATTGAAGAGTAGAACTAAACATGACAAAGCATTATGAAAAAGAGAAATAGTAAAGAACGCGTCAAAACAACTGAAAAATCAAAATGGAAGGATCTGCAAGGAAAATTAATAAACAAAAACACAACATTTGAGATCATACAAATGAAGCATTCCTCAAGCTTGAGATCGCGTGAACTATTTTTCTTCTTCCTTTTTTTTTCTGTGTTTTTGTTTGCTTTTTTGTTTCTTTCCAAAAATAACTTGCAAGAATTCCACACACGCTAAGTTACCTGGATAGATTGCTGAGTGGATGCTGGAGTAATCAAAGGGACAAGTAGTTTTACACCATCTTCTTCAACAAATAAAGACCTGACCAAGGGTTCTCTCAGCAAAGTTGCTAGGGAACTGACAGCTGTTGGGACTCCACGAGTGGTATGGGAAGGCGACTTCAACTGCACCAAATCATGCCCTAGTATTTAGTTCCTAATCATTGATGTAAAAATGAGGAACGAAACCCAACAGCATTGTTTGATTTTAATTCGCGCAGCATGTCACGTGCTACCTATAAAACAACTAACTTAAAGTAGATACTGTTGTTTAAATCCATAATCCACAGCCCATATAAACAAAAGGCCCAAGCATGGTAAGGAACAAATACAAAGAAGGGCCAGAAAAGTAGCCCAAAAATTCCATCCAGTTTACAGGTAAGGAGTTAAAGGGTGGAAAGAAGAAAAGACAAAATTTAGCCAAAAGGCGGCTCCATCAATCTTTAAAAGAACAAGAAATCATTGCTTTAAGCAGTCCATAACACGGTCAAAGCTCATTTACCGGAAAAAAAAAAAACAGTCAAAGCCCAAATTTCTGGAAAAATTAGACTGAATTCATCCCCTTTTTAACAAATTACAAAACAAACAACAGATCATAACTTTTTAAGGTTAAAACGCATCTGTGCTGGTCTTGACAGTTTAGAAGCTCTTTTTTATCGGTGTAGTAAAAAAGCAAGCATTATCTCCATGAAAAGTTAAGCTCATCTTGTGTGACGTAAGTATGGAGGGGGGAATACCCTACGAACACACATAAATACACCCACATGCATGCAAATATCATGCAAGGGCAACTACAAATTAGCTCAGATAGAGACAGGGTGATGTGGAGAACTGCTTTTTTGGCGGATTCATTGATAATATGGAAATAAAATAACTCGCAATGTTTTGAGAATTTGGCCTCTCCAATGGACATTTTGGCTGACAGGCTAAAGATCAATAATGCATCGTGGTGTCCATCCTTCATCAATTTCGAGGCATCTCTATGGATTTGATAGCGTGCAGCAGGAGGGAGGTGGCTTTTTCATTCTTGGGAGCTTGATTTTTGTGGGTTGCCTGGTTTTTTAGGCCCTTTAGGGAGAGAGGCTTTGGGGAGGCAGGTTTCCCAAGTGGGCCCTGTTTGGGTTATCTTTGTTTTCCCTTTTCTGTTCTGCTGTTTGGTGTCTTTGCTCTTGGCTGTTTTTGCTTTGGTTGTTCGGTTTGTCAGTATAATCCTCTTGTACTGTTAAGCTTCTTTAATGAATATTAATATTTAAAAAACTAAGAATTAGTTTTTTCTTAAAGATAAAACTAATAATTAGTTAACCCAGGCAAAACAAACTGCTCTACAAGATAGTAGGGAATATTAATCAATATCGCTCACTATTGCAACTTTGAAATTGTGGGTTCGAGTCAAAATACCCATTACCAATTTTTCTTTTAAAAAATATGGTAGGGAAAATGAATGGTATTGCAATTTTCTAGCTGATTTGCACAGCACACAAAATGCTTAGTTACTGTCTTAAAACAAAAACTGGACCCATACAATGTGCAATGGACAGTCTAAATATTTCCACCAAAATACAAGATCATTAGCCATCACCATCAGTAACATACAGTTTTGTTTTTACCAAAAAAAAAAAAAAAAAAAACCATACAGTTTTGGGCAGATTACTAACCTGAGCACACAGCCACTCCACCAAGCCTTTTAGAACGTCATCAATAGTGGTAATCTTTTCCTTCGAATGTGAGGCTTCTCCATTTGAAATGATACCATCCTTGGTTTTTGGTTTAGCACTATAACCACAGGATATTTTGTTAGTACTTTAGAGGTTTTATTTAATTATTAATCTCCAAAAGTTAATCTTTTGGTGGTTTCTAACTCTTAACATGCGGTAGTACCACCGTTTTCAACCAAGTACCTTATGATAAGAGTCAATATTTTACAGCTCTTCTCTTGTATGAACCAGTTGCCTTTCCAGAGCAATCTGAAATGACAAGGTAGCGTGAATAATCTTTCTTAAGTTTTGTCTCAAACTCACAATGTGGGGGTACGAGACTAGAAAAGGAAAAAAAAAAAAAAAAAACACTACTATGTACATAAAGATTATGCAACATAGTTAAAGGTGAGTTTTCCCACAATTATAAGAATGAACATGAATTCTTGATTGTTGTGTCAGCTGACTGGATACTAATATAATTCAATCCTATTATTTATTCGAATGAATTATAAATTGAAAACTAAAAGAAAATCAGACAATTATCAATGGTTATTTGGAAGAGATGAAAAAGAAACTTAACTTAAGAAAGGTTCATAAGTATCTTCGTTTGCAAGAGACTTGTCATGGAAAAGCCTAGCTCGTTTTGGATTTGCTGCCAAAAGAAATGGATAGTGCATTAACAGGAAATGCACTCAGAAAAAAGAAGAAGGAAATGTAGGAAAAAATAGATGTGAATGATATGCTGAAGAGATTCCTAATTACCTGTTAGCATCTCATCAATAAGAGCAAGTACATATTCCACTGTTTCTTCCTTGAATATGTCACGTAGAATGGTCACAAAGACACGAATGTAAGCTGGACCATCCTGTCAAAGTTGTCAATTGTCATTGCCAATGCAAGGAATGAAACAGAAGCCAAAGCATTTCCTTCTTATTCTCTGGTGGTCATTCAATCATTCCTCACATGATTCTGTAAATGCCTAGAAGAGCTTCTTTTTTCATTTGCTTGATGGGTAAGTGGTACAGTACTTTTGTGAAGACCTTCCTGCCCAGGGATCGATGCTTGGGATGAGACACCCATAACCACTGGGGTGTCCCTTGTTTCTCAATGCCTAGAAGCTTAAATGGAGCTGAATTAAAGAGGAATACTTCCATGCAAAACCTTTAAGCTGCAATCCTTTGCACCATATCGACAAGGCTAAGGTCTTCACTCTAGAGACACGCCCAGTTTTTATGCACAAGGATCATTAAAAATAATGGTCCAACCATGGATATCCTGGGGCCCTTCTATCACCTTGATTGGAAGACTTAGGTGTCAACCATGAGCTTGTAAAAACTGTCCCACTAAATTTGGTTCAGCTCTTAACAAACAGTAAGGTTCATCTAAACAAGGTGATGGGACCTAGGATAGATTAGTTAAATACAAATCATAGAGCTAACAAATGAAAACCAATATCACGTAGCAATGAATTTATGACAGTGATACAACACATAACGTGTTTCCCTAAGATGGAACTGGTTGTTTGAGGCAAGCATCTAAAAAAACTAGAAATAAACTGATGCAAAGAAATCAGGCTTGCTACGGTGCCTATTTCCATGCTTGTAGCACAAAAAACCCAAACCTAAACCTTTGCAACCTCGATCGAACATTGAATGAAGTTAGAACCTTTAAAGTTGCCAAACATCACAATTATAACTTGAGGTCAAACAAAAGAGAACTCAACATTCTATGATGTAGTTAAATTTTCAATACATGGAAAAGCACTGCTTAAAATTAAGGCTGAAAAGACAAAAAAAAAAAAAAAAAAAAACAACATAATACTTACATCATCAAGCAGTGCTGCTCGGTAGCTTTCAGATCTGTTATCATAACGCCTTAACAGCTGAAGGGCTGTTCCTGTGATCAGCTTAGTGGACATGTAAGTTTCCCAAGGAATGTCCCTCCTGAGAACCTGGACAGATAAGAAAACATCCCATCAAAAGAAATGCTTTCACATTTTTAATTTCCTGTCATAACAGAACCTTGCCACTCTGTTACAATCTTGGTCCATTGACACACAAGACTCAACATCAAACAGTCACCCAACTGAGGATGACCCATAATACAGCAGCTGGACAATCCTATCTCAAATTATCTGATCATAATGTTTAGCTGCCATGATCCCTTCGCGGTATAGCCTACCAAATAAACAGTCCGAATCCGATAAACAAACAGCCCCCAGTTAAAGACTGGCAATGAAACAAGACTAGCTCATCCCAAGATGATCAGTAACCTACTTGTTCTGCTAAAAACACTAAAGACATCTCCAAAATCGAATAATCCGTCCCGCATCCTAGCAACAGCAACAGCTAAGGCATGAACCCCATTATCTCAAACTTCAATTTGAAGTCTTTCAACCATACATACTACTAGTATTGTATTTCTACATCCTTAAAGCTGACGGAAGGTGAAAAGGACATCTTGAAAGCATCCAATTATGACAACAACACTACCAATCAATCATTTATTCACACACAGTTCAATCCAATTAGTAAAAGATCACTTAAAAACTTGATCAAGACCAATCCGATTGTTTAATCCATCAGCTAGAAAGCCTTCCACACTTCCAAATAGAAGGTTGAAAGGGAAAAACAAAGAGAGAAACGAACAATAGAAGATTACAAACCCTAACAAATCCTTTCAATCAACCCAACCCTAGAAATCAATCAAAATCGTCAAGAACACGACTTTCCATCAAACAAGATACGATTCGATTGCTAACCTGCTCCGTGGTCAGATCAGCGCGATCCATCGAGAAATCCGGGGAATTCTCTCTCGAATGAGAATCAGGAGCTCTGCAAATCGAAACAAAACATCAAGTTGGATGATTTTCTTCGAGAGAACCAGATCGAAGACGAAGAAAGTCGGGAACTTTCCATGAGATCTTCAAGAAAAAGATGAAATCTTTACCTTTTCTCTGTTCGCCTTGCCACAGAGAAGATCTGTGGTGAAGTGGAATTCTCACGTGCTAGATAGCAGGAGATGGTTTTTATAGTTATCGTGTCAGGGAGATCAGCGGTGTGGCCCACCTGATCAAGACTGTTGGGGATGGTAGTGGGATGAATTAACGGTGAGGATGGAAATGGATTTGATCACAGGTGGGCCAGTTTTAGTAAGGATGACTCATGACAGTAATGGTGAAATTGTGTGGTAATTGCCATATCCGTTTGTCGGTAGTTATTGGGCAGAGTGGGTCCAAGTGGAAACATTGAATCCCTGCCAGGTATGTGTAAGATGGCCCACTCAATTAGTGGCTAGGGAAAAGTTTGTGGTGGGCCACACCATGATACGCTTTCGTTTTCTAAGATGGCGCTGCCGTGTTTCTTTACTGGAATTTAAGGAATTTCTATTGAGAAATTTCTGAATTATCCGATAAAGTGGAATTTTGAGTACTCCTTTGTAATTAAGCATAGAAAACTTACACGAAACGGGTTGGAATTTGCGACGTTACATAAAACTTTTTGGGTGGTTGAAAATTTGAGATTTTATTTAAGGGCATCACGTTATATTGGGAAAACTTCTAATGCACCGAATTCTTGTAAAATATTCTAGTGAAAGAACATGCCCTAAATCCAAATCATTCCAAGTAAATTGCTCTTTCGTATGGTGTAAAAATAGTGTGCAAATTACAGCATTTTCTCATCAAAAACACAACCACCATTGTGTTGGCAGAATGGCACACATTATTGATAATTTGCCATAATTATCATTTGGTTTGGTGACACTAGAGAATCCTTCATAGTTGGGAATTCCTACTGCCATAGATTTTAGCATGCAGATGGTAGGTTCTTCCCTAGAATGGTCACAAGCACAAGGTTTGCAGTAATAGATCATGTTTGGTAGGGTGAATTCTAACCTTGAATGATCTTAGTCACATGTTTTCCTTGTTAAGGCCTGTTTGGTTGAGAGCATTTTCGACGAAGGGATAGAAACGCAAATGTTGTTTATGGAAATTATAAATTTCCTATTTTGACTGACTTTGAAAGGTAATATAATTAGCTGAGATAACTATGCGAATAATCACTACTAGCTAGCAGAATTCTCACAATTTCAAATTTTTTAATGCTACAATTAGCATGATCATTCCGCAATTCCACTTTTTAAGGACCAACATTTGAATTATTCTTAATGTTCCACACAAAAATTCATATAATGCTTGCAACCAAACATGCACTAAACCCTAACTTGGTAGTAACGGATTTCGGGCTGGGTTCACGAGTTAGATCAGAATTTTGGGTTTGGGCTGGGTTCCCGGATTGGATCAAAATTTGCCACCTCTGCTTACTACAGATCAACGGTTCGGATGCATGGCTCACTATGCGGTGTTGATGAACGGTTTAGATTTAGAGAAGGTGGGCCCACCTACAGATTCAGTGTAGAACTGGGCTTCACTGTAGTTAGCCTTTGGTCCAACCAAAGTGTGGCCCACTGGCTCACTCCCATGATCCATGACCCATACAAAACCCAACCTGAACTGAAATAAGGGTTTCTCTTTGGTAATCTACCAAACACATTTTAGAAGAGATAGAGAGAGAGAGAGAGAGAGAGAGAGAGAGAGATGTGGAGATCTCAGGCCAAGGCTTTCATCTTCAGATCTTCAATCCCCAAGACCAAAACCCAGGTACCACTCAAAACACTAGCCAGAATTTCATCTTCATCTCCTCATCCTTCCACATGGTCCCCTCAAATGACTCAAACCATCCCCTTTTACCCACACCCCAGATTCTTCTCTCACAGCCCAGAACCCATTGATTCAGCTACTGAAAAGGAAACTAACTTTCTTTCCATTGATAAAGATTGCATTTTGGATAAAACCCCAAGTTCCATTTCACTGGAAATAGAGTCTGCTTCGACTATTTTAGCTGATGGGATTGGGGAAGATGGTGTTTTTGATAAAAACCCAGATCCTGTTTTACAGGCATTGGATGATTCTTCAATGGTTTTTGATGATGGGGTTGAAAGAGAAGATCATTTTGGTCAAAACCCAGATTTTATTTCACAAGAATCTGTTGATTCTTCCGAGAAAGATGATACTTTTGGTGAAGACCCAATTCATATTGCTGAAGAAGTAGTTGACGGTATTGATGGAGGCTTAGTTGAGGAAGAAATGGTGACTGAAGTTCATGAGGCCGATATGGAGCAAGTTGAGAGGGTTTTATCTGTTCTTCAAAGTAGTTTAGAGGGGCCTCTAGAATCTGCTTTAGATGAGCTGGTTTTGAATGTGAGTGAGGAGTTTGTAGTGAGAGTAATTCAAACCCCACAAGTTTCAGGTGAGAATCTGATTGGGTTCTTCAGATGGGCTTCCAAAAAACCGGAGGTTTTGATTACTGCCCGAGTTATAGATTGCCTTGTTCGCACCATCAGTGTTGGTTGTAGGAAGAGAGAGGTGTATTCCTTGTGGGATTTAGTTAAAGAAATAGGTGAAAAGGAGAAAGGATTGATTAACAATGAGATCCTTAATGGGTTGATTCTCTTGTTTTGGGAGTTGGGAAAGGGGAAGGCTGGTCTAGAGGTTTTTAATAAGTTTGATGAGTTTGGGTGTGAACATGACTCAGATTCTTATTATTTTACGATTGAAGCGCTTCTCACTCGGTCCATGTTCGACGGTGCCTGGTCTGTTTGCGAGAAGATGCTCAATTCGGGAAGATTGCCCGGTAATGAGGAGGTTGGAAAGATCCTTGTTGGGTTGTGCAAGGGAAGTAAGGCGCGTGATGCATATTTAGTTTATTTGATGGCAAAGGAGCACAAGAAATGCCCACCAAAATCTTCAGTGAATTTTCTTGTCAACAGGCTATCTGTGGACAATGAAACTGTTCATTTAGCTGCTGAACTGTTGGAAGATTTCTCGGGCGAGTTGCGCAAGTATGCAATCAAACCATTCACTTCGGTCATTCGCGGTCTGTGTAGGAAGCAAGAAGTGAATGAAGCAAAGAAACTGGTACTTAAAATGATCAATGAAGGTCCACCTCCTGGTAATGCAGCTTTCAATTTTGTTATCAGTGGTCTCTCTAAGGCTGGCGAGATGAATGAAGCAATATCTCTGATGAAAGTGATGGAAAGTAGAGGACTGAGACCTGATGTATATACCTATACTGTGATCATGAGTGGTTTTGCAAATGGTGGTCAAATGGATGATGCCTGTAAAATTTTCTCTGAAGCCAAAAAAGTGCATTCCAAGCTTTGTCCTGCCATCTACCATACGCTGATACGCGGGTTTTGCAAGATTGAAGAATTTGACAAGGCTTTGAAATTCTTGGGTGAGATGAAGGAAAGCGGAGTTAAACCAAATGCGGATGAGTATAACAAAATCATTCAATCTCTTTGCCTCAAGTCTCTGGACTGGCTTGCGGCAGAAAAATTGTTGGAGGAAATGAAAGAGAGTGGGCTGTATCTCAATGGAATTACACGTGGTCTTATTAGGGCAGTGAAGGAATTGGAGACAGAGGAACTGCAATTGGGAGGAGTTAGTGTTGTAGTGTAGATCCTTGAGACTGTTTTCAACTAGATATACAAGCAAGGGCTGCCATAGTTTAGTATCAATGGCGATCATCGGCAGATTAGAAGAGAAGTTTTGCGATCAATCAATTTTTAAATGTGCTTATATTTATTTTTTTATTCTCTGATAGCATATTTGAGCTTGTAACAAGTTCTTCTCAAGTGTATTTCCTGTTTTTACATAAAAGAAGGCTTTTTTCATACATCTTTTTGCTCAGGATGACATGGTTCTTAAATTTGCCTAGTCCCAGCTACTTTCCTGTTTCTTAGCAAATTCCTATTGAGTTCTTAAGAAATCATCATTGGAAAGGGACTTCTATCAAAGGGGTGAAAGGGGTGAGGGGTGAGGGCAAAGGTGGAAATCTAACCTGCAAATTCTTGAAAGATCTATTGTCATTGTGTGAAAGGAGGACATTTCTTATCTAAAGGGGGCTGTTTTCATGGCCCTTTACACCTTGGATGAAGCCCCAAGAAATCCAAAAAACTCAGGAAGTTAATGCAAATGGCCCTTAGGGTTATAATGGATCTTCCCCCCAACCCAGTATATGCACACGGGAGCCCAAAATTATGTGAGATTTAGTGATCCTTAATTGATCATGGCCCCCATTAATCCCCCTTTACTCTGTCATTTGGCATGCGCTCAAATGGGGCTTGTAAATATCTCATTGCTGAATGCTGATTAACTGCAGTTTGCTAGCTTTTTCCGCATGAGGTTTACACTGCTAAAGCAATCAGGGCAATGCAACTAAAAGGGTCTGTTAACTGATTCAGGTAATTAGAGTTGGATGTAGAGGTAATTAGAATTGGATGTCAGTTTTTGATACCCTGATGTGCTCTAAAGTACCAATCATGTTCTTGGACAAAACCAATCATGTAACCCGAGTTCCAGGTTATTAATCCGAAGGGCACCAAATTCCAACAATTCAAATGGATGACCCATCCTTTTGGTGGGGATTCAAATTAGATGGTAAAAGCATCCCTATCTACATTTGGAACTATGCCCCTTATTTCAAGGTTAGGATCATAACATAAAATATGAATGATGGGAGAATTTAGCAGCAAAACATACTTTGCATGGTTTTTTCAGCTTGTTCGAGTGGTACTTCTTTTTTGTTTATCTTTTTATTAATAAGAATCATTCACTAGGAGAAGCCAAAAGAATAGAATTATAGAAACAAAGTCCATAGAAAACAGAATAAACATGAACAAATCAAATCAAACTCATTCGGTGTAAATATCACCGAAGCTATTCACATAAAAAGATTGATTAAATCTAGGCTTGCTTTTGCTCATATTAAATGTTAAGAATTACTACAATAAGAGAATGAAATAAACGATTAGTATTGTTTTACCATTTCTTCATCATCATCAGCGAAGCCTTGTCCCAACCATGTTTGGCCAGCCACATGAATTTTGATTTGCCATTTCAATCTATCTCGAGCCAAATTCTCGAATATGTTGCACTTCTTTATATCTATCATTACTGCTTCTATCCATATCCCCTTCAGTCTTGCCATTTTCGGGTGATCAGCCGAAAAACTTTTTCAGCCGGCACAATTGTCGGCCTATGCTGACATATCCAAACCATGCCAAACAGTTTCTCTTGATTTCACACTAAATGAATCTCTTCATCATTAGAAATATTACTATTACTTTAGTATCTAAATATGTTCAAGATACCATACAAATAAGATAAAAGGGGAGCTTGTGAGCAGAATGAACAGCTAAGGTGGAGACCTTGTTCCATTTTATAACCCAGAAAAAAAGTTCACATGGATATTAACTGATGCACAAGATATTTCACCATTGGAAGATCCTTAACTATCCAATTTCCTTCAACTTTCCGTTGAACGTCGACAGTTGCTGATATCTTACTCTCTCAAGAGACATATTCCAAGCCAACCACCAGTTTAAGGTGTGCATTTCTCCCTTCTATAGCTGTGAAGTTAAAATTGACGAAGCAGCTGTGAAGTTAGAATTGACCAAGCAGAAAACAATTAGATGAAATATGCCTGACTATAATTCTCTCAATATGATTATTAGTGTGGGCCATCCATATGCTTGGGAAGTTGGGCTCATCATATCAACAATCTGGATACCTGAACCATGAGTCTATCAGCATATACACTAAAGGTGAGCAAGAAATTCATGCATTATTATCTGGCCAAGCACATGTCCTGAATTCTGCTATGAAAGAGAATTTTTTTTTCCTGGCCGTGTAATGTTAAAAGAGAATTAATTTCAAATTAATCCGTTTGAAGAGGACTACAAACATAATCCCACCTATCTCCACATATTGAAATTCAATATGTAAAATACACAAGAATACATTAATCATTCATTTCCTCTAAAATACTATGCATTTGAAACAAACCCATCTAAGCACTACCAGAAGAAACACAGATTACATGAAAGAGTGAATACTGAATGATCTCAGCTCTTTGCACTCCCAAAGAATCTAGAGAGTGGCAAAGGGCCGCCTTTCTCCTCGCTATCACTGCTAGAATGCTTGCGACTCTTTGATCTGTGCTTCCTTTCTTTTTTTGTCCTCTTTGACCTTGACTTTGATCTCCTAGATTCTCTTTCCTCATCACTGCTGGAAGATTCAGATGATGAACTGGAGGAGCTCGACTCTGAAGACTTCCTTCGTGAATGCTGTGCAAATACAAGTAGTCACACCAAAATTACAATTTCACTGGAAAAAAAAATCACATTTATAAACCCCTCATAAGTGCTTCGTGAGATCCTTCTTTTTGGTCTTCCCCAACTTAACCACCCTTTAATTTTGTAAATTGAGGATAGCTGACACAATTTCCAATCTATGGATTAATGGGGGCATTTAAAGTTCCACAAGACCATTTGTTTGATTTTAGTATTTTTTTTTATTCTTTTATTTGATAAAAGCTTTTACTTCAAACGGGGGAATGACATGATAGAATCATGAAAGGTAATGTTACCATAGGAACATTCTATACATGTGACAGAGATAGCAGCAGATCAGTACTTATACAGTTAAAAGATAATGACGATCGGACAGTCGTAACCATCACCCATTCATTTCTCCCTGCTGATTGTCCACTGTCATCCATTTTCATTCATATTATCCCTTCAAATTCACTGAAGGCTTCAGTTAGGAATATCTCTCTCTCTCTCTCTCTCTCTCTCTCTCTCTATATATATATATATATATATATATATATACTAGTAATTGCCCGTGCTTGAAGGCACAGCGCACCACTCTCTGAGCACAACTAAATCTAATTACTCTTCTTTTGACCACCTAACAACTAACACCGCCCATAATTTAATAAATTTGACTCAAATTTTCTACGTGGCCCATTGGATCAATCAGCTTCAAATCAAGCCCAGCCGGATTTTATTTTTTTAGGTAAAACAACCCAGCCAATTGGACCCTTGTTTAACCACCATTGCATACCAGAAGTGGGCCACTACTATAAGCAGTCTAGTTTAATTGCATGCAAGCCACGTTTGCATCTGCTACCAAAACAATCCAAGTTAGCCCAGATTCCGCAATCCGTGAAAAACAACATGTATATATGAAGGGGCAAACTGGTAAGTTGTGGACCCAAATTCAACACCGTTCAATCACTCAATTGCAATCATAGCCGTGTATTTAATCATATCTTTACTTGCAAGGAAGTTTTGAAAAGATAATGGCACGTTTCGTAATTTCACAGAAAACCAAGGACACTCCCATATCCTCTGGGAAAAGATAATGGCAGGTTTCGTAATTTCACAGAAAATCAATGGCACTTCCGTATCCTCTTGTCCTTAGTACTGCCCCTTTGTTTTCAAATAATTACAAAATTACCAAGCTCTTGAATCCCTTCTCAGCCCTAGGATTTATGTACAAAAATATGTACATAAATCCAAGGGTCCAAAATGTCCAGGGATTCAAATACTGCTCTCCCTTATTATATATATATATATATATGTAGGGAGAAGCTCCTATGAGAGATATCTCTCACCTTAAATGAGAGATTGTGTGGGGGCTCTCACATCCATATCCAATGCCAACAACTTAAATGTGAGGGCCCCCACCCATATCTCTCATATAAGGTGAGAGATATCTCTCATAGGAGCATCTCCCATGTATATTTGTATGTATATGTATGTATGTATATTATATGAGTAAGGCTCTCCTAAGCTCAAGCTTAGGATAAAATTTCGTAAGCTCATGCTTGTGAGGCCTACCTTTGGTCCAACCAAATGGACCAAACACATGACCCCCTCCCCCCCCCCCCTAAATTGCACATGTCCACCAACTCTCGGTCAAATCCAAATTTACTAGACCGTTGGATCAACTTTGTATCGATCCGAATGGACTGTTGACCATTAAACTTTTGGGACAATATAGAGATGATAAAGATCACGGTTGAGGCTAATTTTTTGCAGGGAGGAAGATCCCAAGGAGTCCTTGAAATCCCCTCCATCCCCAGGTGGGCCCCACCACACACTTGAGCTTACCTTATCCTAAGCTTGAGCTTAGGAGAGCTGGTGTGTGTGTGTATCATCATCGCCGTCATTGTTTAGATATTACAAAAGCTTTACGTCAACTGTAAACTTGACTCAAGACTGGCAGTAAACTGGCATAAAAATTGTCACATTTTGACACGAGCTAAGGGTCCAGATTGCATGGATCATGTGATTGATCAAGCCCTGTAATGTTTTGATATGATGTGATCGTTCAAACGGGCTTTTGATCCACCGATTTTGCTAATAGGGACTGTGTCACATATACAACATGAATTCTAAGACACCACTCCAAAATCATGTAAGGGTGTTCCCGCTATAGGCGGCCCACTACAGCGGCACCCGGTTGCAGTAAAAAGTAAGCAAAGGTTCCGTTATTATGCCGGGGCATTCCCCAGCTATAAGCAATGCACTGCAAGGCACCAATTTCCAGTAAAAAGTAGGCAAGGATTCCTGCACCAATCTAGACGAGCATGGGTGCATAAGTTAGTCCAGAAGAAGAGGAAGATTCGACTTGCCTCTTGGAATATATGAACTTTGACAAGCAGGAGAATGAAGTTGGTTGATAAAATGAAAAGAATAAGAATTAACAAAGCTTTTTTTTTTTTTTTTTTTGAAGGAAGAATTAACAAAGCTTGTCTACAGGAAAAACAAGTATAAAGGGAATAGAGCTAAGGAGTACACTGCTGGCTACCAATTCTATTACACGAGAAAGAATAATGCCAGAAATCGAGCAGGAATCATAGTTACAAATCTTGGCGCACTTTTGGTTCAGTCAATGATCCGAGCCGAATATCCCCTATAAAACTTCCCTGAAAATCTCACACGTTTGGCCAAAATGTGATATCAGACTGACATCACATTTTTGCCAAACAGGTACGAACATGTACTGCCAAACAGGGTTTAGAAGAAGAGGAAGAAGGCAAGAGAGGGGGGAGGTGGGTTTACAAGCCATTCAAACCTTCAGAGAGAGAGAGAGAGAGACTGGTGGGCGGCTGTCTCCTCCTCTCTCTCTTCTTCTTTTTCTTCTTCTTTCCCTCCTATGCTTTGGGAAGACAACAAATGGGCTGAGTTATTTTTTTGGCTGGATAAAAGGGGCAAAACTTCTTTCTCCTCTCTTTACCTCGTCCACTCTAGAAGGCAATTAATGGGTTGAGTTGTTTTGTCACTGGATAAAAGGGGCGTCTATTATATGCATTTTAACTTTTATTTTATATTTGACGTGGGAGAAATTTGTGGCATTAAAAACTTAAATCGATCAATCAAACCATACCAATCATATATGGGCCCTAGCCGAATTTCACTCTAAACAGTAAATAGGGGCCTAGCCAGATTTCACTCTAATAGAAAATGGGCCCATCAAATATTAATTTCCTATAAGAAAGTTATTAAAGAAACCCAAAATTTATATATATTTTTTTAAAAGAAATGAAAAAATCCTAAATCTCAGCCATGCAGAAATAATATTACGATATTTACTTAGTAGAATAAATTAAATGTATCAATTTATATGTAAATTTTAAATTTTAATATTTGTCTTCTATTGTATACATATATTTTTTTCAAAATGTAACTCCGAAACATTTCGCCAAAATTCTGAA
Source organism: Umbellularia californica (assembly GCA_028538565.1). Classification (NCBI taxonomy): domain Eukaryota; kingdom Viridiplantae; phylum Streptophyta; class Magnoliopsida; order Laurales; family Lauraceae; genus Umbellularia; species Umbellularia californica. The sequence goes on from JAPQWN010000009.1 coordinate 45,761,529, forward strand.
TTGGCCAAAACATTCCGGTTTGGAGGCCAAATCGAAATGAGGTCTGAAATAAGATTTTCAACTAGAGTAGGTCTGGTAGTAGATAAGGATTTTTTTAATTTTTTTTGGAAAGGTATAGTACTAGATAAGGATTTGAAAGAAAATATTGTGGAAGTAAAGAGATTGGGTGATAGACTTATAGCAATTAAACTAGTGTTACAGAAAATATAATACATATCATTAGTGCCTATGCACCCTAAGCAGGATCATATGAAAGTGCTAAGAGACAATTTTGGGAAGAGACAGATGGTTCGATACATAAGATTTTCCTACAAGGGGACTTAAATGGGCATGTAGATAAGGATATCGGAGGATATTGGAGAGCACATGGACATGGAGGACAACGGCTTCGAGAAATAAATGAGTTAGGAGACAATCTCTTGAAAGTTGCATTGGCATTTGACATTGTAATAGCAAACGCCTACTTTAAAAAGAGTAACTAATAGAAGGTGATAGATTTTTTCTTACAATAAGAATGGAACGAGTAGAAGCCAAATAGATTTTTTCTTAGAAAACATGACCAACAAGACTGTAAGGTTATTCCTGGAGAGAGTTTGACCATACAATATGGAATAGTAGTTTTAGATATTTGCATTAAAAGTAGAAAGAGAAGGGTAATAAATAAAAGGTGATGCGGAGCGGGGTACCAAGTGCGGGGCGCGTAAAGGTAAAGAGACGAGAGATGGAGGGTGGAAGGGATATGTCAGGCTTTCGCTTGAAAATCGGCCTCACGCCAAGCTCCCCATCGTGGGCGAGGAAGAAGAGACAACTTGGGAAGACCCAATATCACTCATAAGAAATTTCATTAATCAATAACCAAAGCCAAATGAGGCATTACAATGCTTAAACAGATAAAAGACTAACCCTAAAACTAATCTGGACCATTCAAATGCAATGATGGCCAAAGTTAAAACACCCACCTAAATACAACTTAAGACATAAACAAAAATATAAAACTCTAAGTAGGCTAAGATACGTGGGCTAGGCCAAAGAATTGGTCAAGACGGATGGGCTGGGCCCATTGGCGGGTCGACCCATGGGGACCATGGGTCTGTCCTGCATCAGCTCTCCCCTTCTTGGAGAAAACTCAACATATCGAGTTTTATAGATGTCCTCCTGGAACGAAAATCCATCGCATGAATCCTCGATTTGCTGGTTGATCCTCATTTTCTTCACAAGGCTTGGAGGCTTGACATGACATTTTCTTCCAACTCAAATGAGGCTTGACACACTGCTTCTTTTGGTGACTGAATTTTGCATTAATGCGAGCTCGAATGAAGTGATGCTTTAATTCTTGAATATCGACCATATGCACACATTCTCCAAGTAGAATTGGCCGATCTCCGAGGACAAAGTCAATATGAGGAACTTTGATGGGGCGAACTTCTTTGGAAATCTCCTAATTAATGGTCTTTCATCCGATAGTTTAATTTGATTTTCTGAAGGCAAGCTTGCCATAGGATCCATTTGATGATTAGACTCGTTAATGTTTTCTTCATTGTCTGTTTCTTCTTGCTCCACCTGCAAATGATGAGACTCGGGTTCCTTTTCTTCATATTCACCCGAGATATTCTCCATGAGTGGCTCCACTACTAGGACTTCTGTGGTTTGCAGAGTTCTCTTCTTGCATCTTAGCTTTTCGGAGTCGATAACGCTTTATCAAGCTCTCAACACAAATCGCTTCCAAAAATGCTTCATACATGTCGTTGCATTCCTTCGGCACGTTCTTCAATATACTTGGTCTCAAACCTTTGAGAAAGTGATTGAAATCAAGTGTATCTCCCAATTCACATAAATAATGTAGCCTTTCAAATTCATCGGCATATTTCTCAACAGACAATTTTCCCTGTGTCAAATTAATATACTGCTCAAAGTAATCTTTATTTGCATATCTTTTCCCATATCTGATTGCATATGTCATCCTTTTAGCCCTTTTGTTGATTTCTTTAAGCTCTTTGTTGGTTTCTTCAAGCCTTCTATTCATTTCAAGAAGTTGCAATTCCATCTTGGCTGACAATTCCATATTAACTTGATGCAAAGACTGAAAATTTTAATACTCTTCAAAATTAAAATCAAACTAACCAGATGTGTAGATCTCACTAATTGGAGTTCAAAGGTGAAGACGGATCGTCGATCGGAGTCTAGATGGAGAAGATATCCCAGATTGAAGATCAACAGTTGAGATTGAACCTACTGATGTTAGCCAAATGTGCTCCCTAACTGGGCTTATTGCAATGGGTCGGAACTGTTTTTTTTTCTTTTTTTTTTTGCAGCTTCTTGGAATTGGGCCGAACATGTGGGTTATGGGCCCACGTGAAGTGCTACATTCAGGTACTCAGGCCGAACTAATCTGATAGATGGTTGAGTCAGGTCCACTTGACCTGGATGAGGCCCAAACCTGAACTCAGCTTGGCCTGGACTTCCTTTTTTTTTTTTTTTACTCAGGCTTCGTGCCCAGAAGAGGGAAAAAGGAGAGGGAGAGGTTAGTTTGGCCGATGGCGATGGGAGGTGGCGACGATGATGATGTTGCTCGACGACGGTGGCGAGTTGCAGGAACCAAGAGAGAGGCGAGGCGATGGTGATTCTCGGTGCTGGTGAGTACGACGTCGAGTCGGATCTCTGATGCCAGGTATGCTTGTCTATTCCTCTATCGTCTCCCTCCTCTCTGTGCTTCTTTCTTCATTTTTGTTTGTTTTTTGTTTCTGCCTTCTTCTCTTCTAAGCTCTTCGACCTCTGTACCTTTTTTTTTTACGCCACTCTTCTCTTTCTTTTTTTTTTTTCGGCTGGTATCGGTGCAATGGCAGGATGGTTGAAGGCGATGACACTAGTGACGATGCTGGTGGCTAGTGATGGTGATGAAGATGACGACCGAAGATGGCAAGCACAACTTCCCTCTTTGTTCTTCTCTCTCGATCTCGCTAGGTTTTTTTTTTTTTCAATCGAATGGTGTTTGATGGAGAAAGGGGTTATTTTGGGTTTGATGGATGTAAAGGGCTAGGATATTGGTTGTGATGGAAATAGGGCTCGGGCGACGAGGTTTTGGCCAAGAAGATGTTCGACAGTATTGGCAAGGTTAGCGATGATGTTCGGTAGTCTTAGGGACGGGCTTGGGCGATGATCAACAGGGCTGGAAAAGACTAGAGTACGAAAGGTCAATGCATTTTGAGGGTTTATGGTAGTCAGCAAAGGGTTTTCGATGGTGTGGCAGTTCTGGATGTAGTTTGATCAGGGATTGGATTTTGGGTGATGGTAGGGACTGGCAAATGGAGGTGGTGACGTTCAGTGGGGGATAATGGATTGTCGATGATTGAAACCGGGAAGATCGATTACCGATGATCGAAACTGGATTGCATCGATCTTCGGCTCTGATACCAATTGATGCGGAGCGGGGTACGAGGTGCAAGGCGGGTAAAGGCAAAGAGACGAGAGATGGAGGGTGGAAGGGATATGTCAAGCTTTAGCCAGAAAAGAAAATTGGCCTCATGCCAAACTCCCCATCGAGGGTGAGGAAGAAGAGACAACTTGGGAAGACCCAATATCACTCATAAGAAATTTCATTAATCAATAACCAAAGCCAAATGAGGCATTACAATGCTTAAAAAGATTAAAAAAACTAACCCTAAAACTAATCTGGACCATTCAAATGCAATGATGGACAGGATTAAAACATCCACCAAAATATAACTTAAGACATAAATAAATAAATAAATAAAACTCTAAGTAGGCTAAGATAGGTGAGCTAGGCCCAAAGAACTGGAAGAGACGAATGAGCTGGGCCCATTGGCAGGTCGACCCATGGGAACCATGGCTCTATCCTGTATCAAAAGGTACCCTAAAACAAGGTGGAGGGATTTGAAAGGGAGAAAGGGCAGCAACATTTAGATGTTTAGTGATCAAGGGGGAAAATAGAATTTGGAGAGGGAAAGTACGGTGATGTGGAACTATATAGAAAAGTACATTAGAAAGGTTACAAAAGAGGTGTTTGGAGAGTCGAAAGAGAAAAGAACTTTGATATTTAAAAAAAAAATGGTAGTGGAGTGCATAGGCTTTGGAAGCTGCTCGAGAGAAAATGTGCTACTACAAAGTTCAACAGCGGACTAAAAAATATGAAAAATTATGCAATGTATAAGAACGCAAAGAAAGAAGTTCAGAAAGTAGCAAGTGATGCTAAGTCCAAAGCATATGATGACCTATTTACTAAGTCGGGAACAAGAGAAGGAGAGAAGGATATTTTCAAGCTCGCAGGAATGAGAGAAGAAAAGTAGGGACTTAGATCTCATCGGATTTATAAAGAGCAACAAAAAAAAAGGTTTTAATGAAAGACAATGACATTTAACAAAACTAAAGAGAATACTTTAACAAACTTTTTAAACGAAGATTCTAAAGGAGGCTTCAAAACGAGAATATTGAGATGGATGTATAGTAGGACTAGGAAAGATCATTAGAAATGAGCATATTTGAATATGGGCATCATATGTTTTGAGCATTAAGTCACAGATAACAAAAACTGTATGAGAGCAACAAGTCATATGTTGGGATTAGTATCCTCCACATGATAGGAAATGTCGTTTTTTTTTTAATTTAATATAAAAAAGGTATCAAATCAAACCTGAATAGTCCTTGTTAGGGGTTGGGCTTGGAATTAAAAAATAAATAAACCTGTTAGATGTTGGGTTGGGTTTTTGAGGTGGGATATATGTCAATGAGGTCAGATTTGTGTCGGCCTAAACCCGAGCCCCACTTGATTCATTGCATCCCTAGGCGTAAACACCCCTATCAATGGGGCCCACCTAGATGCATGACAATCATGGAAGGTCGGGGGGATAGAAAGGTTTTGATATAATGATAAGAATATGAAATATCAGTCCGATCCCATTATCCTAACCCTTAGCTTTAAGTCCTTAAGGTTTAACGGCTATACATCATGAATCCTTTCTGTGATGAAATCTGATAGGGACTAATGTCCAGAACAATGTAAAATTTATGCTAGTGTCAATTCATAAGGAGGTAGTGTGTGTTAAAGGATTGGATTGGTTGAAGGTGGGTTCGACACCCCCAAAAAACTGGGCTGAAAAGGGGCGCTCTTAAAAAGGGTGTTTTGTAGAATCCCCCATATAATATATGTATATATATTGGCAAATCTCCATATAACACTTTTTACGACCCTTTCCGAATTTTCATATAGGGAGCCCACCTTTAATCAATCCAATCCCTCCACACCCAAGGAACCCCCTAGAATTGCCATCTAATTTCATCCTACCCAAACTTTAGTCTCCGTTGGATTTTATCATAATAAATTTACACGATGTATAGCCATTAAACTTTGAAAAACCTAAAGCTAAGTTCTAGGACTACTTAATCAACTTGATCTCTTGTATTCTCCTTACAGATACAAACCTTTCCATTGTCATGCTCCCTTGATTGTCATGCAACCAAGTGGGTCCCACTAAAAGTGGGGATTTTTAAGGCAAAACACAAAAAATGTGTGTGCAGAGGAGGGAGAGAGGGAGAGAGAGAGAGAGAGAGAGGAGTGGTGGTGTGATCTCTCTCGACATATATATAGAAGTATAGAACATATTGGAATCTGTTCAGCAGATCCAAGACATCCGATCAAGCACATGACTAAATCTAGAAGACATTGAATGCAAAAGTTTCAAGGTCAAATAAATTTACCATGAGGCCCTAAGGAATTTATGGATTCATTGGTCCCAGTGGAGAAAAAGAAAGCTAATACAAAATGGAGCAAATGATCTATTATGTGTCAACCGTCAAGAGGATAAATGTAGACTTGAAAGTAGAACAAACCTTCCTCTTTTTGCTGCTTCGTTTCTTCAAATCCTTATCCCTCTTCTCTGCACAGAAGTCTCTCACAATTAGAAAATGAGCTGATAAAGTACAAAAAAAAAAAAAAAAAAAAAAAAAAACAGTTCTCTATTCCTCAGCCTACCTTTTTTGTGATTAGATTTACTGCCTGAATGGTTTCTCCCAAGAGCAAGCTTGGTTGCTCTTTCAGCATCTAATTGAGCCCTGTACTCTCTCATCATTTTATCCTTATCCGCCTCCAGCTCTCCTTTTCTCAGTTCATCTTCCTGGAAATATATATATGAAACAGAAAGCAAAAATTGATTTTTCACAGTATGGAAGAAAATTTCCAAACAAGCAACAAGGCTGCATGTGTGGGAGTATCTAAGATAGAATGATTAAAACTCTAGATGTGAAGCAACAGCATCTACCGGCCCCAAATGCATGTAGAAACAAAATGGAGAACATAACTAATCAGTTAAGAAGACCGGCCGAAGTGGTTTTTTTCATCTTCCGATGAACTCTTTATTAGTAATCAATTTTTTTTTTCCAGGTGTTTTGGAAACTGATAATGCTCCGCTTGTTTGAAGAACCAGAGTGATCCCTCCCACGTGGTGTTCTTATCCCTTTTATCCTTTTTAAGAAAAGGGTGTTAATTTTAAGAAAAGCAAGCTAAACCAATTTCCCTTCTTTTTCTCTTACCTTAAAGAAGCTGAGATTACCTTACTTTCCTTATCTCAAAATAGAAAATACTTGGACTTAAGACTGTGAGAGGGGCCATCCTGTAAAATCTGATGATGAACCTAAGTATGATCGAAGTGAAACTTAGGCCAATGCTAACTCATGTAAAAATTGTAATCTTGAACGGTTTAGATTTTATAAGTGGGCTGACTGATAGATTTATATCATCACTTTCAGGGAAAAGTTGCAAATCCAACAGTGGGTTCCTTTTTATGAAATACAAGCTGCTAAAAATTCATAAGTGGGCTGGACAACAATTTTAAACAGTTGGAATTTTTATAGGAGGGCACACTGATGGATGGTGGTCCACATACATTGTATCACATGATTTTTAAGACCATTTAAAAATCCATCAGTGGGGCCCTCTCATAGGATTAAAATGGCTAAAAATTTATCAGTGGGACAAAGTCTAATTGAAGTGAAAATTGATTCGATGCTTTTTCATGAGTGGATTGTAATTTTAAATGGTATAGATTTTTGTAGCCCTTTGATGGATAGCAGTGCACATACATCATATCAACATTATTTTGTAGACTATTGGCCATTCTATATATGGCCAATTCGCTGATGATACCTGAATACTACTGTACCACCATCCAGCCTTATGACACATTGTCTGGTGCCATTCTAATTAAAGGAATTATCCCTAATTTTATAATCCCCTTAGTTACAAAACACTGGATGGCAGTGCAGCGGCATCCAACCTAGTAACTAGTAACAAACATTAGTTGCTGCTGTCCCTTTAGTTGCATGCAAGGTTTAGTAATCCGGCATACCAGCTCATTGATCTGATAAGCTAAACTGTGAATAATTCCCCAAAACCTCTTAGATTGGACTATCCAACTCTTCAATTTGCAACCTAAAATAGACAGTTGAAAATATATAAACAGAAGGAAAAAAAAAAAAAAAGAATTGATGACTTGAAACTTCCAAAATGGGAGAGTTTTGACAAATCCTCCATCCAAGGACAGCTAAATTGGATTAATAATGTAGATCAACGAACCATGATGTAGAGAATTTAAGGTTAAGCAAACATGCATCAACATAGTAGGGACCTATTATAACTAAACTCCTCAATGAAAAAAGCCCTCCCTGTAAAAAAATTTGGCACAATCTGAAATTCTGATGATGACTCACTGTTTGCACATATTTATCCACAATCAACATGGTTGAGATAATACTTTCATAGCAATCAAGAATCATGCTGCATATGTCCTGATGGCTTAATTGCTGGTCTCCGTGTTTTTTTTTTTTTCTTTTGCCTTCTACTATTCTATAATAATAAAATAAAATAAAATAAAATAAAAGAAGAAAGTTTTCTTAGTTATCTCCCAGAAAGGAAAAAAGAATAAAAAAAACTACTTGCTTAAATAAGGAAACAACAGATCCCACATAATTTACTTTCCCAACATAGGTGATGTCCCACGCTCCCATATCAATTTCATTTTATATACACAACCTGTGCAAGGTATTATTAAATTCCACACAAGTATGTTTAAAACAATAGTTGTGGTGGTGGTGGTGGTAGACGACAAATGAAGAGAGATTTGAAACACTGTATCAGAATATAAGGCTCTTTACCTATCAAAAATCAAGTATAGAAGACTTTCAAAGTGGTGGTGAGATAGAAGATAGTCTAGTCATGCTAAACACTGTTATCATAAAATAAAGTAGCCACTGCGATAGAAGGCAATGAAGAGATACAAGTTAAACAGGGCAGCACAAAATAAAGGAGGTTTTACAGTAGCAGGCATGGTGAATAGTCCAGATTTCAAATGACCTTGCATGAAGAAAAAAGTTTTACGCAAGGCAACACAATCTAGCTTAAACATAAGGAAACTCTAATCTAGCATATTTGGAACAGCCATTACCTTCTGTTTCTTTTTGTACTCCTCCCATGTTATTGTGTGTGAAGTTTTCAGGCTGGCCAAACGAGCCGCATGCCACTCTGGTGAATGAAAAGAACCATCCATCTGCGACTGTCCTTGTCAGTAAAAATCCATGGAAGATGATCATCTAATATATGACTATGCTGCTTCATAATTACTTAAAAGCATCTAGTCAGCGCTCAACCCAATGGAGCTTCAAAAAGAAATGAAAATGCAGAAATGAAGGTATTCATAGGAAAGTTCAGCAATATTAGCAAAGGCAAATGTAAAATGATAGATTAGTAATCAGCAATAGTGGATCCAGTCCATGGATCAAAATAGCAGCCGTTACGTAGCGTAGCGGTGAAGACTACTACGCTAAATGGCATTTATTGCCGCTCACATCCATAGCGGCCATAGTGGACCGTGAGACGGATTCGTACTTTCCACAAATTTTTAAAATACATAATAAGACTTATTTCTTTTCTTCTTCTCTCTAAATAACATTAATACGCAACTCTTCTACCCTTTTATGTTTAAAAGAATACCAAAAAGTACATGATCTTGCAAAATTACAGTTGATGCAGAGAGTTCTTCTCAAGGATTCTTGTCTAAGTGCATCCTTTTAGACACCCCATTTGGTAGATGTATTCTTTTCTCTAGGTAATCTTAAGTCTTAAGTCTGGACTTCATGACATGGTTTTTTTTTTTTTTTTCGAGCCTTTCATTAGTTTCTAAGTTAGCATAACTAAGCAACATGAATACATGTGAAGAAAAAAATGGTCATTACTATTATTTTCTATTTATATAGCGATACAAGGCTTCATACAATGAGAGGACCGCTACGCTCCCTATCTTAGTTACTTTTGCCAAAAAAAAATATATTTTCTCTCATTTTCCAATATTCTAGATTTTTTACAAAAAAAAAATAAATCAGATTTTTTTTACGATTATTTCAAATTGCACCGCTACGTAGCGTTTTCTGTCGCTATTTTCATCCTTGATCTAGTCCCTCTTTTACAATATGAAATGCAAAATCTTAGAGGTTGTTTGTCTGCATAGAATACGCATGAATAGAATACATAGGAATTCATGGTCAAATTACCTCCGCCAAATAATTATTAAAGAGGTGAGAGGTGAAGGATATCAGGTAGCGATGTAGATAGACCTTGACCTTCCGTTAATTTGAATTATTAGGGTTATGGATGGGTATTCATTTGAATCACTTCCCATCTCCGTTGATTAGATTTTCATTAAAGGGGAGGCTGTTTGACGGTCATTTTTGGATATCCACCTTTGATTCTTCATTTTTAACCACATAGGAATACAAACCTAGGAATTCAATTCCATGAAGCAAACAGGTCCTCAGTGATAAGAAGGAATTCGAATATCAAAGTGAATACGGGCCAAATTAAGCAGTAGGCAATAGAAATATAGAATCCTAAGCCTTATTTTTTTGGAAATAATAACTGACAAGTTTAGTACAAATATAGGAAAGCATGACAATCTATGGAATAAACAACATGCATCATTCAAAATGGTTTGACAAATGGCTCTGACTTAAGCCAACCAGTTAGCCACCTTGTTAGACTCTCAAAGATTATCACAAAATGCAAACTGCTGCTCATGTGATATATGTAATATTTCAGTATTTCTTAGACTGAATCTGCCATTCTACATGAAGAAATACTAGCTGTAGACACCCATCTGGTTGTGCAAAAGGAATTCAGTCACCCTCCACAGTAGAAACCCTCGCTCCAAACTTAACAAGGTCTCAACAACCAACAAGCAGAGAGTTAAACTTAGTAGGATTAGAATTTTCTCCAACACATGGGTTGAAGAAAAAGGACGTAATGATTATGAATAATGGCATCAATACATTTCCTCATATTATCAATGGAAAATCAATTGGCTCCAAAGTTTCCTAATATTAGTCTGCCATAGGAATTTAAATGATGCAAAAAAAAAAAAAGTATCTCCACACAAAAAACATGTGTATTTTTTGGCTAAAGTACTGAATACTGATCATAACTGTCTGGTAATTTTCTCGTAAAATAAAGGTATAGTAATGCCTCAAATCAAGAGAGAATAAAATATAAATGGGTTATGATGGTATTTTGTATTTAGTTGTTTGGTAGGGAATCTTTTTTACTTTTTGTGCAAAAAGTGGGTGTTTTTTTGTCTTTTAGTGGAGAAAGGAGGTTGCTTTTTGACTTTTTTTTAAAAAAAAAAAGGAGGAAATTTTGAATTTGTGTGCTTTTGATATGACCCTTATTCTTTTCTTGTCCGGAAAATAGAGACTTTACATTACTTTTACTTTAATATTAAATTGACAAACAGGAGGGTTCATTGTTATGATCCACTAGCTCGTCGTATGTGTCCTCTGATCATGTAGTATTTCTTGAAAATATTTATTTATATCCGTCCCCCTGAACCCAAAATTTCAGGTATTTACTATCTCCTGCCTTTCCGCAAGCCTCGTCCAGTCTCTTTTGCAAAGTCTATGTTCGTCAAAATGAGCTGCCTCTTGTTTCATCCTCTCTGAATACCACTCCAACACTAGATTTGGCTTCATCCTCTTATACCACTGCAGGTGTTACTTTCCCACCTTCCCAACCTCCTCTTTGCCTCTCTAGTAATAGCATCAAACCCCTGATTGCCATGGTTTACCTTCTTTGTTTACAATCTCAATTTTGTCTCTATTCCCACCTCTTATAAATAGCCTATTAAAGATGACCGCTGGAAATAGGTTGTGGCAGAAGAACTTTTGCCATTGGAAGCTAATCAGACTTGGGATCTTGTATATTTCTCCTGAAACTGCATCTTTTATAGGCAGCAAATGGGATACGATATTAAAGTCAAATCATATGGTACTCTCGAACAATATAAGGCTCAATTAGTAGCTCAGGGATTTAAACAGGAATATGGGATTGATAGTGAAAAGCCTTTTGCACCTGTTGGCAAAATGACAGGTTTCAGAGCTTTATTAGTAGTTGCAACTGCTTGCAGGTGGTCTGTGTTTCAATTAGATGTGGAAAATGCATTCATACATAGTGATTTACATTCAGTTGTTTATATGACACTGCCCCTTGTTATTCTTGTAAACCTAGCTCGGTATGTTGGATAACGAAATCTCTATACAGGCTCAAACAAGATCCATGAGCATGGCTTGATAAATTCAGGATGTCATACTTCAAGCTGATTTTCTTCAGAGTCCAAATGATCACTCAGTTTTCACAAGGACTACTACTTGAGGACGGACTATTTTCTTGCTTTATGTTGATGAGATCATCATCACTGTTGATGATTCTCAGGGTATCTCCGCTTTTAAGGCTCATAAACAGATTGCCTTACAATTTATGTAAAGAATGCTAAATCAAAAATATGTTATTTTAGAGTTTCCCTCGTTGAATTAACCTCAGCAACGCCAATGATGGAGATCCTAAAGCTACACAATATTGGTTGGTGATGTTTTTAGGCAATCCAACCCCTAGGAATAATATTTGCAGTTTTTTGTGATTATGATTGATCATGCATTGTTCATACCTCTGCATATGCATTTGCAGGGCTAGTACATGCTTCTCTATGACCTGTTTATCTGTTATATGCATCCTGTTTCTTTACATGATCCGTTAAGATTGAGAAACTACTCACTAAGTACATCATCATCATCATCATCAAAGCCTTGTCCCAACTATATTGGGGTCGGCTACATGAATTTTGTTTCTCAATTCCAATCTATCCTAAGCCAAATCCTCAAATTAGTCGCACTTCTTCACGTTTATTTTTACTACCTCCATCTACATCCTCTTTAGCCTACCCCTTCCCCTTGTGAGCCATCAACTTACATAGTCAAACTTTTCCTTACCGATGCCGCTGCCGGCTTAAGCTAGAAATGCCCAAACTATCTCAAATGAGTTTCTCTAATTTTATTCCCTATTGGTAACACCCCTAAATGTTCTCAAAATCTCTCATTTCTGATTTTGTCCTTCTTAGTTTTACCACACATCCACCTCAACATTCTCATCTCTGTTACATTCATTTTGTGCATATGTTGCTTCTTGATTGGTCAACATTCTGCTACAAAGGTCATAGTTGATCTAATCATTGTCCTATAAAATTCTCCCTTCAATCTTGTTGGCATTCGTCAGTCACAAAGCACTCCAAAACTCTGTCAGTTTTTACCGTTGGTCCCAAGCAAGGAGAAGGGTTGCATTAGGTAGGTTCATCCAGCGTAAAATTTTGTCACAACCCAAACATGAATTCTGAGATAACAACTACTCACTAAGTACATGATATATCAAGTTAAGCCTGTTCCAGAGTAGTATCTGTTATCATTAGAAATGTTTATCCGGTATTACCATATATGTGATTCATGAGTTGGTACCACTTCTCTTCGGTCCTACTGTAGTCGGACATGCAGAAGTATAGACTATATTTATCTATTTGGCTAGGTACAGAATAGTACTTGTGTGGGAGTGACTCTGTCCTCCAGGTACCACCTTTTTATTTGTATAGCCAAAAAGGACACATGCTCTTGCAATAGCCAAAAGGAAAGTTCTTGTTTTAAATGTACTTGGTCTCTCACAAAAAAGTGGTGCATCTGGGGCAATCAAAACTTCCTCACAGATGGGAATCAAAAGAACACATTATAAAATGGAGTTTCTTCACCAAAAATTAAATTTAACAATCCCATCTTCAACTTCCTAGAGCAAGACACATGCTCATTTGATGTACCAGATAAGCTGAGCCTTTGCGTATACTGATCACAGAATAATCTTCTATCAAAGTCTTTAAGCAAAATACAAATGCAACAAACCAATTAACTAAGGGATCATCTGGGGCAAAGGGGGAATGCTGCAAAGCTCCCATCTTTTCCCACATATTACAATACTCAGGTTAAATCAATGCCATATCTTACAATGTCTCAACCTATATATTTTGAATCCCCTAAAAATGTAACATTGAGCACACTCTAATTTCAACAAAAACTCATCAATTCCGTAAAAACATCAGAAATGCCCAAACCGAGAAGTGGTTGCCAATCAATTCTACGACCAAATGCACTACTCAAAATTCATCTGAACAGCCAAAACGATTAATCTCAATGGATGCAGCAAACATGATAAAATTCAAAACGATGGATAGTATGAAAGGGTACAAACCATTCCATCTTCGATCTCCTCCGGCCCAGCAGAGCTCGACCCCAACCTCGATCTCTGCATAGCTTTGTATGCTTGATTCTTCCCCATTTTGGATGAAACCCAGACGAGAAAATGAGTGGAATTGGGAAAGGAAAGCAAGAAAAGGATCAATCGATGCGCAGAGAGAGAGAGAGAGATTGGGAGATTTGTGCGTATTTGAGTGGATTTCTTCGTTTACTCGATGAGTTTTGGAAACCCCATCAGAGAACCGAATGGTGAGATTGTAGGGAAAGCATCAAAACATCGAGAATCGATTGGGTTTCGAAGAGGAAGGATCGAAAGGAGATGGAGAAGGAAGGGGGGGGTTTACAGAGGAGAGTTATGGGTTTTGTTTGTACAGTTACTGAGCTGGTTTGAGGGAGGACCAAGGAAATAAAAGAGGGTGGTCAAGTGTGGGTCCAGGTAAATATGAACTGTACACGTGGCACAGGAGGGCCACTGGACTTGATCTGAGGTGGGCCCGGCATCAGCGGGACCATTTGAAGGGTTTTTTTCTTGTCGTAAAGGAGGTTCCCAACTAGGGCTGCAAATGAGCATTTGATTCTCCGATTATCCGGAAATTCCGAACCATAAAAAAACTAGGACTCGAACCTATTCTAAATTCTAATTCATAAAAAGGTTCGGGTTTAAAATCTATTTTAGGTCCCAATTGATAAACGAGTCTGGTTCCGGGTCCATATAGATTCCGACTTATGGACCCGGCATATGAGCTTTTGATATTGCAAATTGTACCTTGAAATCAACCCTTTTTTGGACTTTTTTTTTTATGTATAATATTAAAGGTAGTAGACTTGATGCACTATTATAAGCTGAATAATATACTTATATTTAAGAAAAATGAAGAATAAAAAGAAATTAGAGTCGATTTTGGACCTAGATTCATGTCCACTATGTGGACCCGGTTCAGGAACCAGATCCGGATTTTCCTATCGAAATCGGGTCTGGAACCAACAAAAGAGGTTCCGAGTTTCTATCGGATCCAGAACCGAAACTGTTATTTAGAAACGGGTCAACTATGGTTCCGATCCGGAATCGTCATGTTTGCAACGATATTCCCAATCCTTTGGGCTGGACTAATCCCTCCGAACCCCGAGAAAAGTCGGATAAAACCCCTCTGGCCCTCAAATGGCAACACAAGTAGATTCGACCTTCGGTTCCTGAAGAGTGGGGAACGGGGGTCGTTACCAAAACCTCTAACTCTGGAAGAAGGAGGAACTATGGTCTTGAACCCCTTGGGGTTAAAGGCCATTTGAAGTTGTATGGAATAACTAGGTTGAGGTGAGAGAGGATGCATGAATGTGTACCACCAAATTAATCTTTCTATCAGCTACTAGATGGGCTGGGCCCCAGAAGAACTTGTAAATCTTGGCCGTTCATTTTTTTTTTATGACAGATTTACCTTTGAGCTAATTCTAATAATCACCATGCCTTCTTTGGTCATTATGCATTTAGGTGGGCCCCATTAAAATTAATTTGAGTTAGTGATATTTACAAGGGGTATTCATGAACCTAGGTAGTCCAAGCCTGAATCCGGCCCAGCCTGCTTTGGCTCCGGATTGGGCCTTAAATTTTAGTACTTGGGTTGGACTTGGTCAAAGAGTTTAGAAATTGGGCCGGGCCTAGATATTCTTCAGCCCAACCCATGAACACCACTAATATTTACTAAGTAAAGAGTATTTTGTCATTTATTTATCCAAAAGAAAGACTTACCTGTTGCACAGTCAAATTAGGGTTTTTTTTTTCTTAACGCACAAGACGAGCCTTTTTAGGTTTCCTAAAAATGTAGGGCCTTTTCTAAAAACCTCTAGGTTTAAATGGGCTATACTATCATGGGTCCACTAAGGCCTCATTTATATTCAAGCAAACCCCTTTACAAATAAAATTATTCAATGTATTGGAACCAATTTAGTTTTCTCTGTTTAAAATGCAACTCTTACTATTTGTGCAGGCAAGGTTTCAGAGAAAAGGGGCTGCTAACAAGGCACCGGAATCATCTTGTTTGGCACAGCGAAGAAAAAAAAGGAAATTCTCGAAATTTATACCATCTTTCATCGCAATAGAAGATCCGATAATCCCATCTACCCCCATTGAAAACTCAAAGCCGTAGAAGAGGAAGTAGAAGAGGAAGCCCAAATTTCCCCTTCTACGGCGTACGGGTTTCCGCATAAAAGCCCAAATTTATACATTCCCTATTTCCTCTTTCATGGATATTACCAAATGCACCCTTTAAGTTGAAAGGAAAAACATTTACCGAAACGTTCATTAAACTAACACATTTTTGGGTGTAGATGCCTTTTTACTGTTTATTTTGAAGCCTGTTTTTGTATAAATTTATTTTGAAGCCTTAATATTTACTGATAAACCAGATTTGATCAGAATAAATTTTCATGTGCTCCTTGTTCATGCATAAATGTCTGATCAATACACAGTCACCATTTTCCAAAAGAGAGCATCGCACATGTTTTTCTTTCAAGCCATTGACTTTGGGAAGCACATATCTCTATCATCTTAGATTTGAGATTTGGTGGGGCCCCTGTCAGAGCATGGCCCTTTCCACATCTCACCAACTCCTTGCTGCAATAATTCATGCCTAAGTTAACACTAATATTTCTATAAGTAAGAACCCTAGTTCCACCGAGACTGGAAAATTCGTGATTCGGACTTGATTTGTCCTATGCAAAAAGAAAAAAAATGACTCAAAAAAAAAATCAAATCAGAGACTGAGGAGAGTCATTTTTTTAAATAATTTAAAAAATACTTAAAAATAAATCTATTATTTATTAAATATAAAATTACTTTTATTTACATGCATTCATAATAATCAATTAAATTTAATAAATATATATGCAAGAAAATACTACAATAACGAAGATAAAAGAAAAAAATATTGCATATTACATAATTTGTTAGTCCAAGTATTGAATGTAAAAGGTCAATTATAAGTCTCAAATTAAATTTCAATCACCATTTTAAAATTATTGACTCCAAATCTTGTGCATAATTACATATAAATAAAATTTAATTATTTAAGACTAAATATGTCTATTAAATGGTTGAAAATATAGGTAACTTATTAAAATGAGATGACTGGCGGAGTCTTTTCTATTTTTGACTTGGTCTTTCGTCGAAATGACATGACTCGGGAGAGTCTAAGAGTCAACTTGAAGAGTTTTCCAACCATGAGCTGTATCCGGTTATCCAATGTCCAATCCCATAGCCCAACTCAAACTCTTTTTCCACTGAGAAAACAAAGCTGAGTCTATGCCTTAGAACACTTGGGACTATCTTTTATTTTCTTGGCTTTGATAAATACTCACATACATATGCTCACATACGCTACACAAGCCCCTAACCAACAAGGCCAGCTAGGTATTAATCCTTGATCATCAATGTAGAAAGGAAGATTCCTACCAAAACATAGTACCTAACACTATAGAGCACGTTTCTGTCCAGTAATTGCGAATTATAAGGCTTGTATTTCTAGAAGTCATTAAAATTGTGAAAAACGAAAGGTGAATATCCAAAAATGGTCATAAAAAAAATCTTCTTTAATGAAAAACGAATTAAGGAAAAGTAAGAAATAAATACGCAACCATCACCCTATAACTTTAAACAGAGGATAGTTAATGTCCCATCTACTCTTCACCTTATCACCTTCACTCATCACCTCTTTAATAATCCTATGTTGGTGTGCAATTTACCAGGAATTTCAAAGTGTTCAATTGCATGCAAACAAACTCTCAGTTGGGGAAGGGAAGCTAATTTAGGAGGCGGCCTGCAATAGTCCCTATGTTTTCTGAACTTTCTTGCCTCTTCACTTATGTCCTCAAATGCTTAGGAATTATTTGTGCATGTGGGTGTCATGATAGCTGAAGTCCCCTATCTTAAATTCTCAATTTAAAGCTGCTTTGTAACTAGAGACAATAGGGACCACAAACACTGTTTGTTTGGACTCCATGCAGGAACTGAACAGGATCCCCTGTTTGTTTGGATCAATCAGGGGACGCCACGTGCGGGGGTGGAACAAACAGGGGATCCGCTTCCGTACAATAAGGGTTAGACGCTACTATATTCTTCCAAAACTGCCATGTACGTTCCTCTTCAAATTATCTTTATGCTATTTTCAAAAGCAACCTCTATTACAAATACAACAAATCTCACTCCAGTTTAAATGGGACTTATTTTCTATGACTTTTATATTTTTAGTTTCTTTATTTTCTAACATACCATTTATTACAAAAACTTTCACTCTGCTTTAAGATGTAACCACTATCAAATTGACAGGCTATTATTTTTTATTTTTATTTTTTTTTAATCATGTGCCAAATTGTGAAAATTGAGTAATTTTTGATGTGGGTCTCAGAAAGAGATATCATCATTGTACAACTCAATTTTAAAAATCAAGCTGATGTGGGCCCCGCCTCACAAATTTACTCTTTTGAAAATAATTTTTTTCCAAAATCAACCTGATTTTTAAAATCAATTTACGACAGTTTGCCTTACAAACATGCTCTTTTGAAAGTTGAATTGTGGAGAGACAATTTAATTTTTCAAAAGCATTCTAATATGAGCTAAGCTTAGAAAAAAAAAAAAAAAAAAGCTATCATTGTGCAGTTTGATTTTCAAAATCAATCTAATGTGGACCATCCTCAAACATGAAATTTTCAAAATCAAATTTCACAAAACCAATTTGATGTGGCCCACCTTAAAAATGTGTTTCTTTTGAGATTAAACTACACAAAAATCAATCAAACTTTTAAAATCATTATGATGCGGGCCTTACTTAGGGAAAAAGGCATCATTGTACAATTTGATGTGGACACACTTCACAAACGTATGCTCTTTTGAAATCTCAACTACATGGGGTCCCGGATCTTCAATCCAAACCATCCTATTTATTTATTGAACTAAAAAACCCTATAATACTTAAGTTGATTACCTTAAATTGTTCAATCCTTCGAGTAATTTGTAACATCCAAAAACTCCAGCCTTTAGATCTAATTTCCTATACTTTTTTCGGCACTCAATTTATGATCTAAATCATTCAATATTCCCATATTAATGATAAGCATCAAGGCATATAGTCTCATACCTTCAATCTTCATGAATTTTGATAAACTCATGAGAAAGCCCAAAGCATCCAAACACATTTAAATTTGTTCAATTTACTCTTCTAATCATGTGAAAATGGTGATTTTGACGAACAAAATATCTACTTCACATCACTAACGTTCATATATTTAAAATAGAGTAAACCCCAAGGGGTAGCTCAGTTGGACCACGGTTTGCACCAGAAGCTTGTGGGTTCGAAACTGCACTACCACTAGGGTTACAGTGGAGTTTACCTGGCGTCCCTTTGGGATGGGGGATTAGTCCAGCCCAAAGGGTTGGGAACCCGCCGATAGCAAAAAAACTGAAAAAAAAAAGAAAATGAAAAAGAAAAAAAGTAGAGGTTCTCTTAGGACGGTTGTCCTTACTACCTTTCGATACATACAATACTATCTGGCGGGGCTTATTTTATGACCCATTCAAATAGACTTTACTAACAACACCCCATGCTATGCACGGACCACAGAACCACTAAATGCAAAGACTCATGCGTATTATTTTTATTAAAGAATTTAATTAGTAAACAATTGAGTCATTTTTTTGTTGCTAATTTGATTTTTATGTGTTTTTCCATATGTTTTATTATTTATGCGAGGTGTAAATGGAGCTTGCTGAAGCTCGGGCAGGTGTAAAAAAATTAAATGAAAGATATATTAACAATATAACAACATAATCAAGCAAGTAAATCTGGTCCAGGGATTCAGCCCTGAAGCTCTTTTTTCATTCAGCCTGTCTTTCTCAAATTTTTGTATACAGGTGATGTGATCTGTTTATATGGAAATCCTTTTTTTTTTTTTTAATTTCTTAACTAATGATACGATCGTAATCTATTTTTATTGAGATCCTTTTTTTTTTTCCAAGGGATTGTGCACAAAGAGAGTAGATGGAGGGGGAACAATGCATGCAACCCTTACGGAGAATGAGTTTGTGATGGACCCTTGATTTCCGTCCTCTCCTTCCGCCTCGAGGGCTGCCAGATTTCGGCGGAGGAGGAAATGCGGGTATCAATATTTTTGTACGGGTATGCCAGATTTTCTATTCTACTTGGAATTTGGAATGGTGATGATCCGGAGATTCACCTTCAGAAGTAGAAATGAAATCAATCATTCTTTCAAACTTTTCAAATGCCGTAAGAGGTGATTTTTTGTTTGTTTGCCGTGAAAGGCGATTTTGTGCCGTGAAAGGCGATTTACAAATCTCATCAAAATGAAAGACAAGAATTGTGATTTTTTTGTCTCTTTAAAAAATACAAAGTACAATAGAAAATAAAGAAAATAGATCTAACTTCTCAGGAGATTGTGGGGACACGTTCAGATCGACGGTAGCAAGTCATGTATGGACTTCGCCATCGTCATTCAAATGAGAACAATTGATGCTTTGATTCTTCGACTTGGCTCCAACCTCAGTTTTTTAGAGGATAAAGACCAGGGGAAGGTCCTATATCCAATGAAAAACCGAATAAATAGGTTGAAAAGCCACTTTAGGCCATGTTGAAGAAGAAGGGGACCTTGAGGGGGTGGCCCCCAAGGGACTTTGATCATCTTGTGGTGTTTCTTGAAGCAGAGTAGCAGAACTTTGTCTCTCTCTTGAATTTTCTGGATTTTCGGGGATTGGGATCACATCTGTATTCTTCTTGGAATGGACCACCTTGTATAGGCTCTTGGTAGCCATGAGGTGGTTTATGAGCATTGATGGCCATGATGAGAGAATTGATGAGGAGTTACAAGTTTTTATTCTTTGATTTTGTAACTCCTTTTTCATGGCTTGTGATTGACCGATGGAGAATGATGAGCATTTAATCGCCTTTAATCTCCATAATGAGGGGAATTTCATGGTTTTAATGCCATGATTGCTTGGAATTGTAACTCCCATATGCTTGAATCTGATTGGGCCGTCCAAAATAATGAGTTAATGACCGCATTAAGTTGCCATAAAACGGGTCAATTAACGATATTAAGTGGTCACCGGAGAATGTGAAGAGTCGCGGGCCGCGCCGCGTCTTCTGGAATTCTTCTTGTGATCATCGCATGCGGATCCACACATTGTTTGATGTCGGATTGCGATGTAATTTCAGACATTGATTGATGTTGGTGGGCCGGTGACATCTGTTTTGTCGATTTCTCGATCGGTCGGACAGAAAGTGTACTTTCTTGGTCAGCTGGTTGGTGATCTTGGAGCGATCAGTGATGATTTCATGCTCTTGACGGCGGATCCGAGATGTCGGTGGAGATCAGTCGTTTTCAAGCATCAAAAATTAGATTTTCAGAACATCACAGAGGCAGGAACTCTCAACACGCGAAAAGGATTGGAAAACGGGCCATCCGGCGAAAAATCAGGGGACCCGGATTTCCAGGGTCGCCGGCGACCATGCACTCAGGGTCGCCGGTGACCATGGGGCTTTGGCCCCTTTGGTCGCCGAGTGTCTTTTTCGACCGTTTTTTCTTCTTTTTCATTCCTTTTTTCTTCTGTTTTTTTCTTGACATTTTTCTTCAATTATTGACTTGATTTTCTTAGAGAAAACTTGACGAGAAGTCGCACAAAACCGGAGCACAAAGTTTCCCATTTTTCGGGAAAGCCGAAGTCTTTGTAGCCGATTTTCCGTCAAGAGTCGAAACTAGGTCAAACGATGTCGGAATGACCTGAAAATTGAGGTGAAGCTTCCTGAGCAGTGGATAGGACCAACCATGGGCTTTTATTTGAGTTTTGAAGCTGTTTGAGGTCCCGTCGATGCTTGACTTGATTTTGTTGCGGGGAAGATGCCGAGCTTTGATATGCGATCAACCGATGTCTGATTGTTCTGAAATTTGACAGGGAGCCTATTGGAGTCATGTAGAGATGATCCATTAGCTCCGATTTGGATGTCATGGTCCCGGGGTGCTCCGCCGCCGGTAGACTTGATTTTCTTTTGGAGCGTTGAAGTCTGGTCAAACGTTGTCGGAATGACCTGAAATTCGACGTGCAGCCCTTTGGAGGCATGTTGAAGCCACTCATATGCTTTGTTTGATGAGTGATGGCCTCGGTGGTTCTCGCCGCCGAGAGGTTTGGTTTTGCTGCTCGAGCGTTGATGGAGGGTCAAACGTTGTCGGTTTGACTTGAAATTTGATGAGGAGCCCTTTGGAGGTATTTTGGAGTCATCCGTAGGCTCTAATCGAAGTTTTGATGTTTTCGACACTGTCGCCGCCAGGAGCACCTGTTTTGCTATCGAAGGAGCGAAGTTTAGCTAAACGATGTCAGAATGGCCCGAAACTTCTTGTGTACCCCTCTTTTGGATGTCTTGAAGGATCTTATAGTTTTTGTTTGATTCTGACAAGATCTGATGCTTGAAGTAGCTTTGCCTGTTTGTAGCAGGATGCAGCTTCATGTGGCTTCTTGATGTTGATGAGATATAGTGACTTTTTTGGTGTCAACAGTTTGCTATCCCCTTCAAGCATTCCGCTTTGATTAATCAAAACCCTGAATACAACTTGGGTGGGCTAGAATCTCAAGCAGCCCTCTCCATCCCTTTCTGGATGATCTCTACATATGATGTATTTCAGTATAGTTAAGGCTTTGTACTAAACTCATTAGAAAAGTATCCATATCAATTCATGAAGGATACATGAATCTGAATCAATTAAGGATATGTAAATATGGATGACCATTACAATTTCATTTTTTCATGCATTTTTAATGCACCAAAGTAAATTATACTTGATAAGTAACATAACAATACCTGTGACTTACTTTCACATCTTTTTCATGACTTATATTTATTTATTCAATCATTTTTTTCTTTTTTTTTTATTTTCATATATATTTTTAGAGTTTTGATGAGTTCCAACAAAAAAAAATGCACTATACATTTCAAACTTTGGTATCTTGTGACACTTGTTCACCTAGACAAAAGTTTTACATTCTTTTTGATTGTTTCTTTGAAAAAAAAGGAGAAAAAAAAAGAATAAAAAGAATAAAAAAATTGTTATTTCTGTTGTTTATAGGGTTTTGAGAAAAAAATAAGGGAATTTCGAGAGAAATTTTATGAAACAAAGATAACTTAAACCTTGGAATTTTTCGTGCTTTGGGCAAAGAGAGAACAATGGTTTACTGTTTTGTCTAAGGAAAGAGTTTTTGGAAAAGTGCTGAAATTTTGATCCCTCACTTTTACATAGTCTGTATACGTTTTCAAGGTTTTGAATGTGAAGCTATGATTTCTGTTTTCTTTGACGATTGGTTTGAAAATATGATGGGAAATCGACCCTTAGTTTCACAGTTTTCTGGTTCATATGGGTGGTTTGATCAACCACAAACCGTTGAATTACTTCAGGCACATGGAAAGGGCTGCCTATTATTGGGAACCATAAAAAAAAAAAAAAAGTATTTAGTTATAAGTCTTGAAAAGAATAAAAGGTTGTGTGACTAGTTTGGGTTCGTAGCCTTTTTAACTTGAGCTAGTAAACCCGTAGGGGTATTCACATACCTAATGGCCTAAAGACATCTGTTTTGGGAGTCATTGGCTTAATGCTTGTTACATGGGTTAATAAAAAAGCTTAAAGGACCTAGGCATTGCACAGTCACATGTGTGTGTTTAAAAAAAAAATTGCGGCCTTTGAAAAAAACAGTAATGCGAAAGCCGTCATGGTCGCCTTGAGAGGAAGGCTGTTTTTCTTTGCTAAGGTTAGGTGGCCCAGAAATTTGGATAAAAAATTATTTTCATGGAAAATTTTGGTGGATCATTTGATACCTATGTTTTTTCGTATACACACTTATCACCATGCACAATCAATTCAGCATGATTTCGAGAATTTATGACCAAAAGATGAGATTTGTAAACCTAATTTAAGATTTGCCTTTAAAAAATTCCATGAATCGAGAATATCAGGTGTTCGTAAATTTTCTTTTGGAAAAGTTCCCATAGTTTTGTTAGGTTTCTACTTTGATTTTAAAAAAAAAAAGAATTTTGCGGGTACATTCACTACAAACCCTCACGAGGCACAACTCGTCCACTAGGGGGAACCTAGGGGTTTATGGGCTTGCTGTATGCGCTAAATGCAATTGCCAGTGCTAGCGAAAGTGGCGTTACATTCATTTTCATTTTCATTTCATTAGTTTTAGGATAGATTATGTCATTGTAGATTCCTCATTTTATACATAGTTTTTGCTAGGGACTAGCAAAATGCTAGTTGAGGGGTGTTATGAGTCTTAAAAAGCATACATTTTCATACACATTTTAGACAATTTTAAGGCTTATTGATATTAAAGAGCTTTATTTAGTATCAAATCATATTTTTATGCATATAGGGTCTATTTTAGTGCATTCATGCATAATTTGCTCAAAAATCACACTTTTTGCATAAATTCATGAAACCTGCCATTTTTGGAGATTTATTTTTGGAAAGTCGGTTATTTTGGGTACATCAAGTAGGGTCTCATGCATTGTCCATTTAAATTCCTTACATGGAATTATTTTTGAATCCATTTGTTTTAATTTGTGTAGAGAAATCAAGAATGGGACCCACATTGGTGAAATTTGAGAGAGATCAAGGGTAGGACATCTTTCATGGTGGACCCACATATCTTGGTATTTTTGGAAAGTTTGATAAGTCAATAATGGAAAGCTAGATTTGTGATTTTAAAATCAAAAAAGGAAACTTCAGATTTGATAAGATCTAATTTTTACTAAGTTTGAAAACTCAAAAATTAAAAGAAAGAAATTCAAGAAAGGAAAGTATACTAAAAGAGTTGACTAGTCAATCAATGAAGCTTGGAAGCAAACCAAAGATAGAAAGGGAGTCAAGAAACATGGATATAAGATCCCAAGATCCCTTTGGAAGTCCACATTGGTCCCACACACCCCATTGCACAACAAACATTCCATATGTGCACAATTATTTTCGGATTTTTCATGGGCATCAATATTAAATTGGCCATAACTCTTAGTCCAACCGTCGGATTGGTGGAATCCATACACCGTTGAAAAGCTCTTTTCGAATATATATCTTTAGAACCTAAGATTGTATCAATTTTTTTACTAAGTTTAAAAACTCAAAAATCAAGAAAGAAATTCAAAAAAGGAAAGTGTGCTAAAAGAGTTCATTAGTCAATCAATGAAACTTGGAAGCAAACCAAAGATGGAAGGGGAGTCAAGAAACAAGGAAATAAAGATCCCAAGATCCCTTTGAACGTCCACATTGGTCCCACACACCTCATTGCACAACTAACATTCCATATGTGCACAATTATTTTCGGATTTTTCATGGGCAATAATATTAAATTGGCCATAACTCTTAGTCCAACCGTCGGATTGATGCAATCCATATACCGTTGAAAAGCTCTTTTCGAGTATATATCTTTAGAACACAAGATTGTGTCAATCAAAATTGTAATTTTAATTATCATGTTATTAAACTTTCTCTTCAATTTGTTTCAAGGCAGGACTAAAAATATAATTAAGATATTGGAGGCAACTGAAATGATAAGGTAAAAGTTGTATACTTTTATTCTTATATAAAATTTATATTTTTCATTTATTTTAAAGTTTTGATAAATATTTCCATTTATATATATAGATATATAATTTCTCAAGAAGAAGGGGCTCATAGCTAGTTATATCAGTTCTATCAGAGTCATATTTTTTTTTACAAGTGATGAAATCTGTTTATATGGAAATCCTTTTTTTTTTTTTTTTAATTTTAACTGATGATACGATCGTAATCAGTTTTTATTGAGATCCCTTTTTTTCCATGGGATTGTGCGCAGAGAAAAGATGGAGGGGGAACAATGCATGCACCCCTCATGGAGAATGAGTCTACCATCCCCTTCAAGCATTCTCTCGCTTTGATTAATTGAAATCCGGGGCAAACAGGCCCACCTCGCATGGGTCCACCACGTAATGGGTCTCCCTTGGGTCCTCATTCGGATCCACAGATCAGATGGGTCATCGGGTGGCCCACCTGGGTCTCGGTATCAACACAAGAAAATCAAGCTTCTAGAACTAAAACACGTCCTCTGTCTCTCTCTGATCAGACGATGG
Organism: Umbellularia californica; assembly: GCA_028538565.1. Classification (NCBI taxonomy): domain Eukaryota; kingdom Viridiplantae; phylum Streptophyta; class Magnoliopsida; order Laurales; family Lauraceae; genus Umbellularia; species Umbellularia californica. The sequence continues at coordinate 45,787,301 of JAPQWN010000009.1, forward strand.
ATGGTGGGCCAAACAGGGCCCACCTTGCACGGGTGTTGCCCGTGGGTCCTCTTTCAAATTTAGAGATTAGATGGGTCGTCGGGTGGCCCACCTGGGTCCCGGTATCAACGCAAGAAAATCTAGCCCTCACCTTATCCTCCCAACCAAATTCAGATAGTGGGTCCGCCTGCACATGATAGTGGGTCCCACTGGGCCACGATTGCAGGTCGACCTCACCCTTAAAGGCGCCAGGGCTAGTACGCCCAGACGACCGGGCTGGATTTGCAATTAGATTACCCACTGTGTCCCGCATATTTCTCTTATTTTTTTTCTACAGGTGATCCAATCCTAAACCGTTTAAATGGAAACTATATATATTAATCCTCATTGCTTGTGCACAGAGAGTAGATGGAGGAGGAAAGGTTTATTTCTTACTTGCTCTAAGATGAAAACGGATGGTAGAGGCGCTGTTGCTACAAACGGAGTTGCAGTCTGACCACTAAGAGTGACGGTGCTGCTGGAGTGCCTTTCGTCGTTGTTTTGTATTCTAAAAAATTAGAGTCATCTTCCTCTTCTTCTTCCTTTCTGCTGCTCCTCTATTTCTGTATTTCTAGTATCAAATCAGTTACGCAGTGAGACTTTTTTTTTAGGAAGCTTTACGAAAGTTAGTTTAGGGGAAAGTGGAGAGTAGAGAGAGAGCAGATCATGACAAGTGTCTTCATATATGCTATGAATTTAGGGATAGCACTTGGAGGCCTGTGGTTAAACGAAGGGACTACATTCTCTTAAAACTGTAGATACAAATACTTTATTTGGGTTCATCAAACTCATGAATTTACATGGATCCGGATGGATTGGGTAGTTAAAATTTTATTAAAATTGTGAGCCAAGAATGATGGGTTTAGGGCCTTAATAGGTATTATCATAATGGATGCCTCTGCATCAATTCTTCCACATGCATTTGTGTATGCCTCTTGATGATGATGATGAAGAACAAGATGATTGACAAAAGATAAAAGGCAACCTACTTTTCAAGGTGACTGATAACCACTCATGGGTCCCACCTATACGAAAAAGTGAATCGAAATCTATTCTTTTCCATGGAACTGACCCTTCACTGACAAAAGCAAAAAAACCTTCTTTCTTCCGCTCTGTAAGTGCCACCGCCACAACTGCCACACTCGGCAACTACCACAACAACTGATTTTCCTCATCATCCATGGCGAATTCCAGGAATCCAGGAGAGGAAATCCCCAAACAGGTTTCCAGAAGAGATTTTCCCTCAAACTTTGTGTTTGGAGTCGCCACTTCCGCTTTTCAGGTAAAGTAAAAATCGAGATAGGAATCGAAAAAATTCAATCTTTTCCATTTTCATCACTTTCATTTTAACTTTCCCCTCTTTTTATTAAAGCTTAGAACTTTTCATCTTCTCTTGATTTCAATTCAAACTGTTTGGATCTTGGAAAGTTCTGTTTGTAGTTCTCTCTCACTCAATCACTTGAATTTGGAAAAGTTTGATGTGATTCTTCCATTTTCATCACTTTCAATTCAACCTTGAATCTGGAAATGCTCTGTTTTGAGTTCTTTCTCTCACTGGAATCTGGAAAATGTGCGATGAGACTCTTCTTCTCACTACCCTTTTGTTTATTCGGAGATGGGTTTCTGATGTTTTGATGAAACATCGGTTTCTGCTTTGTTTCTGTTGTTTTGGTCGGTGGTGGCGGCGTTGTTTTTGAAGGCTGTGTTTGGGTTTTTAATGGAAGGAATCGTTGGTTATGCTGCATTTGAGATTTTGCTGTTGGAGATCTTAGAGAAGATTGATTGATTTTTTTTTACTGCTCTGTAACTTTTTTAGTGGTGAAATTGCATTTAGGGGATAAATAATGGCCTGTCTTTTTGGGATTTTACAGACAACAAGCTCTGTTAATGAAAAAACAATATGGGTCCACCAGATTGACTCAAAATCAATGGGTTTTGGAGGCATCTGGTGAAATTGGAACTATATAGAGAAGATGACAGTGACAAGCACAAAAGGAGAAATTATCTAAATATTTTATAGAGAAAAAGAAGAAGAAAAGAAAAGAAAAGAAAAGACAAAATAAATAAATAAATAAATAAATGATTAGTTTCTCATGGATTGATGAAATCCTAATTTTTACTGTAAAAGACTAACCTTGTTCAGATTCAATTAGGGGCGTTAATCCTGATTAGATTGACTTAGATTTAATGGTCTTTCCATGTTATCATCTCAAATTTAACTGAATGTGGTTATATGTAAGAAAATTCCTATCCTTTTAGGATAATATACTGTGAAGGAAAATATTCACCTGCCCCCTTGTACATCTGGACTGTGGGTCACACATATCAGAGTTGAGTCTCATCTCTGGGATGGTCTGGATGTGTGGTGGGCAGGTGCGTAGTGTGCAGGTGAATCTTTTCCATAGAATGAATTTGGCAAATTGATTGAAAAGTAGCCATTGACCATCAATCTTTTCAGATTGATACTGGTCGTTATTTATAATTGTCAAAATATGCGGGTGGTTATGTGTAAATTTGCCTTTTGTTTTTGTTTTTGCCATCAATTTCCAATAGCATCTTGAGATTCTGAGTTCAGTAGTGATGCTTTTGTGGTATCTGTACCCTTTTTATCATTCATTTGAAGCAAAATGGAAAAATGACAGTCGAGTTTGATGGTCACTAACATTGCCAGAGTACAAGGTTTCTAATTTAACCTATTCTTGTTTCTCTCTCTCTTTTTTTCCCCTAAGGTTGAAGGAGGCAGAAAGGAGGGTGGCAGGGGTGATAGTATTTGGGATGTATTCTCAGACAAACCAGGCATACATTTTGTACATTTTGAAATGCTTTCTCTTATTACGGTGTTTCATCTAATATACATGAATTTGAGAACCATCCTAATTGCATAGCTTATTACATTCTTTTAATGTCTTATTTTTTCAAAGCAGGTAATATCGTGGATGGAAGCAATGGAGACATTGCAGTTGACCAGTATCATTGTTACAAGGTCAGTTAGTTCAAAATGTCAGCTGAGATTATGTTACTTCAAAGGTGGATGGTCAAGTGTTCTTCACTTACATGTCTATTGAATAATTTTATTTATTTATTTGAATGATCTATAAAGTACATCCTACTAACATGAAAGGAAACTTGCAGGTATTGGGCAATTGCGCTCTCTCTCTCTCTCTCTCTCTCGGGTGTTTTTTTTGGTATGGGTGGTGGGTGGGTTTGTGGGGGTGTTTTGGGAATCAAATAATGTCAAGTTGAAATAGCATGAGTTTGTACATAAGAGAATCTAAAAAACCTTGTAAGACATATATCCAAGGTACTAAATGACCTTATATGAGGTACTGAAAAATCAGAAAACACATGATGGAGTCGGGAGTTATTGACAGCATGGCTACAAATAGGTCTGGGTGGAAAAGTAGAACTAACAGCCTACCCCAAATAGAGAGGATAAAGCTTCGATGATGATTGTTATGAAATTAAACAAAATGAGTGGGTTTTGACCATTCTAATTTGAACCTCCATTTCTAGACCCTGGATCAAGTAACTTGTGATTTAGTTTATTATCTTCAGTTAGCATATGACTTTCTTATAAACGAGTGATGGTTCAATGCAGGAGGATGTGGAACTTATTTCCAAGTTGGGATTTAATGCTTATCGTTTTTCAGTATCTTGGCCACGCATTTTCCCAGGTACCATCCATTCCCTTTAACTTTGCCATGTTTTATTCTTTTATGAGATGAAGTGGATCCATTTTTTTTTATTACCATTTATTTTTGCCTTTCCTTTTCCAAATCACCTACTCTTCTACTGGGTTCTATTTTGACGTCACCATCTCTCATATTGGCATCTAAAAGTCTGAAGAATTCTCGAAAGTATATGAATATATGTAAAAATCAAGGTTGGAAAATTCTCCGTGTTGACTCTTGACTCTCTCGAGTCATCTCATTTTGATGAAGTCTTGAGTCAAATGCAAGGGAGACTCAGCTGAGTCACCTCATATTAGTAAGTTGCTTGCATTCTAAACCGCTTGACAGGTAGATCGTATTTTAAACAATTAATATATATATATATATATATATATATATAAAAGTAACTGTGCATGAGGTTTGGAGCGGCAATTTAAAAATGATGATTAGAATGTAATTTACAACCTATATTTGATCGTTTACATTCGAAATTTAGACTAACAAATTATGCAATATGCAATTTTTTTTCTTTTCTTTTCTATTATTATAATATTTTTATTGCATATATAATTTTTTTGATTTGAATTGATTATCATGAATGCATGTAAATAAATATACATTTATGTTTTATAAGTATTTGACTCATTTTTAAATATTTTTGAAATTATTTAGAAAAACATGACTCAAGCCTCCACGCTGACTCTCTCTCAGTCAAATTTTTTTTTAAATTGGATGAGTCGAGTCCGAGTCTCGAGTTTTCCAACCTTGGTAAAAATTAGCCAAGTTCCAGGTCCTAGCTCATTCAGAAGTTGCCTCTAGTCCACTTTACATCTAGCAGAGGCCTGTAAGCCAGTATTGTGAAGACTAGGCTTCGGTTTTTGCTCAACGAACTGGGTTGTATGGGCATTTGTTATTCCAAATTTTAATTACATAACTGATGAGGGTTATAACCACTTGACATCTGATAAGGGTCATAACCACATAACAAGTTAATTAACAAAGCATAAGTTCAGGAGTACCTGGATGTCTAAACACTCCCTCTCCCCACCAAAAACGTGCGCGCGCGCACACACACACATATCCATATTTGAACTAAGTTTTTATGTCCGACAAACTATTGCTCATTGTGAAATGAATGTGATTTTACTTCTGATCGCAGTAAGCTTTTTTAGTTAGGAACATAACTAAAACCGGCAACCTCAAGGTTGCAATAGTGAGCCCCTTCCGCTGTGCCACAAGGTCTTTTCCTGAATTGCAGTAATCGCCTTCTAAATTTTGAATTATTCAAGATCAATTGCTGGCTTCCAGTATAATTTTTCCACTCTTGTCTTTCAGATAAGAGCTTATGGAGATCTTTGGGTTCCTAATGTGTGGCATGGAACTTATAACAGTAGTGCAGATAATATTGTCAAGAACCTTCTGTTGTCAATTTCATACTTGCTGTTTTGGCTTTCTTTTACAGATGGGACTGGAACCAAAATCAATGAGGCAGGGATTACTTACTACAACAATCTGATTGATGCTTTACTAGAAAAAGGTACATTATCATTTGTGTGAGATCTTCATCAGTACTTGTATTATTACATGCTACCGGTGCATTTCATTTTTGCAGGTATACAGCCATATTTGACATTATATCACTGGGATCTCCCTTCTTATCTGCATGATACAATGGGTGGATGGTTAAACAAAGAAATTGTGTAAGTTCGTCATATGCATCAAGAAAGTGCTTATATCAATCATGTTCTAATATTCATATGGCCTCACCACACTTGGTTTTATATTTACCCTTTGGTCTGATCACTGGTTAAGCAAAGAAATTGTGTAAGTTTGTCATATGCATCAAGAAAGTGCTAATATCAATCATGTTCTAATATTCATATGGCCTCACCATACTTGGTTTATATTTACCCTTTGGTCGGATCAATGGCTAGTAACGAGGGGAGGGCCTCATTATATTTCTGCTCAATGCCTATCCCTAATTACCCAACAAAGTACAGTTTCTGAGAACCTCAGAAAGATGAACAAGGTAAAAATAAATATCTGATCCATTTTTTACTTTTAATTATCGATCCTGGGAAACTTTGTTCTATGTAGCGGGGCAGTCCACCTGCAGAGAGTGATCGAGGTGATTTTTTGTATTTCCTGTGTGTCCAAAAGCACAGTAATGCTTTGCTGAAACTTTTTTTTTTTTTTTTTAAATTTAGATGGAGATTGATGATAGTTCTCTAATTCTGAGCATTTTTTAAAACAATCATTTACAAAATACTCTTCATGGGAAATGGTTTGTGTATGACTGGTGTGGTGTCTTAGAGATACTGCCTACTTGCGTTAGACCGTTCGTAACTTCATAAATGTAACGAGTTTGGCAAAATTGAATAATATGAAAAGAATCTTCTTTTGGATTGCATTTCATGTTTCATGAAAAAGATGTTGTTCTTGTTTTATGTATATCCAGAAAATACTTTGCAATCTACGCCGAAGCTTGCTTTGCTCACTTTGGAGATAGAGTGAAGCATTGGATTACACTCAATGAGCCTCTTCAGACAGCGGTGAATGGTTATTGTTTTGGAATATTTGCTCCTGGAAGAAGTGAACATTCATCAACTGAACCATATTTGACTGCACACCATCAACTATTAGCTCATGCGGCTGCTGTTGCTGTGTACAAAGAGAAATTCAAGGTGTGAAGTTTGATGCATTTTATTGTTGTTTTCTTTTTCTTCATCAAGCTAGTGTCTACTTTCGATTAGATTGTTATCTTATTGGCTAAAGGAACATTTTTTTCTTGGGACCTGGCATGGTTCTTTAATGCTAGGATCCATTTGCATGATTTTTTTTTTGTTTTGCCACAACTGGTAAAGTTTTTAGTTGATTTGTTACTCATGTCAAAGCATTGTGGTCGTACATATGGTAATCTTTTCTACTTTAGCCATTTGCCAAACTTTGTAACTTTTTTGTGCCCTAAGGAACAAAAAAAGACATGTTTTAAAAATAGACTGTGATTCTGTGATTCTTTGTCATGCCTAAGCTAAATGCAAATCAGTAAATAATGCAGCTACAGCTAAAATGATGAAAATATGTGTCCAGCAAGTAGAAGATTAGTGTAAAATGTTACTAACAAAATCCTCAATCTTCTAGTAGCATATGTTAGAAAACTACAGAAATTACAAGATATCGTTGGATTTCCCATTCATGATTTGGTATTTTCCTACTTAACTAATCCATTTTGTAAGTTTTATTTTCCCATCCTCTGTTTTTTCTTGTATCTGAAGTGAAGGAAATCCAGATGAGAAATGAGATGATCACATGATTTACATATTTCTATAAAACACTGTACATAAGAGGATTTATTTATATCTTTGTGCTATCGTGCAGTGTACCATATTCTAGAGATCATGAATCATATCTTAAATTATGATTATCCCTAATCAAAGGGTTTACAACATACTGTTATTATACTATAAACATCATCATCATCTTGAAAGCCAACTATGTGGCTACATGAATTCTGTTTCTCCATTCCGATCTATCCTTAAAAAAATCCTTGGATAGGTTGCCCTCCTTCAAATCAATCCCTACTACTTCATCCATGTACTCTTTGGACTACCCCTCTTCAGCTTATCCCTTTTTCTTATAAACATTCACTAAATATATGTTTCCCAACCTCACAATCAGGGGGTGTCATTCCTCCAAAATCACAATCGTATCTAGCAAGCTGTCAGACCATGCACCCTGGACGTGCTAGTGTTATAATGTATTTGAAGATAAATTTTGTTTTAACAGAATTACTGAAAACTTTCTAATCTTGTAAAATTTATGAAGATATGTCCCGGAGTTTAATAATTTGATAGAACTGTCAGGGTAAAAACACTATTTTCTGCCCCACCTTCACTGAAGTGAATGATGTTTTAAAGGTGAATTATTATAATTGTTTTTAGAAAGTCTGATAACAAGAGGTCATAGAAGGTTAATTTTATATATTCATAAATGGAAAATGCAACCTTGTTTGTTTTCCTTGCTGTTTTCATTACAAAAATTGCTTCAGTAGCAGTGCAATAAATTATTGTGTCTTTATTTTCTTTAGGCCAAGCAAGGTGGTGAGATAGGCATAGTGGTGGATTGTGAATGGGCAGAACCTTTTTCGGATAGTGCACATGATAAAACTGCTGCAGCAAGGCGCATCGATTTTCAGCTTGGCTGGTACATATTCTTGTAACTTATATCTTTTGGCAGGCTAAATTGTTTTAGCCATATCTTAAAACTTATAAGTGTTGAATGAAATGATAATATTAATGGATATTGGTTTGATCAATCAAAAAACAAGTGTAATAAGAAGCAAGATAGAAAACGTCATGCCTAAAGCTGCGTGGTTCATAAGAACTATAGAAGACAAGCTTGTGCAAGTGCAATGATTGGTCCTGCTATTTAAAATGTGTTACATAAAGCTTCTGTTACATTTTTGGTGTCCCAAGTTCCAAGAAAGGTGACAAAGTCCACTGCTTTTGACATCATTAACACTTAATGAACGGTGTGGTGTCTTAGAGAAACTAAATCTGTTAGGAATTAGGATACCCTTAAGAGGAATCCTTAAGCACAATCCCCTCTTTTATGCCAAAACCATGTTTCTTTTCTCTTTTTTTTTCCCATTAATTCTTCCCTCTCCTTCCTCATTTGGCATTCCTCAATAATAATACAAACGAAATCTCTTCCTCTCTTAAATTAGTTGCTAAAAAAAAAAAACCACATGTTTGTCTCCTTGTGTTTTAAGTCAAGGTGGTGGACCCAGATTTTTTTAATAGAGGTGGTTGGTTGTAAAAAAAAAAAAAAAAAAGACATGCAGTTATTTGTAATTAAAAAAGGTTGTTAAATGCAGATACAGCAAAAATAAATAAATAAATAAATAAAATACAAAGAAGTACAAAAGAAAAAGAAAAAGAGAATCCAACTTCTTTAAGATCTCGAACAACGGAATCTCAAATGTGTCATAAATGATAATTTCTTCCATTAAACAATGAAACAGCCTTCAAAAACAAAGCCTCTACCTACCGGAAAAAGTGAAATAATCAGAAATAGATGTCTCCTGAAAAGCAAAAGTGGCAACTCTGAAGATGAATTTTGGGGGAAAATCACTTATGGAAACCTATATGGAGATCTCTTCACATGTATTCCTAGCATTCGCCATGGATGATGAGAAAATGAGAGATGATCAGTTGAGGTAGTCGCTGAGTGCGGTAGTTGTTGTGTCAGTTATACAGAGAGAGAAAGTTGGTGTATGTGTTCTTTTGCAGAACAGTAAAGGGTAATTTTGACATGGCTGAGGTGCATAACAGTATGTTCTTTCAGAGATAATACCCTAGTTTGCAAAAGTTCCTAGAACCTTTGAGAAGCACCTTTGAGAAGCACATCCCCCCTAGGTTAGAGCGAAGTATTTTGATACTCAGAGAAAATTCTACGAATTTTTTTTACAAGCATCAAAGATTTCAGATGGCATGAAGAAAATAAATCCACATAAAACAGCTAAAATCATCTATAATAGTAACAGAGTACTTATGTTGTGAATGTGAAATGGTGGGTGCATACCCCATACGACAGTGTGAGTCTTGAGAGGGCACCGAGTTTTCAATCAACTCATTTTCTTTCATATTCTTTGTGAATGATAAGGTTACAAGTTACAACAATTCCCATAGCAAAAGTAGGCCTTGAGATACCTTGTTTTGCAAAGTTACCTCCCTCCTCTTTAGCACCCCTAGATGCATGATGCATTGACAAAAGAACTCCCCCAATCATCTCATGAGACTCCTCTACGACATCTGCCAGCTCTCCAGGTGTTGCATTGGAGGACAGTGTTCTCCTATGATTACAATGCACATTGCTAATATGCAGTCCAGCTCTTGAGCCTGCTTAAAACCATGTCTATCAATGGTAGAAGGGAAGATTGAAAGGTCTCCTTATGGGCAAGTGGATGCCAAAGATCCAGCCCCACCAGATTATACTAGCCCTTGATTTAACAACCTTAAAACTTAATTGTGTCTTAACTGTGGATTTTTTTAGAGATTCAATTGAACAGTGAGTGAAGGTTCAATTTGTGTAAAATTGGTCTTGACACCAGATCATGGATGCTTAGAATATCAAAAGGGTTATCTAGGATGGCACAGTTGATCCTTGTGGCAACGCTCATTTTGTTATCGCTGCAGTGGTGAGGCAGATTCTCTAGTGAGCTTCTTTGGATTCTAGGGAGAAGGTGAGTGGAAGATGGTTGGAGTGACAAAGGCTCAAGGGAGGTGGAAATGCATGGAGAAGCCGCCGGCGCTAGTATTCTTGAAGGATGGAACAGGGTTTCTTGCAATTGGGATTTTGGAGGCAGCTGAAAATAACTGCAATTTATCATTTGGAACGTCTTATTGTTGAAGGGGATTTGTGAAATGCAGTGAAATGGTGATGTGAAAATGTACCTTCAGAGCACCATGTGGATCTAAGTAGCAACACTAGTGGAGCATGCATGAGGTTCATGATATCTATAATGCTCCACAAAAGCATAGTCTTGCAAAGCACCTTATCCTGGGGGGATTGTTTACCTACAATGTCAATAACTGTTTTTCTGTACTTATTTTTTTCCCCTAATAATGATGAGAATTTTTTTTTTTTTTAATTCCCTCTAGAAGTAGGAGTAAAATCAAATTTCATTAAAACAAGAGGAACGCCATATTAATGAAATGACCTCAAAATCATTGTTTCTTATCTAATAAGGAAGTGGATATTCTAGTTAGGTGAGGAGTCTTGAAGGGTACATGCCCATGGTAGGAAATGCAATGCCTTTATATGGCCAATTTTGATCTATTTTATTTTTCTTCTTGCACTTGCATTTGGAGCAATTTTTGGTTCATTGGTGGCTTTATGTTTATACTTGTATAGGGCTTAGATTTCTTTATTCATTGGAGATTTTTCGCATTTTGCACAGTTGTTTTCCTCTTCTGTTGTCCAATGCCCTTCTTTTAGGAGTCGTTTGCCCTTTTGCACGTGTGATAGGAAAATGGCTTTTACATATGTAAATGTTACAATTGCAATACGTGAACACACATTACCATGTTTATAAAAATCACCATTTGACATGAGTGAATGAGTACATCCAGCGGTATTTAATATATTTGGGTTTTTTGGATTTTTTTTCACAAATTTCTCAAAATCCATGAAGAATTAAGTTATGAAACTAATTGGGCTGACATACTATTAATACAAGAATATCGAACGGCTCGAACGTGAATTGGGGGCCCATAAAAATGTAGAGAATTAAATCTTTAGGTTTGGACTTTTTCACAAATTAAATCTATGAAGATTTAAGATAAATAGCTTCAAGGTATTGGGGTTTATTAGTTCAATAAACAAACTAAACAGTTTAGATTACAAATATGGGGCCCATAGGAATGAAAAAAATTAAAGGTGGTCGATAGGGCTCATAAGCGTGTGAGAGACTGTACTAGCGTGAAAGTGATTTTTTCAACTGTGACAATTTTGGTGTGTAAATGACCTTATTTACGCACCATTTTCACAATATTTACGCATCACATGTAAAACTGAGCCCAAACAAACGTGATGATGCAACCCAGGTAGGGCGGGTGTTGGGGTGTCATCCATAGCTGTGAATTTCATTTCGGATGCTGTTTCAGTTTAGCCTCCAAACAAAAAATTTTGGACGATTCAGAAATTTCAGTGAAACTTTTTGGACTTATGTTTCGGAAACAATATACCTTTATACATATTTGTGTGTAGAAATTTGATTAGGGATTTATTTTAAGTGGGATTTTTATTTCAGTTTAGGGCTCAAATATGGTGAGGCCCACTGAATGGATCAAATTTCAATGAGATGGGTGGTGTGGGTCTCACTGGACTGATAGCCCAGCATAGAAAGAGGAGAGGAGGGGGAAGGGGGTTGGGGTTGACTAGACCGGTAGCCTATTGGGGGAAAAAAGACGGGATGTATTGGTTATTAAAGGTGAAAGGGCCTTTTGCCCCTTTCTTTTTCGTTTGCTCGAAAGAGGCCTTATTGTAGGGTTGGGGATTTTTAGGAAAAAAAATTTGAAGCTAGTCCTTTAAAACAATCATTTTGGCCGAAATAAATCCACTGAAATTGACCGAAATCGGCCAATTTGACCGAAAAGTTAGTTGAAAAGTTGTATAGGACTGTTTCTTTTCGGTATGTTGACCGTAATGAAATTTCTCGGAATTTTTTTCCGAGACGAAATGAATTTCACAACAATGGTGTTATCAGAAATGACTAAATGAGGACGGACTCATCCTCTCCTATTCGGGTCCAGCTGGGTTCTGTTCTATCCATAAGGCTGAATTGTTGGCCTTGATCATTGGCATGCGTGAAGATTCTCATTTGAATCCTCAACGGTTATTAATTGAAGGAGACTCAGCTTGCGTCATTCCGTGGGCATCTAACTCTTTTACTGCTCCTTGGTACCTGGCTGATATCATTGAAGAGATGACTCATCTGTCTACGGAGTTGAATATTTCCTTCTACCATATTAAACATTCGGCGAATGTGGAGGCTGACAAACTGACAAAAGAGGGAGTCTCTAAGCCTTCCTTGATAGTTTCTCCCAGTTAAGTTGTTTTTTACTTCTTTAGGGGCTGCTGCCCAGCTTTTCGGAGCTTTGGTCCTGCTCCTTTTTGGTTGTTTGCTCTCCCCACTTCTTTGGTGGGGTTTTTTGGTTTAAGTATGGATCTCTTATACTGTAAAGTTCTTGACAATTAATATAGTTACCTTTTTCTAAAAAAAGGAAAGAAGTGATGATATATAACCATTACACATGGCGTATCGTTCACATATGTAAATGACTGCAAACAAATGACTCCTTAAGTTTGTGATGTTTTCATATTATCAATCCAATTCAGCATTCAGCTATTGGTGCCTTCTCTTTTCTTTTTTTTCCTGCAAGAAAGAAAAGTAAAAAGAATGACATGGGAGTTGCTCCATGTGAGCTGTGAGGCACTGGGAATGTATTTCCCATTCGCATCTACCCTTCCCTATTAGGTTAAGGGTTCAGTGGCAAGATTTTCGTTTGAGGGGTGCGAACCTTAATAGGTAGTTTGGTTTTGGGGCAAACCGAGGATTTTCATGTGGGTTTTGAGGGTGGACCCCCAATTTTTATTGGATTTTTTGAAGCGCACCGTAGTTTAACAAGTGTGACCACACCCTCGTGGTTGTGCCTCGGTCCTGCCCTGTAGGGGATTGCATATTTTTCTTTCCTAGTCTTTACCCATATACTTTACCCATATATTGATAAAACTCGCTTCATGCCAACTAAAACAAAAAATAAAAATTTCTTCTTTTGCTGGAAGATATATATATATATATATATATATAGGAGAATATTCATGTGCATCTATCCCTCACCAAGGGGTGAGGGACACTTCCATAAATGGGAATTTTCAAGTACATAGGGTGAGGTACACTTCCATAATTCTGTGCAAAAAGGGAAAGTGCCCTCACCCTATGGTGAGGGATAGATGCACATGAATGTTCCCCATATATATATATATGTATGTATGTATATATTAACAAGGCAACAAGAAAATGAAATTTATAAAAACTTGCAGTGGCACATCACAGAATATAAATTATAAATTAAAAATGCAAGTCAGCTTTTATTTCCACTAAGAAATAAAGAAACAAAATTCCACAAATACATGGAACATAATGCCTCTCTCTCGATTGTTGTTTGGTCTCTCACAGAGACGTTAACACAAACCCAAGATGGGCAGAGGTTATCTCCACCCTCGCCATCATCCTCTTCTTGTCTGCTGTCATCACCAGAGCCTTCTCTATTCTGAAATAAATCATCCTTAAAGAGATCAAGGCCTTGAGCATTGTATCTGATTCCCATCCCCATGATCCACTTCAAGAAGTTTGGCTTCACCCACACCAGCCACATGATGGTCTCTCCTCTGTCTTCTACTCCTCTCTCTCCATCCCTTTGGCTTTCTTTTTACAGATTAATGCTCTGTTAGTGACAAATAATTTTGATCTTTTAGCACCATCATATAAATCTTTATATTTGGGTCAACTTAAATTTTCCTTCAAACTGCTAGGTAATGAGATTTCTGAAGCTTGTTCCTGTTCTCTTGTTCCCTTTGTTTAAAGGTTCTTGGATCCAATATACTACGGAGATTACCCTACAGCTATGCGCGAAAGACTTGGAGATCGACTTCCTACATTCTCAGAGAAAGAGAAGGAACTATTGAAGAACTCAATAGACTTTGTTGGTCTTAACCACTATACATCAAGACTCATAGCTCATGTACCTAAGAGGCCTGAAGGGAATGGTTTCTATAATGAACAAGAGCTGGAGAGAATAGGTATTTGTGCTAGTGCTTTTCCAACTTGCTTTATCATCATTTGATGTGATAGCTTTACATTTTTTCCCCTTATTTATTTCAATTTTCATATGTTGTCTGCAGAGAAGTGGCCAGGGGGCGAGGTAATTGGTGACAAGGTATGGATCTCTCTCTCCATACGCGTTTTTATCAAAACACAGATGTTTCCACTATGCTTGATTCCGGATAGAGTATAATTCTTTTCTCCTAATTTATGGACTTGTATTCCTTTTATCTCAAGCAAGTAGGCGTTAAAAACATTTTCATTGTCAATATTTGTGATCTCCAATATAATACATCTAGAAACCTTCTTCCTTGCAGGCTGCATCTGCATGGCTTTACATAGTTCCTTGGGGCATCCGGAAAGTTCTCAATTGCATAGCTGAGAGATATCACAACCCTCCGATATATGTTACTGAGAATGGTTTGTATATATAGAGCTATCCATACTGTTTTATTTTAGGATCATTCTAAATCAATGTACCTGATAAAACCACAATATTTCCACATTCCTCTTATTTTGCAAAAGAACTGTCTGATCCATCAATTACATGTGATTGCCATTTTTTTTATTATTGGTGGTGGACACATGGTTTTCCACATTGGTCTGATTGATCCCTTCCAAGAGGAATAGACATTATTAAACACCTGGCCAAACTGATGTGACGTGCCTGACTGGGAGCAAATTATGACTGAAACATTATTGTTGCAGTATCATTGTTGTCATCTTTAAAATGTTGCAATTTTCAGGCATGGATGAAGAAGATTCAGAAATACCATCACTCCCTGAGGCTCTGGAGGATATGAAGAGAGTTGGTTATTTTAAAGGATACCTTGCTGCAGTGGCTCAATCGATTAGGTGGGTTGTGACCGGTTTGCTTCTTTATTTGCTTTCTTGTAATAAACATGCATTGTTTTGAAAATCAAAATTGTGTCTCAGATTATTCAAGGGGTTGAATCATTGAATCATGTATCATATAGTAAGTCGTGTGTTCTTTTATTTTATTTTTTTTCAAATGAAACATATAAAATTTAAAGAAATTAGGAAAAAGTAATAGCTAATCATAATTCATCCATAGCGGCATCAATAGATCATGATTTTATCATGTGAAGAGCAGCATTGACATATATCAATATATCATATATGAGATGTGGGATAATTGAATATGCTCAAGATGTCAATATTATTAGGAAAAGTAACCCACTTGCAGTTTTTTATTCTTTTTGAAAATAAAATCCCAATCATCAACATTATATGGTTAGGTTTTGCTGCTTAAAGTTAAAGGAGTGATTCATGGAAAAGAAAATTGAAGAAGTCTAAAAAGAAGAATGTATGGTGAAATCCATATCTACCATCAAACACTCTAGTACACCTTTTCTTTGTTTCTCTCTGCAAATTCTCCAATATTCCATGAATTTGAACCTTGAAAGGTTTTCTCAATCACTAGATGACCTTTTTCTAAATAGAAACAACAAAAATGGAAAAGAGAAAATAAAAATAACTAAAAACCGTGATTTGGCTATTGCTATTGCTGCCTAAACGAATTGATTGACTTTTGAGATTTTATACAAGTATCTAATCATTTGAATCTTAAGATTTACCTATAAATGAGATTTTTTCTATTGATACGAATCTTTTTCCTTAGAATTTGATACAAAGTGTTGGATTCATATTCCAAATTTGTAGGCAATTGACTATAGTTGTCAATTCCGTTCCATTCCAGCTGGAACTAGCTAGAACGTCCCAGAATGGGCCTGGGGCAGAATGGAATTCCCCTAAAGACTTTGAGCCCACTTCCGATCCATTTTAGTCATTCTGGGCCCAATATCAGCCCAATTCTTGAATAACTATGGCCATTCTGGAATGGCCTTTGAAAGTTTCAGTTTGTTATGTTTATTAATTAGTTTTGATAAGTTCATATGTTTCATACTTTTATTCATACATAGTAAAAACTAGAAAATAGCCAATTGTAGAGTGTAGTTTAATTTAAATGATGTGAGTATGCATTTTTAGTATTATTTTAGCATTCTATTCCTTTTTTTTTTTCAATTTTGTATATTTTTTATTTTTTTTCATTTTTCATGCGTCTTTTCTGGAAACAGAATTGATTGGAATGCTAGAGCATTCCACTATAGGGCTGATATTGGGCTATTTATTCATACACATGTTTGCATTTTCATATATGATTCGCGAAGTTACATGCATGAATGCACAAACATGTTATCTCGACATGTACCCTTCATGTAGGGGTATGACATGGAACCAAGGTTTAGAATAATGAATTACTAGAAAGATTGAGATGCTGACATGTCTTCATGGAGAAAGGCATTTAATTCTATTTTAGTCTTACCATGAATACTTACAAGTCAGTATGGATGTCAGATTGTGACAATATCAATATATTGCCAAATTAAACTTCCGGTAGTCTCATACAAATTGAATAAATAATATAAAACTAGCATCCTAATTAAGTATTAATTAATAAGAAATACATGATTTGATTGAATGATTAATCCATTTTTGCAATCATTAGAATATAAATTCATATTATAATATAGTTAATTACAAAGAAATCCGTCTATAACACTAAAGCAATTTGTGAGTAAATATATGTAAATTAATTTGCGATTGTTCCAAGCTTAAAATGCTTGTGTATTTAGTTAACTATCTGTATAAGTTTGAACCTTTTACAGTATATTTAATTAAATGTTCACTTCAGTCTACTTGTACAAGAAAATGACTCTCGAATTACCGAAATGTCCTTTGACTGAAAATTATATCAAATCTTAAGGTGGGCCCACCTAAATAACATAATCATTGTGTGATCACGTAAATATTGTAATGATAGTGGCTCTCTTAAATGATACTTAACCCATATGATACCCATTAAATCCAAAAAATCTTTCCACCTATGAGATTCATTAGATAAAATATGTGATCAGTGGGTTCTATGGAAGGGCAGATGGGTTGGATCTTGGATGTGACCATACCCATGTATATAGAGACAAAGGATGGGTTGGATAAGTGGGTCGCTTACGGCAGATCCCATTTAGGTAACGGTAATATGTGCAGGATATTCATTTAATGGGCTCCAAATAGTTAAGTTGAGATTGATAATGCTTACTGCTGATATGGCTGAAGGAGAGAGAGTCGGCCTTTTTTTCTCCAAGTACAGCTTTAAGGTATCAGAATGTTTAGCCATATAATCAGGGGTGGAACGATCTCCCACATGCTTCCCATGAGTGGAAGGAGTGGAAACCACAGTGGGGCCCACCTTTTGAAAATCTGAGCTACTCAAAATGAACGCCCGCTCTATCCATGGGATGTCCTCGAACATTACTCTGAAACAAGTCGGTCCCACCCGCACAATCTTATGCATTATTACTCATTCATTAATCACATTATCAATGATATGCTCAATTTTGCGGTGGGACCAACTCATTTCGGAGTAAAATTTGAGGACATCCCATAAACAGTGTGGTTGTGGGAGATCACTCAGGGGTCTGGACTCATTTAAAGGTATTCAAATTCACATGAATCCACTCCATATGATGAGCATGTACAACCATGTTAGAAGCATATTCACCTCATGCATTTCTCTAGATGTATTCATGCTTGTTGTCATATGAAGGTGCTTATGCATATCCATAGATATAACTCTGTTGTATTCGCGGTGTGAACTTGACATTTTTTAAGTTTTATTTAGGCTGATAACCTGTGATTGAATCTAGCAACCTCATGGTTGTAGCAATGAAAGAGCATGCTGCAGTCTGATCATCTTCTTTGAAATTTGCTCTTGTGAAAAATAGGGATGGAACTGATGTTAGGGGGTACTTTGCGTGGTCCTTCTTGGACAACTTTGAGTGGCTTCAAGGTTACACAAAACGTTTTGGGTTGGTATATGTGGACTACAAGAATGGGCTTTCGAGGCATCCAAAGTCTTCAGCCATCTGGTTTTCCCGTTTCTTAAAAGGCAGCCAAGGTGTGGAGGGGAAGGAAAAGTGATGTCTCCATATATCGGGCTCGTATTTTACTGCGATGGAAAATTCTCTTGTATGATCCCCTTCTCTGATTATCCTTAATGAACTGTTTCACTTTATGCTCCATATATCAGGCTTGCATCTTACTGCAATGGGAAACTCTCTTATTTGATCCGCTGTTCTGTTTCTCCTTAAATGGATTGTTTCACTTTCTTCTCTACTCAAGGCCGCATCCCAGTTGGAAAATGCTCATCTGGGACAAATGTAGAAATAAATAACAAATGAGCATTTATTTTAACCACAAATCTGGTTTTGGTTTTTGTACTTTGAAATGCATGTTTCTTGGCTGGCCTGCTGGCCCTCGGCTCAGGATAAGAAAAGCTTGGTTTATGTGCAGGCTTTAATGAACCTGCTGTTTGTTGTTGATGTTGTTGTTGTTATTATTATTATTATTATTATTATTTGAATTTCCCCTTTTATCTTGCAAGAATGTGTGACATGTCCTGATTGCCGAGTGCAGGAACCTGGAGATAGTCCTGTCAATGAGTTGGTTTGAGTCTGGTCTGGCATATCTCAGTGCGGGGTTAGGATTTGAAACTAGGGTGGTGTTTTACACTTTTACACAATTTTGGGCTTGGGTTGCCAACCCACTTCTATCTTGCTAGTGAATTTGTGAAATGCTTTCAGTTGGTTTGAATTTATGCTTATTAAACAAGTACTTGGGTCAGTTTTAGTTGTGTTCATGGTTCATTATATGTCTGGTAAAAGGCAAGCGTCTGGAGAAGTGAGGCAGAAAGAAATGCTCTAGGACTTTAGAAAAGGATTTGGTTAAGGCAAGCCAGTGTCAATTCACTTGGTTGGTAGGTTGGTTGGCTCTGAGAAAGCCCAATCAATCTAGTCAGTGTTTGGTCTAAACAAACCCAAACATGGTCCCCTGCCGTAGCTCGGCTGGTTACGGACACCAACACCCTCTTGGGTACTGAGCTCCACTCCTCAATATAGGAGGAAAAAAAAAGAAGAAGAAATCTAACCCAAACATCAAATTGTAATAACATGGATCAAAATCTGCAGCAATTTTACTCTATAGAAACCATTGTGTTTCTTGTTTTTTTCTCATCAAGAAAGATGACTTTTCATTAAAATAGTAAAGAATTAAAAAAAAAAAAAAACTACAGCTACAAAAATAAGAATCCGAGCTCAAAAGATATTGGGAGACTGTCCCTCAACACCAGAACCCATATCACAGAGAGGAGCAGATGCTTTGTATCTGGGGTCAATAAGCCTATCCCTCTCCACATTAGATGTTGAATCTGAGAAGAGATAATGGATGCTAGCCTGGAGGAATTTATGCCAGCCCATGGGCCACCAGACTATGGAGTCTATCTTGTCTTTTATTGAATTGGGTCTCCATCCAAACCTTCACTGCATGCGCAAGGACTTGTAAAGACTAAGGACCACAAATTTTTTTTTTTGGGTCTTGCATCAGGGAAATGATAGCAGTCCACATTTGCATGTGAAGGTTTGTCCTTTGAAAGTTCATTGTATTTCTAAAAGCATCTTTTCCCTCATCAGATTTACAAAAGTAGAACTATTTCCTCTTGTACGATTCCATATTGACTTATCCTTTTTAATCTTTATGTACCTACATTGGTACCAACTACAGATAAATCTCACCATTAAAAAGAGAGCAAGGAAAGCGGTTGGAAGGTGTGAGACCCATTTTTTTGGGGTGGTTGGCTAGGTATGGTGGACCTTTAATTCCATGCGTGTGCCTCATCCTCCTGTTTCTCTCCATTCCATGGGACCCACCACTAGATAATCCACATCGTCGATGTGGGGTCAACTGTGGATTTTATGGGATGATCACTGTAACTCCTTCAAATTCTGAAATCTTCAATGCTACTTGGTAGAATAGCATCAGGAGAATTTTAGGGAGAGAGCATTTGGAGAACTTGAAATTCTCCCAGAGTGAATTTCTCTAACTTCTACCAATCAAACAGGTCATGTCTAATTATGGGCCTCTTGAAGAATTTGAGACAATCAATGGCCAATATCCATTGGCAACTGCACCAAACCTATGATTTTGACCATACATCTAGCATTTACAAGTGACACCTGAAATAGCCATCTTGGATAGGGATGCTAATGGGTGGGTTTAGGATGGATTGGGCCGAATCCATATGTGACCTTTTTTTTACCTTTTTTCAGTTCCACACCTCAGGTCAGGTAATGGGTTGTCCTTACTGCCTCTAATGAAGAGGGGAGGGCCATTAAAGACTTCTTCAGAGGATGATCTATGTTTTAGTATTCTGTAGATGGTATTTCCATGAATAGATTGAAGGGTAATTGCCCAATTGGGTTTGAGTGGCCAATACCAACCCAACTAGGATTGAAAACCCATATCCACCTTGGACCCATTAAAAGTCTAAAACCACAACAAAAACCACCCCAATAGGGGTGATCATTGGCCCTCTGTGTTTGAGAATTACAGCTGCAACCTTAAGGCTCTGAGATTGCTAGCTTGACCTGTGTTGGATTGGCCATGTGATGAACATGTGGTTTTATTTTTATTTATCTTATTGACAACAGTATTAAACTCTTGGAAGGATCCAAAGTTCAAACTCTCATGTACTCTTAGCTAGCATGTTTCAATATTCATCACATATAAGAAGAAAGGGGTCTGAACTTTTCTGGCAGCTTCCTTGTGAGCCAAAAATTATTCTTCAATGCCAACCTGACAACTTAGAGAATACTGTTATTTCTGGGACACAAACATATGGGTTCAGGGAGCCATTTGGACTGGACTTGGAATTATGAAGTGTGTGTGTGTGTGTGTTTGGCGTGTCACTTCTCTAGAAACAAACAATGTTAGTTAACTTTATTTATGTAATGCATAGGGACAAATAAGGTATGGGACAATTCAAGACATGACATGGAGGAATCTTGTTGTTCTCCTTTTGGTGAAGGGTTACTGTTTCTCTAATCAGCTAAGTAGCTAACTAATCTTTTCAAACACCCCTTTCAAAATCCTTTTAGGAAATTGCCAAAGCATCCTTAGTGCTTGGAAACTCTCTCTCTCTCTCTCTGTGTGTGTGTGTTGTGTGTGTTTTTCTGCATGTGTTTGTCTTATACTAATAATTATGATTATTTCTGCCTAATAAAGAAAAGGTGAGAGCATGGTGATCGCTGTCGGTGAGTTGTAAAACCAAGAATGGGAATTCCACAAAGTTTTTTGCCTTTCAGATCAGTTGGAGTTTAAGATACTTGATCTTCTCTAGAGTTCCTCTTTGATTTGAAATCAAAATGATGATATGATTAAGGCAATTGACAACACAATTAAGTGATTAGATTCCATGAATTTTGTCTTCTGAGAAATAATGGCAGCTTGAGTCTCAACCAATTTATAGTCTTTGGGGTGGAGCAAATGTGTCGGTGACCCAGGCCAATGATGTCATGGGCCACAGCCACACTGGATGGGAATACCCCAAGAATGGGAATTCCACAAAGTTTTTTGGCTTTCAGATCAGTTGGAGTTTAAGATAATTGATCTTCTTTACAGTTCCTCTGTGGTTTGAAATGAAAATGATGATATGATTATGACAATTGACAATTGACAACACAATTAAGTGATTAGATTCCATGAACTTTGTCCTATGAGAAATAGTGGCAGCCTGAGTCTCAACCAATTTATAGTTTTTGGGGTAGAGCAAATGTGTAAGTGACCCAGGCCAATGACCTCATGGGCCACATCAACACTGGATGGGAATACCCCAAAACTCTCTCTTCAGATTGGAACATTTAGGAGACTTATGTAGTGCCCGCCATCCATGGTGGGTCAGGTCGCATAGTATCGACGGTCAGGATTGTAAACTGGACCAATTCTCAGAGGCATAGGATACTTCAAAGGTCAAGATCATACAATATGGCCCAATTCCCTGGATGTTTACTCGGTTTTCTTTTCTCTGGATATGTGAAAATGGGCCAGCTAACCTGCATGTTTTTACTTACTAGGCCTGCTTTCATAATATATAGGTTGCATATTCTCAGGCCCAGCCCACTGAAGCGCATCTAACAAAGGCATATCCTATTCCTGTTAAGAGATCAAAGAGCCTTAAGATCTGAAAAGCAGAGATAGTGCTAAAGGGGCCCCTTGGATGACTTTCAGATAATAAAAAAGTCCTTTACAGAGACATATTTTCATTTTTTTTTGGGTTTGGTTTAGTTAGGTTGGCCATATCTTTCAAGGGTAAGCATTACATTTCATGTTTTCAAAGACATTCTTCATTTCAATTAAGTGTGAGAAATTTCAATAACTTTCCACAAAAGCTATCATGGTGACCCATGTTCTCCCCATGAGAAGAGGAAGTGGCTGAGGTTTATCATGGAATACCAACAAAGAGAGAACAACAATAACAACAACCACCAACTGATCACCAGAAAAATTAAAATAACAACCACATCAAATGAACTATAAACAAGTTGCATGATTATAGAATGTATTTTCATCTTCCATCCCTCAAAAAGCCACTACTGCAGAAAAAGAAGTATGAGATCTACTATTTTGAGCACCTCAAAAGGCCACCCCTTTCTTTGTTGGTACCTGTACAACAAACAGTACAAGAACCCAAGAAATTAAATGGTGGGTGGCTTTAGATTTGCCAAAAAAAAAAGCCCCCCTTTCATGTATTTTCTTTATAAACAAAGGTACCCCATATTCCAAAAGCATTGGTACAGGAATGAAAAGCACTTATTGGGTTGGCACCTTTCTATGATTAAAATTAGAAAGTCACTAATCCAAGCAATTGCATTCTTGTTATTGAAAATCATTTCAATGTGGGCCATTGAAAGAAAGAATTCTTAAAAGTTGGATCTCATGGTTCTTGGGTCCCCATGAAAAGGAATCATATAATTAACAATAAAAAAATGATAGAAAACCAATCAAGTTGGTGGGGGCCACTTTCCCAATTGACATGCATCAATGTGACCTTACAACATGCTTTTTTGTATAGATTATGGACGACCCATAAGTAATTAAAATGGATTTAAAAAGTGGGTGTGATTCGTCGGTGCTCAGAGTATCCAGTGCATAGACACTGTCTCCATGCATTGCCAATGAAAGGTGGTTTACAAAGGAACATGACATTACGTTATTTAATAATCAAGGGGGTAGCACGAGCTTCCCACATGAGATTCAAAGAAACAGTCTTCTTAGTTCTATATAATTAATATTTATTTGATCTGGTGAGCCATGTTGCCCTGAGAGCACCAAATTTTTTTTTTTTTTTTAAACGGTAACAAAACTTTATTTAAAAAAAAAAAGCAAGAAATACGAAGGTGGAAAAGTAAAAGAGAGAAAAGTAGGGAGAAGGTACAAGAGCCCTATACCACTCGTAGCCCAATTACATAATCACACCCACCCATGAAAAGTGTTACTCCGATCGATGACCTTAGCAGATACATTTAAATTTATTTAATTTGATAAAAACCACTAGATTTTAGATGTAGATAATCTATTATGCATGTTGTACTATTAATTGCCTGATAGATCCGTGGTTGACAACTAGGTTGATTGGATCGTTTATAAAGTGTTGACTACGGTGTGGGAAAATTAATTGATCAATGTGTTTCAAATTCCCTGTTTATTATCAGGGTCTTCCACTTTAATGGGGGTGCTACTCTCAAGTCCTAAGCCTCTTAAATATGTACATCTCAATGAAATTTGGGGCAATAAATTATTATGATTTTTAAAGTAAAGGGGACAAGAGAATACGACGGGATAGACAATCTAGTATAATCGGATAAAAATGTTATAGTCATATAACGGTGGATCTAATGGTGGTGTAAGAATGTAACTGGTAGAGCGATTTGTGGTTTTCTATGTGATTTCCAGGTTGGAAATGAAATTTTATAATTCATGAAAATGTAATCCGGAAATTGTAAGCATCTATAAATATATATATATATATATTTTTTTTTATGATGTGTTTTTGAAAATGACATGAGTCTGAGTTCCGTTAGACACTAAAAAACCCTTATATTTGGCAGATGATTTACTAATCCCATTATGAATGAGTAAGCTCCGTGGATCAACTAATGACAAAATAGATTAAGAAAATCTGTTCTGAGGCAATATAGTTGTTATTTGAATGCATTGGAGATTGTTGCATTTTTCGTAAATTTTTGAGGTGGCATGTACTTGCTTGATATAGCTTGTAATATGTGAACCTTCTAATTTTAATTATTCTGTATGTGTTGGTTGTGTGGTTTGTCACACCTATGGCATTAAGAATAAAACACATCAATTAAGACCAAATAAATGGACTTGTTGGGATGATACATTTCTCAAGAAAGGGTAAAAAACATCATATCTTTTCATATATTGATGATTCTAATGTAGCAATACACAGGTTATTTAAAGAGACTAGAAAACTATTCTAGGAAACAATATATACAGAGGATAATTAAGAATAATTATGATCCTGTAATCTATCCTATAATCTTGCATAGTTGACCATGTCATCTCAGACTAATTAGGGGTTTACAGCTCATTTGACACTCCCCCTCAAGTTGGGGCATATATGTCATCAATGCCCAACTTGCTAAGTGAGCTGTGGGAAACTCTGCCGGTAACTGCTTTGGTGAGAACATCTGCAAGTTGATCTTCGGATTTAACAAACGGTACCTCAATTATCTTGGCCTCGAGTTTCTCCTTGATGAAATGTCTGTCAACTTCAACATGCTTAGTCCGATCATGTTGCACTGGATTATGTGCGATGTCTATTGAGGCCTTGTTATCACAATGCAGTTGCATGGCACGTTTGGGTTTAAATCCTAAATCCCTCAACAAATTTCGTATCCAGAGTAGCTCACATACTCCATGTGCCATACCCCGATATTCAGCTTCAGCACTCGATCTAGACACCACTTTCTGTTTCTTACTGCGCCAAGAGACTAAATTGCCTCCCACAAAAGTAAAGTATTCGGATGTTGACCGCCTATCAGTAACAGAACCAGCCCAATCTGCATCAGTGTACCCTTGAACATCCAGATGACCATGCTTTGAGAACATCAATCCTTTTCCAGGAGCTGACTTCAAATATTTCAGAATCCGATTCACAGCATCCATGTGTTCTTCACTTGGTGCATGCATGAATTGACTCACCACACTCACTGCATATGCTATATCAGGTCTAGTAAGTGATAGATAGATCAACTTACCAACAAGACGTTGATATCTTCCTTTGTTGGTGGGTACCTGGTCAGGATATTCACCAAGTTTATGATTCACCTCCATTGGGGTATCAGCTGGCTGGCAAGCTAACATTCCAGTTTCGGTCAAAATATCAAGGATGTATTTCCGTTGTGATAGAAATATTCCTTGTTCTGAACGAGCCACTTCAATACCCAAAAAATACTTCAGAGTACCAAGATCTTTCATCTCAAATTCACTGGCTAAATAATGATGCAATGCTGTCTTTTCCTCCGGGTCATTTCCTGTGACCACCATGTCATCAACATATACAATAAGGGCAGTGACTTTACCTTTCCTATGTTTCAAGAAAAGGGTATGGTCTGAGTTACTTTGCTTGTAGCCGAAATTCTTCATTGATTTGCAGAACCTTCCAAACCATGCTCTGGGTGATTGCTTCAATCCATAAAGAGACTTTCTTAGTTTACACACCATGTTGTTCTGATTGGACCCCATCTTGCATCCTGGAGGGGGGTCCATATAGACTTCTTCTTCTAGGTCTCCATGCAAGAAGGCATTTTTTACATCAAATTGATGTAATGGCCAATCCAAGTTTGCTGCTAGAGAAAGAAGCACCCGAATTGTGTTGATCTTGGCTACAGGAGCAAAGGTCTCCTCGTAGTCAATACCATAAGTCTGAGTGTAACCTTTTGCCACTAGTCTTGCTTTGTATCGTTCAATGGTGCCATTTGCCTTGAACTTTACCGTATATATCCATCTGCAACCTACTGTTCTCTTTCCTTTAGGAAGAGTAGTCATCTCCCAAGTGGAATTCTTCTGGAGGGCCTCCATTTCTTCATTCATTGCTTGAGTCCACGTGGGATCTTTCAGAGCTTCCTGCACATTACTTGGAATAGATACAGTGGATAATTGACATACAAATGATGCACATGATGGAGATAGCCTATGTAGAGACACATGATTAGCAATAGGGTATTTAACCTTTGCTTTAGGGTCAGGGTCATATTGTTGTCTAGAGATTCCTCTAGTTGTACGAGGAGGTAACTGATAACCTGTGTTTCCTGTATGACTCGACTCAGGTAAAGTGCTAGAGTGTGAGTTTGAGTGTTTGGTTACCTGTGGAGGATCCTCAGGGCCTGATTGGATTAGTGGTGGTGGTACTGTAAGAAGGACTGTATCTGAAACACTATCTGGAGTCTCTAGTTCTTGCGGCTCTTGCTCTTGTTGTACCTCTATAGGTGGTGACTCAGTAGTCACTACATCCTCAAGTGTTGTCCGAGGCTGCTCTGACATAGGCTGATCTAAAACATTCTGTGGAATTTGAATGATCTGATTCTGAGTATCTTCTGCAAAGATAGAGCTCTCCCCCTGCAGGGGATGCTCGGAATCTCCCCCTGAGTAATAGAACTCACTCTCGTGGAACGTAACATCAGCTGTAATGTGCATGGTCTGAGTAGGGGAATGGAAACACTTATAGCCTTTTTGAGTGTCAGAATACCCCACAAAGACACAGCGTAGGGCACATGGGTCAAGTTTGCCACGCTGGTGTGGATATACCTGGACATAAGCAACACACCCAAATACACGTGGTTCAAGATTTGGTGTGGATGGCATGGTGAGGAGAGTGGTCAATGTCTGAATTGGAGTTTGATACTGGAGAGTACTGGATGGTGTTCTATTTATGAGGTAGGTAGCTGAACAAAGGGCCTCTCCCCAAAAATAATGAGGCTTATGGGCCTCAAATAGAGAGGCACGGACAACTTCCAGAAGATGACGATTCTTACGTTCTGCTACACCATTCTGTTGTGGTGTATAGGCACATGTGGTTTGATGAACAATACCATTTTGGCTTAAAAAATTATGTAGGTCGTTGTTGACGTACTCTCCTCCATTGTCCGACCTCAGTGTTGTGATTTTCTTGTCAAATTGAGTAGCAACATATTGGTGAAAGTGCTTGAATTTGGCGGTGACTTCGCTTTTCTGCTTCATGGGAAAAACCCAAGTCATTCTAGTGCAGTCATCTATAAATGTCACAAACCACTTAAAACCACTAATAGTATGAACTCTGGACGGACCCCAGACATCTGAATGGATAATCATGAAAGGCATAGAACTTTTATTCAATCTTAATGGGTAAGAAATACGATGGCTCTTTGCCAAAACACAAGTTTCACAATGAAAGTCTGATGCAACAAACTGGTAACACAAATCTGGAAATAAAAGTTTCAAGTAACCAAAAGAAGCATGTCCTAATCTTCTATGCCACAGCCAAATCTTCTTCATCCTGATGGACTCGTCCCCTCTTACATGATGTGCTTTACTCAATCTCTCACAGCAGTTATCTGTCAAGTCCAGATAATACAACTTTCCCCTCCTAGTACCACATCCAATCACGGCCCTGGTGAGAAGATCCTGAAAAAGACAATACGATGGCCAAAAACACACAGTACAATTGAGGGAATCAATGATTTGAGGAACAGATAACAAATCATAGTCGAGTGAAGGAACAATCAAGATATGATCTAGACTTAATGACGATGTAAGAGATAGGGACCCTTCTCCTAGAACCGGGGAAGTGGTTCCATTGGCACTGATAACATGTGGTTGGCTTGATGGTTTGGTAGAGTGCAATCCAGTGAAACTAGATGTCATGTGATCAGTAGCACCAGTGTCAATAATCCATGATCTATTATAAGTAAGTGGAGATGTGCAGGAGGAAGTACCTGAGGTGGCCAAGGCCTTGGAGCTAGATGTACCTGATGGAGGTTCTGATGCAGTCTCTTGGGATGACTCAGTTGATGCGAATGAGGCTCTGCTTGAATCCTTCTTTCGCCCTTTGTGAACCCATCCTTCTGGATAACCAATGATCTCATAACAGCCCTTAATTGTATGGTTAGCTAAACCACATTTGGTACACTTCATTGGAGGCCGGTTACGAGTAGAGTCTGTGTTCTGAGTGGGTAATCGAGGTTGCTTGAACTTTGCAGCGATCAAAGCTGTGGTATCGGATGAGACACCGGCACCAGCTTCAGACATGGTTCCCTGTCTGTTACTTTCTCTTTTAATATGTGCATATACTGCCTCAAGTTCAGGTTTAGGCTCCATCCTCAAAATCTCTCCTCGGATTTGGTCAAAAATATTGTCCAAACCTGCAAGAAAGATATAAACTCGGAGACGGTCAATTTCCTTGCGTCTAGTTTCAATATCTGCTGGATCCTTCATGTTACTTGGACTTAATTGATCAAGCTCTTGAAAGATCTCAGTGAGCTCACTGTAGTAATTGGCAACAGGTGCTCCATTCTGTGTCATCGTGAATGACCGTCTGTGTAGATCATAGATCTTTGCCTCATCTGAACCATCAGAGTATGTTTTCTGGATTGCATCCCAGACTTGCTTGGTTGTGTCATAACGGATAAACCGTTTCATCTGTTCGGGTTTCATGGCATCAAATAACCAACTCTTGACTTGGCAATCCGACGCACGCCATTTGTTGTATGTCGGGTCTGTGGTTGCAGGTTGGGTCATATCACCGGTCAAATGTCCATGTTTTTCTCGTCCAGCAATCTTCATCTCCATGACTTGATGCCATAGAGAATAATTGTTTTCATCCAATTTGATTCCAGTTGAGAAGTTTGAATTATCTCCTTGGATGGTGACAATCTGGGTGGTTGGATTTGATTTGCTGGAATCTTCTTCACTTGCCATGATGATGGACTACCTGGACTTGACCTGGCCTAACCAGTCAAATTAAAAACCCCTTTCTTCTTCTGCCTTCGGATCCCTCATTCACAAAAGCAGCAGCAATCCATCTCACCAGAGATGGGAAGGCGTCACGAAATCAGCTGGGGACGAAGGCAGCAAGGAAGTCGACTTCGGCAACAGGAGGGTTGAAGAAGCGGTCTGCTGGTCTTCTTCTCTGGCGAAGATGGCACAGCGGCAGCGGCAAAGCCTCGAATCCGGAATCTCAGCTGTCTCGCCTGAGGACAGAGTGGAAAGCAGGGGAGCACTCTGGCTATGGCACAGCGGCAGCGGCAAAGCCTCGAATCCGGAATGGTGTGCTACCGAATGTAGACGAAGTCGTCTGGCCAAAAACTTGATGGACGACTGCTGGCGCAATGCAGTAGGTGGGCGCGATGGACGCTTCTACAGGGTCACCGATTCCAGCGAATTCCGATCCGATCCCGGCTACAGTAAACCGAGAGCCCAAGCAGCGATGGCAGTGCTATACCCTCTGTCTTCTCCGGTGAGTACAACCAGAAAGGGTAACTTCGGATATTGTGAAATCCGATCAGTGTGGCCCTCTCAAGATCGAAGAAACTCCGATCTCGTGTCTGAGATTGTATGGTGGCTGCGGCTGCGGAAGCGAGAAAGGATTAGATCAAGAGACAGTCATGATCGACTGCTCTGATACCATCTCAAGAAAGGGTAAAAAACATCATATCTTTTCATATATTGATGATTCTAATGTAGCAATACACAGGTTATTTAAAGAGACTAGAAAACTATTCTAGGAAACAATATATACAGAGGATAATTAAGAATAATTATGATCCTGTAATCTATCCTATAATCTTGCATAGTTGACCATGTCATCTCAGACTAATTAGGGGTTTACAGCTCATTTGACAACATTTACCTGACCTTATATAGAACAATCCTTAGGAGTCACAACTACTTTAGACACTAACCTTCCTGGAATCCCACATCTCCTGACCAGTGTGAGAATTCTGCAACATCAGGAGTCTAAATCTAATCCAAACTCTACTACCAAGAGTTTAATCTTTATCTGACTCAACCAGATGAAGAATTGTTGGGAGTTCATCCATGGCATACCGCCAGGCTCAATCTGGCATGGGCTCCATGGCAATCCACACAATTTTCCAATAGATAACCCCTCAACCCCTTGCTTGGCTAATGCATCCGCGATCGAGTTGGTTGATCTAACCTCATGACAAAAAGGCATTTAGAGCCCTAATTCCATTGAAATGGAGTTGGAATTTCCAAGGGAACCCTTTCCAGTTAGATACCCAAGTGATCGCATTAGAAGAATTGCTTTTCTTGACAAGAACACTAATATATCTCCTTGCAAACAACCTAAGACCTTCTAAAACAACTAACACCTCCGCTTCATTTGAGTCACAAATGCCCCATTCCTAGATAATATGAGGAGCACCTCACCGTTACAATTACACAACGCGCTTCCAATTCCCTCTGGCCCTGGCTTACCCCTTGAGATTCCATCCAGCTTACCCCTTGAGATTCCATCCAAACATGAACTTTAAAACCTCAAAAAGAAGGGGAGACCTAGGGACATATCTTCCCTCCTTAAATGGGAAACATCCTCATACAAGCTTCCCAATTGTAAATAATATCATTTAAGTTTATATTTGCAAATGCCCATTTGGCAATCCTAAATGCAACCTTAGAAATCAAACCAACCACCGAAGATGATGACCTTCTAAATATCCTCTCGTTTCTTTCCTTTCAAATAGACCATAAAATAGCAAACATAATCATTCTCCATAAGAGACCACCTTGATTTCTCCTCTCAAATGAAAGATGACCTATGAGTGACCCACTGGACGCGATTTGGAATTTATATGGGCCGATTTAACCGTTGGATTTGAGGATGAGCGGTTTCTGATTGTTGATTTTTAGGGTCATTATTTTGATCATGATTGATCAGTTGGATCTGAAAATTTACTACCCCATCCCTCTTAGGTTGAACCAATCTGATAGTATTAGTCCTAAACCCCAAGGAATCCCCACTAGCCTGCAGATTAGATGATAATGGACAGATGGTTCGATACATATCCATGGTGAATCGGATCTGAACCCGATATAGATCCATGATAATGGACACATATGGACTTGAGGTGTACTAGCATGTGCATGACAGTGCACACAGTATTTCAAGCCCATGACCGTTGACTTGGATTCTTATTAGGGGCATTCGGCGCCAGTCCTTAACATTTCAATTTATTAGATCCATAATCTTTATTCATATTGTGATTGGTCATTTTTTTCAAATTTAAAGACCTAAAATGTCTAATTTACCTTTTTTTCAAAATCATATTCCACGATTAGTAGGATGTACCATTAATAATGGTCAACTACCATTTAATTGGCTAAATAAATTTCAAAAGATCCAAATAAATTTCAAAAAATGTGAATAAATTTAAAAAGACGAAAATAAATTTCAAAAGACGTGAATAAAATTAAAAAAGAAAATAAATTCTAAAAAAAAACAAACAAATTTTAAAAAATACAAATAAATTCGAAATAACTCAAATAAATTTCAAAAGAAAGCAGAGAAATTTAAAAAGATGCAAATAAATTTCAAAAGATCCAAATAAATCTCAAAAAATATAAATAAATTTCAAAAAATGAAAATCAATTAAAAAAGACACAAATAAATTTCAAAAGATCCAAATAAATTTCAAAAGATGATAATCAATTTCAAAAGATCCAAATAAATTTCAAAAAATGTAAATAAATATCAAAAGACACAAATGAATTTCAAAAGACATAAATAAAATTAAAAACACAAATAAATTTAAAAAAACACAAATACATTTGCCAAAACTAAGATAAACCAATTTTCCAAATTTCAGAAAATTTTTCCAAAAACTCAAGTATTTTTGCCAAAACTCAGTTAAATTTATTTCAAAAAATGCAAATAAATTTCAAAAGAACAGCCTGAGTTTAGTTCAAAAACTCAGTTAAAATTTGCTAAATGGAGATAAATTTGTCAGAGACTCAGCTATATTTTTCAAAAGCTCAAATAAATTAGCGAAAAACTTAAATAGATTTGTCTAGAACTCAGATAAATTTGCATAAAACTCAAATAAAATAAATTTGATAAAAATGAAAAACTCAGATAAATTTGACAAAAACTCATATAAATTTACTAAAACTTAGATAAACTTGACAAACTGCCATCGGAGAAGAAGCAGCAGCAAGGCGCTGCATCCCAGGTTCTGTTACAAAACCAGATCAAGGGAAGAAGGAGAAGAACCCAATTTGGGTTTATTTCAGTTTCCAAGTCAAGTTCAGGTTGGTTTGACCTAACTCGACCCAGTCTGCACTCCACAAGCCTAGCACAGTAGAAAACCAGTAGACTCTAGGGCTGATGTCAGCAGACTTCAGTAGTATGGTCAACAAGCAGAGTTGACCAGATACAACAGGGCAAGTTCGGTCGTTGCAGAGGCAGAGAAATCTGGTCAGGCGCTGCTCAGGACATTGGAATCCAGTCCATTGCCCATCACAGATCAGACGATCACCAAAGGCAAGGCTGCAGTCGAAAGACACAAAGGATCCAGACTCCTGTCTTGTAGAAGGTGGGCCCCGCAGAACGAAATAGGACTTGATCCTCACCGCTACTGTCGTCGCCGGACAAGCGTCCTAGACGCTGCATGCTGCTACTCGTTACTGAAGCAGAAATCAGAAATAGAGCAGTTTGCGTAGTCGCATTTTCGCTGTCGCCTGAGGTGGAGACCGGAACATTGGGTTCCCCAGATAGATTCGGTTGCGCCATCCAGTTCTTGTTCTCCGTGCAGAACAGAACAAGAAACTTTGTTGTAGAAACCCAATCGACAATTCTACCCCTGTATATAGTTTCTGTTGAAGAAGGAGAGGGATAATACAAGATTTGGAATTTGAAATTTCAAAATTTTATTCCTAAAACATTTGAAGGGTAAATCAGTAATGAAAATTGTATCTAGGGACTTCTCTCCGAAATATGTCCAGCTGCATGCAGTACAGGCCTTAGAGGAGAAGTTGATGGACTGGAGGCCTTACAAGACCTCTATGAGGGACCTTTTGCTAATTTACTCTTCTTATATTAATCCATTGATCACCTACAGCTGTTTGTTTGAATAGAATATGTAGGAATTATGTATATAAGAGTTCACACTATAATTGGTTTAAAATTGAGATCAAAGGTGAATATACAAAAACGACCATCAAATAACATTCCCATCAAATAACCACCTCAAATTAGGGTGAATCAAATAGGAAAATAGGCACTAGGGAGGTTATACCATGTAGAAAATTATAGACTACATCTTATCGAAGTTAGTGCATTGATTGCGTTAAAAATAACCAATGACCATCTATAAGAATACAACCAAAGATAATGACTTAGACTTGGAAACGTAATCTCATCTATAATAAAAGCCTAATCACATAATAAATAGGAAATCTAGTCATAAAATAACACTAGCCTAACATAATCCAAATCTATTCTAATTTTATTCCTCATAAAACATCACAAAGTTGAGTCCGGATTCTCTGTTTTGTCGAAATAGGGGAACACTGTTTCAGCAAATCCACATTCACCGGATTTGGGATTTTATACATGTAGCGAATGTGGATTTGCTGAAACCCTGGTGCATGTTAGCATACAAGAGAAGCAATCCAGTATCTCCCTACAAATCGACCTCCAATCTTCTAAAAATCAAAATCCAACTTCCAATTCCATTAATTTATGGAAAACCCATCTCCCAAGTCGCCTCTATTGTTGCAAATTGGCTTCTTTCTTCCCATCTCCTCTGCTTCTCATCTCTGTCATGGTTCTCATCTATATTAAGGTTTCCCTTCCTTCACCTCAGCATTTACTTCAGAAATACATATTAGCAATAGGAGATCCAGCAATCAGAGTTGGATTGAAATCTTGGAATCTTTTGCAATGACCGGACAGGAGGCCCCCAACATGGGCAGCCTCAAAGTAGTTGATTGTGCTGGTTTAAACAACTTTTTAAAATTTAATACTTTTTTAATTTGACCCTCATCTTTTCATTCATGTATCTTAATTTTGAATATTCACTTAAATTCACTTTAAAATTAACCAAACATGTCCGAAATAAAGTAGGGGATGAGGGCATTTTAGCCACTAAAAAGAAAATGGTGGAAACTGTTTCCGGGGGACAAGAATGTTTTGTGGGAAAGGACCCAATTGAAAGAAATTTGAAAAACTTAGACTTTCTTTCGAAATAAATAATTTTGAACGCCATTTTTTGAAAGTTGCGAAAAACCTTAGGGCCCATTTGGCACTTTACTAGATTAGTAAAATTCAAGTAGAGCCTCCATTTTTCAGACGAGGGTTCGCCTCAATAGCACTTTAATTCAAAATTTCTTCCATCTTTTTCAAAAAAAGTAAAAAAGCAACATCCTTTCGTCACTAAAAGACCAAAAAACTCCACTTTTTTATACAAAAACTCAAAAAAATTCATACCAAACAACTAAAAATAAAATACCATCATAATCCCATTATATTTTATTCTCTCTTCATTTGATGCTTTACTACACTTTATTTTACATGTAAAATTACCAAACGGGATGTTAAAGATTTTTTCTTAATTTCCCAAGATTACCTGAGACTGTCGAAACATTTCATTTCTTGAAAACAACATTTGGTAAAATCTTACAAGTAAAATTCTGCAAAAAAAAAAAAAAAAAAAAAAAAAAAAAAAAAAAAAAAAAAAAGAATCACTACTTTCTTATAAGTTACATAATCCATGATATTCTAAAACTTCAAGTATTCTTTGAAATTGGTATTTATGAAAATATGATGTGAATTTGGGAGTCTAAGCTTTTTTCTAAGGGTGAAATGAAAGGAGCTCTTAGTCTGGCCTGCTATTGTTAAACTAGGGCTATTACAAATAATAGATTTGGGCTGGACCGACATATTCTCTCACAGAAGATTTCCAAGAGAACTTCCATAGCCAGAGTCTGATTGGTTTTGAGCCTGTGGCTAAGTTCTGCTGATAAGTGATCTAGACATAAATTTAGGTATGGGCCTGACCATTAGGCCAATTTGATAGTCACAAATCCATAATCATCATACTCAAAGCTGAACGTTGGGCTAAACTGAGTCATGAGTTCAGATTGACCTTTTTAATTGTTAGATTCGGGTTGATATTCTTAACCTAATGTTGAAATATAGGTTGAGTTCAGGTTGATCCTCTCTAGTCTCTATGGGACCTATCTGACTGAATTGGACTCATTCCACTTCTATGCATATGTCGCCTATGCATTTAGTGGGTCATGACTCATGAGGCCTTGCTAAAAAGAAGAGTGCCTCAATTATAATATATTAAGTTAGGAGGTTTTAACTTCAGTTTTGACCGTCGGTTTTAATTTTGGCCGACGATTATGTAACTACTATCCATTCATTTTTCCTTTTTAAGTTGTTCCTATGTAATTACACCCTTTTTGCTTAAATTTTTCTATTTTTATTTTATCCAACTTATCCTATGGAAAGAGGTAAAAAAATTTTAATATGTAATTATTTATTTTTCAGTGCAATGCACGGAGATACCGTGCTGAGCACGGGTTATTAGACTAGTATCTAATTATAAGAAAAGAAGGAATCACTTTTATTGTTATACTTTGCATTGTTGTGGATTCACTTCAATTCCAAGAGATGAGAAAAATCTATAGTGTCGGTAACAAACTGAATGGCAATTTTAGTAGGACAACTCCAGTCACCTCATGCACAAGCATATGAGAGAATGCAGGCCTGCTGCTGCTGCCGACTACTGTGTCAGGAAAAAGAAAGGACTAGTTAAAATACAAGTCAGACAGGAACAAACCCTATCTAAAAAGGAAGCCATAGTGGAGATCATGATGGGATGGCCCACTGTAAAGTGATCAAAGCCATGCCTCATTTCTCTATCTTGCCCTAATATGCTTATGTGATTTCACGGAGAGAAAAGTCATCTTTAGAGGAAAGTTATAGGCAAAAATCTTTCTTTCCTATTTCTCTTTTGCATGTTTGTGTAGCGCTATGTAATCCGAAGTCCGATTCATGGAACAGTCGAAAAGGACATTTTCACCCACGGACGTCCGCAGCAAAGTTTATGCTAGAGAAAGAAACATTCTCTGCATCCATTTCATCGAGGTCCACCTTGAGCGATTGGTTTTCACGAACAAAGCCTATTGGGAATGTCGGTAGCAAAAAAACTCGACAAAAACATTAATTTATTTTTTCACTTTTTTGAAATGCGGCTGCACTAAACATGAAATTCGCTTTAGACAAGCATCCCTAGTCCATGTAAAAGGATCACATCATTATCCATACCATTAAAATGATGTGCCCCACTGAGGATTGAATATCAGCAATTCAATGTTATCATTGATTAAAATCTCCTAATGTGAGTGATCTTCTATGGGAACTGTGGACCATCAGATCCAATCACTTGATCAGTGTGAACCCTGGCCCAGCTGTACTGTCAATTGGGTCTGGTTATTGCATCTATAGTTAGGTACCTTTGCAGTTCCTACCTAACCTTTTTTCCTTTCCTTGTTAGTGGGAATATTTCTTTTCACAGAACTTTTTTTTTAACATTTTCTCACACCGACACTTTTATGATTTTAAACCCCTTTCTGACCTATTCAAAGTTCTTTACATCTTTTTCAACGGTAAGGGCTGACAACAGCTGGATCTGACCGTTGGTTGGGTGGAGGACTTATTGGATCTTTTGCCTCAGGAAAAACACTGTTTATTGAGTCCATCAAATTCTGCCTGCTTTGAAAATATAAGCTGCTCAATATGAAGGGCTTCCTATGTATTGGGTAAATCCAATAATCTTACCCAATAAAAGTTGGTTGCACTGTAAAATTGACGGTTTGATTAAACATGTGATGATTACAGTTTTTTTTCTTCTTATCAAATTGTCAATTTGTTGGGAGCCATGCGGGTTGTTAGCCCACTAAGGAGAAAGGAGTAGGTTAAAGCGTGAATGGAGATAATAAAATTAGATTTGAAGAAATGTAGTTTATCTGAGGACTTGGCTTAGAATAGATCAGAATGAAGAATCAGAATCAAAATTTATGCAGCCGACTCCAATATAATTAAGACAAGACATTGATGATAATGATAATATAGTCAATTTATTGGTGGGCTAGAATAGAAGTGCCTTGATTTTGAGTGGGTCAAATCAAAATTTTAATAGTGTGGTCTCCCACAATGGACTCAGGATCCATACTCATTCTTCAGTCATCTCTAGCCTTAATTGGTGGGGGCCTTGTGAAATGGCTAGGGTTTGAGAGCTTTCTGCCTTTTGACAGTATCCATCTGTTGTTCTTCTGAACTGTTGATTTATGTTATGCTATACACACCAGTCGATAGCAGGCATCATCCCAATCGTCATGATGACATGATCATGTAGTTTGGAGGCCACATAAAAGGTGGGAATCTGAATAATGGAACCGAGGAAAGTTAGGGTTCTGTGAGGGTCATGAGTCATGACCCTGTAATTTCTATGTTTGGTGCTGGCTGGTGGAGATAGGGTTTGAGGGGAGCAGGTTTCATGCTTTCATTGGAAAAACTTAATAACAACTCCTGATACCCTCAGATTTAGAAAAATCCCCTGCTGGTATGATGATTTATTTCTATTATATATATGGGTCCTGCTATGCTACGGATGGTTTCCATGAAACACCATGTGGATGGCCTTATGGGGGGCTATTGGGGCCCATCAATTTGGTGGAGGTGGGGAATTGAAAGATCTTGATGTGACCTACCTACATGCAGAACTGCAAATCCATCATATCATCCTAATCCTTTGATTGACCGCCCGCTCACAAATTTAACGTCTTATAATAACTCTTGATCCGATGGTCTAGTCCATTTAGATCTATTCAAATCCAATGGATCTGGTGTAAATAGTGCGTAATTAGTGCCTAGGCGTGCCCCACTTGGGTGACCGCATGGCAGTCCCATGCGGACTGTCTTTAGGAGTGTATTGTCCTATATATATAATCAATTCATTAAACTCTTCTTTTTTTTTTTTTCTAGCGGAATTTACGAGAATAGCCTTCGTAGGACCCCATATGTCTTACGAGGTCCCCGTATCGTGTTGGACACGGGAGGGGTCCTCATGTGGCCTCTTTAATTTTTTATTTTTTTTTTGTCATTTAGCGATATGGTCGATATCGACCCTTCTGTCTTATTTGCTGAATACAACAGAATGGTCGATATCAACCATATTACAAAATAATAAGAAAAAAGACGAATTTGTAGATCCACCTGGAAATCCTTAGCCGTCGCCTCATCTTACTCCCCTTGAGTCTACAAGTCCTTGGCTACCATCCCCTCCCTCCCCCATTACCTGCAAGCCCAACCCTCTTCCTCATCTCTTGCCTACAACCATGCCTCCGTCTCCCCTCCCCTCTCCTCCCTCCTCTCTTCCGTCCTGATGATCATCCCTCCTCCTTCGACGAAGATGACCCCATGCTCGCTGGCCTTCATTTCCTCGTATCCTCCCTCTCCCTGCCTCCCTTGGCCCCATCCACCGCTCTGGAGTAGCACCAGCAACCAAGAGAAAAAAACTCAATTTCTATTTGGGTTCTGCAAATCAAGAGCAACCACCACAGAATGGTTAATATCGATCATATCGTTAAATGACAAAAAAGAATTAAAAGGACCGCATGAGGACCTTTCTCGCGTCCAATATGATACAGAGACCTGGTAAGACGTATGAGGTTCTACGGGGACTTTTCCCGTTAATTCCTCTTTTTTCTAAGATGCAAATGATATAAATTGATATAGGGCAAAAAAAAACCGGGAAAAAGAATACAAGATCTAAAAGGAGAGAGAAAAAAAGGAACGATACAATGAGACCTCAGGCAGACAAAGAAAGCAGGATAAAAAAGAGAAACCCAAAAAGAACAAAAAGCTTACAATCCAAAGGCAGCTGAATAAAGGATAAAAGGAAATAAAAAAAAAGGTGCAACTTATAAAGGAAGAGGTGAAGAGAGATCCCACACAAGTCTTTTTTCCTTTTCTCTTTTGGTAGGACGCATAAATCTTTTTCTCATTGGAGTGAAAGTCCATTTAAGATTCTCTTAGCACAATTCATGAACCCCTTCTCCAATTATACTTGATTTTTTTGCGAATACCTGGCCTCATTAGTCATTAGGATCTTTCATTACCTAATGCCCTGCATGGTTGGCACTCACTGTTAGATAAGACCCCTAATAATAAATTCAACAGAATTATATTCACCATTGGATTAAAATTTATAAATGCATATAATTTAAGAAGCCATTAAACTTTTAACATCTCTAAATCAATAATTCCAGTGGATTGAGATGATTTTCGCCCAAAAACATGTATATGACAAGACCTTTCCATCGTAACAGCCTTTCATAATTAGCATGCATCAAAGTATATCCTTCAAGCTGTTTAGAATTTAGCTCTCACGTAATCCGGGAGAGGTACATCTTACTCTTGGGCATGTGGCCACATATTAAACTTCTCAAGCTACCTATAAACACATTCATTCGCGCTGCTGACTTGGGAGTCTTAATTCAACTCCATCAGCATCCTTATAGTAAGAGAATCAATGAGTGTGATGATAGACCAGCCTGCAACTCTTGCTTGACGTGTGTCTTTGCATGCTAAATCCATTGGTAATCACCTGCTCAGTTAATCTATTCTTCAAGATGTGCTATAATCATAATCAGTAGTACCTATCATTGTCCACATATTCTTCACATGCACAATGATAACAGTCATGGTAACTGAAATCAATGGAGGTTCCCTAATTATCTCTCTGGTAGAATATCTTAGCCTACTTAAAGCTAGTTAATCCCAAAAATAACATTGATATGTGAAAAACCTCATGCTACCATCGTTATAAAATTGTACAATGAGGGCAAGATATGGGATTCGAGTCCTGCATTAAATATTATGATGTAAAGCCCCAACTATGTCGGGTTCGCAGTTAGAGTTGCATTTGCCCAAGGGAAAAGAGGCAGAGAAGAAAGGGGAAATGGCTGATGATATCGCCATGAAGGGATCATAAAAAAAAAAAAAAAGTAATTTACGACGCCCTCCGTTAAAATTTTTATTTTTATTTTTACTAATTGATTTAATTAGACTTAACCCATAAATTTTTTTTGAGAAAATCCATAAAAAAAAAAGAAAAAAGAAAAAAGACAAAGGCTCTAGATTGTAGAACATGGGGATCATATAGAGAAATTGCAAAAAATTCAAAACCTGCAAGTGATCATAGGTTAGTAGGTCGACAAATTGAGCCGTGGACCAACCCTTTTTACCGTTCAGATTCTCCGACACGACTGTTACGTGCGCAGGATCGAATCGCTGATACGATGCCCGATAAAGGAAAGTGCGTACCACTTCACCTTTACTTTATTACACTTTCTACTTCTCTCTTTTCTCATCTTTGTTTGGTAGCTTTTAGAGTTTGAGATATGTTTATATATTTACAACCATACAGAAGACTACTTAACTTCAACATTTGGTAATCAGGGGTAATGCGGTCATTTGGTGACGTTTAGTAAAGTAAAGTAAAGTATGGTAACGTGGAGTGCAGCTGTGAGGAAAAAAGCCGCTACGTTTAACGGTCGCCATCAGTTGCACTGTCGACTTGAATCAGGATCGGCGATTAATCAGAAAAGGAGCCTGGAAATGAAAAATTAAATTAGGAGACAAATCACGTTTAAATTAACACTAGGAATTAATTGACTTTTGATCTTACGATAATGCACGGACTAATTCATCCTTGGAGAGGCCAAAGCGACTCCGATGATGAGGTACGGCAATTCTCATTGGAAGGTCTACGCTTCGATCGTGACCTCCCCACTCTTTGCATGTGTGAGTGGTTATTATCTCACATGTTTGAGTTGTGTCTCCTTGCTTGCACGAATTCCCATCACCTTGCATGCGTAAGCTTGGCTATTTCTTGTAAGTGACTTAGAAATTAACTTTTAGCGGGCGACCACTATTATAATTGACTTATAGCAATCCTTCTAACCAACCCCCACTATAAGTAGAACGCTGAAAATGTATTTTCTTGTAGTGTTGCATGTGCGAGTTCTGATCACCTTACACGTGTGAGTTTCAAAGGGTCACAACCCCTTAGTTGGGATACCAAAAATACACAACTTGCTCTATGAGCTTCACGTCACCCTTGTCATCTCATGTGACAAAAGCCTGATTTTACACTGATCAAACTGTTAGAATGAATCTATAAATATAATCTATATTTATGCTGATCAAGGATGTTACCTAGGACAATATGATGAGCCTTTTTTTTTTTTCTACTCACCTTTATCCATAGGGAGACCGGCGGCCACCTTTCGATCTGTCCTCCTCCCATTGATATATATGTGTGTGCGCGCGCGCGCACGCTCCATGAGCTAAATTGCATGGGAAGAGCATGCGGTTTGCTTGCGGAGAAAAACAATTGGGCCCCAATGAGCTAGACTGCAAAAGAATAGTATAGCGTTTGCTTGTAGGTAAACATTTTCCCTAGGAGACAACAGTTGAACAAACTAAGTCATTCTTTTTGTAGAAAGAACCGATTTAACTTATCTGACCTGGGTCTCAAGCTCTAGCCACTAGCTCAAGCTAAGGTTTGTTTAACTCAGCTCAGCTTATCACTAATCTCTTAGGTTTTACATCAATCCAAATGGGTTGGACCATTGAATTATAACAAAAAAAAAAAACTTAAAAATCTAGAATCGTTAAACTTAAGAGCCACAGATCAAATGGTTAGAATGGCAGGATTGACTTGACTAAAGCTCAAACTATAAATTTCTCAGTTAAACTTGGGCTTAAGCTCGGCACATGAGCTTGGCTATTTTACACCTCTACTTATTTGTTCATTTCTTGAAGGTAAATCTAATAAATCAGGACAATTTTACCTTTTCACATGGAAGACTTTGCTGAAATAAACAATCATGGCCGGGGCTTTTCAAAGAGTTATATATATATAAATATATATATATATATATATATATATATTATTTTCATGCATATACTAATATGACCATGAAGTTCTTAAAACCTTGTGAAGAGAAAGATGACCAATTTGTGTGGGTCTCACAATTTGTCCAAGTACACTGACAGTTGGAAGCCCTACTCATGGCCTGTTTGGTAACTTCTCTAGCAAAGTGAAATGAGGTGAATGGTCAAATTAGAATGTAAGAAAAGAAAAAGGGTGAAACCAAAAAGTGATGGCTTTATTTAGCTTGCAGTCTTTTCATATATAAAACTTAATTATTTCGTAAAGTTGCTTTTCTTTGATTTTGCCAAAGAAAACTTTTGATGCTAGATAATTCATTACTACTTAGAGATTCCATTTGAATGTTATGATGAATGTGTAACCCATATAAAGAACTTTCACACACAGGCTCACTCATCTACTTTCATAACTCCTTTCATTGGTTCTCCCCAAACTTTTCAATTTTGATAATTTATTGTAAAGTTTCTCATCTATACAAAATGCATACTGCTTGACCTAGAATATAAGATCTACTAAAATTGCAAATTGGTACAAGTGGAGTCCCATTGTTTAGAATCCAAACTATTGAAACAATGGGTACCTTGATGGATGGCCCACATGGAAAGAGCATCCTAGGAGTCAGAAGATTGTTGTACATCCAAGAGTTAATACACCTGTCTCAACTCCCTCTGTCAAGTAGAGTCAACTTAGGTGAGCCACCGACATGACCCAGTGACTGGGGTGCAAGAACCATCATGGCAGGAAGCATCATTTCTCCCATGCAAATCACAGAATGCAAAGGACCCTAAGTTGTACAGACTGAAACTAGCAGTACATTTTACCTAATTTTTCATAAATTGTGCATACTTCCTCCTTAGTACTCCACCCATTTGCTTGCATGTATCTTGTGGTAGGAACCTGGTAAAAGCCAAAAGGGCACATGAGAAGGAGCTCATAATAGAACCCATCTCATTTAATTCCTCTTCACATGTCTTTTTCATCAGTGAAAATGAAAATCTTTAGGTTCTGATGTGTCACTTCACTCATTTCTTCCAAAAATCGCCGATCCAAAGCTGCTGTCCATGCAACTTGGGATTGCAAATCTCAGATATCATACCTGTGCTCAGGCACAGAGAATACAAAGTCTGTCCACTATCCCCAAGAAACCAACAAGCAGCCCAAAAATTCCATTTATCAATGTGAAATGATCTGGTCTCCTATCCTTTGGTGTCCACCCATTTGACTAAGTGGCCCCTTATTTAACTCGTATCACATGACCCAGAAAAGAATCTTACCCAAATTTCAATTCAAATTGGTTGCTATAGGTAATGAATTAATATTTTCTAGAAAATAGATGTACCTATTTTACCCATAGAAATCCAATGATTTATATTAAGAGTTTGTTTGTTTTCATAAAATTAGATAAGAATTCATGTCCTGAGCGGTTAAAAATGAAAATCAAATGCGAACATTAAAAATTCACCACTAGAAATTGATTTAAGGGAAGATGATAAATGAATATCCAACCATCACCCTAGTAATACAAATCAGTAATGCACGGATACTTCGACCCAGAAAAGAATCTTACCCAAATTTCAATTCAAATTGGTTGCTATATGAAATGAATTAATATTTTCTAGAAAATAGATGTACATATTTTACCCATAGAAATCCAATGATTTATATTAAGAGTTTGTTTGTTTTCATAAAATTAGATAAGAATTCATGTCTTAAGCGGTTAAAAATGAAAATCAAATGCGAACATTAAAAATTCACCACTAGAAATTGATTTAAGGGAAGATGATAAATGAATATACAACCATCACCCTAGTAATACAAATCTATGATGCACGGATACTTCAAAATGGGCAATGTATTGTGTCGTATTGTATCCGATACTTCACTTTTTATGCGTAAAATCCGTGTTCCAGCCGTGTCTATAGTGTGTCCTTGCCATATCCATGCCGTATTTGTGCATCATAGATACAAATCCTAGAAAAGTCATGATGCCATTCATATTTCTACTTTTCATCCTTCAACCCTCACCTCATTTTATCCGTTGCCTCTTTAATAATCTTTCAGTGAAGTTTATTTGCGCATAAATTCCAATGTATTCAATTCCATGTATGTAAGCAATAAAAA
This sequence comes from Umbellularia californica, assembly GCA_028538565.1. Taxonomy (NCBI): domain Eukaryota; kingdom Viridiplantae; phylum Streptophyta; class Magnoliopsida; order Laurales; family Lauraceae; genus Umbellularia; species Umbellularia californica. Next base: position 45,831,463 of record JAPQWN010000009.1, read on the forward strand.
AAGGTCCTAATTGTTATGATATGAAATTTGGGCCAGTTACATGGAGCCACACAATATGAGTGAGATGGATCTAAGTAAGGTGAGCCCCACATTGGATTACCAGATCTAGCAAAGGTCAAAAACCATACTCCATTACAACCTAATCATTTCTACTTATTAATGACTGATGTCTCACTTCTTCTCTTCATTTATGATTTAATTGGCCTTTGGTCGAGGACTTTATAATCTTCTTAGTCATTTCACCTTCTATGATACTAATCCTCTTGTCTCAAATTCAACTCCCTCTCTATTTATTAACATCACATCCTCTAATTTAACTTTCTTTCTCTTGAATTTGAGTCCTGATCTCTCTCTATAGATTACATTTTAATCTACCCCAACTCAAGTTCAGATTTAAAATATATGTTTTTCTCTTCCTGTCAGTGTTCACATACAACTGTCAAGCTTTGGCCTTGTACACAGCACATACAGCCTTCTCCCTCTTCTCCAACTCATCGATTATTATTAACTAATCCCAATGTGAAGAACAAAACTCAAGCTTTACATTTCTCTCTAGAACTCATCTCCTTTAAACTAATCTCCCTATCAACATATACACATTCCTCTAAAACACATTTACACTAAAATAATCACCCATCAAACCACACCCCAGATTTTTTTTTCACCCCAACTTTCCTCTTTCCAACAATACAACCCACCATCTCTCTCTCTCTCATCATGGATCTGTAGTGCTGTTTTCTCTGTAGATTTCATTAGTCTCTCTCACATGGATCTCCAGTTATTTTTTTCTTTGGAGCTTGTACTAAACTTGGAGTGAATCTGTTCTGATGCATCCCTCCAAAAATGCCCCTAAAGTACACAAAATAAACAAATCTCTCTCTCTCCACATTTGGCAGAAAATTTTACCTTTTCACACTGCCTGTTGGAAGTTGGAAGCTTCTCTTCTTCTTCTTCACCTCCCCACCAAAAGAACACACCCCCACCTCTCTCTCTCTCTCTCTCCACATTCATTCACAATGTTCATCTTCTTCCTCCTATGCATCTTGGCCTACACACCCTCACACTCATCCTACACTCCCATTTCTTTCCATCACAGGAGGATCCTCCATCAGCCCTTCTTCCCTCTAGGTAACTCTGCTCCTCCTTCTGACCCACCTTCTCCTTCTCAGCCCAAGTACCCATTTTCCTCAAATACCCCTCCCTTCTTCCCATTCTACCCCTCGCCCCCTCCTCCACCTGCTGCTTCCTCTCTTGCCACCTTCCCTGCAAACATCTCCTCCATAGCCCTCCCTCACGAACCCCCCTCCAAAAGACCCATCTCTCCCAAAATCCTCATCCCAATTATCCTCTCCCTCCTCGCCCTCACCCTCTTCCTCTCTTTCGCCCTCTTCCTCTATTGCCGCCGGCGTCAATTCGTCAAGAAGAGCTCCAGATCCGACAGCCACCGCCTTTTTCCGGCGAATGGGACCGTCGCCGACAGCCACAAGATCGGTGTCTCCGGCCCCAGCTCGGACTTCCTCTATCTGGGTACTTTGGTGAATTCTCGTAGAGGTGATCGGGGTGAAGATTCTGCCAATGCCGCCGCCCAGAGCTCCCCGTATCGGAAACTGGGGTCGCCGGAGCTCCACCCCCTTCCGCCGCTTGCGCGGAGAAATTACGGAAATGCCACTGGGGCGGGTAGTGAGGAAGAGGATGAAGAGTTTTACTCGCCTAGAGGCTCTTCCAGCCCGGCGGGCACCGGATCTAGCTCGAGAAGGGTGTTTCCGGCAATGGGGATGGAGGAAGGAGAGGGGAAGAGCTTGAATTCTAGTAGTAGATTGGGTGGTGGCTCTTCGAATTCGAGCTCCCCCTCTCCTTCATCTCCCAAGAGCTCTTCACCAGGGCCCTTGAACAGCTCTTGGAGGGGCTCTAGCCCTTGTTCTCAGCAGCATTTGAAGAGCCCCTCACATGTCTCCTCAAAGGCCATGGAGAGCCCCTCACATGTCTCCTCAAAGGCCATGGAGAGCCCCTCTACATGGCCTTTGGGCTCTTCAAAGAGCCCCTCTCCTCAGCATTTGAAGAGTTCACCCAACTCTTCAAAGGCTGTGGAGATCCTTCCTCCATGGGCTTTGAAGAGCCCCTCACCACCACATTTGAAGAGCCCTTCACCCCCTTCACCCAGGGCTTGGGACATCCCTTCACAAGGACGCTCTTCAATGAGCCCTTCACCCCCTTCAACACAGGCTTGGAACAGCCCTTCCCCAGATTCTTCAAACAGCCCCTCACCTCAACCTTCAAACAGCACTGAAAGGCCTAAACTCAAATCTCCACCAATCATTGGCATTGCTGGAGATGATGGGTGCCTGCTGCCTCCCCGGCCTCCTCCTCCCCCACCTCCACCACCACGGCCGATGACACCTTCACCCCCCAAGAGAAAACCCCCATCGCCATCCCCGCCTTCATCGCCTTTTCCGAAAAATTCAGATCAAAGACCTGTCTCAGCTGGGGGAATTCCAGACATTTCCATCCAAATTCAGCAGTCTCCATTGAAATTTGGTGATTTTCCTAAGCGCCAATTGTCAAACCTGCCTCCTCCGCCACCGCCACCACCTCCGCCCGCAGGATTTTGGGATACTCCAACCCTGACGCCTCCAACTCGCTGGCCTGGTTTTAGGCCTCCAACTATTGTCACTCCTTGGAGAGCTGTGGGGTCAAAAAATCCGGCAGAGGTTTCTCCAGAGGAAGCGACGGAGAAATCGGATTCTGTAGAGAGAAATGAGGAGACCCCAAGACCAAAGCTGAAGCCATTGCATTGGGATAAAGTTCGGGCAAGCTCTGATAGGGAGATGGTGTGGGATCAGTTGAAATCAAGTTCATTCCAGTATGGTTTCTTGCCTTTAGGATTGTGACTTTTTTTTATCACTTGGGACTCCTTTGTTCTTGTGTGCTTGTTGTTTCTTGTGTCATTTTGTGGCATTGACTGATTGCAGATTAAATGAGGAGATGATCGAGACGCTTTTTGTTTGTAAAGCCACAAATTCCAACCCCAAGGAGACCACCACAAGGCGAACTGTTCTTCCTTCACCAATTCAAGAGAATAGAGTGCTTGATCCAAAGAAATCGCAGAACATTGCAATTCTGTTGAGGGCACTGAATGTGACCAAAGAGGAAGTTTGTGAAGCCCTTTTAGAAGGTGTGTGTTCACTTCAGTCTCACAATTGATGAAACTTCACATAGATTGTTGGCACTGTTTTCTTTGACCATCTCTTCTGTCATTCTATATTTTAGCTGTAAGAACCCTATGGTGGATTCCAATGTAACTGGAAACATCTGCACCCAACTCACTCTGTTTTTTAAGAGATGGCTCCTTATTAGATAGGTAGGCTGTTTGGTTTTTCTTTGGTCATTGATCGAACATCGAGTTGGATGCATTCGACATGGTATCTTACCCCACAATTGCTCGGGTTTTTAGGCATGTTCCTCTCATCATAAAGTACTATAGATCAAATGAATGGGAGCCAAAATATCCAATGTTGTGATTGTTCAGTGTTAAAGGCTCTTATCGTCGTTTTTAGCCTCAAGACACTGGTGATCAAATTTGAGAGTGAATTTCATGTGATCTTTGGTTAGTTCCTCACACAAGACACTGTGGAGGGGGGAAAAGCCGAGCTTCTTTGGATCTTCAAGGGTCTTGAAGTTCAGCTAAGGCTTTCAATCTGAACGTAAAATGGTAGTGTGGGAATTTGTTGGAACATGAATTTAAGGATCCCTTAACTTTAATTATAGCTCAATATTCTTTTGACTACTAATGGTGTTTCTTTTTCTTTCTTTGGACTAGGATTTCATTGAGCTAAATTGAATTTGCGTTCATATTATTGCACTTTAGTTCTTCCTATCCTTTTATTGTTATTCGTGTGGCACAGCACTGATGTTGGATTACTAGGATTCAAGAAAAGAACTCAAACTCTGCATAAGTTCCATTTCCCCTTAATTTTTTTTTTCCGTATAATTTTGTACTACAACAGCTTGAGATGGCTTTCTTTGGTCGCTGTTTGTCATTTAATGCTCTTTTTCTTCACATGTTCAGAAATCCGAACTCTGGTTTCAGTAATTCACTTGATTTCATTGATACAAACAGGTAACACTGACAGCTTGGGAGTTGATCTTTTGGAAACATTATTGAAAATGGCTCCAACGAAGGAGGAAGAACTTAAACTGAAAGAGTTCAAGGATGACTCTCCAATAAAGCTCGGGCCTGCAGAGAGATTTCTCAAGGCAGTTCTTGATATTCCTTTCGCGTTTAAGAGAGTAGATGCGATGCTTTATATAGTCAATTTCGATTCAGAGGTTAAGTACCTCATAAAGTCATTCGAAACTCTAGAGGTAAATATGGAAGTCTCTGTTCATTCTTATTGGTTTTTTAATACACATGTTGTGGGGAAATACAATTTTCATGAGAGAAATAAATAAAAAGCCAGATAATTATTAACCTGGCTTTTGGGACAAATCCTTCTCTGCTATACTTTGTTTGGTGCTAATGCGTTTCCAAGATAATTCTAGTAATCTTGATATGTTTGCATGTGGTGTCCTGCAAAATTATGGTAATAACCGTACAGACTAGATCACTGTGCAGTTTGATCTATGCAATAAATTGGAAAGCAATTTTTTGTGTAGTTACAATGAATACTTTATTATTATTGTTGCTGCTGTTGTTGTTGTTGAACGAAGACCAGGACATGGGAATTCGGATGCTGTTGAGATAGGATATTGTATTTGTTATTAATTACTCAGGAGCATTGTGAGACTGATGGTAAATTGGAAATAGCTCTGGGTGAAAATTGTACTGTCTAATATCATGGATTTTTGGGGTTTGTTCTGTAGAAGATGCAGATGCATGAACACACAACTCTCAAAATTGATATAGCCCATGGACGTATAAAGTATCAGCACCTAGGGATGTTTAAAGATAAATACAACAATATTTTTGTAAATTAATCGTTCATAGATGTTGAGATATGCATAGATTTATTATTTACTTGTTCCTTCCAAAGCAAAATAATTTGCACTGCTGCTATGTGTTTTTGTGCAAACAATACATTCAAAACTGTCTGACAAACACAAACACAAACAGACGCATATAATGATTCTATTATATAGCCCAACAATATAAGATGATTAAGCTCGATTCAAATTAATCAATGTATGTCAAAACCATGTTGATTCTATTCAATGAACGCCATTTTTTCAATGAACATCTTCTTCATAACAATTTTCATTTCCTACATTCTTCGAGTGTAGTTTTTTTTTTTTTTTTAAATTGCATTGACCTTGTTATATAGGAAGGTGACTCCAAACATATTGTGTTAAAATCCTTTGGCAATGCCGATTATTTTCTCTTTCCTCAGGCTGCCTGTGAAGAACTTAGGAGTAGCCGGATGTTCCTTAAGCTTCTAGAAGCTGTGCTGAAGACTGGAAACCGTATGAATGTTGGAACCAACCGTGGCGATGCACATGCCTTCAAGCTTGACACGCTACTGAAGCTCGTAGACGTCAAAGGCACAGATGGGAAGACCACTCTCTTGCACTTCGTTGTCCAGGAGATCATCAGATCCGAAGGATCCCGGGTCTCAAACACCAACCAGGCTCCACCTGGAAAAACTGCTCAACCCAATTTCAGGGATGACCTTGATATCAGGAAGCGCGGCCTTCAAGTTGTTTCAGGCCTCAGTGGGGAGCTTAGCAATGTGAAGAAGGCTGCTGCCATGGACTCGGATGTGCTCAGCAGCTACGTCTCGAAACTAGCTGGTGGAGTCGGGAAAATCACAGAGGTTGTGAGGCTGAATGATGCGTTGAGTTCGCAGGAGAGCAGCCCGAAGTTCTCTCATGCGATGAATGAGTTTTTAAAGAGAGCTGAGGGGGAGATTATAAGGGTTCAAGCTCAAGAAAGTGTTGCTCTTTCTCTTGTGAAAGAAATAACCGAGTACTTTCATGGGAACTCAGCTAAGGAAGAAGCTCACCCATTCAGGATTTTCTTGGTGGTGAGAGATTTTCTTTCAATCCTTGACCAGGTCTGCAAAGAGGTTGGAAAGATCAATGAAAGGACAATTGTCAGTTCGGCACGTCAATTCCCTGTGCCCGTGAATCCAACACTGCCATCCTTTTTCCCTAAATTTCAGGCACAGCGGGCAGGCAGTTGGGACGATGATGACAGTTCAACATCATCATCTTAATAATGCTGGATGCCCATATGGGAGCCAACATTTACAGGTGAAGAATCTCTTGCTGGTTTTCACCCAAGCCCTACCAAAATGCCATGTCAGAAGAATTTGGGTGGGCACTCAGCCATCGGGTATCATCTGAACATCTCTTTTTGTACTTATAGAAATCCTTGTAAAAGATTTTGGAAATTCAGTCTATATATATACAGAGGAGGGGCTTAAAATGCTGAGAACAATAAGGTGGAAGTGCCAGATTTGTTTATTGGTTATGTAAATCTGCTGAAAACTGTATTATTGGTGTTCCTTGATGAACACAGTGCAGTAATGCAAATGGAATTCCAGTGATAAGTATTGATCATCTCTCCACCTTATGCTTAATCAGGTGATTACATGATGCGCCCTTTTAATTTGAGTTTGAATCCTTTTTTTAGTCTCTAATTGACTGCTCCCTATCATTTTTTGGTGCTTTTAGAGGGCGACTCATCAAAGGGCCAGGCTCTCAATGGGAGGATTTTGAGAGGGTCCTTGACTCAGTGATCCTGGACTGCACATGCAGAAAGAATCTTCATGTTCAAGAATACACACAATTACCATTACCCTTGGATGGAGAACATATAGCATAACAAATTAAATTGTGGTTTTAGGTACACCTATAAGGTTTTAGATAAATTTGAAAATGAAAAGGAGGAGCCCATAAAATGCTGTGCGCCTGTGCCCATCTCTTTTCCTTTCAATGGGGTCCATGCTTTCCCCATTGCCAAGGCAAAGACAAGTAGTCATTTTTAATGAAAGCATGGCTGACCAACTTAAGACTCAGATTCAACTTGGGAAGTTGAAGAGTGGAGGCAAATGCCTCAATGGGGCACCTCAGGGAGTAAATTTAAATAATCATCTAAGTTTTCTATTTAATTTTAAAAATATAAAATGGATGAAAAGTAAGAACTGATGCAAAAATAAACAATTAAAGATGGAAAGTCTTGGAACATAGTTTTCAAGAGTCAACAATTCTCTTAAAGTATTAGAGGATACTACAAGTAAAACTACTGTTTCAGACTAGGAGGACTCTTTTCTTTTAAGTTTAATCAGAATATATTAACAACCAAAGGTGACCCACAAGATAAGACTTCAAGATAAAAAGCTATTTTACATTAGAAACAGCAGGTGGGGGCCTTGGTATTTGGTAATAGTTGTAATGAGAATGAGCATCACTCAGCCTGTGTAATATTTCATCTTGGCTGAGCCACACACATTAATTTCTATTTCAGATTCAGATAATGTTCTACAAGCAGTCACTATGAATCTCACTTGGGCCCACCTTTGACCAGCCCTTTTGATTCTCTTGTCATCCCATGATCTGGAATCAAGACCAATTTTACATTCATTGAACCCCAACTCACCATTGGACCGAGCCTAAAAAATAATTCGGGTAAGATGCCATTAAACTTTAAAGCTGTTAAATCAAAGGCTAAGATAATCTGATGGGACTGATTTATTTGGCTTATCCTTGACTATAGAGACCTTTCTATCTGCCCTCCCAAATAAGAGACCTATGGCTAGGTGGGCCCCTCGAGCTGGACTACATATTAGCAAATAGGAGAACATTGCCCAACCGACAGATTGAAAATAGGAATTGCCTTCTTGCTGAATCAATTCAACCAAGTTGTGGCTGTTGCTTTTGCAGTGTCATTTTCCAATAGACAATGACTGCTAACAGTAGCCGACACATGGGGGCTCCTGAAAATAGGTACAAAATTACATGGAAATGGTTTGACATTTTCTCCCATCTCAAAACATGGTGTCAATGACTCACTAAGACGTTTTAATAAACCTTAATCTCAAATGTATGTCCCTCCTTAAAATTTTTAAGAATTCAAAAGACTGCATCCTTCATGTTCACACTTCACACAGTTATCTTCTTCCCACACAAACAATTGACAAAACCATGCCACCATTCAGAATTATCAACTTTCAACAATGTTAGGTAGAGCACTAACTCAAAAAAGTTGACCCAGTTAGGTTTGTCAGAGTGTAGAAGAATGGAACATGGCCCAGTGAGAAAGCTGTTGAGCCTTTGCTTGATTTTACATGTCCAAGTAAATGCTGCCTTAACAGAAATTAACCATGCTTTCCACATAGGGATGGAATACAGTCATGCCTCCTTGCAAACAATCAAAAGGTAGGTAAATCAACAAATAGTCTTCCAACACAACAAGGCACAATAAGCCAACAGATTTATCCCACTCTTGTGCACAAGCAGCCTTACATTATTTAGCCTGAGATGTACCCAGTTTTGGTCACTCACATTTCAGACTACAAGCTCTGACATCTTAGTTTCCATCATTTTGTATAACCACTGCCTGGTTTTAAGCAAAAGTTACTCTGCTAGTACATTATCGTATAATTTGACCTTCCCAGAAGATTCACTTCTTCTCTTGTGCATTACCGCAAGAATTAACACAATATGAGTTATCGGCATCCTTCTCAGCATCCATACGTTCAAGCACTTGCCGGGCTTCCTCTTCAGTGGCAGGGACTACATTGCGAATTTTCAATCCATTTTCCAAGGCACCTGGGTTAACAGTGAATGTAAAGTAGAATGTGTTTGACACCTGCCCAAAGCCAAGCAATAAATTAGAAGAGGAATACACATCATAAAAGAGAGAAGTTGTCTAATGTAGTGGGATAGATGGATCGGCATTGTGGGTCCAGTGCAAACTTCAAGGGGTGACATTGAACAATATTGAAATTACCAAAGTTAATATTATAACTTAGTCTCAGGAGCTTACCTCGCTAGTTCTTAGTTCCGGCCTTGTAACATGTGCCACAACTTCAATGTTGATGAGAGGCTGAGCTGGATTCTCTAATTGTGTAAACAAAACACATGATTTGAAACGTAGGAAGTCTCCCACATCCACCTGCACCAGATTTTTTTTTTTTTTATTTTCTTAGATGTGATATAAACATTTTTGCCAACAGATAACACTGGTACATAACTTTCATGGTTGAGGCATATTAATTAAATGAAACACACAATACCTCCAACAGAAGAAAATATCACCATATTCCATTCCACATTCCAGAAATGGGTGAAATCCCTTAATTATTTTGTCAATGGTTTTGGGGGAAGAAATTCAGGCAAGATAAGGAATTATATGCACTTGGACGAGAAGAACAAAAACAAAACTTTGCAATAACCCGTGATGTCATGTTATGTTATGAATTATGATTCCGATACCACAAACCACGACGATATCTATGGACACCCAAATCTTGTTGAAACTTAATCTCATAGAGGTAACCATGTTCCACAGAGGCAGATATAATAGTTCTATAAAGAATGTGCCGGTGTGGTAGTTTCAGTAATTTGTGCGACTGCATTCCCCAACAGTCAGGTATTAATACCAATCCATTAGCAGCCCTGGTGACACTAAATACCAAATAGTGGTAGTGGTACACTCAAATTGGATGTAACTGTGGTTAGATGCAGCAATATGGTAATAATACTACTTCCAGCTGCAGCAAAATATGGCAATAGTAATGAATACCAGTTGGAAAATCACCATATGCTCTCATGATTTTTCATACTGATCACATACAATTAAAAATAAAATAAAAATAAAGTACACACAAACTCACAACTGAGACTTCAATTTTAATTCACATCAGCAGAATGAGTACAACTTAGAAAGTAAGTCATAATCAAAACCGCGATCCCTATGTAAGTCCAATAAAAATTGAGAAAAAAATTCCTTTTGCCAACCCACTGGCAGATCAGTGTTGAGGCACCTCCCCTTCGCAGAAACAACCAGGGATTAATCTGTGGTTATGTGGCTGCGAATATTTACCATAGAAAAATGAAAAGTCTATAACAGTTGAGAAAGAATTTCATTTTGCCATGAAGCACACAGTTGTAGCTACTAGAAGTCTAGTTCTAGTAGTGGTGTATAAAGAGTATTGTTGTAGTAGGTACTACTAGTAGTTAGTAACAGTCCAGCATACTATATGAAGAAAGTAATAGTCTAGCATACTATATGTACAGTGAAAATCTTACGTAAAAGTGGTACAGTAGCTAATAGCTATTCCAACTCATATTGTGGTTTTAGCAAAAATACAAACAAAGATGTAATGATAGTAATAGTAGCATGTGGTATGTGTGATGGAACAAGTAGCATCATACAATTTAGGTTTCAGGTTGGACCTTTGTTCTAGTAATTATTGACAGATCTATTAAATTAGGTATTGAGAAAACAAGAAGAAAATGTGGAAGAATTGGCGATTCCCTTGTGGTTGTCACCCTCATTTATAGACAGTAATAGGATTAAGTGGCAACAACGCACAATCTCACCACACTCCCATTGACTGAGGAAAAGTATCTAAATGATCCTGAGACATGATCAATGTAATATGGTAGTCTCCAACTGAGCACTTAATCTCAACAACGTGACTCAAGGTTGGGTTCCATTGAGATCAAAATGTAGAGTAATCAGTCAATTGTTCAGTATTGATACTTACGCGCTTAGTAGATTGGTTTTAAGTATTGGTCCAGTCGAGCCCAGTAGCGACTCAATGGGTCAAATCGAACTCAGTAGCCATTGAGTCACACCTTGATACACACACATATACATACATATCAAGGTCTTAAAAATCAGACTTGGTGGGTGATTTGGTCACCCCTGAGTTGACTCAAGTTGCATGGGACTCAACGAGTCGCATTGAGTAGCACCCTACAGCTCAAAATGCCAAAAGAAACATGAAAAATGATATAGAAAAATAAAAATAAAAAATAATTCCCAAGTAGGAAATTTTTTAAAATCGTCATGTTTTAATTATTAAGAATGATTTAAGTGTCCATAGGTACCCAAGCTTTTTTCCACTCAATTGTGTTTTTAATCTTCAAAAATAGTGCAAAAGGTTCCAAAAGCTTTCCAAACCTTCTCCTAAAATGTATTAGGCTTTCTTTAATAGAACTTGATTAGGAAGGTGACTGCGGAGTGACTTGACTTGGTAGGTCTCAAATCTGAGTTACACGCACACACGCGGTTGGGCCCTTATATGCAAAGGGTTACATAAATGATACAGACATACATACATGACTTGGCCACCCCAAGTCAGATGAGGTCACTCACAAGTAGTTAATTATATAACAACTATTAAAACACAATGACTCGGCCGCACCAAGTCAGACTGAGTTGCACCCTTGGTCCAAGTTCTAAAACCTTGTTTAGTACTTCGCACAGCATGATTGACTGATTTCCTAAAACAAGCTTGAGTTGTCCTAGAGAGATGCCTATCCATTTGACAACCAACTAGAGATTGTTCCAACATTAAAATCTTGATTAGAATCCAGCTTGCCAAAAAGGAAAACATCAAATAATCCAGCCACTCTGGAAAAAGAAGGAAAAGAAAAGGTAGAAATAGTTTTACTGGCACCGTTGCAGTGGTTGTAGGATCAAAGTTTTAAAATCTGATTTTGGAGCGTGACTCGCATGGGGACTAAAACAGTTACAGCTCATTGCCTGGTTCCCACTTAGCTGAAATGAATAGTCATGCAGTGACATATTTAGTTTCATTCTCCAGTGAGAGATGAGTTTTAATCTCAAGTAGGAGCATGCAGTAATAGTAATAGCCCTACAAACATTTGCTGTAGCACAAGCAATTTGTGTAAGTAATAGTAGCATGAAGGAATAGCGAAATGCCATTATAAAAAAAAGGAGCAAATGATATATTGTTGGAAATGTAACATGGTAGTAAGCCACTCACAGGTCTCAAAAAATCAACATGATCAACTTCCAAAAAGCATGGCATCTGGCCAACAAAGGCATATGCAGTTGAAAAGGCCAGTTCGAATGCTCGGTGCATCAAAAACCCACCAAAAATCCGCCCATGCAGGTTCCTTTGTTGAGGCTGGCAAATTAATGAATTTTCAAGACGGGTATCCCTTATCAGAATGCTGTCTCTGTCTGCCAATGCAGGCATGTCACAAAATACACGACCCTCAGCCAACAAGGCCTTTAATCTGCTTACATCCCCATGCAGACTATGCACCCCGTTCTCCCGTCTCTGTTCTTCTCTCTTCTTCTTCCTTAGCCTGTCTCTTGCGTCTCCTTCTTCCATCAGCCGCTTTTCTTGTTCGGTTTCTGGTTTGAGGCGGTTTACAGGGGCAGCCTTTCCCGTCTTGGAGTCACGTGCAACAAATGTGAAGTTTGCAGTTAAAGCAATGGGATCCAAATGGTTAGAGACGTCTGTCAGAAAACAGACCACAGTCACAACTACAGTCTTAGAGCCAGAAGAAGATAAAATGCTTCATTATCATTATTTTAAATTACTATTTTGCAAGTTTTCAAAAATGCAACCTTGTTGCAAATGGTAACTCATAAACATTTGCAAGTTTCAAATATGCGAACTTGTTGCAAAATGGAAACTTATAAACATTATGAGGGGGAAATACACAGCTAAGCACGGTAGAATAAGACTTCATTCATTCAGGCCAGCCCTTTGTACCACGGTCCACCTTCAAGTGAAACAGACCATTCATCAATTTGAGCCATACCATTGAAATGTGACACTGCACAGAAATCTCCCCCTCAACAACTACAGTATTCAAGATTTTTCTTGTAAAAGGATTGTTAAAAGGAAATATAGCCAAAGTTCCACATTTAATTGCTGGATTGAGTGTGGAGCAACACAGAAAGATGTGATGTTGTGGAGTAACAGAGAAAAAATAGCTTTAAAGAGGGTTAAAAGAAGTAGAAGTCACAAAGCTGACCCTAAATAGGCAGGATACGGCTATGTTAGTGATGATGAAAAAGAGATGAATGGTCAAGATCACTAAAACAGGTCTCCAACCAATATAAAAGAGTTTAAATCTTAATAGAAGGCCAGCAACACTAGCTGAGCATTTGATATTACCTCTACTAAAAATTCAGAAAATAAATTAATGAGTACCTTGTGGTGATTGTGTCACTTCCATTTGTATCTCAATGGAAGAACGCCCGACCCATATAACAGCACCAGCTATTTTCAAGTCAGTGTCCACACGTATTGGCTTCTTCAAAACCATCTTGTCAACAGAAGCAGTAACTAACAGGAGAGGCCTTGTTGTGCTATCATCATTTGAACAGTGCTGGTAAACATGAGCAGATATCAAATTAAAACAATAAAAGGGAATAATTTAAAAAAATGTAGGAGTTTCTACAGGACAAATGGCATTCCAAAAAACAAAAAACAAAAAACTGTGGTGGCATGGCACAAATGTAAATCAAGATGAATACTTTTAAGGTGGCATTTTGAGGTGATAATTAACAAGATTATTTCTAAAATTAAAGAAGTGGTATGTATTCCAAGTCATTTTGGAACAAAAGTCAGAAGGCATAATTTGCAAGCTTGTCCTCCATGGAACTTTCAATGCAATGAAGATGTGTAATTCATCCCATACAGATTGAAGAGAGGATATAGTATGCAAAAGTTGGCAACTCCTATAATGTGGGGTGCAAATTCTATGAAAGAGGATCACAGCCATGATACATACTGAAATGAGAATAAAGAAATCTCTTTTGAAACATAAAAACAAAAGTTACAATTTTAAAATACTATGTCAACCTAGTTAATCTTTTCTACTTCCTCTCCATTTCTACTGAAATTTTTTCATCATTGCTAATCAAAAAGAAAAAGGTTGACTTGATTCCTTTTTGTAGAAAGTGTAAGGTCCGTGACCTTACTGGGTCAGTTGGGCCCAATAACCGGCCCGTTGACCCATTTATTTTGAAATTATTATTATTAATGTTTTGTTAGATATTTAAGTGGGTTTAGATGGTGAGCGAGTTTCTTTTAACGTTAGAATAGTGTCTGCGGAGTTTCGTTGGATTCTAAGTTCGTTTGACCCTAGTAGGGGGGTAGTTTGCAATTTCGGGAAAATTGACCTCATGAACGACAGGCGCTGATGCAGCATTATTATAAAAAATATATACATATAATAATAAAACTTCTGTTGAACGTTCAGAAGTCAGAACGTTCTGAACTTTCAGTTCAGAATGTTGAGACGTTTTGAACGTTAGTCCGGCGTAGGTACAGTATTTTAAATAAAAAATATATATTTTAGATATTTATATACATATATTTAGGGGCAGATTTCTAATGGCCATATATTTTAATCCGTCCGTTGGAATTCTACATATAATATACCATTGGAAAGCTCTCGAGAAGTAGAATCCAATGGTTCTAGTTTCATCACGATCGGAGGTCGGAAAGTGATGTAAATATTCAGATTACTGTTTCAGCTCTTCTTTTAGTGTAAATGAGACTAATAACTTAGGTTTGAGCCTTAGATATTGGAAACCATGAACTTAGTCTCTCACGTGACCATTAATGGGTATTAAAATCGTAGCACGTGGCTTGGTGTGCTTCGATGAGTTGTCTAGGTATTCGTGTATTGTGTATGGTTTAACCGAATGCGTATGGAGTTGAATCAATCAGTGTTTAACATGATTGTACACCCAGGAACTCTTTATAAACATTGTTGATTCAAATTCCCCACGCACTCCGTTAAAACAAATATGGTACATGGATGACAACACTTGCCTAGGATTGGATTGTAATCTCTCATTGACTTGTTAATCGTATCCGTTGATTTCGTTCCTTGTACACTCTCTTGGCATAAAACACCTAATTAATTATGGAACCTAAACTCTTGTAGAATTAGGACAAGAACCTGACTTAGAGTGTACCTTAGGAACCGTGTATCATGTCTTGATAAACATGACTGGCTAGCATGTAAGGGATTATCGTGTGGTTGGTTTGCTTTGTATTGTTTTGAATGGGATAATCCCTAAGAACATGTTTTGTTTGCTGAGCTAGCCAAACTTGCTTGTCTTGTTTTCCCCGTGTGTCAGCACCACTTTATTATTATTTGCATATCATGGCCAGCTGCAGTTTGGGGTTTTATAGATGGGCCGGTTACTCGGACATCGGGGTGGGCAGTCGGATTTGGACGGCGTCCATGGCGTTGAATAGTTGGGAGCGGGCTTGGACCGTGCTACTATTCCCAGGACTGGGAGCTTGGATTCCCCTGGAGCCGGACTTTGGTATCAGTAGTCCGGATAGGATTGTTACTGGTACCCCATGAGGTGGCTTGGACATCCACGGAGTCTCCTTCTTGTGCATTGCATTACATTGATAGTGGTGATTGGTAGTATTGCTAGGGTTCCTGATATTGATTCTGTGGTTATTTACTCATGCTTTATGCCTAGTTCTGTTCCTTGTATTCACTTGATTATGTTCTGTCATTACTCTTTCAATTGATGCATGTTATGTTTTAATTATATCTTACTTATCTATTGCTCAACATGTCGTTGACTTTGTTCCTTGGTGTACAGATTCCTCAGGTGAGTACTACTACGAGGAGCAGGCCGGTGAGGAGATCCCAGAGGATCTCCAACCAGCAGAGGAGGCACGAGAGTGGAGTGCCGATGACGTAGAGTAACGTCATCACTATCAGGCACATGAGAGACTCACAGAGGCACTTCATTAGATTTTATTAATTCATTATTATTATCGTTGGAACTTTCTTTCATTGACTTCGTTGATTTAATGATCTTAGTTTTGGGAAGTTCGTTGTAATTAATTTAACTTCTGTATAGGTTTAATTATTCTTCTTGCAACTTTAAATTTAATTGAGATTTATTATCCATTGTTGATATCAATGTATGAATTCCGCTATTTGTTTATGATTTGAGGTTCAAATACATTATCCTCACAGCGGACTTACGATCTTTGGGCCTAAAGGACAAAATTTTTAAATTAGTCCTAAATTTCACTCCTCGGATCCGGTTATTTCTCTAATCGGGTTCGAGGGACGTGACAGAAAGGTTAATCATTAACTAAAAGAAAAAGAAAATGACAAAGTTTTGAACACTACAAGCTCTTGTTTTTTCCACCCACAGAGATCATACTATTGAACTCCAATTCCACTAATCTACTGTAATCTACTGTCTTTCAAAAGCTATTGATTATAACTTCTTCAGAGACATCTGATGTGATTCCTTTTGTTTGAATTTCAACATAAATGAATGTAATCACAGTTGGGGGACTGATTTTTCCTGTGTAGGCATTTCACAAAGTTGCCACTTTATAATCACAATCCAAAGCAATTGGGGCATCCAAACACATCCTAAAAACCAGCAAAATGGTATTAGAGAATGGATACCTTCACTGCAATGGTGCCAGCGAGCGCGTCGAGATCTTCCAGCAATTTCCCAATTCGGACTTCATTCCATGGATCCCGATACTGCTCTCTGAGAATATAATCATTGGAGAAATTGTAGAGAATGCTGGTCCGGCTCTGAGATGGGGTCCTTGTAAGCAACTCGCTCTGCGGCGGGCCGTCTTTGGAGGGGTCCAGGAGCCTCTCAAAGATGCTCGATCGCGCCTCCCAGAGCGCATTCGTCACCGGAGAATGATACATGCCGGGCCACAGGCTGAGAGGCTTTCTAATGGAAGAGCTCGCATCAATTGGAGGGGAACTTTCAAAGGGAGAGCTGAATGTGGAAAACACGGGGATGGTATTTGGAGAGCTGGGGTCCATGGAATCAGGTGAAACCTGAGATGGGTTTTCAGTTTCAGAACAGAAAGGCCTTGTTTGGGTGGTTTTTCTGGGCGGTTTTGCAGCAAGAAAGGTGGGTTTTTGGAAGAATTTTGGTGGTTTTGGAGAGGTAAAGGTTGAATCTTTGGTGGGTTTGTTTCTGGGTATTAGGGAAGGAGAAGTGGTGATTTGGGTGGAATTGAGGGAGGGTTGAAGTGGGGTGACTTTGAGGTGGGGTAATGGTGGTTTTGGGGAGGTAAAGGTTGAATCTTTGGTGGGTTTGTTTCTGGGTGTTGAGGAAGGACAAGTGGTGATTTGGGTGGACTTGAGGGAGGGTTGAAGTGAGGTGGTTTTGAGGTGGGGTATTGGTGGTTTTGCAGCAGTGGAAATGGTGAAGATATTGGAGATGATGGTGGAGACTGGTTTTATACGTGGTTTCATGGTTACAGGGACGGTTTTGGGGCTTTTGAAGGCGACATTTTTTTATTTTCAGCCAAGACTTGGGAGGAGGTTGATTGGCAGGATGAATCCATGACTATGGGACTGTCATAAAGTTGCACCAGGGGATTTTGACTTTGCTTAGTCTGTAGGAAAAATTTCATTGGGATACCTGAGGTAATTTTTATTTGTATTTGTATTTTTATTTTTGAGGATTTTACCGGAAAATGCACCATATTTGCATGTTGTACGCGAAAATGCAGATTATTACGTGCTGAACGAGATCATTCATCCTGCCCATTTTTTATTTTTTTATTTTATTTTTTTGCACTAACGACGATAGCGTCGCTATTCGCTATATATAGCCCCTGCCCCATGTCAAGCTTTTCCTCTTTCGTTTTCGCTCGTCCCTTTACAGGCGTCCTTCTCTCTTAGAAAACTCCACCACCTACCATTTTCTTGCACATACATCAAACGTTTATTGCTCATTTTGATTCATTTCAGAGGCTGTTTGCCTTCCTTTAAGAGGTTAGTTGTCTTCTCCAAACTATTTGTTTCTTTACATTAAAGGAAGGTATTAATGCCATTTTTTTTTTGTGTATTCCTCCTTCTTTCTAGTAGATAATTTCCACATGCATATATGTATGTCAGTTGCATCTGATTCCTCATTTATTTATGTAGCTTAAGGACTGTACACATAGTTCAGTTGTTTATTGTCTCCAACAAACCCTAGGCTTTTGTATATATGTTTTTTTGGATACTAAAAAAATATATTTTCATGATTAGGATGTCGGGCGGTAATTTAATAGTAATATTCCACTTTGATGGGGATTTCGAGTTTGATATTATTTGACCGCTTTACAAAGGTAGAAAACAAAAGGATGAGGTTCATTCAGAGCGATATAACATTCAATTCTCTGGTAAACATAGCTCTTGAAGCATCAAATTGGGAGGAAGTTCCTGATAACACAAGCATGGATTATCTTCATCACAATGGTCATGTATTCTCATTGATGGCAATAGAAGATGATAATGATATAAGGTGCATGCTGTCACTCTCACGAGATGATACAAATGGGATTTATTTATACATAAGGAGGAGGATACTAGTTCGTTCAGCTGAATGCTTGGAAAAACAAGCAAGATATTTATCATGAATGCAAATCATTAATGCAAACCAACTTAAGTCTTTTGACTAATCTTATAAATTCATATCTGATCGAGTAACTAACATAGCTTTTTGATTCATTGTATTTGTTGAATATTGCATTGTACGGAGAAGCGCTTGATAAGAGACAATGAACTTACTGGAACAGGAAGCAGGCGTAATGTTAAGGGCAAAGTAATTCATGAAGTCGATGCTATGCATCCCACCGTAAACCTTGGCGAAGACAACGGTGTTTATTTTTCCTCCAGACCTATCCTTGGCAGTGATAAAGTGAGTGAAAAGTCAGGTGGAGTTCTACAGGATGGCTTTGATGCGGCAGAAACGGATGAGGACATACCGATCGTCAATGTCAATGCATCCCATAGAGTAACTGGGCTTCATACGGACGGTGTTGATATGGCAGAAACAGATGTATTATTTGCATGTTCGGGCAGAAGTTTCGATGTCAGTACATCCCATAGAGTAACTGGGCTTCAAACGGATGGTGATGATGCGGTTGAAACATATGTAGAATTTGCAAGTCCTGACAGAAGTGTTGATTTCAATGCATCCCATAGAGTTACTGGGCTTCAAAGAACGCTTAATGTCGGGGAAGGTTCCATTCATCGTCCCGAAGTCAAGTTCGAGGACAATAAGGCACCGGAAGAGTTCATTACAGACATTGATCTAAATAGCCCTCGGGAGTTTTGATTAGGTCGTGAATTTCCGGATCGCGAGGATTTTAGAAGGTCTTTGGCAAAGTTTGCAATATATACCAACTTCACTCTCAAGCACATACGAACAAGCCAGTTGATGGTAACTGCACACTGCAAGGATCGGGTTTGTCCATGGCGCATCCATGCGTCTATGATTGAGAGTGGCCCGTACTTTACAGACTGAAAATATAATCCAGTTCATAAATGGTCAAAGCCTTTGATGGGTACGGCACATCCGCAAGCATCGTCAAACCTAATTGCAGAGTACATTTTGGATAAAGTCCGCCTAAATAATAGCATTAAACCGAAAGAGATAATGGATGATTTTCAGATGGAGTTTGGAGTTACCATATCATATAGGAAGGCACACATCGCCAAAGACATTGCACTTTGCATCGTTCTAGGCTCGTATGAAGATTCATTCAAGATGCTCCCTTTATACTGCGCCGAGTTGACAATGACAAATCCAGGCACCGTGACGAACATCTGCACTATAGGTGATGACAGATTCAAAAGGTTTTTTTGGGCATTTGGGCAATACATATAATCCTTCACTTCAAGTCTTAGGCCAATGGTTGCAGTGGATGGAACACATCTCCGCGGAAAATACCCAGGTGTCCTACTGGTGGCTGAAACACTTGATGGAAACAACAAACTTTTGCCCATTGCATTTGCAATCGCAGAGGCCGAAAGACGCGACAGTTGGGAGTGGTTCCTTGCGAACCTTTCGATATCACTTGGACAGCCGACAAATCTGACAATCATTTCTGACCGACAAAAGGGGCTTGTACCTGCGCTTGCAAACATTATTCCGAGTGCAACTCATTGCTACTGTTGCTGTCATCTGGCGGAAAACATAAAGTCAAAGTACTGTGAGACCCCGCAATACAGTACAAATTTTGGTGCGCAGCCAAGGCTTATAGGGCTTGTGAGCACGAAGCGTTCATGGAAGATATTAAGATGGTGAATTTTGAAGCTTATAATTATATAAATGCATTTGGTAAGAACCATTGGAGGAATGCATTCATAGGAGGCAGGCGTTATGATATGCTAACAAGCAATGCCGCTGAAGTAGGCAATGCTAGCGTCGTTCGTGGCATTACTGATAGGCGACGCTAGCGTCGCTCCCTGCATATTTTTTTTTAACAGATGCTGCTTCCAAAGCAGCCTACTTCCAATGGGCTACATGCATATCTTGTTCCTCATCCACACAATTCCTTGAAAAAAAAAACTTGGATGGGCTATAGACCTACCAATAATCCTTGACAAAAATATTAACAAAAAATATTTGAACTAACACCAAATCATTCATCAACTAACACCAAATCATTCATCAAGATATCAATGGGTCAATGTGCAAGCGGTGGCTATTAATCTCCCAACTTTTGTTATATATGTCCACGATAATCTTTGACCTCCAATACGGTATATCAACTTGGGTGAAATTGATTGGCCGTTGAGATGCAACGTGGTCTGCGAACGCTAATGCAAATACACCGCAATCATTCCCGTTCTCTTGGTAAGGTATCTTCGTTTTGACGATGAGAGGCCACACGTAAGTGTCATACCATCCGTAGTTCGAGAACTGCTTACCCAGAGAATCAATCTGCACGCAAATAAGAGTGGGGTATAATAAGTTGCTTTCAATAGATAAGAGCAACCATAGATAGTGGGACCACTTACAAATTCTTTGCAAGCCGGTAACAATGAATGGTCACATTTCATGCTATTGTAAAATTCTCATCGCCTCTCTTGTGTATCGCCAACCAAGAGCGTGAAGTGAGCTTCATGCCATAGAATGAAAACCAATAACCTCTTTTCTCTAGCCTCCCACACTTTGATGCCATCTTTCCCCCATATGTTTTCTTCCAATGCTTTGATGTTGTTCTCTCGCCACCAACTCTGAGGTTGACAGAAGGAGTTAATCGTGATTGTGAGTTTAAATCAATCTGAGTTTGGCAGTTTTAAAACTTACACAGACATTGGGGTCGTAGGAGAAAACATCAGGGTACCGATCCTTCAAAATAAAGAACCACCAATACATCAGATTTGTGTCAAACCAAGTATCAAGCTCCAGTGCATTCTTCAGGACCTTCGGTGATACCATCGTGCAGTAGATCTCCAGCTCATCCAGCCTGCGAGATGGAAACATTTATTATAGAAAAATAGAAGCATAGAAAAATATTCGAAATGTGGGCGGTGGGGGGGGGGGGGGGGGGGGGTGGTGGAGGAGATTATTTGTCCCATACCTCATCCTGTAGAATCCAAGGAAACCATCTAGAAGAGTGATTTCTGACTCAATCCGAACATACTCCGATTGCACTAACGGATGCGTATATTCCTCAAAATATTTGTGAATTTTCCTCTCCCTATGCAACCGTTTTATCCACCAAATCAGTGTGTTGATGTCCGACATTGGCTTTTGGACTACGATCGACATCTCGGGCGGTGCATTAACTGGAGTGTTGAATACATCGGCAACGAATGGAGGGGGAGAGGTTGTTTCAGAATCCACTAGGATGGGCTCGTCTGAGTAGTCAAGCTTCTTGGCAGTAGGCTTAAATTTCTTGCTATGCCTTCCCTTTTCCACAGCACGCTTTCGATGGCTTGAAGGCGTATCCTGCATAGGATTGTACCATTAGCATATAATTGAATAACATAATGGAACCTTGCTATAACCAGGCTTTAAATTTTTGTTACCTCCTTACTCTCAACGTCTTCATGGGAAGTAGAGCAAGATTCCATCCCAACATGTTCCAATGCAGAGGCAAACGAATCTCTGAAATCTTTAATCTTCTTACGCAGCTGCGTGGTGAAATCCTCCATCTTTATCTTCTTCCTTTCTGCTCGGATGGATGATCGCTCAATGTGGTCCAACAATGCATTTACCTACACAAGTAAAGAAAAATTTTCAAAATCAACAGCATGTTAACCTAGAAGCATAACATTTTATCCGACAACAACCATTTAACAATAAAAGAGGGCCCTCACCTGTATGGAAGTACTGGATGACTCATCAGTCTGAGTACCAACTCCAACACCTTTGACGGTGGTAGGTTTCTTTTTACCCTTCCCTTTAGATGTTGTTGGTTGGGTCATCTCAGGTGTTTGAGCTCCTTCACTATGTCTGCCGCAAATAATTTCCCGGATTGAGTTAAATGAATACCATAAGAAATACTCTTCTCCATGCTTTTTAGACTTGTCTTTTGTACCGCGTAGGATAGTCTCCCTCCTTTTATCCCAAAGTCTCATGGCCTCTTCATCATATTGACTATAATCCATCTCGAATCTCTCTAAGCGTTCTACTCTCGTAAATGGCAGATAAAATGGCGGTAGGACAACTTGTTTGATGTCAAATTATTTTGAAACACGTTCTGGACAGTGCCTTTCTACTACCCAGTAATGAAGGAGTACGGACAACGAACTAAATAACTCCTTGTCATGCTTTGGGACTTGTTCGAAAAGCTTCTTAGGCATCTTAGCATAGGGCCGCCAGTCGAACTGCAAGATTGAAACGAAACGTATCAATACAAGTTATGTATACATCCAACAAACCATTTGTGAGACGCTTTATTACCCCATCCTCAAGCAAGTTGTTGATTTGGCGCCGAGTTTCTTTCATATTTGTAACCTTCATACTCTCAAGCATCTCGGTTCCCATGTCTTGAAAAGTGGGAACTGCAGATCCTTCTTCCAACTGGGATCAGGTTTTGGACATCTTCCAATAGCCATTCTCGAATATGCCCCTATCTGCAAAGAGAATAAGTGAAATCCATTTACAACACAATAAACGAAGACATTTCAAAACCACTTACAAAAGTATAAATATAAAATCACCCGTAGCAATTGGAGGGGCCCTGTTAGAGTTTTCAATTTTGTAACATTCGAACTTGATATTTTTTCTCCCCCCTCCACCTCTTCCTCTTCCTCCTCACTTTTTAACAAGGTCGTGGCCCTTGTAAGCATCCAGTAAAGGCTAGCAAGGCACGCTGGACCCCATGCATGGCTCTTGAATACCCTAAAGAGCTCCAGTTGCCAAGCTGGGCCTCGGGCACCTGACGAGTTGGAAAATAGTTGCCCAGAAACCAAGAAAAACAAGTAAGCCCTAGTCTTGTAGATCTCATTCTTCTTCTTCGAAGGCTTAAAATTATCTTCTAACCACTTGAACTTTATTGTAATGCCAATGGAATCCTTGCTAGCACGTGGAGCCATACCAAGCAGCTCCATGCAAACTTCTGAGACGTTAGCATTTGGAAATGTCCTTCCTGTTATCGGTGGACCATTGATAGGCAGTCCATAGATGTATGGGACGTCTTCCAACGTGACTGTCGCTTCGCAGGTCGGCAAATGAAATGTGTTGGTTTTTTACCTCCAACGTTCCACCAGCCCTATAAGGAGGGCGTGGTCAATTCTCATGTAGTCTATCTCTGAAAGATGAGATAAACCAACATCCCTAACAATGTCTTTCTGTTTATCCGTTAGAACCCATATTTTCTTATCCGGGTTCGTATTAATGCATCGATAAACGCCGGGTTCGACACCATCCAATATGGCCTTAGAGACATGTGAGTCTTGCTCATAGCACAGTTCTCCTCCTTTAGCGTTTCTGTGTCCTTTAGCCATCTGTGCATTTTGGAAAATGTAACAATCACATAGGACGTATATTGAAAAAATTAATGCAATATAACACATGCATATAACTCTAGTGAGGCAAAATGGTGTGCAAAGGTACATGGTCTTCTTCAGGAAACATAGTGAGACTCAAATTTAGAGTAATTATATCCATAGAAGTTTCCCAACTAAGAGCAGTAGGAGGATAGAGAAGTGTAAAGCATCAATATAGAAATAGAGTTACACTGCCAACCAAAACCTTCAAGCATTTGTTTGGTATGGCTTCTTCTATTAGGATTAGTTTGCTTGTGGTTTTAGCATATGATTTTTTTAGAAGGAGAAATCCTAAAACTATGCCATATATACCATAATCAAAGGAAGTCAAACTAGAACTACAAGCATCTAGTTATCCAGTATCCGAAGTCTTTAATTCCAAATAAGGCGGGCATGAAAACTATTTTTAGTTTAGGGAGAAATTCAGATCCGGATTTAGATCCTACTATATTCCAACCTTATGTTGTCAATACATAAGGATCACATTCTCACACACATACAGGTTTTAAAGGCCGAGATATAACTTGAGTTTTATTCATATTTGAGAGTTTACTCAACTATAATCATATATCATTTATTAGTCCTACTTCTATCTCTAAAACTTTTATTTTTAAACTCTATCATCCAATTAAACTAATATAACTAATATATATTTTATTCCGAATCCAGAATTGCATCTATTTTTTTTTTATAGTTGAAGGTAGAATCATCCTTTCTTTGTGTCTCATGAACTATGAATCAAGATCCAAGTTGAGGATAAGGACCCCATAGCTTGACCACTCGCATCAGGACGCGGTTCTTCTGGTAAGAGATCTGTCATCAGCTATGAGACTACCCTGCCTGACTTCTTCTTTACAAAACATACCCACTCATGTACATGTGACATCTTCTATTCAATAAAAATAATATCCGTAGCTTTTGCATGTCATGTGCTTCTTTATTATGAACGAAAAGAAATTGAGAATTTATTTCCATTCAGTATACATCATACCACAACTATGCAAGTGCACTTCTCTGCGTCTTCTCTTCAATGCATTGAATTGTAGGGTCACCAAGTATTGGCCCGAAGTTAGGAAAATCTCATTCAAGTGACTGATGGTGCTTTACATTTACTTCTGCATATTCTTTGCTTGGAGCTTTGATTCAGCTTTTAAGTTATTCCATCATCCTTTTTTTTTTCTTTGAGTGAGAATAGCTTTGTGTGATAGTAAAAAAAAAAAAAGGGTTGCAGTCATGAAGCAGCAGCAGTAGTGCAATTGCTGCAACATAGGGGGTAGCTATGATATATTTGAGCATGTCTTGTCATCTGGCAAACATCCCATTAGGCATTCTATGTGCATGATTATAAAATTGATTTCTCTGTTATGTAAGAGGATATCTTGAAGTTAATATCTTCAATAGGAGAATTGAGAACACTTGTAGTGAGTGGTGAAAGAAAGTCATGGCATTTTCTTTGGTTCAACGATGTATCTGTTCATGTCATGTGCATACTTGAAAATAGTCCTTGTATCTCATTCTCAACAATTTTATGAAAATGTTCATACAAATGTTTAATTCAGATCATTGATTTGTTGCTGGACTGGACTGATGTCATTGAAGCACCGATATTGCTTTCGAATTCGACATGTTGGAAGGGCAGGGGATGCCGATTCAGTCAAATTCGACATGTTGCACAAAAATGTCAAATGGCATATCAAGCATTATAACGAACACTTGACATACAGATTTCATTTCAGCATGTTAATACAGTACACAAGAGCTTAGAGCACAATACAAATCGAAATACAGTTTGAAACCATCCAATGTTAATACAGTACATAACTTAAACTCATTGTTCATATATATAGCAAGATGAACGTCAACGCAGAGAGAGAGAGAGAAAGTAACAGAGAGAGCCAAATGCCACCAGCCATTTGCACCAAACATAGATATAGCAAGATGAACGTCATTAATCATAGAAAACTAAATGCAACCAGCCATTTGCACCAAACAATTGATTTGAAGCAATTAAGCAAAAAATACACACAACCAGACGGCAAATCAAACGAAAAAATGGTGATGGAACTCCCAACAAATGGTACAGATGAACATACCTACTTTGAATGGATGAGCGATATCAGAATGAGGGTGGTAGATAAGGGAGGAGAGAGCACAGGAGGCAGGGGGTAGCGGCATCGTCGCAGGGTGGGAGGGAAGGAGAGAAGGGATAAAATGAGAGCGAATGAGGGAGGCTATGGTTAAATTGGGTTTGATGAAGAGCGACACTAGCGTCGTATATCAATATGCTCAAGCGACGCTAGCGCCGCTTCTTCCTAAATTAAAAAAAAAAAAGAAAAAACGAAACAATGCAAAACGGACCACGTTTATGCATAAAGTAATAGAATACATTTTCTCATGCAACGTGTAAATATTGTGCATTTTCCGGTAAAATCCTCTTTATTTTTTTACTAATCCTCCAGTCCAGTAGATGAAGGCCTTGTCTGCTCACCTTTCTTCCGTATGCATAGCGACATAACTTACGAGTCACATGAAAGAGAAAACGCACTAATAAAAAACACTAGTGGTGGTGGGTGCGAATCTTCCTTTTCCTTTCCCACTTTGACAAAGATCTCCTTTCGACAATTCCGTGGGCCTCACAAACAAAACGAGAGAGTAAGATTCATTCCCCCTACAAAAGTGGGCAAAAAAAAAATCCAGCAGAATCATATTGACCGTCAATCAAAAGCCACCCCAATTATAATAAAGAAAACCCGAACAAAGACCATCTTTGTCATGTTTGTAGATACTGTGGTGGCCCACTAAATGAACGACGTACAATAACAACCATAGATGTCACAGCTGACGTGATGATATCCACGGTCAAAGGCCTATGGCCGCCATTCAAAACCCCTATCTTATATACGCCGAAGAAACGTGTGGCTCTCAATCTCTTCACGATAAATACTCCCAATTCTTCGAATCGAACGGATTACAAGGATCTCGGACTCGTATACACCATTCCCAAACAACCCCCACCTCTCTCTCTCTCTCTCTCTCTCTCCATGGCGCTCTTTAGCCTGTGCAGGAGGCATCTGTCTCAATGGCTGCGTAGGAAAGACAGGAGTGGCACCACCCACAATCCAGCCTGTGCAGGAGGCATCTGCGACCTTATTGGGTCGGTTGGGCCCAATAGTAGGCCCATTGACCCATTTATTTAGCTATTATTATAATTAATTGTATTTTAGATATTTAAGTGGGTTTAGGTCATGAACGAACTTCTTGTAATGTTAGATTAGTTTCTGCGAAGTTTCGTGCGATTCCGAGTACTTTGACCCTAGCAAGAGGAGTAGTTTGCTATTTAGGGAAAATTGAGTGTTTTTTCGAAGTATTCCAAACGCCGTGATTTATGGGTTCGTTGGAAAGGTTTCGTCGTGCTGATCATTTTTTTCTCTTGACTCATCGTGATCCGACAACTGGAAACCCTTCAAGTGGTCCATTCTTTCACCGGACCCACTTAAAGGGCAACTTTGGTCTTTTCCTCCCTATCTTCTTCTTAAACGAGATTAACCCTAATCTCTCTCATTATTCTCTGCAACTGAACAAAAGCAACTGCGGCCCCATTCTTCTTCTTCTTCCTTTCACTGGCCAGATCTCTAGCCTAGAGAGATCGATTCGAAGATCCGATCCTCTAGTTTTATTCTCTCGATCCCCTCTTGCTCCCGGTATGAATTTGGTAAGCATTTTCATACTTTCATCTTTTCATTTGTATTCTTTTGGTTAGATTTAGGTCTGATCTTAATTCTTTTCCTTCCTATCTTCTTCTTGGCTTCCTAGATTTCGTTTTATCGGGTTAGATCGTGGATTTTGGGGTAGAAAGGCTTCTCCTCGAGTTTTGCCCAAATTCTATCATCTTCTTGGTTGAGGCAAGTAGGTCTGCATTGTATTTTTAAGCATGTATGTTTATTTCTATTTGATTGGCTATGTTTTCCTGTTAGAATTACCTTAATTCCAAGCATGTTTGTTATTGATTGGGATTATAGGCTAGATTGGGTGTTTTAGGGTTTTGGGTCAAATAAAAGATTGTAATTGGTAGTTATAGATTGTGTTTAAATTGTTGAAGATGATGGAAATTATGAATGTGATGATTGGAGAGCATGGTGGCTCATTGTATGCAGGTTAGCCATGGATTGGCCGGAGGAAAAAGGGCAAGAAAAACCAGTTTTCGGCCATTTTCGGGGTTCAGGTTGTAGTTCCGATCGATCGGACCTGCAGTCCAATCGATCGGCACTGTTAATAACTGTGGCTGATTTCAGACCGATCGATCGGTCATTTTTGTCACTGCTTTTTTTTTACACCACAAGCAAACTTCGGAAACGTATAACTTTTAATCCGACCGTTGGAATTCTAAATGTAATATACCGTTGGAAAGCTCTCGAGATGTAGAATCCAATGGTTCTAGTTTCATCACGATCGGAGGTCGACAAGCGATGTAAATGTTCAGATTATTATTTCAACTCATGTTTTATTGTAAATGAGACTAATAACTTAGGTTTGGGCCTTAGATGTTGGAAACCATGCACCCACTCTCATTTGACCATTAATGGGGTTAAAATCGTAGTACGTGGCTTGGTGTGCTTCGATGGGTTGTCTAGATATTCGTGTATTGCACATGGTTTAACCGAATGCGTATGGAGTTGTTCCATTAGATGCTTAACATGATTGTACACCAAGGAATTTTCCTAAAAGCACGTTGATTCAATTTCCACACGTACTCCGCTAGAACATGTGGAATACAGGGATGACACCACTTGCCTAGGTTGGATTGTAATTCCCCCTTGACTTGCAAATTCTATCCGTTGATATTATTCCTTGTATACTCTTTTGGCATAAAACACTTAACTAAGTATGAAACATTAATTCTTGTAGAATTAGGATATGGACCTGACTTAGAATGTATCGTAGGAACCTTGTCTTATATTGATGAACATGACTGGCTAGCAATGAAAGGGATTATTACGTGGTTTGCTTGTCTGGTATTGTCTTGAATGAGATAATCCCTATGATCGTGTCTTGTACATTGAACTAGCCAGACTTGCTTGTCTTGTTTGTCCTTGTGTCAAAACCACTTGATTATTGTTTGCATATCATGGCCATCTGCAGTTTGGGGTTTATTGACGAACCGATTACTCGGTTGTCGGGATGGGCAGTCGGCTTTGGATGGCGTCCATGGCGTTGAATAGCTGGGAGCGGGCATTGGACCGTGCTGCTATTCCCAGACCGGGAGCTAGGATCCTACTGGAGCCGGACTTTGTTATCAGTAGTCCAGATTGGGATTGTTACTGGTACCCCGGGAGGTGGCATTGGACATCCTCGGAGTCTCCCTCTTGTTCTTGTCTTGCATTGCATGATAGTGGTTATTGTTAGATGGTTGTTAGGATTCCTATTATTATTTCTATCGATCATTATTCTTACTTTATGCCTAGACTCGCTTTCCTTGTGTTCATATGATGTGTACTTGTCATTACTCTATATTTGATGCATGTCATGTTTATTATGCTATGCTTATCTATTGCTCAACATGTTGTTGATCATATTCCTTGGTGTGCAGGCACCTCAGGTGGTTACTACTACTATGAGGAGCAGGCAGGTGAGGAGATCCCAGAGGATCTCCAACATGGTTTAAAATCTCGGTCTCGGTCGCGGTATCGGCCGGGCCGAAAAACCGATATGATATCGGTATCGGTCGTGGATATCGGTCCGTCGCGGTCGTCGCGGTGTGAATTTTTTTTTTAATCCAAAAAAAATTGCAAAAATATCCAAAAAATCCAGAATATTAGAAAATGCTGGAATACAGTACTTTTTTCCATTAGTAATAACAATAAATCAAAATATCAGTCACCTTAAGTTATGAGTCTTGTCTGTGTCGCAGTTCGCTATCTTTTTTAGTATTTCATATAATGCAATCATTATTAATGCTCATGATCAATTTATTAGCATAAAATATAAGAAAATAAAGATAACATATCAATCATCATTTAATGCTAACTCAATCATCAAATAAGTTATGAAATTCAAGACCCTGAAGATGACACATTAAAATCAGAAACATAATAGTGAGATAGATAAATCATAAAGCACTTGGGCATCAAAAGGTTCATGGTTCACCTGAAATTAGAGGGGACTAGTACTAGGTTGAGATTGATGAGTATGAGTGAATGATAGATTGACAACCTAATTCCAAGTGGAATGTCGTCCTGGCTCGATATCATCATCATCATCATTTCTTTGGTATTGGCTAAAAAGATATGCTCCATACTGTTACGCAGCACTACCATAGCCATGACCATATTCATATTGGTCTTGATAAGATGATGAACTATCCTGATCTCTTGTGGATTGAGATGACTGGTTGTAGTCAAATGGCATGAAATAGGCATGAGGGGCATATAAAGGTCGTTGGCGAACTGGTGGGTTAAGCCTCCCTTACTCAATTAACATATGTTCAATAGAAATAATGGGTGTTGGAGAGGAGGGTACCCAATTAGGGTCATATGAATAACCCTCATGCTGTCCATACATGGCACCTTGTTGGCCAACATAACCCCCATGCTGTCCATACATGGCACCTTGGCCAACATAACTCCCATGATGACCATGAGTACCAGCGCTACTACTACCCCCTGCCTCAGTCTGTCCAACATGTCTAACGTAGCCACGGCGAGGATCTAACTCAATAGCATCAGGAAAATGCTCAACTGTCTCATAAGTGACAGGCTCATCATCTCTATAATGACCCCCATACCCAGGAGAGTCAAGTGGAATTCCTGCTGATGATGAAGAAGTAGAAATACTTGACTCACTCTCCTCATCCACCTCCTTCCCCTTGGCTCACTTGTATTAGGTGCGCGCCCCTGTTGCATGATGAGTCCTGAAAAGTACACATTTTCATACACATTTTGGACCATTTTAAGGACTTATCAAGCCAAGAAAGCCTCATTTTGTGTCATATCATGATTTGATGCATTTTTTATCCATTGTAGTGCATTCATGCATAATTTGCTCAAAAATCACACTTTTTGCATAAATTCATGAAACCTGCCATTTTTAGATATTTATTTTTGGAAACTCGGCTATTTTTGGTGCATCAAGTAGGGTCCCATGCATTGTCCACTCAAATTCCTTACATAAAATTATTCTTGAATCCATTTATTTTAATTTGTGTAGGAGAAATCAAGAATAGGACCCACATTGGTGAAATTTGAGAGAGATCAAGAGTAGGACATCTTTCAAGGTGGACCCACATATCTTGGTATTTTTGGAGAGTTGATTAGTCAATCAATGAAATTTGGAAGCAAACCAAAGATGGAAGGAGAGTCAAGAAACAAGGAAATAAAGATCCCAAGATCCCTTTGGATGTCCACATGGGTCCCACACACCCCATTGCACAATTAACATTCCATATGTGCATAATTATTTTCGGATTTTTCAGAGGCAGCAAGATTAAAATGGTCATAACTCTTCATCTAGCCGTCAGATTGATGCAATCCAGACACCGTTGGAAAGTTCTTTTCGAGTAGATATCTTTAGAACCCAAGATTGTGTCAAGCGGAGCTAAAACGAGGAAGCTATAGCTTCTGAAAGTTGGTGCTAAAATTTCTACTCGGGATTGCAATTTTGCACATGGAAAGCAAAAAAAAATCTCTCACTCACCTTCCTAATTCTTTGAAGACTTGTTGGCCAAGGAAGGGACTTGTCATACAAAGAAGATTGCATACTATAAACTTGGAGCAAAGAAGGAAAGAAAGAGAAGCATCTCTCTCCTCTCATGAGAAGATAGACCAACTCTCTCTAGAATTACTACTACACTCCATCTTCTTCCTCTCTCTTTCTCTCCATTTGAGTCCTCAAGGAGATTTGGCTGGAAATCACACTACACCCTTGGGTTTTTCATCTAGAAGAGGCTTCTCATCCTAGTATGTAATTGTCATTGTTTATTTTTTATATCTTATGTAAGACTTTGCATATTAGTAAAATTGTTTCTTACTCTATCAATTTTTCTTTCTTGTCCTTGGGTGATTGGTGCTTGTGTTATGTTTCTTTTCTTGTTGGTGTTTGGACTGACGACCCAAAGGCCCTAAGAGCATGATTCAAATTATGACCCCACTTAGAAAAGAATTTTGAAAGAGGAGAATACACTTCCACACATTTAAGTTTATGTTCTTCCATACATTTAAATTTTTGTTAAAACCACACATTTACTTTTCTTATTTTCACCGCACATTTAAATTCTTCAACTTTTGTTTATTGTCTTTATTTTTATGATCAATTCAATTCAATTTATGTCTGTTTTTGCATAGTTTATGGTTGGAACTAATTAGCATTGCATGCATATTCATATTGGTGGAGTTTAGACATGTTTAAGTTGTTGGAATCGGATTTTTAAATTGAATAAGAAAGATAAATCAGAGATTTGAGTCAATAATCTCGGCCAAATAATTTTTGAAAATTCGGATCCCAATATAAGGTGCACAATTCAGCACATTGATGCAGGAATTTCAGGACAGATTTTGTGTGAAAAGTTTGTGATTAGAAACCTGATCAAAACACATTATTTTTCGATGAAACTTGGGGAAATTAAAGTTTGATCATTGTATTTTCAAACCCCAGAATTTCAAGCAAAAATAATTTTGGAAAGATGGTGAACCAGTGGCTCAAACATGGCTGGTCGGACCCACCTGCATGCAGAATTTCTGCACAGTTTTAGCTTTTTAGGTCATGTTCATGCATTCATATCTTCTTCGTTTTAAATCGTTTTTCACTTCCGTTTTTTTTTATTTGATTCATGCATCATTGTAGTTCAAAACCCAGTCATTAAACTCAGTTTTAAGTTGCATTAGATTAGGAAAAATCATGCATAAAAATAGCCCTGCATACTAATTTTCTAGACTTAGAATTTTCTAACATCTCATGGCATACATAACTTTCTAACTTTAGGATAAGTTTCTAATTTTGAGGTTTAGATAATTTCCAGAAATAAAAGATCTTTCTAATTTTTGTTAATTGAATATTTTAACTTAGGAAGTTTTTTTTTTTTTTGGAAATTCTAACATAAGGTAAGATTGACTTAATGCTTTCTAAATTTGTTATGATTTGAAAATCTTTATTTATTTGGAAAGTCCTTAACTTTAGGGAGTTGATTAACTTGGTGAAAAAGTAGGTTGTTTCTTTTTTTTATTAATTTGATCTGTTACTAATCTTTGTTGAACATGTGTTAATTAATTTAGTTTCTAACTTAGGGTTATTTTGTTTCTAATTTAGTTTCTTATTTTTATTTTTGGTAAGTTTCTAATTTGATGTTCTAATTTGTGTGTTTTTTTGTAGCAACTTGTGATTCATTTTAGATTAGGCTTTTAGATTTAGGAATTTTTATTTTTGGAAATGTGTTTAATTTTAATTTAAAGTAGGAATGATGAATGTATTTGTTCTAGATTTTAGGCTAAAATTAGATTTTATTTAGGGCAGGTAACAAAGTTGGAAAGCCTTATTTCTAAAGCTCCCTGTGGATCGACCTTGGCTTACCAGTTTTTACTACATTGCGGCTCTACACTTGGAGCTCACGATCAAGTTTTTGGCGCCGTTGTCGGGGAGCGCCATTTAAGGTAACTTTTCTGACTTTCCTTGTTTACATTGCTTTATGGGTGTGCTATTTTTGGCATCTTTTTAGATTAGGAGGTGCATGCATGGAATGCTAAAACCGCCCTAAATTTGATTAGGAAAGTGCATGGATTGCTAATTAGAAAGGACACATCATTGAATTTTTACAAACTTTCTAAGAATTGGAAAAGTTACTTTATTTCCCAACTTGTTTATAGTCCTTTTGGAAGAAAGTAATCTGAAAGTGACCTAACCTAATCGCTGTCCTTGATCATCTCGGTGCCTAAGCAAAGCCTTGTCCAGAGTGTGGAGACAGCTAGACTGTTCTAGGCAAGGGTCAATTTGTGATCCTACCCTTACCTGGGGGCCGAACTGGTCGGGTTGGTTTCATAGGGCTGGGTTGGTGAATTTAGGAAAACTTTTCAACTTTAGGATATTAACTAGTTGTTTCTTGTGTAGGCTAGGTTTTTCTCATTTATTATTTTTTTCAAAAAAAAAAAATAAGAATAATAAAAAAACCCAAAAAAAAAATTCAAAAAAATCCAAAAAGAAAGTACAAGCCCTCTCCAACTTGCTCACACCATTTGTGCATGAGCAAGAAGTCTAGTTGGCAAAGAGACTCAGTGCATCGGTTACAAAAAAGAGAGTCCCCAATCAAAGAACTTATAAGAATCTACGACTCTCCTCAATCTTTGAGTCCATCAAGATTGTCTAACATGGCGAGTGGGTCCGGTAGTAACCCCAACAATGGTGGGCATACCGCAAATCCAAATGGGGACCACAACGGTGGGGAGGTGAACCAGCCACCAAGGAAATTATGTGATCTTTTGAACCCAGCACGACATACCACACCATCGTGCATTGTGTTACCCGCCATTGCGGGTCAATATGAAATAAAACCGGGTATGATCCAACTTCTTCCCAAGTTTCATGGGCTAGACTCTGAAAGCGCATATTTACATTTGAGAGAATTTGATGAAGTATGCGCTACACTTCAACTTCAAAACGTGGTGCCAGATGTAATCAAACTCAAATTATTTCCTTTTTCTTTAAAGGAAAAAGCTAAGGCTTGGCTCCACACACTTAGGCCTAATTCAATTAATACCTGGAATGCCTGTGTTACCCAATTTCTGAAAAAGTTTTTCCCACAACACAAAACCAACACCTTAAAGAGGGAAATCATAATGTTCAGGCAAAATCAGAAAGAGCCCTACTTTAAGTGTTGGGAACGCTTCAACGAGTTGATCCTTGCATGTCCACATCATGGGTATGAAACACATCATCTCATTGAGATCTTCATTGAAAACCTCACTCCGGAGACGCGTCAATTTATTGAAATGATGTGCAATGGTCAATTCGATCAAAAAACTCCCGATGAAGCGTGGGAATTTTTGGAATTAATGGCAGAAAATGCACAAAAATGGGCCTCCTCTGAGGGAGTGGATCATTCCAGGGGATTGAATCAGTCTAAGAGTGGAGGTCTATATCATGTGAATAAGCAGATAGACATCCAAGCCAAACTTTTGGCACTCACGAGAGAAGTCGAAGTCTTGAAACTTGGAAAGAACAAGGATACAGTCATGGTTTGTGATATTTGTGCTTCCGAAAATCATATGTCGGTAGATTGTCCAACTGGACCTGCCTTACAAGAAGCTATTCAGGAACAGGCTAACGCTTTGAATTCTTTTCAAAAGCCGTTCAATGCCAATCATATGGGGAACACATATAATCCTTCGTGGCGGAACCACCCTAATTTCAGTTGGAGGAATGGACCAAGTGCAAATTCAGAGTTTAATCCCCAAAGACATTCTAATGTGGGTACGTATGTGCCTCAACAGCCGAATACATCATATGCCCCACAACCCCAGAATAAGTCTATGGAGGAAACGCTAAATTTATTCATGCAGTCTCAATAGCAGTTTATGCAAAATTTGCAAAAAATCAACAGGCTATTCAGAGCAACCAGCAAGCTATCCAAAGGTTGGAAACATCTGTTGAACAAATCAAACGTACCCTCCAGGGTCAGGGGAAAGGAACCTTTGCAGCCCAACCCATTCCAAACCCTAAAGGGCAGTTTGAAGTTAACAACATATGTGACCCCAGCTTTCAGGAGCATGTTCAAGCTGTCACTCTACGTAGTGGCAGAGAACTTCATGAGATTCCGAAAAAACATAAACAACATGTCTCCTCGGATTTGAATAAGAAAATTGAAAAAGAAAAGGATAGCACTAATGCAAAGACTGTTGTTGACATTGAAAAAGGTCCTGACCCCATGACTATCAAACCCGTTGCCCCTTTCCCTCTAAGGTTAACCCATCCCAGACAGAAGATCCCAAACCAAGAGATTTTGGATGTTTTCAAAGAAGTCAGGATCAATATTCCTCTGTTGGATGCCATTAAACAGGTCCCCACCTATGCTAAATTCTTGAAAGATCTTTGTACTGCTAAGCGTAGGGTTCATATTCCAAAGAAAGCATTTCTTACTGAGCAGGTAAGTGCATACCTAACTCAGACCACTCCTCCCAAGTACAAAGATCCGGGATGCCCCACCATCTCATGTGTTATTGGAAACCACCGGATAGGTCAAGCTTTGCTAGACCTCGGAGCGAGTGTAAATCTATTACCTTACTCAGTTTATGAGCAACTGGGGCTTGGCGAGTTAAAACCAACCAGAACTACTCTTCAACTCGCTGATCGATCTGTTAAGAAACCGAGAGGGGTAATAGAAGATATTTTGGTACAGATTGAGCACTTTTACTTCCCAGTGGATTTTTACGTGCTGGATACTGAGCCAGTATGGAACGAAAGTGGTGAAATTTCAGTCATTTTGGGAAGACCGTTCTTGGCCACTTCCAATGCACTAATCAATTGCCGGAGTGGAAGGCTCAAATTATCTTTCGGGAACATGACCTTGGACCTTGATATCTTTCAAATGTGCAAATAGCCGAGGGATTGCGAAACTGACTACCATGATGTGGATTTTATAGATACATTGGTTGTGGATGATCTTGAGGACTCCCATGTTACGCTACTTTTGACTGGAGAGGACGTGGGCTATCTTGAGGACTTTCAAGATGACACTGTTGAGGAAGCCCATGCAGTATGGAAACCCCATTTTGAGGAGCTTATACCATCTGGTATGTCAACTCTTCCCTCTCAGGTGAATCCACCCAAGCCTGAGTTGAAGCCCCTCCCATTGAACCTGCGATATGCTTACCTTGGGGATGAAGAAACATTTCCTGTGGTTATTTCTTCACTTCTTACTGAGGATCAAGAGGACCAACTGTTGAAAGTGCTCAAACATCACATAAGTGCAATTGCCTGGAATGTGGCAGATATTAAAGGAATTGACCCTTTAGTGTGTACGCATCGCATCTACCTGGAAGAAGATGCTAAACCATGTAGACAGATGCAACGCCGGCTCAATCCTACCATGCAGGAAGTGGTAAGGGCTAAGGTGCTTAAACTTCTAGATGTGGGTATCATTTATCCAATCTCGGATAGTCAATGGGTCAGCCCTACCCAGGTAGTCCCAAAAAAAGCTGGCATTACTGTAGGAGGAAAGGGAGTAGCGTGCCGATGACGTAGAGTAGCGTCATCGATCCTGGCACGAGAGAGATTCATGGGGGACTTCATTAGATTTTCATTTATTCTTTCTTTAGTTATCGTTGGACCTTCTATATTATTGACTTCTTTTTATTATTTTTAATGGCCTTGATTATTGGGTTGGCCATTGTAATAATTTAATACTTTGTGTAGTTTTATCTTCATTCCTTTGAAACTTAACATTAAATGACATTTATTAGCCATTGTTGATATTCCAAGTGCTTAAGATTGTATGAATTCCACAATTCTTATTATACTTGAGGCGTGAAACATTATATCCTCACAGCGGACCTACGATCCTTGGGCCTAAAGGACAAAATTTTTAATTAGTCCTAAATTTCACTCCCCGGATCCGATTATTTCTCTAATCGGGTTCGGGAGACGTGACACAAATGGTATCAGAGCCGACTCTCGACTAGTTCGAGTGTGGGTCCCCTGCCGTGGTCTAGTGCAAGTGGGTGGGTCTTCATGTGGGCGGGCCAAGAGGGCTGGCAGGCTACAGGGGCTGGCAGGCTACTGCACAGGGACGTACAGCCTTAAGGGGGGTGGAATATGACGCCCCGGAGTCCCACATCGACTATAGAGAGGAAAGTGAATGGGGTTATATGTAGAGCTTACACCCTTACCTTGCATGAGGCATTTTGATGGGTTGAGGCCCATCAGAAGCAAAACCGTGAGGCCCGTGGGCCAAAGCGGACAATATCATGCATGTGTTAAGGGTGGGGCGTTACACCCTCGGCGTAGGTTATCAATCTGCAAAACCGCCACTCTACAAAAGCTACAGCTTGTAGAAGAAGATTCATTCCAAAGCACTCTATTTACCATTGTAACCCTCTTCTAACTCACTATCGTTCTCTTTCCTCTTCATCTCCTCCTCCAATGTCGTCTTCTTCTTCTTCTGGTTCGAAGGGTATTTCTGTCGTTAAGAGCTCTCTGATAGAACCAGACGGGGGATCTCTGGTGGATCTGGTGGTGCCGTAGAAGGAGAGGGCTTCGAAGAGGGCTGAGGCGGAGGCGCTTCCGAAGGTGAGAATCGGACGGATAGATTTGGAATGGGTGCATGTGATCAATAAGGGGTGGGCCAGCCCTCTGCGAGGGTTTATGAGGGAAGATGAGTATTTGCAGTGCCTGCATTTCAATTCGATGAGGGTGGGAGATGGTATTGTCGTCAACATGTCGCTTCCGATCGTTTTGGCGATCGATGACAAGGACAAGGAGAAGATAGGAACGTCTTCTGATGTTTCGCTCGTCGGACCGCAGGGCGATCTCGTCGCTGTTCTCCGCAGGTCTCTCTCTCTCTCTCTCTCATGAATTGATTTTACTGAAATAGATGCTTCATTAGTACAATGTTTCATTTTGCATTGAAACATTCCTTTTGTTGCCGATATATTTTTTGATAAATGCAGCTGTGCTTTTTTTGAACAGGCTTGTTGCCAAGACAACTCATTTGGATGGAGAGAAGATGCAAAAGGAAGCTGATGTCCAGAAACTCAAGGCGGAGAATGTCAGGCTAACCGCACTGCTTGACAAGAAGGAAGCTCAGTTACTGGCAATGAATGAACAGTGCAAGTTCATGGCATTGAATTCCCACGGTGTTTAAATCTGTAACTTTGTGTTATAAAAGTTTGCTCATGGCGTGTGATTGAGGCTGTGTTGATGTAACAATGGAAGCTCCTCCTGTTAAGCCAGTGGTTTTGGACTTGTGCAATGCCTTCTCCAAATGGACGTGGATTTTCAAGATCAAATGTGGAAAGATACACAATATTTGTGACTTGTGAGTGAAGGCTGATCGCCCTTGGAAAGGGAGACTGACATTTATTGTTTCTCAAAATAATTCCTTTAAAATAGAGAAATAAATAAAGGTCTATATCTCGCCTGCTCCATGATGATCTTCCTAATCAAGTTTTGATCTGTGACCCCTGTACCGGGAGAAGTAAGTGGGGGGATATGGCCATTAATACAACCTTCCTACTTCCAAGTGCCAGTTTTGTGCAAGAAACAACCATCCATTTTTTCTAAAAGTCAGTTAGAGCCAGTTATCCATTTGAAGGAAGTTGTTGGGTCCAGCCCGAGGGTCCCCATCAGGGGTGGACCCAAGTACAAGCATGTGGGCGTGGTCCACCTATCAAACTGTGTTGTGCTTCTAAAACTTATATGATAATTCTGCGTCCACTTCTGAAAATCACATAAAAGTCGTGGTCCACTCTCAAAGAAAATCTTTGGTTTGCTCCCAAAATCAGACTGCCCATTGGAGTCTACACCTCTCAAATGAAAATCCTTGGGCCTCCTGCTGGTCCCTTGTTTGCTGAGGCCCATACGGTCGGTTCATCGCCTCATTGAGATGGATTTGGGAGAGGTTAGCTAGTCACTTCCGTAGAAACATGGCCAAAGGTCAAAGACAGTTTCAAGTGCGTGTAACACATGGCTGGGAAAAGCTGGCTACGATCCATTTTCTAGGCCGTATAGCCATCATCAAAGTAAATTGGTCCCACCCATCCCTCCAACCGTCCGATTCCGGGATTGGCCCACCTGACCCAAAAATACAGCCTCCAGTCCAGTAGATGAAGGCCTTGTCTGCTCACCTTTCTTCTGTATGCACAGCCACATGACTTACGAGTCACATGAAAGAGAAAACGCACTAATAAAAAACACTAGTGGTGGTGGGTGCGAATCTTCCTTTTTCTTTCCCACTTTGACAAAGATCTCCTTTCGCCAATTCCGTGGGCCTCACAAACAAAACGAGAGACTAAGATTCATTCCCCCTACAAAAGTGGGCAAAAAAAAATCCAGCAGAATCATATTGACCGTAAATCAAAAGCCACGCCAATTATAATAAAGAAAACCCGAATAAAGACCATCTTTGTCATGTTTGTAGATACTGTGGTGGCCCACTAAATGAACGACATACAATAACAGCCATAGATGTCACAGCTAACGTGATGATATCCACGGTCAAAGGCCTATTATGGCCGCCATTCAAAACCCCTATCTTATATACGCCGAAGAAACGTGTGGCTCTCAATCACTTCACGATAAATACTCCCCTTTCTTCGAATCGAACGGATTACAAGGATCTCGGACTCGTATACACCGATTCCCAAACAACCCCCACCTCTCTCTCTTTCTATCTCCATGGCGCTCTTTAGCCCCTCGGCGCAGGTTATCAATCTGCAAAACCGCCACTCTACAAAAGCTACTGCTTGTAGAAGAAGATTCATTCCAAAGCACTCTATTTACCATTATAACCCTCTTCTAACTCTCTCTCGTTCTCTTTCCTCTTCATCTCCTCCTCCAATGTCTTCTTCTTCTTCTTCTTCTTCTGGTTCGAAGGGTATTTCTGTCGTTAAGAGCTCTCTGATAGAACCAGACGGGGGATCTCTGGTGGATCTGGTGGTGCCGGAGAGGGAGAGGGCTTCGAAGAGGGCGGAGGCGGAGGCGCTTCCGAAGGTGAGAATCGGACGGATAGATTTGGAATGGGTGCATGTGATCAGCGAGGGGTGGGCCAGCCCTCTGCGAGGGTTTATGAGGGAAGATGAGTATTTGCAGTGCCTGCATTTCAATTCGATGAGGTTGGGAGATGGTACTGTCGTCAACATGTCGCTTCCGATCGTTTTGGCGATCGATGACAAGGACAAGGAGAAGATAGAAACGTCGTCTTCTGATGATGTTTCGCTCGTCGGACCGCAGGGCGATCTCGTCGCCCTTCTCCGCAGGTCTCTCTCTCTCTCTCTCTCTCTCTCTCTCTCATGAATTGATTTTACTGAAATAGATGGTTGGTTAGTACATTGTTGATTTGATTTCAGGGATGGAAGTATATAGGGGTGATTGTATTTTGATAAAATTGATGTTTTAGTTTTTGGAAAAAAAAAAAAAAAACTTTTTTGATTTGATTTGATGAATAGAACACAAGTTCATTTTTGTTCTAATAAAAATCCTCTGTTTTGATAAGGTGTTAGAATGGCACTTTAGCTAAATGAGTTCTTCATTGATTTGGTTTGGTATTGATAAATCCAAAATCTTCCCTTTTTGATGCATCTTATGCAAGCATGAAATGCTCCCTGTAGTTACAATTAGGTTGGAAATAATCTTGAGGTTGGGAAAAGGTCCTAGAGTGGTAATTTAGTCAATTTTTTTTTTTTTTTTTTTTTTTTTTTCTGGGGACTTTAAGCAACAGTAAGTTAGTGATGACAAGGGGAACTCATACTTATATGGTAGGATTTGAGATGTCCTCACCACCTTAAAATTCAAGCATTTGATTGGTGGCCTCAGGGGAGGGGATGGGTTCCTTATATAGTTTCCTCCATCATGGATGAATTTAGTTTAAATGGTATATGTGATGGTAGGCGCGGGATGTGATCAGTTAGTTACCTTCTTTCACATTGTTCTTGTGGTATTTGGCTATCCTGTTTTGTTTGCATATCTTGGTATGGTGTGGAGATGCCTTCATTGATGAATGAAATTTTGGTGATTGGGCCTTCTGCCTATTTTCTGAGGTGGATTGAACATTCTGACAATTATGTTTCCTAGCCATGTTTCGTGTTTCAGTGTTGTGAAGGGCGCAAGGCCCAAGCTGGGCTCCTAGCTTTTTTTTTGTAAGTCTAGATTTCTTTTCACCATAGATTTCATTAGGCCATGACTAAGTTGAGAGTTCTGAAGCATTGGTCTTGAGATAGAAGGGGTTTCAGGGTGTTTAGTGCACTTAAAAGTGGGATTGTATAGACTTCATGAAGGAGCATGCAAGTCAATTACAATTAAGGCAAGGGCGGGATCATCGACATTATTACAAGTGTTGCAGAGTCTGCATAATGTTTAGTATGGCAAGTGTAGCATCTAAGAAGCATATCAACCATGTCGTTAGGTTCACATTGAGGCTCATTTTTGGGATGCCTTGGGGTGTGCAAGATTAGGTGTGCGTCTCTCTCCTTCCTGTTAGGGCCTGTGTGGATGTGGAGAGAACTGGTGGTTAAAAAAAATTCTACGGTATGAATTTGAACCATGGACAATTTTCTCCACCTTGTCTCCACATCTCAAGAGACCCTTAGGCTCCAAGTTGCGTTTGTGCCTTGATTGTGCCTGGTGCTTTGACCACCTTGATCATTCGAGTCTTCAGTCATATCGCAACTATATAGACCATCTCGTGGAACATCTCAAGTTTGTGTGTGGGGAATTGCTGTGACATATATGAATTCTGCCATGTGAGAATCGGAAGAGGGTTTACTGTTTTAAACCTTACTTTTCATGCTAGTTTTATTGTGGCATGCAGTCTTCAACTACCATCAATAAAAAAAAAAAAATTAAAATATTGACCATCTATTGGAACATAATTCAAGTATGTCTTTTAGGGAAATGCTGTGGGATGCATGAATCTTGTCGTATGAGAATCAGAAGTGTGTTTAGTGCATGCTTTAATTACTCTCAGACATTGTCTATTCGTCCTAGTTTTAATGTGGTATGCAATCCATCTTCCCTGTGCAGAGTTCAAATATATAAGCATAACAAAGAAGAAAGAATTGCCAGAACTTGGGGAACAACTGCGCCGGGCTTACCTTATGTTGATGAAGTGATCACTCCTGCTGGAAATTGGCTCATCGGTGGGGATTTGGAAGTAATACAACCTATTAAATATAATGATGGTCTTGATCACTATAGGCTCTCTCCTCAAGAACTACGCAAGGAATTTGACAAGCGTCAAGCTGATGCAGTATTTGCATTTCAGTTAAGGAACCCTGTTCATAATGGGCATGCATTATTGATGAATGACACTCGAAAGCGCCTCCTGGAAATGGGTTACAAGAACCCAATTCTATTGCTTCATCCCTTAGGTGGCTATACAAAGGCCGATGATGTTCCTTTGGATGTTAGAATGGAGCAGCATAGCAAGGTTAATACCGCCAATGCTTCCCTTCTCATACTTTTTGAGATATCTAATGTCTGTAGTTTAATTCTTGAATGGTAGTTCCATATAAAGACTTACAATGTTTATTTTCGAATCTTCTTTGATATCAGGTTTTAGAAGATGGTGTGCTAGACCCTGAGACTACCATAGTAACTATATTCCCTTCACCTATGCATTATGCAGGTCCAACTGAAGTGCAATGGCATGCAAAGGCACGCATAAATGCAGGGGCTAATTTCTATATCGTTGGACGTGATCCTGCTGGTATGAGTCATCCAACAGAGAAGAGGGACTTATATGATCCGGATCATGGGAAAAAGGTTTTAAGCATGGCTCCTGGCCTAGAGAAGCTTAATATTTTGCCATTCAGGGTATGTTTATTGATACATGACCACTCTCTTATTTTTGGATTCTGCTTCTTTGTACTTATTTTGATTGCATATAATTATGGAGTAGTGGATCTAGATCTATATCGCCAATAATTTAAGTAGACACAGCTGCTGGGAAAATTAAATGGCAGGAATTTGTCTGCTTATGCTAGAATTGCATAATTGGGTCCTGGTCCAATATGGTAGATCCATGTCTGGTTTCGGTCTTGGTCTGGGTATGTAGAACTTTGGACATGGACCCAATCCAAAACCGACTCTAATCCCTAACATTTTGTGGTTTAGTACTCTAGTGGTAGTGGTTAAAGAATAATTTAAAAAATACATGTCATGTGTGCGAGCCCTGGTATATTCATTTTTTAAAATAATTTAAAGCCTGTATTGCCCCATGTGTGCGAGCCCTGGTATATTCATTTTTTAAAATAATTTAAAGCCTGTATTGCCCCATGTGACTGATACATATCAGCTGTATCAGTTACATGTATTCGACAGATATATATGGGATACAGGTAATGCACCTTTCCCTTTATCGGACTGGCAGAAAACTGGTATGCATCAGCCAATACGGAACTTATCAGTCCAAATTTAGAACCATGGTTTTAATTCTCTATTTCAAGCTTAAGGAACAGGCCGTCCATGATGGCCCAGTAGTGTCATT
This sequence comes from Umbellularia californica, assembly GCA_028538565.1. Lineage (NCBI taxonomy): Eukaryota > Viridiplantae > Streptophyta > Magnoliopsida > Laurales > Lauraceae > Umbellularia > Umbellularia californica. Next base: position 45,875,381 of record JAPQWN010000009.1, read on the forward strand.
GCTGAAATATGTAGGTAAATGTTGTATTAAAAAAAAATCACATTCAGTTTTCTGATGGCTCTTCATTTTGTATAGGCCTAGGTTGGGCCCACTTGAATTGTGATAGCTGAGTTAATTTTTAAAGAAATCATAATACTGGCTGAGTAAATTAGAGTGGAACTGACTTACCAGTCTTATTTTTCACTAGCACTATGGTAGTCACCAAAATTTAAAATATCTGCATGCATTGGTTAAATTAAAAAAAATTCAGATTATATATCCAAATTTATTTTGTAGAAGCATGGTATGTGGTGATTCTGGGAACAGACTACATTCATTTGTGGCCCCATTCTGAAGAATTTTGCATTTAACTTTTAAAACAGTACTTGAAGTGAGTTTGAAACTTGTATCACTTACAGAATTTTGGAGTGCACTGCACGAAAGAAAATTAAGCATAGAACAACTTTAATATTTTTGCACTTCATTCTGATTTCTGAGCCACAGATATGATTAGTATCAAGTTGTATATATGATTTGCGACACTCCTAGTAGACACAAGTTTTTTTTAGCCATACTAATCATAAGTTCGAAATTTACTATTTATCACAGGTAGCAGCATACGACATGTTGGAAAAGAAGATGGCATTTTTTGATCCTTCACGTGCTAAAGATTTTCTTTTTATCTCCGGCACTAAGGTAAGAAATTATTGGGTATTAATGCCTGTGTAATGTAATCTTTCAGATGGAAAAACAGGTGCCTGTTTAAGTAACTGATGTACACATACGAAAAACAGAAGAAAAATGTAATTGATTACTAATATCTTCCAGCGCTTGGTGCACTGGTAAGACATCCTTCATTGTGGAGGGTGGATCATAAGGGTATGAACCTATGTAGGTCGTGCTTATGTTCTCAATAGGTAGCTCCATTGCCCTGGCCACTAGGGTAGTATATCAAAAAGTTGCTTGTGTAACTCATATATCAACCTTACAGCCAAGAGGCAAAGAGTTGTGCACCACAGCAACTGTATCGTTTGTTGCTTTGCAGGCAGGATGACATCTCAACTTATCTTGACTTTTGATATGATGGTCCTAACTTCCGGAAAGTCTTCCAGATTGTGGAAGATCCCAAGTCCTAACTGGCCAATAGCCTGTGAATAGATGGTGAGATTTGAATACAACAGCTGCCCACACAATTTAAATTAAACAAACATATAAAATAGAAGATGAAAGATGGCAGGGATCTCTGAATCTGGAGATTATGGGGTGTCATCCATGGTGAATTCTATAACATCAATGATCGGGATCATGAACCATGGGCTCCATGTGTGTAATAGGGAGTCAGAACAATGACCATACATCTGCTGTTTTGAGACACTGTAAAATTTCTCAACTATTAATCATTCACGAGCATAATTGGGTTTTATGAGCATATTTTAAATCCTCTTTACTTTTGCATTAAGAATTATATAATTTTCATGCCACAGATGCGTACGTTTGCTAGAAACGGAGAGAATCCTCCTGACGGTTTCATGTGCCCTGGGGGATGGGAAGTGCTGGTGAATTATTACAAGAGCTTGCAAGCTGAAGAGACAAGTCAGCCCCCAGCTGTTGTTTCTGCTTAGACTAATATCCTGCAGCAATCACTTCCATTAAAATCTGATAGAAGGGAGAAAAAAGAAAATAGAAGAAGAGTGACAGCTAGTATCAACAGCTTCTTAACCAACAGTGTAAATTGAGCCTTTAGGTTTTGGAAGACCATCCTCGGTAGGTGATTATGGTAAAACCTGGCTAATATGTATCAATCCTCTGTTTGGGGTTCCCAGTCATGCCTTCCATTTTACTATTTTATATGATTTATTCCCCCAATTATTTGTTGAATTAATAAGCATGAGAAATAGTGTGATGGCTGTGCCATTGTAGAAGGCATACAGGGGACGGGTTTTCTTTTTTTTTTTTTTTTTCTTTTCCTTTTTGTAATATGTGTGACATTTCTTTCAATTATGTTCCATTCACTACAAAGGTCTCTGTTTCAGAGTTCTTAATGGAAGTTAGGAGGAAACTGAAGTAACTGACTGCAATTCATGCTTGATATCAATTCATTGCGTAGATGTTTTCTGTTTTACAAGTGTTGTAGAAAGTTGTATGTGGATGAATACAAGGATTACTAATAAAAGGAGGTGAGGGTTGAAGGATATATAGTGGTCATGCAGAAGGGGACTTGACTCACTTGACTCTCCTAGAATTTGAATTACTAGAGTGATAGTTGGATATTCATTTTCATCTTCCCTTATTCAAAATGGAGGTAATTCGATGGTCATTTTTGAATGTTCACCATTGGTTTTTCATTTTAACCACCTATATAGAAATACAAAGTCTTAGACCCTCAAAGAAATGGAAAGTTGAGCTCGTAAAAACAACGATGGCCGGTTTCATACAGTAGTGGAGTCTACTGGTCCTATTAATGGACTTGAACTCTGGCCCATGTTCCACTTAACATTGGCTGTCCAGTGGGTTAGTCCTTTTCAAAATATATGCCAATTTTATGAGGGGTGGGGGCAGGCCATTGATGACCACAGTTGGGACACCATATCCACATGGTTTTTTTTTTTTTTTTTTGCCTTATTGGATGGTCTGAAGAAACTTTGTCCATTATCCTCATTGAATGTAAATGTGAGGTGAGGCCTCTATTTTGTGCCTGAGTTATAGTCCACATGAAGTGGGCTGCACCTGTTGCCCATGATCAAATAACAAAATAAGTTTCTCTTGCTGAATTCCACTTCCTTTCCAGTATATGATCGTTTTGTACTGAGTTTTGTTCTTTTGGCACACGTTCCCATCATTAATTTAAATCCCCTTTATTTTATTATTTTGGATAATGTTGATGATATAGATGATGTTATCAACATGTCTATCCATATTTTTATTTGGTTGATAGTCACCCAATTGAATACATAACCATCTTCTCATCATTCTCATTTTAATTCTGCTCTACTATGGAAGCACAGGCAGTCTCCATATTTGGATTATGGAGAGATGAAAGCCTTTGACCCCATCAATGATTTGGTCTGAATAATCAGATAATCTTATCCGTCCATTCGATGATCTAAACGGGGCGTAGGCAGTGGATCACATTTACCCAAAAGACCCAAGTTGAGAAAACCTGAAAAAAATTAATATTGATCACCATGACCTGACCTGAAACCAACACAACTACATTCCCATATATCACCATCTTATTTAATCTGGAAATGGATGGGAGGAGAATAAAACGGTTGGGATGATTTCTCTCAGGCTGGCTTAGTTTGTTGTCTTTACGAGGGATCTTGGAGGCAAGAGTAACATTGCCTTTATGAATCATTTGCCCAACAGAGAACAACAAAGGACAGGGTCACCATCATTTCTAAACACCCATTACATTTGCATGGGAATGATGGGGTCACCTCTTGCTATTTTTCTCTCATTTCATCCTCAGTTTACTAACCAATCCAATTCACAGAACATGGAGGGGTTCTAAAGGAATGTGCAACCCCAACTCCATTTGGCAGACCCATCAACTCACATTATTCATTTTACTGATCTTCACAACTGTAAAATAGATATGTTAGAGAGGTGTTGTCTGGACTTTTGTTATCATGGACTGCCCCACAGCAATCAAGGTGCCTCTAGGCTATTTTTATATCCTTTGGAAAAATACCTCTGTGGTGTCGTATAAGGTTCCAAAGCTGAAAGCACCCAAATACCTTCTACTTTTGTATTTTCAGAAGATAAGTCATTTTTCTATGAATAATCATCTTGTCAAGGACAGCCCAAGTGGGTTGTAGAGTTCATCCATCATATGATGGACCCCACTATAGATATTGGATTTCCCAAAATTCCCTTTTAAGGGGCCTGTTTACTTGCTTTAGATTACATGGTGAAGGAGGAACTGATGTAGAGACCTAGACTTTCCTAGGATTTGAGTTATATATTGATGATGGGTGGGCATTCATTTTCATCCTATTTCGATTTAATTTCTATTAATGAGGACATCATTTGATGTTTATTTTTTTTTATATTCAACTTTGATTTTCATTTTTATTCACTCGTGACATGACTTTCTCTTTTTTCCAATCCTACATATTTTATGCAAACAAATAGGCCCTTAGTTTACAATCGTAAGATGGATTTGCAATTTGGGTGGTCCCAAATGGCCACATGAGAGCCCCACTTGATACATACAATTAAAAGATTGAAATTCCCTATTTAAAGAAACATGAATTAAAGTTGGCAAAACCTCAGGTAAGCATCGGTGTTTATAGTAAGGTGAGCACCACGTTCCTAAAATATCCAGTGGGCCCACTTGGTGATCCATTCGAGTAGAACATAAAATAAGGATCTCCCCGGCCCAGATAGTCACCAATTTCAAATTTGGCACCCATTCGAATGCTCTGGATCGTTGGACCGACTGTAAAATTATATTGGATAATAAAAACTTATCGACTACTGATCAAGTGATTGAGATGATGATATGAGGTAACATCACCATATATAGTTGCCTGAGAAAGAAAGAAAAGGGATAGAATAGTTTGGAACTTGGAGGTGAGCATTTATAGCAGCCAGGTTTCCTCTTTTCTCAGCCTTAGGACATGGGAATAAATTGATGTATCACAACCTAACCTGACCACTGCAATTGTGGCTCCAATTAGAGATGGAATAGTATTTTGATTGAAACCCTTCCATCTTTTGGTGGGGCCCACCGGCAGCGCAACAAATGGGCAGAGCGGTCTTTCATTGAATAGACCACCAGCAGGTCCCATGCAATGGACGCAGTGGGGCCCACCCATAGTGGGGTCCTGTAAAAGAGAATGTATGGATGATTGGGATTGTTCAAGGGGCATGTCTTTTCCATTATTATAATTCATTCATTCCGTCACAGAGGGAATACGTTCCAGTACCATTAAGGCTAGATGCTATTCATGAAAATGGACAATTCAAATCATTAAATTGATTGGATGAACATAGCTATCTAATCGAGGGCCATGAAAATGAATGTTCGGATCAACCATGTCTATTTTAAATAATGGCTTTGAACGTTCATGTGTTAATTTAATCCAAGCGACAGACTCTTACAGGGCCACAGTTTTTTCAAAAATAGAAAAGAAGAAATCAACCCGATAGGAATAAAAGAGACTCTAGTCACGTTTGGCAATCAAATTTTCAGGAAAAAGATTTCCGGTTTCCCTAAAGATATGAAAAACCTATGTTTGACAATTGTAAAATGTAAATTCTTGATGATTTGGACGAATGAAAATCTTCATTTGTTAAAGATTTTCAAATCCGAAAACCCCGCCATAAGATTTGAAAAATCCTCACTTATATGGATTTGCACACAGAAACCCTAATCATCAGATCTACGGAATCGACACCTATTACCAAACATGCTCTTCAGGACTTGTTTAGTTCTACTTATTTTTCTTTTCAAGCTAGAGAGGAATCCTATATTGCTACCCCTCTTACAAAAGACCAAAACGTTTATTTCTTTCTCTTTTGTGAGGAAAATGTGATGCACCAAACAATGAAGGCTGCGGAAATCACAACAAACCTCTCGTCGCAAAATTCTCCCACCCACAAAAATTCCTTTGGAGAATTGTTTTCCCTGATCTCACTTTTCTGCTTTTTAGCACTTGATTAATGATGAAAGCCCACTCCTTATCTCATAAATTTCATTGTCACGCATCAATATGGATGATTTTAATGTTCTATAAGAAGATGCAGATGTCTTTGGCAACCCCAATCAATGGTACTGTATGGAAAATCGACATTATTGTCATAAGGATTAAGGACGGTTAGGATAACTCCATTTGTGCCATTTTGGTTGGGTCCATCCCAAAAGCGGCTCATCAGATTGGGGCACATTTGAGTTGATAATTTGGAGAGAAGCTTTAGATACTCAACCAAGAGAACCTCACAAGTATCAAATATAACACTAGGGGTCTAGGGCATGCTTGTGCAAAAGTTTTTCCCCAAAAATACTATCACTTTTTCCACAGATAAAATTTTCTTATAAGGGCTTTTTTTTGTATAATGCCACTGAAGAGGAAACTAGAGCCCATTATCAATAAGACCCAAAATCCACGCCTGTAAGAATTTTACAGGCAGTCACAGTCAAGAATGTAAACAGATCCATTAAGTCCATTGGGTTATTCAAGTACCAGCTAGGGATCTGGTTGGACCCAAAAACCCAATCCATTACTCTTTTCAATAACTGTACACCCAAATGAGTTCCAATTGTCAATAAACATGAAATTAGGCCCACTTTTTTTGGGGCCCTTGGGTAGCCATGAAAATGAGTATCTAATCTCACTTATAGGATGATGTTTTGTACAAGTGCATAGAAAATACTTATTGATAAAAGTTCCAAATACAAGGACACTTGTGATAATATCAAAGGTAATATCAAGGCCAAGGCCAATGTAGACAACCTTACACAAGCATTCATGGGCCTAGGTAAAGAACACATGGTTTTCTGATGCTTTGGCCTTTTGGGGGTACCCACCACAGTATGGTGCTGTTATTTCATGTGACTCGATCAGCAGAATTACAAGCTCCTAAAGGTCATAACCAGTGTAGTACCTTAATCCCATCACATAAACTTATTATTTATTCCTTTTCTAAGTGCATGTTTGGAAGGTCTAGTTTTTTCCTCTATTTCTTTAAAATAAATAGAGGTCTAATTTATAATGATATGTGGGCCCAAAACAAAAGATCAAAACCGTTGAATATGCTTGGGAGGCTGAAATGACCATGCAGTCAATTTTGATCATATCATACCTTGTGAATCTCGAGTTATGTGCAAAACAAAAATAACCATTGATGTATTATACTCAATATTGCATTTGTTCATGAGCAGTAAATTCTTTTATTTTTTTAATTATTTAGAGGCGTGTAAAATAAAATCTAACCGTTAGTAATGTTCATAATATCAAACATGACCATAAGACCAAATTTCACCCGTTGGATCATCACCAATCTCTAGATATGCACAAAAAAGTGAGCCATTAAGTATAATTTTATGGATTATGTGGGCCCCAAACGCAAGATCCAAACAGTGAGATCTCTTTGGAAGGCCGAGCACATTTATATGGTCGATTTTTATGGCCTAATACATTGTGAATCTCAAGAAATATGTAGAAAAACTCTCAACCAAAAATATAAAAATGTCTATTTAGCATAGATCCTTGCATTACAAAACACCTCTTTTTATTTTAGCCTCTTTTTTATGGCTCTTTTTTGTATGGGCCTATATTGAATGGTCTTTAAGAGATAGACTAGTGGTCCCAAACATGCCCTAAGAAATGCTAAAATCAGAGCTGGGAATTGGCCGGGCCAATAAGACTTGGGCTTTAGGTCCATCCCTCAACTACATGTCTATCATCACTTACAAAGTCCTCTCCATCACAATCTCTAAAAATCTCTCAATCACAATATCTAAAATTTCTCAATTACCAAAAAACTCTCTCAATCAATCAAGCAAAAATCTCTCAACCAAACAAAACTCTCTCAATCAATTGAGCAAAAATCTCTCTCAACCAAATGAAGCAAAACTCCTTCAATCAATTAAGCAAAAACCTCTCAACCAATAGAATCAAAACTCTCTTATTCCATTAAGCAAAAAACATCTTCATCAAAATCTCTCAATCTGTTGGATCTTTAGGACTGTTATCACTAAAATAAATAAATAAATCGTGTATCTGATAGAGGGCCGAATTATTTTATTATGCTAACACAAGACTGTTATGTTCCAAATCTTCAAGATTGGGCCTAAAATCCATTTCTGGTCCATTATTGTTACTAAAGATAGATGTAGGGTTGTAAACAAAATATGATTTTTAGGAGAGATTTTCAAAAATTAAGGTAATATGTCGGGTCCACGGGTCCGAACCAAGGTGGAACCAGACACAGACCGATTTACTTATCGGGGCCTAAATAAGGATCTAGATCCGATTTTTAATGGGTCGGAACCTCCAGATTATCGATGACCCATTTACATCCATAGATAGATGATACTCAAGGTTAATGACTTCTAAGACTGGCCCAAACTAGGTCGAAGCCGGTCTATGACTGTCATGGGCCATCCCTTTAATAAAATATAGGGTAAATTAGCGATACATCCCTAATTATTGGGCTATAAAGTCTCCAGTAGAGACAAGAATTGTTTAATGGCTAAGGTCCCTTGCGCATGGTATTTATTCGGGCAGTGGTCCCTTGCGTGACACGTCATACTTTTTTTTATGACTGTTTGCTCTTTTAACCGTTTGTATAGTTCTTCTTCTTCTTCTTCTTCTTCTTCTTCTTCTTTTTGTTCTGATGTTGCTACAAAGCACATATAAACACAAAAAGACAGATAAATTCATATAAATACAGAGATAACTTTATTTTAAAGTCAGATAACTTCATGCCAAAATTAGATAGCATATATAAAAACTCAGATAAAATAACAGCAAACTCAGAAAAACAGCAAATTTATCTGAGTTTTCTGAAACTTATCTTAACCTCTCAGAAAACTCGGACAAATTTATCTGAGTTTTGAACAACCTCTCTGAGTTGCAAACAAATTTATCTGAGTCTAGACCAAATCAAATTTGTCCGGTCAGATAAATTAACAACAAACTCAGAGAAATATCAAATTTATCTGAGTTTTCTGAAAACTTATTTTAACCTCTTGCAAAACTCAGACAAATTTATCTGAGTTTTGAAAAACTTCTCTGAGTTGCGAACAAATGTATCTGAGTCTGGACAAATACAAATTTGTCCGAGCAGATAAAGTAACAGCAAACTCAGAATTTATCTGAGTTTTCTGAAACTTATCTTAATCTCTCAGAAAACTCAGACAAATTTATCTGAGTTTTGAAGAACCTCTCTTTGTTGCGAACAAATTTATCTGAGTCTGGACCAAAGCAAATTTGTCTAGGCAGATAAATTAACAGCAAACTCAGAGAAATATTAAATTTATCTGAGTTTTATGAAAACTTATCTTAACCTCTTGCAAAACTCAAATAAATTTATCTGAGTTTTGAAGAACTTCTTTGAGTTGCGAACAAATTTATCTGAGTCTGGACCGAGTTTGAAAGAAATAAACTGATTTGAAGTCCTTTTTTATTTGATAGATTTGAAAGTGAGATAAAATGGTTTAAAACTGAGAAAACCCTATCTGTTTCTTGATTGACCTTGCTCTTGCTTTGGTTGTACTGTTGATTGCTTTTTCCCTTGGCTTGAGGTAAGTGAGGACTTTGTTCTAGCCATTGTCTACATAGATTTGAACATAAAGAATAGATAAAATCAAATAAGAACGAAATGAAATTGGACTTTTAGTTTTGTTCAGAAGAAGTTGTATTGTACATCTTCTTTTTAGGAATGGAAGAAGTAGAAGAGGAGCGTTGTTGCCGACGTGTACAGGGGCCGATGTGTACAGGGGCATTTTCGTCTTTCTTAGCACGTCATTATCACGAGAAGACTGCCGCCGTTACGAAAAGTTGTCCAGGACCTTAGGCTTTAAAATAAAATGATGCGGGACCTATGGCCAAAATCCCCTAAAATATAAGGCTTTTAGAGAGAGAGCGAGAGAGGGGGGGGGGGGTTGGTGTGGGTCTCCTACAGTGTCAATTAGAGGGGCAGAAAGGATTGCAAGGCCAATGGGTTTGGCACCTAACATGTCCTTATGATAGCCCAAAACCTCCGTGCTCTGTCTCGTCCCCACAGCCCGGGGGGGGGGGGGGGGGGGGGAGGGGGGGGGTGTGGTTGTGGGTCTCCTACAGTGTCAATTAGAGGGGCAGAAAGGATTGCAAGGCCAATGGGTTTGGCACCTAACATGTCCTTATGATAGTCCACAGAGCCCAAAACCTCCGTGCTCTGTCTCGTCCCCACAGCCCACATGATCTTGTTCTTCTCCCTCTCCATATATATATATACCCTTCTCACGTACCCTCTTCTTTAATTTCTTCTCACCAACTCCTACTCTTTTCATTCTCTTATCTCTCTACTACTTCCTACTTTCTCTTGCCTTTGCACAAATAGAAAGGAAGCAAATGGCCATCAGAAGATACCCCAAGCTGCAGTCCTCAAGCAAATCCTCAAGAGATGCTATAGCTTAGGAAGAAAGCAAGGCTACGACTCAGATGAACAAGGCCTCCCCGAGGACGTTCGAAAAGGCCACTTTGCTGTCCACGTTGGAGAAAAGAGGAGGAGCAGGTTCATTGTTCCTATCTCTTATTTGACTCACCCCGAGTTCCAGAGCCTCCTCAGGAGAGCAGAAGAGGAATTCGGCTTCGATCATGACATGGGTCTTACGATCCCATGCGAAGAAGTCGTCTTAATTTCGATCTCTAACTTCCATGCTCAGAAGAATATTGAAGAAGAAGTAGAAGAAGAGCTGCTTTTTTTCTTTGTGATCGATCTTAGTTTAGTCTTGTTTCCTTCTCTTCTTCTGTTTCAAACGATTCTGACCCAAAGGCCCATGAAAATTTTCTTGGTTAGATTTGTATATTGTAAGCTTAACTCACAGCGGTGTGTTGTTTCGCCCTGTGAGCTTTGAATAATAGAAGGGTGATTTTGACCTCTTTCGAAATACAACCTCTCTCTTTCTCTTCTTCTTCTTCTTCTTCTTCTTCTTCTTCTTCTTCTTCTTCTTCTTCAAGCTTGCTGTCCGACAAGGTCTACTAAGAAAAGCTCAGATGATAAGACTTCATGAAATTTAAGTATAACCCAATAACCACAGGTTCTAGGATATTGAACTTGTGGTTGTAGACTGAGAGAGAGAGAGAGAGAGAGAGAGAGAGAGAGAGAGAGAGAGAGAGATCATGCTTTGATTCATCCAATTTTTTTCATCCGTTTATTATAAGAAATTTAGGATAAGTTTATCATCGGTTTTGCTCTGGTGCGGATGTCTCTCACTGTGTGAGGGAACCTGTAAGCCTCACCTGTGGCCCTCTATGATCCATCCACTCCTGTCATCCACTACCACTCCCTCCTAACATCACCAACCGTATTTTTTTTACATATCGATCCTGAGAAGGCTGATCGCTGGATTGAAATAATTTGAAATTTTACACACTGGTGAATCTCATCCAAATCTTTTGCTCTCCCACCAGGCCATGATTATGAGGCCCCAAGTATGCTCCGTTGGGTAGTCTTCACTGAATTATGTTCAAGAACTCCACGAAATAACAAGGCCTGTCTATATTATGTATGTATATATAAAAAAAAGAATGCTATACTTCCATGTATATATGGTAGTTCCTTCAAGGGAGTTAGCTAAGACCACTGGAACTAGAGGTTGCAATCTCAAACTCTCACTCTCTCCCTAGAGCCACTTGTCCAAGTAAAAGCCTGACTTACCAAATGCGTGGCGGCGTGGGTTCTAGAAATTTATATTTAGAGAATTTGAAGTCCCTTTTCATGAATTTTCAAATCCTTCTCTTTCGGGGAGCATCTCGAAATGCTTAATGGGGTGAAATTTGAGAATTCAAAAGATTAAAAGTAGCTTTTCTATATATTTAAAATACGAAATTCTGATACAGAAACATGACAATTAATGAAGTTGCGGAGGACAACCATCACATCATATTCAAATAAAAAATTGCATCTCAAATTCATGTCTCGGATTCTCCTAAAGCAACACAACACACCCTTAACTTTGAAATAACTCTGAATTATTTATGAGAGAAGATATGTCTTACATAAACTTTAATTACCTTATTCAACTTCTAGTGTTGGACTAATAAGTGAAGGAATATGGTTTTGGGTCAGAAAGAACATGCCAAATTCTTGACCTTTTTAATCCCATGCATCGGCTGCAACGTACAATGGTTGTCTCAAAATTCAAATTGCGATTCTCTTCTCAAGCAATCTTCATTAAGCAGGACTTTTTCTAAAACTCCAACATATACCCTTCATTCTATTCTGATTTTATGTTTTAACTAACATCACTGACCTTTCCTTCTTCTTGGTAGGGTCCACAGAGAAACACTGCCTGTGGCTGCTGCTGTGTGTCCTTTCCTCCTTTCCCTGCAGCCACACACAGTCCTCTGGCAAATTGCAATTTGGCCCCTCCCCTAACGCCCAAAGAATATCTTTTGTTACTGCAAGTTGCTGCAAAACCCGATTAAATTTCCTTATCCTCCCATCATTGATCTTCTTTTCCTCTTGAATGGGTTGATGGGGCAATCTCTAAATATAAAAAATGCATCGTCTGCAAATAATATCACGTTTTGCTGGGCTAGTGCTCCTTCAATTCCATGTTTCACTTATTTCCTCTCCCTGCTTAAAAGTGATTCAGAGCATATGGTAAGTAATCACGCTACTGTGTGATGGATTTGAATTGGGGGGCCCATTTTGCAAAGAAATAAGCATTGGAGCACCTACTCCTGCATGACAGTTGACGGTCCAAAGAGCACACTAGTTGGAATGAATCAGTGTTAGTTTGAACCATCTCAATTGAATTACATTACCTTCGATGCTTTAACCTAGAGAAATCTTGAGTTGAAAGGAGTGGAGCTTTAACCTAGAGAAATCCGATCGAGTATATGGATTAATCTAATTTTATGTAAATCCGATTTTGTTCCATTGTTGGATTGACCATTTAATAGAAAATGCAATTAAGACTCTTTTGTCATTCATCATCATGTTTTTCATCTAACATTCAATCCAAAGGTGGAACAAATCTGGGTTGAAGTAGAATTCGAGGACAATACCCCATATACCTAGAGGGCATTTATTCCGAAAAGCTCATAGTTTCAATAGGTGGGCCCCATTGTACAATGCGCCCTCGAGTGGAATTCAAATGCTCAACTTCCTGTTAGCATTTGAAATTCTGAAAATTTATGAAGCTAAAATTGCCTTTTCAAGTGATTAGGAATTCTGAATTCTTGCATCAAACAGAGTATCTAAATGCACAGCGTCAAGATATCACATCATATCATAAATTTCCAACAAGACCAATTTTATGGTTGAATTCCCTCCAACCAAACATGCCCTAAAGACTAGAGGAGGATCCCGGACTCAATGGTGAGCATGGCTGAGGCCCATCACCAATCACAAGAGGTAGGCTTGATTTAAGGTCTGAATGATGAGCAAAGGTGCAACAATTGTCATAAATTTGCAATGATTAAGGATTTCCAACATGGGAGCGCTGCATGAATTAATTAGAAAAGTGGAAGAATGCAGATGGGCCCAATTGAACTTTTAAATCTCTCATTTATCTCCAAAATTTGCATTGACTCACCAAAAGGAGCTATGATCCAAGACACGGTCTAAAAACTGGAATAATGAAAAGGTTCATTTCCATTTTATCTCTCTGTCTTTCTTGATCATTTTTTTCTTTATTGATCATGATAGAGCCTGTTCCATCTACTTTTTGTCCTTTGATGTATACATGTGTGATTGTACATCCGTGCATGTATATAGTATTCCCAAAATCAACCAAGAACATTAAAGGCCACATATGCCTCTTGCTCTCTCTGCCCTTTTGCCCCTTCACATCATGAGTCATGACTCATGATTCATGTTTGATCAGGTAAATAGTCGGTTTTAGCCCGACCCAAAAGTAGTGCCAGTGGGCCACACCTCCTAGGTCTACAGAAAGAAATGCTCACATGAGCAGTATATATATCATATTTATTGCGTTCACATCCATCTTCAAAAAGAAGTTGATGAGACACCAACGTACACTACACTACTACAGTTCCATTCCTTTTCATCCTTTTGAATTTCTAATCTCAGCTCCATCTAATCAATATTCCTTTTCATCCTTTTGAATTTCTAATCTAAGCTCCATCTAATCAATGTTCCCATGAAAACTAAAGTGAAGACACATCAGCTCAGATATGTAACTTGGTAAAAGAAAAATCCGGATCTTAGCTTGGTGTGTGCTTGGATTTTCCATTTAGTAGAAAATCAAGATTTGACGTACCTTCTTTTCCACTAATACTATACAAATGTGTCCTTAATGTCGGTCTATTTGTACGATATGTAGGAAGGAATTCTTGTTCAAAGAAATAGTTAAATTCTCCCGATGATGTTTCAACTTTCAAGGGAGGCGGTTATAAAAAAATTAAGAACCCCGAACATCAAAGAATTATTTAAGTCAAATGTATCAACCTATGAAGATGAATTTTTGAAAACTTTCAAATTAAATAGAGAGATTCAAATTTTATAGGGATGGTCATGGACATGAGTTCATAAAGTTTCAACGATCATAATTCTTGTCAGAAATTTTTGCAAAACAAATATTTAAGGTTAACCATGTCTTTGGTCTCTATGTTGCCATATATAGCTTTCTTTCATTGAATATACTGGTTATAGAAAGTGCTGGGTTTTTGGCTTTCCCATTTCGGTCTTTAAATTGGTGTACAGATCGATAGGGAGAGGGTGTGGTGCAAAGAAAACATGTTAGGTTTAAAACTTTAATGGGTAAGTCCTTGTGTCTCCTCTACACCAGTTACTTGAGGTTTCTGTCTGCTTCATCTCTCTTTTAGTAACAATAGATACGAAGAAATGCAATCTATTGAGAATTTGGCCTAAGATAAATTGAAATGGGAAAATATAATTCATGTAGTTGGACCCGATATAGTTTGGAGAAAGCTTTGATGGTAACAACGACAATGATGATATTTATGTGGAACTTTATTAGATAGTTCGACGGTAATGATGATGGTGATGATGATATTTATGTGGAACTTTAATAGATTTGTGGTTGGAATAGACCGTACATGTTTACCATTAGCTTAAAAAATAAGAAGAAGTTTCAGCACACATATTGGATATTTGATCTCATTTATAGATTTACAATGAGAATACACTTTGAGAAGGTTACAAACAAGCAATGTTTTCAATTATCCAAACCATTTTAATGTGCAGAATCTCCCACAGTGGAGTTTTTCTACTCATTAAATGCTTGTCTAAGTTTCTGCAGACCCAATCCTGCTTGCCATGAGCACTGCCTGGTGTGACTGAAAAAAGTGCTTGCCTAATTTCCATCAATTGAGCTTGTGATTTCTTATGTCTCTTTCTTGTGCGTGCATCAATTGAAGGGATAGGAATTTTTTAGCATTTATCTCTCAACCATGAGCTATTCAACAAAGTACTTGTAATCACCATCATTATTTCCTTGTATAAATTTCAGATAGCTAGCTTGTAAAGGATAGGAAGAATACATAGTTTAATTTAACAATTTTTATGTAGATCGAGCTGTTTATCTAACGCCAACTCTCTATTTATATCATTAGATCATTCATTCAAGAGTCATATATATATATATATGGATATGCTTCTATGAGAGATGCTCTCATCTTATTATGAGAGATGAGATGGTAGCCTCCTGCCAGAGTCCCAAGCTTCAACAGTAGGTGATGGTATGCATTACTGCAATGCAACCTCTCTCCACCAGGAACAGAAGATATTACACACATACTAGTGACTAAGGTCTGACAAGTGAGTGAGAAACAAACAACTTTCTGCTAAGATTTTTAAAAGAACATGATAATGATGTACGTGGTAATAATAGTCGATAGATAGACATCTCTCCATGTGGGTCTGTTTTTGTATTCATTTCTAGGCTATTTTTATTTCTTTGGGGATTTTGTGCTCTTCTTTAGCTGATTCAAAGCTTGGCAGGTGTGACCAACATGTGATCCTTGTCCCACAATCTTCCACTTGTGGAATAATTACAACTCCCCCATGCACGTGGGTATAAGTTCCTTCTTCTTTTAGCTTTTAGCCACAGTAAATACACCTAAATTTAGGATGCATCTTGAAGTAATGAAAATTCTACATGGTATGTTTGGACATGAAGAAATTACTCCTGCTAGAATCTTCATTTAGGAAGAAAAATGGACCTTGACAAACTGTTCTTCTCAATGATGTTAGTTGGGTCTCTCTCATACAAAGAGAAAACGTATACATGATTTTTTATGATTTTAGCGTACGTAAAATATGATCTGGCTATTGTAGGGTTTTTATTAACCAGAATTTCTTTTGGGACAGTTGCAAAAGGTGGGACCCCCTGAATTTCACCTGTCTCCCTGTGATGAGCAGCACCAATGTACAGTATATAGCATGCAAAAAAAAAAAATAATAACCCTCTATTGATGACGAATTCTACTTGTTTCAAGGCTCATTCAAACATACGTCTGAATGATAAAAATATCTATATTGAATAAATAGTATAGAATAGAATAGAGTAATATTAAAATATAATAATATTTTTGTTGTTTGACCAATTCTAAAGAAAGCAACATATTTTAATAAGATTCGAAAATCTCTTTCTGTTATGTCCTTTTTTTTTTTTTTTTCCATATAGGGGTGGCAAAAAGGCTTTTGGCCTTTTGATATGCGGATCTTTTTGTATTTATCTTTAATTGCTTCTTCTTTTTTAATTTGGTTCCTTTTCTTCATCCCCTAATCTTTTTTTTTTTTTGAAGGAAGGTAATAAGTAATTATATTAAGGCTCAGAACATAGAACAATTTAAGAAAAGACAACAAAATGAAAAAAAAAAAAAAAAAAGAGGGTTTAAGAGTATTATACCTCACCCGAAAAAACAATAAAAAATGAGATATATCAATAAAAGTTGACTCCTTATCACCCCTTTTTTGGCTAAAGCATCCGCTATCTTGCTTGCACTCCTAATATGCTTGAAAGAAACTTGGAAAAAACTTGCCTGAGATTTGCTATATATACTAAGTCTCAGTCTCTCAGACTTAGTAGATGAGGATTAGTCAGTGGGCCACCCTTGCTCGTGGAGCAGTTTTGGAAAATACTACATCCTACTTTTGATAGGGAAATTCTATATGCACCCCTATTTATGCTGAGCACGCCCACCTTTAGAAGAAAAAAAATTACACATGAAAAAGAAATGTGGGTGTGCTCAGCAAAATAGGTGAGTGCATATAGAATTTCCCACTTTTGATATCACAACTACAAAGTCTGTGACATATCTGTGTACCATAGCAGGCACAGCTACTTATTTAGCTCACTCTGAGAGTTTTCAGGGATTCTACAGTACCACTTTCATTGCACATAGATTCTGAAATTGTAAAAGCAAACATTCATTCATTCAAAGTTCTCCAGCTCTTTCAAGTTCATTCTGCCACACCAGCAAAGATCATGCATCCTATTGCATTAAATCCACAAAAGAAGAAGACAAAGGAGAATGGAAGATAATCAACAGATTATGTGGGGATAGGGTTTTGGGAAGTGGAACCACACAAGAACCACCAAAATGGTCCATGCACCTGATCATGAGCAATTTAAATGCTCTAACGCAGCTTATCTGTTGCAGTAGTTTCCCTTCTTTTTTTTTTACTCCGGCTGTGGTTCCAGTACATCATTTCTCCCTTTGATACTGGAACTTGCAAGTGAGGTATCTGAAATTTTTTAGTTTGGAGAAATCTTCATGTGATGGAGTGGTACTTTAAAGTGGAGCCCACATATTGAAAATCCAAGTCGTTCAAAGTGAAACACCTTCACTGTTATTCGATGCATATAAGATTTTACTTTAGTAAGAGCTGAAACCCACAGTTAAAAGTGACCCTAAGATGAATGGTGCTATGTTTTTTAGGAGTTTTCATCTCTCTTTTTTCTCCTCTCCAGAGAGGGAGAACATTTGGAGATGTCGGAGGGGAGAGGGAACATAAATAAAAGATAAAATGTGAAACCTAGAGAAATCAAGTAAAAAGAGTGGAACTCGAGAGTGGGGCTCACCTATTAGTTCAAAATAAATGCACCCCAGTTATATGGAGTATCCTCAATTTTTAACCTCAATCTGAGTTTTTCATACCATTCCTTTGGCTGTTCAATGAAAAACATGATAAATTATCATGCTTTTTATCAAACAATCAATTCAGTGGGAGAGAAAGCTCAGACCGGCACAATATTTGAGGAGCAATTTATTTAAGCGGTTCAGATTACAACAAGTGAGCCCTACTATAGAGTTCCACTCCTTTTTAACTTAGCCTAGAGAGGATCCTGGCAAAAGATGGATTACTTTCACTTCCCATTCTTTTAAAGCTTCCATAAGGAGATATATTTTGAACAACCATCTTTTTTCAAGAATTTCTTGATTATTGTGCATCAATGATTTCTACATTCATTTTTTAAATTCTTGATAAAATAGATTCTTCTGAAAAACAATTTTGCATCTACATCATTTTATACAAATAGTGTTTCTGCGCTCCACGCATGAGATGAGAAACGAATACCCAGGCATCACCTTTTTAATTCAAATCCTAAGAAAGTCATTTGACCTTAATTCAAATGCATTCAATTCCCATAGAAACAAATGGGCCCATTTAAATGTAATTTTAAAGATCTTCTTTGAATCCTTTTACCTGGTAAAGAGGCAAGTTGGGTGTCAGATTTCTGAGTTGGTAAAGTTAGAATTAGAAGGATTTCAGCTAGGTTGGGACCAAGTTGTGATTTCAAATAGTCGGGCCTGGTCCAGATGGACCTCCATCTTAACCCCACCCAAGATTATCCCCATTCAAAAATGGCAAAAACATCACAAGAACTAAAAATAATGTTAGAAGATAAGCCATCACAATAGTATTTCTTTTTTTTAGTAGCTTTCACAATCTTGTTAACTTTGATTGTCCTTTCTCTTTGCTAATTGGTTTAAACTTTATATTTCAACTCAACATATTCTCCACCAAGTCAAATTACATTTCATTATATTTAACAGTAGATGGGCTTGAACCATGCAGATGTTGACAGGGCAGATCATGAAAAACCAGCACACTTCCACACAGAACTAATAATATGCTACATCAATTATCAAATGAAGAGAAAAGGCTAATTCTACAAAAATATATACAGAGCATTCAATAGGTATACAAAATACAGATACAGATACAAATATGAACTCAACTCTGCTACATGTCATGTCAAAATAATATCAGCTAAATAAAGAAAAAGGACATAATCTAAAGAACACTTCGTTTCTTTTCTTTCCTTCTTTTTTTTTTTTTTTTTTTTGAAGTTTTCCAAGTTACAGAACAATGGGTGTGCAGAGTCAAGTGTCAGCCAGCTAGGATTACAAGGGAATCTGTATTCATTTGGGCCATTTCAAGGATCAGAACTCAGACTTCATGAGCTTCGCTCTGGGTTGAATATTGATTTTCACAAAGGGGTTTTCCTGTTCAACATGGATGTAGTCCTTCGTTTTCAGAACCTGCACGAATGTACCCTATAAATATCTGACTATACAACTATAATGCAATTAAGATTTTCAATGTATGTTGAAAGAAACCAGATGCATGTACAGGAGGAAGCCCATTTGAATATGTCCAAAATAGGCACAAAAAGACATGAAAATTAGAAATTAAAATATTTAGGATGAACATAGCAATGAAAAGAGATTCCAGATAGTTAGCATCACCCTGATAGAAATAATACTCAATCATTCCTACTTGTTAAAAACGTGCGTAGCAGCACGGATTGAGGTGTTGGGTTCACACTATCATGGTGCAGCACTAGTCAAAGACCTATGTGCTATTGAGTAGATCTTCCCAATGGCAGTTTTAACCATTAGACCAAAACTCACCCCAAGGCATGCTCACACCTAATAAAGACAAGCTTATAACCCGAAAGCATGGTTCAAAATAGATATGCAGCGGCCGCAATATCAGCCGTAGTATTTGAGGCTGCTACACTATTTTGAAAATAGAGATCCTACAGTCTAAAACTTGGTAAAGCTAAGAAGTTTTAATTTAAAACACCGTTTTTCCTATTTCTTCTCCTCAATAGCCTTTCCTAAAGTTTGTTTTTACACAT
Source organism: Umbellularia californica (assembly GCA_028538565.1). Lineage (NCBI taxonomy): Eukaryota > Viridiplantae > Streptophyta > Magnoliopsida > Laurales > Lauraceae > Umbellularia > Umbellularia californica. The sequence continues at coordinate 45,895,161 of JAPQWN010000009.1, forward strand.
ATATGGTTCCAAATCACTAAAAAAAACACAAGATTGGCTGCTACATACGATTCAAAAGTTCTTTACCATTTAAAAAATTCACACTGCCATGTCATTACATCACCTGCTACGTAGCGTTTTGGCCACTGGCCACCACACTCGCTGCAACTGCCATTTTGATTCTTTCCTGAAAGTTTCCATCGCTTAAATGATTTGTCACAAATGAATGACAATTACCTTATTCATAACCATATTCATACAAACCAATGGCCCAGATTATTCCACATCAGTCATGCAACTAACAGGAACCTTCTAGACATTAATCTTAAAACTTATATACAACTCTACCGATCCTAACCACACTATTCCAGCATAATCTACACATTTCCACAAATTATCAGAATGCCATAGATATTCCTCTACAGTTCAAGACTATTCTATAGCCTCCTAGATTTTTTTCGATCCTTCAAGATCTTCGCTGATTAATCTAGATCCTTACGTACATATAATTGTGTGGCTTTCCCACCACTCGGACAGTCATGATCATGACTCTAGCAAGCCCCCTCTACACCAGTGAGCGTCTTATCACCTCACGTGTGTGCCATGACAGCTGCGTGACGATGCACAGAGGGAAGTTGCACTTATGCATGTTTTTTCAAATCCGTGCCCCCCCCCCCCCCCCCAACAACACACAGACACAGACACAGAGAGAGGGCGCGTTTGCTAAAATCTGGGGTGTTCTCTCTCTCTGGGGCTTTTGCTAAACATGTAAGACCTTTTATTTAGGTGAGACAAGTCTCAGTTCTGCCCATAATCCCTTCCTCCCGAGCTACATGTATAAAAAGAAAAAAGAATTATCCTATGATACAGATCTTGATTCACATTTCAGAAAGAAAAAAAAAAAGAATATCCTATAACAGATCCCCTAGTAAGGACTTCTACATAAACTCTCCTCAGTCTGATAACTAATGTTTATTAAGCATCAGTTATGCTATACCCTAGGAAGATAAAAAGAGAGTGCTCCAGAAGGCAGTCTGATAACTAATGTTTATTAAGCATCAGTTATGCTATACCCTAGGAAGATAAAAAGAGAATACTCCAGAAGGCAATCTTAAAATCCTACAATGCACAACCCCTACAAAAGCACCACCTGATGAGAAAACCTTAGACTGGCTGCTTCCCCATCAACAGATCATCAACTTCACCATCATTGTAGCCTTGTGTAATTAGTTTTTAGGATAACCTTTGTGTTCTAGTTTTCCACTTGGCCCTACCTGAAACCATACCCTTTGAGACTCTGCATTGAACTGGTAATTGTTCAAGTCACCGAACCAAACTGTTTCTGGTCTTCGGTGTACATAACCACATAATTCAATTCCTGTCTTCTTTTTTTTCCAATTTTGCTCATGCCCTTTTTTCACTCCTGATGCTCTCTCTCTCTCTGTCTTTTTCTGCAGCATCTCCCCTTTTGATCTATATCTGCTAGATACAATATAATCTAACATGCACTTGGTTACTGTTTTCTTCACTCCATTTTGCATTTCTGCTATACGTTATTGTGACTGCCAGTTATTTACTGCAATACATTTGGTAACTGTTGGATTGGAATATATAGCCGATTTTTCTGCAATTTGTGTCTCACAGACATGCACTTGGTTACTGTTTTCTTCACTCCATTTTGCATTTCTGCTATATACGTTATTGTGACTGCCAGTTATTTACGGCAATACATTTGGTAACTGTTGGATTGGAATATATAGCCAATTTTTCTGCAATTTGTGTCTCACAGACATGCATAAACAGACATGCACATGTGCACTTCCTATGCACAGAAAAAACCTTGAATGGGTGGGTTCAAAATTCCGCGAGAGTCCCAGTGCAGTGGAGTGGGGGACTCCAGATACATATACACAGGTAACTCAACCAGAAATGAATGCAACCCAATGAATGCAACATCTGAAGCAAATGGCAGGAACGCAACATCTGAAGTACATGGCAATATATATATATATATATATATATGGGAGGTGCTCCTATGAGAGATAAGGTGGGTGCCCTCACATTCGTATCCAATGCCAACAACTTAAATGTAAAGGCCCCCACCTTATCTCTCATAGTAAAGGTGAGAGATGCTCTCTCACACCTTACTATTCTCACATCCATATCCAATGCCAACAACTTAAATGTGAGGGCCCCCACTCCTCTCTCATAGCAAAGTGAGAGATACTCTCACAGGAGCACCTCCCTATATATATATATATATATATATATATATATATATATATATCATCAAAGCCTTGTCCCAACTATGTTGGGGTTGGCTACAAAAATTATGTTTCTCCATTCCGATCAATCTTGAGAAATTCTCATATAAGTTACATTTCCTCATATCCATTTTTACCACATCCATCCACTTCCTCTTTGGCCTACCCCTTCCCCTTGGTGGGCCATCAACCTTCATGGCCAAGCTTTTTCTTACCGGCCCACATTGGACAAGCCCAAACCATCTCAAACGGGTTTCTCTAGTTTTATCCCCTATTGTTGCTACCCCTAAATGCTCTTGAAAGCGCTCATTTCTAATTTTACCCTTCATAGTTTTACCACACATCCACCTCAACATTCTCATATCTACTACATCCATTTTGTGCATATGTTGCTTTTTGATTGGCCAACATTTTGCTCTATAGGTCATAGTTGGTCTAATCGTTGTCCTATAAAATTCTCCCTTCAATCTTGTCGGCATTCGTCGGTCACAAAAAACTCTAGAAGCAAGTCTCCACTTCAACCATCCACTTTTATCCTATGTTCGACATCTTCATCAATATCCCCATCATTACTAATTATAGAGCTAAGGTAGCGGAACGAATTACTTTGTGATATCTCATGGTCTTCAATTCTCAAAGTAGTTTCAGCTCTTTCTATATGCCCACTGAAATTACAAACCATATATTCCGTCTTTGTACAGCTTATTTTAAAGTCTTTGGATTCTAAAGCCTCCCGCCATCTCTCGAGTTTTGCAATGGAAATATATATATATATATATATATATAGGAGATGCTCCTACGAGAGATATCTCTCACCCACCTTAAATGAGAGATTGGGTGGGGGCCCTCACATCCATATCCAATGCCAACAATTTAAATGTGAGGGCCCCCAACCCCATCTCTCATATAAGGTGGGTGAGAGATATCTCTCATAGGAGGATCTCCATATATATATATATATATATATATATATCTTCATAGTGTAGTAAAAAAATTTGAAGATAAGAACTGCTCCATTTCTCATATGATATTAAATAGCCTCTTGGGATCCATTGTACCCCTTAACTGTTTCAGCATATATCTTAATAGATTAATAAAATATTTGAAGAATGAACTGATCCATTTCTCATATGATATTAAATAGCCTCTTAGGATCTGGCGTTCCCACTTAAGGTTTCAGCTATAACTGCAACAAGTCAACATTTTAAAGTTAGTAGCCATCAACATTTTACTTGTTGCCACAGATACTACTAGTTCAAACAATAGTAACTGGAAAAAAGTGCCTGAGTAGATGAATTAGATTTGTCAAATAAATAAGATAAAAAAAAAAAAGAAAAAAGGATGGACATACCAGAGTCTCAAAAAACATCCTTGACGCTTCCTTCCGTGTTTTACCAGCTAGAAGGTTATCAACGGGAACCATTTTCATTCCACGTCCAGATTCATTATCAAATAAGGATCTCAGGTATCTTGCAACAGCCCTATAAAGGATTACAAGCTTCATTTAAAAATAATAATACCTTAAAACAACACTAGAAAATAGCAGTGGAAAAATAATAGAACTTCCAAAAAAATTTCAACAATTTCCAAACTTGTTTAGCAACCTAAATAAAAATAAAATCATAAAAAAGAAAGGAAAAGAGTTTATTACAGTTCTGTAAGTGAAATCAGGATCAATCAAAACGATATCCTACCTCGTGCGAGAAGACCATCCACTGTTATCAATAAACCGATCCTCTTCGGCAGTTTCCGTGTTATTATCTTCCTCTTCCACAGGTTCTGCCTCATCATCATCCACATTCAAAAACTCTGAAATACATCACCAGAATATTACAAAAAGCACAAGGTTTTTTTTTTTTTTTTCCCATTCAAATGATTTAGGCCACCCAATTTGATACATAACACATTTATGTCCATTCAAGTCAATAATCAAAAGTCAAAACACACAAGCTGTAAGCCTATCCCAACAAGGGGAAAAAAGATGCATTCTATCAGCAAATCATCCAAGAATGCAAATTATGCAATACTTTTAGATGAAAAAGAAAATTGCAAAGAGTTATAATGCTCAAGTAACCATCAGCATAGTACATGAAATTTAAACAGTAAAATGTCCAAAAACCAAGTGCAGTTGATGCTTTCCCACCCTACATCAGAAGATCACAATGCAAATGCAACTGGAGTTTTAGAGACAATATATTGGCATTATAAGGCAGGAAGCAAGCACATCTAATGAAGAAAAGGCAGTAACTGGATCTCATCTTTTATGAGACTGATTCAGTCCAAATGAAAAACAATTATAATCAAAGAAAACCCAACAAGAAAAACAAAGTGGGCATCATGTCGACTGTTGTTCAAAGATAGCACAAGACTGGAAAAAATGTAAATAATGAATTATAGAAAATAGAATAAAAAAAATAGAGCAATATTCAAGCCAAAAAAAAAACACTTAGCAATAAATTATAAAACAAGCAGAAAGAGATATGGCATTCATCAGAAACGGGAAGATTAAAAAAAAGAAAGAATGAAAAAAAAACCTGTGTCATTATCATCCAATATGTAGCCAAAATCCTGCAGGGAAGTTAGAAATTGAAATAATCAGTATCGCTTATTTTTTTAACTTACATGTGCATATGATAATAAAACATGCTGCATGAATAACATTAAGCAATTGAAAGGGGTAAACGGAAAATATTAAGTATATAAACAGTTGATTTCTGTGGCCCGAGATTGCTATCTAATTACAAGAATAGAATGATTGGATGGGGTATTTTCAGTTTTTCACCTGTCCATTATCAATGTGTTCCCTGGAAAATCCCACCCACCCCTATGAATTGTCAGACTCCCAGAATGTCCCCATAAAACCATGCTCACCAGTGTGTACACAGTTCCAATTGGGGCACACCAATTCACAAAGGAAAGGGGGTGATGCCAGCAGGTAAGACTGATTATAGGTGTACCCTAATGGAACTCCCTAGTTGGTCTAAATTGGAAAGTTCTCATTTGAAAATTTGTCTGTGTGTGTCACAAAGTTTACCAAGTGTGAAAGAAACACATGCTTCATGCAAACAGAACTATTTGACTAATTTTTTTTCTCATTCTGGTATAAACACCGTATTTCATTTGTCCAACAATATTTGATTGGAACAAATTTGAGCATGTTTGATAATATATGTTTTAGGACATTTTTGTTAATATTTCAATAGCTGGTAAATTTGGTTTGCTTTCATGTTCTTCCTTGGTGTCACATGGATAACGTTTGTCTCTATGGATTAGAGTGTGTAACTTGAAAAGGTTTGGACCGTAGCCGCAATATGATTCTACCGTTGAGAATCTAAGGTGAGTTCGATCTTTTCTTATGATTTTTCGGCTGTTAGAAAATTTCTAAGCCAGTCAAATATTGTAAGGTTGACCCAGATTTGGTCAAAACAATTTGTGCTGAACAAATAATAGCAGTCCAAAACTACACCAATAGACTGCACCAATTTGGTATTATCCTATGGAGTACATAAACTATAGCATCAGAAAATTTTCAGCCTGGGTCAGGCTCAGGTCAGATTGGTCCAACCCGATCAGGGCTTGGTCAGGACCATTCCTGACTGGCATCAGGAGGTACGTTTATGGAGAGTATGCAAACACAATTGTAAGGTTTCTACATCACTACCAAGATGTTCAGTATGCAAGTATGTAGGTCTTCATGGGTGTATAGATATATTAGTTTTTTAAGCCTACCAGCACCTCTTTCTACGGTTCACCAGGGTTTCCTAGATAACCATATTGCAATTTGCGGTTCATGGTTAGCGTGTCACAGTTAGCTTCATGCTAGTGATCCCTGTCTGCCAGGGGTAGGATTACATAATTCCCATTATGGATGAATACAACATTTCCTTTTAATTTACAAGTTAGGTCAAGTTTTAGATCTAAGATTTCAGGACATTGATACAATATGATTAACACATGACCTATTCCTGATACTAAGTCATGAAAATCTGGTTCACAATTCAAGAGAATCATGTTTTCATCCCTTAGGTGAACTGAATTATAAATCAAAATGTAGATCATTAAACATTGTGACTCTTACAGAACTGACCCACGATTCGGTTGATGTGACCCAGATCGCAGTTCACATGGTGCAATAATCTAGGTAACCTTGATAAGAACTGCTCATTAGGTAGGCCAACCATGCAGATTTTCTGGCCTGGAAATTAGCAAGTTCAATCATCAAGTTTTATGTTGAATGCGGATTGCAGGCCAGTTTCTTAAAACTGTCAATAGTTTGTATATGTGAACTATGAGGCCATAAGATCTCAACAGTGGACCTCATCTAGCATAGCAATGTGTTCATGTGTACCTCATGACTTAAAAACTAGAACCAGATAAATTAAATTGGCCAAAGCCTATGGATTGAACTGTGGTCATCATCAGACCATAAGAACTCTTTGCAGGTTCCACTTTATATGTGGCTTCTATAGTACACATCACCATTGTGTACATGTGCACGTGTGCATGAACTAAACCCTTGAAGCAAAGCCTCTTAGCATGTTCATGACTCTGGAAATGTGGTTAAAACAGCACTGAGAAACATGATGCCCAACTTACCCCAGAATCTCCCTCTGCTGAAACGGTAGTGACTGGCATTTCTGAATCCACAGCACAAACCCTACTGCCTTCTTGACAGCCTGAAACTTCTCCATTTGAAGGGCCATGTTCCATGTCAGAAATGAGTTGCAATGGACATGAATCGCCTTGCAGCCCTTCTGTACCAATACCAGTAGAAGAAGGATCTCGCTCATCAACAGTCACTTCTTTGGCCACATATTCATCCTCAACCAGAGTCCCCAACACAGTAATTTCAGCTGTGCCCTTGTCATCTGTGACAATAGCCATATCAGTTAGCCCTTCACTTTCTGCAGCTACATCTGGAACAGAAAGATTCATATTTGGATCAGTGGTTAAGGAATTCATTAGCATATCTGCTTCAGCTTCAGTTGAACAGTTATCCAGCAAGGGGTCCGATATCTCATCATTTGCAATCTCTTTAACATCATCATGTAAATCTTGAGGCAAGCTCGGTGGCACCACATCAACTGAAACATTTCCTTTGGCTTCATCAAAAACAGATTCCTCCCTTTCGATACCTTTATCCAGAATCAAAGTTTCATGATTGATCTCAATGGTTCCAATTGCACAATCTCTCATTTCTGTGATGGAAACATCCTTTTCAATGAAAGCATTATCTGATAAACGCAATTTTCCATCATTCATTTCCCTAAAGCCTTCAGCAGGTACAATAGGCAACTCTTGACTTGGTGAAACACATGCTCCATTATCATTCTGGTGAGTAGTTAGTGTTCCACCATTTTTGTCCATTGAAGACGATTCAATCCTTACATCAGCTGATACATTGCCATCATCTCCAGGGTGGGGCATCTCATCCCCAACAGGGAAAGCATGATATACATCATTACTAGTACCTTCTTCCGGCATCTCAATCCCAACAGCAGCAGGGTTTACATCACCGCTGCCACCGTTCTCTAGCATGTCGGTTGCCATGGCAACTTCTCTTCGTTCTTGATGATCGGAACCAAGAGAACTACTAGCATGATCAGATGAGTGATTCTCAACTTGTACAACTGCCTCAGTAGGTTCCCTTGCAGCAGCAACATTTTTGTCTGGTATAGCAATAGATCCATCTATCCCTTCCACAACAGTTTCCTTGACAAGCTCTGCTCTTCCGGAAAGGCCAAGCTCCTCAAGTGTTTTCAAAGGAGATTGCGTTGCATGAATGTGGTTGACCCCCGTCTCTGTCAGATCATATGTTTGATTGTGTAAACCAGACAGCGTCTTTGACATGTCTGCAATAAAAGAAAGAAAAATCAACACAATCCAAAATCCTCATGTCAGAGAAAATTCAAAAAAAAAAAAGAAAAGAAAAAAAAGAGAGAGTTACAATTGAAAAGAAAAGATTAAAAAATTGATTAAGCATAGAAGAAATCAAGGGTTTCAAACTATACAAAAATGTGGTAAGATGTGAAAAATGGTGGCATAAAGACCACCCCCACCAAAATAGACAAGCATTACTACAAATGGAAAAACAGAGAGATTCAAAGAATATCAACTAAAAAGATACATATTAAAAGTGAAGGGTCATGCCCACTATCATCCAGATAGTCAGCCCATTGTCGTGCGAAACTGTCTAGTTTGTGATGCACTTGTGATGCACGTGCGCCACTCTGATCAATCCAACCCCGTGAAACTCATTACTCAATACATGCGTCCAAGTGGGTGCCATCATGGAGTTCAGTGTGTGTAATCTAGTGAGCATGTGAGCACATGTGCAAACATATGTATATACATGATCGATGCATGTATTGAACTATTTATAAACAGATCACACTGTTCATACCTAACTTATATGCAACCCTAGCTGCAGGGCCCAACTGAATGCTAGCCAATGAATGAGAAGGGGTCAAAATCTCATTGGCACCTAGTGTTGGCAAAGCTAGCTGTGGGCCCCAACATCATCTCCACGTATGTTCAGCCTTCAAAGTTTAATGGTTTTAAAGGTATTGATATTTATGTTTCCAAAGACGGATATGAAGAAGTGCAACCTGTCCTAGGATTTGGCTTAGCATAGATCAGAATGGAGAAACAAAATTCATTTCTTTTTAAAGAAAAAGAATTTATGTAGCTAGCCCCCCACATAGTTGGGACAAGGCTTTGATGATGATATTGTGGTTTTCAATCCAGCCGTGGCCTGAGATTACATTCGAATGAGTGCCAATTTGGGAGATGAGCGATGCAGGACAGGGCCACATCCCTGGTGGGCTCACCGCAAGAGCCCAATGGACCTCAAGCTCAGCAGGCCAAGACCGACCATGGGACCGCCCAGGCACAATGACTAAGTAAGGAAGGCCCACAACCCTACATAGTTCCAGATGCGTCACGTGGAACACAAGTGGGGTCCACTTAAAACAATCAACTGTAGTAGGGTACACTTGTATTGATTCTGGGAAGCAAACTTTCATTTAATTATTGTTTCATGTTGAGGAGTGATGTGCGGAGAGTCAATTGTCCTATTAAGAAGTTTGTTTTTATTAGTAAGAGATGTAATTAGTTACCATAAGGAAATTATCCAAATTGAGTCCATCCGTCTTTTAAATAGGCGGCAATGACTCCATTACTATTGTTCACTAATTCAGTAAACTCTCAGTCTCATTCTCTCTTGGTTGTGTGTGCTGTTTATCTTGACGTTATGACGTTCATTGTCAGATATTAGTTAAGCTTTGGCATGGGTTCGATCTTCAAATCAATTCCTTCATCCCACTACACCATTATTGGTTTTATATGGGCAACGTCCAGCGTTCACAATGGTTCATTTTCCCTAATTTAGTTCCAGCTGGATCATGTGGAACACAAGTGGGGATCCACTTAGAAGTATCAACTATAATAGGGACCACTTGTATTATTCTAGAAAGAAGAATTTCATTTAATTATTGTCTTAAGTTAGGAAAGTTGAGTCCTGGCTAAGTAGGGTTTTTTTTTAGTAAGAGATGCAATTAGTTCCAATCATAGTTACCTAGTTCGTTCACAAGGCCTTCGAACTCCAAATAGTTCATTTCAAATAATTTGCCGTTGGATTCACGAACTATCATCAAACTAGTCTCATGTAGTTCTCTGTTCTCTACATTGAGTCCAGTTGTGGTGCCCACCTGAAAATCCAAGCAATTCAAAAGCATGGCACCCCCTATCTATTAGCGCTAATCCAAACCTGACTCCAATCAAAGTGGCACCTTAAGATTGCTTACCAGTAAAATATGAAATTTTACTTTGGTTTTTATTTCAACCACGTATTTTACACACAATCAATCTATGTAGGCCCAACTCTAATTAGTAAAATCTCACCATAGTAAATATAAATGACAGTCATCTTCGATGATTTGGATTTTGATGTGGGCCCTAGTAATTGCCTAAGCATGGACACTAATGAATTAGTTTATCGAACTTGTCAAACTTGAACTGCGAATTAGACAAATTGAGGTGCAAATCAAATGAACCTACTCCATCGAATTCATTGATCCAGCAAAAGACTCAAATTACCAACTGCGAATTCGAATACAAATTACTCGAATTGCGAACTAGGTATATGGAAATTATCCAGATTGAGTCCATCCACCTCCCTTAGATGAGCAGCAATCTCTTTAGCTAAAAAAGGAATAAGTAGCAGTTTCTCTCTTACGGATTATTCGCTTATTCAATATGTTCAGCTACATTCCCTCCTGGATGACCTTAAGATGTTGATTCCAACATATTAGTTAAGCTTTGGCTTGGGCTCATTCTTCAGATCAATTCCTTCATCCTACTACACCTTGATTGGTATTTTTAGAGGGCGTGCACCGTTCATGCCATAGTTGTCAATTTCGTTCCATCTACTAGAATTGTTTTTGAGCGGAATAGAATGGCCCCATAATTTCGGTTCGTTCCGGTCATTCCAATCCCAATTCCGGTTTCAACTCCAATTCCGCCCAATTGCGGCCAAGTTTTCATACTTCCATTCATATGTAGTGAAAACTAGAAAATGGGCATTTGCTGTGTAGTTTGATTTAAGTGATGTAAGTATTCACATAGTTATCAGAATCCTACAATTCATATCCCGAGTCCCGATTCATATCCCCAATCTTTAAGGAAAATGATTCGTATCTATGCAACAAATCCCATTTATAAATGAATCTTAGGATTCGGGTGTGAGTCTTACGATTCAATACTCGTTTCACCAAATCTTACGATTCAAGCAATTCAGTTGAACAAGAATAGCTACAACCACTAAATTAACATTAACAATTATTTACCTTTATTCTTTCTTTCGTCTAGTGTTTTTACTTTAAAAGTTATTTAATAGTTAACAAAGCCTCTTAAGAATATTCGCAACTTTGGGTAGGTTTTAGAGATAAATAAAGAACATGCATTTAATTAAAGCATTCGATTGTAAGTATAATACTTGTCTATATCTTTTTTTTATCTTATTTTGTTTTTTCTTCATGAACACTTTCTTAATTTCAAGAGAAATCCTACCGTGTAAGATTGATGCTTTTAATTTTATTTTTACTTATATATTTTGATTTAAAGATAACAAATTTATATATATATATATATATTGGGGAGATCTTCAAGTGCATCCATCCCTCACCATTTGTGGTGAGGGATACCCCTTTTGGGGAAGTTTCAAGTACAAAAGTGAGGTACAAAAGAGAAGTACACTTCTCTTTTGTACTTGAAACTTCCTCAAAAGGGGTGTCCCTCACCACAAATTGTGAGGGATGGATGCACTTGAATATTATCCTATATATTGATACCTTAAACTTATTAAGCTGTTTACACATCATTTATTATGTATTAATGTCATGATGTTCTTGATATAATTGTATGATAGACTTATTGGTCATTGTATTTATGTTGCTATAAATGGAAAATTGGATGGTTATGAATAACTACTTTTTTCTTTTTTTAATTTGTAATTATTTTCATTTTTATTAAAAAAAAATCCTACAGGTCATGATTCACAATTCGATTCATGGGTATGAACGATTTGTGATACGATTTTGATTTTCAAAACTATGAGTATGCATTTTTAGTATTATGTTAGCATTCAAATATTTGTTCAATCTTAGGTATTCTTTTACATATTTTTTTTTATTTTTCAATTACGTCTTTTCCGGAACGGAAAACCGGAATTGACCGAAATGACGAAACATTCCACTACATAGTAAAAACGGAACGGAATTGACAACTATGGTCCGCGCTAGTTAATTTTCCTATATATGGATCCTGGGCAGTATTTTGTAAGGCCCACCTACCAGCCAGCCAACGGGAGTTTAGCTTCTGATTTTGGCACTTGGAACCTAAAAATGACCCATCAAACCAATGATTTTGCATGGCCCATCCCACAAGGGTTAGGATGGGAGTGAAATTCCACCCAGCAAGTGGTCCCCACACATCTCACCCGTCACCATGAGTTGTCAAGCTCCAGGTAAGCCTTACAAAATCTTCTTTTTAATTGGAACCCGTGAGGGTGGCAAAACAAGAGATCAAAACCTGCACCATTATGAGTGAAGAGTTTTGAGTATCACCTGTAAGAGAATAATCATATTGGATCAAACCATAACAATGAGCATAATCAACTCCCATTCAGTTATGGGATTTAATTCCATCAATGGACAGTGTACAGTCCAGCAATGAACACATCTCCTATATGACTAAGTGGGCCATACATGTTTGCATGACCAGGTCTGGTCCACATGTAACACCTCACTTGATGCTATCACAATTCACGATTGTATCCAATTTTCTCTCTCATCATCATTGAAGCCTTAACTTGGGGGTTACGCCCCTTGTACTGTGGACTCATATCAAATATCCTCTCCTTACTAATTGGCAAGCATCAACTCTTCACACAAACTCGTTCAATGTTGGATTACGCCAAGAACATTGGGTATTTAATCATTCAAACCTCAGGAGTGATCTTTTTTGAGGCTTTCCCTCGTGATTGGTAGTGGTCCCATGTGACACCGACAGAGGATCACAGAAAAGCTTATTTGGAAACCTGGTCGTAGGCCAATGCAACAACAATCACCGCACTGGCTTTTGGGTATTTACCAAATCTTCAAGAGCTAGCACATGGTAGTCCAAGGATAATAGACTTGACAATGATCAAAATCAATCAAGTATCATTGGACTTGGAAGTATGATTTGCACTGAATGATGAGAAGTCAAAAGACAGACTATTAGGTAGGATAGGATCTAAGACAGAGGCCAAATGAACAATGAACTCACCATTAAATAAGGGTTCAGTGAAAATCTCCTCTTCTAATAAATATTTTTGAATCATCCATATCTCCTTTCGTGTACAGGGAGCCTTCCTCCTTATGCGGCGAATGTCTTCAGTATTTGTCAATTGTTTCCGTATTACACTGAGAGAGAATGATAAATTATGTCAAATACAGATAAAAAAAAAATCAAGCTATAACCTTTCTTAAACACCAGATAATGATGGTTTACTGGTTAGAAGAAATATGACCGACCGCATCAAAAAGTACTGAATAAGACACAAAGGAAAATCAGAAACAAAGTAAACTTAAAAATATGACAAACAAACATGGAATAGGAGACATACTCTCCATGCAAGACCATGGTGTCATCCAGAAGCACCTTCCTTTTCGACAAATTAACCCTGGGTGTCACACGGGAACGCTTTGAAGAAATTACTTCAGGTGGAGGTGGAGTGGGCCTCACTTTCAAGAATGGAGTTTTTCCGACTGGAGAAACAAGAAGTACTGTTTAGACCAGATATCTATCAAAACAAAATCATGTAAAGCTATTATGACTTTATGCATGCCATCATATAGTTTGATGAAAGAATAAATTTTGAGCACCTTTGGCAATATTCAAATGCACTATAGTCTATAAAAACAATTAAGCATGTAAAACATGAAACAATATGATACCTAAGATGGATGCCAAGACATCATCATCATTCGGAATGTGATCCACGCTTCTTCTAGAGCGTGTCATCCCAGAAAGTCTGTTATCAAGTTCTGGTGTGCTCTCCATAGTACGGCGTTTCTTTCCAGAAACACTATCAAATCTGTCAACAGTTTCCCCTTCTTTGACTGGTTTGCCTGAAGTAGACTGCAATGCTAAATCATTTGGTAGATCAGAAACCTCTGTTGGGGCCAAAAGCAATGTTTCGGGTGCTGGAAATTCAGAACTTGGAGAGTTTATGGTTCCCAAGTGATTATCTTTGGGAGCAACACCGTCCAAGCACGACCTGATTTTGGATGAGGGTGACCCCATCTGCTGCATGTCAAGGTTTGCATCCATACTATTAGTCAAGCAACAGCCTTCACCTGGACAAAATAATGTAAAGATCAAAGCAAGCAAGGTACATCAATATTAATTTCCAAATTCTAAATAATGTATTCAGAGGAATAATAGAAGCATGTCAAACCAACCATGCAGCTCAGTTGTAGCTATATCAACATGAAGCGCCAGATTTTCCCGTGCCTCTATTGCACATGGCCGTACTTCTGTGGATGATAACTGATGGGCATCAACATTGTCTTCTAGAGGTAAAGCGTTGGATTGGTTCATTGATGAGCTACATGCCTGGAGAACAGGGATGCAAGCACATAGATTTTCAACTTCTTGTTCATCTGTCGATCCAAATTGAAACTCAGTATCAGATGGTAATGCAGCGTGGGAGGGGCATGAATCCTCCACAGCACCTACAGGACCACCATTTGTGAGATGTTCTAGGTTAGTATTATTGTTATGTTGAACACTCTCAAGACTCTTAATTGCTGGTGAGCCTTCTGATGATGGCTGACCATTAATAGCTGAAACATAACATGCAGGAACAGTTGCAACACCATCTAGGGGTCTATCACAAGATGCCTGTAAAGAAGATGATTCATCAGTACAGCCAGGAGGCAGTGTGGTCACCTCCAACAGATCTGCTTGAGGTTCCACAGCCTCTGCATCATTATGTGTTGGATCGATAATGGGTATACTTGACACCCCACTACATGGAGCTCCATTTTCCAAAATTTGTATCCTATCTTGTCCACATTTCAAAGAATGCTCATCTGAACTTAGGCCATTTGGATACTCTGGTGCTGGACAAATAGGCTTGGGTTCACTTAAAACTGAAGTTGGCGAAGACACTGACTGGATCATATCTGAAGATATCATACCAACTGGAGGCAATAGACCATTCCCAGTGTGATTTATCAGTATATTCTGTGGGATACCACAAGAGGACTCGATCTCCATGTTTTGCGCAGGAAGTATATCAGTTTCACAGGTCTTGTTGTTCAAAGAAGCACAGTCCAATCCATCTTGTGTACCCTCAATGTGATAATCTGTTCCATTTAGCAGATTTGATAAGCCGTCATTGGGCATCGGTTTTGTTGAATCAGTAGCTACAGACTCCAAACCCACAACATTTAGTGAAGTTTTCTTCAAGAGGCTCAAGGAAGGGACTGCCTCCATCATTAATCCAGGCGTTGATGGAGCATGAGCACACTCGGTTAAATCTGAGGACGGAACTTCAGCAGCACTATAAGCAAAATCCATAGCAGTAGGATCTGCAATGGGACCTTCACAAGGTTCACAAGGAAGAAGCCCTTCATTTAGATCTGAAGTATAGATATGATCATCATGCAGATAGGAAGAACCTTCAGCTGTGTTTGAATCTAGAATATTCGAGTCAATATGGTCTTCGCAAACACCATCAATATCCATCTCAGCAGGTGTCACTGGTTGTTGACCAGATGTCTGAGGATCAGCACTGGGAACAGGAAAATTCATGTTTGTGAGTGTAAGTCGAGAAATGATGTCTATCGGAGAAAGGGTTAGGGTTATTTTGTATTAACAGCAGAATTTAATAACATTCACTAGCATGTCAGCGTCACCCAACCCACCCAAATAAATAATAGTAATTAAAAAAAAAAAAAAGGGAAGAAGAAGAAGGATAAAAAAGAACTGATGCAGAAGGAATATATAGTAGTAAGCTGGCCGCAAAACATATAAAGTTGCGCTCTCTCTCCAAAAGAAGACAGGTAATTCAAAATATATATGTCACTAAGAGTAAGAATGAGGATGGAATTAATTACAGCCGTAACAACTGAACCAGACAACATTAAATCCAGTAGCAGAAGACGGCAGGTCAACCCATTTAGGTTGCCCCCCAAGAATCAATTTTCACAATAGGTGCTTATAGATGATCCCATGAAGGTTAGTCCTTTTTTAAAAAGGGTTAGTCAGTGACAATTTATTCAACACATGACACATCACTCTTTCAAAATATATAGGAAATGCGAAATGGAGAAAAAAAAAAAGGACCCTCCAAGGTTTCTACAAATTCCTATTTTATAGTAAAATAGACAAAAGAGAGTAACCATACATTTGGCAACCGGTCACTAACTAACAGATGTCATGATCATTATATTATCAAATTGAGCACTACCACCTAAAACCAGCGATAATAATGTATCGGCTCAGGCTAGTTTTGGGTCAGGTAAACCATTGACATATATGGGCTCGATCCAGACAACTCAATAATAATTACGCTGTAAATATATCAACCAAACCCAATATGAAAGTAAAAAGAATCAACCTAGATTACCAGGTTGGGTTTGGATCAGGTCAACATGACGAATGCTGTGAGTTAGTTTTGGTTTGTGACGTGGTAGGTTGAATAGCAAACATGGACTCAACACAAATCCAAACGATTTATTAATCATGTTGGAGATGTCAACCCTAACCCAATACGGACGTAAAATGGTCAACCCAAACCTTGAATTCCGGGTTGGGTTTAAGTTGAGTTGGCAAGCCCAGTAAGGAATTCTCATCCCTACCTATATACCCAACAACAGAAAGAAAGAATGCAAGCATGGGAAGCAAGTTTTCTTACTCTTCACCGAAGCCAGATGGAGCTGAAGGACGATCAGATGGTGGGATTTTCTCCAAGAATAACTCCTGATTGTGACCAGACAGAATTGATATCATGGTAAAGAAAATGGAATAGTAAATACTAAATAAAAGTAGTTATAATATGTCAAGTTTTGAGAATGAAAAACCAAACGTACATTTAAGAATTTTTTTAATGGCAACCAGAATTTCATTAAAAAAACAAAGAAACCAAAAAATCCAAACAATATAGTAGGGATATACTGAGAGGCCACAGAAAAACAGCCCACGTTACATTAAGAATTGTTGGTCTATAGTAGTGAATACAGGGAAACTGACGACGACTCATCAAGTGTTCATGCCATAAAACCCTGGTGTAATCACCATGATCCATTGAACATTTTTAAGCATAATAAAAAGCTGGCCATGCATAAAATGCATTGTTGGTTTTAACAAAATACATAGAAAAAACTCCTTGGTTCGAGCAGTAAAAAGATAATAGCCAATTATTTTTCCAAGCAGCTGAAATAATCATACAAAAGTATTTTCACAAGAAATCAATAAACCAAGAGGGAAAAAATCCAAGCAAGAAAGCAACACTACATATAAACTGAAGCTATTATCTTAAAGCTCAAGAATTAAGATCGAGACTACCAACTTACCTCGTCAAGGTCTAAGCCAATCTGAGAAGCATCGCCGTCGCCAAATCTCTCTACAAAAGCAAATGGAAATATTCACATTTAACTTTGCTACGGTATTAACACTATGAACAATATCTGGGGTCAAACATCAATCATTTCACGCAAGCTAAAATAAACACAAACCATCCAGTCCAAACTGTGATGTAGAGTAAACCATGCCCTCCATAGTATCCTGAAGTGTAATCTGCTCCCTTGTACTGACATGGTGATCAACATAATTACTGCACAATTGGAAGCATAGTTAAACAAGGATTGAATGGTCCAACAAATAAATATATGAACAAACTTCTTATCAGAGAAAGCATGGAACAAACCCCTGAAAGAATGCATTATCTGGTAGCTCAAAATCATCAAGATCAAATGTCTCTGGAAGAGTGATGGAATGATACGGTGCAGTAGATTCTTCTGGTGGGAGATCAACTGCAGTCGAGCGAAAAGCTTGCTTTATCTTTAGCAGAGCCTCACTGCAATCATGGAAAAGATAATTCACCTTTCGGGAATATATCCTCACCACACCGAGGAGAAGATGACTAGACAGCCGTAGGGCAATTGGTACTTCAGGGAAAAGGATTGAGTCTGTAAAATTAGAGAGTGAAGAAAATGTCAGAGAAGACAAGATAAATTCAATTCCTTCATTATTAGGTATGGGTCAATAAATACAAGCAAAACGATAATTTGCGAACATCGCCTTCAATGGTACTTTATTCTTGAAGCTGCATCAGGCAGCCAATACTGCCACCCATATCACATTCCACTCAACTTTTCGATGATACCAATAGCCAAACCACCATAAAATTTCAAAAGTAACACCAAACTCAGCATTCTCATAAGCATAACATCACCACAAAAAAAGGGGGACAGAGAATAGACATAAAGCTCTTGCATTTTGATTATCAACTTTCAAGAAAATCCAAAATTGACAATAAAATTGCACACAGATGTTTTAAAGCATGTTTGAATGCCCCTCAATAGGAAAAGCAGATGGAACTCTTTTCAACCTGACACTTCTTACATTCCAGGACACCGGTAATGCTCCAAATAGTGATTAGAGGCCCAAAAAGGCATAAAAATGGTAACTTTACACCCCAAAAATTTAATTTTTTTCACAGAAAAACCAAAATTCAAACTGAAACTACAAAACCAAAGCAAATCCAGAGAGAAGAACAAAAGGAGCTCACAGAAATACACCCACCTACAGAGACGCCAATATCGGTATCTGCAACCTGATTCTTCCTGAGCTTCCTCTCCAAATGCGCAGCGATCCATATCGTCCCCAAAGGCCCTTTCTTCGCCAATATAAACTGTGAATAAAACATCTTCTTTCACCTCCACTTCTCACTCGAAACCCATCAAAAACCCTTAAAAAAAACCAACCTTTTCCCCCCTTCCAATCCTAAAAACCCTAATTCAGCTCTCCTCCACCAAAAACCCTAAATAAAAACCCACCTTTTCCTCCTTCCAATCCTACAAACCCTAATTCAGCTCTCCTCCACCAAAAACCACCAAAACGAACCCTATTAAGCTGCCCAGATCACCTCCATTTCGAAGAATTCCGCAAGAAAGACCACAATCCCGAAAAACGCGGAGATTCAAACCACTTCAATTCGCAGCTGTCGACGAAAGTCGCGAGCTTTGGGGCGTAGAAAGCCCTAATTCGGCCACGAAAAGGAGATCTCTGTAGGGAGAATTAGAAATGGAGTGAAGAAATTGGGGGAAAAAGACGTTGTTAGGGTTTGGAAGAAGCAAATCGGAATCCGTTCCGATTTGAGATCGGAAATGGGAAATTGGGGCGATATTTTTGTCTGAAGTCTCGAAGTCTACGGAAAGGAGTTAAAAGCAGATTCGGGGGATGGCTGTCCTAAAAACTACGTCACGCCAAAATCTCTACTTACTGAGAAAATCCATCCTGAGGTGCTGTCCGTACAAACGCATGTGGGGCCCACACCTGTTGCGATGAAGGGTGGGACATGTTTGCATTGTGATTTTCTCAAATTTCACTTAAATAGGAATTATATCCACCTTTGAATTGATCACGAGTGAAATATTTTTACCCTCTTCTTTTTATATTTTATAACTTAATAAATGTGTAAGAAACATATGTTGAGAACTCCAGCTTAGAGCATGTATAAGGCCAGTTTGGCAACTCTACTAATAGAGTCAAGTGAAGTAAAGTTGGTTTTAAAGAAAGAATAAAATATAAGTGGATTATGATCATATTTTTTTTTAGTTATTTGTTATAGATTTTTTTTCACTTTTTGTATGGGAAAGTGAAGCTTTTTTGTATTTTTAATGGATAAAGGTGGTTGTTTTTTTACTTTTTTTGTTTTTTAAGATGAAAGAAGTTTTGAATTAAAGTGCTTTTGATGTGACATTTTGTCTGAAAAATTGAGACTTTACTTGACTTTTACTGTACTAGATAAATCGGACCGTTCAAGATAAATCCCAAAGATTACCTCCTGTGACGTAATCTCAATTTTTACTTTTATAGGAGTAGGCCCCACCATAAGATTAGCCACATGATTGAAAGTGGGACTAGACGGTAACGTAACAGCGATGTTGAATCATGTTTTCATCATGTGCTCAATCGGACAGTAGGACTCACTCTTGTTGCATTGAGATCAGAAAAACATAACCCTTGAGAGAATGGGATTCGTCTTGAATAATCTATATTATAATTACGTAGGCCCCATAATCTATATTAAGATGATTTCTATATAGAGATTTCCACGGTTATGATCATTTGAAGGTGGGGCACATATAAGGAGAATTCCGGTTTTTGAATGAAGAATGGATAGTTTTTATTTTCTACTATATGTATATATAAGTATATAAGTGAGGAGAGATAGGGAAATTGAGGAAATATGAGGTTTTTCTGTTGAGAATTAGATGGGGAATTCAGTTATGGTGGGCCACGACCTGTTTTGGATTTTGGGTGAGAATAGTCATGTGATAGATATTTGATTAGATTTTATTAGTCCTGTAATTAAAGAGTACTTGAGTTATTAATTGTTTCAGACTTGAGCCGTGACATCTTATGTGCGTTTTGGTGTCAAAATTCTTACACTAAGAAGGGAGTCAGGAGAATTTTTAAAGGAGTTCCTTCTTTTTTTCTAATTTGAAATTAAGCCCTAGTATACAACGATATTTGGAAGTAAAAGTAGGAAGTGTTTGGTGTCGACTTCGCCTCAAAATCAACACGGGAATAAATGAGATTCGAGTGAAATTTGGTCTATCTTACACATACAGGAATGAGAAGGATACCGAGTACATGACAGTAGGGATAGAGGCAAGTGGAAAAACACTCCCCCCACCCCCACCGCCACCCCCACTTGGTTTCTTCTACATTATGATTTATAAGACAAGGAAAACTTCAAACATGTTAGAGCAATTTGGTCTTTTGCTTTTACTTTGCTCCTCTCTCTAAGCAATGACAAACTCATATAGTGTGTTTGCTTCCCCTTTTTTTCTCTTTTTATTCACCCTTTATTAAGTCTAGAATTTATAACATTCAAGTTTGGCACTCATAATCATCAAATTTCAAACACTTGCTTATTTAAGTTATAATCATATTGAGTTTTTAAAATCTAATTCTAAATTCTAAATTAAATTTAGATCTTAGAAACTTTGTGCAGCAATTTTGTGTGACTATAATAGAAGACTAACAAAAGATGCCCATGCTAAACATAATCCAGCAACGAACGATATATCATAATATTATAGAGGACAAGGAGGGTGTACTTATGAGAGATGTTTTTTCAAGGGTTTGTGATTTTTTTTCTTTTTTTTTTTTTTTGGTTTGAGAATACTCGACTCACACCTACATCAATGATTGTGTATTAATCCCCAATTATTCTTGTAGGAAGGGAGATGCCTTACCACTTTCAATTAGGGTTGTACCGGGCAAGGCCGGGTAAGCCCTTACCCTAGCCTCGCCTCATATATACAAGTCAAGCGTCAGTCAAACCAAAGCCCTTAGAGCCCTCGGTGGGCCTACAATACCTGAGCCCTTACCCTGCCCTCATGAGCGAGGGTGTCGAAAGAAATATTTTTTTTAATATTATTATATATAATAATTTTTCTATACCATAATGTTAAGCCTCCTTTATTTAAGCTAAGGACTGATGCAATCCAAAAATCAATCTTTTTGTAACACTTCTAAAAGATTAATGTACAAAAGAAGTTGCTTTGTCCTCCTATATAAATATCATTAAGAATTAAGTGAAGTAAGGCATGGAATGCACTATTTAAGACCTTAGCACAAAGGAAGTAGTTACATAATTTAAGTAATGTGCCTTGTTTTGTTTGTCGTTGGGCTATTAGTAAAATTATTGTAGTTGGAGTTCTGTTGGTTAACATCACAGCCTCTTTGACAAAACTCATCTAATTTAGTTAAATTTATCTTAAATAAATTATTAGTATGTGCGATTCAAATAGACATTAGCCACTCTAAAATTAGCATTAACCGAAATCTTCTTTGAAACGTCACCATTGGATTTTATATATAAAAAAAAAATTAAACCGTGAGTGGATAAGATGAATTATGAAGATGATTTGATGCATTTGAACAAGCATTATCGGAAAAGTGAACTTTATAATGGCACTTATATAGGGGCGGTTTTGATTTTCCGCCACTAAAGAAGATTATCAATGGCGTTTATAATTTTCCGACCAAAAATCGTGATTTTTCTAAAATTATTAGTAGCGGATAATATTTTATACCATGAAAGGTCAAATTTTCTGCCACCTTTAATCTTAAAACCCATTTAAAAATAATTTCGCTCGTATAGCCATGGGAGGTGAGCTTTTATCTATCGTGGGTTCCACCTAATTTTATCTATCTCAGCTTTTAGGAAACTAATAAAAGTCCTGAATTTTCCCCAAAATGCCACATCTTTTCCTCAGTCTCCCTTTCCTTGGTAAGATTATGGTAGAAATCAGTGATTCTATCTATTTTCTAGAGTTTTGCAAGTGTGAAAATTATTTTTTTAATTCCCATCTAATTAAATTCTCAAGCTTCAAGTGAAAATCAATCTAATAAATGACAACTTCAATTCCCTTTTCATTAAATAATATGCCAATTTTGGACAAATGTAAAATCAAATATAGGTGGCAATATTGTGATCCATGGGTATATTCATCAAAAGACTTTACTTAAGATTGGGTTTTTATTGTTTGACAAAATATAAAGTCTTTTATAACTAATGGCTAATTAGAGGGGTTCTTTTTAACTTTTTTTGATAAAAATTGATATATATATTATATATACTATATATATATTATTTATTTTATATATTAATAGATAAAAGGCAGGATCGGGGTCCGCTCTTGCAAGCTGAGTCAAGCCCTAGCTCGGCCCTCAAGGTTGTGGGACTTTCAAAATCAAGCCCTACCCCACCTCTCGGGTTTTAGGAAAAATGAAAAGCCTTTCCTTAGTGGGCTTTAGGAGCCGACCCAAGCCGGGCCCCATCAAAGGGTCAAATTGACTGCCTTATACTTTCAATGTAGATTGTATAAAGATATTTTTAAAAAGATATTTAAAGTTACGTTGCAATTTCTTAAACCAATAAATTTTGAGCTTACCTTTTACTCTTATGCCACCCATTCTCAATAATAATTTTGCAGCTGCAATTTAGAAGAATAAATTAATCATGATGTATTTTTAAAATCATAAAATTCATCATTGTAACTGAGGATGTTTAAAGGCAGGTGATAGAAACTCAGAACAACATAAGTGGAACTCGGAGAGAAAGAATAAGCATCAAAATGAACCAAAATATAATCAAGTAATCTTCAATATCTAAATAGTCCATTTAACAAGTTCTACTGATTTTAAAAAATATATCCTATCAATGATGTGGTTTAGGCCACATTTGTATCCATGTCCAAGTTCAGTTTCATTTATATATAGAGCTTAGACTTATGTTGAGAACCTTGCTACTCAAATTTGAGTGCACCTATTTAAGTAGTGGAGATGCCCAAGAATGTTTATACTTTGATTAACTGGTCAAGGCTTTAGGACCTATGTTGAATAGATTAAAAAATATAATTAAGTTGTAAAAATCTATTTTTAATTACATATATTTATATGGTAATATTTGTTTTTCTAGTATATGACCATAATATTGTAATTTATATATATATAGAGAGAGAGAGATGCTCATATGAGAGATATCTCTCACCTTATTTGAGATATCTCTCACCTTATATATATCAAAGGTGGGGACCCTTACATCCACATCCAATGCCAACAACTTAAAATATATATATATATATGGGAAAAGCAACACTTACCTGATCAACCCAATGCACAAAGGGCAATAAGATTCCCTCGAGCGAAATAAAACGAAAAAAGTGCTAGGGTGGGAATGCTTTGATTGAAATGGAAGAGGATGTCCCATTTAAAAACTATGAGCCTAAGAGAGTCATGGATGACTGATAAATATTATCAATCCAACTACTATAAAAATGTTATTGTACCATATGTCACTCAACCAAATTGTCACATAAAAAGAATGATAGAATTGTCACAAAAAAAGGTTTTGGAGATAAAGGAGATGGGTTTGAATGGGTGAGCCCTACTAATCTAGACATGGTATTAACACTACTGTTTTTGTAGCATTTCAACTTTTTTTTTTTTATCAAGTAGGACATGCAATAAAGAGGGTGAACCCTCAACGCTGCTACTAATTTGAAGAATGACAACTCCTAATATAAGGTTATAATTAAATCGACAAATCTCATAACCTGAATCCTTTAACTTGACCTAATTGAAAACCTATAACTCATATACACCCACTCACCCCCTCACTGTTATCACTGTAGCTAGGGATTAATCCCTAGTTGAATTTATACAAGGGAGGTGTCTCACCAACTGAGTTATAAGGTGATTGGCTTATCATTATAAAGAGAGATAAAAATACAGTTTGGCGAGTTTAGTGGCGGTAAGAAAAGTGTTTTTTATAACTATTGTCATGGATGTACTAATCATATAATTTAAGTTGATTATTCGAGAAGCATGCATGTAAACAAATGCTATTTAAGTATTTGATCTTTTTTTTTTAAAGAAAACATTAATCTCCAAAATAATCATGTTGACTCATCAAGTCAAGATTTTGGTGTTGGACGAGTTGAGGCTAAAGCATGACATCCGCTCTCATTCTATCGCCTGGATTGATCCCAAGGTGGGAACGTTTAGATAACCCCCCTTGCCACCAGGGCAAGGAAAAAAGTCGAAATCATGAGTTTTTCAACTTCAATTATCTAAATTTAACAATTGGTTTTCGTTAAATATCATCATGTGTATCCACAACCAAAAAAATCATATATAAGATTTGAATATGATCAGCAAAAATCTCCTAAAGCTATCATAATTAAACTAATGTTTGATGAGCAAATTAAATAATAATATGATATGATAATACATTGAAGTGGAGAACAATAAGAGTAAAAATTGAATGATAGCAGCCAAAATTGAGTTGAAAACCTTCCGCTACAAATTATAACATATAATAATAGGTTGATGTAGATTCAAGAAAGTCAAGTTTGAAAGTTATAACTGAGTTTGAAAGCTTCCATTATAATATAAAAAAAAAAAAATTTGATGCGAGTTTCGGTGAGAGGACAATACAAATTTATCATTTTTTGGGTAATCTAATCACTAGTTTATGGGTAGTAAAGGCTGGGTTAAAAATATGAATCTATGTTAACATGTTAATTTTTAATTTTTCCTCAAATTTCATAATGTCTTTTGTGCTAAATTATTTTACTCACATTATCCCAACCAAAGAAAAGTTTAACAACGGATTTGATCAAAGTAAAAGTAGATCCTGCACAGGTTAAATCATGTGATCAACTATTATGAGCATCATGTTAATTTAAGTTTTTTATTATCTATTATTTTTGTTATAAAAAGCCATTCATGAATAAGAATTCCAAAGCAGTCCTTTGAATTTAAAGATAATATTGTGATTATAGGCACATTTGTTTAAATCATATTTTCTCTTCTGTAGAAATTCTTTTCTATAGGGGGTGGATCTACATTTCCTTTGCTAGTGAATAAAAACATTTGTTCTTAACAACCTGTTCAAAAGAAAAACTTGGACATTGGGGACTCATATGTGCAGCTGCCACTGAAGAGGAAACCATGTTTACTTTTCCGCGATATTACCGTTAGTTTGTATGGTCTCAATCCATTAGATGATGTATTAAATAGATTTATTTCTTTATTTATCAATATAATCATGCTTTCCTTTCATAAGATGAGTGGTGTGTTATTACTTAATGCACATAACCAATACATATGACATGATGGTTCATAAGATGAATCGGGTCTCATTAGTATATCTGGAGCAACACAAACATATCATGAGAGTTAGAGCTGTTAAAAAGTGTATGAGATTTACCATTTTGCTCATGCTATAGCTATTACTAAGCCATGCTTATTGTTTGAGTCTGGCACAACTCACTCCAATGAGAGAATCTCTATCTAACATATTCATATATCAAAAAATATATGTTATGCCAACCCCAACATGTATGGGATAAGTCTCTAATGATGATGATTATTATTATTAATTTTTCTTTATTTCTGTATATTAAATTTTGTTTCAAAAAGATCTGAAGGTGGACCGAATATGAACTAAAAATAAATTTCTCTCGAAGACATTACACAAATGTGCTATCGATCTTTAAGTTCTTAAGCATGCGGATGTAATAATAAATATCTAATTTTGATTCTATTATGGATATTTTCTTATTATTTCAACAGAAAATCACCTCTTACACATGGTTTTTTTTTATCAACACATGATAAATTTATGAATGTCAACTGCAACGCGCTTGGACTAAAGAGCCATCTTTGAGTCACAATGTCTCAGTCAGGAGGAAATGGGCATACTTCTCCTTTACAAGCCATGGGGAAATCTGAGAGCTCCACTGGAGCAGATGCTGCATCACACTCTCTGGAGACATATATTTCTTCTCCTTCTCATGAGGTCAGAGGAAGCCTTTGAGTCAGGCACCCATTGTACCCGGACTAACTGGGTATCCCCCAAAGTCCCCAATAATAACTTTGCAATATGAATCTCTTCCTTTCCAATGTAAAGGACATGGAAACTTGTCAAGGACTAGTTGGAAATCTCCAAATGTCTTGGGGACTCATTAATGGCCTAGAGTCCTTTTCCACTTTTTGGAAGAGTGGATTCTATTTCTTACACTTTTTGCCATGCATCTCTTTGGATGGGATGGATTCTCATTCCGTATAAATGTTTTTTCGCCACGTAAGCTTTTTCCTTCCTAAGCTTGTAAATAGATTTTCAATTTTCACAAAAAACTGACCCTTCATTCTCTCACTCCCACCCCCACTCCACCTAGCCACTCTCTTTCTTCCCTCTCCCCTCCCCACTCCACCCACATATCAAGCCCACATACCGAGCCATGCATCTATTAGTTTTCACTACAGAAATCCGTAGTCGAGGAAAACTTTTTTGCATCAAACATGACTTTCTAACTTCTTCATAAAATCTTTTCCGATGTATTTAAAAACCCTAGAATTTGCTGATGTGGCAATTTCATCTTTCCATGAAAGTTGCCTCCACACAAAAGTCTCCACAACAAATGTTGAGAATAATTGGAAGATTGGAAAGCAAGATGCAGGAGTAGCATCCATTGTGATATTGTGAATTAAGAGTGAATTGGTTAAAGGGGAAAAAAAGGAAAGAAAAAAGCTTTTGTCCGGACACTCTTGGTGTTAATATTCAAAATTTTGTTATTTGTTCATAAATATACATATCTAAGAGGTAACCATTTTTGGTGAAAATCCCCCTTTTTCTTTTTTTTTTTTTTACTTCTATATTTTGGAAATTCATTAGTACTAGAAGTTGTAAACGTTTTTTTTTTTTTTTTTTTTTTTTTTTTTTTTTTTTTTTTTTCCTTTATTGGTTTTTGGTTTCTATTCTTAAATGTATAAAGAATACCCTTTTTTTTTCCTTTTAATTCTCGCACTTCCACCTTGAACTATTTCATCTAGATTTTGCATTGTTTTACTACTTTTTATTTTTTTTTTCATTTTTTAACATTGATACCAATAAAACTTTAATTAATTACAATCAATGCATAAAACTAATCATGTTTTAAAATCCCGACCCTTATAAATTCTCTTTTTTTATGCATATGCGTGTTTTTAAGAATAGGTGGTTATTAACAAAAAGATAGAAATAGAAGATCTAACTTAAGAAATTTTTTTTACACACACAAAAAAAAAAAAAAAAAAAACCCTTGAACAATTTAAGTTCTTTAATAGTGACAGACGTAGGCCCCACTGTGATTCTTACATGAGTTTGCATCATTGGAAAGCCCATGGTGAATTCTTCACTTGGATGAGACATGATTGCAACGGTAGAGTATCTATTTAAGATGATGGGGCTCACCCTTGAAACATGGTCAACTCACATTTCATTAGTTGCTTTTTTATATCTGCTCTAGTAAATTAACTCACACACTTTTCAATTCCATCTTACCATCACAACTAGGGATCGATTCCTTTATGGTTTTTGTGTAGAGGGAGATGCCTATCTCTTCGGAGCATATTTGATTAGACTGTTTTTAAAAGAGTGAAGTCTTCTAACTTGAACAAAGTTAAAATTCTAAATTTTTCTGGCAAACACCAATTTTTTCTCTTTTTGTCAGGTCTCATTATCCACAATTTTATATATTTACTAGGGTTTTGTATATTGTGTAATTATTTTTATTTTAAAAATCTTAAGATATTTCTTGATGATTTTATTCTAAAAGTTGTTATTTATTTTTTTATTTTTTTTTATTAACTAGATAACTTAGAGTGCCTTTAAAGTGCAACATACTAACCAAGCAACTTTTTCTACTAAAAAGCCGCTTTCAAGAAAGGCTATTTTTTTCAAAAAATACTTTTCGCTATTAAAAAGCCAAACCCTTGAGCTATTAGTAGACCGGCTTTGTGGTTACTCTGGAGAAGATGGAAATAAAAATTAGGGTTTGCAGAGCAGTAGCAATTTTTGGTCATGGATGAAACCCATGAATCTTACTTGTTAGCCTTTTCCAAGAACCTCTTCGGATAGTTCAATTGGCCTAGGACTACGGTGTACTTCCGGAAGTTAAGGGTTCGAAACTGCACTACCACATTGGGGCCATAGGGGATTTACCCCACTCCCACTGAGCCTGAAGGGATTAGTCATGCCTAAAGGGTTGGGACATCCTCTCGATATAAAAAAAAAAAAAAAAAAAAAAAAAGCCTCTTCCAAAAACTAAAGTTGTGAATATATATATTTTTAATCTCCCTTTCCAATCTGTTCAACTGATCCAATTTTATACTGGAACATTGTTTGACATATGAAATATGGTGAAATGAAAATAAATTGAAATAAAGTTACAAGTCAACCAACCATAGACAATGGTTTCAGTTAGTTGATTTGATAAAAGGACCCAACTGGTTCCTGCATGTATGGATGGAGCAAAATAACAATTCAGGCCCAAAATCCATTATATGGGCTTGACAGTCCATCTTCTTTTCATATGTTCATTTGTGTTAAATATGTCACACAGGGGTGGGTCTATGATCAGGCATTGAAATAAGCATATTGCCAATCTCAGACCAGTTGTCCCTTTAGGCAAAAAAAGAGGCACTTTCATCTGATGGGTCTAAAAAGGCAGTAAAGCTTGTCTTGCTGGTCTCTAGTGGCTGCCTTGCCAATTTTAGTATCGGATGAGTATGGCCTTACAATCAAGTAGCAGTGGATGGGCCATCCATTCTATGATTCATCATATAGACAAAAAGGATAACTGGATTGTAGGCCCACCTGTAGAAATATGCAATTTTGTGCTGATTCTTGACAATGGCTATGGTTGCAACTGAATCTAAATCTCACCCATGGCCTATGGGTATTGGGCCTCGGCTTGCCCGATCCGCAATCCATCAGTAAGTGGGATATAAATGGGTCAAAACATGCACCCTAGAGGAGAATACCGCCCGGAGAGCCACCTGCATAAAATGTGATGTCACTAATTGCACCCTCTTAATTGCAAACTCTTTATAAGGTAGCGGTTTTAGGATTGGATGAAACATTCTTCACCTTTTTCAGCAAAGAGTCCAGATCCCCTACTTTGTAGAAATAGAAAGATGTTGTTTCATTCAATCCATATTCGCCACCGATACAAAATCTTATGCTATCTAATGTACCCTCTCAATTGCTTCTTTAAAATGAAAAAAGAAAAATAAACGAAGGAAGAGATTTTGTATAGGCGGTGAATGTGGATTGGATGAAGCAGTTCCACCCTATTTCTACGAATCAGGGGATCTGGACTCTTCAACGGAACGGGAGATCCGGATTCGACTTTTACCCAACTAGCTAAGCTACAGCTGGGACATAGGACATAATATGCCCTTCTTTATCCGCCCACTGCGGTCCACATGGATTGTCAAGTGGGCCCCCACCATGTCGATCAGGACTGCAATTTAAGCCCTTCCCTGTTGTTTTGATCCTTCTGCTATGGTTTGGAGTAGGAATACTCAGGGGGGGTTCACAGGCCTAGCTGAGCCATATCCAGATGTGGCCTGACTTTACAAACATGTTCATATCTGGCCCAACCTTGAAATGGGCCGTAAGTGCCTGGCCAAGCGCGGCGGCTCACCTGAAACATATTGCCTCTGAACCTACCCATTTAGTTAATCGGGCTGGGCCTAGCCATGCTTTCTATCACTAATTCAGGCTTTCTATCACTTAATCGGACAAATCAGCCAATAAATAAACATCTAAACTACAAGAAACTACTTGTTTGGGACAGGCCAAATATTAAACTACTTGTTAAGGCTTTCTTTCACTTGATCCAAGCCGGGTCAAATATTGAACATCCCATAATTTATACAGGCCAGGCCTGAAAATTAAAACCTTAAGTTCCAAAACTGGACCAAAGCAGGATGAGCCGGGTTCGGGCCCAGTGCAGCCTGGTCCAGGAGCACCCCGGTCCAGGAGCACCCCTAGGAATGTTTGAAATTAGAAATGGCACTGTCCGCGACGTTAGGGCCCAGTCCATGAACATCAGCTTGACAATAAAAAAAAGTTGGGCTCTAATTGGCTTGTTTGAAATCAACCCAGTTCATTCAAGTACTTTTCCATTAACTTGAATGTGAAATATGCATTGGATGCATAGGTCATAATCCATTCACCGGATTTCTTTGAGAAGTCGAGCTCTTTTGACAAATTTTTGTGCTGAATAGAGGGCGCTTCGGGTTTATTTGTTTGATCTGCTATTGAACTTGTAGCAATCGGAGCCATGCTTTTCTATCAATGCAGCTAAAATTGAGAAATAATAGTAAAAGATCCACCAAGAGCCATCAAATAGTCTTACTCATTATTGCTCGGAAATGATTACCTAGCCGTCCAACTAGTAAAATAAATTTTAGGAAAGTGACCAATGATAAGTCTGTTCTACTATGATTAGATATAATGCCTAATACTCCAAGGCAATAAATAATTTTATAACTAATGTTTACTAACCAAGATAAGATTATTTGTCTACTTCTAATGTAGCAGAAAGCGCAAAAGAATTAAGGAAGAAGATCAACACTATCTACCCAATAAACACAATCCAGAATCGACAAGGAAAAAGCAAGAAAAAAAAACCTAACAAGAATTGAATTTCGTATGCGTCCAATTGCAACATCACA
The DNA here is from genome assembly GCA_028538565.1 of Umbellularia californica. Taxonomy (NCBI): domain Eukaryota; kingdom Viridiplantae; phylum Streptophyta; class Magnoliopsida; order Laurales; family Lauraceae; genus Umbellularia; species Umbellularia californica. The sequence continues at coordinate 45,926,267 of JAPQWN010000009.1, forward strand.
ATGTCTTGTTTATAACCCTTATATCCTAACCTTTTCGAATTAGTAAAGATTATAAAACCCTAATTACATACCCTAAAATATTTTTCCAACAAAACCAGACTCACTTTGCATTTTGACATTTGAAGCAGCCTCATTTCACCCCGTAACCAACAACCACAAATTGGCTGTGGCCCACATTGTTGAGCATAAACGAATAAGCATGCGTGTCAAAATAGGACTTCAATCAAAAGTTATGGCCATTTGAAGTCTACGACGTTCTTCTGACTTGATTTGTTACTATCTTCACTTTTCTTGTAACCACTTGTTCATTATCCAAAAAGAAAAGGACAAATTCTTTTTTCTCAAAGTCCACATCATTTACGTCATTTTGAGAAGAACACAATTTAAAGCCAAACTGTGCAAAATATAGTCCAGCATGGGGGCCCATCAGATAACCTACATTCATTACTGATAAATTCGAACTTGAACTGATCCAAAATTGTTGACATCTGTATGGTTCAGGTTCTGATAATCTGATAATTTTAAGAAGAATCTGGCTTTCAGAGATCTTCCTTATCTGCAATGGTCCAATGGCCTATTAAAACAAACCCATAGAGGATGGATGGCACCAATCAAGCAGAGTAGACAAATGAGCCAAATAATATTTATGCCCGGCCCAAATTCCACTTGGGCCTTAAAAATTAAGTATGGGCCTGGACCGAAATCTGAACAGGTTTAGCGTGAATAATTTGAATTCTCACCTGGATCAGGAGACATGGACTGAGACTTGGGCTGGCCCAAGTTGCACCCTCCTAAGTAAATACAGTCCCTTTTATTTTGGGGCTCGGATTCTTTTTGACTTAAGTAGTGTGTGAGTGTGACACTGTTTCTGCTTTTCAAAATAATGCATGTGAATGAGACCCATTTCCTTGCCAAATATAAAAAAGTTTCATTAGATCAAACCTAACTTCCAAAAACAAAAAGAAGAAGAAGAAGAAAAAGGAAAGAAGCGAAGAAAGAAAAAAGTAAAGACAGGGGACATCACAGCTGGTTAGATATCTAGTTTTTAATCCAAAACCACTCGGGGTTTAATCCCTAGGTTCTCTCCCCCATGTGAGTAGATATTATGGATCTCTTTGCATGCCAATGTCTCCCAATCTCACCTTTATAAACCGGCAGTATCTCCCGATGACTCGGTATTTCGTGGGTCCTAGTCCCCTCAGCTGTCAACAACAATAACAACAACAACAACAATAACAATAACAACATATATATATATATATATATATATATATATATATATATATATATATATATATATATATATATATAGAGGGCCTCTCCTCAGCTCATGCTGAGGAGAAAGTCCGCTCAACACGTGCGTGTCCCAAAAACTGCCCGCCCAAAGTTATTTCATTTGCCTGCCCTCCATCTGAGGCCCAAATCAAATACCCATTGAAATGCACCTTCCCATCCCTACCTCTCCTTCCTCTCTCTCCCTTCCTTCTGCCTGACATCTCCTTCTCCCAGGCGAGAGTTCGTCTCTCTCTCTCTCTCTCTCGCGCGCGATCGTTCTCTCGGGCGTTGTCTCTCTCCCGCAACTGCCTCTTTTCCGGCGACGTTGTCTCTCTCCTGCGACCGCCGATCGTCCCCCTAGTCCATGATCTCTCCATGCCTCTCCCCTTTCGTCCTCATTGACAAGGAGCTAACACAGATTTCGTCCTCACTGACACACGGAGCTCAAATCGCCATTCCCAAGCCGCCTATTTCATTTTCCCCTGTTCTCCATTCGGTCTTCCATCGCTCGCCTTTGACCTCGATTTGCCGGCAACAAGATAGTTTTTCCCAAATCAATTCCGCCTTTAGTTTTCATGTTCAGTTAGGCATGAAATACATGCTTTGGGATGCCTTTTTGGCACATGTAATCAGGATGGATGTCCTGATGTTTAAAATGCTGTTTTTTGGCACAAGTAATCAGGACGGATGTTCCCTTTTTGTCATGTAAGCAAGATGGATGTTCCTATGTTTAGAATTTTACATGTAAAATGCCTTTTTGGCACATGTAATCACGATGCGGGATTAAAGTTTTTTGGGATGTTGCTATGATTCTTTGCATGAATTGTATCTTGCTACAAAACTGTGTTTGGATTCCATGCTATCTTGTGAAATCCTAACTAAGGGAGAAGCATTCTTCCATGCCAATCCATGTTATTTTTATACCACACACCCACCATTCACAAGTCCCTCGGATATGACCGCTGCTGATTGTTCCTGTGGAGGTGGGGTGCTGATTCATGGCATCCAGCTCTTTCAGAGACTGCCTTCCACAAAATTTGCTAAAGTGAGAAATTGTGGAGTCCTCGGCCTCAGCAAATGTACAATCATTTTTGTTGATTCATGGTATCCAGCTCTTTCAGAAACTGACCTATAAACGAACATTGAAGAAGCAAAGAACGGATGGCTATGCTCTTCTAGTTTTGTATCCTCACGAACATTCAGAGACTGCTGGCTTATTTTTCTCAGTTTCAGTTTTTAATAGTAAGCTAATGGCCATTGTGGCTGCAATCAGCTAAATATGGGCAAAATAAACGTCTTTGATAATTTAGTTTGCCCAAGATCGAATCTGAAAAATATAGTTTTTGGTCAAATATCTGCCCCCATGGAGCCAATATCAGGCTGTAGACATTGAGCAACATAGTGTTTAAGTATATTGTTTAAGTAGGTTGTTTTGATGAAGCCAGAAGCCTTATCTGCGCATTGTACCCATCTAGGACCGTTGGTGATTTCAGACAAATGTTATGGTCATCATCAACGCAATATTTCAGACAATGTTACTCGCTGATGACTTGTATGCACTACCATCAGATTTCTTATCTGTAGTAATTGAAAGATTGGGTAGCCTGTATATGAATTGTGCATTCTAAAGTATATGGTGGATACATTCTAAAACTGTGCATCAAATTCACCATCAAAATGAACACTCAATCTACATGTCAACATCTCAATATCAAATTCACCATCAAATTGAACAGTCAACATCTTTGTCAAGATCACACACACAACTTGAATATCCAGCATCAAGTCTAGAAAAAAGATGGAAAAAATTAAAAAGAGAATTTTCATCTCAACATTAACACCAACATGCACTAGCTTGGATCGGCTCCCCTACTCATAAACATCAAGATTTAATTTTGACGGAGCGACCACCCTGTCAAAACTAGAAACCGTGTCGTGACGGAGAACAGTGTTATGTTGGAGATACGAAGAACCCAGGCCAGAGATACAATCGAGATATGCAGAGATGGGGAACGATTTGGGGGTTTGCCGATTTGGGGAGATGAGAAAGAGTGAGAAAGAGGAGGTTGCTACCAGTGTTGGATACGAGTGATGGGAGAGGAACATGCCGCGGGTTTGTCGGCGACGAGATGGGAGGGAGAGAGAAGGGAGATAAGAGGGAATCGCTGCGAGCAATGGAAGACCGGATGGAGAATAGGGGAAAATGAAGTGGGGGGCTCGGGAATGGCGATTTGAGCTCCGTGTGTCAATGAGGACAAAATCCGTGTTAGCTCCTTGTCAGTGAGGACGAAAGGGGAGAGGCATGGAGAGATGTGGACTGGGTGGACGATCAACAGTCGCGGGAGAGAGACAACGTCGCCGGCAAGAGACAGTCGCTGGAGAGAGACAGCGTCGCCGGAGAGAAACGATCGCGGGAGAGAGACGAACTCTCACCTGGGAGAAGGAGATGCTGGGCAGAAGGAGGGCGAGAAAGGAAGGAGAGGTAGGGATGGGAAGGTGCATTTCAATGGTATTTGATTTGGGCATCAGATGGAGAGTGGGTAAATGAAATAACTTTGGGCGGGTAGGTTTTGGGACATGCACGTGTTGAGCGGACTTTCTCCTCAGCATGAGCTGAGGAGAGGCCCTCCCATATATATATATATATATTAAGTTTATTGCAGTATGATTTGAGGCAACAAAATGAATGGGCTACAGACAAATGTTAGATTAGACAATTACCAATATTTAACCTTATTAATTTTTTAAAGTTAGATAAATCTCAATTCCTCTTAACATCCAAGAGGCCAGTTAACATACCTTATAGCTCTTTACCTAAATGGTAATGAGTGGTAAGGAGTAACAGTTCTCAGTGGTAAGGAGTTACAGTTCTCAGCCAGCTGTCCAGGGTTCAAACCTTGGGTACATAACTTCTTTCAGCGTGTATGAGCTTTCTTCTCGTATGTGTGGGCTCCTTTCCCACTTGAGTGGGCTGTCTTTCCGTTTGTGTGCGGGTTCTCAATTGAGTCCCAGCTCTGTTGATTGGGTTACCAAAAACAAATCCCTTATATTTTTCTACTTTTTTTTTTTTTTAATCCAACAAAGGAACCGTGAGACTTTTTGACTCATGACACAACTCATATATATGAGGTGATAAGAATTCACACATGAAAAGAGATACAGACACAACTCACATATATGAAATGATAGAAATACATGCAAGAAGAGTAAGGTGCCAAAACTCACCTAGCTCACACATGCATGCGAGGTAAAAACATTCTCAAATCTTTCTACTTTTAGACGAGTGTGAACAGGATCTAGCCCAGTCAAGCAGGATCAAAATGTAGGCGCATCTCAGAGTGGGCCCCACCGTTTGAAAGGTGGAAGTGGCTGCAACAGCTGACTTCATTCTCATCTCTCCATGTGCGTGGTTAGTTGATGAAATAGCACTGCTGTAATATAAGCCACAAAAAATAGAACCGGTCCCGGTCCCCACAGAAAAGTGGGCCCCACTACACAAATAGTGTGGATGGAGTTATGCAGCATTCTCGTAAGTCGTCATCTCAAATATCAACAAAAAAAAAAAAAAGGAAAAGGTGTGAGGGAACCTAACTGGACTTCTTTGATTCTTACCACATAAAGCAGCCGAAGAATTTGACTTTTAGGTAAATGGACTTAGGGTCTGCTTCTTCGTTGGAATTTCAGGAATTTCTGTTTAAAAAATTTATAAATTTTTAAATAAAGTGGAATTCTTGAAGGAATTCTTTAAGCTTGAACATCCAGAAATTCTACCAAATTACATAAGGAGTGGAATTCCTGGATTTCAGAAGGTCAAAAGAGACCTTTCATTTGGCTGGAATCTAAAAATGTTAGTAAAGAAACATTGAATTCAAGAATACCAGGGGACAGCCTGTCACATAATGTCCAGGAATCCCTGGACATGATGAATTCCTAATAGAAATTCCACAAAAAAAAAGGGCTTTAGAACGCATTTGTGTAACACAACTATTGAAAAAGAGTGGAACAAAAGATCAGCTTTATCTCACTTATCATTCATTGTGTTGTTTGATGCTGACGAGCCAATTGATAAAATGTAGATGGTTTTTTTTAGCCCACCGTCGATTTTGGAGTTAGATTTTGACGAGGGAGGTCCATCTCTTTCCACGAAAGAAAAACCACATTTCCTCTTCTATAAATGCTTTCAGTATGGGTCCTGCGGTGAAGTCTCCTCCAAGCTAATAAGCGTATAAGTAGATGAGATATAATTCATGGTTTTAGCCCGTTTGTTAGTTCCGTATAATTGAATTTGTGGGAATTTCAAGACTCGCATTTAGTTAAAAATTAAAAAGCACATATTCCAAAATGACCATCAAACATTCTCATCCTTAAAATGTAAAATGAATAAAGGGAAGCTGTGAAATGACTACAAAGTTTCAATAATTTAACATTTACTCCTGAAAAGTCAAGGTCACCAATAAATCTCCAACTTTTCACCCTTCTCATCTTTACCAGGAATTCAAATATACTCAATCCCCTAGCAAAACAAATTTAAAATTTAGGTTATTTTAGATTTTATATTACAGCTCACTGATATAATGAATCTATGTTCAAGATTCTTATTAAAAACTAACCTCCATGTTGAATTATGATAGTTTGGAGAATCGCAATTTAACTCATTGACAAATTGAAAGTTGATTCAAAATCATGTAAATGGTTTGGCATTGTGATCTTGATTATGGATTCATTTGCCCACCAAATATAAGAAGGTTTTATAAGATCTAACAAACTTTAAAAAAAAAAAAGGCACTTGGGGATAGCCCAATGTTGGAAAATCATGTGGCTTGACTGCCACAAGTCTCATGCTAGATCAAGCCCCACAGTATGCCATAGATGAACTCTCGTAAGTCTTGATCTGGTAGAGTTTTGATTGGGATCTAGTTTGGACCAGAATTAAACTCTTGCTTGGTAAAACTCCCGCGTTTGTCAAGAGATATGAGATTTTAAAAAGGGTAGTGTATACGATGGTCCTGATTTCTTAAAATAACTAGAGATGCAAGTTTTTGATTAATCATCTAGAAAATCTGAGAGCATTCACAGCGACCTCATATGGTCTTTCTCACATTGGAACACACAAGGGTATGGCCAAGTTTGGTATCAACACCCATATAGGTTGGATATCCCTTGTATTATCCAACTATCTAGAGTTCGATCCTTCGGTTCTCTCTAGAGACGTTATCTCTTTGCATGTGAAGGTTTTTCACCCTTGCTTTAGGATGCATTGTCTCTCCATATGGTTGGTTTCTGTCATGGTCCTAGTGACGTTGAGTTCACTATTGATAGCGGGAGGATTTGAGGCTACAACATGAAAGGACCACATATAATTTATTTTGTGGTGACCTCATATCTTTATTTTTCAATGTTTGACCACCCATATCCTTTTACTCTAGGAGTGTGTAAAGGATCCAGAGCATGTAATTAGAATCAAGGCTCTCAGGAGTGGGCCCCACCTTTGAATGGTGTAAGTGGCTGCAATAACCATCATGCTCATATAGAGTACAGATCGCCCCCTCCTAGTTTGGCCCATTAGGATGCATGATGATCATTGAAGTACATTGGATGATAAGATCCATATAAGGCGTACCTACATTCAAAATCTTGAGCCCAAAAGATCATTTTAACCTATTGATCTATGGCCCTAAAATTTAATAGTTTAGAGGCATCATCTTATTATGATTTCAATCCAACGGTGAAGAAAAGTTGGATGAATGTTAAACCTGGACTTGTAACTATTCATTGGGAGGTGGTGTGTGTGTGTATAAAGACTTGATTGACACAACATTTGCCCTACGACAGAAAAAACAAAAAAAAAAAAAAGAGGGGCGCAAAAAGGGACATTTTTAAAATTGGGCGTTTTAAAGAATTTTCATACATATATATATATATACACATATACATACATATAGATATGTATACATACATCCATGTATTTATACATACATGTCTGTGTGTCAGTAGTTATGCTGCACCATTGTTGTATCACTATGTAAGGTATATTTCAAATTACTGCCTTGCTATCTTCTCAGCCTTTTCAAGATGGAGGGTCCCATCAATTCAAAGTTGTGGGCAAAATTGAACTTCTTCGATTGATGTAGAATAGCCTACAAACTTTTCTTTTCTGCACAGCTTGATTGTTGGGTGAAGGCCGGTCATGGTGACTTTGGGCGCGTTTGTGCATGATCCGCGGATCTCAAATTCTAAATTTTTTTGTTTTTTTCTCTGAAAAATATGGCTAATAGTAGAGGAATTTCAGGGATATTGCTAACTGCACCACACATTAGATATTGGAAGAAACTAGAAAACCCATGCCTCTTCTGGCACCTTTTTTCGGCATCATTATGGACAAATGAGTCTTCCAACTGCACCACACATTAGATATAGGAAGGAACTAGAAAACCCGTGCCTCTTCTGGCATCTTTTTTCGGCAACATTTTCGACAAATGAGTCTTCCAGCATTAAAATTATATCAACCCCATGGGTTCTACATTATAATCTTTAAATTATGCCCCCCACCCCCGCGTGATTTTACCAAATAGACATTGTAAACTAGAACTTAAAAATTAAGTCTTTGATTTTAAACCATAATGTAGTTAGCTCTAATTAATTGGAATAGAGCTTCCAAGCGATAGGCACAAATTTCACCTAAACTAAGTGATATAAATGGTCGTATCGATTTTCTGGACTATAGTTTAACTGGTTAGCAACACCAAATGCCCCTACTAGTGTGCTAGTTGGAGAGAGTCCGTGAATTCAAGTCCTTCTTAAAAAAAAAAAAAAAGGCTTAGATGAATATCTAGAAAATTGTTTTCGGTAAAATTGTGTAGCTAGACATTGTTGTGAAAACCAACTGCATATATTACTCCATTTAGAGTAAACAATAGGAAAGGCTGCATGATTTAAGTTGATGGAATCAGGCAAGGATGGCCTCAAGTAGGTCAGTACTCTGAGTACTGATAATTTCACTTTCCTAACCATCATTAGCTGAGTGGGCAAGCCAGATAGAGGTCAACGGAATGTGCATGGTGGCACCTATCTGGAACCAACCACTAGACCCTGCACACTCCAACACTTTGAAAAGATCCACAACATTTGTAAGCATGATTCAGACTGTTCAATCATCTCCACAGACAGTTGGAATCCTTCTACTTAATTCTATTATTTTGCTCGTGGCCCATCTGTTGCAGAACCATGAGTAATGTGCCAATTGAGTTGGGTCCACCATTAAGTTGGTCGGATCAAAATTGAAGTGGTGGGGGAATGGGGAGGGTTTTAAGGGCATGTGTTTGTGTATACATCCTTTTTGCGGAAAGGGAAAATTGTCACGTCAGCAAATTTCATAGAAATGGAAAACTCAGAAAAAGATTTCCTTAGAATTTAGAAATTCATGTTTGGTGGAGATTTTTTTCCTCTCTGAATTGGTGTTAATGTTGTTTGGTGTGGCCATGGATTCCTAATAGAAAATCAAAATTTCTTATTTGGTGAAACAATTCTTTGAAGAAAAATAACATAACATGTATATTATTTATTCAACATCAAATAATAATTTATTTTAAAGAAATAAAAAATGAAATAGTGTAGGGTTTTGGGTTGAAATGGAATAGAGTGAGGAAAAGAAGAAGAAGTTCTCTGAGGAAATCCATTTCCCATACCCCCCCATAGGAAACCCATATCCAGCATTAGCAAGAAAAATGCTAACAAGACAAGAAAGCGTTTCCGTGGGAATGATTCGCACTAAACGCATGAAAAATAGGTTTTCTGTGGAAAACCATCCACTTTTCTGCCGATAAGCGTGACACAAACCAAAGAATTATTAGTCAGGCTCCACGTACTTACTTCTGCTAACCTTATGTGTGATGGTTCCATGCTAAAAGTAGTTGTCTCTATGATCTATTCTTGCAGGCCCCCTTTGTTTAATCTAAGGAGCTCATAGTGAATGGATCTCGCAATATCACAAGTTGGCCAAAATATTCCACTCCAAGTAGAATATCTCAATTAATTATATGTAGAAAATAATATACATGATAATTCAGTAGTGAAGTGGCACGTCCAGAGGCACATTTGTATACATATTTTTCTATGGAAAAAGTGTGAAAAGTGGAAATACGTCTCCAATTGCTTCATCTTCTGAGAAGTTCCTAAATCAACCACAATAAAATCTCAAAACTAACTTATGAAGTTCTGAAATCCCTAAATTCTAAATTCTAAATTCTATTTGGACATTTGCATTTAAGAAATTCGAACAATATTTTCTAACAAGAATTTAAGGGTGACAATAGCCAATGGCAAGGTGGAAGGTGCTTGCGTTTTTTAAATAAAATTATATTTATATTATTATATTTGCAAAGAGGTGTGGCCCTTTTATTATCTTTTCATACTAAGTAGTTTCTTACTGAAGGGTTTGTTCTTATATATCCCTTCATTTAAATTTTTATATTTTTTTTTATATTTTGTTAAAGGGTGTGACCTTTCAAGTGTCTTGGAGAAAGCTATCAATGTTTTATATATATATATATAAGGACATCCCATTTGGTTTCTTAGTATGAAGGAAGAATTAGGATATTCATTTCTATATAACCCCTTATTTCTTATAATTGGCATTGAGCACATTTTGATTCAGTGTCTTCTTGGTGTGCATGCTGGTGGGTACATGTAGAGGATTGTAAATCTTAATCTAGGACAAGCTTTCCTGTGAGTCCACCATCATAGTGGGGTGTTCACTTTGATCTTTAAAGAAAAGCAACTCAAGTGGTGTGTCTTGCCTTGTCTCTTTTTTTAGTTTTTTACTTTTAATTGCACATTTCAAGGCCTTCTATAATTTTTCTAATAGGAGGTTCTCATTCTTGCAACTTAGAGGTTGTGGGTTTGGATCATATTATCAAAAGAAAAAGAAAAAAAGTTGAGGGTTTTAAAGTTTTTCGAACAAGAGTTTTTTAAAATTTTGATTACCATTAAATTCTCACTGAAAACAAGATGGACAAAAAAGGTATTTATGGCTCTTATATAGAGTTGTGTGTTGAAAATAGTTTTATTTAAACGTTGGAGTTGTGTGTTGTGGCAGCTCCATTTAGATAGTACTTATGTTGACCTTGACTTCATTGTCAATAAGGGCTCTGATGTTTTTATTTTATTTTATTTTACATCTATACATGAAGATCTTCTTATACGATTTGGAGAAATTTTCAAAGAAGTATATAACTTTTAACTAAAAGAGTACATTAAGATTTGAATATTTCAAAAAAGTATAATTTTTTTCTTTATTTCTTTAAATCAAGTCCTCTCCATAACTTTTTTAAACAAGATAAAAATAGCCTTATGAACTAAAACTAATATAAAGATCATATTATGAGCCTCATTGATCAAATATTGATGGTGCGGTATCTTCTTTGACCATTCAATTAGCTAGCTACGAGAATGCATAAATTGGTCTTTGCCTAAGTCTTAACTTGATTTTGATGATTATAATAACCATTGAATGAAACTAGTTTTCTACTCAATTGGAATCCATATAAACTCTACTTTTTAACCATCTTTGCATAAAAGGTAGCTCAAGTGGGCCCCACTAGGTTGTTTGGTTGGACTTGATCAATTCTATTAAATGATATATTAAAGAAAAAAAAAATCTGAAAAATGACATTAGGATATTTTTATCCTTTTTAATATTTTTTTTATATTGAGGACTTGATTGAAAGAAGTATAAAAAACTATTATACTCTTTTGAAATATTCAAATTTTGGTATAATTCTTTGCAAATAAGCTAAAAGTTTGATACAAACTTAAAGTTTTCCTTAAAATTTTCCTCCCTTGCATTAAACAATTGTGCATGGATCACGAGTGGCACTAATATCAAGTAGTCTTAATGTAAATCAACTTTTTCTAAAAGAAGCTCTGTTAACTTAGCCTTACAATGCCGATGATTAAGTAATTTGATTCCAAAGTAGCGATATATCATGATTTGGTTTTGTGGAGGGACCGCATTGGTCAATTTGGCTAGTTGGTGTAGTAGTCAATGTTTACTGCAGGTATGTTAAATTATAGTTCCTTTAAATCAAAGACCTTTCTGGTTTGATGTTGTGTGCTCTTTTCTTCTCACTCTTTCAAGTAAGAAAAAAGGGGAAGGAGTCTTGTCATAGTGGAACATTGATAGTGAATTAAAGGAGAGGCTTCACTTAAAAGAGATTCCCATCAAATTAGTGTACACAAATTAGATTGGACTTTATCTGAGTATACCACTTTCAACATACATTTTACAAAAAGTAGATCTGAGTTTATCTTCAGTGAGCACCAATCTATTGAGGAGCCTAATAGTCTATTGTTAGAGTAATTGGACTTAAGTGTGGTCCACATGACTACACCTTCAAGGTGGGCACACTTGGACGCCAAAAAACAAGACATTATGTGTTTTTTCTTTCTTTCCTTTCTTGATCAATAAGTTAAGCACTTAGAAAAGTTAAAGAGGCTTTCTAAGAGGTTTTTTTTTTTTTTTAACCATACTAAAGAGGCCTGGAATCCAAGAGAGTTTGCACACACACGAAAAGACAGTCCGTATAATGGGGGAAGAAGGCCCACGTAAAAGGAAAAAGGAGCCCGCACAAGCAAGGAAAAAATCTCACACAAGTGGAAACAGTTGGCATACAAATCCAAAAAAACTTTTGATATATTTTAAAATGTACCTTAAATGGAAGAAATCCCACACAAAAGGCTCAAGCTTGTGTCTTAAGTTTAGTCACAAAAATCTCCTCATTACAGACATCACTGGCCAAATCATAATTCACCCAAAGTGTGCTTTAAAAGGGAGATTTGGCAATGCATGGCCCACTTGTTACGATCACTCACATATTTGTCCCCAGCTGATATTAGATTGGGATTTCGAAAAGAGCCACAAAAGAGGATGGACTTGAACCAGTGGCCCCCTCTAAATAGCAGTAACCCAAATTTCCGATGACTGAGAAAAATCCATGGGTCAACAATAATAAATACAACGTCAGTGCACATGACGTCATACCATTTGATCTTTTGCACCTGTGGCTCATCAATGAGGTAGGTCATATGTTCCTTTCATTAAACTTGTATTACCGACAAGGCCACAGCCCCACATGAACATCATGATTCATGTGGCTCAAGTATCATCTAATCCTGTCAAATGGCAATGCAAATATCTTCGCCACATCATCAAATGATAAAAAAGTTCTGGAAAGTTCATAATGTTTGCCGTTTCACGTACGCACACAGTTATCTCAAGTAATATAAACTATAAAAGTTCGAATATCATTTTTACGAGAATTGTTATAAGGAAAATAACAATGATTAATAAAAACGAGTATCAACTCAAATATAGCTAACAAATGCACATGGAGATAACAAAAACAATAAAAATAAAAAACAAAATAATAGCAAGGGAAATAAAAATTACAAACTAAAAGAAAACAAGAAACTAGATAGCAAAGAGATATAAGTAGAATTATAAGAACTTAAGTGAGAACAAGGTTAGCAACATGTTAGTAATAAAATTAATGACAAAGAAAACTATCAAGGTTAATAATAAGAATAAATGAACAATGTTAGATAGATCAAATGCGTAAGTATGTGAAAACAGCAAGTGAAAGATCAAGATAAAAAGAAAATAGAAACATCCTTGGAAATCAGCTAATAACTAGTGAGTAAGATAGAGAATGAATGGATAGAGATGAAAATAATTGTGCTACAATTGTATAAAATCAAAAGGGGAATAAAAACAAACACATAGAAGGTAAGAACAAATAAGCTAATGGATATGATGGTGTGGATAGAGAAATGGAGTGTGATAATTAAAACAAGTGAATAAATGTGTGGGAATGTAAATACAATTAAGGTAAAGTAAGTAAAATAAGCAACAAGCAATACTAATGGATAGATTGAATCATTTAGAATCCACTAAGTGACACTAATTTAACACTAATGCTCTTCTATTTTCCAAAAAAAAAATACTCAAATCTAATGACAAATCAATGTTTAGATTTGGAAAATATAACTTTAAAGCTCTAAGATAGAAATTAACAATCTAATAGCTAAGACTTTCTTCTCTTCATAACAGAAAAGATTCCTAATGACTATCTATGAAAAGTAAGCATAAACCATCAAAAGATATTGAGTACTCCTAAGCATAATTTTTCAAACCTAAGCATAGATAGTAAAAAAAATGTTAAGATAGAAAATAAGCATAGAAGGTAGCACATTGCAATGAAGAAAAATATATTCTAGCATGTTAAGCACATAAACAAAGGGAATTAAGAGCATAAGCAAAATGAATAGTATTAACTTAGCTTCATCTAAAAGATCCAATCAAGGGATTAGTAACCCATTAGAGAAGACAAAGCTTTCATTACAATTTTTCAAATTTTACAAAGCTTTCCTCACTTTCTCTCTACAATTGCTCTCAATTACATGAATGACTTAAGTAAGGAGGAGGAGGCTCACCTTGCTTGTGTGTGTAATGCTTATAGCTCCCTTCCTTATACAAAAACATTTGCCTTGCTCTATTTTGGTTTCTTTCCAATGTGGGACTTCACAAGAATGAAAATATGAACATATGAATGTGATTCCCATGTGGTCTTACTTTGTCATTTCTTTATCCAATTGTCTTCCAAACTTATCCTTACTCTCTTTAACTCTTGAATCTCAAATAAATCTTCAATTAACACCTACAAAGAGAAATTAACATAATTGAGAGTATTTTAGAATATATTTTATGGAGGCTATTGGAACTCACAGAAATGCATACAAGTGGCAATTTATAATGGAAAGATATGAGCAAAGCATGATAGAGAGGAAATTTATTATTTTTCTACTAAAAATAGTATTTGAGTTCTTTTATCTTTGAAAAATCATAAAATAATGCTATGAAAGTATATCTTTTGTGAACCCATCACATAACAACCCAAAGCACATGATATGGTATCCTTTAATCATGCAGCAATCCTAATCAATAGTCATCTAAAAATATACTTATGGTTTTAAAGGAAATCGGATTAAGATGGTTTTTTTTCTCTTATAGAACGGCCGCACGTGGATGTTTTGGTGAGCATCTGTTGAAATCATTGCTCACTCAGCATACGCATCGAAAGGGTTGGAACATTGATGTTTTGTAGATTAGGATATTATTGGGAATGTTCTTTTATTAGGTTGATGAGATTAATGGTTATTTATTGTGGTTATGTTTCATGTCCAGGATAGAAGTCTGATTTTGCATGTTTACGTTCAATTTTCTATGTATAGGTGATTGTAATTCAGTTTAAGTAGAATACCACAGTTTCTGATAGGCTCATATCACTTTAATAGACAATGAAGATATTTGCATGCGGATATTTCTGCAAGGGATGTATCGTATGAGTTAAGACATGGTTAATAAATCTATTTATAGAGACATTCCATTGAGTAAAACCTTGGGTACAAGCTCAAAAAAGATATTGTGTTAAGATATGGTTTTAAACGATGGTTAATAGATGTGTTCGATTGCAATGAAAAAAACCAAAAGGTCATGGGTCACATATTTGTTCATAACAAATAATATTTCACTTTGTGTCGATCTTTTCTCTTTCTAAAAGAAACTATTTCAAAAACTATGTTGAAGGGAAATATAAATATATATTATAAATATGAAGGTCCTTCTCCCCTCTTTTTATTCTCGTAGTAGTATGAGAGTTATTCTCTTAGGAGTATTTTCATTATATATATATATATATATATATATCTCGTGGAATTTCATCTTTAATTGTTTTAAGGTTATTTTTTAATGTAAATATAATAATATATGGTATAATGCTGGTGAAAATGCAATTTGAATATATTTATAGTGTGTACTAAATTCATAAAGAATTGGCATCTTTCTTTCATAATCTAATCCTTGGGTTCCAAAACAAATAATTGTAATGCTTCCAATTACATGAAAGTGAACTTGAGTGTGGGTGGCAAATGTGGGTTGGTGGGGCCAGCTAATGTGTGGCTGTCAAAGATCAGTGACTAAATGATTTAAGTGCAGATTTACAGGGGATTTGAAAGCTGGAAAGTTCAGCACCTCTTCTTTTTTATTTAAACTGCTAACACTCTATCATATCATCCTTACAACAGTACCTCTTCCACATTGGTCAGCCCTAGCTTGGGATAGCATGCTTATCCCATGTCGGGGACCCACTTATGAATGGTCAAATCACTTAAAATTTGGACCACCCTTGCAGGCATTGTCCCAAACTTGTTCCAATTGGAATTGGAAACTTATCTCATGTAGAAATTGAAATTATATATTAGCTTAAAGCATGGGCATGAGACTTTGGGTATGTATAAACGTAAAATAAAAATTAGACCTATTGATATTAATAAGGGTCAAAATTCTAAAAATATAATTGCAAAATCAAAATAATGAGATTCTATGAAATTTAGTATAAATTAAGAAATTATACAAATTTAAAGTGGATGTCATCAAAATTGAAAGAAAAAGCATTTGTGGTACATTTGTAGGAATGGGTACCAAAAATCAAAAATAGAAAAAAAATTTCATCTCCCAATAATAATAACACATTTTCAATAAGTAAATAACAAAAATGATTTTAATATAATCAAAAATAGATATTTATCATTATTGATATATTTTTTTTGTATTTTAAAACTTGCTTTAAAAATACACTAATAAAAAATGGAGATGCTCCTGTGAGAGCAACTTTCACGATATTGTGAAAGTAAAGGCAGAGGCCCTTACATCCATATCCAATGCCAACGGCCTAAATATGAGGACCTCACCCATTACTTTCAACTTATCACGTGAGTTACTCTCATAAGAGCATCTCTTATTAAAAATATGCAAATGAATTACTTAAATGGAAGTCCTTTAGCAGTAAAATTTCACCGAAATAATAAAAAATGGGTTACTTTTGGAAAAAGAGAGGCTCACCATTAGACTAATAATGTAAAAAATGCTTGAATAAAATATTATAAAAAAATTAATTTTAAATGGTTCTGATTCCCTATGTTGGCCCCAAGCACTGACTAAAACATCATAAGCAAATTTAATTTAAACGGTTGAGATTCAAGTTCACTATGTTGGCCCCATTAAAAAAAAAATTGGAAGGGCCGGGAACAGATAACACACAACGTCAGCGGACTGCCTTCAACTAGCGTCATGGACATGACATCATGTACTTTCATCGTCGTGTCTCTTGCACATCAGTGCTGTGTGTGTGTGGTCAAGTCATGTGGCTCAAGCAAATATCTTCCCCACATCATGCAAATGATGGAAAGTTATACTCAGTACAACCAAAGGGGTTGTCGGTACAAATTCACAGTGATTATTTCGTTTTTTTGCTAGAATTTCTCTCTTGTTTTTCACACTTTCAAGAAAAACTCGTATTTGGTGTGAATGGAGATTGGTAAATAATCATATATTCATTAAAAGGGAAGAGAAACAAACAAAAATGAAAATCCAAAAATCTCATTTGTGCGGAGTTATTTATTCGGAATGGAAGTTTTGGATCTCTAGATTGGTCAACTCAATAGTCGAATAGCATCTAAAAATAATAAGATATGCAACGGAAATAAAATCAGAAAAGCACACACCACAAAGGACACAAAATATAACGTGGAAATCCCTAACCGGGTAAAAAACGACATCAAGCACTGTGAATCTTGCAATTATAAGACACTCACAGATCCCTCTCCAAATAATCATTACCTAAGGATTGTAGTTGCTTCTTTTGTAGCTACACATTTCCACAACTTCACACCGTTGATTGCAATATATTCAAATTGGCTTAACTCATCAAATCTTCTATGAAAAAAGATGATTTTCTACAAGGAAGTAGAGGAAACATCTTTCTAAATCAACTATGCAGCACAAGTCTTCAATAACATCTCTATTAGAAAAATTCTCTCAACTATGATCTCTAACTTAAAACTTTGAGAGCTGTGGTATTTCTTTAGGGCAGCCATATAGTCCTTTAATAGGCTTAGGGACGAGCTTACGGTTACCTAAGATAATTAGGAATAAAAAAGGTAGCTTGAAAGGAATTAGAAATTAATATACTTTTAATATTCGCAAGACATTGCCGCCTCATTCGTTCGAGCGGGTTAAGTGCGCTCGAGCGGGCCCATATTCTATTTGATCTGGGAATTTGGCACTTCTGACTCTTCCAAACTTTATTCTTTTAATTCTTTCAGTCTCAGCACTTCGTGTTCTTCCATACTTCTATCTTCAAGTTCTTTCAAATTCACAGTCCTTTTCTAAAAATAAAAAATACACCTTAATGGACTTAGAGTTTTGTTTAACCCATGAATTAGTCAACACTCAAGAACCTAACACAGACCCAACCATCAGATTTAAAAAATGTTCTTAGAAGAAGAAAGCGTTGCTATAGTGATTCCGTTTATTCTCTTCAAAAGATTAAAAATGGCTAATTAAGGAGTCAAATTTCAGTTGTTTATTCAATATACTTTTATGAACTTCTATGAGGTTCTAAATTACAAATTTCATGTCTTGGCTCCTCACGGATTTTGAGAAATGTATAAAAAATGGTGAATTCATGGATATAGTATAGTGTAAATGATATGATTCCTCTATGTTAGGCAAACATGGAGAGCGCTAATTCCCCTTTTCAAAAATCTCCACTGAGGATAGTCTGGTTAAGGGGAACCATTGAATCTCCCAATTTGGAGATTCCTCTCCAATTACCAAATGTGCCCTTAATATCACATCATTAGGGAGTTGATTTTTATTGGGTAGGCTTGCAATGGACTTTATAAATATTTGGACTAAAAATCGAATAAGAAGTTATTTTCATATTTTTGAAAACTCTTCCTCTAATGTACCATTGGACCCTTTTAGGACATGCCCTTCTAAGTGGATATATTTTTCTTTATTTACTTATGTGTGCATCAACTCGGTTCGGGTGAAAAATGACCTTTTATCATAGTGGTAAGGTGTCAATTCTTACGGGTTCGAATCTGGGCAACCACCTTCCCTCACTCAAGAGCTTGTCCTACTTCACCCGGGGTCTGCTTCCCTCACTCGAAACCCTAGCCCTCCTAAGTTGGGTACAAAAAAAAAAAAAAAAAAAAATAAAAGAAAAGTAAAAACAAATTCCTTTGCAAATGTTTCATATGGTGCAAGCTCAAATCTTTACATTTGAAGTAATCTTTGTCCTCTCATGTGTCTAAGGCCATTGGCCTCTCGACAACTACTTTGAGATTTTTTTTTTGCACTGTATAGAAATTTGACTTTTCTCAAAAGGTTTATAAAGTCCGAGGTAGTGAGATCAATCTTTACATATTAGTACCTCTTAAACTTGATTTCAATAGGGTGAAAACAGAAAAAAATGTCACTAAGAGCTGACTCCACTTCTTACAATCATATACCCTTGACCTACAATATTGTGAGTGAGAGACACACAGTCTACGGAATTTATATCATGATGAGAATTCGTTGGTGAATATATTCCTAAAGAAATTGTATAATGCATCAATTTACATGAAACTCATTGAATTCGCATCAATGGTCCTTACAATCTATGTGAGTTGGAGTTGGTATACCCTTAATTACCTGAAAAACCTGATAGGTCTTATCAAATCTTGGGGCCCTTTGTTTTAATATGTGGGATCCTGGTCTTTATTGAAATGTTCCCAATGAACCCACATCATTCAATTCCTTGATCTTTATTGAAATGTCCTCCAACTTTGGATCTAGCTCCTGTGATGCAGGGGCTCGTTGCTTAACCCCCCATAGATTGTGAGACCTCCATTTGAATTGGGTTTTCATAGGATTTGTTGCTCTACTTTGGTTGTTGTGGATGGCCAATCAGAAAATATGGGTTTTGGTGGAAACAAGTGAAGAAGACTAGATTTTAACTCGCATGTTGGCGTGTTTGGATATATGGTGATTTGAAGTATGGTGTAGTGAAGCATCAAATCAAGAGAGAATAAAATATAAAGGGTTATGATGGTGTTTTTTTTCTTTGTTATTTGGTATGGAATCTTTTTGACTTTTTGGATAAAAAAGTGTAGGTGTTTTTTTTCTTTGGTCTTTTACTGGAGAAAGGAGGTTGCTTTTTTTTACTTTTTTTTTTTTAAAGTTCGGAGGGAATTTTAAAATTGTGTGCTTTTGATATGATCCCTTGTCATTTCTTTTCTGAATTCACTTTACTTTCACTTAACTAGTTAATTGCCAAATATGAAGAGCAATTTCGTTGTTTCGACTCCAAGGGCTTCTAGTTTTAGATTCATGTAAAACGTTGCGCAGATGGTGGGTCTCATGTTTACATATGTTTTCTTGCATATTGCGTGTGGGGGAAACTTATCTCTCTCTCCCTCTCTCTCTCTCTCTCACTTAACTAGTTAATTGCTAAATGCAAAGAGCAATTTTGTTACTTCGACTTCAAGGGCTTCTAGTTTTAGATCCATGTAAAAACGTGGTGCAGATAGTGTGTTTCATGTTTATATATGTTTTCTTGCATATTGCATGTGGGGGAAACTTACGTGTCTCTCTCTCTCTCTCTATATATATATATATATATATCACTACTTACAATATGGATACCAATATCTTGTGGGTCAAAGGTAGGACTGTAAATAACTCTAAGGCAATTTAGTGATATTTTTGTGTCTTTTGTTATTAGCACATAAAAATAAAAAAAAATAATAAGTATTAATCCTGTAAAAAGTCTTTTTTTTTTCTGAGATTTACCCATTGTTAGCCTTAGTTGAAAACAGGTTCTATTGTCCATTAAAATTCTGTAGGCAGTCCATATAAAGTCAAAATTAATAAGTCATTCACAATGAAAATTGAGATGTCAAAATTATTAGCTGCCAGAAGATAAGAAATCTAAAGACCTGGGACTGGGAGTGCCATTGGGGCATTTCTCTTTTCACTGAAACAACAAATGAATTCGATAGTGTATAATTACATCTTTTTTTTTTTTTTCTTTGGGCTATCGTAGGGTTTCAAATCCTTTGGATTGGACTAATCCCTTCGGGCCTAAAGGGAAGCCGGGTGAACTCCTCAATAGCCCAAGTGTGGTAGTATAGTTTCGAACCTATAATCTATAGGTGCAAACCGTGGTCCTAAGCCAACTGAGTTACCCCTTGCACCGAGATAAGTATTGATGAGGGAGAGAAACAAAGAATACAAATAATTGTCATCCGACAAATAAAGAAAGAAAACACCACGAATAAAAGTGCTCCACCATGTAGGTATTTTTCTTGCATGGTCCACCTTGGGCCAATCATATCAAGTCTTCGAATCCGGTCCTCAGCTGTACATGCAAGCTAGCTGTATTCACAAATGACCATACGGAATTATTAAGCACCTGTGCTCTGTTTAGTAACCCCAGCTAAGGGGCTGGGGTCCCGTCAAACCCAAGCAGTGGGAGGGCCCTAGGGAGAGGAAATCATACCACAGACCCCTTTGTGACCTTAAAAATTCCTATATCACTTCCTCTTCCATCACCTCTAAAAACATCACTTGGTCTGTGTGTTTGTGTGATGTGTGTGATAGAGAGAGAGAGAGAGAGAGAGAGAGAGATGGCAAACCAGAGAGCCCATGTAGTAGTAGTCCCCTACCCATCTCAAGGCCACATAAACCCACTCCTCCAATTTGCCAAACGTCTCTCCTCCAAAGGGGTCAAAGCCACACTAGCCACCACCCACTACACAGTCGACACCATCCACGCCCAGGGTGTGACCATCGAGCCCATATCAGATGGGTTCGACCAGGGTGGCTTCTCACACGCCCCAAATGCCGACATCTACTTGGAAAATTTCAAAACCCATGGCTCTAGAACCCTCTCAGACCTCATCAAGAAACACAAAGACACAACCTCTCCAGTCACTTGTGTGATCTACGACTCTTTCCTCATATGGGCCTTGGACGTGGCTAGAGAACATGGCCTAGTGGGTGCGTCTTTCTTCACCAACTCGGCTACGGTCTGCTCGATCTTCTGCAGGGCCAGCCATGGGCATTTCGAGGTGCCTTTGGATCCCAAGCAGAGGCCCTTCTCATTTCCTGGCCTGCCTGTTTTGGAGTATGAGGACTTGCCTAACTTTTTGACTTCTGCAGAAGTTTATCCTGCTTATAAGAAGATGGTGTTTAACCAGTTTTCCAATGTCAGAGAGGCCGACTGGGTGTTTGGGAATACTTTTGAGCAGTTGGATGGCGAGGTGGGTTATACTATATCTCTCTCCCTCTCACTTTTTAATTTCCAGTACTTGATATAATTCTCAATGAGTAGCTCAGTTGGCTTATGACTACGGTTTGCATCAGGAGGTTGTAGGTTCGAAACTGCACTACACTGAGGCTACAGGGGAGTTTACCCGGCTTCCCTTTGGGCCCGGAGGGATTGATCCAACCCAAATAGTTGGAAATCCTCCGATAGCCGGAAAAAAAAAAAAAAAAAGGACTTGATCTATTTGTGTTAAGCCTTTGATCTATTTTTTATAAATGAACACCCATGGGGTTAATTGGGTTGGGTTTGATGGGTGACTCACCTTACCTTCTAGGGCCATTTTGGTAGAGTATAGGGTCATGTTCTACTAAGAGGTATCTATCACGCAATGGTAGAATATAGGGTCTATTCGAACGATTTATTCATATTTCTAGAACCATGTCAGCAATCCACCTTTCGCGAACACATATGGATCCAACTGTCGTAAGTTTTTGCTTGAACCCCTAATAGTTTTTGGCCCTGTAGATGACGGATGGTTTGGATTTCCATTGTGGGTCCCACAAAAGATTAAAAAGTTATTTTTAGGGTGTGAATTTCTTTGCAAATATCTCAGTATATTTGAGGACTCAATGGTTGAAAATCCATCTAAGAGTAGTTTTGGACCTTTTAAACATAATTAACAGTTCGGGTTATTATTATGGGATCATTGACTTTATTTGGAGGAATTTACTTTTGGATGAATTTAAAACGTTGACACGTGGATGAGCCTACACCTTTCGTATAGGAAATCACTTGACATTTGGTCGCCTTTCTTGGTGGGGCTTTTTTTGTCATAATCTAAATCATTCAAAATAAATACTTCCCTCTCATATT
Organism: Umbellularia californica; assembly: GCA_028538565.1. Taxonomy (NCBI): domain Eukaryota; kingdom Viridiplantae; phylum Streptophyta; class Magnoliopsida; order Laurales; family Lauraceae; genus Umbellularia; species Umbellularia californica. The sequence continues at coordinate 45,948,628 of JAPQWN010000009.1, forward strand.
ATATGTTGCTCCCCAAGTTTTATTCTAGTAAAAACTGGGCTTTATCATACAGTTGATCCCTGACTAAACCGGCTTAATCCCAAATGAAGTAAAGTTTTGCAAGACTTGCTTGAAGAAAGACAATTTATTTTGATTAGAGATATTAATGAGCAGGCCCAACAAGAAGTATCACCCATGGGCCATGGAGATACATATGCTCCCATGGTAAGAAACTCCATCCATTTAAGTTAACCACTCACTATCATCTGATGAATTGCAGAGAGTATGGGATCGCAGGTGGGCCCCACTGATTTATCCCCCATGGTCTATCCCCTGTTGATCATTTGGGTCCCCCCCACCCCCACAAAAAAAAAAAAAAAAAAAAAACCATCATCTGATGAATTGCAGAAAAGCTGTTTGTTGAATAGTGGGGGAATCCCATGATTCCCATCCCCTTCGGGGGAATCCCATGATTCCCATCCCCTTCTATTTCCAGAGAATAAGACAATGATGCAAACAGATGGTCGGTCAGTGTACTTTTGCCTGCGTTGGGTTGGTAACACTAAGCTGCCCTTTTACAGGCCCAGCCATTTCCAGCATTTTCCATGATGTGGAGAAAGAAACATTGCTTTTACCCAGAAAAAAAAAAAGGAAAGATTACTTTTGGGTTTTGACCCCCTTGGCCCATTTTTTTATTTATTTTTGTTTTATTATTATTTTTTGGCTAGCAGCATCATCAGTCATCACCATCAATGTTCTGCATTATGGTTTTTTTATTGCATTTGTGAGTTTTTCTTCCCCACTCAACTCTATTTACTATAATTCTTTACTTAATTTTATAATATATTATATTGTTATCTGTACCTGAATTTAAGAATAACCATTCCATTTCATTTTTTTTTTTTTTTTTTACTTTTGAAAATGGCCACCTTCCTTAATTTAAGAATCTAAAATGTTTTTTTTTTTTTTTTTTTTTTTGTGCTATGTTGGACTACTGGTTGAAGAGTGATACGGATTGCTCTCTAAAAGTGAGTTGAAGTGAAGTGTTAACACCTCTCAACCATGAGTGTGTTTAGCCTCTGATGATTATTTTGATGGAGAATTATAGACAATTCTTTTATAGATTGATGACTTATGGCATATTCTATCATAAATAGATGGTTAAATCTTGGAAATTAACTTTGATTTAGTTTTTCATTTTTATTTTTTTTATTTTTTTATTTTCTTTTGTGTTGACTCCCTTAGTTTAATCTAAACAAGGTTAGATTTGAAATAATTTTCATCCTACAAAAAAATTATGCCAGTTTTTCTTGTTGGTCCAAAACCAATCTATGGTAGTTTTTCAAGGGGGTTGGCTGGCTGATAATGTCAAACTTTATGGTGATTATATTGTAGAGATATGAGAAAAGTAAGGTGTTCACTTTTAATGTCAAACATAACTATTGGTGGTTTTTTGTAAATCTCCCTTTGATTTTTAATAATCTAAACAGTACTGCTAATTTCAATTAGGCACTGAAAGCAATCTCAAGCCTGTGGCCAGCAAAGTTGATAGGGCCAATGGTGCCATCATTCTACTTGGACGGCCGGATCAAGTGCGACAAAAGCTATGGGGCCCATCTCTGGACACCAGTAGTAAGCAAGTGCATGGATTGGCTGGATCAAAAGCCAGGTGGCTCCGTCGTATACGCGTCCTTTGGGAGCATGGCCCACATGCCCCCCAATCAGATGGAGGAAGTGGCATCTGCACTCAAGGAATGCAACAAGCACTTCATCTGGGTGGTGAAAGAATCAGAGCAGCCCAAGTTGCCAGACAAGTTCCTTCAATCCATAGATGATGACAAGGGCCTTGTGATCACATGGTGTTCCCAACTTGAGGTCCTGGCCCACAAGGCAGTGGGCTGCTTTGTAACACATTGTGGGTGGAACTCAACATTGGAGGCACTGAGCCTAGGTGTGCCCCTTGTGGCAGTACCCCAGTGGACTGACCAGCCCACAAATGCTAAGCAGGTGAGGGATGTTTGGGGTGTTGGAGTGAGAGCTAAGATGGATGAGGAGGGGATTGTAAGGAGAGAAGATATAAAACATTGCATCAGAGAGGTGATGGAAGGTAAAAAGGCAGAAGAAATTAAAAAGAATACCATCAAGTGGAAGAAATTGGCCAAGGATGCAATTGATGAAGGTGGGAGCTCAGATAAGAACATTGAAGACTTTGTAGGAATGTTGATGAAATGGAAGGGTGACGCAACTTTGTGTAATGGGCATGGCCAGACCTAATCATGAACTGATTTTATGTGGGTTTATTTTTATTTTTATTTTTATTTTTATGGGTCCAGAGAAGCCTTCTTTCTCATAAGGTCATTTATTGAGATGATGGGTGGGTTGGGCAAGTTGTAGGGTCTTGTTGAGTGATGATTGACAGGTCTTTTGATTTGATTGATAGGTCTCAAGTCTCAACCATTTGAACTGAAGGTGAGTTTGGGTGTGGTGAGTTTGTGATAATTGTTATGTGTCTCTGTATTTGTGATGATGATGTCCATCTAATTTTTTATCCCTTTAGTTTGGGTGGTGTGTGTTTTTTTGTGGGTGTATTTTTGGTTGGTAGGCCATTAAATTGAATCTAATGTTTTTTTTTTTTTTTTAAACCTCATTTTATTATTTCCTCAGATTTCCTTACTGGTATTCCTTTTAATTGAAGTATTCAAACCATAAAAAATAAATTGATCAGGGTTATTTTCTTCTAAATGTTGTGTAAAAGAAAAATCTTTGTTGAAACCCTTTAATTCCTGACACTTAGATAACCCAGTGAAAGTTTAAGTTTTACAGAATTTTAAGAGTGTTAGGATAGCAAGAATTTAAGAATTTTTGCCTAGAGAATTTCAAGACTTCCCAAGATCTTGTAAGAGACTCTGCTACTGAAACATCTCATCTAATCTTACAAGCTATATTTGGAATTCTAGAATTTTGAGAAATTTAAGGACTATTTCAAATGGAGCATTGAAACAAGTCAGCAAAAAGTTGTCTAACCTAATTAACCTTAAAAAAAACCCTTTCAAAAAAAAAAAGAAAAAAAAAAAAAAAAGAAGAAGAAGAAGCTGTCTAACAGGAATTTGAGATTTTCATACAAAGTTTCACTTATCAAACAGGCCCATATATATAGTCGCACATTGGGTGACCTTGTGATCCTCGATGTGGGGCCTAAAAAAAAAAATCAGCTTCAATGGATCATCCCATCATCTTCATCTTGGGCCTACAAGATTAACGGTGTCCAGTTGGATGGATCGGGGGATGTGTGTGGTCCAGCCGGACGAACCATCAGGTGGGTCTCACTATGGGCGCACACTTTGCACGCGGAGGATAATTTCTGTATACATGACCAATTAGTTCTGCAACAGTGCAATAACATACATGTCTGAAATTTTTGCCTATTTGTTCTCCATAATTTTTTTTTTTTGGTAACATTGTTCTCCATCAAAGCATTGAGTCATGAGTGACGCAAAGGAATAGCAGTGTGTGGTGATCAGAAAGTACGCGAAAAGAATTTGCTATGGCCTATAGCCACTTCTTTCTCCAGTGATTGAATTCATAGGAATTTGAGACTTCCTACTTTTATAAGTGATAAAAATGACCATAAAAGAATTGAATAAGAGAAAGATGAAAATGAATATCTAACCATCACCTTGAAAATCCTTGGGATCCCCGTAGTCCGTGGAGCTCATTTGATAATGAATTTCTATGTATTCAATGCGGAGTTGCAGACAAATAGGTCCCCAAAGTCACTTGGCTCGCTCACTCACCGGATGAGTGAGACAAGTGATATTCTCACTTACTGAAAATTTAAACCACTCGGCGAAGGACCAACACTTTATAGGACTAAGACTTGACCTAATTCTATGCAAGAGGACCGCATTCAATTGGATCAGTTTAGATTTTCAATAGATGGGCCCCATCGTGGATTTCCACTTGTATCACTCACCCAACTATTGAGAGCCCTAAGAGGATTTGAACTCACAGCTAAACCATCATTCTCTCTTTAAAAAATGAGAGAAAATACAAAGAGAAGGCATGCTTACTGTGAAAGTTTCATATAGCATGCTATTCTAAACTTGCTACAGGAACAACAGCTATGACAAAAAGATGACAGCTTAGACGACGACGACGACGACAACAAGAACATCATTAATGTAGAAATAATAGGGTCTTAGCTGATATTTAAGATGAATGGTATAATTCCTAAAACCAAATCCACTAACGCCAAAATAGGTGATAGTAAGGGCATATTTGTAGGAGCAGTATGATTCGTTTCAGAAAGGACCTCAGAATACATATATCTACACACTTATTGGAGAAGATTTTAAGATGAAAGAAAGTAGCATTTGTTAATAACAAGAAATATGAAAAGCATGAGCTTTTAGTGAACGACGGAACAATGTAATATCAAAGGATACTGATAACATTATACCTTTCTAGTAGCCAGTAGCCACATTGCTTTTCATAGGTTGTGAAGACCTTTAAGAAAGAACCCTTAAAAAGAGTCAAAAGAATAACATTTTAATTTTTTTTCCTACTACGGTATTTTAAGATGGGATTCTCATTTTATAACACCACAAGTCTATTGATGATGATAGTTGTTGACCCATCAGACCCCATGGCAATCACAATATTTTTGCAATCCTTAAATTCTTGATCTTTCTTGTTCTAATTTTTGGACCATTGCATATTTTCTCTTCTTGATCGTCTCTATAAGCCACCAATAATGGGTTTGTGATACTCCTGTCACAAGGCTTCAGATAATTCTCCACTCATTAAAGGGCTTATCAGGTAGGGCCAAAACCCTGTAGTTGAGAGAGAGAGAGAGAGAGAGAGAGAGAGTTGTGTTTTGAATTTGCTATCATATCCGAGCCACATCCCACATCAACCAAGCATCCAATCTGTCAATCTCTTAACTCTCCAAAGGCCTCACTAATCACTACTTTTTTCACTTAATAAAAGCGTATACAAGAATAGGGGTCTTCTAATCCTTAGAGATTTCTCCAAGCCTTCCCAAGGAGGGAGGGAGGGAGGGAGGGAGAGAGAGGTGTTGCTATCATATCCAAGTCACATCCCACATCCATCAAGCATCAAATCTGCCAATCTCTTAACTCTCCAAAGGCTTCAAGGGCCACACTAATCACTCCTTTGTCTTACCCAATCAAAGTGTATACAAGAATAGGGGTCCTCTAATATTCGGAGATTACTCCAAGCCATCCCGAGGAATATATCAGTGGGGTCCACCTTTGAAATCCAAATCGCTCAAAATCAAGTATTGTCACTACCCAAATTTCACTCTTTACAGAAATTTGGTTCACCATTAACTTGATCACATATAAAACACATTATTAAAATCTCATAGATTTTGTATTTTGATCATGTGTTTCCATGTAATTAATCCGACAAGGGGTCTACTCGATTAAAGAAATTTAACCCAGTGGCAATACACAGGGACACTGTTACTTCAAACATTTAACATAACCAAGATGGGGCCCACTAAAGCATGGCCTCAAATTTCAGATTCATACACAAATCCAACTAGGCCTGGTCAGGGTCGAGCCTCCTGTGGACACTGTTACTTCAAGCATTTAACATAACCAAGATGGGGCCCACTAAAGCATGGCCTCAAATTTCAGATTCATACACAAATCCAACTAGGCCTGGTCAAGGTCGAGCCCCCTGCCTACACTAAGGACCACCTCAAGCAGGCGGGTATTTTATTTGATTCTTGTTTCATGTTATCTGAGCTGGTATAACCCTTCACTCTTGGATGGTCCACTCTTTCTCTGCTAATAATACCATATACTGTTACGAATAAAAGGCCAAAAAGAAGAAGACGAAGAAAAAAAAAAAAGCCCTCAGCTCATAGAATTCAGTCAAGTTCATCATGTGAAGAAAGCCACACCATATGCAATTCAGGACTATTAAACCATCCAGTCTAACAATATATTCAAATTGAATGGGACCATCTAAAAAAATATACTTTTCAAGTTTTATTAATCTTTATAATTCAATTTAACAAAATGGAAAGACTCCAGTACTGTAGCATGCTTAGGTATTTGAATTTTCTTTCCTCAAGTAATTTTTACAGCAGCAGCCAATGTGTCCCTCTTTTGGCTCCCTACTCGTCCAAATAATTAAAAGGTTTATATCCCATGCCAAACGACTTTGAGGGCAGATATTATGATGAGTATGTTCATACACTTAGGCATTGAAGCGCAGACCTTCAGTATGCCCTCCATTTCCAAACACCTAGTTAATAAAATATACACTATATGCAAAGGCCCCTTCAATTTAACTCACCGGAAGATATGAAGTGAAAATAGAATGATAAGGTCTTGCATTTAGCCTCTCGCCTCAGCTGCCTCAACGTCGTCTGTTCGAGCACCCAATTTGACGATGTCTTCTACAAGAATCTTGCCTTCTGTTAAGACAATGGCAAGATCCAGTTAAAATGTCGATCACAGGAAAGGTCAGGCAGGGATAAAAAAAAAAGGTTTCAGAAAAATCGATAGGTCCCACCTCTATCTTTGGAAAGGTTGCTGATGAGTTCTTGGACTCCCTCTTTGCCTATGGTGTCTTTGAGGTACATGGCTGCAGCTGCTACTTCTTCTGGGGTTACTTTGCCATCATAATCCCTGCATATGAAAAGTAATTTCTCATGGGACTCTATTCCATTGACATCATTTGAAAATAGTTGAGTCACTATGAGGGAAAAAAATATTGTTCATACTAAAGGAATGCACACACGCACACAGAAACAACCGTACAGACTACAGACACATAACAAATGCATAAGATAAATAACAATACATATTGAAGCAAACTAAACCTACTCTAATGCTTATAAACACGTTTTCTTTCCTGTATACATGGGAAACTGTGTTCTTTCAAAAAACATTGGGGTTGAACCGGGCAAATTTTTGAAATTGGTGTCATATGAGTGCTGCACGTTCTTCCTTGAAAGGGCATTCGTTGAACATAATTATAAAAAAATATTAAATCATCATCATCATCAAAACCTATCACATTTATTTGGGGTCATCCTATGTGAGTTCCCCTTCTCCACTTGACCATATTAAAGGTCAATAAAACATACACACATACATGCAAACACGACCAGGTAAGCATGGTGCTCATCTAGGTAGGAAACTCCCCGAGGGGCTGACCTGATGCATGACAGTCATGATGGGTATAGGGAGAAAGGATGCATTGTAGAATAAGGATGGGCAAAAAGTCAGCCCAGTCACATCACTCTAACCCCTTGATTTACAGCCTCAAAAGTTCAATGGATGTAAAGATATTTTCTGTCTATCAATCTAATGGTAATTGGTAATAGGGTGAATGGGTGTCAGGTTGGGGCGAGAGCAATAACATGGGAGGGTACCGAGTGTGAAAGGCTACAGGATTGATCATTGGTTGCCCTAAATGAGAAGCAAGGGGCAACCTTGGCCATTACATGGGAGGGTACTGAGCAATGATCAAAATAGCAGTTGTTGCAGGCATAGCGGCTATACATAGCAATTTAGCAGTGTGAATCGAAAAGGTTTTTAAAATCTTTTGAAAAAATATGCAAAAAATCTAGAATATTGAAAAAAGTTAGAATCTAATGCATTTCTTTTTCCTATTATTATTAAGATTTGGGGTGTATCGGTCCCTTTAATGCATAGAAGTTCTGTATCACTGAATGATTATAAAAATTAAAAAGAACCAATATTAATCTAATTTTTCCCATGCATTCACCTTGGTTAGCTATACTAAGTTAGATCCTATTATGCATGTTTAAATTCATAATTCAAATAAGCAATTTAGTACAATTGTACATAACAAAGGATATATAAATTATAAAAATAATGCTTAAATAAAATTTAAAATTCAAATTTAAAGTTCAAACCGAATAACAAATTAACTGTCATCAAAACAAACAATGTATTTTGTTGAGTGTGGAGAAAAGAATACCTCCACCAAAAGAGGCATCCACCAGGATATACCTAGAGAAGAGCCATTGAGAGGAACTCTCTATATCGATTGCAATTCAGCGAGATCATTTTTTTTTTTTTTTTTTAACATATAAGGGTAGAAGAGTTGTATAAAAATGTTATTTGGAGAGAAAAAGAAAAGAAATAAGCCTTAATATGCATTTCAATTTTTTTTTGGAAAGTAGTAATCAGTCTTACTCCGTAGCAGTCCTGTAGTTGACCATGGTGGCCGCTATAGATGAGAGCAACGCTAAATACCATTTAGACCACTACACAAAATATAGCAGCTGCTATGTATCCATGGTACTTTGTGTGAAACTCTCTCTCTCTCTGAGACACGCGTGTGTGTGCGCACGCGTGCTGGTCATTAAATCTTGATCGAGAAAAATTGGACATGCACAGAAAAGGTCTCCAAGAAATTAATACCTGTCAAGTAGTCGCCAACGGTCTCCAATTTTTGCATCCACATCATCAATTTCCTTTTCAAGCTTTTGAAGCATGTCATCGACCTACAATGTATTAAAACATACAACTATAAATACTTGCAAATAAAATACAAAAATACTGAGAAAGCCCTGATATTAAATTAGGAAATGTACTTTCTTTCTTTGTTCTGCTTTCTTCTTTTTTGCTATCTTCCCTAGTGATAGAGGGCACATGGTCCAAGGAACACATCTAAAGAATATCAACTCTACCAACAGCTCACAAATTGGCTACTCCTGCCTTCTATGATACCTGGATACTTGTACAGGCCCCAAGTATCCGTATCGGACCGATATGACACTTGTATTGATACTTAATACTGCACCGATACTTCTAGGGTACAAGTTCAACATATCTTACTTGCCAAGTCCATTATTTTATATAGTTCTTTTAATTTGTTTACCTCTCAAAATAAAAAATGATAGAAAGGAATGTAAACATCGATAATTTCATTAATTTAAAAGTAATCTAAAGAAAATATTAGGACATCCGTATCTGTGTCCTAGATTTTCAAAAGTGCAAGGTCGTATCCATGATCCTTGTATCCGTGTACGTACCCGTATCTGTATCTGGGCATCATAGATTGCATTCCTATATAGTGAACTTTGATGTCCATAACCAGCTAACTAGGGGGGCTGAGATTCAGAATTTTTTTTATTAAAGTGATATCAATACGAAATGTTGAGAATTTATTTGTAATTTTTGGTCAATGGTTAAGAGTAAGTTTCATATATTTGGATTAGGTTAAATTGGAGTTATTTTAGGCTAGAGTTATGACATGAATAGTGATTATAATCACCCATTATGATATAATTACGTATCCTAGTATGGCTATGATAAGGTTTCCCATTATGACTATTAGGATTTAATTTCCTAGTTTAAGTTGATGTATTTGGTTGTTTCCTATAAATAGCCATTTGCTATTCACATTAATAGAGATCAAAGAATTGAGTCCGGATATACCCCCAAATTTTCAACTTGGTAGGTTTGATTTTAGGGTTAGAGTTAGATTCTTTTTTCTTTCTTTTTCCTTTTATTTTTTTCTTCTTTTAACTCAATTATTTCAAGCATAGTCTGAAAGCCTCCTCCCAATCAGTTAAGGACCTACTCCTTTTGCAATCACAAAATAGTGCATGAAATCCTAACAGGGCAGTAACGTATTTACCAAGACAGAGTTACGGTATTGCAAGATCGCATCAAGGCACATGTAGAGGGTTTCATTTCTTCCCAGTGTTGCACCATCATCTAGCTTTCATCCTCCATATTGAAAACAGGAAAAAAAAAAAAAAAAAAAGAGGGAAAGAGAAAGGAGAAGAAGAAGCTCTGCTTGCTTTTTGATAATGCTTATTCTACATCAAGGTCAAGTGCAAAGGAATCAACTCAAGGAGAGCTCATGCCTCACCATGTTCTCTTGTGACTGTTTCAATCAGAAATGCCCCAAAGATTTTAAAAATCGGCGATCCAAGTGATATCATTGTACTCTCTCTCTCTCTCTCAATACTGGAATATCTAATTTCTTTGAATCACCTTCACTGTTTCCTCCCCCTGATTGCATGTCTGTTTTGATGAGTTCTTGCTACACCTTCAGTAATCTTTGATGGAGAAGTTGATGCAAGTGCATCATTTTGTAGAACTGTTTCGTTTTTTGTGATCATGGAGCTTTGAAAGTTTTGCATGCTTATAGAATTGTTTTGATTTGTATGGTTGCGACTTGTGACTTTTGAGGGCTGTATCTAAATTCTAAACTCTATGGCTATGATGAATATTTGAAGCTTTGAACTTTATGGTTGTTGAATCTTATGGTTATGGGCCATAATGATTACTTTAATTTGTTAAGTTGACAAAATTATTATCATATCATACAAGCAATATTATGAGTTGATTTAGTAGAATAAACTACATGTATCAAATCATATTTTAAAATTTTGATTTTAATATTATATTTTCTACATATATATTTCTAGTTTTTATATTTTCCAAACTCCAAAACATTTCACTGAAATTCTGAAATATTTTGGTTTGGAGGCCAAACTGAAATGGGGTTCCCAACGAATTTCTCAACTATGCTAGTGATTCATCTACAATGAATTGAAGATGAACATTTAAACACCCTAAAAGCTTCTCTGATAACTAGTGCTCTCACCTCCTTCGTCTCCTGCTTCCACTAGGCCAACTTACCTTTGGATATTTTAATCTTCAAACGTACAGGAGGGGCCACTACTCTTTCTTGATTTCATTTGTGTTTCGTTACCACTAGTATTGTCGGGTATAAAACACTACAGAAGCATGAAAGATTGCTACTATTGAGTCTTGACTGCCTTCCTCAAGAATACATATTTTTTTTCAATTGAACTCGAGACATGATTCTCCATGGGTCTAAAGCATCCATTCATTTCTTTCCATATACTGATATACCTCATGAAATCGGTGTAGCAAGCACATCTCACATAATCTGACCTCTTCCTTCCTAAAGGAGTCTTTTTTTAACCCCAACACACTATGTTCTCTGCTAAGAAAAACACCTAACTTAAACCACATTGAGGGGAAGGTGGGACGATATCCCCTGAGCCATCACCAAATGGATGAAAGATGATCCATTCTTATTAAAATCCAAGGTATTGTATCCCATATCCTATGATTCATGTCAAATCTTTGGAGAAAAGATTCATCTCTATAAAAATAACCCATGTATAGTAAGTCTTAGGACTTGAGAGTGAATCTTATGATTCAGTACTAGCTTTATTGAATCTCACTCTGGGTTTATCGTACATTTTCTTTTTCCAGTTCTTTCTTCAAAAATCACTTTTTAACTTCAGGAGGCACATCCTAACCATTCATCAGAGCCTCGCCTCAACAATTTTGGGGTCGGCTACATGAATTCAGTTTCTTCCTAGTAATATTAATATTTTAAACATATTCCACTATTCACACATATCATTTATGACAGGTTTATATATGTTAATGATGCTTCTATGGACGGAAAATGGATGAATTATTATTATTTTTTTAATGGCATGGATGAATTATGAATAACTGCTTTTTCTTTCCTTTTTCTCATTTTTTTCAGTGTGTAAAGAACATACGATTCGCGATATAATTCAAGATTCAATTTGATTCAACCCCTAGAATGATTTTGAGATACAATTTTGGTTTCCAAAACAGAGATAATCCACTAATTTTTTGAACTTGTACATATCGATGAAATATTATCCACCGACTTTGAAACGTTTGCACAACCAGCACACCAAAGAAATCTCAAAGAAAGCCTCCTTTAATGGTAACACTATCCGCCTTGAAAAGTTTGTTTGCCCCTATGAACCAACAAAATAAATGACTGTTCTTTCGGAGGGGTAAATGATTGTTAGAATCCTGAATAATCTAGAACAAAAAGATGCTAAAGATATTTCCCTAACCACAGTACCACACATGTATGCAATATATCCAGTAGTAGTGGTTTTTTAGTCTCGAATACACACGCCTAAGAAGCAAAGTATCACCCTTTCCCAGTTCACACAGTGAACCTAATACCCTCCAGCAAGGAGCTTTCATTCTCAACTGGAGAAAACTTAAACAAACTAATTAACTTTCATACCTGAGACATTCCTTTCTCAACGTCTACTACGCAGCTCCCACCCACCTACAGTAGAACTACAATTTTTACAATACCACCTTCTTCTAAAGAGCATCTTTTCTGTATCAATATCCCTGCCATTTCCCAAGGTGGCCTCAGTTTCTAAACTGTATTATACTTCACGTCAAGCCACCATTTTTTTTACTACCTCCAACACCAAAAGATCAAACTTTTTTCACTTCCCTTCTTTCCCAATGTAAATTCCTTTTAGATCTTTTCCATTTTCTTAATAACTGAGAAAATTTTCGAAAAGTGAGACAAGAAAACTTGATAGTGCTTCCTCTATAAGGGTAATGACTGTGCCCAGCAAGCAACAGATAATTCACTTCCATGCGGGCAACTTTGGTTCAAATATTCCCACCGCCATATCCCACTGATGTGACTAAAATTAGCAAATTATGAACTGTGAAGCAATAAACCAGTTGAAATATGGAAGAACTTTCAAAGATAGAAATAATAATCATAATAATACTCGATGGGAACCTATACATAAGCAGCACAAGTTTTAGTACCCTGCAGAGAAGATTCTCTTGGCAATAGAAATTAGAGACCAAGCTATTAGATCATCTATGCTGTGGGTACATTCTTACGAGGCTAAGGCCAGGTGATTGAAATGGTAGGCACATGTAAGATGTGAAGACTAAATTTATTCTATGGCACTTCAAAGTGTTGTGAATGACATGCAGAAGTAATAAGGAGCTTGTTAACAATTTCCTTACCCTATCAATAAGAGCCGAAGAAACCCTGTTGCCTACAGAACTTTCAGATTCTTGGCCGCTCTCCTCCCTAGCAGCTCTGTATGCCTTCTTAGCCTCTTCTTCACCTTCCATTCCTTCTTTCTCTGCCATGCTATTATACAACTCTATCTGCAAAGGGCAAAATTATGGCACTCAAATTGCAGAAATCTCAGTACAATATAAAAAGATATAATTATATCAATATTTTATTAGGGATAGCAAGAAAAGAAAACATGTAGGAAAATTGTCTGTAAGTCATGAAAATTAAGATTTGCCAATCAGAGTTATGCACACACAAGGCAGTTGACAATTCTTTTGTGAAAAAAATTGGGGTCTTTCGAGAAAAAAATATGGTCACTCAACATGGCAGATTATAATGCCCATGCAGCATGGATATGGCAAGGAGACAAATTTACAATTAAAAATGAAGTACTGGACACGATATGACAGATATTTTGCCTGTTTTGAAGTATGTGAGTGTCATAGGTGGTAGAGCCACATTTATGAGACAACCAAACCAAAGACCCTTTGCCAAGGGGAAACTTACCTCTTTGTTAACGAGGCTCAAAAACGCTTCACGCTCCCTACTGACTGACTGCAAGCATTGGTTTAATAGTAAAGTTCATGGGTAGAGAGAATCGCTTCAAGGGATACTATTAAAAAGTAAAGGATAGAGAAAATAGGAATGGGAAGAATTTCAGTCCTTACAGAGGCTGAAGATAGAACAGCCAGAGCACGACTAATGTTGCACAACTGCTCTTGTTTCTCCATTATTTTTGCTCGTGCAAGGTCTTGTGCTTCTTTAGCAGTTGGAATAATCATCTCTTTCAAAGCCAAGTCCTCCAGATCCATCTCAGATTCTTTCTTGCGAGCTTGTTTGGCCTCTTCTTTATCTTCCTCAATCTGCAAAAAAAAAAAAAAAAAAGCTAGTTTCCCAGTTTCTGATGTACTAAAAATTTCAACAATCTTCAAAACTGAACTGGATGGTTGCTTTAATGGATACGTATGACACCCATGTAACATTCTAAATGGTAAACCACAGAATGGTAATCCACATTTTCTGCACATTAAATATCCAGGTAAAATCACCTTTACAGGGCACTAAGTTGAGTGGAATGAGCATACTCATAAGCAAAGACAATGTATGATCAAAAGATTACATATACCGTGGACATTAGTTAAGGGATGAGAATAAAAGAACTGCTCTTGGTAGAACAGTGGAACTACAGACAGAACCAACAACATGCATCAAGGATGTAAGTTCTAGATAATACCTTGATAAGTTCCTCTTGCATTTCAAGGTACTCCAATTTCCTCCTCCTCTCAGAAACAGAATCTTCAGAAGGTAGAGCAGTTATGCCCACAGTGTCCACAACCTCATCTGGCAGAGAAGATAATGTAGCCTGAACAGCCTCCTCAGGCCTCATCTTTCCAGACACATTGAAGGCTCTGGCAAAAGGGTATTATATCAACATGAAGAAAGTTAAATGCAGAATAATGTTTAGAAGCCAGATGCAAGATGATGAGACCTAATTACCTGGAGAGGATCAGGAGTGAAGATGGCACAGAATGGTTAAGGGACAGGTCTAACCAGTCGCGAAGCTGCAAACAGAAACCGTTCATCAAATGACAAGAACCAGGACAAACCTTCTGTGGTATTAACCAAAGGTAGCTATCCAAGTTTCTTCGAGTTTTGTTCTATTTACTGCTAAGGAAGCATAAGCATGCCAATAGAGTGGAGAAGAAATTAACTTCATGCCTGTGCATGCTATACAAAGTGATTACTCTCTGATTGTTTTGTAGGTGCCATGCTTTATTTAGACTGCTTTTAAGGTTCTATTGGAATAGATAAATAAATTGTTTGAACACATCCATGTACTGACCCTATGTTCAATGCTTTCAAACTAATTATGCAACAGAACATTGGAAATCAACCGTCGCTGATAAAACATTTAAAAAAAAAATCCTCATGAGTGGCAAGGAAGAAAGATCTCTCAGTGGGCCCCCCCGCCAACCAAGGCATCAGCATAGCTGACACAATGTGGGATCTTCCCAAGAAATCATCTTTTGCCTACTCCCAACAGCAACTTTATAACATTATTCTCTCAAAAAAATATCGTTCTCGATCAAAAGAAATTATTTGTTGGTGGAAGTTAACTTAAAACTTAAGTAAACCTGTTGGCGCGTTTCTTCAACTGAAAGCAGTCCCAGCTTCCCACGGTCCCTACATGCTTGGCGAAGTTCAGCTTCTGAGAGTGACTCAATTCCCTCAGCCTGGATCATCCTATCATCATTCTTGATCCTAACCAAATCATATAATTTGCATTTCAGTATGATCATTAGCAACCAATCTCTAGCCTCGGTGTGAAAATTAATACAAAGTAGCAAGGGAAACAATACAACTTGAGTAGGTGTTGATAGAAAAACAGAAGTAAACACATAAGGAAATTCTGATACTAACATGAAGAAAATTTATCAAAAGAAACAATCCTTAATTGTATACATGATAAAGCAAACACTTCCCACTTTTGAACCATGTCAACCCAAAAAAAAAAAAAAAAGAATCACCGGCACGATCATGCAAAATATATTGGGTTGATATTGAGTGTTCCATCACGTCAATAGGCAACCAAAAAGGCAAATCACTCTCTTTCTAAAATACCAGCTAGAAGAGCAAAGCTTGAAACAATATATGGCAGATGATAAGACCCTATAAGGCAGACAATAAGACCCATTATATTCAAAACGAAAACTTGGCTCCGAACTGTTTGCAACATTCAAAGTTGCAAAACATTTTTTGAGGGGTTAACGTTAATGCATGCAAAACACTAGTACGGATGGAATTGGAAGGTCTAACATGGATTAGGGCTTGAAATAAAAGCAGTGGAAACTGATGATCTTGATCATCTATTTGAGGGCTCCAAAGTTGATCAGTTCTATAACTGAAAATATGCCCATTAAATTTTGGGGCCCTTAAATGGATGGTTATGTTCATCAGATCATACTGGCAGTTAGCCTAACTTTTATCCACGCCTGGCATTAAAATGTGAAACGTTTTGACTGGACAATGCATTGTAAGAATGCTGCAGTTGAGATTAAGAAGGTACATAGCATTTGGAGATTCCTGTATTAAAATGTCTTTTGATGATAATTGTAAGTGGGGCTTTATCTTTTCCTTGTTTCCACACCTTTTTATATTGGGTTTTGCTATGCTGCTTTCTTTGTGCCACTTTCCTCTTCTGTATGAATTTATCTCCTTTTCCATAAAGTTAGTTTTGCTTGATAAGGAAGCTAAATATCAAATTAAAATATATAAACACGGAGTCTAGCATAAGAAACAAAATGTATGCTCTTGCTTCACTGTCCCATCAATCCTCTTAAAGCAATAAAGTTCAATGGAAACTTATAGACAACATTATACAGTATGATAACAATGCAGGCCGCTAGGCCATTGGATGCCAGAACATTGGTCAATCAGTCATATGCCATTATTTACAATAACCATGGAATAGATGCAAGAAAACACATTTTCTGCAAACCATGGCTTTCAGCCAGATAAAAGCATGGTCTGGTGATGCAATGCCACAAACTAAACCTTGGAACAGCATACAAATAGTGCCAAATCTTTTGCACCAAGAACTTACTACAGAAGTTTGATTCGCCGATTTTAGAATGCACTGGATCAACTCTGAGAATCCCTTGATTAATTTAAGGAATGAGAACCAACAATCATTGGGTCATTAATAACCAAAAACATGGTGAAATGAAAAGGGAAGTGATTTAAAGTAACAAGAGGACACTGTCAAACAATAAAAGTCACAAAATAGAACAAATACAAGAACACAATCCACAAGAATGAAGGCTTGCGACAAAACTGTCCATAAATCAAAGATCTTGAACATTCCCTAAAAAATATAAATTAAAAAACCCTAATTTATTGAAAAGAATCTGCCCAAGGTTTACAAAGTGCGTAGCTTTAATCTAGAAGATCCTAAAAACAAATTTTCTTGCAGTGAACACTAGAAAATTCTTACCATGCCAGCCTTTTCCGAAGCATATAGCGTAAATATGCATCTGTTCCGTAAGGGCTGATTCCCATGTATTTGCACATATTAACCAACCTAGGCCTGCCGGAAGCAGAAAATTACCAATGATTAGTGGAATGCAGCTTAAGTACAGGTAGGAAATGTCAAGGTCGAGCACTAATACCAAAGTGATCAGATTAATCCCAACCTGCTAATATTGTCAAGCGTCAACTCATCATTGAACAACTTTGCAAAGCCTAAAATTTCATCATTGGAAACACGGGCACCGGTTCTGACCTGTTTGCAAATTCCAATATCAAAGCATTGATAGTCATCAAAGCATTTATGAAAGCAAAAGATGGAGATAAGCAACAATCTTTACGAAATGATTTAAGAAATGACAAAATATAATCAAGACCCTCTAAAGAACGAAAGAAAAAGAAGAACAAAATATAGTCAAGACAAATAAATAATGTAATGGTATTTACCTTGTTTAAAAATTCATCAAGATCTTCTGCTGTCTTTTTAAGTTCTCCACTTCGTGAGATTTGAACTTCCTTTGCCATTTCTTTGACTGTGTCCTGCAGAAACTTTGCATACTCTATTCTTGCATTAAGACGCCTTTTCAGTGCTTCCTACAGGTTAAGCATCAGAAATTTGGCAGTGAGACAATGATTGAACTTGTGAAAAGAAACTATACAATAAAACTCAAGCGAAAACACCCATACTTAATATACAGCATGCATATTAAGGATAAGTAGGTTACAGACCGAATGTGAGTGGCTAAGTCTATGCATTCTTCAGTCAGCATACATTCTAGTTACAAGTAATTCTATAAGCTTAAATTATACTGGAATGTTGCAAGATCAGACATCTTTCAATCCACTTGAAGATGTTAGGGGCCGAATGCAAACAACAGTGTAATAAGTGATTCAGTGAAAAAATAAAGTAGTTGGCACCTGTTCTTTCATCTTGTCCTGGAAAGTAGATGGCAACATATTGGGAAATAACTTCAGGAACACCGGCAACAAGAACTCCATGAAAGGAACTATGATAAAAACTGCAAAAGGGACTAGCCTGAAAATGTCAGCTGTGGTGCGTGTCAGTTGTTGACGCTCCCTCCTAGATAGATTTCTTCCGCTTGCAAGTTTCAACAGTAATCTCGAGCAAATTCTCACATCAGCCCAAAGTAATTTTGTGCCAAGCCAATAGTGTTGCAAAGTAGACACAAATTCATCTTTCCAGTGATGCAACTTCTTGGCCCAATCCTCCCTGGTACAGAAGGAAAGAAAAAGGTATCACTGTAGTGACAAGTAAAATCACAATGGATTAAAATTCCAAAAACCAAGAATAATTAACAATAACCTGCTCATAAAAGCAACAGCTCTCAAAGCCAGTCCAATACCCGAAAGCTGAGCCCAGAATTTCTGTACAACAGATTTAGCAGCCTTCTGAGATTCTTGCAACTGCTTAGCTTTTGCTTTAGATTTAACAGAACTTAGACCTTCAACTGCCTGATCGCATTCCTCTGGTGATGCTTCCTTTAGATGTTTCCGATTATGTTCTTCATTATCATCATCCCCATCCATTTCAGGTTGGCGGGCTGTGGCTGTTGATGCATAACGTAATGACTGCGACATCCACCTGATTCCCACTGGGGCAATGATCTCTGCCCTTGCATTTCTATGACCAGCTGCAGCTATATATCGGCCACAAGAATTTTGCGTAAGCAATTCAATTTGCAAAGAACCCAACAATTTTCCTTTAGTAATTAGACTTCCATCTTTCTCCTTTCCACCATCAGCATCTACAGGAGGGCGACCAATACCCCAGTTTGAGGACTGTGAATCCATTTCATGACTCGATCCCCGTTTCTCAAAACTTGAAAGACGTTGAATTGAGAAAGCGGGCATGTTCGGGTGATCTAGGAGTAACTTCTTCCTTCTGAAAATTGCTCGTGATGCCATTTTTCAAATATCCCCTGCTTCCAAAAATGAAAACTATGGTAATATCTCTTGCACACCCATTGAAAATAAGCAAGTAAGAAAAAAGAGTAACCGATTACCCACAGCTAAAAAAAAAAAAATGTTCCTTCGGAAAACCACTACCTAACCCGCCGCTATTAGGTGAGGATAAGGGTGTGTCAGTGTCACCCATTAATCCTACCCATATTGCCATCCCTACTCACAGTTAATCTGACCCAGAGTTTACTTAATTCCCCAATTCCTTCTAGCAATTCCTTAACATTTTCTGGTTCCTTGCATCACTTATCTACTTATTTCCACTTAAATGCCATGCCTTATATCCTATAAACTCTGTCTCTCTAAAATAAAAGAATGCGATGCTTTGTATCATATCAAACCCATGAAGGATTACACATGAAGAAAACTATCAGATACAATACAATACGATAGAACGCCGATTTTGAAGTATCTGGATACCAGATACAATAGTCTATATCATTTCCCTTTCCAAAATTCTAGCACACCCATGGAACATAGATAACTTCTTATTTCCGAATCAATCAAAACAACATTTCTACTATCTCCCCAAAGGAGAAAACGCCACAGCTAGTTAAAAAAAAAACACCCAACTTTCTCGCAAATATACACTTGTTTTGAGCATTGCAGGTAATCGCAATTACAGGTAATCAGAGTTTCATGTGTTGTTAGGATCCAGAATGACAAAAACAAAGAGAAAAACACATTACAAAAACTTACCTCGAAATGCAGTGTTTTCGTTCTAGAAGTTTCGGGTTAGGGTTTCGATCAGCGATCGAGAAGAGATAGAAAAAGAAGATGAATGAATCCGTCGGAATAAGCAACCCGAAGCTGATATTGGAATGGATTGTCGATTTTGGGCCGATAGAAAGTGAGATTTCTAGGGTTTACAGAAGAGGAAAGAAAGTGAACAATCGAAGAGTAGTAATGGCGGCTAAGATACGGAATTGAAAGTCGCGGTCGCGGGTAAATGTGTGTGAGAGAGAGAGAGAGAGACAGAGTCAAGAACTATCAAACCAGTGTGTGTTTCCCACCCACCCTTTTGTATATATAGTATGTGCTGCTGCTGCGTTTGAAACATGTACATATAAATCATAATAGGGATTAGGGAGACGGTGGCATGACTTGTCAAGTAAGTTAAACATCTCTGCTGACCTAATTATGTGACACTTTTTCTTTGGTAAAAAGTTATGTGAAAGTACCCAACTTTCCTAGTAAGGGGCATGTTTGTTTAATTAATTTCCGCGGAAAAAATCCACCTTTTTTAGGTGGAAAAGTAAATATTTTGATGTTTAGTGCGGCAGCTTTTCACGGGTATTAAAATTCGTGGGACCAACATTTTCCTCAAAAAGTTTGGAATTAAAAGTCCAATAGGGGGTTCGGATTTCACTTTCATGGAAAATTCTTTGCCCGTTTTACAAGCCCTCTGTTCCTCCCTGCTTCCTTGAAAGCAGACGAAAAAAATTTATGGCGAAAAAAAAAAAAAAAAAAAAAAAAAAAAAAAACTCCTTTAACATTGCACCAAGCCTTTGTTCAACTTCTCTGTTGTCCAAGCCATCAGAAACACCTGTGGTTGGACCAAATGTTCTTAGGAAGGTCAGATTCTTCTTCCCCGCTTCCCCTTCCCCTCCTTGTTCGTGGTGCAACTTGCAAAACCCATTGAAGACCTCTCCTCCTTTCCATGCTTGCAATGTACAAAACCCATTAAAGAGACCCTCTACAGGGGTTTGATGTTTGATTATGGTTCAAGGCCTTCTCCATCTCTCTGCTGTCGATGAACTATCTAAGGATAATCAAAGGTGGGTCATTTCTCGGTTTGATGTTTGCTATGGTTTTGTATCAAACAATGATGTTTCTATTAGACAATCCATAGTGGGCCATTCCAAGGTAGTTTTATTTTCTTTGCATGTGATTTTATTTTTCTCTGCAATTGCAACCTCATCACATTATTTCTCTGCAATTTTTTTTTTCAATTTTGATTGGTGTGATCTCTCTACAACCTCATCACATGGATTGATTTATTGGGATTTTGTTTTGTGTTTTTCTTAGATCAGTTGATGAGCATTTCTTCTTTGCCCGCCACTCATACTATTTGATGTTGGGGGTCATCGGTTTTCACTAGGTTTCCACAACTGCACCAAACAAAAAAAAATTACCATTTCATTGAAGAAATCTTTTTCGCACCAAACATAGATTTGATATTTCAGTGGAAATTATCTTCTATGGCATCTATCTTCCATAAATTTTGCTGATGTGGCAATTTTATTTTTCCGCATAAAAGGCCTTTATATAAACATGCCCTAAAAAGTTTTTACATCTCTACTGACCCAATTATGTGACACTTTGGACTGCCCATAGAGGGTGCATTTGTACCACAAAAGGATTATGTTAAGAAAGGAAAGTTAATATGATTTTTGCTGGTTGCCCTATTGTTTTGGTGCCATGCATCACAATTGTTTTTTTAGAAAAGACAAAATGAATTGGCTTTGTTTGATAAAGAAGATTCCGAAATTTCTATGGGAGGGCTAGGAATGTAAGATTCCTCTCTTCAATGGAAATAGAAATCCTTAGAGTTGGAAATCTCTTGTTGCACAAACAAGTTCTAAAATAGATGACAAAGGATATTGAGAAGTCTTGTTTGGGGATGTTTGAATTCCTCATAGCTTGTCTGGTCATGGCTTATTTGTTTGTAAGAATTATGAGAGTTCTTGTTGGGTTTATATGAATTCTGCAAATGTTGTCGCCTCCCTGATTTACATATGCTTTAGCATAATGTAGGGCTTGTTTGGTTAGAGAAGTTTCTAGAATTCTTAGCTGGGAAATTTATGATATAAATGTTAACCCCTCGGGTGATTTCATGATGCTTGAGTACAACCCAACATTTTAAGAAGCTAAGGGCCTTTTTGGCATCGTTCTCGTGTTGTTTCCAATTTTGTGCTCGGATTAGGTTGTGTTGAGATCAGGTTGTGTCGAGTCTATACTCTACAGAACTTGTTTGGCAACATTATATTAAATTACTCTACTAAAAATATGTTGTACGGAACTTATTTGGTAACATTATAAAAGTCTTGCTCCAAGGAGCAAACATAAGATTTACAATGTGGGATCCCACCTTTTATTGTTTGCAGTAATATTATTATCATACATAGGAACCACTTGTAGAAGTTACAATGTGGTACCCGCCTTTAAAAATTAGAACATGGAACCCATATCCATTGGGTTTATAATGTAGGCCCACCTTTATAAGAATTATAATGTGGGCCAACTTTTTATAAATGTAAATATGAGATCCACTTTTAGAAATTAGAATATGGGCTTACATTCGTAGGATTTACAATGTGGGTCCACCTTTCGTAAACGAGACTATGTGACCCATATTTATGAATTACAAAGTGGAGCCACATTTATTTATAATTGTAGACACATGGTCAACCTTTAGAAATTAGAATGTGATGCCCACCTTTATAGGAATTATAATGTTGGGACGTACTTCTTATTAATTGTGAACACGGGACCCACCTTTAAAAAATTACAAAGTGGTACCCATATTTAGAAATCCAAACATGGGGCCATCATTAAAATGTGGGGCCATACTTTTTATTAATTGTGAACACTGGACCCACATTTAAAAAGTTACAATGTGGTACCCACATTTAGAAATCCAAACATGGGGCCACCATTAAAATATGATTGTGGACATGGAACCCACCTAGAGAAATTACAATGTGATGCCTACCTTTATAAACGATTTATAATGTGGTCCCACCATTATAGAATTATAATAGGGGCCTACCTTTTGTGATTGTGATCATGTGACCCACCTTTAGGAATTATAAAGTGGGGCTACTTGCTTTGGGATTGTGTACGTGGGGCCAACATTTAGGATAAGTGAGAGTATTTAGAATCTTCGAATGATGTTTTTTAAAAAGCAAGAGATAAGAAAAAAAAAACAATTGTTGCAGCAAGTTGTTTCTTTAAAAAAAAATAAAGTTTTTCTATTCCAACTTTCTTATGCTGGTGAGTTAAGATTTTGAGGTTCCTACCAATGAGAACAAAATTCAGAACAATCATTTACACATACCCAAACATGTTTTCTACAGCCTTATCTCGTGGGAATATGAGAACATCCAAATGGCACTATGCCAAACTCACCCTAAAATTCTGATAATTTTAAAAGCCAAAAGTAGCTTTTTAGGAGGTTGGTTTTTATAATTCAAGCATTCAAGCGAAGAATTCCAAATGCTGAACTTAAGAAACTCCTAACGCATACAATTTTCATGAGAAATACCTTCAAACTAATAGGCCAATGTCGAAAAGCGTGAGATGCTTCATTAGTAAGTGGCATCACTTCTCAGTTCTCACCTACAGCCCGCGAAGGACAACAGTACAAGCATACTCAAGCGGAGCATACACAATGCCTAGAAGACAACACCAAGGATGGCCCCTCAGGTGATAGATTATGACAATTTACTTTTCTCTCCCATGTAAGCCAAAAAAGAAATATGGCCCACACCATTTTGGGAAATGGAATTATGAGGATTCTACAAGCCAAAAATGAAATTTTAGAAAGTTGGTTTTATGAATTCTCAAGATTCAAACAAGAATTTCAAAGTTAATAGAGGACAACTGTAACTAATATAAGGAATTTCTACCATAGGGAGTTCTTGTAAAAAATATCTTTAAACAAACATGCCCTTAGAAAATACCTAAGAATTAGTGTATGGGGACATCTAAGAATTCAAAATATCATTCTCCAACTAGAATCTCAAATGTTCAAGGGCCCCAAAGGCCAATTTATTTACAGGAAGTCTAAGAATTCTTGTTGGGGGGTTTTACAAGTTGCACAAATGCTGCCCTTACTTGGTTCCACAATTGTTCAAGTACAATGTGCATTTTGGAAATTGAAATTTTAAGAATCCTATAGGCCAAAAGTGACATTTCGCATGATTGGTCTTATGAGTGGTCTTATGAGTTCTCAGCATTTAGATAGAGTATTCAAGTTTTTTGGGGCGTTAGAAGCCATCATTATTTTCCGAAATTCCGAACTCAGAGAATCCCCATAATAAATATGGAGAGATTTTGAATAAGGCCTTAAGTTTTTTGCCTTATTTCAAAAAAGGATATAAGTTTTAAAACTTTTTAAATTAGTCCCTACGTTTTCTATGAAGCTTTCAATTAAAGACATTTGTCCATTTAAAAGTATTTTCTCGTGACTTTTTCCCTTAAAAATTTTTAACTGCCCAAATTACCTTTCATTGAAATAAAACACTCCTTCACTTCCCCTATTTATTCTCTTCATTTTCCTCACCAGCATCCTTATAGCGATCAAGGAAAACTAGCATCTCCATGATGATCAGCTGAAGGTAGCGGTTGTCGAAACCATGTCATGGTTTTAAATGAGGATACTTTGGCATCCTCATAGCGATTGAAGACAACTAGCATCTCCATGGCGATCGGCAAAATGTAGTGGCTGTTGGAACTATTTCATGGCTTTAAATGAGGGTACTTTGGATTTTGTTAAAAAGATCGAGGGAAGAAATTGACAAAAAATGCCATTAAATGGCCAGATGTCCTTAATTGAAAACTTAGGGGAAAAAAGCAGTATACCTACCTGTACTTTGGCCTTTTTGCAAAGTGCCCCCTTGTACCTTAGTATTTTGGACTAAACATACCTGTAGTTTTAGTTGACATGCAAATACAAATGGCCGTGACGGAATATAGGAAATGGCGATTTTACCCCTCCATATATCCGTTTTACTCTTCGCGATTTTTTCTCATTTTCCCCTTTTTCGCTTGTGGTTAGGGTTCATCTTCGCTGGCGATTTTGGGCGAAACCGCCCTTCCTTCCTTGTGATCAACAGATCCCTTAAGAAAAACAATAGATCCAGGCACGAAAGACCATAGCGGTTTCAGAGGTATGATCTCATACCCTTAATCATGTATATTTTGATGCATGTGGTGGTTCTAAGCCTTGCCGATGATTTAGGGTTTAGGATTTTGAACAAACATCCTAATTTCATTGCTCTACGTCCATGTATTTTACAGTTGTTTGAGGGTTTGTCCGACGTCCATGATTAATGTGAAGTTTGAATTTCCTTGTCTCATATAGTGAATGTCTCATATAGAAAAGTGTAGGATCTTTCGCTGTAAAAAATGGTCCCCTCTTGAAAAAATCTGTTTCTTTTGTTTATTGTTTTTGTTTGAATGTTGGTGGAATAGAAACCCCACCTGTTTGCTACTTGTAAGATATCCATGGTGGCAGTCACACATGGAGGGGACTACAGTCACACCTTGTGGGATATCCATTTGATCTAGAGGTAAACTTCGGGAGAGAATTGTTGTACAACATCTATTTGATATATAATGGACTCAACATCCATTTGATACATAATGGACCCAACATCCATTTGATACAACTGACCATGGCTTAATATATTATTCTTCTTTTAAAGTATTTCAACAGATTTGGGCGCAGAACACAAGTGTATTCAAAAAATGTAATCCTAATAATGATATCAGTTTCAACTTTGGAATATATCAAGTTGCGCTGACGAAAAATGTTGCCTCCACCAACTTCAATGACAAATACTTTTATTCCCTTTGGTGGGGTTTACAGCAATTTTGGTACGTACTACACGCACCATGAATTTCATACATTCATTTTAGAGATTGCACTTATTTTGTGCTAATACCAATGGTGGTCAAATCATAGGAAGTAAAAGAAAAACCATTTGTTTTAATTATCAGATAGTACTCTTTGCTTTGAGTACTTGTGTTGTGTCCGGCCATCTCTGGGCTTCTGTTGCAGCCAACTTATGACAGTGTATGTATTGCCACATCCCAGTCATTGAACATTGGCCCCGATGTCTAGAATAGCTGGGTCTGTCATCTTTAAAGTGGGTCCAACTGAGTGTTATCAGGTTGTATCAACAAGTCTAATTAAGATTGTTGAATTTCTCAGCCCTTAATATTGTTCATCTGACTTTTACATGTTTGGGAGCTCACTTGATGAATGGAGCTACATCATTGTTAAGGCAAACCCATATGTGCAGTGGGGCCTTCCCACCTTTTGCATAGCTTGCAGATGGTGTAGCAAAACACTAGGTTTAAATTGTATATGTCTTGCAGATGGTGTAGCAAAACACTAGGTTTAAATTGTATGTGTGGCTTCATGTGGGTATGTATATGGTTGATTTGTGGGTCGAAAAATGGGTGTCTTGCAGATGGTGTAACAACACACTAGGTTTAAATTGTATGTGTGGCTTCATGTGGGTATGTATATGGTTGATTTGTGGGTTGAAAAATGGTCTCATTGTCTATTGTTTCTAGATAACCTGTCTCTTATCTTATAAATCATATGGTTTTGTCATACATGGATTTTTCTTTGTTATTGTACATGAATTTGCCTCAAATAATTGTCGTTTACATGCAGATGTTTGATGAAGTTACAATTTAATTCCACCATGGTGGTTATTTTACAGACCCACCAAATAGTGTATGCATTGGGGTGTGGTAGATGAAGTCAGAGATTTTGATATTGATAAAGCATCATTTTTTGAGTTCAGGGATTATGTGATAGAATTAGGGCACCAGGGAACAGTTCAATGTATTTTAAGGTGCCAGGATTGGATTTTGATGGTGGTCTGAGGCAAATTGAATCAAATAGGGATGTATTTGTTCTATTAGAACATTATAATTAGGACAGTAAGGTGCTGACTATTTATGTAGAGAGGGGACATGAACATTTGATGGTAGTGTCACCTAAGGGGAAGATCTTGATGCAAAATATTTGTACCGAATGTCGCTTGAAGTAGTTACCTGCAGCAGAAGTAGCATTAGCTAGTAGGAAACTTCACTGTAAGAAGGAATATGCTGCTGATGTTGATGATGAAACTTTTGTTGATGAAGCCAGCAATGATGACCAAGATCAGACACATGGTCATCATGATGACTCTAATGTTCATCACCATCCTGATGTTGAGGATGATCAAAACCAGCAGCATCAGACAAGTGCCAGTCATAATGACTTTAATGTTCATCAGCATCTTGATGTTGAGGATGATCAAAACTAGCAACATCAGTTAGATGATGACAGTAATATTGAAAGTGAAAAAGGAGAATAGATCCTGATGAGCCATCGGAGTTACATAAGGATGTTGAGAAGTTAGAAGATGAGAATATCTTCAGAGGATCTTTTGAGAATGTGGAAGAGATGCAGAAAGGAAAACAACAAGTATCAATTAATGAGAATTGGGTTACAGATGATGAGGATGGGGATGACCTTCACTCTTTGTGCAGCTCATCTGATTAGAACAACAGGTCTAAATGGCTTGAGTTTAATGAACTGACTGATATGGAGAATCCTCAACTGAAGTTGGGTATGATATTTTCAAGTCCACAAGTTTTCAGGCAAGCACTTGTTGAATGGACTGTAATGCAAGGCTATGACATTAAATATCTGAAAAATGAGAACAAGAGAATCACGGCTGTTTGTAAATTTGATTGTAGATTTAGGATTCATGTATCAGCCATGCAGGGTGAGAAGACATTTCAAATTATGACATTCAAGCCTAAACATACATGTGGTATGAGGTTTGAGAATCACTTGGTAACTTCCAGCTATGTAGCTGCTAAATACCAACAGAGGATGAGTGACAATTCAAAATGGTCAATTCCTGCAATGTAAAAAGAGCTGAGAAGAGAACTGAAGGTGAATTTGTCGAAGGATAAGTTGTATAGAGCCAAGAGGAAGGCATTAAATAACATCTCTGGAGATATCAGAGTCCAGTACACTAGATTGAGAGACTATTGTGTCACTGTCCAGAAGTACAATCCCAACACAAGTATATTTGTGGTGACACAAAGACCTCACATGGATAGAATTCCAAATTTTCAGAGACTGTACGTTTGTTATGAGGCACAAAAGGTGGGGTTCCTGAGTGGATGTAGACCCATAATTGGTCTAGATGGGTGTTTCCTCAAAGATAGTTATCGTGGACAAGTGTTGGCTGCAGTGGGTAGAGATGGGAATGAAAATATATTTCCAATTGCAATGGCTGTTGTAGAGGCTGAAAATTTGGACTCAGGGACTTGGTTTTTGAAATCATTAAATGATGACATTGGAAATGGCGGTGACATGGGCTGGATTTTTTTGTCTGATAGACAGAAAGGGTTTGACGCAGCATTTGATATAGTAGTTCCTACTGCTGAAATCAGACATTGCCTGAGACATATACATGATAACTTCAAAAAATTGTTTAGAGGTAAATTGTTGAAAGATGCTATGTGGGTTGCAGCATCATGTGGATCACCCAGAGAATTTGATAGTTATATGCAGAGGGTGAAAGAGATGGACCAGGCTGCATATAATTGGTTGATAGCTGTTAATCCAAACAGGTGGGCCAGATCTCATTTTTCTATAAGGGCCAAATGTGATGCATTAACAAACAACCTCTGTGAGTCTTTCAACAGTTACATACTTGAAGCTAGGGAGAAACCAATAATTGGTTTGCTTGAGTGTGTCTGGAGGAAGCTTGTGACCAGAACTCAAGTGAAGTTGAAATGAATGACCAAATATGATGGGACAATCTGTCCTGCGATATTGGAGAAGTAGGAAAAAAAAAGAATGACAGCAGACATTATTTTCCCAACTGGTCAGGCAGAGGTGGACTGTTTTACCAAAACTTATGTTGTGAACATTAAGAGTAGAACATATTTATGCAGAATGTGAGATTTGACTAGGATACCATGTAAGCATGCCATAGCATTTATAGACATGAATTAAGGAAAGCCTAAAGATTATATTCATGAATACTACAACAAAGAGATGTATTTGAAGGCATATAATAGTATGATACATGTTGTACCTGGCTTGCAAGATTGGGTAGAAAGTGGAATGGAACTAATTGCTCCTCCATTGTATAGAAGACATGTAGGTAAGCTAAAGAAGTTTAGTAGGAGGGAAGCAGATGAGGTATATAGTTCCAGTAGAGTTTCCAGAAAGAACAGAACGATGACTTGTGCTAGATGCTTGAAGACAGGCCATAATGCCAGGTCTTGCAAGAGACCAGTGCATCCAAATTCAAGACTATTTCATTCTGCATCACAGCCCACGCCAGTTTCCCAGCCAACATCACAACCCATGCCAGCATTACAGCCCATGCCTCCTTCTCAACCAACTTCTCAACCCATGTTAGCTTCTCAACATCACAGCCCATGCCAGCACATAGGGTACAGTATTTTCACCCATGTTTTATATTTCTGACTAGATTATATGCATTTACTCACTAATGTATTGAAAATTTTGATTGATCAGGAGAGAGTTAGACAATCTTCTTCTCAGCCGTTGCCAGCTTCACAGCCACTTTCATCAGCAAGTAATACCAGTGGTAGATGAAAGTTACAAGCAATGAGGTCTACATCAACACCCAGAGGTAGAGGGAGGATTGGAGCAGGAAAAGGCAGCTCAACAGCTTGATGTTATGTTGATTGTATTTTAAAACTTTGTCTGGATGATGTTGTAAGATGTTATGTTGGTTCTGTTTTAAATTTTTTTTGTCATGATGATGTTGTAAATTTGATTATGGAGCAACATAGATGACTGTTTGGGTGATGATTGTGTTTTAAGAAAACTTGATGTAGTTTGTTATTGACTGTTTCATAAACACTGTTTGGATGATGATGACTATTTGAAGCAGCCTAGATGACCATTTTTTATTGTTTGGATTGATATATTGGATGATGATGACTGTTTGGAGCAGCATCGATGACCATTTTTTATTATTTGGATTGACTGTATGGATGATGATGATGGATTGGAGCAACATAGATGATCCTTGTATATTGGTTGGATTGAGTGTTTGGATGATGATGATTTTCTTATTGTAGGTTAATTAAAGTTCAAAGCAAAATAAGGAGTGAACAAAGCATGCATTGACAAGCAAACTTCACAAACCCATTTTCATTAAAATATTCCATCTGATAAATATGATCATGGTAATTCCAACCCATCTACAGGGAACAAGCCACAATTAGGTAGCACATGAATAAAAAAAAAAAAAAAACACAATTCTAGCCCAAGTCCACAGCAATACACGTGGGTAACATTTTTCCCTTAGACAAGCTGTCTTCAATTCCTTCTCCGACACATCAATCTTATCCAATAGCTTCTGTACTTGATCAATTTCTCCATCAACCCATTCAAAAAATCCACACGCTGGCTGGATCAAAACAAAAATTTGAAACAAAAAAAATTAATACTAGCATGGTTAACCAGGCATTAAAAAGAACAATTAGATGGTTGACAGCATAACCCTATATAGTGCATAGCCAAAAAACCTCCTCCCTATGTTGCGCTATGTTCGAGAAGTTCTTAAAGCAGCCCTATGCCCGCAGTGACAGTAACGAATTTCACCATCAAGTTAAGAGTATTGGCCACGAGAACAATAGGTACAGGAGTTTTAAGAGGAAGCCATTTGATATGGTTGGAAAAAAAATGACTGAGAGCGTGTTTGGTGCATTTCCATTTTTATAGGCTGGTTCAGGGGCAAATAGGTCTTTTTGGGAAAGTAATTTGGCGCTAGTATGCACCAAACACATTTTATATGACCTACACCGTTTATACTAACAGAATCCGTCCATTTTGCATGTCAACTAAAACTATAGGTAGGTTTAGTCCAAAATACCAAAGTTCATGGGTCACTCTGTAAAAAGGCCAAAGTACAGGTAGGTAAATTGTTTTTTTCCCAAAACTTAGAGATTAGTTTAAAAAGTTTTGAAACTTAGTCCTTTTTTGAATTTTCCGCTAGTAAATATCTCTAGAGTGCTGCTGTTGGTACACAAAATTTTACTTTTCAAACACAAGGAATTTATCTTTTTTTATTACATTCTTACCCCTTCATGAAATGACCAAAATATCCATTGTCCCACAAAAACTCAAAACCCATTATATTTTCACACACAAGATCATCTTCTTCTTCTCTCACCCATCTCACTCTCCACTTCCTCCATCTTCCTTGGGCAACTCATCTTCACTCACATTCCTCCATTTTCTAGTGCAATGAAGGAAGAAAACAACAATCAAATGGTGCATTTAAATCAAAGCAACAGTGGAAAGGTCCGTTTTTTAGTTGCCTGGAACGAGTTACAGGTTCCCAAAATGTACGATCTTTCAGGGCCGAATAGATGGCATATGTTCGGATGTATAGTTCCGTACATAATGCATCTATTCGGACCTATAGTTTCAAACGTATGCCATTTGTTCGGACCTTTAAGACCGAACAGTGATATTTTACCTGATTTTCCGAACACTATTCTCTTTTGTTCGAACACTCAGGTTCGAACACCTGCAATATGTTCGGTCACTCATAGACCGAACAGAGTCACAATTTCTGGATTAAAAACCCTTGCGATGATGGATAAAATGCAACCCTAGGGCATGAAAAAACACTAACATTGTTTGTAAAAACTTACATTGAATGAGAATCTATCCCCATAACAAGCTTTCATGGAAAAAAAATGTAATCTAAGATGGAAAAAATGGTAAATAAGAGATAGGGAAGAATAATAAATGCTAATGTTGGAGGGATCCATTTACCTTTGGAATAGGAGATGGTGGAGAGGACTAGGAACACAGGAGGAACGCCGGAGAAACCAAGTCTCCGGTGATGTGGAGAAAGGGATGAGGATGTGTGTGGGAAGAAAGAGGGAAATGGAAGGGTGAGTAATTTAGGAAATTTTGGTTTGTGAGAAAAGAACTAATGTAATTTTTAAATTATAGGAATGTGTGTAGAGAGGATTTGTCTGGGATAAGTAAAAATCTATGTGCTAGTAGAAATTCCCATATCTCTAACAACATGCCTTTAGCATTTTGCAAGTCGGATATCTTATAACCTGTAGAGTTTTGTTAGCCAAAATTGTTTGGATATTTAGAGAGTTGAAATTAAACAGGGACTTCCAAAAGCTAGGGGTCAATTGTTGACACTTGACATGTTGTCAAAATTCTTGATGGCAAGAAATTTTACAGGGAGCTCTTGTGAATAACAACAAGAGTTTTTGGGTTTTCACTAATCAAATAGAGAGTTCCAAGTGT
Organism: Umbellularia californica; assembly: GCA_028538565.1. Lineage (NCBI taxonomy): Eukaryota > Viridiplantae > Streptophyta > Magnoliopsida > Laurales > Lauraceae > Umbellularia > Umbellularia californica. The sequence continues at coordinate 45,980,579 of JAPQWN010000009.1, forward strand.
TAGTAAAAACCTTTGACATTGTTTTTAGAATTTCCAAGTGTTAGTAACTTTCAGAGAATTCCAAAAATTTGCTTTTAGAGTTTCTAATGAGAATTCCATATGTTGAAGATTTTGTACAACAATGTTTGTTGTTGTCCTTGAGTCCCCTAAACATTAAGAATTACCTATTTTATTTGTGCAATCCCAAAATTCCAGCTTTGCAATTGTCAGATTTGGCTTATAATCTTCCATATTTATGCTCTTTAGAATGTGAGGGGTTCCTTGGGCATTTGCAAATCCAATTAGGGACAACACTTGGGGAATTCAAACACCCCCAATAAGAATACTTAGGACTTTACTCTAAGCGTGTTCTTATTGATGTGGTGACTCTTTTTTAAGTGATGAGTAAGGTGTAAATTAGAAAATTGTTATGGTCCAAATAGATAAAATCAAAATCAAACTCATTGTTTAATATCCTTCCTTGATTGTCTTGCATTCAGGTGGACTTTCGCATTTTATAGGGCTATGTTGCCCAACCTTCCTCTTCTTTCTCACTTACTCAATGTGGATTAGGTGTAGGATCTTTGAACTGGCTTGTTTAGTTATTGAGCCCAATGTTTGAGTCCAAGTTAACATCTGAAAGTTAGTTTTAACCCAGACTGCTTGTAAATTATTATGTCCTTTTGTGTGAAATACATTGCCCAATATAAGGGTTACAGTCAGGTCATAACATGATGAGGTTAAGACCTAGTGTATTTAACCATCAGGCTCGGAGCTTGGGTTGGCAAAGAACTGGGCATGAGTTCTTGTTTAGACCAATTTTTGAATTGGTCTCGCCAGGCCTATTCAAATATATTGTCAATTCTTTGCTAGCTCTACAAAAGGCTTGCTCTGGACCCAACTCAGGAGCCCACTACACAGTCCAATACAGACTAGGCTCAGGCCAGGCCTGGATTGACATGGCCCTTGAACATCCTATCCAGTCTAGGGGTCGAAAGATCAAGTTGGGCGAACTGGAGGGTCATGAAACCTTGAGTCAAGAGTAGGATTGAAAATGGACTGGGTTCCTTGGGCTAAAGCTTGTCCAACAACTTGAAATTAAATTAGTCAAAACAGTCAAGTTTTTAAACTGTATTATACAGAGTAGATGACTCCAATGGGCCTCAAGTCAACAGGGCCAGCGCAGAGACCCAGCATTAGCTCCTATGGCTCAGGGCTGGATTTGGCCTGACTAACTCAGCCTGTGGACTTGGCCAAGGCCAGTGTTATAACCCAATAGCCAAATGGGCTATAGCCACTAGACCTATATAGAGCCATAGAAAGGGGTAGGGCAAGAAGTTAAGCAGAATTTGGCATGGTATCGTTTGAGCCTTTGAGCTTACAAGTGGGCTCATTTGAAGATTCAGCCTGTTCCAGATCAATAATAAGGTTGGCTGCATCATGGTCGGCCCTATCTATTAATTTGGGGGTCAATAAAGGGATCACAGGAAAGGCCACACGCTATAATCTAGATAGAGAAAGGTCCATTGAGTAAAAATAAGAGTATATTTGTTTGCATAAAATTGAATTACTAGGAATTCAAATGAATCTATCTCTAAAAGCGCTTAAAATTGAAAAAACAAAGTTGAAGATCCATTGCCAATACATTGATGGATGGATCCATTTATGGGATCCTTGCAAATGACCCAAAGGTGAAGATCCATTAATAGCCATCACATAATCCCTCCTTTGATGGAAAGTGAATTAAGGAGATATGGAAAATAAATACCAAGCCATTAGATAATAATAAATCAAATCATAGGAAAGTTGGGGCCCCATGTACAGCTCCATCTTATATCATTTATCCCTCACCTCAGTTTGGCTGTTTTGTTAGGTGCTTTGTATCAAAAGTATTTTTAGAAATGATGACATTAGAAATGGGAAATTTCTAAAAATCTCCCATCTTATGAAAATCCCCAATTTTGAAATGGATTCTTTTGATTTATAAAAGATTTTGATAAGTGGAGAAAAACCCCCATTATTGAAATGGGTTCTCTTGATGAAGTTGGATTTGATTTCAAGAACAAATTAAGCAAATATTCATATTAGAGATGGGGATGAGAGATGCATCTAATCTGTCATTAATGTTTTTTAGATAATGATGCATCTTATTGATTATTGGCTAATTTTATTTAATTTTGATGCAATATTTGGTTGTTTGTGGTTGTGATTTGTGTCGGTTTTAGGAAGGAGTTTTAGATTAGGTTTTATGAACTAGATTTACTTTTGATTTGAACAAACAAATGAATGAAGATCGAAGGATGTTTTTGAAAGGATGTTTCCAATCAAAGTGCCAAAAAGGCAATACGCCAAATCAATGAAATCCTTTGTTAGTTATTCTTTTTAACAGACTACATGGATTTGTTTTAACAAACTTTTTGAAGTTCTAAAAAAAAAGGACTTTCCAAAGTGCACAATCTCTAATTTTTCTACATGACAAATTAGACACTTGATTAAAAAAATGAAGAGAATAGAGGTAAGCTGTACTTTGGCACATCTGATAATAGAATTGCTACACATATAATTTGACTCAGAAAGAAAAAAATGTATTGAATATCGTTTTAACCTGTGGCAGATGCTCAACATAAGTTAATTAACAAATGAGGTTTCATCATTTAGGAATTTTCAACCTCTAAGTTTGTCTTGATTTTAATTAGAAGGGATTTTCCACTTCTCCCTTTTTTTTTGGCTGTTAAATGAGTTTTAGATTCTCTCAAAATAACTCTCGTATCATAGGAATGAACACAAATACAATTGACTGGCTTTCTTTTTTGCCGTTGATAATGTGAAGAAGAAGGTATAATAAAATAATAATTGACATTTTTACTAAAAAAATTTAAGTTACTTGACGTAAATGCCATCCTCTTATATGAGATTTAGAAAAATCTCACTCAATAAGCTAGGATTTGTCTCGCCTAATGATTAAGCACATTAAACGTATAAAATATATGAATCTTTCTAGATATATATTTCATTCATGTGTTATTTATTTGCTTAATCTCATTGTGGAAAAGAAGGCATTAAATAAATAATTGGATCCTACTGTAAAGTTCCACTTGCTTCTTGGATGCACAAATCTCATTTGTTAGACAAGAAAATAAGAAACCTACATAAACCGGACCCATCCACACAATCAACTAGGAAAGCCATCATACCATTCAGCATTATTGTAAAACACCTACTCATATGACTGGTTTCAAACAAATCAAAATAAAAAGGAATCCAATAACATCCAAAATAACTTCCGTTTGGCACTTGACTAGATTAGTAAAAGTCAAGTAAAACTTTAATTTTTCAGACAAGGGGTCACATTAATAGCACTTTAATTCAAAATTCTCTTATTTTTTTTTAAAGTAAAAAAGCAATACCTTTTTTTCACTAAAAGAAGAGAAAAGCTCTACTTTTATATACAAAAAGTAGAAAAAAATTCATACCAAACAACTAAAAACAAAATACCATTATAACCCCATTGTATTTTATTTTCTCTTGATTTGATATTTTACCATACTTCATTTTACATGTAAGATTATCAAACGGGCCCTAAAGGAGTGTTCACCTACACTTTCCATTATCAAATTTCAGAAAAAAAGGGTTGTGTGTAGTACTTGCAAGAGATGCTTTTGGGCATGCTTGGGGATGGGAGTTTCACATATAAAATCTGACCCAATGAGAATTAACCTTTAAAAATATACAAAAGAAGTCTCCTTAGCTGAAATTAATTTACTTTCACAACATCCTCCTATTACCATCCTCGGAAAAACCTCAAATTTGAAAATATAACAACATTTTAAGAAAAGGAAATTTTCCCCAAATTCTATTTTGACCAATGAAGAAAGACAAATAGTGGAATGTGGACCATGTTGATCAGTATATCATTAGCCAATCAATGGCAAGTCGCATGGGTAATCAGAAGGCTCAAGTTCCTAGACAGAGATGTGGGAAGGAGAAAGGAAGGGAACCCCAATGTTCTTTCTTAGAGTAAGTACTTAGAAAAGGCTTATAATGAATCAGATACATCACATGATCACGTGGATTCTCAACCCTCTTGGCTTTCACAAGGCAAAAGTCTCCTTTTAATACCTTCCATAATCAACATTCCTTTTTTTTTTTATAATGGGCTTGATTTGTGTTCATTGTCTTCTTGGTCCTTTTGATGGTGATGGAGTCCTAGTTTGAGTTCCCCATGGAGCATGGTCACATGGGAATGAGCAAGGTGCACGTGAGCATGTGTAGCCAATGCTTATTTTAGTGCCCCCACTCGTGCACAAGGAACCTAATGATTGTAGGGACCCCAAGTGGGTACTTTCCTTTTTATTAAAGTAATTATAAGACATTATGTGCTAGCCCAAGCATGAGGTGGTGTTGTCCCTTAAAGGTAACCATGGGTTTAGAACATCTAATCATAGAGACCAAGGAAAATAAATAAGATGCATAGGGGAGATCTAGGGCCATTTATATGTAGGCAAAGTAGGGAATATAATAGTGGAGAACACAGTCTACTATTCAAATTTGTAGCGGGGACAATTTCATCTACTCATTTTATCTTTTGTTGTTCACAACTAAATGAGCATGCGTGTTTGCATAAAATACATAGGTCTCCCTTATATAAAAATTTATGGTGCAATGAGCTCCACCATAAAGATTTTTAAACAGGTCAAGGCTGAAAGATACGAGGAGAGAGGTGTAAAATCTAATCATATAAGTACTGAAATAGACGCAACCCTCAATTTTGTGGGATTTGATTTACTGGGGCAACGACTGAATTTACTGATCAATCATTCTTTTTTATAAATTAAAGCAAAGATTTAGGTCTAAAACTCCAAGCTGTTGACATGATCGGCCATCCTTTGATTTGATCTGTTCGCGATCTCAATATTAGATTATGAGGATCTTGGTTCAAATACAACACAATCAAGACTCTAACTAATTGATGAAATGAATTCTAAAACCAAATAATGTAACCTTGTCTTTTATACATAGGCCTAGGATCAACCCGTGATCTGAATCACTGTGATCTAGATCATGATACATTCCAACAAAGTATGGGCAGGACTAGCTAGATGCTGGTCAGATGCATCTTCACACATGTTACAACAAGCTAAATTTATATTGATCTTTTGGAACCTGAAAAGGTTTAATCAAGTGACCAAAGGGCTGTTAGCCATTGATATCGACACCCCACACGTGCTCTAGCTCTAATTGCCAATAAAGAAACTTTTTAACAGTAACTTCATTGGACCACACATGGTTGCATTATTGAAATGAGTAGGGCATGCTCTCCCATCTGAGAACATATCTATAAGCATGATTTCTTTTGTCTAACCTAGGATTAGTTTAATGAAATAAAGGTAGAAACAAAGTAGTATTAAAATCTAAACGTGGAGCTCCACAATTGCTACTGGCCACACACCAAGAAAACCTATTAGTTTATTAGGTAAGTGGGATGCACTTAGTGTCTGTGAACTTTACTTAATTTCATTGTACACAACATTGAGAGCCATTTGACTATCTGGTAGCTAAGACCCATGACACCATTATCTTTATTTCAACAAAAAGTGAGTACATTTGAATTTCCATGAGATCTTCCTTAATTCTTTGATTAAAGAACTAATATTCCCATGAATACCTTCAGATATGGAGAATAACTCAGAAGGAAGTATGATAATCTACAGGAGTATTTGAAACAGTCGTCCATGATGATGCACAAAATGAATTTGCACACCAACTGTCAAGTATGTGTAGTAAATGCAATAATTAATGTGGAGAGAGAGAGAGATTTATTGTGGTTCGGTCAGTGTGACCTACGTCCACTTCAGAAAGGCAGAGGTCGCCTGATAGTTTATTTCTCAAATGTCCAGAGATTACAAACTTAGGAGAAGAGAGATGAAGTGTGTGGAAGAGAGAGTATCTGCTTGCCCCTCAAGTGCAGGCTCTTCTATTTATAGTCTTTCCCTAATAGATGGGGACGACTACACAGCACCGTTCACAAGGAGCCTTCGGGCTGTCTTCGATGGGCGAGGCAGTTAGGATATTCTCCGCAGGACTTAGTAAAAGCGAGACGTGGACTGACTATTTCCGAAGCGACGTGAGTTGCTGTGACGTGGTCAGGCATCGTGGATTTGGGTCCGGACTCCATTGGACCAAACGGATCTTCATTAATTTAGGCTTTGGCTCATCACGGAATGGGCCACTTGGGCCTGACTCATCATTTGCCCCTCAATGCCCCGCGCCCAAAGAAGCTTTGAAGGGGGAAGTTCTATATGCACCCATTTTTCTGCTGAACACACCCACATTCTTCAATGAACAGTGATTTTTCATAGAAGAATGTGGGTGTGCACAGCACAATGTGTGGGTGCATATCCAGGGCTCTTCTCCTTTCCAGGAATTTTTTCTATCTTTTTAGACCCTGCTAGTCTCTTCTTTTTCTACTTGGATGTGTGTTTGGGAGAGTCCGTTTTGACTTGAAGTTTGCTTCCTTTTAGTTTGGGGCTCTTGAAACCCTAGGCTATAAAACCTATTCCAAAAAGAGAGGAGACCCATCTTCTTCAACCCATTCTCAAGACATCTCAATGGAGCATCCAAGTGGAGATAAGTCTACCCATGGGAAGAATACAATGAGAACCAACCAACAAACTTGAACAAAAAATCAGCAATGTGCAGTTCCCATGGGCGCAGGTGAAGCACCTCGGGCAGGCGCAGCCGACGTGACAGCCCTCGCGGCCTCAGGCGCCGCAGTCCGGGCGTGCACGGGCAACAGCCTGTCGGCGGCGTCGTGTGTGGGTTTTCCTGTGACGTAGGGCGTCATGGTCACGAGCACGGGCAGCGCCAGCTGGACTGCAGCAGCGGGTGAAGACCGCTCGGGCGAAGGCCCCGCGAACGCGGGCGTTGGGGCGTCGCAGTGGCGAGGGTGGCGGCAGCGCCCGGGGCGGGCGCCCAGGCAGCGATGGCAGCGCCAGGCGTGGCAGCTGTAGCGAGGGTGATGGCAGCGCACGGGGCGGGCGCCCAGGCAGCGATGGCGACGAGGGTGGTGGCAGCGCCCGACGTGGCAGCGGCAGTGAGGGCGGCGCCCGACGCGGACGCCCAAGCAGTGGTGGCAGCGCCCGACGCTGCAGTGGCGGCTAGGGCGGCGGGGGCAGCACGCGCAGGGGCGACGGGCGCCCAGGCAGAGGCGGGCGCGGCAGCGACGCCGGCACCCGGCACGGGCGCCCAGGCAACGGCGCCTGGCGCAGTCGTCCAAGTTGGCGGGAGGATGGCAGCGGTGTCGGCGCCCAGTCATCTACATCATTCATTTTTCCATCAGTATCCTTTCTCTTTTTCTGAATATAAAGAATTGTTCTAGAGCATAGATAATGTAGAATAAATCTTCTTTTTGAACAAACACATGCCATCATTAGGATGTTTTGTATTTTTTTGTTTCTTTTTTTTTTTTCAAGTCCAATCACTGTGAGGCTGGGCGCCCCTGAAGTCTATGCGCCCGGAGGCGTGGGCTTCCCTGCTGAGGGGTTGGCCGCTGTCTGCGAGGGCGAGCAGCTAGTGTGTTGTGCAGGCAGTTGGTTTGGGCAGCCAGGCAACTGGTTTGGGCGGCCAGGCATTGGTCATGGTTATCTAATGGAGTCCCTCGGGTTGCAGATGACATGAGTTTCAAGATCCTGTCTAGAGATGCCGGAAACAATGTTATTCCAAACATTAAAATGTTTAACATGATTATCTGGAGAGAGAGAGAGAGAGGCTGTTTGCGCGAGAGCAAAGACAGTTTGAGGATTGCTCGTGAGAGAACTTCACCTTTTGAGATCAAGCTTTTGGCGACCTGCGAGAGAGCCACTAAGTTGGAGATAGGCTACCTGTTTGAGAATAGTCTAGCGACCAAGCTTTTGGCGACCCGCGAGAGAGCCGCAAAGCTGGAGATAGGCTGCTTGTTTGAGAACAGTGCAGAGGCAAGTCAAGCTTTTCGACGACCCGCGAGAGGGCCGCTAAGCTGGAGATAGGCTGCCTGTTTGAGAACAGTGCAGAGGCAAGTCAAGCTTTTTAGCGACCCGCGAGAGGGCCGCTAAGCTGGAGATGGGCTGCCTGTTTGAGAACAGTGCAGAGGCAAGTCAAGCTTTTGGCGATCCGTGAGATGATTCGCCCCGCCTGGACCTGTTGATTTCCTCAGCATTCATATATTTTTGAGCTTTTGCCAATAGTTCTGGCATGCTCTTTGGTGGTCGCTTCATTACTGAAAAGAGGAAGCTCGACGGGCGGAGTCCTCCCAAGAAGGCTGTTAGGGTCACTTTGTCGTCGGGCTCTTCAACCTGAAGTACATCCTCGTTAAAACGACTGAGGTAGCTCCTGAGGCTCTCATTTTTATCCTGCTTTAAGCTGAGCAGGTGAGTGGCTGGCTTCTAGTGGCGGCGCCCTCCAATAAAGTGTGACACGAAGGATTTGCTCAACTCTCCAAAGGTGGCGATGGAGGCTGGGGCTAGATTGGCAAACCACTGCCGGGTGGAACACTTCTGGGTAGTTGGGAATGCCCTGCACATAACCTCGTTGGGGATATTATGCAGCTGCATTATGGTTTTGTAAGTCTCCAGGTGGTCCAATGGATCCTTCGTTCCATCAAAGGTCTCCATGGATGGCATTTTAAACTTTTGAGGAAGCGGGTAGTTCACCACGTCGGGCTTGAATGGTGTGTCCGTCCGCCTGACTAGGTAATCCACTGTTTGTGGTGCCTGCGCCTTCATGGCGTTAAAGACATCACCCAGTTGATTCTGCATTTCCCTGATCTTCTCGTCCCAGCGATTGGGGCTCCTCTGGAATGATCACGGAAGTAGCTCTCTTCCATGTTTTGGTTTTCACTTTCCTCTTTTTGGAAGCTAGGACCCTCCCCATTAGAAGCAGAGGGAGTAGGTGGGGGTCCTTCATGATGTGCTCCGCCCGGAGGTGGGAGTCCTCCAAACTGGGCTCCACTGAGAGGAGGAGGTCCTTCATGATGGCCACCAGTCCCCAGGGTAACCCCAAAAGGAGCGCCCAGAGGAAACCCTTGGACGCCCATCTTGTGTGGGATTGGCGCCCGGGGGAGGAGCTTCCTGGCGTGGAGCCCTTGGGTGCCCCAGGCGCGGTGCTCCTCCAAACTGTGCTCCTCCCTACCCTGTTGTGAGCATGAGCTGTAGGATCTGCTGGTTTTGGGTCACCAGCTGCTACATGGTCTCCAACATCTGTTGTGGAGTGGGAGCAGGGGCATTTGGGGCAAGATTAGTCGGTGGAGGACCATCCTCGCCCTCTCGCAGGGGATCATCTTCTGTGCGTCTTGTCGATCAAGTGGTGATCACCATAATTTTGACAAGAGAAGTATTCTGAGAACTTTTATTCGTTCCCATAGACGGCGCCAAATTGATGATGCACAAAATGAATTTGCACACCAACTGTCAAGTATATGTAGTAAATGCAATAATTAATGTGGAGAGAGAGAGATTTATAGTGGTTCGGTCAGTGTGACCTACGTCCACTTCAGAAAGGCAGAGGTCGCCTGATAGTTTATTTCTCAAATGTCCAGAGATTACAAACTTAGGAGAAGAGAGATGAAGTGTGTGGAAGAGAGAGTATCTGCTTGCCCCTCAAGTGCAGGCTCTTCTATTTATAGTCTTCCCCTAACAGATGGGGACGACTACACAGCACCGTTCACAAGGAGCCTTCGAGCTGTCCTCGATGGGCGAGGCAGTTAGGATATTCTCCGCAGGACTTGGTAAAAGCAGGACGTGGACTGACTATTTCCGAAGCGACGTGAGTTGCTGTGACATGGTCAGGCATCGTGGATTTGGGCCCGGACTCCATTGGACCAAATGGATCTTCATTAATTTAGGCTTTGGCTCATCACGGAATGGGCCACTTGGGCCTGACTCATCAGTCCATATGGGACCTTTTATAAACAACGACGTACTTTAATCCTCGTGTTTGGATGTATGGTGAATTGATATAAAGTGAGGTGAAGCATTAAATCAAGAGAAAATAAAATATAAGGGGTCATGATTGTATTTTATTTTTAGTTGTTTGATATGAATTTTTCTGACATTTTGTCTTCTTTTCTTGTTTGGATAATGGAGGCTTTACCTCACCTCGCTTCACTTCACCACACATCCAAATACACCCGCTGCTTACCTTATCCTAGTTTTGACAAAAAAAAAAAATTTCTTTCTAGGATGGGTACTGAGTGGTATGGAACGCGTGAGACAACCTACTAGCCTAGGGATCAATTCTGGGCAAGGCGTGCGAGATGGGACACCCTTAGCATGGGTTGTCATGTTATTTTTGTCCTAGTTTGACATTCATGAGACCTAAGTCACCTTGGATTATATCACATTAATAAATTAGTATAATATGTTCCTATTAAAATTTTAAGGAGCTAAAATCATTTGACCAAAGTAATATTGCCCTCCTTGGCCACATCCAATCTTCCTTTTCCCTTAATTGTCATGCATGCTGGTGGCCTTAAAAATAAATGACAACATGCATGGTGCACAGGTTTAATGGCAAAAAGCTAGGTTTATTTAAAAAGTCTAATACTCTAATCCAATACCTTAAAGGAATAAATATTAAAACAGTAGCCCACAGGTATGCGATCACAAGCATAATAAAAACAGTAAAAAGTAATGCACCTAACTATGAATTATATATATAAAATCCCTAGCTGATTGTGATTGCAATAAATAAAGAATTTATTTAAGATCACACAAACAAAAACTATGCTTGATTGAAAACAACATTTTATAGTATTGTACGAACTGATACACAAACTAGGGCAACCTCTGAAAAATTGCAATTCTCTCACTTTTCACTGTTCTTATTTTTAATTCTTTTTTCAAAAACACCCTTTGTAAGATGGCTGATACGTATTACTTAAAAGGTAATACCATTGCAGCTGGAAGAATTACAATATAATTATAAAATTACAAGCTGTCTAAGTCTCTAGATTTTGAAATCAAGTCGTAGTACTGCTTTAGTTTGCATTTCATTGTTTTTCTACCTGATCCTATGTCCTTTTGTGGCTGCATGGTAACTCATCGTCCACATGTGTATTATTTTTTATTTTTTGGGACCCCAGCACTATCTTTCACGAGATTGTGCTTCCAGTGTCTTACTTTTAAGTTATGTTTCTTATGAAATATTTACAATCTGTTCGTTTGCATTATGATCATGTGAATTAAATACACATGGTGGTTAAAATATGAAGACTGAAGGTTAATTTTCAAAAATAAACATCAAGTAATATTTTCTTTTGGAGAAATAGATTCACAAGAAGATGCTATTTGATGGGTTTTTTTTTTTTTTTTTTCGGAAATTCACCTTCAATCTTCATTTTGAAGATTATATGCATTCGCTTACTCTGTATTTTAAAGCAAACAAACATGACTTTAGTATTCTTTTTAGAGCCATTCATGTTATTGAATTTGTAGGTATTGTAAGACTTGTGTTTCTAAACACTACTAAAATTGGAGAAGCCAAGGTGAGACAATCAAATATCCTCCTCTTTAATAAAAAATGATTAAAGGGGAGGCAAGAAATGAATACCCACCAATCACCCTTATAACTCAAATCCAAGGAAAGTAAAGGTCTAGTCCACATCTCCACCTACTATGATTTTTCCCTCCCCTCTTTACTAATCGCCTAGTGTGATTTATCCCTCCCCTCTTTACTAATCCTTTCTTGGAGCCTGTTTGAGTATGAATTTCTTTGTATTTAACTCTTTACAAACAAATGTGCTTTAATTTAGATGGGAGTTTTCAATATCTTCTTGAGCAATCTCCAAGATTTTGGAAATCAAAATAGTTTTCAAGAAATGGCATTGAGAGAGTTGACATAATGACACATGATTGGGTTGCAATTGGTTAAGTGCCTGGTTGTTTGCATAGAATACTGAGAATTGAGTATATAGATATTCGTGGTCAAATGAACTACAATGAAGAGTTAATAAATAGGCGAGTAGTAAAGGATATAAGGTAGTAAATGTTGCCCCCAACCTTCATAGGATTTGAATTACTAAGGTGGCTAGATATTCATTAATTTCCTATCCGTCTTTCATTCATTTTTCACATAGGGGGGGATAATTTGATGGTTATATATGGAAATCCACATCTACTTATTAGAATTTAATCCTTTTTAGAAATAGAAGGTCTTCCAATTCTTATGTATTCAATTACATCAAACACAGAGGCCCTAAATGCAATTTCATATAAATGTACTCTGATTTTTATAAATGCAAAGCTGAAATTAGGTGGCACAAATCTTCCATTATCTCATAGTACAATTATTGTTCCTTTCTTGTCAACTTCTTGTCTGGTGCCTATGTTTCATTTTTTATTTATTTTTAATTCTAAAAACAAGAGTAAGGTAATCAATCAGTGAAATGTACTATTATCATATAATATATCATAACAGTCAGTTATATGGAAATAATGATAGACAAATTACCATGTAGAGATCAGAATCAGGTGACAATGCTAATCACTTGTTTTTCATTTTATATTCAATTGATGACCATCAAATGAAAAGAATTAATGATTGTCCATTCAATGCTAGTTTTTACTAATGTCTCATCAACAATGGAGGCCACAGTGGATTGACGGATTGAGGTATAGATATCCCATGTTTATGGAGGACATTGTCCTAAATCCAAATGATCACTAGCATCCCCTCTATTTTCATGGGATTGAAATTCTAGAAATTCTGAAAAAATATATTTCTATCAAAGTAGCTAAAATTAAAAAAAATAAATAAAGGTATATATTTACAATATCCATCAAATCTCTCAGTTGGTGGAAGATGTTTTCATCAATTCTTACAAATTCAATCAATATTCTATCGTCTCGTGATGCGCGCGTGCACAATAATACTCTTGGAGTTTTGCCTATAATCAATTTGATCAAATATTTTTATGCATTTGATTATAAGAAATGAAAGTGGATGGTAAATACAAAAAAGTCGAAAGAGTTTATTATTAATCATTGTAATTGATTGAATAGCCAAATGAGTCTACTAAAATTTTGTCTTTCATGTTCAATCAATGAAAGCTTGTGTGTCTCATGCCCCCTAAATCTCACTTTTATCAATGCAAAAGTAGTTCATTACGTTGCCATTTCTTCATCTTAAGGTAAATGAGGGTTTTTTTTTTTTTTAAGCCCTGGTAATCATTTTTACAAAGGCAGCACGTGAATCTTGGATTTTTTACTCGTGCACCAGGAGGTGGTAACTGTCAAGTTATCAAAACCCATTAATAAATACCATGCGTGAGTCTCAAGTTGCCATGAGTTTGTTATTTTATACTTTGCATGTGTTCCTTTCTCAGGGTAATTCAATTTACCCTTTCAACCAACATAATCTGGAAAATAAGCCATTGCTGTTGCCCTTGGATGATGTATAGTGAAACACACAAGATGAATCCCTGATAAACAATGTCAGATCTCCACATTGAATGCCTGTTCTCATAGCGCTAGCTCTAAATTTCTTGTCATTGAATTCTTAGGAATTTTAAGATTTGTGTTTTTAATATTATTAAAAATGAAAAAATGAAGGTGAATATCCAAAAAAAAATGTCTTCAAATAAACTCCTTTTGATAAAAACTAAATGAAAGAGAAATGAGAAATGAATACCAAGTCATCGCCTTATTATTATTATTATTTTTTAAAGTCATCACCCTAGTAATGCAAAATTTAGGAAAGTTGAGATCTAATAAACTTTTTTTCCTCATATCCTTGACCCATCTCCTCTTCAGTAATCTTTGGTTGCAGCCCATTTAATCATAAATTTATATGTATTCAATTTCCATATAAAACAAAGGTGCCGTGCCAATGATACTGTTTTTACTCCGCCATATGTTTACATATCCACACACGTCGTTTGAGCTCCCCAATCAAAGTCCTATCCTGTCATTCTTGTTTGGCTTGAAAATATATCATGATTCATGGCTGGCCAATTGAGATTTTATCATGCTAAAATCTAACATTTTTTTATTTGTATTGGATGGCAAGACCTCCTTTTCGAGGATACATGATTGCTCATGTAGGTGAACCAGGTGGTTTTGGTGAGAATTCAGTTGAAATACTCAGTTTACCAACTATGAATTTTTTAAGATGAAAAATTGGACAAAGGAGAATTATGCCATTAATTTATTACTTAAAACTTCTCATTTATTAACCCAAAAATTTGCTAAAGAGTCCGCAGCTTTATCTTATTTGGTTAGGAACACCAATCACTCTCTTTAGAAGGTATATATGGGCGAACCCGAGTCCTTTAGCAAGTCCTGATTGATTGGGGAGTGAACCCTTGCATATGTAGGGGAGAAGACCTATGCACACCCAAGAAAGAGGACTCATGAATTGAATTCTGAACAATGAAGTGAGAATTGGGCCCCAACCACTCAATGTGCTCTTTGTTGTTAGTATTAGATGGTCTTTCCCTATAGTTGAGTCTAAAGTCTGATATTAGTGTGAAAGTCATTAAGATAATTCAAGTAATTTAATGGTGGGATTTTTGTCATTTTCTTCACTTTAAGAGAATATATGTTGGGAAGAACAAACCGGTCCTTAGAGGCAAAGAAGATAAAAATTTAAGTCATATAAATGGTGGGATTTATGTCATTTTCTTCATTTATAGATTATGTGAGGGTAGGTGATCATCCACTTACTTATGTTAAGCTCCTTTAAAATGCATAATGTTCAATGTAGGCCGGCCATCAATATTCTTGATCCATAAGATCAAAGAATTACAAATTATTGATATGAAGAATATTTTTTTTTTAAAGGATTTAGATTCTTTATCAACATTACTGTGCGTGCCTAAAAATTACGGACTTGATTTAGGTGATGATGAGGGTTTACAGAGAAGCTGTTTAGCTGAACAGGAACGTCTCTGATGATCCGAAATCTGAAAGGGAAGAGAAAACAGAGGTCAGGGCCCAAGGCTGCTGTCAGCCAAAGGCACTCCGACGCCTGAGTTAGTGTAGTCGCTGAACTAGGGTGAAGTGAGGAAGAAGATGAGCGAAATAGCAATGTAGGCTGTGTATCTTGCGTTTGCGTACCTGTTCATGGCTTACCATGCAAGTATGTATAGAAAGGGATGGAAGATTCCATAGTGGAGGTAGGTGGAGATACTTGTCCCATCAGCCTACTTCTAAGATCCTTAGTGGGGGTAGGTGAAGATACTTGTTCCATCGGATATCTCCTCAAATCCCTCACATAAATGTGGAAGTGATAGGGAAGGTCCCTTATCAACATTCGGCGGCCACCCTATCTGTCAAGGTGTTATGTAATGCAGCTGTCCCATCCCATAATGGAGATTAGACGCCCGGAATTCACCTCGGCGCTTGGCCGAACTGGAGAGGATCCGGGGCCGAGAGCCCGAGCTCGGGAGTCGACTGCTGAAATATGAGATGCAGAACTCTAAGGAAGTGTGTTCGGTTCTCTTTACCGATGTAGACCGGGTTTCGGTACTTGCTGGCACTAATGCCGAACTCACCGAGATCGATATCAGAGCAAGCCCCAATTGGTACTGCAACCGAGCTGGAAGGCGATTTCTGGATTACGGAAATACCCATACAATTACGACATTTCATTACTTTAGCAACATACAACATTTCTTTAGCAACTCTTGGTTTTATATATGAAATCAAATGAAGAATTTGAAATCTCACAAACGTGGAACTTCCAACAAGAGAAATTTTCATAAAAAATGCTTGCAGCCAAACATGCCAGCAGAACTCGATGAGTTCCATACCTTGAGGATAAAACTCATTCAACTCACTTTTCCCCCCAATCCAATGAGCTGAATTGACTCAGTTGAGTCAGGACAAGTCTGACATAATCTAGAATGCCACAAATACATTTTAGGGATAATATCATTGAAGCCCACCAATCAATCAAGGACAAAGAAGAAAAAGAGCCATTTCGTAATTTCAAGAACAAAAGAGGGGGCATTTCGCAAAAGAGCGGCAGAGAATCTCCAACCTAAGAAGTAGATAGACATCCACTTCCAAGATCTGTACACACACTCGCGAAAATGATGGGGGAGGTGTTGTAGTGGACCAATGATTTAGCGCGGCCCACATGTCCCCCAGCAACCGACATTTCCACGTGTCCAAAACAAGTTGCCTCGGCTCGAGCCCTCGCCCTTTAAAGTCCCACGTGGCCACAAAAAACCACAGACACGTCACCGCACCGCACATTCCATCCCGCGTGGCGCCATCCTGACTCGCCACGTCACCTCGTCCTTCAGCTGCCTCGCAGAACCCGACAGATCACGCGGGCGCACGCGCGAGCGACCGGGGCTTCGCGCCAAATCACGTGACGTGCACGTGAGATGCCGGTGCAATCATCGAAATAGGGGCCGTACGATTCTCATCTCAATCTCAATCATTTAGCTTGACTGGAAGAATTGCTAACCATGGTTAAGACCTCTGGTTAGGGTCATCTTTTTTCTCTTCTCTCTCTCTCTCTCTATGTCTCTGTCTTTCTATATAAAGTGAGAGGATCAGTTGGAGAAGATGACGAGCGTCGTTTTGCAGAGAGTGTGAAAGACTCAAGATTCTGAGGTGTTTTTTTTTTCCGTTTCAAGACAAAATCCTTTCGCTTTTGAGCTTGAATCCAGGCGTTTTTGCATCATGTTTTAGGGGGATTTGGATCATCTAGGTCTGATTTCAGGTCAGTTTTTGGCAAATTTGTAACAGATGTTGCTGTTAGCATGAGCTTGATTTCTATTTTTGGAGGTGGATTTTGATTTAAGGAGATTGTGTTTGTGGATTGAATCTGGTGGTTCTTTTTTTTTTTTACTCTTTTTGGTAAGAATTTGGATATGTAGAGATGGATTGCAAGTTGTTAATAAGATCTTGTGGTAATGATTCTTTTGCTACTATTTCTGTACTAGAAATCGCTTTCCTGGATTGAATCTGGTGACTTTTTTTCACTATTTTTTGGTTTGCAACTCATTTTGGAGAGATTTCATTTCTCTATTGTGTTTATATCATGAACCGGTTTTCTTTCTTTGATCTTCCATCTTCTTCTTCTTTGTTTCTCTCTCCTAGAATGAGTAGAAATCTATGTACTTGTTGAGATCAGATCAGTACTATCGAGAACATTAACGATCATCTCGAACTGTTTACAGGCGTTTCGGACCAGGTCGATTCATCTTCAACCGACTCTTTTTTTTTTTTTTCTATTTGCTGATTTCTCGGTCAGATCTGGCGGTTTTCTCTAACGAACTCGATTTTCGTACGAGGATTCGATCTTCTTGTGAGAATCAGTTCGTTTTGTATCAGATCTCTCCTGGGAAGAATCTCAGTCGAAATGGATGGAGAAGATCTACAGTTGAGCTTGAGCTTACAAACGATCGAAACCGATCTGCAGATCTCCACGCAGCCATCTACTTCCGGTATATCATCTATTCAGATCTGTTAATTTGTAGATGGGAATTTCTGATCTATCTATCTGTTTCTATCCTGTTGTAATCTGGTTCTTGTTTTCGTTTTGATTTGATAGCTGTGGAGATGAGAATGAATCCTAGAGCGATCGACATGAATCGAATTCCAACTCCAACGCCTTCGAGCTTTGATGTGGAGGACGTGGTGTCGTCGCCGAACAGCAGCGGCGGAGCGTTTGTGGCGGGAAAGAGGACAAGTGCAGAGAGGGAGGAGAACGAGGGCGGCGGTGGTGGTGGGAGGATGAGCGACGAAGAGGAAGGAGAAACAACAAGGAAGAAGCTCAGGCTGTCGAAAGAACAGTCGGCGATTCTCGAAGAGAGTTTTAAAGAACACAATACTCTAAATCCGGTATACGTTCTTCATTAATCTTCTACTTTTTTTAATTTTTATTGTTGCTTGTGTTGTCTTCTTATTGATTTATTGATAATGAATAGTATTTATGGTGTGTCCATTGATGCTCCAAATTTAGCTAAGAATGGTTAGGTTAGCAAACTAATTAATATGCCTCATTATGGGAGGGCCACAGTAGAAATGAAAACGGTGAATTCCAAATACCGAGAAAACTATCAAGGTATCTGAGCTTGGCGCACTACTTTTTTAAAAATCCGAGAAAAATATATCAAGTGTAGCAGGGCTGGAGCGCACCATAAATCTCAAACTATAATTAAAAATATATTTATAAATATATCAGTCTAACTTCTATCTCACCACATAAAAAAACACTCGAATCCAAAAAAATAATCACTCAGGCCCCGGTACAGGCGCATGGATGGTTGGGATTATGGGTGGGCCACTCATGTAGAAATGAAAACGGTATGTTTGTTCTGTGGCTTTCAAATGGACGGTTGGGATTAAGCAGGGAGAAGTGTTATGATTGGGGTAGTAAAGTGTAGTTCAGAACAGAAGATGATGGTTTGGTTGGTTTAGACAACTGTATAGAGAGTAGGATGAAATAGCTTACGTTGTATTAGTTAGAAAAACATGTATGTTTTAGAAGAGGAAATATGTTCGTTTGTTGACGGTGGTGTTAGTTGGATTGATTATAAGACATTAATTCAAGGACGACGGTTGGAATTTGGAAAACTGGGTTTGGTTTTTTTATAGTTTTAAAGTGCTTGTACGTTTGTGTATGGTCCACCTGCATGCATGTAAGGGGATAAGGATAGAGGAAATGGAATGGATTTCTTGTGGGTTACGTGTTGGAATGTCATTACTTACTACTTTTGTGAGTGAAATCCCGACTGCTTATGTATAATAGTTGTATTTGTGTTGACTTGCAGTGAGTGCCAGCCAATTCACGCTACTTCTTTGTTTTCTTGTTTCAAGTTTTTCACATCCAATGATGTATCTCACTTGTAAAGGGAGATAATCTATTGTTGTAGAAGGCCAAATAATATGAATGGATTGGAAGAATCACATGTGGGACCCACATAGGTGAAGAAAGCCTGTCATCATGGATTGGATTGAGCTATATATATGAATTAAATAACTGTCCTGATGATTTAAACGACAGGAATTATGATCTCAGAAGCATTATAACTGATCTAATGAGCACCCAAAATCTCAGAATCATTGATACCCACCTGCATGTGATAGGACAGTAGTACAAGTCTCTTGTAATTAGTGATATGATGATACAGTGCTATTTTTTTTTTTTTTTTTTTGTTGGGAAACTGAATAACATGGAGCCTTTCTTTGATGGTGTGTATCAGAAGCAAAAGATTGCATTGGCAAAGCAGCTGAATCTCCGGCCTCGGCAGGTCGAAGTGTGGTTCCAGAACAGAAGAGCAAGGTAAGAAGATCTTCTTTCTTACCATTGTATTTCTTTTTATTTTTTTATTTTTATCGTATGATATTTAATCGGATGTGGGCAGAAGAAGTAAAAACAGATATAAAGAAGTGCAGGTTCAAGATAAATCGAGATAGAGAAATAACATTTATGTAGCCGATCCAACATAATTAGTACAAGGCTTTAATGATGATGGTGGTGATATAATTTAATAGATAATGGTGTTATTGTGATAATATTTGTAGGACGAAATTGAAGCAGACGGAAGTGGACTGTGAATATCTGAAGAGATGTTGTGAGAACCTAACAGAAGAGAACCGTCGGCTCCAGAGAGAGCTGTTAGAGCTACGAGCATTGAAACGGTCTCCTCATTTCTACATGCCAGTTCCAGCAACGACACTTACAATGTGCCCATCCTGCGAGAGGGTGGAGACATCAGAGAACCAAACACCCATCCCTTCTCGACAGCAGATCCACTTGTGACCCTCCCTCACCTGTTTGTTTATTATTCCTTCCTTCCTTCCTTCCTTCCTATCTTTTCTTAATTTTTGTTCTCCTCCTGTGTTATCAGATATAGATATTTCCATTATAGTCTTTATTAGGACTTGATTTGAGCGAAGCTTAAATGCTTTTATTAGTGTAGTTGTTATAGCATATAACCCAAGAAAGCAAAGATGAAAAAAGCAAGCTTTTTTTTTTTTTTTGCGTTTACATGAATTTCTTCGCCCCACCCACTTGCATGAATGCGTGGCATCCAATGGGATGAAGTAGTTGATGTGTTGGTGCATCGTGAACACACCTGCACATGCATGCATGCATATGCATGGATATTGGCGCTCTGACCCACACACACGCATGCCTCGGTGGATGATTATTGTGAGAGAGAAAAAAGGACGAGGAAAAAGTCACGTGCGTACCTGCATGCTTCATTGCAACTAGGGCGAGGTATGTACGGACAAAATATAATGGAATGGAAGAAACAAGGCACAGAACTCTATGTAAAACGAAAAATTAGGGGAAAAAAATAGGGAGAAGAGAAGAAGAAGATGAGGGGAATAGAAGATGATGGAGGAAAAAGTTGGAGAGGAGATGGCAAAAAAAAAAAAAAAAAAATTTAAAAAGAATAATATTATGGGGAAAGAGTTGATTTAATTGAATTTGATTTTTGATAGTATTCAGCTAGCGTCTTTGCATAAAATATATGGGAATCTTTTAAAAAGATAAGTTAGTCTTTCACTCATATACATGAGAATTTATGGTCAAACGGTCACCACCTGATGATTATTAAATAGGCAAGGGGGTGAAATGGCCATGAATCATCTATTTGTATAGAGAAACAACCACGAATTCATCTCCTTTTATATCATGTCACTTAGGAACGTGGCTAGTATGTTGGTTGGGTTTTGGGGTTTTTTGGGGCGACCGTGTCCGGCCAGCCCACTTTTGCTCAGGCTTGGATATATAACTTGGGCTTCATTATTATCAGGGTTGGTCGTGGATTAAATGATAGAAAGCCCAAAGACCAGCTTGGCCCTCGAATAAAGAGCACTTGTAATGTAGTGATTCATTTGCCCAAACAAATGTTAGAAAGCTCAAACAAGTAATAAAAAAACCCGGTTCAACTCGACTTGGCTAGGCCCGATTAACTAAAAGGATGGGCTCAGGCTTAACATTACGGCTCATATTAGGCTTGGACTGGATACAAGCCTGTGTTTCTAAAATCGGATATGGCTGGATATTGCTCGACCCTTGTGTGTGGATGGTGAGTATGTACGAGAGTCAAAAGCAATATATATATATATATATATATATATCTTGGTCCTTAAATACCCATACCGTTTCTAATCAATTATGTATATTATTTTGAAACAATCAAGCATGGAAAATGAATAATCACCAAGTTGTGGCTCAGCTGGTAAGGAATATGGGTGAATGCGTGAGTGAGTGTATCCACCTCGGTTTGAGTCCCTAACTTACCCGGAGTTTTAAAAATTAAAAATAAAAAATTGGAAGGGTACGTGGCTTAGAAAATTCAGGTGCGGGCCCTACTTTTAGGTCAGATCCAGACGTTGTCCAAAAATAATTAACTCGTTAGTAGGGATGTTAATGAACGACTTGAACAAAAAATCCCTTCTATGGGCCATCTTTTTTTAAATCAATCTACAATCGGATCTAGGTTCAATTGGTACCCCAGGTGATGAGCCATATAAAATTATATTAATAAGTTTTATGTTAGCCAGGTGATGAGCCATATAAAATTATATTAATAAATTTTATGTTATTATTATTATAAATGCAAGAATGGCTGCCAACAACATATAGAATAAAATTGATTTATTGTTTTTGTATTTTCACATCTCAAGTCGGGACTGGAATCAGGTCTAGGTCCAGTTGGGTCCAGAGATGATATCCGTCAGCATGGGCCAGGTTAAACCGACCTTAAAAGGATTCTTTTTTAATTTTCTTGGTATTCCAACAAAGGGGGCTCTAGTCACCCCGTTGGGAACTGCCGCGTCTTACCAGTAGGATAAGACACCGTCCTCGGCCTTAAAAGATACTTTATTACTTGAATAATTGCATTCTGGATAAACCATTTCAACCACTTTCCAACCTGTAGAAATCCTGGGCATAAACCTTGATTTTGGGTCCCACTGTTTTTTTTTTTTTTTGGGGGGGTTTGGTATGAGTCATGGCTTATGGACCCATTGGGATGTCGGTTCTGGTTGTGATATTGGAGAAATTCCAGAAAAGACATGACCATGACACATTCTTTTAAGAGGGATGATGGATGTGATGCTCGTCGAATGTATGACATGGAATGGTCAAGAGAATCTGGTCCCATGCTCCTCCTACTTGTCATTTTCATGTTTGCAAGGCGCCAGCTACGGTTGAAATGAGGCAGGCCTCCAATGAGATGGCAAGTTGTCCAAATGAGGAAGAAACTAAATGAACACAAGGCTATTAATTCTGTTTGTGCCAGATGGGACCCACCATCTCATTGTGAAATTTTGAATGATTAGTGCAATGTATCAGGTTTTGAAAGATTTCATTGTTTTATCATGTATTTGATTTGCCTTTGCCTGTCTCACAAGAAGATGTAAAGCCCATCTCTCTCTCTCTCTCTCTCTCTCTCTAATGTGTTGGTGAAAATGTAAAACCCCTATCATTGATAACAACAGTTTATACCAAGTGACATTTTCCCTTGTTGAGAAACTACAACTTAATGGAGATCATTTACATTGGAGCGAGCAACAAGCTATAACAAATGGGTGTGCTTATCAAGAAAATCTTGCAGTGTGCTCCTGTATTCACACTTTATAGATTGAGTAAATGGAATACAAAGAAATAAGATTTCTGATGCCATGCACGTACAAATTCTGACAAGAGGGCTGTGTACTTATTATGATTAGTGTCCAAAGTCTTTCTTTGTTACATAATAGCACAACAAAATGCTCTCCAAAACGCATTAGTATATTTCATTAACCTTTTATTTGTTTGATACATATAATAGTACAACATGCTCTCTCTCTCTCTCTCTCTCTCTCTCTCTCTCTCTCTCTCACACACACACACACACACACATCTATGAGATGTAATGCAATGATGTCTCTCTCCTCATTTCCTGCAGAGAACATAAGAGAATCGTACAAGCTAATGTTAATACTATTTAGTAGTAATAATAATTTCCAGTCTGTGAGCAACAAAGACACTGCTCTGTTTTCAATTGCAAAAAAAGGGGCGCTATAGGGTTCCGAGCCTAAGCAAATGCATAGTTTCCTGAATCACAGAATTTCTTACAAGTGGGTGCCCACTGTTTGTGATCCAACAAACTTGATTTGATGGGACAAGTTGGATGAGGACACCCCCAAAAAATCTCGCAGGTTGAAGATCCTGAGGCATTGATCAATGGCAGGTTCAATGGGGTTAGGAATTGTTTTTCAGCGGCACCGCAGGAAAAAAAAATCTGCAGTAATGCAGAATTCCGGTATTTGCACAACCTAGAGTTTCAGAATCTTATGGATAGGCATAGACCCAATTTTAGGGATGGAGCAAAGTTTCCATACAACACAAAGGATGGCATACCAGGGAAGTTTGAAGGTTTCTTTCCACCATCCCTGCTTAGAGCAGTTTGCAACTATTTTGTCTAGACGCACAATAATCTCCTTAAATGTGGGTCTCAATGAGGCATCTGAATTCCAGCATTCTTCAACCAACCTGCAGAGTAACATCCCTATGTAATCCAAAATGCAATGGTGATTTTTCCATTTCTATAGAGAAAGAGACATTATCTAAGGGGTAGGTGGAAAATAAAAAGAGAAAACAAGAAAAAAAAAAGTGGATTGCTCACTAAACCCACAACTTTGTTTACTAAACCCACAATTCTAAGTATCAAGATTTGGATGAGATCCACCACCTCCAGGAACATAAAATTTGACATCTCCACTATTCTGCGTGTCAAAAAAATGTGCATGTTGCAGAATGAAGATAGGGAAATTTAATTCATCAAGTTCATAATGGATGATCCATATAAAAAAATAAAAAAAAAACCTTATACTTGTAATATAATTCATCAAGTTTGCAATGCATGGTCTGCTTAACATACCCATTGTCTATATGAATTTAAAAAAGGCAATTTTAATATTATTCTATATGATAATGTACTATATATCCATTGTCTATATGAAGATTGTATAGACAATATGGGAAATTTAATTCATCAAGTCCACAATGCATGGTCAACTTAGAAATGGTCCAGCCTGTAGAGCCAACTTAGAAGCATGTCAATCATTCGGTGTTTTAAAGGTTTTAAAGGTCTCCCTTTTGCCTACCTCTGTGCAAAAAATGGGAACTGTCCAATCAAGAGAGGTACTTTTGGAGTACAACAAATTTGTTCAAATCCTAGTCATTATATAAAATGGGATGGGTGCCAAAATTTGCATTAAGGGCCCGAATAACAGGATGAGTGTCAATTTGTGTGTACATAGTGCATGTTGGAAACTCTCACATCCATAGATTTCAAGAATCCATGTTGGAAAATCTCACATCCAAATGACCCCTTAGATGTTCTTGACTTGAGTCCTAGACTATTTTGTTCATCCCATTTCACCAATGTCAAGCATGAAAACCCAGCTATCTGTTGAAAAGCATCTTATTTCAGTTTCCCCTGAGAAAGTACAACAACGAAACTCTTTTTTCCCTCTCTCCCTTTTTTACTGTCAGTTATTTGATTAGCAAGGAAAGGTGCAGCTATAATAAATTTTTTGATAAGCACAAATACAAAGTTCATGGAAATAACTGGAAAACTCATGGAAGTGGTGGATACAATGGAAAGGAGACGAATCGCAATTTCCTGTTTGCAAGAGACAAGGTGGGTGGGACAGAAAGCTAAAGAGATCGAGAGGACTGGGTATAAGTTATGGTATACGGGACTTAATAGAGCGAGGAATGGGGTTGCCATAGTAGTGAGCAAGGACTTAAAGGAAGATATAGTTAATGTAAAGCGCTGTGGAGATAGGATTATTGCAATTACGTTAGTGTTAGGAGAAGAGATAGTGAACGTAATTAGTGCTTATGCCCCCCAAGTGGGCTTAGGAGATGGACATAAGGAGAAGTTTTGGGAAGACTTGGAAGGAGTGCTACTAGAGATACCCCAAGGCGAGATGGTCTTCATAGGAGGAGATTTGAATGGCCATGTAGGACGCGACGTAGATGGATATATAGGAGTACATGGGGGACTTGGATACGGTAATAGAAATGAAAAAGGGAAGGATATTTTGGACTTTTCAGTGGCTTATGATCTCATGGTGACTAACACCTTTTTTAGGAAGAGAGAGGAGCATTTGGTGACTTATAAGAGTGGCTCCTCAAGGACACAGATTGACTTCTTCTTAACTAGGAAAAGAGACCGCTTAGCTTGTAAAGATTGCAAGGTGATACCGGGGGAGAGCTTGACTTCCCAACATAGGTTGTTGATCATAGATGTGCAGCTACAAAGGTGGACTACAAAAAAGAAGTTGTATAGATGCTCAAAGACTAAATGGTGGAACTTGAAAGGTGATAAGCAACTAGCATTTAGGGATAGAGTACTAGAGGAAGACGTTTGGGCGATAAATGAGAGTGCAAATAATATGTGGGACAAGGTAGCAGAGTGTATTAGGAGGGTAGGGAAAGAAGTCTTAAGAGAATCCAAAGGGGGTGCTCCGGCACAGAAGGAGGCATGGTGGTGGAGCAAGGCCGTTCAAGACAAGATAAGAGTTAAAAGAGAGAGCTTTAAAACTTGGCAAAAGGATCGAAATGCAGCAAACTTGGAAAAGTATAAAGAAGCAAAAAGAGAAACCAAAAAGGCAGTTAGTGAGGCCAAGGCAAAGGCATTTAAGGAGCTATATAGGCGACTTGACACTAAGGAAGGCGAAAGAGAGATATTCAAGCTTGCTAAAGCCAGAGATAGGCGGACCAAAGACTTAAACCAAGTTAAATGCATTAAGGATGAGGATGAAAAGGTATTAGTAAAGGACGATGAGATAAAGGAGCGTTGGAAGAGCTACTTCTACAAGTTATTTAACGAAAGCAGTAGTAGTGACATACAATTGGGACAGCTTACCATTTCTAGGGAAGAATCGAATCATATGTTCTATAGGAGAATCAGTAGGGAAGAAGTTATAGAAGTATTGAAAATGATGAAAAATGGGAAAGCGGTTGGGCCAGATGGTATCCCTATGGAGGTCTGGAGGTGCTTGGGGGAGAATGGCATAAGTTGGTTGACAAAACTTTTTAATGTAGTGCTAAAGAGCAAGAAGATGCCTGATGCATGGAGGAAAAGTATTCTTATACCCATATACAAGAACAAAGGAGATATTCAGAACTGTGCGAACTACCGCGGGATTAAATTGATGAACCATACGATGAAATTATGGGAGAGAGTTATTGAGAGAAGACTAAGAAGAACAACAAACGTTTCAGAGAATCAATTTGGTTTCATGCCTGGGAGATCAACCATGGAGGCTATCTTTCTCTTGAGGAGGTTAATGGAACAATATAGAGAAGGCCAAAGAGATTTACATATGGTGTTCATTGACTTGGAGAAGGCCTATGACCGGGTTCCTAGGAAGATTCTATGGGGAGTCCTGGAAAAGAAAAGAGTATGTGTCGCTTATATTGAGGCAATAAAGGATATGTATGATAGAGCCGTGACATCTATAAGGACGACTGGCGGAGAGACTAAGGAGTTTCCTATCACGATTGGTCTACACCAAGGCTCAGCGTTAAGCCCGTACTTGTTTGCCCTAGTTATCGATGAGATTACAAGACATATTCAGGATGAGGTGCCGTGGTGTATGCTATTTGCAGATGACATTGTTTTAGTAGATGAGACAAGAGAAGGAGTGAATGCTAAGCTAGAAGTATGGCGGAAAACGTTAGAGACAAAAGGGTTTAGGCTAAGTCGATGCAAGACGGAATATGTGGAGTGCAAGTTTAGCCAAATTAGGACACTTGGTAACATAGAAGTAAGTCTAGGCACACAAAAGATTGTAGAGAAAGAAAACTTTAGGTACCTTGGATCGATGGTGCAACATGATGCAGGGATTGATACTGATGTAAGTCACAGGATTCAGGCCGGGTGGACCAAATGGAGGAGTGCTTCGGGGGTCTTGTGTGATCGGAAAGTCCCCCTCAGGGTTAAAGGAAAGTATTATAAGGTGGCGGCAAGACCAGCATTGTTATATGGATCAGAGTGTTGGGCAGTAAAGCATAATCATGTTAAGAAAATGGAAGTTGCGGAGATGAGAATGCTAAGATGGATGTGCGGGATCACAAGGAGAGATAGCATTAGGAATGAGGAGATTAGGGGCAAAGTAGGAATAGCACCGATTGGAGATAAAATGAGAGAAAATCGACTAAGATGGTTTGGCCATGTTAAAAGGCGTCCAATGGAAGCACCTGTTAAAAGGTGTGAAGGCATAGAGATTGCCAGGAGTAGGAGAGGGAGAGGGAGACCCAAGAGAAGTTGGAAAGAAACTATTAAACATGACCTTTCCTACATGGATCTAACGGAGGACATGGCCCTAAACAGACTTGATTGGCGTCGTCAAATCCATATAGCCGACCCCACCTAGTGGGAAAAGGCTTGGTTTGGTTTGGTTTGGTTTGGTTCACAAATACAAAGTTCACATAATCTGCATCATTTTTTAAGTAATGAGCATGTGAGAGAGAGAGAGAGAGAGAGAGAGAGAGAGAGAGAGAATCAGTCTTTTATATTCATTTTTCACACACCGAGTGGTTTCAGTAAAATGGTTTTAACCGTGAAAAGAAAAAAAAAAAAAAAGAAGAAAAACAATCAGCAAGAACTAGTACTTAACTGGCTAATAATAAATAATGTTTCTTCCATCAAATAGCTTTCCACATATGCTGAATGCTGATTGCTTAAAAATGATTATGCCAAAACACGAAGTGGCAACTTTTTGTATTCATATTTTTGAGAAGAATTACCAATAACAAGCAAAGAAAATTCTAAAGAAGCATGGTATTTTGGTAGAAACTATCCTAAAGGTATGAGAAGCATGAGCTCAACTTCTCATTTTGCACTCATTAAATACAAGCAAGAGTTATGGAAAAAAAAAAAAAAAGATGGAACAAGATAATGATGTCAACAAGATGATCCTAGCAAAAGGCAGTGGAAACTTTTACCATTGTCTTTCAAAATCCTTACAATTAACTGTCCTCACAAGCAATCAAGTTTTCTTTTCATTTAATGTCTTGGGAAGCAGTTAAAAAGTAACTTCCGTTGATAAATTCTAGTCCAAAACATTTCATTTAAGTTAGTCCTGAGTGATTATTGACATATGGAATATTTTCCACACAAAAAATTGACCATCTCACTACACTAGAATTTTGTACACAATGCATGTGAACTATCACACGCCCCAAAAACTTTGAGCCCCTTTTTGTCTTTTTTGCATCTATTAGATTCTTTTGTTCTACCTATCAATTTTTTCTGACACAAATTTGGAAAGAGAACTTACTCTTTAAGCTCAGATGGATAGCTTTTCGATTTGAGCTTGAGAGGGGGTCTCATTCCTTCTAAACAGATCATTTTAGCAACATCCTCTGCAGACTTTGGGTGGAAAGGTGGTGTTCCTTCAATCATCTGAACCAAGTCAAACAAATGCATAGGAAGAAGAAACAAAGGTTAAAGGAAGCTTATTTCATGACAGATGGAAGAAACGAAAGTTTGAGTAGTCATCTTAAGGCAGTAAATGGGTAGGTAGACTCTTACAAGAACCAAAATATACTATCCGATGGGTACCAACTACCAAGTACCAGTTAAAGATTGCAAATTACCATTTGAACCTGCTTTCTAGGAGAGATGGGGTAGCTAATGAAGTGGCAGATGGATTGCCAGGCAAGGTGTGTGTGGTGTGGACTCTATTCGATCTTTCTTCTCGTTGTTTGCTCTTTACTTCAAGTTGTTAATGTGGTAGAGTACAATTCTCTTATACCTTCATCTATTATTTTGTGGTTGCTTGGTGAGGTATTTAGTATATCTCCCTCTTTAATAAGATTTATTTGCCACCCATTAACAAGAAAAATTGGGCTAGCTGTTCTACATGGGTACCCAAGACTGATGGGTGCGATGTGGTCTCTGTTACCTACTACTAATAAGAACACATGAAAATTGAAAAATAATTATAAATCAATTATGGATCATAGATATTTCAGTTTCAATTTTTTTTTTAATATCTCAAAAATTTTCAGCATGGAAATCTTCATACACAAGAGCTGCTATTCAATCTTTTTTCATGAAGTAATATCTTTCTAAAATACATTGGTTAGAATGTGTCCTTTTAGTTTTACGCCCATCATATATTAATCATTTAAACCACAAGTATCTCAGCACTATGCAAACCCCATCCAACGGTAGCACGTAACTTTGGGTACACTCTACAGGTTCACTATCCTATATCATTTGCACAGTATGCTCGATGAACAGCAGAAGTTTTTGAAAGGGTGACAAGCACCCTAACAAAAATCACAAAACGATGTGCAGGTTCATGGATTGTTTGGATCTCCAGATCAAGGCTGGTCAACTTTGGCTTTGATACTAGAAGAAGAATGCTCCTTCCCATCCATATCATTCTACATTGACATGATGCTCAAAGCATAAATCGGCTACCTCTCTCTACACTTGTGAAAACTTTTGCTTACATTGTCAAACTGCATCTTAACTATTACAGGCATGGCGGATGGTGAGTGGTAGTGTCAAACCAACTATACCGGCGAGTGGAAGCTTAACACCTATAATACTTGAGCTTGAGTTGGGACTTGGAAGATGAGAACAAGTGAAGATGAAAGAACTAGAAAACAGAGGAGAATAGAATGGAAAAG
This sequence comes from Umbellularia californica, assembly GCA_028538565.1. Classification (NCBI taxonomy): domain Eukaryota; kingdom Viridiplantae; phylum Streptophyta; class Magnoliopsida; order Laurales; family Lauraceae; genus Umbellularia; species Umbellularia californica. Next base: position 46,010,213 of record JAPQWN010000009.1, read on the forward strand.
AGAAGAGGATAGCTGTGCTGAATCACAAATAATCCTCTAATTTTATTAAAAGAGGTCACTACAATAAATGGAAAAAAAAAAACCTCTTCACCTACAGTCAATAAGAAAAAAAAAACCCTGCATATACATGTATTTCAACACTTCTCTTCAATCTGGCACATCATATTGATCATGCACTACTTTCTCACTAGTCCCGAACATATAGGTCTCCCAAAAACTTAGCCATCTATTTCTCTGACTATACACATATTTGATGAATGTTGTTAGCTGCTGCCACCTCCTCAATAAAATGATAGTTAGGATGAGAATGTTTCTTCCGTTTACCAAGCACATAATTTTCAGCAATGTGTAATGCCTCTTTATTATTACCATACAATTTCATTAGAAAACCAAACCCAAACCAAACCAAGCCTTTTCCCACTAGGTGGGGTCGGCTATATAGATTTGACGACGCCAATCAAGTCTGTTTAGGGCCATGTCCTCCGTTAGATACATGTAGGCAAGGTCATGTTTAATAGTTTCTTTCCAACTTCTCTTGGGTCTCCCTCTCCCTCTCCCTCTCCTACTCCTGGCAATTTCATTAGAAGCTGAGCATTAATTATTCGTCAAATCTTTCACCAAGTTCTTAGTCCACAACTTCACATGTTTCCATGTGGCATTGCCTTAAACCTTAGAAGGCCACAACATGATTTTTCTTACATCTACATGGGATTAAATTGCCTCTAACAAAAGTATAATAACCCGAAGTACACTTCTATCAATCATACACAGTTGTCAATTTTGGTTTGGTTAGGCTGAAATGGCTGAATGATTTTGGTTTGGACCACTGGCTGAACAAAACTACACATGTAAAAAAAAATTTCATGGATTTCGGTCTATTCAAGTTGATTTGGACATTTTGGCCATTTCCATGCATTTCGGTCCATTTTGGCCGAAATTTTTATGTCTTTCTTAAAAAAAAAAAAAAAAAAAAAAAAAAAGAAAAAAAACACACACTAAAGAGCAGGGGTTCTTTAGTTTGGTTCAAAAGTATCTAAGGGCTAGTGATGAGCTTCTATGATGATTTTATTCTATAAGACAATGAATAGATCACAAGGGCTCCTTGCTATATTTTTGTGGAAAAGGCCATTTTATACTAAGGGACTTTTCACAGATTTCCATTCATATTCTCCCAATGGTGGATGATAATTAAACAGAAATATTGACAAGACAGCAAGAAAATGAAATCTACCAAAAGAACTGAGAAATAAATAAACAGAAGTCCGTAGATAGATAATGCATACCTCATACAGAATGAGACCAAAAGAGAATATGTCAACACTTTTTTCAAATATTTCATCTTTATAAACCTCAGGTGCCACATATAAATCTATCATAGCAAAGAAACAATCAATATCCCAGTATTGAGGCAATGAGTACATATAAAAACACAAAAAAAGGCATATCATATGTAAACAGTAAAGTATATTCCATGAAGATTTTCAGCAGTAAAAAAAGTAATGTAAATAAAATTGCCAATTTAGGTAAACAAATGCTCGACAAAAACAGAAGCATTGAAATAGAGATTGGGTATATCTGTCAGGAGTTGATAGTATGGCATTCAGAAAGCCATTTTTTTTTTTATAACCATTCAGAAAGCCAATTTCACTATCAGTACTCAACCAAGTATCGATTGGGCACAAGGCAATGATAATTGGCCTTATCAACAAGATTTTATTTTAAATGGGAGGAAAAAAAGTAGCCAGTATTGGCCTGTATCAGCTGTATTGGCAATGCATATCTGCATTTTTGGAAATATAAGTTCAAATTGGGTATTGCGCCAGTAGTTATGCTGACTTTTGCAACCATGGGTGAGACTTAATGTCGAGAAAGTAAAACAGTTTTGATGTCAATGCAAATTTCACCGTTGTAATTTCTGTGGCTAGGACCTTGGCGCTAGAAGAATTTAACCGTCTTAATAATTAATAGGCATTGTTAGCACATTATTAATATAAAAGAAAATAGAAAGAGTCCAAACTTAAATATAAAATTTATACCAGTAAACAGAATTAGAGAATCCATTCACATAGCATGCATGGATATATGCGTTCTTACAAATACTGGCTGCTACAAGCTTTGCATGAACTTCCAACCAAAACTAGAAATAAGGAAGTGATCGTATCATGAAACATTGTGCAAAGGTTGATGTCACCCAGAAAAAAAAAACATGATAGGTTTTAGTGAGAATACCAGAAAACACTGGCTAAGTGCATCAGTATTCAGTATGGATACACAGGTTGGAATCCAATACCACTACAAGGTGTCTTAAATACTAAAACAGAGGATTTGTGGATTCGGCAGATTAAGAGAAGAATTGGACTCATCTGTAATTTTGAAAAATTATGGATTCTGTCATTAAAAAAGGGAAAGTGAGGTTCTTTTGGTAATTCTCAGAGATAAAATAAAGTAAATATAGGTGTGATCACCCAGCCCTAGGCACCACATCTGAGAGATTGGTTTCCCCCCATTCAGTTTACGTTTCCCTATTTTTCTTATTTCCTCCTTTTAGGATTTTCCAGATCATAAGAATGTAAGACTAACAAAAGCAATAAATAAATCCTACTACATACAATCAAGGAAAATATATTCAGCATCTTACTAAAATTTCAAGAGAATAAAAGGCATATAATATTTTGTCAGTTTTAAAAAACATGTTTAAGTTAGTAGTAGAAGAAACCATGAAGTGTTTGAAACTTTAATCTTCAAAGAGTTGGGATTTTATAAATACCCCCAGCGTCATTTGACATGTGGAATCTCTCTCTCTCTCTCTCTCTCTCTCTCTCTCTCTCTCTCTCTCTCTCTCACAACACACACACACAAAAAAAAAAAAAAAAAAAAAAAAACACTCACACTCATCACACTTCTCGTATTAATAGTCAACCTACTAGAAAATTCAATTTAACATCAGGATCCATCCGAAAAACCCTTGCAATGGTTAATTAACTCTAACTAATGATAGAAATCAACTATATGTTTTTTCTTAAGAAAACCTTCTTTTATAATTAGAGAATGTGAAATTCGTTTTCATTTACCAAAAGAAAATACTAGAAGCTTGCCAATTTCTTCTTTGGTCTTATGGTTGTCTACATGAAACTAAACGGAAAGTTCAAAGGATCGAGTATTGGTATACCCATCTCAAGAAAATGCTAGAAGCTTGAGAAAATAGATGTTCAACATAAACCCAACTTGTTTGATGTCGATGTGTATGAAGCTAATAAGGTACGAAATATAACTATCAGACGCCAATAATATATTTCATTTTCATCATATTCTGTTAAATATAATGGTCTTCCACTTTCTAACAACGCAAGCTTTTGGGATGTATTGGCTAGTCATACTTGATATGGCATCAGAGCCACACGATGTCGTGAGTTCAAACCCTAGGGAGGTGTTATTCCCTCAAGTCCCGTGGGCAAGCACGTAACATGTGGGTATGCATGTGTGGATTGCTAATTCGAAAGGTGTCCCGTTTGATTCTAGGTGGGGGGTGTTAAGTATATTGGTCTTTCACTTTAAATAGGTTAAGCTTTTAGGATGCATTGGCTAGTCAGACTTGACATATTCATCCAAGAAAAACATTTCCTTAGGTTCTCATGATCAAATACAAAATTAGTTATTCTTCCAATGTTGAGAACAACCTTCTTTTCTTCATCAATTTCATTAGAGGAATCATTATTTTAAAAATGTACTCTTACTTTAAAATTAACTTGTATAGGATAAACAAAGGAAAAAAGATTTATGAATTCACAAAAAAGGAAATTAAGCTAGAAGGAGACAACACAGATTACAGGCTTATAAGATAAAATGACTTACTTGAATCAAATTGATTGCGTGATTGTGCTAGTTTGACCTTCTTTTGGGATATTTTTGACAGTTCTATCAAACCAAAGCCCGCTACCTTCAATAAGCCGCCATTATCCAGCAAAATATTTCTGGCACCTTACAAAACTTCAAATAATCAAGAACAGTACATCACTCCAACGAGCACAAATTAACATTGAAAAAGAAATTCGGTAACTCTAGCATTAGGTCATCTTACTTTGGCCTTAAATCACAATGAATGATGGGATCTGGTTTGCACTCATGAAGACAATTCATCCCCCTAAACACAAAAAAACAGAACAGCCCAATGAGAACATGATAATTACTTAGAAAGGGGCACTAAATAAGACCTTTCTAAGTGATGACTAAAATATTACTCAAATGAGATACTATGAAAATCACATGAATAAAAAAAAAAAAAAAAACGCTCCTTAGTTTGTATCAGGTGTTAAAATAATGTTAAGAGTACAAGGGAGATACCAAATAAGAGGCAGAAAAAAAGGACGCAAGATTAAATATGTTTAGAAACGTAGAGTAATAACAAAAAGATTTGTAAGGGTGAGGGCAGGTGATATTTTAAGGAAATAATTTACATTTTTTAACATAATATTGGAAAGCACATCTTCGTGGATCCTTTCTAAGCAATTCAGCACATGGCTACCAACATTTTGTAACTGGATAGCTCATTGATTTTATTGCTCTTATATTTATCTTCTTTTCATTCAATTTTCTATGTTAACAATAAAAAATTAAAAAAATTCAAATGCGAAGTGACCATCAATAGGCATTTTATGCAAATTTTGATGATTAATACACTAAATGATAATGTACTTACGCTTTAGTGGGTCGTAGAGAAATCTACAAACATGATTGCATGTCTTCCTCCAAGTGTTTTGGAAACACCATGACCAACCCAAAAGCTTGAGATAAGAACAAATTTGAAGAACCACCGTACCATGCAAAGAGAGGTACTCAACTTACTCTTGTGTCCCTATTACACAAACAAACGTTTGACCACTAGTGGTTGCATTCCGATTGTGAGGATTTTATTGGATTTTGTTGCCCATTGCCACTGATCCTACAAATCAGATAGCCCCAGACCAAAAATAATGTGAAACAAGAATTAAACTATAAGATTATATGAGCAAGAAGCTTTACAAGAGGAGCCTCCAAACCTAACTCTTAAATCAACCTTGACCCAGACAAAAACAATTTTTCATTATCTCTACAACTTCTCAAAGGACTCATCCTATCTCTCATATCTGTTCTAAATGCAATATCAAACACATAATTCTCTCCCAAGTCCCAACCAACCCTTTAAGAAGTGCCACCATAATCATCAAAGCCTTGTTCCAACTATGTTGGGGCCAGCTACCCAAATTCTGTTTCTCCATTCCAATCTATTTTGAGCCAAATCCTCGGATGAGTTGCATTTCTTCATATCTATTGTTACTAATTCCATCCTAGGCCTACCCCTTCCCCTTGGTAAGCCATAAAGGGGTAGGCCACATAGAGGGAAATTTTTTTCGTAATTCCAAACATTTACGGTTCAGTTGCATGTCCACAATCTTCAAAGTTGCTTTTGGAAATGGTGCAAGGGGTTTTACATTGTACAGGAAACAAGCAAAAATGTAATATACTTTGTCACAGAGAAAAGCAACAACATGTAGAGTTTCAAAGAATGCTCCATCTACTTGCAAAAGTTGCCCTTCAAGAAGTGCCACCGTGGTACTTCTTGAAGGGCAACTAACTGCCACGATAAGAGAAAAAGGAAAAGATAAATAATTCTCAATTCCAAACAGTCACAGAAAATCGTGTGGTTCTGTGGCGTGCCAACAACCTTGAAACCCTGTAGTCAATGTGTATCACCTGATGGTGTACCAGTTTATATGCAAGCAAAAATGTATTATACTTTTAAAACAAAAAAGCAACAATCTCACCAGTAGGGTTCCAAAAAAAAAAAAAAAACTTCATCTACTCGAATATTTGCATATCTAATGTAAGAAAACAATGAGATTCCTTCAAGCACAAATCCTAGGCCCATTGAAGCTGTCCAAGTGCATGATGGGCTTTAAAGTCTACAAAAGCAGGCTCAAGAATTGGCCCACTGTTGGCCAACATATGGGGCCTAACCATAGTGGGGCAGCATATTGGGCCAAACCAAAAGATGATTGATCCATTGCGGCAACCCATGGTCAGCCAACCCATTGGCCCAACTATGCCTAACTTCTTAGTATGTTAACTTCTAATAAAGTTACCTAGATCTAGATTCTTAGTTTAACAACTTCTAATAAGATCGCTTAAATCTTACAAGATAATAGATTGACATGGAATGAATAAACTAATTTCTGAATCCAGCATTGGTTTGTGAGCTTACCGTCGGATGCATTAGTTGTTGACGATATATCAATGGGTCACAATCTTCGAACATCAATAGTCTAACCCTGAAGATGAAATCAATGTGGGGAATATCAATGACTTGTTCTTCATCTTTCTTTGCTTCTTGCACCTTTAGATCCATGTTGTCAATAGAATCAATTTCCTTGTCTTCCAATGCATTTGAAATATGTCCTCCTTCATGAGTTGTGCATGTTACTTCCACCAATGTTTTGGAGTTCTTTGTTTCTTCTTCAGACTTCTCAATGCCAAGCTTCATATTCTCTGCCACAGGTTCCATGACATGTGCTCTTGTTGTTTTTTGAGACTTTTCTTCTGCTGACTTAGATTTTCGCATGCAGGACCGTCTAATCTTGTACTCAAAACGGATTGCTTCCTAACATCCTTCAAAAATGTCATTTCAATCTCTCATATTTTTCAAAATGTCTGGTTGTAAACCTCTGAGGAAGCGATCGAAGTCAAAGTTCTCGCTCTTCGGTTTACATATACATTGTAACCTTGAGAATTCTTCAATATATTCATCCACGGTCAAATTTTCTTGTCTCAGATTAGGAATTGGTCAAAGTAAACTGCATTCTTAGTGAACCATTTCCATATTTAATTGCACACTCAAGCCTTTTTAGTTGATCGCTGAGGGTACTAATTTCGAATTTCATGTTGAATTGGATGCAAAAATTGAAAATTTGATGCTCTTCAAGATTAAATCAATCTGACTAAATGCATAGATTGAGTTTCTTGGAGTGTGAGGTTGAAGACAGATCTTCAATCAAAAGCCCGAACGACCAAAATATCAACAAATCAAATGTGTCCTATTTGATTAAACTGTTGTGATTGCATGACTGTTGATTAATGCAGTGTGGCCCACTAACACACTGGGCTTGAACTTTTTTTTTTTTGTAAACAGGCCTAACCCAAACTCAGGCCCAAGACTCAAGCCCACCATATGTCACATGTGGAAAACACATGCGAGGCTTTCTATGCTTCGTCTTGAGTTTCGTGCATGCAGAGAATGAAAAGGAGGCTTCGAACCTACTTTTGTTGCTGCTCTTCAACGATAAAGAGGAGAGGAGGGATGACTGAGGCAAAGGCGATCGGATATGCTGGTAACGACGACGACGATGACGATGTTGCTCGAAGATGGTGGTGAGTTACAAACTCCAAGTGAGAGGTGGGGCACTAACGGTGATATCGACGGTGATGCTGCTGCTGGTGATAAAGCGGGAGCCCGGCGAGAAGGCTCGATGGTGGTGTCAATGATGAGACGGCGGTTAAGGATGGCGCTGTTGCAGATGACGATGACGGTGCTGCAGTGATCATAACGCTGCTAGAGTGGAGCAACGATTAGGGTTTATGTTGGTCTCAGTAAGATGAGATTCAATGGATTTTGGGGATTTTAGGGTTTCGGATCAAAGAAGGTGGCGTTCTACAGTTTTTACAGTTTTGACATGGGCATGTAGGGGTTGGACATGTGAGATATGATGAATTTGGGTCTACCGAATAGGCTGTGGTGATGGTGATCATTCGGCAGGTGACGGATTGCCGAATCTCGAATCCGGGATTGATCGATCTTCTGCTCTAATACCAATTGATGTGGACGGGGGATCGATGTGGGGTGGGGCGGGCAGGAGAAAAGATGATAGGTACAAGGGATAGGTCGGGATTCCACCCTAAGTTTCTCATGCTTCACGTCCATGGCTTCGCGCCATTCCCTTCCAGGAAAAATGCAAAAATTGGAAAAAGCAAAACTGAAACTTGGGTTTTTTTATTAATCAAATCTGAATAAGTGAAGAGGCTTTACAATGTTCAAATAAGAGAAAACTTAACCCTAAAGAAAATTTGAACCATCTAATACTTCAATGGCTAGGATCAAAATATCAAACCAAATACAATTTAATTCATAAATAAACTCTAAGTACACTAGGGATAGGTGCGCTGGGCCCAAAGGTTGGTTGACCCATGGGGACCATGGGTTTGTCCTACATCACGATTGACATGTGCTCATTAATCAATAAAGGGAGGAAAGAAAATACTATTAAGCAAAAGAAGTTATCTTGTAATCAATTTCATGGAAGGAAAAGGGAATCCTATCTCAATCCATAATAGATAGGACAATCATCCCATCTAAAAATACGCTTTTAATCTATCATTTGTGATATTTGATAAAAATTCTCACTCTTATTATTTTAATTGCATTGAGCAATGGTTTCCCCTTTTATGGAGACTCCTTGGGGTTGCCAATGGGGATAAGACCAAAAAGACCGGGCATCGTAATGTATGTGTGAAGAAAATAGTAAGTGTCATCAAGGAAAAGTTCCCACTAACTGTTCCTTTCTGTGCTGCTCAGAAACATTGATTTTATTGGATATGGTAGCAACTGATTATGGTCCAGGAGTAAATTGTAAAATCACAAGTATCAGGCTACTGAAAAAATTCATCCAAGGAAAACATAAAACAAAATTTCCATCAATGAAACAATGTAATATTTTAAAGAATCTGCAAGTAGATTTTCATAGAAGAGTAGAACATGCCTAGCAATATCAAGGGCAAATCTCAGAACTTTAGAGGCTTGAAGACGTCCTTTCTTTTGAAGGTAGTTCCCCAGGTCACCCTGAAATCCACCAAAATATCCTAGTTACAGATTTAGGATCTTCATAACGTGATTAGTAATCTTCAGAATAACTGAAATACTGAAATATATGTACAAATAGATTTACACACACACACACACACACACTTATATATATATTATGGGAAATTTAATTTCTCATAAAAAGTTCACAAGTAGACATTAAAGGTTCACCCCTCTCAGAGGGTGGGGCTCAATAAATGATCAGTCCAACCAAATCATTCTTACTTGCCACAATTTACATTTTTCACACTAAGACCATTATATACCACTAGACTTTGAAGCCTTGAAACCAAGGACTAAGTAAGAACTAAGAAGTAAGATCTTTACGAAAAAAGAAAGAAAAAAAAAGTAAGAAGTTAGATCGTTGGATCAGTCTGTCCTAGCTCCAGTCCACATTAAAAAAAATTAAAAATAAAAACAAAGAGGCGGCAAAACTCTATCAGTGTCATGCATTGAGGTGGCCCCCAAAAAGTGCACCTGGGCAAACAGAACCTGTCAAATACATGCACGCATAATGCCGCATGTGCCCAAAACACAAATCTCATAAGCAACATCACCCATGCGCTATGCTTGTACATTTGCATGATGGGTGGTGGTGTTGTTACGCCAAAGTTCCCAATTTCAACCAGATCTCATTCAGAATTTTTTGAAAAAAATGCTCTCCTTCAGGGCAAAAAGTTCAAGATTTTTTTTTCTTGTCTTCTGTGAATGGAAAAGGGACTTTAGCTCCCAAAAATCATATATATAATATTATTTTATTCGCTAGGATTTGATGGTCCACTTCTCTGTTAAATATAGTATAGTTTACTCTTTTTTTAAAAAAAATTTTTCAAATATATACAGATATTAGTTTTCAGTATTTTCTGAAATGGAATTCTGAAATGAAAACTGCAATGCCAAACCTATTGCAACGTTTCAATTTGATGGGTTCGAAACAAAATTTACAACTTTGGTCAGTGTCAAATGAAGTGTGGTGGGAAAAATGAGAGGCATGCGGGTTTCTTTTTTTTTTTTGTTTTTGTGTGTGTGTGTGTGGAGATAAGGGGGGGGGGGGGGGGGGGGGGGTGGCGCTGTTGAGGATGTGACCACAGGTGGCCCCCTCATTAAGTAATAAAGGTGGCCTTATTTGTATTTCAGAAAATATGGACTTATGTAAATATAGAAATTCATACTAGTTTTTTTTTAATTATCAAAAACATAATAAATTATATATACATGGAGCCATCCAACCCTAAGAAGAACCACTGTATTCCGTGCTTCTTCCTATCCATTTCAGTTCATTTGATGTAATGGAATGTGTGAAAAGTAGAACATACATGTCAATAAAAAGGAACCGGTTGTTCACCCCATTCTGGGATGTGATTCAATTCAAAATAGCTCTCAAGTTTTATCTACGACTCAAACTAGGATCTCTACTTTGGGCTACAACTTCTTTCATAGCCGTCAGAATTCCACTCTTGGGCTCACTGGATATATAATCAAATAACTCATTAAATGGACCTAATTTTGTATCAATCTAATATTGGATGAGGTTTATTGGGTTTTCCATAGTCACTCTGCCGTTCTGACCTTACAACCAGATAAATCTCAAATTTATCCAGTGCAGTAAGTTAAAAGTGACCCAAAGTTGTGTGACGCAGCACGGGTAAGGAAAGAATAGCCAATGGACTACTCTCCTAGCCATGGGCTTAGGGATAGGGATCCATAGGATCCACACTGTCTTGGTATCACACCATAGATAGAGAAAACTCAAAGAGAAACTCAACTGAGAGAAGGTTTCATTAATCAATGCATACTAAACAAGAGGGATTGCATCTCCTTATATAGACTCTAAGCCTAATCTATTCTTGGAAACAAGTCCATCAAAATTCTAAAGAAAATAAAGGAAAGCTTCCTAATCTCTATTTTCAGCTACTACTAAAAATAGGGAAATTCTTGCATGATCTGCAGATCTTCTCTTTATGGGCTTTTAGTGCGCTTGAGCCTGTTGGGCTTGGTCAACTAATGGATCATGGGTCTGGCCTGTATCACTGTGCCCCACCAAGCCCCACTAATGATTCATTCAACCTCCTCATGCTTGCTAAAAAAGTTGAAAGAAAAAAAAAGAGAGACACAATAAAAGGAAAAGAAAATGAATTGGCACTCACCCCAATTTGATACTTTCTAAATTTTATTCACGGTTGTGTCAATCATGGAAAAAACATGACAGTTGTATCAATCATGGAAAAAACATGAAAAGAAACTCAATAAAGGCCCAAATATTCTTTAAGGCCCCCCCTCATGTCAAGCAGTGGGATGATCAGATGGGCTCATAGGCCCCATTCTTGCACACCTTGAGCCCATGCATGGATTTTTCCATTCCCCTCCCCTTGATGGATGGATCCAAGGAGGTCCTGAAGACTAGACAGCTTTTAGTTGAAAAAAAGGAGCTGCCGCACTAAAAAATTCTTGCATACACACACATGCAGGTTGCAAGAATTTAGACTATGAAGAATGACACTTGATGAGAGCAGATCGAACAAGAAAAAAAAAAAAAAAAAACTGAAAGAATGGGACATTAATAAAAAAAATATTACTATTATTATTATTTCAGCCGCAGATTGAAGGGATAAAGTACACTATCAAAATTCCCATTAAGGTGAAAAAGTCTTACTTTTGGATGGTACTCTGAAACAATCATCATGGGTATATTTTGGGTAACAGCTCCAACAAACTGAACCACATTAGGATGTCGGACCTTCTCTAACAATGTCAGCTCATGTTTGAAAGCATTTCTGTTCCCAATCACAAAAGCTCCAAATCAATGATTGCAGCTAGATTCCTTTGAACATGTTCATTAACTGACAAGGAGAGTAACTTATGTTAAGAAAAAGCCCTCTATTAGGAAATTTGAATGTGAACTTGAATTTCACAAAGATCTGAGACCCATACTAGAAACAAAAATATAACTAAAAGACCAATATATGTAATAAAATATCTATGAAATTAGGTTGACATCCTGGAAAACATGCATTTTGGTTGAAAAGGAGAAATAAGTTTTGACATTTCTGAAATCGAGAAGATAAATAAGCATTTATTTGCTTCAATAAGTAAAAAAGCATAGCATGAAGATGATATGTACTTAATCTAGATCAACAACTTGAAAACTGTCAAAAAGTAAGAAAATGGTTGCTAGATACATGCTCTCTGGATCTGTATAGAAATCCTTGTCGAGAATTTTAACAGAAACCTTTGTGCCATTCCACTTAGCAACTTGATATGCACCCTGCCAAGGAAAGTAAAAACAAAAACAAATAAAAACATGCCCATAAGCAAACCAGTGGACAGCATATAGTTTTCAAAGAGGCATCTTTGAAACTGACAGAGAAAATTTCAAGCCATGTCACAGTGCCAAGTTTTAACTGCTAATTCAAAAGTTCGCAATTAAATTTTAACATGAGATAAGAAGTGATGGTTCCAGAGCACATTGTCATTAATATGAGAGAGGGGCATAATTTTTAAAAGTATTTCAATGTCTGCCTCCCGAGTATTTCATTTCAAATCTGCTTCCAAAAAACTTATTATCTTTAACATGAGAAGGTAAACCCCAAAAATTGACACCTATGTAAACTTCCCTTAACATATAATTTATAGAAAACAAACACGTGCAGTTAAGACTGAAAACTGATAATCACCTTCTACAAATGACTCAAGCAGATTTATACAAAAATACTGCTTTTTGAAAGCTAAAGCAGAACAGGTATCATCATGGTTATGACATAATTATAATAAATGATGGAGTTGGCTATCAAGATTTCCATGTCCCCCGACAGTTACTAACTTCGGAAGAAGCTTTGCACAAGAAAATTTCCATTTTCCTCCAGATAAATTTACAATGGAAGTTGGTAAAGCATATGGTTTAGGTTGATCCTTATACAAATGAAGATCCATGTGATCTGTTTTATATATTCACTGACCACGTTTATATATATAGCATGGCGGCTCCAGACCACAACTAGCACCAAAGGGATATGAAAGAGATTCTGAAGCATGGTCGTAAGACTGACTGTTCATGAGAGCTTCAATGCTACAAAACGTATTGAAGCTCCCATCATAGCACTAAACTTAATGGAAAACTATTGCAATCAGAATTATCTAAGTTTAAAGAACCATGGCCAATATTTGCTATAGGGACAAAAGTATTTGACATCCTTTCCTTCAGTACCGCAAAGATTTTACTCTTACCGCAAAGAGTTCAGAGCAATAGTGCTCAAATCAAGGTTTAGGAGGACTATGGATTTACAGAGAATTATAAATCAGCAAATATTCACTAGGACTAAAAGATAACATAAAACATAGTGAATCATGTTTACCACCAAGGAACAAGCCAAACTTAATATATATATATATATATATATAGGGAGATGCTCCTATGAGAGATGCTCTCACCTTACTATGAGAGATAAGGTGGGGGCCGTCACATCCATATCTAATGCCAACAACTTAAATGTGAGGGGGCCCACCCCTATCTCTAATATAAGGTGAGAAATATCTTTCACAGGAGCATCTCCCATATATATATGTAGAGCAGGGCTCTCCTAAGTTGCAGTTTAGTTTATCCTAAGCTGGAATAGTGTTGGTTCCACAAATCAAAGTTGATTACATCTGTTTTTTGTATGATGGAATTGAAAAATCCATTTTTGATTGGATTTATTTTGATTTTAGAGACAATCATCATGCAAAAAATAGCATAATTGACTTTGATTTGTGGGACCAGCCCTATTTCAGCTTAGGTTAAACTAAGTTGCAGCTTAGGAGAGCTAGCCCATATATATATATATATATATATATATATATATATATACATATATGAGAGATTCTCCTGTGAGAGATATCTCTCACCTTACCATGAGGGATAGGGGTGGGGGCCCTCACATTTAAGTTGTTGGCATTTGATATGGATGTGAGGGCCCCCACCTTATCTCTGATGGTAAGGTGAGAGTGTCTCTCACAAGAGCACCTCCTTATATATATATATATATATATATATATATATATATATATATATATATGAGTAAGGCTCTCCTAAGCTCAAACTTAGGATAAAATTTCGTAATCTCATGCTTGTGGGGCTCACCTTTGGTCCATCCAAATGGACCAAATACATGACCCCCCTAAATTGCACATGTCCACCAACTTTCGGTCGGATCCGAATTTACTGGACCGTTGGATCGACTATGTATCGATCCGAATGGACTATTGACCATTACACTTTTGGGCACATATGGAGATGATAAAAATCACGGTTGGGGCTGATTTTTTGCAGAGAGGAGGATCCCAGGGAGTATTTGAAATGCCCCCCATCCCCAAGTGGGCCCCACCACACACTTGAGCTTAGGAGAGCTAGCCCCATATATGTGTGTATGTATGTGTGTGTATATATATATATGTGTGTGTGTGTGTGTGTGTGTGTGTGTGTGTGTAATAAATTGAACAAAACATGAACAAAGCATACTAAGGTTTATAGTGCAAACTGATATCTTATGCTGTAGAAAAAAGATAGCATGCCTTTGTGATCCCATCGGCACGGCGAAGCTGAAGCTCTAATGGATTAATTTCATACTCTGGAACTTCTCGAGGATTTGAAACAACCATCGGAGTTTTCCTGGTTTTCTGAAAATGAAATTGGGTGAAAGCTTGGCAACATTAAACTCTAATTTTCAAAAAATATGTTTTCCCTACCAATATCAGAAAAGATCATACCGGAACTTTGGCTCCTCGGGCTTTCAGGATATTGTAAACTTCAGCATTTCCATAGTACTTCGCATCAGCAGCAGCCTGTCATTGAAAGAGCACTTTTATCTAGGGAACATTCAATTTGAACGGGACATGCACCCAAAGTGATTTTAGCATTAACTACCTATTTCCACAGTCAAGTGGTTCATAGACTTCATATCAGCCCTTCTTATACATCTGCTATAATCTTGATGTAACAATCAGGAATACACTCTCTTTAATATTTGCTAGCTTACTTGCCTAGACACACAACGATAGGCCTTCTTTAAATTAATAAAAACATATGTAATTTTTCTTCTTTCTAAACATTTTAATGAATTGTCCTAATATGAAGAAGGCTTCAGTTGTGGACCTACATGGGACACCCAAACCCATAACCACACTTGAATTGGTCCAGTATATGAGACACAACCTATTTACATCAAAAGACCCCTAATCCATTATTTCCTAACTTACCAAAATATGGCCAAAGTAAGAAGCATTTGAAAAGTAAACTGAAGGAGGTAAGGAACCAGAAGTCAACCCCTCTCTATATTCAATGTATAATTCTAAAAAGAGCAGTGAACTCTGTTTTGATCTGTATTGCAATCAATTAACAAAGTATCACATTTAAATTTTATTTTACTTTCATCGATAACAAATTATTGAGTTCCAATTTCCCCCATTCACCTCTCTCTGTCATGATCACTTAGTTTTCGATATACCAATAAGATTAAACCAAATAGGAAAGAATGCCACAAAATCATAAAATTGAGACCTTCACATCAATTTTTGCTAAAAGACAGCACTGCTATTTCAGTGATGTTATTTTGCAATATGAATTGAAATGAACAGATCCATACCACCCAATGCAATCTCAAATGATTTATATGTGTATGATGTAAAACAGCAATTTACAAACAGCAGCAGAAGGCGAATTTACCGTGCTCCCCCACCGATCCCTCGCATCGATGTTGGCCTTTCTAATCAGCAGGAGCTTCACAACTTCCACATGGCCCTCACAGGCTGCAATGTGCAGAGCAGTCCTCCCATCCAAATCAATGCTATTGACATCAACCCCCTCATTCAACAAATCCTCAACACCCTTCACATCCCCGCGACACGCCATGAACAGAAGCTGCATTGTCATGTCCAAATTCTCCGGCACCGTCAGCTCCTCCCTCCCGGGGCTCCTCCGGATCGGATCAAGCGAAGACTGCCGCCCAAAGCTGAATCGGAGCGCATTCCGCCTCGGATCCATCGAAGATTGCCGGTTGAAGCTGAGCTTTCCGCTCAACCTCAACGATCCAGTCGAGAACTGCCGCGAGATCCCGCGCTTCAACTGAGCCGCGATCTCCATGATCAGGATCTCAGATCAAAACTCAATTCCCGCCAAAAAAAAAAATCACTGAAAAGCCATCGCCTCCACGGATCTCAAACGAAATTGAATCTACAAACGAAACCAGATACACAAACTTCCAATCTCGAAAAGATACTCCTTTTTGGGAAACCGATCAAAACCAAAAACCGTGCGATTTCGATCGAGAGAGGAGTAATAGGGAGAGAGAAATGAGATTTGGAATTGATGAGAACGAGAGAGATCGAATGTGGAGAATGCGAACGAGTCGTGTGGAGGGAGAAATGAGAGGAGACGAGAGAAAGGAGGAGCAGGAGGAGGCGGTGGTGGAGAGAAGATGGAATAAAAAGCGGAGGTGGTTGCAGCTTTTGCCGCCGTGCGTAGTGCGCGCAAGGGGAAGGACTGTGATTTATGGAAGCGACGGTCGTGAGCGAGCAACGAAGATGTGTATGATAAGAGTTTTTCACAACAGGGAGGGGACCCTATAGTTTTATAAGATCTCAAAAAGGTCCTAATATTTATGCTTTTTTTTTCCTTTGAAGGCTTACTTAACTACTAGTGGAACTATAGAAAAAGTAACTTCGATTATCTTTTTTTCCGAAGATTTTGACTATTTATTCTATTTTTTTGGTAATTTATTTGTATAGTTAAGTGAAGAGAAATGTTGAATCAAGAGGGAAGAAAAGGTGAGAGGATTCAATTAAAAAGACGTAAATTATAAAAAAAAAATATATTATTTTTTATCAAAAAAGTTAAATGTTACTTTTTTACAGAACTAAGCGACAAAAAAAAATCTTGTTTTTATCGGAAAATTAAAAAGGCTATACCATACAAATAAATTATTCAAATTGCTCAATGATTTATCATTTTAGTTAAAAGATAGAGGAAATTACTGCATAAATCCTCGTAAGACCCCATACCACTTTTGAGGTCCCAGAAACACCGTATATATGGATAAGGTCCTCAAGGTGCCTTTTTTTTTTTTTTTTTTGGTTCCATAATAATGGTCTATATCGACTAATCGCTAAACGACGACGATGAAAAAAAAAAAAAAAAAAGCACCTTGATGACCTTATCCATATATGCGGTGTTTCTGGGACCTCAAGAGTGGTATGGGGTCTACAGGATCCTATGCGGTAAATTCCTCTAAAAGATAAGAAGACAAATTTGCATTTAAATTTTGAAGACTTCAAATCTAGAGCTAGGCTCATTTGAATTACTCAATATTATCTATTTTCCTAATCTATATCTAAGCCTCTTCATTTTCATGCTTTTTCTTATCATCATGCATTCATGTGGGCTCCACTAAAAGTAATTTGTGAGGGTGAGATTTACTAAGCTTAGGTAGATGGTACTTGTGTCATTTATTAAAAAAAAAATTTAATAAGAGTCACGCTCACACCTGCCTTTTGTACAGATTTAAATATATGGTCTTTTTTAGGTGGTCAGAATATATAAGGGCCTTTATGTAAATAGCTCTTTTTTATATTATGGGGAACATAATGGTGGGGGCCACAGCCCACTGCAGCTTCCAGAGTGATTCGCTGTACTGTTTTTTTGATTGGTGGTATGGAGCTTTTATAATGACTGATATGAATGAAATTGTACAAAGAGGACAAATAACCAAAAGCCATCCAGAGCATCCAGTCATCAAAGTCTTTTTCAGGCAAAAAGTGCAAGACAGAGTGCTGGAGGATAAGGAAAAGAATAGCAGAAGTGCAAGAAACGAACCAAAAGATGAGGATAGTGTATCATGTGCGTACCATTCACACTGTGTTATGCGGAAATTGATGAGTACGGGGGAAAAGGTTCCTGGAGAAGCGAATTAATTGAAGGTGCAATGAGAGGATTTGGACTTCCCCCTAGGCATTTTTCATGGGAGAGATGATTCTGCATCTCTACCCACATTGTAAAAAAAAAAAATGGAAAGATGTGTTGTACCAAATAACAAATAAAGAATTGTTGGAACTTTAGTATTGGAGGGTTAGGGTACGAGATCTCTAGATTGGTCCACTCGATAAATCAGTCCGATAGTATGCAAAAAATAATAATTTACACAGCGGAAATAAAATCACAAGCACACACCTAGGGATGTCAAATGGGCTGGAGCGGGCCGTGCCAGTCAACGGCCCGTGGCCCAGCCCGGCCCGGTCAAAGGCATGGCCCGTGCTGGCCGAGGTGGCTAGGCCCGTTGGCCCGTTTGGCCTGGGCCTGCCAGGCCTGCTAGGCACGTGGACCAGCCCGCTAGGCCCGCTAGCCCGCCAAGCCAAGTGCCTTTTTTTTGAAAAAATGTCCATTTTACCCCCTCCAACAGTTATAAAATGGTCATATAAGGAGTATTTTGTGTCATTTTCCATTTTACAAAGTTTATAAATACTCTAACCCTCCCATTCTCATTCCTCACTAATTTACACAACTCTCTTGTTCTTTATACATTCTCTAGCTCTCTCTCAAAGCATTCAACTTTTTCACTTTGGAGGGCTATCTTTCAAGTAATGTCTTTGTCCTTAGAAATTAAAATAAAAAATGATTTGACCTATGTGAACTCATCTTTTACTTGGCTAATATGCTCATATCATAAGCCCAATCAAGTTTTTAGTGTAGAGGTCAGCATCATAAAACCTAACTTCAAAACAATAGAAAAATATCTTTTACCTAAAGTTAAATCCTTTTTTTCAAATAGCAAAATAATTTATGAACCACTGGGACCCTTCAATCGGGATTCTCTACAATGAGGTTTGGAGGCAAAAAATTAAAAGAAGACAACATGTCATAGTAATTGTCAATATTATCAAAGGCAATGAAATGGACAGCGGCTAATAACCTATCTGATTGATCCAATTGACAAATGGAGAAGAGCTTTCTCAGATGACTTATCTTATCTGTAACCCCTACCTTTTGGTAGGGCCAATGGAGCCCACATACATGCCCCATGGGCCCCTTCTCTTTATGTTCATGTAGATTGGTGGTATGGCCCCAGCCTGAAATGGGCCTACATTGGCCAAAATTGGATTGCAATCCCTGGTCCGATGGTTAAAGCACAAAGTGATGAATACATGTTTTACAAATAAGCGGGTGCTGGGCCTAATAATTGGAGGTCCATGGTTTGTATGCATCTTGAAATTAGGCCTGATAACTAAATGGGCTTAGTTTGGACATGCCTCACCTGAGTCCTACAAGGCTTGGTTTTTTATTAAGTTCTTCACACAAATGGGACCGTGAGAGTGTACATCAGATGAAATAGGTTAGCTCGTGGACAGTTCCACTAAATGAGGGCTTAGTTTGGACATGCCTCACCTGAGTCCTACAAGGCCAGGTTTTTTTATTCAGTTCTTCACACAAATGGGACTGTGAGAGTGTACATCAAATGGAATAGCTTGGCCCATGGATAGTTCCACTAAATGAAAGTGATTAGCGGGCCGTGCTTGTGTTCTTCTTTTATTTTTTAATACTAAAAAACAAAAAAGGGAAAAAAAAAACGAGCAAGCCTGGTTGGCCCGCGCCAGGGTTTTTCCCTGGTGGGCCGGGCCGCTTGACATCCCTACACACACCACAAGGATACGAGGTTTAACATGGAAAACCCTAACTGGGTGAAAAATCACGGATCCGAATTGGATCAATAATCAAACACTATGAATCTCGTAATTACAAGAAACTTAAATTTCCTCTCCAGATATCCCTTACCTAAGTACTGAAGTTACCTTATGTTTGTTCACGCTTCAACGACTTCACACCGTTGATTGCAACAGACTCAATCCAGCGCTTGACTCCTCAAATCTTCTACTCAAGAAGATGATCTTCTACAAGGGATGCAGAAGAATCTGACTCTCTAGAGTACTTGGCAGCATAACTCTTCAATAAATTTCTACAGAAAAACTTTCTCAGTTAGATCACTAATTCAGAACTTGAGATATGAACTGTGTCACTTTGGGTTGTGAGAAACACCCAATTTATAGCTCCAATACGTGCTTAAGACTCCTAATCATAATCCAATCAGGAAAGATGACCTTTTCAAACTCTTAAAATAGAGTCCAGAACCAACCGAGCTCTTAGCGTCATCCTTGCTATAGCGAGAATCACCCTCGCTATAGCGAGAGGTGTCTCTGGACGAGGCATAAGTTCTGACAAAACTTCTGTCAACACCTTTTTTTTCTAACAACCATAGAAGTCTCTGGTCCCAGACTCGCATATGGACTAACCACCTCTTACTACCCTTACTAAAGAATTTGTCATGTTGGGTTCTTTCGTTTTTTAACATGAAGTGACATCTCATACTTTGAAAACTATCATGTTTATTTCCAAACATTTCAAAAGTTTAACAACCAAAAGGTCTCAAATTGGTGGAATTTCAACCCATTTACTTTTTAGTGGAATTTCTGAATACTCAAATAGAAGGGAGCATTCGGGAACTCCACCATGTTGAAAATCTAAAAAATACTCCAACCTTTATAGCCCATTGCTTTCTTTAAATGTTCAACTTATTGTATATTTTTAATTGGTATTTTGTGGCATTTGTCTGAAAATACAAAAGATTAATACAAAAGATTAAAAAGAAAATGAAAGTATTAATTCATTTTTGCTTGGATGAGGCATTTTAAATATCGCCTTAACCGTGCATTTATGTTTCACCTGCGGGCTTCTGCTTTTCCTCTTTAATGGAAAGGCAAATTCTAATAGCCTCATCCTTACATAAAAATGGCCCTTTGTTGTATTGAGGAATATAATTGCTTCTTGCTATTTTTCCTCCTTTGAAAATATTGTCCAACAAACTGTGAGAAGAAATAGGTGTGAAAAAATACTTCTTTTTTGTGGCTTTTACAAAAGAATGATGTTACATAAGCATGCACGCAATTGATTTTAGATTACATAGTCTGCAAAACTCATCAAATCTAGGATTTTGAGATAGGAGATTTATAATCATCAACAACCATGTCATATTTTAAAAAGCTGCAAGAATGTGGATCTTAGTCTTGTGGATATCATGAAAAATAATTGCTTTGTATTATTTTTATTAGCGTACATATTGTCTACCAAACTATAAAAAAGCAATGAGTGTGAAAAAATAATTTCTTTTTGGTAGCTTTAGCACTAAAATAATGTTATGCAATACTTGCACTAAATAATCTTAGGTAGACAGCTGCCAAAACTCATCAAATCTAAGATTTTGTAGATATCAGATTCTCAAGTTTCAACCGTCAACACTCATGTCATATTTAAAAAAAAGCTATATGGATTTGGATCTTACCCATGCAGGTGTATGATCATATGTAATTAGGAATTCCCATTGTAGTGAAAAGAAAAAGGGATTTAAATAGAGCTGGGAGTAAGCTGAAACCTGCTTAAACAAAAAGGAGAAAAGAAAAAAAAAAGCAATTTAGGCTAATGTTGTTAAAGTTTGGCTCAGACTCAATTTTGAAGCTGAATTATAAAAAGGGTTATATAAAGCCTTGGTGCATTGGGTGTCAGTGACTGCACCATTTGTAGGCATCTTAGGTCTTACCACTTTGACTAAGAAACACAATAAATAAATAAAGAAAAGGATTTTCCACTGAGATATCATGATTCATGACAGATGGCGGTTGAATGGTTTTTTTCTTTTTCTTTTTTTCAGATTATTATATATGTTGAAATTAAGATTTGCCTCAGTTTTAAAATTAAAGAAATGACTAATAATTTTATAATTTTGTTTTGATGTTCTTAAAAACAGCAAGATGATGACTACAACATTTCTTGGGAATTCAAATCCATATTTCAAACAGGCCCAAGAATATTTGCAAGAAAAGGGAATTACAGCAAAGCAAAGTGGTTTCCTTTGATTTCCTTAGAATTCGTCCCATGCAAACAACAATGTGGCACATTTTCAAAATAAGGAGTTTATGGTGAAGTGGGTTTCCTTGAATTTGTAGAAATCAATTTCATGCAAACAAACGGTCCCTATAGTTTCGTGATTAGGAATTCATTGCAAAGTGGGTTCGAGCTACGAATTCAAATGCGTGCAAATAGACATACTCAATTATATTTTTAGGATAATGTATACATGGTAAGGTGGGTTCCTTTGGATTTTTACGAATTTGATTACATGCAAACAAATGAGCTCTGGTATATTTTCATGATAAGAATTTTGTGGTAAAGCGGTTCCTATTTTAAGATTCAGTCTCATGCAAGGAAACTGGCCCTAGACTAGGCAGTCCAACTAAACTATAATTAGTCTTCTATCCCCAGCATCTTTCAATCAATGTGATTTTTTGGGTTAGGACCCACACTATGTACACTCCCGATCTTGTACAAAAGACCAAATCATTGATCCATAAAAGAAAATAATGTAAAAATATTATAATATATTAAGCTGGAAGGGTTTTCGAACCGATTTGGATTGTTGGTTACAGTTTGGATGGTAAATTATTCTTCTCTCCTCCATTATCTCTCATAACCCACCCACTTCTTATCCCATTCAACACCTGTTTTTATCTCATGCCCATGTCTATTTCTCACTTTTCCTCAATTGATTTTGGTAAAACTCCTTTCTGTCCACATCTCCTATTCCATTTTTGCACATTCTCCCATTTTGTTCTATCCCATGTCTATCCCACCCATTCTACCCACAGAGGATGTCTCTGCAATATTGCACTATCACACTAAGATCATTACAATCATGCACAGGTGATCATCTTCCAACGAGCCCAGCCAGACTCAGACCTACACTTGGATTGATTCATTTTGTGGCTACAGGACCAGGATCCTAATCCTAGGATCAAGACCAGGACCAGACCCATTTCTATTTTCTTGGGCCTGTGTAATCTTCATGGTTATATAACTTAATTGAAATATGATACAACAACTATAATAATCATATTACAACATTCAAGTCTAACTAGGGTCTCTCCATCATACTAAATTGGTCTGATGATCCCAGTGAAAAAAAAAAAAAAAAAATTGTCCTGACTATTCCATAAAACTAGAAGATGTAAAGCTTCCAAGTCATTCATGAGCCACTACAACCACCTGCTTCCCAACTTTTTGTCTAGTGAAGAGTCTTATGAGTGCTGAAGGAGCATTTTCCAGGCCTTCAATTATGTCTTCTATGTAAACAATCTTCCCTTCCTTGATATACTGCAAGGCCAACTCCAGGAACTTAGGATACATGTGGAAGTGATCAGATACCACGAATCCTTCCATTCGTACACGCTTTGCAATGAGACAGAACAAATTGCGTACGCCTTCAGGTTCTTCGAGGTTGTACTGAGAGATCATCCCACAGGCAGCTTTGCGACCATGGAGTGCCATGTTCAAGAGAACTGCATCAAGCATCTTACCACCTACATTCTCAAAGTAGATGTTGATGCCTTCTGGAAAATACCTGACCATAGTGCATGATGGCACGAAACAATGCGTAAATAGTATACATAGCTTGATGTTGCAATTATGACAAAATAGTAGTGATTTTCAAATACAGATACGTTTTTAAAGCTGCATTCCAGTCCTGTTCTTCTTTATAGTTGAAACTGAAAGCATCATCGAACCCGATTTTATTTTTCAATAGATCAACCTGAATAATGATGTGTTTAGTGGTTTTTCTCAGCAAACAAAACAGTATCAAGACTTAGCCCTGTATTTTATCATTCACATTATGAACTTTAGTTACCTAAAGGAACAAATGGGAAGAAATAGGAAATGCCATTTCTATGATCGAAATGAATTTTATCTGTATCACTTTTATCTCAAAATCATAATATTACTCTACATGAATGCTAAGCTGTGTTATATTCACTTGCCAACTTGTCTACATGTCCTGGTTAAAGAGCTAGTGACTGAGGACTAACATATCTAACATGCAAATTTGTGTTCTCTTATTTCTACATCTTCTAGTCCTTGCTGCTATTAAGAGAATATCAGAACCATGAAATTACCTTCTGTTTGGATCCGGCACTTCCAACAACATAGCAACTCATCAACTTAGCAAATTGCCCAACAAGCTGGCCAACTGCACTGGATGCCGCTGACACGAAGACATGTTTGCCTTTCTTAGGGGAGAAAATCTCATGGAATCCAACGTAAGCTGTAAGGCCAGGCATACCTACAAATGATGGATGGAGTATTAAAATTCATTAAATGGAACCACCACAAACATTGTCCATGATTTTGGAAGAATCCATTAGTGCTTTTTGCATAAAATGTAGGTGATTCCTTTAAGCCTTGAACTCAATCTAATGAATAAGGGATATACTCGGCCTCTTCACATGTACTAAAGTTTTCAGGACAGTGATGAGAACTTTTAAATTTTCACATCCACCTGTAGCACTAACTTCCAGGCCAATGAATGAATGAACTCTGAAATTAAAGAACAAATGGATAATTCTTAAACTTTACATGCTTGCTCGTCGGGCCAGTAACAATTATCTTAATACTCCATTGTTGCTAATGTCGTAGTTCAAAAACTTGGAAATTTGACCTGTATCAGAAACCTTCTAGACCGAACCAACTCATAGAGACAGGAGAACAATTGACTGTTCATATATATATGTTTTTAAAAGAAAGCATAATTTATGATATCTTTCATGAGTTTTGAAAGAGTTGCAACTAAGACTCAGCCGAGTCAAGCCAAGTCTGGCCAACAATGGTTGGGATCACCAAGTCTCTCTTAAAGAATTCAGTTTTGTGGCTGATCCGGGCTGAGTAATATAAGTAAACCTGAGGTTTCAAACTATGGATAATATGGGAAATATTATGGTTCAATAGTGTGAAAAAAGTTTGCATTGAAATCTTCAGCAATCCCAGTCCTATAACATGACAGAACAAGGAACCCAAGATTGGGCTTAGTTTGCAATTAGGTCCAGTTCCAACCCATGTTAGGAGCCTAGAAAATTCTTTCTTGAACACTTAAAAAATGAATTCTGCCCCTAGTATAATTAGCAAAAATCGTATTTGAGGAAAAAAACAATCTCTCTTGATTCTGAAAGAAGTAAATGAGACTGAATGTGTCAAGTTGTGTAGATCTTCTTCCCACATGACTAAACCAGGAGGTAGAATGTGGCTGGGTATGTCGTTTATAATATTTGTTAACAGAGTTCCAAATATATAAATATTCTACCGCTAGAACTTCATATACATTCTTGAAAGCCTTACCTAGGACCCCAGCATAGTAAGAAAGAGGTACATCAGTGTGCTTGATTTTAAAGAGGGTCTCTGGCTCTTGTATCCGACTGTACTCTTCCCATCCAGTTATTCCCCACACCAAGTCGCCTTCCTTGAAGTCTGGATGCCTCGAATCTATAACTTTTGCTACACCAAAGCCAACAATTGGCTGCACAATGACATGAGATTTACACAATGACATGAGATTTGCACAATGACAATGTTGAAGTAGTAGTCACTGACTCGGCACACGCACTGGAGGGGTTAGATTAGGGTAGCTTTCCTTATCTATTTAAGTATCTTTCATGGTTGATTTCCTATTTGGTTGCTTAATGTAATTCAGTTTTATAAAACGCATTACAAGAGCTTTATGTGTTCCCTCTTTCCTCTCCTCTCTTCTTCCTCAACAGAGAGGGTATGAGGCTCAGATACATGATGGATATGGCAGGGACATGGACTTCACACATAAAAGATGCAATATCAGATACAAATTGATATGTTGCCCCATCTCAAGTATCCAGGTATCAGAGGCCAGACTCAAAATTACATTGTGATGACAATGAACTGTTTGAAATTGTTCTATGATTTAGGAGCAGAACAATATTAACTCCATGTCATAATATCATGGACAATCTGATGATCTCTCTAGACTGCTCACTTTGAGGGCCTCACCTTGGATTTTCCCAAAGACCAAACCACAGCTTTCTGGTCTGAAGATCCTAACTATTCAATTAGTGCAATCATAAGCATTTTTAGATCCAGTTAAAAGAGATGTATCAGCTAATTAGTACCGATATATATATCAGCTGATATGTAAAAGTTTCGAGTTTGGACTATACAAGGCCTGAAACCATTTTTGAAAACCATAATAACCCTACAAACAATCCAAACTATCTATCTGATTATAAGTTAATATCATATATTAACGCGAAGAGCCTATTTCTTAACATTAATATACGTGAATTCATGTAATGGGAAATTAATCTATGGAGAGGTGGAAATGAATACCCAGCCACCACCCTAATAACTCAAATCCTACGAAAGTGATGGATTGCATCAACACAGTGCTACCTTATATCCTTTATATCATTCCCCCCTTGCCTCCTAAATAATCTTTAGGATTCATATGTATTGCATTGCAAAAAACAAACAGGCCACTTCCAAATTTTATTAGGAGAGAATCAAGTAATTTACATATATATTATCGTCTACAATTGCTCGATCCAACTCACTGGTGTCACAATTTCCCCTGGTCTGTTTGGATGCCCTAATTGCCCCTAAATCGTTTGACAATTCACTTGTAAAGTTAATTTAAAGTAAATGGCCACTTTTAAAAAATAGAAAAAAAGATGGATTTTGTCAAAAAATACAAAATTTTAAAATCCACCTTCTTGCCTTTTAGTCATTTTTGTAGCATGTGGATGAATATTTTACCTTTGATTTTTTTTTTTTTTTGTACAAAACGAGAGATAAGCTATTTTACATTTTCGTTAAAAAAAAAAAGAAAGTGATTTTTGAAAATCTGTACTTTGACAATATCTCATTCTTCTCGTCTATGTATTAAAAGTGACATTTACTTTGAATTCACTTTACAAGTGAAATGCAAAATAGGCCTGACCGCCTCTTAATGGTGGACCCAAGCTTTCTGCAATCCACACCATTGAATCTCACATAAAGTGAAATTCACACCATTGAATTCATCATGTGTAAGAAAAGTAATTAGTAAACAGCATATATATTAACTTCTAATTGTGCTCTTGATGCCTATGCGAGGGTCACAAGCGAGTTTTTAAGTACTTTATCGCGTTTTACGAATAAAGAGAAGAACTTTCTTGCTATTAAAACATTTAAAAAGCTTGTTCTTTTACATTAAAATACATTAGTTTTGAATAGACCGCGCGCGGTTAAAAATGAAGATTTGAAGTGAATTTATAAAAATGAACATCTAATAATATTTTTTTTTCTCGAAAAACAAATACCGCTCCAGGAGCGGAGGAATCAGTAATGGAAGAGGCGTCTGGCTTTTTCATTCGAGTTCTCATGTAGGGATCGCAGGCAAGGTACAGATTCTTTTCAAGGATAGCCTTGGAACCTTCAGGAACATTCAACCGAATCGTGCCGGTTTTAAGAACCATACCGGACTCTTTCGGAAATCCCGTTACATAATCTCGAAGCAGAATCAGCTTGTTGCTGACTTCTTCTCCCTTGGACATTTTTCCTTCCTATCTGTCACTGCCCTTTTGGAAGTGTAAATGGAGCTTTAAATTGCAGATTCTGGTGTGTGTAGAAAACGCTGTTTTGTCTGCTGACAGAAGATATAGACACCTCATTTACACAGCAGCTGCGTGGTGACAACAGAGCGAGCTCTTTAATTTGTACAGCAATCCACATCCTGAGTCTTGTGTATTTCTGATTCTGGCATATGCATTCATTTCAATTGCAGAATTTAGTTGTCACCCTCTATTTTATGTCTTGTCTTGGAAATTGAAAATGGCAGAGTGACCCAACTTGTGATCGAAATATTTTATGGCTCATTTTGGGTAGGCATGATTTTTTAAAAAAAATTCTTATTGATGTTCAAAAGGTCATTAAAATGAGGGCTTTTATTTCTATGTAAATAATATCCCATAGTCAAGCTTAGATAAGTTTCTTTTCCAGCTCTAAAATTTGAGGGTCAGGCTTATAAATAGTATTAGGCCTGACTCGGTCCTGCCGTGACCCTCCTACATTTGCGCATATATATATATATATATATATATATATATATATATAAATATGGATAATATTCATATGCATCCATCCCTCACCATTTTTTGTGAGGGACATCCCTTTTGAGGAAGGTTTGAAGTACAAAAGTGTATTTTGTATATCCTTACAACAGTTATGGGGATATGAAGCTAATTTCTTGCCCCAACCATGAAGAAAAAAAATCACATAAGAATTATATAAAGACTAATATAAGAATAATGTAGAGCCCGCATAAGAATCAAGCTAAAATAAACCACATATATAAATAAGGAAAGTAAAAGCAAGGTTGGAAAACTCGTGACTCGGATTCGACTCGTTCAATGTAAAAAAATTGACTCGGATAGAGTCAATGCGGGGACTCGGGAGAATCATGTTTTTTAAAAGTAATTAAAAAAATATTTGAAAATAAATCCAATACTTATAAAATATAAAAATACATTTATTTACATGCATTCATGATAATCATTACAAATCAATAAATCTATATATACAAGAAAACTATGACAATAAGGAATATAAACGAAAAGTATCACATATTATATAATTTGTTAGTTCAAATATCGAACGTAAAAGATTAAATATAAGTTTCAAATTACATTTCAGTCATCATTTTTTAATTACTAACTCCAAACCCCATATGTGATTACCTCTAAATAAACTTTAATTATTTAAAATTAGATATGCCTATTAAATGATTCGTAATGCAAACAACTTATTAAAAATGAGATGACTTGGTCCTTCGTAAAAAAGAGATGACTCGGAAGAGTCAAGAGTTAACTCTGAGAGTTTTCCAACCATGAGTAAACGTGCCGGCTGGTCTGGGAGTGCTTTAATATAAACCCGACCCTCAAATTTGCAAGTCCTAAAAACTTTCCAAAGTCCAAACACTAGGCTTTTTAAGAAAAGCAAATAGAGATGGCAATGGTCAGGTTTAAACGGGGATCCGCCCGCCCTACTCCTATTAGGGACGAGTTTGGTAATGATTTTATTGGTTTGGGTTTTGTTGTGAGACCCACCTTGGCCAGTGTGTGTATAATAATATAGGAAAAGGCAGTGTATTCTATCTCTACTACATTCATTTTCGTGTATTTATATATTTTACGATTTTTAACTTTTAAACTCAACCCGACCCCAACCCAAACGAGGCATGTTTGGTATCACATAGTAGTCACCCGCCACAGGGTGAGTCGGATTTAAATGAGAAAAACTAAAGATCGGGTGAGTTCACGTTTACCCCAACCCATATCAAACCCAAATATAATGATTATAGATTCTTTTTACAACATTCAAAGTCTAGGTAGTTGGGTCTGCTGATCCCAGTGAAGAAAACATGACTATCCCATAAAAACCAGAAGATGTGAGCTTTCTAAATCATTCATTCGCAACTACAACTACCTGTTTCCCAACATTTTGTCCAGTGAAGAGTCTTATGAGTGCTGAGGGAGCATTCTCCAGGCCTTCAATTGTGTCTTCTA
This sequence comes from Umbellularia californica, assembly GCA_028538565.1. NCBI lineage: Eukaryota > Viridiplantae > Streptophyta > Magnoliopsida > Laurales > Lauraceae > Umbellularia > Umbellularia californica. The sequence goes on from JAPQWN010000009.1 coordinate 46,039,566, forward strand.
AATAAACAATCTTTCCTTCCTTGATATATTGTAGGGCCAACTGTAGGAATTTAGGATACAAGTGCAGGTAGTCGAGCACCACGAATCCTTCCATTCGTATACGCTTTGTAATGAGACAGAACAAATTGTGTATGCCTTCAGGTTTATCAAGGTTGTACTGAGAGATCATCCCACAGATAGCAATGCGCCCATGGAATCTCATGTTCAGGAGAACTGCGTCAAGCATTGAACCACCTACATTCTCGAAGTAGATGTGGATGCCTTCAGGAAAAAACCTGCTCAAAGTGGTGGATGTCACAAAACAATGTGTAAATAGAATACTTAAACTCGATAATGCAATTACGGCGTAATAGTAGTGATTTTCAAATAAGGATACCTTTTTAAAGCTGCATTCAAGTCATGTTCTTCTTTATAGTTGAAAGCATCATCAAACCCAAATTTATTTTTCAATAGATCAACCTGAATGATGATGGTGTCAGTTACTTTTCTTCACAAACAAAACAGTGTCAAGACTTAGCTCTGTATCTCATCAATGCATATTCTGAATAGTCACAGGAGAAACCATTTCTCCAATCAAATGAATTTTATTTGTACCACCTTTTTCTCTCAAACCATAATATACTCTACAGTCATGCTAAGCTGTGTTATATAAAGCAACCTGTGTACACATCCTGGTTAAGGACTTACATATCTTACATGGAATTTTGTGTTGTAATGTTGTTTTCTATTTTGTCTCTTCTTTTAGTCCTAGCCGCTAGTAAGAGTAGATCAACCAGGAAATCACCTTTTGTTTGGATCCGGCACTTCCAACAACATAGCAACCCAACAACTTAGCAAATTGCCCAACAAGCTGACCTACTGCACCAGATGCTGCTGACACAAAGACAGTTTCCCCTTTCTTAGGGGAGCAAACCTCATAAAATCCAGCATAAGCCGCAAGGCCGGGCATACCTACAAATGATGTATTGCATTGGAGTTGGAACAGTTTGAATAAGTGAAATCACAATGCTTGTCCATGATGGAAGAATGCAAATAGCCTTAGTCAAGGCTTCAACATGAAGGATCTACTGAGAGAGCAATTGAGACAAAAAGTTGTGCATATATTCTTCTCACAAGACAAAACAAGAGGCAGAAACTAGGTGGAGTATGTAGTTTATAATAGCTGTTAACTAGTTCCAAATATATATGTTCAATTGTGACAACCCTGTATACATTGTTGAAACCTTACCAAGTTGACCAGTATAATAAGAAAGAGGCACATCAGTGTGTGTGATTTTAAACAGGGTCTCTGGTGCCTGTATCAGACTGAACTCTTCCCAACCAGTTGTTCCCCACACCAAGTCGCCTTCCTTGAAGTCTGGATGGCCCGAGTCCAAAACTTTTGCGACTCCAAAGCCAAGAATTGGCTGCACAATGAGAGAAAAAGAGTTCAGGACATACATGAGAGAAATAGAAAGAGCTACACAGCCAACATTAAAACTCGGGTGAACCCTTTTTTTCTATTTATAAACTAGGAACTGGGTTAGATCTGGGGAAAGACTCCTAGTATTCAGTGACTATTCAAAACGTTGGAAAAACAGAGTCTGTCTCTTTTTCTTTTATTTTGTTATGTGCTTCTTCTTTTCTTTTTATGTTTCATTTTTCAAGTCTTGACCAAGCCTTGATTGGCTACTGGCTCATACGCATATATCATTAGTATGAGGTAAAACACGATTGGATTCATTGGATTCATCAAGTGTAAGAACAGGTGATACTATTGCAATCGAATTGAAACTTTGTTGCTGCTGCTGTTGTTGTTAGTTTTGCATGAAGAATCCATCAGTGATCAGTGGTCGCTCGAATTTAAGTGAGATCTCAGGCCTAGGATTCCATGGACTAGAAACTTATTATCAGAACTTGATTAACCTGTCCATGCTATACTACATGCCTTGTCTTGGAATTCTCCAAATGCCGTCCCCCATGTAGAATTCTACTCGGGCTCTTACATTTAGAATGTTGTTTTGTACCAAATGCGTTATTTAGAATGCCACTTATATGAATTATCCTCAACCAAATAGAGAATCTGGAATTCCAGACAAGACCTCAAGCAGTGGTAATGAGTTTACAATTAGGAAATTCTCATTAGAAATGCTTGCAACTAAAGAGACCCTTAAAATCTCATTTGGCATGCAGTAGAAAATAGACAGGGTAAATCAAGTTCTCTTAGTGCCCGTTTCTTTGCTAGAATTCTAAGAATTCATACCCGGAAAATTTGAAATTCTCCAAAAGCTATCCTAATGTGGAATTCGAAAATCCTCCCGGGGGCATTCTTCTTTACTAAAAGTGTTACAAGAATTTGGCGAGTTAGAGAATTCATGACATAACAAATTTCTAGCCGCCTAAAAGGTCTGAAATGACTTTTGTACATTTCACGAATACTATCCCCTTGATTAAAATGCCAACGAAATGTCGGGGACAAGCCATCACATCATGTTAAAAATAAACCGCAATTAAATATGTGCTTTCCACACGTATGGTAGCGTCCAAATTTCTAGACCACAAGCATATCTAACAACTTTCTCTTGATTAAAATGCTCTTGACTTGACCATAACAAAATCCACGTTTGGATGCAAGAAAATAAGTGAAGTGGACAGTTTTCTCTTCATCCAAACAGAGAGAGAGAGAGAGAGAGAGAGAGAGTAGAGTCGTACAGATCGAGGAGTGATGGAATCGGCGTAGGGAGGGGCGTCGGGTTTCTTCATTCGATTTCTCATGTAGGGGTCGCAGGAGAGATAGAGATTCTTCACTACCATCGCCTTCGATCCTTCTTCAACCTTCAACCGAATCTTGCCGGTTGTATGAATCATATCGGACTCTTTGGGAAAACCCGTTACATAATCTCGAAGCAGAATCTGCTTGTTGCTCACTTCTTCTCCTCCCTCCGACATTTTCTCTCTCTCTCTCTCTCTCTCTCTCTCTCTCTGATGTTGAAACGGAGCTTTTCGATTGTAGTTTTTGTGACGTTTGAAAAGAAAAACACGTTTTGCTCGTTTGGTTTCTGAAAAAGAAGGCGGCGAAAACTATGGAAAAATAATCCCTCCCAGCACTTCCAAGTGCAGTCAGCACTGGTTGGGAAAGTCTCACATCCCACGTCCCAAGTATTATTATACCTGATGGGCATTCCACCTATCAAATTAAGTTTTTAGGTTGATATATGATTTATTACATGGTATTAGAACGGGTTTTGATCTCGTTATTCTTGTGTAGCCCACGTATCAGGCCCGTCCATGAAATCCATTGGGCCTGCACATGAGGGGGAGTGTTGGGAAAGTCCCACATCCCACATCGCCTAAGTAATAGGCTTGACATGTCTTATTATACCTGTATGGGCCTTCCACTTATCAGATTAAGCTTTTGGATTGGTATATGGTTTATTACATTGTGGGGCCCATTTGAGCCTCATCCCATGATTTGGTATTATTCTCAATTTTGCCATGGGTAAACCTTTACTCACTCTTGAATTGAATCTTAAAGAAATCAATGGTTGAAATGTTATTGAACTTTTAAGATCGTGAAATCAAGGGCCAAACTAATCTAGTGGGTGGGGCTGATTTTTTTTTATCCCCATGTCCACGAGAGGAGACCTGTCCTTTTCATTCTGCCTGGGCTCCATTAGCTCAGGCACGTCAAACAGGGCTGTGCCGGCCCAGCCCATGGCCCTTCGTGCCCGTCGTGCTCGACGTGCATCTTTTAATTTTTTTTCGATTAATTTTTTCTCCTTTTCGGCATTATTAAAATTAAAAATTAAAACACAAGCGCGGAGAATGACAAAGATATTTAAGTGGTTCAGTCAAACTCGACCTACTCAACTGATTAGAAGAATGGGAGGGTTCGAATATTTATAGACTTGGAATTTATGAAACTCAGGGTACTTGGGGTTTTTTTTAATAAGAATCTCTTGAATGATTTAGACTATTCAAAAATCCAGCATTTGAAATGCATAGACATGCCCACCAGAAATGAATCCTGTAAATTCTTGTAACTAAAGGAGTCTGTACATGTGCAATGGGTATCCATATTAGGTTTGCCCCTACTTGAATCCCCGTTTACATCCACCAAAGTGGCTATTCACTTGGGTGGGTTTTTCAAATCTTCTGCTCCTTCCTAGATTCACCCCCTACATGAGGATAATTTGGAAAAATGTGACATTTGTTAACCTCGTTTTAGCAAAGGAACCTACTAGTAATGTTCTTAGAAAGTTGCACTATGCTTTGAGATTATGCAGTGCAATCCACAAACTGGAGACTAGGTCAAGGAACTGAAATATGAATGACCCCTAAAGTCCACACAGGTTTGCCTACCATGGTTAATCCATTAATTACACTTTGAACAAGAGCATTACAATTCTGAAACATGCATGCGCAAAGTCATGAAGAATCTTTACCAGCAAAGCATATAAATATAACCCATTGTAAGTAAAGATATTTAAGTGGTTCGGTTAAACTCAACCTACTCCACTGAGAAGAATGAGAGGGTTTGAGTATTTATAGACTCTGGAAAATTGAAAAGGACACAAAATACCCCTTATATGACCGTTTTATGGTTTGGGGGGGGGGAGGGGGTGGTGGGTAAAATGGATAATTTTTTTAAAAAATAGTCATTTTTGGGAGGGTCAGGTGGGCCGTTCCTAGTAGGCCTGGCGGGCTGATCCTAGTGGGCCTGGCGGGCTGCAGGGGCAAGCCCACGTGCCTAGCGGGCCTTGCCAAACAGGCGTAGGTGCCTCGGCCTAGCACGGCACGTGCCCACGGGTCGTTAACTGGCGGGTTGAACCATTTGACATGCCTACATTAGCTGCAGTGCCATACAACTCATACTATATGTAGCTTGCTCATAGGAGAACATGGCCATAAAGACTATGGACAACTACATTTGGGTGGCAATAATAGTCTGTATCTGCAGGCAGTCTCTCTTATTTATTTATTTATTTATATCAGATGGTGTCCCAACCCATTAGACCGAATTAATCCCTATAGCCCATGGGGAGCCGAGTAAATCTCCTATGACTCCAATGTGGTAGTGCAGTTTAGAACTCTCAGTCTTCGGGAGCAAACCGTAGTCCTAGGTCAACTGAGCTACCCCTTGAGGTCAAGATTTCATGTTATTTATAAGCCAACCTGACGTATAGTGGTGGATCTAAGATTTTTGTTTGAGGGGTGCAAATACAAATAGGTGGTTTGGTTTTGGGGGCAAATTAACTAAGAATTCTAATGTGGATTTTGAGGATGGATCCAGAATTTTTATTGGATTTTTTAAAGTGGACCCCCAATTTTCATATAGGTTTTGGAAGCCGTGCTTGTACATTAATGCTAGAAAGAAAACATGATAATTGGAGTAGAAAGGGAATGATAGAGATTGGATAGAAACAAAGTATTTGAGAAAAAAATGAAAAAAAAAGGAAAAAATGGAAAAGTAGTTATCAGTGGTTGTGATAAAGAGATAAAGTGGGTAGTTGATATAACTTCTAGTAAAAATTATAATTGAAGGCCCAAATCCAATCTAGAAAGCCTTCTAGCTTAATATAGTACTAGCCCAATAACCCGTGCTCATCACGGTATCTCCCTGCAAAATAAATAATCACATATTAAAAAAAATTACCTCTTTCCATAAGTATAATTGGGTGTGGCTAAGCTTCATGGTTATAAGTTAAATACCACACATGTAGCTCAGCTTCATGGTTATAAGTAAAATACCACAAATAAATATTACAGAAATATAATATAATAATTATAGATTCTTTATACAACATTCAAGTCTTAATAATTATACATTATTTTTACAACATTCAAGTCTATGCAGGGCCCACCATTATAGTATTTGGATCTGCTGGCAGATCCCATAGAAGAAAACATGAATCCTGACTGTCCCATAAAACTGGAAGATGTAAAGCTTCTAAATCATTCATGGGCTACTACAACTACCTGTTTCCCAACGTTTTGTCCTGTGAGAAGTCTTATGAGTGCTGAGGGAGCATTTTCCAGGCCTTCAATTGTGTCTTCTAAATAAACAATCTTCCCTTCCTTGATATACTGCAGGGCTAACTCCAGGAACTTAGGATAGATGTGGTAGTGATCAAATACCTCGAATCCTTCCATTCGTATACGCTTTGTAACGACACAGAACAAGTTGTGTATGCCTTCAGGTTTATCCAAGTTGTTGTACTGCGAGATCATCCCACAGATAGCAATGCGACCATGGACTTTCATGTTCAGGAGAACTGCATCGAGCATTGAGCCACCTACATTATCGAAGTAGATGTCGATGCCTTCTGGAAAATACCTGACAATAGTGCAGGATGCCATAAAACAAAACGCTAAGTAGAATACATGATAGCTTGATATTGCAATCACAAAGTAGTAGTGATTTGCCAAATGCAGATATATACCTTTTTAAAGCTGCATTCAAGTCCTGTTCTTCTTTATAGTTGAAAGCATCATTGAACCCGAGTTTATTTTTCAATAGATCAACCTGAATGATGATGGCATTAGTGATTTTTCTCCACAAACAAAATAGTATTAAGACTTAGCCCTGTATCTGTCTTTTTTTTTTTATCAATAAAAACATTTAGCTGAATCTCATCAATGCATATTATGAACTATAGTAAGCTCTGTACAGTCAGCAACCTGTGTACTTATCCCGCTTAAGTAGCAGAAAAAGGACTTACATATCTTAAAAGCAATTTTGTATTGTAATATTGTTTTCTATTATTTGCCATCTTCTAGCCCTTGCTGCAATTAAGAGTAGATCGTGACTAGGAAATCACCTTTTGTTTGGATCCAGCACTTCCAACAACATAGCAACCCATCAACTTAGCAAATTGCCCAACAAGCTGGCCAACTGCACCAGATGCTGCTGACACAAAGACGTATTCGCCTTTCTTAGGGGAGCAAACCTCATGGAATCCAACATAAGCTGTAAGGCCAGGCATACCTACAAATGATGTATTGCAGTTAGATGGAGTATTAGACAATTTGAGTAAGTGAAACACAATGCTTGTCCATGATTTTGAAAGAATCCATTAGTGCCTTTCGCATAAAGTTTAGGGGGTTTCCTTCAAGCCTTGAACTCAATCTAACAAGGATTATACTTGGCTGCCTCACACGTACTAAACTTTTCAGGAATCAGGATAGTGATCAAAGCCTCTGCAATCTTCACAATACAGGGCTCACTTCCAGGCCAATAAACTCAGATATTATGGAACAAACATTTAATTCTTTAACTCTACATGCTTGCTTGTGGACTGTGGAGCCAATGACAATCTAAAAACTCCACTGTTGCTGATATCATTGTTCAAAAGCTTGGAAATTTGACTTGGGTGAATAATTTATCATTGCTTTTTCGAGTTTCGAACGAGTCTTAACCACGTCTCGGTGGAGTCAACCCAAGTCTAGCCAAACTCGTTACGGCCAAGTCTTTATTCAAGTTCTCAGTTTTGTGGCTGATCCCAACCGATCGGATGAGTAAATTTAAAATTTTGAACTATGGCTAATATAGGACATGGTCCCAGAGTATGAAAAGGTTTGCATTAAAACCTCCAGAAGTCCCAGTTCTATAAATTGACAGAACAAGAAACCCAAGACTGGGCTTAGTCTACAATTAGGTTGTAAGACCCCGCCCCGAGTTAATCAAGATTAACTCTACTTAAATTGCAATTAATGCTAATTAATCAAGTCTAATTAGACTAATGATGGTTAATGACCCAACTCAATGAAGTTAGTCCCAAATGGACTTAATGAAATGGTAATGAAGAGATTAAGTGAATTGAGTGAGTTTTAAGTCTAGACTAAGAAAACAAGATCTTTTTCGTAAATACGTATTTATACGTATTTTGTCGAATACGGAAATTCTTGATACCAACACGCGTATCTTGACGAGTACGTTAACTTTCATAATAGGCTCGATGTCGTCCGACGAGTATTGACTTAAGTGAGCCTCCATTTGACTCGAATTAAAAATAAGAAAGTAAGAGAGGGTCTAGTTGCAAAAATGCCTTATAAACATTGAAATGAACCCTTAGGTTCATTCCACTTCGTTCATTCAAGAAACCCTAGGCACTGCTCCTTCTTCCTTTTCTTCTTTCTTCTCCATTTCTCTCCAACTAGGGTGAAGATTGGAAGCTTGACAAGTGCTGGTAGAGAGACTTCATCTTCTCCATCTCCTTTCTCATCTTGTGTTCATATTGGACTGTTGAAGCTTGAGGAAGAACTCAAGAATCCCTTCTTGGAGCTTCATTGAAGAAGATTTCTTGTTAAAGAGACTTCAAGAGGCAAGTATAAATGTTCATTTATGATCAAACATGCTAATTTTTCAAGTTCTCTTGAGTCATTAGAGATGGGTTCTCAAAACCCTTTTTCTTTCTCATGAAATGGAGATTAGATTGAATGTGAATGCTTAATGGTTGTTCCAAGAGTCCAAGAGGGTGTTTCCTTGGATTTTTATAGACTATTGAAGAGACTGGAGTTGAGAACTCAGTTTTTAGGATTTGCTTCAGAAGTTCTGAAGCTCGAAAATGACGTTCTGGGTGAATTTCGGCTAGCCGTAAGGCTAACCGTGGAGCCAACCGCCAAATCCTGTGAAAATGGCGAGCTTCTGGAAAGCTAACCGCCAGTTTTCGGTTAGCCGAAATTTGAATTTCGGCTAGCCGCGAGGTAGCCGTGAGGTAACCGCAAGGTAACCGTAAGGTAACCGTAAGGTGACCGAAAATCAAGACAGAAAATGTCAGCTTCTGGAAAGCTGACCGTGAGCTAACCGCGAAATGGCGGTTAGCCGAAATTGGAATTTCGGCTAGCCGCCAGCCACCTTCCGGCTAGCCGCCGACTGCATTTCGGCTAGCCGTGGGCCAAGTTCCGGCTAACCGCCAGTGAGCTTAATATTGACTTAAAATTTATTGTGAGTGAAAATTTGTCCAATCGATCGGACCTAACGGTCCGATCGATTGTGGGACTCAGTTTGAGTCCAGTGGATTTTGATATTGTGGGTGGAAAATTTTTGGGGACTAAATGCACATATTAAATGAAAATGTGATGTCCATCGAAAATAACACGTGCATTTAGTAACTAATAATTACACCCAGAATTTGTCTAAATTGGGATAGAGACAAGTAGGACCGTGAATGATTAAAGATTCATCTAATCCCATTGAGTCTATAATGACTGCACACAATGAACCACGGAATACTAAATAAATGTAATGAACCATTGAATAATGAACAAAATGAATAAATGCATTGAATAATGAATAATCCTGCTGCAGCAGATGATTGGGGTGTTCCGGAGCTCCGTGGTGATGCCAGTGATCTCTGATCAAGACACTGGTAGATCCCACATATAGACTGAAAAGTCAATGAAAAGCCATGTACAAGCCATGTAATGAAATATGAATTGAATGAAAAATGTATTGGACTGAAAAGTCCCAAAAGCCATCTAATAAATGCTCAATGTAATCCGAATGACATGAAATGAATGAAATGAATTGCCTAATGCTTCCTTTGGAAGACACTGAACTGAATAACGGTAATATTATTGTACTTGTAATCTAGTCATTGATTATCAATTGACTGCACTGTTCAAAATATTGCGTTAACCTAGATTCAATTGTCTAGAGTTCTTATATTGACAATGGACAGGATTAGCATGAGTTATCGTAATGTGTTTATATCTTGTTGAACCGTCGTGTTCATGGTGTTATTGATGGCATTACAGGCCCAGTTGCCCATCCCGGCCTTGCAGAGGCCGCGCCGCGAGCGGAGGAGGCCCTTCCGATACCTCCAGGAGGTTTAGCCGAGTGGGCTTAGTTCGGAGGGCGTAGCTTTTGGATGTTTTGAGATTATTTTGGAATTTCATTGATACTTTTGTATATCATTTTGAGATGTAATTAACTGTCCCCTGCATTGTATTGTGAATATGCAGTTGTGGACTTCATTGGATTATATTTTTGTAAATGGGAACTTTACTGGTAATGTAAAGTCAATTGTTGTCAATGTACGTATATGTTTCCGCAAAATTGTACATTTGACAGGTATATGTATGTTAGATCCCTTGTGAGTCTTCGTCTTAACTTCGGTTAATTCGAGATTTACGGGAGTAAGTATGCTGACATCGCGATCCGGGTTATTAGGCCCCGATTAGCCCGGCCTCGGGCTCGGGTCGTGACATAGGTCCAACCCATGTGAGGAGCAAAGAAAATTCTTTCTTAAATTACAGGAATTCTGCTCCAAGTTTAATTAGTGAAAAACTTCTTTCAGGAAAAGAATCTCGATTGTTCTGAGAGTGAAAGAGCCAAATGCAGCCTTAGTCAAGGGTTCAACATGAAGGATCTACAAAGAAAGTAAATGAGACCAAATGTGTCAGGTTGTACACATCTTCTCCTCACAGAAGTGAACAAGGAGGTAGCATGTGACTTGGAGTATGTGGTTTATATTAGCTGATAACAGAGTTTTATATATATATACAATTGCTACAACCCTACATAAATTCATGAAAACCATACCAAGGAGGCCAGTATAGTAAGAAAGAGGTACATCGGTGTGCATGATTTTAAACAGGGTTTCCGGCGCCTGTATCAGACTGTATTCTTCCCATCCTGTTGTTCCCCATACCAAGTCGCCTTCCTTGAAGTCTGGATGCCCCGAGTCCAAAAACTTTTGCTACTCCAAAGCCTACAATTGTCTGCACAATGATATGAAAATTGCAAAAACGAGAGAGTTCAGGACATATAGAAAAGGTGGGAAATAAAAAGAGAAAAACAATCGACATCAAAAGTTGGATCTAAGTGACCATTTGCAACCACTAGGAACTGGTTCAGATCTAGGGACTTTGCCAAGTATTCAGTGACTATTCAAAACCTTGGAAAAACAGAGTCTTGTCTATTTTCTTTTATTTTTGCTTTGTTCATTTTCCCCCAACCATGACTGAAGCAATATTGATTTTGATTAGCTAATGGCCGACGTGCAACATTAGTATATGGTAAATTCAACACAATTGACTATATGGTGAGCTAACAGCCACTGATTAACACTGTCAAGCTACATGGTCCAACTTTAATAGCAAATGGCTCAGAATAGCTCTGAGAAGACAATTGTGATCACAGAGTAATGTTTAGCTGCTGAATGTAGGCAATTTACACTGCTTAGATTTTGTTGTCAAAACCAGTTTCAACTTTCAATGCAATGTGTGTTGCAAGGAGGGGGCACACACACTAAGTGGCAATCAGGATGCATGAGGGTAAGGCCTAATGTAAAGCAAGACATTCTACGATGCTCAGATACAGGATGAGTATGGCAGGAGCATGGACTTTACAACAAAAAAATAAATTGAAGTATCGAATATGTTACCTTTTTTGAAGTATCTGGGTATCATAGAAAACAAGATTCAGGATTACATTATGATGCAATGAACTGCTTGGGATTTTTCTTCAATGCTTTAAGAGCGGATCAATATAACTCCATGTATTATGCCATGGACAATCGTATCATTACTACCCGATGGACTGCTTGGGATAGTTCTTCTATGATTTAAGAGCAGAGCAATATACTCTCATGAACAATCTGATCATCAGTATGCAAGGAACCGCTCGGGATTGTTCGTCTATGATTTAACAACAGATCAATATAACTCAATGTCAAAATATCATGAACAATCTGATCGTCTATTCAAGGAACTGCTTGAGATTGTTCTTCTATGATTTAAGAGCAGGGAAACATAACTCCATGTCACATTATCATGGACAATATAATCATCACTCTAGACTGCCCACTTGGAGTGCTGAAACAAACCAATGTATCAGTGAAGTAGGCCTATAAAAAATCCAACCTATTTGATTAATTATCAGTCAAAATTATATATTGACCACCACAAACCATCCAAATATTAAGCCACAAAATGAGAAATCATCCTGACAGTACCGAAGCAACTGATCTACAATTGCCCCTCTTTGGAGTCCTTAGGCACTGGCTGCCCTATTATATGAATGATATTCTTAGTTTAATTAAAAAAATATAAAGAATAAAAAAGTAGAAACTAAATCCTAGTCTTAGGGATGTAAATGGGTCGGTTTTAGTTAATGAGAAGGTGGAACTGGACTGGACCAGTCTCGAAATCGATTTTTTGGTTTTGGAACCGTTAATGTGAAGATGGAACCGGAACCAGAATCGTATATAGGACGGGTCTGAATCTATAAATTGAGGTAATATATCAAGTCCCAGATCCAAACCAAGGTAGAATTAGAGCTGGATCCGTTAAGGTCATGGGTTAAAAAAAAAAAGGGACTCAGATAAGGACCCATTTTCTTATTGGGGCTTAAATAAGAGCCCAAACCCGATTTTTAACTGGTCAGAACTTTTGGATAATCAGTGAATTGGAGACCCATTGGCATCCCTCTACTTGGAACTGGCTTGAAACTGAATTCGATTTCTTTTATTATAATTAGGTCTGAAACGAACAAAACACGGTCAAAGTCGGAACCAAAACTCAATGATGTTAACTCAAGGTCCAATATGGTTCTAACTTCTAACCCCATTTCTATACATAGTAAGAAGAAACCTCCCACCCAAAAACAAACAAACCACTCCTCCCGGTCTCCCTTCTGAAAATAGCATTGAAGACATCACTCTCACAAGTCACAAACCCCACTCACCTTCCAATTTGGGAAGTCCATGATCACCTTTACTCCCACAAATACCAAAAATGCGGAAACCAAAATCCCCATATAGCAAAAACAAGAAAGGCCCCATTTTCCCATGCCAATGCCGTAAAATTCGTAAACTTCTGAAAATAGCATTGAAGACATCACTCTCACAAGTCACAAACCCCACCCACCTTCCAATTTGGGAAGTCCATGATCACCTTTCCTCCCACAAATACCAAAAACGCGGAAACCAAAATCCCCAAAAAGCAAAAACAAGAAAGGCCCCATTTTCCCATGCCAATGCCATAAAAACTCATCAACTCCCCCTTCCTTGTCCTTGACCTTGTATGAAAGGCCCTGGGTTCTTACCAAAAAACAAAAGGAAAAAAAAGAAAAAAGAACCTGGGTCAAATGAGTGGAATTCTGCTGTAGGGCCCACCTGTTGAAATATCTGAGCTCATCAACAAGAGTGCCTTCTCACATATTATAAGAGAACTTTTTTGTGGGACCACCTAAGTAATCCATCCATTTAAATCTATCAATCAATAGAAAACCCCCGACAGTCATTGAACCTAAAATCTAGCATACATCCAAATGGACCGAACCATTATAACGAGGGTTTAATGTTTTGCCAATTATGCTAGAGTTTGTTTTAATTAACCAAAGCTGAGGATTATTGTATCAAACACCATTGAGTTTTTTTGTTAATTTTTTATTGGGAAAAACAATATTGAGTTGATGGATAGTAAAAGTGTCACTCAATCCATAAAACTTTATGGCACAGTCCACAAATGATCTGGGAAATCCGGTCAAGTATCCAATAAAGTAGTGCTGTGTTGATTTTGGGCTTTGTGACTTGTGAGATGGAATCATGGGAGCATATGCTTGGGAAGAATTACAATAGTGACCCATATATATAATTAAATGCAATGAATGCATTGCATCCAAAACCGAGGCGGCTGCTGCAAAAGTTTTTTAAAGAGAAAGTCAGAGAGCTTATCCAATGGTAGCTGCTTCCAATTACATGGATTGACTCACGAGTCACGACTCAGTATGGCAAGGGTTTCTAGTTGAAATATGGATGAGATGGTGCTTGTTTAGATTTCATTTGGCTAAAATGTTGACTTTTTTTCTTCGTAATATCATAATCATCTTGAAGAGCTATCTACCAAAAAAGTAATCTCTTGAAGAGCTTCCATAGAAGAAGTTGCTGGAACAATTCAATTATGGTCATTGAGTGATGTTTAGCTGCTGAATGTAGGCAACTTACACTGCTAGGATTTTGTTGTCAAAACCAGTTTCAACTTTCGATGCCATGTGTGTTGGAAGAAGGGGGCGCACTAAGTGACAATCAGGATGCATGAAGGTAAGGCCTAATGTAAAGCAAGACATTCTATGATGCACAGATACAGAATGAATACAGATACACACACACACACACACAAAAAAAAAAAAAGAGTATCGAATTTGTTACCTATTCTGAAGTATCTGGCTGTCATAGAAAACATGATTCAGGATTACATTATGATGCAATGAACTGCTTGGGATGATTTAAGAGAAGATCAATAAAACTCCATGAATGATGCCATGGACAATCTGATCATTACTACCCCATGAACTGTTTGGGATAGTTCTTCTATGATTTAAGAGCAGAGCAGTAAAATATCATGAACAATCTGATCATCAGTATGCAAGGAACTGCTTGGGATTGTTCTTCTATGATTTAACAGCAGAGCAATATAACTCCTTGTCACAATATCATGAACGATCTGATCATTACTATGCAAGGAACTACTTGAGATTGTTCTTCTATGATTTAAGAGCAGAGCAACATAACGCCATGTCACAATATCACGGACAATCTAATCATCACTCTAGACTGCCCACTTGGAGGGCTGGAACAAACCAACATATCAGTGAAGTAGGCCTACAAAAAATCCAACCTATTTGATTAATTATCAGTTAAAATTATATATTGACCACCACAAACCATCCAAATATTAAGCCACAAAATGAGAAATCATCCTGACAGTACCGAAGCAACTGATCTACAATTGCCCCTCTTTGGAGTCCTTAGGCACTGGCTGCCCTCACAGCGAGTCTGCGAGCTGCCCCTTCCATCTCCTGATGGTGGAACCCAGATTTCTTAAATCGAAACCATCAAATAAATTCCTACTCACATAGAATCTCATAATTCCAAATCTCTAATCGATCAAAGAGAACGTGACCACTGGATCCATCAGGTGCAAAAAAAAGTGATTTACTCTTCCAATCAAATTGAAACTAATCATCATCATTATTTTTATTACAATGAATTCATCAGTGATTGCTCCAATAATTTAAGTGAGATTTTACAGGCCTAAGATACCATGAGACTAGAAAACTGATACGATGGTTAGTATATAAGGAAGTTGGAACTAGCCCGAATTTCACTCCACAGCAGTGACATCAACAGCTGAATTGATTACTCATAAAGAAATCATATTATAAAATCGGCTGAAATAAATATGTCTTACGATGTATATTACTCTTAACAGGAGAGCAGGGAAACTCGAAGCCATGTAATGGATAGGACATAGACAGATCAAATGAAATTGAGAGAGAGAGAGAGAGAGAGAGAGAGAGAGAGAGTACCGATCCAGGAGTGAAGGAATCGAAGTAGTAGGAAGAAACGTCGAACTTCGTCATGTAGAGTCTCATGTAGGGGTCGCAGGAGAGGTACAGATTCTTCACAACGATCGACTTCGATCCTTTTGGAACCTTCAACTGAATCGTGCCGGTTTGAAGAACCATATCGGACTCTTTGGGAAAACCCGTTACGTAATCTCGGAGCAGAATCTGCTGGTTGCTGACTTCTTCTCCTCCCTCCGACATTTTCCTCACTCTCTCTCTCTCTCTCTGCCTCTGCAAGTGGAAAAGTGATCCGTCGATTGTAGACTTTGCAGGGAGTTGGAAAACGATTCCCTGTCTACTGTTCATACTTTAGAAGGCGAAAGATGGGGCGTTCTATTGGCAGTTGGCACCGCGTTTTTTGCTTTTCCAACTGCTGTATTTTTTTTTTTTTACAATAATATCTTTATATAAAATTGCTGAAATGGACATCTTATTATCCCAAAAAAAAAAAAAAAAAACCTTTCTCTCCGCACACATAACTACTCTCTTCCCACTGTCACTCATCTCTCATTCCTTCTTCACCGGTCTTCCACACTCACTTATCTCCCTTTCCTTCGTCCTCCACTGCACTTCACACATTTCCTTCTTGCTTTACTCTCTTTACAGTATTGTACAACTCTCCCACAATTCACCTTCTTCCCTCTTAAATCTTCTTGCTTCTATCAAATCCAAACTCTATTTTTTGTAGTTGAATTGAACCAAACATTACAATGAAAAAGGAAGTTAAGAAGGAAATCGTGTCTTTCATTCCTAATAGCAGCGAAAAGGTACGTCTGGTTGATTATTTGAGTTTTTTCGCCACTTTTTTTCGAGTTTTACTTTCCAATTTCTCGCGATCTGTTTGGTTTGATACGACCGAACATATTTAGAACGTTCGAACCTTTTGCTGCCGAAATATTCATATATGTTCGGGAATTAAATTTTGAATATATTTAGTATGTTCTGCAATTTATAACCGAACATTGGATATTTGTTCGGTTATAATATTTCGAACAAATTTATTATGTGCGGTTGTATATGTCCGAACGGTCCTTAGGAATTCACAATTTCTTTCTCCTCACCGCAGATATCCACAGATGAAAGCCAAGTTTCGTTAGCCCATGTGGCAGACTTTACAGATGTGTTTATAACCGAAGAAGTAAGACATATAATTTATAATTTGAATAAATATTCTGTGTTACTAGTGTCTTATTCAATGGTTTTGTGTTCAGATATTTCACAGCCGAGATGCATTGGTGAACTGGGCTTGTGACGTGGGTAAAAGAAATGGTTTCGTCATCGTCATAAAGGTATTAAATGCTGCAAGGCCTAGAATAAAAGCTAGAGTTGTCCTAGCATGTGAGAGAAGTTGCTATTTCAAGCAAGACCAATGATGAGGGGCCTTCTAAGAAGAAGATCAAGCAAACAAGGTCGAAAAAATGTGGATGCCCTTTTACATTAAAGGGTAAAAAGTTTGAAACTTTTGATGATTGGATGTTGGAAGTTGCATGTGGTGTACATAATCACCCTGCTGCAGAGTATTTAGAGGATCATTCATTCGCAGGGAGATTAACAGAGGAGGAAACAAGATTGATGATTGATATGTCTAGGAGCATGGTGCAACCGAAAGACATTCTGGTTACGTTAAAACAAAGAAGTGAATTAAGTGTAACAACAATTAAGACCATTTACAATGCTCGTCAAAGGCACAGAGTTGTTGAGCGAGGTGGGAGGACACAGATGCAACAACTCATGGGAAAGTTGACAGAGCATAAGTACATTGAGTGCCACAAGAACTGTGAGGACAGTGACACTATCACTGATTTGATTTGGGCTCATCCAAAAAGCATAGAGTTGTTGCGGGCATTTCCTCATGTCTTAATAATGGATTGCACTTACAAGACCAACCGGTATCGCATGCCCTTATTAGAGATTGTTGGAGTGACTTCAACAGACATGACTTTCTCTGTGTGCTCCGCTTACATTGAAGCTGAACGCGAAAGCAACTATGCATGGGCTTTGGGTGTATTACATTCTATCATTGGTGAGGATGCTCTTCCTGATGTTATTGTGACAGACAGAGAATTATCACTCATGAAAGCCATCAAAGGTATTTTCCCTAATGCAAGGCATTTATTATGCAAATGGCACATAAACAAGAATGTCCTAGCGAAATGTAAGAAGTTGTTTGAAACAAAGGAAAAGAGGGATAGATTCACATTGTATTGGAATAGTTTGTTCCATTCCTCCACAGAAGAAGAGTATATTGATAATCTACGTAAGTTAAATTAAGAGTTCATAACATATCCTTCAGCATTGCAGTACGTGAAGGACATTTGGTTAGATGAATACAGGGAGAGATTTGTCTCAGCGTGGGTAGATAAATGCATGCATTTTGGAAATACTACATCAAACAGGTGAGCCTTATACTTTCATTATCCCATAATTGATACTTTATATGTATTTTTATATCATTCAATTGCAAACCAATTAATTTTTATGTTACTGCTATAGGGCTTAGTCTTCACATTCACAGTTGAAGAGGCAGCTTGGATCATCTCAGGGTACTTTTGAGTCAAATTGGGCAAAAACACACAGCTTGCTTGAATTACAGCATACAAGTATTAAAGCATCATTCGAGAAGATCAAGACAATCGTGCAACACAGTTTCAAGCCCTCCGAATTTAAGGAGCTTCGTGGGAACATCTTACGAAATGCATTGGAGAAAATATTGGTAGAAACTAAGAGATCAAGTATGGTTGGAATTGATAGGATTGCATGTGGATGTATTATTCGTGCCACACACGGGTTGCCATGTGCACATGAGATCGCTACATATGTTTTAGAACGATGGCCAATTCCCCTTCAATGTATACAACCACATTGGGCTAAGCTGGACATGCATCCTTGTACCATTTCGAAGCGCTCAAATCTAGAGTTGGACTGTAAGGCGGAGTTGGGGTTACTTGAACAGCGGTTCAATGAATACAATCAAAGAAGAAAACTAAAACTCTTAAAGATGATGAGGGAGATGTCAAAGCCAGACAGTACCTTTTTTTAGAACCCGAAGTTAAGACCTGAACCCGTGGGCGACCACGTAGTAGGATTGATACATCCACCAGAAGAGAACCAAGTGCTTTTGAGATGGTAGAATCTGCACAGGATAGTCACTCACTTGCTCCTACTAGCATTAAGGCATCGTTGGAACACAAACCAAAAAAAAAGAAAAACCTAGAGCAGTGAGAAAAAGATCAAGAAATGCCAGTTCATATAGTTCACAGTTCTTAGAAGGATTAAGGCCTTTTGTTTGCCTTATCAAAGATGTTGCAGCGGATGGTAATTGTAGTTTTAGAGTGATTGTTGCTTTGATTGGTCATACTGAAGATGGATGGAGACAGGTTAGGAGAGAACTCTTGCAGGAGTTGCTGACACATGTGGAAAGTTACAAAGCATTATATGGAGTGCAAAACAGAGTGGAAGAACTCATTGAGACACTATCTATCATATTATGAGGATCATCTTTCATATAACCATTGGTTGACTATGCCTGACATGGGGCATCTTATTGCATCTCGTTACAACTTGGTTCTATTTCACTTCAGCAGGTCACAGAGTTTGACCTTGCTTCCTCTCAGGTCACCATCGTTGCTTGCATCTACTCAGTTGGAGATAGCAATAGGTTTTGTTAATGAAAACCACTTCGTTCAGGTATTGAATTTAAAATTAGATTACTTGTCTTCAATAGATATGTTAACGTAAATGACATGTTTATTTCTTTCTTTTTTCTTTTTGAAGGTATTCATGCTCCCAGGTCATCTTGTTCCACCTATTACCAATAAATGGAGAGAATTCCATCTTCCTTGCGCGAGCGGTTAGGAATTAGCATATGAAGATCGAATCAAGCGTTTTAAAGAGATTATAAGTCTAGATGTAGCCACATGTGAGACCGTCTCATTGGATTGAGAAGATTTTTTTTTTCTTTCAAACAATCATTTAGCCACATGGTTGGCAGAGTTCATGTATTTTCTATATGTATGATCCCACAATTTGGGTTTAGAAATGCATTGAGTTCTTTTCAAAATTTGTATTACAACTACCATCCTTCAAAATTTGCTGGCAATGTCAACTTATACAACCCATAAAATCCATGTAACCAAAATGTATGACAATGCCATGCCTACTCATACAACCCATAAAATCCATGTAACCAAAATGTATGACAATGCCATGCCTACTCATACAACCCATAAAATCCATGTAACCAAAATCTATTACATTTTTTATAAAGTCATGAAACATAATCAAGAAATCAACTATTGTCCCTACGGGTCCTACGTGCATAAGAATGAGCAGTCATGCTAGGGTGTCGGATCGTGCGCTCTACCTCTTCGATAGACATCGCACGTAAAACATGTGCTGCCTGCTCGATGTGAGTGTATATATTATAAGGTTCTTCAATCCAACCATCCGAACCCCGAGCGACGACTCTATCAAGGATGCTTAGGGCACCCGCATTGCGCTGCAATTAGGCCATAAATTCATTAGTTAACTGAAACATATTAAAAGAACAGGCTCAATATTAATATATTAATATTACCATCTCATAATCAATGTTTGAACTAGGTTGCGCATCTGGAGGACGTGGGCGAAAACTTGATTGGAGGTTAGGGTTCTACAGCAGCCTCCATGATACTCGTGCGTACCAATCCATGTAATTTGGTACACAATCCAAAGGATGTCGAACCGGTGTGCTTCGATGTAGCCCAGACAGTAGGTGATCATTCCATCTTTCCCATACTTGATCAAAATATTGATACGCAATGTGGTATGCATTTGCGGTTGGGCCTCTTGTAGCACGAATCAGAATTAATGGAGGTGGAGGAATAGTCTGCACCCTACCAAACTGTCTAAGGATCCTATTTGGATGATACGACTCTACAACGTCCATGGACTTAATGCATCCACAATAGAAAGCGACCTCATTAAATGGATGTTGCCGCCTAATATCGCGATAAAGATCTCATGTGACATGCAATGACCAAAACAATTGTTAGAAATTTTATATCATTCAATCCAATAACGGCTTGACAAGCAATTTTAAGTACCTGTTCTGCACCCATAAAATCTAGCCATTTTCGTAGTGATTGTAGAGGAGCAGCAGTCTCTCTACAAAGGAGCCAGTGATGCACTCGGGGCTGACTAACTCCATAGTTAATTTTGGGAATTGGAGCCCAACACTCAAAATGCTCATAAACCCACGCCTCTAGCAGCGTAAGATATCTAGCAATTTGTTTAACTTCATGGCGGGTAGCCAATCCCAACTATCAATACAAATAAGCTAAGGCAGCGGCACCCCATGCATATGTACGGACATGCTTTAAGTTTGTCAACAGGGTAAGATACATAATTGGCACATGAGTGCCACTCTTGTCCTTGAACAATGTGCAACCTAATAAATACAAAAGATAAGCTCTCACTGCACAATCGATCATGTCATCCCCATCCTCATCAGTTTTGTTTGAGAACGTCCCTCTTAGCCACTCCAATCTTACAGATTGGCCCCGAACCTGCTGCAGCTCATCATTTGCTTCATTTGGGTCAACTCCCAAAGCGTTAACAAGGAGTGAATGAGCATCTTGATATGACATTCTACCACTATACGCAACAGAATGGCCAGTCACCGGGATACCAAGTATGATGGCAACATCGTCTAGATTTATGGACATCTCGCCGAACGGCATGTAGAAAGTGTTTGTTTCAGGTTGCCACCTTTCCACAAAACAAGAGACAAGGATCTTGCTAGCAGAGCGGTAGGATGCTATGATAAGTGGACTCAAATTAGATCTATCCACTAACTCTCTGAACATATCGCTTTCATTCAATTGCTAGTGTGGTATTTTCTGTCCATGGCTTAAACACTTGAGCGCAACCGGTTCCTGTGTAACGTAAAATGGTACATTATTAAAGAATGTAACCAATACATTGATCTTGATGTAAAATAAAATTAAAAAAATTAAAAAAATACATACATGTGAATGCCAAATGTATGCAGCTATGTGTGTGTTGAAACTGGGCAACAAAGAACGATCTTCTGGCCCCACAGTTATTTCTTGTTCAACCACGGGTTTTTCCTCAAATTGTTCAACACGGGCTCCTTCTTCATTGCCTTGATCCAAATCATAATCCGGTTCATGTACTTCTTCTACAACCTCTTCAATTCTTTGACGACGCCTCCTGTTGGAAGTTATCGGTCTTAATCTGGAACTGCTTGGCCTATCCATTTTTAAAGGAAGAAGTGTGTTAAAAAAAATAGACATTAAGTGTACCAGTTACTGTTCGGTACTATGTATTCGAACGTACCTGGGATGGACGGATTTTAATATCCGACCTCTATTGCTATTGTTCGGAAATTAATTTCCGACCTTTATGGTATTTTTCGGAAATTAATTTCTGACCTCTAGGGTATTGTTCAAAAATTAATTTTCGATCATCTTCCAGATGATCGAATAATATGTTCCGAACATCCATGCATTTTTTGAACATTAGTTTCCGATCAAACATCAAAAGTTCGAACATATGATTCCGATCAATAATACAAAGTCCGAGCTATTAGTACCGAACAGATCGCGGTGCAGGAAAGAAAAAAAATTGGAAAAAATCGCACGAGTTCAACTACACAGTAAATAGATTCATTATGTGATAACTATCAAAGCATTGGAATCTTTTGAAAATATATTTTTATGCAAAATAGTTGCTACATTGACCTATTTGTAAAAAAAAAAAAATACAATGAGAATGGTGAAGAAGGAAGGTGAGAAATGGAGGTTTCATTGCACAAAAGAAGTCAAGTGACTTACCAATAAATTCGTTCCCTTCACTTGGCTTCACTTGGTTTCGTCAAGGAGTGAATGACCTTTTGCAGCACGCCGTTTCTGGTGACAGAATAGGACTCGTTTTTGGAGAGGAGATGAATAGATGTGTGGGGAGAGAAAAGATGAATGTCTGTGGGTAGAGAGGGGTAGTTTAGGTATATTGATGGGTACAGAGAGTAAAATCTATAAAATTTTAATTTTATGCATTGGTGTGGAGAGAAATTCGGTGGGAAGAGCAAAAAACGCGGTGCCAATAGAACTCCCCGCGAAAGATATACGCAACTCATGTATTAGAGATAACTAGCAACAAAGGCGCGGGATTAAAATAAAAATATGTTAAAATTTAAGAATTCTTTTGAAATATTGTTTAGATAAAATAAATATAAAATAAGTTTTTTTATTATCTTTGAATATTAAAAAAATTTGTATGTATGAAAATAAATATAAAATAAAGTAAATTTACATAACACGATGACCCCTTTAATTTAATGGCATTGACCATTACGGCTATCTCATTTACAGATATATTATACCATTGATGATTGAAAACATAAGAAAAAGAAAATAAACCGGATGGATCTACATCTACTAAAAAGAACCAAAAGAAAGGGATAAAAAAATTGACATGTTTGATCCATCAGTGGGGGCCACCCTTGAAATGTTTTTAACGTGTGGGCTCTGCATCCAAAGAAGAAAAAAGGAAAGATAAGAAGGAAGGAAATGGAAATCAAATGATTTCATCCTCAATGGGCCACACACCACATATGGATTTATGGTGATGGAATAGTTGGCCGCTACAGATGATTGATAGTACAAGAAAAGAAAATTGAAAGAGAGGGGGGCGAACAAGTGTAAGTGAAGAAAAAAACATAAAAGATGTACATTGCATGGGATATAGATATGAGTCATCATAGTATGTTTCTAATATTTCTAACTCATTTGCATACAAATCACATCCTAACAATTATCAAAGAAATTAAGCTTGTGTATGATGCCAACCCAGTCTGATTGCCCACCATGGATACATATTGACCTAGAAAACTAATATCTATACATAATCTATGAGTGGGTTCCACTGCAGAAATAAGTTAAATGTGCGGGGCCCACTAATTGATTTGCATCCATTAAAAAACCAGACAACGGCCAACAGGCTTGCCTCCCTCCATCAGTGAGGCACACTCTTAGAAAAAATAGGTTAAGAAAAGGCCATTGGGATTTCATCCAATACTGGAGTCCAATCTTGAAATATATCTAATACGAACTGGTGCCCACTATTGGATCCATCTATTTGGGGAAAAAAACTGAAAGGAGAGTAGATGAGCAACAGTTTGGATTTCATTAATCGTTAGGGCCCAAAAAACATATTTAACATGTGCCCCATTGATGATTGAAGATCTAAGGAAAAGAAAACAAAATGACTGTAAAGATTTGCTTATAATTTGGATAATGGCAAGAAATAAGACTCAAATTCAAATGTTCTTAAAAATCTCTTATAAGAGAGGTTTTAGGAGAGAAAGAGTAGCCCAAAGTGAGGTAGCTCCTTAAAACAATGTGGGTTTTTTTGTGCATATTTCTTTGAAAGGAGAGAACTTTTTGGGATGAGGTGGCACCCCTCACAGCCCACCTCCCACTTTGCTTTAATATATATATATATATATATATATTTAATTTTTCATGCGGGCATATGACATTTGCCTTAAATGCAGTCCAGTTTGTGGATCCCACTTCAATGCATTTCTATCATAGGGGTTGGGATGGATAGAAAGGTATAATAATGGGAGTATATATAGCATATGATTAACAATACTAAAGATTGTGCTAATCACATTATGATTAGTCATGTGCTTGTTTTTACGTGGGACCAACTTCTATTAGAGTGAAATTCGTCTATGCCACTAGAGGCGATGTAGTTCGTCTTGAGTGGCTCATATTATCATTATGTTGGTTGCAAGATGGAGTTCCAAATATCTCCCTCATGAGAAGTGTCTAAGAGACGCGATGGGGGATATGGACTCCACCTCATTGAATTCTCTCTATTTCAATTAGATCAAACTTTCAAAGAGGTATAAAATGCCTTTGCCTCTTACACATGTGAAATGAAAATGAGATTTAAATATATGAAATTTACATATGTGAATTTTACATATATAAAATAACAAAGGAATTGCACGATCATTTTAGCGTGGAAATATACATATGAAAATCACCTCAGTTATAGACCATTGTCACCCGCACAAATAAGCACAAACAAATATGCATATATATGCACAAATGTTACCTATAAATGTAAATGAGCACAAACAACAACCTTTATAATAAGTGAAAAATCAGTGATATCTTCGTGGTAAATTGTAAACCCTATTAACATTCTCATATTCTTAGGGAAAAAAAAAAAAGCACCAGCAAAAAGCCAGCAGCTTCGTCGTCAATATTGGGGATATTTTCAAAAATATTGCATTGATGATAATTAGAAACATTAGTTGTGATATTTTCAAAATATCTGCAGAGATAAAAATGTTGTGAGAAATTGGCAAGAAAATCACAATATTATCAAAATAAAATCTAAAATAGTAGATGTAAATGACCAGCCCCATGTATCCTGATTGACTGGTGTCTGAGTGAGTCCAACTGTATATATACACTATTGACCCAATGCTACTCTCTATTCGATCAAAATCAATATTCCACCTTGCTCAAGTACTGATGCAAAATCTTTACTGAAATCAAAATTGATCAGCTCTAAAATCACCTGACTTAGAAATAAGAAAAAAAGTTAAGTCTGGTGCTTTTACATGTCATTAATCAGAGCATGGGCAGAACCCTATTGAAATAAGATTTAATTAGCTCAGCAATAAGGTGAGACTGTGATTTTGAACCCTCTGGAAATTTCCTAATTGAGCAAGGATTGCTTGACTTAGGGGTTAGTGTTAATTTATTGCCCTACTCGGTATACGAATAGATTGGGCTAGGCGAGCTGAAACCTACTCGGTCACTCTTCAGTTAGCTAATAGATCAATAAAGAAACCGAGAGGGGTAACAAAGGAGTTTTAGTCTAAATCGTGAAATTCTACTTCCCAATAGATTTTATTAGCTTGACACACAACCAGTGGCCAACCCTAGTGCACAAATTCCAGTGATAATGGGAAGACCCTTCTTGGCCACATCAAATGCGTTGATAAACTGCTGGAACGGAGTTATGAAACTTTCTTTTGGGAACATGACAATTGAATTAAATATCTTTAATGTTTGCAAACAAATGCGGGATGATGGTCTTGATTTCGAACAAGTAGATCTCATTGAATCCATTATTCAAGAAACCCTTGAGGAGTCGTCTAACTCAAATTTTTTAGACACAATGGAATCAAGCAAGGTTTTGGCCAATTTTATAGACACCCCGGATAACACTGTTAACATAGTCAATACAGCATGGAAATCTCAGTTCAATACAGCATGGAAATCTCAGTTTGAGGAGCTCGTACCAACTGGTATTCATTGTCTTCCTTCTCAGGTGAGGCCGCCCAAACCTGTGTTAAAACCCTTCCTTCGGATCTCCAATATACATATTTAGGGGAGGATGACACGTACCTTGAGGTTATTTCATTACACCTTGATAAGGATTAAGAGATCCAACTTCTAAATATACTTAAGCTAACACAAAGATGCCATAGCATGGACCGTGGCTGATATAAATGGCATTGACTCTTACTTGTGCATGCGTCACATATATCTGGAGGAAAATGCAAAACCCTTTAGACAGATGCAACGCCGACTCAACCCAATTATGCAAGAAGTGGTTAGGGCTGAAGTACTTAAACTTCTCGATGTGGGTATAATCCATTCAATTTCGGATAGTCAATGGGTTAGCCCTACCCAAGTTGTTACAAAGAAAGCCGGTGTCACTGCAGTCCGGAATTCAAATGATGAACTTGTCCCAACCCGGGCACCCACTTGGTTAGTGAGTGTGCATTGATTACAAAAAATTAAATGCGGTCACGCGTAAGGATCATTTTCCCCTACCCTTCCTCGACCAAATCTTAGAAAGGGTAGTAGGTCACCCATACTATTGCTTCTTGGATGGGTATTCTGATTACAACCAGATTGAGATAGCACCAGAAGACCAAGAGAAAACCACCTTTACATGTCCATTCGGAACCTTCGCATATCGAAGAATTCCATTCAGACTATGTAATGCTCTAGCCACTTTTCAACGATGCATGTTGAGCATATTTAGCGATATGGTATGGTGGAGTCGATTCTTGAAGTCTTTATGGATGGCTTCTCCGTCTTTGGAAATTCATTTGAGGATTGCTTAAGTAACCTTGAGAAAGTCCTTATCAGATGTGAAAAAAAGAACCTAGTGCTTAACTAGGAAAAATGTCATTTCATGGTTTGCCAAGGAATAGTCTTAGGTCACATAGTTTCCTCCAAAGGAATGGAGGTCGATAAATCTAAGATAGATTTGATTGCCAATCTACCCATACCCAAGACCGTAAGGGATGTAAGATCATTCTTAGGACATGCTGGTTTCTATAGAAGGTTCATTAGGAACTTTAGTTCTATATATAGACCCCTATGTAACCTTTTATTGAAAGATGTAGAATTTGAATGGACTGAAGCATGTCAAGAGGATTTTACTAACCTAAAAGGCATGCAGATAACTGCTCCTATTATGGAACTTCTAGATTGGAGCATGCCCTTCGAATTGATGTGTGATGCCAGCGACTATGAAATTGGAGCAGTCCTTGGGCAACGTAAGGATAAAAGCCTTACGTAATATATTACGAGAGCAGAACATTGAACAATGCACAGATTAATTATTTCACTGCTAAAAAAAGAATTACTGGCAGTAGTCTTTGCATTGGAAAAATTGTGCTCGTATCTAATAAGATCCAAAATCATTATTTTCACTTAAATACCTTCTTTCTAAAAACGATGCTAAGCCTAGATTGATTAGATGGATCCTACTACTTCAAGAGTTTGATTTAGAAATACGTGACAAAAAGGGAGTAAAAAACGTAGTGGCAGACCATCTATCTAGACTTGTCATCTCTGATTCTTTAGAGCCTACACCAATACGGGACGAATTTCCTGATGAACATTTATTTTCTATTTCTCAATCCCCATGGTATGCGGACATAGCAAACTATCTTGTTACGGGCATGGTTCCACAATTTTGGTCACAACAAGATAGAAAGAAATTCTTCACTAAAGTCCAAAATTTTTTTCTGGGATGTCCCTTATCTCTTTAAGTATTGCACATACCAAATTATTAGGAGATGTGTGCCGACCAAGAACAAAACAGTGTTATCTCGTTTTGTCACTCACATGCACGTGGAGGTCATTTTTCACCTAAAAAGACTGCTTTTAAAAATTTTCAATGTGGATTCTACTGGCTGTCACTTTTTAAAGATGTCTTTGAATTTTGCAAAGCGTGTTATAGTTGCCAAAAATTGGGCAGTATTTCAAGAAGAAATATGATGCCATTAAACCCAATTTTGGTAATGGAATTATTTGATGTTTGGGGGGTATATTTTATGGGACCATTTCCTTCTAGTTTTGATTTTCTCTATATCCTAGTGGCTGTTGATTATGTCTCTAAACGGATAGATGCCATTCCATGTAGAAAGAATAATGCTAACACAGTAAAAAAGTTTCTAAAGGAAAACATTTTCTCTCGATTTAGAAGTCCACGTGCAATAATAAGTGATGGGGGGAACTCATTTCTGTAACCGCACAATTGAGGCCTTGTTTCGAAAATATGAAATCACACATAAAGTGGCTAGCCCTTATCATCCATAGACAAGTGGCCAAGTGGAGGTATCGTATCGAGAAATCAAAAGAATATTGGAGACAACTGAAAATCCAAATCGCAATCGCAAAGATTGGTCTCTTAGACTTACCGATGCGTTATGGGCATATAGAACAATATTTAAAATTCTAATAGGAATGTATCCTTTCAGATTGGTCTATGGAAAAGCATGTCACCTTCCGGTGGAATTAGAGCATAAAGCATACTGGGCAATTAAACAGTTTCACTTTGATATGGAGAAAGCTGGGACTGAGAGGAAATTCCAATTAAATGAATTGGAAAAGACTCGTAACGGTGCATATGAAAATGCTAGATTAATTTATAAGGAACGGACAAAATTCTTTTATGATAAACATATCTTAAGGAAAACATTTTATCCATCACAAAAGGTCCTTCTTTATAATTCTAGACTTCATCTCTTACCGGGCAAATTAAGATCAAGATAGAGAGGTCCCTACATTGTGAAACAAGTTTTTCCATATGAGGGAGTAGAGTTGAAAAACCCAAAGAATAGTGAGCTTTTCAAAGTTAATGGACAAAGAGTAAAACCATTCTTGGAGGCTAATGTGCCTGATGATGAAGTCATAACTCTGGTAAAATCCTATCTATCAGGATTGACGGGTGTTGGATCTGACAGTGGCCCACCCCTTTGTACCATATGTATATATTTTCTTGCTATCTTTCTTTTTATGTTTTTTGTCTAACCTTGGACATGAGGAAGACCGGATCACATTCTCAGGTACCATCTTCTACTTTACCTCCGTTATTATATATTCCTCATGTTACATTTTCATATTTATTACGTTTCATGCATAACATCGAGGATGATGTTTATCTTAGGTTGGGGGGTAGCACACTTGTCCAATTTTAGACAATTTTTTTCGTTTTTGCTTAGTTTTTTTCAAAAAAAAAAAAAAAAAGAGGGAGTTTTCAAAAGAACTTGACAATTCGAAGATGTCTAGAAATCTGAAATTTCAGAATTTTTGGAAGGACGTAAAATGAAGGTTCACTATTTTCTAAAAGATAAAAAGAATACCGAACTTCGTTTTTCACAGTAACACGTGTACATCATTTCAAAAGTCTTGGATAAAAAGATTTAAATGTCATTTTTAGAGTTCTTTTAAGAGAGAAAAAGAGACGACTTTCTAAAATTTGGCCATATGAGTTCTCCTGGTTCATCGGTAAGATTAGGCCAACCAAAACCAGTGAATTAATTCGGGCGAATTGAAAAACACTGGGGATTGTTTAAAAAAATATGATAAGGGATGCACAAATAGGTGTTTATTAAAAACAAGTGTTTAGTTATAAGCCTTGAAAAAAATAAAAAGTTGTGTGACTAGTTTGGGTTCGTATCCTTTTTAACTCGAGCCACTAAGCCCGTAGGGGTATTTATATACCTAAAGCCCCAAAGACATCTGGATTGGGAGTCATTGGCCTAAAGCTCGTTATATGGGTTAATTAGAAGGCTTAAGGGACCTAGGCATTGCACAGTCACATGTGTGCGTTACAAAAAAAAAAAGAAAGATGCATCTCGTGGCCTTTGAAAAACAGTAGTGCGAAAGCCATCGTAGTAGCCTTGAGAGGAGACTTGTATTTACCCCGAATTTAAAAAAGTTGGAAATTCTGAGGGGAAATTCTGTTTTTATGGCATTATCTTAGAACATATAAAAAATTTTGATTTGATGTATACACTTGCACAAAGCACCCAAAGTTTGGTACAATTTTTGAAAAGATTTGAAAACAAAAATGCGAACCAGATTTTGAAAAGTCTAAAATCTTGATTATTCGAGGATTCAAGGCATCCAATTTGACTCAACCGTCTTTTGAAAAATCCTCCGTGGACTTTCTTTTATTTTTAGGTAAATGAATTTTGTGGGCGTATTTACTACAAACCCTCACGAGGCACAACTCGTCTACTAGGGGTAACTTAGGGGTTTAAGGGCTTACTGCATATGCCAAATGCAGTCAAGAGTGCCAGCAAAAGTGGCATTTGTTTTCTTAGGTTAGATCAGTCAACTTCACCTTTCGCATCTTTTGCTAGGGACTAGCAAGACGCTGGTTGGAGGGTGTGATATATATGTCCACAATATCACATATTTAATTCATTATTTGACATAAATTTGTGGACTTAATTAAAACAAAATGCATTGAATTCATAGATTTTCACAAAATCATGCAATTAGACTCTTTTGGTTGAATTTAAGTAAAAATCTCATAAAAATGCATGTCTTGGTGAAATTATCAAATTCAGCCCTTTTCGGCGCCATGCATAACATCATTCCTTTTAATAAAAATTATTCTTTTTGAATTAGTTTTAATTGTTTTGTAGAAATCTAGAAACCAGGACCCATAAGAAGTAAGAATTAAGAAGAGGTCAAAAATCATAGGTGTGGGTCCCATGCCCCAGTGGCGCCCACTTGAAAAATCAACCATCATTTCTGGACCTTTGATTGCCTCGAAAGTCAGTTCATCGTGACCTACTCGCCGAGAGCTTTCCGCTGATGTGTAGAACTCCGAAATTCGACGAGCAGATTGAAATATGCAAAACTTGCCCCGGCAATGATGGTTAGGACCAAACCCCACTGCGGCCCACCTTTTGGCCCCAAACCTCTGATCTAGACCCTGACTTTAGCTTAATGAACTCGAACCCATTAAACCAAGTCCAAATCCCACCGAACCTAACCTCACCCATAGCCCCTACTAAACCTAGCCCGTCCAAAACCACTCAAGTACCACCCAAGCCCAATCTAACCTAAACTGACCCAGACCCGAGCTGGCCCATTAGCTGCATGGGAGAAGAGAGTCCACCAGATCTGGACTCTCCCCTCCCCCTGATATCTCTCTTTCCCTCTCAATCTCTAAGTCCCAATCCCTATCTCCATCTCACGTAAAGACAACCACCCCACCCCATCTCTCCCACGTCATTAATTTTTTCCTCTCTCTGTTTTTTTTTTCTTTCACTCCCATCTCCACTCTCTCTCACGTGCATCCTTTCTCTCATTAATCTCTTTCCATTTTCTCTCTCTATCTCCTACATCCCTCACTCACCTATTATACAAGGCCAAAGAAAAAAAATTGATGTGTGAAGGAAGAAGGATGGAGGGGTAGATTTGCTACGTACTCATAATCTAAGGAGAAAGGGTGTAAGTTGATTTATTTTTAATTGATTTTATGGGTAAGCAATTTTAATTCAAAAACTGATTTTCAATTTATTAGTCTATTTTCTTTATTTATGTCTTTTTGATGCCTTATTTTTTAATGATATATTGCATGCTTAAAGGCCGCTAAATACTGAAAATTTTTGAAGGAGACTAGAGTCTTTCTGAAATTTCTCAAATATTAATAAATCTAATTTTCCAGATTTTGGGTCTTTAATGTAATCACCCATATTTTCAGTATTTAGGAAACAACTAAACCCTGACCCTTAGATTGCAAGACTCTCATTCAATTTTGAATTTCAATTTAATTATTTTTGAATTTTTAACATCAGCAATTGTTTTCTGATTATTTTTATGGTGGATGCAGTTTTTAGTATAGTTTTATTAGACTTTTCTAGTTTAGGATTTTTTTTTCTAATTAATTCGGGTTGTAATTAATTTTATTCAGATCTGTAATTAATTTTTAATTAAACTAGGATTTGTGATTTTTATAAATTGTTGATATGTTAGCACTAGTTTTCCAATAGGACAGGTACATCGCGATCATTGGCTCCATGTGGCCGGTTATTACTACAATCGTGATGACCATACACTTGGGGCACGATCACTTACCTAATTTAATGTGGTGGTCCCGACCACTAAAACTATGATTAGGTATTGTAATGATTAGATTAAAACGTGTTTCGTGTCCTATGCGTGGGACATATTTAGATGCAAAGTTATAAGAGAAGGGAGATGGAAATGTCTCTTTGTGGATAAAGGAGATCATAAAAAAAAAATAGCCCCACCAAATTATTATTATTTTTGAATGTTAACTTTCATTGAACAAACTTAACAGTACAAAAGGGAAATACTGAAAAGCCAAAAAGGAAATAGAAGAAAAACAAAAACCAACACCACAAAAAATAAACTCACAACCACAAGAGCCAGAGAGAGAAAGAAATGAGCAATAACAACTGTAGCAACAATAAACATTAAAGGAAGACCACCTCCCTCTAATTCCTCAAAATGATATCAATAGAAATCCCATGAAATTGGGGAAGGAAGGACACCCATGAAGCGATGGTGAATTTGATCTTGTACGTAAAATCTTCAGCCGAGGTGCTGGAGTCCTCAAAGCATCGAGAATTCCTCTCATTCCAAACGATCCATAAAAGTGCCAGGAAGGCAGTTCTTCACATAATCCTTCCTTTGATCGTTCCCACCTCCAACAACCATGCCTCAAACAATCCACAGATGGATCTCGGAAGGACCCAGCTACAATGAAACCATCTTAGAATTTCAAACCAAAGCCCTTGTGCTACTTTACAATTTAGATGGTCAATTGATTCCTAATTTGCTAAGCACATGGGACACGCATTGACTATGATTTTTCTATGCCGGCGTAGGTTATCCATAGTCAAAAAACCATGTTGCAATGCCAACCAATTGAACACACCATGACCCTTGGCGGAATCTTCAACTTCCAAAATTCTATACAAAGGGTTTATTGGAGAATGACCCCCTGACATAGCCGCGAAGAAAGAAGATACCGAGAAGATCCCTTCTCTGGAGGTGTCCAAATCCTGCATTAATCTTCCAAATTTTGATTAATGGAGACTTGGCTAAGACTGTCTTGGAGGGAGGAGAAATTGTTCTCCTCGGCCTCCATGAGAATTCTACTAAATGCAGGACCCCAACTCACCTCCTCATCATTGCTACTTATATAGGAAGAGACCGTCGCTTTACAATCTCTAGCAACTGCAAACAAGCCAGGGAAAGCTTTAGCCAAGGGTTTATCACCAACCTAGTTATCTAGCCAAAACAATGCTTTCTCCCCTGAGCCCACTCTAAATTTGATGTTGACAAAAAAAGCATCTCTAGATGAGACAATCCCTCTCCATAACCTAGAAGCACGATAATTAGGGTTTTGGATATCCCAACCATCTCTCAAAATTCCATATTTCGCTACCAAGATCCGCTTCCACAAAAAATCCTCATCTTCCCCAATCCTCCACAACCACTTCCCTAGGAGAGCGCAGTGCGTCTGACGGATAGGTTTTAATCCTAGACCCCCCTTCCTTCATTGACCTACATTCATTTTCCCACTTTACCAAATGATATTTCTTTGACTTGTCCCTACCATGCCACAGAAAGTCTCGCTGCAAACTCTTAATACGGTCCACAATTGATGTTGGCCACTTAAAGAGGGAGAGAAAATAGATCGGGAGATTGGAGAGAGCAGATAAGATTAGAGTCACTCTACCTCCCATGGACAGATAGTTCGTTTTCCAAGTAGATAACTTCTTTTTAATCCTCTCTAACACCATGTCCCAGATAGATTTCGGAGAGTTTCACCTACACAAAGGAAGGCCGAGGTAAGTGGCAGAAAAAGAGCCAACCATGCACCCCAAGAAACCAGCCAAATAAGAAATGGTAGGATCATCCACCCTCACTCCAAGCAATTGGCTTTTGTGAAAATTCACCTTTAAACCCGACACGGCTTCATAGCACAATAGAATGGCCTTGACATTCTTTACCTGGTTTTCATTGGCGTCGCAAAAAATAATTGTGTCATATGCCAATTGGAGATGAGAGATCAGTGGGGAATTTGGAGCATCAGCGAAGCCTTGAATAAGTCTCCCCACTGCTGCTGCTGCTACAAGCATCCGACTAAATGCTTCCCCAC
The DNA here is from genome assembly GCA_028538565.1 of Umbellularia californica. Taxonomy (NCBI): domain Eukaryota; kingdom Viridiplantae; phylum Streptophyta; class Magnoliopsida; order Laurales; family Lauraceae; genus Umbellularia; species Umbellularia californica. Next base: position 46,073,386 of record JAPQWN010000009.1, read on the forward strand.
ATTGAGAAATAGGAACGGAGAGAGTGGATCCCCTTGTCTTAAGCCTCTTTGAGCAGGAAAGAACCCTGGGAGACCCATTGATAATAATGGAGAACCAAGAAGAAGAAATACACTCCATAATCCAACCTCTCCTTCTCTGACCAAACCCCATTCTAGGAAGCACATAATGAAGGAAGCCCCAGTCCACCCTGTCTTAGGCTTTCTCGAGGTCCAACTTACATAGCAGGCCCAGCTTCCCTTGTTTGACTCGAGAGGGCACACACTCATTTGCAATGAGAACACCATCTAGGATTTGTCTTCCACGAACAAAGGCACCTTGAGTAGGCGAGATGATAGAAGGAAGGACTTTTAAGATTCTACTTGCCAACACTTTTGCTAGGATTTTATAGGCACTTCCTATCAGACTGATAGGTCTGAAATCATAAATGTTGTCAGCACACGGCTTCTTAGGAACAAGAGTTATGAAGGAGGCCCCTAGATTTTTACAAAGCTTTCCTCTAGAGTGGAATCAAAGCTTTCCTCTAGAGTGGAACTCAACTAGGAAAGCCATGATATCATCTTTGAACTCATTCCAGAAAGTTTGGAAAAATACCAATGGAAAGCAATCGGGAGCCGGAGCTTTATCTCTCCCTAGGGCAAAAACAACAGCATGGACTACTTCTCCAAAAGGCCTCTCCAACCAAGAAGCATATTCATTCCCTGAAGTGGCAAACTCCAAGTTATTCAATAATGGATGAACCATGTCTTCTTTAGAGTGGAGTGAGGAGAAAAAATCCAGAATGTGCCTAATGATTTCTTCCTTTCTTTCTAGCCTCTCTTCCCTATTCATCAAGGCGCTGTTTCTATTGGTTCTCGATCGCACCGAAGCCATACCGTGGAAGAATTTTGAATTTCTATCTCCATCCTTCAACCATTGACAACGAGATCTCTGCTTCCACTTGATTTCTTCCTCTCTCACCTTCTTGAGATAATCCTCTTTGAGATGTAGTCTTCTCCCAAGGTCGTCTTTGGAAAGAGCACCCAGTTCTTCTATCTTGTCAATAGACTGGATTTCATCAAGGATTCTAGCTTTAGCCTTCCCCATCTCCTCTAAGTTATTGGCAACCCAAGATTTAATTTTGCCTTTCAACAGCTTTAACTTGGCTCCCAATTGATAACCAGGCCACCCTGCCACCCTCAATTCTGCCCACCAACCCTTAACCAAGATAAAAAAAAACCCTTTATTCTCAAGCCAAGCCAGCTCGAAGCGAAAAGGTGCCGCGCCCACCTTTCTCATCTAGAGTCAAGAACAATCGGGCAATGATCTGAAGCCGGCTTCGGGAGGACCAATTGACAAACCTAAGGGTAAAAATCAAGCCAATCTGTTGAGACAAGGAATCTGTCCATTCTTGACATTGAAGGTGGTGTCTGGTGGTTGGACCAGGTAAAAGATGCTCCCCCTAACTAAAGATCGATAAGGGAATGAGAGTTAATCCAACCTGAGAATAGGCTCATAGCAGCATAAATATGCCCTACTCCTAGCTTCCAGTCACCTCCCACACACCAAGCTCCATTCCAGCTTCCCCTAATTGAGTTCAACTCCCACCATAGATCTGGTCTTTCAGAATTAGAGTTGGGCCCATACACCGAAGTTATCAACCACCTCTTGTTGGTAGCTAGATCTTCAACTTCAGCAGAAACAGAGAATTTCCCTTTCAAAGTATTGGAGACTACTACTTATCTTGAGTCCTAGAGCAGGAGGATACCTCCGGCCGAGCCAGCTGTATCAATAGCAGTCCACTTCCCCAAACCTCTCGCACAATTTTATCAGACATAGAACTTAACTTCGTTTCTTGGATGAGAGCTATTTGCACTTTATTGTTGCAGAGAGTTTCCTTGACAATCATTCTGCAAGCAGCCCCTCCGAAACCACGAACATTCCATGATAAGATCTTCATTTATAACCTGGAGCTCCCTCCTGAATTTTCTTCTTCCCTCTGCTTCTACGTAGCCCGGCCTTTGAAGAACCCCCACCCTTTTCATAATTAATAGAACTTGCCAGCCTGTTCAACTCTCTTCTTACAGAAGCTTGAATGTTCTGACTCTCCCTCTCCTGCACAAAAGCAAGCAAATGACTCCAACCTTCCTTTTTGTTGTTAACAGATATCCCTACTAGCTGGCCACATTCTTTAATTTTGGAAGGCAACCAATCAGAATTGAAGCAACCTACAGAGGGAGTATGTCCTTTCAGATCATCCACACACAACCCCATAGGGTGCAGACTAGATTATACTAGACCTCGATTTAACAGCCTTGAAGTCTCATAATATCGTAGCCATAGAGTTTTCTTAGATTCAACCCAATAGTGAGTGGATTGTAAACTTAAGGGATGCCACTACAGTACTTCACCATCATACTAAGATTACCTACATATGTGAATGAGCCCCCAACACATGAATTGATTCATTTAGTGGGTTCAGGTCTAGGACCGAATCCTAAGACCAATACCAAGACCAGAATAATTGGGACAAGCATAATTACCCGTGCTCAGCACGAATATGGCAAATATTTCAATTTAAACATTAATGTTAGAAAGAAAACATGGTAATTGGAGTAGAAAGGGAATGATAAGAGTTTGGATAGAAACAAAGTATTTGAGAAAAAAAGTAAAAAAAGGAAAAAAGTGGAGAGTAGTTATTGGTGGTTATGATAAAGAGATAAAGTGGATAGTTGATATAACTACTAGTCAAAATTATAACTAAAGGTCCAAATCCAATACTGAAAACCTTCTAGCTTAATATACTACTAGCCTAATAACCCACGCTTAACACGGCATCTCCCTGCAAAATAAATAATCACATATTAAAAAAAATTACCTCTTTCCATAAGTATAATTGGGTGTGGCTCAGCTGCATGGTTATAAGTTAAATACCACACGTAAATAATACAGAAATATAATATAATAATTATAGATTCTTTATACAACATTCAAGTCTGAACAATTATACATTGTTTTTACAACATTCAAGTCTATGCAGGGCCCACCATTATAGTATTTGGATCTGCTGGCAGATCCCATTGAAGAAAATATGAATCCTGACTGTCCCATAAAACTGGAAGATGTAAAGCTTCTAAATCATTCATGGGCTACTACAACTACCTGTTTCCCAATGTTTTGTCCTGTGAGAAGTCTTATGAGTGCTGAGGGAGCATTTTCCAGGCCTTCAATTGTGTCTTCTAAATAAACAATCTTCCCTTCCTTGATATACTGCAAGGCCAACTCCAGGAACTTAGGATAGATGGGGTAGTAATCAAATACCACGAATCCTTCCATTCGTATACGCTTTGTAACGACACAGAACAAGTTGTGTATGCCTTCAGGTTTATCCAAGTTGTTGTACTGAGAGATCAACCCACAGAGAGCAATGCGACCATGGACTCTCATGTTCAGGAGAACTGCATCAAGCATTGAGCCACCTACATTATCGAAGTAGATGTCGATGCCTTCTGGAAAATACCTGACAATATTGCAGCATGCCATAAAACAAAATGCTAAGTAGAATACATAGCTTGATATTGCAATTACAAAGTAATAGCAGATACCTTTTTAAAGCTGCATTCAAGTCCTGTTCTTCTTTATAGTTGAAAGCATCATTGAACCCAAGTTTATTTTTCAATAGATCAACCTGAATGATTGCGGCATTAGTGATTTTTCTCCGCAAACAAAATAGTATTAAGACTTAGCCATGTATCTGTTTTTATTTTATCAGTAAAAACATTTATTTGAATCTCATCAATTCATATTATGAACTATAGTATCAAGACTTAGCCCTGTACAGTCAGTAACCTGTGTACGTATCCTGCTTAAGTAGCAAAAAAGGACTTATATATCTTAAAAGCAATTTTTTATTGTAATATTTTTTTTCTAATATTTGCCATCTTCTAGCCCTTGCTGCTATTAAGAGTAGATCGCGACAAGGAAATCACCTTTTGTTTGGATCCAGCACTTCCAACAACATAGCAACCCATCAACTTAGCAAATTGCCCAACAAGCTGGCCAACTGCACCAGATGCTGCTGACACGAAGACATATTCACCTTTCTTAGGGGTGCAAACCTCATAAAATTCAGCATAAGCTGTGAGGCCAGGCATACCTACAAATGATGTATTGCAGTTAGATGGAGCATTAGACAATTTGAATAAGTGAAACACAATGCTTGTCCATGATTTTGAAAGAATCCATTAGTGCTTTTCGCATAAAATTTAGGGGGTTTCCTTCAAGCCTTGAGCTCAATCTAAGAAGGATTATACTTGGCTTCCTCGCATGTACTAAAGTTTTCAGGATAGTGATCAAAGCCTCTGCAATCTTCACATGCAAATGGAGGGCTCACTTCCAGGTCAATAAACTCGGATATTATGGAACAAAAATTTAATTCTTTAACTCTACATGCTTGCTTGTGGACTGTGGAGCCAATGACAATTATCTTAAAACTCCATTGTTGCTGATATCATTGTTCAAAAGCTTGGAAATTTGACTTGGGTGAATAATTCCTCATTGCTTTTTTGAGTTTCGAACGAGTCTTAACCACGTCTCGGCAGAGTCAACCCCAGTCTAGCCAAACTCGTTACGGCCAAGTCTTTATTCAAGTGCTCAGTTTTGTGGCTGATCCCAACCGATGGGACAGGTAAATTTAAAACTTTTAACTATGGCTATATAGGACATGGTCCCAGAGTATGAAAAGGTTTGTATTAAAACCTCCAGAAGTCCCAGTCCTATAACTCGACAGACCAAGAAACCCAAGAGACTGGGCTTAGTCTACAATTGGGTCCAACCCATGTTAGGAGCAAAGAAAATTCTTTCTTAAATTACAGGAATTCTGCTCCAAATTTAATGAGTGAAAAACTTCTTTCAGGAAAAGAATCTCGATTGTTCTGAGAGCGAAAGAGCCAAATGAGGCCTTAGTCAAAGGTTCAACATGAAGGATCTACAAAGAAAGTAAATGAGACCAAATGTGTCAGGTTGTGCACATCTTCTCCTCACAGAAGTGAACAAGGAGGTAGCATGTGGCTTGGAGTATGTGGTTTATATTAGCTGCTAATAGAGTTTTAGATATATATACAATCGCTACAACGCTACATAAATTCATGGAAACCTTACCAAGGAGGCCAGTATAGTAAGAAAGAGGTACATCGGTGTGCATGATTTTAACCAGGGCTTCTGGCGCCTGTATCAGACTGTATTCTTCCCATCCAGTTGTTCCCCATACCAAGTCGCCTTCCTTGAAGTCTGGATGCCCCGAGTCCAAGACTTTTGCTACTCCAAAGCCTCTAATTGTCTGCACAATGACATGAAAATTGCAAAAACAAGAGAGTTCAGGACGTATAGAACATGAGGGAAATTAAAAGAGCATAACAATCGACATTAAAACTTGGATCTATGTGACCATTTGCAACCACCAGGAACTGGGTCAGATCTAGGGACTTTGCCAACTATTCAGTGACCATTCAAAACCTTGGAAAAACAGGGTCTTGTCTCTTTTCTTTTTGCTCTGTTCATTTTCCCCCAACCATGACTGAAGAATATTGATTTTGATTAGCTAATGGCCAACGTACAACTTTAGTATGAGGTAAATTAAATACAATTGACTATATGGTGAGCTAACAGCCACTGATTAACACTGTCAAGATACATGGTCCAACTTGAATAGCAAATTGCTCAGAATAGCTCTGAGAAGACAATTATGATCGCCGAGTAATGTTTAGCTGCTGAATGTAGGCAATTTACACTGCTCAGATTTTGTTCTCAAAACCAGTTTCAACTTTCAATGCAATGTGTTGCAAGAAGGGGGCACACTAAGTGACAATCAGGATACATTAAGGTAAGGCCTAATGTAAAGCAAGACATTCTACAATGCTCAGATACAGAATGAATATGGCAGGAGCATGGACTTTACACAAAAATAATAATAATAATAATAATAATAATAATAATAATAATAAAATGAAGTATCGAATATGTTACCTATTCTGAAGTATCTGACTATCATAGAAAACATGACTAAGGATTACATTATGATGCAATGAACTGCTTGGGATTGTTCTTCTATGATTTAAGAGCAGATCAATAAAACTCCATGTATGATGCCATGGACACTCTGATCATTACTACCCAATGAACTGCTTGGGATAGTTCTTCTATGATTTAAGAGCAGAGCAGTATAATATCATGAACAATCTGATCATCAGTAGAAGGAACTGCTTGTGATCGTTCTTCTATGATTTAACAGCAGAGCCATATAACTCCTAGTCACAATATCATGAACAATCTGATCATCACTATGCAAGGAACTGCTTGAGATTGTTCTTCTATGATTTAAGAGCAGAGCAACATAACACCATGTCACAATATCATGGAAAATCTAATCATCACTCTAGACTGCCCAGTGCCCACTTGGAGGGCTGAAATAAACCAATATATCATTGAAGTAGGCCTACAAAAAATCCAACCTATTTGAATAATTATCAGTTAAAATTATATATTGACCACCACAAACCATCCAAATATTAAGCCACAAAATGAGAAATCATCCTGACAGTACCTAAGCAACTGATCTACAATTGCCCCTCTTTAGATTCCTTACCTCACAGCGGGTCTGCAAGCTGCCCCCTTCCATCTCCTGATGATGGGTCCCAGCTTTCTTAAATCGAAACCATCAAATAAATTCCTACTCACATGGAATCTCATAATTCCAAATCTCTAACCGATCAAAGAGAAAGTCAGCACTGGATCCATCATGTGCAAGAAAAAAGTGATTTACCCTTCCAATCCAATTGAAACTAATCACCATCAATATTTTTATTAAAATGAATTCATCAGTGATTGCTCTAATAATTTAGGTGAGATCTTACAGGCCTAAGATACCATGAGACTAAAAAACTGATACTATGGGTTGGATATAAGCCCGAATCTCACTCTACCACAGTGACATCAACAGCGGAAATTGATTACTCGTATAAAAACTAATCATATTATTAAAACGACTGAAATGAACACATTTTACATTGTATATTACTCTAACCGGTGGGCAATGAAACTCCAAAGCATGTAATAGATAGAACATAGACAGATCAAATGAAATTGAGAGAGAGAGAGAGAGAGAGCCAAGGCAGGTAATAGATAGAACATAGACAGATCAAATGAAATTGAGAGAGAGAGAGAGAGAGAGAGTACCGATCCAGGAGTGATGGAATCGTAGTAGTAGGAAGAAACGTCGAGCTTCGTCATCTTGAGTCTCATGCGGGGGTCGCAGGAGAGGTACAGATTCTTCACAACGATCGACTTTGATCCTTTTGGAACCTTTAACTGAATCGTGCCGGTTTTAAGAACCATATCGGACTCTTTGGGAAAACCCGTTACGTAATCTCGGAGCAGAATCTGCTTGTTGCTGATTTCTTCTCCTCCCTCCGACATTTTCCTCTCTCTCTCTGCGTCTGCAAGTGAAAAATGATCTTTCGATTGTAGACTTTTCAGGGAGGCTGAAAAACGATTTCCTGTCTGCTGTTCAAACTTTAGAAGGCGAAAACTATACGCAACTCATGTATGGGAAATTCTACATGCAGCCACCTATTTTGCTGAACACACCTGTATTTATTCCTCAACGGCAAAATTTTTTTTTTAAAGGTGGTATGCTCAGCAAAATAGGGGGTGCATATAGAATTTTCCCTCATATATTAGGGCTGCACGCGGACGGTTCAGATCGGTTTAACACTAAAACTAACAACCAAACCGAACCTGTCGGTTTTTTAATTAACCGATTCGATCAAACCAATGGAGAGGGCTTAAACCGAATCGAACGGTTCGGTTGTGTTCGGTTCAATCAGTTAAACTATAATTTTTTATTTTATTTTATTGAAAACCAGACATTGAAAATTTCAAAATTATGATACCCCGTCCTTTGCATTTATTCCAATGGTTAGTGCAAACAAAAAAATCCAATATTCCAGACTGGACTAAACGGATATAAAAATTATGATACCTCGTCCTTTGCATTTATTCCAATGGTTAGTGCAAACAAAAAAAATCCAACATTCCAGACTGGACTAAACACATATAAAAAAATATTTCTACTCCAAAAAGAGAGTTTGGACTAAACGCAAGAGCACAAAAAAAATAGAAAAAAAAAAAAAAAAAGCTTGCAGTGAAACATTTATTCCCCATGATACCATTTGGATTTACAATAGAATAATAGTTTATGTCAAGAAAAATCACAGACAAATGAAATCTGTATCAAAACCCACTGTATTTTTTCAGAAATGAAGGTTTCTTAACACATTAGTTAGGTGAGACTAAAACCAACCATCAAAAAGCTAGGCTCTACTGACTTTTCTAGCATTCTCAATAGTGTTGTTTTTGATAAAAACTTCATTGAAACAAGGTAGAAATTATGATAGAAGGAAAACACCTTGTACAGTGATCCCTCCATCTACAATGAAGTATGAAAAAGTATTTGAGAGATTAGAGGAGATGCAGCTGAGGCAGTGTTGATGGTTGAGTTCATGTGAGAATGGAGTTGTGGAATGTAACTATGAAAGTAGTAAAAAACGAAACCTTAAGGCTAAAATAGTAAAAAAGCAATACTTGAGTTACTGCATATGGTCGATTTGGTTTAAACGATTAATTGTGGACTTAAACCGATAATTGACCGATGTAAGTGGTTTTTATGATTTTCAAATCGTTAACCGAACCGATCTACTATAAACCGATCGATTCGGTTCAGCTTTGCGGTGATACCGGATTTTTTATGCAGCCCTATCATGTATTGCAGATAATGTTTTCATGCGGGCAGACTGCATATCCCTTAAATGCAATCCAGTTTGTGGGTCCCACATGAATGCATTTTCTATCATAGGGGTTGGGATGGATAGAAAGGTATAATAATGGGAGTATAGCATATAATTAACAATATAAAAGATTGTGCTAATCACATTATGATTAGTCATGTGCTTGTTTTTACGTGGGACCAACTTCTATTAGAGTGAAATTTGTCTATGCCACTAGAGGAGATGTCATTCATCTTGAGTGGCTCATAAGAAGATGTCATTCATATATGTTGGTTGCAAGATGGAGTTCCAAATATCTCCCTCATGAGAAGTGTCTACGAGACACGATGGGGGATATGGACTCCACCTCATTGAATTCTCTCTATTTCAATTAGATCAAACTTTCAAAGAGGTATACAATGCCGTTGCCTCTTACACATGTGAAACGAAAATGAGATTCAAATATATGAAATTTACATATGTGAATTTTACATATATAAAATAATAAAGGAATTGCAAGATCATTTTAGCGTGGAAATATACATACGAAAATGACCTCAATTATACACCATTGTCACCCGCGCAAATGAGCACAAACAAATATGCCTATGCATAAATGTTACCTACAAATGTAAATGAGTGCAAACAACAACTTTTATAATAAGTGAAAACATCAGTGATATCTTCGTGGTAAATTGTAAACCCTATTAACATTCTCATATTCTTAGGAAAAAAAAAAAACAGCACCAGCAGAAAGCCTGCAGCTTCGTCGTCAATATTGGGGATATTTTCAAAAATATTGCATTCATGATAATTAGAAACATTAGTTGTGATATTTTCAAAATATCTGCAGATATAAAAATGTTGTGAGAAATTGGCAAGAAAATCATAATATTATCAAAATAAAATCTAAAATAGAAGATGTAAATGCAAACCTAGGAAATTAAATCCAGCCCCATGTATCCTGATTGACTGATGTCTGACTATATAAATACACTATTGACCCAATGCTACTCTATTCGATCAAAATCAATATCCCACCTTACTCAAGTACTGATGCAAAATCTTCACTGAAATCAAAATTGAGCAGCTCTAAAATCACCTGACTTAGAAATAAGAAAAAAAGTTTACATGTCATTAATCAGAGCATGGGCAGAACCCTATTGAAATAAGATTTAATTAGCTCAGCAATAAGGTGAGACTGATTTTGAACCCTCTGGATATCAAAGGCCAGAAGCAAGATTGACTTTACTCATTGATCTAGCAGAGCATTCTGTGATTCCAGCCCTCAGAGGATCCGGCCACGATTGATAACTTTCCATCTTAGGTAATATATAATGCGGACAGTGAAGTGTTAATTCTTCTCCTTCACTGAAACATATGTGGTACGTGACACTTGCACGTATGCATGCATGCTCTACGTATGCAGAGCATCTCCCACAGGTTTCCATGTCTGGGACGTGTGGAACTCCACTGTAGGGTCTACCTATTGACAATCTGAACCATTTAAATTGAGGTGTCGGTCCTCTAAAATTTACTTTAACAGGAGTTGGTCCCATTACACAATTAAGACTACGCATCAATCATGTCTGAAACTCCTAGAGGGTCGATCAAGAACAAATCCTAAGGATAAAAATAGTCCCAACACATATTTGAATATGGAAGTAAATAAATCAAAAATCTAAGTTATTCAATCAATCAACCAAAAAGATGGACACACGATATTTTATGTAGAAAACCCTGAATATGGAAAAAAACTACGGGACCTCACATCGGTCCAAAAAGATCAAGCACTAATAATCCAAAAGTTACAAGAGAAACTCACTACCTTTTACAATTGAACTCAACCTAAGGACCATAGTGAATCTTGCCGACGAACACGCAATTCACCTTCTCTAGCACTTCGATCTCCATGCTTTGAACAAGTCAAATCAATTGAAATCTTCAATTTTTCATATAGATTTTGGAAGCCGTGCTTGTACCTGGGTCCGCTCCTCTCATTAAACTAATCAGCTAGTTTCAATTTACGTAGGCAGTGAATAAGATAAAAAGTCTTTGCTCAGTCAGTCTTTGTTACGTCATAATTTTGACGATAGTAGCAAGAGACGTGCTCAATTTGAGCACTTGGCCCATTTGCTTTCATGGACGGCTTAAACAAATCTGAGATACGGTGATCACAGCCGTCCACTCTTTTGAACTTATCTAATTTAATGTGGTGGTCCCGACCACTAAAACTATGATTAGGTATTGTAATGATTAGATTAAAACGTGTTTCGCGTCCTATACGTGGTACCTATTTAGATGCAAGGTTATAAGAGGGAAGATGGAAATGCTCTTTGTGGATAAGGGAGATCATAAAATAAAATAAAAAAATAGCCCCACCAATTTTTTTTTTTTTTGAACGTTAATTTTTATTGAACAAACTTAACAGAACATGAGGGAAAAACTGAAAAGCCAAAAATGAAATAGAAGAGAAACAAAAACTAACACCACAAAAAATAAACTCACAACCACAAGAGCCAGAGAGAGAAAGAAAGGAGCAGCAGCAACTGTAAATATTAAAGGAAGACCACCTCCCTCCAATTCCTCAAAATGATATCAATAGAAATCCCATGAAATTGAGGAAGGAAGGACACCCATGAAGCAATGGTGAATTTGATCTTTCACGCAAGATTTTCAGCCGAGGTGCTGGAGTTCTCAAAGCATCGAGAATTCCTCTCAATCCAATCGATCTATAAAAGTGCCGGAAAGGTAGTTCTCCACATAATCCTTCCTTTGATCTTTCCCACCTCCAACAACCATGCCTCAAACAATCCACAGATGGATCTCGGAGGGACCCAGCTATAATGAAACAAGTTTAGAATTTCAAACCAAAGCCCTTGTGCTACTTTACAATTCAGATGATCAACTTCCAAATTCTATACAAAGGGTTTATTGGAGAATGAACCCCTGACATAGCCGTGAAGAAAGAAGATACCGAGAAGATCCTTTCTTTGGAAGCTATCCAAGATACCAAGAAGATCCTCTCTTTGGAGGCTGTCCAAATCCTGCAATGTTCCAAATTTTGATTAATGGAGACTTGGCTAAGAATGTCGCGGAGGGAGGAGAAATTGTTCTCCTCGGCCTCCGTGAGAATTCTACTAAATGCAAGGCCCCCACTCACCTCCTCATCATTGCTACTTATATAGGAAGAAATTGTCGCTTTATGATATCTAGCAACTGCAAACAAGCTAGAGAAAGCTTCAACCAAGGGTTTATCACCAACCTAGTTATCTAGTCAAAACAACGCTTTCTCCCCTGAGCCCACTCTAAATTTGATGTTGGCAACAAAAACATCTCTAAACGAGACAATCCCTCTCCATAACCTAGAAGCACGATAATTAGGATTTTGGATATCCCATCCATCTCTCAAAATTCCATATTTTGCTACCAAGACCCGCTTCCACAAAGAATCCTCGTCTTCCCAATCCTCCATGACCACTTCCCTAGGAGAGCGCAGGTCATCTGATGGATAGGTCTTAATCCTAGACCCCCTTCCTTCTTCGACCTACATACATTATCCCACTTTACCAAATGCTATTTCTTTGACTTGTCCCTACCATGCCACAGAAAGTCTCACTACAACCTCTCAATACAGTCCGCAATTGATGTTGGGCACTTGAAGAGGGAAAGGAAATAGATCGGGAGATTGGAGAGAGCAGATAAGATTAAAGTTACTCTACCTTCTATGGACAAATATTTCGTTTTCCAAGTAGATAACTTCTTTTCAATCCTCTCTAACACCGTGTCCTAGATAGATTTCAGAGAGTTTCTCCTACACAGAGGAAAGCCGAGGTAAGTCGCGGAAAAAGAGCCAACCATGCACCCCAAGATACCCGCCAAAAAAGAAATGGTAGGATCATCCACCCTCACTCCAAGCTATTGGCTTTTGTGAAAATTCACCTTTTAACTGGACACGGCTTCATAGCACAATAGAATGGCCTTGACATTCTTTACCTGGTTTTCATTGGCGTCACAAAAAATATTTGTGTCATATGCCAATTGGAGATGAGAGATCATTTGGGAATTTGGAGCAGGAGCGAAGCCTTGAATAGTCTTCCCACTGCTGCTACTGCTGCTGCAAGCATCTGACTAAATGCTTCCCTTACATTGAGAAATAGGAAGGGAGAGAGTGGATCCCCTCGTCTTAAGCCTCTTTGAGCAGGAAAGAACCGTAGGAGACCCATTGAAAAATGGAGACCCAACCTCTCCATCTCTGACCAAACCCCATTCTATGAAGCACATAATGAAGGAAGCCCCAGTCCACCCTGCCATAGGCTTTCTCAAGGTCCAACTTACATAGTAGGCCCAGCTTCCCCTGTTTGACTCGAGAGTGCACACACTCATTTGCAATGAGAACACCATCTAGGATTTGTCTTCCATGAACAAAGTCACCTTGAGTAGGCGAGATGATAGAAGGAAGGACTTTTAAGATTCTACTTGCCAACACTTTTTCTAGGATTTTATAGGCACTTCCTATCAGACTGATAGGCCTAAAATCATAAATGTTGTCAGCACCCGGCTTCTTAGGAACAAGAGTTATGAAGGAGGCCCCTAAATTTTTTTAGAGCTTTCCTCTAGAGTGGAACTCAACTAGGAAAGCCATGATATCATCACTACTAGAAAAATGACTTTTAGCGGCCGCCAATAGCCGTCGCTAAAAGTCCCCTGGCGGTCGCTAATACTCTTTAGCGACCGCCTAGCTGATGGAACCCGCTCCGAGGCGCCGTGGGGCGGCTACCGGGGTCGGCGGAACGTGGGAGTCCGTCGGGTCCGGCCCTTTCGCGCCCTGGCGGGCCTGAAGCGTGCATCAACATTTCTTTTGTGTGGGTGTGCAAGATTTTCTATTTTACTTGGAATTGCAAGTGGTGATCCGGAGATCAACCTTCGCAAGTAAAAAGGAAATCAACTTCTTTCAAGTTTTCCATTGCACAAATATTTAAGAAAAGAGACATTTTCTTGATTTGCCGTGAAAGGCGATTTTGTTTGGCATTTATAGCCGATTTTGTGGCGTTTATAGCCGATTTACAATTCTCATCAATAATGAAAGACAAGAGTTGTGATTTTTTGTCTCTTTAGAAAAATACAAACTACAATGAAAAGCAAGAAAAGGAAGATCTAACTTTTCAGGAGATTGTGGGGGACTCGTTCAGATTGACGGTCGCAAGCCATGTATGGGCTTCGCCATCATCCATGCAGATGAGAACAGAGGATGCTCTTGATTCGCTTGGCTTGGCTATAACCTCAGGTTTTTAGAGGACAAAGACCAAGAGAAGGTCCTATGTCCAATAAAAAGCTAAGTAGATGGGCTGAAAAGCCACGTCTAAGCCATTGGAGGCAGCGGGAGAAGGCAAGGACCTTGGGGGGGGGGTGCCCCCAAGGGACTTTTGTCACCTTGTAGTGGTGGCCGGTGCAGAACTTCAGCAGAGTTTTTCTCTCTTTTTCTTTCTCTGGATACGAGCTCTGGATTCTTTCCGATCGATCGATCTCGATTTTCTGATCCCGATTTTCTGATCCCCTTTTTCAATGGAATGCTCTCCTATTTATAGGCTTTTGGTAGCCATTTAGGAGGGTTTATGAGCCTTAATGGCTTTAATGGGAGGAGTTACAAGATTTATTTCTTGATTTTGTAACTCCTTTTTCCTTGAATCTGATTGGCCGATGGAGATTAAGGGCTTTTAATCACCTTAATTACCATAATGGGAGGAGTTTCATGTTTTAAATGCCATGAATCAATTGACTTGTAACTCCCAAATGCTTGCTTCTGATTGGGCTGTCCAAAGAAATGAATTAATGACTGCAATAAAGCTAGTCAATTAACCACATTAATTGGTCGCCGAGCAGTCGAAGAGTCGCGGGCCGTGCCGTGTCTTCTGGAATTCTTCTGGCGATGATCATCGATGGATCTTCATGCTGATCGACATCGGATGAACATGTAACTTCAGACATTGATAGCTAAGAGCGGGCCGGTGACATCTGTCTTGTCGATTTCTCGATCGGTCGGACAGAAAGAGCACTTTTTTTGGTCGACCGGTTGGCGATCTTGGAGCGATCAATGATGATTTTATGCTTTTGGAGGTTGACCCGTGATTTTGACGGATGTCGGAGGATATGAGTCAATTTCAAGCACTAAAAATCACATTTTCAGGAAACCACAGGGGCCAAAGTGCGCGAAACGCGAAAAAAGACGGAAAAACGGGTCACCGGCGGAAAA
This sequence comes from Umbellularia californica, assembly GCA_028538565.1. Taxonomy (NCBI): domain Eukaryota; kingdom Viridiplantae; phylum Streptophyta; class Magnoliopsida; order Laurales; family Lauraceae; genus Umbellularia; species Umbellularia californica. The sequence goes on from JAPQWN010000009.1 coordinate 46,088,438, forward strand.
TCCGGTGACCCGGACTTCCATGGTCGCCGGCGACCATGGGCCATGGTCGCAGGGGCCTGCGACCTTGGGGGAATTTTTTCCCTTCGGAGCCCGTTTTGCGGTTGTTTCGAGGTCTTTTTCGTCGCCGTTTTCTTCTGTATTTTTCCTGACATTTCTTCTCATTTATTGGCTTGATTTCCCTGTAGAAAACCTGATGAGAATCCTTGCATTTTTAGAGTGCAAAGTTTCTAATTTTCCGGGAAAGCCGAAGACTTTGTCGCGTAGAGCTGCTGATTTTCCGCCAGAAGTTGAAACTTGGTCAAACGATGTCGGAATGACCTGAAATTTGAGGTGGAGCCTCCTGAGCAATAAATAAGACCAACCATAGGCTTTTGTTTGAGTTTTGAAGCCGTTTGGGGTCCCGTCGATGCTTCACTTGATTTTGCTGCGGGGAAAATGCCGAGCTTTGATATGTGGTCAAACGATGTCCGATTGACCTGAAATTTGACGGGGAGCCTATTGGAGTCATTTTGAGACGTTCCATGGGCTCCGTTTTGGATGTCATGGTCCCGGGTTGCTCCGCCGCCGGTAGGCTTGATTTTCTCTCGGAGCATCGAAACCTGGTCAAACGTTGTCAGAATGACCTGAAATTTGACGTGCAGCCTTTTGGAAGCATGTTGAAGCCACTCATGCACTTGGTTTGATGAGCGAAGGCTTCGGTGGTTCCCACCGCCGAAAGGCTTGATTTTGCTGCTCGAGCATTGATGGAGGGTCAAACGTTGTCGGTTTGACTTGAAATTTGGCATGGAGCCCTTTCGAGACATGCTGGAGTCATCTGTAGGCTCTGATCGAAGTTTTGACGTCTCCGATGATGTCGCCGCCGGGAGCGCCATTTTAGCTGTCGGAGAAGCGAAGTTAGGCCAAATGATTCTTAAATGGCCCGAAACTTCATGTGTACTCTTCTCTTGGCTATCTTGAAGGATCTTGCAGTTTTTGTTTGATTCTGACAAGATTTGATTTTTTGGAGAAATTGCATTGCCTATTTATGGCAGGTTGCGACTTCATGCAGCTTTCTTGATGTTGAAGAGGCAAAGTGATATTTTTGGTGTCAACAAATGCCCCCTCGAGGTACAGCGACGAGTTGCTTCACTTTTGTAGTCGATGTGCCTCGAAGAGATTTTTGAAGGAGAGCTTGTGTCTTGACCAAGAGTCTTTGAGCAATATTTCCTTTGGTAGAGTAGCCTTTGAGCTTCCAGGGGAATTTTATGGTAATGAAAGGAATCAAATACCATCTCGAGGCAAAGTTTTGAAGATGACATCAGGGATGTGGATTTGGGCTTTTGTTTTTGACCTTGTGACCTAACAAGCTGTATGTGGCAGGTTAGGGGGTCGGGTTTTGGTTTTGACCTTGTGACCCAACAAGCTGTATGTGGCAAGTTGGGGGATCATGATTTGGTTTTTCGTTTTGGTCTTGTGACCTAACAAGCTGTATGTGGCAAGTTAGGGGACCAGGATTTGGTTTTTGGTCACTCTTTGGGACTGTGTGGGTCCATTGGAGTGGTTTGGATTTTTTTGTGGAATGTCAATTTCAAGATTTTGGCTCAATTTGGTTTATGAGGCTGGATGGTTTGATTTTTGGAAGCTCATGGGGCTTGGGATTTTTTTGTATGGTTCAATCAACTCAGAAGAGGCATGGAACCATTTTTGTATGCTCTTGGTAAGAGGGATTTTTTCTGACTAAAAGCCCATTTTTTTTTTTTTTTAGTGCCTAGGTGGTCAAACCTGGCTCATATGGGCTAACCCATGGGACCTTAAGCTTTTTAGGATGGCTTAGATCTCATGTGGGGTCATTTTTGTAAAGAATATCTAAAGATATCTCATTTGGATAGAGAATATCTAAAAATATCTTTATGGGAGAGAATCTCTCATCTTCCCTTAATTTGGGAGAGAATATCTCAAGGTATCTTTCTTTTTGGGAAAGAATCTTCAATATCCCTTTTTTTGTTGGAGAGAATCTCTCATTGATTGATTTTGGGAGAAAATCTCTCAAAGACATCTTTCTTTTTGGGAAAGAATCTTTCTAATTCCTTCTCTTTTGGTAAGGTTACTAATTAGTAACACTTACCTTTCTTCTTTGTTTCCTTCTTTGATTTGCTCTCTCCTATAAAAGCAAAGGAAGGTAGGATCTCTTGCTCTTATTGCTTTCTTTTGCAACAATCTCAAGAGAGCTCCAAGACCAAGAGTTTTTCTTCTTCAAGGATCTTCAAGCTTTTTCCTTCTTCTTCTCCATCAATGGAAAAAAAGTGTCTTCTCTTTTTTTTTTCTTTCTTCTTCTTTTTTTTTTTTTTTTCTTTTTATTCTTCTTCTCTTTTTTTTTTCTTTTTTTTTTTCCACGTGATTTCTGTTTTTTTTTTTTTTTTTTTTTTTTTTGGGAAAGTTTCTTTTTTTTTTTTTTGTTCTTTTCTTTCTCCCCTTTTTTTTTTTGAGAAAGTTTCCTTTTTTTTTTTTTTGCTCATCATGATAATGCGTTTTTATGCAAATCTAGATGTTCATGCATGTACTTTTTGTAAATTGAATTGAGTAGCATGATGTGATAGCATACCTGAAGATCTTTGCAAATTTGGGAATTTGGAGCTCGCAGTGATGTTGAGCCCTTCTTGATTTTGCGGAGATTTTGAGGTTTCGAAAGTTTGGAGTTTCGGAGCTCACAGCGATGTTGAGCCCATCTTCAAACTTTCTATTTCTTTCGGGGTATTTCCCTTTTCTTCGGAATTGCCCCGGAACCATGCCAAAATTTCGCCAGATTTTTGGTGGGACTAAGTGACCCCTTTTTTAGCGAAATTCTGTCATTTTGATGACGATATTTTTCTTTTCCAACCTTTGCAGGTGGTTCCTCCAGAACGAACAAGGGTAAAGAGCCTGCTACAAGCGTACCTCGTCGATCCGCTAGATCTTCCAATGTGGCCGTTCAGCAGGCCTGGGAGAAGGTATGATTCTTCCTTTTTCTTTTTCTGCTTCTTTCATGGGGCTTTCCATGTTCTGATTTGTTTTCTCACCCTGCTGCTGCTTTTTTTTTTAGCAGAGGATGAAGACTTGGCGATGCCTGAGGTTGCGACCGATGAGGCGGTGATGGAGCCGATTATGGCATCTGAAGAAGAACCGAGGGACTCTGGAATGATTCCAGAATCTCCAATTGGTATAACTTCTTTCGCTTTCTCTTTTTTTTTTTTTTTTTGCCTGCGACTTGATTTGCTAACATTTTTCTTGTCAGCTGACTTGCCACAGGATTCCGATGACCTTGAACCATCAATGGACGCAAATGTTGATGATGCTTCCGATGAGTTCATGGAGGAAGAGAGTGTTCCGCCAGTCGTCAAAGAAGGTACTTTGTAGTGATGACCCTGATGATTTTTTTTTAACAGGATCATATTCATACCTTTTTGTGTTTCATTTGCAGGTTTTGAAGTGACAGAAGAGAGTCCATCGCCTTCTTCAGAACCAGAGCAAGGGATGCCAGAGGTCGATCCGGAGGTAGAGACTCCTACAACCAGTCCTGACGCGATAGAGGAGATACCTTGTGCTGAGGTTCCTTCTCCAGTGGCTCCAAGTGGAAAGAGTTCTTTTGTTACTCTTCCAATGGGACATGACATGAGCAGCCGATCAGCGGAGAAGGGTGAATCTTCATCCAGTTTGTCTCTTCAATTTGCGAAGAAGGTGCTGGCTCGGGTTTTGAGTTCTTGGATCAAGACTCTCCTTTCTGGACACCTGGATGCCGGATTTGGCATGATCCCACATGTACAGGAGATTCTCACTGATACCGAAGAGGTTGGTCTGGATGTCACAGGTGCCAGGGCGATCGTTGATAGGATCATTGCGCTGGGTGACAAGTGGTTTGAGACCATGGATTTCCCTGACGACCAATTCTTCAAGGAGATGTTCTTGGACCCTGCTGATAAGGCTAAGTCTGACCTGAATGAGGCTACACAAAGCAAGAAGCAGCTAGTTCGGGAGAAGAACTTGGAAGAGCTAGCCATCATCGGATTGAGGCATGACCTTAACGTCCTTGATAGGGAAGTTGAGGAGGCCAGGAAGCATCTTGAGCATTTGAAGGCACAAGTTGATGCTAAGTGGACTGCTATAACAGAGGCTCGTGACAGGGAGAGTACTCTGATTCGCAGGGTTGCAGATGCCGGTAAAGTTCTTGAGAGGAGGACTCTAGAGAACGAACAATGGCAAACTGCTGGGGAAGAGCTTCCCGGTGTAAAAGAAGGGTTACGGCATTCGCCAGCATCTCATGGCAAGTTCCTGAAGAAGCGTGCCTTGGAAACTCTGACGGCTGATGCCAAAAGTTTGCTTGAGGAGCTGAAGCTTTGGCTGGAGACCATTTTTGGCTGAGCTCCTGATTTTTTGTAGCAGAAACTATTCTTCTTTTTTTTTGGTACCACATGTATTTTTTTGGTACTTTTTTTTTTGTAGTGCTTATGAACACTTTCTTTTTTTTTTGGTACCACATGTATTTTTTTGGTACTTTTCTTTTTTTTTTTTTGTTTTGTTTTCCCTACGCTCACTCAAATCTTTTTGTGATGAAAGCAATTGCTAAATGGGATTTGATCAAAAGCTTTGTCATTTTGTGAAAATCTTTTGTCAAATAATTGTTTTGGCATGGGAGCCTGATTTTGGTTGTGGCGTGAAAGCCGATTTTGAGATGGCATGGAAGCCGAAATTTTATGGCGTAAATGCCAAAATTTGGGTTGGCATGGAAGCCGGTGTTTTTGTGGCATTTACAGCCAGTTTGGTGGCATTGATAGCCAATTTGTGGCATTTATAGCCGGTTTGGTGGCATTGATAGCCAATTTGTGGCATTTATAGCCGGTTTGGTGGCATTGATAGCCAATTTGTGGCATTTATAGCCGGTTTTGACGTGAGAGTCAGGTTTTTTTTTTTTTGTGGCATTTGTAGCCGAGTTTTTTGAAAACCAAGTTTTGTTTTGTTGGCATGAAAGCCGATTTTGGCGTTTATAGCCGGAAATTTTGTTTTGGCATTTATAGCCGGATTTTGGCATTTATAGCCGAGTTTTGGTTTTCAAAATGCAGGTATCGACTAAATGTCGCCTCCCCGCTGAATGGTCTTGCAAGTATCGATGGAATGTCGCTTCCTTGCTCATTCGGTTTTACGAGTATTGATGGAATGTCACTTCCTCGCGGGTTAGGTTTTGCAAGTATCGATGGAATGTCGCTTCCTCGCGAATTGGGGTGCAAATATCGACTAAGCGTCGCTTCCCTGCTTTTCCCAAAACTTTTGGTTTTGCGGGTACTGACTTGATGTCGTTTCTCCGCGATTTTTGTAATTTGAGGTTTTCTCGAACCATTTGTAATTTTGGGTTGTGGATAGCAACTGGTATGTTGCATCTCCACGATTTTTGAAATTGGGTTGTGGATATCAACTAGTTTGTTGCTTCTCCACGATTTTAGGTTTTCTCGAACCTTTGAAATTTGGGTTGTGGATATCAACTGAAATGTTGTGTCTCCACGATTTTTGAAATTGGGTTGTGGATATCAACTGGTTTGTTGCTTCTCCACGGTTTTAGGTTTTCTCGAACCTTTGAAATTTGGGTTGTGGATATCAACTGATATGTTGCGTCTCCACGGTTTTTGGATTTTGCAAGTATCGACGAAATGTCGCTTCCCTGCGATTTTGGGTGCAAGTATCGATGGAATGTCGCATCCTTGCTTTTTTTCAAAATTTTTGTTTTGCGGGTACTGACTTTGATGTCGTTTCCCCACGATTTTTGAAAAACCATTTTTTTTTGTTTAAAGACACGAGGGTCGTAAATTTTGACCTAGAACCATTTGGCGGTAAAAGGTAAGGTGGACTAGGGTGGAAATCCCTGAATCCGGATTTTTGTTTCAAACCATGAATTTTGGTTCAAGGATCGAAAGTTTTGGTCAAGTCAGGGAGAGGCTCCTAAACTTGGATTTTTTTTGTTTTTTTTTTTTTTTGAACAATGAAACGGTAAAAGTAAGCATTGTTTTTGAATCTCTAGAAATTTTGACATTTGATATGAAAATTCTAAAGAGAGTGGGTTTGACGAGCGAGTACCTGAGAACAGGTTTTGGCCATACAGGCATTGCTCTTACCCAGTTGGGTAAGTCTTCAAGGGTAGTACCGCTTCAAGAACTTGCCGTTGATAGGCAGCATACATCTGTCGCCTTCCATGTTTAGGAGGGCATATGCGCCGTTGGAGAAGACCTTGTCGATGACGTAGGGTCCCTCCCATTTTGGTTCAAACTTGCCTTTGGACTTGTGAGCGAAGACCATTGGTCTTTTTACCGCAAGAACCAAGTCACCCTTTTTGTAGGCGCGTTGCCTGACCTTTTTGTCAAAAGATCCTGCCATGCGTGCTTGGTAAAGTTCAATGCTTTGTCGAGCTTCGAGCCGTCTCTCGTCGAGATTGTCCAGCTCATGGAGTCGCAATTTGACATTGCTTTCTTGAGTCATGTCATTTTGTAGATATACCCTCAGAGAAGGAATTTGTACCTCTAGGGGCACGACAGCTTCGCATCCATAGACCAAGGAGAATGGTGTGCTATGGGTTGGTCCTCGAACGGTGGTTCGATAGGCCCACAAAGCTTCAGACAGTTTATCGCTCCAGTCTCTTTTGTGACTAGAGACCATTTTCTTGAGGATTTTGCAGAGTGTCTTGTTGAAGGCTTCTGCTAATCCGTTTGCTGCCGGATTGTATGGAGTCGAAGGACAGCTTTGGATTTTGTATTTGTCGTAGAACCTGTAGAATCGATGATCCCGGAATTGTGGTCCGTTATCATGGACGAATCTTTTCGGTATGCCGAAACGACAAATGATGTTGGTGCGCAGGAACTGAAGAACTGATGAGGTCTTCATTTCGTTGAACGTAAATGCTTCTGACCACTTGGAGAAATAATCCGTAGCGGCGAAGATGAAGCGATGACCTTTGCTTGTAGGGGGAGAAATAGGACCTATGATGTCCATACCCCAGGCTTCGAAAGGCCACGAGATTGCTGTAGGATGCAGCCATTCCGGAGGCATGTGAATGTAATCTCCGTGAACTTGGCATAGCTGGCAGCGTTTAGCAAATTGCATTGCGTCGGGTACCATGGTAGGCCAGTAGTAACCCAACCTTTTGATTTGGTCGTAGAGCTTGGGACCAGCCTGATGAGCTCCACAAAGACCAGCGTGAACTTCTTTGAGTGTTTCTTCAGCTTCTTGTTGTGACAAGCAGCGTAGGAGTACTCCATTGAAGGATTTCCTGTAAAGGATTTTTGAAGGGATATCCAAATGAAAGTTTGGGGCTCGCCTTTGGATGCTTACCCGTTCTTTTGGATCTTCAGGTAGGATTCCGAACATAGTGTAATCAATGAACGGATCCCTCCAGTCGCCGATTGAAGGTTGAAGGATAGAGATCCGACTTCCAACCACTCGGTGGCATTCAGCAACTGCTTGGTGTGTGTTAAGAGGAGGGAGGATCCTTCTCTCACTCACTGTAATTTGCATGTTTTTTCCTTCCTGGATCGCCATTGATGCGGCAAGTCCAGCCAGGGCATCTGCACGGATGTTTTCACCTCTACGAATGTGGGTGATGTTGCAGATGTCAAACTTTTGCAGAAGCGATTGTGCCTTGTTGTAGTAAGGCAGCAGATCAGGCTTCCTGACTTCATATTTCTGATTCATCTTGTTGACGATCAGTTGAGAGTCTCCAAAGACTTCCAGCATAGTGATACCGGATTCGATGGCGAGTTCCAATCCTAGGATCAGAGCTTGGTATTCAGCTCCATTGTTTGTGCATGGTTCCAGTAGCGAGAAAGCGTGTGGAATCATGTATTTGTCAGGGCTAACAAAGAGGATGCCAACTCCTGAGATCAGCTTTCTTTTTTCATTTGTCCTGGTTGCACCGTCAAAGTACATGTCCCAGGAGGCATTTGGCGAGAAAGTCTCCACGTTGTAGATAGGTTCGTCTGGGAGATCATCTCTGAGTGGTGAATCTTTAGGCAATGGATGCTCTGCGAGGAAATCTGCTAGAGCTTGGCCTTTGATTGCTTTTTGTGGCACATACCTAATATCAAATTGTGATAGAAGGATGGACCATTTTGCCAGTCGGGCATTGAGAGAACCTGCCTTTGTGACAAGGACCTTCAAGAGGTTGATCATTGAGACGAGGTAGACTGTGTTGGAAAGCAAGTAGTGACGTAGCTTTTGTACGGCAAACATCACTGCAAGGCATTCCTTTTCGACTAGGGAGTAGCGATGCTCTGCACCTACTAGCATGCGGCTGAGGTAGTATAGAGCAGCTTCTTTTCTTTCATCATTTTCTTGTGCAAGCAGAGCACCCAGAGAGTGATCAAGGGCTCTTGTGTACAAGATGAATGGTTTTCCAGTGGCAGGGGCAGCTAACACTGGAGGTTTGGGCAGGTATGACTTGATATCTTGAAATGCGGCTTCACAGTCGGCATCCCAGACAAAGTCTACACCCTTTTTCATCAATCGAGAGAATGGACGGCATTTCCCCGAAAGATTGGAGATGAACCGTCTGATGTAGGCCAATCTCCCTTGGAGCCCTATCAGTTCTCTCAAGGTTCTTGGAGAGGGCATTTCTAGAATAGCCTTGACTTTTATGGGGTCAAGTTCTATTTCAGCTTTCCGAACAAGGAATCCGAGAAACTTACCCGACGAGACGCCGAAGAAGCATTTTAGAGGATTCATCCGCAGTTTGTGTTTGCGGAGTCGGAGGAAGACTTCCCGAAGATCTTTGAGATGGTCTTCTTTTCTTCTGCTTTTGACGGCGAGGTCATCAACGTAACATTCGACCGTCTTGTGCTGCATATCTTGGAATATTTTCATCATAGCCCTCTGATATTTGGCACCAGCATTTTTCAGACCAAATGGCATGACAGTATAGCAATATACGCCAAATGGAGTCCGAAATGAAGTGTGTTTTTCATCCTCGGGATGCATCTTTATCTGATTGTAACCAGAGAAGCCATCCATGAATGTCATTCGCTCGAATCCGCAGGTATTGTCAATCATCACCTCCGGTATGGGGAGCGGGAATTCATCTTTAGGGCAAGCGCCATTCAAGTCTCTATAGTCAATACAGACTCTGATCTGCCCAGTTTTCTTTGTCACGGGGACAATATTGGCCAACCACTCTGGATGTTGTTCCTCACGGATGAAGCCAACGCTTTTGAGTTTTTGAACTTCTTGTTCAATTTTATCCATCACATCTGGACGGAATCTTCTTTGGCCTTGTTTGACAGGCTTGACGTCTTCTTGAAGATTGAGTTTGTGGACTGCTACTTTGGGGTCTAAACCAGGCATTTCAGCATAGGACCATGCAAAGCAATCAACGAACTCACGAAGAAAAGCGATATACTCGGGTAACTCATCATCCTTTATATTCTTGCTTATGAATACAGGACGTGGGTTATCAGGTGTTCCCAAGTTTATCTTTTGAACAGGATCTTTTGTCGGAAGGTTCGAAGGTGGTTCCTCCACAATATTTTCGGAGGCTTCCATCTCAACGAAATCTTCTGGAGTTTCAACTGCATTACCAGACCAAGGCTCTGTTCCTTTCCATGGATTTTCTTGATTGGTGATCTCCTCAGGGCTTGCTATGAGATAGTCCCAATCGCCTGTTGAGTCTGGTATTTCTTTTGGAGACGAGGGTTCTTCTGGGTCAGAATAGCACAAGTCTGTGTTATCGGACGATTCCTCTTTATCATCAGAGAAATCGTACAAGTTGGATGAGCTTCCTGGATCTTTGTCAGGTAACTCTTTAAAGAGATTTCCAGGGAGATCGATGTCTTCGTGGACTTTAGATGTTGAGGCTTGGTCAGTAAAACGACTTTTAAGCCTTTGTGTCAACTGTCTCAGAGGAGTGTCGGGATCATACCCTAACCCATATGAAGACTTTTCTACATGACCGTAGAGTCTCCAATCTTCCAGCTGGCTTTTGGTCAAGGCGGGCTCCAATGGCGTGAGAATACCGCGTCTTTCTCCCAAACCGACTGGGTTTTGAGCGTCATAGCCCATTTTCTTCATAATTGCTTGTGCCACAGGACTATATAGAGATAGTTGAGGCATACCTTCATTTTGGAAAGGTTCCAGCATGGAGTTTGATGAAGAAGCATCCGATCTATGGAAGAAGATCGGTCTTTGCTTTGGTGATGTTGTCGGAACAACAAAGGTAGCAGACGTAGGATCTTCTACATCAGCAGGTGTCTCCATCAGAGTGAGAGCAGGCTGAACTTGCTGAGTGTCAGCTTGGTTTGACGATGCATCGTCTTCTGGCTCTGAGTTCGAGTCTGTGTCTTGCATGATAGACACGAGAGAGACAACAAATTTGCCCCCAGGCTTTTGTTTCGCCTTCTTCACTTTAGTCGTGATGACCAAAGGTTTTGAATTCTTGAGGGAGATGACGAAGGGAGGTTGACTACTCTCTTCTAATTTGCCGGAGGGTTTGTTTTCTTCCGATGATTTTTGAGGAGCCTTGCCTTTATCTTTCTGGAGATTTTCAGCAGGGGGTGCTATTTCCTCTTCTTCTTTTTCTCCTTCATACATCTGGGAGTCTGCGAAGTGGACTTCTTTACCTTTGAAGGGTTTTCTGTCCGCAAAGACACGATGTACCATGCCGTCGTCGCCGACGAACTTGATGCATTGATGTAGAGTTGAAGGGACAACACCGTTCTCGTGTATCCAAGGACGTCCAAGAAGGATGTTGTAGCATGAGGGGGTTTTTATTGCATACACAGTGACCTCAGAGATAAGATCACCGATTTGCAATTTGAACCTGATTTTGCCGATAGGCCTTTGAGCGCTCCCATCGAATCCAAAGATAGATACAGATGTGTGGCTTAGCTTGCTGGGTGGGATGCCCAACTCTTCAAGAGCCGAAGTGGAGATAAGGTTGAGTGCAGAACCTGGGTCGATCTGAACTCTATGTATCGGCATTTCTTTGATGTACCCTGTGAAGTACAGGGGTCGGTTGTGCCTTGCTTCGCCAAGTAGGAGGTCTTCCTTAGTGAAGGCGATGGTTGCACTGGCTGCCTTTTGAACCGAGAGGCATTGGATGCATGATCCCTCAGTTTTCTTTTCTCCCTTTGAGGAAGTTTCAGAGTTTTTGACCCGGTAGTCCATTTCAATTTGGAGGACTTGCGGGGCATGTTTGTCGACATCCTCATTCAGTTTTTGTAATTCTGAGATGAGATTATCACGAGTGCGTGGAGACATTCGCAATAAGTCTAGGATGTGAAGTCGTGCAGGTATGTGCTTGAAGTGCTCGATCAAATCATACTTGAAAGCCTCCTTAGGGCCTGCATGTTCATCATTGTTGCCACTGGGGGCGCTTACAACATCTTTTCCCGAAGGATTTACATAAGTAAAGGAAGATTGGTTGTAATTTTTGTGGTAGTCCCGGCCCGAACGGGTGCCTCTACCAACTTCGAGAGCTTCTTGAGAAGGATCTTCGTTTGGAAGATTGTCTTCAGGATCAAGAGGCTGTCGTTTTTCATCTACTGGGGATGTATCTGCAGCAGAGTTGCCATCCTCAGTGATTGTGTTGCACGGAGCATTTTCCGGGAGCAAGTCCTGAACAGCATCCAGCAGCTTTTCTTCTTCGTTGACCCATCCATCACCCCAAGTTGGGTTTTCTTCATGATGATGAGTCGGGAAGAATGTGTATCCTGAAGTCACAGTCTCAGGAGAAGAAACCTGAGAGGGTGTCATCTCTGTGAAAGTCACGTGAGACGAGGTATCTCCAGAGGATACATTGCTAGGCGTCGTCGGAGTATAGGTAATCTCATCAGACGACGCTTCAGAAGAGCTATAGTCCTGATATATTACATTACAGGAAGCTCTGATAGGAGATGTTGCCTGCTCGGAGTCAGACTCATCCTCGGATGTAAGAGGATCGTCAATCCAGCAATGTTCTCCATTTTCAGGAGTTAAGGGTGGATGTACCTGATTATCTTCAGGGACTTCAGGCTCTGGGTTGCGAGGAGGCTCGTTAACACGATCTTGCTCTTGTTCTAGAGCGAGACGCTGCAAGATCCTTGCATATTCTTCAAGATCAGGCATGGGAGCCAGATCCTCTTCTTCGTCTTCTCCGTGTGGCTCAACATAGTTGATTTCCACTGGAGCAATGACAGGTGCTGGGTTAACAGCATCTTCTTGTGCAGCCTCTTGGTCTTCTTCATCATCAGACCAGGATCCTTGTGGTTGCAAGGGGTTATACCAGATTACTGGCATAAGGTGAGTTTCAGGAACCCATTCTTCGTCGGAGAGATACTCTCCTGTTTCAAGAGATTCCTCCCACTCGCCGGTGTAGTTGGGCTCGAATCCATCGTCGGTGTCGCTAGACTCGTATCCATCAATGGAGAATCCAACTACCGAGTTGCAAGAGTATGATGGCCCCTGCATGGCTTCTTTTTTGAATTGAGGTGGCATGAAATCACTGAGAGTGAAGTTTCTTACCGCCTTTGAAGTCTCTGGAAGGGACGTTTCTGTTGCCCCGAGTGAAGTGGTAGAGGAGGCCTCTGCCTTTTCATGGACTTCTTGTTTTGGCTGGGTCTTCTCTTGCCATTTGAGCTTGAGGAGATGTTTCTTGGCTTGCCTTCGCTGCTGAGCGGTCGGCTTTGTTTTGACGATCTCCCAATTTTCATCTTCCAGGAGATCGGGATGTACCCATATGGGTTGTCTGTCTGGTGTCGGGCAAGGAACCAATACTTCGGACGTTTGAATTCTTTTTATCACCTTGAAGGGAGTAGTGATCTTCTTCTTCGGTGATTTTGGTGTTTGTCCACGTGACACCATGTTGACGGAGGCGGGGCCATAATTTTTGTCAAAGGTGATGACTCCGTTTTTCCACATCTCGTTTATCTTCTCTCTCACAACAAAGCATTGATTGAGAGGATGCGAGACCATCTGGTGGTATGGACAGTACCGAGGATCATTGGTTTTGCCAACGTCTCCAGGTCTTTTGGGCTCTGGCAAAATGAGTTTGCCATTTGCTAGGAGAGCCTCAAAGATTTCTTCGACGTCTTCATCGAACGGATATTTCTTTTCTACTCGCTCTTTGAAGGCATCAGAGAGTTCAGGTCTCTTACCTGCAGCTCTATTTTCAGCTTTCTTTGGTTGCTGAGGAGCTGACTTGGTTTGCACATTAAGGACCTCTTTCTTCTTTGGTTTAGAGGTTGCAATGGCGGTTGGCTCTTTTCTTGATGACTTCTGACTGTTGAGGTCTTTGATCACCATTTCAGCTTCCATGGAAGCTTCGAGGAGTTCCCCCAGGTTCTTTGATTTATTGCCGATGATCATGGAGCGGATTTTAGCTCTCATGTTGTTTCGGCAGATGTCGACTAGCGTCGCTTGTGGCAATACATCTGAACATTTATATGCCATTGCTTTCCACTTGTGAATGAAGTCATAAGTTGACTCATTCTCTCCCTGTTTTAGGCTGCAGAGCTGAGCCATAGTAACAGGATGATCCTCACCTTGGAAGTGGGTCAGAAAGCGTGTCTCCAGCATAGCCCAGTTCTGAATGGAGTTCTCCGGCAGAGTGGAGTACCAATCGAAGGCCGTACCTTTCAGGGTACTTGCAAAGAGGCGAATCTTGAGTGCATCTTGATCCGCGATAGCTCCCGTCAAGATCTTGAAGTGGATGACGTGCTGTCTGGCTGATCCTTTCCCCGTATATGTTTGGAGAGTAGGATGTTTGAATTTTGTGGGGAACGGGACCGAGTCCATCCATAAAGGATATGGTGGCTTGATCCCATGCTCCTTGAGTATATCCTCTTCTTTTGCTTTGGCGAGGATACTGTCTACGTCCTTTTTGGTAAGGGCGCGTGACTCATTTTCTTCTCCATTTCCCTCGTTATTGCTATGATTCGGAGGAGGCTCATTGTTCACCTGATTTTGGACGACAAGGAGAAGGTTTTCCATCAGAGTTTCGATCCTCTGCTGGCCTTGTTCCAACTGCTGGATGCGTGTGAGCGCATCATCTCGAGGTGGATTCTGAGGTGGTGGCTCAGAACTTGTAGCCAAGACGTTCATCCCTCGGGATTCGAACGAAGAAATCGTCCTGGTGACCGAGCTGGGGCTCATTCTTTTTGATGAAGAGCTTGATGAAGGATTACTCTCCCGTCCTTGGCTGGAAGGGGCAGGAGATTCTTCGGGATGTCCTTGTGTCCTGGTGACGCTACGGGTCACCGGACGTCGGACATGGATTTTTGATGCTGACTTTTGGCGTCTTCTGGTTTTTCCAACCATATGGACGGCAGCAACTTGGTCGGGTCTTTCTTTTTCGACCCATTTGTGGGAGACTTGAAGTGTAGGAGGCTGGGTCCGTTGCTTCTCTAGTCTCTTTTGTCGATATGAAGCACGGCGGCGTGCTCGACGAGCGATTTGAGCTTCAGTCAGCTCTGGCTGGGCTCTGACGATGAAGGATGTGCTCCCTCGGGCGCAGCAGCCGAGCCTGTCTTCTTTGTAGCTAGGCAAGGACAGGATCCGGACCCGGTCCTTTGCCTGTTGCAGCGAAGCTTTAAACCTTTCGAGTTCGGCCCCTGTAGAGATGAAGGGTCGAACTGAAGGAGTGTAGGCCTTGGCAGGTGCTTGTAGAGGCCTGGTGATGCATGATCTGATTTTGGGCTTGTGGGAGCAAGCCGGTTCATGCTGGGTCGACTTGGGAGTCAGGTTGGAGATGGGTCTCTCCTCTTTCATGTAGGCAAGAGGGTAGAACTGGTTCTCCTTGAGTGGGGCCAGGTATACTGGCTTGGTGGAGGTTTGAGACCTTCTTTGTTTTGGGGAAGGTCTTGGAGACCAAGTCTTGGGATAGACCTGGTTGTTTGTGGGTCGAGGCTTCGCGGGGGTGCCGCGGGCTTCGGGCTTTTGGGCTTTCGCCTTTGGTGTCACGAGAGTGACACGTTGAGAGGCGATCTTCTGCTTTTTGGCAGGAGCAGCTTGTCCTTCGGGAAGTGGGAATGGTCCCAGTGTCCCGAAGACGATGGTCCGGGGAGTCGAGGTCGACCCGGAGTTCAGAGAGTTGCCGAGGGAGTTGACGCTTCGGCAGCTGGCAGGGCGCTTATGAGTGCGCGTGCTTTGCTTCTGTTGAAGCATGAGTTGGTGCTTGTTCTCATCGAAGATAATGGTTAAGGCTGTCATTGTTAGTTTCGAAAAAAGTTTTCTGAAACAAGACCACATCCATTAGTAATCACAAGAATATAATGATCATAAATGGGAATTTCTATGGTTGTCTTTTCAAATCGCTCAAGGGATATGACCCAAGCGACATGAAGAAGGTAAAAAGCCATAGATGGTACAATTGTTCTGACAGCAAGTATGGTGAGCCCAGAATGAGCTTTCCAGTGACTGCTAGAAGCAATTGTAAACCTAAATTCGACTTATCGAGAAGCAGGGCTTGCTCGAGATAAGAAGAATATAAGGTTGGAGTTACAAATGTGCCGGTCACAGATACAGTAGACCCTGAAAGGGCGTACCAGTACTGCTATGCACAAATGTTGGAGATCGCATCCATGAGATGGGATTCTTTGTTTTGAAAGGTCAGAAATGGATTCGTCAAAGAGAGCAGGTGGCATTCCGATTCAAATACGGGCTCAACGATTTCCGCGAGCGCCAGTACTCAGAAGGGAAGAGACCACAATTTCTCGAATCTGAATCCAAAAGTGACGAGTTTTTTTTTTTTTTGAAATGTCAAGATTGGTTCCATCAAGGAGAGCAAATGATATTCTGATCTGAACACGGTTTCGGCGATTTCCGCGAGCGCCAGTGCTCAGAAAAGAAGAAACCAAAATTTCTCAGATCTGAAATCAAAAGTGACGAGTTTTTGGAGATTTTTTTTTTTTGAAATGATTTTTTTTATTTTTTTTTATTTTTTTTTTATTTTTTTTTTTAAAAATATTTTTTATTTATTTTTTTTTATTTTATTTTTTTTGAAAATTTTTGTTTTTTTTTAAGATTTTTTTTTTGAAAATCTTTTTTTTTATTTTTTTTTATTTTGATTTTTTTTGTTTAAGATTTTTTTTTTGAAAATTTTTTTATTTTTTTTGATTTTTTTTTTTTAAGATTTAAAGACGAGAGAGTACACATAGGCCTCCTAACCCGGTCTTATGAAACCTCAATTGATAGAATTGCCCCCAGGTAAGGGTAGGATTACTTAATGAACCCGTTTGGAGGACCCTTGCCTAGAACAGTCAAGCTGTCTCCACACTCTGGACAAGGCTTTTCTTGAATCAATCGTGATCAAAGAACACAATTGGTTTAACCTTAGTGGTCTATGTCTTTTTATTTTTTTAAATCCCAAATAGACTCATCGAAGAGAAACGATGGCCCAAAACCTTAGTCGAACGGGCTCAATATTTCTGCAAGCACCAAAGAACGATAGGATAGGATCAAAGTTTCTCAATTTTGAATCCAAACTAAGAAAACTGATTTTTTTTTTTTTTTTTTGAAATCTCTAATGAACTCATCGAAGAGAAACGATGGTCCAAAACCTTAGTCGAACGGGCTCAACATTTCTGCAAGCACCAAAGAACGATAGGATAGGATCAAAGTTTCTCAATTTTGAATCCAAACTAAGAAAACTGATTTTTTTTTTTGTTTTTTTTTTTTAATTTTTTTTTTTGAAATCTCTAATGAACTCATCGAAGAGAAACGATGGTCCAAAACCTTAGTCGAACGGGCTCAACATTTCTGCAAGCACCAAAGAACGATAGGATAGGATCAAAGTTTCTCAATTTTGAATCCAAACTAAGAAAACTGATTTTTTTTTTTGAAAAGAGAAAGAATGGAAACAAACTCAAAGAAATAGAAATTTCCAAAAAATCCCATCTCATTGTTTTTTAGGATGCAAAATCCAACATAGGCTACCAGCTAGAAAGTAGCCAAGGAATCTGGAGAAGAAGTATAAGCATAGAGCAAAAATATGGTATGCAAATATTCCATTTCCGAGCACCGTGTTCTCAAATGAACGAGTCCCACCGGGTGTGCCAGCTTGATGGAACGCGCTCCGAGGCGCCGTGGGGCGGAAACCGGGGTCGGCGGAACATGGGAGTCCGTCGGGTCCGGCCCTTTCGCGCCCTGGCGGGCCTGAAGCGTGCATCAACATTTCTTTTGTGTGGGTGTGCCAGATTTTCTATTTTACTTGGAATTGCAAGTGGTGATCCGGAGATCAACCTTCGCAAGTAAAAAGGAAATCAACTTCTTTCAAGTTTTCCATTGCACAAATATTTAAGAAAAGAGACATTTTCTTGATTTGCCGTGAAAGGCGATTTTGTTTGGCATTTATAGCCGATTTTGTGGCGTTTATAGCCGATTTACAATTCTCATCAATAATGAAAGACAAGAGTTGTGATTTTTTGTCTCTTTAGAAAAATACAAACTACAATGAAAAGCAAGAAAAGGAAGATCTAACTTTTCAGGAGATTGTGGGGGACTCGTTCAGATTGACGGTCGCAAGCCATGTATGGGCTTCGCCATCATCCATGCAGATGAGAACAGAGGATGCTCTTGATTCGCTTGGCTTGGCTATAACCTCAGGTTTTTTTAGAGGACAAAGACCAAGAGAAGGTCCTATGTCCAATAAAAAACTAAGTAGACGGGCTGAAAAGCCACGTCTAAGCCATTGGAGGCAGCGGGAGAAGGCAAGGACCTTGGGGGGGGTGCCCCCCAAGGGACTTTTGTCACCTTGTAGTGGTGGCCGGTGCAGAACTTCAGCAGAGTTTTTCTCTCTTTTTCTTTCTCTGGATACGAGCTCTGGATTCTTTCCGATCGATCGATCTCGATTTTCTGATCCCGATTTTCTGATCCCCTTTTTCAATGGAATGCTCTCCTATTTATAGGCTTTTGGTAGCCATTTAGGAGGGTTTATGAGCCTTAATGGCTTTAATGGGAGGAGTTACAAGATTTATTTCTTGATTTTGTAACTCCTTTTTCCTTGAATCTGATTGGCCGATGGAGATTAAGGGCTTTTAATCACCTTAATTACCATAATGGGAGGAGTTTCATGTTTTAAATGCCATGAATCAATTGACTTGTAACTCCCAAATGCTTGCTTCTGATTGGGCCGTCCAAAGAAATGAATTAATGACTGCAATAAAGCTAGTCAATTAACCACATTAATTGGTCGCCGAGCAGTCGAAGAGTCGCGGGCCGTGCCGTGTCTTCTGGAATTCTTCTGGCGATGATCATCGATGGATCTTCATGCTGATCGACATCGGATGAACATGTAACTTCAGACATTGATAGCTAAGAGCGGGCCGGTGACATCTGTCTTGTCGATTTCTCGATCGGTCGGACAGAAAGAGCACTTTTTTTGGTCGACCGGTTGGCGATCTTGGAGCGATCAATGATGATTTTATGCTTTTGGAGGTTGACCCGTGATTTTGACGGATGTCGGAGGATATGAGTCAATTTCAAGCACTAAAAATCACATTTTCAGGAAACCACAGGGGCCAAAGTGCGCGAAACGCGAAAAAAGACAGAAAAACGGGTCACCGGCGGAAAATCCGGTGACCCGGACTTCCATGGTCGCCGGCGACCATGGGCCATGGTCGCAGGGGCCTGCGACCTTGGGGGAATTTTTTCCCTTCGGAGCCCGTTTTGCGGTTGTTTCGAGGTCTTTTTCGTCGCCGTTTTCTTCTGTATTTTTCCTGACATTTCTTCTCATTTATTGGCTTGATTTCCCTGTAGAAAACCTGATGAGAATCCTTGCATTTTTAGAGTGCAAAGTTTCTAATTTTCCGGGAAAGCCGAAGACTTTGTCGCGTAGAGCTGCTGATTTTCCGCCAGAAGTTGAAACTTGGTCAAACGATGTCGGAATGACCTGAAATTTGAGGTGGAGCCTCCTGAGCAATAAATAAGACCAACCATAGGCTTTTGTTTGAGTTTTGAAGCCGTTTGGGGTCCCGTCGATGCTTCACTTGATTTTGCTGCGGGGAAAATGCCGAGCTTTGATATGTGGTCAAACGATGTCCGATTGACCTGAAATTTGACGGGGAGCCTATTGGAGTCATTTTGAGACGTTCCATGGGCTCCGTTTTGGATGTCATGGTCCCGGGTTGCTCCGCCGCCGGTAGGCTTGATTTTCTCTCGGAGCATCGAAACCTGGTCAAACGTTGTCAGAATGACCTGAAATTTGACGTGCAGCCTTTTGGAAGCATGTTGAAGCCACTCATGCACTTGGTTTGATGAGCGAAGGCTTCGGTGGTTCCCACCGCCGAAAGGCTTGATTTTGCTGCTCGAGCATTGATGGAGGGTCAAACGTTGTCGGTTTGACTTGAAATTTGGCATGGAGCCCTTTCGAGACATGCTGGAGTCATCTGTAGGCTCTGATCGAATTTTTGACGTCTCCGATGATGTCGCCGCCGGGAGTGCCATTTTAGCTGTCGGAGAAGCGAAGTTAGGCCAAATGATTCTTAAATGGCCCGAAACTTCATGTGTAGGCCAAATGATTCTTAAATGGCCCGAAACTTCATGTGTACTCTTCTCTTGGCTATCTTGAAGGATCTTGCAGTTTTTGTTTGATTCTGATAAGATTTGATTTTTTGGAGAAATTGCATTGCCTATTTATGGCAGGTTGCGACTTCATGCAGCTTTCTTGATGTTGAAGAGGCAAAGTGACATTTTTGGTGTCAACACTAGCGACCGCCAACGAGCCGCCGCGAAAACTTTGTCACAAAAGAGTATTAGCGACCGCCACGTACTTTTAGCGGCCGCCATTTGGGCTTTTAGCGACCGCCAATGGCGGTCGCTAAAAGCATTTAAAAAAATAAAAAATAATAATTTTTGATTATTTGCGGCCGCCATTTGGGCCTTTAGCGACCGCCAGCGACCGCCAATGGCGGCCGCAAAAAGTTTTTTCAAAAATTAAAAAATAATTTAAAAAATAAAAAATAATTTTTTTTATTTTTTAAATACTTTTAGCGACGGCCATTGGCGGTCGCTAAAGGCCGAAATGGCGGCCGCTAATAACTATGTTTTTTTTTTTTAACAATTTTCGGATTTCATAATTTTTTTCCTGTTTTTTGTACCTGTTCCTGTACATGTACCTGAATTTATTATATACAAATAGAACAATCAATTAAAAATACTAATAACCAAACGAAGACTAATATTAATCACATTGAAAACATTAATAGTAATAACCAAACAAAGACTTATATTAATCACATTGAAAAATAATCACATTGAAAACATTACAAAACTTTCAACAAATTATAATCTTTACAATTCAAGCAAAAGAAAAAAAAAAAACAAAAATAATAAATATTGTCTTGACAGGGTGTTGTGATCGATCCGATGCTCTCAAACCTGAAAACAAAATGAAAAATAAATGTTAATAGTTAATTATAAAAATTGGCAATATATAGTAAATATAAACAAAATTAAGTATTAAAATTAAAATTTTGAGGGTTAAACCTACGTTTCAACTATAGGAAAAACCGGGAGTCAGAATTTTCGAGTCGTCAGTTCCGGTAAGTCAGGGATGACTATGAGCTCGTGCCCGTCCAGTTTTACGGGCACCGGAGCCCGTTTGCACGATTTGGGCGCTCGGAGGCTAATTTTTTAAGTTTTAAGTTAACATTTTCAGTTAAATCTATGTTTCAAGTATACGAGCAATCCGGGAGTCCTATTCGCGAGCCGTCAGTTCCTACAAATCACTCTACCCACGAGCGAAGTGCCCGTGCCGGTTTCCAATTTTTTCAGGGTCCGTTTCCCATTCCGGACCCCCAACGGGCCGTTTTCGAGCCTAAGTATTGGGAAATGACAGGTTTTCGCTCGTAATTCTCTAATCGGGAGTCCTATTCGCGAGCCGTCAGTTCCTACAAGTCACTCTACCCACGAGCGAAGTGCCCGTGCCAGTTTTCGATTTTTCCAGGGCCCGTTTCCAGTTCCGGACCCCCAACGGGCCGTTTTTGAGCCTAAGTGTTGGTAAATGACAGGTTTTCGCTCGTACTTCTCTAACCGGGAGTCCTATTCGAGAGCCGTCAGTTCCTACAAGTCACTCTACCCACGAGTGAAGTGCCCGTGCCGGGTTTTCGATTTTTCTGGGGGCCGTTTCCCTTTCTGGACCCCCGGTGGGCCGTTTTCGAGCCTAAGTGTTGGAAAATGACAGGTTTTCGCTCGTAATTCTCTAACCGGGAGTCCTATTTGCGAGCCGTCAGTTCCTATAAGTCACTCTACCCTCGAGCGAAGTGCTCGTGCCGGTTTCCGATTTTTTCGGGGGCCGTTTACTGTTCCGGACCCCCGGCGGGCCGTTTTGGAGCCTAAGTGTTGGAAAATCCTATGTTTTCGCTCGTAATTCTCTAACCGGGAGTTCTATTTACGAGCCGTCAGCGCCTACAAGTCACTCTACCATCCAGCGAAGTGTTCATGTCAGTTTCCGATTTTTTTCGGGGGCCGTTTCCCGTTCCAGACCCTCGGCGGGCCGTTTTGGAGCTAAGTGTTGGAAAATTGGGCCATTTGGGGGTTAAAGTTGCACCAAGTGAAACAAAGAACAAAAAAAGAGGAGGTCCAAATGAGTCTCTCTCTGAATTTGTTTATCTACATGCATGTCCTTCCTCACCTTTTAAAAGGGAAGATCATACCTGTATAACATTGACTGCTTGCTTGATTGCCCATCCAAATAGTGATAAAACAGCTGGAAAAGAAAGGAGCGAATCCCCTCTTACTGCATTCACAAGAACCTGCCATGGCAAACCAAGAATCAAGAGGGTAAGCTGATGAGAAATGCTTCAGATCCTCGACCAGTTTGTTACATAAGCTTTTGACACATTAATAAACAGTTTAAGAAGTTAAGTCTTTGGCATTGGTGTTTGGGGGAATTGGGAGTCATGACTATGCTTCAATGACCAACACCCAGATAAGAATGTGAAAAACGCATACTACTTTTGCATTTAATAGCTAAGTGACTCACAAAAGGAAAGAAATGAGTCCATTGTTGACATATGACTTTACTAAAAAATCGAAGCTAACATGGGCAATGCACAAGTTCAATTGCAATTTTGATGGAATAATTGAGGCATTGATATACCGTTCAAATTTTTTTTTGAGGCATTGATACAGACTTTGCACTTATTATTACATATCTGACATGAAAATAAAAATATCGCATTTTGCAGATATGGAGCTCGTTGCCACTGTAAAGTGTCAGGAGGACAAGTGAGCACTAATTATATCAGAAGATAACAGGACAGATAAAGGCATGAAGTTGTTTGCTCAAAACATCACCTAGGACCAATACCAAGGAGTGGTGAATAATAACGACCTCATTAGATGGCTTACTTCCTTCCAGCTGAGCAACATATCCAGTTTCAACAGGTCCATTCTGCAAGAGACGAGAAGAATAAGAACTTTCAACACATTTCTCACAACAGAAAAGAAAAGAAAAGAAAAGGGGAAAAAGAACAAAATAAAAATCTTATATTTCTTGTAGATTCGCTTGGTTACTATGTTCTTGGATTCATCATTAATCGACATGGCAAAATTATTAAGAGATATAAGGCATGATCAAGGACTTCTGGCCTCCAGAAAGAATGGATCAAACCAGATGAACTTTACCTGTACCCAGGGGAAAGTAGAGAGCATCCTTCAGGTCAGAAAACCCAATTTGTTGGATCTGTCTCTCGAACAATTCAAGTATGTCCACTTTTGACGCATCTTCACGTATGTTCCAGTAGCCACGTATGCATAATGCATCTTGAACTGATATAAGCTGGTAAAGAACAAAACATTCAAAAAAGTAGTTAACTTACAGAAAGGCTTCCAGACTAGACCACCAATGTTGTCCTAAAAGTACAATTCAGTATGTGCCTTCATATTTTCTTTTTCAGTTAATGAGTTCCAGGAGGCATACCACCGACATGGTGTTAGTATTACGCAACAGGACATACGATCCCCATGCCAATTCTTCCTTCTGAGTATTTGAGAGATCTTCTGGCATGACAAATATCTGCCTATTGCCTTCAGGTAGAATTGAACGATCAACTGGATCTGCACCCTACAGTTGTATCCACACAGATCCAAAGGTTATTATAAAATATATTGCTGTATACTGGTGGAATTTTGAAATGGAGATTTTTTTAATGATTCGCAGAACTATCTAATAAACAATTGATACAATTCATTTACACAATTTGTAGTAACCCTAGAGTCCACTTCTTCCAGATAGTACAATCATCATCATCATCATCAAAGCCTTGTCCCAACTATGTTAGGGTCAGCTTTCTTCCATGTAGTACTAGTGAAGGTTAAATGTAAAGATTACCAATAAAGAAGCACGCCAAAGCAAGACTGACTTTATCCATGTGAATCATGTTGACTGATCCAATGGAGACAAGTTTTTAGAAAATAACCAAGTTGCAAGAAAAAAATTACATGCAAAGGTGGGTCACTATTGAGAAGAGAAGTGAACCTGAATCTTATTAATATATTACATTCAGACATTCAAAGCAAACAAATCATTCAGAAAGATGAAAGGCATTCTTTTTCCTTTTTGAAATGGTGACTGAATTCATTGCTCAACAAAACTGTACAGTATAAGAGGGGTATACTGTATGCAAAAAAACCACCGGAGTGGAGAGCAAATTTATCATGATTGTACGCAAAAAAACCACCGGAGTGGAGAGCAAATTTATCATGATTGTATGAAAAAAAACCACCGGAGTGGAGAGCAAATAGTCCATGATAGGCATTCTTCGTGCAGAGTATATATGAAGGATCTGCAACATTTGCAAGCCTTGGCAAAAAATATCAATTTGTATAGAAAAGAAAAAAAAATTATAATCATCATCATCTCCTTTTGATTAGCAAATTAGGGCAAATGATCTCAGCTCATCAATGGGACTTAGTTATACCCAAAAACCCTGATCATATCCGTGAATGATACCAAAAGAGAAAGGAAAGAAGATCAAAGCCAAATATGTGAATCCATATAGAAAACCTGCAAAGATTTGTAGTGAGATAAACTACTGAAGAGGCTAGAATTTTTTTTTCTTCAAATGAAGAGAAAACTTTATTGTTGAACAGTAATTGTAATCAAACTTTAAACAAAGACGAAATTATCAAAGATTACAGTAATTACATAAAAAATGGATGATAAACTATCTTACATAATGAATGCCTAGAGGCTAGAAAATAGAAATCAACACCAGCTAGAAACAATGTTCTGTTTTCAGTTAAAATCTAGATGCAAAAAGAAGAAATTGCAAAAAAATAGAAGAAAACCTACCACAATTTACTGGTTAGCAGATTAATACAACTTCCTAATGTGACAAGCATCTAGTATCCAAAATCTTTCTGAATGAAACTGAAACTGAGAATTAGACCTTCCTAACCCCAACAACTAACCAATTTTAAATTTTAGATGACCAAAATTTTCTAACAGTTCATCACATGCTTCGACATTTGACTCACAAAACCAAAACAAACACATAACTAAGCCAAAGTTGGCGTGTCACTTTGCAGTTTCTACATACCAAATGAACAAAACCATAAAAAAGGAAACTTCGTACACCTCCCGCTGATCATGCAATCAAGGGCATTGGAGATTCAGATTATCCCAACATGGGGTGTTTAAAGGAATCATACATTGGTGGTTAGGTGAATCAGGAAATCAAGCTGGATGACCAAACAACATTTTCGAGTTGTCCAAGAAATGCAGCACATCTTGAAAATTTTCCAATGAAAAAAAATGCGATCTTATAAATTTTACGGGGTGAGAGGTTTTTGAAAATAGACAGAAATGCAGAATATTTGAGTCCCCTATGAAATGGGTTGTACCAACTTTAAGATTTTAGCATATAAAACCTATTTTTTAAACCCAGAGCCATGTACCCTATAATTCATCATGAGTTTGGGTCAGTTTTAATTCTAGTTCAATCAAAGTAATTGCTTGAACAACTAGAAAGACAACATAAAATAAAATCAGATAAAAAGAAACTCCACAGACAACTTGAAAGGGATAAGCTTATTACATGTTTTTCCCCTCCTTTTTGTTTCTTCCAATACATGAACATATTATCCTCTTCTCAACCGATAATGGAAGGGGTAGAGCATATAAATTACCTTGAGAAACTTCCCAATGTAAGGAAGGCTAATGGAGAAAGCTCCCAAGCAAAGACCCAGAACCTCCGTTCTCTGCCACACACAGAGAGAAAGAAGAAAACAGAGACCACCCATCAAAACAAATCCAACAACAACCCAATTGCAATCAAGAAAAAAGAAAGAAATCAGTACATACAAGCTGGGCAGATGAGACAGAATTCGAACCTGCAACGTGATTCAAGAGAAGAAGGGACCCAAAAGCGAAGCCAATGTATCTGGGTAAGACGGACTCGTCCAGCCCAGGTATTCCTAATGCCCCACACAACAAGAAACAAGCAAACATCAATGGAGAGAGTATGAAAGATGAAAAAGAAACAGAGGATTAGAGAAAGATGGGTTTTTTTTTTTCTTGTTTTTTCAAGAACTGACCGAAAGTAAAGCGTAAAACTGAGAGATTGAGCTGCTGTTGTTGCTGTTGATTGGGTTCTTGAGAGGTGTCAAGACGAGCTGAGATTTGGGGTGGTCTTGATTTTGCTTTGATGCTTGAATCTGCTGCTGCTGCTTTTGAAACCCTTCCTAGGGTTTTCAGGGGCGCACAACGCGGGAGCAGAGGCGCGGGTGGGGAAAAGGGGAAAAAGAGAGTGGGAAGGAAAAAGAAAGTGGGAAAGGGATTTCGCTGGATGAGCGACCGCGATTGCCGGTCGCTAATACATCCTTTTGCGACGGCTTCAGGCGGTCGCCCGCTTTCTTCTTCCGCCAAAGCCCATTTCTCTGGTAGTGCATCTTTGACCTCATTCTAGAAAGTTTGGAAAAATACCATTGGAAAGCCATTGGGACCCGAAGCTTTATCTCTCCCTAGGGCAAACAGCAGCATGGACTTCTTCTTCTCCAAAAGGCCTCTCCAACCAAGAAGCGTATTCATCCCCTAAAGTGGCAAACTCCAAGTTATTCAATAATGGACGAACGATGTCTTCTTTAGAGTAGAGTGAGGAGAAAAAAATCCAGAATGTGCCTAATGATTTCTTCCTTTCTTTCTAGCCTCTCTTCCGCATTCATCAAGGCGCTGATTCTATTGGTTTTCGATCTCACCGAAGCCATACCGTGGAAGAATTTTGAATTTCTATATCCATCCTTCAACCATTGACAACAAGAGCTCTGCTTCCACTTGATTTTTTCCTCCCTCAGCTTCTTAAGATAATCCTCTTTGAGATGTAGTCTTCTCCAAAAGTCATCTTTGGAAAGAGCACCCAGTTCTTCTATCTTGTCAATAGACTAGATTTCATCAAGAACTCTAGCGTTAGTCTTCCCCACCTCCTCTATGTTATTGGAAACCAAAGATTTAATTTTGCCTTTCAACAGCTTTAACTTGGCTCCCAACTGATAACCAGCCCACCCTGCCACCCTCAATTCTGCCCACCAACCCTTAACCAAAGATAAAAAAAAAAACCCTTTATTCTCGAGCCAGGCCAGCTCGAAGCGAAAAGGTGCCGTGCCCCACCTTTCTCGTCTAGAGTCAAGAACAATCGGGCAATGATCAGAAGCCTGCTTCGTGAGGGCCAATTGACAAACCTCCAGGTAAAAATCAAGCCAATATGCTGAGACAAGGAATCTGTCTAATTTTGACATTGAAGGTGGTGTCTGGTGGTTGGACCAGGTAAAAGAAGCTCCTCCTAGTTGAAGATTGATAAGGGAATGACAGTTAATCCAATCTGAGAATAAGGTCATAGCAGCAGAAATATGCCCTCCTCCTAGTTTTTCACTTGGGAAACGAACAACATTCTAGTCACCTCCCACACACAAAGCTCCATACTAGCTTCCTCTAATTGAGTTCAACTCCCACCATAGATCATGTCTTTTAGAATTAGAGTTGGGCCCATACACCGAAGTTATCAACCACCTCTTGTTGGTAGCTAGATCTTCAACTTCAGCAGAAACAGAGAAATTCCCTTTAGAAGTATTGGAGACTGTTACTTATCTTGAGTCCCAACGCAGAAGGATACCTCCGGCCGAGCCAACTATAACAATAGCAGTCCACTTCCCCACACCTCTCGCACAATTTTATCAAACATAGAACTTAACTTCGTTTCTTGGATGAGAGCTATTTGCACTTTATTGTTGGGGATAGTTTCCTTGACAACCAGTCTGCGAGCAGCCCCTCCCAAACCACGAACATTCCATGATAAGATCTTCATTTATAACCTGGAGCTCCCTCCTGAATTTTCTTCTTCCCTCTGCTTCTACGTAGTCCGGCCTCTAAAGAACCCCCACCCTTGACATAATTAATAGAACTTGCCAGCCTGTACAACTCTCTTCTTACTAAAGCTTGAATGTTCTGACTCTCCCTCTCCTGCACAAAAGCCAGCAAATGACTCCAACCCTCCTTCATGTTGTCAACAGAGATCCCTACTATTTGGCCACATTCTTTGATTTCAGAAGGCAACCAATCAGAATTGAAGCCACCGACAGAGGGAGTATGTCCTTTCGGATCATCCACACACAACCCCGTAGGGTGCAGACCAGATTATACTAGACCTAGATTTAACAGCCTTGAAGTTTAATAGTATCTTAACCATAGATTTTTCTTAGATTCAACCCAATAGTGAGTGGATTGTAAACTAAATGGATGCCACTACAGTACTTCACTATCATACTAAGATTACCTACATATGTGAATGAGCTCTCAAAACATGAATTGATTCATTTAGTGGGTTCAGGTCTAGGACCCGAATCCTAAGATCAATACCAAGACCCGAATAATTGGGACTAGCATAATTACCCGTGCTCAGCACGAATATGACAAATATTGCAATTTAAACATTAATTCTAAAAAGAAAACATGATAATTGGAGTAGAAAGGGAATGATAGAGATTGGATAGAAACAAAGTATTTGAGAAAAAAATGAAAAAAAAGGAAAAAATGGAAAGTAGTCATCAGTGGTTGTGATAAAGAGATAAAGTGGGTAGTTGATATAACTTCTAGTCAAAATTATAATTGAAGGTCCAAATCCAATCTAGAAAGCCTTCTAGCTTAATATAGTACTAGCCCAATAACCCGTGCTCATCACGGTATCTCCCTGCAAAATAAATAATCACATATTAAAAAAAATTACCTCTTTCCATAAGTATAATTGGGTGAGGCTCAGCTTCATGGTTATATGTTAAATACCACATATAAATATTACAGAAATATAATATAATAATTATAGATTCTTTATACAACATTCAAGTCTTAATAATTATACATTCTTTTTACAACATTCAAGTCTATGCAGGGCCCACCATTATAGTATTTGGATCTGCTGGCAGATCCCATAGAAGAAAAGATGAATCCTGACTGTCCCATAAAACTGGAAGATGTAAAGCTTCTAAATCATTCATGGGCTACTACAACTACCTGTTTCCCAACGTTTTGTCCAGTGAGAAGTCGTATGAGTGCTGAGGGAGCATTTTCCAGGCCTTCAATTGTGTCTTCCAAATAAACAATCTTCCCTTCCTTGATATACTGCAGGGCCAACTCCAGGAACTTAGGATAGATGGGGTTGTAATCAAATACCACGAATCCTTCCATTCGTATACGCTTTGTAACGACACAGAACAAGTTGTGTATGCCTTCAGGTTTATCCAAGTTGTTGTACTGAGAGATCATCCCACAGAGAGCAATGCGACCGTGGACTCTCATGTTCAGGAGAACTGCATCGAGCATTGAGCCACCTACATTATCGAAGTAGATGTCGATGCCTTCTGGAAAATACCTGACAATATTGCAGGATGCCATCAAACAAAATGCTAAGTAGAATACATAGCTTGATATTGCAATTACAAAGTAATAGCAGATACCTTTTTAAAGCTGCATTCAAGTCCTGTTCTTCTTTATAGTTGAAAGCATCATTGAATCCAAGTTTATTTTTCAATAGATCAACCTGAATGATTGTGGCGTTAGTGATTTTTCTCCACAAACAAAATAGTATTAAGACTTAGCCCTGTATCTGTCTTTTTTTTTTTTAATCAGTAAAAACATTTATTTGAATCTCATCAATGCATATTATGAACTATAGTATCAAGACTTAGCCCTGTACAGTCAGCAACCAGTGTACGTATCCTGCTTAAGTAGCAAAAAAGGACTTATATATCTTAAAAGCAATTTTGCATTGTAATATTGTTTTCTAATATTTGCCTTCTTCTAGCCCTCGCTGCTATTAAGAGTAGATCGCGACAAGGAAATCACCTTTTGTTTGGATCCAGCACTTCCAACAACATAGCAACCCATCAACTTAGCAAATTGCCCAACAAGCTGGCCAACTGCACCAGATGCCGCTGACACGAAGACATATTCACCTTTCTTAGGGGAGCAAACCTCATAAAATTCAGCATAAGCTGTAAGGCCAGGCATACCTACAAATGATGTATTGCAGTTAGATGGAGCATTAGACAATTTGAATAAGTGAAACACAATGCTTGTCCATGATTTTGAAAGAATCCATTAGTGCTTTTCGCATAAAATTTAGGGGGTTTCCTTCAAGCCTTGAACTCAATCTAACAAGGATTATACTTAGCCGCCTCACATGTACTAAAGTTTCCAGGATAGTGTTCAAACCCGTACAATCTTCACATGCAAATGGAGGACCACTTCCTGGCCAATAAACTCAGATATTATGGAACAAACATTTAGTTCTTAAACTCTACCTGCTTGCTTGTGGACTGAGCCCATGACAGTTATCTTAAAACTCCATTGTTGAAGATATCATTGTTCAAAAGCTTGGAAATTTGACTTGGGTGAATAATTTCTCATTGGCTTTTCAAGTTCTGAACGAGTCCTAACCATCTCTCGGTAGAGTCAACCCAAGTCTGGCCAAACTCGTTACGGCCAAGTCTTCATTCAAAATATTGGCTGATCCCAACCGATCGGACGGGTAAATTTAAAATTTTGAACTATGGTTAATCTAGGACATGGTTCCCAGAGTATGAAAAGGTTTGCATTAAAACCTCCAGAAGTCCCAGTCCTATAACTTCACAGAACAAGGAACCCAAGACTGGGTTTAGTCTACAATTAGGTCCAACTATGTTAGGAGCAAAGAAATTTCTTTCTTAAATGACAGGAATTCTGCTCCAAGTTTAATTAGTGAAAAACTTATTTCAGGAAAAGAATCTCGATTGTTCTGAAAGCAAAAGAGCCAAATACAGCCTTAGTCAAGGGTTCAACATGAAGGATTTACAAAGACGCAAATGAGACCAAATGTGTCAGGTTGTGCACATCTTCTTCTCACAGAAGTGAACAAAGAGGTAGGCATGTGGCTTGGAGTATGTGGTTTATATTAGCTGCTAACTGAGTTTTATACACACACACACACACACACACACACACTTGGAGTATGTGGTTTATATTAGCTGCTAACTGAGTTTTATACACACACACACACACACACACACTTGGAGTATGTGGTTTATATTAGCTGCTAACTGAGTTTTATACACACACACACACACACAATCACTACACCTACATAAATTCGTGACAACCTTACCAAGGAGGCCAGTATAGTAAGAAAGAGGTACATCAGTGTGCGTGATTTTAAACAGGGTTTCTGGCGCCTGTATCAGACTCTATTCTTCCCATCCTGTCGTTCCCCATACCAAGTCGCCTTCCTTGAAGTCTGGATGCCCCGAGTCCAAAACTTTTGCGACTCCAAAGCCTACAATTGTCTGCACAATGATATGAAAATTGCAAAAACACGAGAGTTTAGGACAGAGAGAACACGAGGGAAATAAAAAGAGTAAAACAATCGACATTAAAACTTGGATCTATGTGGCCGTTTGCTACCAGTAGGAACTGAGTCAGATCTAGGGACTGTGCCAAGTATTCAGTGACTATTCAAAACCATGGAAAAACAGGGTCTTGTCTCTTTTCTCTTTTGTTTTTGCTTTGTTCATTTCCCCCCCAACCATGACTGAAGCAATATGATTTTGATTAGCTAATGGCCCACTTGCAACGTTAGTATGAGGAAAACACAATTGACCATATGGCAAGCTAACAGCCACTGATCAACACTGTCAAGCAACATGGTCCAACTTGAATAGCACTTGGTTCTGAGTAGCTCGGAGAAGACCATTATGGTCATTGAGTAATGTTTAGCTGCTGAATGTAGGCAATTTACACTGCTAGGATTTTGTTGTCAAAACCAGTTTCAACTTTCAATGCCATGTTGTATGTTGCAAGAAGGGGGCGCACTAACTGACAATCAGGATGCATGAAGGTAAGGCCTAATGTAAAGCAAGACATTCTATGACGCACAGATACAGAATGAATACAGATACACAAAAATAAAAAAATAAAAAATGAAGTATTGAATATGTTACCTATTCTGAAGTATCTGGCTATCATAGAAAACATGATTCAGGATTACATTATGATGCAATGAACTGCTTGGGATGATTTAAGAGAAGATCAATAAAACTCCATGAATGATGCCATGGACAATCTGATCATTACTACCCCATGAACTGCTTGGGATAGTTCTTCTATGATTTAAGAGCAGAGCAGTATAATATCATGACCAATCTGATCATCAGTATGCAAGGAACTGCTTGGGATTGTTCTTCTATGATTTAACAGCAGAGCAATATAACTCCTTGTCACAATATCATGAACAATCTGATCATCACTATGTAAGGAACTGGTTGAGATTGTTCTTCTATGATTTAAGAGCAGAGCAACATAACGCCATGTCACAATATCACGGACAATCTAATCATCACTCTAGACTGCCCACTTGGAGGGCTGGAACAAACCAATATATCAGTTAAAATTATATATTGACCACCACAAACCATCCAAATATTAAGCCACAAAATGAGAAATCATCCTGACAGTACCTAAGCAACTGATATACAATTGCCCCTCTTTAGAGTCCTTAGGCACTGGCTGCCCTCACAGCCAGTCTGCAAGCTGCCCCTTCCATCTCCTGATGGTGTGTCCCAGATTTCTTAAATCGAAACCATCAAATAAATTCCTACTCACATAGAATCTCACAATACCAAATCTCAAATAGATCAAAGAGAACGTGACCACTGGATCCATCATGTGCAAGAAAAAGTGATTTAGTACTCTTCCAATCAAATTGAGACTGATCATCATCATTATTTTTATTACAATGAATTCATCAGTGATTGCTCCAATAATTTAAGTGAGATTTTACAGGCCTAAGATACCACGAGACTAGAAAACTGATACGATGGTTAGTATATAAGGAAGTTGGAACTAGCCCGAATTTCACTCCACAGCAGTGACATCAACAGCTGAATTGATTACTCATAAAGAAATCATATTATAAAAACGCCTGAAATAAATACGTCTTACGGTGTATATTACTCTAATAGGAGAGCAGTGAAGCTCTAATTAGGCATGTAATAGATAGAACATAGATCAAATGAGAAAGAGAGAGAGAGAGAGAGAGAGAGAGAGAGAGAGAGAGTACCGATCCAGGAGTGAAGGAATCAAAGTAGTAGGAAGAAACGTCGAGCTTCGTCATCTTGATTCTCATGTAGGGGTCGCAGGAGAGGTACAGATTCTTCACAAGGATTGACTTCGATCCTTCTGGAACCTTCAACTGAACCGTGCCGGTTTTAAGAACCATATTGGACTCTTTGGGAAAACCCGTTACGTAATCTCGGAGCAGAATCTGCTTGTTGCTGACTTCTTCTCCTCCCTCCGACATTTGCCTCTCTCTCTCTGCCTCTGCAAGTGGAAAGTTATCTTTCGATTGTGGACTTCCCAGGGTGTTGAAAACGATTTCCCGTCTGCTGTTCAAGTTTTAGAAGGCGAAAAATATACGCAACTCATGTATTATATGTTGGAAGATGGCTTTTGTATGTTATGGAATGGGAGAAACACGCTTGCTGCAACTTAATTACAAAATACAAATTATACTAATAATAAGAATCCATTTTATAAATTTTACACAAATACACTATTACAAAACTTACAACTTACATACACTTTAAGCTTACACTTTTACAAGCAAAATACTCACTCAGTACAAATTACTCAATACATTCACTACACTTTATTTAATATACTCACTCACTACAAAGAAGAACTCACTCTATAATTTCTCACTACACACTTCAGTGTGTCTCACTCCACACCATAGTTATCAATATCGTTTCGGTTCGGCCGAAATGGCCGAAATTTTTCGTTTCGGTCAAGTGGTCGAAACGAAATTCCATTCAAAACTTTTCGGTCTGAATTTCGGTCGATTTCGGCCGAAATGTTACTTTTCGGCTGAAATGGGATTTTATATAATTAATTTTTTTAACTTTTTTTACACATATATTTTTTGTATTTCTTATATTTGCACAAAATATAATTCCAAAGAAATTACTATAATGGATTAAGTCTATATTTATTACTTTTTCTATTTTTTTTACTTATATATGTATATATATTTTGTTATTTTTGCCCCGAAATGTAATTCCGAAAAGTTTCGCCGAAATCCTGAATCGGCCAAAACTTTTCATTTTGTAGGATAGAGCGAAATGAGGTCCGAAACGATATTAACAAC
Source organism: Umbellularia californica (assembly GCA_028538565.1). Lineage (NCBI taxonomy): Eukaryota > Viridiplantae > Streptophyta > Magnoliopsida > Laurales > Lauraceae > Umbellularia > Umbellularia californica. Next base: position 46,122,064 of record JAPQWN010000009.1, read on the forward strand.
TATGCTCCACACTCTACTCACTTGTCTTCACTTCACTTCACACACTTCACTTCTATGTTCTCAAAGAGTGACTAAGCACTCCTATTTATAGGCAGTGGGACTAAGGTCGGTTTAAACTATGAGGTGAGGTAATGTTCCACGTGGCCCACTTATTCACCATGCTTTATGTCGGTTTTGAACTCTCTGGAAAAGGTAAGTCGGTTCATGTGAGGAGGTGGGAGACTTCTAGATGCATCAAGTGGGTTGGTGGAGTTTTCTAGAAAATTTGAGAACGAGGGAGAGAGTTTAAAAGGGCAAGAGGACAGTCAGTGTTTGACTGACATAACAGATAATGTTTTCATGCGGCAGACAGCGTATCTCTTAAATGCAGTACAATTTGTGGGTCTCACTTGAATGCATTTCTATCATAGGGGTTGGGATGGATAGAAAGGTATAATAATGGGAGCATAGCATATGATTAACAATACAAAAGATTGTGTTAATCACATTATGATCAGACATGTGCTCATTTTTACGTGGGATCAAATCCTATTAAAATGAAATTTGAGAATATATATATATATATATATATATCAGTGGAGGGGATGTCATTCGTCTTTAATGACTCAAATTATCATTTTGCTGGCCCAAGATGTAATTCCAGATATCTCCCTTATGAGAAGAGTGTAAGAGACGCGATGGGGATATGGACTCCACCTCATTGAATCCTATCTATTTCAACTTGATCAAACTTTCAAGAGGAATTTACTACATAAATCCCCCGTAGGATCCCATACCACTCCTAAGGTCCCGAAAACACTGTATTTATGGATAAGGTCCTCAAGGTGCCTTTTTGTATATATATATATATATATATATTGTCATTTAGCGATTGGTCGATATCGACCATTCTGTGGGAACCCAAATAGAAATTGTGTTTTTTAGGAAAGGGAGGGGAGGAGGAGGGAGAAGAGGGAAGGGGTGGTGTTGCATACTTGTGCTTCTGAGGAGGAGTTCGGGTTCCAGGCCCAAGGGGGACTCGTCCTGCCCTATGAGGTGGGTTTTTTCAAGGGGGTCTTAAGGATCTTGGAGGAGGACGAGCAAAGGTTTTGTGGTTGGGAGCTTGATGAAGTTTTGCAGCTTTTTGTAGAGGTGGATTTTGATTCTTCTTGCAAGGATGGGATTGGCAGCACCACCATCACCTCTACTACGTACTTCTCCCTATGGTTTTTCATGATGCAGTTGATGCAACAACACCCCTATACAACACCACGCCTCCCCTCTTCTCCCTCTTGAAAAAACTCAATTTCTATTTGGGTTCTCGCAGAATGGTCGATATTGACCATAAAAATGGTCTGTATTGACCAATCATTAAACGACAAAAAATAATTACAAAAAAGCACCTTGAGGACCTTATCCATAAATATGGTGTTTCTGGGGCCTCATGAGTGGTATGGGGCCCTACCAGGATTTATGCGGTAAATTCGTCAACTTTCAAAGAGGTATAAAATGCCTTTGCCTCTTACAAATGTGATATGAAAATGAGATTTAAATATGTAAAATTTGTATATGAAAGCTTTACATATATATAATTATAAAGGAATGAACTCGGTTATAGACCATTTTCACGCATGCAAATGAACACAAACAATTTAATATGCATATGCATAAATGTTACCTATGAACAAATGTAAATGGGTGCAAACAAACAACCTTCAATAAGTGAATTGCATTTCCGAAACATTGTGATATCTTTGTGGTAAATTGTAAACCCTATTTACATCCCCATATTCTAAAAAAAAAAAAAGACTAAAAAAGGGCACCAGCAATGAGAATGCCAGCCAATATTGGGGATATTTAAATATGTAAAATTTGTATATGAAAGCTTTACATATATATAATTATAAAGGAATGAACTCGGTTATAGACCATTTTCACGCATGCAAATGAACACAAACAATTTAATATGCATATGCATAACTGTTACCTATGAACAAATGTAAATGGGTGCAAACAAACAACCTTCAATAAGTGAATTGCATTACCGAAACATTGTGATATCTTTGTGGTAAATTGTAAACCCTATTTACATCCCCATATTCTAAAAAAAAAAAAAAAGACTAAAAAAGGGCACCAGCAATGAGAATGCCAGCCAATATTGGGGATATTTTTAAAAATATTGCATTATTATTGAGATAGTTAGAAACATTAGTTGTGATATATTCAAAATATATATCAGTAGAGATAAAAATATTGTGAAAAATTGGCAAGAAAATTGCAATATTATCAAAATAAAATCTAAAATAGAAGATGTAAATGCAAACCTAGGAAATTAAATCCAGCCCCATGTATCCTGATTGACTGGTGTCTGAGTGAGTCCAACTATATAAATACATTATTGAACCAATGCTACTCTATTCGATCAAAATCAATATCCCACCTTGCTTAAGTACTGATGCAAAATTTTAATTTACCGAAATCAATATTGATGATCAGCTCTAAAATCACCTGAGTTAGAAATAAGAAAAAGAAAAAAGTTAAGTCTGCTGTTTTTACATGTCATTAATCAGAGCATGGGCAAAACCTTAGCTCAGCAATAAGGTGAGAAAGTGATTTTGAAAAAGGCCAGAAGCAAGATTGCCTTTTGTCATTGGTCTAGCAGAGAATTCTCTGATTCCAGCCCTCAGAGGATCCGGCCACGATTGATAACTTCCCATCTTAGCTAATATATAATGTGGACAGTGCAGTGTTAATTTTTCTCCTTCACTTAAACATGTGGTACGTAACACTTGCACGTACGCTTGCATGCTCTACATATGCAGAGCATCTGCCACAGGTGTCCATGTGTGGGACGTGTGGAACTCTACTGTAGGGTCCATCTATTGACAATTTTAACCGTTTAAAATGAGTGTATTCCCTCTAGTGATCGATATTTTCAAATTTACTTTAACAGGAGTTGATCCCATTACACGGTTAAGACTATGCATTAATCATGTCATAAGTCATGTGCTATAGTGAGACCAATTCCTACTTAAGTAAGATTTTGAAGATAATCCACTTGAGGGAATGACAATGATTTTGATCGGTTAGAGTCATCAATAAGTGGGCGCAAAGGTTGAACTTCACACATTGCGCTAAAGGGAAGTGTGTGGTAGAAAACTGAGGGGAGGATCCGGACTCCTTTTACACTATTTCTAGTTTTTCTATCCACACACGGAAGTACTGATCAAGTCTCTGTGAGAAAGAGCCTCATTTCCACTATTTTGTAGTTTTTCTATCCACATACAGAAGTACTGATACCACATGTTATATACTATTATTAACATGAACCCTAAGATCGTGAACAGCATGATAATCACGTGTATGATTTAATCTTAAATAAATTAAAGAGTACCTCCAGACATCCTGATGCAGAGAGCTTTCTGATCCTGCAGTCTGGTGCTGTTGCTAATTGATGCTGTGATCCGTCGAGAAAGAGACTAGGTGAATGGTTTCGGTTTCTCTTTCCTTGCCTATAAAACCTTAATGTGTTGATTTTCGTGAATGCCTTTGTGATGGACGAAAGGCTTTGTTTTACAGGTGAAAAGAGGACCGAATTTCCAATCAGGGTTTCCATAGACTTAATTTCAACCATCCATTAAGGTAGAGTTTGTTATGGAATACATCTCATTAAGAAACCTTTTTGTATAAGGAATAGCATATATCGTAGGAAAATAGATTTTCTATAATGACCACAATTCGAAAAAGAAAAGGACTCGTGGTCCAAGTAATGGACTTAAAGATAATTTCCATACACCTCATATCCACTATTTCTAGTTTTTCTATCCACATACAGAAGTACTAATCAAGTCTCTGTGAGAGAGTCTCATATCCACTATTTCTAGTTTTTCCATCCACATACAGAAGTACTGATCAACTCACTGTGAAAAAGAGCCCCATAGTGTGTCCGAGAGAGAGAGGAAAATGTCAGAGGGAGAAGAAGAAGTGAGCAACAAGCAGATTCTGTTTAGAGATTTCATAACGGGTTTTCCGAAAGAGTCCGATATGATTCTTAAAACCGGCACGATTGAGTTGAAGGTTCCGGAAGGATCGAAGGCTGTGTTAGTGAAGAATCTGTACCTCTCCTGCGATCCCTACATGAGAACTCGAATGAAGATCCTCGACACCCCTGACTACATTGACTCCTTTACTCCTGGATCGGTACTCTCTCTCTCTCTCTCTCTCTCTCTCTCTGCATGCTTTGCTGCAATCACTCATTCCTCTCTCTCTCTCTCTCTGTGCATGCTTTGCTGCAATCACTCATTCGTGTTGCAGTATTACATATGCTTTTGAGGGTTACTAGCATGAAAGATTAAATATAATTTTATTTACTGTTAATATTTAAATTAATTATCAACTTAGAAAAAAAGGGATAAAAATCATTCAATTAATATTCAATAAAAATGAGAAAGCCAAGTGCGATGCACGGATAAGTCCCATATAAATTTATTTATAAGTAAAAATTAATATTAAAAATAAGAATAATTAATAAAAAGGTAAAGGCACATCCAAAATTAGTTTTTCCCCTGTCAAATACTAATTTTATTCAACAACCCAAAAGGCACACACCTAATTAAATTTCTAGAAGTATTAACCTATAAGAGCATCCACCATAAATAAAAAAGAGGTTAAAGTTTGAGTTTCATTAAAATCTCTAATCTAGTTCTATGGCTATATCACAAGTCCCATATACCATCTTCTTCATCGACATTACATCTCTTCACCTTCAACGTCTTTTTCCAATTTTGGTTTTTTCTTTGATGTTAATTGTTTTTCCAACTAAATAAACATATTTAGAAAATGTTACAATCTATGCAGCTAGAATGGAGTGTGGGTTGAACATGGAATTAAAGGGACGGTAGACAGGAGAATGTAAACGGAACCCCAAAATAAAAAATATATTTGTGTTATGCACATTAAATGGAATCCCAAATCCGTGCACATTACGTACCCTTGCATAATTTTTTGCTCGGCATATAAAAACCGTGTACGACTAATGTGTATGGATCTACGTATCCGTACAAAAATGAAGTCAAGGGGTACATTCGGAATTTCAAAAATTGGTGTTTTGGTGATAATTTTTTTTTTAAATGTGAGTGTGCTCAATGAAACAAACGGTGTGTCTAGAATTTCTCCTATAGGTGGGGCGTATTGATTTGGGTTGATCTGGAGGTGAGGTGTGCGATGGGTTTGGTTGATCTACAGATGGTGTCTGTAATGGGTTGGATTGATTTATGGGTGCGGTAACGAAGAGATAACAGATGGGGCGTGCATGGTGAGTTGGGTTGATTTGCAGTTGAGGTAAAGTTCCCCAATCAATATTTGAAAAGGGGGTTGAAATCGATCTCTAAATTCTTCTTAAATTGTGAATTGATGATGACGATGATGAATTGATGATGATCTGGTTCATATAAGTGACAAAGTGAGAGCCTTATGAAGTGTTATATGTAGTTTTGGGTTATATATATATATATGGTAGGTTTTAATGTTTTATTATTATTATTATTATTTGATAACGCAGGGTTTCTAGCTCTTTGGGCTAGAATAATTTCTACGGGCCCAGGAGAGAAAGCCGGGTAACATCCCTCATATGGCCATAGTGTGGTAGTGCAGTTTCGAATTGATGACCTCCGAACGCAAAGTGTGGTCCTAAGCGAAGTGAGCTGCGCGATATATTCGTAGTGGAACAATTTGATATCATATTGCCAAACAAGTGATATCCAGCAAACTCGAAGCACAACCTAGGAACAACAGGGAGATGATGTTTTGTTGTCTGTTAAAGTGACTTTTATAGATCCTTCCTATGTCAACTGCTGATATAATCTCTTGCCGCCAAAATTCAAAATTTCTACATAGCCTGTGACATGCTGGGTTGAGAATTGAGAGTGAGTGATTTCTCACTCTTTTTCTTCTTGAATCAATCTATGCATCTCTCTCGTTCGCATCCTATCCCTCCATTCTCCAGTTCCCTTTTCTCCTCTCTCACCAAATCCCAAATCCATCTCCACTGCTTTGCCCCCTTCTCTTCTTCCATCGCTTCAAAATCCACATGGAATTCAAACACCAACCTAATCATCACAAACCCAATTCTCCGCATCATGGAATCTTGCAATTCCATGTCCCAATTGAAGCAAATCCAAGCCCACATGACCCGTACCGGACTCATCGCCCACCATTTCCCCGTAAGCCGGGTCCTAGCCTTCTGCGCCCTCTCTGACTCTGGCGATATCAACCATGCCCATCTTGTATTTACCCAGATCCCAGAACCCATTATCTATATTTGGAACACCATGATTAGGGGTTACACCAGGGCCAAAATCCCAGAAATGGGGTTCTCCTTTTTTCGTTGGATGGTTCGAGAACAAATCGAAATGGACCGTTGTACCTTTGTCTTTGCCCTCAAGGCTTGCGAGCAGTTTCCGCAACCCTTAGAGGGTGAAGCACTTCATTGTCAAATTCTCAAGGATGGTTTCGGTTCGGATTTGCTGGTGCGAAATGGTCTGATGCATTTGTATGCAAAATATGGGTTTTTGGGCTCTGCACATCAGCTGTTTGTTGGGAGTTTTGAAAGAGATGTTGTTTCTTGGACTACTATGATTGATGGGTATGCTCAGAGGAACCTTCCAGATGAGGCATTGAAGCTTTTTAGCTGGATGGTCTCGATGAATGTCGAACCCAATGATGTCACTATGATTGCCGTGCTTTCTGCATGCTCTCGGGTGGGGATTCCGACTGTGGGTAGAAAGATTCATGAATATATCAAGAAGAGTGGTGTGACTCTTGGTGTGAATATGCTAAATGCGTTGGTTGACATGTATGTGAAGTGTGGCTGTTTGGATCTTGCTAGGGAAGTTTTCGATGAGATGGAAACAAAAGATGTATTCACATGGACTAGTATGGTCAATGGGCATGCAAAACATGGTGATCTGAAACTTGCAAGGCAGTTATTTGATGAGATGCCCAAAAGGAATGTGGTTTCCTGGAATGCGATTATAGCTGGTTATTCGCAAACAAATCTACCTAATGAAGCATTGGGTCTTTTTCATGAGATGAAGGCAGCACATGTTAGACCCACAGAAGGTACTTTAGTGAGCGTGTTATCTGCATGTGCTCAATCAGGTTGCTTGGATCTCGGCAGATGGATTCACCAGTATTATATCGATGAGAAAAGGGTTGAACTGACTGTAATTTTAGAAAATGCTTTTGTTGATATGTATGCAAAATGTGGAAGTATTGATACTGCCATGAATTTATTCGAAGTGATGCCACAAAGGGACTTGGTATCATGGAATTCTATGATCGCGGGATATGCGGTACATGGTTATGGTGAAAAGGCCCTTATGCTTTTCAAACAGATGAAGAGTGAGGTGATAGTGCCTGATGATATCACATTTGTGGGTGTCTTATCTGCCTGTAGTCATAGTGGATTGGTCACTGAAGGCCGCCAATATTTTGGAAGCATGAAAAGGGTGTTTGGCATAGAACCTAAATTGGAACATTATTCATGTATGATTGACCTACTTGGTCGAGTGGGGCTTTTGGAAGAGGCCTTGGAGTTGATAAGAAGAATGCCAATGGAACCAGATGAAGCTGGGTGGGGTGCCCTACTCAATGCATGTAGGATGCATGGGAATGTGGAAGTTGGTAAACATGCTGCAGAAAAGCTTCTAAGTTTGAATCCACAAGATAGTGGTGTTTATGCTCTTCTATCTAATATGTATGCTACTAGAAACAGATGGAACGATGTAAAGATGGTAAGGATGATGATGAGAGACAGAGGAGTTAAAAAGACTCCTGGATGTAGTTCAATAGAGGTAGATGGTAAATTCCATGAATTCATGGTGGCTGATATATCACACCCTTTGTCACAAGAAATATATTCAATGTTGGATGAAGTTTATTTCCACTTAAAGTTGGAAGGCTATGTACCAAATACATCCCAATTGATGGCTTTCAATGAAGTTAGTCATGGTGACATTGTGGCCAGTTGAAATTCGAGGTAACATCTTGACAATAATTTATTTTTTTTTCTATTTAAATCCCTTATCGCGTGTCATTTTATTTAGGCAGATTACACAAACATTTTACTTAACTATCGAAGCTAACAGGCGAAATTCTGTATAACACTGCTGCTTGTGGGTTTGTTTTACAAATTGAAGTAATAGTTTCCATTGTCATGAAAACAAAGGAGTAAAATTGTTCAAGAAAATGGTCAAGGAAGAGAAATCAACTTTGATAACTAACTTACTGAATGACTTAAACGTGATATTTTCCTAAATCTCTCTAGAATCATGAAATGAAGATTGTGTAGAACATTAGCTAGATCATTTCATGTGCATATATAAACACAGTGCACATAGTTGGTTAGGAGCAAGGACTTCTAAGGCAGAACCAATTGTAGACAATGTTTTTATCATCTTCTTTTTCTTCTATTATTTTTTGCACTCTCGTTTAATGGACTTGGAAAGGTCTGGTGGCAAAACACAAGGATGCATGCACGTGTTTATAGTTTAAAGAAGAAAAAAAGTAGCATGCACGTTAGCCACACCACTCCCACAGCTATATAATGGTTCTTCTCTCCTTTCTGTGCACTGTTTGCGACAGATTAAGTACTTAATTGCATATGCTTAGCGATGAACTTGGGAAATTTACAAATACTCTATGTAAGCTAGTATGGACAACTCTGAGGGAATTGTTGTGCTTCTAAATATTGCAATTGCCAGGTGCCTTTGCTTGTGAATTTTATTATTTCCATAGGCATGGGAAACCCATCCACCATTTGTAAAGACTTACATATCTCACATCCCATTTCTCTAAATAAATACTGTAGCAGATTTTGCAAAATTAGTTTCTTTCCACAATAGTTTCCTAGTCTTATAACTATGGTTCTTTTTAACTTTCCATTGCCATTACAACCTGCTCTATTTTCTGGCGCATTGGGCAACTGGTGCATGGCCATGTTTGCTCAATCTGTTCTTAAAACGGGGGATCTAACTTCATGCTGAAACTAGTAAAGCTGATCAAATTAGCCAGTTCAACCATATTGATAAACCAGCATTAGCATTGTCAAATAAATGTATTTCCAGTTCTAAAATTCTAATCTATTTACTTCTGATTTGAACAGTAACCAGCCCAAGAAATACCCTTTTGGTCTGGTGCCCTACTTGTCTGAGAAACTATTACAAGGCTATTTATAATAATAGAAGGGGGACTGTAGCAAAGTAAAAAATAAAAAAGAGAGGGGACTGCCACAAGTACACACTTCTATCCAAAAACTTCTCTTGTCCAGGAAAACACACCAGCCCTACCATCATCTTTTACATATTGTTAGGACCAAGGAAAGAAGTTCCAAATCTAGGATCTGTAAAGATATCATTAAATCCATATCATCTTTAAGTACCACAACTTCAGAATCAATTAACTACATTGATTTTGCAAGGAGCAGTAAGCAAAATGTAGGGAAAAGGAAAACAAGGAATGGAATGTAGGACTGTGAGGTGGCATTTATTTTCTTACGCTAATCAAGTAAATGCAAATGGTTCATTTAAACTAAAATGTAATTAATAACACAGGCACTGAAGCTATTTTTCTTAAAGCAGAAAGCTTTACTTGTAAATGAAGGAAAGGCAGTTAAAACTTCATTTGCATTTTTATACCCAGAACATGGAGCTTCCAGTCTTAGAAAAGAAAATATACATTCAAGCTGCAAACATTTAATTTCCATATATGTATATATAGATACATCATATCTAAGCTTGGTCTTTAGCACCGTTCAGGTTCTAGAATTATTGGAATCCATGAAGTGTCTACAAAACTCGCGACTCGTACGCACTTACACATTCTGCTAGTGGGGTTGGTTAACTGAGGGCTTAAGATATTGCTGAAACCATAGCTAATTTAGGAGGCGTAGTGTTTCCAAGGGCTTTGCGTAAGTGACTTTGGCAGGGGGCCTTTGATGGGTCGGCAAGGAGTGCAGGTATTTGCAATTTAGGCAAGTTGGAGAGGATCTTGAGAGCATGACAAGTAGATGACACTTGAGGCATGCAACTGCTACCGTATTGTTGCTCGAACAAGATTTCTTGGGCTTTGAATTCTCAAGCCTTACTTCATCTGAATTGGAGAGTGTTGAAATGTTGAGCTCCAAATCTATCTTCTGCTCTTTGGGCAGTTGTAGCTCTTCTTCAAAGTCTTTCTGTTTAAATAATGCATTCTCCCAGGCTGGAATACAAATCCCACAAACAAAAAATAGTATCAGTCAGAACAAATGATAAAACCACTTAAAGAACTTAAACTCCTCTCACCAAAAAAAAAAAAAAAATCTGAAAACTCCTAAACACCACCCACATAATTTTTCCACTCATTACACAAGAACTCCTGTTCTAAACACCACAACACATAACTTTTTCACTTATTACAACTTGAAATATGGTTTCCATTCTTGCCATGATTCTTATTGGACATGAGCTACCTATACATACACCTATATGCATAACAATTGAGCACATATTCCTATTCCATAGATAAATACAAACATAGATACATACATACATACATACATACATATATATATATATATAGAGAGAGAGAGAGAGAGAGAGAGTACTTCAAGATCTAAGCATTGCTCCCAGTCCAAGGGCAAGGGGTCTTTAAGATGCAGCTCAATGCTATTTTGTATCATGGAGTCACTCTTCAAGTGATCCCAAGAGAATCTTCTCTTCCTATGAGAGTTAACTTCAGACTCGGATGACGAGCTGTTGCTACTTTCAGCGGGGGTGATGAATCAAGAAAGGCCTAAAGTAAGGTCTGGGTTTTCCATCACCCTCCAGTGTTGCATCTTCTGCTTCATCTCCTTGTTCACTTCTTCCTTCCCCAAAGAAATCTCATGTATCTGTGGTAGGAATTCCTTGATCATCATCTCTCTCTGTTCTATCCACAGGAAATTGAATAGGAGAGACCCAAAATGGCCAGTTAAGGAGCCGTGCTTACATACAATGAAAGCAAAGAAATTTAACCCAATTTTAGTAAAGTCTGTTGATTAATATCCCATCTAAAGTGAATTGAAATGAAGGTTTAAATTGAGAGACATGAGAAGAAGATGGGCTTTCTTCTCTGACACTCGATTTTATTTTATTTTACTCCACCCGACAAACAAACAAGCCAGGGTCTTTTTGGATAATTCATTTCTAAAGTGATTTGAAGTGAAGGTTTAAATTGAGAGACATGAGAAGAAGCCAAATCATAAAGTACCAAAATTTAAAATTTACGTTCTTGGGCTTTTATCATTTTGTGGCATGAGAAGGCACCTTTTTTACTTTTTTTTCTATGAAAAGTGAAGGTTTTTTTGTCATTTAGTGGGATGAGAGATTACCCTTTTGACTTTTTGTAAAATAAGAGGTGATTTTTTTAATTTGAGTTTTTTTATATGACCCTTCTTCTTTTCTTGTCTCCTAAATTGACCATTTACTTCAATTTACTTTAATTACACACTCAGGGCTTGTTCGGACCTAGAGAGAAGTTGAAGCAAAATGTGGAACGGCCACAGTTCACATTAATACCTTTACCTTCCATTCTATTATGATGGGTCTTGAAACCTTTGTTTTCTCGAAATCTCAGGCCTCTATATACATATGCATTAGATTATGAATTCAATTTAGATTTTGAATAAGTGGACCCAATGTGGACAAAGTGTATGCCTTTTTTTATAATATTATTCAAATATATTATATTTATCAAATGTTAGGTCTAGAGATGCATTGGAGTGATATTGAGCTAATGGGACGAAGGAGAGACACTTATTTTGACTAGTTCGGATGGGAAGGTAGGTTGGCCTCACAATGAAGCCCAATGAGTGAGTCCTATGTGGAAATTGATTTTTAGATTTTACAAAATGTGTGTAGTTGTTTGTTTATGTATTAGAATTTTTATTGAAAAAGAAAGCTTAAGCTCTTAGAAATATGTTATCTAAGCTATTTTAACAATCATCAGTAGAGTGTTTCGTATAGGGTGTCAGTTTTCTTCTTTACAAAAATGCCCTTAGTCATGATACCGTGAGTGTAGTCATCTTTCTTTGAGAACCTTTGACTCCCTTTTTCTGAACTGAAGCATTCAAATCCCATGTGTAATATTTTGTCATGAATACAATGGTGAAGATTATGGTGAGGGAAGATACAGAGGAAATAGGAGAGATAGGTTTTGTTTTGTGATGGGTTTGTGAAAATGGATTTCTTTTCTTTTTTTTTTTTTTTTTTAATAATTGTGAAGATGAGATTCTATTTGGAGGGAGATGGGTACTCTTTGGTATTGTTTTGTTTAGACTTTTTTTTTAAGATATGACGATGGGTTTATAAAGAAAAACCCCAATGCAGATGATGAAAACCGGAAAGTGTTGTATTGTATGCATATGTGCACCGAGAAACCAAAATCCAAAACGTTGTATTTCAGAATTTTGAGAATCTCCAGGCAGTTTTCATTTTTTTTTTTTTTCCTTAATGGAAAAATGTGTATTAAGAAAAAAGGAAGAAGATTACATAGGCATAATAAAGCCTCCAAAAATAGCCCAAAGAATCTCTACATATGCTCATAATCTAGCCAAAAAGGAAGAAGATAAATGAGAAAACAAAAGCTGAAAGAATTTTGAGAATCTCCAAACAGATTTGAGTTTTATCATTTTAAGTCTTTTTCACCCTCATGCGCTAAGAACTTAACTCATATTTAGGGGTGTCTTTCATTTTATTGTGTAGCCCATTGTTGGCTTAGGTGTGGCAAAAGTTCTGGATTCGGGGCATCCAGACTTCAAGGCAGGAGACTTGGTGTGGGGTTTCACTGGATGGGAAGAGTTCAGTCTGTTATCAGCACCAGAGACCTTATCTAAAGTCACAGACACTGATGTACCTCTTTCTTACTACACTGGACTCCTTGGTAAGGCTTTCAATAATGCATGTAAGGTTAGATACTGAATATAATCAGAAACTTTTACTAGCAATATAAATTACATACTCTTGTCATATTCTCAAGTGCTCACAACTGCGTCCTTAATCAGCTGAGCTACGGCCCTTAACTTTGTTCTAAACAGTACTGATTGGATTATTTAAAAATCATGGACAAGAACTCTGGTTTATGTTGATTAAATTGTCTATTACTGTAATTGTACCCGTCATCTGTAGGTATGGCTGGCCTTACAGCTTATGCTGGATTCTATGAGCTTTGCTCCCCTAAGAAAGGGGAATATGTCTTCATATCAGCGGCATCTGGTGCAGTTGGCCAAATTGTGGGGCAATTCGCTAAGTTGATGGGCTGTTACGTTGTCGGAAGTGCTGGATCTAGTCAAAAGGTGATTTCCAAGTTGTGATGGGTCCTTCTAATAGCAGAGAATTGGAAAAAAAAAAAAAAAACACAACATTATGCTTAAATCTCGCATGTAAGCTATATAATTATTCAGGACTGTTTGTCTGCCTAGAATGCAGAGATTGAATAAATAAGAATTCATGGTAAAATGAACTACTCCAAAGACCGATTTTTAAGAAGAGGTGAAGAACATGAGGTGAGGGGTGCGGATGCAACCCTCACTTTTCTAAGATTTAAATTACTAGGGTGGTGGCTGGGTATTCATTTTTCACCTCCCCTTCATTCATTTTCCATCAAAGGGAAGATAATTTGATGGTTAGTCAGGAAAACTCACCTCTATTTCTTTAATTGTAACCGTTTTGAGAAATAAAAATCACACAATTCCTATGTATTCAATCTCTTGAAACAAACAGGCTCTTAGTTTCTTTCTGTTTAACCTGGACATGTACACTGCAAACAAGTATCTGTTTTGTAGAATATGCAACATATATGTCTTTAGAGTTATATTGTAGTTTTGAGAGTCAATATGAGACAAGTAAAAATGTATTAAGATTGGAGAAGATATTCACCCTTTTTTTTTTGGTCTCTTAGGAACTGAAACTCATGTTATGCAATGATGAAGAAAATGGTAATGCTTGAATGCTTTCTTTGCTAAAACTCATTAATTTCATCATTATTCAGGTTGATCTATTGAAGAATAAATTTGGGTTTGATGATGCTTTCAACTATAAAGAAGAGCCTGACTTGAAAGCAGCTTTAAAAAGGTCTGTATCTGATAGTATTTTTTGCATGAGAATCACTATTATCATGTCCTAATTGCAACAGAAAGCAATGTAATATATGCACCATTTTATGCATGTGGTCAGGTGTTTTCCCGAAGGCATCGACGTCTACTTTGAGAATGTGGGCAGTTCGACCCTGGACGCTGTTCTCCTGAACATGAGAGTCCATGGTCGAATCGCTGCATGTGGGATGATCTCTCAGTACAACCTCAAGCAACCTGAAGGCATACACAACTTGTTCTGTCTCATTACAAAGCGTATCCGAATGGAAGGATTCCTGGTATCTGATTGCATGCACTTGTATCCTCAATTCCTGCGATTGACCCTCCAGTATGTCAAGGAAGGCAAGATTGTTTATGTTGAAGACACAGTTGAAGGCCTAGAAAATGCTCCCTCAGCACTTATAGGACTCTTCACTGGACGCAATGTTGGGAAACAGGTAGTTGTAGTTGCCCATGAATGATTAGGGGCCAGGTAAAGAATTAGGGGCCAGCAAAAGTGCGGAAAAATTGAAAAGTGGGAGTAAGTTGTTTTTTAATGTTTTCCATGAGTTTCTCGAAGTCAATTATCATTGAGTTATGGAACTTCATGCACTGGGATTCATTGTATCTTTCAGAAAATTTAACTATTTGGATTTTGAATTAGGAGCCGACAAAAGTGAATATAATCAGGAAGTGAGATCTATCTGCTTTTTTTGTTTGTCAGATGTTTCCCAAAATCTATGAGCATGTAAGATATGCAGCTTCACATCTTAGTGAACAGTCTCGGTCAACAAGAAAGAAAAACAATTCAAGTCCTGTTTGTTACCTTTAATATGAAAATATTGAATAGTCCAGGTCATGAATTATATAAGAGCCTAGAAAGATTGCAGAAAATTAGATCTATAGAGTTAGGTTTTAGGTTTTTTTTTTTTGAGGCCTTTCTCAATAACTAAAAAGATTTAAGATATGAAACTAAACGTCTAGAGATTTATTAGTTGATTTTTTTTAAATGGTTCATATGACAGTTTTGGTGGCTACAAGTTTGCAATAGATCAAGATTGCAAACGGTAGAAGATGGTTGATGGGTTTTGGTTTCACGACCAATTGTAGCCAATAATTGTACTAATGCCTCTTTAAGATAAAGTGGCAAAATTAGAAAGTTTTCCCCCGGGGAGCCTGTATATGGGATACAAGATTTCTTAGCCGCCCATATGAAAGAAAATTTCCTATAAGAGCATGAGGTTTTCCAAAATTTTGTGGGGCCATGGCCCCTCTTGCCCCACTTTCTAGTTCTGCCCTTGCATACAGATGAGGTGGGCACTAGTTTTATACCCAAAAAGGTTTGAGAATTTGATATAAGATGATCTCATTTACACATCATATTTACTTACGTACATGTGATAATTAGTGCCATAAAGTTGCATATATGACATGTGTGCAGCATATGCACCAGGGCCAGTGACACTATATAGGCTAGGATATCGGTTTTTTTGGTTATGACTATGTTTCCTACTTTGGCTAGGATTTTATTTTAGTAAAGTTGCTTTAGAGGGTTTTCTATTTATATTGGTGGATGTAATGCAATTTAATAGATTGCAATAAACCAATTTACATTGTGTTTCTCAATTTCTCTCTTCCCTTTCTCCCTCTACAGTGAGTACACACAAATGCCTCCTTACACGCATAGCCTTCTTGTTTACACGAGTGAGCTACTCGCCTACTCCCTCCTCTTTACGTGCCATAGACCTTAGAGCATCTGTTGCATAATCTTGGCCATAAAATCCCCCAAATCGCAAGTGAAGTTTGAGTATTGATGTGTTCTATCTCTTGAGAGTAGGATAGGAGAGTTTGGGAGGAAGAACTGATGACAAACTTTGGACCAAATCCCTTTTGAAGTTAATTCAGTCACATTTTCCACATGAATTAATGTTAATACTCATAAGTTAATACCCATATGAATTAATACTATATTGGGAAAGTTAATGCCCATAATCCCATCCTACGTTAGTGGCTAGGGATGTAATGGGTCCCTGATTCTCCAATTGCCCGGAGGTTCTGAGTCGTTAAAAACCAGGTTTGGGTCCTTATTTAGGGCTTGATAAGTAAATGAGTTCGAATCTAGTTCCACCTTGATTTAGATCCAAGACCCAACATATTACCTCAACTTTTGAAAATCTCTCATAAAAACTAGTTTTTTTTTATTAATATCATTCTTTATCTAGACTTGGACTTGGATCCAGACCCGTCCCTATATGGTTTTAGTTCTGGTTCAGGTTCCGAAGCCAAGAAACTAGTTCTGAATCCAGATCTGGATCCGGTTCCACCTTCTCCTTAACGGTCCGGGTTCCTGATCCAGCATGGACTCGGCCCGGAACCGACCCGTTTAAAACCCTACTAGTGGCCTAGTCTAAGGCCCATAACTCATTGATCGGGCCACCGGGTCGGGCCCAGAAGTGCCAGGTTGTGCCGTGTCTTATGAGGCATGTGGGCCATGCCAGGGGCCACGATCCGCCTTCCTTGGACAAGGTAGTCAACACGGCTCGGCTCAGTTTACACCTCTACTAATGGATCAGCGGGGTAATTTGAAAAAGAGGGGATCATGGATAAGGCTACGGGGCTCGGCTCAGTTTACACCTCTACTCATGGATCATGTTTACTGTGCAACTCTCTCTTGATCATAAGTGGACTCGGTTGGGTTCATCGCACCTCCATCACAAAAGATGACGAGGGCTCAGCCTTCCAAAACCATTAAAATTTTAGGCCATGGATCAAGGGGTTCAGATGATCCAACAGAGTTGAAGCTCACACGTGGGTCCATCTAGGTCTTTCAAACCCCCACGATCATCGTTGCCTCAGGTGGGCCCCGCAAGCGAGTGCGCATGGATGTCCACGAGAGACATCCGCTCCAGAACACAGCCCAAATAATCCAAACTGACATCTAAATATCAAAGAAATCTGATATAACAAAAAAACATTCTTATTACGAATTCAAGCCTAATAGGTCCACCATCATATACTATGGATCTGCTGATCCCAGTGAAGAAAACATGAATCCTGACTGTTCCATAAAACAAGAACATATAAAAGCTTCCAAATCATTCATGGGCTACTACAACGATCTGTTTCCCAATGTTTTTTCCAGTGAAGAGTCTTATGAGTGCTGAGGGAGCATTTGCCAGGCCTACAATTGTGTCTTCTATGTAGACAATCTTCCCTTCCTTAATATACGGCAGGATCCACTGCTGGAACTTAGGATACATGTGGAAGTAATCAAATACCAGGAATCCTTCCATTCGTATGCGCTTTGTAACGAGACAGAACAAATTGTGTATGCCTTCAGGTTTATCGAGGTTGTACTGAGAGATCATCCCACAGACGGCAATGCGACCATGGAGTCTCATGTTCAGGAGAACTGCGTCCAGCATTGAACCACCTACATTCTCAAAGTAGATGTCGATGCCTTCAGGAAAATACCTGACCATAGTGCAGGATACCGCAAAGCAAAATGCGTTAGTAGACTACATAGCTTGATATTGCAACATTGATACAATGGTAGTGATTTATCATATACTGGTACCTTTTTAAAGCTGCATTCAAGTCCTGTTCTTCTTTATAGTTGAAAGCTTCGTCGAACCCAAATTTATTTTTCAATAGATCAATCTGAACAATGATGGTGTAAGTGATTTTTCTCCACAAACAAAATAGTATCACCACTTAGTCTGGTATCTTATCAGTGCATATTATGAACTTTAGTTACCTAAAGAAGGAAAAAACCATTTCTCCAATTTAAATGAATTTTATTCGTATCACCTTTTCATGCTAAACTGTGTTAGACAGTCACTACCCAGTGTACATATCTTGGTTAAGTAGCAACTAAGGACTTACGTATCTAACATGCAATTTTGTATTATAATGTTTTCTATTATTTCCCATCTTCTAGTGCTTCCTGCTATTAAGAGATCACAACAAGGAAATCACCTTTTGTTTGGATCCAGCACTTCCAACAACATAGCAACCCATCAACTTGGCAAATTGCCCAACAAGCTGGCCAACTGCACCAGATGCCGCAGAAATGAAGACATACTCGCCTTTCTTTGGGGAGCAAACCTCATAAAATCCGGCATAAGCTGTAAGGCCAGGCATACCTACAAATCATTTATTGCAGTTAGATGGAGTACTAGACAATTTGAATATTTTGAAAGAATCCATTAGTCCTTTTTGCATAAAATGTAGGGGGTTCCTTTCAAGAGTTGAACTACAAAGTTTTCAGGACAGTGATCAGAACCTAATTGGCTGAGTCAACTCATAACCTTTTTGAGTTCTAAACAGTCATAGAGTCGACTAGGATAAAGTCTTTCTTTAAGAACTCAGTTTGTGGTTGATCTGAGTTGAGTTGGATGGTTAAACTGGAGGTTTCAAACTATGGGATGTTATGAGACATTATGGTTCCATGTTATGAAAAGGTTAGCATAAATCTCCAGAAATCCCAGTCATATAACATGACAGAACTAGGAATCCAATCCTGGAGTTAATCTGCAATTGGTTCCCACCCATTTTCTGAGCCCAGAAAATTCTTTCTAAATTACAGGAAATCTGCACTCACTATAATTAACACAAATCTCATTTCAGGAAAAGAATCTCTCTTAGTCCTATAGACAAAGAGCCAAATAGTAGCCTTAGACGAGGATTAAACATGAAGGATCTACAGAGATAAAGGAATGAGACCGAATGTGTCAAGTTGTGCACTCCTTTGTCTCACAGGACTAAACAAGGAAGGAGAATATGGCTTGAAGTATGTAGTTTATATTAGCTGCTAACAGAGTTTTAGATTATATATATATATATATATATATATATATATATATATATACACACACACACACACACAATCGCTACAACCCTGTAAACATCCTTGAAAGCCTTACCAAGGAGGCCAGTATAATAAGAAAGAGGCAAGTCGGTGTGCGTGATTTTAAACATTGTCTCTGGCGCCGGTATCAGACTGTACTCTTCCCATCCAGTCATTCCCCACACCAAGTCGCCTTCCTTGAAGTCTGGATGCCCGGAATCTAGAACTTTTGCTACACCGAAGCCAACAATTGGCTGCACAATGACATAAAAAAGGGGACTTCAGGACATAGTTACATGAGGGAAATAGCAAGAACCACAACAATGAAAGAGATAACTTGGATTTACGTAAACCCTTTTGCATCCACTAGGACCTGGGTCAGATCTAGGGACTTTTCCAAGCATAGAATGACTATTTAAAAGCTTGAAAAAAAAAGAAAACAAAAGGAAAAGAATCTGTGTCGTCTTCTTGAGTGTGTGTGTGTGTCATGTTCTTTTCTCCCCCCCAAATCCTGACTGAGACAGCCTGACTTTTAATTAGCTAATAGAACATGGGAATGTCTCCTTAGTATGAGTTAAAACACAATTGATTATATGGCACATTAACAACCACTGATCCAGACCATCAAGCTAGATGGCCCAACTTGAATTGTACATGTCTCAGAATGGGCTCTGAGAAGACAATCCTGATCACAAACAATTGTTACTGTTGTGAATTTTTTTTTCCTTTTTTTTTTTGTTAAAACCAGTTTCAACGCCAAATGTGCTGCTAAAAGGGGCCCACTTAGTAACTATCAGGATGAATGAAGGTAAGGCCTACTTGCAAAGCAAGACAGGCTATGATGTTGAGACACTCGATGGAGGGACACGGATTTGTACACATAAAAAATGAAATATTGAATGCATTAAGTTAACTACTTTAATGCAATATGTGCTGCGAACAGTGGCCACTTAGTGAACTACTTTAATGCAATATGTGCTGCGAACAGTGGCCACCTAGTGACTCTCAAGATGCGTGAATGTAAGACCTACTTTTAAAGTAAGACAGACTATGATGCCGAGACACGAGATGGAGAGACATGGAGTTTACACACAAAAAATAAAGGATCAAATATAATAACTATTTTAAAGTATCAGAGTATCACAGGGAAAAGGACTCAAAATCACATTATGATGCAATGAACCGTTTGGGATTGTTCTTCTATGATTTAAGAGCAGAGCAATAGAACTCCATGTCAAAAACATCATGGACAATCTGATTATCACTCTAGTCTAGACGGTCCACTCGAAGCTTTGGATGATACTGGTTCTGAAACCTTGTCTGAAAACGATGATAACCCTCCAAACAATCCCAACCATTTGATTGATTATCAATTAAAATTATATAATGACAAACGCCAAGTGCCTGTTTGTTTGCATTAAAATACATAGGTATTGAATAAATAGGAATTCATGGGAAAATCAACCCTACCAAAGGATTATTAAAGACGCAAGGGGCGAAGGATATGAAGCAAAAAATTAAATAGGACCATCACTATGTATTGAATTACTAAGGTACTGGCTGGATATTCATTTCCCATGTTCTTTTGATTTTATTTGCCTAAAATAAAAGGTAATTTTGCGCTCATTTTTGAAAATCCAAACTTCATTTTTTAACCACTTCAGGCATAAATCCTCCGTTTTTTAATGCAAACTAACAGGCCCAAAACATCCAAATCTTAAGCCGTTTCCAAAATTAAAAATAGTATTGTCATGTAGTCAGAACTGAGAACCATATTGAAAACAGAGAATCAACTAGTTTGACATATCCAAGTCACTGATATCACAATTCCTTCTCCCTGATCCACCAGCAGCCTCTAACAGTGAGTTTGGTGATTGCCCCTTCCATCTCTTGATCACAGACCCAAACTTTCTTAAAAGCAAACCATCAAAATCAATACTTACTACCTCCCCTTAAAAATCCCAACTGATAAAAATGAGTTGGGTATTTGTAACAGATCAAAAAATAAAGTTTGTAATAAAATCATTCCTCAAGCAAAAATAAGATGCAGGAGCAGCAATTAACGAAAAACATAAAAAATACAAAAAGGGTAACTTTCTAACTATTAAAGTATTCATGACCCTAAGAAGCAAAATATCAATTTGGATGCTGAAAGTTTTCTCCACCTTCATTTTCACCTCATCCAAACAGATATTGAAGAGAGAGAGAGAGAGAGAGAGAGAGAGAGAGAGTAGAGTCGTACCGATCCAGGAGTGAAGGAATCGACATAGGAAGGCCCGTCGAGCTTTGCCATTCGATTTCTCATGTAGGGGTCGCAGGAGAGATAGAGATTCTTCACTACCATCGCCTTCGATCCTTCTTCAATTTTCAACCGTATCGTGCTGGTTGTATGAACCATATCGGCCTCTTCGGGAAAACCCGTTACATAATCTCGAAACAGAATCTGCTTGTTGCTCACTTCTTCTCCTCCCCCTGACATTTTTCTATCCACTCTCTCTCTCTCTCTCTCTGCGTTTAGAGGTGGAGACAGAGCTTTTGATAGCAGATTGAGGTGTGTGTGGACAACGTTGGGATTGTAATTTTCTTTCCACTCTCTCTTCCTCTAGAGGTGGGAAACGTAGGAATCGTCATTGGCGGCTTTGAGGTGGAAATGGAGCTTTTGATAGCAGATTGTCGCGTGCGTGGAAAACGTAGGAATCGTCATTGGCGGCTTTGAGGAGTACAAGGCAAAAGATACACGCCACTCATTTTCATATTTACCACAAACATTTACATGGGTATAGCTGAGAAATCTTTTTCCACAACATTGGATCTGATTTGATGGAAATTCCTAGAACTTCACATTTGGATCTTCAATTTATTGCTTTTTTTTTTTTTTTTTACCGTAAAGGAGGTTCCCAATCTTTTGGGCTGGACTATTCCCTTTTGGCTCGAGAGAAGCCGGGTAAAACCCCTTTTGCCTTAGGTGGTAGCACAAGTGGACACAACCTTCAGTTCTTAAAGAGTGGAGAGTCAGGGTTCGATACCAAGACCTCTAACTCTGAAAGATGGCGGAACCATGGTCCTGACCATTCGGCCAACCCCTTGAGGTTAAATTTTTTGTATCTAACTTTAAAAAAAATAAAATTAGGTAGAAATGCATTTGTTAGATTTTCAAGAAGTACAATTTGATAAAAAAAAAGGGACCTTGAAAATGCAACTTGGGATTAGACCAACCAAAATCTATATTTTGATGCAAGATTGGTGCTCGTAGGAGGCTTCCAGCAACGGGCTATGGTAATGTCCTCCTTCGTACAAAGAAAGGAGACCAAAAGAGAATCTCTAATGTCTTATATGTGCCATGTTTAAATCATAATCTTCTTAGTGTTGGACAGCTTCTTTGCAAAGGCCATGATGTTCATTTCAAGGGTGATCATTGTATAATTAGAGATAAGAACAATTCTCTAATTACAAAGGTATGCATGTCTCCAAATAATATGTTTGGTTTGAACATTCAATATGAATCTTTGCCATGTTTTAGTGCAATCATAAAAAACAGATCATGGTTATGGCATCTCCGTGTTGGTCACTTAAGTTTCAGTTCATTATCTTTGATGTGTAAAAAGCATATGGTGAGAGGCATGCCCAATATAGATCGTCAAGACCAAGTTTGTGAAGGATGTACACTTGGAAAGCATCATAGAGAGACTTTTTTCCCACTGGAAAAGCTTGGAGAGCATCAAGTCCACTTCAATTAGTGCACTCAGATTTGTGTGGGCCTATGAACACAACTTCAAATGGAGGTAATCACTACTTTCTTACTTGCATTGATGATTGTAGCAGAAAAACATGGGTGTATTTTTTAAAAGAAAAATCTGAAGTTTTTGGCCATTTCAAAACTTTCAAGGCCATGGTTGAAAAGCAAAGTGGTTTCATGTTGAAAACTTTGCATTCTGATCATGGTGATGAGTACGTATCAAATGAGTTTCAAGAACTCTTGAAAGAAAATGGGATTAAGCATCAACTCACCACTCGCCACACACCCCAGCAAAATGGGGATGCGGAAAGGAAAAACCAAACAATCATGGATATGACAAGAAGTATGTTGAAAGCCAAAAGGATGCCTAATTCATTTTGGGCAGAAGCAGTAGCATGTGCTGTCTATCTTCTTAATTGTGCCTCATAAAAAAACATTCAAGATATGACCCCTCAAGAAGCTTGGAGTGGTCATAAGCCTTGTGTTAGTCATTTGAGAATATTCGGTAGCATTGCTTATTCACATGTACCGGATGAAAAAAGAAGAAAATTGGATGACAAATTGGAGAAATGGATCTTCGTTGGCTACGGTGAAAAATCCAAAGCATACAAGTTGTTGAATCCATGGACTAACAAAATCATTGTTAGTAGAGATGTAAAATTCAATGAAGAATAGTCATGGAAGTGGAATGAAAATGAGAAGAAACAAAACTCCATCTTGCTTGATGAAGAATTAGAAGAACAAAATGATGAAGTTGCAAGCTCTCCATCATCATCAAGGGAGAATTTGGATCAAAATGATGAGCATGAAAAAGAACCTACACCAAGAAGATCTAGTCGGTCACATCAACCATCAACAAGGAATCCATCTAACGATCATGTTATGATTACTAATGGTGGAAAGAGTTTTGCTTTGTTTGTTGATGCCAATCCGGTTACTTTTCAAGAAGCCTCTAAAGATCAAAGGTGGATTAAAGCTATGGATCAAGAGATTGAAGTTATTGAAAGAAATGATACTTGGGAGTTGGTGGAACTTCCAAAAGTCATGAACACAATTGGAGTAAAATGGGTGTACATTGTACAAGACCAAGTTAAATGCAAGAGGTGAAGTTGAAAAATGCAAAACTCGCTTAGTAGCCAAGCGCTATGATGAAGTCTTTGCTCCAGTTGCACGTCTAGACACCATTCGTTTGGTGCTGGCTCTTGTGGCTCAAAATCAATGGAAAGTCTTCCAAATGGAAGTGAAATCAACATTTCTGAATGGCACCCTAGAAGAAGAGGTGTATGTTGATCAACTTCCTAGCTACGAGAAAAAGCATGAAGAGATGAAAGTATGCAGTTTGAAAAAAGGCTTTATATGGCTTAAAGCAAGCACGAAGGACATGATACAAAAAGATTGATGCATATTTTGAAGAAAGTGGTTTTCACTAGTCACCTTATGAGTATGCTCTCTATGTCAAGAAAAGCCATCAAGGTGAGATTCTCATTGCTTGCTTATATATGGATGACTTGATTTTTACCTGGAGTAGTGTTGAAATGTTTGGAGATTTCAAAATGGCCATGATACATAAATTTGAGATGACGTATATGGGTTTACTTCATTTCTTTCTTGGAATTGAAGTAAATTAAAATGATGATGGGATTTTCATTTCTCAAAATTAAGAAATATGCTAAAGAATTGTTGAAAAATTTTAAGATAGAAGATGCAAAATCTATTAGTACTCATATGGAAGTTGGCTTGAAATTAAGCAAATTTGATGGAAAGAAGGCGGTGGATCCAACTCTTTATCGAAGTCCTGTTGGAGGTTTAATGTACTTAACAACAACAAGACTGGATCTCACATATGCTGTAAGTATGCTTAGTCGCTTTATGGAATCTCCAAGAGATGCTCATTGGGAAGTTGGAATTTTTTTTTTAAGATATGTGAAAAGAAGTCGAAGTCATGGCCACCACTATTACAAAACTAAAAATCCAAGTTTGGTTGGTTTTTGTGATAGTGATTAGGCTGGAAGTGTTGATGACTGTAAGAGTACTTCAATGTATGCTTTCAATATTGGTTCTAGTGCAGTTTCATGGTCTTCAAAGAAGCAATCTGTTGTAGCCCTCTCAACAACTGAAGCAGAATATACTGCTCTTGCTGCCACCGGTTGTCAAGATAGGTGGTTAAGGTGGATTTTGGAGGAGTTAAATCATGAGAAAGAAGGAGCTATAAAACTTTTTTGTGATAATAAATCAGCCATATCCCTATCAAAGAATCCAATGATTCATGGCAAAAGCAAGGACATAAAGATCAAGTATCATTTCATTCAAGAATTGGTGAAGGACAAAGAAGTTGTAGTTAACTATTATAAATCTCATGACCAAGTGGAAGATTTGTTCACCAAGCCTTAGAAAATTGATTTGTTCATCAAAATGAAGACCTTACTTGGAGTAAGAGAAATCTAGCTTAAGGGGGGCTGTTAGAAGTAAGCTAGATTTCATGTTTTGTTCATTGCTCAATGCAGTTGGTTCACTGCTCAATGCACATGTAGGAATTTAATATTGCTCACTGGCACTGCTCTATGTAGACATGTCTCTTGGCTCTTTGTAGCATCATTTTATCTTGGGCATTCTATGTGTCTTTTGGTTTATTCATGTATTTTCATTATTAACTTGTTGCTTGGGAAATTGTAAAGGATTAATTATTGTTCAATACCGTTTTAGAAGTGAAGTCTATAAGCAGAGTCATGTATTCTCTTTCATATGAAGAAGTCAGAGTGAAATCTTAAAGTTCCATACTTGGTCTATCCACTAGTCTTCCTTTTTGTTATGTTAACATCAAGAGGACAAGTTTCTTTTCTTGAATCTCCATACTTCGTTTTTATTGAGAGAAAGAAGTTTCAACAGAGCGATTTATGTTCTCAGTGTAATTTCAGTATTTCGTTCTGTCAACCTTAGTACATAGAACCTAAACCTGAGTATTTGTTGAAGGCAACTTTAGTATACACAGAATACGAACTATAGTTCCAGGAAAGTTGTAGCAGAGCATTCCATCACTGGGTTCATCAATGATGACTTTTCTTTTATATTCAAATTAAGTTTGCAGCCATCATCATTCAACAAGGATGGGATTTTTCAAGAAATTCTCTACTTTTCAGTGGTTTGGCTTTTCCCACCTCAAACTTTATTAGATGATGGTCCCACTTGGGATCCACAATTATGCTTGCAACTGATTACACTGAAGCCACTTGTAACATGTAAGATTGCATGTTAAAGTCCATTTGGCATCATTCTCAAAATGAAACATGTCGAGAGTTAGCGAGGAAAAACTTATTTGGCAAGCATTTTGTTAGACAGAAAATCTAGAGAGATAGAAAGGTGGGAGATAGACAATGAGAGATTTCATGAATATGCAGAATGGGAGAGAAAATGCATGTCAAAAAAGTTTTTATTCTTCATTCTTCAAATGAAACATTTTTAGACTGATGCCGAACATGCCCTTATATATCACAATACATTCTACTCCGTTCATTCATTCCTATGTTGAGGTGGGGCCCAAATGTTTGGCCATGCTTGTCAATTAAAGTGGGTCCATATTGTTGTGCTAAGGGGAATGAAAAAGATGAATGGACAATTGTTTCTTTTGGTGCACGCCCAAAGGCACACTTGCGAACCTCATAAATTTAAAGAAGCAAAAGAACCCAATACCCCCACCCCCAAACCCTCGTCAATCCCTCGTCTAAAGCCTTGGTTAAAAAGATGCCTGTAGATTCTTCCACCCAAACTCTCCTAGCCCACTCTTACCCAAACTCTCCTATCCTACTCTCAAAATATAGTGCCACTTCATCCCGCTTCCATTGAAGGCCAAGATTCTATAAAAGATTTAAGACCTCTCTTTCTCGCGCGCACACACACTAAAGTTTCCCATATAACTTTTACTATATAAGAACTAATTTGCCCATGTAACTAATTTTCTTCTCATCTATCACCTAAAATCTTGCACTTTCTAATAAAATCTCCTTGAAAATTGTGAAAGGAAAATCAACTTTTGAGATAACTTTTCCATGCCCGAGAACCATCCTTTGGCTCTACTCCAACGAGTTCTGACACCCTTCTTACCCACCAAAAACCTTTGCTTGACCGCTATTTAGAATTAATCCAAACATGGTCTTAAAGAATAAGACCACAACTTAGAGGTCTATGGTTCAAAAAGGCAAGGGAGTATAGCAGACCCCAATCGGGAACAAAGGAATATATGTATGGGGCTTGGAAGACCACAGTAAAATATAAAACATAACATATATAAGCTGTAAATGCATGAAAAATATATTTAAG
Source organism: Umbellularia californica (assembly GCA_028538565.1). NCBI lineage: Eukaryota > Viridiplantae > Streptophyta > Magnoliopsida > Laurales > Lauraceae > Umbellularia > Umbellularia californica. The sequence continues at coordinate 46,149,088 of JAPQWN010000009.1, forward strand.
TGTTAATCTGGAGGGCACATATGATATAGATATACAGACAGTTTTCGTTCGAAAGTTCCTTGGGACGACCGTGTATCTTTGTCAATCCACAATAAAACTTTACAATAGTGAAGCACACCACCTGATTTTATTCAATGCAATCTTTATAGATACCTAGAAATATGTTAACAACCTCTACATAACATGTGTATATATATACTTATGATCTATAACCCACAAATGATGTCACTACACCATTCCCCATCACACAAAGATCATACAGGCGAATGACAAAAAAGGATTATAGTTGGTTGTGTAATTCTGCATGTAATATAAGGTTTTAAGGCCGTGAACAGAACCTCATGCCATTTTAAAACGCACATGGAACGCTGAGATCCAGGACAATGCAAATAGCAAGTGCTCAAAGACTACCTGCTTTGCTTGCAAGGCCTTAATTACTACCTGAAAATTCTACTATTCACTAATGCCATTATTTAAAAATTTGGATGCTTGACTAGACTCAGCTCAGAAAGATGTCGGGCCAAGTTCACTTGAGACTCACCATAGTCTTGCATTATTAGTTAAGAAGTCAAAGCTCAATCTTAACTCTGAAGATTAAATTTAAAAAAAAATCCTCCCATAATTTTTGTTGGAGTTCTGAATCTGAGTCTTGGCTAAGTCAGCTAAGACTTGAATCATTATAAAAAATCTAACTACAACAAAAGAATCCCTCTGGTCCTGAAAGCAAGGAACACATACAGCCTTAATCTAGGCTTTAACATGAAGGATCTGTTGGGTTTTTTGTTTGTTTCAAAAATTCAAAAGGTGTTTCTTGTAAAAGGTGTTTTGTCATTTTGCCCTTTTGTCCTTTTGCCCTTTTGTTTTATGGGTAGTGTAGGTTGTTGAAAACAAGCTATCCCACATTGCTAAAATCCAACTTTTGAAGAGGCTTTATAAGTGTTTTCATTCCTATACTTGCTAAAGACCTTTGGAGCATTTTTCCAGGGGCCCTATGCGTGCATGCGAGCCGGGCTTGACCCGGGGTAGCTGGTCCAGAAAACGTTTAACAGTGTGTGAGTCCGCAACGCGCATCCTGTGTGTATATCGCACGCAGGGGGTGCAAATCCAGGCCAGGTAGCCTTGAGGGGACCCATCTAGTGATATAGTAGTGCCATTTATTTAAACCATTTTAATGCTTTTAACGTTGGGGATTAATGTGGCCTTAGTGTTTTTAACGTTGGGGATTACATCCGAAGGGGCGGAACTCGTCCTAAAGAGAGCGACATCAGACGTGCCTCGGCTACAAAATAACACATAAGGAGTTCAAGACATAGCACATAAGGACGGCTACAAAATAACATGAAAGTCACTAAAAATGAGTTCAAGACATAGCACATAAGGAGAAAAATGAGTTAAAACAATCAAAATCAAAACTAGGACGTTAGCTCCTTTCGCATTGACTATAGACCGTATCATATTCAGGGAGTTTCAGGTATAAGATGAGTTCTCAAAACCCTGAAAAAAGAAAAAAAAAAAAAAGAATCTGGTTTTTCTTGCTTTTCCTATTTTAATTGTGTTTTTATCTTTTTCCCCATTAATCTTCACTGAGACAGATACTGATATAACTATGAGGACTAGGCCATATAATGTGCATATATGGTCATCTTATAAGGCAATCATCATCACTGTCAAATCCTTAAGCTTGTCCCATTGAGGTCAGCTATATAAATTCTGTTTTGCCATTCCAGTCGATCCTCAGCCAAATCTCAAATACTTTGCACTTCTTCTATCCTTCTAACTTCCAATATCCATGTCCTCCTTGGGATACTCCTTTTGCTTGAGGGGCCATCAACCTAGATAGAAAAAGTTTTAGCAATGTTTTCGAATACAGTAGACATGCTCATTCCATCTCACATGAGTATCTTTTACTATTACTAGTTTCAATGCCGTGGACAATTTAAGAAAGGGCTTACTCAAAATGACATTATGATGTGATGAGCCACTTAGAATTACTCTGCTCAGCCCATTTGAATCTTCATAGAACAAATGCACATAAATTGGGTTACGAACAAGGGTTCACGTGCTGAGATACCGTGAGTTAACATTAAAGTGAGAGTTTTTATCCCGTTATATTGCAGTCATACTATATTAAAGCCGTGGGTTTTGAAGCTAATTGTTACTGTAACTTTGGATTTAGAACCGGAGTTATATCCATTCTCTACAAGTTACCTTCTTCCCTCACAACATGAATGGACTCAAGTTTTCTTCTTACTTTTCACTCTTGCGCAAAAACCTTCATTTCTATTATGAATCTCATATGCCTTTCTTTATCCATTTTCCTCTCATTTTTCCTATCCCACTTCTCATAGCTCATTTCTACTCCATGCAATCTTGGATTGAGAAAAAAGGTAATGTCGTCTTCTTTTAATCTCTTGATAGAATTTTAAGCTCTATATCAACAACAAATCATTATCCACAGCGTGATCTGAATTTCTTTATAAGGGATCAAAGAACATATTTTCGCAGTTATTGGTGAATATAACTGTGCTTTGGCATGGGTTGTTGTGCTAGTAACATATTAACAACAATCTACTGAAGGCTCAAACTGAGGGTGGGCCCACCAAGTTGCAAGGATCTAAATGGATCTCTGCGATCAAAATTCAATGAAATTTAGCTCCATGTCTAGATATCATGAACGATATGATCATCAATATGGAATGACCACTTGGTATGCTCCACCTAGAATTTCCCAAGAATCAGACACTTGTATCTGGTCTGAAGATCCTAACCCTCTGATCTTTGCTGCTTAGACATCGATTATAGATTATTGCCAAAAATCATTCTCCTGTTGACCTTCTAGGGTTATGATTGGACAGCTACTTCTGCATCCATTCTTTGAAAAATGTGTCCACTGAGCAAAATAGGTCCTACATCACGTTTAGCACAATCCAAACGGGTGCCTTAATAAATAAATAAATAAAAAAGAATTCCTATCAACTAAAATATCCATAAAACATCCCAAATAGGTAAAGGCCCATCCATGTGGGAATAAAAATATTTCATATTTGATGCGTCCGCTTTACATAAGAAAAACACACAAAGATGGGCTAAATTTTTCACATTCTTCGAAAAGCCTTCTCCACAGGGGTAGGAGATTTTTTGGGCCAGCCGCTCTTGGACCTAACATTCACTCATCAATGGTTAAAGTTTTTCAAATTATCGTAGAGCTAATCGAATAGCTCCACGAAGACCTTTTATACTTCAACCGTTGACGGGTAATACTTTTTTATCAGTAACAATAAATTATATTAAAAGAGAAATCCAGATAAAAAAAACCTACTAAATAAACAAAAAAGAGTACAATGGTATAAAAAAATTATAATACAAAAAGAAAAAGCAAAAAACAAAGAAACATAGATACAAGAAGCCTACTAAACAAACAAAAAAAGAGCACAATGCTATAAAAGAATCATACTACAAAAAGAAAAAGCAAAAAACATCACATAGTGAAAGCCAATATAAACGCAGTTTTATAGTCAAAACCTCAAATATGTATTCTATTAAAAAAATTTTATTTTTCGCTAATGAACACAAACGTGACAAAAAAAAAAAAAAAAGATAATCAAAACTTGGAAAGAGATCGAGAGAGAAAGAGTATATATAGATCCAGGAGTGAAAGGATTGATGTAAGAAGGAGCGTCGTCGTGCTTGGTCATTCGACCTCTCATGTAGGGATCGCAGGAGAGGTAGAGATTCTTCACAACAACAGCCTTCAATCCTTCTGGAACCTTCAACCGTATCGTGCTGTTTTTATGAACCATGTCGGACCCTTTCGGAGATCCTGTTATGTAACCTCGAAACAAAATCTGCTTATTGCTCACTTCTTCTCCTTCTTTCGACATCTTCCTCTCTCTTTCTCTCCCTCTCAAGTGTGAAGAAGTTTGTTTATCACAAAGAGTTCAGTATTTTTAGTGCCTTTTGGAGACGGAAATCCTACCCCCCAAGTTTTGAGGTTAGGAATTGGATATCAAGGGACAAGAGGGGGTAGAAGTGCATTAACCCACCCACCTTTTGATGTCCAAATCTCTTGACCAACTTTATCACTAGGAGCCCCTTTGTTGTGTAACTTAATTCCATGTTTGTTGGCATACGGAAATGAATGGGTAGCTTGTGCGGCTGCTTTACATAGGAAAAATATTGTGTGAAAAGTGAAAATAAGTTTTTACAGTACTGCATGGACATTTTTCTACAAGAAAACAGAAAAATGAGCGGGCTTTTCCACGATTGAACGGAATACTATTTCTAATGGGGGAGGTTGGACTTTGCTTTCCATGAAACATGATAAGGGTTGTCTATGAATGAGTTTCTTGGAGTGCTATACAAATGTGCCCTAATAGATGTCACCTTTAACTTTCATAGAATTTGGCTCTCCTTATTTGTTTTTCATTAGAATGACCTTTTGTGATCATTTTTAATATTTAGCATTGTTTCTTTAATTTAAACCGTTTTTAGAAATGCAGCTCTTACAAGAGAATTTGTATTTTTAAAAATAGTTAAAAATGAGGAAATAGAGATAAATATTCAAAACTAATTACCAAATGTTTTCTCCTGAGAAGGAAAATAAATAAAGTAAAATGAGAAATGAATACCTAGCCATTGCCCTAACCATTCAAATCAATAAAGGTCCCATTTACATCCAATCTTTGTTATATTATATTAAAGTCAAAGCTTTTGGAGTTAATTTTGACCGGAAGTTTTTTTTTCTATGTTCTACAATTCACTCACTTTATCCTCCTACTTTCAATATGTAATTTTATTGTAACCACTCAAGTTTTATTTCCACTTTTCCCTCTCTGCACCAACTTCATTTCCATCTGAAATCTATTTCTCTTCTTTTCTTCCTTCTCCACTTCTCATAGCCCATTTTTACTCTATGGACTATTGGATTGAGAAAAGAGGTGCTCTCATAATCTTCTATTCTTGTATTCTCGTTTTAAAAAAATTATGCTACACCGCTCAGCTCTTTTATAATAGCTCTTCCTTAGAGGCCATTTAACATGAAAACAATTGGGCCCTAAGTTAAACTCTAATGTTGTAACCTACAAGGGTTGTGCCCTCGCTGGATTTAGGACATGCAAAATAAAGTGAACCCGTTATATCCCAATTTGAGCCAATTCATCTGAGTCAGATCGGTTTTGAAACTAAGGCTAGTATGGATATATTAGGTTCCCATCCCATGATAAAAAAAAATGGGGAATTCGGCGGTAGGTCTTGTATCTTTCTCTTTGTGGCCTTAGGTCCACAACCTTTTATCAGTGTGGGAGGTCCTTTTTTCAAATTTCAACACCTAAAATGTCCAAGTTACCCTCTCTTTAAAAGTTCTTATTTATTTTAAGATAAACTATGTTTCATGAATAGTGGGATATGCCATTAATAACGGTCAACTGCCATTTAATTGGCCATGATTAATGGATATATCTTTTAATGGGATTTCCATTAAGCATAGACAAAATTCAAAAAAAAAAAAAAAAAAAGGAGAAGAATTACTTGTTTGAGAAGGAGAAAATCACGAAGAACTTTTGAGAAACAAAAAATCACAAAAATCGCATAGTTGTCTAGAGACATGCCAAAATTAAGATAAATTTCCAAAAACGCAGATAAATATGCCAAAATTCAGATAAACTTATCCGAATTTTTAATTATGCTAAACAAATCAATTTTCTAAAGATAACTTTTATATCTAGGTTTAGATATAAAGTTATCTGAATTCATAAAGTGATCTGAGTTTTGCATGAAAACTCAGATAACTTCTAAAATTCAGATACTTTCCATCTGAATTCAGATAAAGTTATCTGAATTTGATGAAATATCTCATTTATCTGAATTAATCATCTTATCAAACTCTGTTAATTTTATTTGAGGAATGCATTCACCTTGCTAAGCAATGAATCCGGAGAAAAAAAATAAGTGAAGAGTGGCGAAAGTGAAGCCGGAGAAAAAGGTTTACCAAAAAAAGAAGTCGGAGACACAGAGATGTTGCTCGAAGCCATGCCTGATGATGCAGAGATGTTGCGTGAAGATGTTGGATTATCCTCGTGAAGATGTTGCTCGAAGCCATGCCTAATGAAGCTGAGATGAAACATCTGGTAGACTTCAACATGGGAGCTGTACTCTGAGACGGAATTCCCTTCAATTTAAATTTAGAATTTTGTTGGAAAATAACGTGATAATTTTGCTAATTAAGATGATTGAGCTGAAAACTAGGAGGAAAATATGGGATATGATCTCCTTGGAAATTAAGGGGAAAATTAGGCATAAAAAATGGAATTGGCCTCATTAAGGACCTCTGGTTGGAATATATCCAACTGCAAGGGACTAAAGGAATTAGTGCAAAATAGCTTGGATTGCGCCTTTGTTTTATGAGACTATAGGGACTTCCCGCTAATTATTCAAAAAAAAAAATATATCACTATAAAAGAATACATTTCAAATATAAGGGCCTCTTTGTTTGCATTGTAATACGTAAGAATTTAATACATATGATTCATAGAAGAAGTAGTTAAAATTGGAGATCAAAGTTGAATTTTTAAAAATGAGCATCAAATAATTTTTTCTTCATTCTATTTCCCAAAAAAGAAAGATTATTTGATTCTCATTTTTAAAAATTCACATTTGATCTTCATTTTTACTCACTAAAGTATGTATTCTATGTACTATCTTACAAACAAATATTACCTATCTTTTTCCTCCCACTTTACAACAAGAAAAGCTTGGAGGGATAACTACGTTGGAGAAATTGGACAAATGAAAAAAAAAAAATTCTAAGTACATTAGATCAGTAGATGAGACCGTAGTGTGGGCATTGGTAAATTGAAAATTAAGAACTTATTTGTAGTTCTATGTTTTTTAATAGCATCCCTAAGATAAGCAAGAACTTCTTGAAACTGCAATATCCCAATTGCTTCTACCCTAACTTCATACTTTTTCATTTTTTTTTTTTTTTGCTTAATGGAAAAATGTGTATTAAGAAAAAAGGAAGAATGTTATATAGGCATGATAAAGCCTCCAAAAAGAACCCAAAGAATCTCTACTTGTGCTCATAATCTAGCCAAAAAGGAAGAAGATAAATGAGAAAACAAAAGCTGAAAGAATTTTGAGAATCTCCAAACAGATTTGAGTTTTATCATTTTAAGTCCGTTTCACCCTCATGCTCTAAGAACTGAATTGATATTTAGGGGTGTCTTTCATTTTATTGTGTAGCCCATTGCTGGCTAAGGTGTGGCAAAAGTTTTGGATTCGGGGCATCCAAACTTCAAGGCAGGAGACTTGGTGTGGGGTTTCACTGGATGGGAATAGTTCAGTCTGTTATCGGCACCAGAGACCTTATCTAAAGTCACAGACAGTACTAATGTACCTCTTTGTTACTATACTGGACTCCTTGGTAAGGCTTTCAATAATGCATGTAAGATTAGATACTGAATATAATTAGAAACTTTTACTAGCAAAATAAATTACATACTCTCGTCATATTCTCACGCTCACAACTGCGTCCTTAATCAACTGAGCTACGGCCCTTAACTTTATTTGAAACAGTACTGATTGGATTATTTAAAAATCATGGACAAGAACTCTGGTTTGTGTTGATTAAATTGCCTATTACTGTAACTATACCCGTCATCTGTAGGTATGGCTGGCCTTACAGCTTATGCTGGATTCTATGAGCTTTGCTCCCCTAAGAAAGGGGAATATGTCTTTGTATCAGCGGCATCTGGTGCAGTTGGCCAACTTGTGGGGCAATTGGCTAAGTTGATGGGCTGTTACGTTGTCCGAAGTGCTGGATCTAGTCAAAAGGTGAATTCCAAGTTGTGATGGGTCCTTCTAATAGCAGAGAATTGGAAAACATGAAAAAAAAAAAAGCATTATGCTTAAATCTCGCATGTAAGCTATATAATTATTCAGGATTGTCCGTTTGCCTAGAATGCAGAGATTGAATAAATAAGAATTCAAGGTAAAATGAACTACTCCAAAGACCGATTTTTAAGGACGATTTTTAAGGAGAGGTGAAGGACATGAGGTGAGGGGTGTGGATACAACCCTCACTTTTCTAAGATTTAAATTACTAGGGTAGTGGCTGGGTATTCATTTTCCACCTCCCCTTCATTCATTTTCCATCAAGGGGCAGATAATTTGATGGTTAGTCATGAAAACTCACCTCTGTTTCTTTAATTGTAACCATTTTAAGAAATAAAAATCACACAATTCCTATGTATTCAATCTCTTGAAACAAACAGGCCCTTAGTTTCTTTCTGTTTAACCTAGACATGTACACTGCAAACAAGAATCTGTTTTGTAGAATATGCAACTTATATGTCTTTAGAGTTATATTATAGTTTTGAGAGTCAAAATGAGAAAAGTAAAAATGCATTAAGATTGGAGAAGATATTCACCTTTTTTTTTTTTTTTTGGTCTCTTGTGAATTGAAACTCATATTATGCAATGATGAAGAAAAAGGTAACGGTTGAATGCTTTCTTTGCTAAAACTCATTAATTTCATCATTATTCAGGTTGATCTACTGAAGCATAAATTTGGGTTTGATGATGCTTTCAACTATAAAGAAGAGCCTGACTTGAATGCAGCTTTAAAAAGGTCTGTATCTGATAGTATTTTTGCATGAGAATCACTATTATCATGTCATAATTGCAACATAAAGCAATGTAATATATGCACCATTTTATGCATATGGTCAGGTGTTTTCCTGAAGGCATCGACGTCTACTTTGAGAATGTGGGTGGTTCGACCCTTGACGCTGTTCTCCTGAACATGAGAGTCCATGGTCGAATCGCTGCATGTGGGATGATCTCTCAGTACAACCTCGAGCAACCTAAAGGCATACACAACTTGTTCTGTCTCATTACAAAGCGTATCCGAATGGAAGGATTCCTGGTATCTGATTGCATGCACTTGTATCCTCAATTCCTGCAATTGACCCTCCAGTATATGTCAAGGAAGCAAGATTGTTTATGTTGAAGACACGGTTGAAGGCTTAGAAAATGCTCCCTCAGCACTTATAGGACTCTTCACTGGACGCAATGTTGGCAAACAGGTAGTTGTAGTTGCCCATGAATGATTAGGGGTGAAAAAGTGCAGGGGTCTCCGGGATTTATAGGTTGGTCTACTCAAACAAACAATCCAAAAGTGTGCAGAAATAAATATAATGCAGCGGAAATAAAACAACAAGCACACATCACAAGGACACCAAATTTTAAGGTGGAAAACCCTAACCGGGTGAAAAACCACCAATCCGAACTGGATCTAATCAAGCACTATGAATCTCGCAATTACAAGAAACTCAGATCTGCTCCCTAGATATCCCCTACCCAAGGACTGAAGTTACCTTGTATCGCTTCACGCTTCAACGACTTCACACCGTTGATTGCAACAGATCCAAACCAGTACTTGACTCCTCAAATCTTCTCGCAGGAAGATAATCTTCTACAAAGGATGCAGAAGAACTGACTCTAGAAAACTTGGCAGTACAATTTCATAAAAATTCTAGAGAAGAAAATCTCTCAATGATAATATCTAACTCAGCACTATGAGAGGTGAGGGTCTTCTTCTTGGAATAGCCCATGAGTCCTTTAAATAGCCCTTGGTTCGTGCTTAAGGTTTCCTAAGATGATTAGGATTAAAACAAGCAGTTTGAGCACAATTAGAAAGGAGTTTCCCAAATTTTTCCCACTGTCTGTGCCAGGTTCGCTCGAGCGGTCTCAGTGTTCGCTCGAGCGGACCAGCCTCTGTTTCAGAACTGGGCAACCCGCACACTGTTCGCTCGAGCGGATGCAATGTTCGCTCGAGTAGACCCCTTTCTGGATGATCCGAAAATTCAGCACAGTTTTCTCCAGCTTTCTTCTTCTAATTCCTTCAGGCTTTCTTCATCTGAGTCCTCCCAAACTTCTAACTTCAAGGGCCTTTTCTAAATAGAAAATACAACTCAAAGACCCAGAGTTTTGTCCAACCGATGAAATTAGCCAACACTCAAAAACCTAACAAGGGGCCAGCAAAAGTGTGGCAAAACTGAAAAGTGGGAGTAAGTTGTTTTTAATGATTTCCATGAGTTTCTCAAAGTCAGTTATGATTGAGTTATGGAACTTCATGCACTGGGATTCATTGTATCTTTCAGAAAATTTAACTATTTGGATTTTGAATTAGGAGCCGACAAAAGTGAATAAAATCAGGAAGTGAGATCTATCTGCTTTTTTTGTTTATCAGATGTTTCACAAAATCTATGAGCATGTAAGATATGCAGCTTCACATCTTAGGGATCAGTCTAGATCAACAAGAAAGAAAAACAATTCAAGTCCTGTTTGTTACCTTTAATATGAAAATATTGAATAGCCCAGGTCATGAATTAAGAGCCTAGAAAAACTGCATAAAATTAGATCTATAGTGTTAGGTTTTAGGTTTTTTTTTTTCTAGACGTTTCTCAATAACTAAGAAGATTTAAGATATGAAAACTAAACGTCTTGAGATTTATTAGTTGATTTTTTTTAAATGGTTCATATGACAATTTTGGTGGCTACAAGTTTGCAGAAGATCAAGATTGCAAAAGGTAGAAGATGGTTGATGGGTTTTGGTTTCACGACCAATTGTAGCCACTAATTGTACTAATGCCTCTTTAAGATAAAGTGCCAAAATTAGAAAGTTTTCCCCGGGGGAGCCTGTATATGGGATAAAAGATTTCTTAGCCACCCATACGAAAGAAAAAACTAATTTCCTATAAGAGCATGAGGTTTTCCAAAATTTTGTGGGGCCATGGCCCCTCTTGCCCCCCTTTCTAGATCCGCCCTTGCATAGAGACGAGGTGTACACTAGTTTTATACCGAAAAAGGTTTGAGAATTTGATATAAGATGATCTCATTTAATTTACACATCATATTCACTTACGTACATGTGATAATTAGTGCCATAAAGTTGCATATGTGACATGTGTGCAGCATACGCACCCGAGGGGTGGGGCCGGTGACACTATATAGGCTAGGATATCGGTTTGTTTGGTTATGACTATGTTTCCTACTTTGGCTAGAATTTTATTTTAGTAAAGTTGCTTTAGAGGGTTTTCTATTTATAATGGTGGATGTAATGCAATTTAATAGATTGCAATAAACCAATTTACATTGTGTTTCTCAATTTCTCTCTTCCCTTCTCCCTCTACAGTGAGTACAAACAAATGCCTCCTTACATGCATAGCCTTCTTGTTTTCCCGAGTGAGCTACTCGCCTACTCCCTCTTCTTTACGTGTCATAGACCTTAGAGCATCTGTTGCGGAATCTTGGCCATAAAATCCCCCAAATCCCAAGTGAAGTTTGGGTATTGATGTGTTCTATCTCTTGAGAGTAGGATAGGAGAGTTTGGGAGGAAGAATTGATGACAAATTTTGGACCAAATCCCTTTTCAAGTTAATTCAGTCACATTATCCACATGAATTAATGTTAATACTCATAAGTTAATACCCATATGAATTAGTACTATATTGGGAAAGTTAATGCCCATAATCCCATCATACCCTAGTGGCTAGGGATGTAATGGGTCCCCAATTCTTTGATTACTTGGAGGTTCAAACCCGTTAAAAATCGGGTTTGGATCCTTATTTAGGCCCCGATAAGTAAATGAGTCTAAATCCGGTTCCACCTTGGTTCGGACCCGAGACCGACATATTACCTCAATTTTCGAAAATCTCTCATAAAAACCAGATTTTTTTTTTATAATATCATTTTCTACTTAGACCAGAACACGGATCCAAACCCATACCATGTATGGTTCTGGTTCTGGTTCCAGTTCCGGTTCCGGATCCAGTTCCACCTTCTCCTTAACGGACCCGGTTCCGGATCCACCTTCTCCACCCGTTTACAACCCTACTAGTGGCCTAGTCTAAGGCCCATAACTCATTGATCGGACCACCAGGTCGGGCCCAGAAGTGCCGGGTTGTGCCATGCCATGCCATGCGAGGCATGTGGGCCATGCCATGGGCCCCACCATGGGCCACGATCTGCCTTCCTTGGACAGGGTAGTCAACGCGGCTCGGCTCAGTTTACACCTCTATTAATGGATCAGCGGGGTAATTTGAAAAAGAGGGGATCATGAACAGGGCTACGGGCTCGGCTCAGCTTACACCTCTACTCATGGATCATCTTTAATGTCCAACTCTTTTTCCTGATCATAAGTAGACTCAGTTGGGTTCATCGCACCTCCATCACAAAATATAATGAGACTCAGCCTTCCAAAACCATTAAAATTTTAGGCCATGGATCAAGGGGTTCAGATGACCCAACAGAGTTGAAGCTCCATGTGGGTCCCATCTGGGTCTTTCAAACCCCCATGATCATCGTTACCTCAGGTGGGCCCCACAAGCAAGTGCGCATGGATGCCCATGAGAGACATCCGCTCCAAAACACAGCACAAATAATCCAAACTGTCATCTAAATATCAAAGAAATCTGATATAAGAAAAATACATTCTTACTGCGAATTCAAGCCTAATAGGTCCACCATCATATACTATGGATCTGCTGATCCCAGTGAAGAAAACATGAATCCTGACTGTTCCATAAAACAAGAAGATATAAAAGCTTCTAAATCATTCATGGGCTACTACAACGACCTGTTTCCCAATGTTTTTTCCAGTGAAGAGTCTTATGAGTGCTGAGGGAGCATTTGCCAGGCCTTCAATTGTGTCTTCTATGTAGACAATTTTCCCTTCCTTAATATACGGCAGGACCCACTGCTGGAACTTAGGATACATGTGGAAGTACTCAAATACCGCGAATCCTTCCATTCGTATGCGCTTTGTAACGAGACAGAACAAATTGTGTATGCCTTCAGGTTTATCGAGGTTGTACTGAGAGATCATCCCACAGACGGCAATGCGACCATGGAGTCTCATGTTCAGGAGAACTGCGTCCAGCATTGAACCACCTACATTCTCAAAGTAGATGTCGATGCCTTCAGGAAAATACCTGACCATAGTGCAGGATACCGCAAAGCAAAATGCGTTAGTAGACTACATAGTTTGATATTGCAACATTGATGCAATGGTAGTGATATCAAATGCTGGTACCTTTTTAAAGCTGCATTCAAGTCCTGTTCTTCTTTATAGTTGAAAGCTTCGTCGAACCCAAATTTATTTTTCAATAGATCAATCTGAACGATGATGGTATAAGTGATTTTTCTCCACAAACAAAATAGTATCACAACTTAGTCTGGCATCTTATCAGTGCATATTATGAGCTTTAAGTAGCAACTAAGGACTTATGTATTTAACATACAATTTTGTATTATAATGTTTTCTATTATTTCCCATCTTCTAGTCCTTCCTGCTATTAAGAGAAGATCACAAGAAGGAAATCACCTTTTGTTTGGATCCAGCACTTCCAACAACATAGCAACCCATCAACTTGGCAAATTGCCCAACAAGCTGGCCAACTGCACCAGATGCGGCAGAAATGAAGACATACTCGCCTTTCTTCGGGGAGCAAACCTCATAAAATCCGGCATAAGCTGTAAGGCCAGGCATTCCTACAAATCATGTATTGCAGTTAGATGGAGTCCTAGACAATTTGAATATTTTGAAAGAATCCATTAGTCCTTTTTGCATAAAATGTAGGGGGTTCCTTTCAAGAGTTGAATTACAAAGTTTTCAGGACAGTGATCAGAACCTAATTGGCTGAGTCAACTCATAACCTTTTTGAGTTCTGAACAAGTCATAGAGTCGACCCAAGTTTGCCAAAGGCCCAAAACTCATTAGGATAAAGTCTTTCTTTAAGAACTCAGTTCGTGGCTGATCCGGTTGGGTTGGATGGTTAAACCAGAGGTTTCAAACTATGGGATGTTATGAGACATTATGGTTCCATGTTATGAAAAGGTTAGCATAAATCTCCAGAAATCCCAGTCATATAACATGACAGAACTAGGAATCCAATCCTGGAGTTAATCTGCAATTGGTTCCCACCCATTTTCTGAGCCCAGAAAATTCTTTCTAAATTACAGGAAATCTGCACTCACTATAATTAACACAAATCTCATTTCTGGAAAAGAATCTCTCTTAGTCTGATAGACAAAGAGCCAAATAGTAGCCTTAGACGAGGATTAAACATGAAGGATCTACAGAGATAAAGGAATGAGACCGAATGTGTCAAGTTGTGCACTCCTTTGTCTCACAGGACTAAACAAGGAAGGAGAATATGGCTTGAAGTATGTAGTTTATATTAGCTGCTAACAGAGTTTTAGATATATATACAATCGCTACAACCCTGTAAACACCCTGTAAACATTCTTGAAAGCCTTACCAAGGAGGCCAGTATAATAAGACAGAGGCAAGTCGGTGTGGGTGATTTTAAACATTGTCTCTGGCGCGGGTATCAGACTGTACTCTTCCCATCGAGTGCTTCCCCACACCAAGTCGCCTTCCTTGAAGTCTGGATGCCCGGAATCTAAAACTTTTGCAACACCGAAGCCAACAATTGGCTGCACAATGACATAAAAAAAAGGGACTTCAGGACATAGTACATGAGGGAAATAGCAAGAACCACAACAATGAAAGAGATAACTTGGATTTAGGTAAACCCTTTTGCATCCACTGGACCAAGGTCAGATCTAGGGACTTTTCCAAGCATAGAATGACTATTTAAAAGCTTGAAAAGAAAAAAAAAAAAAAAAAAAAAAAAAAAAACAGAATCTGTGTCGTCTTCTTGTGTTTGTGTGTGTCATGTTCTTTTCTCCCCCCAAAATCCTGACTGAGACAGCCTGACTTTTGATTAGCTAATAGAACATTGGAATGTCTCCTTAGCATGAGTTAAAACACAATTGATCATATGGCACATTAACAACCACTGATCCAGACCATCAAGCTGGATGGCCCAACTTGAATTGGACATGGCTCAGAATGGGCTCTGAGAAGACAATCCTGATCACAGACAATTGTTACTGTTGTGATTTATTTATTTATTTATTTATTGTCAAAACCAGTTTCAATCATAGTTGTTAATTTCGTTTCGGACCCCATTTCGGTGTATCCTCAATAATGAAATATTTTGGTCGTTTCGGAATTTCGGCGAAATATTTCTGAGTTCTATTTATGAAAATAAAAAAAAATAAAGCACCAGGCCCAAGCTCCTACCCTTTCATAAAACCTGCCCCAAAGCAAGCCCAGCCTTAAAACTAGCCCCATCCCAACCCCAGGCACTAGCCCAAACCCAACCCCAGGCCCAGCCTCATGCTCAGCCCAAACCCAACGCCAGGCCCAGCCCTGGCCCAGTCTCATGCACAGCCCAATACCCAGCCAGCCAAGGCACTTTTCGACACTTCTCGAGAAGACTACAGCTGGCCTACACTCATCAATCACTTCCACTTCCAAAACCAGATCTCGATGCAGGCTTGCAGAGCGAAAAAAAAAAAAAACGACAGGAGGGAAAAAAAGAAGAAAGTAAGAAGAGAAAGAGAGAGAAGGAAGAAGAAGATGAGATAAGGATGAGTCGATGAGATAAGGAGAAGAAGATGAGATAAGGTGGGGTACTTGGGACGGCGACAGCGAGGCAGGGTCGACGGCGAGACAGGATATCGAGCATAGGACTTTTAGCCCTCTTCCTTTCTCCTTTTTTCTTTCCAGCAACCTCCCATCTCTTCCCCTTCTTCCTTTCTCTTTTTTTTTTTTTTTTTTTAATTATTATGCTAGGGCTGCTTTTTTCTTAAAAGAAAAATGGAAAAATGAAAAAATTGAAAAATCCAGATTTTGGCCATTTTGGGAGAAATCTGTGAATTTCGGCTGAAAAATCTGAGATAGTCTGAGATCCAATCCGAAAAGTTTTAGCATGTGTATCGTTTCGGTTGCATGGCCGAAATGAAATTTTTCGGCCATTTCTGCCGAAACAAAACAGTATTAATAACTATGGTTTCAATGCCATATGTGCTGCTAAAAGGGGCCCACTTAGTAACTATCAGGATGAATAAAGGTAAGGCCTGTCTTGCTTTTATGATGTTCAGACACCCAATGGAGGGACACGGATTTTTATACATAAAAAATGAAATATTGAATGCATTAAGTTGACTACTTTAATGCAATATGTGCTGTGAAAAGTGGCCACTTAGTGATTCTCAAGATGCGTGAATGTAAGACCTACTTTTAAAGTAAGACAGACTATGATGCCGAGACACGAGATGGAGAGACATAGATTTTACCCATAAAAAATAAAGGATCAAATATAGTAACTATTTTGAAGTATCAGAGTAT
Organism: Umbellularia californica; assembly: GCA_028538565.1. Lineage (NCBI taxonomy): Eukaryota > Viridiplantae > Streptophyta > Magnoliopsida > Laurales > Lauraceae > Umbellularia > Umbellularia californica. Next base: position 46,165,349 of record JAPQWN010000009.1, read on the forward strand.
CACAGAGAACAGGACTCAAAATCACATTGTGATGCAATGAACTTCTTGGGATTGTTCTTCTATGATTCAAGAGCCGAGCAATAGAACTCCATGTCAAAAACATCATGGACAATCTGATTATCACTCTAGTCTAGACGGTCCACTTGAAGCTTTGGATGATACTGGTTCTGAAACCATGTTTGAAAACCATGATAACCCTCCAAACAATCCCAACCTTTTGATTGATTATCAGTTAAAATTATATAATGACAAACGCCAAGTGCCTGTTTGTTTGCATTAAAATACATAGGTATTGAATAAATAGGAATTCATGGGAAAATCAACTCTACCAAAGGATTATTAAAGACGCAAGGGGCCAAGGATATGAAGGAGAAAATTAAATAGGACCATCACTATGTATTAAATTACTTAGGTAATGGCTGTATATTCATTTCCCATGTTCTTTTGATTTTATTTGCCTAAAATAAAAGGTAATTTTGTGCTCTTTTTTGAAAATCCAAACTTCATTTTTTAACCACTTCAGGTATAAATTCTCCGTTTTCTAATGCAAACTAACAGTCCCAAAACATCCAAATCTTAAGCCGTTTCCAAAATTAAAAATCATATTGTCATGAAGTCAGAACTGAGAACCATATTGAAAACAGAGAATCAACTAGTTTGACATATCCTAGTCCACAATTACCTAGATCCAACTCACTGATATCACAATTCCTTCTCCCTGATCCACCAGCTGCCTCTAACAGTGTGTTTGGTGATTTCCCCTTCCATCTCTTGATCACAGACCCAAACTTTCTTAAAAGCAAACCATCAAAATCAATACTTACTACCTCCCCTTAAAAATCCCAACTGATCAAAATGAGTTGATTATATGCTGACAGTTTTCACCTCATCCAAACAGATTGAAAAGAGAGAGAGAGAGAGAGAGAGAGAGAGAGAGAGAGAGAGAGAGAGAGAGAGAGAGTACCGATCCAGGAGTGAAGGAATCGACATCGGAAGGCCCGTCGAGCTTTGCCATTCGAATTCTCGTGTAGGGGTCGCAGGAGAGATAGAGATTCTTCACTACCATCGCCTTCGATCCTTCTTCAATTTTCAACCGTATCGTGCTGGTTGTATGAACCATATCGGACTCTTTGGGAAAACCCGTTACATAATCTCGCAACAGAATCTGCATGTTGCTCACTTCTTCTCCTCCTCCTGACATTTCTCTATCCACTCTCTCTCTCTCTTTCTGCGTTTAGAGGTGGAAACAGAGCTTTTGATAGCAGATTGTGGTGTGTGTGGACAACGTTGGGATTGTAATTTTGTTTCCACTCTCTCTTCCTCTGGAGGTGGAAATGGAGCTTTTGATAGCAGATTGTCGCCTGCGTGGAAAACGTAGGAATCGTCACTGGCGGCTTTTAGAAGGAGTACAAGGCAAAAGATACACGCCACTCATTTTCATATGAGCCCTGCTACTTGTCCCGGAGTCCCGGGACTGGCCCGACTCCCCATAGGAGCTTGTACCGGGACAATAGCATGACTCTTTTTTAAATGCACCCACCCTTTTCAATATTTGCACCCCAAAAAGTCTAAATGGACAAACTTTTTGGCATGAATTTGTGACAAACTCCCATGTGGCACAATCTTAGAGGTGCAACTTTTGAGAGAGGGGGAAAAAGCACCTCTAGGATTGTGCCACATGGGAGTTTGTCACAAATTCATGCCAAAAAGTTTGTCCATGTAGAAGGGTTGCACGCACCCACCCTATGCCTGTGGGTGCATTTAAAATATAGTTTTCTTGATTGTGACCACATGAGAGAGAGAAAGACTATTTGCTTACGTGTGCATTTAAAAAAAACTAAAACTAAAATCCAGCACGTCTTTTCTCGATTGTGACCACCTGAGAGAGAAAAAGATCATTTGCTTGAGTGTGGCCACTTGCAAGTCTTGGGACCTTGTACCGGGACAATAGCATGGCTCTTTTTTAAATGCACCCACCCTTTTCAATATTTGCACCCACCCTATGCCTATGGGTGCATTTAAAATATAGTTTTCTTGATTGTGACCACATGAGAGAGAGAAAGACTATTTGCTTATGTGTGCATTTAAAAAAAACTACAACTAAAATCCAGCACGTCTTTCTCGATTGTGACCACCTGAGAGAGAAAAAGATCATTTGCTTGAGTGTGGCCACTTGCAAGTCTTCAAACGGTGTATATGGTCTCAATGTGACCACTTGCAAGTCTTCAAACAGTGTATACGGTCTCAATGTGACCCCACTTGCAAGTGGCCCCACTTGTAGATTGTGACCATCTCAATGTGACCCCACTTGCAAGTGGCCCCACCTGATAAGTGTCCAAGTCCCCACTTGCTGGGAGGGTTATCAAACGGTCAAGTGGTCAAACGGTGGGCCACACTTGCTGGGAGGGGGTATCAAACGGTCAGGTGGTCAAACGGTAGGCCCCACTTGCACACGAGTGAAATCCATTAATCGTGAGCTGACTTGTCCAGAGGGGGTTCAAAATCATTAATGGGCCCCGCTGGTGGATTGTAAAGAGGATGGCCCCTCATTCACAATATAGAGGATAATGGTGTATGGTCTACTGACTCACCAAATTCTAGTGATAGTGTAGAATTTCTTTTTTAATAAAAAGAATATAAAAGGTCTGTAAGGTGTTCATCTCCGAAAATTCATCATCCATCCTACTAGATTTAGGTACAATATTAACTTTTATTGGGGATGTGTTTCTTTGTATGGTAATTTGAATTCATAAAAAAGGATTGTTAGAGAGGATTGATATGCAAGGATGTTAAAACGGTGGAGGCGAACCCAGAAAATTCTCTTTTGGGGGTGTAAAAAAAAATTATTGGAAAGGGGGCAAATGTTCAAAAAAAAAAAAAAAAAAACATATTAAAAAAAAAACATACCCTATATGGCTATGATCTGACCTGGCCATTTGGTGGATGTGATTGTGACCACCTATATCTACCTCATCTATCTCTCTCTTGACTACTTTATCTTTTACTACTTACAATCACACTCCATAAATCATGTGGAATACAACCCAATTGGCCATGCAACGTCCCATCCCCCGAGCCTGATGTGGTCTACAAAACAATTATGGTGGGGTTTTTACTTTTATCTTTGTACGTCGGTCTAATACAATATTGAAAGCCCCACCATAAAAACCCCACCATAAGTAAAAATATTGAACAAAGATAATAACCCCACAAAGATAAAAACCCCACCATAAAAAAAAATTTAAAACAAATTTATTCAAACATATTAACACATGTTACATCGGCTAATCTTCCAATACAATGGTTTCAGAAGGAAAACCTAGAACGCATATACATGAAAGCATTAATTCGCTCCGCATACGGGGTAGCCCATGCAGCCTTGTAAAAAGATTTTGGCGTGTTAACATCAGGCATCAGGCATGGAATATCACTCAAATTTTCTCCTGTAAAAAAATCTCACGCACATGATGTGTGAACTGGTTTGGATTTCGGGTAAAGTCATATTTACAGTGTTTCTCACCAAAATCAGTAATCTGGTTCTCAACAAAGTCATGTTTTACAGTGGTTAATTCTCACCAAATGCCAGGGCCAGGCCTGTAGAATTTCGTCTAAGCCTAGCCTTTTGGGACAAACAAAGCTCTTATTTTGTGGGCTTTTTGAGGACATGGCCAGGGACCCTCAAGTTGTGAGGCCCACCATTCTTCCATCCAAACCACTTATATCTCCCACACATGTGTTTCTCAGTAAAAAGAAGGCCCATGTCACATTATTAGATTTGGAGAGGACAGGATAGAAACTTAAATGCTTCTCCATTTGCAACTGATCCGCTGTTGATTCTGTAACCAAATGCATGAGAAACAACGTACAGTACCACATCAGTATAGTATACTGTACTTTTGGACTTCTTTTAGTGTCAAAGACGTCACGTGGAGACCCTTAGGCTATGGAATCTATGATTGCTAGTATGATAGATTCATACCTAAGGTGGGTGTATGTACTAATAAATCATAGATTCAACTAGATAGACATAGTAGGGTGGGTGCATATAGCACCACCCTTACCACAAACATTTACATGGGTATAGCTGAGAAATCTTTTTCCACAACATTGGATGTGATTTGATGGAAATTCCTAGAACTTCACTTTTGGATCTTCAATTTATTGTATTTTTTTTTTACCGTAAAGGAGGTTCCCAATCCTTTCGGCTGGACTATTCCCTCCTGGCTAGAGAGAAGCCGGCTAAAGCCCCTTTTGCCCCAGGTGGTAGCACAAGTGGACACAACCTTTGGTTCCTAAAGAGGGGAGAGCCAGGGTTCAATATCAAGACCTCTAGCTTCGGAAGATAGAGGAACCGTGGTCCTGATCATTCGGCCAGGCTAATACTTTTTTAACAGTAACGATAAATTATATTAAAAGAGAAACCCAAATAAAAAAAGCCTACTAAACAAACAAACAAGAGCACAATGGTATAAAAAAAATTATACTACAAAAAGAAAAAGCAAAAAACAAAGAAACACAGATACAAGAAGCCTACTAAACAAACAAAAAAAAGAGCACAATGCTATAAAAGAATCAAACTACAAAAAGAAAAAGCAAAAAAACATCACATAGTGAAAGCCAATATAAACGCAGTTGTATAGTCAAAACCTCAAATATGTATTCTATTGAGGAAAGAATTTTATTTTCTGCTGACAAACACAAGTATGACAAAAAAATATAAGCAAAACTTGGAAAGAGATAGAGAGAGAGAGAGTATATATAGATCCAGGAGTGAAAGGATCGATGTAGGAAGGAGCATCGTCATGCTTGGTCATTCGACCTCTCATGTAGGGATCGCAAGAGAGGTAGAGATTCTAAACAACCACAGCCTTCAACCCTTCTGGAACCTTCAAACGTATCGTGTTGTTTTTATGAACCATGTCGGACTCTTTCGGAGATCCTGTTATGTAACCTCAAAATAGAATCTGCTTATTGCTCACTTCTTCTCCTTCTTTCGACATCATCCTCTCTCTTTCTCTCCCTCTCAAGTGTGAAGATGTTTGTTATATGACAAAGGGTTCAGTATTTTTAGTGCCTTTTGGAGATGGAAATCCTACTCCCCAAGTTTTGAGGTTAGTAATTGGATATTAAGAGACGAGGAAATAGAAGTGCAATAACCCAGCCACCCTTTGATGTCCAAATCTCTTGACCAACTTTATCACTAGGAGCCCCTTTGTTGTGTAACTTAATTTCCTGTTTGTTGGCATATGGAAATGAATGGGTAGCTCTGCGGCTGCTTTACATAGGAAAAATATAGTGTGAAAAGGGAAAATAAGTTTTTACTGCACTGCATGGACATTTTTCTACAACAAAAGGCAGAAAAATGATCGGGCTTTTCCACGATTGCACGGAATACTATTTCTAATGGGGGAGGTTGGACTTTGCTTTCCATGAAACATGATAAGGGTTGTCTATGAATGAGTTTCTTGGAGCGCTACAAATGTACCCTAATAGATGTCACCTTTAACTTTCATAGAATTTAACTCTCCTTATTTTTTTTTCATTAGAATGACCTTTTGTGATCATTTTTAATATTTAGCATTGTTTCTTTAATTTAAACCGTTTTTGGAAATGAAGGTCTTACACTAGAATTTGTATTTTTAAAAATTGTTAAAAATGAGGAAATAGAGGTAAATATTGAAAACTAATTACCAAATGTTTTCTCCTAAGAAAGAAAATAAATAAAGTAAAATAAGAAATGAATACCTAGCCATTGCCCTAACCATTCAAATCAATAAAGGTCCCATCTACATCTGGTCTTCGTTATATTATATTAAAGTCAAAGCGTTTGGAGTTAATTTTGACCGGAAGTTTTTTTTTCCATGTTCTACAAATCACTCACTTTCTCCTCCTACTTTCAATATGTAATTTTATTGTAACCACTCAAGTTTTATTTCCACTTTTCCCTCTCTACACCAACTTCATTTCCATCTAAAATCTATTTCTCGTCTTTTCTTCCTTTTCCACTTCTAATAGCCCATTTTTACTCTACGGTCTATTGGATCGAGAAAAGAGGTGCTCTCATAATCTTCTATTCTTTTATTCTCTTTTAAAAAAAATTATGATACACCTCTCATCTCTTTTATAATAGCCCTTCCTTAGAGCCCATTTAACATGAAAACAATTGGGCCCTAAGTTAAACTCTAATGTTGTAACTTACATGGGTTGTGCCCTCGCTGGATTTAGGACATGCAAAATAAAGTGAACCCGTTATATCCCAATTTGAGCCAATTCATCTGAGTCAGATCGGTTTTGAAACTAAGGCCAGTATGGATACATTAGGTTCCCATCCCATGATAAAAAAAAAAGGGGGAATTTAGCTGTAGGTCCTGTACCTTTCTCTTTGTGCCTTGGGTCCACAACCTTTTATCATTGTGGGAGGTCCTTTTTTCAAATCTGAACACCTAAAATGTCCAAGTTACCCTCTCTTTAAAAGTTATTATTTATTTTAAGATAAACTATATCTCGTGATTAGTGAGATCTGTCATTAATAATGGTCAACTGCCATTTAATTGGCCATGATTAATGGATATATCTTTTAATGGGATTTCCATTAATCATGGACACATAAGCATAGAGAAAATTAAAAAAAAAAAGAAAAAGAAAAGATTTACTTGTTTGAGAAGGAGAAATTAACGAAGAACTTTTGAGAAAGAGAAAATCACAAAAATCGCATAGTTGTCTAGGGACATGCCAAAACTAAGATAAATTTCCAAAAACGTAGATAAATATGCCAAAACTCAAATAAACTTATCTGAATTTTTAATTATGCTAAACAAATCAATTTTCTAAAGATAACTTTTATATCTAGGTTAACTTTTATATCTAGGTTCAGATATAAAGTTATCTGAATTCATAAAATGATCTGAGTTTTGCATGAAAACTCAGATAACTTATAAAATTCAGATACTTTCCATCTGAAATCAGATAAAGTTATCTAAGTTTGATGCAATATCTCAGTTATCTGAATTAATCATCTTATCAAACTCTGTTAATTTTATTTAAGGAACGCATTCACTTTGCTAAACAATGAATCCGGAGAAAAAGAAGAAGTGAAGAGTGGAGAAGGTGAAGCTGGAGAAAAAGGTTTACCAAAAAAAGAAGTCGGAGATGCATAGATGTTGCTCGAAGCCATGTCTGATGATGCAGAGATGTTGGATCATCGTTGTGAAGATGTTGCTCGAAGCCATGCCTGATGAAGTTGAGACGAAACATCTGGTAGACTTTGACATGGGAGATGTACTCTAAGATGGAATTCCCTTCAATTTGAATTTAGAATTTTGTTGGAAAATAGCGTGAAGATGCTTAGATGGTTGTGATAATTTTGCTAATTAATATGATTGAGCTGAAAACTAGAAGGAAAATATGGGATATGATCTCCTTGGCAATTAAGGGGCAAATTAGTCATAAAAACGGAATTGGCCTCATTAAGGACCTCCGGTTGGAATATTTCCAGCTGCAAGGGACTAAAGGAATTAGTGCAAAATATCTTGGATTGCGCCTTTGTTTTATGAGACTCTAGGGACTTCTCGCTAATTATTCCAAAAAAAATACTTCACTATAGAAGAATACATTTCAAACCTAAGGGCCTGTTTGTTTGCATTGTAATATGTAAGAATTTAATACATATGATTCATAGAAGGAGTAGTTAAAATTGGAGATCAAAGGTGAATTTTAAAAAATGAGCATCAAATAATTTTTTTCTTCATTGTATTTCCCAAAAAAGCAAGATTATTTGATTCTCATTTTTAAAAATTCACATTTGATCTTCATTTTTAATCACTAAAGTATGAATTCTATGTACTATCTTACAAACAAATATTACCTATCTTTTTCCTCCCACTTTACAACGAGAAAAGATTGGAGAGATAACTACGTTGGAGAAATTGGACAAATGAAAAATAAATAAATTTCTGAGTACATTAGATCCGTAGATGAGACCGTAGTGTGGGCATTGGTAAATTGAAATTTAAGAACTTATTTGTAGTTCTATGTTTTTTAATAACATCCTTAAGATAAGAAAGAACTTCTTGAAACTGCAATATCCCAATTGCTTCTACCCCAACTTCGTACTATGTTTTTTTTTTTTTTTGCTTAATGGAAAAATGTGTATTAAGAAAAAAGGAAGAAGGTTATATAGGCATAATAAAGCCTCCAAAAAGAGCCCAAAGAATCTCTACGTGTGCTCATAATCTAGACAAAAAGGAAGAAGATAAATGAGAAAACAAAAGCTGAAAGAATTTTGAGAATTTGCATACAGATTATAGTTTTATCATTTTAAGTCTGTTTCACCCTCATGTGCTAAGAACTAAACTCATATTTAGGGGTGTCTTTCATTTTATTGTGTAGCCCATTGTTGGCTTAGGTGTGGCAAAAGTTTTGGATTCGAGGCATCCAGACTTCAAGGTAGGAGACTTGGTGTGGGGTTTCACTGGATGGGCATAGTTCACTGGATGGTCGAATCCCTGCATGTGGGATGATCTCTCAGTATAACCTCGAGCAACCTGAAGGCATACACAACTTGTTCTGTCTCATTACAAACCGTATCCGAATGGAAGGATTCCTGGTATCTGATTGCATGCACTTGTATCCTCAGTTCCTGCAATTGACCCTCCAGTATGTCAAGGAAGGCAATATTGTTTATGTTGAAGACACGGTTGAAGCCTAGAAAATGCTCCCTCGGCACTTATAGGACTCTTCACTGGACGCAATGTTGGGAAACAGGTAGTTGTAGTTGCCCATGAGTGATTAGGGGCCAGGTAAAGAATTAGGGACTAGCATAAGTGCGGCAAAATTGAAAAGTGGGAGTAAGTTGTTTTTAATGTTTTCCATGAGTTTCTCAAAGTCAATTATGATTGAGTTATGGAACTTCAATGCACTAGGATTCATTGTATCTTTCAGAAAATTTAACTATTTGGATTTTGAATTAGGAGCCGACATAAGTGAATATAATCAGGAAGTAGGATCTATCTGCTTTTTTGTTTATCACATGTTTCCCAAAATCTATGAGCATGTAAGATATGCAGCTTCACAACTTAGTGAACAGTCTAGGTCAAAAAGAAAGAAAAACAATTCAAGTCCTGTTTGTTACCTTTAATATGAAAATATTGAATAGTCCAGGTCTTGAATTAAGAGCCTAGAAAAATCGCAGAAAATTAGATCTATAGTGTTAGGTTTTAGTTATTTTTTTTTAGACATTTCTCAATAACTAAGAAGATTTAAGATATGAAACTAAACGTCTTGAGATTTATTAGTTGATTTTTTTTAAATGGTTCATATTACAATTTTGGGGGCTAGAAGTTTGCAAAACATCAAGATTGCAAAAGGGAGAAGATGGTTGATGGGTTTTGGTTGCACGGCCAATTGTAGCCAGTAATTATACCAATGCTTTTTTAAGATAAACTGGCAAAATTAGAAAGTTTTCCCCGGGGGAGCCTGTATATGGGATAAAAGATTTCTTAACCGCCCATATGAAAGAAAAAACTAATTTCCTATAAGAGCATGAGGGTTTCCAAAATTTTGTGGGGCCATGGCCCGTCTTGCCCCACGTTTTAGTTCTACCCTTGCATAGAGATTAGGTGTGCAATATTTTTAGAGATAATTAGCAAAAGGTCCCTCATATAGGACTTGTAAGGCCTCCAATCCATCAACTTTTCCTTTAATGCCTGTAGTCCATGCAGCTTGGACATATTTCAGTGAGAGGTCCCTAGATACGTCACCTCATGCAGAGAGGTCCCTAGACACGCCACCTCATACATTTTCATGACTGATTTGACCTTTCAACTTATTAGGGATAAGATTTTAAAATTTGAAATTTGAAATCTTCCATTCTCCCTCTTATTCTTCTTCAATCCGGACATGGACATTGACGGATTGAATCTCAACAGTTGAGATCAATCTCTATTTTTTTTTCAGAGAACGAGATTTAGGTTTTTCAGAGAAGTAGCATCGCCAAACGCTGCTGCTTCCTTAGCCCACACGCCGATGCCGGAGAGAAAGAAGAAGACCCCTGCAACCTTGCCTAGGTTCTGTTGCAGACTTGCAAAACATGAAACAAAAAAGAAGACGATCTTCTGCGCCATCGCCGGATTTCCTAAGCCACCATCGTTCCTGTGTGTCGCCGGAGAAGAGGGATCGCCACCGGACGCCGCGCCATGCCATCGCTGGAATCGAGGAAGAAAGCGGACGGAAGATAGCTTTTGTGTTCCTAATTCCAGAACGAAGAAGAAGAAGAAAGTGGGCCTGGGCTTTGCAACAATTCCGAGTTGGTTCCAGGTCAGGTTCAACCTGGCCCGTTCCAGAAGTCCATCCCCATTCCAGTCAAAGTCAAATTTATATGAGTTTTGTATTTTTTGTCAAATTTATTTGAGTTTTGGAAAAATCTATCGATTTTTTTGGTATTTATCTAACTGGAACAAATTTATCTGAGTTTTGGACAATCTATTTGAGTTTTTGGCAATTTATCGGACTTCTAGAACAAATTTGTCTGAGTTCTGGAAAAATTTGTCTGGGTTCTGGAAAAATTTATCTGAGTTCTGGACAAATCTATCCTAGTTTTTGGCTATTTATCTGAGTTCTAGAACAAATCTATCTGAGTTATAAACAAATCTATCTAAGTTTTTGGTAAATTTATTTGAGTTTTTGAAAAATATAGGTGAGTTTCTGACAAATTTATCTCCATTTTAAAAAATTTTAACTGAGTTTTTGAACGAATCTTTTTTATTTTTGGCAAATTTATTTGTATTTTTTGAAATAAATTTAACTGAGTTTTTAACAAAAAGACTTGAGTTTTTTGCCACATTGTTTGCTAATTTAGAAAATTGGGTTATCTTAGTTTTGGCAAATGTATTTGAGTTTTTTTTTTTTTTTCATTTTTTAATTTTATTTACGTCTTTTGAAGTTTATTTGAGTCTTTTGAAATTTATTTATATTTTTTTGAAATTTATTTGGATCTTTAGAAATTTATTTTGGATCTTTTGAAATTGATCTTCATCTTTTGATATTTATTTATATTTTTTGAAATTTATTTGTGTCTTTTTAAATTTATCTGCGTTCCTTTTAGATTTATTTGCGTGTTTTGAAATTTATTTGCGTTTTTTGAAATGTATTTGCGTTATTTTAAAATTTTATTTGTGTGTTTTTAGAATTTATTTGAAAATCTCATTAATGCGATTCCGTTAATCATGGCCCATTAAATGATAGTTGACTATTATTAATGGGATATCCCACTAATTATGGGATATGATTTAAAGAAAGGGTAAATTAGACATATCAGGTATAGGAATGTATTAGAGGACTTTTGACTGCATGACTTTTTTTGTGGACTGTTTGCAACAAAGTCATACCTTTTGAGGGACCTCTCGCCGAATCCCCACATAGTTTTATACTGAAAATGGTGTGAGAATTTGATATAAGATGATCTCATTTACACATCATATTCACTTACGTACATGTGATAATTAGTACCATAAAGTTGCATATGTGACGTGTGCAACAGACACACCGAAGGGTGGGGCCAGTGACGCTATATAGGCTAGGATATCGGTTTGTTTGGTTATGACTATGTTTCCTACTTTGGCTAGGATTTTATTTTAGTAAAATTGCTTTAAAGGGCTTTCTATTTATATTGGTGGATGTAATGCAATTTAATAGATTGCAATAAACCAATTTACATTGTGTTTCTCAATTTCTCTCTTCCCTTCTCCCTCTACAGTGAGTACAAACCTACAGTGATTACATGCATAGCCTTCTTGTTTACACGAGTGACCTACTCGCCTATTTCCTCTTCCTTACGTGCCATAGACCTTAGAGCATCTGTTGCAGAATCTTGCATATAAAATCCCCCAAATCCCACGTGCAGTTTGGGTATTGATGTGTTCTATCCCCCGAGAGTAGGATAGGAGAGTTTAATTGGGAGGAAGAACTGATGACAAATTTTGGACCAAATCCCTTTTGAAGTTAATTCAGTCACATTATCCACATGAATTAATGTTAATGCTCATAAGTTAATACCCATATGAATTAATACCATATTGGGAAAGTTAATGCCGATAATCCCATCCTACGTAAGTGGCTAAGGATGTAATGGGTCCCATATTCTCCAATTACCCGGAGGTTCTGACCCGTTAAAAACCAAGTTTGGATCCTTATTTAAGGCCCGATAAGTAAATGAGTCCGAATCTAGTTCCACCATAGTTCGGACCCGAGACCCGACATATTACCACAATTTTCGAAAATCTCTCATAAAAACTAGTTTTTTTTTTTAATATCATTCTCTACCTAGACCCGGACCTGGATCTAGACCCGTCCCATAAATGGTTTTGGTTCTGGTTCCGGTTCTGGAGCCAAGAAACCGGTTCCGAATCCGGATCCGGTTCCACCTTCTCCTTAACGGTCCTGGTTCCGGATCCAGCATAGACGAAGCCCGGAACCGACCCGTTTACAACCCTTCCAGTGGCCTATTCTAAGGCCCATAACTCATTGATTGGGCCACCAGGTCGGGCCCAGATGTGCTAGGTTGTGCCGTGCCTTGGGAGGCATGTGGGCCATGCCATGGGCCATGATCCGCCTTCCTTGGACAAGGTAGTCAACGCGGCTCGGCTCAGTTTACACCTCTCTACTAATGGATCAGCGGGGGTATTTGAAAATGAGGGGAACATGGATAGGGCTACGGGGCTCGGCTCAGTTTTCACCTCTACTCATGGATCATGTTTAATGGGCAACTCTTTTTCTTGATCATAAGTGGACTAGGTTGGGTTCATCGCACCTCCATCACAAAAGATAGCGAGGGCTCAGCCTTCCAAAACCATTAAAATTTTAGGCCATGGATCAAGGGGTTCAGATGATCCAACAGACTTGAAGCTCGCACATGTGGGTCCCATCTAGGTCTTTCAAACCCCCGTGATCATCTTTGCCTCAGGTGGGCCCTGCAAGCGAGTGCGCATGGATGTCCATGAGAGACATCCGCTCCAGAACACAGCCCAAATAATCCAAACTGACATCTAAATATCAAAGAAATCTGATACAACAAAAATACATTCTTATTACGAATTCAAGCCTAATAGATCCACCATCATATACTATGGATCTGCTGATCCCAGTGAAGAAAACATGAATCCTTACTGTTCCATAAAACAAGAAGATATAAAAAGCTTCTAAATCATTCATGGGCTACTACAACGACCTGTTTCCCAATGTTTTTCCCAGTGAAGAGTCTTATGAGTGCTGAGGGAGCATTTGCCAGGCCTTCAATTGTGTCTTCTATGTAGACAATCTTCCCTTCCTTAATATACGGCAGGACCCACTGCTGGAACTTAGGATACATGTGGTAGTAATCAAATACCAGGAATCCTTCCATTCGTATGCGCTTTGTAACGAGACAGAACAAATTGTGTATGCCTTCAGGTTTATCGAGGTTGTACTGAGAGATCATCCCACAGACGGCAATGCGACCATGGAGTCTCATGTTCAGGAGAACGGCGTCCAGCATTGAACCACCTACATTCTCAAAGTAGATGTCGATGCCTTCAGGAAAATACCTGACCATAGTGCAGGATACCGCAAAGCAAAATGCGTTAGTAGACTACATAGTTTGATATTGCAACATTGATGCAATGGTAGTGATTTAGCAAATACTGGTACCTTTTTAAAGCTGCATTCAAGTCCTGTTCTTCTTTATAGTTGAAAGCTTCGTCGAACCCAAATTTATTTTTCAATAGATCAATCTGAACGACGATGGTGTAAGTGATTTTTCTCCACAAACAAAATCGCATCACAACTTAGTCTGGCATCTTACCAGTGCATATTGTGAGCTTTAGTTACCTAAAGAAGGAAAAAACCATTTCTCCAATTTAAATGAATTTTATTCGTATTACCTTTTCATGCTAAACTGTGTTAGACAGTCACCACCCAGTGTACATATCTTGGTTAAGTAGCAACTAAGGACTTACGTATTTAACATGCAATTTTGTATTATAATGTTTTCTATTATTTCGCATCTTCTAGTCCTTCCTGCTATTAAGAGAAGATCACAACAAGGAAATCACCTTTTGTTTGGATCCAGCACTTCCAACAACATAGCAACCCATCAACTTGGCAAATTGCCCAACAAGCTGGCCAACTGCACCAGATGCCGCAGAAATGAAGACATACTCGCCTTTCTTCGGGGAGCAAACCTCATAAAATCCGGCATAAGCTGTAAGGCCAGGCATACCTACAAATCATGTATTGCAGTTAGATGGAATACTAGACAATTTGAATATTTTGAAAGAATCCATTAGTCCTTTTTGCATAAAATGTAGGGGGATCCTTTCAAGAATTGAACTACAAAGTTTTCAGGACAGTGATCAAAACCTAATTGGCTGAGTCAACTCATAACCGTTTTGAGTTCTGAACAAGTCAGAGTCAACCCAAGTTGGCCAAAGGCCCAAAACTTGTTAGGATAAAGTCTTTCTTTAAGAACTCAGTTCCTGGCTGATCCAGATGGGTTGGATGGTTAAACCGGAGGTTTCAAACTATGGGATGTTATGAGACATTATGGTTCCATGTTATGAAAAGGTTAGCATAAATCTCCAGAAATCCCAGTCATATAACATGAGAGAACTAGGAATCCAATCCTGGAGTTAATCTGCAATTGGTTCCCACCCATTTTCTGAGCCCAGAAAATTCTTTCTAAATTACAGGAAATCTGCACTCACAATAATTAACACAAATCTCATTTCAGGAAAAGAATCTCTCTTAGTCTGATAGACAAAGAGCCAAATAGTAGCCTTAGACGAGGATTAAACATGAAGGATCTACAGAGATAAAGGAATGAGACCGAATGTGTCAAGTTGTGCACTCCTTTGTCTCACAGGACTAAACAAGGAAGGAGAATATGGCTTGAAGTATGTAGTTTATATTAGCTGCTAACAGAGTTTTAGATATATATACAATCGCTACAACCCTGTAAACATTCTTGAAAGCCTTACCAAGGAGGCCAGTATAATAAGAAAGAGGCAAGTCGGTGTGGGTGATTTTAAACATTGTCTCTGGCGCGGGTATCAGACTGTACTCTTCCCATCGAGTGCTTCCCCACACCAAGTCGCCTTCCTTGAAGCCTGGATGCCCGGAATCTAAAACTTTTGCAACACCGAAGCCAACAATTGGCTGCACAATGACATAAAAAAAAGGGACTTCAGGACATAGTACATGAGGGAAATAGCAAGAACCACAACAATGAAAGAGATAACTTGGATTTAGGTAAACCCTTTTGCATCCACTAGGACCAGGGTCAGATCTAGGGGCTTTTCCAAGCATAGAATGACTATTTAAAAGCTTGAAAAGAAAAAAAAAAAAAAAGAAATACAGAATCTGTGTTGTCTTCTTTTGCTTGTGTGTTTCATGTTCTTTTCTCCCCCCCAAATCCTGACTGAGACAGCCTGACTTTTGATTAGCTAATAGAACATGGGAATGTCTCCTTAGTATGAGTTAAAACACAATTGATTATATGGCACATTAACAACCACTGATCCAGACCATCAAGCTAGATGGCCCAACTTGAATTGTACATGTCTCAGAATGGGCTCTGAGAAGACAATCCTGATCACAGACAATTGTTACTGTTGTGATTTTTTTTGTCAAAACCAGTTTCAATGCCATATGTGCTGCTAAAAGGGGCCCACTTAGTAACTATCAGGATGAATGAAGGTAAGGCCTACCTGCAAAGCAAGACAAGCAATGATGTTCAGACACCCGATGGAGGGACACGGAGTTTTACAAATAAAAAATGAAATATTGAATGCATTAAGTTAACTACTTT
This sequence comes from Umbellularia californica, assembly GCA_028538565.1. Lineage (NCBI taxonomy): Eukaryota > Viridiplantae > Streptophyta > Magnoliopsida > Laurales > Lauraceae > Umbellularia > Umbellularia californica. The sequence goes on from JAPQWN010000009.1 coordinate 46,181,187, forward strand.
AATGCAATATGTGCTGCGAAAAGTGGCCACTTAGTGACTCTCAAGATGCTTGAATGTAAGACCTACTTTTAAAGTAAGACAGACTATGATGCCGAGACATGAGATGGAGAGACATGGATTTTACACATAAAAAATAAAGGATCAAATATAGTAACTATTTTGAAGTATCAGAGTATCACAGAGAACAGGACTCAAAATCACATTATGATGCAATGAACTTTTTGGGATTGTTCTTCTATGATTTAAGAGCAGAGCAATAGAACTCCATGTCAAAAACATCATGGACAATCTGATTATCACTCTAGTCTAGACGGTCCACTTGAAGCTTTGGATGATACTGGTTCTGAAACCATGTTTGAAAACCATGATAACCCTCCAAACAATCCCAACCTTTTGATTGATTATCAGTTAAAATTATATAACGACAAATGCCAAGTGCCTGTTTGTTTGCATTAAAATGCATAGGTATTGAATAAATAGGAATTCATGGGAAAATCAACTCTACCAAAGGATTATTAAAGACGCAAGGGGCCAAGGATATGGAGCAGAAAATTAAATAGGACCATCACTATGTATTGAATTACCAAGGTAATGGCTGGATATTCATTTCCCATCTTCTTTTGATTGTATTTGCCTAAAATAAAAGGTAATTTTGCGCTATTTTTTGAAAATCCAAACTTCATTTTTTAATCACTTCAGGTATAAATCCCCCGTTTTCTAATGCAAAATAACAGTCCCAAAACATCCAAATCTTAAGCCGTTTCCAAAATTAAAAATAATATTCTCATGTAGTCAGAACTGAGAACCATATTGAAAACAGAGAATCAACTAGTTTGACATATCCTAGTCCACAATTACCTAGATCCAACTCACTGATATCACAATTCCTTCTCCCTGATCCACCAGCAGCCTCTAACAGTGTGTTTGGTGATTTCCCCTTCCATCTCTTGATCACAGGCCCAAACTTTCTTAAAAGCAAACCATCAAAATCAATACTTACTACCTCCCCTTAAAAATCCCAACTGATCAAAATGAGTTGATTATATGTTCAAGATCAAAAAAAAAAAAAAAAAAAAAAAAAAGAATCAAGCTTGTAATAAAATCATTCCTCAAGCAAACATAAGATACAGGAGCACCAATTAAAGTAGTGCTCTTGATGCATATCCTCATCCCAGATTGCAAAGCCCCAGATAACGAAAAACATAAGAAATACAAAAAGGGTAACTTTCTAACTATTAAAGTATTCATGACTCTAAGAAGCAAAATATCAATTTGGATGCTGACAGTTTTCTGCACCTTCATTTTCACCTCATCCGAACAGATATTGAAAAGAGAGAGAGTACCGATCCAGGAGTGAAGGAATCGACATAGGAAGGCCCGTCGAGCTTTGCCATTCGATTTCTCATGTAGGGGTCGCAGGAGAGATAGAGATTCTTCACTAACATCGCCTTCGATCCTTCTTCAGCCTTCAAGCGTATCGTGCCAGTTTTATGAACCATATCGGACTCTTTGGGAAAACCCGTTATATAATCTCGAAACAGAATCTGCTTGTTGCTCACTTCTTCTCCTCCCCCTGACATTTTTCTTTCCAGTCTCTCTCTCTCTCTCTCTCTCTCTCTCTCTGCGTTTAGAGGCGGAAACAGAGCTTTTGATAGCAGATTGTGGTTTGCGTGGAAAACGTAGGAATTGTCATTGCCTGCTTTTTGAAGGAGAACAGGGCAAAAGATACACGCCACTCATTTTCATATTTACCACAAACATTTACATGGGTATAGCTGAGAAATCTTTTTTCACAACATTGGATGTGATTTGATGGAAATTCCTGGAACTTCGAATTTACTGTATCTTTTTTATTTTTTTCTACCGTAACGGTGTTCCTAATCTTTTGGGCTGGAATATTCATGACTGGACTATTCCCTCCTAGCCAGAGAGCAGCCGTGTAAAACCCATGTGGCCCCTAGGTGGTAGCACAAGTAGACACAACCTTTAGTTCCTAAAGAAGGGGGAGTCGGGGTGCGATACCAAGACCACTAGCTCCAGAAGATGGAGGAACCGTGGTCTTGACCACTCGGCCAACCTCTTGGGGTTAAATTTATTGTATCTAACTTTTAAAAAAAATAAAATTAGGTAGAAATACATTTGTTAGATTTTCGAGAAGTACAATTTGATAAAAAAAATAAAAAAATAAAAAAAAGGGACCTTGAAAATGCAACTTGGGATTAGAAACCAAAATCTATATTTTGATGCAAGATTGGTGATCGTAGAAGGCTTCCAGCAACGGGCTGTGGTAATGTCCTCCTTCGTATAAAGAAAGGAGACCAAAAGAGAATCTCTAATGTCTTATATGTGCCATGTTTAAATCATAATCTTCTTAGTGTTGGACAGCTTCTTCGCAAAGGGCATGATGTTCATTTCAAGGGTGATCATTGTATAATTAGAGATAAGAACAATTCTCTAATTACAAAGGTATGCATGTCTCCAAATAATATGTTTGGTTTGAACATTCAATATGAATCTTTGCCATGTTTTAGTGCATTCATGAAAAACAGATCATGGCTATGGCATCTCCGTGTTGGTCACTTAAGTTTCAATTCATTATATTTGATGTGTAAAAAGCATATAGTGAGAGGCATGCCCAATATAGATCGTCAAGACCAAGTTTGTGAAGGATGTACACTTGGAAAGCATCATAGAGACCTTTTTCCCACTGGAAAAGCTTGGAGAGCATCAAGTCCACTTCAATTAGTGCACTCAGATTTGTGTGGGCTTATGAACACAACTTCAAATGGGGGTAATCGCTACTTTCTCACTTCCATTGATGATTGTAGCAGAAAAACATGGGTGTATTTTTTAAAAGAAAAATCTGAAGTGTTTGGCCATTTCAAAACTTTCAAGGCCATGGTTGAAAAGCAAAGTGGTTTTATGTTGAAAACTTTGCGTTCTGATCGTGGTGATGAGTACGTATCAAATGAGTTTCAAGAACTCTTGAAAGAAAATGGGATTAAGCATCAACTCACCACTCGCTACACACCCTAGCAAAATGGGGATGCGGAAAGGAAAAACCAAACAATCATGGATATAACAAGAAGTATGTTGAAAGCCAAAAGGATGCCTAATTCATTTTGAACAGAAGCAGTAGCATGTGCTGTCTATCTTCTTAATTGTCTACAGTCAAGATATGACCCCTCAAGAAGCTTGGAGTGGTCATAAGCCTTGTGTTAGTCATTTGAGAATATTCGGTAGCATTGCTTATTCACATGTACTGGATTAAAAAAGAAGAAAATTGAATGACAAATCGGAGAAATGCATCTTCGTTGGCTACAGTGAAAAATCCAAAGCATACAAGTTGTTGAATCCATGGACTAACAAAATCATTGTTAGTAGAGATGTAAAATTCAATGAAGAATAGTCATGGAAGTGGAATGAAAATGAGAAGAAACAAAACTCCATCTTGCTTGATGAAGAATTAGAAGAACAAAATGATGAAGTTGCAAGCTCTCCATCATCATCAAGGGAGAATTCGGATCAAAATGATGAGCATGAAAAAGAACCTACACCAAGAAGATCTAGTCGGTCACATCAACCATCAACACGGAATCCATCTAGTGATCATGTTATGATTACTAATGGTGGAATGAGTTTTAATTGCTTTGTTTGTAGATGCCAATCCGGTTACTTTTCAAGAAGCCTCTAAAGATCAAAGGTGGATTAAAGCTATGGATCAAGAGATTGAAGCTATTGAAAGAAATGATACTTGGGAGTTGGTGGAACTTCCAAAAGGAAAGAACACAATTGGAGTAAAATGGGTGTACAAGACCAAGTTAAATGCAAGAGATGAAGTTGAAAAATGCAAAACTTGCTTAGTAGCCAAGGGCTATAAGCAAAAGCAAGGAGTTGACTATGATGAAGTCTTTGCTCCAGTTGCACGTCTAGACACCATTCGTTTGGTGTTGGCTCTTGCGGCTCAAAATCAATGGAAAGTCTTCCAAATGAACGTGAAATCAGCATTTTTGAATGGCACCCTAGAAGAAGAGGTGTATGTTGATCAACCTCCTAGCTACGAGAAAAAGCATGAAGAGATGAAAGTATGCAGGTTGAAAAACGGCTTTATATAGCTTAAAGCAAGCACGAAGGACACGATACAAAAAGATTGATGCATATTTTGAAGAAAGTGGTTTTCACAAGTCACCTAATGATCAGTACACTCTCTATGTCAAGAAAAGCCATCAAGGTGAGATTCTCATTGCTTGCTTATATATGGATGACTTGATTTTTACCTGGAGTAGTGTTGAAATGTTTGGAGATTTCAAAATGGCCATGATGCATAAATTTGAGATGACGTATATGGGTTTTTACTTCATTTTTTTCTGGGAATTGAAGTAAATTAAAATGATGATAGGATTTTCATTTCTCAAAATTAAGAAATATGCTAAAGAATTGTTCAAAAAGTTTTAGATAGAAGATGCAAAACCTATTAGTACTCATATGGAAGTTGGCTTGAAATTAAGCAAATTTGGTGGATAGAAGGCGGTGGATCCAACTCTTTATCAAAGTCTTGTTGGAGGTTTAATGTACTTAACAACAACAAGACTGGATCTCACATACGCGGTAAGTATGCTTAGTCGCTTTATGGAATTTCCAAGAGATGCTCATTGGGAAGTTGGAAAAAGAATTTTAAGATATGTGAAAAGAAGTCGAAGTCATGGCCTCCACTATTACAAAACTCAAAATCCAATTTTGGTTGTTTTTTGTGATAGTGATTAGGCTGGAAGTGCTGATGACTGTAAGAATACTTCAATGTATGCTTTCAATATTGGTTCTAGTGCAGTTTCATGGTCTTCAAAGAAGTAACCTGTTGCGGCCCTCTCAACAACTGAACTAGAATATATTGCTCTTGCTGCCACCGGTTATCAAGATAGGTGGTTAAGGTGGATTTTGGAGGAGTTAAATCATGAGCAAGAAGGAGCTATAAAACTGTTTTGTGATAATAAATCAGCCATATCTCTGTCAAAGAATCCAATGATTCATGGCAAAAGCAAGGACATAAAGATCAAGTATCATTTCATTCGAGAATTGGTGAAGGACAAAGAAATTGAAGCTAACTATTGTAAATCTCAAGACCAAGTGGAAGATTTGTTCACCAAGCCTTAGAAAATGGATTTGTTCATCAAAATGAAGACCTTACTTGGAGTAAGAGAAATCTAGCTTAAGGGCCGGGGCTGTTAGAAGTAAGCTAGATTTCATGTTTTGTTCATTGCTCAATGCAGTTGGTTCACTGCCCAATGCACATGTAGGAATTTAATATTGCTCACTCGCACTGCTCTATGCAAACATGTCTCTTGGCTCTATGTAGCATCATTTTATCTTGGGCATTCTATGTGTCTTTTGGTTTATTCATGTATTTTCATTATTAACTTGTTGCTTAGGAAGTTGTAAAGGATTAATTATTGTTCAATACTGTTTTAGAAGTGAAGTCTATAAGCAGAGTCATGTATTCTCTTTCATATGAAGAAGTCAGAGTGAAATCTTAACGTCCCATACTTGGTCTATCCACTAGTCTTCTTTTTTGTTATTTTAAAATCAAGAGGACAAGTTTCTTTTCTGGAATCTCCATATTACATTTTTATTGAGAGAAAGAAGTTTCAGTAGAGCAATTTATGTTCTCAGTGTAATTTCAGTATTTCGTTCTGTCAACCTTAGTACACAGAACCTAAACCTGAGTATTTGTTGAAGGCAACTTTAGTATACACAGAATATGAACTACAGTTCCGGCAAAACTGTAGCGGAGCATTCCATCAACGGGTTCATCAATGATGACTTTTCTTTTATATTCAAGTTAATTTTGCATCCATCATCATTCAACAAGTATGGGATTCTTCATGATTTTCTCTACTTTTCAATGATTTAACTTTTCCCACCTCAAACTTTATTAGATAATGGTCCCACTTGGGATCCACAATTATGCTTGCAACTGATTACGCTGAAGCCACTTGTAACATGTAAGATTGCATGTTAAAGTCCATTTGGCATCATTCTCAAAATGAAACATGTTGAGAGTTAGCAAGGAAAAACTTATTTGGCAAGCATTTTGTGAGAGAAAATCTAGAGAGATAGAGAGGAGGGAGATAGACGGGGAGAGATTTCATGAATATGCAGAATGAGAGAGAAAATGCATGTAAAAAAAGTTTTTATTCTTCATTCTTCGAATGAAACATTTTTAGACTGATGCCGAACATGCCCTTATATATCACAATACATTCTACTCTGTTCATTCATTCCTATGTTGAGGTGGGGCCCAAATGTTTGGCCATGCTTGTCAATTAAAGTGGGTCCATATTGTTGTGCTAAGGGGAATGAAAAAGATGAATGGACAATTGTTTCTTTTGGTGCACGCCCGTAGGCACACTCGCGAACCTCATAAATTTAAAGAAGCAAAAGAACCCAATATCCCCACCCCCAAACCCTCGTCAATCCCTCTTCTAAAGCCTTGGTTAAAAAGATGCCTGTAGATTCTTCCACCCAAACTCTCCTAGCCCACTCTTACCCAAACTCTCCTATCCTACTCTCAAAAGATAGTGCCACTTCATCGTGCTTCCATTAAAGGCCAAGATTCTATAAAAGATTTAAGACCTCTCTCTCTCTCTCTCTTTCTCACTCACACACACTTAAGTTTCCCATATAACTTTTACTATATAAGAACTAATTTACCCATGTAACTTTTCTTCTCATCTATCACCTAAAATCTTGCACTTTCTTATAAAATCTCCTTGAAATTTGTAAAAGGAAAATCAACTTTTGGGATAACTTTTCCATGCCCGAGAACCATCCTTTGGCTCTACTCCAACAAGTTCTGACACCCTTCCTACCCACCAAAAACCTTTGCTTGACCGCTATTTAGAATTAATCCAAACATGGTCTTAAAGAATAAGACCACAACTTAGAGGTCTATGGTTCAAAAAGGCAAGGGAGTATAGCAGACCCCAAACGGGAACAAGGGAATATATGTATGGGGCTTGGAAGACCACAGTTAATATAAAACATAACAGATATAAGCTGTAAATGCATGAAAAATCTTTTTTAAGTGTTAATCTAGAGGGCAGATATGATATAGATATACAGACAGTTTTTGTTCAAAAGTTCCTTGGGACTACCATGCATGTATCTTTGTCAATCCACAATAAAACTTTACAATAGTGAAGCACACCACCTGATTTTATTCAATGCAATCTTTATAGATACCTAGAAATATGTTAACAACCTCTACATAACATGTGTATATACTTATGATCTCTAACCCACAAATGATGTCACTACACCATTCCCCATCACACAAAGAACATACAGGCAAATGACAAAAAAGGATTATAGTTGGTTGTGTAATTCTGCATCTCGTAAAAGGTTTTAAGGCCGTGAACAGAACCTCATGCCATTTTAAAACGCACAAGGAACGCTGAGATCCAGGACAATGCAAATAGCAAGTCCTCAAAGACTACCTGCTTTGCTTGCAGGGCCTTAGTTACTACCTGAAAATTCTACTCTTCACTAATGCCATTATTTAAAAATTTGGATGCTTGACTAGACTCAGCTCAGAAAGATGCCGGGCCAAGTTCACTTGACACTCACCATAGTCTTGCATTAGTTAAGAAGTCAAAGCTCAATCTTAACTCTAAAGATTAAATTTAAAAAAAAATCCTCCCATAATTTTTGTTGGAGTTCTGAATCTGAGTCTTGGCTAAGTCAGCGAAGACTTGAATCATTATAAAAAATCTAACTACAACAAAAGAATCCCTCTGGTCCTGAAAGCAGGGAACACATACAGCTTTAATCTAGGCTTTAACATGAAGGATCTACCAAAGCAGAGTATGAAATGAGAAGATAATGTTTCAAGTAACACCAAAGTTATAACTAATCCTCACAAAAGAACATGGGAGAAAGAATATTGTTGGAATATATAATTTATGTATGTGTTAGAGTTTCAGATATATATTCAATGGCTACATTCCTGGATACGTTCTTGAATCTGGATAGACTTACCAAGGAGTCCGGTGTAGTAAGATAGAGGAACATAAGTGTATGTGATTTTAAATAGGATCTCTGGTGTAGATATCTGACCGAACTCTTCCCATCCAAGTCTCCTGCCTTGAAGTTTGGATGCCCCGAATCCAAAACTTTCGCCACAAGAAAGCCAAGGATCGGCTACAAAATAACATGAAAGCCACTAAAAATGAGTTCAAGACATAGCACATAAGGAGAAAAACGAGTTAAAACAATCAAACTCAAAACTAGGATGTTAGCTCCTTTAGCATTGACTATAGACTGTGTCATATTCAGGGAGTTTCAGGTATAAGATGAGTTCTCGAAACCCTGAAAAAAAAAAAAAAAAAACAGAATCTGGTTTTTCTTGCTTTTCCTCTTTCAATCGTATTTTTATCTTTTTCCCCTTTAATCTTCACCGAGACAGATACTGATATAACTACAAGGACTAGGTCATACAATGTGCATATATGGTCATCTTATAAGGCAATCATCATCACTGTCAAATCCTTGTCCCATTGAGGTCTACTATGTAAATTTTGTTTTGCCATTCCAGTCGATCCTCGGCCAAATCTCAAATACATTGCACTTCTTCTATCCTTCCAACTTCCAATATCCATGTCCTCTTTGGCATACTCCTTTTGCTTGAGGGGCCATCAACCTAGATAGAAAAAGTTTTAGCACTGTTTTCGAATACATTAGACATGCTCATTCCATCTCACATGAGTATCTTTTACTGTTACTAGTTTCAATGCCGTGGACAATTTAAGAAAGGGCTTACTCAAAATGACATTATGATGTGATGAGCCACTTAGAATTACTCTGCTCAGCCCATTTGAATCTTCATAGAACAAATGCACATAAATTGGGTTACGAACAAGGGTTCACGTGCTGAGATACCGTGAGTTAACAGTGAAGTGAGTTTTTATCCTGTCATATTGCAATCATACTATATTAAAGCCGTGGATTTTTTAAAGTGATTTCTACCTTAACACAGGCAGAAGTCCCGCTTACTAAATCTCGATTGGGTATCAAACTAATGTGATTAAACTAGTAATTAACCCTAATTCCAAGTTAACAAAACAATCAATCCACAAATAGAGAAAGACACGAGAATTATACGTGGAAAACCCTAAAAGGGAGAAAAACCACGACCTTATCGTCTAAGCCAATAGACAACCAAGCACTATGTAAATCTGAAGAATACAAGACACTTACTACCCTTTTCCCAGTTGTTGACTCAACCTAAGGACTGCCTCAGATCTTGCTGATATCACGTCACAAATCTTCACCGCGCTTGAGCAGAACCGCCTTCAAGAAGGGGATGGAATCTTGACCCAAAACTCTGAATCTTCAGCACAGCAGCAGCTTGAAGTCTTGGGGGGAAATAGGATGGATCTCTCAAACTCTCTATCTCAAGGATTTAATTTTAATCAGCGTATCTAATATGTTGAGAGGGGAAGCCTTTAAATAGTCTCCAATTCGTGTATGAAAGGCTCAAGGAATAGAAAGTTGCATCTTAATAGAATTAGAAACAGCAGTTCAATTAGAATGGACAGTCCATGGTTCGCTCGAGCGACTGTACAAGTTCGCTCGAGCGAACTGCTCACTGGAAGCGCAGGCAGCTAACTGTCTTCTGGTCGCTTGAGCGATCTCTGGTTCGCTCGAGCGATCAACTCTCTGTCTTTAAATGTTCAAGACAGAACTTTAATGGGTCGAGCGCACTTCATATTGGGTCGAGCGATGATACCTCTGTAATGGGTTCGCTCGAGCGACCCATAGAAACCTCCAATTCTTCGAAACTTTATTTCTTTTTGGAAACAGATCTTTAGCAGTCCGACCACTAGTAGAAATACAATATAAGGAACCCCAATTTTGTCCGGACTCTATGAATTAGCCAACTTAAATCCTAACAATTTTGAAGCTAATTCTTACTGTAACTTTGGATTTAGACCGGGAGTTATATCCATTCTCTACAAGTCACCTTCTTCCCTCACAACATGAATCGAATCAAGTTTTCTTCTTACTTTTCACTCTTACACAAAAACCTTCATTTCTATTATGAATCTCATATGCCTTTCTTTATCCATTTTCCTCTCTTTTTTTCTATCCCACTTCTCATAGCTGACTCCATGCAATCTTGGATTGAGAAAAAAGGTAATGTCGTCTTCTTTTAATCTTTTTATAGAATTTTAAGCTCTATATCAACAGCAAATCATTATCCGTAGTGTGATCTGAATTTCTTTACAATGGACCAAAGAACATATTTTCGCAGTTATTGGTGAATATAACCATGCTTTGGCATGGGTTGTTGTGCTAGTTACATATTAACAGCAATCTACTGAAGGCTCAAACTGAGGGTGGGCCCACCAAGTTACAAGGATCTAAATGGATCTCTACGATCAAAATTCAATGAAATTTATCTCCATGTCTGGATATCATGAATGATATGATCATCAATCTAGAATGACCACTTGGTATGCCCCACCTAGAATTTTCCAAGAATCAGACCACTTGTATCTGGTCTGCAGATCCTAACCCTCTGATCTTTGCTGCTTAGACATCGATTATAGATTATTGGCAAAAATCATTCTCCTTTTGACCTTTTCGGGTAATGATTGGACAGCTACTTTTGCATCCATTCTTTGAAAAATGTGTCCACTGAGCAAAACAGGTCCTACATCACGTTTAGCACAATCCAAACGGGTGCCTCAATAAAAAATAAAAAATAAAAAGAGTTCCTATCAACTAAAATATCCATAAAATATCCCAAACATGTAAAGGCCCATCTATGCGGGAATAAAAATATTTAATATTTGATGCATCCGCTTTACATAAGAAAAACACACAAAGATGGGCTAAATTTTTCACATTCTTCGAAAAGCCTTCTCCACAGGGGTAGGAGATTTTTTGGTCCAGCTGCTCTTGGACTTGACATTCACTTATCAATGGTTGAAGTTTAACAAATTATCGTGGAGCTAATTGAAAAGCTCCACAAAGACTTTTTATACTTCAACCATTGACGAGTAATACTTTTTTATCAGTAACGATAAATTATATTGAAAGAGAAATCGATATAAAAAGAGCCTACTAAACAAACAAAAAAGAGCACAATGGTAAAAAAAAAAATATACTACAAAAAGAAAAAGCAAAAAACAAAGAAAAACAGATACAAGAAGCCTACTAAACAAACAAAAAAAGAGCACAATGCTATAAAAGAATCATACTACAAAAAGAAAAAGCAAAAAAACATCACATAGTGAAAGCCAATATAAACACAGTTTTATAGTCAAAACCTCAAATATGCATTCTATTGAGGAAAAAATTTTATTTTCTGCTGAAGAACACAAACGTGACAAAAAAAGATAAGCAAAACTTGGAAAGAGATAGAGAGAGAGAGAGAGAGAGAGAGCATATACAGATCCAGGAGTGAAAGGATCGATGTAGGGAGGAGCGTCGTCGTGCTTGGTCATTCGACCTCTCATGTAGGGATCGCAGGAGAGGTAGAGATTCTTCATAACCACAGCCTTCAATCCTTCTAGAACCTTCAACCGTATCGTGCTGTTTTTATGAACCATGTCGGACTGTTTTGGAGATCCCGTTACCTAACCTCGAAACAGAATCTGCTTATTGCTCACTTCTTCTCCTTCTTTCGACATCTTCATCTCTCTTTCTCTCCCTCTCAAGTGTGAAGATGTTGTTTATCACAAAGAATTCAGTATTTTTAGTGCCTTCTGGAGATGGAAATCCTACCCCCCAAGTTTTGAGGTTAAGAATTGGATATCAAGAGACAAGAGGGAATAGAAGTGCATTAACCCACCCACCCTTTGATGTCTAAATCTCTTGACCCACTTTATCACTAGGAGACCTTTGTTGTGTAACTTAATTCCCTATTTTTTGGCATATGGAAATGAATGGGTAGCTTGTGCGGCTGCTTTTCATAGGAAAAATATAGTGTGAAAAGTGAAAATAAGTTTTTACAGCATTGCATGGACATTTTTCTACAACAAAAGGCAAGAAAATGACCTGGCTTTTCCACGATTGCACGGAATACTATTTCCAATGGGGGAGGTTGGACTTCGCTTTCCATGAAACATGATAAGGGTTGTCTATGAATGAGTTTCTTGGAGCGCTATACAAATGTGCCCTAATAGATGTCACCTTTAACATTCATAGAATTTGACTATCCTTACTTGTTTTTCATTAGAATGACCTTTTGTGATCATTTTTAATATTTAGCATTGTTTCTTTAATTTAAACCGTTTTTGGAAATGCATCCCTTACACTAGAATTTGTAATTTTAAAAATAGTTAAAAATGAGGAAATAGAGGTAAATATTCAAAACTAATTACCAAATGTTTTCCCCTGAGAAGGAAAATAAATAAAGTAAAATGAGAAATGAATACCTAGCCATTGCCCTAACCATTCAAATCAATAAAGGTCCCATTTGCATCCGTTCTTGGTTATATTATATTAAAGTCAAAGCTTTTGGAGTTAATTTTGACCGGAAGTTTTTTTTCCCATGTTCTACAAATCACTCACTTTCTCCTCCTACTTTCAATATGTAATTTTATTGTAACCACTCAAGTTTTATTTCCACTTTTCCCTCTCTGCACCAACTTCATTTCCATCTGAAATCTATTTCTCTTCTTTTCTTCCTTTTCCACTTCTCATAGACCATTTTCACTCTATGGACTATTGGATCGAGAAAAGAGGTGCTCTCATAATCTTCTATTCTTTTATTCTCTTTTTTAAAAAATTATGCTACACCTCTCATCTCTTTTATAATAGCCCTTCTTTAGTGCCCATTTAACATGAAAACAATTGGGCCCTAAGTTAAACTCTAATGTTGTAACTTACAAGGGTTGTGCCCTCGCTGGATTTTGGACATGCAAAATAAAGTGAACCCGTTATATCCCAATTTGAGCCAATTCATCTGAGTCAAATCGGTTTTGAAACTAAGGCTAGTATGGAAATATTAGGTTCCCATCCCATGATAAACAAAAAATGGGGAATTCGGCGGTAGGTCCTATACCTTTATCTTTGTGGCCTTAGGTCCACAACCTTTTATTAGTATGGGAGTTCTTTTTTTCAAATTTCAACACCTAAAATGTCCAAGTTACCCTCTCTTTAAAAGTTCTTATTTATTTTAAGATAAACTATATTTCATGAATGGTGGGATATGCCATTAATAACGGTAAACTGCCATTTAATTGGCCATGATTAATGGATATATCTTTTAATGGGATTTCCATTAATCATGGACACATAAGCATAGACAAAATTCAAAAAAAAAAAAAAAAAAAAAGGAGAAGATTTACTTGTTTGAGAAGGAGAAAATCACGAAGTACTTTTGAGAAAGAGAAAATCACAAAAATTGCAATGTTGTCTAGGGACATGCCAAAACTAAGATAAATTTCCAAAAATGCAGATAAATATGCCAAAATTTAGATAAACTTATCAGAATTTTTAATTATGCTAAACAAATCAATTTTCTCAAGATAAATTTTATATCTAGGTTTAGATATAAAGTTATCTGAATTCATAAAGTGATATGAGTTTTGCATGAAAACTCAGATAACTTCTAAAATTCAGATAGTTTCCATCTGAATTCAGATAAAGTTATCTGAGTTTGATGCAATATCTCAGTTATCTGAATTAATCATCTTATCAAACTCTGTTAATTTTATTTGAGGAACGCATTATTCACCTTGCTAAGCAATGAATCCGGAGAAACAAAAAAGGAAGTGAAGAGTGGAGAAAGTGAAGCCGGAGAAAAAGCTTTACCAAAAAAAGAAGTCGGAGACTCAGAGATGTTGCTCGAAGCCATGTCTGATGATGCAGAGATGTTGCGTGAAGATGCTGGATCATCCTCGTGAAGATGTTGCTTGAAGCCATGCCTAATGAAGCTGAGACGAAACATCTGGTAGACTTCGACATGGGAGCTGTACTTTGAGACGGAATTCCCTTCAATTTGAATTTAGAATTTTGTTGGAAAATAGAGTGATAATTTTGCTAATTAATATGATTGAGCTGAAAACTAGGAGGAAAATATGGGATATGATCTTCTTGGCAATTAAGGGGCAAATTAGTCATAAAAAATGAAATTGGCCTCATTAAGGACCTCCAGCTAGAATATTTCCAGCTACAAGGGACTAAAGGAATTAGTGCAAAATAGCTTGTATTGCGCCTTTGTTTTATGAGACTCTAGGAACTTCTCGCTAATTATTCCAAAAAAAATACTTCACTATAAAAGACTACATTTCAAATCTAAGGGCCTCTTTGTTTGCATTGTAATACGTAAGAATTTAATACGTATGATTCATAGAAGGAGTAGTTAAAATTGGAGATCAAAGGTGAATTTAAAAAATGAGCATCAAATAATTTTTTCTTCATTCTATTTCCCAAAAAAGAAAGATTATTTGATTCTCATTTTTAAAAATTTACATTTGATCTTCATTTTTACTCACTAAAGTATGAATTCTATGTACTATCTTACAAACAAATATTACCTATCTTTTTCCTCCCATTTTACAACAAGAAAAGCTTGGAGGGATAACTACATTGGAGAAATTGGACAAATGAAAAAAAAAAAAAAATTCTAAGTACATTAGATCCGTAGATGAGACCATAGTGTGGGCATTGGTAAATTGAAATTTAAGAACTTATTTGTAGCTCTATGTTTTTTAATAACATCCCTAAGATAAGCAAGAACTTCTTGGAACTGCAATATCCTAATAGCTTCTACCCTAACTTCATACTTTTTTTTTTTTTTTGGCTTAATGGCAAAATGTGTATTAAGAAAAAAGGAAGAAGTTTACATAGGCATGATAAAGCCTCCAAAAAGAGCCCAAGAATCTCTACGTGTGCTCATAATCTAGCCAAAAAGGAAGAAGATCAAAGGGGAAAACAAAAGTTGAAAGAATTTTGAGAATCTCCGAACAGATTTGAGTTTTATCATTTTAAGTCTGTTTCACCCTCATGCGCTAAGAACTGAACTGAGATTTAGGGGTGTCTTTCATTTTATTGTGTAGCCCATTGTTGGCTTAGGTGTGGCAAAAGTTTTGGATTCGGGGCATTCAGACTTCAAGGCAGGAGACTTGGTGTGGGGTTTCACTGGATGGGAATAGTTCAGTCTGTTATCGGCACCAGAGACCTTATCTAAAGTCACGGACACTGATGTACCTCTTTCTTACTATACTAGACTTCTTGGTAAGGCTTTCAATAATGCATGTAAGGTTAGATACTGAATATAATCAGAAACTTTTACTAGCAATATAAATTACATACTCTTGTCATATTCTCACACACTCACAACTGCGTCCTTAATCAGCTGAGCTACGACCCTTAACTTTATTTTAAACAGTACTGATTGGATTATTTAAAAATCATGGACAAGAACTCTGGTTTATGTTGATTAAATTGCCTATTACTGTAACTGTACCCGTCATCTGTAGGTATGGCTGGCCTTACAACTTATGCTGGATTCTATGAGCTTTGCTCCCCTAAGAAAGGCTAGGGGAATATGTCTTTGTATCAGCGGCATCTGGTGCAGTTGGCCAACTTGTGGGGCAATTCACTAAGTTGATGGGCTGTTATGTTGTCGGAAGTACTGGATCTAGTCAAAAGGTGATTTCCAAGTTGTGATGGGTCCTTCTAATAGCGGAGAATTGGAAAACATGAAAACAAAAAACAACATTATGATTAAATCTCGCATGTAAGCTATATAATTATCCAAGACTGTCTGTTTGCCTGGAATGTAGAGATTGAATAAATAAGAATTCATGGTAAAATGAACTAATCCAAAGACCGATTTTTGAAGAGAGAGGTGAGGGGTGTGGATGCAGCCCTCACTTTTCTAATATTTAAATTACTCGGGTGGTGGCTGGGTATTCATTTTCTACCTCCCCTTCATTAACTTTCTATTAAAGGGCAGATAATTTGATGGTTAGTCATGAAAACTCACCTCTGTTTCTTTAATTGTGACCGTTTTAAGAAATTAAAATCACACAATTCCTATGTATTCAATCTCTTGAAACAAAAAGCTTCTCAGTTTCTTTTTGTTTAACCTGGACATGTACACTGCAAACAAGTATCTGTTTTGTAGAATATGCAACTTATATGTCTTTAGAGTTATATTATAGTTTTGTGAGTCAAAATGAGACAAGCAAAAATGCATTAAGATTGGAGAAGATATTCACCATTTTTTTTTTTGGTCTCTTGGGAACTGATGTTAGAGTTAACCGTATGTGGTCCTAACATACCATGTATTTGTTTTAAAATGGTTATCCTTATCTGTTGGTTCAGTTTGAACAAATCCCATATTTCATGTACGTTTAATTGAGGATAACCCTCGTTCACTAGTTTCAAGGTAATGTTACGCTTATGGATATCCTCGATGGAAAGGGTATCCATTTAGGAATATAAAGGTTGCCTGCGGTCCCCGTCTCTAGCCCCTTATGCAAAAATTAAAAGTTTCCATTGCCGGTTTGGAATGGAATAGAGGCAAAAGATACCGTGGATATAAAGTATTAAACATCTGATCAAGATCCAGAATCCAACACTCAAATCCAGTTCTTCATGGCATCAGGTACGCTTGTGATTAGATTTAATAATTACTGTTAACTATTGATTGCTATTAATTAAATTGTTGATTTTGTAAATCTAGATAGATCCATCATATTTATTCAACATTTGGTATCAGAGCATTTTTCTAGATTTGCAAAATCACCACCTGTGGATCTGATCATTACTATATATATATATATATATATATATATATATATATTGCTCATATGAGAGACATTCTCACCAACTTTATGAGAAATGGGTGGGGGCCCTCACATTTAAGTTGGTGGTCCTTGCATTTAAGTTGGTGAGAGTGGATATGGAAGTGAGGGCCCCCACCCATCTCTCATAAAGTTGGTGAGAGTGTCTTGATAGTCACTAATCCCAAAGATTGGCACATATCCAAATGAACTGAACCGTTGGATCGAGGGTTGAATATTTTTTTGAATATGAAGCCATTAAACTTGTGGGCCACGGATGAAGGGGTTAGGGGCTTGGGTTTGGGGTCAAACTTGATACATGGGGTGGTCTCACATAGATCTTTCCATCCCCCTTGGTCCCATCCCCAAATGGGGCCCACCATTGGGCCCCACAAAAAAGTTCTCACATAATATGTGAGAACTAGTTCTCACTTGAATATTTCCCTATATATATATATATATTATTTTTTTTTTTGGAGATTCAGATCCCATGATCAAATATATATAAAATGTTAGTTCATTTGGTGATTGGGTGTGGATCCATCTTATGGTTCACGCCTTATTTTAAAAAATAAATAAATTATACTCTTCCTCATAACACGATGACTATATATTTTTTTTTTAGCCCTGCTACTTGTCCCGGGACAAATGACCTTTTTGCCCCTCCCATGTGGAGTCGGGACAAGTCCCGGGATTAAATCCCGGGACAAGTAGACTTTTTGTTTTTTTTTTAATCAGATGCTATCTGTAGCTTGATGTTATCTGTATTTCCATATAGAGATAGTCATGATTTTTGAAATAGCCATGGTGCTATCTGTATTTTCACCCAAATCCGATCTCCACCATATAGATCTATTAACACAGCACAAGCCAGTTTTGGCTAGGGCTCATCCTAGCCTAACCCATAAGGACTCCTAAGTTTGGAAACCCTATCAAAGCATATGCTACCAGATTAAGATATGGAGAATCTGGCGATCCAGATTTGGCCATCAAGGGCCACACGTGTAGATCTAGATGGATTTAGTGGATAACTGTTTGACTTGGATCAAAACTCATCCTTCTTGGATGCTGCATTTCTGCAGAAGTGGGCCCGGGAACTTTCCTCAATCTCGAGGCTCCAAGGGCTCATTTCATTGGTTTTTCCCAGATGCAATGTGTTCTACCAGATGTAATGTGTTGCACAATATCGTGCAATGTGCTCATTGTTGATACATGCTGTTGCAAATCTAGGTGTGACTCCCATCAATTGGGTTCATACATTATTGCTTATTTAAAAAAAAAAAAAATGGGACTAATTAATGTTCTCTTTCTTGTTTCCCGAGAGCACTACCACATAATTAAGTGTGGTTCTGGGAATAAATGTTCCGTTGGCCGCCCGCTTGATCTTGACAGATCGATTAAGTGGTCCATGTAAGATTACAATAGGCCCATGTAAGATTAGTGATTACAGTAATGAGCTTTTTCTCATTTAGCTGGTGAAAGATTGGGTCGGTCCTATATGTTCAACCTCGTACTAGGGCCACTTACTTCTCAAGGCCCATTTATATGGGTTTTTTTTTTTTTTTACTAACGGAGGGTTCCCAACCCTTTGGGCTGGACTATTCCCTCCGGGCCCAGAGAGAAGCTGGGTAAAACCCCTTTGGCCCCTAGGTGGTAGCACAAGTGGACTCAACCTTCGATTCCTGAAGAGGGGGGGAACCGGGAGTCGATACCAAGACCTCTAGCTCCGGAAGGAGGAACCGTGGTCCTGACCACTCGGCCAACCCCTTGGGGTTCCATGCCTACAGTTAGACCCACTTCATTCTGTACATAGTTTACATAAGTCATGCCTCTATCTTTCAGACCTATATTGGCTGTCTGTGTTAGAATTAAGATTTGCCCACATTAGCTTTATTCTAATTGATTGCTGACCTGTGTCTTAAGGCATCCTTTCTCATATATATGAAGTTTTAGATCATTTTTTTTTACACCTCCTAGAATAACATCAGATACTGGTTCGGAATATATATATATATATATATATTTATACTTATGACAATTAAAATTTTAGATGGCCACGTATAAAGATTTTCTACTTGAAAATCAAATGATTTGACGGTTTGGTAGCCACCAAAGTGGTTCAAATATTTGATTCTTCGATATAAAGATAGACTTAAAGGCTGCATTACGCAGTTTTAGTGGTATCTAAATTTGCGTTAAAATTTATGAAATGATGAGCGACCTAAAGTAGCCTATCATGTTCCAAATTTATAACGGAATAGGGTGATTACTATGTATATCACAATGGGTTGCTTACAATGCCCAAAGTTGTGTAACTTCTTATTGCGGTGTGTATACTTAAATCAGCCCAATGGTGAATTTTTTATCACCAATGAGCGAATCAATTTGTAAGTTCAATCTCACCCAAAGATGAGATTGTAATGTTACGTTGGAATTGCTCACCGGAGTTCAATCCATAAAAGCTATCTTTTGGGTAACTTCGAATTATAGTAAAATGTGCATACAATAAAGTAACAGCATAAAGAATTAATGTGAGCATAATTTTCTGTTACAGTTTGGAACCCTGCCTCAGTTGCCACCCAACTCTCTTCGATTCCACCACTCTCTGCTGGCAATTTCGCCCAGTAGAAGGATAAAGTCATGCTTACTCTAGGGTGCATGGACATAGCCATAGCCATTCATGATGATGAGCCTCCTAAATCTACAGATACTAGTTCTGAAAAGGTTGTTGAACATTACCAGAAGTGGGAAAAGGCTAATTGGTTAGCCTTGATGATAATCAAGGACTCCATCCCTCATGATCTACGTAGAACATTCTCATCCACTGATAAGGCAAAGGACTACTTGAAGTTATTGGAGGAACAGTTTAAAGCCTCTCCTAAAGCAGTGGTTAACTCACTACTAACCGAGTTGAACTCTACTCGGTATGATGGCTCTAGTGGTGTAAGAGAGGACATAACTAGGATGAGGCACATAGCAAATAAGTTAAATGAAATGAAGATAAATATCAAAGACACTCTTTTGGTCCATACTGTGATGAATTCCCTTCAAGAACCTTTTGAGACTTTTAAACTCAGTTATAACACCAGGAAGGAAGAATGGACCCCAAATGAATTAGTGGCTATGTGTGAGGAAGAGGAAAATCGACAAAAGAGATGCATGCAAGATTGAAAGTGCCCACATTGTTGTTCAGAATAAAATTGTGAATAAGAAGAAAAATGCTCCCGGGGTGCAAAAAAGCAGAAATCTGAAAAAAAAAAAAAAAAACCTCAACAGTCAGGGAATAAGAATCAAAAGGATGTGAAGCTAGGAATAAAGGACAGGTGTTTCTTTTGTAAGAAACTTGGACATCCAAAGAAGGATTGCCGCAAATATAAGAAGTGGTTGGAAAAGAAAGGTAACAATAACTACTTGGTCTGTTATGAATCTAACTTAGTTGATGTGCCAACTAACACTTGGTAGTTGGACTCTGGTGCGACCGTCCACATTTGTAACTCTATGCAGGGAATGATGTCGTACAGGATACTAAGTGAAGGAGAAAGAAAATCGGTGCTGGGAAATGGCTTGGAGCTAAAGGTTCATGCAATTGGGACAATGAGACTAGTTCTGGAGACTCAACACTTTTTAGATTTGGAAATTTCTCTTTTTGTTCCTAGCATGTCAAGAAATCTTATTTCAATTTCAAGATTGGACCTTAGGGGTTATTCTTTCAAGTTTGGGAATAATAGTCTTTATTTGTACAGAGATTCTAAGTTACTTGGTTCTGGTGTTTTAATTGATGGTTTAGATAAATTGAATTTGGATCCTGTCTTTTCTCAAACTTTACTCTCCTCACATGTGAACAATGTCATTGGCATAAAGCATGGTTTGATCAATGAAAATTCTACAGTACTATGGCATAGGCGCTTGAGGCATATCTCCAAAGGGAGGATGGAAAGATTAATTAGAGAAGACATTCTCAAACCCCTATATTTCTAAGATTTTGGTACATGTGTGGATTGCATAAAGGGCAAATTCACTAAGACCGAAAGGAAGGATGCTAACAGAAGTAGTGAGTTGCTTGAAATTATCCACACCGATATTTGTGGTAAATTGCTATGTCCTTCCATCAATGGGCATCTATATTTTTTAACATTCATTGATGATTTTAGCAAATATGGGTATGTCTATCTGTTGAAAGAAAAGAATGAAGCTGCTGATGTTTTTGAAATTTATAAAACAGAAGTGGAAAAACAATTGGGAAAATCCATTAAAGTGGTTAGATCCGACCATGGAGGAGAATATTATGGTCGGTTTGACGGACATAATAGAGTACCTGGACCATTTGCTAAGCTTCTCAAAAGAGAAGGTATTACACCCCAATACACTGCTCCTAGTACTCCAAAGCAAAATGGTGTAGCTGAACGAAGAAATCGCACATTGTTGGATATGGTAAGAAGCATGATGAGTTTCACCACTCTACCTGAAAATCTCTGGGGTGAAGCCTTAAAAACAGCAACAGCATATATTCTAAATTGGGTGCCCAGCAAAGCAGTTCAAAAGACCCCATTTGAACTCTGGACAGGCAGAAAGGCCAGTTTAAGGCATTTTCATTTGTGGGGTTGTACAACGGAAGCAAAGGTCTATAATCCTAATGAGAAGAAGCTTGATCCAAGGACTGTGAGTTGTTTCTTTATTGGATATCCAGAAATATCAAAGGGTAGCAGATTCTATTGTCCCTCTTATTATATGAGGATCGTTGAAACTTCTCAAGCAAGATTTTTAGAGGATGATCAATTCAGTGGGAGTTCACAAGCAAGAAATATTGTATTCCAAGAGGTTCAAGACACCGTCCCTATCCAACAGGATCAAATTTGAACCAACCAATACCCACATGTGTTGAACCTATTACAGGGACACATCCAATCCAAGAGCCTTTGTCTCCACACATTCCTATGCAAAATGAGCTTATAGAAGAGGTGCCACATTTTCAAGAGAATATTCTGGTTGAAACCGTGAAAATAGAACAAGCCCCTCCTCAGCCACTTAGAAGGTCTCATAGACTGAAAAAGTATGCCATATCAAATGATTATATCGTGTATTTTCAAGAATCTGACTTTGACATAGGTGTTAAGGATGATCCCTTATCCCTTCAAGAAGCCATACAAAGTGTTGATTTGGCATGTTGGCAAGATGCGATGCTTGATGAGTTAGAATCCATGAAACATAATCATGTTTGGGATCTTACACAGCTTCCTCAAGGAGTCAAACCATTAAAGTGCAAATGGGTATACAAAACAAAGCGAGACTCGAAAGGCAAAGTGGAACGCTATAAAGCAAGGTTAGTAGCAAAAGGATTCACACAATGTGAAGGAGTGGACTATAATGAAACATTCTAACCTGTTTCTAAAAAGGATTCCTTTAGAATCATTATGGCATTCACAGCTCACTTTGACTTCGAATTGCACCAAATGGATGTAAAGACAACATTTCTCAATGGTGATCTGGAAGAAGAAGTGTATATGACTCAGCCTGAAGGATTCATAAATGCAGATGCTCTGGATATGGTGTGCAAATTAAATAGATCCATCTATGGCTTGAAACAAGCTTCTCGCCAATGGTTCCTAAAATTTGATGAAGTGATAACCTCTTTTGGTTTTATAGAAAACATTGTTGATCAGTGTATATACTTGAAGACTAGTGGGAGTAGCGTCATTTTCTTGGTCCTTTATGTGGACGATATTTTGTTAGCCAGTAACAACTTTGATCTCTTACAGGAGACTAAAGAGTTCTTGACTCAGCATTTTGAAATAAAGGACATGGTGAAGATACTTTTGTTATTGGCATCGAGATTCACAGAGACAGAAAACGCCGAGTTTTAGGGTTGTCTCAAAGAGCCTACATAAATAAGATTCTTGAGCGGTTTCGGATACTTGATTGCAAACTGCACGGAGCACCCATCAGTAAAGGTGATAAATTCAGCAAGCTGCAGTGCCCACAAAATGAACTCGAGCATGACCAAATGAAGGACATTCCAGATGCTTCAGTTGTAGGAAGTCTTGTTTATGCTCAAGCTTGCACCCGTCCGAATATTAATTTCGATGTTGGCATGCTTGGCAGATATCAAAGCAATCTAGGATTGACTCATTGGAAAGCTGCTAAGAAAGTTATGAGGTATTTACAGGGTACAAAAGTTATTATGCTCACATACAAATTCACCACCCAACTTGAAGTGATCGGTTATTCAGACTCTGATTTTGCTGGATGTCTTGACAGTAGAAAGTCTACTTATGGGTATATCTTTCTACTGGCGGAGGGGGCAATATCATGGAGGAGTGTAAAACAATCACTTGTTACAACCTCCACCATGGAAGCAGAGTTCGTGGCATGCTAAGACGCCACGTCACAAGCATTATGGCTAAGGAATTTCATTCAGGGACTTCAAGTGGTAGACAGCATTTCAAGAGCACTGAAGATCTATTGTGATAATACATCTGCAGTTCTCTTCTCCAAGAACAATAAGAGTTCATGCGGTTCCAAACACATAGAGATCAAGAATCTCTTTGTAAGGGATAAGGTAAAGAAACATTATGTATCCATGGAAGGCATCAATACAAAATTGATGATTGCAGATCCACTGACCAAGGCATTGGGGCCAAATATACATAAAGATCATGTAAATCATATGGGCCTAGTCAGTTCTTTCTATTAATGCTTAAAGTTTATGTGGACATTTATAACAATTGTTTCTTATTTTTCTACTTAATTGTGCACATTCAAATACAAGTAGAATTTAAAGTAAAGTGGACCATTGGATAGATTTCAAGTAAACAATATGGTATATCTATCCATATAGGAAACTGCGTGTAAAGGTCTTTGAAAAATGAAATTGTCTCTACTGTGATATGGTTAGGTCCTACATTTGTAGTGAACATCATTATCCATGTATAGGTATTTCATTTGATAAGAATAAAGCTTGACCAAATTGAAATATGGGTATGTATTTACAAAATTAGAGTGCACTCATCAAGTTTTAAAGTTTTCTTTTATTTATTTTTTTTTAAAAAGGTTGAACCAAAGATATGTCTTTTTAAAATATATATTTTGATCAAAATATATATGTAATTAGTGGTGCTGTTTGGACCAAGTGGGAGAATGTTAGAGTTAACTGTATGCGGTCCTAACATACCACGTATTTGTTTTGAAATGGTTATCCTTATCTGTTGGTTCAGTTTTAACAAATCCCATATTTCATGTACGGTTAATTGAGGATAACCCTCGTTCACCAGTTTCAAGGTAATATTATGCTTATGAATATCCTCGATGGAAAGGGTATCCATTTAGGAATATAAAGGTTTCCTGCGGTCCCTGTCTCTAGCTTCTTACGCAAAAACTAAAGATTTTCATCGCCGGTATTGAGTGGAAAAGAGGTGGAAGATATCGTGGATATAAAGTATTAAGCATCTGATCAAGATCCAGAATCCAACACTCAAATCCAGTTCTTCATGGCATCAGGTACGCTTGTGATTAGACTTAATAATTACTATTAACTATTGATTGCTATTAATCGAACTGTTGATTTTGTAAATCTGGATAGATCCATCATATTTATTCAACAACTGAAACTCATATTATGCAATGATGAAGGAAATGCTTGAATGCTTTCTTTGCTAAAACTCATTATTTTCATCATTCAGGTTGATCTATTGAAGAATAAATTTGGGTTTGATGATGCTTTCAACTATAAAGAAGAGCCTGACTTGAATGCAGCTTTAAAAAGGTCTGTATCTGATACTATTTTTTGCATGAGAATCACTATTATCATGTCCTAATTGCAACAGAAAGCAATGTAATATATGCACCATTATATGCATATGGTCAGGTGTTTTCCCGAAGGCATCGACGTCTACTTTGAGAATGTGGGCGGTTCGACCCTAGACGCTGTTCTCCTGAACATGAGAGTCCATGGTCGAATTGCTGCATGTGGGATGATCTCTCAGTACATCCTCGAGCAACCTGAAGGCATACACAACTTGTTCTGTCTCATTACAAAGCGTATCTAAATGGAAGGATTCCTCGTATCTGATTGCATGCACTTGTATCCTCAATTTCTGCAATTGACCCTCCAGTATGTCAAGGAAGGCAAGATTGTTTATGTTGAAGACACAGTTGAAGGCCTAGAAAATGCTCCCTCAGCACTTATAGGACTCTTCACTGGACGCAATGTTGGGAAACAGGTAGTTGTAGTTGCCCATGAATGATTAGGGGCCAGGTAAAGAATTAGGGGCCAGCAAAAGTGTGGAAAAATTGAAAAGTGGGAGTAAGTTGTTTTTAATGTTTTCCATGAGTTTCTCGAAGTCAATTATGATTGAGTTATGGAACTTCATGCGCTGGGATTCATTGTATCTTTCAGAAAATTTAACTATTTGGATTTTGAATTAGGAGCCGACAAAAGTGAATATAATCAGGAAGTGAGATCTATCTGCTTTTTTATTTATCACATGTTTCCCAAAATCTAAGAGCATGTAAGATATGCAGCTTCACATCTTAGTGAACAGTCTACGTCAAAAAGAAAGAAAAACAATTCAAGTCCTGTTTGTTACCATTAATATGAAAATATTGAATAGTCCAGGTCATGAATTAAGAGCCTAGAAAATTAAATTACAGAAAATTAGATCAACAGTGTTAGGTTTTAGGTTTTTTTTTTAGACATTTCTCAATAACTAAGAAGATTTAAGATATGAAACTAAACGTCTTGAGATTTATTAGTTGATTTTTTTAAATGGTTCATATTACAATTTTGGGGGCTACAAGTTTGCAAAACATCAAGATTGCAAAAGGTGGAAGATGGTTGAAGGGTTTTGGTTTCACGACCAATTGTAGCCAGTAATTGTACCAATATTAGAATGTTTTCCCTGGGGGAGCCTGTATATGGGATAAAAGATTTCTTAGCCGGCCATATGAAAGAAAAAACTAATTTCCTATAAGAGCATGAGGTTTTCCAAAATTTTGTGGGGCCATGGCCCCTCTTGCCCCACGTTCTAGTTCTGCCCTTGCATAGAGATGAGGTGTTCAATAGTTTTATAACGAAAAGGATGTGATAAGATGATCTCATGTACACATCATATTCACTTACGTACATGTGATAATTAGTGCCATAAAGTTGCATATGTCACAGGGGTGGGGCCGGTGACACTAAATAGGCTAGGATATTGGTTTGTTTGGTTATGACTATGCTTCCTACTTTGGCTAGGATTTTATTTTAGTAAAATTGCTTTAATGGGTTTTCTATTTATATTGGTGGACGTAATGCAATTTAATAGATTGCAATAAACCAATTTACATTGTGTTTCTCAATTTCTCTCTTCCCTTCTCCCTCTACAGTGAGCACAGACAAATGCCTCCTTACATGCATAGCCTTCTTGTTTATACGAGTGAGCTACTCGCCTACTCCGTCTTCTTTACGGGCCATAGACCTTAGAGCATCTGTTGCAGAATCTCGGCCATAAAATCCCCCAAATCCCAAGTGAAGTTTGGGTATTGATGTGTTCTATCTCTCGAGAGTAGGATAGGAGAGTTTGGGAGGAAGAATTGATGACAAATTTTGGACCAAATCCGTTTTGAAGTTAATTCAGTCACATTATCCACATGAATTAATGTTAATACTCATAAGTTAATACCCAAATGAATTAATACTATATTGGGAAAGTTAATGCCCATAATCCCATCCTACGTTAGTGGCTAGGGATATAATGGGTCCCCGATTCTCCAATTACCCGGAAGTTCTGACCGGTTAAAAACCAAGTTTAGATCCTTATTTAAGGCCGATAAGTAAATGAGTCCAAATCTAGTTCCACCTTCGTTCGGACCGGAGACCTGACATATTACCTCAATTTTCGAAAATCTATCAAAAAACTTTTTTTTTTTTTTTAATATCATTCTCTACCTAGACTCGGACCCCGATCCAGACCCGTCCCATATATGGTTTTGGTTCTCGTTCCAATTCTGGGGCCAAGAAACCGGTTCCGAATCCTGATCCGGTTCCACCTTCTCCTTAATGGTCCTGGTTTTGGATCTAGCATGGACTCGGCCCAGAAACGACCCGTTTACAACCCTACTAGTGGCCTAGTCTAAGGCCCATAACTCATTGATTGGGCCACCAGGTCAGGCCAGAAGTGCCAGGTTGTGCCGTGCCTTGGAGGCATGTGGGCCATGCCATGGGCCACGATCCGCCTTCCTTGGACAAGGTATTCAACGCGGCTCGGCTCAGTTTACACCACCCTACTAATGGATCAGCAGGGTAATTTGAGAAAGAGGGGATCATGGATTGGGCTACGGGGCTCGGCTCAGTTTACACCTCTACTCATGGATCATGTTTAATGTGCAACTCTTTTTCTTGATCGTAAGTGGACTGGGTTGGGTTCATCGCACCTGCATCACAAAAGATGACGAGGGCTCAGCCTTCCAAAACCATTAAAATTTTAGGCCATGGGTCAAGGGGTTCAGATGATCCAACAGAGTTGAAGCTCACACATGTGGGTCCATCTAGGTCTTTGAAACCCCCATGATCATCGTTGCCTCAGGTTGGCCCCGCAAGCGAGTGCACATGGATGTCCACGAGAGACATCCGCTCCAGAACACAGCCCAAATAATCCAAACTGACATCTAAATATCAAAGAAATCTGATATAACAGAAATACATTCTTATTACGAATTCAAGCCTAATAGGTCCACCATCATATACTATGGATCTGCTGATCCCAGTGAAGAAAACATGAATCCTGACTGTTCCATAAAACAAGAAGATATAAAAGCTTCTAAATCATTCATGGGCTACTACAACGACCTGTTTCCCAATGTTTTTTCCAGTGAAGAGTCTTATGAGTGCTGAGGGAGCATTTGCCAGGCCTTCAATTGTGTCTTCTATGTAGACAATCTTCCCTTCCTTAATATACGGCAGGATCCACTGCTGGAACTTAGGATACATGTGGTAGTAATCAAATACCAGGAATCCTTCCATTCGTATGCGCTTTGTAACGAGACAGAACAAATTGTGTATGCCTTCAGGTTTATCGAGGTTGTACTGAGAGATCATCCCACAGACGGCAATGCGACCATGGAGTCTCATGTTCAGGAGAACTGCGTCCAGCATTGAACCACCTACATTCTCAAAGTAGATGTCGATGCCTTCAGGAAAATACCTGACCATAGTGCAGGATACCGCAAAGCAAAATGCGTTAGTAGACTACATAGCTTGATATTGCAACACTGATGCAATGGTAGTGATTTATCAAATACTGGTACCTTTTTAAAGCTGCATTCAAGTCCTGTTCTTCTTTATAGTTGAAAGCTTCATCGAACCCAAATTTATTTTTCAATAGATCAATCTGAACGATGATGGTGTAAGTGATTTTTCTCCACAAATAAAAAAGTATTACTGACTTAGTCTGGTATCTTATCAGTGCATATTATGAACTTTAGTTACCTAAAGAAGGAAAAAACCATTTCTCCAATTTAAATGAATTTTATTCGTATCAGCTTTTCATGCTAAACTGTGTTAGACAGTCACTACCCAGTGTACATATCTTGGTTAAGTAGCAACTAAGGACTTACGTATCTAACATGTAATTTTGTATTGTAATGTTTTCTATTATTTCCCCTCTTCTAGTCCTTCGTGCTATTAAGAGAAGATCACAACAAGGAAATCACCTTTTGTTTGGATCCAGCACTTCCAACAACATAGCAACCCATCAACTTGGCAAATTGCCCAACAAGCTGGCCAACTGCACCAGATGCCGCAGAAATGAGACATACTCGCCTTTCTTCGGGGAGCAAACCTCATAAAATCCGGCATAAGCTGTAAGGCCAGGCATACCTACAAATCATGTATTGCAGTTAGATGGAGTACTAGACAATTTGAATATTTTAAAAGAATCCATTAGTCCTTTTTGCATAAAATGTAGGGGTTTCCTTTCAAGAGTTGAACTACAAAGTTTTCAGGACAGTGATCAGAACCTAATTGGCTGAGTCAACTCATAACCTTTTTGTGTTCTAAACAAGTCATAGAGTCGACTAGGAAAAAGTCTTTCTTTAAGAACTCAGTTTGTGGCTGATCTGAGTTGAGTTGGATGGTTAAACCGGAGGTTTCAAACTATGGGATGTTTGAGACATTATGGTTCCATGTTATGAAAAGATTAGCATAAATCTCCAGAAATCCCAGT
Source organism: Umbellularia californica (assembly GCA_028538565.1). Taxonomy (NCBI): domain Eukaryota; kingdom Viridiplantae; phylum Streptophyta; class Magnoliopsida; order Laurales; family Lauraceae; genus Umbellularia; species Umbellularia californica. Next base: position 46,210,189 of record JAPQWN010000009.1, read on the forward strand.
CATATAACATGACAGAACTAGGAATCCAATCCTGGAGTTAATCTGCAATTGGTTCCCACCCATTTTCTGAGCCCAGAAAATTCTTTCTAAATTACAGGAAATCTGCACTCACTATAATTAACACAAATCTCATTTCAGGAAAAGAATCTCTCTTAGTCTGATAGACAAAGAGCCAAATAGTAGCCTTAGACAAGGATTAAACATGAAGGATCTACAGAGATAAAGGAATGAGACCGAATGTGTCAAGTTGTGCACTCCATCTCACAGGACTAAACAAGGAGAATATGGCTTGAAGTATGTAGTTTATATTAGCTGCTAACAGAGTTTTAGATATATATACAATGGCAACAACCCTGTAAACATTCTTGAAAGCCTTACCAAGGAGGCCAGTATAATAAGAAAGAGGCAAGTCGGTGTGTGTGATTTTAAACATTGTCTCTGGCGCAGGTATCAGACTGTCCTCTTCCCATTGAGTCCTTCCCCACACCAAGTCGCCTTCCTTGAAGTCTGGATGCCCGGAATCTAAAACTTTTGCAACACCGAAGCCAGCAATTGGCTGCACAATGACATAAAAAAAAGGGACTTCAGGACATAGTACATGAGGGAAATAGCAAGAACCACAACAATGTAAGAGATAACTTGGATTTACATAAACCCTTTTGCATCCACTAGGACCTGCGTCAGATCTAGGGACTTTTCCAAGCATAGAATGACTATTTAAAAGCTTGAAAAAAATATATATATGTGTCGTCTTCTTTGGTTTGTGTGTGTCATTTCTTCCCCCCCAAATCCTGACTGAGACAGCCTGACTTTTGATTAGCTAATAGACCATGGGAATGTCTCCTTAGTATGAGTTAAAACACAATTGATTATATGGCACATTAACAACCACTGATCCAGACCATCAAGCTAGATGACCCAACTTGAATTGTACAGGGCTCAGAATGGCCACTGAGAAGGCAATCCTGATCACAGACAATTGTTACTGTTGTGATTTTTTTTTTGTCAAAACCGGTTTCAATGCCATATGTGCTGCTAAAAGGGGCCCACTTAGTAACTATCAGGATGAATGAAGGTAAGGCCTACTTGCAAAGCAAGACAGGCTATGATGTTCAGACACCCGATGGAGGGACACGGATTTTTACACATAAAAAATGAAATATCGAATGCATTAAGTTAACTACTTTAATGCAATAAGTGCTGCGAAAAGTGGCCACTCAGTGACCCTCAAGATGCGTGAATGTAAGACCTCCTTTTAAAGTAAGACAGACTATGATGCCGAGACACGAGATGGAGAGACATAGATTTTACACATAAAAAATAAAGGATCAAATATAGTAACTATTTTGAAGTATCAGAGTATCACAGAGAACAGGACTCAAAATCACATTATGATGCAGTGAACTTTTTGGGATTGTTCTTCTATGATTAAAGAGCAGAGCAATAGAACTCCATGTCAAAAACATCATGGACAATCTGATTATCACTCTAGTCTAGACGGTCCACTTGAAGCTTTGGATGATATTGGTTCTGAAAACCAAGATAACCCTCCAAACAATCCCAACCATTTGATTGATTATCAGTTAAAACTATATAATGAGAAACGCCAAGTGCTTGTTTGTTTGCATTAAAATACATTGGTATTGAATAAATAGGAATTCATGGGAAAATCAACCCTACCAAAGGATTATTAAAGATGCAAGGGGCGAAGGATATGAAGCAGAAAATTATATAGGACCATCACTATGTACTGAATTACTATGGTAATGGTTGGATATTCATTTCCCATCTTCTTTTGATTTTATTTGCCTAAAATAAAAGGTAATTTTGCGCTCATGTTTTGAAAATCCAAACTTCATTTTTTAACCACTTCAGGTATAAATCCTCCGTTTTCTAACGCAAACTAGCAGTCCCAAAACATCCAAATCTTAAGCCGTTTCCAAAATTAAAAATCATATTGTCATGAAGTCAGAACTGAGAACCATAGTGAAAACAGATAATCAACTAGTTTGACATATCCTAGTCCACAATTCCCTAGATCCAACTCACTGATATCACAATTCCTTCTCCCTGATCCACCAGCAGCCTCTAACAGTGAGTTTGGTGGTTGCCCCTTCCATCTCTTCCACCTCTTGATCACAAACCCAAACTTTCTTAAAACCAAACTGATGATGCACAAATTGGCTTTGCACACCACCTGTCAAGTAATTGGAAATAAAGGCAGTAATTAAAGTAGAGAGAGAAGACGAGAATTATAGTAGTTCGGTCAATGTGACCTATGTCCACTTTTGAATGGCTAGGGTCGCCGGGTACTTTATTATTTCAAGGGTGCCGGGAGAGCAGAGAGTACAAGCTTTGAGAAGGAGACGAGAGTTGTGCTCAGGTATATGTCTAGTGCCCCCCAAGTGTTGGTGGGGCTTACAATTTATAGTCGCCCCCTAACAGGTCGGGGCGACTTTACAGCAACTAAGTAACTACTTCGATGGAGCTCACGGATTCTTCTCAACGGGTGAGGTGGTTGAGATACTCTCCACGAGACTCGGTAAAAGATGAGGTGATGAGGGTTGACTATTTCCAAGGCAGTGAGGGTGAGGCTCCCGGATGCTCTCTCGATGATGTGGCCAAGCTGATGAGTTTTATTGGGCCTGGACCTTATTGGGCCTGCTGGGTCTTTACAAATTTGAGCTTTGGGCTTTCGGAATGGATTGGGCCATTTGGGTCTAGCCCATCATTTGCCCCCCAATGCCCCATGTCTAAGGAAACTTTGAGAAGGGGCATTTTAGATATCAAGGCTCCTTCTTCATTCCTGATGCATTTCGCCCTGCTATACACCTCCAGTCTTTTCCATTTCTACTTGAATATTTAGGAGAGCCCTTGACCTTCAATTTGGGTTTTTCCCTCTTTGAAAACCCTAGGCTATAAATAAGAGCTTCCCTCTTTACTCCACCCATTTCCTTCATCTAGAGATTGAAAACCCATTCTTGTAAGCCTTGAGAGCCAAGCTTTTCCCATTCCATAGAGACTTGAAAGGAGGGAGGCAGGGCTTGAAGTCTTCGGGATGATGGAGTATCTGGGTGAGCAAGGTGTAGCAGGCGAAAAGCTCGCGAAGGAGGCGGTGGGCGCCACCTTAGGCGCTGGCCTGGGCGCTGAATTGGGTGCTGCAGATGCTAGTGCCGGTTTGGGCGCTGCAAGCGCCGGCGCTGGTCTGGACATCGCAGGCGCGGGTGCTGGTCTGGACGCTGCAGGTGCTGCCGGTCTGGACGCTGCAGGTGCTGCCGTTCTGGGCGCCACAGGCACTGGCCTGGGCGCCACAGATGTTGCCCCAGGTGGTGTTGGTCTGGGCGCCACAGGCGCTGCATCTTTTGTGGCATGCGAACTCTAAGGGAGGGCAGCCCGTGTGGCTGGCGTGTTGGTCGGGACAGTGCGTGCTTCACGCGAGCCTGCTATTTCTATTGGAGAGGGGGCACCGTTGGGCGAGCAGCCTACTCACGTGGAACAAAGTCAAATTCCTAGCCCTCCTGGCAGTGGCTCAGGCAAAGTTTTGCGCCCTCGCAACAAAACGTATCGAAGCAAAACTGCTATTGACGATGACGGGTTCAAAGTGAGTACTCTTTTTAGTTTGCTCAATACTGATGACGATATTCTGAGGATCGTTTCTGCTTAGCATATTCCTCCAACTGTGTTGTGCCGCCGGGCTGAGATGGATGAGCCTGCTTGCGATGACTCCTCTGGTGACATTGTCATCTACGAGGAGATGCTTGAAGCTGGGCTCAGGCTCCCCATGTCTTCTTCCATTTGTCACATTCTGCATTATTTTTCATTGACCCCGGGGCGGTTGGCGCCCAATGGTTGGAGAGTCTTGCCGAGCTTTCTTGCATTATGGACCACCTTCTGCCCCTCGTTTGTGTCCTCCACGTATGGGAACTTTTACAAGGGCGCCATCTTGGGCTGGTCCCATGCTGGGCAACCCGCAGGTCATCAGGGAAAAGCTCGGGAGGTTTGTGTTTCCGCCCGAAGTTACTCAGATTAATACTCTGGGCACCGAGGGGATTATCAACACTTTTTTGGAAGGTCTGGCTCAGGTAAGGGTCTGCTGTCTCCCTTTCTCCAGATTTTTTTTATGTGCTTTGTCATTTCCTCTGTCTTTTATCTTTTCAGGCTTCGACTGCATCTGTCTGCTTGCTTTCAAGGACCCGATCTCACGGTCAGCAAAAACAGAGCAATGAAGTTATGCAAAAGGAGCTATCTGCTGCTCAAGGAAGGATTACTTCTCTTGAAGCTGCTGGCAGGGCTTCCGAGGCTGATCTCATGGCGATCCGTGAGAGGGCGACCAGATTTGAGACTGAGCTTTCGGCGACCCATGAGAGGGCGGCCAAGCTTGAGGCTGAGCTTTTGGCGATCCATGAGAGGTACGCGCTCAGGGAGGCTGAGCTTTTGGCGATCCATGAGAGAGACGCGCTCAGGGAGGCTGAGCTTTTGGCGATCCATGAGAGGGACGCGCTCAGGGAGGCTGAGCTTGTGAAGGCCCGGGAGAGGGCTTCGCTCAATGAGGCTGAGCTTTCAAAGACCCGCGAGAGGGTGACGCTCAGAGAGGCTGCCGTGGAGGCAGAGGTGAAGGCGGCTCATGAGAGAGCTTCACAGGCTGAGGAGAGGGCTGCCATAGCTGAAAGGGACTTAGCGAAAGGCCTTGCAGATGCCTTTATTGATGGTTATGATGAGCTCCGAGGGAAGATCTCCGCTGCTTTCCCTGATATTGACCTCTCAGGCTTCGTGCCAACTGAGGCGCCTGATGATGATAATGGAGACTCTGATGATGCTGAGGATGATGAGGAGGAGGAGGTTGATTCGGAGTCCTTCCTCGTTGGTGATGGGGTCGTGGTGGTGGACCCTTAGAGAATGCACCCCTATCTCGACAGGGATGACCGCCTCAGTTCCAAAAGCGAGGGAGAAAGGGGTTTCCCTAGTAGGAGTTCTTGGCGTGGTTCGATAGGCCCACAATACATTTGGGAGCTCGTCGACCCAAAGACCATTCGCTCTTTCGAGCCTTGTCTTTAGGTTGCGTAACACCGTTCTCACCATGACTTCTGCTTGCCCGTTTGCCTGCGGGTGTGCCGGGCATGAATGAGGCTGCTTTATCTGAAGGTCGGAGCAGAAAGAATTGAAGAGCTTATTGTCGAATTACTTTGCATTGTTACTGACAATGGTGTGGGGTATCCCGAAGCGGCAGACCAAGTTTTTCCAGACAAAGTCTTTAACCTTGGAGTCTGTTATCTTTGCTAAGGGTTCTGCCTCGCCCACTTTGTGAAGTAGTCGACGACGACCACTACGAATTCGCATTGTCCTTTGCTCAAAGGAAGGGGGCCCAAGATGTCGATGCCCCATTTGGAGAAAGGCCACGGACTCGAAATGGTTGTCAGCTCCTCCGGTGGTTGCCTAGGCACAGTGGCGAAGCGTTGACACTTGTCGCATTTTTTGGCAAATTCCTTGGCGTCCTTTACCATGCTAGGTCAAAAGTAACCTTGTCTGAGTGCTTTGTGGGCAAGGGAGCGTCCTCCAGAGTGATTCCCACAAACTCCTTCATGGATAGCTGACAGGGCGTAGTTAGCTTCCTCGAGTGAAAGGCACCGCAGCAATGCCAAGGAGTAACCTTTCTTGTAGAGGATATATTGTAAGACAGTGAATTTAGAAGCTCTCACCCTAAGCTTCCTAGCCTCGAGGGGATCATGTGGTAATGTACCCTCTTGGAGGTATGCCCTTATTGGGGTCATCCAGTTTGATTCGGCGGAAGTGTAGTTGACATTTGCGGTGTCCACGTCTAACTTGCTTGGCTCGAGCTGGTGACCGATGAATGTTGGTTCTCTTGGTGGGGCTTCCAAGGATGAGGCGAGCTTGGCGAGTGCATCTGCGGCCATGTTATCCTCTCGTGGGATGTGACAGATTTGGAAGTATTGGAACCTTGTGATCAAGTTTTTCACCATGCCAAGGTATTCCTACATTCTTGTTCCTTTTGCTTCGAACTCGCCCTTTACTTGATTAACTATCAGTTGGGAATCACTGTAAGCGGCGAGGTGCTGGGCTTCCATTTCGACTGCCAATCTTAGGCCAGAGAGGAGGGCCTCATACTCTATTTCATAGTTTGAAGCAGTAAAGTGGAGCTTCACTGCATACTTGAGGGGAGTACCGTCGGGGATGATCAGAATTAGGCCTGCTCCACCTCCCTCACTGGTCGCGGAACCATCAACATAGAGCTTCCAAAGTGGCAGAGAGGAAAAGTCGGAGATCCCAGTGGGAGCCTGGGCACCAGGCTGGGATCCTGGGATTGTCTGGGCGCCTGAGGTGGAAGTCTGGGCGCCAGGGATGGAGATCTGGGCGCCTGGAGTGGACCTCTGGGCGCCTGGGAGTGTCTGGGCGCCTGAGGGAGATGCCTGGGCGCCTGGGATGGAGATCTGGGCGCTTGGAGTGGACCTCTGGGCGTCCGGGAGTGTCTGGGCGCCTGGGGGAGATGCCTGGGCGCCTGAGATGGAGATCTGGGCGCCTGGAGTGGACCTCTAGGCGCCCGGGAGTGTCTGGGCGCCTGGGGGAGATGCCTGGGCGCCTGAGATGGAGATCTGGGCGCCTGGAGTGGACCTCTGGGCGCCCTGGAGTGTCTAGGCGCCTGGGGGAGATGCCTGGGCGCCTGGGATGGAGATCCGGGGGCCTGGAGTGGACCTCTGGGAGCCTGGGGGTTATGCCTGGGCGCCTGGGATGGAGATCTGGGTGCCTGGAGTGGACCTCTGGGCGCTGGGGAGTGTCTGGGCGCCTAGGGGAGATGCCTGGGCGCCTGGGATGGAGATCTGGGTGCCTGGAGTGGACCTCTGGGAGCCCGAGAGTGTCTGGGCGCCTGGGGGAGATGCCTGGGCGCCTGGGATGGAGATCTGGGCGCCTGGAGTGGACCTCTGGGCTCCCGGGAGTGTCTGGGCGCCTGGGGGAGATGCCTGGGCGCCTGGGATGGAGATCTGGGGGCCTGGAGTGGACCTCTGGGCGCCCGGGAGTGTCTGGGCCCCTGGGGGAGATGCCTAGGCGTCTGGGATGGAGATCTGGGCGCCTGGAGTGGAGCTCTGGGCACCCAAGATTGTCTGGGCGCCTGGGGGAGATGCATGGGCGCCTGGGATGGAGATCTAGGCGCCTGGAGTGGACCTCTGGGCGCCTGGGAGTGTCTGGGCGCCTGGGGGTTATGCTTGGGCGCCTAGGATGGAGATCTGGGCGCCTGGGGGAGATGCCTGGGCGCCTGGGCTGGAGATCTGGGCGCCTGGGAGTGTCTAGCTGCCCTTCTGGATGTCCTCGCCGGGTGTCAGATTGCTTTGTGTGTCCGAGCGCGTTGTCTGGGGCGTGGAAGGCTCATTTGCCTCCCCTTCTGCATGTGTAAACTCAGCAACAAAATCTGCCAAAGCTTGTGCTTTGATGGCCACCCTTGGTTAGTACTGGATATCGACTAGCTTCCCCACCTCCTTGTCCATCGCTTGGGCCCTTTCAGTGGAGGCGCCCTTTAGCTTTTGGCGAACAGGTTTGTGGCGAAGGTCGACATTGAGGAGGTGGGTGGCGACCTCAGGGTCAATTCCTTCAAGGTCTGCATGTGACCATGCGAAAACGTCCATGCTATGTCTCAGAAAGTCTATTAGCTTGCGAACCAGATCTTCTGAAAGGTAAGAGCCGACGTATACTCTTCTGTCTGGATGCTCCTCATCTAAGACCACAGAGGTGAGTTCCTCATTGGATTCTTCGACCTGAAGTACCTCCTCGTTAAAACGAGTGAGGCAGCCCCTCAGGCTCTCATTCCTGTCCTGCTTTATACTGAGCAGGTGGGTGGCAGGCTTCTGGTATGATCATGGAAGTGACTCCCACTCTCCATGCTTTGGTTTTCACCCTCATCCTCTTGGAGACAAGGGTCCTCACCATGGGATGCAGAAGGAGGAGGTGGGGGTCCCTCATGATGGGCGCCCCACATGGGGGACTCCAAAGGGGACGCCTGACTTGCATGGGCGCCCAGATGGGGAGCACCAAGGTGTGGGGCTCCTGGATGCCCCGAGCGTGGAGCTCCTTGAGGTCCTCCAAGCGGTGCTCCTCCAAGTTGTGCTCCTCCTTGTCCGGCGAGCATGAGTTGCAGGATCTGCTGGTTTTGGGCCACCGGCTGTTGCGTGGTCTCCAACATTTGCCGAGGATTTGGAACAGGAGCATTTGGGACAGGATTGGTAGGTGGAGGAGCACCCTTCTCTCGTGATGGATTATCCTCAAGTCGGTTCATCGATCTGGTGGTGATCACCATAAGTTCAACAGAGAGAGTGTTTTGAGGTGAGAATTTAGTTCTGCCCACAAACGGCGCCAAACTGACGATGCACAAATTGGCTTTGCACACCACCTGTCAAGTAATTGGAAATAAAGGCAGTAATTAAAGTAGAGAGAGAAGACGAGAATTATAGTGGTTTGGTCAATGTGACCTACGTCCACTTTTGAATGGTTAGGGTCGCTGGGTACTTTATTATTTCAAGGGTGCCGAGAGAGCAGAGAGTACAAACTTTGAGAAGGAGAGGAGACTTGTGCTCAGGTATCTATCTGATGCCCCCCAAGTGTTGGTGGGGCTTACAATTTATAGTCGCCCCCTAACAGGTTGGGGCGACTTTACAGCAACTAAGTAACTACTTCGATGGAGCTCATGGATTCTTCTCAACGGGTGAGGTGGTTGAGATGCTCTCCACGAGACTCGGTAAAAGATGAGGTGAGGGTTGACTATTTCCAAGGCAGTGAGGGTGAGGCTCCCGGATGCTCTCTCGATGACGTGGCCAAGCTGATGAGTTTTATTGGGCCTAGACCTTATTGGGCCTGCTTGGTCTTTACAAATTTGAGCTCTGGGCTTTCAGTGTGGATTGGGCCATTTGGGTCTAGCCCATCACCATCAAAATCAATACTTACTACCTCCCCTTAAAAATCCCAACTGATCAAAATGAGTTGATTATATGTAAAAGATCAAAAAAAAAATCAATTTTGTAATAAAATCATCCCTCAAGCAAAAATAAAATGCAGGAGCACCAATTTGTGCTCTTGATGCATATCCTCATCCCAGATTGCAAAGCCTCAGATAACGAAAAACATAAAAAACACAAAAAGGGTAACTTTCTAACTATTAAAATATTCATGACCCTAACAAGCAAAATCTCAATTTGAATGCTGACAGTTTTCTCCACCTTCATTTTCACCTCATCCAAACAGACATTGAAGAGAGAGAGAGAGAGAGAGAGTACCGATCCAGGAGTGAAGGAATCGATATAGGAAGGCACGTCGAGCTTTGCCATTCGAACTCTCATGTAGGGGTCGCAGGAGAGATAGAGATTCTTCACTACCATCGCCTTCGATCCTTCTTCAACCTTCAACCGTATCATGCCAGTTTTATGAACCATATCGGACTCTTTGGGAAAACCCGTTATATAATCTCGAAACAGAATCTGCTTGTTGCTCACTTCCTCTCCTCCCCCTGACATTTTGCTTTCCGGTCTCTCTTTCTCTGTCTCTGCGTTTAGAGGCGGAAACAGAGCTTTTGATAGCAGATTGTGGTGTGTGTGGACAACGTTGGAATTGTAATTTTCCTTCGACTCTCTCTCTCTGCATTTACAACCCGTTTGGGAAGGGGAAAAGGGGGAGATAAAAAATGGGGGAAAGTGGAGGGAAAATAAAAAAGAAACGGGGGTGTTTGGGAAGGGGGAAGAGGGGGAGGGGAAAATGGAGCGGGGCTCAACTTAAAACTTGCGCCCCCCCCCCCCCCCCCCCCCCCATGGGGAAAGAGGGGAAAATGTGTCTATTACTAAAATGTCTTTTTCATCATTTTATTAAAATGCCCTTTTCACTTTTTCACAAAGTAAGGGTGAATTGATAATTTTCTCTCTACCTCACAAACAAACAATACCATACTCTTCCCTTACTTTACACTTCCAAAACAAGAGGATGTAAAATTAATTTTTCCTCCCCTCTCATCCCCTTCATTTTCTTTCCCCCTCAAATTTCCCCTCCCCTCCCCCTTTCCCAAACATAGACGTGGAAACAGGGGCTTTAATACCAGATTGTGGCGTGTGTGCCCCCCCCCCCCATGGGGAAAGAGGGGAAAATGTGTCTATTACTAAAATGTCTTTTTCATCATTTTATTAAAATGCCCTTTTCACTTTTTCACAAAGTAAGGGTGAATTGATAATTTTCTCTCTACCTCACAAACAAACAAAATCATACTCTTCCCCTTACTTTAGACTTTCAAAACAAGAGGATGTAAAATTAATTTTTCCTCCCCTCTCATCCCCTTCATTTTCTTTCCCCCTCAAATTTCCCCTCCCCTCCCCCTTTCCCAAACATAGAGGTGGAAACATAGGCTTTAATACCAGATTGTGGCGTGTGGAAAACGTTTGGAATTGTCATTGTCTGCTTTTGGAAGGAGTACGAGGCAAAAGATACACGCCCCTCGTGTACATATTTACCGAAAACGTGGAGTACATTTACATTGGAATAGCTGAGGCCATTGTGATATATAGCAAGTAAATTTCCTACCATATTCTTTGTAAGTTAACCTCAGGCCATTATCATATATATCAAGTAAATTTCCTGCCACACCATTGTCTAGGTCTTCATTTCATGTTTCCTACCTTGTATGTATCTCTCTTATTTATTATATTATTTTTTTCTTCTTTTGTGTCTTTTGAATAGGATTGTAAACGGGTCGGTTCCGGTCTGGATCCAGGGCGGAACTGGAACTGGAACCGGAACCGATAATATTAATGGGAACCAGAATTAGAATCGGAATCATTTTGTGAGGCGGGTCCGGTTCCGGGTCTAGACTAATACCTGTGTTTTCTTTTTAAAAAAATTATGCTTTAGTAAAGCAAAGAGGTGTATTAATTCAATCAAGTGTTTTGAGTCAACAACGATATATTTTTGAGAAAAGCACAATGATATTTATGTATGGGGTCTTCAAGTGCATCCATCCTGAAGTAAGAAGGTATACTTCCTCACTTTTGTACTTAGAACTTCCCCTTTTGGGGTGTCCCTCACCAAAAATGGTGAGGGATAGATGCATATGAACATTTCCCTTTATGTATTAATTTAACTTGTATCAGCATTTTTTATTTGATTCTTTAATAGTGCATTATGTTTTGAACTTCTCTTTATGAAAAGTTATTGGTAGACCTGAATATTTAATGGTGGATGATGACCGGATGAATTTTATGGTTGAATACCAGTAGATTGATTTTTTAATTCTAAATAAATGGGACCAGCAATGACTTTGTGAATTAAACCACCGCTCAGGTCGTCAGAAGTGGAGGCTACACTAACATAAGGTAACTTTAGTATGTGAAAACAGAATGGATCGGGTCCTGGGTCCATGGGTCCGAGCCAATGTCGATCCGGAACCGGAATCGTTTAGGTATCGGTTCAAAAAAAAAAAGGATCCGGAACTTGAACCATTTTCTTATCGGGACCAAAATAAGGACCCAGACCCGAAATCTATCGGGTCGGAACTTTCGGGCAATCGGAGAATCGAGGACCCATTTACAACCCTAATCGGAGAAGATGGTTAGGATACTTTGCAGAAAAATTTGAAACATTTTGTATAAATATTAACAGTGATGAACATGTTAAAAAAATAACAATGATGAACATGTATAAATATTTGCAAATAGGTTGGCGAAGGGGGAGGATGGTGAAAACGGCTTGGGGAGAGTGTTACCGCATGTGAAAATGATGCATAGTCGAAATAGGGAGGGATAAAATGATGAAAAGGGTTTTTCGAGTTGCGATGTTGCAATATAAATTGCAATATCACAACATAAATTGCAATATCGCAACTTAATAACTTGCGGCATCACAACATTCATTGTGATATCACAAATAAAAAACACCTTTTAGCCAGCGCAGGGTACGGGCTGTATAGAGAATGTCTGGGTAAAATAGCTAACTTTGGTGACAAGGGGGAGGAATCAATGACTTTAGGTTACCGTACAGAAAAAATCCCTTATTTTATTTAACTTTTTTTTTTTAAATTACCTGCTTTGGTAGAAATACATACATTTGTTAAGAGTTTCAAGAAGTGCAATTTCATAAAAAAAAGAAGGGACTCTTGAGAATGCAACTTCGAATTAGACCAATCTACGGGTTAGTCGAGTGGTCAGGACCACGGTTCCTCCCTCTTTCGAAGATGGAGGTCTTGGTATCGACTCTCAGTTCCCCCTCTTCAGGAACCGAAGGTTGAATCCACTTGTGCTACAACCCCTAGGGGTCACAAGGGTTTTACTCGGCTTCTCTCAAGGCCCGGAGAGAACAGTCTAGTTCAAAGGGTTGAGAACCCTTTGTTAGAGGGGAAAAAAAAAAGCACAACCAAAATCTATGTTTTGATGCAATTAGAATTCGAAAAGGGTGAAGCCAGACAAAAGTCCCACCTGCTCACCCCAATTAGTTGTAGGGTTAGGGGTTGAGTTGATTGAGATCTTTACATTCACATTTGATAATAGGGTTAAAGGCATATAATATAGAATGTTGTTGTCTTTTTCTTGACTTTTGGGATTATTATATTTTGTTCAATTGTGTTAAGATTATTTGAATACTTGATCATATTTTCCAAATAGGAAGTTTTAGTGGCCGATTTTTTTAAACACAGTCAGGGGAGCTAGAAATTGGAGGTCCATCCAACAGATCGAAGATTTTGCTTGACCTAGGCATGGCCCTCATACAAGACGGTAGGATAACGGTTTATCTTGTTAATTCCATGCAATTGGCCCGACCCTTTAACAGCCCCAGTGAGGACCCATGAGAGCGCCCGCGCACACATGCAGGAGAAAGCACTCACACGAGGCAAGGACACTCACACAGGCAGGAAGGAAGGAGGTTCGATCCTTGTTGAGGTGGGCTAGAGGTGGTGACCTGGGTTCATCAATGATGACTTTTCTTTTATATTTAAATTAAGTCCGCAGCAATCATCATTCAACAAGGATGGGATTTTTCAAGATTCTATCTACTTTTCAATGGTTTGGCTTTTCCCACCTCAAACTTTATTAGATGATGGTCCCACTTGGGAACCGCAATGATGCTTGCAACTGATTACGCTGAAGGCAAAGGGACTTGTAATATGTAAGATTGCATGTTAAAGCCCATTTGGCATCATTCTCAAAATGTAATATGTTGAGCATTAATGAAGAAAAATTTATTTGGTAAGGAATTTGAGAGAGAGAAAATCTAGAGAGACAGAGAGTTGGGAGATGGACAAGGAGAGAATTCATGGATATGCAAAAAGGAAGAGAAAATGCATGTCAAATAAGTTTTTATTCGTCATTCTTCGAATGAGACATTTCCAGACTGATGCCAAACATGCCCTTATATATCACAATACATTCTACTCCGTTCATTCATTCCTATGTTGAGGTGGGGCCCAAATGTTTGGCCATGCTTGTCAATCAAGGTGGGTCCATATTGTTGTGCTAAAGGTAATGAAAAAAAAATGAATAGACAATTGTTTCTTTCTGTGCACGCCCATGGGCACACTTGCGAACCTCATAAATTTAAAGATGCAAAAGAACCCAATACCCCCACCCTCCCAAACCCTCTTCAATCCCTCTTCTAAAGCCTTGGTAAAAAAGATGGCTGTAGATTCTTCCACCCAAACTCTCCTATCCCACTCTCACCCAAATTCTCCTATCCTACTCCCAAAAGATAGTACCACTTCATCGCGCCTCCATTGAAGGCCAAGATTCTATAAAAGATTTAAGACCTCTCTCTCTCTCTCACACACACACAAAAGTTTCTCATATAACTTTTACTATATAACGAGTTTACCCATGTAACTTTTCTTCTCATCTATCACCTAAAATCTTGCACTTTCTTATAAAATCTCCTTGAATATGGTAAAAGGAAAATCAACTTTTGAGATAACTTTTCCATGCCCAAGAACCATCCTTTGGCTCTACTCCAACAAGTTCTGACACCCTTCCTACCCACCAAAAACCTTTGCTTGACCGCTATTTAAAATTAATCCAAACATTGTCTTAAAGAATAAGACCACAACTTAAAAGGTCTATAGTACAGAAAGACAAGGGAGTGTAGCAAACCACAATCAGCAACAAAGGTATATATGTATGGTACTTGGGAGACCACAGTAAAATATAAAACATAACAGATATAAGCTGTAAATACATGAAAAATCTTTTTAAGTGTTAATTTGGAGGGCAGATATGATATAGACATAGGGACAGTTTTTGTTCACGAGCTCCTTGGGACTACCATGTATCTCTGTCAATCCACAATAAAACTTTACAATAGTGAAGCACACCACCTGATTTTATTCAATGCAATCTTTATAGATACCTAGAAATATGTTAACAACCTCTACATAACATGCGCATATACTTATGATCTATAATCCATACATGATGTCACTACACCATTTCCCCATCACACTAAGATCATAGGCGAATGACACTTTAACAGCATCTCATTGGCCCAGCCTGAATCAGAACCAGACTTAGACTGATTTGTTTAGTGGCTCTAGGACTCAATCCTGCCACCACCTGGTCCAAAAACCATTTTTATATAATTGTCCTAGAGCCTACCACCACCTGGACCAAAAACCATTTTTTATCTAATTAAGTACAGGCCAGGTCCATGGTTGTAACCTAAATTACATATGGATATCATAAAAGTATACCAACAATAATATATTCTTATTATAACAATCGAATCTGAGTAAGGTCCATCGTCATAGTATTTGAGTATGTTGGTCATAATGAAGCAACATGAATCCTTAAAGGTCTGTTAGAAGATGCAAGACTTCCACATCATTCATGGGCAACTACAACTACTTGTTTCCCAACATTGCGTCCAGTGAAGAGACCTAAAAGTGCTGAGGGAGCATTTGTGAGGCCTTCAATTGTGTCTTCAACATATACAATCTTACCTTCCTTGATATACTGGAGTGTTGATTGCAGGAACTGAGGATACAAGTGAAAGTAATCAGTTACCAGGAAGCCTTCCATCCGGATACGCTTTGTAATGAGACAGAACAAGTTGTGTATGCCTTGGGGCTGTTCAAGGTTGTATTGAGAGATCAACCCACACACAGCAATTCGACCATGGACTCTCATGTTCAGGAGAACTGCGTCGAGCATCGAACCACCGACATTCTCAAAGTAGACGTCGATGCCTTCAGGGAAATACCTGACCATAACACATGAAACCATGAAACACAAGGCATAAATGGTATACATATAACATAGTTTGAGGTTGCAATTATGATATGAGAATAGTGATCCTGATGCACAAACACAGATACAGACCTTTTTAAAGCTGCGTTCAAGTCGGGCTCTTCTTTATAATTGAAAGCATCATCGAACCCAAATTTATTCTTCAATAGATCGACCTGAATGATAATGGAATTAATGATTTTTTACCATAGAAAACATTATGACCTATCCTTGTTTTCTTATCATTGGATAATACGAATTTCACTTGCCGCTGAAAAAATAATTTACATCTTCTCCCATCTAAGGTGCCGTTTGGCAGGTCTACCTCTCGGATCCATTGGACTTGCAGGTTGCAACTGATTCAAAATGATGATTAAGTGCTTTAGACTGCTCAGGAAAGTTTATGTGAATCTCCAATTGAATCAGCTGTAAGATCTTTTGCCTTTATTTCAGAAAAGGTATCAAACAGAATTTTACTCTTGTCATTTTTACTGTCAGGACTCAGAACCATAATATTTCCCTAGAGAGTAAAGACACTAGGTTGCATATTATACAAATACTTGTGTAAATGTCCAGGTTAAACAGCAAGATAATAAAGGATTATATATCCATCATGCAAGATTAAATTGTAATGTTGTTTTCGTTTTCTTGTTTTCCCATCTTCTGCCATTAAAAGGGTGCATCATTACTTGGAAATCACCTTTTGACTAGATCCGGCACTTCCAACAACATAGCAACCCATCAACTTAGCGAATTGCCCCACAAGTTGGCCAACTGCGCCAGATGCTGCTGATACAAAGACATATTCCCCTTTCTTAGGGGAGCAAACCTCATAGAATCCAGCATAAGCTGTAAGGCCAGGCATACCTACAGATGATGCATTGCAGTTATATGGAGCATTAGACAGTGTAATCAATAAAAACAAGTCAGTGCAGGTGGAATAAAGTTAAGGGGGTTCTTTGAACTCAATCTAGAGACAAAAAAGGATTATAGTTGGTTGTGTAATTCTGCATGTAGTAAAAGTTTTTAAGGCTGTGAACAGAACCACACACCATTTTAAAACGCACATGGAACGCTGAGATCCAGGACAATACAGATAGCAAGTGCTCAAAGACTACCTGCTTTGCTTGCAGGGCCTTAACTACTACTTGAAAATTCTACTCTTCACTAAAGCCATTATTTAAAAATTTGGATGCTTGACTAGACTCAGCTCAGAAAGTTGCCAGGCCAAGTTCACTTGAGACTCACCATAGTCTTGCATTAGTTAAAAAGTCAAAGCTCAGTCTTAACTGTGAAGATTAAATTAAAAAAAAAAATCCTCCCATAATTTTTGTTGGAGTTCTGAATCTGAGTCTTGGCTAAGTCAGCTAAGACTTGAATCATTATAAAAAAATGTAACTGCAACAAAAGAATCCCTCTGGTCCAGAAAGCAAGGAACACATACAGCCTTAATCTAGGCTTTAACATGAAGGATCTACCAAAGCAGAGTATGATATGAGAAGATAATGTTTCAAGTAACACCTAAGTTATAACTAATCCTCACAAAAGAACATGGGAGATAGAATATTGTTGGAATATGTAATTTACGTATCTGTTAGAGTTTCAGATAAATATTCAAAGGCTACATGCCTGGATACATTCTTGAATCTTGATAGCCTTACCAAGGAGTCCGGTATAGTAAGAAAGAGGGGCATCAGTGGATGTGATTTTAAATAGGATCTCTGGTGCAGATATCAAACTGAACTCTTCCCATCCAGTTATTCCCCAGACAAAGTCTCCTGCCTTAAAGTTTGGATGCCCTGAATCCAAAACTTTCGCCACACCAAAGCCAAGGATCGGCTGCAAAATAACATGAAAGTCTCTAAAAATGAGTTCAAGACATAGCACATCAAGAGAAAAAAGAGTTAAAACAATGAAACTCAAAAATAGGATGTTAGCTCCTTTAGCATTGACTATAGACAGTGTCATATTCAGGGAGTTTCAGGTATAAGATGAGTTCTCAAAACCCTGAAAAAAGAAAAAAAAAATGAATCTGATTTTTCTTGCTTTTCCTCTTTTGATCGTGTTTTTATCTTTTTCCTCTTTAATCTTCACTGAGACAGATACTGATATAGCTAGAAGGACTAGGCCATACAATGTGCATATATGGTCATATTATAAGGCAATCATCATCACTGTCAAATCCTTGTCCCATTGAGGTCAGCTATATTAATTCTGTTTTGCCATTCGAGTTCATCCTCGACCAAATCTCAAAAACATTGCACTTCTTCTATCCTTCCAACTTCCAATATCCATGTCCTCTTTGCCATACTCCTTTTGCTTGAGGGGCCATCAACCTAGATAGAAAAAGTTTTATCAAGGTTTTCGAATACATTAGACATGCTCATTCCATCTCACATGAGTATCTTTTACTTTTACTAGTTTCAATGCCGTGGACAAATTAAGAAAGGGCTTACTCAAAATGACCTTATGATGTGATGAGCCACTTGGAATTACTCTGCTCATTCCATTTGAATCTTCATAGAACAAATGCACATAAATTGGGCTACCAACAAGGGTTCATGCGCTGAGATACCGTGAGTTAACAGTAATGTGAGAGTTCTTATCCTGTCATATATAGCCAATCATACTATATTAAAGTCGTGGGTTTTGAAGCTAATTATTACTAAAATTATTGCCAAAAATCATTCTCCTGTTGACTTGCTATTTGTTTCTGGAAAAGGATCCCTTGTTTGGTCAAAACAGGGCAGGGGGTGCCACATGGAAAAGAATTTTTTTTTTTTTTTTTTTGTGTGTGTGTGTGTGTGTGGAGGAGATGAGATGTCATTTATTTGACATCTCTCCCCCATGCGGCACCCCCTAAGTGGTCCAAACCCCAGGGGATCCGTTTCCTTTCTACATACATTCTTTGAAAAATGCGTCCACCGAGCAAAACAGGTCTTATATCATGTTTAGCACAATCCAAAGGGGTGCCTCAATAAAAACAAAGAATTCCTATCAACTAAATCAACTAAAATATCCATAAAATGTCCCACCATGTAAAGTCCATCTATGCGGGACTAAAAATAAAAATATTTCATATTTGATACGACCGCTTTTTTTACACAAACAAAAAAATACAAAGATTGAGCAAAATATTTCACATTCTTCGAAAAACCTTTTCCACATGGGTAGGAGATTTGGGCCCAGTGTGCTACTTTTGGACTTGACATTCACTCGTCAATAGTTGAAATTTAATAAATTATCGCGGATCTAATCAAATAGCTCCGTGAAGACTTTTTAAACTTCATAGTTGATGGGTAATTTTTTTTATTAGTAGCGATAAATTATATTAAAAGAGAAACCCAAATGCAAGAAGCCTACTAAATAAATTAAAAAGAGCACAATGGTATAAAAGAATTATACAAAAAACAAAGAAACATCACACAGCGAAAGCCAATATAAACGCAATTGTATAGTCAAAACCTCAATTTTGTATCTTATTGGAAAAGGAAAAAATTTTGTCTTCCGCTGATGAACAAAATAAAAAAAAATAAAAAAGATAAGCAAAACTTGGAAAGAAATATAGAGAGAGCAAATAAACTGGGAAAGATTGGAAAGATAGAGAGAGAGAGAGAGAGAGCATATACAGATCCAGGAGTGAAAGGATCGATGTAGGAAGGAGCGTCGTCGTGCTTGGTCATTCGACCTCTCATGTAGGGATCGCAGGAGAGGTAGAGATTCTTCACAACCACAGCCTCCAATCCTTCTGGAACCTTCAACCGTATCGTGCTGTTTTTATGAACCATGTCGGACTCTTTTGGAGATCCCGTTACGTAACCTCGAAACAGAATCTGCTTATTGCCCACTTCTTCTCCTTCTTTCGGCATCTTCCTCTCTCTTTCTTTCCCCTCTAAAGTGTGAAGATGTTTGTTTATCACAAAGAGTTCAGTATTTTTAGTACCTTTTGGAGATGGAAATCCTGATCAGCTTGCAAAATGTGAAGTTTTGGAATGGCTAGATTTTGACATATTCTCTGGCGATATGTGGAAAGGCTGCAGATGGAATGGCAATAAATGTAGGAAATATCTGGTAGCCTATTTTCTCCTCTGAAAGAGATTTCAGTGTTCTACCCACCCACCCTTTGAGGTTAGGAATTGGAATTGGATAGCAGATTGTGGTGTGTGTGGAAAACGTTGGGATTGTAATTTTCACGTTGGGTAATTTTCTTTACACACACACTCTCACTCTCCCTCTCCCTCTCTCTCTGCATTTAGAGGTGGAAACGGATCTTTTGATAGCAGATTGTGGTCTGTGTGGAAAAGAATTGTCATTTTCTGCTTTTTGAAGGAGTCCAAGTACAAGTTACAAGGCAAAAGATACACGCCACTCATTCACATTGGTATAGCTGAGAATCGTTGTTCCACAACATGAGATGTAATTTGATGGAAATTCCCAGAACTTCACTTTTGGATCTTTGGGATTTTTTTTCTGTACAGCAACTTAGAGTCCTCGATTTGTCCCCCTTTTCACCAAAAGTTGCTATTTTAGCCAGAGGTATTTTGTCCGTACTATTATTCTGACGAAAAGGCCTTTTTTTTTTTTTTTCATATCACAGCTGATATTGCGATATCATAATTTATACCGTGATACTTCAAGTTATTAAGTTGCAATACCCTAAGTTATGCTGAAATATCGCAAAAAGCGTTACGTTAAAAGTGAATGAATATATTTCTGTTTATAATTTCTTTTCATTCCATTAACCCATCCACCCTTTGAAGTCCAAGGTAGCGTTTGGTTCGCGTAAATGGAGGTCGGAATGGAATGATCATTCCAACGGAATGACCATTCCAGCGTTTGGTTCGCCAAAAAGGGGCGGAATGGCCATTACCTCCGGAATCTCATTCCTTTATGTGAGGGAATCACCATTCCATCCAAGAACGGAAGGAATCAACATTCCATTCCTTTCTAACTTTTTGTTAACCAAAATACCCTCGCTTGTAATATTATTATTATTATTATATAATAATAATAATATAATATCTTTTTCACCCAACCATTGTGGGGCCCACCCAAAATATTATAATAATATATTATTATATCATAATAATAATAATATAATATCTTTTTCACCTAACCATTGTGGGGCCCACCCAAAATATTATAATAAAATATAATAATAATAATAATATAATATCTTTTTTACCCAACCATTGTGGGGCCCACCCAAAATATTATATCTATCTATCTATCTATCTACTATTATAAAAGAGGCTATGTTGCATGGTTTTTTCAACCAACCATTGTGGGGCCTACTCCCAAATATTATAATATAATATAAGAATATATTATTTTGAGAAATTACAAAAGTTTTCACTACACCTTTGTGGGGCCCACCCCAAAATATTATAATGCAAACTTTTTCACTACACATTGTGGGGCCCACCCCCAAATAGTATAATATAATATAATATAATAATATATTATTATGAGAAATTACAAACTTTTTCACTACACCTTTATGGGGCCCACCCCAAATCATCCACCACAAACAATGCAAATGTGACAGTAGAATCTAACAAGGGTATTTTGGTCAATCTTATGTAAATTTGATTCCATTCCAGGCAGCATTCCAGCGTACCAAACGCAGGAATAGGAATCAGAATTCCATTACTGGGTTGATTCCTCAGCGTACCAAACGCTGGAATGGAATTGACTATTCCCGCCTCATTCCATTCCATTGTCATTCTGGTCTCCATTCCATTCCTGCCTACAACCATTCCAGCGAACCAAACGCTACCCAAATTTCTTGACCCACTTTATCACTTGGAGCCCCTTTGTTGTGTAACTTAATTTCTAGTTTGTTGGCATATGGAAATGAATGCGTAGCTTGTGCAGCTGCTTTTAATGAGAAAATATATAGTGTGAAGAGTGAAAATAAATTTTTACAGCATTGCATGGACATTTTTCTACAAGAAAAGGTAGGAAAATGAGCGGGTTTTCCACGATTGCACGGAATACTATCCCTAGTGGGGGAGGTTGGACTTTGTTTTCCATGAAACATGATAAAGGGTTGTCTATGAATGAGTTTCTTGGAGCGCTATACAAAATTACAAATGTGCCCTAATAGATGTGACCTTTAACTTTCCTAGAATTGTACTCTCCATATTTGATTTTCAGTAGAATGTCCTTTTTGATCATTTTTAATATTTAGCATTGTTTCTTTAGTTTAAACCATCTTTGGAAATGTAGTTCTTACACAAGAATTTGTATTTTTAAAAATAGTTAAAAATGGGGGAATAGAGGTAAATATTCAAAACTAATTACCAAATGTTTTCTCCTGAGAAAAAAAATAGTTAAAGTAAAATGAGAAATGAAAACTTAGCCATTGCTCTAACCATTCAAATCAATAAAGGTCCCAGCTACATCCGGTCTTTGTTATATTATAGTAAAGTCGAAGCTTTTGGAGTTAATTTTGACCGAAAGCTATTTTCCATGTTCTACAAATCACTCACTTTCTCCTCCTACTTTCAATATGTAATTTATTTTAACCACTTAAGTTTTCTTTCCACTTTTCCCTCTATGCACCAACTTCATTTCCATCTGAAATCTATTTCTCTTCTTTTCTTCCTTTTCCACTTCTCATAGCCCATTTTTACTGTACGGACTATTGGATCGAGAAAAGAGGTGCTCTCATAATCTTCTATTCTTTTATTCTCTTTTTAAAAAAAATTATGCTACACCTCTTATCTCTTTTATAATAGCCCTTACTTAGAGCCCATTGTAACTTACAAGGTTTGTGCCCTCGCTGGATTTAAGACATGCAAAATAAAGTGAACCCGTTATATCCCAATTTGAGCCAGTTCATCTGATCGATTTTGAAACTAAGGCCAGTATGGATATATTAGGTTCCCATCCCATGATTACACTACTAGGAAAAAGGGCTTTTATATCGGTTACAAAAACTGCCCTATATCGGTTTTTCATATAACCGATATAATATCTTCAGTCATGGTTTTTTATATCGGTTAATAATTTTTTATATCGGTCAATTTTTTTTATATCGGTTACATAGTAACCGATATAATAATCGATATATATATAATATTAGTTAACAAATATGTGATATTAATTGCTATATTTTATATCGGTTATTATGAAACCGATATTATATACACTATTAAAAAACAATGACTTATATCGGTTTTAAAAATTTATTAATATCGGTTATTAGTAAAACCGATATAATATGGTCTACCAAAATACCCTCCATCAGTTCCACTTTTCTAATATCGGTTGCTGAATACGTTTCTTTTAATCAAAGACTCGATCATTTCAACACACGATCGAGATTAATTCCCCGCGGGCGCCCTTTTTTCTCCTTCTTTCCCTCCTTTTTTTTCCTTCCCTCCCTTTTCTTTCTTTCTCCATCAATCGTGCCATCTCTGTTTGGGGTTTCTCTTTCGTGCACTATTTTGGGATCAATCTTCTCATTTTTCTTTTGATTCGATGCTCAGTAAGGTTTACAGTCTTTGGCTTTTCTCATCTGTACGTAGGTCTCTATACACTCTTTGGCTTTTCCCCTAGCAGTCAGCAAGTTCCTTCAGTTTCTGGTTGCAATGCGGTTTTTGGAATGTAGGGCTGGCGTGGATTTTGCATTTGGTTCTGCTCATTCTTGCTTGGTTTGGTGTCACGACCGGGGCCCGAGATCCGGTAACCCCGAGCCGTGAGCCCATACTTACTCCTGTAAATCCCGAATTAACCGAAGTTAGAACGGAATCCACAAGAGATAACATTCTAAATAAACCTGTCAAATATACAATCTGCAGAAACAATTATATTTGACAAGATCAACTTACAATTTACATGTATACAAAACAATGTCCTTTATACATGTATCATTTGAACCATCTATCGGTCAATCAGCTTATCCAAAACATTATACAATGCCAATTAGTTACATACCAAAATGATTACACAAAAGAATAATCTCTCTCAAATGTTTCTCAAAATGTTCTCTCAAAATGTTCCGATCTCTGTTTCGCTCTCGGATACCCATATCAAACGGTATCCCGGCCATTCCATTCGTTTAGTCCTCCTGGAGGAACCTGAGCAGTTTCCTCTGCTCCCGCCTAGAGCGCTGCCGCACCGGCAAGGGCAAACGGGCCTGTAATGCCATCAATGACACTGGTGAACACGACGGTTCAACAATGTATAAACAATTCTTGCAATAGCATGTTAATTCATGAGTTAGACTCATTCAATATATCAATAACAGTTCCAATTCTAGATAAGCCTAGAAAGTTCTTACAATAACAATAAGTAGACGTGAAAGTCAATCATGTGGACATGTATAGGGTGGTCACTACCATAGCATTCATTGTCATTTCATTCATTTCATTTACCATCTTCCCTCAAAGAAAGGATTCACTATTTCCATCTTCCCCCAAAGGAAAGATTCTTCTTCCAAATGGAAGGCATCGATCAATACCATAGATACGATCGGAATATAGTGGGACTTACTAGTGTCCGGGCCAGAGACAACTAGCATCACCACGGAGCTCCGGAACGCCCCCAAATCCATCTACTGTAGTAGGATTAATCATTTGTTTCATTTATTAATTCATTGAACTCATTAAAGTTCTCATACAATAGCTAGGTAGTGCCAGACTCAAGACTCAAATCAAATCAAATTAACAAATTCTATTCAATTCAATTTCTCTATTCAAAACTATTCATAATTCAAACCATTCATTTAGGTGTAACACTCGGTTATCTAGTGCACGTGTCATTTTCGATGGACATCACATTAGATTTATTATGCATTAGAGTCCCCTTAATTATCACCTATGAAGGTTTGTAACAATAAAAGATTAACACACACCACTGTAATAGGGTGCAAACTCATCAATACTCCTTCTATAGCCCATAAACCTCAATTATACTATAAATAGTCTCTAGACTGATTTATAGACCTATTTACACTCATCAAATGAGTTTTTCTTATTCAATTAGAATTACCTTTGTTTGGACCCAACTTTGAGTTTTCCAATCACTAGGACATGTAGACCATTAGATTCTACTTTCCAAGAGCTTTCCAACGATATGTAGAAGTCCAAAATCCAACCTACGGTTCAAAAGTTATGGCATTTTGAACTTGACATTGTCTGGCCCAGTGGGCCATCTCGCTATAGCGAGACCCCTTGCTGTCTGATCTCTGAAACAGCAATCTGATACTCCTTTTTGAAGCCATTTTCACTCCCATTCATTCTCAACTTGCCCAATACATGGAACCTCCTGTTCCCTTCTAAAATACCATCTCCAAACAACATCTTCCAATACATCAATTAATCATTTCATTCAATCCATAAACAAATCAAAACTCAATGAAAAATGCACAAGTTCTAAATCATGGAGATTCCAAGAATCTCTATAATGATTAACACTAACTACAAGCACATATTTATACTTGCCTCTTGAAGATAATCCACTCAAAGCCCTCTTTTATTTAGCTTGGCTTGAGCTTAAAATCCCCAATGAAACCCTAACTCCATGAAAACATGAAAACACCCAATCTTTAAGCTATCTATGCTAGAAACCTTTCCTCACTACTCAATAGAACTTGGAAATCCTAAGAGAATGCCAACTACTTACTTGTAGCTCCAAGCAAAGAGATTTTGGGTTCTCTTCCAAGCTCTACACTTCTACAATGATGGAATGGCTTGAGGAAGAAGATGAAGTTGAAGATGAGCTCCTCAAAACCCCTCTTTAAATCACTCCTAACCTCACTCTTGATGGATGAGAATGGAAGAAAGAAGAAGATGGAGATGAGATGCCTAGGGTTTGGGTGAAATGAGTCCATTCCCTCATCTCATTCTAATATATGGTTGCTTCACACTAAGACCCCCTCTTGTTTAGTCTTATTTCATTTTGAGTCAAATGAAACCTCACTTGGTCCATTTGAGGTCAAATGGGATCGCGCCTATTACGAAAGTTAAAGTACTATTCGAGATACACACGTTGGTATCAAGAACTTCTGTATTCGACGAAATACGTAAAAATCCGTATTTACGAAAAAGTCCTTAGCCTACCTTGTTTGAGTCTAAACTCATTTTAGTCAACTCAAACCCATTCAAACTCATTCCATTATGTTTAATGCATCATTTGGGACTAATTTGTCTCTCTTTGGTCATTAAACTTCATTAACCCAATTATCCGTGCTTAATTAGCATAAATCATAATTAATTAGCATTAATTTCGATTAATTAGAGTTAATTTTGATTAACTCGGGCGGGGTCTTACATTTGGTCTACAGGGCTTTCTGAGCAATTGAAATCTTCGGTTCTTCTCCCCCCCTGGTTGCCCAGTTTTTCTTCCTACGGAAAGGTTCCTTTCTCTTTTGGTTGCAGGGTGTTTTTTTGGTCTGAAGGGGTGAATTATCAGCTGGATTGTAGCTGCAGCAGGTTTTGGCAGCTTCCTTCCGTGGTCTGTTTTGAAGGGCTCTATGAGTAGTTCAAGTCATGGGTTTTTGCAATTTCGATTAGAAGGTTCTTCTTCTGCTGCCTGTTCCATCTCAGTCTTTCATTCTCTACTTGCTGGATAGCTCGCGGGTTGCAGGGATGGCTCTGTTTCTGTAGCAGGTTTTTCTTCCAATTACTTTGGGCTGGCTCCTTTTGCTTTGCTTTCTGAGTTGAAGATGTCTTTTGCCTGATCCCTGTCTGAGTGCTTTCATATTCTTCATCACAATGAAAATCTCCAAAACCTTCAAAACCCCAAAACCCAATGTACATCACAATCTAGGGGTGTTCGTTTGTTTGGTGTTTTGCTTGGGTTTGCAGGGCCTGAGAGGTAGACGTCGTGGATGGGGTGTGTTGGTGTTTTGTTTATTTCGGTTTTCTAGTTTTGGTTGGTGCTAGTGTTTGTTTAGTTGGTTTTTCTTTGTTTTGGTTTGGGAAGATGGGTTTCGTTTGGGCGTTTGGTTATTTGGGTTTTATGGTCTGGGGTTTTGGTTGGTACTGTAGGTGTTTGTCTATTTGGGTTTTGGAAGATGATTTTTTTTTTTTGGTCACAGGGGAACGATTGAGCTAGTTGTTATCCTCAAATGCACAATTTACAGTAAGTGGGACATGAATAGTGACTTCAACGCACAATTATATCTCTGCATTTTCTAAGTCAATTTACATATATGAATAGACCTGTGTTTTCTGAAAAAACAAATAGTCAAACCCATTTTATGAACAAAATCATTGTATAGGATTTATATTGGCTGGTTGCATTGTTGGAGTGTTTGGATTGAAATAGAATCATGACAAACCCAACTTATTGAATAGTTCATTGGGGCCGTGCAGTTGTCATCAAATTTTGTGTGCAGCTACATTACTCTTCTCAGGCATTTGTTTGTCATTAGATCTTTTTATTTCATCTTATTAATGTTAGTCATTTTTTTCTGTGGATTTTCTACATTACTCTTCTCAGGCATTTGTTTGTCATTAGATCTTTTGAATTTCATCTTTTTTTCTATGAATTTTGATATGCTTACCAAATGTGGATTTGTAGAAATCATCACTGAATCCACTGGGGCCAGCCAAACGTGGAATGAGATAAATCCTCCCTCATAAATCCTCATCGAGAAAAGTTTGATTCCATGGCACCCAAGAATCCTTCGAAGAGAGGATTCTCCTCCCATTACCAAACATGCCCGTGTATTTTTATTTCTTCTGTTCCTGAGGGTTTCAGCCCTTTTTCTCTCAATACAATCTCAACATTTAGCAAAAAAAAGGTCTCTATACCTCTTATCTCTTTCATTGACGATCACTGGTTAATTTTTTTAAATATTTGTATATGGATTCAGTTGTGAATTTCTGAACTTGGTTGCTTTTGTTTTGCTGTTTGGTGAATCTCTGTCCATGGATTTATTTCTACAAATCTTCAGCCAATCTGAAAGCTTTGCCCGAACGAGAATAACCAAGTGATGATCTTTTTTTTTTTTGTTTGTTTGAAATTGGGTTTTTGTGGTTTGTAGAAACCAAGGTTGGAAACAAGGATATTCAGTTCGTTTGGTGCAGACCAACCCAGGTCTCTCTCACATTAATTGGTTGTACATTAGAAGAAAGTTTCTGATGATGTTAAGGTGCATGCTGGTGTAATTCATTTGGTTATCCTAATCCTTGCCTATTGAGACCATAGCTGTAAGTGGGGAGTTTGACCAGTTGAATTTTCTGTATTCGGCAATATATAAATTATTATAACTAGTTCAATAATCTTAAATTATTATACTACATAGTTTTGTTTTGTGTATTTGTTTGAATATATCTATTTTTAATAAGTTATACACGTGTTTTTTTTTTACGTAATATTAGCATTATATGGCAATGACGGTTTGATTATAGCTTGTCTCCAGCATTTTATTGGGCTATACAGAAATGGACAAGTCTTGGATGTCATTGAATCAGTTTTCTATTGCATACGGGGAAGGGGTTGAAAGTTTTTTGATGTTTGCCAAAAATAAGTTTGGTGAACTTAATCCCATGCCATGTCCATGCAAAACATGTGGGAATCTCAATAAATTTGTAGCTAAGGATGTTGAGTACCATCTGTTTTTCCATGGTTTCGATCGAAGTTATACTAGGTGGATATGGCATGGAGAAGCATCTCCTGGTGAAGCTCCCTCAAGTGTGCCTTGAAATAGGTCCACCCAACACCATTTTGGGAGTGATGTCCCAGAAGATACTACACCCCCAGATGATGCTGCAAGCTCATTAAAATTGGCTCAGACCGCTTGTGACCTGTATTCATCTAATCCTGAAAAGTTTCAAAAAATTATTGCAGAGGCTGAGGAACCTTAATACAAAGGTTGTCTAAAGTTTACCAAATTATTTGCAGTAGTTACATTGTTTAATGAGAAAGCGAGGAGTGGATGGTCTGACATAAGCTTTTCACAGTTGTTGATTATCATTGGAGACATGCTACCCGACGATAATAATTTACTGCCCCGAAGTATGAAAGAGATAGGTTAAAAAGACATTGTCTATTATGGGATGAGCTATGAGAAGATAGACGCATGTCCGAATGATTGCGTGCTTTATAGAAAGGGATCTGATAATGAGAATAAAACTAGTTGCCCTACTTGTGGTGAGTCAAGATACAAAGTGGATAAGAACCTGACTGAGCAACGTAAGCGGGTGCCGGCAAAAGTTCTATGGTATCTTCCACCTATCCCTAGGTTTAAGAAATTATTTCAGTCGGTACAAACATCAAAACAGATGACTTGGCACGCTGATGAGAGAATGGTTGACGATAAGTTACGCCACCCAGCTGACTCCCCTGCATGGAAGTTGGTAGATGATAAATGGCCGAAGTTTGCACAAGAGCCAAGAAATTTGCGCTTAGCACTTTCAGCAGATGGGGTCAATCCGCTGATGGAACGCGCTCCGAGGCGCCCGCTGGGGCGGCTACCGGGGTCGGCGGAACGTGGGAGCCCGTCGGGTCTGGCCCTTTCGCGCCCTGGCGGGCCCTGAAGCGTGCATCAACATTTCTTTTGTGTGGGTGGGTGTGCCAGATTTTCTATTTTACTTGGAATTGCAAGTGGTAATCCGAAGATCAACCTTCGCAAGTAAAAAGGAAATCAACTTCTTTCAAGTTTTCCATTGCACAAATATTTAAGAAAAGAGACATTTTCTTGGTTTGCCGTGAAAGGCGATTTTGTTTGGCATTTATAGCCGATTTTGGCGTTTATAGCCGATTTACAATTCTCATCAATAATGAAAGACAAGAGTTGTGATTTTTGTCTCTTTTGGAAAAATACAAACTACAATGAAAAGCAAGAAAAGGAAGATCTAACTTTTCAGGAGATTGTGGGGGACTCGTTCAGATTGACGGTCGCAAGCCATGTATGGGCTCCGCCATCATCCATGCAGATGAGAACAGAAGATGCTCTTGATTCGCTTGGCTTGGCTATAACCTCAGATTTTTAGAGGACAAAGACCAAGAGAAGGTCCTATGTCCAATAAAAAGCTAAGTGGACGGGCTGAAAAGCCACGTCTAAGCCATTGGAGGCAGCAGGAGAAGGCAAGGACCTTGGGGGGGGGGTGCCCCCCAAGGGACTTTTGTCACCTTGTAGTGGTGGCCGGTGCAGAACTTCAGCAGAGTTTTCTCTCTTTTTTTCTTTCTCTCAGATCTCTTTCTGATCTTTGTTTTTCTGATCCTCTGATTTTCTCCTCTTTTTTCTGATCTTTTTTCCGATCTCCATTTCAATGGAATGCTCTCCTATTTATAGGCCTTTGGTAGCCATTTAGGAGGGTTTATGAGCCTTAATGGCTTTAATGGGAGGAGTTACAAGATTTATTTCTTGATTTTGTAACTCCTTTTTCCTTGAATCTGATTGGCCGATGGAGATTAAGGGCTTTTAATCACCTTAATTACCATAATGGGAGGAGTTTCATGGTTTAAATGCCATGAATCAATTGACTTGTAACTCCCAAATGCTTGCTTCTGATTGGGCCGTCCAAAGAAATGAATTAATGACTGCAATAAAGCTAGTCAATTAACCACATTAATTGGTCGCCGAGCAGTTGAAGAGTCGCGGGCCATGCCGTGTCTTCTGGAATTCTTCTGGCGACGATCATCGATGGATCTACATGCTGATCGACATCGGATGAACATGTAGCTTCAGACATTGATAGCTAAGAGCGGGCCGGTGACATCTGTCTTGTCGATTTCACGATCGGTCGGACAGAAAGTGCACTTTCTTGGTCAGCCGGTTGGCGATCTTGGAGCGATCACTGATGATTTTATGCTTTTGGAGGTTGACCCGTGATTTTGACGGATGTCGTCGGATATGAGTCAATTTCAAGCACTAAAAATCACATTTTCAGGGAACCACAGGGGCCAAAGTGCGCGAAACGCGAAAAAAGACGGAAAAACGGGTCACCGGCGGAAAATCCGGTGACCCGGACCTCCATGGTCGCCGGCGACCATGGACCGGCGACCATGGGCCATGGTCGCAGGGGCCTGCGACCATGGGCCATGGTCGCAGGGGTCTGCGACCCTGGGGGATTTTTCCCCTTCGGAGCCCGTTTTGCGGTCGTTTTGAGGTCTTTTTCGTCGCCGTTTTCTTCTGTATTTTTCTTGACATTTCTTCTCATTTATTGGCTTGATTTCCCTGTAGAAAACTTGATGAGAATCCTTGCATTTTTAGAGTGCAAAGTTTCTAATTTTCCGGGAAAGCCGAAGACTTTGTCGCGTAGAGCTGCTGATTTTCCGCCAGAAGTCGAAACTTGGTCAAACGATGTCGGAATGACCTGAAATTTGAGGTGAAGCCTCCTGAGCAATAAATAAGACCAACCATAGGCTTTTGTTTGAGTTTTGAAGCCGTTTGGGGTCCCGTCGATGCTTCACTTGATTTTGCTGCGGGGAAAATGCCGAGCTTTGATGTGCGGTCAAACGATGTCCGATTGACCTGAAATTTGACGGGGAGCCTATTGGAGTCATTTTGAGACGTTCCA
This sequence comes from Umbellularia californica, assembly GCA_028538565.1. Classification (NCBI taxonomy): domain Eukaryota; kingdom Viridiplantae; phylum Streptophyta; class Magnoliopsida; order Laurales; family Lauraceae; genus Umbellularia; species Umbellularia californica. The sequence goes on from JAPQWN010000009.1 coordinate 46,240,913, forward strand.
TGGGCTCTGTTTTGGATGTCATGGTCCCGGGTTGCTCTGCCGCCGGTAGGCTTGATTTTCTCTCGGAGCATCGAAACCTGGTCAAACGTTTTCGGAATGACCTGAAATTTGACGTGCAGCCTTTTGGAAGCATGTTGAAGCCACTCATGCACTTGGTTTGATGAGCGAAGGCTCCGGTGGTTTCCGCCGCCAGGAGGCTTGATTTTGCTGCTCGAGCATTGATGGAGGGTCAAACGTTGTCGGTTTGACTTGAAATTTGGCATGGAGCCTTTTTGAGACATGCTGGAGTCATCTGTAGGCTCTGATCGAAGTTTTGACGTCTCCGATGATGTCGCCGCCGGGAGCTCCCGTTTAGCTGTCGGAGAAGTGAAGTTAGGCCAAATGTTGTCGAAATGGCCCGAAACTTCATGTGTACTCTTCTCTTGGTTATCTTGAAGGATCTTGCAGTTTTTGTTTGATTCTGACAAGATTTGATTTTTTGGAGAAATTGCATTGCCTATTTATGGCAGGTTGCGACTTCATGCAGCTTTCTTGATGTTGAAGAGGCAAAGTGACATTTTTGGTGTCAACATCCGCATGGTTCGATGAGCAGCAAGTATAGTTGTTGGCCAGTAATGTTAGTCACTTACAATCTCCCGCCTTGGTTGTACATGAAAAGAAAGTTTGTGATGTTAACGATGTTGATATCGGGTCCACGACAACCTGGAAACGACATCGATGTTTACCTAGAACCATTAATCGATGACTTAAAAACACTATGGGATACAGGGGTTAATGCTCATGATGCTTACCGACAAGAGGCTTTTACATTGAAAGCAGTGTTGTTGTGGACCATTAATGATTTCCCTGCATATGGTAATTTGTCTGGTTGTGTTGTAAAAGGCTATCATGGTTGCCCCATATGTGGCGAAGAGACACAATCATGCAGATTAAAACATTCGAGGAAGAATGTATACATGGCCCATCGAATGTTCCTTCCAGAAGATCATCCCTTTCGGAAACAGAAAAAAGCATTTCATGGTGAGCAAGAGTTTCGATCAGCACCAATTCCTTTGACTGATGAAGAAGTGGCAGAAAAGGTTAATGGAATCAAAACCTTGTGGGGGAAACCAGTACCAAAAGAGAAGCCCAAGAAAAAGAATAAAAAATAAAAAAGATCGACTTCATTGAAGAGGAAGCGAGTGGAAGATGTTAGTGATGATGGTGCTAGAATTTGTTGGAAGAAGAAGTCAATTTTCTTTAACCTCGATTACTGGGAATACGTGCTTCTTCGACACAACTTGGATGTGATGCACATAGAGAAAAATGTTTGTGAGAGTCTTAGTGGAACCTTGCTGATTATTCCAGGTAAAACAAAGGATGGACTGAATAGTCGCCTTGATTTGCAAGATATGGGTTTAAGGGATGAACTGGCACCTGATGTAAGTCAAAATAGAGCGTACTTACCACCAGCTTGTTTCTCATTATCCAAAGAAAAGAAATTCAGTGTGTGTGAAACATTGCATAAGTTAAAAGTTCCGGATGGATACTCATCAAATTTCAAAGCATTGGTTTCTATGCAAGACTTAAAGTTGGGGGGTATGAAATCTCATGATTGCCATGTGTTGATGCAGCAATTACTTCCTATTGCTATACGATCCGTGCTACCAAAACATGTGAGAGTTGTACTTATCAGATTTTGCTCATTTTTAATGAATTATGTGCGAAGGTAATAGATGTACCTCGATTGCTTGAAGTTCAGAAGAATCTAGCGGTCACCTTGTGTTTTCTAGAAAAATATTTCCCACCATCATTCTTTGATATTATGGTTCATTTAACCGTCCATCTCGTTTGAAAAGTTTAGATTGGGGGCCCTGTTTGTTTTCGATGGATGTATGGATTTTATAGGTATTAATAACTTTAAATATTCTTCAATTACAATTTACTAATTTAAATTATATAAAGTAATCAATGGTTTACTATGTTTTAGGTATATGTCGGTTTTAAAAGGTCAAGTAAGAAATCGTTACTGTCCAGAAGGTTGCATGGCAGAGTGTTATATTGCGGAGGAAGCGGTTGAATTTTGTAGTGAGCACTTCTCTGGATTGGATGCAGTTGGAATTCCACCATTTGAAGATAAAACTTACCCTGAAATTGTGACTGGAAAGAATCCTCCAGGAGGTGATTTTGTTGAAGTTGATGCTAAGTCCTTGGAGCAAGCACATTGTTATGTATTGCACAACACAAGTGTTGTTCAACCCTATATTGAGTAATTATATTTTAACTTCTTGACTTACAAATTAAAGTGTTACACTAGTTTTTGAGCTAACATGCGGTTCGTATGGAAAACTATGCAGGAGACACATGAACCACCTAAAGAAAACATTTCCTCGGCAGTCCAAAATTCAAAAATGGTTACAAGATGAACATAACCATTCTTTTAGTTCTTGGCTCAAAAACGAGGTAACAATTGTCAACCGTAAGACTTGTGTTTGTCTATTTACTAAATGTGACTAATTTTCTTAGGAACACAGGTTTTTGAAGATCGGCGTGTCACCAGTAACAACATCTCAGAAATCTTGAGATGGGTATCACAAAGTCCTCATATACATGTTATGAAATATCATAGTTATACCATTAATGGTTGTCATTTTACCACAAAGGATCGTGATGCTTCACATGTCACTCAGAATAGTGGTGTAAGTCTAGTGGCCACGGCGATGAACGTGTCTAGTGCAAAGGATAATAATCCTATTTTCTGCGAATTAGGGTACTATGGTGTTATTGTGGAAATATGGTTGATTGATTGATTATAGTCATTTCAAAATCCCATTGTTCAAGTGTGATTGGGTTGACAACAAGACTGGCTTTAAGGTAGATGAGCTGGGATTCACCATAGTTGATCTTGCTAGAATTGGTTATAAATCTGATTCTTTCATTTTAGCTCTCAAGCAAAGAAAGTCTTCTATGTACCTGATCAAGTCAATCATAAATGGTCCATTGCTCTAGCAACTCCTGAAAGAACCTATAATGTTGATGACAATGAAGAAGTCCTCTTTGATGCTGGCATTGAAGATCAAACTCTTCCCGAAGTAATGCAATATGATGAACCATTGGATGCTATAAATGAATCTGAGGCAATGTACACGCGTGAAGATGCCGAGGGGACTTGGACTGACATTGATTTTTGAAAATGTATTAAAATTGTGTTTTTTGTGTAAGTGTTTCTTATTGCTAAATATTCCCTTATGTACTTGTTTGTAAGAAGCATATATAGGTTATTTGAACTGATGTCACACTTAGTGGTAGTGTTAGTATGCTATGCATTGCATCGTTGTATGTATTACCTATTTCATGACATACAATATATTTATTGATATGTATGTTTTTTTTTTTTTTTTTCACAGCTAGTAATGGATCTAGAAAGGAATGGTGAATCACAGGACAACATAAGTAATGTTGGTCAACCCCGCATTCAATAAAAAAGGAAAGCTAGGGGGACAACTTTAATGCTTGAGTTGACCAAGAATTGGGATGGAAATGTAATTACAGTTGAGTATGATCAAAAGGGTAGGCCTACACCACAAGAAGTACGCAGGAAAATAGCTGGTTACGGAGGGGCTTTGGCAAGAGTGATGGTCCCACTTAACGCATTTAGTGATTGGCGTAAATTGAAAGATCTTAGGGAAGGGCAGTTGGAAAGAGATTTATGGGCTACAATGAAGGTAAATAAATATGTGATTTCCTGTTACTTTTGGAAGACCTTAGAATAATATGTGTCTTACTAAGCTATTTGTCGTTTTTACTATTTAACACAACATATTTTTTCTATATGATATCTCCATGTTTATTTGATATTGTCCCCGTCATCTGCCTTAATATTTAGTTTTATGAAGCATTCTAAACAGAACTTGTGGTCTTTGTTACTTACATGTTTGGGCTGCTCATAATTTGGGATTTGTCTATGTGATAAGTTTCCCCTTTCATTTCAGCATGCATGCCTTATTTTTGAGACGCACACACACACACACACACAATGTTACGTATAGGTCGATAAGTTAATTGCATGAGACTCTGTGAAAACATCTGTATAGTCTGCAATATTTGTTTTAAGCAAATTACTGGTCATACTATGATTCGGGAATCCTCATTTTATTCCGCTGATTCTTATGTGCATCTTGTGTTGTATTAATTGGCATGAAAATATTATGGGAAGTCGCTTACCATTTAATTCATTTGGTAAAGACCAGATTTGTGTTGGATGAAAATACGAGGGCTCAAGTTATATCTGATATTGGCCTCAAGTGGAGGACGTTCAAGACAACTCTGACTAGTAAGTACATACTTCCATTCAAAGATAATCCTGAACTACTTGTGGAGCCACCTACAAAGTATAAGTTTATCGACAAATTAGTTTGGTCTGAATTTGTGCAATCAAGGTTGACCCCAGAGTTTCAGGTATATATCTACTTCTATAGATTACTTATGGAGCCACACCATTGCACTTACTCACACAGCACTGAGCACACCACACACAGCAAACCACTGCACTGCAGCACACCCCTGTACACTGCAGTACACCCCTGCACACTGCAGCACACCGCTACACTACAGTCTGCCCACACAGCACTCAGCGCACCACGCATCACATACACAGCCAAACGGCGACACTCACTGTCTTATATGCCGATGTATGTACGTTAATGTCTTTTCTTCTTTGTAATTTTAAGGAGTTAAACATTCTACAATCTAAAAGGCAGTCCAATAATGTGTATACACACCGACTAAGCAGATCAGGCTATGCGGGTCTTGAAGAAGATATTGTAAGTACATTTAGTATAGAACTATTTTAAATAATTTCTTACGGTTGAACTAAACTAACTTAGATGTTTAATTGTGTTTTCATATTTCATGTATAGAAAAAAAAATCCATAGAGACAGGCATTTTCGTTGATCATGAAGATAGGAGCGTCAAATGGAAATTGGCTCGTCAAAAAAAAAAGGGGGAATATTCAAATGATTCCACAAGGGAAGTAGTAGGAAAATTTGTAAGTTTCCAATCTCAGAAAAATTGTAAATTGTTTTAGACTTTTTGTAATAGTCCATATTTGGTAGATGCGAGGCATCAAACGTCTTCACTATAACTTGTAGGTCGAGTATTCTCCCTAAGTGCCCTGCATGACCATGCATCAAGGTATTTGAATATTAGCTGTATACATATGGCTCTGGATTCATTGGTGTCATGGTTATTGTAGGATGATCTGAAAAAGAAAGTAAATGAGGGGGTTGTAATGACTGAGGGGAGCAATGATGTTCTTACTATGGCTTTGGGTACCCCGGAGCATTGTGGACGAGTTAGAGGGGAAGGGAAGCATGTCACTCCAATGGCCTATTTCAAAATACCAAAACGCGGAACAAAGAAGTATAATGAGGATTTGTTGGCCCAGTTACATGAATCTTAGGAAAGGGTGAGAATTTTAGAACAAATTGTGAAGGATAAAGAGACACATCAGAACTCTCCCCATTCAGAAAATATTGCATCCAATTGTAGCGGCGTTTTAAGAGGTCAATAGGTAGTTTACCAAACCATAGTTTTTTGTTGTTTTGGTAGATTATGTTGAATACATGATTTCTTAACTAAGGGACCTAACTATATGCATTGCTTAATAACCATATGAATTCGTATTTAACTCTTATAACATGCAACTTGAAGATGGTGGTACTTCAAAAGTGAACAAGACATCATCAAATATTCTTAGTTCCCCGCAAGTATGTTTTATGGGTCGGCTATTAAATTATGAAATTACAACCAACATTAGTTTCATCGTATTATATACATTAGTCGATGTAAGATTTAGTACTTATATATATTATTTGAAGATGCAGAATTGTAGATTGGCTTTGGGATCAAAGGACAAGATTGTTGCGAAAGGAAAGGTTTATGGGAAGATTGGACCATTGGAAAAAATTCATAATATTTCTTTAGGGGAGCACAATGCACGAGTGTCGATTGATTGTGTATTGTGTCCTGATTCCCCTCTTCCTATACCTGTACGTGGTATTTTGACCACTATTTTAGATGCACACAACTCATTTGTGGCTTGGCCTGAAAAATGGGTGATATTAGGTCATAAGGTAAAGTGTATTTTCCAACTCTTATTAGTTATGCTTAAGTTAAACTACCGTAATTAACTTTTTCATTTTAATTTGGATTTCCATGTAGAGTGTGGTTGATGATTCTTCTGCAACTAATGGTGATGCAACTAATGGTGGAGGGGCAAGTCAGCTCCAAAAGTTTGCCAAGATTATAGAAAAGATGATGAAATCAAGTCAAATAAGTATTCCACTTGAGAAAGGGGTATTTGAAGAAGATATAGAATTCAATTATTTTTTAAAATCTGATTTGTTAGATCTTTGTAACATGAAGAAGCTAGAGGTTAACTCAATGACTGCATACCAAAGGTAAACTATTTGCCTCTCCCGATGAACTATCAGTCTTTAATATATTTGATGTTATGACTCTTTTATTTACCTTATTTCTTTAGGTTTCTCTACGATCGATTTGAAAATTCTCGAGCAAGATATGGATTTTCCCATCCTGCACATTTCAATGATTTTGGAGACAAAGAAGAAACATGATAAAGAGAATGAAAATTGCAAAGAAGGACCAACTGATTTTTGTTCCATACTCCACCATGTAAGGGTGTACTATATTTTCACGTGTCTTCAATTTATCTTAGTAGTCATTTTATATCCACTTGTGTGTAATTAAATCTTATTTGTCATTTAATCTGTCCGCTTTTATGGATTTAGGGGTCATTGGCTTCTATTAATCATTGATATGACATCAATGGAAGTGTTCTGGTTGGACTCCTTGGTACGAAAGGTTGTTGACTTGAATGTAAAGTTCATAGTGAATGAGTGAGTAGTTCATTAATTCTTCTTGTTCATTTGTTTTCAAGGCTTCTCTTTTAAAATACTAAGTCTTAATGGATATCGTTGTATGAAGTGCGATGAAAGTGGCAGCTATGGAAATGGGAAAAAGATTTAAAGGAGATCCGACTTGGGAATTGGTGAAGGTCAGCAATGAATAATTGTGTTTATGATATCACACATACTTCCTAATCCTTTTTGTATGTTTTTTATGGTCTCTATGTAGTGCCCTAAACAAACGGGGAAAAAGGAATGCGGGGTTTATGTAATGAAATTTATAAAGCACCTTATGGAAGATCCTCTCGTGTCGACAAAATCTAAGTTGAAAGAACTTGGGACGCAGCGACATATGGCGATGAGGAGCTTAATGATTTACGTTTGGAGTTAGTTGAATACATTTTAGATTTTATCAACAATGGAGAATAGGTACATTCTATCCTTTTGCCTCTAAATTGTCATGGATGCATGTTTTGTCTTTCTTCATGGAATAGGGGAAGTGTCAATACTATGATTGACTGATTTGTTGTGATGGGTTTGTTGGTCTTTTTTGAAATTTATACATTTTCCGTGTTTTGTGATTATTTGTTGTTTTGGCTATGTGTTTAATATGATTATCAATTGATCTGTTGGTGTAGTAGCTTTTTAATTTACATGTAAACTCATGAAATACTTACATGTGTCCCATGTACAGCTGACTCAAGGAGATAAAACAGTACCACTACTCAACTGACCACAACGTGTACATGAATGTGTACAAGACTTTTTCAACCATCTAAATTATTCAACAACCCACTAAACAAAATGAGACCAAGTCATATGACCGTTGGATGAAGAAATTCTATTTGAATTAATTTTTTTAACAATGGGCACAGGTTCAATTATGAGTTTGGCCGTGTTGTACGTACAGGGATGACATGTACGGTGTTTGTTTGGGTTGAACGATGATGCCGCTGCTGGCCGATGGGCTAAATGAGTGGGTTGGCTTTGGGTGAGTTTTGCAGGTGGTGTTGGATATTGGTGAAGTGCGTTGGATGTGTTGTGATGTGCATGATGGGTGGAGATGTGTTTGTTTAAGTGGTTAGAGATATGAGGAAGAAGATGAAGATGGTGATGGGTGTGAAGATGTCTGGGATGATGGAGGCTTGGATCATCATCCTAACCACTTGATCAACTGACTACAAGCTTTTACCATCCAAAATGAGTGCATAGTCGATCAAATGGTCTTGTCCATTTGGATAATTGCCCTTGTTTTAATGTCTAGTTAGATGGATCATAGGGTGGGCCCCGCTAGCTGTTTGTGCACGATGAGCTCACGATAAGGTGCACTCGTATGCTTGGCGGATGAATATATGTAATTACTACATATTTCCTTCTTTAAAGCAATTAAATATTTTAGAGTAAGATTTGTACTTAAATTTTTATTGGTGCCCTGTTTTCTCAGTGTTTTTATTTTAAATTTATTTGAATACTATGCTGAATCCACAAATCCTATGTTTTGTGATATGCCACATCAGAAATAGTATTGATTATTTAATTGGATGATCTACATGAACAGGGCTTACGGAACCTCAACATAGGTAAAGACAAATGAATCACCAATGATAATCATAGAAACTACCTTGATATCACGATGAACAATGCAGCCACTCTGAGAGATTCCCGTTGGAGCACAACTCATAAACAAGAAAACATTCATCTTCTTCTTCACAATGCCCCAGCAAAGTGACTAGGTTTGAATGTCTGACATGTGATAGGCTTGTAACTTCCCTCATAAAAGACTCAACATATTCATCCTTGATGATGTGCTTAACTGCAACATGCCTTCCACCTGAAAGTATTCCTCTATACACCTTCCCTATTGAAACCATAGAAACTCAGAATAAAACCTGATTCTCTCTTCAAAATAACTCTAAATCTTAAACACTCTAAATCAAAAAAGACCATCTACTTTATACTTTATAGTGATACGGTTAATACATATTGATATATATAATGATGTCATAGAGCTTGTGCTTGTGCATATATGGGTGGCATATCCTTGGAACTCTCAATTTATACATATATGCAAATTAAAGTTTTATTAATGGTGCATGTACAGTGTACTGCAAGGGTACTGCAGGTTTATTTTATGGTACTGCGGGTTTTATATGGTACTACAGCAATGCAAATTCTTTTGATAAAAAAATATATATACATATATAATATTATATTGGTTACAGAACAAACGATATAATACAATTTCCCAAAAAACCGATATAACAAAGCCCTTTATAACCGATATTATAAATAATTTTTATATCGGTTTTACTCTTTTTTATATCAGTTTTACAGTAATGTATGCTATAATTTCAGTTTCAAAACACATAAGTTCTCCGAAAACCGATATTATAAATATTTTTTATATCGGTTTCACTTTTTTTTATATCGGTTTTACAGTAATATGTGTCATAATTTCAGGTTCAAAAGACATCAGTTGTCCAAAAACCGATATGAAATAATACACATATTATATTGGTTATGGTTATCTATTATGTCGGGGGTACTTATATCGGTTTGAAGTTTACTGAAAAACCGATATAATAGGTCTTTTATATCGGTTTTTAGCAGATATAAAAACCCTTTTTTCTAGTGGTGTTAAAAAAAAAAATGGGGAAGTCGGCTGTAGGTCCTGTACCTTTTTCTTTGTGGCCTAGGTCATGTACCTTTCTCTTTGTGGCCTTAGGTCCATAACCTTTTATCAGTGTGGGAGGTCCTTTTTTCAAATTTGAACACCTAAAATGTCCAAGTTACCCTTCCTTTAAAAGTTCTTATTTATTTTAAAATAAACTATATCTCATGATTAGTAGGATATGCCATTAATAACTGTCAACTGACATTTAATTGGCCATGATTAATGTATATATCTTTTAATGGGATTTCCATTAATCATGGACACATAAGCATAGATAAAATTCAAAAAAAAAAAAAAAAGATTTACTTGTTTGAGAAGGAGAAATTCGTGAAGAACTTTTGAGAAAGAGAAAATCACAAAAATTGCAAATTTGTCTAGGGACATGCCAAAACTCAAATAAATTTCCAAAAACGCAGATAAATTTTCCAAAACTCAAATAAACTTATTTGAATTTTTTAATTCTGCTAAGCAAATCAATCTTCTAAAGATAACTTTATATCTGGGTTCAGAGATAAAGTTACCTGAATTCATAAGCGATCTAAGTTTTGCATGAAAACTCAAATAACTTCCAAAATTCAGATACTTTCCATCTGAATTCAGATAAAGTTATATGAGTTAGATACAATATCTCAGTTATCTGAATTAATTATATTATCAAACTCAAATAATTTTATTTGAGGAACGAAATTACCTCGCTAAGTATTGAATTCAGAGAAAAAGAAGCGAAGGGTAGAGAAAGTGAAGCCTGAGGAAAAGGTTTACCAAAAAAGGAAAAGAAAAAAAGAAGGCGAAGACGCAAAGATGTTGCTTGGAGCCATGCATGATGATGCAGAGATGTTGCACGAAGATGTTGGATTTTCATCCTCGTGAAAATGTTGCTATAGAAGCCATGCCTGATGATCCTGAGACGAAACATTCGGTAGACTTTGACATGGGAGTTGTACTCTGAGAAGGAATTCCCTTCAATTTTAATTTCAAATTTTGTTGGAAAATAGGGTGAAGACGCTGGAATGGTTGTAATAATTATTCTAATTAATATGGTTGAGCTGAAACCTAAGATTAAAATATGGGATATGATCTCCTTGGCAGTTATGGGGAAAATCAGTCATAAAAGAATGAAATTCGCCTCATTAAGGACCTCCGGCCGGAATATTTCCCGCCACAAGGGGCTAGAGGAATTAGTACAAAATAGCTTGGATTGCGCCTTTATTTTATGAGATTCTAGGGACTTCTCTCTAATTATTCTAAAAAAAATATTTTACTATAAAAGAATCCATTTCAAATCTAAGGGCCTGTTTGTTTACATTGTAATACATAAGAATTTAATGCATATGATTCATAGAAGGAGTAGGTAAAATTGGGGATCAAAGGTGGATTTTAAAAAATGAGCATCAAAATTTTTTTTTCTTTTAGTGAAATAGAATAAGAAGATGAGAAATGAACTACTAGGTACTGATTGTTGCTTTCTTCATTTCCCATCTCTTCATTCTATTTCCGAAAAAAGAAAGATTATTTGATTGTGATTTTTAAAAATTCACATTTGACCTTCATTTTTAATCACTAAAGTATGAATTCTATGTATTATCTTACAAACAAATATTACGTATCTTTTTAATCCTTTTCCTCCCACTTTACAACAAGAAAAGCTTGGAGGGATAACTACGTTGGAGCAATTGGACAAATGAAAAATAAAAAATAAAAAATCCGTAGATGAGACGGTAGTGTGGGGATTGGTAAATTGAAACTTAAGAACTTATTTGTAGTTCTATTTTTTGTTTTTAATAACATCCCTAAGATAAGTAAGAACTTCATGAAACTGCCATATTCCAATTGCATCTACCCTAACTTCATGCTTTTTTTTTTTTTTTTTTTAATAATTTTCCTGCTTTAGTTTTCTTCTTATTTTCATATTTTTTGGATATTTTAAATTTAGTAATTTAGATATAGTATCATAAACACAAGTGAATAATATATATTTATAATTTTACAAAATTTTAATCTATTCCTAAGTACTTTTGAATAATCTAAATATAAAAAAAGATTCCCAACTGATCATATTGACTCCCTCAAGTCCAGTGCCTTTTACTTTAAAAAGAAGAGTCTTTAAAAGTTTTTCTTTAAGTTCGTTGAGCTAAGTGCTTAAATCCAAAGCTTTCAAACCCTGAATCAAACTTGTCGTATTAAGGGTTTAAAAACTCGGCCGAGACCGAGTCCGGGTTGCATCACCTGGTTGAATTCTCCACCAAAAGATATAATCTGCAAGGTCAATTCAAAATAAAATGAAAAAAAAAAAAATGCTTTTTTTTTTCTACGTCTCCATTTCTACAAAGAAGACCATGGATCACAATCGTGTTACGAATTGAGATCGTCTGAGTGGCCTTATGTACGGTGATCATGACTGGACCACTCAGGATTCGCCATGTCACCATGGGCAGCCCCTATTCAGATGCATGACATGCTCCCTAAGGTGACGTGGCAGACCGTGAATGATCCTTAAGGTCACTATGGGTTTTCCCTCACCAGATCTAGCCTCGTTAATGCAATGGAATGTGAATGGCTTGAATTCCAAATGCAGCGTTCACGGATGGATTTATAGCAATGGGCTTAGAATCTCGGAGCGGATATGTTGAATATTTCATATTTATCTTTGTTTATTGGTGTTCCAAGTGGTTTGTACTGTTTCTCTTGGCTTCTAATCCTTTGTTTGTTCTGTACGTAATGTGATTTGCCCCGTTTTTGGATTTGTAATCTTGTATTTGTATGGATACAGCAGTCATAAAATAATCTGCAGGTTCTAGTTTGTTTTGTCTTTGTTTCCTTAAACAAGATCAGGTAAACTTTGGTAAATCTAGAATTTTAGTTTTGACCCTCGTTAGGGTCCTTGGAACTCTTGCTCTTCTATTGACTATTATTATTGAGAATTTTACACGAGTCAAAATGATGCATGCTGTTGGATTGATCATGTATAAATATGTGATTAAAGAAAGAAAGAGTAAAACCCTAGAGTGGAGATATCATGAGTCATGAATTCAGCGGCAATGTGGCAATGGGTCAGGTCGGGCCCGGCCCTCTCCATTTATTAATGAGGTTCCAACTGTACGCCTCAATCCAAGGTTTTAAAACTCAGACTCGGTGACTTGGTCCTCCAAAATTGAATAAAAAACTTCAAAAACTCAGACTCAAACTCAGACTCGGCCAGGTCAAACAGAGTTTCCCTTTGGAGCCAAAAACCTTTAAATATTTGTAAAAATGATTAAAAGGAAAACTTCAAAAATAAGAAATTGGTGTCTTATGATTCTCAATTTTTAAGATGTATGTGTTTTAACCATTAAAAATGAATTTAAGCGGTAATAAATGGCCGCATTTTTTTTTTTTTTTTTGTGTGTTCTTTTTTTTACTGAGTAGAAAGAATACTACATTCAACCTTTGAATGCTAGAATCTTTAAACAATTGTGCTTCTGATCTTCCAAAATTAATACAAACTGATTAGGAGGTCCAAAGGGACATCCCACACTCAAATTAAATTTCAGTTTAATTTGGTTCAGTGTGTCAAATTGCATGTAGCTGCACAACATAAACTCGACCCATTTAGTAGACAAGTTGCAAATCTCAATCCAAACCCAACCAGAACACACCCGAATGGCTGAACCCTGAATTACCAAGTCTGGTTTGAGTGGGGTTGGTGGGTCATTCCTTAAGTCATTCCTTAACCCCCTTAACTGACTGAAACTTAACATATTTTGAATTGGATGTGTCACTGTCTTAATAAAAAAATCATATCTACAATGCCAAGACATACTTGATTTTGATCCAGATATCACCTTCGCAGATTTTGCATTTAGAAAGGTGTTTTTCAGTAGGGCAGGGCAGGGCAGGCCACAGTCCACACCATCCAGAGGACAGGGCACTTGTCACTTTGAATAAACTTGGTCAACTTGCCAACCTGTTGAGTCTTGTCACCTAGCCAGAGTACAGTCGATCCAAGCTTTAGAACACCGCTTGATGGTTGACTAGAGACCTTGACCAATACAAAGTAGAAAACTGATTTTTTTTCTTAACAACTAACAGTTTTTTTTTTTTAATGAAATTCAGGCTGTTCGGACATTTCAAATCATTGTTGGACCTCATCTCCTGAATTCTCTAAATTCCTTAAAAATGTTGAAAATCAAGAGTAGTGTGGCTTAAGTAGTAGCCAAAAGAGTTGTGTTCCAAATACCGAATTCCAAATGCTTTTGAGGAGATGGACTTCCAGTGGAAGAATTTCTGATAAGAAATTTAACATTTTTCTGCAACTCCAAATAACCCCCTAAAACCTTATCTCATCATGTGGGTGAGGAGAAAAAGAACAGTTTTATCCACTTGTTTCTCTTCCTGTTTCTCCACGTCCAAACAGAAACAGTCTTAAATCTGTTTTTTTTTTCCCCTCCTCATCCAAATGACCACTGGGGTCTGGATAGAGAGGAAGGTTTTAGGAGGTTTGCTCTGTTTTCAGAAGGTTTTAGAGGTTTGCTCTGTTTTCTCTGCCTTTTATCCTCATCTGAATGAACCTTTAATTTTGGTGGAGAACTATTTGGACTGTGTACTGGATATGCAATGTAGAAGCAGAATTGACAAAAAGTTTCGAGATTCAAGTTGAGAAACTCATGAGATTTTTTTGCTTGTTTTCTTATTAATCTTTAAGTTTATCACTAATTGGGATGCATCCAAAATCTCTCTTAAAAGAATCCCACCAACAAACTTAAAACAGATTATGAGGTGTAAAGATAGAGAAGTTTTACACCCCAGTCAGCAAGGTTATATCTGTCAAGGACTTGGGTAGCTTCCCTCTGGAAGAGATAATGAGTACCTAGTGACAATAACCTGACACCCAAAAAATATCTAATGCATAGGAGTACAAATACAGTAACAAAAGAAATGAAGTAATAGATATAGGTTTCAAATGTTTAAGTCTTGGGTTAAATGGAGGCAGATACAGATAGAGATAGAAATATGTAAGACTATGTAGATATTGGAGCAGAATACAGTTTTGCGAATCTCAAAGATTCAGGCAACAATAATGAGGAGAGCATACTCATGTGATACTCGCAACATTGTGTGAACTTATGATAATTCATGAAACTAATAAAAATAAATACTGTTTAGTTACAATGAATCCATGCTGGATTCAAATGGTACTAGCAACCATTTTTACACAACAGAAATGGGTAAACCAAGCAGAATCAAATATTGGTCTATCATAACCATGATAATAAATCAAATCACCATAATATCTGACTTCAAAGTCTGCCAGTTCAGTTTATATCTTTCAAGAATGATTACACAGAACAATCTATTTCTTAAATATCACTAGTTTCACTATGTTAAAGTGATGCAAGAAATTGATGAGTGGATCACCTACTTTTGCAGCATTTACTTACAGTATTTATATAGAAGCCTGGAACATATGCAGGAAACAGAAATGAGAGATGTTAAATGAAAACGAAAGGGCAAACAAAATTCCCAGGTTGTTCAAACTCTCTCCATTGCTAGTGATTTGTCTTAAGAACCACAAACAGTAGTTACTAAAAAGATTAAAGCAGGAAAGCTATAAGATCAAAGTGATCAGTCATAGGCATTTCAAGAAAAGGAAGAAAAAAAAGGGCGCATGTCGGTGAGAATATTTCTTTCCAGCTCTGAGTAAAGCACAATGCACATATACACAGGAGGTAATGGCAAACTAAAAATGCGCCCATTTGGTCCAGTATCCACTAAAAGACATGATAAAGATGGGAATTGGCATGAATCATGAAAACGAAGCAACAGTAAAATAAAGAGTACTAAAGGTCGCGGCATATTAGATCTCTTAAGAGTGCCTGCATGCTTGGACTGGTTTTCCCAGGGGTTTCCATAGTTACTAGGAGTGCCTACTACAGATTAGACAATAATTTTCAAATTTCAAGTGTCCCAAGTAACATTAAACCTCAGTCCAAACCACAGTCCTAGGGCCTGTTTGTTTGCATTAAAATACATACAAATTCAATACATAGGACTTTTTGTGGAGTGGTTAAAATTGAATACCAAAGGCTAAGTACTCATTTTTAACCACTTCAAAAAAAAATCCTATGTACCGAATTCGTATTTATTTTAATGCAAACAAACAAGCCCAAGGGTTTTCATGAGTAAGTGATCATAATTTTTATTTTGCAATAGGTTATGACCCAAAAAACAAAAAAAGAATTCATCTATGAAAGTAAAATAGGAGACAGCCTACAAGTGAGTCCTCAAACTTGGGCAAGCAGAGTCATTGAAGGCTTCTATATTAAATAATACTTCTACTGCATGTGCCTATAGTTCACATAGCTCACACTATATAATAAAACTGTCGTAAAGCTGTTTCAACATTGAAACAAGGGATTTCCAACTGATATCCAGAAAACTACATGTGCTAATCTGACAACTAACATAACATGCATGCCAGAAGAATCTGGATCAGCTATTTGATGAAATCTTGAAATCTACATTTTTTCCTTTACTGTAAGCATTATTCGTATTTGATGAAGTTTTAGGCTTTTAGCATATAGCTAATCCAGAAACATGTTTCATTATCTTAAGCTCTCATGAACTAAAATTTAAGCAGTGCAAATAGATTAGTGAGAAATGAAACATTCTCTTCAATGGCTGACACATGACCAGACAAGATTCCTAAAATGCAGCATTATTTATAGCTGATATCATTTTATCACGTATATGCTTTTCAAACATAATTCATTATCTTGACAACTTGACCTAAAACTTAAGCCTTGCTGATAGCTAGCAGGACACAATGTTGTCTCCAATGGCTGACACATGATTGGGCAATGACACCAACAACACACTAAAATCAAGAATCAGAAGTCACCAGCAGAAACAATATCATGGAAGGCAAACAAACGACATTATGAATTCCAATTTCCAACCCCTCCCCCAACCATCGGAAAAAAAAAAAAAAAAAAAAAGAGACAAAAAAACCATACATGTATCAGCACGTGCCAGCCTCATACAACATCTACCGAAGTAGAAACAAATGAGACCCATGTTCAGTGGAGAAGACGTCCATTTAAAGGGATACATGTTTTGAAAGCCTTGAAAATGCCCTTTACAACGACCAAGTGAAGTCCCAATCAATCCAAGGGAAATGAGAAATGTTTTCTGGAACATGGAATATTTACTAACGTAATAATAAAAAATCAATGAGATTCTGACCTCAACTACCATTATACATGGCTTCGCTCAAATCAAAAGCAGTCTGAGATAAAGCACGGCAGAAGGTTATATCTTCCCCTTACTTAATGGTGCTACATAAACTGGGAATCACCTTAGTTGCAGTATTACTTGTGTGCCTTTTCTGTTCAAAATCAATGAATAACTTTCTCTGCCTTTTCTGTTCAAAATCATTGACATTGATCTAAGCTGTAACAGGCTGGAAGTATGTACCCTGAGCATGGATCAAAATAACGGCCACTATCAGGCGTAGCGGTCTATATGATATTTATCGCCGTTCACATCCGTAGGGGCCGCTACGGGGCCACTACGAGACTGCTACGGGCCGCTACGGAGTGAGACAGATCCCTACTTTCCAAAAAATTCTAAAATGCATAATAAGACTTATTTCTTTTCTTCTTCTCTCCAAATAACATTTCTACGCAACTCTTTTACCCTTTTATGTTTAAAAGAACACCAAAAAGCACATAATCTCACCGAATTACAATCGACACAAAGAGTTCTTCTCAAGGATTCTTCTCTAAGTACATTCTATTAGACACCCTCTTTGGTAGATGTATTCTTTTCTCTACGTACTCTTAAGTCTTAAGTCTTGACTTCATGACATAGGTTTTTTTTTTCCCCCCATTAGCCTTTCATTAGTTTCTAAGTGAGCATAACTAAGCAACATGAATACAGATGAAAAAATGATCATTACTATTATTTTCTTTTTATACAGCGATACGGGACCTTATACAATGAGTGGACCGGTATGCCCCCTTATCTTAGTTACTTTTGCAAAAAAAATACGTTTTCTCTTATTTTCCAATATTCTAGATTTTGTACAAAAAATTTCAGATTTTTTTGATAATTTTTTTTCAAATCGCACCACTACATTACGTAACGCCAGCTACGTGGCGATTTAGTGGTGGGCTGCTACCCCCGCCGCTACCGCTATTTTCATCCTTGAGCCTGAGTGATTGTTTATTTGCACTCATTTACATATGTAAATGTTTACGCAACAGAACATTTGTTGTCACTCATTTATGCAAGCATAAATTTTGATGTGAAATGATTTGCAAATGGGGCCATTTTCACACCTCTTCAGGTGTGTAAACCTCACATCTCAAAGAGGTGCCAGTACAATATCCGCCCAAGAGAGAGACCATGGTATCAAACCCCATCATTGCATTATTTTTTTTTGCAACTCCTGCGGGCCCCAAAATTTTAATCTGATCTGTTCAAACTTTTTCTTGACCTATTAAACCCCAAGACATTGCATTTCACGTCTTAAATTTGCCTAGAGTTTCAGATACTTGAAAATTTTACATAGATAATCCAAACTGTTCAACGCTTACACATGAAAATAGTGCTTCCAAACAAACATGGTAATATGTTTCACATGTGTAAATTTTATATATGTAAAGTTCACATAATCAAAATCCCATATTCATACCACATGCATAAAAGAAAAACATGAAACAACCGCTAAACGATTGCTGATTCCAGCACCCAAATGCACAACAGAATGGGTAAGGTTTCAACAAAATATCTGAAATACTCAGGGTTGAAGGCATCTCAAAATACAGCAAGGGCACCAAATTTCCAACAGTACCCTCTTCTGATAGAGCGATTATTTTCTTTTGCTGGTGCATCATTGCATATACTGAAATAAATATAAAAGTATGAAATGAGATGACGATATTGGAGAATCCATTGTTAATGAGGAGTCAATATATACATGTTACGACATGGAGCAGCAAACAGAAAATCAAAACACCATTAACCGATAGGATGCATTGTTGCATATACTTAGAAAAGCTTCAAAACAACTTATGATATTAAGTACAACAATTAAAACCTTCATACTACAGGAAACAGCTGTTGTGAAAATCATATAATCCTTGAAGAGACTACATGGATTTGGTCCTTTTCTTACATATCTACTCCTATGCTATGCTTATTGGTACCTTTTCAATGAATCACCTTCATTTCCCGTGCCACAATAAGTTCATCTTGGAGATCACCACTGTCGGATGGCAACAGTATCTCATCATCAGTTGTAAAATGGTATCTCTCTCCAATTGCTCTTAAAAGCTGGAATACTTCAAACATTGTGGGTCTCTCCTTTGGAGGAGAAAGAACACAATTGCATGCAACTTTGAGAAACTGTAGAAGCTCACCATCACAGCCCTTACCAATCAAAGACTTATCGATGGCATCCTGAAGAAGAGAATTATTTGAAAGATAAGTAATCCAGTCTACCAAGCTCCCCTTGAAGCTTTCTGGGGCATTAGCCACATGAGTAGGTCTTTCGCCAGTAACCAGTTCAAGCAGCACAACTCCAAAGCTGTACACATCACCCTTTGGAGTGGCCACCAGAGTGCGCGTGTATTCAGGAGCAACATATCCCAAGTCACCAAATTCACCGTTGACGAAAGTACTGAGATGGGTGTCAACTGGATTCATAAGCCTCGCAAGTCCAAAATCAGATATTTTGGGTTCATAATCCTCATCCAGAAGGATGCATTTGGAGCTAATGTTCCGATGAATTATGCGTGGATTGCAGTTATGGTGAAGCCAAGCTAGGGCTCTCGCTGCTCCAATACCGATTTTTAGCTTCAGAGGCCATTCCATGACTTTGCCACCAGCTTCCACCTCATGTAGCTGTTGATAGAGAGTCCCATTTTGCATGTTTTTGTATACCAGGAGCCTTTCCCTTTTGGCAATACAAAAGCCCAAAAGGGGAACCAAGTTTCGGTGCTTCACATTTCCCAACGTCTTCATCTCAGATATGAATTCTTTCTCAGAATGCTGGGAATCTTGAAGCCTCTTAACTGCAAGCAAAGAACCATCTGGAAGTGTCGCCATGTACATTGTGCCTGTTCTCCCTGACCCGATAATGTTGTGTTTGCTAAAATTGTTGGTGGCCTTCATGAGATCATTGAACCTCATTTTAGAAACTGACTTCTCAAACATGGATACCTGGACATTGAGTAATTCTGTAAGAATGTTGTAATGAAAAAACAAACCTTTGTCATTATAATGGACTAATATCCAAGGTTTGTTTATAGAGCCCATCTCCATGCAGTTGTATTTACACTTGAACATACCAACATGGCACACATCTGCAAGACCTGAGCAGTCTATCAGGTAACTCCCACCATTTTTATTTTAACAGTATCAGTAACCCTGCCATGTAGAGACCTTGCCCAAATATGAAACTGGACTACATCACGAGGGCAACAATGAGGAATAAACGGGCAGTTTGTTGACAAAAACCCAAATAACTTGGTGAACATCTATTTACTCCACACTTGATGACCAACATAATTATAAGTCTGGCTCATTTTTTAAGTCAGGGTATTTGCAATCTACATGGGAGGGGCCTCAGACAGATGGTTTGGATGTTCAACATGTGTGCCATGTGTGGTTGAATTGAAACAAAACCCATGTGTGTGTGAGATAGAAAAGTTGATATGATAATAATGGGTTAATACATGCCTGAAAAATATGAAAACTAGATATGAATATGCATATAAGTAACTAATTCAGCTTGCCTTAATGCCTTTGGCTCCCTTTAGACTCTTTGCCCATTTGTTTCCTTCCAGATCTTCATCCTTCTTCTTTTTAGACTTTCTACGCAAAGCAAATAACATAACAACTGCAATGACTATGATTGCAAAAATTATCCCACCTACTGCTGCACCGATGATGACCCCAGTATGAGACTTTCTGGGAGGTCCCACACAATCCTTCAGAGGTTTCCCGCAAAGACCAGTATTTGCAAAATTTTCAGCCGGAAAGGTTCTGTTAGTGAAAGTAGGAATCTGCCCTGACAAAGGGTTGTCTGCAACGTTAAATGTACTTAGCCGAGCGAGCCGTCCAATTTGCCACGGAATCTGACCACTGAACTGATTGTGTTGAAGATTAAGGATATTCAGATAGGTAATATTGCCAAGTTTTTCTGGAAGATTACCAGAGAAATTGTTTGAAGAGAGGTCAAGTGTCACAACAAATGGTATGATCTGATCGATGTTTCCCGGGAGGGATCCAGATAGATCATTGTTGGATAGATCCAATCCTGTCATGCTACTGCAGTTTTTGAGAGCTAATGGGAATTGGCCTCGGAGTCCCATGTTTGAGAGGCGTATATTTAGGACCTTGCTTTCATCAGGGTGCCAGCATTCGATGCCATTAAATTTACAGATGAACCCTTCAGCAGCACTTTTGTTGTTAAAATCCCATGAGTCTAAGTAATTGTTAGGATCCGTAAGTTGCTTCTTCAGCGTTTCTAAGCATCGAAGGTCACTTTCCACACCATGACATGTATCACTACTCAGCAACAGCCAGAAAAGGTTGTGAAGAAGAAACAGAAGAACTCTACTTCCCATGATGGCCATAATTTAATTATAGGCCCCTCCTTTCTCAAAATCCAAGAATACTACGAATCAAATACAGCACTACTCCCATCTCCTATTCAAAACCATGGAAATACCAAAGCTGAATGTGATAAAATACAAATCCTTGAGTAGCTTACCTGCAATTTCAAGCAACAACAGATCAAGGAATGCACAAGCCTCTAAAACAATAAAACCACCCTTGTCACTCCTTAACAAAACCAAGAATACACAGAATCCAATTCAGCAAGACCTATATCACCCATAAAAAATCACTCAAATCCAAAGATTAAAAAAAAAAAAAAAAAAGGGTGTTTTGAATTTCATGACATATTAGACCAAAATCCCCAAAACCCAAAAATCATCAACCCTGAGAAACCCAGCCCAGTTCACCTCTACCTCCACCCAAGAGTCAAAATCCTTGAAGATCCAAACAACCCCAGATGATAAAAATCCCCCCACCTGAGTAGAAAAACACAACAAATTCAAAACACCCTCTCTAGACCAAACCCCCAATCAAGCTCAAAATTTAAAGACACCCCAGATGAACAAATTCCACAGATAAGTACAAGCAAAGAAAAAAAACTCATAATTCCCCCTCTCTCTGAGTAAATTACCAATTCAGCTCAAAAAAAAAAAAAAAAAAAAAACCAAGATGTTTAGATGCAACTCAATATCCTCAGATGAATAGGATTTAGCAAAACAAAACGAATTCAAAACTTACCTGAGAATTCATGCAAATCTAACACCCACAGAACCCGGAGCCCTAGAAATGGAAATGAAGAGAGGAAATCAACGCTGCAACTTCGTCATGCACTAAAGACTTTCTGGGGCATTATTTTCCCAACCACCCAAAGACTTAAAAGCAAGTCGTTTGAAGATTCTAAGGCACCCAACAGTGAAAAAAAAAAAAAGCGAACGAAGTGAGAAGAAAAAACGACACTCCATTCATACAAAGGACAATGAGAGATGCAATCATCAATAAATCCATCTCCCAACCCGAGTCGACTCAGTGCATTTGCTTTCTTAGATTTCTCTCTCTCTCTCTCTCTGATTTTTTTATGGGTAATCCTGGTCAAACATACGGGAACTCGTTTTCCAGTCTCTGTCAACCACATCTATCACTCATTCACTCCATTGGAAGGGATTCGGAAATTTCAAGCTGGAAAGCAGTAAATGTGGGGCCCCACCTTTGGTTGATCCTGACCTTTTCTCTGCTGCAAACAATCTTAGCCGTCCATTGGGTAGCTTGAAAATGTATGGTCGAGCCAAATAGAAAATGGGTCAAGACCAGAGGAGCCGGCTTTGACTTGGTAATAAACACTAAAATAAAGAATATATGGAGCTAGTGGATGTCATTGAGCCATGATGATCCTATATATTATTCAACTGCCTAATAAATTTCGGCCTATGGTTTTCATACCAAAAACCATAGTAATGGCCCGGAGATTTGTCACCCATCTGAGCGAACTGGATTGAATCGTTGGATTGAGTGTGCAATTGTTTCAACAATAAGATCCAGTGGAGCCCGTTATGATCTGATCCCCAAAAAAAAAAAAAAAAAAAAGGAAAAACCTCCTGCTCAGCAGACTTGACTTGAAGAGACTGATACTGGGTCAAGCGAGTCGAACGAGTCGGACCTGAAACTTGTGAAAACTTGCTCCTGGCAAACATGAGTCGTGTTGAGTACCCGAGTTTTCGGAACAAGGCATGGGTGGATTTTTGACACTTTCAACGTGAAAAATAGCAACTGATCTTACACGTCATGTTCAAGTCAATGGATCCGACTACACGCCATTGACCTAATGTTGACTAGGAATTTTAGAGGTGAAGCACCCCCCCGGCCCACAAGCACAATAGGTTTGCTAAGGGTACATGGTGGACTCAGACCAGGATCCACATGGGTTAAATTAATACAAGTTCCTGGTTTCTAGCTGACCTGATGGACCTGACTACAAGTACCCCTTGGGGCATAAACAGTCTTGAGCTGCCTTATATTGTATATAATACTAAGTTTTTTAGTATTATTTTGTGTAGTATTGTATGAGATTTTATGCATGTCTTCAGGTACAAATGGGCTGAGGTGAACATTAGTGCAGACCCAATTATCAAATTGGGTTGGATAAAGAGCATCCGAACTTACATTATTCTGATTGGATGCTTCAAGTAATAGGACAATTGGAGGTCCATTTATATCCCTAATTACACTGCAGTTTAAGACATGATTTTGGGCCTATGATGGTCTATGCCTAAACTGTAACCAACGATTGATATATAGGTCCAAACTCCAAAAGCTTGCTTGGTTATTTTTTAAAAAATTTACTTATTAAAGGATCTTAGGAAATTTTTTTTTGAAACTCTGCAATCATAAAAGTCTTTTATAGTGTTTTTTTAAATGTAATAAAAATATAAAAACAAATACCAATCTATCTTGTGTATTTGTGGTTGTACAGTTTTTTTTTTTTTTTTTCTCGTACATACTCACATACCCTCACACGCTCCAATTGTCTCTATCTAGAGTTGCCTCAAAATTTGGGCTACAAGTGTAGAAGCATGCATAAGAGGTCGACGTTTCAAGGATTGGCGCCATACCCTTATCTTTGTCAAGATGTAGAAATTCAGATTACTATTACCTAAGAATTTTTACTTTTCAGTGAGCAACTTTTATAGTTAAGCCTACCTACAATGTATCCATAACTGTACATGCAATTGCCCCGATCATTTCTTTTAAAAGTCACCCTAATTTATAAAGGTCCAAAAGCTTGTTTGGTTATTTTTTTAAATTCACTTACCGAAGGGTCTTAGAAAAAAAAAAAGTTTTGAAAATCTACAATCTTAAAAACCTTTTAAGTGCTTTTTCTATTGTAAGTAAAATATAAAAATAAATACCAGTCTTTCTTGTGTACATGTGGGTTGTCCTCACACGCTATCCCGTCTCTATCTAATTGTTTCTATCCGGCTAAAGAGGTCGACATTTCAAGGATTGGTATACCCTTTTCTTCGTCAAGGTATAGGAAATAATATTACTATTACCCAAGAATTTTTACTTTTCAGTGAGGAACTAATTATAGTTAGGCCTACATACAATAGATCCATAACTGCACATGCAGTTGGTCATTTCTTTTAAAAGTCACCCTAATTTATATAGTGAAAGTTGCAACTTAATATAATAGGTGCTAGTCTAATAACCAGTGCATAGCAGATATAACCAACAAAACAAGATGGAACTAGCAAAACTATCTACCAAGCAAGCACCGTAAGAAGGCAGACATAAATTTAACGTGAAAACTCTAATCGGGAAAAAAACCACAATCAGAAAAATCAATTACTATTGAACAATTATAAGATATACTCACAGCCCATTTATCCCAATTAGTATGTCGACCTAAGGATTGTAGTTGTTTTTGTATAACTTCTCATGTTTCCACGACTTCCCCGCCGCGCACTGCTCTATGTGTTTGATCATCCTTTAATCACATTGAGAACCAAGATGAGCCAATCTTCTATAAAGAAGTAGAAGCTTCAAACCTTCTAGAGCAACCCTTCAGAATAATCTCTCCATGGCTCTAGAAAACAAGGAATCTATCTTAGGATTATCTCACCTCGGAACAAAAGAGACGAACTTCTTATGTCTTTGGGTTAAGAGAACTACCCAATATATAACTCAAATTCCGTGCATAAGCCTTCTAGTGACAATACATAAGAATAACAAGCATTCTCAAACTCTTACTAAGAGTCCGGATAGAACCGGGCAATCACCGTTACACTCTCTATAGTGAGCCCTGCCTCTGCCGTCTGGCCCGGTTCATACAATCTGGATTTTGGCTAGTAATCTCCAAAAATCTCAATCTTCACTTTAGTTTTTTCTGGAGGCTCAACTACAGTCCATTATAAAAGAACTAGAAAAATACATCTCAAATGGACCTAGAGTTTTGTCCAACCTATGAATCAACCAATCATAATAAAATTCCTAACATATACGTACAACTTTTTTTTTTTCAAATTTACTTATTAAAGGATCTTAAAAAAAAAGGTTTTGAAAATCTACAATCTTAAAAACTTTTAAAGTGTATTTTTCTAATGTAAGTAAAATATAAAAATAGATACGTGCCAATCTTTCTTGTGTATTTGTGGTTGCATGATTTTCCTATTCTTTTTCTCTAGTACATACTCACACACCCTCACACGCTATTCAAGTTCTTATCCAACTTTTCTTTTCCGGAAATGCCTCAAAATTTTTGTTACAAATGTAGAAGCACGCAAAAGAGGTCGACGTTTCTAGGATTGACATATCCTCTTCTTGGCCGATAGATAGAAAATAAGATTACTATTACCCAAGAATTTTTACTTTTCAGTGAGCAACTTATATCTAAGCCTACCTACAATAGATCCATAACCGCACATGCAGTTGCCCCATCATTTCTTTTAAAAATCACCCTAATTTAACATTTATTGGGCTAATACAACAATCAAATTTAAATAACAAAGAACTTAAATTTTCTTAACACCTTTGAAGCAAGACTACGAGGATGATGGTAAATTTTTTTATCTACGCTTAACTCGCATATATAGCCTCATCCATTCTCTCTTCAAATGCTTGGCATGCATCCATGTAGGCCTTGTAAAATAATAATTTCTTTTTGGTCATAGAAGATTTCTTTACCATTGTATGTGACAAATGTAAAAGTCTTGTTGGAAATAATTTTTGTATGGTACAATGGTAAGACTAGGGTTCGAACCTTTATATTCAATAAAAAAAAAAGAAATAGGAGATAAGGAAAAACAGGACACTGTGGCAGATTTCAAAATCAAGGAGGGAGAAAAGAATGGAAAAAAAGAGTGTTTTTTTACTCTTGCAGTTGGGGTGTGTGGTGGGCTGATCTCAACCACGGAAATGCTATACCCTATCCTACAAAGGATCTTAGCCATTCATCATTTTTTTGGAATCAGGACAGAGGACCCACATATACACGGGAAGACAACCCACTCAAGTGGAAAAGAAGCCCGTATAAGTGAAAAGGGAGCCCCACACACGCACGAAGAGATAGCGTATTCAGAATTCAAACGCTGGACAGCGATGTGAGAATTACCCCTCCTTACTATTGGATAAGGAGCAGTTCATATCTTAGCCATTTATTTAAATGGATGGGATTGATCATGTTTGCTTGGCTCCTCTTTAATTCGATTCTGGTCAAACGCGGAAACCGTTTTTCCAGTCATTGTCGAAAATCCTTTCCACAGGGAGACTGGACTTGAAGTCTTCCCACCAATGGTAGGCACCACATGTCACTTTATTTTCTTTGTTATTATTTGAGTGATATTTTCCCTTTCCATAGACATCATGGAGTGGGCCCCACAGCAGATGGCCGGCCCAAAAGTCGTAACTCTTTCCATTCAAGGGCTCACTTGTTCACACTGCCCGTTCACACTTCACATAAGCTTTTTTTTTTTAATGCCATCCGAGGTTCCAATCCTTTGGACTTGATTAATCCTTCCGGGCCGAGAGGAAAACTGGGGAAACTCCCATGTAGCCTCAATGTGGTAGTGCAGTTTTGAACTTACAACTTTATGGTGCAAACCGTAGTCCTAGACCAATTGAGCTATCTCTTGGGGTTCACTTCACATAAGTTTCAATTTCCGAGTTCACATGATGACTCAGTGAAACTTGTTGCTTAATGAGTTTGGTGAGACTTGAGTAAACTCGGTTAGGACCCAGTCGACTTGGACCGAATTCAGTAAGGACTCAGCTAAGACTCATTAAGATTCAATAAGATTCTTTAGAAACTATTTTTAGTTTTTTAATTTTACATGTTTAGGTCGAGTTTTGAGTTTTCTACTTGGACAAGACTTTGAAAGTCTTTGGGTTGAGTGGGCTCTGTAGCCTTTCCAAGAAGAGCCTTATCGTCGAGTTTCGGAACTGAGGTTTCACACCCAGTGCTGCTCATTTGAGTGTGAATGGAGATGAGTCAGCTCTGCCCATTCAAAGGACAAAGCATGGATGAGGAGATAGTGACGTCAAGCCTCTAGGGTGGCTACATTGATCAGAGTGGGTCAATTGACTGCATTGACAAAATATTATAAAAAAAACTTTCTATCATAAATTGAACTTATAAGAAGCTTTTGACCCTATTTAATCCCTATGCTAATGGGCCAACTGTCTACCAAAACAAGAAAATAAAAAATTAAAAATTAATGGACTATTGCAAAGGAAATGTCAAGATATTGTGGATGCCATGAAACTACTTAAAGTGTCTGAGCTACGATTGTAGAAAATGAGAGATGATGAATGAGAATCTCTATTGACTGAAGTGTCTTCATTTTGCAACAAACAGGGTGTTTCTATCCCTGAATATGGATGATATATTTGTAGTTGTTGGGAGGCCACGACGCAAAGCCCCACAAATTACAAATTTACACCACTACTGTGTTGAACTATTCTACACAGTCATTGATATGCAACTTTAAGAGCTCAACAACCGTTTCATAGAGGTTAATATTGAGTTGCTTATCTTGTGTGGCTTGCTTGAATTTCACGAATTCATTTTCTTCTTTTGACAAAGAAAGGTTGGTTCATCTTGCTCCATTTTTTTTTTCTGATTTTTCTGCAATAGACCTCATGGCACTTGACCATTAACTTCAAAACTACATTGCTGATATGTGCTCTTACAACAAGTTTTAAGAACTTAAAGGAATTGGTGCTATTGCTAGAAAATTAGTTGAGACAAAGAAAGATGTCGTATTCCCATTGATTTAGTTGTTTCTAAAATTGGCATTGATTTTACTAGTAATGACTACAACGATAGAAAGAACTTTTTCACTAATGAAGTACGCAAATAACGGGTTGCGTAATTGAATGGGAGATCAATCGATGAATGACTACTTGGTCATATATATTGAAAATAATGTGTTTGATAGTGTTGATAATGAAGCTATTATGTAATAATTTCAACAAATGAAAACCCGTCAAGGACAACTATAGGAGTTTATGTATTTTGATTTTCCTTTTGGATTAAGAACTCTTCGTAACAAACAATATATTCAAATTTTATTTTTTTATTTGAGAATTCAAAGTTATCTTTGTGGATTATAGGAAATAGATTATTTGAGAATTTTATATTATATTTGTCGAATTATTGAAAGTACATGACAGATGTTGATAAAGGGAAAAATAAATTTATTCGATTTGTGGAAGATAGGTCTTTTGTTGACCCCACTAACTCGAATTCCTAAAGCCGCCAGTAGATGAAGCCCACATTATGGGAATAAGAGCCCACACAAATGAGAAGAGTGGCACATCCATGAATCAATCGCCGGGTTGCTTGAATGAAATAATGGAATCTATTATTTAGGCATTATCCTATGCCGTCTTTTTGCCCCATTTTAAGGTTAGTTGCAAATCTGTGTAAAATATAAGAAGGAGGTTAGTCATGTGAGGCCGTATGCAACTTTCTGTCGTTGAGCTGCAAAGCTTATCATGATCTATCTGTATTGTCATTGCTTGAATGTAATAATGATCTATTATTTTAAGCTTAGTTTTTTCTGATGCTTTGGTTTTGATTGAGTCGATCTTGGTCCTATGATTGTTATACTCTAGGTTTTGGATTGTTAATAAAATCCTAATCTTACCTTCTTAAAAAGTATTTCATGATTTTGGTTTGTTAATAAAACCCTAATCTTACCTTCTCAAAACGTAACCACTTGTCTTGTTGAATGGAAACCATTACTTTGCTTCTTTTTTTCCTTTTCTTAATAACTAAAATCATCAAGAGAGTAGGAAATTGAAGAACTCATTCCAAGTAATGCATCGAGTTTCAACGTATGCATGGCTTTCTGCATTCAATGCTTAGCTTGGTTGTACCCGAGCTATGGGACCTCTATTCTGCATGCCTTTTGCTTGTACCAGGGTTGTGGGTTCTTTCCCTGATGATTCAGTTTTGATGGGGTATGCCCCATTGGATATCTTCCTCTATGGGAGACTCTTTTGTATATTATCCAGATTTTTTAGAAAATCGAAAGACTGTCTTATCTTAAAAAAAAAAAAAAATCATCAAGAGAGGGTTAGAACCTTTCAATCCAAGGATTATATATTAAAAGCAAAACCCTCTCCGTAGGTTGGGAACTTGGGATGTCACTCGATGGGCATTTGACAAAACAAACTATTAGCAATCCAGGAAAAGGGCACGTTTGTGTACACACCTTTTCCGCAGCAAGGAGAAATTGCCACGTCAGCAAATTCCATAAAAATGAAAACCTTGGAGAATGATTTTCATAGAATTTAGAAATTCTTGTTTGGTGCAAAAAGAGTTTCCTCATTGAATTGGTGCTAATGTTGTTTGGTACGGCTATGGATTCGTTATAAAAAAATCAAAATTTCTTATTTGGTGATATAATTTTTTGAAAAAAAATAACATAATATGTATATTATTTATTCAACATTAAATAATAATTTATATAAAGAAATAAAAAATGAAAGATTTGTAGGTTTTTGGGTTGAAATGAATAAGAGTGAGGAAAAGAAGATGAAGTTTTCCAAGGAAATCCATTTCCCATACCCTCCCATAGAAAATCCATTTCCATCATTATCAAGGAAAATGCTGACAGGGCAGGAAAGCATTTCCGTGAAATTATTCTGCACCAAACGTCAGAAAAATGAGTTTTCCGCGGAAAACCGTCCACTTTTCCGTAGAAAAGTGTTACACAAACATGCCCGGTCTCTATATTCATCCTTCTTTTGCTGATCCATCTTCCCTAGAATTGTTATCCATCTTCAACAAAGTATTAGCAATCCAGGAACTCTGATGTAGTGTAGATTGAAGTAGATGAGTACATGGATGCATTGGATCGAAATAAGGCCCACCGTACAGGGCCCAAGCGGTACTAGGAAAAAGTTGGGCTCCAGAGTCGGAATTGCACAAAAAACCCCATTCTGGAAAGGAAACGACGAGATCTTCAAGATCCATTTATATAATGGTCTCTTGGTTTTTAAGGCGAATTCCTTTGTTTAGGCCTCGAAAAAGGAATTTTTCTATTTTTGGCAATTTCTTGTTTTTAGAATAAATCAAGTTTTATAAGTCAGAATCGCGTCTCGTCGATTCTGCCTTCATTCCAGCACTCTTTATTAGTAGAGTCTATATTCGGTAGGATTTTGCCATTTTTGGATAACTTACCATATTTAGTAAATTTCGGATCTGTGAGATCTAGGGTTAGTTCCCTATATATTTCATTGTAAGCCGGAAGGCAAAGTAGTTTTGGAATAAAATTGAAGGTCTTTTCAAAGAGTTTTCTCTTTATCTATTGTTTTGGTATTCGCAGGGATCAACAAAACTGTAGATACCAATTGTTCCTGGCATTATTCTTTCGGAATAATCAACAAGTTTCTTGGGACATTGTACATCTGAAGTCATCCACCAATGCTCGCTGCATCAAACTTTGTCTCTATATTCATCCTTCTTTTGCTGATCCATCTTCCCTAGAATTGCCTGCTGATCAATGGTCTGGATTATGGAAAACTGGAATTTGGTGCCTTTTTGAAACTCCAAAATGGAAACCAAAATCCCAATGAATCAAATGAGTTTTCTTAAAACGATTCTCCTGATGAAGTCTGAGTCCTTTTCTGAATCTTTGGCTTATAGAAATCCTAAGCTGAAAGAGTGAGCCCCACCCACATATTAAAAATCCAACATGCTCAAAGTAAACACTCTCCCATCAAATGGGGTATCCCCATATTTCACCCCTAACAGGAGTTGGTCTCGGCATATAATTAACTGTTCGATAAAACAAGGTAAGAAAGATTTGTTAATCAGTTTTTTAATCAAACGGGCAATCTTAGGTGGGACTAACTTCTATTGGGCTTGAGCAGATCCTATTTTCAATAGTAGGCCCCACTCTAGAGTTCCATTTCTTCATCTCAAGATCTCTCTAGTAAGTGAAAAGCCGTAGTGGATCTGGATTTATTAATTAGATGTTAATAATAAATAGTCCTTTTCCATTTCTTTAGGAAAGTTAAGTACTCACACCCCCAACCATGCATGCTGACCAAGTCCCTCGCGTTGTTTTTGTGGAATGGAGGTGCCTTACCAAAAGGGTTATATCGTGGATGGTGACTTAGGCGACTATGTGTCTTCTAGTGTTTACGAGAACAAAAAATAAAATAAAAAACAAAGGTCATTGGAGACATGGATTAAGCCTCTGCGTAGCTAGCCTACAACTGGTCAAAATCTAGGGGTGTTCATGGACTGGGCTCGGGAATATCTTGGCTCGGCCCGGCTTCTAAACCGTAGGCCCAAGCTCTTCCTAAGTCCCGAGTTTGGCCATAACTAGCAAGCCCAAGCCCGGCCAATCTAAAAAACATGTAGTTGGAGCCCAGCCTGAATTCTCTTTATCAAAAAAACAAAAAAGGCTATTTACATTGTCTCAAGGGCAACTATATTGGTTTGGTCGTGCATTTGTGCGAAAGATACAAGTGTTATAGTCCCTACACCATCTTTTACCACTTATTTTTAGTATATCCGGGCCTGGTTTTGGGTTCTCTACGACTAAATCCAAGCCTGGCCTGAATACTGAAACTCAAAGACCAAGCGCGGCCCAAAGCCAGGCCAGGCTCGGGCTGGCCCAATCCATGAGCACCCCCATCAAAATCTTTAGAAGTGGGCAATTTCAAGAATGTTTCCCCAAGCATATTCAAACAGAACAATATATCAAAGGACATGATTGATAGAAAACAAAGGGAAATGCATTCTCAATAAAAAGCTTGCAAGAAAGAGAGATTTATTAATTTATACAAAAATTATCACATAGTGCTAAGCGAAGTTTAATTGTAGAACAACTATTTCTTCTCTATTCATACAATTCATGAACTTCACATATTTCTTTCGATCCAATCTGCTCAGTCGAGCTACTAGCATGATTGTTGATGTTGTTGGGTGGTGTCTCGGTGTCATCATCAGCTGAAAAACCGTATCTATTGGCGATAGCATCTACACATTTGTATACATGAAACATTGTAGGCCTCTGCTTAGGGACAGATGCAACACATGCAGTTGCAATTTTAAGACACTCAAGGAGGTCATCGTAGCCGCTTGTTAAAGTGAGAGACTTGTCCACGGCATTCAAAAGACGAGAGTTAGTTGAAAGACGATCAATCCATTCCACCAAATTGTGCTTGAAGTTGTGTGGGGGATTAGCCTCTTGAGTTGTTTCTTTGCCAGTAATTAGCTCGAGGAGCAAAATCCCAAAGCTGTAAACATCACCCTTTGTGGATGCCACCAACATGCGTATATACTCTGGAGCTACATAACCCATATTACCAAATCGGCCGTTAACAAAAGTAGTCAGACGGGGATGGAGCGAATTCATAAGCTGTGCATACCTGAAATCTGATATTTTTGGCTCGCCATCTTGATCCAAAAGGATACATTTGGAACTTATGTTGCGATGGACTATACAAAAATTGTGGTTATGGTGCAGCCAGGCCAAGCCTCTTGCTACTCCTAGCGCAATTTTCAGCCTCAAAGGCCAGTCTGAGTTTTTTGTTGGGTTCTCTATGATGTAACCCCTGATATAGAGTTCTTTTAGGCATGCACTCATAGACCAAAAGCTTTTCCTTTCTAGCAACGCAGAAGCCCACAAGGGAGATCAAGTTGGGATGCTTCACTTTCCCGAGCGTAGTCAGCTCAGTTAAGAACTCTGTTCTGGATTGCTGAGTATCACATAGTCGCTTAACAGCAACAAAGGAGCCATTGGAAAGCTTTGCCTTGTATATGTTGCCTCTTATCCCTGAATCAATGATGTTTTCATTGCTGAAATCATTAGTTGCCTCCCTAAGTTCACGCAACCTCATTTTTGTGACCCACTTCTTGCACATGGAGAGCTGCAGATTGGAAAAACTAGCTATTGTGTTTTAATTACAACAAAACACTACAAGAAGAAGATAGGAAGATAAGGAAAAGGAAAAAAGTTCTGTTGGTTCTTATTATAGAAATGAGAAGACAAACACACCGCGATTTTGGAAGGTCTTCGTTGCTTCTCTAGAAACTATCATGGTGTTCTTATTGTGGAGAGTGACTCCTCTAATGCTATCGCTTGGGTGACAAATCGGATGAGGAACCCATGGAAATTTCAATTCCTCTTTAATGAAATTCGGGCTTTATCTTCTTCAATCAATGTTCACTTCCGCTGTGAGCTTAGATCAGCCAACTACTTCACTGATGCTTTAGTTAAACAGGGGATTGAGAGGATGTCTCATTGGGAGGGTTTTATCTTGTAGTTTGCTTCGGTGGGGTACAACGCTCTTGTACCTAGTTGCTCTTTTCTCCTTTTGTGTTTCCTTTTTCTTTTATGTTCTTTTTTTTTTCTCTTCCTTTCTGTTTTCCTTTTTGTAACCTTCTTTTAATTTATTAAGAAGTTTCAGTTACCGTTCCCAAAAAAGAAAAAGAAATGAGAAGACAGCGCACCTTGATTCCATCGGTTTCCTTTATACTGATTATCCAATGGTTTCGCTGGAGGTCTTCTTTTACAGATACTTCATCCTTCTTTTTAGCCACTCTTCTGCAACAGAAGAACAGAAGACATAGTACTAGTAGTCCTCCCACAGATAGACCCACTGCGAACACAAGCAAAGCATTCCAAGTAGCAATCTCGGATGGTCCCTGGTTGAAAATTTGCAGCCAAAAAGCGTTTAGTGGTAAAATCAGGAAACAAGGACAAGAAGAAGTTAAAAGGAGAAACAAACCACTAGTGCCATCATCTAAAAGCCACTGGAAGGTTAAAGGCCTGCACTCATGCTTCTAAAACATGATATTTCAGTTATCGACTGAAATCTTGGTTTCCATAAAGATTGAGAAAAGAGTTCCGTGGAAAATCTAAACATAAACAAATGAAAAGCATATGTCACGACCCGGGCCCGAGATCTGATTATTTCGGACGGACCCCGAGTCGCGGTACCATACTTACTCCCGTAAATCCTGAATTAACCGAAGTTAAGACAAGACTCACAAGGGATATCAAAACATAATACCTGTCAATGTACAATGTGCGGAAAACATGTATATATACATTGACTACAATTAACTTTACACGAAAGTAAAGTTCCCTTATACAAATTTACAGTTCACTACAACCAACACTGCACACTTAAAATACAATGCAGTTGGTATTTAAGTACAATCCAAAATTCTCTATTACAAAATATTCATTTACAATCGCCCTCCGACTATGCCCACTCCGCTAAACCTCCTGGAGGTAACGGACGGGCCTCCTCCGCAGGCGGCGCGGCCTCGGCAGGACCGGCACGGGCATCTGGGCCTGTGACATCATCAATAACACGTGAACACGAAGGTTCAACAAGATACATGCATTTTCATGATTCTTCATGTTATTTAACAATTCTATACAAGAATTTATCAATGCAAGAACTTAACAGTTCTATATAACCTACTTCAATTCTATAACAAATATCTATGTCAATCATACCCTTTCATTTCATTTATTTCGTTCATTTCGTTCATTTCGTGTCTTCCAACGGAAGCAGTGTAAGCACAAGGCGGAAGGGCAAACCATTCATGGCCTAGGCTTCAAGATTATTCAATTTTCATTTAGTCAATTTAATTAAGCACAAGGCGGAAGGGCAAACCATTCATGGCCGAGGCTTCAAGATTGTTTCACTTTTCATTACATGACTTTTCACAAATGGTGGAAATTTTCCAGTGTCTTGATCAGAGAGCACTGGCATTCCACGAGGCTCCGGAACGCCCCTCACATCTACTGCAGCAGGAATTATTCATTCATTCAATTTACTATCACCTTTAGTGACTTTTCATTTCATTTCTCATTTATTCAATGTACTGTCACCTTTAGTGACTATTCATTTCATTTCATTAATTCAATTCGTGTATTCTGTCATTTCGTGCATTATGTCAATGACGTTCACTATGTCAATGAAGTTCACCTCTGTGTCACTTCATGGATTCTATTCATTTCTTATTACTTCTATTCACACTTCTAAGCCAAACAAACAAGTGAAGCGTTAGTTATCCAATGTACGTGTTATTTTTTATGAATATCACTTTATGTATTTAATTTGTACATTGAGACGACTTTCGCTAACACCTATGTAGGCTTAGACGTCAGCATGGAATAGCCTGTACAAACTATGCCTCATTTCCATAATCTTCTCTGAGTTCATCTCAGCTGTCGGTTGGCCTGTCGGCTGACCGACAATACAACGTCGGTTGACCTCTCGGTTAACCGACACTTTGTCGGTTCAAGTTCCAGAAGCTGGATTTCCAGTCCATTCTCTGACACATTTGTCGGTCAGGTATCGGTCAGGTGTCGGCTGACCGAAGATACCACGTCGGTTGACAGACCTATTGTCGGTTCGAATTCCAGAGAGCTGGAATCCACTGAGACAGATTTCCAGATCTGTCGGTTAGTCTGTCGGTTGACAGTCGGTCGACCGACACTACTATGTAGGCTGACCGACATAAGGTCGGTCAGAATTCCAAAGAGCTGAAAACTCTCTGATACAGCTCCCAGAGCTGTCGGTTAGCTTGTCGGTCAGGTGTCGGCTGACCGACACATGCTCAGAAGTTCAGTTCTGAACTTCGGATTTTCTGAAGCAAAACTTCCAGAAATTGAGTCAAATAGACTCCAACATCTCTAAAACACTATAAATCATAAGAATGCATAAGTACTTGCCTTTTGTGAAGGTTGAATGGAGAATAAACCTTCCTTAGCTTGTAGTTCCAAGAAGAAAACCTCAAGTCCAAGCTTCACACCTCCAAAATTTGTAAACAAAGTTGAGGAAGATGAAGTAGAGGATGAAAGCTTCTTGAAAACACTTGTAAACTCCTTGTTTACCTCTTGAGTGAGTGAGATTGGAAGAAAAGAAGAGAAAAGGAAGAAAGAAATGGTTGCCTAGGGTTTGGAAGAAGATGGAAATGAGATGAATGATCTCATTTAAGTCATCTTTAGCTTATATAAGCCCTAGAATTGCATCTAAGTCCACTAATTTCACTAAATTACAATTTAAGTCAAATGAAGGGTCATTTGACCGGACTCTTGTCAAACGACTTCGAGCCTATTATGAAAGTTGACGTACTCGTCGAGATACACGCGTTGGTATCAAGAGTTTCCGTATTCGACGAAATACGCGAAAAATACGTATTTACATAAAAGTCCTTTATTTCAATGCTTGAGTCTAAAACTCAATTTAAACCATGTAATTCCATTTCTTACCATTCCATTAAGCCTAAGTCATTCATTTAAGGCTTATTCCATATCACTTGGTCATAAACCATTAATAGCTCAATTAACCTCAGTTAATTAGCCTTAAACATAATCAATTCATTTAATCTTTTCATTATCCATTCATTACACTCATTTGAGACTAACTCATTGAGCTTAGTCATTAATTACTATTAAACTAGCTAAACATGGTTAACTAGCATTAACTTCACTTAACTAGAGTTAATCTTGATTAACTCGGGACGGGACCTTACAGCATAACTAACACAAGATATAAATTAATAGAAAAGTAATGAAACAAGATGCATTTCAAAGACTCACAAGCATTTTTTTAGTGGAGAATCTTATCCTGACTACATCATTGATTGTGAGCGTTTTAATTTATATACTGATATACATTTTTCTACTCCTCCATTGGAGTTTTGACTCTGTAAATCATCCCTATCTTTTCTGCTAGTCTTCAAACACTTACTTTTAGTTGCTACATGGAGGGGCAACCTCATTATCCATTTTATAGTCCGAAATCAGATGCTTATATCTCTGCTAGTTCTGTTATTATTATTATTATTATTATTATTATTATTATTATTATTTTATAATTCACGAAACCGTAGAAAAGAAAGAAAGCAGTTATAAAGGCAATAAATTGCTAAATACAATGAAATTGCTAAATTACCAAGACAAAGAACTGCCTTCAATTAGTTCCTAGCTGGAAATGCTAGTGTTAGGAAATTTACAGGTTGGAAAAATTGTTGACATATATGACTCAATAGAAGCTGGTGGTATTGAGTGCTTAGGTTAATAGTCTTGGTTGTTTGGACCACGCACCGCTATTGATCTACTGGGATTAGGAGTGGGACTATTTTGTGTGTACTAGGGTTTTGAGGCAAATATTATAAATAAAGGCATAAGCCTTTGTAATGTATTCTCTTCTGATTGGATAGTGGAATTCTCCCCGTCTTCCCCATGGACGTAGGCCAAAAGCTGAACCACGTAAATACTGTGCGTCTCTATGTGTGGTGTGCATGCTTGATTGATTTCTTTTGCATGTTCTTAGGCCCTACATCACAACAAAAACTTTGGTGATTACTATTTATTGAAAATGTGTTTATGCTTCGATGGTTTTGGTGGTATTAGAGCTAATCAGTCGCGAGTTCGAATCTTGGAAGGAACAACTTGACACTAAAACATGTGCGTATTAGTAAAAGTGCGCTGATCGGATTCCACCCGAAGAAAAGTAATTAAAAAGTATTTCCGCTGCCTTTACTAATGCCTTGAGGTTTTGGTGGTAATGATTAGCTTAGTTGGATTTGTAAGACTCACAAGCATATTTCTGGTGGAGAATCTTACATTGACTACATCATTGATTTGTGGGGCTTTTAATTTAGGGATTTTGACCATACCACTGCCTATAAATTTGATATTTTTCTCAGAATGGTTGAAGTTTAAATATCTCTCATAGAGTTGTCCATACAATAATGGTGCAACATTGCACAACCCTAAGACATCGCATGAAGGGGTGTGTAATATCTCAAGGACGAAGAAAATTTTGTGGGAAATGCTTAAAACTGTACTGCTCAAAACTGATTGTCAAATTTGTTGAGGTCAACATCCACCCTCGCTCCTGAGCGGTTATAATTGTGGTCGAGCCCTTGCCCTCACCATAAAACCATTGTTGTGCCGTTTCCCATCATCAATTGGTTTTGAGATAAGTGATAGCTCAATGGGGTATAAGATCCTATAAGTGGTATGAGAGCCTGGTAGGTCGGGTGTTCGAGTCACGGGATATGCGTTTTGCGAGTTGCGCAGTAGGAGTCGTGGCGGGTGTGCCGTTGAGGGAGGGATTGTTGAGGTCAACGTCTACCCTCTTGTGCCGTTTCTTATCACCAATTGGTTTGCAGTCATAATTGTGGTCAAGCCCTCGCCCTCACCATAAAATCATTGTTGTACCGTTTCCTATCACCTGTAAAATTTAAGTACAGCTCAATGGACAATATCCCTTTAATTTACAAACTATTCTTCTGTCTGTCTGTGTGTTGCCACGAGGTCATTTTGGCTTCACACATTCTTCTCAAACCAACCTTTCATACACACGGGGCCGACCACTCCTGTAGCACACACCAGTTTTAAAGGAGGATTCCATATCCAAGTACGGGAAATTTTAGTCTATTTGTGGGGCATACTTTTTGGTGATGAAGATCGTTGATCTGATGGTTTTGTTTCTGATAGGGTCCTGTATGTAAATTTTCACGCGGTTTTCAGTATCCCCACTTCACTTTCTTAGCACAATTGCTCCTTTGAAGGGGCAGCTCAAGATCCTCTTCCAAGTCAAGCTGGTGACTTCCACCAACGTAGAACACACGAAAATGAATTAGTGGCCAAAAGCAACTGAAGGCAGATGCACTTCATAGACTTTTAGTTCATACAGCCGCGTGTACAATATATCAAGAAACTGAACTCCTAGAAGGAAGATTCTTGGCAATTCACATTGGCAAGTAAAGATTAAACTGCAAGGTCCCTGAGCAGTGATATCAAGGGAGAAAGAAAGTAAAAAGAAAACTTATCAGGAACAAAACCATCCCGGCATATAAAAAAAACTCCTGACTGTTAGTTCCAATCACAGTGTTGAACATATTTTAATGGCCCCCCTCTGTCGAGCACTGGTGCTCACAATAAGGTAGCACCATTTCTTGTGGGACCCCAGTTGGGATGGGACTGGGGGGGGGGGGGGGGGGGGAAACTAAGGTATGTTTGATGAGGGAGGCTCGAATCATCGTCGTAACCATTTGATCAATGAGTACATAGTTGACCAAATGGTCCTGTCCATTTGAATGGGTGCCAAACTCGGAATCAGTGACTATCACAGGGGACTGCCTGTTTTATGGTCCGCTCAAATGAATTATAATGTTGACTCCACTAGATATTTAGACACGCGGAGCTCACCCCCATCTTGTGAGCCACTGATGCTCTCCATGGAGGTTTCCCCTAATTTAATGTGGCAGATTAGAGATTTGGTGTCCCAATTTTAGTGAAATAGTATAGATCATTAGATAAATTTTCCTTTCATCTTATGGAGTCCCTGAGGCATGCATAGAATTTCTACGAGCAGATTGGAAACTTAAAACGCCTCGCTGACTATTTGTATGGTCGGTCAGTCTGACAAGAGCAGTTCATGAGAGGAAGAGATTTCCTGAAAGACTAAAAACAGACTTCTTCTAAAACTGCCCTCTTCTCTTCTCTCGTTTTAATATTGCCTTTCCTTTTCCTTTCTACTCCTAATAAATCAAGGTGAGATAAGCGAAACTCTATGGTATGTTACTTTTATTGAAAATCTAAACTGCTCAATTGCACGTTCCCGCTTTTAGAAAATTTAGCTAAATCTTTCTCCAATATGAGTTGGCCTTGGTTTGAGATGGAGAAAAAAAAATCATATGTCTAAAATACATAAGGGACTACTTTATAGGAGATGTAAATCTATTATAACTAATTTCAATTTAAAGCGTTAAATCATTGTGTAGACAAAGTTTTTAGATTAATCATTGTGAAATTACGGTGACCGCAACCCCGCATAGAGAACCTACATCTGGTCAGAATCTTA
The DNA here is from genome assembly GCA_028538565.1 of Umbellularia californica. Taxonomy (NCBI): domain Eukaryota; kingdom Viridiplantae; phylum Streptophyta; class Magnoliopsida; order Laurales; family Lauraceae; genus Umbellularia; species Umbellularia californica. Next base: position 46,280,955 of record JAPQWN010000009.1, read on the forward strand.
AAAGATGGGTCTTTTCAGATTAATCTTGTAGAATGTTTCCCCAAGCATGAATCCATATCAGAGGGCCTGATTGACAAGCAACAGAGGGACATGCATTCTCACTAAAGCTTGCAATAAAGAGTCATATTTCATAATATACAAAAAAATTACACCCAAAAGCAACTGTACGACAACATTGTCTTATTTTATTCACAAATTTCATGAATTTCACATATTTCATGTGACCCAATTTGCTCAGTGGAGCTACTGGCATGGTTGTTGATATCTTCGGGTCGCGTTTCTACTTCATCATCAGCTGAAAAACCATATCTATCGCCAATAGCACTTAAACATTTGTATACATGAAGCATTGTAGGCCTCTGCTTAGGAATAGATGCAACACATGCACTTGCAATTTGAAGACACTCGAGGAGGTCATCGTCGCGGCTTACTGAAGTGAGAGACTTGTCCACAGCATTCAGAAGAAGAGACCTAACTGAAAGACGATCGATCCAATCCACCAAATTCTGCTTGAAGTTGTGTGGAGGATTAGGCTCTTGAGTTGGTACTTTGCCAGTAATTATCTCAAGGAGCAAAATCCCAAAGCTGTAAACATCACCCTTGGTAGAGGCCACCAACATGCGCGTATACTCAGGAGCTACATAACCCATATTACCAAATTGCCCATTAACGAAAGTAGTTAGATGGGAGTGGATCGATTTCATAAGCTGTGCAGATCCAAAATCTGATATTTTTGGATCGTTATCTTGATCCAAAAGGATACATTTGGAGCTTATCTTGCGATGAACTATACAAAATTTGTGGTTATGGTGCAGCCAGGCCAAGCCTCTTGCTACTCCAAGTGCAATTTTCAATCTCAAAGGCCATTCTTTGAATATTGCATTGGCTCGTGGCTGATGTAGCTGCTGATATAGAGTTCTTTTAGGCATGTACCTATAAACCAAAAGCTTTTCCTTTCTGGCAGTGCAAAAGCCCAGAAGGGAGACCAAATTGGGATGCTTTGTTCTCCCAAGAGTTGTCAGCTCAGAGAAGAATTCTGTTTTGGAATGTTGAGTATTCCAGAGCCTCTTAACAGCAACAATTGAGCCATTGGAAAGCTTTGCCTTGTATATGTTGCCTCTTATCCCTGAATCAATGATGTTGTCATCGCTGAAATCATCAGTTGCCTTCCTGAGTTCGTGCAACCTCATTTTTTTGACCCACATCTTGCACTTGGAGAGCTGCAAATTGGAAAACAATTGTATTGGGTTTTAATCACAACAAGAAGTAGAAGTAGAAGAAGAAGAAGAAGAAAAAGTTCTGTTAATTCTTACTATAGAAATGAAAAGCCAACACACCTTAATGCCATTGGTTTCCTTTATACTGATTATCCAATGGTTCAGTGGGACGTCTTCTTTTACATCTATTCCATCCCCCTTTTTATAGACTCTTCTGCAATAGAAGAACAGAAGACATAGTAGTCCTCCCACAGATAGACCCACTGCGAACATAAGCCAAGCATTCCAAGTAGTAATCTTGGATGGTCCCTGGTTGAAAGTTCGCAGTCAACACAAGCATTTGGTGTTAAAATCAGGAAAACAAGAACAAGAAAAAGGAATGAAGAAAAAACACAAATCCCATCATCTAAAAGCCACTGGAAGGTTAATTAAAGGCCTGCATCCATGCTTCTAAAACATGATACCTCCATTTTCGACTGAAATATCTGGTTTTCAGTAAGATGGAGAAAAGAATTCCTTTCTCTTGAAAAAGCCAAACATAACCACATGAAAAATTAACAAAAATTTTGCAACAAAAGATGGATTTCAAGGACTCACAGGCATTTTCTGGTGGAGAATCCTACACTGACTAGTGACTACATTGATTGTGAGCCCTTTTAATTTATAAACTGATCTAGTGAGAGTGCTTGCCTGTAAGTCGCAAGGCCATTTTGGCTTCAGACCTTTCTTTAAACCCAAATTTCATACATGTGAAAAGTTGACTCTGTAAACTGTAATTTTATTTATAATTCCTGATGTCGCCGTCCACGCGGCTGTTGACTTTCATTTTATTTCGGTTTTCCAGGCTCAGAAGGATTTCCACGTTCTTAGTTTGCCGTCGGCATCTTATTAATTCATCTTCATGGGCTCACATGTTCGAGGAAAATGGGCAGTTTGACTTGGGAGTTGGGAGTCAATAGTCCGCTGTAGAAGATCAGGTTAGGAGTCAGGATCCTCTTTTGAGCAACCGAGAGATATCTTGTGTTAAAAACGAAAAAGGAACAGAAGAGTAGGGCCCACCTATTAAAATTTGAACATATCAAAATAAATGGATTTTTACCATAGGGGTTATAAAAGATCATGAATTCCTCAAAATGGTGTTGACCAAAACTATATCCCAAATGTGGGTACTATATATGGGACCCCAAATTGTTTTTCCAATTCTACCCATTTTGTGCAATATCGCATAGATTGTGCGATATCGCACAAACTGTTTGATCTCCCTCTTATATTTCCTCCGTTCCCATCTCCTAAAGCACTCAACTTCCTTTTTTTTCCTGCGACCTTCCCATTCGTACTACTTTCTCGATTATTAAAAAAGGTTTCCAAAAAGAGTAACTTTCATTCTTTTTACCTAAAAATGATTCATAAGAAGTAGTTCCCAAAAATCATACATATACCACAAAATTTTACAAGTTATTGATATTGTGGATCCATCTCTTGTCCTTAGGGTAAAGTTATCACAATCGGACAATGACCAAATGGAAAAGAAAAAAGAAGAAGAGTTGTAGAGAAACCTTGAGATACTTTTGGATAAATGGAAAAGCAACGGAGAAACCCTATTGAATACCTTTTTAACGATGGAGAAAGTAGAAAGAACGAAGAAAGTTATAGGAAGAAATGGAGGTTTAGTGCTTTAGGAGATGGGAACGAAAGAAAATATAAGAGCAAAATCGATTATTTTTACCTTTAGTTTGTGCAATATCGCATAATATGGGTCGAATTGGAAAAAGAATTTGGAGCCCCATGTACAATAACAACATTTGTGATAGTTTTGGTCAACACTATTTTGAGGAATTCATGGTCTTTTATATCCCGTATGGTCAAAATCCCCAAAATAAATGTCCTTTAGGTATATGATGTGTCTTTATAGTGGATGCCAATCCGAGTTCATCCTACAGTTGGATTGATTGTTTGATGAAAAAAGTGATGATGATATGCAAAAGATTGAGACCAGCCCATTACCCGAGTGGTAAGGAGTGGCAGTTTTTGTTGGATCTGGCTCAAAAGATCTAACGAGCCTGATGAATGGTTTGCTTGGGGCCCCACTTCATTAGGGCTAGTTCCTTAGATATAATTCCTAACAAGTGATATCAGAGCCACAACAAGTGGTATTAGAGAGAGGTTGAGATCCTCGGGTTCAAAGTGAGGTGGAGATCATCGGATTTCAGAGCGATGTTGAGGTCCTCGGGTTTTGACCGAGCTGGAGATTCTCGATTATTAATGAGCAAGGTGGAGTTCCTCGGAGATTGGTCCGAATTTCTGCAAGAGATCGATTATGATCTCTAGTGGGCCACACCTGGTGGTCAAACACAGGAAGAGTGAGAGAGGTGAGAGCTCTCCCTCCCGTGGTATCGGAGTTTTCCGAAAGGGAGGGGCAGATGTGAGAGCAAGATTGAGACCCATGTTAGAGTGTTCGTAACAAGCTTTCCAATTTCCTGCATAGTGAAATCCTCATAATTCCGTGACGTAGGTAAGTTTGTCGAACCATGTAAATCTATGCTTCATATGGTTATTGTGGTTGTGATTGATCGTGCGTGTTTGCCTAAATTAATTCCCCCAACAGTTCTCACATGGCTGTCTAAGGTTCAAACCCTGGGTACGCCACCTCTTCCCATGTGTGTGGGCTCCTTTCCCACTTAAGTTGGTTGTCTTCTCGTGTGTGTACGGGCTCTCACTTGAGTCCCAGCCTTTTGGCTGGATTACCAAAACAAAACAAAATTTTAGAATACCCCATACACGTGAGGTTACTAGTAGATTATCAATCAATCCAAGCAAAACCTCAACTAAAAGAAACTATTCCTATATTCACTATCCATTTTATAGGCTAAAATCAGATGCTTATATCATCCGTTAGATCTGATTCTTTTATATGATTAATGAACAAAAGAAAGAGGTTTATCACACAACTGTAGAGAAGAAAGAAAAAGCAGTTAAGGAAAATGAGATACTATTGAAAAAAAAAAAAAAACTTATATCATACTAACAAGTTATTATAATACTACAGGTTGAAAAAACTAATGTGACTAATATTTTCATAAATTGACTCTGTTTACAAAAATCAATACTTATAGAATAGTGAATGAGATAAAATAGGACATTTAATATATTGAGAAAATCTAATTCAAATTTATTTCAAATCTACCATCTTATCCAAATTTGAGTAGATCATTGTTATTAATATTTATCATCTTTTATATAGGTCTAACCTGAAAGTTCTGCAAAACTCACTAGAATGGATGTTAGTCTAATTAACTAAACCAATGCAGCGGATGTAACCAATCAACCAAGATAGAACTAGCAAATAAATCTATCATTTAATTACCACAAGAAGGCAGACACAAATTTAATGTGGAAACCCTTTCGATGGAGAAAAACCACGATCTTAAAATCAAGAACTTACAAACAGTTACAAGATATATTGACAGCTCATTTACCTTAGTCAGTACCTCGACCTAAGGACTGTAGTTGTTCTTGCACAACTTCCGCTGTTACGACTTTCCTGCCGTGTACCGTTCTTCTTACTTGATCTCGTCGCACCTTGTCAACCAAGATGATCAATCTTCTACAAGAGAGATGAAGCAGGAAAACCTTCTAGAGTTGCCCTTCAGAACAATCTCTCAATAGTTCTAAAGAAACAAGGAAATCTCTCTTAGGGTATTCTAACCTTAGATCAAGAGAGAGAATTAACTTCTTGTCTTGTTTCTCTGGATTGAGAGAAACACCTAATATATAGCCCCAAGTTCGTCCAAGAGTATTCTAATCATACTCTAATCAGAATAGCACTCATCCTCAAACTCTAACATAGAGTTCGGATGAAACTGGGCTTTCCCGTCATCGCTCGCTATAGTGAGATGGACCTTCGCTATAGTGAGGTGCCTCTCGGTTTTCTTTGGCTCTGACAGCCCCTGTAGCCCCTGTCATGCGATTTTGACCGTTACAACCCCTTTTGGCAATTCTAGGACAAAACCCCTTAAAACAATATAACTGATCTACTCAAAAGAAAAACCCAAAATATATTGAATTTAAAACAAGAAAAATTTAATACTGTAGATCTTGTGTTGAGGTCAACGTCTACTCTCACTCCTGAGCGGTCATAATTGTGGTCGAGCCCTCACCCTCACCATAAAACCATTGTTGTGTCGTTTCCTATCACCAATTGGTTTTGGGATAAGTGGTAGCTCAATGAGGTGTAAGATCTTACCAGTGGTATCAGAACCTGGTAGGTCGGGTGTTTGAGTCACGGGATACGTGTTTTATGAGTTGCGTAGCAGGAGTCGCGGCGGGTGTGCCATTGAGGGAGGGATTGTTAAGGTCAACGTCCACCCTCGCTCCTGAGCTGTCATAATTGTGGTCGAGCCCTTGCCCTCATCATAAAACCATTGTTGTGTCGTTTTCTATCACCAATTGGTTTTGAGATAAGTGGTAGCTCAATGGGGTGGAAGATCCTACATCTTGCATTGCCTTTTCTCGAGCATGTAGATCTTGAATTGCCTAAGTGGTAGCTCAATGGGGTGGAAGATCCTACATCTTGCATTGCCTTTTCTCGAGCATGTAGATCTTGAATTGCCTTGGCATTTAAAGCTCCCTCTATAAAAATTCAATACCGTAGATCTTGCATTGCCTTTGCTTGAATTATAGATCTTGAATTGCCTTGGCTTGTAAACCTCCCCCTAGCTCCATTCTTCTCCCCCTTTGTCCATAATTGAAGTGAAGCTGGATAATTCCACCACCGTAGAACACACGAAAAGGAATAAGTGGCCAAAAGCAACTGAAGGCAGATGCACTTAATAAAACGTTGGGACTTTTAGTTCATACAGCCGCGTGTACTTCAAGAAACTGAACTCCTTTGACGGAAGATTCTTGGCAACTCACATTGGCAAGGAAAGATTAAACTGCAAGGCCCGTGAGCAGTGATATCAAGGGAGAAAGAAAGTAAAAGAAAAGAAAACTTGTAAGCAACAAAACCATTACGGCATATAAAAAAACTCCTGACTGTAAGTTCCAATCACACTGTTGAGCATATTTTAATGGCGCCCCTCTGTTGAGCACTGGTGGTCACAACAAGGTGAACACCATTTCTTGTGGGACCCCACTTGGGATGGGACTGGAGGGAGGAAAACCAAGGTATGTTTGATGACATAGGCTCGACTCATCATCCTAACCATTTGATCAATGAGTACATAGTTGATCCAATGGTTTCAGTCCATTCGTATGGGTGCAAAACTTGGAATCAGTGACCATCACAGGAGGGCTGCCTGTTTTATGGTCCACTCAAATGAATTATAATGTTTACTCCACTAGGTATTTAGACACGCAGTGCCCACCCCCATCTTGTGAGCGACTGATGCTCTCCATGGAGGTTTCCACTACTTTAATGTGGCGGATTCGAGATTTGATGTCCCAATTTTAGTGAAACAGTATAGATCATTAGATAAATTTTCCTTTCATCTAATGGAATCCCTGAGGCGTGCATAGAATTTCTATGAGCAGATTGGAAGCTAAAAACGCCTCGCTGACTACTTGTATGGTCGGTCAGTCTAACAAGAGCAGTCCATGAAAGGAAAATGTTAATGGATATAAAATCATATGTCTAAAATACATAAGGGCCTATTTTATATATAAGAGATGTAGATCTAGTATAATTAATTCCAATTTAAAGCGTTAATCATTGTGCAGACAAAGTTTTTAGAGATTGAATATAGAAAAGATTACTTTAGAAAAATATGCTTTCACTTTTCAATTGAAACAAGAAAAGTATACAAATTTATGTTGGGATCTAACAAAGCTCACGTGGGCAATCTAACCTCATATCTAGAATCAACTTTTACTTAGATCCAAGCCTAGTTATATTCAATTGCGATTACGATCATATAATTAGAATCAAGATGGGTCTAAATATTGGATACAAATCCAATTTCTCAATTTGAATTCTTTAAATATTCGAGACCACTGTTTTTCCCTAACGATGAAATGACGACCTTTATTGCGTTTTTCTTATAGTTTTATATAGATCAGTGTAATGTACATGAACCTAACTTGAAAATCAAACTTGACTCTTACACATAATCAAACCTATTTTTTTTATTTAAATTCAAACTTATTTTTTCTAAACCACATAAACGAAATTAAAATGAGTCAAAATATTGAAAAGAACATGATTTTCTCAATTTCTCAATCCCATTTATCTTATCATGTATGATTTCCTGATCTGCTTTTGCTAATGAGTGGTGTGATTTTTGTATGAAAATACAAGTATATACTTATCTATATATGTATTATACATGTGTTAGCTTGGATAGAAGAATGATATTCATTAATTATAAATAAATGGGATTAAGAAATTGAGAAAATCAATTTCATGTAGTGTTAGCTAGGAAATAGAAGGCAGAAAAATTACAGCCACTGCAACCCTGCACAGAGAACCTACATCTGGTCAGAATCTTAAAAGATGGGTGTTTTCTGGTCAGACTCAAGAATATTTCCTCGGTATTACACAAACAAGGCCCTAAGATTAGAATTGCAAGGCGCATGAGCAGTGATTTCAAGAGAAAAAAGAAGAAAGGAAAAAGGGTGCCCTTATCAACAACAAAGCCATTAGATGTTGATGACCTTATCAACAACAAAGCCATTAGATGTTGATGACATGAGGTTATTAGCTAGTCAACTGTAACTATGCCATTTTTTAGTCGAACTTGTGGGTCGAATTCATGTCACCTTGTAATTTCCCGGTCTTTGTTGGGTTAGACTTGTCATGCAATTTCTTTTGTTACCCAGCCTAGTGGTATGGGAGACGAGAGAGCCCACACAAGTGAAAATAGAAGCCCACACAAGTGAAAAGCGCGGCATACCAAGGTTTGATCTCTGGGTTGTTAGGTAGCATGCGGGGTTGCCAACTAACCGAGCAACCCCTTGTTATAGGTCATTTTTGTGATCCGGATCTTAAGTCTATTTGGGTTGATGAATGTTGTTGAAATGGATTAACAGGACAGAGAGAGAGAGAGAGAGAGAGAGAGAGAGAGAGAGAGAGAGAGAGAGAGAGTTTTGGATAAAGATTAAATAAGTTGGAGTTGAAAATAGTCATTACAATCCTTTAAGCTAGAAAGTAAAAAAAGGTGAAATCACAAGAACCGAGGTGCCAAAAACCACCATCTCATCAAAATCTTACAAAATGGCTCACTCAGATTATTCTTTTGGAATAGTTGTCCCAGCATCAATCAGAATAATCCATATTAAAAGGCCTGATTGATAGAAAACAGAGGGAGATGCATGCTCTGTAAAACCTTGCAACAAAGAGACATATTTACTATTACATAAAGATGATAGTTAGAGTGCTAAGCTAATTTTAGTTATAAAACAGCTTTGTCTTCATTCATACAATTCATGAATTTCACATATTTCCTGTGACCCAATTTGCTCCATTGAGTTACTGGGATGGTGGTTATTGTAGTTGGGTTGCATTTCAAATTCATCATCAGGAGAAAAACCGTATCTATTGCCAATAGCCCTTATACTCTGGTATACATGAAGCATTGTAGGCCTCTGCTCAGGAACAGCTGCAACACAAGCATTTGCGATTCTAAGGCACTCGAGAAGCTCCTCATCGCAACTTATCCAACTGAGAGACTTATCCACAGCATTCAGAAGAGAGCTACCTGAAAGACGAGCTATCCAATCCACCAAATTCTGCTTGAAGCCGTATGGAGGATTTGCTTCTTGAGTTGGTACATTGCCTGTAATTAGCTCGAGAAGCAAAATCCCAAAACTGTAAACATCACCCTTTAGAGAGGCCACCGGAATGCATGTATACTCAGGAGCTACATAACCCACATTACCATATTGGCCATTTACAAATGTAGTTAGATTGGCGTCGAGTGGCTTCATAAGCTGTGCATACACAAAACCAGATATCCTTGGCTCATCATCTTGATCCAAAAGAACACACTTGGAGCTTATATTGCGATGAACTAAACTAAAATTGTAGTTATGGTGCAGCCAGGCCAAGCCTCTTGCTACTCCAAGTGCGATTTTCAATCTCACAGGCCATTCTTTGATTTTCGTATTGGCTTCTATCTGATGTAGCCGCTGATATAGAGTTCTTTTTGGCATGTACTCATAAATCAAAAGCTTTTCATTTCTAGCAATGCAAAAGCCCTTAAGGAAGACCAAGTTAGGATGCTTTACTTTCCCTAGTGTAGTCAACTCAGTTAAGAACTCTGTTTTGGATTGTTGAGTATTCCACAGCCTCTTAACAGCAACAAGAGAGCCATCGGAAAGCGTTGCTTTGTATATATTGCCTCTTTTCCCAGAATCAATGATATTGTCATTACTGAAATCATTGGTTGCCTTCCTCAGCTCATGCAGCCTCATCTTTGTGACCCAGTTCTCGCACATGGACAGCTGCACATTAGAAAACACTTGCTATTATGCTGTAATTCCAACAAGAAAAGAAGTAAAAGAACCAAAAGGTTTTGGTAATTCATATTATAGAAGAGAAAGGAAACACACCTTGTTGCCATTGGTTTCCTTTATACTTATCACCCAATGGTTTATAGGATTTTCTTCCTTTTTAGCCACTCTTTTACGATAGAAGAAGAAAAGAAACAGAGCAAAAAGTCCCACCACAGACCCACCAACTGCGGATAAGATGATCAACTTTACGACACTGAAAGTACAACTATCTGCAGCCCTCTTCTCGCATAATTCCTGGTTGTTGGCAAAAGCTTAAGCTATTAGAAAGTGGAAGACCAATCTAATTAACAGGCAAAGCTTGCAGCCAAAAAATTTTAGTGCTTGAATCAGGAACACAATAACAAGAAGAGGATATGAAGAAGAAAGCAAGTGTCATCATCTAAACAGATTCTCTCAATCCACAAATCTCTAGTGACCATGGAAGATTAGTAGCCTGCTCTCGTCATTCTAGAACATGGTTTCAGACACTAAATTCGGCCTGCATATCGGTTCCTGACCGATAATTTTATTTCAGAATAAATCCATGAAAAGAATTGGTATCAGTCATTGCTGAAACCTGCTCTTGTTAACCAGGCCTATAGTTTTCTTTCTTAAAAACATGGAGAATAAATTCATTGAAAATTTAAACACCACCCATGAAGAATAGAATGAACACAAGGTTTAAATTAACAAAAAAGCAACAAGCATCAAATGAATTTCGAAGACTTACGATCATTTTCTGGTGAAGAGTTTCAGACAAGCTGTAAATTTGATTACTTAGCGCAAGGCATCTGAATTAGAAATATCTAACAATTCACCATTCCTTTAGTTGATGAACTGCTCTTGAAGATACTTATTTTGAAGGATTCCAAGAAGAAATGGTCCAATTTCTATGTCGCTGATACAAGGGGACCAACGAAGGTAACATTCTTGAGTCTTACAAACGTGGAAATGACCTTCGTGGAAATGATACAAGGCAACTTTGACTAGTCATTCCTTCATTGCAAATGACCAGCTGCAGAAAGGCCAGAATATGTCTCATTCTCATCATAAAGAGTATCAGAGATTGGCCAATGGCGCTCGCGTAACACTAAACGACGCATGCAGGCGGAGCATTATTGCAACAGTGTGGAGCACTACTAATGGGTCCTAGTGATGAGCCTTGATTGTAGGTTAGGGAAGTTTACCATTCCTCCCATGTAAAAGTGAAAAAAATGGGTATCCTAGGCATTTATGCTGGGTCAATGGTGATTATAAATTAGCTATCAATCAAGTAAATAATTAGATAAACGAATGTCTTCCTATTTCGGCCATCCATTTGACAGGCTTAGATCATACTAGCAACAAAGGCCCGGGCTTAAAAATGAACATATGTTAAAATTTAAGAATTTTTTTTAAAATATTGTTAAGATAAAATAAATATAAAATAAGTTTTTTTATTGTCTTTGAATATTAAAATTTTTCCCATGTATGAAAATAAATATAAAATAAAGTAAATTTACATAACATGACGACCCCTTGAATTAAAGGCATTGACCATTACGTCCATCTTATTTACGGATATATTACACATTGATGATTGAAAATATAAGAAAAAAAAAAACAAACTAGATGGATATACATCTACTAAAAAGAACCAAAAGAAATGGATAAAAAAATTAACGTGTTTGATCCATCAGTGGGGGCCACCCTTGAAATGTTTTTAACGTGTGGAACCCACTGATGGCTCTGCATCCAAAGAAGAAAAAAGGGAAGATAAGAAGAAAAGAAATGGAAATCAAATGATTTCATCCTCAATGGGCCACACACCACATCTGGGCCCTCCACAGATGATTGATAGTATAAGAAAAAAAAATTGAAAGAGAGGGGGCCAAACAAGTGTGAGAGAAGAAAAAACATAAAAGATGTACATTGCCTGGGTTGAGAGTACGTGATTATGATATGAGTCATCATAGTATGTTTTTAATTATTTTAACTCATATGCACACAAATCACATCCTAACAATTATCAAAGAAATTAAGCTTTTATATGATATCAACCCATTCTGATTGCCCACTACAGATACATATTGACATAGAAAACTAATATCTATGCAAAATCCATGAGTGGGTCCCATTACAGAAATAAGTTAAATGTGCGGGGCCCACTAATTGATTTGCATCCATTAAGAAACCGAACAATGACCAACAAGCTTGTCTTCCTCCATCAGTGGGGCCCACTCTTAAAAAAAGGGGTTAAGAGAAGGCAATTGGGATTTCATATAATACTATAGTCCAATCTTGAAATATATTTAATACGAACTAGTGCCTAATACTGGATCCATCCATTTAGGGAAAAAACTGAAAGAAGAGTAAGGGAGCAACATTTTGGATTTCATTCATTGGTTGGGCCCACAAAACATATTTAACACGGGACCCATTGATGATTGAAAATCTAAAGAAAAGAAAACAAACCGATTGTAAAGATTTATTTATAATTTGGATAATGGCAAGAAGAAATATGACTCAAATTCAAGCGTTCATAAAAATCTCTTACGAGAGAGGTTTTAGGGGGAAAGAGTAGCCCAAAGTGAGGTGGCACCTTAAAACAATGTGTGTTTTTTGTGCATATTTCTTTGAAAGGAGAGACCTTTTAGGGATGAGGTGGTGCCCCTCACAACCCACCTCCCCTTTTGCTTTAATATATATACTAGTGCAACAGGCCTGCGTTGATAAAAAAAATTAAAGTTTTAATTTATTAAAAATATTTATAAGTATTTAAAATGACCTGAAATATTTTGAAAGTTTAAAAAGCTGAAAGATTTTAGGGAAATAATAAGTAAATAGTAGATATTCTAGGATATTGATTTGATTTTATTTGTGCTTAAGCATAAATTGATTGTTGCTTTCAAAACTAAATGTGAATTTTGAAACCAATCGGCTTATGTGATGGGCCCCACAAATTACTCATACTGAATATTGAAAGGAGAATAAGGAGAAAAAAATAGTAAATATAGACTATGAAAGTGACCCCTTTTAATTGTGAGTTTGGAAAGAGAAAAATCGGCTTTCACAATAAGGCCCTTAGATTTATTTAGTTAATTTAGTAAATATAATTATGATAACAAAAAATTCTAATAAAAATGGAAACTCGTGAGATTTTAGGGGAATATCAAGTAAATAGTAGACATTTTAGAAGCTTGATTTGATTATATTTGTGCCTAGGCATGAATTGAGTGTCAATATTAAATGTGGATTTTGAAATCCATTGGCTTCCATAATGGGCCCCATTTATTAATCATACCGATATTGAAACGAAAATAAGGAGAAAAATGTAGTAATTACAACTTATGAAAGTGGCCCTGTTAATTGATAGTTTGGAAAGGAAGAAAATCTAGCTTTCACAATGGAACCCATATATTATTCAAACTTTGAAAAAAAAAAGAAAAAAATTGGCTTTGACAGTGGGAACCACAGATTAATAAAAAACAATAAAGATGAAGTTGATTATGATCTATAAGTGGGCCTTAAAATTTTATAATTTGGATCTGGTATGAGGGTCCCCCAAATTGATCTACATTAAAATTTAATACATACATATCTACCTATTATAAAAGTCATTACCAACTTGATCTCTATATTTCTCATCAATTTGTAGGGCCCACTATCAAAGCCAAATAACCTTTCTTCTTCTTTTTCTATTTTTGTTTGTTTAGTAATCTGTTGGACCCATTGAATGTAACGGGTGTATAAGGAGAGAAATCATGTGATAAGGTAGAGATTTTAGGGGCAGAGGGAGAATTTTTGGGGATTAATTAAGTGAAATTGTGTGTAGAAAGAGAGAGAAATGAAATTGATTAGAGAGGCATAGAGAGAGATTTTAGGGGAAATAAATGGAATAGAGAGAGGTGACGTTAGGAGGTAGTAGAATTAGAGGTTATGTTAGAAAGTTTAAAATTGAATGGGAGGAATTTTAGGGGAGTTTGAAAAGATTTATGACTTTTATTTGGGATGCTAGGTGTCATTTTCTTGGAATACTCACATGGCGCCCTTGAAAAATAAAAAATAAAAATTTGAGGATGCGCCACATGTCTCTCTCAAGTGAAAAGGTTGCTGGTTTTATATATATAATGCCTTCAGTAAAATCTATCAAATGGGTACACAGCCAATCAATGGAGTTTCCTTTCATCTGGTGAGGGGGTTAGATCAGTGATTCTATTCTGATCATACTAGTAGTTCGTGTTCAATATCTGATCCTATCAAATGGGGGCCATTTGGTAAGAGGAATTTTTAAGGTTAGAATTGTTTGATGGATAGTTCAAAGGGTTTATACATCTACTGACACACAAGAAAATAAAAAATAAAATTGTGTTTACATTATAGGAAGAATAGTCCAGCCTTATATATCCTTTGTGTAAAGGTCAGTTGTGTTAGTACCCTTTGATATACATTATTTTTTCGTTCACTAACGGATCAATTTTTTGATATTTTTGGTTTTTAACGTGGTATCAAAGTTGAAGGCTGTGTGTCCAAATCTTTAGGGATGTCTTTTGATCCACATTGATCATTTTTGGTGTGTTCTTGTTCACGTGCGAAGTCCCACACATTGAGACATCGACTTTCCTAATATTCGAAGTGTGAAGTCCCACTCGTTGAGACATAGAATTTCTTAATAATTAAATTAGGGAAAAAAGCAGAATACCTACCTGTACTTTGGTCATTTTGCAGAGTACCCCCTGTATTACAGTATTTTATACTAAACCTGTAGTTCTAATGACAATGAAAATACAAACAGCATGACGGAGGACAGGAAATGGCAAATTTACCCCTCCATATATAAGATGTCTCTTGGCATTTTCTATTTATTTTCCCCTCTTTTGCTTGAGGCTTGGGTTTAAGAAACCACCCCTCCTTCCCGTAGAAAGAGAAGAAGGCAGAGAAGGCACCCGCAAAGAAGAAGCCCAAGGCAGAGAAGATGCTTCCCAAGGAAGGAGGAAGCGACAAGAAGAAGAAGAGGGTGAAGAAGGGGACCGAGACCTACAAGATCTATATCTTCAAGGTCTTGAAACAGGTCCATCCAGATATCGGAATCTCAAGCAAGGCCATGGGGATCATGAACAGTTTCATTAATGACACATCAAGGAGCTTGTTACAACTGTTCCTTTATACAATGGTCTTAGTGGTAAACCTATCATTTTGCTTTCAATGGTTTTTGTTTTGATGGCTTACAGTATTGGGTGCAGTCACCTAAGAGTGTTAATGCCAATGCATTTCAGACGCATTGGGAGGTGGAGGTCTGGGCTTGATGTTCAGACGTTGGGCAACAAAAAAGACACCTGGGTCCACTAAGAATTGTAGGCTCGCAGTAAGGCCCCGTTCCGAGTTAATTAAGATTAACTCTAGTTAATTGGAATTAATGCTAATTAATCGTATTTAATTAGACAAATGATAGTTAACGACTAAACTCAACGAGAATAGTCACAAATGAATGTAATGAACTGATAATGAGAAGATTAAATGAATTGAATGGATTTTGAACTTAGATTAAGAGATTAAGTAAATGGATTGTGCTTAAGGCTAATTAATTGTGGTTAATTGAACTAATAATGGTTTATGACCAAAGGATGGGGAATTAACCTCAAATGAATGAATTAGACTTAATGGCATAGTAAGGAATGGAATTGCATGGTTAAATGAGGTTTTAGACTCAAACATTGAAATGAAGGACTTTTATGTAAATATGAGCTTTCGCGTATTTCGTCGAATACGGAAACTCTTGATACCAACGCGTGTATCTCGACGAGTACGTCGACTTTCGTAATAGGCTCAAAGTCGTTTGACGAGAATCCGGTCAAATGACCCTTCATTTGACTTGAATTGTAATTTAGAGGAATGGATGGACTTAAATACAATTAACTAGCTTATATAAGCTAAAGTAGCCCCAATGAGATCATTCATCTCATTTTCAAGTCATTCCAAACCCTAGGCACCTTTCTTTTTCATCTCCTTCTTCCTTTTCTCTTCTTTCCTTCCAATCTCACTCAATCAAGTGTCAAACGAGGAATTTGCAAGTGTTTTCAAGGAGTTCTCATCCTTCACTTCATCTTCCCCAACTTTGATTTCAATTTGTGAAAGTGTGAAGTTGGATTCAAGGTTTTCTTCTTGGAATCAAGCTCTAAGAGAGAGGTTATTCTTCATTGATCTTCACAAAAGGCAAGTAGATATGCGTTATTGTGAATTATAATGTTTTGAAGATGTTAGAGTTCATTTGGCCCAGCTTTTGGGTTTTGCTTCAGAAAATCCGAAGTTCAAAACTGAACTTCTGGGTGACTGTCGGTCGACCGACGGTCAACCGATGCGTGAGCCGACAGTTCTGGAGTCTGTCTCAGAGAATTTTCAGTCTCTGGAATTCTAACCGACATTGTGTCGGTCAGCCGACATAGTAGTGTCGGTCGACCGACGGTCTAACCGACAGCACTGAACTCTATTTCAGTGAATTCCAGCTCTCTGGAATTCGAACCGACAAGGTGTCGGTTAACCGACGTGGTATCGTCGGTCAACCGATACCCGAACGAGACTTGACCGGCAGATGTATCAGAGAGTGGATTGAAGAATCCAGCTTCTGGAATTTGAACCGACAAAGTATCGGTTAACCGACGTGTTATTGTCGGCCAACTGACGTTGTGTTGTTGGTCAGCCGACAGGCCAACCGACAGCTGAGTCAAACTCAGAGAAAATTATGGGGATGAAGCCTAGTTTGTACAGGCTGTTCCATGTTAATATCTAAGCTTACATGGGTGTTAGCGAAAGTCGTCCTAATGTACGAATCAAATACATAACGTGATATTCATCGAAAATAACACGTACATTGGATAACGGACGCTTCACTCATTTGTTTGGCTTAGAAGTATGAATAGAATTGATTAGAAATGAATAGACAGAGATGAACTTCATTGGTATAATACACGAACTGATATAATGCACGAAATGACAGAATGCACGAATTGAATTAATATAATGAAATGAATAGTCACTAAAGGTGACAGTAAAGTGAATAAATGAATGATTCCTACTGCAGTAGATGTTTGGGGCGTTCCGGAGCCTCGTGGAATGCAAGTGCTCTCTGATCAAGACACTGGAAAATTTCCACCATATGTGATAAGTCATGTAATGAAAAGTGAAACAATCTTGAAGCCTCGGCCATGAATGGTTTGCCCTTCCGCCTTGTGCTTAATTAACTTGAATAAAGGAAAAATGAAATGCTCTTAAAGCCTAGGCCATGAATGGTTTGCCCTTCCACCTTGTGCTTAAATTACTTCCGTTGGAAGACACGAAATGAAAGGAAATGAATTGAAATAGATATCCGTATTGAAGTGAATTAAGTTATATAGAACTGTTGAGTTCTTGTATTGATAACTTCTTGTATATAATTGATTGATAGCATGGAAATTCATGAAAATGCATGTGTCTTGTTGAACCGTCGTGTTCACGTGTTATTGATGATGTCACAGGCCCAGTTGCCAGTGCCGGTCTTGCAGAGGCCGCGCCGCCTGCGGAGGAGGCCCATCCGATACCTCCAGGAGGTTTAGCGGAGTGGGCATAGTTCAGAGGGCGAATGTAATAAATACTTTTGTAATAATTATTTTTGAGATGTAATTAGATACCAACTGCATTGTATTTTAAACGTGCAGTGTTGGTTTTCGTGGACTGTGGTTTTGTGTATATGACCTTTACGTCTGATGTAAAGTTACTTGTTGTCAATGTATATATATATGTTCCGCAATTTGTACATTGGCAGGTTTTGTGATTTGATATCCCTTGTGAGTCTTGTCTTAACTTCGGTTAATTCAGGATTTACGGGAGTAAGTATGATCTCACGACTCGGGGTCTGTCCGAAGTAATCAGATCTCGGGCCCGGGTCGTGACACTCGCACGGTACAATTAGAAGCCAACCATCACTTTTACCTTGGTCAGGCATGTTCTTCCAGGTGAGCTTGCAAAGCACGCGGTGTTTGAGGGCACCAAGGCCGTTACCAAATTTACAAGCTCCTAAATTGTCTGGTTCAGATCTATGAGACATTAGGGTTTTTAATTATTTGGTCTTGCTGAGTCAATGTGAAAATTCGTGGATCTAATATTGTTTTAATCAAACTTTGTATCGTTTAAATTCTTTGGATTTTTGGATGTGCTTTCTTTCCTAATTGTTGTTTCTGTTGTTTGCAAATGGTAAAAAAATCTCTTAGATTTATAACTTTGGAGTCTTGACCTCTTCTATTTGGATTGGATGAAATCTCATGTCGTCGTTGGAAACTGACTCGGAGCTGCTCCTATATCATTACCATTTTTATAGGCCAGGTTTAGGGGCAAATAAGTCTTTTTGTGCGAGTAATTTGCCTCCAGTAACCATACACCATTTATACGACCTACGTCGTTAATACTAACAGAATACGTTCATTTTGCAAGTTAATTAGAACTACAGGTGGGTTTAGTACAAAATACCAAAGTAGAGGGGGTACTCTGCAAAATTACCAAAATCCAGGTAGGTATTCTGCTTTTTTCCCTTTAAATTACTAGGATGATAGTTGGGTTTTAATTTTCATCGCCCCTTTCATACATTCTCCGTTAAAGGAAACTGTTTGATAGTTATTTTTAGGGGTTTTTACAAAGAAATTAAGCTTAAAAATTTATTAAATGGTTTATGTAAAAAAGACCATAAAATGGCGAAATAATTGTTCGTACATTTTTTGGACGAAATTACCGTAGTTGACGATATGGTCAATTGGTTGACGATATTGTCAACTTTCATTAAAAAAAAAAAAAAAGATATTTTGCTCAATCTTCTTCTACCAAGTGATGGGAAAGTTATGAAAATCATCGCATTTTGTGTCCTAATGATCTTCCTTAAGTGGTCTCAGCACTCATGTGGGGTCACATGCTTAGTTTCTACACATTTGTTGCCCCCTTTGCTTGATTTTGGAGAGTTTGAGTTTGGAGTGCAAGGTGTTCGGTGAAATGCCTAAATGAGAATTTACTCTTGATTTTGGAGTGTCTTCGAGTGAGGCTGGAGGTGATGAATTTAAGTATGCTTTTGTGAACATTTAGAATTTGAAGCCATTTGTTTGGGAAAATTTCGTAAGTCTTGATGATTGTGACTTGTGAGCAACATGTAGGGAGCCATGTTTGGCATCTTTGAGTAGTGAATGCGAAAGTTTTTTTTTTTTTCCAGGGTATTGTATTGTTTATGTGGAGTTTTAGAATCCAAAAGTGTTTCTTCTTTCGTTGATATGTGATTTTCAAACCAATTTTAGATTTGATAGTGGATGGATTTTTTAACACACTTCATTGTGTGATTTGTGAAAGACTTTTCAAACTCTTCTTCTTTGATACATTCATCACCTCTTTTCGATTTTCTTTCATTTCTTTGACATAAGTATTCATCTCCTATCAAATTTCAACATTATCCCCTCTAAACCTAAGACAATCATATATGGAAACTATCAAAGAAGTTGAAGAAAAGTTGAAAAAGAAGAAAAGTTGCGGGAAGTTGATGATATCATCAACTTAATTGATGACATTGTCAACTGAGGTAATTTCATCCAAAAAAATATACGAACAATTATTTCGTCATTTTATGGTCTTTCCTCATAAAACCATTTAATTATGGTTTAAGCTTAATTTTTTCGTAAAAATCCCTATTTCTGAATATTCACATTTGTCTCTTCAATTACATTTTTAGAACTATTGTTTTGGAATGACAGTTTTTTGTCCTTAACGCAATTTTGGCAGTTTGATTTATGCGCTTTCAAGCGCGCACACACATTTCTTAATTGAACAAAAGGGGTAATGGTTCCAAGTGTCTAATCACAGCCAAAAGAAAAAAAAATGGTTCACGCCATACGAAATTTCTAATATAATCTGCTGTAATTGATTACTATCACTTAGAGAAAAGTCTTCCATTGACAGTTAGTGTGATGGAGAGATGATTTAATTTGCATACACTTGTGTCTACTGACTATTCTCGAGAGCAAAAGCCAACAACTTTGTAAGAATTTCCACCTTCTTTTTAAGTCTTTTGACTTATAGTTCCATTGGCTTTGAGGACTTTGTGAGGATGGAAATTTCGAGTTTGAGAATTAAGATGTGTATCATTAACCTCTTCCGCGTCTATGGAAAAGACCATATAATCTGGGGATGAAAATTGGAGGTTGAGGATTAAGATATGTATCATGGACTTTCTGATGATGGAACATGAATTTTGATATGATATGGATCGTGAATTTTAATATGAATCATTTGCTTCTCTCGTTAACAAGGAGCCAATTTGCCTCAAATTCAAGCCGATTATGATTTCTTCCACTAGTCAATCCTACCAAAACTTTGAGGCACAAGTAGAGGCAATAGAAATACTTTTTAACACTTTCCCTCGGGTAGAATCTTGTCATCACACTTTCCGCGAACTTCTCCTCCCAGGATTCGAACCTACAATCACTTGGCTTTAATACCATATTAAATTTTCTTCACTAGCTAATCCTACCAAAACTTCGAGCAACTAGTAGAGGCAAGAGAATACTTTTCAGTAGATGGAATATGACTTATATTTCTATAATAGGCATAAGAAATTCTTAAAACAGAGATAGAGACCACCTTTGTCTTACATAGAAAGTGTGTTCTTAAAAGCGAAGCACAAAAGCTCACAACTTAAAGAACTGTTCTTAAAAGCGAAGCACAAAAGCTCACAACTTAAAGAACTACGGTATCACTTTGTTGTGATCTATGACCTATGAGAAGAGATCGATCACACAGAAAAAGAGAACACACAAGTTTATGTGGTTCGGCTTTTAGCCTACGTCGGGAGAATTCACTATGCAATCAGAAGAGGTGTACATCTTAAAGACTCTTAGTCTCTATTTATAATATCAGCCCCACTGATTTACCAGATTTATTACTTTTATTGAGCAATACAACCTAACACACTTGAAGAAGGTTCTCAACCCCATTATGTTGTTATCTAGGGCCTAAGAGCCACGCAAGAGAACAAGCACACATAAACACATGATTTATGTAGTTCGGCTTTTGGCCTATGTCTACTGGAGAAGATGGGGAAGAGTTTTCAACTATGCACAATAAAAGTAAATCTAACATATTCTAGTAGAAATATTTGTTACCGTTTTTTTTCCATCTACTTCAGCAACATTCACATTCATTGATACAAACAAATTTAAGATACGGACCACAGAAATCATCAATACTCTCGAGTCAATGGCTAAAAGGAATACCATTACCATCAAGAGATCTGAGTTATGGCAATGTTTCCTAGAAATTTCATCACTAGCCAAACCAGATGAGAGACTGGAAAACGACATGTGGAGCACAACACTTTGACCCAAGACTAAGACTGAAAAAATGGCATATTTACCAAGACAACCACCACACTTTGTTAGCATCTTTTAAATATGATGTAGAATCATTTCAAAGGGTATGTATGATCTATGCTGCTGATCATCAGAAATATTAACATTTTAAGCAGATCTAGCAGTCAGGAGTTATCAAGTGCTTTTTTTTTTTTTTTTTTTTTTTTACTTTATCTTATATGATGGGGCATAGTGTTTGTTGCTCCAGAACTTGATATGATTTTTTTTTCCTGATAAGGGTCCTGTTCAACTTTTTTTTTCCAAGAAAATCTTCCTTCAAAGAACTTCACATTCCCAACAGTTTGTCTCTCTCCGCATGGACTATTGGAATTCCAGTCAGGAATTCTAGTGGTTGGGGTTTTTGAGACATGATGTGACATCATGTCCCCTTGCATTTCAAAATCCCTTGTTTCTTGACAAGAATTTATGAATTCCAACACATGATAAGTCCCAATTGGCCTTTAGGAATTCCTGGAATTCCACCTTCTTTGCATTTTGGTGGAATTCCAAAATGCTCATGCCTTTGAGAGGATTTAGGAATTCCACCTTGTCTGGGAATTCAAGAATTCCCCAGACAAGAATTCCTGGAATTCTAGTAAATGAACAGGCCCATATCTCAACTTTTTATCCAATGCAGTTTCCTGTAAGTTGCTTTGGATAGCTCATTCCTTTTCACGTGGCCTGCTTTCGTGGAAATGGCCAGCTTGACTTGAGAGCCAATCCATAGTAGTAAACTAGGGCAGATTTCCAATGTTTGTGGGCCCAATGACTTGAGGATGTGTAGATTTGATTAGCTACCTATCTTGCAAAAAGGGGATAAGGGGATATCCTTTTATCTCGGTAATCCTCTCTTACCTAAACTGATAGGTAAGCATCAGTAATAAATAAGAGCGCTTTGGTCGAAGGTCCTTCAAAGCATAATTTTAAGGCAAACGGCACATAATCTTATTTTTATAGTGTGATAGGTCATTTTTTCAAATTTGAAGACCTAAAATGTCTAATTTACCCTTTCTACAAAATCATATCTCGCGATTAGTGGGATATGCTATTAATAATAGTCATCTACCATTTAATTGGCCAAATAATTTCAAAAGATCCAAATAATTTTTAAAAAATAAAAATAAATTTCAAAAGATGAATATCAACTTCAAAATATCCAAATAAATTTCAAAAAATATAAATAAATTTCAAAAGACGAAAATAAAATTAAAAAATGCAAATAAATTCTGAAAAACAGAATAAGTTTTAAAAAATACAAATAAATTCGAAAGAATAGCAAATAAATTTCAAAAAACGCAATAATTTCAAAAAAGGCAATAAATTTCAAAAGAACACAGAGAAATTTAAAAACACGCAAATAAATTTCAAAAGATCCAAATAATTTCAAAAAATATAAATAAATTTTAAAAGATGAAAATCAATTTAAAAAGAAGCAAATAAATTCAAAAGATCCAAATAAACTTCAAAAAATATAAATAAATTTCAAAAGATGAAAATCAATTTCAAAAGATCCAAATAAATTTCAAAAAATGAAAATCAATTTAAAAAGATGCAAATAAATTTCAAAAGATCACAAATAAATATAAAAAAATATAAATCAATATCAAAAGATGAAAATCAATTTCAAAAGATCCAAATACATTTGCCACAAACTCGGATAGATTTGTCCAGAACTCAGATAAATTTGTTCTAGAACTCAAAAAAGTTTAGCCAAAAAGTCAGGTAGATTTGTCCAAAACTCAGAGAAATTTGTTTAGAACTCAGATAAATTTGTGCAAAACTCAAATAAATTTGCCAAAAAATGAAAAACTCAAATAATTTTGACAGAAACTCAAATAAATTTGTTAAAACTTAGATAAACTTGATAAAAACTTAGATAAATTTCACAATGGGGCCCACTTGATGACCAAAGGAAGAACGTGTGATCTTCTTCTTCTTCAACCGTTTTGTTCTGCAAGCAGAACAGAAAAAAAAGCCCTGCTGTCTTCTCCTTCCACGACAACAGCACGACAGCGGAAGACCTTCGATCCCAGTGAGGCAGTAGCGATTGCAGCGGTGACGATTCCAGTGTGTTGTCCTCAGCGATGTGGGGTCCAGCAGAGAACAAAACCCAACTCAATCTGCCTCTTCTCCGTTCTATAATAGAGATAACAAAACTGTGGTCTCTCTTTTGCTTCAATGACGGGCGCAAAATCAGGCGATGACAACGGCAAGAATAAACAGTTCCAATCCTCTGTTTCTTCTTCTTCTATTGACGCGCAGAACCGAGAGCAAGTAGAGACTTGCTGATGTACACTTTAGATCCGATCACCCCTTCTTCGATGGACCCTTTGAAGATTTGATCCGTCGGATCTTCGACGATCATGCCAAATATCTATGATACCAGTTTGTGTGGTGTGACCCCTCTTCCGGTTCCGGCGATGGGCGAATCTGGATCCAACTCGTTGCTACTCCGGCTGGCAGAAACGAGATCCTCTGTTCTGGGTGATCAGTCTGGATTAGGTTTTTCTGCAGAGACGCGGATATCAGATCTGTGACGAAGACAATCTCTGGTTTAGACTTCTCGGATTCTCTGCAACTCGTTATGGAACAACAGCAACCCTGTTCTTCGTCGGTAATGGCTCAAAAATTCTGAGGATTTTAGAGGATCTCTACTAGGAGGGGGAACGGAACATTTGAAAATTTGAAATTATAAAATTTTATGCCTAATCAGTTGAAAAGGGCAAATCAGTCATGGAAATTAAATATATAGGGACCTCTCATCGAAATATGTTTAGTTGCATGGACTACAGGCCGTAGAGGAAAAGTTGATGGACTGGAGGCCTTACAAGACCTTTATGAGGGACCTTTCGCTAATTTACTCAAGTAATAAAGCCGGTAAGAACTCAACGTTTGGATGCTGTAAAATTAGGTATTTACCTTTAGATTTTTCTTTCTATTATAATATACCAGCATACTAACTCGTGCTCAGCATGGATATGACCAATATTTCAATCTAAATATTTATTAAAAAAATCATAGTTTTTAGAAAGAAAATGTGGTTATAAGTACTTGTTTATGTAATCCAAATGCTAGTGGCGTATAAATGAAATAAGAGAATTATAGAAGAAAGGGAATGAGAATTGAAATATAGAAAGGGAGATGAATATGATAGAATTTGGATAAAAACAGAGCTTTTGCAAAAGAAGAAGAGAAATGGAGAGTAGGTAAGTGATTTTGATAAAGCAATAAAGTAGTTAGTTACATGAGATAGGAGTGGGGAGAGAATACGCAATATTTTGATAAAAAAAGTTATGTAACTTTCGGTCAAAATTAAAATTGCTAGTGAAAATGGAAAATGGAACCCTTCTATTTAATATATTATAACTAGCATAAGAACCCATGCTGAGCACGAGTCTATCCACACAATTCAAACCAAATACAATTGCACGACATTAAATTTTTTGAATGAAAATAAAAGAATAATATCTATGACTGTACCTATTTTCGTAATTAAGAGAGGTAGAATAGTAAAAAAAAAAAAGAGGAGAAATGAAGTAAAAAAATAGGAGAAAATGTAGAAATGGGAATAAGAGATGTGAGTAGAAAGGAACTTTTGCAGAAACTAAAAAGGAAAAATGGAGAAGTTACAAGAGATATGAGTAGTTACATGGGTAGTTAGAAATGAGTAGTTATATAAGATGATTAGTGTTGCATGGGATAAGAAGTGGGCATTACAAGAGATAAGGGAGGAGAGAAATACTGACAGTCCAAATTAGAAGAGAATGTCAAAATTAGATTGAAAACCTCTTAGCTTAATATAGTACTAGCAAATGTACCCGTGCTTAGCACGGATATGGCAAATATTGTAATTTAAATATTCATGTATTAAAATTTCATAGATTTTTTAGAAAGAAAGCAAAAGTAAAAAATTATGATTATGTATTTATATAATCGAAGAATTGGTAACATAGAATGAAAAAAATGAAAATTAGAGTAAAATGGGAATGATAGAGTTTGGATTGAAACAAAATCTTTGAGAAATAAAAGAAAAGAAAAGAGAAGTGGAGAGCAATTATGAGTGGTTATGATAAAGAGATAAAGAAGGTAGTTAAAGTAACTTACAGTCAAAATCATAACTAACAGTTAAAATTGGATCCAAAACCTCTCAGCTTAATATATTATAATTAGCCCAAAAACCCGTGCTCAGCACAGTTTCTCCCTACAGTGCAAAACAAATAATCACATATTAAATTAAAAAACCTCTTCTTATAGGACAAGTTGGATAAAATAGAAATAGAGAAGCTTGACCCAAAAGGGTATAGTTACATAGGTACAATTGAAACATGAGTGGTTTGATGAAAAAAATGAGTGGGTAGCTGCGTGAGTAGTTACATAACCATCGTCGATAAAAATTGTAACCGACAGTTAAAATTGAAACCAAAGCCTCTTAACTTAATATATTATAATAGGAATTGAATACATACGGTGGTTAAAAATGAATATCTGAAGTAAAATAAAAATAAAAAAGAAGCATCAAATAGCATATTCTTTTGATCCTATTAAAAGTAATATTATTTGATATTTCTTTTTAAAAATTTACCTTCAATAATTAATCTTCATTTTTAACCACACTGGATATTCAATTCCTATCATTCTAACGCAAAAGAGTTAAAAAAAAAAAAAAAAAAAAAACCTCCTCCAATCTTTTATTGCCTCTATTTTTGCCTCTGCCTTTTGTAGCAACACTTGATTTGTTGAGAAGTTGATGGGGTAGATGATGCAGTCACGTGTTGCATTGATCTCCAATCAGTAGATCCGTACCGGTAAATGGGAGACGCTGTGCACAAACAGTAGTATGGAAGATAATTGTTAATGTTGACACAGTGATCGTGGGTCCCATTAGATCAGCGGCCTGGATCACTGGACCTCATACCTTTCCATGTTCGTGCGAGTCCCATCTCCTATGTCACACTAGTCATGGGCCCAAGCCACAAAGCGGTGGTGTGACGCCACAGAATCCCAAATCGACTATAGAGAGGAAAGTGAATGAGGTTATATGTAGAGCTTACACCCTTACTTTGCATGAGGCATTTTGATGGGTTGAGGCCCATTAGAAGTAAAACCGTGAGGCAAGATTGGATGCATTTGGGCCAGGTCCTCTGGTCAAGTAGCCCATTAGCTAAAGCGGACAATATCATGCATGTGTGAAGGGTGGGGCGTTACAGATGGTATCAGAGCCGACTCTCGACTAGTTCGAGTGTGGGTCCCCTACCGTGGCGTGGTGCAAGTGGGGTCTCCATGTGGCCGGGCCAAGAGGGCTGGCAGGTTACAGGGACTGGCATGCTACTGCACAGGGACGTGCAGCCTTAAGGGGGGTGGAATGTGACGCCCCGGAGTCCCACATCGACTATAGAGAGGAAAGTGAATGGGGTTATATATAGAGCTTACACCCTTACTTTGCATGAGGCCTTTTGATGGGTTGAGGCCCATCAGAAGCAAAACCGTGATCCAAGATTGGATGCGCTTGGGCCAGATCCTTTGGTCAAGTAGCCCATGAGCTAAAGCGGACAATATCATGCATGTGTGAAGGGTGGAGCGTTACATGTGGAATTCCTTCAGTAACTTGGAAAAAATACCAAAAGCCCAGGACTCATGGCAAAGTCACTCTCAAAGGGGAAGAAGACCGGCGTTGTAAGTTAAAAGGGTCACCTTGCACACTAGGCAGGCTTCTGTAATTCAATCGCCATGCAAATTGCAATGTAAACTAACTGTTTCTCAAAATCATTCCAAAAAAGAATTATATAAAGGTGAGTCTCTGAAATTCTTCTTTTACATGTCACTTTTATGTTTATTTTCATCTTTTAGATTTTGTTTTTCTGAGTGAGTATGTTTGAATCTTCCTGGAATTCTTCTGTCTATTTTTTTAATGGACAAGTGCAGGTTGTCAATGAAGTCACATGCTCTCTATTTTTCTAATGGACAAGTGCAGGTTGTCAATGGGGTCACATGGGTTTTGTGGAATGGAAGGATCTTTGAAATGATGACTATTGTGTTTCTTCTTTGAACCCTGTTCTTGTTTTTGCTTGACATAGTGGCAGAACAGGCTGACAGTGTTGAAAGTGTAATTCAGTGTCTGAGAAGAACCGGATAATCGAATGCAAAGATCCTTTTATCCTTTCAAGTGTTATTACTAATCCCGGATTGTGACATTAGTAGCTCTCTTTTCTTGGTCCCAAGAAAGGTCCGGTATAATGCATAAAATATTCATAAAACCTGATAATTGGCTAATCCAATGAATTACTCCGGTTAACCCAGAATACAAGACAAAAATCCAACAATTACATAAGCCTATCTACATATCCTATAAACCTTATTGTGTATATGCAAGAAATTCTAAATTGAAATGTTTTTAAAGGTTGTGATATGATTAACAATTGATGATTGTACCTCTAGTAAGAACACTATTTTTGTTAAGATATTAATAGCATAGATAATGCAGTCTATGTTGCATCAATCTCTTTTGACATCCTGTAGGAAAATCAATTCTGCCAGTTAGAATTAAAGACAGGCCCCAATTTAAATGCAGGATGAGCCTTAAAATGTCCCAAAACAGTAGACGTGCCTTCAGATGGGACGAACATGTTCCCATTGCCGGTGGGTCCCATCCGATCAGCGGCCTGGGTCACTAACTAACAGCCCTTTCTATTCTATGTGCATGAGAATTAATCTTTTTTTTTTTTTTTTTTGGTCTTGGGTCCCACATGTATGGAATTTCATGTCAGGGTTGGAAAATATGGCAAAAGCTGAAGGAAGACCTGTGTGTTTAACTCAAGTTAAAAGGCTCACCTTGGCTTGCACACAAGGACTCTGTAATTCAGATGCCATTGCCATGCGACAGAGACTTGTACAAACGATTTGTAAATCAAAATCTTTCCCAGAAGAATACATTGAGGTGAGTCTGTGAAAGAATACATTGAGGTGAGTCTGTGAAATTCTTCTCTTAATTTCTTTTTGTCCTTTCTTTTTCCAGGTGGCTATGTTTGAATCTACCTAGAATTCCTCTCTCGATCTTCTTCTTTTACCAGAAAAATGCAGGTTGGTAATCTTGAAGGGTCACTCGGGATTTGTTTGGGGAAAGTATCTTTTAGGTGATGCTCTTGTGTTTTGTCCTCACACCGTCAGTCAGTTCTTGAGAACCCAAAAACAAACTCCAAAGATCCTATAAACCTGTCTAATTTTCTATTTGGAGGACATGAGAAACAGAGTAGTACTATTTCTCCTTCATGCCCTGTCGTGGTTGTTGCTGAGTAGTGATACATGTCATGGTGGTGAAAGTGACATTCGATGCTTAGAAACCCTTAAGCTCCAACTTCAGGATCCTAACAGATACTTAGATTCATGGTCTTTTGACAACAAAACGGAAGGGTCCATCTGTAAATTCAACGGCATCGAATGCTGGCACGCTGATGAAAGCAAGGTCCTAAATATACGCCTTTCAGACATGGGACTCCAAGGCCAATTCCCATCAGGTCTCAAAAACTGCACTAGCATGACAGGATTGAACCTATCCAACAATGATCTATCCGGACCCCTCCCGGAAAACATCGATGAAATCATGCCATATGTTATGACACTAGACCTCTCTTCAAACAATTTCTCAGGCAATCTTCCATTAGCCCTTGACAATATTACCTATCTAAATGTCCTTAATCTTCAATTCAATCAGTTCAGTGGTGAGATTCCGTGGCAAGTTGGACGGCTTCATCGGCTAACTACATTTAACGTTACAGGCAACCATTTGTCAGGGCAGATTCCGGATAAAACTGCTACAAATACTGGTCTTTGCGGGGAACCCCTGCACGATTGTAATGGTGGGATAATATTTGCAATCATAGTCGTAGTTGTTTACTTGTTTTCTAGCTCTCGGTGAATGATCACCAAGTGTATCATTCTTTTCTCGGAAATCAGTCTTTGATGAGAGAGAGAGAGAGAACAAAAAAAAAAAAAAGTTTTCCTTACTGTTTGTTTCTGCATTTTTAATTAAAAACCCCATGATATTGTGGCTGGTGATAGCATAAGATTTAGACAAAATCATCAATAAAAATGTTTTTTGGACCAAGTCAAGAGACTTTGCTGTGAAGAAAATGAGGCACTTGATTTTTGAGTTATCTACTAGTAATTAAAGTGAAATCAGCTTACCCTCCTTTAGTTCCTTTAATACTCTTTGCCCATTTGTTTCCTTCCAACTTTTCTGAGTGTGTTGCGTATTTGCAATCATAGTATATGCCAAATTTGACATCCATCCAGCTTTTCTTCACCATTGGATTGAAGTCATAAGAAAATGGTGCATGTGTGTATATGTATATACATATACATGTATATGTATATACTATATATATAGGGAGGTGCTCTAGTGAGAGACACTCTTACCAAGTTGGTGAGAGATGGATGGGGGCCGGGCCCTCACATTTAAGTTGTTGGCATTAAACTCTCATAAACTTGGTGAGAGTGTCTCTCATAGGAGCACCTCCCATATATATATATATATATATGGGAGGTGCTCCTATGAGAGCATCTCACTTTTCTATGAGAGATAAAGGTGGGAGGAATATATATGGGAGGTGCTCCTATGAGAGCATCTCACTTTTCTATGAGAGATAAAGGTGGGAGGAATATATATGGGAGGTGCTCCTATGAGAGCATCTCACTTTTCTATGAGAGATAAATGTGGGATCCTCACATTTAAGTTGTTGGCATTGAATATGAATGTGAAAGCTCCTACCTTATCTCTCACAGTAAGATGAGAGATGCTCTCATAGGAGCATCTTCCTAAATATATATATTTATAAGTCAATAGGTATTTTCAATTCGCCCAGCATACAGGATTTGTCTTTTTTATTTTTTTTAATTTTTTATTGCTCCTCTATTTATATGGCTCTTTGTTCACGCATTTTTTCTGCACATTTTCTCTTTTAAAAGCATTTCTAATGTTTTGTTCTCTTCTTGAATCAAGTCAAAATGCTCACATGCCTTCCTCATGCATTTTCTTTCCAGGCCCCTCCATTTTCGGCAACTTCTCAGGTAACAAAGGTCCCCACACGCAAACAAGTCTTCCCTTGTTGGATGTGTTACTGATTTCAAGTCTTTTGGACCCCATGTCCTTTTGCCTTATCTGATCCAAGTCTTTACTATCAAATAACAAGTCTCATTTGTTGATTTGTGGTGCAGGACTAGGACCCAAAGTCCCTAGAAAGAAGGCCCACTTCCCCTGGGTCATAATTGGTAAACATTTCAAACACTAAAACCTGCAACTACTTCCATCCTCGGTAAAAGTTGCTCCTATTACTCATGATTTGCAATAACTCTTTCCTCTGCTACAGGTGTATCAATTCCTGGCATTTTGATTTTCATGTCAAATGTAGTCCGTTTATTCGTCCTGTACAGGAGGAAATCCAATAATAAAACAACTGTTACTAAGGATGTGGAGATGTTTCTGAAGAATAACGGTTCATTCGGTCCCAAACGTTACAAGTATTCAGAGGTCAAGAAAATGACCAACTCCTTCAAAGATAAAATAGGCCGAGGAGGTTTTGGTTGCGTGTTCAAAGGGAGGGTACCTGATGGCCATTTGGTTGCTGTTAAGGTCTTGAGTGAATCCAAGGGCAATGGACAGGACTTTATCAACGAAGTCGCCAGCATAGGGAAGACTTATCATGTTAATGTTGTTAGCCTTCTGGGTTTCTGTTTTGAGGGGTCTAAAAGAGCTCTCATCTATGAATATATGCCCAATGGATCTCTGGACAGGTACATATATGGAGAGAAGCCAAGAAGCATGAACCCTTTAGGATGGGACAAGTTGTACAAAATCGCACTTGAAATTGCCCGAGGCCTGGAGTACTTGCATGTTCGCTGCAGCATGCGCATTTTACATCTTGATATAAAGCCACACAATATTCTCCTAGATGACAATTTCTGCCCAAAGATCTCTGACTTCGGGTTAGCCAAACTGTGCCCGACGAAAGAGAGTACCATTTCTACACTCACTCCTAGAGGCACTATAGGTTATGCAGCGCCTGAAGTACATTGTAGGAACTTTGGGGGAGTGTCTTACAAATCAGATGTTTATAGCTACGGAATGATGGTGTTAGAAATGGTTGGGGGAAGGAGGAACATTGATGCAGAAGCAGAGACGAGTCAAATATATTTTCCACAATGGATTTATACCTGTCTCAATCAACAGGGGAGTGATATAAGAGTGGAAGGGCTGGCAACAGGTGCAGAGGAAGAGATGGCAAGGAAGATGATCTTAGTGGGTTTGTGGTGCATACAGATGAGCCCTGCGGATCGACCTTCAATGAGTCAGGTGGTGGAGATGTTTCAAGGAAGCAATGAAGATGTTCCAATGCCACCAAATCCTTTTCCACGTCCTTCACAACAAAAAAGGTTCTATATTTGAAGGGTGGGAATGTCTATCAACGAATCCAAAAGGCCAACTTTTGTGAGGAGTCATTGATCAGACATGTTTAGGTCAGTATTGAACAAGTTTGTTTCCCAACAAAGCAAGCTCTCAATGTCAAACAAAGCTCAATGAGGGGTTTTCTTGTGCTACTTCACATCCAAAATAAAGAGAAGCAAGATAGTGTATGGTATAGAGATATATTAGGAGGAAAGCTCAATGCACAGTGCGCAGGAGAAAATCGTCTGATATTGGGAACAAGGCAGCGAGGATAAGCTTAAGGTTGTTAGTGATTTCTTATCTGATTTTATTGTATTATAAACTAAGATGTGTTCTCATAATAATAAAGTAGTGTGGACTTTATGGGAATGTAGTGCCTCTTGAATTCCTCATGGTATCATAGTCATGGCTTGGTAATGATCTTGCAACAAAGCCGGCCATGATCCTACCTCCTAAGTTTTTGCAATGGTCTCACTATGGGTTTTACTAAACAGGTCCCATTACAAGACTTTAGAATCTAACACATCACACTTCTGAATACCTACACACATTTGGCTAAACAGGGGATGGATAGGGACATGTTTTCAGCAGTTCATAGTGTTGTTCTCTCTTCCTGAAGGAATAATGTTCTTTAGCTATGCTTCTAGTTTTCATTTTGGCATACTCTGTGTCAAGTCTCTGCTTATCATTGATCTAATTTACCTGTTATCCATAAAAATATATAAAGAGTGAATGTTGGTGGTTATGCTAAATGATAATATAAACAATTTTGGAATGGCTCCAATTGTCAAATATCAGGCAGAAGGCGCATCAAATGGTTAATGCAGCACAAAGCTACAATCCAGTGTAATTGATTACTCAATTCTTTTAAACATGTACTTCACATACAAGTCATTAATTGAAAGGTGTTCTGTTGGTGGGATGGTTTTAGTTCCAAACTTGCATCTATTTGTTTCCACCAACTTTGAAGTATTCCAACTTCTTTGTCATTGGATGAAATATGAAATATTGATATTGATGCACAGTTCCATTCGATTGGAGGACTCATTGATCGAAATTGGAGGTTGACAATTAACAGATGCAGCATTCATCTGTTCTGTCTCATTAGAAATACCCTACAGCTGAATGGTTCAATTTGTTTGGTTGAAGTGATTATTGGGTATATAGCAAATGGATTTGATGACGAATCAATGAATGGTTAACATCATACTCAAGAGGCCAATGGATGGATGGTGGTTGTATCTTGACTGGTGTTACTTTTGGCCCTAGTTGAAATGGGCACTTGGCTTTTGCAATGGGCCCATTGGTGGACCCTAATTATTCTGTTCCGGCCTTTTAATTTATTCTAATAACTTCTTTTTGAAAAAAAAAAAAAAAACAACAACATTATATAACTATTCAGGTCAAGGCATTCACAACATAAAGTTATGAATTAAAAGCATAATAAGAGAGCATTCACAACATAAAGTTATGAATTAAAAGCATAATAAGAGGACAATAGGATCAAATATGAATTTAGTTATACACATTGTAGGCTGTTTGAACATGTCCAATATAAGCCAACAACAATGCCTATGAGTTAAACTTTTTCTATTCAAATTGACCGCGAACCAAGGGGATGCGACACGCTGAAAAGGATATGGATGGAAGCAGTATGGATGGATTTGATGAACTGCAATATATCTAAAGATTTGGCTCGACATAATTTGGAATAGAGAAAAAGATCCATATAGCAGCGCCCTAACATAGTTGAGATAATGCTTTTGATGATGATAACAATGATATTGTAGAGATCTCTCTTTATCCCATTTTGGCATGATTGATTGACGATCCAGGGATTCTCATGCTGCCAGTAGGCCCCACAATCATGCCAAAAAGTTTTCAGAGATGCATCTGCTGGTAAAGGTTGACTCCCAAGTCAACTTGGCAATTTCCACCAAAGAGGCACATGAAGAGGAATAGGCCCACAAAGGAGATTCCAATTAAAGGTAGTCGCACTGAATGAAGTGTGGGGACTTAGTTCGTATAGGCACGTTTACAATAAAAAAAAAAAGTGAAGTTATTTTTCACATCAACACGTATGGGAAAATTGTAAGCTGCATTTACATTAAAGAAAGTTGACTCCACTATGAGATTGAGCAGGTGATAAATAATGTGATTAGTGCATGATTAATAATGCATTGTAGCTTACTTAGCTAAGGGTATCATGCAGCAGAGCAAAGAATATGGATGCATAAGTTTAAGCATCTACGGAAGAAGGAACAAAAGGCATATAAAATTGTATTAATCGTATTATTGATCATATGTTCAATTTTACGACCAATTTCTATTGAGGTAAAATTTGAAAACATCCCATAATGATGATAATTATGGCTCCAGCATTATAAGTTGGGCTGGCGTTTTTTAAAAGTTCATCTGCATAACTTTCTACATTTATGATAAATGTGCTTGTACCACTGTTACCATATAAGAGTTTTGCCAATATAGCCTTCACAGAATGTCAAGCTTATTTTTTCTCTAATTGTATCACACAAGTCTATTTTTAGGATGGGATAAGTTGAACAAATCTATTTGGAATGGAAAAGACTTATCAAATCAGATTAAATGGCTCGTAATCCATGATGCAATTTTATTCTAATTCAGATGCACCAATGAATCAACTACAGTACTTTCAATTTCTGAGGAATTCTTAACCATAAATTCCCATTAGTCTTTCAAATTCATCTTATGCGTGTTAATTTCATCTCAATTTTGATATGATGTTTGTTCTTTCTTCAAGTGTCTTTGAAAATTCTTCTTTTACTCTTCACTTTCCTGTTTATTTTAATCTTTTCAGGTGGGTATGTTTGAATCTTCATAGAATTCTTCGCTCTTTTTTTCTAGTGAAAAAATGTTTGTTGGTAATCTTGAATGGTCACTTGGGTTTTGCGGAATGGAAGGGTCTTTTGGATGATGGCTTGTGTTTCTTCTTGATACCCTGTTCTTGTTCTTGCTTGACAAAAGTAGAATATGCTGACAGTGTTGAAGTAAATTCAATGTTTGGGAACCAAAGAACCAACTCCATGGATCCAATAACTTGACTAGTTTTATACACAGAGGGGACAGCAATGATGTTTGCATGCCCATAGCCATGAGAAACAGAGTACTACAGTTTCTTCTTCTGTCACGACCCGGGCCCGAGGCCGGGCTAATCGGGGCCTAATAACCCGGATCGCGATGTCAGCATACTTACTCCCGTAAATCTCGAATTAACCGAAGTTAAGACGAAGACTCACAAGGGATCTAACATACATATACCTGTCAAATGTACAATTTTGCGGAAACATATACGTACATTGACAACAATTGACTTTACATTACCAGTAAAGTTCCCATTTACAAAAATATAATCCAATGAAGTCCACAACTGCATATTCACAATACAATGCAGGGGACAGTTAATTACATCTCAAAATGATATACAAAAGTATCAATGAAATTCCAAAATAATCTCAAAACATCCAAAAGCTACGCCCTCCGAACTAAGCCCACTCGGCTAAACCTCCTGGAGGTATCGGAAGGGCCTCCTCCGCTCGCGGCGCGGCCTCTGCAAGGCCGGGATGGGCAACTGGGCCTGTAATGCCATCAATAACACCATGAACACGACGGTTCAACAAGATATAAACACATTACGATAACTCATGCTAATCCTGTCCATTGTCAATATAAGAACTCTAGACAATTGAATCTAGGTTAACGCAATATTTTGAACAGTGCAGTCAATTGATAATCCATGACTAGATTACAAGTACAATAATATTACCGTTATTCAGTTCAGTGTCTTCCAAAGGAAGCATTAGGCAATTCATTTCATTCATTTCATGTCATTCGGATTACATTGAGCATTTATTAGATGGCTTTTGGGACTTTTCAGTCCAATACATTTTTCATTCAATTCATATTTCATTACATGGCTTGTACATGGCTTTTCATTGACTTTTCAGTCTATATGTGGGATCTACCAGTGTCTTGATCAGAGATCACTGGCATCACCACGGAGCTCCGGAACACCCCAATCATCTGCTGCAGCAGGATTATTCATTATTCAATGCATTTATTCATTTTGTTCATTATTCAATGGTTCATTACATTTATTTAGTATTCCGTGGTTCATTGTGTGCAGTCATTATAGACTCAATGGGATTAGATGAATCTTTAATCATTCACGGTCCTACTTGTCTCTATCCCAATTTAGACAAATTCTGGGTGTAATTATTAGTTACTAAATGCACGTGTTATTTTCGATGGACATCACATTTTCATTTAATATGTGCATTTAGTCCCCAAAAATTTTCCACCCACAATATCAAAATCCACTGGACTCAAACTGAGTCCCACAATCGATCGGACCGTTAGGTCCGATCGATTGGACAAATTTTCACTCACAATAAATTTTAAGTCAATATTAAGCTCACTGGCGGTTAGCCGGAACTTGGCCCACGGCTAGCCGAAATGCAGTCGGCGGCTAGCCGGAAGGTGGCTGGCGGCTAGCCGAAATTCCAATTTCGGCTAACCGCCATTTCGCGGTTAGCTCACGGTCAGCTTTCCAGAAGCTGATATTTTCTGTCTTGATTTTCGGTCACCTTACGGTTACCTTACGGTTACCTTGCGGTTACCTCACGGCTACCTCACGGCTAGCCGAAATTCCAATTTCGGCTAACCGAAAACTGGCGGTTAGCTTTCCAGAAGCTCGCCATTTTCACAGGATTTGGCGGTTGGCTCCACGGTTAGCCTTACGGCTAGCCGAAATTCACCCAGAACGTCATTTTCGAGCTTCAGAACTTCTGAAGCAAATCCTAAAAACTGAGTTCTCAACTCCAGTCTCTTCAATAGTCTATAAAAATCCAAGGAAACACCCTCTTGGACTCTTGGAACAACCATTAAGCATTCACATTCAATCTAATCTCCATTTCATGAGAAAGAAAAAAAGGGTTTTGAGAACCCATCTCTAATGACTCAAGAGAACTTGAAAAATTAGCATGTTTGATCATAAATGAACATTTATACTTGCCTCTTGAAGTCTTTCTAGCAAGAGCTTCTTCACTTGTAGTTCCAAGAAGGAAATCCTTGAGTTCCCCTACAAGCTCCAAACACTCCAATGGAAGAATCAGTTGAGGAAGAAGGTGAGGAAGAGGAAACCTCCTTCCAACCACTTGACAGCCTTCAATCTCCACTCTAGATGGGAAGGAATGGGAGGAGAATGAAGAAAAAGGAAGAAAGAATGGTGTCTAGGGTTTTTGCCTGAGATGGGGTCGGTGGAAATGGACTCAAAGGAAGTCCATTCCCCTTATATGAGTCATTTTTGCAACTAAAGCCCACTTATCAAGGCTATTTACGTTTTGAGTCAAATTAAGGGTCACTTGACCGGATTCTCGTCAAACGACTTCGAGCTTATTACGAAAGTTGACGTACTCGTCGAGATACGCGTGTTGGTATCAAGAGTTTCCGTATTCGACAAAATACGTATAAATACGTATTTACGAAAAAGGTCTTGTTTTCTTAGTCTAGACTTAAAACTCACTCAATTCACTTAGTCTCTTCATTACCATTTCATTAAGTCCATTTGGGACTAATTTCATTGAGTTGGGTCATTAACCATCATTAGTCTAATTAGACTTGATTAATTAGCATTAATTGCAATTTAAGTAGAGTTAATCTTGATTAACTCGGGGCGGGGTCTTACATCTCTCCCAACTTTTAGAACCATTCGGTCCTCCGAATGCAATACAATTCAATACAAATCAATTAAATAATTCGAAATGTAAAATTACCTGAACAAATAGTTCGGGATACTTTTGCGCCACTTGCTCTTCAAGTTCCCAGGTAGCTTCATTTGGTCCATGATGATCCCAAAGGACCTTGACCCATTTGATTGTCCTAGTACGCAGAACTGCCTCCTTTGTATCTATGATCCGAATTGGCTTCTCAACATAAGTGGTGTTAGGCAACACTTCAATCTCTTCATGACGAATGACATGTGAATGATCATGCACATATTTGCGAAGCATAGAAACATGAAATACGTTGTGAATACCAGAGAGTTCTGCTGGGAGATCGAGACGATAAGCCACATCTCCAATTCGGCTCGTGACCTTGAAAGGTCCAATGAATCTCGGGGATAGCTTCCCTTTCTGTCCGAATCGAATAGTGCCCTTCATTGGGGAGGTCTTCAAAAAGACCAAATCATCGACTGCGAACTCTAGATCACGCCGACGATTATCAGCATAGCTTCTCTGCCTTGATCTGACAACCTTCAATCTGTCTTGGATCTTTTGGACTTTTTCTGCTGTTTCAGCAATGATAGTGGGACCGTGGAAACTTCGGGTTCCAACTTCTTCCCAACTAACTGGAGTTCGACATCTCCGACCATACAGTGCTTCAAACGGTGCCATCTCAATGCTGGAGTGATAGCTGTTGTTGTACGCAAATTCGCACAATGCCAAATGGTCATCCCAATCACTCCCGAAATCAATCACACTGGCACGAAGCAAGTCTTCTAGAGTCTGTATAGTCCTTTCTGACTGTCCATCTGTCTGTGGATGATAGGCCGTACTAAACTGAAGTCTAGTGCCAAAAGAGTTCTGGAATGACTTCCAGAATGTGGACACAAACCTACTATCTCGATCGGAGACAATCGAGACCGGTGTTCCATGCAATCGAGTCACTTCCTTGACAAACAGCTTGGACATTTCACTGAATCCTATATCCTTTCTGATTGGAATGAAATGTGCGGACTTTGTAAGCCGGTCAACGATCACCCATATGGCGTCGTGTTGCTTTCTCGTCCTCGGTAGACCAGATACGAAGTCCATTGTAATGTGCTCCCATTTCCACTTAGGGATTTTCAGTGGATGAAGCAATCCCGGTGGTTTCTGATGTTCAACTTTTACACGTTGACAAGTCAAGCAGGAAGATACATAACCTGCTATCTCTCGTTTCATGTTGTTCCACCAGAACCTATCCTTCAGGTTTCTATACATTTTAGTACTTCCAGGATGCATAGAATACCGTGTATGATGAGCTTCAAACATTATAGCTTGTTTTAGATCTTCTTGAGCTGGGACACATAGTCTGTCTCTGAAATATAGAACTCCTTCTACTAGCACAAAATCCGGCTTAGTGGCAAGGTTGTCCTTAATTTTCTCCAACTCAAGGTCTTGAAACTGCCTATCTTTAATTTCCTTGATAAGCATTGGTTCGAAGACGGACATTGCCGCAAGCATCACCTTACTATCCACCATTTCAATAGCGACATCACAATCTTTGAATTCTTCAATTAAATTCCATTCCCCCACCAATGATGCCAAATTAGCAGACTTTCGGCTCAAGGCATCAGCCACGACGTTACCCTTTCCAGGTACATACTTGAATGGAAAGTCGTAGTCCTTGATTAGCTCTAACCAACGGCGTTGCCTCGAATTGATATCCTTTTGAGTGAACAAGTACTGAAGGCTTCTATGATCGCAATGGACTTCAAAAGTCTCCCCATATAGATAATGCCTCCATTGCTTCAATGCAAACACAACCGCCGCGAGCTCTAAGTCATGAGTAGCATAGTTCTTCTCATGTTCCTTCAATTGCCGTGAACCATAGGCAATGACTCTGCCATTTTGCATCAATACACATCCCAATCCAATACCCGAGGCATCTGAGTAAATTTCAAATCCTCCTCTTCCTTCGGGTAAAGACAAGATTGGGGCTGAAATTAACTTCTGCTTCAGGGTTTGGAAACTAGACTCACATGCATCATTCCATTCAAAGGAAGTGTTCTTCCGAGTCAGTTTCGTTAATGGCGATGCGATCTTTGCGAAGTCCTTGACGAACCTCCTATAGTAGCCTGCCAATCCCAAGAAGCTTCTAACTTCGGGCACATTCTTCGGACTTTGCCAATTAGTAATTGCCTCAATTTTTGCTGGATCAACTGCTAATCCATCTCCTGAGATGATATGGCCCAGAAATGCAACCCGCTGCAACCAGAAGTCGCACTTTTCGAGTTTTGCATACAACTGATTTTCTTTCAGTGTCTGCAAAGCTGTTCTCAAATGACGTGAATGCTCCACCTCTGACTTTGAATACACCAGAATGTCATCGATGAAGATTACAACGAACTGGTCCAGGAAAGGAGCAAACA
This sequence comes from Umbellularia californica, assembly GCA_028538565.1. NCBI lineage: Eukaryota > Viridiplantae > Streptophyta > Magnoliopsida > Laurales > Lauraceae > Umbellularia > Umbellularia californica. The sequence continues at coordinate 46,320,660 of JAPQWN010000009.1, forward strand.
CTCTGTTCATTAAAGCCATAAACACTGCAGGTACATTCGTTAGACCAAAAGGCATCACTAAAAATTCATAGTGACCATAACGAGTCCTGAACGCTGTCTTCTGCACATCTTGATCCTTAACCCGAATCTGATGATACCCAGATCGGAGATCAATCTTAGAGAAGTACGATGCACCCTCGAGTTGATCAAACAACTCATCAATCCTAGGCAGAGGGTACTTGTTCTTGATTGTCACTTGGTTTATCTGCCTATAATCGATGCACATCCGCAAGGTGCCATCCTTCTTCTTCACAAACAATACAGGCGCTCCCCACGGCGAGACACTGGGTTTAATGAAACCCTTGTCAAGCAAATCCTGTATTTGTTTCTTCAACTCGTATAACTCTGATGGTGTCATTCGATATGGTGCCTTTGATATCGGTGCAGTACCGGGCACAAGTTCAATGGTAAAATCTACTTCCCTTGCTGGAGGTAGACCTGGCACTTCATCCGGAAATACATCAGGAAATTCACAAACTACAGGAATATTCCTTAACTCTTGTACAGGCTTCTCTTCAGATATGAACGCGATGTAGCCTTCACAACCGCTGAGCATCATTCGTTCAGCCTTGAGTGCCGAAACTAGCCTGGTATCGTATTTCTTTTGGACTCCTTCAAAGAGTACACTGGCACTGGCTTCTTCAACTCTGAAGGTAACGATCTTGCGAAAACAGTCCAAACAAGCCCTGTACTTCGCAAGCCAGTCCATACCAAAAATTACATCGAAATCACTCATTTCTAATATAACCAGATCAGCTGGCATTGACACTTCCCCAATTTTAACACTGCACTGGGGGATAAACAATTCACAAACTACTTTTGTCCCTAAAGGAGTAGATACAGTAAAGTCATATGGTAATTGCATTATTCGATCCCGCATATCATATGCAAATGGAGGTGCTACAAAAGAGTGTGTAGACCCGGGATCAAATAGTGCAATTGCAGATCTATTATCTATAAGTATTGTACCTTCAACCACGTTTGCTGCAACATCAGCTTGTTCTCTGTTAGCTGCATAGACCAATCCAGCTCTTTGTTGTCTATTGGGTTGCTGCTGCTGCTGTTGCCTTGGCTGCAGTCTCTGCCATTGGCGTTGCTGTCCTTGGGGTTGAGGTTGTTGCTGTTGTTGCCTAGGAGGAGGAGGAGCTGGCAAGGCTAGACGTGGAGGAGGAGCAGGTAGTGCTGCTTGCCCTTGTGCAGGCTGCTGATACGGAGCTCTATCCTCTCTTCTCGCTTTTGGACATTGTGCCATCTTGTGCTCCATTGAGCCACATACTAAACAAGCTCCGGAAGTCCTCCAACATAACTCAGTCCTGTGACCTTTACCACAAGTCCCACAGACTGGTTTATTTTCTCTCCTCTCATATCCCGGGTGAAACCTTTGTTTCTGTTTCTTGTTCCTCGTTTGTCCCCCTTTCTTAAACCATGAGTCTCCACTCCTCTTGGTGTGTACAGACTCTGCTTCTTTTTCCCTCTCCTTTTCTCTTTGGATTCCTTCCGCCGTATATGCCCTATCAACGGCATCATCAAAAGTTGCAGGCTTTTGTCCAGCAAATACAATTGACTTGTATTCTGGATTTAGTCCTTGAAGGAACCTCTTGACCTTTTTCTCCTCAATGTCCACTAAGTCAGGAGCATACTTGGACAATTGCAAAAACGTATGAACATAAGCAGCAACGGTCAGTTGACCTTGCTTCAAGTGTAGGAACTCTGATTCCTTCTGTTGCTGCACATGCTCAGGGACAAACTTCCTACGAAACTGCTTCTTGAAGACTTCCCAGACATCGGGTGTGTTCATGGCCTTGAACACATCCTTAACACTCTTCCACCATGTATTAGCTTCCCCTCTAAACATGGTAGAGGTAAGCAATACTCTTTGTCTCAGGGTGCAAACAACTGTATCAAACACATCCTCGATGTGTTCCAGCCATTCATCTGCCTTCTCCACATCCTCATTGCCGAAAAACTCAGTGGCTCCCCTTTTTCGGAACCTCTCAAAAATGGCGTGAGGATCCGCATCCTTGTGTTGTAATACCACCTGAGTCTCAACATGAGGTTGTTGGACCGGTGCTACAGGTGGAGCTTGCAATTGAGCTTGCAACTGAGCTTGTGTTTCCAACAACGTGGTAATTTGGGCTTGCATGCCCATTTGAGCCTCATGGCTCTTTGCCATCTGCTCTCGGTGCTGGGCCTGCATGGCCACTTGTGCTTCATGATTCTTTGCCATTTGCTCTCTATGTTGAGCTTGCATGGCTACTTGAGTTTCATGACTCTTCACTAATTGCTCTAGTATTGCAGTCATTCTCGCATCCGTATTCGATGCTGGAGGAGGGGGTGTGGTACAATCATTGACAGGAATTTCGATAAAGCCATCATTCCCCGATCCAGATGCCATGCTGCAGACAATACGGAAGGTAAGATACATATCTCAACACTTCCATCGCACATATATCACATATAGTGAAATCAATAAACAAAAATCCAAAGTTGGATTTGCCTCAATCGTAACGTTCCTCACTTCGTTCTTAGTGTTTCTAACATTCTAAAGTTGTCTTAACCTAGCTTCTTAACTAGGCTCTGATACCATACAATAAGTATGTCACGACCTGGGCCCGAGGCCGGGCTAATCGGGGCCTAATAACCCGGATCGCGATGTCAGCATACTTACTCCCGTAAATCTCGAATTAACCGAAGTTAAGACGAAGACTCACAAGGGATCTAACATACATATACCTGTCAAATGTACAATTTTGCGGAAACATATACGTACATTGACAACAATTGACTTTACATTACCAGTAAAGTTCCCATTTACAAAAATATAATCCAATGAAGTCCACAACTGCATATTCACAATACAATGCAGGGGACAGTTAATTACATCTCAAAATGATATACAAAAGTATCAATGAAATTCCAAAATAATCTCAAAACATCCAAAAGCTACGCCCTCCGAACTAAGCCCACTCGGCTAAACCTCCTGGAGGTATCGGAAGGGCCTCCTCCGCTCGCGGCGCGGCCTCTGCAAGGCCGGGATGGGCAACTGGGCCTGTAATGCCATCAATAACACCATGAACACGACGGTTCAACAAGATATAAACACATTACGATAACTCATGCTAATCCTGTCCATTGTCAATATAAGAACTCTAGACAATTGAATCTAGGTTAACGCAATATTTTGAACAGTGCAGTCAATTGATAATCCATGACTAGATTACAAGTACAATAATATTACCGTTATTCAGTTCAGTGTCTTCCAAAGGAAGCATTAGGCAATTCATTTCATTCATTTCATGTCATTCGGATTACATTGAGCATTTATTAGATGGCTTTTGGGACTTTTCAGTCCAATACATTTTTCATTCAATTCATATTTCATTACATGGCTTGTACATGGCTTTTCATTGACTTTTCAGTCTATATGTGGGATCTACCAGTGTCTTGATCAGAGATCACTGGCATCACCACGGAGCTCCGGAACACCCCAATCATCTGCTGCAGCAGGATTATTCATTATTCAATGCATTTATTCATTTTGTTCATTATTCAATGGTTCATTACATTTATTTAGTATTCCGTGGTTCATTGTGTGCAGTCATTATAGACTCAATGGGATTAGATGAATCTTTAATCATTCACGGTCCTACTTGTCTCTATCCCAATTTAGACAAATTCTGGGTGTAATTATTAGTTACTAAATGCACGTGTTATTTTCGATGGACATCACATTTTCATTTAATATGTGCATTTAGTCCCCAAAAATTTTCCACCCACAATATCAAAATCCACTGGACTCAAACTGAGTCCCACAATCGATCGGACCGTTAGGTCCGATCGATTGGACAAATTTTCACTCACAATAAATTTTAAGTCAATATTAAGCTCACTGGCGGTTAGCCGGAACTTGGCCCACGGCTAGCCGAAATGCAGTCGGCGGCTAGCCGGAAGGTGGCTGGCGGCTAGCCGAAATTCCAATTTCGGCTAACCGCCATTTCGCGGTTAGCTCACGGTCAGCTTTCCAGAAGCTGATATTTTCTGTCTTGATTTTCGGTCACCTTACGGTTACCTTACGGTTACCTTGCGGTTACCTCACGGCTACCTCACGGCTAGCCGAAATTCCAATTTCGGCTAACCGAAAACTGGCGGTTAGCTTTCCAGAAGCTCGCCATTTTCACAGGATTTGGCGGTTGGCTCCACGGTTAGCCTTACGGCTAGCCGAAATTCACCCAGAACGTCATTTTCGAGCTTCAGAACTTCTGAAGCAAATCCTAAAAACTGAGTTCTCAACTCCAGTCTCTTCAATAGTCTATAAAAATCCAAGGAAACACCCTCTTGGACTCTTGGAACAACCATTAAGCATTCACATTCAATCTAATCTCCATTTCATGAGAAAGAAAAAAAGGGTTTTGAGAACCCATCTCTAATGACTCAAGAGAACTTGAAAAATTAGCATGTTTGATCATAAATGAACATTTATACTTGCCTCTTGAAGTCTTTCTAGCAAGAGCTTCTTCACTTGTAGTTCCAAGAAGGAAATCCTTGAGTTCCCCTACAAGCTCCAAACACTCCAATGGAAGAATCAGTTGAGGAAGAAGGTGAGGAAGAGGAAACCTCCTTCCAACCACTTGACAGCCTTCAATCTCCACTCTAGATGGGAAGGAATGGGAGGAGAATGAAGAAAAAGGAAGAAAGAATGGTGTCTAGGGTTTTTGCCTGAGATGGGGTCGGTGGAAATGGACTCAAAGGAAGTCCATTCCCCTTATATGAGTCATTTTTGCAACTAAAGCCCACTTATCAAGGCTATTTACGTTTTGAGTCAAATTAAGGGTCACTTGACCGGATTCTCGTCAAACGACTTCGAGCTTATTACGAAAGTTGACGTACTCGTCGAGATACGCGTGTTGGTATCAAGAGTTTCCGTATTCGACAAAATACGTATAAATACGTATTTACGAAAAAGGTCTTGTTTTCTTAGTCTAGACTTAAAACTCACTCAATTCACTTAGTCTCTTCATTACCATTTCATTAAGTCCATTTGGGACTAATTTCATTGAGTTGGGTCATTAACCATCATTAGTCTAATTAGACTTGATTAATTAGCATTAATTGCAATTTAAGTAGAGTTAATCTTGATTAACTCGGGGCGGGGTCTTACATCTTCACACCCTTTTCTGGTTGCTGCTGAATGGAAATACATGTTAACATTGTTGAAAGTGGCACTCAATGTTTAAGAACCGTGAAGAACCAACTCAACGATCCTTCTTATTACGAATCCCCGAGGGATTTCACCAACTTAACTGAAGGGTTCATTTGCAAATTCACCGGCACATTGCATGCTGTCACCCTGATAAAATAAGGGCCCTAAACATATGGTTTTCAAACATGGGCCTCCAAGGTCAATTTCCATCAACCCTGATAAACTATCCAAGCATGGCAGGATTGGATCCGAACAATGATTTATCTGATCTCTCCCAAGCAACATTGATGAAATCATTCCGTTTGTTTTGTCACTTGATCTCTTCAAACAATTCCATAGGCACGCTACCATGAAAAAATTGGAAACCTTTTACAGTTTGCATGCAACCTCCAGAAAAGTTTCATGCTGAGGTGACAATGGTGCAACATTTGGTAGGATAATATCAGCAATCATAGTCATTGCAGTTTTGTTCTTTGCTCTTAAGAGAGTGCTCAAAGAGGAGGAAAGAAATGGACAGGCAGTATTTTCTGGTTCATAACTCAAAATTCATTATGATAATAAACAAAATCCATATTAATAATAACAATAAATAAGTGAAGATAACAGTTGCTTTCTTTGCTTGCACAAAAGTTAAGGCCGTAGGACCTTTTTTCCAGGTTAATCCATGGGCTGATCTATAAAAAGAACCCCAGGTGTTGAACCTTTTTCAGATCCAATTGTCAATGGTGCCCATATATGGGGTCTTCCCTGTCCAGTCAGGGTCCATATCAAAATATCAGTATGTATATATGTGTGTGTGTGTGTGATTATAAGAGAAATGATTATATATAAGATTTTATGCACTCATCAGATCAATGCCTAGACCAAGAAACCATCAGCTCTACTCCTATGAGTGGCTAACCCTACTCACATCAGGAGCATGTAGAGCTGGATCATCAAACCACAGGGAAAATGGTTTATAATCATAAAACTCCAACAAAGGTTTCAGTGAGCGCAGTTCTTGTCCTTGGACTAGCTCGTCATCCTTTTAAGAATCGTCAACTATAAAGATTAGATGACCGGGATGGTCCGCACTATCTAATCCCTGGTCAATGCACAAATGCGAGGTTTTGCATGCATTATTGGCTGCTTTCTCACAATATTTGACAATATGTAAAGTTGTCCAGTTTCTAATTATTTGTGCGACCTCGTCCTGAGTTAATCAAGATTATCTCTAATTAATTGAAATTAAGGCTAATTAACTATGTTTAATTAAGCCAATGATGGTTTATGACCAAATGGAATTGAATTGACCTAAAATGAATGATTTAGGCTAAATGAAATGATAATCAATGATGTTGAATGCTTTGAATTGATTTTAGACTCAAACTAAGAGAACAAGGACTTTTTCGTAAATACGAATATTCACGTATTTTTTCGAATATGGAAACTCTTGATACCAAGGCATGTATCTCAAAGAGTATGATAACTTTCATAAAAGACTTGAATTCGCTCGATGAGAATCGGATCAAATGACCATTCATTTGACTCAAATTAGAAATAAGAATGGAAGTAGAGGGCTTAATTGCAAATTGAGCTTATATGAGCTTAAGATGAGCTTCAATGAGCTCATTCACTCATTTCCAACTCAAGACAAACCCTAGACTTCTTTTATTCTTCTCCTTCCATTCCTCCATCAAGTGTCAAGGTTTTCAAGTGATTTTGATAGAGATTGGAGCTACTACATCCACTTCATCTTCTCCATCTTCTCTTTCAATTTGCTTGAAGTTTGGACTCTAAAGAAAGCTCACGTTTTCTCTTCGAGAGACTACAAATAAGTAGCTTGAACTCTTTTGAGAGTTTTCAAGTTCTATTGAGTGCTTAGGCATGGTTTCTAGCACAAATAACTTATAGGAATTCCATTTTTGAATTGATATTGGTTTAGGTTGAAAAGAGGGCTTCAAGTTGAGAGGTTTCCATCTCTAAATCAAGTTATAAAGAGGAATTCTTGTTGATTTGCTCAAATAAAGGCAAGTATATGCACCTCTTATTATTTAATATGTTATTGAAGTGATCTGAGCTCAAGGAGCTCAAATTCAGAATTTCCACTTCAGAAACTCTGAAGTTCTAAACTAAGAAACCTGAAGTTCTGGGAGTAGTTTGGTTAGCCGAATTACTGACCACCAGTTGACCGAACCCATCTGAGTGATTTTCACAGAAAATGCCAGCTTCTAGAAAGCTGACCGTGAGCTGACCGACAAATTTCGGTTAGCCGAAATTGTGAATTCGGCTAGCCGAAAGGTGACCGCAAGGTGACCGAAATTAGGTCATGAATTTCCATCATAAGACAGGCTTCTGGAAAGCTAACCTTAGGATAGCCGAAGTATATTAGGCTAGCCAAATTTGAAAATTTGGTTAGCCGAGTAGGTGACCGAATAGATGACCGAATTGAGGAAATGCATAAGAGATTGCAAGATTCTGGAAAGCTGACCGAATGTAATTCGGTTAGCCGCCTTCCACAATTCGGTTAACCGATAGGTAACCGACAGGGTAACTTAAAACCTGGTATACTTCTAGCATTGTAGGCCTGGTCTCTGGGGCAGACACAACACAATCGAGCGCAACATTTAGAAACCTAATGATCTCACCTTCACACCAACTTCCATTCAAAGAGTTGTCACTGGCATATAGATTTAACAGGTAAGTAACCCACATTGTTATATTATCCTCAACATTTTTCACAGCTTTAGACACTTGAGCTGGTGTTTTGCCCGTAACAAGTTCAAGTATAACCATTCCAAAGCTGTATACATCACCCTTTGGAGTGGCCACCAATGTGTGTGTGTCCTCGGGTGCAATATAAGAAGAGCCATCTAAATTCCCATCTAAGGAGATGGATAGGTGGGAGTGCTCTGGGTTCATAAGCCTTGTGAATCCAAAATCAGATATTTTGGGATCATAATCTTCATCCAAGAGTATGCATTTGGAGCTTATGTTGTGATGAATTATGCAGGGATTGCAATGATGATGAAGCCACATCAAGCCTCTTGCTACTCCAATACCGATTCTTAGCCTCTTAGCCCAGTGCATGACTTCGGTTTTCAATTTTGCCTGATGCAGCTGATCATGTAAGGTTCCTCTGGGCATGTATTTGTATATCAAAAGCATCTCTCTTCGAGCAACAGGTAACATTGTCCTATGATTTTTCGTTAATATAATGTAATGTTAAGTACCACATAAGCAACAAGAGGCTGCCTAGTTGTGATTTCCCTGTTGTGGCCAGGGAAATAGAATACATGACGATGTTTTTTTTTTTTTTCACTAGCCCACCAAATACCTTGATGACTAGAGATGTCAAACGGGCCAGGTCGATGGGGCAAGAGCGGGCCACCTGCGGGGCTGACACGGCATGCCATGGGCCGTGCCTGGAGCGAGCTGCGCCTTGCCGGGCATGCTTGGAGTGCCTCTTTAATTTTTTTTTTCCGATTAATTTTTTTTGCCTTTTCGGTATTAAAATTAAAAATTAGAATACAAGCATGGAGAATGACAAAGATATTTAAGTGATTTGGTTAAACTCACTTACTCCACTGAGAAGAGAACCGTTTGGATTTTAACTTCTTAAAGGTTTGTAAATAGGATTTACCTTCAAAACCTTACAATCTTTTTGGAGAATAAAAGTAAAGGAGAAAAAAAAACTTGTCTATTTACAAATTACAATGAAGGAAAAGTAAAAAATCAGATGTTTAGTCCCCTAATATATTCTTCTGGATCGTAATCTTCCACTAGTACTATAACCCGTGCTAAGCACAGGCATGACCCACGCGGCTAGGGTCCCTGCTCCATTTAACTACTTTTGATAGGATCCCCACTCCATTTAACTACTTTTGATATTATTTTGACAAGTAATTACATATAAGTATTGTGTAGGTGTGGTGTAGTGGTTAATTAGGTTAGTTATTTAAAAAAGCAAAAGGTAATGAGATCAAACCTATTAACCTACGTACTTTTTTTTCTTACAATGGCGGCTCAATAAAAAAAAGTCAAAAGTTAAAGTAATCTTGTCAAAGTTGATTTCAAAACCTTCCGCTTTAATATATGATAATTGCTATCAACTCTTGCTTCCTCTTATCTGCGAAATACCAGTCTCGTAGGCAAACACAACACTCTGTCATTTCTTCAGTTAGATTTGTTCTTTTGTCATTCACTACACATCTACCTGCACAAAAAGCATGTTCTAATGCTACAGAAGACATTAGAATAGTAAATAGATCACGAGCAATGGCGGCCAACACTGGATAAATGCTTTCTCGTTGCTTTCACCAGGCTAAAATGTCAAAACTAGATGCATCCTGCACCCATATTACACCGACGTGATCAAGATACGAGGATAACTCCGTCACTGTGTTACTTGAGCTTGAACTGGATGTCATGCTCGTGGACAGGGAGGAATACCACACCTCCCACAGAGCTTTACTTGTTTGCTGGACTTCTAAAAGGGTCATACAAATCCCAGTTGTACCCATTTGCTCACAATAAAATTGAAAAAGTGTTTGTATTTTGCCCTTATATTTGAAAAAAATATTTAAATCTTAATAATTCATATTTTTATTTATTCCATCAATAAAAAAAACTCTACACCACTTAATTTTAACTTAAGATCAAATATAGCAGCTAAACAAAATGTCATTGGAGCCTCTTTCCAATATTTATTAAAATTTTCTTCCATGTTTCTAATAGTGTTATTCAGTAAAAAGTTATCTCTAAATCTATTGAGTTGTAAAGTATAATTTGAAAAAGCTTCATTAGATATGGGATAATATATCGCAGAAAAAAATAAAGTTGAAGTATAAAAAGCTTCTAATAAATCTCTTATATGGGCACACAACTCCCAATGTTCATCACTAATCAACAAATGTTGTGCATGAAAAGCATAAAATTCATTTAAAACTGTTTTCCGGTCAATTGCCTTGTTTAACAAATCATACCTAGAATTCCATCTTTGTTCCACCTCTTTGGGTATTTTTTGAGCATATAATTTTCTTCTTTGTGCGGAGCAAAAAATAAATTTAGCAATGTCTTTAATAGCATCTATGTAACTTATAATATGCTTTAAACCAACCTTTACAATGAGATTTAAGCTGTGACATACACATCTATTTTGGAAGATAGTGCTATCTATCAAAGTTGCAACTGAGATCTGCAATCTCATTAGGTCAATAGCCACTGTATTATTACTGGCATTATTTTAAAGTTGTAGATATAACTTTTTTCTTAATATTGTATTCATCTAGTTTTTCCAAAATAAATATACTAATATTGTATTCATCTAGTTTTTCCAAAATAAATATACTTATTCTAGTGCCATCGTGTGGCCATTCAAGACAGCTAAAACTAAATATTCGTTTATTAATAATTCATTTTGCATCTATGTTATGTGCAATAATACAAAGATTACCGTCAACCCGTTTAGAAATCCATATATCTGTAGTTATGGCTATTCTCTACGGCCAGGAATTTCTACAAGGTAATTTTTAATATTTGTCTTCTCTTCCTACAAGAGTCTAATAGCATTATTTCTAGCTGTATTTCTTGAAATGCTGTGAAATTATGGTTAACAGTAATTTTAGACTCATTCTTCAAAAAATTCATTTTCAACAAAAGAAAATGGTAATTCAAATAATACAATCATTTTAACAAGATTTTGTTTAGCACTTTGTACATTAAAAGAAAAAAGACCCAAACTACTACTATGACTACCACTACCACTACCACCAATAGTAGAAATTTGGGTCAGTAAACCGGGCCCTCTACCCCTGCATCAGTTGGCTTATGTAAGGCTAAATATTTTTGCGTATGTCTTAACAAATGGCCGGTTCCCGATTTTTTATTTGACACCATAAATCTTTTTACAAAATTTGCATTTGGCCCTTTTGACTTTCTTACTGTCTTCAACAACTTCAAACGTTTCATATATATCCCAAACTTTTGAAGTTCTAGTCCTCTTGGATGCTTTACGAGAACTAATAGGTATGGGGGGGGGGGGTGGTAAATCACCTACTTCATCTTCTAATTCAATAAAATCTTCATCTCCCCCTAAATTAACAAAAAAAGATTCTGTGGGAACTCTTCTAGAAGATCGTCCAGCCATATTTCAAAAAATAAATTTTAAAAATAATAATAGTAATAGCCTTCTTTTTGTAATAATTAATATAAGAAAAGGGAGAAAATGAGAGTTAATATCATATATTATAAATTTATAAATATGGAATCTCAAATTTAAATGATATAAATACCTCCAAATTTTTTAAGGCCCCTTTAATCTTGTCGTTTGATGGCTTGATCTTTGGCCCTTCAAAAGCTTCTTAGAGAGAGTGAAAGAGTTGAATGCTTTGAGAGAGAGCTAGAGAGTGTATATATAGTGAGAGAATTGTTTAAATCGGTGAGAAATGAGAAAGGGAAGGTTAGAGTATTTATAGACTTTCTAAAATTGAAAATGACACAAAATATCTCTTATATGAACATTTTTGGGGGGGGGGGGGGGGGGGTGGGACCTAAGAACTCAACGCTTGGATGCTATAAAATCAGGTATTTACCTTTAGATTTCTCTTTCTATTAAAATATACTAGCATACTAACTCGTGCTCAGCATGGATATAACCAATAATTCAATCTAAATATTCATTAAAAAAATCATAGTTTTTAGAAAGAAAAAGAGGTTTTGTGTACTTGTTTATATAATTCAAATGCTAGTGGTGTAAAAATGAAATAAGATAATTATAGTAGAAAGGGAATGAGAATTGAAATAGAAAGGGAGATGAATATGGTAGAATTTGGATAGAAACAGAGCCTTGGTAAAAGAAGAAGAAAAATGAAGAGTAGATAAGTGATTTGACAAAGCAATTAAATAGTTAGCTGCATGAGATAGGAGTGGGGAGAGAACACACAAGATTTTGAAAAAAAAAGTAACGTAACTTCCTTTTGCCAGTCAAAATTGAAAAACGAATCCCTTCTATTTAATATATTATAATAGAAATTAAATACATATGGTGGTTAAAAATGAATATCAAAGGTAAATTTTCAAAAAAACAAGCATCAAAATAGTAAATTCTTTTGATTATATTAAAAGTAATATTATTTGATATTTCTTTTTGAAAATTTACCACTAATCTTTATTTTTAACCACACTATATATTCAATTAGTATCATTCTAACGGATAAAAAAAAAAAAAAAAAACCTCCCCAAATCTTTCATTGCCTCTAGATTTGCCTCTGCCTCTTGTAAGAACACTTGATTTGTTGTGATGATGATGGGGTAGATGATGCAGTCACGTGTTGCATTGATCTGCAGTCAGTAGATCCGTACCGGTCAACGAGAGACACGGTCCACAAACAGTAGCATGGAAGATACTTGTTATGGCAGATATTTTGACACAGTGGTCGTGGGTCCCATTAGATCAGCGGCCTGGATCACTTGACGTCATTCCTTTGCCATGTTCGTGCGAGTCCCATCTCCTATGTCACACTAGTCATTGGCCCAAGGCAAAAAGCGTGTGGAATTCCTTGAGTCACCTGGAAAAACATACCAAAAGCCTAAAGACCGACGGCAAAGTCAGTCTCAAAGGGAAGACTGGTGTTCAAGTTAAAAGGGTCACCTTGCACCCTAGGCTTCTGCAATTCAATCGCCATGCAAATTGGAATGTAAACTAACTGATTCTCAAATCATTCCAAAAAAGAATTATATAAAGGTGAGTCTCTGAAATTCTTCTTTTACATGTCACTTTTATGTTTATTTTCATCTTTTAGATTTTGTTTTTCTAAGTGGGTATGTTTGAATCTTCCTAGAATTCTTCTCTCTATTTTTTTAATGGAGAAGTGCAGGTTGTCAATCTTAAAGGATCACATGGGTTTTGTGGAATGGAAGGATCTTTGAAATGATGGCTATTGTGTTTCTTCTTTGAACCCTGTTCTTGTTCTTTGCTTGACACAGTGGTAGAACGGGCTGACAGTGTTGAAAGTGCAATTCAGTGCCTGAGAAGAACCCGAGAACCAAATGCAAAGATCCTTTTATCCTTTCAAGTGTTATTACTAATCCCGGGTTGTGGCATTAGCAGCTCTCTTTTCTTAGCCCCCAAGAAAGGTCCGGTACAATGCATAGATAGGTGGGTGAATTCTTCTTCTTCTTCTTCTTCTTCTTTTTTTTTTTTTTTTTTTTTTTTTTGTTTTTTTTTGTTTTTTAATTTAATTTAATTTATTTATTTTTAATCTTTGGATTTGAGTGATTTTTGATGGGTGATATAGGTGTTGCTGAATTGGATTCTGTGTATTCTTGGTTTTGATAAGGAGTGACAAGGGTGGTTTTATTGTTTTAGAGCCTTGTGTATTCCTTGATCTGTTGTTGCTTGAAATTGCAGGTAGCCACTCAAGGATTTGTATTTTATTACATTCAGCTTTGGTTTTTCCATGGTTTTGAATAGGAGATGGGAGTAGTGCTGTATTTGATTCGTAGTATTCTTGGATTTTGAGAAAGGAGGGGCCTATAATTGAATTATGGCCATCATGGGAAGTAGAGTTCTTCTGTTTCTTCTTCACAACCTTTTCTGGCTGTTGCTGAGTAGTGATCCATGTCATGGTGTGGAAAGTGACCTTCAATGCTTAAAAACCCTGAAGACCCAACTTCAGGATCCTAACCAGTACTTAGACTCATGGGATTTTAACAACAAAAGTGCTGCTGAAGGGTTCATCTGTAAATTTAATGGCATCGAATGCTGGCACCCTGATGAAAGCAAGGTCCTAAATATACGCCTCTCAAACATGGGACTCCGAGGCCAATTCCCATCAGCTCTCAAAAACTGCACTAGCATGACAGGATTGGATCTATCCAACAATGATCTATCTGGACCCCTCCCGGGAGACATCGATCATATCATACCATTTGTTGTGACACTTGATCTCTCTTCAAACAATTTCTCTGGCAATCTTTCATCAGGCCTCGGCAATATTACCTATCTGAATATCCTTAATCTTCAACACAATCAGTTCAGTGGTCAGATTCCGTGGCAAATTGGACGGCTCGCTCGGCTAAGTACATTTAACGTTGCAGACAACCCTTTGTCAGGGCAGATTCCTACTTTCACTAACAAAAGCTTTCCGGCTAAAAATTTCGCAAATACTCGTCTTTGCGGGGAACCTCTGAACGATTGTGCGGGACTGAGGCCTGCCAAAAAGTCAAAGTCTCATACTGGGGTCGTCATCATCGGTGCATTAGTAGGTGGGATAATTTTTGCAATCATAGTCTTTGCAGTTGTTCTGCTCTTTGCTTTTCGTGGAAAGTCGAAAAAGGAGGACGATGAAGATCCAGAAGGAAACAAATGTATCAAGAGGCTAGAGGAAACCAAAGGCATCAAGGCAAGTTGAATTAATCAAAAAGGTTTTGACATATTAGTCCTCTTTAAATTCAGTTTCACTAGTTTGATGACCAAAATTTAGATAATGTTATAAGAGTCGCTCAACCTTGGTCAATATTTTTTTGAGACTTCTTTCTCCAAATCCCATGATATAATGGGAATAGTGCATGTCACAGAAACGGATAGATCTCATGATATCAAAGGACTATCCCATGATGTCATGGCTTTTGTGTAACATCTTAGGGAAAGTTTTTTCCCGAATGATAAACTTGATAAATGGTGGTTAGGTGTATTTACTTTTCATAAGATGTCAGTTTTCATATTCTATAAAAAATGAATTTGCTTGCCTATGGCAAAGGCATATGATGCAAAAATTGATAAATCCCATGATGACGCAAAAAAGTCTAAAAAAAAAAAAATGTTGACAAGAGTCAAAAAATTGATAAATCCCATGATGACGCAAAAAAGTCAAAAAAAAAAAAATGTTGACAAGAGTCCAACGACTCTAAGGACATTATCTAAATTTTGGTCATGAAATTGGAAAAACAAAATTTAAGGAGGACTAATATGTCAAAACCCCTTAATTCATTAAATTAAGGCATAAAGATAATGTTGTTTTCTTTTTCTTTGGTAGCTCTTTCTTTTCTCACCTGAAATTTTGGCTATTGCCTGACTCGTTGTACAAAAAGGTCTCAAAGGACCCAATCCTAAAAATAAAAAAACAAAAAAGGCCGAGGCTGCTGACGCTTTGTAGACCCATCTATCCTTGTCCTGATGGGAACCATGTAATTTTCTTGAAGGAGCCAATATATAAAAATGCATAATTAATACTCTATAGCTTTTAGGGCCTACTTGTTAGCTTCAGATTTTATAAGAATTGAATACATAAAAATTCATGGTCAAATAAACTCCACTAAAAGATTATTAAAGAGGTAAGGCCTTCGTGTGAACAATATGAGGTGAGGCCGTGAGGGTTGAGGGATATGGGGTAGCAATATAGATAGGATCCTGACTTTCCTACAAGTTAAATTACTAGGTGATGGATGAGTAATCAATTCCCATATTCCTTTCACTCTATTTCAAGAAAAAAGGGAGGTTACTTGATGACCATGCATCTTTTTATATTCACTTTTGTTCTTCATTTTTTACCACTTATGACATGAATTATTATCTATTCTATGCAAACAAACAAGCCCTTAGAGAGAAATTATACATTTTCTTCTTCTAAAGAACCCACAAACAGAATATATATTGAATTATTAAAAGTTGTAGTGAAGAAAGATAAGTAGCCCAGGAGGCAATAGAGAAGTTGCAAATTATAAAGATAAAGAACTGCCTTCAATCAATTCTCATCTGAAAATGCAAGTGAGAGATGCATCATACTAACAAGTTAATTAAAATGTTCCAGGTCTCAGAGTTTGAGAAGTTGGTTCCAAAGATGAGGTTGTTCAATCTCATGAAGGCAACAAACAACTTCAGTAAAGACAACATCATTGACTGAGGGAGAACTGGCACCATGTATAAAGCAAATCTTTCGGACGGTCCTCTGTTAGCAGTGAAGAGATTTCATGAATCTCATCATTCCGATCAGCACTTCTTATCCGAGATTACCGCACTGGCAACAACAAGGCATTGTAACTTGGTTCCCCTTTTGGGTTTTTGCATTGCTCGAAGAGAGAGGCTACTGATATATGAATACATACCCAATGGAACCTTGTATGATCAACTGCATCATGTAAAGCCCGGAGTAGAAGTCATGGGCTGGGCTAAGAGGCTAAGAATCGCTATTGGAGTGGCAAGAGGCATGGTGTTGCTTCATCATCATTGTAATCCCTGTATAATTCATCGCAACATAAGCTCCAAATGTATCCTACTGGACGAAGATTACGAGCCCAAAATATCTGACTTCGGATTTGCAAAGCTTATGAACCCGGAGCACTCCTATCTGACCATCTCCTTCGATGGAAATGTTGATGGTTCTACCTATATCGCTCCCTTGTACTCACGCAAAATGGTGGCCTCTCCAAAGGGTGACGTATACAGTTTCGGAATGGTTTTGCTTGAAATTGTTTTAGGCAAAACACCTGCTGAAGTGGCTAATGCAGTGCAACATATCGAGGATAGTACGGTGGATTGGGTTACTTATCTTTTCAACATGTATGCCAAAGACAATTCTTTGGTTGGAAGGTTGTGTGACACCGAGATAATCAAGCTTATAAAGGTTGCCTTTTATTGTGTTGTGCCTGCTCTAGAAAACAGGCCTACAATGTTGAAAGTATATCAGCGTCTGAGAGCAATTGGTGCAAGAAATGGTTTTATAGATGAAGATGAAAGGCTTCTGTTGCCAGATAACATCAATCTGATCACATCCATCCCTTGAATTGACTTAATGTGGCACAAGAAATGCAAGAAAGAAGCAATGTTGTAGCATTATTCAGAGATAATTCCCCTGTACCACAGTTTTTTTTTTTTTTTTTTTTTTTTTGGGGGACCATAGTTGTGTGTTGTTTAGTAATATGATATAGCTATAGATTATCAAAGCATGTATATCTTGAATTCTTTTGATTGCATTTACTCAATTTCCCTTGGAAGAAGAATGCAGACAAAGGTTTTGAGAAACCAACTTCAACATTGATTTAAAACACTATATGCCTATATACAAAGATGCAAGTCATGTGGGAGTGAGCCCATCAGGGCTAGCCCTCTATACCACTTACTTCAGGATATGGTACTTGGCATCCTGGCTTTTGAAAACATGCTCATGCCCTAAACAAATGATTGTGCTCAGTTTATGTAGCTTGCCAAATGAGGACCTCACTTGAAGACTATATTTACTGAATACCCAACAACACTTGATTGAACTTGTACTGCTTACATATGTATCTGTGGCACAATGGCACTTTAGATGCACTTCGCACATGCATTCTCACTAGGAGCCATGAGGAGCCCTTTATCACCTCCTCGGACTAACTTGGGCTAACCCAGTTGTGACTAGGTTGAGTTAGACCAGCTGCTGTGAGCCAAGTGGGTCTAATCTAATTAAACAGTTTGGATCGTTTGTGCCCCTTGCCTAGTGAGTGGGATTGTCCAGACTCGTAGCCCTTCAATTCAGCCCTAATTGTTGCAAAACCAGCCAGCCACCAGAAACAACCCTTCATTAAAATTGGTATCATTGGTTGAAACCCTTTTATTCAAACTGCTACCACTGCAGCCTCTCCACAACAGTCAATTTCGTCTCAAAACAAATCACTGGGTAGTCTACATAATCCAACAATTCCAATCCCTGTGTTATAGGGCCATTCTATAGAGATATAAGAGGTGAATACAGCATTTCTTAATTCTCAACTTTCAATTTTGTAGCCTCACTAAAGTCTTCCAATCCAACGGAATTTCATCAATATTTAGAAACTCAGGATAGTCACCGAATTTCTCTTATAGATTAATGTTTCTCTTGCCATTTTAAAATGTCTCTACCAAGAGTTCAATCTCTACCAAAGCTTTTCTATGTCAGATACTCTTAACTATCTCACCTTCTTTGTCTCACTCATAGATTGCATTTCTCTATAACAACTTTTTTCTTATTATTTCTAAAGCAATCTTCTTTAAGGATTTACTTATTTGGTTTTGTATTTTTTTTAATAATATATGTGGGTATGTTTTGGTAATATATGTTGGTATTTTCTTATAACATATGTTTAAACATAATTCACTAACTTAAATATATTCTGCGTTTTCTAATATTGAAAAGGCTGCGTCAGATTTAAAACTCAACTACATCTACAATCTTTATTGCCAACAGTGATAAATCACTAGTTTGTGTTCGTATTGTATGTTTATTATAATTAGTGTTCATTTTATTTGTAAATATTACTAGTTATAATTTATAAATGATAA
Source organism: Umbellularia californica (assembly GCA_028538565.1). Classification (NCBI taxonomy): domain Eukaryota; kingdom Viridiplantae; phylum Streptophyta; class Magnoliopsida; order Laurales; family Lauraceae; genus Umbellularia; species Umbellularia californica. The sequence goes on from JAPQWN010000009.1 coordinate 46,339,175, forward strand.
ATATGTCTCTATTAGAAGTTACGAATCCAGGGACTAAAAACTTGAAAAAAAAAAAAAAAAAAAAAGAGAGAGGAATAGTTTATTTGAGGCCTCATTTAGGATTGTCGCTTTGACATAAAATTGTGTTGAGCCGGTCCTGTATAAGAATCAGAATCTAACACATGACATGTAAAGCGCAACCCAAGCCTAACTAAGCATCAGCTTTGGCCATCTCAAACAACGGCAGAAAGCCAACTCATATCAGTGGAGAAGATCTTATGGATTAGGAGCTCTTGACAAAGTAAAAAAAAATTGCCTACAAAAAGGAGAAGCCCACTTCAAATGAGTTGACCAGGGGACTGACTGTTAATATGCCTCTCTGCTAGATTGTATGTCATCAATCCAATGGATGATGTGAACATTTTGATTATTACTTTAATTGATATATAATTTCATGTTTTTTCTATGAGATGAATTTATTTTTGTTAATTGTTACACATGTTTAATACAAAATGACATGGTTGTTCATGCGATAAATACGAGCCCTTAAGTATATTAAATGTGATCCATGTATGTGGATGAGATTTACATGTAGGAGACATAGGTCATAAATCTTATACTTGAAGCATTTCACAACCAATGAAGAGACTGTGCATCTTATCTGAAAAGGTTGTAGCATAGCAATTACTAAGAGATAGTATGGTTTTTCTCGACCATCGAAGTGGAAGACTTTGGATTAATGTGGTAGTAAATTGGATGTACCCAAAGACCATGACAATCACCTTATACAAAACATTATCTTTATTTAATGAACACTCTCATAATTTCAAAGCAATTACTTTATATGCCCTCAATCCTGTGTGAGTAATGGACTCAAGTTTTTTATATGCAATTACTTTAACTTACCAATGAGTGCTGCTAGCTGTAGGTCGACACCTCAGTATGTTGGGTAGGTGGTAGTGGGACTGTGGGAACATATATTCTCAAGATAGAATCTATCCTCATAAGAGAAATATCCCCTTGCGCTGATTTATGAAAATTATCATCGGTAAGTGCGACCCGTGTTGATTAAGAGTTCTTTAGATGGTATCGATGATCGATGTGATTAATTAAAAGGACAATAAGTGGTGGGTCTACATTGGTTAGACAATTGATATTTATTTACAATGGATCTATGGATATAATTGAAAGAGGGGCCTACTTGCAGTAATTGAAAGTTAAGGGGCTTCTTGTAAAATTCATAGGACTAGAATACAATTGCATTTATATAAAGGAGTGATTTGCAATTAACTGTGAGTCAGAAACTTACATGAGATGTGGCGTCCAGATGCTTCAGTTGGAGTTAGATCCAAGAAATCACTAGTGATCCCCATACTTGCCCTAAGTAAGAGAGTTATAATTAAACTAGAACTCATAAGAGAAAGAGGAGTAGAACTCATACGAAAAGGAAGAGTAAAACTCATAAGAAAAAGAGGAGTAGAACTAGGGCACATAAAAGAACTAGGGCTCTTGGGCTATTTAAGTCCAAGATGGGCTAAATGTCCATTACTATCAGTGGATGTCCAGTGTGCTTTCTCTCCTCCCCTCTATTTTCTTCTCTCATTTCCCTACTTGAGCGCTTTGAGAAATTCTTCTCAATTGAGATCTCACCATTCTTTTTGGGAAGTTCCCTCCCATTGGATAATAGCGTGGAAGATTGTGAGGTATATGGGATCTTTTCTGCGAAAGGGATTTGCAGAATCCAAGATCAAATTCTCAATTTGAGCACAATAGAGCTCTTCAAGTATATATTTGCACTTGTTTGTTTGCAGATTTAGTTTATGCTTGTTTAGATCTTTATTTTCTTTTGATAGATCTTGGATCTTAATGCATTAGATTAGGGTTTGAGGTCTTGGGATGGGTTCTATGGCCTTTTGGGTGTCTGATCCCTACATTAAGCAGTTCAAAGTTTTTGAAATCCCGTCTAGAAGGCCCACCTACTTTCAACAATTGGTATCAGAGTGATCGCTTCTCCCTTTTGTATTAGATCCAATATTCTAACTCTAATCTCTACATGAGATATGGATTGGATAGATCTAGAACTATGTCAGATCAGATTTTATGGATTTGTTTCTCTTTGGGAGTTTAGTTTTTGCAAAAGGGTTTTTTTCTTTTAAGAAGGATGGAGGAAGCAATTAATGGCTGCTAGTAGTTGATTCAGGCCGCTTGTGGTTCCGCAACCCGTGGTTGGTCGACCGGCTGTTCATTATTGGTTGACCGAGTGCTCATAGCCGGTCGACCGAGGACACACGACCAGCAACTACTGACCATGAGATAGTGTATGGAAGGTTTTGGAATCCCTCCTTTTTCTTCAAATTGTTCATCTTGGTTTTGCAGTATATTGGTTGTATGTGATACTAACCTTGGAGGTTCAGTCCTCTCCATGTGGCTCACAGAGTTTCAATTCTTTGTTTTGGTTATCGGACAATTATGTAAAGGACATTATGATTTCCTTGGTTTACCATAAAAGAGCAAGGTATGGTGGTTTCACTAGCCCATTGTTATTTTTTTAATAGATTGACATGTAAGTCTCGATTTTGAGGCATATGAATTTATGTAATTGTATTTTTTTACTTTTGTAAATTCCGGTGGCTAAGCGGACAAGAAATGATGATGAAGTTGAAAGGATGCCCAAAGATTTTGTAAGTTCAAGAGTCCATCAGTTTTAGTTCACGTGGTAAAGAGGACAAGTTATTTGTTTCTATTTATGCATGCTTGTTTTGTTTTATATGGCATGTAATGTTTTTCAAAATTTGATCCATAGATAGCACTTACAATAATTCGTCAAATCAATTTTAGATGGTTTGGAAAATGGTTCAAAAGGGATTTATTCTTGGTGGACCAATGTGATGGGACCTACTAGTAATACTAAACTTTTGACCTGATTTTTTCATTATTTAAAATTAGATTTGGACCCAATCATTTTGCAAATTATGAGATAATTTGGTTGTCTATCAACTGGTACCGTTAGACCATCAATTCTAAAATATTAAGTAGGAGCGGGGCATTTAATTATTAGATCCCCACGGTTTTCCACCGTAGGCCCATTATAAGACGGGCGGGTGCCTTGCGCCATCTTAGAATGGTCGTTCCCCAAAGCCGGCATTCATTTGGCCGATTACTAGATATGGATCTCTTTTGGATAGTGTTAGTGAGACTAGGTGGAGTGCACTCCCCAAGAAGGCACAGCTCGCAACGGTTGTCATGCGATGTTAATCGATGTGTCACACTTAACCAAAGTAATGATGTAGTTACCCCAAGGGTTTGCGTCATGTACTTTGGAAACCGAAGTCTATCGGAAGTCACGTGTTATTTGGTATGAAATATCTAGATGATAATATATGATAGGGCAGAATAGAGTATCAGTCTTGGACCTTCATTAGATTGATACTGATCTACACCAATCTAGGGGGCATTTATACTCCCCAAGGAGGCGTGTCTTGAAGGATTGGGATTCCGATGCATTCTAAATTTTAGTGGTTTGAGGAATCCACAAAAAAATTGAAAAAATGCTAAATTTAATATCATTTAATTTATTTTAATTGTATGAATGGTTTCTACAGTAGTTTACCAACATGTATTCATCCACATTCAATCCACCTAGCTACCATCCTCAATTAGAATAAGTTAGTAAGTTTTAACTATGTAGACTCGAAAAGGAACTTAGATATTGTCCTTACCACATTGCCCTAAAGTACATGGGCCAGATACACAATAGGAGGAAAAGGACTAATATAACAAATGGCTAAAAGATGGTGAAATGGCCAGGTGCTATATTATGGGAAGGTGCTACTCCATTCTGTTAGGTAGAAGTATCAAGGCTCTTCGACCGGATCGAGGATGGTTTTTGGCTGAATTAATAGGATACTTATCAGAAAATGAGATTTTATCCTAGTTGTCTGCTCCTGGAATGCCTTAACAGAATGGAGTAGCAAAAGGAATGAACGTGACTCTTTTAGATATAGTTAGGTCTATATTGAGTTTCTCGGGATTACCCACATCCTTCTGTGGACATGCTTTGGATAATGCAATTTAGATACTAAACCTAGAACCATTTAAGTCTGTACCTAAGACTCTTCAATAGCATAAAGTGCATGTTAGCACCATTGCGGTTTTTCTGGAGAAAGATTGCAAGATTGACCAAAAAGCCTTAAGTCGGGTTATCCTAAAAGAGATTTACGAGCATTCAATTCCAAATACAAAAACAACATAACTTGAGGAGAATCCACCCTTACTGATCCCAAAATTATATCGGAACCTCGTCATAGTGGGAGGATTGTTAGGCCACCTAACAAGTTCACGTTACTAGGAGTGTCTTACGAGGCAATCTTGGTGGAACATGAACATGCGACATTTCTTAATGGTTATCTTGAGAAAGACATTTATATGATACAACTAGACAGCTAAGGGCCAAGAGTAAAGAGTTTGCAAACTGCAAAAGTACAGTTACTGACTAAAGCAGGCGTCTCGGAGTTGGAACATCTATTTTGATAAAGCAATCAAATCGTTTGGTTTTAGTCAAAACCCGATTGAGTCGTGTGTAAATGAAGCTTGAATGAGGCAAGGTAGTTTTTTTTTTTTTTTTCTTATACGTCGACAACATCCTTCTCGTTGGGAATGATATAGGGATGTTGTTATTGGTTAAAGTTTGGTTGGCTCGAGACGTTTGATATGAAGGATTTAGGAGAAGCCAATTACATCATAGGGATTATACTTTTTCGAGACCGAAAAAAATAGGATGTTGAGCTTATTTCAAGCTGCTTACATGGATAAAGTGCAGGTACTGTTTCCTATGCAAAACTCCAAGAAGGGTATTACATCTTTTAGGCATGGAGTGTACCTTTCCGTGGATCAGTGTCCTAAGACACTTGAAGAAAAGGAGTTGATGAAGGCAATATCATATGCTTCGGATATTGATAACCTCACATATGCTATGCTTTGTACTAGACCAGATATCTATCATGCAGCAGGCCTAGTCAACAGATATCAATCAAACATAGGTCCTGATCATTGGACTGTTGTAAAATGTTTTTTTAAGTACTTGAGAAGGACAAGAGACTACTTGTTGATTTACGGCAGCAAAGAGTTAAGTCCAGTCAGGTACACGGATTTTGACTTTATGTTAGATATCTACCTCTCGGTACGTGTTTATGCTTGGCATAGGAGCCATTAGCTGGAGGAGGGGTCAAACAGTATTGTACTGCTGATTCCATCTCGGAAGCTAGGTATGTAACGGCTTGTGAAGCAGCTAAGGAAGTAGGATGGCTAAAGAGGTTTCTTTTGGAACTTGGCGTGGTTTCTTTTGGCTCGACAACTGCTTACAGTCTTCTGTGACAGTAGTGGAGCAGTTACTCAATCCAAGGAACCATGAAGCCATAAAAGCCAAAAACACATAGAGAGAAAATATCATCCAGTCAGAAAAATTGTGCAGAGGAATAACATTGTTGTCACCAGGATCGCATTTGAGGATAATCTTACAGATCCCTTTACTAAGCCTTTGATTACCAAAGTCTTTGAGCGGCATGTGGATGAGATGGGTGTGAGATATAATCCTGACTAAAATTGAATCAAAGTAGGAGATTGTTAGATTGTATGTCCTCACTCTAGTGGATAATAGGAACATTTTGATTAATTGTTTTAACTAATATATAATTTCACATTTTTATTCATGAGATGAATATATTTCTGTCAATTGCTGCGCAAATGTGATCCATGTATGTCGATGATATTTACATGTAGGAGACATAGGTCACAAATCTTATACTTGAATTATTTCACAACTAGTGAAGAGACTGTGCATCTCATCTGAAAAAGTTGTAGCACAGCAATTGTTATGAGATTGTATGGATTGTTGTGGTAGTACATTGGATTTACTAAAGGACCATAACAAGCACCTTATACAAAACACTGTCTTTATTTAATAAACGCTCTCATAATTTCAAAACAATAGGCCCAAGTGAGTAACGGACTCAAGTTTTTGCTATACATTTACTTTAACTTACCAATGACTAGTGCCAACTGTAGGTCGACACCTCGGTATCTTGGGTAGGTAGTAGTGGAATTGTGGGAACATATATTCTCAAGGACGTATCTATCCTCATAAGAGAAATATCCCCTTGTACTGATTGATGGAATTTATCATCGGTAAGTACGCACTTGTCCTGATTAAGAGTTAATCTGATTGTATCGATGATCAATGTGATTAATTGGGTCACAAGGATGATAAGAGGTGGGTCCATGCTGGTTAGATAGTTGATATTTATTTCCAATGGATCTATGTATATAATTGATGGAGGGGCTTACTTTCAGTAATTGAAAAGTTTAGGGTCTTCTCATCAAATTCAGATGACCGGAGTGCAATTGCATATATATAGAGGAGTTATTTGCAATTAACTGTGGGTAAGGAACTTACATGAGATGTGGGGTCCAGATACTTCAGTTGGAGTCAGATCCAAGGAATTCCTAGTGATCCCCATGCTAGCCCTAAGTGAGAGAGTTATAATCAAACTAGAACTCATAAGAAGAAAAAGGAGTAGAACTCATTAGAAAAGGAGGAGTAGAACTAGGGCTCGTAAGAGAAATAGAGCTCTTGGACTTTTTAATTCCAAGAGGGTCTGGACCAATACTTCCAGTGGACGTCCAGGGTGCTGTCTCTCCTCCTCTCTCTTTTTTCCTCTGGTTTCTCTACTTGAATGATTTGAGAAATTCTCCTCAATTGAGATCTCAACATTCTTTTTGAGAAATTCTCTCCCATTGGGTAATAGTGTTGGAGACTGCGAGGTTCAGGAGATCGTGTCTGTGAAAGGATTTTGCATAGTCAAATATCAATGTCTCGATTTGAGCACAATAGAGCTCCTAAGATATCTATATGCAGTTGTTTGTTTGTAGGTCTAGTTTATGTTTATTTAGACCCGTCTTTTCTTTTGATAGATATGGGGATCTTAATACATTAAAATCAGGGTTTGAGATCTTGGGATTCATTCTATAGCCTTTTGGGTGTCTGATCCCTACGTTAAGCATATCAAAGTTTTTGAAATCCAGAAGGCCCACCTACTTCCAACACTCTCAACTGATTATTAACCCTTCAAAAGAAAGGAAATGGTCAAGAAAAAAAAATTAAACCAATTTCTCTTCATATATAAATAAAAATAAAATGTGTTCATTATTTACATCCCACCATTCAATCTCCTAGTTTTTCATTGCTTCAGTTTCTTTACTTTTGTGTGATAACAAGATGAGCCCAAAACACAAGCCTCCACTTGTGGATACCCACACACTTTTTTGCTAAACAGGGGTGGATATGGACATCATTAATCTAATTTACATGTTATCAGTGAAAGAAAAGGGAAAAAAAAAATGACAGAGCATTAGAGGAAGAGATGTCATACATTTTGATGTGTTGGGAATATGAATAGGGATCTGGAGTCTGGACTCGTTGATTAAAGATTTGAATTTTGACCGTATAACGAATCCGAATCAAGTCAAGTCAAGAAATAGATTGAAAAACTTTGAGAATAGCCATCAACACACCCCCCCCCCCCCCCCCCCCCCCCCCCCCCCGCCGCGCGAAAAAAAAAACACAACTTTAAGGAGACAGGTTTACACAGTGCGAAGCCGGAGGAGTAGAAAAACACAAGTGTCCGGATCATCTCACGGTCCTTGGGCCGGCATCCTACGTAACCATGTCTTGACTCGAAAACAGAACCCTTTGTCAGATCATTGGGCCGGCATCCTACGTAACCAGTCCCACATATATGAAATGCACTGAGTGGGTTGAAAATTTTATTTGAAGCTAAGAGCAGTGTATAAATTAGAAGGTTTACAATGCAGCATGTGATTCTAATTCTGCTCACCGGAAAGACCAGTGCTCAATGCTAAATTAAAAGGCTCACGTTGCGCAAGAGGATTCTACATGCCATGCGGCAGAGAATCATATAAACAATTTGCTGCCTCAAAAATCTTTCCAAGGTAGAAAAGAGATACAGGCAAGTCTTTGAAGTTCTTTTTTTTTTTTTTTTTTTTTTTAAATTCTATGGTAAACACACGCGCAGACACTAGCAAAAAAATTCAGCTCTGGTAAATACTCACACGTCCTCACCAACCCAACCAGAGATCAATCGCTGATTGTGTTTTTTGGAGAGGGAGATACCTAACCATTGCTCTAACAATGGCTTGGCGGAATTCTTCTTTCACATGTCACTTCTCTATTTATTTTATCTTCGTGGATGGTTCCTATGGGAGCAATTGTGTGGACAACCATGTGGGGCCCACTTGAGTCTCCTATGACCCCTCCAACGCCTCTCACACGTCTCCAGAAGGTCTTTTGCACTTATCAGAATGGGATTGAACGATTGGATGGAAACGGTATGAAATTGATGCGTTATAAAACCATAAAACTTGAAAGCCATGGATCAAGGGCTTAAAATTATCTAATGGACTTGAATTTTTTCAAAGAGGCTAGTGACATCGAGATCTTCTGATCTCTCACGTTCCCCATGATTGGTGGGCCCCTTAGGAAATCTATACGAATGGTCCAAGGGAATCATCTGCAGTGGGGTCCACTTGATCATCCATCCGAATGGACAACACACGTGGTACCTCGTGCATTATATATATATATATATATATATATATATATATATATATATATATAACACCCTTGCAAACTCACTATCTCCCCACGAATTAGCATCACTCTAATTTGACACTAATTTAAAGTACACCCGCTGTTTGATTAAGTTTTCTTTTTTTATAAAAGTCTTAACTTAAAATACTACTGAACTTTAAGGCCTCTAATCCAACAATGAGCATAATTCAGATTAGCGTAAAATTAGAGCGAGTTTTATTTCATGGAGAGATAATGAGTGTAAGGGAGTTGGATTTATGATGGGGTGTCTCCCTTGGTCGTAAAAAGGTTAACCTCTCATGTAAAGGTACCTCTTGGAGAATATTACTCTGTATGTATGTTTGCGTATTTTCTTTTAATTACCCCCATTCATGTTCTTGCTTGACCATGGTAACTGCCACAGGGTAACAATGCTGAAAGTGGCATCCAATTCTTGAGAATCGGGGAACCAACTCCAAGGATCCAATAACCTGCCTAGAATTACTCATAGAGGAGACTGCAATGTTATTTTGGATGCACATCCAAATGAGAAACAGAGTACTACTATTTCTCCTTCATATCGTTTTCTGGGTGCTGCTGATTGGAAATGCTTTCTATGGTGTTGAAAGTGATATTCAATGCTTGAAAACCCTGAAGACCCAGCTCAAGGACCCAAATGGCTACTTATCCTCATGGGCTTTTAAAACCTTAACCGAAGGGTTCCTCTGTAAATTCGACCGCATCGAGTGCTGGCACCCTGATGAAAGCAAGGTGCTAAATATAATCCTCTCAAACATGGTCCTCCATGGCCAATTCCCTTCAGGTCTCAAAAACTGTACAAGCTTGACAGGATTGGATCTATCCAACAATGATCTATCTGGATCCCTCCCTTAAAGCATTGATGAAATCTTACCGTATGTTGTGACACTTGACCTCTCTTCAAACAATTTCTCTGGCAAGCTTCCATCAGATCTCGGCAATCTTACCTATCTGAATAACCTTAATCTTCAACACAATCAGTTCACTGACCAAATCCCTTGGCAACTTGACCGGCTCACACGGCTAACTAAATTCAATGTTGCAAACAACTCATTGTCAGGGCAAATTCCTCCTTGCACTAATAAAAATTTTGCGGCTGAGAATTTTGCGAATAATAATGGCCTGTGTGGGAAATCTTTGGTAAATTGCATGAAGCCTGCTAAAAAGTCCCATTCTGGGTCATCATCGGTGCAACAATTGGTGGGATAATATTTACAGTCATAGCCATTGTAGTTGTTTTGTTCTTTGCTCTGCGAGGAGTTGAAAAGGTCGAAGAAGAGGAACATGTTGAAGGAAACGAATGGGCAATGAGTATAAAAGAATCTAAAGGCATCAGGGTCAGCAGATTTCATTTTATCTCGGAAATTCTCTCTTACCAAAACTGATAGGTTAGTATAAGTAATAAAGCCGAGAAGAACTCAACGTTTGGATGCAGTAAAATTAGGACTTTACCATTATATTTCTCTTTTTATTAGAATATACTAGTATGCTAACCCGTGCTGACCAATGTTTCAATCTAAATATCCATGCATTAAAAAAAATCATAATTTTTAGAAAGAAAAAGAGGTTACGAGTACTTGTTTATGCAATCCAAATGGAATATTTCAAAACAGGGCTTAAATTCTTGATAGATTTCAAAACAGGCAAAATTAGAATGAGATTTCAAAATAGGCCTTAAGTTTTCCAAATACATTTCAATTGAGGACATCCGGCGGAATTAGTGATCGTCTGGCCATCTTTTGCAAACTTTTTTTGAAATTTCCGAAATTACCCAAGGGTTTAAGTTGAAAAAAAGAGACCCAGGTCGTCATTTTTCATTTTCCTTCTCCTTTGTTCCTTCTCCATTTGAGACTAGCCCTCCCATTCTCTTCTCCAGCGAGCATTATTCTCTTCACCGACGAACATAAGGGAATAACTTCAATAAAGAAACCACAAAAGAAAGGGAATTACTTCAATAAAGAAACCCACAAAAGAAACAAGTACATAAAGCCTTATAGATTGAAGGATACCCTTGCTGACTGTAGAGATTGGAAGACTACTTTCATTCGTTCACCTTTGGAGTACTAAACTCGTTATTATACTAAGAATGTTATTAGGGCCTAACTTGATGTAGTTGGTTTGTGAGTGGAAGCTGAATGGGGTGAAACTGCATTAGTAAATCGGTTCATGAACAATACTATAATGGGTGATGGATAACATCGCATGCATTCCCCCATATTCAGAAGTTCTGCATTCTCTCTCTAATTGAGGAGCTTCTTGCCTGCAACTTACATGCATTGGGTCCGTCTCATGCAACTGGGTTCACACATATCACGCTACAAAGTTTCAATTCAGTATTCTAAATAGAAGAAGAGAAATCGATAAATTGGATAGTACTAGTAGGGACCAGTCAGTTCAGAGATTTTCGTCTTCTTTAAAGAGATCTAGACCCCTCCATCACGATCTGTTGTTGGTTACGATGGGTCCGGACCGAGTTGCGGTATTTTTGGAAGTTCTGATCGCTATCTAGGTCCCTCCTCTCGGGGTCTTCCTCCCCCATGCCTACTACAGCGTATGTCATTCTTTCCTTTTCTTTCGGTTATATTATTTGATCTAGAGAAGAGAACGGGAGGGCTGGTCTCAAATGGAGAAGGAATGGGAAAATGACGACTGGGTCTCTTTTTTCCAACCCAAAGCCCTAAGGGCAATTTCGGATTTTTCAAAATAATTGCGCAAAAAATGGCCGGACGATCACCAATTATGCGGGATGTCTCCAATTGAAATGTATTTGGAAAATTTAAGAACTATTTTGAAATTGCATTCTAATCTTGTCCTTTTTGAAATTTGTCAAAAACTTAAGCCTTGTTTTGAAATTTTCCCTAATTCAAATGCTAGTAGCATAGAAATGAAATAGGAGAATTATAGTAGAAAGGGAATGAGAATTGAAATAGAAAAAGGGGTGAATATGATAGAATTAGAGCCTTTGCAAAAGAAAAAAACAAAAGAAGAAGAAAAATGGAGAGCAGATAAGTGATTTTGATAAAACAATAAAGTAGTTAGTTGCATAAGATAGGAGTGGGGAGAGAACACGCAAGCTTTTGAAAAAAAAAGTAATCTAACTTCCGGTTAAAATTAAATCTATCAGTCAAAATAGAAAATGAACCCCTTCTCTTTAATATATTATAATAGAAATTGAATACATATAGTGGTTCAAAATGAATATTAAAAGTAAATTTAATTTACCTTTATTATTCATTTTTAACCACACTATTTATTCAATTCCTATGATTAAAATAAAAAGGAAACCAACTCCCCCATCTTTTATTGCCTCTGTTTTTGCCTGGACTCCTGTAAGAACACTTGATTTGTTGGGATGTTGATGGGGGTAGATAGGGTTGTAAATGGGTCCCCGATTCTCCGATTACCCGAAGGTTCCAACCCGTTAGGTTTCGGGTCTGGGTCCTTATTTTGGTCCTGATAAGCAAATGGTTCCGGTTCCGAATCCTTTTTTTGGAACCGATACCTAAATGGTTCCGATTCCGGATCCACAGTGGGTCAGACCCATGAACCCACAACCCGACCCAATATACACTAACATAAGGTAACTTTAGTATGTGAAAAAAAAAAAAACTTTTTTTTACTTTTCTACTTTTCTACATTAGGATTTCTACTTTTCTACATTTTATACATGGAACCGGAACCGCCTCACAAATGGTTCCGGTTCCGATTCTGGTTTCTATTAATATTATTGGTTCCGGTTCCGGTTCTCCCTTTTAGAAAACGGTTCCGATTCCGGTTTCACCCTGGATCCGGATCGGAACCGACCCATTTACAACCCTAGGAGTAGATGATGTAATCCCGTGCTGCATTAATCTCTGGGCTGGTTAGAAGTCCAATCAGTAGACCCGTACCGGTCCATGGGATATGGCAGACATTTTTTTAGTGTTGACACAGTGGTCGTGCGTCCTATTAGATCAGCGGCCTGGATCACTTGACCCCATTCCTTTCCATGTTCGTGCGAGTCCCATCTCCTATGTCACACTAGTCATGGGCCCAAGTCATAAAGCGCGTGTAAATATTCCACAAGACTCACGTCAAAGTCAGTCTCAAAGGGGAAGACTGGTGTTGAAGACAGGCCCCAATGTAAATGCAGGATGACCCTCAGAAGTCCAAAAACAGTAGACGTGCCCTCAGATAGGACGAACACGTTCCACAAACTGTAGTGTTGAAGATGTTCCCATTGCTGGTGGGTCCCATCAGATCAGCGGCCTGGATCACTGACTAACAGCCCTTTCTATTGGCACGGGAATTTTTTTATTTTTTATTTTTTATTTTTTTTTATGGTCTTGTGTCCCACGCGCGTGTATGGAAGACTCTGTGTTTAACGTGTTCTACTCAAGTTAAAATGTAAACCATGCACACAAGGACTCTGTAATTCAGATACCATGCGACAGAGACTTGTATAAACGATTTGCAGCTCAAAATCTTTCCAAGATGAATACATAGAGGTGAGTCTGTGAAATTCTTCTTTTATTTATTTTTGTCTTTCCTTTTTCAGGTGGCTATGTTTGAATCTACCTTGAATTCTTCTCTCTCGATCTTCTTCTTTTACTAGAAAAATTGAGGTTGGTAATCCCGGAGGGTCACTTGGGATTTGTTGGGGAAAGTATCTTCACACCATTGTTCAGTGCTCGAGAACCCACAAACCAACTACAAAGATCCTATAACCTGCCTGATTTCCTTAATAAGGACATGAGAAACAGAGTAGTACTATTTCTCCTTCATACCCTGTCGTGGTTATTCCTGAGTAGTGATCCATGTCATGGTGTGGAAAGTGACCTTCAATGCTTAAAAACCCTGAAGCAGCAACTTCATGATCCTAACAATTACTTAGACTCATGGGATTTAAACAACAAAAGTGCTGCTGAAGGGTTCATCTGTAAATTCAACGGCATCGAATGCTGGCACCCTGATGAAAGCAAGGTCCTAAATATACGCCTCTCAAACATGGGACTCCGAGGCCAATTCCCATTAGCTCTCAAAAACTGCAGCAGCATGACAGGATTGGATCTATCCGACAATGATCTATCTGGATCCCTCCCGTGGAACATCGATCATATCATACCATATGTTGTGACACTTGACCTCTCTTCAAACAATTTCTCTGGCAATCTTCCAGAAAAACTTGGCAATATTACCTATCTGAATATCCTTAATCTTCAATACAATCAGTTCAGTGGTCAGATTCCGTGGCAAATTGGACAGCTCGGTCGGCTAAGTACATTTAACGTAGCAGGCAACCCTTTGTCAGGGCAGATTCCTACTTTCACTAACCAAAGCAACTTTCCGGCTGAAAATCTTGCAAATACTGGTCTTTGCGGGAAACCTCTGAAGGATTGTGTGGGGCCTCCCTTTAAGCGTCATACTGGGGTCATCATCGGTGCAGCATTAGGTGGGATAATTTTTGCAATCATAGTCACTGTTGTTTTGTTCTCTGCTCTACGAGGAGTAGAAAAGGTGGACGAAGAGGAGAATGTTGAAGGAAACGAATGGGTAAAGAGTATAAAAGGAACTGAAGGCATCAGGGTAAGCTGATTTCACTTTAATTACTAGTAAATAACTCAAAAATCAAGTGCCTCATTTTCTTTACAGCAAAGTCTCTTGACTTGGTCAAAAAAACATTTTTTTTATGATTTTGTCTTAATCCTATGCTATCAGGAGGCACAATATCATGGGATTTTTACTTTAAGATGCAGAAACAAACAGTAAGGAAAACTAATTTTTGTCTCTCATCATAGATTGATTTCCGAGAAAAGAATCATACACTGGTGATCATTCACTGAGAGCTAGAAAACAAGTATATTTTTTCCACCAAGTCCTTCTAAAATCCCACGATATCATAGGATAATTCCATGATATCGCGTGATTTATCAGTATTCTAAAAATAACACTGATCGTAAACAGCAAGAAAACTGAATTTTATCTTTATCCGTATATTGATTTAAGAGAAAAGAATCTTACGCTTGGTAATCATTCACTAAGAGCTAGAAATCTGTAAACTTTTTCTACAAATTATTCTTAAAAAAAACCCCATAATATCTTTTTTTTTAATATTTATTCAATGATATTGTGGGTTTTTAGAAGAATCTAAAAAAAAAATACTTATTCTCTATAGTGAATTATTACCGAGTATATAAGTCTTTTCCCAGAAATCAATAAATGGTGAAAGATGAAATTCATTGTTCTTATAGTTTTTTTTCGCATTTTTTAATTGAAGATCCCATAATATCGTGACTCATAATATCATGGGATTTGAGCAAAATCATCGAAAGAAGTTTTAGACCGAAGTCAACGGACTCTACTGTTATTTTGGGAGTTATATCATTATCTCATTGAACCCCAGTACTGATTAAGAGGGATTCATTCTTCAAAATACCTCATAGTAGTAGTAGTAATAATAATAATACTAACAAGTTATTTAAAATGTCCCAGGTCTCAATATTTGAGAAGTTGGTTCCAAAGATGAGGTTGTTCAATCTCATTAAGGCGACAAACAATTTCAGTAAGAACAACATCATCGACATAGGAAGAACAGGCACGACATATAAAGCAAATCTTTCAGACGGTTCTCTTTTAGCAGTGAAGAGACTGCAGGAAACTCATCATTCTGATAACCACTTCGCATATGAGATAACCGCACTGGCGAGCATAAGGCATTGCAACTTGGTTCCCCTTTTGGGATTTTGCATCGCTCGAAGAGAGAGGCTTTTGATATATAAATACATGCCCAAAGGAACACTGTATGATCAGCTGCATCATGTAAATTCTCAAGTAAGAGTCTTGGATTGGGCTAAGAGGCTAAGAATTGGCATTGGAGTGGCAAGAGGCCTGGCGTGGCTTCACCATCATTGCAATCCTTGCATAATTCATCGCAGCATAAGCTCCAAATGTATCCTACTGGATGAAGATTACGAGCCCAAAATATCTGACTTTGGATTTGCAAGGCTTTTGAATCCAGAGAACTCCCATCTGACCGTCTCCTTGGATGGAAATGCTGATTGTTCTACCTACATTGCACCCGAGTATAAACACAGATTGGTGGCCACTCCAAAGGGTGATGTATACTGCTTTGGTATGGTTCTACTTGAACTTATTTCAGGAAAAACACCTGCTGAAGTGGTTAATGCAGTGCAAAATGTCGAGGACAATACCGTAGAGTGGATTACATATCTTTTTAACATGTACGCCAAAGACAGATCTTTGGTTGGAAGGCTGTGTGATGGTGAGATAGTCAAGTTTCTAAAAGCTGCCTTTGCTTGTGTTGTGTCTTGTCCAGAAAACAGGCCTACAATGTTAGAAGTATATCAGCTTTTGAGAGAAATTGGTGCAAGCTATGGTTTTATAGATGAAGATGAAGGACTTATGCAATCAGAAAACATCAATATAACATCTATTGCATGAATTGACTTAATGGAGCACAAAAAATGGAGTAAAGAAGCAATATTGTAATCGTCATTAAAAAGCAACTCCCTTCACAGTTGTTCGTAGTTTATTATTAACAGTTATAGATTTCCTAATCATGTATTTCTTTAATGTTTTTTATTGTATTTAATTACTAAGTTTCTCTTAGAAGAAGATCACATTTAGAGGTTTTGAGAAATTGACTCACTTCTCATAGACTGATGGAAGCATAGAAGTGATCCCACTTCTAATGGGACTTAGGGCTAGCCCTATGTCACTTACTTGAGGACATGTTCCTTAGCATGTTGGCTTTTAAAACCACCATTATGTCTTCATAAAATGATTGTGCTCATATATCTAGTTTGCTAAATAGGGACTAGGGGTGTACACGGATCGGATTGGTGCGGATTAGGCCAAATCTGTCACCACTCCGTTATCTACGGATTGATGAATTTGAAATCCGTCACCAATCTGTGGCTTTTAAAAACTGATCTGATCTGATCCATGGAGGGCCATATTGGATCAATTTAATCCGTTCAATCCGTTGAATCTAATGTTAAAGAAAATTTGAAGTGCTTGTGCGGCATCTCTTCCTAAGGAAAGGCCTACAATGCTCCATGTATACCACTGTATTAGGGAGATTGGCAACAGATATGGCTTCTCAGCTGATGATGAAATACAAATGCAACCTAACAATGTACATCAACAACCATGCCAGTACCTCAGCTGAGCAAAATGAGTCACATGAAATTTGTGAAATTTATGAAATGTATGAATAAGAGAAGATATAGCCGTTCTACCTAAAAAACTTGCTTAGCACTTTGGCTATTATTTTTGTATATTAATAAATATATAACAGTTTCTTGTAAGCTTTTAGTAAAAATGCATGTCCCTTTGCATCGTAATCAATCAGGCCTTTTGGTCGGATGTTGGTTCGTTTGGCAGGGCCTCATCCCTTGCAATTTTTTATTTCTGCCTCGTACCTCAAAAATATTCAATAACTAATTTTAACTTCAACCTAAACTTTAGAACAACAGTTAGCCCTGTCTTATTTTTCACCCAAAGGCCCAGGGTTCTCTAATGAGCCACAGTCCCCTTGCTGTGTACTTAAAAAAAAAAAAAAAGAAGCATTATTTTTCTCAATTGATAACCAAATCTCCGTTAAGATGAGAAACCAATATATATGACAACAAAAAAAAAAAAAAAAAAAAATTATGTTAGAATTAAGTTTATTTCAAAAAGTTGCACGGTTTAAAAGTTAATCTAACATTTTTTTAGTTGAAATATTTGTTACTTTTTTTTCCATCTACTTCAGCAAAATTCATTAATACAAACAAATTTAAGATACGAACCACAGAAATGATCGATACTCTCGAGTCAATGGCTAAAAGGAGTACCATTACCATCAAGAGATCTGAGTTATGACAATGTTTCATAGAAATTTCATCACTAGCCATGACATGTTAAGAGACTGGAAAACGACATGGGGCACAAGACTTTGAACCAAGACTAGAACTGAAAAAATGGCATATTTACCATGACAACCACGACACTTTGTTAGCATCTTTTAAAAATGATGTAGAATCATTTCAAAGTGTATGCATGATCTATGCTGCTGATCAGAGATTTTAACATTTTGAGCAGATCTAGCAGTCAGGAGTCATCGAAGTGCTGTTTTATGTTTTACTTTATCTTATATGATGGGGCGTAGTGTTTGTTGCTCCAGAACTTGATATGATGGTTTTTTTGCTGAGAAGGGTCCAGTTCAACTTTTTTTTTTTTTTTGCAAGAAAATCTTCTTTGAAAGTACTTCACATTCCTAACAGCAAGTCTCTCTCTGCATGAACTATAACTCAACTTTTTATCCAATGCAGTTTCCAGTAAGTTGCTTTGGGCAGTTCATTCCTTTTCGTGTGGCCTACTATCGTGGAAATGACCAATTTGACTTGAAACTTGAAAGCCAATCCATAGCAGTAAACTAGGGCAGACTTCCAATGTTTGTGGGGCCCACTGACTTGAGGATGTGTGGATTAGATTAGCTATCAATCTTGCAAAAAAGGAATAAGGAAAGAGGTGTTTCTATTTCAGCCACTGATATGGCAGATATTTTTGAGTGTTGACACAGTGGTCGTGGGTCCCATTAGATCAGCGGCCTGGATCACTTGACCTCATTTCTTTCCATGTTCGTGCGAGTCCCATCTCCTATGTCACACTAGTCATGGGCCCAAGCCACAAAGCGTGTGGAATTCCTTGGAAATACCAAAAGCCCAAGACTCATGGCAAAGTCACTCTCAAAGGGGAAGACTGGCGTTCCAAGTTAAAAGGGGCACCTTGCACACTAGGCAGGCTTCTATAATTCAATCGCCATGCAAATTTCAATGTAAACTAACTGGTTCTCAAAATCATTCCACAAAAGAACTATATAAAGGTGAGTCTCTGAAATTCTTCTTTTACAAGTCACTTTTATGTTTATTTTCATCTTTTAGATTTTGTTTTTCTAAGTGGGTATGTTTGAATCTTCCTAGAATTCTTCTCTCTATTTTTTTATTGGAGAAGTGCAGGTTTTCAATCTTAAGGGTCACATGGGTTTTGTGGAATGGAAGGATCTTTGAAATGATGGCTATTGTGTTTCTTCTTTGCACCCTGTTCTTGTTCTTGGCTTGACACGGCTTTGAAAGTGGAATTCAGTGAACCAGAGAACCGAATGCAAGAATCCTTTATCCTTTGAAGTGTTATTAGTCATCCGGGGGTTAGAAATGATAATGCGCTGCTGCGCATGGGAATGAGAAACAGAGTGCTTCTGTTTCTTCTTCACAACCTTTGCTGGTAGTTGCTGAGTAGTAATACATGTTATGGTCTTGAAACTGACATTCGTGCCACCAGCAAAATGTCCACAAATCCTTGAAAATTCATGTATCGCTTGGCAAAATGTCTTCATCAATGCGACTTTCCCAAAATTCTGTCCAATAACAGTTGGCCCCCCAATAAGAATAAGCTTGTGATTAAGAACATAACATTGCCAGCTTGGACCAATACTTACTAGCCATTCGCAGCAATTACCTAATGACATTAGTCATTAGCATGCTGCCTAGTCTGGTTCTCCCAATGGGGACCTTACTTCAAGACTATTAGGGCCGACCTGCCTCACTCCTATAATTAATCTAAGCCCTTTATGCCCATTCCCCTCCCTTTAAAAGTAAGCACTTACTCAAATTTGACACTCATCTTGATTTGCGTCGGCCCTCCAATAGATCATGGAAATTTGGCACCTATCTAATTTAACAAGATCTGGTCAGCTTTGAGTCTTAAAAGAGAATGAGTACCTCTCTTGATTCCCATCTAACCACTTTCATTAATACTCAAACCACGTGGACCTATTTACATATCCTATAAATCTTACAGGGGCATATACAAAAAATTACTAGTAAGATGTTAATAGATAATGCAGTCTATGTTGCATCAATCTCTTTTGACATCCTGTGGGAAAATCAATTCTGCCTGTTAGAATTGAAGACAGGCCCTGATTTTCCCTTGCAGAGTGAAAATTCCTACGAAGGAAGACCGCATGGATCAACACTACCAATGTGGCAATGTTCCCCCTAGAACGGAAGAATGGTCCTACATCTATGGAGTGCCATGAGTGAGTGGGAAAATATGGAAAAAGCCAAAGACTAAGTTGAAAGTAAGAAAATCTCACAGAAGGAAGAGTCATCTTCAATCTGTTCAACTCTTTAAGATAAAAAGGTTAACATTGTACACAAGGAGACTGCAATTCAAATGCCAAGCGACAGACACTCGTTTAAACAATTTGCTTCCAAAAATCTTTCCAAGAAAAATATCACTGTATCACTCATTTGTTTTGAACGATTTCATCAAAGATAAGTCTTTGAAATTCTTATTTCGAATTTCACTATATCACTCTTTTATTTATTTTTATCATTTCTTTTTTTTCCTGGTGGCCATGTTTGAATCTCCTTGGAATTCTTTTCTATATTCTTCTCTTACCAGAATAATGCAGGCTGGTAGTCTGAACTCTGAAGGGTTGAAAAGATCTTTTTAAATGATGTCTCTGGTGCTTTGTCTTCATGCCGTCGCTCGATGCTTGAGAGCCCAAAAACCAACTATAAAGATCCCATAACCTGCCTGATTTTCTTAATAGAGGACATGAGAAACAGAGTAGTACTATTTCTCCTTCATACCCTGTCGTGGTTGTTGCTGAGTAGTGATACATGTCATGGTGTTGAAAGTGATATTCGATGCTTAGAAACCCTGAAGATCCAACTTGCCGATCCTTATAACAACTTAGACTCATGGGCTTTTGACAACAAAACTGCCGCTGAAGGGTTCATCTGCAATTTCATAGGCATCGAGTGCTGGCACCCTGATGAAAGCAAGGTCATAAATATAAGCCTCGTAAACATGGGCCTCCAAGGCCAATTCCCATCAGGTCTCAAAAACTGCACAAGCTTGACAGGATTGGATCTATCCAACAATGATCTATCTGGATCCCTCCCGGTAAACATCGATGAAATCATACCATTTGTTGTGAAACTCGACCTCTCTTCAAACAAGTTCTCTGGCAATCTTCCAGCAAACCTTGGCAATATTACCTATCTGAATGTCCTTAATCTTCAACACAATAATTTCAGTGGTCAGATTCCATGGCAAGTTGGACGGCTCCGTCGGGTAACTACATTTAACGTTGCAGACAACTCTTTGTCAAGGGAGATTCCTACTTTCATTAACAGAAGTTTTCCGGCTGAAAGTTTTGCAAATACTGCTCTTTGCGGGAAACCCCTGCAAGATTGCGTGGGACCTGCCAAAAAGTCTCTTACCGGGGTCATCATCGGTGCAGCACTAGCTGGGATAATTTTTGGAATCATAGTCAGTACATTTGTTGTTATTGGGTTCATGTCTTGTATTCCAGGTTGAACGGATTGGTTCGTTAGGTGGGTTAGCCAATGACTAGATCATTCAGGATCATAGGTGTTTTGGTAATTGTATCAGAGCTTTCTCGTGGGTTAAAAAAGCCTAGATTATATATATAACCATAGATTATGTTAGACAGGAGAAGATGTGTAAGACCCCGCCCCGAGTTAATCAAGATTAACTCTAATTAATTGAAGTTAGTGCTAATTAATCACGTTTAATGAGGCTAATGATGGTTAATGATCCAACTCGATGAGATTAGTCTCAAATGATTGAACTAAGCCTAATGAAATGATAATGACGGGTATTAAGTGAATTGAATGATCTTAGACTCAAACTAAGGAAACAAGACCTTTTTCGTAAATACGGATTTATACGTATTTTGTCGAATACGGAAACTCTTGATACCAACACGCGTATCTCGACGAGTACGTTAACTTTCGTAATAGACTCGAAGTCGTTTGACGAGAATTTGGTCAAATGACCCTTCATTTGACTCAAGATGTAAATAGCATTAGTGGAATGGACTTAAATGCAAAAGGAGGTTTATATAAAAGGAATGAAACCCTTTGAGTTCATTTTACTTCATTCCATTGAAGAGAGAAACCCTAGGCACCCCTTTCCCTTCTTCCTCCTTCCACTCTTCTTCATCAAATAGAGAGAGATTGGGAGTATTTCAAGTGGGTTTTGGAGAAGCCTCATCTTCTTCACCTTCTTCCTCACCTTGTTTCCATCTTTGGTGTGTTGGAGCTTGGAAGAAAAGCTCAAGAATCCCTTCTCTTGGAACTACAAGTAAGTAGTTGATCATTTAGTGAGTTTCCAAGTTGTAATAGGTGATTGGGCATGGATTCTAGTGTAAATGACTTATAGGAATGTGTTTTTCATGTTTTATGGAAATAGGGTTTGAAATTGGGGATTTTAACATCAAGGCAAGCTAGTAAAGAGGGGTTTCTTGCTAATAGACTTTAAAGGCAAGTATAAATGCTTCTTATGATTGAATATGCTAGTATCCAAGTTGTTCTTTGAGTTATAAAGATGGGTTTTCAAACCCTATTGTAGAAATGGAGATTTGTGAACTTGGTTTGGTTCCATGGATTTGATGCTTTAAATGATAGAATAGAGGTGTTATTTGTGTATTAAATGATGGATGAGGAAGGGATAGAAGATCTTTAAATGTGTTGCAAATGGTAGTTGAAATGAGTGAATGAAGGAGTGAATGTTCGGATTCCAGAAATGGAGTTCTGGACAGTTCGCTCGAGCGAACTCCCAGTTCGCTCGAGCGAACCAGTTACTGCCTGACGAGAAAAAAAGTGTCCGCTCGAGCGAACTTTAGGTGCGCTCGTGCGATGTAGGTTCTGTTTGGGTCCGCTCGGGCGAACTTGGATCCGCTCGAGCGAACCTGATACTGGCCCAAACATGAAATTGTAAGCGAAAAAAATTCCAATCGATCGGACCTAACGGTCCGATCGATCGGGGGACTCAGTTTGAGTCCAGTAGGTTTTGGATTTTTGCGTAAACTTGGAGCACTCCTCGTGAGTATCGATGCTCCCTTATATTAGTTTTAAGACTAATCATGGGGTAAAGTGAGACCGATGAGAATTATGAATAATAAAGAAGGGATCTCATAGATAATTTATTGTGGACTAAACTTCCATGGGTGATAATTATGGGGATGTGAATGCACACACTAATATTACAAATGTGATGTCCATCAAGAATAACACGTGCATTCGGTAACCAATAGTTATACCTCATCGGTTGTTTAGATTGGAGATAGAGTTAAATAGAAACAGGGCTGACTGACAAGTCCCTCATTGTAACTGTGTGCCCCAATCTAGCGAGATTGGTATCACTATTGTTTCCTTCCCTCGTCATGATGGGAATTATTGAATGGAATTAAATCCAGGATTGGGTTACTCCCTGAAAAACATTAACCCTGAAGTCTGGCACTACCTAGCAATTGTACTAGAACTCTAAATGAGTTCAATGAATTAATAAATGAAATAAATGACTAATCCTACTGCAGTAGATGGATTTGGGGGCGTTCCGGAGCTCCGTGGTGATGCTAGTTGTCCCTGGCCCGGACACTAGTAAGTCCCACTAAATTCCGATCGTATCTATGGGTATTGATCGATGCCTTCCAATTGGGAGATGAATCCTTCCTTTGAGGGAAGATGGTAATGATAATCCTTCCTTTGAGGGAAGATGGTAAATGAAATGAATGAAATGACAATGAATGCTATGGTAGTGACCATCCATAACGGGTCCACAAGATTGACTTTTATAGTTGTATATTGTATTGTAGGAACTTTCTAAACTTATCTAGAATTGGAACTGTCACTAATAGATTGATTAAGTTTGACTTATGTACTAACATAATATTGTGAGAATTGTTTATGCATTGTTGAACCGTCGTGTTCACTCGTGTTATTGATGGCATTACAGGCCAGATTGCCCATACCGGTGCAGCAGCGCCCCCGGCGGGAGCGGAGGAGACCGCTCCGGTTCCTCCAGGAGGATTGATTGAGTGGAATGGCCGGGATGCCGTTTGATACGGGCATCCGAGTGCGAGAAAGAACATTTGTTTTGAGAAACATTTTGTGAAGCTATTCTTTTTGTATAATCATTTTAGAATGTAATTATGGTCACTGCACAATATTTTGGACATGCATTATTGGAAAAGTAAATGATGGATTTGATACATGTATAAGGGACGTTATTTTGTATACATGTACATCTTGATTGATATTGTTAAGTGAAATTGTTTCCGCAGAATTGTGTAATTGACAGGTTATTGTGAATGTTATCCCTTGTGGATTTCGTTTTAACTTCGGTTAATTCGAGATTTACGGGAGTAAGTATGGGCTCACGGCTCGGGGTTACCGGATCTCGGGCCCGGGTCGTGACAAGATGTGAGAGGTTACTCTCCAGCGGTTGGCGGAAATTGTCAAAACACGTGGGACTGATTAAGAAAAGTCGAGTTTCATTTCTGTTGACGTTGACGTACAAAATCTTGCCAAACCATGTGAGTCTCTGTGTGTATGATTTTTCTCTTTCTTGTATGGCTTGTTTGATTGTTCATTATAGTGGTTTTCACGCTTCCACATTCATGCCCATAACAAATATTATGGGAGTCTCAAAAGTTCTAATCTTTCCTTTGCGTAGAAGGATGAAGATCGAAAATGAATCAAATGGGCGAAAGCCTATATGAAACCAAACGCATCAAGGCAATCCGAATTAATTTATTAAGGCGTAACGATAAAAGTTGTTTTCCTTTTCTTTTTCTTTTCTTGTTCTTTCTTTTCTCGTCCAAAATTTTGGCTATTGCTTGACCCGTCATACAAGGTTACTCGAAGGACCCGATCCTTAAAAAGACAAAGCAGGCTGCAGCTGTTGATGCTTTGTAGACCCATCTATCCTTATCCTAATGGGCACCATGTAAGTTTCCATGAAGGAGCCAATATGTAAAAATGCATAGGAAATACTCTATAACTTTTAGGGCCTACTTGTTAGCATTAGATTTTATAAGAATTCTTGGTCAAATAAACTATACTGAAGGATTATCAAAGAGTTGAGGTCTTCGTGTGATTAAAGAATAAAATGTTGGGAATTTTATTGTCTTGGCTAATTCATGGGTTGGACAAAATTCTAGGTCCATTTGAGTTGTATTTTTCTATTTCTTTTAGAATGGATTGTAGTTGAGTCGCCGGAAGACTTGGAGTGAAGATTGGAGAGTTTTGGAGCCAAGAAGCCATTTTTCAGGACATATATTTGCTATAACGAAGATGGAGTTCGCTAGAGCGAACCCGGGACAGAGTGTGACATCACTATAGCATGGAGCGAGCTTGGTGTAAGTAGCCTGCGCGGATTCAACTTCTTATATGAGCCAGTTTACAATTTTGATTGAATTATTATTAGAAGTCTCATGCACGTTTTTTGGGCTATTTAAAGGGTGACTCTCTCAACCCTAAGTGACACATAAGAAGTTGCTCTCTCTTGTTCTAAGGTGAGAAAACCCTAAGAGAGATTCATTGTTCTCTAGAGCTATCATTGAGAGATTAGGTTGAGGATTTGTTCTAGAATGTTTGTTGCTTCTACTTCTTCATAGAATATTTGTGCATCTTGGTTCTCAAGGTGTCATTAGAAGATCAAGCATGATGAGCGGTGCGTGGCAAGTAGTCGTGGCAGCAAGGAGTTGTCCAAGAACAACTATAGTCCTTAGGTCGACGTACTGACTGGGAAAAGCGAGTTGTGAGTATATCTTGTAACCATTCAATAGTTATGGTTTTTCTGATTGTGGTTTCTCCCTGGATAGGGTTTCCACATTAAAATTGTGTTTGTCTTCTTGTGGTGTGTGATTGGTAGATCTATTTGCTAGTTTGCTTTGATTTTATTCCATTGCGTTGATTTTTGGGACTAGCATCCATTCTAGAGTAGAGTTCTCGATTGGTATCAAAGTGGGTTGCATTATTTTGTTGTGTTGATCCAAATATTATTGGAATGGAAATCTACTACAAAGGCACTTTAACCAATAAGCCACCTTTGTTGGATGGTACTAATTATTCTTATTGGAAAGCCATAGATCTTAAAGTTTGGAAAACTACTGTAAATGGTTATTCTTTGCCCACTATTACTGCCAATAGGGTAATTAGTCCCAAACCTGAGGAACAGTGGACTAAGGAAGGAGAATTGGGTCCTACTTGCAACTCTAGGGCTTTAAATGTTATTTAAAATGAAGTTAGTATGTCTGAGTTTTGTAGAGTTCCCACTTATACAACTGCAAGAGAAAGCATGGAATATTCTGCAGACTGTCCATAAAGGTACTGACACTATCAAACAGTCGAACTTTAGAAGTTGTATACAGCCTTTGAAACCATTAAGATGGAGGATGGTGAGACATTTAATGAGTTTAATGCAAAGCTGAATGCTATTGTCAATGATGCCTTTTCTTTGGGGGAACCAATCCCTGAAAATAGAATTTTAAAAAAGATTCTAAGATTTCTTCCAAAAAGGTATGATGCAAAGGTTGTGGCCATAGAGTAGAAAAAATTTTGAATACTCTAAAAGTTGATGAGTTGGTTGGCAACCTATAGACTTTCAAAACAAACCTTAGGTCTAATGGGAACTAAAAATCTAAAGGTGTTGTTTTGAAAGCTTCCAAGGAATCATTCAAGAAAAATACAAGTGATTCATATTTAGATTCTGAGGAGATTGACCCCCAAGTTGTTGTACAATTCATGAAGCAATTCATGCTTTTTATGAAGGGGGCGAAAACTAATGTGAAAATCCCTAAAATAACCGGTAATAAGAATTCTTTTAAAGGGATTCAGTGCTACGAGTGTCAAGGATATGGACACGTTGACAGTGACTGTGGTAATAGGAAATCTAAGAAGAATGCTTTGAAGACGACTAGGGAAAAAAAATACTTCTAAGAAGTCTAACACTAGCAAAGGGAAGTTCATTACTCTATTCAAGAAGACCATGAAGATAGTTAAGGTGAATGAGAAAGTGGCTATCAATTGGAAAGCATCTGAGGAGCATAATCCCACCTTAAAGGCTGAACTTGGTGAAGCTCTTGCTAAGGTCCAACAATTAGAGGATGAGGACAACAGAATGGCTGACAAGCTGACTGTAGAATCATAGAAGTGTGACATGCTTGATTATGATATGAAGACTTTAAAAGCAGAGAACGTTGATCGAAATGGAAGGCTCAAGATGGTTCTATCTAAATCAAATACTACTAAAGCTTCATTGAACATGATGAATACTAGATCGAAAAAGCTTGATGACATCATGTGCAGTCAAAAGGCAAAAAGTTGACAAGCATGGCATTGGCTACGCTGACACAGAACTCACATCGAACACTAAAGGTAAAAATTGTCTTGTTAAAAGTTCAAATGATACTCATCCTCTTGTTAATGTTGCACAAAGAGTTGTTAAAATGAAGAATGTGTCACACACATTCAACCCCATTGCAATAAGTTGCGAAACTTGCCAAATCAGACGCAATGAAAAAACAGAAGTTTGCACAGAAGAAGAATGCCAAATCTATTTGGGTCAAGAAAGATGACCTTCCTTCTATTTTGGTACACACCTTACTGAAATGTTTAAATATGCAATTGTGCGTACCGAAGCTTCATTACCCCTGATCTTAATATCAAGCCTCCTTCCCAGTGCTTATTCGAAGATCGTATTGAAGGGGGGTCAAAATTGAGGGGAAACAACTGGATCCAGATTGACAGAAGGTGCATGATATTTGTTTGTCAATTATAGACAAAACGGGGGAGAAGAATGGAGTTAGGGGAGAGTTTCAAGAAAAGACAGTGCAAGATCTACATGTTCGGAAGAAAAAAAAAGTTATGTTGAAAATTCTGTCTTTTTTTTTTTTTTTTTTGGATTTTTGGGTAGATCAAATTTGTATTGTCCTGGAGAGTTTTGTCCGTGAATTGCCAAAGGAGGAGATTGTTAGGAATTTTATTATGTGGGCTAATTCATGGTTTGGACAAAACTCTAGGTCCATTGGAGTTGCATTTTTCTATTTCTTTTAGAATGGACCATGGTTGAGTAGTTTGAAGACATGGAGCGAAGACTGGAGAGGTTTGGACCCAAGAACACATTTTCCGAAACATATATTCGCTATAGTGAAGATGGAGTTCGCTAGAGAGAACCCGGGATAGAGAATGGCATGGTTATCGCTATAGTGAGCTTGGGATAAGTAGCCTGTGTGGATTCAACTTCTAATCTGAGTTAATTTGCAATTCTAATTGAATTATTATTAGAAGTCTCTTATACGTTTTTGGGGCTATTTAAAGGGTGACTCTCTCAACCCTAAGTGACACACAAGAAGTTGCTCTCTCTTTTTCTATCGTGAGAAAACCCTAAGAGAGATTCATTTTTCTTTAGAACTATCATTGAGAGAATGGCTGAAGATTTGCTCTAGAAGGCTTGTTGCTTCTACTTCTTTATAGAAGATTTGTGCATTTTGGTTCTCAAGGTGTTATTGGAGGATTAAGCACAGGGAGCAATGCACGACGAGTAGTCGTAGCAGTGAGGAATTGCCCAAGAACAACTACACTCCTTACGTAGACGTACTGACTGGGAAAAGAGAGCTATGAGTATATCTTGTAACCTTTCACTAGTGATTGGTTTTTCTGATCGTGGTTTTTTCCCTGGATAGGGTTTCCACTTTAAAATTGAGTCTTCCTTCTTGTGGTGTGTAATTGGTAGATCTATTTGCTAGTTTTCTTTGATTTTGTTCCACTGCAATGATTTTTGGAACTAGTGTCCATTCTAGAGCAGATTTTTCATAATATCAGGTGAGGGGTGAGGGAAATATGGTAGCAATGTACATCGGATCCTAACTCTCCTAGAATTTGAATTACTAAGTGATGGATGAGTATTCATTTCCCATTTTCTTTTTAAGCTATTTAAAAAAAAAAAAAAAACGGTTGGTTACTTCATGGTCAATTTTTTATATTCACTTTTGTTCTTCATTTTTTACCACTTATGACAAGAACTCTTATGTATTCTATGCAAACAAACAAGCCCTTAGAGATAAATTATACATTTTTTTTTATCTATAGAACCCACAAAAAGAAAATATATTGAACTATTAAAAGTTGTAGTGAAGAAAGATAAAGTAGCCCAGGAGGCAATAGACTGTTAAAGAAAATGAATTTGCAAATTATAAAGATAAAGAACTGCCTTCAATCAATTCCCAACTAAAAAAATGCAAGTGAGAGATTCATCATACCTACAAGATAATTAAAATGTTCCATGTCTTAAAGTATGAGAAGTTGGTTCCAAAGATGCAGTTTTTTAATCTCATGAAGGCAACAAATACTTTCAGTAAACACAACATCATTGACTCAGGGAGAACAGGGACCATATATAAAGCTGATCTTTGGAACGATTCTCTGTTAGCAATGAAGAGATTTCATGAATCTCATCATTCCGATAGACACTCCATATCCGAAATTACCGCACTGACGACAATAAGGCATTGTAACTTTTCCCCTTTTAGGTTTTTGCATTGCTCGAAGAGCAAATGCATGCCCAATGGAACCTTGTATGATCAGTTGCATCATGCAAAGCCTAAAGTAGAAGTCATGGGTTGGGATAGGATTCTAAGAATCGCTATTGGAGTGGCAAAAGGTACACTACCTCCACCGAAGGGAGAGGGCTCCCACCTGGAGCTCACGAAGGTAATACTCATTTATGGAAACAGCTCTTGCTCTCATAGCAATAGAATGGGGGTCTCATACTTGTTAGTCATGGAAGACCCTTGCTAGTTGGAGATATTTTGTATTGCAATAGTGGGACCCCACCAAAAGGCACTATTCCCTAGGTAAAGGGGAGGAGGAGCAAGGAAGGAGAGAGAGAGATCAACAAGCATCCATTGGAAAGCAAGGCAGAGACTCCCTCAGGAGCTCCCCTTCTTGTACAAGAGGGTGTCTTGACGATAACAAACACCTGCGCTGGGGAGTTATCAACAAGCTCAACGAGCTCTGATTGATCCAACGCCCTAACCTTAGTCCTTTAGTTTCCTAGTTCTCTTTGTAAAATGGGTGCCGGTGATTAGTCTCTAATCAACCGGGAGCTTACTGTTAGCCCAGAATCCCCACTTCTTATATCATTGTATATGTACTGGTTCATTTATTCATCAATGAAGATCTTACCTAGAGGTCCTTCCTTCGGGTTGTGGATGTAGGCATTGACCAACCATGTTAATCATATTGTCGTTTTCATTCCTGCGCTTTACTTTCCATTTTTCTTTCCAAGCAATTTACATTCCAGCATTTACCTCCTTTTAATTTATTTACAACAAGGATGATAAGAGGTGGGTCCCCATTGGTTAGACAGTTTATATTTATTTCTAATGGATATATGTATATATTTGATGAAGGGGCCTACTTACAATAATTGGAAAGTTTAGGATCTTCTTGTAAAATTCAAAGGACCGGAGTGTAATTACATTTATATAGAGGAGTTATTTGCAATTAACCATGGGTTAGGAACTTACATGAGATGTGGGGTCCATATGCTTCAGTTTTAGTCAGGTCTAAGGCATCCCTAGCGATCTCCATGCCTGCCCTAAGTGAGTTATAATCAAAATAGAACTCATAAGAGAACACAAAGTTTAACTCATAAGAAAAAAAGGAGTAAAACTCATAAGAAAAGCAGAAGTAAAACTAGGGCTCGTAAGAGAACTAGGGCTCTTGGACTATTTAAGTCCAAGAGGGGCTGGACCAATACTACTAGTGGACGTCCAGGGTGCTCTCTCTCCTCCTCTCTCTTTTGTGCTCTGTTTTCTCTACTTGAGTGCTTTGAAAAATCCTTTTCAATTGAGATCTCACCATTCTTTTTGAGAAGTTATTTCCCATTGGGTAATAGCATTGAAGACTGCGAGGTTTAGAAGATCGTGTCTGCGAAAGGGTTTTGCAGAATCCAAGATCAAAGTCTTAATTTGAAAACAACAGAGCTCCTAAAGTATAGATATGCGCTTGTTTGTTTGTTGATCTAGTTTATATTTGTTTAGATCCGTCTTTTTCTTTTGATAGATCTAGGATCTTAATACATTAAGATTAGGGTTTGAAATCTTGGCATGTGTTCTATGGCCTTTTGGGTGTTTGTTGAGGTCAACGTCCACCCTCGCTCCTGAGCGGTCATAATTGTGGTCGAGCCCTCGCCCTCACCATAAAACTATTGTTGTGCCGTTTCCTATCACCAATGGGTTTGGTGAATACTCGAACGCAGAGACGGTACTAATAAAATTCATCTCTGTAAATACTCACGCATCCTCGCCATCACAACTAGAGATCAATTGCTGATTGTGTTTGTAGAGAGGGAGATACCTAATCACTGCTCTAACAATGGCTTGGTGGAATTCTTCTTTCACATGTCACTTCTCTATTTATTTTTCTCTATCTATTGGGCAATTATGTAAAGGGCATCGTGATTTCCTTCGTTTACCATAAAAGGGCAAGGCATGGTGGTTTCACTAGCCAATTGTTAGTTTATTAATACATTGGCATGTAAGTCTCAATTTTGAGGAATTTATGTAATTGTATTTCTTTACTTTTGTAAATTCCGGGGGCTAAGCGGACTAAAAAGGATGATGAAGAAGGATGCCCAAAGAGTTTGGAAGTCCACAAGTCCATCTGTTTTAGGTTACGTGGTAGAGAGGACAGGTTATTATGCATTCTTTTTTGTTTTATTTGGCATGTAATGTTTCTCGAAATTTGATCCGTAGACAACAATTACAATAAATGGTCAAATCAATTTTAGATGGTTTCCAAAATGTTTCAAAAGGGATTTAGTCTTGGTGGACCTATGTGATGGGACCTACTGGTAATACTAAACTTTTGACCGAATTTTTTCATTATTTAAAATTAGGCTTGGATCCAATCATTTTGCAAATTATGAGATAATTTGGTTGTCTATCAACTGATACCGTTAGACCATTAAGAAGATATCCAAAATATTAAGTGAGAGCAGGGCATTTAATTATTAGAACCCCACGGTTTTCCACTATAGGTTCATTCTAAGACGGGTGGGTGCCTCGTGCCATCTTAGAATGGTCGTTCCCTGAGGGCATTCATTTGGCCGGTTACTAGATATGGATCTCTTTTGAATAGTGTCAGTGAGATGAGGTTGATGAGCTCACTTTTTTGCTCGCAGGACTACCGGGGTCGACAGATGGGAGAGTTCGTGGGGTTAAACCTTTTCGTGACCGGAGAAAAAGCAAACATTAACTTTTTTGTGTACGGGTATACCGGATTTTCTACTCTACTTGGAATTGACAAGTGGTGGTACGTAAATACACATTCACAAGTAGAAAATAAAATCAACTTTGTTCTAGTTTTCATGGCACATATAATTAAGAAAAGAGACATGGTTTGATTTGAATGCCGTGAAAGGCGATTTTCCATTTGTTTGCCGTGAAATTAAGGCGATGTTTTTGCTGTGACAGGTGGTTTACAATTCTTATAAAGGAGGAAAGACAATAGTTGTAATTTTTATGTCTCTTTAAAAAATACAAAATACAATTAAAAAAGAAAAAGAAAATGGGATCTAACTTCTCAGGAGATTGTGGGGAATCGTTCAAATTGACGGTAGCAAGTTATGTGTGGATTTCACCATCATCTTTCAGATGAGAACAGAGAGCACTTTTGATTCACTTGGCTCGGCTTAAACCTCATATTTTTTAAGGATAAAGACCACGAGAAGGTCCTATGTTCAATAAAAAGCTAAGTAGACGGGCTAAAAAGCCACGTCTAAGCCATGGAGACAGAAGGAGAAGGTAGTCACCTTATAGCGGTGGTCAGTGTAGGACTTCTTCAACAGATGAGAGTTTGTTGTTGGAGCATCGTAGCAACGTTGAAGAGTTTTCTCCTGTGTATTTTTCGAATTCTGTGGATTCGGTTTTCGGTCTTTGAAATGGTGGAGATGGCCTCTTTTTATAGGCTTTTGGTGGCTATGAGGGGAGTTTATATGCTTTAAATGCATTATTGATCCATGATGGGAGGAGTTACAAGTTTTTAATTTGTATTTTTGTAACTCTTTTTTCTTGGCTTTTGATTGGCTATTGGAGAATAATGAGCTTTTAATTGCCTTTAAACTTTATAATGGTAGGAGTTACGTAGTTTAATGCCATGATTACACTTGACATGTAACTCCCATCCCTTGGCTTCTTATTGTGCCATCCAAAATAATGAATAAATGACCACATTAATTTGTCATAAAATGAGTCATTAATTGCATTAAGTGGCCGCCAAAGCATTTGAAGAGTCGCGGGCCGCGCCGCGTCTTTTGGAATTCTTCTCGCGACGTAAGAGGCTTTTGAATAAAAGAAAAAATGACGGTTTTTTATCGCGATGTAAGATATTTGATGGTTATTTTTTAATATTCACATTTATCTCTTCAATTACATTTTTAGAACTATTGTTTGAATGACAGTTTTTTTGTCCTTAACGCAATTTTGGCAGTTTGATTTATGGGCTTTCAAGCGCGCACGCAAACACATTTCTTAATTGACAAAAGGGTTAATGGTTCCAAGTGTCAAATCACAGTCAAAAGAAATCAAATGGTTCATGCATTACGAAAATTTCTAAGATAATAATCTGTTGTGATTGATTACTGCCATTTATTAAGTCTTCATTGAAAGGTAGTATGATGGAGAGATGATTTAACTTGCATACAGTTGTGTCTGCTGACTATTCTCGAGAGGATAAGCCAACAACTTTGTAAGAATTCCCACCTTCTTTAAGTCTTTGACTTATAGTTCCATTGGCTTCGAGGACTTTGTAAGGATGGAAATTTGGAGGTTGAGAATTAAGATGTGTATCATTAACCTCTTCCGCGTCTATAGAAAAGACCATATGAAGATAAAAATTGGAGGTTCAGAATTAAGATATGTATCATGGACTTTCTGATGATGGAACATGAATTTTGATATGATGATGGAACATGAATTTTGATATGAATCATTTGCTTCTCTCGTAAACAAGCAGCCAATTTGCCTCAAATTCAAGCCGATTATGATTTCCTCCACTAGCCAATCCTACCAAAACTTTGAGGCACAAGTGGAGGTAATAGAAATACTTTTTAATACTCCCCCTCAGGTAGAATCTTGTCATCGCACTTTTTGCGAATTGCTCCTTCCAGGTTTTGAACCTTTAATAAGTTAGCTTTAATACCATATTAAATTTTCTTCACTAGCTAATCCTACCAAAACTTCAAGGAACTAGTAGAGGCAAGAGAATACTTTTCAATAGATGGAATGTGGCTTATGTTTCTATGATAGGTATAAGAAATTCTTAAAACAGAGATAGATCACCTTTGTCTTACATAGAAAGTGTGTTCTTAAAAGCGATGCTCAAAACCTCACAAGTTAATGAACTACTGTATCACTTGAAGACGGATCTCAACCCCATTATGTTGTTATCTAGGGACTAAGAACCACGCACTAGAACAAGCACACACAAACACAGGATTTACGTGGTTGACTTTTGGCCTACGTCTATGGGAGAAGACGGGGAAGAGTTTTCCACTATGCAATAAGAAGATGTTACATTATAAAGGCTTTAGCCTTTATTTATAATATCAGCCCCAAAACAGACCCACTCCTAATCCTAGTAGACCAATGACGGTATTTCAAAAAGTTGGACAATTTAAAAGTAAATCTAGCATATTTTAGTAGAAATATTTGTTACTTTTTTTTCCATCTACTTCAGCAACATTCATTAATACAAACAAATTTAAGATATACGGACCACAGAAATGATCAACACTCTCGAGTCAATGGCCAGAAGGAATACCATTACCATCAAGGGATCTAAATTATGACAATTTTTCGTAGAAATTTCATGACTAGCCAAACCAGATAGAGACTGGAAAACGACATGGGGCAAAAGACCCAAGACTAGGACTAAAAAAATGGCATATTTACCATGAGAACCACCACACTTAGTTAACATCTTTTAATTACGATGTAGAACCATTTCAATATGGGTATGTATGATCTATGCTGCTGATCAGAAATATTAACATTTTGAGCAGATCTAGCAGTCGGGAGTTATCCAAGTGCTGTTTTATGTTTTACTTTATCTTATTTGATGGGGCATAGTGTGTTGCTCAAGAACTTGATATGATGGTTTTATTGCTGGTAAGGGTCCTGTTCAATTTTTTTTTTTTTTTGCAAGAAAATCTTCCTTGAAAGAGCTTCACATTCCTAACAGCAAGTCTCTCTCCGCATTGACTATATCTCAACTTTTTATCCAATGCAGTTTCCTGTAAGTTGCTTTGGGGTAGCTCATTCCTGTTCATGTGGCGTATTTTCGTGGAAATGGTGGGTCTGACTTGAAAGCCAATCCATAGCAGTAAACTAGGGCAGACTTCCAATGTTTGTGGGACCCACTTACTTGAGGATGTGTGGATTAGCTATCAATCTTGGAAAAAAGGGATAAGGAGAGGTGTTTTCATTTCAACCACTGATATAGCAGATATTTTTGAGTGTTGACACAGTGGTCGTGGGTCCCATTAGATCAGCGGCCTGGATCACTTGACCTCATTGCTTTCCATATTCGTGCGAGTCCCATCTCCTATGTCACACTAGTCATGGGCCCAAGCCACAAAGCGTGTGGAATTCCTTGGAGTGACTTGGAAAAAATACCAATTGTCCAAGACTCACGGCAAAGTCAGTCTCAAAGGGGAAGACTGGCGTTCCTAGTTAAAAGGGGCACCTTGCACACTAGGCTTCTATAATTCAATCGCCATGCAATGTAAACTAACTGGTTTCTCAAAGTCATTCCAAAAAAGAATTATATAAAGGTGAGTCTATGAAATTCTTCTTCTATATGTCACTTTTATGTTTATTTTCATCTGTTAGATTTTGTTTTTCTAAGTGGGTATGTTTGAATCTTCCTAGAATTCTTCTCTCTATTTTTTTATTGGAGAAGTGCACGTTGCCAATCTTAAAGGGTGTCACATGGGTTTTGTGTAATGGAAGGATCTTTGAAATGTTTCTTTTTTGAAACCTGTTCTGGTTCTTGGCTCGACACAGTGGTAGAACAGGCTCACAGTGTTGAAAGTGTAATTCAGTGTCCGAGAAGAACCAGATAACCGAATGCAAAGATCCTATATCCTTTCAAGTGTCATTACTAATCCCGGGTTGTGGCATTAGAGCATCTCTAAGAGACACTTCAAATTTGGATATGTATTTTTCAAAATAAAAGCTTATATGGCAAAAAAATGCATACGTAAATTTGGCATCTCACTTGGGCAACTCCAAGGCAGATGTCAAATTATTATTTTATTAATTTTTTATTTCAAAATAGGCATCTACTTATATCAACTTCAAATGCATTTACCCTCATCACCATTATTTTATTTAAAAAAAAAAATGCATCTCACTTTAGGGTATGCCAAATGCCAAATTTGACATACCAACAGAACCTTCAAATACCACATGGGATTTTGACCATTCTCTTGGAGGCAAAGTCATATGTCAATTACAACCGTTGGGGGCTGAGTTGGACAAATGAAGCCTTTGTTGGAGATCTATTTTCTTAGACCCCACGAAAGGTCCCGTACAATGGGTAAAATACTCATAAAATCTGATCATTCACCAACCCAATGAACCACTTCAGTCAACCACAAAAATCCAACAAGCACATAAGCCTATTTAGGTATCCTATAAACCTTACCGCGGCATATGCAAGAAATTCTAAATCTAAATGTTTGTAAAGGTTGTGATATAATCACAACTGATGATTGTACCTCAAGAAAGAACACTATTTTTATTAAGATGTTAATAGCATAGATAATGCAGTCCATGTTGCATCAATCTCTTTTGACATCCCGTAGGAAAATCAATTCTGCCAGTTAGAATTAAAGACAGGCCCCAATTTAAATGCATGTGTGTTTAACGTGTTCTACTCAAGTTAAAAGCCTCACCTTGGCTTGCACACAAGGACTCTGTAATTCAGATGCCATGCGACAGAGACTTGTACAAACGATTTGTAACTCAAAATCTTTCCCAGAAGAATACATTGAGGTGAGTCTGTGAAATTCTTCTCTTAATTTATTTTTGTCTTTTCTTTTTTAGGTGGCTATGTTTGAATCAACCTTGAATTCTTCTCTCTCGATCTTCTTCTTTTACTAGAAAAATTGAGGTTGTTAATCCCGGAGGGTCACTTGGAATTTGTTGGGGAAAGTATCTTCACACCATTGTTCAGTGCTCGAGAACCCACAAACCAACTACAAAGATCCTATAACCTGCCTGATTTTCTTAATAGAGGACATGAGAAACAGAGTAGTACTATTTCTCCTTCATACCTTGTCGTGGTTGTTCCTGAGTAGTGATCCATGTCATGGTGTGGAAAGTGACCTTCAATGCTTAAAAACCCTGAGGACCCAACTTCAGGATCCTAACAAGTACTTAGACTCATGGGATCTTAACAACAAAAGTGCTGCTGAAGGGTTCATCTGTAAATTCAGTGGCATCGAATGCTGGCACCCTGATGAAAGCAAGGTCCTAAATATACGCCTCTCAGACATGGGACTCCGAGGCCAATTCCCATCAGGTCTCAAGAACTGCACTAGCATGACAGGATTGAATCTATCCAACAATGATCTATCCGGACCCCTCCCGGGAAACATCGATGAAATCATGCCATTTCTTGTGACACTTGACCTCTCTTCAAACAATTTCTCTGGCAATCTTCCATTAGCCCTTGGCAATATTACCTATCTGAATATCCTTAATCTTCAACACAATCAATTCAGAGGTCAGATTCCGTATCAAATTGGACGGCTCGGTCGGCTAAGTACATTTAACGTAGCAGACAACCCTTTGTCAGGGCCGATTCCTACTTTCGCAAACAAAACCTTTGCGGCTGAAAATTTTGCAAATACTCGTCTTTGCGGGAAACCTCTGGACGATTGTGTGGGACCTCCCAAAAAGTCTCATACTGGGGTCATCATCGGTGCAGCAGTAGGTGGGATAATATTTGCAATCATAGTCGTAGTTGTTTTGTGCTCTGCTCTACGAACAGGAGAAAAGGTGGACGAAGAGGAGAATGTTGAAGGAAACGAATGGGCAAAGAGTATTAAAGGAACCAAAGGCATCAGGGTAAGCTGATTTCACTTTAATTACGAGTAAATAACTAAAAAATCAAGTGCCTCATTTTCTTTATAAAAAAAATCCCACGATATCATAGGATAATTCCATTTTTTTATGATTTTGTCTATATCATGAGGCACAATATCATGGGATTTTTACTTTAAGATGCATAAACAAACAGTAAGGAAAACTATTTTTTGTCTCTCATCATTGATTGATTTATGAGAAAAGAATCATACACTGGTGATCATTCACTGAGAGCTAGAAAACAAGTAAATTTTTTCCACCGAGTCCTTCTAAAATCCCACGATATCATAGGATAATTTCATGATATCGAGTGATTTATCATTATTCTAAAAATAATACTGAGTGTAAATAGCAAGAAAACTGAATTTTATCTTTCTCCATATATTGATTTAAGAGAAAAGAATCACACGCTTGCTAATCATTCACTAAGAGTTAGAAATCTGTAAACTTTTTTCTACAAATTATTCTAAAAAAACCCCATGATATCTTCCTTTTTTTTTTTTAATATTGATTCAATGATATTGTGGGTTTTTAGAAGAATCTAGAAAAAAAAATTACTTATTCTCTATAGTTAATTATTACCGACTATACAAGTCTTTTCCCAGAAATCAATAAATGGCGAAAGATGAAATTCATTGTTCTTATAGTTTTCTTTTGAATTTTTTAATTGAAGATCCCATAATATCGTGACTCATAATATCATGCGATTTGAGCAAAATCATTGAAAGAAGTTTTAGACTGAAGTCAACGGACTCTACTGTCATTTTGGGAGTTATATCATTATCTTATACAACCCTAGTTTAAGAGGAATTCATTCTTAAAAGTACCTCATAGTAGTAGTAGTAGTAATAATAATACTAACAAGTTATTTAAAATGTCCCAGGTTTCAATATTTGAGAAGTTGGTGCCAAAGATGAGGCTGTTCAATCTCATTAAGGCGACAAACAATTTCAGTAAGAACAACATCATCGACATAGGAAGAACAGGCACGACATATAAAGCAAATCTTTCAGATGGTTCTCTTTTAGCAGTGAAGAGACTACAAGAAACTCATCATTCTGATAAACACTTCGCATATGAGATAACCGCACTGGCGAGCATAAGGCATTGCAACTTGGTTCCCCTTTTGGGATTTTGCATCGCTCGAAGAGAGAGGCTTTTGATATATAAATACATGCCCAAAGGAACACTGTATGATCAGCTACATCATGTAAATTCTGAAGTAAAAGTCTTGGACTGGGCTAAGAGGCTAAGAATTGGCATTGGAGTGGCAAGAGGCCTGGCGTGGCTTCACCATCATTGCAATCCTTGCATAATTCATCGCGGCATAAGCTCCAAATGCATCCTACTGGATGAAGATTACGAGCCCAAAATATCTGACTTTGGATTTGCAAGGTTTTTGAATCCAGAGAACTCCCATCTGACTGTCTCCTTGGATGGAAATGCTGATGGTTCTACCTACATTGCACCCGAGTACAAACACAGATTGGTGGCCACTCCAAAGGGTGATGTATACTGCTTTGGTATGGTTCTACTTGAACTTATCTCTGGAAAAAAACCTGCTGAAGTGGTTAATGCAGTGCAAAATGTCGAGGACAATACCGTAGAATGGATTACATATCTTTTCAACATGTACGCCAAAGATAGTTCTTTGGTTGGAAGGCTGTGTGATGGTGAGATAATCAAGTTTCTAAAAGCTGCCTTTGCTTGTGTTGTGTCTTGTCCAGGAAACAGGCCTACAATGTTGGAAGTATATCAGCTTTTGAGAGCTATTGGTGCAAGATATGGTTTTATAGATGAAGATGAAGGACTTATGCAATTAGAAAACATCAATATAACATCTATTGCATGAATTGACTTAATGGAGCACAAAAAATGGAGTAAAGAAGCAATGTTGTAATCATCATTAAAAAGTAACTCCCTTCGCAGTTGTTCGTAGTTTATTATTAACAGTTATGTATTTCTTTAATGGTTTTTATTGTATTTACTTACTAAGTTTCTCTCAGAAAAATATCACATTTAGAGGTTTTGATAAATTGACTCACTTCTCATAGACTGACGGAAGCATAGAAGTGATCCCACTTCTAATGGGATTTAGGGCTAGCCCTCTATGTCACTTACTTGAGGACATGGTCCTTAGCATTTTGGCTTTTAAAACCACCACCATGTCTTCATGAAATGATTGTGCTCGTATAATTGGTTTACTAAATAGGGACTAGGGGTGTATACGGATCAGATTGGTGCGGATTTGGCTAAATCCGTCACCAATCTGTTACCTACGGATTGATGGATCTGGAACCCATCACCATTCCGTGGCTGCTAAAAACTGATCTGATCCGATCCGTGGAGGACTGGATTGATCGGTTTAATCCGTTTAATCTAATGTTAAAAAGAATTTGAAGAGCATGCTCTCAAGGCTAGGGTGAAATTTGGTCTAGGGTTTCATTTGTTATACTTATATATATATATATAAAAGTGAATTACATTTTGACCCCTAAAGTTTTTTCTTCTTTTATATTTAGACCTATTAATTTATATTTAAACCCCTTGAGTTTTTTTTACTTATATTTTAATGTCAACGGATCGGATCGGATTGAATCCTCAAATTGAGGGTGAAATCCGCCACTGATCCGTTGCTAACGGATTACAAGATTTTCAATCCGTCACCAATTCGTTTACCTTCAGTTCAGTTAAAAATACGCATATCGGATCTGATCGATTTTACGGAACGACGGATTTTTTGTGCACCCCTAATTGGGACCTTACTTTAAGATTATATTTACTGAATACCTCAAATCACGTTATTGAACCTGGACTAGGTGGAGGTTGAAGTCATTGGACACATTTGTTAATAAATACTACATCTGATGATTCGCAACCTCCAATTTATATCCTCACTAAGTCGTCCACGCTAATGGAATTGTTATTTAATATTAGGAACACAAGAAACTTACCAATGGGATGAGAACTAGCATATAATTATAGGAGAAACCACAACAAGATTATTGACTTTGCAAAACAACTATTTTTTTGGATTTTCAAATCAAGTGTTTCCCATATCGGCTACATTGGAACTTGGTTATCAATTTTCCTTACAAGTCAAAGTCAACAATTCAACCAAACCAACTTGGTTTTCTGCTTTTATCTCACAAACCTCCTTTCTCTGGTCCTAACATCCCCTTCAATCTTGAGGGAATGTGGATCTCTCATCCCTATTTCCTCCAAATAGTTACCTTAACTGAATCAAGCCTTGTGTGGTAATCCGTAATTTGCTCTTGCTAAAAAATTAAGAAGACCCAAATCTTGTCTTGAGGCCTGGAATAAAGAGACTTTTGGCCTCCTCAGAGTTAACATTGCCACAGCCGAGAAGCTGCTTCTCAAAGCTCAACGGAATTGGCTATAATTCCAATCTTTTCTCATAGCTAACTTAAGCTAAGTTGTCCTTACATAATTGGCACCAAGCTGAACAAATCTATTGGAAGAAAAAATCCAAGGTTAAATGGCTCCGTGAAGACGATAGGAACATAAAGTTCTTTCACATTACAGCTAAAGCAAGGGGGAATCTCAACAGAACTGAAAATCAAGGAACATTCTAAAATCCATGAAGAGGCTGTGAACTTCTTTTCAAACCTTTATAGGCAGCATCCTTCAACTCCAAACTAAGATTTGTTCAAGGTTCCTGGCCCTTCAGTCTCTCCTCGGCAGAATGCTTATCTAGTTGTTGTGCCTTCTAGCATTGAGATTAAAGATGTTGTTTTATCTTTGAAGAAATCTAGATCCCCGGGGCCCGATGGTTTTATAGATGTGCTCTTTATTCAATTTGGCCAATTGTTGGCTACGATGTTATCCAGGCCTTCAAGTACTTCTTCAATGCAGGCCGACTCATAAGATCTTAGAACTCCTCCTTAATTTGGTCCCCGAAAACCATCACCCAATCTCCTTCTCTGATTTCCGCCCCATTAGGCTCTTGAGCTTTTCTTACAAAATTTTAACCAAAATTATATCCAAGAGACTCTCAACCATTATGCCATCTCTCATCTCTATCCACCATCATTCGGCATTAACACATGAACTCTTCCAAAAAAATCAATGCCAAAATAAATAAATAAAAGTTATTTTTTCATGAAACTTGACATCACTCTAGAATTTTGATGAATTACAGTGGTTTTTTCTTTTCAAAGCTCATGAGTTTTTTAACTACTCCGAAGATTGGATTTGTCTTATTAAGGAATTGATTACCACCTCCAGAGGATCATTTCTTAATCTCAATGTCCAAGAGCTTCATAAGCAAAAGAAAGTCCAGCCTGTCGATGACCCGCTCTGTTTGCTAGAGCCTCATACAGATCAATTCTCCTCCAAAATTATCAACTTGTTGCTGGTCAAATTTTCAACCTCTCTAAAAGCCTTTTTTTTATATTGACAAGTGCAACCATAGGGGAAAAAACGTTCTATTGCCGCTAGGTTGGGAATTCCAATTTCTTCTCCCCCATTCACCTATCTTAGAGTTCCATTATTTTTTGCAAGCCCTAAAGTTTCTTATCACGATAGAAGTGAAACAAACTTGCTGGAGGGCACACTTCCTATCTTTTGTTGGAAGGTTGATTATAGTAAAGCATGTTTTGTCTTATGTTCCCATTCACATCTCTCTCACTCTCTCCATCCCCTTCCGTAAAAAAGTTTGTCTCGCCATAGAAAAGATAATGAGGAACTTCTTATGGTCTGGAAGCCTTTCTCACACCAAAAGAAGCACAATCCGTTGAGAGGTTCCCTGTGTGACACCCCAATTTTCAAATACTAAGATTACCGCAAAGGTACCCGAATTTTGATTGCTAGCTACTTCCTGAATAAGACAGGAACTTCCAAGATCATAGGTCCGCAGTGAGGTCATATTTAAAACTTTTCCATCAATATAAACAATAGTAGTTAAGTGTAGAAGCGAATATAGAATAGCGGAAGCAAACCATAAAATCTCATGGTACCATGAACCATGTATCAAATAACAGTTGGGAATAGTCTAAGCTAATCTCAAAGTAAAGAATAAGGTGAGTTTATTCAATCTAGAGATATAGAGCCCTATCCTCACATGAATGACTATCAAATCCCTAAAATAAAAGTCGCTCAACCCTCTATAGGCTCTCCATCATCAGGCACCGCCACAGTGTCACCCGGACCCCACTCGTACTAGTTAGCAAGTGACGCCTCATGGAACACCTTGCCCTCGAGGGCAATGGTGTCGGTGTCCAAACATAAGCACCAAATAATAGGTCAGATCCAAAAGGACCTGGCAACACAGTATAATAATAACATAGATGCATCAAAATGGAAAGAAGACATTGATAGGATCAATAGAGTAACAAAGGTAACATGCTAGGCAAATCATGCAATCATAGGCAACAAGAATCAACATAAACGAATAAGCTAAACCATCCATCTAATCAATATAGCACATCCACACAGGCTTGTACCGTGGGACATTATGACGCTGCCCAACCGTACTACCATCGAGTTGCGGTGGGGAAATGCACGGAATCATAGCCTAACCGTATGGTATTACCGGAGTTTGTTGGTTGAATAATGGTATTATGCAGTGTTGTGTGATACCCCAATGGCATATGTCCACCTTATTTAACTCATCATGATGGCCTTACACATAAGATAGCTCCTGCCAAGGGGGATCAGTACCAAGGTTAAGCTCATATCAATGAGCGGATGCTTAAGCTGACTCTAAGGAACCACATAATCAGGTCATTTGACTGGCTAGGCTACTCTTGTGTGAGCAAGGTTTCACATGTCCATACAAGGTCCAGTATTCTAGTTCAATCATATTCTAATTATATCTCTCATATAGTCCTTCATAGTATCCATGTCCATATCCATATCCTTACTCATTTTCATAAAAAAAATAATCATGATTACATTCATATCAGGTGATTACATTCATATCAGGTGCCTAATCATACATACAATCCATCTACTCCGTGGTCATCACATCCATCCTTTCCTTAGGGCATAGGATAGCATGCCTAGCCACAAACACGGGTCAAGTGCTCTTCGTTCATAGTCAAGGTCACCTCTAGGTCAACCCTAGGTAAAGGTCCTCCATTTCATTTATTAAATAGGTTTGACAATGATATAACAGTAGCAAGAGATAAAGAAAAGAACATATAATCTTGTGACAATAGAAATCAATCGATGGAAGATAGTGATAAGTAGTCCAACCTAGATCCATGCCCCCTTTCAGGTCCACGGCCCCCCTTCAACCATTTCAATCATTAAAGACAGTCCCAGATGCTTAGAGTGTGCATTTGGTGCTTTGAAGTTATTGGACATCTAAGACTGTTTTTAAGGACCGAACCAGATTTCATTTCATAGCCCAAGACCCTACTTTGGGTGGCCTCATGGGTCAAGGTTAAGCCCAACCCTTTATTCGTGTTTGGCACATCAATAGTGGTCCACATGGAAGGTTAATGGGGCCCAAGAATAGCTACATACAAAGGGGAGGCAATTTTGGAAAATTCTGCTCTCAAAAGAACCCAGGTTGGCGAACATGCAGCAAGGATGCCCACTCGAGCGAGCGCACACTCTGAAATTCCCACTCATCTCCAGAAAATCTGTTCACTCCAGCGAACAACGGAAATTGGGTTTCCTATAGTGCTTCCCCGCTCCAGTGGCCAAAAGCTCGCTCGAGCAGAAGTTCCAGAATTCTGCTTCCCGATTCTAGCTTCTATTCCCTTTTCAAAGCACATCAATTCCGGTCCAATCATCACAAAATCAACTCCAAACCATAGAACTCCATCATCTACCACCAATCCATCATCCATTCGACCATTGATCTTTCAAATGGGAGATCCCATCCATCAATGGCCAATCCAACCATAACCAGAGCTTAGAAAGGTAGATCTACCCATTAAAACATCCATACAATAGAAACTGATAGAATTCAAAAGGGAAAAGCATGCATTCTATGCTAAAAGGTATATTGCACTTGCCTTTGGTCTAAATCAAAGTTTTCTTTCTTGATCTTCAAGATCCAAGTTCTAATTCTCCAACTCAAGTCTGTAATCTTTCCAATTCCCCAAAACAGTCC
This sequence comes from Umbellularia californica, assembly GCA_028538565.1. Classification (NCBI taxonomy): domain Eukaryota; kingdom Viridiplantae; phylum Streptophyta; class Magnoliopsida; order Laurales; family Lauraceae; genus Umbellularia; species Umbellularia californica. The sequence goes on from JAPQWN010000009.1 coordinate 46,383,944, forward strand.
CCAAAATTCAAATCTACGAAGATCTACAATTCCTACACTCAAATCGCAAGGAAGAATTGCATAAGAGAAGGAAATTCTAAGGAAAGAAAAAGATCTATCAGGAATTTGAGCTAAGGATTCGAGTTAAAATGTCTTATGCTTGCCAATGCAGTTATCTCGCATATGAAGTGTATATCAAAATGGTGAGATTCCTATTCTCTTTACTGCTAACAGAGAACCATCTGAAAGAATTGCTTTATATGTGGTGCATGTTCTCCTTGAGTCGATGGTGTTACTTTTACTGAAATTGTTTGTTGCGTTCATGAAATTGAACAACCTCATTCTTGGAATAGACTTCTCAAACATAGAAATATGAGATTTGCAATGCTAACACATTAGTCTCTTTTACTTGAAAAAGGAAAGATCGATCGATCATAGCGAGAGACTATTGCAAATTACAAACAAACAAAATGAAGGAAGTCCACATCTACATGTTCAACTTAATACATTATTCTCTTTTATAATGGTGGGACTGCATTATATAGCCTTGTATTCTAATTTCTAAAGGTGAGGATCACATTGAGGTTTCTAAAGGTAGGCTCATGTCCACAATCACAAAAGAGGTGGCTGCACTTCTTAAGAGATTTTTTCAAGAATCGTTAGTATAGCCAAGAATTTGAGGAATTTTTATTCTGAGAAATTCAAGAATCCTAAATTTCTTGTCAAAAATAATACCATTGAAATCCATACAATGCCAATTTCTAGAATTTCAAGCATGGAATCCTTTCAATTGCACAAACAAGTCCTGATTATTTTCTAATTCTAATTAAAGAATAAGAACAACCTCTTATCTCAGTGGTAAGAGGCGTTAGTTGTTATCTGAACCTGGGCATGCCACCTTCCCTCACCCAGGGCTATCTTACCTCACCCAAGGCCTATTTCCCTCACCCGATGGCTCCCTCATCTCACCCAAGGGCTCCCTCCCTTACCCGAGGACTAGAGTCCCGGCCCATAAGTTATGTACCAGAAAAAATTTAAATAAGGAAATATTTAAAAAAAAAAATTGTAAACAAAGAATTGCAACAAGTACTCCCATAAGCATGTCATTTCAGAGATGGCGTCTTTGGTAAGCACGAGATGTCCTAACATGGTTGCATTTTGGGGTTCTTGCATTGGTAAAATGGAGAGGCTTTTTATTTAAAAGTACATACCTGCCCAATGGAACTATGCATGATCACTAGCATCAGGTATAAATGTGACACTTGTATAAATTGATCCTCAATGGACAGGCTAGTGATCATCTTGCATGGCTCCTACACCTTAATTAATTGCAATCCTTACATAAATTGATGGAAAACATAAGCTGCAAAACAATCCTACTTTGGGAGGATAATTACGAACCTAAACCAAAATGGATCTGCTTGAAAATTGGGATGGATATAGGCCTGGTTCAATCTATATCTGATTACTCTAATATACAAAATAAGTGATGAGGTACCAATATAATTTGGTTTGAACCTAGAGAGCACGTTTGTGTGGCTGATTTTCTGTAGAATAAGTGAGGATAAAAGAAGCGTTTTTCCGCTCTGCAGTAAAATTAATATTTGATGCAACTGCTTTTCAACGAGGGAAAGTGAATAACTAACATAAATTCTTCCCGATTCATAGAAAAGCTTTTGTCATGAGGGTGCCCAAATTTTTATTTTTATTTTTTTCCATGATAGAGGAAAAAGTCTCGTTGACCCTTCTAGATGGCATGCGCGTCGAAAGTCCTAAAACATAAATACTGAACCAGTCCTTAGTAGCGTTGAAAATAATTCCAATATGGCAGTTCGTTGGAGTAATCCCATTGTGGTCCTGGGTTTTAATGCCGGGATCACTCGACCATCTTCCTTTCTACATGCATCAGATGGTTGTGGGAAAAGAAAAGGTGTAACTGAATCTCACAGGAGAAGACTTACGTAGTTCTGCTTAAGTTAAATGGTTCACTTCAGACAGAGACGAGGTACAAACAAATTGGTTTCTCAAAACCAGTCCAATTTCCAAGTGGAAAAACAAATACATGTGAGACTTTGAAATTCTTGTTTTACATGTCACTTATATTGTAATCGGTATTTTTTGTTTTTCCCGAGTGGGTATGTTTGATTCTGCTTAGAATTCTATTATTTTAAGAGAGAAGTGCAGGTTGGTAATCTTGGATGGTGACTTAGATTCTTTTTGCAATGAGAGGATATTTGAAATGATGGGAGGTTGTTTTTTCTTCTTGAAACCTTGTTCTTGTTCTTTGCTTGATTTTGGTAGAACTGGCGAATAGTGTTGAAAGTGTCATTCGGTGCTTGAGAAGCAGAGAACCAAATCCAAGGATCTTAAATCTTGCCTAGTGTTATTACTCATCAGGGGACTACAATGAGGTCTTGCACAAGCATGAACATGAGAAACAGAGTATTTCTAACATTGGAGGAAGATGTATTCACATTGGAGAAGATCCACTATAGAAACACATACAAAGAAGCAGGCCCATCTCTCAAGGCCTATGACTAAGAGGCCCAAAGCTTAAAACCCACACGTGGGATCACTTAGATTTGGTCAAACATTGTGTAGTTGTATGATATCAATCACTCTTATATTATTTCCTTTCTTACTCATATACACATGTAATTTGGATCAATCATAGGTTGTAATCAGCAATACTTTGTGTATATAAGTAAGAAAGGAAAGAATATAAGAGTGATTGATATCATACAACTACACAATGTTTGACCAAATCTAAGTGATCCCACGTGTGGGTTTTAAGCTTTGGGCCTCTTGGTCATGGACCTTGAGAGATGGGCTTGCTTCTTTGTATGTGTTTCTACATCCACACCAGCCAAAATCCTGCAGACATGCTGACCAAAGTGGTCACAATGGAGAAAATAAAGATATGTTCAATTTCTTCACTTGCTCTTCAATCTATGAAGATTAGGAGAAAAATCACACCAGGTTTCTTATGGAAAAAGTTGTTTGAAAGAGATCACATGTACGTGGAATCGAGTTATGATCATTAGTTTCCAAGTGGAGGGCTGTTATGTGTGGATCCTGAAACATGTAAGGTTATTTTTGTAATATTACCTTGCGCTATTATATAACCTTAGTATAGCCACCAGAGATCTGGCATCTTGTATTCTCATCTTTTGCCTTTGAGCATAGTGGACTCGGTGCAATCCGTAGATGTACCTCAAGATAGAGGGAGCCACGTAAGTCTGTATGTCTTCTTCGTGTGGTTTGATTGAATCTTTTATTCTTTGTTTCCTAACAACTGGTATCAGAGCCTTAGGTTCAAGTGGGAGCCATGGCAGAAGAAGGAAAGTTAAAGATCGAGAGGTTTGACAGAACAAACTTCGCTTTTTGGAAGATGCAAATAGAGGATTATCTCTATCACTAGATACCTTGATGGCCATCTTTGAAAACTCTACTCAATGGACATAAGTCAGTAACTATCCTTTTATTGTTTTCAATTACATGATCTTAGAATTATTTATATGATGATCATGTGCGTTTGGCATCCGACCATTCAGATGTTTCCATGTTTCCACGAGATGAGGATACGATAAGCAATCCCAAAATCTTAACTTGCTGGCATTATAAAGTTGGAATAATAATTTGTTTTCCTTAAGAAACAACTTGCTTACACAATTCTTTCTTACTTATCTCTTATCTACTGCCTTTTAAACAAGGAAAATTCTCAAAAACTCCCTTATCTCAAAAGGGGAGTTTCTTCCCCTATATAACAGCCAATGATTTGTTAGTATTTTAAGAGATCCACCTTTGTAGAAGAATATTTAAGAGAGAAAATCGGATATGTGTAGCACTGATGATACGTGTCACACTTTCATTGACCAAAAGAGGGGGGGGGGGGTGGGGTGGGGGGGGGGGGGGGGGGTGTTTAGAAAAACGCCTGGGGAGTTTTATAGCGTAACTCAGCAACTATGCCATTTAAAGACTCGATCCAAATCTTCTCAAGGTAGGGCCCATGTTCACAATCTCAAAGAAGTCGGTCCTACTTTGTCGTTCTTGAAGGTGGGTCACATAGTCACAACCACAAAAGGTATGCCCATATTATAGCTTCTATAATGGTGGGACCTCATTATAAAGCCCTATATTCTAATTTCCAAAGGTGAGCATCACAATGAGATTTCTAAAGGTGGGCTCGTGTCCACAATCACAAAGAGGTGGCTCCACTTTTTAAGAGATTTTTCAAGAGTCGTTAGGATAGCCGAGAATTTGAGGAATTTTTATTATGAGAAATTCAAGAATCCTTATTTTTTTTTAGCAAAAATAATACCATTGAAATCAATACAATGCCAATTTCTAAATTGCATCTAGAATTTCAAGCATGGAGTCCTTTTAGTTGCACAAACAAGTCCAAATCATTCTATAATTGTAAATAAGGAATAAGAGTATCTCAGTGGTAAGAGGCGTCAGTTCTCACCTAAACCTGGGCATGCCACCTTCTCACTCGAGGGCTATCTTACCTCACTCAAGGTCTGTTTCCATCACCCGATGGCTTCCTTATCTCACCCAAGGGCTCCCTCCCTCACCCGTGTCCTAGGGTCCCGGCTCGTAACCTATGTACCGGAAAAAAAAACGTAAATAAGGAACTAGTTACCAAAAAAAAAAAAAAAATTGTAAACAAAGAACTGCCTAGTGTTATTACTCATCAGGGGACTACAATGGCGTCCTGCACGAGTGTGAACATGAGAAAAAAAAGTACTTTTGCTTCTTCTTCACAACTTTTTATGGAGTTGAAAGTGACATTCGATGCTTAGAAACCTTGAAGTCCCAACTCATAGATCCTGAATATACACACGTTGGTGGCATCTCTGAAGGGTGATGTTTACAGCTTTGGGAATTTGCTTCTTGAGCTAATTACTGGCAAAAAACCAATTCAAGAGGCAAATCCTTCAAACAACTTCAAGCAGAATCTAGTGGATTGGATTGTTCATCTTACAATTAAATCTCTTCTTTTAAATGCCCTGTATAGGTCTCTCACTTGCATAAGTTGTGTAAAAATTTACGAGTATTGGCTAATTCATTGGGAATTGGACAAAACCGGTTTTTATATGATGTGTAATTTTTGTAGAATGGACTGCCAAGACTTTCAAACATTTCCAAGAAGAATTTGAAGATTGATGTGGTCGCTCGAGCGCTCACAGAAGCTCCATCGCTCAAGCCATTTCTTTGGCCGCTCGAGCTATGAAACATGTGGCTCAAATTCTGGAGACAGAACCTCATCCGCTCAAGCAGACCCCCCTGGCCGCTCGAGTGGACATGTGCGTGAAGGTGGAAATATTTCTGAAAATCACTTCCTATTTTCTCTCATGATGCTAAGTTGAACCCCAGTTGTATTACAACTCTTGAGGAACAAACCTAAGCTTATATATAGCCATTCTCTCTTTATTTAAAGCACTTATCTTCAATACAAAACCCTAGAGAAGATATATGAGAGATCCATCATCACCCAAGGCTTTTAGTTGTCGTGCCGAAGATCAAGCTTTGGTTTCTTGTTCCATCTACTCTTCTGAAGTAGAGACAACTTGGAAGCGGCTTTAAGGTGGTTGTTTCAAGCACGGTGAAGATCACCCAAGGCTTCTAGTTATATATAGCCATTCTCTCTTTATTTAAAACACTTATCTTCAATACAAAATCCTAGAGAAGATATATGAGAGATCCATCATCACCCAAGGCTTCTAGTTGTCGTGTCGAAGACCAAGCTTTGGTTTCTTGTTCCATCTACTCTTCTGAAGTAGAGACAACTTGGAGGCGGCTTTAAGGTGGTTGTTTCAAGCACGGTGAAGGTGTACGGCGAACAGTCGGCAAGATAACAAGGTTCTTAGGTTGAGTTGAAACTGGGAAAGGATTGTGAGTTCTTTCTTGTAACTTTCATTTTATTTGAGTGCTTGGTTGTCTGTTGGCCTAGACGATAACGCCCGTGGTTTTTTCCCGAGTAGGGTTTTTCACGTATACATCGTGCGTCATTGTCTCTTTGTAGTTGATTGCTTTTAGTCTGAATTAGGGTTAATTTCTAGATTAATCATTTGTTTTGGAAATCTGTTAGGATTATTGTTATTGGGATTTATGCCTGTGTTAAGTCCGGTTTTTCAAGTTGCGAGGATGAACTCCTTGAATTTCTTAAAATTGCAAGTGCTTGTGCGGCATCTCTTCTTGAGGAAAGGCCTACAATGCTCCATGTATACCAGTGTATTAGGGAGATTGGCAACACATATGGCTTCTCAACTGATGATGAAATACAAATGCAACCTAACGACATACATCAACAACCATGCCAGTGCCTCAGCTGAGCAAAATGAGTCACATGAAATTTGTGAAATGTATGAATAAGAGAAGATATAGCTGTTCTACCTATAAAACTTGCTTAGCACTTTGGCTATCATTTTTGTATATTAATAATATATAACTGTTTCGTGTAAGCTTTTAGTAAAAATGCATGTCCCTTTGCATCGTAATCAATCAGACCTTTTGGTCGAATGTTGGTTCTCTTGGCAGAGCCTCATTCCTTGCAATTTTTTTACTTCTACTTCGTACCTAAAAAATATGCAATGACTAATTTTAACTTCAACCTAAACTTTAGAATAACGGTTAGCCCCTGTTGGTTGGATATCTCATTTTTCACCCAAAGGCCCAGGGTTCTCTAATGAACCATAGTCCCCTTGCTGTGTACTTAGAAAAAAAAAAAAGAAGCATTATTTTTCTCAATTGATAACCTGATCTCCATTAAGATGAGAAACCAATACCACAACAAAAAAAAATTATGTTAGAATTAAGTTTATTTTAAAAAGTTGCACAGTTTAAAAGTAAATCTAACATATTTTAGTAGAAATATTTGTTACTTTTTTTTCCATCTACTTCAGCAACATTCATTAATACAAACAAATTTAAGATACGGACCACAGAAATGATCAATACTCTCGAGTCAATGATTAAAAGGAATACCATTACCATCAAGAGATCTGAGTTATGATAGTGTTTCGTAGAAATTTCATCACTAGCCAAACCAGATAGAGACTGGAAAACGACATAGAGCACAAGACTTTGACCCAAGACTAAGACTGAAAAAATGGCATATTTACCATGACTACCACCACACTTTGTTAACATCTTTTAAATATGATGTAGAATCATTTCAATGGGTATATATGATGTATGCTGCTGATCAGAAAGTTTAACATTTTGACCAGATCTAGCAGTCAGGAGTCATCCAAATGCTTTTTTTTTTTTTTTTCAATGATGGGCAGAGTGTTTGTTGCCCCAGAACTTGATATGATGGTTTTATTGCTGATGAGGGTCCTGTTCAACTTTTTTTTTTTTTCAAGAAAATCTTCATTCAAAGAACTTCACATTCCTAACAGTAGTGTCTCTTCGCATGGACTATATCTCAACTTTTTATCCAATGCAGTTTCCTGTAAGTTGCTTTGGGTAGCTCATTCCATTTCATGTGGCCTACTTTCGTGGAAATGGCCAGTTTGACTTGAGAGCCAATCCATAGCAGTAAACTAGGGAAAACTTCCAATGCTTGTGGGGCCCAATGACATGAGGATGTGTGGATTAGACTAGCTATCAATCTTGCAAAAAAGGGATAAGGAGAGAGGTGTTTTTATTTCAACCACTGAATTGCTGGCTTACATAAAATGCCTAAGAATAAGATCTCCTTTTATCTCGAAATCCTCTCTTCCCTAAACTGATAGGTAAGCATAAGTAATAAAGTCGGGAAGAACTCAACGTTTGGCCGCTGTAAAATCAGCTATTTACCTATAGATTTCTCTTTTCATTAAAATACACTAGCATACTAACCCGTGCTCATCACGGATATGAGCAATATTTCAATCTAAATATTCATACATTAAAAAAGACACATAGTTTTTAGAAAGAAAAAAAGAAGTTATGAGTACTTGTTTATATAATCCAATTGCTAGTGGCGTAGAAATGAAATAAGAGAATTGGAGTTGAAAGAGAATGAGAATTGAAGTAGAAAGGGGATGACTATGATAGAATTTGGATAAAGACAGAGCCTTTGTATAAGAAGAAAGCAAAAGAAGAAGAAAAATAGAGAGTAGATAAGTGATTTTGATCAATCAATAAAGTAGCTAGTTGAATGAGATATGAGGGGGGAGAGAGAACACGCAATATTTAAAAAACAAAAAAATAATGTAACTTCCGGTCAAAATTAAAACTATCAGTCAAAATGAAAAACGAAACCCTTCTCTTTAATATATTATAATAGGAATTGAATACTTATGGTAGTTAAAAATGAATATCTAAGATAAATTTTCAAAAAACAAGCATTATTTTTAAAATTTTACCTTTAATCTTCATTTTCTACCACACTTTGTATTCAATTCCTATCATTCCGGTGCAGAAAAAAAGAAAAAAGGAAAAAAACCTCCCCCAATCTTTCCATGCCTCTATTTTTGCCTCTTGTCTCTTGTAAGAACACTTGATCTGTTGGAGATGTTGATGGGGTAGGTGATGCAGTCGCGTGTTGCATTGATCTCCGACGTGGGGAGGGGCGGCGTCCATGGGCGTGAAAAGTCCACAAACAGTAGTATGGAAGATACTAATATGGCAGATATTTTTGACTGTTGACACAGTGGTCGTGGGTCCGATTAGATCAACGGCCTGGATCACTTGACCTCATTCCTTTCCATGTTCGTGCGAGTCCCATCTCCTATGTCACACTGGTCATGGGCCCAAGCCACAAAGCGTGTGGAACATGGAATTCCCAAAAGACTCACGGCAAAGTCAGTCTGGTGTACAAGTTAAATGGGTCACCTTGCACTCTCCAGGCGTCTATAATTCAATCGCCATGTAATGTAAACTTACTGGTTTCTCAAAACCATTCCAGAAAATAATTAAATACAGGTGAGTCTCTGAAATTCTTCTTTTATATGTGTAACCTTTATGTTTATTTTCATGTTTTAGATTTTGTTTATGTAAGTGGGTATGTTTGAATCTTCCTAGAATTCTTCTCTCTATTTTTTTAATGGAGAAGTGCAGGTCGTCAATCTTAAAGTGTCACATGGGTTTTGTGGAATCATGGAAGGTTCTTTGAAATGATGGCTATTGTGTTTCTTCTTTGAACCCTGTTCTTGTTCTTTGCTTGACACAGTGGTAGAACAGGCTGACGGCGTTGAAAGTGTAATTTAGTGCCTGAGAAGAACCAGATAACCGAATGCAAGGATCCTTTATCCTTTCGAGTGTTATTACTCATCCGGGGGTTAGAAATGATATTTTTCTGGTTGCGCCGCTGCGCATGACCATGAGAAACAGAGTGCTTCTGTTTCTTCTTCACAACCTTTGCTGGTTGTTGCCGAGTAGCAAGTAATACATGTAATGGTCTTCAAAGTGACATTCGTTCCACTAGAAAAATGCCCATGAGTCCTTGAAAATTAATGCTATGCCTGTCACTTTTCTGTTATTTGTTTACCTTATTTTTTGCTCACTTTTTTTCAGTAAGGGAAGGTGCACACCCTTTAGGCCCGACTAATCCCTTCGGGCCTCGGGGAGTCGGGTAAATCTCCTATGAACCCTGTGTGGTAGCACAATATCGAACCCTCGACAGGGAGCAAACCATGTTCCTAGACCAATCCAACTAACCCTCCGCTCGAAGTTACTTTTAATCTTGTTTGGATTCTTATTTTGTCTTTTTTTTCTCCTAAAAAAAGAAAATTATTTTGCCATGCGACAGAGACTTGTACAAACGATTTGTAACTCAGAATCTTTCCAAGAAGAATACATTGGGGTGAGTCTGTGAAATTCTTCTTTTATTTATTTTTTTTCTTTTCTTTTTCAGGTGGCTACGTTTGAATCTACCTTGAAATCTTCTCTCTCGATCTTCTTCTTTTACTAGAAAAATTGAGGTTGGTAATCTCGGAGGGTCACTTGGGATTTGTTGGAGAAAGTATCTTCACACCATTGTTCAGTGCTCGAGAACCCACAAACCAACTACAAAGATCCCATAACCTGCCTGATTTTCTTAATAGAGGACATGAGAAACAGAGTAGTATTATTTCTCCTTCATGCCCTGTCGTGGTTGTTGCTGAGTAGTGATACATGTCATGGTGTGGAAAGTGACCTTCGATGCTTAAAAACCCTGAAGCACCAACTTCAGGATCCTAACCATTACTTGGACTCATGGACTTTTAACAACAAAACGGAAGGGTTCATCTGTAAATTCAACGGCATCGAATGCTGGTGGGCTGATGAAAGCAAGGTCCTAAATATACAACTCTCAGGCATGGGACTCCGAGGCCAATTGCCATCAGGTCTCAAAAACTGCAGTAGCATGACAGGATTGGATCTATCCAACAATGATCTATCTGGACCCCTCCCGACAGACATTGATCATATCATGCCATATGTTGTGACACTTGACCTCTCTTCAAACAATTTCTCTGGCGATCTACCATTAGCCCTTGGCAATATTACCTATCTGAATATCCTTAATCTTCAACACAATCAGTTCAGTGGTCAGATTCCGTGGCAAATTGGACGGCTCGCTCGGCTAAGTACATTTAATGTTGCAGACAACCCTTTGTCAGGGCAGATTCCTACTTTTAACAAAACCTTTGGGCCTGAAAATTTTGCAAATACTCGTCTTTGCGGGAAACCTCTGGACGATTGTGTGGGACCTCCCAAAAAGTCTCATACTGGGGTCATCCTCGGTGCAGCAGTAGGTGGATCTGTGGCGGGAGTTCTATTTCTTTCTCTTCTATTCTTCTGTTGCAGAAGAGTAGCTACAAAGAAGGATAAAATACATGTAAAAGAAGACAACCAAGGGCACCATTGGCTAATCAGTATGAAGGAAACCGATGGCACCAAGGTATGTTGCATTTTCATTTTTGTAATAAAATTCATAGAACTTCTTTTTATCTTATTGTCGTAAATAAAACACAATAGCAAATGTTTTCCAATTTGCAGCTCTCCATGTGTAAGAAGTGGGTCACAAAAATGAGGTTGCATGAACTTAGGACTGCAACGAATGATTTCAGCAAGGACAATATCATCGGTTCAGAGATAAGAGGCAGTTTATACAAGGCAACACTTTCCAATGGCCGCCTTGTTGCTGTTAAACGGCTCTGGGATACTCAGCAATCCAAAACAGACTTCTTAACAGAGCTGATGACACTTGGGAAAGTAAAGCATCCCAATTTGGTCTCCCTACTGGGCTTTTGCATTGCTAGAAAGGAAAAGCTTTTGGTTTATGAGTACATGCCTGGGAGAAATCTATATCAGCAACTGCATCAGATAGAAGACGACACAAGATTCAAAGAATGGCCTTTGAGGTTGAAAATTGCACTTGGAGTGGCAAGAGGCTTGTCTTGGCTGCACCATAACTGCAATCCTTGTATAGTTCATTGCAACCTAACCTCCAAATGTATACTTTTGGATCAAGATAATGAGCCGAGAATATCTGATTTTTGGCATGCACAGCTTTTGAATCCGCTTGACACCCATCTGACGACTTTTGTCAACGGCAAATATCACAATATGGGTTATGTAGCTCCTGAATATACACGCATGTTGGTGGCATCTCCAAAGGGTGATGTTTATAGCTTTGGGATTTTTCTTCTCGAGCTAATTACTGGCAAAAAACCAATTCAAGAGGCAAATCCTCCACACAACTTCAAGCAGAATCTGGTGGATTGGATTGTTCATCTTACAATTAACTCTCTTCTTTTAAATGCCCTGGATAGGTCTCTCACTTGCATAAGTTGTGAGGATGACCTCCTTGAGTTTCTTAAAATTGCAAGTGCTTGTGTGGCATCTCTTCCTGAGGAAAGGCCTACAATGCTCCATGTATACCAGCGTATTAGGGCAATTGGCAACAGATATGGCTTCTCAGCTGATGATGAAATACAGACGCAACCTAACAACATCAACAACCATGCCAGTATCTCAGCTGAGCAAAATGAGTCAAATGAGATTTGTGAAATTCATGAAATGTATGAATAGGAGAAGATATAGCTGTTCTACCTAAAAAATTTGGTTAGCACTTTGGCTATTATTTTTATAGATTAGTAAATATGTAACTATTTCTTGTAAGCTTTTAGTGAGAATGCATGTCCCTTCGCATTGTAATCAATCAGGCCTTCTGGTCAGACGTTGGTTCTCTTCTTGGGGCCTCTTGTCGTTATTATTTTATTTTTATTTTTTTTTTTATTTTTATTTTTATTTTTATTTTTATTTTTATTTTTGCCTTCTTGTACTACTTAGCTTGAAATTAAGTCTGTAATGACTAATTTTTCAACTTCAAATTACTCTTTATCTAACAAAGTTTGCTAATTTTAAAGAGCTGCACATTTTAGAAGTGAATTTTAACATATTTCAGGAATCTTCTTTTCCATCTAATTCAACTCGTTTTTCTTTTAACTATAGGAAATACTCACACCCCTGCACACACTCGCCCAAGTCTCTCATCATCAGGACTATAGCTAGGTCGTTAGCATTTTTTTTTTGTGGAAGGAAAGATGTGTCACCTCCGAGCTACCAGTGGGTTGGCTATGTCAGCAACGTTAATTAATAGAAACGGATTTAAGAACCGAGATGCAAGTTTTTGAGTGTTGGCTACTTCATGTGGATGGACAAAACATGGGAATTAATGTAATTTTATAATTTTTAATTGGACCGCATCAGCATGGAAGAAATCCGAAGACGAAGAAAAAGAAGACACATCGGATGTTGGCTGACCGATCAATCAGACCATCAGTCCGATAGATCGGCCCTGACGAGCTCTCAGTTAAAAGTTCGCAGGACGCAAAAACGATCAAAACTGTTAAGTTAATGGCTATTAGGATTCAGAAATACCACCAACAGATCTGAGTTTCGGCTATGTCTAAAGGAAATTGTATGACTAACCCAGCCAAATAAAGACAGGAAAATGTAATGGAGGGCAATACTTCAACTCAAAAAAGGTATACTTAGACAATCACCACATTTCATTCACATATCTTCATTATGATAGTGAATCTTTTGTTTGTTATTATTATTATTATTATTATTATTATTATTGTTGTTGTTGTTGTTATTATTATTGTTATTATTATTATTATTATTATTATTATTATGTTTGCTATGTTGGACTACTGGTCTAGAGTGCTACTTGAGGACGCAGGATCGATCTCTCCTTGGGATGTGTGTAAGACAAAAGTGCCAATAGAACTCAACCATGAATCTGTTGGCTATGATAGTTATCTTTTTGTTTGGAAGGGTATATAGGATCAACATTGCTTATCTCAGAGACCCCTCACTAATATGGGGATGAGATTCATCTTAAACGGTTTGTATTATATCTTCATTCGTCCCACATTGGTGTGCCCGGCATGTTTTACACAGTTTCCTTGTAATTTCTATGAGGGGTATCCAAACTCCATGCTAAAATACTTTCAATATTTCGAATCGATCTAGCAGTTAGGAGTTATTAAGTACTGGATTTATTAATGGGGTATGCCCCTTTGGATCTCCTTTCCCATGTTGGGTGCAAGAAATTCCTCCTGTATTATATGTGTTATATGGAATAATGAATGGGGGTTTGTACCGGAAAAAATACTTTAGGCGGGCACTAGACCGAGCAGGGAACATTAGGCAAACATGCACCTAAGGGAACCCGTACAGAAAAATCAACTTTTTTTTTACCATTGTTTTGGGTGGTCGCTATCAACCTTCATTTTCTATGTTGAGGGTCGACGGTGACCCTCGCTGTAACAAATGAGGGTCGCCGTCGATCCTGAGCAAGCTTAAACTTCTCATCTTCTTCCTTTTTCCTCTCTTCCTTCTTGTTTCATACAAGAGTTGCTTTTTTATTTTTTATTTTTTATTTTTGCGCTACCACGGGAATTCTATTCACGCATTCTCTGCTCACACACCCACATTCCCAACCAACCGAGCTACTTTTGAGGGACATAAGGGGCTTCTTCATGATCAATCCAATCCTTTGAGAGTTAAGGATACATATTATCCTTGAACTGGAATGACAATTATAAAAAAGGGTCTCATAACAATCGGCTTAGTGTATGGAATAATGAGATAAAAGAGAAGGACTTCACTGGGCCTGGACAAGTCAGGCGAGCACTCTAATTACTAATCAAGTTGGAAATTCCGGCTTAGAATTACCACATCGGGTTTGCATGTCAAGTTCGAAATGCTGGCTTAGAATTCCCAAATCAGGTTTGCAAGGATGGCTATTCATGATAGAAACACCTACATCTTACCAAAGAAGGCCCATGATGTTACGGGCAGTGCCTAGGACTTGGAGGTTTTCTAGGGATAGGGCAGGGCCAAGATAAGGGTCCCTTTGCACAAGCTTGCGGCTTGATGATCATTTAATTACCCATGCATATTGCCTGTTGGCGGGTCATATTATTTTGGAGAGTAGTTACCATGTGAGTAAATTCATCCTGACTCTCTTGGATAGATCAAAATAAACCAAACATTTGAAGAGACCTCAACAAAAACACCTTTGGAAGCAAGAAGGTTAATTATCCTGTGATTTTTTTTATCGTGGCCATTTCATTTTAAGCGAAAAAAAAAAAAGAAAATAAGAAAATAAGTGAGAGAGGTCATGATGGAAGTGTAGTCAATGCGCTGTTGTCTATCCCACTCGCTAACCCTAATCATGGTTGAAACAAGAAGAGAGAAAGAAGAAAGAAGATGAGGAGTTTATGCCTGCTCAGGGTTGACGGCGACCCTCACTTGTTATAGCTAGGGTCGAATAGTGAGGGTCGCCATTGACCCTCAACATAGAAAATGAAGGTCGATAGCAACCAACCAAAACAATGGTAAAAAAAAGTTGGTTTTCTGTATGGATTCCTGTTAAGTGTATGTTTGCCTAATGTTCCCTGTTCGGTCTGGTGTGCACCTACAGTGTTTTTTTTCTGGTAAAAACCCCTAAAGAAAACTAATGCTTCCGAGTAAAAAGGAAAAAGAAAAGGAATACCGGATTTTTTGTTTATTTATTTTTGTTTATGGGGCGTTTAGCAGGTTGATCTCATGGTTTTATTGCTAATTATGGTCATGTTTTCACTTGTAAACCAACAAATCTGATAAAGATCATGTACTTCACTTTCCTGAAGTAGCTAGACGTAGAAACAGTGCAGAATTTGACAGGTCCATGGGACCACTGACAGTGAGGATATGTAGATTAGCTATCAATCAAGCAAGAATGGGATAAAGGGAAGTGTTTTTATTTAAACCACCAAATTGATGGGTTTAGAATGGATGCCTTATGCCTAACAACATTTATTACTTCTGATTCGCAAGTAAGTAATTAAGAACTCCTCGTTTTTTATCTTCGAAATTCTCTGTATTTTTAAGATAAAATGATATCTGTTTACATGTAATAAAGCCGTGAAGAACTCGCCAACCAACTCATGGTCGAGTGGTGTTGACACCTTAGTCTCGCAGTAATGCCCGGGATCCATTCCTTGGTTCTTGAGTGAAAGTATCAGTCCTAGACCAATAGGCCACCTGAGCCCAAAAGGAGAAAGAAACTGCAAAGAAGTCAACATTTGGGATGTTGTGGAAACCAGGTAGAGAAAAAAAGATATATCCACCTCTATTTTTTTCACTTTCAATGTAAGTTAACCCAGATAGAGTATTTATGGAAGATGTTGAAAAGTATGAGATTGAGAAGTTCAAAATAATATCAGCAGAAATTGAGACCAAGTCCCTTTTGTTTAAAGGCAGTTAAATACTTTAACTTATATATCGATATAAAAAACTTTAACTTGGATCTAGGTTATATGATTGTAGCTGAACTAATTAAAAATTATAAGAAAATAATAAAAAGCTATTTTCTATTATAGAAGTATTATACGATATTCTATTTTGTTAATATATGTATAATATAATTATTCCATAAAAAGTAATAAGTAGTAGAAGTAAAACCTTTGAAATGAAATTTGCTAAAGAATTCATGTAGTCTTTCACATAGACTAAAGCACCCCTAGAGTCAGCTTAACTTGATTTGGGTAATACGATATACTAACTTTTCAATAAAATAAAATAAAATGTATGTGAGGCGAGAGACTAATACATGAAAAATGAATAGGGGTGTTTGAGTTAAACGGTTGAGCATACCCTATTTATTAGATAAAGGAGTTATAGATAAATGACAAGTGTTATCTATTCAATTGCTATTAAAAAAGTTGTGATTCCAAATGTCACTCATTTAAACTTTCACACAAAAAAGGTGATAACAAATGCCATGAAAAAATGATAGTCTAAAGATAGGGAGTTAATGACCGACAAGTGTCATTTATCTAATTGCTATAAAAAAAATTGATTACAAATATCACCTGTCCGAATCATCATGCCAGAAGGATGATAACAAGTATCAACAAAAAATTTTCATGGAAAGCCAAATTCTCCCGGAGGAAAGACTTGACAAAGCCATTGGGAAACTACGGAAGATCATCTAAGCTCAAGGATTCTAATTAAAGCAAAATATTGTCCTAATAAATCTTTATGGGAGGCAAAATTTAAAAAGGGAAACTCTCGGTTTTGGAAAGGATTTGTAGAAGCAACTCATTTTATTAACGAAAGGGTAGGGTGGATCATAGGTAATGGGGAGCAAATTTCGGTATGGAATTGTAACTGGATTCCAACAGAGAGGGGTCTTAGGAAACCTTTATCCAATATGTTTAATCAAGAACTTGTCATTAAAGATTTGTGGAGCCTAGACAAAAGATGGAATGAACAACTTATTAAAAATATCTTTAATAACTCTGCTGATGTGGATAGTTTATTGAAAATCTATATTCCACGCACTAGTAGACATGACAAGAAAGTTTGGCCCTATTCAAAAAGGGTGAGTTATCTACAAAAAATGCCTACAAAATTATTCATGGAGAATGCTGGGATGGCCCAAGATCTGCCTTTAATTGAAGGCGATGTGGCGCCTTCCTCTCCCCCACAGAGTTTTATTTTTTGGTTGGAAATGCCTTAATAATGCAATTCAAGTACGCAAATTGCTTTTTGACAAACATATCTCTAATGAAGCCCTATGCCCTATTTGCATAAAAGCAGAAGAATCAGTGGAACATATTATCTTTCTATGTGATCATGCTAGGGCGGCTTGGTTTGGATCTGACATTGGAATGCTTTCACATTCCATAGATCTTACTACTATTAAGGATTTGTGGATTTCCTTCATCAATTTTTGCCAATCGATAAGCCCTCCAACCCATCATCAAACTAAATGCTTGGTTTTGGCTCTCTGGTGGGCCTTGTGGAAAACCAGAAATGATTTTATTTTTAGGGGCATAAAAATTAAGCTCATGTCCACAATCCTATAAGCTCGTAGTTTGTTTTGTGAACCAATGAGCAAGGCTAAAGAGGATCATCAAGATTTCTCATATCTTCACCAGGATTTGAGTTTTTAGTACACTACGGGCAAGGCTCAAGTGTTCATAGATGCCTCATTTAGAGCCGCGGATGGAAAAGCGGGTTTTGGCTATGCTATTTCGTTTGATGGTTCTTGGGTGCATGCAGGATTCATCAATGGTCACAAGGTTAACTCCTCAAAAAAAAGCCGAGGCAAGGGCAATTCTTCATGCGCTAAAGGAAGCTACGCTGCAGGGTTTTAGCAAGATCCATCTTTTGTTAGATGCCCATGAGGTGATTCTAGCCATTAATGGGTTGATGGATTGGTCAATCCATCCTATTTTGTTGGACGTCGAAGACTTCATCTCCAAGTTTGAAGAGATCTCCTTCGCCCATGTTCTTAGAAATGTAAATGTGTTTGCTCATGAACTTGCGAAAATGTCTTATGGGTCTAGCTCTCTTGTGAGGCTTGGGGAGGTTATGCAGCCTAGATAGGATGGGGGTTTTGTTTTGTTTTATTTTTATGTTGGCTGCTTCTCCTCTCCTTTGTTCTTGTTGTTTTTCTCTTTCGTTCAAAAAAAAGTGATAATTTAAAGATAAGGGCATGAAATTGAATGTGTTGAATAGTGCACACTAGCATGTGTGCTCAATCTAAAGTTTACCCATTCATTAATTATGATAAAGCTGTCAATTCAAACACTTCTTTAAAGTTATAAAGGTTTACTCAATATTTACTTAATAGGTCGCATTCAAGTCAAATTGTTGGAGGGTCAAGGAATGTGGCAAGTAAAGTTGGGTCAGGAGGTCAAATATCGTATATTGACTTTAATCCAATCCATTGGTTAATTGGGTTAAAGAAATGTTAATTCAAACTATAAAAAAAAACAAAACAAAAAACAAAAACAAAAACAAAAAAAAGAAAAAAGAAATCTAACTTTGTATTACCAAGTGAGTTCAAGTTTCCAATCCACTGGTACCTTAGTGGTGAGGCACATCCCTTCCATAAAACCAGCTAAGGATCAATCCCAGACTGTAACGCTAATGGTAAGGGACTTGGTTAAATGAGTGCGAGGGATAAAATTATTTATATTAAAAAGAGGTTTAAGTTAGGTTGGTAGGTTGGATCAAAATTTCTACTTATATCAATATGGTCTAAAACTTTCTCCAATTAAAAGATTATAGATATTTTACTAACTAGTAGATTATGAAAATGTATATCTTGTATGTTGTTGATTCCATTCACTAACTTAATTTCCTTGGAAGAAGATTGCAAATGAAGGTTTTTAGAAACCAACTTTAACATTGATTTAAAAATGTACAAATTTACCTATATGCCTTTATATAGAGATGCAAGTCATGTGGAAATGAGCCCACTTCCAAATTCCAATGGGAGAGTCCATCTGGTAGTCATGTGGACTGCACAAAATGGTGTTCCAACACTTTCTAGTCTAGGATTATTAAGCCAATTATGCCTGTTAAATCCAAGGACTCAAATGTGGGTATGGACAAGTCTGCAGATCAGGAATATCAATTGGGTCCAATTATGTGAAGCCTAGCAGGTGTCTATACAATTTTGCATACTATTAAATAGATTCCTAGAAAGTGAAGGGATATAATCTCTATTTTAGAAGGACAAGAAACCCTGCATTGTCCTCTTACAGATGTATGTCAGCATATTGTGACCGATCTGCATAAATCTTTTATTTTGATGGTTTGCGAAACTTTTATTGTTTGCTTTCATTTTGTTTGATTCTATGCTAATTTTAGTTCTTATCCAGAAGCACTTTATTAGTAATTTGCAATAAGAAGTGATATTGCTCATTAGTACATGAAGAAATTCCCCATTAACACCTTGCCCTCATCAAATGTGTAGTTTGTTGTGTCACAAGATTCCATCAATGTCATGGGCTATTTGTTGTGAGTGGATAATAGATTCTTAATACTTGCAACATAGCTGATGAATTTCTTGCATTTCATATGATAATCAATTCATGTGGACAGCCAGTATTGGCACAATCAATTCATGTGGACAGCCAGTATTGGCACTCTGCAGGGATCAGAATTTCATCTTCATCAACCATGTCATATTTCTTGCTGATAGCTCTTAGAATCTTGTGCAGTTCAAACATTGTAGGCCTCTCTGAAGCAGGAGCAACACAACCACATGCAACTCTGAAAACCTCAATTAAGTCGCCATGACATTCTCTTTCAATCAGAGACTTGTCTATTGGGTAGCAATTAGAAAGATAACTGATCCTCTGCACTAGAGTCCCCTTCAAATTTTGTGGGGCAATGGCCATTTTATTAGGCCTTTTCCCTGAAACAAGTTCAAGAAGCATCATGCCAAAGCTGTAAACATCGCCCCTAGGAGTGGCGATGGACAAGCACTCAGATTTGGGATCAACATGACCCAGATTGCAAAATTTTCCTTCAGACTCATCCGAGTTCATCAGCCTCGCAAACCCAAAATCAGATATCTTGGGCTCATAATGCTCATCTAATAGAATGCACTTGGAGCTTATGTTGCCATGAATTATACAAGGGTGGCAGTGATGGTGAAGCCATGCTAGGCCTCTCGCCACTCCCATAGCAATTCTTAGCCTCATAGGCCATTTGATTTCAGATTGTAACTGATGTAAATGCTGGTGCAGCGTTCCTTTAGGCATGTACTTGTACACCAAAAGCCTTTCTTGCCGGGCGATGCAAAATCCCTGAAGAGGAACCAAGTTGCGATGTCTTGTGCTCCCCAGCGTCGTCATCTCAGATATGAAGTGCTTATCAGAATGGTGAGGTTCCTGGAGTCTCTTGACTGCTAGAAAGGAACCATTTGAAAGTGTTGCCCGGTACATAGTGCCCGTTCGTCCTGAACCGATGATGTTGTTTCTATTGAAATTATTTGTTCCCTTCATGAGATTAATCAACCTCATTTTCGGAACAGACTTCTCAAACATTGATATCTGAGAATTGGAATAATATCACATTAGTCTTTGTAACTTCTTGAAAGAAAATATTGTTCAATTATAGCGACGGATAACTGCAAATTTGAACTACCAAAATGATGGAATCTAATACCAAATAATATAAATACTATAAATGATTATCATCTTACCTTGAAGCCCTCGGTTGGCTTCATAGTCATCTCCCATTTGTATCCTTTGACATCCTCTTTTTTCTTCTTAGACACCCCAAACATACAGAATAATAAAACAGAGACAACTAAAGTTGCGAATAGTATCCCACCAACTGCTGATCCAATGATAACTGGAGTTTGAGACTTTCTAAGATTTATTTTGCAAGGGTTCAATGGTATCCCACAGAGACGCAAATTATTATCGAAATCTTGAGGAGGGAAGCTATTAAGGAAATATGGGATCTGCCCGGACAAAGAGTTTTTTGCTACTATAAATTTGTGTAACCGATTAAGCTGGCCAAGTTGCCAAGGGATTTGACCTGTTAACTGATTGTTTGTGAGATTAATGACATTCAAGTAAGTACAATTTGAAAGATTGAGTGGAATTTCTCCCGAGAAACCATTAGAGGAAAGGTCAAGAACTGACACAAAGGGTACTAGTTCATCTATGTCATGTGGGATAGGTCCAGAAAGATTGTTGCTTGATAGATCCAATCCAGTTAAGCTCTTGCAGTTTTTGAGAGCTGAAGGGAATTGGCCTTGGAGGCCCATGTTCGTTAGCCGTATGTATCGGACCCTGCTTTCCTCAGGGATCCAGCACTCAATGCCAGTGAATCTACAGATAAGCCCTTCAGTTTCATTGCCAAATATCCATGAAGATAGATTGTTATCAGGGTCATTCAGTTGTTCTTTCAGAGCTTGCAAGCACTGAATATCGCTGTCAGCACCATAACATGTATTACACCAACTAAACAGCAAAGACCAGAGAAGGTTATGAAGAAGTACAAGAGCTCTGTTTCCCATGACCATAAATATGAGAATTACAATTCAGGTTGCTTTCCCCCAGCAAAAATCTGTAAGTCGAAATGGCCCAACCAAGCATTTCTCCTGTTATCTATAAGAATCAAATGAGTAATCCATACCACATCCAGAGCAACCAGAAATGACTAGAAAAAACCATGGACTAAAATTACTAAGCTAAAGTTTCATATGTGAGAGAGAGAGAGAGAGAATAATCAACAAGAGTCCCAAGATCAGACAAAAGTACCAAACCTTCCAAGGAATTCAAGGCATCCCTCCTCAAAACCCAAAATTGCAAGTAACCCAATTCAGGTCTGCCTCTATATTTGATCAACATCAATGAAGGCTAGAATATATAGGGAGGAGAGAACTCAAAACAGATTGACTAACAAGCAACACGAGTCTTTCCTATGTTTGCAATTTCTGTCGAAGAATTCCAGAAGTTAAAGTGATTATAACCCAGTTGTTTTATCTGTTGACTTTCACGTTTTGATCTGTTCACATGTGAATCATATAAGCATCTCAGATATCATGTACATTGAGTGCTGCTTGCACTTGTACATCGTTGACTAAAACAGTAAAAAGAGCATGCAATAAGACTCCCCACTGGGGATGCAAAGAGGTTGTATCTAGGTGGAAGTACCTTAGTAACAGGAACCCCCACTCCCCCCCACTGATCCCACTCCGCACCTTAGAGCGCGGTTTGACCATCTTCGGAGCACAGTTCGAAGATGCTCAAAGCGCTGATCAACCAAATATGTAGCGAACCGTGCAGAATCTTTAGTATATGTATATTTTTTTTTTTCTATAAACTTGACATTTATCTTTTAAATGAAGAAACTTCTTCTAACTTATTAATTGTTGTCTATTTATCTGATCAAATTGTAAAGTTAATTTTATTTTCTCCATTTTTGATACTTGAATATATGTATAAGATATATTTATGCCCATTAGTTAGTTATTTATAAACTCACAAGCATTATATTGTATAGACGCTCCGGACATACAATTATTTTGAAATTTCGCATTTTGGCGCTCTTGTTCCACACTCTAGGCACTTAGGGTGGAACCATGGTACTGTAGGCCCTAACCCAAATCCGTATTTATAATCCAAATCCAATTATGAGAATGTAATTGTCATGTATCCGGATCTTAAGGTCGAAACATACCAAAATCTAGTTTTGAATCCAATAAGCACAGATCCGGATCTAGATCCAAATTTCTCCATATTCAAAAATAGGTTCCAAAGTTCAGATCCCTTTATTCGAAATCAGAGCTAGACTTCGGATACTCAGATAATCAGATACTGTTTTTTACTCCTGTGCAACAATGCCTATAATTCAAAAGATGAGTACATTGCACATGTGAGTGAGCCCCAGATTTTGGATCTCCGGTGGGCCTCACTAATAAATGTGACCTCAGGAAGTGGCCCCCATTAGGAGATGTCTGAACCGTCTATCACGGATGGGCAAGAGATGAACCATCAAAGGCATGAGAATACCTTGGAAATCCATTGGCCCAGTATTCATATCATATGATTCCTTAAAACTATAGAATTTGATCAAAGCATTGGCCTATTTTTTGGCTTTTTTTAACTCACCTTCCAGTGTTTTGGCAATCCTTGGGGGAGGCTGAGCTTAACTTCTTCGTTCATATAAAGGTGTCTATAACTTTAAAGACAACAAGATCTCTTTAGCCAAAAAGAGACGACGACCAAATCCTCCATCATGATTCCCAGTTGAATTGGAATTTCATGAAGCTTTAATAATAATAAAAAGATAAAGAAAAGTACAGGATTTTGTTTTTATTTCGAGCCTGTTTGTCTGCATTGGAAGTACATAGGAATTGAATATATGAGGTGGTTAAAAATGAAGATTAAAAGTGAATTCTCATAAAAGAATATCAAAAAACATTTTCTTTTAGAAATAGAATTAAAAAAAGGATTCTATGTGATGCCTATTTTTGAAATTTCACATTTGATATTCATTATTAACAATCATATGTATTTAATTCCAATGTATTTTAATGCAAGCAAACACAGCCATAGTGGGACCATTTGCCCTACCAGATGCAAGAAACTATCCATGTTATTCATCAATAAAAACTCAGCTGGTCATTTGATCAGAGGATACAAAATGAATGGTTGAAATATAAACTTTGCTCCACTTCATGGCCCTCAGATCACGAAGCTAGCAAAATTGAATTAAATCTTATATAGGGGATTTATCCGGCTCCCCCCGGGCCCGTAGGGATTTTTCGGCCCCAAAGGGTTGAATACCCTCCATTATAAATATTAAAAAAGCAATAATTGAAGCTCTTTTTTATAGTAAAACCTCTCTTGTATTTAATAGAGCTAATGGTCCTACCAACTTTACCACATAGCCTATGTTAAGCAAAAGAAGATCTAGATATTGAACTTCTAGTGTCAACTTTCTCTTTTTTACAAGAATTCATGTGGGGGCTTGCCTCTGAGTTCTCCAAATTCTCTAATTTGATGAAGCAATTAAAAATTATTAAGAACATGGTTAAAACAGACTTTGGAATGCTCCGAATTCTGAAAGTTTAAATGTTTGTTAGAGTCTGTTTTATATCAATAATTTGAAGAATTCTTATATGGAGACTTTCAAGTACCTTAAGTTTACACAAGACATTATCATTGAAATTGCCTAAATTTGGGTCTATTTTAGGTATTTAACCTCTAGCTGGTTTTGAGATTCTTCCCACTATAGAGAATGCAGTGACCTAAAAGTCACACTATGACAAGCATTTGAAATTTCCAAACATGATGAATTCTAACAAGAAATTCCTATGGAGCTTGAATTTATTCTCTCTTTTGGGGGATAGTTGACCTGAGCTGGATGATTCTAGACATCCATGCTCTTTTTGCACTGAATCTAGTGGGGAAAACTTGATCCTTTTAATACCAATTTGAAATTTGGTCAGAAGCATTATGTTCTTTCACATCGAGTAACTCATTATGTTCTTTATGACCTTTTATTTGCTTCTTTACCTAAATTCTAGAAGCGCCAACCTGTACATAACCTGATTCTAACATGATTTGGGGGCGTTTGGGTGGGTAGGGTTGAGGAATTTTAGGCCAAGCTTCAGTCTTTAACTCTTAACCCCACCTGTTCAGGTTTATTTAGACTGGACCCAAGTGGTACACTTGGCAAATATCATCCGATTTGATGCCCATCTCTCCGTAGTTCATTATCTATCAAAAGAGTACCCATTAAAAAAGAGATTATTTGATAGTCATTTATGATTATTCACTTTTTCTTTCCTTTTTTTTTTCTTTTGATGCGTTGAGCAATGAGTTAGGAGTGATACTTCAAAGGGATTGATCCCCCAGGGTATGTGAGTGATACCAAGGATCCAACACCACTCACCAACAAGCGTGTTGGGCATTTATGGATATTCACATTTGTTTCTTCAGTTTTAGCCTTCTTTAGAAAAATCTTGAATTTCTATGCAAGCAAACTGGCCCCAAGAGTGACATTCACCATGACTTGAATCAGACTGATGGAGTGAAGTAAATGCAACCATTGGCCAGAGAATCTGCACCGGACCCGGGTCTTAGGTAATTGACGCAGCATGGTGTTACTGGATGTATCCTGCAGAGCTGTTCATATGAAGGATCTGACCTAAAAAAGTGAGGCGCGGACCACCCCTGATCCAGCCCTAAACAGGTAACATCCCTTGTATCAAAACAACAAACACTCAACCAAACCATAATGTTTTAAGGAATCAACTCAACTCGAGGACCCCACCAGTTCATGGGTGATGCTTGATTGACTTTAGCATTTTCCATCACTTTTCCAAGCATTGTGCATCACTTTTCAATCTAACCCAGTGAATCTGGCAAAGCAGAGATAGGTGCTTCACTTTTCATAATTAGTTTTAGGAATTTTTTAGAGTAGATTAGAGTAGCTATTGCTCAAAAACATTATAGTCATTAGTCAATACAATTGAGTAAAGTACAGGTTAAACAACTACACAAATCACTTAGGTGAGACGCATATGACCTGCTTACCTACATTCTTCCCGGAGAATAGCCCAACAAAGGCTGATGGAGCACTTTCCAGGCCCTCATTCATATCTTCAATGTATACAATCTTCCCTTGCTTGTAGTAATCAATTACTTTATCCAAGAACTGTGGATATAAATGCAAATAATCGCTCTGAAGAAATCCCTGCACTCTTACTCGCCGCATCACGGTCATGAACAAGTTATGGATTCCTGTGGTGTCTGAGATGTCGTGCTGAGATACCATCCCACATACGGCTATTCGGCCATGTGGTCTCATGTTTAGAAGGACGGCATCGAGCATGGCACCACCCACATTGTCAAAGTATATGTCAATGCCTTCAGGGAAGTACCTGGATGAGAGAGGTTGATTAAAAGCAAACGGAAGTCAGTTAAAAAACTAGAGAAATGATCAAATTTAATAATGGCCATGACAGGAATTTTGATATTCTGAAGCATGAATAGGATAGCACTAGGAATGGCTATGGGTTGGGTTAAATGGATGACCCGCCCAGATTTAAACTTGGCAGTGGCCTTTTTTTTTTTTGGCTTCAGAGCAGGTATGGATTTGTGGAGGGGAGGTAAGGGTTTGTAAATCAAATCCAGAGGGCGGATATATATTTGTGGACTCAAATTCAGGTTGGGTTCAGACTCCAAGGGGGGTTCCGGTTTTGGTTGCTCTGTCAAATATTAGTTTATTTGTAGCACCAACGAAAAAAGCATGGGGGAGCTTGCAGGTATGATTCCTCCTCAGTTCATTTAATATATACATATAATCAGTTAAGCTGACCAATAACCATGATGGGTTGGGTTTGGTATTGCATATAAATGAACCAACATGGGACGAGTCAGGTTCTGAAGTTTGACAAAGTGTGAAGTAGGGTGAGTCTGTTTTTAGCTCGACTTGTATCAAAAGAATAATGATGCCATCCCTGGAAAGCACCTTGAGCAGAGAAGATCATTCTAACTAGAAAAATAAGGCAACTGAAGATGATGGTTTCAGAGAAAAAAAAAAAAAAAAAGAAAAGGAAAAAGAAAAAAAAAAGAAAAGAAAAGGAGGAACGAAAGAAAAAAAATTTAAAACACGACCTTTCAAAATGAAAACTAAGTTGCACAACTAAGAATCCGTTATGCTGCCTGAAGTCAAGGGATCTGACACCCAACTGATGGTAATTCACAGCTTCTGATATTTCCATCTTTGGCTGACATCCTGGTACCATGCCCAAACACCCAATTTTACCAAAAAGCTACATAAATTACAGACATGACATAAAACCTAAAATGGAAAGCATTATATGACGTAGTAAGTGTACAAGCCTTAGATCATGTGACAAATTCTTTATTTTCTAAATCAATAGTTATGTGAACTAAAGACGCAAGTTGGCTCCAAAAATAAAAGTGTGAAGCATAAAAGGTCAGTAATTTGATACGAATCAATCGACTGGTGGAATAATGACCCAATCCCCACACATTAAGATAATTTTCCTCTCAACAATACATAACTAAATTTGTAATCAACATCATGAGAATACATGGGTAAGTTACAATTTCAAGTCTTTCCAAAAGGACAATATGCAAAAGAACAAAAAAGAGAAAAAGAGAAGAAATGTAAAAATCAACTTAAGCATGCATACAGAAGTCCCAAGTCATTAGCCAATAAGGCAGACCACTCAAGTCAAGATACATGACAGACGATTGAGATATTTTGTAATTGATTTTAAGTTCTAACCTTTTCAAGGCCGCGTCTAAGTCTGGCTCCTCTTTGTAATTGAATGCTTCATCGAAACCTAGCTTGTTCTTCAAAAGATCAACCTGTAATGCAACAATTAAATTAATGCCATAGGGCCTATTTTAGAACCCTGTAACTCTATTTCCTTGGTAACCTTAAATGCCTGAAACTTTGTAGCTCTATATAAACTAGATTGCAACTGTATGGATCTCTGTGTTTAAAGAGAATGGGGAAATGACTTATAAGTGAAGAGAGAGCTCGTCGGATTTCTAAGGGTAACCATGGTAGTTTAGTTACAAAAATATAAATAAATGTTTATTTTTATATAAAAATATAGAAACTTATAAAAAATCAAAAAACAATGTACAAATATTACTCTATACAGTCAACTAAAACATATCAACATTCTAGATAAATTTCAAAATAAAAGAACATTTCATTAATCAAAAACTATGTTTGATTTAGCTTAAGAGAATCCATGAAGAGTCTGATGCTGTGTCATTGTGAATAAGGTCTGACACCGGCATGCTGCTTATTTCAAAGAATCAAGCAACGTAAACTCAGTTTACTTATCTCTAGGGGATCCAAATGGATTAATCCTAGAGTTCTAGATCAATCAACCTACGCCCACTAGGTTTACAACTATATGAATGCCACAAGCATTCCCTAATATTAAATTCACTTTTGGATCCAACAAAAATACCTTTTGGTTTGTGCCAGCACTTCCAACAACATAACAGCCATGTAATTTAGCAAGCTGGCCAACAAGCTGACCAACTGCTCCAGAAGCTGCAGAGACAAAGACATAGTCTCCCTTTTTCGGTGAGCACACCTCATAAAATCCAGCATAAGCTGTAAAACCTGGCATACCTGTGAAAATATATATATATTTAGCTCACTACTGCCCAACTTTAAATTAAATCAATTGACGTCCAAAATTACATGAAAAATAGAGAAAAGGGACCTCGAATGATCTAACTATCAAGGAAGATAACAAGTATAATGGTTAATGCAGCCCAACTACTCCTTTCTACATTCCTTCAATAATTCGTAAGCAGGAGAAAATCCAAGATGTGGGTACAAACCAAGCGACCATCTTAAATGAACCTAAAGAATCAAACATATGTATAGAATAGACATAGTAACAATGCTATGACGATGATGGCAGTGGTGTATAGAGGACTTGATAATGACTGGATTTAGAACAGACAATAAATACACTTGGACAGTTTCAAACTAAAGTGGGTGGAATGAGTATGGATCATACAGTAGTAAAAAGGGCCCTTGCAGCTGATAAAGATTGCCAATATAGAGCCACCGAGAATAATATAGGTATGAAGTTGAAAAACGTAAATCATGAGTTAATTGATATGAAGAAAATTAATAAAGAAAAAATCCATACCAAGAAGACCCACATGATATGACAAAGGGAGATCTTCGGATCGAATTTTCCTTAACTGATCAGGCTTTTGAATCAAACTATATTCTTCCCAGCCTGTTTGTCCTGAGACAAAATCACCTGACTTGAAACTTGGGTGGTCAGAAGCCAAAACTTTTGATACACCGAAGCCCTCAATGACCTTCAAGAAAAATACAAGAATGTTAAATAAACAAAGAGGAAGGTTGAAGCAGTTCATTGTAATTAACATGTTGTAAATGCTTTTCATGCCTCAGCACAGAGCAAAAGGAAATCTAGGTATCGGAAACCAAGAAATGTATTTAACTATCATCAAATCAGAATCGAAAACCTTCAATTATATGTTTGTGCGACGACTGATGAGAGAATTCTGCTATAGAGAGGAAAATCATTTTGATTTTCTGTGAGTCATTTGATGCGATAACTTTTTCCGTGCAGAAAAGAAAAAAAAATAATTGATTTTCCTTGTTAGAGAGGATTCTGATTTCCTACTGGAGGGGCAAGAACGCAGGATTCCTCCCTCTTGCGGAAACACAAATCCAGGGAACAAGGAATCCTCTCGTTGCACAAACATCAAAAGTTAAACAAACTTATTCAGTCTAGCATCTCCTTTATGAAGAGGCCACCTCAAAAAATAGATAACTTGTGAGTTGTAAGTTGTAACACAACATGGCACCATGATTGCAACAATATGTGGTCCTCTATTTTCTTTTCAAGTATATAGATGACACAAGAAATGAGAAAGAAAATGAAAGGTAATAATAAAGAAATTAAAAAAAAGGGTTAAGAATCCTCAGTACAGTTCTTATTCTGTAGGTCGTTCAAATTTCTACCGTTTAAGGTTTATCTGACACTAGTAGGGAGGAAAGAAAAAATCCCACAGTATGTTGAAGGAGCAAAACTTCTTTACTCTTAGATTGAGATACAAAACCAAAAGAAGCCATGAGTTGAAATCCAACATCATCAACCAAAAAATCACCAACTATTTCATAGACCATCAGCAGCCTTTTTTTTTTTTTTTTTTTTTTTCAATAGTCCACCTTGCCAGCTGGCTTAACAGACTTCCGAGTTACAACATCTAGCAGGGCTTGAAACATCTACTCCCTATGGGCTTGAACCATCTAGCAGGCCATCTATACTTTCATAGAGCAGGGCTTGAACCATCTACTCACTATGGGAGTGGATGTCCCTACCACCTATGCTTGTATGGACCACAAAGAGAAATAAGAGATCTATTCCCAGATAAAATCCAGTGCGTTCACCCCCTTCATATTCAACGCCTTGGATGAATGCCAAACAGCCCTTATAGAGCCTCATCTAGACCTTGGATCTTTCACGGAAGAGGAGAAGGGGAAGAGAGGAACTAGCAAGAGGGTTGGGGGCAGGATTGGCCATCACGCCTTCCATCTTTTACTTTCATCGATTCCTAATAGGGATGTTATTGGATCAGAATTTTCCCACATGAAATCCATGTCTCCACTTGAGAAACAAACGTCCCGGCTAAATGTAGAAAACAATTTCTCCCTATTTCAACTATGCACATAACCAAGGATGGAATGAATCCCCTATTGTATCATATACATAAGCGGGCCCAACACAGTTTCAAACACATACTAATAGAAGCAGCAGCAGCAGAACAAGTATTTAAAATAGTAGTAGGAGCAAAACCATAGTTTCTGAGAGTAGTAAATAAAAGAAGTGAGCCACAGCAGTAATAATAACTAACGTTGCTCAGCAATCCTCAAAATTGCAAATATGATGTTGCATGATCAAGAAAAACTCGAAGTAAGCTAAGTAGCAGTGGCAAGTAAAATTACTCAAAAGCAGTCAACAACAGTAGCCATAGTAGCAGCAGTATTATTAGACTCTTTAGAAGCAGAGTGTTGTGATCGTGTGTGCGGAAGCGTACGATCAACAAGCAATCAGATCAAGCCACACAAAAGGAAACACAAATTTACATGGTTCGGTGATTTCACACCTACGTCCACGGACAAAAGCTCGTCTTCTTCTTCTCCACTAATCAGAGTTTTTTCCCAATAATAGGGCTACAACCAAACGAGATAATATATAGTTTTTAACAAAGACCAAATTATCCCTCAACCCTAATACAAAAGAGTGGGCCTACAAAACGAGCCAAAACCCATAAACCCAACAAATCTCCACCTCGGCGAGATTTGCAGGTCACAACATTTTCCACCTTGGCATGCAATCACACGCCTCCAAATGCGCCTGTAGGCGCCATACACTCGAAAGTGTTCAAACTCGCAGGATATTGATCAAGTCCAAGCAATGCTTAAACTTGACCCCAGTCACCACCTTAGTCAGCATATCTGCGGGATTATCAGCAGTCGCAATCTTCTGAAGAAGTATATCTCCCTCGTCAACAATCTCCCGCACAAAATGATACCTTACGTCGATGTGTTTCGTACGTGAATGATGAACCTGATCCTTTGCCAAACAAATGCACTCTGACTATCACAATAGACTTTCATGTGCTTCTGAAAGATCCCCATGTCATCAAGCAAACCTTGAAGCCAAATGGCCTCCTTAATGGCCTCTGTCACCGCCATGTACTCTGCCTCAGTAGTCGACAAAGCAACTGTAGACTGTAACGTTGACCTCCAACTCACCGGTCCCCTTGCAAGTGTGAACACATAACCTGTAGTAGACCGGCGCTTATCCAAATCACCAGCGTAATCGGAATCCACATATCCAACCACATGCTGACTAATACTATCATCCCGCTGAAACACCAAACCAACATCCACGGTACCCAGAATATAACGTAAGATCCATTTCACTGCTTGCCAGTGCCCTTTTCCTGGATCATGCATATAACTGCTTACTATACTGACAGCCTGTGAAATGTCGGGTCTCGTACACACCATCGCATACATCAAACTACCAGCAGCACTCTGATAAGGAACCTGAGCCATGTATTGACGCTCATCATCTGTGCTAGGAGATTGTTGACGAGGGAGATATACTTCTTCAGAAGATTGCGACTGCTGATAATCCCGCAGATATGGTGACTAAGGGGTCAAGTTTAAGCATTGCTTGGACTTGATCAATATCCTGCGAGTTTGAACACTTTTGAGTGTATGGCGCCTACAGGCGCATTTGGAGGCGTGTGATTGCATGCCAAGGTGGAAAATGTTGTGACATGCAAATCTCGCCAAGGTGGAGATTTGTTGGGTTTATGGGTTTTGGCTCGTGTAGGCCCACTCTTTTGTATTACGTCCACGGACAAAAGCTCGTCTTCTTCTTCTCCACTAATCAGAGTTTTTTCCCCATAATAGGGTTACAACCAAAAGAGATAATATATAGTTTTTAACAAAGACCAAATTATCCCTCAACCCTAATGCAAAAGAGTGGGCCTACAAAACGAGCCAAAACCCATAAACCCAACACAGAGTAGTCATGGTAACAGCAACAAAAATAGTAGCAGCAGCAGCAAAACAAGTAGTTATAATACTACAAGAAGTCTTTATAATATCACATCAATCTCAACATCTCAAGAACACTCCAATAGATCACACCAGCCAAAACCATATCTTAACATTTCAATTACAGGAGGATTCAATTACATATCCTTTTTCACAAAAACTACAGAAAAATAATCAGATCAACCACAAAAAAAAACATCAATATCTCTTCAAAACCAATCACAAATCATCAAAAACACCAAAACGTATTGAGATTTCAAGAAATCGCGAAACCCAGAGCATCAAATCCTCTAAATCACACACCAACACCACGAACAACAACAAAAACATATTTTTCCCAAACTAAAAGAACCAATTAAAGAACGAGAATGAGATCAAGCAGATGAAATTCGGTCTAAGGAATTGAAATGTTACCGATCCGGGGACGAAGGGAGGAATGTAGGAATTGTAATACTCTCGCATTCTTCCTCGCATGTAGGGGTCGCAGGAGAGGTAGAGATTCTTGACGAGAACAGCTCCAGAACCTTCTGGAACCTTCAATCTGATCTTTCCGACATTGAATTCCATGTCGGTCTCTTTGGGAATTCCTACGATGAAGCCTCTGAAGACGATCTGCTTGTTCGAAACCTCTACTTCTTCCATCTCTCTCTCTCTCTCTCTCTGCAACTCGAGCTTCAAATGGAGAGATGGAGAGCTTCTGGACACTGGTTTGGTGGGAGGGAGGAGGGTTTAAGAGCGGTTTTAAAGGACTTGACTGGGTACGGTTAAAAGTCAGCCACCTAACCTTCTTTGGGAAATTATAAATGCACCTTTGTTTCACTTAGCACACCCACATTTTAATTTTTTTTTTTTTTATCAAAACATTCATATATGAAATTCCGATTGTACCCTTGACTTCATTTATGCACGGATACACAGATCTTTTGCATATTAGACGTGCACAGTTTTTATATGGCGAGCAAAGAAATTATCCATGGATACGCAGATTAGTGCATATTGTTTAACGCAAACATATTTTTTTTTTTTTGTTTTGGGGTTCCATTCATATTCTCCTCTCTCCCGTTCCTTCAATTCCATGTTCAACTTGTGCTCCGTTCCATTTGCATAGATTGAAATATTTTTTTAAATATGTTTATTTAGTTGTTAAAACAATTAGCATCAAAGAGAAAACAAAATTGGAAGAAGTTGAAGGTGAAGAGATGTAATGTCGATGAAGAATATGTAATCTCAAAGGAGAAAGACGATGGAGAAGATGTAGCTGACAATCGAATTTGAGACAGAGAAACAGGGCTGCCGTTCTTTGAGAAGAAGAGGAGAAGAGGAAAAGGAGAAAGAAGAGGGAAGAGAAGAAGGGGGCAGTTCTGGAAAAATTCTTGGGTGGGCCCGGGCTTATGTTTTTAATGTGGTGAGCTCAGAATGTGAGTGGGCTCGGCAACAGAAGTGGGTGCATTTAGAATTTCTCAACCTTATTTCTTTCGAGTTTGAGTGACGGATCGCCTGAGTTAAGTGACTCGGTTTGTTGTGTCTAAATACTTTATATTGAGCGCTACACAATGCCCCGGGCGTTTTTTTTAGGAGAAAACACCCCTCATATAGTTGGGCCCACTGAAATGCATGATAATCATGGAAACCATTGGATGGAAAGATCCACATAAGGCCTACCTATATGCAGTCACTATATAAAATTTTTGAAACTAGATCCCTAACCGCATGTGTTACACGTTTTACATGATGATAATTTAAACGGTTCATCTTGAGTTTCATCTTCTTGTGATATGTCCTCAAATTTCATTTTAATAGGAGTTTGCCCATGATAGATTCCGCAATGGCGGAGAAGCTAACATAAAGGATAACCAAGAAATGAAAGTCGAGTTTCTTTACCAAGTCAAATAAATTTCTCTTCGTTATTTGTTATTTGATAGCCGATCGCACTGCTTCTACGCGCACCCGTGCGCGCACAACAAGTGGCATTAAGGCCGCATCACAATTTTGTTAAATTAAGATGTTACTGCAATTCAAATTATCATCATATGGGTCCCTCGGTGGAGTTTAGAGAATATTTATTTGTCCCTTGTGTGACTATATAAATGATCCTCAAAAGCGCACCATTTGAGTTAACTTGGACCGGCCTGAGTCTGGACAACTAGGGGCCACAACTACCTGTAGAATCAACACCACCTACCTCTCATGACTAGTTGATGGTTGAGCAGGTTTTTTGTAATGGCTGGCTGGATTGTACTATATATGGTGCAGCGCCATGGTTAAACACATGGGTAAGGCCCACCTTTCGAAGATCTAAATTGCTTATTAACCTTAACATCTGTTTTATCCTCTAGATCTATATACTTAGAAGTCAGTTTAGTAGGGGCACCATTGGATTAATCATTGGATTTTACACTAAAGGACCCTCACCTTGATCACATGTTTAACACATTAATCTCAACGTAAGGGTCAAATTAGAGGTATTTTGGATCATTTCAACACTCCACTAGAATTATAAATACATAATTTCCCCTCTCAGCACTCATGATCTATACTCTCTATAAGCTCTCTTTCTATCTCTATAGCTCTCTAAAGAACTTTCTATCTCTATAGCTCTCTAAAGCACCAAAATCTTTCTCTACGTACATGCTAAGAAAAGTCCATAAAGACCTTTTAGTTTATATTAAAAAAAATCTAAAAAAAAATTTAAAATCAGGATGGGCCCGTGGTCTAGACCGGCCCAAACCGTGGCACAGCCCAGGCCGACACGTGGGCTGGCACGACCCAACACAGAACAACAATTGTTGGCACGTGCTGGGACAACCCCCTGGCCGCCTGTGCACGGCACGGCCTGGCCCGGCCCAGGCACGGATGGGTTGAGAGGTTTTTTATAACAATTGTTAAAAGGTGGGCCGCAATTATAACAATTCATAAAGGTGTACGCCAATTATTTTATGATATAAAAGCTTTTTTTATGATTTTACCAAACAGACTAATTGTAAATTGGAATTTAAATACTAGAGCTTTATCTTAGACTTTAATTGAATTAGCTCTTATTAATTAGATTAGAGTTTACAAATGGCCCCTAGTTAAGTCATTAAAAGCAGGCTCACATTAAGCTTTGCTTCTGTATAAACCTACCTCATATAACAGTAGATAAAAGTAAAATGGCAGTTCCTCATTGTGTTCAATTGACATTTTTTATCCAACTAATGTATAGGTTCTTGGGTTTAGGTTCATTCATGAACAGACAACCATACTCAAACTAGAGTCAACCTGACCCATATCCACATTTGGGGACACATCCCATCCTCACAGTTTTCATATATCAAAACTATCTTAAGAAGTTTATAGGAATCAACCTACAAACTTACAATATTAACAATGAAAATTGGCTAATACTTTTAAAAAAAAAAAATTTTTGATATGGCAAATACTCACATTTTATTGGTTAGATTTTAGTTTATATCTAGTACTTATCAACCAATATTATAAACCCTGCCTTAAATTTTAGAAGCCTGGGTAATGGGACTCCAGAATGTCCAAGAGCGTTGATGATGTTGGCCTTTCACCCAGCATCACATACTCTGAGGAAGGCCTAATTCTAAGTCTACTTATGGACAAGGTGGTAGAATACCAGCAACAAAATATGCTTTATAGAACTACATTGTTTACAGATTGTTTTGCAGAAGATTGATCTAAGCTGCTTGAAATTTGTGCTAATGGTATCCATTTTAAGAGATGTGATGTAGGTACTTTGAACTTCAATTGAGGCAGCAAGTATAAAAACTCTCAATCATTTCTATCATTCATGCTGTTTACAATTAAACACAGAAATTGCAATTATAAGATGCCACAATGAAGGGACTAAAAGCATTTGTATTTACATAATGATAATAATTCTCCCTTTCATCTCGAGGAATTAGTTTCTCACCCTTGCATGGATTTCCATGCAGTCAATTTTCACTTCATTCGGATGTGATGTACACTGCCACTGCTACTATCTATTCTTTGGTTGGGTGGGAAGTGGGCAGATCAATAAAAAGCACTGCCCTATCGAGGATACTTTACTTAGTATTTTATTTTACAAACAACTTGGTGGATCGACCAAGCCACTGACAGATCCTTGTACATTTTTACAAGAGGACTGAGCAGGCTGGTTCTGATAAGTGAGCTTTACGTCTTGCAATTTGATCCCTTTGCATGGATTGATCTGGCTGCAGTCAAATTTCACAGCCACTTTTGTTGCTGAAGTTCCTCTGATGTTGCTGTATTTCACTTGATTGATTTTCACCCCTGAATGCTGAAAAAAGGAGGCGAACATGAAGTCTTTGAAAAGCGAGGAATTAAGTGGTATTGAAACAGAAACTTTCATGGAAATGAGATTCAGTAGAAAGTAGTAGTAGTAGTAGTAGTACGTAGTAGTGTTCATGTGTGTGTACCTGGCCGGGGCACTTTTCACTGTGAGGGCAGTAGTTTTGGTCGATTATGATTGGATTCTCAACATTTTTCATTACCACGTTTTGAAAGCTGACACCATTGACGAATCCAGTACTGGGCCTTCCCCAAGATTTTATTCTCAGGCCGTTTGTGGTTCCTGTAAATACCACCTTTTTTACAGTTACATTTTGCACTCCTGCCTCCTGGACGTCCTTTGCTAGACTTCCAATGCTGTTCACACACCACACGCAGGTTAATACATGCTAGTGCAAGTTATAGGTAGATTTTTTTTTTTTTCTTTGGTCAACTCACATACCATAACCCTACACAAGTTTTTTTATCATCAGGGCTAAATGAGAGATTTGGAAAGTTATTAGTTGATTACAACAGGGTTTTGGAAGATGGGAAAGATGATTTTTTTTTCCTTCTTTTCTTTTTCTTTTTTTTTTTGGAGAAATTGAATTGATGGATGACAAGTGGCATAAAATAGAGAGTAAATGATGGATTTGGTTGGCTCTATCTCACTAGAGGAATATATCATGATATTGTCTCAGTGTGGTTTTTTTTTTTGTTTACCCCAGCCAATTAAGCCTAATGAAAGAGCCCACACGCGTTTGAACAGAGCCAACACGGGCACGAAGAGTTAGCCAAGACACATGGAAAGAGGGCAGCATACTAAGGGATCAAAACCCTCGTGACTCATGAGGTTTACGGGATCAAAACCCTCGTGAGGTTTACTTGTTAAAGATATAAAGCACTCTAGATATAGACCCTGTTCTTGTATTAGATGCCAAGGAATTTTACTTCAATGAAAGTTTCAAAGTAAGATTGAGTCTCTAAACATGTAAATAAAATATCAAAATATTTATTTTATTATGAAACAAAAACATGTGTTTTATACATTAGTAGTGATATGCTAAATCTTAATATGGATCAAGTATAAAAACACACACCATCTGTCAAAGGTCACATTTGGACAAAAACACTTCAAAATGGACCAAGTATAAAAACACACACTAATGTACCTTGAACACACCAGATGCCTCATAAACATAGTATGAACAGTTGAAAACTAAGTCCCATGCAAGGCAAGTAACGTGGGTAAGTCGAGCTCTACCTGTCTCATTTGACTCACTCGACTCATTATTTACTGAGTAGAGTCAGCAGCAAGCAACTCAGGGCTGAGTCCGACCAGGTTTTCTTGTGGCCTTTAAAAGGAACGTGACAAAATGTGCCATAACACATGACAGACCATGTGCCATTATGTGTGAGACAGTAATTGGAGTAGTGAGTCTTTCTGCCTAACCTGATGCCATGTCCAGGTCCGCAAGCAACATCCTCCACCCACAGGTTCTTGGTGCCTGGCCCGACTGAGATGCAGTCATCCCCTGTCTTAATGCCTGTTCCGATGACAACGACGCCGGTTGATCTCTGCACATGTATACCATCCGTGTTGGGACTGTCACCAGGTGCCACAATTTTTAAACCATCCATCCTCACATCTCTGCAGCCGTTGATCACAACATGGTATAGCTGGCTGTTTATCGAAGTCAGACCGTTGATCAAGATGCCTTCCGCATTGTTGAAGGTCAGAGACTGCATCATAATTGTCAAACAAATCAATTGACCATCAATTTGAAACGTTACGACCAGAGAATATTCTGTGTTAAGAAGGTTGGACATGCTGTAATAACAATGACTTAATCAAGGTGAGTTCTATAATGACAATGAGTCTATCAAGTTGAGTCCTATAACAATAATGAGTGATTAAGACGTACGCCTTTCGCGTTGTTGAAGGTCATAGACTACATTAGCCGTCAAACAAATCTATAGACTATCAATTCAAAATCGTTGCTAATGGAGCACAATCTATGTTAAGAAGGTTGGGTATGAATTCAATGTTATAACATCTTATGTTAGGAATTAGGATTACTAGTGATTCCAGTAGGTTTTCACCTACCGTCGCACCGCCCGGGCAATTCTTCTTAGCTTCCTTGCAAGTCCACAGACCATTTCCTCTTCCATCCAAGGTGCCTCCGAAGATGGAAACGCCGTGGACACCATGGAACAAGATCCATTGCTTGGTAGAGGCGAGCCAAGCATAATTTGAGGGTTCAACGAGGGTCCCGTCAATCCGAATGTTGATTCTATTGTTCTTACATGGGCCATTGAAGACAGTATGACCAAGCAAATAAGACCCTCTTGGGACATGAATTGTCGCTGGTTTGACAGAGGCACAAGCGGCGGCCCATGCTCTGAGGAACGATGTGGTGGAGTCGGTCTTGCCGTCGGCTATGGCGCCGAAATTGAGGACGTTGTATTGGCCATTTGCTAAAGGGAGGAAGATGAGAGAGATGAAGAAGAGAAATGAGAGAAGATTCATGTGATTTGCCATTGTATATGTTCAGAATGTGAGAGAGAGAGAGAGAGAGAGAGAGAGAGAGAGAGATGAGATGAGGAGTTGATTATGGAAGCTAATTTAGTTAGGCCTATATATAGTGTTGAGATGGTTTACATGGCTCAAACTTGAAGAAAGCCGTGCCGAAATTGAAAGACTGAGAATGTACTTGATATCATTTGCATGATTACATGAATGCCCATTGAGAAAAAAGAGAAAAACAAACTCAAGAGTAGTAGATAAAAGAGTTTTGACTATGCAAAAACTCAGATGTTCAAGAAAAATAAAGCGGTGTATCCGTGCATACAGCCACACACAAAAACCCTCACTACAAAGTCCCCATCCAACAACTCTAGAGATTCATCCATGCTTGTATCTGTGGACAGGGAGATGTCTCTTCACTTGAGTTACTACTTACAAGTGGATTGACAAAAAGTGTGTGGATCCATCCGTTTAAATATCGAGAAAAGTCTTTGATAAAAGGAAAATAAATTAATCAAGCAAAGGATTCATGTATTGGAAATATGGTGTAGTTTTATTTTAACTTAAAAAATAAGTAAAAAATCATCTGTATTTTAGCTAGTATATGGGGTGTACCAGAGACATATATCATGCATCATCAATCAATTGCCAATTGCATTAAAGAAGTGATAGTTATAGACCAAAATGGTATGTGAGAAGTTCATCTATGAATAATCTACACTTTCCCCATTCGTGATTTGGCCCTTACTTTAATTTGACACTGACTAATCATTGTCTATAATCAATCTCAATGATGATACTAAAACACTACATAATTATAGAACTCTTGAGATCTGGGTCATACTGATCTTACTCCTTCCATCCCTCCAAACCTTACAAATAAATTGAGATTTGCAGTCTTTTTCATGTATCCCCCCATTGTGTCTATAACCCAAAGGGCCAACCCCATCAAATTTTCCAAAGGACCCTTTGGCAATTCAACATCCATAATGATATTGCTTGTGAGCTTTAGTCCAACGGCTCAGTGCACTATTGCCCACTGGCTCTTAACGTGAGAAACAGAAAACACTTGCTCCAAGCCGTTCAAATGGAGAAACTTCAAAATCTAGAAATGCAACAGTGTTTGATTTTATTCTAGCCCAATCTCTGCCGCTCACTTGCGGCCACCTATACATCATCTTGACCATTGGGTACAATCTTTGAGTAATAGTAGAGGAGGGTGTTAGTGGGGTACGGGCATCACAGGTGGACCCCACATGAGCTCTAGTCTAATTTATGGCCTATAGGATCATTTCTTTTCACCCAAGGTGTGTGATCACTCTTGTACCACTTGTTAATTAATTGTATTGAATGACTTTAGGCCTTGATTTAAGGGGGCCTTCTTGTGCTCTCCTCTGTGTTGGATGCTTTGGCAAAGAATTAAATTACTCAACCAACCATGTGAATACAGCACCTACTCTTAAACATGGGCTCTAATCTCTATGCTACCTTCATTTTTTTCCATCTTAAAGCCACTATGGCACTAACTATAGGGTTTGCTCAAGAATGATCATGAGAATAGTTTATATGATGGGGCATTGACATTTTTATTAATATGATAATCTTTTAGGAATCTTAGTTATAAGATACTTTATGAATAAAGCATTGCTTTAGGTTTCCCTCTCATGAGAGGATGATGTACTTGTTTGACAAAGGGGATTAAGGATGTACGGATGGCCGTGACATATGGGATATACATTGGATAATGATTCTATTGAACAATTGCTCATATGATAATCTAAGAGACTACTTACATAAAACACTTACAATTTTTGACAGGTACAAATAATCACCTTTCCTCCTTTTGATTTTTCTCCTTTATGGGTGAGTAATTTTGTTAATCATGAAATCTTACCTAATCACCTAAATCAACCATTAGCTAGAGGCTGGTTATTGACCAATCCATGAAATGATATATATTTTATTGCAAAAGATTAAAAAACTTCTACAAATTAATCTTGTTCAGATTAAACTCAAGGCATTTACCTTAAAAGCTTACCAAAACTGAGTCAATTTAACCAGGGTTTTTTTAACAATATAACAAGAGTTAACACCCTGGATTTAATTTGCAGGTAGGTCAGATCTAAAAGCATTTTCTCCTTCTATAAAAAAAAATACAATCCGATGCTGCTGGTGGATCAGATATCTGCTTCTTCTGATTGTTGCTGATTGCGATTGTCAGATGTGATTATTTGTGAAAACAGAAAACGACAAGTGATTGTTGAAGGCATACTTCAATTATCTAAGGGCCCATTTGTCTGCATTGGAATACACATGAATTGAATACATATGATAGTTAAAAATGAGATTAAAAGGTAAAGGTGAGTTTGAAAAAATGAACATCAAATAACATCATTGCTAGGATTAAAACCAAAAGCAGATGATATTTGATGCTCATTTTTGAAAATTCACCATTGATCTTCATTTTTTACTACCCATGCATTCAATTACTTTGCGTTTTGATGAAACAAGCATGGCCTAACTGATGATGTGATAACTAAAGTAATGACGACAAGTTTACATTAATGTTATTTTCTAATATTGAAGAAAAAGAAGAAGAAAACAAGTGGCTATTTAAAATTGTAGAAATTGAAGGTGGTAGTCTGTAATACTCTAAACTAA
Source organism: Umbellularia californica (assembly GCA_028538565.1). Taxonomy (NCBI): domain Eukaryota; kingdom Viridiplantae; phylum Streptophyta; class Magnoliopsida; order Laurales; family Lauraceae; genus Umbellularia; species Umbellularia californica. Next base: position 46,425,312 of record JAPQWN010000009.1, read on the forward strand.
ACAAGTCTCTTAGTCGTGGCAAAATAAATGCATTGAGCTACATGTGAATATCACCATTCCTGACATCAAAGGTTTCAGAACCACAGGTTCAAACGCCTGCAGGTGTAGTCATGACCAACCAAATAAAGGCATTGTATTGATCATTATTATGGATCCATTGTATGCTATTTAAGCTAAAGCAAACTTTCACCTATATATGTAAATATAATGCTCTCTCTTAAGCGGGAAAAATATATGTATAATGTTATCTTGTGAAAATAGATCATTTAGTATGAACTTCATCCATACTACATTTATGCAAACCATTCACTTGAACATTCTTGTTGAAGGCATTGGATTGCAAAGTCAATTAATCAAGTTACCATAAGAGGAAGGTACATTTTTTTTTTATATAATCTTAGCCTAACAATTATTTCCATCTCAAGGCATCATGACTTGGTGAGGTTTGCTTGAGATATGGGAATGACCATGGTATGTTTATATTGCTCTTCAATCAAAAGCGTAGACTATTAGGAAGATTATTGGTTCATTGAACAGTTACGATATTAGGTATCTTTATTATGAAGGTACATACTTTTAGGTTTTTTCTTTCTTTTGTAAGCTATTGTATATGGTTGACAAGAAGGAAGAGTATATGGGTGTATGTATGGATTATGATTTTGTTAAGCATTACTTTTATGGTTAATTAATTGGCATTCCATGTGACAATTTCTCTAACAAAACCAAGCATAGATTGCCTGAGAATGTATACTATTCAAGGCACCCCTTGGCCTTTTAGGGTCTTTGCAACTCAAGTAGCCTTGTACTTGGCTAAGGCAAAGAATAAAATAAGTATTTTCGAAAAGTAATTAAGGTTATTCAATAACTTAATTTTCACAAAAAGATGGGATGTAAAAACGCGCCCTTAGACATTTTTCAGATATTTCTTAAATAATTGCAAGCAGGTGGAGAAATGAGGATAAATTGAGAGGTGCGAGGTCTGGTGAAAAGTCACCACTTCTTACTAACTTTGCTTTTCCACCCTTTTAAGAGTTTATTGTAGGAAGCATTTTAAAGGTTGTTGGGTTTTTTGGCTAAATTCATGGGTTTGACAAAACTCTGGGCCTTTTGAGTTGTATTTCTTTATTTAGAAAAGGACTCTAAAGATAGAAGATCGGAAATGCTCAGAAGAAGAAAGCAAGAAAGAATTAGAAGAAGAAAGCTGGAGAAAAATAGCTGAAATTCCGGATCAACCAGAATGGGGTCCGCTCGAGCAACTATATCATCCGCTCGAGCGGACAGAGTCAGAATGGCCCAGCGCTGAAACAAAACCTCATCCGCTCAAGCAGATGGTAGGTTTGCTCGAGCGGACAAGGCGGCAGAGTTCCAAGAAAATTAGAAACTGCTTTTCTAATTGTGCTCAAACTGCTTGTTTTAATCCTAATTAAGTTAGGCAACCTTAAACACGACCTAAGGGATATTTCAAGGACTCAAGGGCTATTCCAAAAACACCACCTCACCTCTCAAAGTTCTGAGTTAAAGATTATTATTGAGAGAATTCTTCTCTAGAGTTTTATTAAAAAGTTGTGCTGACAAGTTCTTTAGAACCAGTTCTTCTACATCCTTTCTAGAAAATTATCTTCTTACGAGAAGATTTGAAGAGTCACGCGCTGGATTGAATCTGTTGCAATCAACGATGTGAAGTCATTGAAGTGTAAAGCGACACAAGGTAACTTCAGTCCTTGGGTAGGGGATATCTAGGGAAGAGATCTGAGTTTCTTGTAATTGCGAGATTCATAGTGTTTGATTTGATCCAGTTCGGAGCGGTGGTTTTTTACCCGATTAGAGTTTTCCACCTTAAATTTGGTGTCCTTGTGGTGTGTGCTTGTTGATTTTATTCCTGCTGCATATTGTTTATTTCTGCACACTTTTGGATTGATTGTTTGAGTAGACCAATCTAGAGATCGCGGACCGTAAAACTTTCAAAGGCTTTCTTCAAAAAGAAAAACAACATTTTTTTTAAGTGAGGTTCTTCTTCCTCAATTATGAAAAAAAAAAAAGGGTTTGAGAAAATCCAGTTTGAGCGCAAAAAGGGTGTTTTCTCCCTCCGTTTTCAGTGAAAATATTTCTCCAACTTTTGCAAGAACTTTCTTTTAGTTTTCTTTCTTCATTTGATAGAGAAAAGTATATACTTCCATAGGGTTTTCAGGGACTCAAGGAACGTTCTTTTTTCACCCTTCTTCTTTATAAAAGCATCGCAGCAAATTGTAAAAAAAAAAAACAACTATTTGCAACGGTGGAGTGTATCAGATTTGGAAATTTTTCTTTTCCAAGGGTGTACACAAACCTGCCATTAGAGTTTAACCGAAGGAGGAGAAATGTAGAGAAATGAAGCAAAGAAAACTATTTGATTTTCAATTTGCACTGTTGACATTTTCTCCACGTTTTCTCCACACCCAAACCACCCTCCCTCTCCATTATTTCCTGCATTACTTTTAACAACCTGATTCTTCCCTGATTATTACAAAGCAATTTGTAGTGGATTAAAGATAACAGAACAGTCACTAACTTGATTCAATCTCTCCTGTACTTTTCCACAGTGTTTAGAGGTAATTTAAACTAGCAAACCTGTACCTGATTAATAGAAGAGGTGTTTATATCATTAAAGTCAAACTAAATAAAACCAAGGAAGCGTGGGCCATATATAGAAACCAAGTTCTTGGTAGTGTTCATGTCAAGAGATGGCAAGCAGTAATGTATTTGATGTCTAATTCCTAATCTCTATACTTAATTATTTGTGAAGTAACAAACAAGAAGAATGCTGATCTTCAGCTTCAATGAATAAAAGTACGGATGGTATGGATATAAATTAAGATAGATATCATGTGATTGCATGCAAGTGATATAAGTTAAATGGTAGGGTGTTCTTCCCATCATGTGGGTGACAGTACAATAGTCATGGTCATGGTCATGGTTTTGATCATTGATGCAAGTGCACGTGATGCCAATGTAATGGTGATGGTTTGACAAATGGATTTGAGTGATAAACCACATTTTCTAAACAATGCTTATCATCATCATCGTCAAAGTCTAATTACATTAATCAACTTCCATGTGAGACCATTTCACTTCTTAAGCCAAGATCCACTCCATCATACCCTTGTGGACAAGGGAGCAGCACCTGGCATCTTACATTTTTATTCAAAACATTGATGAAAGGAGAAAGTGCGGTCGGGTCTGGTTTCAGATCTAGTGGACCAGACCAAGACCCAAACGCAGATCGACTCATGAATGTCTCAGACCAGAATTTGATGGACCCAACTTCAAACTCGATCAAAGCCCAAATAAATTGCAATTATATAATTGCGGGCCCATGATTCATGATCCAAATTGTTCAATTTCTTATGTTCATGTTAAACATCAAGGCATAAAGTTTCATAATTTATTTCCTAAATGGATTTTGAGAATTTTGTTAAGAATCCCAAAAACTAAAAGTGAAAAATCTCTATTCATTGGATGTACTCATTTACACGTGAAAATAATGATTTTGGCAAATATGGTAATGACATTCTTATGTGTAACACCTTTATACATAATATGTGCATATAAGTCATTTACATATGTAGCATTTGCATACGTAGAAGGCAAACACCCCTACGTGGAAACTAGGACTGCCCTTGGATTGTGCGGAGTGAACTAGCAGGGTCTGTGTTCGCATTTGTAGCGACCTATTCATTTTCAATCAAAAGCATATGCTGCACCAAAGGCTAAAACGAACTCTGTAGGGTTAAAAATGAAAACCATCAGATGATAAGAGATTCTGTTTTTCAAAGGGCTGTTTTTTCCTTTCTTTCTTTTTTACATTGGGAACTCGATCTCGCACTCCCAAATGGTCAAAGCCTGTATGCCCGGGCTTAGCACGGGCGTTTGTTGCTAGTTTGTGTTAAAAGAAAACCTAAGGACTTAAGCCCATCGCTAACATACCCAGGATCAGGTCCTATGACCATCAATACAACCTAATGTCATCAACCCAGGGTATGCACTCAGGCCATCTAATCCAAACAAATAAAGTTCTTGGACTCAAACTTTTTAGTCCAGTTCAACTGCAGCCCATTGCCGCCCTTGAATGCAGCAAGTCTTAAAATATTTTCCCTGAGAATGATCATTCACGGGCCATGACGGTCCAGCCAGACTCAGCTCGTCTATTTATTGAGCCCAGAATTCGATTCGGATCCATTCACTTCCCCCTGATTGTTTGCTCAAGTTTATCTCCCATATTGTTAAATAAGTGAACCAGACCAATCATCCATCCTATAAGTATTAGCCCATCCTAATTATATAGCATCTGAACCAGAAATGTTGCCTGGGTTCATGATATGGGCCTAAAACACAGCTCAAATATTAGCATAATGTTGCCCAGGTTTGGGGCACAGTGGCCCAGTTCTTGAAACCCCTACTGCTGCATATCACAAGCATTTACTTGGGCACAGCTTCTAGGTTAGATTCAGGTGGCCCATTACCACAATAAATCTACACACACAGTGAAGATTGACTGATTTTTATCATGGGAATGATACCACAGGCATTTATCAGTATTTGAAGCTAATGCCTTCAGGTCCAAACCCATCCCACAGTTCCAAAGAATCAGCAAGGCCTCTCATGCCAGGCCCAAACCCATAACCAGGAAAGATGGAAAATATAGTTGATGGAAATCTGCAGTTAGTGGGTTCTTCACTTGGTCCATCATCCATGGGACCCACTGGTCAACAGTATGGATCACTTGATATTGGTGAGTCAAGATGTGCAAATAAACAATTGGGGATAATCCAAAGGCTACTTTTTATACTTCCTACAAATTGGAAGACTATGAATCCAACCTATACCTGTCCCCACATAAAGGAATGCAGCTAATTGGGGCACCACAATTGGAGCAAAGCTCAATGTGCAGTCTGCTAGTAGGTGAAGATTTTCCTTTTTTTAAGGTAATTAAGGACTATATAAGGTTGTTTATTATGTATGATCAAGTAAGATCAAATTAAATCCATATATGTGAAGTGTTTGAGAAGCCAGGTAAAACCCCTTGGCTCCTAAGTGGTAGCACAAGTGAACTCAACCTTCGATTCCTGAAGAGCGGATAACCGAGGGTCGATACCAAGACCTCTAGCTCCGAAAGAGGGAGGAATCGTGGTCCTAACCACTCAACCAAACCCTTGAGGTTATACATACATGTAGTTCATTTGTAAAAATCCCAAGTCTTTTCAAAGATGAACTCACCCATAAGTCCATACCAGAGCTATATACCAATTGGCTTGAGCATTTAAAAGAGGGGCAAAAAAAAAAGGGTAAAACACATAGTAGTCATAACTTCATAACGAAATCAAATATTCTATACAATTGAAATCACATAACATGGATCCAAATTGTTGTTTCATGTTAATCCATAAATCGTTGACCTAATTCGAATCAGACATGTGTGAAAAATGTGCCTAAATAATTATGTTCAATCATTTGACAAAAGATTAATTTAGGGCGTAAAGTTTTAACGGTCTTTTAACAATTGGCATGAGATGGTTGAATTAATGTAGGTGAATCCTACAAGGTGATATAATTATTATCTCTCATAGATATTGTGGAGGAAACTCTGATATGAATAAATCTCATATGCATAAAAGGTTACACTCTACTAAGAGGTACCTCTCATCGGTTATGTGAGATGTAGAATTGTAAGTTCCCTTCAAGACCCACTTGGATACATGACAATCATCGAAGACTAGTGTCGTGAAAAGATCTAACTATAGATATAGTTTTGGGAAAAAAAAATCATCTCAAGCAAAGTATCACAGCCATAGTTTCTTTTTTTTTTCTTTTTTTCTTTTTTTTTTTTTTTTATTTGACAAACAAGGGTATCTCCCGCCCAGGAGCCTTTGGCCCTGAGCCCGAGGGAGACTCGATTATGGACAACAGAGAAGTAATCCCTAGAGCCACATGCAAACCCTCCTATCCATATGCACCTGGTAAAACTATGAGAGGTGGCCAACAGAGGTAGGTGTCGAACATAAGACCTCTCCGCTTCTTGAGACGCAGAGCCCTTGGCCAACTGAGCTACCACTCGTTAGTTCACACCATGGATTTATGCACCTTAAACTTTAACATGAATTTTTATGAAATTTAATGCAGTAAATACAATCCAAATAAGTGTCAAATAAGAGTGTGTGCAAATTGGTGTAGATAATTAGTGAATGTTTGAGGGTTGGATCATCATCGCTGCTGCCATGAATCAGGTGGTAAACAAGATACCTCTCTTGTAATCCATGAGAGATACCACCTCCTAGCAGGAGAATGTTATCCTACAAGTGGATTGAATGTCAATGTCTAGCTCGAGGGGCCCACTTAGGGTTGCCCATTTGATAGTTTTGACATACCATGATCTGTTACCAAGACCAGTTTTACATTCAATGAACCTTCACTCACCATTGGATTAAATTTCAAAAAAGAAAAGCTACGGTTAAGAATGTGATTGAACATTTATATTAAAGTTGGTAAATCAAGGGCTCAGATATTTTGGTAAGGCTTTTTTTTTTCTTTTTTTTCTTTTTTTTTTTTTTTTTGCTTCCCTTGTCCATAAGGACAGTGGCGGACTAAGGATTTTCATTTGAGTGGGGCTAAAATCTTGCTAGACTTAACATTTGAAAAAAAAATCCTAGCCCTTTTTACATTAACAAATAACACCTATATATTTTTCTTTAGAAAATATCTAACTCGTGGAACTCAAATAGATGCATGAAGTTATTGAAGATTGGGCAATGAAGAGGTTAGGGTGTTAATTAGAAAAATAAAAAACCATTAGATTGATAAAAAAAATATTCTAACTTTGATTCTAGATATTCAAACCCACATTATCATGTTTCACTAAATTCTTGTGTCAAAGTCAATGCCCAATGGAGGTCATTGCAAATTCAAGGTGAGTAGGTGTGTGAGAAAAACTAAATACAAGAATATTTTAAGGACACTCATCCTTTCCCTTTTCTCTTTCTTAAAGCCTCCAACCTTTGAATAATGGGAGTGGGATCCCATCTTTGAATCATAGTGGGGTTAAGAAGACATGATAATAGAAATGGATTTAGTCATCTCCCCATTTTTGTAGATACACTCAGATTTGGTGGTTTATGGCTTAAGGTCTGGATTAGGATTTGGGGATTTGGGGTTTGGAATTAGAAATTGGAGATTAAGCGTTCAGTAGGTGTTGAGTGATTAGGAAGGATTATACTAAATATGTTTGGCAGATAAAGATGCAAAAGCCTACATAATACATAGGGCCCGGTGACGAGGAGTTCGATCAACAATCAACGCAAAAAGGTTTCAAAAGAAGAGGACAAAGAAGAGAGAGAGCGATGTGTTGCCGTAACGTTTTCTTTTCTTTTCTTTTCTTTTTTTTACCAACGAAGCTTTACATATGTGGGACTACCTTTAGACATATATGGAGCGACAAGTTTAGACATGTGAGTCATACTCCACGAGCCCTTTCAACTCTATAAAGATTTCAATTCCCATGTGGGGTGACTGCCCCAGATCGCACCCCAAATCGCTCCAACATAGGTCCGCCCCAATCCAAAATGCCATTAAAGTTCATTGGGATTTCAATTCCAACCTGGGGCTGCTGCCCCAATCCAAATCACTACAACAAAGGTCCGCCCCTGTATAAGGAGACCTTTTCATATCTCTTTCTCCCATTAATAAACATGTATCTAAGTCCCCTCTTAACATAATGTAATCTTTAGATTTGGTTTAGTTTGACTTTATTTAACTGCACACACTTTTTTGTCAACCTTTTCTTAATCACTCTTCTCGATCTAATTCTATATGAAGAAAATTTCATGTGAGTGGATTTGGAACCTTCCTTGGACCGAGTGGGTGCTCCATGATAGCTACTGATTAAGTCTAAGATTGAATTTTTGAATGAAAGAAGAAATAAGAAAGGGATGCTCCATGATAACTACTGATTAAGCCTAGGATTGAATTTTCAATGAAAGATGAAATAAGGAAGAGAATAAAACCAAGCCACTTTGACACATACAAGCCAAAATACTACTCGGTGCACATGAGCCTACCAGTGTATGCGTGATACACGCCCGCCCGCAATGCAATTCTCAACGCCCTCGTCAATGTTTTGGACTTCGGACATGACACATGACATAATAGGTACCTAATGCCTCCCTTTCCTCATATTATCACCAATACAATGTAAAACATTGATGCCTAACCAACATCAATCACACCTGAAACATCCCCATTGAACATAAATCCTAATATAATCCCCCATCAGATGAACAAAAAAAAAATTTATAAACTTGCAAAATTGTTACAATTGAAAGGCTCCTAAGTAGGGATGTAAGAGGGCCCGACTCTCCGACTACCCGGAGATTGCAAAATTGTTACAATTGAAAGGCTTCTAGGTAGGGATGTATGAGGGCCCGACTCTCCGACTACCCGGAGATTCCGACCCGTTAATAACCAGGTCTGAGTTTTTATTTAGGCCTCGATAAGTAAATGGGTTTGGGTCCAATTCTTCCTTAGTTCGGATTTTGGATCCGAGACCCGATATATTACCTAAATTTTTGGAGATCTCTTTTAAAAATCATATTTTTTTAATATCATTCTATATCTAGATTGGATCCGTCTCATATATGGTTCTGGTTCCGGTTTTAGAGCCAAGAAACCGGTTCCGAAATAATTCCAGGTCCATATCCAATTCCACATTTTCCTTATCGGTTCTAGTTCAGGGCCCACCATGAACCCAAACCGAAATCGACCCGTTTACAACCCTACTCCTAGGGGCTTTTTTTCTTTTTGTTGTTGCAAGGGTCATTTATTTCTGCCTATTTTCATAGGTAAATAGAGTTGATAAGCAACATTAAAACATCATTCATGGTGGGTTTTTTTTTTTTTTTTCTTTGCGTAATTTACTCATCTGGTGTGAAGGAGAGATGAGAAAAAAGTGTCAAAAGGACGTGAAAAAAAGGGCTGGCATTTTTCAACCTATATATGTGTGAAATGGAACCACACCAGCGCATAAACAGGCGGTGCTACAGTAACTTCTAGGTTAAATTACAAGTTCCCATGTTTTTTCAATTTTTTGGTTTATGGTGGTCCCTACATCAAGATCTAAACCGCTAATATTGTTTAAGGTCAGAAACAACTATGGTGCAATCTTTCAACCACGGGATCATCATGTATTATGAAAAACTTATGAAAAAATCTGGACCATTAGATATACTCTACACTTTTGTAGAACCTATTTTCACGATTTGAGCTATTAATCCTCTCAAAAAGGCTAACCACGACTATGGTGTAAAGTTTTAGGTATTAATCAGTTCTGAGTCTTTATCTATGAAAAACATAAAACCATTGAATGCATACACCATCGCTATAGTGTATTTCACCAGAACTAAATGAGGGTTTTTCAAATTCATGAATCATGTGGGCCTCTAAAGCAAGATCTAAACCGTTCATTCTCTTCATTAAGGTTCAAATTTCTTACATTGATGAATTGCGGATTGTGGAAAAAATTCCAAAAGGGCCAAACCATTAGATTTGTTTTTCTAATTTTTGTGGCCCTATTTTTTTCCACTCCAACCCATTAATCCTCTTTGGAATGCCAACACAGCTAATGGATCGATTCTCATTACTTAATTCATCATTGATTTTTAAAAAGTTGTAAAAAAAAAAATGAAATACGATAAGCCTTTGGATTTACTTAAGATTCATATGTGAAGATATGTGAAAATGACAAATAATGAAATGTGTTTCCTAGTGATTCATTTGCATAAGAAAATTATTCATATACGAGTCATTTACACATGCGGACATTTTCCACCTTCCCTCGTTCATTTTTATTAAAAGGGAGATTATTTGTCATTTATGAAAAATCACCCTTATTTTTTTCCTTCTACTCTAACCGCTTTGAAGAAATACAAGTCTTCTAAGTTTTAAGAATTGATTCATATGAAACAAATATGCCCTAGTTAAATTAGTCAATAACATATTCTCATCTCCATGACGCCCAAAGAAACTGAACATGCTTCTAGAAAGCGAATCTCGGTTTTAATAGTAGGTAGTGATTCAAGTTTTCACATTGAACATTGAGAACAAGAATAAATACTCTTGATGTTTCTATTATATCCTTTGGGGCCCTCATAAATTGAAAATTTTAGAAAAATGGATGGAGTTGGATATGGAATCATGGCAGACCACCGAATCAAATGATGCTAAACTTAGGTTTTAGGTTGGAAGATTAAGATTGCAATTCATGGTTTCATATCATGCAGATTCTTTTCAGATTAAGTCCAGTGGTGGATTTAACCCCAAGGGGTAGCTCAGTTGGCTTACGATCACAGTTTGCACCTAGAGGTTGTATGTTTGAAACTGCATTGCCACATTGGGGCTACAGGGGAGTTTATTCGGCTTCCCTCTGGGCCGGGAGATATTAGTCCAGCTATGAGAGTAAAATGATGGCCAAATTAGTTTCAACTACTATAACTAAGAACCAAAATACATATTACTAGATTGGGTATTGACCTCACCCAAGCCCAGCTTGAATTGGCGTAAGGTGAGCTCGAATCTCGCTTGGGCTTTAAAAGCCAGGTTCAAGCCCAGCCCAAAGAGGCTCTAAACAAATTATATTTTCATGCAAGCTGAGATTTGTGGGCTCAGTTCGACCTGGTCCAAGCTGCACAGGCTTAAACTAGGGTCCATCACCTTTCTCATTCATCCATAAGATCATGAGTCGGTTGTGATGCAACAACCTCTAGCTTATGAAATGTTTGAGTGGGACGAGTGGAGCTTTACAGCGTGGCCCACCTATTAAAAATCTAAATTACTCAAAATAAATATAGTTCACTTTTAAGTGAGGTGGTCAAATGTTATTCCAATAGGAGTCAAATAGTAAGATCGAGCATGAGATTATTAATATATAAAACAATGAATGTCAATCACATGTTTAACCTTATGATGGGATTAGCTTAGTAAAATGTGGTCATAACCCACATCATTGATAAAAGTTATTGTTCATCATCTTGCTTTACAAAAATGGGATCCACCATGAGTGACCCACTTACCCAACCCATCATTTGTCTCCAATACATGCATGGGATCCACCACATCCAACCCATCCAAGCACTTATCTATAAAACCTACTAATTCACATTTTTCACTAATGAATCTTGGGTGGAAAGATAATTGGATTTAATGGGTATCATGTAGGTCCGCCATCATCAAATTATATACATGAACTCATAACAATTATATTATATATGTGGGCCCCTTTAAACTTTCATCTAATTATAAGTCAAAGGACATTTTGAGAATTTAATATCATTTCACATGCAAATAAATTATGTTAAAAAGTTCAAACTTATATAAAAATTTAATTAATTGTACAAGTAGTTGAAGCATTATACATAGGTTTTTAATGATTTATTCATAATATAAATTTATATTCTGAAGATTGAAAAAAATTATCTAGGGATTTTTCATTTATGGTCACCATCAGCCATCGATTTCCACACCACGCGGTCAAGGTCAAGGCATTTCCCCATATATTCTCCGTACTACTTCATTTCTGTGATATCGCAAAACGTTATTGTAATATTGAAAAACTTCTATTAAACTATGAGATATCGCATAAACCGCATCTTTATTTCATATTTTAAAGCCTGCTTCTAATAACCCAATAAAATTTTGTGATATCATAATAAAGTTTTGAGACATTGCAAAATAAAAAAATTGGAGCATTGCTTGAAAATATCTTAAATTTGGAAAGTAATCATCAAAATCAAGGGCCATAGTGAATGTACATTAAAGGCCCCAATCAAATTTACATCTTACAAGTTGAAAGAATGAGAAGATGATAAAGCGAAAGGGACGTTTACCAAAAAAAATTTGGCCGGAAAGGGACACGTGGGTGGTCCACGGTCTACGCTACCCAATCGCAACCGTACGGTGGCTGTGTGCAGTGGGTCTTCGACTGATGCGATGCGACATCACCATCATCTTCAAATTAACACGCTTAATGGTTGGTGGGTCCCATCACAGCACGCGGACTACGGGGCAATTTTGACTTGAGCTCGGTTAGGTCTCCTACCCGAAAGTAATGACCTCATCAGATGCGGGGTCCACAAATCATCAACTCTCAATCATCCAAAATAATAAATCTCTCACCAAGAAGATATTACATTTAATTCCTAGGGAGGAGGATGACCCCCATTGGCCCTGCCCTGCAAAAGTTTTTCTTGACTTGGTTTCTCCTTTTTAGAATGGTCGGCCTATTTTTCTCTTTATATATATATATATATATATAGGGGGTCTTCCTATGCATCTATCCCTCACCATTTTTGGTGAGGGACACCCCTTTTGGGGAAAAAACAAGTACAAAAGTGGGGAAAAAGCAAAGTACAAAAGTACACTTTGTACTTGCTTTTTCCCCAAAAGGAGTGTCCCTCACCAAAAAGTGGTGAGGGAAGGATGCATATGAATATTCCCCATATATATATATATATATATATATATATATATATATAGGGAGATAGTCATATGCATCCATCCCTCACCATTTTTGGTGAGGGACACCCCTTTTGGGGGTGTTTCAAGTACAAGAGGGAGGTACAAAGTACCCCTCTTGTACTTCTCTTGTACTTGAAACAAACCCAAAATGGGTGTCCCTCACAAAAAATGGTGAGGGATGGATGCACATGAAGACCCCCCATATATATATATATATATATATATATATATATATATATAAAATTTTTGATAGGATTTTCTTTTGCATATACAATATGAAAATGAGATTTATATTTAGACGGTTATGTAATGTACTTGGTGAGCGTGCTACGCACTTCTAATGGGGCCACTTACTGGTCCATTTGAGTGGACCAACTCATCCCCAATAAACACACTACCTCTGGATTTGGATAGATCTGAATGGCATGGTCATTTGATCGATTGCGCAACTCATTCGAATGGATTAAACTTGTGGGTCTGAATTATAGGGTTAAAATGATTGGATGAAGCTGATTTTTGTATGGAGGAGGGGCCTAGGCAGATATTGAAATCCCTCATATTTCACTTAGAGGTGAGCTAGTATGTGGACCCCACACTTGATAAGTCCTCTATAAAGCTGTATGTGCAATATATTTATTTCTAGAAGTGATTAAAACTCAACGTTAAAAATAAATTTTGAAAAATGGCCATCAAATAATCTCCCTTTAATGGAATTAAATCAAGGGAGGATGGGAAAGGAATATCAAGCCGTCACCTGAGTAATTTAAATCATAGGAAAGTCAAGGTCCAACTCCAGCTTGTATTTTAATTTTCAACCCGAACATTAATATCCTTCACTTATTTAAAAATCCTTCAGTTGAACTCATTCCACAATGTATCATGTAATTATCAATTCCTATGTGTTTCAAGCAAGCAAAATTTTGGAGTTCCACAATTTTCTAGAAAGAGATGTGTAAAACTCTCTCACAGTTTTAGGTGTGTAAATTTTCATGAAAGTGACCACAATGTACACATCATTTTGCATTTGATAAATAAATGAGTACAAACAAATGTGACCACGCATCGCATTAGTGTCATGTGTCCATCATTTATATGTGTAAATTGGTGCAAACAAATTACCCCTCCGTTGAATTTCATGACATTGATAATATCTGGATAGCTTTATTGCTATCACATACATCTTCTCATGTGACTTTTTAAATTGGGCAGGACACATAGTTTGCAGGGTCTGTGGGTCCTACTAATATAAGTATATTTTAAGACTTATTTCATATAAATGATGCCTATCGGATGCTTGCTATCTAATTCATCAATTTGGCAGTAAAACGGATAGAGGGCAAAGTTTTTAAATTGTCTGATAATTTCGTGGGCTGATCCAGTTGATTATCAATATTCATCAAGCTTGACCTTTTGTAGATGAACCCCTATTGCATGCATGTTTTTTAAGCATAGGGCAAATATGTAGATTAAAAAGGAGAATGCTTAGAGCATATTTCTTTAGCAAAATTCAGAGAGTTCATGTATGGAGAATTTACAAATTCTCTAAATGATGTCCACCACATGCAATTCCAAAATTCTCGTGTCTAAAGAAACATTTGTAAATATTAAGAAGGTTGGAATCCAAAGAATTCAAAAGGAAATTTGTGACTTTCAAGTTTGGAATTCAAGTCCTAGCAAAAAAAAAAAAAAAAATGGCAATTCTAAATGCCAAAGGGCCAACCATACCATCAATTTTAGAAATTTCAACTATCACAAATTCACGTTAGGAATCTTGCTAAAGAAACAAGCCCTAGAAAGCTCAAGTTTGTCCTCTAAAAGTACGCCGATATTCGAGGTCCACTTGGTTGCAAGTCAAACACATGGGTCCGTCAAGTTTTATTAATTGTTTGTCACTCTATTTAAAAGTAGATGATGATTGAATTAGTATCAAATTGATTTAAGTGCCGACTCATGTAGGTAGTAGGTAGTAGGTAGTGTTTGTGGAAGGGTCTGGATTGATCTTAGTGGGGGCACTAAATATTTGTTGTTGTTGAATTTGATTCCTCATGAGAGTGGCTCATATTTTTTGTGGGGTTACACGTTTGACAATGAGATAAAATCTTATTTACAAACATAATTGCTCATGTTCTTCGGTTGTAGTTTAATTGGTTAGGGACATGAGTACCTTATTAGAACATGTGAGTTCAAATCATTGATGTTTAAAGAAAAAAGACTAAGACTGTCGGAATCTCACAAATTAAACAGAGAATTCCATATGACCCATCTGAAATTCCTCCAAACTTGATTGAGTATGCTCACCACTTATTAGATTGAGACCCATCAAAGATAAACGACAATGGCTCAAAAGAAAAGTTAAAGAGAGGTTTTGTTTTCCTCTTTGTAAAGTGAACTCATAGTTTTTTCCTGATCAAACCACCCTTATCTTCAATGCCTCCTACACACATGGGTGACTCCACATTGATCTCAGTGAGATATGAAATGAATATTTTAAAAACAAAAATTTTTATGTCATGAATTAAACTTATGAGAAGTTTTTGACCTCACTCAATTTAAGAGTTTCATCCCACATTAGCTAACTTTACACCTTTTATTTGTTAATGTGGTAGTGAACAAAAGTTATCATAAAATACTCACCGCCTAAGTTAATGGGCCAACTGTGTACTAAAATAAATAAAAAATTAATATGCCCACATTGTTGACATGCGCTCTGGTAATGAGTTTTTAGAACTTAAAGGAATTTGTGACATTATTAGAAAATTAGTGGAGCCAAAGAAAGATATGCATATCATTTAGTTTATTTGCTTCTAAAAGTGGCATTGATTTTACCGGTAACGATTGTGACTGTAGAAAGAGTTTTTTCAACAATGAAGTCCGTAAATAACAGGTTACATAACCGAATGGGAGATCAATGAATAAAAGACTGTTTGGTCACATATATTGAAAATGATGTGATTGCTAGTGTTGATATAAAAACCTGTTGAGGGCAGTTGTAGGAGTTTATGTATTTGGATTTTCTTTTTGGATTAAGAACTATTAGTAACAATGTATTAAATTTTTTTTTTTTTTTAGAATTCAATATTATCTTTGTCTGATTATCGGAAATAGATTATTTGAGAATTTTATATTATATTTGTCGGTTATCGAAAGTAGATGAAAGATGTTAATAAAGGGAATAATAAATTTATTCGATTTGTGGAAGATAAATCTTTTTTTCACCCCATTTATTCGAATTTTAGACCCGCCACTACGGCCTACACATACAGTCAAACCCTACGAATTGGATGCTTCTCCAGTGGGCCCATACCAGAGGAAGCACGTCCCAATAAAAAATGATTCCCAACTAATATATGTCCATTATTTTGACCAACTATTTGTCTGTTTCTAGCATAGTTATACATATTAACTTACACATATAAGGTCAAATCAATGACAAGGAACCATTAATATAATAACACATGATTAGCTTAGGATACCTTTTCAAGCCCCCGGTACAACCCAATCCTGATACCTAGAACACATTATTTCTAGGCTATTAATCTAAGGGAGGGGTCTTTTTAAACTGAAAGATATCTGCGGCATTAATCCTCACCTATGGTGGAGATATCTGATCAACAGTCTGTATCACTCACACATGACCCCACTACATAGAATGATTGGGTGCCTTAGGATTCTCTACAATCCATGATGCAACATGTCCCAATAATTCCTTCTCAACTATCATCAGAAAACAAAGAAGAGCACATGGAGGGTTTCATACATGGGATTCAATGACCAATGGAAAACAAATTAAAAAAAAAAATGATGTAAATGTGGTCAAAGGAACATGGATTTGGTCTTCTGTTAAATAAATCCAGTCATGTCTCCATGTTCAGATTGGACTGGGGCTTCAACAAGGTCCATATTGGAAGTGATTAATGCTATTAATGGGGAAAAGTGGGAGCAAGTTATATAGACTAATAAATTAAGGGCGTTCTATTTTGATTTAATAGATATTATACCACCACTAGTCCACTTCAATAGCTTTTTATTCGCAATATGGACTTGGGTAAGCCACACAATGGTGGTCTCGGTTTGGTAGATTGTGGGCCAATGAGTCCGGAACCTTTGTCCCTTACTTAAGAGAACTCCTAAGATTGGGGCTTGATAGTGGAGTTCATCCATTAAAAATTCAACTTACTCAAAACTAACACCTTCCCTGCATTTGTGAATTGTGATGTCTCCAAATTTTACTTCAATGCGAGTTATTCCCACCATAAGATTGACCACACGATAAATAATGTGAATAATAAAGGATAATATTCGGCTACTGAGGCCCTCCTGAGATCCCATAGATCACGAGACATGGGTGAGTTGAAAAGACCCACTTATGATAGGCCAAATATGTCAATCTCAAGCCTTTAATCCCTTGATCTATATCCCACATGTTTAACGACTTTGTATTAAAAAGAAAAACTAACCTTCGATTCAATGGTCCAATCTATTTGGTGTGTGTGAATACCAAAGTTCGGTGATTATCAAAGGGGGTCAAATATGTAAGAATGGTTCAGATGGATCATGGTGGGGGGGGGGGTGGTGTGGAAGTTCTCATTATAATATGGTGAGAGGAGTTCTTACACAAAGATTTGGCAATAATAAATATGATTAATAGTATATAAGCTTGTACTAATCACATTATCCACCATTTGGTCAATCTTATCATGGAGCCAATTTTTATTGGAGTAATATTTGGGATAATCCAATGTACTTTTTTTTTCTGTTAAAAAAAAAAAAAAAAAAAAAACTATGCTGGTGCCCCCAGGTGGAAACGAATTCAAGAAGCAAGTCTAGAAATGATGTACAAATATATGAAAACGTGACACACGATCTCGAATTATACAATAATTGTGAAGCACACAAAAAATACGTTTTAAGAATGAACAGAAAAAGGTCGTATGGACATATGGAAAATTGCAAGTACATTTTTTAAATGCAAACTGCAAAGTCACCTTATCAATATTACCTCGGTCGTGATTTGTAGTGGGTGGTGGTAGTTTTTTTTCTTCACGGTTGGCCATTGGCCTCGACATAGAAAGTAAAGGGCTCCCACTGAAAACCGGTGGGAGCTACAAAAGCGGGCGCCTTATGGTGGTTTGCCTGGGCATGTTTGTTTAACAAAATGAGTAATAAAAGAAGACATGATGTGACATTTTCTTCGACCTATTTGGATGAAAAAAAACATGGTAGAGAACTACAATTTGGATGTGATTTTTTTTTTTTTTTAACTTCTGACGATTCTAATGGAAAAGTTGGAGTGGAGAAGTGAAATTCGGCTGTGGCACCACTAATCCATTTACTTTTCCTCTCCCAATACTTGTTTTTGCTATAACTAAATGTGATAAGCTGCGGTGAAGTAAAGATACGAAAAAAAATGCTTTTTAAAACTCCCTTTTGTACCTTATTTTTAAGATTTCAAGGCCATTGATACAATCTAAGGCGGGCTCAGGTACAAGGGTTAAGTCGCAATCATGAGATTCGAGAAGCCCCTTATATAAAATCTTAAAAGATCTAGTTTTATTATTTAACTTTTTCACTTGATAATTGCCCGTACCACCCAAACGAAAATCTTGGGTCCGCCATTGGATATGATGTGTCTATTTTTATATTTAAATCAAATCATTAGCTGAAAATTAGTTTATGAAAATATGCGTTGTAGTTAGAACGGATATCATTTTAGAAATTTGAGTTGTGAAGTAAAAAACACAGATCGTTAGATATTGTGACTCATAAAGAGATGATCATATCACAAGTTGTATGTTAATAGAGCAATCTAGGTTATCCTAATTCAACATGAAAATTTTTTTTTTTTTATTTATATAATTTTTTTCTTTTCTTTTCTTTTTATAATAGAGGGTGTCTCAGCCATTTGAGTCAGGACAATCCCAACGGGCTGAGGGAAAGCCCGTTAAATCTCCTGTAGCTCCAATGTGGTAGTCCGGTTTCGAGCCCTCAACCTTCATAAGCAAATCATGATCTTAGGATAATTGAGCTATCCCTTAGGGTTATATAATTGCATTCTATTTGAAACATTGTTATAAGGATGTTTTCTTTTGTTTGCAATTATTTTCAGTTTGCTCTATTGTGAGTCGACTCAATTCCAAGGGCGCCGAGTCAAGTTTTAGTTATTTAAATATCTCCTATTCTCTTCTACTCATCTTCTTTGACAAGTTGGGGATAGTTTCAAAAAAAGCAAAAGTTACTTGACAGTTTAAAGTCAGTACCTTCACAGTAACTCAGCTGCTTTCTGATGATAAAACCAATCATGACGTTCGTATGAAGCAAGACGTGTAGATGCTTTACGTTCCAAAACTAAAGATACCTCTAAAAAGTCAAAAGTCAAAAGTAAAAATGCCGTTCACATTTCACAATCAAGTGTTGGACCTCTAACCTCTTCCACTGGTTTCAGGACCCACAGAAAATTTGCTGATGTTCTCATTGGCTCCCATTTTATTAAAACCAAGACCGTTGAAAATCAATGTCCCACTTCCATTGACTCTCTAAAAATTTACATCCAGTAAAAGTTGGGACCAGCAATCAATTTTAATACACATGATAAAGTCCACATATTTTATATAGGGAGAACTCCTAAAAGGTATAAAACTTTTGCCTTGCTTAAAAAAAAAAGTACATAAAATTTTGAGTATTTCAAAAGAGTATAAAGGTTTTCCATATTTTATTTCAATCAAGTCCTTTCTAAGAAAAAAAGTTTGAAAAAATGATAAGGATACCCTCATGTAATTTTTCAAAAAATTTCCTTAATAAATCATTTAAGAAAAATGATAAAGTCCAACCCAAATGACCTAATGGGCCCACTTTAGCCAATCGAAATGGTTGGAGAGAAAGTTACTTTTGTCATTCTTTAAAACTTTTTTACGGAAAGGACTTCATTAAAAGAATAGTGGAAAATTTTTATGCTTTTTTGAATTATTTAAATTTTGATGTTTTTTTTTTAAATGAGCCAACAGTTTGTACTTTTTTGAAAAATTTTCATTTTATATATGATCAATGTGATCATACAAGAGCTTAATTTATATCAGAGTGAAATTTGACAGAAGTCCAGACAAGAGAAAAAAATTTACTTTCAACATTATAGATTCTATTTAGTTTGTTCTACTTATGAACATCACCAAAATTCCTGTATAAGGGTCGAGACAGTCAGGGGCAGACCACAAGTTGGGTGGTTTTGGGGGTAACTCTGTTGGACCTGAAAAAAGCCCCAAAGGAAATATGGGGCAGGCGGCTCGTAGCGTCGTTAATTGGGGTGTTCATGGGCCAAGTTGGGTTAGGCCGAGCAACATCCAGGCTTTGCCCAGCTTTTAAACCATAGGCCCGAGCTCTCCCCAAGCCCAACCTGGGCCATTAGAACCCGGCCCGAGCTCGGCCCGCATAAAAGAAGTTGAGCAGGCACCCGATTAGATATACGATTTTCAAAATTAAAAAAAAAAAGCATCAATTAATTGCCTAAAGCTACACTTCAGCTGGTTGGGATACATGTGCTTGTGTGAATGTACATGTGTTCAAGTCCCATCTATATATTTGCTTAAATTGTCTCTCATTCAGGTCTGACCCGGCTTTAGGCTCCCTATCACTTAATCCAAGCTCCGCACGTATATTAATCGGGCCTAAATTTCAGGTCCAAGTCCAACCCAAGTACGAAAACCTAAATAATGTATATATTCTTCAACCGACCATCGTCCAGCCCACTCAAATAAAAATCCTAAGCCATGCATGCACTATAGATAATGCTAGATATGTTCTTTATCTTACATCCTTTTGTCGGTCAAGTAGTTCCATTTGTTCTTTTCAACTGTGACTTTTCATTGATCTTTGAAAAATTGGAGATAAGCAAAGCAATGGTTTCAACAGAGCAGCTGTAAAATATCATACAAATATCTTATCTTCGAACTTTAGTTGGTATCGTTACATGCATGTTATATTATATTTTTTTTTATATGGCGATTGACTCCATGTTATATTATTGCCTAAAGTGGCCCAAGCAGGCCTCATCACTGTTTGCCTTGAAACACAACCATCTCTCCTTATTTTCTTATTATTATTTTCTTCACCTTTTTGCTTGAATAGTCAGGTCACTATTTGCCTTGAAACACAGTGAGCCAATGATTTAACCAATGTGTTTATATTAGCTGGTTCTGTATGCTCGGTTGTTTGTTGGATTTCATGAATATTTCATTATTGATTGATTGCTAATCTTAAAATATATATATTTGCCATATAAGTGCTTGTCTGATTTCTCTAACTATTATTTAAGAACATTGTTTAGATATATATTATACTGTATTTTGAACCATATGGCTAGATCTGTAGTTGCTGCTGAACTTTCAAAGATTGAAAAATTAAATGGTTTGAACTTTGACATATGGAGAAGAAAAATAGAGTATATTTTAATTCAAGATAGGATTCCATATGTCCTAAAATCAGAAAAACCAATATTAAATGCAAATCCTACTATAATTGAAATTAAGAAATGAAAGAAATTTGAAGAAGATGATCAAATTGGACGAAGTACCTTACTAGCTTTTATGCAAAATGATTTAATTAAAGTTTTTGAAAAATATACAACTACAAAAGAAATGATGGAGGCACTCGCACAAAAGTATGACACTACTTCTGACACTCATATTCAATTTCTTTTAGAACAATATAACACCTGTAAAATGAAAGAGGGAGAGAGTGTTATAGATCATGTCAATAAAATGTTAGTAATGGCTCAAGATTTAGCTGAAGCAGGGAATATCATTTCTGAAATGATGCAGATTTCAACTATTCTAAATAGTCTCCCTTCTTCTTGGCAAATGGTAACTGTCTCCCTTAGGCTTCATCCCCAATCTATTAGTCTATTAGAATTACCTATGAAACTTGCACTTGAACAAAAACATATGGAAATGAATAAACAACCTGATATTCTAAATAAACAACCAGTTTTTCCAAATAAACAACATGATCTCTTAATGGTCAGTGATGATAAATACCCTAGAAATAAAGCTCATAAAAATTTTCCTGGAAAATTCAATACAAATAAACAAGGCTTTAAAGTTAAAGGTAGGAGGCCACAATTTTCTAAAAATAAACCTAATAACATACCAACCTGTTTTGTATGTGGCAAGGTTGGACATATGAAGGCAGATTGCTGGCATAATAAAGATAAAGATCGAGACACAAATGGAAAAGGAAAATCACATTCTGAAGGTAGCTCTTCAAGGGAACGCAAACAAGTTGTCTGTGTGATCTCTGAATGCCTTCATGCTGACTTTGATCATGACGGATGGTGGGTCGACTCTGGTGCAAATCGCCACATTACTAGCTCAAAAACATGGTTTGAAGATTTTAAAGAGATCCAACCTGGAGAAAAGAAGATCTTTATGGGAAATAACACCTATTCAGATGTACTGGGTGTAGGATCATGTAAACTAGATGTTGGATCTTTGGATTTCATATTGACTGATGTTTATTATGTGCCGAGTATGAGGAAAAACATTGTCTCAGTCCCCTTACTTGTTCTTAAGGGCTTTGATGTACGTTTCCGATCAAATAAAGTAACTATCGGAAAACGTGGCAGAATATTAGCTTGGGGATGTTTGGTAGAAGACTAAAATTTATTTATGTTAAATGTAACTCATCATGATAATAATATAGTTTCTTCTTCTTCTGCTTATATTAAGGGTTCCCCAATGAATTATTGTCTATATATTGATGCTTATACATGGCACTTAAGACTAGGACACATAGGAAAAGACAAAATTAAGAGGCTAATGAACATGGGGATGATTCCAAAATTGGACAAAGTAGAGTTTGAAACTTGTGAGCATTGTTTGTCTGGAAAGATGACTAAGAAGCCTTTTGCTAAAGGTAAAAGGGCAATGGAATTATTGGATGTTATACATTCAGATATCTGTGGACCTCAGGAAGTTAAGACTCATAGAGGGAAAGAATATTTTATAACATTCATAGATGATTATTCTAAGTATGGATACGTATATCTAATTTCTCACAAGAATGAAGCCATCTCCTTGTTTGATGAATATAGAAGAGAAGTAGAAAATCAGTTGGGAAGGAAAATAAAAGTACTACGAACTGATAGAGGTGGAGAGTATGTGTCAAATGAGTTTGATGAATACTGTAAACATAATGGAATTAAGCATCAATTAACAATGACTTATACACCACAGCAAAATGGAGTAGCAGAAAGACGCAATAGAACATTGTTGGAAATGTGTCGATCCCTGATGGCTCACTCAAGTCTTCCTAAGACTTTTTGGGGGGAAGCAATTAGTACTGCTATGTATATACTTAACAGGGTACCTATTAAAGGAATAGATTGAACCCCTTATGAATTATGGACTGGTAGAAAACCAGATCTTAAGAATCTTAGAAAGTGGGGTTCTGTAGCTCATGTTTTACTTCCATATCAACTTAGGAGTAAACTTGAACTCAAAACAAATAGATGTAGATTTATAGGATATTCTGATCAATCAAAAGGCTGGAGATTTTATCATAAAGATAAAGGTCTAATTGAAAGTAGAGATGCTGAATTTTTAGAACACCTTAAAGAAAATGATAACACAAAAAGAAATCACGATCTGAAAACTTGAGTCTTCTCGGCGATCTCCAGCCCAACGGCACCTTCTCGGATTCGTTGATCAATATTTCCTTCAGTGGCCACTTCTGCCATGTTATGGTGTTGTGTCAATCCTCCCATTAATTTTCATTGTGATTAAAGTTATGTAAATGATGTGGTGATAACATATTCTATGTATCCAGGAATGGTCAATCCAACACTAAATATGGGTTTAAATTTAACAGAAGTCAGTTTTCGGGTTTTTTTGTTGCTATCGGAGGGTTTCCAACCCTTTGGGCCGGACTAATCTTTCCAGATCCAGAGGGAAGCCGGATAAACACCCTTGTGGCGCCAAGGTAGTAGCACTAGTGCACTCAACATTCGATTTCTGAAGAAGGAGGAACCGGAGATCAATACTAAGACCTCTAGCTCCGAAAATGGGAAGAACCGTGGTCTTGACCACTTGGCCAACCCCATGAGATTAACAAAAGTAAGTACTTAGCAATAATGTTGAGGGCATCCTAACAATGGGCTCACTTTTTTATTTTTGGTTAAGGCATAAACCTTCTTTCATCATTTATAGAGATCTCTAAAACAAGCACTCTTTCCCTAAATTCAAATCATTGGATCAAACTTCATCAAGCTGGATATGGAACTCATTAGAGTGATTATTAATGTTTGATCAAAATGATGTGGATGGGTGCTTAACACCCTCATCTAATTACTGCCCTCTACCGCCATGTTAATGAATATAAAATTGACCAGGGGCATCAATAACCTATCATTCACAAGTACATAGAAACACTCAACGAGGTCACTAACGGTTAGCCATACAAACTTCGGTTGCTTGAGTGACTTGATAACTTGAGCTATGTGATTCTTTTTGGAAAGAAACGTGAATCCCATTAGGGCCTATTTCTTTATTAGAATATTTAACAAGGGTCCGTATTTTGGTGAATTCATGATAAGATGTGAAGGCTTGGCTCGAGCTACATGCGAATGCTTTGTTTATTCACTAAAACTCAAAAAATTCAACCAATTCAAAGATCTCAAATGACCTTTTACAATTACAATTCATTTGCTTTTTTGTGGGGATTTTAGATCGTCAAGTATAAAGGAGGGCTTAAGAAGAATTCTACTATATCTAAGAATTCAGAAATTCTCCAATATATAGAAATCCCAAATCCTCTTCTATACTCGAGAATATAAAAATTCCAATAGAGAGTAAACATGTTAGAATTCTAAGAGTCCCCAAAGATTATTTGAGACCTCATGGGTGACTGAAATTTTGGAATTCTAGTAAATAAACATGACGTTCGCAAACGCAAGAAAACAAGCCATCACATCATTCCGTGAATTTCCGAACGGACCAAACTATTATCAGAAGATCTAATAAAAGAACAAACCCAGCCTCTTTCTTTTGCGGAATCCAAAAATTCTCATGTGAAGAATTCATAAAATTTTAAAATGTGTCCCTTGAGTGGAAAACACAAAATGTGGAAAATCTGACAAATAAACATGCCCTAAACTTTTTTCTTTCCTACATCTCAATGCTCTCCACTCTTTTAGGCAAGTGAACAAATTAAGCTTACCTAATTAAACTCAAACATGATCATAGAATCATGTGTATTGGGTGTGGGACTTAATTATCCCTCTAATTAGAGTTAAAACCCATCTTTTGTGATTGATCACATTCACACAATGAACTGAATTATACATACCAGAAGAAAACTCTATATGTTTTTCATTTCCAAAATTATATGTTCATGAATAGGAAATCGGTCATTTGATGGAAACTCTGTTAAGTGGCATAGTGGGTAAAGGAACGGTGTCTTGTGGCTATGGTGCACTCAGATAGTTACTGGTTTCTCTGTTTTTGGAGTTTTGCGTTTGGTTCTTCATTAGTGCCCCCACCACATCTGTCGCATTCTGATCAACAGCAATGGCCACTTGCTGCTGCTTTCGCTTCCTAAATTAAAACTGGCCAGAGAACTGAAGATAAAAAAAAGGATAAAAAAAAGGAGGAGAAAGAGAGAATCCACTGAAACTTTTTCTGTATGACAGAAGCACTTGGCAATAGCCTTCTGATGTTTTCAGACTCCTCTGCTTCAAAGATGAGGTAAAACATTTATCAGCAGATGGTTTTTTAAGAGAAAAATGAGATGGGTATGTTCCATTTCTGTTCTTGTTTGGTGGGTTTCTTGGGTTTCTCTGGAAATCTCAAGTTTTGATGGCAGCACCTGGATTTTCAGATTTCCATTCAAGTCTGAAGAGCTAGAGATTTACTGTGGTGATTTTAAAAAGAAAAAAGGGGGATTGGGTTTGTTTCCTTTTCTGTTGTTCTTTGGTGGGTATCTTTTGGTTTCTGTGAAAATCTGAAGTTTTATTAGCAGTATCTGGGTTTTGAGATTTCCATTGGAACTTGGTTTTAAGCTCTTTCTTCTGTGAAATTGACAGTGTTGTAAAGGACAAGAAAGGTACCTTATTTAATTTCTTTTGCTCCTTTGCTTGCATCAGAATCTTGGTATTGGTATTAGTTTTTGGGTCTGAAGATGGAGAAAAAAGAGATGGTTTTAGCTTGCAAATCTTGGGTAATACTAGGATTTTGGAAAGGAAGTGCCTTTTTCTTTCTTCTGCAGCAATATTGCTGTTTTTGCATCGGGGTGTTAGATACTCCAAGATGGTTTTAGGTTTGACTTTCGAGAGAAAGGAAAGAAGGCACTCTTCCTATACCCTCTCTCAACATCATTATGTTTTGTTGCAAGTTACTGGTTTTGAGAGATTAAATGGAATATGGGTTTTGAGCTCAGAATCTGGTGATGAATCAGGTTTCAAG
Source organism: Umbellularia californica (assembly GCA_028538565.1). NCBI lineage: Eukaryota > Viridiplantae > Streptophyta > Magnoliopsida > Laurales > Lauraceae > Umbellularia > Umbellularia californica. The sequence goes on from JAPQWN010000009.1 coordinate 46,451,297, forward strand.
GCTAAAAGGGGTTCTCTAGTTTTTAGCCTAGTACTCCAGTTTTGGGTGTCACTTCACATACACAGGGTTTCATACATGGAAATGATTGATTTAAGGTTTCTGAACGATGCATGTTTTCTTTTCTTTCTTTTTCATTACAATTATTTTTTATTTTAGTAGCTGCCTCTGACCATGATTTTTGGGCAACCCTTTTTGTGTTTTGAAATCTGAGGTAACTTGAGATTAGTATCTTTGTAATTTAGGGGGTTTTGGGAAGTAAGGATGGGCATTTGTTTCTTCAGTTGTCTACTCCTTGTATATCTTGTTTCTGAGTTCACAGAAACATCTATTTTGAACCTCAAAGTTGAGCTTTGAAGAAAAAACATAGTTTTTTTTTTTTTTCTCCCAATTATCTGATTTGTTCATGTGTGTGTGTGTGTGTTTTTTTGGTGCAGAAATCTCCAGCTTCTTCCATTCACAGAATCAAGGGAATTTTCCAGCTCTAAATTCTAGTGTCAGTTCTGAATCCAAGTTTAGCTGCAGATAAAAAAAAAAGCAGCAGCGCTGATTGAAGCTAATTGGGTTCTCTGATAAAATCTAGAACAGGCTTCTGTGTATTAGTGCCTCGCGTCAATGGTAGGGATGGAGAAGCAATGGAGCTTTAAGAAGAAGAACAAAGAACCGACGGGAAAACGTGGTGATTCACCACTTCATGTAGCTGCCAGAGCTGGGAATGTGGGGCAGGTAAAAGCAATTCTTCTGGGATGTGAAAATTGCCGTCTGAAGGAGTTGCTTGCATTGCAGAACCAGGATGGAGAGACGGCAATGTATGTTGCAGCTGAAAATGGTCATGCCCCAGTTGTTAGTGAACTTTTGAAGCCTTCAGATGTTCAAACCGCTGCTCTCAAGGCTAAAAATGGATATGATTCCTTCCATATTGCTGCAAAGCAGGGTCATTTGGGTAAGAAGTTATTCCTTTTTTTCATTTCTTATTGATTATTGAATTTGTGGTGGAGTGATGGGGAATAAACATAAAGATTATTGGAAATAGCCACGATTCTGCAAAGAAAAAGAAAGAAACATAGTGAATTACTACATAGGACCAAAATACAGACTATCTCTATGATTACTCTGTTTAGGTAAAAGAGTATACAGTTTCATGAACACCTTCCTTAATATGATGCAACCCCACCACATCCCGAAATTTGCAGATCGATCTTTCTTCCTTTCCCTAACAATAGATATATACTTAGACACCCGACTCAATCATTAGTATTTGAAGATCTTCAAAGTTTCCCTAAACCTCCTCTTCTTTTTGAGTCTCTCACCCCTGTTGTGTTGATTGGCTGTTTTGAAACGCACAAACCCAACATTCTGGACCGAAAAAACCGTTAATAGGACTGAGCTCATCATGAAGTGTACCTCCTAGTCTTCCTAGATCCATGTTTTCCCCTATCAGTGCTATCCATGTTAACATAAAGAAACCCTTTGTCAAGCAAGCATCCCATGTAATCGGAGAATCATTTATCTTGAGCTATGAGAAATCCTTTCTTGCCATTACCCACTTCCTACTTGTATCGTAATAATCTTTTAGAGCTCTTTCTTAGATGATTTTTCTCCATTGAAATTTCATTTCTTTGCTTTCAAGTAGAATGATAGGCATGCAGAAAACACGAATTTCAAACTTGATTGTGATTGTGGAATGATCTGTTCCCCAACTCATCATGGCTTGGGATGAATGCATACATATGTACCTACTTACATATATATGTGCATGTATATATACGCATGTAATTTTCCACCAAGAGGTACCTCACATGGCCTACATGAGAGAAAACTATTTCAACCTCTTCCCTTTCCATTTTTGACAGTTACATTAAATAAAGGAAATATTTTGTATCATAATTGATTGTGCTTTGAAGCTTATGAAGTTCTCCCTCCCCATTCCCTTTTATTTATTTATCTTTCGAGAAATGCCTTTGCCCCTATGTGCTATGGTATTGCAATCTTTATCTCAAAAGTCTATAACTATAACCACATAGCTTGATAATTATTTTCGAAGGTTTGCATGTGGATAGGAGGGTTTGCATGTGCCCCTAGGGATTAGTTCTCGGCTGTCCAGAATTAAGTATCCCTTAGGCTTAGGGCCAAAGGCTCTTGGGCTGAGCTAGGCTGGGCAGGAGATATCCTGGTTATCAAAAAAAGAAAAAGAAAAAGAAGAAGAGATTTTAGAGTTAATCAACTCAATTCATGTATTGTTGTCATTTGATCTTGATAATCTGCTATTGGATGTTTTGGGAATCATCGAGTGGGTAGAATGCCACTTCATCAAGAATGATGATGTTTGTTCTTTTATTCATGCAATAGATCCATCTGATTTCATAATCTAACATGAGTGATGTGCTACTGATTTCTTGTATGGCTAACTAAGACATATATATATATATATATATTGACACCTACCGTGAATTTCGAAGAAAACCATGTCTGAGCGAAATTTAGACAAAGCAATTACTAATTTGTCATTTGATGAATCATTTGACCACTAGTTAGCTAATTTCCCCACCTTTTTGCTTTGCAGATGTGTTGAAAGAGCTATTGAATTCATTTCCTGAATTGGCTATGACAACGGATTCATCAAATTCAACAGCCTTACACACAGCTGCTAATAAAGGACACATTGATGTTGTTAATCTTCTGCTAGAAACGGATTCAAGCCTTGTTAAAATTGCCAAAAATAATGGCAAAACTGCCCTCCATTCAGCTGCAAGAATGGGGCATTTTGAAGTAGTAAAAGCCCTTCTAGGCAAGGAACCTAGTATGAATCTTAGGACTGACAAGAAGGGCCAGACAGCTCTTCACATGGCGGTGAAAGGTCAAAACATAGATATAGTGCTTGAATTGCAGAAACATGAATCTTCAGTTATCAACTTAGAAGATAACAAGGGAAACACTGCACTGCATATTGCTACAAGTAAAGGCCGAACTCAGGTGGGTAATAAAGTTTGATCTCTCCCTATTATATGAATAAATGCATCAACAGTTTTATTGCATGAACATGATAAATTGGATTATCTTATCTTGCTTTTGTTTCTAAATGGTTTAGAATGTTGGATGCTCTGTGGTTGAATAGATAGTACTAGAATGGTATATGACTACACAGAAAAAAATTAATTTGTATTTTGGAAGATAGACCTTGATTTTTTTTCGACCTTTTATATATAGGGCACATTTGTGTGCACACCCTTTCCGTGGAAAGAAGAAACTGCCACGTCAGCAAATTCCATAGAAATTGAAACCTCAGAAAGGGATTTCAGTGAAATTTAGAAATTCATGTTTGGTGCAAATTAGCTGAAATGGTGCTAATGTTGTTTGGCGCGGTTGTGGATTTCTTATTGAAAATCAAATGAGCCATCAGAAAAATAATACCTATCACAAAAATAATCATCATACATACACCGGCTAATCAAAGAAAACAAAACCATAATGCAATGGTCGACGAAGATAGGGTTTTGGGCTCAGTTGGAAAAGAGTGAGGAAATGAGATTATTTAGGAGGGAGAAGTTTTCTGAGGAAATGGAATTCCCATACCTCCCATAGGAAATCCATTTCCCGCATTAACCAGGACAATACTGACAAGGCAAGAAAGCTTTTCCGTGGAATTGTTCCACACCAAATGCATGAAAAATGGGTTTTCTGAGGAAAACCGTCCACTTTTTTACTAAAAAGTGTTACACAAACATACCCATAACATGCTCACGAATCGAATCGCATCGCAAATCGTAGGATTTTTTATTTTTCTAATAAACATGAAAAATAATTAAAAATTAAAAGAAAATAAAAAAGAAATTATTCATAACCATCTATTTTCCCATTTATAGTAGTAGAAATATAATAACAAGTAAGTCCATCATACAATCATATCAAGAACATCAAGACATATATATCTATATATCTATATAGGGAAGTGCTCCTATGAGAGACTCTCTCACCAACTTTATGAGAGATGGGCGGGGGCCCTCACTTCCATATCCATTCTCACCAACTTAAATGCAAGGGCCCCCACCCATCTCTCATAAAGTTGGTGAGAGTGTCTCTCATAGGAGCACTTCCCATCTATATATATATATATATATATATATATATATAGGGGGATCTTCATATGCATCTATCCCTCACCAAAAATGGTGAGGGACACCCATTTTTGGGTTGTTTCAAGTACAAGAGGGAGGTACAAAGTACCCCTCTTGTACCACTTTTGTACTTGAAACACCCCCAAAAGGGGTTTCCCTCACCATTTTTGGTGAGGGATAGATGCACATGAATGTTCCCCATATATATATATATATATATATATATATATGAGGAATTCTCTACAACTCCCCATTTTTGAAAGGGGCGTTTTTGCCCCTTTTCCTTATGCAATGGAATAATGCCACCTCACATATTCAAAGCAAAAGAATAGGAGCCATTTTACAATACATCTAGTTTTAAGCAGGAGATTGGTTACCTAAAAAAAGGAGATTAACTAGTTATAAGGAGGATTTAATGGGGCTTTTGTGACGTGGGTCCCTCTTTTTGGTAATTTAAATATTTTGCAGTGGGCCCACATTGGGTAAGCTATGCATGGAATTGTTCTATTAAAATGGCTTATTTTTCAATCATAAGCGTCTTTTTTTTTTTTTTGCAGTGGGCCCACATTGGATATTTAATAAGATGCTTTCTACACACACTTGTCAATCCAGGCCATTGCTCTAATGGGGTCCCATGTGAATGATTTACACATTAAAAATCGATTCAAGTTTCAAAACTCCATGTCTATACATGCATGTCAAATCTTATAAGAAAGAGGAAAAAAAGGGAAGCATATATATCGTTCATTGGTTACAAGTATGGTTGCAAAGAAGAAATTTTAGCACAATGTAGAGTTCTTTATCTTTACTTAGCCATTTACGAAAGTGAAAAATGAGGAGCCACAATTCTTTGCTTTACTATTATTTGTTGCAATTCCAAGTAAGCAAAGCCAATGAGTTTCATTGGATAAAAACAAGGGGTGTTTTGCTTTATAAAACGTCCAGGGAATTTTGTAGCGCTCATCTCTCTCTCTCTCTCTCTCTCTCTCTCTCTCTATATATATATATATATATATGAAATAATTGATGTGTAAATAGTTAAATAAGTTTAAAGTATCAATATATATATATTTTTATTATCTTTAAATCAAAATATAAAGATTAAAATAAAATCCAAACCATCAATCTTACACGGTAGGATATCTTTTGAAGTTAAAAAAGTGCTCATAAAGAAAAAAACCAAAATAGTTTTAAAAAGATGATATAGACAAGTGCTATACGTACAGTCGAATGCTTTAGTTAAATGCATGTTCTTTATTCATCTTTAAAACCTTATTGAAGCCGTAAAAATTTCCTAGGATGTTTCGTTAACTACTTGTAGGTGCATAAAAATTCACAGACCCGGGGTGGGGGTTTGAGACTCACTGGAGGAGGACGGAGGTTGCAGCTCCTTGATGATGATAGAAGAACCGCTGCCTTGAGCCTGAAAGGGGAAAGAGAAGAAGGTCAGAGGACCCTGGCTTGGGCAGCGCAGGGCTCTCCGATGCCTAAGTTAGTTGCAGGACTAAGCAAAGGTTGGAGATGGAGTTGGGGAGGAGATGGCATACCAGCGTATGTGGTGTTCATTGGCCATCCTTGTTCTGGAGCTGTTGCTGTGTTTATATAGAGGAAGAGAGAAGACAAGAGGGTGGCTCTGTCAGAGAGTTGTCCCATCATAGTCTACTCTACTCTAATTGCAGTCCCATCGGGCCTTATCCTGTTGACTTCTGGGCCTAGTCCCATCAGGCCCTGTCAGGAGCCATGCTCTGATGTGGACGTAGCTTTTGGAAGTCGCACGGTCAGGAGGAATGATGGGCGGTATGGCGTACTTTTACGCATGCCCATGCCTTGGAAGTGTGACAAACAGTACTCGTCCCTGTCGACACGCAAGCAACTCCGTCGAGGTGCGTGACCGAGGCCGAGCTTGATGCCGAGCTCTGCTGGCGCTTTGGCGCCGTGACCGAGGCCGAGACTGACGTCGAGGTCGGTCAGCACTTTGGCGCATTGGTCGGGGCCGAGATGGGACTCGTTTTAGGAATTAATAAAGAAACGAAAAGTTTGTCAGGAACGATGTATAAACAATTCATAAGAACTTGCTTTTGACTTTTTTAATGATATTTCCCAAAAAAGCTTTCTCCTAGCAAAGCTCATGAGTTATATGAGGCCGATGTCATGGCTTTTTATAAGGTGCCAAGACCAAGGGTCATTTTACCGAGACCAAGCATTTGGCCGAAGTGGAGTCTGAGGGAGGAAATATCCCCCCACACAAGGCCCCCAACTTTTAACTTTTTAGAGTGCTCTTAACTCTTGGAAGTTGAAAGCTAAATAGCCTGACGGTCTCTCAAAGCTGGTGCCAGCGCCGAACTTAATGGTCGTTTTTTGTTCAAGGCTAGTGGTATCACCGAGCCTGATTTTTCTGAAGCTGGTGCCATCACCGAACTTGATATCGTGACTGGTTGGCACTCTAACCGGAACCAGTATACTTTTTGTGGCTAGCGATCTGGCACTATTACCGAGATGCGCATATGGCCTAAATCGGGACATTACTGGCTGGTACTCTTACCGGAGCTAGTGTAATCTTTCGACAGCGATCTGGTGCTGGACCGAGATGCCTTATGCCGAGATCGGGATGTAACTGGCTTGTACTTTTACCGGAGCCAGTGTAATCTTTTGGGCAGCGATCTGGTGCTGGACCGAGATGCGTTATGCCGAGATCGGGACGTAACTGGCTGGTACTTTTACCGGAGCCAGTGTAATCTTTGGGGCAACGATCTGGTGTTGGACCGAGATGCCTTATGCCGAGATCGGGACGCAACTGGCTGGTATTTTTATCGGAGCCAGTGTAATCTTTTGGGCAGTGATTTGGTGCTGGACCGAGATGCGCTATGCCGAGATCGGGACGTAACTGGCTGATACTTTTACTGGAGCCAGTGTAATCTTTCGGGCAGCGATTTGGTGCTGAACCGAGATGTCTTATGCTGAGTAACTGGCTGGTACTTTTACCGGAGCCAGTGTAATCTTTTGGGCAGCGATCTGGTGCTGGACCGAGATGCGCTATGCCGAGATCGGGACGTAACTGGCTGGTACTTTTACCGGAGCCAGTGTAATCTTTCGGGCAGCGATCTGGTGTTGGACCGAGATGCGCATGACTAAGGTGGCGAATGACACTGCTGCCAAGCTGGAGAGGACCGAGTCATGCTCGCCCAGCTGGTACTGTTACCGGAACTGGTGGCCTTGATGCACTACTGCCGAGCTGGAGTGTGGCATTGCTGCTGAAGTTGATGAAGTATCTCAGCGGCAAAGGATAATGCCATCAAAGCTGACAGTAGAGGACCGTGCCGCCAATGGCGATAGAGGATCGTGCGATCGAAGCTGACGGCTAAGGACCGTGCCGCTGAAGCGAGGGCCGCGGGGGACCGGAGGCAGCAATGTTGGCAGTGTTTGAAAAGATGGCTTTTTGATCTTTTCCCACAGAAGGCGCCAATTGTAGGTGCACAAAAATTCACAGACCCGGGGGGGGGGGGGGGGGGTGGGTGTTGAGACTCACTGGAGGAGGATGGAGGTTGCAGCTCCTTGATGATGATAGAAGAACCGCTGCCTTGAGCCTAAAAGGGGAAAGAGAAGAAGGTCAGAGGACCCTGGCTTGGGAAGCGCAGGGCTCTCCGATGCCTAAGTTAGTTGCAGGACTAAGCAAAGGTTGGAGATGGAGTTGGGGAGGAGATGGCATACCAGCATATGTGGTGTTCATTGGCCATCCTTGTTCTGGAGCTGTTGCTGTGTTTATATAGAGGAAGAGAGAAGACAAGAGGGTGGCTCTGTTAGAGAGTTGTCCCATCATAGTCTACTCTACTCTAATTGCAGTCCCATCGGGCCTTATCCTGTTGACTTCTGGGCCTAGTCCCATCAGGCCCTGTCAGGAACCATGCTCTGATTTGGACGTAGCTTTTGGAAGTCGCACGGTCAGGAGGAATGATGGGCGGTATGGCGTACTTTTACGCATGCCCATGCCTTGGAAGTTTGACAAACAGTACTCGTCCCGGCCGACATGCAAGCAACTCCGTCGAGGTGCGTGACCGAGGCCGAGCTTGATGCCGAGCTCTGTTGGTGCTTTAGCGCCGTGACCGAGGCCGAGACTGACGTCGAGGTTGGTCAGCACTTTGGCGCATTGGCCGGGGTCGAGATGGAACTCGTTTTAGGAATTAATAAAGAAAGGAAAAGTTTGTCAGGAACGATGTATAAACAATTCATAATAACTTGCTTTTGACTTTTTTAATGATATTTCCCAAAAGAGCTTTCTCCTAGCAACACTCATGAGTTATGAAGAAATACCCCCCCACACACTACTAAATAACCTTTTAAAAATAAAAACGCTAAAAGAAAGAAAGAATAAAGAAAGAAAAAAAGGTTAAAGATTATTGTTCTAATTGCTTTCATGAATACAAGTGGCCATTCAAAAAACTAAATTAAATAAAATAAAGAACGAGAAAAGGTAAAAGATTATTAATATTAACTTATTGGTTGTAGGCTTGTAGCTATTCTCACTTAACCGAATCGCTTGAATCGTAACAATGAAACGAGTATCGAATCGTAGGATTCACACTTGAATCCTAAGATTCATTTGTAAATGAAATTCGTTACATAGATACTGTGTGGGGGGATATTTCCTCCCTCAGACTCCACTTCGGCCAAATGCTTGGTCTCGGTAAAATGACCCTTGGTCTTGGCACCTTATAAAAAGCCATGACATCGGCATCATATAACTCATGAGTGTTGCTAGGAGAAAGCTTTTTTGGGAAATATCATTAAAAAAGTCAAAAGCAAGTTCTTATGAATTGTTTATACATCGTTCATGTCAAATTTTTCGTTTCTTTATTAATTCTTAAAACGAGTCCCATCTCGGCCCCGGCCAATGCGCCAAAGTGTTGACGGACCTCGACGTCAGTCTCGGCCTCAAACACGGCGCCAAAGCGCCAGTTGAGCTCGGCATCAAGCTTGGCCTCGGTCACGCACCTCGACGGAGTTGCTTGCGTGTCAATCGGGACGAGTACTGTTTGTCACACTTCCAAGGCGTGGGCATGCGTAAAAGTACGCCATACCGCCCATCATTCCTCCTGACCGTGCGACTTCCAAAAGCTACGTCCACATCAGAGCATGGCTCCTGACATGGGCTGATGGGACTAGGCCCAGAAGTCAACAGGATAAGACCCGATGGGACTGCAATTAGAGTAGAGTAGACTATGATGGGACAACTCTCCGACAGAGCCACCCTCTTGTCTTCTCTCTTCCTCTATATAAACACAGCAACAGCTCCAGAACAAGGATGGCCAATGAACACCACATACGCTGGTATGCCATCTCCTCCCCAACTCCATCTCCAACCTTTGCTTAGTCCTGCAAGTAACTTAGGCATCGGAGAGCCCTGCGTTGCCCAAGCTAGGGTCGTCTGACCTTCTTCTCTTTCCCCTTTTAGGCTCAAGGCAGTGGTTCTTCTATAATCATCAAGGAGCTGCAACCTCCATCCTCCTCCAGCGAGTCTCAAACCCCCCCCCCCCCCCCCCCCCCCCCCCCACCCCCACCTCCGGGTCTGTGAATTTTTGTGCACCTACAATTGGCGCCGTCTGTGGGAAAAGATCAAAAAGCCATCTTTCCAAACACTGCCAACACAGCTGCCTCCGGTCCCCTGCGGCCCTCGCTTCAGCGGCACGGTCCTTAGCCGTCAGCTTCGATCGCACGATCCTCTATCGCCATTGGCGGCACGGTCCTCTACTGTAAGCTTTGATGGCATTATCCTTTGCCGCTGAGATACTTCATCAACTTCAGCAGCAATGCCACTCTCCATCTTGGCAGGAGGGACCTCTCCAGCTCGACAGTAGTGCATCGAGGCCACCAGTTCCGGTAACAGTACCAGCTGGGCGAGCATGACTCGGTCCTCTTCAGCTCGGCAGTAATGCCTTCTCCAGCTTGGCAGCAGTGTCATTCACCACCTTGGTCATGCGCATCTCGGTTCGGTCCGACACCAGATCGCTGCCCGAAAGATTACACTGGCTCCGGTAAAAGTACCAGCCAGTTACGTCCCGATCTCGGCATAGCGCATCTCGGTCCAGTACCAGATCGTTGCCCAAAAGATTACACTGGCTCCGGTAAAAGTACCAGCCAGTTACTCGGCATAAGGCATCTCGGTCCAGCACCAGATCGCTGCCCGAAAGATTACATTGGCTTCGGTAAAAGTACCAGTTAGTTACGTCCCGATCTCGGCATAGCGCATCTCGGTCCAGCACCAGATCGCTGCCCAAAAGATTACACTGGCTCCGGTAAAGTACCAGCTAGTTACTCGGCATAAGGCATCTCGGTCCAGCACCAGATCGCTGCCCCAAAGATTACACTGGCTCTGGTAAAGTACGAGCCAGTTACGTCCCGATCTCGGCATAACGCATCTCGGTCCAGCACCAGATCGCTGCCCGAAAGATTACACTGGCTCCGGTAAAGGTACCAGCCAGTTACGTCCCGATCTCGGCATAAAGCATCTCGGTCCAACACCAGATCGCTGCCCCAAAGATAACACTGGCTCCGTAAAAGTACCAGCCAGTTACGTCCTAATTTCGGCATAGCGCATCTCGGTCCAGCACCAGATCGCTGCCCAAAAGATTACACTGGCTCCGGTAAAAGTACCAGCAGTTACTCAGCATAAGACATCTCGGTTCAGCACCAAATCGCTGCCCGAAAGATTACACTGGCTCCAGTAAAAGTATCAGCTAGTTACGTCCCGATCTCGGCATAGCGCATCTCGGTCCAGCACCAGATCACTGCCCAAAAGATTACACTGGCTCCGATAAAAATACCAGCCAGTTGCGTCCCGATCTCGGCATAAGGCATCTCGGTCCAACACCAGATCGTTGCCCTAAAGATTACACTGGCTCCGGTAAAAGTACCAGCCAGTTACGTCCCGATCTCGGCATGACGCATCTCGGTCCAGCACCAGATCGCTGCCCAAAAGATTACACTGGCTCCGGTAAAAGTATCAGCCAGTTACATCCCGATCTCGGCATAAGGCATCTCGGTCCAGCACCAGATCGCTGTCGAAAGATTACACTGGCTCCAGTAAGAGTACCGGCCAGTAATGTCCCGATTTAGGCCATATGCGCATCTCGGTAATAGTGCCAGATCGCTAGCCACAAAAAGTATACTGGTTCCGGTTAGAGTGCCAACCAGTCACGATATCAAGCTCGGTGATGGCACCAGCTTCAAAAAATCAGGCTCGGTGATGCCACTAGCCTTGAACAAAAAACGACCATTAAGTTTGGCACTGGCACCAGCTTTGAGAGACCGTCAGGCTATTTAGCTTTCAACTTCCAAGAGTTAAGAGCACTCTAAAAAGTTAAAAGTTGGGGGCCTTGTGTGGGGGGATATTTCCTCCCTCAGACTCCACTTCGGCCAAATGCTTGGTCTCGGTAAAATGACCCTTGGTCTTGGCACCTTATAAAAAGCCATGACATCGGCCTCATATAACTCATGAGCTTTGCTAGGAGAAAGCTTTTTTGGGAAATATCATTAAAAAAGTCAAAAGCAAGTTCTTATGAATTGTTTATACATCGTTCCTGACAAACTTTTCGTTTCTTTATTAATTCCTAAAACGAGTCCCATCTCGGCCCCGACCAATGCGCCAAAGTGCTGACCGACCTTGACGTTAGTCTCGGCCTCGGTCACGGCGCCAAAGCGCCAGCAGAGCTCGGCATCAAGCTCGGCCTCGGTCACGCACCTCGACGGAGTTGCTTGCGTGTCGACAGGGACGAGTACTGTTTGTCACACTTCCAAGGCATGGGCATGCGTAAAAGTACGCCATACCGCCCATCATTCCTCCTGACCGTGCGACTTCCAAAAGCTACGTCCACATCAGAGCATGGCTCCTGACAGGGCCTGATGGGACTAGGCCCAGAAGTCAACAAGATAAGGCCCGATGGGACTGCAATTAGAGTAGAGTAGACTATGATGGGACAACTCTCTGACAGAGCCACCCTCTTGTCTTCTCTCTTCCTCTATATAAACACAGCAACAGCTCCAGAACAAGGATGGCCAATGAACACCACATACGCTGGTATGCCATCTCCTCCCCAACTCCATCTCCAACCTTTGCTTAGTCCTGCAACTAACTTAGGCATCGGAGAGCCCTGCGCTTCCCAAGCCAGGGTCCTCTGACCTTCTTCTCTTTCCCCTTTTAGGCTCAAGGCATTGGTTCTTCTATCATCATCAAGGAGCTGCAACCTCCGTCCTCCTCCAGTGAGTCTCAAACCCCTCCCCCCCCGGGTCTGTGAATTTTTGTGCACCTACAGATACGAATCGTTTTCCTTAAAATTCGGGATACAAAGCGGGATTCAGAATGCGAATTATAGGATTCTGATGACAATGTATCTATGTATGTATGTATAGGAACGTTAGAAAACTCTCGGGGAGTTTTTTTTTATTATAAAAAAAGCCCCTCCTAGTGGGGCCCACTATGGTGTATGACAACCATGGAATGCCACTGGAATGCTGGATGGAATAATCTAGATGAGATCTACCCATATGAAAAATATCAACTTGATTAGATCATCCTAATCCCTTGATCCATGGCCCCAAAGTTTAATGATTTTAGAGGCATCATTTTCTTCTGTTTTCAATCCAATGGTGAGTAAAAGCTGGAAGGGTATCAAATTTGCGCTTTGTACCAATTGATGGGGGGTAGTACGTGTGAGATTATTTGATTGGCTCGAGGTGAGCTCCACGACCTAAAAACACAGGGGAACAAAAACGGGAGTTTTTGAGAATTTCTCACACACACACCCCACATATATATAATATATTTAACTTCTACTTAGTTCTATTCAAGTGAATTTAACTCCTACAGTTCTATCTTTATAATTTATATTTGCATTTTAAATTTAACTTGACCCAGTTGATTTCAACGGTCTAGGATGCATCAGGCTAGCTCATAAGTCAACAGGGCACTTTATTTGGATTTTGACCAGACTTGTCTAACCTGACCTGGTCACTCAGTGATTGGGGTGAGCTGGTCAATTTCCTAGTCAATTTGCCAGTTTGGATCACCAATATGATCCCATGAACATATCTGTTAAAAAACAGAGCTCTTTTATCACTTTATCAAACCTGATTTTAACATCACTTCGTCTTAAGGGAACTGGTTAAAAAGTATATCTAGAATAATCCATCTTTACATTTTTTGTGCTTCCAATTCTTATCTGTTGATTTGTTTTTTTTTTTTTTTGGCCATTGCCAGATATTGCGTACTTTGTTATCAGTTGAAGGGGTCGATGTCAATGCCATTAACAGATCAGGAGAGACAGCACTAGACATTGCTGAAAAATCCACAAATGCAGAACTTGCACCCATGCTAAGAGAAGCAGGGGCATTGATTGCAAGGGTGCATGCCATTGCTAACCCTCCAAGTGCTGCAAAACAACTTAAGCAGACTGTGAGTGACATAAAGCACGAAGTCCGATCCCAACTCCAACAAACATGTCAAACAAGGGCGCGTGTCCAAAAGATCGCGAAGAGGCTGAAGAAGCTACATGTAGGAGGCCTCAACAATGCTATTACTTCAGCAACAGTTGTAGCTGTACTCATTGCCACAGTTGCATTTGCTGCTATCTTCCAACTACCTGGGGGGTTCGTCCAGGATAAAGGCCACCATCTTTCATCTGGACAAGCCTACGTAGCAAAGGAAGCAGCCTTCATCATCTTCTTAATATTTGACTCTATAGCGCTCTTCATCTCCCTGGCTGTTGTCGTGGTGCAGACATCTATAGTGGTTATTGAGCACAGGGCAAAGAAAAAGCTGATGTTTGTGATCAACAAGTTAATGTGGATGGCTTGCCTTTTCATATCTGTTGCGTTTATCTCTCTTTCTTATGTTGTGGTGGGCCACAGTAATCAATGGCTGGCGATCTCTGCATCAGTGATCGGTGGTACAATCATGCTGGCCACTATTGGCTCTATGTGCTACTGCGTGGTCATGCATAGGCTCCGGGAGTCGAACAGTAGAAACATAAGGAGGCCCTCTGACAGCCTCTCTCATTCATGGCCGGTATCTTTTGTCTCTGATTCTGAGTTACTTAACAACGAATATAACAGGAGGATATATGCGCTCTAGGATCTTCTCTACTGAGGGATGATTTCTCTGCTTTATCTGATGCTGTTGATCATCAATATCTTTATGAACCCTGCAATTGGGATTCCATGATGTGGCTGTATGTAGAAAGACTGATATGCCCTGAGAGTGATTGATGTAGGCTGTTATATATCAGTATCTGGCATCATTTTGGATGTGTAGTTGAATAAAATCTTCTACTCAGGTGGCATGCACCTCAGATTCTGGTTCAGGTAATCACCACCTCTGATTCTAGTTGTACTGAGATGACAAGTTCTTGTTGCTAAAGAAATGAAACAGGTGAAAGGATTCATACTTGCTCAAGACAAACTTCTTCTGGGTACTCGTACTCTCATCATATTACGTGCCATGATTATGAAGGTATCTTGTTTTCTACATGGGTGTTGTATGATATGTATTAGGTAAACCCACATCAGAAGTTTGGTGCCATAGATGATGGGTGTTCAGTTCTTTACCTGTCAGGATGTAAAGGTTGCTATGTTGACATGAAAGGTTCATCTCTCTGTGTAACCACTTAAGGACTGAGTATGTGCATTGTAGTTGAGCATGGTGTGTATATAGCCTGTCCTGCCATACATGCATGGTTAGAATAAGAAAATAATATTAATCACCATCTCTCTCTCTCTCTCTCTCTCTCTCTCTCTCCTTTTGATTATAGATTTCTCCATGAAAGAAATTTGATTAATGAAGAAATAGTGCACTTTGGTCAATGTATTTCTTTCTTTTTTTAATTTTTTTCTAAGTTGGGCTCCTTCTCAAGAGTGATACTTTAAACTTGGAGGCCCAGGGATCATTTGTTTGAAACCAAAGGTACCAACAGCACCCAGGGTAAGTTCAAGTCTCTTGTCAGTCGGGGGAAAAAAAAAAAAACCACCTTCCCACGTGTGAATCACTCAATGCAATTCATACAACCTTTTTCGTTTTCTTATTCTTTTTAGTGAACGGCCCAACAGATCATGAAGTTTAGTGAAATTCTGGGAATAATGAACCCAGAACACCTGACTAGCAGACCATCAAATCACAAATAATGAGCCAGGGAATGGGGATGTAAAGTGGATAAGCCAGTGTGTTCAGTGCAGTCGGATATTATAACTTTTGTTGCTGGAGGTGGCAATTAGGGATGCAAATGGGTCTCTGATTCTTCGATTACTCAGAGGTTTCGATCCGTTAATTGAGTTTGGGTCCTTATTTAGGCCCTGATAAGTGAATGGGTTCGGGTCCACCTCGGTTCCGATCTGGGACCCGACAAATTACCTCAATTTTTTTAGAATTTCTCCTAAAAATTAGTTTTTTTTTTCCTTCCATATCATTCTCTGTCTAGATCCAGACCCGTCCCATATACAGTTCCAATTCCATCTTCTCATTAACACTTTGGTTCTAAAAAAGTTTCGGTTCCACCACCTCATTACCGGTTCCGGGTCCAAGTTCACCATGGATCTGGACCGAGACCGATCCATTTACATCCCTAGTGGCAATGGGTTCATTCTCGTTCACATCATGGGTAAGATGCATATTCCCAACTCGAATCCATCTCATCGATTTCTTAGTAGTTTGGATATCTCAACTTGAACCCAGTCCTCGAAAAAGGGCTGAACCAGAACCCTAAATTAGTAGTTTGGGCTCGGGCCGAGTTGACAGATCTTAGATGAGTTGGGTCGGTTGGGGTCTGAGACTCAACCTTGAACGTCACCCATTTATCAATCAGGTAAGAAATGCGAATCCAAACCTATTATGAGAATAGAAATGGTTTGCAAAATGTTTTCAATTCACTGATAGCTCAGGGGTGAGGCACCTCCCCTCTAGAAATAACTGGGATTGATTGTTGGTTATAGCGATGATGGTGGACTTGGGTAAGGGGTGTGTGGGTTTGCGAGCATTTACCAGAGAAAAAAAAACCCTAAAATATGTGCATTTTCTGTATTTTAAATCTTTTAATGTATTGCCTATTATTGGTGTTCCGAACCATTGAATACAATGACCCTTCAGGTTGGTTTAAAACACTGTCAGAAAGGAACACAATTAAGGGTCTATATTTGGTCTTCCCTCCAGATGTTATCTAATGGGTGCCCCAATTACCCAAAAAAATTAGCCCC
Organism: Umbellularia californica; assembly: GCA_028538565.1. Classification (NCBI taxonomy): domain Eukaryota; kingdom Viridiplantae; phylum Streptophyta; class Magnoliopsida; order Laurales; family Lauraceae; genus Umbellularia; species Umbellularia californica. The sequence goes on from JAPQWN010000009.1 coordinate 46,467,643, forward strand.
CCCAGTATCACCATAGGTAAGAAAATGCTGTTGAGGCTGGACCTGACCCATTTTAAAATCAGGTCCAAGTTGTAGTCCACTGCACAGGCCCAAATAAAATTTGCATCCAGGTTCAGGTCCATGGATTTCATAAATGAAGACTCAAACACCCAATATAAAGTATATATAGGTATAGGTACATTAGGGAGAATGTTCTCCTAGGAGGGAATTGTATGTGCAGCCCATCTTTATGGGGGCACTCGAGCCGATATTTGATCCATGCAGCCCCTTTGATAATTTTGTCATCTCATGATCCAGCGTCAGGACCAATTTTACACTCATTGAACCTTTACTCACTGTTGGATTGAATCTCTAAAAAAATCTACTGTTAAGACTCCACTACACAGTTATTAAATCAAGGGCCAAGATAATCTAACGGGGCTGATTCTAGCTTCCAGTTGTCTGTAAGGGAGACTTTTCCATTTGCCCTCTTCCCATTGATAGATATATTATCTAATTGAGCCCACAAACTGCAAATTGACAATCTACACTCTGCTCATGGGAGAACATTATATAATAAATTGGGTCCTGATTCAAGTGCTTTAGCCTTGTCTGGATCCAGGTGCAGGTCCTGCATATGAATTCGGGTATGGATATAGGTCATATAAACCTATACCTGATGGCTGGGATTAAGGGCCCTTTTTAGTAATTCGGGTTTGAGTCAAGGCACAATATGGATCAACCTTTTTTCATCCCTACTGATCCAAAAATACATTTCTTCGCTCCACCAAAACATCGGAGAGTCGGATACCTATTTATAAACCTACGAAAGAGAAATGAAGGGTACATTAGTAAGTTCGGAAGTAGGGACTCTCTTAGGCTAAGTCATTCACACTTGAAGCACGGCCTCTTGCCCTAGTGATAAAAGGTGCCAAATCTTACCTCCCATCTCGGACATCACTTTACCTCATATGAGGTTGTGCTACTTCACAAGAGATCATATTCCCTCAACTGAGGGTTACCCTATCTCACCCGAGGTTTACTCCCCTAACTCAAGTGCGGGTCAAAGGGCCTGAGGTGGGATAATAAAAAGAGAAGGAAAAAAGTCAATTCACACTTGAAGGCCGAGTTAGAACACTGTCACTGACCCATTTCCCTGTAGTCAAGAGGGAGCAGTTGAAGCTTATTTTTCTCCTCTGCAAAGATAAAAGGCCTCAGAAGCCAAACAAAGCCCAAATGCTATAGCCCCCTTGCTTTTGTATGATGTTGTTGGGTCCTTCAACCCCAACTTTCTCTCACCACCGTTGCTTTTTCTTCCCTGACCACTCCCATATTCCTTAAAAAACTGTAAGTTTTCTCCATCTTTTTCTTGACATCACTGCATTTCAGCATCTGGGTACTTGTGATTGGATTGTTTTTGGGTGAATTTGAGCCATAAACTATGCTTAGGGTTCTATGGAGAACACCTCAAGATATGGATTGATGGGTATTTTTCTGATCTGGGTTTGATAGATTGGCAATTTGTTTGTGGTTTTAATGTGGTTTGATGGTTATGTTTGGGGTTCTGAACTTGTTCTGGAAGTTTAAAGTGATTGTTTGATTTGGGTTAGGAAAGTTGCTTCTTTTACTTGTTTTTGTTTGCTTGGAAAGGTGATGGGTTGTTGTGGGTTTTCCAAGGTTTTGCAATTTCAGGTTTTGTTGATGTGGATTGGGAGTGTTTGCGTTTTTCTCCCCTGAATTTTAGGTGATTATTGGGTTCATTTTGTTGGAGAACCTTTGTGTGTGTGTGTGTGTGTGTTCGTGTTCATAATGCCTTAAGGCCCAAACAAACTTTGTAGCGACCTATCTCTGCCCTGATCAATTGTCTCTGCCGGGCATGGGCATACTCACATACTGCCCCCTCCAGAATCGGGTCTGCCTCTAAAACTCGCATGAAAATTGTCTGCCTCCAAAAAAAACGTATGAAAATCTCGGGTCCTCACTCAAAACCCACATAAAAATCTTGAGCAGTCCAACTACTTGTTTGGGTTTGCCCCTTTAAATGAAAATCCCGGGTTAGTCACTGGCTGCTGGAATGAGTTTGATTACAGTTAGCTGGAAATGAAAAATCAAGCAGAATAGGAGTCACTTTGACCACAAGCTTATGACTTGCATTTGAACATCACCCGTCAATGGAGAGCTCATGTGGGAAAAGAGAGATTCCCATTGTCTTACCATCACATAGTTTAGTGCTAATATCAAATGTATCATCTCATTACCATGTAAACCAAGGAACTGTTCAATCATTACCATCACATAGTTTAGGATTCCCATTGTCTTACCATCACATAGTTTAGAGCTAATATCAAATGTATCATCTCATTACCATGTAAACAAAGGAACTGTTCAATCCTACACCTATGGCTCTTTTTTTGTTCGAGCAACCCAACTCCATCAACCTCCAACCAATAATCATACAACCAAAAGTTGAAGTTTGCGACGCTATTACAATGGGCCAGACTGTCACATACTCTTTATCTCTGTCCCTCACTAGCTGTTATTTCGACCATTTTTTTTTTTTTTTTTGACCCCTAACCCATCATGGCTGCATAATAGTGGATCACTTTTAACGAGTCTCGTCTTTACACCAGCAGAACAGTGCACATTTGTCATCCCCATTCCTTCTCTCATCCTTATCAACCTCAGCCTGTCTCAATCCCTGTTACCATTTACTGTTGCAGAACTTCTCCTCACTTCCATGCACATGCTACGGCCCATACCAAACTTGTTAGTCAGTTAGTGCCAGTTCTTGTTGTTTTTAGCCAGTACATTTTTCATGATTTATTAAATCAAATAAAAATAAATAAATAAGAAGAAACAAAAGAAAGAAGAAGGAGATGGGAGAAGAAAAACCCAGTTAGTCAGTTAGTGCCATTTACTTTTTGAATGATGTTTGGTCGTGTGCTCTACCTTACTTAGTGTTTTCCACGACTTCAGGTGGCTTGGAAAGTGTTTAATCCAATATAGGTGACCTAACCTCATTCTTGCATCATTTCTTTTGTGTTGTTTCTTCCTATTTGCTGCAATAACGTTAGGATGTCATAATTTTTTATTGGTTCATCGGATTTTCGCATATCATATACCATTGGAAAGCTCTCTACGAGCAGATTACAATGGTAGAGACATTTTGGATTATATGGGATTTGGGGATGTGGATTATAGGTCTTACTTTACTTCCTTTTTTCCTCTCTTTGGATCCCATTGGCTTTGGAAGGTCATGTCGGATTTCCAAGTGTCATACATAAGAAAGCTCTTGATGAGTGGACCAACATGGAAAAGAGATCTTGCCACTTTGAAGTCATTTGAAAGGGTCAAATCTAAATTTACTCATCCATACTATTTACAACAGTTTTGGGATTTTTCACCCCTTTAGAGTCAGATAGAATCCAACATTCACTCTCTTCAAAGATTTTTTTTTTTAATAGCCCTTCAAAGATATTTCCTAGCTAAAGTGAAACCTAGTGCGCCTTTTAGAGCCACATATCAGCAATAACCCTCTCTTATAGCATTCTAACTGTCTATTAATCATGCTAATCTGTTGACAGCCGTGATTAGGGGCTTGCCAGTTGCCAGCCATACCATCGACCGCAACCGAGTTTCACGCAGACATCCCACAACATTATGCAGCTAATCCATACTTAGGGCTGTCAAATGGTGGGCCAGGCCAGGACAGGCTAACGGTTGTCCTTACCCTACCCTCAACATATGTGGGCCGGGCTGAGGCGGGCCGTAGTCTTGGGATGGCCTGCACTACCTAGGCTTTTAATCTACCTCCTTGGGCCAAGGTCAGGTTGGGGCCAGGCCTGAAGATGACCCTTGTAGGAAACAAAACAATGAGTTGAAATTAACATAATGATTCTCGTTTGGGGCTCTTTCTCTTGCATGTGTGGTCATGCTATCATCCAACGCAGTGGCCATGATTTGTGACCCTAATGAACCTTAAATTGAACATTCAATTTAAACATTATAGATGATTTCTATGGCTTAAACTAGTTTTCCACTAGTGGGGATTTGTGTAGGTTCTTACTCGGGATTTTCATATTTGTTTTTTTTTTTTTTTTTTCTGTAATGGGTATTTATGTAGTGTAATTTGTTGTGGGGTGCATTTTTATGGTTTCCATGCAGTGGACGTATATATAAAAAATTTCTCGCATTATGTGTTAATGGCTTAATGCACTAGTCATTTGTATAATAGATAATGGGGAACATTCATGTGCATCTATCCCTCACCATAGGGTGAGGGCACTTTCCCTTTTGCACATGAAGACAAGGAAGTGTACCTCACCCTATGTACTTGAAAATTCACTTTTGTACTTGAAAATTCCCATTTATGGAAGTGTCCCTCACTCTATGGTGAGGGATAGATGCACATGAATATTCTCCATAGATAATTATGCAGTGCAATTTCAATAATAGAGCTTCATGTAGTGAGCCATTGAGTGGGTGCTCCTGTTGTGGGCTTTTATAGTAATGGGTTTACAAACTCATTAAAAATCTAGTCTCAAGTTAAATCCAAAGTTAGTCAAAAGCCGATCCCTATCTCAGCCCTGTCACAAGCCAGTTTGACTCGAAAATTGATCAGAAGCCAATCCCAACCTTCATTGTTGATTCAAGACTTGGAGCTAATCATCAAGATCATAACAAACTTTTAAATGATGACAAGAATTTGGATGAGTAGCCATAGTTAATCTACTTTTGGCAAATGCTGTTGCGTTGTAGCACTTTCTCTACTAGTGTAATTTCAACTTCTAGGATTCATGTATCAAACTTTTAAGACTAAGGTGGCATTTGGCATCTCTATTTTTTACCTCTTATTGTCTTAAAATTGATTCAAAATACTTTAAGAGCGTTTGGGAACCATTTCATCTACCTCTATATCAAAACTCCAAAAGAGGCAAAATCGAATCAAAGGTTTGAAATAGAGTTGTTTTACAACTCTTTATTTTAGTATGAAACAGATATGTATGATATAGATTTGTTTCAAATACTGTGGCTTGAAATAGATGTTTTACAAATAGACTGTTTCGTAGGGCAAAATGAACCATTCGAAATAGATGTTTAAAAATCCAATGGTTTAGAGTTTTTCATTAATTTCTCGAGATCTACAATGAGCTAGGAGCTGAAATTTGGGCCCTAAGTAGTTTTCAGTAATCCAAAGAGGATCAACGGTTTAGATCATGATTTTTTTGGCCCAAAGAATTCCAGAAATGCAGACCTATGGTTCTGCAGTTTTGCAAATATCTCGAAACTCGAGAATTATCAACGGCTCAAATTTGAACAACTAGCCGTGTTTGAGCATGTGAAGAGTTCCAATGGTTCAGATCATCATTTAGGGTTCCATAATTTAAATTAAAAAAAGGAAAAACCGGACAGGTGCAAAATCATGTGGAGTATCTAAGCTTTTGACCTGAGCAATCCAATGGCTCTCAGTTTTTTGTAAATTTCTTGAGATGTACACTAAATCATGGGCTGAAAATTGAACCCATAGCAGTTTTCAATATTCCACATAGGGTCAACGGTTCGGATCATAATTGTGGGGCCCACAAAAGTTCAGAAATGCAGATCTATGGTTCTACATTTTTTTGTAAATATATTGAGAATTGAAAATGATCAACGGTTCTAATTTGGATATGTAGCCGTGTTTAGTTTTGTGAATAATTCCAATAGTTTGGATCATCAATTAGGGTCCCAAAAGTCTAAAAAAAATAAAGAAATAAAAAACCGGTCAACCTACAATGACTGTTTTTGGAACATTGCTAGCGTACATCTGCACGCTTAAGAGCTTCTCCTTTGGTTCGATTTCCCATGCTATCCAAAACTGACCTTTTAATTGTTTTTGAGTTTTGAAATAGAGGTCGATGAAATGGTTCCCAAATGCTCTTAATGCATTTTGAATCAGTTTTAAGACAACAAGGGGTAAAAAGTAGAGATGCCAAATGCCAACACAGTCTATATATGAAATTTAAGAGAAGTCAGTCCAATTTGCTATACATATAGTCTATTTATGAAATACACACACAGATATACACACACACATACATATACATATATATATATATATACATATATAATAATAAGAAAAAGGAGAGGGTCAGGCCCCGGCCTGATGTTGTCCTAGCTCAAACTTCATATTGCTAGGCTTGCAAAAGTTTCGTCCTACCCTTCCCTCAGGCTTTTTATGAAAAAAAAAAAAAGCGTTTATATTGTGGGGGGCTTTTGACGGTCGTGCCTGGCTCAGTACCCTCATAAGAGGGCCCTGTTTGCAGTCCTATCCGTATTGTTCCAATAACTTGTGTGAAATCAATCCAGGAGGTGTCAGCTATAAATACATTTTTTTTCATTTGAATGCTAAAATCGTATTAGATTAGATACCCAATCCCATTCCAAATTCCTCATGTGGAGACAAGTCCTACACCCCCAAACAGTCCACACAATGAACAGGCTGATTTAGCAGTGGTTGGAGTTGCAGAGTTAGGGCTCCCGTTCTTCATTGGAGTGGAAGTAGTGGTTGGCTTACACACATGCATACCCAGACTGGTGATCCCTGCTGAGAAAGAGCAAAGACAGAAACTTATGCTTCAATTCTTGGGTTCAAATCAGGTCCAACCAAGGTTTGTTCCAGATGGGGGTGAGATGGCCCTTTGCACTTTGTACTTAGGAAATGGCATCAGCTGAAACCCTGACAGAATTTGAAGAAACAGATGGGAATAATAGTAAATATTTGAAAGCGATGGCCAATTTCAAAGGCCGTTTCTAACAATAATGAGATAAGATTCAATAATGGATCAAGAAATCCAGAAATGAGTTTCTAGGCTTGAAGCTGATGGCTCTACTAGAAACTGTAGATGATATTTTCCATGTAAAAAAAAAAAAATTGTTTTATGAATGTTTGGGGTCTCCATCCGTTGTGGTCTGCCCCCCTCCTTTGTAAAAAAAATCTACCCTCTTCTCTAGAATGCTAAAGAAGGAACGGAAAAACAGATCTGAACTATCCATGTACCTTAGTTGGTTCACTAGTAACCTAATTCTAGTGAGTTGAACGTTCCTAATTTTGACTTTATTTATTTATTTATTTTCCTTCTTACAGATGCTACTTTTCGATTTTAGGGTTTTGAGCAATCTATCTGCATATATTCTGGTTTGATCTGGTGTCCATCTTCCATGGCCTAACAATGATGGAACTCATTCTATGTTTTGCTAGGGATTCCCTGCCATGGCAGATGCGCAGTCAGTTGCTACGCTCATCGATTCTACAACATCTAAGATACAACAACTTCAGCAAGCATTTGCTGAACTTGAAAGTCATCGGGCCGTATCTCTGAATTTGAAATGGAAAGAACTTGAAGCACATTTTCATGGACTTGAGAGGTCCTTAAAAAGAAGATTCAGTGAGTTAGAGAATCAAGAAAAGGAATTTGAAACCAGAGCATCAGAGGCTCGGGAAATGTTAGCAAAGCGGGAATCTGTGGTTGTGGCCAAAGAGCAAGCTTCATTAGCAAGGCTACAGGAGAAAAGAGATGATGCTCTTGCTGCCATAGGGGATGTATTCGGGAAATACAAGATGGCAAAGGCAGAGCCTTTTGTTAATGGTACGAGCAATGGTCCTGCTGATGCTATTCTAGAAGAGAAATTGGATGTTAAGGTTGCTGAACCCAATTCAGGTGATGTGAAACCTGCTGAAGATACCATTGTGGAACTCAAGCCTTGTCCCGAGCTTACAAAATTATGTGAAGAAATGGATGCAAAAGGTCTCCATAAATTTATTTCAGACAACCGTAAAAACCTTGCTGCCTTAAGGGAGGAGATCCCGTTTGCATTGAAGAGCTCTAGAGACCCAGGCTGCTTGATTTTAGATTCTTTGGAAGACTTTTATTGTGTGGAAATGCCTTTGCTAGATGGGAAGATGGAGTCTAACCTTTTGGGTGTGCGCAGAACTTGTATCATGTTGATGGAGTCTCTCATGTCACTACTAACAGGCATTGAATCCAACTCTGCTGCTGATAAGCCTGTAATCTCTTCGGATATTAAAGGGCGAGCAAAAGCAATTGCCAATGAGTGGAAGCCAAAGTTGGATAATCTCGACACTGATGCCAGCAATGGGAATTCCTTGGAAGCACATGCTTTTCTGCAGCTCTTAGCCACTTTTGATTTAGTTTCTGAATTTGACCAAGATGAAGTTTGCAAGCTCATTCCTATGGTTTCGCGACGGCGTAAAACAGCTGAGCTGTGCCGCTCACTTGGACTGACAGAAAAATTGCCAAGTTGGTTCTCTTTAGACTCATACTTCTCATAACTTAGATTCTTAATTTTAAATGTCAATAGTGTGTGGTTTCTGCCCTATTTTGAGGTTCTCATGATTCTTGAATCTTGACATTCTGCTGCTTCCTTGCTATGCCTTAAACATTTCTCGATGTATCTTCGGTGCACCTGGTTCGTTTGAAATTCTCAAATTATGATGACTAGCTGAGGATTTTGAAATATATAATTCTGATAGTGTTTTGATAGTGAGGGAGATTTGCCTGTTTATGAACCTGAACAAATTTTCACTTTCTAATTGGCTAGATCAAAAGATGATGTATTTCAAGTAGTTTTGTGTCATTTATCCTTTCGTTTAATAGTGGAAGTTGGTGAGTGCTACTAGAGTAATAGTAGCTATGGCATATGAGGTAATAGATTATTAAGTTTGAAACATGGTTTTAAAAATCGGTCTGAGACTTGGTAGATGTTGAGTGGAGTCATACCAACACCCTAAGTCACCTACTTGGCTGAGTCCTATGGTTTTTGGGCCGTAAACACACTTATTTCCTAGTTTTTCTATTGGGAAAAGTTGGTGGAGGCTCTTATGGACATTTTGCATTGATTCTAGAAGATAAGGATTACTCTCTTTTTTCAAAGACCTAAGCATTTGAAGAATAGTGCCACTATTCATCTGAGTGAGTGAGATAGAAATGTGGGGACCAATGTTATTTGGCATGGGGTGTGACTTGTTCAACTCAGCCGAGTCTAATGTGATTCAATGGAGTCAACTTGACTTGAGGTGACTGAGTCATCCCCCGAGTTTGATTTTTAGAACCTTGGTTTGAAAGGGCAGAACCCTGAATGGCTGACCCCTGATATTTTTTATTCCTTCTTTAAAAATGGGGCAAACTCAAATTTTTTATTTTCTTAGTGGTGCTGGTTTAATGAGTTGGAATATCATAACTTTGTATTTTGTGCGACTGGTGAAGCTGAAGAGCCATTCGATAGAATTTATAGCATAAGGAGAAGAAGGTGGCACTTTTGTTTAACCAATTTTCCTAGAGAGGCGAACTCAGAAGTAGATGGGTTATCTAAATTAAGAGTATCGAGGCAGGCGATGTTTGTTGGTGATTCTATTCAATGGAAAGTCTCACAACTGATCCTTGTGTTTTTGTTTTATTGAGCATTCCTTATCACTTTTGTTGAATTGTTATAGTTCCTTGATTTCTTATGAACTTCCTTACATTCTTAACATTTTTTTTTCCCATCGTTTTACGGTTTTTACTCTCTCGCAAAATGACTCACTTAAGGTAGCCAAATGCCTCATCTAATTAGGGAAGCTCATGAATTGGTTAATAAAAAGGGGATCCCCTTTCTCCCTTTCTCTTTGTTATTGTGGGGCAGGCTCTAAGTCGCATGATTGTGGTTGTAGAATCTGCAAATTTGATCAAGGGGTTTTGGCTAGTGTCAGATGTTCTTGTTATGAGTCACCTACAATTTGCTGATGAAACTTTGATTTTCTATGCAGTCGAAAAGTGCAGATTAAAAGTATCAAAGCCATTTTGCTTTGTTTTATAGCGGTTCGGGTCTAAATTTGAATTTCTTTAAAGTTGGGGTCTAAACTCACGTGGCTAGGATTCAAGAGTTACTCGATCTGATAGGTTGCAACTCTCTTCCAGCGTCTTGCATTTACCTCTTTGTTTGAATTGAGAGTCTAAATCTTTGTGGAATCCGGTGATTGAGAGGGTGGCGCGGAAATCAGTGACTTGAAAGTCCATATAGTTATCCTTCGGGGGATAAAATTGCTCTAATAAAATCAACCCTTTCCAATCTTCCTATTTATTTGACCCAGTGACGGCCATCAATTGTATTGAGATTTTGCAGTGCTATTCCTTTGCAAATGCAGAGAGGTGAATAAGAAATATCACTTGGTGAATTAGTCCATTGTGTGCAGACCTGAAACAAGGGTGCGGGGAAGGAGGGGCCCTGGTAGTCCATCATTGTGGTGAAATATAGTTTACAGGAATGGATGGATTGTTGCACCTCCTAATGCCTGTCATTCTGCCCTTCGGAGAGGTTGCTTGTCAATTAAGGAGGAGTTCATGAGCAATGTCAGATTTAACATGGGTTTGGGCTATACATTTTGTTTTTTCTTGACACATGGGTTGGAGATAGAACCCTTGCTTTCCAGTTTCCTATTTTTTTCTTCCATCTATGGATCTTCAGGCTTCTATGTGAGTTTTATGGCTAGGATTGGTGATCAGATGGTTTAGGGGTCTATTTTTAGGAGTCTTACCAAGGCGGAGAAAGTCCAATTTCGGAACTTGCTCGTGTTCTTGAATTATGTTCATGTTTCCTGCCAAGGGATTTAATAAGAGGGTTATGGATGAGGGCAGCAGATGTTGAATTCTCAGTCACTACTTTTATCCAGACATTGTCGAGGCATTCTCTTTCCCTAACTTAAGTGGCTCGCCTTTGGTTTTTAAAGCCAACTTGCCCTGCTTCTGTAAGCAATTGGATGTGAAGACTTCTTTTGACTTTTCTAGAGTGTTTCAATATTTAGACAAATCGGGGTCAAATCTGTCAATGAGCTGAGCTAACTGTTGGGTTTCTCTGCCTAACCGTGCTTGATTCTCAGGTGTAACAAATTATTGATTGCGCCCGGGCTTCAGTTTGACCACATTCTCAATTGAGGACCTACCTGAAACTTAATGTGTCTGTTTGTGTGTGAGGAAGGACTGGCCTCAGACATTCAAACCTATATGCTGGGTCTCAGGATTGATTTAGGTGAAAAAAAAAAAAAAATCTAGGTTAGTTTTTTTGCCAGGCATGTCATAGTAGAAAAAATTACCCGGCTACCCAGGCCTTGTCAGAACCAACCCAGCAGGTGGCATCTGCAACCAAGGTTAAGTTTGTGCTTTTTAGAATGCTTTGTAGAACAATGGGGATTTTTCACTCTTCAAGTGATCCAATATATGCGTTCATTCTCTCTGATCATTTCTCTATTTTTCCCCTCTCAATTATAGACCTAGTCATTTCTCTTTCTGCATATTTGTTCCATTTCCTATAAGAAGACATTTTTAAATGGCAACAGCTGGACCATTGTGTTCACCCTATCTTTATAATGTGCAATGCGATTTCTTCCAACCATTTCTGATCTTTCCCTGACAATTTTTATGCTTTGTTGTTTTGTTGATTTGATTCTACAGGTGTGGTAGAAGTGCTGGTAAACAGTGGAAGGCAGCTTGAGGCTTTTAACCTGGTTTATGCTTTTGAACTCACTGAACAATTTGATCCAGTGTCACTGCTGAAATCTTACTTGGAGGCAAGAAAAGTTCAGGTCAAAGCTGGAAACACTTCACCAGCTGCCCAGGTGGGATTTTCTTTAATAAAAATGCCATATTATTGTCAATCCACTGATGGTTCAGTGGGGTAAGGAATCTCCCCTTCCACTGGGATGACCAGGGATCAATCCCCGGTTCTTGCCCTGTTAAATAAGGACTTGTGTAGTATGTGTTGAAAGCGTGTGTGGGTGTTTACCATACAGTTTAAAAAAGGTCTCATCATTCTAGCAGCGTTTAGCAGAAATGGTTATAGCTGAGGCTCACTATTGATACTTTGGAAATTAGTTCAATATAGTAACTTATTTTGATTGGTAAAACATGTATCCAAAAGGACTTGCTAACCGACTTAGGACTTCACTGAGTTTACTTCATTTGCTGGGTTTAGGTGGTTTCCTTGCTCTGATGTAAAAGGTGAGTTTGGTTAATCCTTCTCACAAATGATTTGGAATGTATTGTCCTCCATTCTGCTATGCATTTGGGTGGTGGTAAATTAGAACCCCCTTCAGTGACTGTTTGTTTGCATAGAATCACAGGAATTGAATATATAGGAATTCATGGTCAAGTGAACTGCACCAAAGGATTATTCAAGAGGTTAGGGGTGAAGGATATGAGATGAGGGGTAAAAGATATAAGGTAGTGAGGTAGATTGACCTTGCCTTTATTATAATTTGGAGTACTAGACTGATGGCTGGGTATTCATTTCCCATCTTTCCTTTATTCAATCTACATCGAAGGGAATGTTATTTAATGGTCATTACTAGACTGATGGACCTTTGATTTTTCATTTCTAAGATTAATCTATTTTTTTCACCAAATCATTCGGTGTTAATTTAAAATTTTAACTGTGCATACTTTTTGCTTGTCTAGCATACCAACACAGCCTGCTGTCCTAGTAATCTCGGTTGGATTGTTTGTACTGTTAGGATAATTTGATGCATGTGAAAGGGTAAAGTTGCTTTAGCAATATCTTTCCATTTTCTAACATAGTTTCTTTTATTTATTTAATTCTCTCCTGGAAAGTAACAGGAAGCTTTAAGTTTTTAATGCTTTATACTGTCTGCATGTCTAGCACACTAACACAACCTTCTAATCCTACCATTCTTAGTTTGGTTGAATCATGGATGGTATGTGTGTCAGTTTGTATACTGTTAAGACCATAATTTGATGCATTTGTTAAGATTAAAGCTGCTTAAGCAATATATACTCCCATTTCTTTAATAGCTGCTTTTATCTATTAAATTACTTTTCCCTTCTCTAAAACAATGACAACATGATTAATCACTAGCCAACTTTGTAGTATGATTTATGCCTCATATGATGTCATAATCCAGTTTGCTTTGGGAATGCTTATTCCCATTGGAAGTGTCCATTGAATAATCAGTGGATTGCATTGATCTTCTCCTCTTTTAGAAGAATATAGTTCAATTGGAGAATTGCTGTCATTGAGATGTGATGGCGCTTGTTATATCTAATTTAAGTCCACTGCACATCTGTGTTTATTTTGATGAAATTTCTGTGTTTCAGAATGAAGCCAATGAGCGGGAGCTGTGCGCACTTAAGGTTGTCATCAAGTCCATTGAAGAGCATAAGCTTGAGGAGCAGTACCCCCTCGACCCACTTCAGAAACAGGTTGTACAGCTGGAAAAGGTCAAAGCTGACAAGAAAAGGGCAGCAGAAGCTGCAAAGCCTCAATCCAAGAGACCCCGTGCCAACGTTGCTGGTTATGGACCCCGCATTACTAACATCCCTGATAAGTGCGTCTACAGGGCACCAGAAAGATACCCATATATGTATGACAGGCCTTATTTATATGCAACCGACAACCATGGTCCTTCATTGGTGGGTTCAGTGTCCTACAACCTCTCTCACAGCCATGGAAGCTATTATGGAAATGGGTATCAGTACCCGGCCCCATATCTCCATTAGTTGCGTGGATAAAATGGTAATTATGATCTCTATAGCTTAGTTTTAACCCGTTCATATCTTTTTGGGTGTTGCAATGTATTGGCAGACGGTCACAGACCAACTAGACCAACTACTGTTGATAGTAGATAAGCTTTTCTCTTTGCTTTTGTGGCATTGTGAGATGGGAAACAGATGCTGTTGATCTTCTCTGACAGACCCCATGTATTGCTCCCATATCTGCTTGTGTTTCTCCTTTTCTTGTTTGTGTTTTGAATTGATTAGTTATGCTCTTGTACATCTTTGTTGGATTTTCTTACCATTGACCCTGTGTTGGGGCCTTGATGTTGCTTGTGGAATATCCTTGCTTGATCTTTGCACCCTTGATTTATAGTCTGAAAGTTGAGTTTTACTGAAGTTGAATTGGAATGCAGTCGGTCGCCACAGGTTCCTTGGTGCGAACAATGAACTATTTTGTTAGGAATGGGAAGCTTCATACAAGCAAGGCTTGATGCCTCTGGTGAGGCATGGAAAATAATCAAGGCGTAGTAGTTATAGCTTGGCCTCCTGCTCCTATTAGCAAGCAATGATCAGCTGGTTGGCTCGGACCAGCGAGTTTGCAGATCTGACATTGCATGGTGGAGTGCCTCATATCTCTTAAATCCAAACTATTGGTTTTGTTTTTGTTAGCATGGGAAAATTTAGACCTACAAACTCACTACTGTCAGAGTGATATAATATTGGATTCATAATGCACAGGAAAAGGTGATTTAGGCTTTCAACTAAATTAAAACGAATATCATCAGGATGGGCAGCAGCCTGGGGGGTGGGTGGTCCTTTGATTTTGATGAAATTTGAGTTGATGTAACAACTGACAAGCATGTAGATTGTATTTTCAAATCTCACACTAACTATAGTGATATGCATTGTTAAATTGATCATTTGCAAAATACTATAAGTCAAACAAACGCTAGATACCGCCATTTGCATGATATTTGGGCCATTGGCAGAATTGGTGGAAATTGTGACATGAGTGGGATGTGGATTAAACAAAGGTGAGTATCTCACACACACACCCAAAAAAAAAAAAAAAAGAAGGGCACTATCAGCAGGCAATCTCAATCATCAGATCCATGACTTGCATTGATGGTTTAAAAAACAAAAAATGATTCAGCCATGGTGTTTCCTCTTACAAAGTAGAGTGCATTATCCACTCAGCTTTGTAAATCCCTTTCTCCATCTTGAAGGTGTTTTATGTGCTCACTCCATCATGAATGCCTTTTGTGCTCTTTGCATTATTTGAGACTGGTACTAGCATGTGCCTTGCACGTAGAGCTGATAATTTATAAGGTCCTACAAAGGTCAGATCATCTAATGAAACTGAAACCCATACAATCAAAGTTCATGATATCTCTTCTTTTAGATCACCTTTTGATAGTAAATTTAAGATGTAACATGGTTGCTTTTGCAATTTGGATAAGATACAGCTCCACCAAAGTAAATTTACAAAATCTGGAAAGGAAAAAAAAATACTATAGAGAACATCTAATTCTTTTAAATCTTCAGCTATATCATGATCAAGTAGAAATATTACCTATTCTTAAAACTTGTCATCATCATCATCATTGACACCTTATCTAACTTTGGCTCAATCCTATGTAAGTTCCCCTTTTATTTCTTTTTTACTAACTAGCCTTTTCTCACTATTTCATTCTAGGTCTTTATCACTACTCCTCCATTATTCAATAAATTAAAATACACATTACCAAAAACAAGGGGAAAACAGTCTAAAGAGCTCTACTTGTAATCTCAATAATAAATAAGCCATCATAGAGCTTTTGTTTGCTTTGGTAATTTGTACTGACAAGTGAAGTGCAGTGCTTTTGGGCTCACTGTGGATAAAGTTAGAAGCAAAGTTAAGACTTCACAATTGGATCTCAAGTGGGAATGACCTTTGTAAAACCTATTCACCTATATTGGACCTTAAGGTGGTTGTTAGGGGACCTCATGGATATTAGGAAGGATGGGACCTTCCAAAAATTAGAAGTCTTTTTAATGACCCAAGAGATGTTGAAAACATTCCCAAAACTTTCCTTTTGCAATATTCTAATATGGATGTATGGTCAAATTCAAGATTAATCATAATTGTCTCCTCTTTTGGGTGGAAACAATTTTGAAAAATCTGTGTCCCATAAAGAATCTTGCTTTTCATTTAGAAATGCTTAAGGAGAGCAATGCCTTTAAGATCCTTAAAATTAGAAATATTTAAATGATAAAATTTCACTGGCTAATAATAAAAACTCAAGTTCACTAGAAGAGAGGGTGTTGTTCCCACCCTCTCCATAGGTGAAAACATATTCACTATATTTTGCAAAAAAAGGAAAGAAAAGAATTAGACTCTAAAAAGAGAGAAGATTTTAATTGCATGAGAATTCCCTCTATATTACTCACTTCCTGATCTAAACAAGCTTTCAGCTGATTTGAATAGAGAGAACAAGTGGAGAACACTATGGAGTGTGAATTTGAACTCTAAGACAATTTTCTCTGCCTCCGCTTTCTCAACCTTCTCTCATCCAAATATAAATATATATATATATATATATATATTATATAGAATTACAATTTTGTCCTCAGTTGTTAGGGATGTAAATGGGTCCTCTATTCTCCGATTACCCAAAGGTTCCGACCCCTTAAAAAACAGGTATGGGTCCTTATTTAGGACCCGATAAGTAAATGAGTCCGATTCCACCTTGGTTCGACTCGTGGACTCGAGACTCGACATATTACCTCAATTTTCGAAAATTTCTTCTAAAAATTAAATTTTTTTAATATCATTCTCTACCTAGACTTTGATCCTGATTTAGATCCGTCCCATATATGGTTCTGGTTCCGAATCCGGTTCCAAAACCAGGAAATCGGGTCCGGATCCTGTTCCACCTTCTCCTTAAAGATTCCGGATCCACCATGAACCCGGACCGGAACCGACCCATTTGTAACCCTACCTTTTCTTAGTCACGGGATGTTTAGGGTGTAATTGTGCGACACTACGGAAAATTAGTTCCTCGGGAAAATTTCTATTTTCCATGAAAGATCTTTTTCTGCCTCCATTGAGGGTTTTTTTTTTTTTTGGGTGGTATGTGGAAGAGTCAGCTCATTTTTCTTGTTTTCCTTGAGAAAAAAAAAAATGACCGCACCGAATAGAAAAATTTGAATGTCATAGAAAAGCCTCTTCACTTTTCATGCTCTGTTTTCCGGAAAACTTACAATACAAACATGTACCGTGGGTCTCTAGAACATCAAGCGGGGGGAAAAGTCAAAAGAAAAACAGAAAGAGGAAAGGGCAGGAGTTTTTCCTTGCGAGCTAAATTGTCAACTACGAGGGCACTATGTATGATGCTCTTCTTATTCAACCACCACCCAAAAAAACCTAATAAAATAACCCGTAGAGGTAGCCCAAGTGGTCCTCTTGGGATGTGTCTTATCTCCTAGTCTACTCAGAATTCCAACCATATAATGGCTATAATGGCCCCATGTGCTTCATATCTTCAACTAATATAGGAAACTCAGCCAGCCTGTGTTCTTATCTCACTCTTTTTTTCTATTACCAGTACCATTACTACATGGAGACTGTTCTCCTGGGAATAGACACATTGCTTATATGCAGTTTAGCTCACGAGGACAACTTAGATGAATTACTATCCAGTTTAGCTCACGAGGATAACTTGATGAATTACTATCAATGGGAGTAGGGCAGATGTAGTTGGGGGGCCTATCCTCAACTTTGTTGTTTCTTTACTTTAAAAAGACGAATTCTTAAAAAAAATAAGGAGATTTTCATATTTTACCCCTTATGTCCCTCCTAACATTCTCATCTCCTTTGAGAGAGAGAGAGAGACAATTTTAGAAAGTGATAAGGGCAATTTTGTCTTGATTTCTTCCAAAACACAGGAAAACACAACTCCCGAAAAGTTTCTTACCTGCTAATTATTCGGCCTTTCAAATATAGAATCGAATTCTCAAGCAACTCATCTCTCTCCTCGCGCCTTTCTTTTTTCTCAATTGAGTTTTTCATTAGGTTCTTAAGTAGGACCTACTTAGAAAAAATGAAAATAGACATAAAACGTGGATCCTTTAGGACTTTTTCTCTTGAGTTGGCCCACTCGAGAAAAAGTCTTAACCACAAAAGAAATTCCTTATTTTTTTAAAAAAAATCTAACTAAATATGATGTATGCCCAATGCCATCTTGATCTATATGAAAATATTAAATTATTTATAATATTCATCTTGATCTATATGAAAGTATTAAATTATTTATAATATTTTATTTGGGTGTTTTAAAGTTAACAATCTGTCTGTTTAGCTTGCTAGATCAGCAAACTGCATCCCCAACTTGAATGCAGATGGGGCCCACTGCAATAAAGGCATGCAGTGAGTTTCACTCAGGCATGCTCATGGGGACCTGGAAGAGATTATTACTCTATTATATCATAGGATCCGGATCATCAGAGCAGTTGTTATGTCACAACAAAAATCATGTGCAGCCACACATGATTTTCTAATGGGAGCATCCACTTGTGTCATGTGCTGATATGGCTCATCATGAGTGGTCCGCTCACCGTAATCGTTTACCAAAAAAGGATTCAGAATCTATATTATAATATAAATAATATTCAAACGCTCATTTGTACCATGGCTAAGGATGTGTTTGTGCAACTACATTAGCATATAAATACAACAGAAAAGGTTCGTGTATGGGTTGTTTGGTGCATGTTTGGTGTAGAGAGGAAAATCTCTTTCTTCCATGTTTCTTTTGCCTCAGTTTTAGCATTTAGATAGGAAATCAAAACTCCCTCTCCAAGGTTGCAACATCATTACGGTCGAAGAAAAAACACACCGACCATGCACAAACGCATACTAAAGACGAATTGCAACTGGGTCTCTCAAATAGGAGGCGAATAGATGCACTGAAAATGGTTCATTATTACACATGAACACATGTACAGTAATATGTATCTTCAATAACATTCAGTCAATGGGTTCTATCTGTTATGGAACTATATCCCGAATATCACGTTGATTGGCCAATCCTAATGCAAAAATGGTCACATGTGGTTTCTGGTAGGGTGGGTCACAATAATGACACTGATAACTACTTTTTCTTTCTTTCAATTCTATAGTTTCAGACTATGCATCCGCCTAAGTGAAAACCATTGTGGCTATTTTTCTTTACTTTGGGTCACTTTCAGAAGGAGAAGAGGGAAGGTCATGTTTCTCACACAAGAAGACCATCTTATTGGATGTTTTGTGCTGTAGCCATTAACTACCAAGATTCTACTACTCCTATAGGCTATAGCTGTTAGAAAAATGTCAAACTTCCTCCAAACATATAATCATATTTTGAGCTTTATTTCAACTAAGATGACTGCGACTTGGCAAATAGTAGGCAGCCTCTCGGCCTTTCTGCAGAAGTTCAATGGCTGTAATGATTAGTTATCTGCCTAAAATCACACCCACTGAAAGCTTTCACACGTTTGACCTAAGCCCACGGGGATTTCGGTCAAAAAAAGTTTCCATTTTGAACATCAATTTCATACCCTTACCTTGGGCATCCAAAAGTATTTAATTGACCTCACATTTCTCCAAGTTCTCTTATATATGATAGGGTCAGCAAACCCTATAAAATAAGGATGAAAATAGCGGTAGCGGCGGGTGTAGCAGCCCTCTTCTAAAACGCTATGTAGCGGGCGCTACGTAGCGGTGCGATTTGAAAAAATCGTAAAAAAAACCTGAAAATTTTTGTAGAAAATCTAAAATATTGAAAAATGAGAGAAAATGTTCTTTTCTTGCAAAAGTAACTGAAATAAGGAAGCGTAGCGGTATCCTCATTGTATGAGGTCCTGTATATTGATGAAACCTTGAAAAGAACTCATAAGATTCACTATAATTCGGAGAGATCGTGTGCTTTTTGGTATTCTTTTAAACATAAAAGAGTAGAATAGTTGCATAAAAATATTATTTGGAGAGAAAAAGAAAAGAAATAAGTATCATTATACATTTTAAAATTTTTTAAAAAGTAGGAAAATTTCATATAACGTAGCGGACCGCAGCGGCCGCTTCGGATGTGAACGGCGCTAAATGCCATACCGCTACGCCCAATATAGCGGCCGCTGCACTACTATTTTGATCCATGCTACAAACCATGCTACATGTTTTATCTAGAGATCGTAGAGAGCTTCTTGGGCCCACCTTCAGAATGACCACCATAAAATATTAGATTTCTCCTAACATTGTATTCACATATTTTATAACCGATCAATGTAAGTGAGCTCAAATCCTTAGTTGGAGTGAAACTCGAAAGCAACATGCAGGAAGAGGATGCATTCATTTTGGAAAAAAATATATCCAAAAAAGCCCTTAAGTTTGTGCTTTATTTTTAAAAAGGACATAAATTTCAAAACTTTTCAGATTAGTCCCTAAGTTTTTCAGTAAATCCTTAATTCGGATGTCCGGCATTTAAATGTATTTTTTAGCGATTTTTTCCTAGTTTTTTTAAAGTTACCGAAATCACCTTTCATTAAAAGCCATGATCACATGGTTCCAACATCCACTACATGCAACCAATTATCGTGGGATCGTTGATTATCCTTGATCACTAGAAGAACACCGGTGAAGAAAATAAGGAAAATATAGAGAAAGTAAATGAAAGTATTTATTTCAATGAAAGGTATTTTGTGTATTTTCAAAAAAAAAAAAACAAAAGAGGGAGAAATTTGCTAGAAATAACTTTAAGTGAATGAATGTCCTTAACTGAAAAATTCCTGATAAAAGACTTAGAGACTATTTTGAAAATTTTTGAAATTCGTATTTTTTTTTAAACAAGACAAAAACTTTAGGTCTTAATTGAAAATCTCCCTTCATAATTTGGCCGTGTTTAGAATCTCAGTAAATAGACTACAACAAAGCCCCTCACAAATTATTTCTTTAGATGTTGATTTGTTGGTATAAGGCATGGATTTGTTCCCAATATATATCTGGTGCAGGTGAGTTGATGGGTCATTAGTTTGCAAAAATAAAAGAAGGGGCCGCATGAATTTGACTCAATTTAATACCTCTCTTTGTCAAATGAAAGAGTCCCATTCTATGCAAAAATGGCCCATTTTGCCTCACATTCAACGGCTCAGATGCAAGTTAGATTCCCGAGATCCACGATTTCGTGTGGTCAAGAAGGCCACCTACTCCCAAAGTCATAACTGCCATGCCTTTGGCGGGAGTTCCGGCGATATCTTTTCATTCCCACCGACACTGACGACAAAACACAGCAGGAGAAAGACGAATCCCGTTCCCGACGACAAACGCGACAACGCAGTCCCGTTCCGTTTCCGTATCGTCGTGTCGTCTCCTTCCTCCTCACGCACTCCCGTTACATACGAAATTACCGCAATGCCCTTCCTTTGAGCTCCCGTGATTCTGCAGAAAACCCCTTTCTCCTCCCTTCCACGTTTGTTTCTCTCATTCCTTCTTTCGTGGAATTCTCCCTTTCCCACACAAAATTACCAAAATGCCATCCTCTCTCTCTCTCTCTCTCTCTCTCCCTTTATTCCCAATCAGCTCCCACCAAGCTTTGTTTTAGGATGAGAAACTGGTTTTCCATGGAATCTTGATTCCTCTCTGACTAATCTCGGAGAATTCCAATTCATTTAAAGCCATCCAAACACTGCCAAAAACAAATGTAGATTTACTTCTATAGAGTTCCTGCTTCATTCACCTCAAATTACCAAAATGCCACTCATTTGAGCTTTAGACCCACTCTTTCTCTCTCTTTGAGTGTCTTTCACTCTGGGTTTTTTTTATTATCTTGGATTTGATTGCAATCCAATGGGTGTAGATTTTTCTGTGATTCTGTTCATATATCTAAGGATCTCATCCTTATCTCATCCTTCTTAAATGTAAACTTAGAGTGTAATGTAGTATTTATACAGAAGTGATGCAAGGGAAGATACACGGTTTTTCTCATTCAATCCTTCTCTCGTTTTAGATTTCTCTGAATGTTACAGGGGAAGATGAAGAGAGGTTTCTGTGTGAGTTTTGTTGTGTGGGTTGTTGTTGTTGCAGCAGCTTTTGCTTCGGTTGATGGGTTGAGTCTTTGGCCAATGCCGGAATCGGTGAGCAATGGATCGAGTTCTTTGTATCTGAGTAAGGGATTTAGATTGCTGACTGAAGGGAGTGAGTATAAAGATGAATCTGGGATACTGAAAGATGGGTTTTTGAGGCTTCTTGATGTTGTTGAATCTGCTCATGTTGTTGATGGGAATTTGACTGGGTATGGTTCTTTGGCGGCGCTTGAGGGATTGCATGTTGTTGTTTTCTCACCTAGTGATGAGGTAATGGGGGATTGAATCAAGTTCATGTTAGTCTTTTTTTTTTTGTTTTGGTTAATGGTTCTGTTATTGATTTTTAGGAATTGGTGGAAAATTGTGTTTGATATTTTAAGTGGGGTTGTTTGTTTGTTGATGATGATTACGTAAGAGGTTTGATTGCACAAAAAAGATTGATTTGGATTTTGGAGATTAAGAATCTGAGTTGGCTGAGTGGACTCGGACTCGGCTGAGTTTTAAAACCATAATTAGGAGGAAAGACTCCTTTTTTAGGAAATTTGGTTGTATGATCTGTTGATTTTATGTGGGGTTTTGGTTGCAGGAATAGTCATGGTTTTGATTTGCAGAAATTGCATAAAGACCCAGAAGTTGGATGAATTTTATCATGATATTATGCTGGATATGAGATTGTACAATGAAAGGATTTTGATGTAGATTTTTCTTGGGAACTCTTGTTCCTCAGGAATATTGAGGGTGCTGCTTATCATTTATGTCATGTCATGTATGATTTTCCAGAACACAAGCTGATCATACTTGTTATGAGAAATGGTCTCTTGCAGAACAAAATCTGATATTTGTTATCAGTGCTGCTTTCTGATGTTTCATATATCCTGGTTGTCATGTATCCTGGTGGGCCCCACTGATAGGATGCCTATATATATTGTCTTGATCTGCATAGTCAATTATTGAAGATAGCTTTGGTTTTGATTGCATCTGCTGAATTTCCTTTTCAGTTATAAGAAATGAATGTTATTTATATTCTGGGTATCAAAAAGAGGTGGTATTTTTCTTTTAGATTTTATGCTGGATATCCTTTTCTGTTGGGAAATAGTGATAAGAATTTGGAAATCGGGGAGATATATTTCTTTTGATATATTTGAGGTATTTTAATTTTTTCAGTCATTTGATGTCATATGCACTACAAGCTAGGCTTTCAGTTTGTCATTTGCAGTTGAGATGAAGCTCTTGTGCTTTTATATGCTAACGATAAAACTACTGTTGGCTGATATGCAGTTACAGTATGGCATTGATGAGTCGTACAAGCTATCGATACCTGCAACTGGAAATCCAATATATGCACATCTTGAGGTGTGTAAGGCAGTCCTGGCATTTTTTTTTGTTTCACCAACTTATACACAAGAAAGCATGTATTGCTGTTTCACCAAGCTAATGCTTGTCATGGTTACTTTGTTCAAAAGTTCCCAGAACTGTTGCCAGATTAAAATTTTCAAAATAGAACTAAAGTGGTAGTTTTACCTTTAGTAAGTTCACCATCTGAAACATTGAAATCCCCTCAGAAATTGAATTCTTGATTCTAGGTCTAGCTGGGTCATTCTTTCCAAATTTTTGGCAACTTTCTGACTTGTTAAAAATATGTAGGAAAAAGAATAAAATATTAATCTAATAATCAGTTTAAACTATTGAGATAGCATACTAAGTAGGTGAAATAAGGAGGATCTTTATAGCTTGAATCTAATGATTGAGTAGGATTAGGTCAATGTATGGAAGGCGAATCATTAGTTTGTGCAGACTAGAAAACAAGAGAAGTCTGTTTCTTTTTTGGTGTATTTTGCTTTGAAAGGCCAAGTTCTTAAAAATATTCCAATTTTTAAAATTCCTATACACCTCATTTTGATACAAATATTGACAAATTTATTACAGACTGCTCTAATTTTTCTTTTATTTGAAATGCTACTCAGATCATTTTTGCTTGATCCTCAACCTCTGTCACTACTAATTTATAAATTGCAGACAAGAATATGAACTAAGTTGACAATGAAACTTGGGATTTTATTATAACAATCCACATCATATTAAAACGAAAAAAAGAATAAATTTCTTCCCTTTATTTTTATCTCAGATTGTGAGCCTAGGCAGTGATTCACACAATTCTCATCTCCTTTTGGCTGCTATTCTACACAGTTACTGCATCTTCAGAATAGATAGAATATGTCTTCTATTGGTTTTTTATGGACTATATGTCAGGAAAGTGGAACTTTTTAAAAAGATGAACCAGTACTAATTGGAGTTATCCAAAAACTAAAAGAAGTTAACTCAAATGGTTGGTACCAATGCAGGCACAGACCATTTATGGGGCTCTTCATGGATTGCAGGTTAGTAGTGATCATCTATATTCTCAGAAGTTTGTCCCAACTCTAATAATTGATCAAATATGTTCTGTTAAATTTTTTTTTTTTTTTATATCAACAACATGCTGGATCTTAGCGTAATATGGGATTTTGCAGACATTTAGTCAATTATGCCATTTCAACTTTGAGACAAGGATAATTGAAGTTCACAAAGCTCCATGGGTTATCAAAGATCAGCCAAGGTTCTCTTACAGAGGACTATTAATTGGTGAGACGATGTTCCAATTGAAGTTATTATTGAGCATAATTTTTTTATATATTTTTTCACTTTAATTTTTTGCTATGATAAGTTGGAAACTTGAACCAGGAATCTATAATTAGGCCGTATATCCATAAAATCAATTGCATTCATGGTCCTTTGATGGTGCAAGTGAAGGGGGTGGGGTTTTTTGAAATCCTGTTCACGCAATGGAGTGGTGAATATTAATAATCTCGTGGAAACTACCTCTAACATGTACAATTTATCTGAATGAGAATTTGCAACTACTAAAAGAAAATAATGTGAAAACATTAAGGATATAACTGTAGGAAAATATAAGGGTTTATATTGTATTTTATATCATTCTTAGGGCCACTCTGTAGTTTCATTAATATGGAGGGTCTCATATGTAATATATTTAGAAAGTATCTCTCAATAACATAAAAGGTGTTCAGTCGTCCAACCCTAGGAACAAGAGTACCTCTACTCACAAATGGCAGCTTATCACAGAGATAGGGCATAAGAAGTGGCTAGATTAATCGTCTCTGTGATGGATCTAAGCAGAATGTGCATGAATATTGTTAGGGAAATGGAGCAGAAATAACAAAATGTAATTCTTTACTATAATGCTAGTTCTAGTTCACTGAA
This sequence comes from Umbellularia californica, assembly GCA_028538565.1. Classification (NCBI taxonomy): domain Eukaryota; kingdom Viridiplantae; phylum Streptophyta; class Magnoliopsida; order Laurales; family Lauraceae; genus Umbellularia; species Umbellularia californica. Next base: position 46,492,518 of record JAPQWN010000009.1, read on the forward strand.
TATTCACCATGGCAACATGGGACTAAATTTTGTTTGAAACAGAGCAACTAGATTGAGTTGACTTGATGCAGGCGGTTACTGGCAAAAGCAAATGTCACTACACCACAAATCAAGTCAGTGCTGGTTAAACTTGTTTGAGTTGACTCAATCAAGTCAGAAAAGAACCAATTGACATGTTCAGCATGAGCCAACACTAACTGACTCAAACCTCCATGGACCGACACAGACTGGCGGAGTGTTCAATGTGTAGAGTATATTAATGTACAAAGTCGTTTACTAAATTAAATCACCTCTTTTTTAAGTTTGGTATAAAGAATTCTTTTCACGATCATTTTTCCCCAGAAGTTGAAGCTTCTGATATGCTTATGTAGGCATGATCTAAGTCACAAGTTTTGTCAGATTGATTGATATGATTCTCCAAAAACCAAGTTGGATGTAGATTACTTATCAAGTGGGCCACTATAGGTTGAAGTTTTGGAAAATGTGAGCCAGCCAGATTGACATATCAATCAAATTTTGGTTGACTTAATCAAATCTTGATTTGCTTGCTCGTGATCTGGGAAACTTGACTCTCCCCACTTATATTTTGTCAGAACCATAAGACATTGAGTTTTTCATTTTCACATTACTTACTGAACTTCTATTTAAAAGATGGGAGCAGTCAAGTTTTCAAGTTTTTAAACTATTGACAACATGTGCCAAAAGTAATGTTCTTCTAGCAGTAACATACTGTAATGAAGAACTAGTGGCCCCTAACCCTCAGGTAATATTGTGAAATGTTAACTATAAAGAGCTAAAACACAATAATGGATGTCTTTTTATCTTTTAAGTTTAAACTCTTGAACATTTGAATTTTAAAATCACTCCTATATTAAATTTATACCAGTTTGAATATGATAATTGATGTCCAAGTCCTTTCACGTGTTTTAGAGGCTGGGTTTTTTTTACTAACCTGTAATTGTCAACAAATTCTCAAAAATATATATTAATGTCCAATAATATGTCTTCTACTATGGTCCACATAATCAGAGCAGCCTATGCAATCTATGTTCAGTTGGCCCCGCTTCAACATCAATTCACAAGCAAAACCACATATGTGCACAGAGGGAAAGGGATTTATAATAATCCTTTCTTCCACAATTTCCTCGCTTTGATAAATTAGAAACTGAGCATGAAATGTCCTCCCTAGTGAGATTTACCCCTTATATAGATGATCGAATACCACTATTCCCTTAATTAGGGTTATTTACATGGCCAAGGAACATATGGTATGGCATAATGGCAGTTTGCATGCAGTCTTCACAGTTTGTTTATGTCTATAGGTCTATTACTCTACTTATTTTTCAGTGTTTCTATTTCATTTTCATCTGCATTCTTGTTTGAATGATTTGTGGTGATGAACTGTTGATTAATTGAAAATTGTTTTTTAATCATTAAGATACAAAACAGCACTAAAAACAACTAGAATTGATTCAAAGCATATTTAACAATCATGTGCGCACATTGATAGTTGTTACTTATGTTATTCATTTAAAAAAAAAAATTTCATATGTTACTGGATGGTCCTATTGACCAGCACAGATGCACCATCTTGTATTTGTGGACCTGTATAGAGGTCAGAGTGCTGGAATGTTTTCTTATGTGGAAAAACCAAACTTCTGTCAAAAGAGGATCCCCTCACCCCTGATTTTCAGATGCTTGCTTTAGAGGCAAGATATGCTAGATTGATTGCTAGAATGTTGATGATTGATTGCTAGAATGTTGATGAATGTAAGTGATGTAGAAGATTGTATGAAAATAGAGTTGCAATGACAAAATCTTAGAACTTTCATTGCTATTAATTTTTAGTTTACGCAGGCTTCCCCTTGGCGAAGGCAAAATATTGCTTCACAATGAAATCCCCTTGTTCCCTGTTTTCAAATGTATATTATAGGAGAAGGATATTGAGTCATTCCTGATGAAAGTAAGGCCAAAATACGTAACTGATTTCTCTCCCTTTTATTCTGGGAAAAAAAGATTTATATTCTTTTCATTTTATTTTATTTTATTTGCAAAATGGACCAAATCATTTGTCATTTTGTATCTGAGATTGAATTCAGCAACTCTGTGCCTTCCTCTGACATTAAGTGGCCATGTTCTTGAAATTTGTACCTATGCTCTTGTTCATATTTTCACCTCGACAAAGTGAAATGTGCCCCATTTTGCGAACCAGATTTTGAGGGTGTTGTGTTTAGAGTAGAAACATGCATTCTGTTCCAAGAATTTTAGTTTCCGTGCGTGTGTATATATCATATAAGCATAGCTCAAAGAATGCAAAAGCACCCCGAGAATTTTAGCAATCAAAAGAGAAGAAAATGGATGCATTGGAATAATTTGGGAGAAATTTCTTTTTCCCTTATTCAAGCATTCCTTTCAGACTTATCAATGAAAACTTTCGACATTTACCCTTTTGGTAGGATGAAAAGGACAAAATCCCATCTCACTATCACAATTGAGAGAAGTTTCTTAGATCATGCAATAAAATTGCAATGATGCATTGAAAGTTGATACAAACAAGGTGAGTATGGCACGTAGATAAATTGCACATACAAAATGAGAAATATCTGGTCTATTCTCTCCTCTCTTTTAGCAGCATCTTCTATTTCCTAAAGGCTAAAAGGAAATGTTCTATGGAAGCCATAATTGAAAAGATTTCTCAAATCATGCATTAAAATAGCAATGCTGCAAATTTCAGAGGTCCATATGGCCTGGAGGAAAGATTGTGCATACAAAATGGGAATCGTCTGGTTTGTTCCAAGTTGCTTGTAGCCACATCTCAGATAGTCAAGTCCTAGAAATCAAGTTGAACCATGAACATGAATATTCACTTGAAACTTTACTTGTGATGCAGATACTTCTCGACATTATCAGCCTTTGCCAATGATAAAAAATGTTATTGATGCTATGGCCTACACTAAGTTGGTATGTAATGCACAAAATGCTGTAAATGACATGTTTTTGTCTTTATTTGCTTGCACTGATTTCAGTTTTATGCAATATTGATAAATGGAATGCTGGATACCAATTGACATTTAGCTTTTTTCTTCCCTTATGATACCTTAGGAATGCAACTTGGCCAAGCTGGCTATTGACCTAGCTTAGGCCTCACCCAAATTTCATGTGGGTAAGCCAACACCCGAGCCTAGTCCTGGATGAAGCCAAAATTGGCATGGTGAGCTTGAGACTGATTTAAAAATCCTAGCCCAAGGCTAAGCCTGGAGAAAACTTGACTTCCCAAGCCCAGGTGTTTGGATAGTGTATATGTAATTCAGGTGCACGGGACCAAGACTGTAACGCCCCACCCCATACCCAGGCATGGTATTGTCCGCTTTGGTCCACTGGCCTCACGGTTTTGTTTCTGATGGGCCTCAACTCATCAAAAGGCCTCATATCCCATACATCATCACTCTCTCATATCCCTGTGATTCTCTCTCCTTATCCCTGTTCCCATACACGTCATCACCCCCTATCTCTTCCTTACTACAAACAGAACCGAGTTCTGTAATGGAACTCAGCACAACAGAAAGTGGGCCACTAGGATCGTGGTCCCATTGATCAAGAGCACACGATCAGCCCTCATCAACATGGTCGCCCAAGCCCCATCTACAAGATCTATGGTCCAGATTTCCATTGGTGACCCACTTGGGTACCATAGTCTCCAAAAATGGAATTATCCCCTTTCTTCTTCACTACTGTCACGCCCCTTTGGGTCGTTGGATGGTGGACCAAATAGGGCCCACTTCACACGGATTCACCATCCCTATGGTTGCCCGTGGGTCCACCTTCGGATCCACGGATCAGATTTAACATCAGGGCCCACCCGGGGTCCCATGGTCCAACCACACCCCACCATTCCAAGTCTGGGAATCTGCTGCACGTCCGGTCTGGTCCTCACTGGTTTCCAAAGGGTATGCAATGAATCCAATTCCATCCATCCTATCTACCGATTTATAAATTTTTGGATAATTAAAAAGGGGTTCCGAAGCCCAATTGGGGTGGGTAATGGTCGACAACAATTTTGGAAAACTGATAAATTGATCACATCATAACATGATAACATTATCATGTGAAAAGGGCATTAACAGGGTTTCTACGTGCATCCACAAGCGAATCAAAGAGGAATACAAACATTAAATTTACAAATTATGGTTAGGTACTTGCCTTAGGTCCGCGGTTGAGGGAGACGGTCTAGAAAGCCTAAGGTGCTATCGTAGAGAAAGTTGGAAGAGAGAGAGAGAGTTGTGTGTGAAAATAAAAGAGTATGTTGGTGTATAAATAGGGAATAAGACTAAGAGTTGTAATCTAACTTAAATTCTAAAGGGCATAGAGTTTTGGTTCTAAAAAAAATAGGAGTTTGGATTAGAGAAGGATTATACCCACTAAACTGGGCCCGGGTTAACTATGGGTCAAGATACTTATCCGAGAAGCCTAACTCACCAACTTAAGTCTAGTGTGGTCCCCACTTAGACTAATTGCGTATTTAATTAAGGATAATATTCAAGTGCATCCATCCCTCACCATTTGTGGTGAGGGACACCCCTTTTGGGGAAGTTTCAAGTACAAAAGAGAGGTGTACTTCTCTTTTGTACTTGAAACTTCCCCAAAAGGGGTGTCCCTCACCACAAATGGTGAGGATGCACTTGAAGATCCCCCTTTAATTAAAATACAATCAATTATATAATAATAATAAAAAAATAAATAATATATATAATAAAATAACCAAAACGTCACAAAGACCAATTCCAAACCCAGACAAGCTCAGTCAAGTTGCTGTTTAATGTAGTCTAGATGCGTGGGCTTGGGCTTCACCCAACCCAAGTTTCACTCTAGTATTACCTAATACCTTCATGCAAGCTTATAGTAGAATAGATATGATTGCAGAAGTTTTTAGTCCATGCTCTTTTTCCTTTTAAACTATCTGGACTTGTCGACTCATTGCTAACATTTTCTTGTGGTTCTCCCTTGATGCACTTCAAAATCATACCAAGACATCGTTACAGTTCTAAGTGTTAAGTAGATTGGTTTTCCACTTCCTACCAAGCTTAAGCTTTTGAGATCTATTGGCTAGTCGGACTTAACATTGTATTAAAGCCGCTCTAGATTGCAAGTTAGAAACCTAGGGGGGCATTGTTCCCCCAGGTCGCGTTGACAGGCACATATTGTGTGGGTGGGTAGGGTGTTAAGTAGGTCAGTTTTTGGCTTCCTAACAGCTTAAGCTTTTGAGATGTATTGGCTAGTCAGACTTAACACCAAGGACACAGCCTAAGGCCCTAATGGGACTTCAGATTTCACAATCTAACATTTAATTAGTAAATTCTTTTGAGTTCCGATGCACTCATGCAAAGGAATGTGGTGCTTAATTTCTACGGCATCTTTTCAGAGCCAAACATTAGCCTGTGTTCGCATTCAGACCACAAACATTTTATATAGTGCCAAATGGTCTGTTGGAGTGGAGAAGCCACATGACTTAACTTATCTATCAAAATTTTAGCAGCAGTTGTCTTGGCTTAGGAGTTAGGCCCAGGCTATTCTTGGTAGTTTACAAGGATACACTGCATTTCTAACTCACTGAACAATTTTGATTTAGCAATGCTTATGCTTAAGAAGTGGGGACTTGGTATTGTTTATCTTATGATTGTGATGATAAATGCCCCTGGATTATTTCACAAGAGAAACTTTAGGCAGAAATGTCAAATAGTTTCCTTTTTCACTTTTATATTTACTGATGGCTACTAAGAAAAATATGTTTATCAGTCCAGCTAAGTCCAATATGATTTGGCACACCATGGTCCACAAAAAGATTAAAAAGTTCCCTTCCAAACCTAGCATACTATTTGATTAGACTTTTTATACTTCACTGTAATAGTTTAGCTATATCAACCTATATTCTTTAACCTGTTTTAACTGTTATACAGAATGTTTTGCATTGGCATATTGTTGATTCACAATCTTTCCCCTTGGAAATACCTTCATATCCAAAGCTTTGGAATGGTGCTTATTCTCCTTCAGAACGCTACACAATGGCTGATGCAGTTGAAGTTGTACAGTAAGTTCTTGTTAATTGTCATGTTAAGTTTAACATGTCCTTATTCTGTAAACCATGGTGAGACTCTTAATCATGCACTTTTCAGGTATGCACAAAGACGCGGGATAAATGTATTGGCTGAAATTGATGTACCAGGACATGCTCGCTCATGGTACTTTTACTTTCTGTTCTGTATCTTGCAGGATAATTACACAAGTAGCCTACAAGTACATGTCAACATTTTCTAGTCTTATCATATTGTAGGTTTTCTGTTGAGAAGTTTCTTGTGTTATTGATGTTGATCTTAATCCTCTTCTGCCTTGAAGATTTTTTTTGAATCATAATAAAGTTGAATGGCCTCAATCAAGTAATGTGCGTTTGTTTTTCTGTTTTTTATTTGTTATTATTATCCTTTCTTTGGTTGTGTTACCAGGCCCAATTTTGATATGCATTTAGGATGAATTCACCATTGGGTTTAGCCTTGAGGATTTTCTAGCCTCTTCCACCCTTGATATTTGGCCTTGAGACATCCACAATCCACCATTTCATCTCGAGTCAGGGTGATTCTGGGTCATCACGATTCATGTATAAACCTTTTAATTCCCTTCCCAGGTTCCATCCCCACCCTAGGCACCCATGAGTCCCTTATTTTATCCAAGTTCCATCTCTGCCCACCTATGATCAATCCATCCCCTCACACTCTCTACCCACCCACCACCACTATGAATTGGCACTCCAATTTGACGCTTATCTGACCTCTATGCTCCACTAAATTTAAGTTAAAGGATATGTAATTTTAGAAACTTTAAATTTTGTGGCCCTTTCAAAGGTTAAGATGCTTTGATGGGGTCACTCACATTTTCTTTTAGAAGTTTTCTTTAGTTGTAGCTAGACCTATTTGTTTTCATTTTCAGTCAAATTATTTATTCTTTCAGTAACTTGTGCGTATCTGGTGTCCATAGGTACACCTTGAAGCTCACACCACTGTAGTAGAGTAGTGCTGTGATTGGCTTTCTTTCTAAATATGTAGTATGACCTAGCTTAGAAAAATGGAAAGACTTCTGATGTTACACACTAAACCTTTCTACATATTTCCATTTTTTTTCAGGGGTATTGGATATCCTTCCCTATGGCCTTCATCAAATTGTCGACAGCCACTTGATGTTAGTAATGAGTTTACATTTAAAGTAATAGATGGTATTCTTTCAGGTAATGCTGCTGTTTCGAATTGTTATCAAATTATAAATCTTGTAAAACAACAATGCCCTAAGAAGACAACCTTTTGTCATTAATATTGAAGTGCTGATTACTAGAGCAGACCAGCACTATTTGTTACTATTTTTTCCTGAACTTCTCACGTTTCAGATTTCAGCAGAGTCTTCAAGTTCAAATTTGTTCACTTGGGAGGCGACGAAGTTAACACAAGTAAGACAATTCACTTACATTTTATTTATGGTTTTCTATTATTTGTTTTTGTATGCCCCTTTCTTCCTCTTGATTTTTCTTTTGTTAATCTTGTATCATGTGCATGATGAGAACCTTTGGTCACAAAATTTTGTAAATCTGCATTTTCTAAAATAGTTCAAGAAGCAATCTATTTGTATAGTGCACACTGTATTTAATACCATTCTATTGTGGATAGTAACTTTTAAGGCATTTTAGACCCTCTAATTGAAATACTCATTTAATTCTAATTTTCAGTCTGTATACTTATAATGTAAGAGAGACAGGTGCATAAGGAAGCGTGGTTCAAAATAATGGGTAGTGTATTGGCCGCATTATTGGGCTAGTACGTATTTAGTGTTGTTCACAGTTATAGAGGCCGGCCACTATTTTCCCATAGCAGCGCTATACAGTGGATTTTCATCATTTTTTTTCTTCTTTCACTTTGTTTCATTCATAAATAACTTAAAATCCCAAATGGTTTGTGTTTTTTTAATTTTTTTTATTTTTTTTTATTTTTATATTTACAGAGTTTTGGGATTTTTCAAAAAAAAATTTGTCTCTAAGTGGGCGAACCAAATCACATCATAATGAATTCTAACTTGTAAATCTATTTTTCCCCTAGATAATCCCAAATGGTTTGAGGTTTTAAAAAAATTTCTATTTATTTTCAGAATTTTGGGTTTTTTTTTTTTTTTAAATAATTTCTTTCTCAAAGTAGTCCAACCAAGTCACATCCAACACCTTGATACCTCTATGGCATAGGCATCTAGTATCCCAGGGGTGGTTTGAGTTCAAATCCGCGCTCCCTAGGTCATTAACATAGTCTTCTGCCCGTGAGGCAGACACCGCAAAAAGAAATAAAAATCGCATTAAACACATTCTAACTTATAGCTCTATGTTTTCCAAGTCTCAGCAAAAATATATTGTTTTATCGATGAAAGATGCTTTGCCAAACATAGTTCTATGCAGCTATGCTAAATGATTTTTTTTTTCAATTTACAATTTGAAAATGGATAAGCATGATGAAAATAGATAATAAATATTGTTATTTTATAATCATATAGCGATGTGGGACCTCTATCCAATGAGGGTTTGGTAACATGCACCGAACCAACCCACCCCCCAACCCCCACCCACCCCCCCCCCCCCCCCCCCCCCCCCCACACACACACACACACACACACACACAAAATCTTTGTTACTAATGAAACAAAATAAATAAATTGTAGTATTTTCCAATAGTTTTTTTTTTATTTTTTTATTTTCTCAAAAAAATTTGCCTCATTTTCGATTCATACCACTGTACCAATAAGTATCGCCACAACCGCTATGTATCGCTTGTTCCATATCATTTTGGCTAACATGCAAAGAGTTATGTAAGAGCTGAAGGTTTTCGTGAAGTTCCATCGGGTTGCTTTGGGGATTAAAAAATTCTTGCATTCATTTGTTCATCTAGCTGTGCATCCTTGTTTCCATTTGCAACATTTTCTTTTTCGTCTAAAATTTTCAAGGACATGAATGATGACTACCTACATATCTTTACATTATACACACATATATGAATTTTCAGGTGAGCATGTGCAGTATATATGTAGGAATTCCTGGTGAGCATGTGCACAACACCTTAGGTGCACAGAAAGGCTGCAAGCCGTCAAATCTGGAACATACTATGATCAATCCAAATGGGACACACAGCCCAACAAAACCCCTGCCAATTGGTCATAGGAGGTCTGAGATCTAATGGCTCACAACACTTGTTTGTGTCTTAGGTATCTGCGCGTGTGCTCGCCTGAAAATTATTCTATATACAATTGATGGTCACAACCTTATAAAAGAAGCAAAGATCAACTAAAACTAGAGCTCTCTAGGTAGCACTTAAACTAGTGCTCTTTAGGTAGGTCTTTTGTGTTGTGTTATTTCAACAAACTGGTAGGATGAACCTCAGCTTCTCATTTTACTCCCTTTTCCTGGCATGCTTCTTATTCTATGTTTTCAACAATATTAATGCTTTTAGCATGTTATAAAATATAAGTTATGATTCAGTAATGGACATTTGCTATTGTATGTAAATTGTAACCTTCTTCCATATTTACTTTTGGAGAGGAGTGCTAATAGTTTATATAATTTTTTTAATGGTAATATGTATTAAACAGTTTGTATAATCAAAACTTACCTTTTTTTTTTATCAATTCCAGGTTGCTGGACGGTTACTCCTCATGTAAAAAATTGGTAACAGTTTTTATAATTCATGTTTTACCACACTTTTACGTTTTATATAGATATGATAATTATGAAAGTGAAACTTCTTGTTAAATTATATGATATATGTGTGGACTACCAAATTAGTGGTCTGTGTGTACCATAGGGATTTCTGATTCTCATTATCCCCTTTCTGCCATCCAGGTTAAAAAAGCAAGGGCTGAATGAATCTGAAGCTTATGAATACTTTGTATTACGAGCACAAAAAATAGCATTGTCCCATGGATATGAAATGGTGAACTGGTAGGAAAGACTCACCTTCTAGAACTCTGTGATTTGGTATGATGTTTTCAAATGTCTTATTTATTCTCTCGTGATGACCAGGGAGGAGACATTCAATGACTTTGGCAACAAATTGAACCCTAAAACAGTGGTGCACAATTGGTAACCTTATACCATGCTATATGTGATGTCTATTATTAGCAGCTCTTTACTTCTTTGAGGCTGCATGTCACACATGCTTGCTGTCTGAAAATAGCAATAATGTGTCAAGACAGAAAACACTATCGTAATGTGAAAGTTTGTTTCACTCTTTGATGGTTTGCTACATGTTCTTGAGAGAAAGTGTTTACGATTATATAGAAAAAAGATATTACAACAAAAGATATAACAATGAAAACTTATACTTTACAAATCAGAAAGGTTCACATGTTTTGAGCTTAAGTAAACTCATGAGGAAAGTAAGAGAACTCTTGAAGGCAATCATTGAAGGGTCTGACATATATAAAGTCCTTTGTAGCTCTTTGAGTGAAGTCATGTGCAGATATGTACATGGCAAGCATTATATTGAATTATTTTGTAGTATTTCAATTTCACAATGTTTTATGAGATATTAGTGGCCAACGGATAGTTGCACGATCTCACATTATTATTATTTCCCACTGAATATCACAATATTATTTCAAAATTCAGATTTTCATTTCAAGCTATATTTTAGTGTTGTAGTATTTTGTGGGTGAAAATCATAAGATGCTAAGGGCTTCTGCTTAAATTTAATCTTGAGTTCCAGCGTCCAGGATACCTGTGATTAATTCCATTTTCACAATTTCAATGACAGGATTGGTGGAGGTGTTGCTCAAAGAGTAGTTGCAGCTGGGCTGAGATGCATTGTTAGCAACCAGGACCAGTGGTACTTGGATCACTTGGATACCACATGGCAGCAATTTTATATGAATGAGCCCCTCACAAATATTTCAAAGCCTAAACAACAGAAATTAGTAATTGGGGGCGAGGTATGCATGTGGGGCGAGCACATTGATGGATCTGACCTTGAGCAAACAATTTGGCCCCGTGCTGCAGCGGCTGCAGGTATTTATTTATTTATTATCAATCTCATGACACCCCAACATAGTTGGGACAAGGCTTTGATGATAATGATGATCAATCTCATGACATATCTTCAAGAGGTTTGCTAACATCCTACATGGTTTGAAACTTCTTGTGGACACTTGGATTTGTTACCCGTGTCGAATCCAAGCCATACATCAAATGAATCTCACATTTCATATCCTGCCACCAAAATTAGACTGGTCAGTGGTCACTCATCAGTAAGATTCCATGTGGCTTCAATGTGGTTTTTGCCAGTTTTCTAAACCGTCCCTTATTTTAAATATGTGATGAGATGGAAATAAAAATTCGTATATGATATTGGGGCAAATTTTTTTAGTAGATAGCTGAGATGTTTATGAGTGAAAATTACTTAAGGTATGCTTATTCACTAAAAAAATCATAAAAGAGCTATCTTAATCTATTATACCATGTTGCAATGAGAAGTGATCACTCAACAATGAATAGTGAATGTTAAATCATAAGTTTAGGGGATTTTGTCTTTTCTTTCGAATTTGATGTTACATTTGGAACAAAAGCCCTTGTATGGTTTCCAACTTTTAGGTTTTCCTCTTTTTTTTTCATCGGAATGATGAATTTCATTAGAAAGAATCCAATCCAAAGGATTGGATGGTTACAAAGTATAATATCAAAATACAAGGAAACAACCAACGAAATTCAATAAAATAAAAACAAGTTACGTAGCGAATGGCAATAGAAGGAGATATGTCCAACCCTTTGCTTGGCCAAGGGGTTGGCAATGTAAGAGACCATGTACCAACCCAAAAGCTTAAGCTAATAGGTGGAAGGCCTAAAGAGGAATACGAGGCTATAGGTGGAAGGCCTAAAGAGGAATACGAGGCTATGTCCAACTTGGGACTTAGGCGATGTGGGATGTGGGAGACTCGATAAAGACACGTGCTTTGACTCCTCTAACTAATGCAAAGATCTCGGACACACCCCAAAACACAGACCGTGTGAAACCCACCAACTTCTAAAATATTACCCCATAAATCCTAGATCTGAGGCCTAGGGACACTACAAGGAACCCATCTTATTTTCATTTATTTACTGTTAAGTACTTCACTGTTTCTTTTGTTGTGATTAATATGCAAAAATTCTGGAATCCTTTGCTAACTGCACTCAATGTTTCCTGCTAAGCATCACATCGGTAGCATCAGTCAAATTTGCATGCAAAGTTTCAAAATTTCAAAATTTAGGAGATAGTGCTACCTTGCAGTAGTGAAATGATCTTTTTTTATGGTCTAAATCATTACCATATGCCCGTCACCTTTCTTGTTGGGTGATTGACTGCAAGATTTTCTTTTTTTTAGGTTTCCAATATGAATATGAGTCTTTTATTACTAAAATAGTCAAAATACCAACCACATAAGCTGGAAACACACATAGAAGGTGAGAAATTATTAGAATAAAATTGTTTCAGATTACAACAATGAAAAGCATCAGGTAGGGTTTGCCTGGTTCCACACCAATGACCATGCAGGGTGATGGGAAGATCTTAATGTGTATTAGGGGTGGGCCAAAAGTCTCCCTTCTCTGACTGATGCTATAATTGGATTTATCCTAAAGTCTAGTGCTTTTATAAGTGTTATACAAACACAATAAGTCCGAGGATGGCTACTATTTAGTCTGTGACCAAGTTGGGACTTAATATACATGGGATAAGTGTGTGGAGGGTTCGGATCAATCACAGGCGGGCTTAACAGAAACGTTCTTTACTAGAGCAGTTCTATCCTGAAAATCTTCATAAACATAGGGGGATGGCCCATCCTGGATCAAGCTTAGGGCTTTGAAGTAGAAGCCCGAACCGTCTGGCTTCATTTGGACCTATCTAAACTCACTAGACTAAAAATTTGTCCAATATGGGCCTGAGGGGGTTGGATTAAAAGGCTTGTTGGGGTCGATTGACGGAACCAGCAGTCTTAAAGTAAAGAAAGAAAGAAACCAATCGAGACAATTGAGATGTGCATGCCTGCGTATATTAGTCCCTATTTCTTGTATTAAGTGTAAATTAATTTTTTTATTTTTATTTTTCTGTCTGCCACATGGATGAAGAACGGTTATGGACGCCCTTTGACAAGCTAGCAAAGGATCCAAACTTGGTTGCAGGAAGGTTAGCCCACTTCAGGTGTCTATTGAATCAAAGAGGAGTTGCAGCTGCGCCGCTGTTTGGAAATGGTCGAGCTGTTCCTAACTATCCTGGCTCTTGCTATAAGCAGTAGTGAGCTCTGGCTGATTGGATGTACAATTTTCATTGTGATCTACATGGTTGTCACCATGGTTCTGATCAAATGATTTTCTCAATTGTAAAAAGGGGAAGTTGCCATGGTAAAATCTAAAATTCAGGTTGGTCAATGGTGTTCCCCTTTAACTATTTCACAAAATAAAGGAAAAATGCTGTCATTATGGTCTTTGGGTTGGCCTTTTGGCTAATATCAAATAGTTGGGTCATGGTTTATGGACCTGCAATTGCATATTAATGAAATGTGCATGGGACTTTGCCATCAGATTTAAAGGTATCTTAAGTTGTACATTTGCCATCCGTGGACTCACACATTCAGGAGAAGAATTGTACAATACTTCCATCAATAAGAAAAGGAAGTTCATAATGAAAAGGAGGGAAAAAGGCAGATATTCAATTTGTTAGGGCATGGTCCAATCACAGCTTATGGCAGCAGTTGACAGGTATACAAAAGTGGTAAAAAAAACACTTGACTAATAGTCTTTATCTTTGGAGGGCACAGAGTTAACGGCCTTTATTGTTTGCATGGAATTGAAAAAATGTGAATTCATGGTCTAGTTGGCTACAACAAAGGATTATTAAAGAAGTGATCGTGAAAGATATAAGGTGGAAATGAAGATGGAAAACTCACATATCCTAGTATTTTGATTTACCAGGGGGATGGCTGTCTATACCATTGGACATGTATTGACATTCGCCTTTGTTTCTTCAATTTTAGCTCCTTTTAAATCTCCATTTCTTAGAATTTGTAGGAATTCAATTCCATGCAATCAAAACAGTCCCTTACTAACTACTGAGTACCATTAATTTGTTCAGACTCTCCCACCTTCTGAGTTAATTCAGCAGGGTCAATTTTCGAACTGTGCTATACTTGCAGACTTTTTAGTGTGGCTGCGGTTAGGGTTGAGTCGAAAAGTACTCACAGCACTAAACCTATGGCTCAAATAGATGAATAAGGCTTCAATAATGAAGATGATTAGAAGATACTTTGTATAGATATAAAAGTTATGCTGGTGCCTGGTAGCCCCTTGATATGTTAAGGGGACTGCTCAATGTCTTAGAAAATACAGGGCCGGAGGGATGCTTCCATTTCCAAATACCAGTTCAATATCAACAGCATTTTACTTTCAATTTAGACAGATTTCAAGCAACAGAGTTATGATGTAGCCGCGCAAAATCTGCACTGTGGTGCTCACTTCTTATCAGGGTAGAGCTCTAGATGGAAATCCATTGCCATGACAAGCAATTAGCCCAAATATCACACAGAGTGGACTGAGAATAGAAGTCATCTACACTCAATGTTAAGAATGGATTGAGTTGATGTCTTGTTTTCCAGTTAAGTGTACTGGGTTAGCCCTGGGTGAGGGGTATTTTGGTAATTTTACCATGATTATACATGTGATTTTCCCTTTGTGTGTTTGCTTGTGTGGTTGATTGTTAATAACAGGTTCTTAATTTCCTGACAGAATGTGAGATCACAATGGGAAGAAGATGACTTCAATCCAACAGTGAATATAATCACTTCAATCTGTGTCATCCAAGTCAGTTGCAATTCATGGCAGTGTTTATTTGATCTAATGGCTTGCATTGATTAGAAGTGGGTCCCACCATGCAGATTTCACTCTCCCATCTAGTAATTCAGCAGCAGCATGAAAAAGGCTGCACCTCATCATGCATGTTTATTAATTATTTCTAATAAATCCATCATAAGTAAAAGACTTCCATTGAACCCTAACACCCTTTTGGATCTTCACAAACCAAGTGCAACTAAATCAGTACCCATAAACAAGAGCTCATGCGTTTGAATGACCTGTAAGATTTATAGATAAACCAACCAGGTGTATTGCATTGCTCCACCAATAATGAAAATCCATTACGAGGACCCATTTTTCATATGAAAACTGATCAAAATTACTCTTTTGGACCTATATTATCTCTTGGTCGCCCAAATTTCACTCAAATCAAAGAAAAAAAATACCATAAGATTGATCACGTTATAAATGTTTTAGAAAATGCACAAAGTAAGTGTAGTTGTAGCTCTATTTGAAGTAAAATTTGATCTGAAGCTAATACAAGCTTTTTTCTTGGTAAATAAAAAATATCATTAAACAGAAAACAAACTAAACCACATTGAAGTAAACAAAGGAAGGGAATCCTCTGAGGATTTCCCCCATGGTGAACGTGAATAGACCAATCAAGATCCGCCATGTCACGGCAGGCAGACTGCCATACATCGACAGGAATCAATCGGGAATCGTGATCCACTGAGTGGCCTCACAGTCCACCACATCACTAAGGGCAGCCCCTAGTGGAGGGAATGAATTCATGAGAAATTGAGGGAAAAATACATTTTGGAGGGAGTTATTGGATGGCTTCCATTGAAATATATATAAATTAGTAAAATAACCTTGCGGCCGGGCCAAGCCGGACCGGGCTAAAGCGGGCTGGGCGTGCTCTTTCCATTTCTAGTCCCATTTTGACTGTGCTTTCAAATAGCTGTCCAAGCTCAGCCAATTAAGCTCAAAATTTTTAAAAGCACTGTATTCTTGGGCTTAGGTCAAGGCCGGATACACATTTCAACTGACTAAATTTACAGGCCTAGGTCAAGCAAATCCAAGAATCCTTAAACCAAAAGACGAAGCCACCAGACCCACTCCACTGCCGTTAAATACGGCGGTCAATTGATCCAATATACTTCTTTCAGGAATTCCGCCGTCACATACGGCGTTAGGTTTCGCTTTTTGTTCTTTTGGCAAGAACACACCGGACTGGTGCGAGTGGGCAGAGTCTCTGGACGAGCTGATCGACCGAGACAAGGGGCCAAAAGAGAGAGATTGGGGAGATTGGATTCCAGGCAGGTCATCATTTCATCTTCTTAAAAAGCGAATTGTAGGGAGGAAAAAAAACGTGGAATGGGGTATCCTGCATACAAATTGTTCGGTGAAATGTCCGAACGAATTCCAATCTCGTTGTTTGTTTTTGGAAGTTCTGGTGTTGCTTATGGAGTGGGCTAGGCTGTGAAGATGGATATTGTGCGGGTGGTTAGTGGGTTAAAATGTAGGTAGTTGCTAATGTAATGGAGATGAGAGTATGAACTAGGTTAATATTCAGGTAGTTGATAGAGTAGGTGGATAGAAATGGAGATGAATAGGTGAATGAGTGTAAGGTTGACCAGATGGAATTGTGTGATTGCAGGTGCTTAGTTGGTGTTTTGGATTTTGTTTGCATTTTGTCTGAAACATCTTCTCTTTGTTTAAAGTAGTTGTTCAACTGTAATTTGTGCAATTTGGTTTGTTTCACTTCTTTTACTTATTTGTTCATGCTCCATTTTCATTTCTCATTCTTAGATAGCCATGGTTAGGAAGAAAATCCCTACTAGTGAAGGTGATAGAACCTCCTCCAGTGCTGATGCTGATGATGATGCTGTTGCCCATGCCCATGCCCATGCCTCACTTCTTAAGAAGAAGGCATGGATGGCCTTTTCAAAGAGGACAGCAGACCACATTGCTGATCAAATCCGAAAAGGAGAGGTGAGTGTACTGTGCTTTGTTTCCTTTTTTGTACTTGATTTTGTTTGATTTTGGTTTGGTTCTTCTGTGCAGACTGTTTCTGGAGTGGAGACCCGGCTTAGCTGGGTTGTGGTCCATAGCTGGTATGAGCAGCTGCCACCTCTTCTAAAATCCAGAGTGGATGGGATGGGCTTGAAGGACTTCTTTTCCATTGAGCCATTTAGAGTTGATCGAGCTCTAATTGCCTCTTTGAGTGAGAGGTGGCGTGATGAGACACACTCTTTCCATTTTCCACATGGAGAGCTCACTATTTCGTTAGAAGATATAGTCCAGTGCTGGGGGTTGAGAGTCGTTGGGACCCCGGTGTTCTCGGAGGGAGCCTATTCTGAGCCTGATGCGAATCGGGATTTGTTCAGAAAGTTTTTCGGCTTCCTCCCGAGTACGAAGGGCGCACAGATCCCTTTGACATGGCTATATACCACCTATTGCCCGGCCAAGGCTCAAGAGTTGGCCCGTGAGCTTAATTATCCATTCTTGCATTCATTCATTTAGTAGACCTTATGTTATTTCTTTTGATGTTTCTGTTAAATTCTTAAAGTATTGTCTTGTTTTCTGAGTTTCAGATCGTCGATTGGCAGCGCAAGGTGTGACCCCGGATGTAGAGGTTTCAAGCGCATCTAGTGGAGGTGGAGGCGAGGATGGAGCTTCGGGTGCCATTCCTCCTCCTCTTGAGGTAGTCGAGGAGCAACATCAGTCAGGCACCAATGCTGGTAGCTCTTCAGGTAAATTTTATTTATTTGTTTGCTTATTGTTATTTTGTTTTTACATCTTGTTTCTTGTAGGTGTTTCCCGTAAGAGGATACCCACAGCTAGTCATAAAAGGAGGAGAGTTGCTGGGATTCCTGATCTAGAGTATGAAGTACACTGTAAGTTGTTAATTTTTGTCCTCCTTTTCATTTAAGAAAAAAAAAAAATTTGTTCAATTATGAATTTCCTTTTACAGTGAGAAAGAAGGTAGTGGTGAATCCTCGGGAGTCCTTCCAGCCACCGGGCGAGCCGACCAACATGAACCCGGACGCCCATCTCCGTGCCTTCCTCTTGTATTTCTTGGGTTCCACCTTCTTTTGTGGTTCCTCTGGCAATTTTGCGATAGGCGCGCTCCTGCACTACTTGGAGGATTTAGACAAGTTCAAAGATTATGCATGGGGTGCCGCAGCGTTGGCCCATTTGTTTTGGAGTTTAGATAATAGGGTGAGAAATGGAAGAGGAAGAAACAACTTGGGAGGTTTTGTGGCAATTATGCAGGTACCTTTTTTTTTTAATCTTTTGTTTTATTTATTTCTGTTTAATTATTGAGAGTTTTAATTGTTTATTAGCATTTTTTTTTAAGGTTTGGGCTTGGGAGCATCTATCCACCTGCCGTCCGACACAGCTTCTTGATCGACAGGATCTATTTCCTCGAGCCGCTCGTTGGTATCCTAGTGCCAACATGCGTAGCTTTGAGAGGACTCTTCCGGCTGAGGTTGCAGCACAATTGAGACATGCCGGATTAAGGCACGGTGAGAATGAGTACCGTTATGTGTATAACGAACTCGATGACAATGAGGTAAACAACCCAAATTTAAAGACTTTGTTTAACTTTAATTAATTATTTTTATTTTATAAACTTGGTTGATTTGTTTTTATATTTTTTTGGAATTTAGATATTGTGGAGGCCTTATGGCCAGATAACGGAGGCGAGCCCGGCTATTGTTCGCGAGGCCGTACATCTTTTCAACAAGGACATTTGGCTCCATGCTCCTAGGATTGCTGCGCGGCTTGTAATGAGCCGTGCAACCCGCCAGTTTCAGGACCACGCAGTGGTTCCTCCTCCATCTAATGACCCATTGACATACATGTATAAAGGATGGAGTCAAAGGACGTTTAAAAGCAGCCACCCATGCGCGGAAGAAATTGAAGATTGGAATAAAGGAGGCCAATTGGCGGGTCGGCATGTGTTCGCGCTCCCCTATGATACCTGGTGGCTGACGACCCCTCACCGCCAGTTCCTTCCTCGCGTATATCGTGGCGGAAGCTACTTTACAATTAAGAACCGCTTTGAGGAGTTGGAGCAATTGAGGGGTGAAAAGGTAAAAGGTTGTGCAAATTTTATTTCTATTTTTTTAGTTTTAGTTTTGAAATTTGGTGAATTCTAATTTAATTTCATTTGTGTAGGCGGCGTTGGAGCGTGAGGTTGAGGAATTAAGGGTTCTCCCAACCGCAGGGGTTAGCCCCCCGGTAAATTATTTAGTTTATTTTTTTATTTCATTCTTTTATTTATTTATTTATCATTTGTCTTTCCTTTTTTATTTAATTTGCGGGGCATCTATGTTTGGTGGTTCTATGGACCCCCCGGATTCATCCTTCTTCGATTTTCGTACTCCTTACGTGGTGGCTCAAGCTCCACTCCCTTTTAGGCACACGTCTTTTCAATTCTCTTTTTATTTTTGTTTTGTGGTTTATCTTATTATTAACATTGTTTTGCTTTGTTGTTAAAGGTTCTTCAGTCTGAAATTTTAATGAAAGAAAATGAGGATCTTCAAAGGAGAATGGGAGAGATGGAGAGAAAGTGGAGGGAGGAGAAAGAAGAGATGGAAAGAAAGTTGAAGGAGAAGGAGGAGGCAGAACAGAGGCTGCAGGTGAACTTCCTAAGTTTTCTTTTTTTAATCATATGCATACTCATCTTGGCTTGTTTATTGTGTAGGACCGCTTAGCTGATATGGAACAAACAATTGAGGGTTTGGCAAATCAAGATCAGGTAATTTAGCTATTTATTTGAGACTTTCATTTTCCTTTTCTTTATTTTTTTATATATTGATTAACAATGGGTTGTTTTAGCAGCTATTCAAAGTGCAAAACGAGGTGGCTAGCTTACGGACTGAGCTAGCCAACTTGAAGTCCTTGGAAGCAGTTGCATCGGAGGATGGAGGATTATGTAAAAGGAAGGTAAATGATTTAGAGAATGCACTTTCGGTAAAAGAGGCGGCTTGGAAGCAAAAGGAAGAGGCATTAGTATGGTTTTCATATTTTATTTATTTTGCTTATATATTAGAAAAAAATTGAATTTAGATTTTCTTTTACTCTTGTGGTTGATATAGGAAGTGAGCCAGATCACTTTGCCCCCGAGGGCGACAGATCTAGACTCCACGCTCTTTGCGGCGAATTTGATTTCATTTTCATTTTCTCTTTAGTTTGTGCTCATTTTTGTTTCTTTTTTATGTACATTTTTATATGTTCTATTTTTGTATCATGATAAAA
Source organism: Umbellularia californica (assembly GCA_028538565.1). NCBI lineage: Eukaryota > Viridiplantae > Streptophyta > Magnoliopsida > Laurales > Lauraceae > Umbellularia > Umbellularia californica. The sequence continues at coordinate 46,512,682 of JAPQWN010000009.1, forward strand.
GCAACTTTTGGATTCTAAGGTCCTATTTGTTTGCATAGATTACATAGGAATTAATTATGTAGGAATTCATGGTCGAAAGAGCTTCAAGGAAGGATAATTAAAGAGGCAAGGGGTGAGGACGAAGTGATGTAGTAGGACCTTGACTTTCCTAGGATTTGAATTACTAGGGTGATAGCTACGTATTCCTTTTCCATTTCCCCTTGATTCAATTTCCAATGAGGGAGGTTATTTTATGGTCATTTTTGGACATTAACCTTTGATTCTTTATTTTTAACCACATAAAAGAAATGCAGAGTCTTAGAATTCCCCCGGATACAATTAAGGCCCTACTTGTTTGCATTAAAATACATAAAAACTGAATTCATGGGGTAGTTAAAAATGAAGATCAAAGGTGAATTTCCAAAAATGAGCGTCAAATAGTATCTTCTTTTGATTATGTCCGTAAAAGAAAATATTATTTGATGTTTATTTTAATCTTCATTTTTAAGCACCCTATGTATTCAATTCTTATAATCTAATGCATACGAACAGGCCCTACATGAAACAAGCATAGAATGCATATGAGTTCATGGTCAAATGATCTCCAACTGCGGGATTATTAAATAGGGTGAGGGGTGAAGGATATGAGATGAGGGATGAAGGATGTAATTTAGCGATATAGATGAGACCTTAACTTTCCTGGGATTTAAATTACTAGTGTGATGGCTAGGTTTTTATTTCCCATCTTCCCTTGATTCAATTTCCATTAAAGGCAAGGTCATTTGATGGTCATTTTTTTATATTCACCTTTGAACTTAGATTTGACCACTTAGGGCATGAATTCCTTTGTATTCAGTTCCTATGTATTCTATGCAAACGAATAGGCCCTAATTTGTAAGACCCCAATCCTCACTATCTTGATTAACTATGATTAAGGGTAATTAATTGTGTTTAATTGTTAGTTAGGAAGGTTTAAGGAGGAGGCAAATGGTCTCATATGTTAGAATTGAGTTTGGGTCTATTCAGAAGTCTTAGAACCCAAGTTTGGAGCCTTAAAGAACCAAGTTAGAATTATGGGAAAAGTTGAGGGGTATTTCTGGGATTTCAGAAAATTATAATTTTGACTTCGTTGGGTAGATAATATTATTTCGAGAAACTTTTGTGGAGACTCCATATTCATCCAATGTCCAGAAGACCTTCGTTTAAGCCAATTGCTTGTCACGTAAGTGTTGGTCAAAGTGTCACTTTTGGAAAAGTTGACTTTTTGACTGAGACCTCGAAAAATGTAAAACTTGAGATCGTTAGAAAGAGAAAATTATTTCGTGGAACTTTCATGTAGAACACGACTCATTTTGATTGATGGAAAAGCCCTTTGGAGGCCAAAGTAATCGTATCCACAAGTTCCAAGGGCAATCTCGTAAATCCTCAAAAACAAGTCTATATAAGCAAGTTCCAATCCCAACTCATTTCTTCTTCCTTCTCAACAAGAAAAGCTCTCGGGAAATTCTATATGCACCCACCAATTTTGCTGAGCACACCCACATTCCTTCTTCATATGTAATTTTTTTCCTTCTAAAGGTGGGCATGCTCAGCAAAAATAGGGGTGCATATAGAATTTCCCAAAGCTCCCAGCTGGTTTGATTTTGGCCCATTTTCATCCCCATTTCTTAGCCAAATTGAGATCCCATTTCATATTTGTATCGTCCACGGTATTATCTACGTACATTTTTGCCCAAATCCGTGGTGGGTCGCCCCTCTCCCCCATCGAAATCAGTCCATTCAGAGCCTCTAGAGGTAACGGTTCATTTTGAATTTTGAGTACCTTGTTTAGGTCAGTAATTCAGCCATAGATCCTTGATTTCAAGACTAGATCCCAACCCGTTCTCTGGTGGTGATTCTTGGAAGCTTTTGTGTAGGATTTTGGGTGTTTTGGTGGCTGGATTGGAATTAATGGATTAGGGTGATTTCAGAAGTTAACTGGGAGCGTAGGAGACCGAAGGCAAGTGATCAATTTGAATTTCATGACCGTATATGCATATTTTGATGGTTCTAGACTCCTCTGTCATTGCCTAGAAAACCATGTCAAGCTCATGTTGTTTAATTTAATCTCAGTTAGTATTTATGCTGAGTTAAGGGCCGTAAATGATGTTAAATAGGCCCCCCATTGATGTGCCAAAAAATCCCCAAAAGATGGAAGGAAAAACAGCCCGAAACAGTCCATGACCGATTTGAGTTCTAGTCCTGATCGGACATTGGCCTGTCAGGTCAATGTCTGACCAACACTGTGGTCGGACATTGCCCAGCTAGGGCTGCAGTGTCCGATCAGTGCAGACCCCTTTTGGGCCTGGTTCTTACCCCTATTTTTGAGACTTGTGCCAACACATTTTGGGCCATGGTTTGCCCCCTCTAAGTGACCACTTAGTGAATCTGTACTCCGGTTCTTCCTGCTTGAAACTCAGAGTTTTGCCTTGAACAGTGACTTAGGATTGAACAATCATTAGAAAAACCCCTTAAAATGGGTCTAGGTTTCGAAGGCACCCACAATGAGCTCAGCATAGAGCTCAACTTTATTCCTGCAAAGCCGTTGTTGTCTATTACTAGTACGTAACTTAGACTTTAGCTAGTCTTGGTAATGGATCCAGACTCACTTTAGATTTGGATTTGGACTATGGAGCGGTGATGTTTGAACTGACATTCACCTTCGAGGTTGTCCGGAGACATGTATGGTGCGACATTAAGTTGTGGTTGTGTAAGCTTAGGGCTTTTGAATGTCCAATACCAGTGGAGCATAAAGGAACGTGTAATCCCCGACATTCGGACCCTAGGGGTACATAGAAGCGAATGGTCTTGTCCAAGCAAGTTAGTGCGAATCTATAACTTAAGAGGGTAAGTTGTAATGGTTCTTTGAATGCTTAATCAGTCCAGTACTAGTCTTATACAATTACTTTTCGATTCGCATGCACGGTGCATGCATCCCTAATATGTCAAGTTGATGTGGTCCGCTTTGCCCTATAACTTGTTCGGCCTTAGTTTTACTAATTAAAAAACATGAGTCACGCCTTAGGATAGTGCAAGCAATTGATTTTCCCAGACCTTCTTTCGGATGACAAGATCCTTGGTTGGTGAGCATGGCCTTGATGCCCGCTACTTTCTTAGTTACCCGGATCCGACTTAACCCTTTTTCACCTATTTCGAGGCCAACCCTTTTATACCAAAATGCTGCCCAACTCAGGTTTTAAACTCCGGTATAAGTGAGTTGGTGTTTTAGACTAAATCAATTAAGTTATGTCCACTTTGTCTTGTCCGTTTTCGATCATAGTAGTAACGTTGGTACATAGTAACCCGCTTTTGCCTTCCATGAGGTTTTGCCTAAGTTAGTCAGTTTTGAGACTTTTAAAGGTCTGTCATTTTTTGAAGGATTTGTTAGCATTTAGAGGAGCCCCTTTTATTGGACCATGTAGTCCTTGCCTCCAGGGGAAGACCCATGTTTACGGATTTGGGGGCTGAAGCCCCCTCCCAACTTTAAGAAAGCCCTTTGGGCAATAAAGTGGTTTTGGCCCAGCCCCCACTTAAAGAGGGGATCAAGCCCCCTCCCAATTTAAAGAAAGCCCATAAGGCCAATAAGGGGCATCTGGACCAACCCCCACTTAAAGAGCCCGTCAAGTCCCCTCCCCTTTCCCAAATCAGTTTTTCTTGGTCTCCCTCTCTCTCTCCATCTTTCAAAATTCCTCAAATAGGTCTCCGTCACCAACATCAGCATGTATGCACAATTTCTCCTCTTTTATGTGACCCTTTGCTCCCTCAATGGATGTCTTTCGCTGAATCTCATTAGAGAAAAGATGCTCACAATCGATACCCATGTGAAATGAGAAGTAGGACCAAAAAGTGGATAGACTGCTCATATGGGCTGGTTGCAATGGCCAAGCGTGTGGGATTGCATGCAATGGACGATTACAATCCTTGCTCAATCAACCACTGCCCAATTTCTAATTCTATTGAAGTTATGATTGGAGACCCTTTTTTCCTCCTGTGTCATGCTAATAACTAATTGTCAATTTTATGACCTTTGCTTTTTGAATGCATTAAATGCCATTTTTAACCTCAATGGGGTTACTAAAAGCATGTTCATTGTAGCAGTTTTGTTTCTATTCTGCTCAACATATGCTTTTAATGTTGATTTAGGTTCTCTATTGAGTTAGATGGGTGTTTATTCATGGTAATAGAAAATTAATTCAGGAACCATGTAGTGCTTCTCACGTTCAAAGGTGTTTAAACATGATAGAAATTAAGGATTTGATGTGCTAATCATGCTTTAGGTTTATGGGTTTTGTAGGTTAATATTTAACATTTTCAATTGACCATTGTCAGCCCCCCTCAAAAAAAAATCCTGGGTCCGCCACTGCTTGCCTCCTTGAAATCCGAGTAGGCACCACTCAGCTTTGATCCCTCAAAGCTAGGCCAAGCTGAGTGTATATTTGGTTTTAACTCACTGCAGTGTAGTATTTTGTCTAGAGGTGTCCTGGAGTATACCCATTTGTTAATTCTGCTCCTTGCCATGCTCATGTTGGAGTCACCATGAAGTCGAGAGAATTTAGCGACATGGTTTGCCACTTCTCTTTGAAGTACTTTGTAAAAATTATCTAAAATGATTCCATACTGCTACATCTATTCACACATAATCATGCTTAGCTTAGTCCTTATTGCTTTCCTTTGGTATTTTGTCATTATATTCTATTTCAAAGCTACTTGATGACGTTATTTACATCGATCTCTTGATAGACTATTCGTAGTCTAATACTACGCTTGGTGTTGCAGGTGACGACCCCACTATCATTGAGGCGGTCCAAGAGAAACCAAAGGGTTACGTAGAATGGACTACAAATGATGTTTGAATGAGGCATCAGGCTGGTGCGAGAGTGAACGTGACATCATTTTGGGCACATTTTAGATAGTTTTTATCTTTTGTACCTTTTGTTTAAGGCCTTTGTTTTGTTGGCCTTTGGATTGTAATTAATACTTTGTAAATGCTTAGCTTTAATGTTTTAATGTTTATTTTGGAAATGATGCGTTGTTAGCTTATATTTGTTTCATTTTATATATCTATGTATGTTTACACAATTCCGCTATTAGTTTTGCCGATTCCTCGGAACCTGACAGAATCTCACAGCATGGAATCCTATTGAACATGAGAGAATCTCACACAGTGGAATCCAGAGGAAAACCGACCATTTGTGGGAAAGATCTTAAATTGTCACCTCCTGCTGCGGTGCTCACGCGCACTGCAGATTATTATAGTATTTACAATTATCCGTTCTGGGGGCATTCCATAATTGTCTAGACTTGATGGTATCACTATTTTGAAGTAAGAGAAGCCCAGCCCCTCAAACCCCAAAATCACACAGTCCGCCCCATGCCACCAGCTTGGATTGAAGCTACTTCATTTATCTAAGGGAATAATGATGATAAAATTTCTTTTTTAATCACATCTCTTCATGTTGCATCCTTTTTTTTTTTTTTCCCCCCTTTTCATTAATGTTTTCATTGTTTGTGTACATAAAGTGCAAACATATATCTAATGTTATGTCCGGTAGATTGATTTTTTTCTTTCTGCTATGCAGGTTAAAAAAGCAAGGACTGAGCGAATCTGAAGTTTATGATTACTTTCTATTAGGAGCACAGAAAATAGCTTTGTCCCATGGATATGTAAATGGTGAACTGAAAGGAAAAACTTATCTTCTGGATCTCTGTGCTTTGGTACTGCGTTTTCAAATGTCTTATTAATTCTCTTGTGATGAGAAAGGAGGAGACATTCAGAAGCTTTGGCAACAAATTGAACCCTAAAACAGTGGTGCACAATCGGTACCCCCTCTACCGTGCTATATGTGTTGTCTATTCTTAACTGCCCTTTTCTTCTTTGAACCCTTATGTAACAAATGCATGCTGCCTGAAAATAGCAACAATGTGTCAAGACAGAGAACACTCCATCCTAATGTGAAAGTTTGATCCACTCTTTGACGGTTTGCTAAATGCACTTGAGATTAAAGGGTTTACCATCATCATCATCATTATTAAAGCCTTGTCCCAACTATGTTGGGGAGATAAAGGGCTTACCATCGTATAGAAAAAACTTACATCAAAAGATAAACAGTGAAAATTTATACTTAACAAATTATAAAGGTTAACATGTTTTGAGCTCAAGGAAACTCATTCACTGAGGAAAGTGAGAGAACTCTTGAAAGCAATCAATCCAAGGGTTTGAGATATATAAATTCCTTTGTAGCTCTTTGAGTAAAGTCATGTGCAGAGGAGAGTTATACGTGGCTGTCATAATATTGAAATATTTTGCAGTATTTTAATTTCATGACTTGTTAATGACATATTAGTGGCCAACAGATAGTTGTATGATTTCACATTACTTCTCACTCAATATCACCATATTATATTGCAAAGTTCATATTCTCATTACAAACTATGTTTTAGTGTTGCATTATTTTGTGGGTGAAAATCATAAGATACTAAGGCTTCTGCCCGAATTTTCTCTGAGTACCAGCATCCAGGATACATGTAATTAATCCCATTTTCACAATTTCTCTGACAGGCTTGGTGGAGGTGTTGCTTAGAGAGTAGCTGCAGCTGGGCTGAGATGCATTGTTAGCAACCAGTACCAGTGGTACTTGGATCACTTGGATACCACATGGCAGCGATTTTATATGAATGAGCCCCTCACAAAAATCACAAACCCTAAGCAGCAGAAATTGGTAAGTGGGGGCAAGGTATGCATGTGGGGTGAGCACATTGATGGATCTGACCTTGAGCAAATAATTTGGTCAGTTCTAAACCATTCTTTCATAGCTGATGAGATGGAGATAAAAATTAGTATATGATATTGGGGTGCCTTTCTTTAGTAGAAGAATGAGATATTTGAGTGAAAAATTCTTGAAGGTAAGCTTATTCATTAACAAAATGATAATGCAGATATCTTAATCTCCTATACCATGTATCAATGGAAGTGATCACTCCACATTCCACGATGAATGGTTAATGTTAAATCATTAAAGTTAGTGGATTTTGTGATTTCTTTAGAATGCTATATTTGCCACAGCTGCCCTTGTATGGATTCCAACTTCTAGACTTTCCTCTCTTTTATGGTTTTTTTTTTTTTTTTTTTTAAATTCTGTTATGACAAGTTTCATCACAAAGAAACCATTCAATTTAGAGGATGATGTACATATACATATACTAGTTGTCCTGGTAGTCCCTTGATTTGTTAAGGGAATGCTAATTGTCTTAAAAAATACAAGGCTGCAGGGATGCTTTTATTTCCAAATACCAGTTCAATGTCTACAAATTTCTCCTTTTGGTTTTATACAGAAATCTGATGTAGCCGAAAATCTGCGTTGTGGGGCCCACGTCTTATCAGGGTAGAGCTCTGGATGGACATACATTTCCATGACAGGCAATTGGCACAGATACTACACAAGAGTGGGGTGTTCACTGACAATAGTACTCATCTACTCAAGGTTAGAGTGAGTGTTATAAATGCCTACTTGAAGAGCAACTGAAGGAAATGTTCCCCTCAAACAGAAGAGCAATCTATGGAAATTTCAATTCCTCTTTAATGAAACTCGGGTTTTATCTTCCTCAATCAATTGTCCACTTCTGCCATGAGCTTAGATCAGCCAACTACTTCGCCGATGCTTTACCTAAACAGGGGATTGAGAGGATGTCTCCTTAGGAGGATATTATCTTGTAGTCGGTGGGGTACAACACTCTTTACCTGGTTGCTTTTTTTTTTTCCTCCTTTTGTGTTTCCTCTTTCTTTAATGTTCTTTATTATCTCTTTTAACCTGCTTTTAATTAATTAAGAAGTTTCAGTTACTATTCAAAAAAAAAAAATAGCCTACTTGAAAAGGATTTCAAGGTCCAATTGTAATTGGGCTTTACTGAGGCCCGATAAAGATGTGAATCCAACCAAATTAAATAAAACGGGTGGGTTGTGCATTTCTAGAGAGGCTCCAGGTTTGTGCTGTGACCCAAGTAAGGCCCAACCCATGGTTCCCTGTTCCAAACCTTGGAAGTTATGGAGTCCACATGAATGGTCCTATAAAATCTTGTCAGATGGTTAGACCTTAGACATCCTTCCCTGGCCTTTTTCACATTGAATGTTCTCTCTCTCTCTCTCTCTCTCTCTCTCTCTCTCTCTCCCTCCTAGTTTCTTTTCTTGCTGCGGCCCCAGACCAATTGTAAGTGGAAAGAGTCTCTCCTCATGAGATTTTATGTTCATGGGCTAGCTTAGCTTCCCTATCCAATGGGGGAAGGAAACATCAATAAAATAGAGATTCTATGTAACTTTATTTAACCGTTGGATATTACCGTTCACATGCCCAAAAATCATATTAGTGCGAGCCATTGCTAGATTGAATTGTGCAAAAAGGCATGATTAAAATAAACGAAAATGGATCTCATATCCAAGTCAACATCACTCCAACTAATGGGATTTTCAAATCCATGGCCAATAAAAGGTGGAAGATTACAAATTTGTATCTAATGATCTCACCTCCGTCGTAAGCAAATGGCATACCCAGGATTTTTGTTTGAGGGGAACATTCCATTTGGAGACGAAACGAAAGGGAAATTGAGGCTTTTCGGTGAGTGGGGGATTTTAACAATAAAAACTTCACCATCGCAAACTTGAAAAAGAAAAGAAAATTATATGAACATTAATTTTGGCTCATAGTTTTAATGTAATATCTTTATTTATTTCAATCCACACATCAACTTACACAACACAGACACTTACAAGTTTATTACATCATAGTTTTATTAAGGAGTAACCCAAATCAAAATCCAAACGATACAAAAATAAAGACATCTTCTATTCGTTTTAATCACATCTACAGCAGATGATGTCAAGGCAGCATTCACATATTTCGTGGCAGCAGAAACAACAGCAGAGAGCAAACAAACTGCACCCAACAAGTAAAAACTCCATAAGAAAAAAAAAGTAGGAGTAAATTTGAATGTTCATGCAGAATGAAGAGGTTTTGAGAAACTTCTTTGTAGTAGGGAATAAGAGGAGAGGCCATACCAGCCATATAGAGCACCCTTCTCATCCTTTCTCTTTTGAACCATGTCATAGTAAGACATTTCTTGTGCAGTTGGAGGATTCATCTTTCCTAACTGAATCTACCTGCAGAAACCAGAAGAGAATTGAAAATAGAGTTTTCTCTGGCTATCTCCCTTTGCTTCAAGGGTGTTGGGGTTTATATAAAAAGGAAAACAGAGACCCAAGGAGAAAAATATGATGACATTTGAAATGCATGATTGTAGCATGACCCACAAAAGAGTGTTTCTAGATAAAGTTTAAGTTTATCTTCTATTCCTAGTTTGATTCTTTTAATTTGATGATTACTTTTTTAAAATTCCAACCCTTGAAATAGAACTTATGAAAATGTATCCCATGTAGAAAGGTTAAAACTTGCATCATCAGTCATGTTTTTATATTTTTTTCTTGTTCTTATTTATTCAATCCAATGGTGGATATTAGCCCGATTAGGCGGTTCCTGGTTTATGATGTTACTGATGGTGTTTTAGTTAAGGGTTGATTTGACAAACGAAGTCCATTTGGTAATAAATTAACCCATAGTTTCAAATCTATCGGCTATGTTGGACTTTTTACTTTTTTTTCCTCATAAAGAATATCATTTTTTCTATATGAGAACAGAGAAGTTTTGGTAGTCCCCACACTGCCATTGGTAGAAAGGAAGGTCTCCAACACGTGAGAAGTGATGGTGCACCATGACTTATGTGTAAAACCTTCTCTCAGCATCCAATGAAGAATCAGGAGTCCATAAAAAAATTGAAGAAAATTAAAGAAGGAAGAAGGAGAAAAAATCAGTTTCTTTCAACAAACTTCTGGATTAGAGTATGATTTTACTTCATGGATGGGAGTGCAAGTTTGGCTTATAATCTTAATTCCACCTCACTGCATTTGATTTTATCATCAAAATGGCATTGATTAAAGACCCAGGAGGTGATTTCGGTCAACAATGCATATATATATCCAAGTGACCATCATTTTTTTATTTGGAAGTTGATGATTCGCACAAGTGTCCTCATGTGCCCAAGATCAAAAAATTGCAATGCGTGGAAGGAAAGGAACATGATAGAAACATTGTTTATTGGGTAAAAGAAGAAAAATTGAAAACCCTTTGTCTAAAGAGGGAAGAGGATGACAACTCTCCTTCAACTCACACATAATGTTTATTTTACAATGAAACCGCTATATCCGAAAAACTGTTTCAGTTAAAAACTAAAATACCTGTTTCTTCTAAAAATAAGTTCTTTATCTCTGTTAAAACATAAATACCCATTAAACAAGTCAAATAAAAAAAAGGAAAGAATTTTTAATCTAACAATAGTTTTGACCCCCGCTTAGTTGTTGGTTCGTTGGTGAAAGGCATGAGTTTGTTTCCTAAGTCGTGTGTTTAACTCCCTACCTAGGAGTAGTCATGTCGGGTCAAATACCATTGAATGTCTTCATCTATAGAAGAAAAAAAACCGTGAAATTTAATGATTAATCTAATGGTTGGCCCACTTAAATTGGATCTGAATTCTCATATGCAAGGGGTATAAGTTGTCTTAGAGCTAATGGAGGTTTCGACCTTAAAAAGCAGACCCCACCATATGTTTAACACCATACTACAATAAGTGACCCTACATTGTAGCTCTGCCCTTCAAATAAATTGATAAGACTTTACATTCACTCAATTTTGTGTTTCTTCATTTTTTCCCATGTGAACCATAAGAAAATGCAGGTGCTGGTGAGTGTGTGTGTTTTTTTTTTTTTTTTTTTTTTTTTTCTTTCTTCTTAAATGGGTGCTGGTGCTGCTTGTGTGAACAAGTCCTAAGTGAACATGATTTGACATGCTAGGGATAGGTAGGTGGGGGTAGGTGATCATGACTGCTGGATTGCACAAAACATAAAAAATAAAAAATAAATAAATAAAAATTAATTAAAAAGAGAGAAGAATGTGTTGTCTGATATTCCACATTTAATGCGTGTAGTCAACCATCTGCGTTGAATGCTTTCTTCTAGATAACTTTTGTTCCAGATAAAACTCTTGTTGACGTGTTTTTTGGTATTCAGCTTGGGGGGGTTTTGTCTGTTTGGTCCCTAGCCCTCAGGAGAGGAGGAGTGAACCTCGGGTGAGGTGGTGTGCTTTTTGGTGAGGAAAGTAGACCTCTCGTGAGGTATCATAGTCTCGGGTGATGAAAGGTGCCTCCCACCTCTAAATCTCCGAGTCTATCATATGTTAGAAGACCTTACATACTAGCATCTTGGTGGGAATGATGGTTTTGATTTAGTTTCCATTGGATCATTTTGATGTGCCCTCAATCATGTTTAAGTCTAGGAGTCCCAAACCCTTGATTCATACATAGACCAGAGCAGGGTTCATGGGTTATATACTGAGATGCCAAACTAAATTATAGGTAGCCCACCATATGTAAAATAATAAAGGCTGCCCAAGGGGCAATGCTTTCATGAGTCATGATTGTCTTGGTTAGTTTTTTTTCTTTTTTTCACTCGTTTCTAGGGTTGCTCATAGGCCAGGCCAGTCGAGCCCCAATCTGGTCCAACCTGCTTTGGGCCAGGCTTGGATATGTAATTAGGCCCGTTTAATAATTGGGTCAAGCTTGGATTAAGTGATAGAAAGTCCAAAGTCCGGCCCATCCAGCCCGTATAAGGAATGCATGAAATTTAATTTAAATAGTCCAAACAATTGATCAAATGCCCACAAAAGTGATAGGTGCCCGGTGCCCTATTGATTAAATGGGCGGGCTCGGTCGCAACTTTTACAACCCCTGTCGGGCTTGGGCCAGGCCTGGATTTGTCTTAGCCCGGCCCATCAACACCCTACTCGTTTCAACTCCCTGAGTCAGGTCCCACTCAACTCGGTTGATCACAAGTCAAATGAGTTGAACAGGTCTGAATGAGTCTGGATGAGTACTCTGGCCAGACTCTCCCTAATAATTCATCCCCTCGTTTTTGCACTCGTTTCAACCAACCACATCTAGCCAGTCCACAAATGCAACTATGAGCATATTTGAACTAAGCTTTGAAGTAATCTAGTCTTTTGAGAATCAGATGCATGTGAAAACTTGTTCTGACTCACCAAATCTAACCTGAGTTACTTAGCTCTGTGAGTCAAATGAGTCTGGTGAGTCAGGACAAGTTTGAATGAATACTTGTTGGCCCAACTCACCCAGAGCTGTTCTGAGTTTCTAAACAACAAAGCCAATTGAGAGTGAGGTGAAATGTGCCTGCCCGAGTACAATAACTAGATGGGTATATAAACTTGGTGTGGATCTTCTTTGCTAGTCTGATCAAGTTGAGCACTGTGTATGACATTTATAGGCTCAAGTGCTCAACCCAGACAAGCCCAAGTCCAAACCAACCATCCTTTAAAAAGTCTTCCCAAGCTATTAATTAGCAGGATGGGTTTGGGTTGGGTGGGCAAATTGTAGTGCAATTTGCAGGTTTAGGTTGTGCAGGGTGGTTTCAATAGCAAGTAAGAAATTAAACAAAACTCTAACTCATTTATTAATCATGATAGAAATGACAACCGAAACCCAACCTAAAAGTATAATAAGATTACCTTAACTGTTTGGAAAAATGAGGATCAGAGCAAAATGAAGTAGATTTCACATGAGGAGTGAGGTGGATGAGAAGTAGGTAAGTTAAAGTAGAGTACTTCACTTCACTACATTTGGATGCTTATTGTAAAGTTAAGGTTTAGAGTAGAATCCAATTGAAAATGAAAGTATTTAGAGTTGACGTGAAATGGAGTACATGTGGCTGACAACATTACTTCACCTATGGCATATTGATTCAAAAAGTGTAGAGTAGAAATTTTAGACCGTTAGGGCCCATTTAACTTCACTTTACTCTATTTTTTGCCTATCCAAACTGATGCCGGGTTGGATTGGTGTAATGTTTTTTCTTCTTCATCTGAATGGCTCGATAGCGCACTATGCAAATTAGATATACCATTTATTTGATTGGACCAGCCTTGGATTGTCCATGCCCCATGGCCCAAATTATTCTCCAAATGAAGATCCTTCCAAATATTCATAGGACTGTTACTCTCAATCACTCTGTATTGTGAGCATACGTACGTTTATTCTTATTCAAACCATGAGATTCTTATCATATGAATGGAACTTTCATGTCTATTACTGTTTATTCCTTTGTAAAACACCATTAAAGAAGCCTTCCAGAGACAAAACAGAAAAATCCCATGTCATCCAGTTAAGGGGCCAGCAACTGAAGCTGATTCAATGCTTCCTTTGTAGTGGATGAGATATAACTGATGAAAATATAGTGTTCTTGTCAACACCGCCACTGCCTGTTAGGGACACAAGGGCTGCAACTAGGCCTGCATTTCCAGCCAATGTTGGTTCAGTGTAGTTGTAACTTCTGCGCACGTCTCTGAAACCATCGAATTGATCAGGCCCAGCAACCATGGCACCAGTGATGATGTTTGGGTTAGCAGCTGGTGCATCACGCCACTTCCATCCACCAGTACATGAGTACCTGTTACCGTCATTCGGTATAGACGCTCCACGATGATGGACTTGTTTCGGGTATTTTGCACTGTATCCTACCACATAGCTCATCCTCCTGGGGTTGGCTCCTAAAATGTAATCTACCTGTAACAAATGGCACAAAGCATAAGACTATAACAGTTTTTTTCTTAATGGTTTTAAGACTGTAACAGTTAACATAGTAGTATACATGAAATTTTGTAAGAATGGTACAGGGGGGCAGGGAGAGAGGAACCTGAGAAACCGCGAAGTTCCTAAGAAGATCGGAGGAGAAATAGCGGTTACCACAAAACCATCCAGGCATGCGGGCAGTGTTCATGTAGTCTGCAAAGAGAGAAGCCAAGAAAGCAGCATTGGCTACATACTGTAAAGGTCTAGGCCGCCCATGATTCAGTTTGATCATTCCCCCTGCATGCACATTTTACAAGCTTTGAGTCTCTAATGAACCAGGTGGAAATGGAATTAGGCTTCTTTGATGATGATGATCGAGCTCGTGTATCTCAAGAAATTACTCTCATTGGAAGGCTCTCTTACAAAATAGATTGCATGGATCTTCCATGGTTATGGATTGACCAAGTTGCAGCTAGAATAATTCACATTTGGGTTTATAATTCGCAATTTTTTACTAATCTTAGTTCATCAATTTTCGAACTTTGTTCATTCGATTCTCTTCAGTTTGCCCAGTTTATAGTTCTAATTGAACTTAATTTGATAAACCAATTTCCTACTACCATATAGTAGTTCGATTCCATTAGTATGGTCCACAGGGCAAGTTCAACTGGTTCATAGGTACAAAATTGGCTTGTCAATTTGGTATTATACTTGGATTCTAAATGATGCCATCTATATGCATTGGTTTATGAAATTATAGAACTCTTTCACTACTTTTCTTCTAGCAAAACCCCTTTTTTATATAAAAGAAGACATGTAAGATTATTATACACGAAAACAAAAATAAATAAGTACATAAAATAAAATGAAATTTACATTCAATAAAAATAATGTGAAAAATAAACAGATCTGTAAGAGTTCCAAATGAAATCAAACAGAATTTGATTTAATTTGGGAACTAGACTAGGGTGATATTGAACTATTTTGTGAATCAAAGTGAATCAAATTGTGAAATAACCAGTTCATAGTGTAACACTGGTTTTTACTGACTAAATAACTATATGCTACTCTACTACTAGTACTGAATTGCATTTCTTAATTGTATACAATCAAGGATGAGAATCAAACTCTATAACCTATAGTTGCAGTAGCCTGTTTGTTTGAATATTTCTCACGAGCATGTCACATGAGCATTAGCCATTAGGAATTCTCCTTTTGGTTGTTAGAATTCTGAATATCAGCCTCCTGGAAAGTCACTTTCACCCTTTCGAATCTCAGAATTTCAGCATTCTAAATGCCGGATTATACTTGAGCATTTGGAATTTCAAATCCCAAGTTCTCCTCAGACAAGAATTCTCAAAATTCTTGCAAACAAATAGGCCCTTAGTGACTGGAATAGTAATTCTAATGCAAATCATGGATATATATGTGTTACCATGAATCAACCCTTGTATAGAACAAAAATGGAGCAACAACTTCACCTGGTGTCCAGCTGAAAACACCCGACTTACGAAGGTAAGAGCACATGGTTAGCCCTGTAACCTTGTTGTACTTCCTCAGCATGTCCTTATAAGGGTAGGGAGGGTTCAAGAATATCCTTATCCTGGTGAGCAGCAGCAGGGCTGCAGGAAGCTTGTTGTCCCAACTCAACACCCACAAATCAGGTGTCCCAGAGAAGGCCTTTGCTTTCCTTGGAACCTTGGGATTCGTTGCAACTGAAAGATAACTAGAATTCCCAGTAGCATAGTACATCCAAGCAGCACCCCACATGTACTCGTCATAGTAGCCTGTGGAGGTATAGTAGGGTGCAATGTTGGGGTTACCTCGGCTGTAAGTGGTCCTCCTGTCGAAGTCCCTAGCAAATCTGAAGAGTGTTGTTGCACCCCTGATCAGCTTCTTTGAGTAGGACACCTTGTCGCGGAAGACAATAGAGGCCGCTGCAAGTGCTGCTGCCATCTCGCCAGCCAAGTCGGGCCCCGAGACAATGAGCTCAACTGGCCGGTTATAGCTCATGTCTTCTGGCCTCTGCCAGCAGTAGTAGTCATCTGGGGTGGTAGAACCATTTCGACCTATACCAACCTGATGGCTAGTGTGATTTATTATAATGATGCATGAGAGAGAATGATGGAGAGAATAGTTGAATAAAAGATGAACTTTCATTTGCAGTCTATTTATCTAATTTTAGGGGCACGAAAAAATAGTCTTAACATTTTTTTTCTACTTGAGAAGTAAGCACTATCAAATTACAGTTGAAATAGCAAGTGAAGCCTTAGAAATAGCTTGGTTTTACATGAAGAACTTTAAATAAAATGCACATGCACATGACCAGACAATTCGCTGAGTCAGGCCAGGTCTATTAGAGACAACCAATTAATTTTGTTAGAGACAAGATTAGATCGATTTGTGGCTAGAGACTAGTTAAGTTTGCATTTTGAATAATCTGTCGCTACATTGTATAAATTAAGAGGATTTCCTCTAATGAAAGGTACGGTGATTTTCATGGAAACGTAGCTTCTCTTTTTTAACTTCTTCAAGACAACCTGGTTAGACTTTTATGGTTCATTTTGGATGTGGACAAACAGGTGAATAAAACTCTCTCCACCTTATTTCCACATCCAAACACATCCAAACAGGCCCTAAATTTCTAACCACAGACCTTTCCTCAACTGTTCAAACTAGAATATTATAGTAACTAGTAAGTACAACTCCAATGTGAAAACTGGTGATTAGCATTACATGTAGGAGTATTGCACAACAGAAAAATGTTGAGATAGATAGTACCTGGGAATAAACATGATCGATGATGGATGCAGTGGAATTGAAGGTCAATAGCAGGTAGTCTGTGCCCCATTTGATCAGTTCTCTAATGTGATTGTATTCTCCTATGCTCTTGTAGTTGTGACTGTATTCTATCACTGTCCAGCTTAGCATTGTCATGGAGAAGGCCATTGGAAAATGGAACTTTATATTATTTCCGGCGTCATAATACCCTCCAATGAGACCGTGCTTTACATCCTTCAAGAATGATCCATCCTGCAAGCCTGAATTGTTGCGCCATGGGATGCCATTGTTCTTCGGCAATCGACCCGCTTCAAGTCCCAAAATAACCGATGTCAGACGATCATCATGACTTTCATAAACCATATCTGATTTAACTGGGGGTTGGTTGATTTATTGTTGTCGAAAATAGAAATCAAAATGTAGTTCAACAAGTTTTGTTTTACGGCTGACTTCTAGTCTGGGCACAATCCTCTTTCTTTACCTGTGCTCTAGACTTGCAAATGTGGAGGAACAAAATATAAGAAGGTAACAATGTGGCGCGCGCATTTTTATTTTTAATCGGTAACTAAAACTTTCATTAAGAGAATGAGAGAATACAAAAGGAGAGAATACAAAAGGACAAACAACAATGAGGCAAGAACACGAGAAAAGAAAATCAAACTAAAGGCTACAAGAGCATTGTACCCCACCCAACCACAATTACATAATAAAACCCTCCCACGGATAGCGCCTCTCCACCCATTGCTTGGCTAAAGCATCAGCCATACTGTTGATTGTTCTAAGCTCGTGACGGAAGACAACATTAATGGCAGTAGTGAAAGATCGAATTTCGTTAGAGAGGAATTGAAATTTCCAAGGAAAAGGCTTCCTATTAGACCCCCAAGCAATCGCATTAGAGGAATCACTCTCCACCATAAGATCACCTTGGAAGCGTCTTGAAAAGCTTCCATCGATAGGATTAATGGTGTGCACATATAGGATTTATAGCGTTTTGACAACATTAATGGCGCGCACATATAGGATTTGGATTTCTCATCTATTGATAAAAACTAACAAAATCTCATGGAAAATTGTCTTACACAAACTTGCGCACGAGGTTAAGAAGAAAGAACCTTACATTTCTGTGCATTGAAGAAGAGCAGGGCCTTGTGGAGAGCATGAGTGTAGTTATCTGCATGAGGGTGAGGGATCTTGGACGTTTGTGCGTTGAAGAAAATAGGAGTAGCGACTGTTCTGTGGTTGGGTAAAGTCTTAACTACTACAATGGGGAAAACAATGACCAATAGGGCTATCAAAACAGACCAAAGGGTCCGCTTCAATACCACAGTGCTGCACATTTTTTAGTCTTGAGGCCCAAATAGCCAGCGCTGTTGGGTCCTTTTCAACTGATGATTTAGAGGCTTAGAGCTACCCTGTCCATATCCATGTTTTTGCCCTGCTCATTGTCTATCATCAAGTGTCCATCAGTCTCGGATGAACGCCCTGATTGATTTTCTGAATTCACCTTCTTGTCACCTTGATTCAATTCAATTTCAGAGAGAGTTTAATGCTGAATGACAGCCATGACGAAGGCAATTTTGCTTGTTTGATGGATGGCTCAGTGAGAACATGCAGACATCTTGCCCCTGCAAACCATTGTTCAAATCGCAAATTAACTGAAAATTCAAATTTTGGAATATCAATGGGAACACATTTGATGATTATGAGATCTTCTACTAAAAAGCATTTCTCATGTTTATTGTTGAAGATGTTTATACAATAATTCAACTGTTTGTCACATGGCTGAATGGAAGAGATGACTCCAATGAAGTCTGAGCAATTCATTCATAAGAGACACATTTCTACAATTATAAGATCTTCTAAGCTAAACCCAAAAGCAAAAACATAAAACTCTAAAGGAAAACAGGAACACCTAGAAAGAAACAAGCATTGGTCTTAAAAAACTATGCTGCAAAAAATAACATATAATGTAGCTCATTCAAGAGAACACCATAAAGGGATATCAAAGTATCAGCAGCAATGATGTGTAGAACAGAACTCTTACAGTGAAAAAAAGAGGACAAGAAATAGGCAAGTCAATAGGTTGCATGCATGTCCTAGAAAGATATCTTGTTGACCATGATCAATGCTCCTCAAAATCCAACTTTTGCAAGTACAAAATATTCCAAGGGACCTCCACTCTCATTCGGGATTTTATCATCACTTGAGCCAACACTTGGACCCCCAAAGCCCACCTTCTTACTCTACATTTGAACCCCTTTTGTCTTCTTTGTTCTTCTTCTTTCTCCTCTGATATGGTAGGGAGAGAGAACTTGACTCAAGCCTGATATGGTCAGAGATGCAGGCATGCAGCTAGACAAAGGGAGATTTGCCTAGTTTTAGACACTTTGGAGATCCTTTAAATGTTGCACTTTTCTAGCAACGCCCCTTTTCTCCTTCTCTATATAAGAAGCTGAGAAAGGAAAGAAAACATCATAGCTACCTACCCCTTTCTCATCCCCTTCAACAATCTTCATGCTGGCCAAGTATTCCAAGTTGCCAAGAAACCTTACAGTGTGCAGTGGTTCTGACTCAATTCAGTTGCACCAGCAGACCATATCTCAAGGATAAAATTCTTGCTCTTGTAGGAATTTCCACTCCCCACTTGAATCTATATCCATCAATTGCAGTGTCCTTATGCTGAGTTTTAGGTGTTACATGGTGACGGTTTGAAGTTCCATTTTATATTATTTATTCTTGGGGGTCATTAAAACTGGTTCAAACTCAGCTTTCTTTAGTTGTTTGTTGGACACACAGCTCCAGATTTGAGTCCAAAAACTAGATGATACCAATATGCATGTATTTGGACCTAAATAAAGATTTCTCCCATATTATAAAACTGGTTTCATACATAGTTTTTTTTTCTGGTAAGGAGACTTTTGATCTGTGGACAACTGGACACCCATTGACATCCTTAAACATTACTCTTCTTATCCATGTGCACATTCAAAGCAATTGGAGATAATATTATTATCATGTTAATATTAAATTTAAGTTGAATTGTTTAGTGCCTAGAAAAGCTATTACTTATCATTTTATTAATACATGTCTCTACTTGGCGAGTCAAGGCTCAAGAGAGGCTCTTTTAGCCTGTTTGTTTGCACTTGAGTGAAGTGAGAGGAGTGAGATTGGCTCCAATAGTAGGAAATTCTACTTCTTAACGTGTTTGGATGCCCTAACTAGACAAGATGAGTAAACATGTCTGCTAACATGGATCCCTCTTTTATTACTCTTCATTCTACTTGGGGTTACTCTCACAATATATAATAAAGTGCCTTTTACTTCATCCTCTTCATTTAAAACCTTTTATATTTTTACTTTACACCAACCAGCCTAACACATGTAAGTAACCCACTACTCATTTTATTTTAACCCACTCATCTTTAACTTTATGTATAATGTGACACTTACTCCACTTTTACTCTATCCCTCGTACAAGCAAATTATTAGGCCTAAGTGTTTGTTTATTTGTGTGGTAAAGTAAAGGTAGATGTAAAGGTGAGATAAAGTTTGTAATGAATGAAAGTGGGAGAGAGTGGTAAAACAGTTGCCTTTTACTTCACTTAACTTTATCACAATTTACCATAGTTTTATGTGGTAAGAAACCAGTGGCTTATTATAAAGTTTGTGGTAAAAAAGTGGCGCTTAGGTTTGGCTTTATCACACACTTTTCCATCTAAATATTGTACAGGGAGAATATGGCACATTTGGGTCTAGTGCAAATGGTTTTGAACCATATGACGCCGTTAACCTATGAATCATTTAGATGGTTCAAATGATCAATATTTAGTTTTCTACAAACCGGACAATGAGTAAATTTCAAAATATTAAATATAGATAAAACATAAAATAATGAGTAGATCTAAGGAATTACATCCTCTCCAAAAATCAGCCGAATAGATCGGAACTGAAAAATAAATTTTATATAGCTAATCCCAATACAGCTAGAAGAAGGCTTTGATGATGATGATGATGATTATGATGACGACAGTGATATAATAATTTTTAGACCTAAATTGTTATTATGCATCTTAGGACTTTAAAATCTAATTTGTTTGATATATCTTTTGAAGTTTATATTTTTTTGATGACTTCTTCAATTTTTAAATATATTTTATATATATATATATATTATTTTTTTTTTTTTGTCATTAATCAACTGAAATGAACCACCAATTATACTAGTTCAACCAAAGCTTGGATTTTGCTAATTCAATGTCTAGACCTACTTTTAAAACATATTATGAACATTAAAATAAATAAATTTTAAAACATATTATGAACATTAAAAATAAATAAATGGCCCATGCAGGTTTCGAACCTGCGACCTTCGCATTATTAGCACAACGCTCTAACCAGCTGAGCTAATGGGCCAGCTGATTGAATAATTAGAAGATTTATCCAAGACTTATATTTAACTAATAATTTCCACGGGCAATTCTAATCAAATAATTCAATTTTCAAGTCTACCCATTTTGGGTGGGATTGAGAACTCCAAAGCGTACTGAAAGCAATAAAATGTGTAGTAAACTTGGACGAAGTCGCGAAGCCATTGTTCCACTTCTTATCAGTGTCTATTACAGTATTACTAGCCTGACTAGGATGGTCAGTTCTTATAGCCTGCTTTGATAATGGAGAGAGAAACACTTGCCGGAGACTCACAAACTCAAAAACAGATTGCTTGCAAGTCAAAAGCTCTCATTCAAAACCCGCCTGTTTACAGGGCAGTTTTGGCTCACGAAGTAGACAGCTGATCCAGTAACTGCTAGTTGTAGCGCGCTAGCGCCTCTATTAGTAAGGGGACTCTATCATGATCGGACAAATCTAAAGATCTCAAAATAAAAGAACAAGCCCCCTTCAGCTTAAGGGCTCACCCCTGTAGCTTAGGCACTTCACTCGCTAGGGGAAAACCGGGATGCATTATTGAGAAAAGGAAACCAGTACCATCTAAACGGGGCATAAGACATAACTAGTAACTGGTACTAAAACGCACTACATCTAAGCCAGATGCCAGATTGCATTGCCCTCTTCTTCTTTTTTATTGCAAGGAGTAAATTTTATTGATAAAAGCAGCAGAAAGAGAACAGAAGTTACATCAACCCAGCCCTGCAAAAGGACCACACAGAACTACACTCCACAGACGTGGGGTAATTAGTAATAGCTGGTTGGGCTTGGCTTTCTTCAGCTTTGTCACTGACTCCGTTATTTTTTTTTTTTTTTTTTTTTTTTTTTTTTTTGAGTTAGAAAAGATTGATGGGGGCCACCAAACCACCATGGTTAGAAAAGATCGATGGGGGCCCCCAAACCACCATGGACAACTTTCATGACAATGGAAGGGACCATCGCCTGGTCCTGCCCCTGCTTTTAGGTCATATTTGACAGATCCATGACTTTAAAACAATCACAATTGGTCAGAACGGGGGGTTTTCAATTACCCATGCATATCTTGTCTTAAATTACAGGAATGGAAACATTTAAGAGGGTAGAACTCAAATGTATATTGGATTTGGCTTCATAGGAAGATAAGGGAGTATTATAGAGAGACATTTCTATTAAAATACAAATGTTCAACCACGTGTCTCGAGTACAAACTAAAGATTCTACTTTCTTTCTTTTTCCCTTTCCACATTCAACATTAAAACCAAATCCAAAAAAAAAAAAAGGACAACCACCCTAACATGAAAAGCAGCTTGCTTCCTTCCCCTCTTATATATTTTAGACCCACATACAGTGTGAATAAAACCCCCCAAATGGATTGGCAGCCCCTCTAAAACCCTGCCACAACGCCTACATTCACTGGTATGCATACCAGATGCATCTTTAGTATAAAAATAGTGACAAGTCATGTTGTAGTAGTGCTCATTGGCCTTCCTCGACCGACAGTGAATCCTCGTGTGCCATCTGGCATACGTGGTCCTGGAGGTTGCTTGTTCACTGCGTTCTGGTCATTCTGGATTGGATTACTTGAAGGTGGCGTGCCTACCGGATGACCACCACGGTTATTGTGGTACTGGCCCCGTCCTCGACCCTTCCCTCTGCCACGTCCCCTCCCTTTCCTCGTCCCACCTTCCTTTTCATTGAGAGTGTCGTCTCCCTATACATGTAGCTTTTAGAATCTCATAAATGCTTAAGAGGGAGGGCAAAAATCAGTATGAATCAATATTGTCAAAATTTATCATACACTTGCCATGTGCTTCTGGCAATGGTAAAAGGAGCACTTGTTACCACCGTCCAGGTAACAGAATCAAGTTATGTTTGGACCAACCTACATACGTATGTATATATCACATTTCAGTTAACATGGAGAAATGAACTAAGTGGCTTACATTGAGTTCAGGCGACGTTTCAGGAGACTGAGGGTCCTCGAGTTGTTTCTCATTTGGCTGCTCCGATGTGGAAACATCATCTTCCTCACAATTCCATTCGCTTTCATGTCCTGCTGCCCTTCTTCCTCGTACAGGTTTTGTCTGGCATCATAAAGCTAAATTGAACTACAAGCTGATGGGTGCATAATTCAGATCACAGTTGAACTTCAAATAAATTACTTCATGGGTTTTTTTCCCCAAACAAGTTATTCAGAGCTGGGAGTGTGGAAAACTTGATGCTGAGCCCCTAAAATGTAAAAACATGCACCTCCTTTGGTATAATAAAATGGCCAGATAGGAATTTTAGTAGAAGTCTGGAGCTATTTATTAATCATTATGCCAGTGGTATGCATACACCCCATAACTCATGGTATCTGATCGAATTCTCGGGCTGTGATTTTCAGGTGCCATCCTGTATCCCAGACTTGCATTCCAAATTTGTTGTTCTAGCCTTCCTGAGCTATGCAACAAAAGCATGGCTCTAGATAATCTCAACTGTGTTGAATGTAAAGGTATTTGTATGATGGAATATATTCAGGTGCATTTGGTTCGCATCTTAACAGTGCTTTGACTTACTGCTGACATGCGATTGATGAGACCTCAAGGCAGGCCACAGGTTAGGCTTGTTTTGAAAGAGGTGAAACAGATCGGGGAGAAATCTGGCTCGGGTTTGTTTGCTAAAATTCAGAGGGATGGATACGAAGATTGGGTCGGGATCTCTCCTTTGCAAGATGAAATTGAAGGAGAGAAAAATCGCCAGATGTCCATTGACATGCCCACCTTTGCTGGAGAAAAAGGCCACGGTTCTAGTTGCAGACGAAACCGGAGAAGAGAGGAGAGATTGTCGGACTCCGCCAGAGATCTGCATCACCTCTGCATCATAGACAACTGATCGGCTCCACTGCCACTGCCACTGCCGAAGATAATTGAAGAAGAGCACTTAGCCGAGATCTGCTGTGCAGAAGGAAGGACAAGGGCAGATTGATTGCAGAAGCTCAGTTTCATTTGCTGCGAGAAGAGAAAGGTGGGTTTCTAGTTTCAATCGGTGTACAGAGACTCATCATGTTAAGAGAGAGGTGGGTTTCTAAATTCAGTTGGTTTACAGAGACTCGTCACAATCGCCTTGAGATCTCACCAAATCTCAGTGGGAAAAAGGAAAAGAAAAACAGCGACAGCATGTCGCTGATGTCAGCAGAGAAGCACAGGTTCAAACCATTAAGGTGAGCCAAATACACCTGAATATATTCCTTGTCTGGTATGCCGATATGGAAGGAATCTCAACCCATGTATGTGCCCAACACTTTGCATGTCCAAGACTGCAGCACGTCTGTCCAATTTACATTGCTTTCCAGGTTCATCCATACAAAAACACCTTACATAGCTGCATAGATTGGAAATAATGCAAAACAACAACTCAAATCACCCCAAGAAGGCCAGAGACATATAAATGGGTTTACTGGAGTGTCCTTGTTTCATAGGCATGACCGGAACATACAACTATGCAACAACATGAGAAGGAAGTGTGCAGCACATCATCGTAATATAGTTTAGAATTTTAGAAAGTTAACACGTAAAAGTTTAGAATGTTGAAAAGATGATATTGTCAAATCAGCCAGTCTAACAAGCATTATGCATCAAAATTATGTGCATAAGAAAGGAAGTTCACACTGCACAGCACCATCATCATAAGTTAAGAATTTTAGAAAATAAATGTGCAAAAGTATAGAATGTGGAAAAAGATGCCAATCAGCCCATCCCAAGAAGCATTCCACCAAAATTCTGTCAACTTATGGCAATTGGGTGGTGTGTGGGGGGCATAGAACTTATAGGTAAGAGAAACAGATACCATGCGCTTATGCATCAAACGAACTCTAAGACCAGTTCTCCAGTTCCTCTCATCATTCAGCTCTACAACCTGCCCAACAAAAGTTATAGAAAACCCATCAGACTAAGGAGCAGGAATTCAAGGGGAAATGCAAAATCACAAATAAAAAGGAGCTTAATGGGTCAACCAAACTACTTACTGCCTTTTCAGCTAGCTCAACAGATTCATATTCCACAAATGCGTGCAACTACAAGTGAAAGAAAAGAGTTAATAACAGAAATTGTATGTTAGGATTATACAAATATATTGTGAATATAGCTGCAGGTCATCCAATAGAAGTCGCAGATCGACCTAGACCTCATAATGCAGTAAGTAATGGTTATCACTTAAGTCTTAAAAGCTCAAGTAGTTGATGGAGAATTTTTTATCAACAGCAAAACCAGTTGAGCTCTTCTAAAGTGAACTGCTTTCATCACTCTCGTGATAATGATATTTTAAAGAAAACCTGTCCCCCTCAGAAAAAACAAATTAGGATTTACTTGGTCCAGAATGTTTGGAAAAAATGACAAACATTCTAATTACTGTTTAGTATAAAGTTATGATTTCAAATATCCTACTTATTATGGGGAGGACTAATGCAGTCCTACTTGATGAAAATGAGGAGATGTTGTAGAACAATGGGATCAAGACGTCCAAGCAAACAGAAATAGTTAAAATCCACATGTGACAGGGCTTCAATACTAGTAACCAGAAATACCAAAAGCTCGAGCTATTACAGAATGGTACACGATGATCAAACTAGTCGTTGCGGCGGGCATAGGGACAACTACCAAAACACTACGTAGCGGGCGATACATGGCAACTGCAACGTAGCGGTGTAGTGGTGTGAAGTTTTTTAAGTGGTAAAAAAAATTCAAATCTTGTGTGCCAGTCAATCTTGTATTTTTTTTTTTGGTGATTTGGAACCATGTAATGGTAGAAACAACTTTAGAAAAGGCTATTGACTGAGGATAAGAAATAGGGAAAACAATCTTTTAAATAAAAATTGTTTGGCTCTACTACGTTTTAGACCGTGGCGCAGCTATTTTCAAAATAGCGTAACACCCTTTACAGTTACGGCCGATAATGCGGACACTATAGCTACTCTACCATGATGGCACAACAATGTATATCAAAGGATCCTAACAGCCCCCCTCACGTGTAGGAGTCTGCACGTGGACTAAAACATGTCAAATGACCATACATGAATAGAAACACGTCTCTAGGGATCGAACACATGACCCCCAGCTTTGATACCAGGTTAGTAACTAGAAACACCAAAAGCTCGAGCGGTAAGAGAATGGCACAAAAATGTATATCAAAAGGTCCTAACACACAATAGGTTACAAGGCCCATTACTAGACCCACTACTAGGCCTGCCTAGCGAAATCAAGCTCATAAGGCTTACATCCATGACCCAAGGGGAACATGGCCTGTGGGCCCATCCAAAAACACCATGTGCAAATGGGCATTGCATAAAGCTAGCACACTGCCTACACAACCCATCGCAAAGCTTCTTCCCACTTATTTTTGTTTTCATTTGGTGAGTTAAGTATAGACACTTTGGATTTTGCTCTTCTCAATTTAAGGCTTAGATTAAGATTTGGTTGAGGTTTCCTTTTGGATGAGAATCAGATAAATGATATCAATTAAACAGCCTGCTCATCTTCTTGGCTGGTTTTGTGAATCATCTCTTTGGAACAGTCCTCACTGGACTTTATGAGTTGGCTTGCAGATCTCATGTTTATAGGCTAATTGTTTATATTTTTGCGTAATCCATTGTATTTGGCTATGTTTTGCTGTTCTTTGGTGCTTTAAAACATGTGTTGTCCAAGTCAATGGAAGCCTCTTATCCAATTGTAGTTCTGACCCACTAGGCAATCTCCATCAAGGAGCCCACATATGATAAGTTCCATATTTCAACTCTGGATATAAAAAATAAAAAGAGTCTACAGATTCTGATAAGGAACAGAACCTCGATGATTATCATTAATAGCATCTCTTTCCAAAACATGAAGGCCCTATTCTGGTGCCCACAAAAGTTGGCATGGCAAAAATCATGGCTTTGACAGTGGTAACTGAATCATCCTTCGGTGAATTTCCCTCACTCCCTCACTCTCAATTCTTCATTTCCCATTTCATCTCTGCTTCATCTCTGTTCCCCCATTTTCTCTGTTAATAACAATACTGGCCAGCTTATTACACATTGTCTTGACACTTCTCGACTTGTAAGTCCCCTTTTTTTAATCTGCTTGCAAGTCTCTCTAGTAAGTTTTGGATCGAGTACATATTTTCTCCCTTTTACTCTTGAATAGTATGTATTTTCTCATTCTTTGGCCATTGTTATTTATCAAATTCTTTTTTTTTTCTTTCGGATGGGTAATGGTTCCCATATTAAGCCTAAAAAGTTAAAATGCCAAAATAAAAAATAATTGACTTTCATAGAGGAGAATTTCTGTGCAATGTCATTTTCTTTTAAATCTAAAACACTAGATTGATAAAGCAATTGAGCAATTACCCTGTTGCTAAAAAGCATGTCTGTTTTTCCAGATCTTGATGCTGCAGAAGCTGCACCAGTAGAGGTCTGCGGAGGACAGGTACGAATCGTTTTCACACTGGCACAAAACACCATTTCATAATATGAAGTTAAAAGGTTTCTGTGAAACAAACAAAAAAACTTCTGTATTAGCACAAACCTCCCTACCTTCCGATAGTGGAGAAAACCTTCATAAGGTTCTGATAAGAATGATCCTCAGGTAAATTTTCAGCAACAATGGTGCGAGACTGCACAAGAAGCAAAATACAGATCAGGATTCTCTTACGCATGCATGGAAGAAAATGGAGAAATACTCAACAAAAAAATGAAAAAGAAAAAGAAAAAAATGAAAATAACCTGCAACTCTTCCATATCTGTATCAGTAAATGGATGCCTCCGTCTAATTTTCTTTCCATCTTCACTGACAGCCTGTAGAAAATAGCAACATCACATGACTAGTCGAGTTGAAAGTGAAAGGAAGGTCATGGCAGAACGTGGGATGCCATAAAATTATCAACTATCAAGAGGACCGAGTAAGCAAAAGGACTCACAAGCTTTGATGAGGTCCGAAGGACACTTGCAAGCAAGGAATGATTGCTGACCATGGCCTTAATTTTCTTAAAAGAAGCAACAACTGATATAGGTACTGTTCAACAAAAAAAAGTACTGTCTGACATTACATCATGAGCAATTACTGATTACTGTTGATTTTACAGGGCAAAGGGTATAAAAACATATCGGTTAATGTTTGATGCCCTAGCCCCCCTGCTAGAGGGCTCCAGTGTCCCTTAGCAGCTGAGCTAGCAGCCAGGACAATCAATGACTCATTAGTTACTATTAACTTCATAAAAAATCTTAACATACTTCATATCTACCAAAATCTCACCTTCCAGTCAAATTTATGCAATTCGTTGCAAACTTAGTGATGCTTCCATTCAAGGGATAGTGAGCATGAGTGGTTGGTTTAAGAGTGAGTAAGGAAATACCAAGAAATTCGCTCACTTGAATGACCATAATGCTGTACGGCATGTACCTTAACATACATATATATATATAGAGAGAGAGAGAGAGAGAAATGCTTCATTACAAGCTTCCCTTATGGTCTTACGGTACAAGCTACCTAGTGGGGCATACTACCGGTTCATCTGAGCGGACCATTCAAACCCACTCATCCTATTTACACAGGTGCCACTAGGTTTTGATAGATCCGATTAGAGTGAACCGTTTGATGAATGGTCGATTTTATTGTTTTATATAAAGCCATTAAACTTGTGGACCACAGATGAATGGGTTAGAGGTGTGAAATTTGATATCTAGGTTGGCCCCACTTGGATCTTTCAATCCCCCCTTGTTTCATGATTTGTCAGGTCTCTAGTGGGCCCCACTAGGTGGCTTGTACCGTATGACCGTAAGGGAAGCTTGTATAGGAGCATTTCTCATATATATATATATATATATATATATAAGGGGGTCTTCATATGCATCCATCCCTCACCATTTTTGGTGAGGGACACCCCTTTTGGGGAAGTTTCAAGTACAAAAGTGAGGAAGTACAAAGGTGTACTTCTTCACTTTTGTACTTGAAACACCCCCAAAAGGGGTGTCCCTCACCAAAAATGGTGAGGGATAGATGCATATGAACATTTCCCTATATATATATATATATAGGGAAATGTTCATATGCATCTATCCCTCACCAAAAATGGTGAGGGATGGATGCATATGAATACCCCTATATATATATATATATATATATATATCCTTTTCTACCAAAGCACTCTTGTAATTTTCACAAATGAGAGATCTATTTAAAACCGCTACTTCACACCTAGAGAGAGACAATTTTAGCAATACTATTTCTTCATCATCTCGAGTGGTTGGATCTAGTTTCATTTTTTACCCCATACTATATGTCAGCAACAACCTTCTATGTACATTTCAATTGCAGTATTTCTGGATAAACTAGTAGGACAAAACAAAAACATCCTCAAAGACCAGTCCATTATGTACAGAGCAATAATATAGTAGTTGGATGAGGACTTTACTTCTCATAAACTAGTTTGTTCTAGAATATCTAGCACCAGAAAGAAGATTTAAAAGTATGCCACCAAATAGATTTTGTAGTTGTACAAATGAATAAAATACTAGTAAACCACATTACAAGAAGTAGGCCAACCAGAAAAAAGTGGTTTTCGTGTGACAGACAAATTTTCA
This sequence comes from Umbellularia californica, assembly GCA_028538565.1. Lineage (NCBI taxonomy): Eukaryota > Viridiplantae > Streptophyta > Magnoliopsida > Laurales > Lauraceae > Umbellularia > Umbellularia californica. Next base: position 46,542,179 of record JAPQWN010000009.1, read on the forward strand.
GCTGAGAATATGGGGCCCCATAGACCAAACAGTACACATAGATGGGTTGTGGATTAAGGGTCAGCATAAAATCAGTCCCCGTGCACATATAGCCATCCAATATAAGGCAATAATATAAATGGTTGGGATGATTTTATAAATCATTATAATGATCAATTTTATCACGTTAGATTAGATGACTGTAAATGTCCAAAAGGTAGACCCTAATACAAATATAACTTGTGAATGTGAGAGGGTCCATGGACCCCAGTAAAAAGATAAGAACCATAGTTGTCAATTTTGGTTCACTTTGGCTGCGAAATAATTTCAGTTCAGAACACTGGTCAAACCAAACTATACATATAAAAAATTCTGTCCTGAATTTCAGTCCATTTCGGTCAATTTTGGCCATTTCATTCCATTTCAGGAAAATTTTTTTTTTTAAGAATAACTAAAGAACAGGGATCTTTCTGCATTTTTTTATGAAATATATGCAAAGCTCTCATCTATAAGCAAACTACAGAACAATTGCAAGCAAGTCATATCATGAGTTGAAATTTTAGAATGTATGTCTAATTTCACATTGTCACACACACATAGCTTAAAAGTTATTCACTTGGCATGTACAAATAACATATTGCATCAATGATTTAATAGAATAAATTAAATGTATATAATTTATATGTTATTTTTTAATTTAATAGAATCAACTAAATGTATATTATTTATATGTTATTTTTAAACTTATATATTCCATATATTTTTCTACACTTATGTATACTTTTTTTTATATACTTTTCCAGAACAAAACTCCGAAATGTATTACTGAAATTCCAAATCAGATAAAACATTTCAGTTTGGAGCCAAACCAAAATGGGTTCCCAAACAAAATTAGCAACTATGATAGGAATCCCAGCTGGATATTCATTTATCTAAAAAGGACAACTGTTGTCTATTTAGATTCTTCTTTATGAGAACCTGAGCAGAGAAACTCTTACCAAAGCCCTCTGGATCCTTATTAATGGACCTCATCAAAAGGTCGGTAGTGGCCAGGTTAATATCACTAAAATAGTATTCCACCTGAAACATTTACAATAAGTCAGCAACTGTAGTCATCGATACAATGAAAACACAGACAATATATATTTGAGATACAAGGATTACAAATATGGTCATCAAATGAATCATGGAAGACAAATAGTACCCTTTAAAGACTAAGCACATGCTTTCATTAAAGTCAACATAAAGAGATCCCCAAGTAAAGATGTCAATGGACCTCCGATCACCCAATTATCCATAGGACCCAACCTGAAAAAACTGGGAATGGACCCTTTTTTTTTTTCTTTAATTTGTTTGATAATCGAGTCAAGTTCTAGGTCCAATAGGGTCCAAACCCAAATTAATGTATATAATATGCAACAATATATGTTAATGACATAGATCATTATATATTATATGAAACATGGATAAATATATTATAATAAAATAAATAAAATACATCATTATATATTATATCAAATACAGATAAATGTATTATAATAACATAACTTTGGCTTGAGTCTGGTACAGATCCAATCAGAGGTCTATCAGAGTCATGTCTGGGCTCCAGTACATTAGACACATATTGGGTTCCAGGCACACTACAATTTTAGAATTTGGGCCCAGAACTGACCCTTTTACATCATTGGTCCCTAGAAGTCAATAGAAATGACAATCAAACTCAAATATAGTAGTAGTGCCTACTGCCTACATTATATATCATTATATATACTTAAGCTGCATGTCAATTGTCAACACTAACATGACCATCACATCGATGACAAATCATTGATTATTCATGAATACTGTCTATATTTTGTCATAGCGGCATAAGAGAAGCAAATGGCATAACAAAAAAAAAAAAAAAAAAAACCCTTGTAATAGAACTTTGATATTGTACCAATATAACATGACCATTTTGTCCTTCTAAAAAACAATGCTTACTTCCAATAAGTCTAAAAGAAGTCCTCAAAGTCCTCTACAATGTGCATGTTTAACCCTTTCACTACCACTGTCTAAACGGTCCAAATCTGTACAAGATTTTGCTCTCAACCAATCAGACCTTTTTAAAATTCAGGTTCTCCCCAGCCCAAAGGTGGCTCTCATCAATAGCATTACCTCCCACACATCACTAAACAAAATTAATTGATTTTTAAACAAAGTAGCAATGTTGTAACTCAATAGACAGATACATTAGCAAGTTGTGGTAACCCAACGATAAAAACCCCTTGAGGGTTACAGATTGTGGCATGTTTTCATTCACACAACAAAGGTACAATAAATAAGTACGTTAAGGCATGCCGGCCGGTCTCGAGAACGATATGCATCAGTTAATACTTGTAAAGATTGATCATGAGTTTTTACGACACTATTCTAAAAGAATATCTCAAAAATTCAAAATATCAGAAAAATGTTAGGCTTTTTTTACCCATGATCTAACTAGGTTTATGGCGTATGGCATTATGCAACATGGGAAGTGCTCCCGAATCTAACAACAAGTGCTGACCAGGCAGAGTTTTCAGCAGCTTTAAATAAGACTTGCAGCAATCGTCCAAAGTAGAAAAAAGGAGGGAAAAGAATGCTTCAGGCCTCATGCCCAGATCTCTCACATAGTGAGACTGAAAGAGTCAATCTCACACAGAAAATCACCATGAAACCCTCACCAGAAAGCTGTAATAGAAAAAAAGTTTAAGATCTCATAATTTTCCCAAAAACCGAATGGCCAACCAGCCTACATGTTTAATGTGATTTCAAATAAAACATATCTTACTGCTAATGCCATCCCTAGATTTAACAATGTTAATCACAGTCATTCACTGATCATAAAGAGTCCTAAATATGAAACATAAAGAAAAGGGAAACCAAATTCTAAACAGTAGGGGATGATTAAAAACCTTAAACCATTTCAGGAACCCCACTAAACCCCATCTCAATCAAGGGTTTGGAAAATTCTAGTTTAAAACAGTCCCCTTTATGGGATTGCTACTGTTTTGCCTTAGGTGAGTCTCAAGTGGAGAATATCTCCATATACACACCATCCTCCCTGGGTTGGAGACGACTCGAACACGATTTCTAAGCAGTTCACCTGTATCAAACACCAGCCACACCCCCAACAAGATTCTACAATTGCTTTCCTTCCAGATATTTGGCATGGAGTGTGGGTGAAAAAATAAGATCTTCCATCCTGGTAGGATTGTGTTGTGGACACTGATGACCTAAATGTCAACACTATCAGAGCATCAGACGTAATATTTGCATCAATCTAACCATTAGAGTCATATTAGCTTGCCAGTGAAAATCCCCAATGACAAAACTATCATGGGCAAGTCATCAAGAACTGTAGCTGGGTTCTTGCTCAACTGATCCAAATGTCATGGTGGTTGATTTCGTTAACTGTCTTCAAATGAAAAGATTTTGCCACTGATTGTTCATGATGATGTTCCCAAAATCTAGCTCCAATGCCCATTCCAAGTCCCAACTTCCAACCCTAGCCTAATTCCCTTTCTTGACTCTCCTTTCAATTCACTAACCATCCCATTTCATATAACAGAACCTCCATAACCATTGGCAACCGTGGCTTACTAATTGTCCCCTAGCATGCAGCCATGGATCTTTTAAACAATCCCAGGCAAACAATGCTATTTTTACAATTAGTTTCAACCATGTAAACTTCTAATCTGGAAAGACTTTTGCTTCAGTTACTAGGTTCTTTAAAACTTCGATTTCTCCACCAAGCTGCTCTCATCACAAGCAATTCCTTCAAAACATCTCCTATTTCTTTCCTTCCAAATCGTCCATATCACCGCTAAAAATGACAGCCGCCACATCACTTTGCCTCTAAGGTCCCTAATTGGGATCTTCCAAGCATGGAAAGGCTCGGGGAGAGAATGAGGAAGGGCCCAGCAGCAATCAAACCCTCCTATTATAGCCATCCAGATCGTCTGAGCTGATTTACAATTGAGCAAGAGATAATCCACGGATTCTTCATCCCTCAAGCACATTGGGCAACCATTCACTATCTGCATCCCTCTCCTCCTCAAAAGATCCATAGTGGGGATCCTCTTCCTAAGAGCAAGCCACCCGAATATAAGTACCCTAGGGGGAGCTTCCATCTTCCAAATACCATACAGCCGCCTCCTTTCCCTAATAGTGTTTAGAATAGTCTTGAAGAAAGAAGACATTGAGAATGATCCATTCTTAGAGGCAATCCACACCCTATCATCTGCTCTGCCGTTTTGAATGGTTAAACTGTTTAGGGAATTAAGAAGATCAATGAACTGAGATTCTTCGTTATCCTTCAGGCTCCTTCTAAAAGTAGGACACCAAACCATCTGGCCTCCAATCGTGCTAATGAGAGAGCTAACCATTGCTCATTTGTTTTGTGCACACTTAAACAGGTCTGGGCATTCAGAACACGACGCTCTCTCACCTATCCACCTATCTTTCCAGAAAAGGATCCTCTCCCTTAATCCAATTTGGTACCTGATATTCTCCAAGAAAAGTTCTTAACCGAGAGGATACCTTTCCAAATAGCAGACGAGTTCCAAGAGGGATCCTGAACATCCCACCCATGCCTTGGTATGTTGTATTTCCTTTCCTACATCCGTCTCCAAAGGCCTTGTGAACCGTCTCCAATCCTACACAGCCATTTGACCAGAAGGGCCTGATTCATCTTCTTTAGCAGTCTAACTCCTAGGCCTCCTTCTTCCAAGGCTTCAGTTACTAGGTTCTAGTCTCCATCACTTTCAAAACACCGTGCATTTACCCATCTCGTGAAAAAAAATCGATATTTCCTCCACCCATCTCCATTAAAAGTACTCTAGTTTTTTCTAAGCTGTTTCTAATTGCCATTGATCATTTGAACAGTAATACAGTAAATGTGCAGGCCTTTTTCAATCATTCCATTAACTGAATCTGAACAAAAGATTCCTTGTGTTTATGAAAGAATTCAAAGTTTTCACATATTTTACCAAAAGGTTGAAAAGAAAATCAATCTAAGAGCACCTAGTGAGCTACTTAACTAAAATATCACACAGAAAAAGAACGTTTAAATAGGCAGATAGCCATCTTCAGAGAGCTGGGACTTCTACATCATCATCCTCAAGTTTACTATCACACAGGGAATACATTTATACAACTAATCAGCAACAGGGTTGAGTCCAAGTGTCCAACTTACTCAAATAAGCTCTCAGTCAGCCAAATATACCTATCACGTGACCATTCCATTTTCAAACCAGTTCTTTGCTAATGAAGAAACCCGAGTCATTATCTAAGCATTTACTACTAGCAAAAGTAGTTGTCTAAAGCTGCAAACTGCGAATCCCTTTATTGCTATCACTACAGATTCAAAAACCTAAAGATGGCGAACTGCAAACCCCTTAACTGCTATCGCAACAGATTCAATAACATGTTAATTATATGAAGCTGAGTGATGAGAAGCAAAGATACAAAATAATACAGAGTACATGTGGATGATATGCACATGATAAGATGGATTTGTGAAGGGCCCAGAACAGTAAAAAAAAAAAAAAAAACTAGGGATGTGGTCTAAGAATATTCAGGCAAGTGCTTAACCCAAACAGCTCCTGCATGAATAGTTAGAGTATTGCAAGCACCCACACAAGGTACAGCAAAAAAGCAAGATACAGGGCAATAGAGATGAACAATGAATCAACTAGATTTTCACTCTAGATCATACAGCGACAGATACCACAAACCATAAATAGCATGAGTGGAGAAATTGAAACCACAAAACAGATCCCAGATAGATGTATGAGGCTTCAATCAAGATAATGATGATGATTCAGTACTATCACTTAATGCATTCCACACAAGCTAGTGCTTCAGATAACAAAAACAAATACAAAGTACTTACATACATACAACAAAGAATTTCTTATGAGGCATCAACTGACAAATCCCACATGGAAGAACAATATCTAAGGACCAATTAGGAACGTCCAAACCAAAAAAGAAAAAACATAATTCAAACCATCAGTAACAAAAACTTCAATAAGACAGAATTCTAACCAAAATTTCCCAAAATATAAACAGATCAAGAAGAAGACACTCGCCTGATTCACGATCTTCTGCGCCACTTCTTCCGAGACGCCGTTCCTCTGCGGCGGTGGCTCCGGATCAGCGGGCACGTGTACCGGCGGCTCTCGCTCTCCGAATCCACACACGTATTGATACGAGCCGTGACTCTGCGGCGGCGGCAGATGGAACGGAGAATTCGGCATCGGGTAGACATGCACCACCGCCACCGGCGGAGGAGGCGTAGGGATGGCCACCTGCGGCGGAGGATGCAGATCGCCGCGGTTGGAAGATCGGGGGACGAATTCCGGTGCCTGCGCGTTGAGCCGGCTGAAGGATACGTTCCGGCCGAGTGACCGATCGGAGGAGATGGTGGGATCGGACGGCGGAGACTGATCGGAGGCGGAGGCGGCAGCGTCGATCCGGTCGTTGACGGGAGAATCTAGGGTTTCTGGCGCCATTTCTTCTTTTTCAGTGCTAGGGTTTAGGAGAGAGGGAAGAAAAGGTGGAGAGAGAGATGAGAAGAGGGACTGTAGTGAAATTCTCTCTGTCGCAGAGGGACTGTGGTGTATTTATAGATGATGATGGAGAGATGCCAACAGGAGAGGAAGAGACGACAAGAAATGAGTCCAGAGTCTAGAGTCCAGGGTCCAGACAGGTACCATGGAGTGTGATTGTGAAATCACAATTTGTGATTTTATCTTTTGGGGGTCACACATAAATTTGGGAATTTGTCACTTGGATGATCATAGATGTGGACCATGTGATCCTCCTGAGTTATAGGAATCATTATTGATTATTGATGTGCTGCATGGTCCTCTTGTATTAATGGTGATTGTTAATTGAAATTCAAGTTTGCTCAAAATAATATAAAATAAAATAAATTCCGGCTCGCCTGAGTTGAAATTTTACTAAAATAAGAATTGGGCACTTGCGAGAATTATAGAATTAATTATTGGGGTGAAAAGTGACAAGGGAAGGAGAGAACCATCTATTTTGAGGGAAAACTATATACGTCCATTCGGCATGGATTATGGGGCCCACCAAGAGAATGTTTGAGATGGAATCTTGGAAAGATTACTTTTATGGCCAAAGGTGATCCAAAAGATTGGCTCTAGCCCTTAATTCAATAGCTTTAGAGCTAAGTGTTGGTTTAATTTTTTTTCCAGTTTCGATCTAAGGATAGTGAAGATAAAATGAGTGTTAAACTGGGTCTGGTCACTGGTGTAAGATCATGTGATGCGTGGTGAAAAGAGTGTGAAAGGGGTTTATTAGTCTAATAGAAGGATAACCCCAAGAGGTTGGCCGAGTGGTTAGGACCACGGTTCTTCTCTCTTTCTAAGTTAGAAGTCCCGGTATCGATCATCGACTTCCCCCCTTTTAGGAACCGAAAGTTGAATCTACTAATGCTACCATTTGGGGGCCACAGGGTTTTACCCGGCTTCTCTTTAGGCTTCAAGAGATTAGCAAAAAAATAAAAAATAAAAAATAAAAAATAAAGTTTAATGCAAAGGACATCAATGGATATAGTCAAGTTTAGTTACAATGGGTAAATAGCAGAATTTGAACGGTTCACATTGTGCAAAGGGGGCCCAAAAGAATAAAAAAATTTATATATATATATATATTTTAACGTAGACTATTTTGTAATTATCTCAAAATATAAAAAAGATCAACGGTTGAGATTTGATCAACTTGACATGTTTGACCTTATGAAAATAATTCACGGTTTAGATCATGATTTTGGGGTCCACATGAACTAGAAAATTTTAAAAAAAAAATGGATTGTTTTTCATCTCGTTTTATATATTATCTGAAATCAATTGTTAATGTTTTTTTTTTTTTTTGCGAATTTCTCATGATCCATAATGAATCTGGTTGTCAAATTCGAACACAGCCATTTTAGGCCTTTTGAAGAGATTAGATGGTTTGGATTTGCAAGTAGGGCCCACAGAATTCCAAATATTATGATCCAACGATCTGAACTTATTTGCAAAGATCTCAAAATCTATGAGGAATCAACGGTTGAGATTTTTTCAAATAGCCATTTTGGAGTTTTAAAACATGATTAGTGGTTTGGATCTTGATTGTGGGACCTAAAAAGTAGGTTTCCAAAGTAAAAGCCTATAACGTGTAATAGGGGTGAATATCGGGTCGGGTTCCAGGTTATCGGACCGGGTCTGACCCGACCCGGTATTTTTTAAGAGCCTTGGACCCGGTCCGGTAACCCTGTTAATGAATACCGGGTTACCGGGTCACCGGGTTCGGGTTCCGGGTAACCCGATAACCCGGTTGGCAGAAAATCAATAAATAAAACATTTTTTTGTATTTGGTTTTTTATTAAATTTTTGTCTTGTAAAATATACTCAAACAGTTAATCCAACTTTCTTCAAATATTATCCATGATATAGGCAGCAGCGGGGGGTGTACACTCACAAAAGGATGCAAAAATAACCATGTGATAAATTGAAGTTAAAAAAAAAAAAATTTATTTATTTGTTATCGGGTGACCCGATAACCCGATAAACAATAAAACAAAGACCCGAAACCCGGACCTGTTAATAGAGGTCCGGGTCGGGTTTGGCCCGGCCCGATAAAAAGGTTATCGGGCTAACCCGATAACCTCCGGGTCGGACCGGGTCACCGGGTCGGACCGGGTTTTCCTACCCGGTGAACACCCCTAACGTGTAACTTACCAACCGTTTTCACTGTAGCACCACGTTTCTCCTCTTCCTCTAATTTCTAACTTCCGATGGGGGCAGGTCTGACGGGAGAAATACTCGCATCTGCGGATTACAACAATCGTTCCTCTTGCAATCAATGCGGAACCAAACATGCAAAATCCATGGACGCGCAGAAAAACACGATAAGTCCTTAGCGTCTTTGCTAAACGTACCCTATAGTTCACATTTTAAAACTCAATGAAACTCTTCAAAACTTGCTTGAATGATACGTTTGATAAGTGATAGAGTTATGCAAGTCAAATGCGTCAAAGCAAGACTTAAGGGCCATTTGTAAACTCTAGTCTAAGTGGCAAACTGATAAGAGCTAATTAGATTAAGGTCTGAAATAAAAGCTCTAATTTCTAAGTTCTAATTTAGAATTAGTGAATCATTTGGTAAAGTTCAAAAAGACAATCTTATTTCTTGGGGTAAGGGGCCCCACCTTTTGAAAATTACAATATAAATACCACCAATTGCATCATTTTGAAAATTTTATAAGGTGGTTTTTTGTCCAAAATATTTGTAAGTTTTGCACAGCCTGCCTCCACTCATTTTAGCTAAAAAAAAGTTCTAAAAAAAGCCCTTCTTAGGTTAATTTTTTCAGAGGCAAGAAAATATAGCGATCACCTTCTCCTCTCCCTCCACTCTCTCTCTTTCTTTTCTCCCAAACTCTACTTGACTGTGAGATACTGAAAGTATTGTTTGCCCACCATAAGGATGGCAGTGAGTTGGGTTTACATGGGGACCCACCCCGCTCGCTCTTATTAGGGGTAGGTTTGGTAGCCGTATGCTTGGTTTTGGGCGGGCTTGTGTTTTGTTACAATACCCGCCCCGCCCCATAGATATAATGTATATTTGTTTCTTATTAAAATTATATATAAAACTCATATGGTTCAAATGGTGTTGTGCATTGTTGGGGTTTTGTCTTATATTCCGGGTTCAAATGGTGTTGTGCATTGTTGGGGTTTTGTCTTATATTCCGGGTTTACCAAATTGGTTCATTTGGTTAGTCAATGACCATGTTCAGAGTTATGAGTCTTTTGGAAGTTGTATCAAGGTTTTATTGGGGGCTAAGAAAAGGTTTTTGAGGGCCACGAAAGTGTAGGTTATATATTAATGTAATATGTAACCCAAAACCTAGTACACACAGTGAAGAACCCAAAGGGAAGTCAATCTTATTTTCCGTAGATGTATGCAAGATTGTCGAACCACATAAACATGCGTGTGATTTTCTCTCTTCTTATGTGGCTTGTATGTTGTTGATTGAAAGCTTTTCATGCTTCCGCACACATGCGCACAACAAGTAAGTTCGACTTGACCCCAACGCACAAGGCAAGTTTGTATCACATACAAGTGATCCGTCATGGGATGGGTGGGGTTTGGATGACATAAACTTAAACGAGACGGACATTCCTAGCCCACAATCACAAAACAACTAAAAACCATTATCCAACACTTATTCAATTTTTCATTTATGAACCTCTTAGTACAAATAAAGGTTTAAATCAAATCAATAAATAGCAGCCTGCTATATGAAAATGCATGCCATTATCATTTTAAATCATTTTATGCACCTGAGATAGGCCAGCCACATTAGTGACAATTGGTAATGGCACATGCCAAATTAGATATATATATATATATATATATATAATGACAACAACCCTAGTTTGCCCCTGTAAGGACATCAAGCTGTTTAACAGATTTTATTTCCTAGTTTTAGATTAAGTTTCAAAATTCAAATGGGAGGGAATAGATCATGCTTCGAAATTCAAATGGGAGGGAACGATGTTGTTACGTCTTCTGCTACACACGCAATGCTTCCAAGCAAGACTTCCTCATATAGCAACTCGAGGCTTGCCATGCTTGAAAAGAAGAAATCCCATCGCCTGCACTATTGCAAAGAACAGAGATACATCAGTCTCTGTTGCAGAACCTGTCGAGTAAGTTTTATAGAAGCCGGAAGTAGAGCAGATCGGTTCAAATGTGTTGGTCGACAATGGAGAATTCAGAACATCAAATGATCAAAGGTGGACCATCGTTGTCAGATCCAGATCAAGAGGAAGGAGAAGGGTTCTCATAATCATGTGTTGCAGAACCTAAAACCAGAAGCAGATATTTGCAAAGGATAAATTTTTTTGAGTTTTGAAAGAAATATAGATAAATTTATTTGAGTTCTTTAAGAAATTTAGATTAATTTATTTGGTTTTTTCCATAAATTTAGATAAATTTATTTGATTTTGGTATGAATTTATCTGAGTTATAGAACAAATTTATCTAAATTATAGACAAATTTATCTAAGTTCTAGAACAAATTGATATGAGTTTTGTACAAGTTTATCTGAATTATAGAACAAATTTATCTGAGTTTTAGACAATTTATCTTAGTTTTTGATAGAATCTCAACTTATTTGTCTTGGAGTAAGCGAATGTTAACAGTTTGTACGAGGAGATGCATCGATTGCTCTAGATTCTGGATTTTCTAGGGTTCGAAATCTAATAAATCACTTTTGCAACCACTAGTCGACGACAAGATTGTTTCTTCGAAGATGATATGAATGCTTGTGGCTCTTAAGGGTTAATCTCCTTTCCTGACTCACTTTCCCCATTCTCCTTGCCCTTGCTGTTCAAAGTCCCTAATTTCTCGCTTCGTTCCTCCATTGGTAAGTTTCCGCGATTTTAGGCTTATCGTTTTTTAATAACGCGGTAAGAGATTAAGAGGGCATTATTGACTTTTCAAGTATATAAAACGGTGGAAGGCACCTTTGGCTCTACGAATATAAATCGTGGACTGTTTGCAATAAAAACCAATTTTGGGGGACCTCAACCAAATGTCCCAAAATTTTATGAGGTTATTTTTGTGCAAGACACTGTGCAGATTTTGCATGGTCTACGGCCAACCACTGCAGCTAAGAAAAAACTCTATAAAAATGCAGTCATGCTTCGCTTTTTCTTTTTTAAAGGCAAAAACTCTAATTTGTAAACAAGATCTAATTTTGAAAAAATACAATTACAAGTTTACCAAATGTTATAATATGAAAATAAGGTATAAATCATAAAATAAAAGTTTATCTATGGAGTTTCAAAATGCCCCTTAGACTCATCTAAGTTACCAGGCTCTGACCAGAGCAAACCCTTTTCAGTGTGTTCTTAAATATGGTTTGCAATTTGATGGGAATGAAACTAGACATGACCTAATCAATCTCATCAAAAGAGTAACATTGTAGGTTGATGCCACATTTCAATACTTTAAACTCCATCAACTACACGAAAATCTTTCTGCTAATTTTATCACTTGTAATTCTATTTTGGTGTGAATGGTAATAGTAAATGATAAAAAAAAAAAAAAAAATTGATATACAAGTACTCTGATTATCCAAACACATTTACAGTTTAACAGATTCAACAGTACTTGATTTAGGGAAATTTACATAAAGTAGAATTTAGGTGTGCAGCTGGGCTAAAATCCACCACTTTGACAACACATGGGAGTTGGGACTCATAAATAATGTTACATGGGCATTGACCTAAAAAGATGGATACAATGGCCAACCATAATCTAATGCCATGTGACGCATGAGATTAGGGTTTAAACCTTGATAATGGAAGGAAAAAAAACTTGTCAATGAGGCAAGTGACATGCCAATCCAATAATAAAAAATAAAACAAAATAAATATAGACACAAAGGGCGTGCATGGAAATACACTGTGTGCATCCCTTTAAATCAATAGTGGGGTCATACCTTTCTCCGCCTTTTGGCTACAATCAATTGGAGGTTCTAATTTTTTTTAAAATTAAATCTCTCATTATTAGAATTTAACATAATTTTACACTAATTGGAGAGGAGAATACTGTTAGATTGATCACATATAAAATATGGATACTATCGTTTTTATGTTGTGCATCAGTAATCTATATATAATTCATGTAATACTAATCTCTACTCTGATTGAAATAAGATTAGCTCATAGCTAAAATATGAAGATGTTACTTCTAGGCTTTAGAAGTTTACTATAAGAAAGTTGAGCTCTACTAGTTGATTTAAATGGCATTACATAGAGAGTCCTTTTATGTGCAGCTAGCACATAGATGTTCCCTTTGCGCACTTTTCATTCTTCAAAGAAGCTATTCAATAGATATATTGTTGTTGTTTTTTTCAAAATCCAAATCCTTAATGATTGTTGTTGCTGTCATTGCTGTGATGGATCATTTGCCTCAGCTGCTTTTTAAGGAGATGCTTACATGCCAACATAATTACTTCAAAGCCAACAATGGAAGATTTACAGCATAACCCACCAGAGTCATTTGTCTTTTGTTCCTAGTATATGGAAATGATGTTTACACATATGTGAAATGTACTACCATGTTTGATTTTTTTTTTTTTTTTTTTGCTATCAGAGGGTTCCAACCCTTTGGGCTGGACTAATCCCTCCGGGCCCAGAGGGAAGCCGGGTAAACTCCCCTGTAAGTATCACCATTTTATACAACAGTCTTTTATTGTATCCAGAACAGAAATCCAAATTTAAAGATTTCCGATTCCTAAGACAAATTTCCAGAGAACAGCATCTTTCACTATTCTAGATGTAGAGAGTGTTTTTTTATTGACCAAGTGAAAAAACAGATGATTGTAGGTCATCTGATCTAAAGTTACAATCATGAATCATTTGATTTAAAGCCATGAAATAAACTATCAATGGGTTATATAGATAAAGGTCCCAATTGTATATCAGTGGATTGGGACACCAAGCACCTACATAGAGTTAGGGGTCCACTGAGAAAGGGGCAAGCGTCTAACCACGGGTAAGACGTGTCAGTTCTAACCTTGTTGTCAAAGGATCGACTCTAGATATATCACCTTCCCTCACACGAAGGTCACGTTTGGCAACCAAATCTTTAGAGAAAAGATTTTCGGTATTCCTAAAATTGTGGTAAATCCGTGTTTGGCAATTGTAAATTTCTGAGGATTTGGACGAATGAAAATATTTATTTGTTAGGATTTTCAAATCTAACCACCCCCTATAAGATTTGAAAATCCTCACTTAAGTGGATTTACATAGCAAACCCTGTTTTTCTCAACTATATATATCGATACACACCAATATCAATGTGAAATCCTTAACTATACAAATCTCCAGTGAAAAATCATTATTCCAGTGGTAATGAAGAATTATTAGATTTATGAATTCATCGTCTGTTACAAAAAAATGCTCGAAGGCACTCTCACCTCATCCAAAGTCCCCATCGCCCACCCAAGGGCTTCTCCCACTGGTGTGGGTTCGATGGGTCCCAGCTCCCTTAACTGGGGTGTTAAAAAAAAAAAGTTAGGGGTCTGCAGTATGTGAGCCCAAGTCCTACTTAGTGAAAAAAATAAAAAAAAACATAAAAACAGATAAGGACACCAAATACCAATATTAAGAGTTAGGGACATGCAGCATGTGAGCTCAAGTCTTTCTCAGTGAAAAGAAATAAATGAAATTTAAAAAAGAAAATAAAAGACAAAATAGAGAAAATGATATTTCAATTTTTTTTTTTTTTTTTTTTTGCTTGAAGATATTTCAATTTCAACCATCTAGTCGATAAAAGTGGAATAAACCTCTATGGCCCACGCTGTCATGAAGAAGATATTATTTTCTACACTGTCAGAGATATGATCCTGTGATATTTTTCAATTTTTCTATATGGATCATGACTCCTGACAGTGATGAGTAGATACAGCAATATCCTCCCAGCATAAGTTTACAGCGCATTGCACTTTCAGATGGAATCCACAAAAGTTAATATGCTCATGCACCATTTCTTTGGCCCCTTTTAGTAATTGGATACAAGTCCTATTTCACAATAGATTATATCTGAATATAAACTTATATGAGTATTATAATAATGATATATATAATAATAAATAAGAAATAATAAGTCCCATTTCTTTGGGCCCGTTTGGTAATTTTACATGTAAAGTAAAGTGTAGTAAAGCATCAAATCAAAAGAGAATAAAATATAATAGGGTTGTAATGATATTTTATTTTTACTTATTTAGTATGGAAATTTTGTGACTTTTTATATAGAAAAGTGGAGCTTTTTTGTCTTTTAGTGGATAAAGGAGGTTGCTTTTTTATATTTTTTTAAAAGATGGAGGAAATTTTGAATTAAAGTGCTATTAATGTAACTCGTTGTCTGAAAAATGGAGGCTTTACTTGACTTTTACTAATTTAGTAAGGTGCCAAACGAGTCAAAGGTTAATCACACTATTGCGTCAAGTAATGTTAATTCAAATTTACACACGCATGTTCAACTTTGTGATGATCCAAACCATTCAGAATATATGCGCCCGTATTTACCTTCATAGGTTCATGATTCTCCACAACAATCAACACCTTGATTGGGCAAATTAAAAGAAAAAAAGAAGTTAATGTAGCTAAATAATATATTAATTGCAGTTTCGTAACAAAATCAAATTTTCAAATGAATGGAGATCATATAACATGAAAAGAAACCATCAATTCAATCCTCCTTTCATGCATCAGTACATTGTCCAAATTTCAGAGCTGTAGAAGTAAGATTGACCACTGAAAACAGCCTAGCTTGTGCGGCCTACCTAAAACCATGATAATCATTTTTGGCGAAGTAAGGAGGATGTTAGGAAGAAGTCTTCCTATGACCTACCTTAGTACAAAAGATGGAACCGTCGCCGTATGTGAGGAAGAATTTTTGATAGCTTCAAAGTTTTCCAAATCTTATTAAATAAGATTGGATTGCTGCCATCATTTAATATGCTTACTCGACAGTCTAAACTCAAAGAGTGTCAAATTTGGATGAGTGACGCCGAAATGTATTTAAGAAGAACCAGAGACAGATCCATGGGACTCAAGCAAGATTTTTATGGTCTGGCAATAGGGTGTATAGAGGCTAGGTCCCAATCTCCTGATCCAAAACTACCCAACCCATAGAGGAAGGAGGAGAGCTGGGAAATTTGGGTATTGGATACAATGAGCAGAGCTTTCTCTGCCCAAACAGTTTGGAGGATTTTAACAAACCACTTATGGATCCCCTCCTCTCACAGAAATATTTCAAGAATAAGGTGTTGGGGGACTTTATTTTGAACTTTGGAGAGTTCAGATTCATCCTTTTGGAAGACATTGGTTAAACAAAGTAGTGTCATATTTTAGAATCAAAGATGGGTAGTAGGCACAGGATCCCTCATACATATCTTCTCTAATATATGGGTCACACGACTTAATCGCGCTTATCCTCTAAAAAGCCCATTGCATATATCAAATCCACACCCAACTCCAATATGGGTCTCAGATCTGACATTAGTAGAAGGAACTAATAGGAAATGAAATGAACCATTAAACCAGCTATGGGATGTAAGCTAAGCATTGTGCTCAGAGTCAAAATTAAGGCCACAAGGCCCATAACCTTGCGGGAGAGGATATTAAGGTGTAGGGGTGATGAAACAGCAGGTTCTTGTTTTATGAAAGCCCTTTATTATTCCTTATCTGAGCCAAACACTGGACTTCATTTTCCATGAAACTCCATCTTGAAGTTAAAATCTTGCCTCAAAACTGATTTTTTTTTCACTTGGAGAGTTCTATGGCTGGCCACCAACCTGAACCTGTCTCCGTAATTTTAATCCAAACATTTCACCCACTTGTGCTTTGTCTGGCCAATCTGATGAAACAATAGACCATTATTTGCTAAATGTTCTGTGACAAAACAATTAAGGACAATTTTTCATAGACGCATAGGCTTATATGATTACATTTTCACTTCCTGTCCTATCTTACTTAAGGCAGTTAAACCAAAAAAAAAAAAACAGTGCATGGCTAACCAGTTTCTAGTTTCAGGTTACAACACAAGAGCCCATTCTGCATTTTGGACCCCTCCTCCTCCACACTGTTTTAAGCTCAACTTTGGTTCTTCTTTCAATCCTTTTACTAAAGTCTGCTGCTTCAGGTGGCATTGTGTTGTGATCTAGGGCCTACGAGAAGAGATCAAGCACGCACAAAAACACAGCGATTTACGTGGTTCTGCTTTTGGTCTACGTCCACGGAGAAGACGGGAGAAATTACTATGCAATCAGAAGAGGTTTTACATTTTAGAAACTCTCTTTATTTATAATATCAGCCCCAAACCCTGTTACACCCAAACCCTACTTCTAATCATAGTACAACTTGGGCAATATAGGACCAGTTAACCAAGACTGATTAACTTCTATTGAGCCATACAAATTAACACATTGTTCAAAATTCAGAAACAGCACACTCAATAGGGGCAATGGCAGAATACTCTCTAGAGGCAGCAGAGTTCTTGCACTCTCTAAAAGAGCAGAAATATGTCAAAATCTGAGGACCCAAATTCTGCAAATTGGATATGATTTTCTATTACTGGTGGAAAACTTATCTTGGAAGTTTATGGTAACATGGAGAAATTTGTTGAACTACTGACACATTTTCAATGGTAGGATGCTGGAACATAGCTTATCCAAATTATACTATCAGCTGTTGCAAGTACTTGGTAGATTTGGACAATGAAAAAAGAATGCAACAACTGATGAAGTCTTTCCAACAACAGACTAATTCACAAACGGAATTCTCAACCAATTCAACAGCTGATGGATATTTAGCCAAGTTTGTTGGATTGATCTGTTCATGCATTGCTCTGTTTGATCTTATACTTTCAGGGAAAAAAATCCCATGACACATGGAAGACCCTTGATGCACGATGGGCCCAACCCAAGCTCGAGCCATTTATACCCAACTTGTCTTGTGTATAAACTATAAACCCATATTGTGGGGGCATGGGGAGACAGGACTAGAACATGAGACACATAACAAACATACAAATCAACCTGAAGATGCCATACGTAGGTTGGGAAAAAGTCTTCCCATCCCTTGATACCTTCAATGTTTGTATCTTAAACCTTGGAGTTGCCGGCAAATGGGACCCATATGGCACTTCTCTCTTTTGTATTCATATATTCTACCTTCTCACGTTCTTGCTTTCTGCCTATTTCCTTCTCTTCCTCTCTTCTTCCTAGGCCTGATCTGAATTGAAAATATGAAAGGCGGGCACCGGAGAATTTTTGGGCCACCGGTAGATGCTCGGAAAGATAGAGATGAGGACCTACTACTCTTCCATGAGATGCGCAGGCGCGAAAAGGAAAGGAGTGTCAATCTCCTTCTGGTCTCTGATGATTTAGAGTCAAATTCTGGTATGTTTTGGTTAAAAAAAAAAATGATAGGACCCATCATTAATCACAAACTCCAACCCAAAAAAAAAAAAAAAAAGATTCATGCATTGTTAATGTATAATATGCTGCTAGTTAACTGTATAATTGTTGGAAATGGAGATGTTTTTGGAGAATTTCATAGATGTTCATCTGTATTTCTTGAATATAATGAATAATCAATCACCTGCCTTTAGTTTTTTACAAATGATCCCCTCTTCTAATTTGATCATCTCTATCAACCTTTATAGGCCAATTTTGACTGTTGATGCATAATCTAGTTTGAATTGAAGTTAGGAATGGTTATTTGTATAACAAAATGATGGAAGATCACTTTCTTTCTTTCGAACGTCGATATCGACTATAGCGTTAAAAAACAAAAATAAAAAGAGAAACTTAAAGTTAGGCCCTTTTCTGTTTGCCCATTTTTATTGGGTCCAAATAAATGAAATGGTCATGTAGGAGGGTTTTTCCCGTTAAAACCTCTATATATGTGGTTAGTCTTAGAACACCTTTATGTTAGTTTCCCGCACTAATTTTAATCTAGCCTATATAACCTATTTTACTTGAGGGTTATTGGCCATTACCTCTCAGTTCCAATCAGGGCTTGAACCTAGCCACTCTACTTGCTTCTCGAGGACTTTGTTAGCGTATCACCCTTGCGCAAGGATTGAATTAATCTTAATTTCCATATATCATTCCAATTTTTTCTGGCAACTCCAAAGAATTTTTTTGTTATATTTGATTCAATGACTGCAATTTTATCTAATATTTTTTAATCCATTTTCCCATTCTCTAACATTTGTATGCTACAGGAAATTATCCTCTGTACAGAATTCCATCTACAAAGAAGGGGGCAGGAAATGAGTTCTTTCCATTCGAAAATGATAAAAACGACTATGATTGGTAAAAAAAAACAAAAAACAAAAAAAACAGATATTTCATCTTTTTTTCATTTATTTTCATTGCTCATGTTAGTTTTTTTTTTTTTATGGAATTTTGCTCTTTTTTTTATATATGATGACAAATGCAGGCTAAAAACACCACCAGCAACTCCTTTATTTCCCTCCCTAGAGATGGAAGCAGCTGGGGCTAATTTTGTTATGCAAAGGGAGATTCCAATTCTCCAGCCCATCAAACATTCCAGGGTCAGTAATTATTTTTGTAAGAAGAAAGGCTTTAGACTTTTTAATGTTCATTTCAGTGTCAATGAGATGAGCAGCGGCCCAGTCAATGTTGGGCCTCTTGGTGAGTGGGCCTGATGGATGAGCACATATGCTTTCTGAATGGCTAACATAATTGACACACTGGAGCACAAGATGGTCTAAGGTAGTGATCATGGCCCACTACCAAACACTTATAAAATTATCAATATTTCAAATTGAAGGGCAAAGATCACACTGACTAATCGCGTCATCAGAACCATCCAATTGTCATGGATTTCAGGCCACATTCCTTGTTCTTGTTGGGCCTTAAGATCAGGGGAAAAAACCAATCAGGATAGGCATCACCAGATTGTTCAAGTGTAAAAACACATGATCTCATTACACATTGGGCAGTGATTTTTAGTGGTTTAAATTTCTATAAGTGAGCCACAGTTATGGATCTTTTTTTCAAAAAAACTGAAGTGAAAAATCTCAACACCAGTTTGCAGGCCACAGCACCTCGGAAGCGCCTAAGCCCATTTTCACACCGAAATCCACCAACCCGAAATCCAGATCCATAACGCCCAATACAAAACCCAGTGTTACAACCAAACCCCCACAAACCAACAAGGCCATTTCAGTCCCCACCCAAAAATCAACTCAACCAACCGCAGACACCAACAAAAAATCAAACTTCCCTTCAATCTCAGCAAAACCCATGAACTCAAACCAGGCCACTTCAAATATTGGACCCGAAACAACCAACCCGAAACACAGGCCTAATGTAACGGACCGGCCCAAAAGCAGGGGCATATCGCCTCTGGTGAGATCAAGAATACCCGCTACAATTCCCGGGTTCTCCAATGAGACTCCGCCAAATCTGAGAACATCAGCACCATCGGATCGTTCTACATCAGCTTCAAGGGGTCGACCCGTGAACCCGATAGCGGGTTCAGATAGGGGGCCCTCTGCTACACGGGTCCGACCCATGAACACAATAGCGGGTTTGGATCGAGCACCCTCTGCTACACGGGTCCGACCCATGAACGCAATAGCGGGTTTGGATCGAGCACCCTCTGCTACCCGGGTCCGACCCGGGAACCCAACATCTGTTTTGGATCGGGCTTCATCTGCTACACGGGTCCGACCCGGGCCTCAGACGACGGAAATGAAGCAGGAAGGTGGGAAGGCGGGGAGGCAGTCGTGCTCGCCGGGCGTGGCGAGGGGGAGGAGACCCGAATTGAGGGAGGGGAAGTTGGAGGGTGGAAATGGGTTTGTGTTGGGGAGTCGAATGGTGGAGAAGGTGATGAATGCTAGGAAATCGGGTAGGGGAGAGGAGCAAGATCCGAGGCCCAAGTCTCGGGTTTCGGGTGTTGATGGATCGGGTTTTGGGAGATTGATGTCCAAGAGCTCGTTGGACATGGCCCTTAAACATATGGTAAGATTTTACATGCTTACTTTCCTTGTTTCTTATATTTTTTTTCCATTACAAAAGTTATGCTTAGTGATGTAAAGGGTCCAATACAAATCAGGTATTATAACCATGGACCAGAACCAAACCCAAGATAAAATAGGGTCCTAATGTTGGACCCATACATTATCTTTTCAATTCGGGTCCTTTGTATTCTGATATCACTTATTACGGGAACGTTTCCAGCCACCTGATTTAAAGCTCATATGATTGGATCATTTGGACCATCAATTCATCATCTTAGATTGGGTTCACTGATCAAAATGTTACTTTATGGCTAACATTTTGGTAAGTAACCATTTCACTTTACCCGGATCCCTGCTTTAAATTTAAATGGCCATGAAACTCATCAGCTTGTCACTAATATAGTGACAACTTGGAGTTTCTATCGTCCCTCGTCTATAGCTCAGCTGGTTCCGTAGGGATGTAAATGGGTCCCCGTTCTCCGATTACCTGAAGGTTCCGACCTTTTTAAAATCGGGTTTGGGTCCTTATTTAGGCCCCAATAAGTAAATGTGTCTGTGTATGGGTCCTTTCCTTTTGAACCGTGACCTAAATGGGTTTGCGTCCGGTTCCACCTTGGTTTCGATTCATGGACCCTGGACCCAACATGTTACCTCGATTTTTGAGAATCTCTCCTAAAAAATTAGGTTTTTTTTTCATATGATTCTCTAACTGGAGCCAGGGCCATCCCATATGCGGTTCTAGTTCCATCTTCTCATTAACAGTTCCGCTTCAGTTCCAGAACCAAGAAATCTATTCGGAAACGCTCCGGTTCCACCTTCTCATTAACGGTTCGGGTTCCAGGTTGGCTATGGACCTGGACCGAAACCAACCCATTTACATCCCTATAGTTAGGGCCATGGGCATGTGACTATGTGAGCAGAGTGCATGAGTTCTAATTTCAAATAAATTAAAAATAAATTGCATTTTTAATTGTCTGCAAGAAATGTTTATATTGGTAAAAATGATGCAACTTTTGCTCATCAAATTCACTGCAAAAGACATGGTTCCAAGTTCCAACCATCTTACTGTTGTTAGACTTCTCTTCAGGAAATAAAAAGAAATCCAAGTAACTTTCGTCACTACAACACCATTCTATCTGGGAGGAATTCTTCTTCCACAACCACAAGTTGCAATTCAAGCTTGAGTTCGAGCCCAAGAACAAGTATCCGCGAGGATGAAGAAGTTGAAGATGATGGAGGAGTGAAATAAAACTTCTGTTCTGCTGTATTTATTCTTGTCATTTGTCTGAACCTTTCTTCCCCAATCTCAATGCTGATAGTGATAATTAAGAGTACAATTTTGGGTAAATACTTGGCCTGCCTGATGAATAGGTTGGGTTTGAGTAGGGATGTAAATGGACCTCCCAAGACTTGTTTTCATGGACCCAATTTGAAAGTTTGGGTTTCGGGCTCTCTCATTTGACCAATTGATAAACGGGTCCGGGTCAAGGTCCAATGGGGTTCATGCCCAATGGGATATGTATAATAATATTATACAATATATGTACTAATAAATAACCTATTAGTAATGCTATGTATGAAAGTCATCCTCAAAAGAGCTATCAGCTGATCAAGTGTAGATGTGACATCTTTGCAAACTTGAGGCCTTGGGTTTGACCTTTTGTAGGAGAAGAATTCAGATCTCTACCAGTAACACCTCTACTACTTCAGGAGAAGATGCATCACATGTATTGGCCCCACAAATAGAAGTGTGACTTGTTGATTAGTACATATAACCTAAGACCATAGAATGAATGTTAAGAATTGAAATCCCTCCTTTCACCTATGAACTGTTCATATTCATCATTTTGAATCACACAGCTATTACTCATCAGTTCCACTTTTTTCTCCAATGTTGGATTCAATGGATATTGCTGCACATGTGATCTAAGGATCATCAAATGAATGCTTAAAATTGCTTCCTTTACCTATGGACTGCCCTTTTCATTGCTCCAAATCAAACACTCATGACTTCCACATTTTCCTCTAATTGGAGGAGGGAGTCATTTGCCTTTTTTTTTTGTTATCTCCGAAGCAATTGTCTTCAATGTGACTAGCAAAATATGCTCGTGCTTATCATGGACAATATAGTTCATGGTTTAAAAAATTATAGAAGATTAAAATAATATTACTTTTTTAATGAATTATATTGAGAACGAAAAATAAAATTGAAAGGTCTCAAACGCTGTATTAAATTAACTGTTGTCATAACATATTCAAGCAACCAATCAAAATATTTTTCATCCTGTAAAGGGCAGACCAACTAAGAGTAAAGGTCATTGAACAGCCCAACATGTTGCATTGCCATTATAATGCAGAGTATCTACCATTATAAGATTCTTTTGTATTCAAGCTTGCAGAAGTTTTATAGGAGTGAACAACTTTTCCTCCGTTTAAAAGGGACGAAAACTTGCAAAATGATATCAGCTAACCGAAAATACCAGTTTTTCTCCCTTCAGAGTAGATGAAAAGATGCAAAATAACTATATTGCCAATATGCATATGGCATCTTAAAAATACTACTTCAGAAGGAGGAAAAGCTGCAAAATAAGTATACCTCCACTTTCCTCGCTTCATAGTGGAGGAAAACTTGCAAAATAAGTATACAACAATATACCAGCCGAAAAGACCACTTTTCCTCCCTTTAGAGTGGAGGAAAAGTTGCAAACCGACTTTTCCTCCCTTCAGAGTGGATGAGAAGTTGCAAGACCAAGAATACCGCCAAGCATACTTCTGTATTTCACAGGAACCCAATAGAAGTTTAAAATAATAATACTTTTTGAATAAATTATATTGAGAATGAAAAATAAAATCGAAAGGTCTGAAACGCCAAATAAATTAAATGTCGTAATAGTATATTCAAACAACCAATTAAAATAATTTCCATCCTATAATGGGTAGACCAACAAAGAGTAAAGGTCATTAAATAACCCAACACGTTTCATTGCTATTTTAACGCATAGTATATATATATACCAGTATAAGATTCTAGTGTATTCAAGCTTCCATAAGTTTTATAAGAGTAGACAACTTTTCCTCCATTTAAAATGGAAAAAAATATACAAAATGATGTTAGAAACCCCAAAAATACCACTTTTCCTCCCTTCAGAGTGGAGGAAAAGCTGTAAAATAAGTATATCTCCACTTTTCCTCCCTTCATAGTGGAGGAAAAGTTGCAAAACAAATATACCCTTAATATGCCACCCGAAAAGGAGGAAAAGACGACTCTCTCCCTTCAAGAGGGAAGAAAGTAAATGTAGACCAACTAAGAGTAAAGGTAATTAAATAACCCAACATATTGCGTTGCCATTATAATGCATAGTATCTGCCATTATAAGATTCTTCTGAAAGAATTATCTTAGTCTCCAAACTTGTTATTTTCATTTTCCAGTTAATAATAAATCAACCACAAAAGGATCTGCAAGCCTATAGAATGCATTAGTCTCAAGTTTCATCTCAAAATCATATTTTTTTGCTACGAATCAACGTTTTCAAGCATTAACTAAATGGTTATCACCGGAGAGACAAAAAACATATCATGTCAACTCTATCAACATGGACAATATATAAATGTAGTAGATTATTGTGTAACTCTTTACTTGGCATTAACTAAATAGAAGGACTAAAAGCATACTGTAAAGCTCAGAATCCAACCCACATGGCAATGTAGTAAGACCGAAACAAAATGGGCTGTTAATTTGCTTCTTACAAGGACTAAAAGCATACTGTGAAGATCAAAATCCAACTAGCATGGTCCTGCAATTAGAATGAAACAAAATGGGCTATCATTATGCTTCTTATTATGAAGGTGGACCACCTCCAGGTAATAAGCTATTGATCTGATATCCCCATAAAAGAATGGACCAAATTCCCAAATTATCATAACCATCTGATGATAAGCAAATACAACCAACTTCTTTTAAGTGATTCCCAATTCAGGTCATTGTAAGTTGGAACAATCCAATGAGATTAGAGTTAAAGGGTATATCTCATCCAACATATGTAGTTGGCTTATATATAATTGGTATAAAATCTGGGCCAAAGCCGGTCATTAGAGTTCAATTCCATCAAAATGGAGCTGGCTTGGCTCTACATATTAAAGTCCAAATGAGTCCAAATTTTAAAAATAAAAATGAAAATGAAACTCAACAACTATGACATGTGATCAAATTTCAAAGAATGGCAATAGTGGTGGAATTTTCTATTTCAACAAAAAGAAATCACTGCCTGCTGTAAATCATAGATCCTTAAATTCATCAAATAATTAACAAAACATTTTACCACCTCTTAATTTGGATGGTTTCTTAGAACTGAAGGAAACAAAATAAATAAGACAATGTTGAAAGGTATTAGGATCACTTAGGTGCAATAAATCTAAATGGATATTGAAATTATTTTGTTACGTTTCATAATAATATAAAAGCAGTTGTATCAAGTGAGGAGGATTCATTTCTTGCCACACCCCCAATGTCCCTGACACCAACTTCAACATCAACAAACAGCATCCCAAAAATTGGAAATCCCCCTTGGTATGAACAAGGTATATTAAATCACCATTTTGGAACAATCAGCTCTGTTCAATATCCTATTTCTTTTTGTCAAATTACACAAAGCCGTAATGGCATAAAGCCTTCTCTCATTAGTCAAATGTGCAATCTAAAGCCTCATTAACCAAATGAAAACAATACCATTACAGGTTTAAATCACTGCTGTAGGGAATCACATCCTGCAAAATACTTAGATAAATGTCAAATGGACATGTTCAACACTCCAGTATTTGTTGGGTACATCAAGGAATTGACTTCATTGAAAAGAAAAAAAAAAAAAAAAAAAAAAAACATATACACACTTTGCCAACTGGGAGGACAGGATGCTGGTTAGGCATCTCACATTAGAGAAGCAGATCTTGAGATCAAAGAAAGGAAGAAAAAGAACATACCGACAGCACCAATAGGAAGCTGTTTCAGTTGAAATTTAGGGACACCTTTCTTTTTCTTCCTCTTCGTTATGCAATAAATGAATGAATACATAACACAATTACAAATGCAGGTACATGACCATGTGCTTATAAAAAGTTTTACATGGTCGTTATGAGTTCCAGTGGACACTGTATTCCTCGATTGTTTCTTTGGCTTCCAAATTTTCCATAGGTGGATCATGGATGAACAAAGTGGAAACTGGAATCTTCAGCTCCTTATTGGAAGATAAAACACAGTTTCATTGTTAGAAGGAACCAATAAAGGATTTTCATTCACCCAGCTATGGCAATCTATCTACTGCACTCAGAAGTGAAAATGGCTGCAGCATTATTATTTAGTTTTCAAGTAGTTGCAATGCTGCCATATATTCCAATGGATGTAAGTAAATGTCAGATGCTCTCCACTTTCAAGTTGCAATGCTTCCATCTCTTCCAAGGAATGTAAGTACATGTCAGATACTCTCCCATTATTATGGAGTTGATTGAAACCCGCGACGAAGATTAAAAAAGCTACATCAACAATTAAGGGTCTGATTTCCCAGCTCCGGACATAAAGGAAGATAGAAAGCCAGACGCTTGCACCGGTAGCATATCGCCGAAAGTTGACATGGGAGCAGCAGATTTGCCTTTGAATCTGCCAACCTGTTCATAATTGTATGCAAACCTTTTTAAATTTCTAAAGGCATGGTGCTAAGGTGTTGAAAGCAATTAAACAGCACATTCAGAAAGAACCTGTTTGTTTCATGCAATTGAATTCCTAGGAATTCTAAGACTCTGTATTTATGTAAGTGGCTAAACATCGACACAGGTGAATTTCAAGAATGACCATAAAAAAAAAAACTCCTTTAATGGAAATTGAATCGAGGGAAGGTGGAAGAAGAATACCCAGCCATCACCCTAGTAATTCAAAATTTAAAAATACAAGCTCCCTAGTCCCATCTACATCAACTCATATCATCCCCCCCCCCCCCCCCCCCCCACCCCAAAACCCCCCCCAAAAAAAAAAAAACTTGCAACCTCTTTAATAATCCTTTGGTGAAGCTCATTTGGCCAAGGTATGTAATGAACCAAACAGCCCCAAAATAACAGTCTAAATTCAAGCCCCATAATCATTATTGGTACAAAAGCCCCAGATCAGAGCCATGGTGGTACCAATCACTAAAGCACGAGACATTAGATTTTCATTTTTCTTAAATGCAATCGACCGTCACTTAAAACAAATTTTCTGGCTTTGCCTCTTCTACCAAGCAAAGTATAATCCCATCTTCTGTCAACTGATACATGTTAGTAACCAAGAACACTAAAAGCTCGAGCTGTTAGTGAACAACAGATTAATGTATACTGACAGCCCCCTTCACATGTTGGCCTCTTCACATGGACAGAAACGTGCCAAATGACCATACGTGAAAGAAACAATGTATATCAAAGGGTGACCTGTTAGTGAATGACCCCGGCTATGATGTCATGTTAGTAACCAGAAATTAGGAACAGAATTGATAGGTCATACATGAAAGAAACACGTCCCTAGAGATTCAAACACATGACCCCGGCTATGATGTCATGTTAGTAACCAGAAAGGCCAAAAGCTTGAGCTATTAGTGAATGACAAAACAATATATATTAAAGGGTCCTGACAAGATATGGGAATCCATCTTCTTGTCTAATGTTTACCAGTTCCTTGTATGACCTATCAATTCTTTTCCTAATTTCTGGTATTTTTGTTCTTCTATTCTTTCCCTTTCTAGTGCAAAATTAGGAAAGCCATAGTGAGAAACCAAATCAAATAGAGGAACAAGATTCCATGATTTTTGGAAAGGACAATTGTCTACTCTCCATATTTTGAAGTTTCCAGGCAATAGAGATAAGAAACAACAACAGTTGTCAGGAAACCCCAACAAGTTTGTATACAGCATATAAGGCAGTAGGCAACCACAATGTCACATTCAACAAATATGTTTCACTACAACCAAAAAAGCAAGGGATTAAAAACTAAAAATAAAAAGAAAATTACAGGACCATAAGCTATTTGGACTTACCAAATACCTGCGTCATGAAGGACTTAAACAGGGGCGCCGCCGCTGGAAAACTTGTAGTATCATCAAACTCAAGTTCTGGGGAGAGTTCATCAACAGAATAGGCTTTCCAAGAGCTTCTAGAAGATAAATTTACTAGAGGCTGATGAAAAAGTCGTCGGAGGTGGTCCTCTTAAAGATAGTACTGGAGCACTGATAATAGGTAAAAGAGTATGACAACCAGAACATGAATAGATATCTCTGTGGCAAAAGTCATGTGCATTTCCATATATCTTAAAATATTCAAATATTTTAGTAACAAAGTCATTAGTTCCAGAAAAATCTTGAGCTTACGCTGTCAAATCTGTCAGAACAAAAACACAGATCTTGATGAATGGAATATCATGATCTTGGCTCAGCATATCCAATGAAAGAATCTAAAACTTACACCAAGGCAACGAAAGTTCATTGAATGAAATTATTTGTTTGTTTCTCTTTTTAACTGTAAACTGAATGTTTTTTTATTTAAAAATTATCAACTTTATGTGATTCACAGATAACTTCAGAACAAACTAGTAAACTCAGCATGGTTCTCACTTGGCAAGTCCCTCAGCACTGAGTCGACACAGGTCACAAAAAAGTAAAGTGGGTTCTATACAGAAACAATACATATTGCTTCAAAGAAATGCTGGTAGATATCTAACCTGATTGGAAGGTATTTGAACCGAGGAACTAGAGAACATCTCAAAACATTCGACTCAGTATTGCTAGGCAACTTCTGAACAGTGTCCATGTACATCCGATTGAGTTGTACCAAGAACCCATAGAGGACAGCATAGCGCTGGTATGACTGCTTCTCATTCTCCCACAGGTATGGTTCATACCTGTTCATATAAGAAATAAATTCAACACAATGAAAACAAAAACAACTTCACTTGTGCGAGACTACAAAGTACAAACTTGTAAGTGCCTAAAAATTACGGACTTGGTTTAGATGATAATGAAGCTTTTGATGGTGTTGTTTAGCTGGTTTGAGTGTACTGGAAGTCCTGAACCTGAAAGGGAGAAGAGGAGCAAAGGTCAGAGCCCCTAGCTGTCGTCAGCCGAAGGCACTCCAATGCCTGAGTTAGTGCTATCACTGAACAAAGGATGAAGTCAATGGAGAAGAAGAGGTTCAGGCAATGAGAGAAGAGTCCTCTGTATTGTGTAGTGCGTACCTGTTCATGGATCTTACCATGCATAGATATAGACGGGTGTGGAAGGATCCTGAGTGGAAGCAGGTGAGAGAGCTTGTCTCATCAGCCCATACCTAGGATCCTCATTGGGGATAGGTGAAGGTACTGTCCCATCGGATCTCTCCTCAATCCCACACATAAATGCAAACGTAATCGGCTAATAGAGATGAGCCCTTATCGATAGCCTGCGGCCACCCTATCTGCCAGTACGTTCTACAACATAGCCGTCCCATCACATAATGGGGATTAGACGCTCAGCGATCACCTCTTTCAACTGGACCGAACTGGAGAAGCTGCTGAGGTCGGGTGAATGCGAGGTCGGGCACTACTGCCGAGACACTCGGGCCGAGCCCAGAGGAGCGTGGTTGGTACCCTTACCGAGACGAGCTTCTAGCTCGGTACCAGCTGGCACAATTGCCGGGCTGGATAAAACGAGATTTGAGGCGATCCTGATTGGTACTTTTACCTAACTCAGGAGTCACCTCGGTATCAGGAAAACACCCCACACAAAACTGATTCAAGATTACCCAGCCCCCCTAAAAATGAGATTCAAGTTTTAGAGCTCTAGGCTGCAGCCATATTTCTCCTTTATATGGTTCAAACAATTAAAAGAGAATTGCAATTGCTTAGATTGTTTGTAACCTATAGTGAACGAAATAAACATAAAAGAAGCAATCTAAATGTGAAGGGGATCTATACAGAAACCCAATTGAAAACCAAAACAAATTTACTAGTACAGTTGACAAACTGGGTTCAAGGTCAGTCACTCTTTTATTGATAATGGATTCAAGTTGCAGAGCACTAGGTTCAAGTTTTTGGGGAGAGTTCCTCAGTAGAATACAGAAAATTGAAATTGTTTAGATTGTTGGTAGTTGTACACAGTAATGAGAGAGAAATAATGTTGATGGAAGAAACAATGTAAATGTTGATGGAAGAGCAATACAAAATCCCAGGGGGTTCTAGAACAGTGTTGTCATTACTGATGATAGAGGGAAGCACCAAGATTGGTTATTTCTGGTTCCCTCAGAGTTGATCACTCAAAATAGAGTGGAAATTCTACCATCTTGAAAGGTCTTTGACTCTTCTCCAATAACTTTTTCAGACTGATTATATTTGGAAATTCCAAGTTGCCATTTTCATGGCTTCCAGAAGGGGAAGGAACCTAGGAGATTCTCCTTTGTCTTGAGATTTATGCATTGTCTTCTGCTTCACTTTAGATATTATCTTCCACATTCAACATTAAAGTTCCCACCTTGTTGGGCAATACAATTGTGTGATTACTTAATGGATAGAGGGTATTTTTATTTTCCATAACTCTCATCATTGTTTTTTTACTGAGAAAATGGGACAAGGACTAAGAATAAACGAAGACTGGTAAAAGAACGTGACTCATACTTGACCCGAAACAGGTGTGATGAACATGGGAGTACGCGTGGCACACCTCGTGAATTACCTTTGGCCAGGTAATTTCGGGACCGGGATGTGACAGCTCACGTGGCCCAATCTATGGGATCCAGCCTCTGAGAAAGACTACGTATTAATCCCATGACAAGCTCTTCATGAGCAGCAGAACTGAGATGGATTCGGTCCAGTTTTCGTCTCTGAGTAGGCTTTGATGACAAGTTTTTAGTTGTCTCTTTCAAACTCAAATCTGTTCCACTGAAGGATGAATCTTTTCCCCCAGATAGAATGTCAACAGTGAACCGTAAGCCTAGCAGAACTTGCAGAACACCCTTTTCTGATACCTGAGGCACACGATCCTCCAATGAAGATATGAAGTCACCATATATACCCAACACCTACAAAATCACGTGAAAGTCAATGAATGTCATAGAATATAGAATGATTAAGTGATCTCAGGTCACCAGAAAAATCATTGTTGTCCATGCTCATTTGCTGAAGGTGCCGCAACTGGAATGCTAGAATATAACAGAAATAAACCCAAAGTATCAAACAAGAAAACCTATAACTAAAATATTGTCACTCCCAACAACAACAACAACAAAAAAAGAGGAAAAGATAACACCAACTGTCCAGAGGTAAGTTTCATTTTAGATTCAATCATTTGACAACTGTCCAGAGGAAAGTTTCATTTTAGATTCAATCATTTGAGAGAGAGAGAGAGAGAGAGAGAGAGAGAGAGAGTATAGAAAACATATGTAAGAAATTACTGTTTGTACTCCTAAAATAACAAAAATGGTACTAGAGCTGAGTTGAAATCAATGTTACCACATTCTTCGCTAACTTTGCCATTGTGTAGAAAAAGCATGCCCAAATGAAGACATGAGAAGGCAAGGGCATGTGAACGTGCAAGTGGTGGCACCATCCTCATCAATATTTATGCTAGTTTGCAGGCAACATGTTCAAGTACTTTAGTATCACACTAGAAAAGCCTTGAGCATACAGTACCAAAAGCCTTGAGCATATGGTCCAAAATTGTTGATGTATGTTGTCTGGCCATGTATACTTGTGTGTTTGCATATTTTCAATCTATGCATAAATCATCCTGGGGGTTGCCAGTACTAGTATGGACTCCAATATATAACAATCATGAGAGAAAAAAAAAATGATATGATGTCAAAAATCCAAAATCATTTGGAAGTGTTAATTAGTGATTTCAAACTTAAATTACTGGGATCAATGTTTTATAAAGGTTTTAAAGTACTTACTGGACTACAGACCAACCCAAATTTTGCTAACACAACAAATCTATATCCTTTCAGATTCAAAATCAATAAAGACTACAGGTCTCACAAGTAGAAAACACCTTGTCATAGAAAGCCTCAATTAGATGACTGCGAGATTCATGAGTTACCTTAACATAAAGGGCCTCTTTGGTTGCAGGTTTGAGCAGAGCCAGCAACATGTGACAGAGTCAGGGATGGGGCAGATACAAGAAGAGTCATTTTAACATAACAAGGTAGAAGGGTATTCATGATGATCCTTAAATCTACACCCAAAACAATGTTTTAAGTACTGTGGTGTGAGGCATGGCGTTAGAATTGCCCAAAGCATAAGGTGTAAGCCCAAGTGAGTGGGGTATAAGCCTCACGAGCTCACCATCCTTTAATAAATAAATGATCACCAAAAATATAGAATATATTAATACGACATTCTAATAAAATACAGAATAAAACTTTTACACAACCCAAACATGAATTCTGAGAAAACAACATTATGTAATAGATCAGAATGGAGAGTAGAACTCTTGTAGCCAAATTGTCACAAGATTTTGATGATGATGATTAATATATAAAAAATAGTTGATGTTTGGTTCTTTTAAGCCTTACACTAATTCATATAAATCCTTGTTACAACAATAAAAAGTTAAAAAACAAATTCAAAAGAAAAGGAGTTACCAACTGCCTCTCATCCTTTTAGAAACAAACAAAAATGAGTAAATGAAGTGTATGCAACCATCACAGTCCCCCCACGCCCCCACACCTGTATCTTGATTACTGAATTTCTGGTAAGATTGCTGACCTTGATAGGCCTCTGCTTTCAGCCGGTAGAGTTATTGTTTTATCGATTGTGGTGTTTTCCTTTTTGTGGGTGGGAGTGTGTAAGCTGATTGAGTTTCATGATCATCCACATATACACACCCCGCAATATGGAGTACGATTAAAGTGAACACTCAACCAGGGCATATGCCTTAAACACTGAGAATATGGCCCAATTGCAAAGCCACACCTGAGATTTGAGCCTATAGCGTTTTGACACACCTTGCCCAAAGGTGTAAGCACTAGAAGCTTAATAAGAATCACTTAACCAAATAGGTGTCAAAGAACAATGCAATATGCATCACACAAATAAAAAATATATGGATGAGGAAGCAATGGTCCAACAACATAATCTTGTTGACACATCTGATAAAGTGGAAGGGTGGCAAAGTTTTTGGGATCCTTCAGTCCCACCAAGAGTTTGGTTTTCTGCCGGGTAGCGAGGAGCCACAAAATTCTGACAATAAACAAGTTGAGAATAAGGAAACATTTTATACTCAATGGGTGTCCTATGTGCTTAAGAGATGAGGAAACTGTTCATCATTTGGTGATTCATGTCAATTTGCTCACAAAGTTTGGATATAGAAGTTATTAATGTGTTTGAAATGAACTGGGTCATGCCAAGGGCAGTTGAAGATATTTTTCTACAGTGGCATCACAGGTGCAAGTTCATTCGTGGCAAGATCTTGAGGAAGTTGTCATATGCAGTCCTACGAAAGCTCTGGTTGGAAAGGAATAACATTTTTTTAGAAATAAGAGCAAAACAGTAGAGGAGGTTGTGGAGTCCATTGTCGGGACAGTCTCGAAGTGGGTCTGCAGGAAAAAGGAGTTCGAAGGAGTCTCCTAAGATGACCTGAACAGATCATGAACAGCAAGTTTCGAAGGGGGCTGGTATGCAAAACCTGTGCATAGAATAACATGGACGTGCCCCAATCTGCAATCCTAAAGCTGAATTTTGATGGTAGCTATTTATAAACCATTTGAAGAGGAGGAATCGGAGATGTCATCAGGTATTGCACTGGCCATGTATTAAAACAAGTTGAAAAACATCTGTTCAACGTTAAAGTTCTACCGATAGATATGTTTTGTCATCTTTTTTGAAAGAAACACTTCCATTGTAATGTTTTAGAAGATGTAGGTTGCTTCAAAATCTCTCCCTGAATACACCTACATCTATCACAAGTCCGCCATATCCATTTTAATTAAACAAATTTGTATTGGCTGTAGTTCATAATTGTCAATAGACTGTTGCTAAAAGATCATTGTTTTCATAGGCAATCAATGAATTAATTATATAAATTTATCAAATGCAAACACTTGCTTTAAAGAGCAATTATCATACGTAGAAGGTTACATTGGAATTTCCATGCATCTCCGAGAATCTACATGCAATGAGACTGAGGCCCACTTCTTGTCAAGTAGACCTTTGGTTCCTCTCCCTCTGAATGGCGTTCACCACTGACATGATTTCATCAGCTGCACAGGGAATGGGAGTTGTCACATGACAAACACAGTTCAATCAGTGATGATTTCATGCCAATTGAAATTTGAGAGGGCAGTTCTGATAAAACTGTCTACCTTGAAAGGAAATGAGCCCAGAATACGTCATTTTGAATAGATGGTAAATAGTACATCGCAAACAGCTATAAATAATCATCTTTTTTCTACTTGTGTATGTCTGCAATGAGAGGATTCTGTGTTCTGTGGATTTGCTTCAGTGACAGAGAGCAACCCCACCCACCCACCCACCCATTAACCCACCCTCTATCTATCAAGGGAAATTATTTTGTTTTCTCCATTCTCCACAGGGGGAATTTTCACAACGAACGACAGAAAAGAGAGCCACATAGATAATCAAAGTGATTTTCCTCTCTTGTGGAACCTTCACTTTACATAAAACATGATAAACTTTGTATTTCGTGCTTCTCTACAAGGGAAAACAAACTCAGACTTGATACCCGACTCGGTCAGGGCTGCATCCGAGTCGACTCGATCGAGTCCCAATTTAAAATAAAAATAGTTGGCCGAGTATGACTCGGCCGAGCACGTCAGGCCGAGTCTCACCCGAGTCCCATAGGACCCGACTCATTTAGGGCCAAGTTTTTAACCATGCTTCTCTATAGTCATATTTCCTGGATCTCTAGTTTTATGGGAATCATGCCTTCAGCTTAAGATCAAACCAATGATTTGCTTCTCCTGCTTTATGCAACCAAAGGTAAAGTTCACTTCAATTATATGGCCATGTATCTGTAAAAGATTTACCATCTAATTTCTTGAAAATAATTTTTTTAAGTGATTAAAAAAAAAAAGAGAAACCTATGCTGTGCGAAAAAGGCATCATAATGCCCCCGGCTCTTTCTCAGCTTGTTAGGTACATCGTGTAGTTTGTGTCGGTGCGTGAGTTCGAGGATCTTGTAAAGAAATGGGCAAAGAAAAGGCAACTCAACATAGATATATAATACATGTCATGCTGGTAAAAAAGAATTGAAAACTGTAATCGTATATCACAAAATTAAAGAACTAAGTAACTTAGGTTTAGAAAAATAAAGAGGAAATAGAAAAAAAGGTAAATGCTATTTAAGATGACAAATTCAACTATAGAAAATATGAACAAAATCACAGCCTTATTGGCACAGACAATGTGAAGAATGATATTAGAACAGGGATTTTATACCATGTCTAAGAGATTCCATACAAAATTTTGTAGTACAACCTTGTCGAGCACATGACCTCCAATTCTATGAATTTCTTGGCATGCTTGGAAAAGAGATGAGGTAATGTAGAGTGAAGGTATGGAAGGAAGAGCAATCTTAATCTCCAAAGGGCCCTCATTAGATTGCTCTTGTTTGACAACAGTTTCTTCCCAGCCCTGCAAAAGGTTCCCAATGCTAGCTACAATTAAATGCATTGAAAGTGAAAAATACAATTTAAATGTAAAAAAGGAACAAAAAAGAGCAAAATTGGAAGTAGGCACTGCCAAATGGATTAATTTGGTACTAAAGTTTGAAAACACAGATAGTTGTGACTGAACTCCAGGCTTAGTTTCCTTGAGAAAGAAGAAGATTATGACAATATTGAAGCATTTATTCCCATTTCATAACAAAAATAAGTAAAATACACATTTTGGTCTATGCAGTTGACCCTCAAGTTCTGATGTAAGTCGTGTTCATGGACCTTGTTTTCAATATGGGCAGTTCATGCTATCTTATTCCAGTAAAAATGTACACCTGTATAAATATTGTTGGTAGAGGAGGAATTGACGAATTATCAGGCCATCTTAAACTTATCTGGAAAAACCATCTCTCCAGTTTGTCACTTCCACTTGGAATCTATAAGACCCTACCTCGAGTTAATCAAGATTAACTCTAATTAATTGCAATTAATGCTAATTAATCAAGTCTAATTAGATTAATGATGGTTAATGACCCAACTCAATGAGATTAATCTCAAATGAATTTGATAAAGTGATAACGAAGGGATTAATGGATTGAATGAGGGTTTAAACTCAAACTAAGAAAACAAGACCTTTTTTCGTAAATACGGATTTATACGTATTTTGTCGAATACGGAAACCCTTGATATCAACACGCGTATCTCGACGAGTACGTCAACTTTCGTAATAGACTCGAAGTCGTTTGACGAGAATTTGGTCAAATGACCCTCCGTTTGACTTAAAGTGTAAATAGCCTTAGAAGGGTGGGTTTAAATGCAAAAAGAGGTTTATATAAAAGAGATGAACTCTTGAGTTCATTCCACCCATTCCATTGCAATAGAAAACTTAGACACCCCTCATTCCTTCTTCTTTCTTCTTCCTTCTTCTTCATCAAGAGTGGATTTTTGAGAGATTCAAGTGGATTTTGAAGAGGTTTCTTCTTTCCCATCATCTTCCCCAACTTGTCTTCTTTCCTTGAAGTGTTGAAACTTGAAAGAAAAGCTCAAGAGTTCATTACTCACACTACAAGTAAGTACTTGGAGCTTTTAGAGGATTTTCAAGATATAGTGAGTGGTTAGATATGGCTTCTAGCACAAATAGCTCATAGGATTGGGTTTTTCATGTTTTTGTGGAGTTAGGGTTTGAATTTGGGGATTTCTCATCTCAAAGTCCAGCTAAAGAGAGGTTTCTTGCTAATAGACTTGATGAGGCAAGTATAAATGCTCATTTATGATTCAAATGCTAGCCTACAAGTTTTATTGAGTTATAAGAGTTGGGTTTTCAAACCCTTTCCTTAGGAATGGAGATTCTATGAATTTGATTAGTTCTATGGACTTTATAATGCTTTAATGATGGCATAGAAGTGTTATTTTGTGTTTAAATGATGAATGAGGAGAGGACATGAGGTCCTTAAATGTGTATACAGATGGTGGTTGGAAATGGAAGGAAGATGAGTGAATGTTCAGAATCCGGAGTCTGGGTTCTGGACAGTTCGCTCGAGCGAACTGGGCGTTCGCTCGAGCGAACCAGTTATTGTCTGATGCGAAAAGCATTCTACGAGAGTTCGCTCCAGCGAACATTATGTTCGCTCGAGCGATGAAGGTTCTGTCTGATACGAACGTCGTCTGTAAATGTCCGCTCGAGCGAACCGGGTTCTGTTTGGGTCCGCTCGAGCGAACTTGGATCCGCTCGAGCGAACCTGATACTAGCCAAACATGAATTGTAAGCAAAAATTTGGCCAATCGATCGGACCTATCGGTCCGATCGATTGGGGGAAGTGGATTTTGATATTGTGGGTGGAAAATTTTTGGGAACTAGATGTACATATTAAACATAAATGTGATGTCCATCAAGAATCGCTTGCATTTAGTAACCAATTATTACACCCAGTAGCCGTCTAGATTTAAGATAGAGACAGGTAAGACCATAAATGACTAGACACAATGAACCATTGAATAATGAATAGACACAATGAACCATTGAACAATGAATAAATGCAATGAATTAATGAATAATCCTGCTGCAGCAAATGGATGGGGTGTTTCGGAGCTCCGTGGTGATGCCAGTGATCTCTGATCAAGACACTGGTAGATCCCACATATAGACTGAAAAGTCACTGAAAAGCCGTGTATAAGCTATGTAATGAAATACGTATTGAATGAAAAATAATATTGGACTAAAGGGTCTCATAAGCCATCTAATAAATGTTCAATGTAATCCAAATGACACGAAATGAATTGACTAATACTTCCTTTGGGAAGAAACTAAACTGAATGATAGTAATACTATTGTATTTGTAATTTAGTCATTGATTATCAATTGGCTACACTGTACAGGATGTTGCATTAACCTAGATTTAATTGTCTAGAGTTCTTATATTGACAATGGACAAGTTTAGCATGAGTTATCATAAATGTGTTTATACATTGTTGAACCGTCATGTTCATAGTGTTATTGATGGCATTACAGGCCCAGTTGCCCGTCTCGACCTTGCAGAGGCCACGCCGCCTGCGGAGGAGGCCCATCCGATACCTCCAGGAGGTCTAGTTGAATGGGTATAGTCGGAGGGCGTTGTCTTTGAATGTTTTGAAATTAATTTGGGAAATATTTTGATAGATATTTTTGTAAATCATTTTGAGATGTAATTAGATGTCCCCTGCATTGTACTTGAATATGCAGTGGTGGACACTATTGGACTGTAATTTTGTATACGTGAACTTTACTTTTAACGTAAAGTCAATTATTGTCAATGTATATATGTATTTCCGCAAAAATTGTACATTTGGCAGGTATGTATGATAAATCCCTTGTGAGTCTTGTCTTAACTTCTATTAATTCAAGATTTACGGGAGTAAGTATATTGACATCGCGATCCGGGTTAGGCCCCGATTAGCCCAGTCTCGGGCCCGCGTCGTGACAGAATCTCACACCCATTCCCAGTCCAAGCGTCTATAGCCTCCTTCTACACCTACTATTGTTGCTGCCTATGATGCATGGATACAGATACGGCTATGGGTATAGACACAGACACAGGGATAGGGGATACAAATATGCACTTTTGTGATCTAGAACATGGATGCGGAGCCAGAGATAGGTGCCCAAGTTTTTCTTTAGATCACTTTCACATTAATGAAATCATCATTATTTACGTTCCTTTCTAACACTTTTTTATGTTAAGAACTAGTAAAATTAGAAAAAACCATACGAAATAATGGATTTGGTAAGTAAGATATGCTAAACTTGTACACTAAAACTATTGGAGCAGTATTGGGACCAATACGAGTCTCATATCTATCCAGCATGGATACGCTGGGCTTGTACAAGTATCCGGGTATCATAGGTTATCACATTCCACCAAGTTTCTGTAACTTTCTATTATTGTTGTTTCATGATATCATATGGAAACAACTATAGCATGTATTATGTCATATCTAGCTAAAATGCTGAATATAAATACCTGAGAAAAAGATCCACAGCTCCCGGACGGCAATGCCTGTCTAACATGGGCAAATGGTTTTACGCCATATGTTTCTAATTCCATGTTAGAAAATTTTTCACTTGTGGCCATTGTTTCAGGTGACTTTTTTACAGTGTTCAGGGGGATTTTACTTAGCAACTACCTGTTGAGGTCGGTTTAGTTGGTTGAGGAAGTAAATTTTTTAGCAATTGACGACACATTTTTCTTTTTCTCCCATTTTCCATGATGCCATCAATCACACTGCAGACCGATAAGGGTGGGGCAAATGACCCTGTTTTCATGATGGTAATCACGTATGTCATGACATTTGATTCATCTGCAAGTTTGTAATTGTTTAGGGAAAAAATTTTCCTTCTCCATTGTAAAAAAATATAGAGAAAAGAAAAGTTAACGAAAAAAAAAGAAAGTTTTACTTCCATCCATGAAAGGCACTTCTACACTTTCTGAGCAAACTGCACAAAGGGACCCTCCATTCTTCAAGACACACCATTACGCAAATTGTTCGCTCTAGCCCACATGCGCGTGTGAGGACTTTCCGATCCTGGTACTGCTCCTGCCTAAGCATGCTTAACTCCAAAGTTCTTGCGGGATCCGGGGCCGCAACACATTAAAACGGGTCATGTTGAGTTAACATAGGGTTTGACTTATAAGCCTAGAGTCAGGACTTGGATATTTCCGATGCGGGACTAGTAGAGACTCACTGTTGGAAGCCCATGGTTGACATGTTACGCCCTATGGTTAAGGGTGCCGCCCAGACCAAGTTCACACACAGACAGTTCTTTCCCAATTTGTTATTAACCTAAAACATCGTTGCAATCAGAGTGACATTCAAGCATCCCAAACATCATGGGATTGATACTCGATCATGACATCCGCCCACATGTTCCTCATTTATTTGAGATAAACAATTTGTTAATTATGATTAGCCTAAGATATCTAGCCAAACAATTTGCTCACATCAAATGCACTTGATGACATTGAAGAAAACCCCTAGAAAATATTTGATAGTAATAAAAAGAACTAATAATGGATTTATTCAAAGCTCCTTGTGAGCTATAAATCTAGTGTTATGACATAAAGAAGAAACTCTATGGCATACTTGGATCTAGGTAGGTTTCCCATTTTTTTATTTCTCATATATTGCACCTCCTTTTCGACCAATAAGAACCCAAATTCCCAATGCGACCATAAAAATAAGGAAGTATCACCTACAACCTACCACAAACGTAAGATCCAATTTGACTCGCCCAGAATAAAGCTACTTTTGCTTAACTCAAAACCACACAGATATCCTTAGGGAAACAACCTAAAGCATGTGAATAAATTGAGCGCCAAGTTTTATAATAAGCAGCATCACAGTATCCATGGATTGGAAATAGAAATACCAAGCATCCATCTACCAACAATAGTAGCTATCAATGCTGTTATTGTTATTATTCAGGCATCCGCTTCTGTAAAGAGCATATAAAAAACATGGATGAACAAAGATATCAGGAGACATGAACTAACCCTCATCAAAGTTGTTGCAGATAGCGCATCATCCTTTCCAAGATCCTTAAAAAGGATAGTTTCTAACTCATCAGAGACCCATTTAATCCACAATCTATGAGCCTTGATGCCAAGATCTCAAAACATCTTGCTAAGTTCATCAAGTTTAGGGTTCACTCTATCCTCCACTGCAAACAGAGCAGCAATAGCTGAAGTCTCCCTTCTAGGCTTGTCCAGAACTCTCCTTCTAGGGCTATCAGGCATGGGGGGATCAAACTCGAAACCCACCATAAATTGTTTCGACAAAGATTATGTCCTACCAAACAGCAAAGTTCTCATTTCAGTTTTCAACCACATCCTTGGAGAACCAAGTATCAGTGGGATGTGACTTGAATGGTTCTGCAATGCAAATAAGAGCCATCCAATTAGCAGTGCTCTTTCAACAATTGTTGCCAGCTGCTCAAAGCCATTTTTTCATTTTTATTGCCAATGTCAGTGGATAGATGACTAAGTTCATATTCAAGTTCCTCCAATACAGTCAATATACTAGTGTAACACTCATCTTGTGGATATGGAACCAGCTCCTTTAACCTCGAACTAGACTTTGGAGATTCCAAGAAATACAACAGATCATTCAAGATAATTTGAAATCTACTGTCCATAGCATCTCTAATCTGGCTAACTTCAGGTCCAAAATACAAATCGAGACAACTGCTGAAATCATTCTCATCCTTCATGGTTTTAAAGCCTGACACTAGACTTATCTTTCTATAATTTG
Source organism: Umbellularia californica (assembly GCA_028538565.1). NCBI lineage: Eukaryota > Viridiplantae > Streptophyta > Magnoliopsida > Laurales > Lauraceae > Umbellularia > Umbellularia californica. The sequence goes on from JAPQWN010000009.1 coordinate 46,583,205, forward strand.
ACTCTGAAAACCACAACCCACCACCTGTAGAAGGCCTCTTCATGTAAGCTTGGAAATCATTTTGCTCATCGGGACCTGCCACAAATAGCTCGAATGGAATCCCTCACATTAACCGTGTTGCTCAATTCCTCAAACCCCAAATCAACTACCTCTTTCATCCTTTGAACAAATGCATCCTCAAAAATCTCATCCCAGAGATCCTTACTGTCTTTCAAAACAAGCTGTCCAATTTGGTTCCACGGCGACGACTCGATCTCATGACCAAAAACACTCCTCAACCACTCCAAGCTCCCCTCCAATCCCTCCCGACCATCCAACGACTCTTGAATCATCCTCTCAGCTGATGCGAGCTCCTCCCCACTCCCAACAGCATTAATCAAGAACCTCCCACAACTCTTACCTTCAATTTTTTCACCGCATTTCTTCAACCAAGACAAACAAGTATGAGCTATGAATCCCGGTTCAAGCATAACCATTACAGATTCCAGTCTCTCCCTATGCAATTTCCAAAGCCTGACTTCCTCATCTGGATTAGAAACTCCCCCAAACAGCTGAGTACCAGGTAGAGATCCCAAAACAGTTTTGTAAAACAGTGGCAAATCATTCAACACTTGTAAAAAAAGCTCCCCTACTTGTGCTAAACTAACCTGAATTATCCTCACTACATCACAGAAAACTGAAGAAACCGATGGAGCAGAGCTCAAATTACCTAATCTTTGAAGAATCCACGACCGACGCAGCTCCAAGAACAGAGCGAGCGCCTGCCTCGGGTTGAACTGATCGACAATTGCCACTGCAGCAAGCGCATCCGCATAAGCCTCAACGCCAAGTCCCTGGTCCATGAGCCACTTGCGGCTCCTCTACGAGATCTAGCCCTTGAATCCTTTGACAATCTGCCAATGGTGTCCGAGGAGAGGGGAATTCAAGATCGAGTCGCACCCTACGGTGCCTCGAATGACCTTGGCACGGAGGTACCTCCCAGAAGCTTCTAGAAACAGGGATCCGTCGAGGCAGCCCCAGATGCTCTCCGGGGTGTCGACGAGGTACTTGATGCGGGTGGCGATCGCATAATTGCGTGATCGGAAGGAATTAGGGTTAGAGTTTAGGGTTTCGACAGGGAAGGAGGAGAGGGATCGAAGGCTGGAGTCGAAGGCTGAGAGACTGGAGGAGATGGATTGGGAGGAGGATTTGATCAGGAGGATGGAGTCGACTGATTCGATGAGGTCGCGGTAGCGGTTTCCGACCAGCAGCCGGAGCTCCTCCTTCTTGGATTCGATCTCGCGCTTGGTGGCCGATTCGAGGCTGCGGATCTCCGATATGGGTTTGGATCGGAAGAGAGATTCGACGTCGCGGACCGATAAGGTGGTGTTTTTGGTAGCGGGCAGCATCTCGACGGCTGGTTTGTGTCGTTTTCGTGCAGGAAATTGCAGAGATATCTGATTAGATTTTCGGGGTGCGTAACGTACGCCCTTGTGGAGTGGAAGGCGAAAAGAAGAGTTCGTTAACTGTAACCGTTACATTAGTGTGCTGGCGCAGGGAAATTCGCGGGAAAACAGAGAGGTTTAAATTGCACGCGTGTCATCACTCATACTCATTCGTGTGTCCGGATCTGATCCCCTACTGGACTATTAGATGGGATCATGGGAACAGTACATGTACACATGCCCAACAACTACTCTATCGGAGATAATTTGGATCATTCAAGATGAATTTCATCCCCTCCAATGATATATCCTCACATTTCATTTTGATAGAAGTGAGGTCCACCATAAGACCTAAACATGATTGAAAACGTGACTAGAGATGGACATGGCATCATTGCTAACGTGGCAGTAATCATGTTTCCGTCAAGTGCTCAATTGGATAGTGGGACCGACTATATTGAATTGACTTTGATGAGGAGATGACTTTTATCTTGAAGGGCATGAATTATCATTATATGGGCCTCACGATAGAGATATAGAGACTTATTTCACGGTTTCGTGTAATAGTTGCAACACTTTGCAATAAATGTAAGACTCGTCAGTGCACGATGAAAAATAAGTTGCCCCACTATGAGTTACTGATGGAAACCGTATTATCAAGAACAAGCTTATGCTTGGAACACAGGTTGAAAGCACAAACCAAAAGGTTGAGATAAAATATCATGGTTTTTGATATTTTAATTGATAATTCAAAGAGTTGACAAAAGCTAAATATATAGCCATAATCTTAACAGACTCCTAAACAAAAGCCTTGAATTAAGCTAATTAACTCCTAATGATAGACAAACACAATAACTGCTGATTGTCTCCTTATTTAAGATAATTATAATTTAGAAATCCCTAAATAAGTGTGATAGATTCCTATCCCACCATCTTCTCCTTATCTTTTGCATGTAACCCATCTGTATGGCTGTCATTTTCTGCATGTAACCCATCTGCATGGTTGTCATCATCTTACGTCATCTCTGCATGATTTATGTTTGCATGGTCTTCATTTGCATGGTTTGAGCCGCCATGTGGACCACCCGCCCAGCTGGAGCCCAGTTGATTGCTAGCTCTATCCATCTTGAGCCATTGCCTAATAGCTCAGTTGTAAGCATTCTTTAGGACTCTTCCTTCATTCGCATCAGTTACCCACGACACATTGACAAAAAAAAGTGTAATAGACCACTTGTTGTCTTTGCTTACTTCACGTGCGAGTTCAATATATAGTAGAGCACACCTATTAAAAATCTGAGCTGCTCAAAATCAACACCCCCCTTACTTTATTCCCTTTTGCTCTGGTAAATACTTTTACATACACTCACTCAAGTCCTTCGCTACTAAGCAACCATTAGATTGGCTATGCCCACTCTATTAGTGAGAAGTTTTTCATTTTTTATTTTTTATTTTATTTCTTGCTAGGTTGGTCTATTGGTTATAAGTGATACTTTAGAAATCAAGACCGAGGATTGATTTGTAGGCATCTGTGTGAAACTAAGGTGCCAATGCCACTCAACTATGAGTGTGTTGGTAAGAGGTTCCCTAACTTAATTCAAAATAAGTTTGTTCCATTGGTTGAACATATCATTTAACCATGATTAATTAATTAATTAATGATACACATACATTACAAGATTGAGCATATCATTAAGGGAAAATTAGCCAGAGGTCCCTTAATATTATCGTTTAAGGCCTCTAATCCACATGATTTTTAATTACGGCCTCTAGTTCATGCGCCTAGACTTTTTGCAGGTGGAGGTCTCTAAGTATGCTAGATCATACATTTGCATGACTGATTTGCTCTTCTAACCTTCTAAAATTATATCACGAATTTAATTCCCGGTTTTAAGCTCCTTAACATGATATTTCATGACCAATTTTCCCCTCTAAATGGATTTTATTTCCTAGGGAATAGATCAAGTTTCAAAATTCAAATGGGAGGGAATAGATCAAGTTTTGAAATTCAAATGGGAGGAAACGATGTTGCAGAACATGTTGATGAAGTTATGCAAAAGACAGAAATAGAGCAGATCGGTATGGAGCTTGCAATAAGGCTGTGGATCAGGAGGACCTTGGTGGTTCTCATCTTCTTAAGTTCCTCTCGGGTTATTGTTCTCTGTTTTATTTACGCGGAACGGAGAGAGGGGAAAAGATGACCTTGCCTTGTCTTTGCCTTTTCGGCATGGATAAAGAGGTAGGTGGTGCTGGGTTGATTTTGTCCTCCTACTTGCACATGGAGTAAGAAAATCAATGTGTCATGTGTATTTTTATTTATCTCATTTGGCGTGCGCCAAAAGGAGCGGAAGAAAAAAAATTATCTCCTTTGTTTACTCTTGCAAAAGAGGAGACAAGCAGAGAACACATTACAAATGTTGGCTATAACCTTAGTTTGCGCGCCAAAAGAGAGGGGCAGCATCGCCCCCTTTTCTAAGCTTATCTGAGTTTGGTATGAATTTATATGAGTTTTAAAACAAATTCAGATAATTTTTTTCTAACTTTCTGTCAAGAAATTTACGGCCTAGTTTACAGCGTTTCATCTCTATGAAATTTACGGCCTAGTTTCAGCGTTTTTGAATAACGCGGAGAGTGTATCCACGTGGGGCATTTTAGACTTTTTAACTATTTAAAACTTGAAAAAGAACCTATGCCTCTAAGGGAAAAAAAAATGTGAACCTTTTACAATAAAATGCAATGTTGAGGGACCTGCGGCCAATGCCCCTATCATTAATTGTAGTTAACAAATTAATTAATAATGCATTCTCGTCCTACGAACAGAGAAAACAAATTCAAAAGAAATTGTGCCTAATTCTCAATGGAAAATAACTTTCGGTCGAAGGGAGGCTAATATACTTTATTACTAGTTTTCAAAGTTTAAACCTCTAAATATGTTTTTTAACTTGTTTTTAAGGTTAGGGCCCACAAGAGTGGCAAAAAAAATAAAGGATAAATTAGCCAAAGGTCCCTTAACTTTGTCATTTAAAGGCTCTAATCTACAAGACTTTCGGTTAAGGCCTGTGGTCCATACAACTAGATATATTTCAACAAGAGGTCCCTAAATACATTATATCACACATTAGCTTGACTAATTTGCCCCTGTAACTGCCTCAACACCTCACGCATCACTGTCTGAAGATGTCACGCAATGTAAGTCCTCATTTTATGCACATAAGCACGATCTTTTATGACTGATTTGCCCTTATAGTTTCTTGTATATCAAATTTTGAATTTCAAATGGTAATGGCATATGCATTTGTTCTAAACGTGAGGGACAAATTCTATGACCTTTGAGTTTTCAAAATAGACTTTTGTGAGGGACAGATTCTACGACCTTTCTAGTTTAATATATCATCTGCAATACGAATCAAAGAAATAGGGTTCAAATCAATCCGAATCAAAGAAATAGGGTTCAAATGATTTAGATTTTGATCTATATCCCACAATCTTCTTTGTTCTCGTTTTTTCAATCCGGATGAATAAGGAGAAGTTCTATTGAGATTTCTCATATTTTAATGAAAGAAGAGCTTCTTGCAATGCAGCGTCGTATCATTTTCGTTTTATGTTTCTTATATCTTGAGTATTTTTGTGTACAATCCAGTCATGTTAGTCGCCATAACTATATCTGAGTTTATGTGACAAACTCAAATAATGACATAAATGTATCTGAGTTTTGGAACAAAGTTTTGCACAAATTTATCTAAATTCTTGGACAGATTTATCTGAGGTTTGGAACACATTTATCTGAGCTCTGAACAAATTAATCTGAGTTCTGGAACAAATTTATCTGAATTCTAGAACAAATTTATGTAGGTTCTGGAATAAATATATCGAGTTCTTGACAATTTTATCTGAGTTTTGGAACAAATATATTTGAATTCGTATAGATTTATCTGAGTTCTGGAACAATTTATGTGAGTTTGCGATAGACAGATAGATGAGGTTCTAACACGATGAAGGTTCATAAATGAAAAAATATTCAACTTACTTATTTTGGAGTGAGCAAATGTTAACAGTTCGTATGAAGAGATGCATAGACCAGTCTAGATTTTGTATCTTATAGGGTTCAAAATCAAACAAACCACTTCTGCCATCACTAAATGGATAATGAAACCGTTTCTTCAAAGTTGTTATGAATGTTGTTTGCGGCTCTATAAGGGAATCTCCTTCCCTGATTCACTTTCCCTGCCATCGAAGTTCAAACCCTTTTTTCTTCCTTTCGTTCCTTTTTTAGCAAGCCTCCACGATTTTAACCTTCACGCTTTTTAAATAAAGCGATAAGAGGTGAAGAAGGTATTACTGATTTTTCAAGTTTATAAAATGATGAAAGGGACATTTGGCGGTATGAAATTAAACCCTGAACCGATTGCAATAAAAACCAAGCTCAAGGGACCTCCAGCCAAACACCCTAAGGGCGTGTTTGGATGTGTGGTAAAGTGAGGTGAGGTGAGGTAAAGCCTCCATTATCCAGACTAGAAAAGACAATGGGTCATATCAAAAGTACACAATTTCAAAATTCCCTCCATCTTTTAAAAAAAAAGTAAAAAAAAAAAACCTCATTTCTATATTGAAAGACAAAAAAGCTCCACTTTCCCATACAAAAAGTAAAAAAGATTCTATACCAAACAACTAAAAATAAAACACCATTATAACACCTTATATTTTATTCTCTCATAATTTGATGCTTCACCTCACCATATTTCAAATTAGTATACATCCAAACAGGCCATAAGACTTAAATCAGCTGGGCAATCAGGTAGGAAAACTGGTTTTGGTCCCTTACTCAATATCTGAATCCTTCATTCCCAAATAAAGGGAACGATGGAGATTGTGGCCACTCGGTTTTCTGCTTTGTATACAGTGAGTGGACCCGGAATACCATTGAGGCCACATATTACGAGATGATGAGTATTTGAATTCCGGGTCCCGGCACAAATTTCAATGTGAGAACTCTCCAATGCGTGGAAAACTCCTAGTGCTCCGCGGTACAACTCCAACTCATGGACGCTTACAAATGCATGTGAGGTGAACAAAAGTAAAAAAGTAAAAGGCTCCTGTACAGGAGACCCAATTCTGTCATAGGTGAGTCATGGTAACTGTACATTCCCTCGCTTTGCCTTTGGAAGGGGGGTCATGGGCTTGTTTTTTTGTGACACTACAAAAGAAGAAATTTATGTTTTCTCTTTCACGAAATGTATTTCCGATTGTAATACAGGGGGAGGAAGAGTCTTAGAACTCTACTTTTTATTTGTACGAGAAAAAATAATACTTATTAGGTAAAAAGACATCCCACTCAAAAAGAGGTTTCTCCTTTCATAAAAATAGGCTTGCACGTACCTTTTTTTTTTTTTAACACAGGGTTCAGCCCTTTGGGCAAGAATAATCCTTATGGACCCAGAAGAAAAATGTCAAGTTAAATTCCCTTGTGGCCCCAGTGTGGTAGTGCAGTTCGAACCCACAACCTCTGGGTGCAAACCGTAGTCCTAAGCCAACTGAGCTACCCTTGGGGGTAAAATAAGCTTGCACATACATGCTCATAACTTGGATAAATTAAACCTCTTCAAGTCTTCGGTGAATTTCTTCATCTCTTATATAACATTAATTGAAATTATGTCCATGCCATTTAATCAATAAGAAAGGCAAACATGGAAAAATGAAAAGAAAAAGTTTAAAACTTTTACATCCTCAAATCAATAGTCATAGTAATCTGGGCCTAAATTTATTATAAGTTTATCAACCATTATGATGATGATCCATCTATGTGGGACTGAAAGGTCTAAAGTGAAACATTGCTTTTTTTCTTCTTTTCGCTAACGGAGGGTTCCCAACCGTTTGGGTAGGACTAATCTCTCCGGGCTTAGAGACAAGCCAGGTAAAATCCTTGTTGGCCCCAAGTAGTAGCACTAGTGGACTCAACCTTTGATTCTTAAAAACGGAATTTAGAGATGGATACCGAAAGTGAAACATTGTTTTCAAGAAAAGAAAGGAATAGGAACAACCAAATAGAATTCTTCATTAATAGGCTGTTGAATTGGTTGGTTCCCCCATCAACTTGTGGACCGTTTGATGGAAATGTAGTCCTCTGGACCACTGAAATGGACCCATTTGAAGTAGAAAGATGCAAGTAACGGTTCCTATCTCAAAATCTGCAGATAGAGATAGAGAGAGAGAGGTTTTGGAGAGGGAAGAAGCCATGAACAGAGGCGTAAAGCTCACCAAGAAGAGCCCTCATCAAAAGGGCGAAATGAAGGAGAAACCAAACCCTAGAAACCCATTGAAGGAGCTCAACACCGGCAGCTGCTCTACCTCGATTGAAACTCCAAGAGGCTGTTTCAGGTTCCTTCTCTCCAATCCTTCTTCCAAAACCACCGCACCCAGATCTAAAACCCTCCTCAAAACCCCTAAATCAGCACCAAATGCAAGAGATCTCCGCACGGCCCCAAGCAATTCAAATTGTAGATCTTCAAACCCTAGATCCAAACTCCCCAAGAAAAACCCCCCAAAATCCAATCTTGAAAACCTAAGCGAACCCAGATCTCAGAATCCGCATAAACCCAGAAGCTCATATCTCACCCAATGGCAGAACGGGAAAAGAAGCATTTTTGGAGGGCAGTTTCTGGAGAGAGATCCACAGTCCAAGCTCGAAAAGCAGCAATCTTTAGTACGAACTGATACAGGTATAACTCCACATTTGATGGGATTTGTGGAAGATGGAATCAGTGAGAAGAAATTGGAATCGGGGATTTGTTTGGTTGATACTCAAAACAAAGATTTAGAAGGGCAGTATTCCACCCAACCTTCTGATCTTGGTTTTGGGCCAGTTTTGGAGATGAATAGCACTCCTGTGAGTAAACTTTCATCTGGGTCTTGTTTGGTTTTTACACCTGACAAGGCTTTTGAAGAGCATTTCACAACACCTCCTTTGCAGGCTTCCATTTCTCCCAAATTTGGTTCAGTAAATCCATCTGAACTGAGATGGAGGCCACAATTTGATACGACTGGCACTCCTTCAAATAAATTGTCATCTGGTTTTTGCTTGGTTTCTGCATGTGGTAAGGCTTCAGAACTGCAGCCCACAACCCCACCTGATTTGAGTTTTGGGTCAGTTTTGGAGATGTTTGGCACTCCTGCAAGTAAACTTTCATCTGGGTCTTATTTGGTTTCTGCATCTGGCAAGGCTTTGGAGGAGCATTCCGCAATACCTCCTTGTATGGCTTCTGTTTCTCCAATGTTCTATTCAGCAAAATCATCTAAAATTCCATTTGCGCCAGAATTAGATAATAGTAACACTCCTTCAAATAAATTATCATCTGGTTTTTGCTTGGGACTAGAACAGCATTCGACAACCCCATCTAATTTGGGTTTTAGGCCAGCTTTGGAGATGAATACCACCACCCCTATGAATAAATCGACATCTGGGTCTTGTTTGGTTTCTACACCTGACACCACAAGCACACCTCCAATTCAGGCTTCTATTTCCCCAGAGATCATTGGTGAGTCTTCTTTGATATCGACTCCTGCATGTTTTGCTGCTGGTCATGTTATTGTTGGGGTCTCTGACAAGAGGAAATGCAGGCCTAGAGGCATTCTAACTGTGGGAGATGAAGTCTATGATACCACATTGTGCAATTCTAGGGCTTCTTTAGTACCTGTTCCTGCTGAGGCCTCCATGCATTGGCTCTTGTCACCTACTAACAATGCAAATAACGGTGATGTCGAGCGTTCACCTGAATTTGAGGGGCTACCAGGTGCCACCACATCAGCTGAGAGTGTCCTTGGGTCCTCAGGTTCCCTTGTTCCTTCCCCTACTGTTGCAAAGATGGGTACTGTTGATATCCATTCACCCTCACCAGAGTTTGGAGGATTGATGGGGCCCGCCACACCTGTGTCAGATGCCACAACTTCATCTGGTCACATGTCTATTGCTAGTCCTTGTGCAGGAATATTAGAAGTAGTGGCAGCAGCTTCATTTCAAAGTAAAGTTCCCATCCCACAAAAGGAGAAAGGATATCGGTATGATCACTTGGTGGAGAACTCTCCTTTATCCATCGACTCTTGGGGTAGTGGCAATGTCATTTGCACCCCTGAGTCAAATTCAAACTCAGATAGACATGCTGGGCTTTCTAAGCTAAATATGGAGGATTTTCCGGAACATCAGCTTAATCTGAATACTATGGTGGGGGATCTTCAAGCTGTGAGCTTGTCTCCAAAGAGTCGTGTTGTAAATTGTGACCCAGTTGATTTTTCGTCTATGCCGCGTGTGATATTTCCATTTACATATCCAGCCACACCTTCCAATTCCATTGATGTAACCCATGCTCTAAAGCAGTTCCATGGTCAGAATTACAAAACTAAAGAGTTTTGCAGATGGGAAGCAATGTCTAGTTCAAACTTTGAAAGTATGTCACAAATGAGAATATCATGGAGGGAAGGGCTAATTAGTAGGATTTTTGAGATGGACGAATTGGATTGCTGTCGGTGGTCGTCAGAGGAAGATGATGTCAACTGTTGCAAAGATGAACAGGTTAAATCTGATTCTGGACTTGAATTTGATCAAAATGTAACTTGTTCTACATTAATTGATCAAAATGATAGTCCATTAGCTGCTGGTTTCGGGTCTCCTGAATTCATATGTGATGAGCAGGGCAATGAAAAAGGCAAAAGAAGAATTTCTGCTGTTGGACTTACTTCATATGCAGAATCCATAAGCACAGAGGGAGGTGGGCTGGTGGCATCTGGTGATTCAGATTGGACTGTCTTCTACAAAAACCAGTTGTTTGAAGTATGATTTCTTTCCTTCTTCCATCTTTCCGTATCTTATTCTAGCATATGCTTTACTTTAATGAGCCAATCTTTAGAATGAAAATGTAGCAACCATGTGAGGATCCCTATGCAATCTGTAGCTTTGTTGTTCAACATGGTGCAATTCAAGGTTTTAGCTTTTCATATGATCTACTGTGGAGTTAAACAAAACTATCCTGTGGGTGTGCTTTGAAGGTTTTAAGCAAAATAAGGAAAAGTCAATGCCAAACAAACATGGGTAGCTACCATTCAAAAAAAAAAAGAATGGGTAGCTGCATTCTTATGCACAAACATATTTAATTTATGTGGAAAAACTGATTGGAACATGACAAATTTCACTGTTTCACTATCAACACTAAGAAAAATTATCATCAGCCTCATCTTTATTGTACCTAGTGTTACATGTGCGGGATAAAAAAATTGTCCAAAGATGTAACCCATTAGGAATATGATAGGTTTTTTTTTTTTTTGTTGAGTGCCTCACTGGGAGTGGGGTGGAACAGCAACTGTGACTGGAGGTCGACCCCAGGTTGCCAACCTTATTGTGGTATGCCTATGCCACTGAACTGGGAGTGGATTGGCATATGATAGATTATCACAACTAACAACATTAAGATAAAGCTCCCCTTTTCAACTGCCCATTCTTGTAAATTCTGAAAGGCTGCTTAAGAAACAATTTTGTTTCAAGGATTTGCAAGCAAAGGTTGTGGAGATAAGCTAGAGTAAATGCTCTTAAATCGCTAATCAGCCAGGGTGCACATGACAAACATGTAGGATGATTATTACCATCGATCTGGCGGTTCATCACATAGACAAGGAAAGCATGATACCACAACACTATAGGCATGTGATTGGCTTTACAAAAAGCTTTTTGGGTATAAAAAGAGCAATGATTTCATCCAGTGGGTGCTATTTGCAATGGTAAGAAAGTTTGATTGTCTAATCATTGTAGAAGCATATTCAGATGGTGGCCTACCAAATCAAAGGTCCACACTCCAGATCCCTCTAGATTCATGCCATAGTGAGGGATTAATAGAGTTGGAAGTTATCTTTTTTCTAATTGAATTCTATTTTATCCAGGTCGCTGCTCATCATCATTAAATCCATATACCTGGGGTTGACATCTCTCTCTGTAAATAATGTCTTCTAATTTATAAAATATACAAATCTTTTTTCTCATTTTGTAGATAACTAGGATTCAGCAGATTAAACACTGATTTACTCGCAATTTCTTTAGGCTCATATATATACCCATGAAATTCAAAAGAATTACATAACACTTCAAATTAAACCGGAAAGTGTAAAATGGAAACAAGAACATCTGTCACCTTTAATGTAGAAACTTTTATTTCATATATATATATATATATATATGGTTTTCCTTTCTTGAATCTTCATATACAGTTCATTTTTTTTAACAAATAAGACAAGAAGTGCACTCATAATTATTCTACGTGATTGAAAGTTGAAACCACTATCTCCATATTTTAGGTTAACAGAAAAAGAAAAATAAAAAAGGAAGCATTAGCTTCACTCACTTTTTACATGTTATTTCAACTTCCCTGCACCCACAACTTCTATGTTACGAATACACAAGTGGCATTGTTTTACACACCAATTATGCATGTGAACATACGGCTGCTCTTGGCACGACCAACTTCCTTTGAAAAATGACGCCCTTCGCCTGTCTTCTCTGCTGGGAAGAATCTGCTAGAGAATTCCTTGACTGACTTGGTTCGCCTGTGACGGATGCGTTCTTCATGGAATTTGGTCATCTTTTCCGGTGATGGTGTCACATATGAATGACTGTTAACATAGGAGTCTGCAATATGAAACTTTTGTGCTGGGCCTTGTGACAAGCAATGGTACTTCTGTTGTGTGTTGTTTCTCTTGATTGCTCGGATAAGCAACGGAATCAGGCCCTCCATCTCTGATTATGAGAATGAATAAAGCATTTGAAGGGTTGAAGCCTTGAAGGAGCTGGATATGGTATAATGAAGCTTCCATGGTTCATTTATAAGAAAACTATATGAAGACAAAATAACTAGTGGAAAGTATCAAAATAACCTTGTTTTATTAAGGAAAATGGGAATTCTAGTTGGCTTTAGTGAGTTGGGTTTGCTCTGGTGGAAGTTTCAAAGTAAAAATTACTGAAATACCCTTTGAAACCTTCTCTGTTATTTAGTTATATGTGCTTTGAAACTTTGAGCTGATTTTATTATTTTTATTATTATTATTATTATTATTATTATTATTATCATTTAGATAAGCACTTTGGATGAATTGGATTCAGCTTCCTCATGAAATTTGAAGTGTTCCATGGCTTTCCTTGTAGGAAAGTTCTTTTATGACCATTGACTCAAAACAGAAATTTTGCTTGAACACCTTTGTTGATTTTTCATATTAGACTTGATTCATGGAAAGAAGATTTCTGTTGGTCATTATTAAATTTATAAGATGAGGGTACTGAAAGAATTGGGTTTTGTTATAATGGCATTTGGGCTAATTACTGAAATCCGCTATCACTCATTCAGAATGCTCTACTGATTTAATTGTACTCAAGGTAATATGGTTTCGTGGCATATTAGATGCAAGCTCTCTTATAAAGATTTTCTAGTGGTAGCATTAAAATATCAATGCTTACCCATCGATCCAGTTCAAAATGACACACAGTACCTAGTCTGAAATTATGCAAAATAAGTTGCAAAATTAAAATATCACCATTTTTTAATTATACAATAGTGCCCTTTTTTCCAATTTCAGATAAAACAACCCTTTTTTGCTGTTCCAATCAGGAGTGGGTATTACCACCCATTTCCAAGAAACATACCTACTCTTTAGCCGTCTCAATAATCTTGTTATATCTTAATCTAGAAGCTGACTTGTCTAGTTTCATATTATTTTTAATATTACATCTTCTATGTTTGCTAGCTATTGACTGAGGGATAGAAGCCGGCTTTGGGAGATAAGATTCTCTGTGTTCTTTGTTTTTCTAGCCGCCTAATCCACATCTGTTTCTCTTTGGCAGCAATATATAATATGTTATTTTTACTTCTTCTACAAGGGACTGTAAGATATTGCGATTCCTCCTCCATCAAATGTCATCAATTGAATGATAGCTAAGCCATTTAAGTCTCACAAGTCATTTCTTAACCACTTTCTCAATTTCATACTATCTTTCTTGGTAGTTTTTCAACAATGAAACAATCTAGTGCTTGACCCACTAGCCATTGTGTTATTGTTTTGTGTTAGGGTCACTTGTCAACCACAAATCAGGGTTTAAGATATAGCTAATTTGTCATTTTCTTATGACATTTGTATAGATGATATGCAATGACGACTCACAGATGTTTAAATGATGTGGACTGTATTAGATGAAGAGTTATCTTATGGAGCTCAGTCCAAGAATGAGGACTGTCTGCTACTGTTGCTTTGGTTTATCTGATATGGAACTCGGCGTAACTCAGTTAGACTTGGCCAAGTTGACTCGACTCAGAGGTCAACTCAAGAATCTGGCTAGAAACTCGGTGATGAGACTCTGGTGAGGTTCAAGTCATCCTGGACTGGGAATTTAGAACAATTGTCTGATCCTTTGTGTGGCTGATGGGTCAATGAGATTATTTTTTATGAGTCCCATGATGAGTTAGGGTCATGAAGTCTCCAAGATTGGAGGATCCCAGCCATTCAATCGGTTGTCCTTGGTATTCCAACTCGGGGTAATTGTAGCATCCATGGTGGGTCCTCTCAGCTTGATTTTTTTGCCCAGGACCCCCACATAATATACCAGGGGCTCTTGCACGCCTGTACTATGTTAGCACATGTAGTGGGAGCACCGAGCACAAATGCACACTGCCCAACTGGCCTTGGCACTTGTATATTTTTATCCCAAAGGTCTCTTTCTGGAAGAGGATTTGAAGGGTCCATGATGGCATGCTCTTGTCAATCTCCACTATGTTTTTTCTGCCATCCATGATTGACATTGGAAGGAAAGTTCTTGTTGGTCTCTATGGGCATAGAGCAGAAGTCCAATGCCGCCACCGTTTTGGCCCAACAGGTTTTGGCTGTCGAACACAGTTTTTGTTGGAGATGAAGCTGCTGGCTGTTAAAGAATATCTATTGAATCATTTTCTATCCTGAGGTCTTTAATCCAACATGACTGATCTATCAGGTGGGGCCTGCTAAATCCACACAAATGCGTGCCACGCAAATCTAGGAAGTCCAACACAAGACTAGAGAGCAAACACACGCCTTATGCCACTCTGCCAACCCCCAGGTGGGTTTCTTTCCTTGTAACTTAGAAGTTACATTTTTATTTTTATTTTATTCTTGAAAATGAATAACCAGCGTTATCCGAAGAAAATCAATTTATTGGAATGTCAGGAACCATTTATATCTCCACTTTATATCGTTCACCCTTCACCTCTGTAATACTCCTTCATTTGAACTTATTCTACCATAAATTCCTTGGAATTCAATTCCTTCCACCCAAACAAACGTGCCCTCTGAACGAAAATATTTTAGTTTAAGACAAAACTACGAAAAAAAATTTATACAGCAACATAAAGGTTTGGGGCCACTTTAAAAGGGAAACGCTCCATTGAGATGATGAGATGGGTGAGCAGACTTTGTTGGCTCTTTTTTTTTTTTTTTTTTTTTTTTTTTCTATGTTTGTGTGAAAAATCAAGCCCACCTAATCATCCTAGCCCCTTCACCTCAACTTGATTTTTGAAACAGTTAAGATAATGATGCTCATTTCACCCATCAAACAAAATTGGAATTTTTTAACATTTACAAGCCTAGTCCTCGTGGGATCTTTCAATTCCCTTTACCATTAGGCCTTGCTAACTGCTAGGTTTGCACACTAATTTTCACCATCCATTGCAGCATTTCTCCTGTTCAGAATATTCAGCATGGGTCATACATGGGGTTGGGTCATACTTGAATTAGTTGAGAGAGAACACGAGAGTTTTCCAGTTTTCTAAGGCCTGTTTGTTTGGAAGGAACCATATAGAGGTGAAGGTTGAACGTGGATTTGCCAATGCATTTTGACTTTCATGGAATTTGAATTAGTAAGGTGACGGCTAGATAGTTGTTTCTCATCTCCTACATTGATTTTTATTAGATCGGAGATTATTTGATGGTCATTTTCGAATATACACTTTTGTTTCTTCATTTTTGCCCACTTTTAGAAATACAAGTGTTACCAATCCAAAGAATTAATGCAGAATTATTTTTTCGTATTCGGATGAAGCATTACGGTAAATCTCAACATCTAAGGCGACCATAAAGTTTAGTTGCAGCGCAAGCTCCCCTTGTGGAGGGAAGTGTGTCATTGTTTAGTTGTGCCGCCTAGTGGTTTCCAGAAATTCTTAGGGCTTGTTTGTTTCATGTCATTGAATTGAATACATGCATTGTGTTTTTGTAAGTGATTAAAATGAAGAGCCAAAGGTGAATATTAAAAAAATGAGCCTCAAATAACCTTGTCTTTAATGGAAATTGATGCGCGAAAAGATGGAAAATGAACACCAAATCATCACTCTAGTAATTCAATACTATACACTCTCCACTTCATAACCTTCATTCATAATAATCCTTCAGTGGAACTCAGTTGACTACGAATTCATATGTATTTTATTTAAACAATCAAACCTTTACTAACAAAATTGATATGATTCCACTGAAAATAGGGCCTCAAGTAGTAATTTTGTTGGCCCCATGAATATGGACAATTGCACCCACCAAAAACATGTGGATGATCTAAGTACATAGGCTCCCACTTTCCTGGGTGCAATTTATTTCATTGCTTCTTTTAGTTAGTTTGCTTATGTTTTTTTCTTGTTTTAAGTATAGGAGATGCTTCTGTGAGAGCATCTCTCACCTTACTATAAGAGATAAAGGTGAAGGCCCTCACATTTAAGTTGTTGACATTGGATATGGGTGTGAAGGCCCCCTCCTTTATCTCTCATAGTAAGGTCAGAGATGCTCTCATTGGAGCATCTCCTTTTTAGTATATATTCATGAGAGATTATTTAAAGATTGAAGTTAGTTAGCAATGGAGTACAAATGCAAATGGTTGGGGGCGCATGTGCATGTACCACTTGTTCCTTCCAGGAACCTTGGGTATCTGTCCTTGATCATTTGAGAGACCAATGAAGATTTTCCTCTTTTAATTAGGAATATCAAAGGAGCTTATCACTTCAGTACATTTGAGAATGTGGAGTAAGAGGAGTGCTAATCACAAGTCATGAGAATTTGGCTCATGATATATCAGAATGGAGAAACAGAATTCATGTAGTTAATCTCAATATAATTGGGACGGGCTAGGCTTTGATGGTGGTGGTGATGATGATGAGGGATCCCATTCTCTTTTGGTAGAAGTGACTTAACCTTGTTTACTCAGCAAAATTGAACTTTCTTCTTGGGTTGGAATCATACCTTTTATTACATTTATATTAGATCCTTTTGTGAGTCGAGTACAAAGTGCAAAACATTGTGCATTTACTTTGTGTACAGTTAAGGGGCAATGAGCCTGGATCTGACTGAGGTCCATAGGAAATCTATCCTAATTATAGATAATGGGCTTAGGCATAGATATTTGATGGGCTGATACTATGCTTTAAAGGCCCATTGAATAATCTAAAACCTTTAAGGCCCATTGAATAAGCTAAGGCATTAATTAAAAAACTGCGAGAAAGACCAAATAAGGGTAGTGCAGGATCTTCAATCCCTACGATTAGAGATGGGAATGGGGCGGTCAGGTTCCGGTGCATCACCTCTAGAAAAATCGCCATCCTTATTGCCATTATACTACTGAGCTCTCAATTAAAATGATTTATAACGTGCAGATATATGGGGCAGGTCGGGTTGATGCACCCAAAAATCCAAACCCGCCCAAAACTCAACTCAGATTAATGCATGAAAAACTATATCCGACCCGAACCCTACTAACGCGCTACCAAACCCATCCATTAGGAGCGGATGAGGGCAAGTCCTCATTTAAGCCCGATCCAATGCCATCCCTACCTACAATTCACAAAGCAAAACCCTAATGAACGATGGAGACCAAAAATCTCGCATGGGCCTCCATGGGAAGTTTCTTTTTTTCTATTAAACCCCATGGAAGATTTAGTATTGGGAAGAATCTTCTTCTTAGTCAAAATCTGCATACCCTTTGCTCATGAACCATGCTATTTATGCCACATAAAATAAATATCTTATTTTGCGCATGCCATTTATGTTGAATATGACCTGCCCAAGAAGGTCTTTTTAGGTGCTTTAATATTTCTTTAGTCAAATATTTTGGGTAGTATGTCAAACTCAAATGCTGAAAGTAAGTTTAAATTATCCAAGAGCATGCCTGAAATTCTTCAAAGTAATTGTCACCCACACTGACTTATCCTATGCATGGGGGAGGTATGGACTTCACGTGTCCCCAAAAATAGTCGGTTCTCAAAAAAGTCGGAATCCATTGTCGGGAAAATTTAAAAAAACCAATTGTCATCCACAATGGTATTAGAGCTTTAGTTTGAGAGGTTAGTGCTTCGTGCAATTGTATTATTGCCATGTATGGATTCAAATGGAGGCAAACAATGGACGTAAGATGGTGAATGGTCAGCCTTTAATGCCTGCACTTTGGTGATTCGGGAAGGCAAATCAGAGTATACTCTATTTGTTTTTTTTTTTTTTTTGGTTGAAGTAAAGTTGGTTGGTTTGTTGGAAATCTTCACGGAAGCCTTGGATTGAGTGCCACGAGTAGGGCTATATATAATGCAAGAGACCAATCCACGCGAAGGATGATGAGTATTTGTCAAGAGGACCCACCTAAATCACTTCTTATTATCCACATACTTAAAATGGATAGCTGATAAGTGAACTTAAGGATAGGTTTCTTCCTCTTATGATTTCCTCAATTTTTTCTTGGAACTCATAGTCAAAGCATACAATAATCTAAAAGGAAGAAGAAGTGAGGATTCTGGATCTATATTTTTCTTCTTCCTCACCATCTCTCTATATAGCCAATAAAAAAATAGTTGTTTGAGGATAGGGACAAAGAGGTCACTAATGGCCCTTTTTTTGTTTGTTATTGAAGAAGAAGAGACGGAAGAAGTGTTCAAGTGAGAGGCGTTTTTTCATTTAACAGCCTGTTTGGGAAGGCAGGAAAAGGGGGGGAAGGAAAAAAAGGAGGGGAAAGTGGGGGGAAGGAAAGACGGGAGTGTGTTTGGGAAGGGGGGGGAGGGGGAAGGGGGGGAAAATTTTTGTCTTTTAGTGACAAAAATTTTTCCCCCAAAAATGGGGGGAAAGTGAGGGAGAAAGAGGGGAAAGGGGAGGAAATTACAATATTGTCCTTGAATGTCCAAGTGGAGGGAAAGTGAGGGAGAAAGAGGAGTAAGGGTCAAACGGTCTTTTTTTTTCTACCTCACAAACAAACAAAATTATACTTTTTCCCTCCCCTCCCCTTCATTTTCCTTCCCCCTCAAATTTTCCTTCCCCTCCCCTCCCCTCCCCTCCTCCCTTCCCAAACACAGCATAAGTGTTTGGGGCATGTAATTTTAATCAAGTTAATTCATATGACGTGCATGAAAGAGGTAAAGAGTGAATGATAGAAGGTGGAGATTGATATAGGGTTATCACTTTCATGATTTGACTTGCTAGGTAATCATTACCTATGAAAAGAGGATAGAATTTCATACCCTTTCGTGGATCTTCATTTTTATTGCTTCAATTCCGATCCCATTAAAAGGAAGATGTTGCTTAGAACTTCTAAGAATTCAATACCCACCAAAAAAAAAGGGCCCAATTTGCAAACAAACGGATCCTTTGTGTTTGTTGATTTATACATTTTAATCTATGGACTTATTTGGTTAGAGGAAATTTTTATAATCTTTGTCTGAGAAACGTTATGAATTCTGCAAATGATGCCCTCCCACTAATTTCCAAAATGCTCAAGTATAATTCAAGAATCACGAGCATTCCAAATCAAGAACAAAAGTGACTTTTCAAGAGTTTGGTTTTTCAAAATTCTAACATTCAAATAGAGAATTTTAATGTTCTAAAGATTTAATTTCACACGGTTGTTAGAAATTCCCAACACTTACAATTCTGATTAAAAATTCCTTGAAACAAACAGGTTCTCTTGAGTATTAGAATTTTGGAAGATAATGACATAAGATTCCACACTCATGTGGAAATCGATCTGATTTTTAGTGTAATTTCAATTTTTCCTCACCTGATGACACGCTTTCCCATATTACAGGTAAAATCTTTTTTATGTGATTTATGCAATTCCCATGTTAAGGGTGAAATCTGTTTTTAAATGAGTTCTGCAATTTCAATGAATAACGTTTTCTTACCAAAGAAAAGGAAAAACATTTTCTATGAAGTTTTCTTTTCCTTGACATCCTGAAATTGTGAAAGGGCCGAGACACCCTCCGATATAAAAACAAACCTCTTTTCCTTGACATGCTAAAATTGTAAAAACTCAGGCATTACACAAACAAGCCATATAGGGCCCATTTGGTATCCTTCTCGTGTTGTTTCAAATTTGTTGCTCAAAATCACGTTGTGCCGAGATCGGATTGTGCCGACACTAGACTCTGCAGAACTTATTTGGCAACATTATATAAAATTACTCTGTTGAGAATACATTTTAAGGAACTTACTTGGTAACATTATATAAGTTTTGTTCCAAAGATAAAATCAAGAGAATCATATGACTTACGATGTAGGGCCCACCTTTTATTTTTTCACCACTTTATTATTATCCTACATGTGGCCCACCTATAAAAATCACAACGTAATACCCACATTTGAAAATTAGAACAAGAGGCTCTCATATTCATAGGATTCGCAATGTGGGTCTACCTTTATAGGAGTTATAATGTGGGTCCACCTTTTTGTGAATGTAAATATGAGACCCACTTTTAAAAATTATAATGTGGTACACACCTTTAGAAAATAAAATATGAGGCCTACATTTATAAAATTTATAATGTGAGGTCCACCTTGTGCGATCACGACTATGTGACCCACATTTAAGAATTAAAAAGTGGAGCCACATTTTTTGTGATTGTGGACACATGACCCACCTTAAAAAATTACAATACGGTGCCCGCCTTTTGAAATTAGAAATGGGGGGCACATTCATAGGATTTATAATGTAGGCCCCACCTTTGTAGGAATTATAATGTGAGGCCATCTTTTTGTTGATTGTGAACATGGGACCCATTTTTAAAAATTGCAATGTGATACGTACCTTTAGAAATTAAAACATAGGGCCACATTCATAAAATTCACAAAAGGTGGGGCCCACTGTTATAAGAATTATAATATGAGCCCACCTTTAGAAATTAAAACATGGGGCCCACATCTATAGGATTTATGATGGCCCCACCATTATAGGAATTATAGTATGGGCCCCACCTTTTGTGATCATAACCATGTAACCCATTTTGTGGGGCCACTTTATTTGAGGTTGTGAATACGGGGTCTACCTTTAGGATAAGTAGGAGGATTTAAAATTTTTAAATGACGTTCTTTAAAAGGCAAAAGATAAGTATGAAATAACAATGCCAGCGAGTCGTTTTTTTTTTTTTTAAATCTGTCCAATTTTCTGAGGCCAACAAGTTGAATTTTGGGATTCCTTCTCGTGAGATAAAACTTTGAAATAGTGATTTACACATACCATACATGTTTTCCACAATCTCATCCCGTGGGAACACCGGAGCATCCACACCCATAGTTTTCTTTTATCCGCTTTAAGCTTTCATCCATGAGTATCAGGAGATAGATGAGACAAAGAATAGACATGAGAGAGAAAGCAACTTTAAAGTTTTAACTACAGGCCAACATCTTATATATTCAGTGTAAGAAATTGTTCACGGGTCCAAAGTCAGATCAAGCATGGCTTGAGCCAAAGGAGATTGGACTACCACTTAGGGGGAGTTTGTGGTTCCATGGAAGAGAAAACCCTAGGGGACCGTAGCAAATACATCCTTAGTTCTTATGTCCCCACTCCCCACACATAAGACTTTCAATAGGATTAGAGGATGTGAGTTTCTTGTGAAAGAAGTCTTCAATAAGCGTTATTCTTTGGGACCTAAAGCTTTTTAATCACCGGAACGCGTATAGATCTCCGGCCGAGTATAAAAGTCTCCACATCCAATCCATCATTCAGGTACATAATCTTTTGGATCCACCGATAGGGAATACTGAGATTTTCAAGTGTTTCCAGTGAAGTGATTTGAAATATTTTCATTTGGAACTAGGCCATCTCAGTTACTGAAACAGGACCGATAAACCCACTAAATATCCAACCAAACAGCCCAATTATTCTCCATTGCAAGGAAATATGTGCATTTCAGCCTACTCAGAACTAAATCCCAAAAAGCCGGTCCTTAAGATTATGCAAATATATTCCCAAAAAAAAAGTGCAAAATAAAAAAAATAATAATAAAAAAAAAAAAAAAAAAAAAGAAAGCTGTAACTTACCTGTAAAACCCATTTGAAATGGGTTTTGAACATGAGTTGGAACAGTATATGACCATATGCTGCACATGAATGTGTTTGTTGATGATCATCTAACCATAGTCCCTTGGTAGATGTAATAAAGAGTGAGCTGCTTAGATGACCATCAACAAAACATATTCATAGCTGCAATCTCTCTCTCTCTCTCTAGTCTTCCAACTCTGTCCAGACAACCTTTGCCATCTCTCTCTCTAGTCTTCCAACTCTGTCCCGACAAGCCTTTGCCAACCATGGCTCATTTAGGCTTCAGTTAGTCATGAAGGGTCCCCACAAGGAGGAATATTCTTTGGAATCATTAATGAGGGGCATATTCCTAGGAATAAACCTTTGAAAACTTTAACCTTGAGTTTGAATTTGGTTGGCTCCAAGAAGAAAGTGCTCAAGTGTTTTTGCCTTCGATATCTAGGAAATCGTGTGGCTCGCATGCCATGGATCCCACGTCAGATCAAGCATGGCAAAAACCTGCAAAGAATATAATTCCACTTAATGTAAGACTTGATTTGTCCCTACAAATAAGACTCCCAATAGAATCATTGGATGTAGGTCTTTTTATGAAGAAGTCTCCAGTAAGTATAACTCTTTGGGACTTGTCTATATAATATAAGAGAACCTTTCCCTTAGGTTAGACAGGTGCGAAAAAAATCTGCGAAGCTTCCCAATCATCGGAACACATATAGATCTCCGGCTGCGTGTCAGAATCTCCATGTCCAGATCCATCAAAATAGATATCAGATTGGACACAAAGGCTTCTACCTGGATAATTGAGGCCCATCAATTGATAGATAGATAGATATTAGTGTCAGTGATCTACTGGTTCCCAAACCCATGTTTCTCAAGATAAAAACCCAAACTTTGACTTGAGTAGTTGAGTTCCAAGCAGGTTTCAAGATCGAGACCTTAGCCCAACACAAATCCAAACAGGCCCAACCAGGATTTCACTTTTGCTTGGGTGAGGTCATGTGGATTTGGGTTTGGTTGCACTGGATAGTGCCTAGGCTGGCCAAACCTTCTCGCAGCCAAACAGTGTCTAGGAATTATAAGAGCATAGGCTTGAACTGGACAGTATGAATAGCTACTAGCAAGTAGCAAGCTTTTACCATTTTCCCTTTTTTCAACTAGAGTCAAACCCTAGTGTACCTGACCAACACTATGTGACATGAAAATAAAAATCTTATTAACACTCTACATTGATCCTTATTAGGGCAAATGAATAGGAATTTGGCTGTCCTGATCTACTTGGATCCATATTCTTTTTCTTTCTTCTTATCTTAAGAATTGCAAGGTGGGAATCCAACTCAGATCCAAGAATTCACACTCAAGTCTGATTAAGAACTGAGCAGCCAAAAAAAAAATCAGATCCATTCCAAATTCTGGGTCATTGTTAGCTGGGCCTGACGATGGGTCAGGTCGGGTCAGGTTGGTTACATAAATTCAAGTGGAACTATCCTAACCTGTTTATTAATGAGGTCAGAAATGACACCTGACCTCTAAATTCTCAACAAGTTGGTGTATTTTCTGAAGCACTTTCTTTTCATGGTTCTTTAATTTTCTATTGCCCTCATATCACTTATACAATACTTTCCAAATTTTTTATTTAAAATTTTATTTTATTTTTATCAATTAAAACACAAATTTTGAAATTATCTCAAATCATCTGATGCAGATAGATAATAATATCCTGGTTAACTTTATTTGCAACATTGCCCCAGAGTACCCCAAATGGTTTCCATTTTCATATTGCATGCATTTACTTAAATCTGAATACTCTTGCTAGAAACACATCCTCCTGATGAATAGAGAACTTCATAAATCATAACTCATAAATATTTCACTTCCAATATTAAGACTCAAAAATCAAAATAAAACTCCATCAAAGAGACTTTAAGCCCTTTCTTTACTGTAAAAATACCAAGCTCCAAAAGCCATGCCAAGGATAAGTAGAGGAATAAGGAAGTCTACCAAGCTCATGGAAGTTGAAGGCTTTTTTACTTCTGTAGTCTTTACTTCAACAAATCCTCCTTCTTCTACTTCAGGTTCTTTCTTTAATTGGACGGCATCTAAGGGATCTGAGCCTTCCACAACTCCAATGAAATAGTCAGTCATGATACTGGTAGCTGTTGAACTATGACCCACTTCATCAAATGCCTTGGTAGCATCTCCTTTGGCTTAGATTTCAATGACAAGTTGCCATAAGATATCCATAGGAGTAGATCATACCCAAAGAAGTTTATAAGAAAGGATGATTTTCACCTAGGAGCAAACTGCATACTGTGTACACGTGGTCTAGCCTGTGGGCGCACTTAGATGCATTTCTATCATTGGGGTTGGGATGGATAGAAGGGTCACTTTATGGATAGGGCCATGCGAAAATCAGCCGCAGCAGATTGTCCTAGCCTGTGATTTAACAGCCTAAAAGTTGAATTGTCTTTTAAAGATACATATATATTTTTTAGATTCAATCCAACGGTGAGTAAGTGCTTCATGAACATAAAATCAAGCGTGATTGCAGATCATGGGAGGATAAGAATGTGAAAGGAGTTGCCTAGATCAAAGGTGGGCCCAACTGGGAGCCATAGCTTTGTAGGAGAAAATTCTCCAAGTAAGAAATATTAGATTAAAGGGATAATTATAGTGGATTTACCCTATCTTCATCAGCCTTGTCCCAAGTTCCCAACTATATATGTTGGTGTAGACAGTCTTGAATATGACGGTTAAAAATGTCAGATGAAGTTCTTTTTTTTTTTTTTGTTGGGGTGGGGGGACTAATTCTCACCATCCTCTTATATTTTGTAAGTTGATAGGCTTTTCAAAGTCTTATTTATTTCTTGACATGGCATGGTATATCGCAATTTGGACGGCCTGTCAACCCAGGAGTGATACTATCAACCTGAAGACCCAAAGATTAATCAATTATTGTATGCGTGTGATATCAAGTTGCCAACACCACTCGACCTTAAGTGTGCTGGCACTATCTTCTTATTGTATTGGAGGGGAAGAAATTTGATCCAATTGGAACGGGGCCTAACCACCATTGGATCGATCATGTGGGTCTCACTTATCACCATTGAAAAGTAGAGAAGCACTATAATACAAGGAAGATTTTCTCCTACGCAACTGAACTATGTGCTCCATTTGGATCAATGCAATCGTCAGTAGGACTTGGGACAATCCCGACCCATGGAGTGCATAGAGAGTGCATAGAGGACAAAATTTTCCATAATACAATATGCAAGCAGTGGCACAACCATCCTGGCCCACTTTGATGAATCTCATGGCTTCGGATTAATTCATGCTATCACATGATACCAATTAGATGTAGCCATGTTCCTGGTCACCATCACTATTACTCTTATATCAATATGACAGCCCCAATCATACAGTATATGTTACAAAAAAGAAAAAAAAAATCATACAGTATATATATGTGATACAAATAAACCATATCATCTATGATGTAGACACTTAAAAAAAAAAAAAGAGAGAAATTTGGAAATTTTCAAACTATCATTTTCTCAAATTAAATGACCAGCCACTACTAAAGGTGTCATTCTGCAATTGTGATTTTAAACCTTGGATTGTAAAAAAAATGTACAACTTCATAACCAAAAGACATAAAATGGAGCACATGTTATTGGTTTATAAGTACACAAGCTAAGTCTGTACCTGATGCGTCTAGGAGAACCTCTTCTCCTCCTGGGTGTTCTTGCAAGTACTTGGTGATGTCAAAAACCTGAATGCAGTTGATCATAAATATGAATCAAAGAAGAATTTTTACCCATTTGCAGCATTAATAGATATGGTGTGTATGACATGAAACAATATGCATGAAGAGATTATACTACCTTGCCATCTATAGTCAACCAGCAATCATTCTTACTGGAATGGATTGAGATCTCAGCAAGAGAGAAAACCTTATGTTCTTCCATTGCAAGAGGAACCCAACAGAGGAGTAGGTGAGAAGAGAATTGGTGATAGTATTAGTATATATGTATTTGAAACGGACTGGTGATAATAGAGATAAGAAGGTCTTTAATGAAGGTGTGGCTCTCTCTATATTTGTTTCCATATTCTGTCAACTTGCCCATAAACCCTTTGAAGAGTACAGCATTATCAGCTGGCCCTCAATATTCTATTAAGATTTTCAGAATCCAATTGTATTTATAAGTCCATAAATGAGTGAAAAAAATAGACAAAAATGAGTGGTAAAAATAGCCAAAAGGGAGGTATGGAAATCTATGGTCCTCAATCTTTTCTTTCCTTGTTCAATGTCCAGGACCCATTGACACATCCACCATACAAGTTGCATACATGTGGGTTATCTGGACAGTTCATCAGGGGGGGGGGGGGGGGGGGGGGGGGGGGGCCATGAAGAAAGAAATGGTAAAAGCCACTTTCTGATCTTAAAGTAACCATCCAATGTTGCCAGTTGATATCGGTTGATTGACCTCTGTCCATTAACCATACTTTTCAGGATGAACGTTTGAAGAATTGTTGCTGTTTAATCAGTTTGTTCCTTCACTTGGGCACATGCAACTAACCATGAACCGTCAACCACAAATTTACCAATGGTTCAAGACCCACATGAACCATAGTCTAAGATCATAATTGAAGATCAACCACAAATTTGCCAATGGTTCAAGTCCCACACGTACCACAGTCTAAGATCATAATTGAAGAGCTTGCCTCACGTATGGCTACATATAATAGTCTTGATCATAATGGGTCAATTTTAGGTTAGTTTGCCGTACTCAACACAAACCAAGCCTATTTAGAAATTGAGTCAGAAATAAACGTTGACCCATATAGATGATCAATAGGTCAGGCTTGGGTTGGGATCACAAGTCAAATTAGGTATTGCCCCTAACCCTAACAACTTGTGGGCCACAATTTGGTCATTTTGATGGTTGGAGATGGAAAGGGCCTGAGCAACATATCCTGTCATGCATCCCGAGAAATCAAAGTTATTGGATCGGGTGGGCCCGGCGTGTATCCTGGAACGACAGTTATCCACATTGTCAGAATGTGCACATTAACACTCAATTAGATCTTAAAAAAACACTGTTTAGATCTTGAACATGTTTCCAATGTTGGCTTGTCCATGGAGGTTGCTATAGAGATTTTTCCTACACAACATCCCCATTATAGCAACCATCTGATTGGAGAACTTTGAAACAGAACAGGAAAAAAAATTGGATACTAGAAGTAGGAAGCCAGTTCATATTCAGTGGGCTCCGTTGGATCCTTGAGTTAGATCCCATCTATTGTAGGGCTCATGATCCAAATCACTGGCAGTTAACACATGCCAAATAGTATGTGTATCAAAAACAGAGTCTCTGGATAAAGAGAAACAAATGGGTTTTTTCACCTAAGAACAAGAAAGAAAAAAGGGGGTAAATCCTTAAATATTTTCCAGATAACACATGCCAAATATCTTAGAATCTTTAGAAATATCTTAAGGATTTACCCCCTTTTTTCTAAAGATTCCAGATAACACATGCCAAAAGTGAAATATAAACTTTATTAATACAGCTGTGTTGTTATTTTTACATGGGGTTTTCATGTCCAGCACTTGTTTTAAAAGAATATAGATGAAAACTGAAAACTGAAAAGAAAATCAACTATTTGCTGCAACAGTCCTGTCCAAAAAATTCGAATTTCTCAGTAAAGAGCAGTGGATTTCACAAGGATGTACAGTGTGTATCATTTGTTGTGCCACTGTCATCAGCAGATGGAGGAAGGATCCAGTTAAAGAAGCCAATTGATGTCGCGCCATTCAGCCTTTGAGATGAGTATTCAAGTAATAAATTCCAAAGGTCTCCAACTGTCCATTTATGTGACAAAATCCATCGGGTTACCTGAAAAGCAGTGAAAAGAGAATGATATCAGCTACCAGAATCAATCACTGACAGCAAGAAAATGGCTACATGCACAAGAAGAAATGAATGCTCTGTCATTGTTAAATAATATCAGAGGGAGAGCTCAATTGCTTTTGAACTGAAAAGAGATGCAAAATTCTGAGTGTATCATACAAGTTAATGCATAGTATTTGGCGAAAAGATGACAGTTGCATTTATAGGAAAATAATCAAGTACTGAAAGCTGCAGAAATACCTCTTCCAATCTCTGCAAGGCTGTTGCTTTAAATGTGTAGTAGAGAACGAAAGGTCTTTGAGCCTATAAATTTGGACCCAGTTAAAAAGAGAGAGAGAGAGAGAGAGAGAGAGAGAGAGAGAGAGAGATTAAAATGATGCTAAGGACAGCTCAAAAATATCCTGAAGGGCCAATTGCTTCTCTTTTTTCTATTTTTCATTCTGTCAAGCTCTTTTTAGCTCAAGCATATCAGGATTCAGGAAATAATTTTCCACATGAAGAATTAATTAAACAAAATCTCCTCGCACAAACTTTGGACATGTTTCTAATCATTTATTTCTTTTCACATTTGAAAATTTCCACCCATAGAAACCCAAAAATGAAATTATAAGGAGCTACATCGTGAATGTAAAGTGCAAACCTGCGAAGCTGCAAGCCACTGTATCATACTCTTAAGTTCTGGGTCCCCACCAAAAGCTCCACAACCCCAATTCCCAGTTGCAACCCCAATACTATTTTGAGATTCCAGACCTTTACTGTGTGCACAACTAGGATTTGCAGTCAGTTCTGCATGACTTGATCTTCCATTGGATGTTTCAACCAACACAGAACTCCCATCAAGGTCAATCTTTCGATCAGAACACTGAGTGGACCCATGGCATTTCTGAGGTAAATGATCCCCCTTTCCGGTTGTAAGTGCGTTGCTCCCTACATGCTTTAAAAAGAATCAAACTGAGAGAGAGTTTTTTTATCCCTATGGATTCAGTACCATGGAAGTAGTTGATCAATAGGGACAGTAGATTGGAAGTCATAATTAATATCAAATTGACAGATCAGAGTGTTAAAGACAACCCCACATTATAATGCATATAATAACTCAGGAAAGATACCAAAAGAAATAAAAAAGTAATTGCATACACATTCCACAGAGCCCTGATACTTGTGAAACTTCATTAGAATCAGAGAAGTAGAGTTACAGAAGTCCAGACGTGGCAGTGTGAGATAATATAGGAAAAAGAACACACGCACACTATACTATCAACTCAGCATGCCAACCTAAGTTCAAGAATCGAGCATTTTAAATTAAAGTACGAACTGGATGATCAGAAAAATAGAAGTGGAACCATCAATTGAGAAAGAAGGTAAGAGAAATATGATCCAAACATGGAAAGATATCAATCAGCGAGTAGCGTGAGCTGAAAGCATCAACCATGTTCAAGAAGCTAGTATTTACATCTTACACGAAAGCAGATGAGCACACAATCAAGAGAAAATAGTTTTAGAAAGAAGGTTGAGATATCTAGTTCAAAATCCAATTAAGGGAAGATGCCAATCGTCAGGCAAAACTAAGAACACCACCAAATAGAGGCTTTGACAGATGTGAACTGCTAAAACTGGACAGATAAAAATTTACTATGTACATAAGAGAAGACAGGTGGTTGAGGATTCTCACCGGAAGAACATTTCTGGTATCAACGTCCACATCATTCATACTCTGGCCATCCTTCTCATTGCAAAATGCACCTTCTTGAAAAACCTTTGAGTTGATTTGATATTTAGACTGATCAAGAAATCCACAGAATGCCTTACTTGTCTCGCTGTTGCAACCACATTTAAATAAATGTAAATTATGGACTTCAAAAGTAGTATATGCCAATCCTAGAAAGCAAACCTTCACATATGAAAGTAAGGAAATATAATAAACTAAAAAGGAATATTCGTACTCACGTATAAATTACAGTCATTATAGGAGACAAGGATAAAATCATGTATGAATCAGATTAACATATTTAGAACAGATTGTTGCACCCTATGATGACCACAAAAAACCTGAAGAGAAGAAAAAGAGAGAATCCCAAACCATTCCTTTTTTTTTAAGCTCATGGCATTTGGCATCATCTATCACAGATAGGAATCAAAATCTCAAACTAAAAATCAAGAACCACGTTTGAAAAATAATTATATTACAAAAGAGTAGAATATGCATGTCACATGCCAGCAACAGAAAGAATCATGTGCTGATCAAATGCGTATCGCATATTGCAGCTAAACATAAAGCCCCAGTGAAGAATCAGTTAAGCCAACACAAAGCTGATGTTTGGAGAAATTTATTCTCTTTCAAACCTATACACAGCTGAAGCTTCTCAAGTAGAGTGTTACCATCTCAAGAATAAAAGTTGTAACATACCGTAGGAGACCTTGAACTCTATACTGTCTCATTCCTGGTTTGCATAATGCATCTATCGCCACAATCCTTGTTTTCCTTCTACCCATGGAATCTACTGGTCTCATATCCAGATAGTCGCCCATAAAAAGAAATGAAGAGGCATACCTGCACCATAAGAAGATGATGACATCAATATAGACCCAATAAACATTACAACTCTAAACATAAATTGTGACAAAAAATTACAGAAAGCATTGGATATCCCATCCCACTTAACGCGCATTATACCTTGTAACATTAGTTAGCATGTAAGAGAACCATCAAAGGAAGATTACCAAAATTATGTCATACTTATTTCCACATTATCAGTATTGAAGCCCGTGGCACACTGGAAGGTGCTCACTATTGAAACCATGAAGCTGTGGATTCAAATCATGTTACCAATAAATAAATAAAACATTGAAGCCTTACCCCATATATCCTAATAGACACAGTATATCAAAGACAGGGAACTGAATACAAAGGAAGAATTGCAGTGAATTGAGTACCAATCATAGTTCTTAATTTCGTTTCGTTTCGGCCGAAATGGCCGAAATTATTCGTTTCGGTCAAGTGGACTTTTCGGTTTGAATTTCAGTCAACATCGGCCGAAATTCAAGATTTCGGTCAATTTCGGCCGAAATTCGGGATTTCGGCCGAAATGTAACTTTTCGGTCGAAATGGAATTTACAAATTTTTTTTTTTTTTTTTTAACTTTTTTTACACATATTTTGTATTTCTAATATTTTCACAAAATATAATTCCAAAAAAAATTACTATAATGGATTAAATCTATATTTATTACTTTTTCTATTTTTTTACTTATATATATGTATATATATTTTGTTATATTTTCCCCGAAATGTAATTCCGAAAAGTTTCGCCGAAATCCCGAATCGGCCAAAACTTTTCATTTTGCAGGCCAGAGCGAAATGAGGTCCGAAACGATATTAACAACTATGGTACCGATCCCTTTGGGAGGACGACTCAATATGTAACTCCATGTCTAGTATCTTTAAAAAGTTTACAGCAAAAGAATCCCCATTGATTGGTCTGGTTTACAATCAGAATACATGATTTGAGTAACTAATATATCCTACGTTTATTATCTACAACAGTGTCCATCATGAACACATAGTACAATAGTCTTCATGCGGTCCATGTGGGTCCACGTGGGTCCCAACGATCAAATCACCTCTAATACTAATTCTCCACCCAACCCTATTAAAAGTCAGGTCCTCTCTGTTTTCTGCAAACTGTCATATCTTTTGTCACTATGGTATATTCAAGGTCTTTATAGTCTCCGCCTTCCCTTGGATCCTAGAATCTGCACCCTCCAATACATCATAGAAGGCTGTTTCTCTCTACTTAGACTAAACCATCTCCAAAGACCTTGATTCTTTTCTATTGAAGATGGTTATGGGTCTCCTCTTTTGTACACTTTTCTAATTCTATCGTTTCTTGCAACTCCACACATCTATGTTCGCACGTGCACCTCCGCCACATGTGCTTTAGCTGCTTCTCATTTCTCCATTGCCAACATTGTGTTCAATACAGAAAAGCATATTATTCCACATGGTACATTAATCCTTATAACATTATCTAACAAAAGCATCATGCACACATGTGCGAAGACACCAACACATATGCATGCAATACAAAAACTATAACACACCTCATTCCACAAATGCAAGTAAAACACTACAAATTATTAACAAAAGCATCACATGCAACAAAGCACGCGTGCAGCATACAAGCAAGCACACGCGTGCACACACACAGAGATGTGTTCCAATTTCAAATTGAGAACCTTTTTGTCAGGCCCACCTAGATAAAATCGTAGAGGAAGGTGGCAAGGATATAGGGGTGTTCATGGACCAGGTTGGGTGCTCAGCCCGGCCCAATTTTTATACCATTGGCCCAAGCCCAGCCCTAGCCGGATTCAGGCCATAAGTGGCTGGGCTCAATGGTTAAGCCCAAGCCCAGATGGTAATGGATTTCATCAATGAAAACACAACTTCTAACAATCTCAAGGTGTAGTTCAACTGGTTGGGTTGCGTGTCCACATGTGAATGTGTATGTATTCGAGTCCCCATTATAGCAAATAAACTGTTTTTTCTTTAAATTGTCTCTCATTCGGACAAGGGCGGGCTTCGGGCTCTTTGCCACTGAATCCAAGCATGGCCCATACATTAAACGGGCCTAGGCTTTAGTCCAAGCCTAGCCCATGATCTAAAAATGAAAGGCTCAAGCCTAGCCCAAAGTGGGCTGGACCCAGGCCAGGCTTGCGCCACCTCAATCCATGAGCACCCCTACATGTAGGGGCGGACCCAAGTATTAGCATGCGGGAGTGGTCGCACCCACATGATTCAAGAAAAACCTTAGATAAACTCTTAAAAAAATCGATTTTATTATTTAATTTCTTCACTTGACCATATACCACACCACCCAAACGAAAATCCTGAGTCCGCCATCGCCTACATGGATGTGAATGGAGCGTTGAAAGTCATAGGTGGGTCAAATTCCACCCCTTCCAGATATGATCCGGGGCATCAAAGAGAGAAGGGTATGGTCCCACCATCCATCCTACAAGCCATTGAAGCAGTGTCTACAAAATGAGGTGAAATTCAACCATCTTCAATTCATGATGCCCCCTTCACATCCCCATTGCCACCATGAATTAGCACACTTCTAAATAAGCCCTACAAAAGGATTCTTAAATGAAAAATTGAGCTCTCTCTGAATGACGTTATACAATAAACAGTAACAAACCCATTCTGTATGGCCGACTACACATAGTCCAATCTGTACATATGGGGGGATACCTTTTATCTGAATCGATCAGAAGATGCACCCACCAAGATTACCTAAAGTTGGCCCAATATCAGCTCTCAAAGGAGTGATACTAGCCATGAGATTGGTAAAAAATGTGATTAAATATACAAATGAATAAAGATTTGATACAGAATACTATTCTGTAGAATAGGCCTACCTAACACAAATCTATATCACCCATTGAAACCACTCTCCATGAATCAATGTATGCAAAAAATTTCGCCTCATTCGACATATGAGCCTTGCATTGGACACATTAAGAAAACACTTTGTCCATTCTGATGGAATATATAATTATTTAACTCCAATTGGAACAAAATTTCATAGAACAGCAGAGGAATATGCTGGAAAGTTGGATCTTGAAAAGACAGGCATCATTATATAAAAAGTTCTGATTTGTCAGAAAAAAAAATGTTATATTTTGTGATCCAGCTGTGAATACCAGTATGATGTTGTATGCTTAACCACACACACAGACATGCACGCACACACCCACTCACACAAACACGTACCCAGGAACGACGTGAGTACACAAGCACGTGCACTAGCACGAGCATGCAAACATGCACACACACAATGCACACATGAACACATCCATATTGACATGCAAACATGCACACAAACACAATGCACACATGAACACATCCACATGAACACATCCACATGAACACATCATATAATTTCTCACGTTAACTTTCCATCTGGACCATATGTCGATCATCGTACACAAACGTGATGAATGATGATCTTATGTCTACATTAAAGTTGGTATCTAAATTATAATGGCCATGTCAACTCACTCTAAATCAGGATTGTGTGTGTGTATGCTATTAAATTGTCTAGATCCCCATCTACTATGCTACCAATGACACATCAATTATATGAAACCTCTATACTTTGGACAATAAAAATTACATAAAGAGCTGAACTGAAACTTTTTTCTTCAAAACATAATAATTGAACTACAAACAATTGTGGTAGAGATGTATGCAATCAATAATTAAGTAAAACAACTCTAGAATTAACTTACCCTGTATAATTTGAAAACCTCTCTGCACCAACAATTTCTATGGCCTCATTGTCGTCCATGGAAGACAAGAAAAGCATGCTTACAATTAGTTCAGGACTGATCATGAAACGGATCTCTTCCTACATCAAACAAAAAACATGTTAATAGAAGTAAAAATCAATCTTACAACTAATACTTTCGGAGACAAGGGTCAATTACTCCATTTTGTAATACATAGGGAAAAAAGAAATAACTCTAACATACAAATAATCATTGATCCTCAACCAAATGTTTAACATGGTACTCAGGGTTTTGAGTGTGTCCGTCGGAGATTTAAGTCCAAAAACCTTGGTTGACTGCACAGAAACTGATATATAAAAGGGAACACAATAGTGGTACATATCCAACAAAACCATGGTCGTGAGTTATTAGATGGCTGGGATCTTCCAGCTTGGGTTTTCTGTACGCACTATGCAGTGGAAGCAATAAGGTCAAATTCTTGATAACCAACAAGGATCCCTGGACATATAACCTTAAAGCTTGATGATACTATGGAAATCCCCTGGCCAAGAACTATATAATGCCTCAATGAACATGAAATGGATAGAGAGACAACAGGATTTATAAAATCTGTATGCGTCAGAACAGGTACAGTATTCTAATGCCCCCACTTGATATGAGTGAAACCCATGAGTTAGTGACCCAGACTGCTAATCTGTTGTAGGAATTAAGAGATCCACATAAGATCAGCTTGCGGCAAGGCATTCATTTCTGGTGTTGATGGATTGTTTGCCTAAGCGGCATCTTCTATGGCTTGGGATCCACAACCAAATTTCGTTCATTTGATTGGCTTTTTAATTCGTCAAATTCAAAGTTAGAGTTCGTAAAGTTTGATAAACTAATTTGTTTGTGTCCATAATTTTAATTTATCACTAAGGCCCAAACTAAATTCCAAACCACTCTGAATCATTGTTGTTCTTTACATTTACACAAGGATAAATTTTGCCTCAATAGAGTTGGGCCCACAATAAGATTAATTACATGTAAAACATGGTTACAATAAAAATCACAAGTAAAATTCCATGATTTACTGATGATCAATCTTGAGATGGGGCTGACTCCAATTAGAATTAGATATGGATTAGCACAATACATAGCACAGTGCTTTTGAGTGGCTGCATTTTAGGTTGTCACCATTTAGAGAACTATGAAAGAGTTGTTCAGTAATAGTTCGTGAACCAAACTGCGAATAATTCGAAAAGAACTATTCGGACTTTCGGAGTTTGAAGCCCTTTTGAACGAACTAGGTAATTGCAACATATGCTTCTGTTAGAAACAGTCCAGACTAGAAGCATCTCAACACTTCTCTAACAGCTAAACCTTGGCTTCATTTAAAAATATGATTGCAACCTCACACCCAAAATACTGTACCAGATGCATACAGTGTAAAGACATGAACAGATCAACTGACCCAACCTGAAAAGCTCATAACCACAAGCCCATATCCAAGCATATCTCAGGTGTGTTGTCTTAGTGGGATTTGACCTAGGTCAGTTGACCTGTTTATGTCTCTCCCCCTCAAATTGATGCTTAGAATATATTCAGGTCGATCCCAGGACAGCCCTTTAGTAAACATATCTGCCAGTTAATCACATGAAGAAACATTGGGTGGGCAGAGTTTGTCAGAGACATAATGCTAACGAATGAAGTGGCAGTCAATTTCTATATGCTTAGTGATCTCATGGAAGACGGCATTCTTTGCAATTCGAATGGCACTTGTGTTATCTGCATAAAGTCGAGTAGGGCCTTTGTGAAAAACGCGAAGGAGACGATGAAGCCAGACAACCTCACTACTAGTAGAGGACATAGATTGATATTCAGTTTCAGCAGTTGATTTGGAAAGGCTGCTTTGTTTCTTACTCTTCCATGAGATGAGTGATGTTCCTAAGAACATGCACCAGCCAGTTAAGGATCTACGAGTATCAAGGCACCCTGCCCAATCTACATCGGCATAGGCTTGTAGTTGTAGTGAAGAAGTAGTCGGATAAAACAGTTCTCGATCACGGGTGCCTTGACATATGGAAAATCCGGAAAATAGCTTGAAGATGCGGTTTAGGAGGATTGCTAATGAAACTGACAGTCAGAACGGCATGAGAGATATCTAGCCTTGTCATAGTCAGATATAGTAGGCTACCAACCAACCGTCGAAACAACATTGTGATGAAGATCTACACCTCCGACGGTGAGATCGAGCCCTAAGACTCAAAACCCTAAGATCACTTAGGGAGAAATACCCAAAGGTAACTCACGAGAACACTTCTCAACTTTTGATTATCAATATAGCATACTTACAATATAGAACTCCTCTCTATTTATAATAGAGGAAAGACTAAATAAGGAAAATCCTAATTATTGCATTATTGCTAAATTACTCTAATTAATCTCTAATAGAATCAAATCAAACATTCTCTTAACAAATTTAAACCAATCTAATTAGGGAAAACACTTAATGGGAAAGACTCCTTGGTGGGCTCCACTTGGGGGCCCTCTTCTTCTTGGATCTCACTGCATCGGATCAAGTCTTCAATAGGTGGCCCATCGTCTTTGCTAGATTTAACATTGAGTTCAATGGGTGTGGCAAAGGTTTTGGCATCACCAAGTCTTGTCGATTTGAGTAAATCATCAGCATATTCGGTTTGTACCACCCGAATACCATCCTTGTTCCTTGAGACTTCGAGTCCTAAAAAATGAGTGGGGACCCAGATCTTTCATCTTGAAGGAATTCATGAGATGAGTTTTGAGGTTGGAAATGCATGCTGCATCGTTGCCACTGATTATCATATCATCAACATAAATCAAGAGAATGGTACAGCCGCATAATGCAGGCCCTAGGGTTAGGGCTTGTGTGAGTGCTGAAGCACGTGTCCAAGGACACATCAAATCGCTCCACAAAGACTTCAATACAAGGACGCACCTCTCCGAGGGAAAACCCACAATTCTATTCAATAATCAAGTATGAGATTTCCATCTCTACAATGCCATATATATAGGATAAAACAAAGCTTAGAGCCTAAGAAATCTATCTAAACTAGGAAAGCAAATAAATTGGAATGCTAATCCTAATTACAAGAAAATTAGGAAACTACTAAAAAAATAATAAGATTCCTAAAACTATCTTGGGTGGGACCAGTGGTGGCCCGTTCTGCATCCCCGTGCGAATTTCTTCGAATGAAGAGAGAATTATCATTTGGGCTTTGATGAAAGTTAGCTATAATGATAGCAGAGCGGAACTTATCAAACCATGCACGTGGAGCCTATTTATGTCTTTACATACAGGAGCACTGGCCCAATGCCTACCTAACACAGATTTCCCCAGAAGCCAATCAATGTCAAATTTCCACACCCCAATTGGCAGGCACATTTTTTACGAAACCTGTACCCCACAACCCAATGTTGGCAGAAAAGTTTATTCTCTCTACAAGGTAATAATCTATTTTGCCTCTTTCCTTCTGTTACTTTTGGGGTGGGTTCTTTGGAATGAAAGAAACTAGAAAAACTTTGGTGATAAGTACCAAGATCCAATTCGCAGGGTTACGTGCATTTAAGGAGGATGGATGGACCCAAAGTGGGCCCCAAAAATGTTTGCAAGAATTCTCACACTCAGTGCTCATAGCATATGCTCCATAGATTTGTGTAGGAACAAAAGAAGTGGGGAGAAAATCAAAGAAGAAGTTGAAGATTAAGCAAGTAAACATATAACTATTGCAAATGTCTAAGAAGGAAACCTGTACACAACCAGCATGAAGAGAACCACCTCCGATATATTTATTTGCAAAATCAACCTCAAGAGCTTCATATTGTTGATCTTCTATGAAGCCTGAGTGTAAAATCTAATAGAAGAAGGAATCCAGTTGTTAGTTATTTAAAAATGTTTCATGGATAAACTCAATGTAAGATCAGAAGTCAACAATTAACGTTAAATCATCTAGAATGAGCAATGCATTTCTACTTGCTCATGTATCAAAGTACTCTTGTTTTTACCTCAAATGAGCAGAGAGGGACAGTAGATTTGCTCCAAAAATCAGTATCAGGGTAACAAGTGCAAACAGAACTCTGTTCCAAAGGAAGAACTTTACGCTCAAAAGAAACAAAGCCTGTTGATGTGCACAAACATACCCGTTCGAAATAATGCACCAGGCATTTTATTTTATTTTCCTGGCTCTGGTTTACATTGGGATAAAGACTCCTGAAACCAAAAATGTTTAACAGAATCAACCTCTTGTTTCAGAAAAATTGTCATCTAATCACTGTAACTTACAAAACAATATTCGCAAATATAACCGTTAAAAGTGAAAATAAAAATCAATATAAGTAATCTTCACTTGGACCAAAATGACATTAATTAAAAAAATCACTAAACCTTTCTGCATGCTCCTACGCAAAAACAGATTAAAGCTTATAAATTTTGAAGAACAATGGTGGAATGTAGCATACGCAAACAACCAATCGAAGTTGATGGTTGGAAGATCCTTGGCATTCCTATTACGGACCGGAAACAAACAAAACAAAGAGCATGCAAGCAGAGCATTGATCAATTCCTGAAAAACAACAAACGAATTAAATTCCAACTCGAATAAAAAATCCAAGTAGCAAAAAGTATAATTTCTGAATATAACATTAGAGGCACATGCAAGTGGAACTCCTTTTTCCTTCCAAAAAAGAAGGTATGTTCATTCAAAATTACAATCTGAAACCAACGTGGGTGGATGATGTTTCCACTATTTTGCACCAACTGCCGACCTATATGCAAACAGCGATGAAATTATAAGCGGTGTGTGTGTGGATGCGTGGGTGGGTTGGTGGGGACAAAATTTTTAATGAAACCAGTTCACACGAAATTTGCACCTTTCAAACTCAGGCCAGCTTGCATGGAATTGAATTCCTAGAAATTCATGTTAAAATCAGTTCCAATAAAGGATTAATAAAGGGCTGAGGGGTGAAGGATAGAAGGCTGAGATGTAGATGGGATCCTTATTTCCCTAGGATTTGATCTACTGGATTAATGGATGGATAGTCGTTTTCCATCTCCCCTTATTTCAGTTTCCATTAAAGGAGATATTATTTGATGGCCATTTATGGATCATCACCTTTGTTTCTTCCACGTCGGCCATTTTAGGATTAAATTTTTTAGAATTTATTGGAATTCAATATTCAATTTCATGCAAAGTAATGGGCCCTCAGAATACAGCAAGTGTGAGAAAAACCTAACATACTCCAAAAGAACACCAATAGTTCTGTACTTCTGTGTGTGTGTGGGTGGGTGGTTTTGGGGGGGGTGGGTGGGGGTGGGGGGGATTGCAAGCTACATAATGGTCATAATGTCTCAAATTTCACATGTAGTATCATATTCATATCAACACTTCAAGTATTTAGCCTAAGTTAGAAAAGTTTTAACAATTGAGCACCAGTCACAAGGGCATTGATATTGAAAGTATAGAAATAGGTGTTAAGAATAAAAGATCAGAAAGCACATTTAGCTTCTTGATACCCAGTTACTGAGAAGAAAATGAGGACGGATGAGACCCAACAAGTTTAAAAACACACCAACCCCCAAGGAAATGAGGAAGAAGAAAAAGGTTCCAAAATTTTAATGTTGAAGCATAGCATAAACTTAATAGAATTCATCATAAAGTCTAAATATATTGGTTTTCTTCACCCCTTCAAAACCCCTTCAGTTCCTCCTCTGATACTAGTTAGATTGCCAAAAGTGAAGTTCCCCTCTCATTCTAAGGATCTGTTTTGTGGAGCACAGTTTGTAAAGAGTAGCTTGCATTTTCTGTCTGATTCTCAAATTTATATTCGAAATGACAGGTTATCAGATTACCCGCAATAGCAGCTAAAACTGGTAACAAATAAAGCAGCATTCATATAATCATTATAGGGTTTTTTTCTAAGCAAAGGGGGTGTTGCGAATCAGAAAGGCTCAAAGTTCTAATAAAAGAAATACATATAATTAAAAGAACAAACAAAAATCAAGATGTTCACCTGACTTAGTAGCACAGTGCCTGCTTCCTGTGAACCCAACAACCGAAGCCCAGTTTTTATTCTCAACCCATATTTTCCTTCACAAATAACATTGTCAGCATTCTTATAATGATCTTCTAATAGAGAAGGGAGCCGCAGCAACAGGCTTGCGAGTGCTGGAACAACCTCACCAAACCATTTCCTTGATTCATCAGGAGACATGAGCTACATAATGAATAACAAATAACCAATTAATGAAAAATAAATAAATAAATAAATAAAACAGCAGCAGCAACATTCTCATGTGTGCAGCAAGTATGCTATATTTTTGTTTCATACCCCTAGCTCTAGATAAAAGCCTTAAGTTTCTTCATTGAGAGTCCAGCAAAAAAGGTAACTGTTTCTTCATTGAGTAAACTCAAACAAGCCAACAAAAGAAATGTTAACTTCTTGACAAGCAAGACCTTCTCTCTTTGCTTCCATGGGCCCTACTGTGCTGAGTCTAATTCTAAACCCTCCCAAACAGCTACCCTCATGAATTTACACCCATCTCAATTTTACAGTGATTCCATCGTCATTAACTGTTGCATTGAAACCCTAAAATGAAGGGTTAAGATGATTTAATCCCACTCACACTTTGCCAACCCCTAATCCGCACTTCCACTCCACACCCACACTCACTCCTGTTAGGTTACATCCTAAAAACCCCAAAGAACAAAACTTTCTAAGAAAAAAAAAAAATTTGCACTACAATTTCAATGTGCTCTGTTTACAACCAACAACTTCATAGCAACTGATCTCCCACGCATGCAAGGTGAATTCATAAAGGTCTGGAATCGAAACCCTTGGTTCAAATTCAAAACCCTAGAAATTCAAGAATCCTAATGAGAACAACCAGGAAATTCTTACTTGATCAAAGAAAATAACGTATCCTCGATGAGCGGAAGGCGCCAATCTCTCACCAGAGAGGAAGATGCAGTCTCTGAGATCGATGATGGCATCGAAGAAGATGGCACCGGAATCGACGCCGCTGTAATTAGGGCCGCTGGAGAGGGCTTTGAGAGCTGCGAGAGCTTTGGGAGGCCAGAAGAGAGACGAAGATCGAAGGATGAGAGGCAAAAAGGGAAAGATCGAGTTCAGATCTTCTCGGCTTTCCATCGTTCCCGCGCAGAGTTTTAGCGGGAGACTGTTCGAAGGTTGGAGAGATCTTCTCTTTCCGCCACACTGCGTGTTGGCGACCAAAGACACTACTGTGTCAACTGTCAACCACCCCGGCCCGTTTGGTAATGTTAAAAGGTAAAGGTAAAATAAACGTCTAGTAAAGCATCAAATGAAATCTAAGAGAGAATAAAATATAATTAGCAAAATATGCCCCCTCTAAGTTCGGGCTAAAAAAAAAAAAAAACACATTCAATTTGTGACTATTTTATGAGATATTAATTAATAAAAAAGTAAATACAAAACAAACAAATATACCATTATCAAGTTTCAAATCGAAATTGGAGTTTCAATTCTCCATATAAAGCGAAGTGAATCCCAATTGCTAATCCCATTTTTGACCTCCTGCCAAGATCAGCCCTTTCTAACTAATGGCCCATTCAACCCTACTGATGAATGGCGCATTTAAATATTAATTCTATGTGTGGAGAGCACTTTCAAATGCACCCACCCTAGAACCGTGACTCCTCTCTTCATTTCCTCTTCCACAGGTGCGTTACTCTTCTCCTCTTTATTCCCTTATCATAACTCTCATCCTCTTCATTCTTTGCATTTGAGTAATGGTATCAAATCATGGATCAGATGCAACTCTCTCCATCGATCTCTCCAAGGACCAGTGCACCGTTTTCCTTCTTTCTCTCTTCTTCTCTCAATAGTTGTTTTCCGTCCCAAGCCCTCCCCACAACAGTTGCTCAGATTTTTGGAGGTATTTCAAGTAGTCTCAACTCTCAAGCAAGAGTTGCTCTAACTTTTGGCCGGATATTAGGTATTTGAGTTTTTTTCTTAATTCATGTTCTTCTGATTTTGGTTTTTTTTCTTCTTCTCAAGTATGTAGATTTTCCTCACTTTTGTGTTTTTTTTTTTAATTCTTTCTCTCACTGCCAATATCTTTTAATCAGTTGATTATTTTCTATTTTGTTTTTTGTTGATTAATACTTTGCATTTCAATCTCTGTTTCTTTAGATGGGTTCTTGCTCTGTTCTATTATTTGACGGCTTTGGAGTTCTGTTTATCACCTATCTGCCTTCAGGCGCACTGGATAATCCATGTGGATATCGATATATGGCCATATCTGCAGGGAATGTTATGGTGTTCTTTTGGGGTTTTTTTTCAATTTATTTTGGTCTTTTTTGGTCAGCCCACTGCTCCAATGGCTAGGATTAATCAATGGCTTTGCTGTTTTGTTTATCATCTATGTATGTTCGGGCCCACTGGGTGATCAATGTGGATATTGACATAATACCCATATGTGAAGTGAATGTCATGGTGTTCTTCTTTTTTTTCTCTTTTTATATTGGTCCTTTTTAGTCAGCTCTATGTGCATATGGTGTTTGACAAAATGCCACAGTGTTAGGAAATCTGCTTAATTTTCTTTTTTAATTTGAAAAAGCTTAAAGAAAAAATAAGTGGATGATGCACAAATGAGGCATACATCTTTCGCATTGAAATTCTTTAGTGAGGAACAACCGAGATTCAAGACTGACTATTATTTGAATTTTGCAGCGAGATGGCTTTTTTAATAATTATTAACATTGATCACTGAACCGGCAATTCAGATTATCAATGATGCTTAACATTTAAAAATATGGTTCCAATTTGATACCTTGTACTTCATATAAGTCTTCTATCCAATTGTTCATAATTCATATTATTGTATACGTATTTTAATTTTTTAATTGCTCTAATTCCCAGTCTTGAAGATTAAATAATGCCAGCTAAGAACACTTTTTCAGCATGTCTCATATTTCACTGCATCACTTTGGACACATGTTGCTTGTGTGCAGTTTCTTAGTCCTTAGGTTTGCTTGAAGAAGGAATTATTTGATCCACTGTCCAAGAGTATTCATAATATCCCATGGCCTTTAGTACTAATCATATGAAGATTTGTTGACTCTGGGTCTGTATGAAGAAGCAGAAATGCCATGTCCAAACAGATATCCCATTTTCACCTTGTTTTTCCCATGTTGCCATATGAAAACATATTTCATATGCTGTGTGTATACACCGTGCTTTTCCCATGTTTGATTCTTTAGAAATCTGGGTAGAAATCTGTAATTCTATATACACAATAACAAAAAGATTTCCCTTTTAACATGGTTGAGATTTCCCATGTTGCTAATATCTTTTATAGAAATCGATACATATATAGCTTTCACCACTCTTGCAATGAAATTGCAGAACACCATCTTTTATAGAAATCGATACATATATAGCTTTCACCACTCTTGCAATGAAATTGCAGAACACCTATGTTGATATTTCAGCTTTCAACTCTGTGTGTATACAGATTTCCCATTTTCAATTTCAGATACATCACATGGGAAGCTGTCAACTCTGTATGTTGCCTTTTTCTGTCTGTTGAAAAAAGAAGAGAGGGCAAAAATGTTCTACTTTTAACGTTTTCCCCCCTCTTTGCTTGAGAGTTAGGAGTAATGGGTTGCTCTAATTCCCAATCTCGAAGAATAAACATTCCAGCTAAGAACACCTTTTCAACCTCTCTCATATTTTACTGCATTACTTTAGAGTTTGGACACATACTCCATGTGTGCAGTTTCTCAACCTTTTTAGGGCTGCTTGAAGAAAGAATTATTTGATCCATTGTCCAAGAGTATTCATAATATCCTATGACCTTTAGGGCATGTTTGGTAAACATCCACTAAGAGGAATCCTCTCCATGTTTCCTCGGAATAGAGGAAAACCCATGTTTGGGTAATTTTCTTTGTAG
Organism: Umbellularia californica; assembly: GCA_028538565.1. Lineage (NCBI taxonomy): Eukaryota > Viridiplantae > Streptophyta > Magnoliopsida > Laurales > Lauraceae > Umbellularia > Umbellularia californica. The sequence goes on from JAPQWN010000009.1 coordinate 46,627,096, forward strand.
AGGATTTTTGGGCCTGATGATTTTCAGAATCAACTATAGCATGGATTCCCCCGGTCTGACCTTCACCCATAGGAACGAATGAATCATCGCTAAAAAAGGAGGAAGTATAAAAGCTATCTATTCACAGGATTCTTTCCCAGAGAAACGGTCCTCTCCTTTCTTCTTGGTTTGCTGCCCTAGACATTCCTCTCTGCGCTTGCAACTTTGGAAGCATCGGAAAAGTCTCTCTCCGGCTGGCTATTTTCTCTAAACAGGTATGTCTCCCTCTCCCCTGGTCTCTTCCTCTCCCTCTCCCTCTTCTTCTTTGACGGACAAACCCCAAATGATCTTCTCGTTGGGTTATCTACAGCGATTTTTTCGAACTCTCTCTTGATTAGAGACTGAGAAGGGGAGCTGAACTCATTGGGTCAATCCACTGGTTGTAGAAAACTGTCAAAGAGAGTTTCTTTCTTTAGGGCATGGTTGTGTAACCATTTCCCACAGAAAGGGGATTATTTTCTACAAAAACATCATTTTTCATTTTTTTTTAATCTATTGAGCTATAGGTAGAAGGTTGAGACAATGATTTTGGAGAGTGTTTCTACCCTCTTCTTTATCTAGATTTTTTTAAAAACTACATACGAAAGCTTAATTTGATCAATTACAAAATATTCAGCATTGAAATGATTGGCTCAACCATTGGCAACTAATGAGTGGGTGTTATCAATTATTAGAGTAATAATATACATGGATAATATCATATTTGAACATTAAAACAGCATGCACCACAGCACAAATTCGTGCAGTGGTGAGAGAATCACCTCACAGCTCAGGCTGTTTAAGTGAGGTGTGAAGTCACACTGGGATGAGTGCATAGCATGAGATAAAGTAGATTAGTAAAAAGGGGCTGGCTGCTGGGGTGACAAAAAGTTTTACTCCCAGGTGTTTGGACTGAAATGGAAAAAGAAGAGTAGAGCAATCACTGATGTGCAAGGATCAAAATAGTGCTTACAGTGGGCGATATCTTGTGGTAGCGCCATGGGGTGTGTAAATCGAAAAAGTTGTCAAAAAAATTCCAAAAAATCCAGAATATTGGAAAATGTCAGAATTTGATATTTTCTTTCCCTTAATAACTAAGATTTTTTTTGGGGGGGGGGGGGGGGGGGGGGGGGGGTGGGGGTCGGTGGTTTCGGTTTAAAAACTATTATGCATTTCTAAACTCATGGTATACGCGAAAATACGCATTGTGTTTCCGATCAGAGGTTAGTTGCACAGAAGAGGGCTTTCTTGGTTGTTAACACTATATATAAAATAGTCAACTATCCTTCCACTATAGATTTGGATTGCTTGCTTCATTGTTTAGGGGTCATTCATGAAATCGGTTCGGTGGAGATATGTATAATGTTATTGTTGCCTGGTTGATATTTGTTCTTATATGCTTATGTGGTTGTTAACACTATGTAAAATGTAGAATGTTTGAACCAAGTAGCTCTCAAGCTACAAACAGGTCAGCATCAAAAAACATGAAGTGGACTGATGCACATGATGAAGTGCTTCTCCTCATCATGCTTGACATGCGAAAAGAAGGGAAATTTATCCCCGGAGGCTTTACGTCGGAGGGATGGGGTCTTATTACAAGACAAATGCTTACAGTACATGGGCCTGAATTTTCTAAAGACAAGTTGAAGAATAGGTTCAAGAGCTACAAAAAATGGTATAGCGCTATGAAATCCATGTTAAATCTGAGTGGGTTTGGATGGGATGAAGAAAGGAAAAAAGTCACGGCTGAAGAAGGGGTTTGGGATGATTATATTGCGGTGAGATTTTTATTTATTTATTGTATGGATTTTGTTTTTATTATATACAAGAATGGATTGTGAGTTAATATGCATGGAATGCAGGCACATCCTGGACATAGTATGTATAGGACTAGGCGTATGCCCGACTACATTCTCATGTGTGAAATATTCGGCGACTCAATTGCTGATGGTCGAGAGGAATTTGTCACTAATGACGTTCCTCAATCACCACCATCTGTACATGTCGATGCCTTGGATGATAATAACATGGATGCTGATGATGATGGCACCCCCCAAAATGAGGAGGCTAGAGATGAGCACATCTCTTCAATTAGAGGGCGTAGCCCTGCATCTGGAGGGTCATCCCGTCAAATAACAAGGCGCCAAAGCACAGGGGATGCGATGGTGGCAGTTGTAGGGCGTATGGCAGATGCTGTAGATGCAATTTCAAGGAATACAATTTCGACTAAAAACCTTCAGAGGGAGGTTTGGGAAGCACTACTACCAATTGATCTGGAAATGAGGATCAAGATGAAAGCGTTTGAACAACTTGGAGATGAAGTGAAGGCCTCACAGTTTCTAGCCTTAGATAACGATACCCGCAAGATCTATGTTCTTGGCAGCCTTGACCTTATGTAATTTGTTGCTATGGGTTGTTATCTCATGATTATATTTTGTGCTTTTGATTATGGTAGTTATATTGGACTCGTTTACACTTCTCTTTCTTATTTTGAAATGTCATCTTTTGAAATGTTATGGATATTATTATTGCTTTGTGGGATGTTTGGACAAGGAATGACATTTAACTTCTGTGGAATGTTAAGGTCGTTTTTTTATTAATTTGTCGGATGTTTGGGATGTTAATGACTTTTATTCATTAGCTTGGAATGTTGATGATATCTTTTACTAATTTTTGTTCAGTTTGGACAAAGATTGACTCTAAATTATTAACTTGGAATGTCATTGATACTTTTATTAATCGATTGTTTTGTTATCTTCACCTGCAGCATGGATAGACAAGAACCTTTGTTACTATTAACACAACTTGTAACGACAATATGTATCTTATGGTACCGTTATCAGCATCTTATCAAAGATAAAGTTCTGAATTAAGAAACAGTGATTCAATATTGTCTGAATTAATTGAAATGTCTGCTTCTTACTGAAGTGTCAGGATCTTCCAATCTGGAAAATATTTTATGCAATTTCTGTTTCCGGTGGGGACCATCAGGTTAATGGTTTGTTTTACTAAAATATGATCTTGCATGTACAAAATACCACCACCGGTAGGCTGTTCATTTGTTAAGGCTTGGGGTTCTATAACCCTGCTGCTTACAGTTTCCATTTATGAATGCTGAAAATTTTTACAACCTTCAGGATGAGAAGCCTGCGGCGACTCTTGTAAAGGTTATCGGTGTTGTTCGTGAAAGTGAGAAACCCAGCATCTTTGTGCCCGCTAATGATCCAAGCTCTGGTCAGAGGTTATATGTTGATGTCCCCAGCAATAGCACGTTCTGCCGGACTTCCTGAGAATACTATTTATATTGAAGATACCAATGAGGATATCTCATATCAGTGCGAGTCAACCATATCCCATTCCAAAGGATGTGAACACATTGATCCGCTATTCAGTCATGCTACAGGACCATTTAAATTATACATTGACTTGGTATTGCTTTTGATGCCTAAATCCTAGAGTTTGATGTGCATAGATATATTCAAATTGTTCGTGGGGAATTTGGATACCTTTTGTTATATGACCTTCATTTAAATGCTAATTGGATGAATGCAAATTATCTATATGCTGCACGTGGGGAGTTCTTTCTGCGCAGCCATTTAAATCAAAGGGTGGGTCCCACTGCTGATTATATGGGTTCACTCAAAAGGATCTGTCTTCTAATTGAATTACTTCATTTACATGATGGGTGCTTGTTGCCATGTACATGTAATGATTCCCTCATTCTCTTGCTTTGGCCACTACCACCTTCCAAACCCGGCATTTTGAAGTCTCAACTCTCAACACAAGTAATGCAAGAGGAGCTGTTGTGTTAGAACTTGTTGATTTCATTCATTTTGCTTATAAGCAATCACCAAAGAATAGTTCCTGCTTGTGAATGAAGTATTGTGATTCCACAACAATTCTGAAGTCTCAACAGAAGCAACACAAGTAGTAGGAGCTGCTTCTACTTGTATTAGATCTTGTTGATATCATTCATTTTGCTTATAAGTAATCACAAAATAATAGTACCTACTTGTAAATGCAGTACTTGGAATTCCGACAATTTGTTTACATTGCCTTAGCTTGAGATTTTTCTGAATAATTTCTGTTCCTATTTGCCACCCAGTTCTGATATGGTTTCTGGGGGTTCATCTGACAATTCCCCATTTCTAATGTCCCAAGTTCCTGGCATGCCCGTGTTCAATTTATCCAGGTTGGTTTCAAATTCATTGGATTATAAAATCACTCAAACCTCTCATATTTCAATGGAATAAGTCCTTGAGTTCAGATTGTTATTCCAGAAGTTAACAATTTAATTGGACTAGAGGGTAAATTCAAAATTCTAAGAAAAAAAGCATCCCGTGTCAGAAATTACTAGGACTAGAAAGTTATTCATAATCTGAGCACTGGTATTAATTTTGGCAGTGACCTTGGTTGCTTTTCTATCTTGAACATGTTCTGATGAAAATATTGGGAGTGGGTCTTATTGGAGATACTGGTGTACAATTTTTGATTAAATCCTAATTAGCTGAAACTTGAGTGATGGGGGTGGGTTTAATTGGAGATGGTGATTTGGGATATAAGTTAGGATGGGTGGTGTGATGGGGGTGGGTTTAATTGGAGATGGTGATTTGGGATATAAGTTTGGATGGGTGGTGTGAACTGAATTTAAAATGGAAGATAACCAATCTTTTTTTTTTTTTGGGATTCCACTCGCGTTACCAAACGTGGGTCCGAAGGAATCATCTCTGATTCGTCTGTGCTAGCCAAACGTGGAATGTTATGAATCCTCTCCCTCATAAATCCTTTCTGCAGAAAGTTTAAATCCATGGCACCAAGGATTCATCCGAAGAGAGGATTCCTCTCCCGTTGCCAAACGTGCCCTTAGTATGTGGCCCATGGTGTATTTATTTATTTTTTATTTTTTTGCTATCGGATGGTTCCCAACCCTTTGGGCTGGACTAATCCCTCCGGTCCCAGAGAGAAGCGGGGTAAACACCCCTGTGGCCCTAGGTGGTAGCACTAGTGAACTCAACCTTCGATTCCTGAAGAAGGGGGAACTGGGGGTCGATACCAAGACCTCTAGCTCCGGAAGAGGGAGGAACCGTGGTCCTGACCACTCGGCCAACCCCTTCGGGTTAAATGGCATGGTGTATTTATCAAAACCGTTTTTTCTTAAGGGCCTAACCATTTACCTATCAGTCAAGGTAGTTTGTATATTCTGATAGGTACATACTACTAATAATGGAGATCTCTCCTTATTGGGCTTTTTTGCTGGGCTGCATGCCTTTTTTTTTTTTAATTATTTCATGGGCTGGTGGTTTCTTTTGTTTTTCTGTTCCTGGTTTGTAGGCTCCATTTGTGTTGGGCATGGATATTTTCTCTATATTTTATACTCGTGTAGTACTCTCTATCCAGCTTCTAGAGCAAGAGTAGATTTCATTTTGCGATTTGTTTTCTTATACTACATTTTGCACAGAGGTACTGTAATAAAACTTTTGCCATGTTTTTTAATGTCTAAACCGTCTATTCAAAGGCTACAAAAAGGATTACGAGAATTTTCACAACTGAAAAATCCGTCTATGACACTGCAAGCAGTATAGCTAGCAATTAAAAGGTTTTTTTACTGTTTGACATCATGGTGTTGATGATCTCTGTTTTTTCGGATAATGCTCAGGTCAATGTCCAAAAACACATACCCGCTCCAAACTTCACTGTCTCACTACCAAAATATGAAAATATCATATTTTATATTTCTAATAAAATTTTAAGAATTTTGTGTATCATTTATATTATGAATTATTGAGCACGGGTGTCTTTTGCTAGTTTTAAATTGAAATCAAAATTGAGCACCAAGTTCTCAATCAATTTCATGCCCATGCTAAATATAATCAGAATATTAGAAATTTATAAAGAATACGAATAATAAAATTGTTTGTTTGAATTATACAATAAGAGAACTTGAGTTTGTTGGAAATTAGAAATTAAAAATAAAAAATATGAATAAAAGAATCTTTATAGATTGAGGTGTTACTGAGAAAAAAGAAAATTTGATTTTCACAATCTTTCTTTTAAGATTTTAGGAGGGTAAAAGATCAAACACTAAGAGATCGCGCGTCTAAGGAAACCCAAAATCCTAAAAGGAAACCATTGTAAGGAACTATGGATCATGCTTGATAGAAAAACATAATTTCAATGAAAAGAAAGCATACTTTGGAATGATTAAAGTAAAATTATTAATTTGCACTCGATGTATGGAAATATATGTATTATCTTTTCCATTTTCACTTGCAATAATTATTCCCAAATACACTTATTAGTGTGTTCATACACATAATTAAACTGTGTACTCGATATAATTAAACTGAGAAAAAATTACTACATATATTTTATTTTTTGTGCACTCGATGTAATCAAAATGAAAAAAAAAAAAAATTGCGCCCTAATCCGTCAATTCTGTGTTTTTCATAATCAGTTTGTTTAATTAGTTTTTAATTCCATTTTCTTAAATAAAAATCCCTAAATATAAAACACATTATACACATAAACTATTATATTTAAAAAAAAAACTCTTATTTACTTCCTTTATATTCTCCTCGTTTTCTTCACCAGTAACCGCATGGTGATCAAGGATTACTAGTGATCCTATAACAATCCGTTGCATGTAATGGCCACCGAAGCCATGTCATGGCTTTAAATGAAGGGTAATTTAGATATTTTCAAAATACTGTAGGGAACAGTGGCAAAAAAAAAAAAAATACTTTTAAATGGTCAGATGTCCTTAATTGAAAACATATTAGAAAACTTAGGGACTAAGTTGAAAAGTTTTGAAAATTATGTCCTTTTTTAAAATAAGATAAAAACTTAAGGCCTTATTTGAAATTCTTCCTTTTAAAAAAGAAGTGGGCAACCGGGCCATGGATTTGAAGAGGTGAAATGGGTCATTTACCACTCATAAAAAAAGACTTGTCCTTTTTAAATTTAAAACAAGATGATTTTCTTAATTAAAAATGATGAAACTCCAAAGGGGGCCTAGTTATTTCAACTGTTGGATTGACCTTTTGATGGAAAAAATTAGTGATACTGAATATGCACAAGATTATGTTAATCACCTTTTTCATCAACTAGTCAATCTAACTGCAATAAGTGTTGTAGTACCTATATATATATATATCAAAGAATAATAATAAGAGAGATATGCAATACAAAACATTGCCAACCATCGTGGATTTAAACTTATGAGCCATACTATGAACTTATGAGAGAGTAATGGAGCAAAGACTAGGTATCTAAAAATCAAATTGGCATTATATTAGAGAGGTGAACTACAAAAGCTATCTTCTTACTTGGACAATTAATCGAAAAATATCAAGCAATTTGGGAAAATCCACATACAGTCTCCATTGATCTAAAAAAAACTCGTGATAGGGTACCTAAAGGTGTAATTTTGTGGAATTTAAATAAAAGGAATGTTCTTGGAGACTATATTGAAATGATTAAAGACATATATGAAAGAACGGTAATTAATGAATGTGGGTCCTACACGCGGAGAGATAAATGAGTTCTTAGTGGCCATTGACCCCTATCTTGTTTCATTGATCATGGATATGAGTTAACTCGTCATTTTTTCTTTCGTGACTCACCCAAGGGGTTTTATGCAACGGCAAAGAAATTTCAATAAGCCCTCTTCTTCGCTCGCGTTCTGAGCACCGGAGAAGGTTTCATTTTCTTTTCCCACATTCAATTCAACAAGAACACGGATCGAATCTAAATCCCTAGCTCTTGCAGCTTCCCTTTTCCATCGCCCATGACACGATTACTCGTAAGCACCATCTCACCATCCATCAACAACTTCATTTCATAGCCTTCAAAAGCAATGCATCAGCTCTCTATTCATGTGATGAAATCCATCTCTAATTGAAATCTGTGCAAACATGCAGAGAAGACTATTATTCTCAAACCATCTTCTTCCCAGAAGGAGTTACGGTGGAAGATCTGAACTGGGCAAAAGCCGAGGGGTTTTAGCTCTTGCTGCTGTTGGTGCTGGCATTGCATCGTTGAATGATAGCGATTCAGGTTCCATTATTGTTTCTATTTCTGGGTTTGAATGTAATCATCATACAGTAAAATGGGCTTGATTTGTTTCACTATCTTCCTCAAGTTTATGCTGATGAAACAATGGAAACATTGAGGATTCTGGTTGATTGTAGACATGGGGTTTCTTTTTCTCGTTCAGAAATCTGAAAACTTTCGTAATTTGTATTCAATGAAGTTGCAGAAGCTAGCGTGTCAGTGTCCCTGCCATTGCGCGAGCTGTTATTGCAGTCATGGAAATCTCTTCAACTAGACACACCCAAGGCATATATATGGAATCACTTCTCAGAGTCAGGTATTAAACCATTTGAGATTCATGACTCACCCTTTTTATTTTTCCGATCGGCCAATCGAGTTTTCATTGGGTGTTTCCAATTTTCCATTTACAGGACATCTTCCATTGCATTTTAATAGAACCGGAGCTCTACCGTCGACTGATTTTAATAAGGAAACTTCGGAAAGTGCTGGAAATCATGAGAATTGTTGTAAATGGTGTTTAGGTAGAGACTCTATCGCTGCAGCTGCTGCCTCTGCTGGTCCTGCTGTTGTTAATATATCTGTGACAGAAGGTGAGTCTGTTTCTTGAGCTATTTTATTTGAAAGTTTTATGGTTTCAATTGTTATCCTGATTGAATGTGTGTTTCTAAAATGTTCTTTCAGATTTTCATGGAATGATGCCGCTTACGAGCTTTGGTTCTGGAACAATCATAGATCCGGACGGTACAATACTAACCTGTGCTCATGTTGTGGTAGACTTCCAAAGTCCAAAATCTATTCCCAAGGGAAAGGTTTGTGATGTTTATTCTAAACTTTGTAGGCATTATGTGTACTGGTTGTTATTATTAATTGTGTTCTTTTGATTGGATAAATAATAATCCTCTAATGAATGCTATCACCTAGGCAGTTGGTGATTTATGAAGTGTATTTGGAGTCAATTAGAAGAGATTTCCTTAATGGCGTCGGGGTGGGCCGTCTTATACAAGGGGAAAACTAGATGCACAAATCCTTTTCAAGAAAGAAAGAAAAGTAAACACAAGAAAGCAAGGACGCATTAGACTTTCCCAGTTCTAACCCTTAACCCTGGTTTGGAGATTGTATAAAATGATTAGCAGGGTTTTTCTAAAAACTTAAGTGGGGCTGCAAACTGGCCGGGCCAGAATTTTCTCATGTCCTACTTCTTGTTTGCTACAATTGATCTTGTTGATGTAAATGTGGTACTGGTTCATACTATTGAGTGCTCAATTCTTCATTGGAATCACCATCATTTTTAAATTTTAACCGCCTCCATATTCAAAGTGGACATCACAACTTTTAATAGTAATGTCGATTAACACAGGACTATTTTCACCAAATTTCATTAAACGCAACTCATTTCTTCTTTACCAGTTAAAGCTTATGGCCCATGAATGATGTTTGGATGGGTCATTTTTTACTTGTACTAGATTTTAAGATTCCGACAATCTAAACTGTGCATTATAGATGTTCAGTTTTTCCCCCTTTTATTGTAGCATTATAGATCTTCATTTATTCAGGTTTAACTGGTTAAAATGGCAGGTTGATGTTACTTTGCAAGATGGCCGAATATTTGAGGGTACCGTAGTAAATGCTGACCTTCATTCTGACATTGCTGTCATAAAGATCAAATCTAAAACCCCATTAACAGCAGCAAGACTTGGGTCATCATTAAAGATTCGTCCTGGGGATTGGGTTGTTGCCATGGGCTGTCCTCTTTCTCTAGAGAATACAATTACAGCTGGTATTGTTAGGTAAATGCTTTCAATAAATGGAAGTATAGGTTCTGTTAATTTTTTTCCATCTACATAGGGCTTTTATTGAAGGTATTGCCATCCTTTAGTTGTTTTCCATCTACGTGAATTTTTGTTGATCTATGAAAAGCTTATATAGCAATATTTTTAAGCTAGATATAGATCTATAATTGCTACCTTGTTATGTCTGATCCGGTGACCTCTTTACTTCTCTTCTCCATATTTTGTATTTCTTTTTATTGGTGTATTTTGGGCCTTTGTTCTAGGTTTTATTCTTCATAATAGAAGAGTCAAGTTTTAATAATTCAATCTATTATGTCTGTAGTACATAATAAAATAGTTGGTATGGAAGGAAAGGGCTGGCAAACCATTTGCCTTCCTCGTTATATATTTACATGCTGTCTGATTGTCAAATGGTCATGTAGGAATTTAAAAATCCACTAGCCTGTGCTCTGGATGGTATGCCATATTGTTCAGCACGCATGAGACTCTTGCTTATTTTCTTTTCTTCGTTCCAGTTGCGTTGACCGCAAGAGCAGCGATTTGGGCATTGAAGGAAGGCAAAGAGAGTATCTCCAAACTGATTGCGCAACTAATAAGGTAAGATGGGACTTTCAATTTAGACAGCATTGTCTCGTGCATTTCTTTCCATATTGATTCTATACTCTCTTGGATTTTTTAGGATTTGTACAAACTTCTATATTGAGTAGTCGACAACCTTAATTTGTTTGAACGTCTTGATTCTTTGAGAGATTTTTCGATAAATCCAGGCCATTATAAATAGAAGAAGATTGATGATGATGTTGTTTATGATTGATTGATTGATTTTAATTTATATTCCTCAACAGTCAACACTTAGCTCCATATAACAACAATGCAGGTCCAACCAGAGTCTTATAAACATGGTGTTATGTCTCTTTGACTTAAAGTGGCGCTCGGCGATCAAATCACACTGAAATAGCATTTCTCCACATTGTTCACCTTTTCCCTGATCCTATTTGTAATATCATACTCAAATCCTCCATTCTGTAGTTGCTCACGAATAACGAAGCCTATCACACTGTAATTAAGTTATTTTCAATTTTAACCAACTCACCTCCATACTCTCTTATCTGCTGAAATTGACCTCTATATATTTGTTTTTGATCTGCTAATTCTCAACCCAACAGTAATGCTTGACTAAAGATCGGTGTATCTACATAACATCCAGCCTCCCTTGTCAGCAAGCATGTAAAACTGCCAGTTGAGATTAAGGACTGTGAAATAAGGTGTATTGTCGGTGCGTTCAAAGTGGTTCCTAGCATGCTTAAGTTTTTCATACAGTGGTAATTTATATTAGAGATGGTGCATTAGTGATTATCTCTGGCATAATTTTGTTTTTTACTCTTCGTTGTCATTCAAATGCCTTTTTCTTTAATTAATACAAAACATGGAGAGAAAAGAAATGTATCGTCTATTGGATATTCTTTTTTTTCCCCTTTAATGTTTTAACTTTTACTATTATCATAGGAACATAACTTAGTATATCTTCACAAGGGAACTGTTGTTAAGAAGGTTCTGTAAATATTACAAAACATTGATTAGTTTGTACAGCCCTTTTCATTTTGATCCTCTTTTAGTTTTAGAATTTATATTTGATATGATCATTTGCCATTTCATCTTTTTTTTTTCTTTTTGGTAGAATTTATATTTGATATGATCATTTGCCATTTCATCTTTTTTTTTTTTTTTTTTTTGGTGCAGGGCAACGCTGGGGGTCCCCTAGTGAATCTTGATGGAGAAGTTGTAGGGGTCAACATTATGAAGATTTCGCCTGCCGATGGCTTGAGCTTTGCTGTACCCATTGACTCAGTAGCTGAAATTGTAGAGCAATTTAGGAAGAGTGGGTATGCTCCATTCCTTTGCATGAATATCATTTGCTATCTTCAATCTGAGAAGCAGTCTTCTTTGGTGAAGCCAATTAATGACCTGTTGGATTTATCCTGTTGCATTTTAAATGTTAATTCTTGGATTGTTGGAGGCCTTTCCCAAAGCCTTGTCAAATCTGCCTCTTAACTTGATTGTGTTAAATAAATCCAATACTATCACTTGCCATCAAGATCCCTTTTGTGGAAACCAATAAGAACAGAACCTGCCACATATAATAATGGTGCTTGGTCATGACAAATGCATAAGCATCTTAAGCTTTTTTGAGACTATTAGTTTCTTTGTTAATCTTATAGATTATCCGCTAAATTAAATGAGAAGGTAACAGATATGTTCTTTATGCCTTTCACCATATTAAACTCCTGCTGATAATACATCTTTTCATACTACATTTATGCCATCTATCTTCATATTTAGATAATACTAAATAGCCATATTCGCAATGACAGCAGTATCCTCATTGATGTGAATCTTGCTGTTGGATAAGGTTTCCATATGATCCATTATTTTTAGCATTACCTTCAGTTTTTACATGAAGATTCACTTGCATCCCGTGGGTTTTATATCATGAATGTGGTCGACTGTAGGTTCGAATGGGAATTGCTGAATAAGAGGAAAAAGAAACCGTCACTACTTTTAATTATGTTACAAGTTTACCATTTTTTACTTAACATTCTGTAGAAGTACTTCCATTGTAAAATGATCATGACTTTCTTTAAACGTATTTGTTTTTTAGTATCCTCATTCCTACATTTCCTCTTTGTGATTGTATTCACAAACCGGCATTGATCCCCTCTACTACTATAGGAGCTTGTTCTTGCTTTTCACTAGTGGACAAGCATCTGATAAGATCTCTCCTAGTGCTTAGTTCCTAATTAAGATGCACAGGTGAGCTTCAGAATTGTTTTTTATTTGATTTTGTTTATGTTCTGATGTGGTTTTCTAAGACTGGTTTGTCAGCCTAGATGGTTATTCACAAATCTCGCATTCTGTTGTCCAGCTCAAGGTTGGAAAACTCATGACTCGGACTCTACTCGTCGAATGCAAAAAATTGACTCGGATAGAGTCAATGTGTGAAAAAAAAAATGGAAATATTTAAAAATGGTTCAAATACTTATAAAGTCTAAACATACATACTTACATGCATTCATGATAATAATTTCAAATTAATAAAGCTACAATATGCAAAAAAAAAAAAGCTATAATAAGGAAAAATCAAATATTTTTTTTCATATAACACTATTTTTAAGTCCAGATGTCAAATGTAAAAGGTAAAATTTAAGGTTTAGATTACATTCCAATTTCCAACCAGCAATTTTAAATTGCTGACTCTTAACCTCGAGTATAATTACCTAAAAATAAATATCAATTATTTAAAATCCAATATTCCTATCAAATGGTCAGAATGCAAGCAACTTATCAAAATGAGGCGACCTGTTCGAGTCTCCCTATATTTGATTCAGTCCTCCTTCAAATCAAGTTGACTCGGGAGAGTCAAGAGTCAACTTGCCAAGTTTTCCTACCTTGGGCCAACTTTATTACAGAGCATGGATGGAACACATTTGGTACATGCATTTCCGCAGTCAAAGCTTGAATTGCCAATTTTTATTGCATCGGTTGATTTAGATTCTACTTCTATGCAGGAGAGTTGTTCGGCCTTGGCTTGGATTGTCAATGCTTGATCTCAATGAACTAAACATCTCTCAAATTAAAGAAAGAGATCCCTCATTTCCCAATGTAAGCAAAGGGGTCCTTGTACCAATGGTAAGCTTTTTCTTCCACAGACCTAGCGTATCATATCCCATGTACTTCTGTAGATGCCATTTATCACTTGGCAGATCCTTTGCTTTGTTGGTGATTTTCCTTGTATTTTAGAGTCCAATTGATCAGTATGCATTTGCCCGCATTTGTCCATGCATGCATTATTTATGCTTCTGTATACATATGCATGCATGCATACTTAACTTTTCTGCTCATTGACCGTGGTTGCAACATTTTTGTTTACCAGGTGACTCCAGGATCACCAGCTGATCGTGCGGCGTTCCAGCCAGGTGATGTCGTCATTGAATTTGATGGGAGGCCTGTTGGAAGCACCAAGGAGGTAGATTTCCGCCTTTCCTCTTATTGCCATGTAAAACCACAAACTTGTTAATTCTTAAACAGATTGAATTGTGCCATTTGGTCACATAGACTATCCAATTGGGATTTTTTTTTCTATGTTGGGTGATTGGTTAGTAGTAATATTTTCAACATGAAGGGCCAGGGATCAATCCCTAGGATGTGTGTGAAACAAAGTGCCAAGCACCAACACCACTCAAACATGAATATGTTAGCTACCCAATTGGGATTTCAAGCATCTTTTCTATTCCCGACTTCTGGCACCATATTTTTTCTCGTAGATGCATATGCTTTTCCTTGCTTCCCAACATGCTAAAAGAACACCATCTTGCACAGGCATTTATGTTCTTGTTATAGGAATCAAGGGTTCCTAAAACATCTCTCTCTCTCTCTCATTTATTTGTTTTAGCAGATCATTGAAGTGATGGGGGACAAGGCAGGGATACCCATGAAAGTTCTAGTAAAACGAGCAAACGATAAGATGGTTACTTTGACAGTAGTACCCGAGGCGGCGTGCCAATTTGCAAGACAAGATCTTGAATTTAGCCAGCTCTATTGAGAGTGAGCCGGATGCAAGAAAAGAGAGAAAAAAAGGAAGTAGCAGACTGATTCAAATGAAGGAACATTTATCCAACCATTTCTTCTTTAAATTGGAGGGCTTGCTTATTCTCTGACTTCAAGAGTGCTTTTGAAGTTTGCTAGCTTAAATTGCTTTCAGCTATGTGCCGATAGGCTGATTTTGAACCACGTGCTTTACAAAGAAGACCTTTTCTCCCTGGCTGTGTTGGAACTTGGAAGGAGTTTACTGGTGGGCTTTTTTGAGACCTGCTTGCACCCCTATTCACCTGCTAACCTGCATGCATTGTGCAAGGTTGGATGGGTAGGAGGCGACATGGATTATACGGTCCCCCAAACAATGTCTTCATTGAATTATCATAGCCATCTGATTAGCAACTGAGAGCTTGAACTATTTGATTGTAAGCCCTTGATGCAGTGGAGAAGGTCAATATACTACTGATAATTAGGCCATATTAAATCATTACTAGGCATCTATCACCCAACTGCAATTGTGCAGTCAGTTTTGCAGCCCCTTCAGATGGCAATTGATCATCCATGTTATTCAAATGCTAATTCATCTTTTACTAAGCTTCTATTCACTTTTGTTTGGCTTAGCATATGGGATGTCTAATACAAGCCAGCTTTATCTATTGCAAAATGTCTGGACCCAGGCCTGCTGCATGATGCTGGGCTCAAATATCAGTCTCAGGGACGGGACTGAATTTACGCAAAGAAAAACGAGATCCATCACAAATTCTCTGTTGCAAAGCGCACACACCCACTTTCAGAATCCATCAGAAATTCTCCACACAAAATACACACATCAAACAAAGATTTTTCCATATCTGCAAGTTTTCTTGTTTTAGTTCTCATTCATGGCAGAATCCTGAGATACCCATGTTGTCAAAATCTCGATCGAAGAAGAGCACCAACAGTAAAACCAATCCATACCCAAAATGCCTCTCTAACCCAATACCACCCATTAATGGAGATATCCCTGAGCTCCGTCCATCTCTTGCTTCTCAAGCTTTGGCAAAGAGAAGAACTCTTCAGGCAGCGAATCTCTCTAAAAAAACTAATAAGACAACAAGACGAGAGCAGGGAGATGACATGTGACCATCATATACAAAACTCCATTCTAATGTATCTATCATATGCAAAACTCCATTCTAATGGTATTTTATTTTTAGTTGTTTGGGATGAAATATTTTTTATTTTTTGTATAGGGAGATAAGTTGTTTTTTTTTTGTTTGTCTTTTAGTGAATAAAGGTTGTTTCTTTTTTACATTTTTGGAAAAATATGAAGGGAGTCTTGAAATAAAGTGTTTTTGATTTGATGCTTAATTTGACTTGATTTGACTTTAATTGACAAGTAAAATTGACTTTACTTGACAAGTAAAATTACCAAATGGGGATTTCCCCTTTTCCAACTTAAGGAAGGAGGGAGGGAGGGAGAGAGAGAGACCAGGAGAGGTTTTCTATGTTTCTTTTCGGTAGAAAAGAGATGGAGGGAGAGAGGGATTAGGGCACTAGACTTTAGTCCTTAATTAAATCCACTCTTTTTTAAGTGGACCAAAGTTATTTTATTAATTGAAATAATTTACTCGAAGGGCCCACTTATGAAAAATATAAGCCACTAAAAATAAATGCCTCCTCTTGATGTTGGCTCTCAAAATGTTTTAATCAAACTAAAGTTGGGCCCGTTGAATTTGTCACTTGTAATTCCTTGGAATATAAATTTTTTCTTATACTCATGTAATATAACCTAGTTATGGAAAAAACTAAATCACTCAAAACAAATGCCTCCCTAATATGCCTTCAAATAGATTTTATTTCTACAAGAGTTGGGTCCAATATCATATTGATCATTTATAAAAATGTCAATTAAAATACTCATGTAATATAACCTAGTTATGGAAAAAACTAAATCACTTAAAACAAATGCCTCCCTAATATGCCTTCAAATAGATTTTATTTCTACAAGAGTTGGGTCCAATATCATATTGATCATGTATAAAAATGTCAACAAATTATTAAGAAAAAGTCCAAGTGTTCTTGCGGTCAATGTGGACTACATTAATTGATCTGTATATTGATCAATGCTAGAGAAACATTATGGCATGAGAATATGCGCATAGAAAATTGATAAAGATTAAGCAGTGATACCAGATGGTATGATTTAGTGGCCGATATTTTACTTTATATTTGTTATTAAAGGAAATCAACATTATTCTCTAGCATTTTTACAATATTCTGGATTACTTTTGATATTTTCTCAAAAAAACTTGGAGTGAAAAAATCCATGTCACAATGACCGCGACAGATAGAGAACCGTACGTCGCCGATACCATAATGGTGTCATTTTTTGGGATCGACCAATATCGCAATTTCCATCTATGCTTTGGTGTAAGCAAAGATGGTTTATTCTTGCATGGATCTCTGCACGTGTTTCAGTCATACACGTAGTTTCCCGACGCCTGAAGTTTATTCATTAGTTTATTTTTTTTAAGCTCAAATCTCAATCTAACTTGGTTTTAAGACTCATTGATTCTACCAGAAGACTTTGTCAGCATCTCTGATAGTGTGTGTGATTAGTCGTATAGTGGGACCCGCCTCATTCAAAGTAAAATTTGATGATACCCCATAAAAAAATATAGCTAAAAGAAAGACACCTAGGAAATTAGCTAGGGAAAAAAGGTTCTCGCAAATTATAAACTCCTAGACCGCATAAGTGGTGAAAGAATAAAACTCGATACTCATCCTCTTTCCCCTCCAAAATGACCTTTAGCCACGACATATAAGTTGTCACTAAATGTGTTTACTACAATGCCTTTTTGTGTTGACATCATAATTTCCCCACTAAAGTGATTTTCTTGTGGCAAAAATTTCCCCACTAAAAGCCAACTTTCGTGTTTATACACACACACACACACACTAGCAAGAGAAAGTCACCACAAAAGGCGGCCCATATAGTGGCAAAAAACATGTCTCAGATAAATATAAGACAACTAAGCAATTAGCCACGAAAATAAAAAGTTGCCACTAAAATTCTAGACCATTAATGGCAAAAAATAAAACTTGCCATTAAATCTCCTTCTCCTGCAAAATGACCTTTAGCTACGACATATAAGTTGTCATTAAATGTGACCACCATTATACGTTTAGTGTCGACATCAAATTTCGCCACTAAAGGTGAGTATTTAGTGGTGAAAATTAAATTATGGCAAAATATGTTGCCATTAAGAGTCAACATTGTTGTGAAACATCTTTAGTGGCAATATAAAGTAGCCATAAAAAGTCGAACATATACTGTCAAAAAATATATCGCAGCTAAATGTAAGAATCTAAGCAATTAGTGGCAACCATAAGAAGTTGTCACTAAAATCATACACCATTAGTGGCGATAAATCAAAGCTTGTCACTAAATCTCTTTCCCTCCAAAATTCCATGACGCCAAAAATTCCCGCCAAGGAATTAGTGGCGAAATTTAGCTGCAACGTATAAGTTGCCACTAAATATGGGCATTACATTACCTTTGGTGGCAACATCAAAATTTTGACACTAAAGGTGAGTTTTTAGTGGTGACAATTAAACCGCGGCTTCAAAAGCCGCCACTAAAAGCCAACTTTCTTGTAGTGAAAAGTGTTGGTCAGTCAAAAAGCAACATATGCACATAAAATAGCAGGGATGAGAACCTTGAGTTGGATGTATGGTGATTAGTGAAGCTATGATAAATAAAATAAAATTGAGCGATTTCAAGAGCAATTAGGAGTAGTATCAATGAATAGATCAAAATTAGAAAAATCCGCTCAAGATGGTTTGAGCATGTCCAACGCAAGCCGGCAACAATGCCTGCAATAAAAAGTCTGGATATGATACATTGATGGCCAACTAAGGAAAAAGAGTAGGCCAAAGAAGACATAGATGAAGGTAATAAACTTTGAATAAGTGCGACTCATCTGAAAAGTTGACTTATGATAGATTAAAATAGATAAATAAAATTTATGTAGTTGATCTCAATATAGTTGGGACAAGGCTTTGATAATAATGATGATAAGTCAATTAACCCGTCCCCAAGGGGTAGCTCAGTTCACTTAGGACCACGGTTTGCACCCGGAGGTTGTAGGTTCGTAACTGCACTACCAAACTAGGGCTACAGGGGGAGTTTAGCCGACTATCTTACGGGCCTGCCCTTGAAGCTGAGTCAATCCAACTGCAAAACAAATTGCGATTTAGCCGACATTTGAGAATGCTCCATGCAACTAGAGGATCTTTATTTTCAGCGGTTTGGATTTCTATACGTGGTCTCCATTGTGGAGTACTCGTAAGCACCATCTCACCATCCATCAACAACTTCATTTCATAGCCTTCAAAAGCAATGAATCATCTCTCTATTCATGTGATGAAATCCATCTCTGATTGAAATCTGTGCAAACATGCAGAGAAGACTATTATTCTCAAGCCATCTTCTTCCCAGGAGGAGTTACGGAGGAAGATCTGAATTGGGCAAAAGCCGAGGGGTTTTAGCTCTTGCTGCTGTTGGTGTTGGCATTGCATCGTTGAATGATAGCGATTCAGGTTCCATTGTTTCTATTTCTGGGTTTGAATGTAATCATCATACAGCAAAATGGGCTTGATTTGTTTCACTACGTTCCTCAAGTTTATGCTGATGAAACAATGGAAACATTGAGGATTCTGGTTGATTGTAGACATGGGGTTTCTTTTTCTCGTTCAGAAATCTGAAAACTTTCGTAATTTGTATTCAATCGCAGAAGCTAGTGTGTCAGTGTCCCCGCCATTGCGCGAGCTGTTATTGCAGTCATGGAAATCTCTTCACCTAGACACTCCCAAGGAATATATATGGAATCACTTCTCAGGGTCAGGTATTAAACCATTTGAGATTCATGACTCACCCTTTTTATTTTTCCGATCGGTCAATCGAGTTTTCATTGGGTGTTTTGAATTTTCCAATCGCAGGACATCTTCCATTGCATTTTAATAGAACCGGAGTTCTACCGTCGACTGATTTTAATAAGGAAGCTTCGGAAAGTGCTGGAAATCATGAGAATTGTTGTAAATGGTGTGTAGGTAGAGACTCTTTCGCTGCAGCTGCTGCCACTGCTGGTCCTGCTGTTGTTAATATATCTGTGACACGAGGTGAGTCTGTTTCTTGAGCTATTTTATTTGAAAGTTTTATGGTTTCAATTGTTATCCTGATTGAATGTGTGTTTCTAAAATGTTCTTTCAGGATTTCATGGAATGATACCGGGTAAGAGCTTTGGTTGTGGAACAATCATAGATCCAGACGGTACAATATTAACCTGTGCTCATATTGTGGTAGACTTTGAAAGTCCGAAAACTGTTCCCAAAGGAAAGGTTTGTGATGTTTATTCTAAACTTTGTAGGGATTATGTGTACTGGTTGTTATTATTAATTGTGTTCTTTTGATTGGATAAATAATCATCCTCTAATGAATGCTATCACCTAGGCAGTTGGTGATTTATGAAGTGTATTTGGAGTCAATTAGAAGAGATTTCCTTAATGGCTTCGGGGTGGGCAGTCTTATACAAGGGGGAAAACTAGATGCACAAATCCTTTTCAAGAAAGAAAGAAAAGTAAACACAAGAAAGCAAGGGTGCATTAGACTTTCCCAGTTCTAACCCTTAACCCTGGTTTGGAGATTGTATAAAATGATTGGCAGGGTTTTTCTAAAAACTTAAGTGGGGCTGCAAACTGGCCGGGCCAGAATTTTCTCATGTCCTACTTGTTGTTCGCTACAATTGGTCTTGTTGATGTAAATGTGGTACTGGTTCATACTATTGAGTGCTCAATTCTTCATTAGAATCACCATTATTTTTAAGTTTTAACCACCTCCATATTCAAAGTGGACATCACAACTTTTAATAGTAATGTCGATTAACACAGGACTATTTTCACCAAATTTTATTAAACGCAACTCATTTCTTCTTTACCAGTTAAAGCTTATGGCCCATGAATGATGTTTGGATGGGTAATTTTTTACTTGTATTAGATTTTAAGATTCCTACAATCTAAACTGTGCATTATAGATGTTCGGTTTTTCCCCCCTTTTATTGTAGCATTATAGATCTTCATTTATTCAGGTTTAACTGGTTAAAATGGCAGGTTGATGTTACTTTGCAAGATGGCCAAACATTTGAGGGTACCTTAGTAAATGCTGACCTTCATTCCGACATTGCTGTCATAAAGATCAACTCTAAAACCCCATTACCAGCGGCAAGACTTGGGTCATCATTCAAGCTTCGTCCTGGGGATTGGGTTGTGGCCTTGGGCAGTCCTCTTTCTCTACAGAATACAATTACAGCTGGTATTGTTAGGTAAGTGCTTTCAATAAATGGAAGTATTGCTTCTATTAATTTTTTTGCCATCTACATAGGGCTTTTGTTGAAGATATTGCCATCCTTTAGTTGTTTTCCATCTACGTGAATTTTTGTTGATCTATGAAAAGCTTATATAGCAATATTTTTAAGCTAGATATAGATCTATAATTGCTACCTTGTTATGTCTGATCCGGTGACCTCTTTACTTCTCTTCTCCATATTTTGTACTTCTTTTTATTGGTGTATTTTGGGCCTTTGTTCTAGGTTTTATTCTTCATAATAGAAGACTCAAGTTTTAATAATTCGATCTATTATGTCTGTAGTACATAATAAAATAGCTGGTATGGAAGGAAAGGGCTGGCGAACCATTTGCCTTCCTCGTTATATATTTACATACCGTCTGATTGTCAAATGGTCATGTAGAAATTTAAAATTCCACAAGCCTGTGCTCTGGATGGTATGCCATATTGTTCAGGCAGGCATGAGACTCTTGCTTATTTTCTTTTCTTTGTTCCAGTTGCGTTGACCGCAAGAGCGGCGATTTTGGTCCTGGAGGAAAGCAAAGAGAGTATCTCCAAACTGATTGCGCAATTGATCGGGTAAGTTGGGACTTTCAATTTAGACATCATAGTCTCATGCATTTCTTTCCATATTGATTCTATACTTTCTTGGATTTTTTAGGATTTGTACGAACTTCTATATTGAGTAGTCGACAGCCTTAATTTGTTTGAACATCTTGATTCTTCGAGAGATTTTTCGATAAATCCAGGCCATGAAAAATAGAAGAAGATTGATGATGATGATGATGATGATGTTGTTGTTTATGATTGATTGATTGATTGATTTTAATTTATATTCTTCAACAGTCAACACTTAGCTCCATATAACAACAATGCAGGTCCAACCAGAGTCTTATAAACACGGTGTCATGTCTCTTTGACTTAAAGTGACGCTCGGCGATCAAACCACACTGAAATAGCATTTCTCCACATTGTGCACCTTTTCCTGGATCCTATTTGTAATATCCTACTCAAATCCTCCATTCTGTAGTTGCTCATGAATACGGAGGCCTGTCACACTGTAATTAAGTCATTTGCAATTTTAACCAACTCACCTCCATACTCTCTTATCCGCTGAAATTGACCTCTATATATTTGTTTTTGATCTGCTAATTCTCAACCCAACGGTAATGCGTAACTAAAGATCGGTGTATCTACATAACATCCAGCCTCCCTTGTCGGCAAGCATGTAAAACTGCCAGTTGAGATTAAGGACTGTGAAATAAGGTGTATTGTTGGTGCGTTCAAAGTGGTTCCTAGCATACTTCAGTTTTTCATACAGTGGTAATTTAAATTAGAGATGGTGCATTAGTAATTATCTCTGGCATAATTTTTTTTTTTCACTCTTCGTTGTCATTCAAATGCCTGTTTCTTTAATTAATACAAAACATGGAGAGAAAAGAAAGGTATCGTCTATTGGATGTTCTTTTTTTTTTCCCCTTTAATGTTTTAACTTTTACTATTATCATAGGAACATAACTTAGTATATCTTCACAAAGGAACTGTTGTTAAAAAGGTTCTGTAAATATTACAAAACATTGATTTGTTTGTATAGCCCTTTTCATTTTGATCCTCTTTTAGTTTTAGAATTTATATTTGATATGATCATTTGCCATTTCATCTTTTTTTTTTTTTTTTTTGTTTGTGCAGGGCAACTCTGGGGGTCCCCTAGTGAATCTTGATGGAGAAGTTGTAGGGGTCAACATTATAAAGATTTGGCCTGCCAATCGCTTGGGCTTAGCTGTACCCATTGACTCAGCAGCTAAAATTGTAGAGCAATTTAGAAAGAATGGGTATGCTCCATTCCTTCGCATGAATATCATTTGCTATCTTTAATCTGACCAGCTGTCTTCTTTGGTGAAGCCAATTAATGACCTGTTGGATTTATCCTGTTGCATTTTAAATGTTAATTCTTGGAATGTTGGAGGCCTTGCCCAAAGCCATGTCAAATATGCCTCTTAACTTGATTGTGTTAAATAAATCCAATACTATCACTTGCCATCAAGATCCCTTTTGTGGAAACCAATAAGAACAGAACCTGCCACATATAATAATGGTGCTTGACCATGACAAATGCATAAACATCTTAAGATTTTTTGAGACTAATAGTTTCTTTGTTAATCTTATAGATTATCCGCTTAATTATATGTGAAGGCAACATATATGTTCTTTATGCCTTTCACCATATTAAACTCCTGCTGATAATACATCTTTTCATACTACATTTATCCCATCTATCTTCATATTTACCTGATAATACTAAATAGCCATATTCGCAATGACAGCAGTATCCTCATTGATGTGAATCTTGCTGTTGGATAAGGTTTCCATATGATCCATTATTTTTAGCATTACCTTCAGTTTTCACATGAAGATTCACTTGCATCCTGTGGGTTTTATATCATGACAGTGGTCGACTGTAGGTTCAAATGGGAATTGCTGAATAAGAGGAAAAAGAAACCGTCACTACTTTTAATTATGTTACAAGTTTACCATTTTTCACCTTACATTCTGTAGAAGTACTTCCATTGTAAAATGATCATCACTTTCTTTAAACGTGTTCATTCCTACATTTCCTCTTTGTGATTGTCTTCACAATCCGGCATCAATCCCCTCTACTACTATAGGAGCTTGTTCTTGCTTTTCACTAGTGGACAAACATCAGTACCATGATGAGATCTCTCCTAGTGTTTAGTTCCTAACTAAGATGCACAGGTGAGCTTCAGAATTGTTTTTAATTTGATTTTGGTTTTGTCCTAATGTGGTTTTCTAAGACTGGCTTGTCAGCCTAGATGGTTAATCACAAATCTCGCATTCTGTTGTCCAGCTCAAGGTTGGAAAACTCGTGACTTTGACTCTACTTGTCCAATGCAAAAAATTGACTCGGATAGAGTCAATGTGGTGACTCGAGAGTAATTTTTTTTTTTTAAAATTGGAAATATTTAAAAATGGTTCAAATACTTATAAAGTCTAAACATACATACTTACATGCATTCATGATAATAATTTCAAATTAATAAAGCTACAATATGCAAAAAAGAAAAGCTATAATAAGGAAAAACCAAATATTTTTTTTTCATATAACACTATTTTTTAGTGCAGATGTCAAATGTAAAAGGTAAAATTTAAGGTTTAGATTACATTCCAATTTCCAACCATCAATTTTAAATTGCTGACTCTTAACCTCGAGTATAATTACCTAAAAATAAATTTCAATTATTTAAAATCAAATATTCCTATCAAATGGTCAGAATGCAAGCAACTGATCAAAATGAGGTGACCTGTTCGAGTCTCCCTATATTTGATTCAGTGCTCCTTCAAAACAAGTTGACTTGGGAGAATCAAGAGTCAACTTGCCAAGTTTATTACAGAGCGTGGATGGAACACATTTGGTACATGCATTTCTGCAGTCAAAGCTTGCCGAAGAAGTTGCCTTTTGAGATTTTATTTCATCGGTTGATTTAGATTCTACTTCTATGCAGGAGAGTTGTTCGGCCTTGGCTTGGATTGCCAATGCTTGATCTCAATCAACTAAACATCTCTCAAATTAAAGAAAGAGATCCATCATTTCCCAATGTAAGCAAAGGGGTCCTTGTACCAATGGTAAGCTTTTTCTTCGACAGACATAGCATATCCCATGTACTTCTGTAGATGCCATTTATCACTAGGCAGATCGTTTACTTTGTTGTTGATTTTCCTTGTATTTTAGAGTCCAATTGATCAGTATGCATTTGCCCGCATTTGTCCATGCATACATTATTGATGCTTCTGTATACATATGCATGCATGCATACTTATCTTTTCTGCACGGTCATGCATGCATATTTATCTTTTCTGCACATTGACTGTGGTTGCAACATTTTTGTTTACCAGGTGACTCCAGGATCACTAGCTGATTGTGCGGGGTTCTGGCCAGGTGATGTCGTCATTGAATTTGATGGGAGGCCTGTTGGAAGCATCAAGGAGGTAGATTTGACGCCTTTCCTCTTATTGACATGCAGAGCCACAAACTTGTTAATTCTTAAACAGATTGAATTGTGCCATTTGCTCACATAGACTACCCAATTGGGATTTTTTTTTTCTATGTTGGGTGATTGGTTAGTAGTAATATTTTCAACATGAAGGACCAGGGATCGATCCCTAGCATGTGTGTGAAACAAAGTGCCAAGCGCCAACGCCACTCAAACACGAATATGTTGGCAACCCAATTGGGATTTCAAGCATCTTTTATATTCCCTACTTCAGGCACCATAATTTTTTTCGTAGATGCATATGCTGCTTATGTGTGATCAAACCCTTTGTGTGTGTTGTGTGTGTGTGTTTTGATTGGTGGATCAAACCTTTTAACTTCCTTGCTTCACAACATGCTAAAAGAACACCATCATGCACAGGCATTTATGTTCTTGTTATTGGAATCAAGGGTTCCTGAAACATCTCTCTCTCTCTCTCTCATATATTTGTTTTAGCAGATCATCGAAGTGATGGGGGACAAGGCAGGGATACCCATGAAAGTTCTAGTAAAACGAGCAAACAATAAGATGGTTACTTTGACAGTAGTACCCGAGGAGGCGAACCCTGATACATGACTACTTGTTCAATTAATGCCATGCTTCATTGCCTGTGAATTCTCCAAGTGCGGTGGTGTTGTCTTTTTTTTTTTTTTTTTTTACTTTTATGTGTGCGCGTGCGCGCATGTGTGCGCATGCGAATTTTGCATGATAAGTTGTTGAATTTAGCCAGCTCTATTGAGAGATTTTTTACCTTGTGCCACCTGAAAGAAAGAGAGAAAAAATGGAAGTAGCAACATTGTATGTAACTTGTATAGACTGATTCAAATGAAGGAACATTTATACTACCATTTCATCTTTAAATTAGAGGGCTTGCTTATTCTCTGACTTGAAGAGTTCTTTTGAAGTTTGCTAGCTTAAATGGCTTTCAACTTAGTGCCGATTGGCTGATTTTGAACCACGTGCTTTTCAAAGAAGACCTTTTCTCCCTCGCTGTGTTGGAACTTGGAAGGAGTTTACTTGTGGATTTTTTTTTTGAGATCTGCTTGCACCCCTATTCACCTGCTAACCCGCATGCATTGTGGAAGGTTGGATGTGTAGGAGGCGACATGGATTGTACGGTCCCCCCAAACAATGTGTTCGTTGAATTATCATAGCCATCTGATTAGCAGCTGAAGAAAGAGAGTTTGAACTATTTGATTGTACGCCCTTGATGCAATGGAGACGGTCAATATACTACTGATAATTAGGCCATATTAAATCATTACTAGGCATCTATCACCCAACTGCAATTGTGCAGTCATTTTTGTAGCCCCTTCAGATGGCAATTGATCATCCATGTTATTCAAATGCTAATTCATCTTTTACTAAGCTTCTATTCACTTTTGTTCGGCTTAGCATATGTGATGTCTAATACAAGCCAGCTTTATCTATTTCAAGATGTCTGGACCCAGGCCTGCTGCATGGTGCTGGGCTCAAATATTAGTCTCAGGGACGGGACTGAATTCACGCAAAGGAAAACGAGATCCTTCACAAATTCTCTCACAACACACAAAGCACACCCACCCACTTCCAGAATCCATCAGAAATTCTCCACACACAAAATACACACATCAAACAATGATTTTGCCATATCTGCAAGTTTTCTTGTTTTAGTTCTCATTCATGGCAGAATCCAGTGATATGTAATTTTTTACGTCCTCGAGCTATGGTGCTTAAGCTAAGTCACTGCTCAAAGAGGAGTTTCAAGAGATATAATCTCAGTAGGGAGATTGCACCTATTAAGAGGTTTTTAGCAGAAATTTAATGGATGATCCTTTTATTGAAAATCATTTACTTAAATACATCTCAGAGATCTCAAACCATTCAACGGATGGATTGCAACCACCCATACACACGTTAACACAATCATAGGAATAGCTAACAAACTGCCTACATGTAAGACCCCCGCTCCGAGTTAATCAAGATTAACTCTAATTAAGTTGCAATTAATGCTAATTAATCAAGTCTAATTAGACTAATGATGGTTAATGACCCAACTCAATGAGATTAGTCTCAAATGAACTTAATGAAGTGCTAATGAAGAGATTAAGTGAAATGAGTGAGTTTTGAGTCTAAGTTAAGGAAACAAGACCTTTTTCGTAAATACGGATTTGTACGTATTTTGTCGAATACGGAAACGCTTGATACCAACACGTGTATCTCGACGAGTACGTCAACTTTCATCATAGGCTCGAAGTTGTTTGACGAGAGTCTGGTCGGATGACCCTCCATTTAACTGAAGATGTAAATAGTCTTAGTGAAATGGACTTTATTGCAAATGAGGGCTTATATAAAAGGAAATGAGTCATCTGAGTCATTTCCACCCAAATCCGTTGAAGACAACCCTAGGCTCATCTTTTCATCTCCTTTTTCTTCTTCTTTCTCCGTTTCAACTCCGCCAAGCACAAGAGAGGGATTCTTGAAGTGATTTAGTGAAGAGAACTTCATCTTCTCCACCTCCTTCATCTTCTTCTTGGACTTTCTTGGGAGAGACATTCAAGTTGAGAAGTTTCCACTCAACCTAAGCTTAAGAAGAGGGTTTTCTTCATCAATCTTCATTAAATGCAAGTGTAATTACATATCTATGATTCAATGCTAGTTTATCAACTTTCTTGAGTTATAGTCAATGGGTTCTCAAACCCTTTGTTGTGGTAGAATGGGTTTTATTAGGGATTGAATGGGAATGGTGAATGATTACTCCAAGAGTATGTTTTCTTGGATTTTATAGCTTGTTAGAGAGACTTGAGTTTGAGGAACTCAATCTTTAGAAAATTGCTTCAGAAGTTCTGAAGGTCGAAAATGATATTCTGGGCGAATTTCGGCTAGCCGTAAGGCTAACCGCGAAGCCAACCGTCAAATTCTGTGAAAATGGCGAGCTTTTGGAAAGCTAACCGCCAATTTTCGGTTAGCCGAAATTTGAATTTCGACTAGCCGTGAGGTAACCGTGAGGTGACCGAAAAACCGAGACAGAAAATGTCAGCTTCTGAAAAGATGACCGTGAGCTAACCGCGAAATGGCGGTTAGCCGAAATTGAAAGTTCGGCTAGCCGCCAGCTACATTCCGGCTAGCCGCCGACTGCATTTCGGCTAGCCGCTGGTCAAGTTCCGGCTAACCGCCTAACGGTCCGATCGAATGTGGGAGTGGAAAATTTTTGGGGACTAAATGCACATATTAAATGTAAATGTGATGTCCATCGAAAATAACACGTGCATTTAGTAACTAATAATTACACCCAGAATTTGTCTAAATTGGGATAGAGACAAGTAGGACCGTGAATAATTAAAGATTTAGCTAATCCCCTTGAGTCTATAATGACTGCATACAATGAACCACTGAACAATGAATAAATGCAATGAACCATTGAATAATGAATAAATGTAATGAATAATGAATAATCCTGCTGCAGCAGATGATTGGGGTGTTCCGGAGCTCCGTGGTGATGCCAGTGATCTCTGATCAAGACACTGGTAGATCCCACATATAGACTGAAAAGTCAATGAAAAGCCATGTACAAGCCATGTAATGAAATATGTATTGAATGAAAAATGTATTGGACTGAAAAGTCCCAAAAGCCATCTAATAAATGCTCAATGTAATCCGAACGACATGAAATGAATGAAATGAATTGACTAATGCTTCCTTTGGAAGACGCTGAACTGAATAACGATAACATTATTGTACTTGTAATCTAGTCATTGATTATCAATTGACTGCGCTGTTCAGAATATTGCATTAACCTAGATTCAATTGTCTAGAGTCCTTATATTGACAATGGACAAGATTAGCATGAGTTATCACAAATGTGTTTATACATTGTTGAACCGTCGTGTTCATAGTGTTATTGATGGCATTACAGGCCCAGTTGCCTATCCCGGCCTTGCAGAGGCCGCGCCGCGTGCGGAGGCCGCCCATCCGATACCTCCAGGAGGTTTAGCCGAGTGGGCATAGTTCGGAGGGCGATGGTTTTGGATACTTTGGATTATTTTGGAGATTGTTTTGTATATCATTTTGAAATGTAATTAGATGTCCCCTGCATTGTATTGTGAATATGCAGTGGTAGACTTCATTGGATTATATTTTTGTAAATGGTAACTTTACTTGTAATGTAAAGTCAATTATTGTCGATGTACGTATATGTTTCCGCAAAAATGCATATTTGACAGGTATGTATGTTAGATCCCTTGTGAGTCTTCGTCTTAACTTCGGTTAATTCGAGATTTACGGGAGTAAGTATGATGACATCGCGATCCGGGTTAGGCCCCGATTAGTCCGATCTCGGGCCCGGGTCGTGACACTACAAAGAAGGAATAATAACTGATGCCAATGTTCACATATGGATACCAAGTTAAGAGCCTCCTATCATCAAGGAGCTTTTCCAACGGCTATAGCTCATCTCCCTTGTTAAGTGCATGCAATTACTACATATCAATCCATCCCCCTGTGGCAAACCTTGTCCTCAAGGTTAATGTCAGGGAATCTTGCTTCAAGTGACCTGTAACTCTCCCATGTTGCATCCGATTCGGGCCCGCCTTGCCAGTGGACGAGAACCTCAACATCTGCTACATTGCCTCTTTTGACTAGCCGCCTTGCCAAAATTACTTCGGGGTGTGGCTGAAGTGAGCCATCTTCAGACAATGGAGGAAGTGAAGGCTGTGGAATAACATGTTGTCCCAACTTCCCTTCAATTTGGAGACATGAAACACAGGGTGAATTTTGCTACCAGTAGGAAGATCCAATAGATAGGCTACAGGTCCAATTCTCTTTAAAATTTTGAACGGACCAAAACAACAGACAGCTAATTTTTGAGATCGCCTTGCAGATATGGACCCTTGTCTGTAGGCTGTAGCCGAAGATAGACCCAGTCTCCCACAGAAAATTCTCTTTCTTGAGCTTGGAGCAGATTTTTTTTAAATTGTTCAGCGCCTTTTCCCGATCCAGCATCTCACTTTCAACAGTCTGGACCTTTGTAGTGCCTGGTATATATGAAATCAATGTAGGAGGAGGGACCCCATAGACTGCCTGATATGGTGTAGTTTTTTGTGGCAGTATGAAATGTGGTATTGTACCCCCATTCTGCCAATGGAACCCAGCGCGTCCATGATTCAGGCTGATCACTGGCGTAACACGTTGTAGACGGTTCAGAACTTCGGTCTGTCCATCAGTTTGAGGATGATATGATGAAGCTCTTTCCAAAATGCACTTGTAAAAACCGGGTCGCGATCGGATACGATCGTGGCCGGCATTCCATGCAATTTAATAACATTTTCAAAAAAATGTCTTGGCAACAGTCTGGGCTGTGTATGGATGTGATATTGGTAAAAAAATGTGCATATTTGGTCAACCGATCAACCACCACAAAAATCACTGATCTTGATGAAGAAACAGGTAAGCCATCAATAAAATCCATGGATATATGCCGCGCCATACCTCGTCTGGGACAGGCAATGGCTGAAGGAGTCCTGGCACAGGGACATTTTCATTTTTGACCGTTTATAGTCAAACCCCATAAATTTAGAGAGCCAATGAAGCCGAAATGGGTTGGCAATTCTTTGTTCCAGTAAAAATTTGAGGCTCCTCTGATCGGTTCGGATCACAAACTTTCGACCCAAAAGATAGGGTCTCCATTTTTGAACAGCTATTATAATGGCCAACAGTTCCTTCTCATAAGTTGATAAGGAAAGATTTCGCCCATGCAAAGCGTGGCTCAGAGAAGCAATCGGTCTTCCATTTTGCATCAAAACTGCTCCCAGACCTGTCCCACATGCATCTGATTCCACAATGAAAGGCTGTGAAAAATCAGGAAGGGCTAGCAGTGGGGCCCTTGTCATTGCTTCTTTCAAAGTGCAAAAGGCTCTGTCAGCCTCTAAGTTCCAACCCCATGCATTTTTTTTAATAATGCAGTCATGGGTCCCGCAATGGTGCCATAACCTTTAATGAATTTGCGGTAGGACCCACTCAGGCCCAAAAAACCCCGTTAACTCCTTTACAGAATTAGGTGTGGGCCAGTTTAATACAGCTTCAATTTTTTGTTGATCCACTGCAACTCCATTACTAGAAATAACGTGGCCCAAAAACTGGACTTTAGTTGTTCCAAAAGTGCATTTTGATGCCTTAGCAAATAACTTGTGTTGGCCCAGGATTTGTAAAACAGTTCTCAAATGGTGCAAGTGCTCAGAGAAATTAGCTGAATATACCAATATATCATCAAAGAATACTAAGACAAATTTGCGCAGGTGAGCCCGGAAGACATCATTCATAAGGGACTGAAATGTGGAGGGAGCATTTATTAACTCGAAGGGCATCACTAAAAACTTGTAGCGGTCCTCATGGGTCCTAAAGGCAGTCTTTGGAACATCCTCTTCTTTGACCCTGATTTGATGGTACCCGGACCGTAGATCCAATTTTGAATAAACAGCGGATCCTTGTAATTCATCCAAAAGTTCTTTAACGACAAGGATAGGAAATTGATACTTAACTGTGGCCTTATTGAGTGCGCTGTAATCAACGCACATTCGCCATGTCCCATCTTTTTTTTTTTTTACCAAAAGAACAGGAGAAGAAAATGGAGAATTACTAGGCTGCGAAAACATCTCCAAATTCAGCTATCACCCTGTTGATTCTCGGGTCCCACTGATCCAATGAATTGGTCATGGACACCTCTAATAGTTGCAATGCAAAAATCTGGCCATAGGATCGCATGTCTTTTGCAAGTTGGCCCGGTCCCACCAACTTATTTGCCTTTGAAGGAATTCCCTTGAGTTGAAATTCCTGATCTTGATCCTTAAATGACATAGATAAAGCTGAAAAATCCCACAATACATACAGGACCCAGTGTTCTTAGCCATTGCGCTCTCCCAACACTGCGTCACAATCCACCCAACGATAATAGAAAGAAATCAGCTTTGATTGGAACACCTTGGGAATGAATAAGGACATTTTTGCAGATCCCATTCCCTTTTAATCTTTCCCCATTAGCCACCATTACCTCAAAGATTGCATCTGATTGTGTGGGTATGTTGGCTTTCCTTATGATGATAGGATCAATAAAGTTATGTTGGAGCCACTGTCTATCAAGATTGTGAGTTGGCAGTGTTATAAGGTACCCAAGATTTTCATTGTTTGTGGGGCCCGGGTTCCGGCAATGGCATGTAAGGATATTTGAGGAGAGACAACGTTCTCAATGGAATCTTTGATGATAGCACCGTGTTGCTCTGAGGTCTCCTGTAGAGCTGCGTGAGAAGCTTGCAAATTCCGCATGTGTTCTTCCAGCTGAACACTGCGTGTGTTATCCTCCATCTCAGAGTCGAGTGGCTCTGATACCAAATTGATATGTAATTTTTTACATCCTCGAGCTATGGTGCGCCTTAAGCGAAGTCACTACTCAAAGAGGAGTTTTAAGAGATATAATCTCAGTAGGGAGATTGCACCTATTAAGAGGTTTTTAGCAGAAATTTAATGGATGATCCTTTTATTGAAAATCATTTACTTAAACACAACTCAGAGATCTCAAACCATTCAACAGATGGATTGCAACCACCCATACACACGTTAACACAATCCTAGGAATAGCTAACAAACTGCCTACAAAGAAGGAATAATAACTGATGCCAACTTTCACATATGGATACCAAGTCAAGAGCCTCCTATCATCAAGGAGCTTTTCCAACGGCTGTAGCCCATCTCCCTTGTTCAGTGCATGAAATTACTACATATTAATGATATGTGAAATTTTCTCATCAGGATGCTTGGGCTGCCAATGCATGATTGAGGGTCCTATCTTGTTGTGGGTCCTCACTCTGGTATAGATGTTTCTTTTGCTTGTTACCCTCTTTTGCTAGTTTGAATTAGTCAAACCACTTTCCACGTAGGAGTTGGTTGTATATGTAGAAGTGTAGTGGAGTAGATCATTTAAAAAGTGGGTTATCTGATGTAGTCTCTTGTATTTATTTGGGATTTACTTTCAATAGAAGTATCATATGAATTATCAACACAAAGCCTTTTATTTTATCAGGTCTGATCTCCCTTTTGAGATCATCTATCTTTCTTTCTTCTTCCCTTTTGAGCATTGTTTAAGTTTTTTAGCACCATAGCTCGAGGTTTGTAGAAAGTTCGTATCATTTACTACATATCATCTACAGATACCCATGTCGTAGAAATCTCAATCGATGAAGATAACCAACAGTAAAACCAATCCATACCCAAAATGCCTCTCTAACCCAATACCACCCATTAATGGAGATCTCCCAGAGCCCTGTCCATTTCTTGCTTCTCAAGCTCTTTGGCAAAGAGAAGAAGACCTCTTCAGGCAGTGAATCTCTCTAAAAAAATTAATAAGACAACAAGACGAGAGCAGGGAGATGATATGTGGCCATCATATGCAAAACTCCATTCTAATGTATCCATCGTATGCAAAAACATGATCTCACTGAAAACCCCTTTCTTAACGAAAACAAGAAGAGAGATAGATAGAGATAGAGAGAGAGAGATTGTAGATACTGATGATGGTAGCCAGGGACCGAATCGCTTGATCACAGAAATAGCCCCGTTTGGCATTTTACTTTTAAAATAAAATGGAGTGAAGTGAAATAATAAGAGGGAATAAAATATCACCGAGTTATGATGGTATTTTATTTTTAGTTGTTTGAGATGAAATATTTTTTACTTTTTTTATAGGGAAATTGAGGTTTTTTTTTTTTTGTCTTTTAGTGAATAAAGGTAGTTGCTTTTTAACTTTTTTGGAAAAAGATGGAGGAAGTTTTGAAATAAACTGCTTTTGATTTGATGCTTAACTTTACTTGACTTGATTTTACTTGACAAGTAAAATTATCAAACGGGGATTTCCCCTTTTCTGACTTAGGGAGAGAGAGAGAGAGAGAGAGGTTTTCTACGTTTCTTTTCTATAGAAAAGAGATGGTGGGAGAGAAGGATTAGGGCGCCAGACTTTAGTACTTAATTAATTCTACCCTTTCTTAAGTGGACGGAAGTTATTTTATTAAGTGACAAAAGTTACTCCATGTGCCTACTTATGAAGAATATAAGCCATTAAAAAAAACGAAAAGTCTAAATGGACCGAATGAGGTCCGACTTAGGGACCGAATCACCAAGTGACATGATGTGAACAATGAGAGCATTTAACTTTTTGGGGGAGCGGGAGAGAGAGAGATGTTCGGTCCCAAATTGGGACCGAATTCGGTCCATGTAGACTCTTTTAAAAAATAAATGACTCCTCTTGATGTTGGCTCTCAAAATTTTTTAATCAAACTAAAGTTGAGCCCATTGAATTTGTCACTTGTAAATCCTTGGAATAGAAAATTTTTCTTATACTCCTGTAATATAACCTAGTTATAGAAAAAACTAAATCACTCATAACAAATGCCTCCGTAATATGCCCTGAAATCGATTTTATCTCTATAAGAGTTGGGTTCAATGTTATATTGATCATTTATAAAAATGTCAACAAATTATTAAGAAAAAATCCAGTTGTTCTTGTACTCAAAAATTGGTAAAGCTTAAACAGTGATACCAGATGGTATGATTTAGGGGCCGATATTTTACTTTATAATTTTTACTAATGGAAATCAACATTATTCTCAAGCATTTTTACAATATTGTGGATTACTTTTGATATTTTCTCAAAGAAATTTGGAGTGAAAAAAAATCCATGTCACAACGACCGCGATAGATAGAGAACCGTACATGGCCAACACTAATGGTATCATTTTTTGGGATCAACCAATATCGCAATTTCCATCCATGCCTTGGTGTAAGCAAAGATGGTTTATTCTTGCATGGATCTCTGCACGTCTTTCAGTCATGCATGTTGTTTTCCGGCGCACAGATTTGTGCTCCCCTGAGAAGGGCATGTATTTCTGCTTCTAAAGCAGAGGTGGCCATTGTGGCACAAGCAAAAGCTTGAATCAGGTTCCCCTGAGCATCATGGATGATTCCACCTATGCCTGCCGTGCCTGTGTTATGGTTGTAAGAACTGTCAATATTGAGTTTGCATGTGTTCGGTGGTGGAGGAGACCATGTTTCAGGAGGGAGGTTGCCAGGCATCTGATTCCTCAGAAGAGAACTCGCAACATTCCATTCATGTAAGGCTTGGTAGATTTTTCTTAGGATGGCAGTCGGGTGGAAGGGCTAGGATCTAAAGAGTATGTCATTCCTCTCCTTCCAAATGTACCACCAAGTGCAAGCAATTTCCCGTAATTTCTCCTTGGGCTGATGCCAAAACCAGTTGGCAATGGGTTCACTTGGGAATTAAAAAGTTTGCTCTGGTTTGTAAGAGTGTCCATAATCTGGTTGTAGCAGGGCAGGAGGTGAATAGGTGATTCACAGTTTCCATATGAGTATGGCAAAGCACACAGGTGGGATTGATTCCTGAAAAGATTTTGTGCAATTGTTCTCTAGTTTGCAGGCGACCTTGTAAGCTTTTCCACACGAACAATTTCTGTTTGGAAGGCATATGAAGGCCCCATATTAGGTGCCAAGGTAGATGAGGACCACATGAAGGAGGCCTGAGGTGTTTGTACAGCATTTTAATTGTGCAGAGGCCTGCTTTTTCCTCCTTCTAGCAAGGTTTATCAACTCCACCAATTGGAATTGAGCAAAACATGTCGACAATATCCTTTGGTCTCTCTCCATTGCAAGGGGGGTTCCCAGATAATCAAAGGAGGCAACTTTCCTTGTAATCTGCAGAGTATCCTTGGTCAGGCGGATCAAGTTAGTTTGCCTGGGTGTTTCTAGAGAACATAAGTTGGCTCTTTGCCTTGTTTATGCGTTGGCCTGCCTCCTCTTCAAACATCTGCTGGTTCTTGGATAAGTTTGCCATTGTTCTTTCATTCATTTGGAGGAAGAATAATAAGTCATCTGCGAACTGCAATAGACCCACACGTTGGCCCCGAGGAGCTATCTTAGGATATAGCAGTTTGTTGGGGCCACACTAAGGGAGTTTTTGTGTACCTTGTTAGAGCTTCTCCACATATGATGTACAAGCATGGGGAAAGAGGATCTCCTTGACAAAGGCCTCTTGTAGGGCTGAAAGTGGTAGTGTATCTCCCATTGACACAAACTTTGTATTGGATGGAGGAAACACAGTGCATTATTTTATCCACAAAGGCGAGTTTTTAGTGGTGAAAATTAAATTATGGCAAAATACGTTGCCATTAAAAGTCAACTTTGCTATGATATATCTTTAGTGGCAATATAAAGTAGCAACAAAAAATAGAACATATAGTGTCAAAAAATATATCGCAGCTAAATGTAAGAATCTAAGCAATTAGTGGCAACCATAAAAAGTTGTCACTAAAATCATACACCATTAGTGGAGATAAATCAAAGCTTGTCACTAAATCTCTTTCCCTCCAAAATTCCATGGTGCCAAAATTCCCTCCAAAGAAGGCAGAATATAGCTGCAACATATAAGTTGCCACTAAATATGGGCATTATATTACCTTCGGTGGCAACATCAAAATTTTGCCACTATAGGTGAGATTTTAGTGGCAAGTTGCCGCTAAAAGCCAACTTTCTTGTAGTAAAGAGCATTGGCCAATCAAAAAGCAAAATATACACATAATGAGAGTAGCATGGACAAGAACCTTGAGTTGGATGTATGGTGATTAGTGAAGCTGTGATAAATAAAATAAAATAAAATTGAGCGATTTCAAGAGTAGTTAGGAATAGTATCAATGAATAGATAAAATTAAAAAAATCCAGTCGAGATGGTTTGAGCATGTCTAATGCAGGCTGGTAACAATGCGTGTAAGAAAAAGTTTGGGTAGTGATAGATTGATGGCCGACCAAGGAAAAAGAGTAAGCCAAAAAAGACATAGATGAATGTAATAAACATAGATTTGAATAAGCGCAACTCGTCTAAAAATTTAACTTATGATAGATAAACAAAATTCATGTAGCTGATTCTAATACAGCTGGGACAAGGCTTTGATAATGATAACGATGAGTCAATCCAACTGCAAAACAAATTTCAGATCTTTAGTTTCAGCGGTTTGGATTTCAATATGTGGGCTCCATTGTGAAGTTACACTCTTTTATGCTAGTTTGGCACTTTACTAGCATAGTAAAAGTCAAGTAAAGTCTCCATTTTTCAGGCAAGATGTCATATTAAAACACTTTAATTTAAAACTCCCTCCATCTTTTTTTTTTTTTAAAGTCAAAAAGCAACCACCTTTATCCCCTAAAATACAAAAAAAAAAAAAAAAAAAAAAAAAAAACTCTACTTTCTCATGCAAAAAGTCAAAAAGATTTCATAACAAACAACTAAAAATAATATACCATCGTAATCTACTTATATTTTATTATTTCTTCAAAATCAACTTTACTTCACTTTACTCTATTAGTAGGGTCACCAAACTGGCTTGTTGATTCTTCTTTTAAGACATTGCCAAAAAGGATTGCAGACATTTTCACAAAATGGTAAAGACGGTTTCACAAAATGGTAAGGAGTGTTATTTTACCGATGGAGAAAATGAGGAAGCTCCATGTAAAAATTCCTTCACCATTTCATTACTCACCCAAAAGGGTTTTATACAACGGCAAAAAGATTTCTGTAAACCCTCTTTGCTCGCGTTCTGAGCATCGGAGAAGGTTTCATTTGCTTTTTCTCCGTCCAACAAGCACACGGATCGAATCTAAAACCCTAGCTCTTGCAACTTCCCTTTTCCATCGCCCATGACACGATTACTCGTAAGCATCTTCTCACAATCCATCAACAACTTCATTTCATAGCCTTCAAAAGCAATGAATCATCTCTCTGTTCATGTGATGAAATCCATCTCTGATTGAAATCTGTGCGAACATGCAGAGAAGACTATTATTCTCAAATCATCTTCTTCCCAGAAGGAGTTACGGAGGGAGATCTGAATTGGGCAAAACCCGAGGGGTTTTAGCTCTTGCTGCTGTTGGTGTTGGCATTGCATCGTTGAATGATAGCGATTCAGGTTCCATTATTGTTTCTATTTCTGGGTTTGAATGTAATCATCATACAGCAAAATGGGCTTGATTTGTTTCACTATCTTCCTCAAGCTTATGCTGATGAAACAATGGAAACATTGAGGATTCTGGTTGATTGTAGACATGGGGTTTGCTTTTCTCGTTCAGAAATTTGAAAACTTTCGTAATTTGTATTCAATCGCAGAAGCTAGTGTGTCAGTGTCCCCGCCATTGCGCGAGCTGTTATTGCAGTCATGGAAATCTCTTCACCTAGACACTCCCAAGGAATATATATGGAATCACTTCTCAGAGTCAGGTTTTAAACCATTTGAGATTCATGACTCAAGCTTTTTATTTTTCCGATCGGTCAATCGAGTTTTCATTGGGTGTTTTGAATTTTCCAATCACAGGACATCTTCCATCGCATTTTAATAGAACCGGAGCTCCACCGTCGGCTGATTTTAATAGGGAAGCCTCGGAAAGTGCTGGAAATCATGAGAATTGTTGTAAATGGTGTTTAGGTAGAGACTCTATCGCTGCAGCTGCTGCCACTGCTGGTCCTGCTGTTGTTAATATATCTGTGACACAAGGTGAGTCTGTTTCTTGAGCTATTTTATTTGAAAGTTATATGGTTTCAGTTGTTATCCTGATTGAATGTGTGTTTCTAAAATGTTCTTTCAGGATTTCATGGAATGATGCTGGGTAAGAGCATTGGTTCTGGAACAATAATAGATCCTGACGGTACAATATTAACTTGTGCTCATGTTGTGGTAGACTTCCAAAGTACGAAAACTGTTCCCAAGGGAAAGGTTTGTGATGTTTATTCTAAACTTTGTAGGCATTATGTGTACTGGTTGTTATTATTAATTGTGTTCTTTTGATTGGATAAATAATAATCCTCTAATGATTGCTATCACCTAGGCAGTTGGTGATTTATGAAGTGTATTTGGAGTCCATTAGAAGAGATTTCCTTAATGGCTTATGAGTGGGCAGTCTTAGGGCATGTTTGTGTAGCCAATTTCCGTGGAAAAGTGGACAGTTTCCCGCGGAATACCTACTTTTCATGCATTTGGTGTGGTAATTTTCTGCGGAAAAACTTTTTTGCCATGTCAGCCTTTTCCCTTGCTTACCAACTTCTGGGTTCCCCCCCCCCCCCCCTCCCCCCTTTATAAATTTATTTTCCAACCCATTTCTGATACAAAATCCCTAGGCGCTCCTTACATCTCATCTCATACATGGCCGAGAAAACTGCCCCCCTTTACCTAGGCGCTCCCAGCATTTCACCCCCCACCTCTCTCTTCTCCTTGTTCGCCCCAGCGGCCAGCCACCTCGCGTAGCGTCCACACCCCACCTGGCCACCCCCCTTATCTCTCTTTTCCACCATCCCTGCAGGCATGTCTCTCTGGGTTTTTCCAATTCCATTGGAGAACGATGAGCTAGTAGGGTTTTC
Organism: Umbellularia californica; assembly: GCA_028538565.1. NCBI lineage: Eukaryota > Viridiplantae > Streptophyta > Magnoliopsida > Laurales > Lauraceae > Umbellularia > Umbellularia californica. Next base: position 46,666,420 of record JAPQWN010000009.1, read on the forward strand.
GATCACACAGAGATATCATCATTGCACAGCTTGAGTTGGGCCATTCTCTGCATGTGTCTGATTAGATTGTGCGCCATTCTCTGCATGTATCTGATTAGATTTTCGGCCATTCTTTGCATGAGCTGGTAGGATTTTGAATTTGATTTGTTTATTAAATTTGATTTTGCTTTGTTAATTGGATTGCTAGATGTCTACTGAATTTAATTTTGATTTGTTGTCTAGAGAAATGGTTTGATTTGTGTTTGATAATTAAAATAGTATCGGTGAAGAATCGACAATTGCACCAAACATGAAAAATACCATTTCACCAAAGAAAATAATGCTACACCAAACATGGATTACCACCTTCCTTGGAACTCCTTTTCTGCAGAATTTAATTACCACTGATTTTGCTGATGTGGCAATTTCCACTTTCCATAGGAAGCACAGTTACACAAACGTGCCCTTATACAAGGGGAAAACTAGATGCACAAATCTTTTCAAGAAAGAAAAGGAAAAAAGAAAGAGAGAAAAGTAAACACAAGAAAGCAAGGACGCATTAGACTTTCCCAGCTCTAACCCTTAACCCTGGTTTGGAGATTGTATAAAATGATTGGCAAGGTTTTTCTAACAACTTAAGTGGGGCTGCAAACTGGCTGGGCCAGAATTTTCTCATGTCCTACTTGTTATTATTGTCGTTCGCTACAATTGGTCTTGTTGATGTACATGTGGTTCATACTATTGAGTGCTCAATTCTTCATTAGAATTACCATCATTTTTAAGTTTTAACCACCTCCATATTTGAAGGGGACATCACAACTTTTAATAGTAATGTCAATTAACACAGGACTACTTTCACCAAATTCCATTTGCAACTCATTTCTTCTTTACTAGTTAAAGCTTATGGATCATGAATGATGTTTGGATGGGTAATTTTTTACTTGTATTAGATTTTAAGATTCCTACAATCTAAACTGTGCATTATAGATGTTCAGTTTTTTTCACCTTTTATTGTAGCATTGTAGATCTTCATTTATTCAGGTTTAACTGGTTAAAATGGCAGGTTGATGTTACTTTGCAAGATGGCCGAACATTTGAGGGTACCGTAGTAAATGCTGACCTTCATTCCGACATTGCTGTCATAAAGATCAAATCTAAAACCCCATTACCGGCAGCAAGACTTGGTTCATCATTCAAGCTTCGCCCTGGGGATTGGGTTGTTGCCTTGGGCTGTCCTCTTTCTCTACAGAATACAATTACAGCTGGTATTGTTAGGTAAATGCTTTCAATAAATGGAAGTATTGCTTCTTTTAATTTTTTTTCCATCTACATAAAGCTTTTGTTGAAGATATTGCCATCCTTTAGTTGTTTTCCATCTACATGAGTTTTTGTTGATCTATGAAAATCTTATATAGCAATATTTTTAAGCTAGATATAGATCTATAATTGCTACCTTGGTATGTCTGATCCGGTGACCTCTTTACTTCTCCTCTCCATATTTTGTACTTCTTTTTATTGATGTATTTTGGGCCTTTGTTCTAGGTTTTATTCTTCATAATAGAAGACTCAAGTTTTAATAATTCAATCTATTATGTCTGTAAGAGATAATAAAATAGCTGGTATGGAAGGAAAGGGCTGGCGAACCATTTGCCTTCCTCGTTATATATTTACATCCTGTCTGATTTTCAAATGGTCATGTAGAAATTTAAAATTCCACAAGCCCGCGCTCTGGATGGTATGTCATATTGTTCAGCAGGCATGAGACTCTTGCTTATTTTCTTTTCTTCGTTCCAGTTGCGTTGACCGCAAGAGCAGCGATTTGGGTCTTGGAGGAATGCGAAGAGAGTATCTCCAAACTGATTGCTCAATTAATGAGGTAAGTTTGCACTTTCAATTTAGACAGCATAGTCTCGTGCATTTCTTTCCATATTGATTCTATACTCTCTTGGATTTTTTAGGATTTGTACAAACTTCTATATTGAGTAGACGACAACCTTGATTTGTTTGACCATCTTGATTCTTTGAGAGATTTTTCGATAAATCCAGGCCATGATAAATAGAAGAAGATTGATGATGATGAGATGATGTTGTTGTCTATGATTGATTGATTTTAATTTATATTCCTCAGCAGTCAACACTTAGCTCCATATAACAACAAGGCAGGTCCAACCACAGTCTTATATACATGGTGTCATGTCTCTTTGACTTAAAGTGGCGCACTGGCGCTCAGTGATTAAACCACACTGAAATAGCATTTCTCCACATTGTGCACCTTTTCCCTGATCCTATTTGTAATATCGTACTCAAATCCTCCATTCTATAGTTTCTCATGAATAGAGAGGCCTGTCAAACTGTAATTAAGTTATTTTCAATTTTAACCAACTCACCTCCATACTCTCTTATCCGCTGAAATTGACCTCTATATATTTGTTTTTGATCTGCTAATTCTCAACCCAACGGTAATGCTTAACTAAAGATCGGTGTATCTACATAACATCCAGCCTCCCTTGTCGGCAAGCATGTAAAACTGCCAGTTGAGATTAAGGACTTTGAAATAAGGTGTATTGTTGGTGCGTTCAAAGTGGTTCCTAGCATACTTCAGTTTTTCATACAGTGGTAATTTATATTAAAGATGGTGCATTAGTAATTATCTCTGGCATAATTTTGTTTTTTACTCTTCGTTGTCATTCAAATGCCTTTTTCTTTAATTAATACAAAACATGGAGAGAAGAAAGGTATCATCTATTGGATGTTCTTTTTTTTTCCCCCTTTAATGTTTTAACTTTTACTATTATCATAGGAACATAACTTAGTATATCTTCAGTTCTTCACAAGGGAACTGTTGTTAAGAAGGTTCTGTAAATATTACAAGACATTCATTTGTTTGTATAGCCCTTTTCATTTTGGTACTCTATTAGTTTTAGAATTTATATTTGATATGATCATTTGCCATTTTGTCTTTTTTTTTTTTTGGTTGTGCAGGGCAACTCTGGGGGTCCCCTAGTGAATCTTGATGGAGAAGTTGTAGGGGTCAACATTATGAAGATTTTGGCTGCCGATGGCTTGAGCTTTGCTGTACCCATTGACTCAGTAGCTAAAATTGTAGAGCAATTTAGAAAGAATGGGTATGCTCCATTCCTTCGCGTGAATATCATTTGCTATCTTCAATCTGACCAGCTGTCTTCTTTGGTGAAGCCAATTAATGACCTGTTGGATTTATCCTGTTGCATTTTAAATGTTAATTCTTGGAATGTTGGATGCCTTGCCAAAAGCCATGTCAAATCTGCCTCTTAACTTGATTGTGTTAAATAAATCCAATACTATCACTTGCCATCAAGATCCCTTTTGTGGAAACCAATAGGAACAGAACCTGCCACATATAATAATGGTGCTTGGTCATGACAAATGCATAAACATCTTAAGCTTTTTTGAGACTACTAGTTTCTTTGTTAATCTTATAGATTATCCGCTAAATTATATGTGAAGGTAACAGATATGTTCTTTATGCCTTCCACCATATTAAACTCCTGCTGATAATACATCTTTTCATACTTCATTTATGCCATCTATCTTCATATTTACCTGATAATACTAAATAGCCATATTCGCAATGACAGCAGTATCCTCATTGATGTGAACCTTGCTGTTGGATAAGGTTTCCATATGATCCATTATTTTTTGCATTACCTTCAGTTTTTACATGAAGATTCACTTGCATCTCGTGGGTTTTATATCATGACAGTGGTCAGTTGTAAGTTCAAATGGGAATTGCTGAATAAGAGGAAAAAGAAACCATTGCTACTTTTAATTATGTTATGAGCTTACCATTTTTTTACCTATAATTCCATAGAAGTACTTCCACTGTAAAATGATCATGACTTTCTTTAAACTTGTGTGCCTTTTAGTATCATCATTCCTACATTTCCTCTTTGTGATTGTCTTCACAATCCAGCATCGATCCCCTCTACTACTATAGGAGCTTGTTCTCGCTTTTCACTAGTGGACAAGCATTATTACCATGATGAGATCTCTCCTAGTGTTTAGTTCCTATTTAACATGCACAGGTGAGCTTCAGAATTGTTTTTTATATGATTTTGGTTATGTTGTGATGTGGTTTTCTAAGACTGGCTTGTCAGCCTTGATGGTTAATCACAAATCTCACATTCTGTTGTCCAGCTCAAGGTTGGAAAACTCGTGACTTGGACTCTACTCGTCCAATGCACGAAAATTTGACTCAGATAGAGTCGATGTGGTGACTTGAGAGTCATTTAAAAAAAAATGGGAAATATTTAAAAATGGTTCAAATATTTAGAAAGTCTAAATATGCATACTTACATGCATTCATGATAATAATTTCAAATTAATAAAGCTACAATCTGCAAAAAAAAAAAGGTATAATAAGGAAAAATCAAAGATTTTTTTTTATGACACTATTTTTTAGTCCAGATGTCAAACGTAAAAGGTAAAATATAAGGTTTAGATTACATTCTAACCATCGTTTTAAATTGCTGACTCTTAACCTCGAGTATAATTACTTAAAAATAAATATCAATTATTTAAAATCAAATATTCCTATCAAATGGACAGAATGCAAGCAACTTATCAAAATGAGGTGACCTGTTCGAGTCTCCCCTATATTTGACTCAGTCCTCCTTCAAAATAGGTTGACTCGGGAGAATCAAGAGTAAACTTGCCAAGTTTTCCTACCTTGGGCCAACTTTATTGCAGAACGTGGAACACATTTGGTACATGCATTTCTGCAGTCAAAGCTTGCCAAAGAAGTTGCCTTTTGAGATTTTTTTTTTGCATCGGTTGATTTAGATTATATTCTATGCAGGAGAGTTGTTCGGCCTTGGCTTGGATTGAAAATGCTTGATCTCAATGAACTAATTATCTCTCAACTTAAAGAAAGAGATCCATCATTTCCCAATGTAAGCAAAGGGGTCCTTGTACCAATGGTAAGCTTTTTCTTCCACAGACCTCGCATATCCCATGTACTTCTGTGGATGCCATTTATCACTTGGCAGATCCTTTACTTTGTTGGTGATTTTCCTTGTATTTTAGAGTCCAATTGATCAGTATGCATTTGCCCGCATATGTCCATGCATGCAGTATTGATGCTTCTGTATACCTATGCATGCATGCATACTTAGCTTTTCTGCACATTGACCATGGTTGCAACATTTTTGTTTACCAGGTGACTCCAGGATCACCGGCTGATCGTGCGGGGTTCCGGCCAGGTGATGTCGTCATTGAATTTGATGGGAGGCCTGTTGGAAGCATCAAGGAGGTAAATTTCACGCCTTTACTCTTATTGACATGCAGAGCTACAAACTTGTTAATTCTTATACAGATTGGATTGTGCCATTTGCTCACAGAGACTACCCAATTGGGATTTTTTATTTCTATGTTGGGCGATTGGTTAGTAGTAATATTTTCAACGTGAAGGACCTGGGATCGATCCCTAGCATGTGTGTAGAACAAAGTGCCAAGCGCCAACACCACTCAAACATGAATATGTTGGCTACCCAATTGGGATTTCAAGCTTCTTTTATATTCCCTACTTCTGGCACCATAATTTTTCTCATAGATGCATTTGCTGCTTATGTGTGATCAAACCCTTTTGTGTGTGTGTGTGTGTGTGTGTGTGTGTGTGTTTTGATTGGTGGATCAAACCTATTAACTTCCTTGCTTCACAACATGCTAAAAGAACACCATCATGCACATGCATTTATGTTCTTGTTATTGGAATCAAGGGTTCCTAAAACATCTCTCATGTATATTTGTTTTAGCAGATCATCGAAGTGATGGGGGACAAGGCAGGGATACCCATGAAAGTTCTAGTAAAACGAGCAAACAATAAGATGGTTACTTTGACAGTAGTACCCGAGGAGGCGAACCCTAATACGTGACTACTTGTTCAATTTAATGCCATGCTTCATTGCCTGTGCATTCTCCAAGTGCGGTGTTTTTTTTTTTTTTTGTGTGCGCGCGCGCGTGTGTGAACGTGTGCGTGCCAATTTTGCATGATAAGATGTTGAATTTAGCCAGCTCTATTGAGAGATTTTTTACCTTGTGCCGGCTGCAAGAAAAGAGAGAAAAAATGGAAGCAGCAACATTGAATGTAACTTGTATAGACTGATTCAAATGAAGGAACATTTATACTACCATTTCATCTTTAAATTAGAGGGCTTGCTTATTCTCCGACTTCAAGAGTGCTTTTGAAGTTTGCTAGCTTAAATGGCTTTCAACTAAGTGCCGATTGGCTGATTTTGAACCACGTGCTTTTCAAAGATGACCTTTTCTCCCTGGCTGTGTTGGAACTTGGAAGGAGTTTACTGGTTGGTGGGTTTTTTTGAGACCTGCTTGCACCCCTATTCTCCTGCTAACCTGCATGCATTGTGGAAGGTTGGATGGGTAGGAGGTGACATGGATTGTACGGTCCCCCAAACAATGTCTTCATTGAATTATCATAGCCATCTGATTAGCAGCTGAAGAAAGCGAGTTTGAACTATTTGATTGTACGCCCTTGATACAATGGAGACTGTCAATATACCACTGATAATTAGTCCTCATTAAATCATTACTAGGCATCTAATCACCCAACTGCAATTGTGCAGTCAATTTTGCAGCTCCTTCAGATGGCAGTTGATCATCCATGTTATTCAAATGCTAATTCATCTTTTTACTAAGCTTTCTATTCACTTTTGTTCGGCTTGGCGTGTATGCGATGTCTAATACAAGCCAGCCTTATCTATTGCAAAATGTCTGGACCCAGGCCTGCTGCATGGTGCTGGGCTCAAATATTAGTCTCAGGGACGGGACTGAATTTGGACAAGCTTTGTTTGGGCCCAGTTAGCCACAAAGGTGATGACTGAGGCCTATCAAAATCAAGCGAGTGGAAGGAACATTTTACTATTCCAACTTTCTGCTGCTGTAACACTGGTCCGAGCAAAGTTCTCTGCTGTGTAATGAGCTAAACCTAAGAATGAGATGCAGGTTTCCTGACCCTCAGTACATTTGTCAAGGTACTTGTATTTCCATGGAAGTGTAACTGCTGCATTACATGAAAATCACATGCATTTTTCATATAAAATTTTTTTTACATGAATAAAGCGGCATTACATTTCCCATGAAAATATAGGTAGGCAAAAACAGGGTTTCCATTGGGAAAATATGTCAAGCTATCTGAAAACAATCTATTTTTGCCTGGGAACCTAGATCAATAATTTTGTCTTCCAAAGCTTCAAAGAAAGACATCAGTAGAGGCTTTTCCAAACAGTCTGAAAGAACTCAAACATCTATTTTGATTAGTTTAAACATTAATAGACGCAAAAAATAGACTTGCCCAATGTCATCTTATTAAACATAGGTGTTAATAAAGAACCAGAGACTGTAAATAAGCAGTGACCGGCTCACAACCATCGCCTGAGATCAAACAGCTAGCAAAGTCCAATGATCACATTTTTGGTGGATGGTTTATCTACAAATCCCACTAGCATGTGGTGCTTGGGAGTTCAAGCAATTGCAATTTAACTGAAATTCAACCTTAACATAGATTATGATTGGGAAGAGGTGTTCAGCAAATGTTGAATCAAAATATCATGATATAGTGCGACTACACTGTTTGGTGCATTTTCATTGTCATGATAACAACAACAAAAGATAATGATGATGATAATGATCATTAATGGTTGATAATAGTACTACTAATAATTATAATAATAATATAAGGGCAGAATTACAATGATCAAGTGAAGTGCACTTTAATCATGAGCAAGGGCCTGCCTAAGAACCCAAACCACTCACAACTTAGTGCCAGCATCGGATGAAATTAAAATAAATCCCAAAGTGTTCACAGATTAGATTGATTATGACTAACAGACGATGAACATCAATACAATTTTTTTTTTTTTTTTTGTTCCAATCAGCTTCAAGGGCCAAATGCCAAAGATAGAGTTTGTGAGCAGCTTTGACTTTTCAAAGGTAATGAAAGCCTGTTGATAATGGAAAGTACTCGTCCCGGATAAGGATCATGGAAGAAATCAGTCCCACCAAATTATTTCAACCCTTGATATAACAGCATTTAAGTTTAACGATTTTTTAACTATACAGTTTTTTTTTTTTTTTTTTTTTTAGATTCAATCCAGTAATGTGTAATTGGGCCCATTGTAAAAATATTTGGTGGGGGTGGAAAAAATTGGAGGGGCAATGTGAAGGGGGTACGCTCAGGTCACATGCAGTCTGCTCATATGAGAAAATCCATTTTGATTGGATGATTAAGATCACTCAGATCATTACATGCAAAACGAATGGATTATCAGCCTGTTCAGGACTAGCTTTGATCAGGTAGAGGCGTAGAGCCTCTCCAATCAATGTGAGCTAAGTCAAAAGTTAAGATCAGTGATGAGATATTTACAATGAGTCCAATCTTTAACAGAGCAATTAATAAGACCCAGCCTTGGATTAGCAGGCTTCAGAAGATAAACACATGCTTGTTTCGGTCATCTGATGGGGCACAATAACTCTGAGCCACTATTTCTTCCAATCTCAATATAAGATTTCTTGTAACCCCAAGGGGTTGGCCGAGTGGTCAGAACCACGGTTCCTCCCTCTTTCGGAACTAGAGGTCTTGGTATCAACCCCCGGTTCCCCCCTCTTCAGGAACCGAAGGTTGAGTCCACTTGTGCTACCACCTAGGGGCCACCGGGGTTTTATCCACCTTCTCTCTGGGCCCGGAGGGAATAGTCCAACCCAAAGGGTTGGGAACCCTCTGTTAGCAAAAAAAAAATATCAAATTTCTTGTAATATCACAAGAATGAGATTCTAAACATCAATTGCAGAGTACAAAGAATGAGAAATTGATGCTGATATCAGAGCAAGTATTAAATATGAAACATCACATTTTGCAAGACTCAAAAAATTCATGTAGAAAAACGAAAGAAAGCAGAAACTGAAAGCCAGAAATGTAGATATTTATTAGAAAACGTTAGCTGCTCGGAAGTTATGAACAAGAAAGTTCCAACCACCCGCGCAAACCAAACTTGATATTATAAATTCAAACACTAAAACACCTGCAATATCACTAGATTTTTGTTTTTGTTTTTTTTTTTTTTGGCTATCCTACATTTTTCTTAAGGTGCCACTAGACAATAGCTGTCGGTTCCAATCAGGGCTCAAACCTACCCGCCCCTCCTCCCCCTTGAAGACTTTGATGTTCCTAACCAGGTGAGCGAGCAGCCTCGGATGATTTTGGTATTTCAATTTGGGCACTTCAGTCATCAGGCTCCTGTAGTCAATTATTCAGTAGTGCAACTAGATGAACAAGCATGAAACAATTTTGGGGTCGTCTATGCAAGGGAAAGGACTCTCAAATCCAGTGGTGGCCCCATTTCAAAACATGATCGTGGAAGGCTACAGAAAAACTAACTCAAACGTCGTCAGCAGCACTGGCACCACTTAGATCCACACTGAGGTCAAGAGCCTGTTCATAGACGGATCTTTTTCAGTATCACACAAAGGCATGAAAGTGATTAAACACCATGTGCTGAAAACAATGTAGCGTATATCAAATTTGTTTTTGTAATGAAAAGAAAGCTAGGTGCAAGATAACACTGTTGGGCTAAATCAAACCAAGTTTGTTCAAGTCATACATTTGATCAAGATAGAGAAATTGGACAACTATACCTTCCCAGTAATCTTGGTATACATGTCGAGTACATCCGAAACAGTTGATTCAAAGTGTGTCGTGGCATCATAACTCTGGAAATTGCAAAGGACTTGTCAATGCTCATTGGAAAAAACAGAGAGAGAGAGAGAGAGAGAGAGAGAGAGAGAGAGAGAGAGAGTCTCACTGTTGAGATAAAGCAGTTGTCCAAAGAGTGTTCATTCACAGGTTCCAATCGGTCATAAGTATCAAAAAATATCTCATCTACTGGCCCCAGAAGATCAATTCCTGGCTTTAGTTCCATCTCAGGGTGATTGGTCTCAGCTTCAGTTGAGACGAAAGCAATGAATTTGCCTTTAGGAGCAACATTATGAGAGTATGAACAACAGAAAAGATACCTGTTCAACCAGGAAAGTGAAGACATTGTAGACAATTATGAGCACTGCATCCACCATTGTAGATCAGAATTAATACAATCTTTCCTGAATATCACTGAAAGAGAAAGTTATTACGCATATATGCATATCACCCACTAATGAAACATGGGTTTACATTTAAGCCCCTCTTGTCAGTGAAGACTTACATGTCTGATTTACGGCCCAATTGCTTCTGAGGCAGAATAACCTGCACTGAGTGAGAATCATTGGTGTTTGGGATGGGATGGCTCATGATACAAATCGCCCTAGCAACTCTTCCAACCTTCCTAACCTGTTCCAATCATTGAAAGTTTTTTGTCAGGTGCAAGAGTATTACATTTTTCACACTTAATACATCTCTTGATATTCAGATGAAGATCGCATTTCATTCATAATGTGTTTGCAGATGGAGGGTTTCATTCATTCATAACGAGTGTGTGAACACTCTTGGACTCAAAACTCCCTTCTAGAAACTTGGCTCCGATAAGTTTAGTAGTAAACAGTATAATCACTGATATGTCACAAAATCGGCAGATTCAACTGTCAAGACCAAGAAAAACATGAAAATTGAATTGGATTACAGCAATTACGAGCTGTAACATTGCTTTACAAACTACAGAATCACTAAATGCAGTTCTCTGTCCAATTTATCACTAGATCCCACGGTGTCACAATTAGGAAACTTTTACCTTGTTGGGCAAGTAGGAGGGGTCACAGACAACTTTCTTACATCTAGCAGTCTCCCCTTCTGAAGTCACACCACAAGCTTTTCCTTCTTCATTGAACTCTACCTGGCATTTGAGCAAGCTCTATTAGCTCCCCTTCCAAATAAGCCAAAAAGGTCCCTGGAAATAACATTCTACGTAATTTTCACTGGACTCATGAAAACTACCTTGCATCCAGGTTTGTTCAACATATATGTTCCTCCATAAACAGCACTGAGGCGAGCAAACGCCTGGTATTAATTCAAATGAAACATCAACAAGCAAGTGGATCAGCTTTTACTTATTTCAGACTTTGAACTAGGGATAACATTGAAACAGACCTGTGGGAGCTCTCCTAAACCATACAACGGATAAATGTATGGTGATCCTCCTTGGAAGCGTGCAAAAGATTCTGAATAAAGCTACAGGAACAAACGCTCACCAATCAGCAATTATTCATTTAATGAGTACAACAAAAGCATTCCAATGCTCAACAGAACATCTTGGTTTTTTAGAAAGACATGACAATTTCAAAAGCTACAATACACTTTTCTGCCCATTTAGGGATCAGGATGCACATTGGATAAACAGTTAAGGACTAGGTACCAAGTAAAACTAAAGCAGTTATGTATGAGCAGAACTGAAATGAAACTTGCACCATCCCCATGATAATCAATACTTTCATGTGAATTGTGAATGGTCCTATCTTGTATCGGATGGTTGCTAATAACCACTGAACGGGCAAAGGAACTTCATCTAAACTATTGTACAGTGTACTTAGCATTCCCATAATCTGTGATCTATACCTTCATTCTCTTCACAGTATCTAATGCAGGTTCATGCAGATAATGGTCGTCTCGATGAAGTGCAAATCCATGACCAATAAAGTCCACTGTGTTATCATCAAGGCCAAATTTCCTGGCCAAAATGGAACAGATTATGTCAGGTTTCTATAATTTATAATACTTGATTACCAAACAAAAATGTAAACGCTCAAAACCTGAAAATGCGAGACAGAAAAATGAGCCTGCATGATTCTTCAAAACATAGTTACAAGCCAGGGTAAAGATTCATAAACTGATAAAATATGCCAATGTGTATTTATTTTCAATCTAGAGAAATAAACTAAAGATTCTTAATCATGAAAAGAAGAAAAATCCTAGTACAACTACTCAGGTAGATTTAATAACATATTCTCCATGTCTCAAGGCCCAAAATATAAGTTGAGAAGATTTGCATACCAAATGTTAGAAAATAAAATTGTGCAATGTCTAATTGGTAGAACCCTAGAGTGCGTGCGTGACTTCTTAATATAATCAATCTTTACCGATGAAGTAATGAACCAGACTGGCCAACCAAACTATACAACACAACTTTGAGTATGAGAATGCCTGAAGTTGGAGGAAGACCATGATGGCAAGAAAGAAAATGAAGGACTTCTTTGGGAGATAGTGATGCAGGCTAGACTACTGGACCCCGATTGAAAGTATATTCTAGAAGGCCTAAGGCCCACAAGGCCAAGCAGTGAATTCAAAAACGGGAGTTTCTAGTTTTTGACTTTTAGATGTTTTCCCAAATTTAGTAGAACTCTTTAATTGCTTTGATTAGGTAGTTTCTAATTTCCAAGATTCTTAGTATTCTTAGAATTAAAAGTTCTTAGTAGAGATTGATTACTAAAATTACACCGAGACTCTATTATATATAGGATGTAATCCCTACTCTTGGGATATACAGAAATTAATTGATAATTTGAGTTCTCTCAAACGCGTTTCTCTCTTGTTTTATCTGTGGTGTGAGACCAAGACACCCTGTATAAGCCGCTAGGCTTGAGGAATAGCCCGTTGGCTACCCTCCTTTTCCCTGCGCTGCTTCAATTGGTATCAAAGCGGAGATCCATTTCAGATCGCCGGTTCCGATTGCCGATCCGAGGTAATCTGATATCCACCCTTCCTCTTTAATTTTCTGTCACCTGTATCATCACCACCCCTCATCATCCTCATCCTACGCCACTCATCATCCTAATCACCCGTCCCTCGAAACCATCAGAAGACCCACCGTTCTCATTCCTCTCATCCCTGCAGCCACTGAAACCAGCCCTAGCCACTCCCGAACTCAATCCCAGCCCTACATCAATTTTCCAAAACCCCAAAACCCCAAATCATTCCCAAATAACCCTAATCTAAACCACAAATTCCCATCCCCAAATCACACGCCCCTTCCTCTCATCTCTGTTCCTTCCCCTGCACCCAACCCAGACGAAACCACCACACCCTCGCCCCCTCCCTTTCGCCCAACCCATAGAAAAAAAAAAAAAAAAAAAAAAACCACAGAGAAAGACAAAGGAACAGAGAGGAGACGAAAGAGAGAAGAGACAGAAGCATACCTGGTCATCGCCTTCGTTGACGGAAGCCACGGACCACCTGTGCCAGCCCCGCTACCAACGTCTCCACGAGATCTACCATCGCCCAGCTTCATCGCATCATAGCCACACAAGTGCTCGCAGCAGAGCCCATCCCCTTTCTCAACGAAGACAGAAATTAATTGATAATTTGAGTTCTCTCAAATGTGTTTCTCTCCTCTTGTCTGTGGTGTGAGACCAAGACACCCTGTTTAAGCCGTTTGGCTTGAGGAATAGCCCGTTGGCTACCCTCCTTTTCCCTACGCTGCTTCAGATAGATGGAGTAATGTTTGGGACAAGAATGTTATATATGTATGTATGTGCATTAACGGTTTTTGTTAAAGAGTAGCCAAATCAGTCTTGGTTAATACCACTAGCCAGGAAGATCCATAGCAAAAGCAAATTCTATCAAGACAGCTAATGCAAATGAATAGAGGAAAATTCGAAACTGGGCCCGTGGAAAAATTACATATGATTTTTGTCAATTATGAAGGCCTACGACAATGCCACAATGGTTACTAATTTGGTTATGAAAAAAATGTATATATACAATATATTGGTTATATTGAGATTCTAAAGACATGTTTGAAGGGTCAGTAACAATTACAGGAATTGTTTGTGGTGAGGTAACAGAGTTCCTACTTGGAATTGGATAGCACTGAGGGCCCATTTTTCCCTTTTATACAAATGCATTGGTTATGAACAACCAATGTCAAAGATCCAGATAGCACTCTGTATTTTGTTGGAAGGTGATGTGGAGCAAATTAGTAAGAGGAAAAAAGAAAACAAATGATAACTTAGGAGAAAGGCAATTGAGTCAAATGGTTCTAAACTAGTATAACAAAAAACAATATATAAGTTGATTTTGAGATAAAGAAGGATTAGGTCAAAACTGAAAACCACTTAGTGCTACAGGGTACAATATATCGAGCACAAGTAATTTTGCCAGTGAGAAGGATCCTGAAATCCACTTAGTGCTACAGGGTTTACGGTTAAAATGCATGTCTGGAGTAGCATTGATATAGAAGTAGAGTACAAGGTAAGTAATTTTGAGAGTAAGGAGGACTAGGTCACAACTGAAAACCAATTAGGGGTACAGGGTTTAGGGTTGAAATGCATGTCTAGAGTAGCATGACAAGAGAAAGAAGAACAACAACAATACTAATAATAACATGAGAGGATATTCACAAGCAATTTCAATACAAGAAAAATTGACGGAATCTTGTTAGATTGTTTGGGCAAATTTTCTGAAGGCCGCTTCAAGAAGAATGGAGTGTTGCAAGTACAAGATACTAGGGGAAAGAGGATTACCAAAGCAACGTGTTAGGTTGTAGGGTGAGAAAGAACCTCCCTTTGACAACATAAACTTGTGAAACAAAACCCTTTGACAGGTGTGGATGTGAGCCCATCAATTCTTAGAACACATGCAACTAGGTAAGCATATTTCCATTAACATACGCATTTTAGTAAAATTAAATACTTGAATGAAAATAAACTTTGCAGACATACGCAATGAGTTCTCTTGTCGTTACTCTTGTAAGATCCAGCCCTTCATGTGTCTTGGGGTCATTTTCTAAGTAATCTTGGACATATATTAAGAATTTGCGAGCACGGCGCTTTTCAAATAAGCCCATCAATGGAGATTTGAGAGCCTCCATGTCCGTTGCCGGGACCTTGTGCACCTATAGAAATATTTGCCTTAATAGTAAGTTTAGTCTCAAGAACTACTAAAATACAAACAACGCACACAAATCATTAGGACATAAAGGCTCAACAATAGATTTGGGGTTACCTTTCCTTTATTAAAGACATAGCTTCCATCCACAGCCTTAAAAGACAGGTATTTAGTAACATCGGTATGAATAAGAACCCGAACGAGATTACCGTTTGCCATGATGAACTGGTCAATAAACATTATTCAGACAGACTTCAGTATAAAGAATGGATATGCATGTAAGCATTGACTTCCTAAAACAGATGACGACACAGCATAACGTAGTCTTATCATCTAGAATGCTTAGCAACCCTGGTTTTAACTTCCACCGGTATGAAAATGTTTTGAAACCAGGGGCATTAGTTTAGTTTTCTGCCCTGAAAGAATTGCAGCAACTTCTTTATAAACAATATCAACTATTCGTCTCAAAACTTCTAATTTCATTCAAATATAAAATGATTAGTAAAGTTGAATGACTTTGGCTTCAGTCTCTTTGTGTGATTTCATTGACACGGACAATAGACGGATTCTTCCCATTTTTCTTGAATAAACATTTTTTTGCATATTTTAGCTAAATGATGCCACATGCATACAACTAGAAAGTAGGGTCACATTTATGCATAGGTATTTAAAAAAATAAATAATTGAAGTCTTGATAATTGCATCATGCTTCTTTCTTCTTTTTTGTCATATAGTAACTGTCTAGTAACATTGTCATCATCATCATCAAAGCCTTGTCCCAACTATGTTGGGGTCGACTACATGAATTCTATTTCTCCATTCCGATCTATCCTGAGCCAAATCCTTAGATAAGTAGTACTTCTTCAGATTTATTTTTACTACCTTCATCCACGTGCTCTCCGGCCTACCCCTTCCCCTTGGTGGGTCATCAACCTGCATAACTAAACTTGTCCTTGCTAGCGCCATTGCCAACCTTCGTTGGACATGCCCGAACTATGTCAAGCGAGTTTCTCTAATTTTATCCCCCAATTAAAGCTACCACTAAATGCTCTCGAAAGAACTAATTTCTAATTTTATCCTTTCTAGTTTTACCGCACATCTACCTCAACATTCTCATCTCGGCTACATCCATTTTGTGCATATGTTTTGCTTCTTAATTGATCAACATTCTACTCCATAGATCATAGCTGTTCTAATCGCTGTCTTGTAAGATTTTTCCTTCAATTTTGTTGGCATTCGTCGGTCACGAAGCACTCCAAAAGTGAGTCTTCATTTCAACCATCCTGCTTTTAACTATGTAGTAACATAAAAGTAAAATGGTAGGAAATTGAAGTGGATGAAATCAATGGTGCTTACTCTATGGAAAATGAAGTCAGCATATTGAATTCTTTGTTTGTAACTAAAAGGTGCAATGCAAGTTATTCATATTATGCAATATGCCTTTCCTTATCCCATATTTTCCTGTTCTTTGCAACATAAACATAGAAGAAAAATACAGTTACAATTTATCAATTGATAACATGATGCACTGAACCATGAACATAAATCTGCAGCCATTTGAGCATTATCCCCTCAGTCAGTGTCATGGATAATATTTATCAAACAACCATTTGAGCATTATCCCCTCTTTTGTAATACAAAGGAATGATGGGAATTAACAGTAAGTTATTTATATAGCAGTCGGGTGGTGATACTGTATTTATTGTAACATACACTGAGCATTTATTTAACTGAAGCAGGGGAAAAACATATTTTATATGTAATCAAAAGAGAAAAAAAAAACAACATAAACAAGGAACGAGCTGCTCTCTCGGGGAAAAAGATGTAAACAAAGAAAATGGGGAAAAATAACGGATACATCCCTACAATCAACAAAAATATGGTTCCTAGGCAGCCGGGCCATGTGTAAGGAAGGTGTCACTCTAATCAGATATTCATGCAGTTTGACAAACTGAAAATAAATAAATAAATAAATAACACACAAAAAGCTTAACCTTTGGGATCATGTCAACATTGTAGTCTCTGCTAGGACCTAAATGTGATGAAGGCTTGTCATTTCCTCGAAACCTTTTCCAAAGCTGCAAGTTAAAAAAGGCTTGAAAATTAAAAGGCAAGGAAAATTGTAAATATATCCCTCAACCCTCTCTATATTATGCACATGAGATTTGTTGACTTCCAGAACAACTATCACCTGAATAAGGTTGAGTGATGTTGATTCTCCTCCATAATACTCATTCCTATCCATGTGCAGGACCTAAAAAAGAAAAATAGAGACACAAAAACAATTGTTATTCAAAGTCCAGGAATAAGAGATATACTCTGCCATGTTGCATTACATGGGTCTCCAATGGATCGACTTAAGTCTTTTCATTAATTTATGTTCAATCATTTTCATTGAAAGGAAAGAAGTGATCAAAGGAGAGGAAAAAAATCCCTTTGCAAAAAGGTGATCTTGATTCTCAACACCCCAGTGGCAAAATCTCATTAAATTTTCAAACCATAGAGATATTAGTAGTAAGGGGATTTTTTAAGATGCCAATCACTTAAAGAATGCTAGGAAACATCCAAATATTGAAATCATGGCCGCGAGAAGGAACAAAAAACGTAGTGAGCTTGATTACAAGGCTCACAATCAATTGAACGTCAAGTATCATCAACTAGAATTAGAATTCCCCAAAGTGATCATAAAGGGAGACCATAAATTTGACCTAAACAGATGTTCGATCCTTAACAGATTTTTATTTGTCCTAAATCAAACTGCCTAGTGTGCCTACCACCACTTCAACAAAAACTTGGAAATGCAAGATTCTAAGGAAGCATAAAACAAATGAACTGTACAACCACATTAGGTGATTGTTGGGATTGGGAACATTCACAGATCACACACCTAAAAACCACACTCGAATAGAAACCTCGTGATTTAACTTACTAAAAATCAAAAGTAACCTCATGATTGAACTTACTATGAATCAAAACTAATACGATTTTAAACCGAATAAATGGAAATCAGTAGCACAACAAACAGGAAATTATATAAGCCATAACTAGACCATGACAACATGAAGGAAATGAACTGCATACCAAAAAAAGAACAAAAAAAGTGGGGAAATAATAAACGCTGTTCCTGACACTGTCAAGATTGAGCCACATCTCCAATAAAAAAAACCTCTCTATTCCTTTACATATACATAAACTGCTTCATAATGTAACATTCATGGCTCAATTCAATGCGAGTCTAACCATCTACACAACATGTAAAAATCAATACTTCAAATGATCAGATCACAGAAACCATGAAATATCATAAAACAAGCACAAATACCCATTTCCAGTTAAACAACAAACAACCCACAACATGATGAAAAAGTCCATCTTTTTAATCAGGTCACCGAGATAATGAAACAGCATTAAAAAGCACAAACACCCATTTCGAGTATGACCCAAATAATCAATCCACATCAACTTGAGCAAGGCCAGTGCTTTAATCACATCACAAAGATCATGAAATATCACAAAAACTCACATACCCATTTCGAGTTTTACACCAGAAAATCCACAATCAATACAAACTGATAGATTCAAAGCTGAAAACAGGAGAAATTCGCTACGATTGAAAGGAAATTGAAGAAAAGGAAGGACCTTTAGACCGTCAACGGAGAGAAGACCGCTGAGGATGCATTCCTTGAGACCTGTCCCGAGCACTATCACGTCGTACTCTTCATCCATGGCAAGATTGAGGGAGAGATTGGAAAGAAAGCAGAGATTTTTCTTTACAGAGGAAGATGGAAGAGAAGATTCTGTGCTGATTGAGCACGGAAGGTAAGGACACAGACTTTTAATGCGAGGGTGTGGAAGACGCACAAAGACAAAGTGTGGAAACAGAGGGGCAGATGTGGAGAGAATGGACTAGAAGAAATCAGACCCTGGAAGACCTGTCTATACCTAACACAGTGAGGAAGGTATAGCTGATGGGCCCCACATGTGTGGGCCAACATGGTGGGTTGCAAGCATGGCAATGTGGTTGAATGAGAGCTGTTTCCTGTTGGGATATTGATGATTTTATACTTTGGGTTGATTATAGTCTTTAGCCTTTAGATTGCAAAATCTTAGTGATCCATTCTAAAAGGATATGTTTGTGCAGCATCAAATTCACATAAAGATACTGAATTTTGGTTTTTTTTTTTTCTATTTTTTCTCTTCATTTGGTATATTTGTATTATTGACATAAAATTTACATTTTGGGTACTTCTTCTTAAAAAGAGTGGATTTTCGAATACGACCTAGCTCTTGGCCTTCTTATATCCCTCAAAGCACATGTATTTTTACTAGGTGAATTTTGTTGAGGAAAATCTCAAAATAGTGTCGAAGACATATCCCTTGAAGCTCAATGCTGCGAATCTTCTTTTTTTTTTAAACCAATAAAGTGTTCTTAAAAAGTTCAAATGCTACTTGTTGTGGGCCGGCATCGAAAGTTTTGGAGAATTTGAAGAAAGCATCAATCAGATGATTTGCAATTCAATTCACATGAAATTCTCAAATTCACATACAATCGTGTATGGCTGGACCCGGGTATTTTGTACCTGGGGCGGATGCCCCATGTTAAATCTAGAAAAAGCTGATGATGAATTTCTCAATTTTCGAATTTATAGCCCAACAAACTCCTCCTTTGCAAATGCAAAAAAGAAACAAACACCAATCTTTCCAAAATCTCAACCGGAAACTTCTTCCACTTGTGTGCTCACCTAAATCTATACTTAGCAAATGGTAATTTGGAGAAGGCGGCAGGGAAGAAGAGTGGAGATGAAAACATCTTAATGAGGATAAGTGTTGCTAAAAAATTCAATCTCTACAGCCCTTACAACAAGGAACCCACTATATTGACCCATTCATAGCTCTAAGTGGAACCTACTAAATAGAGATTCTACTCATCTACTCAAAAAATCCATTTAAAGTTTCCAACTCAAAGCTATAAGTTCTCAAAATTATATATTAAAGGAGCTCAGCTTTATTTTTATTTTTTAAAATTTCATTTTTGTGCTTTTGTAGATTTGTAAGTTTGTATGCAAAAAGGTTTATTTTTCATAGTAAACATGTTGCCTAGAAAGAATATTGAAGGGAATTCCCTATTGAATATTATAAAAATATAGTGGTGTTCTGTTGTCTGATTGTGTTTTTATTTAAAAATGCTCTTGCATATGTTTAAAGATTCTTCTAATTCTTTTAGCGCATGTGTTGTTTGTTTGCATGAGGGTGGAATGAAATAAAATTAAGGGTTAACTCGAGAGAGATGACGGAGTTGAGAATAAAAATACAAAATGACCAAAATGTGAAACACGTACGTAGGATAGACAATTAAACATTATGTCCATCCCCCGTCCCACTCAAATGAGAATCCTGGGTCCGTCATTGCAGTCGTGCAAAGTCACCCCTATGTGGACTTTTGCGACTTCGTGGTTTACATCCACAACCATCTGAGTAATGGCTACATCATAAGAGTTGCTTTTCATGTCCAAGTTCTTTGATATACCTCCAACCATTTGGGAAAAAAATTAGATTGACAGATTAATACATATAATTAGTTGTCATGGATAGGTAATGCAAAGTTGGTGAAGCAAATTTTTTCAAAAAAACAAAAATAAATAACGAGTATCAATTTCCAACTGTAGAGCTGATGGTAAAGACTAGGGTGAGTGTGTGTGGGTTGGGTGTGTGGATACTTACCTTTAAAAAAAGTTTTAATGTAGTCTAGTCATTCAACCAATGTGATGGTCCTCATTCTAAATTATATGTGCGCTAAAAAAAAAAGGAATATTAGATCATGTTTGTATAAGTTTCATGAAAAAGTAGATCCTGGCATTGCTGTAAGAGAGGGTGAGGTAGAAAGCAAGGAAGAAAGCTATTAATACATGTTAGGGAGTCTATAGTGTTTGGTGGCCAAGTGGACCCAAAATAATACTATGGCTGAAGAGGTAGTGGAGCCACAGTGCTATGGTATTGGGCAAGTGGACTCATGGTGCCGTAGGATTTTGGCAACATCAAAAGAGCCAAGTACGGAGAGACACACGAGCAAGGAGAAGCATCTTCACCCCCATAAAGGGCCCGCATGTGTCCTCATGTCCTTTTGAGCAAGGATGGAAAAAATTGTAGTATTGACTCTTTGACTCTTGATTTGGTGGAGTTACCTTATTTTGGGAAAGGGAGAACTCAGGGTTTTTTTTTTCTTCTTATTTTCATATTTTTTTGAATATAGAAATTTACTAATTTATGATCAATTATAATGAATACATGTAAATCAATATATATAATTATGATTTTATAAATGTTTAATCCATTTTATATATTTTAAAGTAGTTTAAATGGAAAAATGACTCTTTTGCGTTACCTGTTAATTGACTCCCCTAATTAGGTCTGAGTCCCAAGTTTTCCGACCTTATTTCCGAGGAGTAGAAGGTGAAGCTGGTGACGTCTGCCTAATTCAAAATATTAAAATTTTTTACGCTAACAATAATTATTACCCTTTTTTCCTTCTTCAATGTCTACATTGGCATGTTTGGAAAAGCAAATTGGTACCCCTGCAACCACTCATTCACCTTGGTCCTACCTTACAATTGTGTGACCACACATCCAATTCTCTATCTCCCTCCTCCCTCCTCTGCAACTTAGTGTGAATGAAAATGCCTGCCATTTAGAGGAGAAAACCCATGACCTCTGTTGTCCCTTTGATGCCCTTCATATCAACCCATGACCTATTTTGGGAGGACAACATGGTAATTTAGAACTGCCATATAAACATGGAAAAATCTTTATTTTATCATTTCAAATAAATAGATTCTAATAACAAATACCACATGAAGGCATGAAAAAAAGAGAGTAAAATTTGACGAAAATATCTCCAATACTTGAAAAAAAAATGGAAAGTTCAATATAAAGGAAAATTATTTTTCATCATGCACACAAAAATGCATGGGCGAGCATTCTCATGAACTACTTGTTCTTAATGCATCTAATTCTAAACACATGTATATGACTGTAAGTAAACATGAACAAAGGTTTATAAAAAAAAGCTTCATCATTATAAAAGACATGATAGTGGTAGACTTTATAGCATCTGAGGCTTGTTGAATAAAGGAGTGGAAACAGAAGAGATGTCACATTTTGTTGGAACCAGTGGCAACACATCACATGCTGGGTGCCTGTGTCATTAGTTCACCATTTTATTTTATTAGATTCACCATAATCATATATATATATATATTGCTATGGGAGGATTCACGACCCTTTGGGTTGGACTAATCCCTCTGGCCCAGATGAAAGCTGGGTTAACACCCTTGTGGCCCAAAGGTGGTAGCACTTATGGATTCAACATTCGATTCCTGAAAAAGGGAGAACCGGGGGTCATAATCATATATTTCTTGGTAAAAGAAGATTTGGCAACGGAGGACATGAAAAGAAGTTTTGTAGGAAAAATAAACAAAAAAATGTTACAACATTTGGATACCGGCGTCTAGTTGGTGCCTATCAAATGAATGGTGCAAGCAAAATCGGCTTTTGTATTTGCAGAGATATGAAATGGTTAAAAATGAAGAAACAAAGATGAATATCTAAAAATTCATCAAATAATCTTTTCTAACCAGATAATGAGTCGCAACCATGACATGAAGAGAAGTTTTGTAGAAAAAATAAACAAAAAAATGTTACAACATTTGGATACCGGCGTCTAGTTGGTGCCTGTCAAATGAATAGTGCAAGCAAAATCGGCTTTTGTATTTGCAGAGATATGAAATGGTTAAAAATGAAGAAACAAAGATGAATATTTAAAAATTCATCAAATAATCTTTTCTAACCAGATAATGAGTCGCAACCATCAACTCTAGTAAATTAAATCATAGGAAAGTCAAATATCCCATCTACGTATCTATATTATATCCCCTCCTCTTTAATTATATATCCTTTTTTTTTGTTTGTTGGTGCCATATCTCGAACCCATGACCTAATGGTCTAAATGATAGGTTTCAACCATCTTGACAAGGCACAGATTGGCAAATTATATATCCTTTGTCAGTGCCCATTTGGCCACCAAATCCTAGGATGGGAGTGTTTTAACAAAAAGAAAAAAAAAAGAAAAAAGAAAGAAAGGATCGAGTGGTGGGATTTGAATAGTTCAATATTTTGCAATGTAGACCATCCAAATCCGTAGTGGGCTCACTGAGTGGTTGTCAAATGTTAGCACTGTTATATATTGGAGGTGGAGACATTTATGTGACATAATCAAGGGCAGTACCAATAGTGGTTGTAGTTGGGTGCCATGGCCTGGTCCCCTATAAAATGAAAATGATGAGATATCTTGTATGGTGAGCTTTGCCGCATATACCTCTTTTCTAACATGATGGCGTTATAGGTTACAACGTTATCATATATCATCATCATCACCACTACCACTATTATTAGGGAATGAGCTAATAAACATTTTATGGTTTGCTTAGCTAATCAATGGACATTTTACACATTTTACTATTTTGTCGGTGCATTCCTTGAGCATGGTTCACAGGAAGGCGCAATTTCAAACATGGATCATTTATCTAGACGACACTTTTGTTGTCATTCCAATACAAGAAAAACAGCTTTTTTTTCCTTTGCTATCGGAGGATTCTTAATCCTTTGGGTTGGACTAATCCCTCTGGGCCCAGAGGGAAGCTGGGTAAACTCTCTTGGTAAATCACTATAGTTAGGGTGCATTCAATATATCGTTTATTGGAGATGTATAATTTTAACTCTATAGTTTATATTCCAATTATATTAATTGAAAGTAGTTACAAGCATTTGCTTGTACAGTTAAAGGATGATATTTTAGTTATAGGAGCATAAAAAAGCTTTACTTTACTCTTTGAGGATGTGCGGTGTGCATGTGGGAGAGATCACAACTATCATGTTTAAAAAGATGTGTTTGTGTGAGATTGTTCACTTTGCACCTGTTCGCTTGGATGAATTTGGGAATGAAATTCCAGGGAATTTTCAACAGCATTAGGAGGAGTTGTGTGTAGAGAATTTGGAAGTTTGGAAAGTGGAATCTCAGAAATCCAAATATGAAATGTCACTTTTGCTTTCGGATTTCTCCAAACTTCAGCTTTGGGATTGTCATTTGAAAATCTCATTAAGAGACGGTATTTAGAGAATTCATAATGTTCCTCCAACAAAAATTCTCAAAACTCTCGCAGACCGAAAAAAGCCTTCCCTTTCACTACCACATACAAAGAAAACACAAAGATGGTTACAACTTAGAGTATATTAGTAGAAGATGATCAATCAACCCAAATAGACAGAATAGGACTGCATCAATGATGATATTATTTAACATATTATAAGAAAGCATGTGGATGAATTAGGATAAAGAAATTTTCTAGCAGTGAATAGTGATCCCACCAAATTGGTAGTTCGTAGGGAATAGTGAGATCTTAGTAAGCATAAATCATGTGTGTGTTAGGCTGTGATTGGGTTTACAAATGAAGTGATCCCACCAACATGGCCTTATAAATTCAATTTTCAAATTGGATAGTTCGAATTGTATCCTTTAATGAACTTACTATTACATTAATCAACCCACCTCTAATCTATACAAAACCTTTTAAATTTTGATTGTAACTGTGATTAGCATGCATACAAGTGGCCAGGTTAAAATTGGACGGCACCAACCCGACCAGCCAGTTGAACTGATTTGGTTATTACTTAGATCCAGCTGAAATCAGTAAAAACCCGTTGTACCCATTAATAATTACTTAAAATAGTTTTATATTTTTTTACTGGTTGGACCAAGTCGAGCAGAACTGTCCACTCTACCTATACACCCTCTGGTGGGGTATTTAAAACACTAGTTTGTACTTCATTTTTCATGATCCAATTCATAGGTAGAATTTTGTCACGCATTATATATATTAAAGCAAAGGGGGAGGCGGGCTGTGGGGGTTGCCACCTCATCCCTAACAAGTCTCTCTGGCTGTGAGGGGTGCCACATCATCCCTAAAAAGTTTATATTTTCAATGAGGGCTACTCTTTCTCTCCTAAAACCTCTCTAATAAGAGATTTTTATGAACGTTTGAATTTAAGTCCTATTTCTTGCCATTATCCGGGTCCCATGTTAAAATGTTTTGTGGTCTTATGTTAAATATGAATGAAATCCAAACTGTTGCTCTTTTATTCTCCATTTAGTTTTTTTCTCCTAAATGGATGGATCCAGTAGTGGGCACCAGTTCGTATTAAATATATTTCAAAATTGGACTCCGGTATTGGATGAAATCCCAATGGCCTTCTCTTAACTCCTTTTTTTCTAAGAGTGGACCCCACTGATAGAGGGAGGCAAGCCTATTGGCCGTTGTTTGGTTTCTTAATAGATGCAAATCAATTAGTGGGCCTTACACATTTAACTTATTTCTGTAGTAGGACCCACTCATGAATTATGCACAGATATTAGTTTTCTAGGTCACTATAGATTATGGATTATTCTCTCTCTCTCTCTCTCTCTCTCTCAACACCATCTATCTTCTATCCTTTCAAGATTGTCATCTTTTTATTTTAATATTTGGGGCATACCTTTCAACAATTCACACTGATAAAATTTTCATTAAAAATATCATTTTTTTTTAGTTTCCAAATAGAGCTCTACTCTATTAAGAGATTGTCACACGTGAACGAAAATCAGACCCGACCTTCTGGTAGACCAACTCATGGATGGGCTTGTGATAAAAATGTTTTGAGGTTGGAGTTTTT
Organism: Umbellularia californica; assembly: GCA_028538565.1. NCBI lineage: Eukaryota > Viridiplantae > Streptophyta > Magnoliopsida > Laurales > Lauraceae > Umbellularia > Umbellularia californica. Next base: position 46,692,020 of record JAPQWN010000009.1, read on the forward strand.
TTTTATTGAATCTTATAGGCATCATTTTTTTTTTAATTATATAGAAAAATGACCATAGGTTTGCCCCACCATAATTACACTTCCATGGGCCCACTTGAACTCATAATTAAGAGATATATACATTGATCCAAGATGGGCCAATTATTATTGGGATAAAATAACACTAACTTGTGGTTTTAAAATCTCATAATTTATGGCTTTTAAAGTTAAGATGTTTATATATTTGTTTAAAAATATAGAGCTAGAAAACGGTTTGATCAATTCTAAAATAATATTGGTGCTACTTCAAAGGGGTAGAGAAGAAATTTGTACGGAGGGATTGAAATGACTATTGGCCTATGTGAAGATAACACTTGTATTTATGATTGAAGATATGTTGATTTTCTTTATATAAATATGTATGAATATATTCTTACATGTTTATAATTAATTTCGATATCTCATAAATTAAAAATGTAATATCTTACTTTTTGTCCCGGACTAAGCACGGGGCGTTGTTGCTAGTATTATTCATAAGATTCATATAAATAAATAAAAAAATTAGACGTTTATCCCAAGGACTTGCATGTCTTTAGAAAACTATCAATTCTACCTTTATATATATAAAATAAAATGGCGGGCATCAAGTGTAATCTAAAAAGGCATTTACTAACATAAAAATCTCAATAAAATATGCGTATATCAATTGATTGTAGAATATTTAAATGAAAAATAATCGGGTGAGAACTATGGGTGGGGCGCACCTATCACCCAATCCAAACCTTGCCATGGATAGGGACCCCCTTGTTAGTTACACGCTCTAGGTTTGGCACCAATGCGAATGAATTAGACCGTAGGATCGATTATATACCCATACGAATGGACTAGACTTGTTGGCCATGGATGAAGGGATTAGAAGCATGAGATTGGGGCCAAACTTAATATTCCGGGTGGCCCCATATAGATCATTCAATGCCCACGGTTCCATCCCAAGATGTAACCCCAGTGGGCTCCACAGAAAAATTCTCATAGAGTCTCCATGAGAACAAATCTCACCCGATCAAATTCCTATTTAAATATGAGGGTACATTGATTTACTCTCTACATACATCTGACACACACACTTATATGTTCTAAAGACAGCCAAATTCTTAAAAAAAAAAAAAAAAAAAAGGAAGAAGAGAAACCAGAGAGCCAAATTTTATGGCAATTGGCAACTGCACTTGTATGGACTATGAAAGAAAACAGTGGAGAAAACAGGCCCAAACAAGTGTCCGATCTATTGGGATTTGGCCTTTTAAAGGGGAAATAACTTTCCCTGATTTTGAGCCAGGCCAATCAAAGGGACTGATTGTGGTGGAGTTTAAGAGAGAGAAAAAAGGAGGGTACGTTTAGAGGGGGGACCTGGGCCCAGGGACCATCAGAAATGTGGGAGAGACCGTACATAGCCAAGGAGGAGGAGGGAATTGTAATTCCACTTTTGTGCAATCATTGTGGTGGGGCAAGCTAAAGAAGGTGTGTGGGCCACCAAAGAAAAAGCCTGTTGTGGTGTTTGTGTTTGGTTGTGGCAACCCTCATTTTCATGAGAGAAGGCTCATTATTGCAAGCCTACAAGCCTAAGTACTCTCTCTCTCTCTCTCTCTCTCTCTCTCTCTCTCCAGGGAAGGGAAAAAAACCCATTTTTATTTTCAGGGTTCTACTTCTGGCCACAGGGTTTCTGCTCTCTCTCTCTCTCTCATTCTAGATTCAGTCAGGTTATTCTTTTTCCATTTTTATTTGCTTGCTTCCATCTTAGTTTCTGATTTAATATCAATTGATGCCTTTTTTTTGTCTTTTTGAAGAAATTTATGTAGACCTTTAAATTTTTTTTTTTTTTTGTGTGTTTGTAATCTATGATGATGGAATTGAATTGGGTTTTTTGTGTTTTTAATGATTTGTTTTGATTTCTGTTTTTTCCCCTCAGGGCAGTTTCTGTGGATTTGATCAGATGGTGGGATTCTAGGGTTTGTAGAGGATAATCTGTCTCCCTGATGGGCTTCCTTTTAATTTTCTTCTAAGGAGAGTTCTGGGCTGTTGGAATCTGTTCTTTTGTGAAGATTTCCAGAGAAAGATTACTGCTTTATGAAGGAGGTTCTTGCTTTCATGGGTGAAGAAGAGATTTGAGCGTTTGCAGAAGGCGAGAAGGAGATCAAAATCTGTAAAAAAATCCAACCTTTTCCAATTTTTGGAGTTGGGTTTTGCTCATTTCGATCATCTGTTGGTGGGTTTTCTTTTAATCTGGTTTTCGGTGACCGTTCTCGCATGGTTGGGTCGTCCTTAGGCCAAATTAGGAGAATCTGAAACTTGGGTTATTTTTTTTTTTTTAATGCATTTTAAGCATCTCACTTTCTCAAAGATTAGATTCTTCATTTGATATGAAGAGAATCCTTGTGGCATTCATAGAACTTGATCCTTTGTGCTGAGTGGGAAAGATTGGATTTTGATACAAGAGGTCAGTGCTGTTTGGTTCTAGAGAATGGAAGATGAGACCATGTTCGCTGATGATGGGCGGCACTTGGTAAAAGAGAACCCTTCGGAAGATCTCTTATGTTCTGAAATGGAAACTGATGTGAACGGATTTGGAAGTTTGAAAGATGATGGGGAAGCTTTAACTTTGGAAAAAGGCGAAGGGAGTCATGCAGTCTTTTCTAAAGAAGCTCCTCTTCTTGGCAAAGACCCAAGAATCTCCAGCAATTGTAGTTGTAGTGTTAAGAAGCTCAAATCAAGGATGTCTGTGACAGAACTCGAACACCGCAAGAAGGATAGGAATGGGCAGGAGAGGAAGCTCAGTAGACAGGACAGGATTGAGTTGGGCCGCATGTTTCAGGGTGCTGTGAGTTCTCATGACTGGGAGCTTGCAGAGAGTTTGATTCTGTTGGCTGATCCACAAACGCTCAACGACGCGTTGTGCATCTCGTTGGATTCTATTTGGTTCTTGAGCACCCAAGATGAACTGTATGGAATCACTGGGTTGATTAAGAAGATCATTTCGAATGGTGCTTACGACTTCACAAGGGCTGCCCTGAGGACATCTTTTCTTGCATCATGCGTCTCTGCCTGTCAGAGTCGCACTATGAGTTTAGCAGATACAGTAACTGTTATGGCTCAAAGGTATGGCTTAACATTCTGATTTGTTGTCACAATAGTCTTTATCTTCATCCTATTTCAATATGGAATGAGTTTTACCTTTTCCATACATTAGATTTTGGAGTATATGTTATCTAGCAGGTTCAAAATTCTGAATACTTGATTTCATTGTTGTCAAAATTCAACATTTCACATACTGAATCCTATGATTCGGTTCAAATCGTAAGGAAAAAGTGTCATCTATACAATGAATTCTATTTACTAATCAATATTAGGATTCAAGTGTGAATCTTACTATTCAATACTTATTTAATCAAATCTTACGATTCAAGCGATTTGGCTGGGTGCGAATAGCCAACACCAAGAGGTTATTATTAGTAATCTCTTACTCTTTTTCTCTCATTGATTCAATCATTGATTCATTTTTCTCTTTCTTTTTTCGGTTCATGCTTCTATTTTTAAAAGCTTATTTATTGGTTAACAAAACTGCTAAATTTTTTTTCTGATGTTGGGGAGATTTTAGATAAAAATAAGGAACAAGCATGTGACAAAAGCATTTGGCTGTACTTATGAGGTTCTGTGCTATATTTTTCGATTTTATCTGCATAAACGTTTTTTTTTAGGAGACATCTTAACTTTGTAAGGTTGATGATATGAATTTTATTTATATTTTTTTATTTAAAGAGAACAAAAAATTATTGCAACCTTTTTTTCCTACTAATGTTGATATCTTAAACATGTTTAACTGTCCACAATCTTCATAAACGGGTTTTTTTTAACTTTAGGAGACGTCTTAACTGTATAAGGTTGATGATATGATTTTTTATTTTTTATTTTTTGATTTAAAGAGAACAAAAAAATATTGCAACCTTTTTTTTTCCTACTAATGTTGATATTTTAAACATGTTTAACTGTCCACACATATTATTTAGGATATATTAATATCTGTCAATTTGATAGGTAAAATGGATGGAGTATGAGTAACTACTCTTTTCAATTAATTTTTACGGGAAAAATAAAAAATCCTAAGATTCACGATAGGATTTGATTCAGCTCCTTGAATGATTCGTGAGACGATTCAATTTTCAAACAATGCCTTCTTTTGTTTTGGTAATCTTTTAGGTGAAGCGGATTCTGTTCAATTAGAACTCTCTGGTTTCAGAAGGACTTGAGAATTCAAATACCTAGCCTAGGAAATACAGATTGGATTTTATCTTTGATGAGAAATAAGGCCTGGCATATACTTCCAGCTCCTTCGTAGTGGGGTGGTAAACCAGGATGCCTGCACCTTTAGCTGAGGTTTTCGGGAGGGTTTTATGGTTTGTTTATGGGATAGATGGAGAAAAGTGAAATTTGCATTCCCCGGTGTTTTCACACTTTGAGCCCTTGTGCCTTTGGAACTCATATCTTATTGTTTGCTGTATTTTCCTGTTGCAGTTTTATTTGACCACTAGTAATGTTGTGATATCTATATAAAATGTGAAAATGAAAAAAGAAAGGTTTGAATGTTGTAATTCTTCTTAAATTTCATTATTTGGATAGATAATCATCACATAGGAGAAATGGATGGATGGATGAGACTGATTTGTTTTGTTGTATTTTCAGGTTGCATGAGCGTCTTCAAGAATGCAATGGGGATGAGGTTTTGAAGGCAGAAGCTGGTGCCAAGGTCCAAAAATTCACTGAATGGGCTTTGAAATGCATTGGCTTCCACTCCCGGCGCCATGGAAATGAGGACAGAGTAAGCCACAGCTCAGCCATTGAGATCCAGCTCCAGTTGTCTGCATTTAAGACATTCCTAGATCTTGCTGGTAATCAACTTACGGGAAAGGACTTTACAGAGGCATTCGATGCTGCATGCTTCCCCCTCACTCTCTTCTCAAGTTCATTTGATCCTGGTTGGGCATCTGGGATTTCTGCAACTGCAATTCAAGGACTGTTGGGCATGTTGGTAGAGGGAGGTGCTGACAATGTTAATCAGTGCTTTTTGGAAGCATCTCGCTTTGGGAGCACAGAGCTTGTGCGCATTTTATTGCAGGTAATTAGCATCTGTTTACCCCATAGATGTACATTCAACTGTTTATTTTGAAGTTCTCATTCACATCTTTTTACTGTGAATCAAACTTCAATGAATTCAGAATCTTATTTAGGGCAAGTTTAGCATTTTCCTTAGGGAAAAGAAATTATTTCCTACGTTCTGAGGCATTTTTTTTCTATCCCTATAGTGTGGAGGGTGATGAACCACTTTCCTATGATGAAAATTGACCCTTTTTTTAAAACTTACTAAAAAAATGTTGTCACCCCTCCTAGGAAACCACTAGGAAAATGCCAGCACAGAATAGAGGCTTTTATTAGAAGGGTGAAGAGTGAAAAAGCAAAGGGTGGATCAAAAGTGGATACTACAAGGGGCAGTCATATTCGTATGATTTGTTTTCATGGGGTGAGGCCCGTGAGGGTCCCTCATAGATCTCCATGTTGTCCTTCACTCTTAACCCCTTTGATAATTGCACTTTTCTTAAGAACTCCAAGAAATTAAGTAGAAGTTTGTCCAACATACCCTGAGGAAATTGCCGGACTCGAGGATTTTGATTTCTTTTGAAATATGTGAAGGCGGTGAAGGTTTTTCTGTTGTTGCACAATGGTTGATTGTTGTCTTATCAAGTACATGCTTATGAATTAGGATCCATTGTCTTTCAAATGCAGATGAAAGATTAGTTTCATCTTTGTTGTCTTTTCTAAGCTGTTCTTGCGTGACGTTTTTCCAAGTGCAATTTCTTATTTGGAAGAAAGGAAAACCTTTTGTTGGAAAGGATGGGATCGTGGATTCTGTTAATGGGATCTGAAAAAAAAAAGGACCTCAAAAACAAAGAGAACTGAAGAAATTGGAAAGAAAGATTAATTGAACGGGGGTTGATTTTTGCAACAGTTGGAAGAGATGTTAGTGGTACAAGAATATATTTTCTTCCACGGAACATGATGAGGGTTAGCTATGTCTTTTGCCTCCTTAAGGGCGTTGGGTTCTTATGATAAGCTTCCATCAAGAGATTAATGAGCTGTTAGATTTTGAAAAACAGATACCAGCTATTACTTAGAGACTTCAGCTGTAGCACTCCCAAATTGTGCTTTCCCTGCCAAGACACTCAACCGTCAATATGGAGCTTGAGCTGGCCTTTTTAGTCAGCAAAGGGCTTAGATTTGTCATCTCTTTTTGAACCTTAAGAGGATTTAGTCTTCTAATCGTCCTGCTATCACCCATAGCATAGCAACTAAGTCCATGTTTGCATCACTACTTTCTGCCTCTATTTCTCTAAATCTCTAAAGTAGGTACTAGGTAGGGATTTTGAGAATAGAGGCATTTGGCAGCGTGTTTCACCCTCTAAATAGTGTAGAGAAGTAGAGGCAATGCCTCTTTTTCCCACATCCCACCATTGGATGCATGTAGAAGGTAGAGGGAAAAATATAGAGGCGGGTGAACACTGAATCTGGCCTCGTAACGCCCAGTCTGTTTTTTTTTTCCAAAATCTAAGAGTGAAATCAAGATCAAAACCATTTGGAAATGTTCACAAGATCAAACACGGCTCTGACACCAAATCTCAGCCGTTGGATCATCACCAACCTCGAGATAAGTGCAATGAGTCGTTAGATGTAGTTTTTTGGAATCTGTGGGCCCCAAACGCTAGACTCGGACCTTTAGATCTCTTTGGAAGGCTGGAAACGGCTACGTGGTCAATTTTCAAGGCTTGATACCTTGTGGATCTTGAGATATTTTCAAAACTATATCAACCATTGATGTATCATGTTCACTTTTGGATTTATCCTTGAGCAGTAACGTTTTTCGATTTTTATTATTATTTCTGGGATAGTAAACCACAATCCAAACTGTTAGGTCTCTTTGGAAGGCTGAATACAACCATGTGGTCAATTTTTAAGGCTTGATTCAAACCTTGTGGATCTTGAGAAATTTGTAAAAAACTTTCAACCATTGATATAAAAAGGTCTATTTAACATAGATCGTTGCATTACCAAACACTCCTTTTGATTCTAGTCTTTTTTTTTAATGGCTCTATTTTGATGGGTCTATCCAAAAAAAGAGTAGAGATACCAAACAAGCCCTAAGTCAATTAACTTAGATCAAATAGTTCTTGTACACCCACATCTTACAAGAAGATGGCTTTTAGACTCAGTCTTGCACGATGAGCATATGACTGATGCATTTTTCGGTGCGATGCCCTCCTGCCTTAAGATTTCCGTCACAAATATCTTACTTAATGTAGTAGAGCAATAAAGTTGATTATTGCTCTATTACTACGAAGATCTTTTAGATTCCCCGGCTTATTTCATCGAAGCTAGCATTAAACCACCCCACAGTGAAAAAACTGGATGATGGGAGGAAGGGGAGTCCAAAGTCACAAACATATATCCTCATTCTCCGAAGAATCCTATTTTTTAGGTTCTGTTATCTGAAACGTCCTTGGAAATAAAAACATCGCAACGAATAGACAATGCCCCGAACAAAAAAAGGAAACCTGCTTGAACCTTTCGCAACATGGTTTAAAAAAATTAGCTGGGACTCTCTACCTACTGAGCTGAGTTGTCCCCCCTGACTGATTACTTTGAAGAAGGGCAAAAGTATTATTATTATTTTTTTCTAATTCATGTTGAGACAAGATCTGGGAGGTTCTGGACAGGCCTTTGCACTGCTTTTGGGAGATCACAACCACATTTTTTTGAAGGATTTAGCATTCAAAAAGTGGAGGTGCTATTCATTCGTCTCTATAAAAGACAAATGCGGCCACTCATTACATACATTCATAATGGTTAAAGAACATGTCTTAAAACTTTAGAATCATAGGGGACAAATTTTGATTTTTAAAATAAATTTATCATTTTTTATAAATATTGAAAGAGAGGACCTTGGCCAGCCCTTGGATCGGATTGGATCCAAATGGACGAAGGATCAAGGAAACCAACTTATACATTTTGCAACTTCCAAAATAAATCTCTATAACTATTTTAGCTGATTGTCTTACATGGGTATTTAATGCGAATTGAAGAAAAAAATCCAATTTCTTGCTAATCTTATCCCTAAATTTAAGATATTGTAATCCTCTTATTTCTAATTTTGCAGAATCCTAAATGAAACACATAAAGAGAGATGAAACTCAGTCCTAAATAATAGGTAGTAATAGTAACAGAGCCATTACCATAGTTCTTCAAATCGGAATCGTTTCGCAAATCTTTCATAACCATAAATTGAATCGAATCATGAATTATATCGCGAATTGTAGAATTTTTTTTTCATTTTTCTAATAAATAAAAAAACTAAAAATTAAAAGGAAAAAGAAAAAAGTAGTTATTTATAATCCATCCATTTCCCCATTCATAGCAGTATAAATAGAATGACAAAAAGTCTATCATACAATCATATCAAGAACATGATGGCATTTATTAATATATAATAAATGAAATGTGTAAATAGTTAAGTAAGTTTAAGTATCAATATATACATTTTTGTTATCTTTAAATAAAAATATAAAAGTAAAAATAAAATCCAAGCAATCAATCTTACACAATAACATATCGCTTGAAGTTAAGAACGTGTTCATGAAGAAAAAGAAAGATTAAAAAAAAGCAGGCAGAGAAGAAGATATAGACAAGCCCATACACACTAAACACTTTAATCAAATGCACGTCCTTTATTCATCTCTAAACCTCCCCAAAGCTGCAAAAATCCCTAAGGGGTTTCATTAACTACTAAATAAACGTTTAAAAGTAAAAATGCTAAAAGAAAGAAATAATAAAAAAAGAAAAAAAGTAAAAGATTATTAATATGATCTTATTAGTTGTAGCTATTCTTGCTCAGCCGATGCGCCTGAATTGAAATATTCAATGAAACGAGTATTGAATTGTAAGATTCACACCAGAATCCGATGGCTCATTTGTAAATGGGATTTGTTGCATTTTTTTTTTTTTTTTTTTTTGTATTTTTTGAATGGTAAATTGTAGTAATCAATGGCTTAGTAGCACGAAAGGAATATATCAAAAAGCTTAGAAAAATATCAAAAAGGAAGAACACCAGCCAAAAAGAAGGAAAGGACCTCACAATAGGCCCAAAGGGGAAAACAAATAGAATTAGGAGACCACCTCCTCCCTCCACTTAATAAATTCACATCTAAGGCACTCCCCAAAACTTTGGGAGAATAGAAACCCAAGAGGCCGTGAAAAATCTTGCTCTTGCAATGACTGATGAAGTAGACAGGGATTTTCCTTCAAAACATCTTGGGTCCTTGGCCCAAATAATCGTAAAAAAAAAAAGAGAGAGCTCGACAAGAGTATTCTTTTGGAGGGCCCTGATCCATTCTTCCAAGCTTCAAAAAGATTGCGAATGGACAAAGGAAGAACCCAATTATGATCAAAGGAACTAAGAAATGAGTTCCAAATAGCTCGAGTTGTTGCACGGGGGAGATGAAGATGATCCACCGATTCCTTGGCTGAAAGACAAAGGGGACAGGCATTGCGCCAGTAAAGATTGTCCATAGCAAGAATACTTCCTCGAAGCACTAACCACCCAAAAGCTAAAACCGAGGAACCTTAGATTTCCACAGGTAACTAGTCTGCCTCTCAGAAGGACTAGCATGAAGCCCCTATGCATCACACATGTTAAGTCCTGAATAATATATTAAAACTAATATCCCATTCATATAAATTTATTTATAACAAACTAATTAAAAAATTTAAATCAACCAAAAAATTATGAAAACCAAACATTTCATCGCTTAATCCAGGTCAGCATACATAAAATAAAGAATTCATATGCATTTATGCTCATTTTGAATACTATATAAAAACTATAAAAATAACCTTAATTTATAGAGTTGGAAGGCATCCCTTTGAATTGGGTTACATCCACACAAATGGGCCCAAGAGACATTTTATTGAAAAGGTACATATTTAGCCCAAGAGACACCTTTTATTGAAAAGGCACATATTATGTGTTTTTGAAAGGACACATCCATAAATGGGCCCCAATAAGCTGATGTGGCTTCTCCTAAGGCCAGAATTGAGGATTTTTTTGAGGCATTTTTTGCGACCAACATTCAGCTTTAAAGAGAAACAATGATTGGACATTTCCAAATAGAAAGAAGACAACCGAGAAGACACCATCCTAAGAGGGAGCCCAAAATCTTCTCCCCTCCCTCCCCCCTCTTCCCACTTTTGGAGTGGGCAGCTGACGAAGCACATCCAAAAGTCAAAAGAGATGATTCTCTTCAGATTCGTGCAAGTGCCTTATGAAAATTGGACTCCAAACAAATTGGTCGTCATTCCACTCCATATAGTCTTTGACCTTTGTTAATTGATTTCTTGCACATCTGAATAAATCAGGGAATGCTAGAGGCCTGTCACCTGCCCAACATCAAGTCAAAAACTAACATTTTTGCCAGAGCCAGTCTTATATTTGACATGAGGAGCAACAAGGTTGTTGACAGAAATGATACCGCTCCACAAGGCTGAGAACCTATAGGACAGCCCGGATTCGTTGCATAGATATGAGTCGTTTTGCTCAGGATTCGGGTTACGAATTGTAGGATTTTGATAACAATAGCCATAACAATTTAGAAAGTTCTGGAAATCCTCCAAAATGTGGGATTTATGGATCCCAGGAGATATTTTCCTTCATTCAGAAGTTATCATTGGCAGAGCCCTTTGCTCCCTTAGTCTGCGTCGTTCTTGTGTTTGAGTGAAACTTGACGTCCATTTTGATAACAACTAGAATGAAACACTAACTGGATAATAACATGATGTTGCAGTGGCTTTTCCTTTGAACCTTCTATGATGAATATGTAGGATGATGGGATCTTTCATCCAATGATAGGTTTGTAATGCAACTTATGAACGGATGGATCTGGTCATTTCTTCATCTTACCATCGGATTTAATATATATCAATCTGATCGTTAGGTTCCCCTTGCATTGCCATATATGATCATTTGATACAATCTTGGTTGACTCATATAGAATTATAGATATGACTCTGATTGACTGATTTGAGTGCCCCTTTGATTTTATGTCTTTGGACAATGTTCTTCCACAAATTAATTGGTACTATAATTCATCACAGTAGAACTTGCTCTTCTGTATTGGATTCAACCAAAGATTGGTCATCTTTTGGCTCATCTGCAATAGGATCTTGTAGTTCTAAATTCATTGTATGGGCTTTATTTGCCGGATGATGATTAGCCGCTGCCTTGCAACATTCTATTTGCATGTTCCTTTCCTTAATCAAACAATCATAGATCTCATTAGATGCTGCCTCTGTTCTAATGCAATCCTCTCTCCACCAGTCAAATTGTTGGACTTGGCCATTTGATGATCCGATTGATGGATGCTCCAATCATTGAAAGAAAAACATTGGAATAAAAAAAACTTCTTGATACCGATCTAATGCAGGACAAATCATGGTCCTCATGCTAGCCTCGGATCCAATTGGATCCCAAATGGATGAAAGATGTTACACCAAGTTTCACACAGAAACAATGGAATTCTTCACAGATAGAACCAATTTATAAATTCATTTACTTCCAAAATAAATCTTCACAACTATTTAGGCTGATTGGCTTACATCAGTAATTTTTTTTCTGAATTGAAAGGAAACTTAAATTTCTTGCTAACCTCTTTTTTTATTGATTTATTTCTTGCTAGTCTTAGTCCTGAATTTAAGATATTGTAACCCACTTATTTCTAATTATAAACACGTGATATTTTTCTTCATTCAGAAATTGTCATGCGCCCAACACATTGCCTTTGTACCCTTAGTTTGCATCAGATTCTATCTCAAATAACTATTTCTAACTAGAATGTGGCAATGGTGGTTGCTATTTTAAGATGCTCTGAGCTTCATAGATTATCACATAGGTGAATGCCACAATTGGAGGACATTCTGTTTCATCTACCCAATGGAGGGAGTTTGCAAGTGCATTTTACTTTCCATTCAGCTCCAAATTATATTAATGGAGCATGGATTGGACGGCCAAGACTTTGTTTTTACCCCCATTTTTTTTTAATAGTCCTGTATGGTGTGACTGAGGCTTGGTGGCTATTCTCTATTTTTATTGGGATGCTTAATTTTATCTTCCTGCCTTGTATTCACAAATGGAAGAAGAAAAGGTGAGGCCTTGTTCATTCTAGTATCAAATTGAGCTCTTTTTTTTCTCTTTTTGGATGGGTTGTGTCAAACTGAACCTTGACGACATTTGTTACTTCCAGTGCCATGATCTGACTTTTATTATTTTGGAAAAAATGGTAACAGTTACTTGTTGAACCAAGGAAAAAAAAATCAAACATTATATGATAATACATCTTGATTAACCCAAAGAATATGAATCAACCCTCATGTGTAATCCTCAAATGTTATTGCTAGGTGCCTTGGTAAATGGCACTTAGAAGAAGCCACCACTGGATCACACAATGAGAATCACCTAAAAACAGTTGCCCCTGCACCCAAATGAAATTTGACCCATAGAAAAGACCATAATAATTCCTATCTCGAGCACCATCATGTGTTGGTGAAAGTTTGGAAATGAGAAATCACATTAGATGGGACAACATTTTTCGGACTTCTTTATGCCACAAATTAGTATATCAATTATCAGCACCATACAATGATTTGAGATGGGAAGGAGTAACTTTCCTGCTAAATGTGGTCTGAAATCTCTGGATAGCTCCAAAACCAGAAATGATAGCCATCCAGTCTCAAAAATTGTTGTGATCCTTTTCATGACGTGTTAATGCTTATAGGGATTTTGTTCGGTGTGCTGTTGGTTGGGCCTATTGGGCTTTGGGATTTTGTTTCTGTTTTGTTGGCTTGTTCATTTTTTCCATCTATTTTTTTCATTTTCATGGTTTTAATTCAAGTTCTTGGATGACCTGTTTAGATTGCTCAAAGAAATAGCTTAGATGTGGATGTGGACCTGGCTCTGGGGTTTGCTTCGCACTACTGCAAGATTGGCACAATGGAGTGTCTAGTTGAAGAGGGGAATGCCATTGCATTTCTGGGTCCTTTAATGAGAGCGGCAGAGAGAGGATGCATGCAGGTGGTCCAATGGTTTGTTGAGCGAGGATGCCGTGACATGGAGCTTTGCCTTGCACTAACTGCTGCCACCTCCAGCAGTCAGGTCGGTATTGCCACATACCTTCTCCCACACGTGCCACAGCATGTCCTTGCTGCTCTTAGCATTGAGATTCTTAAAGCAGCTGGAGAACGGAGTGGTGGGTCTCTTGATGGGGTTGCCTTTCTTCTTCGCTCTGACTTCTTAGGGGACCCTGCTGCTACATATGCTGTAGCTGACAGTATTGCAAGGTCAGATGATGAGAACGTAGCGCCTGAGCTGAGGGCATTTCTGCAAGAACACTGGTCAGAAGCTGCATTTGCTGATGGCTTAAAATGTGGACAGGACCACTATGTCAATGTGATGAGGATTCTGAGTCGGGGCGAGTCACCCATTTGTCTTAAAGATCTGCCGGCACCTTTGAGGTTAACTGTTGCATACTTGCCGCTTTACAGGGAATGCGTGGCAATGGGTGGATGTTTGTTGTCACAACGGCTTAGAGGGCAGCTTGTGGAGGCAGTGAAAAGGGTTGGAGATGGGCTGGTTGACAAGGCAAGCCAAGGGAGAGAACTCTTGGCAATTTTGGAGCATCATCTCCCACCGTTTTTGGTCTGTGTTCCTAGTGTTGCTTCTACCATTTGAAATCTCAGAATTTTTATTTACATATCATATTCAGAAGAGATTACAGTAACTGATGTTGTGACTATCAAGTGATTTAATTCTTCCCATACCGAGTGCCATGGTGATCTTCAGAGTAGTATATGTTTGAGACATATGCTATGCAAGCCTTCTGTATGTAAGGTGAAGGGTTAAAGACGAGGGTATGTTGGACTTGTAAGTTTGAGAGTAGTGCTATTATTTATTTATGAGGCTTATTGGGTAAATACCGTCCTGTTAATTAAAGCAACTACAGACATGTAGACTTGTGCTTGTGATACCATCCACCTTCTCAACCAAGGGCTTTCTGGCCGCAGTAGCCAGTGCCACCCAAAACCAGGGTGCTTAGCCTACTCTGTATGACAACCTTTCTCTTGTAACAGGAGTGTTTCTTAATTTAAGACGTCTTTCAATTTAGAAGATCACAACCATTTTGATTGGCCAACAATTATTTAACTTTGATGCTCCAGAATTGTTTTAAAGTTTGACTGATTGTCTCACTTGGATGGCATTGAATCAAGGTTCTGACCTGTGTTGTTCTGGTTGGGTTGCAGTTGGATCAGTCAAGACAAGTTTGAGTTGAATTTTTTAACACTAGTTCCTTGTTCCAATATATTAGTTCTTCTGGGGAGCACAGAAAGTACCACTCTCAATCAAATAAAAGGAATGCACAACGGATGAGCTTTGATTTTTCCAATTTCTCAAATAATACCGAAAGTGGCTTAGCAACTTTTTACCTTAAACAAGCACCCACAACTCTTAAGTCCAATTTTGTTTGATGAGCTTATGTAATGCGTAAAAGAGCAAAAGCGTGAATTGCTAGATTGCATTGTTCTAGCCATTTACTATGCTTGCCCCATTGTGATGGTTATGATCATTAAATGAAGGTGACAATGACAATAATAATGATAGGGATGCAAATGGGTGTCTACTGATTTGTAAAAATCCTAGTTTGGAATTTGATGTAGGTTCCAATTCATTAATGGATCCACGTCCGGAACCTAATTTAGATTCCGATTAACAAATGGGTCTAATTTCAGAACCATTCATGTTTTGACCCCGGGACCCGGCGTACAAGTCTTCAATGTTGCAAACTATAGTTCAAAATCAACTTTGGTTGTATATTTTTATATTTAATTTGGAAGGTAGTAAACTTGATATGCACTATTATAAGTCGAAAGATTTTGTTTTAAGGAAAAGAAAAATTGAAAAGAAGTTAGAATCAATATTTGATCTGGATCCGAGTCCTTCAGTCGGAACCAGATCTGGATCCTCTTAATGGATCTAGGTCTAGAATCAACAAACAAGTTCTGAATCAGAAACAGAACCCAATGCCTTGAACCAACCTGTCTGCATCCCTAGATGATAGGGTATGTCCAGATTGTAACCACAATTTTTATTCTAGCTTAGCCAACAACATTTGTGGAGGTGGCGGGTTCTTGGTGTGGAGTTTGTTTTAATGGTTGTGGGCACGTCTTATGGAGGATAATTTCGTTTGCAATCTTACGGTCTATTTGGAAGGAAAGATATGATAGGATCTTTAAAGACTTTTCATCGCCAACAACAATTTTGATTTCTAAGGTGGCTTTAAGGATTGAGAAATGGGCATTGGTTAGAAATGAGTTCTCGAACTTCAACTTAAATGGTGTTCTCTTCAATTAGAAAACTTGTATGGGGTGTGGACCTCTTTAAGGAGAGGAGGCTCGTCCCTTGGTCTCCCCCTCCTTTTGGGGTTTTGAAATTCAACGTCCATGGAGCTTTGATGCGTAAACCAAGTCTAGTGATTGCGTAATTATAAGGGCGGGGTGTTGCTTATGTTCTCCAAAAATGTAGGAGTTTGTAATTCAAATACAGCAGAAGCGTAAGCTATGTTGGAAGGTCTAAGATTGTTTTCGAGTAGAATTTTGGCTCTCTTATGGTAGAAACCAATTCATCAAATGCAATTGTTTGGGTGTCTTACCAGAAGGCGAATCCTTGAAAAGCTCAATTCCTTTCCAATGAAATTAAGGAGTTGGCAAGTAGCATCAATATCTCCTTCCATCATGAGGTTAGGTCCGCCAAAGCTACAGGGGATGCATTAGCCAGGCAAGGGGTTGATTTGGGTGGGGGGGGGGGGGGGTGGGGTTGTGTGTTTATGTACTTATTGGGGTGTGGTACAATGCTCTTGTGCAATATCCCCTTTTGTTTTTTCTTTATTTCTTGATCCTTGTATTTTCTTTTTTATTAATAAATTTTTATTACCGGTCAATTTTTTTTTTAAAACACATGGAATGCATTGTCTACATAAACTAGAATGGGGAGTTTTTCCAAGGTTGTCGACATGTGAAATTTAATTGATGTCCAAAACCACTAGTTAATTCTTTATTGTCATAGGTTGTAACCTTTGATCACGGGAGAAAGGTGGAAGGTTAAGGATAGTCATGGTTCCTATCCTTTTCCCATATGAAAAGAACCCCATGTGTGGAAAGATTGGATGATCACCACCTTGTCCAGCCCTTCCCATGTGAAACAGCCCACTGGCTGACAAACAGGCCCTAGCTGTCCATATAGTGTCACACCTGAACTCTTTTATGTGGATTACTTGTTGAGAAATAAATCCAATATGTTTTCAAACATATTATCTCATTTCCATTGGTTTTAAAGCTGGCATATAGATTTGGGTTTTCATTCATCAAGGAAATCAAAATATTTTAAGATCCAATAAAAACATCTGATGAGATATAAATGACTTTTATAAATCTTCATATTGAAAATATGAAAAAAGAGAACACAGGAATTATTCTAATTTTAACTCTCAATGGACGACTCTCGAATGTAATTACCTTTTATATTTCGTTTTCTTCCAATATCTCAATGTTTCTGTAATAAATTTCTAAGTTTATCTGTTATCTCTGTACTTAAAAAATCTTTGAAAATGTGTTTATAAATGTAAGAGTGAAGGAAAGATGTGTTTATATAGTATCGAACAATCATTCACAATCATGCATAAATGTTTATCTAACCACAAGAAACTTATGTTGCTTCTAATATAAATGACCATGGTCATATAATACTCATTTTATAAACTTCATATAATCAACTTATACATTATAATAAAAATCGGGATCCTCTGAGTGGGTCTACGCATGGTGATTGTAAGTGGACCACTCAAGGTCCGCCATGTCACCGCTGGTAGCCCCTGTCTGGATGCATGATAGGTTGCCCGTGTGCATAGCAGGCTGCCTACGATGATGTGGCGGACTGTGAATGGTCCACTCACGGTCACCGTGGGATTTTACCTCACCAAATTCTAACTCATTATAATGATGGGTGTAGCTATAGCTTATCAAAGAAAATCATGCGCCTTTTGCCTAGGGTTTGAAATTTTGAGTGAGGCAGGTCTGAGTTTTCTTATTAAATGGGTTTGAATCCTTTTTATTAGATGGGATAACTTGCAACTTGTTATAGGCCATTATGACCCAAGCTGCCTAATGCATAAAACAAAAACACTTTTTTTTTTTTTTCTGTTTTAAATGTTATTCAATGTGGTCCTTCATAATTAGTTATTATGAATCAATGCAAAAATGATACTCATATATACATATTACCAAAATGCACAATCATCCCCATTAGTATGATAGATATTACAGTTGATTTACATGGGGTGTCAATCTGTTCCCAAATTATTTAACTATGGGAAGGATTTATTGACCTGCAAACTTAGTAGTGCTACCCAACTTTAGGTGGAGTCACAGGCTAAGCCACATATGGGAAGTAGCACCACTTCTTCACTTTTATATAGTAGATTCAACAGCCTCAGTACCTCATTTGAACTGGGTCAATACTCAATATGGCTGAGTGAAACAAACAGAGAGTCCATTACATTAACAATTTTTTTTTTTTTTGTAACATGGCACCAACAATTTCTGTTTAAGATTATCTATTTATGGATTTGATTTACAAGGTGTGGGAGGGCTTTAGTTTTTCATCTTCCATTGATTTATTTTCCATCATAGGAGATATTATTCAATGGCTAATTGTATATCTTCACCTTCGTTTCTTTCGTTATAGCAAGTCTTAGCATTCCTATGGATTCAATTCCATGAAACAATCAGGCCCTTACATATTTGGACCAAACATATATAAGGTGGTGGTTCCTGATAGGACCTACTAACTTGATTTAAATCCAAACAACTAATCGGTTCAGGTGGGCATTTCTAACTTGATTGATAAATATGTTGGGGTACACTCATTTTATGTGGTCCATAAATCCCACTCAAGCCCAACTCGACCCGACTAATAACACTATGATGACGTGCCAACCCAACTCGGTTCCACTTGTTAATTAAGGGCTCTTGTTGAGATTTTCAACTTGACTGACAAATAGGTTGGGTTTAGGTTGAGCCTATACATGTTACCTTCCATGCTCAATTCAACCTAAATCCAATCCGACTGGACCAATTGTCAAACCTTCTCATAAGGTGGTGCACTAATGTTGATCAGATTGTGGACCAAATATCGGACTGATAAAATTTTCACGCAAACCAAGTCCGTACTAAATTCGGCTTACATGGTTGTTGCATATGTCCAGTACATCATTCTTTAACTCATGTTTTCCTTCTCGAATCAAGACTTCAACAGACCAAATGCTATATCGATCTTAGTTTTACGCCACAAATCATGCATTGATTTTGACCAATGGTCATTACTGTTTCACTGTTCATTTTTATAAGGTGTACTATCCAACCCTGGCTCCGCCACTGTCTAGAAGGGAGAAATGGTACATTGGTAAGGTGGAGAAAAAAAATTTCTCCTAGAAATACCAGTTACAACTCAAACTTATCCAATACTTAGTTTAGGGGAGTCTTCTGTCTGCGCCAACCTCTTAGTTCTAAAGCCCCATCCCATCCTCTTGGTTGTCCAACAGTTTTACTATTCAACATAGATGAGATCAATGGAGGACCTGTAGCTCTACAGTGTCTGGTGGCATCTTCTATTCACAATTGGAAGTTGGGATAACAATGATTTCTTCATTGTGCCAATTAGATCATTGCCATAGCAGAAATCTGGAGGCATTGATGTGAACAGAGTGCTGTTTGTGGGGTGTAAAGGTGGATAATAGATAAAGGACACAGTTAAATAAAATAGCATTGTCCTTGATAGTTCTGCATCTAGTGCAGATTTTCCTAGTTTTTTATTTTTTTATTTTTCTGTGAATAGAACTTGTGCAATTTTTAAAAGTTGTTATCTGATGTGAAAATTGTACAGTTTTTGCCTTCAAATTTTACAACCAGAATACAAGCAATTCTTGACCAACTATCCAGGGACCTGTTTCCATCCAGAATCCTGCTTTTGCTTCTTCCAAAAGGGTGTCATCAATTTGAACACAAAAGGTTCCAGAGGCAATCCTAGCTGCCATGTTTTTTCCCATCTTGGTGATGCTTTGCTTTCTAATGTTAAACACTAAATTTTAAGTCTAGATCCCTGTTTTGTTGAAATAGAGAGATACATCTCATACCAGCTAATGCACCCACTCAATTGCTTCCTTCGAATGGAAAAAGAAAAAAGAAGAGATTTTATACGGCCAGTGCATGTTGATAGGATGAAACAATATCTTCTTGTTTCAACGAAACAGGGGATCCAGACTCCTAAATTTTACTTATATTTTCTTAATAATTACTTAATACTTTCCTGCCTCATCTGAATGCAATGGGAGAATGGAACCTTTGAGATAATAATAATAAAACCTTAGGATTAAGTGCTTTTGCATTGAGGTGCACATGGGAGTCCTAGGGCCTACTTGTTTCATTTCATGTAATTGAATAGATGGGAATTGTAAGACTTATATTTCTAAAAATGTTAAAAACTAAAATAAAAAAAAATCTGAATTCCCAAAAAATGGCCATCAGATTATTCACCTCTCTAATGTAAAATTAATCAAAAGGACATCACCCGGCCACTAATAATTCAAATCCTACGAAAGTGAGGTTTGCATCTACATTGCTGCCTTTCCTTCACCACTCATCTCATATCTCCTTCAAGCCTTACCTCTTTAATAATCCTTCGTTGGAGCTTATTTGACAATGAATTACTATATTATTCATATCCTACTTTTTATGAAAACAAACCGGCATGTTTGTTTGCATAGAATACATAGAAATTCATACCATAAGTGGTTAAAAATGAAGACCTAAAGGTGAATATACAAAAATGATCATCAAATAATCGCGCCTCTAAAGGAAATTGAATCAAGGGAGCACCTATTTGTTTGCATATAATACATAGGAATTCATGCCATATGTGGTTAACATTGAACACCAAAAGGTGAATATACAAAAATGAAACCAAACAACCTTCCCGTTAAAAGAAATTGAATAAAAGAAAGGTAGGAAATCAATACCCAGCCACCACCCTAGTAACTCAAATCCTAGGAAAGTCAAGGTCCTATCTAATCACTACTTTATATCCTTTGCCCCTTGTCTCTTATCATTCACACCTCAGTAAAATTCAAATTCTAGGAAAGTCAAGGTCCCCATCTAATCACCACTTCATATCCTTCGCCCCTCGCCTCATATCATCCGCACCTAGGTTTGTCAATTTGGCATTGAGACAAGGGGGCCAGGTGCGGCTTGGCCAGCCAAAAAAGCCCTTAAAAGAGGGCTTTTGTTTCTAACGAAAAGCTTGAGGGCCAGACTTGAGCAGTTTCTTGCAAGCCTTAAGTTAGTACTAGCCCAGCCTTGCCCTTGGCCCTCCTACTTTTCTTTATGGTATATCATGTATGTTTATAGGTGTAATATCTTGACCCCACTCTAATCATGTTTATTGTCTAATTAATCTTAATTAGATGCATAATGTATGTTTTAAATGTATTTGGGCTTGATTAGGTAGATTAAAATGAGGTTTGACCATTGACTAGCTAGCATTATGACTATTGGGTATTTTGGGTTTATTGGGTCCCGCGTGTGTGTTTTCTATTTTTCCAAGGATTTTGGGTGCATCTCATAGTTCATGAGTCATTTTTCAATTTCTATATTTTGACCCAACTCATTTGAGCTCATTTAGACCCATTTAGAAGCCAAGAGCCTTATATTATAAATCTTCATTATATTTTTGGACTTTCCTTCAAATACTAGAACTTCATGGTATTAAAAGCTAGCTAAAACCCTAAACCCCATCTCTTTCATTTCATTTCATCTCCATTAGCAAGAGGCACCTAGGGTTCCATTTCCTATCCATTTTTCATTATTTTCCTTGCTACCAAACACCAAATAGATAGGTTTGAGAGTGTTTTCCTTCATCTTTCTCAAGCAAGAACTCATTTTCTACAAGTTTCATCATCTTCAAGCTCTCATTTGTTCTTCTTCCATTCCATTCCATAGGTAAGCAAAACTTTTCCCAAATCACTCCTTATTGTTCAAAGCGATGATTAAAGGTTTTAAGTAGTGAATACTTGTTGATTTTGTAGTTATTTCTTCAATTTTTACCATTGTAGGAGCTTGGTTGAGGTTCCATTTTTGGGGTTTTTGCTTAGAGCTTGGTTTTGAGTGTGTATAACTTGGATTTCTATAAATTTGTGTTGCAAGCACCTAAGGCAAGTAAACATTTATAAAATATGCATGTTTTTCTCTATTTATGATTCTTGTAATGGATCTCATGTTAGATTACCCAATTTCAGCTCATGTTGTCTATTGTTCTAATTTGATTTAAATTTGTAAATGGGTGTAGTAATAACTTATTATTTCTTTTGGGTTTTATTTTGATTGGGAATGTGTAGATGGTTTGGAGTGGGTATTGGAGACTTCTTTTGTGCATATGAAATGAATTTGTAAGGTTGTGAGAGGTTGGGGAAGGAGCCCACTCCAAAGATAGAGTTTCAAGCATAGAATTTATGGTTTATGCTAAATTTCAGGTCATAAATTCAGTCAAGAATGTGGCCAATCGAAATTGGACAGATTCTTCACCGAATTTACAGATTTTCGAAAGGCCATAATTTTTTATCCGTATGTTTAATTTTGGAGTTCTACATATCGTTGGAAAGCTCTTGGAATGTAGAATTTATTGGTCCATACAACTTTATGATCAGATGTTAAGATAGTTAGGGAAGATTTAAACCAACGAATTTAGCCCCATAACTCATGCTACCCACATTGTACTTAGGTGAACTAAGTGTGGTTATGTTGGAATCAACTTAATAGGATTTTTAGGTGGTTATGAACCTAGTTTTGGACCTTAGTATTGGATGCGTTAACTTTAATTTAAGCCTAATGGATTTCTAATGTTAGAGGGTGTTGTTTGAGCACACATACACTCTCATGGAAACTCGTTCTTGGTCTTCTTTTACCCCGAACCAAAGATGTTATTTTAAGGTATTTGGCATCCCAAATTATGCAACGCCAAGGGTTCTTTTGTAGCCCAATGATGTCGGAAATCTTAAGCCTACACATTGTTGGACGATGAAGCCACGAGTATTTCAAAACCTTAGCATTGGCTTTTCATGCATCCTTGATTCCATATATAATCCTTATGCATGCATTTAATTTCTGTTTCTAGTGCTCTTGTATGATATGTAGATGTTATCTCGTGTTTATTTGCTTAGCTCATGTGCCCTTATTGTTTTACGTCATATGTTTCTTTATGCACTATGTATATATGTATGTTCATATGATGTCATGTTACGCACTTATGATTATTGTCATGTACTTGTTAATGTTTACATTTGTATATGTTTATGCTTACGTTATGTCACACCATGATATTTGATGTATACTCCATCCCTTGAGTCAGCACCACTTAGCTTCGACCTTAGCCCAATTGGATCCGTCTGGGTGTGGGTTTAGTTTATTTTTATGGACCTCTGCAGATGGTGTATTTCTATGGGGGGTTGACGGTACCTTAGGTCCACGATGGAATATCCGGGCCCTATGCCTCCTAGTAGTACCTCATGTTTATGTTATGTCATGCCATGCTCTCATGTGACTATGTTTACATGCTTATGTGGGAAAATATAGCTCATGTGGTTTTGCATCTAGTTATGATATGTATGTCTATATACTTGTCATCTTTGATTCTATGTATCATGCTTACTCACGCAACATGTGTGCCTAGATTTCCTTACTTGGCCTCATATGATTTATCTTGTCAATCTTACTCGTTTTATATGCATGTTATATTTTATTCTTGTTTACATTGCTTAGCGTAGTTTAATGGTGCTACATTTGGCGTTACAGGAGAGGACCATTTCAACACCATTGCCCAAGAGGTTACAGAGGTTGGGGAGGAGACTCTTCAACAGCTAGCAGAGTGGGCCCCAGAGGATGTCTTTTAGACATCTATGCGTTGAGTGTACATGCGTCACCAGTTCCCTTGACCATGACATGGATTGCCATAGACTTAAACTTGATTTAGACTTTTATTTGAGATTATAAACCTAATTAATACTTGCTTCCGCTATACTTTAGTATTTCTTTCTTAATTGCTAACTTTGAAACTTAAACTCTTAATTATGCTCATGGACTAGATTATGCTCTATTATCATGATTACATATTTGATGGATGTTATATGTATGGACAAGTTATGATTGAACTATACAGGTTAAGGAAATTTTTATCTTACACATGATATCTTGTGGGAAAACTCGTTCGTGGAATTCATGTTAGTTTGAATTTCCATGCGGGCGTACGTCATGCTTCAAGATGAGCTTAATCTTGGGCTCGGGGCGTGACAATAGGGAGATGCTCCTATAAGAGATGCTCTCACCTTACTATGAGAGATAAGGTGGGGGCTCTCACATTCATGTCCAATGCCAACAACTTAAATGTGAGGGCCTCCACCCCTATCTCTCATAATATGGTGAGAGATACTCTCACAGGAGAACCTCCCATGTTTATATATGTAAATAGATGTTAAAATGCCCTTGTAACAGTCACTTAGTAGGCAATAAAATGGGGATACGAAGGCATTTTATACTCCCATACAAAATGTCCTAAAACAAACTACACTCATATTTGGTTCATTTTATCTCTATTTAATTATTTAAGTTATGCAATATACTTAATGCATAAACAATAAATGTTGCATGGTTGCTTCCAATCACTTTCTTCTAGTTTTATTGCTTCTTATTTCGGCTTTTTATATTATTTCTAATATATTCTTGCTAGTGCAAAAGAGGATGTACTCTTGTTAATAAGGATACGTTTTTTTTTTTTCCTACTATAGAGTGACTTGGGATGCCATCCAATTCATAAAGATAGTTTATTTGTGCATTGAGATTCAAGGATATGGGGTGATCTAAATATCCTTTTAATTAGATAATTATAATTCTCCATTTTTCAAAGTCTAATAGTGATTTTTTAAGTGCATTTATTTTTATGACTGAAATCCTACAACTCTTAATAGTCAAATCGGTGTTAAATTGAGAATAATATTAATTCATAAAAAGTAGATGAATGCAAATAGTTTAAATTTCTCAAAGATAAAACTTTGTTGGAATGATTTGGTATATGAAAATTCCTGTGAAAGGTGTGAGATGGCATAGACTCTTTCACAATTTTTCTTTGATAAAACAATGTATCTACAACCCAGGGCGCCAAAGCATGTATAACTTTGTCCGATAAAAGAAATTTTTTGGAGACAGCTTCTATTCTCCAAGTGTTTTCTTAGTGGTCCCTTTGCAATGGAGGTCAGATGAGATAACACTAGTAACAATGTAAAAAAAAATAAAAATAATGTTTTTCATCTTATGAGGCTTGAGCCCTGCCCTAGCCCTTGAGTGTAGGGAAACCCTCTGAGGGTCTTGGCTAGCCCAGGTGCGGCCCTGCATATATTCAGGGTAAGATAAGGACAATCTTGGGCCCGACCTGGGCCTTTGACAACCCTATTCATACATCACCTCTTTAATAATCCTTAAGTGGAGATGATATGACCATGAATTCCTATGTAGTTTATTGCAAACAAACAAGACTTTTTAGTGTAAGAAGCTCGGAAACCATGGATCCAAGATAGGATGTCTCGGGCATCACATCCAAACTAGGTTATGGAAACCAGTATTTTTTTCCCTATATTAGGGACTCGAACTCACGCACTCCCACTCACACACCCATGTCCCTTCTTAGATGAGATACAACTTTGGGACAGTTTATAGAAAGTGATTAAAAACAATTGTAAAGTCTTTTAATTTTAACTAGATTTATACGTTTTTCCCATTTCTTTTCTTTTCTTTCTTTCTATTCATCTTCTTTCTTTTGCCTTTTTGCTTGAGTCAACACATTGCAAGGATCTGGTAGTGTTCATTGCAACCATTTCTCAAGCCTGAATTCTAATAAACATAATAGTAATTAAGATATATAGAAGTACTACTAAATAAAGATGCCAGGATTAAATTCAAATAAGCAAGCAGAACGTCAATAACAGATTGAAAACCTTTAATGATCAACATGTCATCTCTGCTTCCAAGGCTAACCAGTGAACATACACAAACAAATTGTCAAGTGCAGCTTGATCATTGCTAACAACACTATATACTTTGTTCCTATTTATTATCATCTCTTGGGGGACACCTGCCATTGTGTTAAAGATATCCTGTTATTTAAAGTTCTCCCATGAACACAGCAGCAAAGAGAAAAAAAAAAAAATTGTAATCAATGTAACTTGCTCTTTAAAAGAAAAGAGGAAAAAAAATTCTTCTTGTGGAGAAAGGAAATATATAGCGCACCCTTACTATGCATATGATGATGTTATATTTCTGACATCAGAGGGAATGAAAGCCAAAATCAAAAGCACAAAAAGTATGAATATAGGAAGTAACAACAACAAGAAGGGTGGGGGAGGCAATGGTGGTAGTATAAGGGGAAGCAGCAGCAATGAAGCTGTGAGACAGAGTAGTACCAGGATGGATTCTATACTGAAATAACTAGAAGGGAAGGATTTCCTGCTGTTGGCTCTTGTAAGAGGTCTATGATCTCTCCTCTGGTCATCCACCAAATATGCCCTCCTCCTACCTTCGCGTTCCATTACACCAACCCAACAGCTGTGTTTACTCTTTAGAATCTGCGATAATCTCAATTTCACATCTGAGAATTCAGAACTCATTTAAATATCCCTCCACGCTTTGCAAAGCTGAGAACCTGTGCCTTATCACCACTAAATTCACAATACCCGTATGAAAATTATCGACTAGTAAGGCTCCTCTCCCAATTAAACAGTCGCAAAATGCAGTTTCAATGCGCAAATGGAAGTGTGAAGAAGGTAGTTATTCTTTAGAAAAGACTCTCCAATCCTCAAAAGCTAGTCCTTGTAATGTGAGAAAGCACTAGGATGATAAACTTAGCAAACCCAGCAAAAGCAGGAACCCAACAGTTTTGGCCAAATCAGTGGAAGTTGACGAACAGCAACAAAATTTAAGCTTCACTTGAAACAAACCACAAGGCAAATCAGAGACTTATGCTTGGATAGACCCACATTCTCAAAATCGTTTCAAATTTTCTTCTCAGAACATACCAAGGGACCATATAATCAATCTTATATATGGATGACCATATCCATGCTTGCTTTCCATTCTACAAAATCAACTCTCCATCAAATGAAATCAAGGATGTCATGGACAAAAACCTGCCAATATTTGACCGAACTTCAACCTGTACACAAGGCAATTACAATCACTCATTAGGAAAACAGCTCCAAAGCGCAAGATTCTTAATTGAAGACATGAAGAAATAACATGAAAGTACTAATGCTGTTTCTGCACATGACAATGCCTAACCCAATGCAATTCTTCTTTTACATGCCTACCCAATACGCTCATCTGAACTGTCATTCATTCAAAGTACATTTCCAACACACCCATCATGAATTTCCACAAATCAATACCTTTTTGCCCACAAATTTTAGCCCTGAAATCTATCATCCTAGCAAAATGGTGCAAAAGTATTTTCCATTTTCTTTCATTGATGGATGGGAGATGGGTATTCACTGAAATACTAGTATACGAAGACAATGAGACAAAAAGATGAAAGATACAAGAAAGAGGCCCCGTCAAACACTCTGAATGGAATATCCCAAACCTCTGACTTGCAAATCAACAAAGGAATGCAAAGAATAGAGTCTTTATATCTCAGCACCGAGTCTTCTCTTGAAACCCAAGTCACCAAAATATAAGATAGTGACAAACGCAAATAACAAAAAGATGTTTTCTTTATCAGAAAATACAAAAGGAAACAAGGATGGTGTGTGGGTTGATGTTGACAATGAAATAGTAAGGAACAGCAAACATTGTGAAATTGATATTATTGGTGTCACCTGAGGAAAAAATTTCAAATCAACCAACAAACCAAACTAATTCCTCATAAACCAATCAGCATTTCATCCTTGTAATATTTTGCTGAACCCCAACCCACAAAAAAGTTATTTATGATTGTATTGTGATCAAGACTAAAGTTTGAATCCTAAAATAATTTTAATTTACGCCTCTTAGATCTTCTTTTCAAATCCAAACCACTAAATCAAAGAGGAAACCAGAACAAAGCATGTATTCTTTGCTCATTAAAGAAGGAGAAAAGAAGAAGTGAGCTGAAAGAGCAAGCAAGATAATTTGATGTTGATACCCATAGTGTGTGTACTTGATCACTATGTAAACCATTCCATTTGGGACCTCTTGAATCTCTCTCCTTCGAACCCCAACTCAAGAAAAACACAAACCCCAATAGTTTGATGTGTCTCTTTTTTTTTTCTTTTTTGGTTTGTTTTATATAATTTTTTATGAAAGAGAAAGGGACCAACAAGAAGATGATGTGGTATTGGAAATAGGAAGGTGAGAAAGCAATACCTGTAAATTGTATTATGGATATGGATGATGTTATTGAGGTGGTATATTTGTTGTTGTAGTGGTTGGGACTTGGGCAAGGGGAGATTTAGATTTGAGAGAGATGGGTGCTGTTTGTTTGATGAGAAAGAGAGAGAGAAAGTATTAAAAGAAAAAGGAAAGGGAGGAGATGATGAAAGATTTGGGCGGATACATTGCACATATTCAAGTGGGGTTGCTTCCATGCAAGTGGGTTGGATTGAATTTTGGGATTGTGCACGTCATAAGGTTCTTCACCCCTGCCCAACTATCATCTGTCTCTCTCTTTCTCTCTCTACCATCTCTTTCTAGAAATAGAAAGAGGGAATGGACCGACCGGGTGTCACTGCCATGTGCCTTTGACACAAATGTATACCTGTTTTGATTTTTGGAAGAGGCCAAAAGCTGACCTTTTACTTTTGGAAACGCGCTCATCCAATGCACCCAGCTGGTTGAAATTTAATTGGGGGTATTATTGCATTTAAAACGTTCAATTTAATGGGATCTTTCTTAGAAATTATATTCATCTGACAGTTTTGGTAGTGAGAGCTTTAATTTCTCAACATAGGGTTTAGGACAAATTTAGACAAGGTCATGTTTGATAACCAAATTTCTAAAGGGAAATTTATGCTTTCCACCGAGTCAAGAAAAATTAGCGTTTGGCAATTGTAAATCTATGAGGATTTGGGTAATATGAGATCCTTACTTTTTAGGATTTTTATGTCCGATAAGATTCTCATTTTAAAGGATTTTTGTGCCTCCCCTTCGCTCTAATAGGATGCGGATAATTTCTCAAGATGAAAGGGGGAAGATATAAAATTCTCAAGTTCAAAACTTCCTCGCTTGATGCTTATCGTGATATAAGGGAACCTCAACTATACAAATCTTTAAAGAGAAACCCCTTTTTACGAATAGTGAGGAATCTTCAAATCTATAGATTTTTCCCTTCTTACCAAACATTACTTAAGAAATCCTTACTCACATGGAAAAGTCTCTGGTTTTTCATGATAACAACTCCTTTTGGCTTGGCGTGTTATTTTTCGTGTAGAAGGAGAAAAAATTAATCTATTATTCCTCAAATACATGGACAATCATTTTCTATGAGAAGGTTAGAATCATTTTTCTTTAGCTTTGCAAAAATGAAAATTCATAGGATGAGATATTCAAACTTTGCACAAACATGTCCTTAGTTTTGATTAGTTTTATTTTATTTTTCTAGTTCTGGTTGATGCTAATCCTCCTCTTTCTTGACTTGGGATCACACATGTTTGATGGAGTTCAAGTTTCAACAGAACAATAAAATGAGTCAATTAAAGAACAATAGAAGAAGAGGTATTCTTAAAAGAACATTTGACACTCAGATAGAAAAGAGTTGAAAGAAAACCAACAATGGGAAAGGAGAGCATCCCATGTGATCATCAATGAAGAAATGATCTATCATCATAGAAGAAAAATCTTCGGTCAAATGTCAGCTAAGAGCAATTCATGCACATGAATTGTAGTAGCTACAAATAGTGGGATCCTGTGAGCAATTACTATTGTTGGTTGAAACATGTAAAAAGATGTGTTGAACTGAAATAAGCTAAGCTAATTGCATGTAACAATAGTGCATTAGTTGGGCAGTCCCATCGACGCGGGTCTTATAATGGGGTTGAGGGGACTGTACAGAAGTCTCAACCAATTATGGAATAAACCATAAATACAAGTTTCATCAAACAGTGATTATCACTTTGATAAAAGTGGTGTTCTATGAATCTGGTCTTTAACTGTTCATGGTTTGTCACTGGGTTCACTGGGTTGAATTAAGAAAGAGATAGCAATAATGAACACTGGGATCTGGTCGATCTGGTCTATTGATCTAAATTCCTCTTCTTCTTTTGTTTTTTGCAGCCCCCACCCCCCAAGGGGGGCTGGGATTACCTTAATCCATGCCAATCATGGAGGGAAGGGATGGAAAAGTCTTACCAGGATGATGGTCATGTAGGCTTAAAGTGCTAAATTAAAAGACTTTACAAACAAGTTTTTCAGTGATGGGATGGAACTGTAAATTGCTCTGGGATTAGTGTTAGAATGATGTTTGGCAACACAATGGTTTAGATGTGTGTGAGGGTTTGGATTGATCAAAGTAGGCCTCATTACTTAGATTTGAAATGGGCTACGCTGTTTTTGAAACTAAAACTCTTTTTTAGAGAGCGAGAGAGTTTAATTAAGCCCATGTGTGATAGAGCGCCATGGGTAGAGTAGATTATCCATCCAAGGTATTCGATCACCTAGGGTCCTTTGTTTGCGTGAAATTGAATACATTGGAATTCATGGTGAAATTGACTAACAATGGGGTTACTAAGGAGATGAGGGGTGAAGAGTATCAAGTGGTGATGTATATGGGATACTTGATTTTCTTAAAATTTGAATTACTAATAAAATATAATTTATCTTTATAACAATAATGGTTGAATTGCAATAAATGTATATACCAAATGGACCATTATGAATTTAAAGTTATCTTCCAAAGTATTTTATGGTACTCTAAAATGAAAAACCTTAGGATGTGGAGACACTTTACCCTGCCTTGAGTAGAGATTCATTGATCTTGTCCCATCTTTCCTTGGTAAGACAACCATTGTTAAATCCAAACAGCCCTTTTGAACATAGTTTGAAGTTATCACATTTTCAGTCGAATTTCTAATGTTATATAACACTTGATTTTGCAATAACCCCCCAAGACGAATTCTCAATGGATTGAAGGCTGTAATTTAAATTGAAATTGACATGTTCGAACCTAACAAACCTCAATAACATACATTATTCCAATGGCTAGAAAATCAAAAGAAGAAAAAAAAAATCTAAGAAGGTGTCCAACAATTGAAAATTACAATAATAATAATAATAATAATAATAATAAAATAAAATAAAACAAGAGAATAAAGATCTTAAATTAAGGACTCTTTTGGAAAATCCCTAATGAACTTTTTCAAGGAGATAAACTTTTTTATCAAAGCCTAGGGATACTACCAATTCCTTAAAAAACAACCCTTTTTTTAAAAAAATAACTAAATAAGTTTGGGTTTATTCTCTGTGCCTGGCCAAACTACCTAAACATGGCAAAACCAACTCAATCAGGCTGACGAATACCCTCAGTTCAATTGACATCATTTGACATATTCATAATTAGAATGGAGCTTCGTTGAACCACTCAAATACATCCAAATTCCAAATCCTGTTAATAATATTTAAATTTTGCATAATGGAACACCAAATTTTAATCTGCTTACCCTTGACAGCATTGAGAAGAATTGGGTTATCTAAATCATGTTGGAAAAATGGCTAAGGGCACCACTAGTTTTGTCAAAGTTTGAGCCAAAAAACTAAGTGGGACCCACTTATTCTTTAGGTAGGAATACATGGGAATGTATTCTACTCCATGAGTAGATTAATGGCATGTGTTGAGTTGCTCTAATCCATTAAGGAGTAAATGAAAAATTGCCTCCTAAACAGCACTACGTGAACATGTTAAACATGGAAACAAAAGGAATTGGTAGTATAAAATGAGCTCCAAGGGGTATCTCACTTTTGTTGAGGAGGGAGGACCTAGATTAATGTGGGGGCATCCCACTTTTGTGGAGGAGGGAGGACCTAGATTAAAGTGGGGTCACCACCACGCTCGCGCCCCTCCCCGGGCAGGGGTTGGGCCTGGCTTGGCCCACTACTCATTTATTATTTTTGGAGGGGCAGTGCTGCAACTGTTGTGGAACTGATCATTGTATCCTGGAAGACAAATTGCGGGGGCGAATTTTTTCTTAAGGACATAGTGTTACACGCTAGCCTTGATCATCCTTCTTCTGCGAGTTACTGGACTTCAAAACTTCAACAACAACACTCTGTTTCTGTCTTCAAACAGTGAGTGATTTTATACTGTATTTACTTTTTGTTTGGTTCACTGTGTTCAGACCTGTCTCCTAAATACTGAATTATTACTGTATGTACTCGGAACTACAAATCCTGAAAAAAAAAAAAAAAGAGTGGTAAGAAAGAAGATTTGATCACATCATGAATGATTAGTTAACATGCACCCAAGCATATTCATGTAGATTTGGGACATCCACTAGTGAAAAACATTCAAACACATACCAGATTTAAAATGGAGCTGTGACCCCATGGGCACATTTTGCAGTCATATTTTGTAGGAGGCCACCGATCAAGAGTAGCACATACAAATGGATCGTCAGTTTCAGCTGAAGTTGTAACCACTCTCACTGTTACTGTCACTTTCTCACCCAGACATGACAAACAAAGACTGCATAGGAGAAGGGAGAGAAGACAAATCCATAGGAGAAGGCCACCATTACACCTCAATTAATCTGAAAAATGTCATACATCCACTTCGATCAATTTTAACCATTGATGAAACTCCATATGTTTTATTGTAAAATGAAAAAAGGACACTAAGATCTAAGCTAATTCAGATCAAACCCAGGACATAGACCTTGATTAAACTAACTTAATCTTTTTTTTTCCTGGTAGAAGTAAACTGACTTAAGTTGAAAGTATTTTTGTGGTAAACACAATTCAAAAGTGAAAATTAATAGTATTTTTGTTCTTCCTCAATTGATTGAAGATCAGCCTTTAACTGCTGGTCAGGGTGGTTAACCAAGATTAAGATTAAAAAAAAGTACAGACACTGGCACTATTTTGGGTCCAAATAAGATCAATTAACTCCCCCTTTTTTTACCAAACTTGTAACCCAAAGTTTTCTACACTAATATTGTCATGATCTGTCAGATGTTTATCACAGTGCAAACTTTACAAGAACACCAATTTAGAATTTAGAAATGATTTGTCCTAAAGATCTAACATGATATCAACATTACCCTGTTCAAATTATCAGTATCCCATCTATTAATGGAAGACCACAAGTAAATCACACCTCATAACATGATGGAATTAGGCAATGGGGCCCACAACTTATCAAGGAAAGGTGAAGAGCTCACCCATTTGTTGTCGTCATCGAAGGCGGGCCCCGCCATCTAAAAACTAAAATTTTCAAAAAGGATACACAGTCTGCATGGACTAATCATCATTAATCTTTGTTTTTAAGGAAAAGTTACCGACATAATCAGTCAATTTCAATTTTGGCAGCCCATTGGATTGGATTGGTTTGGATTGAAATTCAAGAACAAAACCATGTTGGTTTCTTCATCTCTATCTTCTCCTGTCTCTATTCCTTCTTTTTGGTGATCCTTAAGCCTTATTGAGAGAACATCAGAAAACCTGGGGCTAAGATTCTTGTTTTATGTTCTATGTATTCTAACTTTATGCATCATCTTATTGGTGATGTTGAAACAGCACTCTGTCTGCCAAACACACCACAGGTTTCTAAGATTGCACGGAATAATCTTCTCCATTTGGATAATTGGACAAGACTCATGTTTATTTAATGATTAATTAATTTATTGACCCTTATGAGGTTGTCTTTTCTCTATTTTTCATTTGAACTCATATAGTTTGTCTTTGTTGTTTTATGGGTACACAGAAACTTTTCTCTTGAACCAAGTTTAGTTGCCTGAGAGAATAAAATGATATCACTACTCATAAATCATGTGATGTTTAATTAGGTTGGTCAAATGCTATAAAGTATAATCTTAGTTGAGTTTGATAAGATTATTTATCTATTTATTTTGTCTAATAGCAACCTGAAAGTCATAAATAACTTCTACAACAAACAAGGTTGGAGTGAAAAAGTTTTCCTCAATAGGTCCTTTATTTGTAAATGTTGCGTGTATAACATTTATGCATGTTCACTTTTGTTTGCACTCGTTTATGCAAGAGGTGTTTAACTCATTTATGCAAGAGGACTTTAAAGCGTGCAAGCAGGGCCACTTTCCTATAAAATCTTTCACATTTATGTGGAATAATTATGCACCTCCTTCGTTAATAAGGTGGCCCTACAAAGATGCTTCAGACAAGTTGTGATATCAAATCTCTTCACCACCTTTTATTTTTGCTACTCTTTTGGGTCTCAAAGTTTTTATCCAAATTATTATTCGAACTTTTTTATATTAACTCATAAGCTCCAAAATGCTTAGTTTCATATCTTAAATATTCGTAGATTTTAAGATACATGGAGATTTTGCATATTTAATCCAAACCACTTAATATTTACTCATATGATAAATGGTGCTTCCAAATAAACATGATATTGAATTTCACATGTATAAATATTGCATAATGTAAGATTCACATATGCAGATTCTACCTATATTAATCTCATTTTCACATCCTATATGTTAAAAGACAAATGATCCTTAAGAGGGACACTGTGTGAAAAACAGTAAAAATAAAATAAATAAACTGAGGGTGACAATGATGTGCAAATTGCATTTAATTTTCAAAAGCTATTGGGCTTTCTAGTCTTGCCAATAGAAGAGGACAACCGTAGGCACCAGGTGGGTCCGCAATGTGTTGGTTATTTTCTAAATATATAGTCCATGTGCTTACTTAAGTCTGAAAAAGAAAGAAGGTTATTGCATAAGGGACAGGTGTGATGTGATTAACCAGATGGTGATTGGGTGTCACGATCCGGGCCCGAGATCGGGACTAATTCGGATCGCGATGACTTCATACTTACTCTCGTAAATCCTGAATTAACCGAAGTTAAGACAAGACTCACAAAGGATCTAGCATGCATACCTGTCAAATGTACACTTTTGCGGAAATATATATATACATTGACAACAAGTCACTTTACATTAACAGTAAAGTTCACATATAAAAAATTATAGTTCAACAAAGACCACCACTGCACATTCAAAATAAAATGCAGGTGGTAACTAATTAAATTTCAAAATTAATTATTACAAAAGTAATTATCAAAATAACTCATTTACATTCGCCTTCCGAACTACGCCCACTCCGCTAAACCTCCTGGAGGTATCGGATGGGCCTCCTCCGCAAGCGGCGCGGCCTTTGCAAGGCCGGGACGGGCAACTAGGCCTGTAATGCCATCAATAACACTATGAACACGACGGTTCAGCAATGTATAAATAAATCTATGATATTCGATGCTAAATCTGTCAATTTCCCATGTAACAATTCTAAACATTTAAATCTAGGATATTATAATATCCTGAACAGTGTAACCAATCAATAATCAACGACTAAACTATCAATACGATAGTATTATTATCATTCATTTCGTTCATTTCATACATTTCATTGAATATTCATAGATGGCTTATGGGACTATTCAGTCCAATATTATTAGATGGTTTATCAATTCAGTGACTTTTCAGTTTATGTGTGAGATCTACCAGTGTCTTGATCAGAGATCACTGGCATCACCACGGAGCTCTGGAACACCCCAATCATCTGCTGCAGCAGGATTATTCATTAGTTCATTACATTTATTCATTACATTGTTACCTTTAGTAACTGTTTATTGTATCATTAATCAGTACATTGTTACCTTTAGTAACTGTTCATTATTTCATTGTATTATTAATCATTACATTGTATTTAATCAATGTTATTCCATACGAGTTAGAATTCCCTATCTATTTCCTTTTCTACTCA
Source organism: Umbellularia californica (assembly GCA_028538565.1). Taxonomy (NCBI): domain Eukaryota; kingdom Viridiplantae; phylum Streptophyta; class Magnoliopsida; order Laurales; family Lauraceae; genus Umbellularia; species Umbellularia californica. The sequence continues at coordinate 46,727,270 of JAPQWN010000009.1, forward strand.
ACTTTCTTTCACATCTAGACAACTAACTAGGTGTGAATATTGGATACCAAATGCACGTGTTATTCTCGATGGACATCACATTTATATGTTTAATGTGTGTGTTTGGTTCCCAAAATTTCCACCCACAATTTCAAAATCCACTGGACTCAATCTGAGTCCCCCGGGTCCGATCGATTGGCCAAATTTTTACTCACAATTAATATTTGGCCAGTATCAGGTTTACTGGCCGTTAGCCGGAACTTGGCCGGCGGCTAGCCGAAATATGGTCGGCGGCTAGCCGAAATGTGGCTGGCGGCTATCTGAAATTTCAATTTCGGTTAACCGCCATTTCGCGGTTAGCTTTCCAGAAGCTGTCATTTTTTACAGGAATTCTGACTCAATTTCGGTTACCTTGCGGTTAGCCGAAATTTGAATTTTGGCTAACCGAAAACTGGTGATTAGCTTTCCAGAAGCTCGCCCATTTTACAGATTTTGACGGTTGGCTTCACGGTTAGCCTCACGGCTAGCCGAAATTCACCCAGAATGATATTTTCGAGCTTCAGAACTTCTGAAACAAGTCCTTGGATCTAAGTTCCTAGAACTCAAATCTCTCTAATACCTTATGGAATCCAAGAAAACACATACATTGGGACAGTCATTGACTTATTTCCATTCTATAACAAGGAAAGCGTTGAGAACCCATTTCCTACAACTCAAGAAAACTTGTAATCTAGCATTTCTATCATAAATAGACATTTATACTTGCCTTTTGAAGTCTTTTGGCTAGGAATCCTTACTTAGCTTGAACTTGAGATGAGAAACCCCCAAACTCCAAGCCTTGTAGCTCCAAGAAGGAATTCTTGAGTTCTTTCCTGAGTTTTGACACTCCAAGGAAGGAAACAAGATGAGGAAAAAGATGAAGAAGGAAGAAGCTCCACTCCAATCACTTGTCAAGCCTCCAATCCTCACTCTAGATGAAGAGAAATGGAAGGAGAAAGAAAGAAGAAAGAGTTGCCTAGGGTTTTGCTGGAGACAGAAAAGAGTGAATGAACTCATTTGGTCCACTCAAGCCTTATAAGGGTCCTTTTGCATTTAAACCCTCCATTTCTCACCTAACTTTAATTCAAGTCAAATGAAGGCTCACTTGGCCAATTCCTTGTCAAATGACTTCGAGCTTATTACGATAGTTGATGTACTCGTCGAGATACACGCGTTGGTATCAAGAGTTTTCGTATCCGACAAAACATGTATAAATCCGTATTTACGAAAAAGTCCTTGTTCTCTTAATTTAAGCTCAAAACTCATTCAATTCATTTAATCTCCTCATTATCACTTCATTACATTCATTTGTGACTAGTTTCATTGAGCTTAGTCATTAATTACCATTAATCTAATTAAATATGATTAACTAGCTTTAGTTTCAATTAATTAGAGTTAATCTTGATTAACTCGAGACGGGGCCTTACATTGGGTAGGATGAATTCTATACAACCTATCTTGAGCCATGAAAAACATGGTGAGGGTGGATAAAGAGAGCTCCATGATACCTATTACTGTGCAAAATATTGAAGGCAATATATCATCCTAATCCTTTGATGTACAGTCTTCAACTTTAATTATTAAGTTGATGGCAGGGTATTCATTCATCATCTTCTATTAATTCATTTTTCATAAAATAAAAGATTATTTTATGTCTATTTATGACTCTTTACCTTCCTTTCTCCCATTTTAGCCGAACTTATGGAACATTTGTGAAGCGCAATGAAAAACCAGTACCATGAAAAGCTAAATCCGACCCCTCCTATACGAAATGATTTTCTACAAAATCGTAGAGAATTTAGTTCATCTTTCCACTTTTTCTTGTGAAAAAATGGCCGTCGCGAAACTTTTTTCATAGTAGAAAATGTGTTTTCCCACTGTTCAAGCTTTTTCCACGGTAGAGTGATTGCACAAATGTGTTCTAAGGAATGCTTTTCTTAGAATTCCTAATAAATCAATTTCATGCAAATAATCAAGCACAAAGAAAAAGGTGGTCAAAATTGAAGTATCAAACTTAAATATAAAAAAATAACCATCAAATAATCTTCCCTTCAATTAAAAGTAAAGCGAATGGGAGATAAAAAAAAAAAAAAACATTTATCCAGCCATCTTCGTAGTTTTTCAAATATGGGAAAGTCGAGGTTTATATCATTCACCTCCGATCTTTGAGCCGATTTGACCATAAATTTCTATATATTAAACTCTGTGCAAACAACCTAGCCTTTAAAGGTTATCAAGAGCATAGTAGTAAAACTCAATCAATCCCGAATGTGACTCGGCCATAACTGAGTTGGTTCATACCCGAGTTGGCCAAGTCTTTTTCAGCTTTTTTGTATTTGTTATTTTCCTTTTTATTGGGGGGCTTGGCCTGAATTTCTGCATTGACCCAAGCTCCCTTTGTTCTAATGGCAGACAAGATTGCAACACACGAGCATTGCGGGATCTGCAATCAAGCATTTTGTTAGCTTCTTGGTCCACTATTCTTCAGGCCACTGATGGGATTGACCAGACCACTTGAGCAACTTCATTTTAAATATAAGCAGATGAAATAATTGGGTACTATTTTAGCTGATAATACTACCATAAACTACAGTGGCAAGGAATTTCTCATCTTTGTATAATATGACCCAAATTTTAAAACTCCTTTCTTTCAACCATAACATCATGATTCTATCTCTCTCCCAAATCTCAATCTAAAAACTCCATCACTCAACCAGTCAATCTACCCCATTATCCCTCCTCCTCCTCCACCCCTCCCTTTGATTATAAAAAAAAAAAAAGAAGTCAGCCGACCCTGTTGAGTCAAGTTGAGTCTGATTTTTTAATTGTTGATCTAGATAGGAAACAAGAGCTTAAACCATATGACTATTGGAGGACGAACACACCGCTTATTTAGCCTACTTCTTTAGCATAATTTCTCATCAAAATTTGTGATGTTGGGAATTTAAAGACACTGATGTGATGGATATATTATTGGAATGTTTGGACGCAGCGTTTTTATGTTAGAATTCTGAATTCAAACCACTTAAAACGTCAGGAATAACCCTTGAGATTCTCAGCATCCCAAGATCTTTGGTATTTATGGATGCTCCGGTGGAGAGGAGGATTCGTGAATTCCACGCGGAGGACAGCTTTTGGAGAATTTACAAATGCTCAGTAAATGAGTTCTTGGAATTTTGTTAAAAGAAACAAGCCTAGTATTTGATTTTCTTTGCTCCATGACATCACATGCCTCTCTGGGTAGAGTTTGACTCACCCAACTCATTGTGTTAACTGGATGAAGTGTTTATAAATCTGGTTTTAGTTGTGTCCAACAGGATGATTCTGCTCTTGTTGGTTACTTAAAGAGAGTAGAAACTCTGTTTGAGTGAAAGAAAACTCTCTTGGGTTCTTAAAATCTTAGCTCCAAATGTTTTTATATTCTAGACTAGTCAAAAACAGGGCAGGCATGTGTAAAGCTATAAATAAACATGTCTCTCTACCAAACAACAAATAGTTTGATTTAGGTGGGGGTGTGACTAGCACATCAGGTCAACAAAGAAGGGATGATCAAATTTATGATCCTCAACACCCTTTCATTCATTCATAATATTTTATACTCTAGAGTTTTTAATGATCTTAGGTTGGTACATAACCCAACCCCAGAGAGACTAGATGCTCTTCCTTTGTGTTAATAGTTTTAGTTTTGACATGTGGTGCTTAAAGTCGAATTTATTGGGGTTGTCATAGTCATCACCATTAATGCTTCGTTTCAATTATTTCCCAATCAACTATGAGTTTTGTTTCTCTAATTTATCATCATCATCATCATTAAAGCCTAGTCCAAACATATTGAAATTAAAATTAGTTACATATTGAAATTCTCTCTTTTCCATTAATCGATACTGAGTCTCCAATTCTATGCATAACAAATTGGATTGTAAAATAGGTATCTCCTGCAAACTAGCCTCATCTTGTCATTTTAGCTGCATGGTCAATTGCAATGAATGGAAGGTCGAGATGAGACAATTGACCATCCATCTTATTAATGTAGATCTAATGGCTAGAATTGTTCAATGTCATGTACTGATGTGTGATCCACAAGCAGTCATTTCATTTAATAGCAACAGTGGACTCTACCTAGGTGGCGTAAGCTAGCACCATTGACTGCTGGCATCTGGGGTGTCAAGACATGACTAGACAAGGTAGCGTCTTTGAGTGGAGTCTAGCCCTCTTTCCCTTAAATTAGGGTGAGGTTAGAGCCAAGTTTGGTGGGTGTGGGACCAGATGTAATTTTTACGTTCATCAATTCAATGGTCTTACTTGGAACCAATATATTTATAATTATTTATAGGAAGTGCTCTTGCGAGAGACACTCTCACCAATTTGATGAGAGATGGGTGGGACCCTCACATTTAAGTTTGGGGTTCTTGCATTTAAGTTGGTGAGAGTGGATATGAAAGTGAGGGCCCCCACCCATCTCTCATAAAATTAGTGAGAGTGTCTCTCATAGGAGCACTTCCCATTATTTATATGAACTTATGGACTACACATATGGTTAAATATTGTAGAGTGTTTTTTTTTTTTAAATGAAAAGACCCCTAAATTTTCACAAAACCTCAAAAAGACTCCTTAGTTAGTGTTTTTACTAAAATCTCCTTTGGATAATGGTTTAAACTGTGCAAAAAGTGATTATACTTTTCAAATTTTGTTTTTGACAAATCTATACACTCTCTTTAGAGATTTTATATATGGGGCCCACCTTTGATCAATTATTCACACACAAGGGGATCCCACTTATCGGACATTATTCCATATTGTATTTTATTGCAAGAAATTGACCATATATAGCCACTCAATTTTTTATTTTTTATTTTTTATTTTATTTTTGTTATGGGAAAGTTTCCAACCTTTTGGGCTGAAAGAATCCCTCCGGGCCCAGAGGGAAGCCGGGCAAACTCCCCTGTAGCCCCAGTGTGGTAGTGCAGTTTCGAACCTACAACCTCCAGGTGCAAACCGTGGTCCTAAGTCAACTAACCTATCCCTTGAGAACCTAAGACTAAGGATTAGGATCATTTGCTCGGCATATAATATTACATATCTTCTTCATCCACATGGACCACATCGAAGCCATCACCATGCCTCTCCCTTGGTCTGGATGTAGTTCAATCATATATTTCCATTTAGTCCCTATTCAAAAGTGATAAAGATTAGAAGATATTGGCCATCCAAAGTTGAGAACGTTTTGTTTATGCTAGGTTAGAGGCTCCAAAACAAATCTTGTTAGGATTTTAGTTGGCTAATTCATAGAGTCTGGAAAAAATTGGGTTTCCTTAAATTGTATTTCTTTTAGAGGTCGGACTGCTAAAGATCGGTTTCCAAAAAGGTATAGAGTTTCTAAGAATTGGAAGTTTCTATGGGTCGCTCGAGCGAACCCATTACAGAGGTATCTTCGCTCGACCCAACATGAAGTGCGCTCGACCCATTGAAGTTCTGTCTTGTACATAAAAAGATAGAGAGTTGATCGCTCGAGCGAACCAGAGATCGCTCGAGCGACCAGAAGACAGACAGTTGCATGCGCTTCCAGAGAGTAGTTCGCTCGAGCGAAATTCTACAGTCGCTTGAGCGAACCATGGACTTTCCATTCTAATTGAACTGCTGTTTCTAATTCAATCAAGATGCAACTTCCTATTCCTTGAGCCTTTCATACACGAATTGGAGACTATTTAAAGGCTTCCTCTCTCAACATATTATAGACACTGATTAAGATTAAATCCCTGAGATAGAGAGTTTGAGAGATCCATCATATTTCACCCCAAGACTTCAAGCTGCTGCTGTGCTGAAGATTCAGAGTTTTGGGTCAAGTTTACATCCCCTTCTTGAAGGCGGTTCTGCTCAAGTACGGTGAAGAATTGTGACGTGATGTCAGCAAGATCTGAGGCAGTCCTTAGATTGAGTCAACAACTGGGAAAATGGTTGTAAGTGTCTTGTATTCTTCAGATTTACATAGTGCTTGGTTGTCTGTTTGCCTATACGATAATGCCCGTGGTTTTTCTCCCTTTTAGGGTTTTCCACGTATAATTCTCGCGTCTCTCTCTATTTGTGGATTGATTGTTTTGTTAACTTGGAATTAGGGTTAATTACTAGTTTAATTACATTAGTTCGATATCCAATCGAGATTTAGTAAGCGGGACCTCTACCCGTGTTAACTCTCAAATCTCTCTCTCTCTCTCTCTCTCTCTCTCTCTCTCTCTCTCTCCATCACTTAACCAGGTGATCTATAGCTTGGAAAAAAAAGAATAGGACTTACCTATAAAAGATGCAACTCAATGAGAGTAAATATCTCCTTTCTTTCCAAATTTCACTCCATGAAGAATTTATCACATTGTAAGAAACAACATATAGTGTATTGTCACTCAATAAATTAAGTACATTTGATTAAGAAGAATATCTTCAATGTGTAATATACTTTCCTCAATCCAAACAATTGGATTCCTCTCACGATGCTAGATTTATTAGTGTTGTGTCATTTGATATACATTGTTACGCTGTTATCTATAGGTTGAGTGTCCATCTAACCATTGTTATTCCAATTGTGAAATCTGCTCAAAGTGATATAGGGGCATGTGATAATTGAAGGACTGTTTGAGACTTTTGAGTCGAGCATCGAAAACTCATATCTAAATGGCTGGTTAGGTTGGTAGGAGATTTGTCCTTTCACAGAATAAAAATGTCTGTCCTGCCGAATCAAATCACCAGTAAACTATACTGCTGATGATCAAGCAAACCCCCATCAGCAGTTTATGGAATAATGGTTTAGTTTGAGTGAAAAAAGGATGTAAACAGCTGCTTAGATTGGTGTGAGGTTTGTCTCCTTTCACATAATTAAGATACGTATCTACCTTGATCAGTTCATCAAATATATTATACTAAGGCTTAAACTTTTGATGATCATGCAAATATCAATCAACCACCTTACCGACACCCACAAACACATTAGTTACTCAGCCTCCACTCAAGGGGGAAGGGACAGATTTTTCATTTTAGTCACCAGTAAGTTACAAAGAACACCCAAAAAATTAAAAAAGAGGGGGCAGCTTGATTTTCATTAAAGTTTGGGGTTCCACTCAGGACTTCCACCCATCAGCGTCACACCCAATTGGGGCCAGATTTTCTCTTGACATGGATGACAGAGTTGTGATCAATCCAATCCATTCACAGGCCCCTGAAATGTTTATGACATTGGTGCTAATATAAAACTGATGAAGACATTAGGCTCTCTTGTAACAAAAATGTGTGTGTGCATTTACACATATTTTAGGACTTAAAAGTCAGAGCTTTTATTTATTTATTTTTGGGTACCCTAACAAAGCTATAGGACCCATGAGAGAGCATGTACACATGGGAAGAGAGTCCACACATGTAGGAAGAGTTTGCCCACACATGGCATACCCACGGATTGAACCCTCGGAAGCTGGACGAGAGATGGAGTTACTAACGAACTGAGCAACCCCTGATTCTCAACTTGGTATATTTTTACTTACATTGATATTATAGCTCGGAATGACATAGAATACATACAACTTTCTTCTTCTTCTTCTTCTTTTGGTAAAAAAATATGTAGAAATTGAATAGAAAGAAACTCATGGTCAAATAAGCTCCTTCAAGGGAGTATTACAGAGGTGACGGGTGAAAAATATGAGGTGACAACGTAGATGCAACCCTTAGTTTCCTTGGACTTGAATTGCTAGCATTGTGGTTGGGTATTCATTTCCTCCCTTTCATTTGCATTAGAGGAGAGATCATTTGATTGTAGTTTTTTTAGAAAGGAAAATATTCAAGTGAGAACTAGTTCTCACATATTATGTGAGAACTTTTTTGTGGGGCCCAATTGTGGGGCCCATTTGGGGATGGGACCAAGGGGGATGGAAAGATCTATGTGAGACCATCCCATGTATCAAGTTTGACCACAAACCCATGCCCCTAACCCCTTCATCCGTGGCCCATAAGTTTAATGGCTTCATATTCAAAAAAATATCCAACCCTCGATCCAACGGTTCAGTCCATTTGGATGTGTGCCAATCTTTGGGATTAGTGACTATCAAAGAGTTTCCTATTGGTTGCTAAGTTTGGATAGGTTGCTAATTGGGCCCCACAAAAAAGTTCTCACATAATATGTGAGAACTAGTTCTCACTTGAATATTTCCCTTTTGGAAAGGATTCACATTTGATTCTTCAATTTTAGTCATTTCTTTACCCACTTGGGAGTTGAGTGACTGGCATAAGGTGTGGGTTTGCTTTACACATTATATCCTCGAATCCCACCCCGGACTTACCCAGTGCATGTGTGTGTGGGTTTTGTTCGTGCGCTCGGAGGGAATAGTCCTATCGAATTATGTACATCAGGGAAATCCTCATTATCCCAAAAAAAAAAAAAAAATCAACCATTTAAAAAAAAAAAGTCTTACAATTTCCTTTGTATTCAATTAAATGAAACTAGTGGCAGTGATAATGTAGCTTGGAACAGTATTTTCTCAATATTATCACCTCAACATTTAAAATATTATGGAAAATCATGATAATATTGAATGAAAAGGGTAAAATGGAATAAAAAGTCATGGAAGTTATTGTAACAATATTTATATCTGTTTTTATATCCATTTCTAATATTTAACTATTCAAAATAGTTTATTCTATGAAACCCCCCCAATGGTATTATGAGACAAACCTCAAATATTGAAAATACCCTATGATAATTTCTCAACAACAAAATTTGATACAAACCCCTCCTTGCCACTGCCTCCCTTGATTCACAGGCATCAAGGCCCAGGTTGGTAACAAAAGTCTACTAATAATTCAGGCTTGGATTAGGGTATCTGACCCAATTTCATCTCTACAACTGTTTCACTCTACAACTGTTTCATTGCAGACGAAAGCTGCTTAGAACATGTACCCCCTCACAGGTACATTTCATTGATATAGACAAGTCATAGGGCCATGAGTGGGCCTGGAAGGTGAAGCCACACACATTCTCTTCTGTGGCTGGGTCCCTTTCATTGTCTCAGGCCATCAGTGAAATTTACATGCTGCCTGCACCAGCTTCTGCAGCTCCTTTCTAAGTGAGGGAGTGACTGACTCCTCCATGGACTGGAACCATAAATAAAAAAGGATTCAAGGCCCACAGGATTTTTCCAGCAAAACAAACATGTGATTGTGAACCCCACCCCACATGGGACAACAACCGTTCAAGTCACGTTCACAACATCATACATTGAATGTGGAAAGTGCAGCATTTTGTCCACAGTTTCACTGCCAATGAGACCCTTGTGTTTGTGGGTTCCACTCTCCTTACATCACTGCCGGCCTTTGATACAAAAGAGGGGTTTGTGGGCATCAGTGAGGTCTTGCTCCCCACATTTTTGTATTTTAAACTACTCCAGATTTTACCTGTGTGCGTTTGTTCGGTTTTAGCGGGCGCTGCTGAATATCGGCTGCTATTAGTATAATCTTACCTTAATTAATATAGGGACATTTACCACAAAAGTCCCCTTAAATAGGGTAACCACAGTTGAGGACCCTAAACTTTTATAATGACGGTCAAAGACCTCCAGCCCAAATCATCTTTTTTTTTTTTTTTTTTTTTTTTTTTTTTATGTCAACATAACCAGTTCCCTATTTGGTCATGAGTAATATTTGTTGACATCAACAAAACATTCGTCGACATCAACATAAAATTGTGTTAACATCAACAAAAATGCACAGTTATTACAATCAGTAACCATGTGAATTTGTTGACATCGATAGAAGATTCGTAGACATCAACATAAAATTTTGTTGACGTCAACAAAAATGCCCAATTAACAGCATAAGTAACCCTGTGAATTTGTTGACGTCGACAGAAGATTCGTCGACATCAACATAAAATTGTGTTGACGTCAACAAAAACGCACAATTAGCATTAATAAAAATTGGGTTTTCTGTTGTTTAGGGTTTTGTTGACATCGAGCAATCTCTCTCTCAGTGTGATTGAGAAAAAAAGGGTAGGGTGTTGATCTCCTTCTTCTCCTTCCTCTCTTTCTTCTATTCTACTGTTGTTGATTTGGGGGTGAAGAACCTTTTTTTTTATTTTTAGGATTATGTTGACATCAACTAACCAAGAGCAAAAATGGAATGAAATATTGGATTTTGGGTTGGAGGTCTTTGGCCGTCATTATAAAAATTTAGGGTCCTCAATTGTAATTACCTTGTTTAATGGGATTTTTGAAGTAAATATTCCATTAATATAAGATTTTTTTTTTTTTACCAAAACAAAATATGAAACACCAATACTTAAAAAAAAAAAAAAATGAGTACTTTCTTTTAGGTTCTCTTTTTTCTCAATATTCAAATGATTTATACGATTGTTTTTCTATATTTATTTTCCAATTTAAATATTTTTATGTATTAATGATATTTTCCCTCATCTGAAATCTCATCTTCCGATCATTATTGTCCCAACAACGATATTTACTGCATTGACATGACCAAACCCATTATCACTTATATGGTTCTTGCATTGTCAAGAAACTAAGAAAGTCTTGGATATTTTAGAAAAATGTCAAAATAATAAATTATTTTTTAGTAATTAATACACAGAAGAAATGTTAAATGCTGACAAAAACCTTCCTACTAAGAAATATTCTAATTTCTTTCTTATTTTTCTGAGATTGTATCATGTTATCAGTTTTGTGCTCTTTTGCCATATGTTGAGAACATTTGCAGTTAGGGATGTAAATGGGTCGGTTCCGTGTGGGTCCATGGTGGATCCAGAATAGAAACCGTTAATGTATATGGAACAGGTTCGGGTCCGGGTCTAGGTAGAAAATAATATAGGAAAAAAAACCTATTTTTTAGGAGGGATTCTCAAGAATTGAGGTAATATGTTGGGTCATGGGTTCATGGATCGATACGAAGGAGAAATCAGACCTAGACCCGTTTAGGTCACAGGTAAAAAAAAAAGAACCTGGACCGAATCCGTTCACTTATCGGGGCCTAAATAACGACCCAAACCAAGTTTTGACGGGTCAGAACGTCCGAAGAACGTCCGAATAATCGGGGAATAGGAGACCCATTTACATCCCTAATTGCAATATCACTTAAAATTATCATTTTAAGAAAATCTTACTATACCGCCCCGAGATTTTCAGACGTAGCACCAGTATCTCTACCAGAGTCCCAGAGGGACAAACAATTGAAGCGGTTTTCTAAAAATTATTCTTCCATAGAAGCACTAGACCTTCCCTTGGGACTGCTGGCCCCATCTCTCTCAGGTTGCAGCAGATAGTGACCCCTTAGTTACCTAATTCACAGCTTGATTAATTTGCAGTCGAACAGTTCGTCATTGGAGATTTAGTTTGATAAAAAAAAAAAAAAAAATAGATAGAATTGGTTCATTTGATTCACTTCTCAATTCATCTGACTCGGAGTGTCGAAAAGTTCACTGAACTAATTCATCTATTATGCTTGTGCTAGATGTCCGTCACTGGTGCCCACAACTAAACTTCAAAAACTCATTCTTTACATTTAATGCCAAGAAGTTTTACTATGATCACAGTTGGGATCATACTTTTTTGGTAAAGCTAACTTTTATTGGAATTTTATTGTTTTTTTTTTTTTTTTTGATAACATGAGAACCCGCCGACCCTCCTTCGGTTGATTATTGATAAACCCACGGATATATAACCACCCACTAACCCTATATATCAGGTAAGGCCTTAAGGGATTCGAAGGCAGGACCTCCAAAATAAAACTAGACTTCCTAACCACACAAACTTTTATTGGAGTTAAATGTGAAATAGTGCGAATACAAATGGGCTCTTGACACTCCTGGATTTTCTGTGACCTTCGTAGATGGCAGCCTGCGACAAGAAACGCATTTGTTAATGTCTTAAAAATTCAATTTGATTATTTAACTTCTTCACTTGACCATATACTGCACGGCCCAAATGAAAATCCCGGATCCGCCGTTAGTGGACTGCTAAGTAAAATCACAATATCTTCATTCAAGAATGGCAACGACTCATCCCTATCAGCTTACCCTTGTCTATGATAGCACTGACTCATCCCTAAACACTCGATTTGAGGCAAGAGGACATTTTGAACCCCCACAAATACACATAGAGGCCCCCTCCCAAGAGTTGAATGCTATCCCATTGTAGACGTTTCTTTTGCTTTAGTCACTAAACCTTTGCAGGGCAAGTCACTGACCAGCCTGCTAAGATCTTCTAGTTAACATCCCTTTGCTTCATCACCCATGCACAGAGTGTCCTACCCTATGAACGAGCTGCTCATTAACACTACATTTCTCTGGACAAGAAATGTTTTCACTTTATACTTTCTGGGTAAGAGAGTGAGGACAATGACCAATATAAATGGAAATGGTTGTAGGATTTGGGACCCCATGGTTCCAACAGTCAGTATATGGATTAATTGGCAATACGTTGGACAGCCCATACATCATTCGGTTCAAGTTAACTTTGTGCTTGTCCTTAACAGTGATGTAAGCTCATTGCTTTAGGACTTAATAGAACAACTACTCACACGTGAACGCGCACGCAACACATATTCTAAGATGATATCTTTACAATATTGAATGGAAACACTGCACAAAGTACACACATAATGGATACCCAGATTTGAAATTTCTTTTCAATGATCAAACTTTTCTTAAGACAGCTGAAACAAATCAGCCAACATGCAAACGATTCCCTAAAGTAAGATCTTCAGCCTCAACTGTAGTAAGCTGAAATAGATTGTTTTTCAAGGAGGAAGGGCATGAAAGTTGTAGAAATAACAAGGGGAAAACAGCAAATGGGTGGTTCTTTACAAAGAGAGCTAACACCTTATTGAAAACCAGATGTTTAAGGATCAAGAGAATTTGCATTTAGCACCACGCTGCTGCAAATATGCCATCTCAACAACTTTGTTGGACAAAAGCACATTATAAAAGAGAAGTTGAAGAAACATGGAACAAGAAAATAGTGGTGTTCTGGAGAATTTCTTCGAGGCATTGAAAAGATTATTATAAGATTTTTAAAGAGTTTGTACTCGGCAATCAGCATAACAATCCTACCAACAGCGATGAAATTCTCACAACAAAAATATTTACAAATCTCAAGGCATAATGCAGTAAAGTCAACCCACTCAACAGAATATATTAAAAATAATATGAAAAAGAAGCTATGACAATCCATCTTCTGATCTAATAGTTTTTTCACTGTCCACACTGAGAGACCAGCAACCAAGGCTTTAAAACAGACAAATACATAGTAGTACTAGTTTCATGATAGTCACCTCGATAGTCGACACCGACGACTCACACAAATAGATCATCCAGCCTAAATAAATACAACTCCGCAAACTCCATGAGGTGCTTATTTATTATCAAAAGCAATCTAATCCTGCACAAGATAAGAGAACATTCAGAGTTGGAGAAGTCGGAGATGAAGATGAACTTAAGCAATACATTTGCTAGAAGCACCCCCATCATAATTTTAGTCAAAGATAAAACTGTAAAAGTGGTTCCCTCTATGTCAATACATACGCCAAACACACATCAATGCAGAAATCGCCACAAAATCTTCAATTCCCATTTTGCATAGGCGCTCCAAGGAAATTACAGATAGTGTATGCAAATTGGCAAGTCAGGCAGTGCGAGCCACCATCTTCACTCTATGTAGATTGTAGACTCTCAATTAATTTTGCTAAGTGAATAAAACCTATTCAACAACCATTTAGGCTGAGGACGTGCTGACACTTAGGGGTTCACTTCATGTCTTGTGTGCATATCTCTCTCTCTCTCTCTCTCTCTCTCTCTCTCTCTCTCTCACACACACACACACACACACACATTATGGGACCTACAGCTGATTGAGGTAGACTTGTGACCTGAAACACCCCTTTGCCATTTATCCATTGGAGTGACTTGTACTTTATTTGGCATTTTAACGTTTCACCATAATGCTGCTGTCATACAATCTTTTTTTTTTTTAATAAAATATTGCTAACCTTTTCAAAAAGAGGAAAAGAGTTGTACTCAGTGTCAGATTATCACAAATTTTCCCTAGTTGATGTGAAATTTTGTCTTGAACAGAGATGATATATTTCAATTAAATGATGAATCCTAATCATCAATTGTAAGTCAGCAGTCACCACACAGACATTGTGAGAAGTTCATTTAGTAACAGCAGCCTCCAAGTGCTGACGTGCATGTGCTCACCCATATCTCACTTATAGTTGCGTACTTCCACATCTAAATAATTCTCTCACATAACTCCGTCAGACATGAGCACTGGCACTGAACCATTCGATCTAACCTTTTTTCCCTTTTCTTTAAATTATAATTCAACTGGAGTAATTTTATTGGACTGTTGGACTGATCATGTGTACATGTGACTATATACATTGGAGATAATCAAACAATGTACATTGCTCCGATGGATGTTTTATGTGAGAAGGTTGACCTGAGAGAGTCAGTCAATACATTTGGTTGTTGCAAATATCTGTATACAAGAGAGAGAGAGAGAGAGAGAGAGAGAGAGAGAGAGAGAGAGAGAGATTCTCCTGTGCATACCATCAGTTGAGGCCCACCTGGAGCCCCAGAGATCATGGGAGGGGTGGAGAAGGAAAGATCCATGTGGAAGCACCCCAGATATCAAATTTCAAGTCAATCTGATAATCCTAATCCCTTCATCTATGGACCACAAGTGTAACAATTTTTAATAATAAAAAATTGGCAGTTAATCCAATCTCAATAGATCAGTCCAAACTCCATGGGATCCGTGACATATTGGTTTGTAGCAGGGGATCTTTTTTTTTTTTTTTCTTGTGGTCGTGGTGGTGGTGGTGGTGGTGTGTGTGTGTGTGTGTGTGTGTGTGGGTGGGTGGGTGGGGGTGTTCATCTGGATTGATCACTAGGTGGGCCCACATGCTGCCTCCACTCTAAGGCTGTGCGAGACAGATGCACTAGAGCAAATGAGATAAATATATGGAGATGTTATATGGTTTATTTGGATTGATCACTAGGTGGGCCCACATGCCGCCTCCACTCTAAGGCTGTGAGAGACAGATGCACTAGAGCAAATGAGATAAATATATGGAGAGTTTTCAAGAGGGAACATGTTACTTTTTCAATAAGAACATTTAATTAAATCCAAAATATCCACTTCAACTGGACGAGGACCACCAATGGATGGATCACACAGGAAGACATGATTAACTCCAATGTAACGAGTCAAGACTTTTACACACATACATATACACTATGTATACACTTGAATGGTAAATGATTTTTATAAAGATACAAAATAATAATCCAAGAACTTCACAAGGAAATCTGGAATATGCACCACATCTATGGCAGGAGGGTCAAAATCATAAAAACCTACAATTGCAAAGGAAAACACCTCCAAAAGACCAAAGATTGACATGAAACCCCTTCATTTGCTAAAGGAATGCTTTTTACAAAAAAATCCTCAAAAGTGTGCCTTTATTTGTGGGGAGCACACTAGATGCACGCCAATCACAAAGATAGGGAGGTCAAGAAAGGGGGTTGGCCAAACATCATACTAATCAGATCATCCTGACACTCTTCATGTCTTCAAAGTCCAACCATTTTGCAACTACACTTCTTATTATGCAGCAAAATCAACAGTGTATAATGTCAGATCCATACCAGGGTATGAGTGTTAATTTACGGAGATAGGTGTGTGAGAAATGGTTTGACTAACGTAAATGAGTGCCACGATATGAAATAGTTATGGGATTTTTTTTTTTTTTACCTAAATATAGGGTATCTTCTAGAGAGAATAGGTCCCTAAACAGCCACCGTCGGACTAGTAATGTGCCTGAATTGATTCCAGTCATGGAAATGGGCAGGAAAAGGTCTTGTTATATACTAGGTTGGGCCAAAAAAGGTCCCCATCCAATCATTGTAACCCTTGGTTTGTGGGTTTTAATTTTAAATTCTAACAATTTTATATCCTAGACAATGAATTTCATTTTGTGCTGAAGTCCGGTGGTGACTAATAGTCACTAGTGTCATTTTCTAAATCAAGCCAATTTGAATTAGTTCACTATTGTGAAAAAAAAAGTGATGTTCCCCACAGAAATGTTCTCACACCTCAGCAAAAGTTGTAAATGTACTTTGTCCTAATTGTTCCATAGAATGTGCACAATAACAGCATCAGTTGAATGTAAAAGTTAAAAATAAAAATATGAGAAGTTGAGTATGCATGGGATTAAAAAAAAAAGGATGCACATGTTATTAGTTTGAAATAAAGGGGATACCAAAGTTCAAACAAAGTGAACAGATTCAGCATACCTCATCATCGTCGTCTTCTTCTTCACCATCTTCTTTGTTCTTCTTGAGGCGGGTAGTCCCACCCTCCCTACTAATGGGTAACTTCATTGGGCCAAAGGGAGAATCCACATTGATATCTCCTTTGAGGGTATATCCAGTACCCCTTCCTCTAATCATATCCCATAGCGCAGAACCACAGTCCTTAGGCCTAAATGTAATTGGGATATCAACAAAACCAATTCCATTCTTATCTAGCTTAGTGGGATCACCTAGTTTTGCATTACCAATGCTCTCATCAGACAACCAAATTTCACATTCTAGTGCATTGAGGCCCAAGTCAAAATCATTCTTATTCTCCAACTTCAAGTGGAGGACTGCAACAGTTTCCTCAAAGGAGAACTTCTCAAAACGTATTTTCTCAAGATCAACGTCAGGTTTATAAGGGATGGGTATCTCGCCTGTTTTCTCCAAAGGCAGGGTAAGCCTGCCAAAAATAGGCACATCAACGATGAGATCAACCTTGATTGTGTAAGGAATTATGCTCCCAGGCTTGATATCATCATAGGAATCTTTGATATCATCATAGATCAAAGATACAGGTATCTTGACAGTTTCTGAACCATGCGCATGGATTGTCCCTGCATCTGGGATCAATCCAGAAATGAGTTTCCTCCCATCACTCTCTATCAAGTAGTTTATATCTATCAGAGGGAGAGGGACAGGATTCGGGTTTGTTACAAGCACATCAACAACAATGTCTAACTTCTTTAGATCAATATGAGGGACATGAATCCCAGCAACATCTGCAGTTGGCTTCCCAAATCCTATTGCCCCCTCAATCTTCTCTCCAATGTCATGAATAAAATCCTTAACCTTGTCAATAAATCCTCCCTTTTCCTCATCTTTGTCTTCTTCCTTATGGCCTTTCTCCTTAACTTCCTTATCAACTACTTCTGGCTTGTCAGAAGACGACATACCTAAAGTGGAACAAACTGAAATGTTAATATATGAGTAACACTAAGAGTCAAGTCCAGAGATATCAATTTCAATGCCTAGTAGATTACAGTGAAAAGGAGATGATGACATAAAGAGAATAATTTTTTTGAAAGGAACAGAAAGAGAATATTAAGACTTAATCCAACATTTTGCTAACAATTATATAAAAGTAATTAATTCATTGGCAATACAAAAAGAAAAAGACTAATCACTTACGATTTGGATCAGTTTAATCATCTTTTTTTAAACTAAAACTTGTGATTGGATGAGTCTAACTCATCATAAGACTAAATAAGATTTAAAGGGAAAAGGGGGGGTTGGACAATGAGCTGAAATGCCACAGGAATTCATCTCAAGAAAAAACCAACTGACTAATATCAAAGTTCAACTACTAACAGAAAATAAACAGCTATTCATCATAAAACTCAATGCTGAAGTTCAATGTGCACCGCAAATACCTTCCATTCAAAATCAAAAAAAAAAATCAACAAAATTATATAATACCTAGCAAAGGAGGAAATTATTACATCCTAGATTACGAGTCAGTTTCAAGAGGGGAAGAAAGATCTTCATTTTCAGAATAGAATTAAAATCAGCAGTGGAAAGTTAACTAATACCACTGGTCACTTTTTAGTCTATATTTGTAATACTCTTTTTCCTTTTTCTTTTGAATGGTTATATTTGTAATACTCTAGATGTTTTTTTCATAGCTGATATCAACATTGAAAGATCACCTGGGAGTTGGGTGACTAGCATAGGGTGTGGGTTTACTCCCCACATCGTGTGCTCAAATCCCGTCTCAGACTTCCTGATGCATGTATGCGTGTGTTTTGTGCATGCGCCCGAGGGAATAGTTCCGTTGGGTTATATACCATGAGGAAACCCTCATCATAAAAATAATAATAATAACAACCATTGAAAGACCACAACTTGCCTCAGAACTAACTGAAGCAACTAAAAGGGAATAAAACAAAACAAAAAACTAAGTTTCACTGCCCACGTAAAGATGAAATTTTAAAGCTTGATATTGATGGGAAATTCATCTATAAAAAACATGTTCGGGGAAGAAAAGAAAAGGTAGTAGGAAAGGCTTCCATAGGAGTTCCAGAAATATCTTGGACTGATCAGCTGCTGATGTTTAGTGTGACACGATTTTGTTAGATTTTTTAGTGTTGGCTAATTCATGGGTTGGACAAAACTCTGGGTCCATTGAGTTGTAATTCTTATTTTTTAAAAATGACTCTGTTCTGCTCTGAAGATATAAGTCTGGAAGGACTAATAGAAGAAAGTCTGGCAGAATTAGAAGTAAGACTGGAAGGATTAAAAGATAGAAGTCTGGAGAGAATAGAAGTATCCTGATGGAAGAAAAGGGAATCAGACAGAATTAGAAGTATGCAGAATTTCCGGATTCAAATACAGGGCCCGCTCGAGCACCCACATTCACCTGCTCAAGCGGACATGTGAACTCCCCTAGACGCCAGACAAAATGATGCCCGCTCGAGTGAGCATTAAATCTGCTCGAGCAGATGAGGCGGTAGTACCCTGCGAAAATTAGATTTTCTATTTCTAATTGTACTCAAACTGCTTGTTTTAGTCCTGATCAAGTTAAGTATCTTTCAAGCACGTCCCTAAGCCTATTTAAAGGACTCATGGGCTACCCAAAAGAGATACCTCTCTCATTATTCTGAGTTGAAAGATCTAATTGAGAGAATTCTTCTCTAGAGAGTTATTTGAAGACTTGTGATGCAGAGTTGATCTAGAGGGCAACTTCCTTCTACTTCCCTAGCAGAACATCATCTTTTTTCGTAGAAGTTTTGAGGAGTCAAGCGGGATTGAATCTGTTGTAATCAACTGTGAAGTCGTTAAGGTGTGAAGCTACACAAGTGGTAACAACAGTCCTTAGGTTGGGAATATTTGGAGAGGGATCTGTGAGTATCTTGTAATTGCGAGATTTATAGTGCTTGATTGTTGATCCAGTTCGGAACTTCGGATCCGTGGTTTTTCACGCAATTTGGGTTTTCCACGTTCTATTTGGTGTCCCTTGTGGTATGTGCTTTTATTATTTATTTCCGTTGCACATCTTATTGTTTTTGCACACAATTGGGCTGTTGAGTTGACCAATCTAGAGATCAATCCTAGAACTTCGAGATTCTATTTCCATGTTGGTGTGAATCATTAATAAAGTAAAAAAAAATTTGCAACTTACATGCATCAAAAGGTTGACAAATACGAAGGCATTGAGAACAACCATGGACTAGCAAACTAAAAAAATGGCATTTTCATCTGAAGATTGCAATTAGAAATCATCCTCGGAATTCCCTAGATAGTAGAGCTTTGTATGATGACTTGAGAATTTCTACTTTTCTTAATAGGGTTGGGTTCTCTTGTGGCAAAGTGAGACTCAATGTGATTAGATTCTCTCCCTTTTTTCCTTGGTGACCAAATGTGATTAGATGTGCATCATCGTTGATGAAATTTGGCTTAAACCAATCATAAATGCACATGTCACTACTTCAGTTGAGTTAATGGCACTGCCTATCTTGCTAAGAAAAATGTCAGGTTGTGCATCAAATTGGGGAGTCCACATCACTTTTACAATCCATTTTTCTATATTAAACTTTTAGGGCCCGTTTGTTTGCATAGATTTCATAGTAATTGAATACATAGGAATTCATGGTCAAATAAGCTCCACCAAAGTATTATTATGACAAAGGATATGAAGTGAGGGGTGAAGGTTCAAGCTAGTGACGTAGATGCAATCTCACTTTCCTAGAATTTGAATTACTAATCATATAAGAAACCAAATCCATCTATTTATTAAGAGCTAAGAACATTGAGTAAGGATTTCATGGAATCAATGAAAATAAACAAGATGTAAATCCATATTAATGCTTATACTTGCCTCTATTGAAGCTTTTTCAATCTTTCTGCACACTCTTGGCTCAAAAGGATCAAAACCCCCAAAATACCAAACCCTAATCACAATAAACACATGGAAACTATATGAATATGCATGTTTGCTCATCCAAGAGTCTTTTGACTCAATGCAACTCCAAAGTCCTAAACAAAAGGTGTTTAAAACTTACCTCTTACAAGGCTTTCGAATTTGGAAGAAATGAAGGAGGGTGGAGATGGTTTCCAGCCGACAATGAAGAGGAGATGAAGGTGTAGTTGAGTCCACTCTCTAGCTTTCCAAGGCCCCAAGTTTTCACTCTTATAGTGATTGAAGGAGATGGGAGGAAAAGGGATGGAGAAGAAGGAGAGTAGAGAGAAAGAGGATGAAAAGGAATGGAAGGGAAAGGATAAGGTCTTATATATATAGGGATATAATTGACATTTTTTTGCAGGAAAGCCCACTACATTTGTTTATTCTCATTTTGAGTCAAATGGGGTTTCATTTATTCAATGGTTGACCAAATGAAGAAGAGTTTAATACGAAAATTGATGTACTTGTTAGAATACACGCGATGACGCCAATGATGCAAAACGCGAAAGTCGATAATTACGAAAAAGCCCTTGACCGTACTTAACCAAGTCATCTCTGATACAACTAACCTATTCAGAGTTTAGAACTCAACTAACTCAGTCTATAAAGACTAATAAACTCTAATTACTATAATTAGCAATTAAACACAATTAATTTGGCTAAAACACAATTAATTAGTACTAATCAAGATTAAATCGGATCGGGGTGTAACATTCTCCCCCTCTTGGACTCATTCAGTCCTCCGAATGATCATACCCCCCACCCCCTCTCCCCCGGATTCATTTTCAATTATGAGAGGAAATAATTTGATGGTCATTATTCCAAATCCTATGTATTCAATAACATGAAACAAACAAGCCCTTAGCTATAAATTCAACAGCTTAAAGCAGAAAAAAGGATGCTCGACAAAGCCTTTTACTTGGGTAGCATGCAAATGCCCTATCACGTAGGTAGCTTGTCAATGCTCAATAGTTCTAAATTCTGACTCAGTCCCCATTTCATTTTGACCATGGAATGGAATTTTCTGACATTCCAGACATTCTAGTGTTCCATTTAGGAAAAGAGGAAATATAAAAGCCCCCATAAAAAATTTTAGAATTCAAAAATGACAGTAAAAATTCATATTTACTTAAGTCAACATAGATAACACCATTCAAATGGCCAGTTTCCTACTCAAAGTTGGGAGCTCATTTTCCTTTCCCAGTCATGGTTTGGGGGGCTAAGTGCTTTTTTTTTTTTGGACAAGTGAGAAAAAGAGGTGCTTTGAGGGAAAATAACTCGTCTCATTGCCTTTGAGCTTCAAATGATCCTTACACCAAGACTTCAGTGCTTGTAGTGGAGGCACATGAGGAAATAAATTGTTCGTACCAGAACAGACCCAAATCTATTCTAGCAAAACAGGTCTGTCCACCTGTTCAGAATGGAACAGACCAGAATCATCAGCATAAAGTCTTAAGGGGGGTTGTTTCATTCCAGTCACCTTCCCAAAATGGAATGTTTCAAGAATTCCAACTGGAACATAATGGAATTGACTACTATGTACTTGTCACCATGTTATTGTTGTACAGTACAGTCCATCAAGTGTGATGTTGTTTGCAGTTCAAGGGAAGTCCAAGAATATTTTACTTTTATATTTAAAATAAAAAAAAAAAGTTGTAAATTTCAGCAATACAAAGCCTCGCATGCACACAAGGTGACCCCTCATGGAAGCATACTTTTCCCCATTCACACAATATTTTTGCGTGATGCGTGTCGTGCGTAATGACACACCCAATTAATACCAGTGCATAATGAGCACTACTACTGGCTCAAATTACCTATAAACCTTTCCTCCCTCCTCCTCCTCTTCTTCTTATGCATTTAAACCCCCCTCCCTCCCAACCCTTTTCTCTTTTTCTCTCTCTTCTTCCTCCTCTAAAGCCAGACGATTCAATCCCTGTTTCAACTTTACAAGTTAACTGATTTGGGAAAAAGGTATACAAGGAACTATTCGCTTTTGAAGGCAAAAGGCGAAAGTAGTAAATTTTAAATAACAAAAAGCAGAGACTCCCAATGCCATGATATATGGGAACCTTCAACACATCCAATATCAGCAGTCAAGCAAAGAAAAAAAAGAGGAAGGAAATTATTTAGAAATCAACGTTCAAGTTCCAAATTAACAAAGCCAAGGTCCATATAAGTTGGCAAGTCATGATTCAAGCACAAGCTTGATATAAAGGTTAAAATACTAAAATTTTAGAAGTAACTATGAAATCTCATAATCAGTGAGGATTTCAGTCTGCTTCTTGAATCTGCTTATTATAATGGCATGCAAGGACATTGCGGGCAACTCAAGCAGTTGCTCATTCTGCAGTTTTAATCTTTTTTTTTTCTAGTTCTAAGTACTATGCTCTGGCTCTCTGATAAAAGATAATGCTCATAATAACAAACAAGAAACAAATCCAGATTCCAACATTCAGATCATCAGCTCAGAAATAATGAATATCACTGGAACCATAAATTTCTATGAATTGAGGCAATGGAATCTAGATCCAGGTACTTCCTTAGCGCTACCAGATCTCCTTCCGAATCCAGATTCGAATCTAAAAAATTAAAATAAAAAGCACAACAGAACCAGAGCAGTAACAACAGAAAAAAAACTGTAAATCAGACCTCTCAAAAAAATATATATTAGAATCCCTATACCGGTCCAAGTATCATGATTTCAAACGCTCATCAAACCAAAAAAAATCAACAATTAGAAAGAACAAACAACTAATCAAGTTTCAGTTTCAAGATTTAGATCATCACAATAGAATCATAAATATCGCCAAAACTATGAATCTCTGCTTCAAGGCATCAAAGATCCAAATCAAGATACTTCCTTACAATGACGAGATCTGATTCCAAAACGAAAAAAATAATAATAATCACAAATCATACTTTACAGAAAAACTAACAGATCTGTGAATCCTATCGTGTGTGGATCTAGGCTATAGTCACTAAAATCTGATAGATCTACTTATCTAATCTAAATCTAAAGCTAAATGAATGTAGAAAAGAAGATCTGATTTTCAGACTTGAAATCGAGCTGATTAATCAAAATACTACCAATCATCTTTAGCGTTTAAGATCTCGAAATCGAGATCCATGCAAAATCCAAACAGATCTCTGCATCTGGAAACATGAGGAGAGACTCTAGAGAGCGATCAGATTGTGAGAAAATGAGAAAGAGAATCATTACCTGAAGAAGAAGGCGAATGGAGATGGATGTAGAGAAGAAGATGAGATTTCGAGATGAAATGGAGAAGCAGAAAAGCAAGAGAGAGAAGAAGTGAAGACTATGCCGACAGTCACCGCGAAGAGGGGCCCTTTGCCGTTTGGTACAAGTAGCCAAGAAGACAGTAATTTATAGCAAAGTTCCAAAGCTGGACGGTGGTGCACATGTGGTCTGTTTATTGGCCCGTGCGTAGATATAGGACGCGTATGGGCAGCGGGAAAGGCACGGTATGGATTTTTTTCATTTTGTTTTTGGTTAACACCCTCATTTGTGGGCCCACCAGCGCTCGAGCACAGGGATGTAAATGGGTCTCCGATTCTTCGAAGGATGCGACTTTTTAAAAATTGAGTTTGGGTCCTTATTTCAGCCCAAATAAGTAAATGGGTTCGTGTCCGGTTCCACCTTGGTTCTAACCCGTGGGCCCGAGACCAGACATATTAAATTATTTTTTGAAAATCTCTCGTAAAAATCATGCTTTTTTAATATCATTCTCTACCTATATCCGGACCTGAATCCAGACCCATCCTATATATGCTTCTGGTTCCGGTTCCAGAGCCAAGAAACCGTTCCGGGTCTAGATCCGTTTTCACCTTCTCCTTAACGGTTCTGGTTTCGAATCCACCATGGACCCGAACCGGAACCAATCCGTTTACAACCCTAAGCACACGGGATGTCTTTGGGCCTAGTTTGGGCCTTAGAATTTTTTTTTTTTTTTTTTTTTTTTTTTTTGGCTTGGGTTAGGTATGGACCGAATTTGGGTGGGGCTTGGAGTAAGTGATAGAAAGTCGAAAGCTAAGTTGGGCCTGCTCGGAACAAATAGTGAAGCCTATGGCGTGGCTCGATTCACTAAATGGTTGGATTGAAACCTAGTGTTTTTTGAGCGAGGTGGGCTTGGGCAAGATGAGAGCATGTATTCTTAAATTTGATTTGAGCCTGGAAATTCATTGGCTCCATCGGCCTTCCCACCCCCATCAACACATGTATATTTTTAAATTTGGTTTGAGCCTGGATATTCTTCGGTTCCTTCGGCCTTCCCACCTCATGAACAAGCCTATTGACGCATGATGGTCGAAGGTGGTTATACTCCATGGATTTCACATGGGATTCAAAGCTTGAAGGAAATGCATCACTTTTCCAATTTTTTGTGAAGGCTAAGTTTTTTGTAATTTCTCGGTAATATAACTTCTGCAGGGCGGGGGGGGGGGTCTAAGTTTTTCGTGATTCATAGGAAATAACTTTCTACTAGCACAAAAAACCCGTGCTAATCACGGACATGCATGAAGAAATATGATTTTATGCATGTTAGAAAATGGTGAAGATTGGAGTCCATAAATAGGAGAAGCATATTAGTGAAAAGTAGATGGAGAGTGTGTTAACCGTTGTAAAAACTGAAAAATATATTTTGGTCAAAACTAAGAAGTAAAGTCAAAATCAGATCTAAAACTTCCGGCTTAATATACTATAATGGGTGGTGTTCGAAAATTTTTCCCCATGGAACCAGTTTTCCATAGCGTGTACGTTATGTTTTGGTGTGACATGCTATTTTTAGGAAAAAATTTGCTTTTACAATATCACATAGAATCTTCTCATTGAGAAAGACAGGCGCTGTACATTATGTTTTGGTGTAACCTGCTTTTTTTAGGAAAAATGTTGCTTTTACAATATCACATAGAATCTTCTCATTGAGAAAGACAGGCGCTGTACATTATGTTTTGGTGTAACCTGCTTTTTTTAGGAAAAATGTTGCTTTTACAATATCACATAAAATCTTCTCATACAAAGGTGAGAAAGACCTTTTCTTTTGTGTGGAAAAGTGAAGGTTCACGCAACTATTTTTTTTCTCAAATATATTACACAAATTGTTAGATGCCTTGTTTGATATCTCAATGCTTATTCCAACAGAGCCATCCAAAATTTAACCAAAAAAAAAAAAAAATTTAACAGAGCCATCCAAAATAGAGTCATCAAATAAAGCTCTTATTCTTCACAAGCCCATAAATGGGGGCCCATAAATGGGGCCTTTTATTTTAAGAGGAATTGCCTCTACTAAAGTGGGTAGAGGGTAGAATTGTGAGCCAAACGCTCTTATTTTTCTAAACTACTACTCACTTTAGACATTTAAACAAATAGAAGTTGAAAATAGAGATGTGAAATATGGGCTTAAGAATTGCCTCTACTAAAGTGGGTAGAGGGTAGAATTGTGAGCCAAATGCTCTTATTTTTCCAAAATACTACTCACGTTAGACATTTAAACAAATAGAGATGTGAAATATGGGCTTAAGAAAGAGATCTTCAAATCCATGGTGGTGAAAAATCTTTAAATCTATGGATTTCTCAACTGTTACTAAACGTGCCCAAATAATTTTATTATATATTTAAGATTTTAATAAAATGGTAAATATAGGCTGGATAAGTGTATTACTAAATATTTATGTAGGTGAGAGTTTCACATCAATATAGGTGCATATTTGTGTATATAGCCTAGAAAAATTAGTATCAGTGTATAAATCTGCAAAATTGAGGATTTTCAAATCCTAATTGTACGGGGGATGGGATTGACTTGAAAATCCTCACAAATGAAGAAATCTGCTGGCTCAAATCCTCAATGATTTATAATTACCAAATGAAGATTTTTTTTTCAAACCTAAGTAAGAATCGGTGAGAAATTGAAGAGGATTTGGTTGCAAAAGATGATCTTAAAAAAGATATTAAAACCAAAGGATATAAGTATCATGCCACCTTAAAGATATTAAAGCCAAATAATATTCTTTCTCTTTGAAACTGAGTTTTGGCTGGGAAAAGAAATCAATTATGTGACGGTATAGGCAACATCAATTATGTGAAGATGATATATGTACTCTATCATCAAAATCATCATCATCAAAACCTTTCAGGATATAAGTGGTAGCTGGTGGAACGGTAGGTGGATGTTGCTGAACATCAACGGCATCACTATCATCTATACCCTGCTGGTCATTCTGAGTTTGATCATGAATCTTATCATGAACATCATACTGAGTACCGTCATCAATCTGATCATGCAACTGTCTCTGCAACTCGATGGATGGGACCGAGTCAATCTCAATCTGTATATCAGAATCTTGGGAAATTGTCTTCTCTACCTTCTCGATATCCATTATGGTCTGATTCTCAACAAATACTACATCTCAACTTCTCACAATTTTCTTCTCAATTAGATGATAAAGCCTGTAGCCGAACTCATCAGAACCATAGCCAAGAAAGATGCATTCTCCTGTCTTGGCATCCAACTTGGACCTCTCATCCCTTGGAACATGAACAAAAGCTTTGCAACCAAATACTCTCAAATGGTCATAGGAGGTATCCTTGCCAAACCAGACTCTGTCGGGCACATCACCCTCCAAAGCAACAATGGGAGATAAATTAATAACATGTGCCACTGTATTCAAAGCCTCACCCCAAAAAGATTTTAGTAATTTGGCATATGAAATCAGGCACCTTACTCTCTTAACTAATGTTTTGTTCTTTCTTTTTGCCACACCATTCAACTAAGGTGTTTCAGGAGTTTTCTTCTTTTTTTTTTTTATGTCGAATACCCTGTTGTCTGCAGTACTCATCAAATGGTTTGATGTACTCACCACCGTTATCTAATCGGATGCATTTCAACTTCTTTCATGTCTGTCTCTCTACTGAAGCTTGAAACTGCTTGAATACATCTAACACTTGGTCCTTCGTCTTCAAGGCATAAACCCAAAGTTTTCTTGAATGGTCATCAATGAAGGTCACAAAATAAGCTGCACCACCAAATGTTAGAGGTTTTATTGGACCGCAAACATCTGAATGTATCAATTCCAATAAATCTGATTTTTTAGAAGGAGGGCGACTTTTGAATGAAACTCTTCTCTGTTTTCCTGCCAAACAATGCACACGCTTCTCAAGCTTTGCACTATTCACTCCGGAGAGTAAATTCTTCTCAGCTAATAAGCCCATACCTTTCTCACTCATGTGACTAAGTCACTTGTGCCATAACTCAGCTGCATTCTCATCTTCCACAGCATTACAAATACCCTTGAAAATCTTAGCATGCATCAAATACAAAAAAGATTCCTTCTTTCCTCTAGCCATAACTAATGAGCCTTTGGTGAGTTTCCACTGTCCATTATCAAAGGTATTGCAAAACCCTTCATCATCAAGCTTCTCAGTCGAAATCAAATTCAGACGAATATCCGGTACATGTCTGACATCTCTGAGAACAAGCCTTGTTCCATTACTGACCTCCAAGCACATATCTCCTACATCTACAACTTCGGCCAAGCCATCATTGCCCATCTTCAAAGTGCCAAAGTTTTCCGGCGTGTAGGAAGTAAAGAACTCCTTTGAGGTGATATGAAGCGAAGCTCCACTATCAATAACCCAACTTGTCTCATGACAAGAAAAATTCACATTATTGTCATAACAAACAATGACAAGTTCTTCAGTGACAACGGCAACCCGATCATCTCGATTATGATCCTTTTTTTCATTGTTATCACTACCATTTTTCTTCTCTCTTTTCAGCTTGAAGCAATTTTTCTTAATATGACCCATCTTGTCACAATGGTGGCACTCAACATTCTTTTGCCATGACCTTGACTTGCTTCGGTTCTTGTTTTTACCTTTTGGACCTTTACTCTGACTTCTCCCCCTACTCTCGGTAATTAAAGCTTCAAAATGGGATGTAGAACCTTGAGATTTTCTTCTCATCTCCTCATTCAAAACATTAGTCTTAGCAAATTCCATGGTGACAATACCATCAGGAGCAGAGTTACTTAATGACATACGAAATGTCTCCCAAAAATCCGGTAGAGTACCAAGCAACCAAAGTCCTTGTAACTCATCTTCAAATTTAACATTCATGGCTGAAAGTTGATCTATCACTCCCTGAAACTCATTCAAATGATCGGACATAGATTGACCATCTTTATATTTCAAGCTCATAAATTGTTTTATCAAATACATTTTGTTGTTGTCGGTTTTCCTTGCATACAACGACTCAAGCTTATTCCATAGAGTCCTGGCATGTGATTCTTTACTAATGTGATTCAAAACATTATCATCCACAAATTGTCGAATGAATCCACACATTATCAAGAGCCCAATCGGCATCGGTCATGTTGGTGGGTTTGTCATCACCGAACACCGGTAGATGCCAACGCTTCACATTCAGAAGGTCTTCCATCTTACCCTTCCAAACATTATAATTCCTTCCATTTAAACTAACCAATCTGTTCAAACTTTGTTCCATTGTTCACACAAGAATTTTATCAGACACCTTGAATGTGAACCTTGCTCTCTGATACCACTATGTTGGGAAATGCTTGAAAATAACAAATACCTTCTCCCCCTTGAGTGAACCTGTGAGGAACAATCGAACACAAGCAATGGAAGAATATGCAAACCATAAATAAAGTATCACCAATCAACCACAATCAACCCAAGACAATTTTTACATGAAAACTCCCTCAAGGAGAAGGATAAAAACCACGAGACCTTCTCGGAGTCCACCCAAATCTTTACTATAATGTTTAGGTACAAAACCTAACACCAACAAGGTACAAAAGCTCCCCAACTCTAACAACAATGGAATCCATGAAATATAAGTGAAGATAAAGCAAATGACAAAAGCACACAAGAGAGAAATGGTGAAGATCTCACCAAAAAAACGTCCTTTGAAACGGACACAGAAACCTGATGTAGAGAGCTTCAAATCATAAATCAACCGTTCAGAATATAGATCAATGAGTCACAAACCTGCTGACAAAAAAAATCGGACCGTTGATCGACCTCTGATCGTTCGTCTGAAAACTGCTGCACGGAACCTCTTTTCCAGCAAATTTCTGCACACTTTCTCTCTATATTGGGTGTCTTACTTTCTACCAAAAAAAGGGCTTCAAATGAAGATGTGCTAAGATCTAGAAAGACCATATTGCCCCTCCAATAACACATAAACTCCAAAATAAGCCCTTATTGGGCTGGACCTAGGCCCAACATTATGGTCAAGTGAAACTCAGAGAAAGGTTTGGATTATGGTGGAATGGCACAAAATCACCAAATCCATTTAAGAGGAAGGACTTGGGACATAGGTCCTGGTCCATTTGAATTCGACAGTTTTGACAAATATGTTATGGAGGTTCCTGACCACTCCAAATGCCTTTTGGTCCGGCTACTTCCAACATAAGTACTTACAAAGAAATCACATGGAGTTTATGTGGATGGTAACTCCCGCTCCCATAGCCCCTACCAGGGATCGATCCCTGGCAAGGTCGTTTACCCTTCTCCTGGCCACTGAGCCAACTCAAGAAGAAAAAAAGCATAACTACTTACAAAAGGGTTTAGGAATACCAACCAAAATCCATAGACTCTGCCTTTTGGAAGGCCTTGCTCAAACACAAAGATAGCCTCTAAGGATAAATGGATTCCAGGGATAAATACACTTCAGAACATTCCCACCAAAATCCCATTGCACTCTATGATTCATCCTTTATAAAAAGGTCACTGACCTAATATTCAACTTAGATCACCCATATTGAAATAGGATTATGTTATTTCAAATTTGGGAGAATGACATCATTCTCAAATTATTGGTATCCATTTGGGAGGGCCTGATATGAGATGGGGAATAGACCCAGCAGAGAAATGCCTCATCAAACCTTTGTATAAAGCCATCTATGGTCAGTCCATCTGTCCTCAACATAGTTGGGACAAGATTTTGATGATGATGATGGTGATGATCGAGGATATATATCATCTTCACAGTATAGGCAAGAAGTTATCCGCAAGACTCCCAACCAAAGTTATCGTTTTGAAGGAGGACCATCCATTGGTCTGAACCTGTTCCATTCTCCATACAAGGGTCTGGTCATAAGAAGTGTCTTTGGTGCTTCGGGATTAGTGTTTTGTTATTATGGAGACCCTTGTTTGGTAAGGTAGTATTGTCTTTATGTTGGTTTGGTATGTTGTTTTGTCTGTTTTGTGCTTGCTGTAATCATTATCCTCTTTCAAGCAAAAAAAAAAAAAAAAAAAACAAAGAAAATTAGATTCACATTTTTCCTCTAAATGAATTCTAATAGCATATTTTTTTAATTTTATTTATTTATTTATTATTTTTGTGGGGAATGGGGGGAGGGGCGAAGGGAGGCGGAGGGAGTGGGGGCCTATCTAATTTTTTTAGAATATAAGAATTATAAGAAAAACAATCTAAAAACCAAAACAATACATAAAGAAACTCTATTGGCCAAACATTAGAATTTGCAATATTAATACATATAAGTATGTAACCTTTTTTTTTTTTGAAAAAGATAAGAGCGTGACTTGATTATTGATATATTAATAGGGTGAAGCTAGCTATTACGAAATCTACTTTGTTGATTATGATTCTTCTTAAAAAGGAAAAAAGATCCAAAATAGTCTCTAAGCTCTTGATTTATACAATGCTTTCGTGGTGCTTTAACCACATTCTTATTATCATTAATGGCATTAAGAAATCAAGCAAAAATAATCAACACTTAACCTGTTTCAATTGCATCCATCTTTCCTAAATCATCTATTTTTATCTGAGCTTCTACATCTCTACTCATCAAATTCTCTACATCTTCCAATCCATATTGAAGCTTCATTTTCATCTTTCTAGTGACAATGGCACCCAAAAGGCGGCCTCAGAACAAGTAGGCTATCCTTATATTTACCAATATCTTCTTTGTATATCTTCATCTTCTACTTGCTCTTCTTATTCTTCTTCTTTTCTTCACTTCTTTTGTTGCGATTGATGAAGAATAGCATGTAGTTCATTTTTTAGTTGCATTTTGGGTAGATAGATGAGAGATACAGGTCAATCACCATCAATTGGGGGGGGTGGGGTGGGTGTTTAGATGTTGAAAAAAAATTCACATAAATTGACCCAATAGTTGGGACAAGCCTTTGATGATGATGACCACACAACAAACAAGATAACAAGGGTTATTGTTGATTGAAACAATGAATGAAGGTGGGTCACACCCTATAATGCCTATTTTATTACAATACAAGATTTGGACTTGAAACATAAATGTTGGATTTATGAAAATAAAAACACTACTTTGAAGCAAACTTTCTGATGAGAATTGGGGCTAAATATGGTTGATTCAAGGTGGAAAATGGACCATCATAGGTTGCATGGTGCTAATTAATTGGATACACTTGATGGAGAATGGATGGTTAGATTGGGTGTATTTGGGATTTAACTCATACAAAATGAAAATAAACAACATCTTTAAGCTTCACTTTGAAAATTCTAGGAAGAAGATGGGCATTTGAGTCAATTTTTCACATTCACTTACACATTTTTACAGCCTTGAAAAGTACTACTAGAATTAGGTGGAGAAAGATTGGACTAGGAGAGAATTGCAAGTATCAAATCACAGGATCAACCTTGATGCATGAAAATATGAGATTAATGGCTATTTATTTGGAGGGACTTTTGATGGAAACTCTGGGCTTGTTTCTTTACTGGAATTCTAGTGGTTGGGGTTTTTTGACCTTGCATTTTCAAATCCATGTTTCTTTACAAGAATTTATGAATTCCAGCACATGATAAGTCTCAATTGGCCTTTAGGAATTCTTGGAATTCCATCTTCTTTGCATTTTGGTGGAATTCCAAAATGCTCATGCCCTTAAGAGGATTTTGGAATTCCACCTTGTCTGGGAATTCAAGAATTCCTGGAATTCTAGTAAATGAACAGGTCCCCATGTGTTAGTAGGTTTTTGATAGTTTGTGAGGCATTTGGAATTCCTTGTCTACTCAATAGGATTTTGAAAACTGAGCCTCCTGGGACGTCATTTTGGCTTTGGGAATTCTCCAAAGTCTAACTTCTTGAATGCTAGGTCGTACTTGAGTATTTTGAAAACTTGCTAAGATAAAAGACCACATTTGGAGATTTTGTGATTTTCTCAAACATAAATTCAAAAATCTTGCAAACAAACAAGCCCAAGGCATGATGGAAATCACTCTATATGAATTAAAGTGTTAACTATTTGTTGACCAGACAACCAGACTCATATTTTTAAGCACTACAAAAAGTTTAATGGTTTTGTAACAACACATTTGGTAACTAGTGAAGAGTCAGTGAGAAATTTGCAGATTTGATAATTCCTCCTTGTCGTAGATCTGATGTATTTTTCATTGAGAATCTGCATAGATGAAGACTTCACATTGATATTAGAATGTATCAAGAAGAAAAATTGATCATATGAGTAAATTCACAAATTCAAGGATTTTCAAATCATACAGGGGGAGGTCCGATTTGAAAATCCTCAAAATTAAGTGTTTTTAATGCCTCAAATCCTCAAGAATTTACGGGGTCTTTTGTCTTTTATGCATGAGATAGGAAAAATGTCATTCTCATATGTAAATGCTACATATGTAAATGTTATATATGTAACTGTTACACATGATGTTCATTTTACCATGTCTGATAATAAACGTCATTTTCTTCATACCTTTTATACACATCTGATTCAATTTATAACATTTGTTTTGACTACATGCGCAAATTTATAATATTTAACTTTTATATTTATATTGAAATTCGAATATTGATATTTGACCAATATCATATTAAACAAACATAATAATGTATAAAATAGGGAACAATAAAGAGAAAGCATGACAAACACATTCATTATTTAAAAATGTTAAAATGGAGAAAAATAGTGAGAAAAAGATGAGATATGGAAACAAATGGATATTTATAGAGAGAATGAAGGATTAGTGATGAGAAAAAGAAAAAAAAAGAAAGAGAGAGACTAATTGAGAAAGGGATATTGAGAGAGAGAGAGAGAGAGAGTTTCGATGGCATACATGGCCGGCTGGTTCAAATAGTGAAGCAGAGAGGAAGAGCAATGGAGTTTTTGACTTACGTCTTTGGAAGTATGGAATAAAAACATATATGAGATTTTTAAGACAAAAGTGGATGGGGGTTTTTCAATCCTGTGCACCCATTTTGACGAAATACACGGTTTGCCCCAACAGGAGTGGTTCCTTTTAGCAACAAAACTACACGTGATTCGTTTTACCAAGATAAGGGGTGCGAAAATCTTTATATGAAAATGAGGTTATTTACAAAGCATTTTCACAGCAGATTTACGCATCACATACATAAACTAGTTAAAACAAATATGATGATGCATAAATGTTACACTTATGATACATTTACGCATGTAAACAAACGACCCACAATTATCAAACATGCCTTTTCCAAATCCTCAAAGTCAAACTGATAAGAAATCTCCACAGATTTGGTTGCCAAACATAACCCAAATCCTTTAAGTTTTAATAATCAAATAAGAAAAAAATGATTTTATGGGAAAAAACCCTAAGATGTCTTCTATACGAAAAAAGGCCTCATAGTTTCTACTGCACAAAAAAAGGCTCTCCAGCTTAACATCTTTTTTTTTTTTTTTTTTTACCTTTTATCATGAACGACGATATCGTTGCTCGTTTCATTTGAGCAAACGATATCGTCACTCGTGTCTTCTTTTTCCTTTTCTCTCTTCCTCTTCTCCATCTCCCTCACTCCATTTCTCGCCCAACCTACCATTATATTTATAAAGATGAATGGAGGGGGGAGATGGAGAAAGAGGATGGAGAAGAGGAAGAAAGAAGACAATCGTGGTTTAGTTTAGTATACCATGACACATTTCACCGTAAATTAGAAGACAATCGTTACTGCCATGCGCCACAAATGCCTAAAAAGGATCCTTTCCGGAAAGGATTCGATGCTTCCCAATCAATCAGGCCTTTTCAGCATCGTTACGATTTGATAACAAGTGAAATCCTGAGCCGAAATAATAAGATAGGTGGCCTCACGGAATTGGAGAAGATGATTAATGAAGCATGAGGATAAGTGGGGAATTTAAATTTTCAGAATAATATCCAAACTGCTGTTGTTGTGGGGAATTATGAGTCATGCCCTTCTTTGGTGTCATTGAGAGGTCTGGTTTCACAATTACAAGTTGAGTTGCAAGGATTGAAGGCCGTAGATGGTGATGACATGACCCATCAATGAATCTGCATTTGAATTCTCCAATAGAGTGATATTCGGAGAGATCGAGAAAAATGAATGAAAAGAGAAAGAAGAAGACACGACGGCGATATCGTCCCCACACGATTGAAACGAGCGACCATATTGTCCTTAAAAGTCAAACCTTTCCCACTCTGAAAATAAAAAATAGGGGTTTTAACGGGAAAAACCCTCCTACATGGGCATTTCATTGATTTGGACCCAATAAAAATGGGCAAACAGAAAGGGGCCTAACTTTAGGTTTCTCTTTTTATTTTTGTCTTTTAGTGCTATAGTCGATATCGGCGTTCGAAAGAAAGAAAGAAAGAAAGGACGAGGTGTGCACCGCGTGTGGAGTGCAGTGGGTGGCAAAGGGCAGTGCAGGGAGAAAGGAGAAGGAGAGGGGGAGGGGGAGGAAGAAAGAAAGGAAAAAGGAGGAAAGCCATCTTGGTGGGGTATGCAAGTGTTGTGCGGTGGCCCATCAAGGCTCATCTCCTTCATCTCATCTTCACCATCCCAGGACGCAGACCTCTCCCTCCTTTTCCTTTGTCCTCTTCGGCCAGCCAACCCATCGCTCCTTCATCCTTTCCATCTCCCTACCAGCAACCTCCATCTCACCCTATCTGTAGCCCTCAGGCATCTCCCTTATCTCCACGCGGCCCATCATCATCTCTTCTTCATAGCTTCATTTTCACTGCAAAAAAACAGAAACCCATTGAGTAGAAGGGAGAACCCCAGATGGGGAATTCGATTCCTTCGTTGTCGTCTCTTCTGTAGTTGATGATAAGGCATTGGTGGAGGCGATGGGGGTTGTTGGATTGAGAACCCAAGAAAGGGTGGGTCTGGGAGAATGGGTTGAAAGGGGAAATGGGGTTTTGGGAAAGAAGAGATTGGAATTGGAGAAATGGGTTTTGAGTGTGGAAGAAAGAGGAAGGTGGGAATGGGTTTTGCATTTGAAAGTGAGGGTCTCCACCGTGGCAGCCCTCTGCATCTTAATCTCCCTCACACTCATCACCATCTCATGGGTGATTCCTGTTTTTTTTTTTTTATATTTCAGCTAAATAGTTGATATCGACTATGACTATGTTTTTATGTTTCAGGTAAATAGTCGATATCGACTATGACTGTGTTTTTTATGTTTCAGGTAAATAATCGATATTGACTATAGTACTAAAAAATAAAAAAAAAAAAGAAATATACATTTAGAGCCTATTTTGTCTGTCCATTTTTATTGGGGCCAAATTAAAACAATGCCAATGCAGGAGGGTTTTTCGTTAAAACCCCTAAAAAATAGAAACGAAGAGAGATAAAGGGTTCTTGCGTCATAAAACACACACGCCATACACACTTCACCTAGACCAATCCCTCTTCCCTTCCGTTTTTCCTCTTCGATCATATCATACCCAAAAAGAAGAAGAGGAAAGAGAAAAAGGAAGAGGAGAGGGGGGGTTTCTATTCGTGTTTTTTACACCCTTGTTAGGGCTCTCATTCTTCTCATCTCAGAGAATGCTCGAAAACCCCTCAGACTCCACCAACGACAAGCGATATGCCCCTCCTTCTCAAAGGCAATCTCTCTATCCCTTTCTCTCTAGGTTTGACTTTCAGATCTATACTTAACTTAGGGTTTCAGAATTGGAGGAATTTCATGGAGGGAGATCTAATGCAATGTGTGAAATATAGTGTCACCCAAACCTAATATTCCATGAAAAATTTTGTCGCTTCTTCATCATTTAAGCAACGTTGATGTTCTTGTTGATGTCATGAAATTTTTTTTTTTTTTAATGCTAAGCATTCTATTACACTGATCTCTTTTATATTTGCAATGGGTTTTGACTTTAGTTGTTTAAACCTATGATCAGAAGAGTAACCTCCATGCGAAAAAAGTTTATTTATGTTGTGAGCTGTGGTCAAATTGAGTACTAGTCTTAATAACATCTCCTGGATCAACAGAAACGGATCTTAAAGACAAAATCTTTCATTAATTGTATTGGTGCCACACTGTTCTTCTTTGATTGCTACCAGGCCTCACATTTGCAACCATAACACGAAGCTCACAATTGATTCAAATTGAGCAACCCAAACATAAAGCAAGTCGCGCTTTCAATAAGTTATGAGTGTTGCCTGAACACCCACCAACACGTCCTCTGGCTAGCGTATTAGTATCCCCAACTCTCGTGGCTTGCGATGAAGTGGTTCCTGTCAGGGTATCAAATGAGATTGCTGGCTCAGCATTGGTTGCTTCAATAGTCGATTCCGCCTTCAATTTTCTAGAAAATAGAAATAAATAAAAATGAAATTCGGATCGTTCTAGGGAGCCGAAACCGCCAATTTTATTACGTTTTAATTCTGAAAATATGCGCTACATGCCTTTCCAGTATCATTTTCATCATTTATATAGTTTTCTACTATATAAAGGGTAAGAATGAGAATGAGGTGGATGAAGATGGAGAATTAGATAAAATGAGGTAGAGTATAAGGATGCAAGATAAGGGATCGAGATGTGATGATGATGCAAAATAAGGATTGTTACATTGGGCAAGAAAAGGGCCATTGATTGGACACGTTGGGCCATCCAATTCATACAATTTGGGGTGGGGTCCGTGATCACATATGATGAATGGTCTGTACCATAGACAGTTTGTTAGGTATCAAATTGAGTGCATGAGCATTGTTCTCTGTTGTTTGGTTATGTTTGTGATGAATGGTTGCTTCCCTAATGACATCCTCATTGTTTCTCTTTCTGTTCATGTTTGCATGCATGCATGGTTGTACATATGTGATGCAGAAAGTGGTTTTGCATTACTTTGATTTTCTTGTGTAATACCCATTTGTGACACGCTTATATTATTTGAAGCATGTTATTGTTATTTGATGACTGTTTCTGTATTTTTCTGTTGGTCTTAATTATTTATTTATTTTTGTTTATGTTAATGTTGCAGAAATCGTGTTCTCAATAGGCGCAAATCTGGAGGAGGTAAGTAAGATATTTCTTTCATTTTATGATTTCAGTTTATTCAACCAAAGGAAAAATTCGCCATGATTTTATTTAATTATTTAATCATAGAATATCTTGTGGAAGTTTAAAGTCTAATCAGTGCAATGTTATATTTGAAGTTACAAGTTACAACATATATATATATATATATATATGTATATATTTTAAATGTGCACATTGATTTGAACCTCATACTTTTTTCTTATATTTTATTTTATAGATGAACTTTAATATTGGTTTATATGTGCTTTATTATCGTTCCAAAGGTTAATTTTTCATTAGTCACATGAGTCGAGGACATTATCTAATTCAGTTCCCGAGTTTATATTTTTAGAGAATTTAATATTGTATTAATTAAAAGAATCTTTATTTTTGTGGTAATTTAGGCACCTTTGCCTATAATGCTAGACTCTTATGCTTGTGGTGAAACCAGTCATTCGTGTCCTTACCCTCAAAATCATTACCAAAGCCTTGTCTCAACTATGTTGGAGTTAGCTATATGAATTTTGTTTCGCCATTCCAATCTTTTTTAGGCCAAATCCTCAGATAGGTTGCTTCTTTAGTTCTATCTTTGCTACTTTCATCCACGTCCTCTTTGCCCTACCCCCTTTCCTTAAGGGGCCATTCAGTTGCATTGAAGAACTTTTCCTCATTGGTGGTGTTGTTGGTTTGCATTGGACATGTTCAAACCATCTCAAATGAGTATCTTTTAATTTATCGCTATTGGTGCTACTCCTAAATTCTCCCAAATGCACTTATTTTTTATTCTATCTTTTCTTGTTTTACTATAATCCATCTCAACATTCTCATTTCTGCTAAACTCCTTTTTTGCACATGTTGTTTCCTGATCACCAACATTTTGCTCCACACTCCAAGTCATCTATAGGGGTGATCTTGTGTTGGGCTTGCTTAAGCCTGCTTTGGGTCAGATTTGGACCTCAGGTCTTAGCATTCAAACTGGATTGGATGTAAAATTTGAGCTTGTTTAATATTTGGGTTGGGCTTGGATTAAGTGATAGAAAGCCCGAGGCCTCTCTTGGCATAGCTTGAACAAGTAATTCTTGTAGATTAGTGACAAATTGGCATGTATAAATGATAGAAAGCCCGAACAAGGGATAAAATGGTTGTTATGGCTTGACCTGATTGACTAAATGGTTGAGCTTGGGCCTGACATGTTTCAGGCAGGTAGGGCTTGGGCCAAGCACTTAGGGCCCATGCTAGGCTTGGGTGGGATACGAGCCCGTGTTTATGAAGTTAGATTGGGCCTGGATATGCCTCAACCGAGCCCGACTCGGCCTAGGAACACCCTTACTAATTGCTGTTTTGTAAAATTTTTCTTTCAATCTTGTTGATATTTGCCAATCACAAAGCACTCTAGAAGCAAATCTCCATATCAACTATCAAGCTCTTCTATTAGGTTTGATATCCTCCTCAATCTCTCAATCCTTATTCCTTACTAATTATAGAGCCACGGTATCAAAAGGAATCTATTTGTGGTATTTGTTGAGCTTCAATTCTCATAGGAGTTGTTGCATTTCTATGATCATCCACACTGAAGTTGCAATTCACATATTCTGTCTTTGTACGAGTTATTTTGAAGCCCTTGGATCTAAAGTCTCCCTTCATCTCTCTAGTTTGACATTGATGCCATCTCATGATTCATCCATTAATATTATATCATCTTTAAACAACATTCACCAAAGATATGAGCAGTTAACTGTCCATAATTAGTTTTAAAGGATAAGGGCTGGAAGTTGACCTCAATGCAAACCTATGGTCACTAGAAAGTTACTTATCTCTTTACTCACACTAGTTACTGCTTTCTCATTCTTATCCTCAAAATAAAAGATCTTAATGAAGCAACCTATTGTGTTAAATGACTCTCCATATCTACCTTGATAGTGACCTTGTTGGGAGTGGAGATATAAAATGCTTGACCTGAGAGTATGTGCACTCTGTACAGGTTTTAGTTTCTTCGAGTGGGCCGAAAGCTTTGTGAACTGGACTACTGATACGGTGTGGTCCATCTTGGACTGCTCATGACCAAATCTTTCTCAGATGAAAAGGCCTAAGCTCTTGCTCGTTGTCTAGATTATAGGCACGAAGGAAATCGTGGCCGTGAATCCTCAGAAAAGGTGTTAAATTGTGGTTTGGTTCCAATAAATTTTCTTGTGTGGACTGCCTTGGATCAACTATGCCCCACTTGTATAGAATTAACAATGATCGAATGACTTGTATGCATTCTTGTGTCAAGCATGCTTCTTGTTGCTGTTTGGTTGAGCATGCTTCTTCTTCTCCTTTATTTGAATTCCCTTATGCTCTTGCTTCAACTAATCCTCAAACTAGACTGGTCTGATCTCATTTTACTCTGTTATTGCATCTAAGAAATCCTCTTATGTATTTGATTATTTTGAAGCGGAGGCCAATTTTTCTTTTATATGATGAAAAACAATGATTTTAGGCATTTGATTTTTCAACAATTAATGTATTGACAAGGTATGTGCATCCTATATACAAATTTAGTTGGTCCTAATAATAGAAAACAAACATCACTTCATGGCTTTGCTTCAGTTTGATGATAATTCATGTAGATCTGAAAAGGTTCCTTCCGAGTGATTGCTGCAAGCTTGCTTAATTTTTGTTTCCTTAATTGGAGAGTGAATAAAGAGCTTCAATTTCAAAGAAAAGAAAGAAAAAAAGAGTGAATAACGAGCTAAACTAACAAATTGTGTGCTTGACAAAGAGGGCCTTCTATGTATGTATGCATGTTTGGATCGTTCCTTCTTTAAGTTTTATTTTTGAGGAGACAAATGGTTTTTGAGACAAATGGTTCTTGGGGACCCTATCCCACAATGCACCCCTATTTATTTATTTTATTTACAAAACCAACAATCTATAATGGAAAATAATAGTTTATTTTTATAGGACCTGTTTTTCTTCATCTTTTCCAAGTTAAGGATCGACTGTTGTGATAACATTCCTCAAACAATTGTCATTGGGTATTTGCATGTGCATGTATGCTCTTGTGTGTTTTGTGTGAGCACACAGGTACCTAAATATGCACTTATGTGTAACTGTTTATTTATGCTACTTGTCCTAATTTCATTACTTCTCTAATTGGTTTAATTCTAATTTGATAGATCGCTTTGAAAGAGGAAACCATTCCTTTGGGAATGATGGAGAAAAGAGTCAGTTTACTTCATCAAGAAATGTTCCCGCTGTAGAGCATGTGGAGACCGGCAGCACAAATCTGAATGAGAACCCAGTTCCGCGTTTAGTACGTTTAGATGGGTGTTCGACCAGTGTGGCAGCGCAGATAATGAATGATCGTATGTATCCACTTATAATTTTTTTTCTTCCATTATCAAGTCAATTTCAAGCAGGATTGACCTTGCAGTCATATTTCTGGTTTCCTCTGTTAGATAGATAGGAGTCTCACACCTAGGGGCCCTCAGGGTCACACCACAGAGAGAAGAAGTCTAGCTTCCTCTGTAACAAAAGGCAATCTGATGCTATTATTGAATGTTTTACTATACAGATGTTATACTATACTATGTTTTACTCTATTAATTTATAGAACTCCATCGGTTTGCCACAACCATTATGACTAAAGTCCTTATTATGATGGTATTCTGCCAATCTCTTTGTCCAATTTTGAAAAAATAAAAGAAACAAGCAATAACTTACTCTGCCAATAGCTTCGTACAATGCTAAACAAAGAAACAGTAGCAATAGCTTGGTCAACTAATTTGAGGAAAAAGAAAAACTTCGTAAATGACTAGGTCGCCGAAGATCTCTTAGACAGTTCCCTTAACCATCTAGGAATCTCCTAACTGATAGAAATACTTAAAAAATCAACATGGGCTACTGAATTTTAGTAACAAACACAATTAGCATTTGGCCAATATGGGTTTTGTTCAAAACATATAAACATTAAATACTTTTTTTGGCCAATGTGCGGGGATCCAGTTTTGGTTGTGGGACCCACTTGGACCTTACAAGCCACTCGATCCTGCATCATGATTACTTGGACATCTTCTCATACAGATTATGATTTTGCTTTGCCCGTGGTTAGGTATTGTTGCTGTGATCGACAAGTTTCTTCACCATAGTGCAACATATGGCAATTGGAAATAGATTTATAAATCAACTTGTTCAGATTCTCAGACAGAGCCAGGAAAAAGTGAATGCACTGGCCAAAACACAAAATAATACAAAGAAAATGTAAATTTTGTTTTTTATTTATCGAAAACGTGCCTATTATTTGATGTTAGAGGCAAATGTTTGGAGATTTTTTATATAATGCTTCGATTTATTGATCTCTCAACTGCTAACTGTACAGGTGGGCCCATGCTTTGACAAACTAATTGATTCATGTGATTGGTTCTGGTGTGAGAAGGGTTGAGGACCAGACCGTTAAGTCTACCCAATTAGATAATCCCAATTGTTCAATTTCTTCTTGTAGAGCATAATTCCGAGATGTCTACCAGCAAAAGCAACCAAGTGAATGGAAAATGTCATGCAGTATAGGGGTGGAATGGCTAATCTCATAATTGGGCCTACAAGATGAACCACTCAGATTTTTGAAATGTGGCCCAGTTTGAACATTGCTGGTAAAATGGATACAATATTCTTATATAGTATGTCTACCAGGCTCCTGCATTGGAGGATTATCTCCTTTGCTGTCCTATGGTTGATTTGGAGGCAAAGGAATGGGAGAATATTCAAGGGAACTTCGTCTTCAATTGAAGCTATGCTTTAAGGGTAAGATGAGAGATTGTGAAGTGATTCCGTTAGAAAAGAGTCTAACAGTATCAAGTTGAATGATATTCTTTTAATTGTGAGGCTTGCATGGATTGGGGTCCAAGCAAGAATAGGAGGCTCATTTCTTTGTCTCCACCGGAGACCTGGCTTTTAAATTTAATGTCAATGGTCCGGCTTGGAAGGGAAAATATTTGGATCTGAGATGGACGTAAAGAATGCATGGACAAAATTAAGAAGAAAACAGGTCAACCTGTCCCGAGTGTTGACCCAATGCCTGAGCCCACTGTTGGCTTTGGCTCTGACACCAAATTGATGCAGCTGATTGGCAAAGAGGATTGGCCTAATCAAGGCAACTCCAAATGAAGTTTTGGCACACTCTAGATGGAGTTTGTAACCTAAGATCTAAGACGCACACCTCAAAGGAGATGAAACCTTCTCTTTTAATAATGATGAAAATGAAGAGTAGGTATAAATAGACTTTTTGGCCATACAAGCTATAAAAATATCATTTTTTTTTTCTGGGTTCACTTTTGTATTTGAGGTGCCCAAGAAGCTTGCTTTTCAATTGGGTTGGAATGGACAGGTAGTTTACTCATCTTTAATCCGTGGTTGATACTAGTTTGCTTTTATCAACAATTAGGAATAATGAGCTGTGTTTAAAGTACTTTGGGAGTTTATCAATTGTGCTTGGGGGTCGAAGATCATTCTATCCAAAAGCACTTTAGTGGGAGTTGGATGTACAGGGTGGTAATCCCTTCTTTATGAAGAAGATTCTGATGCAAAATGGGGCGGCTTCCTATCCAGTATTTGGGATTACTTATTGGAGCCAATCCAAGGTCAAAAGCTCTATGGGTTCCTTGTGGAAAAATTTGAGAAAAGGCTGTTTACATGGAAGAGACAGTATTTGTCTTTGAGGGTATGGATCACTCTTATTAAGTCCACTCTTTCCAATTTGCCAGTGTATTATCAATCCTTGTTCAAAATGCCAGTTTCTGTAGCTGAAATATTGGATCACATTTGGAGAAACTTCCTCTGGGAGGGATATAATGACAAAAAAAAAAAAAAAAAAAAAACGTTTGCGGTAAGATGTTATGAGGGCAAACTGCCAAAGCATGAAGAAGGGTCAGGGTTGCGTTTCGTTCATCTTAAATTCTTAATAACCTGGTGCTGCCTGCTAAAAGGTGGTGACGGTTTGGAGATCAAAGAGTTGCTTTGTGGTGGAGAGCTATATCATCCAAAAAGGGGAGGATAAGTGGGTGTGCTCCTAGGAGGGTCCTTAGTGTGTGTTGTGGTTGGTTTTTGGTGTTCCATCTTGAGTTTTGGGGTAGAGTCCAATAGGAGGGGGAGAATCTTTAATAAAGGGGTGGGTTTTATAGTGGGTAGGGGATTGATTTGATGATTTTTTTTTCTTCTTTTGGGTGGTGGTTTTTTTTTTTTTTTCGTGGGAGTGGGTGGGTGATGCAGTGAGATCCAAGACTAGGACCCGCTGGCCCTGATGGACCTGCTTGATGGGGTCCGCATGATCTCTAGTTTTGGGATCCCTATTATTAGTTTATATAGTCTCTAAATTAGTAGAGTTGCTTAGTATTTTTGCTTCCTAAATTCTATTTTGATTAAGATTAGGTAGTTTCTTATTTTAGAATGTCTTGGTTAGTAAGAAACAGTGTTACTCTATATATAGAGAAGTCCCCTATTGTAATGATCATGCTATATTTTTCATAAGATTTCATAATTGCTCTTGTGAGTTCCCCTTTGGGTATTTTCCCCTAAGTGATCTTAGGGTTTGGAGTCTCAGGGCTCGATCTCACCGTCGGAGGTGTAGATCTTCATCGTGGCTTTCGGGCTGCGCCATCAGTGGGATGTGTTTGCCTTTATATGACCTTTGTGTTCGTTTTTTTTTTTTTTTTTTTGGGGGGGTGGGGGGGGGTGGGGGTGGGGTGTGTTTCTCCTTAATATGACCTTTCCCAAAGCTTATTTAGAGTAATGTTTCATAAGTCTTCTGTTAAAGGTTGTTATATTTGGGAGAGGAACTGTGTCTTGGAGAGTGGGCTTTAGGAAAGTCCTTTTTGTTCTGAGTTTGGAGAGAGTCGGTTGTTGAGTCTGTCTCCTAATGTGTGTGTTTTTTATTTTATTTTATTATTATTTTTTATTTCTTAAGATAAAGCTAATTGTGGCATTTGGAAGCCAAACCCCTTTATGTTGCTTTCTACTAAGTTCACTAGGCTTTGGAATTGTCTTCGGTTGAGAGACATCCATGTGCTCGTCTGTTAGCTATTTTAATTTTTATG
The DNA here is from genome assembly GCA_028538565.1 of Umbellularia californica. NCBI lineage: Eukaryota > Viridiplantae > Streptophyta > Magnoliopsida > Laurales > Lauraceae > Umbellularia > Umbellularia californica. The sequence goes on from JAPQWN010000009.1 coordinate 46,771,948, forward strand.
GTCCAATTGGAAGGAGATAAATGCCACTTTAGAGGCACTTCTTTATCTTTGAAAGAGTTGTTTCATGCTGTGGTCCTGAGGTTAGAAAAGTGGGTCCTTATAAGGAAGGAGTGCAAGCATTTGAAGTTGGACAATGCTTTGTTTGATTGGAGTGCATGTATGAACTTGGGGTCCTCGAAGGCAAATAAATCAACTCTTTGGTTCCTGTCTTCTTTTTGTAGCTTCACATCTAATATTGATGGGGCTACCAGAGGTCAGCTAGGCCCTGCAAGGGTTGGTGGTGTTCTCCATAGTGTAAAAGGAGGTATTTTTTTATATGTTCTTTAAGCATGGAGCTGTCAAAGACTCTGAAGAGACGGAGGTGTTACCTTTTTTGGAAGCTCTTCATTATTATTCTGTTGGTTTCATAGGTTGGCTTATTGTGGAAAGTGCTTGCTTAATACTTTTTCCTGGATGAACTCTGTAAATGGATTCTCTTGGCTATTCTTTACTTACTTTCAAGAGATTTAGTCGTTGGGATGGCAACTTGTTCAGCTAAACAAGGAGTGGACAACACTGTTCCTTTTATTGCTTCTATTTAGTAGTTTGTTCTTGTGTTTGGTACTCCTATACCTCTAGTCTTGTTTGGTTCGCTTGTATGCCTTGATGTGTGATCTTGCCTTTGTTTTTATTATAAAAAATTACCTGTTATTCACTTCCCTCCTCCAGCTACCAAAAAAAGAACGGAATTCTCTTATAAGAGATACATTGGATCTAGTAAATAAGAAAGCACGTAGAACAAGGGAGAAAAATTGGGAAAGAAAATGAGATCTCAAACTGATTGATTCCCCTTCTTCGGAAAATAGAAGTGTCTTCCCTTCCTGTTGAAATTACCACATGGTCCCATATATTTAATTATAAATGCAAAAATAAAGGGCACCTCTTAGGTTTTAAACATACCAAATTAACTCTATTGGGCTGCATGGTTATGGGCCTTGGGCCTCCTAGCTATGATGCATGGATACTTCATAATGGCAAAGTATCGCGTCGTATCATATCTGGTACTTCACTTTTTATGTGTAAAATTTGTCCTTACCATTTCTATGGCATGGCCTTTCCGTATCTAGGCATCATAGCCTCCTAGCATAAACCGTAGGCCCAGATGGGTTGAACTTGGGCCCAAGTATGGATGATGCATCTGTTCTGGCCCATGGATCTTAGGCCCACTAAGATAGGCTCGGCCTACATCAGCTACCAACATTCAAAAATTAAGTAAATAAATAAACAAATCATCAGATTTTTATTGTGTATTAAGTAGCGGGGAATTCTTGGGTCTGTCTCTTTGAGGTGTTGCGGATCTTGAGTTCTCTAATTGACATGGGCTGTGAGTATGAATTTTATTATATCTTCGGAGACTTCATTTTCCCTCTTTTGTTCTATTTCTGTATTTCCTCTTTGTATGGCTGGTTCTCCACTCAAGCGTTTGTGATGGATATCTCAGCTCCCCTCTTTGTTACTTTCTTCTCATTTGAATAAATTTGTGTTGCCTGTTAGAGGAACATGACTAGGAACCTTTGTCAGTCCACAATCTAGCATGTCTTTTCTAGCTGTCATTCCAAGTCTCATTGATCTCCCACTCCTACTTCCTTGAAACCGAAACAGTTCCGATTCTTTGTGAGAGCTGTTATTGTTCTGCTTATGTGCACAAAATCTTAAATGACATTCCTTGATTTTCTTTTGTGTGGAGCTACCTGTAGATTCATTCTCATACACTTTTTTTTTCTAGTTCTGTCTTTTCTTTTAATCCCCCCTTCTTAACAAAGACATCTCAGGCAAAAGTACTTTTCTTGTGATTTTTATGTTTTGGTTGCCTAGCATATAACTCCATACAATAAAGCAAGTTTAAGAGCATTGTTATAAGAATGCTTCAATCGCACTTTACCCTCTTTTCATAGTTCTCTTCTGGAATGTCCAACTCAAGTCCTTCATTTTGTTCTATAATGGTATGCTTACATCTGTTTTGTTCTATACTGGAAACCAATTAAGAGTACTACTACCTTTAACCGGAGATTTATAATAATGACAACCTTTAACAGGAGATTGTATAACAATGACAACAACAATGCATGCACGCATTTTGGTTATAGACTTTGAGACATTGATGTGAGATGTCTATATATCTCATTCAGAGTTCTACCAGTATGCTTGGATATTTACTTTATATGCAATTAATTCATGCCCCTTTTTTCTTCATGCAGGCTGGGCAGCTGCTATGCACTCTTATAATGATGCATCTATAGATTTATCTGGTGAGTCAAACGATATTTTGAAGTTGTCAAAACATGGTTTTTTATTTATTTATTTTTTATTATCATTCCTTTGTCTGTTTGTGCAGTAAAGATTTAGTATGACAGTCAGACACGCATGTTCTTGTTTTGCTACCTTCTGTACTATTTCTTAGGATTTTTATGCATTCTGTTTTCCATGGTTTTTGAAGCAGTGTTACATGTTGATTGGTTCGTGACATAATGTGATGGTATCATCAAAATGTTTGTTGCATCAGGAACACACTCGTGAGATCGTGGAATGACCTTAGATGGCCCACCTAAGAGGGTAGAATATGCAGGGCGTATATGAGTCGGTGGTGTGCAAATAATCAATCCCAATCATGCAATCTGGATCCAACTTATTTGAGCTGGTAGCCTGTTACTACTTCCTGTGATTTGGATAACAGCTACTAGGTGATTTAGGACAAAATTCACTCCATTCCTACCCATGTATTCCTCTACACATCCCATCCAACCCCATGAGTTAGCAGGGGCCCCCACAAAAGTTAATGCAGCATAAGATTAGATCTGAAAAAGTGCAACCTATCAGACAATTTAGCCCATGATACACCGGAAGAAAAGAGTTCATGTAGCTGACCCTAACATAGGTCTCTGATTAATATTAATAATGATAATTTGGTTTACTGGTCCAGTGGCAGTAGGAATGGGTCTTTCAAATGAAAGCAGTTCCTTCAGGCTGCCATTATGCAGGAATGGGATAACGCCCGTACCATCGTACTGGCTGGACCATTAAACTAGAGTGCACGGAAGGCTGTTGATTCCCTGTAACTACCCTCAAAGGTAGGATTTTGATGTCCCTAACCACTTGTGATTGGCATGCGGGACAAAATTGGTCTTTTATTATAAAAAGAGCCCATAGGACTGTTGGAAGGTGCCCATTGTTGTGACTTGTGACCATGAAGTTGCGGGTTTGAGTCTTGCAACCTATAGAAGAAGTGAAGGTGATGTACCTTCACAGGGGAAAAGGCGATTGGTAAGGGGCTGGATGAAGTTTCACCCCTCAATTTGTGGTGTATGAACCTTTTTCGAGGCCTTGTAGCTGATTTTTTGTTCTCTTTTAATGACTTTCGGTATCTGTATCAGAAAGACCAGTTATGTACTCGGGAGCCAGTGGGTCGGCATGGGTACACACCAAACTTCCTCCGCAGGTGAGAATAGATAAGGTTATCCTGCTTACCGTTAACAGTCGTTGCTTTTCTTTATGGATTACCCATTTTCTGGGGCTAAAATCTTCTTCTCTCAGACATTAAATTCACAATCTTGTTTTGATGGCAGATAGACTTTTTGGCAGAACTTCGACGTGCAATGCGAAGTGCTAATGCCAGTGGGACGACAAATGCAGCAGATCGCAGCTGACAAGACATAACATTTCAGATGTGCAGAGAAAATGCCTTCGATCACCTGTTCTATTAAATTGAAACACAATGAACTATTTATTACTGAAATATTCTGAACTTAGATCAGATGTGTCTTTGTCCGACTAAACCTGATGGATGGATTAAGGCTAAGATGATGTTGATGATGATGTTTGTATGCCCAAACCAAGCAACGCATGTAAGCAGCCCTTGTTGGAGCACATCTAAGAAACCATCAAAATGCTGTACTGTTAGTGTGCTATATCAACTTATTTTCCATAAGCAGTGTGCAAGCTTTTACCAAAGTCTGAAATTATGATGAGTTCTGCATGTTCCTAATTCTCAAGTATCTAGCTATATATTTTGACGTGTAAAATATGTGGAGAAGAAAATGGTAACAATGGTGGGTTCTTGTATTTTCAGCGGCTTTCGCCTTTACTGGGTGAACCCTTTTAGCAAAAGGGAACCCAGATTCGGTGATTTTGTAAACCCCTCACCGCCCAAGGTGGTGAATATCTTCCCATCTAATGTAGTGACTGTTTTCCCACACCAACCAATAAGAAGAGACAAAGGGGGTCCAGTGGGCTCACCAAGTTGGATTCCAATTCCGTGGCCTACTTGTTTGCTTGAATTACAAATTCTACGAATGCGGTCAAAATGCTTGACTCTCATGGAATTGAGGACTCTTTAGGCGGTAACCCATCCTTGTACTGTTTCTGTTTGGGGCTCAAGGTTTTAAAACATGTTATTTTGAGTTGTAGACAGGGTTTGACTTATAAGCCCAGTGTCCGGATTTGAACATTTTTTAAATTGGTACTTAGAACTTTTCAGTGCTAACCGAAGAGCACTATCCTTATACCTCCGGATTCCCTTGATCTGGTCTTACCTCAAGAGACTATCTGGGCAAATTGGAGTCTCATAAAGTTACTCTACATCAAGGGGGTAACAAAAACCAAATGGATTTAGATATTGTTAGCCATCCATAAAATAAGATATTGTTTGGACATTCCTAGGTGGCTAATCTAAATGCATGCCTTATGTCTGGTGGTGCTAGTGGGCTCTTCAAACACGCCAATATTAAAGGAATGCTGAGAAACTCTTAGATTAGTATTTCAAAGCATGTCCTACTTTGTATGGGGCCCATATGGATGCATGTAAAAAGCTGGAGCAGGAGAGACTAGTACGAAGACTTTCTATTTAGTTAGATGTTCACTCATACATATATCGTACAAAGTCTACTAGTAAAATGACCCCTGAATTCAAATCGAATCTTCAAGTGGGCCCATCTAAATAACATAATCAAAGTGGGATCACGTAAATAGTATAGGACAGTGAAACCTCTTTAATGTTGGTGGACCCACGTGATATCCAACTAATCTATCTGCTTATAAGCCCCATCTATCTGCTTATAAGCCCCATTGGTAAACTATATGAATAGGGGGCTCCATCGAAGGGTGGATGGGTTGGATGTAATGGGCTTCATACAAATGGAGACAGATCATGTACCAAGGAAGTGGGATTTTTACAGAGTTACAATGGATTCCATCTAAGTAAAGATAAGATGTGTGGGATGTTCATCTATTATGTCCTTGACACATGCGTATATGGATGGCTGGTGGCATCTTTCATCCAAGTAGTTAAATACGATAAGACAACATGTTGTTAGTAAATGTTTAACCTAGTAGGGTCCCATGAAGATGATTACATCCAGTGGCTCCCATATAAATAGTATAAGATGGGTATGATCTCCTATCCCGCAAGTCCCAATTAAATAGTCGATATCGGTTGGTGGGTAGTATTGAGTGGTTTGAGTTTTATTTTGTGGGTTATATATATAGTAGTAGTTTTTACTTTGATGGGTGCATGGGTTGGAGCAATCCTAAGTTAAAGATTACAACTCCAGGGTTAGTTTGGCACTTTACTAGCATAATAAAAGTCATGTAAAGTTTTTCTTTTTAGACTAGATGTCACATAAAAAAGGTATTTTAATTCAAAATTCCCTTCATCTTTTGTAAAAAATAGTCGAAAAAGCAAATCACATTTATCAACTAAAATACAAAGAAACTCTGTTTTCCCATGTAAAAAAGATTCTATATAAAAGACTAAAAACAAAATACCATCGTAACCCACTTATATTTTATTATTTATTCAAAATCAACTTTACATCACTTGACTTTATTAATAGAGTTGCGAAACTGGCCCGTGCTCACCTATGAAAATTCTAACCGTTCAAAATAAACGCCCCCTCTGGGTATGTCCGACAGTTGGATCAAACTGTTTCAGTAGGTAGGCATCATCGGGGAGTTCCGGTCCTTTTCCTCATGATTTGTATTAAATTGTTTAAATATTAATATCAGCACACATGACCCAAATTATGGAGATGAGCACCCAGCACATGTGCCAATAATGCATGAAGCAGACTGACCCTACCGGGCCTACCCTGCCACCCTGACCCAATGACCCGGACACGTTTTATCTCCTCCTGCATCGACAACACAACACACGACTTGATACAACACAACACTATAGAAGAAGATCTTCAAAAAACCCTCCAAACAGATCTGGTAACACAAGTCTGCATTTCCACTCTTGTTGATTTCTGATTAGGAATTTCATTTTCAACCCAAAAAACATTTCCACTCAATCTACATTTTCTAATCTTCATGACTTCACCAAATCATTTCCCCCCCCAAATCAGCCCAAACCCATTGTGATTTCATGGGTGTAGTGGGCCATCTTTGCCTCTGATGTTGTAAAGATCAATGGCTGAGATGGAGGGAAGGGGCTTTGGAATCTCACCCATCCATGCAATGTTGTTGGTCTATGTGGAAATGACTGATTTCAGAGTTTTGTAGTTAAACCCTAATGTGTGTGTGTGTGTGTGTATCTATCACCTGTGTTTATTGATTTGTACATGTCAAGCGTGTGATATAATTCTTGCCATTGCAGCTTCTAAATTTCAAGCTTTCAAGTAGAATTGAGAGATGGATTCATCGTCAGCGTTGTTTAACCAGCTGAAGGTGAGCTTCTTATTAGTGCTTGAAGCTATAGTTCCATTTGGATTTTTTTTAGATGGTAACTCAGTTTTTATTGCACTAGAAAACCAACAAAACAAGCAGCATATGTCTATTGTTGTTTCTGTGTTTGTTATGTTGTAATTTGCACTGTTTCAGCTTTCAAGTAAGCAATGTCTGCTTGCAGATGTTGAAGAACTAGCTTTTTTTTTTGGTTGTCTTTTGGCATGATATGTCAGAATTTCCTAGTTAACTATATTTTGTTTGGTGATGTTGAGAGGCCTTTTGTGACTCTGTAATATTTTCCTTTTTTTCTGTATAAATGTAAACATTTTAGACATGAAAGTACCATGATATGAGGGGAATCTAACATGGGTGTGCTGCATCAATTCTCTTATTTGGTGATGCATTGCACTAAGTTTGGACATGTGGATCAAATTTATCGTTGGACTGTACATCCATATGGGGTCTCACTGTTTATTGGCAATGGAGAAATCCGTTGAGTGGACGGACGACCTCAGCCATCTCTGATTATTCATCTACAAATGAATGAGCACTGACAGAGATGTCTTTTGAAATTTTTTGGGGCCTTGGGACCTTGTGATTTTTATGAGGTGGAGATCTTGGTTTCACTTTTGATCAGACTTTAAGATCTTGTTAATTTATCTCCTATCTGGGTTTCTTTCTTTACTGTGTAGTGGAATGAATAATGTTTCTATTTTTTTTTATCAATTACTGTTCTCATGAATATGATTAAAAAAAAAGGTGAACTAAAAAGGGCCATTTTATTTGATGAGTTAAATTATCCGATTTCTCCAATTTGATTGGCTGATGACCCCTCCTAATAATTAAATCAAGGAAATTGGCACACTGCATGTATTTTATACTTCCTCTCTGATTAGTTGCATAGTTTTACTGGTTATTTAAATATTAAAAGGAACTCTGGATGTTGAATATTACTTCTTTTTCAATGGTTCTTGATATTGTTTCCCTATGAACAATTTCTATGGTTGAAAAACATCCAATTATTCATCTGTACAAATAAGATACCAAGACACTTGAAAAAAATATCAATTGTATCCTGTATCCCCATTTTTGTGATCGTATTAGATACTTCTTTTTAATGCATGAAATTTGTTCACACGGAAACTGTGTTTCATCCTTGCTGTTTATGGGTATATTGATTTAATGCCATTGTCAGCAGAAAATATAAAATAAACCTCCAAATCACTGCCTCATTTATGATGCGCTTTGACTGCATTTGATCTGACAGCAGTAGTCCAAAACATTGTTCACATGACATGAAATTCTGATTTCTTCTATGTTACTTACATCCCCATTCCTCTGTTATGTTTTGGCCATTTGAAGTAGGAAACTTCGTGCAAACCTTGATTTGGTACTGTCTTGTGATGATTGATGATTTTCTCAATTAAAATGGCTCATCTTCCGTTTTCCAATTGTGCTCTTATCTATATGTTCTTTTCAAGCTCTTCATACGCGCAATTTTGCTTTCAAAATAGTTCATAAATCACCCTAATTGTCTTAGATGTCTCTCATGGGGGCATGGATTATAAGTATTCACATGTAATATTGACATGAATTCCTTTGTTGGCGTCAACTTTGAACAGGCTGCAGAACCATTTTTCTTATTTGCAGGCCCCAATGTAATCGAATCTGAGGAACACGTTCTACATATGGCCAAACATATAAAGAATGTTGCCACCAAGTATGGTAGTGATGCTTATTTGTTTCTGAATGAACATGTTTGAAAATTTTGCTGCCTACCTATATGTTTAATTTATGACACACAAATTTTAAATTTTATAGACTTGGGCTCCCGCTGGTTTTCAAGTCCAGTTTTGACAAAGCGAACCGTACATCCTCAAAATCATTTCGTGGTCCTGGCATGGCTGAAGGTTTAAAGGTAGTTGTGGAAAGTGAACTGTTTTTTCCCCATTTTTATTTACTTTTTTTCTGTTTTGACTCCCACCGCTCATAGCTGAATGCAAACCATGACTTTTAAGACATCATCCATTTGCTTAGCCACATTCAGAACATTGGAAATTGTGCGAATAACAATTGTATTATCTACAGCTGTGTTCCAAGTTTGCACACAGATTTAAACATTTCAGCTTGCAATCTGACTTCCTCTTAAGATGACATCCATTTACTTATCAACATTCATCACATTGGGAATTGTGGAAATATTATTATTTGTATCATCTACAACTGTGTTCCAAGTTTGCACACAGTTTTAAACATTTCACCTTGTAATCTGAAGTGTGGCCTTTGTTACAGCTTTTCCTGGAACTTTCAGTAATTCAAAGGTTGGGAATTGCTAGACCTAGGATGAACTACAAACGGGCTTCCTCTTTTTATTATGACTTTTCTTGCTCGCATATTATGCTGTTTGAACTTCATCTTTAACCTCATTCTTTCTCAATGCTGGCTCAAGAGCTGAAACATTGCATCTTGCCTACGTTCTTACTAGACTTTCTCAACTGCAGATTCTCGAAAAGGTTAAAATGACTTATGACATCCCAATTGTGACTGACGTGCATGAGAGTAATCAGGTAAGTCTTCTCTGCCCTCCATTTTCTGGAATTAATAGTTCTCTGGTAAATAATTTCTTGGACTGATGGTATTTGATTGATAGTGAGTTTTCCATCTCTGTTTCTATATTGTTTAGCAGAAATATGTAATAAACTCTCCATGCCCCATGCCCCATGCCCCATGCCCCATGCCCTTATATAATATCAAAAGATTAAAAAAGTTTTTTTTTTTTTTTTGCCACATGTCTTGAGGGTTTTTTTTTTTTTTTTTTTTTGTTTTTTTTTTTTATATTTTTTTAACCACGTCTCAGATGGATCACTGCAAGAGCAATATGAATTTTTTTTTAGAGAGAAACCACATTTGGTTCTCATCAGTAGAAGTCATTATATATGTTAGTTTTTAGATGTGGATCCAAGTCATTTGGTCGTGGCCAAATCACAATGAAGAATTTTTCTAGTGTGAGGAACTCCATTGAAGATGCATGCTTTTGTGCTTTTTAAAATAACTAATTTGAGGCTTTGCTGTCTATTATTTGAGATAAAATACTTATCTATCATATATAAGAAGCCCAAGAGATGGATGTCTTGCAAGTTAATATAAAAAAATGTCTTACAAGTTACAACTAAACTAAATTAATATTTATCATGAATCCATTTCAGCAAATATGAAAATAGGCTTGTGATGGCCTGCCTTCCTACACCAACGACTTCAGTTCCTTCTGAGCTATATGATTTGCTATTTTACAGTTTATAGTTCAGGTTTCCCTTTCTTTATAACTATAGAGAAATGAGGGATTTAAAAGCAATGTCCATCTTTTGCAACTAATAGTGTGAGACTCCAATCCGCCTGGGTAATCCCTTTAGGCGAGACTGGGTCAAGTGATCCTGTGAGCCAAGAAAAGGGAATCTGTAGGGGTAAGGGTGGAGTGCTGCGGTTAGCACCGTGAGGTTTTGTCCAAGTCCCACATCAGAAATACCCAAGTCCTGACTTTGGGCTCATAAAGGCGAACCCCATCTTAACTCTAAAGGGGAATCCATAGCAAGGATAAAAATAACGGTAGCGCTCGCCGCCAAACCGTTACGAAGCGGGCGATACATAGCGGCGTAGCGGGGCGATTTGATAAAATTGCCAAAAAAATCTGAAAAAATTCCAGAAAATTCAGAAAATTGTAAAATGAAAGAAAATGTGGTTCTTTTGCAAAAGTAAGGAAGAAAAGGGGGCGTAGCGGTGCCCTCAATATATAAGGTCCTGTATGGCTGTATAAATAGAAAATAATAGTAATGATTAGTTTTTTCACATGTATTCATGTTTCTTAATCATGCTAACTTAGAAAGTAATGGAAAGCTCATAAAAAAAAAAAACCACCTAGAACATGAAATAAAGGCATAAGAATTAAGAAGACTTAAGAGTTAGGTCATTACTCATTAGTGAACATTGAACAATCAAATATCAGTACTTCAACATTCAAGGTTCAAATTCAATCAAGTGAATGAACTATGAAGTGATCAACAATCAACATTCAACACCAATTTAGAAATGACAGAGTAGAGAGTTAGTGAAGTAAATAGGAACACCTTAATCACCACAAAAAGGAATGTCTACCAAGATTCAAGGCGCTATGGTTATCCTCATCTCCATCAGTGTTATCATTTCTATTGGCACCATATTGAATTTGATATTGATGAGCATTGAGATCCACAAATCCAAAAAAGGCAGCCGCATCATAGGAACTTGGAGGAGGTGGAGGTGGATATCTACCATATTGCGTTTCACCATAGTCACCATGAGTAGGACCCCGAAGCTGAAGACTGTTCTTCTCCTTGTTGTACTTGACAATATGCAAAATACCGTGAGGGTCATTGTCCACTGTAACTAGGGTTCCACGAATCAGTCCAGGATGCCGCTTGTTGTCTATGATGCTCGGATACGGAAACGGGTACGGATACGGGACACGGGAACGAGTGTCCGATACGTCAACTTCAAAATTTTAGGATACGGATACGGGTACGGCATTTTTAGAAATATCTAAATATAAATGTTTAATTGGGATTTTATTTTAAATGAAATATATATATTTTGCTGGAGCTGTCAATCTCTTTATTTTGCTGCTGTTTTTTTTTATTTTTATTATAGCTGGGCTGAGCTTGACTCAATCTGAAGCCCACAAGATGGTCCCTCACTTGAAATTGGAGTGGGGAATACATGGGCCTTGGCTCACTTTGAAATAAGAGTGGGAGACACAGTTTTACATAGTAATGGAAGACACTTGAAGAGACCCATGTGACACCCACGTGACAGAGAGATGAGATGAGAGGTAAGATGAAAAAAAAGCATTGTCACTTTTCTTGTTTCTCTTTTCTCTTTTCTCTCTGCCCTAACGATAAGAGATGAGGGGAGAGAGAAGACAGTAGCAGTCGGCAACGACGATGGTGGAGACGGTGACGATGATGGTGGAGGCGACGATGATGCTGTGGCGACGACGTCGGTGCACGTACGCCCCTTTTTTTTTCCCCCTGTTCCTCTTCTCTTCTCTCTGGTTTTTTTTTTTTTTCTCTTCTTCTCTGTGTTTGGGTGGTGGAGGTGAAGGGGAAGGGGTTCGGCAGAGAGGGGGTGGGGTTGTGGGTGGTTGGGAAGACAGATTTCCGTTATTTTCGATTTTTTTTTATAAAATACAACACAGCCGTATCCCTATTTTTTTTGCACTGTATCCCTACCGTATCTTGCGGTATCCCGTAACCGTATCCGTATCGTACCGTGTTTGCACGGGTACCATGGGTGACTTGCCATATCTGGGTATCATAGGTGCTTGTCCTCCAACATCTCCACCCATATATCCTTGCTCATTACTACCTTCAGCCCCAGGTGGTGAATCTTTTCGGCGCCGTTGATAACCATGGCTTAGATCAAATCTTCCAGATGGAGGTAACTCCGTTACTTCCTCTACAGGAACGACATCGTCTCCATCATGTTGATAGTATTCACTAGTACCACTTGTCCCACTGTCTCCTCCTCCATCTCCTCCACCATGGCTACTCGAAAAGACAGTGGTGGAACACTGGAACTAGCTTTCTGAGAAGCAGGTTCTTTTTCACTTCTCCTAGTCCTACTGGTACTTTCTCCCTGAGGTGACTGACCTTCTGCAGGTGCCTCACCCATATCCTCATCTATCAACTCTTGAACCGTTTCTTGAAATCCTGGATCTGAATCTAGCAGTGGATCCTATATTTCGGCTAGCCATGGGAGTAAGGGATTGTCCTATCTGAATATGTGATCCAAATTAATAGGACAATAAGCAATATCATCCCTTGCAGGATCATCCTTTGCCCTTCTCTAACTAGTTCTGTTTCTCAACTTCAGATTATAATGACAATATACAAGCTTGTTGAGTTTCTGCATGGTAAGACGATTCATGGCCTTTGTGTGGATCAAAGAGAAAGTGCTCCAATTTCTCTCACTGTTGGAAGATGTTGTAGTTTGACTAAGGATGCGAACAGCAGCGCTCCTTAGATGTGGAGCACTCTCTTCAAAATTCATCCACCAATCAGTTGAAATGCAAAAAATAAATAAAGAAAATTAGATATTCGTAACCCTCAAGTCCTAATCAACTAAGATAAATAGATCAAGATTCAAGACTATTGGGTGGGGTCTTTTGTTCATAGTCATACCAGGTGGCATCCTTCCAATCGATCATATCACAAGAGGGTTAGCAAAGTTTCCTCTTTGTGTATATATAGATATCTACAATGTAAAAATTAGATATAAGTCAGTAAACCCCTACAGTATGTATGGCAATTGGCACTTGGCAGCATAATTAAATTCTCTTAAGTAACCACCCACTCACCTCTTGTATGGCATCATTTTGATCATTTGGATTTAACAATCTCTTCAATACCTCCCGTAATCCTACTCGCAAGTCCGTATCTATTGCTTTGGTGTTTAGTTCGAGATTGTGGTAATAGAATTCGGGATTCAAAAAATAACCTACATTATAAATATGTAGAATGTACTGTGAGCAAATAAGATAATAAATACATTAGTTAGGAAAACAAAAGAGTATCAAATTCAAAGATATATATTAATTACCTGCATCATGCAATGGATGGTGCAACCGATCATTCCAACGGGCATCAATAATGTTTATATATTTCTCGTGATATCTAACATTTTCCATAATGGCTCGCTTTGCCCGATCTATTGCTTCATATATAAAGCCCATTGTCGGCTTGTCATCACCATTTACAAGCCGTAACACTTTAACTAAAGGCTCAAAACCTTTAATATCTTCCTCACTTTCTTCCAAAATTTATTGTCCTTCATTAGGTTCGGGACTTCAAACTCCGAACCACTAGTTGTATTGCCCCATTTCGAACGAAGCCATTCTTCTGATGCAAACATCTGAATGAGCTCTGTTCTAAACCTTACAAGGCTTTCCATAGCCAGAAAATGGGTTGCAAACCTAGTTAATCGTGGACGCAGCAAGGCATGGTTATTTGTGTATTTTTTTTATCAAACTTAACACCCATGAATGATCGTGTATAAATCTTGTAATTCCTCTACATGCCTTGATCAATGAAGCCACTTTTGTCTTCCTTCCAATCTCTTCTAAGATGAGATCTATGCAGTGTGCTGCACATGGGGTCCAGTATAAATGGGTCCTCTTCTCCATTAATTTCAAACCTGCTGCCTTGAAATTGGCGCCATTATCTGTAACAATCTGTAAAATATGCTCTTCTCCCACACTCTCTACAACTTTATCCATAGAGTGCATATATATGTGGCTGTCCGTCTATGTTCAGTTGCATCAATGGACTACACAAAGACGGTCCCAGCGACTGAATACACCAAAAGGTCTATTAATTATGTTTGGGTGCCGCTGGTCCACCCGTCACACATGATGGTAACACCATTCTGTTGCCACATGGGCCTAAACTTTTCCACCTAAGCCTTTATTTCTGTATATTCTTCTTCAAGATATTTGGTGCCCACATCATACGGAGGGCGCCTTTATACTCCGCCCAGCTTCGGCGGCAACATCAAGAATAGTCTGGAAATATGGGGAATCTATTGCTGTAGGTGGTATGTTCTTGTGAATTAGCCATTTTGCTATAGCTTTGGCTAATCTATCTCTTGCAGCCTTCATTACCCATTTTACAACATTAGATATTTTTGGTTGTTTAGCTCCCTTTTTTCTATGTGCTAGAAGATCAACATGGAGTGGAACTGCTCTTCTCGTAGAGATAATTTCTACATCAACATCCTGTTCTTGGGTGCTAAATGCCTTAAACATGGACCCCGCAATGCCCTTACCCCTGCTTGGAACAGTAGTAGATGAGCCACTGCATCATAATATGTGCTTCCAGCAAATGCACGACGTTCGTGTTCTTCTTGTTGACTCATGATGGACTCTCGGCATGCAGCCTCCATCTGTGCATCTTCCTCATCATCAAAGTATTCATCCCCAAATACATCATAACGGACAGCATCAACATCTTGCCGCCTTTTTTATTTTATCTCTACTTTTCTAGCGTTGTTTTGGCCAACCAAAGGCTTCATTTGTTCCTTGACTTCCCTTGATACTTCGGTACAGCCAGCAACATTGCCAGAAATGTGGCCCAAATGGTGCTTGAATCTTGTAATGCCCCCATTGGTCACTTTCCCACAAAACTTGGATTTGATTTTCAACCTGTTATTCTCAACTGCCTCACCAAAGCTCTATACAGGATCAATATCACGAGGCATTTTAAGTTGTCAATTGGCAAACACAAATACACAATATAAGACTGAATACTTGGCTATAAATATCAAATATGAACAAGTAGTATGTTAAAAATTAAAAAAATAAAGAAACATGTTAGAGGAAACATATATCTAACGCTTATGAATCATTCTCTTCACATTTAATTGGTATTTCATTACTTAAAGTATAATTTTTTTTTCAAAAATTTATAAAATCCGAAAATAAGAAAATAAAATAGAATTAGGAAAAGACAAAGATATGTTGGATTGATCTATGCCAAACATAGATATAACATTTAGGAGCATTTTTCAATACATTTGATTGGCATTCCATTATTAAAAATAATTTTTTCCAAAAAATAACAAAAATCCGAAATTAAAAAAATTGAACACTTAGAAAAACAAGCAATATATGTTGGAATGATCTATGGAAAACATAAATCTCAAATCTAGGAACCATTTTCAAGACATGTGATTGGTATTCAAATATTAAATTATTTTTTTTTCAAAAAATAAATAAATCCGAAAATAGAAAAAAGAGAAAAATCAATAAATATTCAAAATGTGATGGATTGATCTATGGGAAACATAGATCTATTATTTACAAGCAATTTCCAAGTGGTTTCATAGGTTGTCCATGAGTATTAATTTTTTTTTCAAAAAATAAATAAATTCGAAAATAAAAATAGAGAAAAATCAGTAAACATAAAAAATGTGATGGATTGATCTATGGGAAACATAGATCTATCATTTAGAATGCATTTTCAAGTGGTTTCATGGGTTGTCCATGAGTATTTACTTTTTTCTACAAAAAATTAATAAATCCAAAAATAAAAAATAGAGAAAAATCAATAAACATTCAAAATGTGATGTATTGATCTATGGGAAACATAGATCTATCATTTAAAATGCATTTCTAAGTGATTTCATGGGTTGTCCATGAGTATTCACATTTTTTTTATAAAGAATAAATAAATCCGAAAATAAAAAATATAGAAAAATCATGAAAACTTTCAAAATGTGATGGATTGATCTATGGGAATCATAAATCTATCATTTAGAATGCATTTCCAAGTGGTTTCATGAGTTGTCCATGAGTATTCACTTTTTGTTTTCAAAAAATAAATAAATTCGAAAATAAAAAATAGAGAAAAATCATGCAAACTTTCAAAATGCGATGGATTGATCTATGCAAAACATAGATCTATCATTTAGAATGCATTTCCAAGTGGTTTCGTGGGTTGTCCATGAGTATTCACTTTTTTTTTTCAAAAATTAAATAAATCCGAAAATAAAAATAGCAAAAATTAAAAAAAAAAAAATGTGTGCATCGTCAAAGGAAAACATAAATCTAATAATATTATAAGACAAGGAAGCATTTATAGTAGTTAGAGAGATGAATTGATGATCTCAAAAGTCAACTACAAAAAACTTAAAAAAACATACCTAGAATCTTGATGAAGAAGGAATGGATTAAATGGAAGCGTGGATCTTGTAGTTGTGTAACTTTTGTTTGACTATTTCCGTGTTTTGATGTTTGTTGTGGTGGATCTTGTGGTAAAATCTTGATTTACAGCACTTGGGAGGTTTTTACAGCAAGAAGAATGAGTGAAAGGGGTGAAGAGTAAAAGGAAAGTGCAAAAGGGGGGGCTGTTTGTTTAAAGGCCGCTACGATAGGGATGAAAATATCGGCCGTGACGGCCGAGTCCGCCATGCTACAGGAAAAATAGCGGGTATCGCACCCCGTAGCGGCCGCTACGTTGCGGGTGGGGTATCTAAAACATCCCCCCCCCCCCCCACGTCCGTCCCTGGTCCATTCCCTTTTCACTTTTTCTCACAGTAACTCCTCCTTCACTGTTGCGAAAAGCCTCCCAACTCCAAAGTTTCAACTCATTTTCAAGATTTTACTACAACACTGTACGAGTAAGTGAGTAACATCAAATTCGAAGGAATCAAACACAAACAACTACAAGATCCAAGGCCCAAGCTTCCATCCCATCTAGGTATGTTTTTCTTTTGGATTTTTTTTTAGTCTTTTAACTTTTGAGATCATCTATTCATCTCTTTCTAAGTGTTTGAGTACTATAAAATGCTTCCTTGTCTTGTAATATGATGAGATCCATATTTCCCTTTCATCATGGACACGTATTTTTATTTTTATTTTATTTTTTGCTACCTTTTATTTTCGGAATTTTTTTTATTTTTTGACAAAATTTTTGATTACTCATGGACAACCCATGAAACCACTTGGAAATGCATTGTAAATGATAGATCTATGTTTCCCATAGATCAATCCATCACATTTTGAATGTTTATTGATTTTTCTTTTTTTTTTATTTTCGGATTTATTTATTTTTTGAAAAAAAATGTGAATAGTCATGGACAACTAATGAAAATACTTGGAATTTGCTTGTAAATGATGGATCTATGTTTCTCATAGATCAATCCATCACATTTTAAATGTTTATTGATTTTTCTCTATTTTTTATTTTTGAATTTATTTATTTTTTTAAAAAAATGTGAATAGTCACGGATAACAAATGAAAAAACTTGGAAATTGCTTGAAAGTGATAGATCTATGTTTCCCATAGATAAATCCATCACATTTTAAATGTTTATTGATTTTTCTCTATTTTTTATTTTTGAATTTATTTATTTAAAAAAAATGTGAATACTCATGGGCAACCAATGAAAAAACTTAGAAATTACTTGAAAATGATAGATCTATGTTTCTCATAGATCAATCCATCACATTTTAAATGTTTATTGATTTTTCTCTATTTTTTATTTTCAGATTTATTTATTTATTGAAAAAAAATGTGAATACTCATGGACTACCAATGAAAAATCTTGGAAATTGCTTGTAAATGTTAGATCTATATTTCCCATAGATCAATCCATCACATTTTGAATGTTTATTGATTTTTCTCTATTTTTTATTTTCGGATTTATTTATGTTTTGAAAAAAAAATGTGAATACTGATGGACAACCTATGAAACCAATTGGAAATGCATTTTAAATGATAGATCTATATATTCCAACATATATTGCTTGTTTTGTTACTTGTTTAATTTTTTAATTTCGGATTTTTGTTATTTTTTGGAATTTTTTTTTTAAATAATGGAATGCCAATCAAATGTATTGAAAAATGCTCCTAAATGTTATATCTATGTTTGGCATAGATCAATCCAACATATCTTTGTCTTTTCCTAATTCTATTTTATTTTCTTATTTTGGATTTTTTAAATTTTTGAAAAAAATTGATATTTTAAGTAATGAAATACCAATTAAATGTCAAGAGAATGATTCCTAAGCGTTAGATATATGTTTTTTCTAACATGTTTCTTTGTTTTTTTAATTTTTAACATACGGCTTCTTCATATATATAGCCAACCAGGAATTCAGTCTATTTATCTTTGCTAATTGATAAGTTAAAATTCCTCGTGATATTGGTCCCGCATGGAGCTTTGGTGAGGCAGTTGAGAATAATAGGTTGAAAATCAAATGCAAGTTTTGTGGGAAAGTGACCAATGAGGGCATTACAAGATTCAAGCACCACTTGGGCCACATTTCTAGCAATGTTGTTGGCTGTACCAAAGTACCAAGGGAAGTCAGGGAACAAATGAAAGCTTTGGTTGGCCAAAATAAAGCTAGAAAAGTAGAGATAAAAGAAAAGAGGTGGCAAGATGTTGATGCTACCCATTATGATGTATTTGGGGATGAATACTTTGATGAGGAGGAAGATGCACAGATGGAGGCTGCACGCCAAGAGTCCATCATGAATCAACAAGAAAAACATGAACGTCGTGCATTTGTTGAAAGCAGATATTATGATGTAGGGGCTCATCTACTATTGATGCAGCCAGGGA
Organism: Umbellularia californica; assembly: GCA_028538565.1. NCBI lineage: Eukaryota > Viridiplantae > Streptophyta > Magnoliopsida > Laurales > Lauraceae > Umbellularia > Umbellularia californica. Next base: position 46,790,803 of record JAPQWN010000009.1, read on the forward strand.
AGAGGGCCGAATCCAAGATGGATTCAATAGCAAGAACTCACGCACAAAATTAATCAACCAATAACAAACTGAACTCAAATTCCAATTCAATATTATGATGATGAAGTTGTGAATCCCAAAAAGGGGATTTTGCATATTTATAATAAGGTTCCTACGATCTTTCCTATCCATAATATAGAAACCTACTAATTTCTAAACTTCTAAAGTAATTAGGAGACTACTAAAATAAGATAGCTTCCCACAACAGTCGGTGATTCAAACTCATTGGATTTGCGGGCTTTTCCAATGGGTTGGTCCTGATTGACCCGATAGCTCATGGGTTAGGCCCAATGGACTTGGGTCTGGCTCGATTTGCATCAACTAATGTGCCAAGCAGGGGTAAGCATTGCGGGGTCCATTCGTAGGGCATTTAGCACCTGGGAACGAGATGTTGATGTAGAAATTATCTCTACAAGAAGAGCAGTTCCTCCCCTTGTTGATCGTTTAGCACATGGAAAAGAGGGAGCTAAACAATAAAAAATATCTAGTGTTGTGAAAGGGGTAATGAAGGCTGCAAGGGATAGATTGGCCAAAGAATGGCTAATTCACAAGAACATACCACCTACAACAGTAGATTCCCCATATTTCCAGACTATTCTTGATGTTGCCGCCGAAGTTGGGCCGGCTATATAGGCGCCCTCCGTATATGATGTGGGAACTAAATATCTTGAAGAAGAATATGCGGAAATAAAAGCTTCGGTGGAAAAGTTTAGGCTCATGGCAACAGAATGGTGTTACCATCATGCGTGATGGGTGGACTAGCGGCACCCAAACACAATTAATAAACTTTTAGTGTATTCAGTTGCTGGGACCGTCTTTGTAAAGTCCATTGATGCAATTGAACATAGACGGACAGCCACATATATACACTCTTATGGATAAAGTTGTAGAGAGTGTGGGAGAGGAGAATATTATACAGATTGTTACAAATAATGGCGCCAATTTCAAGGCAGTATGTTTGAAATTAATGGAGAAGAGGACCCATTTATTCTGGACCCCATGTGCAGCACATTGCATAGATCTCATCTTGGAAGAGATTGGAAGGTTATAGGAGGTATTGAAGAGATTGTTAAATCCAGATGATCAAATTGATGCCATACAAGAGGTGAGTGGGTGGTTACTTAAGAGAATTTAATTATGCTGCTAAGTGCCAATTGCCATACATGCTGTAGAGGTTTACTGACTTATATCTAATTTTCACATTGTAGATATCTATATATACACAAAGGAGGGGAACCTTTGCTGACCCTCTTGTGATACGATCGATTGGAAGGATGCCACCTGGTATGACTGTGAACAAATGACCCCATCCAATAGTCTTAAATCTTGATCTTTTTATCTTAATTGATTAGAAGGACTTGAGGGTTACGAATATCTAATTTTCTTTATTTATTTTTTGCATTTCAGCTGATTGGTGGATGAATTTTGGAGAGAGTGCTCTACATCTAAGGAGCCGCGGCTGTTCGCATCTTTAGTCAAACTACAACATCTTCCAACTGTGAGAGAAATTGGAGCATTTTCTCTTTGATCCACACGAAAGCCAGGAATCGGCTTACCATGCAGAAACTCAACAAGCTTATATATTGTCATTACAATATGAAGTTGAGAAACAGAACTAGGGAGAGAAGGCAAGGGATGATCCTGCTTATTGTCCTATTAATTTGAATCACATATTCATAGAGAATGATAACTTACTCCCATGGCTAGCCGAGATGGAGGATCCACTATTAGATTTGGATCCGGGGTTTTAGGAAACGGTTCAAGAGTTGATAGATGAGGATATGGGTGAGGCACCTGCAGAAGGTCAGCCACCTCAAGGAAAAGGTACCAGTAGGACTAGGAGGAGTGAGAAAGAACCTGCTTCTGAGAAAGCTAGTTCCACCACCGTCTTTTCGAGTAGCCATGGTGGAGGAGATGGAGGAGGAGACAGTGGGACAGGTGGTACTAGTGAATACTATCAACATGATGAAGACGATGTCGTTCATGTAGAGGGAGTATAGGAGTTACCTCCATCTGAAAGATTTGATCCAAGCCGTGGTTATCAACGGCGCCGAAGAGATTCACCACCTGGGGCTGGAGGTACGAATGAGCAAGGAAATATGGGTGGAGATGTTGGAGGACAACAAGCGGCATCATGGATTGATTCGTGGAACTCTAGTTACAGTGGACAAGGACCCTCACAGTATTTTCCATATGGTCAAGTACAACAAGGAGGAGAACAGTCTTCAGCTTCAGGGTCCTACTCATACGGTGACTATGGTGAAACGCAATATGGTAGATATCCACCTCCACCTCCTCCAAGTTCCTATGATACGGCTGCCTTCTTTGGATTTGTGGATCTCAATGCTCATCAATATCAAATTCAATATGGTGTCAATAGAAATGATAACACTGATGGGGATGAGGATAACCATAGCGCCTTGAATCTTGGCAGACATTCCTTTTGGTGGTGATTAATGTGTTTCTATTTCCTACACTAACTCTCTACTCTGTCATTTCTAAATTGGTGCTATGTTGATTGTTGATCACTTCATAGTTCATTCACTTGATTGAATTTGAGCCTTGAATGTTGAAGTATTGATATTTGATTGTTCAATGTTCACTAATGAGTAATGACCTAACTCTTAAGTCTTCTTAATTCTTATGCATTTATTTCATGTTCTATTTTTTTTTTTTTTTATTATGAGCTTTCCATTACTTTCTAAGTTATAGCATGACTAAGAAACATGAATACATGTGAAAAAACTAATCATTATTATTATTTTCTATTTATGCAGCAATACAGGACCTCATATATTGAGGGCACCGCTACGCCTCCTTTTCTTACTTACTTTTGCAAAAGAACCACATTATTTCATTTTACAATTTTCTGGATTTTCTGAAATTTTTTCAGATTTTCTTGGCGATTTTTTCAAATCGCACCGCTACGTATCGCCCACTTCGTACCGGTTTGGCGGCGGGCCGCTACGCCCGCTGCTACCGCTATTTTCATACTTGCGCTACGCTATGTAGCGGCCGATATTTTCATCCATGATCCATAGGGGTAATGGTGGAGTGCTTCGGTTAGCACTGTGTGGTTTTGTCCAAGTCCCACATCGGAAATATCCAAGTTCCGACCCTAGGCTCATAATGGCAAACCCCGTCTTAACTCTACATGACACATTTTAAAACCGTGCAGTAAGATTGGGTTGGAATCCCATGAGCCAAAGTGGACAATATCATATGGATAGTGGGCCCGGGTCGTCACAGAATGGTATTAGAGCCGAGACAGGCTCTATTTCTGGTGGGGGAGAGTGTGAGACCCTAATTTGCTTGGGGAAATCCCTTGAAACAGGACCGGGTCAAGTGATCCTGTGAGCCAAGAAAGGGGAATCCGCAGGGGTAAGCGTGGATTGCTTTGGTTAGCACCGTGAGGATTTGTCCAAGTCCCACATCGGAAATATCCAAGTCCTGACGTAGGGCTTATAAGTCAAACAATGTCACCCATGAGTCAAAGCGGACAATATCATGTGGATAGTGGGCCCGGTTAATCACAAAAAAGTGTGAGACCCCAATTTGCCTAGGTAATCCCTTGAGGCAAGACTAGTTGAAGTGATCCTGTGAACCAAGAAAGGGGAATCCGCAGGGGTAAGGGTGGAGTGCTTCGGTTAACACTGTGAGTCTTCGTCCAAGTCCCACATCGGAAATATTCAAGTCTTGACTGTGGTTATATATGTGCGGCCTAGCCTTGACTCCACATGAGGCCTTTTAAAACCGTGAGGCAACATTGAGTTGAAATCCCATGAGCCAAAGCGAACAATATCATGTGGGTCGCGGGCCTGGGTTCTTACAAATAGCATATTTGGATTTTCTGCTACCAAGTTATTTGCCGTATTTATGTTGCTTAAAAGTCTTTTTTTCCTTTCTTGCTCTTTCTAATTTTTCTCCAGAACACAATGTAGAAACAGGTTTTATGTATTTCTTAAATAGATTTCACCCCTCTTCAAATCTCTGTGGTTTTTTTTTGAAGTACAACTTTTTGTGCTTAATGTATGCTATGTTAAAAACTAATACCAAACTTATAAAACAAATCCTGATGAATGGTGCATCAAACATTATATAAAATGTTTCTAAAATGTTTTACTGTTATCCAGTGCGAGGCTGTAGGAAGAGTTGCAGATGTTATTCAAATTCCGGCTTTCCTCTGCCGTCAGGTTAGTGTTGGCATAAATTTTCAATTCTTTCTAACAAAATCCTTCAGTTTATCTGAGTGTAAGTTGATTGTTTGTTCAGAATTAAACTTTCCAAGGTTTTTCTTTCTAATTGAGTGTTTTGTTTTGTATTACTTCTATTTATAAAAACTGGTGCCCTTTCTCAACAGACTGACCTTCTAGTTGCAGCTGCAAAGACTGGAAAAATCATCAACATTAAAAAGGGACAGTTTTGTGCTTCTTCTGTAAGTTTTCTGATAGAAGCATATCATGGTGTTCATTAATACAAGGTTTTTTTTTTTTTTTTTTTTTTTTTTTTTTTTTTTTTTAAACTAAACCAGATAAAGGGTTTTTGTAATCCTGATTATTAACAATCATTTAATATCAATGGTTTTGTACTTATCCTGTTGCAACCTGCTTAAGACATGCCTGCATAAATTTTGGTTGTATTGTGTAGAGGTGCTTGTTTATATAGAAAGAATATGTTATGGTCAAAGAATTTCTTTGTATAAAGTATAAACATGATTATTGATATTTGGCAGGTCATGGTAAACTCTGCAGAAAAAGTTAGGTTGGCTGGGAACCAAAATGTAATGGTTTGTGAGCGGGGAACCATGTTTGGCTATAGTAAGTTAATTTGAACATTGCCGATTTAATCTGTCTCATTTTTCACTTGGTTTCTCAGGCTTTGATTTACTTAGGTCTCTGAATGGTTATCTGATCCTTCTCAACAACAACAAAACTGGCAACTTAAGACCCAAAAGGCCAAGTATTGGTCCTGGCTGCAACACCTGACTGAAATGATGTTAATGGACCTGTCTCACCCCCTTATACATTATTATCAATGTCGTTGTATTATATTTTTAGAATATGTATGGTTTAGAACTGATGGAACCAACCCAATTCAATCCAGGCATGGACCTGGCTGTGTTGACACCTACTTCAACCAACCTGATTAAATATGTATAATCGGGATGGTTATGGATGGAACTGACCAAACCTAGAATTTTTTACAGACACAATTCAATTAGATCATCTTTTGTTTCTGAAAATGATTAGAAAATATGTCGAAAGTGATGTTCCTACAGATATTTCCAACTTTCATTTGACTTGAAGTCTTGTAATGACAAATCATGAATCAAGGAAAGTCATTATCGTCCTTCCCATTTTACTTTTATTTTTTTATTTTTGGGTCCCGTAATCATGAAAATGGAACCTGCTTGTGTGAGATCAAACTATATTATTCTCTGGCTTTAGAGTTATGTCTTAATTTGAAACTGTTATGCTAATTCAAGGGTGATCCTGAAAACTCATAATGTTTAGCATTAAGGTAATGTAACATTCAAATACCTTGCGGATTAAGGGAATATACATTATCCTTGAAGCTCACTTACAGTAACCTTATGTATACATAATTTCGTAGTGCTTTTTTAAGCTTAATTTTCTAAACCTATATTTTGGGTTCCTTTGCAGATGACTTAATAGTTGATCCACGCAACTTTGAGTGGATGAGAGAAGCAAATTGCCCTGTAGTAAGTAAATTACTTTTGGGCATGCTTTATTGTAATTCTTTTTGGTTTTGCTTTATTGTAATTCTTTTTGGTTATTGTTTCATCGTCGAAAGGTGCTCATTGTCTCAACCATGAGGCTGTGAGCACGATTCATGTTATCATTAAAAAGAAAAAAAAAATAGTCGTCCAAGATAATAGTTACCATTTAAAAAAAAGTCGGCCAAGAGAACAAATCATCATAAATTTAACATTTGTTAGTAAAAAGGCTACTTTGCCCTTTTTAAAGAAAAGGGTCAAATGCCCATTTTGTCCCTCTCTTGTTTTTTTAAGAGAGTCCTTCCAGCTTTTTCTTTTTCAAAATTGTCCTTTAGCCTTTTGACTTTATGCATACTTTTTAAAGACCTCATCTTATTTATATTAAATTATATATAAATATATAGGGAGGCGGTCCTGTAAGAACACCCACTGGGGCCCACCTTATGACCCAGCCAAATTGGCCACTCATTCATAACCCCCTTATAGGTGCTGAATCCCATGAATTTGCATGGATTCGGATGAACTAGACCGTTGGATTGAGGGTCAATTTTTCTTCTTTTATATAAAGCTATTAAACTTGTGGACCATAGATGAAGGGGTTAGAGGTATCAGATTGACTTCAAATTTGAAATATAAGTTGGCCGTACTTGGATCTTTCAGTCTCCCTTGTCCCATGACCAGTGGGTTCTCACGGTGGGCCCCAATAGGCGGTCCGCACCGTAAACCGTAAGGACGGTCCTTACATGACCGCCTCCCATATATATATATAATTTTTGCCGAAAAATTACTCTGAAAGGTTCTTCGAAATTCTGAAATGATGAAATATTTCATTTTCTAGGTCAGACCGAAATGAAGACCGAAACGGAATTGACAACTATGGTGTCTCATGAATGTGTTACGAAATTTGGTTCGTTTCGGCCGAAATTTCCGAATAATTTCAATTCATTCGCTCTACCGAAACAAACAGGACCCTGTAATTAATCGTCCCAGAATTCATTCCAATTCGTTCGATTCGGTCCGAATTTTATGATTTCAGCCGATTCGTCTAATTCGTCCGATTCGTCTAATTATTCGCCTTAGTATTTAGGTTTCCTTTAATATAGAAAAACTGAAAACTGAAGGGGCTAAACATATTTTTTTAACTTAAAATTAAAAGTAAAATTACCTTTTTTGGCCTTTTGGCTTAGAGAAATTAGTGGTCTCCAATGTGGAGCCGCCCATTTATTAAAATCTAAATAACTATATGGGCCCTATCGCCCTAATCAAATTTTATTCCAATAAAAACATTTTATTATAAATAAGCTAGCCAAGTTTCACTCTAATATGAAATAGCCCATCAAATATAAATCGACATATTGCATTCATTTAGTACAATAAATTAAATGTATCATATATTATTTTTTCATTTTAATATATATATATATATAATATTTTTTTCCGAACTATTTCACCGAAATCTCCGAATTGGCCAAAACATTTCATTTAGAGGGCAACAAACCGAAATGGTGCCCGAACCGAATTGCATAACACTGCTCATGATCCATTCATGTTTCTTAGTAATTTAAAAAAAAAAAAAAAAGACATTGATTGTACTGATGTCTTGGATGATTGCTTGAATGGGCTACAATTACTCAAATCGAGTTGTGATTACTGCATTAGTTCAGCCTATCTTGGCCACAGAACAATCTTCTATTACTTTTTAGAATCAATAATTTACTGCTATTTAAAATTTTGGGCTGCGTACCTGATAGAAATCTGTCTGAGTTTCCGAAAATTGAATTATGTTGCCGAAATTCAGTTTCAGGCTTGAGTCTTACCGGTCCAAGTAAATCCAGATCAAACCAAAGTTTGGTCCGGTCTGACCCTGAGCTTTATAATTTTTGCTGGACCCCCTCATATTGCATCTACTAATTTATTTATAAATATGCTTCAAAATGATATTATTTAAAGAACTTTTGCTTTTGCTCTCTTGATAATAATTTATTCAATCTTACTGATGTCACTGTTGGTTACTTTTCCTTCATCTCTGTTGGTTGCCTCTATTTGCCTTTGTATTGTAGTTATAGTTTCTGTTTTAGTCATCTCTGTTTATTTCCTCTTTCCGTTGCTGTAATCTTTCTCTCCCTATGAAAAGAATATCAAAATTAAGTTGAGATCACAAATGCTGTGATGGACTGGTTATATACTGCTTTATCCATAGCCGTGTTTGCTGTTCATCATTGTGAGTAAAACTATAAAGCAGCTTTAAATTATTATTCAAAGTATATGGAGCCCAAGAATAAGTTTATTGTCCATGCTTTCTTGTCATTACTTCTGTTATTGTTCTTTCCTTTTTTTTTTCTGGCTAAGCAGCAAAACTTTGTGTGACACTGTATTCTTTTCCTTCAAATGTTCTTTATAGTACATGTTCATGCCTGATGCTCATGCATTAACTAGTTTGTTTGCCTGATGTTTTGGCTTAACCACAGGTAGCAGATATTACACATGCACTGCAACAACCTGCTGGGAAAAAGGTGTAGACCCTGTTTTGAAGTTAATGCAAAGAGCTGGGTTGAAACATGTTTGATGTCAGAGCATCAAGCTTCTTTGTTTTCATGACATTTTTATTGTAGACTTTTGATTTTGCATATTGAGCATGATTTCTTTGACTACTTGAACATGTTATGACCCCTTGTCCCCCCTAAGAAACTCAGTACCTCAATTTTGTATTAGAAATTTAGACAAAATACTAAGCAATTATTCTGATAAGTAGCGAATTGGTTGGACCTAGGTCTTTCTTTCCTCAGTATCTCTCTTAATTTCTGAGCTGGGTTGTTCACGATAGATGTATCTCATCTTCACAAATGAAAAAATATACTATTTCAAGTCAACTCTCCTCCTGCATCAACAAATATTCTGCCAATCCTAAACCCTAGCATTGGAAATAGTAGCAGTCCTCTTGAGTTTCTGGGTAAACGAGCATGAGTTACTATCTGCTAAAAAAATACAAAAAACAATGTGGAAAAAGAGAAGAATTGTGCATTGCCTAAAGAAATACTAGATACAATGGGGGAAAAAGGAAGAATTGTTCATTGCACTGGCATTGACTTCGGGGGTTTATCATCTATGCACTTGATCACAGATAGATTGGCTTAGGCTTTGATGATGAGATGATAGTGGTCGACTGGTCGTGGTGGTGGTGACATCTATGTGCTTGACAGATTCTGTTCCCAACATTTTATATTTTTGTATTTTCATATTAAGTGTAGAATCTAGGTATTGCTCGTAATTTGTCATCTTGTTGGTTTTTTCTTTACTTGATTATATCACTTTAAGAAATTATCAGCATGCTCATGTTACCATTCAGAAAAAAAAAATGAAGGAAAAAAAAATCAAGCATGCAATACTTAAGGTACATATTATTGGTGTCTGTAAGGGAACTAAGTGTATCTGTTCTCTCATATAGCTGGAAGGTGGTGGTGTTGCTAGCGGAGGTCTTCGTGAACTAATACCATGTATAGCAAGGACATCTGTAGCAGTTGGAGTGGATGGAATCTTCATGGAGGTACAAAATCATTGTGTTTCTATTACTTTCCTCACTGCTTTTTTTGTGTTGATGTTGCATCGCTATTTGTGGGATGAGGAAATATGGTTCCCACTTCTGACAGCTACCATCTTAAATCTCTTTTTTCCCCTGTTCACATAAGACCCAAACCAGTACAATAATGTCTAGTTGTCGGCCTAACGTCATGTTCTCTAATTGCGAAACACCTTAACCCTCAAGTTCAGTATGTGGTTGGCATCTCCAGCTTGTTTTTTGTGTGCCTCCTCTTCGTAAGCTTGCAATATGACTAATTACTTGTGGATCTTCTTCTCCCCTTATGCCTTAAACAGGTGCTTTCATCGTTAATGTTACTCATACAAATGGAAAAGGGGCAAACTTTCTGCACAATCACTGGCAACATTGAGGAAGCTTATAAATAGAGGCCCTTCCAGACTGCATCCCTTTGCGCTCGTCTTTTATGTTTCCTTGTTCTCTTTGCCATTTGGTGATCCAGGCCTTAAGAGTCTTGCAGCTCATTGGATGGATAGGCCATGTAGAAAATTCCCTGTGGTTGGTGATTTAAAAAATCCATAAATAAATGCCCAAATTCATATGATTGAATCTAGTCATTCTTCTGGACAGACAGTCACAGTGTGACCCATATTTGGTGGGATCTACTGGATGAGCAGCCTGACCACCACATGGCGAGGCACAAGGGGCTAAGGTTCTTTGCATTTTTCTAATTTTCAGTTGCACTGGAAAGTATAGTCCTTCCATTTGGCGCTCTATGGCATCCCCTACTTGACACCATTTACATATAAACTTTGAAAGCATTCTTGTTCACAAAACTAAATCTATAGTTGCAAGCTGATGCTGGACTTGGTGATTTTTAAAAGAATTGTTTTATTATAAAATCTAGTACAGGCTGCTAATAACTTTTATTTGGATGGTTAGGTGCACGATGATCCTCTAAATGCACCTGTTGATGGCCCAACCCAATGGGTGAGTTTGATTTCATGGAACAGGCTAAATAACATGGACATTTTATTGAAGGAAGAGCATTTTATTTCTCTTGGGATATTCAAGGGCTTTTAAGTTCAGTGATTTCCTATTTTTAGATGAGTAATTTTTGTTTTTGTTTTTATTTGAATAGCCTCTACGCCACCTTGAGGAACTACTAGATGAGCTCATAGCAATAGCTGTAAGCTTTTCAACCCATCTTCACTAATGCATGAACATTATGAACCTATCCATTTCAAATTTATCATTAAGTTGTTTCTTGTTCTTGCAGAGAGTTAGTAAGGGGAAGCGATCATTCAAAATTGATCTCACACCATTCCGCGATCATGGCAATTCATGAATCCATTTAGCAGGAAAGCTGTGATGGCATTATGCCATTCAGAAAAACTCACATTTTTATCGATTGACCATGCGTGTTTCATTTGTATTCATATTTTCATGAGAGAATACGTCTGGTTGTGTGTTTTTAATTTTTTTGCATGCTTGCCAGTCAACCGAATCTTATGCGTATTGATTGTTAATGAGAAGCTGTGGTAAAATGCAAATTCAGCTCAGCACCTATGGCAATGAATCTAATTGATAATTCCTGTAGCAATAATAACCCACTGATGGAATCAGTAAGGCTAGAATTGTGTATTGGCTTTGGCAAAAGAGGAACTCCATGTTTTATTAGATCAGGTATCATTCTGAATTGGGGATTAACTATGATGGGAAGAGGAAAACGTGTTCAGTGGAATTTAATGTTGATGGAAAGCTAGGACCAGCATGCATCGGTGGGGTTTAGGAGAAATGAGAAAGGTGTCACTATATATGTTCTATGTTCTGCGGGCGAGCGAAAGAACGAAAGATTCAAATGAAGCGGAAGTGATATTACCAAAAGATAAAAATTACAAGATAAAGTGAGAGTGATGGTGATTGGCAATTTCTAAAGGGGCTTACAAATTTTAGAGGAAAATACATGAGATTGATAGATTTGCAATCAAGTGGGGCGTCCAAGAAAGGAAAGATACCATGGAGGCTGTTGCTTGTCAATTGTCATGAGAGAGACTCGATCATTAAGTGAAGAGATATGCTATCTTCCATAATAAATCTTTGTAAGTAGGGAGGGGAATGAGAAGATGGTGGACCCAAAATGGGGTAGTAGAGATATCATAAAAATGTGGAGGGATTGCATTGATCTTTGTTGGCCCCCCTCTGAAAAGAAAGAAGGGGGCTTAGCCTGTTAGGGTGGTTATTTTGGAGTCTTTTTTCAATTGCATATGATCTGGTGAAAGTTAGTTATGGGTGATTCTTCCTAAATTGAAGAAAATGTCCCATGGCTGGAAATCGCATACCGGCTGGTCCAATTCTCACCATGGGCAATTGAGATGTCTCATAATATGCCTTCTAATTTTTCCTCCTGTTTTTCCAGATAGGTCAATATCAGCCATGCAGACAAACTGATGAAGACAACAGAAACACTGGCTGTTGCAATTGGTATTAAGGCCACTAGGCACTAGTTCATAAAAGTTTTTTTTTTTTCATCCCAACACCAACCGAACACATTTATAGTGATTTTGTTGTTTTTTCTTGCATAAAAGCGTTCTAACTTAATGATTGATTTTTTTTTTCACAAAAACATTATGGTGAAAAAGTGGTTATACAAATGTACCCCATTAATTTTTTTTTATCTTATATTCTTGGAAAAAGCAATCCCACTAATAATTTAGTTATATTAATCATAACAACTGAATGCTAGCAGATGGCGCAGTTTATACTGTGCTTGAACAAATAAAATGGTGAATTTTTTTTTTTTTTACGTTTCTTTATTGGACATTAAAATGATTGATCCTAAAATTCACCCAAGCTGTAAAATAAGCAAGAGTACCATTTGATTAGCCAGAGTGATAAAGCCATTGCAAGTAGAACACTGCTGCAGTCCATTTCACAAAGCTCAAAAGAATAAGTGCAACTTGCAACCATCAGCTTCTTTCAGATAATTATAATCATGAACATAAGTATCTCATAAAATTAATATTATTCCACTAAAGCACACCCACTAATGTCCTCAGCAAAAATAGTTTGGGCAAAGCCACAGTGACCCTATAAGCTTAAATGGCACCACTGAGTAAACATCTGGAAATCAAGAACGCCAGTTCCTGCAAAAAGAAAACCAGAACTCTGCAGAGTTTACACTCGTAGTGGAACTTCCTCAAAGGAGCTTAAAAGGACCTGCAGGGTCCAAAACACAATTTTCCCATTTTTTTAGATGGCTTGCAGTGTCAGAAAATGAGAAGAAATGGAAAGCCAAAGCTAGGTACCCAAATCTGTTTATGAATTATTATTTGAGATAGTGTTCAAACAATGATGCCATCTCGATCTGCACAAAGAAAACAAGAACCATGAGAATTCTGTGACTTCAGATGCCTAACAGAGGGTTTAGAACAATACATATCTTTCTATAGCATTCATACCATAGTAACATGCTACACAGAACAATAACCATGCAAGAACACTGTGCATGAGCATGACATATAAAACAAACTGCTGTGGATGCTTAAAATACTATGCAAGCACATATAAACTCTTTATTTTTATTTTTTTGTGGCTACAAAACACAAACATTTAGCACATGCAAGAACATGAAAAAACTAATTGATACTTGAAAGCAACAAAATATTCACAGTTTGTAGCAAGTTAAATTGACTTACAGCTGTCAGAGCAACGTCAGAACCTTTGTTTCCAGATTTACCACCTGCTCGGTTTAGAGCCTGTAAATGTCAACAGAAAAACATTTTTCTTACACAATAATTAATTGGGTTTTCTTCATTCAATAACACTCGATACCACTAAAACAAGCGCACCTTTTCCATCATATAAAGAGTGCAAACTCCAGGCCAAGCCAAGCCAGAGATCAGATAAAAATGCTATCGGATTGCACTCGTTTGGGTTTAGGCACAGGCCTAGATTTTAAAGCCCAAGTGAAATTCAGACCAGGTTCAGGCACAGGGCCTCGGGCACCTGATTGGGGCAGGAGTACTAGATTATATAAAATTTATAAATATATATACACTTCTGTCCTAGGATGACTTCACAATGGCAGACCTGATCGATCTTTGCATCTTTGTAAAAGTTAGTATACTTCTGTTTACACCCATTGTTAAAACTTCACAAGGTGTTCTTCTCAAAGTACGTATTAGCTCTTGAAAGGTGAAAAGGTCATGGAAAATTAGATAGTATCTTCCTTCCTACATGGCCGTTGAAGTCTCCTCCAATTACGTAGGCACTTTGAAATCAATTAGACTTGCATTGTTGTATAGACTATTAAATGGTGGTTGATAACAAAGAAATGAAATGAAGGCAAACCACGTGTCATAGATGCACCTCAGTAAGGTGGTTGTGATGAGCAACAAGAAAAGACACAAGGAATGAGTATAAAGGAGGAAGCTTAAGAGTTGCTCCAAAGAATAAAGAATCAAAGATCATTTTTGAGTAGTTTTGGGCATAAACGTGAGACAGTGAACTAATGTGCTAAAAATACAAGCTGGAAGGGAGAAACCAATAGAACTTGGAACGAAATAGGGAGAAGTGAAATGCTTGACTGTGGAGACAAATTTCAGCCTAAGATATATGTTGGTGGAGAAGTAAAACTCAGCAGCTGACCAAAATACAAGGGATAGGCCTTCAAGGATGACGATGAATTGTGGTGCAGTCAAGCTGACTCAATTTGGAAGAGTTCTGAAAACAAACATGTAATCTAGAAACTAATAAGAAATCAGATCTCAGACTTCCATTACTTGATAGTTACCACAATTATGATTAGAAAGAGGGTCATACTACAATTTTACCTGATCCAGGTCATCGCAGGTTAGCACGCCAAATATGCATGGAACTCCTGCAATATCAGCAAGCAAATACTGTAATGTATCCAAGATTAATATTCTTCACAGTATTAGAACTGACTAAGTGAATTTAATAATTAAGGGTGAATCTGGACTTCCACAATAACAGTATTTTTCGAAATACCAATTTTAATTGATTTTATATATTTTGGTGGTACTAATTTGGAACATATCGGTAGTGGCAAAATTTATGTCTTCAGGCACAACAACTCATTTCTTTTCAATGTCACAACTCCCAAATTCCCTATTTAAAAATATTATAAAAGGATTTTGGTGAAAACTCTACTTATGCTCATATCCCCAAGTTCCGGGCTTGCAACAGTTTTGTCCAAGCCCAGCCCTTGGGCTTTTTAAGAAAAACAAAAGCCCTCACTTTGCGGACCTTTTGAGCACCTGGCTGGGCACCCTGATAGGAGTGCCTCATTGACAGCTCTAGTTGAGCATCACCAAATATGACTAAAATAGCTGCAATTATTATATCCTGAGATGCATTTTTTCCTACTGAGAAGAGAATGAAAAGGATAAAGTTGAGATCAGACAGCTATAAAGTGAAGTGATCCAGAAATGCAAACCTGAGTTTAAACCTGCACTAAGTACTCCAGATGCAGCCGAATTAACAACAGCATCATAGTGAGAAGTATCACCTCTTATCTACTAACAAAAAGACTCATAAATCAGCATACATGCATACCACCATGAGCAAAAAGAAATAACAAATCACTAGTAATGCGCAACCCAGCACGGCAAGAAATTTGTACATAACACAAGAAAATATATAACCAGACACAGTAGTGATAGAAATCATCATCATCATAACCTTTCCCCAACTATGTTGGGGTCAGCTACATGAATTATGTTTCTCCATTCCAATCTATATCCTTAGCCAAATCCTCGGATAGGTTGCAAGTCTTGATATATAAGTATGAAAATAAATTATGTATATTTCATAGGAATAAACCAAAATAATCTCAGTAGTATATCAGTAGATATCTAGGTAGGAAAACTTGGAGAGTGGACTAGTGACTCTCCCAAGTCACCTCATTTTGATGAAGGATTGAGTCAAATATAGGAGAAACTTGGCCAAGCCACCTTATTTCCGTGAGTTAGCTTGTCTTCTGAACCATTTGATACAAAGATCTGATTTTAAATAAATGATATTTATTTTTTTAGTTATCATGCTTGTGGTTTGGAGGTGTCAATTTAAAAATGATAATTGGAATGTATTTGAATCTTATATTCAATATTTGGACAAAAC
The DNA here is from genome assembly GCA_028538565.1 of Umbellularia californica. NCBI lineage: Eukaryota > Viridiplantae > Streptophyta > Magnoliopsida > Laurales > Lauraceae > Umbellularia > Umbellularia californica. Next base: position 46,806,258 of record JAPQWN010000009.1, read on the forward strand.
TATAATGTAATATGCAAGATTTTGTTGTTTTATTTTCCTTATTATAGTACTTTTCTTGCACATATAAATTTATTAGTTTGAATTGATTATCATGAATGCATGTAAATTAAATGTATATTTATATTCTATAAGTACTTGATCCATTTTTAAGTATTTTAAAATTTGTTTTTCTTAAGAAAAAAATGATTCGAGTCACCATATTGACTCCCTACAGTCAAGTTTTTTTTTTCTTCATTAGACGATTCAAGTCTAGGTCACGAGTTTTCCAACCTTGTTAGATATATGTGTTTGTACACAAGCAGACAAACTAGCGCACACATAAATGAAGAGATCAGGTATTTGCTAATTATTCACATTTGACATAACCAAGGACACGGGATTTACCTAGAAATGTTCTGAAAATGGATTGTTCCTATTGAATAAGATCCAACAATGGTTTTTGGAGCCTCAACTATGAACTTGATTGCTCCATAGTTTTGTTGAAGATTGGCAAGCAATAGCAAATTAAATGGTAAGTGAACTTGGATATGATATGCACATGCACAAACATTTTGTGCATGTACACAGATGCAGTTATGCTTGCCTGTGCACGAGGCTCATTTAATTACTTTCATGATTTTAAAATGATAATAAGTTCAATGTCAGTTGTAATTTGATCTATCGAATATAGGCTGATCCTAATTGAATGCCACTACATCATCAGGATATATATATATATATATATAGAGAGAGAGAGAGAGAGAGAGAGAGAGAGAGAGAGAGAGAGAGAGAGAGAGAGAGAATTTACTAATATATGATAGGACATGAATACTTGAATCAGCAGCAAAGTAATCATCTAAGCAATCAGTGGAAAAACTGAGATGAGGCATGAACTATTATTCAAATGGCACCAAACATGTCCTGGTACAAGAATATAGAGTGGTATCCTAATACAATTGAAGATACTGCAAAGGAAATCTATACCACAGCTCCAATGCACAAGACTGCGTGATACTTTCCCAACTTCCCAAGCCTTTCTGCAACAAGAGGAACTTCGAAACTACCAGGAACCCACACAACCTAAGTGAATGGAAAGATGAGATGTCATGCCCATGAACAGAACTCACTTAAGTTTATAAATAAATATTGTGGACTTTGCCTATCTGCATGACTTCATATATAGAATGCAAAGATGCATCAACTGTAAAATGAAAAGGGAAGAGAACATAAAGAACACGTCCACTATGCAACATCCAACATCTCAATCACTAACCCTTATTATATCTTCAAACTATACACACACACACACACACACACACACACACACACACACACACACACACACGGGGGATCTTCATATGCATCTATCCCTCACCATTTTTGGTGAGGGATAGATGCATATGAATATTTCCCATATATATATATATATAGGGGGGGGGAGAGAGAGAGAGAGAGAGAGAGAGAGAGAGAGAGAGAGAGAGAGAGAGAGAGATGTCACGCACGTCTATATCTTCTTCTCTGACTGAATATTTCTTGAAAGTAACCAAAGCTCCATCCAAAAGCAACTTTGTAACAACCTCATTAAATCGAGCTACAACCTTCATTTTAGGAAACCAGATCCGGTAAATTAAAATAAAACACTTCAAATATGACCTCCCCCACTTCTTTTTTATCAGTACAATTCCTAAATCTAACAAAAGCACATGAAAACACTAATTAAAATGGAAGAGATGTTATTTATGGATGAAATCATGATATAAGTGAGCTAAGACCAAATTACTGCTACAACATTAACTAAAACAAAAAAAAAAAAAAAAAAAAAAGCTAAAATTAGAGCGAAAAGGGATGAATCAATATTGTAGACAGACCAAGACCCAAATTACTGCCAGCAAGGGCTGTCAACAGTCCTGGATACGGCCAGCCTGAACCAAAATCTAATGGCACTGGATTCAGATTGTAGACAATACCAACGGGCCAGCATAGATCATGGAGTCCAACCTTTCTCGAGCAGACTCAGGATTCACCTACAATGGTCCATGTTGAACCCAGACTAAGATTCATGTCCTAAAATCCTTATTAGGCCTAGTCTGAGTAAAATCCTTTGGCAGCCCTACTGCCAGGATATCCAAACCAAGCACAGGTTCTACTTCTGGATACAAAAACCTGCACTGCACCCAAATAAAATTTAAAGACCTGAACTGTTCATGTTAGTGACCGAGGGCCAGAAAGCCCAAAATTTATCCAATACTCATAGCCTAATCAAGTGAGGAACCAGTTTGTTTGATTAATCTCTAACAGGTCCTTTTTTGATAGATATGCCTATGCACTTTCACATATGAACATATTCATTCAGGCATGCAAGAAATCAACATTTGCTCCTTTTTCATTTGAAAACCAAACTGAGAATCACAACCCCAAAAACTTCAGAACCAAAAACCCAAATTACAAAGCTCTCTACCAATCCAAACCCAGCTATCAGCATCCAAAAATATTCATAAGCGAATTCCAATCTGACCCAATACGGGATTCCCAGAAAACTCACCACTGCAAATCGCAGACCTTCAGTTCTCGTCAAAGACCCCGTCAAATGCCGAACGCCTGCAGACACTACTAAAGGAGACATTCTTTCGTTTCTCTTGCAGGAGGTGATGGTGGCATAAGCTGCAAGGTTCAGGAATAAAAGAATCAGCATAGGACTAGATGGAGAAACAAGGATTTTGCAGGGGAAATGGGTGTCTGGGGAAGGGGAAACTTACATTGAATTGAAGAGGAGAAAGAGAGTGTGGTTTTTGGAGAATGCCCATAAAGGGATGGAGTTTTCGGAGGAGAGATTGATGTGGAAGAGTGTGAAAGATGATGAGAAAGCTTAGAAATAGTGGAAGCCATTGAAGCCATGCTCTCTCTGTTGATAATTGAAAGGGGTGGAAAGGTTTTGCAAAGGGGGATGGCAGAAATCCTAGGAATTGGATACAGAGTGCTCTGACATCCAACCTCTATATAACCCAACAAAGGGGCTGTGACCCAAAGAGTGGGGCCCATAAATGGAAATGCGGTCCGCATAAGTGGAAAGAAAGCTTACACAAGTGAGAAAATGTGGCGTCATGGTTGAAAACCCGACCAGGCATATGAGAACTACCTCCACTTACTTAGTGTGGTAAGCGGCCGTTGTTCTCAGTACCAAACACTACTTAAAAGACAAAGTGGAGCTCACCCTATGATCCATTCCAGTAGACTGTAAAATAAGGACCCCCTAGTAGTGAATAATCCCGGGTTTGACGTCCATATGAATGTACTCAACCGTTGTATCGATTGTGTGCTTATTTTGGATAGTGATAATTTATTGGTCATTGTTAAGATGATGATTTGGTATACTAAAAAGGCTCTCATGGTTTCTCTAAATCATTAACAAACATTTATATAATTTATACTTTTGTTTGAGCGATATACTCAATTCAGTTACAAACAATATTATTGCTCGTGTTGTAGAAAGAAGAGAAACCAAGAGAGAATATTAAAGTGAGAAAAGGAGAGAGTTTTCTATTATCTCATATGTCTATACCAATACAAAGGTAGAGATACCTATATATAGGCAAAGTAACCCTAGAAAAGAGGAAACCAAAATCTAACCCTAACTCATCTCAAGTGGGCATCCACCTAAGATCCATATCTTATAACACTCCCCCTTGGATGACCACCATTCAATGACAGTTGCCTCATTAAAAACCTTGCTAAGGAAAAACCCAGTGGGAGAAAACCAAAGCGAAGGGAAAAAGAGTACAACATTCTTCAAGATCATTGAACCGGTGTTGGACATGCATAATGCTGCCTCGTTAAAACCTTAACTAGGAAAACCCAGTGGGATAAAACCTAGAGAAGGAAAAAGAGTACAGCGCACAAATGTCCATGGGTAGCATACTTCAGGATGCTCCCTGATAAACCACTTCCCTTGATGATAGCAACCAGTTACATAGTTTGATGGTGAACTCTACGCATGCCAATCTCATATACAAACTTCTGGAATACTGATTTGGGCAAATATTTGGTTAACAGATCAGCCAGGTTGTTACTCGAACAAACTTGCTTGACTTCAATTTCATTGTTCTTCTGAAGTTCATGAGTGAAGAAGAACTTCGGTGCTATATGCTTAGTCTTATCTTTTTTAATGAAACCTTCTCGAATCTGTCTTATACATGCTTCATTATCTTCATAGATAATATTCGGGATACCTGCAATAGAAGGTAATTGACAAGAACTACGAACATGCTGAATCAAAGATTTTAGCCACACACATTCCCTACCGGCTTCATAAAGAGCCAAAATTTCAGCATGATTAGAGGAAGTAGCTACCAAAGTCTGTTTAGTAGAACGCCAAGAAATGGCGGCATTACAATTTAAAAACACATAACCTGTCTATGATCGACCCTTATGAGGATCAGAGAGATAACCTGAATCTGCATATCCTACTAAACTGAAATCTTTATGATCATAAGCATAAAATATTCCCAAATCAGTTGTTCCATGCAGATATCGTAGGATGTGTTTAATGCCAATCCAGTGCCTTTGAGTTGGTGCGGAGCTATACCTGGCAAGTAGATTCACAGAAAATGCAATATCTGGTCTAGTGCATTGTGCCAAGTATATCAAAGCTCCAAGAGCACTTAAGTATGGTACTTCGGGACCCAATACCTTTTCATTTTCCTCGATTGGATGGTATGGATCTTTCTTTATATCAAGAGATTGGACAACCATAGGGGTGCTTAATGAATGTGCCTTGTCCATACCAAATCGTTTTAAAACCTTCTCGGTATAATTAGATTGATGGACCAACATCCCACTAGAATTTCTCTCGATTTGCAATCCGAGACAAAATCTCGTTTTTCCAAGGTCTTTCATTCCAAACTCTTTCTTTAAATAATCAGCAGTCTCTTCGAGCTCTTCTGGAGTCCCTATCAAATTTATGTCATCCACATAAACTGCTATTATTGCAAATCCCTTCAAGAATTTCTTTATAAATAGACACGGGCAAATGAGATTGTTTGCATACCCCCTTTTAGATAAGTATTCACTAAGACGATTGTACCACATTCTTCCGGATTGCTTCAAGCCGTACAATGATCGCCTTAATTGGATTGAGTACGTACTCCTTGGCTTTGCTTCAGGTAAAGGAAATCCTTCCGGGATTTTTATGTGAATTTCTGTGTCTAAGTCCCCATACAAGTAAGCAGTTACAACATCCATGAGTCTTGTTTCTAGATTTTGAGAAACTGCTAAACTTATCAAATATCTGAATGTTGTTATATCCATAACAGGGGAGTATGTTTCCTCATAATCAATCCCAGGTTTCTGCAGGAAACCTTGTGCCACTAATCGTGCCTTATATCTGATAATTTCATTCAGCTCATTCATTTTTCTTACAAACACCCACTTATAACCTACAGGGTTAACATCTTTTGGGGTTTGTACTATAGGTCCAAACACACCACGTTTGTTAAGAGACTCTAACTCTGTTTTGATGGCATTTTCCCATTGTGGCCAATCTTTTCTTTGTCGACATTCATTTATAAAACATGGTTCTGTGTCCCAATCATCATCATCATTTTCCTTTGATATTTGTGTAGCTACCGCATATGCAAATGCGTCATCGATGATAATATCATTTCTCATCCATCTCTCTCTTGAATAATTGTAAAGTACAGAGATCTCTTCATTTTCCGGTACCGGTGCCTCTTCAGGGGCTTCCAAAGTCTCACCAGGGACTTTCATTATTCTAGAGAGAACGGACTTTTCCATAACCTCTTCAGGAGCATTATGTGCCTCTTCGGGAGGAACCTCTTCAGGAGCGTTATGTGCCTCTTCGAGGGGATATGGTGATGATTGCTCATTTCTCCTTTTCCACGGAGCTGAGTCCTTCGAACCTATAGGTCTGCCACGCTTCTGGCGTATCGCAGATTCTTTTGCTGCCGTATTTTGACTTTGTCCTACAGGGACATTAATCCTGGCAGGTGCATTCATAGCTGGCACATGTGACTTCGTCACTTTTGCTGCATCGTTAAATGCATCAGGCAATTTGTTTGCAATTTCTTGTAAGTGCACAATTCTCCATACTTCATTATCACATTGTGAAGTTCGGGGATCCAGATGAGACAAAGTGAATGTATTCCATGTTAATTCTCGCTGTTCTTCAGGAACGGGTTGTTCTATATGAGCGATACGTTCTTCAGGAATTATCTTATCTCCCCCTAACGGCGGGAAGATTGCCTCATTGAATTGACAATCTGGAAAACGAGCGGTGAAGACATCTCCTGTTCTTGGTTCTAAATATCGAATAATCGAAGGAGAGTCATAGCCTACATATATTCCCAATCTACGTTGTGGTCCCATCTTAGTACACTTAGGAGGTGGTATGGGGACTTGAACTGCACAACCAAACTTGCGCAAGTGAAAAATATTGGGTTGGTGTCCTGATATAAGTTGTGCAGGAGAATATTGATGATAGGCCGTGGGCCGAAGTCGAATTAACATTGCTGCATGCAATACAACATGTCCCCAAGCACTAACCGGTAAGTTGGACTGCATCAGCAGGGTCCTAGAAATAAGTTAGATGCGCTTGATCATGGATTCAGCTAAGCCATTCTGGGTGTGGACATGGGAAACAGGATGTTCGACTACAATTCCTATAGACGAACAGAAATTATCAAAAACCTGTGATGTAAATTCGCCTGCATTATCAAGTCTTATAGACTTAATGGGATAATCAGGGAAGTGAGCCCTCAGTTTAATAATTTGAATTAATAGGCGGGCAAATGTTACGTTCCTAGTTGAAAGTAGGCAAACATCCAACCAACGAGTGGAGGCATCGATCAAAACCATGAAATACTTAATAGGTCCACTAGGGGGATTGATGGGTCCACAAATATCACCTTGTATCCTTTGTAAAAAGGATGGGGATTCGTATACAACTTTAGTAAGAGAGGGTCGGGTGATCAATTTTCCTTGTGAACATGGGATACATAAGTATCCACTAGGTATGGTCAATTGATGGTTTTCTAAGGAATGCCCAAAAGAGTTATCTATGATTTTTCTCAACATTGTAGCCCCAGGGTGACCTAACCTATCATGCCAAAGCTGTAAAGCTTTAGGATCACTGAGCTTCGGGCTCAACTTTGTTGTTTTGCTCATAACAGAATGGGATTCAACATTGGAGATTGTCGTGTAATATAACCCTGAAGAGAGTGCACTTAGTTTTTCTAGTATTTGCTTTTGGCTTCCAATACTAGTAATGATGCATAGGTATTCCTTGTTACCTTCACTTACAGTCTCAATATGGTACCCATTCATTCTAATGTCTTTGAAACTAATCAAGTTTCTTCGGGAATCTTTTGAGAGCAAAGCATATTTAATGAATAGATGGGTACCATTAGGTAACATCATATAGGCTCTTCCGGAGCCTTCAATTATCTATACAGGTCTAGCTATAGTGGATACCTGTCGTGGAATGAGCATCAATTCTGAGAAAAATTTCTGATTTTTCAGAATGGTGTGTGTTGTGGCACTATCTACCAAACATAGATTGTCCTCAGTTCCACGATCCATACCTTAAATAAAAATAAAAAACATCATGACTATGCAATCATATGATTAAAATAATTAAAAAAAATCATCATAAATTAGGACATTAATGAAGTTTTCTATCAAAAAAAAAAAAAAAAAAAAAAAAAGGTCTAAGAAACATGCACTTCAAATGAACTAAAAAAAATTAAGTTTGTAATGTTCAAAGAATCATAGGTCTTCTAGACCATGCTAGGGGGTGCCCCCAAAAGGTTATTAAATGCCTCATTTTCCAGATGTTGATTATCTTCATCCTCAAAGAAGTCACGAGTCTCCAAGTTTGTAATGTCAATAGGAGGACTCTCTGATGTCATTATATCCCAATTCCAGCCTTCTAGATCATTTGTCTTCGCTGAATGGACAGAGGCCTTGTATGCTTTGTATCGTTCCACCACTTCCTTTGGTGCATGGCAAGTGCGTAACCAATGCCCACTTTTTCCACATCTGTGGTACGTGTCATCAGAACTGTGGGAAGGATTTGCCGATGGATTCTTGTTGTTCTTATGCTGAGGGTCAGATCACTTCTGGTGATTTTTGAATTTTGGTGGATGACCTTTAAAACCACCTCGCCTGGAGGAGTTATGTCGTCCACTTCTACTGGAGGATTTATGTCTGCCATTCCCCCTACCTCTGCCTCTATTTGAGCTAAGACTGACATTTGCTTCAGGAACTGCCAAAGATCCAGTTGGTCTGGCATTATGATTTTTCATCAATACGATGGAATTCTGTTCAGCGACTAGGAGACATGAGATAAGTTCTGAATATTTGGAGAAACGTTGCTCTCGATACTGCTGCTGCAGGAGCACATTCGAGGCATGAAAAGTGGATAACGTTTTCTCCAACATCTGCTCCTCCGAAACCTTTTCACCACATAATCTTAATCTGGAAACAATATTGAATAGAGCAGAGTTGTATTCAGATTCTGTTTTATAGTCTTGTAACCTCAGGTTTAACCATTCATTATGGGCTGCTGGTAGTATGACCATCTTCTGGTGATCATATCTATCCTTCAGGGATTTCCATAGGCTTGCTGGGTCTTCCTTAGTAAGGTATTCATGTTTGAGGTCGTCATGTATGTGGTGGCGTAGAAAGATGAGGGCTAACGCCTTTTCCTCTGGGGACATCTTGTTACCTTCCTTTATGGTCTCTCCTAATTTCTTGGATTGCAAGTGAATTTTAGCATCGAGTTGCCAAGATAAGTAATTGTTCCCATTTATGTTAAGGGCTTTAAAGTCAAGTTTAGCCAGATTTGACATTATGCAAAAACTGTAATAAGAAATATATATTAAGTTAACCGTGTGCAGATAATCAATAAAGTAAAGAGAGAAAAAAAATTAAATACTAACATTAGAAGTAATCAAGAAACGGATTAAATTTTTTTTTTTTTTTGCCAAAGAAAAGTTAGAACATCAGGTTCACAACTTTGAGAATCAGAACTGCTGGTCCTGTCAAGACTTCAGGCTTGATTTAGAACTTCAGGTTCATTAGAACTGTATGTTCTGTCAAATTTTCAGGTTTGAAATAGAACACGTGGTTCTAATTGATCAGAACTTCTGGTTCTGTCAAAACTTCAGGTTTAATTTCATGGCTTTATAATTTTTATGGATATGAATCTACATGTTCATATCAATATTCTAACTTCTAGGACTTCTGGTCCATAGATCGGTGAACTTTAGGTTCAATTTTTAGAACTTCTGGTTCTATTTTGTGATCCATTCATAATAATGATAAATTAAAAAAAATAAAATATACAAGATGGATGAATAGTAACCAAAACACTATGAATACTATGAACAAATATTATAAATTGATTTCATGTATTCTAATAAAATATGCAAGAGAATAGTGAAAAAGAAAAAAAAAAAAAAGAACTTGCCCAAAAATTAGTTCCTCGTGACCCGTGGCAGAGGACAACACATCCTAGGTTCTTTAGAGGTTGTAATACTGTTAACAACTTTTTTTCTTTGGTTTTCAAAACGCACATATGCCGAGGAAAAAAAAAGCACTTAAGTGGAGAAAGCCAGAGCAAACCAGGAGAAGGGATAAAAAAATTAAAGTAAAACGTGCTTACTTCTTTGGTGATGCACGCAAATCGAGGCAAATCAAACACCTTGGTGATGCACGCAAATCGAGGCAAATCAAACACCTTATGTCTTTATGCACGTCCTTTGGAAGAGTGACTTTGCAAAAAAAAAAAAATGACTGCACGTTTTCTCTCTGGACGTGGGTTGCATAACGGGATTTTTTTTTTTATAGCCTCGTGCTGATAATGTGTTGTAGAAAGAAGAGAAACCAAGAGAGAATATTAAAGGGAGAAAAGGAGAGAGTTTTCTATTATCTCATATGTCTGTACCAATACAAAGGTAGAGATACTTATATATAGGCAAAGTAATCCTACAAAAGAGGAAACCAAAATCTAACCCTAACTCAACTCAAGTGGGCATCCACCTAAGATCCATATCTTAAAACATCTCGTATCTTCTTTTTCTTTTCTCCCTCCTCTCTTTATCACCCCCACTCTATTTCTATCCTTGCTATTGCTAATGGGAGTGTGATGGAAAAGTGAGTGGAGCCAATGGATTATGCCATTATGGACATATTGCCACAGGCCATTATGGACATATTGCCACAGGGACAAATGGAAAAGTGAATAGTGTGTAGAGCCAATGGATTATGCCATTATGGACATATTGCCACAGGGACAAATGGAAAAGTGAAGAGATGTGGACATTGTTTATCGATGCCCCTCATCTGGAGGTGTCCTCCAGCAACGGTGTTTACAAACATAGGCCTGTATCTAGTCTAAGCCCAACATGAGTCGTGAACGTCAGGCCCAAGCCGGCCAATTTAGTCAATTAGGTTGGGTCGGGCTCATCCAAATCAGACTTTTTATAAGTGGCATTGACTTTCTAGTAATTGTTTGGACAAACTATCACTAAATTATAAATAGTCCATATCAGGGCCGAGCCAGCTTTGAGCTTTCTATCACTTACTCCAAATCTGATCCAACCAAGGTTGGGCCTACGCTACCCCGACCTATGAGCACACCTAATGGCTGCAGATGCTGCCAGTTTAATGGCAAACTTGACTCGATCCACTAAAGATGCGGGCCAACGAAAGAAGCAACTGATCCCACCAATAGAAAGAAGACAAATAGATAAGTTATAGGGTTTCTAAATTCAATAAAGAGGAATCAATAGTTACAATATCACGAGTAATCACAATATAATGATTAAAAGTATTTTCGTAAAAAAAAAAAAAAAATCTAACATCATGTACGAAACACTGTGTTTATAGTTGTTACTTATTCATTGATTACTTAAGCGCGCGCGCACCCCCCAAAAAAAAAAAAAAAAAAAAAACCCTCTTCTTTTTTCTTTTATTTTTATTTTTCAAAAATCGGGATATAGATCATGCTTAGACCTTAATAAATTATTAGAATGGTTATATTATGCCGATGTGTTAGACTCGTCCAGCTAATTCATGATAAGATATTAAAATACCCCCCGTCTCCATGATTTGAATGAATTTGGATTAATCAAGCTCCTGAAATGAAGGAGTGTAACTCTATAGTGGGGCCCATCTATTTGAAACCGGAGTTGTTGAAGGTGAACATCCTCTGTCTGTGGGATATCCCCAGCTTTTATTCTAATATAAGTTGGTTACCTAGTAAGACTAACCATCGATTAAAATATTATGAATGAATATGTTTAATAAAGCATAAGATTGTGTTAATCACAATTTTAATCAAATAGTCAATCTTACCGTGGACCAACTCCTATAAGAACAAACTATCTAAGAACACACATCAAAAGACTTGGACATCGTCGGTAAGCGGTGACAGCAGCATAGTTACCCCAAGTTGCAGGGAAGGACCACAAATGTACCAATTTGCACATATTTACAGCCGTAAAACCCTTTGTCCTTGGCCCGATTGCAGTCCAACTGCAAAACCAAGACCAGACCCAGATGAACGTTTGACACATAGCTCATCCGTTATTCTAACAAAAATAACTTAGAACTAGTTAGGGCCATGAATGTGAGTAAGAGATATCTTGTTCCTGTGTCCAAACTTGTAATCTAATGGGGAAACCAGTCTTAGGACCTAGATCAAGATTATCATTGGGTCCAAATAGGATCCATGGATATCAACCAGGTCTTAATCCTTGAGTCCGAACTTCTCCATCATGTGTATACCATCGTAGTCCTGACAGTTCCATCGAATTAAATATTATTTCACTCAAGTAGAACACATCAGAGAGAATGACAATCAACATGAGAGGGACACATTGATGATTGAGAGGAGAAGGGCAAGCGGCCACAGAGGTATAATTCCCAACTTGTAGGGAAGGACAACAGAGGGATTGGTCTCGATTATCCTTTAGTTGAGAACAAGGGATCAAAGAAATCCATAAACGTTTCTTTCGGACATGAGATGATAATGATTATAATAATCAACTGTACATGTTGCCTATCACGGCCACTTTTTTTTCCCTTCTGAATATGAACTGTATGATGCATCTCAAGGCCACTTTTTAAGTTCTGATTGTTTTAATTATTGGGTTTAAAGTGTGACCAGATGACCACACGCCCACGTGAGTCCCCCACTTGGACTACCCAATCAATTTAGGCCTGCATATTTGTTAGACATCTTTAAAAATATCTTTGGTGTTTAAGGATAGTTACTAGCCTAGTAGAGTAATCTAAGCTTTAGGAGGAATCAATAATTCTTACACTGATTCCTAGCAAAGGTGAATGAATGATCACCTTTTCCATCTTCTAGAACCTTTCCTGTGGGCCTGGGCAGGTCCATCCTTTTGTTGAATGGGAAACAGTGGTTGGATGGATACAAACAAGCCATGCTATCAGAAAGAATAAAAGGTCACCGAATGTTGTGATCGTTCAGTCTAGCTAGGCTTCTTATCTTCAATATCTGTAGTTCATGCAGTGACAAAGAGGAATCCTAGACGGTTAATATTGGTTTCATATTGGGCGCTTTCTTTTATTTTCTAATTTAGTAATATTAGCTGTTATAAGTCATGGAATTATTTTAAGGAGCACAAAAACCAAACACAACAAGAAAATAGAGAGAAAATAGAACTTAACTGCAAATGGCCACTAATACAAAGAAGACAAAGTATTAAAGGACTAATCAGGCTTGTTTGGCCACTTCACTAAGTAATGTGGAGTGAAGTAAAGCCTCCTTTCATCAGACAAAAAAATAATAGGGTCATATCGAAAGTACAAAATTCAAAATTTCCCCCTTCATTTAAAAAAGAGAGTAAAAAAGCAACATTCTCAGACCACTAAAACACAAGTATTCATCTACTTTTTATCTAAAAAGTCGAAAAGGTTTCTTATCAAGCCACTAAAAATAAAATTTCATTATACAATGATTAGATCCCGTAATATTTTATTCTCTCTTCAATATTCGTTTCTCTTTACATCACCCTACAAGTATTTTTACCAAACAAAGGGCATGTTTGTGCGGTCAGGTTTCCACAGAAAAACAGTGAAGAAAATCGAGCTGCTTTTTTGCTACCGCTTTTTCCTCAAAGAAAAGCACAAAGTAAATTAGGGATAAGTTTCCAGAGAAAAGGTGTGGAGCATATGATAGTTTGCTGCAACGAAAAATTTCCACGTTGGGTGCGTGTCACGTCCTCGAATTGGATTTTTTTAATGGTTCAAATTTCGAGAAGTAGCTAGTGAGGAAATCTGAGTCATTGGGACTCTAATGTAATTTCACCCCAACAATATACCCACAGGATATCACATGTGAGGATATAATGCATTCATGTCATCGCATATTTAAATTTTTTTCTTGTGAAAGCATAGATGAACGGTGATAGTAGGTAACTTATAAGAGCAAATGCTGTCTCAAAACATTTACAACATAAGGTGTTTAAGTTTACAGCGTAAAGGAAAACAGTTTTATATACAATCCCAAAAAAAAGCTCATCACACTATCCTCCGAAACTCTCCTAATTAAAGACCTATGAGGTCAAGACATCCAACCACAGAGATGTTATCCCATGTGAGGAACTGTCCAAGCTAGATGATCACGAAATATCATTGGGAGTTCACTCCATCCATGTGGAGTCTACTCATCCCTCTCACTCTCCTGGATAAAGGCAACGATGTTGTCTCAACTGAGCAAGTAAATAAGTATAATAAACATAACTTTGATGCACCATATGTAAATAAAAATGAAATTATGATAAATATACATGAATGCATGAGACATGAGAGAATCAATAAAGACACATCTAACAATGAATTCTAACAAATTGGCATTCATCCACATCAGCTACACTAGAAAAACATGCCCGTTCAATATAATTATAATATTAAAATTTATAAAAAAAATCTATATGATCAAGTTTTTTGAAATTAAATGCAAAAGGTTTTGGTTTGAGAGAAGGAAAAAAAAAAAAAGAAAGAAGAAGTCCATAAGAATTTAATACCTACTAGCATATAATTAAAAAAAAAAAAACACCAAGCCATGAAAATTGAAGATTAATGATTGAGAAAACTAAAAAGAAAAATAAAAACAAACAAACAATATAAACTATGAATAAAATCCAATGAAATTTGAAAGATACATAGAAATAAAACGTAGTAATGAAAATCCATAATCAACTCAATAACATAAGAAATTTTAAAGAATCAAACACTCATGAGAAAAAAAAATACTAAAAAATGGAGCACAAAAGGGCAAAGAAAAAAGAACCCACAAATTCATGAAAAGCCATCATAAAAAAAAAAAAAAAACCCATCACAAGTGAGAAATTATAATAAAAGAAATACAAAAAAAATGAAATAAATTTCATTAAAAAGGCTATAAAAATATATATAAATAAAGATCCATAGACAATACAATGATAAAAGAAATTTAGAAGAACCAAACCAACTTACGATAATCTAATACTAAAAAATGGAAATCTGAAGCCACAAAAGAAAGAAGAAAAATCCATAAAAAGATTTCACAAAGAGAACTTAAAGAACCCAATGGAAGTAAAATAAATAATTAACTCATAATGATAAGCATTAAAAAAATATAAAAAAATACAATAGAAAAATGAGAATTTACAGAAAGTCCCATGATAAAAAGTGATTTAAAAGAAAAGAAAAGAAAAAAAAAAACAAAGGAGAACCCAATACCTAAAAGTTGAAACAAGAAAGGAGAAAAAAGGAAACTCACAATCTATGAAAACCATACAAATACAAACCATAAAAATATTGCAAATCTATAGAAATTTTAAAATGATGATTCTTTTGTATAAATCATATTAAAATGGATACAGATAGTTTTCAACTGTAAGAGAGAGAGAGAGAGAGAGAGAGAGAGAGAGAGAGATGCCCCCCTTTCGCCATCACCCCCCCAAACCCCCTCCCAAATCCGACAATCGATCTTCAGAAATTCCGGATTCTCACCCTTTTCAAAATGGTGGGCCAATTCCAATCCCTCTATCCCATTCTCTCCCTCTAACAGGCACCCATCACGTTCCCCAATCCCCTCTTCTACCGGAGTGCAGCTCACCACTGGATTGGCCTCAGCTCCCTCCTCTTTCATGATCCCTTGGTCCCCACCCCCCCACCCCCCCCAATCTAGCTCAGCCTCTATTCCACCCTGGAACCTCGATCAGCTAATTCTCCTCCAAACCATCTACAACTCCTTCTTCATAAACAACCAGGCTACCCCCAGCAAGGCTCCATCCCCTTCCTATCCCAAATCCTTTGCCAGCTGCCTCTCTCCACCTGTCTTCTCCCCCCCTCCCCCAATCCCCCTTCAAATGATCAATTCAAGCAAACAGTCCTTCTCCCACTTTGTGATTGGAAAATTTGTAGGCTGTAGACCTATGCTGGAGGCCTTGGAAAAATGGGTGGTATCCTCATGGAACATGTCCAGACTGTGCCTGATCTCTTTGACTTCACTAGGGAACTTTCTCTTCAGGTTTCATTCTAAGGAAGACAGAGATGCTCTGGTAGGCTCTAGTCCCCTTCAAATGGATAGAAAAAAATTCTGACTCCAACCATGGACGCCAGGTCAAGATGAAACATCATGGCCATCAGAAGCTCCAGTATGGATCAGGCTCTAAGGAATCCCCTTCCACTGCTGGAGTAGTGACATTATACTTTCGATTGCGGCTTCTATTTGGAAGCCAATCCGCTTGGATGAAATCACAGCAAGACAGAGGATGTTCTCCTTTGCCAGAGTTCAGGTTATTCTGGATGTGGCTAGACCTTATCCAAGGTCCATCTCAGTCGACCTGGAGGGGGAAGATCAGGAGGAAGTGGAAGTCCACTATGAATCCATCCCATGCTCGGTATGTCTCTCGGCTGGTCACCCTTCATCTAAGTGTCCATTCCAATTGAAGCCAGGATTGCTGAAGACCCCAGTTCAGCCACCAATTCTTATTGCTCCTATCCTAACCTCATAACCTGTTCCAGCGGCTACAGAAGGCATAGAGGAGGGCATACAGGAAGGAGAGGACCCTATAGCTGAAGAGGTCACAGGAGGCGATATGGTCCCAGAGGTCTTAGAGGCAGTAGAAGGCTCAGCAGTTTCGGTATTCCATCTCAACTCCCCTGCCACTTCAGCACCTGCCCCACAGACCACTCAGGTAACTCTGGAAAATACCTCATATGCCATCCCCCCCTGATTACCCACTACCTCTGATTATCCCTCCTCAGCAGTATCCTTCCAATCCAATTTGGCGAAAGAGGCTCCACCAATTTCCTCCCCTGATCCCCTAACATCCGATAACCCTCTTTCAACCCTTCCAATGGATGTAGCTTTTGAAATCCTGGAGCAAATTCCGGCTCCTACAGTGGACTGTTCCAACCCCTTCTCCATATTGGAAAATTGCACCTATGTAGACCCTACCTCTCTACTGCTAATCTCAAAAGACTGCAAGTTGTCCCTCCAAAATTGAAAAGGATCATCCCAGAGCAAGTAGCCACTCCTTTCCTTCCCAAACCAGATTCCATCAAAGATAACTCCCTAGTGGTTGATTTATCCTCTTTCAAGATGAAAGCCAAAAGCAAACCAAAAGCCAATGCTCTCTCATCCTCAGGTCCTACGCCTCTTGGCTCTCCCACCAAAAAAGTTACATAATGGTTAAAATTATCTATTGGAACTGCAGAGGTATATGCAACTCCCCTACAAAAAACATGGTTTTCCACCTTCTAGCTGTTCATTCTCCTGATATCCTTTTTCTCTCAGAGCCTAAAACTTCTTTAGACCCCCTCTCCAATGGAGCTTCTCCCTTTGGGCTCTCTCCTTCCTTCTCCAATTTAGATAATACCCTGTGGTGCCTCTGTAACCAAACCTTTAATTTAATTTTCTCTTTAATAGACCATTCTTCCCAGCACATATCCATTTCCATATCTGGAGCTCCCCCTTCCTTCCAAAGTTTCATTACAGGATTGTATGGATCCACTGATTATAGACAAAGAAGAGTCCTCTGGGAATACCTAGTTAGAAGCTCTATCTCCACAAAGCCCGTGATAGGAGACTTCAATGCCATCCTTCTTGCTAAAGAAAAGTTCAACATTCGTCCTGCCTTCTCTGCGTCGGTCAGATTTTAATGATATGGCCTGGCAGCCGAATTAAAAGATATGGGATATAGAGGAAATAGTTTCACCTGGACTAACAACAGGCAAGGCTAGGCCTTTGTGGCAGCCAGGCTAGACAGAGCTTTAGGAAATTCATCTTGGATTGACTCTTTTGGGGATCCTTTGGTAAATCATTTTCCAAGAATATCCTCCGATCACAGCCCTATAATCCTCTCCCACAGGAAAAACCTTTCTTCAAAAAATAGGCCCTTCAGATTCGAGGAAAAGTGGCTCTCACATGACTCCTTCACAAAGGTAGTAGAAGACATTTGGGCAACCCCCTGCCATGGTTCTCCCCAGTTCATTTTGGCTTCCAAATTAAAGATTCTAAAGCTCAACCTAAAGACATGGAATAAAGAGGTTTATGGCCATTTTAAGAATCACATAGAAGAGGCAAAATCCCAAATTCTGGCAAAGGAAATAGCTTTTAAGGCTCAGCCTAGCGATTCCCTCCTCAGGGATTTGAATCTAGCCAAAGCCTCCCTTCATAATTGGCTCAATGCTGAGTCTACTCACTGGAAACAGCGGGCTAAGGTGAAATGGCTTCAAGAAGGGGATAGAAATACTAAATTCTGCCACCTGTCCACAAAGGCCAAAGGTGTCCGTAACTGTATCGATAAAATTTCTGTTGACGGAATTCTCTTCGAAGAAGCTCATCAAATAAAAGAGAAAGCTGTCTCTTTCTTCTCCAAGTTGTTCCAAGTAGACTCGGTTATTCTAGAAGAAGATCTCTTCCTCTTGACTGGTCCTTCTGTCTCAGAGGCCCAAAACCAGGCTCTAGTCTCTATCCCTTCATTGGAAGAAATTCGGAAGGCAGTTTTCCTCCTCAAAAAGAGTAGCTCCCCGGGTCTGGATGGATTTTTAGGGGTCTTCTTCACTAGCTACTGGCAAATAGTGTGCAAAGAAGTCTATGAAGCAGTCACCCACTTCTTCAAATCTGGTCGTTTGCTAAGAGAATCCAATGCTTTCTTCATCTCCCTTATTCCCAAGGTCTCCTCGCCAAACTCATTTGCAGATTTCAGGCCAATTAGTCTTCTAAATTTTACTTACAAAATCTCCTCCAAGATTTTAGATTTAAAGCTCTCCTCCGTCCTTCCTCTCCTCATTTCCCACAGTCAATCTGCCTTTGTTAAAGGGCAAACCATCCACCATAATGTGGCCTTAGTTCATGACCTCATCCAAAAGCTCAATTCAAAAATCAGTGGTGGCTCAGTGTGCTTGAAGCTAGACATTTCCAAGGCCTTTGATAAACTCCAGTGGAACTTCTTCTTCAGAGCCCTCAAATTCTTCAACTTTTCTTCTACTTGGATAAACCTAATCAGGGAGATGATCTGTACGAGTAGAAGCTCAATTCTTATTAATAACAGTCCTAGTGGCTTCTTCTCCTCTTCATGTGGTTTGCGCCCAGGGGACCCCCTGTCGCCCTATTTATTCATCCTAGCAGAGGAGATTCTTAGCCTTCACATTGATCAGCTAAGGTCTTCAGGGAAAATTATGCCTATTTCTCCAGTGCCTAATACTACTTGTCACTTGCTCTACGCCGATGTTATCTTGATTTTCATCAAAGCTTTTAAGCCCGGGTTAAGAAATATCAAAGAGCTGCTCTTTAAGTACCAGGAATCTTCAGGTCAGAGTTTCAATCTCTTGAAGAGTAATCTCTACATGGGGAAATGTTCAGCTAGAAGAGCCCAAATGATCTCAGAGATGATCCCAATCCCCAAAGCCTCTCTCCCGGCAGTATATCTAGGTGTTCCTTTACTCTTCGGAGCTTCTAGACAGTTCCACTTTACCGGATTCTAGACTCTATTCGGATTAGGTTGGATGGATGGAAGGCTAAATGTCTCTCCTTTGCAGGGAGGTTGACATTGGTCAAGCACGTTCTCTCCTCCATTCCCTTTTATATCTCCATGGTTATTCCCCGGCCAATTAAAATCTGTCAGCAGATTGAAAGGCTTATGAGGAACTTTCTGTGGTCCTCAAGCCAGTATAAAAAGAAGAGTCATATGGTGAACTGGGTAAAGGTGTGTCTGCCTAAGGTGGAGGGAGGTCTGGGCATTAGAAGGGTACAGGAGTTCAACGACGCCAGCATGATGAAGCTGGGCTGGTCAGCTGCTACCTCCAACTCCCTCTAGGCTACTTGGTTCCAAGGTCGGTATTTTAGGTTCTCTCCAATCTGGTTTGAAGGCAATCCAAAGGCTGGGTCCTGCATCTGGAAGAGGATTAGATCCTTAGCCCCCTTAATCCAGCTAGGTAGCTGCTGGGTTCCGGGGAATGGCACTTCAATCCAGCTTTGGCTAGACAACTGGATTGATCTTGATCCAATTGCTCCTAGATTCCCCCTCTTCCTCTTCTCCGAAAATGATCGGGTGGCGGATATCATTCAAGGGAATTCTTGGTCCATTCCAGCTTCCTTGTTAGCAGAAGTATACAGCTTCCTCAACCAGCAAACAACCCTTATTCAGCTGCCTACTTCCCCTATACCAGATAAGCTTTCCTGGAAAGACCAAGCTTCAGGGGACCTTTCCCTTAAGTCAGCTTGGAATTCCCTAAGGACCAGAGGTGAAGCAGTAGCTTGGTACAATCTAGTTTGGAACAAAGTCATCGACCTAAGGCTTTCCTGTTTTATTCGGCGTCTTCTTCTCCGGAAAACTCCTACAGACTCTTGGGCTAAGCAAATTGGCTGTTCCTTGGCTTCCAGATGCTACTCCTGCCTCTATGAAGTAGAATCAGACCTTCATCTCTTCTTCACATGCGCCCCAACCAAGCAACTATGGTATTGGCTTCTCAGTTTCTCTGGCAGACTTGTGGTCTCTCCTCTCTCTGCCTCTTTTATTTGGTCTGCTTTAACCAAGGATGCTGATGGCCCTGGAAGAAAATTTATAGCAGCAGTCTCCTTCCAAGCCATTAACACCATTTGGTTCCTCCGGAACGAAGCTAAGCACCGCAGCAATCATCCTTCCTTGACTAAGGCCAATTTGATTCTCATTGACAGATGTAGTCATATCCTCAGTCCCTCTATAAGCGGTCAGGCCATCTCTTCTCATCCTTTTATGAGAGCTCTAGGGAGAGGAGCTTATTTCTGTTCCACCTCCTAGTGAGTTTGCAGGTAGCCAGGAGTTAAGTGTACTTGCTCTTCTTCCTTGTCTATGCAGTTCATATGTTTCTGCTCTGGGTTGGTGTAGCAGAGATTCTAGGAGTAGTAGCCGTACTGTTTTCTGGCTACTATTGCTCCTTGTCAAGTTCTTTTCTAAAGCAGTAATGTAGAGCTCTCCTTAGCTGTTGTGGAGTGCTGTGGATTCATGTCTTTAGGCCGCTAGAATCTAAGCTCTTTGCTCCGTTTGGTGCCCCTTTAGGAGTTGTTGCTGCTGGTTTGATCTGTTTTTTGCTGCTATGCCAAGGTTGAAGTGCAACAATGCCTTTGTCCTAGCTTTGCTTTGGTTAAAGTGCAGTAATGAGCGGCCGCTGCTGGTTTGATCTGTATTTTGCTGCAGTTTGCTTTCTTATGCAGTGTGGTTCTCTGTTTCAGGGTGGTTCTTTTCTTTTACTCAATTTGGAGCTTTAGTTTCCTGCAGTAGCCTCTTTCTCTGCTCTAGCCTGAAAGTTTCTCCTTTTTAGAGCTTCAAGGAGTATTCAGTGTTATGCTCTTTTGCTCTCTGAGTGAGAAGTGTTCAGTGGCTACATGTCTTCCTGCTGCAGGCTACCTAGCTCTTTGCATCGTTTGGTGCCCCCCTTTGTGCTGTCGCTGCTAGTTTGCTCAGTTATTTGCTGTTTGCAGTATCTTTTGGTGTTGCCGAGCTCTCTGGGTGAGCTGCCTTCTGCTCCCCCTGTTTTGCTTTATGTTATCTAGTGCAATGTAAAAGAGTAGTACCAAGCTTTGCCCTTTTTCTTGCTATAGGTGCCCTCCTTGTGCTGTGGAGCTTCTTCTAGCAGTTTTTCGGAGCCTCTTGGAGTTATGGAGCCCTCCTCTTTTCTCTGCAGATGGTTCTCAGATTTAGGTGCTCTATCTTTTAGTAGGGTTTTTGTCACATCCCGGTCCCGAATCACCCTGGCCTAGGGTAATCCCCGAGGTGTGGCACACGTACTCCCGCGTGCTGTACCTGTCTCGAGCCAAGTTCAACACACGAAGGAGAGGAAACCAACTATCCATATATGTGAGTTAAAACTCACAAAACACATTAAAGCAATTAAACATAGCGGAAGCTGTATTTCATTTGTGTGAGGTATCAAATTCCTTCCGTCTACATAATAATTCAAGTTTTACTACAAAAGAATTATACAATTAATTACAATGTTATACAAAAGAGGGTAAGCTAAAGAACCCTATACATCAATACCAAAAATATAATCGAAAGGAATTTCTATAATCTAAGTGTGGCCCACACAAAAAGGGGCTAGCCACACCACAAAGAGTCTCTAAAAAGTGTTGACGCTCTCCCCGGGAGATAAGCTCACTGGGCCACAGGCTCGGGCCACTCCACTAAGCCCGAAGGTACCTCATGGGTAGCCTTCTCTCTCTCCTCGGCCTCTGAAGGGCCGGAGACTGCACCTGAGACTGTGACACCAAATGTAGTACCATTAATACGACTATTAAGCAAGTACAGGCAATAATAAGGATATACATAATGTTCAATTGAATTTAAAATGGATAATTTAAAAAAAAGCAATATCAAATATCGTTTAGGCAAATCAAGTTTAAATGTATAATTTATGCTGGATGAATCAAGAAAGTGAAATACACTAATTGGCTACTACCTTAAGCTCATCCTCTCAAAAGAGAGCAAATCTAGTTGGGATGTCACCAGCGGCCCGGCCAAAGGCTAGCTGGCTACCCGGGTCTGGAGTTCCGGAGCTCCAAATGACTTACTGCAGTAGTCTCAATTTATAAACCGAGTGTAACCCCGTCGGGTATCACTGGGTCGAAGCTAAGTAGTGCCGACTCAATAGAATCAATAATACTCGGAATAAAAGTAGAATTGAGTAAACTCATATTCATTTTTCGTAATCAAATCAACTGATAATCACATCTTTTCAATTTCTTACTCAATCCCCATTTCTACCAAACATCAATTTGGAAATATTCAAATGGAATTACTAAGAATTTATCAATCTAGTAAGTAGGATTCTGAGATACGAAGGGAATTCACACACCAATATGAAATGCAATTACTCAGAAATCAAACTATTTTTATTTTACAATTTAAACCTAGATTTTTATGTTTTTAGTCCTCTACCGTCCAATTCAAACTAGGTTGGGAGAATCAACGAAATACTACCTTTACTTGGTGTCACTAGTTACAAGAAAGACGTTGAACTTCCCAACGAATTTTCATGGCATAGTTTTAGACTAGGAATATCCATCGGCCCAATTATGTGGTTAAAGTTCCCATTCTAGGGTCATAAGATTCAAAAATTCCCTAAGTTCCTACGGAAGTGAGGGTGTACTCCAAAACCCACTAAATGAGTGATTAAGGAGGGTGGAAATACCCCAGAAGGGTCAACACACCATTATTTGAGCCAAAAAAAAAGTCTTAGAAACGGGTTCAGGTCCGTCTACCGGTAGTACTTCCGGTAGAAGTTCTACCGGTAATACTTCCGGTAGACTCTCTACCGGTAGTACTTCCGGTAGAACTAAGGTTTCACAGTTTTTACAACTCTCTGTCAAATTTCGAGCCATTTCTACCGGTAGTACTTCCGGTAGAACTAAGGTTTCACAATTTCCTTCGTCTTTTCTATCTTAATCCTTGTCAAAATGAGTCTACTTACTCCCATAACAAATACACAAACTTCCATACATTTCAAAACAACCCACATGAAGAAATCCAACTCATTTATCATCTATCAACATAAAAACCCAAAATAATAGAAAGGAAAAGAGGTTACTTGAACCAAATGAAAATGCACAAAATGTAACCCAAATCATGCTTATACTTGCCTCAAAGGAGTGCTCTCCAAGCTCTCTTTCCACTAAGGGTCAAGAACCCAAAAACCCCAATTGAAACCAAACCCTAATCACAAAGTACATGGGAAAAACTATAAATATGCATGTTTGCTCAACCAAGAGTCTTTTTGACTCAAATACAACTCTAAAATCACAATCAAAAGTTCTTGAAACCTACCTCCTATAAGTATTTCGAATTTGGAAGGATTGGAGGAGAGTGGAGACAGTTTCTAGCCAACTAGTGAAGAGGAGGAGGTAAAGAAGATGGTGATGAAGGTGTACTAGGGTTCACTCTCTAACTCTCCAAGTCTTCAAAGCACAAGCACCGCTCCTTCTTGCTCGATGGAGAAAAGGAGAAAAGGAGAATAGTAATGAGAAAGGAAGAAAGGAATGGAAAAGGAAGCTACAGGTCATATATATCTAAGGGTAAAAGTGTTAAATTGCAAGAAAGTCCATTCAACTGATTTATTTCCATTTCGAGTCAAATGAGGGTCCATCGGTACAACGGTTGGTCGAATGAAGAAATGCCTAATATGAAAATCGATGTACTCATCAAAATACACGCGATGATGTCAAAATGACGATCAAATTATGAAAAACACGAAAACCCATATTTATGAAAAAGTTCCTGACTCAACTCAATTGAGTCAATCCGGTTCTCACTCACCTATACCAGGTGCAAAACTCATCCAACTCAGTCTAAGAGGGTTAATAAACACTAACCACTATAATTAGCAATTGAACACAATAAATTTAACCAAAACATGGTTAATTAACACTAATCAGGATTAGATCGGGTCGGGGTGTAACAGTTTTCCTTGTATTTGAAGCCATGGTTTCTGTTCTCGAAAGCTTGGGATTGGGCTGCCTGTCAGGGCCTCATTGTTGAAGTATTCTTGGGCTCAGCTCTTTGTCCCTCAGAGTTGCCTTTGATCCCCTATTTGCTGTAATTGTAGCCTCTCAATCCAGCATCAGAGCTTTGGCCTGCAGGGAAGACTTTTTTAATTAGAAAGAATGGTGCTGTTTGTTTCTTGCTGCAGCTTCTCCCGTGACAATTGCTCTGTAGCTCCCTCTTTTGTTCTGGCCTGGATTCTTTTGTTTTCAGAGCCTCAAGGAGAATTGCAGGAACAGAAGAATGTATCTCTTCCTATGCAACTAAATCTGCCAATAAATACATGGTCGTTTGAACTGGTGTCTTCCAAGATGGGATTAATTGCTGTCAATGCATATTTATGAATTTCATCGTAATCATGTGCTGTGTGCTGTGGGGATGGAGCTTCAGTTTCCAGCATGGTGTTTCTGCTTTGTAGCTTCTTCTTCTGCTCTAGCCTGGAATTTAACCTTTTCAGAGCTTCAAGGAGTATTACAAGTTTCTGTTTCTTCTTATTTTGTTTTTTGCTGGTTTTAGCCCTCCCTCTTTTAGGGCTGGCCTTTCAGTTTGCTTTCCATTGGATGTATATTTGCTTCTCTTCTCTTTGTCCCGGGGCTTTGCCATTTTCTTTCTTTCAATACAAATTTACCAATTAGCAAAAAAAAAAAAAAAATCATATTAAATGAAATAATTAAATTGCTCAAATAAAATATGATGAACTCAAAATTAAATAAATTAAAAAAGGTTTACTTCTCAAATTGAAACATTTAATAATTGCACTAATTGTCTCGAGATGCTCATATTTTAATATTTGAGCGCTTATCTAAACTAAGCATGCAAATGAGACCTGAGACGGTATTAAAAAGAGACACAAAGAAACAAAAGAATTATTGAAGTTGCTTTAATAAAATACAATGAACTTAAAATTAGTAAATGAATGGAAAAATGAAAGTTCTCTTGTTGACATAAAGAAATAGAATTATATTGGAGAAAGTAGAAAATGATAATAATAAGAATGAGCTTAATTTTTTTATTTAGATGGACAAATATTATTGGAGATTCTTTTTACCATTAGTTTTGCATTCTTAAGAAAAAAAAAAGCGTACAATAAAAATCAATAGATAAAAAAGAAACCAGACAAAAAGATTCCAACTCCCGGTCAATGTTCCAAAGTGGGGCTGGGTCCCTTCTTCATTAACTGATTTTAAGTTTTTGTTGATAACCATTAACAAAAAGATGCTCTGTGGCGTAGTGGTAGAGTTGCTCCTTTGAAATCCATATTGTTTTGAAAAAAATCGTCGCAAATGAGGCTTTACTGCATCTTATAGCAGTGGTAAAGCTGCATCGCCACTTCCCCTCCGCTCACAGAGGAGGACAAGTGGCGGGTGCGGCTTTACCGCCCTTGATAGCAGCGGTAAAGCTGCAGTCCAGTTTTCCTCCTCTCGGAGAGGAGGAAAAGTGGCGAGTGCGGACTTACCGCCCTTAATACCAGCGGTAAAACTGCAGTTCCAGTTTTCCTCCTCTCGGAGAGGAGGAAAAGTGGTGAGTGTGGCTTTACCACCCTTAATAGCAGCGGTAAAGCTGAATTTCCAGTTTTCCTCCTCTCACAGAGGAGGAAAAGTGGCGAGTGCGGCTTTTAATTGCAGCGGTAAAGCTCCATCCCATACAAACCGTTCCTGTGTCTAAGTTTTTTTATCAAATATCTCCTTTACAACCTTATTTTCACACGCGTTCAATCTGTGGGGCCCATTTCTGATCGAATGTATTTCATCCAAGTGGAGCTAATCAATAAATAACCCCCAGCATTTGTCGGCTAAGGCCCACACCAGATGGGAAAGCAGTAGTGATTACCATGATTAATTTTTATCATGTCATTAAAAATACATGGGTCGGGTTGGGTCCAAAAAGTATGTTTTTATCTTTGGCCCGACCTAATTTACCCCAACCCGACCCGTTTGCTACGGTAAAACTAAATTAAATTAATGAGTCAAAATCAATTGGAGCGAATTGGAACTGATTTCCACTTCGCTTCATATATATATATATATATATATATATATATATATATATAATTGGGTTAGTCAATGACCAAGTTTTGGGTCACAGAAATTTTGGTAAGTAAACCTATACCAAACCCCTCTTAAATTAGCATAGCAGAGACACTCTTTTCAAGTAAGATGCCTCACAACAACAGATGAGTAACTTTACAAGTGCTTGAACAAAAAGGAAAATTAACCACCCAATGTGGACCTATTACCTAAAAGAAAGAAGAATCAAGTCTTATTTATAAGACTTCAACACTAGGATTTGCAAATAAAAGAACTTAAATGCTGGCAGGCATCTGCTTTTGCTTATCTTGCTCATTGCAAATGGCTAAATATTCTTGCCAAATGAACTTACACCTAGCATGGTGATGGGTGGTCAAGAATTCAATGTTTTATCAGCAAAATCATATCAAACAGTCCAACTCAGTTGAGTTGGAACCGCAAGATGTTTGTGGTTTGGTATGATCGAATCACTCGGTCATAGCTGAACTTGTTCAACCGTTGAACCATTAAAATCGGTCCATTTGAAAAATAAGATTGAAAAGAAAAAAAAAAAAAAAAGAGATAATTGTCTGAATTCAAGACTTTGAATTGTTATTAGTTTTATTTTTTACGCTTTATTCGAATTAAATTATTTGTGTTTTTGAAAAAAAGAGCTCTTTTTTGGATGATTTCTTTACGTTTTAAATATGTTTTCTATAATAAATTTTTATTTCTTGTTTATCTATTATACCTCTATGATGTCAAGTTGAGCTTGGTTTGACCAGACCTTGGCCTCCATTTAATTGTTCAAGGGCGGTCTAAGTAGGGATGCAAACATGTATTCAGTTCTCTTATTACCCAGAGGATTGGGCTAGTAAAAAAATGGGTTTGAAACCTGTTTTACGTTTCAATTCACAAATGGGTCTGCATCTAGAACCTAGTGTAGGCTCTAATTGATAAACGGGTTTGATCTTGAATTTTTGATGGTTCTGAATCCATCAAGGTCTAGTGTACTCTTGATAAAGAGTTGAAAGAAAACTTAGACCTAAGAGTGTACTCTAGATAAAGAGAAAGAGTTAAAAGAGATGAAGAACCTGTAAGTCAGTTCATGCAGGCATATTGTCAAACAACATAAATTGCTTCTATAATTTCTCCTTCGTGTATTTTCTTTGGGTGGCTTGCTTGTCGATCGCAGGTTTTCACTTCTGTATACATTTGCACAATAGAATCGCCATTCTCAAGTGCACTTCTCTTTCTTGCTTGAGATTCTTCTTATTCTTCCAATTGAATTCATTTTTGAAATTAAGGGTTCTATTAGCCAATTAGTGAATGATTTCCATGCTGAAATACGAATAACGTGAAATCATAATTAGTGAATGATAGTGTTTAGTTTTTAAACTTGCATAAAAGTTCTTTTGGATGTAAATTTTATAACACAAATTGAAAATGAAACTGCTTTATCTACTCTGCAAGTTAAAGAGAGAGTGGGAGATGGGAAGTGCATGGCATGGGCTATTCTGTGGAGGAAAAATGTTGTAGCAAATGGTGGAAAGTCTAAAATGAAGAAGTGAGCAACACCCCGACCCGAGTTAACTTCGATTAGTACCAATTAAGTATGCTTTATTAAATTTTACCATATTTAGTTGCAAACTAAATTGTTTTAACCATTATAGATCTTAATTAGTCTTGGATAATCATTAGTTGACTTCCTATATATACTTTTGGTTTACTCAGGTAGAGTATGTTTTAGTGGCCTACTTGAGATTCATACCGTGTATATTTTGCGTTGTGTAGGGTGTTTTAAGAAATCCCTGCCTTTTGTATTAGTTGTAAATACGTTTTGTAATTATAATGAACATTTTAGACTGATCACTATATGATACCAGATGTGTATATGACTAATGCTTCCGCAACTATATGTGAAATGACTATTTTATCCTTCGTGATTTGGACATGACCCGAGACTGGTGCAAATCTCATGGGAGCATGCGTGTCACACCTCGGGGGTTACCCCTTGGCCAGGTAATCTCGGGACCGGGATGTGACAAGTGAGCATCCTCAAACTCTTTTTTGGCTAACACCCATGAAATGAGTTCTCTTTTAGCTTAATTGAAACCTACCTTCAACCAGGAAATAATAAGTTCACTTTTAGCTTCATTGAAAGCTCCCTTCAACCAATTCTAACTATTTCAAAAGGTACTATTAAGTCATTCATGTAGTGTTCAAAGATTCAAGAGGCAAAGCAAATAACAAGAGAGACTTTAGGTGGATTGATTTTATTGATGTTAAATATAGATAATAACTGGCACTATTTCAGTAGACAGAGGAACAAAGCTTCAATGCCTCTGACTTCTCCATTACAATCCTTCAATTGGCATAGTAAAGCACAAGAGACAAGAAAACCTTTTAGTTCTAGATCTTAAAATTCTGAAAACCTTTTAGTTCTAGATCTTAAAATTCTTCAGAGAATTTTAGTGACCTTAATTTAGACATCCAACTTCCAAAGTCTCTAATATTCCTCGTTCAATCTATTGGTTGAAGGCACAGACTTGAATGTAGAAGTTGGAGGCTTCTAGTTCTTGGTCTTCTTAAAGCTAGAGTTTCTCCGCTCGAAACGGGTGCAGTCTGCAGTGCACACTAGTAGCTACACTTGCATAAAGCCAACTGGGAGGTCATTTCCTTAGATTTGCTCATTGGATTTCCATGGATTACATGCCATTGAAGGGCTGTACACCTAGCATGTATTAGGACCCTTTAATATACATTATTGTTCTACTGTTCCTAACAGCTTGAGTTTCTGGTGTTTTTGGTTATTAACATGGGGGGGTGTTTTCCTTGGGGACGTGTTTTTATTCACGTTGGTCACCGAAGGTCAATTTTCATTTTGAAAGAACTGAAAACGCAGTGGATGGGAGTGTCCTGTCAGAATGATTCTTAACAGTGGCCATCCATCGCAGGGCTAACCATAGTGTCTCTACCCAGTGGCTTGCCCTTGATCACAAGTTTCTACCTTGTGTCTTGGACTGGATCATAAATTATACATCTTCCATGGTTTTGGATTTCTAGCAAGATTAGTCAAATCTGCAACCATTAACTCAGACTTGATATTCTTCCCTTCAGTACCATGGCAAATTGTCAGGAGCTTCAGGCGTCCTCTTTACATTGTAAGAAACAAAACTACTAGATCCGGGCTTTTTTTTTTTAACATGTAGGACAAGCTGACACCTGATTTGGATACATTTTCACTAAATTGCAACTACCAAGATTCACAATGCACCTTCACATGTACAGGAGTGCAAGAAGGGATCTTTTGCTATGGTAGATTGTTACACAAATCCATGCCAGGATGCCGATGGTTAAGATAGTTCTGCTGGGGCTGTTACTTGATGCCTATTTGATGGGTCAGCATTTCCAGCCATTGCCTCTTCGTTTGCAAGTTCCTTATGTCCTACATTCTGCAATTGAATTCCCGCAAGGGAGCCAGCACTGGAACTGCCTGTAGTGTTTGAGGCCGGTCCCTTCTTCTTTGCGTTTTGAGCCCACTCAACCAAGCCTTCTTGCACATGCTCATCGAATATGGCTGCCTTGAATGAACTCCCCATCTTCATTACAAAACACAATTATAGTCAATAGAAAGTTCTTTCTCTAAGTAGAGTATTTAGTGAAACTGCAGCTCACCTGGGTGACAATGGCATAAAGGGGAAGGGTACTATAACTGCAGAGTAGCTGAACAGTCACCCTACAGAAACATAAGTAACAACGTCATGATGATATATATAGGGAAAATGTTCAGGTGAGATAGTGGGATGAGTGAGATGGATTTATTATCCATTAATAGAGATCGAACTCTGGTCTGCCTCATGACAAGGCAGGTGCCATATAAATACTGATCGAAGTTTGAACAGTGCGTTGGCATGTTAAGATGATATTTATGTGTAAAATACATACAACACAGTTGGGTATAGTAGACACATGAGATGAGATAGATGGGCAGATAACTGAATGTAAAGAGACAGTGAGAGAGTCCTACGCAATTACAAGTCTAGGGATAATATGACCAACACTTCCCATGATGCAAGAATCAAAACCAAACATGATCTGCAAAAGAAGGATCCTTTTAGTAGCTTGAACTTAAATTTCCTTTACAACCAAAGAATCTCAAAGTATGCAGCTGTTTAAGCATCTTATCTCAGATCTAGCCAAGTTGTTATCATATTGTTAAGTTTGAAGAGATTACATAGTACTAGGAACAGGAAGCAACAATTTGATTAAATTTATGTTTATTCAAAGCAAACACATCATATCAGATTGAATATAACCATGTACCAATATCCAGAAGAAAACTGCAATCTCGAAAGCGTTGTGAAAGAGGATGAAATGGATCAAGTGGAGGACTAAGCGGGGGTGATGGAACCAGAAATGATCATCTGAAGGCTGAACTATTAAGTCCCCTTCGACGGCTATATGCTTCTCAGCAACTTCATGCGCTAATTGAGAGATGACATGTTCCAGTTTAGTGCCCACGGCAAGCACAAGCTGCAAAGACATGACTCAAAAGGTACAGTCCTTCAAAAACTCAAGCAAGTGTGACACTCTATTCATAATTAGTAAACATGAACACATGTATTAAATACTTGTCCATACATGTCCATTTCAAGTATCAACAGCTAAAATATGAAGAAATAAACATCTTCATCAAGATGACAGATGCTATCACATAAGGCATTGTCAAAATGCACAAATTCAATAAAAAAAAAATTCTCATTAATTCGCAGTGTAGATGCATTCGGCAACACCATGTGTATATTGGGTATACATATCTACATAAATCAGTTTAGTGGTGGCTGATTACTTACGATTAATGGAATGAATGCCATCCAAAAATATGCATTCCAGCCTGCACCAGTGGATTATGGGTGTTAAAAATTCATGATGCATGATGGAAACAACACAGATTAATAGTGGAAGAACTAGCAGAAGTAGTAGGATGATGATTTTAGAAGCATTTGGTGCTATTTAACTGGCAGCGCTATAAATTAGCTCTTATTAACCAGTAAAAAGAAGCTTATTCCAGAAGCAGATTGGTCAAAATATGGTATTTAGCAGCTTATAACCATTTCAGACAATAATTTGGACATGATTGGTCACAATACATTCATTATAGTCACATAAAAGTCTCTGATGATGAAAAGAAGAATTCCATGAGGAAGTATCATATATTTCTCTTGTCAGAAAAGCAACTCATCCAAACATGCATGCAAGTGAAACTTATCAACATACAAATAACAAATTCTTCCATCTATGAATTTTATTAATTAAGTAGCTTAAGATTTCACTTACCATGAACATTCAGGAACAAGAAAATGACCACAAAAATCCAAAGGTACCAACTGCAGTGGAAAAGAGATTCTAAGAATTGTGTAAGGAGAAGAATGAAAGAAAATAAACTCCATTCTTTGAAGTTTTGGTGATTATGTCAAAGGTAACCAGAGCAGCTGCGAAATGAAAACTTTTGGATAAATTATCACAGATGTGAATACCTTATACCAACGACTCTCTTAAAGTCTTCTTCAAGCGCCCGTATCATGTACTTGTAAAAATTGAATTTTGGATTTCCCTTGCAATGCATCTACGACGGAAACAAATTAACAATTTAAGACAGTCTGTTCTCAATGAAATAATGATAATGATGATTGTGATTTATAGTAAGACAAAAATCTGTGATTACTTTGTCAATCTTTCATAAGAACTTACCTGTATAAAACCGTGTCGTAGAGTGGTGTAATCAGATTTGGTTAAGGACCCATAGAACTGTTTGATGAAAGAACGCTGAACAACAAATAATGCATCATAGTATTTAAACAGGGCCCAATTGTCTTTCTTTATGCATATTGAGAGTGATGCAGGCAAGAATTATATCAATACATTCCTTGTGTCTAACCATTAGCAGAAACTCAAAAGAGGTCAGCATGACTCACTGCCATATAATCCATGCCCGGGTGGGGATATAGAAATGGAAATGGATCAGGAAGCCTAACTGTTTGACTCTAGATCTCATGTTGGACTTTGGGGAATGTGACCCACATGATCACATTCTCAATAGTAGGCTTACTAAAATTACCATGCCCACAAAAAAACTTCCATATTGTTTAATATATTTCCTAATGGATATATTTGGTATTGAGGAAAGTACTAATCTTAGCTTTGCACAAAGAGGGTCTTCAAAAACCTATTGAAGAAAGATTCCATGATGGAAGCGGGATTGGTCCAAGGGAAGCCGCTCCAGCAAAGGGAATTGTGAAAAACTATTCTTCGTCTATCAGGGCTGTGTTTTGCATTAGATTTATTCTTGTGTTATTCAGATCTATCCCAATAAGGATAGATCTGGTTTATGTATGTTGATCCTTAGATTAACACCTTAGGTATGAGACAAAGATAGTAAGAGCGTGTTTAGCAAATTCATACTAAGTTCTTAGGAACTCCTGGTAAATGGACTTTCATCAAAGGAGTTATGAACAAAAGATCCAAGGCTTCCAATGGACCATCACACTTCATCCTATGAAAATGAATCCGTTTAATGAGCCACTCAACATAGTCGAGAGAAGACTTTAATGATGATGATGATAAGAATTTGGGATCCATAGTAAGTTAATTTTAGTCACCTAACGGCAGAGAAAGTAATTTGAAATGAAACGGATGAAAATGACTCACCAACCAACTTAGTATAGCTGAATGTTTCCCAATCCCTTTAAAATGCTCTTTGATGAAGGAATGGTCAAGTACACGGGTGAACTTTCTGCTTCTTGCTGCATGTGCACAATCATTGTTTCAGACGATTGAATGAAAAAGCATAGCAAATGCCACTTCAAGCATCATAAAGCATTACCCTGTTCTGCATTATGTTTATCCTTTCCTGTGGAATCTTCCCATGTTTCCCATTCATGTATCTAAACCACACCAAGAGAAAAATCGTAAGTACAGGTGCTCATCAATATTTCCAGTGAATTACATGATCACTATAGAAAGACAAAGGAAAAAATAATTTGACCTGGTTACCTTTGCCCCTCCCAAGATGATAGTAAAGAGACTAAAGAGGACATGAACAATGGCCAACACAAAGATAAAAATATGAAGACCATGTAGCGCTTCTTGAGACAACAACTGGACCTTTCCCTGAGATTTAGATGAATAAGATCGAATAAGTGCCTAGCAATTACTGAATCATTTCAAAACTGAATTACAGTAACAATACTCAGACACTGGTGTACTCCCAGGGTGGTTAATCACACATCATAACAGTACATATTAAAGAAATTTGAGTTAAAGGTAGATGTTTTAATGAAGTTTCCGGCAGTGATCTCTTTCCTAACAACTGATATGAATTGACATGAAATTCAGATACCCATAAACTCGACAATGATTTTATGAGTTGGATCAACATATTACTTGCTAAATTCTATGATTTTGAATGAGAATTGAAAAGAGTGACCATATCAATTTTCTAATACCTTCCCCGTACAGTGATCTGTTCCAGATCCACCGGAGAGGAGACGTCTCTTGCCGCCTAAAATGCCTGAAAAGGAGGCTATTTGGTAATGGCCAGTCCCTGCAATTTGCTCTTTCTCCTTCTTGCAAGGAAACATATAATGGCTGAAATTAATTGGCATGCAAAGATGTCCTATGGGTCCTTGGAAGACTGACAGCAGAAGGGATATGAACCCCAAGAGCATCAACTCTGCAGAAAAACCATTAAAATTCTTTTCAATTCCAAAAACAGTTAATGAAACCGGCACAACACTAATATTACACCCGTTTTATACACGTAATTGAGGATTTATTAGTACCCCAGAAAGTCAAACTACTCAAATTTCAGATTTCAGTCAGAAATGGATCTGTTTGGCCAGTTCCATTCTGTGGTTAGTTCCATCTTTAAGGACAGAGGAAAATGATGGTTAGTGACCATTGACTGTTTTAATATGATGTATGGAAGCACCCTAATTAGATTTCTTACTTCTGAAACTGTATGTTTGAAAACTAGAATTTTTTACTGTTGGAAGAGAAGGAAGACAGCTGCAAGGAGATTAGTCTTACCTTCTTTCACTTTCTCTAAGGCTTCCAAGAGGGGCTTTTGGTTCTTCCTCTTTAGAACCTGCAGAAGAGACAATCAAGTAAACATACAGAAACAACTGTCTGTGTGTGTGAGAGAGAGAGAGAGAGAGAGGGAGAGATGAGTGTATAATGTACATGCCTTGCCAAGATAGAAGATGGTCCTTTCTAGAGTGAATGAAAAGAGAACAATAACAGAGCAAACAGCTGCTACAACCCATGTGGGTGTATATTCCAAACTTCCCTTTTCTCCACCCTCTCCTGCCATATCTCTCTCTCTCTCTCTCTCTCTCTCTCTCTCTGTGTGTTGAAGGTGACTACAACTCTAGCAGGAGTGCAAACAGGGTGAAACTACTATGTACCAATTATATTGAAATCCTTTCAAACAAAGAAAGGGGGACTCAGAAAGAGGAGTCTCCCCTGTTTGGGCCAATCCCCATGTGCCACATGTACTTCTTGCCTCCATTATATATGAAATGTCCAATATACCCTTATATTGGACACTCATTCTCCTGTCCGTACCAATCAATCAGCTTGCAACACACTGCTGCCTTTGGTCGTGAAACACGAGGGGGCTGGGGGCTGGGGTTTGGAGTGGGTGGGTTTGTTTTATTATTTGCTTTTCGACAATCCTATGCTCTTTAATAGTGTTTTACCTATTATAAAAACATACAATTGGAAAATAAAATAATTAAAAAAATATATAACATTTTATGTTGATATTGTAGAAGAAATCTTGTGACATTCTTCGGACATGAATGCCCCACCACCACCATCCTTTGAGTTTTTTAGAATCCATTTTCAACTTCGAAGATATTAACAAACATTTCTATTTCATGAATAAAATGTTTTTCTACCATAATGATATTTTTATAATAATAATTAACATAAAATATTATATATATATTTTAATTATTTTATTTTCCTATGGCATGTTTTTATAA
Source organism: Umbellularia californica (assembly GCA_028538565.1). Taxonomy (NCBI): domain Eukaryota; kingdom Viridiplantae; phylum Streptophyta; class Magnoliopsida; order Laurales; family Lauraceae; genus Umbellularia; species Umbellularia californica. The sequence goes on from JAPQWN010000009.1 coordinate 46,841,349, forward strand.
CAGGAAAAATACTAAAAAAAAACATTGGATTATAAAAAATTAAACATAAATCTCTCCTTGCTTTTTCCAACCTAAGTCAGTGTGTGTTACTTGTACAGTACTTGTGGTCAAATTCGTCCTTCACGACTGATAGGAAAGAGGAGTCCGGACTCAAAATTGTAGATTGCTGATCCGAGTTCGGACTCAAATGTGTAGATTATCTATCCGAGTCAGGATCCTCTGTTTTGTTGAAACTGGGGACCCCTGTTCCAGCCAATCCCCACGCACCACATGTCTAACTTGCCACCATTTACTAAAGATTATGCATTAAATGTCCACTCTACACCTACACGATACACTAATTTCTCCAATGTCAACCTAAGTACTAAGTACTAAAAAATAGTGAAATCTACACCTACACAATACACTCCTTTCTCCAATGATAACCTAAGTACTAGTGAGTTTTAACGATGGAAAAATCTGCTTTTAGTGGCTTTTTATTCCACCGCCAAAGTGGCCCTAAAAGTATCAAAAAACCTTAGACGGTCCAAAAATGACACTTTTAGCTGTGGGAAAAACCGCTGCTATGCTAAAAATTACTTCTGTTTTTTTTTTTTTCATAAATCATTAGCGCACTCTTTTTACCGGAAACTAATGACTTGACAATCATCCTTGTTGTTATCTAGGTTTAATCACTCAGAATTTGGAACTATTCTCAATCTATCTACCAGCTAAAATGTGATTATCTTTAAAGCCTCCAAAACAAAATTTGGAACCCAACTAAATTAGGGCATGTAAGGAATACGAATTACTCGGAAATTCTCCTCTTCCATTTTCGTGGAAATAAGAAACATTTTGAAACCTGATCACCTAGAAATTTATTTTTCAATGAATTGCAAAAAACCTAACCCATTTTTGTACTTTTTGTGAGAAGAAGTGGCTGCACTAAACATGAACTTTTTTATAGTGCCGAAACCTCATAAACATAACTCTCTTGATCTAATGGGTTCCCTCCTCCAAAAAATCGATTGTCATGCTTTTAGATGGGCCCTACACTACATGTTGGACCATTTCCAAAATTAAGGATGCTCTTGAAAATATCTCTCCTTTTAGGGTGGATCTAATTTGGTGACAATCATTAATGATTGATTAAATTACGGAAAATTATATATGCACCCCTATTTTTGCTTAGCAAACCCACTTTAAAGAAAAATTATACAAGAGGAAGGAATGTGGGTGTGCTCAGCAAAATAGGTGGGTGCATATAGAATTTTTCATGAATTACTGATCCCTACCCCACCTAAAAAGACCACAAACCAAAGAGATTTGTTATGATGTCATTTCATTTGCGTCTGCATGCTTACATAAGCACTTCCCAACGGACCAATATGTGGGGCCACAAAATATCCAATTGTGAAGAGAATTTTGAATTAGATAACTCCTAGTTTAGATGAGATGTCGGATCAAAGCAAGATACTTTCCGAAAAAGGGCTCTAATTCTAGTTAAGCTAGAGAGTGAGAGAGATCAACTTGGTTAGGGGAGGACAAAGGTATTGTATTTTGGGGGCATTTATCTTTGGCAGACCTATAAAAAGCCTAAACATGGAGAAAAAGCCCATATTGCCGTTAAAAATAAGCCCCATAGGCACCATTGTTTAAACGATCAAATAATGATAAAGTTAAACATTATGGCCACCGTCTCACCCTTCTTTTTCTTCACATTATGATTGCTCTCCGGTGGAGGGGAAAAAAGGGTTTTTGAGCAGCAAAAGCAAAGGCAAGGAAGGATAAAATGGAGATGTTTCTTCTTTTGAATTAGAAATATATATAAAGAAAAATGAAAACGTTTGTCCTTTAATTTTGAAAAACCATCTCTGCAAAGTGCCTAGTGCATGTGGTTGCAGGTTGGCAAAAATTAGAAAAGACAGCTCAAAGTGGGGAAAGAGAAGTGTCCCATTCATGTGACCTCATGGCAATGACGTTGCAGGGAAAGATAAAGGAAAGATGATGCCCGTGCCTATTGGGATGTGGAACTCTACTTATGGATACGGCTGTGTCTGCTGGGTCCGTATAGAATATTGAATACAGAGTATCTCATATATATATATATATATATATATATATATATATATATAAGCTTAGGGGAGTTGCTCAACAGAGGAAAGAAGGAAGGTTATAGGGTGAGAGCTGAAGGCTATATAGTAGCATTGTAGATGCAATCCTCGCTTTCTTAGAACTTGAATTAATAGGACGGTGGCTGGGTATTCATTTCCCTCGTCGTCTTGATTCATATTCCATAAGAGGGGAGATTTTGATTGTCATTTTTTGAAAACTGATATCGTTTTTTCAATTCTAACCATTTTTGAAAATATAAAGATTACAATTTTTATGTATTCAATGTCGTAGCCTCAGAAAATATTCTTAAATCTTATTTCAATAGGAGTTGGTTGTAACATAAATTGAGTACATTATTGATGATGTGATCAGTATACTTTTATATATTATTAATCATAAATATTAATCAGATTGTTGGTCAGATTATTCCCATTTGGGCCAACTCATCCACTATATCCATGATAAGCCCTACATCAAGGTTTGCAACTGACCGTACTCAAATGGTTTAAAGCTGAATGTAGCTTGCTGAAAGGGTCCCTGTGCGCTTTCAAACTGATGTGAAAAAAGTTTATAATCAATCAAGTACAGATTGAAATTGGATGGCTATGATCTCCCGACATGCATTATTGTCTACTTTTACCAACATTGCCTATCCAAGCTTGGCACTTCCGTGGATGGTTCGGATCACTATTCTATGATAGAAAGCTTAACGCTTGTAGTTTTGCGACTGATTTGCATTATTTAGTGATTGATAGAAAGGCCAGCTTCGACCTGGCATGTAAACCTGAGTCCATCATAGAGAGGATCTTGGCCTTTTTTTTATCTTAGAGGCAAACTTTTCGGTAACTCGATTGCAAACACCAATAGGGTGTGAGGGCATTTATTATTTTAAGGAAAACATGACCCGCAACTCAGGCGATCCAACTCAACTATATTTTATTATTAATTTTTTCTAACAATTCCTCTCCCAAACCCTCTCTTCTTCTTCTCAAAAACCCTTTCTCAAACCCTAACCCAAAGAGTCCTCTTTCGAACCCTCTCTCAATTTTGTTCTCGTCAGCAATTATAAACACAATAGAAAAAAGAATTTAAAATATAGTTTAACAAACAATAATCGATCCCTGGGCATCTGTGCGAAATTAAGGTGCCAACACCACTCAACCATGAGTGTGTAGGGCTAGATGCGGACATGTGGCACATTTCAAAAGAAGAAAACAAAAACATGTAGGACAAGCGGATATATGATCTGAATACATTTTCACTAAGTGCAACTACCTAGATTCGCAATTCATTTTCACACGCATAGTGTGCAAAATAAAACATTAAGTGCAAATGGGGATCTCGAAGGACTGGTGGAACTGGTCAAATCAAGCTCAATAACTATTTAGGACCTTAGCAAAACACCATATAGTTGCTTACATGCACAGAAAAGCAGTGATGTGTCTACTACTAGAACATGTTTGTAGGGTTACAAATGGAACGGTTCCGGATCAGAACCGTAGTAAACCTGGACCCGTTTCTAAATAATGGTTCCGATTATAGTTCCAGATCCAGTTTTGACTCGAAACCTGTTTAGTTAGTTTCAAACCTGGCTCTAATAGAAAAACCCGAATCCGGGTCCACCTAGAGGATTGGAATCTATTTCCAAAATCGATTCTAATTTATCTTTATTCTTCATTTTTCTTAAAATAAACATATCATTCAGCTTATAATAGTGCGTTAAGCCTACTACCTCTAATACTGTACATAAAAATGTCCAAAAAAAGTTGATTTTGAGGTACAATTTGCAATATCAAGTGCTCATATGCTGGGTCACGAGTCCACAGGTCGGAACCTATATGGACCTGGACCCATTTATCAATCGGAACCTAAATTAGGCTCCGGACTCGGACCCGGACCCGTTATGAATCGTGGCCTAAAGTAGGTTCCAGACCCGTTTTTTATGGGTCGGAACTTCCGGATAATCGGAGAATTGGATACCCGTTTGCAACCCTACATGTTTCTGAGTATAGGCGCTTTTTTTTTTTTTTTTTTTTTTTTTTTTTTTTTGTCCTGTTGAAATGAAGGTTTTGCTGGTTTCACGTATATTCTCAATCGTAGATATTAGGATCTCTGGTTTTTTATGGTAACAATTTTGCACTCTGCATAAAAGAATCAATAATTTCGTAGAACCAAAGATATATTTAGTTTGCAGATTTCTCGAAAAATATAGGTTTTGCATGGCCATGAGATACTTGAACACATGCATAATTGTCATGGGCTACATTCTCACTTTAAGACCATAAAAAACGTTATGCAATGCAGAGGCTAAATCATAAATGAAATAAGGAAGAGAGGGTTAAACAATCATAACAGAATGGCCAGTCAAATATATGTTAATTGTAAACATAATAGATAGATAGCTGTCAAAAGCTGTGTAAGAATTTTTCTTCTCTCTTTCTACAAGATTTTAATGGGAAAGTCCCCATAGGATTCGTGTTGACCAAAAAGGCCAGACACAAGTTAGCCCTAGCTAGAGCAAACCTTTGAGGGTCCTTTTCGCTAACATAGATATGCCTACCCGGGAGATGGCGAGTGGTTTAGTTAGGACCAGATCAATTTGGTTAACCTATAATCATCCTAAATTGAGGCAAGCATGCCCTTACTAAATCGATTTTTCCGTGTTCAGTCCATCTTGTACTTGGTCTGAGAGAGCCCATTCCGCCGCTACCTATTCCACAGTGAAATCCACTTTTCATTTGGGAGGATCCATCCAAAAAGACCCAGATGTTGTTGATTTTTGAAAGTAGGATTTAATCACGAGTGGGCGCAGCACTGTTCGTCCAATTCTCACTCACTAACTATTTCATAATTGGTAAGCTTACTTTACCGGTTAAGTAAAGTGAAGGGCTAATACGAGAGACATTAAAAAGAGAGGGTCAAATAAAAAAAATATTAGGTTTCGAATACCATCACTTCCATAAAAAAAAGGTTAAAAGGACACTCTCTCAAGAAAGTGAATGATTAAAAAGACTAGGGGTTCATTGACGAGGCAGGGCTATTCCGAGGAATGCCCAACAGCCACTTTTAAACTAGATGCCTAAACCCGGCCAAAGCATGAGACAGGCCTGAAGTTGTTGGCCCGAACCCAAGCCGCATGGTAATGATGAAGCCCGAGCCCGACCTATGTTAGACCAAAATAATAGAAAAATCATGAGTTTCTTACCATGTATTAGGACAGCTCAGCTGCTCTGGTCATATCACCTTCTGTGAAAGGTCAAGGGTTTTTTGAGTCCCCGCATTACTGCTCCCTCCATCCTTTATAAATATATATACATACATACATATATATATATATATATATATATAAATTTGGGCCGGACGGGGATTCCAGCTCTCAAGAACTAAGAGCAAATAAAGCACTAAGTGCAAAATAAAGGAAAGCCGGAGCACGGCCCATCTATTAATAACTAAACCCCGTGCCCAAAGCCCAATCCATGAGCTCCGTTAAAAAAAACACTTTTCTTTTTGAGAGAAAAAATAAAAACGCGACTCTCTCACCTTTTGATTCCACTACACCCTTACTTTTTTGTCTCTTATATTGACCATTTACTTCACTTCACCGGTAAATTAATTTACGATTTATTTTTTGTTTATCGTTATTTGATATTATTTCATCCAATAGTTATTCACACATGTCCATCCATCATTTTGTGAACGTAGCGCCGACCCGTGACCCACCAACATGTAAAAGAAGGAAAAGAAGGCTAAAAAAATCGGGTTGCAAGATTTCCGCCGTATGTATCAGCGGTATATGTGAAATTTCCAGTTTTCCTCCTCTCCGAGAGGAGGAAATCTGGAAAATTCGAGTTCACCGCCCATACCTGCAGTGGTAACGCTGCGTGAGTGTCCCAATATAGTCGCAAGACCTTTCCATTTCCAATTAACATATAATAGAATGAAAGAATCATTAGTTGCGTTTTTTCTTGTAGCCCATATCTAGAGAACTCCCTTGCGATGTGAATAGAGAGGAAAATTCACACAAGCTGACTTTGGCAATTGTAACATGTTGAATTGAATTTTAGACTTTTTAATATTTATACTTCCCTTGGAATAAAAGTAGAAATATACTAATGGTCATCAAATAACATCCCCATAATCAGAGAATAAAATCCGAGATATCAGTCTATTAAAGCAATTTGCTCCTGTCAACAAATCCATCCTGAAATCTTTCGTCTCTCGTAGTCCTTAACGATCATCGGTGCGATTCACTCGATAATAAATTCTTAAAAATCCAATTCCATGGAGACAGAGGGGCACTTAAGAAAACACATCTATGAAAGAAATTTTAAAAGCATTGAGTTTTATCACGTATCTAATCTAAAGCAATGACACAAAAGATTTTGCAGTCTTGCGATCAACATCTAAACTTTATTTTTGTTGATATTCTTAGATTTGGAAACTCTCTGGGCCTCACCAACAAGCCGAAGGACTGATGGAACTCCGGTCAAATCAAGCTCGATAGCTATTTAGGACCGTAGCAAAACACCACATAGTTGCTTACATGCACAGAAAAGCAGTGATGTGTCTACTACTGGGCCATGTTTGTAGGGCTGCAAACGGAATGGTTCCGGATCGGAACCATAGTGGACCCGGACCAGTTTCTAAATAACGGTTCCGGATCCGGTCTTGACTCGGAACCTGTTTAGTTGTTTTTAGACCCGGCTCCGATTGGAAAACCCAGATCCGGGTCCACCTAGAGGACTGGAATCTAATTCCAAATTTGATATTTATTTAACTTTATAATTCATTTTTCTTAAAATAAGAATATCAGTGAGCATATAACAGTGCATCAAGTCTACTAGCTCTAATATGGTACATAAAAATGTCCAAAAAAGTTGATTTTGAGGTACAATTTGCAATATCAAGTGCTCATATGCCGGGTCCCGGGTCCACAGGTCGGAACCTATATGGAACGGGACCCGTTTATCAATCGGAACCTAAAATAGGTTCCGAACCCGGACCCGTTTATGAATTGTGGCCTAAAGTAGGTTCCATACCCTTTTTTTATGGGTCGGAACTTCCGGATAATCGGAGAATTGGATACCCGTTTGTAACTCTACATGTTTCTGAGTATAGGCTTTTTTTTTTTTGTCTTGTTGAAATGAAGGTTTTGCTGGTTTCACGTATATTCTCAATCGTAGATATTAGGATCTCTGGTTTTTTATGGTAACAATTTTGCACCCTGCAAAGAAGAATCAATAATTTCGTAGAACCAAAGATATATTTAGTTTGGAGATTTCTCGAAAAATATAGGTTTTGCATGGCCATGGGATACTTGAACACATGCATAATTGTCATGGGCTGCATTCTCACTTTAAGACCAGCAAAAACGTTATGCAATGCAGAGGCTAAATCATAAATGAAATAAGGAAGAGAAGGTTAAACAATCATAACAGAATGGCCAGTCAAATATATGTTAACTGTAAACATAATAGATAGATAGCTGTCAAAAGCTGTGTAAGAATTTTTCTTCTCTCTTTCTACAAGATTTTAATGGGAAAGTCCCCATAGGATTCGTGTTGAACAAAAAGGCCAGACACAAGTTAGCCCTAGCTAGAGCAAACCTTTGAGAGTCCTTTTCGCCAACATAGATACGCCTACCCGGGAGATGGCGAGTGGTCTAGTTAGGACTAGATCAATTTGGTTAACCTATAATCATCCTAAATTGAGGCAAGCATGCCCTTACTGAATCGATTTTTCTGTGTTCAGTCCATCTTGTAGTTGGTTTGAGAGAGCCCATTCCGCCGCTACCTATTCCACAGTGAAATCCACTTTTCATTTGCAAGGATCCATCCAAAAAAACACAGATGTTGTTGATTTTTGAAAGTAGGATTTAATCACGAGTGGGCACAGCGTTGTTCGTCCAATTCTCACTCACTAACTATTTCATAATTGGTAGGCTTACTTCACCGGTTAAGTAAAGTGAAGGGCTAATACGAGAGACATTAAAAAGAGAGGGTCAAATAAAAAGATATTAGGTTTCGAATACCATCACTTCCATAAAAAAAAGGTTAAAAGGACACTCTCTCAAGAAAGTGAATGATTAAAAAGACTAGGGGTTCATTGACGAGGCTGGGCTATTCCGAGGAATGCCCAACAGCCACTTCTAAACTAGATGCCTAAACCCGGGAAAGAATGAGACAGGCCTAAAGTTGTTGGCCCGAACCCAAGCCGCATGGAAATGATGAAGCCCGAGCCCGACCAATGTTAGACCAATATAATAGAAAAAACATGAGTTTCTTACCATGTCTTAGGCCAGCTCAGCTGCTTTGGTCATATCAACTTCTGGAGAGGTCAAGGGTTTAAGTCCCCGCATTACTGCTCCCTCCATCCTTTATAAATACATACATACATACATACATACATACATACATATATATATATATATAAATTCGGGTCGGACGGGGATTCCAGCTCTCAAGCACTAAGAGCAAATAAAGCACTAAGTGCAAATTAAAAGAAAGCCGGAGCACGGCCCATCTATTAATAACTAAACCCCGTGCCCAAAGCCGAATCCATGAGCTCCCTTAAAAAAACACTCTTCTTTTTTAGAGAAAAAATAAAAACGCGACTCTCTCACCTTTTGATTCTACTACACCCTTACTTTTGTTCTCTCTTATATTGACCATTCACTTCATTTCATTGACAAAGTAAATTTACGATTTATTGTGTGTTTATCGTGATTTTATATTATTTCATCCAGTTGTTCTTTACGCATGTCCATCCATCATTTTGTAAACGCAGCGCCTACCCGTGATCCACCAACAAGTAAAAGAAGGAGAAAAAGGCTAACAAAATCGGGTTGCAAGATTTCCGCCGTATTTATCAGTGGTATATATAAAATTTCCATTTTTCCTCCTCTCTGAGCGGAGGAAATATGGAAAATGCAAGCTTACCGCCTATGCCAGCAGTGGTAAAGCTGCGTGAGTGTCCCAAAAAAGTCGCAAGACCTTTCCATTTCCAATTAACATAAAATAGCATGAAAGAATTAATAGTTGCTGTGTGGGGGGATATTTCCTCCCTCATATTCCACTTCTGCCAAATGCATGGCTCCATCATGGGCCTGATGGGACTGGGCCCAGAAGTTAACAGGATAGAGCCCGATGGGACTGCAATTAAAAGAGAGTAGACTATGATGGGGCAATTCTCTGACAGAGCCACCCTCCTGTCTTCTCTCTTCCTCTATGTAAACACAGCCACAGCTCCAGAACGGGTATGGCCAAGGAACACTACATACGCTGGTATGCCATCTCCTCCCCAACTCCATCTCCAACCTTTGCTTAGTCCTGCAACTAACTTAGGCATCGGAGAGCCCTGCGCTGCCCAAGCCAGGGTCCTCTGACCTTCTTCTCTTTCCCCTTTCAGTGACAAGGCAACGGTTCTTCTATCACCATCAAGGAGCTGCAACTTCCGTCCTCCTCCAGTGAGTCTCAAAATCACCCCCCTTGGGTCTGTGAATTTTTGTGCACTTACAATTGGCGTCGTCTGTGGGAAAAGATCAAAAAGCCATCTTTCCCAAACACCATGCCTCCCAAAGCCTGAAATGGAAAAGAGCCATCGTCGCAGCAACCGCCGGATTCCCGCCAAAGGAGGTCGAAAGCGAAAATTGATAACGACAAGTTGATCCGTCAACTTCGGCAGCTGTTAGAGGAAGGGGCAGCCTCGGCCACATCTTATGCGGCCAAACATAAAATTTTAGGGCTGCCCTCAATCCTATCCCTCTCTTCTTTTTGCCCTCTTTCTCTGCGTCAGTGAAATGGCGAGTGCGATCTTTTTCCCTTTGAGATCTGAAATCCTGTCTCTCTTTCGCTGCATGTGCCAAATGGATAGCGATTGAAGCTTTTTCTGAAGGGAAGTCTCGCCGTGACCTCGCTTGACATCAGACAGATTTTTCTTAAGATATATTCCCTCATGAAGCCAAGGAAGTTATGTTCTACTGCAGCCTCGTCCACAGTCCCTCGGAAGCTAAGGCGAAATCTAAAGGAAGACGCAGACTTCAAAAGAAGGCTCGACCAACAAGTCAAGCCTGCACTTCGGCGGAACCTAGAAGGGGCTGATCTCGGTCTCACCCGAAATCACTATGATGATTTCGGCAGACATCCCAGCTGGCTGAACTCTGCATCTCAGCAGACATCCCAGTTCGGCCGATGTCTCCAGTTCGGCTGCCTTCTCCAGCTGGCAGATGTCTCCAGCTCAGCAGACATCCCAGCTCGGCAAAGAACTGCATCCCAGTTCGACAAAGAACTGCATCCCAGCTGGCTGAACTCTGTATCTCAGCAAACATCCCAGTCGGAAGACCCAACTCGGCCAATGCTTCTAGCTCGGCAGAGATCTCCCAGCTCGGCCAATGCTTCCAGCTCAGCAGAAATCTCCAGATCGACAAAGCCCCCCCCCCCCCCCCGTCTCCGGCAGCTCGCCGAACGATCTTCCTAGATCTAGCGGAACACCTTTTTGCATGTCTCGCACTGGAATCTGCTTCGGCCTTTTGTGCAGGTTATGAGCTTGGATTCATCATATTCTTCTTCTTCTTCTTTGGAGTCTTGGGATTCGTCCTCTGCCCTGCCATCTCTCATCCAAATATCCCTCGAAAGCATCATCAAGCAGAGGGCCACATCTTCTTCCGTGGTCGCATCGGACACCGAGCTGAGCGGCTTGGGCTCCGTGTCGGGCTTTGGGTTTGGAACTGGCGAGACCCGATGTCGTTTCGAGCGCCTACTGCGATGGGGGAGATGGGGTGACTCGGTCTCGCTTTCTCTGTCTTGGATGACTGAGCTGGCGTCAAGTGCGAAGGAGAACTCAGAGTCGGCGAATCGGAAGCTCTTTTGGGGTTTTTCTCTAAGGCCATAGTTGGGTGGTTTGTGATTCTCATCTTCTTCTGAAGAGGAGGAAGCAGAGGAAGAAGAAGATGAAGATGGGGAGTTGTCTGTGACGAGCACGGCATAAATCCGACGGGTCGATACACCGGAACCTCAGATCTGCAGCTGGAGCGCGTCAATGTCTACTACAACGAGGCCTCTTACTGGCGGTTCGTTCCGAGGGCCGAGCTCATGGATCTGGAGCCCGGGACCATGGACATCGTGCGGACGGGTCCGTACGGGCAGATCTTCCGACTCGATAACTTCGTTTTCTGGCAGTCGGGCGCGGGGAAAAACTGAGCGCAGGGGCATCATACAGAGGGAGCGAAGCTGATTGATTTGTGTGTCGGGATATTTTCATGTTACCAATATTGTCTTGGTTTCCGTAACAGTTCCACATCGCTGGCTAACAAGGCTACATCTCTGGTGGAGAGCCAGATGGTCATGTCTTGTTTCTTGGCTATCACTAGCTCGGCTGAAGAACCCCTCTCCAGCTCGGCAGCAGTGCATCGAGGCCATACTAGTCTCGGTAACAGTACCGTCTAGGCTGACTCGGTCCTCTCCAACTCGGCAGCAATGCATCGAGGCCATACTAGTCTCGGTAACAATACCGTCTAGGCTGACTCGGTCCTCTCCAGCATGGCAGCATCGCCATTATTCACTTCGACCTGATACTCCGATCAGCCAAGTGTTAAATCTCAAGCCACATGGCATCTCGGTAACAGTACCAGATCGCCGGCCATAAAGACCACCTCTGGTGACGAGCCAGCAGGTCATGTCCCTCATCTCGACTACGCGCCAGATTTAGCCTACTGGCCCAAAAGACAGCACTGGCCCCGGTAAAAGTACCAGCCAGTCATGTCCCAACCTCTCGATCTCGGCACCAAGCATCTCGGTAACAGTACCAGATCATTGCCAAAAAGACACACTGGCTCCGGTAAAAGTACCAGCCAGTTACGTCCCGATCTCGGCATAAGGCATCTCGGTAATAGTACCAGATCATTGCCAAAAAGACACACTGGCTCCGGTAAAAATACCAGCTAGTTACGTCCCGATCTCGGCATAAGGCATCTCGGTAACAGTACCAGATCATTGCCAAAAAGACACACTGGCTCCGGTAAAAGTACCAGCCAGTTACGTCCCGATCTCGGCATAAGGCATCTCGGTAACAGTACCAGATCATTGCCAAAAAGAGACACTGGCTCCGGTAAAAGTACCAGCCAGTTACGTCCCGATCTCGGCATAAGGCATCTCGGTAACAGTACCAGATCATTGCCAAAAAGACACACTGGCTTCGGTAAAAGTACCAGCCAGTTACGTCCCGATCTCGGCATAAGGCATCTCGGTAACAGTACCAGATCATTGCCAAAAAGACACACTGGCTTCAGTAAAAGTACCAGCCAGTTACGTCCCGATCTCGGCATAATGCATCTCGGTAACAGTACCAGATCATTGCCAAAAAGACACACTGGCTCCGGTAAAAGTACCAGCCAGTTACGTCCCGATCTCTGCATAAGGCATCTCGGTAATAGCACCAGATCGCTGCCCAAAAGACACACTGGCTCGGGTAAAAGTACCAGCAAGTTACGTCTCGATCTCGGCATAAGGCATCTCGGTAACAGCACTAGATCGCTGCCCAAAGGATTACACTGGCTCCGGTAAAAGTACCAGCCAGTTACGTCCCTATCTCTGCATAAGGTAGCTCGGTAACAGCACCAGATCGCTGCCCAAAAGACACACTGGCTCCGATAAAAGTACCAGCAAGTTACGTCTCGATCTCGGCATAAGGCATCTCGGTAACAGCACCAGATCGCTACCCAAAGGATTACACTGGCTCTGGTAAAAGTACCAGCCAGTTACGTCCCGATCTCGGCGTAAGGCATCTCGGTCCAACACCAGATCGCTGCCCAAAAGATTACACTGGCTCCGGTAAGAGCACCAAGCTCGGTGGTGGCACCAGCTTCGAAAAAATCAAGCTCGGATAGACCGTCAGGCTATTTAGCTTTCAACTTCCAAGAGGTAGGAGCACTCTAAGAAGTTAAAAGATGGGGGGCTTTGTGTGGGGGGATATTTCCTCCCTCACATTCCACTTCTGCCAAATGCATGGCTCCATCATGGGCGTGATGGGACTGGGCCTAGAAGTCAACAGGATAGAGCCCGATGGGACTGCAGTTAAAAGAGAGTAGACTATGATGGGACAATTATCTGACAGAGCCACCCTCTTGTCTTCTCTCTTCCTCTATGTAAACACAGCCATAGCTCCAGAACGGGTATGGCCAAGGAACACTACATACGCTGGTATGCCATCTCCTCCCCAACTCCATCTCCAACCTTTGCTTAGTCCTGCAACTAACTTAGGCATCGGAGAGCCCTGCGCTGCCAAAGCCAGGGTCCTCTGACCTTCTTCTCTTTCCCCTTTCAGTGACAAGGCAACGGTTCTTCTATCAACATCAAGGAGCTGCAACCTCCGTCTTCCACCAGTGAGTCTCAAAATCACTCCCCCTTGGGTCTGTGAATTTTTGTGCACTTACAGTTGCGTTTTTTTTTTTTTTGTAGCCCATATCAAGTGAACTCCCTTACGATGTGAATAGAGAGAAAAAATCACACAAGCTGACTTTGGCAATTGAAACATGTTGAATTGAATTTTAGACTTTTAATTTTTATACTTCCCTTGAAATAAAAGTAGAAATATACAAATGGTCATCAAATAACATCCCCATAATCAAAGAATAAAATCCGAGATATCACTCTATTAAAGCAATTTGCTCCTGTCAACAAATCCATCCTGAAATCTTTCATCTCTCGTAGTCTTTAACGATCATCGGTGTGATTCACCTGATAATAAATTCTTAAAAATTCAATTCCGTGCAGACAGAGGCGCACTTAAAAAAAAACACATCTATGAAAGAAATTTTAAAAGCATTGAGTTTTATCACGTATCTATCTAAAGCAATGACACAAAAGATTTTGCAATCTTGTAATCAACATCTAAACTTTATTTTTGTTGACATGCTTCGATTTGGAAACTCTCTGGACCTAACCAACAAGCCGAAGGACTGATGGAACTCTGGTCAAATCAAGCTCGATAACTATTTAGGACCGTAGCAAAACACCACATAGTTGCTTACATGCACATAAAAACAGTGATGTGTTTACTACTGGGCCATGTTTGTAGAGCTGCAAACGGAACGGTTCCGGATAGGAACCATAGTGGACCCGGACCCGTTTCTAAATAAGGGTTCCGGATCCGGTCTTGACTCGGAACCTGTTTAGTTGTTTCTAGACCCGGCTCCGATAGGAAAACCCGGATCCGGGTCCACCTAGAGGACTGGAATCTAATTCCAAAATCGATATTAATTTAACTTTATAATTCAATTTTCTTAAAATAAGAATATCATTTAGCTTATAACAGAGCATCAAGTCTACTAGCTCTAATATTGTACATAAAAATGTCCAGAAAAGTTGATTTTGAGGTACAATTTGCAATATCAAGTGCTCATATGCCGGGTTATGGGTCCACAGGTCGGAACCTATATGGACCAGGACCTGTTTATAAATCGGAACCTAAAATAGGTTCCGAACCCGGACCCGTTTATGAACTGGAACCTAAAATAGGTTCTAGAGTCGGTTTTTTACGGGTCCGAACTTTCGGGTACTCGGAGAATCGGATACCTGTTTCCAACCCTACATGTTTCTGAGTACATGGTTTTTTTTTTTTTTTTTTGTCCTGTTCAAATGATTGTTTTGCTGGTTTGATGTATATTCCCAATCGTAAATATTAGGATCTCTGGTTTTTTATGGTAACAATTTCGCACTCTGTATAGAAGAATCATTAATTTCGTAGAACCAAAGATATATTTAGTTTGGAGATTTCTAGAAAAATATAGTGCTTGCATGGCCATGAGATACTTGAACACATGCATAATTGTCAAAGGCGGCATTCTCACTTTAAGACCAGTGAGAACATTATGCAATGCAGAGGCTAAATCATAAATGAAATAAGGAAGAGAGGGTTAAACAGTCATAACAAGATGGCCAGTCAAATATATGTTAACTGTAAACATAATAGATAGATAGCTGTCAAAAGCTGTGTAAGAATTTTTCTTCTCTCTTTCTACACGATTTGAACGGGAAAGTCCCCATAGGATTCGTGTTGACCAAAAAGGCTAGACACAAGTTAGCCCTAGCTTGAGCAAACCTTTGAGAGTCCTTTTCGCCAACATAGATACGCCTACCCGGGAGATGGCGAGTGGTCTAGTTAGGACTAGATCAATTTGGTTAGTCAATAATCATCCTAAATTGAGGCAAGCATGCCCTCACTGAATCGATTTTTCGGTGTTCAGTCCATCTTGTAGTTGGTTTGAGAGAGCCCATTCCGCCGCTACCTATTCCACAGTGAAATCCACTTTTCATTTGCAAGGATCCATCCAAAAAAACCCAGATGTTGTTGATTTTTGAAAGTAGGATTTAATCACGAGTGGGCACAGTGCTATTCGTCCAATTCTCACTCACTAGCTATTTCATAATTGGTAAGCTTACTTTACCGGTTAAGTAAAGTGAAGGGCTAATACGAGAGACATTAAAAAGAGAGGGTCAAATAAAAAAAATATTTGGTTTCGAATACCATCACTTCCATAAAAAAAAGGTTAAAAGGACACTCTCTCTAGAAAGTGAATGATTAAAAAGACTAGGGGTTCATTGATGAGGTTGGGCTATTCCGAGGAATGCCCAACAACCACTTCTAAACTAGATGCCTAAACCCAGCCAAAGTATGAGACAGGCCTGAAGTTGTTGGCCCGAACCCAAGCCGCATGGAAAATATGAAGCCCGAGCCCGACCTATCTTAGACCAATATAATAGAAAAATCATGAGTTTCTTACCATGTCTTAGGCGAGGTCAGCTGCTCTGGTCATATCACCTTCTGTGAGAGGTCAAGGGTTTGAGTACCCGCATTACTGCTCCCTCCCTCCTTTATAAATACATACATACATACATACATACATATATGTATATATATATATATTTGGGCCGGACGGGGATTCCGGCTCTCAAGAACTAAGAGCAAATAAAGCACTAAGTGCAAATTAAAGGAAAGCCGGAGCACGGCCCATCTATTAATAACTAAACCCCGTGCCAAAAGCCGAATCCATGAGCTCCCTTAAAAAAAAACACTCTTCTTTTTGAGAGAAAAAATAAAAACGCGACTCTCTCACCTTTTGATTCTACTACATCCTTACTTTTGTTCTCTCTTATATTTACCATTTACTTCACTTCACCGGTAAAATAAATTTACGATTTATTGTGTGTTTATCGTGATTTGATATTATTTCATCCATTTGTTCTTCACACATGTCCATCCATCATTTTGTGAACGTAGCGCCGACCCGTGACCCACCAACAAGTAAAAGAAGGAAAAAAAGGATATAAAAGTCAGGTTGCAAGATTTCCGCCGTATGTATCAGCGGTAATGTGAAATTTCCAGATTTCCTTCTCTCTGAGCGGAGGAAATCTGGAAAATTCGAGTTCACCGCCCATGCCTATAGTGGTAACGCTGCGTGAGTGTCCCAATAAAGTCGCAAGACCTTTCCATTTCCAATTAACATAAAATAGAATGAAAGAATCAATAGTTGCGTTTTTTCTTGTAGCCCATATCTAGTGAACTCCCTTACGATGTGAATAGAGAGAAAAAATTACTCAAGCTGACTTTGGCAATTGAAACATGTTGAATTGAATTTTAGACTTTTTAATATTTATACTTCCCTTGAAATAAAAGTAGAAATATACAAATGGTCATCAAATAACATCCCCATAATCAAAGAATAAAATCCGAGATATCACTCTATTAAAGCAGTTTGCTCCTGTCAACAAATCCATCCTGAAATCTTTCATCTCTCGTTGTCTTTAACGATCATCGGTGTGATTCACTTGATAATAAATTCTTAAAAATTCAATTCCGTGCAGACAGAGGGGCACTTAAAAAAAAAAACACATCTATGAAAGAAATTTTAAAAGCATTGAGTTTTATCACGTATCTATCTAAAGCAATGACACAAAAGATTTTGCAATCTTGTAATCAACATCTAAACTTTATTTTTGTTGACATGCTTAGATTTGGAAACTCTCTGGACCTAACCAACAAGCCGAAGGACTGATGGAACTCTGGTCAAATCAAGCTCGATAACTATTTAGGACCGTAGCAAAACACCACATAGTTGCTTACATGCACATAAAAACAGTGATGTGTCTACTACTAGGCCATGTTTGTAGGGCTGCAAACGGAACGGTTCCGGATCGGAACCATAGTGGACCCGGACCCGTTTCTAAATAAGGGTTCCGGATCCGGTCTTGACTCGGAACCTGTTTAGTTGTTTCTAGACCCAGCTCCGATAGGAAAACCCGGATCCGGGTCCACCTAGAGGACTGGAATCTAATTCCAAAATCGATATTAATTTAACTTTATAATTCAATTTTCTTAAAATAAGAATATCATTCAACTTATAACAGAGCATCAAGTCTACTAGCTCTAATATTGTACATAAAAATGTCCAGAAAAGTTGATTTTGAGGTACAATTTGCAATATCAAGTGCTCATATGCCGGGTTATGGGTCCACAGGTCGGAACCTATATGGACCAGGACCCGTTTATCAATCGGAACCTAAAATAGGTTCCGAACCTGGACCCGTTTATGAACCGGAACCTAAAATAGGTTCTAGAGTCAGTTTTTTATGGGTCCGAACTTTCGGGTATTCGGAGAATCGGATACTTGTTTCCAACCCTACATGTTTCTGAGTACATGCTTTTTTTTTTTTTGTCCTGTTCAAATGATTGTTTTGCTGGTTTGACGTATATTCTCAATCGTAAATATTAGGATCTCTGGTTTTTTATGGTAACAATTTCGCACTCTGTATAGAAGAGTCATTAATTTCGTAGAACCAAAGATATATTTAGTTTGGAGATTTCTCGAAAAATATAGTGCTTGCATGGCCATGAGATACTTGAACACATGCATAATTGTCAAGGGCAGCATTCTCACTTTAAGACCAGTGAGAACATTATGCAATGCAGAGGCTAAATCATAAATGAAATAAGGAAGAGAGGGTTAAACAGTCATAACAGAATGGCCAGTCAAATATATGTTAACTGTAAACATAATAGATAAATAGCTGTCAAAAGCTGTGTAAGAATTTTTCTTCTCTCTTTCTACACGATTTGAACGGGAAAGTCCCCATAGGATTCGTGTTGACCAAAAAGGCCAGACACAAGTTAGCCCTAGCTTGAGCAAACCTTTGAGAGTCCTTTTCGCCAACATAGATACGCCTACCCGGGAGATGGCGAGTGGTCTAGTTAGGACTAGATCAATTTGGTTAGCCAATAATCATCCTAAATTGAGGCAAGCATGACCTCACTGAATCGATTTTTCGGTGTTCAATCCATCTTGTAGTTGGTTTGAGAGAGCCCATTCCGCCGCTACCTATTCCACAGTGAAATCCACTTTTCATTTGCCAGGATCCATCCAAAAAAACACAGATGTTGTTGATTTTTGAAAGTAGGATTTAATCACGAGTGGGCACAGCGTTGTTCGTCCAATTCTCACTCACTAACTATTTCATAATTGGTAAGCTTACTTTACCGGTTAAGTAAAGTGAAGGGCTAATACGAGAGACATTAAAAAGAGAGGGTCAAATAAAAAAATATTAGGTTTTGAATACCATCACTTCCATAAAAAAAAGGTTAAAAGGACACTCTCTCAAGAAAGTGAATGATTAAAAAGACTAGGGGTTCATTGACGAGGCAGGGCTATTCCGAGGAATGCCCAACAAGTATTCGCTTGCTTGCTTTAAACATTTATGTTTACTTGAAAAAGTTTACTTTTGGAAGATACAAAAGGTTTAAACATTCAAAAGTGTGCCAAATAATTTAAAGCACTTAAACATCTATTTAAATCAGTTTTAAGTTGAATTTATACCTAAAGTAAACTAGCCAGGAGGCATCTAACTCTTTTCCATGAATTTTAACGAATCAAGTTTGACACCTCGTCGATTTGAATTTGGAGGCCCTCCAATGATCATTAAGATTTGTTAGTCATCTCACTATTATCTAATAAATATTGATTGACTTGAATTTGAATTCAGATTTGTGCTAATGGTAGTTCAAGTTTCATTTCTCTTTCTAATATCTTGTACATAAACAAACAAGTTGCTCATTTCAGAAGGAGAAAAGAAAAACATGTAGAACGATCTTATACCTGATTTTAAAACATTTTCACTGAAATGCGACTGCCAAGATTCGCTACAGATTTTTGCATGTAAAGGAGTGCAAACCAAACATTACGTGCAAGAAGGGACCTTGTCTATGCTGCATTGTTTTAGAAAGCAGGTCCCCAGACACTGATGGTTAATCTGGATCTCATGGGGCTTTTGCTTGATGGCTATTTGATGCATTTGATGGATCAGAGTTCCCAGCTACTTCTTCTTCGATATCAGATTCCTTCTGTCCTACATTATGCAATTGTATTCCTGCAGAGGAACCACCTGCTGATCCCATGTTACGGGGACTGTCTCTGCTGTTTGCAACCACTCCCTTCCTCGTCCTTGCCTTTCGAGCCCACCCAACCAAGCTTTCTTGCACATGCTCCTCGAATATGGCCTTCTTGAATGACGTTCCCATCTTCATTATAGAAAACAGTCAACAGTCAACAGGAAGTCATTTAGTTCTCTAAGTAGGCAAAGTATTCAGGGAAACTGCAATTCACCTGGGTTACAATGGCATAAAGGGGAAGGGTACTATAACTGCAGACTACCTGAACAATCACCCTACAGAGCATAAACAACAACTTCATGAGAATATTTATAGGTAAATACATGCAATGTGGTTAACTATGAAAAAACTGAGATGAGATAGTTGGGGTAGATGACTGAACATAAAGAGAAAAGCAGCGAGAGTGATACCCGATTACAAGCCTTGGGATAATAAAGCCAAATTTTCCCATTATGCAAGAATTAAAACCAAATGTTGTCTGCAAAAGATGGATCTTTTAAGTAGCTTGAAGTGAAATTCCCATACAACTAAATCATTACAAAGCATGAGGCATGTTTGAGCAGCATATTTCAGATCTAGACAAGGTGGGATCATATTGGTGAGTTCTAATAGATTACACAGCAATAACAGCAGCACACAACAATTGGTTCAATTTGAGTCTATTCAAAGCAGAGGCACCGCTTCATGTCAGATCGAATACTACTTCTTACCAATATCCAGAAGAAAACTGCTATCTCGAAAGCATTCTGAAATAGGATGAAATGGATCAAGTGGAGGACTAAGCGGGGGCGATGAAACCAGAAATGATCATCCGAAGGCCGAACTACCAAGTCCCCTTCAATGGCTGTATGTTTCTCGGCAACTTCGTGGGCTAACTGAGAGATTACGTGCTCCAGTTTAGTTCCCACGGCGAGCAGAAGCTGCAAAGACATGACTCAAAAAGGTCAGTTCAGTTTCTTAAAAAACTCATGCATGTGTGACACTCATACTCACAATTTGTAAACATTCACACATGATCATCTTAAGTATCAAGAGCCGACATGTGCATTTACACATGATCATTTCTTAATCAAGATATGAGATACATTCACATAACGTGTCATCAAAATGCACAAATTCAATCAAATTTCTCGCATGCATTTGTAGTATAGACACTTTCTGCAACAACATGTGCATTTCACGTAGAAATCTAGATAGATTGACTCAATGTTGGTTATGTGTACTTACAATCAATGGAATGAATGATATCCAAAAATACGCATTCCAGCCTGCACAAGGAATTATGGGTGTTAAATTCGTAGTGTACAGTGAAAACAACACAGATTAATAAATAAAGAACTGTAGGAGAGATGATCTTAAAAGAACTTGGTGAAATTTAACAGGCAACATTATTTATTGGCTGCCATTAACTAATAAAGGAGGAGCTCATTAGAGAAGGAAATTGGTCAGAAAATGGATATTGAAAAGCTCATAACCATTTCTCAAAATAATTTGAACTTAATTGCTTGTTGTTGTCACAAAACATTCATTGAAGTAGTCAAATTCTCTTTGCTACTGAAGAAGCATTTCACGAAGAAGTATCATGTCAAAAAAGAACTTATCCAAACAAGCATACAATGGAAAATATTCAACATACAAAATAACAAATGATTCATTGATGAATTTTAATAATCAAGTAGATCAAGATTTCACTCACCATGAACATTCAGCAACAAGAAAAGGACCACAAAGATCCAAAGGTACCAACTGCAATGGGCAAGAATTACATATTCAGAATTGTGAAAGGAGAAAAATTGAAGAAAATAACCCCTGATCTTCCAGTTCTTCAGTCTCTGAAGTTCTGGTGATTATGTAAGAAGTAACCAAGGGAAATGCCAAATGAGGTGTTAGATATTTATACCTTATACCAACAACTCTCTTAAAATCAGCTTCAAGAGCCCGTACCATGTACTTGTGGAAATCGAATTTAGGATTTCCCCTGCAATGTGTCTAAAACAAAAACAAATCAATAATTTAAAACGTGCTTTCTTAATAATTAATGATGAATGATGATGACAGTGATTTATGATAAGAAACATTACCAATCTTTCAAAAGAACTTACCATTATAAAACCGAGTCGTATAGTTTTGTAATCAGACTTGGTTACAGACCCATAGAATTGTTTGAAGAAAGATTGCTGAACCAAAAATAATGCAGCGTATTATTAAAACAGGGCCACATTGTCTTACTTTATATACTATGAAAGTGATGCAGGCAGGGACTATAATAATTCTTTCATGATGACATCTGCAAGAAGTCAGACTCATTGCCTTATAATCCATGCTACCTGGGTGAGGGTTTAGTAGAGGCCTGGTTATGGATCATGGACTAAACTCATTTGACTCTATATCTCAGATATGAAACACAGATGATAAGGGTAAGTTTGGCAAATTCATCCTTAATTCTGAGGAATTCCTACCAAATGGGTTTCTATCAAAGGAGTTCCGAGCAAAAAATTAAGGGTTGAGGTCTACAATAGTACAATTGACCATTACTCTTCATCCTATGAAAATGAATCCTAGGAATTTGATGGCACTTGTCAGCCTCCACCACTCTCTACCATTCAGAGTTGAGCTGAATATCACAATTTTTAGTTCATCAGACTTAAAAATTTTCACTTACACTGATAAGAATTTCGGATCCACGATAAGTTGATTTTAGTCTCCCAACAGAGAAGGAAGTGATTTGAACTGAAGGGGATGAAAATGACTTACCAACCAACCTACTATAGCTGAACGTTTCCCAACTCCTTGAAAATGATCCCTGATGAAATCATGTTCAAGTACATCGGTGAACTTTGAACCTGGTGCTGCATGTGTACTATCATTGTTTCAGAAAATCGAATGAAAAATCATAGCAAATGCAATTTCAAGCATCATAAGACATTACCCTGTTCTGTATCATGTTCTTCCTTTCTTACAGAATCTTCCCATCCTTTCCATTCACGTATCTAACCAGACCAGAAAAAAAAATAACGTTTGCATGAACTCTAATCAATACTGCTGATTAATAACATGATCAGATATGAAGAAAAAAGTGATTTGATCCGCTTACCTTTTCCCCTCCCAGTATCATTGTAAGAACGCTAAAGAAGACATGGGAAAGGGCCAAGACAAAGATAAAGATGTGAAGATCATGTAGCGCATTTTCAGATAACAAGGGGACCTTTCCCTGAAAATAAGAAAAATAGGATCAAACAAGCACCTAAAACTTACAGAACCATTTCAAAAGTGAATTGCGATAACAAAATTCAGATACCCTCTAACTCACAAAGTGATTAATGACACTTAGGGACATACAGATACATATTAAAGAAAGTTAAGGAAAAGGAAGATGTTTCCATGAATATGAAGATTCTGGCAGTATGATCTCACTCCCAACAACTTATAAAATTCAGGAACCCATGACCTCTATAATTGTTATCATTATTATTATGAATTGGGTCAACATATTACTAACTACTTTGTCTTTCTATGATTTTGCATGTGAATTGAACGTGACCATGAATATGAAGGTTCTGGTTGGGTGATCTCAGCCCCAACAACTAAAATGAAATTCAGATGCCTATCAACTCTACAGTTATTATTTATGAATTGGGTAAACATATTACTATCTACTTTCTTTAATTTTGCATGTGAGTTGGAAAAAAATGGCCATATCAATTTTCTAATACCTTCGCTGCGCAAGGATCTGTTCCAGATCCCTCAGCGAGAAGACGTCTTGTGCTGCCTAATGCACCGGAGAAGAAGGCTGTTTGGTAATGGCCTGTCCCTGCAATTTCCTCTCTCTGCTTCTTACATGGAAGCATGTGACGGGCGAGATGATTTGGAATGCATAGTTTTCCTATGAGTCCTTGGAAGACCGCCAAGAGAAGAGATATAAAACCCAAGAGCATCAACTCTGCATACAGAAACCATTAAATTCCTTTTCAGTTCCAACTACACATAATAAAACTGCCACCAACTGTAACGTTACACCCGCTATATACAACGCAATCAAAGATAACATAAATACCCCAGAAACCATGAGAAGTTGAGATTTCAATCAGATATTGATATGTTAGGCCACTTCAATTCTGTTGGTAGTTCCAACTTAGAAAGAATAGTTAGTGGCCGTTAACTCTGTTATGTGTAATATGCTAACACCTGAATATGAGTTCTTTCTGAAACATGGGTTCAAACTTAATGTTTTTAAGGTAGAATTTTTACTATATCTAGAGAAAAGAAGGTAGCTGCAAGGATAGTTTTTCTTTTTTTAACCTTCTTTGACTTTCTGTAAGGCTTCGAAGAGAGGCTTTTGGTTCTTCCTCTTTAGAAGCTGCAGGAGAGACAATACACAGAACCAAATGATTATAGATAGATAGATAGATAGATAGATCGAGAGAGAGAGAGAGAGAGAGAGAGAGAGAGAGAGAGAGAGAGGTGGGTGTATATGCCTTGCCAAGATAGTGAAGAACCCTTTCGATAAAGAATGAAATGAAAACAATAACAGAGCAGACGACAGCTACAACCCATGTTGGTGTATATTCGAACGAAATTCCCTTCCCTTCACCTCCTCCAGCCATCTCTCTCTCCTTTTTCTCTGTTTAGAGAGGGCTTTCTATCAGGCAAGCAAACAAAATGAAAACTACGGTATCATATTTATATTGAAATTCTTACAAACAACGAGAGGGAAGAGAAACCAGGGAGAGGTCAACATCTCTAATTCAATGATCCATGTGGCATTGTGGCCCAACAGATTGAACCTGTCTCACTTTACAAGAAGTAACGGTCATTGGTGGCTAGTTCATTGATTAGTTCTTGTGCTATTCAAATATCCAACTGATGAAGGTTTATTAAATTCCCTCCGCTAACCAAAAATTCATTGGAATTAATAGATGCAGTGGAAATACTATTCGACTTTCAACGGCAAGTCGTTCCTCCTAGGATTCGGATTCTTGATCGTTTGGCATTGACACCATATAAATTTTATCTTCTGCTAATCAATCCGAGCAAAACTCCGTGGCATTAGTAGTTACAGCAAAAATACTTTTCATCAGCTATACTTATTAATAAGTGGCCAATCTTTAGCTCGTCTGAAATTCAAATATCCAAACATATTCTATGGTGTACCATATTTTGTATGTCACCGTTGGAAAGTCCCACATCCCATGTCGCCTAAGTAATAGGCTTGACATGTCTTCCCAACAGTCACAACTCAGGATGAACCAACATCTAGAGAAGGGTCAATTATATTAACCATTTGAGTTAATGAATAGACATAACGAAGATTATTGCCAATTCATGGATGCCACAGACCCTTGGGATTGATGTACACGTTCCATTATGGCAGGATGTTGATGTTGGCAAAGACTTGAGTTTGGGACCCCGCACTCCACATGATCGTTCTTAACAATTCAGTGCACTTTCTCTGTATTGTGAAAAGCAGGGTCCGCTCTGCTCGTGACATGAAATCAAAGCCAATCCTAAGGTAGGCCCATTTCTTTGGATTAAAAGCAGTCCAGTCTTCTCATGGTTGGGCCTATGCCTCTAAAAAGTAAAGGGAATTGACAATCTCCCAACCATCCATCCAATCGAATTCATATTCACGGTTAGATTTGATTTAGACTCCCTTTACACGAGATATATAGGAATCGAATATAAAGAAATTCATGGGCAAGTTAGCTCCACCCAAAGATTATTTAAGAGGTGAAAGGTCGACTTTTCTGAAATTTGAACTTATTTATTTGCATTAGAATACATAGCAATTCACTAAATAGGATTCGTACCATGAGTGGTTAAAAATGAAGATAAAAGGTGAATTAATTAATACATAGCCGCCATCTTTACTTATTTAATAAGAAAGTGAACGTCCTATCTTTATCTTCACCTTATATCCTTCACCCTGTCACCTCTTTAATGAGTTTTTGGTAAAGCTTCATATACCATGAATTCCTAAAGTGTTCAATATCCTATGTATCTTAACGCAAACAAAGAGGCCCCTATGCAATCCTTACTGATCATAGGACTTACATATGATGGATTGAAAAATTCAAATTTACTTACCCATAGACGGATATCACAAGGAGAAGAGACAAAGAAGTGGCAATTGGTGGTGGATATATACCTGATATTCACAATGCTACACAGGGTTAGCTGGTTCGGATTGTCTGCAGTTGTTGTTTTACTGGAAGTTTCCGGAGTTGCTAGTAATACCTGGTATTCCAGAGTTGTTGATTATTGCATGAACAGGTCCCACCAAGCTAAGGACAGGTGGTTTGGAAGACATGCCGACTGGGTCATCCAGATGCGAATCTGATTTCTCTGATAGTGAGAGAAAATCTCACTGTTAGGGCTTTTCCCACTGTTGGGGCCCATAAAATACATTGATATTGGATAGGGAGGAATTCATGATCTGATGAGGACCTTAAAGGATTATTAAAGAAGTGAGTGGTGAAGAATATATGATACAAGTGACGAGTAACTGATATAAAATTATTTTCTAAATAGTTATAAGCACGAAAGATAGAGATTAAAGGGAGATGCTTCTATGCGAGATATCTCTTACCTTATATGAGATATAGGAGTGGGGGCCGTCCTCACATTTAAGTTGTTGGCAATGGATATGGATGTGAGGGCCCCACCTTATCTCTCATAGTAAGGTGAGAGTATCTCCCATAGGAGCATCTCTCAAGATTAAATATGCATATTTGTTAAAATTTTAAGTAATTTTAACAAATAATATTGCTTATTTTTGTTAGAATGTTGAGAATGTTTTGCTATATTTTGAAAAATCTCATAATATTATTTGAAAATATCATTTCATGTAGATATTGTGATATTTTCAAAATATGACCATACTTCTCTCTGAGATGGCAAACATTCAAAACCTAGATAACAATTATTCTCTCTCTCTCTCTCTCTCTCTCTCTCTAGACATATGTATGTATATATTCTATGTATGTTCTTACTTGTATTTTCTTTCTACATGCCCCAACTCCACGTCAAAAGAGCCAGGAAGAAAAGAAAAATCACTAATCAAAGCCATAACTGATGATCTTGATCATCATGCACATGTCCCACCTTCCTTATTGCCAGTGGATCAATGAGCCACAAAAAAAATATATATTAGAAGGCAAAGATCAGATTAACTATGTTTGTTGATGTTAATCATTTGTTCATTTTCATTCTGCCCATTTATTCCTAACTGTTAAGTCCCAAGGACCACTATTTCATGTAGCCTCATGGATACTAAAACCAGTTCTAGAAGTTTAAATTCAGGAGAGCAAGGAGTTGATCCAATCCCTAAGCCGCGTATATTTGTGTCATGGTCATTATTTGCGTCTGCATGGTCAGTTGAGCAACTTCCCTTGATGGAGTTCATGATTATTCCTTTTTTAACAATATATCTAGTGAGATTGTTTGTTTAACACCACATTATTCAATGTCCTAGTAAGAAAATGTAGTATGAACTCAATCAAGAAATCCACACACATGATGTTCCAAGAAAAATGAAAGGTGGCTTATGGTCATCTAGAGTTCATATTAATTAAGTCCAAACTGTTAATTAACTAATTCTTTCGACTAATTCACGGTTGAATTCATTTACCAATTCGATTATTGATTTGTTCTTGTTCATGAATTAGGCTGAAAACAGTTTGATTTTATTTGGAATACCCATATTATCAGACTTATTATCTAAAGTCTTGTCCCTTTGGCAAAAAAAAAAAAGAAATTTCCCTAGACACTTTATATGGGGCTAGGCATTCTCTTGCTAAAGAGTGTTGTAGTGAGTTATACTTTCTTGTGGTGGTTGGATTTGGTCAAGTGCCTATACTTTGGTTTTGTTTGAATAAGATTTTGTTCTTAAAAGAAAGCCTGCCTTAATTATAGAGCGGTTCCATCCTGCTATAGATAATTGGAAGAGGTCATATGAATAAAACTCCAGTTCCATTACTTCAACACATTGGCTTTGACAAGTTCATTTAAATTAATGTAAAAGTGGAGGATACTCTAAAGATGTCTTTATCAATTGGTTGAATTAGGCTTACAGATCCTGCAAATAATTAAATATATACCGAACAAACAAATAAAATGCTTTGTCAAATCAGATGAATTTGCATTATATATGATCTGTTCAAAATGTAAAAAATAAAAAATGAAAATTCAAATTCAAATCAACCTACCCTTACAAATCAGTAGTTGAACTAGGAACCAAATAACCCAGTTTAATAGTTTAACTTGTGAGATCATTTCGACTAGAACCATGCACATGTATTAAGTTTCCCTATCTAATCATTCATACCAAAATCTCGATGGGTTGTAATTAAGGTTTTAAAAGTCAACAGATTAGATTTGTACAGTATATTCGGCTGATACGTATAGGATTTTCACATGGCGGCCAATACCCAGACTCAGGGTCATAGGGGTAATGAGTATCATCAGTGTATCCCCCCTATCATCCCGTAACACTAATAAACTACCAGAATAACCCATGCTAAGCATCTTCACCAAAATATATTTTATGATCCATTAAAATAATCTAGATCCACAAAATCATCCTCAAACACCTATTGACAACACTTTGGTTTAGATAGAATATAAAGTTTTAAAAAGAGAATGGACAAAGAGAAGATTATGAGAGTCCCTCTTTTCTCAATCTTAGAGTCAGTATAGTAAAAATGGGCTAGGAGAAGTGGGGTAGAAAGAAAAGAGGAAAATAAGATTTGGGATGGAAATGAAGTTATTGGTGAGAGTGAAAAGTGAGAAAAGGACTTGAGTGGTTATGATTACATGTTGAAAGAGGGAGGAGAAAATTAGTTGTAGAACACAAGTATAGCATCTTATCAAAATCATAAGTTATATAGTCAAAATTAGTATCCCAACCCTCAGCTTTAATATGGTATAAATGGAATACATGTATGACTTGTGTATCAGTGAAGACACCCAAAAGGAGCCCATTTGTTTTCATGGAATTAAATTCCCAAAAATTCATGGTAAAACCGATTCTAATAGGCATGAGGATGTAGTGTGTTTATGCAAGACAGACCATGTCATTCTCAGGATTTGATTTAGTGTGATGGTTGGGTATTCATGATTTTCCAGAGACACAATTCACACATGTGAGGTGGTGAAAACTCACACATGTGAGGAGACATAAACACAGCTCACACGTGTAAAGTGATGGAAACTCATACATGCAAAGAGAATAAATACAACTCACACACGTGAGGAAATAAAAACTCACATATGCAGAGAGAAAGGAAGCGTGGTTTGAACACAAGACCTCCCAATGTAACACCTACAAATTATAATACAGGTATGGTCTGTGTATTAGTTGATACGCCCAATAACAATTGTATATGGTAGTGAGAGGTATTAGAACTGAGACTCAAAATTTAAACCACTTACCCATCACTTTGGAAGATGAAAGTCTTTAGCCACTGTCCCAAACAACAATTTGCATATAATGAATTAATAGCTTCTCCATGTAACATAAAAAATAATAATAATAAAGAGAATATACAAATTGATATGCAAATTGATCTCCATAATTCCCCCTTATTGATGCCGTGCATTTTTCACATAGACCTATCAACCCAATCTATTCAGAAATACTCAACCTTACTTGAATTGACACTGTTCCTTGATTTTGTCACAATAAATTTGCATGATTTGTAGCTATTAAACTTTGAAGAATTAGAATCTATGGCTAAGTTCATCTGGCCAAATATATTGAGGACACCCCTAAGTTACAAGCTAAACCATCTATTTTTTTTTATCTCTTTTGATTGTCATGCATCCATACCAGCCCCACAAAAGAGTGAGCAACTCTACTAATGACACAAAATTTATATATGACTATGCTTAAAAAAACAAGTAAATGGATTTATCCTATTAAAGTGCTGAAAATTACGTGGAATGTAATGTCTAGCTATAGGACTGATAGTGATAGACACACAAAAGGGGAACAAATGGTCTCTAAGAAGAGAAGGACAGCAACACGGCTATTACGCGCTTTTCCTCTAATAGGTTTCTTGGATTCCACCGCGGAGACCCGCGGAATAATAATACAAATCATTTCAAATGAATGTCTATCCCCTCAGAAAATGTCATCAAATAACAGTCCAATAGGAGTGGATCAACATTCCGATTAGCACTACTGAAACGTGATTAATGACACACTTGCGTCCAATTATGTTTTCAATCTTACGATGGGACCTACTTCTGTTAAACTGAAGCTTGAGAATATATCACAAGAGGAGATGATATTCATTTTGAATGGTCTATATTATCATTATGTGGGCTCTACAGTGGAGTTTTGGAGATCTATTACACGGGAAGCGTATAAAAGCCGGAGTACTGTCTGAAAGCATACATTCTAGGATTTTTCATTTTTCTTGACTTTTCACACGTTTTTTGGAATTCTTTTTTTTAAATGACACACCAACACTTGACTATATTGACAACATGTGACCAATATCATCTAGAAGTACTAGTTGTTTGCCAAACTGATACGGGTCTTGTATTATACTTTAAAACCATATGGTTGTAATCCATTTATGAAAACATACATCATGGATGGAAGGGACCAAAATTTGAACCATCTTGAACCCAACTCAGGTCAGAATTTTAAAACCCATGCCCACCTCAAGGCTCAAACCAGGAAAAATGATCACTAAACCCGCTCCTATTGCGATCACCAGATGAATTATCAGAAAGTTTACTGCATGAAAAACTAGGATCATAGACCAAAGTTCTTTATTACTAGCATCATAAGTGACAACCACCAAATCCCCGAGGGGTAGCCCAATTGGCCTAGGACCACGGTTTGCACCCGGTGGTTGTGGGTTCGAAAATGCACTATCATACTGGGGCTACAGAAGGATTATACTCGACTTTCTCTCATAAGCCCGTAGGGATTATTCTAGCCTAAATGGCTGAGATCCCTGCCTTATAAAAAAAAAAGTGACAACCACGCAAGATAATGCCTTCTAACTGCCCTGAGGATCAACATCAATTTCTAAAGCTACGGAATCTCATCTTATCTTTGGGAGAAAAAAATCTATTTGCTTGACTTGACTCATTAATGTATGAAATTCTCCCATGAAGAACTTGATGTTCAAGAGTTAGTTGAGCTGTCAAACTGGGTAGGTCCACATGACCACTTATTATAGGTGTATGAACTCCTAAGTGCTGTAGAGGTCAGCTGCATTTATTTTAAAATTGATTTAGACACCCTCAGTTTTATGGATTTACCCTTCAACATTAATTTTAATCTGCCATACGTGCTGATATGCACCGATATCAATGTAAATCCTATGCTATATAAATATTCAATGAGAAATCTTTAAATCCGTGTCAGTGAGAAATTCTCAAATCTACAAAATTTGTGGAAATCCTCATCATCTACCAAGCGTGTCCTAAGCATGTGCTTGTACAACCCGACTTCTGCAGAAGTACCACGGAAAACAGTGTGATCTGTGTCGCTTTTTTATACTTGTTTGTTGCAATCCAATTTCATCTAATGTGAGGAAATAAATTGTACTATCAAAATCAAAAGTTTCTAGCATCACAATCTCATCAGAATCTTGCTAAAGAAATAGACCATGAAATAAAAGGTCAGTGAGAAGGAGGTGAATAAGTACTATTTTTCTATTTTTATTTTATTTTTTTAAGAATTTATCCCTTTGTTTTAGATTAGATAATTGACAAAGTGATAATACTTAATAGTCCCCAGCTTTATAAATAATTACTATTTTTCTATTTTTATTTTATTATTGTAAGAATTTCTTTCTTTGCTTTAGATCAGATAAATGTCAAAGGGATAATAACATTTAATGGGATTTGATCCAGTGAGAACTATTCACATGGAGTCATCGTAAGAACTTTTTTGTGGGCCCCCGATAGCCTCCTATTTTTATAAGTGGTGAGACCGCCTTGGAATGTTGGGAGCCCCCGAAGAGACAGGGAAAGTGCCAAGAATTATTACATGAATTCCATTCTTCTTAGTCAGGACTTAGGATGATGAAACCCAGTCGGCCTAGAACCATTCTATTCGACTCGGTCTTTTTTTTTTTTTTTTTTTTTTGCTATCAGAGGGTTCCCAACCCTTTAGGCTGGACTAATCCATTCGGATCCAGAGGAAAGGCGGGTAAACTCCCCTGTAGCCTCAGTATAATAGTGCAGTTTCGAACCTACAACCTCCGAGTGCAAATCGTGGTTGTGGGCTCACTGAACTACCCTTTTAGATTAACTCGGTGTATTCATATCCACATCAAGAAAATAAATGTCATGACTCATGATTAGGGATGTAGAATGGGCCGGGCCTGCCCGGCACGGTCCTCTCCAGCCCACCAGTCAATGGCCCATGGCCTGGCCTGGCCCGGTCAACTGCATGGCTAGCAAAGGCACAGCCCGTGACACGGGCCGGGTTGGGCCCTTTGGCCCGTTTGGCCCCGGCCCGCCAGGCCCGCATGGCACGTGGGCTGGTGCCTCCAGCCCGCCAGGATAGGCCCACTTGGCCCGCTAGGCACGGCCCGTTGGGCCGCCCAAAAATAAATTTTTTTTTAACAAAATTCTTCATTTTAACCTCCCAACAGGCAACAGCCATAAAACGGTCATATAAAGGGTATTTTGTGTCATTTTTCAATTTTACAAAGTCTATAAATATTCTAACCCTTCTATTCTTTTTCTTTTAATCAAAGTTTTATTTACCAAAAAAAATATATATACAAAGGATGAAATTTGACCCTTTTTTTTCACCCTTTCTTTCAATGTTTGATACAATATCTTTCATTACAGGAAGAAGAAAATGGAGTCATTTTCTTTGGTAGTGAGGATTTCAACTGTTTATTATAGAATATAAAAAAAATGAAAATTTCAGTCTATTAGAAAAGTGAGATTTACAAAGAGCAAAAGTCCATCTACAAACATTTTCTTAATATTGAGAACGAGGGGTAGCTCAGTTGGTTGGCTCCCAATTTCTTATTGGTTTAATATCTTAACTTCTTTTGTAATGAGTAGGCTCCCTTCATGTTATATACATGCTTCTTTCTTATGAACTAGCTGTTATATAAAAATAAATAGTCAAAATCATTTATTTTTAATAGTCATTTGTTTGTATGAAACCAAGTAACAAGAACTCATGATATAAAAGGCTCACGTAAATGAATATTAAAATGGTAACTAAGCAGTAAAAGATATAAGATGGAGATATAGATGAAACCGTAAATTTTCTACATTTGATATATTAGGGTATTAGTTAGATATACAATTTTCATTTTTCATTGATTTAAATTCCATTAAAGAGTATATCATTCTGTATTTTTTAAATATTTACCTTTGATTTTAACCCTTTGAAGGGCCAAAGAAGTGGCTTTTGATCGTTACTTTCTTTGCAAAGTGAAATTTATGGGTCATACTTTCATGCCACCGATCTAGACCTTTTTGGCTGGAGCCTTTTTGGCCAGTGCGATCTAGACCTTTCCCTGGAAGTGAAGGGTGATGGATATCAGGTGCAGGGTCGAGAATAGAAGATGAAGTGTAGATAAGACCTTGGCTTTTATGAGACTTGAATTATGGTTGTTCATTTTCCATTTTTCCTTATTATATTTTCATTGAAGAAAAGGTTGTTTGATGGTCATTTTTGGATATTCACATTTTATTTGTCGCATTTAAGAAATACAATGTCTTAGAACTTTCCTGGGAATTCAATTGCATCAAACAAATCAGCCCAAAGCATATTTATCAAGCATACAAATAGAGCTCTCGTAATGGGACATGAGAGTATAATCTCAGCTTGGAGTGATATATTATTAGACCATTAGATTTAATTGGGCTCATCCATAGTTTGGAGTGATATATTATTAGACCATTAGATTTTTAAAAAAAAAAGGCCCGCTTGGCCCTTGGCGGGCCGTGCTGGGCCAGAGTTTTTCCCTGCCGGCCCGGCCCGCTGGCTGGGGCTGGCCGTGCCGGCCCGGCCGTGGCACGGGTGGGCCAAGGCTGGAGCGCGGGCCGGCCCGTTTGACATCCCTACAGTCATGATCGGGTGTGGTTATATGTCCAATCAATCATATCACAATCCTAGGACACAACCCATGATCCCATGAATTCATCCGATTGAAGAGTAGGCCCCCTGACATGGGCATCACGTTTGTGATAGACTTGTGGGGCCTACACTAATTACCAATTTTTTTACAATTTGTTTGGAAGGATCCATTGAATATCAGTGTAATTATCCTGAGATGGCAACTGTTTGACACTCTTTTGGTTAGTTATATTTCTAAGGCATGCACCCCTTAATCTCCACTGTGGATTCACTGTCGGGCAACTCGGGGTTTTCACTAGCCTCATTTATGTATGGATATATAGGTGCTGAGGCTTGTTTTTGCCTTCCATTTGGAGTGAGTACTCCAATTTTTTCTCTAAGGCCTGTAGTCCATACAGCTGGACATATTTTGGCGAGAGGTCCACATCAAAAATTTCCATAACTGATTTGCCCTTTCAACTTGTTAGGTATAAAATTTTAAAGTTTCAAAATTTTAAATCTTCCGTTCTCCCTCTTTCAAAGATCGTCCATTTGGTACTAAGAAGACGTCGCACAGGCGCTCCATCAGAGAAGAAGTCAGATGATTCTGATTTGATTAAGGTGGGTCACATAGAGCAAAAATTGGACTTCTGGTTCTTATTGTTGCCGAGGTTACAAACCGGAGGAGATCCGGACTGCTCCACATGTTGCCGGAGGAGAGGACCACCGCCACAAAGGTTGGGTTGGACTCCGTTGTAGAAACGAAAGACGATTGCCGCTAGAATCCACAACCGTGCCCTTCGCTATCACTCCGCGCCACCTTGCCTTAGCCAAAGAGGAAGAAGCACGATGGTCTGTACTTCTGCGTTCTGTTGTTGTTTGAAGAGGCTTGCATAAACCAGAATCTCTGCAGAAACCGGAACTATCGCAAAATTGAGATTCCGGGATTTCCTTGCACTTGCCGAGGAAGATCCTCAATTGCATAGATAAACAGCCATCGTCGGAGAATGAGCTTCTCACTGTCCTGCATAGAAGTTGCAGAGCCATCATCGGAGAAGGAAGGCAGCAGGGCTGTTATCTCCACCATTTGTCGGAGGAGAGGACTACCGCTGTAGATGTTGGGCTAGACTCCGTTGCAGAAACGAAAGAGGATTGCCTCTGGAATCCACAGTCGTGCCCTTCGCCATCGCTTTACGCCACCTTGCCTTGGCCGGAAAGGAAGAAAAAGCACGAGGATCTAGACTTCTGCGTTATGTTGTTGTTTGAAAAGGCTTGCAAAACCCATAATCTCTGCAAAAACAGGAACCATCGCAAAACAAAGGATTCCAGGATTTCCTTATACTTGCCGAGGAAGATCTTCAGTTGTATAGATCAGCCACCGTCGTCGGAGAAGGAGCTTCTCGATGTCTTGGACAAAAGCTGTTGCAGCATCGCCAAAGAAGAAAGGCAGCATAGCTGTCATATCGTTTTTTGCAAATTGTCACGACCCAGGCCCAAGATCCGATAATTCTGAGCCGTGAGCCCATACCTACTCCCGTAAATCCCGAATTAACCGAAGTTAAAACGGAATCCATAAGGGATAACATTCTCAATTTACCTGTCAAATGCACAAATTTGCGGAAACATTTATACTTGACAATATCAATTCATGATTTACATGTATACAAAATGACGTCCTTTATACATGTATCATTCCCATCAATGTTCGCGAATTACGGCATATCCAAAATACTACACAAAAGACAATTAGTTACATTTCAAAATGATTATACAAAAAAATAACTTCTCAAAATATTTCCAAATTGTTCTAACTCCTTTTCGCACTCGGATGCCCATATCAAACAGTATCCCGACCATTCCACTTGTTTAATCCTCCTAGAGGAACCGGAGCGACCTTCTCCGCTGCCGCCAGGGGCGCTGCTGCACTGGCATGAGCAAACGGGCCTGTAATGCCATCAATAACACTAATGAACACGACGGTTCAACAATGTACAAACAGATCTTGTAATAGCATGTTAATCCATAAATTAAACTTATTCAATCTATTAGTAACAGTTTCAATTCTAGATAAGTCTGGAAAGTTCCTACAATAGCAACATGTGAACATAAAAGTTAATCTTGTGGACATATATAGGGTGGTCACTACCATAGCATTCATTTTCATTTTATTCCATTTTATTTACCATCTTCCCTCAAAGAAAGGATTTTCTTCCAAATGGAAGGCATCGATCAATACCCATTGATACGATCAGAAATTGTGGGACTTACTAGTGTCCGGGCCAGGGATAAATAGCATCACCACGGAGCTCCGGAACCCACCCCCCCCCCCCCCCCCCCAAAATCCATCTACTGCAATAAGATTAGTCATTGGTTTCATTTATTAATTCATTGAACTCATTTAGTGTTCTATTACTATAGCTAGGTAGTGCAAGACTCAAAGGTCAATGCTTTTTCAGTAAGCAATCCATTTCTGGATTCGATTTAATTCTATGATTCCCCTCATAATAAGGAAAGGGAATAATAGTAATACCAATTTATTAGATTGGAACATAATATTACAACGAGGGAATTACCAATCAACCATGATTCTATTTAACTCTATCTCAAATCTAAACAACCATTTATGTGTAACCAACGGTTACTAAAGGCACGTGTTATTTTCGATGAGCATCACATATATATATTTAATGTATGCATTATAGTCCCTGTAATTAACATCCATGGAAGTTTAGACCACAATTAATTGACTATAAAATTCTTCCTTCATTATCCTTAATAGTTTCACTTTACCCTAATATTAGCCTTAGAACTAATTTAGAGAGCATTTATACTCACGAGGAGTGCTCTAAGCCTATTAACAACTAATGTCTTGGTCAGTATCATGTTCGCTCGACGATTACCTGGCGGTTAGCCGAAACCTGATTGGCGGCTAGCCGAAATCTGGCTGGCAGCTAGCCGAAATTTCAACGGTCAGCTCATAGTCAACTTTCCAGAACCTAGCTTTCTAGCAGGGATTTCTGACGCAAATTCGGTCAGCTTACGGTTACCTTGGGGCTAGCCGAAATTTCAATTTCGTCTAACCGAAATCTGGCGGTTAGCTTTCCAGAGACTCACCCATTTTATGGATTTCGGCGGTTAGCTTCACGGTTAGCCGCATATCACCCAAAACAAGTTTCTGGAGCTTCAGATTTCTGAAGTAAAGCTCTAGGAATTGAGTTCTTTGAACTCCAATCACTCCAAAAATTCTTAAAATCCTAGGAAGTGTATGTATATTTGGAGTAATCATTGGAACTTCCCATTCCCTCCTTATACATCATCCATTCACAACAATACTTCTAATATCCATTAATCATCACATTCCATCCATAGAAATTCTACAATCTTCTACAATGGTTAACACTAAGCACAAAAAAAAATGTTTGTACTTGCCTCTTGAAACCAACTAACTCAAAGCCTCCTTGCTTAGCTTGCTTTGAGATGAAAAACCCCCCAACTTCAAACCCTAATCCCATGAAAACACCAAAAACACAACTCATAAGTTATTTACGCCAGAACCCAATGCCTAATCCCTCATTACAACTTGAAAACTCATTAGAAGTTTCAAGTACTTACTTGTAGCTCAATGAGAAAAATCTTGAGATCTTCTCCAAACTCTACCCTTCAATAATGGGGGAAAATGACTTGAGGACGGAGATGAAGTTGAAACCACACTCTTGCAACCCACCTAAATCACTCCAAATCTCACTCTTGATGAAGAAGAATGGAAAGGGAAAGGAAGAAGATGAACCGAGGGTTTGGCTTGAGGAGAAATGAATGAATGAGCTCATCTCATTATGAAACCTCATTGGGTCCATTTGAGGTCAAATTGAATCGCGCCTATTATGAAGGTTAAAGTACTATTCGAGGTACACACGTTGGCATCAAAGACTTCCGTATTCGACGAAATACGTAAAAACTCGTATTTACGAAAAAGTCCTTAGCCTATCTTATTTGAGTCTATACTCATTTTAATCAACTCAATTTCATTCCATTATGCTTAATGCATCCATTGAGACTAATTGGTCTCTCTTTGGTCATTAACCTTCATTAACCCAATTATTTGTACTTTATTAGCACTAATCCCAATTAATTAGCATCAATCCCGATTAGTTCGAGTTGGGGTGTAACACAAATCTATCTTAGTTTTTATGAAATTTATCTAAGTTTTTGTGAAATTTATCTAAGTTTTTGTCAAATTTATTTGAGTTTTTGACAAATTTATATGAGTTTCTATCAAATTTATCTGAGCTGTTGATTTTTTGTCAAACTTATTTAAGTTTTGCGCAAATTTATCTGAATTCTGAAATAAATTTATCTGAGTTCTGGACTAATCTATCTGAGTTCTGGAACAAATTTATATGAGTTCTGAACAAATCTCTCTGAGTTTTTGGAAAATTTATTTGAGTTTTTGAAAAATATAGCTGATTTTCTGACAAATTTTTCTCCATTTTGAAATTTTTAACTAAGTTTTTGAACAAATTTTTCTATGTTTTTGGCAAATTTATTTGTATTTTTTTTAAATCTATTTGTGTTTTTTAATTTTACTTGTGTCTTTTGAAATTTATTTGTATTTTTTGAAATAAATTTAACTGAGTTTTGACAAAAGTACTCGAGTTTTTGGAAAAAAAATTTGAAAATTGGAAAAGTAGTTTATCTTAGTTTTGGCAAATGCATTTGCGTTTTTTAATTTTATTTACGTCTATTGAAATTTATTTGCGTCTTGTGAAATTTATTTACATTTTTTGAAATTTATTTGGATCTTTTGAAATTTATTTGGATCTTTTGAAATTGATTTTCATCTTTTGAAATTTGTTTATATTTTTTGAAATTTAATTGGATCTTTTGAAATTTAATTGCGTCCTTTTAAATTTCTCTACCTTCTTTTGAAATTTATTGCAATTTTTGAAATTATTGTGTGTTTTGAAATTTATTTGCATTCTTTTAAATTTATTTGTATTTTTTGAAATTTGTTTGTGTTTTTTCAGAATTTGTATGAAAATTTCATTAATGGGATTTCATTAATCATAGCCAATTAAATGGAAGTTGACCATTATTAATGACATATCCCACTAATCATGTGATATAATTTTGAAGAAAGAGTAAATTAGACATTTTAGGTCTTCAAATTTGGAAAAATGACCTGTCACACTATGAAAAATTATTGTGGATCTAAAGCCATAAAGTGAAATGTTTGGCGACCCGTCGCCGACTGCCCCCCATAAATATTATGGAAAATCTCAAAGCACTAACGGCATGTTTATTTGAATTTTAATACATAGCAATTGAATTCATAGGGACTCATTTCATAAGTGGTTGAAACAAAGAGATGAGTTTTAAACATGTGCATCAAATAATCTTTCCTTCTAGAGAAGTGGCACCAAAAGAAGATGGAAAATGATCTTTTGACCCGAAAGGAAAAGTTATTTGGTGCTCAATCGTCTTTGATCTTCATTTTTAACCACTTGTGGCATCAACCTCATATATTCAATTCTTATTTATTTTAATATGAGTAACATTCAGGTGGGAATTGTTCTCACATATTATGTGAGAACTTTTTTATGGAGCTCAATTGTGGGCCCCATTTGGAGATGGGACCGGGGGGGTGGAAAGATCTCTGTGAGACCACCCTAAGCATAAAGTTTGACCCCAAACCCATCCCCCTAACCCCTTCATCCGTGGCCCTCAAGTTTAATGGCTTCATATTAAAAAAAAATATTGAACGCTTGATCCAACGATTCAGTCCATTCGGATGTATGCCAATCCTTGATATTAGTGACTATCAGGGGGTTCCCTATTGGTTGCTAGGTTTGGATGGATTGTTAGTTAGGCCCCGCAAGAAAGGTCTCATATAATAGGTGAGAATTAGTTCTCACTTGAATATTTCCCTTTTAATACAAACAAACAACCTCTAAAACTCTTTTAAATGGAACACACTTCCTTTACCACCAAAAAAGAAACGCAACGTACTTTTTTTGTCATAAATACAAAAAGGATGAGTGTTATTTTGTAAAAATTTAAAAGTTCTTTTTTACATTATCTAAAATAGAGAACCCAATTTCTAAATTTGGGCCCATTCTTGAGGCCCCACAGTGGATCCACCTATTTTAAAATAGGTGGAATTCAAAGTAATGGTGTTATCTTCATAGGATAAATTTTGAGGCACTATAAGACCTGTTAGGTTGTATCGCTCAATAGAAGTAATGAATCTGGTAACCCAGGCCCCTGCATTGTCTATGTTCTATTGTGATTAGAAGTAGGTCTATTATAGTAGGTCTACTGTGATTAAGAGGTAGTGTTTGGGTGTAAAAGGATTTTGGGACTGATATTATAAATAGAGACTAAGAGTCTTTAAGAGGTACACTTCTTCTAATTGCATAGTGATTTCTCTCTTGTGCGTGATTGATCTCTTCTCATAGGCCCTAGATCACAATAAGACCTAATACACATAATACATTGAAAAATGTCATAAAAAAAACATGTGTCTTGTGCATAGCAGAGCTGCCGCTTCAAACCTAAATCGCTCATAAAACGATCTTCTCTTGCATGGGATAAAAATTCCTTTACACACACTTTCATCGCCTGCACCCCTACCCTCAACACCTACATCCCCAGTGACTCTGTCCCATAATCTGCTGCTAGCCCAAGTTTGAAACTCATACAAATTCTGTTTGTTAGAATTTGGACAACTTTGAAACCCTCAAAATAGTGAAGTTTTTAGAAAATTATTTCTATTTTTTTTCACAACGGGAGGCCCATGCGCACCTCTTGTCGAGTGGGTGGTCAGGTGGAATGGGATGAGTGACTGAAAGGGCCCATGTGGAGAGGAAGATGATCAATGTTTCACACCATCCAATCTATTGGTCCCCAGCCCTATAGCGCACCACCATACCACCTTGCCTGGTAGCAGCTCAATTGGACATGAAACTTCATATAATTGTGGGGGAGGAAACTACCCATGTAGTGGACAGTCCAGCTCGCCGAAAAACACTAGACCCATTGTGTATAGAAAATAGACTTATTAATATTTTTATTGTAAGAATAAATCACATTTTCTTCAATTGAACGGTTTATATCTCTTCCTTCGGAAAAAGAGATCAAACCTTCTACAAGTAAATATGTGGGGCTACAACCATGGTAGTCAATTTTGTTTAGTTTTGGCCGAAATGGCAGGAATTTTTCGTTCCTATCATTTGGCCAAAATCAAATGGGGGTAAAAGAATTTCGGTTTAAATTCCGGTTCATTTTGGTTTGTAGCATAAGTTTCACTAATTTCTTCTCTTTTTTTTTTCACAATATCCACATCATGAAACATACATAATTTAAAATTTTCTTTTCTTTTTCTGTTTTTACATATATGTATATATATTTTAATTTTTATTATTCCAAAAAGTTATTTC
Organism: Umbellularia californica; assembly: GCA_028538565.1. Lineage (NCBI taxonomy): Eukaryota > Viridiplantae > Streptophyta > Magnoliopsida > Laurales > Lauraceae > Umbellularia > Umbellularia californica. Next base: position 46,882,365 of record JAPQWN010000009.1, read on the forward strand.
GAAATTCTGAAATATCGAAATATTCTATCTTGGAGGCTAGACCGAAATGACGACCGAAACGAAATTGGCGAACTATGGCCGTAACTTTCAAGACCTAGACAGCTAAGGCTCAACCAAAGTCACATTTCAGGCCTGAATAATAAAACACAAGGAACTGAGCCTTTCTTTTGTGGGTGAATACACAGGCCTATAATTAGTCTTTTCCATTGAATCTCTGAGCAATCCACTGATGGGCATACTCAGGGTCGGAACCAACCACAGCCATGGGGTTGCGATCGCACCCATTAAACCACTGTGTGCTTTAAAAAACCAAATAAAAATTATGGGTCTATCGTCAAAATCCACATAAAAATCATCGATTTGCCCCCAAAACCAAATTAACTAATCATCGATTTGCCCCCAAAACCAAACTAACTATTAACGTTCGCAACGCTCAAACAAAAATCCTAGCTCAGGCCGTTTGCATACGAAAGAAATACAAGAACAAACTCTCATTTATCTACTATAAGAAAGCCAAATATTGGATGGCTAGGATATTCCAAAAGACAGAAGATGCCATTCCAAAAGCAAAGGCTAAAGAAACGACAGTATAATGAAAGTAAACTGAGATAAAAGCCAAGCATGAGACACAGAGTTTCAGAATTCAAGAGCATCTGTTTGTATCAGTGAAGTTCTAAAATGAGGAAATCCTCCATTCTGTCAGCTAGCATGGTGGCCAAGTAGAAAAGAGGGTAGGGGAAAAACCACCTAGAACTACCTATCGATTTGGATGGAACATGAGACAGGCCTCTCTTTGGGCTCAATTTGTGGGCCTCTATGGACCAATGGGTTAGAATGAGCCTATTTTCTAGTCTGTTAACTGAATGGGATGGCCTAGACAATATCTGGCTGAAGGCCAGCTTAGATGATCATCCCTAACAAAATATCTGCTGGGCCTTATCTTCTATTACTAAAGTACTGGGAAGATTCCGACTCTCATGATCATGGGCTGCATCATTCTGGAAATATTAGGCCCAGTAATTAAATAGAGTTTTGGTGCACTAGGGGTGCTCATGGGCTGGGCCAGTCTGAACCTGATCCGGGCCTAGCCCTCTTTGGGCAGGCTCGGATGTGTAATTAGGGCCTGATTAATAATTGGGGTGGGCTTGGATTAATTGATGGGAAGCCCATAGCCCGGCCCGGCTTGTGTAAGAAATGCATGTAATTTAATTTAATTAGCGATCTAATGCCCACAAAAGTGATGAAAAGCAGGTTCAGTCCGGCCCGATTGATTAAATGAAAGCCTCGGGCCTAGCTTTTATGGCCTGTGTTGGGCTTGGCCGGGCCTGGGGCAGTATTTCTAAAGCCGGGCCGAGCCTTGATATGCCTTTGCCCGGTCCATCCAGGCCCAGGAACACCCCTAGATGATATGTGTCTACTATAGAATTTGTATGGGTAGATCCTGACCCGGGCCATTTGCAGCCTTACTTTAATATATGATAAGCTGAATTGAATCAGACTTCAGACGAAAAGGGAATTTTGCCTATAACTAATCTAAGTTTTTCTTTTGAGGTTTGTATGAAATAATTAAGGCTAAACTCTTATTAAACAGTTTTTTAAACAAAACAATGAAACGACAACAGAGTTGCTCGTACATTTTTTTTTTCTAAAAATACCCCAATTGATGGTATCATTAACGCTGATGATATCGTCATTTTTCTACAACTTTTAATCATCTTCTTCGACGGTTTTAGGTTTTGTTCTTCTCATGGCTTGCACATGCTTACCCAATGCCTGATAAGATCGAAGAAAACCCTTTTGCATGTTCTAAACTAGTTTTCATTCCTCCCTTTATACACATTTTTTTCTTTTCTTCTTCCTTCTCTTTTAATACTCTTTCTCATTCAGTCATTCTCCTCATCTTCTTCAAATTCTTCAAATTGAGTTTTCGTGAAATCTCTCATCCTGATGTCTTTGGAAAGGATCACGACAGAGACACCCCACTTGTTCTTCTGGGGTGGTGTTAGAAACAGAGATAGTCGGCTTCATCTTAGGCTTGAATGAGGTAAGAAAATGTATACTACATTAAATCCGATGAAAATAACCCAAAAGGGAATTTAGCTATAAAGCCTCATTTCTCACTATAAGAAAAAAATATAGTATACAAATTTAGATGAAGACCATCAAACTCAATCAAGATTCACACAAGTAAGATTCAGATCTATTGGGGTAAAGAATGAAAAATACAAATCTAATCCAAAATGAGCTTCATAATTACCCATCAAGAAAGCATAGAAATGAAAATACAACAAACCATTAAAAAAAAAATACATCAATATCTATCATCCAAAAGCAACATCCAAACACCAACTATATCCAAAAGTCCAAACAAGATTCTATTACATCCTGTGACATAGACAATAACAGTACCTATATTTCGAGAAAAGAAAATAGAAATGCCAAACAAATTGGAAGAAATCCAAACATAAAATGGAGCAAAAAAAAAAAAAAAAAGACCCGATGACCAAAGAAATTGATCAAAGCATGGGTCAACCATCGAAGAAGAAGTAGTTGGAAGGAAGTCTTTTTTTAAAATAAAAAAGATAATTTTTTTCGAAGATAAGTGTTTTTGAAAGATAATTAGTATTTTGATATCATCAACCAACTTGATAATATCATCAACTAAGTTGATGGTATCGTCAATTTGAGTATTTTTATAAAAAAAATTGAACAACATTGGCATCATTTCATTGCTTTTCTTCATAAAACCATTTAATTAGAGTTTAAGTTAATTATTTTGTAGAAATCCCTTTTATCCTTCTTCTTTTCTTCTTAAAAAAATTACAAATTAAATAACCGTCAATTTTTTTTTCTTTTTGTAAAATAATTTCCATTATTATTCTAAAAGTCTTGGCTAACCACCTTGATTGACAGTGAATGACCAATTTTTGATTGGTCCATGAAATATGAAACATTTTATTGTAAAAGATGGAAATTATTTAGATCTAACTTTTGATTAAGTTTAAATGTTTTTTTTTTGCCCTCATTAAAATTATTAATCTTTTTGCCTTATCTTGGGTTGTCAGTGGACCTCTGATTATCTACTTGCCGGGGCACGTTTGTGTGAACGGTGAATAGATGAGTATGTGATATTTTCACTTTATGTAGAGTGGGAATTTTCTTTTTCCCACTGAAAAGGAAAGAAATTCCACTAAACTGATTTTCCACCGGTGTAGGCAACAAACATGACTCAACCTGATGAATTGGGGTTTGTTTTCTCTTTTTGGGCCCAATTGATAATCGGGTCCTAGTTTGGGTTCACGCCAGAATACCCATCCATCCGATGATTTGTAAGGTTTGAACCTTTCAAAAAAAAAAAAAAAAAAATTAACACTGGTGTTTTCCAAATAGGTCAGCTTATTCAGGTCTCTGTTCAACTTCGTAAAGTTTAAATTAGGGTTGCAAATAGGACGGTTCCGGGTCAGAGCTATATTGTATTCGGACCTGATTCAAAATAACAGATCTGGTTAAGGGTCTGGTTTCGACTCGGAACTTATTTTGTTGGTTCTAGATCCGGTTCCAATAAGAAAATCTAGATTCGGTTCCGGAACCGGGATCTACTTAAAGGACTGTAATCTAGTTCCAAAATTGATTCTAATTTCTCTTCATCTTTTATTTTTTCTTAAAATAAGCATATCACCCAACTTAAAACGGTGCATCAAGTCTTCTGCCTTTAGCAATAGACATAAAAATCTTTCAGAAAAAGTTGATTTTGAGATAGAGTTTGCAATATCCAAGACTCATATGCCGGATCTCGGATCCATAGGTCGAAACCTATATGAATCCTGAACCGGACCTGTTTATCAATTAGAACCTAAATGAGGTTTCGGAACCGAACCCATTTATGAATTAGAACCTAAAATAGGTTCCAGACCCAGTTCTTTACAGGTCGGAACTTTCAGAGAATCAAATACCCGTTTGTGACCCTAGTTTAAATATAGTCTGGGTCCAAACCAGAGTCCACCATTGACAAACCTATATACATCATTTTTTTTCCATAAATATACATCCCAAGCTTTATTGCCTCTAATATAATATGAATTCTAGTGTTCATGAGAATTTGTATCCTCTTGAGGTAAGTTTACTATGGATTTTATCAATCAATTGAAAGCTGCTTTACCAAAACTTTAAAAAATCATATAAAAGCTGGACATTCACAGTAAGCATAAAAAGGTGGCGCACCAAGATTTTTAAAAGTAGAGGTGGTTAATTGAAAAGGCAAAAGCTCAAGTGAGTTTTGTGAAAGTATAAAGTGTCAACTACCACTAACTTTCCAAGTGAGAGGTTGATAATAGAAAATGATCTTTAAACAATTCATTGCTGGAAAAATGATTAAGCTCCGTCATGAGAAGATTAAATCCAAATTCAATGGAATGGCACCCCATGAAAGAAAATCACGTTTGCATAGTATCCACCAGAGAGACTTTTCCATTTACATGGTATAGATAGCCTTATTCCACACCTCACGTAGAAAATACTCTTTGCATAATTCACAAAAAACTTGAACGGCTTTCTTCCTCTTCTTCTTATTCTCCATTTTATCGCGGATGTACAGTTGTTGATGAAAAAACTCTCTACAAAAAGATATTTCACCCTTTTTTAATATTTCAATAAAAAAAAAAGAGAGTGGTTACACAAGCATCTCAGGATTTTGGTACCTAGAAGTGGGTCCCACTCATTAGTTCGAAGCTTTTGATTAGTAGGATTGAAGTGGCAAACCAATTCCAAGGTTTTATTTTGTGCAAGACCCACAAAACAATCAGCCGTCCCACTCACACGTGTCAAGTTCCTATTGGCCGGCCTCCGATGATTCGTCTCACACTCTGAAAGCTACTCCCCTCCCACAACATCGCCGAAAAAAAAAAAATAACATGATGACGTGGATGACATCGATCCGTCCATTTTTTTATTGTAGACACAATGATAGCTTTCGATATCGCACAAAATCACTCACTTTCAATAATCTCACCACCTCTGCAAATTGAAATTTTTTAATGCGTCTTCACTTCACCTCTCGATCAAACAAGAAGTAGAATACTAGTAAAGTAAAAGTAGTTTCAGATCAACAGCTACTACTGAGAGAAGGAACACAGAGAGAGAGAGAGGGAGTAGAAGAGAAAAAGAGAGACTTTGTGGTGTTTTCTTCAGAAGAAGAAGAGATGGAGGTGGGATTTCTAGGGTTAGGGATAATGGGAAAGGCAATGTCTCTCAATCTCCTTCGCCATGGCTTCAAAGTCACTGTCTGGAACAGGACTCTCTCTAGGGTTAACTCTCTTTCTTCTTTTCCACACTTTCCTTGATTTCCATTTCCTTCTTGTTTTACTTGTTTTTAGTGGAGTAGATTCATCTTAGGAATGATGTTTTTTTTTTTTTTTTTTTTCTTGATGAATGATCTGATGACTATGGATTGCTATTGTTAAAAAGAAATGATTTTTATGGTATTTGCAGACTAAATGAACAGGATTTGATTCATAGGTGATCAATTCATCTTTAATACACACTTAGAGAGCGAGTTATTCTTTGATTCTCTCTTGAGAAGAGCATGTTGAGCTGACCCAGAATTGATGGGATAGGGCTGATGATGATGATGATCTATAAAGACTTATGTACCTTCTGTGGAAACCATTGGTTTTAGTAGCCATCAAATGCATTTGGGTAACCTGAGTGACATGTGAGAGTTGTATCATTCTTTATTATAATCATTTACAGGTAAACAGAGTTACATGGTGATGATGATTTATAAAGAATTATGTACCTTCTGTGGAAACCATTGGTTTTAGTACCCATCAAATGCATTTGGGTAACCTGAGTGACATGTGAGAGTTGTATCATTCTTTATTATAATCATTTACAGGTAAACAGAGTTACATGGTGATGATGATTTATAAAGAATTATGTACCTTCTGTGGAAACCATTGGTTTTAGTACCCATCAAATGCATTTGGGTAACCTGAGTGACATGTGAGAGTTGTATCATTCTTTATTATAATCATTTACAGGTAAACAGAGTTACATGGTGATGATGATTTATAAAGAATTATGTACCTTCTGTGGAAACCATTGGTTTTAGTACCCATCAAATGCATTTGGGTAACCTGAGTGACATGTGAGAGTTGTATCATTCTTTATTATAATCATTTACAGGTAAACAGAGTTACATGGTGATGGTGATTTGTAAAGAATTATGTACCTTCTGTGGAAACCATTGGTTTTAGTAACCATCAAATGCATTTGGGTAACCTGAGTAACATGTGAGTGTTGTATCATTCTTTATTATAATCATTTACAGGTAAACAGAGTTACATGTAATTAGATTTGTGGTCAAAGTGAGTGTAAGATTTTACCAAAAAACAAAAAAAAGGGAGTGCAGGGGAACAACCATCATTCAAGGGTCTAAACTCCAAACAGGAATTTTTTTTTTTTTTTTTTTGGAGTGAATAGACAATAGTTATTAGCTTACAATTTCACATATTTGTAATCAGTTTGTTAAGACACACTTTAAAAAGCAATACTCAATGTTATTAGCAAGTATTAGTAAGGATTGTTTGTTCTTTGCATCTCTTTTGTGCAGAGTATATGCGGTCCACCCTAAATTGATGGGATAAGGCCGAGATGATAATGATGATTGGGATTTTTTATTTATTTATTTATTTCTTAAATTTAATTTGTTATGTCTTTGTCACGAGATTTTCTTTTATATAGTCTACTGACTAATATTTATGATTATAGGAAAAAAGTTATAAACCTTGGGAACATAACCTTAATGCCCTATGCGGCTCTTTGGTTTTACCTTTTGATTAGTGGTTATGCATTTGGATAACTTGAGAAAACAATGAGAGAGAGGTTCCACAGAATGCTACATTTAATTATCTTTGTGGTTAGGGGCAACCAACACGGAAGGGTCCAAACAGAATTATAGTGAACAAACAATAGTTACTGAGGAGAGGCAAGAATTGACTATATTGCCATGTTTATCCTTTTCGGCAAGAAATGGGAAAGAAGCAGCCTGTATTGACAGGAGAAATTTTTAGGATAAGAATCATACCCTGCAAAGTTTAATGCATACATATTACATGGAATAGAAGCACTATGAAATAATGCTAAACTATCTTTGAAGATCAAACTTTGATTTTTCTTGAGACATCTTATGTATTATTATTATTATTGTTGTTGTTGTTGTTGTTATTATTATTATTATTTTGTTATGATTCATCTTATTTGTTAGTATATAGTGTAATCCTCTTTTTCCTTTTCTTTTTCCTTTTTATTGGCATAGAGTAATCCTCTTTTAACAGCACATTTCTCTTTCAGCAGTAAATATCTGGTATTAGAGATTGTCTGTTTTTAACTTACCCATAATGCAGTGTGATGAGCTTGTGGAGCATGGTGCCTCTGTTGGAGAAACCCCTGCAGCAGTTATCAAGAAGTGCAAGTACACTATAGCAATGTTGTCTGATCCCTCTGCTGCTCTCTCGGTCAGAAAAATTAGTAAATGATCTTTTCTTACATTTTACATTTCAGGATTCCCTTCAAACAAGTTTTTCCTTAATTGTTCAGGTAGTTTTTGACAAAGATGGTGTGCTTGAAGAAATATGCAGTGGAAAAGGTTATATTGACATGTCAACAGTTGATTCTGATACTTCATCAAAGATCAGTGAGGTCTGATTTCTTCCTGATGTAAATGAAGTTTCTGTTGCACCTTTTTTTCGGTTTAACTAGCTATGTTATTCTTCCATTGATGGGGTAATGTATCAAGCTTTCCAAAACTGAGGCAGTTTATTTTTCCCTTAAAATCTCTTTTGAGGTGCGTACAATTGATTTCTGGAGAAAAACTCTAATTTAAGCATTTAGATGATCAAAGAGTTCCTTTTGTACTTCTGTGCATGACTATGTTGTGGTATTTAACATTCTGTGCTTACCAAGAAAGAAATAAACATGATATTTGGAATGTTTTATCTGGAAGTGTGAGCTATTTCTCTTAAGTCTGCAACAAACAGAGAGAGGAAACTGGAAATATTGGTCCTTGATGTGCAAATCAAACATGTATCCAGGACAGGTGGATCCTATATGTGGAAATGGTCGCGGGCAAGCAGATTTTAAATTTCCATTTTCCTTTGACATTAAATATGTTCATGAAAGTATCTCTTAGATTGGTTGTAAAGGACTTCTTGCTTACAACTATATCCAAGTTTCGATGTTATCATATGGTTCTTAGCGGCGGTTAGGAATAGGATGGAAGGTTGGTAGAATTTTCTGTCAACAGCCTATGTGTTTTTTTTTTTTCCTGTAATCTGCGACCATATCTTGTGTAATTGCCATTAAATGAACAGCACGAATTCATGAACATGGGCATGATTTAATTGTAGGAGAAAATGAAGATGGGTGCTCGGCTAATTTTTGAAAATCGATTGGTGCATTTTGAAATTGATTACCATGTATGGATTTTATTTTAGGGAAATTCTATATGCACCCCTTAATATGCTGAGCACACCCACATTCTAGGAAAAAAAAATCACTGTTCATAAGGAATGTGGGTGTGCTCAGCAGAATGGGAGGGTGCATATAGAATTTCCCTTTATTTTAATTGAATAACATGTAACTTATCTAAAGACTAAGGGCCTTTTCTTAGAAACTGCTCTCTTGTAAGGGCTGGGATTTCAAAAAATCCACTTTTTTGAGATTCTTCGAACTTCTTAACAAGTGTTCATAAGGATGATCAACTTTGAGGAAAACATCAGGAATAATATGGTAACCTATAGATGCAAATTACAAACAATTGGTAATCGTGGAGCATCTCCTATTGATATGGCTTGTTTGATCCAAGACGAGACACAAACATCTAATGCATTAAAACAAAGGAAGAGGTGTCCATATGGGCATATTGCATTAAGGCAGCTAAAAATACTTTATCTTTTTTGTTTTAAAGCCATCAGTTCATCTATAGTGGCCATCTTTTCTTTTTTTTTTTTTTTTTCCTTCCTATTACCAAAATACTTTGCCGTCCAACATTTTAACACTAGTTTCCAGCATTTTTGACAACTACAACCTGCCACCCCGCAACAAATATTTCCTTCCACCATGCACCAATAATAAGCCTTCTAAGTTCTTTAGATTCACAAATCACGTCACGCTTTTTTCAAATGAAGGGGCTCCTTGTGCTAGCTGCCTCATCCAACCAGAATTGACTATAATCGTGTAAAACTATCGGTAAAATTGTGATGAAGGATAGCGGGAAACTGGTGAATCATGAATATGATAATATGTGCCTATCCAGTTATGCATAAACCATGACTGTTCCTTGTTGGACCACATAAATTTGCTTTTATGAGGTAGTGGATCAATCAAATTCACACCAGTGATCTTGAGAAATTTTGCGTACTCATAGTGATCTTACTCTGGTCTTTTCATTCGAGAAGCGTCCCCCACCCATACTCCCCCTGCGTGCATGACTGTCCATTTTGGAGAGCTGTAAAATTTTCTGCAGAGCATCTATGTAATCTGTAAGCCATGTATCGTAGCTGAACATAATTTGCATCCTTTTTTCGAAATCTTCAGGCAAACATAATACTGATTATCTTTTCCAATCCAAATTTCAACTAGATTCTGTTCAGTGGAATTCCACAGGGTTACAATTTTCCCAGCTTCTCCCACAGATGAAAATGCCAATCCCTTCTACCCTTACATATATATTAATGATGAGCTCTATGAGAGTTGAAATTTGTTGCGCTTATAAATTTAGAATAATGTAGTTTAGGCAAGAGTTTCAGATTTATTTGATATGTTGATTCTTTTTAAATATTGAACAAAAGTTAGTTGTTCGCTCTTCTGTTATGTGTTTTTTTGATGGTGTAATTGCCATTGCAAATTACGTTTACGAGTGCAATGTTGCAATACCATTTGAGTGTACATGTAGGGACGTATTAATATACGATTACCAGTTTATATAACTTCCTCTAATTTCTCTTTGTTTACATTTTAAATTGCAGAGTTTTGGCAAGTAAGAGAAGTTTTTGCATACCTTAATATCAGATGCTCATACTTAACGATCCCTGGTTTCTGTAGGCGATTACAGGAAAAGGTGGATATTTCCTTGAAGCTCCAGTATCTGGTAGCAAAAAGCCTGCTGAGGATGGGCAGCTGGTCATTCTTGCAGCAGGGGAAAAGGTAAGAGAATATGCACTTCTAAAGGGCCTGTAAGGCAGTAATGTAACCATGCGTACCTTACAGTTTGGAAAGCTTTTGCATGTGTATGGATCTATTTCTGTAGATACTAAGTTTAAAAGGAGAATATACATAAAACACTTTGTTTTTGCACAATTACAAATTAACACTGTATTTTGACTATTTACAAAAGCACTTCTCACATTTTCTAATAGACCCCATGATTGGTGGTCAAAGCGGTTCCAATGAGTTTTTCTCCTTTCCGGTCATTTTCCCCTTTTTTCCCTAGAAAATGACAATTTACGCTTTGTTACTTATGACCATGTTTGAATGATAAATCTAATGCTGATTTTAACATATTTGTGAGAACTTGGTCCGGGCGGCACCCTTAATCATCGGGCATAGCCGCATGTGCGTCAACCACGGGCTTCCAACGGTGAGTCTCCGCTAGCCCACATTGGAAATATCCATGTCCTGATCCTGGGCTTATAAGTTGAACCCCGTGTTAATTCAACATGACACGTTTTAAAGCTGTGCGGCCCTAAATCCCATAAGAACTCTGGAGTTACGTGTGCTCGCGCGGGAGCAGTACTGGGATGGAACTATTCAACAAAAAAAAAGAAAAAAAAGCAGTACTAGGATGGGTGAAGGCCTAGGAAGTTCTCGCGCCGCACGTGGGCCAAAGCGGACAATATCATGCTAAGTTGGGCGGGGTTGTGACAATTAGTACCAGAGCCGAGGAAGAGTCTATTTCCGGTAGGGGAGAGTGTGAGAACTTGGTTCGGGCGAGCGTAGCGTATCAACCACGGGCTTCCAACAGTGAGTTTCCGCTAGCCCACATTGGAAATATCCAAGTCTTGACCTTGGGCTTATAAGTCAAACCCCATGTTAACTCAACACGACGCGTTTTAAAGCCATTCAACCCCGGATCCCATAAGAACTCCGGAGTTAAGTGTGCTCGCACGGGACCAGTATTAGGATGGGTGACCTCCTGGGAAGTGCTCGTGCGTGCACATGGGCCAAAGCGAACAATAACATGTTGAGTTGGGCGGGGCTGTGACATTATATACATATAAGCACTTATGCATGATAGCATTCCCATAGGGGCAGATGATGCTGGACTTTTCTTTTATTGGGATGTAGATTAATTTGCTTCAACCAGGCAACAATAGCAAAGAAAGAGCCACTAAATAAACACACTGAAAAAGCTACATTGATAGGGTAAAATTGTTTCCAAAATGTAGAACCTTGTTTCATAAGAACATCATCATCTTCGTAGTCTCCCTAAAGGGTATTGTTAAGTAGTTAGTTTGTTGCAGCTTTAACGCCTAAGCATTTTGGGTGTATTGGTTAGCAACTTGAGATGGTATTAGAGCCAACACCTACCAGGCTCGAATCCGCGCAACACAAAAAAGGCTCCATGCCGTGATTTGTGTGCGGGCACATGTGCGCAGGGCAAAAAGGCCCCTTGCCGTGTCTTATGCAAGCGTGTGCTTCGAGTCCAAGCGGTGTCCCATTTGAGCAGGGGTGTTAAGTAGTTAGTTTGCCGCACCTTTTAATGCCTAGGCATTTTGGGTGTATTAGTTAGCAACTTGAGAGATATGAGCAAAAGAAATCATGATCCCCTATGAAATTTCCTCAAGTTTGTTCAGCAGATTGGCACTCCAAGGGGCTGTGCTCTTAAATAAGTCCTGCTGATCACACATGCAGAATCACACTCAACAATGAGCTGGCTAAGATTTTACTCTGCAGTTTGGCAGACTACAATCAACATCGCCATAGTTCTTATTCTTCCTTGCTAATCACTCTAACATTTGAAAAGCATAAGAAAGCTTTGTATACAGCGTTGTAGAGTTGTCAATCTAGCCACCAAACCCAAAGAATGTTGGGTCACCAATTGTTCTAGCGTTGAGTATGTAAAGGCCCACTGGTGGAGGAGATGGCCTTGAAACAAAAGAGTCAGGCTTGTGAGAGTCCTGAGAATCTCCTTACATCAATGGTCCAAAAGGGCAGCTGACACCCATTTGCATAGCAGAGTATCAATCACCTATGATTTCCTAGTAATGAGCTTGTCGTATAATTATCTATAATTTAACTGCCTGATCCACAGAGCATCTCTTCTTCCACTCCTTCCATGATGATCAGACTGCCACCAAAATGGAAATCCTCCATCGCAAATGTCTTCGAGGCATGGAACTCCATTCTGCAATGCCTTAGCAGAGAACATTGTGCTGGACCTCCTTTTGGTAGCTTAATCCATAAACCTGAGTCAGTCAATTTTCTTGTAGTATGTGCTTTATAGGCTTGTCCCTTAATATTTTCTTGTAATATTAACAATGGGATTCATGGGCTAAAAATATCCTGTTATTACTATTTAACTCATCTTCCATCCTGTTTGCAAAACCGCAGGCATTATATGATGAAGTAATTCCTGCTTTCGATGTCCTTGGAAAGAAGTCTTTTTTCTTGGGAAAGGTTGGAAATGGAGCAAAAATGAAACTCGTTGTCAACATGATAATGGGCAGGTAATTTGTTTTCCTACACTTAATTGTTTTATGCATAGACTAAAGGCTGTATTATTAGTAGGGTTGGAGGTCTCCGCTAAGTAGATTGTGAAATTTTACATTTTATAGAGCCTACTGAATGGATTAGTGTGTACAATGTTATGGGTTTCTTGTAACTCTAGGAGAAGAACAAAATATGGATTGAAAACAAACATCATGTACAGAATTAACTCCATGTTTTCTAATATTGTTATAGAATAGAAATTTATTAGACATAGTTGGGACAAGGCTTTGATGATAATGATGATGATGATAAGAGACTGAAGGTTCCTAGACATGATCCAGATAGATAAAAGTGAGTCTATGTCAAGGATGAAAATAGTGGTAGTGGCGGGCCGCTATTCCCGCCGCCAAAATGCTACGTACTAGCGTAGAGGTGTGATTTGAAAAAATCGTCAAAGAAATTTGAGAAATTTGTATAAAATCTAGAGTATTGGAAAATGATAGAAAAAAAATATATATATATATATATATTTGCAAAAGTAACTAAGATAAGAGGGCGTAGCGGTCCCCTCATTGTATGAGATCCTATATCGCTGTATAAATAGAAAATAATAGTTATGACAATTTTTTTTGACATGTATTCATATTTGTTAGTTATATGCTAACTTAGAAACTAATGAAAGGCTCATAAAAAACAATGTCATGGAGTCATCACTTTAGACTTAAGAGTACCTAGAGAAAATAATACCTCTACCAAATGAGGTGTCTAATAGGATGTACCTAGAGAAGAACTCTTTATATCGATTGTAATTCGGTGAGATCTTGTGTTTGAACTCTTTGTATCGACTATAATTCGGTGAGATCTTGTGTTTTTTGGTGTTTAAACATAAAAGGATAGAAGAGTTGCGTAGAAATGTTATTTGGAGGGAACATGAAAAGAAATAAGTCTTATTATGCATTTTTAAAAAAAAATTTAAAAGTAGGAATCTTTCTCATTCCATAGTAGCCCCGTAGCGGACCGTAGCGGCCACTAAGGTTGTGAGCAGCACTAAACTCTATTTAGTGTAGCGGTCTTCATCGCTACGCCTGGTACGTAGCGGCCACTATTTTGGTGCATGGTCTATGTATTAAGTGGCATTTTAAATGCTTTATTGAGGCTTGCCCTGGGTGAAATGCGAAGTACTTCAGGTGTCAATGTAATTGCCTTTGAATTGAAGCATGCAACTGCAACTTTTTGGCTTACTCTTGATGTACCTTATACTTAGGGTTTAGAGTTTCTCTCTCCATCCTTTTCTCATTGATCTCATACACACTTATTTCCATCATGTTATATTGTATTCTAAAGGAAGCAGAAAAATGCCAAAATGTTAAAGTTGTTTTTGTAAAACTTAAACCTCTGACATTAAATACCATATGTAAGCTTCTCCCCGACATCTTGTGGTATTCATTTTGTCTAAACATGTGAAACACAGAGCAGTAAAGGGTATTTGCCTTATCCAATATCACCACATACTCCAATTAAAAGGAACCAGCCTTTATGGTGACGGTAAACACTCAGTAACAAATCCCAAGACCGATTTGCATTGTTATCAACATGATAGATAGGGGAGTAGCTTATGATGACTGGCAAGCAGTGGTCTGGGTGCTATTTGTCTGTCTTTGGAGGTTACGCCGTCCATATCTTACTGTATTCTGTTTATTGCACATTCAACTTTGCATTACATATATATTCTTCTGAGGATCAACAGCCAATTAAAACCCTATTGCTACATGAGTATTGGTGTCTTCATACTTGAGAAATATTTAGTCAAATGCCATCTGTGAAAATACTAATTGTTGATCCTTTGCAGTATGATGAATGCATTCTCTGAGGGACTTGTTTTGGCTGAGAGAAGTGGACTGAGCCAGCAGACACTTCTTGATATAGTGGTAGGAGAATGGGAAATTCAAAACATGTGCCTACATTGTTTTGAGCATGTGATGGGAGTGACTATCTGCATGGTTTTCTGTGGCAGGATCTGGGTGGCATTGCGAATCCTATGTTTAAGCAAAAGGGACCTGCAATGATCCAAAGTAAGTTCCCCCCTGCATTTCCTCTCAAGCACCAGCAGAAGGATATGCGGTTGGCTCTTGCTCTTGGAGATGAAAATGCAGTATCAATGCCAGTCGCAGCAGCAGCCAATGAGGTGACTCTCTCTCTCTCTCTCTCTCTCTCTCTCTCTCTCTTTCTCACACACACACACACACTCTTACACTTATTTTATGTATTTGATCTGTTACACTTATTTTATGTACTTGATCTGTATAATTAATCTGGTGGAAACTACTGTGAATGAGGAATGAGGATACACCGGAATGTCTTTGGATTTCTTTCTTTTGGGACTATAGCTGTATTCTCCTATTAATCAACAATTTTTAGGTTAAGATAAAAATGTTAGGAGATTCAAATCAGGGAGATTTTCGTGTCATCTATCATCCACATGGGGCCCCACCCAATCAGCTGTCGCATGTCAGAATCACTGAAACAAGGGCCTTGCGTTAACTGGATTGGGCATCCTTGCCCCAGCAAACTGCTAAGAGGATATTCCCCCTCTTTGGACTCACCCTCTCTGGTTTTATAGCCTTAGGTCACTGAAAACAATTGTTTACATTGCAGGCATTTAAGAAAGCAAGAAGCTTGGGGCTGGGTGACAATGATTTTTCGGCTGTATATGAAGCAGTGAAGATTCCTGGTTGTTCAGCTGATGCATGAGGCATTCATCCATGGAGGCAACAAATATAGCAGCTGACAGGACAGCAATTGTCGTGCCGCACTAAGCTTGAGTAGAACTATGCAAGGTGGTGTGTTCTATTGAATGTGAATACTATTAGAACTACTAAGTTTCAGGACTGTACAATGAGAATCTGATAAGAAAAAAATTCCTGGGTTTGTTTAGCAGATTCCATTGAAGCAAGGTTGCCAGTATCATTATTAGGATTATATATACACGACATAGTTTTTTGAATGGATCTACAGGAGTTAGTATCAGGATAATTTCAATATTTTTATCTGGATATTATCAGGAAAGCAAGGCTGAGATCAAAATAATGTTTAAATTAAAAAAAAAATATTGTGAAAATTGTATGACGATTAAAAAAAAACCGAAGAAGAAAAACGATAAAATAAAGGACCATGGGAAGGAATCACATGAAGAAAAAAAAAGGAAGAAGAAAAAATAACGAGTAGCTTTCATATATTACTCTAGATATTATTGTAGCAGCAAGGGTATGTTGACTTACAGGTAAAGGTTTGGGTTTGAAAGCCCTCTCTCTGAACTAGTTTCTTTGTTAATTTTGTGCTGTTATTACCATGAAAACAATACTGATTTGCATTGAATTTATGTTGATAATATTTTGATAAGACATTTTAAAGAAAATATCATGATACAGTCAAAATGTCAGTGATATTTGCAAGAATGCTTAAAGTGCCAACAAAACTGGGAGTAATTGATAACAGCGTTTTAGAAGTTGAAAGTTACATATCACAGATATTCTGCCAAACTGTAGACATGCCAAAGGGGCTAGAGTTGTGTAATTGGTACAATGGAGATTATTCCAGGCATGCACACTAATCTTATATTTCTTGGACTTGCATAGAGATATATTATTTGAACTAGTAGTCACATTTCCTTAAAAATACCTCATACACTCTGAAATTCCTCGGAGTTGCCTACTTTACTCTCGATTTTATTCTTTTATTTTCTTTCACTTCAAACACCCCTAAATCCTAGGGCGGGCGCAGTTTGGCGAGAAATTGTGGAAAATCAAGTTCATTTTTGCAGTTCTCCTCATGGAAAAACAATTGCATCAACTAATGAAAATCTTCCACTGCCGAAAAACAACCCTTTTTTGGCTCAACTTTTCAGCAGAAATATGGCTGCACAAACATGCCCCTAGGTTGCAAACATGCCCCTAGGTATGGAGATTAGGAACTGCAGTAATGAAGTAGACTTTGAATCACCGTGGACCGAAGTAGAACATCAATGTTACTAAAATCTCAATTTTGGCTAGACCCGAGGGGGAGCATAAAAAATTATCTATGTTGCGCCTTAAGGTCTTGATAGGAATGGTGAGCTAAATAGATTTAGTTTGGTATCAGAGCCAATTGGTCGTGAGTTTGAATCTTATGAGGAATGACTCGGTGTTTTAAAAAACTATGTGTCGCCAAAAAGTGTGCTGGTCAGGTTCCACTGAGGGTAGGCCCGTCAATCAAGCCAGTTAAAATTGGTACCCGGCCCGGCCCACGACTAAAAATACATAGCTTTTAAAAAAATTCGAGGCCGGTGGGCTGGGCTTGAACAATGGTTTTAACGCCTCACCAAAATGGGACTAGGTATAGGCAAAGGCCCGGTTTGGCCTGTCCATGAAATGGATTCTCACTTTCTATATGAAACATATAAAGATGCATTTGATTGAAAAAAAGAATTCAATGAACCTCGAAACATAAACATACATGTGATTCATAGTCTTAAATTCTATTTTCATGAAGGGAACAACATACGTTAAGGTTGGATTGTCATTTTTCATTTTTTTCATATAGAACTTCTTGTAGGGAATGAAAAGTCTTTCTCAACTCTTTTCTTAGTACTGATTACTGGCATATATACAGGCCATGGCTTAACGATATCATGGTTTTCCCATTGTAATAATCATCAATATGAGGGGGAATGTGGAACTGATTTATGAAAGAAAATGCTCATGGAAATGCTCATTTTCATTTTTTAAGGTATTGAAAAGAAATTACTAATAAGGCGGTTGTAAAAGAAAAAACAAATTAGATCATTCTTTTGACGACAAGTTTGCAGAAGAAGATGAC
Source organism: Umbellularia californica (assembly GCA_028538565.1). Taxonomy (NCBI): domain Eukaryota; kingdom Viridiplantae; phylum Streptophyta; class Magnoliopsida; order Laurales; family Lauraceae; genus Umbellularia; species Umbellularia californica. The sequence continues at coordinate 46,899,927 of JAPQWN010000009.1, forward strand.
ACACTAGATATATTACAATGATGGAAATTGAATTCAGCTAAGTATCCTACTTTATCTCATATGGCTCGCAATATTTTAGCTATTCTTGTGTTCATAGTTGCTTCGAAGTCGGCATTTAGCACTGAAGGGATGGTACTTGACCCACATAAGACTTCTTTGAAACCAAATATCGTAGAAGTATTAGTTTGTACCAAGATTTGTTCAATCACGATCCAACTAGTAATGATGATTCAGACAATGATGAAAATGACTAAATGATCTTTTAGAGATATTGAAAGAAAAATAATTTCTATTGATTTTTGTCGATTCTTTTACACATTACTTGACCCACATGAGATACTTAGCTGATTTATATTAATTTCTGTTGATTTGTTGATTTTCTACTCTATCACCGGCAAAAAAAAAAAAAAAAAAAAAAAAAAAAAACCCTCCTCCATGTTGCTTGTTGCATTGCATTGCCGGTACCAAGCTTCGAAAAAAGGAGGAGGGTTTAAAGTCTAATTCACACCCGTTGTTCGGTGGCAGTATAGAAATAATTAGATAATTTTAGCTTATATTCAAGATTGTGCTAAGCCTTATCTCGGCCCGAGCCCGCACAGGATGGGATTTGACGTAGGCCCGTTCAATTTCGGGTTAGGATTGGACAACCCCCAGCAGGCCCGCCCAATATTCAGGACGGAGTTGGACAACCCAAGCTTTGACCCAGCCCAGCCCATTGACAAGCCTACCCGAGGGGGAGTGTTAAGGAGTGGGCTCCACCCAATGGGGAAAATCATTTATGCGCAATATAAACTATGACTAAATTCCGGGTCAAAAATAAATTAGATAGGTTGACAGCAAATTTAGTCATAATTCCGGGTCAAAGATAAATTATATAGGTTGACAGCCAATTTAGACATACCCAGAAATGTGACTGCTTGAGACATTGCAGACCCTGAAAAACTCCAGAAGCTTTCCACACTTGCATGTTTTAATGGTTTAACATTGACTTCTGCATCTAGGTTTCTTGTAGAGAAAGATTTCTTCAATTGGAAAGTGAGTGAGAGAAGACTGACCCTACAAATTAAGAGAAGGCGAAATATTCTACTTGAGAGAAGACTAAAACTCTACAACTGAATTTTTTTTCCCCAATTGTAATGCATGTAGAGACTTTACAGATCGCACTCACAACCACAAACCAGAAAAGTGGAAGATAGACGAAGCTCCAAGGTTCTATTTTTTTCTGAGAGCTGAAATGCATCCAAACAGGCCAGACGGCAATGCAGAAAAATGGAGTGAATGTTGTTCCATAGATTTGGAGGAGACTAATAATATATTTAGAATTTATGTATGACAATGACATGCACTAAAGCCAGTTGGATTTGTCTCTGTCTAGCATTTTTTTTTTTTTGCCGAAAGAAGCAAAATAAGTCTACTCCTGTTCATGTGGCCAGTTGCCGTAGACATCCCTCAAACCAACTACATACTTTGAAATGACAGAAGGTGAACGTTAGTTTTGGATTTATTCATAGAAATTTAAATGGTGCAGCCCATGGGGTTGCAAATTTTGACCTTTGAGTGTCGGGAGATTATTTTCCTGGATTGGCTGGCTGAAGCTTTTGTGTGATGTTCTTTCATTGAACTTCCTTTCATGTCTCTCTTTTCTTTCATTGAACTTCCTTTCATTTCTCTCTCTTCTTTTATTGAACTTCCTTTCTAATTGAAAAAACAGGAACTGTATTGGCTGTCTGTAGAGGCTGAGCGTAGTTTGTAAGCATGCAAATAACTTTATAGACATATATTCTGAGTGGGACATTATGTGGAAAAAGTGTCTGAAAGATTCTACAATGAGCTGTGTGAAGGTATTTAATACATTGTGACCATTATGAGGAAAGAGTGGTCAACCTTGATGAGATTAACTGCATTTAGACAAGCTGAGGATGGCTTCATATGGGTTGATTTTTTCATAGTAAACATGGTTAATCTTTTGCATTTTGACAAGTGCACCTGTAAGGGTGCTCACCTTGGTAGATCCCAACCCTATCAAAAGCGAAAACTCTGGGCTGGGTTTCTTCGAAATTGGGTTAGGCTCGGATCTAGATTTTGAAATCCACATGAAATTTGAGTCGGTTTTGTCTCAAGTATGTATCTGAACTATATACTTGGGTATATTTTATCTATAAACAAATTGTTGGGTTTTTTGGTGTTTCAAAACATTTTCAGGTTTTCTTTGTAAAAGGTGTTTTGTCCTTTAGTACCTTTTGCTTTATAGGTAGTGTAGGCTATTGAAAAACAACCCATCCCACATTGCTTAAGTTCAACTTTTGAAGGTGGTTTATATGTGTTTTCATTCCTTTACTCTTTAAAGACTTTTGTAGGCTTTTGCCATGGGTCCTATGCGCGCATGCGAGCCAAGCTTGACCCGAGGTCCTGGGTCCGGAAAACGTTTAACCGGGCGTGTATATCGCGCGCAGGGGGGTGCAAATCCAGGCCACCTGGCCTAGAGGGACCCGTATAGATACAGCAACCTTTTGCCCTTTTTTGTATTTCATTTAAATTAGTTGTTTTGTAAATCCATAACGTTAACTAATTAGTTGTTTTGAATCGCTGATTTAATGTTTTTAAAACGCGTGAGGTTTATTGTTTTTTAACGTTGTGCATTAATTGAGATTAATGGCCCAACGGACACTAATCTGCTTATAAATTAGGTTCGTCTTAGTGAAAAATTAGATAGAAGTTTTCCTACTTTTTCATGAGTTTTTTCCCTCTGAGCACTGAGCATAACAAGAAAGGAGTCTTTATTTTTCGGGCTGCGTTGCGACCAGATCTGAATCAGGGAAGGCCGTTGTATCCTGGGGGCGGTTCTGCTGAGAACCTTCGCACCTGGATTTTATCCTAAGGGGCGGAACTCGTCCTAAAGAAAGCGTCATCAGACGTGCCTCGGTCGCAGATCTGTTACCGTTGCTGCTCGACGACCTCCGCCAACAAATCATACTTGCAGAAGCCGGGTACTATTGTTTCGTTTTTTTTTTCTGTTTGACAGCATTCGCTATTCTGTTCAACTTCCAACACAAATGTAGTAATTTTTATAATCATAGTATATAATTAAAATGTATGTATTCTGAATTTTATACCCTTGAAAAGTAAATTCTGGGCATCCAATCGGACTCTATAAACTTGGTGAGTTTACAAATTTGATTAGGTTTGCGTCGGGTATGTCTCATTTGTGTTGGGTTCGAGTTTGGGTTTACGTACATACAATTGAAGAATAAATTTGTGAAAGAAGCTTTCACCCCAAAAACTAAAAAGCGTAAAATCTATTAGCAACAAATAAATAAATTAAAATCACTCTCCCTAGAAAACCAATTCCATTTCCAGAAAAAAAAAAAAAAAAAAAAAAAAAAAAAAACCCTCTTCACAAACATTCCCTTGGACAACAAGATTCTACCAATAGGAGCCGGCCCAAATAAAGCTATAACCTATATATAACTCACCTTGTCTACTTAATACTTCTAGAAGCTGTCATTTTCTAAAGGTATGACCATCTATTCTTCATTAAACAAAAATCCCCCGGCATATATAAACAAGAAAGACAGTATAAAAAACCATTATTGCATGTGAGGTCGAGTTCAATAACAAGCTACAAAACAACAACATTTACACAAGGCTACATCTTCCACAGCCTTTTATTACTATAGTTCCTAATATTTTAGTTACTATTTGGATCCCAATGGGGTCAGGGCATTGTACATTGTTGGGGTCATGATGCTTAAATTAATGAATGGTAGATGTAACCTTTAACAAAAAAGAAATGGGATCAGAGTGCCGACGCTTGTGTATGAATGGCTAAGAGCATGCATCCATTGGAGAAGGGTTCACGTGGCCTGGAATCCTTGACATTTCATGTATAAGCAATCTTATTAAAAAGAGTTTCTGGAACTTGACTTTGTTTATATGCGTCCAGATGGACCCAAACCACGTGGGTATGGTCACCTTTTTTTTTTTTTTTGTATGCATGCATTCATGCATGATATATGTGCATGCATGCATGTGTGTTTATGTTTTCTTAGAAGGTGCATGCATGCATCACTTGTTGTTTGTTATCAGTTTCATGGATTTAATTAGTAGGGTAGAATATGTATGACCAACAAAGCCATTATATATTGTTTTTGGGCCCAGACAAAGTGGACTCGGGAACTAATATACTTAGACCTTTGGATGTAACTTGTATACCATGAAAAGTTTTTGCTGCTTTGAGTTTGATCACCTTAGGGTTTAAGTCCATCCTCACAAATAATTGATTTTAAGTTTATGGAACTGTTTGACTTTAGCCTCAAAATAACTGATTTAATCGGTTGTCTCTAACAGGCCTCAGACATAACTACCTGTCTCTAATAGGCCTAATATGTTGTCTCAAACACCCTCCAGCAATCACAAGGTCCTTTCATTAAAAGATCTTGTGATTGTTAAGATGAAAAACACAAATCCTGATCTCTTTTGAAATCTGTACAATCAGCACCTTTTATTGGTGATCATTGTCTATCTAGTAGAGTCTAGCACTATCGTAATTCACTCTTTTTGAGTTCATCGATGCCAATGGCCCACTAGATCAAATCAGTAATGATTTTTCCTCAAGTGTTCATTGTGTATGTGGCTAGATGAGGACGAGATTGTAATGTCTAGATCAATGCGAGATGAATGGAGGATATTTGAATATGAGAGAGATACAAAATTCACAGTGAGGCCACTATAAAATGCATTAGAGACAGGACCATGAATGGATTTATTGCAAGATCACGAGCCATAAAATTCGCAACACCTTTTCTTAGAAGAAGTCCTCTCAATTTATACAAGATAATAACAAGATTATTGAAAATTCAAACTTTCCTAAGCCCTCTTGCCACTTACCAATCTAATCCTATCACTAACAAACCTAATCGGTTGTCTCAAACAAACACCAAGGTTTCTCCCTCATACTTCGTTTATCTAAAGGAGAACTGCAGTGTTGTGTGGTTATATTTTTAGAAGAAAGTAATTTTATGATGTTGCCATTACGGTATTGTAGCTTACACCTCATTTAATCAAAATGGGCTTACTTTCTTGTGATCACTCGTATTTTAATGTTTAGCAATGACCCATATTTCACTTCATTCAAAATGATATGCACCGTTGAACTAATCATGTCAAAACAATAGTAATTTTTTCTAAATACATGATTAATCCTTTAATATGTATTATTCTGGTGAAGTGAGGTTTAGTTATATTTGTATGGAGATAACATTATTAAAAGGTATTTATGCTGCCTTAATTTAGTTTACCCTCCCAGGACCCTACTTCGACGAGACCACATGTAAAACCCCGACCCTTCTTAAGCTTGTTTAGTATCTAATTAATCTTAATTAGATGTATAATTGATTATTTCGGATGTTAATGTGGTTGGCTAGGTAGATTAGTTGGGTTTTGACCATGACCAGCTAGGTAATTTGATGACCTTTTTGTAATTTTAGGTTTATGGGGTACGTCATGCACAAATCAGTTTTTACGCAATTTTGGGTGCATTGTAGAGCATATTGTTGTCTTCGAAATTTGTGTTATGATCCAACCCATTAAAGCCCAATTTGACCCATTTCCAGCTCAAAAGCCCATTTATGATATTTCCCTTTAATTTTTGGAAATTTTCCACTAAAGCCAGCCAAAATCCCATTCGATCCTCATTTCTCCTCTTGCTGAAATTCTTCTGGGACTTCTTCTCTTCTCCTCACCTCTCTTCTTCCATTTCTCTAATCCAGACGAGAAGGCGTTGCATGTGGGGATTTTGAGCTCCTTCATCATCTTCTTCCTCAACATTGCACTCTTTAATTTTAAGCTTTCCTTTCCATCGTTTCAACTTTATTAGCTCTCTTGGTAAAATTTTCACACTCAAACTATTTCTAATGCTTCGAATTAGTTAGACTTATCTTCCATTGATGCATGCAAGCTTATTTCTCTCCTTTTTTTTTTTGTTTTTGTTTTTTTTTTTTTTTGGGGGTGGGTTATTTTATATTACATGTAATGCTTTTATATTTGTTTATCTTGCTTGACCATTGTGTTAAATGATACTACACTTGGTGTTATGGGTGAGCATCCAGACGTTAATGCCTCAAAGATTGAGGAGACCGAAGAAACACCTCAACATATAGCGGAATGGACTCTAGATGATGTCTTTTAGAAATCTGTACGCTTAATGCTTAATATAACTGACCCTTGACCATTGGCCCGGTTGACTGTTACGTTGTTTGTTTTATGAGCTTTGGGATGTAAGACTCAACTAACTACTTTCAATTTCTCTCTCTCTCTCTCTCTCTCTCTCTCTCTCTCTCTCTCTCTCTCAGACTGAAACTTGAACTTAATGCTACTTATGGACTTGTTATGCTCTTGTTGATATTGTTCAAATTAACATGCTATGGATGAATGTGACTTAGATACCATGCTTCATATTTGTTGTACAGGTTATTTCTGTTACACATGCTATTCAGGCTTCTGTGAATTTTAAACACACCCCATTTGTGATGGCATTGTATGACCTCACATGTGAAATCCCGTGGGAACATCCAACCCACTTAGGGATCAAATGTGAATAAGAGTCACTTGAGTCGAGTCCCCTTGTGGAGTGGCGCCTCAGTACCCGTGCTGGATTTTCAAATCTCGGGCCAAGGGCATCACACCACTCGGTGATGAACCTTTTATTTATGCTGCCTTTACTAATAAAGCCATGAGGTTTGGTAGGGATTGTTAGCAGAGGTAATTAAATATGGTATTTGCACCAACCGGTTGCCAGTTTAAACCCTAGGAAGAGCGATTCGCCGTTGAACAAAAATATGCGTGTCTTGAAAGTGTGTCAACCATAGGTTGCACCTAAGGGGGATATTGAAGAGTGGGTTCCACCCGAGTATGAGTATTGAGAAATATTTATGCGTTAAAGAGTGGGTTCCACCCAAGGGTGAGTATTGAAAAATATTTATACTGCCTCTACTAAAGCATCGAGATTTTGGTAGGAATGGTTAGCCAAGAAAACTTAATAAACATTATGAGATATAAGTTGATTTGATTAATCAAAGGTGGCTGCAGACGGGTTGAAAAGGATGGTTAGCTTTTGTCAATGCTATCTGATGATTGCAGTAGGATTACTTAATTTCGAAACTCTCCAACTAAATTTATTAGCAAATCTCACCTATCTTCACATTAAACCACTTGCTAAATATATATAACTACAAATTTATTGGCTGCAACCAAACCTTCAAATCAATCATAAGCGTCCTTACACTTAGATCGACAAAACTGATTGAGTCCATTTAGTCTTCTCATAAAACAAAGAAAGGAAGAACGAAAACTTAAACTGAAATTAGACAAACCTGATTGATTCCATTTAGTCTTCTTGATCATAAAACAAAGAAAGGTAGAATGAAAATGCAAACTGAAATTTAGATAAAGTTAGTAATATGTAAATCATGTAATCAATCTGCAGTAAGATTGAGACCAATTTGACTGAAATTGCGGAGTCAACTTGGAAAGTAGGCCCCATTCATGTATTTAAATGGGGACCTGCACTTCATTAACATGCATCAGTGCTACGCAGTGTTCTCACCTTCTTTTAATTCATGCATGGTATGGTATTGAAAATTAGGTGGAAACCACTCATATTTCCCAATGCATAATGGTTTTGGCTATGTCCAGTACCAATTTTCAATGGATTCAGTTTGAAACCTTAGACTAACGAAGTAATGGAAATCCATTCCCAACACTTCTCTTTTTATGAAAATTATCTAAATATTTCCTGACCTTTGTGCTAATTTTTCCTTAAAGATGACCCAGTGAATTTTGTGTATGTAAAACGCTTTTTTTTTTCAGTTTTTAATGTCTTTGAACGTGTCAATCCATTAGTAGCTCAGTGATGAAGCAACTTCCTTCTGAAACATAACCAAAATTTTTTTGAAGGTGTCTACTCTGCCAATCTATCTTCATATTGTGGCGAAAATACACTAAGTTTTAAACACTTTAGCCATATTTCCCCTACACACAAGTTTTGTTTAGGACCAGTAATCACTAACAATAAGCAATTCTTTTTTAGTTTTTACCATATTAAAAAACCTTGACGAAAGGTAAGTGACTAGAGCTACTAGTCAATTAGGGATTAGGGATAATAGACTAAAGAATTGTCCCAATCAAATGAAATACATTGATAAGGTCCCTAGTAAAAATCTTTACATAAAGTGACTTCTTTGTGTTTAGGAACCGATTCTCACTTGATCAAAATTCTCAAAGTGGGTTTGGAATAAGAGCCTGATGTGCAGACTGTCCCATTTAATCATGTCTCTAGACAAATGGTCCCTCTCACAAAGTTCACAAAATTGGGGCTTGGAGATAAGCACTGGGTTTCCCAACATGTTAATTCCACACACTGAAGTATCATTAGAAAAGGAAAGTAAAAAATCTCTTCAGATAAAGTCAACAGCAATCTCATTTTCTTTTAAAAGCCTTTATCACAAGTTATGATGCAATAGGCCTGTGAAAGATAGTGACCCATTTTTGTATATGTGATATATATATATATATATATATATATATATATATATATATATATATATTATAGAGAGAAGACCTGGAAATCAAATATAAAAGACCCCTCAAGTCTTCAATCCCTTTTTCTTTAATCCTATCTCTACTTCTCTATGACGTCCTTTCCACATGCATGCCACTAGTTGGTTTTGATGCATTTCATAGAGATGTGGTGGGCCTTCACTTGTTGGAAAAGGGCTTTTCTCCTTTTCTCCTTTTCTCTCCCCTTGTCGTATCAACTTAAGCTTTCCCAACAGATGGTCCAATACTCCAATTGATGCTCACCCCCACACTCACTCCTTAGAAAATTCATGTGAAGGAAGACCTATCAGACAGTTGACTCACTAAACTATAAAAATCTTGCTTCTTCATTAGGTTAAGATTTTTAAGTAACCCTTGCGAAGTTATTTTGGCAAATGATAGGTATCTTTTGATAAAACTAGTATGTCTCCAACCCTTTATCTTTTATCTAATTTTATAATTTTTTACATGTGGCACCTCCAAGAGTTTCAGAAGGCCTCTATATATTTGAAAACTACATGCATTTTTTTTTATGTAGCCCTCCCAATAAATTTGTTTCTACATAGTACCCCCTGTGGGGTTGCCAAGATTTCAGAAAACCCGTTTATACTTTTATAAAACGTTATAATGTTTTACATATGGCCCCTTCAATTTTTTTTAAAACCCTATATATTTGAAACGTACATGCATTTTTTTATATGTAGCCCTCTCAAGTTTTTTTTTTTAATAGACTCTACAACCACTAGCATTTGGGGAGCACTGCAATTTCTCATTCCATGGATCTCTGTTATGGTCTTTTGGGGACAACATAAAAATTTCTTCAAACGAGTAGGAATATCAATGGGTATCCATTTTCTATGTTACCCAAAGGATAAGATCGAGAAAAAGATGGGAAAAAAGGGTATGGGCTTATATGGATCTAATCTGTTGAGTAAATGAATTTCAATTGGGGACAATAGGATCCAGACATTCCAACTGACACAGGCAGGTAGTGACTATTAGCATATTAATGCATCCATTTGGATTTAGTTTCTAGATACACAACAATTGAACGGGTACCAAACAGTTATAGATAATGGTCCTACTTGTATAAGATGAGCCTATCAACAGGACACCGGCATGCTGATAGCACTACACCTAAAGATGGCAATTCCAGGGCTGAGAGCTGCGAACCCAACCCAAACCCAGCCTTGTAATTCAGGGTTCGGGTTGGCTCTTTTTAATTTTCGGTCTTGGTCTTGGTTCTGGTTGACAAGTCTGACCGGTTAGTAAATTGATTGAGTCCATTCTTGTTATTGAATGTGACAACCAAACTCAATTAGGCTAAATTGCTCTATGACATGTCAAACCTTAGGTTGGATCAAAGTTGACATTTTCAACCCGATTAATCATGATTTGGGTTTGGGTTGAGCCAGCCTTGTTACCCACATTGCCCAACCAAACCTGTCACCCTTCACTAAAGTTCCTTCTTAGCCCTTACTCTAGGTCACGTTTGGCAACTAAACCTTTATGGAAAAGATTCTTGGTTTTCCTAAAGAGATTATAAATCTATGTTTGGTAATTGTAAATTCCTGAGGATTTGAAAGAATTGAAATCTTCAGTTGTTAGGATTTTCAGATCCAACCACCCCCCATAAGATTTGAAAATCCTCACTTCAGTGGATTTGCACACCGAACCATATATTTCTCAACTATATGCATCAATATATATGCATCAATATATACCAATATCAATGTGAAATTATCAACTATACAAATCTCGAGTGTGGAATTCTTATTCCAGCGATAGTGAAGAATCATCAAATCTATAGATTCCTCACTGTTACTAAATATGCTTTAAATATCTTTCATAACTATATGGGGTATATTGTTATGAAGAGGATAGAGAATTAGAAAGTTTCCTTCAAGCTAAAGCTTTCATTTTTATTTGACTAAGAGGGAGCTTCAAGTGCACTTTTTCATGGTTTTAAATTCACATGACTTAAAAGACTGAAGGTTTCCTTTCCTTTCATGCTCCCTCAAGTTTGGCTTTAGTCCTACTGGTGTCCCACTCAAGTTGAGGCGTCGAATATTTTTCTCATTCTAACTACAATCTTCTAACCAGAAAAACAGAAGATTGTAGTTAGAACTATAAATACCTGGCCGGGTAATAGTTTCCCCTTTTACAAAAATAAAATTCTTATCTTTGAATGATCTATATATCATTAATAAGATTCTAAGAAAAAACAATGGCTGCAAAACTCTCCTCTCTCAAGCTGCCAGAAACACCCTTATAAATTTTGTAGCATCAATCATTTCTGTTTCTAATATCATGCTTCCTAATGATATGGCTAATCCAGTAGACAAAATGATAAAGAAGTTTTTGGTGGGGCTGTGTCACGACCCGGGCCCGAGGTGAGAGTAATCGGGAGGCTAACCCCGGATCGCAAATCCACATCCTTACGCCCGTAAATCTTGAATTAACCGAAGTTAAGACAAGACTCACAAGGAATCTATCATACATACCTGTCAAATGTATATCTTTGCGGAAATATATATACATTGACAATATTCGACTTTACATTACAAGTAAAGTTCACATATGCAAAATTACAGTCCAATAAAGTCCACCACTGTATATTCAAAATACAATGCAGGGGGCATCTAATTACATCTCAAAATGATTTACAAAAGTATCTATCAAAATAATTCCCAAAATAATTCCAAAATATTCAAAACCAACGCCCTCCGAACTATGCCCATTCGACTAAACCTCCTGGAGGTATCGAATGGGCCTCCTCTGCTGGCGGCGCAGCCTCTGCAAGGCCGGGACGGGCAATTTGGCCTGTAATGCCATCAATAACACTATGAACACGACAGTTCAGCAATGTATAAATAATTTTATGATAAATCATGCTAAATTATCCATTTCTCACGTAACAACTCTAGATAATTAAATCTAGAACAATATAATGGCCTGAACAGTGTAGTCAAATAATAAGTAATGACTAAATTACAATTTCAATAGCATTATTCTCATTCAATTCAGTTTCTTCTCAAAGGAAGCAGTTAGTTAATTTCATTCATTTCATATCATTTCATTTGTTTTCTATCATTTTCCATCATTTCATTCATTTCATTACATTAAGTATTTATTAGATGGCTTATGGGACATTTTAGTCCAATGTCACTTTTCATTCAGTACGTATTTTCATTGCATGGCTTATACATGGCTTTTCAGTGACTTTTCAGTCTATGTGTGGGATCTACCAGCGTCTTGATCAGAGATCACTGGTATCACCACGGAGCTCCAGAACACCCCAATCATCTGCTGCAGTAGGATTATTCATAATTCATTGCATTTTTTCATTGTTCAATGGTTCATTGTATCTATTCATTGTTCAATGGTTCATTGCATTCAGTCATTATAGTCCTAATAGTCTCTATCTCAAATCTAGTCAACTACTAGGTGAAATCATTGGTTACTAAATACACGTGTTATCTTCGATGGACATCACATTTATACATTTAATATGTGCATTTAGTCCCCAAAATTTCCACCCACAATATCAATATTCACTTCGATCAGACCGATAGGTCCGATCGATTGGCCAAATTTTCACTTACAATAATTACTTGGCTTGTATTCAGGTTCGCTCAAGCGGACCCAAGTTCGCTCGAGCGAACTCAACACAGAACGCTGGTCGCGCGAGTGACCAATATTTCTCTCTTTCTAGCGAAGACAAGTTATCAGACAGAAACTTCATCGCTCGAGCGGACGTTTGCAGATGCCATTTTGCATCAGAAAGAACCTAGTTTGCTCGAGCGAACTCCCAGTTCGCTCGAGTGAACTGTTCAGAATTCCAACTCCGGATTCTGAACAGTTCACTCTTCTTCTTCCATTTCCACTCCAATCCAATCCACACCTACAATAAAGACTTGGAACCTCCTGTTCCCTTCACTAACCATATTCTAATACAGCCACAACACTTCTATTCCCTCATTCCATTAAACCACAAAAATCTCCATTCTACAATAGTGAAGGGTTTGAGAACCCAACTCTTACAATTCAAGAAAAGCTAGTAAAATAGCATTTAAATCATAGAGTTGCATTTACACTTGCCTTTGAAGTCAATAAGTAATAAACCTTCTTTAGCTTGACTTTGAGATGAAAAATCCCCAAATTCAAACCCTAACTCCATAAAAACACGAAAAACACCATTCTATAAGTTACTTGTGCTAAATGCTATACCAACCCACTTATTAGAACATTAAACTCTTAAAATGATCTAAGTACTCACTTGTAGCTCCAAGAGAAGGGATTCTTGAGCTTCTTTCCAAGCTTGACACCCCAAAAATAGAAACAAGATGAGGAAGATGAAGCTTCTTCAAACCCACTTGGAAACATTCCAAATCTCTCTCTCTTTGATGAAGAAGAATGAAAGAAAGAAGGAGGAATGGTGCCTAGGGTTTCTCTCTTCAATGAAGTTGAGTGGAATGAACTCAAGGGGTCATCTCATATACATAAACGCCATTTTGCATTTAAGCCCACCCATTAAGGCTATCTACATTTTAAGTCAAATGGAAGGTCATTTGACCAAATTCTCGTCAAATGACTTCGAGTCTATTATGAAAGTTAACGTACTCGTCGAGATACACGTGTTGGTATCAAGAGTTTCCGTATTCGACAAAATACATATAAATCCGTATTTACGAAAAAGGCCTTGTTTCCTTAGTTTGAGTCTAAACCCTCATTCAATCCATTCCATTTCCTTTATTATCATTTCATTAAGCCTAAATCAATCATTTGAGACTAATCTCATCCAATATGATCATTAGCCATCATTTGTCTACTTAAACATGATTAATTAGCTTCAATTTCAATTAATCAGAGTTAATCTTGATTAACTCGGGGCGGGGTCTGACAGGATGACACTGGTATTAAGTTTAAGGTGCATACTATAAATGGAGTGAGAATATACCAATTAATGCCACAGCAATAACTTGGCACTTTTAAGTAAGAAATAAAACTACATTCTTCTAACCAGCAAGCATGGTCTCTATTTACTCATATTTTTCTATGTATCAATAATATACTCCTCTTAGATAAATATTAATACACACACACACACACTCAGGACATAAAAGGATATTTCTGAATTGGGTGTGTAATATTAATTATAAGAAATCTCTGTTGACCTAATCTTCTTGTAGCGAGGATCCATAAATACATAAGTCTTTTATATCAATATAGTTAATAAGTTTGTGATAGAAAAAATGGGTTTTTACCAAAAGCATCTTCAAATATCCCTATACCTCTAAAAGCATTCTCAAATACATGTAATGTCCAAAAGCATCTTATATATACAGTAGACTTCCTTTTTTTTTTTTTTTTTGTCATTCACTTGATCTCTCACGAGTTTGAAACATGATACTCGCGAGCTCAAGATACGGCTTGCGAGTTAAAGACATAATACTCGCAAGCTCGAGATTTTGTGTTTATATATGTGTCAAACATCATTCGCGAGTTCGAGTGTGAATTGAACATTAACATGATTAAGTCGCGATGTCGAGAAGAGACTCAATAGTTCAATAGTTAAAGTTAATAAAAATATAATACATGGATATGCATTTAGGTTGACTAACAATTCTAAATATGAAGGAAAAATCTCTGTATATGTATGAGTTCAACCATTCTAGTATGAGTTTCTTCAATAATGACTGTACTCGTTATAAGCATTCTCATACTACAATTTATGGATATTTTGCTCAAAAGAATCTCACTTTCTCATTTTTACAAAAAAATAAAAATAAATAAATAACACAGAGATTTGTGCTCCGCTCCATTTTCTACCCGTAACCCTATTTTTACTACAGTCATGAAGAGGACTACCTTCAAATGTCTTGAATAAACTAGTGCACTCAACAATTGAAATAAAAATAACAATTCTCGAAATGCTTCAATGCACGAATGCGGTCGAGTCTAGATGTCACGAGGAAAGGGTTAAAGGGCAATTTGGTATGAAAAAGATCAAAGGATACGTTATAAGATGCTTTTGGGCATTACATATTTTTTTTTTAGGATGCTTTTGGAGGAATAGAGATATTTGAGGATGCTTTAATTTGGTAAAAACTCCTAGAAAATAATCATATTCATAGCATTTTCTAAATTTTCCTTTTTATCTCAAAATCGAATTTATTGTGTAGTCATTTACACTATGTTTGGGAAGTGGGGAGGGGAGGGGAGGGGAGGGGAGGGAAAATTTTAGGGGGAAGGAAAATAAAGGGAAGGGGAGGGGAGGGGAGGGGAGGGGAGGGAAAATTAACTTTACATCCTCTTATTTGGATAGTCAAAAGTGGGGGAAAAAAAAGTGAAAAAGTATAATTTTGTTTGTTTGTGAGGTAGATAGACAATTACTAATTTATCCTTATTTTTGCAAAAGTTTCAATAGGACAAAAGAGCAGTTTAGTAATTTCTTCACTTTTCCCCCCACTTTTTAGGGGAAAATTTTGGAGTGGGCCCTACACTCATTTTCTCTCCACTTTCCCTCCCCCCCACCCAAACCCAATTTTACTCCCTTCGCAAAATTTTACCCCCTTCCCAAACATACCTTTGTCTCTCTTAATAAATGAGCTGATCTTTTTTGTTTGGTTTTTTTAGTCTTTAGCTAGAAGTGTACTAATGTTTAACCTTTTTCATCATGTCTGCAGTACTAGTCCTGACTATCAAATGTGGGATAAATTGTCATTGATAACAATATCTTAACAAATTCTTCTATTCATTCATTCCAGAACCCATTTCCTTGAATGGAACTTGATCTGCATATGGACCACCATTGTCTTGTTTTATATGTCTATTGGTGGCCTTGATTAAATGCGTGTTAGGTGAATGAAAAATCATGAATGTAGAGTATGACATGCAAGAGATTTAAGAGGTAACAAAAGATAATATGCCTAACTTTTGGTGTACATTTTAAGAGGATACTTTGCAGTTGGCTTGAAATTTCACCAACGAAAACGGACCTATTTGGGTAATTCACATTTAAAGTGAAATAAAACTTTTATAGTGAAGTGAAGTCAATGGTCATTGAATGCTCTAATAGCATGTGAAGGTTTTTTTGGATGATCTCTAGATTAGTCAACTCATCGGAAATAAATAATAAAAGCACACGCCACAAGGGATACCAAATATAACATGGAAAACCTAAACTGGGTGAAAAACCACGGATCCAGACTGGATCAACACTCAAGTACTGTGAATCTCACAATTAAAAGACACTCACAGAGCCCTCCCCAAATAATCATTACATAAGGATTACAATTACCTTTTGCGATTGCAACTGGGAGGGGGAGGAAGAGAGGAAGAGGTGGGGAGGGAAGGAGAGAAAAGAAGAGGAAGGGAGAGAAGGAGAGGGAGAGAAAATAAAGGGGAAGGGAGGAAGAAAGGGAGGGTGGGAGGCCGCTGCTGGCTGCTGGCCGTTCTCCCTCCTTGCCGGAGACGGGGGGAGGGGTAGTTTAGGATTTTTTTTCCTTTTTATCCGGTGTGGAGAGATAAAATCGCGGTGCAAATAAGACTCTCCTTCCCTAAGGTTTCTAATTTTAGGATTTTTTTTCCTTTTTATCCGGTGTGGAGAGATAAAATCGCGGTGCCAATAGGACTCCCCTTCCGTAAGGGTACTAATTTTGGGACATAATAGGTATTAAGATGGAAATATTAGGGGGGATATATACAAATATTGAAACCAACATTAGGGCTTTAAGGGGTATATGCAATAACCTAAATAAAATCTATTTAAACCCTGACAAGTGGCCCCCACCAATATGCACTTCTTATCCACGTGAGCCCCACATCTACGGTCAGCATCCCTGCAACTACAGTAGCCTAGGGCCCCAAGATGAATCTTTCTCCCATCATCTTCCAGAACCTTCTAGAAGGCCGGGCACCACCGACTAGTCGCTTCAATGATATCATCGTGGCTTATAACAAAAAAAAAAAAAAAAAAATGATTTCATCGTGGAAGACACACCATCAGATCTGAGCCCTCCATTTCCTTTTTGGTAACAGACAAGATGTCCCCTACCCTATATTATCAAATCCATGTGCATGAAATGATGCCCATGGCTCATGCCTTGAAACGTGGGCACCCATCATCATCAATCCAAACCATACATCCCTTTCTTATCATTACCAAGGGTTGTGGGTCCCACCTTTCCAAAATCTTTTTTTTTTTTTTTTTCCAATGGAATTTAGGCAACAGAAGGGTTACATAAAAGAAGGGACATATGGATTCTGTATCAACATAATTTAGGCCACCAGCATGTGGGTGATCTGGGCTTCTGTATTAACATAATGACTTGTACTTTAGTGTGTTCCTCTTTCTTTTTTGTGGGTGACAGGGATGGGGAGATAGATGAGTTCTGTAAAATTAAGGCATGCAGATAATCAAGTGTCTGTAGGTTTGGTCAAAGTTTATTTGATGGTGCTAAATTATTTAATTTGTAAAGAAAGGTCTTAAGATAACAAATATTGATTAGCATTTCGACCAAATCTGCCATGTTGGATTTGTATGACCTTTTGATGTTTGTGAGTATGGAATTGAATTTGTGTTAAGATAAAACTAATGAGATATTGAGTTTGAGCATTTTTCAATTTCAAATTAGAGCCCCCACTAGCCCTTTCCTTATTTCGGTTCAACAAATTTGATTGACCCATCTGATCAAATTTCTTAAAACAAAAAGAAAAATGTTGTTTCATTGGCCCAAAAAGCCAGCGGCATGCATGGATCGTATCTAGTTTGACATTTACCCTAACTTTTCTAGGATTTTTAGGTGGAACTTTTTCGGGATTTAAATTATTAGGATGATGGTAGAGTTTTTATGTCTCACCTCACCTTGATTCATTTAATATTAAAGTAAAAATTATTTGATGGTAATTTTTTTACATTCGCTGTTGTTTGATCATTGAAACTTTTAAATATGCAAGTCTTAAAATTCGTAAGAACTCAATTACACGAAAGAAATAGACCTCTTGTTATTAAACCTAGCGGGAAATGTCATCTTGCCTTTTCTCCTTATCCAAATGGAATCTTTGTATATTATTGTGTTTGAATGATGGTTATTGAAGAGAAACAGAAACATGTAGAAATTGATACTTGTAAGTTACAGGCAATTGAGTTTCTTAGTCCACGATAGAGAGTTAACAACTTGGGGTCTAAAAGTCAATTTTAAAATCTAGGATGGATGCGAAAGCAATGTTGATGACCAAAGGAAGCATGAAAAGTGCAAGGCAAGGGCTCTGATTGGACCCACTACCAGTCATAGCCCTAGTAGCGGTCCAGTCATCTAATTGCCCCAAGGCCCAAAACTTCTCACCCCAAGACATTATTCAACTAGTAAAAGAGAATGCAAGGAAACTTGGGATGACTGGAATGTTTTGTTACCCTCTTACAAGACTAGCAGTTAGGAAGTTTTTGGAGTCAACTCCATCATCATCGGAATAATTTATGCCTAGCGTATAGACACTAAAAAAAAGGGAACAGTGAGCTATAGAATCATCTCATCACAAGTGGTGTTGTAGAGATCCGATTTTGAGAACACATTTTTTTTCTCCATTCCACGTAAAACCATTATTCCTAAACCTCTCCCCAAAAAAACACTTTGATATGAAATTGTATAAGATTTAGTTCATTTTTTTATTTTTCCTCTTAAAAACATCCCCACGCAAATGTCAAACTTTTAAAACATTTTTTACTTTCAAACTCTTTCTTTTATAAGAAAAGTAGCTACATAAATGCGTCCAAGTCTTTGGAACGGCTGGATATCACACATGTAACCCAACTTGTTGAATGGCGTTGCAGGATCCGAGCCATTCAACAAAGTTGCAGAGCGCATCTAAATCCTTTTTCGACAGATGTAATATGGCTCTTACGAAGGGGCTGAAAATTAGTAAGTCCACTGGAAATTAGAGCCAATGAATGGTTGGAACGATACACCAGGCCAAGTTCTAAGGTGACTAAACAACAGGACCAGAGATGAGACATGGCCAAGCCAAGCCAAGCCAATACTGAGACAAAGAACAAGGGGGAATAATATACGGGGGGCTTCTATTGGCACCGGATTTTCATCTCTCCACACCACACAAAATTTTTTACACGGGTGCTTTTATAGTAACAAAAAGATGTTCATTTTGATGGGTCCCACACCCTAGGAAAAGCTTGCACATAACAACTACAATTAACAACTGATGGTCTACATTTTACTGGGGAATATTCCAATTGTTTGGATCATCTCGTGAGATCTACTTCATAGGCAAAATTTGATTCATCATAAGGTGAGTGCATGCAAGTGCAACATGAACATGCTGGGTAGTGGTGTTATTATTACACTACGATTTTCTGAGATGTAAAAGGGCTGCACATCTAAAAGGTGAATGAGTAGGTGGGCTTAAAGACTAGCTCCCAAATATCTTGAAAGGAAAGGAAGGGATAGAGATTCCAAGTTTCTTCCCATCTATTGAGAATTACAAATGAGAAGATTTTCTAGAACATTGAGATTTTGTTTTCTTTAGTTTGCGAAGGGGAATGGATGGCTTTCGAATAACTTTCCAAGCCCATTGAGTTATGGAAGGCAATTGACATTTTGAGAAGGTTATAGTCTAAAACTGGCAATAAGTACTGCTGTAGGGTTTTCCTAAAAACTACAGTAAGTACGGCAAAGTTGAGAACTATGGGTAACCTACATGACCTTACCAGAAAACAACCCATATAATAGATCTATGATTATGACGGATGAAAGCATCCACGCATCTCCAGTGTTTGGATCTAGAGTTTCCTATATGGGGATAACATCCAATTCGCTAATATTAGTTTGGATTCCTATTTTATCTATAATACATAAAGTGTCTGATTATAGTGAGATTTTTATTCTCTATTGGCAATTGTCATCTACTTGGTATATCGTGTGACTCTAACATGCGGGTAACACGATTTCCAACATTTACATCTTCTTGGTCAATGTGGGACCCTAGCATGTGGGTCACACGATTTCCTACGTTTATTAATTGGATTGAGGATATTTCTTCTATTGGTGATTGGGTTGAAAATGTTTCAATTTGAGCCAATACAAAATGTTGAAATACCAGCCCAAATCCTCAATTAACATGTATAGTTTGTATTGAGTCGGCAAATTAATTGGGAAGAACATACTCTATGAAACCCAATCAACTGTCAATTAGGTCAGAAATAACTACTTTAACTTACCCAAAAATATTATTTGGCCAAGTTCAAATTGGGTTGATAGGTTGAGCTAGGAATCATTAACCCTATGTCGTGTGGTCTTTCCGAGTGCCTCAAATATAAAAAGTTCTAAAAAGAAAGCAATTTCTCATCCAACCCACAAAAGCTTACTTTTCACCTGATCATCAAAATCAACTTAGGAGTGACAATTTTGAATTCGACTCCAACCCCGACCCGAACTTGACCTTGTAATTTAAGGTATGGATTGATGATTTTATTTTCAATATAATTTAGCATCTTCAATCTTGAGTATACTCTTGATATTAATCGACACATTAGCCAGATCCAAACGTATTAATTAAACTGCTCTTATTGGCTGACATTGATGTCTTCCAACAAGATGAGCAAGCCTCAACCTCCAGTGCTTTCTGCTATAGCTAATTTCTCTATCACCATGGCAAAAGTTCTCCAATAATTCTAGGTCAACTTATATTTGGTCGTAGCCAAGCTGAGGCATATCTAAGCTCGGTCCAAGTTTAGAGACATAGCCTGTATCTAGCCAGGCCCGACACGGGCCATAAGTTCCTAGCCCAAGCGTAGCCCGCCTCAAGCAAGTCAAGTGAGAGCCCACCCATTTAGTTAATCGGGTTGGGCCAGGCCGATCATTCTATGACTTATCTTGGCATACAAGTCACAAAACCACAAGTAATGTTCATTCATATCACTTAATTTGAGCCTAAACCACTTGTAAAATGGGCCAAAATTCTAATTTTAGGCATAGTCCAAGTACTAAAACTAAAGGCTTAAACCTGCACCGAAGTAGGATGCGCTCAGGTCAACCCGTCCGATCTGTACCTGCTCGCATATGAAAGGAGAGTGGGGGAGGTCCAGTGGTAAGTGAGAACTGACGTGTCTCACCACTCGGGTAAGACACCATCTTCAGGCATAGGGAGGGCCTTAAGTACATGGATTGAGCTTGACTCGCGTTACACATGTCAAGCCAAAGCCCATCCATAAAGTAAATTTGGCCAGCCAGGTCAGTACTATTTATAACTCGTTTATCTTTCTACTTACATTTGTTAGATAAATCAGTCACTAAACTACACGTATATTACATATTCGGATTGAGTTGATCTTCGAGCTTTATATCACCTAGTCTAAACGCGGCTCAAATATTAAATGGGCGAATAATTTCGATCCAAGACCGGCCCAAGTGCAAAAACCTAAGACCAGAACCCGGCCCAAAGCACGGCCTAGTTGAGGCCACCCTTAACCCTAACCATCCCATAGCAAAACCCATCCGAGTTAAGGTTACTCATCTCAAGCCCACTAGTAGACTTGTGAAATTTGCTGGAAAGTCACATTACCACTACTTTATTTTAGGGCTACTCTTCTAGAAGAGTTGACAGTTTCATCTCCTTTTTTCTCTCTCCCTCTCTCACACACACACTGCCTGCTCCCTCTCCCTTTCACTCCACATCCCCGGATGCCCATACGTTTTGATAGGGTTACTGTTATCTCACAACAAGACAAGACATCCGACACATGTACCCATGCACATAGTAGACCCATTGTGCATCCACATCCACAACATGGACATCTAAAATAAACACCATTTTTTTTTATTCTCCAACTGGGCATAATGTTATATTGTTATTTCGTATTACTTTCCCAAGGATAAGCTCCTCCTCCTCATCTCCACATCTCACATCCACATCCAAACACCACAACATGACCCCATCCCCATAACCCCCAATTCTCTACATAAACCCCAACTCCCCAAGCCCAAACTCAAGTCCCAAACTCAAAATATTCCCTCTTCTATTCTCTCTCTCTCTCCCCCAACACTGTCACAAGTCACAGCCAAACCATAACAATACAACCCATTTCCCTGAAATCCCAAATTCCAAGGAAAAGAAAGAAGAAAGTGGAAATGAGTGAAGAGGAGGAGAATCAGCTCCGAAATCTAATCCCGGGGTTACCCGATGAGATTGCCCTCGACTGCCTCGTCCGAGTCCCCTACCGATTCCACTCGACCCTCAAATCCGTATGCCACGGATGGAAGGATTTGTTGACTCACCCTTCGTTTCTTCGTCACCGAAAGATTTCCCAGAAACAGGAATCCTTCGTCTGCCTCGTGCAGGCCGTTACCACCACCCAAACAGCCGAGATCGCAGATTCCACCCCGGAGAAAGAGAAATCGCTGATCCAGTTTTCCCCGCCCGTGTACGGACTGACCGTTTACAACGCATCAGCCGACACGTGGCACAGGATCCCGACCTCTCCGATCCTCCCCGCTGGAATCCCCATGTTCTGCCAGTGCGTGGCGGTTGCCGGCAAGCTCGTGCTGATCGGCGGGTGGGACCCGACCACCCTCGACTCGGTCGCTGACGTGTACGTCTACGATTTCATCCACGGTGGAGGCTGGCGACGTGGCGCGTCCATGTCCGTCGCCAGGTCCTTCTTCGCCTGCGCTGTGGTGGGGCCCGCGGTCTACGTGGCGGGCGGGCACGACAATCAGAAGAACGCGCTCCGGTCGGCTGAGGTGTACGACTCGGATTCCGACACGTGGAGGGAACTCCCGCCGATGGGGGAGGAGAGGGACGAGTGCCAGGGGCTCACGTGCGGCGACGGGCGGTTCTGGGTCGTGAGCGGGTACGGCACGGAGAGCCAGGGCCGGTTCGACTCGGGCGCCGAGTGCTTCGACCCGGCGAGGAGCGAGTGGACCCGGGTCGAGGGGGTCTGGCCGTTTCCCAACGCGAGCCCTCGTGGGTCCTGCTGCGAAATTCCGCGAAGGGACGCAGAGCAGATTACGAGAATGCCCTTGCCATCTTTCCCTTCGGTGTGGTTTGTGGGGCCCAGCAGTGGGGGCAGCATGGGGAGAAATCAAGGGCTGAGAGAGTACGATGAGAAGGAAAGGAGCTGGAAGGTGACGGTTCAGATGCCAGATGGGATTTGTTCTTCTCCTTGTGCTACGGGGATCAAGGGTGGGGTTTTTGTGATTGGATGTGGGGGTAGTGAGGGTGGGCCACACAGGTTTAGGGCTTGTGTGTTGGATGGTGGGAGCAGAAACTGGGCCCATGTTGATACGCCGGGTGAATTCTCGGGCTTTGTGTATTCTGCTTCTTCAATTAGTCTTTGATAACTTTTTTACTTTTATTTTTATGCTAGTAATCAGTGTAAAGAGGAAGCGAGAAGAGTGTGTTTTTGTCTGATGACTAAAGAAGTACATGCAGTTTTATGTAGAAAGTGTATATTTTTTAAAAATGATGTGGGTATAGCTTGGTATTTTTATCCGAAAAGACTATTTCCCCGGACACACGCACTAGATAAGTTTGCGGGTAGCTCGAATAAGTCTGGGTGAGCTCTCATCGGCAAAGTAAATAAACCCACGCATTATGCCAATGCACCATCACCTAGGCTAAGTTTCAAGTAATGTTGGAAGTTTTTTAGCATATCTGTAGCAGCACTTCTAGTGCTGAGGAGAAGCATAGTTTTGTGAGCTTCAATATGCAAAGACCTGTAACTTGATCTAAATATGAGGATTGAACAGATTTACTGATGTGAGATATGGGCTATATATAGTTCTTTTGTTGATTATCAATGGGAAGATTCAAATAATAAAATGCAGTCAGAAATTTTCAACACATGAAATTTCATAAGAAATTCGTCCGAACGAAAAAAAAACTGGAGAGTTTGTACTCTAGTGTTTGCCAAACACTTAACAAAATATGTGAATAATATAAATTTGCATTGTTCAATTTGCTTAGTGGGCCCATCCACAATTGAGTAAAAATTTAGATTTTTCATGAGTGGGTCCTAACAAATTTTGTGTTAGTTTGAGCATCTTGGGGTTTTGGACTTGGGGTGGTATACATGAAACGGCTGGCAAGACCTTGCAAAGCAGGGGTACCTGGGTTGCATACTTGCATCACGCATGAACCTGAGCGAAATCTGAATTTGATTATGGTTGGGGGTTTTAGGCCTGGGCTAACCCTAGTTCTAAAAGTCTAACCCAAGCCAATCTGGTTGGATCAGTCTCGTTCAGGTTAAGTCTTGCCAAAGTTTGCAAATACTCTGGTCCAACTTCACCCTTGGTTGTCTCTCCCTTTTATGTGACATGGGGCTTGCACAAGCTTCAATCTCCCTAAATATAACAGAAAAAGGTATTCGAATCCTGTCCATAGCTTCATAATAGCTCACTTAATAGAGTTTGTGGAGTCCAATGGCCTTCCAAATACACAAATTGCTTTAGTATCTTTCCATCCTATTTTATGGTCTGTCTTTAACCTTAGATGATACATTTCTACGGTCTAAGGTTATATCATGCATTTCAAAAATGTACTATAGACCTGATTTTCCTTCTAGATAGATTTCAAGAATCTTCCAGCTGCTGGGCCAGTCAGCAAGCAAAGTCTAATATAATAAAAAGCATCAGTTAGCTCATGAAAGGCTTGGAAGAGATCAACGCATGTGGGAGTTAGTACTCCCTTTTTCTTTTCCCCTAGAAATGTAGCAGTTAATACTCGAAGGCCAATAATGCATTAACCTGCTGCAGAAGCTAAATGATCTCTCTCTCTCTCTCTCTCTCTCTCTCTCTCTCAAATCAAGTTGGCACCACGCCAGATTCAATTATGTCCAATAATTTAGTAGTTGCTTGGCTTTGGTGGGTGTTCTTCTAATCAAGGTAGTTTAGGACCTATCTATTTGCATTAGAATACAAAGCAATCGAATACATATAATTCATATCGTAAGTGGTTAAAAAGTAAAGATCAAATGTAAATTTCCAAAAACGAGCATCAAATGACCTTTTCTTTCAGAGAAACAAAATCAAAAGGAGATAAAAGCTATGTACATGGTAAAGTGAAAGTCCTATCTCCACATGCACCTTATATCTTTTTCCTTTACTTTTTTTTTTTTAAAATAATCCATTGATATATATATAGTTCATTTCACTATAAATTTCTACTTATTCCATTTCTATTTATTTTAATGCAGGGAAACAGCAATAGTTAAGAAGGTGGGCCTTTCTCAGAGATGAGAAAGCTGAGAAGTTATCACCACTTGGCACCAAATACAGTGAAAGACAATGCTGTTGATGAAGCAGGAGAAAACCACTTTCCTCAGAAAATCAAGCCGCCCAATGCCCATTGACAACAGATGAAAAGGCAAACAGGTCTTTTCAATCTCTGTCTGGATGTTTAAAAAATACTACAAGGTAATGCTTCAGAATCTCTCGATGCAAACCACGTCCTCGTGATGAATAACACCAAGGAGAGTATGTTCTCTAGAAGGTGAATTCACCAATATATAAACATAAGATAAAGAAAATTATATAAAAAGGTTCCATCTAGAAGTTCTTAGTAAAAAATTGGATATACTTTCAAGAGTACTCACCATTTAGTGAGGACCATGTGGAGGAGTATCAAATAGATTGATGTTCGGCCTGGTGGGGCCAACACTTTAGCACTGTAGCTGAGTCTAGCCATGTCATCCAAGTCCACGATTGTAGAGATTTATTGCTGGGATTGCTGGTCTAATGTGTGTCGAAACTAAACTCACCTAGAACCTTATGTATTTTAGTGAGATGGATCTTACAAAATCGCACTCAGATCTTTCAAATGATCAGCCAAGAGTTCCCATCTCTCTTATTTAGAGTAACTCTTAGGAGTCACGACTTTCGTGGATTCTACCTCATCCTGAAAATTTTCATCTCTTGACAAGCATGGGAAATTAGTCATGCCTGAGTTAGATGCTGATTTATTACTCTTTAAAAGAGTCTAATCCCAATCCAAGCCAATCTATAGGGTCAAAAATTAAGATTTAATTGGGAGATTCACCTGTGGTCTTAGCCACATGTCTAATTTGACGTGGGTCCCATCGTAGGCGGGCCATGTGACTTTTTTCATTTATTGCATGTTTGTGCGGCCACTTTTCTTGGAAAACCAAAGCATGGAAAGTGAAAATGCTTTTATGTGCTGTAGTAAAATTTACATTTGGTGCAACTACTTTTTCATGAAGCAAAATAAAAAAATAAAACTATTTTTTTTTTTTTGTGATTTTTAGAAAAACATTTCCATGGGGTTGGGATTTTGCATAAAACTATTTTCAATGGGGTGGGGATTTCGCATAAAACTATTTTCAATGGGGTTTTGTGCATGCGTACCGGGGGGTGTCGTCTATAGTGGATTGGGTTTTTTGCAGCAACATACAAACATACGCTTTTAGGGCATGTTTGTGTATACATCCTTTCCATGAAAAGGGGAGACTGCCACGTCAGTAAATTCCATAGAAATGGAAACATCGAAAAAAGATTTCTACAGAATTTAGAAATTCATGTTTGGTAGTGCGAATCTTTTTTCCTTGCTGAATTATTGCTAATATTGTTTGGTAAGGCTGCGGATTCCTTACAGAAAACCCAATTTTCCTGTTTGGTTTGGTGAAACAGTTTTTTGAAGAAAAATAACATAAGATGTATATTATTTATTCAACATCAAATAATAATTTATTTAATTTAAAGAAATGAAAAATGAAAGAGTGTAGTGTTTTGGGTTGAAATGATAATGAGTGAGGAAAACATGGAGAAGTTTTCCGAGGAAATCCATTTCCCACATTTCTAGCGTTAGCAGGGAAAATGCTAATGATGCAAGAATGCGTTTCCATGGAATTGTTCCTCACGATGCGCATAAAAAATAGGTTTTCCACATAAAACCATCCACTTTTTTGTGGAAAAGTGTTACATAAACCATGCCCTTAAAGCTTTATCTTATTCTGTATCATGATTTAATTTGATGGTAGATAATGGTTGAAATGAGGTCTTTTTTGGGTGAATGGCCAATTCAAGTGGGCTGACTATGAATGCAGTGATTAAGTTGATCATAGGGATCCATCTTATTCGATAGAGAAATCTCCTCACTATCGACCACACCCACTTGTACGGTTTGCAATCTATGACCTGACCCACCCACCCATCCAACCAAACTTGACCTGGTAATTCAAATTTCAATCACCCTTTTCTATTTTCTTGTTTTCGATTTTTGGCCTGATAAACCATTGGTAAGTTCGGATGTGTTTATACACTTTGCTAATCACTTTGCCAATTACCTAACTTATTGATCTTCGGTCCTTGATCCACAAATCTAACATGAACCTTTCTTGGTACTTCAGTGTTGTTTAAGTTTGAACACATGATAAAACAGGGAAGAACTCGATTGCTATATTCATATCATTGCATAACATTTACAGAGTTTTGTATCTCTATATATAGAGCTAACATTAAGGGAACTTAGCTTGCAAGCTAGATAACAGATTACAGTTATTAACAACCATTAACCACTAACAAACTCAATCCAGATTTGTCATGACAGAACTATTGTAACTGTCGGACCTAATGACAGTTCTAACTGAAGGGACTCAGTTGAGTTCAGCTATTCTATTAGTCTTCTGCTTTGGGTTGTCACGAAGTTGACTATTTCAATTTGGTTGGGTTGGGTTGGGCTGACATACTATAAACACCAATAAGCAGGTTGGGTTCGAGTTGGCTTCATACATGTTTCATGCAAGATGCAACTAGTATTCAACTTGCTGCATGCCCACAGGGCCCTATTGGGACCCTGAACCACCTTTGTTCAGACCCATTATAACCATTTTTGCTCATTGACAACTTATTCCAACAACCTGCAGTCCACTTCAACCAGCCTTTAACCTGTCTTTGCTACCAGCTTCAACTCACATACAGGCCCACAAAAAAAAACTGGCCCATTACATAGCACACAGCTTTCCGGACAAAAAGGCTGGCCCATTACTCAGTGACTCCTCCATGGTTAGCTCAATGTGGAAGTATACATAGACCAACTGCCCGGCTTTATGGATATACAACTACTCATCCCCATCATGTTTGTTGCTTTCCAAACGCCTTTATCGGCTCGAAACAGGTCCCTTGGGCTTGGTTTCATCTTCTGAACTAAATGTTAACATGCTTATGTTTCATAGGGTCCAAGACAGATACTTGTTTATTTGGTTTCCATTCCAAAGTACTAACCATGTGAAGATATATTTGTTACCCGAATTGGATCTTTCATAATGCTTGGGCCCAATATTATCTGTTGGACATGTTGGGAGCAAAATTCAGTTGCTTGCTCACACATGATGAACTCACCTGGCTCCAATCCTTGCTTAATTGTATGCTTACTGGCCCGCGCCTTCAAAAGCCAGAAATGACAAACATAAACAAGAGATTAGGATGGTTCACCATTTCTGAAAGTAGACAATACATGGAAGCTGAGGCCGTGAATACATTGCAGTTAAGATAGCAGGGCCCAGGCCTTCACTAATGCATCATTGGGCTCAATTCGGTTAGGGTTTGGACCCAAAATTAAAAGGCTTTAAGGTTAGGGCTCAAATCTGAGACCAAGTCCAATGCAGATTCTGGAACATGGGGAACCTGCATGTAAGTGTTAGAGGAGGCCCGAATACACCTGAAAAATGAACAGGCCCAATAAGGAATACGTCGAAGAAAGAACTTGTTCCAATAGTGGTTGAACTTAAAACCTCGGTTCTGTCCAGTTAAGCTTTCTGAACAATAAGACATGGGTGTGGTCCATTGGGCTGATCAGATAATTCGACTACGGGAACCATCAGATTCTGGGTTACATGGATCTAAGTGGTGTCCAGGTCCATCAACATTTCTCTTCTCTGGTCCTTGCTGGCATAGCATATGCAAGTTTTCACATCAGAGTAGGTCTCTTAAACAATCAGAAGATTGGTCCCAGACCGTAGCTCAGCTTGAAAGAAAAAGACGGGGGAAAATCAAACAGACACAGTAGATTAGTTATGGGCCTCCTATTCTTATTAGGTAAGTCTATTTTAAAGGTCCATGTCTTGGTGGACCTTCAATCTATGGTTGCATATTTTGACTGAAGTATGCTAAAAATCAGAAATAACAGATCTGAGGTGAAGGCAGTATAAATTCACCGACCCAAGGCTATATAATTTTGAGCATCATATTCTATCTTAAATTGGATGGCCCAAAACATTTGGATGGAGTTGGTTTCTGCTACATGCCTTGCCCAAAACGTTTCTATACTTGGTGGATTAATGTATCCAATTTCATACTTTCATTTCCAACTTCGTTTAATGTCAGTTGTAGAGAGCCCAAAGCCAAGCCAGATTGATAAAATAGTGTTGGAAAAATTGTCAAGACAAGCCAATTTCGCTACACCCAACATGATGTAATTTTATTCTCTTTTTAAATTATATATCAATTTCGGGCCGGGCTCGGGCTTACAGCTTTCCAGGCGAGCCTGTCTTGGGCCCCGTATAGGCCGATTCCGGCTTGGTCCAGTGTTGGACATGCAGTTTAGAAGCCCAGCCCATGAACACCCCTATTGCTTGTTGAGAGTTAGTTTATTACTGATTGTTTGTCATTGAAGAGTTTATTAGCAGGCACTGTTTAAATACATTGAATTGTTGAGAAAAGATAAAGAGTATGTGATTTGCAGTTGGAAATGAACACCTTGACTTGGATGGGTGAGGATTTCCCAGGGAAGGGTTTCAATCCAAAACTTAGGTTGGTTCCAGCCCACTGGACCAATGCATATCTGAAATCCAGTGTTGTGAATCTGATGTAATCTGATTTAGGCCTGGAACAGACCTGGGCAGGACCCAGATCGGTTGAGTTATCTATGTTTTGGTAGATTGAGTTCTTGGCCCTGGGACAGAGAAATTTTTGTTAGCCATTCTTACAAAAGATAGATTTCTTACAGTTCTACCGTCTAATGATTTTCATATTTTTGTAGTTAACGCTTTCAGGCCTGGATTTGTATAATAATGGATAAGTGGAGTCTAATCCTTGATTAATTTAATTAATCTATTATATTTAATTAATCAAGGACTAGACTTCACTTATTCAGGATTTGTATATTTCTATTAGAAAGTGTCCCATGCTGCCACTAGTATAAAGCATGTTGGGGAGCCTACAAGTGTCACATTCACTTTTATGGGAAATAAGAAGTTGACACAAATTAAATGTTGAAGTTGCCAAAATTAAAAGAACTTACTTATACATTTAAGAGGAGATTTATTAACATATTAAATATCAACAGACCTTGGTCCAAGTCCAATTCTCTATAGCTCGGGTCCAATTTTAGCAACCTAATGGGCTCAGACCTAGTATATTATTGCTCATACAGATATCAAATTCAATCCAAATTAATGGGATTTATTCTTCCCACTATAATTTTGTCACCAATGGGTTCCCAAAGTTTCCAAATTGCATATCCATTAACCCAAAGCAGTTGGCCGAATGATTAGGACCATGATTCTTCTCTCTTTCGGAGCTAAAGGTCTTAGTATCGACCCCTGGTTCCCCCTTCTTTAGGTATCAAAGGTTGAGTCCACTAGTGCTACCACCTTGGGGCCATAGGATTATGTACACTGCTTCTCTCAAAGCACGGAGGGATTAGTCTAGCCCAAAGGGTTGAGAACCCTCCAATAACAAAAAAAAAAAAAAGAAAAAAAAATTGCATGTCCATTGATATGCCCTACCAATGGGCCCCACCAAATTAGTTATGCCCGCATAGGCAGCTCCTATCCTATCCATAATTGGCATTATAAGTTTAGCCAATGCAAATTGTCAAATGGGTGGGCCCCTATGTAACCCCATCCAAAATAACAAAAAATATATGCTTTATTCTTATTTAGTCAAAATCAATCAAAGTTGGGCACACTCATCAATCTTAGGTGTGTTCATGGGCCGGACTGAGGCATATCCAGGCCTGGATTGACTTTAGAAAGAAAAGCCCAAGCCCGTCTCAAACCCAACACAAGTCATAAAAGTCTAGCCCAACCTCGCTCAGGCTGAACCGGGCTTTCTACCAATCGTATGGAAAATATACACTTATAATAAGCACTCATTAGACAGGCCGGGCTGTGCCGAGCTTGGGGCTCTCTCTCATTTTATCCAAGCCCGGCCCAAAGTGGGCTGGGACTAGATTGGGCTGAACCCGACCCATGAGCACCCCTAATCGATGAGTCTTTCATGAGATAAGGGCACACCTTATATTTCTTCTTGCAATAAAGAGAAAAAAAAAAAAAATCCCATTCAAAAGTTCCCTCCTTCCTCATGGACAATCATGAGAAAATGGGGGCTTGTAAGAGGCCAGCAGGTATACCTTTTTACCTGGATGTCAGATTTCCAATGAGCAGAGGCCCGATTTTATAAATCAAGAGCTCCCAGCCCACAACCCCTGTTCCTTTACTATATGGGTCCATAGACCTCCAAAACAAAGATATTATGAGAAATTTTCTTGTGATACATAGACTATTAATATTATATAGTTGTTTGCCATTAATCATCACTTTGAGTCTTGTATGATACAATGCCCCCACCTTAAATTGCTTGTTATGATGAAGATTTTTTTTTTTTTTTTTTCGTAATGCAGGTTTTCAGTCCTTTAGGTCAGAATAATCCCTACGGGCTCAGGAGAGAAAGCCGTGTAAAATTTCCCTGTGGCCCCAGTGTGGTAGTGCAGTTTCAAACCCACAACCTCTAGGTGCAATCCGTAGTGTTAGGCCAACTAAGCTACCCTTCGGGGTTAAGTTATGATAAAGATCAGGCCCCGCAAACCCTGTCACCTTTTAGTGTCCAAAACTGGTGTTCGTAGAGATAATTAAAGGCCCTTTACTATGAGGTTGGAAAACTGGCGGCTTGGACTTAACTTGTCCAATACATAATTTTTGACTCGGATAGAGTTAATGTGGAGACTCAGGAGAGTCATGTTTTTTTAAATAATCTTTTAAGTAAATAAAAATAAATCCATTACTTATAAAATATAAATGTACATTTATTTAAATGCATTCATGATAATCAATCCAAATCAATAAATTTATACATGCAAGAAAAGCACTACAACATGAAAGATAAAAGAAAAAATATGGCATATTACATAATTTGTTAGTCAAAATATTGAATGTAAAAGATCAAATATAAGTTTCAAATTACATTATAGTCATCATTTTTAAATGGTTGAATCCAAACCTCGTGCATAAGTACTTATAAATAAAATTTAATTGTTTAAAGTTAGATATGCCTACTAAATAATTCCATCCAAATGCAAAGAACTCATTAAAATGAGTTGACTCGGCCGAGTCTCCCCTATTTCTTATATGGTCTTTATTCAAAATGAAATGATTCTTGAGAATGGAGAGTCTATTGAGAGAGTTTTCTAACCAGGCTTTATTACATTAATGGGGATAATATCTATGCTATATAAGAAAGAAGTTTGGTTAAAAGAGGATACCATACATGTTTCCTAAATAAAAAAAAATGTATAAGGATAAGATTTTTCCAACCTTACTAAACCAGTGAAGAGTTTAAATATTAAGGAAAGTCCAAAAATCAATGGTAATAGTTTAGGGCAACTAGTAAAGGTAATCTAAAAGATATGATCTTTAAAAGGTAAGATTACATTAGTGTAGATATATACCATATATTATGTCTATCTTGTAACGATAAATATAGAAGATAAGAGAAAGTCAAAATTGAAATTGAAATTAAGACGGAAATGAAAGGTCCAGATCGAAATAGAAGCAATCGAAATTAAGGTCTTTAACATATAATAATTTTGTGGGCTAGTAAACAATATCATTTATATGTTGGTCCCAGATGAGATCGATATCAACTCTACTAGGAACATCATTGTGCATTTCAATAATGGTAGACCATACGAACTCACTACTAATGCTTGATCTTCTGTATGATCAACTAAGGGCCACCGGCTCCCTTTTTTAAACAATCACAAGGAGTCATGCTTGAGTCTACTCCACTTAAAATCCCACATCACTTGCTAGCGGCAAGGAGAATACGGCACACGAGTTAAATGCCTATCCAAAACTCTCTAACAAGGATTTGATCCCAATTCAAACCTCCCAGGGTAAGGATTAAGACTTTAAGGAGGGGGGTTAACTTTGGTGTTTTACTAACTGCTCATCCGATGTGGGTTCACGTGCATTATCCATCAATATTCTCAACCTAAAGATCAGCTCCAAATCTCACTGCCATTAATAGATCAATCCCAAGATTTGGGTAATGATCAAGTCAATGCATCTTCTCACATAGGAATAGTCGAACCTTTGGAGCCCTTGTAAGCATAACAATCATAGGACAATAGGGTTTCAAAGGCCCCCTATCATCTACTTAATTGGGAAAGAATAACTTGATTGCTTTTGAGGTACTATTTTGAGGCCATCAACCTAGCCCAAGACATCTCTCTCTAAAGATTTTTGCAGGACCCACTAAAATAGATTACTAGTTTTAATTTAACCAATCAACACAGTAGATGTAACCAATCAAACAAGACAGAACTAGCAAATAAATCTACTAAGCAATCACTACAAAAAGGTAGATACAATTCTTAGCGTGGAAACTCTATCCAGGAAGAAAAATTATGAACCAAAATCAAGAGTTCACAACAGTTTACAAGATATACTCATAGGCTCAGTTTACAAGATATACTCATAGGCTCTTTTACCTGAGTCTGTACCTCGACCTAAGGACCGTAGTTGTTCTTGCACAAAATCCACTAACACGACTTTCACCATGCACTGTTCTCCTTCCTTGATCTCCTCGCACCTTGCTAGTGAAGATGAACTATGTTCTACAAGAAAATAAAAAACATCAAAATATTCTAAAGCAGTCATTCAGAACAATCTCTCAATGGCTTTAGAGAAACAAGGGAATCTCTCTTAGGGTATTCTAATCTCAGATCAATAAAGTGAGTTAACTTCTTTTATTGTGTCTTAGGGTTGAGAGAAACACCTAATAAATAGCCCCAAATCTGTGCATAAGTATTCTAATTAAACTTCAATCAGAACATCACTCACCATCAAACTCCTTAATAGAGTCCGGATCAGACTGGTCTTTCCCGTCCAAGCTCACTATAGCGAGCATGAGTCTCACTATCGCGAGACACCATTATGCCACTTTCACGTTTTTTTGACTTTGTTAGCCTGACAAATCTGTCATGTCTTGATTTTTGGCCTTACAATCTCCCCCTTTTGGCAATTCTTGGACAAAATTCCCTAGAAAAATACAATTTGATCTACCCAAAAGTGAAACCCAAAATACATTGAATTCTAAAACAAAAAAATTCAGCTCTGTGAATATTGTATTGCCTTTGCTTAAATTTCCAGATCTTGAATTGCCTTTGCTTGTAAAACTCCCCTTAACTTCTTGTTTCTCCCCCTGTTTTTGTCCATAATTGACAAACAAATATCATTATACAGCTTCTGTTAATCTAGATGCAGTAGCACCCCCTCAATATTGACTCCCCGTCAATATAATTTTCGTATCAGCACTAGGGTGGGAGCTTGATCTTATAGATCAAGGGTGATGAAACTTAGGCGCGCACACACTTGTAAATTTAAATATTTCAGCATAGTGTGTACCAATACAGAAGATAAGTCTTCTTTCTTGACCCAGACAGCTTTGGTATTCTTCTTTTTCAGCTCAGCCTTCTGCATTTTCCATTATTTTTGATTCGGTAAACTTCGCAGTTTCTTGCAATAGGGTCGAATGTGTCCCTTAATTCCACAATGATGACAAGTGGGGACTCGTTCAGCACGTAGCACATTATGCTTTTTTACGGCTGTATTTGTAACATTAACAGTAGGATTAGTAACAATTGGATTTTGAACAAAATAGTTAGTACCTTTGGCTTTTGATGTAGATACCCCATCAGCTTAGCCATGCCATGCATGTTTGTCTTTGCCTTTTGACTGCACAGGGTGTCATCAAGTTTTTTAGACCCTGTATTCATCTTGTTTAAGAAGCTTTATCTAACTCAGATAGAACCATCTTGAGTCTTCCATTCAGAATCAGAATTCTCTGCTTTCAAAGTCTTCATATCAGAATCAAGAAAGTCACACTTTTGTGATTTTGTAGACAATTTGTCAGCCAATTTGTTATTTCATCCTTCAATTTTTGTACTTTAGCAAGGGAATCTGCATGTTCAGCTTCCAAGGAGGCACTCTGCTCTTCAGACACTTGCCAATTAATAACAACTTTTTTATTCACCTTAACCATCTTTATGGTCTTCTTGAAAAGTTTTTTATATTCAGTTTTCCAATCTAGTTCTTCTTCTGACTCGGTAACTTGATCAGTCTCAGCTTTGGAAGAAACATGAGAAGAAACAGAATCAGAATCTGCCATAAAAGCAATAAACTTCCCCTTGCCAGTTTTTGATTTGTCAGACTCAGGATTTTCATCATTTTCATTAGAATTTTCATCTTCTTAAGCAGTATTCAAAACTTTCTTTTTAGACGTTTTGTTTCCACAGTCATTAGCAATGTGTTCATAGCCATGACACTTATAGCATTGAATCCCTTTAAAAGATTTTTTCTTTTCTTAATTTTTAGAGATCCCCACATTGGTTTTTCGCCCCTTCATAAAAAGCTTGAATTGCTTCATGAACTGTACAGCAACTTGGGGATCATTTTCCTTGGAATCTGAATCTGAATCACTTACAGCTTTCTTGTATGATTCATTGGATGCTTTCTTGTATGATTCCTTGAATGCTTTCAAAGCAATACCTTGAGATTGAATCTTCACAGTAGACCTAAGGTTTGCTTCAAAAGTTTGTAGGTTGCCAACTAACTCATCAACTTTGAGTGTATTCAGATTTTTATTTTCTTCTATGGCCACAACCTTTCCATCAAACCTTTCTTGGGGAGACCTCAAAATCTTTTTAATAATTCTGTTTTTAGGAATTGGTTCCCCCAAGGTAAAGGTATCATTGACAATTGCATTTAGCTTACCATTAAATTCATTGAAAGGCTCATCTTCTTCCATCTTTATGGTTTTAAAGGCTGTATATAATTTCTGAAGTTTCGACAGTTTGATAGTATCAGTCCCTTCATGCACAGTCTGTAGAATATCTCAAGCTTCTTTCGCAGTAGTGCATGTAGAAATTCT
This sequence comes from Umbellularia californica, assembly GCA_028538565.1. Classification (NCBI taxonomy): domain Eukaryota; kingdom Viridiplantae; phylum Streptophyta; class Magnoliopsida; order Laurales; family Lauraceae; genus Umbellularia; species Umbellularia californica. The sequence continues at coordinate 46,935,704 of JAPQWN010000009.1, forward strand.
ACGAAACTCAAACATATTAACTCTATTATAACTAGCATTCAAAGCTTTAGAGTTACAAGTGGCAGTAACTCTTATTCCTTAGTCCACTTATCTTCAGGTTCGGGACTACTTACCCCATCAGCAGTAATAGTTGGCAAGGAATTGCCATTCACAGCAGATTTTCAAACTTTCAGATCTATGACTTTTAAAAAAGCAACCATCTTGGCTTTTTCAATAAGCATAATCGTTACAATCAAACAGAGGAGACTTATTGCTTTAAGTGCCTTCGCGGTAGATATCCATTATAGCATTATTTGGGTCAATACAATAAAATAGTGTAACTAACTCTGATACCAATTAAAGATATTTTAGGACCCACTAGAATGGATTGCTAGTTCTAATTTAACCAATCAATACAGTGGATGTAACCAATCAAATAAGATAGAACTAGCAAATAAATCTACTAAGCAATCACTACAACAGGCAGACACAGTATTTAGCGTGGAAACCCTATCCAGGAGAAAACCACGAACCAAAAATCAAGATTTCACGAACAGTTTACAAGATGTACTCACAGACTCCTTTACCTCAGTCTATACCTCGACCTAAGGATTGTAGTTGTTCTTGCACAAAATCTACTAACACGACTTCCACTGTTTTCCTTATTTGATCTCCTCGCACCTTGCCAATTAAGATGGACTATCTTTTATAAGAAAGTAGAAGCAACAAAACCTTCTAGAGCAACTAGCCCTTCAGAACAATCTCTGAATGACTCTAATAAAATAAAGAAATCTGTCATAGGGTATTCTAATCTCATATCAATAAAAAGAATTAACATATTATATTGTATCTTAATGTTAAAAAAATATCTAATAAATAGTCCTAAATCCGTACATGAGTATTCTAATTAAAATCCAATCAAAATATCACTCACCATCAAATTCCTTGGTAGATTGAGGCTCGGACTGGTCTTTCCCGTCCAAGCTCGCTATAGAGACCCCATTACGTGACTTGGACGTTTTTTTTTTTTTTTTTTTTTGACTTTGCTGCCTTTACAAATCTGTCAATGTCTTGAATTTTGGCCTTACACACACACTCTCGCTCTCGCTCTGGCTCTCGCTCTCTCTCCCTCTTTCTCAACCTAATCTAATCACTTGGATTGACATGATGAGGCTCGAAACTCCTCCAAAGCCCAACACGTTGCCCTCCCCACCCGCGGTGCTTGGATAATGTTGAAGTTCCGGAGTCAAGCATGCAAGAGTATTGAACGCTTCCAGGATATTAGTCTTCATTTTCTTATCTTTGTTGTTTGTCTTTTACTTTAATACAGTAGTGGTTTTGACCTAGAGCACCAGAGGTTAAAAAAGAAGGAAAAACAATAGCAACTGGCAGTGGCAGGATACATGTACTGACAAAACTGGACTTTCAACATCTACAACGATGATTTGGATACATCTCTGAGGCAATTCAATGGTGGGCGAGCCTTTGAATCTGGACACAGCCCTGGCCCACCTAATGTATTGCATCCTAGAGAATAAAAAAGGAAAAAAGTCAGTTTCACTTGACATCACCAGATTCTCTCCAGATATTTCTACATATTTTGTGAAAAAAGGCAACCAAGTGCCCGTAAATAATTTCACTCTTCCCATTGTTTTGATTGGCTTCTAGGGATGTCCTTAGACCTAGGAATTTGTTAGAAGTTAGCTTTCTTAAGATATGGCAAGCTCTGTGTACAAAAGGGGGCAATTGGACAGAGGTCCTGAACATTTGATTTTATGGCCTTAGATCCACACTTTCTTTTTACAGTGTTGTAAGTCCTTCTTCTAAAATTGAAGATTTAAAATGTCTAAATTGCCATTTCTTTAAAAGCCTTTATCTATTTAAAGATAAATTATACCCAATGATTAATGGGATGTGCCATTAATAATAGCCAGCTACTAGTTAATTGGCAACAATTAATGAAAATACCATTAATGATATTTTGAAATAAATTAAAAAAACACAAATAAAATTCAAAATACGCAAATAAATTTTTAAATAATGCAACTAAATTTCAAAAAACGCACATAAATCTCAAAAGAACGCAAATAAATTTAAAAAGACAAATACAAATTTCAAAAGATTCAAATAAATTTAAAAAATGTAAATAAATTTCAAAAGACATAAATAAAATTCATATAACTTTTTTTTTATGGTACATAACTTTTTTTTTTTACTGGTTATGATTTTGAACATAAATAAATTCATATAAACTCACATCAAAGTTAAAAGAAAGTGCATATCAAATTAATATAAATGCACAACAAGTTTAGATAAATTACTTTCAAATTCAGATAAATTAAAGTCACACTCAGATTAATTGACAGCAAATAGAGATTAATTAACACAAAAGACAGATAAATTCATATAAATACAGAGATAACTTTAATTTAAAGTCAGTTAACTTCATGCCAAAATTAAATAACATATACAAAAACTTAGATAAAATAACAGCAAGCTCAGAAAAATAGCAAATTTATATGAGTTTTCTGAAACTTCTCTTAACCTCTGGATAAACTCAGACAAATTTGTCTGAGTTTTGATCAACTTTTCTGAGTTGCTAACAAATTTATCTGAGTCTAGATACAAATTTATCCAAGCAGATAAAATAACAGCAAACTAAGAAAAATAGTAAATTTATTTGAGTTTCCTGAAAACTTATATTAACCTTTGGCAAAACTTAGACAATTTTATCTGAGTTTTGAACAACTTTTCTGAGTTGCTAACAAATTTATCTGAGTCTAGACCAACACAAATTTATCTGAGCAGATAAATTAACAGCAAGTTCAGAAAAATAGTAAATTTATTTGAGTTGTCTGAAGGCTTATCTTAACTTCTGGCAAAACTCAGATAAATTTATCTAAGTTTTGGCAAAACTTAAATAAAACTCAGATAAATTTGTCAGAACTTATATAAATTTATCTGAGTTTTTGTCCAATTTATCAGAGTTTCTGAAAAATTTTTCTGAGTTCATGACAAATTTATCTGAATTTCTTAGAAACTCTGATAAATTTTCTAAACTCAGATAATTTTTTCAAAAGAAGAAGCATGCTGCTATGTGTGAGGCTTCTACTAATGGGTTAGATTCATGCGACCTGAACCAAGACCGGAACCGATCCTTTCTACAGTTCCAACCAATCACCTTCTTCCTCTTCAACGTTCTGCAACATAACTCCAATTTCAAAAGACAAAAACATATTTCAAAAGCACCCAGGCTAGATCCAAGTGCACCCTTCTCCGACGAAAATGGCACAGCGACGACAGGGGAGGTGGTGCAGTGGTGAACCCTCTCTCTTTTTCGTCTATTAGTTGCAAATCCGGTAGCCCTTCTCCTGGTTTCATCAAGAACGGCACTATGCAATCTTTGTGTCCCCACCAGAGATCAATCTGATCTCCTTATCTATCCAGAACCAGAGCAGAGTCTGGATCAACTCTATGTTCTTCGATTTGTTCACTACAACAGATTCCAACCAAAACGGCTTGCAAGTCTACTATCCCTCTGCGTTCTCTACAACAATTCCAAAACAGAGATAAGTGATCTTTTTCTATCAACAATCGTGACCCACCGTGAAATGAGGGGGAGAATGAAAGATTTAAAATTTTGAAATTCAAATTTTTATGCCTAAAAAGCTAAAAGGGCAAATTTGTCATGAAAATGTCTAATGTGGCATACATAGGGACCTCTCGCCAAACTATGTACAATTGTCTGGACCATAGGCCTTAGAGGAAAAGTCGTTGGACTGGATGCCTTACAAGACCAATATGAGGGATTGTTGGCTAATTTACCCTTAAAAAATTAGGGCAACTTCATTCATTTGTGGAGACATTTTAAGAAACTTTCCTTCATTCATCTCATCATTTTCTTCGGTCCTTATTCATAGGCACAATCTACGAACTCAAATCCCCTAGAAATCCAGATTTCAAAGGAAGTGGATATCTCAATCAACTCCAAACGAGGCATCATCTCTATCATCTATCCCTTCAATTTTAAGAGACACAACACCTTTATTTACGTTTTTTTTTTGACTATTTGTTGAAGCATGTATTTTAATTAGGGTAAAATTTCAATGATTTGAAGTGCATTTGAGTTAGATTTCTTTTAAAAATTTTAAAGTGGGATTGCGTGATTTTTACATGTGATAACATTCAGTTTCTATTTTCCTTTAGTATGAAGTTATATATTTTTTTGAAAGATTAATTTAAAAAAAAAAGAAGATAGTATGAAGTTATATTTACTAGAGAGTGAATATGATACTCTTAAGAAATAAAAAAACTTGTTTAATTTGTATTCCATTTATTCTATTTCCAACAATAGTACTTTTGAGAATTTATTTAAGCGGTGGATAATTGAATCCATTGCCAGATGGCCTAAAGAATGTTTTATTAAAACTTCACATAAGGATTTACTGAGTAATAAGCAAGCCCAAAACTCGAACTCATCCCCATACTTGCCCGTTCATTACAAAACCCGCTCCTAATAAAGAAGTATCATTATTTAATTTTCTTATAAATTCTATATATCTCGTAAATTTTCTTATAAATAAAATATTCTAATTTAAATTTCCTATAACTTCTTTTTTTGTATATATTTTATATTATAAATTATTGCCTGTGCTAAGAGCGGGCATGTTTTGCTATTATATATTGTAGAGGCATCCGTATCTTTACAATTATCATGTTATTGGGCTTTAAAATTATTTTTTTTATTGTTATCTTCCTTTAATTTAATATTGAATAAAAGATTATAATAGTTTATGTAAGTTAAGTGCACGTTTCTTTTTTTTTTTTTTTTAATAAACTTTTAAATATATTATCTTAATGAAGATCATAAAAGACAAAAAAATTTATTTAAAATTTCTTTCTTTCTTTCTAAAAATTTTAAACTTGTATATAATTTTGTTTTTGTGCCCATGTTGGCACAAGCCTACTTTTCTTAGGTGTACTCAGATTTTCTTAAAGTCATAGGTGTGCTCATGGGCCAGGCTTGGATATGTAATTAGGTTCCGTTTTAATAATTGGATCAGGCTTGGATTAAGTGATAGAAAGTCCAAAGCCCGGCTCGGCCTGCGTAAGGAATGCATGCAATTTAATTTAATTAGTCCAAACAATTGATCAAATGCCCACAAAAGTGATAAAAAAACCGGATTTCGCTTGGCCCGATTGATTAAATGGGCGGGCTCGGGCCTAACTTTTATGATCATATTGGACTTGGGCCCGGCCTGGGCCATTGTTTCTAACGCCAAGCTGGGCCTGGATACACCTTAGCCAGGCCCGGCCCGACCTTTGAACACCCTATAAGTAAGCAAATCCAATCTAATGCGATATTAAGATTTTAATATATATCTATTGTAAATCTATGGATATAGATATATGGTTAAATAATTAATTTTAAATTAATTATTTAAATTATTAATTATTTTTAATATTATAAATTATTTTGCCTTCGTTAATCGCGGACGTGTTTTGCTATTTCTTCACCTATAGTCCATGCAAATGCCCAATAAAGATATTTGTGTGCAACCTCTTAGATGTAATTTGTGGTGATGGAGAGAGAGAGAGACTAAAAAAAAGACAATGGATTCTACAGGTTCCATGTAAGAGATTATCTTAGTCCATGCAAATGCCCAATAAAGATATTTGTGTGCAACCTCTTAGATGTAATTTGTGGTGATGGAGAGAGAGAGAGAGAGACTAAAAAAAAGACAATGGATTCTACAGGTTCCATGTAAGAGATTATCTCTTTCCTTCCAAACCAATTGTAGCGCAGAGCTTGTTAAGGCTTATTGGCCTTATCAAATACTTGGCTTGGAAATCATCCTTTTATTAGAGCAACGAGTCTAGTAGATGTTGTTTAATATTCAATCCAAGGCTATGAAATGTATGATCTTATTTTCTATTTTGATGTTCATACCATGTCTATCATTACTTTAAAATGGTTAATTTTGAAAGTCCTATTGTATTTGGTAAAAGTCAATGAGCTTTAAAAATCTTCAAATAAGTACCAATTTAAAAGTAGCTTTGAACATCTTGTTGTCGAACCTGTCTATCAACATAACCCCGAGGGGTAGCTCAGTTGGCCTAGGACAATGGTTTGCACCCAGAGGTTGTGGGTTCGAAACTGCACTACCACATTGGGGCTATAGGGGAATTTTATCCGGCTTTTTCTTCTGGACCCATAGGGATTATTTTGGCCCAAAGGGTTAAGAACCCTACGTTATCAAAAAAAAAAAAAAAAAAAAAAAAAAAAAAAAAAAAAAAACTGTCGATCAACAGGCAAATAATGCTCCTTTCAACATCATTTCTTTCTCACTTGGGGCCACTCCAGACGAATTTGAAAGGAAAATTATTAAAAAACTTTTCAATACCTAGTGAGGTCATGACAATGAATTGCATGTGCCGTGCTACCAAATTCTACACAACAAGAAGAGGTTAGTTAATTTTGTCCAATGAGTGCGTGCAGTCCAGCTTTATGAGGCTCACTTTATCCCACAACAACAACGACGTCTGTCTTCTGCCTCTAATCATCGAACGTAATTGATTTGCAAGTTATAGATGGATCAATCTATAAGTCTTTATTTTTTTATAATTGCACCGTAAACAAAAATCAAGACAGGGCCCTTTTTGTTTAATTTAAACAAAACCCTTTCAAGCATAAAAAAAAAAAAAAACAAAGAAAAAGATTTTTAAAAAATTCCACAACATGTAGTATCTTGATACCATTCATTCACCGGTTCTACAATATTTGAAAATATCACAATATTTGTTTGAATCAGTATTTCTCAACGTTATACGATATTAATTTGTAAATGTACACAAGAAAATAATTGTAATATCAGAGAAAAATGGAAAAAAAAAACTGTAAAAATGATAGCTAGCAGTGCTTAATTATATTTATTTTCACTTGTTTATTCATTGTTTTTAATTATCTAAAAGTAAATTTGTTTTTTTACAATGAAATATGCGGACATTTCCCTATGCGATAGCTATTCAGGAAACATTTGTCACAATGCCTGAGTCATTAGAGAAGGAGACAATTAAGGATGGTAACTGCTGCCCGTCTCTATTTCACTGTTGTTTTTTTCTTTGACAAAGTCTGATATGTAAGCCACTAACGCATATAACAGGGAAAGCCTGTGTGGACCAGTTAGGGTGCCACATGGCCCACATGGGAAGAGGATTTTTTTGAGGAGATGGGATTTTTTTTCGAGAAAATGGGATGTGACATCTCAACCAATGTGGCAATCCCTGATTGGTCCAAACAGATATCCGTTTCCTATAATAAGGTGCCTAGCTTGTTCAAGTGAAACTAAGAGAGTGAGAGTTGTGCACTGTTCCTGTGCCTATGCCTATCCCTATCCCTCCCATGTATTGTTGGAGTCCTCTTTCCTTGCTAGCACTGGTTGGAATCTTCACCTTTTTCTATCTCCTCCATCATGGCCTAAGAGGAAAGGAGAAAGGGAAGATATCTTCAGGGGTAGTATCCAAGAAAAAGTTGCCTCCAGGCCCAAAAGGTTTTCCTATACTGGGATGCCTTCCTATGTTGGGCCGCTTCCCTCATGTCACCTTTCAGAAATGGGCCAAGCAATACGGCCCCATCATGCACATGAAACTGGGCGTCTTCCCAACCGTGGTCGTTTCATCCCCTCAGGCAGCCCAACAGTTCCTCAAGGACCATGACCTAGTTTTTGCGAGCCGACCCATTACTGAGTTGGGCCGGCTCGTCTTAAACAACTACAAGGGCATGAGCTTCACCCCTTATGGCACATACTGGCGTAACATAAGGAAAATGTGTACCCTTGAGTTCTTTAGCAGTATCAAGATCGAGTCGTTCCGGCCCTTGAGGAAAGAGGAGTTGGGCTTGCTTGTTGGGTCACTGAAGGAAGCGTCCGAGGCCCGAGAGGTCGTGGATCTTACTACAAAGGTGGCTGCCCTTACCAGGGACATGACAAATAGGATGGTGATGGGGAAGAAGTACATGGACGAGAGTTTGAGGGAGGGAAGGTTCAACTTCAAGGAAGTGAGTGAAGAGCTCTTGTGTTTGGCTGCGGCTTTCAACATATCTGAATTCATTCCTTGGACTAGAGACTTGGACCTTCAGGGCTTGAGCCGACGCCTAAGGGCGGTCAGCCATGCCTTCAATGTATTGTTCGATAGGATTATCGATGACCATATAGAGGACAAGGATGAGAAGCGTCAAAAGGACCTTGTGGATTATATGTTGTCAATGATGGACTCGAATGACTACGAATTCCAGTTCGATCGCAGCAACATGAAAGCTATTATGTTGGTAAGTACATTTGCTACAAAATTTCTTTTTGGGCTGACCTATTGAGCTTGTTGTGCAATATGCGGGCTTTCAGATCCAGCCTTGTTTTATAGATCTATTGCGGCTTCAAAATCACAATCATAGTCTCACCATAAATTGGCTGGCCAAGTTTCACTTCTATTAGAGTTTGGCTACCTATATAAAATATTTGTTTTGCCAAAGTGATGCATGATTCTAAGCTTATTTTTTTATACATGCGTTAACTATGATTTTGAGCAGTTTAGATTTATGAAGGTGGACATACCTTGTAGCGTAGACAAAATATGGATAAGCCACACACTCAACCCAATTATTTGAGTTCTACAGTGCAAAAAAAGAAAAAAAAAAGAGTTATTAGATTGGCCAGGATTTTGGAACCTGGCTTATAAACAAAAGGCATGTTTAAGGGAGACTCATCTTTTACTGAAGGGTTACTTGCCCAAGGTGATTCATGGATGTTGGGTTTATGTTTTTTGTATTTCGGGTTTACCGGATTGGTCCATTGGGTTAGCCAACGACCAGGCTTAGGGTCAAGGGTATTTTGGTCTTTGTATCGAGGCTTTCTTGGGAAATAAGATCGCTAAAGATATTGAAAATTAGCTCTAATTATATCGTAGATATAAGCACATTGCCAAACCACATAAATCTTATTGCGTTTTGCTTGTTTATTTGGTATATTGTGATTACTTAAATTCCTAGGCGATGCATCTTTTGTATATCTACTTGTAGGAAATTATTGTGGCTGCGACGGATACAACATTTACAACGACGGAGTGGACCCTCTCAGAGCTTATCAAGAATCCAAGCACTATGAAGGAGGCCCAACAGGAGCTAGAGACCATAGTCGGCAAAGAGCGAATGGTGGACGAGTCGGACCTAGTGAAATTGGACTATTTGGACATGGTCATAAAGGAAAGCATGAGGCTTCACACTCCGGTTCCATTGCTCCTCCCTCATGAGTCCATGGAGGATTGCACTATCCATGGCTTCCACATCCCCAAAGGATCTCGCATCTTGATAAACGCATGGGCCATAGGGAGGGACCCAGATGCGTGGCCCAAACCAGACCAATTTATCCCTGAGAGGTTCATTGGCACCAATATAGATGTTAGGGGCCGAGACTTCCAACTTGTACCATTTGGGTCCGGAAGGAGAGGGTGCCCAGGGATGCAGCTGGGTCTAACAGTGGTTAAGTTTGTATTGGCACAACTGATACATTGCTTTGATTGGGAGCTTCCAAATGGCATGTTGCCAGCTGACTTGGACATGACTGATAAAGCCAGCTTTGTCTTGGGTAGAGCCCACCATCTCTTGGCCGTTCCAACCTATCGCCTTAGGGATGTTAGTCCATAGAGAAATGAATTGGTATTAAAATGTCTTCAGATCAGATGATGATGAGGTGCATGCACCTGATCAAACTTGTTATGTAGAATGATGTATAATCCAACCATGTATTGTTTTCTATTGTGTTCTTGTTTGCCAATAGCACTTTTTAGACTGCATTTGTTGACAAGAGCCTGTTTTTTGGTAGCAGAATGGTGACTTAAAATTGACAAGAGAAATGATGATGTCCCAGTATTTCTCAATTCAATGCCAGGAATTTAGCAACAGACAGTATGATATCAAGGATATAATGGAGAACACTTTTGGGTTTTGGAAAAATCATATTAATTTCATTCATGCAGCAAAGAAAGAATTTGATGTAATGAAAAAAAAAAGTGATTTCTCCCAATTGATATTTCCAATTAAATATTTTACTCGCTAATCCACCGATAGCATAGTGGTTAGGCACCTCCCACTCCGTACAAACGAACATCAATTGATGCCGAGAGCAAAAATAATAAAGAAATATTTAACTTAATCATACATATAATCTCACTCAACACTACTTTAGAAAGTTCGGCAGCATATATATTTTACTTAATCAGATTTAACAGCCTGTTGGGAAGTTATCAAACCAAACCTTGCCCCCAGTAGATTCCCTTCCCTTTCGAGCCATATGATCAGCAAAAGAGTTATATGACCTAGGGATGAAGTCAAAAGAAATATAAGAAAAATAGGAAGTAAAACATGAGATATCGAAATCTAATGATGATATAGCCCAATCTCCACAAAATTATGCTTTGTGATTTTGAGTCTCTCCACATTGTCCTTATCATCCTAAAAAACCTAAATACTTGTGAAACCTTCCTTTAGCTTCCTCTTAATTGAATGAAAGATATCGTGCATTTCAGCCTCTTCGATGAACTGAGATGTGGGATAATTTCTAAAAAACCAATAATTCAAACAAGTAATTCAAGAGGCACCTGAGTGTGTCTTTTCAAAACATTTTAAATGTTATGTATTTCATAATTCTTTTGTGCCCTTTGGATGAGATATGTCCAGAGATTATAGAGTTTTCTCTTTTACCAATATTTTATGACTTTTTAGGGCAATTTCATATTTCTGATTCTAATGTGCTAATTTGAAATCAAAGTTGGGAATTATATCCTAGAGACAAAATTTCATATCAAAACCACTTGTGTGTAGGAAATTATGTTCAAATTGTGAACCAAGTCCTACCCCTATAAGTCCAAATATTAAATTAACTCAAAATATGCTATATCACGGGTAGCCTAATATTTTTAATGAATTGTATAAGATCGGATATACCATATGTTGTGGGCCTACTTAGTAGGTTCACTAGCAAACGAAATCATATTCATTGGACAGAAATGAGTAGAACTCTTCGGTGTTTAAAATATACTATTGGTTATGGATTACTTGTTATAGGTTCATCATCTCCTACCCTTATTTCCCAAGGAGAGTTCGTGGGATGGGGTCACCTCATAGGACATTAGCCTATGTCCTACCTTAGATGACCAAGCAAGGGTTTCTCATATTGTTAATTTGTCTCATAGAGCCATCTTTGCAATATAGAAAGTTAATAAACTGGTAGGATTCTTATTTAGTTTTACACATGAGGGTTTCCTAAACCCAATAAAGAAATACTTTATGATGAAAAGGGGATTGTTACAATAGTTCTATATGTAGGGATTATGATTGTAGCTCTTCACCAGTAGGACTTTTTTATTTTTTAAGACTTGCCACTTTTATTATTAGTAGACTTTTTTTCTTTATCATACACATGAAGGTTCAAACTTAATTTGGTCTTCATGGTCTTCCTAATTATGAAGAAACCGGTGCATTCTAAAAGGAGGACCAGTAGTCTTAGGGATGAAAGTTGCAAGAGGTTTCTAGAGACTATGGAACATGCGTTTAAGCACCGAACTTGGACCCTATATATACTGGCCAAGGAAGACGTGTGTACAGTGGGATGTCTAAAAGTCAAGCTATTCCATTCTAAGAAGCCAAGCTCAGTTCAGCTTGATTAGTTTTGACTTCAAGCTTAGCTCATTCTAAGAAGCCAAGCTCAAGGTATAGTCGGCTCAGCTCAGCTCAGCTTATGTATATGCCCCCACATAACTGCATGATTATCTAAATCATCTTCATGAAAGGGAAGCGTAATATATAATAATACACCAAATTGGACAATCTTAGCTGGCTTCATTTTCTCAGTTGAACATAGACCACTAGCAAAATCTGTAATAAGCAGTCATTTTATTATCAGAATCCTAGAAGAAGCATTATTTCAGCCTTTTATCTTTGGGAGTCTACTTTTCTACTTATTAGAGCAATTTCACACTCTCACACATGGTACTTGTGACAAGTATACCTAGAATATGATCTCTCATATGGTTGCTCAAAGTATTTTGATGAGAACAGGATCCATCAGATTGAAGGTCTAATCATCCATCTAATGAACCTAGTGGCCCCCATCATGGATTGCCTGTTTCAGCTGGATCCATTCTAAAGGTGCAATTCTTTGCATGATTGTCCATGCACACCTGCTATGATTGATTTGTGTACATACAGTCGTACTACCTCTGAACTGATGTATTTTGTGGAGATGGAGAGTTTACTAAAACACAATGGATTCTATAGCTTCCCTCAATAAGTTCTCTTTCTTTCTAAAATAGGATGCACTGCATGTGAGCCTCATTGGCTGCTTTATCAAATACTTGGCTCGATAATCATCCTTATGGTGAAAAATAGGACTAATGGATATTGTTGAATGTTCAATTTAAGGCCATGAAATATTCGGTAAGAAAGTTTTTATTTCACTTTCCTAATCATGTTTATTATAAATTTTGGATGACAATCCTTGATACTCTATTATATCTACTTAAATTAGTGGGATTCAAAAGCAACTACGAACTTGTTGCAGAAGATGCATAGGATTTCTATCGACAGACAAATATCTTTTCAATCAAGTGTCGTACTCACTTGGGCCAGTCCAAACCAAAATGACAACTACTGAGCATAATAATAATAAACTATGAATAAAGTATATTTTTAAAGACATGGTGAGGTCATGACAATTGTAAGGCCCCTGGCCTTAACTAGGAGGTTAGCATTATGAATTAAGATTAGTGTTGGTTAATCTAGTTTTGTAGCATAATTAGGTGCATTGAGTAGCTTTCATCATACACGGCATTCATGTTGTGAATTTAAATTCAATCTTTTAATACTGCAAGTGTACAGTTGTCTTTTTTAGACAGTGGCAAGTACATGTTGAATCCCACAGAGAGCACTACTGAAATATTTTTTTATTAAAATCTGAATTTTTTTATAATAAAAATAAAAATAAATCAAGATTTGAATGAGAGATAAAGCTATTATGCAAGATGAATGGATAACAATAATGATAAAGGTAGATCAGAGCAACAAAGAGTCCATTAATTAATTTCAATTCTCAATCCATAGACTTGAATTTAGTCTTTTGTCCTGCAAATAGCTCAGATAAGAAACAACTCAATGTTTCTGATCCGGAAGATATTTTTCTTTTAAAATTCAACTCTTAAGCAGGAGAACCTAAGATCTCCATCACCTTATAAAAATATAAATTACTATGAGCGTCAGTTAACAAATTAAGCATAAAATATCAAAGGCATAAAAACCTAAGTATATTTTTATCTAAAGAAGATTAACTGATCAAAAAGAAATTTATTAAAATTATAAAGCGGAGGCTTACTTGTGGCATGAAGGCAGATCTATTATTCTATTAAACATGCATTATAGGGATAAAAGAATTAAATTAAAGACATAGAATGAGAATAAAATCACTTATCTTTACTTTGTGCTCCGATCCAAGAAATATACTCCTCCATCGCAAAATATATGATTTTCATTGAGAATTTCATTTTTACAACTTCTCCTTCACAAAGATTCTTCTTCAAAATAAATCCTTGGACATTGCCCAAGGCTACCAAAATAAAATAATGGAGAAAAGAGGTAAGGAAGAGAAGGTGTGGCTAGGAGAGAAAAAATCAATAAAGAAAGATGGGTGAAGTTGTTTGGACGTGTGAGAATGTGTTCCTATGGGTCTCCATCATGTCTCCTTTTATGCTTTTTGCAAACCCATTTTAGTAAAGAAGTACCACCCTTTTAGGTCTCTTTTTTCCTTATTTGTAGGGATTCTTTCTTGTTCTCCAAGCTAACTTTTCTTTTGGAAAGACTTTTGGCTTCGAGATGATTCTCTTTTTTAATTTAGGTGTCCTTGGTGCACACACCTTCCTTTCAAAAATATCTTATCTCCAAAGATTGCATGCTGATGTGGATGAGAAAATAAAAAATTGTGCACATAAGAGAGTCTATAATTATGGAACATCTATGCATGGTGGGGACCCCTTTGGTTAGATTTCCAAAGTTCTTGGGCACTTCCTTTTTTTTTTTTTTTTTTTTCCTTCTCTAATTTCTCCTCAAGTGGATCCCAAAAATTTAAGATTTCCTACAAGAATAAAAAGAATAATTCAGCCATAATATGTATAAAATTCATAAATGTCATGCATGGGACCCTAATGAGATCAAGCACATGAATGCACCACTGGATAATTTTCCAAGAACAAATTAATGATGCAAGAATAAAAAAGCTAATTGGTGTGACATTAAGATGATGTACACCAATGATTTCATAAAATTCATGCAAGATTGATGATTTTGAATGATTTTGACTAAAATTTCAACTTTAATGCTCAAATGTATGGAATTATGAAATTGAGTGCAAATTACCCTAATTAAGTCCAAAAAGTAGCATAAAATGATGATGAAGACTACAATTTTGTGGACTTATCACACCCCCAAACGCCCCACCCCATACCCATGCATGATATCAACCCATCAAAAGACCTCATGCAAGGTAAGGGTGTAAGCTCTACATATAACCCCATTCAATTTCCTCTCTATAGTCGATGTGGGACTTCGGGGCGTCACATTCCACCCCCTTTAGGGCTGCATGTCCCTGTGCAGTAGCCTGCCAGCCCTCCTACCCCGCCCACATGGAAACCCGCCCACTTACACGAGGCCACGACAGGGGACCCGCACTCGAACTAGTCGAGAGTCGGTTCTGATACTATTATGTCATTTGTAACGCCCCACCCCATACTCATGCATGATATTGTCCTCTTTGCCCCATGGGCCTCACGGTTTTGCTACTGATGAGTCTCAACCCATCAAAAGGCCTCATGCAAGGGAAGGGTGTAAGCTTTACATATAACCCCATTCACTTTCATCTCTATAGTCGATGTGGGACTCTGAGGCGTCACATAGTCCTCGAGCAAAATAAGTGAAAAAGGAGAAGTTTACTATCCTAACAAAGGTAGAAAAACAAAAAGAACAATTCTACTTTCGTTGGCTTTTTCGACTGCATTTAGCGTCTGCAGCAAGCCCTTAAACACTAAGTTCCCCCTAGTGGACGAGCTGTGCCTCGTGAGGGTTTGTATTGAATTTACCCACAAAATTCTTTTTTTATCAAAAGAATGATTAAAACCAATCAAAATCCAGGGAAACTTCTTCCAAGAGAAAATCTATTGACACTGACTATTCTCGGTTTTTGGAATTTTCAAGGACAAATCTTAAATTCGGTTCACTAATCCCAACTTTTGGCCAGAAATTCTCGAAATCATGCTAATTGATCATGCACGGTGAAAAGCATGTATACGAAATAAGCATCAAATGATCCACTAATAATTTCCGTGAAAATTATTTTTTTTTAAATTCAGGGCCGCCTAAATGTAATAAAGAAAAACAGTCTTACTCTTAAGGCGATAATGACGGCTTTCACACTACTGTTTGTTCAAAGGGTGCATTTTTTTCTTTTTTCTTTTTTTAAACACACATATGTGACTGTGCAATGCTTAGGTTCCTTAAGTTTTCTAATTAACCCATGTAACGAGCATTAGGCCAACGACTCCCAAACCAGATGGCTTTAGGGCACTAGGTATTTAAATACCCCTACGGGCTTACTGGCTTGGGTTAAAAAGGCTACAAACCCAAACTAATCACAAAACTTTTATTCTTTTCAAGACTTTTAACTAAACACTTTTTTTTCTTCTTTTTTTTTCTTTTTTTCTTTTTTTTTTTCCTTTTTTGCGATCCCCAACAATAGGCAGCTCTTTTCATGTATCCACCCGTCGAACCAGGAAGCTTTATACACTAAGGGTCGGTTTTCCATTTTTTTAATCATTAAAGAAAAACAGAAATCATAGCTTCACATTCTAAACCTCGAAAATGTATAAAATCTGTGTAAAAGTGAGGGATCAAAATTCAGCACTTTTCCAAAAATCCTTTCCATAAATAAAATAGTGAACCGTTGTTTTTTGTTGCCCGAAATAAATATCTTTAGCCAATAAAAAAATTCTCTTGAAAGTTTCCCTCTATCCAAACAATAGCAAAAAAAAAAAATATATTTTTCTTTTTTTCTTTTTTGTCAAATCTCCTAAAAACCAAATCAAAGCGAAAAAGAGAATGTATAATGAAAATGGAACAAATGATACATGTCAAGTTCTAACTCACACCCGCAAACCTAAATTCAACATTGTCCTCAATGTTATGAATGCATGTGTAATGTGAAAATGAACAATAAGGAAAATTAGAACATCTTACCATGTGGGGTGATTGCAAAAGAATGTAATCAACCAGCTCAATTACCTTCCAAAATTGGATTGCCTCCCAAACAGCGCTAAGTTTAATGTCATCAGCCTGACATGACCAAAAATGATTAATCCTGGTAAATTGGGTCTTCTAGAAGGTTATCCTCAACGTTTTTATCCTTCAGTTCTAGAAACGGTTTCATCCGTTGACCATTCACCTCGAAAACATCTCCATTCTTGGGATTTTCAATTTCCACAGCACCATGAAAGTAAACAGTACTGACAACGAATGGACCAATCCACTGGGTTCGTAACTTCCTGGAAACAAGTATAATCGGGAATTATACAAAAGGACTTTCATACCCGATTCAAGGGATCTTCTTAAAATTGACTTATCATGGTTCAACTTCATTCTTTCCTTGTAGATCTTGGCATTCTCATATGCATCATTTCGAAGTTCTTCCAACTCATTGAGTTTCAATTTGCACAGAGTACCCGCAGTTGGTAAGTCAAAATTAAACTTCTTAATGGCCCAATAAGCTCTATGCTCCAATTCAATTTGCAAGTGGCATGCCTTCCCATAGACCAACCTATATGGGGACATCCCAATGGTGTCTTGTAAGCTGTTCAATAGGCCCATAGTGTGTCGATCAATCGCAAAGACTAGTCTTTCCGAGTGGGATTGACCGTTTTTTCCTGAATTTGTTTAATTTCCCTATTTGAAATTTCCGCTTGGCCACTTGTTTGTGGGTGATAAGGTGTAGCAACCTTATGGGTGACATAATATATTTTTAACAAATGCTCAAAGGGACGGTTGCAAAAGTGAGTGCCTCCGTCATTAATGATCTCTCTAGGAGTACCAAAGCGAGAAAAGATATGATCTCTCACGAACTTAATCACCACATAATGGTCATTCTTCTTTGTCGGTATGGCTTCTACCCACTTGGAAACATAGTCTACTGCCAGCAAAATGTAAAGATTTCCAAAGGAATTTGGAAATGGCCCCATGAAGTCAATTCCCCACACATCAAAAATTTCCACCACAAGTATGTGATTCAAGGGCATCATGTTCCTTTGAGTGAGCTTGCTAAGCTTTTGACACCTTTCATAGTACAAACAGAAAGTGTGGCAATCTTTAAAGATAGTGGACCAGTAAAATTCATATTGTAAAACTTTTGCAACGGTCTTTTTCGAACTAAAGTGGCCCCCAAAAGCATGATCATGGCAGAAGGAAATGACCGAAAAATGGTCATGATCAGGAATGCATCTCCTGATGATCTGGTCCTGGCAGTATTTAAAAAGATACGGGTCATTCCAGAAAAAGTACTTGACCTCAGCTATAAATTTTGATCAATCCTGTTTTGACCAATGGGTGGGCATCTCCACTGTAATAAGGTAATTGATTGTATCTACAAACCAGGGGATTTGGGAAATACTACGCAATTGTTCATCAAGAAACTTTCATTCAGTGGGACCTCATTTGATGACTCTAAAGGTATCCTCGACAGATGATCTGCTACAACATTCTCACATCATTTTTTAACTCTTATTTCCAAATCAAACTCTTGTAGCAAAAGGATCCACCTGATTAATCGGGCTTTTGCATCCTTTTTTGATAGAAGGTATCTCAGAGTTGCATGATTCGTGTAGATAATGACTTTGGAGCCTATCAAGTAGGATCGAAATTTTTCCAAGGCAAAAATCACAGCTAACAATTCTTTTTCAATGGTTGTGTACTTTAGCTGTGCATCATTAAGGGTCTTACTAGCATAGTAAATCACATGAGGTATCTTCCTAACCCGTTGACCCAAAACAGCTCCAATAGCAGTATCGGATGCATCACACATTAGCTAAAATGGAATAGTCTAGTGAGGTGGTTGAATTATAGGGGCTGAAGTTAGTTCCCTTTTCAAGCTCTCAAAAGCCGTTAGACACTTCTCATAAAATTCAAACGGAGCCTCTTTTGTTAGTAATTGGCACAAAGGTTTAGCAATTTTACAAAAATCCTTGATGAATCTACAATAAAAACCAGCATGGCCCATGAATAATCGAATCTACTTAACTAATTTTGGTGGTGGCAATTTGGAGATCAAATCAGTTTTTGTTTTGTCCACCTCAATTCCATTATCAGAAATTATGTGTCCCAGAACTATTTCCCTTTTTACAATAAAATGACATTTCTCCCAATTTAATACTAGATTCTTTTCTTTGAATCTTTCAAGTACCAGGGACAAATGATGTAAGCACTCATCAAAAGAATTTTCAAAGACCGAAAAATCATCCATGAAAACTTTAATGAATTTTTCCACCATATTAGAAAATAGGGAAATTCTATATGCACCCATTTTTCTACTGAACACACCCACATTCTTCAATGAACAGTGATTTTTCATAGAAGAATGTGGGTGTGCACAGCATAATGTGTGGGTGCATATAGAATTTCCCTTGAAAATATGCTCAACATGCACTTTTGAAAGGTGGTCGGTGCATTGCATAGCCCAAAGGGCATGCTTCTGTAAGCGAAAGTGCCAAACGGACAGGTGAAGGTGGTTTTCTCTTGGTCCTCGGGTGCAATTGGGATTTGATTGTAACCGGAATAATCATAAAAAAAAACAATAATATGCATGACCGGCAGGCCTTTCGAGCATCTGATCCATGAATGGGAGGGGAAAATGATCTTTCTAAGTGACTGAGTTCAACTTCCTATAATCAATGCATGCCCTCCATCCAGTCTGTATCCGAGTGGGTACCAATTCATTGCCTTCATTTTAAATTACCGTTATTCCAAATTTCTTTGGTACCACTTGAACTGGGCTCACCCATGCACTATCAGATATGGGGTAAAGTACCCCTGCATCGAGTAATTTTAAGACTTCCGACCTAACCACTTCCTTCATTATAGGATTCAGTCGCCTTGTGGTTCACGAGAAGGTTTTGCATTTTCTTCCAAATGGATTCTATGTTGGACCAGGGATGGGCTAATTCCTTTGATGTTTGCAATGGACCGTCCTATAGCTTCCTTGTACTCTTCCAAAATTTTAAAGAGTTTTTCCTCTTGGACATTCCAAAGAATCCTTCTCCTTTGCTGTCATCGGTAAATTTACAAGGAAACGTCCTTCCCTTGAATGAGTTGAGGAGAAGGCAAAGTTCTGGCCCCTTTCTAACTTGTCTAGTCTCCCTCACCATCAAAGGTAACTTCATCTTCCGATTCAACTCCACTGAAGACAAAGCCCACATCCTTAGCCTCTCCCCTCTGTCCATTGATAGGAGGAAAATCTCCTTCCTCCCTTGGTCCCTTGGGCAGGATGAATCGGTTTGGACCTCTTTTGCTCTTGTGCGGGTCAAGCTTTCAAGGCTCCCTTATCACTGCCAGAGCCAACACATCATCTTCTCTCTAGCCAACTCCATTGGCCAACCCATCAAGCTAGACGACATTACTTCATCTCAATGGATTCTTACCTTCGCCAAGGTTTTGGTCAATATAGATATTTTCAAACCAAAACCTCAAACCAACCTAGTGGACCTAAAAGGAGAAAGAGAACTGGAAATTGCAGTATCCTATGAACACTGCCCTTGCCCTCTCTATTTCCAACCTGGCCACTCCCATAAGTCATGCCCTTTGGCTACTCAGTCTGGCAAACCTCCTCTAGGCAATGCTAGCTCAAAACCCTCCCTCTCCCAATCTGTTCCTGTTTCTCAGACCACCGAAACCCCTCCTCTCTCCCCTACTCTGAATCAACCCTTGCTTCACCCTCAACCCCTTCTAGAAACCCCCATCACCCCTTAGGAGGAGCTCCACCCTATTCCTCCACTCTCTGCCAGCATCTCTCTGGCACGCCCACCATCACTGATCCACCTTCTTCTACTCCTTCTACCTCTGCTCCCAATCCACCTACTACTTTCCTTTCTTCTCAGCCTAAGCCCCACCATATCACCAAATCTCCTAAGGCTAAAACCGGCTCACCAGGTAAGTTCCACACTAAAGCTAAGAATCCTACTCAAACCTCACCCAAGCCTTTTCTGAACAAACCCTCCCTTAATGACCTGCCTATGATGTCTTCTCCGTAATCCTAGAGAAAACCACAACACCAATCACTTTGACATATTGGAAAACTGCTCCTTTCTAGATCCAACCATCAACCCAAACATATATGGTCACAATCTCCAGACTTTCTCTGAGGGTAGCTCCTTTTCGACTCCCCCAGGTTTTGAGCAACCCCTAGGCACCTCACACTCTCTGGCAACTCCTGTTATACCCCCTCCAGTTGAACTCCCTCAAACTAAGACTCAAAAGAATACACCTGCAAACCCCCCAGGCTCCACTCCAAAGGCAAGGGGAAGCTCAACTGCTCAACCTCTGGCACTAGTCCGATCACCAGGAGGTCTAGAAGCAAGCACACCTCCCCCACCCTTTACCTATGTTAAAGGTCCTTTACTGGAATTGTAGGGGTATTGCCACCCCTCCTACCATTAGAGCTCTGGCTAATCTGGTCCGTAATCACCACCCTGACCTAATGTTCATCTCTGAACCAATGTCCACCTTCTCCTCCACCCACACCCTTGGTTTGTCTAATTTTGGCTTTGATACTTTCCACTCTAACTACCCTTTTTTAACAACCCCTAACCTATGGTGTTTTTCCAAATCATCCCATCACCTCCTCACCTCTGTTTTCAATGCATCCTCTCAACATCTCACTATGCTCCTCTTAAATCCAACCTCTGGCCTCTCCTCCCTCATCACAAGAGTTTATGGCTCCACCAACCCAACCCATAGGAAAGACCTCTGGAAAGTCCTAATTGATACCTCCCCAACCACGCTGTCATGGTGCGTCTTAGGAGACTTTAATGCCATCCTTGCCCATCATGAGAAGCTCAGTCTTTGTCAGACCACCCCCTCCTCTCTCAAAGCTTTCCAAACAGTGGTGATGCAAGCTGGCCTCTCTGACATTCTCTTATCTGGCAGCAAATTCACTTGGTCCAACAACTGACAAGGCCTTTTCTATGTCGCAGCTGGACTAGATAGAGCTCTACTAAACTCACATTGGCTGGCTAGCTTCTCAGACCTTGCTATCCACCACCTCCCAAGACCATCCTCAAACCACAACCCCCTCTTGCTGAACCACTCCAATCTCCGCCCCGCGCACCCCCCCCCCCCCCCCCCCCCCCCCTTCCTTGAAGTTGTTGAATCCAGTTGGGGAGTTTCCATTGATGGGAACCCTCAGTTCATCCTGGCCCAAAAACTCAAGGCCCTTAAGCTAGCTCTAAAAATCTGGAGCAAGGTCACCAATGGCCAAGTTCATCTAAACATTCTAGCTGCGGAAGCATCTGTCTTAAGATGCCAACAGAACTTTGACTCCTCTCCTTCAGATTCCTTTAGGAATGACCTCATGGCAGCGAAGCTTGGTCTCCATGATGCCCTCATAGCCTAGGAGATTCATTGGAAGCAGAGGTCCAAGAACTCTTGGCTAAATGAGGGAGACATGAACACTAAGTTCTTCCACCAATCTGTTAAAGCTAGAAGCTCCTTCAACAGAATTAGGCACATCCCTTTCAATGGCAACCAGACTGATGACTCTCTCATCATCCAAGATCAAGTTGTGAAATTCTTCTCCAACCTTTACAAACCCCATGATGGTCAGCTTCACCACATTCTCTTTCAGACCGATAGCCCCAAGGTCACAGATTCGGAAAACTCCACTCTTGTCTCAATCCCTACTGATTTTGAGATAAAAGATGTTGTCTTTGCCCTCAAGAAGAATAGCTCTCCTAGTTCAGATGGCTTCAATGGCACCTTCTACACTTCAGCTTGGGGTATCATAGGCCAAACAGTTATCAAAGAAGTAGTGCAGCACTTTTTCCAAACCAGGAAACTCCTTAAAGCATCCAATGCCTTCTTCCTTGCTCTCATCCCAAAACCTAACTCCCCTGCCACTTTTGCAGACTTTAGGCCTATCAGTTTGTTAAACTTTTCCTACAAAATCATCTCCAAAACCCTATCTTCCAGGCTCACCACTATCCTTCCTAAATTGATCTCCTTTTACCAGGCAGCTTTTTTTTCAGGCCGATCCATCCACCATCACTCAGCATTGACTTTTGAGCTCTTTCAAAAGCTCAAATCCGAGCTTAGTAAAGGTTCTCTTTGCCTCAAACTAGACATCTCCAAAGCCTTTGACAAGCTTAATTGGTCTTTCCACTTCTCTGCTCTCAAGTTTTTCAATTTCTCTGAAGCCTGGATATCCCTTATGAGGGAGTGTCTCTACACTACGAGGTGCTCTGTCTTGATCAATCGATCTCCTCATGGTTTTTTCAGCTCCTCCTGTGGCCTAAGACAAGGAGATCCCTTATCCCCTTGTTTATTATTGCTGAAGAAATTCTTAGCCTTCATCTCCACAACCTCCACTCCTAAGGTACCAATCTCCCCTTCTCCACTGTCCCCTACACCCCCTGTGTCCTTCTATATGCTGATGACATTATCATCCTAATGAAGGGAGCTACTTCTGGTATTCTAGCTCTGCAAGACCTACTTGAATTATATCAATCATCATTTGGCCAACACATTAACCTCCTCAAGAGTTAGCTCTTCATTGGAAAATGTGGAATTAGAAGAAAGGCTAGGATTTGCTCCATCCTTAATCTGATGGAGAGCCAGGTCCGGCTTAAGTACTTGGGTTTCCCTATTGTCTTTGGCTCTCCGAAAGGAATTCACTTCCTCCCTTTGCTGGACACCATTAATGCTAGGCTATCTGCTTGAAAAGCCAAAACCCTCTCCTTTGCAAGTCGAGTTATTCTCATCAAGTATGTCCTTTCTTGTATTCCCATACACATAGCTTCCATCCTTCCCCTTCCAGTCTCCATTTGCAAAGACATTGAGCGTCTGATGAGACGCTTTCTCTGGTCAGGCAAAGCTCCCTCCTCTAAGACCAACTATGTAAATTGGTCTCAAGTTACCCTCCCAAAGATGGAAGAAGGCCTCGGCATGAGAAGGATCTCTGAAGTGAATGATGCTTCCCTCATCAAGCTGGGCTAGCAGGCTACCACTACGAACACCATCAGGTCTACATGGTTCAAGAATCGCTACTTCAAGGACAACAACATTTGGAACCCTGCAAACACTATCTATGGATCCTGTATCTGGAAGAGAATTAGCCGCCTCGCTCACTTCATCCACCAAGGTAGTGCTTGGGCTTTTGGAAATGGAAATGACATTAACATATGGCATGACACTTGGTGTGGAGACAAGCCCCTCTCTGCCGTCTTTTCCAATCTGCAGTTTCCTCTAGACCAATGACTTGCATCCTTCTTTTATTCAGGTTGGTGTTTGGAATGCAATCAGATTGAGGGGCAACATCCTTCAGAGGCCACACCTAATTTGGAACTGTATCTCCCTCCTCAGAGTTTGTTGCTTTGGATGGCGTCTGATGCTCAATAGAACCCCCACTGAACCTCGTCTGCAGCACCTTCGCTTCTCCTTAGCTTCAAGTTGCAGCCTCTGCTACAATGGCGAAGACTCTGTTAGCCACCTCTTCTTCTCCTGCACTATAGCTCAATTCCTCTGGAATTGGTTGCTCCAAACTTCATGCGCCCAGCAACCCTCCTCCTGCTTTGCCTCATCAATTTGGAAATCCTTTTCTAGAGGAAACACACAATTGGAAAGAAATTCATGGCGTCGATCTTTCTGTTCGTTTTATATGCTATTTGGAAGGCCAGGAACGCTGCGATTTTTGAAAATCATCACCTTTCCCTGAATCAGATCTTAGCTCATCTGCACGATGATCTTTGTTTCTCACTTAGGAAGATATCCTAACCTTTTGGCAGTCAGCAGTTCAGCTCCCTTTTTCAATTTTTTGAGAATACCTGTGGATTCTTCCATCCATGATCACTAGCTGTTGCTCTGGCCCTGTTTTTTTGTGGCCTCTTCTATTCTTTTCTCCTTCTCTGGAGGCTTCTGTGCATTTGTATTCTTTCTTCTCTTTCTTAATTGATAAGTCCACAAAACTAGGTCATTAACTCAACATTTCATTAGCATTTGTGGACTTAATTAGGTTTAACTGCATAGAATTGCATTTAATTTCATGATTACATGCATTTGAGGATATTTTTGGAGAAATTGTCAAAATTGGTCAAAATTCATTGAATTGCATGGCTTTTTGAAATTAAGTTTTTCTCATCTCATTTATCACCCCAAAATTAGGTTTTTGGTTTCATCAATGCATATCTTGTTATTTTTGGCACCATGTGCTGTTTTTGGAAAGTTGGTCATTTTGGTGCATCACTAGGAATGTAGGGTCCCATACATGGTTCATAATTATTTTCTTATATATGATTAATGTTAAAATTGCCTCTTTCAATTTGTAGGAGAAATCAACATGGGACCTACATTGATGAAATTTGAGAAGAGAGAAGTCAAATAAGCAAGCAAAGAGAGAGTCCAAGCATGGTTGGAAGTCCAACATGGGCCCCACACACCCCATTGCATGCCAACATAGAAGCTTCCATTTTTTGAATAATTATTCCCGGATTTTTCAAGGGCATCAACTTAAAATGGCCATAACTCTCAAACCGAGTGTCAGATGGCGCAATTTAGCCACCGTTGGAAAGCTCTTTCCGAGTAGATATCCGTAGAGCCCAAGATTGCCTAAATCAGAGCTATATTGAGGGAGATATGACCTCGGGAAGTTATCTGCCACAAAAACTTGATGTGATTAAAATCAATCATAAAATACCGCAAGTGCACGGGTGTCTAGATGAGACAGTGGCAAGAACGGGTCGAACCCATAGGGAGCTATTAAAGAAACTTTTAAATTAAGAAAACTAATTAACTAACAATTTAAGAAAAGTTTTGATTTCTTAGATAATAAAAAAAAACAACTAATTTAGAAATTCGAAATCTACCAATTAATGAAAATGATTAGAGTATAGGAATCCAATAAGCATCCACCAATTATTTATCAAGTAACCCTAACTTGTTCCAATTTTTACTTCAAATCAAAGACAAATCAATGTTTTTAATTTGGAAAATCTAACTTTAAAAATCCCTTTTTAATTATAAAAATTCAAAACTCAAGACTTCCTTCATCTCATAAAAGAATAAAAATAATTTAAGCACCACCCATCAAAAGTAAGCATAAACCATCAAAAGATCTAAATCCTAAGCATAGCCTATCAAACCTAAGCATGAGTAGTCAAAAACTAATTTTTATTTTAGAAATAAAAATAGAGATTTGCCTAGGGCACGAAGACAAGCCTATTAATCATTAAGCACATAATCATGGAACACAAATTAGAATTACTAAACAAATAAAAAGACAATTACTTACCTTCATCCATAACTCTAATCAAGAAAATTAGCCCGCCATTGCAAAGAATGCTTCTTGATTTATCACTAAAAATTGCATCTTTACAACTTCTCCTTCACAAATTTTCTCCTTCAAAATAAACTCTTGGACATGGCCCAAGGCTACCAAAAATAAAAATAAACTAATGAAAAAGAAGAAAGGAAGAAGAAAAGAATAGGAGAGAGGGAGAGCTTTGGTCGTATGGAATATGTTATGGGTCTCTATCATGCCTCCTTTTATGCTTTTTGCAAACCCCTTTTAGTAAAGAAGTGCCCTCCTTTTAGGTCTCCTTTTTCCTTATTGGGTAAGGATTCTTTCTTATTCTCCAAGTTAACTTCTTTCTTTGGAAAGACTTTTAAATTTGAGAGATCTCCTTGCCTTATTAGGTTTCTTGATGCATACACTTTCCTTGTACAATTCCAAGCATATATCTAAAAATTATATGATGATGTAAAGGGAATAAACTTCCCAAATATTGAGATTTCTTGCAATTCCCGCCTAAAACTGTAGCAGATAACTTCCCGAGGTCATATCTCCCTCAATATAGCTCTGATTTAGGCAATCTTGGGCTCTACGGATATCTACTCGAAAAGAGCTTTCCAACGGTGGCTAAATTGCGCCGATCCGACACTCGGTTTGAGAGTTATGGCCATTTTAAGTTGCTGCCCTTGAAAAATCCGGGAATAATTATTCAAAAAATGGAAGCTTCTATGTTGGCATGCAATGGGGTGTGTGGGGCCCATGTTGGACTTCCAACCATGCTTGGACTCTCTCTTTGCTTGCTTATTTGACTTCTCTCTTCTCAAATTTCATCAATGTAGGTCCCATGTTGATTTCTCCTACAAATTGAAAGAGGCAATTTTAACATTAATCATATATAAGAAAATAATTATGAACCATGTATGGGACCCTACATTCCTAGTGATGCACCAAAATGACCAACTTTCCAAAAACAGCACATGGTGCCAAAAATAACAAGATATGCATTGATGAAACCAAAAACCTAATTTTGGGGTGATAAATGAGATGAGAAAAACTTAATTTCAAAAAGCCATGCAATTCAATGAATTTTGACCAATTTTGACAATTTCTCCAAAAATATCCTCAAATGCATGTAATCATGAAATTAAATGCAATTCTATGCAGTTAAACCTAATTAAGTCCACAAATGCTAATGAAATGTTGAGTTAATGACCTAGTTTTGTGGACTTATCATTAATACAATTACCTTTTTAAACAAAAAAAAGATGAACATGTAGAGAACAAAGATGAGAAACGTGAGAAGGATTTTGTGGACTATATGCTTCCATTGATGGACTCAAACGACTACAAATTCCAGTTCTATCGGAGCAACATGAAAGCTACTCTGTTGGTAACGCGCATTTTTACATGAAAATTTCTTTTTGGGCTGACCCACTTGGCCTGTGGATCAGTATGCTTCCGATGCATTGAAATCCCCAGAATACCCTTCTGTCTTTTGAATGAAAAATTCAAACCTGGAAAACCCAAACCTAAAACCGCTTATCAACATATGTCTTTGCTACATCTATATCTCATATACAGGCCCACAAAAAAAAATAAAAAATAAAAAAAAAAAAA
This sequence comes from Umbellularia californica, assembly GCA_028538565.1. Classification (NCBI taxonomy): domain Eukaryota; kingdom Viridiplantae; phylum Streptophyta; class Magnoliopsida; order Laurales; family Lauraceae; genus Umbellularia; species Umbellularia californica. The sequence continues at coordinate 46,962,931 of JAPQWN010000009.1, forward strand.
AAAAAAAAAAACTGGCCCATTACATAGCACACAGCTTTCCGGACAAAAAGGCTGGCCCTTTACTCAGTGACTCTTCCATGGTCAGCTCAATGTGGAAGTGTACATAGATCAACTGCCTGGCTTTATGGATATACAACAACTCACCCCCATCATGTTTGTTGCTTTCCAAACGCCTTTATGGGCTTGAAACAGGTCCCTCATCTGAGCTAAATGTTAACATGCTTATGTTTCATGGGGTCCAAGACAGATACTTGTTTATTTGGTTTCCATTCCAAAGTACTAACCAATTAACTATGTGATGATATATTTGTTACCCCAATTGGACCTGTCATAATGCTTGGGCCCAATATTATCTGGTGGACATGTTGGGAGCAAAATTCAGTTGCTTGCTCATACATGATGAACTCACCTGGCTCCAATCCTTGCTTAATAATTGCGTGCTTATTTGCCCGCGCCTTCAAAAGCCAGAAATGAAAAACATAAACAAGAGATTAGGATGGTTCACCATTTCTGGAAGTAGACAATACATGGAAGCTGAGGCCGTCAATACATTGCAGTTAAGATAGCAGGACCCAGGCCTTCAATAATGCATCATTGGGCTCAATTCGGTCAGGGTTTGGACCCAAAATCAAAAGGACTTAAGGTTAGGGCTCAAATCGGAGACCAAGTCCAATGCAGATTCTCGAACATGGGGAACCTGCATGTAAGTGTTAGAGGGGGGCCGAATACACCTGAAAAATGCAAAGGCCCAATAATGAATATGTCCAAGAAAGAACTTGTTCCAATACTGGTTGAATTTAAAACCTGGGTCCTGTCCAGTTAAGGTTTCTAAACAATAAGGCATGGGTGCGGTCCATTGGGCTGATCAGATAATTCGACTACGGGAATCATCAGATTCTGGGTTACATGGATCTAAGTGGCATCCAGGTCCATCAACATTTCTCTTCTCTGGTACTTGCTGGCATAGCATATGCCAGTTTTCACATCAGAGTAGGTCTCTTAAACAATCAGAAGATTGGTCCCAGACCGTAGCTCAGCTTGAAAGAAAAAGAGAGGAAAATCAAACACACACAAGATGATTAGTTATGGGCCTCCTATTCTTATTAGGTAAGTCTATTTTGAAGGTCCATGTCTTGGTGGACCTTCAATCTATGGTTGCATAGTTTGACTGAAGTATGCTAAAAATCAGAAATAACAGATATGAGGTGAAGGCAGTATATATTCACCGACCCAAGGCTATATAATTTTAAGCATCATATTCTATCTTAAATTGGATGGCTCAAAACATTTGGATGGAGTTGATTTCTGCTACATGCCTTGCCCAAAACCTCTCCATACTTGGTGGATTTATGTATCCAATTTCATACTTTCATTTCCAATTTCATTTAATGTCAGTTGTAGGGAGCCCAAAGCCAAGCCAGATTGATAAAATAGTGTTGGGAAAATGTCAAGACAAGCCAATTTCGCTACACCCAACATGATATAATTTTATTCTCTTTTTCAATTATATATCAATATCGGGCCGGGCTCGGGCTTACAGCTTTCCAAGCGAGCCTGTCTTGGGTCCCGTATAGGCCGATTCGGGCCTGGTCCAGTCTTGGACATGCAGTTTAGAAGCCCAGCCCATGAACACCACTATTGCTTGTTGAGAGTTAATTTATTACTGATTGTTTGTCATTGAAGAGTTTATTAGCAGGCATTGTTTAAAAACATTGAATTGTTGAGAAAAGATAAAGAGTATGTGATTTGCAGTTGGAAATGAACACCTTGACTTGGATGGGTGAGGATTTCCCAGAGAAGGGTTTCAATCCAAAACTCAGGTTGGTTCCAGCCCACTGGACCAATGCATATCTGAAATCCAGTGTTGTGAATCTGATGTAATCTGATTTAGGCTTGGAACAGACCTGGGTAGGACCCAGATCGATTGAGTAATCTATGTTTTGGTAGATTGAGTTCTTGGCCCTGGGCCAGAGAAATTTTTGTTAGCCTTTCTAAAAAGAGACAGATTTCTTACAGTTCTACCTTCTAATGATTTTCATATTTTTGTAGTTTAGGCTTTCAGGCCTGGATTTTTATGATAATGGATAAGTGGAGTCTAATCCTCGATTAAATTAATTAATCTATTATATTTAATTAATCAAGGACTAGACTTCACTTATTCAGGATTTGTATATTTCTATTAGAAAGTGTCCCATGCTGCCACTAGTATAAAGCATGTTGGGGAGCCTACAAGTGTCACATTCACTTTTATGGGAAATAAGAAGTTGACACAAATTAAATGTGGAAGTTGCCAAAATTAAAAGAACTTCCTTATACATTTAGGAGGAGATTTATTAACATATTAATTATCAACAGACCTTGGTCCAAGTCCAATTCTCTATAGCTCGAGTCCAATTTTAGCAACCTAATGGGTTCAGACCTAGTATATTATTGCTCATACTGATATCAAATTCAATCCAAATTAATGGGATTTATTCTTCCCACTATAATTTTGTCACCAATGGGTTCCCAAAGTTTCTAAATTGCATGTCCATTAACCCAAAGCGGTTGGCCGAGTGGTTAGGACCACGATTCCTCCATCTTCCGGAGCTAGAGGTCTTGGTATCAACCCTGGTTCCCCCTTCTTTAGGTATTGAAAGTTGAGTATACTAGTACTACCACCTTGGGGCCACAGGGGTGTTTACCCGGCTTCTCTTTGGATCCGAAGAGATTAATCCAGCATAAAGGATTGGGAACCCTCCAATAACAAATAAATAAAATAAAATTGCATGTCCATTGATTTGGCCTACCAATGGGGCCCACCAAATTAGTTATGCCCGCATAGGCAGCTCCTATCCATAAATGGCATTATAAGTTTAGCCAATGCAAATTTTCAAATGGATGGGCCTCTATGTAACCCCATCCAAAATAACAAAAATATATACAGTGATAATCTTTATTCTTATTTAGTCAAAATCAGTCAAAGTTGAGCTCACTCATCAATCTTAGGAGTGTTCATGGGCCGGACTGAGGCATATCCAGGCTTGGACTGACTTTAGAAAGATAAGCCCAAGCCCGTCCCTAGCCCAACCTCGCTCAGGCCGAACCCGGTTTTCTACCAATCATATGGAAAATATACACTTATTATAACCACTCAATAGACAGAACGGGCTTCACCGAGCTTTGGGTGGCTCTCTATCATTTTATCCAAGCCCGACCCAAAGTGGGCTGGGCCTAAATTGGGCCGAACCCGACCCATGAGCACTCCTAATCAATGAGTCTTTCATGAGATAAGGGCACACCTTATATTTCTTCTTACAATAAAGAGCTGGCCCATGTATCTACATTTTACAATTTGTAGCCTCATGTCTGAATTTGGTGGGCTCCATAGACCTATATTTTAGTATTTACAGCCCTAATAGGAGCAAAATATCATAAGAAAGTTTTTTCTGTAATATATAGGCAATTGATATAGTTGTTTGTTTATCAAGATATAAGGGCTCACCTTTTATTAAAAGTAAGGGATTGCTAAGATCCCATTCAAAAGTTCCCTACCTCCTCCTGGACAATCATGAGAAAATGGGGGCTTGTAAGAGGCCAGCAGGTATGCCTTTTTAGCTGGATGTCAGATCTCCAATGAGCAGAGGCCCTATTTTAAAAACTTAAGAGCTCCCACCCCACAACCCCTGTTCCTTTGCCTCCAAAACAAAGAGACTATGAGGAATTTTCTTGTGATATATAGACTATTAATATTATATAGTTGTTTGCCATTAATCATCACTTTGATTATTGTATGATACAATGCCCCATCTTAAATTACTTGTCATGATGGAAGTTTTTTTTTTTTTTTTTTTTTTTTTATAACGCAGTTTTCAGTCCTTTGGGTCAGAATAATTCCTACGGGTCTATGAGAGAAAGTCGGGTAAAATTCGCATGTGGCCCCAATATAATAGTGCAGTTTCGAACCCACAACCTCTGCGTGCAATCCGTAGTCCTAGGCAAACTAAACTACCCCTCGGGGTTAAGTTATGATAAAGATCAGGCCCCACAAACCCTATCACCTTTTAGTGTCTAAAATTGGTGTTCGTAGAGATAATTAAACGCCCTTTATTATAAGGTTGGAAAACTGACGGCTTGGACTTAACTTGTCCAATACAGAATTTTTGACTAGGATAGAGTTAATGCGGAGACTCAGGAGAGTCATGTTTTTTTAAATAATTTTTTAAGTATATAAAAATAAATCCATTATTTATAAAATATAAATGTACATTTATTTAAATGCATTCATGATAATCAATCCAAATAAGTAAATTTATACATGCAAGAAAAGCACTACAACATGAAAGATAAAAGAAAAAAATCTGGCATATTACATAATTTGTTAGTCAAAATATTGAATGTAAAAGATCAAAATATTGAATGGCATATTACATTCCAGTCATCAGTTTTAAATGGTTGACTGCAAACCTCATACATAAGTACTTATAAATAAGCTTTAATTGTTTAAAGTAAGATATGTTTATTAAATAATTCCATTCGAATGCAAAGAACTCATTAAAATGAGTTGATTCGGTTGAGTCTCCCCTATTTCTTATAGGGTCTTTATTCAAAATGAGATGAATCTTGAGAATGAAGAGTGTATTGAGAGAGTTTTCCAACCAGGCTTTATTACATCAATGGAGATAATATTTATGCTATATAAGAAAGAAGTTTGCTTAAAATAGGATACCATACATGTTTCCTATATAAAAATGGGGGGGCTTTGTCACGATCCGGGCCCGAGATCCGATATCCCCGAGCCGTGAGCCGATACTTACTCCCGTAAATCCCGAATTAACTGAGTTAAAACGAAATCCACAAGGGATAACAATCTCAATAAACATGTCAAATGCACAACTTGCGGAAACATTTATATTTGACAATATCAATTTACGATTTACATGTATACAAAATAATGTTCCTTACACATGTATCATTTCCATAGTTTACTTGTCAATCAATGCATATTCAAAACATTGTACAATGTCAATTAATTACATACCAAAATGATTATACAAAAGAATAACCTCTCAAAAGACTTTTCCTTAACATTCTCTCAAAATGTTCCAATCTCTGTTTCGCTCTCGGATACCCATATCAAACGGTATCCCGGCCATTCCACTCATTCAGTCCTCCTGGAGGAACCTGAGCGGTCTCATCCGCTCCCGCCTGGGGCGCTGCTGCACCGGCAAGGGTAAACGGGCATGTAATGCAATCAATAACACTAATGAACATGACGATTCAACAATGTATAAACAGATCTTGCAATAGCATGTTAATCCATGAGTTAAACTCATTCAATATATCAGTAACAGTTCCAATTCTCTATAAGTCTAGAAAGTTCCTACAATAACAATAAGCAGACATAAAAGTAAATCCTGTGGACATGTACAGGGTGGTCACTACTATAGCATTCATTTCATTTCATTTACCATCTTCCTTCAAAGGAAGGATTCATCATTACCATCTTCCCTCAAATGAAGGATTCTTCTTCCAAATGGAAGGCATCGATCAATACCCATAGATACGATCGAAATTTAGTGGGACTTACTAGTGTCCAGGCTAGGGACAACTAGCATCACCACGGAGCTTCAGAATGCCCCAAAATCCATCTACTGCAATAGGATTAGTCAATTTTTTACTTATTAATTCATTGAACTCATTTAGAGTTCTAATACAATAGCTAGGTAGTGCCAGACTCAAGGGTCAATGTTTTCAGTGAGCAATCCACTTCTGGATTTGATTCAATTCCATGATTCCCTTTATAACAAGGGAAGAGAAGAGTAATGATACCGATCTCATTAGATTGGGACACAGTGTTACGATGAGGGACTTGCTAGTCAATCATGTTTCTATTTAATTCAATCTGAATCCTAAACAACCATATAGGTGTAACCAACAATTACCAATGCACGTGTTATTCTTGATGAGCATCACATTTATATATTTGATATGCGCATTATAGTCCCCGTAGTTAACACCCATGGAAGTTTAGACCACAATTAATTAATTATGAAATTCTTCCTTCATTACCCTTAATTCTTAACAGTTTCACTTTACTCCATGATTGATCTTTGAACTAATCAGGGAGCATTTATACTCACAAGGAGTACTCTAAACTTTTGCAAAAATCCAAAATTCATTAGACTCAAATTTTCACTCACAATTAATGTGTTGGCCAATATCAAGTCAGCTTGGCGGTTAGCTGAATCTTGGTTGGCGGCTAGCCGAATCTGGCTAGAGGCTAGCCGACCTTTAACTGGCGGCTAGCCGAAATTTGGCTGACGGCTAGCTGAATTTCAGCGGTTAGCTCATAGTCAGCTTTCCAGAAGCTGGCTTTTTGGCAAGGAATTCTGACTCAACTTCGGTCGGGTCACAGTTACCTCGCGGCTCAAATTTTGGCTAACCGAGATCTGGCGGTTAGCTTTCCAGAAGCTCACCCATTTTATGGATTCCGGTGGTTAGCTTCACAGTTAGCCTCGCGGCTAGCCAAAACTCACCACGAATCCCATTTTGAGCTTCAGAACTTCTGAAGCAATCTCTAAAAACTGAGTTCCTGGACTCCAGTCTCTTCAACAATCTATAAAGGTCCAAGAAAATGCATACTCTTGGGAATAATCATTGGAACTTCAAGTTCCCTCCTCACACATCATCTATTTACTAACAGTACCTCTAATACCCATTAACCTTTACATTCAATCTATAGAAATTTTACAATTTCTACAATGGTTAACATTAATCACAAAAGATGTTTATACTTGCCTCTTTAAGTCAATGCACTCAAAGTCCTCTTTTACTTAGTTGGCTTGAGCTCAAATCCCCAAATCTCAACCCTAAACAATGAAACATGCAAATACACAACCTTTAAGCTATTTGTGCTAGAAACCTCTCCTAATCACTCATTACAACTTGAAAACTCATTAAAAGTTCCAAACACTTACTTGTAGTTCAATGGGAGAGGCCTTGAGATCCTTTCAAGCTCTACACTTCCAAAAATGGAGGAAAACAACGGGGAGAAGAAGATGAAGACAGATGGAGTAGTCCACTCCACTCCAATCACTTGGCAAAGCTTCCAATCTTCACACGCAACGGAGAGAAAATGGAAGGAGAAGAAGAGAAAAGGGCTAGCTAGGGCTCAGTTGTGGTGGAATGAACGAATGAAATCGTTTCATTCTAGTATAAAGCTTTATCACACTCAAACCCCCTCTCATTAACCATTATTACATTTTGAGTCAAATGGAAACACGCCTATTATGAAAGTTAACGTACTATTCGAGATACACACGTTGGTATCAAGAATTTTCGTATTCGACGAAATTCGTGAAAACCCGTATTTACGACAAAGTCCTTGGCTTACCTTGTTTGAGTCTAAACTCAATTTAAACTAATCAATCCCACTCAAGTCCATTCCATTATGCTTAACGCATCATCTGTGACTAATTTGTCTCTCTTTTGTTATTAATCTTCATTAACTCAATTATTCATGCTTAATTAGCATTAATCTTAATTAATTAGCCTTAATCACGATTAGTTTGGTCAGGGTGTAACAGGCTTTGGTCGGAGGTCCCTCAAAGTGTGACTTTAATACAAACAGTCAACAAAAAAAAGTTATGCAGCCAAAAGTCCCTCACACACATTCTTATATCTGAAATGTCCAATTTGCCCTTTTTTTAAATCATATCCCATGATTGGTGGGATATCCCATTAAAAATGGCCAACTACCATTTAATTACCCATGAATAATGGAATCCCATTGATGAGATTTTCAAATAAATTCTAAAAACACACAAGTAAATTTCAAAATAACGCAAATAATTTTAAAAAAATACAATAAATTCAAAAAAAGCAATAAATTTTAAAAGAACGCAGATAAATTTAAAAAGATGCAAATAAGTTTCAAAAGATCGAAATAAATTTCAGAAAAAGTAAATAAATTTCAAAAGACTCAAATAAATCTCAAAAGATTCAAAGAAAATTCAAAAAATGAAAGTAAATTTCAAAAGACGTAAATGAATTTTAAAAGAAGCAGATAAAATTCAAAAACAAAAACACATTACTAAAACTAAGATAAATTATTTTCCAAATTTCTTAAAATTTTTCCAAAAACTCAAGTATTTTTGCCAAAACTCTGTTAAATTTATTTCAAAAAACGCAAATAAATTTGAAAAGACACAAATAAATTTCAAAAGGCGCAAATAAAATTAAAAAACGCAAATAGATTTCAGAAATAGTAAATAAAATTAAAAAATTAAAATAAATTTAAAAAAATGAAAATACATTTGCCAAAACTAAAATAAACTAATTTTCCAAATTTCAGAACTCAGATAAATTTGTTCCATAAATCAGATAATTTGTTCCAAAAATCATATAAATTTATTCTAGATCACATCAGATAAATTAGCCAAAAACTCAGATAGATTTGTCCAAAACTTAGAGAAATTTGTTTCAGAACTCAGATAAATTTGCGCAAAACTCAAATAAATTTGACCAAAAATGAAAAAACTCAGATAATTTTGACAGAAACTCATAAAATTTGTTAAAAAGCTCAGATAAACTTGACAAAAACTTAGATAAATTTCACAGAAACTCTGATAACTTTCATAAAAACTCAGATAAATTAAGATTGCTTTCTACTTCACGGGTCAGGCAAAATTGACCCAAACGCGGAATTGAACCCAACGAACCTTGGTTGTCTTCCTCTCCTCTCCACTTTCTGGTTCTGGATACAAAACTAGAACGTACGTCTCTCCTCCTTCTCCTATCACGGCGCAACAACTGCGGCAGCGGACAACGGATTCTCTGGAGATGATCGTCATGGCGGTCCGCTCCTTCTCCAGCAGTGGGAAGCGCGGCAAACCCAAGAACCGTCTCTATTCTTCTTCCTCTCAGGCGATGGCAAATCAACAAGCAGCGTCTTCGTTTGTTCTCTGGCAACGCCCAGATCACCACGAGATCCTCTGGTTTCCCTTCTCCCAGTCGCCTTGCTAGACTCAAGCCCAGTCCTCTGTAACCAAAAATTAGGCAGGGCAGATCCCTTGCCTCTTCTCCTCCAACCTTTCTGACTAGTAATCGAAAGAATCCGGATACTCTCCACATTTTGGTCTGCAATTCTGAAACTGAACTCAACATTTTTTGCAACAGAAAACTCGAGACCTAAGTTTCGATCTTCTCTGCAACTCTTCTTCAAGATCTCCCCAGAACGGGAAATCTTTGATTAGTGTGGCCGAACAGAGATCAGAAACAATCTCTCTTTTCTACAACAAAGAACCATGCGCTTGGATTGCCCAAGCCCAAGGAGGGAGAATATAAGATTTGAAATTTCAAAAATTTATGCCTAAAACAATTGAAAGGGCAAATTAGTCCTGAAATATGTGATCGTGTGGATTTAGGGACCTCTTGCTGCAAACAGTGTAACTGAGTGGACCAAAGCCCTTAAACAAAATTTGTCTGGACTGGAGGCTGGATAGATTTGACTTTAGGGACCTTTTGCTAATTATCTCATAAAAATGTATAAGGATAAGATTTTCCCAACCTTACTAAACCAGTAAAGAGTTTAAATATTAAGGAAAGTCCAAAAATCAATGGTGATAGTTTAGGGCAACTAGTAAAGGTAATCTAAAAGATAAGATCTTTAAAAGATAAGATTACATTAGTGTAGATATATACCATATATTATGTTTATCTTGTAACGATAAATATAGAGATAAGAGAAAGTCAAAATTGAAATTGAAATTAAGACGGAATTGAAAGGTCAAGATCGAAATAGAATCAATCGAAATCAAGGTCTTTAACATATAATAATTTTGTGGGCTAGTAAACAATGTCATTTATATGTTAGTCCCAGATGAGATTGATATCAACTCTACTCGGAACATCATTGTGCATTACAACAATGGTAGACCATACGAACTCACTACTAATACTTGATCTTCTGTATGATCAACTAAGGGCCACCGACTCCCTTTTTTAAACAATCCCGAGGAGTCACGCTTGAGTTTACTCCACTTAAAATCCCACATCACTTACTAGCGGCAAGGAGAATATGCCACATGAGTTAAATTCCAATCCAAAACTCTCTAACAAGGATTTGATCCCAATCCAACCTGGGTAAGGATTAAGACTTTAAATGGGGATTAACTTTGGTGTTTTACCAATTGCTTCATCCGATGTGGGTTCAGGTGCATTTTTAATCAATATTCTCAACCTAAAGATTAGCTCCAAATCTCACTGCCATTAATAGATCATTCCTAAGATTTGGGTAATGATCAAGTCAATGCATCTTCTCACATAGGAATAGTCCAACCTTTGGAGCCTTTGTAAGCATAACAATCACAGGATAGTAGGGGTTTGAAAGGCCCCCTATCATCTACTTAATTGGGAAAGAATAACCTGATTGCTTTTGAGGTACTATTTTGAGGCCATCAATGTAGCCCGAGACATCTCTCTCTGAAGATTTTTTATAGGACCCACTAAAATGGATTACTAGTTCTAATTTAACCAATTAATACAGTAGATGTAACCAATCAAACAAGATAGAACTGGCAAGTAAATCTACCAAGCAATCACCATAGAAAGGCAGACACAGTATTTAGCATGGAAACCCTATTTGGGGAGAAAAATCACGAACCAGAAATCAAGAGTTCACGAATAGTTCACAAGATACACTCACAGGCTCCTTTACCTCAGACTGTACCTCGACCTAAGGACCGTAGTTGTTATCGCACAAAAATCCACTAACAAGACTTCCACCGTGTACCGTTCTCCTTACTTGATCTCCCCGCACCTTGCCAATCAAGATGAACAATCTTCTACAAGAAAGTAGAAGCAACAAATATATTCTAGGGCAGCCCTTCAGAACAATCTCTCAATGGCTCTAGAGAAACAAGAAAATCTCTCTTAGGGTATTCTAATCTCAGATCAATAAAGAGAGATAACTTCTTGTATTGTGTCTTAGGATTGAGAGAAACACCCAATAAATAGCTCAAAATCCGTGCATAAGTATTCTAATTAAACTCCAATCAGAACATCACTCACCATTAAACTCCTTCATAGAGTTCGGATCAGACTGGTCTTTCCCGTCCAAGCTCGTTATAGCAAGACACCATTCTGCCACTTTCACGTTTTTTTGACTTTGTTGGACTGACAAATCTGTCATGTCTTGATTTTTGGCCTTACAATCCCCCCCTTTTGGAAATTCTTGGACAAAATCCCCTAAAAAAATACAATTTGATCTACCCAAAATACATTGAATTCTAAAAAAAAAAATCATCTATGTAGATCTCTATTGCCTTTCCTTGAACTTCCAAATCTTGAATTGTCTTTGCTTTTAAAACTCCCCCTAACTTCATTCTTCTCCCCCTGTTTTTGTCCATAATTGACAAACAAATATTATTATGCAGCTTCTGTCAATCTAGATACAGTAGCTCCCCCTCAATATGATCTTTGTATCAGCACTAGGGTGGGGGCTTGATCTTGTAGATCAAGGGTGATGAAGCTTAGGCACACACACTTGTAAATTTAAATATTTCATCATAATGTGCACCGATACAGAAAAGGTCTTCTTTCTTGACCCAGATAGTTTTTGTGTTCTTCTTTTTCAGCTCGGCCTTCTACGTTTTCCATTGTTTTTGATTCGGTAAACTCCGCATCTTCTTGCAATGGGGTTAAATGTGGCCTTTAATTCCATAATGATGACAAGTGGGGACTCGTTCAAGATGTAACACATTCTGCTTCTTTGCAGCTATATTTGTAACATGAACAACATGAGTAGTAACAACTGAATTTTGAACAAAACAGTTAGTACCTTTGGCTTTTGATGTAGATGCCCGGTCAGCGTAGCCAATGCCATGCAAGTCTGTCTTTGCCTTTTGACTGCACAGGATGTCATTAAGTTTTTTACACCCTGTATTTATCTTGTTTAAGAAGCTTTAGCAGTATCTAACTCAGATAGAACCATCTTGAGTCTTCTATTCAGATCGGAATTCTTTGCTTTCAAAGTCTTCATATCAGAATCAAGTAAGTCAAACTTTTGTGATTCTGTAGTCAATTTGTCAGCCAATTTGTTATTTTTATCCTCCGATTTTTGTACTTTAGTAAAAGAATTTGCAAGTTCAGCTTACAAGGAGGCATTCTGCTCTTTAGACACTTGCCAATTAATAACAACTTTTTCATTCACCTTAACCATCTTCATGGTTTTCTTGAAAGTGTTTCATATTCAGCTTTCCAATCTAGTTGTTCCTCTGACTCAATATCTTGATCAGTCTCAGCTTTGGAAGAAACATGGGAAGCAACCGAACCAGAAGTTGCCATAAAAGAAATAAGCTTCCCCTTGCCAGTGTCAAACACTACTAGAAAAATGACCTTTTGCGCAGTAAAAATGCAGGCACAGTTTCAGTCAAGTCTGGAGGACTTGCCCGAGGAGGAGCGCAGTTTGCTATCGCGGAGGGATGAGATATTCCACGATGTCATTGGCCGGGACGGGCACGGATACACGCTCACATATGGGACAGGTATTCTACGCTCGCACATCGCGCGAACGGAGTCATCCGGTGCTAGCTCCTCCCAGGGCCGACGCCTCCATACAAATGAGGAGGTCGAGCAATTGTTGCAGTCCATGGAGGCAAGGATCAGAAAGCAGGTCAGGGCAGAGGTGAGGGCCGAGTGGAGATCTGATATAGCAGAGCTGGAGGCTCGTCTATCACAGAGTCGCTGCCCGCTCGCATCAGACCCGCCACCCACTACTCAGGTTAGTAAGAAAAAATTTTGTATGTTTAAATTGTCAATTATGTCATTGATGTGTCAATATTTATGTTTTTTTTAATTGTTTTTTGCTGTATAATAAATAATTACAGGCACCTGACGCTGGCAGCGGCCACAGGGCGAGACATGACTCGGCCGGAGAGGGAAGTCATGATCCAGCATCCTCGACTGATCCTGACCAGGTATAATTATTTTCTTAATTCCAGATTTCAACATGTATAGAAATTTTTTAAGTTGTTTTAGAAATTCCAGATTGCCCGTAGTGTCGAAATGTATGTTTAAGTTAAAACGTTAAGTTAAAACTTAGTAAATGGGCATCCGAGCGCCCAAACCGGGCAAACAGGCTCCGGTGCCCGTGAAACTGGACGGGCACGTGCCTATAGTCATTCATGACCTGTTGGAACTGACGGCTCGGGATTTCGACTCTCGGATTGCCCGTACTGTCGAATTGTAGGTTTAAGTTCAAAAGTTAAGTTAAAACTTAGTAAATGGGCATCCGAGCTCCCAAACCGGCCAAACGGGCTCCGGTGCCTGTGAAACTGGACGGGCACGGGCCCATAGTCATTCATAACCTGCTGGAACTGACGGGTCAGGATTCCGACTCCCGAATTGCCCATAGTGTCGAAACGTAGGTTTAAGTTAAAACTTAGTACATTGGCCTCCGAGTGCCCAAACTGGGCAAACGGGCTTCGGTGCTCGTGAAACTGGACGGGCACGGGTCCATAGCCATTCATGACCTGCTGGAACTGACGGCTCGGGATTCCAACTTCCGGATTGCCCGTAGTGTCGAAATGTAGGTTTAAGTTAAAACTTAGTAAATGATCCTTCGAGCGCCCAAACCTGGCAAACGGGCTCTGGTGCCCATGAAATTGGACGGGCACGGGGCCATAGTCATTCATGACCTGCTGGAACTGACGGCTCGAGATTTCGACTCCCAGATTGCCCGTACTGTCGAAACGTAGGTTTAAGTTAAAACTTAGGAAATCGGCCTCCGAATGCTTAAAACAGGCAAACGGGCTCCGGTGCCCGTGAAATTGGACGGGCACGGGCCCATAGTCATTCATGACTTGTTGGAATTGACGGCTCGAGATTCCGACTCCCGGATTGCCCGTAGTGTCGAAACGTATGTTTTAAGTTAAAACTTAGTAAATGGGCCTCCGAGCGCCCAAAATGGGCAAACGGGCTCCGGTGCCTGTGAAACTGGACGGGCACGGGCCCATAGTTATTTATGACTTACTGGAACTGATGGTTCGGGATTCCGACTCCCGGATTGAGCGTAGAGTTGAAACGTAGGTTTAACTTTCAAAATTTTAATTTTAATTTTTCATTTTGTATATTTTTACTATATATTGCCAATTTTTATAATTAACTATTAATATTTATTTCCCTTTTTCTCTTCAGGTTTGAGAGCATCGGATCGATCTCGGCAGCCTTCTCAGACAATTTTTTTATTTTTGTAATTAATATAATTTGTGGAAACTTTTGTAATGAATTTAATTTGTTGGAACTATTGTAATGTTTTGAATATCATTAATATATATAAGACTTTGTTTTGGTACTAGTATTTTTAATTGATTTTGGTAGTTTGATATAATATATTCATGTACAGGTATAAAAAGCAGGAAAATTAGCAAAAAAAAAATTATTTAAAAAAAATATGACTATTAGCGACCGCCAGTGGCAGTCGCTAACATTAAATTTAAAAAAAATTTAAAACTATTAGCAACATCTAATTAGGTATTAGCGACCGCCACTAATATTTTAAAAAAATAAAAAAATTAAAAATTTTTTTTTTGGCTGGCGGTCGCTAATAGTATTAGAGACGAAGTATCCGCGGCCGTTCCTTGGCAGTCGCTGGGCGGTCGCTAAAGAGTATCAGCGACCACCAGTGGACTTTTAGCGACGGCTTTTGGCGGCCGCTAAAAGTCCTTTTTCGAGTAGTGAAATTTGTCAAACTCAGGATTTTCATCATTCTCATCAGATTTTCATATTCCCAATTAGTATTCAAAGCCTTCTTTTTAGACTTTTTGTTTCCGCGGTCATTAGCAATGTGTCTATAGCCTTGACATTCATAGCGTTGAATCCTTTTAAAAGATTTTTACTTTCCATAATTTTTAGGGATTGACACATTGGTTGTTTGCCCCTTCATAAAAAGCTTGAATTGCTTCATGAATTGTACAGCAACTTGGGGATCAATTTCCTCGGAACCTGAATTTGAATCACTTGCAGCTTTCGTGTATGATTCATTGGATGCTTTCTTGTATAATTCCTTAAATGCTTTCAAAGCAATACCTTGAGATTGTGTCTTTATATTAGACCTAAGGTTTGCTTCAAAAGTTTGTAGGCTGCCAACCAACTCATCAACTTTGAGTGTATTCAGATTTTTATTTTCTTTAATGGCCACAACCTTTCCATCAAACCTTTCTAGGAGAGACCTCAAAATCTTTTTAATAATTATGTTTTCAGGAATTGGTTCCCCCAAGGTAAAGGTATCATTGATAATTGCATTCAGCTTACCATTAAATTCATTGAAAGACTCATCTTCTTCCATCTTTATGGTTTCAAAGGCTATATACAATTTTTGAAGTTTCGACTGTTTGACAGTATCAATCCCTTCATGCACTATCTGTAGAATATCCCAAGCTTCTTTCGCACTAGTGCATGTAGAAATTCTACAAAACTCAGACATATTAACTCCATTATAAATTGCATTCAAAGCTTTAAAGTTATAAGTGGCAGCTAACTCTTCTTCCTTAGTCCACTTATCTTTAGGTTTGGGACCAGTTACCCCATCAGCAGAAATAGTAGATAAGGAATAGCCATTCACAGCAGATTTCCAAACTTTCAGATCAATGATTTTAAAAAAAACAACAATCTTGGTTTTTCAATAAGTATAATTGTTACCATTCAATAGAGGAGGCTTATTGCTTGAAGTGCCTTCGCTGTAGAAATCCATTATAGCATTATTTGAATCAACACAATAAAATAGTGTAACCCACTCTAATACCAATTGAAGATTTTTCATGACCCACTAGAATGGGTTACTAGTTCTAATTTAATCAATCAATGCAGCACATGTAACCAATCAAACAAGATAGAACTAGCAAATAAATCTACCAAGCGATTACCACAAGAAGGCAGACACAGTATTTAGCGTGGAAACCCTATTCAGGGAGAAAACCACGAACAGGAAATCAAGAGTTTACGAACAGTTTACAAGATATACTCACAGGCTCCTTTACCTCAGTCTGTACCTTAACCTAAGGACCGTAGTTGTTCTTGCATAGAATCCATTAACACGACTTCCACCGTGCACCGTTTTCCTTACTTAATCTCTTGGCACCTTGCTAATCAAAATGACATATCTTCTACAAGAAAGTAGAAGCAACAAAACCTTCTATATCGGCCCTTCTAAACAATCTCTAAATGACTATAGAGAAACAAGGAAATCTCTCCTAAAATATTCTAATCTCATATCAATAAAGAAAATTAACTTCTTATATTGTATTTTAAAATTAAAAAAATACCCAATAAATAACCCCAGATCCGTATATCAATATTCTAATTAAACTTCAATTAAAATATCACTCACCATCAAACTCCTCCGCAGAGTCCGGATCTGAATGGTCTTTTCCGTCCAAGCTCGCTAAAGGGACACCATTATGCGACTTTAAACTTTTTTTTTTTTTTTTTTTTTTTTTTTTTGACTCTGCTCACCTGACAAATCTGTCCATGTCTTGAATTTTGGCGTCCCTTTCTCTCAACCAAATCAAGTACTTGGAGTGATATGATTCGGCCCGATACTCTGCCAAAGCCCAACACGTTGCCATCCTTATCCGCAGTGCTTGGATAATGTTGAAGTTCCGGAGTCAAGCATGCAATAGTATTGAATGCTTTCAGGATATTAGTCTTCATTTTCTTATCTTTGCTGTTTGTCTTTTACTTTAATACAGTAGTGGTTTTGACCTAGAGCACCAGAGGTTAAAAAAGACGGAAAAACAATAGTAACTGGCAGTGGCAGGATACATGTACAGACAAAACTGGACTTTCAACATCTACAATGATGTTTTGGATACATCTCTCAGGCAATTCAATGGTGGGCCGGGCCAGCCTTTGAATCTGGACACAGCCCTGGCCGCCCACCTAATGTATTGCATCTTAGAGAAAAAAAGAAAAAAAGTCAGTTTCACTTGACATCACCAGATTCTCTTCAGATATTCTCTACATATTTTGTGAAAGTTCTTCCTCCATCTTCATGTCCCGTCCAGCCTATTTTCTCCTCAGCCCAACTTTGTGTTGTGCCCAAATCTAGATCATGGGCCAGTATGGTACGCCAGGCCCATACCTTCATGCATTGAGCTGTTGGCTATCTAATTGCACTCTTGTCGAATGTCGGGTTAGGATCAGACTTTGTAGTTTTCTGGCCCAAGTTATAGGCCACAGCTCATAAGACTACAAATCTCAGCCCAAATTGAGTTAGAGTCGGTTGGACCCAAGTTGGCCTAGCTCACTAAATATTCTATCCATACAGAGGTTCGTACAAGGAACACTTCCACTTTTTTTTTTTTTTGGGTCAAGCCATGTATGCCACTTGTATTACTGCGTACAGTTTTCTTTTAAAGGGGGGATCATTACTCTTTGGGATGATAGTTGAAGGATGTGCCTGTGGAGGCTCTGGAGCATGCATTTAATTAGAAGTGAGATCAGTTTCGATACTGGCGAAGCATGCCTGTAAGATACTTTCATTTAACAACCCGAGAGTTTAAGGTTTAGGTATAAGCCCTGTTAAACTTATTACAGGCAAAAGATAAGAGTAAATAAAGTTGAATGACCTAACACTCTAAAATTTCAATTATATTTTATCCGGCTTTCTCTCCTGGGCCCTTAGGAATTATTTTAGTCCAAAGGGCTAGAAATCCAACGTTATAAAAAACTAAAAAAAAAAAAACTATACTTTTTTTGGATGAGTGTGGCCCAAACAGGTGAAGTATTGTTGTCATCCACAAGTAATTCATTTCACTTCAACCATAAATACTTCAATTTTCTTGAGTAAAATTGATTCTATTCCAAACTTTAACTTCACACCAAGCATCCAAATTAAGTGAAGTGAAGTAATCTACCTTAACTTTAACCATTTCTCATCCACCCCACTCCTCATGTGAAGTCTACATCACTTTATTCCACTCCTTATTTAGGAGATATGGTGTGTCTAAAAGTTGAGCTAGGTTGCAAGCCAGTTTAATTCACTCAATTAGTCTTGACCTTGTAAGGATTATAATCCTATTATGATTAGTATAGGCAAATTCATTTGGTATTGGATAAACTCTGGGTTTTATTTACAATTGTGATTTAGTGGGACTGCCGAAGGAAAATAGCTACAGGACTTGTGATGTGGAGTTTCCTATTATAATCACGTGAGGACTAATATATGAGAATTTATCACGATGACATCACATGAATATTTTTTCCATGTAATCACACGTGGTGGACTTTTGCCATTTTCAAGGTGACATCACAAGGCAAAGTAAAGAGTAAACAAGAATGGAGGAATCATCACATGTGTAATCTCATATGGATTGTGTTATCACATGTGTAATCTCATATGGATTGTGTTATCTCATAAGGACTTTTGGCTTGATGACATCACATGGGAAATGAAAAAGGTAAGGAGGGAGAGAGTCTCAGACAATTCGTCCGGCATGCAAAGCTATCCGAAAGGATTGGGGCCCGAGCCATGACTGGGCGCTCAAGCGCATGAGAGACAGTAAGCCATCCGCTTGGGCACACACTAATGCATTAGAGCAGCCGGTGTGCATATTTTCTTTCCTTCTTGGATTTAACTTCCTAAATTCTCTTAGCATATTTATTTTGAGTCCTACTTGCTCTACAAGTATTGAGGCACGAATTACACCTTATATATGACATTCCTCTCTCAACTCTAGGGCACCACTCTCCCATCCAAAAACCTAGAAATCTATTGAGAGATTAGTCTCCTCTCCAAAGCTTCAAGTTGCTGCACTGAAGTTCAAATCTTTGGAGGTTCGTTCTGCTATTTTTTTGAAGTAGATTCGTCTTGAAGAGGCATTCAAGGTAGTTTGTTAAGCACGACGAAGGTGTACGGCGAGTAATCGGCAAGATAGCGCAATCATTAGGTTGAGTTAGCAACTGGAAAAGGGTTGTGAGTTCTTTTTTGTAACTTTCAATTTATTTTTTTTCCCGAATAGGGTTTTTCACATATAAATCATGCGTCCTTCTCATTGTGTGTTTAATTGATCTTAATCCGGATTAGGGTTAATTACTAGATTAATCACTTGTTCTTGATATCTAATAGAGATCTAGTTATTAGGGCCTAAGCATGTGTTAAGGCCGGTTTTTCATACCTCAAGCTTAGCACATTCTTACAGGCTACTAGGTTTGGCTCGGCTTAGCTAAACTCATGTTTAGGCCCCACATGACTGCATGATGATCTAAATCATCTTTCATAAAAAGAAGGCAAATATAATTCCCACTGAAGCTCAACTTGCGGATATTTTCACCAAACCGTTGGATGCAACGCGGTTTGAATCTCTGCAAAAATCTTTAGGGATTTCTCTTATTCCCTACACTCCACAAATTTTTATTTATTTAAGTGCACACTCACTTTTACACATGACCATTTTTTTTTACACTGCAAGGATTGTTTTTCGATTCTCTCACTGCTATCTTCTTTCTTTATCTTTGAAAGATGTCGTGGTAATAAGGTTAACCCGAAGGAAGAGGGCTACCTAAGATTGTGAGTGAAAGCTTCCACTTGATTGGTAATTTTCACTTGGAGAAGGCTACCACAATCATTAGTGTGAACGTCACCAATGATGGTTTAACCCGTCCTCAATTTGTTTTCAAATAAAAAAAATGTGTGGTACTCGAATGAGTTTTTTAAAAAAAAAAAAAAAAACAAAAAAAAAGGCGGTACTCGAATGAGTTAAAAAAAAATTGGAGGAAACTACTTTGCCGAACTTCTTTTTGATGGGTGTGCTCCCCATATGACATTTTGTTCATCTCAAAGAGGTTTAGGGGGAGTGGATCACACTAGTTTCTTTTCTTTTTCAATTATTTTTCTTTTGGTCATTTTATTCACATATTGCACTGTGCGCTTGAATTTATAAAATTTTCTATTGTGACTTGGTTTCACTATTCATGGAGGCATTTGACCGAATCATATTCGTTAGAGATTTTTTGCCGCGCCGCGTTCAATTTCTAAAGCCCTAGGCAATTCGTTCGAGCGGACCTGGCGTCTTTGAATCCGCACAGGTCTCAATTTTTTTCCCCTCTTCTTCATTCTTCCTCTCTTCTTCTCTCTTCCCCTGCGAAACCCTACTGCATTTTTTTCCTTGTTGCTGCACGTCGTCCCTCACGTCTTTTTCAAGGTATTTTTTTTTCATTTTTTCATTCCTTGTTACATTTTTAGGTCTATTTGTTTCAAATATTTCATTTTGACCCTTTCATCATCTTCATAGGCTGTTGTGATTCTCTCATTCTTATTCCCTCTTTTTATTAACATTACATTTGCATCTAGATTTTTTTTTTGAATTCTTGATCATCTCATTCTAAATTACCCATCTGTGTGCATTCTCTGCATTTCATATTTCATCTCACATTCTCTTTGGGCATTTTGGATGGATTGGAAATTGAAATACGCTATTCTTTTCAGTCTCGATTATTTTCTACACTCATCTGTTGGATAAATCATTGTTGATTGCTTCATTTCGTTTCTTGGAGTTTTCTCTGTGTTTTGTGATGCTTGGCGGAAATATGTTTCATTGGATGATTCTCGTGGATGAATGATTTTTAGAGTTTTGTAAGATGGATATTGGTGTCTGTGATTTTTTGCAAAGTAGAGATGTGTTTGCTGACTGCAGTAAGGAGATGGGTGGCTATTTGAATTTGAGGAGCTTCACAATGGTGTCTGTGTGTTTTCTGGCGATTGGAGGCAATTTTTTTCTTGCAGGAATGTATTGGAGGGAAATGGTGATTGCTATAATTTGTTTCACTTTGGTTTGTTTCAAATCTTTCCATGGCTCCTAAAAAGAGGCCGCATGTTGAATCTTCTTCCTCTTCATCCTATGACCATACTAGGTTCCCTTCTCTGGGGAAATCTACTCAATTTTTTGAACAATTTGCTTCTCGAAATGTCGAATCTGAAAGAGAAGTCGCTGATGAATTGCATACTAAAAGAGTTTTCAGGAGCATAGCAAATAGAAATTGGTTTTCCTTGGTTAAGTTTCACACACAAACTATTCATGTTGATTGGGTTCGAGAATTTTACTGTAACGTGGAAGTTCTGGATAATGGATCCATAAAGACTTTTGTGAGAGGTAAGTGGATTACCATTTCTGTGGCTGATCTTGCTGAATACCTGGCCATTCCTGAAGTTCTCAATCCGGATTACCCTATTCCAGATGACCTTCCTGCTCCCATTAATTATGATATTGTTGCTACTACTCTATGTGGCGTTGTAAGCCGTTGGGTTGGAGGGATCTTATTACATGGAAACTTGACTGATGAGTACCGGTTTCTCAACCGGTTTGTATGTCATAACCTTGAGCCAAGAGGACACACATCGGATGTGACTCAAAAGAATGGTTATTTACTGTTCTGTATTAGGACCGGAAAGAATGTGAATATTCCTCAAGTTATTTTGAATGGCTTCATCAAAACTTTGACAGCCAAGAAGAACTCCCTTCTTCCTTTCGGTGTATTGATTACAGACTTTCTCACCTTCAAGGAGATACCGAAAAGGATCAATGAGTTATTTCAAAAGATCAAGAATCCCATCAGTGCTAGAACGTTATCTCAATCTACCGCTCACATCCCGGTTGGTCCACATATTGAAGAAGTTTAAGATGAACATGAGGATGTCCCAATACCACCAGTTCAGGGGGAGCCGCATCGACAGATGGATAGAATTGAACAACTTGCAGCTCAAGTTCAGCATTTGACTGCTAGAGTTGATACCGGTTTTGATCAAGTTAATGCAAGCTTTAATCAAATCAATGCTACACTTGCTGAGATTCTTGAAAGGCTTGGTCACGGGCATCAGTGACTCCCTTCATAGCTGGTTTGGGACTTTTCTTTACTGACCTGAACTGTTTTTGCACTTCTATTACATATGTTGCCTTTTTGAATGGTTGTTGTTTTTGCTATTACTCTTACCTAATCCGACTTTATCATTATGGATATCTGCTGCTCTTTTTGCTGTTCTCCCTCTTTTCCTTCTGTACTTGTCAATTTATGTCCAAAAAGGGGGAGTAAATGTGGGCTGTAAATTTTTAGATGTTAAATTTTTTTTTCATTTTCATGATTCTTCTTCACTTGATCTATAGTGAAAGTTTTTGCAGGTATCTAAAAAGATTTATTGATTCATTCATTTTGGAAGATTAGTAGTTTGGTTGGGTTTTATTGTTTGATGGGTAGAATATTTTCTTCTAAGTAGGTGTTTTGTCCATGAATTACCAAAGGAGGAGATTATAAAGTTTTTAGTTGGCCAATTCATAGGGTAATGGACAAAATTGAGTTTCTATATTTTGTATTTCTTTTAGAAGTCGGACTGCTGAAGATCTCCTTCCAAAAATAGAAAGAATTTCCAAAATCTGAAAAGATTCTTAGAGGTCGCTCGAGCGAACCTCCTTTCGCTCGAGCGATCCCATTATAGTGGAACTTTCGCTCGACCCAGCGTTTAGTTCGCTCGACCCATCATGTCTCTGTGCTGCATAATTGAAGACAGTAAGCTGTTCGCTCGAGTGAACCATATGACCGCTCGAGCGAACCACACACAGAAAGATGTTCGCTCGACCCATCTTGAGGATTGCTCAACCCAAGAGACTTCTGCACTGAACGTCTACTTCCAGTAAGCTATTCGCTCAAGCGATCCCACACATCGACTCGAGCGAACAATGGAATTCTAATTTTGGCCGAACTTCGCTTCCTAATTTTTCTAAGTGGCAACTTCCTATTTTCTAAGACTTTGGGACACGAATTGGGTCTTATATAAAGACTTCCTCTCTCATCTTATGGACAACACTGATTAAGAAGATATTCTTGTAAAAGAGATTTTGAGAGATCCATCTTATTCCTCCAAGAATTCAAGTTACTGCTGTTCTGAAGATATGGTCTTGGGTTTGTTTCCATCCTCCTCTTGAAGGCGGTTCTGCTCAAGCATGGTGAAGATTTGTGACGAATTGTCAGCAAGATTTGAAGCAGTCCTTAGGTTGAGTCAACAACTGGGAAAAGGGTTGTAAGTGTCTAGTATTCTTCGTTTTACATATAGTGCTTGGTTGTCTGTTAGCCTAGACGGTAAGGGCCATGGTTTTTTTCCCGATTAGGGTTTTCCACATATAATTCGCTTGTCATTCTCTCTTTGTGGATTTATTGTTTTGTTAAGTTGGAATTAGGTTTAATCACATCTGATTGATATTCAATTGAGATTCAGTAAGCGGGACCTCTGCCTACGTTAAGGTAGAAATATTTTCAAAAAGGACTTTGTGGATTATATGAATTCCAGTTCAATCGGAGCAACATGAAAGCTATTATGTTGGTAAGCACATTTACTACAAAATTTCTTTTTGGGCTGACCTATTGGGCTTGTTTTGCATGATGCAGGCTTTCAGATGCAGCCTTGTTTTATAGATCTATTACTGCTTCAAAATCACAAACATAGTCTTGACATAAATTGGCTTGGCCAAGTTTCAGTTCAATTGAAGTTTGGTTACCTATATAAAATATGTGTTTTGCCGAAGTGATCCATGATTCTAAACTTAAGTTTTGTACTTGCGTTAACTCTGATTTTGAGCCATTTAGATTTATGAAGGTGGACCTACCTAGTAGCGTAGACAAAATATGGATAGGCCCACACACTCAACTCAATTATCTGAGTTCTTTCCAATTATAAACAAGAAGGCATGTTTAAGGGAAACTCATCTATTACTGAAGGGTTACTTGCCTCGAGGTGATTCATGGATGTTGGGTTTATGTCTTGTATTTCGGGTTTACAGAATTGGTCTATTGGGTTAGCCAGTGACCGGGCTTAGGGTCAAGGGAATTTTGGTTTTTGTCCCGAGGCTTTCTTGGGGAATAAGAATGCGGAGATTATATATACATGTAATCTGTAACCCTAGGCCTAAAGTAGTGAATAGTAAAGAGTTAGTTCTCTTTGGCCCTGGACATAGGCACTCTGCTGAACCACGTAAATCTCTCGTGTGATTTTCTCTCTTATCACATGTGGCTTGATTGTTGCTTGCAGGTACTCGCGCTTCCGCGCGCATGCGCATAACAATGAACCCTGTTGCCTCCATCAGATGATACTTAAACTTGCTGTACATAGACAAGCATGAAATGTCTCGGCCCAGCCCATTATGGCTAACCAAGCTAAATAGAGTGATATGAAAATATTTATCATTGTCAATAGCCACAAAATACAAGAGAAAATATTATATTTTAACATGAAAGCCTTACCTTCATAGTGACCAATTGGGCAATGAAATTGAACAGGGAATCCGCGTCCTGAACCTTTCCAATTCCATGTCCTATTGAATATAAATCATTGCCTAAAATCGTTTGAAAATTTTTGTGGGCCACTGGTGGGCCATCTGGACCACTTCTCCTTTGCATGGGCAAGGTTAAGACAAAAGCCAGGAAGACCAAACATGCTTCCATCTTGGAAGTTGGTAAGGGAGGAAGGTGGAATGCTCATATCAGATCTTTGCTCTGCCTTTCAACATGTTCTAAACCAAAAGCATCATACTTAATAGTTGTGATAAATCATTGCATTATGTAGTGATTGCTCTTCAAAACATACTGTACACTAGTTCCAAATATAAACATCTCAGAGTATGGTTGTCTAAGGCTACAAAATCAATCTATCTTGAGAGGCATGAGAAGAGAGAAACCTTTGACAAGAATTAAAATTCTAGTTGCTAAAGATATCGGAAATTGGCTCTAATTGTATTGTGGACATAAGCACATTACCAAACCACATAAATCTTATTATGTTTTGCTTGTTTACTTGTTATATCGTGATTACTTAAATTCCTAGGCACTACTTGTAGGAAATGATTGTGGCTGCGATCGATACAACATTTACAACGACGGAGTGGACCCTCTTAGAGCTCATCAAGAATCCAAGCGCTATGAAGAAGGCCCAATAGGAGCTAGAGACCATAGTCAGCAAAGAGCGAATGGTGGACGAGTCGGACCCTGTGAAACTGGACTATTTGGACATGGTCATAAAGGAAAGCATGTGGCTTTACACTCCGGTCCCATAGCTTCTCCCTTATGAGTGTTAGGATAAAAAACACACGCACGATCTACGAGACAATCAATCACACAAACAACCAATCCAAGAGACACGGATTTACGTGGTTCGGCAAGATTGCCTACGTCCACGGGAGATTTACGCCGCTCATTATTATTGGAGATTTCCACAAGAGTACAAGCACTCACTGTCTCTCTTGTTCTTTCTCAATATCCCTCTTAATTACAATGTTCTCACCCCCAGTATAAATATATGAAACCCTAAACCTCTAGACACCCACAACCATCGGATTTGGCCTTATAATAGATGGACCAGATTAAACCGACAAATTACAGATAAACCCCTGTAATAAATAAAGTCTAGATCATGCTTCACCAACCCATCAATCTCTCACTTGAAGACTGAACATACTGAATGGCTTTGACAATAACAGAACACGGCTAAGAATCTCAATTCCTCATCTTCATGCTTGAAGACTAACTGAAGCCGAGCATTGCTTCAGTTTCTCTGTAGTCACCACCTTTGTGAACATGTCTGCAGGATTCTCACTTGATAAAATCTTCTCCAGTTTCAACATTTTCTCTTCCAAAAGCCACCGTATGAAGTGAAATCTGATCCGAATGTGTTTGGTTTTCGGATGAAAGGTTGAATTCTTTGCAAGATGAATTGCACTCTTACTGTCACTGTAAAGTCTGCTGGACTCTTACTTCTTACCCAACTCTTCCATTAACTCTTGTAACCAAATCATTTCTTTACTAGCTTCTGTAGCGGCAACATTTACTAGCTTCTGTAGCGGCAACATACTTTGCTTCTGTTGTTGAAAGTGTAACGACGTCCTGTAGCTGTGACATCCAACTGATTGCTGCACTACCCAATGTAAAGGCATATCCTATAGTGCTTCTGCTTCTATCAAGATCTTCTGCCAAGTCCGAATCAACATAGCCGTACAATTTGATCTCTGATCCTCCAAAACACAATGATGCATTACTGGTGCCTCTCAGATATCTGAGAATCCACTTAACTACCTCCCAATGCGTTTTTCCAGGATTACTCATAAATTTGCTTACAACTCCCACTACATGAGCAATGTCTGGTCTAGTGCAAACCATAGCATACATCAAGCTGCCAACAGCTGAAGCATATGAGACCTTAGACATGTTCTCTTTCCCCTGTTCTGTCTTAGGAGACAACTCTTTTGAGAGTTTGAAGGGGCTAGCTAGTGGAGTGTTAACTGGCTTAGCATTCTGCATGTTGAACCTGTTTAGAACCTTTTCAACATATTCTGCCTGAGACAACTTCAATGTTCGCTTTTTCCTGTCTCTGCTAATTCTCATGCCGAGAATTTGATATGCAGCACCCAAATCCTTCATTTGAAATTCCTGTGACAACTGTTTTTTCAAATTGTTTATTTCAAGCATATTTGAACTTGCAACAAGCATATCATCTACGTACAAGAGTAGAATAATGTAACAGTCATCAAAACTTTTGAAATAAGAAAAACGGTCTGAATGCCACCGTTTGTAACCTGTGTTGCACATAAACCTGTCAAATTTAAGATACCATTGTCTTGGGACTTGCTTCAAACCGTATAAACTCTTTTTGAGCTTACACACAATTTCCTCCTTTTCTGGTACAACATATCCCTATGGCTGATGCATATAGATGTCTTCTTCCAAATCACCATGGAGAAATGCAGTTTTCACATCTAATTGCTCAAGATGTAAATTTTTTACCGCCACAATGCTCAAAACACTTCTGATTGTTTTCAATTTAACCATAGGAGAAAATAACTTAGAGTAATCAATACCTACCTTCTGCTGGAAGCCTTCTGCAACTAATCTGGCTTTGTGTTGCTTGCTACCGTCATGTTCTTCCTTCAATTTGTACACCCACTTGTTGTGCAATGCTTTCTTTCCCTTAAGCAACTGAACTAAATCCCATGTCTAATTTGATAATAAAGATTGCATCTCATCTTCCATGGCTTGTTCCCACCTAGCCCAAGTTTCAACTTACAATGCTTCTTCATAACATTCTGGCTCACCACCATCAGTTAACAACAAGTAAAACAAAGAAGGTGAATAGCTCTGAGTAGGCTTAGGAGTCCTAGATGACCTTCTTACTGGGGCAGGTGTTTGAGGGTCCACCTGCGGGTTTTCATTTTCATTCACTTCAGGTATATCATTTTCAGAAGTGTCATCCAGTTCTAAATACTCATTGTTGTCCTCCTGCACCTTGTCCTTGTTTTTATGCATCACATTCTCATTGAATATTACATTTCTACTTTTAATGGTTTTTCTATTTTCATCATCCCAAAAGCGGTAACCAAACTCATCAGAACCATATCCAATGAAAGTACATTTCCTAGATTTAGAATCTAGTTTGTTTCTTTTTTC
Source organism: Umbellularia californica (assembly GCA_028538565.1). NCBI lineage: Eukaryota > Viridiplantae > Streptophyta > Magnoliopsida > Laurales > Lauraceae > Umbellularia > Umbellularia californica. Next base: position 46,990,390 of record JAPQWN010000009.1, read on the forward strand.
AGCATCAACATGAACATAAGAGATACAACCAAATACTTTTAAGTGTGAAAGGTTTACCTCTTTTCCGGTTCAAGCTTCCTCTGGTAGTCCGCCATCCAAAGGTACTGAAGGCCCCCGATTGATTAAGTATGCAGCAGTATTCACTGCTTCCACCCAAAATTGTTTGGGCAATCCAGCATGTATCCTCACACTTCTGGCATGCTCAACAATTGTCCTGTTCATAAGCTCTTTCATACCATTTTGCTGTAGTGTATTAGGAATGGTCTTCTCTCGCTTAATGCCATATTTGGCACAATACTCCTCAAATTCTTTGTTGCAGTACTCTCCCACATTATCAGACCTTATGCATTTCAGTTTTAAACCTGTTTCATTTTCAATCAAAGCTTTCCACTTCTTGAAAACATCAAACACGTCAGACTTGTGTTTCATAAGATATACCCACAATTTTCTTGTAGCATCATCAATGAATGTAACAAAGTAAGAAGATCCACCAAGAGAAGGTACCTGAGTTTGTCCCCACACATCCGTGTGTACTAGTTCCAACCTTTCTGACTTCGGTGGCCTGCCTACTTTAGAGAAAGTAACTTTCTTCTGCTTTCCGAAAACACAGTCTTCACAGAACTCTAAGTCCAAGGACTTGAGTCCTTCCAACTTACCTTTAGAATGAAGAATCTTCATCCATTTCTCACTCATATGTCTGAGTCTATAGTGCCACGTGTTTGAGTCAATGCCTTTATCTGTAACTGCAAGTGAACTTGTAGAGCTATTAGTGAAGTAAAGAGTTCCTTCTTTCTTACCCCGAGCAACAATCATACTCCATTTTGTAACTTTCCAGAAATCATCTGTAAAAACAGTTCCATAACCAGAGCTAGCAAGCTGACCAACTATATGAGGTTTCTTTTCAGGCTTAGTACATGCCTGACATCATTCAGTTGCCATATACCGCTGCTTGGCAATTTAACCTGAACATCTCCCTTGCCAATTATGTTACAAGGTTCATCATCACCAAGATAAACTTTTCCAAAGTCACCTTGTACATAATGTTTGAGATATTCTCTATGTGCAGTAGCATGAAAGGATGAACCAGAATCTATAACCCAAGATTCAGATTTATAATAAAAAGCAAGAATTAAAGCATCTCGAACCGTATCACCTGCGACATTTGTGGAAGCTTCATTGTCCTTATTATCGTTCTTTTCATGTTTTTCTTTGGTGGAGCTCTGCAGTCCTTTTTCAAGTGTCCTTTTTTACCACAATTCCAGCACTCGATCTTGCCTTTTGACGATCTTGACTTGCTCCTTGATTTTGATCTTCCACGGTTTTGCTCTCTCTTAGATGATCTTCCTTTGTTTTCCACATTCAATGCACTTCCTGATGATTCACCTGAAGGTTTCCTTTTTTACCACAATTCCAGCAGTCGATCTTGCCTTTTGACGATCTTGACTTTCTCCTTGATTTTGATCTTCCACGGTTTTGCTCTCTCTCAGATGATCTTCCTTTGTTTTCCACATTCAATGCACTTCCTGATGATTCACCTGAAGGTTTTCTGCGAATTTCCTCATTGAGGATAGCACTCACAACATCATCAAGTTTCAGTGTGGTTGGTCCTGAAGAATTACTCAGTGATGTAACAATACCATTCCAGCTGTCTAGTAAAGAAGATAAAACCAACAAAGCCCAAATTTCATCTTCGAATTGTACGTTAACCAAGGATAACTGGCTCATGACCGTGTTAAACTCGTTCAGGTGTTTAACAACAACCCCACCTTCAACCATCTTCATGTTAAACAACTTTTTCATCAAGAAAACTTTATTTGAAGCGGAAGGTTTTTCATACATTCGTGATAGCGCATCCATGACATCTTTAGTGGTTTTCTTTTTTGATATATTGAATGTAACAGACTTTGATAGAGAGAGACGAACCGTACCTAGGGCTTTCCTGTCGAGTACCTCCTGTTCTGCATCTAACATTATTGTAGGTTTCTTGGCTTTTCCCCCAAGCGGCAAATAGAAATTCTTCTGGTAGAGGAGATATTCAATCTGCATCTTCCAATACGCAAAGTTTGTGCCATTAAACTTCTCAATTATGAGCTTTGTGTCGTCCGTCATTGCTCCCACTCAAACCAAGCTCAATCTAGTTGACCAATTTCTCTGCCTGTCAAATTGTCAATCCGCTCCATCTACCTTGTAGATCTCGTCGATACGAATCCAACAAAAAAACGGTGCGCAATTCTGAGTCTGGATGGCTTCAGAAATCAGGAAACAAATCTGGCCGTTGATTATAGTCAAACTCCTTGACCGTACGAATGACTTCAGTGTCTGGATGCTTTTGGGATTCTGTGAAACGAGTCGGGCTGGACCTGACACGAATTGACCTAAGTCTGGACCTGACTTGGAAACACTGCTCGGCTTATGGAGTGGGCGGGTCAGACCTGACCTAGAGCGAGCCTGGCCTGCAAACCAACCCAACTGGGTTTTCTTCTTCCCTCTGTTTCTCTGCAACAGGGAACACGACACTCTTCCTACGATGGTCTCCTCCGACGACATAGGGCGGGCGGCCGGACTGGCTAGACGGCAACGGCGACCTCAACGGCAGTCTCCGGCAACGGCTACGATGAGAAACCGGCATCCCAACGATGACGACAATCGTAACTTGAATGGGTTCTGCAATTTTCCTTTTTTTTTTTTTTTAATCTTAATCTCTCCACTTGTCAAAATAAGACTAAGATTCCTTTTGTCTTTTGGAAACCAAATCACAGCCACCTTCTGTTCCTGCAAGACGTCAAACGAGAAACCAACTCCTTTTTTTTTTCTCTCTGTAATAGGTCTGATTTCAAACCGAGAACCTTATGTTCTCTTTTCTGCAGCCCGCAACAATCTTCACCGTTGATCACGTGGAAATCAAGAGATCCAGATGATCTCTACTCCAGGATTAAGCCCAATCTCGATCATGATCTCGCGCAACGCCAAGCCCTAGGAAAATCCTTGGCTCTAGCTCTGATACTAGTTGTTAGGATCGAAAACACACACACGATCTATGAGACCATCAATCACATAAGCAACCAATCCATGAGACACGAATGTACGTGGTTCAGCAAGATTGCCTACGTCTACGGGAGATTCACGCTGTTCACTATTATTAGAGATTTCCACAAGAGTACAAGCACTTAGTGTCTCTCTTGTTCTCTCTCAATATCCTTCTTAATTATAATGTTCTCACCACCCAGTATAAATATATGAAACCCTAAACCTCTAGACACCCACAACCGTCGAATCTGGCCTTATAATAGATGGACCAGATTAAACCGACAAATTACAAATAAACCCTTGTAATAAATAAAGTCTAGATCAGGCTTCACCAACCCATCAATGAGTCCATGGAGGATTGCACTATCGATGGCTTCCACATCCCCAAAGGATCTCGCATTCTAATAAATGCATGGGCCATAGGAAGGGACCCGGATGCATGGCCCAAACCAGACCAATTCATCCCAGAGAGGTTCATTGGGACCAATATAGATGTTAGGGGCCGGGACTTCCAACTTGTACCATTTGGGTCCGGAAGGAGAGGGTGCCCAGGTATGCAGCTGGGTCTAATAGTAATTAAGTTAGTATTGGCACAACTGATACATTGCTTTGATTGGGAGCTTCCAAATGGCATGTTGCTTGCTGACTTGGACTTGACTGATAAACCCAGCTTTGTCATGCCTAGAGCCCACCCTCTCTTGGCCTTTCCAACCTATCGCCTTTAGGGATATATATGTTAGTCCATAGAGAAATGAACTGGTATTAAAATGTCTTCAGATAAGACAATGATGAGGTGCACGCCGCCTGATCAAACTTCTTAGGGATTTTTACCATATATGATATAAGAGACCATGAATTCCTCAAAATGGTGCTTTTCAAAACGATATCTCATATGTGGGTACTATACATAGGACCCCAATTTTTTTTCCAATTCTACCTATTTTGTGCGATATTGCACAATCTATGTGATATCGCACAAGCTGTTCAATCTCCCTCTTATATTTCCTTCCGTTCCCATCTCCTGAAACACCTCCTTTTATTCTGCGACCTTCTCGTTTCTACTACTTTCTCGATCATTAAAAATCCAAAAAGTTTAGTCTTTCATTCGCTTCACCTAAAGATGATTCATGAGAAGCAGTTTCCGAAAAGGGTACATAGACCACAAAATTTTACAAGGTATTCATATTATGGATCCATCCCTTGAATTTAGGGTAAAGTTATCACAATAGGACAGTACCAAATGAAAAGGAAAAAGGAAGAATAGTTGTGGAGAAACCTTAAGATACTTTTGGATAAATGGAAAAGCAACGGAGAAACCCCATTGAAAATCTTTTTTAACGATAGAGAAAGTAGTAGGAACGAAGAAAGTTGCAGGAAGAATTTGAGATTTAGTGCTTTAGGAGATGGGAACGGAGGAAAATATAAGAGGAAAATCGATTATTTTCACATTTAGTTTGTGTGATATTGCACAGAATGTGCAATATCGCACAAAATGGGTAGAACTGGAAAAAAAAAATTTGGGTCCCATGCATAGCACCCATATTTAGGATATAGTTTTGGTCAACACCATTTGTAGGAATTCATGGTCTTTTTATACCCGTGTGGTAAAAATCCCAACTTCTTATGTAGTATGATGTATAATCCAACCATGTACTATTATCTATTGTGTTCTAGTTTGCTAATAGTACTTTTTAGATTGCATTTGTTGACAATAGCCTGTTTTTGGGTAGCAAAATGGTGACTTAAAATTGACAAGAGAAATGATGATGTCCCAGTATTTCTTAATTCAATCCCAGGAATTTAGCAACAGACAGTATGATATCAAGGATATAATGGAGAACACTTTTGGGTTTGGAAAGATCATATTAATTTCATTCATGCAGCAAAGAAAGAATTTAATCTAATGAAAAAAAAAATGATTTCTCCCAATTGATATTTCCAATTAAATATTTTACTCACTTATCCACCGATAGCATAGTGGTTAGGCATCTCCCACTCGGTAGAAACTAACAGCAATTGATTCCAAGAGCAAAAATAATAAAGAAATATTTTACTTAATCATACATATAATCCCACTCAACACTACTTTAGAAAATTCTGCAACATAAATATATATTATATATATTAAAGCAAAGGGGGAGGTGGGCTGTGAGGGGTGCCACCTCAACAACCCAATCATTCTCCTTTTAAATAAATATGGAGAAAAAACGTGGAGTGACTTAAGGTGCCATGTCATCACATACTACAATTTTTTCTCAAAAAAAAAAAAAAAATTCTTTATCCATATCCTCTATCTAATAAAACCTCTCAATCAATATCCCCTAAAATCTCTCTATTTTGCTACAGTTATTTTCTCTCTCAACACCATCTATCTTCCATCCTCTCAAGATTGTCATCTTTTTATTTTAATATTTGGGGCCCACCTTTCTACAATTCATATTGATAATTTTTTTCATTAAAAATATCGTTTTCTTTTAGTTTCCACATACAGCTTTACTCTATTCAAAGATTGTCACATGTGAACGAAAATTAGACCCGACCTTCTGGTAGACCACCTCATGGATGGGCTTGTGATAAAAATATTTTTAGGTTGGAGTTTTGTGGTTGAATCTTTTAGGCATCATTTTCTGATCTGATTATATAGATATATGACCATAGGTTTGACCACTTATATTTGTGATTGAAGATGTGTTAAGTGTTTTTATATAAATATGCATAAATATATGCTTATATGTTTATAATTAATTTTGATATCTCATAAATTCAAAATGTAATATCTTACTTTTTGCCCCGGGCTAAGCACGGGGCGTTGTTGCAAGTTTTTCAATATACGGAACGAAACAGTCATTCATCCATTGTTGAAAAAGCTCTTTCTACCGTGGCAGTCACTACTGGTAAAATCAACGCCAATTTTAAAAGCAAATAAAGCAATTGGTATACGATATTCTTCTTTGTCTCCACTAATTCTAGCAATGTCACAAGTTCCTTTAAGTTCTAAAAATTTGTTGCTAAAGCGCATATCAGTAATGTCGGCCCATTAATTTTATTTAATTTTTGGTAGACAGTTGGCCCATTAACTTAGGCGGTGGGTATTTTATGATGACTTTTGTTCATTACCACAGCAACAAAGTAAAAGTGTAAAGTTAGCTAATGTAGGGTAAAACTCTCAAATTGAGTAGGGTCAAAAGCTTCCCATAAGTTCAATTCATGAAATAAAAGTTTTTATTTTTAAATGCTTTTTCGGATCTCAGTGGGATCGAATGACCCCACTGTGATCTATGTGGAGCCGCCCATGAAAGAAACCAATTGCGCTATGTAGATGGACAGGGCTGGGCTCAGTTTGTTGGTGAAAGATAGACCCCAATGGTCTGGTATCCTACTTGGGCCTTTGATAAAACATCCACTAACCGATTCAGAGCCTTATTAAAACTCAAGCTCAGGCTCAGGTCTATCCATGAGCTAAATTCAGTCAAAACCCAGCCAATGCTTTTGGACCAATTAATCTGAGCTATTTTGAGGTATCTCGAGCCATTACCAGGACAATTGCCCTTATAGATTATTGGGCTTGGTTGGGCCAAGTCCTCTCCTTGCTAAAAAAAGAAACAGGTTTCTCCAGGTAAAGGTTGGTCGTTGATGACCATAAAGCCACCATGGATAGACACTGAACAAAGTGAGGTACAGAGCCTACTAGATTAAAGAGAGGCTACTGTCCACAAGACTAACATGAGAAAGAAAGCAACCGAAGGTCCAATGTATTAGGGATTCAAGAAAAATCAGCTCCCCAGATATTGTTGTTTGTTTAATCAATAATCTCAAATCCTAACCTACTTCAATTAATACTACTTTCACAGTGTGAGACAGGGCAATCTATAGTGAAACCATATAATGGACAATCCATTTAATCTTTTCATTTTGTCAAACTGGACAGTCAATTTTCTTTTGATTGAAAGTTAGGGATCATTGACAAAAGTGAAATTTCATAGACAAGCAATCTATGCTAGATTTGCACAGAGAACAAATTACTTGAAGATTAGACAATGAAAAATCAAACCATGAAGAAGATCATGAAAGGTCTTGATTGGCTAGATCTCTTAAATTATATTGATCTAAATATCGACTTTATCTCAACATTAATGAAATGGCTAGAATCATTTCCTTGCAGCATTTCTTATGCAAATCAAGAATCTAGGATGAGCCCAAATGAATGATGGTTTAAAATGACAGTGTTGCATTTAGGGCTTGTTTGTTTAAGCATTATTGAATTCCTAAGGTTACCAACCAGTGCTTTCCAATAGAACTCATTAGAAGTGATAAAAAAAAAATGTATGTCCACCAAAGGCTATCGTTTTTTCTATTTTCTTTTTTTTCGGAGGTTTCCCAACCCTTTGGACTGGACTAATCCCTCCGAGCCTAGAGAGAAGCCGGGTAAAACCCCTGTGGCCCCCAGGTGGTAGCACTAGTGGACTCAACCTTCGGTTCATGAAGAGGGGAAACCGGAAATCGATATTAGGACCTCTAGCTTGGGAAGAGAGAGGAACCGTGGTCCTGATCACTCGGTAATGAGAAATGAGTTTTACCCTCACCCTACCATTTACTAATTGTTGAATAAAGCCACTTTTACTAAGAAATTCAACAATAACTAGGCAAATGGGGACTTAGAATTAATTTACCACCAATTTCATAACACAAGTGGTTACATCAAAGTGAATCATATAAGGCAAACATTGTCAACTTATCAAAAGGATATTCTCAGAAAGCATTAGCAATCCGAAGGAGGCCATGAGATATACAAATTTAAGATGACATTTTTACTTCTTCATCCGATGTTGTGGTCATAGTAATCAAATAGTTATAGTTAGGATTTCTTAACAAAGGTCAACGTTGTGAAGCATAGGATCATCCAATTGGATTTTGCGTTTAACCATTTGGAGACATATAAACATACAAATACTTTGATGGCAATAGGCTTGTCAATCGGGCGGGGAAAACCCGCCAATCCGGTTGACCCGACCCGATCGGGTCATAAATTACCCGCCCCGTTCGGGTCAACGGGGCGGGTTGACCCGGACCCGGTCAAAGAGCTGACCGGGTCAGGGGCGGGTATGGGGATGGCCGACCCGCCCCGGATATATATTTTTCCATTAATAAACCAAGAAAAAAAAATCAGGCTGGGCCTAGATTTGCACACCTTGGCCCAAGCCAGCCCACATCCATTGGGCTTTTGTAGACTTTCCGATCACGGTGGGATTTTCTCAAATGTTGATTAAAAAAAATGGTTCCCAATGGGAGATGAAGATAATCTTAAGGGATGGTAACAAATCTTTATGAATCAACACAGCTACTGAGGTGGGCCATCATATGTGGGCCACATGGTCCACATCAATAACCAAACTATGACACTATGAGAACCTTCGTTTCCTATCAAGATGTCCCGGATCAGATGGACATCCACAATGTAGCCAAATAGCAAGATATTGGGCAGCCCACTTTGTAGATAATCTTAAGGGATGGTAACAAATCTTTATGAATCAACACAACTACTGAGGTGGGCCATCATATGTGGGCCACATGGTCCACGTCAATAACCAAACTATGACACTATGAGAACCTTCGTTTCCTATCAAGATGTCCCGGATCAGATGGACATCCACAATGTAGCCAAATAGCAAGATATTGGGCAGCCCACTTTGTAGATAATCTTAAGGGATGGTAACAAATCTTTATGAATCAACACAACTACTGAGGTGGGCCATCATATGTGGGCCACATGGTCCACGTCAATAACCAAACTATGACACTATGAGAACCTTCGTTTCCTATCAAGATGTCCCGGATCAGATGGACATCCACAATGTAGCCAAATAGCAAGATATTGGGCAGCCCACTTTGTACATCAATGTCGTTGCAGGGCATGGACCCAAAAAACCTAAAATTTTCTGAATCCAGAAGCCCGGCCCAGTTAGATAAAATCCAGGGCGGATCCCAAGTCACACCATGGTCAAAAGACAAATGCAAAACCTTCGGGTCAGTGGGGGCGGGGCGGGTTTCCCCGTGACCTGACTGGGGCGGGGATGGGGATTCATCCCCATACCCGCCCGGGTTATGGGGCGGGTATGGGGATGGGGAATTTCTTACCGCCCCATACCCGCCCCATTGACAAGCCTAGATGGCAAGCCTGTCCATTTAAAGTTTGGTTTCCATATAGCATCCAAGAAACCCAAAGCAAAGTTCTTAAAACCCCAGTTCAATAAAACTAGGTTTCAGAAAATCACTTTATTTTTCAGTCATGTTTTCATATATCTTAGTGAGCTAATTTAATGTTCCAAATCAATTATCTTCTAGATCAGTAAAATATGGAAAAAGTTATATTCAGAAACGACCTAGATCTGCCTCAGATATTATCTGTATAGTGTAGATTATATTTTTTTATGGGGAGGTTTGACATGGATCCTTCTAGATTAAAAAGGCCCCATGGGTGCAAGCTTATATTTTGTTCCATCTTCAGGAAAAAGTTCCAAAAAAGCGGGCAAATGGACCAAAAGCTGGTTTGAAAACACACACAGGAAAATTGAGCTTTCTCATCAGGTTTTCTACTCTTTGTAGGTTGAAAGTTAATCTTAAGATTCAATAATCAGCCCCTTGGGGAACTGGTACACCACTCTCCATCATTCGTCTTACTCGCTTTTGTCTATCACTGACTTTCTACTACCACTACTATATCCATTCACATGTCTTGACCTGATTACACCAAAACAGTTCAGCTTATCCGAATTAGCCTCTACTACGCGTTTTTTAATCCAATCATGTCCAAAGGGTTTCTCACGCTGCGCCTAGATTGTTGCCCTCGTCGATGAAACCACCATTATTCCCATGGAATGTGTGAGGACTAGCTGCAAGGTCACGCGCGCGTGTATATATATGTATATATATATGGGGGATATTCAAGTGCATTTATCCCTCAACACACCCCTTTTTTGGCAAATTTCACTTCTCTTTTGTACTTAAACCTTGTCAAAAGGAGGGTGTCCCTCACCACAATGGTGAGAGATGGATGCACTTGAATATTCTCATATATATATATATATATATATATATATAAGGAGATGCTTCTGTGAGAGATATCTCTCACCTTATATGAGAGATAGGAATGGGGGCCCTCACATTTAAATTGTTGGCGTTGGATATGGATGTGAGGGCCCCCACCTTATCTCTCATATAAGGTGAGAGATATCTCTCACATGAGCATCTCCCATATATATATATATATATATATATATATATATATATATATATATGGGAGATGCTCCTATGAGAGACACTCTCACCAAGTTTATGAGAGATGGGTGGGGGCCCCCAACTTAAATGTGAGGGCCCCCACCCATCTCTCACCAACTTGGTAAGAGTGTCTCTCACTAGAACACCTCCATATATATAGGGAGGTGCTCCTATGAGAGAAACTTTCAATTTACTATGAGAGATAAGGTGGAGGCCCTCACATTCATATCCAATGTCAACAATTTATATGTGAGGGACCCATATATATTTATGGTTTCCTGGTAAGCGCTAAAAAAGTGGTCATGCTATAAATTTTTTTAATCGAATTTCAATTCTACTTTGAATTTGAAAGTAGCAACACTAAAATAAATTGTTTTTGCCTCCGTATGTGTAAGATCCAGCCCCACCATTAATTATATTTATTATTAAAATATTAGTATTATTTAATAAATGTATTTTAGTTATTTAAGTGGGTAGGATTAAGTGGGGCACACGTTAGATTAGATGTAGGATTAAGTGGGGCACACGTTAGATTAGATGTGTAGATCGATAAGTTAGGCTAGTGGGTAGATGACCCGACCCGTAGTTTGACCCAATGACTTAAGCCCAGAGAATATCCTCTTTTAACCTAATCCCTGTTTTAAAGAACTGCATGTTCTTATCTTTCCACTTTCATCTGCAACTCCTCCTATTACTTTTCGTCTTCTTCTTCTTTCAACTTCCCAAGCCATTGCAGCTTTAGGATCCAGCCATCAGAACCAAGATCAGAGGACACCATCATTCTTCGCTGAACTTTCTTATCTCAGGTAATCCTCTCCTCAAATCATTAAGAGTAGATCTATATTCTTGGGTTATCTCTTTTTTCTTTTCACTGGTAGATTTGGATAGGAGTACCATAGATCTGTTCATCTGAGCATTTGTTCCCATCTTCTTTGTCAGATTGGTGATAAGATTATTCTCGAACGCTGTGGGAATCTTGGTTTGGGTATTGGTTAGGATCTGTTCATTTTCTTTAACCCCGGTAAAAGGCAAGTACCTAAATAATTTGTGAATTTAATACATGTGTTTCTTGTTGATTCCAGTGTGGATGCATGTAGAAACCCTTTTATGCCTTTTCTTATGATAATTTGATAATGCGATTTTGTTTTGTAATGAGGTCGGAGATTTGGAGATGACCCAATTGAATTTCTCATGTTGATGTTATTGTTGCAAATGGCTATTGCCCGCAGCACTTTTGTTTGGATTTCTTTTTTTGTGATTAAACCATCGATTACTGTTGTTTGGATTTTCAAAACCCCTTTTTTTCATCTTCTGTTGTTTGGATATCAAACCCCTTTTTCATCTTCTGTAGACTGGTGGTTAGGGATGTGAGACCACTATTTCAAGTAACCTTCATGGGCAGGCAGAGTGGATCTATACCAGGGAACGCTAACAGGGAACGCATGCAATTTGGGACTGTTTGTGTTTTTGACCATGGAACCCAGGTGGGGCCACTTGATGTATGATCAGGTCCGTGGATCTGATAGGGGACCCAGGGACAACTTTGACGGTGGTGGACCCATGGGGATTGGGTCTCATTTGGCCTCTCATTTAAGGGTTTCACATAGTCTGGGCATCCATTGTAAAGGGTTTTTATTTTGGACATTAGACGGTGGCGGGACCCACTGGATCATTTGATCACAGATCTAACCCTTGCATCTAGCTGTACATTGTTAGGCAATATTAGTTGTGAAGGTAATCTGGGCTTTTGACAAGTGGGGCCCACTATCTTAGCATCCATGCCACATCAAGCGTGGAGTTGAACTTCTGTAACTGGACTCTGTCATGTAAAGAGGGGATGGTGTTGTTCTGGATATTCACGAGGAGAGAGAGACCACTTGGTGATAAGATATTATAATTGAGTGTGACATCACATGAGTTGATTAGAAGTGCTGCGTATGAGTGTTGACCTAGACTTTTGTTTGGAAAAATAATTCCTATATGACACAACTTTATCACTTGTCATAGCTTTCCCATACAACCCATTAGTTTTTAGAATTTGAAGAAAAGGGCCTTGGTTGTTTTATAAATACAAATGAAATCCCTTGGATTATTTTAAATGTGGAAAATATTTTGATAGGGTCCTCGAGTTTTCTAAAATTATAAACTAAGATTATTATTATTTGTAAATTACTATTAAATGATATCTTTGGATTTTAACGTGTTACAATTACATTTTTTGTACTTTATTATTAGATTTTTTGACCTGAGTAAATACCGTCCGGGCAAACGGTATCTTACTAACGTGGGGTTTAGTGCTTCGTATGACCTTGGGAAAATCGTAATAAATTCGAGCTCAACCCATTTCTATTGGAAAACCCTTAATTGGGTCTATGCACCATTGACGGAGAAGGGATGCGTTGATCTTTTATCTATTAGAAATTTCTGTGGTTTTTGGGTACGAGACCTTATGTTTAACCTTATGATCGATTCGTATTTATGTCTTAACTTTCGCATGCATATATATATATATATATATATATTGGTTTAGGATGTGTATTCCTTTAGATGCATATCCTATTATGTGTTATGGACTATAAAGTAGCTTGGAAAATTTTGTATGATGATTTGATTATGATAAGGAGTGTAGAAAGGCCAACATTTTACTTTGACTTAGGACTCTTGTGTCGGAGCTTTATTATTCAGGTCTAATACGTTTATATGTTTGTATTTATGTTTATGTGGGTCATTTATGAACGAGTGCAGATCGATATATGGACGGTTGATCACCGATGTAACCGGATCACTTATAATCCGCTATGAATGTGAACAGGCTGTCTTGATTTTTTTTTTTTATTTGATCGGTTTATGACCACCGACGTTATGGACGGGCTTTCCCGATTTATTTAGGGCTAACCACCCACAACGGGGACACTTGTCTTCGTGTGAATCATATTGCTCCATTTGCTTTATTTGGATTATTCTATACGTTCTTTTTTGTCATTGTCATTGTCATTACTTCGATCACACTTGTCTTTATTCTTCTTATTATCGTATTTAATTTCGAATTATGATTATGTACTTGCTATTTACTTTGTAATATTTTATGCATAGGTAGAACCCTACTTTACCGAGGAGACGTAGGAGGTCAAACGTTTGAGCTAACTGACGAACCCGAGTGGGATGCCGGAGATAGCTTCGGAACCATCTGAGCCTGCACAAGAAAGCACGTCATCTTAGAATTTTTTTAAAATAAACTTTCTTTTAATGTTGAGACCTCGTTTTGAAATTATTTAATTCATTCTGTAACTTTAATTATTAGTGTTTATTTGATTTTTATGTTGGGTTTCATTTATGAACCTTGAATACCAATTGAACAAAGCTTCCGTTGCATTTAATGAAATATATTTTGACTCACCACAGGTTGAAATTTTATGTGGGTCCACTTTTGGAAGCTTGTGTTGTATTAAACACAGGAAATTTGAATTTATTTATTTTTTTCACGTTTTTCCCCAATTCTTATTTTGGGGGATGTGACAGTATGTGATGCAAGCAAAGTTTGGAATGTACGTTGGGTGTATGATTTCTTCGGCTGTTTTGTTGTTTGTCTTTAGTGTGGCACACATTTTCATGGATGAATGTAGATAATTGCTTTAGCTAGGAATTATTTTGGCTTGTGAGTAGGAACGTAAATAGGTATATATCTGCTCTCCAATTATGTGGAGGTTCCGATGGGCAAAAACTGAGTTTGAAATCTGTTTTAGGTTTTAATTTAGAAAGGGGTTTTGGTTTAGAACCCAATCTAAGTTTTGATTGATAAATGAAGCTGGTTCCCTATCCATGTAGGTTTTGACCCAGGACCAGAGATATAAGTCTTTAGCGTTGAAAATTGTAACTCAAAATCAATTTTACGTTTAACCTCAGGAAGTAGTAGAGTTAATGTACTATTTATAAGTTGAAAACAAAAATAAAAATAAAAAAAGAGTTAGAACTGCTTTTGGAATTGCAACGTAATCCTCTAGTCGGAACCAGTTCTGGAACCAAATCATGTTCTCTTATAAGATCCAGGCCTGAAGCTCACAAAATAGGTTTCGAAATGAAACAAGAACTGTAATTTAGGAATGGCTTTTGGTTCCGAATCCAATATGATTCTGGCAGGAACCGACCCATTTACATTCCTACTTGTGAGGTTGAACTTGAAGAATGCAAATAACTCCTCAAACCCAATTGTGAAAGATGGGTACTTTATTCAGTTTCTAAAATTGTCTGAATGTTGCACTTTTTTTTTTTTTTGGTATCCAGCTACGGTGTCTGGGAACTTGGGAGACTTGCACATGTGAGGAGAGAATCCGCACACACAGAAGCGAAACTCACATGTGTGAGGAGAGGGAACCTGCACACAACGAGTGTAAATTTTAGTTTGGTGCTGATTTCAAGGAAATAATAAGTGTCAAGGGCTTAGATTGATTACAGGGGATAGTTAGGTGGGGCCTTGAGCTAAATCGTTTGATGCTATAGGACCATAGCAATGCCAAATAGGAGTTGCTATAATAAGTATTAGTGCAAATGTATTTATTATGCCTACGGTTAGACCACCATTGATATGATAACAGGAAAAAGATCGATGGGGTGAAAAGGAAAATTTGCCTTGAACCCAAAGCTCCAAATGCACAAGCTGCTATTTGCATAAAAAAAATTCATAATCGAATGAAAATAATGAAGATGTGAAGAAGACGAAAGTATAGTAATTCGAAGATTTGAGGAAACGTGAGGGAGTTCGGACTTTCCTTATTTGGAGTATTTGCACATTATAAAGTGACCTAATGCATTAGGAAACCAAAGTTGAGTATCTTCTTTCCTTTCTTTTTCTTTTTGTTTTTTTTCTTTGGAATGGGTAACTACCCATTTCCGTAGGTTACATACTTGGTTAGGTAACTTAGGTCAAAATTAAAGTTTGATTGCGAAATTGATTGTGGTTGATATATTGCTAGAAATTGGTAAAACTTATATGCGATATCAGTAATCATTTCTATCCCAATTTGACAATGATTTTATTTATTTATTTATTTATTTATTTTTGTAATTGAATCAATAATAAATTCCCAACTCAAACTCATATTTAACAGCCTGTTGGGAAGTTGTCGAACAAAACCTTGCCCCCAATACATTCCCTTCCCTTTCGAGCCATATGATCAGCAAAAAAGTTATACGACCTAGGGATGAAGTCAAATGATATGTAAGAAAAATAGGAAGCAAAAACAAGAGATATTAAAAACCAATGATGACATAGCCCAATCTGCACAAAATGATGCTTTGTGAATTTGAGTCTCTCCACATTGTCCTTATCATCCTAGAAAACCTAAATACTTGTGAAACCTTCCTTTAATTAGCTTCCTCTTAATTGAATGAAAGATTGCGGGCATTTCAGCCCCTTCGATGAGTTGAGATGTTGGATATTTTCTAAAAAATCCAAGAATTCAAATAAGTTTCAAGAGGCACTTGAGTGTCTTTTCAAAACATTTTAAATGTTATGTATTTTATAATTCTTTTGTGCCCTTTGGATGAGATATGTCTTTTGGATCATCCATAAGTGAATGTGATCCATCTCCAATGAGTTGCTTCCAACCTTATAAATTAAGATTATTTTCAAGTTCTTCATATAACATTAATAAAGAGAATACAGAGATTATAGAGTTTCCTCTTTTACCAATATTTTATGATTTTTTAGGGCAAATTCATATTTCTGATTCTAATGTGCTAATTTGAAATCAAAGTTGGGCATCGCATCCTAGAGACATAATTTTATATCAAAACCACCTGCGTGTAGGAAATTGTGTTCAAATTATGAACCAAGTCCTACCCCTATAAGTCAAATATGAAATAAACTCATCACCGGTAGCCTAATATTTTTAAAGAACTGTACAAAGTCTGATATACCATTGGAGAGAAATGAGTAGAACTCTTCGGTGTTTAAAATATACCATTGGTTATGGATTGCTTATTAGGTTCACCATCTCCTACCCTTATTTCCCAAGGAGTGTTCGTGGGATGGGGTTGAAATGAGTAGAACTCTTCGGTGTTTAAAATATACTATTGGTTATGGATTGCTTATTAGGTTCACCATCTCCTACCCTTATTTCCCAAGGAGTGTTCGTGGGATGGGGTTCCCTCATAGGACATTGGCCTATTTTAAGGTAGGGACATTCGCCTGTTTTAAGGTAGGGTCACTTCTGTCCACTCACAATAGGCACCAATACCCTTGCACCACTTGTGACTTGGGAGGCAACAGACAGTGTTGGAATTTCTGGGAGTGTATCCAACATGACCGTAAGACTATGAATAGTCTTACCATAAAATAAAATAAAAAGACTACGAATAGGTCCTACCTTAGATTACCAAGTAAGGGTTTCTCATATTGTTATTTGTCTCATAGAGAGATCTTTGCAATATAGAAAGTCAATAAAGTGGTAGGACTCTTATTTAGTTTTTCACATGATGCTTTCCTATACCCAATAAAGAAATACTCTATGATGGAAAGGGAATTATTAAAATAGTTCTATATGCAGGGATTATGATTGTAGCTCTTCACTAGTAGGACTTTTTTATTTTATTTTATTTTAAGACATGCAACTTTTATTATTAGTAGAGTTTTTTCTTTTATCATATTGATGAAACCGTGCCTTCCAAGGGAGAACCATTAGTCCTATGGATGAAAGTTGCAAGAGGTTTCTAGAGACAGTGGAACATGCCTTTAAGCACCGAACTTGGACCCCATATATACTGGCCAAGCAAGACACGTGCGTACAGTAGGATGTCTAAAGGTCAAGCTACTCCATTCTAAGAAGCCAAGCTCAGTTCAGCTTGATTAGTTTTGACTTCAAGCTTAGCTCATTCTAAGAAGCCAAGCTCAGCTCAGCTTATTTATATGCCCCCACATAACTGCATGATTATCTAAATCATCTTCATGAAAGGGAAGGGAAATATATAATAATACACCAAATCGGACAATCTTAGCTGGCTTCATTTTCTCAGTTGAACATAGACCACTAGCAAAATCTTTAATAAGCAGTCATTTTATTATCAGAATCCTAGAAGAAGCATTATTTCGGCCTTTTATCTTTGGGAGTCTACTTTTCTACTTATTAGAGCAACTTCACACTCTCGCACATGGTACTTGTGACAAGTACCTAGAATATGATCTCTCGTATGGTTTCTCAAAGTATTTTAATGAGACAAGGATTTTGGAAATGATCATACACGCATCTAAATGATCAGGATCCGTTGGATTGATGGTCCTAATCATCCATCCAATGAACCTAGTAGCACCATCATGGATTGCCTGTGCTTGTTGGATCCATTCTAAAGGTGCCATTCTTTGCATGATAGTCCATGCATGCACACCTGCCATGATTAATTTGTGGACATACAGTCCATGCATGCACACCTGCCATGATTAATTTGTGGACATACAGTCCATGCATGCACACCTGCCATGATTAATTTGTGGACATACAGTCGTACTACCTCTTAACTGATGTATTTTGTGGAGATGGAGAGTTTACTAAAACAGAATGGATTCTATAGCTTCCCTCAATAAGTTCTCTATTCTTTTTAAAATAGGATGCAAAGCATGTGAGCCTCATTGGCTTTATCAAATACTTGGCTCCATAACTATTCAGTGAGAAAGTTTTTATTTCACTTTCCTTATCATGTTTATTATAAATTTTGGATGACTAATCCTTAATTCTCTATTATATCTACTTAAATTAGTGGGATTCAAAAGCAACTACGAACTTGTTGCCAGAAGATGCATTCAATTTCTATACAGACAAAGATCCTTTCAACGTCTAAGCGTCCTTGTCACTTGGGGCCATTCCAAACCAAAACGACAACTATGAAGCATAATAATAATAAACTATGAATAAAGTAGATTTTTAAAGATATGGTGAGGTCATGACAATCCTCATCTACAGTTATCTTGATACCATCTCAAAATATTAGAAACATTTTTTAATAATATCACAATATTCACTTGAGACACTATTTCACAACGTTATGTGATATTTACAAATGTCACGAAGATTTTGTACTATCAGAAAAAAAATGAAAAAAATGGGAAAATTTTGAGAAAATGAAAATGGATATTTTTATTGTTAAAATCTAATTATTATTTTTATTATCTAAAACTAATTTATCTTTTATGGTAAAAATGCCCCTAAATTGAAAAATACGGGTGTCGACAATTCCCAAAGTGATGGTTGTTCAAGAACATTTATCATATAATGCCTGACAGAGTGATACATTGGATAAGGACAATTATGGATGGTGAGTGCTGTACGTCTCTATTTACAACACGGATATGTTTTTCCTACCTCTTTAGGCTTGTAATACACATATAAATAAGGTAGTGGGAGACTTGTTCATTGTTCCTATGCCCATGTCCATCACTACCATGTATTGTTGGAGTCCTCTTTCCCTGCTAGTACTGGCTGGGATCTTCTCCTTTTTCTATCTCCTTCATCATGGTCTAAAGGGAAAGGAGAAGGGAAAAACATCTTCAGGGCTGGGATCCAAGAAGAAGTTACCTCCAGGCCCAAAAGGATTTCCCATACTGGGATGCCTTCCCATGGTGGGCCGCTTCCCTCATCTCACATTCCATAAATGGGCCAAGCAATATGGCCACATCATGCACATGAAACTGGGCCACTTCCCGACCGTGGTCGTCTCGTCCCCGCAGGCAGCCCAACAGTTCCTCAAGACCCACGACCTAGTTTTCGCTAGCCGGCCCCTCACCGAGACCGGCCGACTCATCTCCAACAACTACAAGGCCATGAGCTTGACCCCTTACGGGATGTATTGGCGAAACATACGCAAACTATGCACCCTAGAGTTGCTTAGCAGTGTCAAGATCGACTCGTTCAGGCCTGTGAGGGAAGAGGAGGTGGGCCTGCTTGTTGGGTCACTAAAGGAAGCCGCCGAGGCCCATGAGGTTGTGGATCTTACTACTAAGGTGGGTGCCTTCAGTAGGGACATGACAAATAGGATAGTGATGGGGAAGAAGTACATGGAGGAGAGTTTGCGTGAGGGTGGTTTCAACTTCAAGGAAGTGAATGAAGAGATCATGTATTTGGCTGGGGCTTTCAACATAGCTGAATTCATTCCTTGGACTAGAGACTTGGACCTCCAGGGGTTGGGCCGACGCATGAGGGCGGCTAGCCACGCCTTCAACGTATTCTTGGAGAAGATCATTGATGAACATGTAGAGAACAAAGATGAGAAGCATCAGAAGGATTTTGTGGACTATATGCTTTCATTGATGAAGTCGAACGACTACGAATTCCAGTTCGATCGGAGCAACATGAAAGCTATTCTGTTGGTAAGGCACATTTTTACATGAAAATTTCTTTTTGGGCTGACCCACATGGCCTGTGGATCAGTATGCTTTCTTTCACGTTCACACCACTTTATAATTCTATATCAGCTCCAAAATCAAAATTGCATTATCAACAACCATTAGTCTTCTCCAAATTTCACTTCAATTGGAGTTCGACTCACTGTTTTAAACATACGTTTTGTCAAACTAATCAATGATTTTAAACATATGTTTTGCTCATCGCTAAACGGCGATCCTGAGCAGCTGAGATTTGCAATGGTTGGCCCCCCTGGTAGGGGGCGCAAAATTTTGGGCCAGACTGCTTCACATGCCACAGAAGTTTCGAACTCCTCGGACACAGGAAATTACACAATGACAGGCCATGAAATGGGCCTGTTTGGCCTGTTTAGATGTCTGTTTACTTTATCTGTTGGCTCCATCATGAGATGGGTCACACACTCAAGATAGGCCTATTTCCATAGGGTGAAAAAAAAGGAGTAATCAGATAGGCTAGGACTTTGTGAAACTCTGCTTATCAGCAATAACTGCTTCTTAGATACATCTTGGGCCCATATGTAAGGTAAGTTGCCTGAGGGAGGGAAAAAAAAGAGCCTTTATGTAAACCAGAAAAAAATAGGAAAATGAATGGCCATTCTGGGACCAGTTTTGCTAAAGGCCCAACTCTATGGCTCAGTCCAGCCCGAGGTTTCTGACACAAATTAACAGTAACGCTGTTCAAATGGGTCAGTTGGGTCTGGTACTGAACTGATTGACCCAATCGAGGTTTGGGTACAAACCTATTAAAATTTAGACTTACCCATGACCAGGCCCAGCCACGGAAAGCAAACCTATCTATACTGAAGGGTTGGACCGTGGTGACTCTTGGATCCATTGGCTGGATCTGAACATAAATATTAGGCATGGAAATTATATTAAATGCTCTGGATATAAACTAGCATGGCCTGTCTTGGTCCAGCCCATTTGCTACCCAACCTATTAATTAGAGTGATATAAAATATTTATCATTATATTGCCACTAAATGTTATATTATATTACATATATTTAAATTTGAAACCCTTAATCTTGAAACTGAATGATTGGACAATGAAATTGAACAGAGAATCCCAATCCTGAACCTTTCCTATTGAATATGGATCATTGCCTAATATAGTTTGAAGTATTTGGTGGGCCCCTCATGTGTAACCTGGACCACTCATCATGTGGCTGGGCAACGGTTTATATATATATATATGTGGGAGGCGGTCCTGTAGGGACCGTCCTTACGGTTTACGGTGCGGACCGCCTATTGGGGCCTACTATGAGACCCCACTGGTCATGGGACAAAGGGGGATTGAAAGATCAAAGTGGGGTCAACTTATATATCAAATTTGAAGTCAATCTAATGCCTCCAACCCCTTCATCTATGGCTCACAAGTTTAACAGCTTTATATCAAAGAAGAAAAACTGACCTTCAATCCAACGGTCAAGTTCATCCGAATCCATGCAAATTCATGGGAGTCGGTACTTATAGGGGGGTTATGAAATATAAAAGGTAAATATATTAAAAGATAAAAGCGAGGATATAGAATGAAGAAGCTTCTTGAAGAAGAGGAAGAACAAAACAACCACAAAAAACAGGGCCAAAGCTACAAAAGGATCAAACAGAGGAGGAGGAATTCACAGGTATTCTCAAAAAATTGAAGAGGGAGCTGAGCTGCGGGCTGCGGAAGGGTTTTGAAATTTTCCTCAAGGAGAAGCAAAGATCGTCGAGGAGATGGGCTAAGATCTGGGTAAGGTTAGAGCCATGAAGACCAAACATGCTTCATCTAAGCTCTACCTGTTGTAAGATGATCAAGATCATAATCTTTCAACAAACTCTCTACACCAAGGTTTCATTCTTGCTGTTGTAATAAATGTTTGTATTATGTAGAATAAAACCCCATAACTTGCAATTCTAATTGCTCCGGGATATGGGAGGTAGGCAGGTTGTTCTAATTATACCATGGCATAAGCACATTATCGAACCACATCAATTATTATGTTTTTATTGGTTACTTGTTTATTTGTTTCATCATAATTCATTAGGCCTCATCGACTTGTAGGAAATGGTTGTGGCTGCGATAGACACAACATTTACAACGATGGAGTGGATCCTCTCAGAGCTCATCAAGAATCCAAGTGCTATGAAGAAGGCCCAACAAGAGCTAGAGACCATGGTAGGCAAAGAGCGGATGGTGGATGAGTCAGACCTGGTGAAACTGGACTACTTGGACATGGTCATAAAGGAAAGCATGAGGCTTCACCCTCCGGTCCCCTTGCTCCTCCCTCATGAGTCCATGGAGGATTGCACTGTCTGTGGCTTCCACATCCCCAAAGGATCTCGTGTCCTTATAAACGCGTGGGCCATCGGACGGGACCCAGATGCGTGGCCCAATCCAGATGAATTTAGTCCAGAGAGGTTCATTGGCACCGAGGTAGATGTTAGGGGCCGGGACTTCCAACTTATACCATTTGGGTCCGGAAGGAGGGGATGTCCAGGGATGCAGCTGGGTCTAACAGTGGTTAAGTTTGGAGTGGCACAACTGATACATTGCTGTGATTGGGAGCTTCCAAATGGTATGTCGCCTGCTGACTTGGACATGACTGATAAAGCCAGCCTTGTGATGCCTAGAGCCAACCATCTCTTGGCCATTCCAACCTATCGCCTTAGGGATGTTAGTCCATAGAGAAATGAATTGGCGCCATAATGTCCTCAGCTGATTAGATGCTGATGCTGCTGCACCTCATCAAACTTTCATGTTGTGTGATTTTGCTAGTATAATGCTACAGTGTACTGTTATCCATTGTGTTCTTGTTGTGAAGAGTACTTTTTAGAATGCGTTTGTTGCTTAATTGCATCCTTTGTAACAGAATGGTGACTAAGAATTGACAATAAAAATGTTGATGCAACAGACAGTATGATATCAAGGGCATTGTGGAGAACTCTACTTCTACTCTTTCTTTTTCTTCTTCTTTTTCTAAAGGAGTAATGTTGATATACATTGTTACGCCTTTCTTTATTAGCTTAAGCTTTTACTGGAAGTCGTTGTCAACGTATATAATTAGTTTAAATGTAGGTGAGTATTGTTTTATGAAATGTGGAACCGGATTCCAATAGTAAATTATTTCTTGAGAAAAGACAACAAATTTAAACTTAAGAAAAGATAATGGAGTTTTAAAAGTTCTTTACACTCATACATATGGGTCACACATTAAACCCGATGTAGGCCTTCTCATGAGGAATGGGCCCAAATGACCCAACACCATGTGGTATCCATAGATTGATTTTAAAGGTAGTGACTGTCATTTTTATTAAAGATAAATATTAAATGCACATATAATCACAATGATCAGATTTTTAAAGGTAGTGACTGTCATTTTTATTCATAGATTGGTATTTTCTTGCTCTTGAAAAAAAATGTGGAGACTGCTATGGATGGACTAAATAGTTCCTTTAAGCCATCCAACTTGACTGAGAAGTAAATGTGCCCATTCGAGTTTAAAAAAAAAAAAGAGAGTAAATTTCACGAAGCCCACCACAGAAGAATGTGACAGGGACTGAATTTTAGGCTCAAATGATTCATGGGCTGGGCCCAGATATAAATAAATATTGATACGATATATTTAACCTGCAATATATTATACAACAATTGTAAAGCAGATTTTTTTTTCCATCCTGTGTGAATTGAGTTTGACTCAAGTTGTGGGAGCAAAAGGAAGAGTTAACTCAAGCCAAACGCATTTATTTAATCCAACCCAAGCCCTACTTCAAATTGAAAGGTTTAACTGAAACCTTGAGTGGGTCAGTTCTAATTGGCTGAAAGCTAATAAGTAATCGAAAAATGAGAGGGAGAAGAATTGTTGTAATATTGGTTTTATACAAATGAGCCTGATGGTGCAGCTGAGGCAACTTTAAGTTCTATATCATACTCATTGGAGAGAAGTGAGTAGAACTCTTCGGTGTTTAAAATATACTATTGGTTATGGATTACTTATTAGGTTCAACATCTCCTACCCTTATTTCCCATGGAGCATTCGTGGGATGGGGTCCCCTCATAGGACAATAGCCTATTTTAATGAAGGGTCACTTCCGTCCACTCACAATAGGCACCAATACCCTTGCACCAGTAGGGACTTCTTCTGACTTGTGAGCTGTGAGGGAAGACAGTGTTGGAATTTCTGGGAGTGTATCCAACATGACCACAAGACTATGAATAGTTTTACCCAAAAAAAAGAAAAAAAAAAAGACTGTGAATAGGTCCTACCTTAGATGACAAGTACTAGTTTGGCAACTCTACTAAATAGAGTCCAGTGTAGTAAAGTTGATTTTGAATAAAGAATAAAATATAAGTGGATTGTGATGGTATTTTATTTTTAGTTATTTATTATGAAATCTTTTTGACCTTTTGTATGGGAAAGTAAAGTTTTTTATTTTTAGTGAATCAAGGTAGTTTCTTTTTTACTTTTTTTGTAATAGATGGAGGGAGTTATGAATTAAAGTGTTTATGATGTTACATTTTGTCTGAAAAATGGAGGCTTTCCTTGACTTTTACTATATTGGTAAAGTGTCAAACTGTTAAAAAGTTAATTTGTTAATTTGTTAATAGAGACATTTTTTAAATATCGAAAGTTAATAAACTGGTAGGACTCTTATTTAGTTTTACCAATGAGGGTTTCCTAAACCAAATAAAGAAATACTCTATGATGGAAAGGGAATTGTTAAAATAGTTTTATATGTAGGGATTATGAGTATTGTAGCTCTTCACTAGTAGGACTTCCGTTTTTTTTCAAAGACATGCCACTTTTATTATTAATAAACTTTCTTCTTTTTCATACATATGAAGTTTCAAACTTCGGTCTTCATGGTTTTCCTTATGATGAAACCGGTGCCTTCTAAAAGGAGGACAAGTAGTCCTAGGGATGAAAGTTGCATGAGGTTTCTAGAGACTGTGGTACATGTGTTTAAGCACCAAACTTGTGAAAGAAGTTACTGATCCCAAATGGGTATCAGAACCGAACTCGGCGAGAACTTCATGTGTTCCGGTGTGAGGCTGACTTGTGAACTCGTTGCGAATACTCTCAGATCTCTCGATGATCAAAAGCAAGGGTTCTCATCTCCCTTAAATAGAGCAATCCCTAGGAGTTACATCTCTATCCGGATACTACCTCTCCTGAAATCCCACATCTCTTGACCAGCGTGAGAAATCTACCAAATCGGAAGTCTGAACTCGATCCAAACTATACCACCAAGAGTTTAATCCTTATCTGATTCAACCAGATTAAGACTTGTTAGGAGTTCATCCAGGGCAAACTGTCGGGCTCAATTTGGCGTGGGCCCCATGGCAGTCGGGCCACACAATTTTCCAACAATCTCTCACTTGGCACGAATGTCATGGTTGACAAACGTGCCGATGCACATCAAATGTATTTGAGTCCCATGCACATCACATGCCTCGCAAATTCTTCCGCGGGCAACGGTTTAGTGAGAGCATCAGCCATCAATTACTTAGAAGGTAAATAAGAAATTTTAATTTCTCCATTCTCAGTGTTCTCCCGAACAAAATGATATTTTATCTCAACATGCTTTGATCAGCTGTTAAATTTTGGCTTAGTCACCATTAAGATGGCAAACATACTATCTACGTTCATCGGGACAGGCTGATCCTCATTCATTAAATCAATATCACATAAAAAGTTTATTAACCAGACAGCCTCCTGAACTGCCGTACTATAGGCTATATACTCTGCCTCGGTCGTAAACATGGCCGTTGAAGTCTGTTTTTTGCTACCCTAAGAGATTGCACCTCTCCTCAGAGTACACACATAGCCTGTGGTTGACTTTCTTTTATCTAAGTCACCAGCCCAATCCATGTCGGAATAGCCACGCAATTTCAGGTCATCACCTTGATAACATAGTTGCAACTTCAAGGTGCCTTTGATGTACCGTAGAATCCTCTTAACCACATACCAATGAGGTAGTCCAGGGTTACTTAGGAATCTACTCACGAGACCCATGGCGAATGCAACATTCGGTCTCGTACATAGCATCACATACATGATGCTTCCCACAACCTGAGCATAAGGCTTGCCCCGCATTATTGCCTCATATTCCTCAAACGTGGGCCCCTATTTGCTGGATAATTTTTCACTTTGCTAATGGGAGTATCGACTGGTTTGCACATCATCATATCAAACAATTTTACAACAGTTTCCAAATAGGATTCTTGTGACAAAGTCAATAACCGATTCGGCCAGTCACAAGTGATCTTTATGCCCAGTACATATTTAGCCTCACCTATGTCCTTCATCTCGAATCTTGACTTCAACCACTATTTTATTTCATTAGTGGCATCCAAATCGTCACCAGCAATAAGATGTCATCCGCATATAATGAAAAATATAAACAAATACTCCCACTACGGTTAACATAGAAACATGTATCAACAATATTGTGAACAAAATCAATTTCACTTATGGCCTGGTAAAATTTCTTGTACCACTGCCTCGATGACTGTTTAAGTCCATAGAGTGCATTTTGTAATTTGTACACCTTGTCCTCATGACCTTGCACCAAAAACCCTCAAGTTGTTTCATGTAAATCTCTTCATCAAATTCTCCATTCATGAAAGCAGTTTTTACATCCATTTGGTGCAATTCCAAGTCATGATAAGCCACAACCGCCATAAGGGTCCTAATGGATTTGAATTTTATGACCGGGGAGAAAGTTTCATCATAATCAATTTCTTCCACTTGTGTGAAACCCTTGGGCATCAACCGTGCTTTGTATTTATCCAAGGAACCATCCGAATTAAATTTAAGAACCCATTTACAACCGATGGCCTTTCGACCTTTGGGTAGATCGACTAATTGCCACACCTGGTTCTTATGAATGGATTCAATTTCCTCTTTCATAGCATTCATCCAATTTTCAGCATCATGCCCATTGATTGCTCGAGAGCATGATATCGGATCCAAATCCTCCATGGTTTCCACTAGACTGCAATAATCATCAAGGTATGACGGATGTTTCCTATCCGAACGGGTCTACTAAGTTCCGGTTGTTCCTCATCAAGTGGGTCTTGGCCAGGATTTACATTTGCAACGTCAACCACATCGAACCCCCCACTTGCTTGAACATCCTTATCCTTCGAGATCTCATAGAAATCTACCTTCCGTGGTCTATCTCTTGGATTACCGTTGGATTCTCAAGGAAATACACATTTCGACATTCCATGATTATTTTAAAATTTTGATCATACACATGATATCCTTCTGAATGACTTGGGTAGCCAACAAACGAGCAATTCTTTCTCGTTATTGCCTGCAGTTTGTGTCTTTCTTGTGGCGGTAATAGGACATGTACGGGATAGCCCCAAACTTTTATATGTTCCATTTTAGGTTTGGCTCCAGTCCATAACTCATACAGGGTCTTGGGCACAAATTTAGAGGGCACCATGTTCAATATATATCATGCAGTATTAATTGCCTCTCCCCACAAATACAGTTGAATTTTTACGTGGCTAATCATGGACCTAACCATGTTCAAAAGTGTTCGATTTTGATGTTCAACCACGCCATTTTGTTGTGGGGTGTAAGAGATCGCATACTTATGTATGATTCCCTCTTTAGCACAATATTATTTGAATAACTCAGAAGTGTACTCCCCCCTCTATCGGATCGAATCTGTTTAATTTTCTTACCCTTTTGATTCTAAACTCAGCAGCATATATTTGAAAAAATTTTAAAGCCTCATTTTTATGTTTCATCAAGTATATATAACTATATCTGCTGAAGTCATCAATGAAGGCAATGAAGTACACCTCCCCTGTCCTAGTATGAACATTTAACGGTCCACATATATTTGTGTGAATCAGGTCTAGAAATTACAAATTTCTAGTTCCCTTAGGGAATGGCTTCTTGACCATTTTCCCACTTAGATGTGGTTCACATGTAGGGTATTTCACTTTTCCAATATCAGGCAAAAGTCCATCCCTAACCATTCTAAGCATTCTGTTCTTATTAATGTGTTCTAATCTGTAATGCTATAATAATGCGAAACCATTAACACATTCATTCACACAGACAAAATGATTGGAACAACATTTCATTGCAACTTTAAAAGTGTCCAACAACTATAATTTGTCATGAAGTAAACCAGAAATACAAATTTCTCCATTGAGCCCAATAGTAACCTTATCAGCTGAACATAATTTCAAAACCACTAGATGCAAGCAGGCTGAAGGAAACAATCTCCTCCTCATGCCAGGAGCGAAGAAGACATCTGACAAATACAGCGATTTTCCATTTGGCAGGGGAATTTTGACTTCCCCACCCCTAACACATCGCAAAATGTCTCATTCCCTATGTATAAATTATGTTCTCCAGCTTTAAGTTCTTGTAATTCAATGAAGCCTGCTTTGGTCTGCGAGATGTGCCGAGTAGTGCCAGAATCGATCCACCAGTTGCTATCATTGGTGTCCACCATCATAAATTCCGTGATCATATCAATATAATATTTATTTTCATGTGGTACCATGTTTTGTTGCTCATTCTCACCCTTTTTCTTTTTATTTTTATCCATACAGTCCGCATGAAAGTGCCCAGGCTTCCTGCAAATAGAGCAAGCACCTTCTTCTTTTGTTGCACATTTGCTTTCCCTTTGCCCTTATGCTTCCTTTTCCTCATAATAGCCATCGAGCCACTAACGGAATTGGTCTGGGCAAGCAAAGCAATAGGCACAACACCACGGGCAGCTTGCCTTTGTCCTTCAGCAATTAATTCAACCTCAATATCTTTAACGGTCAGTGTTTTCTGCAGACTTAGGGTCTGAGAAACAATCTCCCATGAAGGTGGGAGACTTTGCAACAGATACAATCTCTACAACTCCTGGTCCATATCCTTAACCAAAGCAATCAAATTCCTCAATCTTATATTCATCTGGTCAATGTGGTTGTTGATCAAGGCTCCTTCAGGCATTTTCTAATTAACATAATTTGGGAATGCCTCTATAAGGTGGGACACAGTGGATGCATCGTATTTCACAATTATTTGATCATAAATTTCTTTTGCTGAAGCTAGTTGCTCAAACTGCTTGACCAAATCGTTGGAAATAAATCCAAGTAACAGATGCCTTGCTAATTCATTATCATACTCCTAAGTAATATAGAGATCTTTTTCTTCCTTGGAAGTATCATCAGTAGGCTTCTCAGGCTTCTTTTCTTTAATAACATAAAAAAGACCATCAAAGTGTAACAAGGCTTCCATCCGGTGTTTCCAAATGGGTAAGTTCTCCCCATTGAAAATATTGACCTTAGCAAGATCGTGCAGAGTAGATTTAGCAGTAGACATATTTTTAAAATATAAATAAAGTCCAGATACCACTGACTGTAATCGCAGTCTAAAAAATTTTTGACCGTTGGAATGCCGATCTGTCATATCTACCAAATAGTGCTCATCGCCACGAATCCATAGAACCAAATCGCTCGTCGACTGGAGGTCGGATGAAGGAATTACGGCCGGTCAAACTTTCTGTTGACTGATGAGACAGGGCCCAAGCTTGCGTCAACAACTGCGTTGTGCTGACGTCACTGTACCAGCGCTCGACAACAGCTCTGCAGCAACATGGGCTGGGTTGAATACGGGTCGGGTTGGATCTTTGGCCTGACCTGACTTGTTGTGTTTAGAGCTAAAACAAGAAGAAAATTGTTCTACTGTGCTGTGTGTGTCCCGAGGCGAAAAAGGCAACCAACAGGACGTGTTATCCCCACACAATGGAAATAAAAGGTTAGCAATAATGCTTGGAGTTGAAAGGACAGTTGCAACTTTTCTAAAAGGAAAAGGACACTTGCAACTTTTCTTCCTTCTTGCAAATCATCAAACGAAAACTCCTCCTGTTGCAAAGCACGCCAAACGAGAAGTCTTCCCTGTTCCTTCCTCTCAGCCTTTATGCCCGAGGAGAAGAAACTCCTCTTCTTCTTCCTTGCTTATGTTGCAGAACACAATGGAACTGAAAGAAGAACACACGATGAAGAAGTTGTAGATCCGACGACCCATAGCCTTATCGCAAAATCTGAACCGTCAAACGCACAGATAAGCCTCCGATACCACTTGAAAGAAGTTGCTGATCCCAGATGGGCATCGGAACCGAACTCGCCGAGAACCTTGTGTGTTCCGGTGTGAGGTAGACCTGCAAATTCGCTGCTAATACTCTCAGATCTTTAGATGATCAGAAGTAAGGGTTCCCATCTCCCTTAAATAGAGCAATCCCTAGTAGTTACATCTCTATCCGAATACTACATCTCCTAGAATCCCACATCTTTTGACCAGCATGGGAAATCTATCAAACCGGAAGTCTGAAGTCGATCCAAACTCTACCACCAAGAGTTCGATCCTTATCTTATTCAACCAGATCAAGAATTGTTGGGAGTTCATTTGCAACAAACCACTGGGCTCGATCTGGCATGGGCCCCATTGCAGTCGGGCCACACAATTTTCCAACAATTTGGACCATATATATACTGGCCAAGCAAGACACGTGTGTACAGTGGGATGTCTAATAGTCAAGCTAGCTCAGCTCAGTTCAGCTTGATTAGTTTTGACCTCAAGCATTAGCTCATTCTAAGAAGCCAAGCTCAAGGTATGGTTGGCTAAACTCAGCTCATCTTATGTGCATGCCCCCACATAACTGCATGATTATCTAAATCATCTTCATGAAAGGGAAGGGAAATATATAATAATACACCAAATTGGACAATCTTAGCTGGCTTCATTTTCTCAGTTGAACATAGACCACTAGCAAAATCTTTAATAAGCAGTCATTTTATTATCAGAATCCTAGAAGAAGCATTATTTCAGCCTTTTATCTTTGGGAGTCTACTTTTCTACTGATTAGAGCAACTTCACACTCTCGCACATGGTACTTGTGACAAGTACCTAGAATATGATCTCTCGTATGGTTTCTCAAAGTATTTTAATGAGACAAGGATTTTGGAAATGATCATATATACATGCATCTAAATGATCAGGATCCATTGGATTGATGGTCCTAATCATCCATCCAATGAACCTAGTGGCCCCCATCATGGATTACATATGGGCCCATGTTAAAGTTGCAATTCTTTGCAAGATATATAGTGCATGCTCTCTGCCTTGATTGGTTTGTGTACGTACGGTCGTACTACCTCTTACAAGATGTATTTTGTGAAAATGGAGAGTTTACTAAAAACATAATGGATTCTATCACTTCCCTGAATAAGTTCTCTTTCTTCCTAAAACAGGATGCACTAGGATTAATGAATATACCGTCGATAATCATCCCTACGGTTCAAAATAGGATTAATGAATATACGGTCGAATGTTCAATCTAAGGTCATGAATTATTCGGTAAGAAAGTCTTTATTTCACTTTCCTTATCATGTTTATTATAAATTTCAGATGACTAATCTCAAAGCGCTATTATATATATCTACTTAAATTAGTGGGATCCAAAAGCAACAACGAACTAGTTGCACAAGATTCAAAGGATTTCTATCGACAAACAAAGATCATTTCAACTAAGTGTCCTTTTCACTAGGGGCCAACCGGCAGTCCAAACCAAAACAACGACTATGAGCATAATAATAATAATAAACTATGAATAAAGTATACTTTTAAAGACATGGTGAGGTCATAACAATCCTCCTCCACGACTATCTTGATACCATCTCACCATATCAGCAACATTTTTGAAAATATCAATATCCACTTGAAACACTGTTTCACAATGTTATGTGATATTTACAAGAGGATTTTACCCAAAAAATCCCCTAAGACTTGTCAATTGCCGAAAGTACCATCAACATCTTAAAAAAACCACAGTAGTCTCAAAGGCCCTGTTTGGTATTTTTTTTTTTGCTTTTAGCGCTGCGCGGGGATATCCCCGTTCATTCTAAGTAAATTAGCGGGGATATCCTGTTCCTCGTTCATTACAACTTAAAGACTGTCGAACACCCTTTTTCCCTTTGTCTTTTTTGGCATCCGGACGAATCTCTCCGTAACCCTTCTTCCACATTCACTTACTTTGAAATCATAAACAATGCAGTGTGATCTAGTTGGCATTTATGAAGTCTCCGCTTTTCTTTGTAAATTGTATGATTCAGATTTCAGTATAGAAATGAAGAAGAAGGAGTTTATTTTATTGTATAAAAATCGAGTTCATTTAGTGGGAAGTTGGATGTCTTCCAACTTATGATCAAATAGATACTTGTTGACATGAATAGGCATTCATTATAGTGGTTGTTTTAGTTAGAAGATGTGCAAGAGGAGAGTATCTGCAACTAAAAAAATTGGTGAAAAGGTGGGAAATGTTGCCTTCTAATCCCTTTGATCAAGATTCAAGAATAGGATTCTCCCATAAATGGTGGGCAGAGAGATTCGTCCGGATACCAAAAAAGGCAAAGGGAAAAAGAATGTTCGACAGTTTTTAAGTTGTAATTAACGACGAACAGGGATATCCCCGCTCATTTACTTAGAATGAACGGGGATATCCCCGCTCAGAGCTAAAAGCAAAAAAAAATACCAAACAGGGCCTTTGAGACTACTGTGGTCTTTTTAAGATGTTGATGGTGCTTTCGGCAATTGACAAGTCTTAGGAGATTTTTTGGATAAAATCCTCTATTTACAAATGTCACAAGAAGATTTTGTGATATCAGAATAAAATGAGAAAAATGGGAAAATTTTGAAAAAATGATAGTTAACGGTCTTTATTTTTATTGTTAAAATTTAATATTTATTATTCTTATTATCTAAAACTAATTTATCTTTTATGGTAAAAATGCCCCTAAATTGAAAAATATGGGTGTCGACATTTCCCAAAATGATGGTTGTTCAAGAACATGTCATATGATGCCTGATACAGTGATACATTGGATAAGGATGGTGAGTGCTGTACGTCCCTATTTACAACATAGATATTTTTTCCTACCTCTTTAGGCTTGTAATACACATATAAATAAGGGTGCCTTGCCTTGTTTAAGTGATACAGAGATAGTAGGAGACTTGTTCATTGTTCCTATGCCCATGGCCATCACTACCGTTTATTGTTGGAGTCCTCTTTCCCTGCTAGTACTGGCTGGGATCCTTTCCCTTTTCTATCTCCTCCATCATGGTCTGAAAGGAACATCTTCAGGGCCAGGATCCAAGAAGAAGTTACCTCCAGGCCCAAAAGGATTTCCCATACTGGGATGCCTTCCCATGTTGGGCAGCTTCCCTCATCTCACATTCCATAAATGGGCCAAGCAATATGGCCACATCATGCACATGAAACTGGGCCACTTCCCGATCGTGGTAGTCTCGTGTCCTCGGGGGGCCCAACAGTTCCTCAAGGCCCACGACCTAGTTTTCGCTAGCCGGCCCCTCACCGAGACCGGCCGACTCATCTTCAATAACTACAAGTCCATGAGCTGGACCCCTTACGGGATGTATTGGCGAAACATACGTAAACTGTGCACCCTAGAGTTGCTTAGCAGTGTCAAGATTGACTCGTTCAGGCCCGTGAGGGAAGAGGAGGTGGGCCTGCTTGTTGGATCTTTTAAGGAAGCCGCCGAGGCCCATGAGGTGGTGGATCTTACTACTAAGGTGGGTGCCTTCAGTAGGGACATGGCAAATAGGATAGTGATGGGAAAGAAGTACATGGAGGAGAGTTTGCGTGAGGGTGGTTTCAACTTCAAGGAAGTGAATGAAGAGATCATATATTTGGCTGGGGCTTTCAACATAGCTGAATTCATTCCTTGGACTAGAGACTTGGACCTCCAGGGGTTGGGCCGACGCATGAGGGCGGCTACCCACGCCTTCAACGTATTCTTGGAGAAGATCATTGATGAACATGTAGAGAACAAAGATGAGAAGCATCAGAAGGATTTTGTGGACTATATGCTTTCATTGATGAAGTCGAACGACTACGAATTCCAGTTCGATCGGAGCAACATGAAAGCTATTCTGTTGGTAAGGCGCATTTTTACATGAAAATTTCTTTTTGGGCTGACCCACATGGCCTGTGGATCAGTATGCTTTCTTTCATGTGCACACCACTTTATAATTCTATATTAGCTCCAAAATCAAAATTGCATTATCAACAACCATATGTTTTGTCAAATTAATCAATGATTTTAAACATAAGTTTTGCTCATTGCAAAACGGCGATCCTGAGCAGCTTAGATTTGCAATGTTTGGCCCCGCTGGTAGGGGACACAAAATTTTGGGGCAGACTGCTTCACATGCCACAGAGGATTCGAACTCCATGAGCACAGGATATGACAGGCGATGAAATGGGCCTGGCCGGCCTGTTTAGATGTCTGTTTACTTTATCTGTTGGCTCCATTATGAGATGGGTCACACACTCAAGAAAGGCCTAGTTACATAGGGTGAAAAAAAGGAGTAATCAGATAGGCTAGGACTTTGAAACTCTGCTTATCAGCAATAACTGCTTCTTAGATACATCTTGGGCCCATATGTAAGGTAAGTTGCCTAGGGGATAAAAAAAACAAAGAGCCTTCATGTAAACCAGAAAGAGGGAAATGAATGGCCATTCTGGGACCAGTTTTGCTAAAGGCCCAACTCTATGTCTCAGTCCAGCCCAAGGTTTCTGACACAAATTAACGAGGAAGGCTTTTCAAATGGGTCAGTTGGGCCTCGTACTTAACTGATTGACCCGATCGAGCTTTGGGTACAAACCTATTAAAATTTAGACTTACCCATGACCAGGCCCAGCCACGGAAAGCAAACCTATCTATACTGAAGGGTTGGACCGTGGTGACTCTTGGATCCATTGGCTGGATCCGAACATGAATATTAGGCATGGAAATTATATTAAATACTCTGGATATAAACAAGCATGGCCTGTCTTGGCCCAGCCCATTTGCTACCCAACCTAATTAGAGTGATATAAAATATTTATCATTATATTGCCACTAAATGTTATATTATATTATATATATTTAAATTTGAAACCCTTAATCTTGAAATTGAATGATTGGACAATGAAATTGAACAGAGAATCCCAATCCTGAACCTTTCCTATTGCATGTCCTATTGAATATGTATCATTGCCTAATATAGTTTGAAGTATTTGGTGGGCCCCTTATGTGTAACCTGGACCACTCATCATGTGGCTGGGCAAGGTTAGAGCCATGGAGACCAAACATGCTTCATCTAAGCTCTACCTGTTGTAAGATGATCAAGATCATAATCTTTCAACAAACTCTCTATACCAAAGGTTTCATTCTTGCTGTTGTTAAAAAATGTTTGTATTATGTAGAATAAAACCCCGTAACTTTCAAATCTAATTGCTCCGGGATATGGGAGGTAGGCAGGTTGTTCTAATTATACCATGGCATAAGCACATTATCGAACCACATCAATTATTATGTTTTTATTGGTTACTTGTTTATTTGTTTCATCATAATTCATTAGGCCTCATCGACTTGTAGGAAATGGTTGTGGCTGCGATAGACACGACATTTACAACGATGGAGTGGATCCTCTCAGAACTCATCAAGAATCCAAGTGCTATGAAGAAGGCCCAACAAGAGCTAGAGACCATGGTAGGCAAAGAGCGGGTGGTGGATGAGTCAGACCTGGTGAAACTGGACTACTTGGACATGGTCATAAAGGAAAGCATGAGGCTTCACCCTCCGCTCCCCTTGCTCCTCCCTCATGAGTCCATGGAGGATTGCACTGTCTGTGGCTTCCACATCCCCAAAGGATCTCGCGTCCTTATAAACGCGTGGGCCATCGGACGGGACCCAGATGCGTGGCCCAATCCAGATGAATTTAGTCCGGAGAGGTTCATTGGCACCAAGGTAGATGTTAGGGGCCGTGACTTCCAACTCGTACCGTTTGGGTCCGGAAGGAGGGGATGTCCAGGGATGCAGCTGGGTCTAACAGTGGTTAAGTTTGGAGTGGCACAACTGATACATTGCTTTGATTGGGAGCTTCCAAATGGTATGTCGCCTGCTGACTTGGACATGACTGATAAAGCCAGCATTGTGATGCCTAGAGCCCACCATCTCCTGGCCATTCCAACCTATCGCCTTAGGGATGTTAGTCCATAGAGAAATGAATTGGCGCCTAAATGTCTTCAGCTGATTAGATGGTGATGCTGTTGCACCTCATCAAACTTCTCTTGTTGTGTGATTTTGCTAGTATAATCCTACAATGTACTGTTATCCATTGTCTTGTTGTGAAGACTACTTTTTAGAATGCGTTTGTTGCTTAATTGCATCTTTTGTAACAGAATGGTGACTAAGAATTGACAATAGAAATGTTGATGCAACAGACAGTATGATATCAAGGACATTGTGGAGAACTCTACTTCTACTCTTTCTTCTTCTTCTTCTTTTTCTTTTTTTCCTAAAAGGAGTAATGTTGATATACATTGTTACGCCTTTCTTTATTAGCTTAAGCTTTTACCGGAAGTGGTTGTCAACGTATATAATTAGTTTAAATGTAGGTGAGCATAGTTTAATGAATGTGGAACCGGATTCCAATAGTAAATTATTTCTTGAGAAAAGACAACAAATTTGAACTTAAGAAAAGATAATGGAGTTATTAAATTTCTTTACACTGTCACATATGGGTGAAAGAATTTCTACCTTAACACAGGCAGAGGTCCCGCTTACTAAATTTCAATTGAATATCAAACTGATGTGATTAAACTAGTGATTAACCCTAATTCCAAGT
The DNA here is from genome assembly GCA_028538565.1 of Umbellularia californica. NCBI lineage: Eukaryota > Viridiplantae > Streptophyta > Magnoliopsida > Laurales > Lauraceae > Umbellularia > Umbellularia californica. The sequence continues at coordinate 47,026,800 of JAPQWN010000009.1, forward strand.
TAACAAAATAATCAATCCACACAGATTGAGAGACACGAGAATTATACGTGGAAAACCCTAAATGGGAGAAAAACCACGGGCCTTATCGTCTAGGCCAACAAACAACGAAGCACTATGTATAAACGAAGAATACAAGACACTTACAACCCTTTTCCCAGTTGTTGACTCAACCTAAGGACTGCATCAGATCTTGCTGACATCTCGTCACAAATCTTCACCGTGCTTGAGCAGAACCGCCTTCAAAAAGGAAGATGGAAACTTGACCCAAAACTCTAAATCTTCAGCACACCAACAGCAGCTTGAAGTCTTGAGGGAAATAGGATGGATCTCTCTCTATCTTTGGTATTTAATCTTAATCAGTATCTCTAATATGTTGAGAGAGAAAGCCTTTATAAAGTCTCCAATTCGTGTCCCAAAGGCTTAGAGAATAGGAAGTTGCATCTTGGTGAAATTAGAAACAGGAGTTCGGCCAAAATTAGAATTCCGTGGTTCACTCGAGTGGATGTAGAAGTTCGCTCGAGCGAATTGCTCACTGGAAGTTAGCATTCAGCTCAGGGAACTCTTCGGTTGAGCGATGTGAATGGTGGGTCGAGCGATCAATCTTCTGGCTGTGGTTCGCTCGAGCGATCTATGGTTCGCTCGTGCAAACAACACACTGTCTTCAACTTTGCGAGACATAAACATGGTGGGTCGAGCGGAAAACCAACTGATATGGGATCGCTCGAGCGAAAGAAGGTTCGTTCAAGCTACCTCTAGAAAACTTCAGATCTTGGAAACTCTTTTTATTTTGGAAAGAGATCTTTAGCAGTCCGACTTCTAAAAGAATTACAAGTTATAGAAACCCACTTTTGTCCATAAACCTATGAATTAGCCAATAAGACCTTACAATCTCCCCATTTGGCAATTCATGGACAAAACCCCTATTTACAAAAAAAAAAAAATTTACCCACCATCTAACCTAAAGACGAACCGAAGACCAACCGAACTATCAGATAGGCAATGTGTGTTTAAGGAACTTCAAAGTCTGAGTGCCTAACTGAGTACCTGCAATAACTTTCTGAAAAAAATCAAGTGCATAATCATAGAAGTAAAGTAGGAAAACTTCATCTCCCCATTTTTGGACATAAATTGACAAAGAGAGACAAAAAGGAGAATTATCAATAGAATGTAGCATAGAAGCAGTAAACAGATAGAGATAGCAGCAAAGTTTCAAAGTTTTAAAGTTCCCAAAAACAATCCTAAAATCAACAACAATAAAAGTTTCAAGGTGAGAGGGTTTCAAAGCAACCACAAAGATAAAAAAAATCACTGATGTCCTGGAGGAAGTCTAGCAAGAATGTCAGCGAGGGAAGCACTGATGTGATGGAAGCCTGCAGTCACTTGTTCACTAACTAAATCAACACGAACAGCCAGGTGCTGAACTTGAGTTGTAAGATGGTCTATGCAATCTAGCTGTCTCGGTTGCTCCCCCTGAATTGGGACATCCTCTTGTTCCTCCTGTATATCTTCAGCCTGGTGACCAACGGGAATGTGAGAAGTGGATAGAGATAAAGTCCTGGCGTTGATCGGATTCTTGATCTTCATAACCAGATCATTTGGCCGAGAAGAAATCTCCTTGAAGGTAAGGAAGTTAGTGATGAGGACCCCGAATGGATGCAGTGAGTTTTTCTTGGCTGTGAGAGTTTTGATGAACACATTTAAATCACTTGAGGGATATTCACTGTCTTGCCAGTCCCAATGCAGAACAAAAGATAGCCATTCCTCTGAGTAACATCCGATGTATCTCCTCGTGACTCCAGATTGTGACAAATAAATCGATTGAGAAACCAATATTCGTCAGTCAAATTTCCATGCAATAAAAGACCGCCAGGCCATGGGGTCTGGACTTCACAAATAGTAGAACCAACTAAGTCATAGTCAATGGGTGCAAAGAGCTCAGCCGGAATAGGGTAGTCCGGATTTGGAACTTCAGGAATCCCCAGATAGTCAGCCAGATCAACTACTAAGATGGTTATCCACTTGCCTCTAACAAAAATTTTAATAGACCCATCATCTAATACATCCATGTTACAGTAAAATTCACGTACCCAGTCAACATGAATAGTATGAGTGTTGAACTTAACTCAGGAGAACCAATTCCTAGTTGCAAGACTCCAAAAAACTCTCTTATTGTGTAATTCTTTTGACACTTCTCTTTCGGACTCAACATTTCTCGAAGTAAATTGGTCAAAGAATTGGGTTGACTTCCCCAGAGAAGGAAAACGAGTGTGATCGTAGGAAGAGGAGGAAGAAGCAGCAACATGGGGTCTCTTTTTAGGGGCCATTGTAAAAGCTAAAACAAACCAATAAAACACTAAATAAACCAACCCACAGATTCCTCCAAACCAGCCCTGCAAAAAAAAATGGCATCCAATCGCCAGAAGCCACACATAAACCAAAGAAAATCTCCACAAGTTCAAAAAGTCACCCATCTCCCAATCTGATGACAACATCCACAATTCTACTACAACCAACATCCATCCACACATCTAAGAGAACCAATAATCCAGAAGAAGCATAGAGGGAACCAAATTTTCACATTTCACCAATCATCATAGCATCAAATAGAAAACTCCAAGAAAATGGAATTGTGCAGATCAAACATTTAGCAAGAAGAGCATTCAGTCCAAAAGAGTGCCATCAAAGGATTCCAATCCATGCACAAAGCAAAAAAAATGAAAAGTGCAGTGAAAATGCATGCCTATCAATGAGTGAGATTGGAAAAGGAGAAAAGATAGAGAAGAGATGAGCAAAAACAACAACAAAAGAAAGAAAAACGAAATGGGTGTATAAAAAATGAGCCCTAAACGTGACTTACATGCAAAGAAAACGAAATGGAAATGAAAATAAAATGATTTAAAAGAGAAAGAAAAAAAAAATAGTACCTTAGTGAGGAAGGAATAGGCGTCAAGGGGGCTGCAATGGAGAAGGGGTGCAGGTGGTTTTCGCAGCAGGGAATGGAAGAAGAAGAAGGGAAAAATAAAAGAAAAGGAAGCCAGCGCGGAATTTGAAGTGACGGGTTCACTCGAGCGAACTATGCAGGTCGCTCGAGCGATCTGTCCAGGGTTTTAAAACCTAGGGTGCAGCGTGGAAAAAAATCTCTAACGGTCACAGTTTGGTCAAATCCCTCCATTGAACAGTGTAAACAGAATTACTATTCAAATTTTCGTAGATTTAAGCGCACAGTGCAATATGTGAATAAAATGACCAAAATTAAAAATTAAAAAAATGGAAAAACGAAACCAATGTGATCTACTCCCCCTAAACCTCTTTGAGATGAACAAAATGTCACATGGGGAGCACACCCATCAACAAAAAGTTGAGTAAAGTAGTTTCCTCCAATTTTTTTTAACTTAGTTTAGTATTTTCTTTTCTTCCCCTTTTTTTTGTAACTCATTCGAGTCCTCCAAATTTTCCTTTTTTTTTTATTTGAAAATAAATTGAGGACGGGTTAACCATCATTGGTGACTTTCACTCTACAGATCGTGGTAGCCTTCTCCAAGAGAAAATTACCAATCAATTGAAAGCTTTTACTCACAGTCTTGAGAGCCATCTTCCTCCGGGTTAACCTTATTACCACAACATCTCTCAAGGATAAAAAAAATGAGATAACAGTGAGAGAATCGAAAAACGTTCCGTGCGGTGAAAAACAAGAAAAATGGTCATATGTAAAAGTGAGTGTGCACTTAAATAAACAAAAATTTATGGAGTGTAGGGAATAAGAGAAATCCCTAAAGATTTTCGCAGAGATTTAAACCGCGTTGCATCCAACGGTTTGGTGAAAATATTTGCAAGTTGAGCTTCAGTGGGAATATGATGTAAAGAGATTGTTCCCTCCTCCACAAGACCACAAATGAAATGATGTCTAATGTCTATATGCTTTGTGCGAGAGTGTTGGACTGGATTTTTGGAAATATCAATGGCACTCTGATTATCACAAAAGACAGTCATAGTTTCTTGCTCAATCCCATAATCCTACAGCATCTGTTTCATCCAGAGAAGCTGTGTGCAACAACTTCCTGCAGCAATGTATTCAGCCTCAGCAGTCGACAGAGATGTCGAGGTCTGCTTTTTACTGTGCCAGGCAACCATATTATTTCCAACAAAAAAGCAGCCACCAAAAGTACTTTTTCGATCATCAACACATCTAGCCCAATCAGCATCGGAATAACCAACAATGATCTTGTTGGTATCTTTGGACATCCATATCTCATATTCAACAGTACCACAGACATATTTTAAGATTCTTTTCACAGCTTGAACATGAGACAACTTAGGTTTTGATTGGTATCTCGCACAAACTCCGACACTATAGGCAATGTCAGGTCGACTGGCAGTGATTTAGAGTAGACTACCTATCATACTTCTGTAGCTTTTCTCATCAGTATCCAATCCATCAGCATCAAGACTAATTTTGACAGTGGTGCTCATTGGTGTTCTAGCATGTTTTGAAGATTGCATTCCAAACTTTTTTAGCAACTCCCTGGCATATTTTGGGTGTGAAATAAAAATTCCAGATGAAGTTTGTTTAATCTGTAAACCCCGGAAGAAGGACAGCTCACCAACCATACTCATTTCGAATTCACTCAACATTTTATCAGCAAATTTATCAGACAAGAATTCAGAAGTCGATCCAAAAACAATGTCATCAACATAGACTTGGGCAATTACAATGTTGTTCTTGTTTTATTTGATGAATAAAGTCTTATCCACACTTCCTCTAGTAAACTCATGCTCAATAAAAAATATTGTCAGTCTCTCATACCAAGCTCTTAGAGCTTGTTTTAAACCATAAAGAGCTTTTTGCAGTTTGTAAACATGATCAGGATAATGAGAATCTTTAAATCCTTTCGGTTGCTCCACATACACTTCCTCATTCAAGAACCCATTCAAAAAGGCACTTTTGACATCCATTTGAAACAATTTGATATTTAAAAAACAAGCAATAGCAAGTAACAAACGTACAGATTCAAGTCTAGCAACAGGGGCAAAAGTTCATCGAAGTCAATACCCTCAACATGTGTATACCCCTGAGTTACAAAACGAGCTTTGTTCCTAATGACTTGACCAAACTCATCGGTTTTGTTTTTGAAGATCCATTTTGTTCCGATGACATTAGTATTAGAAGGTCTAGGAACAAACTCCCAAACACAGTTCCTTTCAAATTGGGCAAGTTCATCATGCATAGCATTTATCCAAGAATCATCTATAAGAGCATCTTTGACATTTTTTTATTCTAAGGTGGAAATATAACAGACATGACTTACCTCATCACGTACCTGTTTCCTGGTTTTCATAGGAGCAGAAATCTCACCAATAACTGTGTCCAGAGGATGATCTTTGATTACTTGACCTTTTTGAGATCAAGGGTGAGAAGCTTTTGGAGTAGTACTTTTCTCTCAAATTACTGTATTATCTCAGGAACATTTGTTTCAGAAGAAGGTTCCGTTGGTTCAACAGTATCAGCATCTGCTATCGGTTCCTTTATTGATTCCGAATCAGGTTTAGCTTGACTTTCCGTTTGATTTTCAACATGTTCAGAAGATGGAGAAAAAGTCAGTCCCTCATCATCGTCAAAGAAATAGTCAGAGGTACCTGAATCATCCACTACCACATTGATGAATTCCATTACAATAGAATTTTTTAGATGGAATACACGATAAACTTTACTGGTCAATGAGTAACCGAGAAAAATTCCTTCATCACTCCTGGAGTCAAATTTTGACAAGTGTTCGCTGTTATGAAAGATGTAACACTTGCTGCCAAAAGTTCAGAAGTATTTAATATTTGGCTTAACTCCAGTCCATATCTCATATGGAGTGGTTTTAGTTCCTTGACAAAGATAGACACGATTGATGACGTAGATAGCTGTGTTAACAGCTTCAGCCCAAAACCTTTGAGGTATGTTTTTGCTATGTAACATCACTCGTGCCATATCTTGTACCACTTGATTCTTCCTTTCAACTACCCCATTCTGTTGTGGTGTTTTAGGAGCAGAATATTCATGCTTGATCTCATGTTTTGTGCAAAAAGTGAAAAAATTAGAATTTTAAAACTCGGTTCCATGATCAGAATGAATCCTTGAAACGCCTCCGAATTGTTGACCTTTATTTGCAATAAGCAAAGTCCACAAGTCATTAAAGACAAAAAAGGTTTCGGATTTATCATGCAAAAATCTCACCCATGTTAGTCTGGAAAAATCATCAATAGTAAAAAAATATGTATTTTTTACCACCAATACTTTCAAATTTGGTTGGTCCCATAAGATCCATATGCAATAGCTCTAAAGGTCTCTTAGTGATAAGATAATCAATCTTTCTATGGGGAGCTTTTATCTGTTTTCCAACTTGACAGGGACCACACACAGTATTCGGGGCTCTTTTGAGTTTGGGAAGCCCACGAACAAGTTCAAAATTTGACAATTTTTCCAGATCTTTGTAATTTACATGTCCCAAATGTTGATGCCACAACTCAATGTTACTTATTAATGCAGAATTACAAGACATTTCTTTCTCAGATGAAACCACATAGCAATTGTCGGGATTTCTTATCCCATAAAGAACTGTTTTTCCCTTTTTGTCCACAATGATGCATTCTTTGGAAGAAAAATGAACCTCATGTTGATTATCGCACAGCTAGCTTATGCTTAAGAGATTTGTTTTAAGCCCATCAACTAAATAAACATTTTTAAGTTTAGACATACCTGAAATTGTAACAACACCTTTTCCAATAAGTTTTGCCTTACCTCCATCTCCGAAACGAACACTTCCACCATTGTAATCTTCTATAGATATGAACAAGGTTTTGTTTCCTGTCATGTAACGTGACCAACCACTATCTAAGTACCACACATCAGAATTTGTAACACTAAATGCTGTAAGGACCACATTACAGTGTAGATCAGATTTTCGGACCCAGACTGATTTGGTCCTAACCTGATGCGAAGATGTTTTTGGCCTTCTATGCTGATTTCTATTATAATTTCTTAATTTATTATAGTGTGGTTGTATGTGTCCGGTAATCCCATAGAAGTGACATATGGGAATAAATTTAGGTTTAGACACATAATTCGGATAATAACTCTGAGGATATGAAGCATTTGGATAGACAGGAGGCATAGCTTTCATAGTAGTTCCTTGAACAAATACAGTTTTACCTTTGTCCTTAGATGATGAGGCACCTACATATCCAAGCCTAGATTTTGAAGAAGGAGGAAGTTGACTCCCCAGAATTTCATCCAGTTTCATGGATCCAGTATTCATTCGGTTGATAGAAGCTTTCGCAGATTCCAATTCAGCAAGTGCCATTTTTAATTTACCAGCAAGATTTCCTTTTTTAGATTTGCATGTATTCATTTCGTTTCGCAAAGTCACCAGTTGAGATTCAGCTTTCTGAAATTGTTGCTGCAGACGATCATTCTCTTGTCCTGCAAGAATCAATTTGTTAGATAAGATTCCACGTTAATCTTCCAACAGTTTTACCTTAGATTGAGAGTCTAGCAATGTAGCTTGCAAAGATGTGTTCTTCTCCTCCATTGCCTTCAATTTCAAAGCTCTTTTCTCACTGATTTTAGACATTCTAATAGATTCATGAAGCAATTTTTGATAATCTTCATCTACTTCCTGTTCTTCATCAGAAATTTCGTTAATATCTAAATCATCTTCAGACTTGGATTCCTGCATAGAAGAGATGTTAGAGAGAGCCATAAAAGCAACGTATTTTCCAGACTCACTCGAAGGTGAATCAGGTTCAGAAATTTCCTCATCAGATTCGTCATCCCAAGCAACATTTAAGGCCTTGCCTTTGTTCTTTTCTCTGCGATTTGCACACTTGGAAGCAATGTGTCTATATCCTTGACACTCAAAGCATTTAATTGGCTTGGTTGTACCCTTTGATCGGTTTTGCTCAGTTTTGGGTATGAACTTACCTGTTGGAGGAGCTTTAGGATTTGATGAATCCTTTTTATTAAAGGATTTTCTATTTTTCCAGATCTTTTTGAACGTGGAAAACCCTAAATGGTAATTCTTTCAATTGAAAGAATTTCTACCTTAACATAGGCAGAGGTCCCGCTTACTAAATCTCAATTGAATATCAAGTTGATGTGATTAAATTAGTGATTAACCCTAATTCCAAGTTAACAAAATAATCAATCCACACAGATAGAGAGACATGAGAATTATACGTGAAAAACCCTAAACGGGAGAAAAACCACGGGCCTTATCGTCTTGGCCAACAGACAACCAAGCACTATGTATAAACGAAGAATACAAGACACTTACAACCCTTTTCCCAGTTGTTGACTCAACGTAAGGATTGCTTCAGATCTTGCTGATATCTCGTTACAAATCTTCACCGTGCTTGAGCAGAACCGCCTTCAAGAAGGAGGATGGAAACTTAACCCAAAACTCTAAATCTTCAGTACAACAACAGCAGCTTGAAGTCTTTGGGGGAAATAGGATGGATCTCTCAAACTCTCTATCTCAGGTTTTTGATCTTAATCAGTATCTCTAATATGTTGAAAGAGAAAGTCTTTATAAAGTCTCCAATTCGTGTCCCAAAGGCTTAGAGAATAGGAAGTTGCATCTTGGTGAAATTAGAAACAGGAGTTCGGCCAAAATTAGAATTTCGTGGTTTGCTCGAGCGGATGTAGAAGTTCGCTCGAGCGAACTGCACACTAAAAGTTAGCATTCAGCGCAGGGAACTCTTCGTCGAGCGATCCATCTTCTGGATGTGGTTCGCTCGAGCGATCTATGGTTCGCTCGTGCAAACAACACACTGTCTTCAACTTTGCAAGACAGAAACATGGTGGGTCGAGCGGAAGACCAACTGATATGGGATCGCTCGAGCAAAAGGAGATTCGCTCGAGCGACCTCTAGAAAACTTCAGATCTAGGAAACTCTTTCTATTTTGAAAAGAGATGTTCAGCAGTCCGACTTCTAAAAGAATTACAAGTTATAAAAACCCACTTTTGTCCATAAACCTATGAATTAGCCAATAAGACCTTACAATGGGTCACACATTAAACCCGAAGTAGCCTTCTCATGAAGAATGGGCCCAAATGACCCAACGTACATATGCACCATGTGGACTACAATGTGGATAAAGATAACTATTAAATGCACATATAATCACAATGATCAGACCAATATAACAGTTGCAAAAGTTTGATGTTTAAAGGAAGTATTGTCATTTTTATCCATAGATTGGTATTTGCTCGCTCTTGAAAAAAAAGTGGAGACTGCTATGGATGGACTAAATAGCCCAAATTATTATGATGTGATGATCTTGAGAGTGGTAGTTTCTTGAAAGCAGGGAGGGTAGTTCCTTTAAGCCATCCAACTTGACTGAGAGGTAAATGGGCCCATTCGAGTTAAAAAAAAAAAAAAAAGAGTAAATTTCACTAAGCCAACCACAGAAGAATGTGATAGGGACTGAATTTTAGGCTCAAATGATTCATGGGCTGGGCCCAGATATAAATAAATATTGATACGATATGTTTAACCTGCAATATATTATACAACAATTGTAAAGCCGATTTTTTTTTTTTTTTCCATCCTGTTTGAACTGAGTTTGACTCAAGTTGTGGGACCAAAAGGAAGAGTTAACTCAAGCCAAACCCATTTATTAATCCAACCCAAACCCTACTTCAAATTGAAAGGTTTAACTGAAACCTTGAGTGGATCAGTTTCAATTGGCTGTCAAGCTAAGTAATCAAAAGATGAGAGGGAGAAGCATTGTTGTAATATTGGTTTTATACAAATGAGCCTGATGGTGCAGCTGAGGCAACTTTTAAGTTCTATGAGTTGACGCAGTTGCCTGTTGATAAGCCAAAGTTGCCTAATTGAAACACTACCAAGTCTGTCCTAAACCCTACGCAAATTGTAGATTCCATGCCAATGTGCAATTTCAGTTGAGCCGAATCTTATTTTAAGTGTAGAAAGTTTACAAAATGAATTCATTTTTACATGTACAATATAGTGTTTATTGGAAAAATCCCTACACATTCAGATCCAATCATAATGCATTTACATGTAAAATATAGCGTTCATTGAAAAAATCCCGACACTTTCAGATCCAATAATCTTGCCTTGAAGATAACCTGGTGGGGGTAAGTTGACTGACCAAATGCCATCATACATTTTGTTTTTTGTGTTATATTAATATTGGCAATCATACTATAGAGGACCCACCTTTCTAGCAGTCACGCCTTATATATATCTTATATCCCTAAAGTGTGCCTCCTTTTAAGACTTTAATGTACCAACTTCATATAATTCTTGTCAATTTTCAATTATATCATTGTATCTCCTTATCTGTTTGGACATTGAATGTCAATGTCATTGTTTTTCTTAGTTTTTTTTTTTTTTTTCGTCTTCTTCTTCTAGAATTTTGATTGAGGCTGCTCATGTTTTGGCCAACCATTATTTTTGGCTTGATAAGATTTATTATAAGGATGATGATGTTCTGAAGGCCCCCTCTATTTATTGTTTTGGCTTGGGTTTGTTTCAATGAAATTTCTGTTTACCAAAAAAAAAAAAGAATCAAGGCTTTAATGTCCTTACAACCCGGGCTTGTAGAGTGGGACCCACATAGTGGCATTTTTTTTTTATACTCCAGCCAAGGGACATCCAAAAGAAAACCCGCATACACACGAGAAGTTAGCCCACTCAAGTGTGAAGAATGCTCACATAAGTTGGAAAAGAGCCCTCACAAACAGGAAGAGGTGACACATATCCGAGGTTTGAATCCCGGGCGGATAAGATCTAATGCTCCTTACCACTCGAGTAAGGAGCCCTTCTTCTATAGAGTGACATTTATTATCAGATATTAATGAAAGTATTTTGAGATAGTTTTACACTTAGGACGACTGATGTACCACATGAGATAGTATTTCGTCAGCCTCCATTTCATGCAAAAGGCCGCCACTGGAAGTGTTTTTTGAGTTCAATACGAGGATACAATGTAACTCATGAAGAAGTTCAGAGCACTTGGCCAATCAATATAAAGAGAGGTTGGCTGATTGTCATTTTCTTTTAGTAATTTCGACAACAAAGTTAGGTAGCGTTAGAAAATTTTCACCTCAAAGGAGACTTCATACAATTCATATGCAGTCCAACTCTTCACTTGGGCCTACCTTTGATCAATTTACACCTTCACATACACAATGTCTCTCTCCTCCTCTGTCAATTCAATTAAGAGTTAAGATAATCAAAGCAGGCTGTTTTTCCACCTATCCTGTATCCATGATGAGACCTTTCTATCCTCCTAGTGTGATCTACTTGTATATGTAGACCAATTTTATTCAATAGATTTTTATGGCTGATTGTCCACCTAATATTTACCCGAGAGTGGGCAAAGGGTGTCAAGGGGAGAAGAGAGGAGAGAAATTTGAGAGCACAAGTATATTACATTCTACCCAACTGCATTACATCCACCAAAATAAATAGAAAAGCCCTAAGCAACTTACTAAATAAGACTACAACCCTAAATATATAATGTAATCATCATAGAAAGTTCTACTCTAGAATGGATGTTAGTCCAATTATCAATACAGCGGAAACAAAGCAATGCAAACTAGCAAATAGATTTACCAATAACACACCATAAGAAGACAAGCACAATATTTTACATGGAAACCCTATCCAGGGAGAAAAATTATGATCTAAAATCAAACACTATTGAGCGATTGCAAGATATACTCACCGCTTCATTTCCCGGTCATTCCTTTGACGTAAGAACCGTAGTTGCTTTTGCACAACTTCGCACGTTGCCATGATTTTCCCACTGCGCACCACTCGTTGTATTTGATCCACCAACACCTTGTGGACTAAGATGATCAAATGTTCTGCAAGAAGGTAGAAGGAGCAAATCTTCTAGAACAACTCTTCAGTATAATCTCTTAATAATGGCTCTAGAGAACAAGGAATCTCTCCTAGAGTTTTTCCAACTCAAAACTATTAGAGAATAAACTTCTTGTCTTCAATATCCTCACTTAGGGTTGAGAGAAACACCCTATATACAGTCCAATATCCGTGCCTTTGTATTTATACAGAAATAGGACTAAAAGTGGAAACACCAGTTAGAAAAAGAAACAAATCTGGCTAGCCGTCCTAGAAAATTCCCTCTGTCCGATCGATTGTGTAGCACACCGTCTCCCGAAAATTTTCTGTCAGTGCTGTTAACTGGGAGCACCTACACATCCGATTGATCCAACCAACATCCAATAGATCAGGCCTCATTAGTTCACTCGGACTTCTTTTGTTTTTTCTTCTTTTTTTCACTTCAGTTCTTTCGATGATACGATCACAGTCTATTCTAAAATAAATAGAAAATTACAACTCAATGGATCCAGAGTTTTGTCCAACACAATGAAAATTCTAACAATCATTCATCACCAAACTATATATATATTCTAAATAATATCCTACCCTACGAAGCATCACTGGCTCAATTCTTCACGTGCACAGTGATTTCAACAAATGCATCATCCAAATAAGACCAGGATATGATTTTCTCTAGCATGTTTGTTTTGTATACTGAAAAAGATAAAGGTAGGATGTGTGTCTGTTCTGCATAAGGTAAAGTAGATATCAGTCATTTTCTCACTTTTCACAAGGTTAAATTTTCTGGTGGCAGGTAGCCCAATTAAGTAGAATGGCAGCTGGAGGATTACTTTCCCAGAGTTTTGAGCCAACCAAACTTGATTATAGTAATAAAAAAAGAAAGAAAGAAAAAAACGAAAAATAAAAGGGCCGCTAGCTAGGATTACTTTACCACATGTAGACAAAAGGTAGAGGGTAGAGTGGATAAAATCCGAGGGTCCGCCACGCCAAGCCAAAAGCACTAGGGACCACCACCATCTCTATTCATGATATTACCCAATGTATACATTCTTTTTTTTTTTTTTATTGCCACTTGTGTGAACAATGAATGTCAATAATGGCAGGCTATGGATACTTTCTTTGCATTTGCATGTTTCAACTGTATATAAAGAAAGAGAGAATTGTTGCCATGACAATGGCTACCATTTCAATGTCTTCTTGGAGTGATCTTCTCTTGGTAGTAGTAGCAGGAATCACCTGCATTGTCTTCCTCCTTCATGGTCTGAGAGGAAAAGGGATGGTATCCACAAGTGTACGAAGCAAGAAACAGTTGCCTCCCGGTCCAAGAGGTCTACCCATACTGGGTTCCCTTCCCATGTTGGGCCCTCTTCCCCATCAAACGCTTTGTCAATGGGCTAAAGACTACGGCCCAATCATGTGCGTCAAAATGGGCCAAATTCCCACCGTCATCGTCTCGTCTCCTCGGGCAGCCCAACAGTTCCTCAAGACCCATGACCTCATTTTCGCCAGCCGACCCGTCTCTGAAGTTGGCAAGATTGTTTTCTACGATTTCAAGGGGACGAGCCCCACCCCATATGGCCCATACTGGCGAAATGCACGCAAACTATGCACCCTTGAGCTGCTCAGTAGCCTCAAGGTCGAATCATTCAAGCCCATGAGGAGAGAGGAGATGGGCCTGCTTGTGCAATCTATCAAAGATGCCGCCAAGGCCCGTGAAACGGTGGATCTCAGCAACAAGGTGGCCTCCCTTACCAGAAACATGACATGTAGAATGGTGCTTGGCAAGAAGTATGAGGAGGACAATCTGGGCAAGGGAGGATTCAAGGCAGTCATTGAAGAGCACATGTGGTTAGCTGGGGCTTTCAACATAGCTGAATACATCCCCAGCCTAAGAGCCCTGGACATTCAAGGCATACGCCGCCGCATGAAAGCAGTTTGCAATGCGTTTGATGAATTCTTGGACAAGATCATCGACGAACATTTACAGACCAGAGACAACCAGCACAACCAGCATCAGCGGGACTTCGTTGACTTCATGCTGTCATTCATGGAGTCTGCTGACATAGAGTTCCAGTTCAATCGAACCAACATCAAAGCAATACTGGTGGTAAGGAACTGGATCATTCACATGTCCATAACAGTTTAAGCTTCAGATTGTTGATGTGGTCCTTGATATATTTTGCAGGATCTGCTTCTGGCTGGAATGGACACGTCGTCAACAGCAACTGAGTGGGCCTTATCAGAGCTCATCAAGCATCCAAGTGCGATGAAGAAGGCACAGCAAGAGCTACAGACAGTCATTGGCAGAGATCGGATGGTGGATGAATCAGACCTTGTGAAACTGGACTACATGGACATGGTAGTAAAGGAAAGCATGAGGCTTCACCCGCCAGCGCCATTTCTCCTCCCTCGCGAGTCCATGGAGGATTGCACAGTGAATGGCTTCCATATACCCAAAGGAACACGTCTCATGATAAACGCATGGGCCATAGGAAGGGACCCAGATGCATGGCCCAATCCTGAGGAATTCAACCCAGAAAGGTTCATTGGCACCAATACAGATGTGAGGGGACATGACTTCCAACTTGTACCATTTGGGTCTGGAAGAAGAGGGTGCGTAGGGATGCAGCTGGGCCTCACCATAGTTCGACTCATATTGGCACAGCTGATCCATTGTTTCGACTGGGAGCTTGGCGCAGGCATGTCACCAGCTGACTTGGACATGAGCGAAAAGTTCGCCCTCGTGATGCCCAGGGCCAACCATCTATTAGCCACCCCAACTTACCGCCTCAGCGATGATAGTTCCTGAAGGAATTGTACTCTCTGAACTGATTTCCACCTCTTATACCTGTTTTTGCTCAGATGGGAATAATAGGTGGATGATGAGACTCAGACTCAACCCTGCTTGATGTGTTATGGCCATGGCCAAATCATAAGTTCAATTCAGGTCTTCTCTGGGTCTGAATAAACTGCTGTCTCTATTTTTATTTTATTTTATTTTTTGTTCTATAACTGTTGTCATAAAATGGATACCACCACTTCATGGTAGTGTGAGCTCATCTATTCTCATAGAGGCCTCTCTGTATGGGCATTGGAAATTGGCAAAAATCCTACTTTTTCTGAAATGATTAGATACAATGCATCTTTGTAAACAGATGTGGAAAGCAGATGGCAAATAGTTAGATACAATGCATCTTGAGCACACAAATGTCAAAGCAGACACAAATCTTTCATCAAACGACAAAAACCCTCTTTTATTTTGTATAGGGATGTTTGTAACTACAAGCAGAAAATGCAACATGATCACTGCAGCCACAAGTGCACACAAGCAAGCCTTCCTAATTCTCCATGAAATGCTGCACACACAAAAAGCCGAAGATGCAGAACAAGGCAGAAATAACGTGAACATTGGTGCCCGTTCTCAAGCATCACTCACAAGTACTTGATAAGAGCCCATATCACAACTGCCAGAATCACTATCCCGATCACAGACAGTAACAAGCACATGCAAGAGCAGCCTCCCTTGGTTCGCTTATTAAGAATCGCAAGCCTCTTTTGTACCCGCTGCATTGATCACGGCAAAAACCAAGAGACAAACTAGTTTAGATACATAAGATCGCCAAAGCTAGAATGGGAAATTCTTTAAAAAAAATTAAAAAAGGTTTTTAAACAGTTACTAGGGTCTTACACTGGTGATATCCTAGAGCTAAAGAAAAGAACCTATCCCGCTCCCGCCTTAAAAAGTTCTACATGGCAAGAGGATGGCTTATCCTGGTTGCTCTTCAAGCGTTCAAAATAGCACAAATCTACGATTAAGGCTTCACCAATTGCCAAATTGAGTCAGTGAGTTGGGTGCTCTTCAAGAGTTCTTCTACTAAAGAGCAAGTATCTACTGTTATGGCTTCACCAATTGCCAAATTGAGTCAGTGAGTTTGGTGCTCTTCAAGAGTTCTACTAAAGAGCAAGTATCTACTATTAAGGCTTCACCAATGGCCAAATTGAGTCCTGTTTTTAGACCTACAGAAGTAAAATGACACTCACCATAAGGAATGGAACAGTGCCAAAGGTACAACACAGAGGCAACATGGCACAACCATTTATTTGACATTATTTTTTCCTATTTTCTTGTAGCATTTTGGTCAACAGACATTCAAGACCACAAAGCAACCACCACATGAATGGTTCCTTAATGGTACCCTAGCCCCAAATGGGGCCGAACAGAAACGGTGGATGTTGAAAACTCCTAGGAGCTAGAGTCATCAGAGAAAGATATTTCTTTCAAACATGAACAAGGAACGTTTTCCAAACACTTTTGTCCAAGAGCCATGACAGAAACACATCAGTTAAAAACAAGTGTTAAGAATAAACTTAAGCTATTGAACTTGTATTTCAGCTGCATTATATAGCAATAAGATAATTCTAACATATTTTTAGTCATGTGCATAGCAATTATAAATCTTCAACTTGAAGGATCCTGAAATATAATTACGTAATATAGTCAGAGTGCGGGTGAGATCCTATACAGCTCTAAGGTAAAGCTAAGACATTCCAAAAGTGGCCCTTCCTACTACTACAGTAATGCATGCCCAAAGCATTTGTCAATCAAAAGCAAATGTCACCCTAGCATGCCAATGCACAGATGGAGGTTGTGATCCAATGGAATCCCTTGATTTAAAGTGGACCCAACTGTATAAGCTATTAAAGTACCAAAAGCTTCAGTCAGACCAGAAGGCATGATTCAGTTCAATATATATATATATATATATATATGGATAATATTCAAGTGCATCCATCCCTCACCATTTGTGGTGAGGGACACCCCTTTTGGGGAAGTTTCAAGTATAAAAGAGAAGTGTACTTTTCTTTTGTACCTCACTTTTGTACTTGAAACTTCCCCAAAAGGGGTGTCCCTCACCACAAATGGTGAGGGATGGATGCACTTGAAGAACCCCCATATATATATATATATATATATATATATATATATATATATGGGAAATGCTCCTATGAGAGACACTCTTGGTGAGAGATGGGTGGGGGCTCTCACATTTAAATTGGGGGTCCTTGCATTTAAGTTGGTGAGAGTGGATATGGAAGTGAGGGCCCCCACCCATCTCTCAAAAAGTTGGTGAGAGTGTCTCTCATATGAGCACTTCCCTATATATATATATATATATATATTTATGGGAGATGCTCCTATGAGAGATATCTCTCACCTTATATGAGAGATTGTGTGGGGGCCCTCACATTTAAGTTGTTGACATTGGATATGGATGTGAGGGCCCCCACACAATTTCTGATTTAAGATGAGAGATATCTCTCATAGAGCATCTCCCTCTATATATATATATATATATATTATCTAGACATCCTAGTATGCTGTGTTAACAAAATTCCTAGACCTACAATCCCACGTTGGGATAAGGTACATTAGCCTAATTTGAATTTGTACATTAGTCTAATTTGTACATTAACAAAATTGCTTAACCAACATTAATAAAATGTAATGGATGTAGTCAAAATACCCAAACTATTACCATTTGTTTTGAATTTCTTTTTTTTTTTTTTTTTTTACATTTTAATCCAGTAAAAAAATGTTTAACCTGTAGTCGCGAGTCAGTCAAATCCACATGTTGGTCCAAGTTATCCTGCAACAATACATGGAATCTTCAGTATGATAACGTCCAAGAAGTGTTATTAGGGAAGACAGAAGAAACGCATTGTGACTAGTGATTTCAAAACATACAATAAGCCTGGTGTGTAGATCCAATTCCTCATTGACTGCCAATGCAATATGCTTTGTGCTCAATACAGTTTCCTCCAGCTTCTCGAGGCCTTCATCTTGCTCTATTAGATAACAAGCCCAGAGACATCATGGAGGGCAAGTTCAAGCATGGAATTAGATCAAAAACTCAAAAATAGTGCACAAAAAAAAAAAGAAAAAAGAAAACAGATTCCTGCCTATAACATGCCTTTCATAATCTGCCTCTGCAGGCCAACGAGGCCATAGTTGTCCATTCCAGCAGTTCTGTTCATCTCAGCACCAGGGTTTTTATTCGGTCCTAGCAAGTCATCCCTGCAAGTCAAAACAACAATTAGTTAATGATATCCTAATGCAAATGCATAGATCTAAACAAAAAGAAAAAAACATATTGAATGAATATTCGAAGAGAATAAGAAAGCCCTGCAGATATACAGTCCTAATTCCTTGCATAAGTGCAGACATTAGATGCTCCACTGAGAAAATGCATTATTCTAACTCCTAAACATAATGTCCAGTCATATACAGCATCTCATGGAATTTGAAATAAATAAATAAATATATATATATACAATAAAATAAATTGCGCTTTCATGAATTAGGTTGTCGGAGCTTGGA
Source organism: Umbellularia californica (assembly GCA_028538565.1). Classification (NCBI taxonomy): domain Eukaryota; kingdom Viridiplantae; phylum Streptophyta; class Magnoliopsida; order Laurales; family Lauraceae; genus Umbellularia; species Umbellularia californica. The sequence continues at coordinate 47,045,061 of JAPQWN010000009.1, forward strand.
AGACTAAACTATTCAGGATCAAACATGAATTGAGTTATTAAAAGACCATTCACGTGTTGAAAGGCATCACCATCTAGAAACCTTAAAATGCTGCAGAATCCTATATATCCTATATGAATAGGTAAGATACATATATATATGGACATGTAGAGAGCAAATAGGGAGAAACACCTCAGTTATGGGTGCTCCATTCATAACATAATAATTAAATTATATGATTTAACTTGAATTATTTACCTTTGCTACTATATTTTCTTAAGTTTCACTAAGGGCCCATTTGTTTCTACTTTCAAGTAATTGAATCCCTAGGTATTCTAAGACTTCATTTTCCAACAGTGGTTAAAATTGAAGAAACAAAAAAAAATCCACCACAAATGTATCCCAAGATTTGACTGGTCCATTGATGGAAGTTCTTATTCTCACTTTCTATGTGAGGACTGGCCGTGAGGCCTTATTCATCTCCTATTGTGAGCAAGGGCTGTCCCTGGAAATTTTCCTTGAGGGGACCACTATGTAAAAAATAATTAAAAAAAATACTTAAAGGTTTTGAAAATATATTGGGGGTGTTCCCCTCCCTGGTTCAGCCCCAGGGTGTGAGGCCAAGAGTGTGATCGTCTTACTGCACTGCAGCACACTTGTTCCTTCCAAGATTAGCAGATATGTATGAGACTAATGACATGTTCAATAATCTACTATCTATCCTCTTTAAATTGCAGGCCTAATATTCAGGCTCACCATCATCATCATCTCAGCCTTTCCCCTGTATATTCAGGCCAGTGTAGAAAATTCCTATGATGTCGAGCAACTGTTATTCTATTTTCTGTTCCTTCAATTAATCCTAGAATCCCAGTTAGGATCTGATGGTCATTGGGCTTGAGGGCTCCCAAAACAGGCTTGAAATTCTCATAATTTTTCTGTCGTATTTTGGTCGTAATAACACATGTATGAGACAAGAATTGATAGTGCACTCTCCATAGTTTGATAGCTAGTCGTACAATCCAATCCATAGCATAAACTTGACTTCTCTCGGTTATTAGTGAATCACCTAACATGTGGCAGGGGATACTATTGAAAGAGCTGTTTAGCTCTTTATGCATAAAAGTGAGCAACCGAACACAACTAATAACCATTTGTTTTTAAACTTGTTTGAAAACACCAAGTGATGGATAGTTTTGAACTTGAAACTACTGAGAATTCTGCTCCTATGTAATGGCATAGTTGGGAACCTGATTGTTTCGTTTGATTCTTAGATCCCTAAAGCCTTGGGAAACTGCATAAATAAATATTAAAAGTCAGATAGATGATTCCTAACAAGTGTATTTACATGGATCTTTTGCTGGATTTTGTTATCAAGCAAATTGAAATTCCATTCTTTGGGCTGAACATGGTGACTGTGAGCTTACAACAAATTGTGGGTTGAATCAGAGCCAACTCTGATTACATCGCTCATCAAATAGGTCAGCAGTGATCCATGGTCCTTGAAAGCAGGTCTTTCAATATGGAGGAATTCCAGAATTTATGTTGGATACTCAGAGGTCTAATTTCTTTCCATCATATGCTGAGAAAGAGGAGTTTCCATTAAAGGGTAGTATGATTGGTGCCTCTTCCATTTCACAAACACCTGAGATACATACATACATACAAACATATATATATATATATATAGAGAGAGAGAGAGAGTTGTCATTGTTAACAGTTGTATAATGATTATAATCATTCATTCTAATTTTTGTATATCCCCTGTAATCTACCTTTTCTGTTTAGTTTCATTAAAAATTGCTACTAAGTTATCCACATGCAACTACCAAGGTGCATGCATAGGTCTGTGTTTCAGGTTTCAACATCCGATGACAAACCATCTTTTAATAGAGATCAGAAAAGTTGTTATTCACAGTCTGAATTAGAAACGACATAGTCCATCAGTCATTTCAATTTTCCATAACTCCACATCTGGGAAACAAGGCTCATCAAGACAAATTTGTGCTTTCCAGAATAAATCCACAAAAGACTAGGCATATTATGCAATTCCACCGTACCTTTACATGTTTCATCAGGATAACCTAGCATCTAAGCAAAATACCTGGCTTTGCCTGAATTGGATTACTAAGAGTGAAGTTGAAGATAACACAGCAGATGTGAGCCTCACTATACCCCCATGCAAATGACAAAATGTGAAATCATAGACAATTAAATACACAGGAAAAGATTTCTGCACAAAGATCACCTGTTAGCAAAGTTTGACATGCTTAATGTAGAAGCCATCTGGTTAGCTTTAGATCTAAGATTCACAAGCATGTCTTGGCGCCGATGCAGTTCTTTCTCGGTTCTGCATGTACAGAACTTGTGTTAGATGGCTGTCCTAAAGGATCAAGCATTGACAAAAAGAAGTTCACTAAATTTTCAAGGCATTTCATAGTTGTAAAGGTACTTCATTTAGGCATCCAAGCCATATTCAAGGAAGCACTAAAATTTACCTTGAAGTATAATATGCTTTTCAAATGAGAATGTTGTATGAGTTTTTACTAGGAGGAAAAAAACAAAGATTTAAGGCACATATAGATAATACAATATCAGAAAAAACCATCACTACTCATCTTTCACCAGGTCACAGGAGTATTCACATTGTCTCATTTTTATGCCAAGTTTAGCTACCTACTGCTGATAGTTACAATATGCATCAGCCAAGATATATCTACAATCTATCAACTTGAAACAGCATCACAGCAGCATATATCTTACTCAAAAATTACTACTGTCAAGGACCGTAGGCAGAAAAACTTTAATTCCCCTAAATATTTATCTTTCAGCAGTAATTGCACAAAGATATACATAAAATCTCAGACTAAGTTCAGATATTCAATTTAGTTTATTTCCATTACAAAGTTTTCAAACACCAGTAACAGATCAAAGCATACATTGACACACACTTCATCAGTGAACTTGGTGTGAACCATGAAAAACTCGGTCCCATATTTGCGATGGATAAACAGCTGTCTTGTTAATTAAATTAAAAATAATATGTATTCGCCAATCTTGTGTGCCATGAGTACAACTATCAACAGGAGGCGAAGAAATATCTGTAACAACTAAAAATAAATCTGCTCTTCAAGCAGAAGAGGCAAGTGAGAAGAAATAGATGGCAAACCTGCAAGCAAAATGAATTATTTAAGTGCAAGTATCTATTGAGAACAAAACACTCATTAAATGCCCTACAAAATAAAGAGATTTGCATATCTCAGATTTATCATTATCATGAACTTGAATTTCCATTGATACGATTATGACAGGAACAACAATGTTAACTATAACAACATAAATTTACTTTACTTATATAGAACAATCTTCGATTTCATGTAATAGAGAATATGAGTTTCTCACTAAGTAAGATGTAAAGTTCAACAATAAATAACTTTTCAGTTCATTGAGAAAGTTTAAAATAAACCACATACATAGGCTGCTTAGTAGAAAGCTTGGAAAGAAGTGAATCCAAACTATCAAGTCTAGTCCCGAGAATTGTTATCTTCCTCCGAATTGATGACAAATGCCGTTGCGTCTCTGGACCAGAGGGGGGCAACGAGCCCCTTTCTCCAATCCTGGCACTAATATCATCAGCAAGCTTAGAAGCCTCATTGAATTCCCTCATCCACGAGTCCGAAGAGGAAGCCATAGCTGTGAAAACAAACAAATTGAGAATTATATAAAATCCCAAAATCCAAACCTGATTTTGACACATACATCCTGATTTTCTAAACCTGGACGACTAACCCAATGAAAAAATAGCCAAAGCATAGCAGGAGACCAAAAACAAATCTCAGCCTTATAAATTCATAACTGCTGTTTAATGCACAGAGTAAATGAAATTATATGATTTGACCCCATAACCCCCAATGAGCATAGGCCATAGGGATACATTAGATGCAATGGTATGCTTGTATCCATAGGAAAGAAAAACTGCCTATATAAGTTCTTTTAAAAAGGGGAATTACTTAAATTGGAAATACTAAGGTCCCATTTGCTAGATTTATATTGAACTCCAAAGAATTCATAGTTAAGGGGGCTTTTACCCAAAGAAAACTAAAGAGAGAAGGTGCGAAGAGTCTCTAAAGCGGTCACATAGATGGTACTATCACTTTCCTAGAATTTAGTTTACTAGGGAGATGGGTGGTTAATCATTTCCTATCAAATGCAAGACCATTCGATAGCCCGTTGTGGATCTACATCTTTAACCATTCTCTATTATCCCCTGCATGAGAAAGGATTATTTCAAAGAATTCCTATGGATTCAATTCCAATTAAGCAAACAGGCCATTCATTAAATCAAACCACTATATCAGAAATTCCAACAATACAACCAAAATTCCAACCTCTGCTGTGACTCAAGGCCAGCCCATATGCTGCAAAAGCGCCCAAAAAGGCGAAAACTTCCAATTCCTTGACGTATGAAAGTAACCCAACAAAAAAAAAAAAAAAAGACCCATAAAACCCATGTTTGGAAGTATGAGGACATCCAAAAGCATCGTTTGGAATGAAACCGAAACACGTAAATTTTGATCCTCTAACGAAACCCCCTTCCTACGTGAAGACATCCAAAAGCATCATTCATCAAGAAAGAAAACCAGAATAACGAATCTTTTGCTCCATTTGGTCTTTCTTGGGTGCATAAAAAAAGGATCTTTAAACCCCAAAAGCCCCAATTTGTGCAAACAATCGAATGAAAATCAGATGAAACAATGAGAACCTATCTAATTTCGTAAGGCATGAATCATAAAATACAGAAGGTCAAATCTTTCTTTCTCACCTATGATTTATCTTCTTCTTCTTCTTAGAGAAACGATCGAGAGAGAGAGAGTCAAATGGATCGGATTAGAAGGAATCGAGCCTAGTTTTGTTCTTGCTGTCGTTTTCGGGAGAGGAAGGTGCGTTTTCATTCAAGAGAGGACAAGAGAGGTTGCGTTGGGAAAGTACCTGTGGATTATCGACAATTACTAGTTTATCCGGTTTCCCCTAAGATAACATACTAATTTCTAACATAATCCCTACACTGAGTAAGCATGTTTGGTAACCAACGATAAATCCATATAGTCGATGATTCTTTACCTCCATTGGAGTAAGAATTCATCGGTGGGGTTTATAAAGTTTAGGATTTCACATTGATATTGGTGTGTATATGTATATAGCCGAGAAAAGTAGGATTTGGTGTGCAAATCTACTTAAATAAGGATTTTCAAATCTTATGGGGTGATGGTTGGATCCGAAAATCTTACCAAATGAAGATTTTAATTCGTCCAAATCTTCAAGAATTTACAATGATCAAACATGGATTCACCACAACTTTAGGGCATGTTTGTGGAACACTTTTTCCGCGAAAATTGACAGTTTTTCACGGAAAACTTATTTTTCAGGCATTTGGTGTGGACCAATTCCACGAAAAACGCTTTCCTGCCTAATCAGCATTTTCCTTGATAATAGTGGAAATGGATTTCCTATAGGGGGGCATGGAAAATGGATTTTCTCGAAAAACTTCACCCTCTTTTCCCTACTCTTGTCCTTTTCAATCCAAAACCCGACAACTCTTTCATTTTTATTTCTTTAAATAAATTATTATTTGATGTTGAATAAATAATACACATGTTATGTTATTTTTCTTCAAAAAATTGTTTTACAAATAAGAATTTTTGATTTTCTGTAAGGAATCCACAGTCGTACCAATTTAACGAGGCAAAAATATTTGCACTAAACAGAAATTTTTAAATTCCGTGGAAATCCTTTTTTGATGTTTTCATTCTTAATATGAAATTTGCTAACGTGGCAATTTATCCTTTCCGCGGAAATGGTGTGTACACAAACGTTAGGAAAACTGAAAGTCTTTCTTTTTTTTTTTTTTTTCTAAATTTGGTTGCCAAACGTAACCTAAATGTCCCTTTCAATTCAAAAGGAGTGAGTCCCACCACCGCATGCGTTTGATCATATTATAGAAACTATGATTAATGCCATGTCAGCAGCGATGCCATGTCATTATGTGCTCAATCGAGCATATATTAGGACTCACCTTTTTTTTTTAACCGAAACGTAAGAAAATACAACCGGAAGAGGTGGGCATCCATTTTGAACGGTGTGGATTATCTTATTTCTACGATGGGATCCAGAGTGGAGTTCCAAAAGTTTGTTATAAGGTTCCCCTATAATGGCTACACGGAGGGTCTGGACTCTATCCATCCACTATATTGAGCTGTGCACACATCACAGGAGTAAAGAGCCGATAATGTTACCGGATAAAGAGGGGATTTAATGTTTAGCTATCAACCAAAAGTATAGTTTAATAGATGTTATCAGTCATCCAATCTATAAAAGTGTTAATGGACGGTTAAAACTAAGATTATTTCGTGTATTTAGTAATTAGTCATTTTATGACATTAGATGAAAATGCTAATAACATTATTATTTTTTATTTGATGTCTGTTTGTTTTCATTAGAATATATAGTTCACGAGACTCTTTAGCAGGGCACAATAATTAAAATTCTAAATCATACAACAATTTTATAAATCCCTCACTTTTATATAAGTCCCCAGCCGAATTTCCCTTCTATAGGAAGGTTTTTTATTTTTAGGGGTAGAAGTAGAACCTTTCTTTAGGAGTTTAGCCCAATATCAACACGTATAAAATAAATGTTCTATATATGAACATCAATTTGATAATGAGCGAAACTTTTGTTAATGTAGAATTTATTGAAAGCTCATTCAAGGAAGAAGCATTTATTTTCTAGTGTTGAAATCTTTTAACCTGAATTCATTCACAATGCCCCCTTGTGTGATTCACTTTGGCAGTGAAGGCCAAAATGGAAGAGGAGGACTAGATTCTTTTGAATGTTTAATGGATGGGGTCAAGACATGAGACATTAAACTAGTGGGCCTTAGGAAAAAGTCCAAGTCAAACAGAGCACATAACATGCAATCAATATAATCACCAATTCAAACTAGACAAAATGAGTTAAGGATACCTTCTTTCCTTGAATCATGAGAGAAATTACAATGCATATTACAACAGTAAATAGAAATATGACAAGATGAACTGCTTAATCATCAGAAGTCCTTATTGCTTAACATTTTATTACATGAATCACATCAATCAAACCCATCAAAAGCCGAAGATCCGGGGCCCAAAAAGAAGAGGTTCATCAGTACTGGGCCACCTCAAGCCCACCAGAAGAGTCAGTTGCAGGGAGTGGTTGCTGGAATCTGCAATCACGACACAGAGGAGATAGCAGTGATGGGGTCCTGTACCTGTCCTCTCCCCCCACCATTGGCATGGGCACCCCAACCTTGACTGGGCTCACATAACCAGGCCTATATGTCTTACCCAATACTCCCTCCACCATGTCACTCAAGTTGGTGAACCTGAACTGGGTCTCCAAGTGAGCAAATGCATCATCTTCAGGCAATTGGTAGTTGTGGATTTTGTTCTCCCTCTCCCCAATTGGAGTCACGTTCACGTCCATCGACACCAGCCCGGCGATCGTCACCTTAACGCCGTTCGTCTCCTCTGTCCTCTCCACCACCACCTCTCTCCCTCCTCCATTCGCCTCGCTCATGATCCGCCACTCGGCATCTCCCTCTGTGTAGTTGGTGATGGAATCGCCGTCCCACCGGAGAATGAGGGCGTCAACGTTGTCGTCCCACTTGGTGACTCGTTGGGCTGCAATAACTAGGGAGTGGGAGTCGAACATGACACCAAGGGCTTGGACCCATGTGTAGTCTCGCGTTCTACCTGTAGGCCTACTTCCAATGAAGTGAGCATTGATCTGGAGGCGATCGTCGGAGACAAGGGCGAAGTCGCCTCCTTTGGCCCCATGGAAGTAGAACATCACACCATCACCACCAACGAAGCGAGGGTCGTAGCAGATTGACCCATATCCCTCGCAATTGGGCTTCCTTTCTGCCAAAACACAACCATGCGTGCATAAACAAAAATGCTAGCTAGGAAAGACTATCTATGATGTATGAACATGTGGAGGATTGATCTTAACATATCTAATACCCTGATGCAATATATGTTCTTTTAAAGCAAGGACTACGTGATTGGTCACATTAAGAGTACAAGTTTATTCAAGGGGATTTGACAATTCAATAAACCTTTAAGCGCCGAATCTCTAAATTCATGACTAAAAGTCACTAAATGTCACCAGGGTCGTTGGACTCTAGTACAATTTATTTACCGTCCATATACTTATACACAATATTGTCCGCTTTAACCCATAGGTCTCACGGTTTTGTTTCTGATGGGCTTTAACTCATCAAAAGGCAAGGTAAAAATGTAAGCTCTACATATAACTCCATTCACTTTCCTCTTTATAGTCGATGTGGGACTCCGGGGCATCACAGTGCGTATACTAATCAAAAGATTAAATCAAACTTTATTTAAAAAGTAATAGAAACCATCTTTAACATATAGGACTTACTCTTGCAGGTGGTCTCGCACTTGTTGCAATCGATGAAGCAGGCCTTGCTCTTCTTTGCCTTTATGGGCTTCCTCTTGCTGCACTCTGCTGGGCATGTAAGGTTCTTCTGATGACAACGACCCTCGGCTTGGCAGGTCACTCGCTCTTGCCCGGTCTTGTCCACTGGTGACAACATCACATAATCTGTCTCAGCACGTTCTCCATTTCCTTTTCCATTATCCTTACCATCACCACCCTTGTTCCCATTGTTGCTTCCATCACCTTTTCCTTTCCCATTACCTTTATCATTCCCTTGGTTACCATTACCTCCATTGTTACCTTTGTCGTTCCCATCACCTTTCCCTTTGTCTTTCCCATTACCATTATCATTACCACCTCCATTTCCTCCCTCATTCCCTTTCCCTTTCCCATTGTCGTTACCTTTCCCGTCCCCACCGCCTTCTCCGTGGGCGAAGTTAATCTCCATGGAGATCAATAAGACAATCAAAGCTACAAAAAGAATCAAGTTTTTTCTGGCCATCTCTCCCTTATCAGCTAGCTAATGAAGATGATGTTGGAATAGATATATATTGATGGAGAAATGCTTATTTTTGGTGGTCATGTATTTATAGGACAAATGGTGTTTACTTGCATGGCATGGAGTTCGCCTTACTGCGCGTGATGTCTCTATTTCCGATGGTAAGAACCCATGACAACTTGCATTGATACGATGATACTCTATTTGTTGTGGAGGGAGATGGGTTGACAAATTTTGCGTGCATTTCAAAAAAGTATAAACTCTTCTTCTTCTTAAGAAACCACAGGTTGAAGAAATTAAAAGTAGGAAGAAATGGCCCTTTGCCTGTTTAGGTTCCTGAAGTGCACTTTTTTAAAGGTGTTACGTATACTATGTCTCTGAAAATACAATTCAATTGTGTCATCTAAATTACTATACTAAGATATATATATATATATATATATATATATATATAAACACACACACATATATATACATGTATGTCTAAACTAAAGCTTAGCTTATCTTAAGATGGAATAGTACCGATCCAACCAATCAAAATTGATTATATTTATTTTTTGCATGATGGAACTGAAAAATCCAATTCTAATTGGATTTAACTTGATTTTGGAGACGATCATCATACAAAAAACAACAATAATTGACTTTGATTTATGGAACCAACACCGTTTCAGCTTAGGATAAACTAAGCTTCAGGTTACGAGAGGCCCCTACACACACACATTCATACTTGTGTTTTAATGTTTTCAATGCTTTCATTTTTCCTTGGCCTATTTGGATAATTTACTTGTAAAATGAGTTCAGATTGTAAGAGACAAGAAAAGAAGACTGATCTTATAAAAAAGTATAAGATTTCATAATCCACCTTGTAAGAATCCAATACCAAAAATTAATTTAAGTTATTATTTATTACTTAAAATAAGTGATCTATAATTAGTATGACCCACATGAGAGTTCTACGTGTGTTAAAGGATCACATCGATGTCATAGGGTCCTTTATTGGGACGGGATGAACTATTTGTCATTTTAAAAGAATGATAGGAGTATTTCATAATTTTTGAAAAATATCAAAACTAGACTAATTAGATAGCAAAATAGTTAATTTAGCAAGTTTAGTTAAGCATATAAACTCTAATTGAGAATAAATAAACTTGTTGGAAGATATATTGCATAAAAAATGTGAATTGTGCAAGAGAGGATTTTGATTGCAATAATATTAAAGAAATAAAAAGATATATTCTTTTTTATTGTTTCTTTATTCGTCAACCGACTACTTTGCCTTTTTATAATATTATTTAAAAGTTCGTTTATTCGTTACACTCATCAAGTGTAAATAATATTACTGAATAGTTCCATCAAAAAGGCTCCTGCGGCCCGCATTTGTGCAACGGGCAATGTAAAAACACTTACCTACTACAACCATCCCACGAGAGCTCACACAACCATCTTATGAAAAGCTTGATTTTTAGCAAAAAGTTAAGTGGAGTAGTTTCATGCTAATTGTGTGATCCAGGCTTAATGAGAAGAAATCAATCATGCACAAGACAATACAGAGATTTACGTGGTTTGACTTTTCACCTACGTACACGGAGAATACGAGAGAATTCACTATGCAATCAGAAGAGGTGTTCATCCTAGAAACTTAATCTCTATTTATAATATCAGCCCTAAAACCCTGTTACACCCAAATACTGCTTAATCACAATAAACCTATAACAGGCTTACTTCTAATCACAGTACAACTTGGGCAATCCAGGGGTCTGGTTAACCAAGATTAATTAACTTCTATTGATCCATACAAATTAACATTAATAGTAACATATAACATTATAAATAGAGATCAAAAGAAACAAACAATAGATATAACTGTCTGCTAAGTAACCTAGAACCTACAAGATTGATAATGATGCTCCAGAAGGAGAATTGAACATTTTCAACATTTATTTGATAAACAATCATCAACCATAAAAATGATTTTAGAAAACTTATTAAACCTCCTCATAAGTTCCATTTAAGATAACCAGGACAAACCGTCCAAGAACTCTATGATAAAATATGCATTATAAACTAAGTCAATTGCATTTTAGGAACTTAATAATGCTATCTATGATAAAATATGCATTGCCTAGTCAACTAAATTTTAAGACTTCCACTAAAAACTTGTAAGATTACTAGAGAAGAGATTCCATAGAGAGAGGTGGGGAGGGATTGCACATGAGGGTGTGGAGATTGCTGGCCCAACAATCGAGGGTATGTGGCGTTAGGAGATGAAAACGCTGAAATGTTAGAGCACATCTCAAGTGACTTGGACTTTGGTCTTGTTCCAAGCAACATACAGGGTTTATTGATATTGCTTTAGTCTCTCTATAACAGAGAGAGGGCAGCATGTGTTGGGTTTGAGTCTCTTGCAAACAATACAAAGAAAAAAAAAATGGAATAGAGTTTGATGAGTCTGGCCCAAGTGGCCCAGTCCGTAATGAGCCAAGCCTTATATTTATGAAGATCCGTTGGGTCCATTGAGGTCCAGGCCCAGATCCATGAGGTCTGGCCACGTCAAGGCAACCCACTTCGCTTCGGAAGTAGTCAGGCCACGTCTCGCTTTTACCAAGTCCTGCGGAGAATATCCCAACTGCATCGCCAATCGAGGACACCTCGAAGGCTCCTCGTGAACGGCACTGTAAAGTCGTCCCCATCTGTTAGGGGAAGACTATAAATTAAAGAGCCTCTCGGTACTTGAAAAGGAGGAGAATCTCTTTTCTACACTCTCTCCAAAGCTTGTAATCTCTGAAATACTTGGGAATTAATACATCCGGCGATCTTAGCCTTTCAGAGAGTAGACGTAGGTCACTGACCGAACCACTATAAATCTCTCTCTCATCTCAATTACTGCATTTATTACCTATAAACTGACCGGTGGTGTGAGAAGTCATTTTTTGCATCATCAGTTTGGCGCCGTCTGTGGGAAACGACTAAAATTCTCACGTTAGAATCCTCTTTTTCCAAAATTATGGTGATCACCACAAGATCTGCAAGACGCCCAGAGGATAATCCCTCTCGAGAAGGTGAGAATGATCCTCCGCCGACTGATCCTGCCCCAGATGCCCCTCCTCCCACTCCACAACAGATGTTGGAGACTATGCAACAACTGGTGACTCAAAATCAGCAGATCCTACAGTTCATGCTCACAGCAGGACAGGGAGGAGCACACTTTGGAGGAGCACACCATGGAGTACCACGCCCAGGGCACGAAAGGGCTCCACGTCGGGGAGCTCCTCCCCCAGGCGCCCATCCCCTGGGCGCCCATCCCCCTGGCGCCAACCCCCTGGGTGCCCATCCCTTGGGCGCCCAAAGGTTTCCTCTGGCCCCTCCTTTTGGGGTTATGCTGGGGGCTGGGAGAATAAATCAGGAAGGACCTCCTCCTCCCGGTGGAGTACAGTTTGAAGGATTTCCACCTCCAGGAGGAGCAGGTCACGGAGGACTTCCACCTCCGGGGGGAGCACATCATGAAGGACCCCCACCTACTCCCTCTGCATCTAATGGGGATGGTCCTAGTTTCCAAGAAGGGGAAAGTGAAAACATGGAGGAGAGCAACTTCCATGATCACTCCCGTGGAGCTCCCAATCGCTGGGAGGAGAAGATCAGGGAAATGCAGAACCAACTGGGTGATGTCTACAATGCCATGAAGGCGCAGGCCCCACAAACAGTGGATTACTTAGTCGGGCGGACGGATACACCGTTCAAGCCCGACGTGGTAAACTACCCTCTTCCTCCAAGGTTCAAAATGCCGTCCATAGAAACCTTCGATGGGACGAAGGATCCATTGGACCACCTGGAGACTTTTAAGACCTTGATGCAGTTGCACAACGTCCCCGAAGAAATTATGTGTAGGGCATTCCCAACTACATTGAAGGGTCCCGCACGACAATGGTTTGCCAGTCTCACACCGGCCTCCATAGGCTCCTTCACCGAACTAAGCAGATCATTTGTGGCACAGTTTATTGGTGGACGCCGTCAACAAAAGCCTGCCACCCATCTGCTCAACGTAAAACAAGATCGAGACGAGAGCCTGAGGAGCTACCTCACTCGTTTTAACGAGGAGGTCCTTCAGGTCGAGGAGCTTGATGATAAGGTCAGCATGACCGCCTTCCTAGGAGGCCTCCGATCATCAAGCTTCCTCTTTTCAGTAATGAAGCGACCACCAAAGAGCATGCCAGAACTATTGGCAAAAGCTCAAAAATATATGAACGTTGAGGAAATCAACAGGTCCAGGCGAGGTGAATCATCTCACGGATCGCCAAACGCTTAACCTACCTCTGCACTGTTCTGAAACAGGCAGCCTATCTCCAGCTTAGCGGCTCTCTCACGGGTCGCCAAAAGTTTAGCCTCTGCACTGTTCTCAAACAGGCAGCCTATCTCCAGCTTAGTGGCCCTCTTGCGGGTCGCCAAAAGCTTGGCCTCTGCACTGTTCTCAAACAGGCAGCCTGTCTCCAGCTTAGCGGCTCTCTCGCGGGTCGCCAAAGCTCGATCTCAAAAGGTGTAGCTCTCTCACGAGCAATCCTCAAACTCTGTCTTTGCTCTCGCGCAAGCAGCCTCTTTCACAAGGTAATCATGTTAAATATTTTAATGTTTGGAATAACATTTTTTTCGACATCTCTAGGCAGGATCTTGAAACTCAGGTCATTTGCAACCCGAGAGACTACATTAGATCACCGTGACCAGCTGCCTGGCCGCCCAAACCAGTTGCCTGGCTGTCCAAATCAACTGCCTGGACAGCACACGAGCTGCTCACCCACGGTGGACAGCGCCTTCGGAGCCTGCGGCACCCAGCCTATCATTGCCTGGGGCGCCCAGCCAATCGGCGCCTACGCACGCAGCGACCAGCCCCTTGGCAGCGAAGCCCACGCCTGGAACGGCAGCCCCTGGACGCCCAGGCCTCCAGCAGCCTCGCCGCCCATCGCTGTACACTGCACAGCTGCCCTCTGAGCGCCCAGATCAGTCCCTGCTCGCCCAAACTGCTGCCGCGCCCGCAACCGCGCCAGCGTCCGCTGCTTGCTTCGTAGCTCCAAATAGGGGCTTATTATATATCAAATCGAATCTCTCGACGAGGGGAGAAAAACTCATTGCAAGCAATGAGCCTTGCATAAAAAGTCCAAAAAAGGCTCAGAAACAGATGTTTTAGCCCCCCGAAGTTTCCAAAAAAAAAATGAGCTGCTACTCGCCCAGGAGGCCCTCAGCTCACCCAAGGCAGCGCCAGACGCGCCCAGGACACTCCCAGATCAGTGCCTGCTCGCCCAAACTGCTGTCGCGCCCTCATCCGCGCCCACCTCCGCCAGCTGCCCGGCGTCCCAGTCCGACGCCCGCTGCTCGACGCCCAGGCCCGGCGCCGCCTTTTGCACGTCGCCCATGGTCGACGTCGCCTGCCGCACGGCGTCCGCGACCGACGTCGCGCCGACGCCCGCTGCAGCCGTGCTCACGCCCGTGCCTGTCACGGCGCCAACACCCACCGCCGCCGCCATGCCTTCCATCGCGTGCTACTGGGCAGCGCCTGAGGCACTCTTTTTGGCAAGTTGCAGGCTCATCACTAGAGACCTGGATATTCAAAATGCCCCCCTTTCAAAGCTTCTTTGAGCGCGGGGCATTGAGGGGCAAATGATGAGTCTGGCCCAAGTGGCCCAGTCCGTAATGAGCCAAGCCTTATATTTATGAAGATCCGTTGGGTCCATTGAGGTCCAGGCCCAGATCCATGAGGTCTGGCCACGTCAAGGCAACCCAGTTCGCTTCGGAAGCAGTCAGGCCACGTCTCGCTTTTACCAAGTCCTGCGGAGAATATACCAACTGCATCGCCAGTCGAGGACACCTCGAAGGCTCCTCGTGAACGGCACTGTAAAGTCGTCCCCATCTGTTAGGGGAAGACTATAAATTAAAGAGCCTCTTGGTACTTGAAAAGGAGGAGAATCTCTCTTCTACACTCTCTCCAAAGCTTGTAATCTCTGAAATACTTGGGAATTAATACATCCAGCGATCTCAGCCTTTCCGAGAGTGGACGTAGGTCACTAACCGAACCACTATAAATCTCTCTCTCATCTCAATTACTGCATTTATTACCTATAAACTGACCGGTGGTGTGAGAAGTCATTTTTTGCATCATCAGAGTTGACTCCTACCCACACATTTTCATTAGGGGGATGTGTGTATCTCCACATCATGTAACTGTTGGTAATTTAAACCGTTGAAAATGAATATCATCCCGTGGCGAGACATATGTCGCATATCCTAAAAATTTACACCAGTAGGAATTTATTCCGATGTGAGATCAAGCACATAACTGATAACATTATTAATATGTATGATTAGTAACGCATAAGATTGTGCGATCACAGTATTATTAGTATTGTGTTGGCCTATCTTGTGGTGGGATTCACTCCTATTGAAATAAAATTCGAGTATATATTGTTGGAGGGTATCATGCGGCCCATGTCCCTTTAAGGGAGCTCAAGATCTTACCTCGGGCGGCCGCCCCAGCTACTTGTAATGTAGGTCCACCCCAGGATACCACTCCAGATTTATCCATTGTGCGTTTGTGTGAATTTAGCGGGCGCCACTTTTGAAAATTAATCTCGTTGTTTCAAAGACTTGTAGGGTGGTTTATTAAGTGAAATCTGAAAATTAAAATTACATTTCGTATGAAATTTTGTGACTTAATGTCGATATGTTGGACTTTTACGAAATTTCTGTATTGAAGTTATTATATATGCATATAGTTATAATAAAAGCATTTTTAGAATAATTTACTAACATACCTAACTTGGTCAGAGAACTGTCATTAGAAAGAAAGAAAGGCATTGATGGGCAGAGGAATTTATGTATCTATGTCTATCTAATGCTCTATTTCATATGTTTTTCTGTGTGATCAGTGACTTTGGATTTGACCCACTTCGACTTGGAGAGGTCCCAGAAAACCTTGAGAGATTTAAGGAGTCCGAACTCATTCACTGCAGATGGGCAATGCTTGCAGTTGTAAGTTACTAAGTACTTGGATTTGAAATTGTATGTTGGCAGTTAGCTTTGTGTTGTATAGGAAAAGGATATGAGATGATGAATACTAGGTGGATTTCATTAAATTGCAACCCCCTGTATAGAACACCCACTTGACTATTTCTGTCATTAAGCACTGGAATAAATCTTGATATAAATTTAAATCCATATCATGCACTTATCACTTTATGAATGCACTGTGTCTGTGTTTTTTTTTTTTTTTTTCTTTCCCAGTGAAGACTGAGGGATTTGTTGATGGTGGTCTGTTTTTTAGCCAGGGATCTTGGTGCCAGAAGCATTGGGTTTGGGCAACTGGGTGAAGGCCCAGGAATGGGCAGCAATTCCAGGTGGCCAGGCAACCTATCTAGGCAACCCAGTCCCATGGGGTACCCTCCCGACCATTCTTGTCATTGAATTCCTTGCCATAGCCTTTGTGGAGCACCAACGCAGCATGGAAAAGGACCCGGAGAAGAAAAGTACCCCGGCGGAGCCTTCGACCCATTGGGTTACTCCAAAGACCCTGTCAAGTTCAAGGAATACAAGATCAAGGAGGTTAAAAATGGTTTGGCTTCCAATCTCCAATCATTTATTATCTCAGTATTGTCATTTATATTACTAGTTTGCAAGCTCAATTATGGATTCTTGTTTATCATTGGCTGTTTCAGGCCGGCTCGCGTTGTTGGCCTTTGTGGGCTTCTGTGTCCAGCAATCAGCTTATCCAGGAACAGGACCACTGGAAAATCTAGCAACCCACCTGGCTGATCCATGGCACAACAACATTGGAAACATCATCATCCCCCAATCCATTTTACCTTAATGTGTACCTGAACTTTATCCAATCCACTGTAAAGAACTAAAGATCCATGTAATCATCTATATCTGAATCCAAGGGTCTGTGGTACTAGTAAATGTCATCTCTCTTTTAATTATCAGTTTCAAATACTAAAGAGTATGGTAAAACTTTCTGATTCTCTTTTTTTCAAAGTAGAATAACTGCAAGTTACAAAATTCCAAGTAGGATTGAGAACAGGGCAACAAGCCATTGCTGTTGAAAGACTTGCAATGTGGCAGAAGAAACATCTGTGAAAACAACAGAAACATTAATCATATAAACTATTAATTTTCCTTGAACTGACAATATTAGAGCCTCAAATAGATAACATACTCAAGTATAAACGATTAAGCTTTTATGGTTTCTTAACCAGCAATGAGTAACAAAAGCATTTTGTAATCTAGGGACCAAGCAGATGCTAGAATTATCAGGTCTATGGAAGTCCTTTAAATTATATCACCTAATGGAATCTTTTTAACGGCATGTAGTTGGCCTCCATTTTACAAACTAACATTATCCTAAAGCCTAACCAGATTTGTGAAGATTGTGTGTGTGTGTGTGTTGTGTGTACGCGTCTGTTTCAACTAGAGTCTCTTTTTTACAATAAATGCATAGGAGTGATTTGAAAATGGCTCTTAAATTTCAAGGCAGAAACATGCAATTGCGGCTGCCAGTTTTTTTGTAATTAGTTCCATCATGTTTATATCCATGAAAAGTAAAAAGGAATCTGGCATACCTGAAGCTGGATTATCCATGGATGGTGTGGCAGGAACTTCTTTCACATTCAGTTCTTGTATAGCTTGAGAAATGGAAGCAGATAGACCAAGGTATGACCTTGTGAGCTGCTTCACTTCAGCTAATCCCTGAGTGCTGCATAAATATCGCATAAATTTAAAAAATCAAAAAAAAAAATTGGCAAAATTTATAACACCAATTAAAATCACATAAGCTGGTGAAAAAGAAAAAATGTATTGAACAAAAAAATATTGAATCAGATGAAAAATGAACTGTAAGCGGTCTGATCCCTCTGCAACTCTAATCTGCTTTTCCTTTTTGGTACGCAAACTGGATTCAGCTTAGGACCTCAACATTGCAACTTGCAACATGATGAAACACACATCCAACCAAGCTAAGGCTTAATTCCCGTAAAGATGCTTTTTAACCATAGTTTTGTGCTCTATCATTTTCTATGTATTGAAAGAATATTAATCTTTTTGTGGTTACCAACTATAGCTTAGAGTGCTTTTGTAATACTGCAGATCGTGATGCAAATATTTTGGCAAAGAAGTTTTCACCTGTGCCACTATGTTTAGGCACTTGGGCAATGTGAAAATTGACAACTATTTTAGCTGGGATGCCATTTCTCTAGCTTTTCCACCAAAACCTTAATCAACATGAGTTATCAATATTGTTTTGGAGTGGAAAGTTTCAGAAACAGTATTTAGCTAATGTAATATATGATTTCTTTCCCTCCGATGCCGAACACACTGCTGAATAGGTACACATACTTTTCGCCAAAATATACTTAATGTTCAACATTTGGGATCCATCATCCATTCAGGGGAGCTGGTTGGGAGTTGCATTCTCCTTTTGAATCAATGAATTTCAAGATTGTTAAGAAGGAGACAAAGAAAAATTATACTTTTGTTTCCATGTTAAAACAAACGCTACGAGAAGAAAGAATCTCGTTTTACTTGAAACAAGACCAGCTATTGGCTCAGGTATTACCTGGAGCTAAGAACGTGACCATTGCCATTTTTTCCACTGTAAAGAGCATCAACCCAAGTTGCATTTTGCAATGTCTGCAGGACTGCCAATCTCTTTTTACTTGAAATAGAGTTGCGAGCCATTATTACATTTGCAGG
Organism: Umbellularia californica; assembly: GCA_028538565.1. Classification (NCBI taxonomy): domain Eukaryota; kingdom Viridiplantae; phylum Streptophyta; class Magnoliopsida; order Laurales; family Lauraceae; genus Umbellularia; species Umbellularia californica. Next base: position 47,063,767 of record JAPQWN010000009.1, read on the forward strand.
AACAGTTCCAAATCTGATCACAGAGAAACATATCATCTCAATTAGGCATTATATAAATAGGGAAAGTCAATTTATAAGGAACCCAGAAAGCTTTGAGAAATATGGTGGTCTTAGTAAAATTAGAATTAGATTCAAGATAGGAATTTCATGAATGCCTTTTTTCATATAAGCTCACTGGTTCATATTTTACAAAGAAAACTGTATATAGGTTAAGGGACTTCAAAGTTTCTAGCCTTTACAAATGATAACTTACATACAGTCTCCAGGGTAACCATTGATTTCTCTACAACCTCCTTGTGGACACAGATACCTGTGGCGAAGAAAGGGAAGATGATGGATAAATGAAAAGCAAAAATAAGGTAAGAAAACTAAATTTTCAATTTATGTTATTATGTACTAGATATGGATAGTTTCAATAAAATCTCACATCAACAAGATGATTCCTGAAGAATTTCCAACATTATACACAGGAATAAATCAGAATGCTCACATGAATTCCTTTGTAGACTTTGTTGACCATGACTTGTTGTATGGTCCTTCTAAGGAATAAAGCAAGGCAGTATCTTCCTTAGTAAACGCAATATCTCCCAATTCCTCAACAAGGCACCGAAATGCACCCAAATGACCATGGTATGAAGTTGAACATGAAGAACTATCATTTCCACACCCACTACATTCCCCCATTCCTTTGAATTCTGATGGTGCGCAGACTGATGAAAAGAACCCTGAAACGATCTCCCGATCACTGGTTCGATTCAAATCTTCTAACCCTTTGAGATAATTAACAGGATAATTCCATCCTGTCGCTGTCGAGTAGCCTCCATGGCAGGACTTGCGCCCCTTGAAATCTTCTAAGCTGATTCCATGGTTCTCTTCACAGACCTTCCTGTTGACTACTGCAACAGAGCTGTAGCTTTTTGCGTGATTACAGTAAATTTCATTTGCAATTGCTTTCATGGAGTAATTTAGAAATGCAATGTAAGCCAGTCCTGGATCCAAGTTTATCAAGTCTGCCTCATTGTTCTTTATTGCATCCAAGCATTCTTCGGTTGTTCTTCTCTGAACACTAGAGAGTAAGAAAGGACAGATGATGGAAAAATCAAGACAAGTATCATGGACTACTTAAGAAGAAACCATCTCTATCAAAACAAAAATCTATTTTGTAGATATAAGGGTGCACTTGGATGCACTCCAAATAACAATAAGTTTGAGAATTTGGTGAAATATATGATTGTATGATCCCTTGAGTAGGATACTACCTTTTGATATTTCAGCTAAAAAGTCAATGACAACCATATTGATTTTTGTAAATAGAGGGTAGGATTTTCCACCTGATGTCTTCCATAATATTCTTGCCTCGCCACATTCGGTGGAAAGAATTAACTACCTGTTCTGCTTAAATATTCAAGTTTGGAATGCACCCCTTATCTGTTCTGCTGAAAGAGTGGCCTCTCAAGAAAAACTCAAGCACTTAACTCCACTTTCCAAATAAGTAAAATATCTAATTATAGAATTCAATACAGGTACTTTTTCACTTGCATTGGCTTAAGACATCATGATGCAGATTTATTTTTCATTACAGGAATGAAATATGAATGAATCATTATCACAGATCTCTGTGCAAGAATAGTACAAGAACAGGGCATACAGGATACTACTTTTGGTTTGAACAAAATCAACAAATAGAAGCATACATTGGAAATGGTATGAAAGAAGACAGATGCTTTCTACTCAAGGTGGAGAAAAAAAAGTTTCTGTACTTCATTGCACAGAAATAGTGAATTTATATCGGAAAGTGTTCCCCAAGGCATTCTTACACAAGGCAAAAAAGAAATACTACTGAATTTCATTGCAAAAGCACATAGGGACTTTGGTATCACCAGACTTGAATAGTAGCAACAATACATGGGATGTTTTACAGATGATTTAAACAGATTATATATATATAGGCTACAATGAAGGGAGTTTGATTGTCCGATATATTATAGAACAGGATCCAGAAGCTAGTTTAATTACATTCCAATTACTCAAATGAACTCGCGACCCTTTTCCCTGGGACTCATCTGTATCTTCCTAAACCAAGTATAGGTAACTAGGTTAGATAAAATGAGTTCAATGTGTTAGATAACTTGAGTCGCCTATAAGGGACAGATCTGTTCTTTGCCATAACCAAGTAAAGAGCTGGGGCATCCAAACAGAGCCTAACAATCACAAACTCCAAATCAAGCTCACCAAGTCTCAAATCAATCTAGCCACCAGATCAATGCTGTATAGTTAATCAACAATGAAACTGAATAAATGGTGAGTCGAATGAGTCTACGCCTAGTCATGAAATCCCATAGTTTTCAAAAGAACACTAAGGAATGGAATATGAGTGACATTGTTTACACCAAAGGGAAAAAAAAGAAAAAAAAAAGAGGTTGTTTTGTGTTTCATCCTTTGGGACAATGGTTTTTCAAAACTTTCTCAATCATAAACCAAACTGAGTTTTTATTACCCCAGATCAATCAATCAGCCTCAGTAAGTCACTTGGGTCCTAATGAGCGAGTCACTGAGTTGGAACACCAAATCCTTACTGAGTCAAGGCATCTTAAAAACTTACCATTTCCAAATGTAACCATCTGTCCACTTCAGGAGACTGATGAAGTTCTGGCAATCCTCAAACTCGTCTCTAACAGCACACCAACTCACAGTCCCTGACTCACTCTCTTTCTCCACCACCGGCGTTGGTGGAGCCACCACAACCTCATGCGGCGGCCCTCTTCCTCCTCCATCCAATGCAGGTGCCGGAGCCGCGTCGGCTCCAAAATGCCGGCCCACCTCCAAGTCAGGCGCCGGTGCCGGTGAACCAGACGACCTCGGAGACGGCGAAGAAGATGTAGTTGGTCCTGTTCCCGGTCCCCCATCTGACCCAGTCACAGGCGCTGGTGCCGGCACAATATCTGCGTAACGGAAACTCTAAAGAGATAAAATCACGACCTTTCAACAACTTTAGATAGAAAAATCAATCTGGGTTTGTTTCCAGAGATTGGAATTCGATAGAAAAATCAATCTGGGTTTGTTTCCAGCGATTGGAATTCACGTACCTTGGAGGGTGGGATGGAAGAGAGAATGCCATGAGAGGAAGAAGACGAAAAGGATTACTGTTACGATCTGCATCAGGAAAAGGAGCAGAAGCGGCTAGCAGATACGAGAAGGAGTCTTCTTCATATCTTAATGTTTTCGTCCCTTACAAGGAGAATAGCTTTCAAATGATTGTTATTGTTTTTGTTATCATTACAAAGCACGAGGGATATGAAAGCAAGATGTGATTTTCATTCACACTGGAGTAGGGTGAATTGGACGTTAGCATTGTTCAAATGTTGCATGGATGGGGTGATCTGGATTGTTCAAACTTCAATCAATTGATTTTTAGATGGTTAAGAACTTCTAGTGAGGGCCTATGGTGGTTAGGGTGCAACTTGGACTAGGGCATATCTTGTGGTGCCATCTTGCCCTTTGTGATTAATCTAACTCCTTTACACACAATGCACCCACCCACTAATTGCCACTTGCTTAATTTTGATGTCTTTTTTATTGATCATGTAAATCTTGGTACTTATCTCACTTTATCCAATGGCTAGAATTTAGCTAATTCTAAGGCTTTTCAAATAGTATCTCCCTTGATTGGGTGTTCCAATTGTTATTTGCGAGTGTAGGTCACATTATTTATAAAGTGGTGTGAAGTGAAGAATCAAATCAATATACGAGACAATAATGTAGGTCAAGTAAAAAAAAGAAAAACTCCTCTTATTACCAAAAAGTTCAAACAATTACTACTCTCTCATTGGTGACATGATCCTTCATTTTACTTCACTGGTAAAGTAAATTTTACAAAAAAAAGACGCACAAGCAATGTTTGCTTTTTAAGTAGTAAAAAAAGTTTATAATAAAGTAATTTTAGGATCTAAAAGTTTTATTTTACCATGTTTGGTGAGTCATAATAAGTGGAAAACTCTTCAGCAAAGAAAATATGCTATTTTTACTTTGTTAGCTCTAAAAAATATTCAAACACAACTATAGTGGTTACTTAAACTTTACCACTTGTTAGACTTCTCGTCTCACATCACATTAAATGCATAGTTTACCATACCCCAGAAAGTATTCTTCACTTTTATCTACCATTAACTTCTCTGATTTGACACTAATTTACCTTGCTTTAAAAGTTGGACTGGTTCCTTGAAAATAGGGATTGCCAGGCTTCTAATTGGGCTTCTAAGGTTGGGCTGGTTCCTTGAAAAGTAATGACCAGACCAATGCTTGAAGAAGGCCTTACTTGCATTATCAATTTATCATACCATATATGTGTCTATACATTTTCAAAATTTCATGCCCTCAGAAAGTAACCAAAGCCACAATTTCAGATACCTGACAACCCGAGTCAATACAACTTAATCCGAATTGTACCTGGTTGGGACTTTACAATTTTGGTTAGGCCTAAGTTTGGGGTGGTTAGGTTTCATTTGGATCGAGTATGGATTTAACCAGTCAGACAACAAAGGTGGGACTTGTACACCAAAGTTCGAGTGTATCGTTTTCAACTTTTAAGTTGTCTGCAAGCTACCTTTTTCCCTATTATATTTGAATAGTTGAAATCTATAGAAGAATTATATGACAAATTAACTGGGAACACACGACGAGGTGCCTGTTGTCTCCATTGACTAGATCTTGAATTTTTATTTTTTGTTTGGTACGATACCAGCTAGATCTTGATTAGTGTCATTCTGGTTTCTTAATTTCTAAGGTTCTGGTCGTCTGTTGGGTGAACCTGCAGAAAGAGGGTGGTGGGATTTCATTATCGCCTTCCAGTTGTGTAACGAACTCAAGAACCGCACCTTATCCGAGTGATAAGGAGGGTCAGTTCTTACCTAGCTATCTGGGGTTTGAACCCTCAGTACGTCATCTCTTCCGGTTGTGTAGGCTCCTTTTCCACTTGTGTGGGCTTTCTTTCTACTTGTGCAGGCCTCCTTCCTATTCCTATCCTTAAGTGAGCTACCTTCCGGTGTGCATGCGGACTCTCTCTTGGGTCTCAGCCCCCTTGGCCGGAGTACAAGAAAAGGAGTAAGGGACTTGTGTAAGATCTAAAGATTAGTCTTGTTGGGTCAATGACTTGAGTTTGTTTGGTAAAAATACTTGTAGGGTTGTAAGACTCCGACCCGAGTGACCTCGATTAGTACTAATTAAGTCCCGTGTTAGTGATAAGCGGGACTAGTACATTTTAGTTGAGATGGGGCTAGAATAACTCTTTTATAGTTTTGGAAGAGTTTTTAGTGCTTTGTGTTTAGTGGGGCCCTTTGGGGGTTCCCTTGTTCGATAGTCTTGCGTTACTTAGGAGAGTATCCGAGATTCCAGTGATTTATATTTCGATCCCGTTTTACTCATCTTATCGATCCCTACAACTTTCATGTTAAGCCCGTGCCTGTTCGGAACTCCGAAACCCGACTTTCCTACCATTGAGGGTAAAACAGTCATTTTACATGAAATCTGTACCCAAAAGTTGATATCCCCAAAACCCGCGAAACACATACTTTTTGGAAACTAGATATTTCGATGATCACTTTTCTCTTCTTCGTCGATTTCGTTTGAGGTCCCGATAATGGTGATTTCAGCCTCCAAAGTTTCTAAGTGGTGGAGCCCACTTCCAATTGCTTTATATAGAGACCCATCTTCTCCATCCTCCTTTTTCCAGCACAACAACTAGAAGCTAGGGTTTTTCCCTTTTTCCATTCATATTGCTCTTCTCCACCACCAGATCACCTCAAACCTTGCACATTAGGAGAAATGGAGGTTGTCTTCCTCTTCCTCTCGTTGAGGGCTTCCTCTTGATGCCATTTGTGGAGCAACCCTTCCATTACAAGACCTTCTTTAAGCTAGCCTTGCCCATTTGAACAAGTTTCAAGTAAGCTTCCTCTCTAATCTCTTAGATTTATATTCTTCTAGTCTTGGGAGAGCTCCATTTTCATTATTGAGAGTTCTATCTTCTTGTTCCTTGTTTAACCCATTTTAGGGTTTGCATTTTGGGGGTTTTTGTTGTGCTTGTAGGATCCTTGAGAGAGAGCTTGTTTAGAGCTTAGTTTGGTTGTTAGAGACTCTAAGGCAAGTGGATTGAATGGATGTTTTAATTTTGAATGATTTCCATGATAAATATGTTTGATTTGTTATTTCATTAATGGCTTGTTTCACTTGCATTCAATATGTTATAAATGCTTTTGAAAAGGGTTGGTTAGCCCATTTATTGTCTTGAAATGTGATTGATAGCTTTTATTTTATCTCTTGTCTAAGACTTGAATGAATCTATGTGGTTGTGATTCTTCTCTTCTCTTTGTGATTGAATGTGAAAAATGAATGGATGGATTCTTGGTGGATATTGTGAGGAGTTTTGATGGGGTTTTGAAGATGGTGTTGAGGTGCTTATATGCCCTCTATTGGTGTAGAATAGAACCTCAAGAAAATGGGTTTGTAGGAAGAGAAGACAGGCAGAGCAGAGCTGTCCCGAAACTGGTTCTGGACAGTTCGCTCGAGCGAACTGCCTAGGAAGGGACTCATTCCATTCCAAAGAACAGTTCGCTCGAGCGAACCAGCATCCCATCAAGAGAGTGGCTAGTTCGAGTGAACCGATGTTTCGCTCGAGCCAGCCTGAACTGGACAGGTCTGCTCAAGCGACCCCTGGTCCGCTCGAGCGAACACTCCCAGAAACCATTCCAGAGACTCCTCCGCTCGAGCGAACTGTAATGTCCGCTCGAGCGATGGGTGTTGTTTCACAGGGGACATGTTTAGAGCTGAAGTAAAATATTTATATATTGTGAGAGGTTCATTGGGAGCCCCGTTTTATCGAAAGATTTATTAAGTGATGTATGGAGTCCGGATGAGAATGAAACTACAATTACAAAGTATTCATTGAAGTTTTGTAAACTTCTAAGGGTATAAGGAACCCGGAATGTCTTCAAATTTAAAGAGTACCAAGTTTTTATTAAATAAACATACGGGGTCCCTATTCACCTTGAATTAGTTTCAAACCTCGGTACTTGTCCCGGTATTTCGAAAGTTTATTGTACCCCTTTTATTCCTGAAATTTATGAGTTATGATTTATCAATCCCGAAAGCACTGAACTGTGTTCGTAGCATTCGTGCTAGCTCCGATGTGCATGACCCGATATTGAAATGATATTTGTGCCTTGAGCACCCCGTTTCGCCCGTTCAGACTATTGCATCAAGTGTGTTTTATACATGACCCGATTTATGTAATTTAACCTATGAGTCGGCACCACTAAGCTTGAATGACCTTATCGGTCTGATCTACCGACTTGGAGATCCCCTCCCGTCCGGCCAGCTGCAGTTTGGATCCTAATACCCGGTTTATTAACAGTGGTCTCGTCCTGACACCCGGCTCGCTCCCGTGGTTCCCGATATCCGGCTTGCTACAGTGATTCCCGATACCCGGTTTATTAACCGTGGTCCCGTCCTGACACCCGGCTCGCTCCTGTGGTTCCCGATATCCGGCTTGCTATCGTGATTCCCGATACCCGATTTGCTACCGCGATCCCGTCCCGTATTATTGTATATGTATATGTAAATTTTGTTGCACCTCCTCACTTCGGTGACCGAGGCCAACGCCCGATACTCTTGTCACTTCGGTGATAGAGGATTTAGCTTTGTGTGGATACCATCTTGTCTGTTTCCTGTCCTCTTGGTACCTTTATTCGTTTTACATTGCATACATGTTTTGAATAAATGAATTATCCTTTCTTTAAGGTTATTGCTTTTTTGGATTTAAATGCTTTTGAAGATAATTTCATTTATTGTATATTGTCATATCTTTTCACCCGCCTGCTAGACCGTCGTGTCTGATCCATTTTTTTGGTACTCAGGTCCCGTTGTCCGTTACCCCGAGGAAGAGCACAAGGAGGCGGAGAACCGCAACAGTTAGGCGAGTGGCACGCCGATGATGTTGTTTAGACATCCGGTTGCCTCGAGTGATGCGTAACAGTTTGGGGGTGTTATTAACTTTTATTTTGGTGGATATTTTTTTGTTTATATTGGCCTTTGTTGGCCTCTATTTTTGTTTTTTGGGAATTGTAATTAAATGATCGTTTGTTTAAACTTAAACATCACTTTTGGATTACGCTAATAATCATTGCTTATTCTGATACTCGTTATTCAAATGTAATCAGTCTTAGTATTATGGAAATGAATTACATGCTTGATTTGCTACACGCTTCCGCAATTTTACAAAATGTTCATGTTGTTGTGAAATCCTCACCGCGGACACCTGTGGGAAATCACGTACACGGGTGATGTGTGTACTTTCATTAACCCGTGTACGCTTTGGCATCAAACATATCATATCTATTATCTATTGTCATCATCCATTGCTTCACATTAGTCCCGATCCCGGATTGGACGTTAAACCCGGTCCGGGGTCGCGACAAGGGTGCAGTGAAGTGAATATTGAAGAGAGAATAAAATATTAGTGGGTCTGATCATAGTATGATGAAATTTTATTTTAAGTGGATTAGTAAAAACTCTTTTTGACTTTTTAGGTAAAAAGTAGATGAATTTTTTGCCCTGTCTCTTGTCTGAAATTCCTGACAGGAATTCCGGTTGTCTGGGAATTCCAGAATTCCGGTCCGAAATCCAGTATTTCTTGGCAAGAAGTCCTGGCATTCCAAAATCTCAGCATTTACAAATGCCAAAAAGCAAGCATTTCCAAAACCTACCTCTCCATCGGGCATTCCAAAAACCCACTATCGTAGGAATTCCGAGAGAGCTCTCCAGTACTCCAACGGTCATGATGGATCTTGCTTTTCCGGCCACAGCAAGGAGAAAGAAAGTCAGTTTCTGCTTCTTCTCTAAGCTTTAAGATGATTGCTATGATTTTTTCCCCTCTTTTCTCTTCTGTTTTGGTATTTTTTTTTAGAGGATTTGCACTTTGGAGATGAAAATGGAGAATGATTGGAAACCATATCTGGAGATGAAAGTTGAGAATGATTGGAAACCAGATGTGGACTTTGGAGATGAAAGTGGGTTTGGAGATTGTTGCAGAAGTGTTCCTGTTTTTGTTCATTGTCTAGGCATTATGCACTGTGCGTTCCTTGTTATCTATTTTCTAGCACGATGAGGGTTTAGATCTAGGATGATAAGAGGAGGGGACTTTTGTATGTGGCAAACCAATGCTGGATTAAGAGGTCTCTAAAAGATTCGTTGTATCGTTTTTGGTGAGGGTTTTTTGTGAGGCACCAACCTGTTCCAGGCTAGAGAAGTTTCAATCCTTCTTTCTTTTCCTTCTAGCGCTTCGATTGTACGGCCTATCACTCCAAGGAGATGGAAATTGGCACGCAAGCCAAGAAGCTGGTTTGTGAAGGGGTGATTCCTCTCCAAATCCATCTCCACTAATCTGAAGTCGCCACCCTTCCTCCTCCTCCTCCTCTAGTTTCTCCCTCTACCCCACAAACCCGTCTTCTTAGTTTCATAGAATTTCATTATAATCACCCACTTCTTGCTTGATTTTGTTCTTGCTGTTTTCTTACTTGATTATTGGTTGTATTCGAATACCTTTTTTTTTTTTTTTTTTTTTTTTGAGATAAGATGCTGTATTTTTTGTTTATTTGTTTCTTGATATTTGGTTTGTTGTTTAGCTATATTGATGATTTTGAATCTGGGTGTGTTTAATTTCTTTATAATCATGCCTTTTCATATTGTATTTTTGGTGGGTTATTGATTTTTGTTTTCCGTTTTTTGGGATCTCTTGATGTTAATGTGAGGTGGGGTGAGGCAAAAATAAAGAATTCATGGTTCTAGGTTTGATCTTTTATAGGTGGGTTGCAATGCAAATTGCCTTTTAAAGTGTTTATCATGTCTCGCGCCTTAGAACTCTAGAGATCCTAACTATTGATTAGGTGGGCGCACCTTTGATGTGGTATGAGTGGGGACAGAACTTATTGCACTTTAAAAAAAAATACAAATGGAGGGTAGAATCATCAGAAATCTGTCTTTTGTAAGAAAGGCTTAAGAGATAGAAAGGACTATGCTTAAATAAGCACTTTATGCAACAAATCTCAGATCTAATTGGAGATATTATAATATTAAAACCATATTTTTTTATTTTTTTTATTTTTTTGGTCTTTTGGCATGCTATGATATGAGAGAGTCAAAACATGCAAACACATAGGCTATGAATTCAACAAATACTCCAAGACACCAGACAAACCCAAGCATCCCCAGAGCCATTAACATCAAAACCAACCCCACAAATGTAAACATAAAATAGTGTGATTTGAGACGAGATATCAACTAGCACCACATCAAGAAAACAAAAAAAGAAGAAATAAGTAATGCCAGAGTCAAGTTAGTGGATCCACTTGCAAGTATAAATTGACTCCAAACTAGACAATTATTAATTGGATCTATATTATGTTTCGCAGGTTTCATTTGGTTCTATGTGTTTTTTTCTATTCAGATTATATTTAGCAGGTTTGATGGCAAGTTTGATGTGGACCGCCTGTAGAGCAACCTTCTCTGATTGCTTTTGTTGCCCTGCTCCTAGGCCCTGTTTTGCTTCCCATGCGAACAAACAGGCCGTTAGGGTCTGTTTGGATGGAGAAACAGCTGGATAAAACTTTCAACTGTCCAAATTTGCATTGCAGAGTTTTCTTCACTTGTTTACTCCTTCTGTTCTCAGTTTTCTTCAAATCCAATTGGGTCCTTAGATTTTGATTAGGCCCAACCTGGCAAGACTGGTTAGTGATAATTCGTTAGTCGAACTGCCAACGCAATATATACCTATGGGTTTGGATCAGGTAGGATTGGGTTCACAATTTTCATCCAATTAATACATGGGTTCAGTCAAGGCTTGCTATTTGACATGTTGACCTGGTCCAAGCTGTATCAATATATTAACTAGGGTCCAGGTTGGCCCTTATAATTTCAAGGTTGAGTTTTAACAAGCATTTCCAACATGATTTATAAATGGATCAGTTTAGACTAAGGCTATTCATGTTACCAAAGTACTCAACCTTATATGAATCCCACTACCTGACCCATTAAAACTCCTAGTACCAGTAGCATTTGGATTTCTCATATCTCATTGTCAATGGTTTGATTCCTATCCTTTTTATCTATTTCATCTGCCATATATTTACTTCATTTTTTTTTTCTGTGCATATGGTTTTTTTATAAAAAGAGTTGAGTAGTGGATTGTTCTAAAATGAGTTGAATACTAGGATATTTCACTCTAATGTTTTGTGGGTGTCACGGGATACCTTTTTTTGTTTACTAATTGGTCATCTAAGTTTGAATGCTGTAGAGTTGTTTTTCTGCTTCTTCATGTTAGTTTCTGAAATTGGGTGTTGAAAATTTAGAACACATGTTGGTCTACAACTATGATTTTAAATTTGCAACCATTGTGGGTTTTCCCCCCTTTCTTTATGTGTGTTCCAGTGCTTTTCTTCTTATTGGTTTCTGAATGAATTCAAACTATCTATGTTCCTCTAGTCCAGTGAACTGCTCCTAGTTGTTTGGTACTGTTTGGCCATGCATCAGACAGGGCCTTTGGTGGAGAATGTAAAGGCAAATGGCCTTAAAAATGCTTTAAACAAAAATAAATATTTTTGTGTTTTCCCCTTGTAGGATTGGGCATAAGAAAGTCAGTGATTATTAGTGAGATTCTTATGCTTAACACTCAATGGAAGGTAATATTTCTTCCCCAAACCTAAATTTAATATGATATTAGTGATTCCATGGTAAAAAACAGTGTGATTTGATCATTGGATAGTTGCAATGTCATTTTATTCTTGTATCACTTTATTGTATTTATGTATAAGTATTGCATTACAATAGAATCACACAAAAGACGATTTATACCTGCTGTTGTCGCCACCAGATAAATGCTCCAGAAACGGAGATGGAAAAAGAAAACATCAATGAGAGTCTTGGGTACCAGCCACATGGATTGGATGATAAGGATGAACCTAATATACCTTAGCATAGTGTAAATTCACCAAGGCGTACATTCATCCCATCAAGACAAACTAGAACAAGCAGGACCAACAAGAAGCATAAGTCCAAGATGAGCGATGAAGTAAAAGAAACATTGGATAGGGTTGCAAATGTTGTTTATGCTCTTGCGGACCAAATGAACCACATGAAAACATAATTCCAAATATTACAGCATCTGTTACTTCGCTTGCAAGTATACCACGACATGTGAAAATGACAGTAATTAACTTCCTCGTTCGTGTTCACACAACTACAGTGACATTCATGAGTTTGGATGATGACATGAAGTTGGAATAGTTGGACCTGAACTTTAATCCAAGTTCATCTAATTGATATCCAGACCTGAAAAGAAGTTTACATTTTGATGAAAATGGATGGTAGTATCTTTTGATGACTAGGAACCAATTATTATTTATTTTGTTGTTATGGATGGATGTAGGAAAACTATTTACTTTTGGATGATTGTAATTAGCAAATTATGTTGTGTGGATGGATATGAAGATCTTCAGTGCCTCTGGATGGCTACGACATCTAGTTTTAATGTTTTACTTTACTTTTAGATTTGATGTCTCTTTCCATGGCTTATCATTAGTTGTTCACATGGATTTGTTTTGCCATCTCCACACCATTGGTATAAGTAGCTTTGCTGGTTGTTTGACTGTTTATATACCTAACTTCTTTTGTTATTGAGAACCTGCTTTCCATTCAAATTGTTGCCCTCTCTACTGTGCTTTGTCCTTTTGTATCTAGTTTTAATGGATTTAGGGGTATGTTTTAGAGCAAGTCAAGTGTTTGATGAAATTCTCATAACTAGTTAGTCAATTGTTTGATGAAATGCCAATAACAAAGCACCAACCTATTTCATCTGCTATATATTTACTTCATTTTCTCTATGTAGAGAGTTTGATGAAAGAGTTGAGTAGTGGGTTGTTCTAAAACTAGAGATATCTTGAGATGGTAGTGTAGTTTATGAGTTTTTCTAGATTTTTAATCATGATATTCATTATATGCCTATGGTCAGGAACAGTCAAAGTTGAATCAAGGAGCCTGATTAAGGCCCTGGATATGGATTGTCCTGCACAGTACACCCTGTGCTCCACTATTGACCAGGTTTATGTTGCAATGTGTGTCACATGGGTGTAGTATTGTGAGCTATGTACCTTTTTGGGTTTACCTTACTGAGCATGGTCTTGGATTGAAAAATGAACTTATTTTGTTTAAGTAATATAATCTCAGACACTTCTTGAGGGATAGAGCCAATCATGTCCCTCTCAAGTCTAACCCACCGCACAAACTAAATAGTTGTCTTCCTTTTTAACTCGTTGGCAGATTCTGTTTTTCCTTTTTGTGCTTCTTGAATTTTGAAAGTGGGCCCAACATTGAGTCCTACATCTTATCATTAGTATTAAACACATTTGTGTATTGAGTTGTAAAAATATATTGATGGGTTAAATTGGTATATAAACAAAGCATACTAGAGAAAAATTCTAGTCAGAAATCATTTTAGTTATGAAACAGGGAATTCAGGAAATTCAAGAATTCAGGAATTTTCAGCCAGGAATTCAGGCATAAATGAAACAGGGAATTCAGAAATAACAGAATTCAGTAGCATTTCAAAATTCCAACATTTGAAAATCCCAGACAGCCACCACAAATGAATTCCAAAAATTCTAGGAAAGAAACGGGCCCTTTGTCTTTGAGTGGCCTGAGAATGTTGCTTTTTGACCTTTTCTTTTTAAATAAAGGAGGAAATTTTGAGTTTTTGTACTTTTGAAATGACCCCTTATCTTTTCTTGTTTCTTGAAAGGAGGCTTTACTTCACTCTACAATTCTAGTGAAGTGACCAAAAAAAAAACCTTGAATTCCATGGCCTATTTTTTTACAAGCATTTCTGACAGGAATTCCTAAATTCTAGTTAGAAATTCCATATTCATTTATGGAAATTCCCGGTATTTGAGGCAAGTAACATTTTAAAATTTCAAAAAGGTGAAGTTTCCAAATGTTAGCCTTTACTCTGGCATTTACAAAATCTAGTCATCCCGGCAAGACGTCGTTGCAACTCCAGTCATCTCGATAGAGATTGGTACAAGTCAGGCTCTTCCCAACAGTCAAATGTCATCTTCTCTTCTACACAATTGCGCAAAAATCAGGTCCAATCATCTTGTTCATCTGCACTCCTTCATCCACTTGATTTATTTCTCTATTTTTTTGCCCTCTTGGTACATGCTTTTTTTTTTTCTGGATTCTTTTTATGGGAATGGAAGAAAAGGGTTTTTTTTGGGGGTATTGATGGAATGAGAAATGACTTAATTACTTTCTCCTCACTCTCACTTATACACAAGCACGAATCACCAAAGGTCACAGATTTTATATTTTTCATCTGGAATAGCAAATCTATCATATTGGAATTCAGGTTGCATGAAATTCTCATACATGAATTTCATGTATGAAAAAAACAATGAATTCGAGAATGCCAAAATTCAGCAACATTTTAGAATTCTAGGATCTCAAATTCTGTAAATTCCAGCCAACCTGAGTTCCAAAAATTCTTGTAAAGAAACAGGTTCTTAAGGCCTGCTTGGATATTCATTGAAGTGAATTTCTGTAAAGTGAAGTGTCAAGTCAAAACACAATTTGGCCTGGCCAAAACTTGATATTGACACTTAATGGGCGGGCTATTTCAATTAGGCATATACAATACACACACACACACACATATATATATATATATATGTATATATATATAGGGTCATGTCATAAGTATAGGGAAATGCTCCTTGGGAACCCCGTAGGTGTGAAAAATCCCAAGTAATCCATTGAATCATATTCCTTAAGTCGAATGGTTTTAGAATCTATCAGGTATTAAAGATCTCAATCTAATTGTGAGCGGCAGTTGGATATGTGCCAAAATTTGGACTTATGTTAATTCATTTGGAGGGGGGTGGAGTGGGCGCTATAATGAGTGTAAGTGGTTGGATTGATCATAAGTGTCCAACAAGCTCATAAAAAGAGGCTCAGCATGATGTCTCCCATGAGAGACATCCTTACATGAGCATGGCCAAGTATATAATATAATATTATAGCACACTAATATATAAAATATATACATATATTTATAGAAAACAAATCCTCAAATGAGCACCATCCCATGAGCACCTGTTTTTATTAGCACATGGGAAGCTGCCCTATATATGGTCAATCCAGCCCACCTCACACTTATTACCCTCCCCTCCCCCTCTAAGAACTTGTACAAGCCTATTCTCGACACTCATTCAACTATTACTCCTATTAGATTAAAATCCAAAAAATTGGTGTCTTATAAAATCATTAACCACGAGGATCAAATCAAAAGGGTTAGAATGATTTAATAAGGTTGATATTTTGTATACCACTAGATCTCATTTAAATCTTTCAAATAATCATGGCCCCATGTGAGCGATAAGGGGGTGCTCACAAGAAAGGCCGAGGAGATGGTGGGCCTTTATTGATGATGATGTTTTTATTATTTGGGCCTACAATATTCTAGGTGTGTCCAAATTAGCACCCCTTTGATTCAATCACGGTGACTTTATATTACATGCAATCCTTTGTGGGCTTTTGTCCGCTTATCTCCACCAAAGATTATTTAAGAGGTGAGAGTGAAGGATATGAGAGGAGAAGCGAAGGATATAAGGTATTGATATAGATAGATAGTGACTTTGGTAGGATTTGAATTAATTACTAGCATGAGGTTGAATATTCATTTTTCATGATTCCATTGCCATTAAAGTGGATGCTATTTGATGGTCATTTTTGGAGACTAATACGCAATTATTTATTTTCTACCACTTATAAAAATATAATAAGGTCTTTTATGAAATAATTAAGCTTAAACCTAATAATAATTTTATATATAAAGAAAAATAATAAACTACCGTTTAGTGGTTTGTATATATACTTTTTGGCGAAAATCCAATTGATGATATCACCAACTTACAATTCATTTTCTCCGATTTGTAATGCTAATTTTCATTCCACTTCTAAATCAATCTCATATATCCATCTTAATTTGTCTACGGCTTCCTCTCTTCTAAGTCACAAATCTTTCTAACCTTTCTTTACTATCCATCATACCTTCACCCACCAAACCACATCTATTCCCTCCATCACCAAACAATCTATCCTCTCTTCTATCTTATAGAGTTTAACTCATACAAACCAAACAACTCCATCATGATTCGACAAACCCCTTCCATCCACACAACAAACAAAACTTCATCCTACCAAACACCCTTCTCTATTATTATTTTTTTAATTTTTTTCTCTTTCTCCATTTTTTTCTTCCTTCACGAAAACCTATTTCCACCCATCTAATCCTCCCAAACAAGCACACTCTCAAAATCCCATCTCCACTGTGGGATTTTCTAACATGAAAACAAGAGCAAGAAATCTGAGAAAAGAGAATTTTTGGATCTCTAAAAAAAGACTAGAAAGGGGTTAGGGCAAGTGAGAATACACACATCACTTCCTAATGAGATGAGCGGTTAGGTTTCTCGAAATCATGAAAGGGTAAAAAAAGGTTGAAAGTGCCAACACGCATTCATCAACTCCCTATTTATTATACTAAGGGAATGCACCCTCCCTTAGTATGAAGACACATGTCCTCCTTCACATGAAGACACATGTCCTCCCTCCACTAACTTCCACATAATGTCCTCAACTAAATCTCCACTCTCCTCTCTCTCCACTATCTTCTCTCTAAACATACTGACCCATAACTCCCTCAAAGAGAAACCAACTTCCCATAACTGCTCTCCTCTCTCCTACTCAGGCCCTCTTTAACCATCTGATTTAATAAACAAGAGTTGATCCGATATATATCATTCCATTATGGTGAATCTTGAGAACCGCAATTTAAGGTGGAGCCTGCTGAATGATTTTTTCATGTTCATAACTGCATCCTTCATCTCAAGAATTTAAGAATCCATATCTATAGTATTGATAAGAAGGTATGACTTTTCCTATCGGGGGACCCATAAGTGGCCCACATAGTAGGTTTTTTTTTTTAACTTGAATGAGGCCCACTGTGATGAATCAAGACCTTTATTTATTCGTACTCCTCCAAGTATTGACTCTCACCCATTGGACTAATCCATTGAATTTTAATTTAAAAAAAAAAAAAAAGAAATCACTTTCATTGATTCTTCTTTCCTTAATGAGTTGCAGTATGCACCGCCTGATCGAAAGGATTTGAGGTAAACGACATGTGGGCCCCCAAATTCAACTCTCATAAAATGTTAGACCCCAAATCAAGTGGTGAAATTAGTTTAGATGGGTGTCAAATTGGGTTTGGTCGCAACTCAAGAAGAGAGTAGTGAGTTGGGATGGGATTGGATGGGACCCCATAAGTGGCCCACGTAGTTGGGTTTTTTTTTTTTTGTTTTTTTTTTAACTTCAATGATGTGTGCCAAGCTATTAACTTGCTTACTATGTTATTACTAATTTGATAGATATGTTGTTGCTTGCATTTAAATTACCATTGATAATTTATTTTTTCAACTCTAACCTATAAGATGAGTACACCTCTCAAATATTGTCATGGCAAAAGATTCTCTACGTGTTAGGGATTGGATAATTGAGTTCGAACACAAACCATTTGTAAATAATATTTACAAATATCTGATTATTTACCATTAACATAATACTTTATTAATTAAAAAAGGATTTCTAGACCTACACGCTATCTGTTAGCATCATCACCCACGCTTCTACCATACTCATGCCCCTCTTCATCTTCAATTTCAATACATCATGTCTTCTTCTCTTTGTTTAGGGTCTCATGTATTCAGTGCTTTACACAAGTTGTAATTCCATTACTTTTTGTCCATTTATTTATTTATTATTTAATTTTCATGTGTGCTCATGACTATAATAGAGAAGATTAATGGGAAATTGACTGCCAATGATTCTATATGACTCATATAGACGTGATTAATGGAAAATTGACTGTGAATACTTCTATGTGACTCTAATGCTCTAATCAGATAGATTGTGATTTTGGAAAAGCTTGATGGAAAATACTACTTTTGTCAAATAAAAAAATTATGGGTTTTCGGCGTCTGGTGTCATGGAGTTTCATAATACCACTCCAAATCATATCAATACTTTGAATCTTGACATGAGTCTATCGTTATTTGGATATAGATCTTTAATGCATTATGTGTTCTTTTGTTGGCCTAGATTTGCGCTTGACATTTATATTATTAAATTAGTAATGGTTATTTATTTTGGGGGTTAATTGTTGTTGATGTTCGTTACCGAAATTTTTTAGAGTCATCGTTCTGGGGATTTTTTTTGTCTTTAGGGGTTCTAGAAATTCGTGTTGTTTAGAACTTTTAAAGACATGGGTTGAAATGTTATTTTGGTTGGTTCTTTCCATTTTTCATCAAATAAGTAGGTTGAAAGTGAACATATCTGCAAGAGTATATTAACATTTGCTATTATGTGATGAATATTGTGTAGTTAAGAAAAAAAAGGCCCCCTCTACCAAGTGCTATGTCACTTGATGCCACACATACCATGCTAATGAATTAGTTTGATGACATTTTGTATTAATTATGATGAAAATTTTGAAACTATCAATCGATGTTACAATTAAAAATTCACAACTTTATTTAAACCTAAGATAAATTTAATTTGACGTAAAACCCCATTTTTTTTAAGAAACTATTTTTTAAACTAAAAAATGGCCCCCTCGAGGAAAACTCCTTGGTTTCTCACGTTGATATGCATTTGGGTGGTCTTAAAGAGACTGTTTTATTATCTACCTATTCACCAACTCCATGTGTTTAAATTAATAGTAATTCAATTTGGTTACTACTTTTAATTTAGAAAACAATTTATAGGAATTTAACCGTGCGTCGAACAGACTATACCTCTATTGGGCCTCCAACTAAAAATAGTAAAATTAGATAATACATCAAGACAACTGTGCATCTACCCTCCACCCCCCCTCTCTCCAATCTCCTCAACCATGTAACTTCCTAAAAAAAAGCCATAACTTCCTCAACCGCATAACAGTCCACACAATTGTCTGCCTAGCACGTATTTCTTTCTTCTTGAACTCTTTCTGAGAAAGAATGGCAGCAATTAATGGACCCATCGGCAGCAAGCAACTCCTAAATTGGCAAGAAATCGAATTGTGTGCATTTGGTGGTTCGTGGTCCATGGTCCGTGCATAGCACGGGGTTTTGCTAGTTCTCCTGAAACCATTGTAGTAAAGGAAGAAGAAAAGTTACAAGAAGTTGACCATATCGTCAACCAGGGTAGTTTCGCCAAAAAGAATATATACAAGCTTAACAGTTTCATAAAAATTCTAAAATATAAAGTCTTGAAATTCCTAGGAACTTATAATTACATGAACTAAACACGCCACAAGTGTTTGGTCTCAGCATAATCAGCCTATTAAAAAATTTCTGCTCTTAAACTATTAATGCGGTGAAGACTTTGTAACTCTAGCACGCATGCTGCAGGTGTAATGTCACGATCAAACCTTACATTATTTAGCTTCCATACCTTCTAAAACAGAATGCTTTTGTAATCTAAGATGACTGAACACTGAAGTCATTGTGGGTTCCCTACCAGCTTGCTTGCAAAGAAAGAAAGAATTGAAAATAGAATAGTCTTAAGAAAAAAATATACCACATGCAGCTGGATTGACCTTACCATCACTTGTGCAAATGAATTATTTTTTATGGATGAAGATCAGCCAGATCTTGCTAATTCAAAGAAAGATTGTAAAGAGAAATGAAGGATGATATTGTGAAACATCAGAAATAACCTTTTTCTTACCAACAGATGATCAGGAATGGAGGGTGATGGGACATGGGGTGACCAGTACGGCCCACCTTTCTGATTAGATCGTTGCCATCTGCTAATTAATGGGCATCATCAGAAGAGTTCAGATCAGTTGTGGTTGATCATAACCACTTCATAGATCTAAATGGATGGAACCCTCTTGTATTGGTGCTGATTCCATGTCAAATGGGTGACTCACTCTCTTTTAGTTTTGTTTGGTCATGTGTTGGGCCATATATCATCATACTGGTCATGTGTAAAATATGCAATTTCACATTTTTTTTTTGTACTTTTATCAAGGCCCTATATTTTGCATATGCTTAGATTAATGATCATGTGCAAATTATGTATGACCGTAATAATTAGTTCTTCTCCATTCTAATCTATCCAATTCTAAATCCTATTATTTTACCAAAAAAAAAAGAACTCTAAATCATTTTTTAACAACCTTCTACAAAAGAAGCTGAATGGATGAATTGCCTTCTTCGCCAAAGAAGCTGGAGCAAGGGGTATCATTTCTGCCTCAAATGTTGCCAAGCAACTAGGCTTTCCTAAAATCCTTGTTTTGTCTGACTCTTTTGAGGGTTTTTTTTTTTTTTTTGGTTCTCTCTTTTTTTTGTAATCCAGCCAAAGAAGCTAGGATCCAAGAGAAAGAAGGCCGGCAAAAATGAAAAACAAGCACATATAAGTGGAAAGAAAGCCTATACAAGTGAAAAGAGGTGGCATACCCGTGGTTTAAGCCCTGGAGAATCATGTGAGAACTGCCGTCACTTAGCAGTGAGGTAAGTGGCCGTTCTCGACTCTCGAGTTGATCTAGGCGCTGAATGGAAAGTATGTTTGATTGGTTTGTTGCTCTGGTTTCATCTGATATTTTGATGAGTGTTGATCATTTTGATACGTGGGATTTATGCATGTGTATAGAAAAATGAACACGTTAGCTCACTCTCTCACTAGGACCTTAACAAGCTAGGCTAGTGAACAATGGGCATTGAACTCAGATTTTGGGCCCATTTTTAACTGCATTAATAAGGTGTGTGACATGAAAGGAAATTTTTTTGTCTAGCATTGTGAAAAGGATTTTCCAAGTGTAAGGGTTGGATTTCCATACTCCTTGTGAGTATAAATGCTCCCTAAATTAATACTAAGACTAATCATGGGGTAAAGTGAAAATGTTAAGAATCAAGGGTTAATGAAGGAAGAATTTCATAGCTAACTAATTGTAGTCTAAACCTCCATGGATGTTAATTACGGAGATTATAATGCACACTTTAAATATAAAAATGTGATGCTCATCGAGAATAACACGTGCATTTGGTAACCGATGGCTACACCAAAATGGTTGTTTAGATTTGAGATAAAACTAAAGAGAATCATAATTGATTTGTAATTCCCTCATTGTAACATTGTGTTCCAATCTAATGAGATTAATATCACTGTTATTCCATTCCCTTGTTATGAAGGGAATCATTGAATTGAATCAAATCAAGGATTGGATTGCTTGCTGAAAAGCATTGACCTTCGAGTCTGGCACTACCTAGCTATTGTAATAGAACTTAAATGAGTTCAATGAATTAATAAATGAAACAAATGACTAATCCTACTGCAGTAGATGGATTTGGGGGCATTCCGGAGTTCCGTGGTAATGCTAGTTGTCCTCGGCCCAGACACTAGTAAGTCCCACTATTTGCGATCGTATTTATGGGTATTGATCGATGCTTTTCATTTGGAAGAAGAATCCATTCTTTGAGGAAAGATGGAAATAATGAATCCTTCCTTTGAGGGAAGATGGTAAATAGAATGAAATGAAAATGAATGCTATGGTAGTGACCACCCTATACATGTCCGCAAGGTTAACTTTTATAATTACATATTGTTGTTGTAGGAACTTTCTAGACTTATCTAGAATTGGAACTGTTACTAATAGATTGAATGAGTTTAGTTTATGGATTAACATGCTATTACAAGATCTGTTTGTACATTGTTGAACCGTCGTGTTCATTAGTATTATTGATGGCATTACAGGCCCGTTTGCCCATGCCGGTGCAGCAGAGCCCCCCGGTGGCAGTGGAGGAGACAGCTCCGGTTCCGCCAGGAGGACTAAATGAATAAAACAGACGGGATACCATCTGATATGGGTATTCGAGTGCGAAACGGAGTTGGAACATTTTGAGAGAATGTTTTGGAAAATGTCTTGAGAAGTTATTTTTTTGTATAATCATTTTGGTCTGTAATTAATTATCATTGCATAATGTTTTGGATATGCACTGATTGACAAGTAAACGATGGAAATGATACATGTATAAAGAACATTATTTTGTATACATGTAAATCGTGAATTGATATTGTCAAATATAAATGTTTCCGCAGATTTGTGTATTTGACAGGTAATTAGAGAATGTTATCCCTTGTGGATTCCATTTGACTTCGGTTAATTCGAAATTTACGGGAGTAAGTATGGGCTCACGGCTCGGAGTTACCGGATCTCGAGTCTGGGTCGTGACACATTTGGATGTTCATTTGCCAAAACAACAAAAAGAAACTAAATGGTTATTTTATTTTCCGCGGAAAACTCTTTTGCACAACAACTTCAATGTCTGGATATCTTTCAAAGGTGGGCTCACCTGATTCACGAGTACCATCCAACGAGCCAAGATCTAGACCCTCTCCATGGCAAGCATGAGATAGATTGTCTCATATAATTGTTAGACATAAGTGGTCCTCATGACCACATATGCAACACTGTTGGGACCCACGGTTTGAGCCCACTAATTTAAGTTACTTTCCTTTTTTAGTATTTTTTGTTTTACTAATTTTATCTTGGATTCAATTTTAGTAAGCCCAAATCAAATAGGACTCTTGTTGGCTAATTTGATGGAATTAAGAAAACTTACCTTTATTAGATATCTTTGATGGGAAGAAATCTCTCTAAGGCTTATCTATATATATGGTTTTCCGGTCCTCTCTCATAACCTATGAGATCTGAAAAGTAACCATCAACTTCACGCATATTGGAGTGAGTGATAAGGGAGATAGGAGAAAACCAGAGATCTGCGTATCCTTAAGATCACGGCGCAAGGTACGCTTTTATATTATTTGAGATCATATATTGTTTAATGCATAAATCTATATCCATAGGTTTGATTTATATTGCAAACAATATCAGATCTTAGAATTGGTATCAGAGGCGACTCCCGACTAGTTCGAGTGTGGATCCCCTGTCGTGGTCTGGTGTAAGTGGGCGGGTCTCCATGTGGGACTGGCATGCTACTGCACATGGACATGCAGCCCTAAGGAGGGAGGAATGTGACGTCCCGAAGTCCCACATCGACTATAGAGAGGAAAGTGAATGGGGTTATATGTAGAGCTTACATCCCTACCTTGCATGAGACCTTTTGATGGGTTAAGGCCCATCAGAAACAAAACCGTGAGGCCAGTAGGAAAAAGCGGACAATATTATGCATGCGTGTAGGGCCGAATAAAGAGAAATTCCACCAGAAGTGAATTCACTCAAAAATATAAATTTCGACTAATTTGGATTTTACAAGCAAGACCTATAAATGGATTGATATTGGTCAAGCATGAGATGATCAACAAAGATTCGAATGCCTCCACGCTTGAAATAACAACTCATTGTAAATTCATTAGGTGTCATGGAAGGTATCATTTATTAAAAATCTAAACTATTCAAAAATAAATACCTATATAACTTGGGTCGAAATTCCACACTAATAGTCTTCTCGTTTGACAAGACTGCGTTTGCGCATGAGCAATATGTGCAGTCCAGCTCATGGGGCCCACTTAAGATGTCTTCTTATTAGTAGGACTGGGTCTCTTTACTGACAAGGGCTAACAAATAAATAACCTTATAAGATAATCCTAACAATAGATAAAGGTTTAATGATAGTGAACCTAGGCCTCGTACCAGGTCATGAGGGGATGAGAGTGTGAAAGGGCCTGCAATGATACAAGGTGGGGCCCTACAAAGCTGGATTACATAGGCAGTGGCTTGTAGGAGAACATTTCTATGATGTAAAATATTTTAATGTTTTAAAATAGGGAAATTTTCAAATAAGGCCTTAAGTTTTTGCCTTATTTCATAAAAGGACACAAGTTTCAAAATTTTTCAAGTTAGTCTTTAAGTTTTCCAGTAAGTTTTCAATTAAAGACATTCAGCCATTTTATGGTATTTTTTGATGACTTTTTTCCTTAATTTTTTTTAAAATACTAAAATCTTAATGCAAGTTGTCCTCAATCACTGTGAGGATGTCGGTGAAGAAAATGAAGAGAATATATAGAAAGTGAAGGAGGATTTTATTTTAATGAAGGCTAATTTGGATAATTTAAAATCTTTTTAGGGAAATAGTAACAAAAAAAAAGCTTTAAAATGATGAATGTCCTTAATTGAAAACTTTTTGGAAAACCGATGGACTAGTTTGAAAAGTTTTAAAACTTATGTCCTTTTCTGAAATAAGGCAAAGACTCAAGGCCTTATTTGAAAATTTTTCTTTAAAGTAAATGATGAATCTTAATGATGTGTTAGCTATGATTAGAATAAAAAAGGTCAAAGTCAAACACAATAAAAGATTAATTTATTTTGAACGCTTACTAGGTGGGGCCAGGTTGAAGGTCAGAGGAATTCGGCCTACGCTGCGATTAATTGTAACGCGCGCTCCTCCTCTCCTCCCTCTCTCATGCACCATATTACTTTACTCTGCGTTTACTTTATTTCTCCCATCCTCTCGTGTTACGTACTTGCAGCAGTGGTTGTAACTGTATCAAGAGACAAGAAAATCCCTCTTTTGTCATCCAAAACACTTCTTCTTTCTTTGTTTTTGGATCTGATTTGATTTTGAAGGAAGAGCGACTCATCCAAACGCTATCGAAATCGATCACGATTGCAGCTAGGGTTTCGACAACTGCTTCTTCCACGCTGGCATCTGTCTACATCATTCCTCGCTCACGGATTCAGGTAGATTGTCTCGATTCAGTTTACTGTTTCTGATACGACGTATACATTGATTTTTTGAAGATTTGTTAATGCATGGTCTTTGATGGAGCAGTTGCAATTTGTCCTCTTTTCAAGCTTTTCAAGATTCGATTTTTAACCTGTTTCCAAGATTCAATTTTTAATTGAATCAACGAAGGCAGAGGACGATCGAGAGAGAGATTCTGTGGCAGTTGGATCTGCATAAGCTTTTTTGAGGTGGATCTTTTATGTTCGAGATGGCTTTGAGGAACCGCAGCTGTATCGATTTCATCAGCTGCTTTGCAGCTATGTGCGAATGGCATCCTTTAGGATAGCGGGGGCGATCAGGGCTTGATGCCGTTGAGCTCTTCTTCTTTCTCTTCTCTCATCTACAAAGGTACTTTTTTTTTATCCTCCTAATCATCTGGCATCAAAAGGATGTGAGAAGTAGAGAATTCATGTTAGTGAAGGTACTACTTAAAAAATAGAAGAATCGGATTTAGAATTAGCGTGACTGTATCCTGTCAATGAGGGGTTGGAGAACGCAGGAGTCAGAATTATTGAGTGTAAATCTAGTTCTGGTTGATCTAGTTACTTGGTTGGAGATTCGTAACACGTTTTGATGAAAAATGTTTGATATGAACTCGTATTTGTTTGCATGGAATTGAATTCTTGGTGAGTCTGAGAATTGTATTTCTAGAAGTGGTTAAATTGAAAAAGCAGAGGTGAAGATCCATTGATGACTATGAAATAATCTTCCCTTTAGTAGGGAATGAATTAAGGGGAGGTGGAAATGATTACCTGGATATCACCCTAGTAATTGAAATCCTAGGAAAGTGAGGTCCCATCCATATGTTCACCTTATACCAGCCCCACTTCTTTAATAGTACTTTTTTGGAACACACTTTACCATGAATTCCTAGGACTTGGATTCCACGCAAACAAATGGGCTCTATCAGAGTTCAATTAATTGTTTAGTGTGTTTGGAACTTTGGATCATTGGTTGTACTCCTGTGATGGACTCCAACTTGCAGCTGGAGTCTCTGATTTGGTGGAATGAATAGCCATCAACTTTCTTGAATGTTTGTGAAGATGTAGAAAACTGGAACCACATTACACAAGATGCGATTTATTTCCTTACTTTTGTCCTCAAATCAGCATCTTTATTTATCGTTGAACCTGAATTGCAATGGCTATCGATGTTCAGTGGAGAAGCGTCCCTTGTCTTCCTTTTTAGGTTCACTCAAAGATACAAGTATTTATTTATTTATTCATATTATTATTATTATTATTATTATTTTCATGCGTCTCAGCTGAATTTTATTTCATGAGTGGGATTTCAGTAGTGACGCAAAAGTCCACATTGCAGGAAGTTGGAAATTCTAAAATGTTACTGGATCCGAGTATTTGCTTGTGTTTCTGTTGTTTTGAATGGTACATAAATATTCAACATTCTCAAAAGTTCTTATGATTTGGGAGAAACTTCCATCACGAGCTTGGTAGAAATGGGCTGCTGTAGTTGCTTTAAATTCTTAAGCAAGCCCCAAAGATGGATGAAGTCCATATGTGGCCCTGGTAATCGGTTTTCCCGGCAGTTATTGCTGTCAGATAATACAAGACATGTGGATAGAGTTCCGTATAGCAGTGAAGCTGCTGATATTCTTTGTGGAAGTGATGACAAGTTGCGATGTCATGATAAAGGTTCTGAGCCAGTACTCTTGCTTAGTGCTCGAAGTGGAATTATGTGCAAAAAAGTTCCTGTCAAGCAAACTCGGCATGCTATTCTGTCAGAGGTAAACAAATGAACTCTTTCTCTAGTTTAAAGATTAGTGCTCTTTGTTCTTGGAGGTTTATTAGTACAGTTGTCAAGAGGGCATTCTAGGATGTTCTGAGTTTATATAAGGAACAATGTGCTTCAATTTGGTACATGGTGAGTACATGTTGCTAGAGGCTTTGCTTAAGCTTGTTGTTTCTTCAAGTTTACTTGTTGATAACGTCTCTTAGATTGTAGCTAATTCCATTTAGTACAATATACAAAATCAAATGCCAACTTTAATTGCCAGATCAGTTGTCAACATTATTAAGGTCACTGACGCAGCAAGGGGTGGGAAGAGTGATCAACTTTTACTATCCAAGCTGATGCTTATAGCACTGGCACATTCACCAACAGACATTCAACACCAAATTAGAGAGAGCAATTTTATTTCATTGGGTGATTGAGAGTAGAGGATAAATTCACTTAGATAGCCCTTAGAAATATAAATCACACACTATTTGACTAATTGACTTATCTTTCCATTCCATAATCGTATCTATCAAATCCTAAATCGCTAGTTATTGTACTCTGTCGATATCCATCATGATAAGATTTTATAGATCAAGGAATCCTAAGATAGCAACGAATTAATTATTACTAGACTCTGGATAACTTTCACCTATCATGATATGATTCTTATCAATCAAGGATTCTATAGAGTCAAAAAAAAAAAAAAAAAAAAAAAAAGGAAAAGTAAAAACTACCTTCCATGATCTAATTGGCTGTACATGGGGCCCTTGGATCTATGTCTAACCTTTAGATTGGAACACCCATTTTCTTTAATAAACTTTCACCTTTGGATTTGGGCCTCAAAATCTCTATCTATAGTTATTGATTCATAATAATCATGAAAGCTTTATCCCATTTATTTGGGGATATATACTTTATAAGATTATGCTAATTCTTTTGGGCATCTCTAATACAAGTATAGACATTTCAATCCCCCTATTCCAATGCTTGGCATGCATTTAGGTGGGCTTCACAAGATGGTTCTCATTGAGTTATATGTGAACACTATTATACATACACATGCAAATATATGGTAATTTTCTCTTGCCGTTACGTCATCACGGTCAAAGCTCTGAAATTCAGGGGTCTCCCAATTTATTGATTGGGCCCCTGCCTCTTTAACATCTAGATCAGGATGTCTGCATTCAGACATCACATATGAGAGAATTTCTCTATATATAATCATAGGAGAAGTGTTTTTCAAGTGAGCAAATCTCTGCGTGCATGTGTGATATACAAAAGATAGAAGTGTGAGTGTGTACCTCTCTCTCTCTCTCTCTCTCTCTCTCTCTTTACACACAATATATATTTATGGAAATTCCCAAAAATGCCCCACAATATCTTTTGCCGCCCCTCTTTTTTTTTTTTTTTTATGTCATGGGACCCATGTTGATTGTTGAGTCAATCTAGTCTTTTCACCCACGCTACCCCCCATGAATAGTCACTAGTTTGACACTCATCCAACTTTTCCTCACCGTTGGATTGAAATCATGATGAGATGATGCCTCTAAACCATTAAATTTTATGGTCATAGATTAAAAGGTTAGGATGATCTTATGGACTCAAGATTTTGCATATAGGTAGGCCTCATATGGATCTTTACGGTGGGCCCAACTAGGAGGGGTGTTTTCTCCTAAAAAAGGTCCAGGAGCAGTGTAGCGCTCCCCACCATGTTCATATATATATATATATATATATATATATATGTGAAGTGCTCGTATGAGAGACACTCTCACCAACTTGGTGAGAGATGGGTGGGGGCCCTTGCATTTAAGTTGGTGAGAGTGGATATGGAAGTGAGGGCCCCCACCCATCTTTCATAAAGTTGGTGAGAGTGTCTCTCATAGGAGCACTTCCCTATATATATATATATATATGAAATTCTAAAAACCACCCCCTTAAAAAAAGGGGCCTTTTTGCCTCATCTAAAGTCCAATGATAGGATGTTTTCTATGGAGACCTTTTCTCCTTTAAATGCACCATTTATTAACTTGCCCTACCTTTTCTCCACTTTAATTGCAACAACGATTCCCCGTGACTTAGAAGTACACATTCATAAGAGAGGAAGCATTTAATTGATTGTTTAAATTTTTATAAGTGGGGCCATCAAAGAGTGCCATAAGTTCCTAATGGAAAATCGTATAAGCAAACGATTGCAATCCTCTTTTTAATGAAAGCTATTTAAGCCTTGTGATATAAATCCCTAAATCTAAGTGCCACATAATCCTATAAGCAAATGATTGTGATCCTCTTTTTAAGGAAAGCTAGTTAAGCCTTGTGTATAAATCCCTAAATTTAAGCTTGTTCTTTATCTTTCTTTCCTAAAGAAGATAAAGTTTTGAAATAAGAGCTGTCAAGATTTTGAACATATTTGAAGGCTTCCCCTATATATATATATATATATGGGAGATGCTCCTATGAGAGATATCTCTCACCTTAAATGAGAGAGAGAGAGAGAGAGAGAGAGAGAGAGAGCCATCATGTTTTTTAAGGTAGTTAACCACTTATTGGCAGAGGGGATGGGGAAATTGACCCAATCAAATTATCATAACCTTTGATTTAATTAGCCTAAAATCTTAATGGTATTGTAAGTTTTGTTTTATCAAAATTCCATCTAGTTGTGCCCAGAGTTTGGATGAGTGTCATGCTAGGTGATGCCTGTTCATTTGGTGTTTTGGGTTGGGGTGGCGGGAGTCAACAGGGTGGATTGATCATAGGTTAGCCGTGCTATAGAAAGGGGAGGTGATTACCCGAGGCTGTCAATGCGCTGAATCCAACCAGACCTACTTGGGTCCAGATTTGGCCTGATAAGGATTGAAGGACCAAGTCCAGGACTGAGTCCAACATGAACCCAACATCAGCTCTGAGCCCATCTGAGAATAAATACAAGAGGCTCAAACTTGCCCATTGAAGGCCCAAGACCAACTAAGGACCGAGCCCATTAAAGGCCCGTGTTTGCATCTCTTGTTGAGGGGTTTTGACATGAGTTCAAATCTTGCTTGGCATTTTTTTAAAGTAATAGTAGAAATAATAATAATAACAACAACAACAACAACAACCAATGATAAAAGAAGATCTTTTGCAACATGTTTGGAATAAGTTATTGAGGATATCTATGGATAGTGTGCTACCACCATTTTTTTCATTGAGGAAGGCCTAGAGTTTTTGGCCATGCCCTTTGTTTATAATGAATTCTTACCTCTATGGCTAATGGACCATTGACTGTTGATATGAAATGCATTGTCAGGATGAAAATGGAAATAAAATGGTCAACGAATATGTTCGAGAGTATAAGATTGGTTCTGGAAGCTATGGCAAAGTGGTAAGACTAGTTCTATCAGTGCTAAGTCTACTCTTTGATATGCATTAACCTTCCAACTTTCACTCAATGAACAGGCTGTTTACAGAAGCGGCAGAGATGGAAACCGCTATGCAATTAAGGTTGTGTTTCTCTTTCCAAATGTTTAGGCTCTTTTTTTTTTTCCTGAAAAATTCTAAATATTCATATATATTATGTTTTGAATTGTGAAATTTCTAAACATTAGGCTTTTACATGCTGTGAAACGCTCTTTCTTTTTAGTTCCCTCACTCTCTGTTCTCCCCAGAGATGAGAATGTTGACATGGGTGTGTGGTAAAACTAGGAAGGATAGAATTAAATTTGAGTTCTTTCAAGAGCATTTATGAGTAGCAACAACAGGAGATAAAATTAGATAAACTTGCTTGAGTTGGTTTGGGCATGTCTAACGTAGGCCGGCAACGACATCGGTAAGGAAAAGTTTGGCTTTGAACGTTGATGGGCCACCAAGGGGAAGGGGCATGCCAAAGAGAACGTGGATGATGATGACTCTCTGTTCTCCCCACCCCCTCTTGTTGTATCATGTTTGGGTAGGGATGGAAAGATTCAAGTAGGCCCGAACCATATGTGAGATTTCAAGTCCATCCCATCATCCTAACCTCTTGATCTGTGGCTCATAAGTTTAACAGTTTTAAAATGAAAAAACAAATCAATTTTGATCCAATGGTCTAGTCCATTCGGATCAGTGTAAACCCCATGGAATCTAGTGACTTTAGGGACGGTCCCTTTTTTGGTCCATTTAGATGGACCAACGGTGGGCCCCACAATCAGGTGTGAACCTGAACTTGGGTACATAAATATATTGATTGGTCATAAGAGCACCAATATGAAAATGCCTAGTTGTAGCAGTTGGATTTTAGATGAGCTTGTGGCACAGGGGAAGGTGCTCCTATTGCAAACTTGAGGTTAGGTTAAGGGTGTAGTGACTAATCAAATTATAAAATAAAGCTATGATGCCCAGATATGGCATGGATAAGACATGGACACGCCATAGACATGTCTGGGACATGGATTTTACACATAAAAAGTTTAGTATGGTACGATGCGACACAATCCGTTGCCCATTTTGAAGCATCCATGTATCATATAGGTAAAGTAGTTGAATTTTATTCTTTTCGCACATGGGACACTTCTTGTGGCTCTTGCCCAATCCCCAGCATTCCCCATTCTGCTTAATAAGTTTTTATCTACCGAAATCAGTTGCATTTAAGATTCCTTCTCTCTCTCTCTCTCTCTCTCTCTCTCTCTCTCTCTCTTTCTTTTGGGCCTTTTAGGCATGCTTATAGCTTTTGATTTATATTGATCCACACTGATTAAACCATGAAACCACCATTATCTCATGTTTATGTATGTATGCATGTATGTGTTTTTTTTATTGCCTTGTGGGCATTCTTCTTACTTTTGACCTAATATTTATGCCTTCCAAAGCTGATTGAAAAGGCTTTTCTCCTCTCTCTCATATATATATATATATATATATTCATCTTTAGTGAACCAAGTTTTTGTTTGCACAGGCTTTTCGCAAATCCCATTTGTTAAAATTGCGAGTGGCACCTTCTGAAACTGCCATGACAGATGTTCTTAGGGAGGTGAGTGCTTTGCATTTCTTGTTATAACTTTGAAACATATGTGATTGCTCCCATGTCTAACTTGTGCATTCATAGATATTTGTGTGATTTTGAAGAAAAGTAGTTGATATTTCCATTTTAAAATGAGTAGATTGGGTGTTTTTGGAGAAAATATCTTGACTGTGCTGGACATGACGAGTTAATCAATAACTTTGCTTTAATGGATATGAAAATTGAGGTTAATATTGGAAGGCCAATTTGATCCTGAAAAGTGCTTTGATATATTCTCCTTAGGTTGTCAATGGGCTGGATTTGGGCAATTTGTTTATTCCAGGGATTTAAAACTACGACTTGGCGGGTGACTCGCCCCACATCTAGTTTGGTTGAATCACACTTTGTATCACACCCTAAAATTGTGGAAAACTGATTTAAGATTAAGAAAAGGGAAAAAAATGGATTGGGGAGGTCAGAGGTGAAACCATTTCCTAAGAGAAGATTATAGGGATTTTTTGGAAACAAAATCCATTGCCCCTTAATTTAATAAAGCGGCTTAATTTATGGGGCTAATTAAGAGGGTGGAATGGTCAAATTGCTTGGAAGACGAAATGATTTGCATGGAATAATGAAAGCTCTTTCTTTTGAAACAGAACCCATTTTTACTTGATTTAAAGGGGCTAATTAAGAGGCTTGATTTAAGGGTCTAACTATGGTGCGGGGCAGTTATAAATACAAAGGAACTAAGCCGACTGGATGCAGACTTTAACTCACTTTGTCTTGACCGAATGTAAGTTGACTCTGCTGAGTTGACGAACAGGTACCACAATCCAAATCTGCTTGGTAACAAAAGAAGCACGAGTCGCCCATTTATGATTCGCTATTTTTTGGATCTAATTTTGACCCAGTTTTGGCCTTTTGCTCCTTTTCCTCCCGCTTTGAAAAAACCCATTCATTCTTTTGATATATATATATATATATGTCAATCCAAGCCCAGGCCCATTTTGGGCCCAGTCTTCATGTATTACTTAGTCAATTACACCTGTACATTCTTAGTTTGTAAATCAGTTATTTAGGCTTGTAATCAGGGCATTCAGCCCTATAGATAAGCTTAATGGCTTGTAATCAGGGATTTCATCCCCTTTATAATAGAACAACAGACGACCCTAAATGGGCACAGTGTTTTGCATATTTCTCCATTCCACATTCAATCTCTCCAAAATGTCATGGTATCAGAGCAAGGTCAATCATCTGTGATCTTCTGCTAAGTCATCTTCCAAGCATTGGAAGCTGTGATCATCTGTGATCACCCTCTTCAGCCGGATCGTCTCCGATCATCTCTGATCATTGCAGATCCCTCATGGCCCACTGAAGATCATCATATCAGAAACTGACGGAATCAGTCTCCAAGGTCGCCTGTTATTCCTCTTTTTTATCACTATTTTTCCTGGAATTTTGTCTCATCAGAGGTAGGCCATCCAGCATATTTTGTGATATTTCAATTTTATCAAGAAGTTTTCATCACAGCCGTCCAAGATTGTGGATTCTGATCCGTTTCAAGTGGGACTTCTTCCCATAGTTGCGGAAAATCTTTGCCTTTTCATCCCCAAACTCTGATCAGATCTCTGATCATCCACTGGGGACGACGTGGATATTTTTCCACTAACGTCCAAGGACGTGTTCTGGTATTTTTTCCGTTGCTTTCTTCATCTCCTATTTTACTGCTGTGCTATTGTTGCTGTTAGGGGTGAATATCGGGTCGGGTTCCAGGTTATCGGACCGGGTCTGACCCGACCCGGTATTTTTTAAGGGCCTTGGACCCGGTCCGGTAACCCCGTTAATGAATACCGGGTTACCGGGTTCGGGTTTCGGGTAACTCGATAACCCGATTACAAAAGCCCAAATGTTAGCTCTAACTTGACCTGAATGGGACTGTTAAAAGAGCCAAATATCATCTCAAAATAGGCTTTTAATTTAAGCCCATGGGGATTGTAAAATGGGTATAGAACGGAGCCCAATGATAGGTGCCATAAGCCTATAAAATAACACAATGGCTGCTTGTAAATAAGCTCATAACATAGCCCAATGATGGTTGTCAATGGGCCTAAATGATAACCCAAAGGTCCCAAACTGAGGCTATAATTGGACTTGGAAATGACTACCAAACAGTCCATACTGGGCTCTAGAATGGGTCCAAACAACATAAGAACCCATTTCAGGAAGTCAACCCATCCCATTAAACCCATTCAGAAAACAATATCAGTAAATGGATCTGACTCCCAAACAGTACATGTATGGGTTGTAAAATGGGTCTGAACAACGTATGAAGTATGAACCCATTTCAGAAAATGAACCATGTCTGGACCCACCAGTTTAATAAACAATACCGGCCAATGGGCCATATTGCCAAACAGTTCGTACATATGGGCTGTAAAATGGGCCCATGTCTGAATCTATTTTAGGAAATGAACCCATGTCTGAACCCATTTAAGGAAATAAATATTAATAAATAGATTGAGAATGTCTGCCAAACATTCCATATATAGGTTGTCGATAGGCCCAAAAAATTATTTATTTGTTATCGGGTTATCGGGTGACCCGATAACCCGATAAACAATAAAACAAAGACCCGAAACCCGGACATGCTAACAGAGGTCCGGGTCGGGTTTGGCCCGGCCCGATAAAAAGGTTATTGG
This sequence comes from Umbellularia californica, assembly GCA_028538565.1. Lineage (NCBI taxonomy): Eukaryota > Viridiplantae > Streptophyta > Magnoliopsida > Laurales > Lauraceae > Umbellularia > Umbellularia californica. The sequence continues at coordinate 47,098,041 of JAPQWN010000009.1, forward strand.
GTTAGCCCGATAACCTCCGGGTCGGACCGGGTCACCGGGTCGGACCGGGTTTTCCGACCCGGTGAACACCCCTAGTTGCTGTGTTGCTGTGTTGCTGTGCTTCTTCTATTTGCTGTGTTACTGTGTTTTTGTGATCTGAGAGGAATCCATATCTTCCGGAGTTATGTTCCACGGCATTATCGTCCTGCTGATCCTAGTTGTTTAACAGTGGGCCACTTGTGATCATCCAGACACCTCTGGAATCCTACACAGTCTTGGTCGCCCACTGCACGAGGAATTTTTTGTGATTTTTTCACAATTTTTTGCCAATCAGAGGTGGGCCATTTCCTCCATCTCGTCATTTTCACATTTCTGGCAATAGATTTCATCTATACCGTCCAAAAGTTTGGATCCCTAGCTTCTGTACTCCAGATTTCATCTCCAGGACGACAATTAAGAATGGCATTCAGATCTTACACCTGATCTGTATTCCACTCTATCTGTGGGCCCCACGTGCTTATCCAGACACAACCCAGGAGGTCGTCTGGCTTGTTTTTTTGGTATTTTTGAGTCTGTGACCATCTGCTTCATATTGGATTGCTGGTGATGCGTACTGTTCGCTGTTACTGTCATTCTTCTTGGTGATTGTGGCCTCTACTATTACATCTACTATTTTCTGTTTCATTGATCTGTTGCTGCTACTGCTTTGTGTGCTTCTTCTTCCTAGTCTTTCGTCATGGATAAACGTGAGCTAGCCCTGGTTCGATTTGATGGCACAAATTATACATCATGGGCCTTTCAATTTCAAATTTACTTGGAAGGAAAAGAACTATGGACACACATTGATGGATCGGAACCTCAACCTGCGGAAGATGATAAGAAGATTTTAGCATGGAAGACAAAAGATGCTAAAATCAAGACATGGTTGCTGAGCTCTGTTGAGTCGCATTTTATTCTCAACCTAAAACCCTGTAAAACTGCCCGTGAAATGTGGGACTATCTTCAGAAAATTTATCTACAGGGCAATGCTGCTCGCCAGTTTCAATTGGAACTTGAAATCTCTCAATTCACTCAAGGCACCCAGTCTATTCAGGAGTATTACAATGGCTTCCGCTGACTGTGGTCAGAATATGATGAGATTAAGTTTGCCACGGTTTCTGCAGCACTTCTACCGGAATTACTTCCATTACAGCAAAGTAGTCATCGGGATCAGCTTCTCATGAAACTTCGTCTGGAGTTTGAGACAGTTAGATCGAACTTGATGAGCAGGTCTCCTCTTCCCAACTTGGATGCTTGCCTTCAGGAACTTCTGCGAGAAGAACAACGTCTGGCTACTAAAACTGCTCTGGAACAACAGCGATCTGCTGAGGCTCCGCTTGCCTTTGTTGCTACCACCAGACAACCTCCTCGGGACATCAGTAGAGTTCAGTGCCATAACTGCAAGAAATATGGTCACTATGCAAATCAATGCAAGGCCAAAATCTGCAGGTATTGTAAGGCCACTGGTCATGTTATTGACGAATGCCGGAAGAAGGCTCGCAATTTTTCCTCCCGTAATTCTGTGCAGTCTGGCCCTGGTACTTCCACTACTGCCTACACCGTGACCACTCCACGATATGCATCATCTAACTTCAGTGGTTCTCTGCAGTGTGATTCATCCTCGCAGCCTGGTTCCTCCTCACAATCTGCATCCCCAGCTGCTCTCACCCCTGAGATGGTAAACCAAATGATTGTCAATGCCTTAGCATCCATGAACATGGCAGGTACTGAGTCCTCTCTTTCTAATACATGGTACTTAGATTCTGGTGCAAGTAACCATATGACCTCTTCACCTGTCAAATTACATAACGTCATTCCTTACATTGGTCATCTTACTGTTCAAGCTGCCAACGGCGATCATCTTCCCATCACCTCTGTTGGTGATACCCCAGGCCCCTTACCCTTAACCAATGTTTTAGTTTCTCCTCATCTTGCTACCAATTTGGTTTCTGTGGGTCAACTTGTTGAAAATAATTACAATGTCTCATTTTCTTCTACTGGTTGTGTTGTGCAGGACCAGGAGTCGGGGGAAGTGATCGCGAGGGGGCCTAAGCGTGGAAGACTTTTTTCCTTGCCAGTGTCTTCATTTATTCAAGATCAAACTTTACATCAGTTATTTTGTTTTTTCATTCAGAATAATTCTCAATTGTGGCATAATAGACTTGGTCATCCGAATGCTTCTACAATGTCTGCTTTATTTCGATCCGGATTAATAAATAAACCTGTTGATTCTACTTCTTTTGAATGTGATACTTGTAAATTGGGAAAGAGTAAAACTTTACCCTTTCCGCACTCTTACACACGGAGCACTGCATGTTTTGACTTAATTCACAGTGATGTTTGGGGCATTGCTCCGACTCTTTCACATAGTCATTTCAAGTACTTTGTCACCTTCATTGATGACTACAGCAGATTTACTTGGATTTATTTATTACATTCGAAGTCTGATGTTCTTCATGTATTTACTTTTTTTGTTAACTATGTTGAAAACCAATTCTCTAAATGCATTAAAACTTTGCGCTCGGACTCAGGGGGGGAGTATGTTTCCAAGGATTTTCAATCCTTTTTAAACAATAAAGGAATCATTTCTCAACGTACCTGTCCGTACACTCCACAACAAAATGGAGTCGCGGAACGGAAAAACAGACTTCTTCTTGATGTCACTAGAACTCTTCTGATTGAATCATCCGTTCCACCTCGTTTTTGGACTGAAGCTCTCACTACAGCTGTCTATCTCATTAACCGCCTTCCATTACCTACCATTGCTCATTTAACGCCTCATTTTAAATTGTTTGGTCATCATCCGGTGTTTGATCACCTACATACCTTTGGCTGTGTTTGCTTCGTTCATCTACCTCCCACCGAAAGAACGAAACTAACAGAACAATCTCGCAGGTCTGCTTTTTTAGGGTATGCCACTAATCAAAAAGGTTTTGTTTGTTATGATCCCATTGGTCATCGTATCAGGGTTTCTAGAAATGTTATTTTCTTTGAAAATCAATATTTCTTCCCTACTCACCTGGACTGTCCTCATCCCTCTTCACTAGCTCTCTTACCAGGCTTTTCAGATCAACCTTCTGTTACTAGGTTTAATCCTGCTTTTATATACCACCGACGGGAGAAACCTCCCACTGCAGATGGCCCTTCCCCTGATCCTCCATCGACGAATGGTTCCATGCCTACTCCTGTCTTACGTCGTTCCTCCAGAAATTCTAGACCGCCTGAGCGGTATGGCTTTACTCATACTTCTTTGATGACCACTCTATCTTCTATCTCTATCCCAAGTTCTTATTTGCAGGCTGTCCAACAAAATTGCTGGAACCAGGCCATGAAGGAGGAATTAGATGCATTGGATCTGAATCACACATGGGATGTTGTGGAGTGTCCTTCAGCAGTTAAGCCCATTGGTTGCAAATGGATCTACTCGATCAAACTTAAATCTGATGGGTCCTTGGATAGACACAAAGCTAGACTTGTGGCACTCGGAAACAGACAGGAGTATGGCATTGACTACGAGGAGACATTTGCACCTGTGGCAAAGATGACATCTGTGAGGTTACTTCTCGCCATCGCTGCATCCCAGTCTTGGCCGTTATACCAAATGGATGTCAAAAATGCATTTCTCCATGGGGATTTGCAAGAAGAAGTCTATATGCGTATACCACAAGGTGTTACCTCTCCCTCCAAGAGGTCCGTCTGTCGGCTGCGGAAATCACTTTATGGTCTAAAGCAAGCTCCTCGGGCATGGTTCGAAACCTTCCGGGGTCGCTTATGCGACAGTGACTTTACTCAGAGCCCTTATGATCCATCTCTTTTTCTATGCCACATATCTACAGGAGTTACTGTGCTGTTGGTGTATGTTGACGATATTATTATCACCGGCACGGATGATGATATGATTAAATCTCTCCAGGATTCTCTTCGGAATCACTTTCATATGAAGGATTTGGGTCCTTTGCATTATTTCTTGGGCTTAGAGGTGCATCAATCTCCCAAAGGTCTCTTTGTTAATCAACACAAATACATATCAGACCTTATCGAGTTGGCTGACCTCCATGATTCTTCGCCTGTTGATACACCTATCGAGGTAAATCTCAAGCTCAGTAAAGATGATGGCGACCTTCTTCCTGATCCTCATACATACCGGTGCCTGGTGGGGAGTCTTGTCTATCTCACCATCACTAGACCTGACATATCCTTTGCTGTTAATCTTGTGAGTCAATTCATGACCGCTCATCGACACCTTCATTTGGCAGCTGTGAAGCGCATTATTCGCTATCTGATAAGAACTGTCCCTCGTGGTTTATATTATCCAAAGGATAATCCTCTTCATCTGACTGCTTATGCGGATGCTGACTGGGCAGGCTGTCAAGACACGCGTCGTTCTACTACTGGTTGGTGTATGTACCTGGGCAATTCGCTCATTTCTTGGAAATGCAAGAAACAAGAACGTGTGTCCCGATCTTCCACGGAAGCTGAATATAGGGCGATGTCTTCTGCTTGTTCTGAAGTCTTATGGCTACGGGGTATTTTGTCGGAACTTGGGTTCCCTCAAACCTCTCCTACTCCATTGCATGCCGACAATACTGGGGCTATCCGAATCACTGAAAATCCCGTCTTCCATGAACGTACTAAACATATCGAAGTTGATTGTCACTTTATTCGGGATGAATACACGCGGGATGTCATTAGTCTACCTCATGTCCCTACAGAGTTTCAATTTGCAGATATCTTCACAAAGGGACTTCCTCGGCCTCGACATCAATTTCTTGTTTCCAAATTGCTGCTTTATGACTCCCCCGCATCAATTTGAGGGGGGGTGTCAAGCCAAGCCCAGGCCCATTTTGGGCCCAGTCTTCATGTATTACTTAGTCAATTACACCTGTACATTCTTAGTTTGTAAATCAGTTATTTAGGCTTGTAATCAGGGCATTCAGCCCTATAGATAAGCTTAATGGCTTGTAATCAGGGATTTCATCCCCTTTATAATAGAACAACAGACGACCCTAAATGGGCACAGTGTTTTGCATATTTCTCCATTCCACATTCAATCTCTCCAAAATGTCAATATATATATATATATATATATATAGGAAAATATTCAACTGCATCCATCCCTCACCATTTGTGGTGAGGGACACCCCTTTTGGGGGAAGTTTCAAGTACAAAAGAGATGTGTACTTCTCTTTTGTACCTCTCTTTTGTACTTGAAACTTCCCCAAAAGGGGTGTCCCTCACCACAAATGGCGAGGGATGGATGCACTTGAATATCCCCCATATATATAGGTCAGCTCTCCTAAGCTCAAGCTTAGGATAAGGTAAGCTCAAGTGTGTGGGGGGACCCACATGGGGATGGTGGGGATTTCAAGGACTCCTTAGGACCCTCCTTTCTGTAAAAAATCAACCCAACCATGATTTCTATCATCTCCATCTAGGCCCCAAAAGTTTAATGGTCAATAGTCCATTCGGATCGGTACATAGTTGATCCAACGGTCTAGTAAATTTGGATCTGACCGAACGTTTTCGGACATGTGCAATTCAAAGGGGTCGTGTGTTTGGTCCATTTGGAGACACCAAGGGTGGGCCCCACAAGCGTGAGCTTACGGAATTTCATCCTAAGCTTGAGCTTAGGAGAGCATTGCCCATATATATGTGCATCCATCCCTCACCATATGGTGAGGGACAAACTTTACGGTGCCCACCTAGGGCCCCACTAATCATGGTACTTGTGGGGGATGAAAAGAGGCATCTTGGATGGGCCCATATATCAAGTTTGGGATCAATCCCATGCCGCTAACCCCTTCATCCATGGCCCACAATTTTAACGACTCTATATTAAAGGGAAAAATCTAACCCTCGATCCAATGGTCCAATCCATTCGGATAGGTACTGGATCCAATGTAATTTAGAGTGTCCTCTCATGTGTGTAGATGGTTTGGATGTACAATAAAGTCAGCCCAACTGTGTTGTCCCTCACCATAATAGCGATAGATGCGCATGAATATTTCCATATATATATATATATATATGTGTGTGTGTGTGTGTGTGTATAAATATATATATATATATATATAGAGAGAGAGAGAGAGAGAGAGAGAGAGAGAGAGAGAGAGAGAGAGAGAGAGAGAGATCATGGTTCATATCAGTGTTGAAAACGAGATGGGAGTCTCACTCGTGAGTTTAGGTTTTGCCTTCTCTCGTATTTATGATATTTGACTATTCTAGTTTGAGAGCATTGGTGAAATTGAACTTTATTTTCGCATGTTTCTTTATAAAAGTGATGTGATAACTTTTCCCAAAAAAAAAAAAAAGAAAAGAAAAGAAAAGAAAAGAAAAAATGATGTATAGGAAGTCATCAATTGATTCTTGAGAATAAGAAAGATCAATAGAAAGTTTCAACAGAAACTTTAACTATCGGACTTGGCATGCATCACAAATTCTCTCTCTCTCTCTCTCTCTCCCCAACATGGTAGGATCGTGTGGCGTGTGCTCCCCACCAACCCAATGATGGATGGAATCATGGTGGCTCTACCTGCTTAATGATGAACCACTATGGGGCCCGTCCAATAATCTAACAGCAGACCCACTCTAATGATGAAAACACAATGGTCCCTCTCCTCACCCTAATGATGCAATCCCGATTGGGCCCTACATGGAGACTACTATTGTGGATGATCACAATATCAGGTCCCATTCTATCATTGGGTGGCTGTGGCTGCCATAATTCTTTCATTTGGTGGGCCCACATTATTCTCTTAATTGCATGAGGGTTGACTGGAGGTAGAAATGCATGGAGAAGTGCTGCCATTATAGTATGGGAAAAATGACCAATTAACACACTTATTGCATTTTCGATGATGGCATTTTGTTTCCATCAGGCAAGGGATCTAGCCATAAATATTTTGGAGTAATAGGACTATTTAAGAAATATTGAGTTATTAATAGCTCCTTTAAAATTAGAATGCAAAGCGGGGTGTCTGAAAAAAGCCTTTTTTTAAGACCAAAATTCTGTTAGTCAAATATTCCTTTTGTATATCAAATAGGACTACAATAATACTCATGTTCTCTATATACATATGTTCCATATGCCACATTAATTTGCAAAATGATTATAGCAATAATATTGGAACACCCTGGTTATGGAAGAAAATCACTAATGGAGTTGGTAAATTCTTTTATCTTCCTTAAAATTTAAGTGAATTTCTGTGGTCCCTTCATGGCACTGCATCCCCACATAATCGCATTTAAACTTAGAAGATTCCCTCTTTGATTATAGATCTACAATGATCTTATAAGATATGCATGTATATTATGATGACAAGCACTGGAAATACTTCTACCCAAAACTTAAAAAAAAAAAAAAAAAAAGCACTGGAAGTACAAAACTGCTGTGTGACCATTCACACTTGATATGATGAGTAAGGGTATAGTTTTTTTTGTGTACAAATGTTAACCTTTTTCTAAAAGGTTATCTATGGTTAAGATTATGGGGGCCCAAAAAGAACTTTTTGTGTAGCAGTATATTTTGGCCAAAACATTTTATTCTGACCGGAACATAGGAACAGCCCGACAAGAGCTCATGGCATTGCAACCTTGAGGTTGTGGGTTCAAGCCTTGTTACCAATAAAAAGAAAAAAGAGAGAAAGAATCATGTTCAATTCTAGATTCTTTTCATCTTGACGGGAATGGAAGAACCGGCCTAGGAATTTAACATGCAAAAGATGCCTTCTTACTTGTGTAATATGCATATGAAGATGATTAGGGTGTGTTCTCTTGCTACATAAGTTTGGTACAAGGGAAAAAGTAACAACTTTGTTTTTGTTCTTTATAGGTCTCAATCATGGAAATGTTGGACCATCCCAACATAGTCAATCTAACTGAGGTCATTGATGACCCAAATGCAGATCACTTGTACTTGGGTATTTATTGTTCTATCACTTCAGATACTCATCCTATCCTGAACTACTTGCCATCTCTCATTTTTTGGAGGACTAAAAGATATTCTTCTTTGTTCTTTTGTGCACGTGCACGTGCATGAATGTGTGCGGGTGCAGTTTTGGAGTATGTAGAAGGAAAATGTACATGTGAGGATTCTGGTGCACCAGGTGGCATAGGAGAAATGACTGCAAGAAGATACTTTCGCGATATTGTTTCTGGGCTCATGTATCTCCACGCTCATGTAAGATGTTTGTGGTGGCGACGTAGTGGAGATTTTTTTATGTTCTACATTTATTTTTGTTCAGGATATAGATTTGTTGCCACCATTTCTCAGTTTTGTTTATACTACAATCTAAAGATCTCTGGGTTTATCAGTGCCAGTATGTTTATTTATCATTTTATTTTTTTGCATGTTATTTCTTTTCATGGGTTTTATTGTCCATGGGTAATTTGTGCCTATATAAGAATAGGGAAAAAGTGCGTGCGTGCGTTCGTGGAAACTGAAACACCTTTTACATTCAACAGCTGTTAGTTTTGGCACATCTTGATTATTTTTATAACTGGCAGAACATTGTTCATGGTGACATTAAGCCTGATAATCTTCTGGTTACAAGCAGTGGAGTGGTGAAAATAGGAGACTTCAGTGTTAGCCAGGTTTTCAAGGTGAGGTACTTTGATTATATATCCTTTTCTGGATTTTTACTTAATGAAATGCATCCTTTGAAATTTTAATATAATGTAGAATAGCAGAAAATTTTCTCCTCTGCATGCATTCCAGTGGGAGCATGCATCCAGACCATCATCAAAGGCGGGAACCCATGATTTCACCAGGTCCCGCGTGATGGATGGCACCAATGTGGAGTGTACAGGTGTCTAGGAGAAAATCATCCGTAGAATAGCATATCTAATTCTTTATACTAAGAGGAAGATAAGCGACATCCAATCATTTAACTTACTAAAGTGATGTTCCTCGTCTAATCATCGTATTGTAAGCTTTATCTTGGTCTACTATGCCATCATTCATCCCTTGGCCTGTTTTCTATCAGTCCACAATTGACCATGTCATGTTTGCCATTGTTGCAATTCTTGTTTTTGGCAATTTTTCCTTATTCAAGTCCTACAAAAATTCATGTCTATCAATCTTTTCTAGCTAATTTGACTGGCGGGCTGTAATGTTAAAATTTTCAAATGAAGAAGACTCTTAGGTTCTTTTCCCGTATTTGACTTACCTGTTGTGGTAGAAACCTTGTGGGGCACTGAATAATTACCTTCCTCTTCTTTATTTTCCAGTCCTCCCATCACTTTGTTCCATCTCTCCATCATTCCTTCTTTATCTGGTCCTGTTTTCTTGATAGCACTTTTCTTTTCCTTTTTGGTCTTCCATCTGTGGTTCTCATTATGAATTCCATTCTCAGGCATAAGGCAAATTGAATCAAGAAGAAAGGTGATGATTTTTCAGTTGATTCAAGGTGTTTGTATTTAATGAAGTTGGGTTCTGTGAACTACGCATTGGCCCTGAATAGATGGCATCCCATGGCCTGTATAGGTCAGACTCCAGTCAATGGAATGTGATGAGATGAACTCAGCAATCCCTAACAAAATTGAGAGTTTTCATCATAAAAAAAAATAAAAAATAAAAAAAATAAAAAAAAAGAAAAAAAAAACTGAAAGTTTATATCTACATGTTAATGCACGTGTAACACACTGACTGCTAATGTTCGGCTATTGTGAAGATCCAAGCATAGCTACAAGTGGGATGCCATATTTTAGGTCGATGGAATGCGATTTCATTATTATAGAATGGTGTAAACTTCAATGTACGCTGTCTATATTTATGGTGGAATTGATAAACATGTGTAAAGCTACCATGTTTATCATTTCACATTTCAAAGCTCAATTCTGTTAGTTCAGACAACAGCCACCAGATAACTTCTGAGAAAAAAAACTCTACAATGATTTTAGCCACATCAATTAATGTGTGCATGTGCTATGGCACTATATCTGACTCATCATTGGATCAGCCAGTAACTACCTTTTAATATTCCACTTCCACACAACTGAAATTCCTCTGACGAAGGCACAATTTTGAGAAGTACACCAATGATCATAAGAATAACTAACCCAATCTGAGTTGGATTTTGCAATGAGGTGCCACCCATGAGGAGCATTAGAATGCTATGGCCCCTTTATGCTGTGAAGTACTCGGTGAACCACATGCTGGAATTGTGTGCCTGAAAAGCCAATTAATATGATCAGGTTAACTTGATATGGATTGCTCTGGTGTTCCTAAATTCTAATGTTTTTTGCCAATAGTGATAAAACCCCTTGACAGTTTCTTCTTCACAAAGATATCAATTATGCATGGATTTTGTAGGTGGCAAAGTATGTTGCCACCCCAATGCATATTGGGTGAACCCAGAGCTCATTATCTACACACTAATGTGATGTCCTCTGGGAAAGTGGGTGGCATGGTGTTGAAGGGAGATTTGGGCGGCTCCATTCACTAGTTCTGGACTTTTCCTTCGGGTAGGATTTCATCTCTTAGTCACATAGTTGTCAGTTCGATTGATGCAGCTCTAACTTGGGTTCATTCTATATTGAAGAATGTCTTAGTTTGGGTTCACTGTATATTGAAGGACGTTTTAGTTGTCTGATATCCAATTAGTGACTTTGATTCACTTTAAGGAGACCACTAGATTGTTGACAAACACATGTTACTGGGTCCACAATATAAGGATGTTGAGATCTAGGGCAATCTAATATGCATTTGGAAAAGGAAACATTCTGCAAATAAAGAACACTGACATTAGTCATGCAATTTTTTTCCAGCCTTTCAAATACACCATCCTAGTAATTTCCAGGTTCCAAGTAAACCAAATTTTTTTTTTTTTTATCGATAACAGTAACTTTTACTAGAAAATTGAAGCACCCTAAGAGAGAAGGGATACTGGGTATAAGAGTAAACCACATTACAAAGAAACAACTACCCAAGGGGATACCCTATCCACCCCTTGCTTAGCTTAAGCATTTGCCATAGAATTAGGTGATCTAACCATATGAGAAAATTCAACCTGTATCTGGGAAGAAAGAAGCTCTATTTCATTAAAGATGAACTGAAGCTTTCATGGCTTTGGAAAAGAGCTTGATACCCAGGAAATAGCATTCATAGAATCACTTTCCACCCTAGCTTGCCTTGAAAGGAAGAAGAAAAGATCCTCACTGCTTCGAGGGTTGCCAATACCTCCACTTCTTTTGAATCTTTGACACCCACTAGCATAAGAACCATTGCCAACACTTCCTCTAAAATCTTGTAGGATCTCTCCTCTCCCTAGCCACCCCGCAGGACATGCACATAAAAATATCTTTGAACTCCTTCCTAATCACAGCCCATCTGCAATTGAAAGGCTTACCAGAATAATGTCTGCAACCAAAGAAGAAACTCCTTTGAAACTCCTGCTATTCCTTCCCTTCCACATGGACCAAATAATGGCAAAGGGAACGATCCTCCAATTGAAGTCCATGTCAATGGAATGGCCTGAATCTCCATGCTTTTGCTAGCTCAGCTAAAGCACCTGGGAAACACCAAGATATGCCACCACCTAGAAATAAAGTAACTTCTTATATGGGTGGCAACCTTGCGTTCCTAGTAAACCATGAATAATTGAATATCATGTATGAGAAAGGGAATGTGTATGCTTCACATTTAACAACTTTAAATGCTGCACAAATTAGTTTTTCTTTGTGCATCAATACATTAGCTGACATATTAACTACTAGAGTTTAATCTATCTCATAAAGGAGACTGACCAATTATCTTGCTAGTCATAGTTAGAAGCAAGGCTTAAAACTCGAACATGGGGTCGATTTGGTAACCCCTCAAGTCGAGTCTGAGTTGTCCTCGAGTGCCTAAAACCCTATAAAAATCACAACTCCTCTGAAGGTGATCGCTTCTCGTCCCTCCCTCATATTCCTGACAACCATGACAGCCCTCTGTCACGGTGCATCCTGGCAGCCTGTCATCCTTGGAGCTGTGGCCACATCCGTTGTGGGAGATGCAGGCCAGATCGTTCCTCTGGATCATCATTGCTGCTGATCGGCATCTATGGGCTGGGGCGGAGTTTGGCCAGCAGTTTTGGAACTCAGCAATGTGTTCGGGCCAAGTGCTGGGCCACATTTGAAGGGCGATGAGGAGAAGATGTTGTTCTGGAGCCTGAGGGGCGGATGCTGGTGGCACTGTGCTTGATTGTGAATGCAGTGAATTGGTTGGTGTGGAGCAAGTACAAGGATGGGAAGACATGGTCGTGGAAGATGGAGTGGTTAACACTCAAGAGCTTGGATGGGAATGGTGGTGGTTTCTGGGAAGCTTAATGGATGGAAATTGTCCCCAAAGCCCAAAACCATAAAAGTAGAGTCCCAGTCGACCTCGACCTTACTCAGTTAGGACCAGGTCTGAGTCCCAGACTTGGCTGAGTATTAATACCCGGGTTAGAAGACTCCTTGGACCCTTGGTTGCAATCTCTTACCCACATCTTTATGATGATCACAGGACAATAATGATGAGCTTCGAAGATCTCCTGGGACCCCTGCTTTCACTGCACCTGAGTGCTGCTTAGGTGAGGCTTTACTGCTTTAGTCTCTAAATCTGTAAATCACTAAAAGGAAATACACACATTCTGAAACTCCAAGAATGAATTGACATATTATGTGAGAATCTTGAAACTAATATTTCTATGGACCTTTTCCTTCGAACAGGGCTAGCCTACCATGGCAAAGTTGCTGACACATGGGCTTTAGGCGTCACCTTATACTACTTGGTTCTGGGTCAATACCCATTTCTTGGTGATACATTGCAGGAAACTTATGACAAGGTGCTGGCTGATTCCATTTGCATAATTCATTTACTATGTATTTTATTTTATTTTTAAATAAAACTTCATCAGTAATATTGAAAATTATTACTGTTTTTTCTTTTTGTTGTTAGTTTGGTTCGTGTTTCTCAAGCTTGGCTTTTGCTGCTTTAATTTATCATTACTAGAGTTGTGGAATTGTCTTCAGATTGTGAATAATCCATTATCTATCCCGGAGGGCATCAATCCACAGCTCAAAGACTTATTGCAGGGGCTTCTCTGCAAAGGTTCATCCATTTTTCCCTTGGATTAGCCTTTGAATTTCAGAGAAAGAGGTTTCTCTGCTATTTCCCTCTTATTTATTTTTGAAATGTTTCTATTGCAGATCCGAAACAGCGGATTGGCTTGCAATCTATTGCAATGCATCCTTGGGCTGTTGAAGAAGGGCCCTTACCTCAGTATTTGTGTTGGTGCAAGCACAGGTAACTTCAGACCTGTAGAATCTGCCAATGCAGAAAGGTCACCGATGTGACTGGAAGTGACTAACCTGATGTGCTCTTTTGTAAAATAAATAAATTAAAAAAAAAAAAAAAAAGAGATTTTGATGTTGGCAGGTGGAATTGTGGATGAAAACGTTCCTTTGAATATATGGAAGAAAGAATTCTGAGATAAGTGGTCGGATTCTCTTGTATGTTACATAAATTTCTCAAGAATTCTCAAAAAGCTCAAGTAATATGCTTCTCTGCTTTTGATTTGGAGCCAGAACTTACCTGTTTTCTTTTTGTATTGGGTTAGGGACATTGTAATCTACATGAGGTCAGGTAGATATGATTAGAACTCGACTGTAACAGTAATCAGTGTAAACCCATGAAGGGTGAGTATTGTTATCTCCTACTGGCTATCTGAAAACAGCATTTTCAATTTTGAAAACTGTTCTCTAATGTTATTCGATGAATTTTTTAGTAGAAACTGAGCTGAACAAAGATTTAATTAAAATCAAAAGGAAAATTTTAGTGGCAAGGCGGTACATTTGGTGGACAAGATGTGGTAGTGAGTTTCATCTAAACCCTCATCTCTATTTACTATTTAGGGCTAGACATTAATCAATATGACTCACTGCTGTCTTCACATCTAGCTTCATTCTTTAACACGACCTCCTTGTAACACTATTCAGTTTGACCTCCGCCTCACACTACTTTTTGAAGTATTTATGGGTTTCCCAATTTCATAATTCCTTGCAACACTTTGATTGTTTGTGTATGGGCTGTTTCTGGTCTTGCGTGCTCAAATGTACTTCTTCCAAACCATTTTAGTGATTGAAACTGTCTGTAGAATTTCTCTATAACCCCTTGTTTTCATCTCTTTTTTTTTTTTTTCTTTTCGACATTCAGCTCTTTGTATAGATGTAGATCTGACTGTCGTCATAATGATTGGTAGTTCTAATCACACTGACACTTACTAATTGCTTAACACTTTACTAGGGTTTTTCTACTTCGCCTTACACCATTTTTGTTTGTGCTATCCTACCCAAGATCTTCTTTTTTCTTTTCAGTTGCTTTGATATATAAGAATCATTCACACTTTTGCACAACCAACCCTCTTTGGTTTTACCAAATCTTCCTATGTATATACTGGTAGGCCTATAAAGCTTGCATAGTTGCATTATTACACATTTTTGTTCTCTCATTCTTTGTGAAACTTTCACTAGTTTTAGCTTACTATTTACTGTGTCCAAAAACATGAACTATATCAAAATCTGAATCTTGAATTAGAAACCCATAAACATAAAAACACCTCAACCTCTCAACAGTCAAATTTTAAGAAATTCTCACAGATGACAGAACTATTCATACGGCAAAGGATGTTGATAAAATTACAATATTACCCTTATTTTAGTGTACATATAATATACCTATATATATATATATATATATATATATATATGGTGGTGGCAATGGGTAATTGGGACCTCCATGATGAAATGTATGGTCAGAGTGAACATGTCCATTGGGCCGAAACAAGTACTTTAATTAAAAACAGGTCCTAATCTTTGGACCCATGCCTCATTTTTGCAGTTCCAGTTTTTCCCTCGTGTACTTGGGGCCCATTTTCACTGCTCGTGCTTCTTTTAAAAGATCCAGTACAATCTTTCTGGTTCCTGTACTTCGGATACTATGAAACTTTTTTTCTAAGGGCTGAATAGTCATTTCTCCTCTCTACTGATAAACAACAAGGCATACGTAATACCACGTAATACCCAAGGTGTCTTATTCATCTGAGGAATGGAAAAAGGTCAGTGGTGGTGGTGGGGCAATATAGTCCAAGAGGTGGGGCCCCACCTTGTAATAAAAAACAAAAAATCTTTACTCTGCTAAATGGAAATTCCAAGCACATGCTGAAGAAAGGATGGTTCAAGATGTTACCACATCAAGATATTTCAGTGTTTGGATTTTCGGTGAATTAAAGTAAAGTAACAAGAAGTATAAGATCCTGAGAAAATAAAATATAAGGGGTTATTATGGTCTTTTTTTTTTTTAAGTTGCTTTATAGAAAATCTTTCACTTTTTGTATTAAAAATGATAAAAAAATTTATCAATTAATAGAGAAAGGAGGTTGTTTTTTAACCTATTTTTTAAAAGATTAGAAATTTAAATTTATATATTTTTAGTATGACCCTTGTTTTTATTTTATCATAATAGAGGCTTTATCTTACCTTATTATAATTCACCTCATGCCAACCACAATTTCAACAGCTGGGAGGGGCACCTGCACCTAGACAACAAAGTGTCCTTTCCCCACCCCCCCCCCACACACTGACACACACCTAGACAGGAGACTTGTATCATTAACATTAAAGCCTGGACATGATGACTCGGGATCCTTCCATCCTTTGTTTGCACCTTAGGACGTATTTTACAACGGAGCCTACCTATTAAAAATATAAATAGTTAAAAATAAATATTCTTCTCTTGTTTATGATGTTCTCAATTTTTAGTTAGTTTAATTGGATTTTTTTAGTTAAAGGTCTAATTGGAGTTGGTGCCACAGTATGAATTAGTTTATAATTAGTAATGTGATCAACGCAGCGCATTAATCGCATTATTAAGGCTATTTTGTTTAGAGGAATTTTGAGAAGTTCTATCACAAAGATCACAATTTCTTCATATGCTATCCTTCATCATCGGATTTCTTAAACACACGAGTACATCCCAGCATAAAAAAGTAGAATTTGAAGAATTTCAAGAGCCAAAGGTGACTGTTGAGAGGCTAATTTTCTTTTTTAGAAATCTCACTAACCAAGCATACAATTCCAAATGATCCACAGTCAACTTACAACACATGAAATTTTAGCTAGAAGTTCTTCCAAATAAACACCCTCTTAATCATATGATTGATCTTATGATGGGGTCAACTCTTACCGCTTATAAAAATTCTGTGGACTGACAATAGAAGGAGAGAGCATTCAATATGTACCGTTTAGATTTCTGTGGGCCGCACCTTGGGGTTTCACTCCACCCACTTACAGAAAGTGTGAGTGAGACACTCAGATGATTCCAACTTGCCACCATAACCATACATGCATGCTGGAGTTTGCATCCAATGATCATCTAGAAGGTTCAGTGGACAAATTCACTCTGGATGCACCTCAGAGGCGTGTCTCTGTTTTTGTCTGCTTCTTTGCACAGAAGAGAATACAGCTAGCTATCTCCATCCTTCACTCGAGCGTGCCTACTATTCTCAAAGAAGTAAGAAAAAGAAAGAAGGGTTAAAAAAAAAAAAAGAAGCTTTCTTGGAGACGGGGGCCGGCTCTAGCATAAGGCCCATAAAACCTTTGCTCTAGGCCCCAAAAAATAAGACGAAAAAAAAGGCCCCATAATAGCTAGCATCTTTTGAAATTCCAAATAATTAAATTTGTCAAATGCCATCTCTTTTTTCTCTCCAAAATATAAGGCTCCATAATAATTCTCTCTTAAAAAATACAACCAAGATTTCTATGGAGCCTTAAAGTGTCATTTATGGCCTATTATATTTTCAAATCTGCCCTTTTATATTACTATGGTTAGGAGTACAATTGATTTCAGCACACCATTATATTTCCAACAGTACATATGTATCAAATCTCAATCATACATTCACTCATTATTTTTGTGTATCCTATTTCAATAGGGGCCTATTCAGATTTGACCCTTTATGTAGTTGTAATAAATCCATAGCTTGGGGTTTCAGACCTAATAATGGATCTTAAAATTTAAGATAAGCAATGCGCCCCCGCCGGAATTTATTCACTTGCCCACAGTGCATTTGGAACATCCAATACGTGGGACACAACTCTGAAGTCCATCTTGGATGGTCCTGACTCATGTTGCCCATGAGCACTGTGCACATGTGAAAATGCTTCGAGCCACACAACTCTGAAGTCCATCTTGGATGGTCCTGACTCATGTTGCGCATGAGCATTGTGCACATGTGAAAATGCTTCGAGCCCCGCCAATGGTATATTCAAAATTTTTGTTGTTCCTTTTTTTTTTTTTTCGGGGGGGGGGGGGGGTGGGGACCCAAGATTTCCATGTGAGTTTTGGGGAGGGGGAGGGGATCCAAGATTTTCATGCGAGTTTTCGAGGTGTACTTAAGATAGATTGCAAAATTTGAATATAAAAACTTAATTCGTAATTTTGCATCACAAAAAAGCAAGAAAAATAAATTTTAAATAAAATATTTATAATAATATTAAAATATAGAAAATGCCTCATTTATGATTGTCCATTTAGGCCTCGAATTGTCTCGAGCCGGTCTTGCTTGGAGACAATGGAAAACGAATAGATTCGGCTGAGGTAGTCCTTCTGTGGATCTAATGCCACACCATGTACCTGTTGGGAAGTTCCACATCTCATATCGCTAAGTAATAGGCTTGACATGTCTTAATATATTTGTATGTGCCTTCTACCTTTCAGCTTAAGTTTTTAGATTAGTACATAGTTTCTAACATGGTATTAAAACGGTTCTAATCCGATCTTCGGTATGGGGTTTTTTACATGGTATTTATTAAATCGGTGGAAGAATTCCCACGTTGGCTCTTTGCAAAATTATGAAAAAATATAATGGCGGTTGCACCAAACACTCGACATGATAGCTGAGTATCCAGGGGAGGTTATTTGATGATTTTTTTTTTTAATATTTATCTTTGGTTCTTAGAGATATAATCATCCTAGGCTTTCAATCACATGAAACAAGTAGGCCCACAATTTTAGACTTTGATTTTATGTTCTCAAAAGTTTGACTGCTGTACATCATCTACCCTAATGAAATCTAATGATGAATAATGCCTTAGGATTGAAATTCAGTATCAATGCTAATTTAAAAAGAAGTTGGTGTGTAAAGGTGGACCACTACATGAAAACCCAAAAGAAGGAAGGAAGAAAACAAAAGGGATACATGGAGAATTTGCTTTAATTGATTGATGTAAGCACAAGGAAGAAAAGATAATGTATTCTACATGGGCCTGTCCTTGTCCTTTTTTTCTGCCTTTTTCTCTAGAGCCGGCCAACATAATCATATTACTTCTTTGAAATATGGCCAAATAAAAGCCACAGAAAATGGCTTTCTCTGTCTCTTATTTACTTCTCATTACCTTCTTTAGTATATTAACACACACTGCAGGTGAGGGAGGGGCACTGATGTTCAGAAAGCAGAAAATCTATCTAGAGATGGAGAGAAGTTAGGGGAGAGAGAAGGTGTCGGCTGGAGGAATAATAATGAAAGTGTTGAAAAGGCAAGGAAAGTGCCAAACAAGGATATGGATAGTGAAGATGACTCTTATTGACGTGGCTTCATAAGATAGGTTGTATGGATTTTTAAAATGCATTGGTCCATAGCTTTGAAAAAAAAAGTTGGTTAGCATTCAAAAACATCATGTTTTCTTCTTGGGCATGTTTGTTTGGATACAAAGAAATACAAACTGAATACATGAAAATTTATATCGTATGTGGTTAAGAATGAAGATCAAAGGTGAATACACGGAATAATCTCTCCTTTAATGAGAATTGTATTAAGGAAAGATGAAAAATAAATGATCAACCATCACCTTAATAATTCAAATCTTAAAGAAGTCAATGTCTCATCAACATTGCTACCTTGTACTCCACCCTCACCTGTTTCATCTCTTTAATAATTCTTTCATGGAGCTCATTTGAACAGGAATTCCTATTTTTTCAATTCCTATGTCATGTACCGGAAACAAACAGGCTAGGCAAATGAGTTCAATTAAGACTGCACATGTCCAGCTGATTTATTGTTTGGGTTGGAGTGAATCTTGTTTGTCCATTAAAAATGTTTGGTTTTTCCCAAAATCCATCACTTTCATTTGTTTATATAGAATGCATAGAAATTCATGGTGAAATGAGCCAATGATCATCAAAAGAGGTTAAGAGCAAAGGATATATGAGACAATAGTGTCGATGGGACCTTTACTTCCCTAGAATTTATAATATTAGGCTGATCGTTGGGACATTGGCTATTAAGTTTCCACCTTTTCTTGATTCAATTGGAATTATAGGAGAGGTTATTTGTGAAATTTAAACATGAATGTCCAAATTCATGAAATACATACAAGTACAACTATGATCTCCTGGGTGATGTCTCCTATGGAGATCATGGGTGAGAGCCACATGGGACTCATCTGGACCCTTAGATCAAAACCAACTGATTGGTGTAGTTTTGTAAAAGAGGGGAAATATAGTTTCATATTCATCAAAACCATTGAAACGAAAATATGTGCCAATGTGCCATGCAAAATTGCCAATTAAAAAACCCTTCATCTCAAATTCGAAAGTGCAGTCAGTACGTGCAGGGTTCTCAAAATAAATTTCCTCGCTGTACAAACAGAGATCTTTCATCAAGAAGGAAGACAGGTCACAGGGAGAGGCCAGAATAGGTCCTGTAAATGTTTTCGACTTTTGGGCAATGTGGCCAAGCTGATCAAATCTTGCTTACATAATTAGTCCAATAGAAAGTCCTAGTTGTAGCTCAACTGATTAGGACATGTTTGTACGGCATTTTGGAATATCAGTTTCGTAGAAAACTTTTTCTGCTTTTCATAAAAAAATAAAGTATAAACCCCCATCTTAAACGGTCTTCATTTCCGCTTTTCATAAAAAATCAAGTATAAACCTCCATCTTATACGGTTTTCATGGAATTGCGAAAAAGTTAGCTTATTTCTAGGCCTTTTTCTCTCTAAGAAATGATTGCACCCAAATGTAGAACTTTCAACCACGTAGAAAATTGTTTCTAGTTTTCACACTTTTTATGTGGAAAAGCGGCCGCATGCCGTGGAAAACCTGTTCCGCGGGAAAATGAAAGTCCCCGCCCCCCACCCACCCCCCAATTTATTTTCGAGGGAATTGTGGGAAGCCCATCCACACCAAAAATTGATTTCACCATTGCATGGAAAGCCATTTTTGCTATCCTTACTTTTTCCGCTGAAAACTAACAACACGAACATGCCGTGTAATAATTAGCTCAAAATCATCAGTCCCATGTTGATTTGGGCAAATCAGAGCCGTCGGTCAGATCAGAGAAAAGCAATTACATCAATGGCATGGCCTGCAGGAAGACTGAAACCTATGAACTGGTCAAAGATGATACAGCAATTCAATGAAAATGATGGCTTCTGAGAATGTGGGGCTGATATGAACCGTCCATCTATGGCCCACTTGTTGGATACCAATTACCCATGTCCCATGGCTTTGACAGTGCAATCTTATCCATCCAATCCCAGTGCTAAAATGGACTGCTACTATTATAGTATGATCTCTGATGCTTTAATTTCCTTGTACTAACGCCCTGTTTGGCTGATGGAAAACGTCCTCCAGTAAATCATTTCACTGTGGCAACTGCTCCTTTTCACTTTCATGGAAATGAACCTCAAAGTTAATGCACACCACGACAGCATTGGTGTCTGAAAGTGCCAAATGAGAGATGAAAGAGGCCATTTCAGTGAAAAAGCAGGCATGAGCCAGAAACTAAAAGGGGTCTTGAGCATTTCAATGGGACTTTCATTTATGAGGAAACTATGTCGGGTTGCTTGGCTGGAATTGTGTGGAAATACATGTATTTCAAGAAGTTAAGTAAATGACAAGATGCCTTTTTAATTTGTATAGGAGGAAAGCAAGTGGAGAAGGAATCTACGGTTCTAGTTATGGCAACGTCTGAGGCATGGAATTCATCTTGGGGGTGTCCCTTTCCAGTCACTTTCATTTTTAATGAATGCCTTGTTTTCATCCATTCATGTCTCTTCTCCCTCTCTCCCTCTCGCTCTCTTTCTTGTAATCTGCAAAGATTCCTTGATCTAATGGTAATGGAGGACAGGCAACATATTCCTGTAGCTGGACATGTGTTCAAGTGGTCGTAGTAGTAGCTGTAATATAGATAGGATTGAAGGTATACGAGGTGCCTGTTCCTGACAAGACCTCGTAGCACAATTAACAGGTGCTTACTGATTCCATTGTATATAGGATGAACATAGCAATCCAGACACTTTTTTTTTGAGTAGTGGTGTGCAGGATTTTCAATTTTTGTGGGCCGAAAAGATGCATACTCCTCTTTATTTAAGAGATGGGGATCGAAAATTCGGCACGGCAACTATAAGGAATCATGGAATTCAGGTGGTGATAAGGATTTAAAGGGAGTTGGGTTGGAGTGAGGTCTATGTTAGACTGACATCCAGATTCAATTAACTTAGACCCAACTCTTATTGACCTGATTGGACCTCAAGCCAACTTCAGATTTGACTTATTGCAAAGTATATCATCAACTTTATCATCCCAATATATTTTCTTATATTATCTGTTATAAATTTATGTATACTGGATATAATATATTAAGATATAACATAGGTTTTTATGTGATACATGCAATATTGTGCATTAAATATGTTATGCACTCTTGGTATTTGTCAGGACCTGATCCTTTTTTTTTTTTTTAATCAGAACCTGATCCCTTAGAAATGTGGATCCAGAGTAGGACCCAATTATCAATAGTGTCTAAGAAAAAAGGGGCCTTTGCTAGATATTTTTGCTCTGGTAGTCAGGGGCGGATTCAGGAATTTTTTCTTGAGGAGGCCTCTGTATAGAAACAAAATCTTGAGAGGGCCGCACACAAAAAAGTGCATATGATTTTCAAAATATATAGGGTTTTTTGAAAAAAAAATTTTGTTTTGTGGGAGGGGGGGATGTAAAAAACTATGAACTTTCCTAAAACATAAGGGGGGGGGGGGGGGGGGGGGGGGGGGGTGGTGGGCCCTGCCAACCCCTCCTTGGTTCCGCCACTGCTGGTAGTAGAGTAAACGGGTAACCCTAGGTCCATTGACATTCCAGAAAGGTGTTGGATCACCCAGGATCACTATCGTCACTTGTGGAAATAACCAAACTCTCCATTTTTCAATCCGCCAGTAGCAGTGGCTCAAATCTCATTTCAATCAAAGTAATGCCCACTATTAGATTATTCATACAAATCCACATCATTTGAAGCTTTGCCCAATGCTGAAATGGTTATTAATTTACAGTCCAAGAGGGGGGCTCCAATTTTGTAAATGTTCTTTAGTAGTTAGGATTTAGGAATATAGTACATGGAAAATGCACTGCATTAAAGGCTAATTTTGTCTTCTGTTCTGTTATCTTATTGGTTTCAATATATTATAGTCTCAAAATCTTATGTACCGTTAAAGAAGTCAATGAGTGCTATGACATAAGATAAAGGTATTTTAGTTGTAAGTGTTGGGGTTTATGTCTTGTATTTTGGATTTATCGAAGTGGTTTATTGGGTTGGCCATGGATCGGATTCTGGGTAAGGGGTATTTTTTTTCATTGTATCGGAACTTTCTTAGGGGCTAAGAAAGCGGAGATTATATATACAATGAAATATGTAACCCTAAACTTTAAAGAGAGTTTAGATGTTAATCAATACTTCTTTGCTGTGGATGTAGGCACTCGCCGAACCATGTAAATTCCTCTTATCTCTCTTATGTGATATGATTATTCGATTGTAGGTTTTGCACTTCTACACGCATGCGCACAACAATAAGTATGACAGTAGAGTCACACATTATCAAAATGATAAGAGATTCCCAAAATGAACTTAGCAAATCAATTAGAAGCATTCAAAAACTTATTCTAAGGAGCCTATGATCCTTTAGAGTATTGCAAACTCTTTTTTTTTTTTTTCGAAATCTTTGAATTAATGCTATGGAATTTTATGATGTTTGAATATTACATGAAAATTGCTACAAGAGTGAAGATTTTGTTGAATCTAGTCTTCATCTTCAAAGCCTTGCCCAAGCTACATGAATACTGTTTTTTGAATTTTGTGTTCTCAGAAATCAAATTGGACTTGTGATAACAACTTTACAATGTCTATCAACCTACCACACGCAACCATCCTCTATTTGGCTGTGGAGTTGATAAGTACAATAAACTGATAATTTTTTTTTATAAATCTAATATTTTTTTTCTGATTTTTAGATATATCGCCATGGGAACCAAATGTACTAAAGAGATTCATTTGACTCAAGCTTCTTGAACACATAATAAAACTTAAGATTTGTGGGGTTCACGTCCCACAGCTATAGCTTAGTTCATCAGGGACATGGTTTTGTGCATAGAGTGGTGTGAGTTTCAATTTCCAATGTAATAGAGGATTTTATGGGGAAATCCCCTTAGATCTCATAGAGACGATAAAGGCCCTCAAATTTTAGCAAAGGGTCTCCCACCACTATTCTTTTCTTTTGTTTTCTTCTCTTTGTTTGTTTGTTTTGACTTTCTTGGCCACAAACGGCAATATCGCCATACGAGAACCCATGAATCGTGTGCAGATCCCATCTAGAGACGAGAAGAAAGAAGAGTGTAAGTTGCATTATCCGGAGATAAAACGAAATCCATGGATTGTGTGCAGATCAAATGAAATCCATCAAATCCCAATAAAAAAGTCCAAACTAGAATACATTTGCATAAGGTTTTCAGTGGTTTTTAGACCATAGACACTCGTGGAATTGGGGCATCATTGTGAAACTTGGATCTATAGAGGCAATAAAAGGAGAATAAAAAGTTTTATGAAGAGAAATGATTCTTGGATTGATTTTTTTCTTTGCATCTTGAGTAAAATATCTAATACAAAAGAATGAAAGAGTCAATCCTATGTTTGTGGGATGGATTTCCAAATGACTGAAGTATACCAAGTGATGGATTTCCTAATGACCAAAAAATGACTAAAGTATACTAAGTGTGGATACACTGTTTGCACAATTATTGGTACGTGGTTCAACTACATGGTGTTATATATGGTGATAAACAGGGGTGGAAACAGAATTTAGGCCTTATCTCCTATTACTCCCCCTCAAGTTGGCGCACGGAGATCCATAATGCCAAACTTGCCAGGTAAAAATTAAAATTGATTACGGCCCAAGGCTTTACTGAAAAGGCCAACTAGTTGATGCCGAGCTGGAATGTGTGTGGTATAAATGACCCCAGAAGCCAATTTCTCATGAATAAAATGTAAATAGATTTCAATATGCTTAATGCATTCATGAAAGGCTGGATTAGCCGCGATATGGAGAACTGCTTGATTGTCATAATATAAGGGCATTGGTTGAAGATCATTTAGGGGAGCCTTGAGTTATAAAAGTTAGCATGTGAGATTGGCCATGGCGTGGCCAAAATTGAGAAATAATAGTTTGCTTCTTTGTTTTCCCGAGAGATGGGACCTTTGCCCAACATTGTGCAATAACCAGTTGTGGAGCCGCGCGTCGTGGCAGCTAGCCCAATCAGAATCACAATAGTTCGGATACCAAGTAAAGTTTTCTAAAGAGAAATGATTCTCGATTGATTTTTTTTTTGTATTTAGAGAAAAATATATAATAAGAAAGATTGAAAGATCCGATCCTATGTTTGTTGGATGGATTTCCAAATGAGCAAAAAATACTAAGGATACCAAGTGTGGATACACAGTCTGCACAATTAGTGGTATGCGATTTGATTATGGTGATACATGGAATGTACAGCTGTGGCGAGTATCTCCTAATAAAGAGGAAGAGAGAGGCAATAAGGATACCAAGGAGGTTGGTGACGACATCTTTGAAAGAGGGGCCAGAGGAACTCCAGAGGCCGATCTAGCCACCAACTGAAAGGGAGGTGTGGGACTCAAAGGAGATGCTCCAGCGGTGGAGGAAAGGGTGAGGGTGTGATAGATGAATAAGAAGAGGCAGAGGAAGAGGAAGAGGATGATGATGGAGATAACAAAGTAGAAGAGGACGTAGTAGAGCTTGTGATGAGATATGCGAAGAACCCATGGGTTCTCATTCTCGTTTTCGAACGACGAAGTCGCTTCTCATGGTTCATTAATGAGCGGGGATATTGTTGCTCGTACTCAAAAAGAAAAAAAAAAACAAAAAAAAAAAGAGAGTGGGAGGCCCTTTGCTTTGACAATATTAAAATTTGAGTGCATTTATTGCCCCTATGAGATATAAGGTGGGTTTCATGTGAAATCCTAAAGAAAAAAAAACCATTTGTGGGGTTCGCTCAAAAACAATGTAGGCCCATTCTTGCAAAAGCCATATTATTTGAAACCTCTCATTTTGTTGACAATGAATTTAATGAAGAGCAATTCTATGCATTTGATACACCATCCCCTATCTCACCAACATGTCATACAATTTCTAGATTGTAGGTTCCGTAATTGATGATATGAAATCATCGAATCTCGATCGCCCCAATTTATACATAAGGAGGCATAAAGCATCATCATCGTATTTATCTCATCAATGTTAGGCCTATTTGGTTGCAAGCATTTCCTCTATAAATTCCTCACTTTTGGCTGTCTAAATTCTCTTAATTCTGAAATTCAGAATGCTTCTTAGCTAGGCAATTATCACTATGAAATTCTTGAAGAGATAACATTTGAAATTCTTCAAATGCTCTAATACGTAATTTTTCCAAATGCTTGCAACCAAACAGGCTTAGATTAAAACTTTTATACCAAACTGGTTGGGTGCATTATAAATTGCTGTCCCCCAGCCTTCCAATGATTGTTGAGATGAATGAAGATCACACACTTAGGTGCTGCCATGAAAATTCTCATCAATTGAGCAATCCATATTTGGACACAAAAAAAAAAAAAAAAAAAAAAAAAAAAAAAGAAAAAAACCTCTGCTAGTGCCAGTCCCATACTCCCCCATGGGCCCCATCTACACAGGATCTCATCCCTTAATACCATGGGCTTGATTGCTTCCTATCATAACTGGAAAAATTATATAAAAAAAAAAAAAATGTGCCCAATCACATGCACCAGAAAGATCAATGGTTCATATCCATCACAATTCCTCAAATCTGTTTTCTTTTGCCTTTTTCTTTGTCCAATGAAGAGGAGGACAAAGTGGACTTGACACATATCGTAACGGTCCAGCCGTTACATTTCAATTTCAGCAATGATCTTGTGAAAGGGTCTGCATTAAGAACCCATTTCCAATCAGATGATCCTAGCCATTGATCTTGATCACTTTGTAAGTGGGCCCCATCGTATAATCACTCATATGTGGTTTCTTTGAACCGACGGTCCAGATCGATAGATGGTGATTGTTTTTTGTTTTGTGTCCCACTTGCAACTGTCATAAAAATCAGAACAACCGAGTCAACCCGTTCAACTCGCTCTTCTGACTCACTAATTCCCCTCCGAGTCTGGGTTGAGAAAAGTCGTTAAGGAAACGGAAGGGAGATCCCATATAAACGAAGCTCTTCTCTCTTCTCATC
Source organism: Umbellularia californica (assembly GCA_028538565.1). NCBI lineage: Eukaryota > Viridiplantae > Streptophyta > Magnoliopsida > Laurales > Lauraceae > Umbellularia > Umbellularia californica. Next base: position 47,124,638 of record JAPQWN010000009.1, read on the forward strand.
CTCTTTCTCTCTCGATCTCGATCGACTCGATTTGATCCAGTCCGGCGAAAACTCGCCGCAGATACAGTATCCGACCGGAATCCGATCGATTTTCCAGATTCCCGGCGCCATAGATACCGGTTAGTATTTCTTTCTTGAGCTCTTGCTTCTTTTGATTTCCTTCTCTTCTCTGAGAATCTTGAGCCCTAGGTCAGATTTTCCGGAGATTTCCGGTGCAGAATTCCGCGCCAGCCACTGGATTCCTCTTCGCTGATGCGAGTTCGGATCCGATCCGATCATTCTGGATCCGTTACGATGGCTTGGTTGTTTCTTCGGACAATCCGATCGAGGTGTTTCTAGTTACAAATTGAAATCTCTCAGGACTTGAAGGATCTGAGTTTTTTTCGAGTTGAGATCGGTAGGTTTTCAGATCCAATTTTCGATCGGGATTGCTTGATAATTCCCTTTTTCTATCGGAATAGAGTCGATTTTTCGCTGTTTTTGATTGATGATGTGAAGGCTTTCAATCAGATTAAGATGCGGCCTCTGTATCTCAATTCGATGGCCTGATCTTGACGTGTTTGATAACAAAAAAAAAAAAAAAAAGCTGAGATTTTTATGTTGAATTCAGCGATTTCTGGTCGCATGGAGGCTATGGATGTGATTTCTTTGTAAATATGAGTGATCTTCTTGAATCCGGAGCAATGGCAATCCAGTATTTTTATGATGTAAAGCTCTGAAGGAGAACGGATTTGTAAAAGAGGGATATGGTTTTATTTATGGCAAAGAAGAATCGAAATCCTCTTTCTGGCTTTTGTGAACGAGATCGAGAATTGCAGCAGCGAGGAAGCAGCTTATAGCATTGCACTTGAAGTCTTTTTAATGAACTGTATAGAGTTTTAGCAGTGCTATGATCTATTGACATGCTTGTAGAAGTTGGTAGATCAAAGAGACTGCTCTATTCTCTAGACTAGAATTCAGCCGAAGAGAAGAAGACCATGGTTTGGAGAAAGAGATTGAAGACAGGAGACTATGATTTCCTCCGTCGCCATGGGTCATGTTATCCTCTGATCCCGGGTCTCCATGACGACATTGCCTTGGACTGTATTGCTTTGGTGTGCCGTTCTGATTATGACTCCCTTGCCTGCCTCAACAAAAGGTTCAGTGTGCTGATATCGAGCGGTTATCTCTATGGACTGCGGGAGCAGATGGGCATCTTTGAGCATTGGGTTTATCTTGTTTGTGACCCAAGGGGATGGGAGGCATTCGACCCTGTGAGAAGGAAATGGATGAGTTTGCCCACGATCCCCTGCGATGAATGTTTCAATTATGCAGATAAGGAGTCCTTAGCTGTAGGCAGTGAGCTGTTGGTTTTTGGCCGCGAGTTGTTGGATTTTGCCATTTGGAAGTATAGTTTGGTTGCTCGGAATTGGATCAAATGTCCGGGGATGAATTATCCTCGCTGTTTGTTCGCATCAAGTAGTTCTGGTTCGATCGCCATTGTCGCTGGAGGAAGTGATAAGAGTGGGAAGGTTTTGAATTCTGCTGAGCTTTATAATTGTGAAATAGGCAGATGGGAACTCTTGCCTAACATGCATTCTCCGCGTAAACTGTGCTCAGGGTTTTTCATGGATGGTAAATTCTATGTAATTGGTGGTGTGTCTGGTCCGACCACTTCATTGACTTGTGGAGAGGAATTCAATCTCGAGACCAGGACTTGGAGGAAAATTGAGGGGATGTATCCAAATGTCAATAAGGTGGCTCAAGCACCTCCGCTTGTTGCGGTTGTCAATAATCAGTTATATGCAGTTGAATATTTGACAAACATGGTGAAGAAGTATGACAAGAAGAATAATAGTTGGGCTGTGTTAGGAAGGTTGCCTGTCAGAGCTGACTCTTCGAATGGATGGGGTTTGGCTTTCAAGGCATTTGGAAAGGAGTTGCTCGTCATAGGTGGTCAGAGAGGGCCAGAAGGTGATAGTATTGTACTCAACACATGGTGTCCAGATTCAGGGAATCCCAATGGAACTTTGGAGTGGAAGGTGCTCGCCGTGAAAGAGAAGACTGGTGTTTTTGTCTACAATTGTGCCATTATGGGCTGTTGACTTTTTACAATTTGGTTTTTTTCTGTCTATGCCCGGACTAAGATATAGCCCTCTGCAATTCATCAGACTGGTTTCTGATCTCTTCAGCCTCTACTATCCATTGACCGCATTACTAGTTATTGTTTAGGTGTGTCATTCTCCACTTGGGAATTGTTATTAAAAAGAAATTCTGTATCTAAACAAGGTCCTGCTGATTTTGCAGTCTCCAACACTTGCAAGTTGCAAGAGACTGAATAGAACATTTGGGTAATTCACCCGCCTGTCTGCCTTGTGTTATGTTTCTTTCTGATTTGCAGATAAACATCTTTGTATAAAGAAAATGAAAAGGTTTATTTTCCTTGTTGACATCATTACTAGATTTGGTGATTGGAATTTGGAAGAACATCTGAATGTAAGCTGATTTCTGGTTCTTTTTGTACAACTTGTCCTTTTTTATTACTTCAAGGTGGGAAGGGTGCTATTGCTCTTAATTTATGTGCTGTTATTATGATATATATAATACTGTGAAACTGTTTGTTGTCCTTGCTACTGAAATCTTAATCATGTCTTTTATTTGCAGGATATTATTTCCGGGAAGGAGATGTTCAACACAGTTGTAAACTGTGAAATAGTATCTACCAAATAAATAAAAAATCTGTCTAATATTCATTTTCACAGTATCACACATATGGTTCTTTTTGTTCGTGATAAATATATGCATGCTGTCACATGCAGTGATGTACACAGAGACACACAAAACTCTGCGGTCTTCTCATACTTGGAAAAACTCATAAGTTCACAAGGCCTGGTCCAAGTCATCCTTTTTATCACCCTATTTCTCAATGAAGCCTATTGAGTTTCAAAAGCTTATATGTCCAAGGTTCAATATTGAAATCATTTCAGAGGTTTTCCCTTTATCCGTGTCAACAAACAATTCGAAATACATCGACTTTTTCAGAACAGGTCCGAGTCAAATAGCAATGATTCGAAGCAATTCTTTTTACACTATTTCGGAAACCCAAGGACTCGATCGTATGGATCTGTAAAATACAGGATTTCCAATCCTAGCAGGTAAAGGAGGGAAACGGCTACTCAATTTAAAGTGAGTAAACAGAATTCCATACTCGATGAAAGTCATATGTACAGCTTGGAGGGAGATCTTTCATATCTTTCGAGATCCACCCTACAATATGGGGTCAGAAAGCCAAAATAAGTGATTCGTTTTTAGCCTGTATAAAAGGAAAACGGATTCTTGAACTATAATCTGATTATCCAGTTATGGGGTCCTTCACCGAGATTTGCTTCCTTGCTAATCTTGACCATATCAACATTGTTAATCTTCTGAGTGTTAGATAGAGTCCGTAATACTGGTTTAGCTGTGAATTCTATTTACATACAGTTTCATGTTCAAATAATAGTTACCCATCTCTGTAATCAAATGTTTTTTTTAGCACTTTTGTTCATTCCTGAGGTCATTCTGTTTTTCCCCTTTATATTCCCACGAGGAAATTGGTTGTGCCCCTCCAAACCTACTGATTTGCTTCTTAATGATGTTTGTTCTTGACTTCTCAGTTGTAGTTAGTGCTCAGTCGTTGTATTGATTGGCATATGAGTTCATACACAATCTGCGAACCCAGCTATTGCAAAGTTATTTAACTGAACAAAAACTTTTAATTAGGGCACCACTACAGCGTTCTAGAATCTCATGATTTGTAAGACACTTGCTGATCTTGTTCGTGGCTCCTACTGTTTCCAGTGACTAGGTAACGTTGTTTAAATGAGCTAGTCTGTGTGTTATTTCCTTGATGCAAACACAATAACTTACGTGTTTCAGAATGGACTTCTAGGAGCCTAAATTGTACTTTTGAAAATTAAACAGGAGCTGGACCATACAAAATTATATATGTATAGTTCCCCCTGATTTAGCTGTGAATTCTGTTTCTGTTTCCGTACAATTTCATCTTCAAATAATTATATATGCAGAGTAGTTCCCATTTTCATTTTTGTGTTAATGTTTGTACTGTGCTTGTAAAGTTCCAATAGTCCTTTTTACCTAGTTCCACAGCATCGGGAGGAGATATAATTCGAATGATTAAAAGTAAAAGAAGTGCTTGAGAAATAACCTGGAGTTAATTGGAAGTGTGAACAAAACTTCTAGATTTAGGAAGTACGTATTGTCTCCTTTTACTGATCAAGTCCAAGCCAAGTGGAGATGACTAGGTTAATTCTCCAAGCACTCCAAGAGGTTATCTAGAATACTGCATCATGTGCACGCTTCTTTTAAGTCTTCATGAACCCTGCAATTACAGAGTCGACAAGCATCTCTTAATAACTAAGATACCAGTAGACTGGGGCCTACATCTTTACTATAGTTGTCAATACATTTTTATTGATCATCATCATCAGCAAAGCCTCATCTCAACTATACTGGGGTCGGCTAAATATAGATTGATATTGATACTTGCTCTTAGTCATTGGCAGTGTCAAGATCCCTGCTGTTTCTTATATAATTCATAAGGCGGTGATCCCTTGATATGTACTTCAATTTCCATGTGTTTCAGATCCCCTGTGACTCCGCCCAGGGATGAGGCGAGGATCTCTTGCCCTGTACATTTTGTGTGTCAAATTCCTGCAATCCACCACACTGTTTACATGGTAAAGTTGCGAATACTTGCTTAGCGACAAAAGTCCATGTGCTTTGATTTATTATTGTACATTTCATACCATAACTAGTGCTCCCTATTTGATTCCTTTTATGCTTATATATGCACATGGGAGTTACATAAGTATTCTGGAACATGCTAATGATGGTCAAAGATTGAATTGAGGATGGTTCTTCAATATCACTTTGCCACTACCATCATCCATCTTAAATAAAGGATACTGATAAATAGGATGTGAAATCTCACTTCTAATGACTTCTGTTATTGTTGGTTGTTCTGATTCCTTCCGTGTGATGTTAACAAACAAAGTATTGGAAGTTGTTTGTGGGGACTGTATTTGGAACAGGTTCTTGAGGGACGAGAAAGGTATCACAGAAAGGAACTTTTCCAATTGGTTCCACTAGTATGGCTATTGTGAAGAGAAAGCCAAAGCACCAGGCAAAAGGTTGAAGATTCGGTCCTCATGTGTGAGGTTATATTCTTCTTTCTGAAAGTTTTGACTGTGTGAGGTCCTTAAAATTAACAACATAGTGAGAAATGATCCAGTGAACCGTACTATTCTTCTTTCTGAAAGTTTTTGACTGTAGGCAAATGGTTGGATCTCAATATCATCCCTTGATACTTGAGGGAAGCCCTCTGATCCGAGCGATATTTGCCGTTGGATTGAGTCGCCAAGGGGCGTGGCTCACTTCCATGATAGTCAGGCCAGATTGCATTGTTCAATCCAACAGTTGATATCGGGCCCATGACTGATTGAGGGAAGATATCTAGATCCAAAGGTTTATCTACATGCCCATGATTGGTGAGCCCTGCAACCAAAATATTCAGAAGACTAGTAACACCGTGTAGGGAATTCTGGTTGATACAGGGGATAATTTATTTTTCTGAAACATATGATCATCTTTAGCTTGGAAAACTCAGTAATTGTAATGCATGCTTTTTTTTTTTTATCAGAAATAAAAAAATGTAATGCATGTTTGTGTAATGTTGGAATTTCGAATTCGGATGGATTTCTATTTCCGTGGTTGTGCGAAAAAGCAGTTACCCACTCCCTCTTTTCCTCTCTCTACACTGGGAAAGTGAGACTGGTGTTTACTCAAACATAACCTAAGAGAAGTTCATTGCAAAACAAGTGTAATGGGTATCATTAGCCAAAACAAAACTACTTCATGTTAACCAGAACCCAACATTTCCTTGTCACTCTTTTCTACCAACCCTTATTCATGCGATACATGCAGTATGTGTATGGGGTGGGCTAAAAATGTGCTCAACAATTTCATCAATGCAGCCGAAGCCTACAAATGCCAATCAAAGGGTTGTGTCATAACCATTGGATGGTTTTTATCCTGAGGGCGCAGGCGATTTTAGCAACCCAGCCTGAAATGTAATATAAGCAAGAATACGCCACCGCACCGCTTAGATCTTAATATAAGCCTATGATCTGGGGAAGAATGGACCACTGGAACTGAAATAGGCCAAAGGCGGTGCGAACAAAGAGGCCTGTTAAGAGGTAGCAAAGCAAAATGAGCTGTATGTGGGCTTGAAGTGGGTTGCACTCTCTAGGCCTTAATTTTGTCCCTATCTTGGAAATGATGTGCCAGTGGCCAACATGAGCTTGGACATTGAAATGGTCTGCAACAGGCCTGAAATGGGCGCCACAACCTGTAGCCTCAATAAGATTGACTGACATAGGCCGAAAAACTGGACTGGATGTAGATGGTAACAGGCTAAATATTGGAAGTACATATGCCTCAAGATGGAGCACAATTCAGGTCCCAAAAGAACTACCTGATGCGTGTCCGTATAGGCCTCCAACCTGGGCCAGATTATGGGCTGTAAATGAGGCTGGGGTGAGTTCCACTACTACCTTCTTGTGGGTCATAGGTCGAGTCATAGTCGGGGTCAAAAGTTAAATATTGGTGTAAGGTGTACTAGGGAACATAAAGACTATACCTGGGGCCATTCTAGGACAGGGAGGGCCAAAATCTGTGTGTGTAATGAGCGCAATTACTCAGTCCTAACATGGACCGGGCTGTGATTGGCTGCTGAAAGGTAAGCGGGCGTGGGCAGTGAGGGTGCACAAAGGGTAAGGATTAGGGTGGGCAATGTGTTGGGTCAGGTCAAGTTTTGGCCATTTGACCACCATTGGTAACATCTATATGCCCAACCCCAAAGTTAAACGGGTGGACCCGAAGCCTAAATTAGAAGCTTGGATTAATGGGTCATTGTGCAATGGGTTGAGTTGGTTTGGATTGGCGGGTGGCAAGTATAGATTCCTCTTGAACTCGAGTCAACCCAAGCCAACAATAATAAAAAACAGGGTGGGTCAATCCGTACCCTTAATTACTTGGTTCTGGTTGCATTGATGGGGTTCGGGCCAGGAATTGCAAAGAGTAGGCATGATGTTACGATGATGATGATGATGATGATGAAGATGATGACTAGCAGGCCCTTGAGAGTTGTGTGGTTGGGCAGTGCCCCACTTGGATTCACTGGTTTTTTTATTTTTTATTTTTATTTTTTTATCACTTTCTAAAAATCTAAAGACCACTTATATGCAAGGAATTGAATTCTTAGGATTCATGGCAAAAGTGGTCCCAACTGAGGAATAGTAAAGAGGTCAGTTTTTTTTCTTTTTTCTTATTTGTAGAAAAAAGAGGTTAGGGTTAAGAAAATAAATTGGAGATGTATATAAGATGGTCCCAACTTTGATAGGATTTGATTTACTAGGGTGATGGTTAGGTATTCTTTTGCCACCTCACATCACTTTGTTTTTCACTTTTCTTTATTAGTCTAGTTTATTTTTCAGTAAATGGGAGAGCCATTTATTATTATTATTATTATTATTATTTGATAATTAAGTTAGTCTTTCATTTTTCATAATAAACAAAGATTACAGAAAAGAGAGTTAACTACTGATAAAATCCAAATTGAGGATATCAGAAGCAACTCTCAAATGGGGCATACCCCATTAGAAAAAAAAACTCAAATTCACCTTGAATGAAGCTAAAAAGTTTAAAATTTACCCATAGTCTGGGTATAAATCAAAATAAATCAATTCAGCCACTATTAGAAATACATTTTTCAGAATTCCTAGGAATTTAATTCCATGCAATAATGATAATTTCCATTTAATATCCCAACAAAAAAAAAATTGAAATTATCCCCACTGATATTAACAAACAAGTACAATAGCCTCCTGATGCTCTGTTTATTACGTGTATGGCACTTTGGGGCCGTCTTTTAGATAGTGTTTGGTTCACTGTAATGAACATCGGAATGGAATGGTCATTCCAGCGGAATGATCATTACTGCGTTTGGTTTGCAAATGAGTGGCGAATGGCAATTCCATTCCTTCACAAATTTCTCACAGGACCAAAATACCTTGCTCCTCCTCCTCCCAATCTCCGGTTGGGAAGGCGACCCGCTGGAAGGCCCCGACAGCAGCCCCAGCCAGCCTTCCCTCGCCACCTTCTTCCTCCCTCCTCCACCTTCCTTTTTCTCTTTTCTTCCCAGGCGATGGCGGAGGCAATAGACGTCAGGAAGCAGAACGTCCAACTCCGGTGATGATTGGACGTCGACAGCAGTCCTGACAATCCCGAGAACGAAAGCCCAGACCCTCCTTTCTTCTCCGATGAAGACAAAACAGCCCGGATCCTCTCGCAGCAATGAGAACCTGGGAGGATCCCTCTCTTTCGGCGACTGGCGGCGGCGGAAGTGGCTGCTCCTCCAATGTAAATGAATCGACCCCCTCTGTTAAAACAACTGAACCGAAACCTGCAAGCAGAACTGTCAGAGGACAGTAGCCCTTTTTCCTTCTCTCTAGTCGTCATCTCCAACGAAGATGAGACTGTCCGGATCCTCTGTATTTTTTGTCTGCAACTTCAAACTCCTTCTCTAGGAAACTAATCCGTGGCCCTGTCGAGATCAAAATCCCAATCTCCTCTCTTTGCTTCGGATTTCTTTGCAAGGGTCCAATCCGTGTGGCCCTCCAAGATCAAGAAACCCCGATCTCCTCCTCTATTTCTCTCATGAAGCGGGAGAGGGGGATGAGATCTAGAGAGAGATGGGTGCTCTCCGCCTAGGAGAGGAGAGGAAGATGGTGGTCTACGCAGGGTAGGGGCGGAGGGAGGAAGAGAGAGGGGGGTGGAGGGAGGCCGACATCTCCTTCCCAGCCATCGACTTGGAGGATGGAGGAGGAGGAGGAGGGTATTTTGGCCCGTCTTATGTAAATTTTATTCCATTCCGGGCATTATTCGAGCGTACCAAATGCAAGAACAAGAATGGTCATTCCACTACTGGATTGATTCTCTAGTCTAACCAAACATGGGAATGGAAATGACCATTCCTGCCTCATTCCCTTCCAGACTCATTTTACTCTCCATTTCATTCTTGTCTAAAACCATTTCAGCGAACCAAACGCTACCTTAGGATCTTAAACCATTGATCTTGTGGATCTAGCCTGACAGTAGTTTCAAATCTTGCTGCATCTTCCAAATTTAAGAAATTTGTCATGAGCCATTAAATATATGATTAGGGTACAGATATTGATACTTTGATACTTTGTAAACGGATGATGAGACTGTCTCTTTGGCACATTTGATGAAAATGGATTTTTCTTTTTTGGTAGAATCTGAAAGAATGAAGGATTGGATGAGATTAAAAGGGTTTAGCATCAATTGCACGACCAAATACCCAGATCAAGTGGGTTTCTGTTTTTTCTTTTCTTTTCCTCTTTTTGTGTCTAGGTAGATTGATTGGTTAAGAATGACACCTTCAACTTGTGGACCAAAGGACCGATACCGGGCAATCCCATCATTCTCTGTTAATAAAAATTCAATATCATTCAAAACCTGTCTGATTCATGTATTTTAATACATTGAAAGTCCCTTTTTTTTTTTTACCCAACTTAGGGTGACCAAGACCGGATCCAAGCCCTTCCGTGAGGGAAGGAGACCTCGGGTGATGTGAGATAGCCCTTAAGTGAGGGAAGATGGCTTGCCCAGGATTCTATTTGAATTAGCTCCATTTCAAGTACATAAGCCTTGCCAAATAGGCCCTAATTAGATACATTTTTTTATATAAGAGTTCAGATCTTATTTGAAAAAGATTTCTAAATTGAAGGAGTGGAACTAAAGTAGGGGCCACGTATTGAAAATCGCAGCCAGTGAAAATGAACACCCTCATAGGAGTCGCCCGCGCCCCACCCCCGAGCTTGAGCCTCATGTTAGTGTAAGATCCGAAGACATCCTATAACCGATGAAGGCGTCCATTTTGAGTGGCTTTGATTTTCTAATAACCGGGCCGATTGGATTCCAGTCCTTTTCAACTTCAAAGAATTCCCTTTTACACCTGATGATGGTCCATATGAATGGACCACACACACAAGACCCCCAATTTAAACCGGATCATTGGATTTGCACCCATCTGAATGGATTGGACCGCTGGATCGATTATGCACCCATTTTTTTATAGCCACTGAAGACACCCATATTAAGAGGCTTGGACCCGAATGCCAAGGTCCAGTCCAGCCTGATAAGGCATCCAGAGTCCAGACCTTAAATTTGGGTCAATGCCCCCCTTGTTGGCCCAATTGACAGTCCCAGTCCTCAGTTGTCAGACTCAAGACATTGAACCTGTACAGATTTAGGCCTGACCAGGGTCCATTGACAGCCCATTTCACTGAGCCCTATTGGGTCAAATGGTGGATTAAATTAGATATGTATGAACCCCCACCATATGTTACAGATCCTGGCCACAGGACAGAGAATAAAATCAAATGTGAAGATTGATGATCAAACCATGTCCCCATTGCATGAGAAACTCCTACACTCCCACGTCTCTTTCTGTAGCCGTATACGTGCCAATATCGACAACATGAAAGTCTACCCAGCAAGAGAGCTGTCAAAATCATCCAAGCCAGACAAAAAGGTGAGTAATCTTTAGTGGGCCCCACAGATTAGACAGTTTGATCTTGTGGATGGATGGATGCATTGATGTGGGCCCCACACCTTCTCTTTCCAAGGAGGAGAGGGTGTCGTTAGGAGACAGGAGAGCCCATCACGTGGCGGGTTGAGGTGACTCACTCACGTCACTCACCAGTCACCCCTAAAATTGATTCGATACACTTCGTCAGCAGGACATTTTATGGTTTGTCTTTTGCCTGGTATTGGCTTGTGGCAGTAAGGCCCCACCTTTTCTATGGTTTGGATGACTTGCCAGATCTCACACATCTACCTCAAATGGCTCAGATTGAACAGGCAGAAGGGCCTTCTAACTCCATTTCTTGAAAACTTGCTCTTCTGACTCTTTCATTTCTTGAATTTTGTTGCAGGTGGCGACGACACTCGTAACGCACCTCATAACTATGAGTGATATTATCCGCTTTGGTCTACGGGTCTTACGGTTTTACTTGGACCTATTTTATACCCATGCATGATATTGTCCGCTTTGGCCCATGGGCCTCACAGTTTTGCGGCGTCACAATCCACCCCCCTTAAGGGAGCACGTCCCCTGTGCAGTAACTTGGCCCATGGGCCTCACGGTTTTGCGGCGTCACAATCCACCCCCCTTAAGGGAGCACGTCCCCTTTGCAGTAGCCTGCCAGTCCCTGTAGCCTGCCAGCCCTTTTGGCCCCCCCACATGGAAACCCGCCCACTTGCATCAGACCACTGCTAATCGAGAGTCGGCTATGATACCATTTGTAATGCCCCACCCTATACCCATTTATGATATTGTCTGCTTTGACCTACGGGCCTTACGGTTTTGCTTCTGATGAGCTCCAACCCATTAAAAGGCCTCATGCAAGGTAAGGATGTAAGATCTACATATAACCTCATTCACTTTCCTCTCTATAGTCGATGTTGGACTCTGGAGCGTCACAACACTCCTGCTTAGGCCCGGCCCTATATATATTGAAGGCATGATGAGGGCAACCGAGGCCAAGCCCTACATTTCATGCCCGTTCCGAGCATAGTTCAAAAACTCCTAAAATAGATACATATCTCACATATACGAGGTGATGAGAACCCACACATGCAAGGAGACATAATAGGTAATTATAGGAATGTAAATGAGTCCCCTGATTCTCCGATTATCGGAAGGTTCTGACTTGTTAAAAATCGGGTTTGGGTCCTTATTTAGGCTTCGATAAGTAAATGGGTTCGGGTCCGGTTTTACCTTGGTTCGAACCCGTGGACTTGAGACCCGACATATTACATCAATTTTTGAAAATCTCTCCTAAAAATCATATTTTTTTAAATATCATTCTCTATCTAGACCCAGACCAGGATTCAGACCCATCTTATATATGGTTCCGGTTGCAAAGTTAAGAAATCGATTCCGAAACGGTTTTAGGTCCGGATCCAGGACCCGGGCCGGAACCGACTCATTTACAACTCTAAATAATTAGCAACTCACATGTGTAAGTAGGGGGGAGGCCTAGTTCAAAGTGTGGACCTCCCAATGAGAATTGCAGTTTCTTACTTGTAAGGAGCTGCTCTCGAAAATGTCGCCAACCGGCTGAGAGGGTGAGTCAAAAGGTCAAAAGTGGTTTTAAGTGATCATTTCTCATTATTTTTTTTGAAAATTGGCAAAAGTGAAAGCCTTTTATACTGAATTCATTTGAGTATTTTTAAGGTAGAAAGAATTCTTTTGAGTTGATTAAGCTTTTCGCAAGAATTTGTGACGGATCCAATTTTTCATTGAAACTCACTTTCTACCCTTTGGGTAAGATTTATTGAGTTTCACGGTTTCGAAACAATGGTTTGAAGAATCACATTATTTTAAGTCAAAGGGATCTCCGGTTGAGATTTGAAATTTGAATCCTCTTGAGTCCTCTGCTCCGAAGAATTCCTGAGCTGGAGTAGTGAATCTCCAAGTTGAAGAAGTGGAAATCCATAGTAGAGCTCACCTCTTGAAAATTCAAGTTAATCAAAATGTATGTCTTCCGCTCTCAACGTTGATTTTATGAAATTTTACTCTAATATGAATTAGCCAAACCTGACAATTTGACCATAGGATGAATAATGTTACCAAGAAATAAGATTGTATTAATCACATTTTCATCATATTGTTAACCTTCCGGCGGGCCAACTACTATTGGAATAAAAGTGAAAATATTCAAATATGATAAGGGTGTTCATTTCGAGCGGCATTAATTTTCAACATGCAGGCACGAGCATTCCACACCTTCGACGCAGATTCTCTCTAAAGCGGGTCTTACCTTTTACATCCAAGTACCACAAGGATGGGCCACACTGTATCCACTAGGGCCAAATTTTATTTCAATCAACCGTGGGACCAGCATTAAATTATTCATACACAAACCACATGATTACACTAAAATTCATAACCAACAGATTAGGGCAAGTCATCTTGAAAGGCTTGATTTTGTGATAGTGGCCCGCACTTGGGTACCAATCACATATATGTACCAATCTTCTTTCTATCTCAATGGTGGCATGATTAGAAGCATGCAAAAGAGGTCAAGGGTTCAATGATTGGTGCACCCTCTTCTTCATCAGCAAAATCTCATGGGACATGGGCAGGCTTTTTAAGGGCCATGGTCAAGGCAAAGCCTAAGGAATTCCCTATTTATAGCCTACAACTTTTTTATATTTTACATATATTTTGTGAGTAAATTTCAATAATTAAGTAATCATATTTAGTCTCACATTTTCATTTATAGATCTATTCTTATTTTCATAACTAAATATCCCTTAATTTATAGGATCATATGGTTTATAACCTTCTAAACCTACCACTTGTTGTCTTCTGTTCCAAATATGCTAAAAGGTTTTTGCCTTAAAACATATCTTATAATTCTTCTTAGGTTTGTGGCTACATAATAATTCTTCATAGTTAAAACTAAAAAAGAGGATGAGAAAAATGAGACACATTTAGGTCATGTTTGGCAATATTCAAATCCTTAGAGATTTTTCACTGAGTTTTCTTGAAGTAGTGAGAAAAAAAAATATATTTTGCAATTGTAAATCCTTGAAGATCTAGGCTAACAAAACTCCTTTTTGTGATGATTTTTAGGACTGCGCTCCTCCCATAGGATTTAGAAGTTGGAACTTCTCATTTTTTATGGATTTCTACAATGATACAAATTATTCTCACCTATACGCATTGATACGCGTTGATATTGATGTGAAATTCTTGCCTATAGAAATCCTTAACGAGGAATCCCTATTTCAGGGGCACCGAGGAATTCCTCTAATCTATGGATTTTTCACGAATTCCTCACTCGTTCCCAAACATACCTTTGTTTTCAACATTTACAAGTCAAGATCATGTCCCAAGCTCTTGGGCTTGGCATATAAGCCTATAGGGCAAAGCTGACCCAATTTTGTGGCCCGGCAACGATTGAACTAGCTTGGCTTAACCCTGGATGTTGCATTGATACCCAAGGTTATAACCCTAAGATCGCAACACTACCCTATGTTCCACAATTTGAGTCACAAACAATCATAGGTCGATTCTCCATGTGAGTCATAAAATATAAACAAAATACATTATTTTGACTCAGAATTAAATTCTCATCAGTGAGTTGAAACTTGATCCTCTTAGTAAATTTTGACTCAAAGTAAGATTAGTTACTATTAAGATAACAAAATCAAATTAGGATAGAGACTTGGGCCCATGAATCCCCATCACAGCAATCACTTGAAATCTTAAATCTAAGATTAAAAAGATAGAATTACACCCATAATCCAGGTAAGCCTGTTGTTGAGTGCCCCCCAACATGACTCAGGTAGGTAGGTTGTGGGGTTTGAATCTTGCTATTGGATTTTTCAAACAAGAAGCAGGTCTCATGGACCACATTTCTGAGACAGTAAAGTAATGAGGGAAGATGGAAGAAGCCTTTCGCAAGATGTGCCTGCGGAGGATAGATGGTGTAGACAATAAAGTGTCATGGGGGAATCTGATGGTACGAGAGCTGTCCAAACAGCTGCACCACCACAGAATTATTATTCTCCTCTTATCTGACACCAGGATTCCCACACTTGTATATTCCAACTCAAAAACGTTAAAAAACTTACCATATTTATTCCCTTCTGCTTTTACATTTTCATCTACTCCGAGAAAAGGTGAAACCTGCAGCTTTACTTGCACACCACACCATACAACCCAACACCAAGGAATATGAGATGGCTAGAGAGAGAAATTAAGATGATGGGGTGGCTTCAGTTCTGTCCCTTTTGAGTTCCTTTTGAGTTTTGACTCCTCTCACCCACCAACCAATGCTTCCTCACTCCCCAATGTTTTCTCCCATATGGGTGTTGTTGGATTTTGTTTGATTTTATGTTTTGCTTGAATGGCTTTATCCTTCTTCTTTTTCTCAAGCCATTTGTAATGATTATTAAACATTATATCAAGCCAATGATTTAAAAATATGGATTCCATGATGCCAGGGAACTAATTCTTTTTATTATTTTTCTCACTATATTAGAAATTTGAACTCTCACACTTTATGCACACATCCATATCCCTAACTAGCCAAGTTCCAGTTGAAAGGCAACTAATCGTTAATTTCATTAGTGGATCAACTTAAGTAAAGAAAAAGCTAAAGTCACAACCTCTTGTTGGAATGGTATTGTGCCAGATTTTGCTAATGGATTGGCAAATTTCAAGTGTAGTTGGACTCCTAGTTAATTTTTCTTTTTATAATCTTAAATTTGGAATCGAGCAATGTACTCCGCAACAATAAAATGCTATAAAGAAACAAAAAGGGTTTTTTCTAGTGTTTTCTATCTTTTGAATATTTGAGATGGCTTTCTTTCATTTATTTGTGCTAGGATTAAGCTAGAGTCTTGGTTTGATAGGGATCTTGGTGAATGGTTTTAGTTAGTTTTTTTATTAGGTTTTGAACATTTTGTATTGGCCTTTTTAAGGGTCGACCAACTCAACCTCCATGTTTTTCACATATTTTTATCAAATTTGCTAGTTTTTGTAATCGTTTCTTTCTTCTCTATTTGTTTGAGTGATCTCCCATCCAACTGAAGATTTTATTTAGTGAATTGGTGATCAATGATATGCAATCTGCTATTTTGCTTTGATTTGTATAAACAAATTCTATTTCATTTAAGATCAAGACTTTTTGGATTTACAAACGATCAATATTTGGTTTCCTTTCCGGCAAATGGAGTAGGTTTTTACACATATATTCTTTATCAACCTCTACTTATCAACATTATGCCCTTCTAATATCTAAATATCTAAGTGGAATTCTTTTTCTAGGACGCACTTAGAAAGAAATTCTAATATGGACTCTTTTACAAACTGGACATTTAACTTAAGATATTGAATTTTTTTTTCCTTATCTTTCTTTTTTCTTATCATATATAATTAAGTTACAACTTGTGCACATGCATGCAATATCCAACTATTAAGCACAATATATATAGCTTTGATTTGATTATATTGAGTGTTGTATATAGTGCAAAAATTCTTATTCAACTATAAATTACATACTTAAAATTGTTCATCTACATGAGGTGGATCAAGCTAATGATGGGCACTTCATATAAAAAACAATCCCCAAGGCTGAAGTTTGAACCATGCTGGGGCCAAGACCAGGCCAAAAGACCCAACATACCTGAGTTCTATGGTGATGGAACCGATTGGAACCTGAACTTCCACAGTTCTGTTTGCTATTCCCTCTTTCCAAAGTTTCCTCCAGGCGAAGGGCTAGAGGATTGTCATTGAAGTCCGCTCTGCACATGATATGAGTGGGAATAACCCAAGTAAAGGAAGTGACAAACACTATCTTTTCCCATTTAATATTCTCTTACCAGTCTTGCACATGCATGTACACCCCCATTTTAATTTATTGACAACACTGATTCTCTGTCACAAATTTAAGAGTTTCAAGTGTTTCTGAAGCTAACCCTATAACCCATCTGGAGGGCCTAGCTTTGAATTTAAGCCGCTCAATATGGTATTTCAGTGGCACCTATCTACTATTGATACGCTGAGATGAAAATCAAATAGATTCTTCTTAGAAAAATTAAACATGAAGAAAACATATTAGAGAGATCATCACTTTACAGAAATGAGAGAATCTCCTGTTTTTAAAGTAGTCTTGCTGGTTTTTTTTTTTTTTTTCCTTGGGCTCTCCTTTGTATTCTTTTTGGGGAGTTGTATTTTTGAAGCCCTTGTAATCTCTCTTCCTCTCAATACATTTCTTTTGCATCTTAAAAGAAGAAGAAGAAGAGATCTTCAAATCTTGGTGGGGGTTAGGGCATTCCTAAAAGAAAAAGAAAAGAAAAGAAAAGAATGGTCAAATGCTGCTTAAAAAAATAAACAATCTACTTCAGAATCCAGATCATTTGAGACTACTAAAAAAAATCAATCAGTGTGGCTGCTGAACTCTTTAATCGAAACTGCTCACACCAGTCTCTCCATTAATGTCACATGAGTTGGAGGCCCACCTTTGGAATCATGTAAAACACATGATTAAAATAAAAAAATTTAAATTTATAAATTATATGCACATCATGAGAGTGAGAAAATTGGACCAATGCTAAAGCACATAGCTGTGTAATATGCCAGAGGCTTTAAAGATTAGTCATCTTAAACAACGAGGTTCATTGAATAGTGCCAGCAAGTGGATAATTAACAGAGTTTCTATTTTGACATTACATTTGATGGTCAAATAGTTGACAACATGGTACACCCAACTTATATGGTCAGACCAATGAACCTCACAAACTCAAATAATACCCTCTTTTTTTTTTTTTTTTGGTAAAGCAGAATTCCATTAAAGAGAATAACAAAACGTCAGAGAGAAAGAAAAGGCCCAAAAAGGCTATATCCTATCCATACTGGATAAGAGCCAAGGTGGAAAATAACTGTTACAAAAACAATCGCTACTTACTAAGGAGCTAAACTGAGCTAGAGAATGGGCTACCCTATTAAATTCTCTAAGAATAAAAGAGAACTTAACACATTCAAAGGACTTAGCAATGTTCAAAATATCGTTGATGAGGGTAATCAAGGACTAATCTATCGATCCATACATACATTGAACCACCTCCAAGGCGTTAGAAGTAACTTGAATCCATGAAAGTCCTTTAGTCACAATATAATTTAGTGTAAAGATTATCGTGAGCACTTCAACCTCTTTAGGAGAGTTGAAGACAAAAGCTCTTACAACCTTTACACATAAAAAAAAAGAATCATTAAAAGACATAGTAAAGCCACATCTAGCCCTACCATCCGGCCTCTTAAAAGTCGCATCACTAAAAATTAGAATATTATTATTAGAGGAAGGTATAGAATGGGTCACATTCTTGAGGGAAGAAAATATAACATCTGTCGAAGCCATAATATCACACTCCGATAATATGCAATTAACTTCCATCAAGATTTGTTCTGGGTTAATGGAGGAACCCCTAAAAATATAATTATTCATCGCTTTCCAAACAGTCAACCAATGGACAAAGATCCTACCTACCAACTGCAAATTAAGGGTTGAATTGGTATGATTAATGGGATTAATAACATTTTTCTACCAATCCAAAATTAGAATGTTGTTGTCTCCCACAGGGATTAATCCCTAGTTGGAACCAAACCAAACAATTGTAGCATACTCACGTAGAAAAAGAGCATTGAAAATAGATTCGATCTCCTTACCATAGATATGACAAATATCATTGCCAATATTAGACTTAGATAAGAGAAGATTATATACCGGTATAGCTTCTCTTAAACATTTCCATCCAAAAAGAGTAATTCTTAAGGGTAGGTGGAGCTTCCAAAAGTTTGTCCACTTAATATGCTTCAATGAGTGATCAACACCTCTATTATCTTCACAAATGATTTTATAGGTAGATTTTGTGGTCAAATTACCATATTTAGTATGGGCCCAGATTCTTACATCGTGGTTTCTATTATGAAGAATGTATGTCTTCAAAATGACAACAAAAAATACACTTAGTTACCTCAAAATTTCATTGGTAAGCCAAAGGTCTTTAACAACCGTATATATTTGGTTCTCGAATTGGGAAAAAGGGTTTACGAAGGCCATTGTCAGTTGGTATCCAACAGTTGTTCCAAACAGATATACATTACCCATTCCCAATGATCCATCCAATTTTATCATTAATAAAAACGACAGCCTCCATAAAATTTTTTCAAAACCGCAAGTCTCCCTTCCCACTCTTAGCCCCATAAAGAGACTTATTGGGACAACATCTAGCTTTAAGTATTTTGGTACAAAGTTCTCATTAGATAAACACCTCCAACATATTTTACCCAACAGGGCTAGGTTATTATCCCTTGAATGTTTAATATCAAGTTCACCCTCCTCAATCGTTCTGCAAATCTCATTTCAATTAATTGTGTGAATTTTTCTGTTCTTGTCTCTATCTCCCCACCAAAATTGACTGTACATTTTATCTAGTTGCTCAATAGTATGTTTGGGGAGGCGGAGAACATACATTTTATAAACTGGGATTGAAGAGGCAACATATTTAGTGAGGGTATTCTTACCCGCATGAGAAAGGATTGAAACTTTCCAAGAAAGAATCTTGTTTTTAGTACATTGTCTAGCAAATCTTGAAAATTCTGAGTTTTTCTTTTTCAAAAGAGGATGGGATTGCCCAAATATTTATCAAACTCCACCAAAAATCTAGCTCCTAGCTAGGATCAAGGTTAAAACTCTGCACCTTTGGTAACACGCACATTTGCTAAAATGGGCAACCAATTTTTCATATGGTTGACAAGTTGACCAAGATCGAACAATACTCTTTCAAAATATCTTTAATTACCCTTACCTCGTTAGGTGATGGCCTACAGAAAATAAAACTATCATCCGTAAAGAACATGTGCGAGATGCTAGGAGCATTTTGGCTATCTTAATCCCATGAATTCTACCCTCTTTTGCTGCTATCAAAAGCATACGGGATAGAGCCTCTGCACCCAAAATAAAAAGATATGGGGACAGAGGCTGCCCCTATCTTATGCCTCTAGAAGGATTAAAATAATCTAGGGGAGACCCATTGAGGAGAATGGAGAAAGAAATGGAAGAAATACAATTATTAATCATATCTATAAATTAACTTTTTGTAAAACCAAAAGCTTCTAAAACTGCCACAATTAAGTCCCATTCAAGCCTATCATAGGCCTTGGCCATGTCAAGCTTAATGCACATAGTTTTACATTTCCTTTTCTTTTTAAAAGAACGGAGAATCTCATGAGCTATGATATATTTATCAAAAATCATTCTACCTTTGACAAAGGCACTTTGAAAAGCAAGGCCTGTTAACTTTTATCTAATACGATCTTCGGCCCATTAGCTATAATATTGGAAATAATCTTATAGGAAACATTACAAAGACTAATGGGTGTAAAAAAGTCGCAAAGAGCCCCCACTTTGTACAGGGCCTACCTTGATGCATGCCAATATAATGGGCAAAGGAATAATAAGGCATCGTATGAATAAGTGATTGCGCAAATATCATTTTAACCCTTGATTTGAGGGTTTAATAATTCCGTTAGTACACCTTTTGTTGCTACTAAATCCAACAACAGTAGATGATGTTTTAAATTAGGATGTGTACCAATCAACTGCCATAGGTGTGTGTCGTGGGGTTTGAATTGATCATTTGTGGACCCCAATATATCATATTTGTTATTAATGTTGTTTTTCTATATGAGAGCTGTTAGCTTTTCTGCCGGTGGTTCTTGATTAAAATATGTAGGCCAGTCATCAAAGCAGTAGGGTCTTATCATTAGAGTGTATCATGGCCTCCACTTGGATAGACTTTTATAGGATGCAAATCCTTGGAGATCATATTGTTTCAGAAAAATCTCTTACAAGTTACAACACTATGAATCCATCACTTCTGAAAACCCAAACTCTCAAAATAAGTGTCTCCCTTTAATTGTCTTTGGACCCACCATGAGATTGATCACATGCAGAATATGCATGATTTGACTCCCTTTATTTTATTTTTCATTTCACATGTTTTTCATTGCATAGAACTTGGTCCAAGGCTAATACAAGCTGGGAAGATAATAGTTTTTGATTGCTTGATTTAAGATGTGGACCAGTTCTATGAGTCCTGCCTTGAGAATCTGGATTCTATAACCAGTTAATTCCTTCTCTCTCAGATAGGTTCTGCTTAGATTGATGATGAGGGAGAAAAATGCTAGACTAACACAAAAAACACATTGTAATCTCTCTTTCTCAGGTACAAATACAATAAAGAGTATACCAATATAAAAAGAAAGGGAAAAAAATAAAATAAAAGCTGAGAGAAAAGAAGAAAATAGGATAAGTTCTGTTCATTTTCAAATGTGTATTGAGAGGCATGAGGAATCCATGTCCTCCAAGTCCTCCAAGCACGCCAGACAAAGTTGTTTCAGAAGGGAAAAGCAAGTTGCTTTTAGACCAAAAAAAAAGAGGGATCAAAGCCCATAATGCCTAGGAAATTGCGGGTCTTGTGATCCCATCTCTCCCTCTATATTAAGTTGCAGGCAGCTTAGTGCAACTCAACTCATCCTCTTCCCTTTCCTTCTTACACCCCACCAAAAGCC
Source organism: Umbellularia californica (assembly GCA_028538565.1). NCBI lineage: Eukaryota > Viridiplantae > Streptophyta > Magnoliopsida > Laurales > Lauraceae > Umbellularia > Umbellularia californica. Next base: position 47,145,912 of record JAPQWN010000009.1, read on the forward strand.
ACCCAGCTCTTAAAAAACCTCCTGTTTAGTTCATCTGACCTTTTTTCCCCCACCAAAAGAAAGATAAAGGGAAGAGAAGCCCAAGAAGAAAAGGTGGCTCCTCTCATGTCTGTTTGTTTTTGCTAACCAAAAGGAGTTTGGCTTATGAAGAATTTCCCACTACCATCATATTTCTCTTCCTTCCTTGTTTCTTCTACTTCTTCTTCTTCTTCTTCTTCTTCCTTCTTCTTCCTTCTTCTTTCTTCCTCTTCTCTCTGTGTCTCCCTCTCCCAACTTGGAGGTGATTTGGGGTAGGCAGTTGGGTATTCTTGGGAATGATCCATGAAGAGGAGTTGCCAATCTTTTCTTCGTTTGCTTTGAGAGAAGTGGGGTTTGGAGCTTGATTGTTGGAGAATAGTTTTCAATACTCATGGGTACATGCATTCATACCAGCATATAAATATGCCTGGCTCCCTGTATGCCATTTGTAAAGTCAAATCATGTGTTGATTGACTTCGTGGATGGCGTGCGAGGAGCCATGCATGTTGCATTACTCAATGGTGCATATGCAATAATCTCTCTCTCTCTCTCTCTCTCTCTCTCTCTCTCTCTCTCTCTCTCTCTCACACACACACACACTCCATGTAGAGGATGGATCGAGGGTATATGGGGATTTAGGGAAAGGCTAGATCGTTTCTTCCTAGTCCACAGTAATATATTTATATTAAGATAGCATTAAAATGTAGGGAAATGGGCGAGTGAGCCAGACTTCTGTGAGTTGGAGTTCCTAGTATAGCAAACAATAAAAAAAAAAAAAATGAGAGCAATGATTAGCTTCATACTTCAGTTTGAACCCAGCTGTAAGCCTCACCTAGATGCATGTCAGTCATAAGAGTGGAAGGGAAGGAAAATCAGGTTGGCATGTAAACTGCCCAAAGCAACATCAGATCATCTTGACTAATATCTCTCTTGTCCTTCTTAACCTAGAGACATTGATTTTTTGGGTTTTCAATCCAACAATCACAACTCTTAGACTAGTTAAATTATAAGAAGATATAGGGGGATCCGTGTCCAATCTTTCACTGCGAGTATGATTCATCTATTTTAAGGGGATCAAACCTATTTTAGAAAACACAAACTATATAATTATACTATTCTTGTTGTTTTGGATAATCATTATAATTATATTGTTGTTGTTGTTTTGGATCCTTATTCTCTTGACCAGATATTCTTTTGTCACCTACAAGTTTGGTTTGTCACATTGGTGTTGAAATTATGCAAGACCAGTTAATAATTAGGTTTTCTCTTTCAGGGTTCTTATATTTGGTTCAGAATTATTAGGCCCTGCAGGTACTGCAATCTCCAGTCCAGTACCCCTCTCTCGTGACCACCATGTGCTTTTGTTTCTATTTCAGAAGTTTGGATTCTCTCTCTGCCCTTCTTTGGAAGGACTAATATTCTCTAAATCAGGTCTCTCTCTCTCTCTCTCTCTGGGTCTATCACCACTAGTAGGTAGGGTGACCTGGACCCTCATCCGGTGAACTTTATCAAAGTTGGCTTGACTGTACAAGTCACAAGTGGGACAACCCAAACCATCTGACTTCCTTATAGTTGAACCATGGCTGTGATTGTCCAGGTGTAGATTTCCAGTCCAATCATCTGGCCATCCAACTAAGTGGTTCCCCTTCATAGGGTTTGGATTAGAAATTTAAAACCAAACTATACAATGGTAAGGAGTTGCATTGATTAGCTGACTCAATAGGTATGCATGATGCCCTCATATCTTGAGTCCCTTGATCTGATGAACCCCATTCTGGAAAAGCCATTACCCCAAGAGATGAAGTTCTGCTAAATGAACATCCACGTAGGATTCTCAGATCAGTAGCCTGGGTCACCAAGCCATATGTTTCACTTATTCAAATGAGGATCTTAATCCTGGCAGGATGTGGAGAATCCGATAGTGGGGTTTATACAATGGAGTTTACTCTAGTGATCTAAGTAATGCTAGGGACAATGCTTAGCTATGATCACCCTCCTGGATTGGACATTGCGATTGGTCTTACATCTATAGTAACTCACTGAAGTGGATTTTTTTATCAATAATAACTCTACATTTGCTCTGCAATATCATTTGTAACAATTTGTAGTGCTGATGATGATGATAAACTTGATTCTTTCACTTATGATCCACAGTAAGGCAGAAGAGAGAGATTTCTTTTAATCATCTTATTGCTATTGTTGTTGCCTTCATCATCCTTATTTCCATGTTTCCGTGTTACTGCCAGTATGGATGTCAACCTGATGGTTCAATTTGTAGGTTCCTTCAAGTTGACTGTTCAAATCTACACCAAATGTCAGTGAATGAGCTATGTCCTCAAGATGGTGGTAGGCTTAGGTTTTGATTTTCCAAGACATCAAATGAGATTTAAATAAGTGATGTGCTTGGGCGGTAATCTTGCAATTTCAAGTACTGAATCTTGCAACATGACAGATACTTTATATTGGAACTTTGAGAAACAGTTTAATATTGGCTTAGTCCAATGCATTCTAAGATGCTAATGTTTTAGGAAGTATAGGACTCAAGTGTTGAGGTCTCTTTTAATTTTGCTACGTACTTCTACTTACAAGCTATACTTCCCTCCATTTTTCTGTTGTAATGTACTTCTCCCACAATCTTTTTTGTTCCATTAGAATCAGTTCTTTCTATTGCAAGCATTTGCATGCTTTTCTAGCAACACTTGCAAAACATACATATTTGGTCTCAGATCATCATTATATGCTTTGTAGTAGGGTGTGGATCTGTTTTGAATTTCATCTTATCCAATGCTCAACTCATCTGATCATTCACTGAGAAGGAGATAATTTATTGAAGAGAAAAAAGAAATGAACCTTACTGTGTACACACAAGCCTACTGGCACTAGTAGGCTCACTATCTGGAGACTTAAGGCTGTTGATAAGGTGTGTTACACTTAGAAATTTATCAAGTCTCAGTTTCCCTGCAATTGGTTTACTGGTAAATGTATTGCTTGCAACTTTGTTTACCTTTGATTGTTTATTGTGAAGAATGAAACTTATCATTTGCAAGTCACTCAGATCATTGAACTGAATGAACTCCTCTTTTCAAAGCTCTACTCTTGACTTTCTTTTTTTTCTTTATGTAATCAGCTCTCTCCTAATCTGAGATAGAGCTTTGGTTTCTGCTGTCCTCTCTCTTGGTTGTTCTGTTTTCTCTTGGTTGTATCTTTTCTCCTCCTTCAATTCAATTTTGCAACTTAGCAAAAAAAAGAAGAAAAGAATGAACCCAATTTATGTGTAAACCAAAGTCACCTACACTAGGTTTATGATGATCTAAACAGGCCCCAAGGAATGAAGATTGGAAGAAAGGGAAGTATAGCGCTTCTATGTACAAAACCATTTGCCTCATGGCACAGCTGCAACCTAGATAGAGAGATGAATTGTTTTTCCATTGAAATCTTGATGAATGTATGATGTATGTATTCAGGAAACCATTATTAATTTTTACCTTTTATTTTTAAATTGCATTAGACCAATGTGGCATAGATGGTAAAGTCTTTGGAGCTAATGAATCTTGTTGCTTGATCATGTCCCACCTTCATCTCAAGATAATCGATGATCAACGACTAAGAAAATAAGACAGTCTCTCATGTAAATTTTTCCTTCTAGCATCATCATATCCTTAGGCATTTGTGGTAAGACTAGATAGATAGTCTAGAATTCAATCACAGAGATAAAATAGCTAACTTCCAGAAATCTCGTCGCTTGTTTGCTCCACTTCTAAAATCACAGTCAGTGACTAAGTTAAAGTGGAGGGCTTTTCTTGAATTCTGAAGTGGTGGGTCTTGGATCTGCCTCTTTTCTAGGGTCCAAATGTCTTTCTTTGCAACCATTGTCCATATTTCTAGCTATTTATATTTAGTGTTGGATTGAGACAACAAAGAAACATCTTCATGGGAGAATTTGATGAAACTCTTCGATTCTAGGTTCCTTGTAAGGAAGGTTTAAATTCATTTGTGTAGTCCAAATCCCAAAACACTTTCCCCCATTTTTCATAAGATATGGGATTTTACTAGTCTATAAAGCTTATTATTTTCATGATCTTTCATAACGAACCCTGCTAATTGTTTTAATGTATACTTCCTCAAACTAATTCCTCACATGGAATGTCCTTTTTACATCCATCTGGTGCCGTTTTAGGTCATAGGAAGAAACAATACCAATGAGAACTTTGAGAGATTGTAATCTAATAATGGTAGAACACTTCTTTATATAATTTTTTTTGCATAAATCCGTTAACCACTAATTATACTTAGTATTTATTTAGCGTACTATCATCACAAAGATTTTTATTAAGAACCAGTTTACAACCAATGGCTTTGTGACCTCCGAGGAGATCAACCAATTTTCAAATTATATTCTTTTTTCTGTTAAATCAAATCTCTTAATTCATGGCCTTTAATCATTCCTCTACACCCTCTAATTAGATAACCTATGAATAAGGTGAATTAATCAACAGTTTTAGTTAAATTGAATTAACCATTCATGTGTGTAGGACACGTCTTGCTTAATATTGGATACTCCGATAGGAGTTTCTTTATATAGAAATTAGTGAACATTTTTTGGAAAATTCATTGTAAAGTTGTTATTTTTACTGACATCTGTGATGGATTTTGCTATTCATATATTGCACTGTGCTGATTGAGCGAAGAGGATCAACTTTTCAGTGATGGAGATTTGCACTATCTACTATCTAGTATTAAATCTTGAAGAGGATGTGGACAAGTGGATTATTCTAGTGGACTTGTAGAATGAGTAGATCCATTCTTGCATGGGCTACTGGAGTGGGTCGACTTGGCATGAGTGAAATGAGCCGACCCACTCTTATATGGACTGCTGTGATGGGTCGACGACTTGAAGCCCACAGCCTTCTCTTCCCTATCACTTAAGAGGCTTCAAATAATGTTTGTCTGTCATGGTATGTCTCTAGGAGTTTTTATAAGATCTTCTAATGAATATGCATCCCAACATTCAATGATTAATTGACCATCATGATCAATATTCATGAACATTCTAGATATCCCACAAATGAGCAATCTCTGAGTTTCGGGTTGTAGTATCTAATGCTCATGTAGTGGAAATAACATGTGTCTCAAGCAACCCAAATTCTCAAATCATCCAATTTACGTTTGGATCATGCCCAAAGCTCATAAATGTAGACATCAAACTATTCAAAATATATTGTGAGTACTAATTCACCACGCAATATCAAATAAAGGTTATACTCTCTCGCCAAACCAACAAAGGAAAAAAAAACAAAAAGAAAAGCCATCATCACTATTATGTTGAGAACCGTACGTTTTCTTCTCTCATCAACACTAACTTTTTTCGATAATGAAGGTATTCCCATGGTATTAACCCATCAGGGCTAATCCTCTGGGTGCTTGCGCTCACCCCACACCTGCAGCATGTAACTCTGGGGGATTCAATTACAAAATCAAGGGAGCAAACCTGTGCCTTATGCTGAAGAGCCTACGCACAAAGGGTGTCTCATCAACACTATCTGATGTGTAAATTATAGAGTAAGGTGAAATCATTTATAAATCCTCTTAGAGGTGTACTCACATCCTCCATCTGTTATGATTTTTTTTTTTTCCCTCCCTTATCTTTTACACTGACGGTAAAGATCCCAAGCCTTTTTAAGGCTTAGTACTTATGTTGAATTGATACACATGGCCATATCTAAATGTGGTTTTGTTTGACCACCCATTGATCAAGAAATCTTACAGATGGCATGCAGTTTAATCTAAATTGATAGTATCCATATCTATTGATAATTTAGTTTCAAGAAACCAATTACTTGTTTAAGAAATTAAAACAAAACCCACCTGAGTAACATCAACCACACCATTACAAGTCAAGTCTATATGAATCTCAAACTGCAGCAAACCAAATTTAAGGTAAATAAATCCAAGACCAGTGCCACCCATAAAAGAAGCATTAGGGGAAACAAGAAAAAGCAAACATTCCAAGGAGATGCATAAGGATTGTAATATGAAAGGCTAAAGCAAGGGATCACTAGATAGAAACCACCTCATAGCTGCGCTTTGGCACTGGTGCCGTGGTCGACTTAAGTAGATCCAAGTAGAGTGGGAATTGCGCAATAGCAAATAATGTTATGGGTAGGCATGTGATTCCATACACCAGATATACGCCAAATTTTAGCTGGTATGAAAGAACGAAGAAATGGCCAGCACAAAAGGAGACCAACATGGAAGCAATTGAGATGAAGAGCGAGGTGAGGCCCACTATCACCTTAGTTGGCAAACTATAGTGAAAGTCTGAAACTTGATAGCGAGAAGTGAGTATGGACAGGAACATGGTTAGGGAGGTGGTAGAGAAGCATAATGCGACGAGCGAAGAGATGGCAAATAAATTGAAAGCTGGCTTTCCTTCAAATGTTGGTTGACCGCTTTCTTTGACACCTCCGGGAACGGTGGTGGCTGAGGCAAATGCCACTGTTGCAATGAGTGCAGCAACTACTGAGCATGACTCGGATGTATGGATCAGCCATTCACCCCCGGCCTTGATCAATTCTGTGTGTTGGACTGTGAAGACCTCCTTTGGTGTTTTACCTTCCTTGTTAAGACGCGTGAAGAAATGTCGTGGCATAGATTCATTAATGAACTGCTCAAATCAAATTTATTTAACAGTGTATCAGTCATACACAGATATATGCTTAAATTTAGGGGTGTGTCGCCTGGGAAATGCTAATCCAAGCCTGGAGTTTTGATTTTGGGCCAGATATTCAGGCTCAGATTCCCCCCTCAAGACCATTTATAAAATCCATACATCCCAGTGTCATGTCGAACTAGGCCTCTAAGTGTAGGCCCAGACTCAAATCTATTCTAGTTATTGGGCGAAAAAAATCCTGGGTCGAACCCATAGACCAAGAAATGTGGCCCAAATCACAGCCCCATGGGATGATAAGCTTGGATTAGGATTGGTCTGGCGCCCAGCCCATCAGCAGCCCAACATAATGAAATATTGGGGTCATAACCAACTTTGTTGCATGGCAATGAATGGGGTCACGTAGGCCACTTGAGGAAAACACGTTCCCCACCGACCTAGGACCAAGGCACTCTAAGTACATGTGCCTTGGATCATTTGTGCAACAAGTAAGATGAGTAGTGTGATGAAGGAAGTGAAGTGAAGTGCTGAGATTGAAAGCTCCTGGAGACTAGTGTGTGCTAGTGAAGTAGAAAGTGCCCCTTGTAAGTGGTGTGTAGTCTTGATGTGAACTAAGTATATGTGTATTGAGGGCTTTGTAAGTCTTTGTAAGTGGTTGTGTAATTTATTTGAGTGGCTAGCATGCCTCTGTGTATTTGTGGGTGTAGCTTGTAAGCATTGAGATAGTGTATTTGTGTAGATCGAATTTATAGCGTGGGTTCTTATTGTAATTTCTATTTGTATAAGTTGTAATTTAAATCATAGTCATTATGTATCTCCCATTGTCCAACTTTAAATTGGTGGGAGACAGTTTTGTTGCGTTCCTGTGGTATTTTATACATTTTGACTGAACTTTAATTTCTTTTGGGGTGGGTTTGAGTTTTCGGCTTTTCGCCCTATGCAGTTGGTGTTGGACATTTGAGAAGTGCGAATCTTAGGTTTGTCGTATTAAGCTCTTCCTCTGCTTACATACACACCCATGCACACTACCTATCCAATAGGCCAATCCTTGGTTGTTTATGTGGATACGGAGATGCCCCATCATTTAGACTAAGTGGGTTCCCCGCTTTGATTGTTGTAAAAGATTGATACATACATGGGCCCTGTTCTTACGCAAATGTCTCTCATGGAGACTATGTGAGACAACCCGTGGGGCCCAATTGGGGCCCGGCCATCATTCATTGGTGATGTGGGGGATCAAAATATCAAGATGGGCCCAGGCTATATATTAAAATTTATGCCTGAACGATTATTCTAATCCCTTCATCCTTGACCCTCAAATTTAACAGTTTTAGAATGCAACTTTTTTTTATTAGTATTATTTCAACCCAAAGGTCAATCCCATTGCGCACACACACACACAGAGAGAGAGAGAGAGAGAGAGAGAGAGAGAGATGTTCTACCTCGAACCACTTGATCTCCCATTGCATTTGTAGGGCTGCACCTGGAATCATCCAGGGCTGATGTTTACCGAAGGTTGCAGCCAAGTGAGGAGCACTATTCCCTGCCTTATCTACCTTCTGAAATACACTCTCTCTTGTAGAGTACTTGTTTTTCAAAAAGTTGTACACACCAGGTTGCCTATTCTCAGCAGCCAACAGTACCACATTCTTCTTGTCTTGATTCTCGTCATCAATTGCAACAGGAAAACATTGCAGAATTTCTTCTACCATTTCCAACACCCCCATCTTTGATGCCATTAAGAACGGTGACTTCTCCTGCTTTCCTGTTTGAGATGTAGTTAGTAAATTTCATATACCATTAACACTTCATCTGGTTAATGTTTTTCAAAATTTAAACATGGTGGGAACTAAGTATGGTTTCTCATTGTTTGTGCAATACATAGTACTCGAACTCATGCACCCATGCGAACCACACATATGTCCCAACCATTTGAGCAACAGTAGGGAGAACGTGGTATTTTCTTTGGTTCCATCAAAACATTATGTATTTTAATTTTTATCCCATCCATATTATAGGTTGTATAATGGAATGGTGATTATTGCCTCACTATCATGCTTTTCTTGGGCATAATATTTAGATGAGTTTAGTAGTATTATAGGAATCATTTTACTCAGATTTGATAGACAAAAATGGTGGACGGAAATGCTTTTCACCTTTAACATAGGAGGCAATGGATGTATTTGTTTAAGCGATAGAGGGAGATCAATGCTATCTTCTTCCTGGTTTTGAGAGAACATGGTTTCAATCCTAAGCTCCTCATCTTATGGGAGCATGCCCTCTTTCCCCATAGCTGGGGCTTCACTTCCTATGGGAGCAAGTTCCTTTCTCTATGGTTGGGATCTCTTATAGGTATCATTCCCCTTGGCTAGGTACCAAAGTAAATAAGAAAATCAAAAGAAAAGGAAAAGAAAAAAGTCCACTGATAGGCATAGTCGGCAATGTCCTAGTGGTCTGATTTTGCATTATTTATTATTATTATTTTTTTTTGCTTGTTGGCCCAGTGGCCAAGAAAAGGGGAAATAACTAGCCCCTCCATGGGATTGATCCCGGGTGGTGCTACGATAGCGAGTGTGCATACCACGATGACACTCTATGATTCCCCAGATTCTTCACTTTTTATTTTACATTATTCTCAAGGTCTTGTTTTGTACTTAATTATATTGATGATCATATTATCATTTTTAGCATCAATACTTCTTTGTTGTCTCAATTTTAATCTAGTTTTCATTGAGAATTTGCAGTGAAGGATCTAGGCCTGCTGCGTTCTTGTTGAATCTCTTCTATATCTTTCATTACATTTTCTTTCTCCTTAAAGAGGCAAATTGCATTAAAACAAAAAGAAAATATTACAAAGGGTCGTTAAGGCCCCTGATGTGGAACAAGGAGGCAAAACTAATATACAGGTATACAAGTATATCCAAAAACAAAGAAAAGAAAATTCGAATTTAGGTGCTGTTGATTGGAGCCACCGGATCGAAGCTGCAAGAATTGCACTAGAAAGTGAAGCCTCAGCTTTGTGATTTTCCGAAGAGAGAAGATAAGAAAGTCAATTAGGTAGTTTTTTATTCTACAAAAAGAGGGCACGATATCTTCGAAGGTAACATCGTTCCTAGTCTTTCATAGAGTATATATATCATATGAAGAAAGATCGTAGCTGAGTGCTTCCTTACTCTGGCATCACAGTCGTTGGATAAGGAAGCCCAGATTGTTGTGGCTAGGAGAGGAATAGGAGGCTGGATTCTCGAAAAGAGAAGAATCCGTTTCTAGACTTTGAGCTAGGTTGGAATTGTGGAAGGGATGAGGAATTGTGTTTATGTCTTGACAACAGTGACTACATCTTGAGGCTAAAGAAAGCCCCATTTATAACGTACAAATTCGAGTTGGGGTTTTCTAAAGCATCAACCACTATCCAAAATAAGAAATTCTAGGAATGGAAAGGCTATTCCAAATCAAAGGAGCCCGTCTCTAGAATTGGCTTTTAATCTAATGAGATTCCAATCCCTTGAGGTTCAAATGGCCATCGGAGGCATCTTTCTAAGACACAATATTAGTACCTGTTAGGTTTTTGAGTGTTGGCCAAATTCATGGGTTGGACAAAACTCTGGGTCTTTGAGTTGTTATTTTCTATTTAGAAAAGACCTTTGAAGATAGAAGTTTGGAAGGACTCAGAAGGAGAAAGCCTGATGGAATTAGAAGATGTCTGCTGGAGAAATTGTACTGTATTTCCGGAATATGTCCAGAGAAGGGTTCTCTCGAGCGACCATTCCATTGGCTCGAGCGAACAGTGTTCTGTCTTGCCCAGTTCTGAAACAGAGGGTTGATCGCTCGAGCGAACCGAGAGATCGCTCGAGCGAACCTGGCGCAGACAGTGGTTCAAGATTGGGAACTTGATATTCTAATTGTGCTCAAACTGCTAGTTTTCTTCCTAATCAATTTATGAAACTTTTAGCACGAACCAAGGGCTATTTAAAGGGTTTAAAGGCCATTGCAATCATATACCTCACCTCTCATAGTGCTGAGTTAGAGATTATCATTGAGAGATTTTCTTCTCTAGAGTTTTTATGAAGTTGTGCTGCCAAGTTCTCTAGAGTCAGTTCTTCTGCATCCTTTGTAGAAGTTTATCTTCCTGCGAGAATATTTGAGGAGTCAAGTACCGGTTTGGATCTGTTGCAATCAACGGTGTGAAGTCGTTGAAGCGTGAAGCGATACAAGGTAACTTCAGTCCTTGAGTAGGGGATATCTATGGAGGAGATCTGAGTTTCTTGTAATTGTGAGATTCATAGTGCTTGATTTGATCCAGTTCGGATCGGTGGTTTTTCACCCGGATAGGGTTTTCCACCTTATATTTGGTGTCCTTATGGTGTGTGCTTGTTGATTTATTTTCCGCTGCATATTGTCTATTTCTGCACACTTTTGGATTGTTTGTTTGAGTAGACCAATTTAGAAATCCCGGAGACCTCTCCACTTTTTTATTACCAATATGAACAAGGTGAAGAGGAGAACAAGATTGGGATAGTGGTTCAGGTAGGTGATGTGGAACTCTCCATCGGCCAATGAAGAAGAGGAATGACACTCTCTGATCAATTGGGAATTGAAGTGATGAAAAAGCAACAAAGAGGAGTCTATTATCACACCATGAGTTGTGCCCAACGTTAGCCTCGCTAATGCTTCCTATAGTCCATTTTTGCATTATGCGGCATGTTTTTTTGGTACCCCCAGCCAAGGACACTGAGACCTAAGAGAGAGCCCGCGCACAAGGGAAGATAGCCCACTCACATGGGAAAGGAAACCACATACGTAGGAAGAAACCCAAACAAGTGGAAAGGGAGCCCGCACACGTGGGAAGAGGCGGCGTTCCCAGGGTTCAAACTGTGGGCAACCAGGTGAGAATTGTCGTTCGTTACCACTTGGGTAAGGAGCCGTTCTCATGCATTATGCATCATTTTTTTTTTTTGCTAATTGGTAAGATTGTATTAAGAGAAAAAAGGGCAGTAGACCCTAGGACAATGAGAAGAAAAAATGCTCCAAAAGAGAAAGACTAAAGAAAGAGCTATACTCACCAAAACAGGGAGGGAGCAAAAGGCAGCTCAAGCAAACAGAAAAAAGGAGTAAAAACGAAAATAAATAACAAGCCCAACAAAGGCCAATAACCTGCACCTAGGACTTAAAGTACAAGGAGAGCCCTGCATAACAAAACAAGGAAAACACTAATCATAGAACACAAATTCAACTAAGCCTGGGGCAGATGCCAATCTTGAAAAGGAGCTGAGGGAGCAGAGGAGGCCTCCCCTTCTCCTAGCAGCCAGGGAACACACGGCTGGGGGCGAACCGAGAGCACAAATTATTCACCCCACCCAAAAGCTCTCAAGATTGGATGAGGAGAGATAGCCATACCTGAAGAGGAGCTGAACATGCCGCTACACCTGTCAAGGAAAACCATCTGAGCCGACTTCATGGAAGGAAGTTTGCAGTGGTGCTTAGCTTCATTCCAAAGGAACCATAGAGTATTGATGGCTTGGAAGAAGATTGCAGCTCCAGATTTTCTTCCAAGGCCATCATCACCCTTAGAAAAAGCAGTCCATATAGAAGTGGCAGAGAGAGGAGGGCCCGGGTGGCTGCCAGCGAGGCTGAGGAGCCAAAACCAGAGCTACTGAGCTAAGGAACAAGAGAAGAAGAGATGAAGATCTGATTCACCATTACTGTGGCAAATATAGCATCTGGAGGCCATAGAACAACCAATTTGTATAGCCCAATAATCTGTAGGAGATTTCCGGAGAAGAAGACACCGGCTAAAGCAGGAGAGTCTAGGGTTGATGACCTTGTTCCACACTAAACCGAACCAAGCCGTTGCTTAACCTATGGACCTCAAGGAGTTCCAGGCTGATTTAAGGGAGAGGTCTCCTGAAGTGTGACCTTTTCAGGAAAGCTTGTCTGGAACAGAGGAGACTGAAAGCTAAATAAGGTTGGTCTGCTGGAAAAGGAAGCTCTGAACCTCTACTGGAATGGTTGCTGTTATGGTCCAAGAATTCCCAAGAATGATATCTGCCACCCGGTCACTTTCGGAGAAGTGGAGGAGGGGGGATCTAGGTGCAATTGGATCATGGTCGATCCAGTTGTCTAACCAAAGCTGGATAGAATGATTATTCCCCATAACCCAACGGCTGTCAAGCTGAATTAAATAGGCTAAGTATCTAATCCTTTTCCAGATGTAGGACCCTGCCTTAAGGTTTCCCGAGAACCAGATGAAAGAGAGCCTAAAGTATCTTCCTCGGAACCGAGAAGCCCAGAGGGAATCTGAGGTAGCTGCTGACCAGCCCAGCTTCATCAGGCAGGCATCATTGAAATCATTCACCTGACGGAGGCCCAGCCCTCCCTCAGCCTTTGGCAATCAAACGTTTGCCCAATTCACCATATTACTTCTCTTCTTTTCCAAACTAGAGGACCACAGAAAGTTTCTCATTATCCTTTCAATATGCAGATAGGTTTTACTTGGGAGGGGAATAACCAGGGAGATGTGCAGGGAAATAGCGGAGAGCACATGCTTGACCATAGTCAGCCTCCCTAAAAAGGAAAGACAATTGGCATTCCAACCATAGAGCCTAGCCCGGATAGAGTCCAAAACCTGATTGAAGTGGTAGTGTCTGGAAGCTCCGAAGAATAGGGGACTCTAAGATAAACTGCAGGAAGAGAGGCTCGGGTGATCAGAAGCAGCTCAGAAATCATCTGGCCTCTTCTAGTTGAGCATTTTCCCATATAGAGGTTACTCTTCACGAGGTTAAAGCACTGACATCCAGAAGAGGCTTAATACTTAGAGAGCAACTCTTTGATATATCTCAGCCCAGGCTTGAAAGCTTTGAGGAAAATCAGGATGTCATCAGCATAGAGCAGATGACAAGGAGTAGAAGGCACTGGAGAGATTGGCACAATTTTCCCTGAAGACCTTAGCTACTCTATGTGGAGGCTAAGAACCTCCTCTGTTATAATGAATAAACAGGGCAGACCACAAGAAGATGATAAGAAGCCACTGGGACTGTTATTGATTAAAACGGAGCCTCTACTAGTACAGATCATCTCCCTAATTAGGTTGATCCAAGCTGAAGAAAAGTTGAAGAACTTGAGGGCTCTGAAGAGGAAGTTCCACTGGAGCTTGTTAAAGGCCTTGGAGATATCTAGCTTCAAGCACACATAACCACCATTGATCTTCGAATTAAGTTTTTGGATCAGATCGTGTGCTAAGGCCACATTATGATGGATAGACATACCTTTAACAAAGGCATATTGGCTATGGAAAATGAGGAGAGGAAGGATGGTAGACAGCCTAGAAGCTAAAATCTTGGAGGAGATTTTGTATATAAAATTCAAGAGACTGATTGGCCTGAAGTCTGAGAAGGTTTCTGGCGAGGAGACCTTGGGGATTAGGGAAATGAAGAAAGCGTTATATTCTCTTAGTAAACGGCCCGAATAGAAGAAGTGGGTGACTGCCTCAGTAACTACTCTGCTCACTATGTGCCAATAGCTAGTGAAGAAGACTCCTGAAAACCCATCCGGGCCCAGGGAGCTACTCTTCTTAAGGAGGAAAACTGCCTTCCGAATTTCATTCGGAGAGGGGACTGCAACAAGTAACTGGTTTTGGCCTCAGAGACAGAAGGGCCGGTCAAGAGGAAAAGATCTTCATCTGGAATAACTGAATCAGCTTGGAAAAGAAAGAGGAAGCCTTCTCTTTGATCTGGTGAGCATCTTCAAAAAGAGTCCCATCAACTGAGATCTTATCGATGCTGTTGCAGATACCTTTAGCCTTGGCTGAGAGGTGGAAGAATTTAGTGTTTCTATCCCCATCTTGAAGCCACTTCACCTTAGCCCTCTGCTTCCAATGAGTAGACTCCGCGTTGAGCCAGTTATGAAGGGAGGCTTTGGCTAGATTCAGGTCCCTGAGGAGGGAGGCTGAGCTTCGAAAGCAACTTCCTTGGCCAAAACTTGGGATTCAACCTCTGCTACATGATTTTTGAAGTGGCCATATACTTCTTTGCTCTATATCTTCAGATTGAGCTTAAGAATCTTTAGTTTGGAAGCCAAGATGAATTGGGGAGAACCACTGCAGGGAGCTGCCCAATTGTCCTCTATAACCTTAGAGAAAGAGTCATGAGAGAGCCACTTTTCCTCGAATCTAAAAGGCCTATTTTTGGAAGAAAGTTTTTTTCTGTGGGAGAGGATAATGGGGCCGTGATCTGAGGAGATTCTGGGAAGATGATGGACCATTAGATCCACAAAAGTGTCAAGCTAAGAAGAATTTGAAAAGGCTTTGTCTATCCTGGCTACCACAAAGGCCTAAAAGTGCATTTATGCAGCATGTACGGAAAGTGGATCCATGGACTCGGTTCTTCGCATTTGAGGCAAAATCAAACTCCCCTAGATTGGAAGGGGTTTGCTTTAAGGAAACATGAATACGCCCTACTTTTTTTTTCTTTTTTGCCATTTCATGCAGAAAGCGACCGCACCAAATATGAGATTTACTTTAGTACGGAAACCCATTTGCATGATCCTCACTTTTACTTAGAAAAACAACTAAAGGTAAAGCTTCTTTTGGTCTTCTTTTGTTTTGTCAATCTACTCTTGACGTGTATGGGTGTTTAGTAGCTAGTTGAGGTGGTTGTCCTGATACTTGCCACCCTACTACTTCTTTTTGTGTATATCATTGTTCTAATTGCATATCATGCCTCTGTTTTAGCCTCAGAGTTTTGGCTTCTTTTATTTCTAGGGGCTTTTTTGTCCATGTCTTCCTTGTCTCCTCTTTTCTTAATACATTTTTACCTTAAAGCAAAAAAAAAAAAAATAAATAAATAATTGCATATCATGAAGCTCAAGAAAGTGGAGTATTATTCAATGGTTCTCATCTTCCTTGAGCGCCTACAATATTGTGCGATATGGTTATTGTCTTCTACATGTAAGTTAATCTAGTTTTCCATACACACTGAGCTTGATGTTTATGAAAAGGTTGGAGCTAGATAGCTTAAATCACTTGTTTTTTTATTTCTTCTTAACATCATTTACCCGGCATTTTTACTAAATCATTGTCTTATAAGAAAACTCTCCATTCTTTTTAATCCAAGTTTGGAGTCTCGTCACCATCCTCTCCAGCTTGAGGAAGATTGATAAAGGGCTAAAGGTCAGCCTAACAATTCAAGGCAATAGAACCATGTGGGCCATGATAGGCCCGCCCAACTTTTGTTGAGCAATCGTGGGACATTCGAACTCATGTTGGATCATCGTAAGCCATGTCACCCATGTTTCCTTAGAAAGTCCAAGTGGATTGTAGTATCCAACATTAAACAGTTATCTAGAGAGACATGGGTCTTCTAAGTATTTCCATTGAACTTCAAGATGGTTTAAGGTGCCATGTCATCACATGCTACAATTTTTCTCCCAAAAAAAAAATCTCTTTATCCATATCTTCTATCTCATAAAGTCTTTCAATCAATATCCCCTAAAATCTTTCTATTTTGTTACAGTTATTCTCTCTCTCAACACCATTTATCTTTCATCCTCTCAAGATTGTCATCTTTTTATTTTAATATTTGGGACCCACCTTTCTACAATTCATACTGATAAATTTTTCATTAAAAATTTTATTTTCTTTTAGTTTTCAAATACAGCTCTACTCTATTCAAAGATTGTCACATGTGAACGAAAATCAAACCCGACCTTCTAGTAGACCACCTTATGGATGAGCTTATGATAAAAATGTTTTGAGGTTGGAGTTTTTTGGTTGAATCTTATAGGCATCATTTTCTGATCTAATTATACAGATATATGACCCTAGGTTTGGCCCACTATCAATTATATATATTAAAGCAAAGGGGGAGGTGGGCTGTAAGGGGTGTCACCTCAACAACACAATCATTCTCCTTTCAAATAAATATAGAGAAAAAACATAAAGTGCTTTAAGGTGCCATGTCATCACATGCCACAATTTTTTCTCCAAAAAAAC
Source organism: Umbellularia californica (assembly GCA_028538565.1). Classification (NCBI taxonomy): domain Eukaryota; kingdom Viridiplantae; phylum Streptophyta; class Magnoliopsida; order Laurales; family Lauraceae; genus Umbellularia; species Umbellularia californica. The sequence continues at coordinate 47,162,585 of JAPQWN010000009.1, forward strand.
CTCTTTATCCATGATCTATCTCATAAAATCTTTCAATAAAGATCCCCTAAAATCTCTCTATTTTGTTACAATTATTCTCTCTCTCTCTCAACATCATCTATCTTCCATCCTCTCAAGATTGTCATCTTTTTATTTTAATATTTGGGGCCCACCTTTCTACAATTCATACTAATAAATTTTTCAGTAAAAATTTCATTTTCTTTTAGTTTCCAAATACAGCTCTACTCTATTCAAAGATTGTCACATGTGAACGAAAATAAAACCCGACCTTCTAGTAGACCACCTCTCATGGATGAGCTTGTGATAAAAATGTTTTGAGGTTGGAGTTTTTCGGTTGAATCTTATAGGCATCATTTTCTGATCTAATTATACAGACATATGACCCTAGGTCTGGCCCACCATAAATTACACTTTCGTGGGCCCACATGGACTCATATACATTGATCCAAGGTGGGCCAATTATTACTGGGATCAAATAACACTAGCATGTGGTTTTAAAGTCTCATAATTTATGGCTTTTAAAGTTAAGATGTTTATACATTTTTTTTAAAATCTGGAGCTAAAAAATTGTTTGATCAGTTCTAAAATGGTATTAGTGCTACTTCAAAGGGGTAGAAAAAAATTTGTGCGGAGGCATTGAAATGACCATTTGCCTATGTGAAAATAAAAAAAAATAGTGCATTTATGCAACGAGAGGATTGCACATTTTTATGATTTTCTTTGTTAAGAATATTATGTTGTTTGGTGTGATGTATTTTCCTTATGTGATGTATTTTCCTTACATAAAAGAAAAAAATGAATCATTTTTTCCTTAATAGAGAGGACTTTGATTTTCTATGAAAATACAAAATTCCATTCTCATGAGGAAATAAAAATCTGCATAAACTAGAATCCTCTTGTTGCACAAAGAAGTCCAAATGGGGTGGCTTTGTTTTATTGGGCTTTGAAATTATCAATGGGTAACAAAGACTTGAATGCATTTCTTATTACTAATATTATATATATTAACAAAATTCACTTTTCTATATCTTCTTTAGTAATTATTGTTGTTATTTTTATTTTTATGTTGCTGTTGAATGGATTTTTTTTAGCTTTATCTTTGTAATAGTTTATTGTTGATGTTGACCACTTGTATTTGTGATTAAAGATGTGTTGACTGTTTTTATATAAATATGCATGAATATATGCTTATATGTTTAAAATTAAGTTTGATATCTCATAAATTCAAAATGTAATATCTTACTTTTTGCCCCGGGCTAAGCACGGGGTGTTGTTGCTAGTTTCTTGTATAAATTGAGAAAATTGACTTAATAAAAGGTTATGGTGGTTTACTATATGTTAATAAGATATTCTTAAAAGTCTTGATAGTATCAAAGCCAGGCCAGTGATGATCTTGTGCTCGAGCCCGAGCGTGATCTTATCTTCATGCTTCTGCAATAATCATCGTGGACCCTTTATCCTCCAATAAACTTAACCCTTTCTCATCCATCCAATTACTAAAACCCTACAATATTCTTGTCATATTCATCGAATTGCATCTTCAAAAGCTTCTAGAAGATATCACGATCCAATGAGCCACAGGCACTACCAAAAAGACATGATGGTCTATTTTGGAAGATATTTACCATTATATATTTTGGAGATCAAAGGGTTTTTGTTTTTCAGTTGATCTTGTTATTTTTTAATATTCATATATACTTTCCATGAAAGTACCGGGGGATGTTAGAGGATAGGTTGATTATCTTATTAAAATTAGTTTGTTAGAGATATTAGGGGAGAGAGCAGTTTGAATTTTAAATTATTCTCTTCAGGTTCCTCTAAGGGTTTTGCCGTGCAGTGCTCACCTTATCTAGACATTGGTGCTCAACAGAGGGAATTCCTTCTCTTATAGTGAGAAATTTAAGTAAACACTAGCAAAATTACCCGTGCTCAGCACGGATATGCAAACATTGTAATTTAAACATTTATGTATAAAAATTTCATAATTTTTCTTAGAAAGAAAGCAAAAGAAGTAAGAAATTTCTGAATATGTATATATATAATCGAAGAATTGGTATATCATAGAATGAAAAAATGAGAATTGGAGTAGAATGGGGATTGTAGAGTTTGGATTGAAACAAAATCTTTGAGAAATAAAATAAAAGTAGAGAGCAGTTGTTAGTGGTTATGATAAAGAGATAAAAAAAAAAGGTAGCAGATATAACTTCCGGTCAAAATCATAACCGACGGTCAAAATTGGATGTAAAGCTCCTAGCTTAATTTATTATAATTGAGAAAAGCAAGGGTTTGTAGCCAATAAAAAAGAGCTAGTCAATCTAATGGGAGATTTGAAATTTGCAGTTTTAAGGAGTTGGAAAGCTCTTAAAAGGAAGCTAAAATTGATTAGTATCGTGGGACGTCTGCACTAGGTCTCAAGGGTCGATGAGCAAAATGGATAACCCTACTGATTGTTGATTGAATGAAATTTATTAGGTGTTCACGTGGGCGGTTCGGATCGGTTTAGAGGGGAAACCATCAACCAAACCGAACCTATTGGTTTTCTATTTTCCCAAACCAAAGTGAACCACCCATGTACTCAAACCGAACTGAAAGGAACCGATTCGGTTTTGTTCGGTTACGGATTTTTTGTTTTATTTTTTTTTATTTTTTTTATAAAAAAGTGGCAGTTCGATTGGTGAGAGACGTTGGACTTCAAGTAACGGAGTGAGGGTTCGAGTTTTTTCAAGTAATTTTTCATATTCCTTTACATATTTGATAAAAAAATATATATTTATATAATTGGTTTGGTTCGGTTCGGTTCAATTTGAGCAGTTTAACCGCACCTTCAAACCGAACGGTTTGAAGGAAATCCGAACCGATCTACCACAAAACCGATCCAAACCACCCTGTTCAGATCAATTTAGCGGTTTTTTTTTTTTTTAGCACCCCTAATATTTATAAGGGGAAATTTTAGAAAAGGGCACCATGCTTTTACTTATATAAAAAAAGAACATGAAATCAAAATTTTCCCAACCAGCATCTAAGTTTTCCACAAAATCTTCAATCAAGGATATCTAGCCAAAGTAAGCGTTTTCCCGCAAGATTTCTCCCAAAATTTCTATAAAAGATCATAATGCGGACATGCACTTTTTTTCTTCTTCCCTTTCTCTTTCATCATCTCCTCTCGCTCTTTCTTCTCATCTCCACTCTCTCATCTTCTTCCCCTCTTTCTTCTCTCTCTGAGTTTCTCTCTTTTCTCTTCTCTCCCATCCTCTCACCACCACCTTCACTACCACCCCCACTTTTTAATTCCGGATTTAGTTTCTAATTAGTTTTAGTGGTGGCTAGTAGTTGCCCTCACTTCGCATTGGTTAATACAAAATCACACTGTTTGAATTTTTGGGATTTGACTTATTAATACCCCTTAAACCCTACTTCCCCAATGTCATAATTGAAATTGAGATAATGTCCCACAACTCTAGTCCACATTTTCTTTTCACGTTTCTATCCTGGATCCCATGATATAATGGGATCCAAATGTTAAAAGTTAAAAAGCCCGTACATTAAAGAATCTCGACTATCTTCTTATTTCGATATGGATCTCATGATATCATAGGATCCAACGCAGAAAAAAAAAAAAAAAAAAAAAATTTGGACCAAAGTCAAACGACCCTAGTGACATTAGTAGATTTTCAGTCATAAAATTGGGAGAATGGGATTTAAGGGGGATTAATATATCAAATCCCCTTGAAATTTTTATATGAGTTGAAATGTAATGGTTCAGTCTAAAGAGCGTACCATTAGCATCTTTTGCTTGCTTAGCACCTGTACTGATACTAGCACCGGCACCAACACCGGCACTGGCAGCGACCTGATGATCTTGATTCATGGTACTCCCTCCCGTTTTAGGTTCTACTTCAGGCGGCATGTTAGGCGGGGAAAATTCAAAGGCACCGGCTTTTGCTTCTTTATCCCCTGCCCGGATCTCCTTTAAATTGAGGGGCTGTGAACCTGTCTCTTCATACTCCCACAAATTCGCTTGTCTAACAAGTTTTTGCATTACTTGAAATGCACATGTGTGCATCCTTTTCTTCCGTCTGAGTTTTTTCATTTTAAAGAATCCTGCAACATGCATGCAACAAATAAAAAGGTGTAAGTTGAGAAAAGAAAAAGGATAATGAAAACTTTGAGGTATTTCTGGAAAAAGAAAACCTATTAAATCCCATAAAGATGGGTGACTCTATACCTTTAAAGTTAATGCAAATGACCCTCCATCCACTTTTTTTTTTTCTTTTTTCTCTTTCTTTTTTTTTTTTTTTTTGACAGTTTTGCCCCAAATGGCCGATGAATAAATAGATTAATGGACATATTGTTGTTCTTTGCAAACCCAACTTTATAAGAACACATTGTGAGTTGTGACTACTCCTTACGCATTTCTCTATGTTCTTAATGACTTTTCTTCAGAGTCTTCTCTTCTTCCTTCCCCCACCATGTTTCGTTAGTATTTTTTACTCCATCAAAGAGGAATGTGGACCCATTAATATTAGTTTAATGAAGAACTTCCATTTAGGATTTTCTTATTGTTGTTTTGGGGTTTACCATTCAACATAATAAGCTAGCTAGTCTATATCTCTGGTTTTATTTATATTCTATGGTTTCATTTAAATCATTCATTCGTGGTTCCACTTAGAGAAGAATTGCAATGTAAAATCCTTTCAGCCAAATCGATTGATTGAAATTAAAGGTCTAGGCCCACGCTTGTCTTTATAGGGTCTAATGGGATTTTGAAAAATCCTCAAAAAACTTTTAAAGTCCGGATCAGGTTGGGAATGCGCTTTAATCATCAACTATCATCCTCCAAGGGCTTATTCTGGTATCGTTTTCCTTTCTTTTTGTGGTAGAATATATATTCTTTCATTTTAGAAGCAAATGAAGAGGTGAAAGATATAACAAATTTTTTGTTTGTTGGAACAGGTATGTATCATGCATGTAACGTGCAAAACTATTACGTATGGGCTTCTATTTGAAGCATGGTACAAACCTAATCCGAAAATGAAGAGTAAGAGCTCCAACACTATCTCCAGGATTTTGAAGAAAGTGAAGTAGTTTTGAGGAAATGGTAGTTGAAAAGTTGGCAAGCCATTTCTATCGGCACTATCCTTCTCAGAATCATCTGTTTTCTTGGTATTGGCACCTGTTCCACTCAAAATTAAATAGAGTTTCAAAGTTAGGACTTGGTATTGTCACCTGTACCACTAAAAACATAGAGTTACAAAGTTAGGAGGGAGGGATATATATATATATATAGAGCAGGGCTCTCCTAAGCTGCAAATTAACTTATCCTAAACTGGAATAGAGCTGGTCCTACAAATCAAACTTGATTATATCTGTTTTTTGCATAATGGAACTGAAAAATCTAGTTCTGATTGGATTTATCTTGATTTTGGAGACAACCATCATCCAAAAAACAGCATATTCGACTTTGATTTTGTGGGACCAGCCATGTTTCAGCTTATGATAAGCTAAGCTGCAACTTAGGAGAGCTGGCCCCATATATATATATATATATATATATATAGAGAGAGAGAGAGAGATAGATAGATAAATAGATAGATAGATAGATATAGAGAGAGAGAGAGAGCTAATGCAGTAGCGAAATTGGCCAGCAACATTTCTTGACACTCTTGCTATCCGAACTCTTTTCTTCTTGCTTACTTTTCGCTACTAGAATAAAAATGAAGAGCTACGTAGTCAGTCTATAGAGAGAGATAGAGGTGAAAATACACATTTCGAGTGAAATTGAGATGCAGGCACGTCTCAATATTAATAACTCGGATCAGGATCCCTGTATGGGCCAATCAGGGGGTTCCACATGGGGGAGAGTTTATTCATTGTAGGAGATATGATGTAAGTTGATTTGACATCCTCTCCCCCATGTGGCACCCCCTGATTGGTCTAAGCAGGATTTCCCTATTTGGATCCGTTTCTGAATAACTTATTAGCATGATAACCCATGCTGAGCACAAGTAGGTCCAAACATTATAAACTAAATATTCATATATAAATAGACTAAACAATTACAAATAAAATCAAACTGACAAAAAAAAAATTAACTCATAGATTCATTAACTTCTAACAAAAACTTCTAAATAATTATCAGATGCTAATCTTAATCCTAATTTTTTAAAAGAAAAAGGACAAGAGTAAGTATTTGAATACTACAAGATCTAAGTGGTGCAGAATGAGTGGAAAGAATTTTAAGAAAAGAAAAGGTGGAACCTTGAAAAGCGATGACCAGTGGATGTGAGTGGTTTCATGAGATAAAAGAATAGTGTAGAGAATTTGAAAAAAAAAGGATAACTTCCAATCAAAATGGCAGTCAAAATTAAAGTCAAGACCCTTGGCATTCATTAATATATTATAATAGAATGAGTAGAGAGAGTTTCTGAGAAAAAAAAGGTGGAAACTTGAAAAGTGTGGAGTGTAAGTGAGTGGTTTCATGAGATAAAGAATATGTAACATAATTAGTGGGGAGATAATGTGGAGCAATTGAAAAAAAAAAAAAAAAAAAGGATAACTTCCCATCAAAATTGCAACTAACATTTAAAATTAATGCCAAAACCTTTGGTTTTAATGTATTATAATGGGACACACTTGAACGGATAGTGTCATGAAAAAGCTTTCATTGTTGATATGATTTTGAAAAAACAAATCATCTATCATCACGACTTTGAAGTTTTAAATAGCATCTTAAGTTACTTACAGCACACGACAATCAGCACTCAACACAACCTAAAAAAGGAAAAAGAAAACAAAGAAAGAAGGGGTGGAGATACTTTGAATCTATAGGAAGAAAGTGAGAGTGAGAGAGACAAAATAAAAGATTTACGTCGTAGCGAAAGTAGGTACTTGTAACTTTTGCTCTTTGAACTTTTTTCTTCTTTGTTGTTTTCACCTGCACTGTCTGCACTCAAAAAGAAAGAGCCTAGTTAAAGTCAAAAGGAAGAGGAGGCTGAAATCAAATTCAAGGGAATAGTCAAAGGAATCAGGGTTTGCACCCACCGAATGGAGTAGATTGTTGGATTAAGGGTCAATTCTTCTTTTAATATAAAGCCATTAGACTCATGGGCCATGTATCAAAGAGTTAGAGACATGAGATTGACCCCATTTTTTATATCTAAGTCCATCGGGAGTGGATCTTTCCATTCCCTCTCCTCCTCCAATTTCCCATGATTTGTGGGGCCCTAGGTGGGCCCTACAAACCAGTGTGCACAGACAGATGTGGAGGAATATTACTCATATAAATATATAACACATAGTGATTATCCCCTGCACAACTTCCACGTGGGGATGGGACAATGGAACAAAAGAAGTAGGTGGGCCCCACCGGTGTATGGCATTGGGGACTCGCCCGATCATCATTGCCCCTTGATCACTCATTAAAAAAAAAAAGCTTGCAAAAACAATTCAATGGTCTTGTCCATTTGGATGAGTGCAACCCTGGGAATCCATTGTTATTTAGGGGGTCCCAATGTGCGGTCCATTAGGATGCACCATCTCGTGGGCCCCACTATCATGTGTGCACCAAATCAGCGAAAATGTGTGTACACCTGATAATATATATGAGAGAGAGAGAGAGAGAGAGAGAGAGAGAGAGAGAGGGCTATTATAATATATTAAAGCCGAGCGTTTTGGCACTAATTTTGACTGCCATTTGTAATTTGAACTTTTTTAAGTTATCTCAATTAACATATCCCAATCCCTCCCCACTTCTAATGGTAACTTTCCACTCATGCTAACTCCTTTCTTATCTCTCATCTCATACAACTACTCACTCTTGTGTCATGCAGTCACCTAAATCTACCTTCTACATTTCATTCTCCTTTTTCCCTTTTTGCAATACCTCTCTTTCTACCCAACTTCAATTCATTTATTCTCCTTCTCCCTACATATCCTACTTCTCCTACTCTCTTTCTACTCATGCTCATGCTCATGCTCTTCTTTTCTTTTATTTCTAAAAATTTACTTTTGCATATAATATATTTTCTAAATTTCCTAAAGTCATCTCTTCTTCAAAGGTATGTATGATGTTTTATTTTAATCATTTCTAAATCGAAAAGAATTTTATTAATTGCATCCCTCTTTTTTTCTTAACTTTTTTGTTGTGATTTTCTCCCTTTTCTTTGATTGCCACATTCCTCATTTAAAGTCAGCTGAAAATTAAAATATTAACTTGCAGTGATCATTAATTATTATTTTTTTATATCTATCTTCAAAATATATAGGTATTTAATTGGCAATGTATATAGACTTACACGTGCTTAGCACATGTTATTGTACTAGTATTATATTGAGAGGGTATCTCTCTAAGTTTGCATGAGGACTAAAAATCTAAGTTTTGCTGACCCACCTAGACGAATGTGAACCATGAGGCGTGTGATGGAAAGATTTCACAATGGATATCATTTTGGGAAAATTAATCTAAGTTGTGTCATCATTACCATTAATATAGGGGCCTTAAAGTTTAGTTGTATCTTAAGTTTTATGAAATTCAACCCAATAGTGAGTGCATTTTAGACTAGTGTCAAATTAGGGTGAGTCCCAAGTAATGTGGTGTTACTGGGTATAAGGGGATTGGATTGATGATAGTTGCTCCCATACGGTGCATAAATTATTACATTTCACGCAAGTCATAAGAGATACCTCTAATTATAATGATATCCCTATATAGGTGGGTAAATAGAAGATAGATACATATATAGATGGATAGATAAATAGATGGGTGATAATATTGAGCAGCACTCATTTAAGATGTGAGCGTGAGCGGTGAGCCAACTTATGATAGATGCCTGTTCTTGGGCATCGTTGCTTCTAAATATGGGGAGGACCAGTGAGCGTGGTGGCCTCTTCCTGGGCCTAAGTATTGTAGGTCAGGGTTATGGGGTGGTGTTTTTTCTATTGGGGATGTGTCTACTGTATGGGGTGAAACATTGTACAGAGGGGTGGGTTATGTGGTTGGGGAGGGAAGAATTGTTAGGTTTTGGCTAGATGATTGGATGGGAGTGGGCCCTTTGTGTGATTTGTTTCCTAAGATTTTTATATTGGCCTCTAATATGGACTATGTTGTTAATGATTGTTTTGAGGAGAGAGATGAATGTGCTTTATGGGGTGTGTCTTTTAAGAGAAGTCTTCACAAATTGGAGGGGGTCCAATATATGGGGAGTCGTTGAGTCTTCTTTGTAACATATTTTTATGCAGGGACTCTAAGGATTCTAGGTTTTGGAAGCCATCCATATCTAAGGAATTCTCAATGAAAGCTTTTCTATCGGCCTTAGAGGGATTCCAACCTTCTAGAGCTCCTTCCTCTCTGTTTTGATTGAGTTTAGCTCCTCCCAGGGTGAAGTTGTTAAATTGGTTTGTTGTTGCAGCCATGGTGTCGACAACTGACACTCTAAGAAGAAGAGGGCTGATGTCAACTAATATCTCCAATGTTTGTGTGATGTGTCGTAAGGAGGAGCACCTTCTCCTTCATTGTGAAATAGCGGAAGCTAATTGGAGCCACTTCATTAGCAGGTGTGGAATTGCATGGTGTTGTCCGAAGACAATGGTGGAAGTAGTGGAGTCTAGGTTGTCAGAGCACTTTGTGGGGTGTGGACGTATTCTTTGGCGGATGCTATTGTTTGCAATTCCTTGGTCTATTTGGAGAGAAAGGAAAGATAGGATTTTCAAGGGTACTTCCTCTTCTTTAATAGAGTTTACCAATAGGGTTACCTTGACGATTGCAAATTAGGCTTTGGTTAGAAAGGAGTTCTCCAATTTTAATCTTAATGATATTCTTTTTAGTTGGGAAGTTTGTATGGGTATGGATCTACTAAGGTAAGGAGAACTGTTTCTTGGTCTCCTACCCCTCATGGTCTGCTTTAATTTAATGTTGATGGAGCTGTGTGACAAAAGCCGGGTCCAGTGGGTATTGGTGGTGTGCTCCGTAATAGCAGTGGTGATGTTTTATTTATTTTTCCTAAGCATGCAAGGGGTGGGGGTTATGCGATTCTAATGAAGCAAAGGTGTTAGCTATTTTAGAAGCACTTCGGTGTTTTTCAAGATTATTCTATGGAGTTCTTATAGTGGAAAACGACTCTTCTAATGTCATTGCTTGGGTGTCAAATCGTAAGGCTTTCCCTTGGAAATTCCAATTTCACTTTAATGAAATCCGTGGCTTATCTTCTACCTTGGATGTTGTTTTTAGTCATGAGCTAAGATCGACCAACTCTATGGAAGATGCTTTAGCCAAGTAGGGGGTTGATAGGTTGTCTCCATCAGAGGAAATTATTTTGTAATTAGAGTGGGTACATCTCTATTGTACCTTTTATTTTTCTGATACTTATTTTATTTCTGTCCTTTTAATGAAAGTTTTGTTATCGATAAAAAAAAAATGATGGATGCCTATTAATCCTTTATCAAGTCCAATGTCTAAAGTTCGCAGAATACAGAGTCTACAGCCAGATATTTCTTGGTATACATATAATGTTCTTGTACATGACATCATGTACACCCATATCCATATCCAATGCCAACAAATTAAATGTGAGAGTCCCCACCCCTATCTCTCATATAAGGTGAGAGATATCTTTCATATGAGCATCTCCCTATATGTATATACCTACATACTTATATCATACTATTTTGTTTTCTCTCTCTCACTATCACTCTCTATATATCCATAATAAGACCTAGCATGGACCTGGATGTGGATTTGGGTCTGGGTATAGCAATTGGCCTATATGTGACTCTACACATTGCCATCCCTAGGATTACATATTTACCTTGTAGATGTTCATGTTCACACTTGTTGTTCTGCTCATCTTGTTTGTTAGCATTGCAAGACATCTCTCGATTCTCATATTGGTGCTTGTCTTTCCCTGAAAAAGAAAGTGTTTATTACCATAAAAGTGGAAGAGTAAAGCTCATCTACATTTAACAAAAATGATTTCAATCTTGCAATAACAAATACATACCTTAAGAAGAAGGATAAACTTCTTTTGCCATTTAAGTGAAGGAAGTAGGACAAAAAAAATATCTACTATTTCCATAGAAGTGAAGAGCCCGTCTCAATTAATTAAATAACAATTACGCTTTAAGGCTTTTAACTTAGGTTAAAATAATCTAATGTGGTTGGTTTTTAGCCAATCCTTAATTAATCTATGATGAGACCTTTGACTCCTCTAATTCTATTAGAATGCATCTAGCTAGGGGAGCCTCACATGCTAGATCATATATGAGTACCATCAGCCCATAGGAAAAAAAAATTCCCCCTGTCAATGAAATTTAAACCCTTGGAATCTCTTGACCTCGTTTTTGAACATTTAATCTTGGATTGATACAAATGATTGTAAACTTGATTTTCAATCATTGTCCCGGCAAGGGCACCCCAATGCACGAGGTTCCCACCACTACGGGATCTAGGAAGGGTCAAATATATGTGTAAGGTCGGATTTTGCAAGATCGTATCTGGTGCGATCTACTTGATGTGCTCCTTCTTCCTTCTGTTATGGGCTCCTATTGCCTGATTCGGATCCTGCTCAAGAAATCATAAGTGAGTTGAGATTCGATCGGTATGTCCGATCGAACACACTCTGACGCTCAAGTCAATTCAAAAGATGAATTGGGACTATCTCCTTTTTTCTGTACTGGTAAATGTCTATTTTTTTGTACCTTATTCTCCTCGTTTTTCTCTGTTTTATCTTCTTCCTTTGCCTTAGCCATCATCTGCGGTCCGGTGGGTTTCCACGTCCTTCATCGTGCCTTCCAATCTTGGGGGAGCATGCCTCTTCCCACTTCGCATGCTTTCCCCCTCTTTCTGCTGATCATCAACCTCTTCCCCCTTTTCCTGCGTCGTGTCTTCATGAGCCAACTGGTTTCAATCAGCCAGTTCATCTCAATTTGGCTTGGTCCAAAACCGGCAAGCAGGCCTCACAGATCGGACCAGGTCGGCGAGCTGGGTCGGGTCACATCAGGCGTCGAGCCCACTGTCCTCACAATTGCCCCCCAAGCCCTCCTTTTCCTTACCGTTCCCGAGGAAAAAGGGGGGCTTAGTACACCACGTGGCGTGATTTGATCAGTTGCCCCGTCCATTAAGCCGCGAACGCCCCTTTGTCTTCATCTCTTCCCATCTCTTCCAAAGTTTCAAATCTTTTCCGAGGAGACTCGTCTCCCATGCGAATCGTCGTTTCCTCTTCTTTAAAACCCTTCGCTGCAGTTCTTCTTCTCGTTCTCCCCTTCTGCCCTTGATCCTTCCACTGTAAGTCTCCTTCTTCTCCTTGCTTCCATGGTTTTCTTTCTTTCCCTTCTTTCTCTTTTTCTTTGAAACATGGGAAACTTGAAGGTCTCATCAATGATCCAGTGCAGCTCGCCGAGTTTAGGCAGAAATACAATATCCCCTCGGACGTTCTTGTCAGGGCGCCTCTCCCTGAGGAATCCCTTGAAAGTGGAACCCGTGATGCCATGCCCTTTCCCACCATCGCTATTGTGGAAGGGGGGTGCGTTTTCCCTTAGACCCTCTCCTTGTTCAGTTTCTATCCCTTACAAATCTTTTCCTCGTCCAGTGTGCCCCCAATCTGTTCCGCATTGTAATGGGGGTAGCAGTGCTAAACAAATTGATCAGCACCAACCTTGAGGTCTTTGTTATTCTTTCCTGTTACTCTCTTGTCCTTCTTAAGAATCAGAAATCTGTTTTTTACTTGAAATCCCGTGATCAGAACAGGCTCCTCGTCCATTAACTCCCGGACTCGAATAAGCCGAGCAAAGGAGATTTTATTATTGTGGGAGGCAACTGGGAGGCGCCGACCTCCTGGGGCGGGGTCAGCCTAGAAGTGCCCCAGGCTCTCCAGGTCGACCCCCTGCTACATCATGCTTCTCCCATCCTGCATATCGTCTTTTTTCTTACACACAGCATTTCATTTTATATTTGCCTGCAGGTCCGTCGGTCAACCAGATTCCTCACAGTCTTCTTCGGGCTGCCGACCTGAAAACTATCTTAGAATATTGAGGCCCCCCTGAGCTACGTGGTTGGGGTCAAGCCACCCACATTCTGCTCAGATACGAGAGGTCATACGACAGTTTCTTGGCCCTTCCACCTTGGCATACCCCCGGGGAAGTTCCCAGTAAACCAGCCCTTCGACCTCTTCGAAGGAAGATTCCTGCTGTGAAAACGCCAAGGTCCCCCAGTCGAGGAAGGGCACCCAGTGTGAAATCCTCAAGTTCCTAGAAATCTTCCGGCCTATCACCTTCCGCTGAGCAAGATTCTTTTGATCGGAGGCGCAGCCTCAAGAGATTGGCTCCGTCCAGTACATCCTCTTCCTCTTACTCCAAACAAGTTCCTGTCTTAGAGGTTTCAGACGGTTCTTCTTCTTTGGACCCTGATAGGCCCTCCTCCACCATGTCTAAGCGCAAGGCAAAGGACCTACTTGGCTGCCTCGAGGACCTTCCTTCCCCTGAAGCAAGGAAAGCTCCTCCCCAGGTATCTTCTTCGGCTCTGGGCAAGAGGCCCATGGATGACTCTTCACTTGATCTTGGTCCTAAGAAGTCTCAAGGTAAGTCCCCGCCAAGGTCGGGCCGATGACTCTGAATCGTTCTCTGCCTGGATGGACGACTCCTTACCCCCATTTCCACCTCAGCCGAGCCCCTCTTTTGGGCACAAGGGCTCCCCGAGCTTGTTTCCTGGATCGCAATCTTCTTCAGGCGAGGGAGTCACAGAATCTTTGTTAGTGGTAGTCCAGCTGGGCAAGTCCGTCCTCCTCCCTTCGGATATGGGTTTACATGGCGCTTTGTCCGACAAAGATCTGATGTCTTCCAGCATTGCCTTTTGGTCAGTCTTACTTCATTTCTCCGATTAAATTTGCTCCTGGTAGGCGTACTAGTTTTAGTCTAACCCCCTTTTCTCTGGTTCTTCTCTTTTCTTTTTTCTTTCTTAGGGGCTTCAAAAGTGGTTCGTCATGTCAGATCGTCTAGAAAAGAGTCTGAAACGAATAGAAAGTCTTAAGATGGAACTTGTGGCATCCAAAGCTGCTAGGAGGTTGGCCGAGACCTCTGCCTCGAATTCTTCCAAGGCTCTGAGCCTGGCAGAGGCTAAGGCCGCCGCTGCCACCAGTCGTCTGGTTTCTAGTGAGATGGAACTCGAGGCCCTTCACAGCAAGATTGCTGAGGTACAAGAGTCTATGGAGCGTTCAAAAGACGCTGCCTTTGAGGAGATTGAAGAAATATACCTCGAGCAAGTGGAGCAGATGAAAGTTATTGTGTTCAAGCGTGGATATGATGTGGGTCTGAGTGATGCCGAGGTCCCAAGAGGCTTGCCTCTCTGGGCCAAGTATGCAGTCCAGTATGTCTCCACTTCCGACCATCCATCTTCTGCTAAGGTCCATGTTCCAGAACCTACTGAAAAGCCAAGCTCACCTGTTGCCCGAGATACTGATGCTACTCCCGATGTTGATCCCGCTGTTTCTACCCTCGACGTCTCCAAGGTTGCCTAAATGTTTGTTGGTTGTTTGGATGAACTACTGATTACCCTTTATTTTGTTCCTGCTTTTGGGAAGATACACGACCTGTGGGCTATGTTCTTACCTTTTCTTTAAACATATCCTTGATGCTCCAAATGCTTATCTTCTCATGTTTTAAGTAATCTCGCATGGCTCATGCCTACTGCCACTGTCGGCCCTTGCCGAACTCCCCTCAGCTTGGTCTTTGTGTCGTCATGCCCAACATCAGGTGAGGGAAGGTCAGTGCAGCATACCTAGATAGGGACTGTCCCAGTTAGGATTTTTTTATTTCCTTCGGTACGAAGTAGTGGGCTTGTCACTGCCCTGAAGTAGTGGGCTTGTTACTGCCCTGAATTCCTTCGGTACGAAGTAGTGGGTCCACTCTCATGATGGATTGGCCCTTTGGTACAAAGTTATATAAAATCTCGAAGACCAAATTTCACACAATTCATAAAATAACCTGCATAAATTTTAAATTCTGCATGGGAGTTCAGTACATGGTCATAATAAAACTTGCATAAACAGGACGACAAATTCAAAAATAAGTGATCATTTCAATACAAAAGGCTTAAAAATAGAATTTCTTCAGATTTGCCACGTTCCAAGGTCTCTGCAGCGCCTTTCCTTCTAATGTTTCTAGGTGATATGCCCCCATTTTCCCTGCAACAGTGACTCTATAAGGTCCCTCCCAATTTGGTCCCAATTTGCCATGCTTTGGGTTTCTAGTACCAGGCAACACCCTTCGAAGGACTAAGTCTCCAACCTGAAAGGCTCTCTTTTTTACTTTCTTCTGGAAGCTCTGCGTCAACTGTTGCTGGTAGGCCGCCAGCTTGATCAATGCCAACTCCCTTCGTTCTTCCACCATATCAAGCTGCTCGGCAATCCTCCCTTTGTTCTGTTTGTGGTGGTATACCTATGTCCGAGTGGTTGGCAATCCGACCTCCAGGGGTATCACGGCTTCCATCCCGTGTGCCAATGAAAATGGGGTTTCTCCGGTCGACCTTCTTCGAGTTGTTCGGTAGGCCCATAAGACACTTGGCAGCTCATTCACCCATGCTCCCTTGGCATCGTCTAACCTTTTCTTCAATCCATCCAGCAAGGTCTTGTTGGAGCTCTCAACCTGGCCATTACACTCTGGGTAGACTGGGGTAGAGAAATAGTGGCTGATGTTAAACCGCTCGCATAAGCTTCAGAAGGCTTTTCCCTCAAACTATTTTCCATTATCTGTCACTATCACCCGAGGTATCCCAAATCTGGTGATGATATTTTTCCATACAAATTTTTCGACGTCACTCTCCCTAATATGAATTAGGGGTTCCGCCTTTATCCATTTGGTAAAATAATCAATTGCCACTATAAGGAACCTAAAATTACCTGCCGCCCTTGGCATTGGTCCGACAATGTCAATCCCCCACCTATCGAACGGCCAAGGACTTGAAATCATGTTCAGATGCTCGGCCGGCTGATGAATGTCTCTGCCAAAGCGCTGACACCTTTCACACTTTTGGACGAACTGCAGTGAGTTCTTCTGCATGTACGGCCACCAGTATCCTAGCGACATAGCTCAGTGCGCCAAGCTCCGTCCCCCAACATGGCTTCCACAGCATCCCTCGTGAATTTTCGATAATAAGCTCGGCACATTAGCTAGGTGGACGTACAGGAGGTAAGGTCCAAAATAGGACCGGCGATAAAGCTTCTTGTTCTGTGACAACCAGAACCTCGTGGCTTTTCTCCTTACCTTTATACCTTCATTAGGTTCTTCCGGGAGAGAACCATCTGCCAAGTACGTAGCTATCGGTGTCATCCAGCTCGGGCCTTCATTTCCTTGATCGACGCACATGATCTTCTGTTTCGCGATACTCAGTTCTCGCTGGAAATCCACGATGATCTCACTCCTCAGTTCGGATTTTACTGCAGTAGCCAAACAAGTCAAGCTGTCGGCATGTGAGTTTTGTTCCCGAGCAATCTGTTTCACCACAACATCTCTTATTTCTTGGATCAAGCACTTTGCATTGGAAACATAAGTGGCCATCCGATCATCCCATGCCGTGTATTCTCCAGTTAGCTGGTTGGCAACCAACTGTGAGTCACAATGGACCAGCAATTTTCTTAACCGAAGTTCTTTGGCCATCACCAATCCGGACAATAGTGCTTCATACTCTGCCTCATTATTTAAGGCGTCGAATCCCAGCGTTATTGCTCGCTCCATTATCGCCCCTTCTGGCATTATGAGTACTATACTGGCACCGGATCCTCGAGAATTGGATGCCCCATCCACATATAGCTGCCATTGCTGGTCGTCATTTGCACGCCGCATCTGCCGATCTGGACTGCCTTGCTCGGTCCCCTCCTTATGAGTGAATTCGGCTATATAACCGGCTATCACCTGTCCTTTTATCGCATTTCTAGGCACTATCTTGATGTTGTGTTCACTGAGCTCTATCGCCCATTTCATTAACCTTCCTAAGAGGCCGGCCTTCTGAAGGACTGATCGAAGCGGATGCTCGGTCAATACTTTGATGGTGTGGGCCTGAAAGTAGTGTTTCAATTTCCGAGCTACACACACCAAAGCCAATGCAAGCTTTTCCAGCGGTAAGTACCTAGTCTCGGCATCTAGCAGGGTCTTGCTAACGAAATAGATCGGCTGATGGTGCTTTCCTTGTTCCCTCATCAAGGCCGCGCTGACCACGTGCTTAGATACCGCTAGATACAACACCAGCTCTTCCCCTTGCTCGGGAATGGAAAGGACAGGAGGGGAACTCAAATATTACTTAAGATGTGTGAATGCTTCGTCACACTTCTCATCCCACACATGTCTTGCCTTCTTTTTTAGAGCAAGGAACAATGGTCGGCACTTGTCCGAACTCCTTGCTATAAAACGATTTACGACGGCAGGCATCCCTGTCAGCCTCTGTACTTCCTTCCTTGAGCTTGGTCTATCCAACCCATGTACTGCTGCCACTTGGTCGGGGTTAGCCTCTATTCCATTTTGTGTCACGATGTACCCAAGGAATTTTCCCGAGCTAACCTTGAATGAATATTTTGTGGCGTTCGGCTTCAGCTTGTACTTCCGCAAGATGTCAAACACCATCCTCAAGTCTCCCTCATATGCTCCCTTTTTTCCTGCTTTTCACCACCATATCATCAACATAGGCCTCTATCGTACTTCCAATTATGCTCAGAAATATCTTCGTGACCAACCTTTGATATGTTGCCCCCGCATTCTTGAGCCCAAAGGGCATTCGTTTGTAACAGAAGGTTTCCTTTAGGGTGATGAATGCTGTCTTCTCTTGGTCGGCCTCTGCCATTGCAATCTGGTGGTATCCCCGATATGCATCCAAGAAGCTCATCCGTTCATGTCCCGCCGTAGAGTCCACCAGCTGATCAATTTTAGGGAGCTGAAAGCTATTCTTAAGACGCGCCTTATTAAGGTCGGTGAAGTCTACGCACACCCTCCATTTGTTATCCTTCTTTGGTACTACCACAGTGTTAGATAACCACTATGGGTACTGTACCTCCCGGATAGCATCCGCTTCTAGCAGTCTGTCCACCTATTCATTCACAGCTGCTTGGCGCTCGGGGGCTAACTTTCTCTATTTTTGAGCTATCGGTTTGGCTCTAGGGTCCACCCCCAGCTTGTGACTGATGACCTCAGGGTCAACTCCGAGCATCTCATGTGGGGCTCAGGCGAAGATGTCGGCGTTCTCGTTGAGTAGCCGATCTAGGCTATCTTGTTCGCCTTTGGCCATTGACTTCCCAATCATCCAATATTGCTCGGGAAATGGCACACCCGTCTTTTGGACGACAAACCTTTCCAGCTGTTCCATCGCCGAACTGGTCTGATCGGATTTCTTCTTGCCTTCTTCCGACCGACCTGTCTGTAGTTGCTATTTCTGGTCTGTCCTCATGTCCGGACAGTCGCTTTCCTCTACCTTTAGGGCCTTCCCCTTGATTGCAGCTATCAGGCAATTTCTGGAAACCACCTGGTCTCCCTTGATCTCCATCATCCCCTTCATTGTTGGAAATCGGATCCTCTAATGGTAAGTCGAAAGGATTGCCCTCATCCGATGGATCCACGTCCGGCCCATGATGGCATTATAAGGTGACGGCATGTCTAACTCCGACCTGTACCGTGATGAGGCCCATCGGATGTACAGCTTGTCCGCTGAATCCGAACAGGGGCATGGAGGGTGGCCTCAGGTCCAAGCGTTTTAAGCCGAGATTGTCAAATAGCTCGGCGTACATGATTTCTGACGAGCTTCCCGGGTCAACCAATATTCTCCGAACATCATATTCTTGTATCCTCAAAGTCAACACCAACGCATCATTGTGTGGTTGAACTACGTCCCGTAATCCTCGTCTATGAATGAAATTTCTCCACCCTTCCGTCCTTCCTTACGAACCATGCTTAGCTCAGTGGTTGTTTGGTACACCTCCCTTAGGTGCGCAACCATTTTTCTCTGTTGGCGGATGAATCTGGTAGTCACCTCAGAAGGGTTGGTGGCTCCATGCACCACATCTATCACCCCCACTGGTTTTTCCTTCGGCTGGTTGGCGTCGCTCCTCATCTCTTTCCTAGACGAGCTGCCCTGTGCTTTTCTTGGTCGGGAATCCTCTACGTATTCTTTCAAGTGTCCCTCTTTCACGAGGTCTTCCAAGTGCTGCTTGAGGATCCTGCAATCTTCAGTTAAATGTCCATGTTCCCGATGGTAGGAACACCATAGGTTAGGATTCCGACGCCCTGGGTCGATGACCATCTTTAAGGGTCTCCTGAAGTACGGCTTGACCATGATCTGGATCAGAATCCGGAAGATCGGCTCTTTGAAGATGGTGTAAACCCCCTCATACGCCGACCTTGGGGGTTCAGGTCGAGCCGATCTGCGCTCCGACCTTTCACCAAATTCTCTTCTTCGGTTCCGCTTGCTCTCCTCCTCCGCTAATCGGGCCCATCTTGGCTCCATGACACCCATATCTTCTTCCAATTTTATAAATTCCTCAATGCGTTCCATCAACTCGCCTTGTGTGGCAGGAGAACACTTTGTCAGGGACTAACGGAGCTGGCTCTACTTGGACAGTCCGAGCTTGAATGTTGCCACCGCAACATGCTCATTGTTTCCTTCCACTTCATTATAAAGCCGCCAATAACGGGTGCTATACTCCCTTAAGCTCTCCGAGCTCTGCTTTTTAAGGGTTAGTAGTGCCCCCGCATCATTTGGTTGTTTTGAGTTCGTCACGAACCGCGTGACGAAGGCCCCAGCAAGCTCTCTAAAACTGCAGATTGACTTCGGCTCCAGTTGAGAGAACCATTTCAAGGCGAGGTCGCCAAGACTTGATGGGAACACCTTACACATGAGGGGTTCATTTCCGGCCCATAGTGCCATAGAATGCTAGAAGTGTTGGACGTGGTCGGCATGGTCCGAGGTCCCATCATACACCCTTAACTTCGGGATCGTAAATTGCCGAGGTGGGTCCATTTTCTCTATTTTTTCCGAGAATGGGGATTCGAAGCTTTGGGCGTTTCTTAAGCATCCCGTCCTAGTCGGATTCTCCTTTCTATCGATCAGTGCCCTTTCTATTAGGGCCTTCACGTCTTTCTCGGCAAGGCCTTGCTGTGGAGCCCTCCTTTATCATGGAACAACCCCTCTCACGTCCTGAGCTTGGGCCTTGCTCCTTTCTTCCTTCCATGGTCAGGAGCTTGAAGTCCGACTCCCTTCGTCGCCCGCCTCCGTTCTGGCATAGGAGCTTCGAGGCCTTGACCCTGAAAGGGGTTTCCTTTGCTGCAGTGCCGCCGTTCGTCTTCGGTGCCCCCTGCCCAAGGTCTCCAAGACTTCTTCCGGGATTGGGGAACGCCTTTTTGTTTTCTCCAGCTCTTGCAACAGGTTGTTAATTTTCTCTTGCTTCTTTCTGACTCCTTCAGCCATATCCCGTACGGCGTCCCTGCAGGTTTGCTCAAGATGGGCATATGTGTCCTGCGATGGGCTCTTCTCCAAAAGTCCCTTGCCAGGCCTTTGGTGCGCTTTTCCTTGCGGTTTCTCTACAGAGGGAGAAACTTCCATTCGGTTTGGGCTTGTGCGGTGGATCTCCGACCGAATCCGCCCATTTTCCCCTCCAGGTGGAATAGTATGCCCACTTTCCGTGCACAAGACATACTTAAAGTCCACCTCATTGGGCTGGCGGGTGTGGTGATCCTTACCTAACCCCTCACGCTGTCCCCCGGGCCGTGCCTCCCCTTTCTGAGGCGGGAGTTGCTTTGGCCGGGACGGCGATCCTGGATGATGCTCTTGCTCCGACATTGACTCAGCAGAGTGTAAGTGTTTTCCTCCCGTTCCCACAAACGGCGCCAATTGTAAGGTCAGATTTTGCAGGATCGGATCTGGTGCGATCTTCTTGCTGTGCTCCTTCTTCCTTTTGTTATGGGCTCCTGCTACCTAATTTGGATCCTGCTCAAGAAATCAGAAGCAAGGTGACATTCGATCGGTATGTCCGATTGAACACACTCCGACGCTCAAGTCAATTCAAAAGATGAATCGAGACTATCTCCTTCTTTCTCTATTGGTAAATGTCTGTTTTTTTTTTTTTTTTTTGTACCTTATTCTCCTCCTTTTTATCTGTTTTATCTTCTTCCTCTGCCTTAGCCATCATCCGCAGTCCGGGGGGTTTCCACATCCTTCATCGTGCCTTCCAATCATGGGGGAGAATGCCTCTTCCCACTTCGCACGCCTTCCCCCTTTTCCTGCGTCGTGTCTTCACGAGCCAACTGGGTTCAATCAGCCAGTTCATCTCAATTTGGCTTGGCCCAAAACCCGCAAGCAGCCCTCACATGTCGGATCAGGTCCGCGAGCTGGGTCGGGTCACATTAAGCATCAAGCCCACTGTCCTCACAACATGCAACCTTATAATTCCCACCAGTGGAGAGGCTGTTCCACATTTTGAACCCGTGACACAAAGGTGGCAATGGAGCAACCAATGTCCCCACAATATGAAGAGCAAATAAATGGACCATGTTGATGGATAGAAAAAGTTGTGTATGTGGGTATCCTGATTTAGGTCTCTATTTCAAACTTGGCTTGGATTAAAGCTTCTAAGTAGTTAGTGTATGGGCACTTGCATCTTGCAAATGAGAGCTAGAGATTAGTCATTTGAATGACTCAATGGATGTTTAAGTGAAAATTACAACACAGGAGCCTTGGATTTGTTTAAAAATTATAGTCATGTGGGCCAGTGGACCACATTTGATGGCTCATAATTTTAGGTTTTATTATTTTTCATCATATGCATATCATCTTTGCATTATTGCGTGTATCTCGATCAGTACTTCAATTTTCATATTGAACTCCACTCCATTTGACCCCAAATTAATCAAGTAGACCATCAGATGACTCAAAATGAAAATATGAGAAAGTAGTTAGTCTTTCTTATGAGGAAAATACCCTTTTACACCATTTCATTTCCTTCAATCGATCATTCCAGCTCTTGGCAAGAGAGAGAGAGCTTCTACCTCTTCTCTACTTCTCTTCTTTCTAATTCTCAAATCCTCAAGTCTTGAGTTTGCATGTGTAACTAAAGGAAAGATCGGGCTCCCTCACCATCTTCTTGATCTCTTCATTCCTTCAAATTGGCAAGATCCACTTCTTCCACTCTCAATCCCCACAATATAGGTAAGAACCTTACCCTCTCCCTAGAGTTTAGATTTGTAATTTGAGTTATGGAGACTCATCTACACTACATGCATGCATCCTCATGATCAATCTTACATGATTTCATGTTAGGGTTTATAACTTGGGGGTTTTGCTTGAATTGAGACATGAGAGGAAGAAGGTTTTAAAGCATCAAATCAAAGGCAAGTATAAGCATAATTGATTCGTGCATTTGTTTTAATCTTGATTGAACAATAAGACTCATGATACGGGAACTGGGTTTCTTGTAATGATTTGAGGGAAGAGGAAATTGGCTATGGGGGTTGTGTAAATGGCATATTATGATGGGGAAAATGTGGATTTGATATGGTGGAATAGGAGGTTCCAAATGCAGGTATCCAAGGGATTGGAGTGGAGGAGAGGAATTTCAGAATTCAGACCAAGGAATTATGACAGTTCGATTGAGCGAGCACAGGGGTCGCTCTAGCAAACCTAGCTTCGGTAAGGAGATGCCTTGGGTCCGCTCGAGTGAGAGTGGTTTCTTCCTCAGGCCAACTTTTGACCAAATTTGTGTTTATCACTCAATTTTATAGGTCCATGGCCCTTCATAATTAATCCGAACGATAATTATGATGCACACACTAAACTAGTAGAATTCTTAGACAAGAAAAGACCTTGTTGGGCCTAGAAATGGTACCCATTGACCGTTTAACATAGTCCAATGGTAATTGTACTCACGTGAGAGATTGTTGAGGCTAAGATTGTCTCTTGTGCTTTATCCGGCTCGTATAATACTTAACCATGGGTGTTGATCTAGAGAACTTCGATGTACCTTGCAAATACAACGAGACACCAAAGCTAAAATAGTTGTACATGTTAGAGACGACGGGTAAATAGATTAGGATTAATTAGTAAAGTACTCTAATTTTTTTAATTAAATTGCATTGCATATTGAAATTGACTCTATTATTGACCTCAATTACCTAAAATAAGTGATTATTATGTTTTGGGTAGTATTACTTCCCAACTGTTATTGTGATTAGTATTCTCTCTTCTTTCTATAAATCCTAGGGTATATTGATTTGATAATTGAACTAGGTAAGTATAAGATTTGAATTGAATTGATATGAAAATAATAGAATTGAATTGGATTGGATTATTTTATTCAAGTTCTAATATTTGATTCGAATGGTCCGACACTACTTAGCTTCAACCTTATGAGACCCAATAGGGTTAAGTTTGGTTTCGTTATTTGATACCACAGTATTAGGTAATTGGAGCTCCGAAACTCCAGGCAGGTAGTCAGATAACCTTTGGTCGGGTCATTAGTGACATCCAAACACGACTTGCTCTCTAATTTGAGAGGATAGAGCCGAAGTAGTAGCCAACCAATAATGTAAAGCTTCTCTTTTTTTTTTTTTATTCATAAAACATGTTTAATTCTGAATGCACAATCTTCCTAATTGACTATTATTTGACCTCTTCTAATCAATTGTCTATAATTCTAGTTTGATACAGCATGCGTTAATTATTAACTGTTTATACTTGGCTGAATTGTCATATTCATGCTATCATTCTTGGTGTCGCAGACTTAGATGCTGCTCCTGCCCCTAAGGAGACCCAGGAGGCGAAGAAGGAGACCCCAACGGTTCCTCTAGGACTAGAGGAGTGGACTAAGGAAGATGTCATCTAGTCTCGATTTTCGGAGAGCTTCTTATGGGTTGTGTTTTGGGTTTTTGGGATATTTTGGAAAATGTATAGATGATGTATATCATTTTGTATATCTCATGTAGGGGTTGTTTTTAGAAACCCCTACTTTACAGCAAATGAAATATATAATTGTGTATATATTGAACTTATAAATGGATTGTTTATGCTTTGATTAGGGGTGTACAAAAAATCTGTTGATCCGTCAATCTGATCCGATCCAATCCGATCCGCGGATTTTAATCCGATCCAAAGGCCAACAGATTGGTGATGGATTGTAAATTGTGTAATCCATTAGCGACGGATTGGTGGCGGATTTCACCCTTAATCTGCGGATTCGATTTGATCCGATCCGTTGTCATTACATATAAATAAATATATATAATAAGAAAAAAAATGTAAGGGGTCAATATGTAACCTTATGAATAGAAGATGATAGGATAGGCATACAGCTCTCAACTCATGCCCCTTTAATTCAGTGGCTTCAGAATTCATGGGTTTTTTCTTCTTTTTTTCTCCATGTAATGTACAAGGACGGATTAAACGGATTAATCCGATCCGATCCAATCCTCCACGGATCGGATTTTAACAGTCACGGATTGATGACGGTTTCTAAATTCGTCAATCCGTAGGTAATGGATTGGTGACGGATTTGGCCCAATCCACACCAATCCGATCCGTGTACACCCCTAGCTTTGATATTGTTAATCATGCAGGCTTCCACATCAAATGTACAATGATAGGTGTCGTCAGTTTATCCTCACACGCGTGAAGCACGTGCTTATTCTTCGTAGATTCCATCGCAACTGGTGTCCAGTGTGAATTTCACGAGAGTACGCAAGTCATATCTCAGAGATTACCCTAATCAAGGGGATCTCGGGACTGGGATGTAGTAATATATGAGCTACATCACCAATGAGATGGAGAATAACTGTTCTAAAGGGAGGGAGAGAGTGGAGGGGGCATGGGTGCATTCCCTACGGTCTTTTTTGGGAGCAAATTAATTTAAAAGGAATTAGAATTGTCGAGTTGTATAGAAATTGGAACAATTAATGAAATGATGTGATCACATCATCATTTGGCAAATTTTTGCTCGTACCAAAAAAAAACAAAAAAAAAAAAAAAAACTGTCAATAAGTCATGTTGTCTCAGACATCTCACTGAATTTTGCTTTACTTTATCTCAATACAAAATATAGAATTCTATTTAGCTCGAAAAACCATACAAAGGAAACCCCCAAAGTTTCTTTCCCAAACAAATCCCGGTGCTATTAACCTATGAGGACTAATCCCCTAGGTGCACATACTCACCCACACGTAAGCCGGGTAAATGTAAATCGGGGTCCATGGATGGAAAGTACACAAGGGAGATTATATATCGTGTCCCTTTTTCTTCCATAAAAGGGAGATTGATAAATGGGTAGTACATTTTCTCTTATTCAGTTATAATGACCCATTTTCTACCCTGTGAGAAGACCCTATCGATTTTCTCTTTTACAGTTTTTAAAACATTGCATTTGCTACCAAAAGTAAAAGCTATGTACTTACCTTTGGATTTTTCTACGTCTCCTTCCTCCTCTTGGCAGCTCTTAAATGGATTTGGATGGAAAGCTGAAAGGAAATAGAAATGTTAAGATATACATTTTGGATGTGTTTCTTCAAACAAAATATCTATACTTTGTGGGGCCAAGAATCAGAAATACAAGTGAAATAATTTTACATATGGGTATGAAAAAGTTGAGCTGGGCCAAGCTTGAGCTTGGGCTATCATCCCTAACAAAAAATTGGGCTTGGATCAAGCACATGCCAATCTCCGGCTTCGGCTTTTACTGGCATTTGTTTGACATACATGCATTTTGGGTATTAATGAGCCGAGATTAAACTCATAATTAAAGTTAATGGAGACAAGCTCAAGCCAAGCCTTTAATTGAGTCATGCTGAACAGGCCCTGACTGACTCGAGCCCGGCCTATGCTTGTGAGCTAATCAAGCAGCTAGCTCAAGCTTCAAGCACTCAAGCTGGAGCTCGAGCCCTATGAACCAAATTCAGTTGGCTTGCAAGTTGCTCCACTGCTGGTTGACAGTCCTAATTGTACAATGGAAGAAATGCTCACTGACAAATGGTTGTATGGTAAGAATGTACATGCGGCTTCCATATTTTAATACTCAGCACTGCAACAGTGTTGTGAAGGCCCAGTCGGGTCTTTAAAAAGGCAAAGATATACAGAGCCCTTTGGTCCTTCTGGAATTGAATTCCTATGTATCCTAAGAATGTATTCTATTAAATTGGTTTAAATTGATGAAAAAAAGATAAAAGATCCACAAATGACAATCAAATAAACTTGCCAATCCAGCCCTTTAAACAGAGGGCTCGGCCCGTCCCATTTTAATATATTTACTTAGTTTCCGTACAAACTAGCTGGATGGGACCCACTAGAGCCCTACCGATGATGGGAACAAGGAGATGAGGGGATCCAGCTAAATAGTTAGATTTGCCATATTATGTTAGGTATTCTATTCTAACTCTATGGAAGTTTAAGAACAAGATTTTAAATGCAAAATAATTGACATAAACAAGGATAAATTTGGTGAAAAAATATGCTGCGTTTCAAAGAAACCAGGAATTAATTTACATAAATGCCCTTGGAATCTCTGTTTTATGATTCATTTGTACAAGGAAAATGTTTTTTATATTATGGATGCCAAATTTTCGGGCCGGTTCTTTTTCTTGAATTTCTTACAAGAATTTGGCAGATTGGGGTTTTTTTTTTTTTTTTTCTGACATGATGTGGTGGCTTGTCTCCTTGCATTTGAAATGTTATGTTTCTTTCACAATAATTTAAAATTTCAGTCCCATAAAAGGTCTCCAATGGAATTCCAATATCTTTGCTTTTTGTAGGAAGCTCAAATGCTTTGGGAGAATTTGGGATTCCACCTCAAGGGATATCTTTCAAGAACTTAAAATTACCTAGACATGAATTCTTAGAATTCAAATACACAAACAAGCCCTTTAATTAAAGCCGCCAGCCCTTCAAACCCGTCTTATGAGCATGCATCAGTGTGCAGCAAAAGTTCTTTTTTTTTTTTTTTTTGGTGACATGGGAACCCGCCAACCCCCTTTGGTTGATCATTGGTAAACCCAATGATACATAGAACCACCCACTAGCCCTATGTATTGGGTAATGCCTTAAGGGATCCGAAGGCAAGAACTCCAGGTTAAAATTAAACTTTCTAACCACAAGAATATTTTAAGTGTGCATCAAAAGTTGATAAATTAATGTTTCTAGCATAGCGCTGTAAGGCAGAAAATGGTTGTTTTAAGGTATTTTTCCTATACGGTTGGCATTATCCAATGATATCCGCATATGCTAACCAAAGTAGAAATATTTCCCCACATGATCCTACCACTAATATTTGCGATATCACAATACTTTATTGCAATATCTCAAATTTTTTTTTGAATTGTGCGATATCACATAAACCTGCATGCGTTTCTTCATATTTCAATATCCACTTCCAATAATCGAACAAAGTTCTGTGTTATCGTAACAAAGCTTTGTGATATTGCAAAAATTAAACCGTAAACTAGATAAATATTTAGACTTCGGTCACTAGGTGCAAAATCGACAGGCATCATAGCATAATTGTTAATATCGTTTAGGACCTCATTTCGCTCTGGCCTGCAAAATGAACAGTTTCGGCCGATTCGGGATTTTGGCGAAACTTTTCAGAATTACATTTCGGGGAAAATATTACATAATATATATACATATATAAGTAAAAAAATATAAAAAGTAATAAATATAGATTTAATCCATTATAGTAATTTTTTTGGAATTATATTTTACGAAATATAAGAAATACAAAATATATATGTGTAAAAAAGTATAAAAAATTACTTATGTAAAATTTCATTTGCCAAAAAGTCACGTTTCAGCCGAAATCCCGAATTTCTACCGAGATTGACCAAAATTCAAATAGAAAAGTGTTGGCCGAAATTTCGTTTCCGCCACTTAATCGAAATGAAAAATTTTGGCCATTTTGACCGAAACGAAACAAAATTAATAACTATGCATCATAGGCTAATGTGACCGTACACGAAAAACACCTTAGTTTTAAACATTGTATGAGTTCCACCATAGGTGCTTTTTTTTCTTTCTGTTAAGAGAGGCTTGCCAGAGTTAATGTAGAACATGGTGTACTGCAAGAGTAAACAAAATGTTGTTTCTCCGGTGGGCTGTTGAAATACATCCAGCCAAATATTGACATTACAGATTGCAAGTACTATTATTTTTATGGTGTTCCTTGTGAAATGAGCATGGAATGGCTAAGGACATTCAGTACATGATCTTCATTTCAGAACTAAGAAAATAAAACCATTTATTCCCGTAACGTTTTAGAGACAGCATTTCTATTTCAAATGCAAAACCATTCCAAGAAATATTTTCTTTTCTTATTAAGTAAGTATTCCCACTTGTTAATGAAATCAGTCATAGAATAACCATTGCCTTACCGTCGAAAAGTCTGGCAGCCATCCGTATAAAGTCGAAGCAGGTTTTGTAATTCTCTGGGATAGAAACAGAGTTTAGACTTTTATCCATCACCCGGGCCGGGGCCGAGGCCGAGGGTGACTCTAGCTTTAGATGCTCAACCATTAAACCTGGAATTGAAAATCACATTGATCAGAAAAGGGGAACAAGAGGACAAGAAAAGATACAATAGTATTAGGCCCAAGTGCATCTCTACAATATAATTCTTTTGTTTTTCTTTTTCATTTTGCGTGAACCATTCTACGTGGGTGGAATGCTAAACTATCTTAGCCCTAAACTAGCCTAGTCCAAGTCCTAGAGAGGATCCCTGGGCCAGTTTGATAATTTACTATTAAAATATAAGTGATGTAAAGCATCAAATCAAGAGGAAGTAAAATATTAGGAAGTTATGATGGTATTTTATCTTTAGTGGATTGATAGGGAGATCAATAACTCAACGCCACAGGAAAATATTTATTAATGTTCACAATTAGCAAATATCTGAACTTGTCCTCATTAAATAACAATTTAAGTGATGTCTAATGTTGAATTGAGGACATGTACAAACGCGATTAACTTGATTCTATATGTTCGCGGTATACATCAAGCAATGTGTTTGTGAATCACGCCATGATTAGTGTGTAATTTGGGCTATATATTGCTAATAAAAGAGGGATGTTTATTTTTTTTTTCTTGGGTACCCAGCCAAGGTGACTATGATCATGTAATATCCCAGCGATGGGAAAAGAAGCATGTTCCTACCTGAGGAAAAGCCCGAACCATAGGGAAACAGTGGGAAAAAAGCTTGCTCTTATAATAGGAGGAACCCAAAGATTAAACCCATAGTCTAAGTCATCCGCATACCATGTCTCCCCTCCCCATGGGAATGAGAATTTCTCTAATTTTGGGATCTTGGGCATCATATTAGCGTCTTTGTTACGCTCATGTTCTCTACCACCGCACCAAACACAAAACTATTAAATATCAATTAGTAAGAAAAATATGATTTTCCATTCAACCAGTTGCACTAAACAGAAATTAATGTACTCACACAAATCATCATCATAGTCTTTCCCAACTATGTTGGGGTTGAGAACTGCCACCTGTAAGTGGTGGCAGTTCTTACCCGGCTACCCGAGGTTTGAACCCTGGGTACACCACCTTTTTCCACTTGTCTAGGATTTCTTCCCGCTTGTGTGGGTTGTCTCCCCGTATGTATGTGAGCTCTCTCTTGGGTCCTAGTCCCTTGGTTGGATTACACAAAAAAAAAGAAAAAAAAAAGAACTATGTTGGGTTTGATTACATGAATTCTTCTCTATCCCGGTCTATCTTCAATCAAATTATTGGATATGTTGCACTTCTTTATATATAAGTTTATTACCTCCATTCATGTCCTTTTTGGGCCTATCCATTTTCCTTAGTGGGAGTTGAACATGTCCAAGCAATCTCAAACGAGCCTCTCTTAATTTATCATCTATTGATGCAAGCCTAAAATGGTCAAAATATGTATCCATATTACACAAATGAATATCTATTGTGATGATCTTATGAGATGATTTTTGCTGAAAATCATATCCATAAAAAGACATTTCCACCTCACTTTCCTCCAATGAGTGGCATGCATCCATGTGGGTCCAGCAAAAGACTTAAGTTTTCACCTCTCATACTATCCTTTAGAAGTATCTTTTAGCAAAACATGTACATCCTATATAACCTTTTTCCAATTTACGAATAGCTCAATTCGTGAGGCACTTTCCTTCCATAGAAACTGTGTGGGGATATTTTCATAATACCGAGATTGTTCTAGTTTCGGTAAAAGTACCAGCTAGGCATATCCTGGTCTCAGTTTAATGTATCTCGGCAATAGTGCAAGAATGCGTCTATGTTGAGGTCATACTTGACCTCGGTACCATCTTCAGTTTGGTTCGGCTAACCGAGATGAGCACTGACGCTTAATCAGTTACAACTGTACTCCTTTAAAGACTCAATCACATTACAAAACGTGTTAAGAGGCGAGAATAAGTACTGGATAAGATAAGGAGTTATCATTATCTGGTGGTTATATCCACAATCCCTGAACGATAGGGGTATTATCCGAGTAAGACTCCACTTCCGAGAGACCAGGACGAGAGTCATAGGACTCTCAGCCTATTTAAACGAAGAGCTAATCCAGAAAAAGGTACGCATTGACACACACATTCATACACCTTCACTCAACCTTTGTCTAGTTACTGAACTAACTTAGGCATCAGAGTGCCTTTGGCCAAGCTCGGCCAGGGTCTTTGACCTTTGTTTTCCCCTTCCCTTTCAGGTTTCAAGCATTCAATCTTTCCCAGGAAACTTCACAGCAATTTCATTAAGCCCGTATCAATTTAGGCACGCATAATTGGCGCCGTTTATGGGAAGATTAAATCAAATTCACAAACACCATGCCTCCAAAAATTAGAAAGGGCGAATGATCATCAAGGACCCTACCGCCACCACTAGTAGTGCCAACGCAATTGTCGCCAGTCCCACGCTAGAGGAGATCCAGGGCAAGATCTAGAGCGGGAAGTTTTCCGATGAGGCCTAAGATTCAGTCAGGTTCATCTTCAAGAGGGGTAACGGCACCTCCCCGGCAAGATGATCTTCTACTGAATCATCCTCGATGAAATAATTCCCCAGTACCGACCAGATCACATCAATCTCATCACCGGATCGAAGGCGACGATGATAACAACCCACTCCTCGCAGATATCAGGGCCCAAAACCTTGTTATCCAAGAAAAGGACGAGTTGATTCGTCAGCTTCAACAACGGCTCCAAGAAAGGGCGGCGACCCCGGTTCTACTCCCTGAGTCTTCTCCCTGTTGAGCAGGATTTGAGGCACGTCATGAATAACAAGAGGCGCGATCGAGCTTACGACGAGGGCTCGAGTAGCAGCCACTTGAATGATGCCTTAAAGAAATCGAGACAAAGATCAGCGGACAATGATGATTTGAGATAATTGCTTGACCGCCAAGTCAAGCAAATAGTCCGGCAAAATATGGAGGTGGTCGTTTCACCCGAGATCGGCTAAACGCTTACGACACTGAGGATCTCGGCACATCCCCTTTCTCACAGGAGATAAGGAACTTTTCTCTCCCCGAAAAGTTTAGTGTTCCGAGGTTCGTCCTTTATGATGGGACATCGGACCCAGCAGCACATCTCCGACATTTTATTCAGAGGATGTAGGTATGGGGTGATATAGGTCACCTAAACTATAGAGTTTTCTCTTCCAGTTTAGGAGACCTCCCCCTAAAATGGTTCTGTACACTTCCAGAGGGATCAATTTCTTGCTGGCGGCAGCTCCGGAATTCCTTTGTGGAGAAATTCCAGGCTCACAGGGTCATCCCCAAGACTGACGATGACCTAATGGCCATCAGAATGAGGCGGACCGAAAACATCACTCAGTTCGCCAAAAGGTTTTAGACCATTTATAGCCAAGTCGAAGACGCCACTGATAGGGTGGCAATCAGATCCTTCAAACAAGCTCTACTGCCAGGCAATGAGCTTCGGAAGGACTTGGTATGGTTCCCCGTGATCACGGCGAAGGCACTGATGGCCAAGGTGAACCAATTCATTGAGCAAGAAGAAGATGAGGCCCGAGCTCGGGAAAGTTTTGATCTTTGGTAGGAAGATAAATCCTCCAAGAAAGATAAGAAATCATCTCGGAAGGAGGAGGTAGACCGAAACAACGTCAACGAGCTCAGCAATGGTCTCGGCATCCACCTCGAGGGGCGGAAAGAAGATCAAACCAGCTGCTGCCTCCTATAAGGCTGTGAACACGGTCTTTAAGGAACCAATCTACAAGCTCCTTGGCAGGATCAAATCTCAGAAATACTTCAAGTGGCCACAACCAATGAAGGGAGACGCTTCCACCCGTGATCAGAACAAGTTCTGTGCTTATCACAAGCAAAATGGGCACAGAACTGAAGATTGCATAGCCTTCAAGTCCCACCTTGAAAAGCTCATCAAGGATGGACACTTGAAAGATTACATCAAAGAGGAAGGCAAGAATAACAACCGAGCTCATCAACGCCGGAATGATGATGATCAGGACGGCGATGAGCTGGAGGGCATCATCAATGTCATTCACCTAGCTTCTGCACCTAAGGGGAGCAATCAAGCTCGTACTGAGGTTAGGAAGGCTTCACACAACAAGCAAGTGATGGAAGCCAAGTTGGAACCAGTTGCCAAGAAAGCTCGGAAAGAGAAGCCCAAAATCTGATTTTCGGATAAGGATCTAGATGGGGTCCAGATCCCCCACAACAATCATTTGGTTGTAACCTTAAAGTTAAAGAACTTCAAGATACAAAGGATTCTTGTACATCCCGGGAGTTCATCCGAGATCCTCCTGCTTTAAGAAGATGGGTCTCAAAGAAGAAAACTTATAGGAAGCAAAAACTCCCTTGGTTGGTTTCAGTTCGAAGCCGGTATATCCCAAGGGAGAATTTTCCATAAAGGTCCAAGTCGAAGGAGCTCCATGCGACTGACTTCCTTGTGGTAGATATACCATCCCCATATAATGCAATAATAGGGAGAACTTGGCTACATAGCATGGAATCCATGCCTTCCACTCATCACCAAAAATTAAAGTTCCCGTTAGAGAACGAGAACGACAGAATTGAGGTAATCACGGTCCGAGGTGACCAACAAATGTCCAAGCAGTGCTTGATGGCTGTAGTGCCTGGTGAAGCAAAACCAAAGCAGGTGTATATGGCCGAACTGGACAAGGAAGTTGAACTTGAGGACGTAGGCAGAGCTCTAGAACAAAAAAGCATTGAAGATCTGACGGAGATCAGGATCGACCCAAATGATCCTGACAGATATTTTCTGCTTGGATGTCAACTGGTTGAAACTGAGAGGTCTGAGCTCTTAAACTTCTTGTTACAGAACAAGGAAGTTTTTGCGTAGATACCTTACGAGATGCCTGGTGCCAACCCCGAGGTCATGTGCCACAAATTAAATGTGGACCCAAAACACAAGCCCATGGTCCAAAAAGGTCGGAGAACGGGGGTACCACAAACCGAGGCCGTGATCGAGGAGGTTGAAAAGCTGCTGGAGGCTAAGGCGATCAGGGAGGTTCACTACCCAGATTGGTTGGCCAATACAGTTGTGGTCAAGAAAAAGAATAGAAAGTGGAGGGTCTGTGTTGATTTCACCGACCTCAACAAAGCTTGCCCCAAGGACAGCTTTCCACTTCCCAAGATCGATCAGATGATTGATACAACTGTCGGGCATGAAAGGATGAGTTTCCTCGATGCTTACCAAGGTTACCATCAAATTCCAATGCATGGGCCTGATGAAGAAAAGACTGCATTCATAACACCTAAAGGCATCTACTGTTATAAAGTTATGCCATTTGGGTTAAAGAATGCAGGTGCAACTTACTAGAGGCTGGTAACTAGAATGTTCCAGGCACAGCTAGGAAAGACAATGGAAGTCTACATTGACGACATGGTTATCAAGTCTAAAAGGTCACAGGACCACTTGACAGACCTAAGTCAAACGTTTGACACTCTAAAAAAATTTCCAGCTTAAACTGAATGCATCTAAGTGTGCATTCGGCGTCAGCTCCGGTAAATTTCTAGGAAGCCTCGTCACCAGAAGAGGAATTGAAGCAAATCCAGACTAGATCTCTGCAATTCAAGGGATACAGAGTCCATCTACGGCGAAACAAGTTCAGAGGCTCACTGGAATGGCCGTCACGCTCAATCGTTTCATCAGCCGAGCTTCGGACAAATGCAGACCTTTTTTTCAACTTCTGAAGAAAAGTTTGAAATTTCAATGGACTCTGGAGTGCATCCGAGCTCTGCAAGAGCTCAAAACCTACTTGGCTTCACCACCCTTATTATCAACACCGAAGCAAGGAGAAGTGCTTTATCTCTACCTGGCCGTCTCGGATCACACAGTGAACTCGGTACTCATCAGGGAAGAAGATAGGCAACAAAAGCCTATATACTATACAAGCAACTTCTTGATGCTGAAACTAGGTATTTACCATTGGAGAAACTTGCATTAGCACTTGTCAGTGCTTCTCGTAAACTTTCTCACTACTTCTAGACAAACACTATAGTGGTTGTTACAGAACATCCACTTAAATCCTTTTCAGAAAGGCAAATTTTTCTGGAAGAAAATCTCAAGATGGGTTGTCAAGCTGGGACAGTACAACATCCAGTATCAACCCAGAACAACGATAAAGGCCCAAGTTTTAGCAGACTTCATTGTGGAGTTTGTTTCTCTTAGTTCGGCACTGAGCCAGCCCGATACCGAACTGGGGGGCAAGGAGGATAAGAATGAGGTTACCGAAACAGAAAAAGAACAATCTTGGAAGCAGTTCCTTGGCTCAGCATGGAAGGTCTTCGTCGACAGATCCTCAACCTTCAAAAGGGCTGGTGCCGGCATAGTCCTCCAATCTCTAGAGGACTTGATCATCCAGCAAGCCCTAACACTTGGCTTCAAGGCATCCAATAACGAAGCTGAGTACGAAGCATTGATTGCAGGGCTCAACAGTACTAAAATCCTGGGGGCACGGCAGTTGGTAGTCTTCAGCGACTCTCAATTGGTGACGAGCCAATTGAATGGAGAGTACCAAGCTCGGGACGAAATGATGGCAGCCTACCTAGCTTAAGCAAAGCAGCTCCTTTCTTAGTTCGAGAGAATTGAAGTCAAACAGGTCGGCAAAAATTCCAATTCTCATGCAGATGCTCTTGCCAACCTGGCTTCTGCTATTGAGGCTGGGAGAAAAAAAGTTATCGAGGTGGAGACATTGGAAAGACCAAGTATAGAGCTTCAACCGCCTCTACAGGTTCTGTGTGTTGATCTCGGTCCGAGATGGATGGACCCAATCATCTCCTATCTTAGGGATGATCAATTTCTTGAAGATAAGAATGAGGCCCATAAAATTAGGCTAAAAGCAACTCGGTTTTGGTTATCTCCGGATGGCAAGCTTTAACAGGAAGTCCTATACCGGCCCTTACCTCCAGTGTGTTCACCCAAGTAAGGTTGAAGACTTCCTCTATGAAACTCATGAAGGAATGTGCGAAAGCCAAATTGGAGGTTGGTCACTGGCTTACCAAGCTATAAGCCAATGCTATTGGTAGCCTTACATGCAGAAGGACGCTCTACTATATGCCAAGAAATGTGAGAAGTGCCAGAAGTTCTCCACTCTATCCATCAGCCAGCACAGGAACTTAGCCCACTCTCCAGTCCATGGCCCTTTGCCCAGTGGGGCTTGGACATTGTAGGGCCACTCCACCGAGCTCCGGGAAACAAGAAGTGGCTAATAGTAGCCACCAATTATTTCACCAAGTGAATAGAAGCTGAACCGTTGTCCTCCATCACCGAACAGGACTCAAAAAACTTTGTGTGGAAGAACATCATCACAAGGTTTGGAATTCCACGAAGGACTCAGTTCGACTCCAATTTCTTTCAAAACTTCTGCCAGGAGCTCGACATCAAAAATTAGTATTCAACTCTGGGTTACCCACAAAGCAATGGTCAAGCAGAAACTTCGAACAAGGTGGTGCTCAATGGGCTCAAGAAAAGGCTTCACCGAGCTAAGGGGAGATGGGTGAAGGAACTTCCGAGTGTCCTTTGGGCACATAGAACTACCCAAAGACACTCCACTTCGGAAACACCCTTCTCTTTGGCCTATGGAATGGAGGCCATGATCCCACTTGAGATCGGTCTCCCAACCCTAAGGTCAGAGCTCTTTGATCAAGACCAAAATGAAGTGAATGTGGCCCGAGAACTAGACCTAGCTGAGGACCGAAGGGATGTTGCAGCTATCCGCCTAGCTGCCTACCGGCACCAATTGGCTAGGGGCTCCAACCAAAAGGTCAAGGAGAAGAAGTTCTCAGTTGGAGAATTGGTCTTAAAGAAGACACTTCCCGGGGATAAGAACCCAAATGAAGGCAAGCTGACACCGAACTGGCACGGTCCATTCAAGGTGGTCTTAGTTGCTGGGCAATCAGCGTACCGACTTGAGGATATGGATGGTAAAGAGTTACCACGGCCATGGAATGCGATGCACCTCAAGAAGTATTATTTCTGAATTTTCTTTTCAAATTGTAGTCAAATCTTGAAATCAATAAAAGTTATTCTTTTAGAAGAAATGCTCTTTGTTGCTTTCAATCCTCGCTAAGTAGTGGAACTCGGTAATTACCTACCCAACTGCTATGGAGCATTAGGAAAATAGAGAAAAGCCTTAAACACCAA
This sequence comes from Umbellularia californica, assembly GCA_028538565.1. Classification (NCBI taxonomy): domain Eukaryota; kingdom Viridiplantae; phylum Streptophyta; class Magnoliopsida; order Laurales; family Lauraceae; genus Umbellularia; species Umbellularia californica. The sequence goes on from JAPQWN010000009.1 coordinate 47,199,206, forward strand.
GTTAGAGAACTCGGTGGGTACCTCGGTGTTAGGAATTAAAATATGTTTGGTTACGAAACCGAGTTTAAAGTATTCTATCGCCAAGGTAAAAATTACAATACCTTGTATTCCTTAAAGGTAAAGAACCTAATCCAGTTTGCTCTTGTTAAGCTTGGTTAATGAGCTAAGCTACAGTACAGGCAAATTTGGTATTTGGATACAAATTTGTTTTCTTGAGTTAGGGAACTTAAGACAAATATACGGGATTTCGGCTATTGAATCGAACTCAATCACTTAAGTGAATCGATTTCCCAAACATGTGGAGAGCTCGGTTAAGGAACTGAGATGAAACACACGTAATTTTTGAAGTAACGATTTCATTACAAGCGTGAAAAAAGGAAAGTTCATCATTACATCATGATCAAATCTAAAAGAAAGAGAAACAACAGAAAAAATCATCAAACAGTGGCCTTGGTGGTAGCATCGGCCTCGTTTTCAACAGCTTCAGTCGCAGTTGGAGTGGCTTCGGTCGCGGCGGCTTGAGCAGGAAGCTCGACTTTAGTGGACAGAGTGGGGGTAGAGCTTGATCCTGGCTCCGAGCTCTGATACTTTGGGGGATTTTTGTAAGCAGGGTGGTCCTCAGGGACTCCTGCTTCCTTTAGTCTGCCCAGCCGCCTGAGCTCCCACACTTGATCCCTTACAGCAAGGACTTGAGCCGTGTAAATTGTAATCACCTCTGCCACCCCTTCATTGAAGGCAATGTCGGTTTCGGCCTCGAGTTCGGCCTTTTGCTTCTCCAGGGAGGCTTCAGGTTCGGCTACCCACTTCTTTTGGGCCTCGGCCCCGGCCTCCAACCTGCGATTCTTAGCCATTGCCGCGTTGAGTTCGGTCTTGAGGCCGTTGTTGGCGTCCACCTGCTCCTTCAGTCTTTGATCGCTGGCATCCAGGGCTGTCTAAAGGTTCTGCTTCTCTACCTCTAACCTTGAGACCTTGGAGCCGTGCTGCTGAATCCTCTCCAAGGCGACTTGGGCCTTTTGCACCACCTATGGAAGAAACAGGCGTTAGAAAGCAATGGTCAAAATGAAACACTTGGTAAAATTTAAGAAAACTTACTGAGATGGCCGACTACATTGTTGACAAGACTAGCCTCAAGTCGTCGAACTCCCTGTGCTTTGCCATGTCTAGTGGCAAAGCACTGGCTTGATTGAGCACGGCGATGACGAGAGCATTGTCGGCGACACGATCCTCTACTGTCATCAGTCTTCCTGGCTCGACTTGAAGGCTCGGTTTCCAGAGAGCCGGCCCGGTGAAAGGGGATGCCGCACCCGCGCTAGGACTCCTCTCAGCGGGGGCCTCGGTCTTAGGCCTTTTCTCTCTTAGAGTATCCCCCTGTGTAGTTTCGGCAGCCGTTGTCGAACGCTGCCGAACTCCGAAAATTGGAGCAGTGGCAGGAGCAGAAGCAGCAGCAGTGGCAGGGGTAAGGATGTCAAACGGGTCGGGCAAGGCCGGCACGGCCCGCCAGGGAAAAACCCTGGCACGACACGGCCCGCTGGTACAGCTCGCCATGGGCCGGGCCGTGCAGGGCCGCGAGCCTGTTCTTTTTTTTACTTTTTTTTTCATATTAATTAGAGTTTAATTGGGCTTGCAATAGCATCCTACTGACTAAGATCTTATGCTTTTTCATACAGATCAAAACATCTTAAGCGGACAGACCTCATTGCTACAGTGAAAATTTTGTCAGTCCATTTTTTCCTTTTTTTTTTTTTAGAAGATCCATAGATCTAAATAATAATCTGAGCCATTGAAAGTCTTCATCATCATCATAATGGCTATGGTACAAAATTTGAGCCATTGATTCTTCACGATCCTTGAGATATTTGTGGAAAAACGTGGCCCATCAGATCTGAATATCTGGAGTTTGTGAGGCCCATGATCAAGATCTGAATGGTTGAACCTCTTTAGAAGGGTAAGAATGACTTGCAGTCCAAATTTTTTCCATTCATTTCTTCTGAATCTCAAGGAATCATTAAAAATATGTTAGCCATTGATTGTAATGATATGCTGATGGTTGGGTTCTGACATGATAATACTTAATTTGTTGTTTTGTGTCTTTTGTTTTAATTGTGGGCCACTTGTACAAGATCTGAATCGATGGATAACTTTAAGAGCTTCAAATACAAATATAATGTCAGATTTGAGCCGTCGATCTAGCACGAATCTTAAGATATTTGTGAAAAATTCAAAACATAATATCTATATTCATGGAGTTCTATGGGCTCCTAAATAATGATCTAAACCGTTGATCCTCTTTGGAAGGATGACAGCAGTTAAGGAATGAAATTTCTCTTCTTAATTCATCATAGATCTCAAGAAAATTGAGAAAAACTATGACCCATTGGATTAAAAAAAGTCTATTTCAAGCCAGCCATTTCTCATACCAAACACTCTATTTTTAGAACATCTATTTCATGCAGATCTATTCCATACAGATCTTTTCCATGCAGATCTGTTTCATACAAATAAGATTTGCCAAACAGGCCGTAAATGGATGGACTAGGCTCAGACCTGTCTAGTGATGTGATCCCATTGGTATGCGTTTGGTACTTCATATCAACCGGCCACCACTTGTGTAGTTTGGGGGACATGGATCAAAACCACTCATCCAAAAGATCACCTTTCGGTGTAGGTTTTTTTTTTATATAAAATGATAAGTTCATTCGACACAAAGATCAAACAAATACACCAAAGAGCAAACAACTACGCGACTTCCTCTTCTCCCAATCAACACAAGTTCTAGGACACTATGACATTTTAGCAAAATTATCAGATACCCAACTATGTTGGAGTGTCAATTCCAAAGAGATCTCTTTAAGGCTCCTAATTATCTCTCCTTTGTCAATTCATATTTCTTTAATTCAATTTACTTCAATTTACCATACATCCAAACACACACGTCATGTTTGACTTACACCTTCCAGTGTAGTTGATGAGCAATTTTGAACCATCATCCCATTGGACGATTGCCTTTTACACATGCAACTAAGCATAAAGTTTATTTAAAAGTCTTTATCAAATAAATATTTCCCAATTAAGTTAATTTTTGTCTAGTAGGTAATTCATTGTCTATAAGCATCATTTTTTTATGAGATATTGAGAAAAGTCCGAGTTACCAAGATTGTTATATACCAGTCGGATAACCACAATGATCAATATCAAACAAATTCTATGATTCTATTTCTCAAAACCTAGATCTGCTTGAATTATTATCCAAATTTACATAATCAAATATCTAGATCACTAAGAAGTTAAGGTGAGAATATGGAAATCAGATTAAGGGCTTGAAATATTTGAGGGTTATAGTATTATAAATAATACTAATAAATTTAGAAAAAGAATAGGAGGGTTAGAGTAATATGGACTTTTTAAAATTAAAAAGAACACAAAATACCCCTTATATGACCGTTTTATGGCTGTTTGGGGGGTAAAATGGATAATTTTTTTTTAAAAAAAGTCACTTTCGGGCGGGCCTGGCAGGCTAGAGGCACCAGCCCACGTGCCAGGCGGACCCGGGCCAAACTGGCCAATGGGCCCAGGCTCCTTGGCCCAACACGGCCCATGTCACGGGCCGTGCCGTTGACCGGGACGTGCCAGGCCACGGCTCGTTGACTGTTCGGCCCGGCCCAGCCCATTTGACATCCATAGGCAGGGGGCGTGGGGTCGCGAGGAGCTCGTCCTCCCAGTGCTCGAGCCCCCAGATCTTTAGCCACCACGGCCGGTGGATGTCGTGACATTTCTTCTTCTTCTTCCTCCGAACTAGATGAAGAACTGGAGGAAGAACTGGAAGAAGGCGCTACATGCTGCAATCTTCTTGACCTCGAGGAGGTCTCAGCTCCTACAGCAACTGTGTTGGTTTCGACGGGTTCAGTGGCCTCTGAGTCGCTCCCAGAAGTGGTGGCCTCAGCACCAGAAGCAGACCGGCATTCAATATCAGTTGGGGCCTGTACCGGCTTTACCCTTTCCACTTCTACGTGAGCTTGACGCCCTCCCCTTATCTGAGGTTGACCAGTTTTCCTCTTGATGAAGGAATGGTACCTTGGTTCGTAGTGGAGAAGTGACCACGCAGCTCTGTCCTCGTGGTCTCGGTAACTGTACACCGCCCGAAACCAATCTTCGTTCCTTACCCAACCGACTCGGCGGGCTTCTTGTCTTCTTTGGTGGACGCGCGTCTGCATGACAGCAAAAAATGAGTCAAGTGAAATACCTCGGCAGACAAGAAAAGGGAAATACAAGAAAAACTGAAAGGCTAAGAGGTCGATGGTTACTTGGAGGGCTCCCGAAGTCATAGGGAATTCGGTCAATCCTTGGCCTTCTGGCACTGTTCCTTCATATTCCCAGTTGCCCGAGACAAACAGGTGTTGCCCTCAGCATATTTGTTGGAGTCTTCTAGATCATTGATGATCCACTCCCGGTTTGCCTTGGCTTGGAGATAGTAGGTGTTGTCATCACCTGATTTGCAGAGATCGTAAACCTCCTCAATATCATAAACGCCAAGATTAATACTTAAGATTCTATTGAGTTCGGCTATGCCCATGATGATCTTAAAGCTGTTCGGCATCAACTGACAAGGGCAAAGACGCCATTTCCTGAGACAGGTTCTAAGGAGGGGATGAAGGGGGCATCGAACCCCAACTTCGACTAGGTGACCAAGTAAAATGGCATCTAGCCGTTAGTGAAGGAATAGCCGTCGAAAGGATTTTCAAGGTCATTTAACCTAATAAGGACATCCTCGGGGATCCCATAGTCGGCCCTAAACTCGGCTATGCCTTCTGGGTTTTATAATCTCTGCCTATAAATACCCATTATCAAAGCTTGAGTTTGAAGAAACTGGAGGAATAAAGAACGAGATTCAAAAAGGAAAAAATGGTCAAGGAACCCTAAAAGAAAGCCAAAAAGCGGAAATGAACGAGATAAGAAGAGAGGACTTACAAATACGAGACTAGACTCAAAGGACGCTGAGCTCAGATTCGCAAGAACTCAACCTCGGTGGGACTTCTCTTTTCAACAAACCCTCTCTCTCTTCTTTGACGAATGTGACAGTGAAGAATGAGAGAGAGGCGCCTCTATATATAACGGAAGAAGAGGCGCCCTTTCGAATCTCGAGGACGCATGTGTGGAACGTCGCCTCGAGTGCTGTGCACGTCTCTTTGAAGCGATTGGACAACCAACCAGGCGGTTACACATGGTGCCGCCGATACGTCTTCCGCATCGATCGAGATGCGCTATTAATTATCTCGGGCAGGTGAATTGACATGGTGATAGGGATCAAATGTCACCAACCGACGCCGAGATAAAATATAGTACAAGCTTCAAACTCAATGTTCAGAAGGTTCTCCCTTCATATGCTTAGTTTTCGACCTCAAAGAGTTAGAGAACTCTAAGAAGTCAGAAGCTAGAGGCAATTGTGTGGGGATATTTTCATAATACCGAGATTGTTCTAGCTTCGGTAAAAGTACTAGCTAGGCATATCCTGGTCTCAGTTTAATGTATCTCAGCAATAGTGCAAGAATGCTTCTACGTTAAGGTCATACTTGTCCTCGGTATCATCTTCAGTTCGGTTCGGCTAACCGAGATGAGCACTGACGCTTAATCGGTTACAACTGTACTCCTTTAAAGACTCAGTCACATTACAGAACATGTTAAGAGGCGAAAATAAGCACCGGACAAGATAAGGAGTTATCCTTATCCGGTGGTTATATCCACAATTCTTGAAAGATCGGGGTATTGTCCAAGTAAGACTCCACTTCCAAGAGACCAGGATGAGAGTCATAGGACTCTCAGCCTATTTAAACGAAGAGCTAATCCAGAAAAAGGTACGCATTCATACGCCTTCACTCAACGTTTATCTAGTTACTGGACTAACTTAGGCATCAGAGTGCCTTTGGCCAAGCTCGGCCAGGGTCTTTGACCTTTGTTTTCCCCTTCCCTTTCAGGTTTCAAGCATTCAATCTTTCCCAAAAAACTTCACAGCAGTTTCATTAAGCCCGTATCAATTTAGGCACGCACAAAAACAAGCAGAGATCAATCATCGGCTCTAGTGCTGATGATGAGGGACTCCAAGTATGTGTCAGCATGTGAGTACTAATTACCTTAAAAGGAAAAAAAAACTATATAATCTTTTCAAATGAACACATCCTCATTTAAGCAATTTGCGTGTATTTTGCTGCGGATGTCCAAATCCTTTTAGTTCTTATATGAATCCTCTCTTATGAATTTACTTCCCATTATCCTTTTAGTGGTCTATGAAAAACCCTGAGCTTCTTCTTTAAGCTTTTATGAGTGGTTGTTTTCAGACCCTTTTATGACTGTTAAAAAAAAACAACTAGCATAAGCCCTTTTCAGAAAATTTCATACTGAGAGAGAGAGAGAGAGAGAGAGAGAGAGAGAGAGAGAGATATGTTACTGGTGTAGATAAATTTTTCAAGAGGTAGAGAGAGAGAGATGTTACTGGCGTAGATTAAATTATCAAGAGGTCCGAGATGGCATCCGCTTCTGAATGCTGAGGGATTGTTGGCAAGAAGCTGGAGAGGCGAGTGGCCAGTCTCGTTCTTATACTTGCAGAGGCCTGGGTACCAATGAGTTATCTGAAATGCCAACTCTACAATACAAAAAATGGGAGTTTATAAGCACTAGATATGAAATCACACCAGCCTTCTGTTTCAAAATTATAGCACGAATAAAATCATGGTTGATGAGTTTCAGAAGTATCTAGGCCTAGCTAGGGGTGCAACTTAATTAGGTAAATCGGGCAACATATTTCTTTTCTGTTTAATTTCTTAGCAAATAGTATAAGCTCTTAAAAATACATATTCTTTTATATATTGTAAGGGATATGTTTCTCCTGCCCTCCAGGGGAGAACTTATCCCAACCGTCCTCAAATGCGGGGACCCCGAGTTTCATGGAACCCACCATGACAACCAAATCTGATCTCATAGACACAAAGCAGAAGAGCGCAGGAGAAAATCGCCCTATCCTGCAAGTTCATATACTATATATTATACAACAAAAATTATGTAATGGAGACATCACTTGTAACCAATCTAGCACCCTCACACTACCCAATCCTGACATATTAGTCCTTCTTAAATCTAATTTTCACAGTTTTATATCCGGAATTCACATAATATCACCAAAGAGTCAACTTTTTCTTAATTTCTCAAGTTGCGGACCCACTTGTTTACCTACCATGGGCTTGAGTCGGCTGTTTGATTGAAGAAAGGAAAGTGGTTAGAAAATTAATTGATAATAATTTATTGACAATATTATTTTCTACATACAACAGAGCCCATATTTTGTCTTCTAGTATTATTTACTTTAACCGCCTTGTCTTTTCTTTATTCATATGATTTGACCCTAAACTTTCCTTCTACTCACATTCTCATGTAAACAAAATAGGGGGAAGGTAGAACAGAGACATGGTTTATACGATAGAACATAACAGAACAGAAACAGAGACATGGTTTATACGATAGAACATAACAGAACAGAAACAGAGACATGGTTTATACGATAGAACAGAACAGAACAGAGACATGGTTTCATACCAAAATATTCTCCAAGGATGGCAACATGAAGAATGCTGTTTCCATCAACATTCCTTTTGCAGTGAATGATATCATAGACAATGTGAAGTTCTGTCGTGTGGCACTTATGCAAGGCGTAGAAGGCTTCCTTCTTCCCGTGAAGTGCAGCAAGGAAGAGAGGGGTCTCCCCATCCACGTTGCGCTCATGTACCAGTTTTTGATCTTTTTTTGTAATGAATGTGCACATTTCCTCCTGTCCAAAAGCAAGGCTGCTGCAGTGAGGCTAGCTAGATAGAACTGAAAAAATCAAGGCAGGAAAACATATGGGTTATATTTTGTTTGTCCTAGAACACACATTAATTAACACTACCTGCCCAAGTGCGGCTGCGACATGGAGAGGGTTGTTTCCTCTCTCGTTCTTCATCTCTGTGATCTTGTTGGCCTCCAAAAGGTTCAGGAGCTTCTTTGCTACGTCTATTTTGTTGTCAGAGATGGCGACGTGCACCGCTGTTTCTTTTGATCTGGTAATCATGGCATATCGGACGTCGTCACGGTCCTCATAGATGTCCTCCACAGTGTCCCAATTGCCATCCATGACCTGGGTGAACAATATTTCTTTCATCTCTTGGGTATTCAAGATATCTATCTCTCGGACCTCTGATGGGGATGACTGAAGGTCGATTTGGTTGTCCTCCATATCAGCAGCAGAGAACAGTCGTTTAAGTGATCAAGACTGCCCAGGATCAGGCCTGCCAAACCAATTTATCATCTTCTCTACCAAACTGTAGGAATATAAATGAGCCGAGCCAGGCTTACCGTAGCTTACTTTGGCTTGAACAGAAATTAAACCACCTTCAGCTAAATCCAAGCCGAAATTAACCAAATGAGCTTGGCTCGAATTAAGTCAAATGCGCCTTGAAGTAAGTCAAGGTAGGCTTTGATGGTAATCAACAGAGCTAGAGCTCTATTTCATGCTTGCTTATAAACTAAGCCCGGAAAGGCAAGGATTGAGCTCAAGGGCGGAACTAGAAATTTTGCCTTACCACCCTCTCTCTCTCTCTCTCTCTAAACATATTTTATCCTAAACTTGAACTTACGATAGGTGGCCATATATATATATATATATATATATATATAACTTTTATTTCTCTCTCTCTTTTATTTCTCTTTCTCGGGTCTTCCCCTTCAAGTACTGCAGGGTGAGGGTTTACTAGCTACATGATATTTATAACCTCTCCTTTATTAAGCCTAAGAAAGTCCAATTCAAATGATCAAAATACCGGTGACCCTAATCCTGAAACCTAATTAACTATCCTAGAAGGTTGGTTTGGTTAACCACGAATACAAGACTTCAACATGTCAATATTGTTCTCCTGGCTTTGGATTCCTTCAAGCTCAAGTCATCTTAAAGATAATTGGACATGTCTTTGTCATCCCACACCCCACTAAAAGAGGTATGTTCGATCCCCATACACCTTTGAGTTGGTACGACTCTTACACTCCCTAAACTTAGGTGCATTCATAATTTTAGGATCTTGCCCAATCCATCAAGTCCAAACGAAGCATGAGCTTCTTTTATCCTTCTTTTATACTTAACACCTATTTGCATCTCGTGCCTTCTCTCCTTTGAATCAACTTCCAAGCTTCGCTTTTCCAAAGTGACTCTCTTCATTTGTTGCCATTGAGTTATTTTACCTAAAGTTAAATTTAACTTATTATACTTAAAATAAATTTATTAGAATACCCCCAATTGAATTGATTTTTAATTATTTAAGTTATTAATATCATGTTATATTCACCAAGACTTTTAGAGTATCTCCAATGGATATATTATTTTGGAGATGCAAAATTCCATTTGAAAGATTTTATGTGGCAATGTAAATGTTTGGGATTTGGCTTCTCCTAAAATAGAAACTCCACGCGATATACCAAATTTATTATTTCATTATATTTTTATCTTCTTATTGGACCCACATCATAAATAAATAAATTAAAAAATTAAAAAAAAAAAAAAAAAAAAAAAAAAAAAAAAAAAAAAACTTGTGCATTCTTGCATTCTTGTGGGCTCCCTTTGCATAAAATAATCCAAAATAACAAAAGATATTTTCCTTTTCATACTTCAAATTTGGGAGACCCATCAACCATGCCAAATGCCACATCACAAAGGCATATGGTCAATGTCATTTTTAACGAGTTCAGATCCCCTATTTCGTAGAAACAAGGATATACTGTTTCATCCGATCCTAGATCCCCAACTGTGTAAAATCTCTTCCTTGATTTTCTCATTCCAAGAAAGCAATTGAGATGGTGCATAAGCTTGCATAAGATTTTACAAAGTTAGCAACTTAGGATTGGATGAAACAGTATATATCTTTATGTTTCTAAGAAATCCTATGCCAAGCTGAGCAAATTGTAAGTTGAAATGATGTCACATCCCGGTCCCAAGTCACCCTGGCCTAGGGTAACCCCCGAGGTGGAACACACGTACTCCCGTATGATTGTACATGTCACGAGTCACATACAAGCACACGAAGGAGAGAACTATTCCACTCGTGAGTCGAACTCACTGAAAATTATCAATCAACAGTTAATGTAGCGGAAGCTTATATCAATTGATCATCATAACCCTGTACAATCTCATATATAACATTCAAGTTCAACAAAAGAAGTTATACATTGTTTATATCAAAAAGGAAGTTCTATACATCATTACCAAAATACATAACAAAATGAATTAGATTAAGTGTGACCCCACAAAACACTAGTCACACTTCTACTATGTACTCTCAAAAAGTTCTTGACGCTCTCCGTACTGAGGAGTCTCTACATGGGCCCCACACCGGGCCACTCCTCTAAACCTGAAGGTACCTCTTGGGTAACCTTTTCTCCCTCCGTGGTCTCTGCTGGACCAGGAGCTGCATCTGTGCCTATGACACCAAGAGTAGTATCTTAATACAACGATTTAGCAAGCATAAACTATAAACAAGAAATAATGAAGTTTTTGAAGACAATTATAATTTGAGAATAATAATGAGACGAGTAAAAGAGAAATCAAACAATCCATTTTCATGAGTAAATCCTATATGTAATTTCTTTTAAAATCATTAAAGAAAATACAAATACAAGAATTGGCAACTACATAAAGCTCATCCTCTCATTGAGAGTAAAACGTGTTGGGATGTCACTAGGGGTCCGGCCAAAGATCCTCCTAGCTACCCGGGCCCTGGAGTTCCGGTACTCCAGTTTGTCAACTGCGCATCGACGTTCAAATACTAAACCAGGATTTATCCCCGTCGGGTATCGTCCGGTCAAAGCTAAGTAGTGCCGACTTCATCAAATCGAATAACTTTTCAAATATTTAGACATTCACTCAACTCAATTGCTTTATTCATATCAATGCCGAATAAGGTAATACAACTGAATAACAATTTTGGAGAAGCCAAGGGTAATTAAATATATATACATAGGGTAGCCATGTGACAATTTATCGAATAAATCGAAGAAATTAAAGTTCCCAGTTTCAATAGTCAATTCAAATATTTGATGACAATAAACAATTGATACTAAGTTATTATTCATATAACCTACTGTTATCCAATACAAGATTAATTTATAGAATCAACATGTTACTGTCTTCTTAGTGTCACTTACGATGATCTCATATTGAATCTCTAAATTAATCTTCATGGCTTAACAATAGATTAAAGATTTAACCAAACATACCTAGAGTTATTTTTATCCAAAGGGTGAACCTTACTAGATTAAGGGGGAGGGCCCACAAGTTTCAAAAGATAACTTGTCTTTGCTAGCTTTGGGAATATATTTATAAAAGGTGGATTCTAAAGAGATCTCAATCACATGCTTGTAACTTGGAAGACATTCTTTTTATGCCAAAGCTGCAAATACCAAATGTGGGTTCCACAAGTTTCTAAAGATGACCTTTTCTTTTTAGGAAGATCTATCCCTAAATAAAAGATTGACTAAGGTTTATGGAAAAACTAACCTCTACTTAGAACCAACGGTTAGTAAAGCCAGTGGCTTACACTCATAATATACATCCAAAGGCTAGCAGAGCCCAATGGACCTCTTGAGATCTACTTGGGCCACTTTACACCATTTATCATCTCTCTGACAATCGACAACTTCATCCAACCGAGGTCTCATGTGGCGTCCCATGCAAAATTGAATGTGAGCTAGGACACCTTAATGCATGTCCCCAAATCCTATGCCGATTGAAACTGTACATGTGGGCTCTTTGTATTGGACAATTTGAAACCAAACTTTGGGCCTGATGCATCATGCATGTCAGAATAAATTCATTTGGAAACTCATTGACGCCATCGGCCCAAGGGAATAGTGTGACTCTGATTTTTGACATGATTGATGATTCTCTTTTGTCATGAAAAAGAATTGGGACAATGGGGTGTCACTATCCCCAAAATCATTCAAAGGTGAAGACATAAATCGATAAAAAAATTGCATCTTAGATATATGTTTTTATCGCCAATTAATAAAAGTTTGAATACTAACATTAGAGTGTCTGAATCAGATTTTTTTATTTAATTTTTTGAGAAAAAAAAACACCTGACCTAAGGCCTATTACATGTTTGGAGAAATTGTAATTCTTCAAAAGATGTTCTTCAAGTGGGATCCTTGAATCTTTCACTAGGCCGGAATATTCAGATGGTGGTAACTAAGAATCCTATCAAAGAAACATGAAATTTGAAAATTCCAAGTTGACAACCATCACATCATTGTTTACATATCTCCTACAATATAAATTATTGTGAGGGGTTCTACCAAAGAATAGGGGGCCTTAAGACAGTTTGAAAACTCTTATTTTGTGATTTAGAACTTCTTTACATATTAGAGTATTTAGTAAAACTCTAAATGTATTCTTTTATCTTATTAAAAATAAAGCTTTGGCCCTCTAGGAAAAAGTTAATGGGGGTGACTTTTTTAAATAAAGCATTTTAAGTTAAAGCGGGAGAAGATACACGACAATACAAAATTTATAGTGTCTTGGATGAAAATGTTATCATTATTTCAAACCAAAGCATCTAGTGGGTTCTACATTGTAATTTTCAAAAGATGTGCCCCAAGTACCACAGTTCCTAAAGATGGGCTACATGTTCACACTTACAAAGGTGACCACACTTTGTAATTCCTAAAGATGGTCATATATTCATATCACAGAAGGTGGGTCCTATTAAAAAAGATGTAATTTTTGAAATTTTATAATTTTTTACAACATCCCCCTTCTTTTCTTCTCTCTTAAAGTAACCATTCACTTAAATTCACTTTACAAGTGAATTACCCAAATAGTAAAGAATTATGCTAAAGAAACAGGACCTAATAAAGCGGGGCCATGTTGTTATTTTTTAAAGTGGATCTCATGTTCATAGTCATAAAAGACAGCCCCCCCATTTCAATTCATATAAAGGTGGGCCTATATTCTAATTCCTAAAGGTAGGTCCATGTTGTATTTCCAAAGGTGAGCCCTATGGAGCAGAATTTTTTTTAGAAAAAGTGCCCCTCTAAATAAGCTCTTATTTATACATTTACCAAACACCCTTTTGTGTGACAGTTGCTTTTTTTTATAATTTCTCCAAATAGACTGGTTGTAATTAGAACTTAAAAATTTAGAGCATTTTTAGACCTTAATGTAATTAGCTCTTATTACATTTGACTATAATTTTCGAACAGCCCCTAATATTAAGGGCTTCTAATTCGGGATATCATGAGTAGGGTTTTTACAATCACCCCAACCAACTCCTTACCCAACTCAATTCTTCCTGCATAGAGGATCACTCTATGGACCTAAGATCTCTTCTCCAAAAGAAGCCGCAGAGGCAAGGGTCATCCTTTTTGTTTTGAAAGAAGGTAGTCTGTTGGGCTTCCACATAATTCACCTTTTGTCTGACGCACTTGAGGCAGTTCGGGCTATGAATGGATCGCCGGATTGATCTATATCTATTTTTTTTATCATATTACATTTTTCGTATCCCTAGGATCTTGAATGGATTCGCTGATGAACTCGCCAAGAATTCTTATGGGATGGCCAATTTTGTGGGTATGGGGAAGGTGGTTGATTTATTTTGTAGTTTCGGGGTCTGGTTATTGTGGCTTGTTTTTCTAATGAGTCCCTTTTTTTCTAAAAAAAAAAAATAATAACTCAAATCTCCCTTATAATTGTCCTAACACCAAAAACCCCCTTCAGATCTTCTAGACAATTGTCACGCCCCTATTTGTTAAAAAGGGGATTATGCGTGACATTAGGCCAATTAAGATTTTCCAACAGTAATCCACAACACGTGACCACAGATATGTCTCATATGGATGGAAGACCGCTGCAAGGTATAAAAATTTCCTCAAATGAACACAAGATAGCGGAAGCTTCACAATTAAACAAGTGGTATCTCACAATATATAGTTAAGATCAAATACTGAAATATTAATTAAAGTTCAATTTTGAATCAGTTTAAATAAAAGTATTATTTACACAAAAGACCACATCAAAAACTTGGGCCTTGATAAGTCCTTAAAAATGCACATTTTTGTGACTATTTTTGGTAAGTTTAAGGACTTGTTAAGCCAAGAAAGCCTCATTTAGTGTCATATCATGATTTTACGCATTTTTGATCCATTGTAGTGCATTCATGCATAATTTGCTCAAAAATCACACTTTTTGCATAAATTCATGAAACCCGCCATTTTTGGAGATTTATTTTTGGAAAATCAATTATTTTGGGTGCATCAAGTAGGGTCCCATTCATCGTCCATTTAAATTCCTCACATAAAATTATTCTTGAATCTGTTTATTTTGTATAGGAGAAATCAAGAATGAAACCCACATTGGTGAAATTTGAAAGAGATCTAGGGTAGAACATCTTTCAAGGTGGACCCACATATCTTGGTATATTTGGAAAGTTTGAAAAGTCAACAATGGAAAGCTAGATTTGTAATTTCAAGATCAAGAAAGGAAACTTCAGATTTGGTAAGATCTAATTCTTACTAAGTTTGAAAACTCAAAAATCAAGAAAGAAATTCAAGAATGGAAAGTGTGTTAAAAGAGTTGATTAGTCAATCAAAGAAACTTGGAAGCAAACCAAAGATGGAAGGAGAGTCAAGAAACAAGGAACTAAAGATCCCAAGATCCCTTTGGATGTCCACATGGGTCCCACACACCCCATTGCACAATTAACATCCCATATGTGCATAATTATTTTCGGATTTTTCAAAGGCAGCAAGATTAAAATAATCATAACTCTTAATCCAGCCGTCGGATTGGTGCAATCCATATACCGTTGGAAAGTTCTTTTCAAGTAGATATTTTTAGAACCTAAGATTGTGTCAATCGGAGCTAAAATGATGAAGATATGGCCTATGAAAGTTGGTGCTATAATTTCTACTCGGGATTGCAATTTTGCACATGGAAAGCACCATAAATTTTTCACTCACCTTGCTATTTCTTTGAAGACTTGTTGGCCAAGGAAGGGACTTGCCATACAAAGAAGATTGCTTGCTGCAAACTTGGAGTAAAGAAGGAAAGAAAGAGAGCAAAAAATCTATATATTGAAGGCATAAGCATACCTCTCCTCTCATGAAAGAAAAGACCCCCTCACTAGTGTAATTCCTCCACCATTCTACCAATCTCCTTTCTCTACCATAGCCCATCTCTTTTCAAGAAGGTTTATCCCAACTTGAAGTTTCAACTAGAGAGGTTCCTTTCATCCTTGTATGTAGTTATTTTGGAATTTTATTTCTTTTATCTTTTATGTAAAAACATTGCATACTAGTAAAAGTGTGATTTTTTTTTTATTATTCTTTTTCTTAGGTGATTAATGCTTGAATTGTGTTTTCCTTGTTGTTGTTCTTGGATTGACAACTTAAGATCCTAAGGGCATGAAATAAGTAATTATGAACCCGATTTGAGAATAAAAAAAAAAGAGAGCACACTTATCACACATTTATTTATTGCAATTCCCATACATTTACTTTTGTTTGAAAAATCCATACATTTAATTTCTTGTTAATGCCACACATTTAATTTTATGCAATCCACACATTTATTTTCTTTTACACTACACATTTAAATTCAAGCACTTTTTTTTTTCTTTTCTTCTTATGCTTCTTATATGCTTATGTGAATTTTTATGCATAGTTTATGGTTGGAACTAATTAGCATTGCATGCATATGCATATGGTGGACTCTCTTACATGTTTAAGTGGCTGAGGAATCTACTTCAGAAAAAAAAAATATGATTTGAATGGTGAAATTCGGTCAACCATAGTGCTTAAATCTCGGATCCAGCATATAAATAGCACTTTCTGCACAATTTCAGCAAAACTGCAGAAACAGTTTTTGGCAAAAAGTTCGAAGTAGGTAGATCAGTAAAATCATGTTATTTTTATGTGAAATTTGGGGAAATTGAACTTTAGTATGTGGTCTATCACGTCCCAAAATTTTAGATCAAAAAGATTTCAAAAGGTTAGTGAACCAATGGCTTCAACATGGCTGGTCGGACCCACCTGCATGCAGAATTTCTGCACAGTTTTAGTTTTTTAGGTCATGTTCATACACCCATATCTCTTTTGTTTTAAATCCTTTTTCACTTCCATTTTTTTAGTTGATTCATGCACCATTATAGTTTAAATTCCAGCCATTAAACTCAGTTTTAGGTTGCATTAGATTAGGAGAAATCATGTATAAAAACAGCCCTGCATACAAGTTTTTCAGACTTAGAACTTTTCAGCATCTCATAGCATACATTGCATTACTAACTTTCTAACTTAGGTTTCTTTTGTTTCTAGTTTAGTTTCTTAGTTTTATTTTTGGTAAATTTTATTCTTGATGTTCTAACTTGTATGTTCTTTTGTAGCAATTTTAGTTTTTAGTTTAGGATTTTTAGATTTAGGAAGTTTTCTTTTCATTGGTTTGTAATTAATTTAATTTTTGGAAAGTAAGAATGATGGTTGTAATTTTCTAGTTTGTTAAGCTAGATTTAGATTTTTAATTTAGGACAGATACAAGTTGAGAAGAAACCTTAATTTACATTGCTCCATGTGGATCGACTCAGTCTCACCAGTTTATTACTACATCGCGGCTCTACACTTGGAGCTCACAATCAGGCCTAATCAAAAGAACCAAAGAGCAAAAGCTAAATCTAGGCCAAGATATATCATGAAGGCTCTCGGTACGGGGACAGAATGGTTATACAACGTCGTCCGTACAATTGTCTAGGAGGTCATCCGGCTGATCCACCTGAACTTCCGATGTCTCCTCGTCCTTAAGATAGGTGGGCTCGGTACCTATTCACCAAGAGTAACATCATCAGACACGACGGTCGGCAAGAAGATATATATAATAAAACACCAATAGATAGTAGTACTAAACAGAGTAAATGAATAGATAGGATCATAAGAAATGTATAGCATTTGAATCATAGTCAAACTAACATGTACATTTAAACAAGATAGACGGTCCACATATGCTAATAACCACGGGATATTATCACAGCCCTCCTTACTCGAACCGAGTTGTGGTAGAGAGAATGCAAGGGAGAAAAGCCTGGCCAAGCATAAGTGGATACCGGGGTATAAATAAACAGACATCAGAAACCCCATCATCATAAAGTATCCGATAGTGTACATCCATCACAAAGTATCTGAACTATAGACAGTCAAAAGTAACGGTACTATCACAATGGTGGCCCAGCTGTGTCAGACAATACAGCTGGGTGGTGCGTGACACGTGAGTCCTAATACAGTAACAGTGAAGGGCTAGGTTCATCTTGCATGAACAAGATTCGTCAAACAAAAGAGATACTACTACCTTTCATCAAATCATATCAGACAACCAGATAGAACATCAATGCTCAAAGTAGTCCTCTTCAAAGCTTATACAATCGAAGCCCCTAGCCTCAACACTTTTGGTCAAGCGTCGGAACAAATGGAACATCAAAAGGGATCATAAGTCCAATCATCTAAGTCTCATGTAAACCCAACAAAGCAAACTAAACAAAATAAATGAACATGTTTGTGACATGTAGACAAATACCAGACGATATAGTTCAGAATCAAAAGTGATAAACAATCCAAATCATAGGTCAAATGTTATTCCCGAAGCTCCATACATTCCTACTTAGTCAACGAAAGGAAATTAGGGTTCACGATATCTGAACAAATCATCTTCATGCATAGATATAAAGGAGGGTATCTCGCTGTCCCACACCATCCACGATTGAGATAAGTTGAATCTCAAAACAACCGGAATAACCATGAGGAAATGTCGACTCAAAACATTCTCACATATATTCAATGAGTCATCAAAAAGGCAGCCAAGGTCCTAGTTAAGTTCATCCAAACTAGGTAAAACAATCCCTTTATCAAAAGGACTTCAAGATAAAATAAGCCTAACAGTCGATTAACCGACCAGCTCTGTTAACCGTGGGGGTGACCGCCTGTACAATTTCCTTAAAAAGTTGCTCTTTAAAATTGTGACCGAGCTACAGGTCAGTTAACTGACCACCAGGCACGGTTAACCGCCTGCTCCCAGAATTCAAATCCGAATTCTATTTTGGATTCAGAAATGGGGAGTGAACCACACCTACAGACAATGAAAAATAGGGCCTTGCGCTCTCTAAGTGAAGTAGACATCCTCCTCAATAGAAGGCTATACACATCCCATCCATTCCAAACCATTCATTAATCCATTTAGACCTAAATACATCAAGCTATTATACATAATTGAGCAAGCAAGATATGATTAATCATCTATATATATATATATATATATATAAATCAATAGGATGCAATTGTAGGGATATTATGATTGTTAGACATTTGAAATGACCTTTGGGGATTTGAATTGGCAACCTTTCATAAGAGTTGTTTCCGAATGAATACATCCATCTAGAAATGCGAACTCCCAAGCCCACATTGGCTAGCTAACCCAAACCAAATTGGATATGGTTCAACCCAAGTACTTAGGCCCAAACCAGCCCAACTCAAATGGATATCGACTCAACCCAAGTTAGGCTCAATAGATAGCAAAAGATAGGGATCCTTAGTGATTCCTATAGCTCCAAGCCCATGCCCTTCCAAATCAACTCAATAGAGTTACACTAAGAAGCATAGATAAATGACATTTTATTTTCCATCACATTCGATGTGGGATTTTAGAAATAAGGTCTAAATGGTTCTTTACTATTTTGAAAATCTCCAACATTACCCTACATTTTTCAAAATTTCTAACAGTCCCCCACAATTTTGAAAAATAACAAATAAATGACATAGTGTCTGGGTCTTGAAAATAAATGCATAAATGAAGGTGTTTATAGACTTGAACCTCCACTTAATCCAAGTATATCAAACCCTACTAAGGTACTTAGTGAATTTCGTCTTGAACTAAGGGCCCCATTTGGTAAGGTAGATATACTGAACACAAACATTTCCTAGAAGTTATTGGTGTTCTTAAAAGCCTACACGTTAATGGACATGTGCATTTATCTTAGTTTAGTAAGTGTTGTAGAGGACTAGCCCTCAAGTACCATAGGGAGCGACCCCACTCCCACACTTACATAGGTGGAGTCTATCTGAAGTGCATTTGTATGACCTGCACCTCTTTATACAGATATAGACTCATTAAGAGTAATAACTCAGCCTTCCTTTCCATACAAACATGCACTAATAATCTTTGGATGTGAATAGAGATTTTCGTCTCTCTGTTTTAGTGCACAACCGATCACAACTATGACTTGTTCTTTCTATTGATTCTGAAAATTTGTTACTTTCTCTTAGTCGGCGTTGGTTACCATCACAGGTGATGATTATCTCAAAGCTTCAACCTCATCCCTGGCCCTGGACATTGTCCAAATCGATTCCTTACAACGACCTTAATAAAAAGATCGACCAAATTGTTCTTCGATCGAATAGACTCAATAGAGATAACTTCATCAGTAAGGAGTTCCACGCATATCATGCCTTACCTGGACTTACTGTTACACGTGCCATCATATACTTGTAACAACGTTAAAAAAAAAAAAAAAAAACTATCCCAATGCAAAGAAATGGCTAAAATCGGGTTAATGTCGGAGAAAAATCTCGCTTAACCATTCAGCTTTTTCGCCCGCCACAAACAATGCAATAACACTGCAGCCCTGGATTATAAAGACCCATCCACATATAAATTTAGATTTATCATAACTCTTATCAATATATATATATGAGGAATATTCATATGCATCTATCCCTCACATATATTTATATATATATATATATATACAATTACCCATTTCTAAAAAGTGGTCTTTCTTCTTTTCTCAACCAGGCATGGGCGTTAGGCAGCGGCTACATCATTTCTTTTCCTTACCATTTCTCTCCACTTGTTTTTGTGATTTATAACAGGATGTTCACAAAGAAGGCAGCAATGACAAGCATGCGGAAACAGATGGTCCCAGTCTGTGAGAACTGAGCCATCTTTAATTAAGATTGGCTCCATCAGTCAAGGCATATGACTTCTCCATGTACCACATGTAAGAAAACAAATTGGTGGTTCAATAGAACATTGCTGGGTCAAAATCCAATAAACATGCAAAGCCACCAGTGTATCAAGCAGACCAGCAAGGTTAATGGGCCAGACAAATGCTGTGTTCCCTATTTGATGCATCAATTGGATTTGGCAATAATGTCATATGTTAACTAAAAGAATGGCAGCAGTATAGATCACAATAAGATGCACCACGACATACATGAGGGTTTTTTTTGCATTTAAGGGTTTATTCTTTCTAGCCATGTAAACATACCCAAATTAAATAAGTTATGGGTTACCTTAATGAGACCATTTACCATAGCAAACTTACAAGAGCAATTTGCCAACCTCTTGATCAAACCAAATCGTCAATAGGGTATCCATCGATCAAGATCTTGTCTGTCATCACTAACTGGGCCAAGAAACTTTTTTACTGATTTTTTTTCCGGACCATCCAAAATTCGAAGCACCAACATTATGGATTGGACCAAGGCAAAATCCATCTCAAACCCAAAATGAGATTTATTGTCTTAAGATTGTTAGAAAATAATAATATTAATATATTGTTGAGATGGATTGCCTAAGTCGTGGGTCACACTTTTCTTAAGACAATAAATGCCCACACACCAGATCGGTGTCCGCAATCGGGTTACCGGTAAATTTGCCTCCAAGATAAAACAGGCTCATATCCTCTGCACGTTGGATTTCGGTCTACAATACCCATACCAACCCTTGAACACCAATGGTCCCACTCAAGATATGGGGACCATGATAGGGATCAAAACATGAAATTGATGATCAAGATATGATTAATCATCTCTACAATTACCATCGTGGTTTAAAGACAATAACTACCATGGTGGATAAAGATAATAACTACCATGCCAACTCCCAAGCCCACATTGGCTACCTGGCCCATTATCCATTCTTAACCCAGAAGCAAGACAACCGAAACCAAATTGGATATGGGCCAGCCCAAGTTAGGCCCAAACGAGCCTAACTCAAATGGATATCGACTCAACCCAAGTTAGGATCAATGGATGGCACCAAATTGGATCTGGGCAAACCCAAGTTAGACCCAAGCGATCCCAGCTCAAATAGATATCGACTCAACCCAAGTTAGGGTCTCAAATGGATAGCAAAAGATAGGGCTCTTTAAATTCCCACAGCTCCAAGCCCATTCCCTTCCAAATCAACTCAAAAGAGTTACACTAAGAAGCAGAAATAAAGGACATTTTATTTTCCATCATATTCGTTGTAGGATTCTAGAAATAAGGTCTAATTGGTTCTCTATTACTTTGAAAATTTTCAACATAATGATGTGTATCGATGTGTGTAGCATAGAAGAATTGGTATCAATGCAAAAAAAAAAAAAAAAGAATTTTCAAGTCCTTTGGGAGAGGTTTGAGCTTGAAAATCCTAGAAAATGAGGATTTACACTTGCTCAAATCCTCAAGGATTTACAATTGCTAAATATGAGGTTTTTCACTACCTTTTGGAAAATCAATTCGAACTGATTTGATTGTCAAATATGACCTAAATCAATGGTAAAAAATGCATTACTCTGTCTCATGAAACCCAAAACTCCAATACTTAGGCGGAATGCAAGAAAAATGGATCATTTAGAGGTATTACTTTGAAAACTAAATGCAAGATTATTCTGTCTTGTTTGGTTTTTGTTACTTTGAATGGTATGTTGAAATGAAGGGGATTTGAATTTCTACTTGGAGATTGTCGTGTTATTTGCGATCACTTTAAGGTAGAGACAGGGCCTGGAGAAAGAGAGAGATGGGAACTACAAAGCAAAAGCCCTTATCTTTTTCTTCTTATTTTTATTTTTCTTCCTCTTCTTCTCTCTCCCATTTGTCATGAAGAGGTCAAGTTGTGAGTCTTAAGTTTGTCTGACCCATTTTCAAAACAAGCCCGATATGGATTTAACTTCAACCTACAAACACTCTCGCTTGACCCGATCAGTTTTTACCCAACCAGACCCATTTGCCACCCCAAAATTCTATCAATCAATTGATAAAGTCTTATGGAGAGGTTCGGTGGAGAATGTAGACCCCCTCCCAACGTTAACAATGTAACCATGGCGAAATGATTGTCCTAACACCAGCATTGCTAGGGTCATAGATATGAGCTCTCGTTACATAGAGAGGTATCATGTAATAATATCATCATCATCAAAGCCTTGTAAACTATGTTGGATCGGCTACATGAATTATTTGTCTCCGTTCCAATCTATCTTAAGTCAAATCATCGATAAGTTGCACGTTTTCAGATTTATTTTTACTTTCTTTATTCACGTCCTCGTTAGCATACATACCCCTTTTCCTTGGTAAGCCATCAACCTGCATAGCCAAATTTTTCCTTATGATGCCGGTGTCGACCTATGTTGAAATAAAAAGTTGTACAAATATTTTTGTCTTTGGCAAGTAGGTAGACGGCTATTTGATGAACCTCATGAAAAACAATACCATATGTTAGTTGTGATATCAAAATTTGTAGGAAGGAAATGAACAAATAGTTTAGTGTTTGGGACAACTCCTTGTTCAAAGTGGCATAATATCAATAACTTTGATCAAGAAAACATGACCCTAACTAAGTTTAACAAGATTTAAGCTGCTGCTACCACTATAATGATGGCAGTTTGGGATCATTTCTTTTAAAAAAAAGAAAGAAAGAAAGCACAAGCAAATAAGCTATTTTGCGATCCATTGTGTTCCATATATGGGGAATGTTATGATAAGAAGTGAAGTGAAGAACGTGTTAGGAATGTAATGTTTCTTTTATTGGCGGTGGAGTCTCACCTATAAGTCAAACCACAATGCCCAAGGAAAGCATGTAGTGTTAGGAATGTAATGCTTCTTTTGCTAGTGGAGTCTCACTCAAACCACCATGCAATATTTTTTGGAATAGTTGGGACCACCTTTTGGACTTGGACTTACAAGAAATTTATGAGGTTTCTCTATGAAGCCAATCATTAAAAAGTTCGATCATTGAAAATAAATGGCCCCTCCTTATATAAAACTTCAACCGATTTCACTTCAATTGGAGTTTAGCCTACCCTCAAATCATCCACTTATAAAGCATAGTATAAGTAAAAGATGACATATTGTTTATCTTTTACAATCAATCTAATGTGGGTCTAACTCTTATGGGGTGAAATTTTTCAAAGACTCGAGCGGGCGCATTTATTTGGAGCAGTTTAGATGTTTCATAAGCGGACTTCATTCATTTCTAATGAGAGTTTAGGTGGTTGGGGATTTCTGACACTAGTTTCACTTTTCTCACTGGACTTCCAAATGCAATGTCTGGTTTTATAAGTCCAAATATCTGCCCACCAAAAGGCCACTTTTTAGCTCTATGCCACCAAAATCATGTCATAAAATACAAAATGTTCTTCTTTCTCATTGCAAGCAACAGACCTGTTTCACAACATCAAAAGTCAAAGATTACAATATTTCACCATGATCGCATGATAGCGACCGAAATAAAGATAAAACATCTCAAGCACATTGTAGAACGTTGATCCAATTGTCTTGAGCACGCACTTTGGGACCATGTGGCCCACCTATGATAACATGTGGATGTGATCCCAAGTCATGCACAAAAATTTTCTAGTCTAGCAATCATTTTGGAGGCAGCAAATGAGTTTTTGAGTGTCCAAGTCGACTTTTGCTAAGGCTTCTTCAAAACCCAGGCCGAGCCCAAGCAGAATGTCTGGCTTGGCCTGGCCCAATGGCACCACTGCCTAGCTTATAAGTTATAGGTGAGCCCAGTATGGTCCATGGTCCACATGGATAATTCTTTTCTCTATTGTCCATGCTATAAACAGCTTTAATATTTGTCAACAGGGCAGGGTCTGGCTGGGCTTCGGCTAGGGTTCTAAAGCCCAGCCCATTCATTCTTGGGGCTTAAAATACAGAGCAGCCCATTTTTCACCTAAAGTCAACTCGATCCAGCCCAAGCTTAAGCCTGCATGTCCCAGCTTGCAATAGGATACATTTTGAGCTAGGTTTGTTTCGAGCACAGCAGTGGGCACCAGCCTGGGCCTAGTCGAGTTCGGGCAGAAGTGTTTGACGTGATATTATATAGGACTTGTTTGTGCAATAAGATGATTTTCACTTTATTTTAATTAGGGTTGTAAGCGGGTCGGTTCTGGTCCATGGTGGATCTGGACCCGGAACCTTTAAGGAGAAGGTGGAACCGGGTTCGGACCCAAAACCGTTTTGGAACCGGTTTCTTGACTCCGGAACCAGAACCATATATGGGACGAGTCCGAATCCAGGTCTAAGTCTAGGCAGAGAATGATATTATAAAAAAACATGGTTTTTAGGAGAAATTTTCGAAAAATGAGGTAATATGTCGGGTCTCATGTCCAAACCAAGATGGAACAAGACCCCGGGCCCATTTACTTATCGGGGCCTAAATAAGGATACAGACCCGGTTTTTAACGGGTCGACCTCCGGATAATCGGAGAATCGGGGACCCATACACATTTCCCTAATTTTAATGGGAGAGGGGAATCCTTCATTTTTACTTACCCCTTCCATCTGAAATCAAAATCCTCTCTATTATTAATCAGCTTTCCCTTTCTCATATGAAAAATGTGTTGTACCAAACAAAAAAACACTGGGTAGTAGAGAATCAAAACAACTTTCCTCTCTATCCAAAAAATCATCTCATTGTACATATGCACCCTCATAATTTCACCTGGGCTCTTGATAACATCACGAGGGCTCAGGGACATTGAATTCAAGCTTGCTAATGCTAATTCGCTGTTCATGCAAGCTTGGACCCTGGTGGCTTGGATTAAATACATGTATTTCAGGCCAGGCTTGAGTTGTGGTGGCTTGGATTAAATACATGTATTTCAGGCCAGGCTTGAGTTGACCCAGTTCCTCTCTCTCTCTCTCTCTCTCTCTCTCTCTCTCTCTCTCTCAGATGTATTTCCTCACATATCATGATGCAAATGTGGCCCACTTGAAAATGGAACATTGCAGATACACTGAACGGCATGAAGAGGAAGGCTAAACGTCAGAAAATGAGATCTTTGAATGAGAACTCATGGTGGGCACCTATTTGGCTTACCAATTTGATCTGGTGTATCTGCTTCAGTGGGGGACACGGCTGGTGCACCATACCTTTGTCTGGTGGCACTTTTTATAGGCTGAAATTATTGAGACCTCCTGTCGGACCCTAGTGAATGAGCACCTGGATGATTCTATGATCCTAACCGTTGATCAGATTATCTCCAGGTAGGAGGTGGACAGTTGATCATACCTTTTTACACTAGGGTACGAGGGATAAATGGATATGACAGAGACGCGAATCCTACTCATAAAATTTAAATTATCAGCTAGGAGATGATACTTTTTTGGGGCTCAGCTAGGAGATGATATTTTTTTGGGGCTCACATCAGGGGCTAGGGACATGCCAATCATCAAAACATTTGTGGGATTTGGAGAATTTCAATGGTTGTCCTTCTAAAGTAAAACTGCATAATGCTAATAGGTCAAGACCATTTTAAATTCTAAAATTCAGTTAGCCGGAAATGACCTTTTACTGGGCCAACTCCGCAGCCCTCAAGAGGTAACTTCAAGGGAACAATGAGAGAGAATTCTAAGACAAGGATTGATACCTAGGTCTTCCCTTTAAAAGTACCAGTAGTCCACTTACCAATCATGTGAAGGTGGGAAATGGAAATATATCAATGAGACCTAGTAGTCCATAAACTATCAACTCCAATAAATCTCATCCTAACCTCTTAATCTATGACCCTCAAGTTTTAAGCTTTTAGAATGAATCTTTTTTTAAAATTTTAATCTAATGGTGGGTTATAATTGGATGTGTGTCAAAGTCGTAATGCCAATGAGGCAGAAATAGGGCGGCATGACCTTGCCATGGCCCCTGAAATTTCAAAAAAACCCGCTTACCTTAGGAGAAATTTTATGGTGTTTTTACATATGGCCCCCCAAGAAATATTTTCCATATCTAGTAGCCCTTCCCCTCCAAATGAAAATTTTTTGGTCCGCCATTTGTGTGTGGCTCTACGTGCCCAGCTGTTCCTCGCTTGGTCCATGAAAACTTCTCGTCTAATTCACATTCCATTGTTTCAACTTGCGGGCTCAGGAGTTCAGCTCACATTTTTGTACTCGAGGTTGCCGAATTTATGCATTTGATGAAGCTTGCAAGTTTGAAACTCTTCTTTGGATTGTCCTCTCATCCAGTGTAGGACCCACTTGATGGTACAACGGACCTAACATTCAAAACCATTTCCAATCTACATTCCACGCCCAGTAATCCTCCATCTTTATTTGTGACTTGTTTTGGACTTTATCATTTGTATGTATATGTTGTCTTTGATACTTTTCAGGATTTGTAGTCTGTTTCATCATCGATGGATCTAATCAACCTCAAGAAATTCTAAAGGCAACCAAATCAGTCTTCATGTGTATGGATTGTGAATCCTCTCTCTCATATGAGAGTATACCTTATTTACTAATCTTGATGATTTATTTGGTGCTTCATTTTTATTCTATCTCTAATTCCTCCCTCAGATTAATGAATTGCACTACACCCTTTTTAAGTCTTTCATTAATCCAAGGCTGAATTATTATCTATTATATACTTCAATTGTTCCTATTTCTTGTCAAATAATTGTTCAAGGTAAGACAAAGTCTTGCATAACAGCCCCCCTATTCTGAGGGAGGGCCAAGGGAAAGAAGATTATTGAATAAACAAAAGAGGATAAAGTTGTTTTGAGATTATCTTAATCAATCTAAGAGAGAAAGTGGACCTTAATTGTCAGGTTAGGCCAGGCTTGTGATTTTATATAAGTGTTTGCAATGATCCATTTTCTTACACAGGCTTTGTTTTAATAGGTTCCAAGTAAAAATCCAACCACCTGTGGCCCCTTTTTTTCAGAAGGATAATATATTATGAACAAAAGGCAATCCTTTCTACAAACAAAAGAAAAAAAAAAAACAGCAACCAGGGCCATTTGATAGCTACATTTTCTGAGGGACTTCCTCCAAGAGGGCTAACCATTTGATTTCACATGTGTGGTGCTACTTTTGCGACATTGGCCCACTCCTGTTGTAAAGAATTACAGATTCCTCTTTATAGGAGCTGGCCTAAATTTTACTTTCACTAGATTTCCATATTGTTAAATTGATCACTTTGCAAAAAAACACGGCTATATATTTCAGGTATGATCAAACCCAATGTCTCATATTGCTTCTATTGTAGTTAAATTTGGCATTAAGTTCCTACCAAATCATTATAGCTAAAAAGGTGGGTTTCCAAACATGAACCCAAAGAGATGAGGAGTGAACAAAATAAGGTGGAGATTAGTTGAGGACCATCACATTCATGAGATTTTGATTTATTAGAGTGTTGGATGATAACATATATATTTTCTTTTGTTACCTTTTCGTGCTTGGATAGAAATTCATTGCTTAAAAACCTTAAGAATTTAATACCTATTTTAAGTGATGTGCTTTTTTTTTTATTTCTTGGATAGATGGGTGAGTGGTACAAGACATGTGAAACTTCCTACCTGCCCCAAGGGCACTTGTGTAAGATGAGACAGTCTTGCCGCTAGAAGAAGTACTAGTTACCTGGAGCTCATTTTGAAATACTCTGGAATACTATAGTATTAGGTTCTAGGAATCGGATCCCCTGTTTCGTCACAGTAATTAAATTTTTTGTTTCAATTTTAATGATTCGGGATTGATTCCTATCTTTAGTGCTAATAGTGAGGGACTCGGGTGAATATGTGTGTGGGTTGCCCCAACTCGGGAAAATGAAACTTTATAGTTGGCCTGAATTGCATTAGGATCCGAATTTTAAACTTAGGGGGATTAAGCAAGAGCTATTCTTCAAATATGTGATCTTCTAAGCTTGTGTGATTTTTGGGTCCAGAAATATTGAGCATGATGCAAGGCCTACACATTCCTTAATTAATCCAAGTAATCATAATATAACTTTGCTTTCAAGTTCAACAAAACCATGATATGGATTCCATATTCTGTTGTTTGCCTCTGCATCATTTTCCATCTGTAGTGTGTTCAACCGTACAGTGACTGATCTGAGCGAGCTATGGTTATGTTTATGTTACTCGCGCGCGCAAGAAAGGAAAAAGAGAGAGACAGGCTCGCCTTTATAAAATGGAGATGTCTTCACGCCTTCAAGGGGCGATTGCGGGACCCACTTAAATGTGAACAATCATTAATCGCGCATACACTTCTGTCACTTTCTTTTGCTTCTCGCTCTTGCTTGCTTTCTTTCTTTATTTCTTTCTGGGCAGTTTCGACATTTCACAGTCATCTCCACCCGTGCAGGCTTTCCGTGCAATGGATATCTGTCCAGCGCCAAGAGAAGGAGAAGACAATCCCTAAAATGTGCGTTTGCCACACATCTACTACCCATTTTTTGTCGGGAAGGATATAGCAGTCCGTTTGGGTCCCAGAATTTGAAATTTTCATGTATGCTGAGATTTAAATAATTAGTAATGTCAAAATTCAAAATGAAGTTAAATTGCTCTTAAATTCTAATTCCCGTTTTGATAAATCTCAAATTTTCATCCCATAAAATTTAATCAAGTTTCAAATTTACTAGTTGTTATTATATGCAAGCCCATGAGATAAAAATTGTAGGGCTCATTGTTTGGTTAAAAAAAATCTCTCTTTGTATCATTCAAATAAATGCTCATAAAATAGATTATAAATATGAATATATTGATAAATATAAATGTATACACATATATAAGA
This sequence comes from Umbellularia californica, assembly GCA_028538565.1. Taxonomy (NCBI): domain Eukaryota; kingdom Viridiplantae; phylum Streptophyta; class Magnoliopsida; order Laurales; family Lauraceae; genus Umbellularia; species Umbellularia californica. The sequence goes on from JAPQWN010000009.1 coordinate 47,228,075, forward strand.
GTATTTTACAGGAAAAATCCAGGAATTTGGCCATTCCCTGCGAAGGGTCCCCAAAGATTGTCCAGCACAAACTTGGTATTCCCGCTATTATTTTATACTATTTTTTTCTAAGCGACGATAGTGTCTCCTAAAAAAATTTGGGGGGATGCTAGCGTCGCCCCTCATGTATCGATGAAAAAGATGCAAATACAAGTTTTTTGCTGTTCATATCGGTGGAAAAAAAGCTACGAATAAAAATTTTCGTCTTTCATATTGGTGGAAAAGCTCCAAATACAAGTTTCCACACCGTTCAAAAGGGTAGAAAAGCTATGAATACAAGTTTTCCCTTCTTTATAAGGGTGAAAAAATTGTGTCCAAACCTGCAAATACAAATTTACCCTGCCGAGCAACATTTCTCTCTCGTTTTTTCATGGATGGGTTCATGGGTTGAGGGTAGAGCAACTCTACATGATAGTGTACCAATATAAGATTGTTATTGGAACCATTCTTTCATATTATGTCTGCCATTTTTTTCTTTCCCCGTCTTTTTTACTTTTCAAGATAAATTTTGAGAATATGAAAAAAGAAAGAAAGAAATAGAATGTCGGCATATAGTAAACTTTTTATAAAGCTTGTGATACTATTTTTTCTAAGATGATTGGGAGAAAATGGAGTGGGGCGGATAGAGAAATAGGTGGGAGAAGAGGAAAAACATAAGCAAAAGAATAGTGTTTTGTGAAAACCGCATAGAGCTACACTAGTGTCACTCCCTTCAGTATTTAAAAAAAAAAAAAAAAAAACTGAAGAGGTCTTGACAGACCCCATTTGTGCTACGCAACATTCGGGGACTCTTCGCGAGGAATGACCAAATTTTGGGACTTCTTTCATAAAATCTTCCATATATAACTATAATTTTAGGCCAACCAACTCAAGGCTAGGGTCCACTTAAGTAGAGTTCAAACTCTAAATTTAGGTTTGGTCTTGACCCATTGGGCCAATGGGCAGTCTATATAAAGGTCTTAAAATGCATCTCAACCTAACCTAGGGTCTAAATGGTCTCGACCCATTTAGGTTCGGCAAACTCAAGTTTAGGCTAATTCGAGAGAGATTTGAGTCCATTGTTAGCCTTAAAAATGAGTGGCTAATTCAGGTCCCAAGTGTAATTAAAAGAGGTACCAACCTAACCTAGACTAAATTCGGGTCCTAACTAAAGAGCCATATCGATACTTGAATTTAAAGTAAAGATTAAGCCATGCTCCTACCTAATTAGTGAGTCTAAATTGAGATCCAAACATTTGTATATTAGTTTTGGCATACTTGAAATATTCCTATACGTATCACCAAAAAGAAAAAATGAAATATTCCTATATGTATATATAAAATGTGGTACATGGCATCAGGTACTTGGGTCCTCAACTATAAAACCTATGAACTTGGACTAAAACTTGAATTTTATTTGAACCAAATAATAGATAGAAATGAAAACGAGTCTTGGGTCTGGATGGGTGCCTTGTTTTTAAATTCAGGTTTTTTTTTGGTTATTTGTACATATGAGGAATTATTTTCATCCACGCAGTGATCAAGAACATAAAGATGTTGGACTCGAAATAGAACCATTAATCGACAATTATTGGTTTTTTACATAACCTTTTGGTGAAAATCTTGAAATTGAACATCCAGCCATTTTCATAGTACAATTATAGTAAAATCAACGTCCCTTCTGTCCAACTTATATAGTTCACGCTTCACATCTTAATAACCCTTTTTATTGCGACCCATTCTATTTTAAATTCCAATAACTCAATTCCATCAAACGAACGGGTCTTATGTATTTGTTTCAACCAACATGAACCAAATAATTTGAATATTAAGAAAATGATCGTAAATAAACTTAGATGGATCAACTTTGAAAAAAATATATATATGTTGAATATGCAAGTAAGATTTAAGCGATGGATATCCTTAAAATTAGGATTGCAAACGGGTCTCCAATCTCCTAATGTCTTAAATCCAGAGAAACCAGATTTAAAACTCAAGTTTGATTCCTATAGATAATAAGATCATGAGCTCGATTTCGGGTTTGGTCTGGATTCATACGAGGTCTGACCCTGAGGACCTCGGAACCAAAGCCATTTTTCATAGAGGTTAGGGTTTAGAAAACCCTTTCATTTGTTTTATCTCCCTTTTACAACTCTACTACCAACAGGCATGCCTCTATAGTCTATATAAGTAAGAACCATTTGTCCTTAAGTCCCAACCCCCAACCAAAAAGGAGGGAGCCGACCTAAAGATTATCTCTGCTTTTAACAACTCCTCTCTCTCTTTCCCCTCATCATTTTGTAACCCACCTCGTTGGATCTAGCAAGTTACCCTAAAAAAAATCAAAACCAACAATTTATATCTTATGATTCTCCCGTGAGGCCCACCTAATCAATTGCATACATCCCCTTTCACATACAGTCGCTAGCATCTCTAAAATCATCTACATTCAAAATCAAAATCGGATCCGAAATCGAAACCAATCCAAAGCCTATAAGCTGTCTATTGATCCAAAACCTTAAAATGGGTTCCATGTCATAATCGGATCCAGATCCAAATCCATCTTACAAAGAAGAAGGGATCCAGATCCAAATCCAAATTCAACATGATTGATTAGCTTGCAAGTTTGCAAGTCGACCAATTGGCAACCCCAACTGGAAACACACATTGAATTTGAATGCATGGCCCTGAACACGAGCCACCACAGGGTCCAGCAAGTGGATAGATGAGCCTCACCTTCAAAAAGTGCGACAACTAAAACGAGTCACCACAACCTTCCACAAGTGGAAAGGGTGGCGAGCACGAGAGCAAGTGTGGGCTGCAGGTGCAGCAACTGAAAACGTACGATCCGCACGCAGAAGGCTAAGGAAGTAATTTTACATGTGAAATTAAAAGGCTTGGAAAGAGCTTTCCATGTTTTTTTTTTATGGGTGCCATGCCAAACTGCCAATGCCACCTTGCCGCTGCTCTGGGTGGAGCTTTACGCAATCCCATTATCCCAAACCACAGAATTCAATAACCCCCACCTAAGATTCCTCAATCCCCCCACCCCCTCTTCAAATTCCTTTCCTCCTCTCCAAACAAGAAATCCCTACAGTTTCTCCAGTACTATGAATTTTCCCATTGCCTTGTCTGAAAAACAAAAAGATCCCAAGTCAGTAACCTTAACTTATATTCCACACCCCTCCTGCTAGAAAAGGATTCCGTGGAAAAGGAAAAACGAGGAATTTTTAGTCTGGAGCTAAGGGCTTCTTTTGTTTTTTTTTCTTTCTATAGTTTTTCAAGGATTCTGTTTCTGTTTGCTTTCCTCTTCAAGGAGAGAGAGAGAGAGAGAGAGGAAAAGCTCAGGGCAGAAAATCTTTACATCTTTCTCTCCATCTCCATCTTTATCTTCGAAAAGATGGGAAAACTAATCTGAGATTTTTAGGGTTTTCTGCGAATTCTAGGGTTTCTGTTCTTCGCTTTTGTTTAAGAAAGAAACAGAAGCCCTAGTTTTCCATGCGGGATCAATCCGTTTGAGAGATTGGTATCGAATAAAGTTTGGGTTTTTCTGGCGAAAGATTAGGGTTTTGTGGGTTATTCGAAATGGGTGGCAGCCATAGCCGGAGAAGGCACGGAAACCACAACAATTCTGGCCAAGGCCCTCCTCCACACGCTCCTCCACCGCCCCCACCTGCTGAAATCAACGCCAACCGCTTGGTTTTCGCGGCGGCGACTCCTTATCCTCCGTCCTACCCGAACCCCGGCCCGCCGCAGTATTACCCCCCTTACCCGGCGTATTACCAGCCGCCGGCGCCCCATATCCCCTTGCCTGCGCCTTTCGATCACCACCACCGTGGCGCTCATGCTGTCCCGTATCCCTGTGGCCCGGTTCAGGTTCCGGCGACGCCCTTCGTCGAGCACCAGAAGGCGGTGACGATTCGGAACGATGTGAATCTCAAGAAGGAGACTCTGAGGGTGGAACCCGATGAGGAGAATCCGGGGAAGTACCTTGTCGCCTTCACCTTTGATGCCACAGTTGCTGGAAGGTAAGAGTTTCTGTCATTTGGGGATGCCCCAGTTGGTTTATGGAGTCTGTATACTGTAAAATTATCTGCTTTCTGTTTTATGGATGAATGAAGAGCTCACCGCCAATTGGTGATTTCAATGAATTGAAATTTCTTTTGCAATCAGTTCATTTGTTAGATGTTTGAGCTTTGAATTGACTCTGTTTTACTCTTTGTTATAAGGACATTTTTTTAGTTCTAATTTTTTATTGAGCCAACTGCGGCGATATATTAAGTATTGACCAATGTATTTTACTGATCTGGAACTGGATGTATGTTAAAATTGTAGATGGGAACACTTTGTTTGTTCGAGTAATTGTATATTTAACTTAGTCTCTCATACACATCAATGTGCACGCGAGTGTGAGATGGGGCCCTTTATCACGATGGCCTCATCATTGATATTGCTGGATGAAAATCAGGGTTTTGTAGCTCTGGTGTGTCACTATTGAACAAAGAATTGATGGTTTCATAGGAACGTCTGGTGGTCTGTATTTGTTGTGTGCTTGTGTAACAAAAAAGACACCCTCTGATCTTTGGAACAGGGAGCTTCGTGATGGGGAATCCTAGATCTCCATGACCTTTGACCATTGAGGAATCTGATTGAGTAACGGATCAAATTGTAGACCTTTTGGGGTGGTAGGATTCTATGTTAAGAACTATGATTTTGTTGTGAGAAAAACTGCCAAATTCATGATTTTTACTGTTCTCTTCTCAGGGGACGAATTTGATTATTTTAGGCTTTTCTTCTCATGTATAAAGACTAGGGTGTGGGTTCTTTTGCAGACTTTTTTTTTTAATTCAAAAGGGTGTTTAGAAGGTGCTTGGATATACTTGAATGGTTACAGAGTATATTTATTGGACCGAGAATGGTTGATTGTTTTATTTGGATGGGTGTTCAAATGAAAATCTTTTTGTGTCCTAGCCTCCTAGGCCTCTTGAACAGAATATTATGAATATTCTTATTCCCTCCGAGGAATGATTGTTGCATTAACAGCTGTTCTGCAGATGTGGCTGTGATTCCTGGCAATGAAGGGGGAAAAACTGATGCATTTCCAACTGTGAGTCTCTAACTAAACATGAGTGATTGAGTGTACATGGTGGTCAGTCCTCTGAATATTTCATTATTCTTGTCAGCTTTAGTTTGTGAGGGACATTCTTGTGGTCATCTGGAAGAATGATCTCAATATATAACATCTGGATGCTTAAAATTAGGCTACATGTTAATTCCGTAGTGTACCTGATATTTCAGTTTTATATGTTAAATATTTGTCCCTTCCATTTCTCTGATGTATCCCTCCCAAGGATAAAAATAGCGGTTGCGGCGAGCATAGCGGCTAATGGCCAAAACGCTATGTAGCGGCGTAGCAGTATGAATTTTTCAAGTGTTAATTTTTTTTTTTTAGTTTTCCGCAGCAACCGATCGTGAGTTTTTTTGGTGATTTGGAACCATATAAGGGTATAGGCAACCATAGGAAAGGCTATTTGAGGAGAAGAAGTAGAGAAAACAGTATCATAAAAAAAAGGCTATTGAGGAGAAGAAGTAGGGAAAACAATATTATAAATTAAATTGCTTGGCTCCATTACATTTTAGACCGTAACGCCTCTATTTATAAAATATTGTAGCAGCCTCAGCTGCTACGGGCTGATAATTTTGAACAATGAACCCTTCTGTATCTGCGTTGTACCTGGATATCATGGGTCACTTATTCCACCGAAGAAAATTAATGAAAAATGTGTGTTCACTGATGTCCAGCAGATTGGATGTTTATTGAAATAAAACCAGATTGGTTTTCAGGTCTTCTAGAGGAATGTGGCAGGTAGGATTATAATGTGATAATGAATCTGGAATTAATCTAAGATCTTGTATTTTTTGTAATCCAAAATATAAAAAAAATACTATCCTTTTTATATATTAAAATGTTTTATGTCCTTGGAATGATGTATAACACATTCAAGTTATATTGCCATAACGTCATGGCATAGTAAATTATTTTTAACATGTTTACTAGTTCAAGGAATAATATGTTAAAAAATAGAAAAAATGAGTTTACATTATAGGTGAACTTATCTAATAATGTCATCATAAGGGATTTGAATTTTGTATTTCCTATCTAGATAAAACAGTGTGTCAAAATGTAAGAGGTTATATAACATTCCTTGGCATTTGTATGTGCCATACCATTTACCAGCATCTGTGAGCAAAAAATTGAAATGCTTTTAGTATCAAGCGCTGGAGCCTATTGCATTGTTTTCTTTTTGTGTAAAATGTAAATCATGTTATTAAGTGTTACCTACTCTGTTGAAATTTAATTGTGATTTTTTATTATTTCAATGATGCATGCTTGCTTACTATGATACAAGGATACTTCAAAATGGGTAATGTATTGTGTCGTATCATATCCAATACTTTACCTTTTATGTGTAAAACCCGTGTCACTCTGACAATGAGAATTGGGAACTGGAGGTATCATCATGTGTCCAAATTCATTCTGGGTGTCGATGAGATTATGTTGTAACTTGTAAGCATACTTGCTTGGTGGAAGCAAAATTTGATTGCCCTTATGAAGTTGTGGAATTGTAGAAATAGTTTGTGTCTGTGTGACCTCATCTCATTATGGAGTAGGCTTTAATGCCTTATGCTTATCATCATTTGAAATTTGCACAATAGTCAACTGCTTCAAAATTGGTTATCATTGATATTTTTTAAGTGGCTTATTGGTTTGGTCAATATTTCTATATTATTTGTTCGGTGATGAATTAATTGGGTTGTATTGATCTCGTGTCAAATCATGGTTGTGTTTGCCCCTTAAACTTGATTTTGGCGCCAAAGTGGTGAGGGACACCCCCTTTTTGGGAAGTTTCAAGTACAAAAGAGAAGTACTTCTCTTTTGTACTTGAAACTTCCCAAAAAGGGGGTGTCCCTCACCACAATGGTGAGGATGGATGCACTTGAATATTCTCCTATATATATATATATATATGGAAGTGCTCCTATGAGAGACACTCTCACGAACTTGGTGAGAGATGGGTGGGGGCCCTTACTTCCATATCCACTCTCACCAACTTAAATGCAAGGACCTCCAACTTCAATGTGAGGGCCCCCACTAATCTCTCACCAAGTTGGTGAGAGTGTCTCTCATAGGAGCACTTCCCATATATGTATGTACGTACGTACATACATATATGGGAAGTGCTCCTATGAGAGACACTCTCACCAACTTTATGAGAGATGGGTGGGGGCCCTCACTTTTATATCCACTCTCACCAACTTAAATACAAGGACCCCCAACTTAAATGTTAGGGCCCCCACCCATCTCTCACCAAGTTGGTGAGAGTGTCTCTCATAGGAGCGCGCGCGCACACACACACAGATATATATATATATATATATATATAGTTGTCGTTGTTTAAGGAGGTTTTAATATGCCCCCGTCTATAGGCCAGACCCAATCAATTCAAAAGCTAGTGCCTGGCCTTTGTACGATACCAGGTTTAATGATCTTGAAGATGGTAGTTGGATTTGAGTCTGCCATTTTTTGCTAGGGTATCTTGGTATTGCCTAGTCCTTGCCTGCCTGTTTTCTTGGTTTCAGCTGTACCGCACTCGTTCCGCCATTGTCTTGAATATCCTTGTTTTTCCTTCTCAACTTATCCAAAAAGAAAGAAAAATTACTGATAAATAAGTTGTTAGTCTAAGTATCATTTCATGAATTTTTTTTATAGTAAACTGCTGTGAATTAAAAGGGCCAGCTTAAAGGGAAAAAAAAAAAAAAGGACATTGCATGTCATTTTTGCGCAAGAATGAACTGATACAAATCAACAAAAGAATTGAGATGTCTGACTATTTGTCTGAGTGAACTGTCTATATTTTGTGAAATTATAACAATTACACTGTTTGCTAGCTGTATGATTTGTAAATGATTCTTTTATATATATATATATATATATATATATGTATATCAAATAGGATGCTATTTGAATTGTGGAATAGATTTTATTGAAATTGAACAAATCTGTGGATTGCACTTTTGAATTTAGATAGTTCTATTTTCACAACAGTGGATATGTAATGGCTGAAGGTGCTTCCTGCCTCTGGTAGGTTCTTTTCCTTTAACTTTTTTAACTTGAAGATAAAAAATAATTTATGAATGTAAGTGACCTTCTCAAATTCCATTTATAAAGATTTTTTTTTTTTTGAATAGTCATTTATAAAGAAATTTGAGCAGAGATCTTTCTCTTTCCCCTTTTAAACGAAACAGTATTGCATGTGATGTTCTTTTGTCACTTGGTGAGACTTCCCTGAAGGTTTTCATATTCTAAATGGTATTCTATGGACTTATTTTGCCGAACAGCATCACTGTCATATTCTTTGCAAAAGAAGGTGAAAATTGTAACTTGATGTCAACAAAGGAAAGCTTGGAACCTGTCACTGTATCCTTCAAACAAGGCTTGGGTCAAAAGTTCAGGCAACCTTCGGGAACAGGGATTGAATTAGCATCATTTGATGAGTTAGAGTTGCAGAAGGAGGGAGATATGGAAGTGTTTCCTTTAGCAGTTAAGGCAGAAGCATCTCCGTCAGATGATAATGTGTCAGAAGATGGAACTCCAATGCCAGGAACCTTAAATTCTCAAATCACTAGGGCTGTATTTGAGAAGAAAGAGAGTGGCGAGTATCAGTTAAGGGTAGTGAAGCAGATCTTGTGGGTTAATGAAATGAGGTATGAGCTGCAGGAGATATATGGGATTGGGAATTCAGTTGAAAATGAACTTGATGGTAATGACCCTGGAAAGGAATGTGTCATCTGCCTCTCGGAACCACGGGATACAACTGTCCTTCCCTGCCGACATATGGTAAGCAGTTTCTAAGCTTTTTCCTTGGAAGTCAGTTCATTTATCACTACCATTTACTTGGTGATGCATCATGCTCTTGGCATGTTGTGTCACTGTGCTACACAAGTACACATGCATTCCATTTTGGTCCGCACCATGATGGTTATAACCTTTTTTATTTTTATTTTTTGCCATTCATTGATTTATGGTTTGGGTATTTTGAGCAGCATACATGATAGCATGCAGAATCGTTCCTTCAATTTCAAGTGGAATAAAAAATAAATGGAACCCCCTGGTGCAGTTTAATTTTCCTGGTTATCATAGATGCTGCATCAAATATAGCCTTGCACTCTTTTTTTTTTTCGGGTCCAAATCTCTAATCTTGACCTGAGCATACCTTTAAGTTGTAAATTACACTGAACTTAGTTAAAAGATACCAGCAGGCAGCTCAGAACAGAAGAAATTGAATAATCTGACACATTGGAAATCTGGGTAAGTATTGACGTTGTCAACGATGAGAAATACGAACATAATTGTTGAATCATGCAATGCCTCTACTGTAAAGTACAGCCCACCTTTGAATATTGTGGGCTGCAGGATAAAATATTCCTTGGGCCCACTCTATCAACAGTAGCTTGGAAAACTCAATGGTGGGAGGCTTGGAGGCCTTGGACGCCCAAGATGGTCTCCCTTTTTATTATAAAGGTTATTGTCCATCAGAGGGTATGCCTTGTGTCCAAATTATTGGCCTTTGCATTGTAGCCTTTTTTACTCTGATGACTGATCTTCTCAATGTTCAGAGAATAAAATAGAATTTGCTCCAGTTGGTCTGGTCTTACCTCAGGACCATTGCATTCTTTGGCGTGACATTTTCCATTCCAGGGCCTAATTTGTGTTCCTTGTTTCGATGCAGTGTATGTGCAGTGGATGCGCAAAGGTTCTGAGATTCCAGACAAACCGATGTCCAATATGCCGGCAGCCTGTTGAGCGGCTCCTGGAGATCAAGGTGAACAACAGACCTGAGGAATCAGTGAATTGAGAGCTGAGTATTATCCGGGCCTATGTTGTAAAGTTCTGTCCTCTTCTTTTGTCGGTATGGTTTGATCGGTGAGAAGAACGACTTTTTCCGTGGCTTTCAATAATCAAATAGGTGACTTCACCTTCACTCTGATATTAATGAAAGTTGGGTTGATTGAAAGACTTAACCCAACTTATGTATGTTTTTGACATTGTTATGCGTGAGGATCGTGTTTGATTATTTATCATATTATATACATGGGTTGAATGATTTAAGGGAAGTTTTACACAATGGTTAGGAGTTTGGGACCATTGGAAAATAGATGTAGTTCTCCTTTTTTTTTCCCCAAATATTGATGGGGCAACTGGGTCTTCATATGTTTTGAGTTTTTCCATTAATGTACAGAAGGGGTCTGTGTCATTGCGCACCTATGTGTAACACAATTTCTGCAGAAAAAAGTATTTTTTTTATGTGGTTGATGAAGTTCATGTTAGGTGCTGCCCAAATCTGTAATTTTCATAGTCAACAATGATTTAAAATGGGCAAATTTTAAAGGAGTCACAGTCATGGATCATCTTTTTTTTTTTTTTTTTTCGTGGTAAAAAGCTTTAATTTCGAAACCTTACAGATCATAAATGGATCTTTAAGAGACCTAAGAGAATGTCCATCCACTCGTTCATCTGTGGTACCTGAGTTTTTTTACTGTTTGACAATAGGATCCTGGTTTCTAAAATTTGGTTTTTGGAAACATATAGGACTTTGAATGTTGCTAGCCCTTTGATCTCCTTGAAATGGACAGGTAACAGTTAATTCTCAAAGTCCCTATTTTTACCATCTTTGTGGTCGCCTTAGGTTAACTTGACTATGAATGTTATAGACCTTATTTTCCTATGGATGGAACAAAATCTGAGTGTGTTTTCAGACCTATTGTTGTGAGTGTACTTCACAAACTTTGTCACGTGTTCTATGTTAAAAATAAAAATAGCGGAGAGGAACCTAGCAACAGAGGGAGCCGCTCTCTTACTCTCCTTTTCTGTTCATTTTAAGTGTTCTATTCAGTGTGGCATATGGTGAAATGGTATTGGCTATGTTTATCATATGAATGTTCAGGCAGTGAATTTTTCATTTTTGGAAAGGTTTTGGGACAAATGTAGCATCTGTGTCTATTTGTGTTTATGTATTGAATTTTTCTGATGAATACTATTTGTTAATATTATTTGTAATTTTAAGCATTTTTAATATGATTTACATGTGAGGGTGTTTCTGTCTTTAAGTTTATTTGGAAAAATGTATCCTTTATGAGGCCCACATGGGGCCATGGCAATCACAGGGGAGGTGGAAGATCGAAAAATTAAATGACACTTAAATGTGTGTAAAATTTTATTTCTTTTAATATCTTTTTAACCCTTTGATCACTGGCCCTAAGTTTAATGGTTTTCGAAGGTATCATGTGTCGGAATTTCAATTCAATAGTAAATTGTTGGATGAGTGTCAAAATTGGATTCACATCAATTCATGGGAGATATTGAGCGTGAGGGCCGAGGGGTTAGGATTATTAAGGGTGTGACGGTTCGGTTAACCGTTCATTTTGTGAGAACCGTTAGCCGAACAGTGAATTAAGGTTTTCGGTTTTAAAAATTATAATCGTATCCGGAAAAACCGTTAAAAATCGAACAGCGGTTAACCATTAAAAATCATAACTAAACCGTATCTGTAATTAAAAACCGTTTTCTATCAAGTTAAAAATCGAGAGAAATCGTTAAAAATCGGGAAAAAACCGTATATTTAAGTTAAGAACTATATACATATTTCACTTATGCCCTTTATTTATTTTTTTAATTCGTATAACGGTATGGTTAATCGTGTGCCAGTTAACCAAAGTGTACTTCACGGTTCGGTGCAGTTAATAACCATGAATCAATACTAAAAACCGTAACCAAATCGTGAAGTGCGGTTTTCCGATTTTAGTAACCGTAACTGAACCGTGAAACAAGGTTATTAACCGCAGTTCGGTTTAGTTCGATTCGGTTAGATGGTTTTTTAGTTTTCTTTTACACCCCTAAGGATTATTAATCATAAAGAGTGTCGCAAACTATTGAGAGAGAGAATCTCCTCATGAATGGAGCTCACAAAAGATGTGTCTGATCATCAACCACATTTTATATTATCCCTTTATTTTAGACATTTTTCTATAGAGCATGTAAGTGTGATTTTATATGCTTTTTTTTGTTTTTTGGCTGGAAAAGGAGATTAATTCACCAAAACAAATGCAGAAAAACAAGCACCTACAACTCTTACAATCATTACAAGATAATATCAAACACCATTTCCAAAGTGCATACTTGACTCACTACCTTCCACTTCAGTCTCTGATTATTTTTCTTTTACCATTTATTGGCACCCACACACACCATCCAGGTCTCTCAGCAACAGAACCGGGATGGATGCATAACCACAGAGCTATCGCTGGATAGGCAACTTCAGTTTTGCTGCACTGAAATTCATCACCACCGAGGAAATAGCATTGCTCTACCAATCAAGAAAAAATGCAAACCAAGAAAATTTGCTTCACTTTTCTTGCTGTGATAAAGTTGTAGATTTCACCTATGCACAAGCCTTGTCATGCCTGAGCTTCAAATGATTCAGGTAGTGGGTCCATCTGGATGCATGAAAATCATATATAAAAAGTCTTGTAGTCACGGACTTCAAAATTGACCAAAATTTTAGCCTATAGATAAAATTGGATGATCGAGGTTTGCATGACCAATTATAGGTGTACAAAATTCAAAACTAAACCCGCCCCTTTCTTTGGCTTTAATTAATGAATGAGGATCGCCCTCGTTTCAACCTCTTTAGATGAGGCAACACCCTCTCCTCTAATTCCCCCCCTGCATAAATTATATATCCATTAAACCATAGAAGATAATCGAATTTAGCTTTGCCATCCGATCCCATAAGACAGCATCGGAAAACACTGGCACCACATCTTTTTTAATTATCTCTCCAAAGCTAAGATCCTTATTTAATTGAACATCCTTAGCCCTCAGTTTATCACTAGTAGGCAAGCATAACATATCTTTTTTAATTCTTTCAAAGCAATCAAAGGGTTCAATTTAAGCCCTTTAAATAAAAATTCATTTCTTACATTCCAAATAGCCCACCAAATACCTAGGACCCAAGCTTTGGAGGGATGATTATTAAACAGAAGATTCGGTTGACAACCTTTGAGAAACTCTTTCCACCATTTGAAAACACAGTGATTTTAAACATTATGGGACAGGAGCCCAAGGTGAGATCTGAACCATGTTGCTCTAACACGGTCAACTTATTTATCCAAGCTATAGAAGATGGGCACAGAGTATTACCCGACTTTCTCTCCTGGGCCCATAGGAATTATTCTGGCCCAAATGGTTAAGAACACTGCGTTATCAAAAGAAAAAAAAAAAAAAAAAAAACTAAGGACCTTACCGGAACAGCATTAATCCTAACAGGAGAATTTTACAAGGGAGGGGGATTTTCCAAAACTCTTTCCAGTTATCCGTTCCAATGTGAGAATAAAATGCCTAGAGCGTGGAGCGGGAACGGAAGAGGGAGTGGGAACACTAAATTCTAAAATAATTATATATTCGGAGTGCCTCCGAAGCGCCTATACAACATAGTGCTTGTGGGTTTATAAAAAATTATTTAATCAACACAAATATATCTTATCCATATATTCAAGTATCAAAAATGGAGAAAAAAAAATTTAACATTGCAATTTGATCACATAATATAGACAATAATTAATAATCCATAAGAAGTTTCCTCATTTTAAAGATAAATGTCAAGCTTATAGAAAAAGAAAATGCCCATAAACTAAAGATTCTGTACGATTCACTTCATATTCGGCCGGTCCGCGCTCCGAGCATCTTCAAACTGCGCTCCGAAGATGGTCGAACTGCTCTCCCAAGATGGATCCGCTTTGAAAATGCCAATCCATGTTTTTAGAGTGGAATCGGGGAGGGGAGGATCCAATTACTAAGGTTAGAATCCAAATTATTTGTTGATATAAATTTTTATAGGCAGATTTTGTGGTTAGCTGGCCACTCTTAGAATTAGTCCAGACTTTCTTATCGTCATTATTTTGAGTGGGGATATAAATTTTGAGAATATCCTCAACATCCCTAGTATTATATAAATCATTCCTAATAAGGCTAACATCCCATTTTTTATTATTGTCCCACATGTCATTAACACGGAGATCTGGATTTGAAACTATAGATAGAGTTTTTTATTTTTTTTTCTTTTTCCTTTTTTCATTTTTTGCTTTAAGGGTAATAGCATTGCAAAAGGGGGGAAAAGAGTACAAAGGTTCAAAGAACCCCAAAATGATACATCAATTGTAAACTGAAAAGAGGAAGGAGCCTGAAGTCCAAAAAAGGCAAGAGCCATCGAAAGCAAAATCCGAACTCAAGAGCTGGATGAATTCATCTTTAAAAGGAATCCAATTACTTAGTCTCTTGTTAAAATGAATCCAATTACTTTTCCACACACATATACTCTCACAATTCCATATAACTCATCACATAGTCTCATTGGTAAAGGTTAAAGCATCCACAAAACCCTTCCAAAACCAATAGTTACCTTTTCTAAAATTTGTGTCCCATGACAAGTCCTTATTTGGGCAATACTTTGCAAGGGTTTTAGAGCAATGAAAATTACCATTAGTTAAATATTGCCAATAAGTTTTGGATAGAAGAGTTAGGTTGTTACTTTTTTTAGTCTCTAATACCTAGACCACCTTTGCCAATTAGTTTACAAAGTTCACTCCATTAGAGATATCGTACGGGTTTTCTTTTTATCTTCTTTATTGCCCCACCAAAAGCTTCTGAAATGTCTATCAATATTGCTGAAGCAACAAATTTAATAAGAGTTGTAACAAATGTCTATCGATAGATTTGAAATGTCTTCTTTTATCCGGGAGTTGTAATACTCCAAGATTGTAATACTAACACATTATAAACCAAGATTGTTGAAGCAAAAAACTTAATAAAAGTGTTCCTCCCTGCTTAAGAAAGAAGAGGGGTTTGCTAAGATTGGATTCTATTTTTATTTCTATTTTTTGGGGATTCAAAACTGGTGATTTTCTGTTTATTGAAATATATAGGGTTTCCTAAATAACCTCCATTGTCTTCTATGAATTTAACTCCTAAAAGGGAGGCTATATATGGTTCTACATTTATTCCCACAAGTCCCTATTGCTAAAATAAATAGCAAACTTCCTATAGTTAAATTGTTGACTTGATAACATGCAATAGTCCTCAAGGATATTTTTAATTAGAGCTTTTTGTATATACCCCGCTAAGGTTTGTAAGATTTGTAAATAAGCTCCTGAGGTTTTTGTATTTGTAAATAGGCCCTTGCCTTTTCTTTTTTAATACCTTTCATATCCCCAAAATCAATATTCCTAACAAGAATGGACAGCCACCATGAGATTTGTATAAAATTTTTATATAAATGATAGCTTTGCTCTTACATCCACTAAACAAAAATGAGTATGTATATTATTATTTACAAAAATATCATTATTTTATCTCAAGTCCCAATAGTTTCTTTCAATAACTTCCACATGCACATGACCAGGAGTGGACCCAAGTACAAGGGTTTGAGGACTGAACCCCCCATCGAGAAGTTTCTATTTTTTTTTTTCTTTTAACATTTGCCCCTTCCTCAATGTTTCTTGCCGAACACCAACAAACCCCCCCTCCCCCGGCTCAAATTCTAAAAAATAATATTTTTTTTCATTTGGCCATCCCCCAATATTTCTTGTACACCCCCATTATTTCTTACCCCCTACACATGAAGCATAATCATGTATTTTTAAAGTTTCATCAATCCAACGGTGGGTCATGTATGGGTTGGATAAATCCGAATCGGTTTTAAGTACAAGTATTGATTGTCATCATGATCAATTTGGATTTAATGAAATGAGCCATGTATTGATAAAAAAAAAAAAAAAAGAATTTATATAGGGTTATTCTCTCCCATTAAGTGCAATTGTTAATGTTATATGCTTTATAATAAAAAAAAATGGCGTACAAGCTTTTGAAATTAAGTGTATAAAGATAAAAGATATGAACAAAAGTGTCATTTCTCTCTACAAGCCTATGGTGGTCGGATGACTATTGATTTTGGGGACATATAAGGTATTAAAATGAAAATGCCAGGGCCTATTTACAGATACTAAAACTTTTAGGGCCTATTTACAAATCCTACAAACCTTAGTGGGGTATATACAAAAAGCTCTTTTAGTTACTCTTAGCTTCACTCAAAGAAACATTGCAAATAATACAACTATCATAGGCAAAAGAAAGATGAAAGATACTAGGAGCTTTTCTAGCCAGCTCTAATGGATTGCACCAACATTTACAGTTTTGATAAATAGTTTAGATAGAACTTCAACTCCCAAGATACAAATAGATAAGGTGATAATAGGTCTCCTCATCTAAGCCCTTTGGACGGGATGATTTTACCGAAAGGAGATCCATTGAGAAAAACGGAATAAGACATGTACGAGATACATTCTTTTGTAATTCTAATAGTTTTTTTATGAAACCCAAAAGATTGTAAGGTAACTTCAATAAAATCCCATTCCATACGATGGTCATAGGCTTTTCCCATGTCAAGTGATGAGATCAAAATCAATCATAAAATACCGCAAGTGCATGGGTGTCTAGATGAGACAGTGGCAAGAACGGGTCGAACCCACAGGGAGCTATTAAAGAAACTTTTAAATTAAGAAAACTAATTAACTAACAATTGAAGAAAAGTTTTGAGTTTATATTTAAAAATTAAGCAACTAATATAGAAATTCGAAATCTACCAATTAATGAAGATGATTAAAGCATAGGAATCCAATAAGCATCCACCAATTATTTATTAAATAACCCTAACTTGTTCCAATTTTTACTTCAAATCAAAGACAAATCAATGTTTTTAATTTGGAAAATCTAACTTTTAAAATCCCTTTTTAATTATAAAAATCCAAAACTCAAGACTTCCTTCATCTCATAAAAGAATAAAAATAATTTAAGCACCACCCATCAAAAGTAAGCATAAACCATCAAAAGATCTAAATCATAAGCATGGCCTATCAAACCTAAGCATGAGTAATCAAAAACTAATTTTTATTTTTAGAAATAAAAATAGAGATTTGCCTAGGGCACGAAGACAAGCCTATTAATCACTAAGCACATAATCATGGAACACAAATTAGAATTACTAAACAAATAAAAAGACAATTACTTACCTTCATCCATAACTCTAATCAAGAAAATTAGCCCGCCATTGCAAAGAATGCTTCTTGATTTATCACTAAAAATTGCATCTTTACAACTTCTCCTTCACAAATTTTCTCCTTCACAATAAATCCTTGGACATGACCCAAGGCTACCAAAAATAAAAATAAACTAATGGAAAAAGAAGAAAGGAAGAGAAAAAGAAAGGAATAGGAGAGAGGGAGAGCCTTGGACGTATTGAATGTCTTATGGGTCTCCGTCATGCCTCCTTTTATGCTTTTTGCAAACCCCTTTTAGTAAAGAAGTATCCTCCTTTTAGGTCTCCTTTTTCCTTAGTGGGCAAGGATTCTTTCTTGTTCTCCAAGATAACTTCTTTCTTTGGAAAGACTTTTAAATTTGAGAGATCTCCTTTTCTTATTAGGTTTCTTGATGCATACACTTTCCTTGTACAATTCCAAGAATATCTCTAAAAATTATATGATGATGTAAAGGGAATAAACTTCCCAAATATTGAGATTTCTTGCAATTCCCGCCCAAAACTGTAGCAGATAACTTCCTGAGGTCATATCTCCCTCAATATAGCTCTGATTTAGGCAATCTTGGCTCTACAGATATCTACTCGAAAAGAGCTTTCCAATGGTGGCTGGATTACGTCGATCCGACACTCGGTTTGAGAGTTATGGCCATTTTAAATTGCTGCCCCTGAAAAATCCGAGAATAATTGTGCAAAAATGGAAGCTTCTATGTTGGCATGCAATGGGGTGTGTGGGGCCCATTGTGGACTTCCAAGCATGCTTGGACTCTCTCTTTGCTTGCTTATTTGACTTCTCTCTTCTCAAATTTCATCAATGTAGGTCCCATGTTGATTTCTCCTACAAATTAAAAGAGGCAATTTTAACATTAATCATATGTAAGAAAATAATTATGAACCATGTATGGGACCCTACATTCCTAGTGATGCATCAAAATGACCAACTTTCAAAAAATAGCACATGGTGCCAAAAATAACAAGATATGCATTGATGAAACTAAAAGCCTAATTTTGGGGTGATAAATGAGATGAGAAAAACTTAATTTCAAAAAACCATGCAGTTCAATGAATTTTGACCAATTTTGACAATTTCTCCAAAAATATCCTCAAATGCATGTAATCATGAAATTAAATGCAATTCTATACAATTAAACCTAATTAAGCCCACATATGCTAATGAAATGATGACTTAATGACCTAGTTTTGTGGACTTATCACACTCCCCAACCAGCCTTTTGCTAGTCCCTTAGCAAAATAAGCGACAAGGAAGAAAACACATAAACTAATCCTACAGAAAACAAGCTAATGTAGAAAACAGAAATGAAAAACACCACTTTTGCTGGTACTCTCGACTGCATTTAGCGTATGCAGTAAGCCCTTAAACCCCTAGGTTCCCCCTAGTGGACGAGTTGTGCCTCGTGAGGGTTTGCAGTGAATACACCCACAAAATTCTCTCTTCTTTTTTTTTTTTGTTTTGTTTGCAAAGAATGTTTAAAACTTATCAAAATCAGGGGAAACTTCTTCCAAGAGAAAATCTATAGACACTGACTATTCTTGATTCTCGGAATTTTCAAGGACAAATCTTAAATTCCGTTCACAAATCCCATCTTTTGGTCAGAAATTCTCGAAATTATGCTAATTGATCGTGCACGGTGAAGAGCATGTATACGAAACAAGCATCAAATGATCCACCAATAATTTTCGTGAAAATAATTTTATTATTTTTTTTTTTGAGTTCAGGGCTGCCTAAACGTAGCAAAAAAAAAAAAAAAAAACAATCTTCCTCTCAAGGCGATAATGACGGCTTTCGCACTACTGTTTTTTCAAAGGGCACAATTTTTTTTTTTTTAACACACACATGTGACTGTGCAATGCCAATGTCCATTAAGCTTTCTAATTAACCCATGTAACGAGCATTAGGCCAATGACTCTCAAACCAGATGGCTTTAGGGCACTAGGTATGAAAATACCCCTAAGGGCTTACTAACTCGGGTTAAAAAGGCTACGAACCCAAACTAGTCACAAAATTTTTTTTTCTTTTTTTTTTCAAGACTTTAACTAAACACTTTTTTTTTCTTTTTTTTTTTTTTTGCAATCCCCAACAATAGGCAGCCCTTTTCATGTATCCACCCGTCGAACCATGAAGCTTTGTACACTAAGGGTCGATTTTCCATTTTTTTTTTTTCAAAGAAAAACGAAAATCATAGCTTCACATTCAAAACCTTGAAAAAGTATACAATCTGTGTAAAAGTGAGGGATCGAAATTCAGTACTTTTCCAAAAACTCTTTTCGTAAATAAAATAGTGAACCATTGTTTTCTTTTGCCCAAAATAAATATCTTCAGCCAATAAAAATTCTCTCGGATGTTTCCTTCTAACAAAATTTTTCTTTTTTTTGTTTTTTTTTACTAAGAAAAACGAAAAAGAATATGTAGAATGAAAATTGAACAAATGATCATATGTCAAGTTCTAACTCACACCCCCAAACCTAAATCTAACATTGTCCTCAATGTTATGAATGCATGTGCAATGTGAAATTGAACAATAAGGAAAATTAGAACATCTTACCACGTGGGGGGATTGCAAAAGAATGTGATCAACCAGCTCAATTACCTTCCAAAATTGGGTTGCCTCCCAAACAACGCTAAGTTTAATGTCGTCAGCCCGACATGACAAAAATGATTAGTCCTGGTAAATTAGGACTTCCAGAAGGATATCCTCAATGTTTTTATCCTTCAGTTCCACAAACGGTCTCAACCGTTGACCATTCACTTTGAAAATATCCTCATTCTTGGGATTTTCAATTTCCACTGCACCATGAAAGTAAACAGTCCTGACAATGAATGGACCAGTCCATCGGGTTCGTAACTTCCCGGGAAACAGGTGTAACCGGGAATTATACAAAAGGACTTTCATACCTGGTTCAAATGATTTCCTTAAAATTGACTTATCATGGTTCAACTTCATTCGTTCCTTATAGATCTTTGCATTCTCATAGGCATCATTTCGAAGTTCTTCCAACTCATTGAGTTGCAATTTGCGCAGAGTACCCGCAGTGGGTAAGTCAAAATTAAACTTCTTAATGGCCCAATAAGCTCTATACTCCAATTCAACAGGCAAGTGGCATGCTTTACCATAGACCAACCTATATGGGGACATCCCAATAGGTGTCTTGTAAGCGATTCGATAGGCCCACAGTGCGTCGATCAATCGCAAAGACCAGTCTTTCCGAGTGGGATTGACCGTCTTTTCCAGAATTTGTTTAATTTGCCTATTTGAAATTTCCGCTTGGCCACTTGTTTGTGGGTGATAAGGTGTAGCAACCTTATGGGTGACAGAATATTTTTTTAACAAATGCTCAAAGGGACGGTTGCAAAAGTGAATGCCTCCGTCACTAATGATCACTCTAGGTGTACCAAAGCGGGAAAATATATGATCTCTCACGAACTTAATCACCACATGGTGGTCATTCTTCTTTGTTGGTATGACTTCTACCCACTTGGAAACATAGTCTACTGCTAGTAAAATGTAAAGATTTCCAAAGGAATTTGGAAATGGCCCCATAAAGTCAATTCCCCATACATAAAAAATTTCCACTATAAGTATAGGATTCAAGGGCATCATGTTCCTTCGATTGAGCTTGCCAAGCTTTTGACACCTTTCACAGTTCAAACAGAATGTGTGACAATCTTTAAAGATAGTGGGCCAGTAAAATCTACACTGTAAAACTTTTGCAGCTGTCTTTTTTGAACTAAAGTGGCCCCCACAAGCATGATCATGGCAGAACGAAATGACCGAGTAATGGTCATGATCAGGAATGCATCTCCTGATGATCTGATCCGGGCAGTACTTAAAAAGATACGGGTCATCCCAAAAAAAGTACTTGACCTCAGCTAGAAATTTTGATCGATCTTGTTTTGACCAATGGGTGGGCATCTCCCCTATAACAAGGTAATTGATTATATCTGCAAACCAGGGGATTTGAGAAATACTGAGCAATTGTTCATCAGGAAAATTTTCATTCAGTGGGACCTCATCTGAAGGCTCTAAAGGTATCCTCGAAAGATGGTCTGCTACAACATTCTCACATCCTTTTTTATCTCTTATTTCCAAGTCAAACTCTTGTAGCAGAATGATCCACCGGATCAATCGAGCTTTCGCATCCTTTTTTGACATAAGGTATCTCAGGGCTGCATGATCCGTGTAAATAATGACTTTAGACCCTATTACGTAGGACCGAAATTTCTCCAATGCAAAAATTACAGTTAACAATTCTTTTTCAGTGGTTGTGTAATTGAGCTGTGCATCATTGAGGGTCTTACTAGCATAGTAAATCACATGAGGTAACTTTCCAACCCGTTGACCCAAAACAATTCCAATAGCAGTATCGGATGCATCACACATTAGCTCAAATGGAATGGTCCAATCAGGTGGCTGAATTATAGGGGCTGAAGTTAGTTCCTTTTTTAGTCTTTCAAAAGATTTTAGACACTTCTCATTAAATTCAAACGGGGCCTCTTTTGTCAGTAATTGGCATAAAGGTTTAGTAATTTTACTAAAATCCTTGATGAATCTACGATAAAAACCAGCATGGCCCAGGAATGATCGAATCTGCTTAACTGATTTTGGTGGTGGCAGTTTCAAGATCAAATCAATTTTTGCTTTGTCCACCTCAATGCCATTATCAGAAATAATGTGTCCCAGAACTATGCCCCTTTTTACCATAAAATGACATTTCTCCCAATTTAATACTAGATTCTGTTCTTTGCATCTTTCAAGCACAACGGACAAATGATGTAAGCACTCCTCAAAAGAATTGCCAAAGACCGAAAAATCATCCATAAAAACCTCAATGAATCTTTCTACCATGTCAGAAAATATGCTCAACATGCACCTTTGAAAGGTGGCCGGTGCATTGCATAACCCAAAGGGCATGCGTCTGTAAGCGAAAGTGCCAAACGGACAGGTGAAGGTGGTCTTTTCCTGGTCCTAGGGTGCAATTGGGATTTGGTTATAACCAGAATAACCATCAAGAAAACAATAATATGCATGACCGGCTAACCTTTCGAGCATCTGATCCATGAATGGGAGGGGAAAATGATCTTTTCGAGTGGCTGAGTTCAACTTCCTATAATCAATGCACACCCTCCATCCAGTCTGTATCCGAGTGGGTACCAATTCATTGCCCTCATTTTGAACCACTGTTATTCCAGATTTCTTTGGTACCACTTGAACCGGGCTCACCCATGCACTATCAGATATGGGGTAAAGCACTCCTACATCGAGTAACTTTAAGACTTCCGACCTGACCACTTCCTTCATTGCAGGGTTTAGTCGCCTTTGTGGTTCACGAGAAGTTTTTGCATTTTCTTCCAAATGGATTCTATGTTGGACCACAGATGGGCTAATTCCTTTAATATCTGCAATGGACCACCCTATAGCTTCCTTATGCTCTTCCAAAATTTTAACGAGTTTTTCCTCTTGGATAGGGTCCAAGTTTGAAGCTATAATCACTGGAAGGGTTTCTAGCGGACCTAAAAATACATATTTCAACGTATCCGGCAATTGCTTGAGTTCTAACTTAGGGGGCTCTACAATTGATGGGACAGGTGGGGAAGCAGATGAAGTCAGAATCTCATGCTTCGGTTGCCACCTGGAGAAGTCCATGGATGGGGTTGAGTCTAATAGTGCGTTGACTTCCTCAATATGTCCATCTACATCAAAATCACTTCCAAAGTGGGCCAGACAAGCCTCTAGTGGATCTTCAAGTTTCAAATGGGGTAAGTGATTTTCCACCAATTCATGAATGTAACTAACTTCAAAAACCCCATCATCCTCATCAGGAGGTTGCTTACTAACATTAAAAATGTTCACTTGGACTGTCATGGTCCCAAAAGAAATTTGCATTACTCCATTCCTACAATTGATCAAGGCATTTGAGGTAGCTAGGAATGGTCTCCCCAAGATAACTGGAATTTTGGGTTCAGCCCCAGATGTCTGTTTGGTATCCAAAACAATAAAATCGACAGGGAACACAAAGTCTCCGACTTTGATAAGAACGTCTTCGACTACCCCCTTGGGGTATCGAATCGATGCATCAGCTAATTGCAAGGTCACATGGGTATTTTTCAACTCCCCCAAACCTAATTCTTCATAAACAAAGTATGGAAGAAGGTTCACACTTGCACCCTGATGGAACGCGCTCCGAGGCGCCCGCTGGGGCGGCTACCGGGGTCGGCGGAACGTGGGAGTCCGTCGGGTCCGGCCCTTTCGCGCCCTGGCGGGCCCTGAAGCGTGCATCAACATTTCTTTTGTGTGGGTGTGCCAGATTTTCTATTTTACTTGGAATTGCAAGTGGTAATCCGGAGATCAACCTTCGCAAGTAAAAAGGAAATCAACTTCTTTCAAGTTTTCCATTGCACAAATATTTAAGAAAAGAGACATTTTCTTGGTTTGCCGTGAAAGGCGATTTTGTTTGGCATTTATAGCCGATTTTGGCGTTTATAGCCGATTTACAATTCTCATCAATAATGAAAGACAAGAGTTGTGATTTTTGTCTCTTTTAGAAAAATACAAACTACAATGAAAAGCAAGAAAAGGAAGATCTAACTTTTCAGGAGATTGTGGGGGACTCGTTCAGATTGACGGTCGCAAGCCATGTATGGGCTTCGCCATCATCCATGCAGATGAGAACAGAAGATGCTCTTGATTCGCTTGGCTTGGCTATAACCTCAGATTTTTAGAGGACAAAGACCAAGAGAAGGTCCTATGTCCAATAAAAAGCTAAGTAGACGGGCTGAAAAGCCACGTCTAAGCCATTGGAGGCAGCAGGAGAAGGCAAGGACCTTGGGGGGGTGCCCCCCAAGGGACTTTTGTCACCTTGTAGTGGTGGCCGGTGCAGAACTTCAGCAGAGTTTTCTCTCTTTTTTCTTTCTCTGGATTCTTTCTGATCCCTTTTTTTTCTGATCTTCTGATTTTCTCCTCTTTTTTCCGATCTTTTTTCGATCTCCGTTTCAATGGAATGCTCTCCTATTTATAGGCCTTTGGTAGCCATTTAGGAGGGTTTATGAGCCTTAATGGCTTTAATGGGAGGAGTTACAAGATTTATTTCTTGATTTTGTAACTCCTTTTTCCTTGAATCTGATTGGCCGATGGAGATTAAGGGCTTTTAATCACCTTAATTACCATAATGGGAGGAGTTTCATGGTTTAAATGCCATGAATCAATTGACTTGTAACTCCCAAATGCTTGCTTCTGATTGGGCCGTCCAAAGAAATGAATTAATGACTGCAATAAAGCTAGTCAATTAACCACATTAATTGGTCGCCGAGCAGTCGAAGAGTCGCGGGCCATGCCGTGTCTTCTGGAATTCTTCTGGCGATGATCATCGATGGATCTACATGCTGATCGACATCGGATGAACATGTAACTTCAGACATTGATAGCTAAGAGCGGGCCGGTGACATCTGTCTTGTCGATTTCACGATCGGTCGGACAGAAAGTGCACTTTCTTGGTCAGCCGGTTGGCGATCTTGGAGCGATCACTGATGATTTTATGCTTTTGGAGGTTGACCCGTGATTTTGACGGATGTCGTCGGATATGAGTCAATTTCAAGCACTAAAAATCACATTTTCAGGAAACCACAGGGGCCAAAGTGCGCGAAACGCGAAAAAAGACGGAAAAACGGGTCACCGGCGGAAAATCCGGTGACCCGGACCTCCATGGTCGCCGGCGACCATGGGCCATGGTCGCCGGCGACCATGGACCGGCGACCATGGGCCATGGTCGCAGGGGCCTGCGACCATGGGCCATGGTCGCAGGGGTCTGCGACCCTGGGGGATTTTTCCCCTTCGGAGCCCGTTTTGCGGTCGTTTTGAGGTCTTTTTCGTCGCCGTTTTCTTCTGTATTTTTCTTGACATTTCTTCTCATTTATTGGCTTGATTTCCCTGTAGAAAACTTGATGAGAATCCTTGCATTTTTAGAGTGCAAAGTTTCTAATTTTCCGGGAAAGCCGAAGACTTTGTCGCGTAGAGCTGCTGATTTTCCGCCAGAAGTCGAAACTTGGTCAAACGATGTCGGAATGACCTGAAATTTGAGGTGAAGCCTCCTGAACAATAAATAAGACCAACCATAGGCTTTTGTTTGAGTTTTGAAGCCGTTTGGGGTCCCGTCGATGCTTCACTTGATTTTGCTGCGGGGAAAATGCCGAGCTTTGATGTGCGGTCAAACGATGTCCGATTGACCTGAAATTTGACGGGGAGCCTATTGGAGTCATTTTGAGACGTTCCATGGGCTCCGTTTTGGATGTCATGGTCCCGGGTTGCTCTGCCGCCGGTAGGCTTGATTTTCTCTCGGAGCATCGAAACCTGGTCAAACGTTTTCGGAATGACCTGAAATTTGACGTGCAGCCTTTTGGAAGCATGTTGAAGCCACTCATGCACTTGGTTTGATGAGCGAAGGCTCCGGTGGTTTCCGCCGCCGGGAGGCTTGATTTTGCTGCTCGAGCATTGATGGAGGGTCAAACGTTGTCGGTTTGACTTGAAATTTGGCATGGAGCCCTTTTGAGACATGCTGGAGTCATCTGTAGGCTCTGATCGAAGTTTTGACGTCTCCGATGATGTCGCCGCCGGGAGCGCCATTTTAGCTGTCGGAGAAGCGAAGTTAGGCCAAATGATTCTGAAATGGCCCGAAACTTCATATGTACTCTTCTCTTGGCTATCTTGAAGGATCTTGCAGTTTTTGTTTGATTCTGACAAGATTTGATTTTTTGAGAAGTTGCATTGCCTATTTATGGCAGGTTGCGACTTCATGCAGCTTTCTTGATGTTGAAGAGGCAAAGTGACATTTTTGGTGTCAACAAATGCCCCCTCGAGGTACAGCGACGAGTTGCTTGACTTTTGTAGTCGATGTGCCTCGAAGAGATTTTTGAAGGAGAGCTTGTGTCTTGACCAAGAGTCTTTGAGCAATCTTTCCTTTGGTAGAGTAGCCTTTGAGCTTCCAGGGGAATTTTATGGTAGTGAGGGGAATCACACACCATCTCGAGGCAAAGTTTTGAAGATGACATCAGGGATGTGGATTTGGGCTTTTGTTTTTGACCTTGTGACCTAACAAGCTATATATGGCAGGTTAGGGAATCGGGTTTTGGTTTTGACCTTGTGACCCAACAAGCTGTATGTGGCAAGTTGGGGGATCAGGGTTTGGTTTTTTGTTTTGGTCTTGTGACCTAACAAGCTGTATGTGGCAAGTTAGGGGACCAGGATTTGGTTTTTGGTCACTCTTTGGGACTGTGTGGGTCCATTGGAGTGGTTTGGATTTTTGTGGAATGTCAATTTCAAGATTTTGGCTCAACTTGGTATATGAGGCTGGATGGTTTGATTTTTGGAAGCTCATGGGGCTTGGGATTTTTTTTGTATGGTCCAATCAACTCAAAAGAGGCATGGAACCATTATTGTATGCTCTTGGTAAGAGGGATTTTTTTCTAACTAAAAGCCCATTTTTTTTTTTTTTTTTTTTTTTTTTTTTTTTTTTTTTTTTTAGTGCCTAGGTGGTCAAACCTGGCTCATATGGGCTAGCCCATGGGACCTTAAGCTTTTTAGGATGGCTTAGATCTCATGTGGGGCCATTTTTGTAAAGAATATCTAAAGATATCTCATTTGGATAGAGAATATCTAAAAATATCTTTATGGGAGAGAATCTCTCATATTCCCTTAATTTGGGAGAGAATATCTCAAGGTATCTTTCTTTTTGGGAAGAAATCTCCAATATCCTTTTTTTGTTGGAGAGAATCTCTCATTTGATTGATTTTGGGAGGAAATCTCTCAAAGACATCTTTCTTTTTGGGAAAGAATCTTTCTAATTCCTTCTCTTTTGGTAAGGTTACTTAATTAGTAACACTTACCTTTCTTCTTTGTTTCCTTCTTTGATTTGCTCTCTCCTATAAAAGCAAAGGAAGGTAGGATCTCTTGCTCTTATTGCTTTCTTTTGCAACAATCTCAAGAGAGCTCCAAGACCAAGAGTGCTTCTTCTTCAAGGATCTTCAAGCTTTTTCCTTCTTCTTCTCCATCAATGGCTTCAAGTAAGTTTTCTCTCTTTTTCTTTCAAGAAAACTCCATGTAGAGAATAGGATGGTAAAAAAAAGTGTCTCTTCTCTTTTTTTTCTTTCTTTTCTTTTTTTTTTTTTTTTTTTTTTTTTTTTTTTTTTTTTTTGGGAAAGTTCCTTTTTTTTTCTTTTCTTTCTCCTTTTTTTTTTTGAGAAAGTTTCTTTTTTTTTTTTTTGCCTGCGACTTGATTTGCTAACATTTCTTCTTGTCAGCTGACTTGTCACAGGATTCCGATGACTTTGAACCATCAATGGACGCAAATGTCGATGATGCTTCTGATGAGTTCATGGAGGAAGAGAGTGTTCCGCCAGTCGTCGAAGAAGGTACTTTGTAGTGATGACCCTGATGATTTTTTTTTTTTTTTTTGAACAGGATCATATTCATACCTTTTTGTGTTTCATTTGCAGGTTTTGAAGTGACAGAAGAGAGTCCATCGCTTTCTTCAGAACCAGAGCAAGGGATGCCAGAGGTCGATCCGGAGGTAGAGACCAGTTCAGACATGATTGAGGAGATGCCTCGTGTTGAGATTCCCTCTCCAGTGGCTCCAAGTGAAAAGAGTTCTTTTGTTACTCTTCCAATGGGACATGACATGAGCAGCCGATCAGCGGAGAAGGGTGAATCTTCATCCAGTTCGTCTCTTCAATTTGCGAAGAAGGTGCTGGCTCGGGTTTTGAGTTCTTGGATCAAGACTCTCCTTTCTGGACACTTGGAAGCAGGATTTGGCATGATCCCACATGTGCAGGAGATTCTCACTGATACCGAAAAGGTTGGTCTGGATGTCACAGGTGCCAGGGCGACCGTTGATAGGATCATTGCACTGGGTGACAAGTGGTTTGAGACCATGGGTTTCCCTGACGACCAATTCTTCAAGGAGATGTTCTTGGACCCTGCTGATAAGGCTAAGTCTGACCTGAATGAGGCTACACAAAGCAAGAAGCAGCTAGTTCGGGAGAAGAACAAGGAAGAGCTAGCCATCATCGGATTGAGGCATGACCTTAACGTCCTTGATAGGGAAGTTGAGGAGGCCAGGAAACGTCTTGAGC
Organism: Umbellularia californica; assembly: GCA_028538565.1. Taxonomy (NCBI): domain Eukaryota; kingdom Viridiplantae; phylum Streptophyta; class Magnoliopsida; order Laurales; family Lauraceae; genus Umbellularia; species Umbellularia californica. Next base: position 47,256,440 of record JAPQWN010000009.1, read on the forward strand.
ATTTGAAGGCACAAGTCGATGCGAAGTGGGCTGCTATAACAGAGGCTCGTGACAGGGAGAGTACTCTGATCCGCAGGGTTGCAGATGCCGGTCAAGTTCTCGAGAGGAGGACTCTAGAAAACGAACGATGGCAAACTGCTGGGGAAGAGCTTCCCGGTGTAAAAGAAGGGTTACGGCATTCGCCAGCATCTCATGGCAAGTTCCTGAAGAAGCGTGCCTTGGAAACTCTGACGGCTGAGGCCAAGAGTTTGCTTGAGGAGCTGAAGCTTTGGCTGGAGACCATTTTTGGCTAAGCTCCTGATTTTTTATAGCAGAAACCATTCTTCTTTTTTTTGGTACCACATGTATTTTTTGGTACTCTTTTTTTTGTAGTGCTTGTGAACACTTTCTTTTTTTTTGGTACCACATGTATTTTTTGGTACTTTTCTTTTCTTTTTTTTTGTAGTGCTTGTGAACACTTTCTTCTTTTTTTGGTACCACATGTATTTTTTGGTACTTTTCTTTTCTTTTTTTTTTGTAGTGCTTGTGAACACTTTCTTTTTTTTTTTTTGCTTTGGTACCACATGTATTTTTTGGTACTTTTCTTTTCTTTTTTTTTTTTGTAGTGCTTGTGAACACTTTCTTTTTTTTTTTTTTGCTTTGGTACCACATGTATTTTTTTTGGTACCTTTTTTTTTTTGTTTTCCCTACGCTCACTCAAATCTTTTTGTGATGAAAGCAATTGCTAAATGGGATTTGATCAAAAGTTTTGTCATTTTGTGAAAATCTTTTGTCAAATGATTGTTTTGGTAGGGGAAACGAATTTGGCATGAAAGCCGGATTTTTGTGGCATTTGCAGCCAGTTTTGACATGAGAGTCAGGTTTTTTTTTTTGTGTGGCATTTATAGCCGATTTTTGAGATGGCATAAGAGCCAAAAATTTTGTTCGTGGCATGGGAGCTAATTTTGAGATGGCATGGAAGCCGAAATTTTATGACGTAAAAGCCAAAATTTGGGTTGGCATGGAAGCCGAAATTTTATGGCGTAAAAGCCAAAATTTGGGTTGGCATGGAAGCCGGTGTTTGTTTTGTTGGCATTTATAGCCAGTTTGGTGGCATTGATAGCCAATTTGCGGCATTTATAGCCGGTTTGGTGGCATTGATAGCCATTTTTGAAAGGCAAGTTTTGGTTTGTCGGCGTGAAAGCCAATTTTTTGTGGCATTGATAGCCGGTTTGTGGCATTTATAGCCGGTTTGGTGGCATTGATAGCCGGTTTTTGGGCAAAAGAGCCAGGTTTTGGCGTTTATAGCCAGATTTTTTTTTTTTTGCTTTCAAAATGCAGGTATCGACTAAATGTCGCCTCCCCGCTGAATGGTCTTGCAAGTATCGATGGAATGTCGCTTCCTTGCTCATTCGGTTTTGCGAGTATTGATGGAATGTCAATTCCTCGCGGGTTAGGTTTTGCAAGTATCGATGGAATGTCGCTTCCTCGCGAATTGGGGTGCAAATATCGACTAAGCGTCGCTTCCCTGCTTTTCCCAAAACTTTTGATTTTGCGGGTACTGACTTGATGTCGTTTCCCCGTGATTTTTGAAATTTGAGGTTTTCTCGAACCTTTGAAATTTGGGTTGTGGATAGCAACTGGTATGTTGCATCTCCACGATTTTTGAAATTGGGTTGTGGATATCAACTGGTTTGTTGCTTCTCCACGGTTTTTGGATTTTGCAAGTATCGACGAAATGTCGCTTCCCTGCGATTTTGGGTGCAAGTATCGATGGAATGTCGCATCCTTGCTTTTTTTTCAAAATTTTTGTTTTGCGGGTACTGACTTTGATGTCATATCCCCACGATTTTTGAAAAACCATTTTTTTTGTTTAAAGACACGAGGGCCGTAAATTTTGACCTAAAACCATTTGGCGGTAAAAGGTAAGGTGGACTAGGGTGGAAATCCCTGGATCCAAATTTTTGTTTCAAACCATGAATTTTGGTTCAAGGATCGAAAGTTCTGGTCAAGTCAGGGAGAGGCTCCTAAACTTGGATTTTTTTTTTTTGTTTTTGAACAATGAAACAATGAAAGTAAGCATTGTTTTTGAATCTCTAGAAATTTTGACATTTGATATGAAAATTCTAAAGAGAGTGGGTTTGACGAGCGAGTACCTGAGAACAGGTTTTGGCCATACAGGCATTGCTCTTACCCAGTTGGGTAAGTCTTCAAGGGCAGTACCGCTTCAAGAACTTGCCGTTGATAGGCAGCATACATCTGTCGCCTTCCATGTTTAGGAGGGCATATGCGCCATTGGAGAAGACCTTGTCGATGACGTAGGGTCCCTCCCATTTTGGTTCAAACTTGCCTTTGGACTTGTGAGCGAAGACCATTGGTCTTTTTACCGCAAGAACCAAGTCACCCTTTTTGTAGGCGCGTTGCCTGACCTTTTTGTCAAAAGATCCTGCCATGCGTGCTTGGTAAAGTTCAATGCTTTATCGAGCTTCGAGCCGTCTCTCGTCGAGATTGTCCAGCTCATGGAGTCGCAATTTGACATTGCTTTCTTGAGTCATGTCATTTTGTAGAGATACCCTCAGAGAAGGAATTTGTACCTCTAGGGGCACGACAGCTTCGCATCCATAGACCAAGGAGAATGGTGTGCTATGGGTTGGTCCTCGAACGGTGGTTCGATAGGCCCACAAAGCTTCAGACAGTTTATCGCTCCAGTCTCTTTTGTGACTAGAGACCATTTTCTTGAGGATTTTGCAGAGTGTCTTGTTGAAGGCTTCTGCTAATCCGTTTGCTGCCGGATTGTATGGAGTCGAAGGACAGCTTTGAATTTTGTATTTGTCGCAGAACCTGTAGAATCGATGATCCCGGAATTGTGGTCCGTTATCATGGACGAATCTTTTGGGTATGCCAAAACGACAAATGATATTGGTGCGTAGGAACTGAAGAACTGATGAGGTCTTCATTTCGTTGAACGCAAATGCTTCTGACCACTTGGAGAAATAATCCGTTGCGGCGAAGATGAAGCGATGACCTTTGCTTGAAGGGGGAGAGATAGGACCTATGATGTCCATGCCCCATGCTTCGAAAGGCCATGAGATTGCTGTAGGATGTAGCCATTCCGGAGGCATGTGAATGTAGTCTCCATGAACTTGGCATTGTTGGCAGCGCTTAGCAAATTGCATTGCATCAGCAACCATGGTAGGCCAATAGTAACCTAACCTTTTTATCCGATCATAGAGCTTAGGACCTGCCTGATGGGCTCCACAAAGACCAGCATGAACTTCTTTAAGTGTTTCTTCGGCCTCTTGTTGTGACAAGCAGCGTAGGAGTACTCCATTGAAGGATTTCCTGTAAAGGATTTTCGAAGGGATATCCAAATGAAAGTTTGGGGCTCGCCTTTGGATGCTTACCCGTTCTTTTGGATCTTCAGGTAGGATTCCGAACATAGTGTAATCAATGAACGGGTCCCTCCAGTCGCCGATTGAAGTTTGAAGGATAGAGATCCGACTTCCAACCACTCGGTGGCATTCAGCAACTGCTTGATGTGTGTTAAGAGGAGGGAGGATCCTTCTCTCACTCACTGTAATTTGCATGTTTTCCCCTTCCTGGGTCGCCACTGATGCGGCAAGTCCGGCCAGGGCATCTGCACGGATGTTTTCACCTCTACGAATGTGGGTGATGTTGCAGATGTCAAACTTTTGCAGAAGTGATTGTGCCTTGTTGTAGTAAGGCAGCAGATCAGGCTTCCTGACTTCATATTTCTGATTCATCTGGTTGACGATCAGTTGAGAGTCTCCAAAGACTTCCAGCATAGTGATACCAGATTCGATGGCGAGTTCCAATCCTAGGATCAGAGCTTGGTATTCAGCTGCATTGTTTGTGCATGGTTCCAGTAGCGAGAAAGCGTGTGGAATCATGCATTTGTCGGGGCTAACAAAGAGGATGCCAACTCCCGAGATCAGCTTTCTGTTTTCATTTGTCCTGGTTGCACCGTCAAAGTACATGTCCCAGGAGGCATTTGGTGAGGAAGTCTCTACGTTGTAGACAGGTTCGTCTGGGAGATCATCTCTGAGTGGAGAATCTTTAGGCAATGGATGCTCTGCGAGAAAATCTGCTAGAGCTTGGCCTTTGATTGCTTTTTGTGGCACATACCTTATATCAAATTGTGATAGAAGGATGGACCATTTTGCCAGTCGGGCATTGAGAGAACCTGCCTTTGTGACAAGGACCTTCAAGAGGTTGATCCTCGAGACCAGGTAGACTGTGTTGGAAAGCAAGTAGTGACGTAGCTTTTGTACGGCGAACATCACTGCAAGGCATTCCTTTTCGACTGGAGAGTAGCGATGCTCTGCACCTACTAGCATGCGGCTGAGGTAGTATAGAGCAGCTTCTTTTCCCTCACCATTCTCTTGTGCAAGCAAAGCGCCTACAGAATGATCAAGAGCTCTTGTGTACAAGATGAATGGTTTTCCAGTGGCAGGGGCAGCTAACACTGGAGGTTTGGTCAGGTATGACTTGATATCTTGAAATGCGGCTTCACAGTCGGCATCCCAGACAAAGTCTACACCCTTTTTCATCAATCGAGAGAATGGACGGCATTTCCCTGAAAGATTGGAGATGAACCGTCTGATGTAGGCCAATCTCCCTTGGAGCCCTTTTAGTTCCCTTAGGGTTCTTGGAGGGGGCATTTCTAGAATAGCCTTGACTTTTATGGGGTCAAGTTCTATTCCAGCTTTCCGAACAAGGAATCCGAGAAACTTACCCGACGAGACACCGAAGAAGCATTTTAGAGGATTCATCCGCAGTTTGTGTTTGCGGAGTCGGAGGAAGACTTCCCGAAGATCTTTGAGATGGTCTTCTTTTCTTCTGCTTTTGACGGCGAGGTCATCAACGTAAAATTCGACCGTCTTGTGCTGCATATCTTGGAATATTTTCATCATAGCCCTCTGATATGTGGCACCAGCATTTTTCAGACCAAATGGCATGACAGTGTAGCAATACACGCCAAATGGAGTCCGAAAAGATGTGTGTTTTTCATCCTCGGGATGCATCTTTATCTGATTGTAGCCAGAGAAGCCATCCATGAATGTCATTCGCTCGAATCCGCAGGTATTGTCAATCATCACCTCCGGTATGGGGAGCGGGAATTCATCTTTAGGGCAAGCGCCATTCAAGTCTCTATAGTCAATACAGACTCTGATCTGCCCATTTTTCTTTGTCACGGGGACAATGTTGGCCAACCATTCTGGATGTTGTTCCTCACGGATGAAGCCAACGCTTTTGAGTTTTTGAACTTCTTGTTCAATTTTATCCATCACATCTGGACGGAATCTTCTTTGGCCTTGTTTGACAGGCTTGATGTCTTCTTGAAGATTGAGTTTGTGGACTGCTACTTTAGGGTCTAAACCAGGCATTTCAGCATAGGACCATGCAAAGCAATCAACGAACTCGCGAAGAAAAGCGATATACTCGGGTAACTCATCATCCTTTATATTCTTGCTTATGAATACAGGACGTGGGTTATCAGGTGTTCCCAAGTTTATCTTTTCAACAGGATCTTCTGTCGGAAGGTTCGAAGGTGGTTCCTCCACAATATTTTCGGAGGCTTCCAACTCAACGAAACCTTCTGGAGTTTCAACTGCATTACCAGACCAAGGCTCTGTTCCTTTCCATGGATTTTCTTGATTGGTGATCTCCTCAAGGCTTGCTATGAGATAGTCCCAATCGCCTGTTGAGTCTGGTATTTCTTTTGGAGACGAGGGTTCTTCTGGGTCAGAATAGCACAAGTCTGTATTATCGGGCGATTCCTCTTCATCATCAGAGAAATCGTACAAATTGGATGAGCTTCCTGGATCTTTGTCAGGTAACTCTTTAAAGAGATATCCAGGGAGATCGATGTCTTCGTGGACTTGAGATGTTGAGGCTTGGTCGGTAAAACGACTTTTAAGCCTTTGTGTCAACTGTCTCAGAGGAGTATCAGGATCATATCCTAACCCATATGAAGACTTTTCTACATGACCGTAGAGTCTCCAATCTTCCAGCTGGCTTTTGGTCAAGGCGGGCTCCAATGGCGTGAGAATACCGCGTCTTTCTCCCAAACCGACTGGGTTTTGAGCGTCAAAGCCCATTTTCTTCATAATTGCTTGTGCCACAGGACTATATAGAGATAGCTGAGGCATACCTTCATTTTGAAAAGGTTCAAGCAGAGAACTTGATGAAGAAGCATCCGATCTATGAAAGAAGATCGGTCTTTGCTTTGGTGATGTTGCCGGAACAACAAAGGTAGCAGACGTAGGATCTTCTACATCTGCAGGTGTCTCCATCGGAGTGAGAGCAGGCTGAACTTGCTGAGTGTCAGCTTGGCTTGACGATGCATCGTCTTCTGGCTCTGAGTCCGAGTCTGTGTCTTGCATGATAGACACGAGAGAGACAACAAATTTGCCCCCAGGCTTTTGTTTCGCCTTCTTCACTTTAGTCGTGATGACCAAAGGTTTTGAAGATTTGAGGGAGATGAGGAAGGGAGATTGACTACTCTCTTCTAATTTGCCGGAGGGTTTGTTTTCTTCCGGTGATTTTTGAGGAGCCTTGCCTTTATCTTTCTGGAGATTTTCAGCAGGGGGTGCTGTTTCCTCTTCTTCTTTTTCTCCTTCATACATCTGGGAGTCTGCGAAGTGGACTTCTTTACCTTTGAAGGGTTTTCTGTCCGCAAAGACGCGATGTACCATGCCGTCGTCGCCGACGAACTTGATGCATTGATGTAGAGTTGAAGGGACAACACCGTTCTCGTGTATCCAAGGACGTCCGAGAAGGATGTTGTAGCATGAGGGGGTTTTTATTGCATACACAGTGACCTCAGAGATAAGATCACCGATTTGCAATTTGAACCTGATTTTGCCGATAGGCCTTTGAGTGCTCCCATCGTATCCAAAGATAGATACAGATGTGTGGCTTAGCTTGCTGGGTGGGATGCCCAACTCTTCAAGAGCCGAAGTGGAGATGAGGTTGAGTGCAGAACCTGGGTCGATCTGAACTCTATGTATCGGCATTTCTTTAATGTACCCTGTGAAGTACAGGGGTCGGTTGTGCCTTGCTTCGCCAAGTAGGAGGTCTTCCTTAGTGAAGGCGATGGTTGCACTGGCTGCCTTTTGAACTGAGAGGCATTGGATGCATGATCCCTCGCTTTTCTCTTTTTCTCCTTTTAAGGAGTTTTCTGAGTTTTTGACCCGGTAGTCCATTTCAATTTGGAGGACTTGTGGGGCATGTTTGTCGACATCCTCATTCAGTTTTTGCAATTCTGAGATGAGATTATCACGAGTGCGTGGAGACATTCGTAATAAATCCAGGATGTGAAGACGTGCAGGTATGTGTTTGAAGTGCTCAACCAAGTCATACTTGAAAGCCTCCTTAGGGCCTGCATGTTCATCATTGTTGCCACTGGGGGTGCTTACAACATCTTTTCCCGAAGGATTTACATAAGTAAAGGAAGATTGGTTGTAACTCTTGTGGTAGTCCCGGCCCGAACGGGTGCCTCTACCAACTTCGAGAGCTTCTTGAGAAGGATCTTCGTTTGGAAGATTGTCTTCAGGATCAAGAGGCTGTCGTTTTTCATGTACTGGGGATGCATCTGCAACAGAGTTGCCATCCTCAGTGATTGTGTTGCACGGAGCATTTTCCGGGAGCAAGTCCTGAACAGCATCCAGCAGCTTTTCTTCTTCATTGACCCATCCATCATCCCAAGTTGGGTTTTCTTCATGATGATGAGTCGGGAAGAATGTGTATCCTGAAGTCACAGTCTCAGGAGAAGAAACCTGAGAGGGTGTCATCTCTGTGAAAGTCACGTGAGACGAGGTAGCTCCAGAGGATACATTGCTAGGCGTCGTCGGAGTGTAGGTAATCTCATCAGACGACGCTTCAGAAGAGCTATAGTCCTGATATATTACATTACAGGAAGCTCTGATAGGAGATGTTGCCTGCTCGGAGTCAGACTCGTCCTCGGATGTAAGAGGATCGTCTATCCAGCAATGTTCTCCATTTTCAGGAGTTAAGGGTGGAGGTACCTGGTGAGCTTCAGGGACTTCCGGCTCTGGATTGTGAGGAATCTCGTTGACGCGGTCTTGCTCTTGTTCTAGAGCGAGACGCTGCAAGATCCTTGCATATTCTTCAAGATCAGGCATGGGAGCCAGATCCTCTTCTTCGTCTTCTCCGTGTGGCTCAACATAGTTGATTTCCACTGGAGCAATGACAGGTGCTGGGTTAACAGCATCTTCTTGTGCAGCCTCTTGGTCTTCTTCATCATCAGACCAGGATCCTTGTGGCTGTAAGGGGTTATACCAGATTACTGGCATAAGGTGAGTTTCAGGAACCCATTCTTCATCGGAGAGATATTCTCCTGTTTCAAGGGATTCCTCCCACTCATCGGTGTAGTTGGGCTCGAACCCATCGTCGGTGTCGCTGGACTCGTATCCATCAATGGAGAATCCAATTACCGAGTTGCAAGAGTATGATGCCCCCTGCGTAGCTTCTTCTCTGAATTGAGGTGGCATGAAATCACTGAGAGTGAGTTTTCTTACCCCCTTTGAAGTCTCTGGAAGGGACGTTTCTGTTGCCCCGAGTGAAGTGGTAGAGGAGACCTCTGCCTTTTCAGGGACTGCTTGTTTTGGCTGGGTCTTCTCTTGCCGTTTGAGCCTGAGGAGATGTTTCCTAGCCTGCCTTCGCTGTTGAGCTGTTGGCTTTGTTTTGACGATCTCCCAATTTTCATCTTCCAGGAGATCGGGATGTACCCATATAGGTTGTCCGTCTGGTGTCGGGAAAGGAACCAACACTTCGGACGTTTGAATTCTTTTTATCACATTGAAGGAAGTAGTGATCTTCTTCTTCGGTGATTTTGGTGTTTGTCCACGTGACACCATGTTGACGGAGGCGGTCCCATAGTTTTTGTCAAAGGTGATGACTCCGTTTTTCCACATCTCGTTTATCTTCTCTCTCACAACAAAGCATTGATTGAGAGGATGCGAAACCATCTGGTGGTATGGACAGTACCGAGGATCATTGGTTTTGCCAACATCTCCAGGTCTTTTGGGCTCTGGCAAAATGAGTTTGCCATTTGCTAGGAGAGCCTCAAAGATTTCTTCGACGTCTTCATCGAACGGATATTTCTTTTCTATTCGCTCTTTGAAGGCATCGGAGAGTTTAGGCCTTTTACCTGCAGTTTTGTTTTCAGCTTTCTTTGGCTGCTGAGGAGCTGACTTGGTTTGCACATTGAGGACCTCTTTCTTCTTTGGTTTAGAGGTTGCAACAGCAGTCGGCTCTTTCTTTGATGATTTCTGACTGTTGAGGTCTTTGATCACCGTTTCAGCTTCCATGGAAGCTTCGAGGAGCTCCCCCAGGTTCTTTGATTTGTTGCCGATGATCATGGAGCGGATTTTAGCTCTCATGTTGTTTCGGCAGATGTCAACTAGCGACGCTTGTGGCAGTACATCTGAGCATTTGTACGCCATTGCTTTCCACTTGTGAATGAAGTCATAAGTTGACTCATTCTCTCCCTGTTTTAGGCTGCAGAGCTGAGCCATAGTAACAGGATGATCCTCACCTTGGAAGTGGGTCAGGAAGCGTGTCTCCAGCATAGCCCAGTTCTGAATGGAGTTCTCCGGCAGAGTGGAGTACCAATCGAAGGCCGTACCTTTTAGGGTACTTGCAAAGAGGCGAATCTTGAGTGCATCTTGATCCGCGATAGCTCCCGTCAAGATCTTGAAGTGGATGACGTGCTGTCTGGCCGATCCTTTCCCCGTATATGTTTGGAGAGTAGGATGCTTGAATTTTGTGGGGAACGGGACCGAGTCCATCCACAAAGGATATGGTGGCTTGATCCCATGCTGTTTGAGTATATCCTCTTCTTTAGCTTTGGCGAGGATACTGTCTACGTCCTTTTTGGTAAGGGCGCGTGACTCATTTTCTTCACAATTCTCCTCGTTATTGTTATGATTCGGAGGAGGCTCATTGTTCACCTGATTTTGGACGACAAGGAGAATGTTTTCCATCAGAGTTTCAATCCTCTGCTGGCCTTGTTCCAACTGCTGGATGCGTGTGAGAGCATCATCTCGAGGTGGATTCTGATGTGGTGGCTCAGAACTTGTAGCCAAGACGTTCATCCCTCGGGATTCGAACGAAGAAATCGTCCTGGTGACCGAGCTGGGGCTCATTCTTTTTGATGAAGAGCTTGATGAAGGATTACTCTCCCGTCCTTGGCTTGAAGGGGCAGGAGATTCTTCGGGATGTCTTCGTGTCCCGGTGACGCTACGGGTCACCGGACGTCGGACATGGATTTTTGATGCTGACTTTTGGCGTCTTCTGGTTTTTCCAACCATATGGACGGCAGCAACTTGGTCGGGTCTTTCTTTTTCGACCCATTTGTGGGAGACTTGAAGTGTAGGAGGCTGGGTCCGTTGCTTCTCTAGTCTCTTTTGTCGATATGACGCACGGCGGCGTGCTCGACGAGCGATTTGAGCTTCAGTCAGCTCTGGCTGGGCTCTGACGATGAAGGATGTGCTCCCTCGGGCGCAGCAGCCGAGCCTGTCTTCTTTGTAGCTAGGCAAGGACAGGATCCGGACCCGGTCCTTTGCCTGTTGCAGCGAAGCTTTGAACCTTTCGAGTTCGGCCCCTGTAGAGATGAAGGGTCGAACTGAAGGAGTGTAGGCCTTAGCAGGTGCTTATAGAGGCCTGGTGATGCATGATCTAATTTTGGGCCTGTAGGAACAAGCCGGCTCATGCTGGGTTGACTTGGGAGTCAAGTTGGAGATGGGTCTCTCCTCTTTCATGTAGGCAAGAGGGTAGAACTGGTTTTCTTTGAGTGGGGCCAGGTATGCTGGCTTGGTGGAAATTTGAGACCTTCTTTGTTTTGGGGAAGGTCTTGGAGACCAAGTCTTGGGATAGACCTGGTTGTTTGTTGGTCGAGGCTTCGCGGGGGTGCCGCGGGCTTCGGGCTTTTGGGCGCTCGCCTTTGGTGTCACGGGAGTGACACGTTGAGAGGCGATCTTCTGCTTTTTAGCAGGCGCAGCTTGTTCTTCGGGAAGTGGGAATGGTCCCAGTGTCCCGAAGACGATGGTCCGGGGAGTCGAGGTCGACCCGGAGTTCAGAGAGTTGCCGAGGGAGTTGATGCTTCGGCAGCTGGCAGGGCGCTTATGGGTGCGCGTGCTTTGCTTCTGTTGAAGCATGAGTTGGTGCTTGTTCTCATCGAAGATAATGGTTAAGGCTGCCATTGTTAGTTTCGAAAAAGTTCTGAAACAAGACCACATCCATTAGTAATCACAAGAATATAATGATCATAAATGGGAATTCCTATGCTTTTGTCTTTTCAAATCGCTCAAGGGACATAACCCAAGCAATATGAGGAAGGCAAAAAGCCATAGAGGGTACAATTGTTCTGACAGCAAGTATGGTGAGCCCAGAATGAGCGTTCCAGTGACTGCTAGAAGCAATTGTAAACCTAAATTCGACTTATCGAGAAGCAGGGCTTGCTCGAAATAAGAAGAATATAAGGTAGGAGTTACAAATGTGCCGGTCACAGATACAGTAGACCCTGAAAGGGCGTACCAGTATTGCTATGCACAAATGTTGGAGATTGCATCCACGAGATGGGATTCTCTTTTTTTTTTTGAAATGTCAAGATTGGATTCATCAAAGAGAGCAGATGGTATTCCGATCCGAATACGGGCTCAGCGATTTCCGCGAGCACCAGTACCCAGAAGGGAAGGAACCACAATTTCTCGGATCTGAATCTAAAATGACGAGAGTTTTTTTTTGAAGATTTTTTTTTAAGATTTTCATTTTTTTTTTTTTAAAAAAAATCTTTTTTTTTGTTTAAGATTTTTTTTGAAAATCCTTTTTTTTTATTTTTTATTTTATTTTTTTTTTTTATTTTGATTTTTTTTTTTTTTTTTTAAGATTTTTTTTTTGAAAATCTTTTTTTTTTTATTTTTGATTTTTTTTTTATTTTTAAGATTTAAAGACGAGAGAGTACACATAGGCCTCCTAACCCGGTCTTATGAAACCTCAATTGATAGAATTGCCCCCAGGTAAGGGTAGGATTACTTAATGAACCCGTTTGGAGGACCCTTGCCTAGAACAGTCAAGCTGTCTCCACACTCTGGACAAGGCTTTTCTTGAATCAATCGTGATCAAAGAACGCAATTGGTTTAACCTTAGTGGTCTATGTCCCTTTTTTTTTATAAAAATCCCAAATAGACTCATCGAAGAGAAACGATGGCCCAAAACCTTAGTCGAACGGGCTCAACATTTCTGCAAGCACCAAAGAACGATAGGATAGGAACAAAGTTTCTCAATTTTGAATCCAAACTAAGAAAACTAATTTTTTTTTATTTTATTTTTTTTTAATATTTTTTTTTTGAAATCTCTAATGAACTCATCGAAGAGAAACGATGGCCCAAAACCTTAGTCGAACGGGCTCAACATTTCTGCAAGCACCAAAGAACGATAGGATAGGATCAAAGTTTCTCAATTTTGAATTCAAACTAAGAAAACTGATTTTTTTTTATTTTTATTTTTTTTTAATATTTTTTTTTTGAAATCTCTAATGAACTCATCGAAGAGAAACGATGGTCCAAAACCTTAGTCGAACGGGCTCAACATTTCTGCAAGCGCCAAAGAACGATAGGATAGGATCAAAGTTTCTCAATTTTGAATTCAAACTAAGAAAACTGATTTTTTTTTATTTTATTTTTTTTTAATATTTTTTTTTTTGAAATCTCTAATGAACTCATCGAAGAGAAACGATGGTCCAAAACCTTAGTCGAACGGGCTCAACATTTCTGCAAGCGCCAAAGAACGATAGGATAGGATCAAAGTTTCTCAATTTTGAATTCAAACTAAGAAAACTGATTTTTGTTTTTTGAAAAGAGAAAGAATGGAAACAAACTCAAAGAAATAGAAATTTCCAAAAAATCCCATCTCATTTTTTTTTAGGATGCAAAATCCAACATAGGCTACCAGCTAGAAAGTAGCCAAGGAATCCGGAAAAGAAGTATAAGCATAGAGCAAAAAGTATGATATGCAAATATTTCATTTCCGAGCACCGTGTTCTCAAATGAACGAGTCCCACCGGGTGTGCCAGCTTGATGGAACGCGCTCCGAGGCGCCCGCTGGGGCGGCTACCGGGGTCGGCGGAACGTGGGAGTCCGTCGGGTCCGGCTCTTTCGCGCCCTGGCGGGCCCTGAAGCGTGCATCAACATTTCTTTTGTGTGGGTGTGCCAGATTTTCTATTTTACTTGGAATTGCAAGTGGTAATCCGGAGATCAACCTTCGCAAGTAAAAAGGAAATCAACTTCTTTCAAGTTTTCCATTGCACAAATATTTAAGAAAAGAGACATTTTCTTGGTTTGCCGTGAAAGGCGATTTTGTTTGGCATTTATAGCCGATTTTGGCGTTTATAGCCGATTTACAATTCTCATCAATAATGAAAGACAAGAGTTGTGATTTTTGTCTCTTTTAGAAAAATACAAACTACAATGAAAAGCAAGAAAAGGAAGATCTAACTTTTCAGGAGATTGTGGGGGACTCGTTCAGATTGACGGTCGCAAGCCATGTATGGGCTTCGCCATCATCCATGCAGATGAGAACAGAAGATGCTCTTGATTCGCTTGGCTTGGCTATAACCTCAGATTTTTAGAGGACAAAGACCAAGAGAAGGTCCTATGTCCAATAAAAAGCTAAGTAGACGGGCTGAAAAGCCACGTCTAAGCCATTGGAGGCAGCAGGAGAAGGCAAGGACCTTGGGGGGGTGCCCCCCAAGGGACTTTTGTCACCTTGTAGTGGTGGCCGGTGCAGAACTTCAGCAGAGTTTTCTCTCTTTTTTCTTTCTCTGGATTCTTTCTGATCCCTTTTTTTTCTGATCTTCTGATTTTCTCCTCTTTTTTCCGATCTTTTTTCGATCTCCGTTTCAATGGAATGCTCTCCTATTTATAGGCCTTTGGTAGCCATTTAGGAGGGTTTATGAGCCTTAATGGCTTTAATGGGAGGAGTTACAAGATTTATTTCTTGATTTTGTAACTCCTTTTTCCTTGAATCTGATTGGCCGATGGAGATTAAGGGCTTTTAATCACCTTAATTACCATAATGGGAGGAGTTTCATGGTTTAAATGCCATGAATCAATTGACTTGTAACTCCCAAATGCTTGCTTCTGATTGGGCCGTCCAAAGAAATGAATTAATGACTGCAATAAAGCTAGTCAATTAACCACATTAATTGGTCGCCGAGCAGTCGAAGAGTCGCGGGCCATGCCGTGTCTTCTGGAATTCTTCTGGCGATGATCATCGATGGATCTACATGCTGATCGACATCGGATGAACATGTAACTTCAGACATTGATAGCTAAGAGCGGGCCGGTGACATCTGTCTTGTCGATTTCACGATCGGTCGGACAGAAAGTGCACTTTCTTGGTCAGCCGGTTGGCGATCTTGGAGCGATCACTGATGATTTTATGCTTTTGGAGGTTGACCCGTGATTTTGACGGATGTCGTCGGATATGAGTCAATTTCAAGCACTAAAAATCACATTTTCAGGAAACCACAGGGGCCAAAGTGCGCGAAACGCGAAAAAAGACGGAAAAACGGGTCACCGGCGGAAAATCCGGTGACCCGGACCTCCATGGTCGCCGGCGACCATGGGCCATGGTCGCCGGCGACCATGGACCGGCGACCATGGGCCATGGTCGCAGGGGCCTGCGACCATGGGCCATGGTCGCAGGGGTCTGCGACCCTGGGGGATTTTTCCCCTTCGGAGCCCGTTTTGCGGTCGTTTTGAGGTCTTTTTCGTCGCCGTTTTCTTCTGTATTTTTCTTGACATTTCTTCTCATTTATTGGCTTGATTTCCCTGTAGAAAACTTGATGAGAATCCTTGCATTTTTAGAGTGCAAAGTTTCTAATTTTCCGGGAAAGCCGAAGACTTTGTCGCGTAGAGCTGCTGATTTTCCGCCAGAAGTCGAAACTTGGTCAAACGATGTCGGAATGACCTGAAATTTGAGGTGAAGCCTCCTGAACAATAAATAAGACCAACCATAGGCTTTTGTTTGAGTTTTGAAGCCGTTTGGGGTCCCGTCGATGCTTCACTTGATTTTGCTGCGGGGAAAATGCCGAGCTTTGATGTGCGGTCAAACGATGTCCGATTGACCTGAAATTTGACGGGGAGCCTATTGGAGTCATTTTGAGACGTTCCATGGGCTCCGTTTTGGATGTCATGGTCCCGGGTTGCTCTGCCGCCGGTAGGCTTGATTTTCTCTCGGAGCATCGAAACCTGGTCAAACGTTTTCGGAATGACCTGAAATTTGACGTGCAGCCTTTTGGAAGCATGTTGAAGCCACTCATGCACTTGGTTTGATGAGCGAAGGCTCCGGTGGTTTCCGCCGCCGGGAGGCTTGATTTTGCTGCTCGAGCATTGATGGAGGGTCAAACGTTGTCGGTTTGACTTGAAATTTGGCATGGAGCCCTTTTGAGACATGCTGGAGTCATCTGTAGGCTCTGATCGAAGTTTTGACGTCTCCGATGATGTCGCCGCCGGGAGCGCCATTTTAGCTGTCGGAGAAGCGAAGTTAGGCCAAATAATTCTGAAATGGCCCGAAACTTCATATGTACTCTTCTCTTGGCTATCTTGAAGGATCTTGCAGTTTTTGTTTGATTCTGACAAGATTTGATTTTTTGAGAAGTTGCATTGCCTATTTATGGCAGGTTGCGACTTCATGCAGCTTTCTTGATGTTGAAGAGGCAAAGTGACATTTTTGGTGTCAACACACCCAAGTCTAGCAAAGCTTTCTCTACGTGATGATCCCCTATCTGGCAAGAAATGGTAGGACACCCTGGGTCCTTATATTTGATCGGGGTTGGATAGGAAATGATTGAGCTAACTTGTTGGGCTAGAAAAGCCTTTTTGGGCACATTGGTAGTCCTTTTGAAGGTGCAAAGGTCCTTCAGAAATTTCGCATAGGCCGGAATCTGTTGGATAGCATCAAGTAGTGGGATATTAATCCTCACTTGTTTGAATACTTCTAGCATTTTATCCAATTGAACAGTTGATTTTGCTGGGCCTAGCCTCTGTGGGTATGGTGCCTTGGGAACATAGGTCCTAAGAGTAGGCTCACTAGGTGATGGTTCAGCATTGACTGGGTTCTTTGGTTCTAATATAGGTTCAGCATTCACACTTGGTTCTCTAGTTTCTACTTTCTCACTTGATTCGTCCTCAAATTCCTTGGGTAGTTTGACCTTGTTATCAACCTATGTACCAGACCTAAGGGTGATTATGGATTTGACTTGTTCCGGCCCTTTTCTTGTAGGATCATGAACAACCTGGCCTTTGGGATTAGGTTCGGGTTGACTAGGGAAGGTTCCCTTGTCTCTGACACTAATGGAGTTGGCCAATTGGCCCATCTGATATTCCAATTTTGCAAGGGTTTGAGTATGGCCATTCAAAAGTTGAGTAGTGGTCTGCTGGAATTGAGCAGTACTCTATGTCAATTGGGCCGTGGTTTGAGACATGAGTTCATGGCCTCTTCTAAAGAATCTACCCTCTGAGTCAATGGATTGGGATTGAAATTGGATTTTTGGAAACCGGGTGGGGCACTCACGTGAGATTGATTGGGCTGAAATTGAGTGGACTGAGATGGGCCACCTTGAGTTGGGCCTTTGGTCCAAGAAAAGTTCGGGTTGTCCCTCCAACCTGGATTGTAAGTGTTAGAGTATGGGTCATACCTCGGACGATTATCAAAACGAGAGTTTTGATATAGAGCATTCACCTCCTCAACAGACTCGGTCTGACCCAAAATTGTTGGGTCAATCCCTCCATTCATGGCCTGATTATATCTTAATGACTCCAAAATGTTTGGAGTGGGCTTTTGGTTCAGCTCTAAGGCCTTTATTCTCCTCACCAGTGTGGCCAATTTGGCCTCTGCCTCAATTTTGGGTTCAATCTTGAACATCCCCCCTTTTTCAGGAATGGTGGGTTTAATGGGCTCCCTCTTAATTGGGACCCACTGCAATGTGTTTTCAGCAGTATCTTCCAAAAATGTCCATGCTTCTTCTGCTGCTTTCTTTGTAAATTGCCCACTACAGAAAGATTCTACCATTTGTTTGGTTGGGTAATCCATGCCTTCATACACAATTTGGACTAATCGGATTTTTTCAAATCCATGGTGGGGACATTGGATTAAGAGATCCTTGAACCGTTCCAAATAACTGTAAAGTGTCTCCCCTTCCATTTGATGGAATCCATTGATGGCCTGCCTAATCGAAGCGGTTTTCTGCTTGGAATAGAATTTTTTGTAAAATTCTTCGACTAACTTGGCCCATGTAGTGATGGACCCGGCCTGTAAGGCATAAAGCCAAGCTTTAGCCTTTTCTTTTAGGGAGAAAGGAAACAATCTAAGTTTAAGGGCCTCTTCAGTCATGTAATTGATTCTCATGGTCCCACAGATGTCCTCAAATTCCCTAACATGTTGATATGGGTTTTCATGGTCTAGCCCAAGGAATACTGGGAGCATCTGGATCATGCCAGATTTCAGCTCAAATGTGGCATTGGTCTGAGGAAGGGTGATGCAGGACGGTTGAGTTGTCCTGGTGGGGTACATGTAGTCCTTTAAAGTCATGGGTGGGTCCATTTGATTAGCCATTCTAACAATTTCTTCAAAAATTGAAGACTTTCCGACAATGGTTAAGGCTAATTCGGGCTCTATCTTGACTAATCTTTTACCCTTGTGTACCCACAGTTTCTCTCTCTCAGGTCTAGAACGCATGCATTAGTTTCAACCTTAAAGAAATGCAAGCCTAATCTATATGCTGGGCCCTAATGATCTTACTAGATGATGCACAAGCAGTCAAGCACAAAGATTGAGCACAAGAAATTATCCTAGGGTTAACCTAACTCACTAGACAGCTCCTAACTGGTTTGAAGAGTGCACTAAGACCTCCAATCCGGTCTTATGAAGCCAAATCGACCAGGTAAGTCCCCAGGATGAGTGGTGGGGTCACAATGCACTTGGCAAGGGTCCCGCTTAAGAACCAAACTCCTAGAACAGAGACTGCCACCCTTTGGAGGGACAGGACTTACCTAGACATCAACTTGACCAAAGAGCGCAATTGGTGTAACCTTTTGTGGTCTTCGTCCTAATGAGCTCGAGTCCTATGGTCTCGTTTCTACTTTATTTTAATTAATGTTTAGGTTACTATGTGAGAGGTGGTTAAACCTAATTGGGCAAGGATCTGGTAATGAAATCCAGTCCTTATCTTATTGGGGTCAATTGCCCTTAACTAAGTGTGTGTCCAATTAGATGGTGTGTCAATCAAGCATTCACACTTTGCAAAAATTAAATCATCCAAGCCCCACTTGCAAGTAAAAGATTCGTGGGGTAAAGTTTAGAAACTCTTACAGCGGGTCCACGCAAATCTTTAAACTGTGCAAGCTTAACCTATATATTTTTTTTTTATAACAAATTTGCAATTATGAGAGCATCTTGTTTGCTTAAAAGCAATCCCCGCTATTTCCTTCATTTTAGAGTCCTTCAAAAATCAGAATGTAACCTCAAAGAAAACAACTAAAATGTTAGATCGAAATAATCTACTAAATATAGCAACAATTGTCAATAAAACTCCTAAATTGAAAAATAAACCTAATATAAATTTCACAATCCTAAACTACTGCAATTTGAATGAAAGATGCACTTCTAAAACTCCTAATGCAGTCCTAAGTTAAATGGAGACCTTCCTGTCAAGTGCTGAAAAAAATCTAAGTGTTGGGACCTGTTGCACAGGCCCAAGTTTACAGATCTGTACGACCCAATTGTATTAATAAAAAACTGATAGCAATGACTGGGATGTAATCTCCTAATATGCAAGAAACAAACAAAAAAAAAAAAAAAACAGAGACTAAAAAGGATAAAAGACAAAGAAGTTATGCTATAATGAAGTTGGCTACTTGAACCAGTTTTTCTGCTGATTGCAGAATCTGCCTGACTGATTGGCCCTATTCACATCACTAAAAGTTGAACTTCCAAAACATATTTTTTTCTGAAATTTTGATGGTTCAAAGTCAATATACCAAAGTCCTATCCACCCAAATTTCAAGTCAAAAGGAGTCCGTTTGACTGGTTTTCAAAGTACGAACTTTTGGAGAAAAACCAAGTCAAAACTGTCAAAAAATTAGTGCTGAAATTTGTCTTCTATGTAACCACTTGAAATCAGTCCGAAAATTAATTAAAGAACAGCAACAAAAACTTGAAAAACAGCAACCAATATCATTAAGAAACACAAAAACTAAACTAAATGCAAGTTATGAATGTAACTAACTAAAAACTATGCTATGATATGAACAAATAATGCTAGAAATCCTAACTAAAAGATTCTTTTCAAATTGGCTCCCCAGCAACGGCGCCAAAAACTTGATGTGATCAAAATCAATCATAAAATACCGCAAGTGCACGGGTGTCTAGATGAGACAGTGGCAAGAACGGGTCGAACCCACAGGGAGCTATTAAAGAAACTTTTAAATTAAGAAAACTAATTAACTAACAATTTAAGAAAAGTTTTGAGTTTATATTTAAAAATTAAGCAACTAATATAGAAATTCGAAATCTACAAATTAATGAAGATGATTAGAGCATAGGAATCCAATAAGCATCCACCAATTATTTATTAAATAACCCTAACTTGTTCCAATTTTTACTTCAAATCAAAGACAAATCAATGTTTTTAATTTGGAAAATCTAACTTTTAAAATCCCTTTTTAATTATAAAAATCCAAAACTCAAGACTTCCTTTATCTCATAAAAGAATAAAAATAATTTAAGCACCACCCATCAAAAGTAAGCATAAACCATCAAAAGATCTAAATCCTAAGCATGGCCTATCAAACCTAAGCATGAGTAATCAAAAACTAATTTTTATTTTTAGAAATAAAAATAGAGATTTGCCTAGGGCACGAAGACAAGCCTATTAATCACTAAGCACATAATCATGGAACACAAATTAGAATTACTAAACAAATAAAAAGACAATTACTTACCTTCATCCATAACTCTAATCAAGAAAATTAGCCCGCCATTGCAAAGAATGCTTCTTGATTTATCACTAAAAATTGCATCTTTACAACTTCTCCTTCACAAATTTTCTCCTTCACAATAAATCCTTGGACATGACCCAAGGCTACCAAAAATAAAAATAAACTAATGGAAAAAGAAGAAAGGAAGAGAAAAAGAAAGGAATAGGAGAGAGGGAGAGCCTTGGACGTATTGAATGTCTTATGGGTCTCCGTCATGCCTCCTTTTATGCTTTTTGCAAACCCCTTTTAGTAAAGAAGTATCCTCCTTTTAGGTCTCCTTTTTCCTTAGTGGGCAAGGATTCTTTCTTGTTCTCCAAGATAACTTCTTTTAAATTTGAGAGATCTCCTTGCCTTATTAGGTTTCTTGATGCATACACTTTCCTTGTACAATTCCAAGAATATCTCTAAAAATTATATGATGATGTAAAGGGAATAAACTTCCCAAATATTGAGATTTCTTGCAATTCCCGCCTAAAACTGTAGCAGATAACTTCCTGATGTCATATCTCCCTCAATATAGCTCTGATTTAGGCAATCTTGGGCTCTACAGATATCTACTCGAAATGAGCTTTCCAATGGTGGCTGGATTGCATCGATCCGACACTCGGTTTGAGAGTTATGGCCATTTTAAATTGCTGCCCCTGAAAAATCCGAGAATAATTGTGCAAAAATGGAAGCTTCTATGTTGGCATGCAATGGGGTGTGTGGGGCCCATTGTGGACTTCTAAGCATGCTTGGACTCTCTCTTTGCTTGCTTATTTGACTTCTCTCTTCTCAAATTTCATCAATGTAGGTCCCATGTTGATTTCTCCTACAAATTAAAAGAGGCAATTTTAACATTAATCATATGTAAGAAAATAATTATGAACCATGTATGGGACCCTACATTCCTAGTGATGCATCAAAATGACCAACTTTCAAAAAATAGCACATGGTGCCAAAAATAACAAAATATGCATTGATGAAACCAAAAGCCTAATTTTGGGGTGATAAATGAGATGAGAAAAACTTAATTTCAAAAAGCCATGCAGTTCAATGAATTTTGACCAATTTTGACAATTTCTCCAAAAATATCCTCAAATGCATGTAATCATGAAATTAAATGCAATTCTATACAATTAAACCTAATTAAGCCCACAAATGCTAATGAAATGATGACTTAATGACCTAGTTTTGTGAACTTATCATCAAGTTTAAGAATGCAATACTTCATATGTAATGACATAAAAAGTAAGGAATGAAGGTGCCTCAAGAAAAGAAGGTCCGGGCACGTAATTTTGTCATTTCCCCCCAGCACGGAGAAGGTCTCAAGAAAATTAGATTTTTTAGGAAGGAGGAAGGGAAAGACATCTCTAAAGGTAAACTATAGGGAAGAACCTCCTTTCCTTTACAATGGTTGAAGGTGGAGATGATTTTACTGAAAGGAATCCATACAATAATAGGTCTCCTCATCTAAGCCCTCTGGACGGGATGATTTTACAGAAAGGAGATCCATTGAGAAGAATTGAATAAGACACGGGTGAGATGCATTCTTTTATAATTCTAATAATTTCTTTATAAAACCCTAGCTTCAATAAAAACCCATTCCATATGGTCATAGGCTTTTGTCATGTCAAATTTAAGAATTCAATACCTCATATGCAGTGAGAAATCATCCTGTAATTGATTAAAGCACTTTGAAAAGGTCCTACAACTGAATCAAGGATGCATTTCAGCCTATTGGTCACCACTTTGGAGATAATTTTATACAATATATTATATAGACTTATGGGTCTAAAATCATTGACACATTGGGCTTGGCCTTTTTCCACTAAGTTACTATTAATTTTATGTCTCTAAAGATAATTCTTGATGAATAAATTGTGAATGAGTGTAATAATGTCCTCCCCCCACACTATCCCAGATGTGTTGGCAATAACTGGCTGGGTAACCCTCAAGGCATGGCAATTTAAGGGGACCTTGATGAAAAACTACATCTTGTATTCCTTCTTGTGAAGGGGTTGAGATTAGATTGTTATTATCTCAATTAGAGATCCTAGGGCAGACAAGTTTTGTTTTTTTTTATTATTGAGTTTAGATCCCTTTGCCCACATGATGTTAAAATATTTAGCATGTCATTACAAGATTCTTTGCCAATCTCATCTCTCAACTAATTGAAAATTAAATGTCAACTGATGGGAACCAGTCTTGTAGTTGTATACTCCTTTTAGCAGTTTAAAAATCGATTGAACAAACATTACTCAAGGCAAACCCAATAAAATATAAACTAATCATATCATGTTCATCTCTATTTGCAAAAATCCAAGGGACAGTTCGTTTGAAGAACACCATTTAATCGAATCCAATGGAGTCAAATCCAATAAAATATAACCAAATGCTATGTTCATCCTTATATTTGCAAGAAACAAAAAAACCAAAGGAAGTGCCGTGTACACATGTCATGTCTGATTTAATTTTCTTTATGACATTCACTTATAATATTTTCTATTATACAACTCAAATCTAATTAGCTTTCATCTACATATGGGACTTTGATGTTTATTACCAACTAAGTTAGTGATCCATGTACGAAACTTATTGACTGGAGAAGAAGGTACTATCAAAGCTATAACAGCTAGTACATATATATGGCTTGATATGGCTAATGAAATGTAAGAAATAAAGAAGTTCTATACTCTTTGAGACAAGAAATTAATGCCCACCCTTTACTTTGACAACATAAATCTTAGCAATCGAATGCTCGTTTCGGTATCTCTACCATTTGACCATTCACTACTCTTCACACTCTTTTGATAAAAGCGTATTTCTGATGAGTCCTAGGTATTCAATACGATTTAGCAAATTCATATCACATCGGCTTTGATTCAACAAGTAATTGAAGGATGAAGATCAAATGATCAAAGTGGAAGCAGTGGCGGACCCGAGATTTTCATTTGATAGGTGCAAAATTTAATAGGTGGTTTGATTTTTGGGGCAAACCAAGGATTTCATGTGGATTTTGAGAGTGGACCAACGATTATTGAGTTTTTTTAAAGAGCAATGCGGTTTAACGGGTGCGACCGCACCCACGTGCTTGTGCCTGGGTCCGCCCATAAGTGGAAGGACATTGGGGTTGCGTGAGTCGATAGTTAAGCAAAAACAAAAATCCTGACTGTCATTTGTACCTCTTCATATTTAAAGCTGGTTTTAGTCTAATCTTTCCTCAAGACATTCCTGCTGTGAGTGAGAATCACAAAGTTTTCCATATGTTGTCCCTGAACAGGATTACCATATAATCAATCCAGCACTCATGAAATTGAATTTAAGAGAATTTCTGAGGCCAGATGTGGTATTTCATGAGGCTAGATTTTTGGAATTCTACTAATCAAAGAGAGAATTTCAAAGCTTCATTGATTAGAATACATAGGAATTGAAAGGTGCTAGAAAATGAAGATTAAAGGTGAGTTTTGTAAAATGAACATCAAATAACATTTTCCTTTTTAGAGAAATAGAATCAAAAGAAAATGCTATTTAATGCTTATTTATCGAAGTTCGCAATGATCTTCATTTTTCACCACCCTATGTATTTAATTCTTACTCATTTTAATACAAACAAACATGGTGTGAGTAACATTGCTACAAGAGTTTCACAACACATTGAAATCTTTTCATCAATTCCTCCAAATTAATGCCCCCTACAGTGGAAATGTCAGATTTCTCCAACAACTAAACAAGGATGGACTGCCTCTCCCAAGAGACTGAAATATCTGCAGGCAAGCTAGCCTTTTTTCTGACTGAAATCAGCACTCAGCACCAGGTTGGGCTGAAGGTTTCTAGAGTAAAGATCAAACCACTTTTTTAGACCTGGATTCATCCTAAAGGTCTGAGAATTTAGTTATGGTCCAGCCTAATTACAATCATTTTGTCCACTTGTAATCAAACCTGTTCATTTGGACTAAACTATCCACTAAGGCCTCTGCAAATGGATAGATCTACTTGTAGAGAAAAACCCAAAAATAGGGAATTATCAGCACATCTTATCGTAGGCCTAACATGCAGTTAAAATCCAGCCCAGTTCATATTCCCAAAGCCCACCAGACTGGCCTGGCCCATGAGAATAAAGTATGTGAAGGTGGAACCGTGGAATTGCATTATTGTGACACCCACAGAATAGTATCATCTAGTCCAAAAGCTAATAATTAAGGGGTATAAAAGGTTTTCATCTCATTCATGCTTTCATGATCAATACAACACTATCTATCACATCTTCAAGAAATTTTAATTTCAATGGGAAAATTTCAAATAACGCCTTCAGTTTTTTCCTTATTAAAGAAAATAGGACAAAAGTTTTATAACTTTGTAAATTAGGGCCTAAGTTTTCTAGTAAGTTTTCAATTAAGGACAATCAGCCATTTAAAGTTATTTTCCGGAGACTTTTCCTTTCGACAGCTACTATATGATGTCAATAGCCATGGGGAAACTGGTTACCCTCGATCATTGTGAGGACATTGGTGAAAGAAAAGAGAAGAAGATGGAGGAAGTGAAGGAAGGTTTTGTTTCGATGAAGGGTAATTAGGGTATGTTAAATAATTGAGGAAAAAAAGTTGCTGGCAAATACCTTTAAATAACCAGTTTTCTTTAAATGAGAATTCATTCGAAAACTTAGGCCTAGCTTGAAAAGTCTTGAAACTTGGGTCATTTTTTCAAAATAACCTAGCCTTAGCTTAGTTTCACTCAAACTAAAGTAGAACCCGAACCCACCATCTGATTGATCACATGCGTAAAAGAGGATCCAGACTCTTAAAATTGAACCCATCACATGGATACCACATAGTACCCCAAGTGGGAGTAATTATGGAAAGTAAAAAAGTGGGGTCCACTTCTATGGTGGATAGCATGTGTATATCAAACTCAAGCAATAATCTTACCGTTCATTTGTCCAAATATTTTATCAAATAGAAGTGGGGAAGCCTGATTGGTCACGGCAAAGTCACAAGTCACAAGTCACAACATAAACCATGAGTATATGGAACGGATTGTGACTTGTGCATACAATCATACTATAATATATTGAGCTAGAGAAATGCTCTACCACAAAACATGACTTCCTTTTATTTTATTTTATTGCACTTGGTAGTTGCAATGGAATGTCAAGTTATAGTTGTCTAATTGATATGCATACAGTATCAACGTTGAAAAATAATGCATTGAGCTTTCACTTGAGAAAGGTAAGGAAGAGAGTGGGGGTTGACTTTTTAGGTTTTGATTTCAAATCTATCTAGTGCAGATACATTTATATTGCTGTTGCTGGCTCCAGTGATAAATTGAGCCATTTTCTTCTGTATATCTTTTCAAGGGATGCAGATGTTCATGGATGTTTCAAAGATTTTGATCATATGGCCTTTCCACTGAATTTAATAGATTTAGATACCTGTTTTTTTGGCTTATTTGGTGTAGAGACTTTATAAAGTTTAGACCTTCCAATGAATGTGGGGTCCAGTTAAAATAGTGGTAGATTGATGGCGAGTTCATAAATCAAAGGAATGTCAGGGGTTTATATAGAGAGTGAGCCCTTTGAGATTGGATATTAGCAGGGTCTCTTGGAGGATTTTATTGTATTAGTAGATTACATGTGCAATCCAGCTCTATGGTCTACTTAGGTCTGCCATTGGTTAGTGCAATCCCTGTCACACTCTTAACCCTGTATGATCTAGCATCATGTCTAGTTTTATGCTTGTCCGACCTTTATTTGGCTTTGGATTGAAGCTCGGAAAAACCTATAGTTAATCAACCATTAAGATTTAGGGCTATTAAATCAAAGGCTAGTATAGGGCTATTTTTGAAATGATACTTGTTCGTATGGAGACATTTTTTGCATGATACCTGTTCTTAAGGAGACCCTTTCATCCATTCTCCATCCTCCATCCGTCCTATCTTCAATGATAGGAATGCATCTAAGTGGGCCTCATTTGACAGACCACATATGCAGAATACGTGGTCTGCTCATCGAAGAATGTTTCCCTGGGACTTCCACCGTATCATCACCAATTGGTCTTTAGCTCTGATTAATCCTATCATTTAGATGATGAAAAATGATAAAGGTGGTTGGCACAACAAAGTAGTATCAATTGGACAATTAGGAACATGTAATTGATGATCTTGACAATTCACTCAAGAGCTTTTCAGAATTTAATGGTTTTATATAAGACTGGCATTTCTAACCATTCCATTAACGCCTAACAAATGAATTGTCATGATTGAGAATGAGTTAAATGACTGATTGGTCCAGTGCGATTGGTAAAATGAAATCATCCACAGGTGGAGATGTGGGTCATTAATCCATTGTGGCCTACTTTGACCAATAAAATTATGACTTCAAATATGGTATCTTCCTCTCTCCAAGTGAATGGACATTCATGAATGAGATCTTTCGTTATCTTTACTTGCCATGTATTATTCATTGTCATTTAAGTAATTCAAGGGTCACATCTCTTAATGGAAGAGATGCCTATAGGAAAGAGCCTATTTTATACCTTAAAGTTGGATGTTAGAGGAAGCAAAGAAAAAAAAGAGGCAAATCTCCCCTCTGCTTGAGCCACATCAGCATAGTATAAATTTAGTTAGGGGTTGCAAGTAGCTGCACCTTTTTACTACGCCCCATGATACATGCCTCTTAACATTTTACTCATTTGAAATGTTTGAAAAACGCGTCTTAGTATTAAAAATCTCCTCTTAAGTCATGCCTCATGATACAAGCCTCTCACTCTTGAGAAATGCTGAGCAAGGTATTTTGCCCGTGATGAGTGTGACACCGGGTCCATTGATTAAGATGGGCATCACCATAGTCTAGCCCTCTAAATCCGTGATAATAGTGTCTCACCCATTGTTGTTAAAATCGCACGATTCGCGATTCGAATCGTATCGGAAGCAAACCGATTCGTATCGACTTACTAAATCGTATTCAAGCAGATATCGTACGATTTGGGTACGAATCGTGCGATTCGATTCGAATCGTAGTGAATCGTGCGATATTAACGATTCTGTTTGGGAAATAATCGGTAGAGGCAGGACTCTATTTTTTGGGGGTTTTTT
The DNA here is from genome assembly GCA_028538565.1 of Umbellularia californica. NCBI lineage: Eukaryota > Viridiplantae > Streptophyta > Magnoliopsida > Laurales > Lauraceae > Umbellularia > Umbellularia californica. The sequence continues at coordinate 47,283,577 of JAPQWN010000009.1, forward strand.
TTTGGGGCTTTATGACAACTTCATTTATTTTCCATTAAAGGAGAAAAAAAATTAAAACCCTTTAAGATTCTGAGAGATAAACAGGCCTAGGAAGAAAATGCAGAGTCCAGCACTCATTCCTGTTCCCTTTGCTGCAATCTCTTGTCTTTGGTCAAGTTCTTCCAAACACAGCCGAGTGTCCTAGTGAGGAAGACGAAGGCATTAGTGAAGCTCTTAAACTACTGCTGTAAGGTCACGGCATTGGTGAGGCTCTTCCAGGCTCTAGCGAAGAACTCCAGCGAGAAGAAGAAGAAGCCGGTCGATTTCCAGGTACGCTTTTGCTTTTTTTTATTTTATATTCTCCACTCCTCTCTTTCTATTTTTTTATTTTTTATTTTCATCCATCAGTTGTGGGCCCCACTACAGCAGCTCTCTGTCCCTTTAGTGGGGCCCACCTATTTACTTGTCTCCATTCTTTCTTTATTTTTTATTTTTCATCCATCAGTGGTGGGCCCCACTACAGCAGCTTCTTGTCCTTATCCATCAGTGGGACCCACTTCATCACTTCTCTCTCTCTCTCTCTCTCTTATTTTTCATCCATCAGTGGTGGGCCCGCTACCCACATCTATCAGCTGTTGTCTCAAATGCATTTACTGTTTCGTCCAGGGCGATTTCTGAATGTGTTGGATACATTCCTTTGAATTTCACGATGCGTGGCCCCACTGATGAATTGTTTTTTATTTATTTATTTATTTCTCATTCCTTTTTTTTAATCCATCAATAGGTGAAAACTGACCATTTCCATGGATGGGTGGGGCCCGACTGAGATATCAACAGAAACTGGGGTCCCAACTGTTCGTTTTGCTCATTTTCGTTTTTTTAAACATATGTGGATGATCCATCAGTGGGTCTCGCATGTGGATATATTTCAAGTGTGGCCACGTGGGCCTTGCTGGGCCATAAGATTTCTGCTTTTTTATGTGGGCCCATTTATCTGATTCTACAGCATACATGCTTATTTTTAATTTTAATTTTAATATGTTAGATATGTTACCTCCTTTTGATATCTGAATCATATACAGCGATTCACATAGTAATATACTAAGACGCAAATATTTGTCATGCATTGATGTTCATATGAATGAAAAATAGTAGATTGTGGACTACTATAATTTTTCCTGTCTTTTCAATATTTTTTTAGATTTTTTTCATCTCTATTAAGAAAAGTAAAAAATATCTTACGATTCACGATTCGATTCGCGATTCGATTCGATTCGACCCCTTAAACGATTCACGATTTGACAACCTTGGTCTCACCATTTTAGAAACTGTGGAGTAGCAAATAGGAATGTGAGACCCAGTACATTAATCAAGATGAACTTCACTATTATGTTGCTTGATGTTGTGGCCCTCTAGTGGCCCACGTTTCAGAATTCTAGAGAAACAATCTGTGTCCAACTACGGTGGAATTCGTCTTTTCAATCCAAACCGTTCAACCAAAAAGAACCCATGAGAAGCCTACAGGTCTCCGGCCCATGCATCTATCCAAACTTGGATCATTCAAATGACAGACCATGTGTTTTTATCGAATGAAAGCATTCAATCTGATAGTGCCATAATTGTGGGATACAATATATAGGTGACAAGTGACGTGTATAGTAGCTACATGCATTCTTGTGATAATTTTTTCTCCATTATTTACTTTGGTTGAAAGGTACATATTGCATGTTTAATTTTATGACTTATGGAGCAAGTTGGGAGGATTAGAATAGATTAGTACCTTAGAGCTACAGAGGTGTTTGATGCATTTGATGCATTCCTTAATCGTGCATCGCACAGGGATTTGATGCTAGTAAAAGTAAATCATGTTGGGTAACCTTCTAAAATTGAAAATATTATAAAGACACCATCACTTACATTTGCAAAAAGAAAGAGGCAGCAAAGAGTTGTAAATTCCGGAGATAAAAGCTATGGATTCTGGAAGTATAATTTATATTGGTTATTTGGTTATATCCTTGCATTGTTCGGATTAGATTCAAACATTTTTGGAAATTATTCTAACAATTGGCATCAGAGACATCGGGCCATTTGGATTTAATCTGAATAATATCTTGTTATTGTCAATTGGAGTTTCTTCATCCAAGTTGTATGTTGATCATGAGCTTTTTGTGAATGGTTCTAACATATCAACTCACAATAATAGGTGAAGACTATTAAAGTAATTTTTTTTTCTAGATTAGTACGAGTGTACAACTGCTAGTGATACGAGTTAGGATCCCTTGTTTGGTCCAAACAGGGGTTGACACATTGTTTTGTACTACGGAGCTGGCTTTTAAAGACAACCGGTTTTTAAATTCTACAAGTTCATGTGTCACCCCTGGACATGTTCAAACAGGGGATCTGAATTTGAGTGATAAATGTTGAAGGAAAAGAAAGAGGGAGAGAGTGGTACCTCACAGTAATATCACATTTATTGCATTGCATTGAATTGAAATTGATTACAATGGCCTTCATCTACACAGGAATCATACCAACCTCCTAAATATTCTCCACACACACACTGCACATCCAAAACATCCCAGAGGCAAGACCCACCTCTAACAGCGAGCATGCACACTTTGCACTACTGAAACTTTTCATCTATCCAAAGTTTAAATTATGACGTTCCTAACAGACAAATAGCAACAAATATAATCAGTTAAACCTCCTAATCTATCCCATCACCAGCCCATCACGACCTTGTACTGTAACAAAATGATAAAAATTTATTTATTGAAAAATCAATCTCCAAGCAGCTAGGCGAGGCTAAGATGGCAATGCCGGTTAGCTGCTAATAAGAAAAGTTCTGTTTTGTTCTTGTTTCCTTTCTACAGTGGGTTACTTCCAACTTTACTTCAACTCTACAACCCAAAGCGAGTATAGCCTCCCAAATTTCTTGGAGTCCGATAGGGCTGCACAAAAAATCCGGTATCACCGCAAAACCGAATCGAACCGATCGAACCGGATGGTTCGGATCGGTTTATAATAGATCGATTCGGTTAACGGTTTCAAAATCATAAAAACCGCTTATATCGGTCAGTTATCGGTTTGAGCCCACGGTTAACCACTTAAACCGAACCGACCGTATGCAGTAACTTAATATTGCTTTTTTGCTATTTTAGCTTTAGGGTTTCGTTTTTTACTACTTTTAAAGTTACATTCCACAACTCCATTTTTACATGAACTCAACCGTCAACACTGCTTCAGTGCATCTCCTTTAATATCGCAAATGCTTTTTGATACTTCATTGCAGATGGAGGGATTAGTGTATCAGAAGGTTGCACTCTTGAGAATACTAGAAAAGCCAGTAAAGTCTGGCCTTTTGATGGTTGGTTCTGGTCCCACCTAATCAATGTGTTAAAAAACCTTCATTCCTGAAAAATACAGTGGGTTCTGATACAAATTCTGTTTTTGTGCAACTTTTCTAGACATGAACTATTATTCTATTATAATTCCAAATGATATCATGTGTAATGAATGTTTCACTACAAGTTGATTAATGTTTTTTTTCTTTTTCCTTTTTTGCGCTTGCGTTTAGTCCAAACTCTCTTTTTGAAGTAGAATTATTTTTTATATGCGTTTAGTCCAGTCTAGAATGTTGGATTTTTATGTTTACACTAAACATTGGAATAAATGCAAAGGATGGGGTATCATCATTTTGAAAATTTCAATGTCTGATTTTCAAAAAAAAAAAAACAATGGTTTAATCGACCGAACCGAATCAAACCATTTGGTTCGGTTCGGTTTGATTTAAGCCCTCTCCATCGGTTGGATCGGATCGGTTAATTAAAAAACTAATAGGTTCGGTTTGGTTGTTGGTTTTAGTGTTAAACCAATTCGAACCGCCCATGTGCAGCCCTAGTGTCTTAGCAGCATAGGATTTTCAAATGTATCATTTGCTCTTAAGGTTGTCAATCGTGTCGTGTTAACGAATTCATGTTACGAGTTAATGAATTCAGGTTAAAATCACCTCAACTTGTACGCAACCCATTAACTTAACAGGTCAAAAAATCTAATCCGAACACGACCCATTAATTTAACGGGTTACCCGACCCAACCCGTTAACATGTTAAGTAATTAAGTTATTTCGAAATTTAAAAAAAATATATAAAAAAGGAGAAAAATATATAAGCCACATGAAATTGTAAGTGAGGATCTCGAGTAGATCCTACCTAAAAACCTACTATAAAACAATAAATTTTAATTTCTTATTTATGAATACAAATTAATTTATTTATATTTAGGGAGTAAAAAAAATTTAACGGGTTGAGCGGGTTGTTAACGGATTACTGATTTAATTCGTATACAACCTGTTAATTTAACGTGTTAATGGATTTGAACTGTTAACTATCCGAACCAAACATATTAATATCGTATAGATTCGTGTCGTGTTAACGGATCCAGTGACATTTTGACAAGGCTGAGCTCTCAAGATCACACAAATTACGAAGTAAAATTACGCGATACAAGAAATTAGACAATGAATCGGCGAGAAGATAATTCAGTTGGCTATATGAATATGATTACTGGAAACGACCGCCGATTGTTTGCAAAGCAGAAAACCATCAGCCAAACAGCCCCACTTGTCACTTATTTGATATTGGAGAAGACAAACACACCAACAACCACGTCCTATCAATAACAGAGGCCAAAAACACCCTATCTGGAAGATATTAGAGGAAACTTCCACATCATTTCAACCATGTCGGGTGTTTTGCTAAGTGGGTTCTCATCATTTCTTTTTGATTTTTCATCTGCTGTGAGCTCTTGTGATTTGGGTGGGTGCTTTGTTTCTTTTGGGTGTTTTGTAAATGCAATATATTTACTTTGTTGCTGAGTTCTTCTTTGGGTTTGGATTCTGAAACTCTTTGGTTCTGCAGATTGTCTGTACACCGTAGAAGTTTTAGTAAAAGTACAGTCTTTCTTTGGATGAATTAAAGTTCTTTGATTTTGTTTTTTCAGTTCTAGCATTGATTTTAGGATTTGGGTTTTAAAGAACTTGTGAACAGGCATTTCTATTGTTTGTGGATTTTTTTTCTTTATAATTTCTCTTTCTTCCTTTTTTTTTTTTTTGCTTTTCTTTTTGGTGGGGAAAGTGGGGGTTGATGGTTTTGGTTATACAGAATATATGCTTACAGAGTTTTTTTTAAAGGAGTTTTTCTTTGATTCTCTTGGTTGTTGTGGTGTTTTGATGATTTGGGGTTTGGAGAATTCATGATAAAGTTGCTTCTTTGATTAAATTACCCTTTGACTTGTAAGTTGTGCTTGTGCTCTGGGTATTTGGTTTTTGTTAATGTTGTGATGAAGGGTGCTTCATGGATGACTGAAGTTCTTTGATTTTCGATTGTGGTGTATTGTGATTATTTTGAGTACTTTTGTTAAGTAGCTGGGAACTTTATTTTTCCATTGGCTTTGAGTTTTAAGGTTTTCTTGTTCTTTCCTCAGATTATTTGATGAAGGGTGCTGCTTGGAGTGATTAAAATACTTCTATTTTCAACTTGAATGATGATTCTGATTAATATTGTTCGGTTGAACATGTGATGAATGAGATTCTTCTTCTAGTTTTCAGTTGCCATGATGTTTCGAGGATGTGATTTCTGCTGAACTTGTGATGAAACTGTTATTGGGTGGTTTATTTCTGTTTCAGTTACTTGGTTTTATGACAATCTTTTAAAAATGAGTAATTTGGCATTTTCTGATTTGCAATTGCGTATGTGATGGTGCTTATTAAGTGATTGGGCTTACTTGATTCTGCAGTTGAAGGCATCTTTTGAGGTTGTTGGCTTTCAGAATATATGATAAAGGTGCTTTTAGGGAATGGCCAAAATGGGAGTTGAAGAACCTGAATCAGAGGGGCCTGAAGATGGTCACAGAACACCCGTTCATCATCCAAATCAGAGGGCATTTTTTGTTGTATGTTTTGAATTAGACTACTAGGATGATTTTCTCCAGATTGTTTTATGCCTTTATGGTTTCTCAAATTACGGCTTTGGCTTTTACTGTTCATTCATTGTCAACTACATGTGGGGTTACTGTTATTGTCATGCTGTTATCTGACAAAATCATATGTTGAGTATCTCTACTTCAATTAATTCTCATATAATGAGATTTACTGCCAACCACTAGTATGATTGAGGTCTCATTTTCATCAATTCCATAATCAGGAATGACGCGTCCAAGCTAAATTGAATATTAACCAAAAGAACTTGATGACATGATGATAGCTAGACTTAAAAATTGGGCTTGTGAACAAAAAATTGATTCAGTTCAAGAATCCCTGAGTTCAGAATTGAGGTTTAATAACTTAGGTTGATGAGGTCTAAATAGTCTAATTGGAAATTTGGTTGGTTATTTTTCCCTTCTTTCAAAATATTAAACGGCTTAAGGGATTCTTTGCTTTTGTAGCTTGTCATCGTTATATTTGTGTTTCCAGTTCTAAAAAGAACATAATATTCTCTTATATGCCTAGTTATGATATAGTTTCCAGCTAGTGCAGTACATATCTTTTAAGTTGCTGCTGTAAGCCTTTAAAAATTGTGGGGAAAAGCTGGGTCACAATTAGATTTTTATACGTTTATACATTTTTCTTTGTCAGCACATCACTAGTAATTCTTTCCATTCCTGCGTCATCTTATATTCTTATGCACTAGCTATGTTATGTATTGTCTTATGTATTTTTTGGTACTGAATGCAAACATAAATTCCCGCATTCTATATCTAAGTTAACAAGTCCCTTATTAGATATCTCTTATACATTGTCTTTATTTAATGAGTTACATGATGGAATGATGTTGAGTGATTTTGTAGGATGACGACTCAACTGGAATAACTGAAGAACTATCACCTGCTCGTCATTGGAGACAGCCTAACCTCTGCTTAGACATACCACCAAAAACTTCTGAGGACACCACCCTAAATTATGTGAGAATAAACATGCCACCAACCCCCAGTCCCATGAAAGAAATCTCTTCCTCAATGCTCAGTCCCACTTCCACAAGAGTGCCAATGTCCCCTGGTCCATCCGCATCTAAAGGTAAACCATCCATAAAAAGCCTCCTGTCACGAGTAAGCTTTAAATTTCGGTCAACACCTGATGTCGAGAAGGCTGGAGGTTCATCAACTGGATCATGGGAGAGGCCTCGGATTCCAAGATCAGTCTCCCTTACAAAGTTGTTGACACCCACAATGAGAAAGACATCATCCCTACCAGTTACTCCTGTGCATTCAAACCCTGAAACTGTTCATGGAAGTAACATTGTTGAGCAGCTGAGTTCATTGGTAAGTGCTTCAGTGTTTACATAGCAATTTATTGACAGGACTTATTTGATTAGGCCTCTTAATTTTGTTCACAAAATATCATGCACCACTTTCTTCTCACCCTCTTTGCCACTAGTCACCTTCTCACCACTTTCTTTCAGCGTTAGTGGCACCCACCATGTGGCTCATCCTGTCAAGATATTCTTAAATTTCTAATTTCTTTTGCTAACCATTCATACCAAAACCTTGAGGTGTTAGTAGAGGCAGCATAAATACTTTTCAATACTCCTCCTGTCACAAGTAACCTCAGGTGGAACCCGTCCGGCGCACTTTTGGTGTCACGCATTTTTTTTCTCGCGCCGAGTCGTTGCTCTTGGGATTTGAACTCACTACCGGTTGGCTTTGATACCATCTAAAATTTTATTGCTAACCATTCATACCAAAACCTCGAGGTGTTAGTAGAGGCAGCATAAGTACTTTTCAATACTCCCCCTTTGGTGGAGCCCACTCCTCAACAGATATAAGATCTATCAGGCTCCACACATGATTGAATGTGGACTGTTGGCTTATGCTGAACTCCAAATGCAATGGGAAAATGCGGATTGTTTTGTGGGGTGCCCGCTGCTGGGAAGTAAACAGCATCTATGAGCAGTTGTCAAGACTGTATGCTTAGAGCATATTTGGATCTATGTACTTTGAGTTCAGGGGTTCACATAAATCAGGACTTCAAGCTTGGGATATCTCCAATCACATGTAAAGTAGTTACTTTGTAACCCAGATGCACCTAAAAACCTTGCAACTTGAATCATACTTAAAATCTAGGATTCATGAGGGAAAAATGAGGAACTTCCTGTAATCTGATCTATGGAGACCCAAACATCAAACTCCGCTTATTATATGTAAGTATGGAGCCAAGATATCTGATATATTGGGTAACCCAAAGTTAAAGGGACACAAATGGGCCCTTGGTAATCTCTCATGATTTCATATTGTACCTTATATATCCATTAGCTGGCACATAAAAGAATCCCCCCCCGCCCCCCCCCCCCCCCCCCTCCCCCCTCTTCCTCTTTCCTATTATTTAAATCATGGGAAACTTAATCAGTTTACACAGCATTTATAACCATATTATTATTATTTTGACAGAAAAATGGTGCCCGGAAACAGATGTCCCGTTCTCTTTCAGTGCCTGCTAATGCTAATACCAAAACTAGAGGTATAAGACGAATGGATTCTTTTGGTGGACTAATTCGTGTAATTCCTTCAACCCCACATATAGTAGGAGGGAGTGGCACCACATTAGATATTGCCCCTACAGTTGAAGTTGGTATTTCCCATTCTCAAGTAATCTTTATGTTAGAGTCACTCTTTCATGACAGTTCAAAATATATGAAGATATTTCTCGTTTTATAAGTTCTACCCATCATGTTTATTTCGTCAGATTTCGGCTATATTTTTCCTCCATAACTTTCAATCACATTTCTTATGTAGTTCTGTGGTTTAGAGAACAGTGATGGCGGTGAAGAAATTCCTGAAGAAGAGGCTGTCTGTAGGATTTGTTTGGTTGAATTGGGGGAAGGTGAGACCCTCAAAATGGAATGTAGCTGCAAAGGAGAACTTGCACTGGCCCATCAAGAATGTGCAATAAAATGGTTTAGCATAAAGGGTAACAAAAACTGTGAAGTATGCAAGGAAGAGGTCCGGAATCTGCCCGTTACTTTACTGCGAGTTCAAAATGTTCAGAACACCAGTAGGCATGCAGGTGAAAGAGTCAGGCAAATGTCTTATTATCGCTATAGGTAAGTAGATCATTTTTTCAACCTTTTGGTAATTAGTTCACTCTTTCTCAATCAAGGTTTTAAAATGTGGACTCAGGATGACTTGGTCCCCCTCAAGTCAAGTCTGCCAAATCAGACTGAGTTGCATCCTAGATTCCAAGGGGCCTTAACACTTGTGTGAAAATGATTAAAAAAAACTTTAACTTATGAATCCAGAATTAAGACAAAGTGTTTAAACTACTAAGAATGAATTCTAGTTATAGGTGGCCATAATTGTTCTTTATTGAGTCGAATAACCTGTACCTCCAATCTTTGAATGCTTTTATCTTCTACCAAATGTAGTTTTGGACCTCCAAAATCAGTGCGATTGGCCTTAGAAGCCTCCTGCGTCTTCTCACAACATGAAATTGGGGGAAGAAAATCAATTTTTGCCTTTATTCCATAGGAATTGGTCGGAAGAGGAGGGGTGGGGTGTTGATTCGATTTGGACTTTGCTGATTTTTGAAACCGTGCTCCTAATATAATAAGAAAATTGAAAATTTATAGGGTCTTGATTCATGATAGTGTTTTTGGTGTCTTTGTCAATTCTAGTACTGGTGTTGTTCGGTGATCCAGATTGTTGATCTGTGGGGCCCATTGTAGCCTGGACTACCTAGTCATCTAATGGTGGCCTTTCTTTATTGAATGCATGCTCTGCATATCTTTATTGAATGCGTGCTCTGCATTCTTTCTTGAGTCTATTTGTGCCATCCATTTTTTCTAAAAAGGAGAGGGATGACACAAGGCATTCCAATTGCCATAGTGTGTGGAAGCCATAACACATGGGTGTCTTCTCAAATAAAAAATAAAAAAAAGGAAAAAAAATCCAACAAGTGGGCCATAAGCATACAAGCATGACCTATGATAAATAAAGAATCTCATAAACATAGAATACATTAATATGAATTAAAGATAGTTGCAGTTTCATTGTTTAAGGTTTTTTTTTTTTTTTTCTAACTTTCAAAAGATCCAAACGAACTTCCCGGCTTTTCTTAAAAATATCTGTTACAGCGGGATGTATGCCCCCGGTATGGAATATGAATTCATGACTTAAGCTCATGTTTCATCTGGTTTGTGCGTATACATCAATATACCTCACATAGTGACATGGATGCTCCAGATGCTAACCGCACTTTAAACTTGAATGCCGTTGTCATCATCATCAGAGCCTTGTCCCAACTATGTTGGGGTCAGCTACATAAATAATGTTTCTTCATTCCGCTCTAAACTTGAACCTTTCTTCATTCTGCTCTAAACTTGAACCTTGGAGCATTATTTTGAATGCATAGCACTGGTTCCGCCTTCCAATCTATTGGCATTTTTTGGGAAACCCGGTCCTCCGTGGGCTCATCAATTCAGTGGTCCTCTGATGCAGCCCCGGATCCTCTATATTTATTTTATATAATAGAAGAAACAGAAAAATAAAAATGATGAGATCATTTCCTTGTTGCAATTTCTCTATGCCTCAAATGTGTCATAAGGCATTTTTTTTTCTCGAAACTGGAGTGCAGATGTCATATATGAAATGTCTACTTCTTTCACTAGAAAAGATGCTTGCTTTACTAAGTCGCTTCAACTATTCTATACTAATACAAGGTAAAAACTAAGCTATCCCTGAACAAGGTGCATCTGAAAAATCATAGATGAATAATAAATTTGTTGACCGTATTTAGACTTTGTTATAAGGGTGTGTTTGGATGTACCTCAATTACCAGTGGAAAAGGTATTTTGATGAAATGAATGATTATCTGTTCCCACAAGATTTCTGTAGGAGTGCACAAACATGGAACTGTGTTGTATGTAGTGAACCTTCTATATTACCTTCTTTACTTCAAAGTAGTACCTCAAAGTCAAACACTGATAGGGCTAAAATATAACCAATATCAAATTTACAAAAGAGAAATCCTCCACCTTTCTAGGGACCTCCAGGTCGCATAGTAGTTTGTATGAGTTGAAAATGTTTTCATGAGATCTAAAAAAGTGAAATCTTTGAGAGCTAAAAAAAGTGACATCTTTGAGAGCTTTTTTTTTTTTTTTTTTGAATCATTTGTTTTTGCTTATGCTTTAGTGTGGCTAATCTCACACTTGGTCTGCTTAACCATTTGCTTTCAACCTTATCAGGGTTTGGCAGGATGTGCCTGTTCTCATCATTGTTGGCATGCTTGCCTATTTTTGTTTCCTTGAACAGCTTTTGGTAAGATGACATTTTTTCCCTTAACATCTTCAAATCAACTATGTAAGTTCTCAGCAAATTTCTGTTGACGGCAGGTTCATAATTTGGGTTCTGGTGCCATTGCCATATCTTTGCCATTTTCGTGTGTATTGGGCCTCCTTGCTTCTATGACATCTTCTACAGTCGGTAAGCTGACAGTAATACCTTCTAGTAATATAATAATAAGTAAATACCAAAGATAGTAAGGATGGGCTGAGAGGATTGGATTCTATATAAAAACAAATTACTGAGATCTAGGCATGTGGCCCAGCTTGTAACTCCAAAGCACACAGAGGCTATTTTCATTAGCCTGAGAGGATCTGAACTCTTCATAGTGATCTAATTACCAAGATCAAGGTATGCGGGTCCACTTTGTGATTTCAGATCAGAGAAACTTGATTTCATATAAGGAGTCTCCAGAGCGATTTATTGTTCTCTCATCGTACAATATTAGTAGTATAGACAGTTCGATCATCAATATCTCCTGCATCTGTCATTTCTTGAATTCTTCTTGTTTGCACTGTTTTTGGCACATTCAGTGAGGAAGAGATTTGTTTGGATTTACGCGTTCATCCAATTTGTACTGGTGGTTCTCTTTGCTCATATGTTATATTCATTGGTAAGTAGGAGACTCTCTTGTGCAGAAGAATGCAAGTATCACTCCTCAAATGTCACTTGAGTTCCATTATTAGTTAATTATTTTTCATTCTATGTATTGTAGTTTCATGTGCAACCCGTTCTTTCTGTCCTCCTTGCTACATTTGCTGGATTCGGCGTTGCTATATGTGGCAATTGTCTTGTAACTGAGTTCTTTAAATGGAGGCAGCAGAACTTGTTGGAGCGTCATCAAAATTCCCGGGAAGTGCAACAGCAGGCTCAAGCATCTGACACCCATCAACCCCAATTGAGTATTGCTGACAACAATGAAACTACAGCTGAAAATTCAGGCCCTTCGCGAGAGAGTGCAGTCTTGAACATATAGTGAATGTGAGAGTATTTGAAAGTGTGATTTGGTTGTATATGAGCTCTGTGATATCTTGATGGATCATAAGAACATTGTATATTTGTATATGTATGTTTTTGTGCTGGCATCTAAGCCATTGTTTGAGGTTGCTCATCTTTTCTACTAGCAATTATAAGGTAAAAGGAACCTTTCTTTTTGCCATGGCCCTGGTATGAGTTAGAGTTCTACTTCTGCACACCAGAGTATACCTGGCCACGCAACGAAAAAGAGTAACGCTGGTAGCCTGTTAAAAGGTTGGATATCCATAATGAGGAGGGCATTAACTCACTTTCATGCTAAGAAGCTGTCCAAGGCATGGTTTACATATACTGATAGTTGCCAAATTCGAGTAAGAGTGATAAAAAGAAAATATAAGATCATTTGTGTAGGCGAGAAAATGAAAAAGTTGATTTGAAAAAGGAAAAAAAGGTGTTAAAATTGTTTGGTGCCATGCTTGAAATTGGTGAAACAAAAGTGAGATGTTGATGTGTCACTTGGCATTTCTAGAAGGGCTGGACTTGAGATTCCGTGAATGCTGGAGAGTACATAAATGGGTTGATAGTTGAAATAATGCTTCCAGTTTCCGCATTCTACAAAAGTTCTCAAATATATATACACAAAAAAAAAAAAAAAATCTTGATTTAAAAAATTTCAGTTGGAGATTTTGAACGGCCAAGGGCCATCTGTATTTGGAGATTTGAACATTTTTCCATAGGGAGGTGGATTTTCTAGTGGGATAGTTTGCTGAATTTAACAGAGGACTTGCATTTGTGCAATGCAGCTGTAGACTCAAAACCCCTTTAAGGTTCCCATTTTGCTGAAAACGGGGCAACAGAAACTGAGTGTGGATTTAATTGGAAAGTTTTGATCTCATTCTGTTCTGTTCCCAAGTGAACTGAGATGTATGAGTTGCAGTACACACAAAACTACACTCTTTCTATTTTGAAATGAGTTGGTAAATAGTCTCTATAAACTGTAACTTCTTCCACTATCTAATAATAAACATGCAGTGCATAAAGTTAGGAGTGGTTGGCGTTCCACGCAGCATATATAAATAAATGTTGCATATGTGAAACATATTATCAAGTTTGTCAAAATCCCCATCCTCACGAGTAACTGAGTGAATCAAAAAAGGTTTTGAGTTACAGGAAGTTTTTCATAAATTTTTCAAAGTCTATCAAGCTTTAAAACATAAAATTAAACATCATGGTGTTTATTAGACTAATAGACCATCAATTCTCAGATTACTACTCAGAGGTTCCGACCCATTAAAAATATGGTTTGTGTCCTTAATTTCCAATAAATAAATGAGTCCGGATTAGACTACTTTTTTGGACCATTGACCCAAACTGGTTCATGGACCAGGGACCCTACATATTACCTTGAGAATCCATCCAAATTCTCCCAATGCTATGAGAAGAAATCCTGGAATTCTTCCAAACAAGCATGCACTTTCATCGTGAAGCCTTAGCCCTACCTCTTTCTTCTTTTGGCTTGAACTAGCGCTACTCTTTTTAAACAAAACACTGCTTCCCGGTAACGCCCACTTTTTAGAGAGAGAGAGAGAAGCCCTACTCTCTTTTTATCACACTGCTTCCCGGAGAGAGCGAGAGAGAGAAAGAGAGGGAGAGATGAAGATCGAAGAGGTTCAGTCGACGACAAAGAAGCAGAGGATAGCTACTCATACCCACATCAAAGGCCTTGGTCTTGAGGTACTCTCTCTCTCTCTCTCTCTCTCTCTCTCTCTCTCTCTCATTTGCTTTTAATGGCATAATGGAACTTGCTTTTCTATTTTGTTCCTAAAGAAGGGTTTTTGGGTTTTGGGTTTTTGTGAGTCTAAAAGTTTCAGGTCTTCAGTAGCTGCTCCTTTGAACCTGTGTCCTACAAAACAAGAAAAGGGTTTGAATTCTAGGGTTTTAAGCTTCGTGTATTGGGTCTCAGTATTCCTCTTTTAATGGTGATGTTTACCTGTATCATCAATGTTGTGAATTTGAGGCCCTGTTTGGATCCCTGGAACCCCTTTTCATCAGTCCTGGAATCATTGAGTTGTGGTGGTGGCGGGGGTGGGCGTGGGTGGTTTAAAGAAAAAAGGGAGCTTTTTAGCCCCATCTGAACTCGGTTCTTCTTCACTCAAATTATCTGTTAACTCTGAACTCCTGCAACTCTAGTTTTTTTTTTTGTTACTGGTTATGGCTATAACTCTGTCTCTCTGTGTGCGCGCGCGCGCCCATGAGCTATATAATGGTTGAGATTATAGTGATATTGTTTTAGGGCCTATCTGTTTGCATGGAATTGAATTCCCTATGAATTCATGGTAAATTGGGTTCCAAAAAACAAACAATTGATAAAGAGTGAGGTCCGAAGGATAGAAGGTGGATATATAGATGCAAATGTGATGCTCACTTTTCTAGGATTTCATTTACCTGTGTGATGGCTGAATATTCACTTTCTATCTCCTCTTTATTCATTTTCCATTAGAGGGGAGATTGTTTGATGGCCATCTATGGATCTTCAACTTTGTTTCTTCCATTTTATCCACATTCAGGAATATGTTGCTTAACAATCCTAGGAATTAAATTCCATGCAAACAAACAGTCCCCAAAATATGTTCAGTCTCCCAACAGCTGTTTTCTTGATCCATTCCTTCAGAAGGCAGAACAGTTTTGGGGTGTCCTTTTTTCTTTCCCAATTACTTTGTCAGTTTAGTTAAAACTGACTCGGAAGTGCAACAGCCATCTTAAACCTACTTATATCTCCTAGCAGGACATAACCATCACACTAGTTGTACGGTTGCCACTGTGAGGAAATCTAATTTATGCACTGGAGAACTCTGCAGAGTCATCCAGTCTATAGTGCTCTTTAAGCCCGAACCTTTTCATTCCAGAGTTTCAGGTTTCAACTAGTTTGGGAGTGAGTGAGTTCCTCACTCAAGAATTCCAGGGCTCTAAAAGACGGTCTTAAGGGTCTTTTTTTTTAATGGTGTCTTGAGGGTCTTTATTTGATAGGTTTGGGGTATTTTGAAGTTTGTTTATTTAAAGGGTTCTTTCTTTAATTAACTTGGAAGAATGCTGAGGGTAATTTGGACTCAGTGGGTTTGAGCCATTTTACTAATAGAAAAAGGGACTATGTTTTACCATAAATGTTGTTGTTTACATATCTATTGCAGGCAAATGGAAAAGCAATTCCTATGGCTGCTGGATTTGTGGGTCAAGTGATGGCTAGAGAAGCAGGAGGCCTTGTGGTTGATATGATACGACAGAAGAAGATGGCTGGTCGGGCACTTCTGTTTGCTGGCCCTCCTGGCACCGGGAAGACTGCATTAGCTCTTGGAATAAGTCAAGAGCTTGGAAGCAAGGCACTTTCCTTCTTTCATATAAAATTTATACTGTAACCTGTTCTGCTGTTTCAGTCAACATCGTTTTTCTTGAATTTTGAGTTTAATTTAATTACTATTACCATCTCTTTATCACATGAATGCAAAAATTCTATTAATAAAGTTCACAGAAATTGTTTACTGATCTCCAACAGTTAGACATATTAGCATAGTTCTCTCTGACTTCATTTTGGTCGCAATTTGGACTGGAATGTTCCGTTCAATTCAGCATTTCCGTGTTCTGTTTTGGTAATTGGTACAATTAAAAAAACTTAAAATATATATAATTAACAATATGAAAAATAGTAAAAAAATAAAGTGAAGCTGATATACATACTGTATATCTTTAATTTATTCTACTCAATCAACAATATAGTATATTACTTCTACATGCTAAATAAAAAATTTATAAGCTATGCTTGTGTGTTGCAATGTGAAATTATGACACCCATTCTCAACTCTCATCTCCAATTATCAATGTTATAGCATTTAATAATGTAAAACAAACCCATTCACAAAATCACTACTCTACAATGGGGCAATTTTGTATCTAAATTAGAATGCAAGAGCCTTTCTGTTAAAAAAAATGATTTTTTTAATAAAAAATTGTACTATTTCCCTGATTGGTGGAAATCTGAATCAAAATGGCAGAATAGGTCGAACTGGTCCAAAATCTTGACTAAAATTCTAGACTAGGCCGTTCTGTCGGATGACCTGACCAAACCAAGAAGTTTTTGCCTTTTTGGCTAAATCAGAACTAAAATTAACTGCTAAGCACTACAATCTTGAGACCAGTGCTTTTTGTGCTGTAGTTTGCGAGTTTATTGCTTTTGTCTTTGGAATTTGCTTCATAACTTAATTCGAGTAATGTTTTGTTAGTTTAAACCTTTCATTTTTTAAGAGGCACTATCAGAAGGCCAGCTGTTCTCTCTGAAAAGGGTTGTATCCTTGTAGGTATATATGAATAAAATGATCTTGGTTGTTAGCTTTATTTTTCTTGACAACAAATGAAGTAATGAACACTATTTCTATTTCTCACGTGTCCCATTTAATGGCCTTCATATGTGCTGTTTAGAACTCCACAATTGGGAGCCAGTTAATAGTAATTCCTATACTGTAACATAACTTCTGTGCGACCTTATTTACATTTACAGGTAGATCTGTCCTGATATCATTTTTTTCAGATGTACCATATAAAGCACCTTGAATATTTTGGTAGAATAGATCGTGCAAAGTTCTGCCCTGCATTGGGGCTAGCACCTTTAAATTAGAGAGTGAGTGGGATGCTGCTTTTCTGCTTCCTGGATAACCGTTCATTCTTCCAAAAACCAAATCTCTTGAAGTTTGGGAAACATCAAAACGATCTCTAAGCCCATATGCCAGAGTGGCACTATGTGCACATTTGTACTTTTTTTAAAGGTGCCATGTATGTTGTGTCCACTTACATATCTGTATCTTAGCATTCTCTATGTGGCATATCTTGTAGTTTATTATTATTATCTCTATAATAATTATTATTTATTTCTTTTGGAAAAAATCGATTGCAGGTCCCCTTTTGCCCAATGGTCGGATCAGAAGTGTACTCATCAGAAGTCAAGAAAACAGAAATTCTAATGGAAAATTTTCGAAGGGCCATTGGACTACGTATCAAAGAAAACAAGGAAGTGTATGAAGGAGAGGCAAGATATTCCCATACATCCTGTTTAGATTAGATGCTGTTAACTTTTTAAACCAGTGTAGTTGCGGTTGCCTCTCTCTCCCTCTATATATATATAATGTTAAAATGTTTTGTGATCTTTTTCTAGTTTCCCTTGTTTTTGCTTGATGACTGATCTCTTGCTATTTATTATACTTATACTTTAGGTGACTGAACTCTCCCCGGAAGAAACTGAAAGCACAACAGGTGGCTATGGGAAAAGCATTAGTCATGTCATTATTGGGCTGAAAACTGTCAAAGGAACGAAGCAACTGAAGTTGGATCCAACTATTTATGATGCTATAATTAAAGAAAAGGTAATACCTTTCCCTTTGTTTCTCAAGAGCCACAATGCATATGAGTATGCTTTGCATCTATATTTTGGGGGTGTGCGGACCGATGACTGATGAGATGCAACATTGCATATTAAAATTTAAATCTTTCTCCATTTCCTTTTAAAAAATTAGTCAGAGCTCTACTTGTTGTTAGGTTTCTTCTTGCATTAACGCCGAGTAACCAAATATTATGAAGTATTAGTGGGTGGCAAGTCTGTAGTGTACTGTAACTTCAGCCTTGGCTTGGACAGAGTGGCACTCTCTTTGTTAAAATCTGGTACAGAATGCTTTGATAACAAGTTCTGATAGGTGGAAGTTGATGGATAAAGAAGAAAATGGAGGAAGAATAGAGGAGAGGAGGAATTATAGAAAAGGAAGGTGGAGAAAAGGGAATGGCTGTTCTAATAAATGTTTGACCAACTCTAAAACTTATGATTAATAACTTAATGATATAATGACCTTTCTAACATGTAGAAAGATTACCCATTTACTATATTTAATTACAGGAAAACCCATGTTATTCTCTATAATTCCCATAGTGATTGACTTAAATGTATGACTGAAATTAACACAGAAGGGGTTACAGTCAGTGATTTGAATTTTGAGGAGGATGATCCCACTCATAAGTTAAGGTGGGGCGCTGCACTGTAGTTCCACCCGTACATCTAATCATTTCCAAATACCAATTCCAGCAATGTGGGGTAGGTTAGAGACTGCCTCTAAAAAAAAGTGGACCTAGTCTTCTTTGGCATAGTTTTTATGCTAGCTGCTAGCTTGGTGCCGGCCCTCTCCTAGTTAAAGCTGAGGGGAACTTTAATCACAGGAGATTGGGTGGGCCAATGTTTAAGGCAACAAGGTGGCACAAAATGCTTACCCAGTGCTTTGCTTGGAAAGTAACCATGCGAGGGGCCTCAAAAGCGAGGCTATATCTAAGGTAGTGAGGTGAATTGACAAACACACAGAAAAGGACGAGGCATTTGGCAACCTTGCTAGAATCTTGGCGAGATCCGATTGCATTTCGCTCCCTTAAGAGAGTCATATTTGTGTGCGTGTGCCCTTATATATATAGATAAATTACAAAAACTTCTAGTAAGATCTGGTCATAGAATCAATGTTAAGATCTCTTTTAGGGGCATCCCAATTGGACACTCATGCAAGATTGTAGCACAAAAGTTCATTTTAGCTCATTGTTGGAAAACTCAAATTAGATTCAGTGGGCTGAATTTTCTGCTCTAATCTGCCCACAACAAAATGATTTGTGCCCATGTAAGTGGGCCCAGGAGGACCACAAATTTCACTCGAAGTCGCTCTGTATATTATCTTTGCTTGACTTTCAACTCCAAATTATGTAATAATTGTTTCCTTTGCCCCTTCCCTTCCCCTTTCTACTGCTGATCAAGGATTAAAATAGGCAGGCATAGAGGCCAGTGGCCAAAACGCTACGCAGTGGGCGATACGTAGCGGCATAGCGGTGCAAAATTTTTAAGCAGTAAAAAAACCTTGAATCTTGTGTAATGGCCAATCTTGTATTTTTTTAGTAATTTGGAACCTATGTAAGGGTAGAGACAACTTTAGGAAATGTTACTGAGGAGAAGAAATAGGAAAAATAATATTTTAGATTAAAATTGCTTGGCTCTACTAGGTTTTAGACCATAGCACAATTATTTTCAAAATAGCATAGTAGCCTCAATTGCTATGCCAATAATGCGGCCACTATGTATTTTGAACTAGGGGTGTACAAAAAATCCGTCAATCCGATCCGATCCGCGGATTTTAATCCGATCCGTTAGCAACGGATTGGTGACGGATTGAAAATCTTGTAATCCATTAGCAACGGATCGGTGGTGGATTTCATCCTCAATCCGCGGATTCAATCCAATCCGATCCGTTGACATTAAATATATATATATATAAAATAAGGGGTCTAGATATAAATTAAGATGTCTAAATATAAAAAAAAAGAAAAATTATAGGGGCTCAAATGTAATTATTCCTTTCCACCCAACAGTTCAAGTCATCCAGCAAGCCATTGATTGAAAGAACAAGGAAGGCTGCTTTTGAGACACTTCATCGCCAAACACATGAACATAATGATGTAAATTCTTGCTATGATACCAAATCAAAACAATACGCTTATTTTTTCAGTCCAAAGTCTCAACCTGCTTCGAAAGAGAGACTTGAATTATCACCTAGTGTCAAACTAGAGTCTGGTAAATCTGATGAAAGAAATAATGTACAGGGACGGATTAACGGATTGAACGGATTGAACCAGACTTAAATTACCCCTTTTTTTTCATGTAATGTACAGGGACGGATTGAATGGATTAATCCGATCCGATCCGGTCATCCACGGATCGGATCGGATCGGATTTTAATAGCTACGGATCGGTGATGGATTTCAAATCCGTCAATCCGTAGGAACGGATTGGTGACGGATTTGGCCCAATCCGATCCATGTACACCCCTATTTTGAACCACGCTACCTATTGCTTTTCATTATTTTGTTTGATGCTTGCATGTTGTCTTTAGGCTGTGGCATGTGACCTTTAATGTGAGCTGCAGGTTGCTGTAGGGGATGTTATATACATAGAGGCAAATAGCGGTGCAGTTAAAAGGGTGGGCCGAAGTGATGCTTTTGCTACTGAATTTGACCTTGAGGCAGAAGAGTATGTTCCACTACCCAAGGGAGAGGTTCACAAGAAGAAGGAGATTGTGCAGGTAATCACCGGTTACATGCTAGATCTTTGACTATACATATGAGAACTCAAATCCCATAGGCATCAGAGCATGATTTCCTCGAAATAAGTCTGATGGATCTTATGCATGTTATAGCTGAGCCCAACATAGTTGGGACAAGGCTTTGATGATGATGGATCTTACGTATGTTAGTCAGAATTCACAGTTACCTGTTCCAGTTTCCAGTTTTTGCAATTTGATTTTAGTTTTCAACTGATACCCATTGGGTAGGTTGTGTGGAAAAGTGAAACTCACATAGCCGGCCCAGATAGGTGGAATAAGGCTCAATGATGATGATGTTGATGAACTGACACTATGGTGCTAGTTTTTCTTCTCTCTTTTTATTAGTTTAGGAGTTAGACCATGAATTGACAAACATCTCAATTTATCTTTTGAAATTCAAGAATGATGATTTCAGATTGGGATTATCAAAATTTTTACTTTTGTGGCTTGTTATTTTCTCACCAGGATGTTACCCTTCATGATTTGGATGCTGCAAATGCTCGCCCACAAGGAGGACAAGATATATTATCATTGATGGGACAGATGATGAAGCCCAGGAAGACGGAGATCACTGAGAAGCTAAGACAAGAAATAAACAAGGTTCTTATATTTTTATCTTTGGATTCAGAATAAGTAACAGATATTTTATCATAAAATGAAAGGAAATTCAAACTTTGCACTTGTACCATTTAGATATTAAGTACAGGACAGGCCCATCGAGTTATGCATGATTAATATTTGGACGCAGCCTAGGCTATCTATATTTTGACTTCAATATTTCTTTTCATGGTCTTTGTCTATTAGTATTCTGCATGATGTAAAAAATTTATAAGAAGCTTGGTGGAAAATAGTTGAATGCAAGGTTTAGCTGAAACATGCTGATGGCAGGTTGTTAACCGATATATTGATGATGGAGTAGCAGAGCTTGTCCCTGGAGTCCTATTCATTGATGAGGTATATTATTATCAGTGCTCATATTACCTGTATTGGTTAGCCTCCATAGTTTCTCTGGTTCCTCATTCCTTTTGTGCAGGTTCACATGCTTGATATCGAATGCTTTTCATACCTCAATCGTGCATTAGAGAGCTCGTTATCACCAATTGTAATATTTGCAACTAACAGAGGGATATGTAATGTAAGGTAATGGAAAACTTGTTTTATATATGTGATGTTGAAAATGGATCAGACATCAGTTGTTTGATTTCTGAGTTTGACTTGGCCAAAGCTACATTTGGGTGTACCCCATATTGCAGTTAGTTTAAATATTTTGACAGAACGGATGTTGCCCATATTGCTGTGTACTTGGGCAGTAATGAAACTGGGGTCACTTAAGGTGTGGTATCTTGCTTTTCTGTGCAGTGTTACGAAATTCTGTTTAGATGCCATTTCGGTTTGGCCTCCAAATGAAATGTTTCGGCCGATTAGGAAATTTCGGTGTCGGAAAAAAAAAAACATTATATATATATATATATTAAAATGAAAAAATCCCCAACATAGTTGAGACGAGGCTTTTGTGATGATGATGATGATATTAAAATGAAAAAAATTAATATATCATACATTTGATTTATTGTACTAAATCAATGCAATATGTCAATTTATATTTGACGAGCTATTTCATATTAGAGTGAAACTTGGCTAGGTTATTCATAATAGAATGTTTTTTATTATAATAAAATTTGATTAGGGCGATAGGGCCGATATAGTTATTTAGATTTTAATAGAGGCGGCTCCAAGTGGAGCCCATTAATTTCTCTAAGCTAAAAGGCAAAAAAAGGTATTTTTTCTTGTACTTTTAAGTTAAAATATATTTAGCCCATTCAATTTTCATTTCTTTGTTTTTTTTTTTTTTTTTTTTTTTTTTTTTTTTTTTTTTTTTTTTTTTTATTTAAAGGCAACCTAACATACATACTGGGACGAATAATTGGACGAATTAGATAAAATCATAAAATTAAGACTAAATTGGACAAATTGGA
Source organism: Umbellularia californica (assembly GCA_028538565.1). Taxonomy (NCBI): domain Eukaryota; kingdom Viridiplantae; phylum Streptophyta; class Magnoliopsida; order Laurales; family Lauraceae; genus Umbellularia; species Umbellularia californica. The sequence goes on from JAPQWN010000009.1 coordinate 47,306,003, forward strand.
ATGAATTATGGGACGAATAATTATAGGGGTCCTGTTCGTTTTGGTAGAGCAAACGAACCGAAATTATTCGAAAATTTTGCCAAAACTGAATTTCGTAACACTGTTTCTGTGCCTTCCCTTCATGGTTTTCATTAATGCAGATAGCGTTTATTATCCAAGAGAATGCATTTTTTTTTTTTTTTTTTGAATTCCTGTCGTCCCAAATACACACTGGTTGGGAGAATGAACAACCTTCATTCTACCAAAATATTTAAATAGATTGCAACTTATGTTAAGGTACATTCACACACGCCCTTACACAAATGAATTTGAAATTGTTTAGGTGTTCATCATAATATCAGATTTTGGATTGGCACTTTGAGCCCAGCCAAACCGAGTTCACTTGGATGAATTGCATGGCAGATGTTTCTTTCATTCGTTCATTCATTTTTTTTTTTAATTTTAATTCTTGTGATGTTTAATTAGAACTTATACAAACCTTGATATCAATTGTTACTCATTATGTGATATTTTTCTATGTTGATCTTGAATAATTTTTCGTTCATAGGTTATTTACTCCCTGTGAGTGTGTTCTATGCAGGGGGACTGATGTCAGCAGTCCACATGGCATACCTGTAGATTTATTAGACCGCCTTGTGATTATACGGACAGAAACTTATGGTCCTGCTGAGATAATACAGGTTCATGGTTTATCATTTATCTGTTTCAAATGCCATTAAATAAATGCTGCTAATTTTAGTATGTTAAGTGTCTTATTGCTGACCTAGATTGATGGGATAAGGCCATGTGATGGTGATGATGATCCTTTTATTCTTCCATGGATTTTATTCGTGCAGATATTAGCCATCCGAGCTCAGGTGGAGGAACTGACTATAGATGAAGAAAGTCTTGCTTACCTGGGAGAGATTGGCAAGCAGGCATCTTTAAGGTCTGATGCACTCTTTTTTCTTTATTTAGATCCCTTTTAATTTGTTCTTCTTACAATGTTTGATGTTCCTATGCATTTGATATCTTAATCTATGTCACGTTGATTATTTTAAGTGAGCAATGCGCCACTGTCTGACATGTTTGGATATGATACCATGTCTGATTCTTTGCAGATTCTTTTAGTTCTAACATAGACATTATTTTGAAGTCGATTTCATGTTATTATGTTTTTTTTCCCTCTTTTGCAATCTAGTATATTGATGCACTTAACTTGGTTTTTAGATTAAGATTTGTATATTATTGGCAAGTGCCGGAGCACAGTTGTGATGCAATCGTAGGGTACGATTGCAAGTGCCGGAGCACAATTAGGTTCCCACAGGAACAATCACACGATGAAGAGAGCTCTCCAACGATAAACTCACAAAAAGGGAATTTCTATTAACTCAAATATTTGAGATTATTAATCTCTACAATGTCATATATATAATATAAGAAAATTAGGAGCTAAGAAATCAATCCTAATCAAACTAAGAAACCAAATAATAATCCTATCCAAATTAGAAACTAATCCTAAATGCAACTTCTTAAATAAAAATTAGAAACTAAGAACAATTAATAAAGAATTCCTAAACTTCCTTGGGTCTCACAATTGGACCATTAGTCTTGCCCAACGGATGGACAGTGCTGCTGCATCAAGTTGGAAGGTGCTCAATTTCCCAACCACAAGGTTGTGGGTTCAAGTCATGTTACCAATTACCATTACACACACACACACACACACACACACACATATATATATATATATATATATATATATACAAAGATTTGCAAATTAATTTTTCTGGGATTATTTTTGCATATGATTTCTTCTTTTAAAAAGAAAGAATAGTAAAGCACTTGAGCAACTATAACTACCTATTTAGAAGCAGTCAAATAAATTAATTAAATGTTTAAATAGAAAAATAGTTGAACCCAATTATGTAAGAATCTGACACAACCAAAGGCTGATTTATGTGCCAAAATTTGGTTTGATTTTCAGTAACTTTTTTTTTTTTTTTAATTCTCAGTATCTAAAATTCTAAATCCAGCATTAATACTCAAAACTTGGCCTTTCCTTGATCTGGTTTAATTGTGTCAAAATTCCAATTTCGATTCAAGGGAGAACTCAGAAGGGTAAACAGAACGTAAATCACTAAATTGTTCAAACTTGGGACAAGATTTAAAACAACAGAGTAAAGGAAACCTGCCCTGTAAAATAACTCAGCAGCTTATGTAGCTACCATGAAATGACTTGCACCAACAGTCACGTATTATTGATGCAATCCTGCAACCAGACGATGTACTTTCCTAAATCACAGCATGGTTGCACAAAAGAGAAGGGTATGCAGGTTACCTGACACGGGACAGACCCATGACCCATGGGTTGACCAGTACTTTGGGCCCAGCCCATTCAGTTTATGTTATTTTTATTTTATTTAGAGTATTTTTAATGGTTTATGGCTCTTAATTTATTTAAGTTATGATGTTCTAATCTCAACCATAGGAATGTTTAGGTGGTTATTAGCTTTAGGGATTTTCTATTGCTTATATATTGATGCAATGCCTCTTTTGGCATAGATTATGATTAATGCAGAAAATATTTGAGTTCGTATACTCTTCTTCTCTCCTGCAAAAGGATCTGGCGTGAGGCCCCTCCACTTCAAGTGTGAGGTCTGACCTATCCCCACATCCCATCTTCATCCCTACCCACCCCGCATGGATCCCTGTTCCGCATCATGATTTATGACCCATCTGTTGACCAATCCTCCATCATTTCCTTCCTTGCACAGTAGTAGGTTTTGAACAAGACCTTTGGTTCTGATGTAAAGCCCAAAAACCTTTTTCCCCCAATTCCTTTATCAATGTTTGACTAGTACAATTGACTCTTTATTATAATCTAAACCATTGGAGATAACAAATATTAAAGCTATAGCATAAGGAAGCTGAAATGTATGCAACATATCATATCCAGTACTTAAATTTTATACTTAAAATTCATGTCCTTGCCTATTCATGGTGTGTCCTCACCATATCCATGTAGTAATCGGGCATTTACAGGCTAAAACACCTACTAAACTGAGACTGCTATTCTAAAGCATATAATTATATATCACTAAAGAGTTTTAACCAAAAGAGAAAATTGGATTTCCATTTGCAATTGAATGTCAGTGGGTTTTCATTAAAACTCTTTCATTGGCCCATATCCACATGGGAACCTCTCTCTTGATTCTTACATCAATATTTGTTGGCCAGCGGCATGCCACAATGCCACTCCTTGCGACCGCTCTAAAAACAAGCCTGTGGGTGCGATGTTGAATGCCTTATAAAACATTGAGTTGTGCCTCTTCCATCACCAATTGGTTTTGGAAGGAATGATAGCTCAGTGGGTGCATAAGATACTATAAGTGGTATCAGAGCTCCAGGTCACAGGTTCGAGTCACGGGAGCGCCATCGTGAGAGGGGGATTGTTTAGCAAAGGCATGCCACAATGCCACTCCCTTCGACCGCTCTAAAAACAAGCCCGCGGGCGCGATGTTGAATGCCTTATAAAACATTGAGTTGTGGCTCTTCCATCACCAATTGGTTTTAGAAGGAATGGTAGCTCAGTGGGTGCATAAGATCCTACAATATTCATGTTGTGAGTTTGTGAAGGTGCAATAAGAGCTCACTCGTATGATGCTGGTAAGTATTGGAAAAAAATAAAGAAAGAAATGAAAGGAGAAGTTTTTATTGACAATTCTATGTTGATGGTGATTTTTTTTTTAAATCAAAAGAAATGGAGAAGATAAAAAGGTGAGATATCAAAAGCATCTCCATAGAAAATGCCATGGTAGTCACAAGGGAGAGGTGATGGCAAGAGTTTTCCCATTGGTGGCTGTTGCTGCAAATGGTGATTGAGCATGATGAAGGTGTGATGAGGTTGTTTCCCTAGATTTGGGAGATGAGGGCACAATGGGCTACTGAGGAAAATGATATATACCCTGCCTCGTAATTTTGCTGAAAACCAAATCCTATCCCCCTACACCTGCTCCCAAGAAAAAAAGCACAAAGGAAACCCCTTTTGCCTTTTTCTTCAATTTTTGGAAACTTATGAAGTCCTGTCCTCAAGCCGTTGTCAAAACTGAATACATCCATCGTATTGTATCTGACTAAATCTAAGCCACTTTATTAGGCAGTGGTGGAACCAGCCTTGGAGGGGCCACAATGAAAATATAGAATTTCTTTGAGGGGCCAATGTGGAAATTTAACGAAATTTCCACTAACAACAGGCGCCTTTTTGAAATTTCACTGGGGGCCATGGCCACCTCCAGCCCCCTCTAGGTCTGCCCCTGTTATTAGGGGCCCATTTTTTCAATTAATCAGTACTGGAAAGGGGAAGTCCCTTCTCAAAATTTACCCACGCTCCCTTTTCAATGGTAAAATCCTAGTCATTTGATTGACTTAACATTGGATCTTGCTCACTATCCCTTGCAGATGCTCCCTTTTATGGATGCATCCAATGGTCCTATTCCAACGACCCATTTCACTTTTCCTCCATGTATCATACTTCAACATGTTCTACTTCCAGGCTCGAATAGAGGAGGGTAGTGTTAACCTGGCAACAGGCTTGAAAAATTTGTCAAACCATAGAGAAACAACACTCCGCCAATTCCAGTTAGATGGAATAAAGCTCTGATGAAAATTGATTGCTTCAATGGGGATTTTACTTGGACAAAGATCTAGAGGAATGTTTCATATGGAGCGGCTTTGGAGTGATCCTTACTCCAAGGGAAAGAGAATTTGTGGATTGGCACCAAGGGCGAAACCAAGTATTAGAAATGAAGAGCTATGAGCTATCCACTCACTAGCAGTTAGCGAGTGGAGAAAAGAAACCTTTTAGTTTGAGTTATAATGCCTAAAATGGTGCTTTTTTTAGGCAGGTTGAACTGCAAACCTCACAAGATCCCTAAGCACCTTATAGATTATTGTGATGGATTTTGGTCTTGAAAATAGAATAGCATCATCACCAAAATGGAGATGAGACATCATTATCTTACTTGCTGTGAAGCCTTACATTAGGCTAGGATATTTTACCTGATTAGACAATCTATAACCCTTAGCTAAATGGAGGAAAAGGTACAACAGGAATGTGCTGCCTCCTGGGAGTCACTTGTGCCATGGAAAAATCTGAGTTTCAAAATCAAAAGGAAGACTTGCAGATGCATTCTTCAATTACATCCTTTATTTATTCCTGAATCCTATCCTCTCACCTTGTATGGTTCAAAATAGCAGCCTCTACGTAGTGTGGCAGCCGCATTATCGGCCGTAGCGGTCGAGGCCGCTACACTATTTTGAAAATAGTGGCGCTACAGTCTAAAATCTAGTAGAGCCAAATAGTTTTAATTTTAAATGTTATTTTTTCTATTTCTTTTCCTCAATAGCCGTTCCTAAAGTTGTATCTACCCTTATATGGTTTCAAATCATTAAAAAAACACAAGATTGGCTGTTATACAAGATACAATTTTATTTATTTTTACCTCTTCAAATATTTACTACGCTACGTAGTGTTTTGGCCACTGGCCGCTACACCGACCGCAACCCCAACCGCTATTTTGATCCTTGCCCTAGATGACATGGTCATAAGCCTTTTCCAAATCTATCTTGTAAGCCAACCATAAGAGCTTTGCCCTCTATCAAGCATCAATGCATTCATTTAGGCACCAAATGTTTACCTTCCATGCACCAGTGCTCCCTGAAATAGAAATAGTACTTGACATACGATTATTTGCAATGACCTTCAGGATTATCTCCTAGAGTCCTCCCTGTAGGGTTTATTGGCTTAAAATCAGAAGTTTGTACCACCATTTCTACTTTAAGGTTCAACTCTTGAAATGTAGGATTGGCCCATATATCTATTTTTCCTCTTTTGAAGAGTGCTTTATTGCTAAAATAGAATCCTTTTATCTTTGATGAATGGTATGGACGCTTGGTAGAAATAAGAAGTAAACTCATCAGCCCTGGATATTACGGTTCAACCATTAAACAAAAACTCCGGATCTCTTTTTCCTCAAATTACTTTACAAACAAAGAGATTCTGTTGTCCAGTACAGAGTCTCATTTATTGTCAATCTTTTTCCTACTTAATATTTTCAAGGAACCCAACAACTTATTTGTCAATCTTCTGTCAATTATCCATAAATGCTTATATGTGTTAAAATATAAGCATATGACAAATCGAAGGTTACAGAATTTAGTTAAAAAGCACATTTTACTAGTGCCATAAGGGTCCAAAACCGGTATCAGTTTATTATCATGCCCAACAACTGATTATAATTTTTTTACTTCTTTTTTTTTTTTTGTAAAATCTTGCCGTGTCCAACATGATAGATTGAGTGAGCAAAGGCAAGCATCTGATGACTTACCCTCTCACAAATATTATTACACCATTCTTCTTTGTATATACTTCAATAGCCTGATGGATGTAACCTGCACTGTTCACTCTCATCCATGCACTTCGCACCAACCTTGCTATACATATCTGTCATCATCTCCATCTTTATATTTGCTTTTCATTGCCTGCACTTATGTGCAATTGCTTGTTTCTTCAGGCACGCAGTTCAGCTGTTATCACCAGCCAGTGTTGTGGCTAAAATGAATGGTAGAGATAACATTTGCAAGGTACCTTTTAGTTTCTTCAGCGCTAGTTGAAGTAGTTTCTGCTAAATGCGCCTAAGATATTATTTACATTAATCTCTGTCATGTTTATGCTTCGATTAGACATTGCTTCCATATTATGCACCTAAGATATTATTTGCCTTCATTTTTACATTAATCTCTATCTCATTTATGTTTCAATTAGACATTGCTGGCATGTTATGCACATAAGATATTATTTGCCTTTATCTCTTATCTCATTAATGTTTCTATTAGACATTGCTGCCATGTAATGCACCTATGATATTATTTACCTTGGATCTCATTTATGTTTCTATTAGACATTGCTGCCATGTTATATACCTTAATTCATGTCTTATTCATTTTTCTTTGATTGATATGTCTACCTCATTTGTCAAGAATCCATGTCCATTGCGTGAAGTTTTCTAATTCTGCGTCATCATGGAAACAAGAGTAGTTTCCACTTTGCCTTTTGTGCCTAGGTGTCAAATGTAGAAATAGCCATCCTCAAGGTGACCCACCCCTTTCTGTTGATGTTCAAGTACGCTGTTCAAGTGGGCCACGATGACTACACACAAAAAAAAAAGGGTCGACAGTCCATATTCAGTGTGCATGCAGATCCTACCATATTCTGTTACATGATTTACTTTGAGTTGAGGACCCCATCTGATGTTCACTTGGATCTTGTTCACGTCTGCCATATAATCACATGCCGCCATTCAGAGACGGGATGCAAAGAACAATGCACAATATTAGTTGACCTACCTCGTGTGTCAATTCTAAACTCTATAAGCTTTATTGCTACTTTGTCTTTTGACCCGTGTTTTTATTTGTCCCAGGCGGATCTTGAAGAAGTAACTTCTCTGTATCTGGATGCGAAAACTTCTGCCAGGCTTCTTCAGGAACAGCAGGAAGGATATATCTCTTGATCAAACTTGTTGCCTTACATCCTTTAGACCATAGAAAACCAGAGATTAACTACAACTGGAGGAAACTCGAGGAAGTGTGTCTGGATTCTAGACCATGAAGCGGATATTTAACAATCTTCTGGGATCTTGGAGATGTTGCTTAGGTGTAGTCCTGCGCACATGCCGCATTGTTGTGGTTTGCTCCAATGTAGTTTTGTCGGCCATTTGATTTTTCCTTTTAACTGTTTCTTTGTTTTAGATCGCTTCTTTTACCATGTTACTCTGTTTTAAGGGGTTGGGGGTGGATCAAATTGGTGTAAACATAAGACAGTGAGTTTTTTGTGACCTGGGCTCATGAATTTGCTGTAGAGGGTGAGAGATTTATGGTCAGTGATTTGATATAGAAGGCAAGGCCAAACTGAGCTGACTCATATGATACAGCTTTTCTGCCTACTGTTTTGCAGGGTTTCTTTTTTTTTTTTTTTGGCTGAAATCCTGTTTTGCAGGGTTGGTGGGCTTCTGGGATGGAAGGATCATGGTTGGTAGCTTTAGTACAGCTATTAGCATCTTTTTAGATAACCCAAATGTGGTGAGCAACTGAATCAAACCCAAATGTTGGAGGGTTTGGTGTGTTCTTATTGCACCAAATTTGGTAATTAAAGAATTATAAACAGAGCCTATACTTCAAGTTAACAAGCCAACCAGAGGAGCATAAATCATAGTGATGATATTTTGAAAAACTTAGTTTTTATGATCCACTAACCTAATTTAATTGGATCTGGGTATGAATCCTAGATTGGGGACCCTGATTGGACTTCTCTCCGGTCCTTGATCCAATTTAATAAGATTGGGTCTTGAGGTTGAGGTGTAAGCGATGCCCTCCACCGCCCCACCTTGGGATCCATCTCTTATTTCAATATTGCCCCACAATATTGTCGTCGTTGGGCTGGTCCTATGGTTCCAACCGTTGATCTGATGTAATGGGCCATGAAATGAAAATTCTCCATATTTCAGCATCCGGGAACTAGTCACTTTACATCATTAGTTCAGAAGAAATGACAGTGATGGGGAAAATGCGAGATGGATGGCTAGGAAGTACCATATGGTGAGGGGGTGGCCAAAATGTATCATCATTCATCCATCCATGAGTGAAGAGTCCAAACAGGGGATATATATATATATATACATATATATATGTATATATATATATACATATATATATGTATATATATATATACATATATATATGTATATATATATATACATATATATATGTATATATATATATATATACATATATATATATATGAAAGTACTCCTATGAGAGATACTTTCACCAACTTGGTGAGAGATGGGTGGGGGCTCTTGCATTTAAGTTGGAGGCCCTCACATTTACGGATCGACGGATTTTTTGTGCACCCCTATGATCCACACACCATATAGAGACACTCTCACCAACTTTATGAGAGATGGGTGGGGGCCTTGCATTTAAGTTGGTGAGAGTAGATATGGAAGTGAGGGCCCTCATCCATCTCTCACCAAGTTGGTGAGAGTATCTCTCATAGGAGCACTTCTCATATATATATGGTGTGTGGATCATAGGGGTGCACAAAAAATCCGTCGATCCGTAAATCCAATTCGATTTTGTCCGATTTGCGGATTTTTATATGATCCGAAGGTAAACAGATTGGTGACGGATTGAAAATTTTATAATCTGTTAGCAATGGATCGGTGACGGATTTCACCCTCAATCCGCGGATTTAATCTGATCCGATCCGTTGACATTAAATATAAATAAAAAAAATATAAGGGGTCTAAATATAAATGAAGATGTCTAAATTTAAAATAAGAAAAAAAATTTAAGGGGTCAAAATGTAAAATTTTTACAACATATTCAATATTTATCTTTTAATATTAGATTGAAAGGATTAATCTGATCCGATCCGGTCCTCCACGGATCGGGTTTTAACAGCCATGGATTGGTGACGGATTCCAAATCCGTCGATCCGAAGGCAACGGATTAGTGACGGATTTGACCCAATTTACACCAATACGATCCATGTACACCATTAGCGGATCATAAAGCAGTGGACTTTGTATGAAATGATGGTGTTGGTGTATGCAGCTGTTTCTTGCTTGCTATGATAATTCATGAGGAAGTTCCACAAGAACCTCAATTTCTGTCGCACAATTCAACCACCCCTTTTAAAACAAAACTAAATTGTGGCCGCTGCGTGATTCCCATGGAACCCAAATCCTAAATGGACAGCGAAATTTCAACCAAACTCCCAGGGGGTAGACAATAATGTTGAGCAATTTAAATGTTAGTGGCTCTGTTTAGTTATTCTTGTACTGCGATTGGACCATTCTGTGTGGATACCTTCCTTATTTATTTATTTTTTCTTTGTCAAACATCAGACGCTAATGTATTATACATTCTGATCCATCAGGAGTCAGTACCCAACTTTCAGTCAGGTCAATATAGAGCCAAATCAAAAGTGGCGGCACTGAATTGGTTCTTCTTCTGTTCTGCTCTCCAAATTAGACTTTCTCCAAATTAGACTTTAAAGCCATGATTTTCAAATTTCAATGCATCATGCCACTTAGATGATGGTCTTGGCCATGACCCAACCGATATTTTTGGATTAAATAAGCGTCACAGTCAATTGAAGAATCTCCTGTTATGTTGGCTAAATTTAGCAGTGACAGTGAGTTGGTGTGCAGATTTTCACGTGTTTCATGTTGCGTGGATGGATTGGATTGTCTTGCGACAATTGAAGCGCGCGAGTCTCGTGCACTTTGTTGGACCAGGTACGACTTGCGAGGCCGATGTCGATGTGCAGCTGCATGTTATGCATGCATGCGGATGCGGCTCAACCTGAAGAATATAAACATTAATTACGGCTGCACATCATCAAGTCCTGTCTAACCATCGTGTATCACGACTAGAGATGTTAGGTCCTATTGTCCTATGTTAATGTACGTATGAGTACGTATGAGTGGAGGGCATTTGTAAGATTGAAGGCAAATGCATCATCACATTGGCCTTGGGCATGGTGATTTTTTTTTTTTTTGTAGGGGCCCTTGCGATGGTGAAGGGGCTATCTTTCATACAATACATGAGAGATGCCTCCTAGCAAAACATTACCTTGTTAAATAAATTTACCTAAACCTAAACATGGCTTTTAGAGCTATGGTATGAAGTACACCCCACCAGGGAAATGTTCTCCTGTGAGCGTGCACTCCAACACTCTAGGGTCTATTGGGGCCCCACCTTCCAACATTTTTTTTTATAACCTAAAGTAGCCTAGGAGCATTTCGCCCTAAGCCCAAGGGTTACCTGAATTTGGACAATTGAAAATTAATTCCTACGAGCACGTGGAAGCCCTCCTATCGATATAATTTGGTAAAACTATGAGAGGTGGTCAACAAAGATAAGTGTCAAACTCAAGAAAACCTCTCCGCTTCTTGAGAAACAAGTCCTTAGCCAACTGAGCTACCACTCGTTGGTTGGCCCAACTTTCATGATTGTAGCTCTTTGGATAGTCTTTTCATTCCAGATCTACCATTAGGCCCACTGATGTAGTAACTTTTTCATTTTAAGCTAAGCATAAGTTTCAAAATGAATTGGGTAAGAAAAAAGTTTTTCCTTCTCCAAAATGAGGGGATAAATTGACAAATATGGAAATGTGTCAGGTTTTTGGTACAATGAAGGTCTAGAATTCATGTTGTACATGAATATCTGTTTCAAAATCCATGAACACAATTTTATGTACTATAGTTATCTATGGTTAAAGTCTTGCTTGCCCCTATTAGAAAGAAAAAAAAAAAAAAAACTAATTATGTGAAAATGACCAACATACCCCCACCTCCTATGCGACAATGACTATAGTACCCTTACTACAGATCAGTCGTTTTGCATGCGCGGAATATCTCATCGAAGATGCTTTCATAATTTATTTCTCTCAACTAATTTTCAAATTCATATGCGTTTTGCTCACTCATTAGTGAAAACACATTCACGCACTTGTTCTCTTTCCTTTCCGGTGAAATATTTGTTTTACAAGAGGTCAAAAAAAAAAAAAAAATTATCATAACAAAATCTTAATTTTACTGTATTTAGTTGGTCAAAACAACTTAAAAACTCTTTACCTCACAAAAGACAAATAAATTAGTTACTCTACCATTTATTATACTCTATATTTACCTTACCATTATGTTTTTAAAATTACTTAAGGACCCTATATAAGGCGTAAATAGAAAGAAAATCATCATAAATGCTAAGATCCACTTGGGGCACAACATTTCTTTTACTAAAATTATATTAAGTCAGTCAAATTTTACTTTATTCGGAGAAATAAACATTATTAGATTGGTCTATATCTAAAAGTAAAGATAAGGATCATAGTTAATCTAATTTTCACATGTTAATCTGTCTAGCTAATGGTGATATTAATGCAAGTGGGATGAGATTTGGACAAACGAACGGCTTAGATTAGATGGAGGGCAAGCATGGTCCACATGATCCAAACGTAACAGTCCTTCCACAGTACCTTACCTCGGAACAAAAGTAAAAACTTAGTGGAAAACGACGCAACTTTTATACTATTTTTCACTCGCCAAACGTCTGTCCTTCCTTCCCTCCATAATGAAAAGCAGCTCAAAAAACACATACACACACAAATCCAAACCATCCGAATCCCCTTCCACCACTAAATTCCATCTCCAGATCCTTCGAAGCGAAAGCGATTCCTCTCTTCCTTCTTCATCAGCTTCTTCTTCTTCTTCTTCTGTAGAAGAAGATTAGCGATTCCTCTCTTCCTTCTTCATCAGCTGCTGCTGCTTCTTCTTCTTCTGCAGAAGAAGATTGTTCGAGGTAAGCTTCGAATTCAGCTTCTTCTTCCTCTGATCTTGAAATTTCCAGTTTTTTTTTCTCGATCTGGTTTCCATGCCTTCTGTAGATTTCTTGAGGTGAGATTTTTCTCAAGATGCGTTTTGATTTCTCATCTCCGTTTTTCTCTCTTCTAATTAGCTCGAGATTTTATTTTTATTTTTTGGTTTTGAAGTGTAATTGGAAGAATCTGATGTTATCTTTCAGTTCACTGATCTTTGTCCAAATGATTCGATTTATTTTGAAGAATCTGATGTTATTTTGCTGATTTGAAGTTCGGTTCACTGATCTTTGTTCGAATTAATCGATTCATGACCGTTTGTGTGTGTTTTTCTCATTAGGTTTTGGTGTTTGAGATTTATGATGGTTTTTTTTTTTTTTTTTTTTTTTCTTTGTGAGAGCTGTTTGGAAGCTTTGAATATGATACAGAGCATCTTTATCTGGATTAGGGGTGGTTTTTGTTTTTTTGGAGCTTTGTTGAAGCATTTTCATGGCTTCTTTTCTCAATTCTGGTGTTTAATGGCTGTCCGAGCTGAAAAGGCCGGTGCTTTTTGGTAGAATTTGTGAGTTTTGGATGATGTTGACTTTAGCTTTATTGATGTTGAAATGTCGTGATGCATCTCGTGATGCATGTTTGCCTTTTCCCGGGGATTCTGATAGCTTTTTGAGTTAATTTACTGCGAAAGTTTGTGAATTTCTCCTTTCTGGAACCATTCTGGAGATGACCTTTTTCATGAAATTGTTATCTGATTTCAGATGGGGTGTTATATGAATTCTTTTTTTGAAGATTTTGAGTTTGTCACTGATTTTTCTCATAGTGATTTTATTGTGTGATTTTTGCATTCTGAGACATTGAATCTTACCCATTTCACGGTTTGATTTTGTCAAGCAGAACTGTGAAGTTCAGGTAAGGGATTCGTAGAGATGGCTACTGGGACAGTTCCGGCTTCAATTTCTGGTTTGAAGACCAGGGATCATGGTTTAAGCTTCGCAAGAAGTGTAGATTTTGTGAAGGTTACATGCTTGCCTTCACAGAAGATCAAGTCTCAGAGAGATAATATATCTGTTATCAGAAACTCAAAACAAGGTCCTGAAACCATTGAATTGCAGCCTGCTTCTGATGGAAGCCCTCTGCTAGGTATACTCTCATTATTCTTTGAGTTTTTTGTTTTCATTTATTTACATTAGTTATATCCCAGGAAAGGTAGCTGAGTGGAAGTTGTAAAGAAGAGATTTTTTTTTTCATCTTAAAAGTTAAATACCTTTGTATTACCTGCATCTGTTGGACAGATAGTATATATGTTATATGAGTTTGTAGGATTTTTTTTATGGCCTCGTGATTTCTTTAGCTGTATAAAATTATATCTCAGGGTAAATATTTAGATTTCATCAGCTGTGGTTCATTTTCTTTTCCAAAAATATTCAGGACAATGTCATCAATATAGTAATCTTTCCTTTATCTGCAGAGAAGCTTACTTGCTCAAATATGGTTTAGTTTCTTAGGGTTCATGTTATTGAATTCCAAGAATTTCTGAGACTGTTTCTTTAGGTGGTAAAAAAAATTAAGAATCATTCAAAGGTGAATATCCAAAAATGAGCATCAAATAACCTCCCCTTTAATGGAATCTGAATCTAGAGAAGATGGGAAATGAATACACAGCCATGCACCCTAGTAATTAGAATCCTCGGAAAGTCAAGGTCCCATCTACTTTGCTACCTGATATCCTCCATCCCTCACATCATATCCTTTAGTTACCCCTCACCTCTTTAATAATCCTTTATTGGTGGACCATTTGGCCATGAATTCCAATGTGGCCAGTTCCTATATATTTTGTGCAAACAAACGGTCCCTTAGTTTTTGTCTGGAAAGGGTTTCTTCCCTGTTTTGATGCATGAGTTTGGTAAATGAGTCATTTGAGTTTCGATAGTAGTAGAATAGAATGGTGTTGAATGAGATTGTTTAGGAACTTACATTTTTTTTTTCTTTTGCAAGAGACATCTTTACCTTTATCCCAGCTAATTACAATCCTTTATCTGATGATGTTTCTATATTATATTCTAGTTCCTAGGCAGAAGTACTGTGAATCAGTGCACAAGACTATCAGGAGAAAGACTCGGACTGTGATGGTAGGAAATGTAGCTCTTGGTAGTGAGCATCCTATAAGGATTCAGACGATGACTACTAGCGATACAAAAGATGTTGCCGGAACTGTTCAGGAGGTTTGTTCAATTCCTTGTTCTGCAGGATCCTGGTCTTCTTTGCTGTTTTGTGTGTGAGGGTGGGGGGTGAAAGCCCTATCAATGTTCCGTAAATGTAAGATCAACGGTGCAGGTAGTGGCAGACTGGCTGACTGGAGCCATTCCAAAATAGGTGGCACCCTTTTTAATGAGAAAGGTTCTAAAGTCTATAAAGGTTGTTTAATTCATTTTATTGACATCCAGAGAGTCTAATGAAGTTAAACTTAATGGCTATTAGAGAAGTGATGACGATTTTCAAATATTTTTGCATGAAGGTTGTTGCTAATTTGAAAGAGAGCTAGTGCTATTAGTTGGGTCTCAACTGTCAAATGAGGGGAAGATCCAATGGAAGATGGCTTTTAGGGTGAAGTAGACAAGTTCTTCACTCTGGAGAAAATTTCATCATGTTTGAAGACAGGCTAACAAGGTGGAGGATTTGTTAGCTTGTCAAGGGGTGGACGGAGAGAACTTTACATTGGCCTGTTTCTAGTAGTGTTTTTTTCCTAGTTGGTATAGGCCTCTTGTACTGATTTGGGGTTTTTTTTTGCAATTTTTGTTCTTTGTTTTTTCCTTTTTAATGTGATTGTCTCATTACTGACTGGAGAAAGAGAACAGTCTAGATTTTGGTGGAAAGAAGCATTCACAAATGATTAATTGAAATCTTCTATTGGTAGGTAATGCGGATAGCAGACAAGGGAGCAGATATTGTTCGGATCACAGTTCAGGGGAGGAAAGAAGCAGATGCGTGTTTTGAAATAAAGAACACCCTAGTCCAGAAGAAGTAAGCCCTGTATCTTCTTACTGCAGCCGCAAACCAACCCCCCCCCCCCCCCCCCCACACACACACACACACACACACACACACAAAAGAAAAAAAAGAAAAGAAAAGAAAAGAAAGCCTTTCTTTTATGTTGTTCCACTGACTTTTCAATTTATGCAGTTATAACATTCCTCTGGTGGCCGACATTCATTTTGCTCCTCCTATCGCTTTGAGAGTTGCTGAATGTTTTGACAAGATTCGAGTCAACCCGGGAAATTTTGGTATAACTATCTCTCCCTGCTGCTTCTTGATGCTCACTGTGCATGATCAGATTCCTGTGATAGCTGAGCCAGTTTCTTGCAGCTGATAGGCGAGCTCAGTTTGAGAAGCTGGAGTATACTGAAGATGATTATCAAAAGGAACTTGAGCATATTGAGCAGGTCAAATAACTCTTTTTAATTGCTGCTCATGTTTGCTTTTGTTGTTTAATCTGCTGAGGCTCGTTAATCCACAAGAAGTTGTTCGTGGAAAAAGACTTGTTTCAAGCATTGGGCACACCACCGATATGGGACTCACCTTACTAATGCGTCCATTAGTCATGCATATCCTGAAGAAATAGCCCATTACCAACAGAAACATTTACACAAGTCCAAAATATTAATCCTTCAAACTCCATCATTCTTATTGAAGTTTAGTTACAGGACTGGTGGTAGATGTGAAGTAATGAAAGTGTGCCTTGTATTTAGCAGTACAATAATCAACTAATGATGGACTCTAATTGGTTCGTGCTTCCTTTGAGACCTTGCAGTATCACTGACTTTATGAGGCACGAGTTCTGCTTGTTGTCTCTGCACGTTGTTTCATCTTCTGGTGTGAATTTTTGCATTTCCCTCCATGCTCACAGAAGGATACATCTAAAATTTTGTTAAATCTGTTAGAATAAGGCCGGCATAGACATACAATTTTAAATGTCACTGTGCATTTTGCACACCTACTTATTTTTTAGCACTTTAGTTACTCATAGGTTTTGCTTCTTTAATAGGTTTTCTCTCCATTAGTTGAGAAATGTAAAAAGTACGGAAGAGCAGTGCGCATTGGAACAAATCATGGAAGTCTTTCTGACAGGATTATGAGCTACTATGGGGATTCTCCTAGGGGGATGGTAAAAATAATTATGCACTCCTGCAAAAATTCTTTGAGCTTCTGTTCTTCTATCCATTTCCATATTCTGTCGATATATAATGCTTGTCCATGATCTTAAACAGGTTGAATCTGCCTTTGAGTTTGCAAGGATTTGCCGCAAGTTGGACTTCCACAACTTTGTCTTCTCAATGAAAGCAAGCAACCCAGTTGTCATGGTTCAAGCATACCGCTTACTGGTTGCAGAAATGTTTGTTCAGGGTTGGGACTATCCTTTACACTTGGGAGTCACTGAAGCTGGTGAAGGTGAGGATGGACGGATGAAATCTGCAATTGGCATTGGAACCCTTCTTCAGGTAACTGTTTGCCAAATCGCATACTATTTCTTTTTTTTTTTTCTTCTTCCGGTTAATATCATCAAACATGAATTGAAGCCACAAACTCGTGGCTTCAATAATGGGTACCTTTCCGCTGTGTTGTGGACTTTTCTGATCTCTACATATTTCTTGTACTTGATGGGCAAGTTTTGAAAAGTCTCATAGGACCTGTCTGTTTGTAGGAATTGAGTTCCTAGGAATTCTACAAAATGTATTTCTAGACATGGTTAAATTTGAAGAAACAAAGGCGAAGATCCATAAATGGCCATAAAAGAATCTCCCTTTGATGAAAAATGAATTAAGAGATGGAAAATGAATACCCAACCGTCGCTTTAATAAATCAAATCCTAGGAAAGTCAGGATCCCATCTTACTTCTCCATCTTATATCCTTTGCTCCTCACCTCTTTAATTATCCTTTGTTGAATCCCAGTTTAGCATGAATTTGTATGTTTTCAACTGTATGCAGACTAATGGTCACATTGTTTACTGGCGGGATGAATTCTCAATTAGGCAAGGTTCTCCGGGAGAGTAGTTGAATGTTCTATTAGCTATAGGTTTAGCCAATATAAAAAGAAGTTACTTTTCTTCCCTTTTTCTAGCCTAACCGTGTTGTGGTTATTGTGTGAATCCAGTAAAATGTATTGGTAGAAAAGTATTTCATTTTACCTCTTGTATGTGTGCTCAATTCTACATTCCATCTTTCTTCTATCTTGTGCATAACCATGGAATTGGGCATCTGTTCCCCTTACAGGATGGTTTGGGGGATACAATCCGTGTTTCCCTCACAGAACCACCAGAGGAAGAGATAGATCCTTGCAGAAGACTAGCCAACCTTGGCATGCAAGCTTCAAAGCTTCAGAAGGGGGTGGTAGGACTCAAAATATCATTTAACTTACCTCTCTTAGTTGCTTGTAATTCCAAACATTTAGTTTTGACTTTCACCAGTGACACTTCTGACAGGTACCATTTGAAGAAAAACACAGACATTATTTTGATTTTCAGCGTAGAACTGGTCAATTACCAATTCAGAAAGAGGTTAGATTTGTTTAATCACAGCTGAGGCATTGTAGATACTCTTGTGTTCTATTATTGCTCTATTAACTTTGTGTGACTCTGAATCAAAATTTGATATGACTGTAGGGTGAAGAGGTAGACTACCGAGGAGTCTTGCACCGCGATGGTTCTGTTCTTATGTCTGTGTCTCTAGATCAGTTGAAGGTAACTAACTGTTAGCTTAATATGTTTCATGTATCCACTGGCAGAACCAGAGGGGGGCTCCCCACCCCCACCCCCACCCCCAATATTTTCAAAACTACATTCATTTTTTATATGTGATCCACCCAATTTTTTTTTTATTGTGCGCCACCTCTTGTGCGCTCCTCCAGGAAGAATTCTTGGGTCCGCCCCTTCATGTATCCTATTTTTCACCTCCTGTGTCTTTCTATATTTTAGGCTAATAGGATGAGAAATTCTTGTTTCTCTTTCATTCAATTCGACTGAAAAGTCAATATGAGCCAAATGTCAGTTAAGATATTATCATTTGGATTGATAACATGGGGGAGGCATAGACTACAGGGAAATGTAATTTTGTATAATTGGGTTGCGGTTTGGCATGCACAAGACCGGACTTTAAAGGTGTGAATAGGGACCATCTATAATATATATTACACATACAGTGCTCCACAGGAGGATTCACAGTAGGAATCTGATATTGGCACACCTCTAGGATAAATTTCACCAGAGAGGTCCAAAAATCCAATTTTGGACAGTCAAGATTGAAAAAGTGCAGGGGGTCTCCGGGATTTCTAGATTGGTCTACTCAAACAATCAACCCAAAAGTGTGCAGAAACAAATATAATGCAGCGGAAATAAATCAATAAGCACACATCACAAGGACACCAAATTTAAGGTGGAAAACCCTAGCCGGGTGAAAAACCACCGATCCGAACTGGATCAAATCAAGCACTATGAATCTCGCAATTACAAGAAACTCAGATCTCTTTCCTAGATATCCCCTACCCAAGGACTGAAGTTACCTTGTGTCGCATCACGCTTCAACGACTTCACACCGTTGATTGCAACAAATCCAAACCAGCACTTGACTCCTCAGATCTTCTCACAAGAAGATAATATTCTACAAAGGATGCAGAAGAAGTGACTCTAGAGAACTTGGCAGCACAACTTCATAAAGCTCTAGAGAAGAACTCTCTCAATGATAAACTCTAACTCAGTTCTATGAGAGGTGAGGTCTTGGTCCCTTTTGCAATAGCCTTTGAGTCCTTTAAATAGCCCTTGGTTCGTGCTTAATGTTGCCTAAGTTGATTAGGACTAAAACAGCGGTTTGAGCACAATCAGAATATCAAGTTTCCAATTTCATCTCACTGTCCGCGCCAGGTTCGCTCGAGCGATCTCTCGGTTTCCTCTAGCGGACAACCCTCTGTTTCAGAACTGGGCAAGACAGAACACTGTTCGCTCGAGCCAATGAAATGGTTGCTCGAGCGAACTCCCCTCTGGACTTGATTTGAAAATTCAGTTCTCTTTCTCCAGCAGATTTCTTCTAATTCCTTCAGGCTTTCTTCATCTGAGTCCTTCCAAACTTCTAACTTCAAGGGCCTTTTCTAAATAGAAAATACAACTCAAAGACCCAGAGTTTTGTCCAACCCATGAAATTAGCCAACACTCAAAAACCTAACAATCTCCCCCTTTGGCAATTCATGGACAAAACTTCCTAGGACAATACAATTGATCTACCCAAAAGAAAACCAAAATATATTGAAAAAAAAACAGCAAATGTAAATCTGTACTATCTCTGACTCAGTCTGAAATTCAGGTTCTCCCCCTTGATCTGTCACCTTTCTCCCCCTTTTTGTCCATAATTTGACAAAGCTAAAGATAATAAACTGCAGCTTTCTTGTCAATTAGGATTAATAGCTCCCCCTCAAAAGCAACTCCCCCTGAATATATCTTCGTAGCAGCACTGGGGGTGGGAGCTTGATCTCCTTGATCAGGGCTTTTTACATGTAGCCACCCACACTTGTGTAGTTTGATTTTTCAGCAAAGTGTGAGCAAACTCCTTAGGCAAGTCTGATTTTCTAACCCAAATTGGAGTTGTCTTGGGTGGAGAAAAATTCTTCCGCCATTGCTTGGTCTTAGGTAGACGTTGCAACTTCTTGCAATGGGGACGAATGTGTCCTTTCAATCCACAATGGTGACAAGTGGATGTGCGTGCAGTTCGTGACACATTTTTTTTCTTTATACTACTCAACACATTATTTGTAAGTGCAGTATGTGGAGTAGCATGTGCAACACTTGAAACAAAAATTGTTTTACCTTTAGCATTTGAAGTGGATGCACCATGATCATAACCAAGACCGCTTCTGTCAAAGGAAGGCTTCTGACAACACAAGATGTTTGTGAGGATCTTCGAACCAGTGTTCATCTTGTTGAGAGAGGTTTGCTTGACTTCTAGCTCAGACAGAGTCATCTTCAGTCTTCCTTGCAAATCTTGATTTTCATCTTTCATCTTCACTATCTCTTGCTTCATATTCACAATTTCTTTTTCAACCTTCTCAAGTTTTTGACCATCAGTAGTCAAATTTTCAGCCATACAATTTTTCTGACTTTTCAAAAGCTGAATCTTTTCAAGCG
Source organism: Umbellularia californica (assembly GCA_028538565.1). Classification (NCBI taxonomy): domain Eukaryota; kingdom Viridiplantae; phylum Streptophyta; class Magnoliopsida; order Laurales; family Lauraceae; genus Umbellularia; species Umbellularia californica. The sequence continues at coordinate 47,326,587 of JAPQWN010000009.1, forward strand.
CTTGCTCTAAATCATTCTTCAATGCAGAATTTTCTTCTTGAGCAGCTTTGAACTTGATAGTGATCTTGTTACCATATTTGGTCATCTTGACACAATCAGCATAGGTAGCATGGTACAACTATTCCCAGTCTTTTTCTTGATCTGACAACGCATCTTCATGTTTTTCATCAGTATCACTGTCAGACACAGATTTAGCCATGAATGCTAAAAACTTGCCATTCACCTTGTTAGAAGGATCATCCTGAGGATCTTTTGCATTTTCTGTTTCTTCTTCAGAAGATTCTTCATCCCAAGTTGTGTTTAGAGCCTTTTGCTTTGTAGCCTTTTTCTTGTTGGCACACTCACTAGCATAGTGACCATAGCCTTGGCATTCAAAACACTTTGTCCCTTTTGCAGAATCCTTCTTCTCAAATTTAAAATTCCTTTTATTGGCTCTCTTTGTCTTCATGTATTTTTGATAATACTTCATGAATTCAGCCATATCATCTTCAGCTTCAGATTCAGAATCAGATTCAATTTTCTTTACAGGCTTATTTCTTGATTCTGTTGTGGCTTTCAAGGCCATGCCCTTTTCTTTTGATTTGCCTTTGTTTAACCGGTTTGCTTCGAATGTTTGAAGGTTTCCAACCAGTTCATTCACCTTGAGGGTATCCAGATTTTTATTTTCTTCAATTGCATCAACTTTAGAATCGAATCTGGAAGGTAGAGACCTCAAAATTTTCTTGACAATCTTGTGTTCTGGTATTTCTTCTCCCAGAATGAACACAGAATTGACAATTTCATTCATCTTGGCATAAAATTGATCAAAGGTCTCATCCTCTTCCATCACGATGGTTTCAAAATCTCTATTCAGCATTTGCAATTTAGATTGCTTCACCATGTCTGTACCCTCATAGACTGTCTGTAAGACGTCCCATGCTTCTTTTGCAGATTTGCAAGTAGAAATCCTTCTAAACTCTTCAGCAGAGACTCCATTATAAATGCAATTTACAGCCTTGTTATTGCAATTAGATTTATACTTCTCATCCTTATTAGACCATTCAGCTTTAGGTTTAGGAACAGTTTTTCCATCAACCACAGATGTTGGTCTAGAAAACCCATCTTCAACAATATCCCAGACATCATCATCAATGGATTTAAGGAAACCTATCATCCTTTGCTTCCAATAGGCATAATTCGAACCATCAAACAAAGGAGGCTTGGAAGTTGATGTCCCTTCTCTATTGAGCACCATTCTAGAAATCTTGTAGGATCAAACACAATAAAATAGTGCAACCCGCTTTGATACCAATTGAAAAAGTGCAGGGGGGTCTCCGGAATTTCTAGATTGGTCTACTCAAACAATCAACCCAAAAGTGTGCAGAAACAAATATAATGCAGCGGAAATAAATCAACAAGCACACATCACAAGGACACTAAATTTAAGGTGGAAAACCCTAACCGGGTGAAAAACCACTGATCCGAACTGGATCAAATCAAGTACTATGAATCTCGTAATTACAAGAAGCTCAGATCTCTTCCCTAGATATCCCCTACCCAAGGACTGAAGTTACATTGTGTCGCATCACGCTTCAACGACTTCACACCGTTGATTGCAACAGATCCAAACCAGCATTTGACTCCTCAGATCTTCTTGCAAGAAGATAATCTTCTACAAAGGATGCAGAAGAAGTGACTCTAGAGAACTTGGCAGCACAACTTCATAAAGCTCTAGAGAAGAACTCTCTCAATGATAAACTCTAACTCAGCACTATGAGAGGTGAGGTCTTGGTCCCTTTTGCAATAGCCTTTGAGTCCTTTAAATAGCCCTTGGTTCGTGCTTAATGTTGCCTAAGCGCCAGGTTCGCTTGAGCGATCTCTCGGTTCGCTCGAGCGGACAACCCTCTGTTTCAGAACTGGGCAAGACAGAACACTGTTCGCTCGAGCGAACTCCCCTCTGGACTTGATCCAAAAATTCAGTTCTCTTTCTCCAGCAGATTTCTTCTAATTCCTTCAGGCTTTCTTCATCTGAGTCCTTCCAAACTTCTAACTTCAAGGGCCTTTTCTAAATAGAAAATACAACTCAAAGACCCAGAGTTTTGTCCAACCCATGAAATTAGCCAACACTCAAAAACCTAACAAAGATAAAAATCTGATTGTTGAAAATTTGCCAAATTTTCCCAACAAAAGAATGGAGATATGTTGTATCTCTAGCTGGAGAAAAACTGCAAAAAATTACCAGAAGTCCCAGATGTTATCTTTACCAGAAATCTCCTTCAGAAGACAATATCTGATCAAAGTCTTGTTGGCCCCACCAGAGAACTCAAGGATGATCTAGCTGCTCGAAATTGTTGGAATAGTCTCCATATGAGAGAGAGAGAGAGAGAGAGAGAGAGAGAGAGAGAGAGAGAGAGAGAGAGAAGTATGCTGAATGAGAACTAATAATCCCTTTAGATGAGATGAGATCCTGCAGAATGCCCCACATTAGCGGAGAGTGGACCCCACTTGAGATCCGGAGGTTGTCAAGAAGTATGATTGATCACAGAGCTTGGAGCTCTAATACCATATTAGAATATTACAGACAATCAGAAAGGAGGTAAAGAAAGATTTGTTGTACTGTACTTTACATGAGGGAGGAGAAGTGAAGAACACTCTCTGATATAGCCATTGAGTGGCTCAAATGTAGGTCAGATTAAGAAGAGGGATTTGGTAAACTATTATATCCATGATAATGGTGTTAGCCATAGTAGTCCAGGGGACTATATACAGGACTATCTATCTAATGTATATTAGACACAAAGTGTTCCAGAGGAGCATACACAAATATGTCTGTATTCAGACCTTTAACAACTGGCGACGAATTTCATTCTCATTACAAAAAAGTTTGTTTTCTTACCAGTTCTAACTGATTTTTTTTTAAACCTATTGTTGCTCGTTTTTTAGCTGAATCCTTGAGTTGTTGACCTGCAGTAACATATTGATATTGGATTTTGTAATTAGCTTGGATTCTTGATGTGGTTCTTTTTCTTATCAGACACCCGAACTCCTCTACAAATCACTTGCAGCGAAACTTGTTGTTGGCATGCCATTTAAGGTTTGTAGTTCTTCCTGAAGATGGTTGTTACTTGAAATAGGTTATTCTGTAGCTAGGTCCATCTAATATATTTCTGACAAATTCTGTTGTGAAGTGCAGGATCTGGCAACGGTTGATTCAATTCTTGTGAGAGAGCTTCCTCCAGTAGAAAACACTGATGCTGTGAGAATCTTATCCATTTCTCTTCTTTACATTGAAGAAGTTAAAAAGCTTAAGCAGATTCCTTATTAATATTGCCACAGCAGCAATATTTCTCATGATCTCTGACAGATTCCTATTGCAGTATCATTACTCAAGCTTCTTCTTTGTTTTTGACCAGAGGCTTGCACTCAAAAGGCTGATAGATATAAGCATGGGAGTTTTGACTCCATTGTCAGAGCAGCTTACGAAGCCCTTACCTAATGCCATGGTCCTAGTGAATCTTAAGGAACTGGCAAGCGGTGCCCACAAACTTTTACCAGATGGTAGATTTTCCCTTTGGGTTCTCTTGGGCACTGGTTATATTATTAAAATTTAAATTTCATTTACATGGCTGTATACTTTTTATAACATGTCACAACTCTGTTATCTTTCAGGCACGCGCTTGGCGGTATCTGTTCGTGGTGATGAACCCTATGAGGAGCTGGATATACTTAAAGATGTGGAAATAACAATGCTTCTACACAATCTACCATTTTCTGAAGAGAAAAACAGCAGAGTACATTCAGCAAGGAGGTAATGATCTTAATGACTTAGCAATACTGGCTGTTTGTCTTTGCATTTGGATGTCATCCAAGAGGTATGTGGTTAAAAGATCCTATTAGAACACATGGTTATACTCCACTATCTTTTCGGTGGCAGAGAAAATTCAGAAAGCTTCTTATGGGGTTATGTTTTTCTGCACTTGACCCAAATCAGTACTGCAATTATCAGTGTTTGTTTTGGGTAGAAGAGCTGGAAAATAGTAACCCACCTAGTGATATCTGGTTTTCTTTTTGTCATAAATGAAAGGTTGATTGGGCAATGATAGTACTGATTATTGTTTCGTGGTCCTTCCAAATGCGCCCAGAATTTTCTGTTCCGTACTCTCTCTTTTCTCCTAAATTATTCACTATTCTGAAGCTTTGTTCTGTGGGGAAAATGGTAGCCATTTTTCTTAGGTCTAAAATACCTACTTTCCATTTCATTGCAGGCTGTTTGAGTATCTGTCAGACAATTCTCTGAACTTCCCCGTAATTCACCACATGCAGTTTCCTGAAGGGATACACAGGTAACAACAAAATTCAGGCAACAAAAAACTTGCTATGGGTGGATTATGAATATTCCACTAGCAAATGTCTCACATTCCCTTACCCAATCCTTTGCCATCTGCAGAGATGATCTAGTGATTGGTGCTGGAAGCAATGTGGGAGCCCTTCTGGTCGATGGCCTTGGAGATGGCTTATTCTTGGAGGCTCCTGATCAGGACTTTGATTTTCTGAGGAACACATCCTTCAATTTGCTCCAAGGTTGCAGAATGCGAAACACAAAAACGGTAAATTGTTTTAGTTGCTATCAACCTCAATACAGTTTCTGGAAAATTTTCTGGCAGTGAGAGAACACCCTAATGCTTAATTCCTCTTGCAGGAGTATGTTTCATGCCCATCCTGTGGTCGTACACTGTTTGACCTCCAAGAAGTGAGTGCTGAGATAAGGGAGAAGACGGCCCATTTGCCTGGTGTTTCGGTAACCCCTGGAACCTTATACTCTAATTTACACTGATGAATGACCTGTTGTCCTTCGAACGAACCTAAACAGCATGCGGTCTTTTTATACAGATCGCAATCATGGGTTGCATTGTTAATGGGCCAGGAGAGATGGCAGATGCAGATTTTGGGTATGTTGGAGGTGCTCCAGGAAAGATTGACCTCTACGTTGGGAAGGTGATGTTCTGCTAAATTGCATCACAAAACTGTCTACACTATTTTCTTTCCATTCTAATAGAAACCACATAATTTAGCTTATCCCAAGATGATACTTACTCCATGGAAGCATCAAGCATCAAGAGGTCTATCAGTTTTCTTAATCCAAATCATCCATGAACATTAGAATGTTCTTGGGCTCTACATAGTCATTCCTTTAAAGAGTTCCGAATTACTTCAAAATTTATTGTTGGTACTCGAGGTCCAAACCATTTAGTCAGTTCATTTTTCAGTAGTTGAATGCGTGGTCCTTGAGTTTCCAATTTCAATCAATGGCAATTTACTAAGGTCAGTTTCCCTTGATTTGATTCTGTCTCTAATGGAATTGTCTTCCTCATTGTGATGTAGACTGTGGTGAAGCGAGGGATTGAGATGGCACAAGCCACCGATGCATTGATTCAGCTGATTAAAGACCATGGCCGCTGGGTAGATCCACCAGCTGATGAGTAGATCCAGTATTCCCCATTTGTTGAATGCTAGTGGAAGAGAGGTGTATTTAGTGACGAAGCTCCATCCAGTATACATAGATATCTTACATTGTCCTTAACACCAGAAGCATATACAACTGTACGCAGCAGGAAATTAAGTAAGGGAAAATTCTCTGTGTGAGCTGCACTATGCAAAGCTCTAATGCATTATCAGTTCCTCCTTACACATGATTGGGAAATTGATACCCTGATAGGTATGTATTTGTCCTTTTTTGATTAATTGAGAAAATATGACATTTCAGAGAAAACAAACATCTGAGCTCAGCTTGATAGTAACCACTGCAGGCAAGCAGATTTTTGCCAAATGTGTGGGTGTTTTAATGAAAAAATTATCAGATGTATTAGCGTAAGTTTTAAATATTGCGAAGCCCCTGTTCCGTCTCATTCATAGAGCATAGAATATACCTAAACTCCATAGATAAGAACATAGTTTCATTGAGATAAACAAAATGGAACTTCCATGGGCCTTTAGCTACATTGGACGCTGACAAGATAGCATTGAGAGAAATTCCATGGGCCTTCAGATTTTAAACAGCCATAGGACATTTAACTGACCGTTGATTTGCCAATGCATTAGTGTGGATCCAGCCGCACACAGAATGGTGTATGATCCATGTCCCTGCATCTGGTTGATGGTTTTTATTTTTTATTTTTTGGTTAATCAACGGTCTTCTTCGACATAAAGCTGGTCCAGTTCATTAGGTGGGCCATAATATTAAACAAACGGGTGGGTATACCACTCCAGCTGAATGTATATAGCTCATGCAGGCCCACATTATGGATAAGCTAGCTTAGTAGTGGACATGTCTTTTTTCTTGAATGGTGCGGATGATGGGGGCTTGGCACTTTTAATTCTCAAATGTTCAACTTAAGAACTTTGGAATGAGATGAAAATCCAACAGCACCAAAACCAATGCTGGATGGAATGACTCTTTGAAGTTTGAAGAGTGTTGAAAATGACAACAATAAGGCCCATCCGCGACATGATTACTTATATCTAAAGAAGGAAAAAAGGAAAAAGAACACTGATGATTGCGATAACAGAGATGAAATGTTGCTGGATCCTGTTGTCTTTATTTTGTGCCACAGCTCCCTTTAATGTTTGAAACCTGAATTCTACCAGGGTTTTTTTTTTCCCTCCCTGTTAGGAATGTTTGGACCTGAAACATCCAATGGTTAGAACATAATAGCCAGCCTGTGTGGTCTGTCACTCGCACAAGTGTACATACACGTGCATTTGCATAGAGTGTGAGACTTTCTCTAAACTTGGCCATCAACAATAAGTACTAATAGCCACCCAAAATTTTGAAAATTTAAAAAAAAAAAAAAAAAAAAGGAAAAAATTTCAGCACCCAGAATTTTTTTTAAAAAATTGCTGCACTAAGCAGTACCAGTAGGTGCCCAAAAACTAAAATACCCATGATGATGAAGGGTGTCTGGTTGTTTATGTAAAAGGATATATGATAGCCTCCCAATGTTTATATATTTAAAACACAAGTCAAAATTAACTAGTTACACCAAATACATGGACCGCAGTCCAAATTAAAAACAAAAAATAAGATACACAGTCCAGACAAAAAAAAGAGGAAGTCCATGTCCACAAGCAGGAGAAATTTTTCAGCAAACCAATTTTCATGACAAATTAGTGCTTCACCGTTGTCACATGCTTTAGTAGCATGTGAACAACATCGTTTGATATCCTCTCTGCCTCAGACTTCTGGTGATGAATCTTTGCATCAGTTTCTTGTTCAAGACGCTTAACATTGGCACCGGGGTCTCCGCTAGTCTGTTTGATGATCATGGGAATGGGAGAGTTGAATTGGAGCATATACGAGCGTAGAAATACTATGGATTATTGGATAGTTCAATATTTACCTCTGCAACTTTTTTCTGAAACTCTGCCTCCATTTGGGCTCGAAATTCGGTTGTCTCCTTGTCAGCCTCTTCTTTTGCCTGTTTCAGTCTGGCCATTTTTTCTGAAAGGAAGACAAGAAATTGAGTAAAGACAACAATGACAAATATCAGAAATAGCAGTGAAACCTGACAAGCCAAAAGATCCACAGCTACATTACAACATCAAAGCCGTTAAACACTTAAAACTTGGGAGGAATTTTGTTAGGTTGTACGGCTCAATAGAGGTAATGAATCTGGTAAACCGGGCCCCTGCATTGTCCATATTCTACTGTGATTAGAAGTAGGTCTATTATAGTAGGTCTATTGTGATTAAGAGGTAGTGTTTGGGTGCAACAGGGTTTTGGGGCTGATATTATAAATAGAGACTTAGAGTCTCTATGATGTACAACCTCTTCATTGCATAGTAATTTCTCCCGTCTTCCCCGTGGACGTAGGCCAAAAGCCGAATCACGAAAATCTCTGCGTTTTCTTGTGCGTGCTTGATCTCTTCTCATAGGCCCTAGATCACAACAAATTATATAGTCTAGAGTATAATTCCATGGATGTGGAACCCTACAACCAAGCAGTGCAGGAGGCATGTGCAGTTTTGCTAAAAGAGACAGATTCCACGGATGCTTTACCCAATGAGTCTGTGATATCCACTGCCGATGGATGATCCCGCGCGCATGTGTGTGGGTGAGAGAGAGAGAGAGAGAGAGAGAGAGAGACAATCGTTCATATTAAAAATTAAGAACAAAGTAACCCATGCTCTGCAATAGATAAACCAATTCAATCGATTTCTGCTATTAGATGAGAATAGTAAACAGAAAAGAAAAAAAAAGGTTAATAAGATTTATGTAGTTCAGTAATTCGAATGGTCAAGCTATAAAGAAATAATGTGGATACCAACCAGAATGAGGAAATTTTGAATTTTGATTACAATGTCAGAAAGTTTTCAATGTAATTGCTGTTATCATGTTCTCCCTTAATTATATGTGTGCAAGATAGAAGAGCAGGGTGACTTTACCATTTCTCGCTGCATTGACAATGTGCTGAGCCTCCTATTCTGCAGCTAGCAAGCGGTGAATTCCACCTTGAGCCTTCGTTGATCCCATCTTTTATTATAACTGTTTAGAAAAATCTTAGAACACACCAAACTCTGCAGAAAATAGAAAAAATGCAAGTGGCAATTGTGGCCAATGAGTGCATCCGCCAATTTTATTACAAAGTATTGTTTATGAATACAACCATGTCATAGCTACTGCTAGGTTGATAGCCTGCTAAAAACTTTGCTTCATGGTAATGAAGGAATGATTTGTCGTCGGTTTGCAATTGAGGATTGTTTTTCAATATTAGTATGAACATCCCCGTGGAGTAAATTCTCCATTAAATCCATTCCATGCTATCAAGCCAGCATATAAAAAAAAGTACAACGATTTCTGGGTTAAACTTTTACTTGTGTACTTTGGACGATTAGTTTCTATATTGGAGGCACTACATTTCCTTTTGACATACTTGCCTAGCGGAATGCTAGCTATGATGTATGGATACATCAAAAGGGGAAATGTATCATGTCGTGGATACTTTATTTTTTATGTGTAAAATTATGCCCATGCCATGTCCATGACATATTCCTATCGTATCCATGCCATATTGATTAGATGTGTGAGACCCAGTCCATTGAGGGTTAGTGAAGTTTTACTAATTGGTTGCTAACTCCCATAAATCATGAGAATGACAGATCTGCTAATTGACCAAACCGATAGGCAACATCATGACTGGGCAAGAAATTCTATAAAATGAAGCAAGCGGCTGTTTCTGGCCATTCTATCTATTGACCATCTTGTGGACTACTGCTCAAAATATCCATTTTGAGGACTATTGCTCTATGAAAAAGCAGGCCAATTCATCACAGGTGGACAATATCTTTACATAGATACCCAGAAAGTATAACTTACGGAGCAGCCCATACTTTGGTTGATTTATGGAATAAAGCATGCAAGACACCACTTAGAAAACATAGTTAAATACTATAAAAATCATCACCACCACCACCACCACCACCATCATCCCCAGCCTTATTCCAGCAATATAGTGTCAAAAACAAGCTGTCCACAATTTCTATCTTCAATGTATTGATGAAAAAAATGATATTTAGATATGTGTTCCTAATTCTTATTTACTTAAATTAGAAGCTGGTATTAGATGTAGGTGGTACCATAAACCCAACCTCTCGGGAAACAAATACGTCAAATTATAAGAACACCATTCAAGGAGAGAGGGATGGAGGAGGGAGATCTAACCTCTTAATATACAAATAAAGTTAGAATCCAAGTTGATCTAAAGTTAAAGAGTCTCAGAAGTAGGGCATATGATTTCCCCGTCCATGGGCAGACCCAAATATTGGGTATTGGGGGCACTCGCCCTCATAGACCTTGAAAAAGTTCGAAAGGGCCTATAGGCAAGAGGGCCCATACCCCATCAAAAATAAGCTTTGGCCCCCATCAACTACAAAATAATGAAGAAAATAATATCATGGCCATCATCCGCCCCCTTCAAATGAAAATCCTGGATTCGCCACTATGACCTCATCCAAGTACTGGAGAAGGGCAGCTAAAATTTTCTAATTATCCAAACATAGAGCTGCAATTGATATCAACTTCCCAATGTCGACAACCATAAGCAAATCTTAACCAGCTTAGTTAAAGAAAGAAACAGAAAATGGGTGTGGGTGGGTGGTAATTCTCCAGCAGGTTCAATCACAACACAACATGAGGTCAAGGGATCAAATACAATTCAAAATCATATACTTATTAGAAACCCAATATAAATGATGAAATAGCTGACTTATTAAGCGTTACCCTTTCTTTGATTAGCACTACCCATCACTGCTAAAGGTTCCTATACAAATGTAAAATGTGCAATGGACTCACACTGGCTTTTCTACTACAACCATTCCTCCAGGTATGCATAAAGGACAACCAAAGGCACTGGCTTTGAAATACTAGGATTCCCAGTAAACCTCCACAGAAAGTGAATCTCAATCATTTTCCACCAAAACCCCAAGAAAAAACCATCTAAGAATATAATAAAATTTGGGCCAAAAGAGCAGGATCCTCTCATATAAGCCAAAGTTCACTTGAGTTTTCAGTCCTTATCCCGCTCAGAGGTATATAAACAGCAGTTCTCAATCAGTAAACATAATAAGCAGAGTCAAAGGCAGAAGACCAAAATGAGTAATCCATTTCCATTCTCAACTTGAACCTCAAGAACCTCCCAAACAAGGCTAGAAACCACTGAAGTTAAAGGAAATTTATCTGAAGCTATCATCAAATCTAGGCCAAAAGGCCCAAATTTATTGATAATAGAAAAATAGCTCTAAACCGTTCGTTACAAGCACCACTTAGAAACCAAAATCCACTACATTTTATTGTTCATCATCGACTAGACACAGAATGGTCTTGGAAGAAAAAGAAACCCTGTGAACTAATCAAACTAAAGTAAATCTCATCTCCAAACTTAAAGATGTGACCCATCTGAGAACATAATTTATATCTCAATCAAATGGGTCAATCAAATCTTCACTTGACCAAAATGCTACAAAGGATTTCAACTAGAGATCTGTCCTCAATAATCCATGAACTGCAGCAGCCTTTAATGAGAAAGACAACAAAACAAAAACAGCCAAGAAGTTAAACCCACATCCATTTCTGAATAACAGGATAAAATACCCATCAAGATAATCATCAAAATCGAAGTCAAAATGGTCAAATTCCACCAAAACAACCAACACCCATTAAAGTCTTCAGCATGGTTTCTCCCAAGAGATCCAACATTTTTAGAATTTAACAAACATAGAACAAAAATTATAGTCAAACCATATCAGAGAATCTAGAAGACTCTGACTGAGTTACTGTAATTCCAAACAAATGAATCAAAGAAACTCCAATTGAAAAAACAAAACAAATGGGTAGCAACCATTTGAACATTGAGATCTATGTAACCCAAGCACATGCAGATTACTGATCCACTGCTAAAAGAAATATAGAACTAGAAGAGGTAACAAGAAATATAGAGCTAGAAGAGGTAACTCATAAAGAAGAAAGCTTTAGAAGAATCAAGAATAGATACCCAGAATGGAAAATCTATAAGATGTAAAGAGGTTGTATGATGGTGATGGAACAAGAGTAGAAGTACCATGAATCGGAACAATGTCGGTGGAGATTCGATCCGATGTTTTGATGCAGGTGCTCTGCATTCGTTAAGTACGAGTTATGATTGGAACGTTGCAAGAGAGGGGCCGTCTGAAATTACTGAAAAGCCCCTGCCTTCTGCACCCTCACTGTCCTTGCTAGCTGGTGCGTCAGTTAGATTAAAACGACTGCTAAATGGGTTGGGTCGTTTGTCTGCTTTTGAAAGAAAATAGGTTTTACATGTGTTTCATGTGCAAGTGTTATACATGTATTTTTGAAATATATTAATATATTTATTAAAATTACGAAGTTATTGAGTATGTTCAATGGATTTAGAATTCTTAGGTTTTTTCTAAATTCCTCAAAATCCATAAAAAATAAAGAACGAAACTTTATCTTGATGTTTATCATTAATATAAAAATATTAACTGTTCCTATAATGAATTAGAGGCTGATAGAAGTCCAAAAGGTTAGATTTTTAGGTTGGGGGCCTTTTCAAAAATTACTCAATGCTGTATTTTCATAAATTACTAAAAATCTATGAAAATTTAAGAAAATCAACTTTAAGATCTTTGGGGTTATTCGTTCAATGAACAAATTCAATTGTTTGGATTACAATATGGGGCTTTCGTGAATTAAGAAATAAATGTATTTGATGGGTTCCACAAGGGAAACAAATATAGTGTACACTAGCCTCTTTTTAGTGAAAGAGGTGTGAATCACTTTCACGTCTCTCCAAGTGTGAGAATCTTGGTGTGTACATGAATCACTAAATGAGTGTAAATAACAGTGACAATGTGTCACTATTACGCATGCATGGAAATCAGTTGCATAGTGTAAATGAACACAAATAAACTACCCCCTAAGTGTCATGTGCCTCAGCTTAAGTCCACAAATGTAGGACAGCTTGTGGAGATTTTGAATTTGTGATTTATTTATATAATATTGCAATATTTAGGATTATAGAAGATTTTAAAAAAAAATTTTGTGCAACGAGAGGATTATGCTCCTTACATATCTCTATTTTCATGCTAGAAAGGAGCCCTATATTTCTACCCATAGAAAACTAGACTTCTATCTACCAAAGAGAAACGGTAGACCATTTTCCCTTTTCATAAGAAAACTTTGTCTCATTAAACAACGACAAAATGAGTTATGCGGAAAATCAGAACAATCTTCCTTTGTGTTTAAAATTATCCAATTTGCAATGAGTGTGAGGCCCCACTTGGGCTCAACCATGATGCATCCTATCCTTTAAAACTATTTTCCTCTCATTTATACTCTTCTGCCATAAAGGAGAAAACAAAAACTCCACGTTGATACTCGTCCATTCTTACATAATGTGTCATACACAGACCTTTTCCATCTCCTTCACCCATCGTTGTCATGAATACAGGTGGGTTTCTCAATCCAATTGGCCAATTTGGAAAAAGTGAATATGAAAAACAACTAATGTGCAATACAATAATCAGAAAAGATATGATTTGCGTAATTAAACGTTGACACAATTGTTAAAAAGAGAACAATTTTGCATAGTTAATATTTAGTCGAAAAGGGTCTTTAGGAATATTTTCTCAACATAAAAAAGGGTTCTTAAATTATGATCAGAAGGTTAGTGAAGATGTTCCTAACCACCACCAACTTAATATGTTAATTAACCCAAGCAAGTTTTGAACGGAGGTCAACACTGTGGCCACTCATGTCCTTAAACAAGGAAGATTTTATATTGTAGTCAATAGAGGCTGTGGGGGGAAATTTGAATTGCACCTTGGGTTGGGCTTAGGTCGAGACTAATCCAAGGTGACTTACCAATCCGACCAAGAGGAGAAGACGAAGTGAGGAGCCTGGAATGGCTGGCGGACAGAGGAGAATATAGCCATGAATTTATGGAGAAATGCCCCACGATCCAAGAGCTAGGTGGTTACTAGTTACTACATGGGATGGGAACGTGTGCTGGTAGTGGGCGGAAATCCAGGAAGAGATAGCATATGAGGAGAGAAACATATGAGGAAAAGGTATGCGAAATTTTCTAACCAAATGGAGAGCAAGAATTGACTAAGTTCCATTACTAACTTAAGTATTGAATAGACCTCGGTCGGACCACCCGATCGAGCTTTCACGGTAGTTGTCTTTGAAATTCGAAGATTAATTTCGAAATATCGCGCGAAGGAGAAAAAGGGAGGTTGAGATTGCATCGACGGGCTAAGCTGAATTGTCTGTCTTCCGCCCACTCAAAAACAGATCTTACATAGGCATCCAAGAGATTCCAGTGGAATTTCAAGTCCTGGAACTTCTCAAAAGTCCAAATTGCAAGTGGTTTTCAATGGAATGCCAGTCTTATAACATCACCATATTGACAGTCAACCTGTAAGTGCCTAAATAATACGGACTTGATTAGGCGAGTGTTAGACTCGTGATATTGTTGTTAAATTGCTTTGGATGGATTGGATGCCCTGAACCTGAATTGGAAAGAAGGAACAAAGGTCAGAGCCCCTGGCTGCAGTCAGTCGAAGGCATTCTGATGCCCAAGTTAGTGCAGTCACTGAACAGAGGGAGAGTGAGTGGGGGAGAAGACAGAGTTCAGACAGTAAGCTCAGGGGGTGTGTAAGACGTATATTACGTAAAGCGTATGCTGTGTAAAACGTACATCTCGGATATTACCCATGCATATATATAGACGAGTGTCCCATCGGGAACTCCCTTGGTGGAGGTAGGTGGAGGTACAGTCTCATCGACCCATATCTCGGATCCTTAGTGGAGGTAGGTGGGAGTACTGTCCCATCGGATCGTTCTCCAATCTCGAACATAAATGTGGACACGACCGTCGGATAGGGATAATCCTTTATCGATATCTGGTGACCACCCTATCCGTCAATACATTCTGCAACGTAGCTGTACCATCACATAATGGAGACTTGACACTCAGTGTTTACCTTGGTCAATAGGACCGAACTAGAGAAGTCACCGAAGTCGGGAGTGCACGAGTTCGGGCACTGCTGCCGAAATGCACATGGCCGAGCTCAGAGAAGCATGATCGGTACCCTTACCCAGGCCAGCTCAAGCTCGGTACCAGCTGGCACAATTGCCGAGTTGAACGAAGCCGAGATCAAGCTAAACATAGTCGGTACTTTTACCTGAACTAGGAGTAATTTAGGAATCATAAAAACACCCCGCACACAACCCATTCCAAAGAGTTAGTAAAGACGCCCAAACTCCAAAGTCCTAATAAGATACGACTAAAAAGTGTCTATGGACTAATGCCATTCGGCCCAAATTTGGTAAAGAAAGTTGCAGTCAATCCACTTGGGGAGAAGAAAAAAGCAAAAGAAAGAATTATGAGTGTGCACGCGCATGTGAGTGTCACAAGGTCACTAATAGTTCTAAAATGCAAGAGGGGTGCCTTGAAGGAGTATCTAGCTGAGTAACTCAGGTGAGTTTGACTGAGTCTAACAAACTCGGACTCATTTGACTTGATTCTTTCGAGTTCGCCAGTTCAGTTCAGTTAGCACACTAGCCAAGTCAAATGTGAATTGTATTTGGACTTCGAACTATAATGTGTGTGTGTGTGTCTCCACATCTGACTCTTGTCACTAGAATACCTCATTAATGCAATAATGGCTAAAGCGAAAGGTAGATGTTTTCATCTCCTTTCTAAAGATGAAGGAGTATCTAGCTGACTAACTCGGGTGAGTTTGACTGAGTCTAAAACAGACTTGGACTCATTTGACTTAATTCCTTCAAGTGGGTCCAGTCAGCCCACTAGCCAAGTCAAGGTGAATTGTGTTGAGATTTTGAACTATGGTGTGTGTGTGGGTCTTGAGTGTGTGTTCACATCTGATTCTTGTGGCCAGAAAACCTCATTAATGCAATAATGACTGAAGCGAAAGGCAGAAGTTATCATCCCCTTTCTAAAGATAAAAGAAAAAGAAGAAATATGCCATCATGTGGTTCAAAGCAAATAATAGCAATTATAGTGTTGGAACTTGGAAGTACGCTTGACTCTTTAACTCATTTTCCATCAAATATACCACAAGTGGCTAATATATTAATGGAAAACTTACATATGACCACTTAACACTTACAATGGAAAACTCTCCCATTTCCAATTACAAGATCCAACTGCCTTTCTATTTTATAAATAACTACTTTTATAAATCTGAGATTTCCAATCAACCACTTTATGATCATTTGATGAAACTTATTATATTTGGTTCTGAAAGTTACGGAATTAAGCCTTAATACAGGATAAGTCCCTTGAATCAGTATTTGTACTAGATTTTAATTCTAATTATTAACTTAGTTGATTAACCTAAGTCTAATTAAAAAGTAATCAATCACAAAGAGAAGGAGTCGTAGGATTTATACGTGGAAAACCCTGCTTGGAAAAAAATCATGGGCCTTACCGTGTAGGCTAATAGACAACCACGCACTAAAATAATTGAAAGTTACAAAACTCATAGTTCCCTTCTCACTTGCAACTCAACCTAAAGACTATTTGATTTTCTGACGCGTTATCGTGAATCGTGAATCTTCACAGTGCTTGAAACCAATACCTTGAACGTGTCTTCAAGGTGAATCTACTCCAACCAAGAGAGTAGACGGAAGGAACTCTAAAGCTTTGATCTTCAGTGCTGCAGAATAAGGGCTTTGGAGAGGATGATGGATCTCTCATATTCTTCTCCAGGGTTTAGAATTGGAAAGAAGTCCTTAGAATTGAGAGAGAATGGCAATATATAAGCTTTAGGTCATGCCTTAGAGAAATTAGAAAGTGGTTTCTGAATCAGGATTCTAGGTTCACGCATAGTTTGCTCGAGCGGAGGGGTTATGTTTCCAAAAAAATTTGTGCCTTGTGCTCGAGCGCTTGACATTCTGTGTAGGTCCGCTCGAGCGAGGATGTGCGTCCGCTCAGGCGCACACAGTCTTTTCGAAAATCTTTTCGGCACTTTCAAACTTGGGCAGTCCAATATCAAAATTACAAATATAAATTTCGATTTTTTCTATTACCCAATAAATTAGCCAACACTTATAAATCCTTACAGGTTCGAAGAGGATTTTTTCCTAGATCTTATTTCATTTAAGTGAAATTTGAGGCAATAATAAAAGACCATTAGATTTGTTAAATTTGATGGCAATTTCCGGCCAAAAATCTTATCATGTTCTTTATCATTGATCATTTTATAACATAGTTTCAAATCAAATCCTTAATCAAACCCCTTAGCCTTCGTTGAAATCATTATCTTTCAGTTCTTTTTTGAAATATATTTTCCAAATATTATAAGAAAAAAAAAAAAAAAACTCTTCACTTTTTGAAACACTCATAAAAATGAAATTAATAGAATCGTGATTTTAATAAGTGGTTTGGAAAACTGAACTGGCCAGAGATAAAATCGGATACACCCTCCACCTTGATATCTCAAATCAACTTATTTTATTCTAAGAGAACTTTAAAGGAAATTTTCATAAAATGATTGAAAATCTTTGTTATTGAATGGAGTTTTAGATAAGCAAATGGAACAATTTCTCTTCATTTGTTTGGTGTGTTTTATACATGTGTTTTAAAGAAGATTAATTGGGATGTGATGAGCTCAAATTTCATTGTCTGATTGAGTGTAGGTTTTAAATTGCTTGCACCAGCTTCTCGAGCATTTATAGGATGAAAAAAAAAGCCACAAGCCTGCCTAAATACATAGACTATGTTGGGACCCAAGTCCTCACTTCTGAGTTCCGACTTTAACAGTCATATAAAAGGGTTGTAAACGGGTCGGTTCCGGTTCGGCTCCATGGTGGACTCGGAACCGAAACTGTTAAAGAGAACGTGGAACCAGATTTGGACCGGAACCGTGTCAGAATTGGTTTCTTGGCTCCAAAACCGGAATCGGAACCATATATGGGACGGATTTGGGTTTGGGTCCGGGTCTATATAGAGAATTATATTAAAAAAACATGATTTTTAGGAGAGATTTTCGAAAATTGAGGTAATATATCTGGTCTCGGGTCCACGGGTTTGAATCAAGGTGGAATCGGATCTGGACCTATTTACTTATCGAGGCCTAAATAAAGACCCAAACCCGATTTTTAACGGGTCGAAACCTTCGGGTAATCGGAGCATCGGTGACCCATTTACATCCTCAGTCATATAAGTGTTAGGCCGTAAACAAAATTAAAAAAAAAAAAAAAAAAAGGTGCAGCACACGCATTAAAGAGGGTTTTAGTAATTTGTTACATACATCTCCTCATGTTGCTGGACATTTAATTCGTTGGTAAATTTGGATATTTTTAGAAATGAGGTATGGAAAATTTTCAAATATGCACCGACAAATCCGGCTTTCCTATCTTTTATAATAAATTACAAAAAATTGAATTTATTGTAGAGAAATTTACAGTGAGGACTTTCAATGGGGCTCATCTTATGATCCATTTGAACCATCCAAATATATGGGATCCTTTGGATTAGATTTAATATAAAGCTGTTAAACTTGTGGGCTATAGATCAAGGGATTAGAGGCATCAATATTGGCATGAAACTTCATATCTATGGTGGTCCCACTTAGATCTTTCGACCCCCTTCAGGCCCATGATCTTTGGGGTCCCAAGTGGGCCCACTACGGGCAAGGTGAGGACTATTCTAATGCTCTACAAATGCACCTTTTTTTCTTATAACGAAAATACATTCCACAAGCGAAAACAGCCCATGGGAATTTGGGCCAGTTTTTGGTAAGCGACCAAAAGAAAGCCGTCAGTGATGAGCGGCATTTCATGATGATCAGCCACGCCCCACCAACCGTCAGTGAATCTGCACAAGCACTTGTGTTTCCCGCGTGGAGCCGGGGACCCTCGCTGCTGCAGCACTAACTGTCCACTCTCGCTGCTGCAGCACTAACTGTCCACTCTCGCTGCCCCCGCAATACGAATTTCTTGCCCCCATATTCCCCCACTCGCTTTTTCCAAAATGGAACACCCAACCTACCTTTATCTTTTTGTAAGGTAAAAAAGCCTTATGAATAAAAAAGGCAAAGAGAGAAATCAATGAATCTGGATCATTCAACAACGAACACGGCATTTATATGTGGTTTCCGAATTAGCTGGTTTCTAAATTCCAATCCAATTTACTGTAAGTGGACTTTGGATCACACCTATAAATCCATCCATTAAAACCAACGTATGAAATCTAAACCACTTATAGATTCATTAGTGGGGCCACCCTTTAAGAACCAAACCATTTAAAATCCTTACTAACAACATTTGTTTTCATTTCTTCCTAGTGATTTCTTACTCAAAAGGATGCAGTAACGGTCACTATTTTACCTTTATACCTACAATATCCTATGATTGTAGGATATCTCATGTGGCGATTTGTTTTAATTGTTTTCTTGATTGGGGCTCTCAGAAATCCAGAGTTCTAAATTTATGATCAAAATGTGTTTTGGGTTTGGCCAGAAATACATAATTTTGTGATATCCTGCGTGAGATATCCTATCGCCATAGGATATATTGAATGAATAAGATTAAAATCATCATTTCTACCTCATCCTTTTTAGTAGAATTAACCAAAAGTACATGCCAGATGCAAATGCACTCATAAATACCAAAATAAATCTCCTCTTTGGACCAATCAATGGGTGCCACAAGAGAATGTCAAATCAGCCGACATCCCATCTCCTCAGTGAATAAATAAAATTCCTCTCCCCCCATGGAGCAACCCCTTATTGTGATTGGTCTAACAGGGGATCCGGATCCCATACAAATGCGTGATACATGGCAGCAGCCTCCATTTTGCCCTCTTGTTGTTTGGTGTTCTTAATGACGCCTTTGAACCAAGGGACTAATTCCACACGCATATCTGAGGCGGGTTTGGAACATAAATGTAGTCATATCAATTTCGCTGCTTATTCCACTCCAACATCCAAGGGAATCCATTTTAACAACCACTCCAATTCTATAAAAAGAGAGATAATTACAAAATGATCTCAAATAAATCTCCATCAGTGTCTTCCACCAAAATCACATCTCCAAAGAAAGAAACAGAGGATTACTATACAAGAAGGAAACATATAAAATACTTCAAATGTAAACCTGAATGTAGTAAGAACTTAAGTTTCTAAGCAGAATCTCCCACCAATATCACATCTCTACATAAACAGAGGATTACTACGCATAAAAACAAAAAATCCTTTCTAATAATGTAATTCTGAAGGCAAAATGAATAGGAGTGATCCAATCTGCAAATGTAATGAGATTTTCATATAGAAGAATAAAAATCATGTAATAGGAACTCGAATCAATCTCTCATGTGAAGAAGAAGATCTCACTCAGAGAAGCTCCCCCCTAGCAGCATAACCATACCGCGATCTCCGAATATTCTCTTGCCGCTTCTTGTAGACGAATCCACCCACGCCAACGATCCCAGCTCCGACGATAACGCCGAGTGCGATCCCGGCCTTCTGACCGCCCTTCAATCCACCAGAAGAACTCTCATCCGAGCCATCGCTAATATCCTGCGGCTCGTTGTCTGATCCGCCGTTGGGTGCCGGTACCGGCGCCGGAGACGGAATCGAAGCAGGTGCCGGCCCAGGCGCTTCGGGAGCCGGAGGAGACGCATCCGGCGAAGGGAACGGAGCTGGCGATTCCGATGGCGAAGAAGGGGATGGAGTGATCGGAGGCGAAGGAGACGGAGCGTCCGGAGGCGGAGAATCTCCTCCGCTGTTAGGAGAAGGAGCTGGTGCGTCTGATGAAGAAGACGAAGGCAGATCTGCAAATAACAGAAGCAATGCCAAGGAAAAACCGAGTTGAGCGAGTCGAGCCATGGCCAGATCTACGAAATCCTGAACAAATCCACAGAAAGAAACAGAGATCTAGAGATTCAGGTCACTACTTATCATCAGATCTAGAAAATCAGAAGAAAAAAAACTAGATCTACAACAACACTCAAAAGCAAAACCGAAACGAAAACCAGATCTAGTACCTTCTAGATCGAAGCAATGCGAACGATTTGACAGTAGAAAAATGGAGGATCTGGAGTCAGATCGGAAAATGACAGAGAGAGAGAGAGAGAGAAAAGGAGAGGATCTGGAGCTTTCGATTGGAGAAATGAAACTTTCAAAGGATCTAGAAATAAAGCTCTATAAGGAAGGGAGCTAAAAAAGAAGGGGAGAAAACGTAGATCTGATAGGAGGGAAAAGATGTAGATGAATGTGGTATCTTCTTATAGACTAGTGAAGTAGAAAACACGTAGAAAGGAAGAAGTCGAGAGAGAGAGAGGTGTTACCTTTTCGAAACTTCAACTGATCGTGGGGAATGGCATGAAATTCTGCGATTTTGAAGGGAGAGGTTGTTTTCTTTCGCTTATCGAGTGACGACTCTTTTTCTTTATTCGAAGAGAGAGAGAGAGAGAGATGGGATTATCGAGATCTGGAGGGGACGCGTACTTCGAAGTGTGAAGGGGAAGGAGTCCTGCTGGCAGTAAAGGGCATATTTCTCTATCGCACTCTATATATATATACGTATATATATCGGGAAATCTTCATATTAGGCTTTAAGTTTTTGACTTATTTTAAAAAAATGTTTTAAGTTTCAAAACTTTTTAAATTAGTCCCTATATTTTATTTATTTAGTAATTTTATTTGTAAAGTAAAGTTAATCATCAAATTAAAAGCACTTTATTTCAAAACTCCCGCAATCTTATTCCAAAAAATTCAAAAAACAACTATTTTTATCTACTAAAAAACAAAAAAACTTCATTTCCCTATATAAGAAGTAAAAAATATTCCATCATAAATAACTAAAAATAAAATACCATCATAACCCATTTATATTTTATTCTCTCTCTTTATTTCACTTCACTACACTTCATTTTAAAAGTAAAATTACCAAATGTCATTTAAAGGCATTTCTTGGCGACTTTTTCCCTCAATATTTTGAAAATATCAAAATTCCCCTTCGTGTAAAGCTCCGACATGGTTTCAACAACCACTACACGTAGCCAATCGCTGTGGGAGCACTGGTTGTCCTTGATCACCGTAAAGACGCTGGTAAAGTAAATGAGGAATATATAGATGAAGTGAATGAGAGTTTTATTTCAATAAATGGTAATTTGGATATTTTAAAAAAATCCAGGAATTTTTTTTTTCAAAAAATAGCTTTAAATGGACGGATGTCTTCCTACAATACTTAGTGACTAATTTAAAATTTTTTGAAAGTCGTGTCCTTTTTTAAAATAAGGTAAAAAAATTAAGGGCTTTTTTGAAAATTTCCCCTATTTATATAGCTATGAAATGAGGATTCAGTTAAGAGAACTTGCGTTTCCCATGTGATCTGAACGGTCCCAATTTGTTGGCCCACTTGATGAGTGGATGCAGCTGAGTTCCATGATGAGTGGCTGTGGTAAGTCAGGTAGGTGGGATGGGACATCATTTTTGTGAATTTGAATTACTAAGGTGATGCCGAACACATGGTCATTTTTTTTAATTTTCACTTTGATCTTCCATTTTTAAACACTTTGTAGAATATAGGTATGTTGGGCAATACGAGAGCAATCCTCTCAACAAAGGAAGCTTTGGATTTACATATATTAGGTCCAATTGTCACAAGTTTTTTGTAATTTTCTCACAATTCATGATGAGTAAAGCCCTAAAATTTGGATCATAGACCATTTTTGGCCTTCTACAAATGATGGACATTTGGATTTTCATTATGAATCCCATAGAAATGAAATTTTAATTTTTTAGATTATGGACTTTTTTTTTTATAAATATCTCAAAATCTATGAGGAATCAACGACCGAAAAGTAATTTGCTAACTGTCCTAACCTTCTCAACATGATGGACGGTTCGGATAGTAATTGCAGGGCCCACGAGGTAGGTTTCCAAAGAAAAAGCGGATACTGTTGTCTGGAACGCAACTTATGCGCAAGTCACTGACGTTGTTCAGGGTGATCAAAGATCAAGAGGTTTTTGCCATTTTCTATCGATACATGATGAATTAGGCTACCAAATTTGACTTCAGATCCGTTTTAGGCCTTTTAAAGACAATGAACGATTCTGATTTTACAAATGGGATCCATGGAAATCTAAAATTAATGATTCAATGGCTTGCACTTTTTGTGAATATATCAAAATATACAAGGAATCAACAAATGAGACTTGGCTATATAGCTATTTTAGACATTCTTAACATGATTAACGGTTCAGGTCTTGGGACTGATAAGGCAGGTTTCCATATTAAAAGCGGGATTTCACACCATGGACAGATGGCAAGCATGCCCTTATGTTCTTCCCATACCTTGAAAATAAGACAAATCCATATATGCTGTAATAGAGGTAACTGCAACTGCCCAAATAATGGGACCCAGGAGTATTTGATCCAGAACATTTGTTATCATTGGTGTGCCCAAGTGGAGATGGATGGTGAGGATTCAAGGACCAATTCAATCCTCCTTCCTTGCATTCGCAGACACCTAAAATAATGATTAGTTAAGGAAATTTAATATGGTCACGAGTTTAACGGGGAGTATTGAGCAGAGGGTTCCACCCGAAGGACTTAAAGTAAACTTTTTCCAAATTTTACTATAATAGGAGTTAGTCCCTCCATAAAATTGAAATGCAAATGCAATGAGACCAACTCCAATTAAATGCAAATGCAATGAGACCAACGCCCTTATTGTATTTCTAAATGCAAATGGAATGAGACCAACTCCCTCTTGAATCCAAAGGATAGCCAATAGGCCAAAATGCAACTAATTCTAAAGAAAGGGTTATCTAAGAGATTGAGCACAGCATAAATTTAAAATGTACATATAGTGGGGCCAACTCGTATTTGAATTCAAAGGATAGCCAATAAGCCAAATCCAATCAATTCTAAAGAAAGTATCATCTCAAAGTATCCCGAAGCACAAATGTCTAGTTTGGAGACATCCATTTTAGAGAAAGAAACACTCCCTAAAACTTGGAGATGATTTATTTCCAAATCCCCTTTCAATTCATTTCCAAATCACAAAATAGTGATTGACCTTTTCAATTGACCTTCATCCACACCCTTCGAATGAAAACCCTTGGTCCATCACTCCCTGTGGGTCCTCCCGGATCAATTGACTTCATTGGCAAACCATAGAACAGACCTCTATGCAGCGATGCATCAGATAAAGATGCCCACTCCAAATGAAGGGAATAAGGCTTCAAAGCTGATGAAGATTAGTGCAAGTTGAAATATAGGCAGCTAGGTTTGTCCCATCCATAAAATGTATGATTTTATCTAAGACCGCCAAATGCACAGTCCGGATGATTTAACCACAAAATTGCATGGTCCCACTGCAGATGAAGATAAATAGATCAATTTACTGATAGCAATGTTCGTGCGCACACACCTCCCACCGTATTATGGTGAGAGGTAGCCTAATGGGCCCACTTGGTGGCACAATGATGAGGGAATGGAAAGACACATCTTGGATAGGCTCAGATATTAAGTTTGAGGTATATCCTCGGCCTCTAACTCCTTCATCCGTGACGACAAGTTTAACGACTTTATATTAAAGAAAAAACTGAAACCTCGATTCAAGGGTCCATTCCATTCAGATGAGTGAAAACTCAATGGATCCGATGTAATTTAGAGGGCCCCTGTGTGTGGATGGTTTAGATGGATCATAAGGCCAGCCCTGCTATATAGACCCACCATAATTAGGAGAGAGGGGCAAGTATATGAAAATTTCTGATGTCTTACTCATTGAAGGATTGTTTGGAAAGTCTGATCTATTTGAGATAGGGCTGATTCAATTAGTACCCGCTTGGCAAGTCTAATCCATTTAGCATACTGTTGATTTAATATAAAAGTTTATTTATAGAGTTCTTTCAATTAGACCGTTTATAGATAAACTTTTTGTCATGTTTGATTCACTTAAAGGAATCAAACTTGCCATATGATATAAGTTAGGGGAGTTTTCTCATAGGACATTCTTCCCCTCTTCACTTCTCTTTTTCGACGACGGCCACAGGAGCCTCCTCCTTCAGATTGATCTACAATAGCAACCAGAAGGCAAGAAATGATTCTTGTCTTCTTCCCCTCTTCGCTTCTCCTTCTCCGACAACGGCCGCAGGAGTTTTAACTTTCGATTTTCTTTTTCGGCGAAGATGTATCTCTAGTCACAGCAACTCCAAAAAGGGGTTCAAAAATTCTGAGGATTTTAGAAAATCTCTACCTAGGAATGTGGAGGGGAAATAAAAGATTTGAAATTTGAAAATTTAAAATTTTATTCCTACTCAATTGAAAGGGCAAATCAGTCATGAAAACGTCTAATGTGAACCTCTCACCAAAATATGTCCAACTATATAAACTATACGGGCCTTAGAGTAAAAGTTGTTTGACTAGAAGCCTTACAAGACTGCTATGAGGGACCTTAATGCATGCAAATTTATTATAATGTAAAAGTAGTAGTATTAGTATAGGCAAATATGTGATGTGATATAAGTTACATATGAGCAGACTGGTCAAGATTTTTTTTTATTACTTCAATATTCATGGCTGATGAAAAAGTTAATTTTCTAGTAGTTACGTAAAAGGAAAATGGTGAAAGTTGATGCACTAAATAAAAATTTCTAAATAGTTTAAATTAGTTAAACATATGTTAGATTTAGTTTTAAGTCAATACACTTGCTAAATGCCAGTTTAGATATGCTTGAAATAGAGTCGTTTTCCTTTAATAGAGCTATTTTCAATTAGACATTTTATAAACTCCTGGACATATCTGATAATGATTCAATTGAGAAACGCAAACTTGGTAGTGGGATAAAATTATTATAAATTAAGTTATCATATAATAAAAGTTACATAATCAAATTTATCAAAAAAAATTTCCAATTGCAACATTGATACGTATGAAAAGGTACCTTTTCGTTACCATTTATATACTATCTGTCTTTATTGTGTTTATATTCTGCATGCGAAAAGAAGCTCCATTAATACTCGTGCTACCGTCAGTTCCTTTATTTGTCCCTTAAAACATTGCATGGGTCCAAGGTTTGAAACATTTGATAGCCAAACCAATGAAAAAAGTACATACCTAAACCAGTGCAACTCATTAACTAATGCTACAATTCACGTTGATAAAGTTGCCGAAAAACTTTTATTCATAGCCTTGCAATACTCCAGAGGATGCGTTTGCAATAAAATGATCATACATCCGTTCATAACATTTAAACACATCCTCTTCATTGCTCCATTTCAGTGAGTATACTAAAATCCTCATAGTTCATCCTTCGCATCATCTTTGGGGCGACTCTTCTGGCTTTCACTTTGAGATTTTACAGAAGGGTCTGGTCTCTTAAGCTTGAAAGGGATTGAAGCATGTTTCTTGATGAATTTGTAAAATTCCACCACCGTTCGATCCGTATCAACTGTAAGCTGCATAAACCAAGAAATATATCTTAAAAGTCAAGTAACTCATGACCAAAACTACAAACATAAACAATAGAGAAAATAAGTAGAATGCAGAGAAATCTCTACGAACAGGATCGAAGCTCTTATTTCCAGCTGGGAAGAAGAGAAGAGTGGGAAACCCATCAGACTGCAACAACAAAACCAATAAAGAGAATGCTTTTTTAGATAATAGTTAGCAGAAAACACAAGTCCAAACATTGATGAAAAAAAGAAAAGAAAATAGAGATAATTAAAAATTCCATCCCCAGAATTCAAGAAGAGGCTGATTCCCAAGTTGAGCCTTTTCTTTTTTTTTTTTTTCTCAACAAAAAGAGGAAGTTAGCTTGGATGTGAATGACTGTTACAGTAAGAGAGATATCGGACCTTGGCCCTAGGATGTTCATTCGTTGTTCCATCCATCTTAGCTATGACAAGTGACTCAATGCCACGTAGGTGCTTGGCAAGCTTGTTGTATATAGGCTCCAGTGCTTGGCAGTGCCCGCACCACGGTGCATAGATCTATTACAAAGGATGAAAAGGGAATCAAATGAAATGAAAATATTAAAGGGGGGATTTGGTGGTGTCCATCAATGCAGATCATCACCTCAAGAAGCACGTCCTTCGACTCATCCAACACTATTTCTTCAAAGTTATCTCCAACAACTATCTTTACATCCCCATCATTCTGAATAGAACCAAAAAGGTAAAAAGTAAGGATAAAAGTATCAAAGAACAAAAGAGGATAAATTGGGCATGAAGTCAACTCTCATAACTTACAGTCTCAGGTATTGGATCTGATTTGTAGAAGGGTTTGAGCTTATCTTCCAAGAATTCCTCCCCAAATGCCTGAAAACATAGTAAAACATAAATAATATAAAAGTACTTGCATCTGAAAGTTTTTTTTCTTTTTTGAATGGTACTTGCATCTGAAAGTTTGCATAAGAAATGGGAAAAAAATTAATTCCCTTATCAGAAATTTTAGGTGTTAAATCCATAAATTTACAATGCATTTATGTAAGAGGTTTAGAGGCCACAGTTATCCCCACGGTGTTATTGTCTTGAGAAAGATCTTAGAAAGTACATTACAACAATAATAAAGCACACACATCACACCCGACTCAAAATTTAGATGCGATGACTCATCTCAGTTCTATGAGAACTCAATTGAAAATCCAGGTTGTCCATAAAATTACGAGTTCTCTGGCAATTAGACTTAAAAGGTTGAAAAACCCATTTGAAAACGCGAGCTTTATGAATACACATTGGCAGGGGAAAAAAGGAGTAAAGTGATAAAGAATAAAAAGGATGAAAGTTCAAATCTGACCTTGATACTGTCTACAGTCACTTCACCAACAAGAAAAAACTTCTTGGAATCATCATTTCCTGTGTATGCCAGAACCTGAAAGCAAATGAAGATTGTTGGATAATTCAGATTTGTTGAATGTCAAATGGAATTTGCATCAAATGCATGAGAAAAGGAGTAGATTTAGAAGAACTATGAAAAGAATATTACTTTGGGACCATCTCCAGTAACACCAAAGTAATCTGAAACAGGTTTCCCAACATCTTCATTGTCCATTTCCACATATACAAAGATAAGCTGCAGGGGAACCAAAAACATGATGAATGCCAAGCTATTGTAAGTAGGTTCAGTCTCAGAGAGCACAACAAAATTTTAGAGAAACAAAACACTATCATATGTGTGTGCGCGCATCTATATGGCAGTGTTCTCCTCAGTAACTGGATGTGAGAACACTTAAATGACAGTCCTGTGGAGCCCACTTGGGTGATAAAAAAGGATGGGAATGGGAGTTGGAAAGGTTTACATGGATAAGAAGTGATCCACTGACCAGGCACATTGGATATCACACGGTGTAGATATCAAGGCCTTAAGGTCGTGCGAGAGAGAGAGAGAGGATGGGTCCGGGTACATGTAAATAGGGTTTTATGTGTGGCCCATTATAATCCATGAGCTATATTGCTCATAGAACCAATTGGATACACACACTTAAGAAAACACCAAGAAAATTATACGTTCAATAATAACTTTCGGAATTCACTGGAACCTGAGAAGAGTTGTCCCACTTTTGCCAAGCGTCAAGCGCAAAGCCCAAAGCCCATTCTTCAAAAAGCTCAAGATTTTCACTTGCACAGCCAACCCAAGGAAAAAGTTTGGCCAACAACGGGGAAAGAAAGGCCAGGCCAAGAGAGGCAATGGATGGTTTGGCCAACAACATCGATGGTGATGAAAAGTTTTATCTATACAGGTTGATTGCCTGATGCGGATCAATTTTCATAAGTTGATGAAGATTAAGAAAATTGATTATTTAATGCTTTGGATGGTTGTGATCAAGCATGCGGAACACACATGCTTGTAATGGGCCAAAAGGATCAATTGGATCTCAAACAATACCTAATTATTTAAGAAAACTCAAGTTCAGGGCTGTTTGGAGAATATGCAGAAGTTCAAGGGCTGTTTGCTAATCTTCAAAACCTTCATAAACCAAAACAGGGCTTTCACGTGGAGTAACTTTGAAGAGTTGTTTGGTGGACCAAATTTGAACCAATCCACATGAGACCATTAGTAATAGGTTCGCCCATGAGTTCTCTACAAGATCGTTGGGTTCTTCCCATCATCAAATAGGCCATCTAGGCCCCACAGCAGTTCTACTCCCAGACATCCAAGACGACCCAGATTTTGGAAATTTGGAATATTTCCCAATTTCCTTTGAAATTTCTAGTTGTTTTCTATTTAGAAAGTGTATTTAGGACTTCTAAGTATGCATGGAATCATTTAGGTAAAGTTTGCTAGGGTTTACTAGGAGTTTAAGCACTATACATGTGTGTTTGGGTTGGAATCACTGTTCACGCTACAGTAGTGTTGCGGAAACTATTCATAAAGCATTGTTTTGCTTTGTTTTTCCTCTCTCCATTGTATCTGTTTGATAAGGCTTTACAGATCAGGTTTTTGGGATTCTCTGCATTGTTCCTTACACTTTATTAATTCTGGGATTTCTATTATTCTTTGCAATCAGTAGTAGTTGCTGGAATTTTTCCTGTTTTCAGTTTGATTGGGTGGATAGTGCATCCGGTACTACGTGATGGCCCCTCAAGGAAAAAGAGTAGGCTGAAGAGGACATCAATGCAATTAGTAAGGATAAATCTGAAGAAGTGCAAACTATCCAAGAAGCTGTCCCGAGATAGACTAGAATGGAAAAATAGAATTCATGTAGCGGACCCCAACATAGTTGGGACAAGGCTTTAATGATGATGATTGAAGCTCATTTAAAATTAGAAGAGGAATCCATTGATGGGTAGCTCAAGCTTTGTAATGCATACATGCACACATAAAGATACTTAAAAGCACGAAGTTAGGAAAAGAATGAATCAACACAAGTAGAACAAAGCATATCCCATGAGTTACCTTTCCCTTGAAATGTTTTGCTGACTCTAAGAAAACTGGGAGAACTTTCTCAGAGCCATTTTTAGTGGCAAAGAGCAAAATCTGAAAAAAGAAGTAGAGATGAATCAAAGATAATGGAAGATCTTCTCATGCAAGAAAGCAATCATTAAAAACTTGATGCAATGATGGCATAAAGACAATGCTACCTGTTTCTTGATTGGGCTTTCAAAAATCATTGGCGCATTTTCCCTACTAAAGATTGTCACTAAAGGAAGCTTGTTGCCAAACACAAAATCAACTATTGCAGATTTAGTAAACTGACCATCTGCAAAAATGAAAAGGTTAGCTTCAAAGAAATGTTTAAGTGCTTCCAAGGCACCTCAACTTTAAATAAGTATGATGGAACAAACCAAAGAGGCTAATTTTTTCATCCTCCTTCTTCAACATGACCAAAGCCGGACGCTTAGCTTTAGGGTCAATGTGGAACAGCTTTGCCACATCAGGACTAGCAGTTTGATAGAAGCTGACATCATCTTCAAGTCTTGAGGCAGCAGCAAGCTCCTGACTCTCGGGACCCTGCAATAGGTTTGAAGTAAACAACTCAAAGAACCAGTAAATATGTGGAAGAAAAGAGTAAACCACATGACATGAGCTGCAAAGATTCATTTCAAACACCTGATCAATTGTTTGACTTTCAATCAATTTTCAGGGGAGGAAAAACTAGCTTCCAACTTTTTAGATGACCAAATTTAATGCTCTCAGAAAAAGCATTAAAAAATGGAGTTTGTGGCATCTATGTTGGCTTAGGGAGATAAATAGTCACTTGGGAAAAATTAGTGTGGTTTTGGACAATGTGGTTTTAGACAATGCTGTTATACAGTTAGAGATTTTGGTAGGTTGAAAATTTATAAATTTACGCCAGTGATAATTTTGAAAATTCCTTGGGTTGTTTGCGATTAGGACTTTGCCAAATTTTAGGTTTTCAAAAATGATGACTTGGCTCTAACCTTGCCATTTAGAGAGTATGAAAGATTCTCTCCCAATATTGGGAATTTTACAAGGAAAAAATCAAAGCTCAAAATTGATATAAAAAAATTCAAAATACGAAGGCTAAAACAGCTTACCTTCGATTGGCGCGCAAACCACAAAATTTATTGAAATACATACATACATACATATATGGGATATATTCCTGTGAGAATGGTGCTCACGGGCTTATCAAATTTGGGGTCAATCTCGTGACTCACAGTCCTTGATCGATAGCCCACAAGTTTAATGGATTTACATAAAAATAAAAAAAAATAAAAAAAAGAAGACCCTCAGTCTAACATTCTCGTATATTATGAAAGGTGAAAACCATGGGATCGTTTGTGTGGGGGGGGGGGGGGGGGGGGGGTGGTTGGTTCCCATGTGTGTGGATGGTTTCGGGTGGATAATAAGGAGGGCCCCACTATGTTGCCCTCACTTTAAGATGGTGAGCACCATGCTCACAGGAAGATTTGCCTATATATATAAGTAGTCATCCAGTGCGTGTGTCGTGCATTGGAGCTACATGCGCATTGGGATGGGACGAGGGGATTTCAAGATCTGGGTGGGACTAATCTACCTATGGAGTTTGGGGCCCATTCGATAATCCTATCATCTTCATGGGGGCCCCATGAGTTTAACAGCTTCACAATCCATTCGGATAGGTGCACAGTCGATTTGTGGGCCCAGTCCATTCGAATGGGTGTAAAACCCATGGGACCTATGTAGTTTAAGAGAGGGGAGTCCCTATTTTGGTCCATTTAGATGGACCAACAGTGGGCCCCACAGTTAGCTGCACACCTAATAACGGCTGATATAAATCACCTATCCTGTAAATTGCAATCATTTTAGTGACCAAAGGAGGTTAAATTGTCAATTATAAGGATAACTTGGGTCTTTCTAAGGGTCCCAAAACTTTAAATAAAACTAATGAAATCCAAAGCGCTATTCAATTACATAGTTGATCAAGTAAACTGGGTTTATGAGAGTTACCCCAACTCGAGGTCGCAAGGAAGTCACAAAACAGTGATCCTTAGAAAGTGTGCCATATTTTTAAGGCTTGGATTGAACAAGGACAAGAATTAGCCTGACTAACCTATAGAACTGGTCTAGATAGATTTGAAAGGATAAGCAACATCTGATCAAACCATTTCTTTGCAGTTTCAGTGGATTTTCAAGTTATATAGATTGTTGAGATTTAGGATCTAACACTGGACGGTGTGCTGACTAAGCCATCAATCAATGCTCCCAACTAGCCCAAGGCATGATCCACTTTTTATGGTAGCAATTGTTCACATTGAATTGCTTGATTGTGTGAACCTACAGCTTGGGAATGCATCATCAAGTATCCCAGTAGTCACACAACAATCTCAAAAACTTGACTGGATATTCAAATTTGAAGGGCTCTTTTACCAAACCAAAGTAACAAACAAGGCCTTTTTTTTAATTTAAAAAAAATAAAAATTGGTCATGGAGCAGGAAGGCTGCTTTTGACTCAACCATTTCCAGAGTCTTGATAAAGTTGATTTAACAATGTCAAGTGCTCAATCAAATCTACTAAACATATATCATTTGCTACCAGCCAGGTGTTAATGCTTCATACTTCAAACTATTCGGAAAAAAATTGCTTCATAATTCTAGAATTGGCAAACTTCTATTATGTCCAACTAACACTTGGAGTAAGAAAGTACCACCAAAGATTCAAGGAAGCCCAAAACCAGTTTATTCTCAGAAGTCAATATCCTTTCGGCATCCTCAGTTGTGGTCACATTATGAATACCCGGCCCCGTCTTCTTCTTAATCCAAGTCACAATAGCATCCCTGCATATTAGATTCAGAAATCACTATCCACTCAAATACACATAAATGGGTGTAAAATGCCATCAGCAGAGTGACATAATAAAGGTTGAGAAACCACAAAAGGCACAGTGCATAATTTAATAGATTAAAATCAGAAATTTTAACCTATATTTCATACTGTAAAATCTGTCTTTAGATGAATGACATGTTTTGCTGGAAAGAAACTGAGAACAATACAAGACAAAACATACAAACTACCAAGGCCATCACCTCAAGATTAAACAAATGCATCCCTATTTAAAAAGGAAATGAAAACAAAAAATCCATGAGCTAGAAAGTGCACATTCCTAGTGGAAAAAATGGAGAGGAAATAGAGAACTGGATATAAATGTACTCTACAAATTGTCATTATCTCCATTATGCAAAATAATGACCGCCCCAATATTCTATCCTAATTATACTTAAACAAGAGAACCTAACCTTAACAGTAATGCCAATGAAACAATGTTTTATTACAAAAAGCAATGTGTTTCCACAATTCTCATAAAAAATAAACAAAGAAGTCAAGATGTGCACTGATTCTCTGTCCAATACACCTAAAATATTCAACTATTTGAATTTCTAAGCAGAGTGCTCTACCATTAACAAAAACATTCATACAACCTAAAAAAATTAACATAAGCACAACTACAAAATAGCAAATTTATTCTGGAAAAAAACCCATAAAATATCACAGAATTGATATCACAATTTCAGAACATTCCACTAGAATAATGATCATAGATGACCTGCTGCCCTAACCTCTCTATTTCTTCAAATTCCCTATCTTTACGCCTCAAAAGTCAAAATCTTTAACAGATTCATCCACAGTAACCTGGTGACATCTTCTTAATGTAAAGGGATTAACTTTTCAATAAACAAGTCACTACACTTGTTATACCTCGTTTCCGCACAAAGATTTTAACCAAAGAGTACGATTCCCAAGGCAAACTGACAACATTCTCAGTCTGAATACAAACAGCACAAAATCTCATCATCCATGGATTCATCAGATACAACAAAAACTCAACTTTTAGCCCTGCAATCTACAAAAACCTAACAAATCTCTACTTCTCCAAGATTCCAACTGAAACACCAAAAACAAGACAAAAGACAAAACTAACAGAAGTTATAAACAAAACTAACAGAAGTTATAATCTTACTTGTTCCTCTGCCCAGTATACGGCTTATGAACTCTATCCACAAAGAAAAGCACCGTCGGAAACCCCTGCACGTCATACTGCTGCGCCAAATCGTTCTCCTCCGTCGCATCCACCTTCGCCAGCACCACCTCGCCCTTCAACTCGGTCGCCGCCGCAGCATACTCCGGCGCGAGCGCCTGGCAGTGCCCGCACCACGGAGCATAAAATTCCACCATCACATACCGATTCTTCTCCAAGAAATCGCTGAAATTCCCCTCCGTCAGCACTACGACATCCTTCTCATCGATCTCCGGCTGCGGCGGCGAGTGGTCGTAGTGGCCGGATTCTTCCGATCCTTCCACGTCGTCGTAGTTCTCGAACTCATCTACGTCGGAGTAGTGATCGGGATCTGGATCGGAGTGCTTGCCGGCGGCCGGAGATTCGTCTTCTGCGAGAAATTTGAGGTCTGCTTCGAGCTCGAGATCCTCAGATGTCTTCGGAGGCGATGTTGCAGAGGAGAAGCCATGGATGACGAGAAGAGCTGAAATGCAGAAAGTGAAGAGGAATGTCCGAATCGCCATTTTAGGGTTTAGGGTTTTACTTTCCGATCGAAAAGGTCGGAAGTGGGAAAGTGATATAGAGAGAGGGGTTTTAGATCTGGGACTGGGAGCTATATATATTGGAGGAGCGAAGGAGATGGCATGTCGGATTACACGTGGCATGTACGGAGGGTGGACTGACACGTGTGATTGTTTGATTCGGTGGAGGTTTTGCCACGATGGATTTACGCGTCATTCGGTGTTTGCTGACTGTGTTGAATTTGGGGTACGTTTTGTAATTAGTGGGATGATTAGGGATCGTTTTGTAATTAGTGGGATGATTGCGGGATTTCTAGTGGTTCACTGGTTGACTAGTTGACTTTGAGTGAGAGAGTGAAATGTTCTCCCCCAAATGGTACAGCTCTATGGGGCCCATTTGGGTCACGCTCTCATCTCCCCATGATCATGTACTAAAATCAAATTCACAACCACCAAATCTTTATCCATCGTTGGATCGAATCTAAAAAAATCTATAATTAAAAGATCACGAAATATCAAAGCTATTAAATCAAATGTTAGGATTATCTTTTTGAGAATGAAATTTTTTTTTTATTTGTTGCACTTTATCCGTGTTGAGAGCTTTTCCTGTACCCCACCACGCTAATAAGAAGGCATCTTAAGTGGCCCCATGAGTAGAATTTTTATATGCAATATACTCGTAGGAGAACATCAATTAGATTACAATCGAAAATCAAATAAATAAACAATGATAACAATCTATAAAGAAGAGTCAAATATTGAAATATATCCTTTGTTGACTAGAAACTGATCCTGGGGGACTTTACTTTTGGATTCATTCGACTTCAAAATGATTTAAGCGTAATTTTTGAGAGCTTTATATTGATTGGGATTGGGAGAATAAGCTTTTAAGACTTCTTCTTCTTCTTTTTCTTTTTTCTTTTTTTGTAAAAAAAAAAAGATGATCATTTTCATAGATATGAATGTTGCAATTAGATTAAAAAAAATTGATTAATTTACTTGTATAACTTTTATTATATGACAACTTTTATCGATGCTAGCTTCAACATAAATAAGTTTGCTTTTTTTATTTGAGTAAGACATGATAAACAACTCATTTGTAAATGTCTAATTAAAACAACTCTATTTTGAGTAGATAATGTCGAAGTACGCCAACCTTAGGTCGGATGTGCTTCATAAGCTTAATCTAGAGACAAAACTACACATCCTTTGTCTCTTTTGCTTCACTTTCCCACAATGAACGATAAATGAGTTTGGAATTCCTTGGATTTCCCAATAGATACTCCTTTTCCTTTCAAATTTCAGGGAATGCTTTTAGCTGCTGCTTCAAGAACATTGTCTTGTCAAGAGAGTAATTATTTTTTAACACAGCAAGAGCGTTCATTAATGCCTGATATTCGAAATTCAATCTGCGTTAACTGCCTCAAAGAAATGATCATTGCATAATTACATCAGCTTTTGAGCATATATTATTGAAGATCTTAGTCATTGATTGCATAAATACATTCAATTTGCATTAGTTTATACCTGATCATTGATTGAACTTTGTCTTTGATTGATCATTGATTGAATGTGGGTTCCATCAGTTTCTTGTTTTCTTTATTTCCCTTCTCTTCTTTCTGTCTATCACTTCCCCTTGCTTGTTGCAAGCCATTTTATGAACTGCACAGCAGGTCCCTTTACCAGAGCTAAAGGAGTGCTTATCAAATTTGAAGTGTGGGTTGTCTAATATCTGTTTGTACTTTTTGTTTCTAATAAATATCTTCTTATCTTGAAAACACACACACACCTGAAATTTCAATGTAGAATGATACTTCCAGTATGGTGGGCCCCTGTTATTATCTAGAGTGACTGTTGGATCTGTTAAGATGTCCTCCAACCACAACCCCACTGCCATGAGATCCTTAACTTCCACAAGTGCAAGTCATGGCTAATGCTACACATCACCCTTAGTCTTATCTATTGTTGGTTAGGCTGTTATTTCTTTGCCTGTAACAATCACTATATATTCTTGTAACAACAGCTTGAGTAAATACATTCTGAAGAAAAACCCTTATATAGTGTCAGAGCACTGCCGAGCTCATGCTCTGTTTCTCTTGGGCCTCGCTGTTTCTTATCAATGGCATCATCCAGGAACTTTTTACCTTCATCTAGAAACTCTTTGTTCTCCTTCCCTTTGACAACTCACAGTCCTTAGCAGTATCTCCTACCTCATATCTATCAAACTCGGCAAAACAATAATCTAAGAACAGTGAGAACCCAATAACTAATATCACTGGCTACCGAAGCATTGTTGGTGCATTACAATATCGTACTCTTAACTCACCCTGATTTAGTCTTGGTAGTGAATCAGGTGTGTCAGTTTATTCATAATCCAACTAATATCAATTGGGTGTCAAGCGTATTTTGAGATACGTTAAGCACACTATTGAAAATGGGCTAGTCCTCCGACCCGGCTCATCCCTGTCTCTTCAAGGATATTCTGATGCAGATTGGGTGATGATCTAAATCATCGTTGTTCAATAAGTGGTGGTTATGTTTACTTTGGCAACAATCTTATATCATGGAGTGCGGAGAAACAAACTACTATGCCCGATCTAGCGTCGAAACCTAACACATTTATTTGGCCTACATTTCTGCTTGTTATGTACACTTCTCAAAGATTTATTTGTATACCTTCATCTAGTGTGACAATATCAGTACCATTGATCATGATGCCAATCCAGTCTTTCATGCTAAACAAAACATAAATATTTATGGCATGTATCATCTCAAGACCAAATTGCATATCTCTTCACTAAAGACCTCGTATCACAACAGTTCAAAATGCTTAAGAACAAGCTTATTGTGATTACCATCGTGCTCTGCTTGCGGGGGTAGGTCAAGATATCCTCCAACTGCAACCGCTCTGCTGTAAGATCCTCAACCTCCACAACTACTAGTCATGGCTAATGCCCCACATCACCCTTATTCTTATTTATTGGTTACACTGTTATTAACTCTTTGCTGAAACAATCATTATATATTCTTGAAGCAATAGCTAGAGTAAATTCATTCCTATAAACCTTTTCAGGATCAATACCACCTTCGGTACCGACAGTTGGGTTTAATTCATTGTGGATGTAGACCATAGAGTCATATCATATAGTTGTTAGCACTAAGTGCAGTTGTTCTATTTGGTGTCCTGGACCAAGGTTTATGTAGTTACACAAATCACGAGTACTAACTATCATTAATATAAGGTGTAAAAGCTGTGCCAATGCCTTGTGTCATTGCATCATATCTCAAATCACCAAATTATAATGAAATTTGATAATTATCTTTCATGAGATCTGTTTTTAGTTTATTAAATTTTGCATTTGATAAATCCATCTCTTTTACACGCATCAAGATGTAGGAATGCGAAATACTTGCTTCCTGAGGAGGACAGAAGCCATTGATTCACAAATTGCTGAAAAAATAGTAAAGAAAATCATCATTGTTGTTGTCATCATCTTCTGCAATCTGTTGGGGCAAGAAAAGATAGTAACCAATAAATGGTCCTCAAATACTTGACAGCAGGACCAAGTTCCTTTGTGGGAGATGCCTAAACAGTGTGCTGCATTTGCTTGTTTTGGACCTTGGGTATTTCTCAATACCCTGCAAACAGGATGTTGGTAATCTCAATATGCCATGAGTAAACAGATAGTGCCTTTGGATCGGTTACAACTGAATTTTCTCATCAGCGTCTACTACTCCTTGTCCTTCTCAGACTCTGAACTTGGCATTGAAATTATGTTCCCTACCAGATGCATTAGTTTGACCTCATCAAAGCTTTAAGAAAGAGTCCTACACCACTTGGATTTTTTTTTAATTGTTTGACTTTAACATACTCGGCAATTTCTGATTGGCAGACTTAGAAGTATCTAAGGGAGAGATTTTATTTCTCTATTGTTAATTAATCTCCATCTTGTTCTAGAGAAGACCATTTAGATTTTATGTCTCTGTTTTTTGGGTATAATTGAGGCTTTGGATTTATTCAACTTAAAACAGAGCCAGGATCCTGTTGGGTTTTTGAGAGGTTGAATGGGAGAGTATATATGGGCTTATATTCACAGGCTTTTATGAAAAAAATATATAGTTGGAGGGAGGGTTTTAGGAATAGAGTAGCATGTCTAAATATCCTCAAGCTCTTGAGGAGTCTCAAATATGGTTGAAGGTGGTTCCTTTTTTTATTTTTCTCTTTTTTTTTACAAGGATTTGAAGTCATGCACATGCACACACCACACAATTCCCTAGCCAGCTGAGCAAACAGCCCGGGGTGTTTAAGGTGGTTCTTTTGTTTATGGTCTTATTACAAACATTGGATTGGTGGACACAGGATACTGGTCCAGTTCTGAAACCAGAATGAGTGAGGCTTTTGGTATCAGTCCTCCAGTAGCAAGAGGGTGTTGGAGCTTGCGAAGATTCAAATTCTATGAGATTACTCAAAAAATTTACCTTTCTGATACCTTTATTCATAAAATTGTGACTGAATTTCTGTTCGAGAAGTCGAGCAGACCTCATGGTTACAACAATAAACACCAAATACATACAATGCGAGCTTTTAAAGTACTTCTAACATGTCTGATTAGCAGTAATTAACTATACTTTCTTTTTGTTTCATGTAGGATAGTATGCCCACGGTCTACTTACAGTGGGCCAGGCCTTACTAGATAATCTCAATCACCAAACCAATAACCCTGCTTGCGTGGCCCCATGAATCCATTGACCACCTTTTGAAAAGGCTGTTCTGGGTAGACAGGGTTAAAAGATTGGTTGAATATTTAGACACAATAGATCCCTTTGGACTTAAGTACCTAACTATAATACCTTCCAAACTAAAAATGGTGGTTGTGTGGATCATCCTAGGATGAGTTCCTCACACACTGATAACACAAGACACCACTTAAAATCACAAATCCAAAATATCTCACATCAGCACTCTAAAAAGAGAAAAGGCAAATGTTAGCCGAACTGAAGCCACTCTGACTCAATGTAACAAGGATCACACATCAGGCTGAACTGAATTGGCTTGATTGGCATTGGCCCGACGTGTAATCACCACATAATAGACTCCCATTGCTAGCAGCACAATTAAGATGAAGCCGAACACAATGCCTGCTACACCTACAGCTCCAACTCCGGTCCCGTTTGCCTTAGAAGCCGGTTTCACCGCTTCATGCACTTGAGCGGCTTGTGCCTCAGTAGCTGCACTAGAGAAAGATGAAACAGGCACGCAATGGGACTCGGAGCAGGGGACGTTTGCACTGGAGAGTGGGGAATTAGGATGGAAGAATTGGAAAGCCGAAGGCGAGAGCGCCACAGGGTTCTCCTGTCCCAAGCCATGGCTTCTGGACTGTGTCCCAGAGTCCTGGGCTTGGGCAATGCAGAGTAAGGATAGACAAGAGAGGAGGGAGAGGAAAGACAAGGGTGCCATTTGCTTCTTTAGATTAGTTGGAAGTGTGGACTAGGAAGAGTAGTTTTGTCAGTTTGAAATTCTTGAGATCCACTTCATGGGCTTTTATAGATGGAAAAGTGTAGCTTTTGTTGCTTAGCCCTGAATTTTTGTGACATCAAAGATGGTTAAAAGGAGGGAACAAAATGATGGAGTTGTTTCCCCTCTTAGGAATCATTGTTTACAATCGATTTCCTGAAATGCCCTTCTTTTTTAACTCAAGTCTTGTATCGGTTTTAAGATGTACATGTGGAGTTATCAACTAGTAAATGATATGTCACATGAGAACCTAGGATTACACTGCAATTTGCCAGAAATGCTAATTGGAAGTTTACAGGCCATTTGCAACAATCTGAGAGATTGAAGTGAAAATAAAACATCTCATTTGCAAATGATGATACAGGATATCCAGATGTAAATTTTGATTGACTTTCAAATGGACCTGAAAACTATGAGGATATCCATACTTCAATTATGATGATAAAAATATAAGAAACAGATTCACTTGCCTAAATTTCATTAAGCCTATATATTATGTACAGGTAACCTGTAATTTAAGGGATGTCAATGGACACCTGATTACTCAGTGAAGGGACCTTACTTGGAAATCCAGGTTTGTACCCTCTTCTGGGACCCAGTTAATAATCGGGTCTGGATCCGGATCCGGATCCTAATGGCTCCCTACCAAATAGCTCTGTACCCTATTGATATATAAATAATGGGTAATTACATCAACATTATATGTTATATGATATAATTAGATGAATTTAGATTTTGAGTTGGGCCCGGGGTCCAGGTAGATGCATTGGAGTCTGGTTTTATCCAAGTGAATAAACTTAATTTGGCCAGGTCCTGACCCAACAAGGACCCGACCTGAATCTTACCTTATACATCTGTACTGTAATTACTTGGAGGGGTAAAACCATAATCTCACTATCCCTGGGTTCCATTCAATTATATTGTCTGGGCATCGTGGCACTAAAAATCATAAGTCTGGAGCATCAAAATGAGTGCCATTAAGAGTTAAAAAATGGAGGGTAACATGTAAGTAAAGCATTTGCTTTAAAACTAATGTGCATATGTGGGAATGCAATAATGATCTATTTATGGAGTTTCATCCTTCACCCATCATACATTTGCAGCTTTTCACACTAATCCCAACACTATGGATCATGGGTCCTCCTAACTACTATATACAGTGGCCATTTTTTGACCCAACCTGCCTATCCAACCCAATCTCAGTTCTCAACCCATTTGGTTGGCCGATTTCCAGGTTGGATTCAGGTTGGCATTTTCAGCTGGATTAACAAACT
Organism: Umbellularia californica; assembly: GCA_028538565.1. Taxonomy (NCBI): domain Eukaryota; kingdom Viridiplantae; phylum Streptophyta; class Magnoliopsida; order Laurales; family Lauraceae; genus Umbellularia; species Umbellularia californica. The sequence continues at coordinate 47,367,354 of JAPQWN010000009.1, forward strand.
GGCTCTAGTGGGGTTCATACTTCCTATTCAACCTGCCAACTTACACAACTCAAACCTAATCCAACCCAATTCATCGTCCGACCCGGTTATTAAGAGCTTGAGTTGAATCTATCAAATTCTGATTTAGGCTCAAGTTGATATTTCCGATCGGTTAATAAATCGGTCAGTTTTGGGTTGGATCTATATATATATATTACCTACAATTTTCAACCCAACCCCAAACCACCCTGACCCATGACACAGTTCCATCCTATAAATAAAACAATCCAATTGGTGGATTATCTTTTCATTGGACCAAATGCAATTGAATAACCATAAAAGTTGGATAACTTAAGTGTGAAGACCAAATGAAGATGTTGTGATACAACTGCATATAGATCCACAGAGAGTATGGACCACTGCAAAGTTAGAGATAAAAGAGGTTGTGAACCAATGGGAGAGTGTGTCTTGTTGAGACAGCAAAACCCACATGAGAAATGTATATGTGGAGATGGAGGATTATACTTGAAGTGAGACTTTTCCTTGTCACTCACTCATTATAACCAGGAGCAAAACGCATGCAAAGTTGAACTCAGTACACCCCAACTACATATTAAAGCTTGTCACGCCCTACCCCTGTCTCACCCCCACTGACCCATGTCTTTTATTCTACGCTTGCTTTAGCTTTAAATGACAATGACCAATCTCATGACTTACACTGCTCGCACCACCACTGACCACACCAGTGCTTTTTGTCATTGGAAACTGGATATCAAGGCTTCACAATCACAAGTTCTTACACCGTAGCTCACAAGAATGCCTATGTGTTATTTAAGCACCATAGCACAAGTGGATGTGTTAATTTACAGAGGTATCCATGGTGATTCTGACCACCGTTCTTAGTAAAAGCTTTACTTTAATGACACTTGAGATGTAACCATCTCACTTGCAGCTTGAAGAATCTCTGTGGAACATCAGAATTTCTGTCCATGTCTTCTAAATATTTCAAAATAAAAAGGACTAGGATTGGTAGATGGTCCCATCTTAATTTGATCAATGCAGCCCCTTTCACACTCTTATCCTCCCACGGCTTGGCATCGTTTTCATTTTTATGCTCATGAAACTATACACGCTTGGGCCTCATTCATAGAAATGATGTGAAAATTGAACCTGTAACCGTGTAACTTTTTAGACTATTACGAGCCATATTCTGAATCTAATTAATTCTAAAACTAGCACTGATTGGCCTCAAATTAGGTTTGACACTGAATAGGATTGACCTTGGACAAAATCGGGCTTTGGGTTTATTACTTGTCGCAATCAAAATTAGGCTCATATGACAAATTAATGGACCATATTCTAGAATATATTTGTACTACTTAGAATTGAACCTGAAGTTGAAGAATTTGAGCATGTGCCTTCTAAGGCCTTAACTTGAACTGAACTGTGCAAAAGCTAGGATCTAAATGAAAACAAAAGAATGTAAAGCTAGGCCTAACCTTTGTCCCAACTCCACTATGCCTTGGGTGAGTAATGTGACCAATATCTGTACCTTTAGTTAGGTAGGTCTGAAGCATGTAGACTAAATGATCTGGTCCAAGTTAAATACTATAAATGAAGCTAGCTAGCACTAGTTGGGCAGGGAATTATAATGGGTAGAAGACAAGAAGGATTGTTGGCCATAGACTAGAACTAATATGATCATTTTCAATAAACCAGAAAAATAGTTTTGAAGATTAAAAAAAATTAATACATAGCAGAATCTTGCTATTTTATTAGAAAGTGATTACAAAAACTAGTGATGGTTAAGTTCTAAAAGAGTTTATGTCCCATGGGATATGCCTTTATTTGACCTGGTTAAGTTAATTAGGCCTTAATGAGTGTGCCCCCAACCAGTCCAACCAGCATAGGGGGCGGCCATGACGATGGTTTTCACCTACGAGCAGACCTCATAGTGTGCTTATGCAATCCAACTCATGTGCCACCCTTGGATTCATTCCAATCATTGGAATAGTATAGAAGGAAAGGTCTCTTCATAGATAAGTCACATGAAAAAAAAAATAGGTCCCATCAGATTATTTTAGCCTTGATTACTTATAGTTTAATGGTCTTCAACTTTTTTTTTTTTTTAAGAATCAGTTCATAAGTGAGTGAAGGCTCAATGACAATAAAATTAGGCATGGTGTTAGATCATGGGGATAGTAGCGTAAAGGAGCTGTACTAATCGAAAGTAGCTTCAAGCGGGCCCAATAGAGCTGTGTTATACATGCAACTGCTCGTTGTAGAGTACTTTTTGAGGATGGGATATTATGCCATATAAATTGGGCTTTTTTTTAGCTAATTGGTCAAACTTTTATACTTAAAGCTGTCTGAATGTTTACGCGGATCCAAACAATACATATTTATATATAAATACAAACCACCCAGATTTAATGATAAACGTATTTGGCTTTGACAAAACATAAACATACATCAACTAAAGGGTTTACAGATTTAATGATAAACTATATAAGATATTTGGCCTTGACAAAACATAAACATACATCAACTAAACTAAAGGGTTTATATTACTTGAAAAAAGAATATGCATCAACTAAAGGGTACGCATCAACTAAAGGGTTTACATTACTTGACAAAATTGAATCAAGCTTCAAAGGGTATCCATCAACTAAAGGATTACTTGAAAAACTTGGAATCAACAACTCCGGTATCCTAGAAAATCCTGGAGTTGATTCAACCCCGTCCAGCACTTGATTAGAAAAGTTTCTTGAAATGATTTATTATAAGTTGCATGTTATAAAAAGTTTCATGTTATAAATGAATGGAGATGCCCTTAGTTATAGTCATATTATGTATGTTGAATGGCTAGGAATATGCCAAGTGTAATGGATGAAGATCTTCTAACATTTCTCTAGAAACTTATAGCGTATTCAAATATATATATATGGGAGATGCTCTCATAAGAGATGCTCTCACTTTATTATGAGAGATAATGTGAGGCCCTCACATCTATATCCAATGCCAACAACTTAAATGTAAGGGCCTCCACCCTTATCTTTTATATAAGGTGAGAGATATCTCTCACAAGAACATCTCCCTATATATATATGTATATCGACTTTCTTTTAATAATCTAAATCTCCGGGTTTTTCTAATTTACAAAAATATATAACTTGGAGATTCTCACTTAGTTCTAAATCATTCTAGGTGTCATTTTTATTTTACGCATGAGACGGGCAAATTGGCATTATATTTGTAAATGTTATATATATGAACTATCCATATGTGAAACACATTACATGTTTGTCAAAGTCATTATTTTCACATAAGTAAATGAGTAGATGCACTTATTATAGATATGTGTTTTTTTTTATTTCTTTTTTGGATGTTTTCACAAATCCCTAAAATGTCTTGCTAATTATTGTTAATATGTGAACACGAACGGTTCACATCATGAATTGGGGCCCCCTAGAAAATTAGATCGATAGGTTGGATCTCTTGCAACCATGTAATTCTTCATTGCATTGTGCCGTTGCCTAAGAAATTGAGTTATGAGTTCTCGATGGGAACATGAGAAAAAGTGAAAAAAATCCCCGAACCATGTTACAGTATGATTATACAAAGAAAATAACTTTCACAAAAAATACAATTGTTCACATGTTCTATGTTCAGCGACATTGTTCTAGCTTCAATGCTCAAAAAAAAAGTTTGGAGCATTACTAATACCAAAATAATAAAAAAAAAAAAAAGTTTGGAGCATTACATGATCTAATCATTACTGATCACGAAGCACAAGGTTTAGGTCATATTTATAAAGAAAACTCTTTTAACTTAAATCTGCCCCAAATTTGTTACGTGTGTATTTGTGTGGGTTTAACAAGCACCACCGAGGGAATAGTCCTATTAGGTCAAAGACCTCAAGGATACCCACATCATAAAATAATACAAAAAACAAACTTAAAAGCATCCTTGAGGTGTCCCCGATGTAGCTCACCTATTTAGGGATATTATGTAGTGTGCTAGGAAGCATGAGTATGAATCTTTTGTAAAGAAAAACAAAAAGGCAGTATACTTTAGATTTGTTGGGTTTATGTCTTGTATTCTGGTTTACCGGAGTGGTCCATTGGTTTAGCCAATGACGGATTCAGGGTAATTGGTATTTTGGTTGTTATACTGAGGCTTTCTTAAGAGCTAAGAAAGTAAGATTATATAAATGATGTAATCTATAACCCTAGACAAATGATGGTGGAATAGTAAAGAGAGAGTGAGTTCTCTTTGGTTGTAGACATAGGCACTTTACCAAACCACACAAATCTCTTTGATGTGATTTTCTCTCTTCCTGTATGTGGTTTGATTGTCGATCGCAGGTTTCGTGCTTCCGCACATATGCGCATAACAAGATTTGAGCTAAAGATAAGTTTGGGCAATGCTTGAATTTTGCAGCCGTAGAAAGCGATTTCGACTCCCTACCGCCATTGAAATGGTTTTCTATAGACTCAAGAACAAATTGTTTGTGGCACGTTTGTGTACACACCATTTCCGTGTAAAGAGAAAATTGTCACATCAACTAAGTTCATGGAAATGAATACCATGGAAAAGGATTTCCGCGGAAGTATCCAAGTTCATGTTTGGTGCGGATTCCTTGATGAAAACCATTTTTTCTTGTTTGGGCGGAGTTGGAAAGGGTGAGTTTGGAGGGGGTTTGTGGAAATTTAGACAAACATGTATTTAATCTTTTTCTCTTTCTAAAAGAAAATGTCTCTTTCTGCAAGAAAATGTTTTGTACAAGATGGCATAAACCTATTGAAGAATCCTTGGCATCACACTCGTGTCCCTAGAGAGAAGTAGCATGTTTCATTCTTGGGGTTTCATTAACCTCCCTAATGCAACTTCATAATTTGGAGAGTGAACAAAATCTCTTTTCTAAAACTCTTTATTGGACTCTCAATTCATCAAAGAAATCTTCTCCAAAGTGCTACTTTACCAACCACATAACTTGCCTTGAAAGGATCACACTAATAGAAATCCAAATGTTCTCAAGCCACGAGAAAATATTAAAGAGCAAGTGGACGCAAACTCCCCATGCACATAAGGTCTTTTTTTTTTTTTTTTCACTCACACCACACATGGACCCTTCAAACTTAAGATGTCACTATGCTTGAAAAGCCCTAAATAACAAATTATCAAGAACCTTTTTCCAGGTCACATGTTTTCTTTGCTAATCTTATAGCAATGTGTTTTGAAGTAGATTAACGCTATGATTGGGAAGAGAGGAGGGGAGGGAAGGGAAAATTTGAGGGGAAGGAAAATGAAGGGGAGGGGAGGGGAGGGGAGGAATTAATTTTCAGTCATCTTGTTTGTTTATAGTCAAAAAGTTTGAGAGGGGAAGGAAAATCCCTTCTTTGCCTCCCTTTTTCCCCCCAATTTTGAAGGGAAAATTTGGGGGTAAAGTTTTCAAAATTTTACTCCCAAATTCTCCTTCCCCACTTTCCCTCCCCCTTCCCAAACACCCTCTATTTTAACTTTTTCTCCATTTTTTCCTCTTTTTTTTCCTTCCCCTCATTTTACCTCCTTCCCAAACTTAGTCTTTAAGGCGAAAGCCTCTGTCACATGCAATAAGAGTGAGATAGAGGGTTCTAGCATAATAACTGGTAGGGGCACGTGGTGGTGTTGTCTTAACTGATAAATTGAGAAAAAGTTCATCTTCTATAAGCAAATAAAAAAATAGAACTGATAAATTGAGAAAAAGTTCATCTTCTGTAAACAAATAAAAAAATAGAACTGAACCCACTAACAAATTTCATTAAGAACTGTTTAGTCTCTTGAATTCTTAATTTTTTTTAGACTATGTGCTTCTATGATTTAAATATGTCCATCTGATAAGAAATGATCACTGTCCTTTACCTTGGTAAGTCAAATCCTTGAAAATTAATGGTCCCTTCTAAATCTCCACACCTGATTAATCACTCTCCACACTACAATAACCCTCAAATTAAAAGCCTCCTTTCCAAAATTTCTAAGAATTCAATTATATATATATGAAGCAAAGTGGTTTCAAATTGAAATCAGATCCAATTTGCTCCAATTGATTTTGACTCATCCAATTTTCCAATTTAATTTAGTTTGACCCTAGCAAACGGGTAGGGTCGAGGTAAGTTAGGTCGGGCAAGAGAAAAAACACACTTTTTGGACCCAACCTGATCCGTATATTTTTAATGACATGGTAAAAATTAAAACTTTAGACAAACAGCCGTTATATGGTGTCCTTAATTTAAAGTAAAGTTCATAAAGTAAAAGAAAAGCCCCAACGGAATATTAAACAATACGCCACTTATTTTGTAAAGTAAAAGTAAAAGCCCTCTCTTTCAATATTTAATCTAAATCAAGCTCATCAAGGACCCATATATTACATTTTATTATGAGTAAGACAACACTATCCAAAGTTCAATACCAACTCTATATAAAATAAGGGCCAAAATGTCATAAAACCATGAAGATGACATTAAGCAGTTGTTAATTAAGCTTAATAGACATAATCATGGGTTATCCTCCCCTTTTAAAAAGCAGGAAATGCAAAAGGTCATAAAACCATGGAGAAGAAAACAATTCAGCAGTAGCTTTTTTTAAGCACACACATAATCATGGGAGTTGAGACCTACACCTTTTAAAAGCAGGGAATCCGAAGCTAACCTAAGAATCCCAAGCTAACCCAACCTCACATCTTGCTGTTTCCTTTTGTTTAAAACATTGAAAAACACTTACTCTAAAAAATGTAATGCTCATTATCTCACCTTTCTTAATCAATTGTTTTCCTAGTAATTAGGTATTGATAAAATATATCAGGTCACATCATATGGACTGCGCTTCGATTAGTATTGATGATTATCAAATTTCAAAATGCTATCTGATAGACTTTAGTCTTAACATAAAATTGATGATGATGATTTTGATTATACTGATAAGATGCTTTGATTAAATTTGTGGATTATTTTTCATGTTAAAATAACAACATGATTAGTCACAGCTATTATGTGGCCATTATTGAGAGAGAGATTCTGCCTTGTTGACTATACCCAGGAGGGTGGTTGTAAGCCACTAATAAGTAATATCTCTGGTGAAATCATTGAAATTAGATTTAGAGTTGGAATGAAATATGATCTATACAGTACAAATCCAAATGGGATTTCAAATCAGAAAACATGATAATTCGCCCACTTTTTTAGAATTCTGCTTTCATGAAAAAAAAAATATTCTAGCTATAATAACCATTTCCTTTGGCTCAATCTTAATGCTCGTTCAATCTTCAGGAATATCGGAAACAAACAGCGTAGTATCACACTAGGATGAGTGTCAATTCATAAAAGCGTAGTGTTTGTAACGGACAGATTGATAATGAGTTTGCCCCCCATAAGATTATTTTCATACGTAAGTTAAGGTAAACCCTTATCTGACTCAAATGAAACCCAAAGGTCTCAACCATCCCTCACCTGAACCCAACTCAAACTCAATTTATAAATGCCCATGGTTGACATGGGTTTGGGTTGGGTACCCGAATTTTTGTGTTTAAGCTTCTTTCCAAGGGTATAAAACAAAGGAAATGTATATGGTTCACATGCATAAATATTCAAAATTGTATATAAATTGTATATTGTGTATAACCGCTACATTTAATTATAAATAAATCAAATACTCGAATCTAATTCAGATATCTGAAGTCCAAACCTGAATCCAACCCAAGTTTTATGTGGGTTTTTAGGTCATGCCCAAGCCTGACCCGAACCCAAATAAGCCACTCTTAATTTTCACTTTTGATAGGTAGGGATACGTGGGTGAGCCAAGTTGCACCCATAGTGCCAATAGATTAGTATTTCTAGTGTTTCTATTTTAATTTTCTTTTTTATCTTTTTTTTTTTTTTTGAAATGGAAACAAAACTTATTAAGAGAAAAGCCAAATACAAAGATAAAAACCAAAGAAAGAGAATAAGGGTGATCATACAAGAGCATTGTACATCACACCACCCAAATTACATTCCACGCCCACTCAAGGAGACAATCTCATTACCCCTTGCTTAGCTAACACGTTTGCCATAAAGTTTGCGGATCTAACCTCATGATGAAAGGAAACAACAATTCTAGCCGAAAGCTCCTTGATTTCATTGAAAGGAAAATGAAATTTCCAAGGTTTCACCTTCCAATTTAATACCCAAGCTATCGCATTAAAAGAATCACTTTCAACCACAAGGGTGCCTTCATTTCTAATAAAGAACAATCTAAGACATTCCAAAATTGCTAACACCTCTACTTCATTAGAGTCACATATGCTTACATTCTTAGATAACATAATTAGCACATCTCCTTTCCAATTCCGTAGCGCACCCCCAATTTCTGCCGGCCTCGGATTAACCCTCAAAGCTCCATCAATGTTGAATTTATACACCCCAAAGGAAGGGGGGAGACCAAGCGCCTATTCTCCTCACCTTAAAAGGATCACAACCTATACCATCTTAGCATTTTCTTTTTTATCTTCACCTTTCCATTTTAACATACCATCCTATATCTCCATTTGTCTGGTCTTCTCATGGAAAAGTTCATGACCAACATTTCAAAATCACTATTCCAATTAGTAAGATGCTAAGATTACTTGCATGTTAATGTATGTTATTTTATCCATTTAAAATATTTTCTAGAGCTGGTAGAAAAACCACTCCAGAGAAAGTGAGGGTGAGAACAACTCTTGGGTGCCAACTTGAAAATCTGGCATTACACAAGCAAGCTCTTTCAGATAAATGCTCCCTAATATGCAGGACCAAATAATTTATTCCATGGTTCTTTCTCCAAAAGAACATCGTGTGCCAACTGTGTGTAGGCCCTAATATGTCCCACTTTCGTTGTCCCATATAAAGTCTGCCCCAAATAATTTCTCCATCTGTACATATGTCATGCATATATGGCATAAGCTAGCCTCAAGTTTGCACTAAGACCATAAAAAATCGCCATAGCGAATTTGGAGTCACCCTTGCAGAAAACAAAAAAGGTGTTGAGCAAAAAGAAGAATAGAGATTTTGGTGCAGTGGGCTTATTGAAATGTCTAATCCTCACATAGTTTTTGTAGGAATTAATCACATTGGTTATGCTCTTACAGGTGTGTTAAATCAAGGGCCTTCTATCATCATTTTTCTTTATAAGATTAGAGACTTGAAGCACATGTCCAATTCTACAACCACATGAAAGTCAATCAGAAATTAGAAAACCACTTGCTAGATTCATGTAGCATCCTCTCAAATACACAGGACACGAAAAGCAAATAGAGATAACCAACACACTCTAGTACATCAAAGCAAAATGCTAAAATCAAAGGGCTAGAAATAGAAAGCCTCCCAAGGGATGTATCTACAATTCCATGGTCCTCAGCTCTAATCTCAAAGATCCAATACCACATTATATAGATAGAGCAAGACCATCTTCAAACATAGATTGTTGTTAAGATTCCATAGAAACATCATCCATCATCTTTTTAACCATCCAAACATCGACCAAGGAAATGGAAGGAAAATCAGTTGTGGGGGTTGCTCCTGAATGACCCCAGTGCTTTGATGGCCCCTGCTCTGAGAATGTACTGGTGATAGGCGGCTGCAATTGCTGCTCCAATGAAGGGGCCCACCCAGAAGATCCACTGAAAAACAAACATGTTGACAGGCATCAAACCATTGATCAATCTTGTGGTATTTGTATGGTGTTGTGTGTAATAACAATTAACAACCACTAGCACTACCAAAACAAGTAGACATCTCCCAGGCCCCAACCCCAAAAAGCATCAAGGCCACCCAACAGGGTGGGCCACATGCACATGCTCATGAAGAGGCCTTAACAATCAATTCAAAATGACCATAGTGCCTTTCTCTTAGTGGGTCAATGGTGGGGTTTATCAACTAACAGAAAGTGTCACCTACCCATTGTAAAGAGAAACACACCATCCACTAAAGCTGTTTTAAATTGACAGAGGGACCCTAAAAGATAATGACAAGAATACCCTCAGGGACCCCATTAGATGTACCTGATCATTCCAAGCCTTCTCTTTGTTGTAGATGACTGCAGCTCCAAGGCTTCTAGCCGGGTTTATACCTGTTCCAGTGATGGGAATGGTTGCCAGATGAACCATGAAAACCGAGAATCCAATCGGGAGAGGTGCCAACACCTTCAGGGAAAAATCAAAGTCAATTTCCACCCAAACATGCATGAATTGGTTTTCCATGAAACTTTTAACACATCCAAAACTATAAATAATGACAATCTAGAGGGTAGTCATGGCATTTGATCCCATTAAATAACATTGGCTTTTCCTCTCCACTAACCAGTAACCTTTTACCCAAAAACCCAAAAAAAAAAAAAAAAAAACAGAATCCAAAGTTACCAATATTCCTGTTAGTGGAAATTTCTTATCCTTTGCAATGGAGAAAACAGATTCCTCCCCTTTCTATTAGAAAATGAATGGTGAGTGTGCTTTACAAGGAAAGTTAAAGAAAGCAAGAGGTGCCAATTGCCAGGGGAGTCCCAGGGAGACCCCCAGCCCGCCCCCCTCCCCTCTTTCTATTAGAAAATGAATGGTGAGTGTGCTTTCAAGGAAAGTTAAAGAAAGCAAGAGGTGCCAATTGCCAGGGGAGTCCCAGGGAGCCCAGGAAGTCCCAGGAAGCCCGCCCCCCGCCCCCCCCCCCCCCCCCCCCCCATTTTAAGAATCATGGTGTTGCCCATTTTAAGAATCATGGTGTTGCATCGCATTTGATAACCCTGAAGGGTTCACATTGTCCCTAAAACATGGATTCCTCAATTGAGAATTTTTATAGCTGAGGATTTTACAACAATATTAATGTGCATGGATGCGAGAAAAATTGATGCCCCGTGCAAATATGCAAAAATGAGAATTTTCAGATTCCGGACCGAGTAAACTCCATTGACATTGTAAAAGAAAATATTTACAATAGTGAAACGTGAATTTTTCGCTTGACCCAACATGAATGTGGTTCTCTTTAATCTCTTCCATAAAAGCAATTGCTATAACTTGCTCTACGCTTGATCATAATTCACACAGATGTGCATATTATTGCGAATGCCTGTTTACTGTCAATTCAAGCAAGCGTACTAACCATGCACTCTGCCCAACAAATTGCTCGTGGGAACAACCATCCACTGATCCAAACCGTGCATCTAGTGGGCCCCACAGTAAAATGGCACATACATCACAAGCTCCCCACCGTAGGATTGGAGATGGCCAGGATAATTACAAGCTGAAAGCACCCATGATTTTTCAGCTGTCATGATCATATCAATCAAAGAAGAAGAGAAGATAGATGCTTACAGGGACATGAGAGTCTCTGGCGCTCCTTTTGGGGTCTGTAGCAGAGAAGACTGTGTAGACAAGAACAAAGGTCCCAATGATCTCTGCCCCAAGGCCCACCCCTTTGCTGTAGCCATCGGCCAGCTCGTTGGCCCCACCACCATACCCATTGTAGTAGGCCTTTTGGAACGCTTTCACAAGACCCACCCCACACATAGCACCCAGGCACTGAGCCACCATGTACAACAGGGCTCGGATCAGAGACACCTTCCTAGCCAGGAACAGACCGAATGTCACCGCCGGGTTAATGTGCCCACCTGCGCAACATAGAAAAAACCCTCAGTACTTTGCTAACGTCAACGGAATTATCTCTCCCTCTCTCTATTTTTTCTCAAAACTGAAGAAGTCCCAAAACTTAAAACCTCCTAAATTACCAGTTTTAAGCTTACCCATAACTCAAAATCCCCTAAATTATCAGTTTTTAAGGGCATGTTTGGTTAGGGTGAGGAATCAAAACGGGGGATTCCTCGCTAGGGATTTGTATAACCGAAAATTTTACATCCACGTGCATATAAATGATATAGCATAAAAAAATGAATTTTGGTGTGAAAATCCGCAAAAGTAAACAATCCTAAAAAAAAAAAAGGAATTCCACTTATCCTTGGAGATTTACAATTGCTACGGATTTGTATAACCGAAGAGTTTACATCCACATGCGTGTAAATGATATAGCATAAAAAATGGAATTTGGTGTGAAAATCCGCAAAAGTAAAGATTTCTACGTTCGCCGGAGGAGGAGGTCAGACTTAAAAATCCTCAAAAAAAAAAAAATATATATATATATATATATATATATGGATTTCCACCTATCCTTGGAGATTTATAATTGCGAGATGTGGGTTTTTCATGACACTAAAAAATAAAAATCTGTTTTTTTTCAAGAATTTGGTTGCCAAATAAGAGTTTTGAGAGGGGAGAAGAGGGACCTGAAATTCCGGCGGTGCAGTAGACGAGTATGAAGATCATGCCGCCAAAGGCCCATGCAATGCCGAGGATGCCGACGCCGCCGCAGGCAGCATCAGGGGCGGTGTGCTTGATGGGGTCGACCTGGCTCTTGTAGCCGATCACTGTGGCCACTGTGATGTAGAGGAAGAGGAGAGTGGCTATGAATTCGGCTATGAGAGCCCTGTAGAAGGACCACTTGGTCAGTTCCTCTGTGTCAATGAGAGGAGCTGGTGGTGGGTCTGTGTAGTCCTTGGCTGTGAACTCTCCTTGCTCTGCAACTTCTAATTCCTTACCCATCTCTCCTTCTTTCCAAAATTCAAAGAAGAAAAGCTTGCTTTGGCAGCTTTGAGGAGGAAAAATGTGGGCTTCGGAGGGGGAGAGAGAGAGAGAGAGAGAGAGAGAGAGTTGGTTTTGGTTTTGTGAGGGACGAATGGGAGTGTGGAAGGGGTATTTATGGATGAGAGAGGAATGATGATTAAGGAGAGAGAGGTGGTTAATTAAGCTATATACTTTTATTTGCCGCCCAAAACCGACTAACCTTCATTATTTCACTTTCCTGGGCCCATATACGTACACCACTCTCTATCTAATTTTGTTCTCTTCTTTTTACCTCACCATATCTCCTTCTCTCTCTCTCTCTCTCTCTCTCTCTCCTTTTCATTTCTCTTGTTTTGGATTTTCTATTTCTGCTGTGGGTCGTATACTCTGGAAGATTTGAGAGCAATGGCAGGTAAACTCCCATCCACCGGCGTGTTGGCCGTCTGATCTGGCCAAAGTACCTTGCTCTTTCAGTCGTTATGATCTGCAATCCTGATCTTCAGTATGTGGTCGAGCTAATGGGCCCATCTAGATATACCTATCAGTAGAGATGGGCAGATGAAAAGTTTCACGGTGGATGAAGGTTACCCGAAAAATCATCCCTGTGATTTTAGCTATAGGTTTATTAAGATTCTTAAATAATCCGAGTAACTCTCACACTACTATAAGAATAAAAAGGAAGACCCTCTTATTTAGGCTATTGGCATTAGATATAGATTTAATGGGTCTCCCTTACTCTCGTAGTAGTGTGAGAGTTACTCTCATAAAAGCATTTTTCATTAAGGTTAATACAAAACTAGGGGTGTGTCAAATATAGACCCATGATTATCCAAAAGCTTCATATGCAAAATTTAGGCACAAATCCTTTTCTTGGACTCGGTCAAATATTCAACTCTGGACTAAATTTTTTGTGGTCCATTCCTAAACAATTAGACACCCGACTATGAGAGCTACGGTGGGGGCCCTCGCACCCTAGCTCTCATAGTAAGGTTAGAGATGCTCTCATACAAGCATCTTCCATATATATATATATATATATATATATATAGCAGGGCTCTCCTAAACTGCAGCTTAGATTATCCTAAGCTGGAATATGGCTGATCTCACAAATTAAACTTGATTATATTTGTTTTTTGCATAATGGAACTGAAAAATCCAATTCTGATTGGATTTATTTTGATTTTTGAGATGATCATCATCCAAAAAATAGCATAATCAACTTTGATTATGTCAGACCAGTCCTGTTTCAGTTTAGGATAAACTAAGCTGCAGCTTAGGAGAGCTGGTCCCATATATATATATATATGAGGGTTGCTCCCCTACACTGCAGCTGCCCTTATTCTCAGCTGGAAACATGTGTAGGGGAGCAGCGTGTGAAATTTCAAATTCCCCTTAATGTTTGTGATTTCGCTGGCCCACCATCAAATGCCACAGATGAGAGAGGGGAGCTTCAAATGCCACAGATGTAGCCTGCCAGCTCCCCTACACATGTTTCCAGCTGAGAATAAGGGCAGCTGCAGTGTAGGGGAGCAGCCCTCTATATATATATGTGAGAATATTCAAGTGCCGCAATCCATCACCATTGTGGTGAGGGACATCCCCTTTTTGGGAAGTTTCACTTCTCTTTTGTACTTGAAACTTCCCAAAAAAGGAGTGTCCCTCACCACAATGGTGAGGGATGGATACACTTGAATATCCCCCGTATATACACATATATATATAGAGAGGTGCTCCTATGAGAGACACTCCCATCAACTTGGTGAGAGATGGGTGGGGGCCCTTGCATTTAAATTGGTGAGAGTGGATATAGAAGTGAGGGCCCCCACCCATCTCTCACCAAGTTGGTGAGAATGTCGCTCATAGGAGCACTTCCCATATATATATATATATATATATATATATATATGATTTTATATAAATGCGGTCATTTGAAGTGGGGGAAGGATCTTGAAGGCCATTTCACGTTCAGATTTTAAGAGAACCCTTGCGGTAAGTTGTAAAGACTGTCCTTACAAAAGTATTACTCCTCTTAAATCGGTTTATTCAAATTAGAGAATCAACCGAAAACAAATTAGAGAGTTAAAAAGAGAGAGTTTTGGCCATATTTTTGCGAACATCTAACTCTTGTTCCTCATGTTAGATAATAGTGAATTTTCATATTGCAAATGTATTAGCAGTTGAGGGGGGATATTTATCGTGTGGTCCATCAAACTTATGAGATGCATATAGGGTTGTCCATTATATGCACTCCTTAAATAAATAGTGCGAGCCATTTAAGCCATAAGGCAATTACTAGATGGTCCAAATGATTTCTTTTTCACACCCTTTCTTCGTCTTAGTTTAGATGGTCAGGAATGTATATGGGTCTGAACTTTGGTGCACCCTACACATAAATGTCTATGACATTAATAGATTGTAGGAGCTACCCATTCATAAGGTACAACCAGTGAGCCCAACCTAGATTCCATGCTGCCAGCTCCAAATGGAAGACTGTCTTCTTTTGTTATGTAATTATGTCTAGGTTTAATGGGTGGGCTTTTAATGTCATGCCATATTAACATTTTTTTTAGTTGGAAATCACACATTCGTTTATGCTATACTAGTAAGTCTCTCTTTAATTAAAAAGGTCCTCCTCCCTTCTGTTTTCTCAATCTCATCTGATCCCAAAAATCAGAATTCCAAACTTCTCTGGCTTTGAGAATGGTTACGCTTACAAGTTGCCTGCATGCAAACTATTTTCATGTATGGATGTCTACCTGAATAAGAAATGTACTGATGACATAAAGAAAGAAGGCCCCATTTTATGAAAATATATATAAATTCATATAACCTTGATATATCATTGCAATATTTCATAATATCAAAATTTAATTAAAAAAAAACCAATATGTTTAACACTTCTTATAATATTTTGTAACATAAATGTTTCCCTCTCGATCTCTACAACATTCTTAAGACTTCTTTAAAAGAAAGTCAATGCTCTAATTTTCTATCAATAATATTCCAATATGATTAAATCCAATTCGCAAGAATTTATGTAACTGGTGTTGTCACATAAGGAAGAAAATAGATAAATGAGGGTGATTGAATCAATCATAAGTAGGAATGCAAATGAATATCAAATTCTCCAATCATCCAAATGTTTCAACCTGGAAAAAAACTGGGATAGGAACCCTTTTTAGGCTCTAACTCATAAACGGGTCTAGGTCCATAACTTAATTTAGGTTCCGATTGCTAAAGGGGTCTTGTTCCAAATCTATCGGATATGTGGACCCTAGCCTGGCTCATGGATTTGCATTTTTTAAAACACGGTTCATAACTTTGTATGGCCTAATGTCAAAATGTCATGTAACAACTTATATATTATTTTTAAAGATGTTGAAATTTATTAGTTGTGAAAGGTAGACTTGTATATTATTTTTGAAGATGTTGAAATTTATTAGTTGTGAAAGGTAGACTTGTTGCACTATTATTAGGTTGAATGATATCCCTTCCAGGATTTTTTTGATTAAATTATATCCTTATGTTAAGTAAGAAAATAAATAAATAAATAAAAGAGGTCACGACCGGTTCTACAACTGAACTATGTTTTCTTATTGGAATTGGGTCCACAACTAGGATACAAGTTCTAAGCTGGAACTCGATCTGGAATTGAAACCGTTCCGGTTTTCCGGTCCAATATGAATGCAGCTCGGATGCAATCCGTTTGCATCATCAATCACCAGGAAGGTTTCAATGGCCATAATCAAGCAAACTCACATGAAATATGCTTTCATTAACGAGCTTTGAGTGAAAGTTGGGTCCAATATGAACTGTAGAGCTCAAATCCGAGCCACGTAAACTTCTGAAATGGGCATGCTCAAGTCGACCGTTTGAATTTACAATAGAATGAAATTTTCATAAATTCATTTTTATCCAGTGATGTACATTTTATGTTAATATTCTACTACTGGATATGTAATTAGTATAAACGTGAGTAATAGGAGTCCAATGGGCGTCTGATCTCAGGCCCTGTTTTGTTTGTATGAATATTTGAAACTCGAAACACGTATTCTTCCAGATGATCGAGAATTCTCAATATCAATAATTTTTTTACAACAATGATAATTATTGTCTTCGAAAAAATTAGAATTTCTTATTTGAATGATGAGAATTTATACAATCAACAGTGTACTATTATTTTTACCGTCTAATATTCTCCAACTTCCATTTTTCAAAATGCTAAATTGTACAAGCATCTGTTATGGACATATACTGTGAAATCTGGTGAAAGAGAAGCATTGGGTGAAATTCATTAAGAAAAAGAAAGTAAAACCAACTAGAATTATTGGAATCCTTGCAAACAAACAAGCAGAACCCCCTGGTCACAAATTATTGGTCTAAGTCAGTGGTACCAACGTATTAACGCAGATCCGACAAACCTGGCCTGAGAATCTTCAACGTCCTTATTCGCCAGCTAGCTCAAGTGACCTCTCTCTCTCTCTCTCTCTCTCCATTTTGCATCTCTACATTCCTCTTGATCTTAAGCACAGGTGTATCACAATCACACCCACTCCTTCATTTCAACATGTGATAGCTAAATACCAACTGTTCATTGGGAAACTTTTATGGGTCTTTTCGAAAGCAAGTCTTGCAAGAATTCCAATCATCCCAAATGAACTCCAAACTTGCTTTTCATGAAATGCTTCAATTTCATAAACTCCTTTTTCCATTAAGGATTATTTGAGAGAGAGAGAGAGAAAGAGAGAGAGAGAATATACTCATTGAGCTCCAGAACAATGACAAGAGAAGAATAGGACCAAAAGAAATATACACAAGTATGACATAAGGAAAGAAAATGTAAACATAAAAACTTGATTGCTATGTAGATGCCTTAATTTGGAACAGTAGGGATTCCCAAAAAGCAAATAATAGAATGAAGTTGGTGGATATCTATTAAATTCGTAAATTTATTTCGCAAATAAGCCTGAGTAGTTCTAATTCAAGAGATCCTAAAGGGTAGCTCAATTGGCCTAGAACTACGATCTACATCCATAGGTTATAGGTTTGAAACTGCACTACCACATTGGAGTTACAGGAGAATTTATCCGGAATCTATCTGGCCCAAAAGGATTAGTCGGGTCCAAAAAGTTGGCAAACTCCGATAGCAAATACACAAAAAAAAAAAAATCTAATTCAAGAGTTTCTAACAAAAACTTTTAGACGTTTTCAAAGCTTTAGCGCATATTTGTTCAACGTCAAAAAATATTAGTTCAATTCACAATCTTTTGTGCATTCCGAAGAAAACCCAATATAACTTAATCTTATTAGAAACACTTTTTTGAAAAAAGTTTATTTCCACACTTATCACAATTGCACTAAAAATCAAAATTTCTTTGCGGAACCAAAGAAATAATAGACACAATAGGCAACAGTCTTTCCTCTAATTCATTTCATTCATCTGTCGTTGAATTATTTTGCCGACCACCACTCACAGACCACTGTCGGTTCTAGAGTTTGTTGGATGTGTTTTTCATTTACTCACGAGGTGTACAGTACTCACTTTCCATCCTTCCTCTTCGCGGTCAAAAGCAGTGACAAAAGAGGCATGCAACGTGGCAATCTCCTATTGGAAGAAAATCAAAGAGATGTGGGACTCTGATATTATGATGCCGACGCGTGGATGTAGCTGAGCACGAGGTTTAATGTAAGGAATTGGTAGGGACATCTCATGGTGGAGATTTTGCCGCGTGGCAGGATCGACGGATGTGGGTATGATGACGGTTCGTCGTGGCAGCAAGTGAAGGGTCGAGAAGGTGGGGCCCACATAGGAATCTGTTCGATGTTGGCGTTGGATTAGAAAGAAAAGAAAAGCCGCACTCGTCGGGACGCTCTAAGAAGATGCATGTGTCTACGTCTCTGGTGGTCTCCATCAGCCGATATGATATTTATTATGAGGAGGAGCCGGAGATCTTTGAAACTCCTTCCTCTCTCTCTTAATTACTTACAATGACAAGCCAGGGCCAGGATTCTTATTTTTTTATTTTTTTTATTTTTTCGATCAGAAGGTTTCAACTTATTATATTCGACTAATCTTACCGGACCCAGAGGAAAGCTGGGCAAGCTCTCCTGTAACTCCAGTGTGATAGTGCAGATTCTGTAGTCCTAAAACAACAAAGCCACCGCATTGAATTTAGGAGAGTGTGAGTACTATCAATACTCAATTCTCTTTGTCTATGGGGATTCTTTTGTCTGAGGAGATATGAGAATTCTTGACAAGTCCTCATGGGGCATTTTGGGTTAGAGGAATTTTAAGATTTCTTGGCTTAGATTGTAATTTCCAAGTACAATCTAGCCCTTTTAAAGCCTGAGAGCCGGTTTGGTTTGCATTTGAGTGCATCGCAACAGGTTGTAAAATGAAGAGCACAGGTAGGTGATGAATTTTCAAAATAGAGAGAGAAACAAAATGAAAAAACAAGATTGCATATTCACCCTAGTGAGTCAATATATAGAAAAGTAAAGGTAATATCTACATCTCTATCTTAACCATCACACATCTTTTATCCCCCACCTCTCTAATAATCCTTTGGTAGATGTCGTTTCCCCATAAATTCTTGTGTATTTTGATGTAAATAGACAAGACCTTAAAGTAACTCATCAATAGGCTAAATTTTGAAAATATGACATTCAAATAGAAAATCAATAGAAGATCTTAAAATCTATATGTTCTCATTCTAGCATCAGAAATTTTATGACACTCGCAATTCTCCTCAAAAATATGCTTGGATGAATGAGGAGGAAGAAGCACAAGTATAGGATTGATGGGTATTAGAAATGACCCAATATCGATGTTTTTCCTATCAAATTATCTTAATTGTTGCTTTAATAAGGTTTAGCTGATTATTATATATACTGATTATGCAATTAGTTCAGTTGTAGATGAAAGTAACCCCTGGATGTGAAGAGGGTCAATTGATAAGGCTACTTGTTCCTTCACAGTATGTACAAAAAGGAGAACAAGAAGTGTGACTTTCCTCTAGTATAAGGATCACAGCACCAAAATACAACCAAGCAAAGTATACATAAAAGTAAAAGTAAGGGACCAAGGGGTTGCCCATTTGGTCATGGTACTTTGTTTCTCAACTAACCACCTAGGTTTTGGTCCCTAGGTTCTTCTTCTTGCATCCACAGGCTTCATTTCCCTGGGTGAAAGCCCATCTTTGGTTTGGCACCAAAAAAAAAAAATAAAGATTCCTTTTTTCGTTTTAATTTTGAAGGGAGAAAATCTCCTTCTGAAAGGAAGCTTGGAGCTCTTGTAGTTAAAATACTCTTAAGACCAAAGGGCGACGATTATAAGTAATTAGTAACCTGTGTTTAAAAAAAAAAAAAACGAATAAGAGTGTGAAATAAGGTAGGACCTCATCCTTGGCTATGTTCAAATAAAAAACTGGTTGAAAATTTGAAGGCATGACCAAAACTTTATCTTCTTAAGAAAGAAAGCTAAGAACTCTTCGAGTTAAAATACTTAAGATCAGAGGCACCAATGTTTTCGAAAATTGAATAGGAGTATAAAATGGTGAGATGGATGGTTTAGTCCAACGTTTCAACCATCCAGTTTAATCGTTTTCAATCATAATGGAAAAATTGACAAAGATATTTTAAAATAATCAAAGATACGTACAATTGGTTGACTCACCTGATTTATTTGCTTGGGGCCTATTTTTCTGATATCAGAGGAATTTGGTTCGATCAACTGAGTCTAGTTCTAAAGTACTTATGCAAACCACAACATGGAGTCTAGTTCTAAAGTACTTATGCAAACCACAACATGGGGTTGCTCGGTTGGTTGACAAACGACTTCCAGAAGTCACCTGGCTATCCAAGGACCAATCCTTTGTATGCCACTCTTTCCATACTTGTAGGCTCTTTTCCACTTGTGTAGGCTCCTCTTCCCACATATGTACACTTTTCTTTCCACTTGTATGGGCTACCTTAGGTCCGA
This sequence comes from Umbellularia californica, assembly GCA_028538565.1. NCBI lineage: Eukaryota > Viridiplantae > Streptophyta > Magnoliopsida > Laurales > Lauraceae > Umbellularia > Umbellularia californica. The sequence goes on from JAPQWN010000009.1 coordinate 47,387,969, forward strand.
GTCCCCTTGGCTAGGGTAAAAAAAGTACTAATGTGAACAAAATACTATCCGTGGCAAAAAAAGGCATGATAATCTAAGAAAATGTCATTTTTAAAATTACCCATGTAACCCAACAATCTACCTGTTCTCACAACTTCTATGATCATCTAACTTCTAATTTGAGGTACTGGAATTCATCAATCTCTGTATCTTGGATCCTACTTTCTTGAACAGTGGCCTCAAAAATGTCTAGAAAACGGTCGATAGTTGAAAAGAAAAAAGTGCCCATGTCATTGGACTTTAGGCTTAGTGGATGATGGGATTGAGAAGAAAATGAAGGCCAGAAATGAATATATTACTCCAATGACAAGGACAGACATTTTCTACACTTCCAAAAAGGTAAGGATCCTCCTTATTTCATGGAGAAACCCAGAATCACATGGTCATGATCTCATTGGCTTTCCAGAGAACCTCTTTGTGTGCTTTTGATTTTGTAATTGTGGGCCGTGGGATCGGTCATATAGACCGTTGAGTAGTGGGCATGTTGATGGGAAGGTGAAGATCATCCCATCTGTAAGAAATTTGGAACACAATTCATGCTTGGCCTAGGCATGTTTAGTGTTGTTGGACTTTAATGATTGGTATACAGGTCACGGGACTCCACTTCATGGCCCATTCAATAAAGGATCAAGCCTGTTGATTTGTTCTTCAAATTTGGCATCCAAGACTTGGGCTGCGCTTGTTCATTGGTACTTACTGAAATTACGCGTCAAACTCCTAAAATGGAACCACATCAATTCCTATGTATTCATTTTCCATATATTTTATTTGGGCCTTAACGGCAATGCTTTTGTAGGAGAGAAACTCACAAAAGCAATGTAATTTTTCATAATTTCGTGAAAAAAGTGTCTTCGAGAAAGGATTGTAAGAAAGGCAAAATTCCCGTGTTCTTTGGTAAATTCACTTTGCTAGTGAAGTGAGCTGGTAGACTTCCATTTACGCGGACGATAGACAGATGTATCCAATATATTCATGACGAGATTTCCAAGATAGAAACGGGGAATTATTTTAATTTTCCCCACAACCCACTATTATATCATATGGTTTGATGCATTTTCATAATAGAAAAGATGGTAAAAATTAAACTGATTTTCTTCGATAAAAAGCATTTAGGGGTAAGAATGTACGTTTACTCTCTTCCACAAAAATAGAGATCTGCGAAACACGGAATCCTCTCCTCACATAAACAAGATAAAACTGACCTTCTGTGTGTAGAGGAAACTGAAGTCTAGAGGGAGGAGGATAAGGAGAGCAAATCTCACTGCTTGTTGGAGGATGAAATTCCAGGGGGTGAGAAATCCTTGTGTCTCTTGAACACACCATAATGTATTATTAAACACCCCTTTAGAAAGGAAAGGAATAAGTATGACGAATTCTATCCTAACCAAGCCAATTTTCTAATCGTTTGGTAGGCTAAAAACCTGCCATTGAAGTCGACCAAAATAATAATCTTCATTACAGGAGACGTCATTTTTGTTTGGAAGGTCATTAGTCATTACATGTTCTCTTCCAAGATTCTCGTCAGCAAATCAAAATTTCAAAAATGAGAGCCTGTATGAACCACTCATTGGATGAAACTCTACAGACATTATCCCAGCTGAAAGCATTAGAATAATCCATTCTTCCCATAATTCAAGTATCTGAGAATGCCTTTGATTTTTTAATGGCCGATTCCCTTGTATTGGAAATGAAATAGCTAGCTGGAATTTGGTATTCTTGAACTTCAGAGGCACATGTAAATGATTATTTTAGTGCTTGAATAGGCAAAACAGTGGCTTGCCATGAAATGTCTGCTATTTAATTTACTGGCTTTGTGATAATGTAATTAATGCATTTGCACAGATTAGAATGACAAGGCCAAATTGTTCTTTTAATCAGACATTCCAAAATGCAGGCCATGCCCAATTAATTAACATGGTGAGTGACAATTTTTTATTGCTTTATGCATGCATTCATTTCATCACCAATAAAAGGAAGATGAGTGGTTTAGAAATCCCAGGTTTGCTTCTTAAAAGGCAAGCTTTTGGCCCCAACTAAATGCATGTCATGACAATTGTACAATCTTATGTCATGACAATTGTACAATCTGAGCTATGATGTTTTTTAGGAGATCCTACCGAGAAAAGGTCACGGATTCAGATCGAGGAGCGCGATCGTGAGAGTTACAATGCCACTCCCAGCGGCCGCTCTAAATCAGGCCGGCTGGTGCGATGTCGAATGTCTTATAAAATATTGAATTGTGCCTCGTCCATTATCGATTAGTTTTAAAAGGAATGGAAGCTCATTGCAGTACATAAGATCTTACATCAATCACAATGGTAAGGGTTTTAAAGGGGCGTGGTGTATATTAGAGTTCAATAAAATATTACTTTAATCAAATTATCCTATTACTTGATTTTAAGGCCTAAGCTTCTACAGTTTGTGTGGAGTAAATGGGTTGACCAATATCGGGTCATGCCAATCTATCAAGTAGAGCAGATCCACATTAGTTGGGGGTTAAAGTTACCATTTTAAAATTGAGTCAAATCTAGTCAAACTTTAATCTATTTTTGGGCATCGATAACCTGCTAAATCCACACAAACGCAAACTGGATAAATTACGGTTAAATTTTAAATACAAAACATAAATATGGGATATAAACTCTAAGCCTTGTGCTACTCCACCAACTCTCATATCGGTAACTTTAACATGTGACGCCATTGCAATCTTATTCGTTTTGGCTAGAACCAACCCATTTTCCACTCCTATCCTTGACCACTTTGAATCCGGAACAAAAAAAAAAAATTGTAATTCAATCGGGTCCCATGCATATTATTTTCTAAAGTTCCACTCCCTCCCAATTTTTGTGACATCTTGAAGATGACTTCCAGGTATTGTGATAAATACACTTGTATAAACTACCAATAATTGAAAACATAAGACAAAGTCGTTCATAATAAAATCGAATTGTGTTTTGTGGCATTGGTAAGTCCACGTGTCGAGAAGAAAGAGGTTTCCTTCCTCCTGTATTTCGTCACGTGATCGGACGACTCACGACAGTATAAACAACCAGCTAGCAGTCACCGACTACCAACAGCTAGCTAGAAAAGTGGGCCCCAGTACCAAGATGGCTGCCTTATGCCATTGACGGCGGGCCCCACCACCATCGAGCGTTCTCACCGACTCCGAGGCTCCTGCTATGGCTGTGTGTGGGCTCTATTTGGCCACGTGTCATGACACGCTGGATTCTTGGTTGTTGGGAGTGTTGAGATTGATGACTGTGTGCTGTTTTGTTTTGGGGTGGCTGTGTGAGTTGGAAATGGAGACTACTATTTGCTTTCCAGGAGTGAGGAGTGAGAATCACTGCACCACACATGTAGTGGGGCGGCCAGTTGAGTCTTCCAAGGAGAAGGAATATTAAAACCCCACAAGAGAAACCCACTTGTTAGAGGTTTTTTTTTTTTTTTACCAATAAAATTTTTTTTTCTATGATATACATAAGTATGCTTTTGTGCAACACTCATTTCCGGCACCTTTCAAAGGCTGTCAATTGTGTTGTGTTAACAAATTTGAATTATAGATTAACAAATTCGAATTAAAATCACTTCAATCTATACGCGACCTGTTAACTTAAAAGGCCAAAAAAACCAACCCGAACACGACCTGTTAATTTAATGGGTTACACGACCCAACCCTTTAAGTAATTAAGTCATTTCAAAAATTAAAAGAAAATCCATATAAAAATATATGAGCCATACGAAACTGTAAGTGAGGATCTCGAGTGGATCGCACCTAAAATCCTACTATAAAATATTAAATTTCAATTTCTTCTTTATGAATATAAACCAATTCTAGCTACACTTTGGACTAAATAAAAATTTGACGAGTTAAGCGGGTTGTTAACGGGTTTTTAGTTTAATTCGTACACGATTCGTTAACTTAACGTGTTAACGGGTTTGACCCGCTAACGACCCGAACCCATTAAGAGCCCACCCAAACCCGATAATATCGTGTGGGTTTGTGTCGTGTTAATGGATCTTGTGGCATTTTGACAGCCCTACTTCCAACTCCGCATTTGGTTCAAAAACAAAAGGGAAGAGGAATTTGACTTCTAAGTGTGTTTTTTACGTTCACAGGAGATCCAAAAAAAAAAAAAAAGAATTTGTGCAGAATGGGTGGTGTGGGACTGATATCCCTATTCATAAATTGGAATGAGCTCAAATTTGATTTTTGTCAAGTTGTTGTTCATCATTGGATTGAAATCATATAAAAAGATGCCTTTTAAAGTTAATAAATTTGAAAGTTGTAGATAAAAGGGGTAGGATGGTTTCAAAAGGTTGATAGTTTGTGCACTAATAGATCTCATTTAGATATTTGGATCTCCCACTTGCCCATGATTAGCATGGCCTCAAGTGGGCCTCATGAGGTGGTGCTCAATGATAATGGCTTTGTTGATGTGAGAGATCGAAAGATCTAGATGATACCTACTCGTGTACAAAATTTCAAATCTGTTCAATCATCCTAGGCCTTAATCCATGCCCCTCGGGGTTAACAATTTTAAAAGCCATGATTTCTTGAATTTCAATCTAATAGTGAGTCCCATTTTGATCAGTGTTAAAAATGTGGGGCCTGTGACATTCAAGGGCTAATGGTATGTGAGGGGTTAGATGGAACGTGAGGTGCCCTAGCCCCTACAGTCTGTTTGGGAAGGGGGGAAAGAGGGGGGAAGGAAAAAAAGGAAGGAAAAGTGGGGGGGAAATTTTTTTGGGGGGTGTTTGGGAAGGGCGGGGGGGAGGAAAGTGGGGGGAAAGTTTTTGTCCTCTTGTGGCAAAAATTTTCCCCCCAAAAATGGGGGGAAAATGAAGGGGAAAGAGGGGGAAAGTACCATTTTGCCCTTTTTGTCCTTTTGAAATTTTTTCAAGAGGAAGGGTAAAATAGTCTTTGTCTTCCTACTTTTTCATTTTCCTTCCCCCTACTTTTTGACTTCCCAAACAAGAGGAGGAAAAATTAATTTTTTCCCCTCCCCTTCATTTTCCTTCCCCCTCAAATTTTCCCTCCCCTCCCCTCCTCCCTTCCCAAACACAGCATAAGTGAGCACCGCAAGTTGTCTAACAAAGAGCAAGACATCTAAGCATCTACCTATATATAATATTAGTGCAATAGGCCTGCGCCCAATGTAGGTAGGGCTTTTCAATCTATGCAATTTGGGAATGGCCCACCTAGGGCTAGGACAATTGATGGGAAGGTGGAGAGTGAAAGATCAAAGTATGACTCACCTATATGCAAAATTCCAAATACATTAGATCATCATTATTCTTTGATATGTTGATCATAGGTGGTCAGACTCACAAGGGTTGTGGTTTAGCTCATTTGAAAATTTCGAAAAATATTAGGATCCTTAACTACATTATTAGATAATGCTTATGTGAGGCTCATTTGCTAATCCACAATAAAAACCTACCAGATTTCCCTACTATTTCCCTACCATGTGTCATGTGATATGCATGCATCCAAATGGACTCCACATCCAAGGTTTACAAAATTTTAAAATTATGGAGAGTTCACCACACTAATCCAAAATGAATGCTTTCCTTTTATTTTAGTCATTTTCCATTAACTATCAATATACTCAATGTATGATCCACAATCACACTATTTTTTATTTATTTTTTTTTTTTTTTATAACATGGGAACCCGCCGACCCACCTTCGGGGAATCATAGGTAAACCCACGGATACATAGAACCACCCAGTAGCCATATGTATCGGGTAAGGCCTAGGGATTCGAAGGCAGGACCTCCAGGTTAAAACTGGACTTCCTAAGAACACGAACATTTTAAGTGTGAGTCATTTTAAGTGTGGACAATCACACTAATTTTTTTCACTTGCAAGAGTTCCATAGAAAGTTAGTGCAGGATTTTCATTCATCAACATCTACAAAGCACACCCTCCTAAATTCAAGGTATGGAACGAAAACCCCATGTGGCTGCCATGCAAAACTCTTGTTGATCAGACTAGTTACCAAAAGAAAAAATAAGTGATTTGCATATCATATAAGGAGTTTTTGTGTTCTAATCATATGTTTAACTGAGAATCAAGTTAATGGTGGCAAGTGGCCACTCTTAAAAGTTATCATAGGCTTATCCATATCAGTGTCATCCATTAGTTAAAAGTCTATTTTTATATCTTATACATAGGCAGAGAGTTCAAAGCAGTAACGTTTCTTCACATGTGACTGTCGCTGAAACTTATAAGAGACAGAGGGAGTATCTCTCTCTATCTTTTTCTGTGATATGCAAATGGAAAAGTAGTCTCCTCTGTAGACAACATTGAAAGACCGTTCAGAAGGTACTTGTTGGGCTGAGCTGGAGATTACCTCCTCAAATTTGAAAATAAACATATAGACCAATTCAAACATTGGACAGCCTCCTCAAATTTGAAAATAAACATATAGACCAATTCAAACATTGGAACGTTAATATTTTTCAAACAGTGAAAATACTCCTGGCCCTAGGTGGTACTCAATCTTCGATTCCTAAAGAATGGGGAACCTTGAGTTGATACCAAGACCTCTAACTCCAGAAGAGGAAGGAACCGTAATCCTGACCACATAACCAACCCCTTGAGGTTAGAATATTAATATTGAGATTCATTATAGCTGCAAAGAAAGATGTATCATTCTCTCACTAAGTCGGCAAGATACAGAGAGTGGAGTGGAAGAAATTTGAATGGGGACCGAATGGGAAATCCCAATTTCTCCCAACCTCATGTTACAAGTGCCCCATGAGTTTCTCACCCATGAGATCCATGTGCCACATGAAATCACTCTATGATTAGGGCTGGCCAGAAAAGTGCCCTTCTTCAGCCTCCCAATTGCCGCCCAACAGATTGAGAATTGTGGCCGGCCAAACGGGCCCAGGGCTGCACATGTGATTTTGGCAGCATACTCATTTCTTTTATTTTCCGACATTGGATATAAACGGTTTTTAATCTGGCAAGATTGTACTCTTCAGTTTAAACCACCAAAATCATTAATGGTATTTACGGTGATCAAATTTTACTCCAATAAGATTTAACCTGGCTTCAAATTGGTCGCATCTGTGTCATGTGATTAGAAAAATACAAATAAAGTTAAGAACAATTAACGGTATTTGCAGTGATCAAATTTTACTCCAATAAGAGTTGACCTAGCTTCAAATTGATCACATCTGTGTCATGTGATTAGAAAAATACAAATAAAGTTTAGAACATGGCTTATATGTGAATAATCTAACAATGTGCGTCAATCAAATAAGGGGTGGACCTGCATATATATGGGGGTGGTCGCCCCCTTTGAACCTGGGTTTGCTTCCAAAATACAAATGAAAATCTTGAGCCTACTTTTAAAACCCACATGAGAATTAATCACAGCTCAACCTTAAGAAAACCACAATAAAATTTTAGGTTTGCGCCCAAAACCCAATGACCTGTTTGGGTCCACCCCCCTCAAACAAAAACTCTGGGGTCCAATTAACGTTCAGAATTCACAGGTGAGTCCAAGTTAGAAGGCCTACCTCTGAGACGTGTTTTAGGCAATATCCTACTTATGTTTACTTTTTCTTCTCCCTTCCTGACTAATAAAAATCTTACCGGCAATGCTCAATTCATTTGCAGACCTTTTGATCCCAATCCATTTCACAGCATCCAACTGTCAATATCTATCCACAGCAAGTGAGGGGTTTGAGGGTTGAGAACACTTGATAGTGGTCTTCCAACTCTTTAGAAAGATTATAATAGATGGAGACCACTTTATCCGAGGTCCATATTTTACTGACCAACCATATGCTACTCTCCCTATTTTTTATGAACATTTTGCAGCATGGAGAGTGGAGACCCATATCAGCCCAAGCCCATCAAAAGAGGCTTCTTCCTAGTTTCTATTGCCTTTTGAAACAAGACATGTGAGAGAGAGTCTGAGGCCCAGTGGCCCTATTACATAAAAATGGCTTTGTGATCTACCATATTAATGGGGCAAAAATCAATGTTATGTCACTTGCTCCCCAACTTAGTATTACGAAATGGATCCTCAGCAAGTAGAAGGGCTATAGATTTCTATTTCAACCACTCTTTTTGTGGCTTTAAATTGGACAGTCATCAACCTTCAATGGACCTGAGTTTTTACAGAGGGTTGATTGATCCTCATTGAAGTTTCTTATATGTGATGGTACAACTGGTCTAAAATATATGTGCCTTGTCTTAATTTTGGTATGGACAGTGGGCTAAAGCATTAGAGGATCCAGTTCTAAAGATATATTACAGTAAGAAAATATAATACCAGCATGCACCTTGGTGGGAGGCAAAATGGGCCAAAACAACAATCAGAATTTTGAATGTGCCTTGCCTTGCATCAAAAGGGTTGTAAATCAGGGTTCATCCCTATTGGGTCACACACAATGTCTAAAGACACATTACAGCGCTGCCAGTCCTCCTGGCTCAACCTTAACAGAATCAAATTGTTTTAACAAGCCTTCATTTCTTTCTTTGGCTGGAGCACAGCTCCAATTTCATAATGTTGTTAATGGATAATTAGGACAAAAACATCCATCACCTAAACAATGGGTTGGTTAGTAAGAACATTGCTCCAGAAATCACTATGATAATTATTGAATATATGCAACCAGAAGAAACCCCGCCTGGTCCGCGCAGGGCGCTAACACTGTTCACACAGATGCCTGAAGTTGATGAATATTTCTTACATGTATGGAAGCCCTGCTGCTGCCCCCATTGTAAGTTTTTAGGCAATGGCAAAACCAGAAGGTTTGCACATCACTAGATCTCGGGACGCACCTGGCCAAGCATTGTTACCCTCATGGCCGCTATCGACTCCAAACCTTGGTTGGCCCTGGGACTCTAATTCCTACATACAGACATACACAGCTAACTAAATAGATTGAAGAACAATGAACACTGGTGGAATCAATTGGGAAACATAGTAAGGTGTTACAGGTTCATCTAGCTGATTGACCTGTCCGACCCGACCCGTATTTTATAGGGCTCATCAGCATAGTCTTCGACTAAGATTGCACATGGGCTGGGACTAATCCACAATCCCACCCTAGCTCAAGCCAAGATCTCACTTTAGACATGATATAGATCACCTTTCTAAATGGACTCGACCTGAGCGTGTGCTAGGATGGTCTCAAACTAGCATTGTGCTCACCCAGTGTAGCTTAGTTATTGATTGTTATTATTACTATAATGTGCATAAGTGAAATCAAATCGATGCTACTGATCCAATTGTGGTCCTCCTGAAGGACAAAATTAATCCACCCTGTTCACATTCAAGAAAAGTTCAACTGATATACCGGTGGTTAGGTTTTAGTGGAAGTCAAATGGTCCCCTCATAAATTTAATGTCTTGCATTCCCCAAAAATGCAAGTGCCTCTACAAAGCAAACGTCCATGGTTATTGTATTAGATCAATCGACTAGTTTTGTAGGATGCATCTTGGGGTCAATGTCTCCAAATCAACCACTTGGTGGATGTAGTTATCTAGTTCCGGCTGCAAGCTCCAGGATTGGAAGTTTAATACCATTCAAAACATTAGCTTCTGCCCCCACAGAAGCCATTGCTAAGGGCCTATTTGTTAGCATTAGAATACATAAGAAACCATGGTCAAATTAAGTACATGGGAACTGATGGTAAGTAAGTGTAAATGATATGAAGTTAGGTTGAAGGATATAAATCAACAATGTAGATGGGGCTGGAGTTTCATAGGATTAGAATTACTAAGTTAATGACTAGTTGTTCATTTCACATCCTCCCTTTCATTTCCTTTCTATTATTTGATGGTCAATTCATATATTCACCTCAATTCATATATTCACCTCGAATTTTCCAGACTTGACCTTTTCAATTGAGTTTTTGGAGGGGCAAACAAACGTGCCACTTGTGAAACAACCCTTGGGAAAAGAACAGAAAAAATGGATATGATTTAGATTATGAATTCTGAAGAACAAATCCACCACAGGAGTTCTATGGAAAACCTAACGGCAAAAGCAGAACTCCACATCTCAGCCTAGGACCCACAACTCTGAGGAGTGGACATCCAAAGTAACTGTTATGGTTGTTACCATGGGAAATTCACAAAATAAAAATCACAAGACATAACCTAAGTTCATATTCATCAAAAGGCCATTACTATAGGATTAAGGATGCCTTTCTTAGAAAGCCAATACTATTCTTAGGCAAGCCAGTAATAGTCCCCAGAAACACTGATGGTAAATCAAGAAGTTAAAACAACAAGCCAAAAGATGCAACTGTTCTGTCTAGAAAAATGCCCTAGCAAACTATGCCCACAAATGGGTCAACCCACAATACACATTGCAGGACTCGAGCTCTGTTGGGACCAAGCTTGGCTCCCATTAGAAAATTCCTGAAGGGCATTGTTAAAAGAACCATCTCCTGTAATTGTGTTTTCCAGTTAGGAATTCATGAGCCAATATTAAGGAATAGAAAGAGAGCCAGGCTCAAAAACAAACTTAAGCGGCAGCCCACCAGAAAGCATGCAATAATGAGTTGTTAAGCTGTTTGAATGGTCACCTATGACCTACCTGTGGACAGATATAATGAACCGGGACACTGTAAAAATCAGATGTGTAAAACTTGTGCTGATTTCAGTTCAACACGGGTGATGGTAGTCCGACTATTTCTGACAATCTCTCCACGGCTCATTAATATAACAAGCTAGAGTTGCCTCTTTCTTGCTTTTCAGGTCAAATGAGCTATCAAATCTAGAACAAGAAAAAGGAAAAATCTGCATTCTAAAGGCCGGTTTGTTTCATGAAGTCGGATTCTTAGGAATTCAAAGACATGTATTTTCTAGGATTCCTAAGAAACCAACTGTTAATCAAATGATAATCCCCTTTGATGGAAAATGAATAGAGAGAAAAAGAGAGATGAATACCCACTCATCATCCTGGGTTTCAAATCCTTCAAAAGTGAAGATCCTTCACCCTTTAGGAACAATCATTTGTTGACCAGAAATACCTATGTATTCAATTCCATGCAAACAAACCTGCCCGAACTGCATATTATTCATTTCCTGCTTTTCCAAACACAAGATGCAATAACAATAAGAACCAACAAGTAAACAAATAATTAAAGAGAAGCAACAAAAAATCAAATGATTAAAGAGAGACCAATCAAAGATTAGTATAAAACATCCTTCTATTTCAAGAAAATCATCCATATAACATTATCTTAAAAGGCATACATAATCAAGAACCTTGTGGTTGTAACCATGAGAGAGTACAATCTCATATGAAAATGAACGAAATGCTAGGGTCCCAAACCTATATGTAATGACAACTATCTAACCAAGATGGACCAGGATTCTTCTGTAAGCAAGATGATGACCCAATGCAACGTTGTGAAAACACGCATCATATGCTCTTGTTATTTCATAATAAAAAAAAACTGGAATAGGTGGATCATCAAGGTTCGGTCACTGATGATAAGATTTAGTAGACTCTAGGAGAAGAAAAGCCAAAGAAACATTGGGTCTCACTGTGCATTTGACTCAACGAATGTGTAACATGCCAGCTCTCCTAAGCTCAAGCTTAGGATAAGGTAAGCTCAAGTATGTGGTGGGGCCCACCTGGGGACCCACATGGGGATGGAGATGGGGGGAATTTCAAGGACTCCCTAGGATCTTATTCTCTACAAAAAATCAACTCCACCCATGATTTCTATAATCTCCATATGGGCCAAAAGTTTAATGATCAACAATACATTTAGATCGATACATAGTCGATCCAACGGTCCAGTAAATTCGGATCTAACCAAAAGTTGGTCAACATGTGCAATTTAGGGGGGCCATGTGTTTCATCCATTTGGATTGACCAAAGGTGGGCTCCACAAGCATGAGCTTACAAGATTTTATCCTAAGCTTGAGCTTAGGAGAGCCTTACTCTATAAATAGGAATATTATCCCTCCTATATATATTTATATATAGGAATATTATCCCTCCTATATATATATATATATATATATATAGAGAGAGAGAGAGAGAGAGAGAGGTTTGGGACTACTAGGAGGTGTTGAGGGAAGTGACGGAAATTCCCTTGGAGGTGGTGTGGGCTTTTTTACTAGAAATGAGGCCAACGAATTTTTTTGCTAATGTGAGCCATTGCAATGATAGGGTGGGGATATGTATGGCTGTGAGGTCGACATTGGATAGTCATGCAGATCATTGATGCTTAGGGATGTAAAATGGGTTGGCTCTGGGCTGAAACCGTCCTGGATCTAGAATCTTGGCTAGAATGGTTTCTAAATGATAGTTTTGGATCCGATTTTCACTCGAGACTTGTTCTATTGGTTCCAAAGGAGGTTCTGATAAGAGGACCGAGGTTCTAATTTGAAATCAATTTTGACTAGAAGATTGGGATCCAGTTTTGAGACCGGCTTTAAATTATTTTTTTATTTCTTGCTTTAAATAAAAATGTCATTCAATTTATAGGAGTGCGTTAAGTCTATAACTTTCGAGATTAAACATAAAAATGACTGACCAAAATTGATTTTGAGCTCCAAGTTATAACATTAAAGATTCGTATGTTCGGTCTCCACGGGTTGGAACCTGTATGGATCCGAAATTGGGCCCGTTTAACAATTGAAATCTGAAATGTTTTATTGTCCTAGAATCATTTATGAATCACAATCTGTAACAGGTTTCAAAGCTGGTTTTTTATTGGATGGAATGTATGGATAATTAGAGAATCAAATACCCATATACATCCTAGGTTTCTTCCTTGACCCTCCTTTTTGTTTTATTCATTAAGGAGAATTTCTTGGTCAATCTAAACTACTGCCCCAATAAGAGATCAACAGTTTTTTTTTTTTTTTTTAAATTTATCGAAGGGTGTCCCCACACTTTGGGCGGAACTAATCCCCTCGGGCCCAAGGGGAGCTGAGTACATGCCATGTGGCCCTAGTGTGGTAACGCAGTTTCGAACCCTCAACCTCTGGAAGTAAACCATGGTCCTAGGCCAATTGAGCTACCCCTTGGGGTTCCAATTCATATGTTCTGAACTAGATCCAATTAGTGTGAGAAAGTTGAAACTACATAAAAGGAGGGCTTTTTGCTGAATTTTGCTAAAAATTCTTAATGCTTGGGCTTTTTGATTTGACATCAACAATTGTTATCAATGGCATTCTTCTTTACCCAAAAGAAAAATTCCTCATATTTGATTAGTGAAATTTCAAAAAACACCCCTCCTCAAGCTTTCCGTTTCGCCTTCTCCCTCCTTTTACTTTACCCCAACAACTTCATCTCTCCATCTCTCTATAGGCAGCATGCAACGGTAATAAAAAAAAAGGGTAAATTAGCCAAAAGTCCCTCAGATTGGTCTTGTAAGGCCTCCAATCCAAGAACTTTTTCTCTAAGGCCTATAGTCCATACAACTGGACAAATTTTGGCGAGAAGTTCTTAGATACGCCACATCATACATTTTCATGACTGATTTACCCTTTCAACTATTTAGGCATAAAATCTTGAATTTTAAAATTTCAAATCTTCCATTCTCCCTCATTCCTTAGGCCTGGTTCTATCTTTTGTGGAGAAGATGACAACAGAGCATTCCATATTTTGATTTCGGATTGCAGAAATCGCAAAGATGATTGGAGGGGTTCAGTCCCATTGCCTTCATCTTCACTAGAGAAGGAGCTTCCTCTTGCTGCCTGTCTCGCCATCGCAGGAAGCAGGGAAGAAACAAGAGAGGAAACGCCTAAGAGAGAAACTCTAATTTTTTCTTTATCTCATCTCGCCTCGGGATTTGTGCGAGAAGTAAGAGATAGGAGTTTATAACTGGTGGCCATACCGTAACAAGAGAACAAAAGGAGTTGATCTCTGGTGGTCACGTGGTGGTGACTAACCTTGTTTTTGTATTGGGTTTTGATTTGTTTCTAGGAAGGAGTCAAAGAACAAAAGGAGTTTGTCCTATTTTGACAAGTGGAGAACTTGAGAAAAAATATATATATTTGTGTGGGTTCGCCGTTCAAAGAGAAGAAGTCCGAAGCAGAGGTCTGGATTTGTAAGGTGATCATCACCAGATCAGAAGGCCGGAGTCCACGCCGCCGTTGTCGCGAAGGATCACCGAAGAAAAGGAGAAAGCAATCGGGTCGTTTCAGGTTCCGTCACAAAACATAATCGAGTTTTTGAAATTTATCTGAGTTTTGGTCAAATTTATTTGAATTTTGAAAAATTTATCTGAGTTTTTGGTAAATTTATCTGAGTTTTTGGTCAACTTTATCTAAGTTTTTGTCAAATTTATCTGAGTTTTTTTTTTTAATCTATTTGAGTTTTTGGCAAATTTATTTGATTTTTTGATAAATTTAACTGAGTTTTTGGAAATTTTATTTGGGTTTTTGACAAATCTATCTGAGTTTTTAGCAAACTTATCTGAGTTTCTGACAAGTTTATCTCCATTTTGGAAGTTTTAACTAGGTTTTTGAAATTTATTTGCGTTTTTTGAAATTTATTTGTGCTTTTTTAAAATTTATTTGAAAATCTCATTAATGGGATTTTCATTAATTGTGACCAATTAAATGGTAGTTGACCATTATTAATAGCATATTCCACTAATCATGGGATATGATTAATATTTAAATAAGGAGAACATTTATGTGCATCTATCACTTACCATAGGGTGAGGGTACTTTCCCTTTTTGCACATGAAGACAAGGAAGTGTACTTTACCCTATGTACTTGAAAATTCACTTTTATACTTGAAAATTCTCATTTATGGAAGTGTCCCTCACCCTATGGTGAAGGATAGATGCACATGCATATTCTCCTTTAAATAAATAATAACTTTTAAAGAATGAGAATATTCATGTGCATCCAGATGGATGCACTTGAATACCCCCCTTTAAAGAAAGAGTAACTTGGGCATTTTAGGGCACGTTTGGCACAAGTCTTCGGATAGGAATCCATCCCGATTTTCTGTGATAGCATGGAAAACCCATGTTTGGGTACAACAGGGATTGAGGATTGCAGACATCTAAAATGGACAAAAGCGCAGATGTCTTCGATTCCCCCCCCCCCCCCCCCAATCGAACTCCATAAATCAATGGTTTTTAAGGGAGAGTATAAAAGCCCATTTTTTGCGCTAAATCAAGTCCCCCGACATTTCCCGATTTCAAAGCCGTCTCTCCATCTCTCATCCTCAACCTCATCCCCTACTACTGCTAGGGAAGGAGGCAACCGGACCTAATACAACCGAAGGCGATCCTTCTTGCTCCAACGCTACCGGACATGGCCGAAATCTATGCTGCTACAACTGTAGTATCACTCATCTCCCTCTCTCAGCAACGACTAAAGACCCAAAGGTAAACTCTAGACCACCTGCATTACCGGTAAGACCACAGCCATCTTCCCATCGTCTGGCTGTAGCATCCGACTCCACCAGTCCTTTATTTACAGGTGATTCATTCCCTACAAGTCAGGTTAGGGTTTTTGTTGTTTTTTTCAATTTTTTCCCATTCCGCCTATTTCTTCCCTCTTTTCTTTTTGGGAATGAGATTGATTTCTGTTCTGTGATTTTTCCTGATTTCTATTCTCCTTGTTTGCTTTCTACAGAAGTTCTCGAGAACCGTGGCTACCATTTTGTGATTTTAACGATATAAATATATATAGTTGATCGATCCCTTTTTATTTTGTGATTTCTATTTTGTTTCTAGAACTAGGCATTTCAGTGACTTGCTCAAAGATCTTCTTAGACCAAGGAGGAGTTCTCCTCATTGTCAAATTTATCAAGAAAGATTGGTTAGGAACAAATAAAAAATAGTTATTTGTATCACTATGGAATAAGCATTTCTGTTAGTTGATTGTGGTTGGGAGTTTATTGAACACATGACAATCTTGGAATTTGTAGATTTTGATTAAGTGAACCCCCCTTGATTCTTCTAAGTTGTTGTTTCTTATTTTTTTAGGATCTTCAACTGTACCATCTATCTTCTTTGCAGTTATTGATTTTAAGAACCAAAAGTGGCCAATTTCTCAAATGGGTTGTTTGCTGGAGTTGATGAACGACTCATTCAGTGGGATGGTGGGTTGCACATTTAGCTGTGAGTGGGCCAGTCCATTTTTGTGGACCATTTGGGCTATTGGGGGGACAAATGCATATTATGGCAAGAAACTTTTGAATGTTTTTTTCTAATCAAAAGATGGGAGGTATTCCAAATCAAAATATATGTAAAACTTATTTGTTTAACACTCAATGAAAAATGTAGAATGTCTCAACCAAGTAGCTCTCAAGCCGCAAGAGGATCTACTTTGAGAAACATGAAGTAAACAGGCACAAATGATGTAGCACTCCTCCACGTTATGCTTGAAATGCACAAAGAAGGCAAAGTTATTCCTAGGGGGTTTACCTCGGAGGGATGGGGTTTGATAACAAAGGAAATGCAAACGAAGTTTGGGCCAGAATTCAGCAAAGATAAGTTAAAGAATAGGTTGAGGAGCTACAAAAAATGGTATAGCGCGATGAAGGCTATGCTAAACTTAAGTGGGTTTGGATGGGATGAAGATAGGAAAAAAGTCACTGCGGAATCAGGGGTGTGGGATGATTACATAGCGGTGAGATCTTTATTCAATTTATAAAGTCTTTTTGGGAAATGCAAGTATAATTATTTTTTCCTTTGTTATTATTTTGGAACACAGGCACATCCTGAAGCCAGCATGTATAGGTCTAGGACCATGCCCGACTACTACATCCTGTGCGAAATATTTGGCAACTCAATTGCCGATGGTCGAGATGAATTAGTTGCAAATGATATTACTCAATCACCACCTTCCATACATAACGATGCCTTGAATGGACATGACCCGAATGATGACGATGATGCCACCCCAAACACTGAGGAGGTTGGGGATGAGCACATCTCTACAGATAGGGGGAGTAGTGCCGCCCTTGGAGGCTCCTTCCGAAAAAATAACAAGGCGCCAAAGCGCATGGGATGCAATAGTGGCAGTCTTCCAAAACATGTCAGATGCGATACACATAATGGCAAGGAATACATCTGAAGAACGAATGAAGAAGGTGTAGGAAGCAATACTACCCCTTGATCTAGAGCCGGTAATGAAGTTAAAGGCGTTTCAACAACTTGAAAATAAAGAGAAGGCCTCGCAATTTCTGGCCTTAGATAACGAATATCGCAAGCTCTTTATACTTAACTTCCTTAACAACTAACTTCCTTAACATGTTTAACACTAGTGTTTTGGGTTATTATCTTGGAGTTGTAATTGCTGGTCATAGTTGGTTTGTGGGACTCATACATGCTTTCTTTTCTTTTCTTTTTTTCTTTTTTTTTTATCATGTATAACTATATTAACACTTTATGTCTTTTTATTGTTGGAATGTCATGAACACTTTTATTCAACTTTATGGAATGTCATGACTTATTTCAATTGGTTATATCTATCTTCACCAGTAGCATGGATAGACAGGAACTTCTGTTACTATTAACTAGTGTTGTTACGTCAACATGTCTTTTATGGTACCGTTACCAATATCTAACCAAAGATAAAGTTCTTGAATCTACACAAAGTGGAAGGACTTAGCTCAATGAGATCTTGACTGGACACCCTCGTAAATGTCTTGATATATTCAAAATGAGTAGTGGTTGTTTTTTACTGTTAGTCAATGAGCTAAAGCACAGGGGGCATTTAAGAGATTCTCGTGCAGTGTCAGTGGAAGAGCAATTGGCAATATTTTTATTCATTGTCGGCCACAGTCAAAGAAATCGCGTAATGCATAACTTGTTTCAACATTCAGGAGAGACAATCAGCTGGTACTTTCATAACTTGACACTGGATGCAATTGTAAAACTCGCGCCATATTATGTGAAGCAGTTCGAAGGGGAGTGTCCACCTGAGATAGGGCTGTTAATCGAACTGAGCTATTCAAGCTCGGCTTGAGTTCGACTCGTTTTGGGCTCGTTCGAATATTATAAACAAGCCAAGTATGAACACAATTTTAGGCTTGTTTATAAACGAGCCGAGCTCGAGCTCGAATTCGAGCTGCTTGACATGCTTGATTAAGCTTGATATTTTTTACATAGTTTTACTATTATTTTTTAGTGGTCCAATTATAGCCGTCCATTCCAAACCTCTACCGAGATCCAACGGTGAGGATAACATGTATATTAACCTGTCTAACCCTAAATCCCTAATACACCCAAACCCAATCTGGCAATTTGAAGGCGCCCTCAACTCCATCTCTCGTCTCCATCTCTTGTCTGCCACTCATCGGTGAAGTCCCCAACTCCATCTCTCGTCTCCATCTCTCGTCTGCCACTCATCGGTGAAGCCCCATCTCTCGTCTCCATCTCTTCTTCGTGGATCAGGTACAACTCTCAAGCGACAAGAGTCTGGTTGTGCTGCATATCATCTGAACAATTACTTTGTGCATCTCAAATCTGAACATCTATGATTATTTATTTTGTTTGGCCTCTTGTTATTAGCTTTGAGCTTTCATTAGTCTATTTTTTTATTATTCAAGTACAGATATAGGGCTGGTTGGTTATTGAATTTGGGCACTCACCCAATACACCATCGAGGAATTTTGGCATGGACCATTCTAGCTACAGCAATAACAGGACCATTAACTTGGAAAGGAAAACATTGGGCCTGCTGGTCACCAATGGAAGAACTCACCTGCCTTCTCTCTTGTATTACTACTACACCCAATACAAGCCCAATGGTTAAACAAAATAGGATCCTGATTTTTTTTTAATCTATTTTTTTTTACAAGTTGATTGCTGGGCTCTCTGATTCAGTTTTGAAGTCTGACCTAGATTAACTTTGGTGATGTGATCTTTTGTATTGCAGAGCTTGAAGGCTATTTATAATTTTGTGGGCATGATCTTCTAGGATTTCTATTTAGTTTACATTCTTCGTCACAGTACATTATGATTAAGTTCATTGAGGCATTGGGAGTTCTAAAATTTCGTAGTTTCTTTTAATTGTGACAAATGCTACTACACTGCCCATATCAAATGTTTAGAAGAAGATTTGGAATATAATTGGTGCGTGTTGACTTTGTTAGTAGGGGGATTTGGTAACTTTATCTCTAATTTCATCTTTATTTTGGTCAAATGGCTTCTGATTCTATGCCCCCTAGTACTGTAAATGGTGGAAATCAAGAAGCTATCGATAATGATGCTGCTACAATCGAAGGGCCTTCTGAAAATGAACCACTCCAAAAAAAATGCAGGAGGAAGACTTCGAAAGTTTGGGATGATTTTAAGACAATATATGAAAATGGAACAAGAAAGGCCAAGTGTAACCATTGTAAAACAAATCTTTCTTTGGGTCGAGGGGCTCCCACAACTCATCTGAAAAGGCACTTAGAAAATTGTCCAATTCGTCAAGCTTCTGTTTCTGGCAAAAAGAAAGGACCCACTCAACAATTATTGGCTCTCTCCTCAACTGCTTCCGATGGGTCTGTAACTGTAACTGGTGGGTTGGCAGCTTATAAGTTTGACAAGGAGAAGGTAAGAGAAATTTTAGCAAAAATGATAATAGTGCATGAGTATCCTTTTAGGATGGTTGAACATGAATTGTTTGTGATGCTTCTTAAATCTCTG
This sequence comes from Umbellularia californica, assembly GCA_028538565.1. NCBI lineage: Eukaryota > Viridiplantae > Streptophyta > Magnoliopsida > Laurales > Lauraceae > Umbellularia > Umbellularia californica. The sequence goes on from JAPQWN010000009.1 coordinate 47,407,613, forward strand.
AACCCACGTTTTGAGCCAGTTAAACGCCTCACCATAAAAAATGATTGCTTGAAAATATATGCGAATGAGAAAATGAAATTGAAGAGAATGTTTTCTACTGTTAACCGAATTAGCTTTACGACAGACTTATGGACCTCCAATCAAACAATCGGGTACATGTGCCTTACCACACACTTTTTGGATGTAGATTGGAAGTTACAAAAACGTATCTTGAATTTTTGTTGCTTGGCACCTCCACACACAGGTTTTGTGATTGCTGATAGTATTTACAAGTGTCTAACTGATTGGGGGATTGAGGATAAGGTGTCTACCATTACTCTAGACAATGCATCCTCAAATGATGCAGCGGTGAGAAATTTGAAAAATAATTTTTCTGTTAAAGGTAAGCTTTATTTCAATCGTAGAATATTTCATGTTCGGTGTTGTGCACATGTTTTGAATCTAATGGTACAAGATGGCTTGGGTGAGATAAGAGATGTAATTGAAAACATACGTGAGAGTGTGAAATACTTGAAGATGTCTCCTTTGAGACTTGATAAATTCAATGAGATTGTAAAACAATTGCAATTGCCAACAACTAGGAGATTGATTCTTTATGTGCCTAATCGGTGGAACTCAACTTATGAAATGTTAGAATCTGCATTTCTGTTTAAAGAAGTGTTTCCAAGGTACAAAGAAAGAGATAGCAACTATCGATGGTTGCCAACTGAGGATGATTGGTCAAAAGCTGAAGAGGTATGCAAGTTTTTAGAAATATTTAATGATGCCACATATCTATTCTCGGGTTCCTCTTACCCAACTTCAAATTTATTTCTTTGTGAAATTTGGAAAATTAGAAAGATTTTGAATGAGGATGAATTTGATAGTAGGGACTACATGAGTCGCATGATTGCTAGAATGAGTGAAAAGTTTGACAAGTATTAGGGAGATTGTAACTTGTTGATGGCAATTGCAACGGTCCTAGATCCTAGATATAAAATGAGACTTGTTGAGTTTTGTTTTCCCAAAATTTATTCATCGGATGAAGTAGTGCATTATATAGATGTTGTTCGTAATTCCTTGTATGATCTCTACAAGGATTATGTGTCTAAAGATGTACAACAACCAAAGACTTCGTCTGAAAGTAGAAATGTTGGTGGCACTAGCAATGTCAAGGGAAAGGCAAAGCATGTGAATGAATTTGATTTATGGGCCAAACAGTTGGACATTGTTCAACCATACAAGTCTGAGCTGGAAATTTATTTGGAAGAAGGCATTTACATTCGTGATGAAAGCGACACTGAGGATTTTGATGCCTTGAATTGGTGGAAAGCAAACACTCTTAAGTTTAGAAACCTGTCAAAGATGGCACGGGATATACTATCTATTCCCATTACTTCAGTTGCTTCGGAGTCTGCTTTTAGTGCCGGAGGGAGAGTTCTTGACCAATATCGAAGCTCCTTGAAGCCCGAGACAGTTGAAGCTTTGATATGTACCGGAGATTGGTTGCGTAATGATTTTGGAATCCACGGATATAATATTGTAAGGATATTTTTACCTTGTGTTTCATTTTGTTTCAGTCACTATGAATTTCATTGTTGGTGTTTTATTTACAGGTTGTTGAAGAGAATGAGTTTATGAATGGAGGTAGCCTTGAGGAAAACAGCTTTTGAATAATTTTTTAAAAGGTATTAATAACAATTCTTGGTTATGGTTTTGAATCATTTTTTTTAAAGGTATCAAATACTAATTCTTGGTTATGGTTTTTTCATTGCAGGCTCTACTACGAGGGCATTTGGCTGGTTTTTTTTTTTTTATTTTTTTGCACTGACAACTTCTTTTTTAATTTATTTGTTGGCACTTGGCACTTGACAATTTGTATGCTCTTTTGAAACTGATTTTTGAGATCAATTTCATCATGTGGCTAGTTGTTGTTTAATTTGTTTGTTTTATGGACAATTTGTCTTGTTGGTGATATGCATCAGTGCATGTGCATGTTGTGTGTTGGGTGATGTCCATGGAGAAGCTGATTATGAATTTGTTATGTTGTGTTAATTTGTTATGTTGTGTTAAGTGGTGTTGGATTTTGTTAAAATTCAAGCCTGTTCGCAAGCCTAAATTCGATTTCTTTGGTCAAGCTTTATACGAGCTAGAGCTCGGATTTGAGCTTGTTAACAAAAAACGAGCCTAATCAAGCCGAGCTCAAGCTAAAAAAAAAAGCTTGATGTTCGAGCTCAAGCCGAGCTTGAACATCTTCCTAAAATGTCAAGCCGAGCCTGAGCATGGTGATGCTCGTCGAGCTTGGCTCGATTATCACCCCTAACCTGAGATAGCAAATAATCATTTGTTCTATCCATCTTTCAAGGTAAATGTATTATGATGATGAATTGCAAAAAACTATATGCCATATGGTGATACATGTTGTACTTGTTTATAGGATTGTGTCAGAGCAATAGATAGTACACATATCCCAGCATGGGTTAGACTTGAAGATCAAGTCCATTTTCGCAATAGGAAGGGAGGATTGTCGCAAAATGTTATGGCCGTTGTATCATTTGATATGTGTTTTCAGTATATCTGTGCTGGATGGGAAGGATCGGCATCGGATTCGAAGATTCTACAACATGTGGTTTGGAGACGGGCCCAGAATAGGTTACGTGTTCCAACTGGTAGTAAACTTTTAGCTTTTTGTCATTAAATGCATAAAGCCTGTTATGTTTAATGACTAACATGACTGTCCCAATTTTGTTTTGTAGGAAAATATTTCCTTGTAGATGCAGGTTATGCAAATACGCAGGGTTTTTAGTGCCATTTCGTGGGGTTTGGTATCACCTTAAAGAATGGTCCACAACACAAGTGCCTAAAACTGAACATGAATTGTTCAACTTGCGGCATGCAAAGCTACGCAACATAGTGGAGAGAACATTTGCTGTGCTAAAGCAGCGATTTGCCATTCTCCAAACTCCTCCAAGATATCCTACCAAGACACAAGTGAAGATTGTTGTGGCATGTTGTGTTTTATACAACTTTATCCGTCGATGGAATCTTGACGATGAGTTATTTAGAGAAGCACTGAATGAGATGATGGAAGAGGCTGATCTTAACGATGAACAAGACCACGATATCGAAGAGGATAATGTTGTTGGTCCTAGTGATGCGGATAGACAATTTATGACAGATTTTAGAGAGAATCTATCTAAAGACATGTGGGAAGCTAGGGGGGAGGAGAGCTTGACAGATTTTGGGGTCTTCCTTCTTTTTTTTTTTTTTTTGTTATAAATATTTTTGTAAGTGGGGACTGATGAAGAGGTTTTTTGGCCAGCCCAACCTCTGGGCATGCTTTTTGGGTGGTCCAGCTCCACCTCGGTTGTCTCTAAGGTAAGATGCAAGTGGGGTGGAGCTGCTTCTAATTTTTTGTATATTTAGCACTTTCCTTTGGAAATATATACTTTTCTTTTGTAAAAAAAGAAACCTCACTTCACTCTTTGTTAATGGATTGGTTGTGATTAATGCAAACTTTTCTGATATTTTTCAATGTGATGGATCTTTGAGTATAGAATATTGATGACTTTAGAGATGGTGTATTTAGATTTTCAGGACCAAGAGAATCTTGATTCTCTGTGTTGCTGACGAGTTTCTGTTTCACTATAAACATGTCTCTGTTGTGCTCATCCACTACACAAAGTTTTGCCCCTCTGCTGAGCTAGTTTTCTCTACTGTTTTCAGTTTCTCTAATAATGCTTCCTCGACGTATTTTCTCTATTGTTGTGCTCATCCTCGACGTAGTTTCTTTATGTTAATGGATTGGTTGCATTTTCATTTTCCAAATGACACTCCAACCATGAATGACCTGGTAGTTGCAAAAGTTGAAGTTGATCGATGTTCCAAGTATTTAAAAATTTTCCCATCATTTTATGCCAGGTTCAGATCTTCACGAGTTTTAGCTCTTTTTCCCCTGTTTCTTCATCTAGTCCTTTGTTCATAAGCTCTTCACACTTTCTTTTATATGCAACTATAACATGTTAAATGAGAACTATGAGCTACATTTTTCTAGGTACATGAGCATGATCAATATTTCTTATATCAAACATATGAACTACATTCTTCTCTTCTCTGCTGCTAGTGTGAAGGGAGGCGATCGGACCGTGGATTCCATCGTTGAGACCAGCGAAGACCACTCTTCCCTTTGATGCTGCAACAGATGCTCTCTCACTCCTCTCTATCTTGGCAAAGACAAGGGAAGGTTTCATTTGCCTCTTTTGTTTCATTTGGCTCGTTTCATACCCTGTTGATTCATTTGCATATTTTTTTCAGCTTGTTGGGCATGTTGGCTTTGCATGTTCTATTTATTTGCTTGTTATATTCATTCCCTGTTGATTCATTTGCCTGATGATTTATTTGCCTGTTGAGAGTTTATGCATAAAATTAAAGATTCAGCCTGTTCTTTTCATTCCCTGTTCTTTATTATTGTCCTAAGGCTAATAGTACATGCGATCTTCAGTGATCACAAACCTCCAAGAAATACCTCTCTGCAATCTTCAAAGTTCAAACATAGTTGTTTTGGTTGAACTTGACTCCTATAGCTAGGATGTTGATGTTATTCCTTTCATTTTGACCTGTGATAATGAAGATGGCACATGGATTTATCCAATGTGTCTGAAAGTACATAAACAAGTTCAGTGTTAAGGCCTCATCACTAAATTTGAAACAGTAGCATACCGGAGTTTACCCATTAGTTGATAAATAGAGGTCCCTGCATATCAACGCTTATGGTGAAGAGGTTCCAAATTCTTCTGCAAAGCCCAACAAGATATATTATCGTGGCAATAGAATTAATGCCAAGCACTATGATGAACTTGGTTACCTGTGCTATAGAATTAAGCATTTAGCAGTACTGAATACACAGCAACAAGCCATGTTGCCATTACAGTCTCCATTTGCTATTCAAAACACACAAAGGTCACAAGCTATTCAACCCGTTAAAACTCATGTCCGTACTAGGATCCAAATCCTCCTACAACAACACCCACCTTCACAAAATTGAATTTTTTTTCACTTTGCTAAACGTTCATGTGAATGCATCTTAAAATCTAGACTATCCATCTATTTAGTATTCACGTAGAGATGACAAATCATAAGCAAGTTACTTGAACTACAAACAGATAATGCTCCCCTCTCCATCTGTTTAGTATTCACGTAGAGATGACAAATCATAAGCAAGTTACTTGAACTACAAACAGATAATGCTCCCCTCTCTTACTCCTACATATAGTGCTATATCCCTATTCCCTGCCTCTTTCTTTTCACTTATTTTTTTCCTCCTTTTTGGTAGCTATGGAATTCTGATACTCTATTTTGTACTTTAGATGTTCTTTACATAATTTGTGTAATAATCATTTAATTTATTTCTACAACTTTTTTTTCTGCTAATCATTAATCGCAGTATGACTTCTAAAGTCTCTCCAAGTATAACAAACAACAGCTTCAGCTCTAATGGAGAAGACAGTTCAAACCGATTTAATGAAGATGAATCATTGACTCCGTTCTAGGTATCATCCTCAATAATTAGTCAATGCATTTCTATGGAAGCATCGTTTTATATAATTTCTGAAATGATTTTTTTGTCTTTTATTTTGTAGGTCTTGCCATGTGGTATTCGAGACGCTAATAGCAAAATCTTGAATAAAAATAATCTGGGCATGATTTTCCTGTCTTTTATTTATGGAATCTGAATGGTTTTTTTTTCTTTTTCCTTTTTTTTTTTTACCAAGTTGGGTTTTAAGAATGTTTTTATGTAATTGGTTGTTGAATGGATGGAGTTACAGTTTTTATTTTATTGCTTCCAGTGGATGAATGGAAGGAGTTGTTTTTGGCCTTTTTTCTTTTTACATGTTACATATTATTCAGTTGAATTGAAATAGAGGATGGATGGTTATGGATTAACCTTTTATTCTCAATGTAATATGAATGGATGGATTGATGTTTTATTTTGGATAGATGTGACAGGGGGCTATGATATGCTTATTTACACTGCTAAATTGTGTAGATATGATTAGCTGGGGCATGCTTGTGTGCTATTGTTATTCATAGAAATTGTTATACAGTGAATCCATAATCTGCAAAAATTAAACTTAATATTTCATTGTCTATCCTTCCTGCAAAAACCCATTTTTCAATCTTGGCGCCCCACTAGAATATACAAGTGATGTTCTACAGCATGTTTGGATAAACAAGTTTTATAGTGGATGTTGTCATAGGCAAGAGTGGTTTGTAGTGGAAGTGGAAATATAACTAGTCAGATTATTCCTGCATATAGTTTGAAATGCAAACAATTTGTAGTTGAATGGTTTGAATCCACTGGCAATAGTAACCGATCAGATTATTCCTACTCCTAGTTGCTTATTAAAGATCGTTTCCTGCCGATTGCACTTTCCTTGACTGAAGTAAACATGTTGCTGGGAAATAGCTCCCATGCAAGTGAAAGTTGCATTTTGCAAGTGATCTAAAATCAAAATCCAGAGAGCTGCAGGACATAGATTCCAAACTAGAGAGAATCTCAACTTTGATTTTATGAAAACACCACTCTTCTTAAGGTGAACAATTTATAGAAACATTTATTCACAACAAATGATTTTCTAGAGTCCAGCTTTATCTTGTTTTTCAAATAGAAGAATTCTTCTCATGGTGTACAGCTTCTCTTGGACAATAGGCCTAAAGCTGGTGGAAATATTGGGAGTGGGTATAATTGGAGACACTAGTGTACAATTTCTGATTAAATCCAAAGTAGCTGAAACTTGAGCGATGGGGGTGCGTGTGATTGGGGATGGTGATTTGGGATATAAATTAGGATGGGTGGTGTGAATTGAATTTAAGATGGAGATAATCAATCCTTTTTTTTTTCTTTTTTGTGGATTCCACTCGTGTTACCAAACGTGGGTTTGAAGGAATCATTTCTAATTCCTCTGTGCTAGCCAAACGTAGAAAGTTTAAATCTATGGCACCAAGGACTCATCCGAAGAGAGGATTCCTCTCTCGTTACCAAACGTGCCCTTTATGTCATCAAATTTAGTAAAAGGACCTACCACACTATGAAAAAAGATTGTGGATCTAAGGCCAGAAAGTGAAATGTTGAGGGACCTGTCGTCGAATGTCCCAAAAAAAAAAAAAGCCTTGAGGGACAGCTCAATTGGCCTAGGACCACAGTTTGGTCTCGGAGGTTCAGGGTTCGAAACTACTACCACATTGGAGCCACAAGGGATTTACCCAGCCCCCCTTGAGCCCGTAAGGATTAGCTGCTACGAATGTTGGGATACCCTCTTTTATTAAAAGAAGAGTGGAATTCAAAGATTCAATCTTTTGAAATGCCAATTTTAGCATTCTAAAATCTGCAGCCCATTGGAGTGTGCACGAGGATTTGAGAAACCTGTTGTAGAACATCGTTTGAAAATTACAGATTCTCCCCAGTATAAAATCTCTGAATTTCAGCAGAAAAATGCCTCTAAGTAATCTCTCTCTCTCTCTCTCTCTCTCAATGAGTGAATTGAATCACGTAATGTGGGCTGAAATCTTGGTAAAATCAATTTATCTAAACTATGGTAAACGTAGAGCTCAACAAGAACCCAACCAATCTTAATATCTCCTTCTAACCCGAAACCAGACTTTCAACATCATCATGTCAACCCCGAGCTCGACCTAATACTGTGGCTGAACTCTATTCATGCATTTTCACGAAAATCTGCCTTCCTTTTGTGTCTTGGGCCCAATATAATCTACTTGTTCAAATATTTTCTTGATGTATATTTGCTCCAAGCTCTATTATTATGTTCCTAAAAAATCTACAGGGAGGAAAATCAGCCCCACAAACATGCATGTACTGTTCTCTAGTCTTCCATTTTGAAACCCATCCCCTTCAGACTCTCCTCCATGTGCTCCCTCATCCCAGTTGCTCCTTGGAGAAAATTCTTTCCCTTGGCAAACATTTGTGCGGCCGCTTTTCCATAGAAAATCATGTAAAATGAAACACTGCGCTTAAAAGTTCCATTATTAATGCAGCCGCTTTTCCATGAGATGTAAACAGTACATCGAGAAATTCTTTGTAAAGTCAAATTTATCCATTTGCAGAAAATAACCAAACACAACATTTGTTTCCAGGGAAATAATACAGCTCAGCACAATCAAAACAGATTTCCGCATGTTCAGAAATCAGGAAATTATTTCAGAAAAGTTCTCCAGAAATTACAAGTACTTTAGCCAAATCCCTTTCGCCCAACCGCATTCCTACATTCCATATGTGAGACCAACCTAATAATACTAGGCAGATAAAGGAGAATTTTAGCAACTCACAAACATATAGTCCCAACTCTAGCAGATTTGTTAAAATTCAGCATATTAGTCCTCCACATGAATGCCTCCTTTCAATCATAGGAACAAATGAAATGATAAGTCAAAATAGAAATTCATACAAACTCCAATTATCACTGAACATTAAATTGACAGTGTATCCAAAGTAAAACCCCAAACAAGTATAGAGAAAGAAAATTGAGAGCCTATGATTACCAACTCAACGTTTTTTTTTTATATTATTATTCAGTATTCAAAACAAATAAAAGATTGTAAGAAGTCTTCAATCAATTACTCAAATATGAGAGAAGGGGGGGGGGGGGGGGGGGGGGGTGGGTTGGGTTTTTTTTTTTGGGTGTGAGGGGGTGGTTGCATTAGTGGCATAGGCAGTTCCCTTTTCATCTCAGCATATCCATGTGTGCATTCCAAAAATAATCTTACGAAGTTGGTGAACATCTGCCAGAAAGACATCCAAATGCCTTCTACACACTTGACCCCTTTGCTGAAGAACAGTAATCCCATTGAGCAACTCACTCATGTAATTTTCTAATTTCAAGGGCTGCAGAGTTGCCTAATATCTTCCTCCTTGGCATAGGAACTTGGAATCAGCCTCATAGCATAGGGGAATAGATCTTTATAAGAATTCCTGATGGTCCCCTCTGCCACACCTGTAGCAAGCGAAATGTCTGCAAAAAAAGCAATTCAACATAAGAATTTTCAGAATTCACAAAACCCAAACTCATGCAAGTGAAACATGTGTAGCCAGGCATCTTAAGTTCATTGAAAAGATGAGTACCAATAAAATAAATAAATAAAAAGGGCTGGCACACTATATGACCTTTCAGAGGTTTCTTGTCATCGGATAGCTGGGTTATCATGTAGATAACTGCTGCCGCAACCGATATGGGGCTCCTCCTGCATAGAAACAATTTACCTTCTATATGAAAGAAAGTATAGACATCTTAATAGAGTGAAACAAAACGATATTCAATTTTCTAAAATAAGCACTAGTCCAGTAAGCAATGGAGCATATTGTTTTGTATGCGCGCAAATAGTAGTAACAAAACTTAGTTTGACAAAGGCTAGAAAGACGAGCAACAGACAGACAGTCAGCTTTGGGTTTCCACTGTTTTGCAGCATTGATAGGAAAGCAGCGCCATCTTGGCCTCTTAAGATCTATGGATTACTGTTGTCCCTTCCTTTTTCTAGATTTGAATATTTTTTACTTTAGTTTCACCCGCCAGGCTGCCATCTAATCCAACCATGGGGGCATCTAAGAACTGCATTAATGTAGGTCTAGGTAATGTGGATCATTTTCATAAATCAACATGATAAACTACAACATCCAATAGGTAACTGGAGCTGTCAAAGGCATGTGAAATCACTGTGGATAAGGACTTGTTAGCACAACAGCACACTCCATGCAACCAATAGTCATCTGTGCTCAAGAAGAAAAAATATGCATCTTTTTCTTTTTTTGAAAAAGCAAGGCTAGTAGAAAAGTCATCAACTACACAAATTATACACGCCAACTCAAACTGCTGAAATTGTGGACATAACAGAGGCAGAATGTCCCAAGAAAATGCTGGCCCGATGATTCTAGATATCTGATTCTTTGGAATGCATTTGGACAAACAACTCTTTTTCCTGAATGGTACTACCAAATATTTTTAAGTCCCTCTGATCATGAACTAGTTGGTTAGCCTGTATCTAGAAATTTGTAAGCTGTCCGAAGTATAAACATACAATCAAGACCATCAGAAATGGTGTGCTGAATGCATGAAAGTCAAATTTGACAAGTAGTTACAATTTCACAAAGTCTTGCTTTGTCAAAACCACATCTATAAACACTACAAAATACAATTCACTACTGCTAGTTCCACTCTCTTCAAAATTTTAGCATAAGTACCTTATGTCAAGCTCTTCAGACGTCTTAACTGCTTCTTGGGCAGCTTTAACTGCTTGATTGGTCATGCCAAGATGGGAACAAAAACGCCTCTGCAGATTTTGGCACAATACATATTAGAGATGTACATTAGAAATATTAATAAGAAAAATATACAGGCTGCTGCCAAACAGAGTTGGCAGCAGATATAATCTGATTCAATCTCCATAGGGCTCAAATCACAAGCAACTCTAATGTGTAAGAACTAACCTAAACATATATTAGAGAGATATACACCAATGGATTGATCATGCATAGAAAACATAATCCAATTACAATGAAGTTTGGAACAATGTCTGTATATAAGGAGCTTGTAATTTGAGCAATTCAGATAATATAGGCCATAGATGATAAATCAGATTACAGCTGTCATCAGTATGGGATTTCTCTATATTACAAGCAAGTCAATAAGTACAATGCAAGAACACAAACTAACACAAGCAAGAGATAAGAATCCAATCTAAAATGTCACAGATATTTCCAAGCTCAAAAGGCCACATCAAGTCGATCAACTCACCAGAAAGTCCCCAGCATGTATAGTCCCCATGTCAATTGCTTTGCCCATCTCAAGCTCCAGCTGTTTCACAATATACTCTTTTGCCCGGCCAATTTCCTTTTTTGTAGCTCCATTGGCAACAGAGCAAATTTCTAATTGAAATATGCATTAGCTTTCAGACATAGAAAGATAAACTAGGATGCACTCAAATGTTAAGCTTGAACAGTACCCTTAACAGTCCGAGGTTTCTCCTCTTGCCGACAAGCAATGTATAGGCAAGCAGCCAAAATTGCATCCTGATTCCTTCCTCTAATAGACTTCAGATCTTCCACCTTCTTATATATCTCACATGCTCGATCCTGCAATGTAGATTCAAAGCCATCACATAGAAAGCAGATAGAAGCCATTTACGAATGCTACTACAGGGTTTGGCTGTTTCATCGGTCATGTCATTCGCATCACTTCAGATGCAAAATATCCTAGTAAAAAGAATGTTCGACTGTTTATATTAATAATTGGAAGATCAACATTGCTCACCGCTGAGTTCTCTTAAGAAAAAAATAAGCCCGCCAACTACCTCATAATTTGGACAAAGTGTCTTCTCATAAGTTATCTCAGTTCCTATATAAATAGTACACATTAACAGCAATTTCACATGGGACCTTTCCAATGAAAGATATCATGGTGGATCCATCTGATGGTGGAAATCACAGTGTGGCCAGCACCTAAATGAAGAAATCATGGGAAAACAGTGGCCCATCTATTGATAAAAATTATGGTACAGTTCAACTAATAAGGAATTATGAGAGGACACACTTGATATAATCGGGGTGAACCAAATCCAAACCCAAATCCACTGACAAAAAATACAACGGGTTCCACTTATGGAATACAGGTCTATTCAATAATGGAAACACAGTGAGAACATCAGATAATAGATTGCGTCCGCATTCGTGTATGTGATTTGTGAACAAGATGTGCTTAACCCAATATGAAAAAAGCTGTGCTAAACAATAGTTAAATAAAAGTGAGACCCATTTAATGAGTTAATCATAATGTGGCCACCTCGATGACAGAAACCATTATGGAGACCACTCAATAATGAAATCATGGGAGGGTCCACAGAAATAATGGAGAAATGATAGGATGTGCCCAACATTGTATATTTAGGTGAGGTCCACCAAAATGAAGAGAAAATGCACCTAATGAAGGAAAACACACTGGGGTAGGGGGCTCACCCCATAATTTCAACAATGAGTGTAGGGATACCAACCGACCTCTAATTACCTAATTACTTGAAGGTCCGACCTAAATTTGGCCTTCTTGGTTATCGGGTCCTAAATATCCGAATTTATGATTACCCAAGTGGTATGTATAAAACACTATAATATTTTAAGGCAACATGTTCTCCTACAGGATGTCTGCTCCAGATGCTAAAGAGGAGGGCCCAACCTAAAACCGGAACCCCCTTATTCACAACACTCACCCATGGGGTCAGAATGTTCGCCGGCCTCCTCCCCTGCGCTCAAGATGGCGGGGAACCCGTCCGCTCACGCTTGTAGGGCCCACATAGAGATGGGGCTGGGGGGTTTGAAGATCTGCCCGGGCCCATCATATGTACAAAAAATAGCCCCATCCAATTATACTATCATCTTCATCTGAGCCCACAAGTTTAATGGTCTACAATCCTTCACATGGATGTGCAGTCAATCCAACAGTGCACAATCCATTTGCATGGGTCAAAGTCAGTGGGACTGATTTTTTTTTTTTTTTTGGTGCAGGGGGGGGGGGTGGGGAATCCACGGATTGACCCAAGGTGGGCCCCACAAGTGCAAGCGGACAGATTCCCTCCCTTCTGCTTGAGGTGAGGTGAGGATCCTCAATACATATATATAAGAAATATCCATGTGCATCCATCACTCACCATAGGGTGAGGGACACATAGTGGGGCCGACTTTATGATCCATCCAAACCATCCACACACACGGGACCCCCAAAATTGCATTGAGTCTATCGAGTTTTCACCGATCCAAATGGACTGGAAGGTTGGATCAGGGGTCAATTTTTTCCTTTAATATAAAGTTGTTAAACTTGTGGTCCACGAATTAAAGGGTTAAAGGCATGGGATTGACCACAAACTTGATATCTGGGCCCATCCAAAATGTCTCTTTCCATTCCCCAAGCCTTGTGATTGGTGAGCCCTAGGTGGGCCCCATTAAGTTGTCCCATAGTGTAGGATGGATGCATATCAACCTCTCTCTCTCTCTCTCTCTCTCTCTCTCTCTACACACACACATATATTAACATTATGTTATACAATAGGGAAAAAAACATCTTGTAATACATATAGTTGACCCTTCTGGATGCAAATTTTACATTGCAAGTTATGGTGCTAAGATGAGCAATTATTTCAATATTAAACCAATTTTAGGACTGGCCCAAGGCCGGGTCTGAGTTCAATTGCGTCATCAAAGTGGGTCTCGAGTCGAAGAGTATACATCTGGTCTAGGTCTACTATGGACCTAGCTCATTTGCTTCACTAAATGTGTGGCACCTACATTGTTCCCATTCTGGGCGTGGCGGCCAAGATGTTGATTATTTGATAAGATAATGTGTCTTCATCATTAGGTGGGGCTACTTGTGATTCCATCATTGACTAAGGTGATCATTAACATAATAGGGTGACCTCGGTGTCACCATTTTGTTAGTAGTAGCAGTGGTAATAATAGTACTAGAATTGCTGCTGCTGCTCATGAATCATGATAGCCCATGCCTAGAGCAGGTTCTTTTCTATTTCACACACCAAGTGAGCCCTACCTTTAGATATATTAAATTTATAGTTCCACAAACCGTATTAAGTTCTCTATACCATATAACTTTCTCTAACCCTCTATTGATTCTTGGTGAAGGCCCATGTCTTCCAATTTTTGTCTACTTTAGCATATCATTATTCATATCTAGGATGCCATGTTCCCTGTCCAATCTCTAGGGTAACACATCATCCTTCCTGATTTGCTGTTCACAGGGATTTTGGATAATATCATGTTATTCAGTCGCTAGAATATATCAACATCATATCTAAATCTTAATCTTTCGTTGCTAGAGGACTTCACTGATACCTGTTATTTGATGAACTTTCTCAAATGTTTCAAAATGAGTGTCAAAGGGAGGTATCTCTTTGTCTAAATATAGATGCAGTTAGTCTCACCAAAGTTGTGATCCACAAGTGATTCGCTCACCTTAACACTACTTGAAAAAGTCGTTATGTCCAATGGAAACAAGTGGAGCAAACACAAACTTACAAGCATGCATAAAGATCAACTCATTCTATTTTTTTAATAGTCAACTAGTTATAAACTTCTAGGTTCTAAGACATTCATATTCAGAGGAAACAGTTGCAGAAATGTCTTAGATGATGGTGGACAGTCACAGATCGAATAATACAAATGGGTCCTAATTTATATCCTAACAAGTTTTAGGCAAGATAAAAATAATAATAAATTGAGACCTGTTGCAAGAGAACTTTCAATATTAATGCCACCACAAGGTAGACGATTAGTGCTTTAGGCTGATATTTCAGCAATAAATGAAGGTGTCTCAATTAGAGCCTATGCATGGTCATGAACTTGCATCATAAAAATAAATTCAGGACTTTCTTAAAGGCAAAAAGAAAAGTATGTATATGTTCCTCATGAACTAAATCAAATTTCACATGTACAGAGCAGAAGAGACTGTAATCAACATATAAGACCCGTCATTTCCTGGCACTAGAATTGATCATGGAAGGCTTACTAACGATTGCTCATTGTAGTGCTAACCAAATACATAGAAAACAACAAAACCATTGAAACATTATCTGCACATGTTTTCATTTAAATGTTGTCCTAGATCCAATTCCAATTGCATGCTTCTCAATATTCTTAGGGCTCCTTCAGATGAATGGAATTCTAGGAAACACGGATGAAGGATACCAACATTTCATCAGGATCATTCCACATAACCTACTTCAGAATTCATTGCATATTCAAAGATAAGAACCCAGATGCAAGATTCTACGTAACAAAATGACTGAAATGAGGACTTTGGGGTTATTGTCAGTTTCCAAGTAAGACAAATGGTCAATAAACAAAACATTGAAAATAGTAACTGAAAAATAAAAATAATACCTTGATAGTAGCAACCAGGCCCAACCTGAAACATGGAGCAAAAAGATCATTAACACCTGCATTTCCTTATATTAAATGAATACAGTATAAGAGAAAAAGTTGTGTACCAGACTTCGGAGGATAAATAATAAATACAAATGAGCAATGAAATAGTTGGGAAACTTGATGGAAGAAAAACAACAGACCTATCAGACATGGTTGCCATGGTTTTGAAGGCTTGGATAAGGGAGCGGTCAGGATTAGCACCGCGGTTCTGCCAGCGCCCTAGTGATGAGGAAAGGAAGTCACCATGTACACCATTGGGTTTGGATATAACAGTGGTGAGGCCCCCATCAGCTAGGAGAGGGTTTGAGGGACCACCAACACGAACGGGATCATTGTCACCAGACTCGTTAGCGAAAGTTCTCCACTCAGAAGTTTCATCGATGGAGTGGGCCTCCAGGACCAAGCCACACTCAAAACACACAGTATCCCCAGCTGAGTGGTCAAACACCACTTCTGTGCTTTTCTTACAGTCTGGGCAATATGAATCTGCCATTGGTCAAAAAAAGTATACCTATGTGGAAATATTAGCCCTTCTTCCTTTTCTCTTTTGTCAATCAGAACTGAACTTGCTTATCTCTGTCCGCCTTCAATTGCTAGAAGATTTTTTTTTTTAAAAAGATAAGACCAGTTAGTGGACAATCATCATCACCAAGACCACCTTTAGGGTGCTCCATAGAGTCAATGCAAAGGCAAAATTCAGAAATACAAGGAGTGATGCTAGAAAAAACGATGCAAATATTATGACCAATTTAAATGTATATATGCACACACATTTGGAAAGTGGGATTAGAAAATACTTTTAAAAGGGGTGATTTTATAAAATAAAAAAAAGTGTCTGGTTTTGTATATAGTATATACCCCCTCCATTGTGCTTTCTGCTTGTACCTGTCCAACCATTCATGAATTTAATGTCTCCAATCAAAATACATATTACCAATTTAAAAACAAGGAAAGCAGAGAAGAACCAAGCAAAATTCAATGAAAGTGGTGATCTTATACAGAAGTTTTTAGTTTTGTCTACAGCATTTACCCCTGCAATGTGCTTTCTGCTTGTACTATCCCAACCTTTCATGAATTTAATGTCACCAATCAAAATATATATTACCAATTTAAAAAACAAGGAAAGCAAAGCAGATCCAAGCAAAACTCAACAAAACAAATAATAGAAGCTGGAAAAAACCCAATCGTATATGGAGCAAATAATCTCAAAGGATGAATAAACAACTAGATATCAATCACCCATCACCTCTTTAAGAATCCTTTGTTGAAACCCATATTACCATGAATCCCTATGAATTCAATTCCATACAAATGAACAGGCCCAAAACAAAGTTTCCCATACAAAGGAAGCTTTATCTATTTTGCCACACAAGAACATAATTGATCACATTCACCATTCACCTAGATATCAATCACCCATCACCTCTTTAACAATCCTTTGTTGAAACCCATAATGCCATGAATCCCTATGAATTCAATTCCATACAAATGAACACGCCCAAAACAAAGTTTCCCATACAAAGGAAGCTTTATCTATTTTGCCACACGAGAACATAATTGATCACATTCACCATTCTCAAAACATAAACAAGGAATGGTTCCTAGTGGGTCTAGGGCTTCTCCTTAAAGGTTGTTTTGTTTCTCTACCACTTAAAATCCAGTCCAGCTCCCATTGAATACTTGTCAGCAGTTAATGTGTTGTATGCACCTTATGGGACAGTACAGAAACACGAAATCGCATTAGATGGATTTCTCCTTTTCTCAATGATTATAACTCGGTAAGAATACTACAAACACAAGAGTCAGATCCACAACATTAGATCGACCTCTTCTTTCTTCTCCTCCAAATTCCCAATACCATAACAACATTAGCCATGAATTCAATGCATTAAAAAAAAAAAAAAAAAGAAATCTAACTCCGATCAAACCACTTTCAAACGTTTTCCCAATGATTTCAGGTTCCCAACTGGCACAAAGCAGATGTCTTCTTCTGTCATGCCAGAGGCGAGTTGGGTTACATCCAAACGCACCCCAAAACGCCCGTTTGGATCTTGGTAAAGTATAGATAATGTGATTACGAAGTAATTCAATTCACACGGAAATGAAGGTTTTGCAATAGCCTAATTACCAATACAAGGAACAAATAGATCTACATGTAGTAAACTGATCGTATGAAAACCGAGTTCCAATCGGATGGAAACCGAATTCCAACGATCCAAGATATTTCCACAATTGATTCTTTCTCTTTTGAAACATATGAAAGATTCTCAATCTATAAGCAATGCTGAGATCAAATCGACGACAATGATTTCATAGAGATCGAGCGAGATCGGAAGAAAACGAGTTTGTAGCGGATAAACAGTGAAATCGGGAAAAACCTGTTACAGTTTTTCCGTAGTAGTCGGAGGAGGTTTTCGCGAGAGCTCTTCGTTTAGGGCTTCAACCGACAGAGATCGCAAATCCAAGATGGTAGGGATTGAAGGGATATTTATAGACCGGAAGTGCCGCCTTGTGGGTCATCTACGCGGGCCGTGTTAGCTGTGTGGTTCTTCTCGAGCGATTTATAGGTGGGCCCCACTGTCACGCGGTTTTTTTACCTGATTTCGGAACCTCCCACGGCGTTTAATTTCCAATTCGTGGCCGATTTGGGTAAGGGCCCGTTTGGCACTTTATCAATACAATATAAGTCAAGTGAAGGCTCTATTTTCCAGATAAGATGTCACATTAAATGCATTTTATTCAAAATCTCCTCCATCTTTTTTATACAAAAAGTTAAAAAGTAACTACCTTTATCCACTAAAAATAAAAAAGACTCCACTTTTTTATACAAAAAGTCAAAAGATTCCATAACAAACAACTAAAAATAAAATACCATCATAACCCACTTATATTTTATTCTTTCTTCAAAATCAACTTGACTTGACTTGACTATATTAGTAGAGTTACCAAACTGGCCCTAAAGGGATTCGGAGAAGCCAGTATACCCACAATTTTATGGGCTATTAGGATTCAAGTCACTAAATTTAAGACGAATGTACCGCATCGGACCCGTAGGACCCCATACCATTATCGAAGTCCTAGAAAAATCGTATATATGGATAACGTCATCAAAGTGCGTTTTTGTTTTTTTTTTTTTTTGATGGGTTTGCTCTAGATTTACAAAACCTAAATAGAAATTAGATTTTTCAGGAGAGTGAAGAGGGGAGGGGTGGTGTTGCATAGGGATGAGTTTTTACTTGAATAAGATCTTACTTAGATTTTTCTTCTTTCATAAGTAGGAACAGATGGGCAAGAATGAAGTTCAGTTGCTTATTGGGTTAGTAAGAAATAAGCAGGAAAAAATGATTCCTTCTGATGTAATCAGTATGTTGAGGTTTCTTTGAAGTGGGTTTTTAATCAATAATCAGTTGCTGAAATTTGATTATTATTTTCTAATATTTGGGTTGGGTTTGAGTGAATAAAGTTGGGGGCGTTTTGTGAAGCAGTTTTGTGGAACTGGGAACTGGGTTTTACCGTTTTAGATTGAAGGTTGTCAATTTGAGAATTGGTTTGTTGGGTTTTTCTTGAAATAAGCAGAGAATAAATACCATAACAAACAACTAAAAATAAAATACCATCATAACAAACAACTAAAAATAAAATACCATCATAACCCACTTATATTTTATTCTTTCTTCAAAATCAACTTGACTTGACTTGACTATATTAGTAGAGTTACCAAACTGGCCCTAAAGGGATTCGGAGAAGCCAGTATACCCACAATTTTATGGGCTATTAGGATTCAAGTCACTAAATTTAAGACGAATGTACCGCATCGGACCCGTAGGACCCCATACCATTATCGAAGTCCTAGAAAAATCGTATATATGGATAACGTCATCAAAGTGCGTTTTTGTTTTTTTTTTTTTTTTTATGGGTTTGCTCTAGATTTACAAAACCTAAATAGAAATTAGATTTTTCAGGAGAGTGAAGAGGGGAGGGGTGGTGTTGCATAGGGATGAGTTTTTACTTGAATAAGATCTTACTTAGATTTTTCTTCTTTCATAAGTAGGAACAGATGGGCAAGAATGAAGTTCAGTTGCTTATTGGGTTAGTAAGAAATAAGCAGGAAAAAATGATTCCTTCTGATGTAATCAGTATGTTGAGGTTTCTTTGAAGTGGGTTTTTAATCAATAATCAGTTGCTGAAATTTGATTATTATTTTCTAATATTTGGGTTGGGTTTGAGTGAATAAAGTTGGGGGCGTTTTGTAAAGCAGTTTTGTGGAACTGGGAACTGGGTTTTACCGTTTTAGATTGAAGGTTGTCAATTTGAGAATTGGTTTGTTGGGTTTTTCTTGAAATAAGCAGAGAATAAATACCATAACAAACAACTAAAAATAAAATACCATCATAACAAACAACTAAAAATAAAATACCATCATAACCCACTTATATTTTATTCTTTCTTCAAAATCAACTTGACTTGACTTGACTATATTAGTAGAGTTACCAAACTGGCCCTAAAGGGATTCGGAGAAGCCAGTATCCCCACAATTTTATGGGCTATTAGGATTCAAGTCACTAAATTTAAGACGAATGTACCGCATCGGACCCGTAGGACCCCATACCATTATCGAAGTCCTAGAAAAATCGTATATATGGATAACGTCATCAAAGTGCGTTTTTGTTTTTTTTTTTTTTTTTTGATGGGTTTGCTCTAGATTTACAAAACCTAAATAGAAATTAGATTTTTCAGGAGAGTGAAGAGGGGAGGGGTGGTGTTGCATAGGGGTGAGTTTTTACTTGAATAAGATCTTACTTAGATTTTTCTTCTTTCATAAGTAGGAACAGATGGGCAAGAATGAAGTTCAGTTGCTTATTGGGTTAGTAAGAAATAAGCAGGAAAAAATGATTCCTTCTGATGTAATCAGTATGTTGAGGTTTCTTTGAAGTGGGTTTTTAATCAATAATCAGTTGCTGAAATTTGATTATTATTTTCTAATATTTGGGTTGGGTTTGAGTGAATAAAGTTGGGGGCGT
This sequence comes from Umbellularia californica, assembly GCA_028538565.1. NCBI lineage: Eukaryota > Viridiplantae > Streptophyta > Magnoliopsida > Laurales > Lauraceae > Umbellularia > Umbellularia californica. The sequence goes on from JAPQWN010000009.1 coordinate 47,427,605, forward strand.
TTTGTAAAGCAATTTTGTGGAACTGGGAACTGGGTTTTACCGTTTTAGATTGAAGGTTGTCAATTTGAGAATTGGTTTGTTGGGTTTTTCTTGAAATAAGCAGAGAATAAGTATTCCTTTGTAGGATTAACCTGTTGTTTAAGTAGGTTTTAGCAAACAATGTTTTTTGAGTGCTGGTGAGTGACTTCTCAGGTTTTTTGAATAAAAGGGTACCAAGTACAGTGTTTTTGTTGGAATTGGAGTTTGGTGGAGATGCCGATCATGAGCAAGACCAGAAATATGTTGGAGGGTCATTTAGTTGAGTTCTTAGCAGTCAGAGTTCATTTGATGAGGAAATGAGTAAGTCTCCATCTGGGCAAAGGAAGTGGATTTTAGAGCTCTCTTCTATGGCCAATGTTATGGTTTTTCATGATGCACTTGATGAAATACCACCCCTATGCAACACCACCCCTCCCCTCTTCTCCCTCCTAAAAAAACCCAATTTCTTTTTGGGTACCACAGAATGGTCGATATCGACTAATTGCTAAACGACAAAAAAAATATACAAAAACACACCTTGAGGACCTTATCCATATATACAAGGCTTTTGGGACCACAAGAGTGATATGGGGTCCTACGGGGATTTATGCAGTAAATTCCTCTAAAATTAAAGTCCCTCTCACTTGTTGCATATCTTTTCTCATTTTTTTTTGCATTAAGATGGACTATTATGATAATTGATACTTCAAACTTGAAGACGCAGGGATCAGTCGCTATGTATGTGTGTAACGGTAAGGACATGTTTGGTAAATAGAGATGAATGCTTTTCATATACTAGAATCAAGATATCCAGATAGAGGATTTCTCGAAGAGAATTTCAAGTTTGGTAAAAGAGAGATTCCAACCCTAAGTAGGATGTGTGGTCCAGCCATTATAATTTTTTTTTTTCAAATTTCTCAAAAATCCAAGAAAAATCAAGACCTGAGTTGGCACCCCGTAACTGTTTTTGGCTCTCTAGAGAAATTGAACGGTTCAGATCATACATACGGGGCCCATAGGAATAAAAACAAGAATTGATTTTAGGGTTTAGACTTTTCTCCATAAATCTTAAACATGGTTTAAAATCTCAGTCTCGGTCGCGGCATCGGCGGGGCTGAAAAACCAATATGATATCGGTATCGGTCGTGGATATCTGTCCGTCGCGGTCGTCGCGGTGTGAATTTTTTTTTAATCCAAAAAAATTTGCAAAAATATCCAAAATTTCAGAATATTAGAAAATGCTGGAAAACAATATTTTTTTCCATTAGTAACAACAATAAATCAAAATCTCAATCACCTTAAGTTATGAGTCTTGTCTGTGTCGCAATTCGCTGTCTTCTTTAGTATTTCATATAATGCAACCATTATTGACACTCATGATCAATTTATTAGTATGAGTAGATGTAGATCTATCATCTACAGTTTCTACACACTATTAATAAGCCTTTGGTATCACAAATATTCTAACAAGTAACAACAATTACTTTTAGGAAATTTTTTTTTAATAAAATCATTTTCAAAATCCTAAATATATAGATCTAGCATAAAAGTATGTAGATTAAATGATTAATCATTTACACACCATACAATGATCATAAATCATTAAAAGAACATATTTATGATGAAATTCCCAAAAAATGATATATTATAATTCAAATATTAAAAAATTAAAAAAATAAAATAATTAAAATAAAAATAGAAATCATGTTTATGACTATGAGTAGATGTAGATCTATCATCCACACACCATTAATAAACCTTTGGTATCACAAATATTCTAACAAGTAACAACAATTATTTTTAAGAAAGAATTTAATAAAATCATTTTCAAAATCCTAAATATATAGATCTAGCATAAAAGTATATAGATCAATCATTTATACACCATACAATAACCATGAATCATTAAAATAACATATTTATGATGAAATCCCCAAAATAATGATATATTATAATTCAAATATTAAAAAATCCAAAAATAAAAAAAATTGGAAAAAAAAGTTTAAAATCATGTGTATGAGTAGATCTAGCATGAAAGTATGTAGATCTAACTTCTAAATGAAGAACACAACACAAATGACAAACTCAATGATTTCTATGCTTCATCTAAAAATTTAAAAAAAAGTACATAATAAAATACTCTATGTTGATTTTCTCTTACCTTAGATAATATTTTCTTCAAAAAATAGATGTGGGATTTGAAAATATGCAAGAGGAAGTAGGGCTGCTGCTATGGGTAGTAAGAAGATGAGAAGAGAGGAGAAGAAGATGAAGATGGGGAAAAAGTTGCAAACATTAGGGTTTTTACCCTTTTTATTACATCTTGGCCGATATTTTGAAAATATCGGCCGAGATATCGGTTAATATCGGCCGAGAAATTTCGATATTTTGGCGATATTTTACCGATACCGATATCTCATCGAAATATCGGCTCAGCATTGGCCGATTTTTTAGTCCATGATCTTAAGATCTATGAGGAATTAACGACTAAGATTTGACCACATGGCTGCTTTGGGCTTTTTATTAATGATTATCAATTCGGATTGTCATTAAGGAACATAAAATGTAAGGCTCCGAAAGGAATAAAAAAAAAGGCAACCTCTAAGTTACTGGGTTGTAAGTTGTAACACAATTACATCATCTTCTTTGGGAAAGGCAACGGTCAAATGTTTTTGTTCTATTTTCTCATGATCCGTGATGAATTACCTTGCGAAATTTGACCACATAGTCATTATAGGGTTTTTGAAGAGAATGGACTGTTGGGATTTTGCAAAGGGGCCCTCAAAATTCCAAAAATCAAATCCAACGTTCTTGACTATTTTGCAAATTTCTCAAAAGAAAATGATGAATCAATGGTTGATTTTTGGTATACTTGCAGTTCTAGACCTTCTAAACCCGATCACTAGTTTAGATCGTGGTTATGGGACCCATAAGAAAGGGCTCCAAAGTAAAGATCGCTAACAATATGGTTAGCATTTGTGCAATGTAGCTCGGCCTTTCCTTACATGAATTTGCAGAATCAGACATGGGGAGGTCTAACTGGGGTTTTATTAGCTAATGAGGACGTGAAGACTCCTCAATGAGATTTTCTACCCTCATCCAAACGTGGATTTTCCAAGGAAGCACGGAAAATCCGGAGAAATCCTCACATTGTTTCCAAAAATGCCCTAAGGTGCCACCACCACTCAATGATAAATGTGTGGGCATATCCTCATATTTTACCCCAATTAGTTCGATGTAAAACACTAATAATGAACATGCCTAAAATTATATTAATTATGTTTTTGGCACCATCCAAATGACATTGATCTCACCACTAGATTAACTCACATAAAGGGATTTTTACGAAAGAATTAAGCTTAAATCATAATTAAATGATTTTACGAAGAAAAGCCATAAAATGACAAGATAATTTTTTGTACATATTTTTTTGACAAAATTACCCTAGTTGATGATATCGTAAACCTCCTGCAACTTTTTTTTTTCTTTTTCTAGAACTTTTTTCTTCTTTGGTGGTTTTCATACATGATTGATGCTAAAATTTGGCAAATGATAAATATCATTTTCAAATAAATAAAGAAAAATCAAAAGGATGTAATTAATGCATCAAAGAAAAAGGGTTTGACAAGTCTTTCACAAATCAAATAATCAAGTGTGCTCAATCCGTCCAGTGTCAAACCCATTCTTAAAGATGGTTCAGAGATTCCAGATTAACAAAATAAAAAACACTATCAGGATCTAAAACTCCACACAAACAATACAATGCCCAGGAGAAAACCTCACGTTCACTGTTCAAAGATTGCCCAACATGGCTCCCTACATATTTCTCATAAACATCAAAACTTACGAAATTCCCCCAAATAAATGGCTTCAAACTCTATATGTTTACAAAGCATGCCCAAATTCATCCTTTCAAGTCTCACTTGAAGCCACTGCCAAATTGAGAGAAACTCCTCATTTAGGCATTTCACCGAACACCATACGCCCCAAATTTGAACTCTCAAAACTCATATGGGGGGGGGGGGGTGTGGGATGTGTATAAACTATGACACGCGCACCTAAGGAAGATTGCCGAAATTACTTATAAAACACTATTGAGACACAAAATGCAATGATTTTCATAACCTTTTCATCCCTAGGTAGAAGAAGATCGAGCAAAATATCATTTTTTTGTAATGAAAGTTGCTAACATCGTCAATTGAGTTGATGAATCGTCAACGGGGGTGATTTCGTCCAAAAAAATATACGAACAATTATCTCGTCGTTTTATAATTTTTCTTGATAAACCATTTAATTGAGATTTAAACTTAATTTTTTCGTAAAAAATCCAAAAAATAATAACCGCCAAGACTGAGGCTTCAAATTCAAGTGGTATTATTGTATGATTTTTATGGCCCTCAAAGGTCAATTTCCAAAAATGAGCATCAATAGCATCTTCTTTTCATTCTAAGAATTCACCTTTTATCTTCATTTCTAACCACCCCATTTATTCAATTTTTATGTATTATAGTACAAACAAATATGGTCTAAGTGATATTCTATTTACCTCCTATCTTCTATGACTCCATATTCAACTTACTGCGACTAAGCCTTGGTGGGCTGGGATGAGAGGGAGCAATGTTTAGAAAGCGCACCATAGGCCCAAAGCCTCTCATTTAGATTAGTTTTCTTCTTTTTTATAGTCTGCCTTTTTTCTTTCTTTATTTATTTTTATTAATTTATTTTTTGCTAAAGTATGATCTCATTTTTTTGGCTTAATCTTTCCTCCTCCTCCTCCTCCTCCTTTTTTTTTTTTTTTTTTTCCTTTCCTTTTTAATCTTATAGGAAAGGGCTGGCAATCATTTTAAAGTATGAAAATAATGGTAGTAGTTTCCTTCTTATATTTTTCTTTGATAGGATAGGACTAGGGGACAAGAAAGATGGCCACGTCTCAACTACTTTATCATCTTTGAGCCGTAACTCAAAGTATCTATTTGTTGGAATTGAACTACTACGGATTTTTAAATATATATTTTAAAAATGGTTATAATTAAAATAAAATAAAAACAGGGGTGAGAAAATGAAAGATAACGATATCGTTCCATTACATAATATTCCCTTTAATGGAAAATGAATCAAGCACAAACAGGCCCTAAAGAGCCCACCTCTCCTTTTCTATTGAATTCTTAGTAAATCATGATAACATATGCTATAGCAAAGCAATGCTATATAGAGGTGTGCGAAGGATATAAAAGGGGGAAGTAAAAATGCGTCGGGAACTGTGTGGCTCATCATGCCACGTGGGCCCACATCAGATGAAGCAACAACTCTAGTAAGAGGGTTGGTCTCTTAATCCAAGACTTAATCTTGATCTGATTGGGGGGTTGCCAACAACAAAAAGTTAATGACCAAACAATGTTAATGACCAGTAACATCAAAAGCTCAAGTTGTTAGTGAATGATATAACAATGTATATCAACATAAGAATCATTGAAAAGGCCTATGTGGCCACGTCCAGAACCACCAAAAGACAGTTTTACTCTAATAAAATTTACTCAGCCAATGTCTAGGTAATCATTCTATACCCAAAGGAAGGCTATTTGATAGCTGTTTTTAGATCTTTATTTTACCTTTTAAATTCTAGCCCCTTTAATAAATTGGGTTTGCTCATAAATTCATATTCAATAAAAGATCAAACAAATGGACCCTAAAAAATGTTGGAAATAACATTAACCATTAAGTCAACAACCTTATTTGATTTAAACATAGGAAAAAAAAAAGTTGGAGATTAACTTCAAAGGCATGGGCCGCCCAACACATATATTGGAAAAGGCATCATCCACTCAATTGTAGGTTCTATTCTAACCCATGAATTTGAAAGGTTTTCAGGCCCATTGACCATACCTTAATAGGCTACTGGTCCACTTGATTTTGTAATTGTGAGCCCTACAAGCATTCCTAATCTATTAACATAACCATTTACCTGTTATAGATCTTTATGATCACAACTGGATAATCACGCTCGCTTGCTCAAAGAATCGTGTCTTCAAGGCTCTGGGCCTTGCATAGTGATAGTAGCTATGCCCTTGACTCTCAAGTCTTGGACATTAATTTTCTCTGCACATGATTTTTGTGACCCAGGCAGCCTTTGTGGACATTGGGCATTTATTTAGAACTGCAAAAATTACTAAGTATTGCTTTTATTGAATTTTTTTTTTTTTTTTTTTGATAACGCAGGGTTCTCAGCCCTTTAGGCCAGAATAATCCCTACGGGTCCAGGAGAGAAAGCCGGGTAAAATTCCCCTGTAGCCCCAGTGCGTGAAGTATTGCTTTTATTGATGGATTATAGCACTAAAAAAAGTATATATAAGAGTTTGGGGGTACACTTAACATCTTTTGTACCTCACAAGAGGTGGAATAAAAGTCAATCTATTGATTCTACTAATTGCAATGGTAAACTAAATGAGATGTAAATGATTCTATCTTTGAATGAATCTAGGGTCAATGCTTGCTCAACCAAGCAAGCGCATGGATATAGATATAGATGTGGGTGTGAATATGAATATGGTTGAACCCTACTTTGGATGGATATGGATATGATTGGATCTTAATTTGGAGGTTCAAGTCCGATCTGTTTACATCTTTAGTGACTCGTAATGATCCAAATATCTGTAAACTTGAGGATTTCCCCTATGGAATTCCACAAGAAAGCTTGTGAATTTTCAAAGAGCATTTTTAAATTAGGAGGTACAACTTTGTGGATGATGGGAATTGAAAATCCCACATCGTCCCTCATTAAGGCTTTCATTGGTGAAAAATTCACCACCATGCTAAAAAAAGTTCTTCATATACTTTTTTATAGATTGCACCTTCAAGATTTGTGTATCTATATTTCTATTTCTATTTCTACTGGCTTCAGCCCATTGGCGTCTATAAATATATGAGTATGAAACAGTCAGTGATCATGCTCTTTTAACAAGAATAGAAGAAGAGCAGAAAAAGAAGAGATGAAGTAGCAGCAGTAGAAGCAGTCAGACGGCAGAACCCAACATAAAGAAATTTTGAAAACCCATTTAGATTCATAGACATCTGATAGATTGGGACCCATGAAAGATGCACCTTTTCTTTCTTGTAGCCCCAAAATAGCAAATTCTTGGCTCCGCCCAGGGTGAGATAGTCGGTAGATAATAACACCTAGATTTCAATTCATTTAATTCACATTCTGAGTTTGCCATTCATAATTTGAGACTTGGCTTGATCAGAAGATTTGATAGAAAAGATTCATTTGATTCACCCTGCATTTTGTCTGGTTTGGAGTTCGAGTTCGACAAGTTCTATGAACTGATTCCTCTTGCCCATGCTATAAGTACATGGAGCTCACATCTAAAATTCTTCAAATAAGTGTTCTTCTATGCAATTTTTTTTAAATCAAAGTCAGGCAAAAATCAAATTGATCGTGTGTAAAACATATGGTTAAAATAAAAACCAAAATAAACTTATATGTTTTATTCGAATCTTAAGATGGGGCCAGGCCAACCTTAATTCAAGTTAGATATGAATTAGCGCCAATACATAGGGTGTAGTTCTTTTATTTAGGTACCACTAACAAATTTTTAGGACTCAAGTGAGTGAATTATGTAAGAATAGTTTGCTGATCAAACTGCCAATTGTTTGAAATAAACTATTTGAAGTCCGAAGGGCTTTTAAACGAACTTGGTAAACTATGGAGGAGACTAAAGATGGTCCACATATCTGAATCTCAAATCTCTACTCATGATTCTGTTGGAATTTGATTGCTGAATGAGGGACTTTCTTACCCGGTGGGGGCAAGAGAGTGAGAAAAGGGGCTCAAAGTTGGAAACTTCAAAAATGGCTTGAGAGTAGGGCTGTCAATCCAGCCCTTGACCCTTCGAAGCCTTCAAACGCAGACTTTTCATCTTGTTCTAAAGGTTGAGGGTAGGGTAGCGCCCAATTTTGAAAAGTCTACAACCTTGAGGGTTTGGGTAAGGCTGACCCAGCCCGGCCTGGCCATCGTCAACTTATATATACCCTAGGAACCCCTAAACTGAGCAATGGTGCTTGGCTGAAGGTGTGCGGGCTTTTCTTCTTAATTGATTAATGTAAAGTCTATTTTGTGTGGGCTGAAGATAGATAGGTCGGCCCGACCTATCGATGTGGTGTCAATCTTCCTTCTTCTCTCCCGCCCAATTCTTTGGGTAGGTCCCATGTTTCAAAAACGAACACAGTGAAAGCTCGATCGAATGGTCCAACCGAGGTCCTTCCGATGCTTAAATCAGCGATGGATCTTAGGGATTTTTTTTTAATCTCTAATGGATTAGGATCTCTGCGTACCTTGTTATCAGATTCTCCCTTCCTCTTATGCCAGCTCCCCTTGGATTCCATGTTCTTGTTAGCACACGCTCCTACCTTCCATGTAATGTTGACTGGATGAACGTGCCACAGGGTCATGGGGCGTCTCACCCCCGATCCAGGTCTCCTTTCTTCTCCTTCCGCCAGCTGTCCCAGACCCCTTCAAATCATCCTTTCCTCCGGGTTTGGCTGGCCTGGCAGGTTGGGTAGGTCCCGATCCAAACCCAACCCAAGGCATTTTCAAATTCCCCCCAACAATTAATATGTAACTAGCACAATAACCCGTGCTGAGCACAAGTAAGTCCAAATATTACAAACTAAATATTTGTATATAAAATGACTAATTAATTGGAAAAAAACCAAATTGAAATATAAGTGACATAAAAATAAAAGAAAATTCACTCATAGATTCCTTACTTTCTAACGAAAACCTTCAAATAATCATTACCTGCTAATCTTATTCCTAAATCTTGGAAAGAAAATAAAAGGTTAAAAGTAAATATTTGCATACCAGGAAAGCCAAGTGGTATAGGATGAGAATCGGGGACGAAAGATAATAGAAGTGTGGGTAGAAAGATAGTTATTAAAAAAGAAGTAGAACTTTCAAAAGTGGAGAGAGGACGTGAGATTTCATGAGATAAAGAATAGGTAGTTGTATAAGATAGGTAGTCGGGAGAGAATGTGGATTATTTGAAAAAAAGGGGACAACTTCCCATCAAAATTGCAATTGAATTTTAAAATTAGATCAAAAACCTTCTAGCTTAATAGATTATAACTAGCCCAATAACCTGTGCTCAACACGGTATCTCCCTTCACTGTAAAATAAATAATCATATACTAAAAAAATTTACCTCTTTCCATATGGCAAGTTGGATAAAATAGAAATAGAGAAATTGGAGAAAAAAGGGTATATTTATATAAGAACAAAAACATGAGTGGTTTGATGAAAACTGAGTGGGTAGTTGCATGAGTAGTTATATAACCGTCGGTCAAAATTATAACCGCCGGTCAAAATCGAATCCTTAACCTCCTAGCTTAATATATTATAATATGGATGAATATGGATTGGATGAAGCAGGAGAGAACTTAAGGAGTTTGGTGATGTTCTTATGTCATAAATTGAAGTGGGAGTACGTAGAGAAAGGAAGCAGGCTAGCTACTTTGCTTTATTGGTTTTTTGTTTTTTGTTTTTATTGGAATGGCGCTGAAGAGCAGCTACATGGATAGTGTATGGTTTTGGTTCATCAATGGATTTGTTGTGGCAGTTGCACTCACTTGCACGTCCATGTTTATCAATGGAGGGTCCAAAAGTTGAAGAACACCACCAACCAAAACAAGGAAATAGCAGAATTTGTTGCATGTATTCAGGTTACTTTCATTTTATTTTTTTCCTATACTAACACACGCATTTCCAAGATTCAGCAATTTAAACTTGTTGCCTGCAGGTTACCTGTAACTCAATTTTCTGCATGAATGTTTTCAACCAACCCCTACTTCAGTTACGCCAATAAAATGACATGAATTATACATATATTAAATTTTTTTTCTTTTGGGCCTTTTCTCGGGCCCAATCCTAACCTTTGAGGGTAAGATAAGAGCCTAGGTATTGTAGGCCTGCCAAGGGCGTTGAGGGCCAAAGCTCGACTTAGGCATGGCCCTCGTCTGTGAGGCTAGGATGAGGGTCTAACCTGTCCTGGCCCGGGCCTGGCCGGCCTGGCCTGGCCTGGCCTTTTGATTGAGAGAGAGAAGGGAACACAGAACCAAGCAATGATCTGAAATTGAAATGTTGAGAGGGTTTTCTTCCTTCTCCGGGGCATATTTAATTAATACCTCAACACATTGGTTACTAAGTGGTATAGGCACTTTAATTAGACTAAAACGCTCAGGTATTGATCCATGGGCCTGAAGGAGCCAACGTCTCAACTCCACCAGTAGACAGATGTGGGAGTATAGTAATAATATAAGCAGCTCGGCCTTGCTGCCCGGGAACCCAGACCTGGCTTAGATACTCAAGGCCTGAGCTTAATTGAGCAGGGCTTGGATCTCAAATGGCTTTCAAAATCTAGGATGATCACACTGAGCGTGAGCCTGACTGTGAGCCCAAGAAAAACCAAGATTTTAGTGTTGTCATGCCCTGTGGGTCAGGCGTTGCGCAGCCCAGTTGCACCCATGTAAAGTGTAGGATCTTACAGCCCATTGAGCTACCACTTATCCCAAAACCAATTGGTAATAGGAAACAGTACAATAATAGTTTTATGGTGAGGGCGAGGGCTCGATCATAATTATGACCGCTCAAGAGCGATGGGGGACGTTGAGCTCAATAGAAAGCACAACCCAATCACCTCATAAATTGATGGCCATCAAATGAATTGGTACCAAAACAATCAACACCCTTTTTCTTTTTCTTTTTTTTTGGCTATCGGAGGGTTCTCAACTCATTGGGTTGGACTAATCCCTCCAGGTCCAGAGCAAAGTATGGTAAACTCCCCTATAGCCCCAGAGTCAATACCCTAATTCAAACTGCAATTGTGAGTATTATGATATATTAATGCAGTTTAGGCTAAGCTTGGGCCGCGTCGATGCTGCCACTGAGAGTGAGACCCCACATTGTTCCTCGCAGTTTCCCCTACGGCTCATCTGTTCCTATTTAGACCTGAAACTTCACAGAAATTGAGTATTGAAGTCACCTGAGAAAAAGCTAGGAACTTTCCACGAATCAATGAATCCTTTCAAAGCCAGAGGGAGGTCGGTCCATCCATCCTCTCCTTCCCTAAAAAGACTACATGGTCTTTAGTTTACCAGACATGACTAAACTACAATGTGCGTCTTACACAACTCACTACTCTCAATACCCTGCAACCACTACAAAATGTGTCAATGTCGCCGATATACACACCAATTCAACACAATTATTACAGACATTGAAGATAGAGTGTATGTAACTCAACAGCAGTTGCAATTAATGCATTGTAAGGAACAGTTGCAAAGTGCTATCAATCAATTTGTCTTATGGCCCTATGAGCCATGGAGCTCAAGATTTGAACGGTCAAGATTGGCACCCAGGTTGTGAATTGTGGAAGATGCTTATTGTAAAATTAGAATTTTAACAAATCAAAGGAAAACCAAGGGATGATGTCAGGAAGCTGCTAGTGCTGCTACCTGGAAAGTTACCCTTCTTAATTTACCTCTTCCACACTACACAAGAGGGGATAGTCCCAAAACTTTTTAGGGTCAGCTGGTGGAGGTAGTTTACAAAATTTCAGTCCTTAAAAGGTAAAAATGCAACCCCAAAACACTCTCTCTCTCTCTCTCTCTCTCTCTCTCTCTCAATAAAAGTGTTGTAGTTTGGAAATGCCAATAACTAAATAAAGACCAAGGTCAGACATTAAATAAACCATTTAACCTTGCAGGAGTCCAGCTGTTGCATTGCCAGCTATTAGTCATGGAGAGGATAAGATAAAGATGGAAAAGGGATAGGCTTTGTGGGATCATTCCCAGCATAACTTTTTGGTGTCTGATTATTGGTGGTTATCATATAACCCCACAAGCTTCCCCATCTGGGCAAAACTGCACAGTCAGCGATATTTTGAAAGTAGCGCGATATTATGTGATATTATTATTATTATTATCTAATGTTGTTTTCCAGATAAAAACTGAAAATGCAGCAAAAAATGCAAAAAGAAAGAAAATATATTGCCAGAATGAATTAAACCCTATGTAAAGATTAAATAAAATATAATTTATTTTTAGGAGTTTTTATGAAAAATTAAGCTTAAATTTTTATTAAATAATTTTACAAAGAAAAACTATAAAATGATAGCAAAGTTGTTCGTATAATTCTTTTTGACGAAACTACCTTGGTTGATGATTTCGTTGATTGAATCGACGATTTTGTCAACTTCCTACAGCTTTTCTTCTTCCGCTTTTACGATGATTTCACGAGAATAAGAATGTGGTGAATGCATTGGACGGTGCTAGAGAAGTCATAACCTCTTACTTCATTAGCAAGTGATGTGTGTATTCTCAAATCAAATTTGGCTTGCCCTCACCCCTTTCAACTAGATCCAAAAATCACTTGTGTTAATGTTTTCATGGTAAATTAATCTACAATGGAGATTAGATTTTGAGGGTATATTTGTTTGGGAGGAGTGGATGGTGGTAACAAGTTGTTGGAATGGGAATGGAGAAAGAAAGGAGAGAGAAGATAACAACGAAGGGTGTAATGGTAGGATCAAGCTTTATTTACTATGTGGAAGACTTCGACGGTGGCTGGGATTTGAAACCATGATGAAGCTGGTTTGCATGCATCAAGTTCCATGGGATGAAAGACCACAGATATAAATTTGCAGAGTGCTGTGGAGACATGAATATAGTATGTAGTCATTACTAAAAGGTGATAGGTTTTATCAAGGGCATGCTTATCTGCATATAAGAATTGAATACAAATTACCACTCCTTAAATGGAAAGTGAACAAGTAAAGGTGGAAAATGAATACCCAGCCAGCTCTCTAGTAATTCAAATCTTAGAAAAGTGATTTCATCTCTATTACTACATTATACTCTTTACCCCTCACCTTATGTACTTTAAACTCCACCTGTTTAAAAGTCCTTTACTGGGGCTTGTTTGACCGTGGATTCCTGTGTATGGAATTCTATGTAATCGTATGCAATTAATGAGGCCCTGAAAATGCAATTCTCCGCAATTATTATAAGTTAATAGTGATTAAGGTGGTTGGAATGCGTACAGATGGACAAGGTTGAAAATTGAAACCTAGATGTACTGCCTACGAATATCTTTTCCAAGCTAACAATGGCTTTGAATGAAAATGTTTAACATGATAAACACCGTAAATTAGAGGTATCACATGCTGAAATGAAAAGAAGGTCAATAGAAAAACACACATTAGGTGTCATTATTGGAGAATACTAGTAATTTATTGGATTTCGATTTGAAAGTTGAGCCAGGAATAAGATGAATTGATGTTTGATTTGAAAATGAAACAAGATAATGTGTTGCACGGAACCAGATCAAGTCATTGAAAGCCAGTGACTTTATGTTACTCTACAATAATATCAAATAAAAATTGTCAAGACATTATTGGGAAAAAAAAAGAAAAAGAGAATACATTATCAGGAAAGGGTCCCTTTTAGGTGCCCTCTCGCTCTCGCTCACACGTTATTGTGCGCAAGAGGTGCACCCGACCATTGGATGGGTCGCATCATCTCATCACACATTTCATTTGCGCACCGAAGGCTTTTCATACCAGAAAATTCATTGGCAAGTAATAAGAAGCGCTATATAAGGTTAATAATTTTCTCACTAGGGATTTGGTGGTTGTTCTGTATTGCTCTATTGTTGTTGTTGTTGTCGGTATAAATTTTTTTTTCTTTTGCTTTCCATAGGTTGGGAAGGGTGTTTTTGTTTTCTTTGTACCCTTATTTCCTTCCTTGAATATAATTTATAGTTACCGATCAACAACAATAATAATGATTCCCTCACCAATATATTATCATCATCATCTAAACCTTCTCTCAAATTCTTGAAAAATTGGCATTCCTCAATAATATATCTTATGAGATTTTTTGTAGTCATAGTTTGATGCTTTGAGAGTAATGAACGTTAGAGGGTGGCCTAGCTGACAGCATTTTTTCCCCTCACATGGAAAATAAAGAATTACAACTTTTCTAGGATAAGAACCACATTGAGAAATGCAATTACACAGTCATTTAAACCTTGAATTCTCTTTTTTTTACCAAAAATAAAAACTAATAAATGAAGTGCCTAGAATTAAAGGTTATGATATTTAATCAAAGTGAGATTTATGCAAATCCTAATCCACAGCAACTCTTATGCACAATACCAAATACCTTAAAATATAAAAGGCTACCTATTATTTAATATGATCAGTCCAAACTCCCACCCAACCTATTGTTATTAAATAAGCACTCGTTTTAAAATTGGTTCAACCATCATTTTTTGTTTAAACGAGTGACAACAAAAGATGCAATTATAAATTATCAAACTTTTAAGGCCTTAATAATATCATCAAAATGATATTTTGCCAACGCGACCCTTCTTATCCTCTTTATTTAAAAGCACTAGGTACCCTATCATAAATAATTTCAAACACTAAACTCTACTTGATTTCCAAAGAACTCCAACGGGTAGATTAGTTGGCCTAGGACTACGGTTTGCACCCGCAGGTTGTAGGTTTGAAACTGCACTACCACACTAGGGTTACAGGGGAGTTTACCCGGCTTCCATCTGGGCCCGAAAGGATTAGTCCAGCCCAAAAGATTAGGAACCATCCGATAGCAAAAATAAAAGGAAAAACTTGATTTCCAAGGGTGTGTTTTTTATTTGGCTAGATTGAAAGAGTGGCAAGCAAATTACACTCGAAACATGAGGACCATGGATTGATCTCTTATTTCTCCAATAAGACCAAGGTTTATTGCCACTGTAATATCAGTGGTTTAGTGAGTTTTTGTTCGGTAAAAAATAAGCACATGCTAATCTACTTTGTATCGTTCCAATTTGATCGGATGTCTATAAAATCACAAATTATACATAACATTTATATGAAGCTTTGGGGGTGAAAAACTTTAAAAATTAAAAGATAATAAGAAAAAAGGAAAAACCAGAGGAAAAGTAAAAGTACAAGTACAAGTAAAGTTGCAATAAGAGAATGAGCATTTCAGCGAGTCAATGAGAAAGCACGATATATGACAATAGGATAGGAGAAAATGGAGGATGCCAAGCTGGCAGTAGAAAACGAAGTGAAGATTATCGTGGACCCCACTTCACATGGCAAGGAAACGTAAAGCTTGAGTGCGCCGCGTGGCACTGCTGGGAGGGAGAGCAACGTGTCGTCACCTCACAACTTCTGGCTCACTTCCTCGTGAGGCGTCAAGTCGCGACAGACTGCAAGTCTGACTAAGCTTTTCGGAGCTATAAGCAACAACCAAAGTTACAAAATTGTCCCCTTCATTTGTAGGCTTGTAGCCATTTTACTTCTTCTAGGATCATGTATTGTCATAGTATATGATTGGAAATCTTAGCAATTTTTTTTTGTTCTCCAAATCCAAACTAAAGAGAAGAATTTGGAAAAAAAAAAAACACTTTAATATAAAAAAAAGTCACTACTCAATGCGGGTCCCTTCGAAGCAAGGTTCTAAGAGGGTCCAGACAAAGACAAAATTTAATACTTCAATATATCTCCTGATTATATTTATCACAAGGTGTATAATTTTAAAGCAGTGATCCCCTAGCCTAATTAAAATATCACATATTTTCTATAAAATGGAAAAAGGTTGGGGTAGTTACAAGTTTTAATTTATTTTCTAGGAGTTTCAAGTTTCCTAATTCTCTTTGAAAGAAAGAATTAGATCATTGTAGCTAATGGCAGCAGCGGAATTTGAAAATATGTGTAGTGGACCCTATGTGAAAAATGAAATAAAATACGATTCTTTGGAGGGCAATTATTTATAAAAAAAAAAGGCACATAATTCTCATAATAGTTGAGGGTTGTTCAAAATTTATAGGAGGGTCACCCAACAAGTTTAACCCTGATATAAAATTTGTAAGGGAATAAAAAGGACTTATTTTTGTTGCTATCCAAGAAAATCACAACTACTTAAATATTCGTTGCAGTAAGTGTAAAAAATTATTGAATAAATAGTTATTACTTTCGTTCATAGTTGCAGAAGAAAATTTAAATGTGAACAATTTGTAAATATTAAAACTAATGACCCCTCTTGTGGTCCATTATGAAGAATTCAAGCGGTGACGGTCAAAGTAAAATCTAAAGTACTTAGAGGTGCATATCATTTTAAACAAATGCTAATGGCTATTTATTTAATGACCTAAGACTTTAACTGTCTTATGTGAATCTAAATAACAATCAAGTTTTACTAAGATGTTAGATTTTCAATGGTAAGTACTAATGTTTGAATTTCAATGGTAAGTACTAATGGGTTAATGCATCCAATTCGATAAATTGAAGTGAATTGATATGATATTGAAATCAGTAATCCATTACATATTTGTCAAATAAGTTATCAACAAAGCTTATGTCATCCAAGCAACAACCTGTGGTTCTTAAAAATGACTTACGCTAGTCAAGTTTTTTCTCTGCATGATTGTGTGTATTAATCATTATTTTTGGGCAGGAGCATAATCCCACTCTTAAATCTATCCTCCTTCAGTATACGCAAAGCATCTTTATTCCAAAAATAGTTAGATTTTCTCTCTTTTTTTTTCAAAAGAAAAAAATGCCTCACCAAATGAAAATAATTGATACAAGTAAAAAAATCAAAGCAATGTATCATATATGTTTTTTTAGTTATATGACACGATTGTTTGAGTAATTTATTTATATAGTAAAGTGAAAAAAATCGTCAAATCAAGAGATAATACAAGAAGATGGTGTCAAATCAAAAGGTGCTAAATGATAAAATAAAAAAAAAATAAAAAAAAAACATATCTTCCCCCAGCCAAGCCTTTTTTTCATTTAATATTATGAGAGAGTAACATTTTAACTTTTTTGATAAAATGAATTTTTTTTTTTTTTTTTTTTTGTCATTTAGTGTCATGAAAAAGTTTTTTTTTTTTTTTTTTTACATTTTGGTAAAAAAAAAAACGTGCCTGGTGTGATTTAGGACCTTTTGATTTGACCCATCTTTTTTTTTTAATTCTTTCTTAATTTTAACATTTTCTCCACTTTTCTATACAAGTAAATTACTAAACTGAGATAGAAATCAATATCTGGGTTGTTGGGTAAGGTCTTCAGTCTTGTATGAGTGTATGAACATGAACCAAAGCAAAAGTTGAAAAAAAAAAATGAAGCAAACAAAAAAAGAGTAGTACTCTGTGTAAGGAGTTAATGAACATAGACATCAATGCTATGTACATGGGCACTTTAAACACACATTTCATACAATTAAAATCTTAGATTTTATTATAGTTATAAAAGGTATGTTCCTCAAGAGGGTGGCACCCAAACTAGATCCTCCTTCAACCCCATCTACATTCTCTCTATTTTGCCTCCAAAAACAACACTCTAAAACAAACCCAACTTTTCAAAAAACACATTTATCCAACTCCTCTTTATCCAAAAACAGATAACATTGTCCATGATATTATTATTCCTCACTGGATTTCAGCAACTGTAAGGGCCATTTTCGTCACTTCACACAACCCCCTCTCCACGACAAGCCTTATCCACTCTTCCCCTATAAATATCCCCGCGACTCTCCCTCACAAACAACTTTCCATGAAATCCATTTTCCATGGCAGGGAAAACCCATTTCTCCAGCCCCACCTACCGCTTCTTTTCCACAGAAACCCCAGTAATCCCTGACCCCCATCCCTTCGAATTCGACGAATCTGAGATCTGGAATTCCACTCCCCCATCTATGGAAAAGCGACACGAGCCCAAGAAACCGATACGGAGGATCTCGAAGAAACCGGTGAAAAGATCGGCCGGTTCCGACGATCGCCCGGTCGTTGCTGTGGCGTCGTCGCTGCCGGTCAATATCCCGGACTGGTCGAAGATCCTTCGGAAGGATTGCAGAGAAAGTCTTAGGAGAGAAATGGATGGAGAATACGAGGATGAAGAAGATCGGATTCCACCACATGAGTTTCTGGCGAAGCAGTTTGAGAGGGCGAGGATCGCGTCCTTTTCCCTCCATGAAGGGATTGGGAGGACTCTGAAAGGGAGGGATTTGAGCAGGGTGAGGGATGCGATCTGGGAGAAAACGGGGTTTGAAGATTAGGGAAAATGAGATTTCAGCCAAACTGGAGAAAAGTCATAAAAAAGGAAATGGAACTGGGATTCTAAATACTAACTGGTTTCCCTTTTTTAAAAATAGAGTTAATATTTATTTATAAATATGGTTGATATGGATTTTGTTTTTTTGTCTTTTTTCAAATGTTAAATGGGTTTGATTGGAGGTGATGGGTGATTTGTTGATGTAATCTAACTTTTTTTTTTTTGTATTTGAATTTTGGGAGGAATCTCAAATCTCAGTTCTTCATTTGGGTTTATAGTTTTTGTTGTTATTGTTGTTGTTGTATTTGTAGTTGTAGTTATTTTATGAATATGTGTTTTTAAGACATTGATTGATATGTTATGTTGATATTAAATGATGGTCAATCACCCCCTGGTTGTAATATCCATTGATGAAGAGTTTTGTAGAGAGAAGATTGTTGAAATTGAGTGATCTAAGTCTAGATTCTTAATACATGTATAATGGTTGTAGATAGAAAAAGTCAAATATTGGGTGAGAAATTTTTTTTTTTTTTTATCACCCGGAACTATGGCTGACTCAACATAAAGTTGGCGAGTGTGCTCAGCTTTGAATTTCGAATCCTTCTTTGTTGAAAAAATGGTTATGGAAGAATTTACAAATTTGAGAATTTTTATACTCTCCCATGTGTTCCTTTTGTTTTTTAACCGGCTTATGGGTTGGGACCCTAGGAAAGCCTGTATGTTCATTTGAGTAGAGTGGCTCCTAGTTGTATTTTGGGGAATTACATCACGTAAAACTAGTTGTTCTTTATACATTCTGAATTTCATGTTTCTTTGCTAGCATTTTTGGATTCTAGCCAAATAAAAAGTTTACCTTTGACAATTCAGGAATTCCACTTCCTATGTATTTTGGTGGAATTCTTGGATGTTCAAGTCCAAATGAGCATAAATTCAGAAATTTTTCAGACAGGAATTTCTGAAATTTCAGTAAAGAAACATGTTAGGATTTTTTTAGTAGATCTTTAGGGTGGACACAGGATTTTTATGTGGATTTGAAAGTGGATGGCAATAGGTTTGTTAAAGGGAAGGGAAGCGTCAGACCGGATCTAGGGTTGTTCTTATCATAAAAGGGCTTGTACTATTTATTCGCTTCAAAAGTATTACCAAGTGTAGACGGAATGTTATGTTGTCCATATATAAATAATAATATATATGATCAAGAATTTTTAGAGACAACCTGGTCATGCTTTGTAAGGAATGAGTCATCCTGTGGAGCCCATGTCCCAAATCTTCCAACCCATGAATTATCAGTGGCCCAAATTTGATATGAGCCAACTTTTTTTTTTAATCCTTCAAATCAAATGCACAAACAAAATTAAAAGTCAGGAATTAAGTAATTATTAGGATTTGAGTTACTTCGATGCTTTCAAAAGAGTACCTCTCTCTATTGAGAACATAGAAATACTACAGATATCTTTCAAATGATGATAATGATTATCATGCCTTCAAATGGTACTCGATATGTTATGATGATCACAAGGGCTTAGGGCCATATTTAAAAATTCTATCACTTCTTCTTTCCTTCTTAAAACTTGGTTAGGACTACGGCCTTGTTTGATATCTTTATTTTTATTACCACACAACCATCTAAAAAAGAGCCATTACTTTCACAAGCTGATAAGTGGGGCCTTTCATTTTAAAAAGATTTGCCTTTACTTCTCTAAAGTGGGTAGAGGCCAGAAATGGTAGAATCATGTACAAAATGCTCTTATTTTCCCCACATCTACCCGCTCTGGACATTTAGACAAATAGTAGTATGAAATAGAGAGTCCAAACATGGGCTTGTGAAGCCGACCCAAGGGCGACCCGTCCAATCACAAGCCCCCGCCTAACAAAAGCCCAACGACACATATCCACAGAAAAACCCCTTCATCCCTATCCAGGACACTGAGATTTCGCGCCATGTTCAAATGTCCACAGCATTCCGAACGCCTGCATGGATCTCCCAGCGCCGAATGCTCGAACAAAAGCTCCAGGACCTCCACAAATGCTCGGACCCCAACCGTTTGAAACAATGCCTCGCCCAAATCTACAAAGCCAACCTCCACCAGGACCCCTTCATCGCCCCCAAACTCATCTCCTCCTTCTCTCTCTGCCGCCAAATCACCCCCGCCATCACCATCTTCAAGCAGGTCCAAAACCCCAACACCCTCCTCTACAACACCCTCATCAGAGCCCTCACTCAAAACTCCCTCTTCTCCCACGCCTTCTCCGCCTTCTCCCAAATGCAGAAGAACGGCGTCGGCTCTGACAGTTTCACCTACTCTTTCCTCCTTAAGGCCTGTTCTGGCCAATTCGCCCTCTTCCAGATCCAAATGATCCACACCCAGATCGTAAAATCCGGTTTTTCTTCCGATATCTTCGTCCCCAATTCGCTCATTGACACATACTCGAAGTGTGGTGCCTGTGTCGATGATGTTCGGAACCTGTTCGATGAAATGCCCGAACGGGACCTCGTTTCGTGGAACACTCTGATTGCTGGGTTGGTGAAAGCCGGGGAATTGGGAGAAGCTCGAAGGGTGTTCGATGAAATGCCTGACAGAGATGTTGTTAGTTGGAACACTGTGTTGGACGGGTATGCGAAGGCCGGAGAAATGAACACGGCGTTCAAATTGTTCGAGAGGATGCCAGAGAGGAACATTGTCTCTTGGTCGACGATGATATCAGGATACAGCAAATGCGACGAGATGGAGATGGCGAGGATGTTGTTTGATAGGATGCCTGTGAAGAGTCTGGTTCCTTGGACAATTATGATATCTGGGTATGCTGAGAAAGGGCTTGGAAAACAGGCATCCAGTCTGTATGATGAAATGGAGAAGGCCAGGTTGAAGCCTGATGATGCCACAGTCATCAGCATCTTGGCCGCGTGTGCTGAATCAGGTTTGCTTGGACTGGGCAAGAGGATTCATGTGTATATCAACAGGACCCAGTTGAATCACAGAACTCAAGTCTGCAATGCCTTGGTGGATATGTATGCTAAGTGTGGGTGCTTAGACAAGGCAATGAGAGTGTTTGATGAAATGAGTAAAAAGGATGTGGTGTCTTGGAATTCAATGGTGCAGGGACTAGCCATGCATGGCCATGGTGAGAGGGCACTTGAACTCTTCTGGAGGATGAAGCAAGAGGGACCCGCGCCTGATGGTGTCACCTTCATTGGAGTCCTTTCTGCTTGTACTCATGTGGGCCTTGTTGATGAGGGCCGTCGCTACTTCTCCACGATGCAGAGGGATTATGGGCTGGACCCTCAAGTAGAGCACTTTGGTTGCATGGTTGATCTTCTTGGGCGCGCTGGCCACCTCAAGGAGGCTTTTGAGCTCATTAAAACCATGCCTATGGAGCCCAATGCCATCATTTGGGGCACCCTTTTGGGCGCTTGCAGGGTGCATAACAATGTGGGCCTTGCAGAGGACGTGGTCAATCGCTTGATTGAATTGGAGCCCTCAAATGCTGGAAACTATGCTATGTTGTCTAACATCTATGCGTCGGTGGGGCATTGGGATGATGTTGCTAAAGTGAGGCTTCAGATGAGGGGTACTGGGATCCAGAAACCGCCTGGGTCCAGTTCCATTGAGGTTGATGATGTGGTTCATGAGTTTACAGTGGGAGATAGATCACATCCACAGTCATATAGAATTTACAGGATGATTTCTAGATTGGGTCAGCACCTTAAGCAAGCTGGTTATGTACCTAATGCACATTCATGATATTTTTTTGCCCCTTTCTCAATGCAAGGATTTCTTGCGTTTGGAATGCCTCTGAGGGACCATTAATCTGTATTTATGAGTTTAGAGTTAGAGAAGATTTAAAATATTGTATGTATATATTTGAGTAAAGCTTCTGTCGTGTAGTGGTATTTAGGAGGGAGGGATGTGAATGTCTGTATGCATGGGCAGGGGAATAGCCAGAAATCAGCCTGAATGGATTTCATTAACCTTTTAACAAGTCTAACTTTGGGTCTATTTAATTAATTCAAATAGATGTTTGAGTGCTGTTGACTACTTGACAAAGTTTACGTGAACACAAAAGATTAAATGAGCTTTAATAAATTTCGTCTCTTTTTCAGAAAAGTATAAAATGTGACCTTTTCAAATATACATGAATATTGAAAGCAATTTTTATATTCTCTGCAAAAAAAAGAAAAAAAAATTCCCTGCTTTTCCTTTTTGTTTCCATGAGAAAAACGAGTACCCGAACATACCCTAATCATGCCCTTACTGAATGACAACTTTGCTCGTATAGTCATGTTTACTTCTTTTATTTCCTAATCAATTGAGATATACGAAATTGTCTATTTGTAACATGGTTTAATCTAATCAACTCTATTTTAAACAGATATAAGAATCAATTTTTATTTCAGTGAGATCAAACTTACCAAAAAGGCCCTAAAGTTAGTATTTTAATGCCTCAAAATCCATAGTGTAGAAAATGTGGAAACAAGTGTCTCAATCAAATGGTGAATATAATCAGAAGAGTATCAAGCGGGTGCCTGATGGAGAGGTAGTCAATGGGAGTAGGTTTGTTTGCTTATTGCTGAGTATAAGTTTATTTATTCAGTTTTCTATATAAGCAGTGTATCACAGTTGAGCATTTATACTTGATCAATTTAGAAACTCTACACAGATGAAAGAGTCCTCATTGATGTTTGATCAACAAAGAAAATCATCAAAACTAAAAATCCCTCTCATCCCAGTAAAAGCAAGTGATCTTCTGGTACCCAGCCAAGCCAAGCTTAACCAACCTTGGGATTAAATAAGTGAACTCCAGCTTGAGTCAAGCATGAGCAATCAGAAGAATGGAATGGAATCAACCCATGTATCTAGAAATATGAGTTTCTCATAAAACCCACTTCATTAATCAGAAGATAAAAAATGGTACTTAAGTTAAAAGACACTTTTTTTAAAATCAGTACAATTTAAGAGAATTTTATTCTATCAAACAAACCCACTACTATAAGATGAAAGAGTCTACCTAATCACAGAGCCTCAATTAAAAACCACATCTGTTATAAGGAGAAAGAGTCTACCTAAACACACAACCCCTGTTAAAAACCACATCTGCTATAAGGATTCTTTAATTCCTAATCCAAAAGGTCAGCAGCCACACCTGAGTGGGCAAACTTGGAAGGGTACTTCTGTCATCTAAAGGGCCTTCCAAGTCCTTTGTTTCCGGGTGTATAATGGAAGGTAGGTGCATTTCCCTTTCACATTGTGACTTGTCAGACAAACAAGAGGAGGTGATTAATAAGCACAAGGGTTTTCCACCAAAGGACATAAGCACCCTCATGTTCAGTCATGTTCAAAAAATAACATACATGTATGCAAGGGCGTTTCCAGAACTATATAATTCCATGGAGCTTCCTATTAATATCACTAACTAGAAAGAAGACTGAGAAGCCTAAAGACAGATCATCTAAAGGCCCCAAGGAGATTCAGATTCAGTTAATACCAGTCAAGACCATAGAAATTAAATAAAGTGGTATAGTTAAGTAAAATATTGGAATACATTTAGATGCTTTCCCAAGGTCAGAGGAAATAGCACCCAAGTCATGTGGGCACACATTATTACATGGTTCAGTAGTTAAACAGTTATAATTAATGATAATTATTATTATTATGACCATCATTATCATTAGTGTGATGGTCAACTTTATATCATTTTGTAATTGAATGCAGATCCTCATTGTGCAATCCTTTCAATTAGCAGTCTTCTCTCCTTGGTTGCTAATGGGTCAGATTGAACTCTAATTGGAAAAAGGATCTACTGCCTAGACTGATTAGGTGCAAAACACATGATTTTAAAATAACTCATTCCCTCTATTCTTTTGTCTAATGATATATTTATTTTTTTGAAAATGATCAATCTGATGCTAGACCCATTAGCATAAATAAATACATAAATTGATGCTAGACCCTACTATAATTCGAGTATAATTTGGCCTACAGCTAAAACAAATGAAGAAAACATTGTTTCTATTTAGTGCTTTAAATTTAGGTCAGCCCAATTGCATATGGGGCAGCCATTAGCCTGGCTTGGGGGTGTGAGGAGAGCTACATGATCTTAAGTGAGGTAGCTCAAAAAATAGGATGACCGCAGATAGCATCTTACTGAGAGGTTCAATATGAATATATTTAACAATAGCGCAGTTGGCTAGGACCACAGCTCAAAAATCGGAGGTTGTGATTTCGAACTCGCCCTTTCTAGTGCCACTTGTTAAAAAAAAAAATCATCATAAGGGAGATGCTATTTATAAAAAAAAAAAAAAAAAGAACCATTACCATTGTTTTAGAGCCTTAATCCTTCCAAATATTTATTTCCACTGATCATATTGTTTCTTTTTACCCCCACAACTGGTCAGATCTTCTAGCCACCTTGAAGCTGATATTGGGTGAAGCCCAAATAGCTAGTGACAATCAAACCTGGTCTGAGTGTTTGACCGTTATTAATGAAATATTAATAAGCACATAGATATTCTCAGCAAACTGGTATTGTATTTAATTGTACAGGTTGCAACTTGCATGCATTGGTCTGAACATATTTATGCACTTTGGACTTTGACCATGCCATCAAATTCCACTGTAGTAAGTTAGAGATTTTAATAATGCAACAAAAAGCTTAGTCCTCCAATTGTAGGAAAATGGGAAACCCCCTGCTGCATAATTAAAGACAATGAGTCCCATAATAGGCACTATATCTTTAGATTAAGGCCTACAAAGTCGTATGTGTAAGGGTGCACTATGATTAATCTAAGTCTTTTTTTAACCTTTTTTGGCCTTTTGACCCTAGGTAGTATGCAAATGTGGTCAATGTGAAGTGTTTTTGTAGAGATGGCTGAATGATCAGATCCAACCCCTCTAAAAACTATGGCTAAGTTTGAGAGAGAGAGAGAGAGAGAGAGAGAGAGAGAGAGAGAATTATCCAATCTAAAGTAATGAAATAGACAGAAATATGTAATGAAATTTTTTCCTACAAAGACTAAATCTTAAAACCTTCTTATATTTGGTATGACTAGCCCTACAGACTTTGCATGTGACTTATTTTAAAATATCGAAGAGAAAAATATAACGTAATTAAAGATCTAAAGACAATCAATGATGTTGAGTTCCCCAACGCGTATAAGTCTCATTGACCATATATTTTGAGTATTAGTAGTAGTAATAATAATAATAATGACACTTAACCAACTTATGATATTGTTTTGGTTTACAGGACCATCACCAAGCAATCTACATCCATTGCTTTTAGTGACATTACACAATATATGGCTGTTTTTATTTTTTACCCCTTAAAAGAAAGGTTCGCCTCTTACGCGTTGAAATTAAGGAAGGCAAGCTCATGGAGAAGTTTAGAAAGTAGGCAAGCCAATCAAATGAACTTAGCTTTAAATTAGCTAAGATCAACATCAATTCAAAACGAGGGTAGGCGTGTGTGAAGGAGTTCAATTGACCATAAGTAAACCCCTAATACAATGAATCAAAAGGCACAAAAAAATGGATCTTTGTGGAGAATTTTTTTTTCTTTCTGTTTCCCCCCTTATCTATGCCTTCTAGCATTCTAGCATTATATGGTCGATTATCATTAACTTGGTTATGATAATACACATCCCAAAAATCAATTTCCTAATCTCGATTCAGCACCAGCAGCATGTCCATTGATAACTTTGTTTGAAAGCTTTATTATAATCAATGATGGTTCTACTGGTAAACTCCGGTAGTGTGACGCAGGAACTACTAAATATTTATTGTTCCTGTGTAAAATGCATGGTACTGGTCTCACTTTGGAGGGAAGAAAAAAAATAATAAATAATATCTTCTCCTTTCTCTTGATTGAAATTATAAAACGACTCTAAAGTCATGTTTGGCAACCAAATCTTTGGGAAAAAGATTTTCGATTTTCTTCATGTTGTAGTAAATCCAAGTTTGGCAATTGTAAATTTATGAGGATTTGGATGAATGAGAATCTTTATTTGTTAAGATTTTCAGATTTGACTACCCCCCGTAAGATTTGAAAATCCTTACTTCAATACATTTGCATACCCAACTATGTTTTTCTCAGCTATATGCATCAATGCACACCAATTTCAACGTGAAATCATCAACTATACATATCCCTAGCCAGGAATCTTGTTCAAATGGTAATGAAGAATCATCAGATCTATGAATTTCTCGTATGTTACCAAACATGCTTTAATGATTATACAAAACAGTGTTGATTGAGAAGCTCCGTAGATCTCTTTGCCTCTTATTTTACATTTGAAAATGGAGTTTTATTAGGAGTCTTATATGTGGGGATAAATCAAGTCGTACTCTTAGTGGGATTATATTATCTGCTGACCTTATGCCCTATGTGATCCATCGTGGGACCCATGACATGCGGGCCATACACAATTTCATATATATATATAATGATAATTTTTAATAAGTATCATGCTGCTTAATTTCCTAATATTATTCCTTTTCTAGAAAAAAAAAGCGGGAAAAAAAAGGAGAGAAGTATAAAATATATTCGTATTTATACTAAATACTTATTTATTAGTTTTAATTATTCGAAGTTTTACGTATTTACGCAACGTCTTCACAATAATATTGCAAAACACCTTAAATTTGAAATATATGTGTCCGAGATTCTCTCGAAAATGATATAACTAGCTTAGAAACCCGTGCTCAACACGGTATCTCCCTGCACTCTGCAAAATAAATAATCACATTAAAAAAAATTATATCTTTCCATAGGACAAGTTGGATAAAATAGAAATAGAGAAATTGGAGCAAAAATAGTATAATTACGTACGAACAACTAAAATATGAGTAGTTTAGTGGAAAAATAAGTGGGTAGTTGAATGAATAGTTACTTAACCGTCAGTCAAAATTATAATCGACGGTGAAAATCAAATCCAAAACCTCCTAACTTAATATATTATAATAGTGCTGATCACTTTGTTGATTAATCCATACTAGATTATTACTGATCCTCTTTGTTTTACCACTGGGGTGGGGCCCTACATTCGATTGATTCATATAATAAGTTCTTAAAAACCACTAATCTATTTTCCTAATAGCCCTCAGGTGATGGAAAGCATTCTCTGCTAGTTCTTGTCAGTGACAAGAAAAAACACCCATTTATTTTCATGAGAAAGATTACAATATTCTGTACTCGAAAGAAAGTTGAAATACATGGATTCGGAGATTCCCAGGTATCTCCTCTGCTTTTCTTGCAAATGGTGGCCAACATTCACCAGCTACAAAGCGACGAAAGTACGCAGGGAATCATTCAACCTCTTTGAAGGAAAAAAAGAAGGAATGTATCTCCAAAGATACATCTATAATTTTATCATTTTCAGTCAAGTCATAGGTCCATTCATCCTTTAATAGCCAATACCTGTTTAATTCCGGGCACAATGCCTTTTTCCCGTTTGTATGGACTCATTTTTTGATTGTGTGGGATTTCTTCTTGGTTTTTTACGAATATCTTATCCATTTTAATGGGCTAACTTCTCATTTGTACGTAGGCTTTCGATCTCTTGGGTCTCAGATCTTTTGGTCAACGTAAAAAATAAAAAAGCTAATTCATTGGAGATTCTGAGAGCATCTCTAAGAGATACTTTTAATTTGGATATGCCTTTTAAAAAATGAAGGCTAATTGGGCATATGTAACTTGACTGCTCCAAGAGATATCTCAAATGCAAATGCAAGTGGGCCTATGATCATTATTTTATGCAAGTGGGCACTCACCATTATTTTATTCAAAAGAAAATTTTGAAATATGCTTTATAGTATGACAGATTTAACATACCATCACATACTTCAAATGCCATGTAGGATATGAAGGCCATTTAAAGTGTCTGTTGGAGTTACTCTGATGTTGTGAGTGCCCATAGACTTGACATTAAACATTTCCCTCATAATAATGGTGGATACCACACGCACTGCCCGTTTCTTTGCTGGAATTCCAGGAATTCTTGTATGTGGAATTCCTGAATTTCAAGACAAAGTGAAATTCCTGGATGCTCCTTTGGGCTTGAGCGTCTAGGAATTCCACCAAAATACATAGGGAGTGGAATTCCTGGATTCTCAAAGGTCAAAAGAGATCTCTATGCAGCTGGAATCCAAAAATGCCAGTAAAGAAACATGGAATTCAGAAATTCCACGGGACAATCCATCACATTATGTCCAGGAATTCCTGGACATGATGAATTCCTAGTAAAAATTCCACTAAAAAAATAAGGCCTAAAATTCATAGTAAAACTTAGAACCGCTCTAAAAGGTGAATGCAACATCTAACGGTAGTTGTACGGCCAATATCCCAACTCATTTTAATTAAGATAAAATCTCAACATCTCACCATAGTGTTACAGTCCCACACTAGAAGCTGCTTTCACCATAGTATTAGTATTAAAGAGGATGGATGGTTTAGATTGGCATTTCCTAGTCCAAAAGAAGAAAATCGAAAACCATGATGGACAGTGATCACCCAAATCACTAGCTCGCGCCTAACAAATCAGCAGTAACGTGTGAATCTCTTCCTTTTTTTTTTTTTGTAAAGACGTCTGATTGTGAATCCTTTTAGTTTTACCATCTCAAGAGGTGTGATATTTGCAAATGTAGTCAAGTGATTCAAACATGGGAAAAAACAATACAACTTGTTAAAGAAAAAGTAACCATGCAGAAGAGCAGCCACCCCACGCAGGCCAAACGTGCAGTTGACCCAACCCCACATGCAATAAAATAACACCCAAACCCAAACCAACCAAAGCATAAATAATCATTAAAAAATAGACCCCTAGTAAGAACTTTGGAAAACTTTTAAATAAGTCCTTAAGTTTTTTTCCTTATTTCAAAAAAAGACACAAGTTTTAAAACTTTTCAGATCAATCCCTAATTTTTCTATAAAGTTTTCAATTAAGGACATTCATCCATTTAAAGTTATTTTTGGACAATTTTTTTCTTCAATTTTTTAAAACTATTCAAATTATCCTTTAATGAAATAAAACCCCATTCACTTCCTCTATATTTTCTTCCTTTCTTTTCTTCACTGGCAGCCTTATAGTGATTGAAGAAAACTAGATTTTTCTGCTAAGTGTAGATGTTGCCAAAACCATCTCGTGGTTTTAAATGAAGGTACTTTGGGTATTTTTAAAAAATTAAGAGAAAATTCTATAAAAAAAATACATTTAAATGACCAGATGTCCTTAATAAAAAGCTTTTTTTAGAACTTAGGTACTAATTTGAAAAGTTTTGAAACTTATGTCTTTTTTTTAAAATAAGGTAAAAGCCTAAGTCCTTATTTGAAAAATTCCCTAAAACTTATATTACAAGAAGAAGCAGCAGCCAAAAACAAAAAAAGCCAACCATTTTCTTCTCTGGTTTCATACCACTCTCTCTTCTTCCTCCTCCTCCATCCTCCAAACCCCCCCAAAAACCCTAAAACCTCCCCCCCTCTGCAACTCTCCATTCTGCCCTCCTCCATTTCCAGCTCCACCATTTCAGTCAATCCACACATAGAGCGGTTTTCCGTCCACTTCGAGAGCGGTTTTCCGTCACCTAACAGCGGTTTTGGTGGGGGAGGAGGGAGGGAGATGTATAAGAACCAGCTGCAGGAGCTGGCGCAGAGGAGCTGCTTCAACTTGCCTTCGTATTCGTGTGTAAGGGAAGGGCCCGACCATGCGCCGAGGTTCAAGGCGACCGTTAACTTTAACGGGGAGGCGTTCGAGAGCCCTGGCTTCTGCTCGACGCTGAGGCAGGCCGAGCATTCCGCGGCCGAGGTCGCTCTCAATTCGCTCTCCAACAGAGGGCCCTCTCACTCTCTCGCTGCAAGGATCCTGGTAAGAGAAACGATCCCCGCCGCCCTCCTGATGCCGTTATGAAAGCCGTTTGTCTTCGCCGTTAGGGTTTTGTTCCTGCTCCCTTTGCTTGCTCTCTGTTTCTGTTTCCCTCATTCTACTGTCGTCTGCTCCTTCTTTCTTAATTTGCATTCCTTTCCCCCTCCTTTTCCATCTTGGCCGTGTTTGGCCGTGTGTGTTTTCCATGGAAGTGGAGAAAAGATGCTATCTTGCGCCGTTTAGGGGAAGCAGAAATCGCTGTCTACCATCCGGAGGATTCTGCTAGCATGCGCCGGGGATGCTAGCATGCGCCGTTCGTCCCGTGGCCTCCTTGAACCCCAGGCTTTCCGCATGCAGTGCTCGGCTAACGTGCGCCCGGCCCGGCCCATCGGCTAACTTGCGCCGTTTGTGGGGGGGGGGGGGAGAGGATTTGGGGGGGAGTTTGTGGTGAAAAGACGAGGATGCCCCTGGTCTCATTTGGGGGAAATGGTTAAAACTGGTTGGGATTTCTGAGGGGGGTGAATTGATCCCAGTATGAACAAGGGAGATTAGGAAGGTGTGAGGAAGAAGCCATCATCATCATCCATCACAAACATAATTAGGGTCGCCCTCTTCTTTTTTTTTTTTTTTTGTTTTTGTTTGTGTCATTATCATAGGGAGGAGGAGAAGAGTAGATTGCTTGGTGTGGGTGGCATTGGTGGAATTGATAGGAACTAGGCCACTTTAGGTAGAGGTAGATGGAGAGAAGTCAATCATAATGGTTATCTAATTAATTACCCATCAGGGGTCTATTTAAGTAATTTGACTTGTTTATAGGATTTGGTCTATTCTGACTCTCAAATATTGTTTTTTTTAATTGAAATCCAACTTTTTTTTTTTTTTTTCTCTTTGTTTCTTGTTTCAATAAATTGGAATCTTTTTTTTTTTTTTTTGAAATATTGTTGTGTCATGTTTTATTCAAGCTCCTTTATTAGGAGACCATATTTAGTTGGCTAACACTAAATGATCACAGAAATGGCTGATATTGGATGAATTGTATGTTTCACTTTTGGTTCCAAGGAAAGATGCATTCAATTATATCTCAAGTAAAGCAATTTATATTGGCTTCTAAATGAATAGTGCGATTTGCGACTCAAATCATACGATTTATGATAACATGCATATGATTTACATGATTCAGTTGGAGATTTTTTGATGAACTTGTAGATACTTTATATCTGAAAATGTGGTTTTGGACAAACTTTCACTCAAGTCTGACTCAAAAGTCCCTTTCTCAGAGAAACTTTTATTTTAGAGGTGGCAGAAAGTTTGAAGGATTCTTTTTTCCTTGCTTCTTTTTCTTTCTGAGATCCCAATTGAAAGTGACAAGAATCTTCCATATCTTTGTAGTTTTATCATTTGAATTTTGGTTTTTTCTTTTTGCCTTTGTGGCTCAACGTTTCACAAGGAACAAACCTTGTTCTGTTTGTGCCTTTGTGGGACTGTTTGTACCAGTGGGTGAGTTTTGATTCTGTCATTGCATTTCAATTTTATATTACAGTGAAGATACTCTAGTGTCAATGATTATTTTGTGTTTGTAGGTAAAGATGCTTTTTCAATCATTTTTTTCCTATTGTTGACATGGCCAATGATGAATGGTTTGTTTGACCTCAAATTTTGTTGATTGGCAAGTGACTTGAAGTTTTGTTAGTTATTGAATAATCATATTCTTATCACTATGTTTGCTGGACAAATTGATAGATAGGAACAAGTTGCACCAAAACCATGTGCAAAGAAGAAATCTACCATCCTCGACCAGTGACTTTGAATCTGTACATGCTTAGATGTCAGAAAATGCTCTTTCAAATGTATAAACAGATGAATTTTCTGTTGCCCTTAATTGGTTCATGGTTCAAATTTCTCTTTGAAATGGTCAGTCCTACAGTGAATATCACTCCGATGAGAATAATTTTAAGTACTTACATTCGAAATGGTCAGTCCGATGGTGTATTTCACTCCAATTAGTACTTGTACATCTAACAAAGTTCAGAGATTGTACTCTACCTGCCCCGTATGTTGGGAATTGGTTTTTGGAAATGATAATGATATGCATTGTAGAAAGACATTTACCCATGTCAGGGGCAAGGACATGTGCATGCCTCTGGGTTTAGGAGAACCTGGAACCTTTCTCTTGATATATAAATGGATGAAGAATAGATGGTTAACTTCTACTTGTTTTTAGTGTTGCTTATTTTTTAGAATTTTCTGAATTTTTATGCACTCCAAAAAAATGATACCTTTTTATAATTTACAATTCAATTTGATCCACCAGCCACAGAAATTTATGATCTGATACCAATTTTCAAAACATCTCATATGTTTCATATTTATTCATTTGATCTACTACATATATGTAAGTTGTTGTTTTTTTTAAATGGACAACAATATTAAGCAAATTAACCGCTCATCTTTTGCATAAAAGAAATGCAAACAATTTCATCCTAGTTATGCTCATGCATATAATATCTATTTAGAATATGTCTAAAATCTGAATCTACTTTTTATAAGCATAATATGTAAACTAATACTATCATGCTTTTTGTATTTGTAATTGTGTACAATCTAAATGTATTTACATAGTTACATTGTAATGTTTTATACATATATTTATGTACTTTTATTTGTATGTAATATGTACAAGTATTTATTGTTTCAATAGTTAATTAGCTTCTTCCCTTGATAAATTTGTTTTGGTAGGATGAGACTGGAGTTTACAAAAATTTATTACAAGAGATTGCACAGAGAGTTGGAGCAGCACTCCCTGCGTACACAACATTTCGTTCTGGACTTGGACACCTACCTGTATTCACATGTGAGGTAGAACTTGCTGGAATCACATTCAGGGGAGAACCTGCCAAGAGCAAGAAACAAGCAGAGAAGAATGCAGCAATGGCTGCATGGTCATCCCTAAAAAAATGTGAGCATCTTTTCTGGCAAGTTTAGTCACACATGATTTTTATTTTGCACCTTCTCTTAACTCATCTTTTTTAAGAATTCGAGATATAGTGTTGAATCAATGTTAGGGAGTTGGATCTAGATGTATTTGCAAATTTTGGAGTTACGGTCAGAATTCAGAAAAATTGCATAAGAAAATCATTGCTATTATTTTTAAAATAGTAATTGTTGACTGCCTAAGGAGTTGTACCAAGAGTACATCCAGCTACTTCTATATGCTTAAGATACAGTCATCCTATTCTGTTGATATGGATACCTACCAGATACTTTACGGGAATCTGATGTATGGTTTGGATGTTATCCTATATTGTTAGCCATATAGGTTTGCTTTTCTGTCATGGTATTAAAGTAACAAATAGGGTGTCCATATCCTTGCCCTGGATTTGAGAGACCCTGCTTTCCATATCCATGTCAGTACCCATATCTTTATCTTAGGCATGGTTTGGTCTAGTGTTCTTTTGTCCAGGCTTTATTATTATTATTTTTTGAATGGTAACTTACATTAATCAAAGATTTAACAGTACAAAAGATATATACTAGAAAGTTTAGAAAAACGCCAAAAAAAAAAAAAAAAAAAAAAAAGACGCTAGCCAAAAGGGAGCTCTAAGGCCAAACTGCCTCAACCCTAACCAAAAGAATTGGACTAGTGTTCTTTTGTCCAGCTTTAGTTGAACATAGAGGGAAATAATTCAGGTGGAGTTTGACCACACGCTACAGCTTATGGCTGTGCAGTTTGGGTTAGTAGGAAATGAAGCATAACTTTCAAAGTTGATCATGGGAGATCTGATGATTCACCTCTGACTATCTACCATGTCAGTTTGCAAGTCAGAAATTAGACTGGGTGGCTTCTAACAGTTAAAAAGGGTCGATCCAAATCGCATTTGGTGGGCCTTTGGCCTTATTAATCCCCATAGCAAGACTATCATGGTTTTGTACTTTTGGAGCAGTCGTGATTGTGAATTGTATCGATCTAATGCTGCTGAACATTGCTGAAGCTGTTAATTCCCCTGCTAACAACACTTAGTTTTGACCATTAAATTCCCGTCATCTGATCCAGCTACACATTCTTACCAGTGGCCCAGGAAGTGGCAAGCTCATCATCAGAAACAGAGAACACTGACGAGCAGGAACAGATCACCATAGCACGTGCTCTGCTGAAATACCGCCTGAAGGAGAAGATGGCAATGGCAACAGCAAATACACCCCAAGCACTTCCTTTCCCCAAGAAGTTCCCAATGCAAGATCAAAAGCCATCCACCACACCCCCTGTTGCAGCCACTGGATCAAAAATACTTCCATTTATTCATCCCAAATCAAATCCAAGGAACAGGCCTGCACCTGCGACGACGACGATGACAATGATTGCAAGAGTAGATGGGCCCCTATCTTCATCACCCTCCTTATTTCCTGAGAACCGTGGGTTCCATCTACCAAAGTTCCCAGCTGCTGGAGCCGTGCCATATGTTCCCATCCGCCACTACCGAGCACCATACCATGGTATAGCCCCACCAGTCACTATAAGGTCACCAGTGCCAGTGTACTCTACACCTCCTCTGCAGCCACCACCCAGCCGACCAGCACAGATGATAGCTCCAGCTGTGCATATTGCACCACCAGTTCTTATGAGGCAGGCAGTGCCAGTTTTTGCGGCTCCCCCACCAGTTGTTCGGAAGGATGAGCAATCAGGTTTCATTGGGCCACCACGAAACAATCCATTGGTTCGAATAGAGGAGCCTTCAATTGTTCCGAATCCTCCATCACTGAGCAAACCATCAGTTAAGACAGAACAGATTGGCAGTGCAACCACTAATGATGATCCGCAAGAATCTACAGCGGTACAGAGCTTGAAACAGCTGAAAATATGATCTTAGAAGGGTTTGAATGTTTAATAAACTCTTTTCACTCTTTATATTCTCTTCTGCGTTTTTGTTTTTCTTGTTTCCTAGTTTGTTCATCTTCTGTCGGATATAGTAGCAATATGAGCCTCCCCTGGCAATGCTGTGGAAGTTGCATTATATTGACAGCATTCTTCCATTTAATGGTAAATAGTGAGCATAGAATTGCTTCAGCTTTCCCAACTTCCATCACTGCATTGTGTTGTATTTCTTTCAATATGCAGGTCATAGGGTCAATCAAGATGGAGGCAGCCCCAGTATCCCCCACTCTTTCATGTTGTTAGCCATACAACTTGGCGGTCCCCACCTTTATTTATTATTCTTTTTTCATTTTTCAACAAAATTTCTGGGTCCGCCCTTGAATCAATGACTGGCCCTGCAGTAATAGTTGAAGTTTCTGATTTGGTGAGAAGGGGTGAAAGAGTATTATCAAAATCATTTGTTATGGTAGAAACGTGATCATGGTTCAAAATAGCGGCTGTTACCGTCTAAAGCCAAGTAAAACCAACAATTTTTATTTAGAACATTGTTTTTTTCATTTCTTCTCTCCAATAGTCTTTTCTATAGTTGTATTTACTCCTATATGGTTCCAAATCATTTAAAAACCACAAGATTGGCTGGTAAACAAGATTCAAAAAAAATTTACGCCGCTACGTATCTCCCGCTATGTAGCATTTTGGCTATTGGCCGCTACACCGGGTACAACAGCTATTTTGATTCTTAAACGTGATTAGTAAGGGTAATTGCAAGAATGGATTGTTACGTTACATAGGGACGCCATGGCCAATCCATGTTACATGATTGTCTAACTAATGAGCAATTGATTAAACTCCAGTTGCAATGTGGAATGTGAATAATGTTCAGGGAAGTGCTTGTGAGCACTGTGGATTTAGGTGCTATATCTTTTTAGACTACATTCAGCCATCACGCTTACTTTTAAAAGAACGATGGACTTTCAATGTTGGCCCCATGGCCTTTGGGCTTTGACCCAGCCAAAGGCAAGGCAGGGTTAGGACTCAGGTTCTGGGGAGTGGGTCCAGTGGGACTGTTCTAAGGAAAAGGAGCTGTTTGGGAGAATGATAGAGATTAGAACTGCTGCCAAGATACGAATACAACAAATATAAGACAGGCGTGTGCCGAACATATAGTCACGAATGAAAGATCTTGATGGGTACTAGGTATGTGTGTGCAAAAAGTCAGTCACATCCAATCATCCTAACACCTTCATCTTAATGGCCAAGAAAAAAGGTACCTCATCTCACATTGAACAAAATTGGATGGGATTGAGTCTTTATATATACTCAGCGAGTCAGGACCTCAGTCATTACACGGGAACCCCACCGTAGAGCCCACATAGAGATAATCTGGACCATTCAAGGTGAATGGCAACCTCAAGGAGAAAAGATTAGAGGGGATGACACTCACTTTGAACGGTCCGAATTATCTCTATGTGGGCCCCATGATGGAGTTTCAGAAAAGTGTTATACAATTCTTGTGTAATAGTTGCGACAGAGGATCCAGACTCATACCCAGCCTTCGTCAAGATCTTTTAATCCCCCTGCCCTTCATGGTTGGCACACTTCCAGTGGGACCCATAAATCTTGCTCACATACTACACGTTTTCCTAGACTGTTACTTAAGATGGATGGGGTTAACATTGATAACTGTTGTGGCTGGTTTGCCAAATGCTTGCCGACCCAAGAGGAAAGCCCAAGCCCATCCATTTGGCAACTGAAAAGGTTATTAACTGTTCTTAATACAGCAGGCTCACTAGCCTATCTACTTGGGCCTTAGGCTAACATTGGCAACTGAGACAAGTTGGCCATTAGGGCAGGTCCCGTGTAGCTTATTAGCCTAGCCCACTTCCAATTCTAACAACCGATCTTGGTTTTCGATAGCTTGTACCAGGCCCAGAAAGGATGTAGTTAAAACCCCACCTGTCACACTTGGAAATACCTCTGCACCAAGGCATGGGTTAAATCCCTTGTCATCATGTGCCCAGGCTGGTTTATGATAGAATTGATTCTAATCATTAAGGCCATGGCAGAGGTTGGGCCCGAGATCTCACTCTGTTGAAAAAGGGCCAATCCCTCATTTGACTAGAAGATCCATGTAGATAGCATGGCCAAGCACAGCACAGCCTAACAAAACATATGAACTAAAATAAACTGATTGTCTTGTAGATGGGCTAAGGCCAGCCCTACTTTCCCATCGTATTCCTAATCTAGGTCTAATAGGCCCACTTATGGTCAGCGCCTCACCCAGCCCATTTG
Organism: Umbellularia californica; assembly: GCA_028538565.1. NCBI lineage: Eukaryota > Viridiplantae > Streptophyta > Magnoliopsida > Laurales > Lauraceae > Umbellularia > Umbellularia californica. The sequence continues at coordinate 47,464,758 of JAPQWN010000009.1, forward strand.
TGTCCTTTCTGGTAGTCCTACAAACTGTAGTCCCAATCATGGAAGGCAACGAACCACCCACACCCACCCCAAGTCCTAAATGGTTCCCAATAGTCATATCAGCCTCTTATGAACACCCATAGGGCATGGTTTTACAACACATAATCCATCAATTAAAACCTTTACACATAGGACTGTATAATCTCCTTACCTATGATGCCTATAAATGTGCCATGGACATGTGACTCGGATTTTATGCATAAAAAGTGTGTTGCGGATTACCATACCATAATTATCTCTTGTAATTATCTCTTGATTTGTGGTAAATAGATTGATAGAGATAATCCCTGTAATTGAGTGATTTACTATATTTATTTCCTAGTCTTTAGGAACAAGTTATGTAAAGAGGCTATTAAAGCCGTGTATCACTGTATTGGTAAAGAGTACTGGAATAATAAGAGAATTATTGTTTCAAAATCTTCATGGTATCAGAGCATCAGCAAGGTTCAATCCACTACCAAAGCTTAACCCCAATTCCTCTCCTGTAAACCGATTCTATGAACAATGGCCACCATCAACCCAATTGAATCCTCCACCAAATCCTCTTCATCCATCATCCATGTCCATTTTGAAACCTCCGGCTTCAACGCTGGCATAACCCTCACCGAACTAAACTATGATGTCTGGTCCCAGATTATCGAAATGCATATCGCTGGGCGTGAAATACTCGAATACATTATTGGTGAATCTCCCCAACCTGAAGCGAAGGATCCCCTGTATCCCAAATGGTATGCCGAAAACCAGAAAGTTAAAGGCTTCTTACTCACATCAATGGCTCCAGAAATAATGAAGCGATATCTTCGCCTACGTACGGCTCGTGAAATTTGGAGTGCCCTTGCCAAAGCGTTCTATGATGGATCCGACGAAACCCAAACCTTCGCTCTTAACCAGCGTGCCTTTTCTCTCTGTCAATCTGGTCGTTCTCTTCCTACATACTATGGTGAACTAGTTGAGATTTTCCAGGAACTTGACTACTGAGACAAAGTGCACATGAAGGATCCCGATGATATCCTTGCATATAAAAAATCTATAGAGAAACTGAGGATTCATATATTCTTGAATGGACTTGATACTGACTTTGAACAGGTGCGGGGAGAGATTCTTCGCATGGACCCGAGCTTGAATCTTGAACACACATATGCGTATGTTCGCCGTGAAGCCAATCGTCGAACTCTCTTGGCCGGTGATTCAACTAACCCGGATTCGGTGCCTATGTTAGCCCGTCATCCAACACCTTCAACATGGCGGTCTGGCTCTAGTACTGCACCGTCCGCTCCTGCACCCACAAACCGTAGCTATGAAATTAGCAACAAATCCTCTGGGTCATCTGGACCACCTCGAACCTGTACTCATTGTGGTGGTACTGGCCACACCAAGTCTCGGTGCTATGACTTAATTGGCTACTCGGATTGGTGGGACCCTGCCAAGGCTTCAACCAAGCGCAACTCCAAGTCTTCGTCTACAGCATCCACCTCTGCTGCCATATCTGAACCATCTCCATTAGAGGCTATGGCCTTGCATATTTCCAGCCCACTAGGTAAGTCTTTTGACAATTCTGTATCTATTGGGTCTTGTACTTGGATTATTGATTCTGGATTAACTGATCATATGTCCTTTGATATTGCCTCTATTTCGACTTTAAACTCCTCTGACACACATACCGTTTCTACAGCCAATGGTACTTCAGCTTCTGTAATTGGTGAAGGTTCCCTTTCTCTTCCTAATAACCTCAATTTAGACTCTATTCTTGTGGTTCCTTCCCTTAATTTTAATTTATTATCTGTCTCTCAAATTACCACTGCCTAGAATTGTGTTGTAATATTTTGGCCTGATTCTTGTGTTTTCAAGGACATCAAGACGCGGAGGACAATTGGTAATGGTACTAGAAGAGGGAAGCTCTACTATCTTGATCTCGCACCGTTAAGCTCAAGTGCATTGGCCAAGTCTTTCTCAGTTACTAGTCCAACGCCTCCATTATCCCCTGACATATGGTTGTTGCACAAGCGTTTTGGACGTGCTTCATTTGGATATTTAAAGTATTTATTTCCCAAGTTATTTTTGAATACATCACCTTCACTGTTTAAATGTGAAGTTTGTGCTTTGGCAAAGAGTCACCGTGTTTCTTTTCCGCTGAGTTTGAATAAATGTTCTTTGCCGTTTATGATTGTTCATTCGGATGTTTGGGGCCCTGCTAAAATTCTAACACTAAATGGTGCATGATGGTTTGTCTCTTTCATTGACGATCATAGTCGAATGACCTGGGTGTGTTTGATGAAAACAAAGCAAGAGGTTTGCTCCCTCTTTAAACAGTTTCACTTAATGGTTGCTACACAATATAAAACTTCAATTCAAGTTCTTCGCACTGATAATGGTGGGGAATTTGTCAATCACGAGCTGAAACAATTCCTTCACCTCCATGGTATTGTCCATCATACCACATGTCCCTATTCTCCCCAACAAAATGGCGTCGCGGAAAGAAAAAACCGGCAACTTCTTGGAATGGTCCGAGCCACATTATTTGACGCCCATATGCCTCTTCACTTTTGGGGTGAATCCCTTACTGCAGCTGCTTACTTGATAAATCGTCTTCCATCTCGAACCTTAAATTTCCGAACACCTCTGGAAACCCTAAACACCAGTCTATCCTCACCATCCACTCCCAACCTACCTCCAAAAGTGTTCGGCTGCACTGCTTTTGTGCATTTACCTAGTCCTACTCGCCATAAACTTCAACCCCGAGCCCTTCGCTGCATCTTTGTTAGCTATGGTCTCCATCAAAAGGGATACCGATGCTATCACCCCCAAACCCACAAGATATACGTGACCATGGATGTTCAATTTCATGAACACCAAATGTATTTTCAGGAAGCCGCCACTGCCAGTCAGGGGGAGCATAGTCGCGACTTACAGTTCTTTGATCCTCAAGTTGAAACCATCAAGCTGCTGGGCCCGGCTCTGATGCACCTGCACCTAATGAACCTGCACCCTATGGTGTACCACCTCCACCAGATGAATATACACCTCATAATGACCCCACATCTGTTGTGCCCGAACTTGTTGGTGACTCGCTTGAGATCCCACCGTGCCATCATGATAGTCGAGCTGCACCACCAGTACCACAACACCAATTGTTCCCACTTGATGGGTCTTCTTCTCCCGAGTCATCCCCTGCACCCCAGGTAACTCACGAACCTCCACTCCGTACACTTCCTAATCATACCACACGATGTGTCCCTCGTGTTAGTTATGAACCTGTTCTCAAATCCACCTCTAGGTACCCAATGAATAACTTTGTCTCTTACCATAGGTTATCAAAGGATTGTGAATCATTTGTGAATCAAATATCTACTGTACATGTACCTACTAGTGTGCAGAAAGCCTAGAAAGACCCCAGATGGAAAGAAGCAATGCATGAGGAAATGAAATCCCTTCAAGAAAATGCAACATGGGAGGTGGTTGACTTACCCGTTGGAAAGAAACCGGTTGGATGTCGATGGGTTTTCACAATTAAATACAAGGCTGATGGGGACATTGAGAGGTTTAAAGCTCGACTTGTGGCTAAGGGATATAGCCAAACATATGGAGTAGATTATGCAGAAACGTTTGCACCCGTGGCCAAAATCAATACGGTCCGTATACTCTTATCTTTGGCCGTAAATCTTGATTGGTCACTACATCAGTTTGACGTAAAGAACACCTTCTTACATGGGCATCTCCATGAGGAAGTATACATGGCATTGTCTCCTGGTTGCAATCTACAGGTGGAAGGCAGCAAACAAGTCTGTAGATTGCGAAAATCATTATATGGCCTAAAGCAGTCGCCCAGAGCTTGGTTCGGAAGATTCACAAGTTCAATGAAGGCATTTGGTTATCGACAGAGCCATTCAAATCATACTCTCTTCATAAAACATAAGAGAGGGAAGCTCACTGTGCTTATTATATATGTCGATGACATGATTGTGACAGGGAATGACAATGTTGAAAGAAAGGCCTTGCAAGCACATCTCTTTCGTGAATTTGAAATGAAGGATCCTGGCCCTTTGAAATATTTTTTGGGAATCGAGGTGTTACGGTTTAAACAGGGTATGTTCTTGTCGCAAAGAAAATATACCTTAGATTTACTAAAGGAAGTTGGCATGTCAGGGTGCAAACCGTGTGATACACCAGTAGCTGAAAAGGTCAAATTAGGTACTTTTCCAGATCAGATTCCCACAAATAAAGAACATTATCAACGACTTGTCGGACGGTTGATGTATCTCGCACACACCCGGCCGGATTTGGCATATTCTCTTAGTGTCATTAGTCAATTCATGCATTCTCTAAGTGAGGAGCATATAAATGCAGTTATACGTATCTTACGCTATTTGAAGTCTTCTCCATGAAAAGGCATTAGGTTCACTAAGGGAGACAATTTATCTATTGAAGGCTACACTGATGCGGATTGGGCCGGTTCCATTGATGATCGACGTTCAACTTCGGGATACTTGATATTTGTGGGCGGAAATCTGGTTACGTGGTGAAGCAAAAAACAAGGAGTTGTGGCTAGATCTAGTGCGGAAGCTGAGTATAGAGGAATGGCCAAAGGTATATGTGAGCTTTTATGGATCAAAAGGCTGTTGCAGGAACTCAGGATTCCATCGAAGTCCCCTATGCAACTATATTGTGATAATAAAGCGGCATGTGACATCGTTCATAATCCTGTTCAACACGATCGGACAAAACATGTGGAAGTTGACAAACATTTTATTAAGGAAAAACTGGAAGCACGAATTATTGAAGTCCTTCATGTTCGATCACAAGATCAACTGGCGGATATTCTTACTAAGGCAGTATCGAGTCAAGCTTTCCATGGAATCATTGACAAGTTGGGCATAAGAAACATCTATGCACCAACTTGAGGGGGAGTGTTGCGGATTACCATACCATAATTATCTCTTGTAATTATCTCTTGTAACCTTGTGATTATCTCTTGATTTGTGGTAAATAGATTGATAGAGATAATCCTTGTAATTGAGTGATTTACTATATTTATTTCCTAGTCTTCAGGAACAAGTTATGTAAAGAGGCTATTAAAGCCGTGTATCACTATATTGGTAAAGAGTACTGGAATAATAAGAGAATTATTGTTTCAAAATCTTCAAAGTGAAGTATCAGATACGATATGACATGATCTGTTGCCCATTTTGACATATCCGTGCATCATAGCTCATTACTAGACTGAGTTTTGAACCATTTTAATAAAAAAAAATTTATGAATTTCGACTTTTAAGTGCTTTTTGAGTGTTTTAGATGCAAATCAAATGAATTTTTTTTTTTTAATATTGTTAGACCTGTGTGACTCCTCATGCCATGTGTGAGGCCCACTCACAATCTCCCTCAATCTGGATGGTTGAGATATTATCAGTATGATATTTTTGTTAGAAAAAGAGCTATCATTAAAGGAAAGAAAGTTTAAAAGAAGGAAGAAACAGGCAGATAGGAGCAGAAAGCAGAGAGACCAGTGGCTTATTATTGAGACCCTTGCCAACATGGTTTGTGAGAACAAAATCATTTTGCATTTTCAGTGAGTTCCAAGCAATTATTGAGACTAATGACTTATGTTGACAGGATGTGAGGGACTAAAACCAAATACAGAAGGGAACAACATTAGTAGCTTTTAGGGATGAGAGGCCACATATTGCAAATTTGAGGACAGGATATAAAAGACATGATCAGTGGTTTGACCTTCCAATCTACAGAAGCCTCTTTTAGTGAATAAATTTAAAACTGTCATTTTTTCATCAGTACCAAACGAGGTCACTAATGGAGTCCTCTACCATCATGGAGATGCTTGATAGTGAAATTTTTGTCAGTGAATGTGAAACATTCTTCAATTATTTGTGCAATCCTCCAGTCATTCCATTTGTGGGTAGTTGAGGAGGTGACTGTGAATCAGTTATAAATATTATGGAAAAAACCAAGTTTTGTAAAGGTGATGACAGAGAGAGGGGGTATCAATCGAAATTAATTTCTATTGTAGTGAAATTTGGCGAGGGCTCAGTTAAGAAGAACCACTTATTTTTAAGCAGCTTAGAATTTTTTTGTAACTAGGTCCGCTAATAGTCTCACAAAATTTAGAGTATGAGATTTGGCTTTTATCGGAAAGGGCATTTATTTTGAGTGGTTTAGATTCTTTATAAGTAAGTCTCTTTCAAGAGCTTAAGGATCGAAACTCTACTTTAAATTTCTTATTCCTATACTGTCACTGCAATGGCCTGAAAGCTGCAACACAAGCTGGAGGGCTATGAAGGGACTCATAGCTGGGCCAAACCCATCCCCTCCTGGACTGGCCCACAGTAGGCTGAATTTGGGCCGTGTTCCTAGGACCATTGTTTGAACCTGAGCCTAATTTTTTCCCCGGCAGTTAAACAATCATGTCTGGCCCCAAACTTTATGCACAAAGTTCATATGGAAATCCAACCGTCCACTGCAACTACAGACAGGACTTATATGAAATCGAGCCTGAACAATTTATTTGTGTTTCGTAGTCTTAAATAATATGCATCTAGGTGAGTCCATGAGCTCAACCAAGCCTGTATTGGACTGCAATTGGCTCTTTTTTAGTTTTATAGGCTGCATCTGGCCTCAGTTCTGGCCCAATAATCAAAAGGGTTGGATCTGGGCCTATACATTTCTAATGGCACAGATCGGCCGGAATGTTCTACAAATACACAATGAGGTGTGAAATATCTGGGACAGGCCTGAGCCTGGGGGTGACTTTCAAGCCCACAATCAAGACACCGTGACTAAATTCTAGGCCCAATTAGTAATCGAGCATACTTTCGAGAAGTTTTAGCCCGACCCAGCCCAATAACAGCTATGTTTGCTTTTCCCTATGTACTTTTTTTTTTGGGGTGAATGTCACCCTATTGGCAACTTTTTTGGGTAGAAAGTGGAAAAGAGGTGGGTTATGGTACCTTTGTTTTTTTATCTCAAGTGGGCAACTGGAGAATTTGGTGGCAACTTATTCCAACCTCTAAATGATGATTTCACTGAATGGTGAAAATTTAAGTTGCTGCATCAGTAAAATCCTTTTCCTTTGCAGCACTTTCACTAGGAGCAGGAACACCTTTACTTTCCCATTTCTCTAACTTACACAAACCCCCATTCAAGTATCTGGAGCACCCTTTCACTTACACAAACCCAGCTGATGGGACCCTCCTTGGATGGGCCACAGATATCCAATATGTTTGTCTGTCCATGATCAGCCCCACCAAATGAAAATAGAAGAACATGCTTTCATCGACAATGAATAAAAATTGAATGATAGGGTGTGAAATCTGGACTGCAGCCCATGTTTGCTAAGTGGCCCACCAGATGGACAGACCAGATCATCCAATCATGTAGCCATATGGGCCCCATCCAGCAAAAAAGATGGGAAGGTGGTGAGTCGACAGGGAACTGACTCCTCACCAACTATGGACTTTTAGATGGAACCACAGACATATAACGAATAGAAGTTGGATGCTTTCCATGGTTTAAAAGGCAGAGAGCGAGAAGTGATTGACATTATCTTCATGCCAATGAAGGATGAGAAGCCATTGTCCCTCAACCTTACTGGGAACAAGAAAGTCTTTCATTTCTTTGGTTTCTGGTGATATCTACTAATGTAGAAGCTCTTTAGTAGATATAAACCCTGGTTGCATAATAATATTTAGGGCCGGTTTGTTTCATGTAATTAAATACATAAGAAGGAATGACTAACGCTTTTGTATCTAAAAATAGTTAAAATTTAAGAAATACATGTGAATTTTTAAAAATGACCATCAAATCCAAGGAAAGTGAGGGTTTTATGTACATGGCTAACTTATATTTTTTCATCTCTCAACTTATATCCTTCACTCTTCTTTAATAATCTTTGAATGGAACTCATTTTACTACGAGTTCCTCCGTATTGAATTTCTATGTATTTTATGCAAATAAACATGCCCTTAACTTACACCATAGAATGCCATAAACTTTGATGTGAAATACACAAAAATAGATGCATACACCATGTTTGGCTTTTGCCAAAAAGATCAGGCAAAGTATGCATACACTAACATGAACATTTATGTTTGTAAATGCATACTTAGATGTATACTCATGCAAACATGTTTTTACTCTCAAATTTATCATGTTCATGCTAGTTTTCCAAGGAAGCAATTGAGAGGGTGTATTACCTGGCATGAGATTTTACATATTTGGCTGGTTTTGATTGGACAAAACGGTATCTCCCTGTTTCGTACAAATAGGGGATCTGGACTCAATTTAGAGCCCAATATTTAGGCACGATAACTCGTAGCTTGGTCCACTAACTTAATTCAAGGTATGGTTTGAATGATCTCTATATTTTTCATGTCTGGTTCAAGTAGACATTCCTTACCTAATTAATAAATGATTGAATTTTGGTAAAGCTCATTTTTGCAATTCAACCCACCAACCCAACCCAATTTGATTAATCACAGTATGACCCGCTAACCCAACCGAAACCCAACATATTTACTATGGGTTCAGGTTGAGCTTGAGTTGAGATTTTCACCCAATTAATAAATGGGTCAGGATGGCTTACGCTAATACAACCTGATCACAATGCTCAATCTAATCTAACACATATAGCCGCCCTACTTAGCTGTTAGCAACTGAATCTGGGCCAATCTATTGGCCCAGGTTTGGACTGATGAGGATTCGGAGGGCTGGAACTCACCCAACAAAAGGATTGACACCCATTAGACCACAAGTCCAACAAGGATTGGATCCTGGGATCCAGGTCTAGGTCCAACTTGTTGGGCTCGTCGGACCACCGATACTAGGGACAATTCAGACCAGACCCAGATCCATTAACACCCCTAACCTTACTTCAAGGTGACTTGTAGTGGGTCAAGAAAAAATGTGATCTGTGTTGTCCATGAGGGTCACAATCAGGCCAAGTTCAATTCGTATTTGTACATAAATACAGAATCATGAGGTAGGGAAGGGAACAGTTATCTCACCCATCATTGAACCCCTTTATGAATGATAATTCCTATGTGATTGATTACACCTGTTCATTTATTTCACTGGAAAGGTACGTCTCCCTGTCTCATTCCCAAATAATACATACATATGATATGTTGATAATCATGATTTAGTAGGAAAATCTCATCCAACCCAGGAATAGATCTAACAAATCCTTATCTGGGGTTGGTAGTTTACATCAAGTTGTTAGTCATGATATGGACAGGAAGCACATTAGAAGCCTCGTCTTTATCTCCACTTAGTGCTCTTTACCTCTAAGTTTTTTTATCTGAACCACCCCAACCACCCCCAATGAAGATGAAACCATGAAAAATGCCATGGTATAGGTTTTTGAGGAAGTGCAATGGCCTGTAAATAGATGACCATTGATCGGAGAGAAAAACTAGGGTGCTAACAATGTGTAAATTAACCATGGTTACTGCTGTTCTTTCCCACCTTGGCTCCTATCCCGTATGGATGGGATGTAGCTTTTTTTTTTTTTTCTTTCTATCTGTTGTTTTGTTGTTCTCTTTAATGGATTTCTGTTTGACCAAAAAAAGAAAAAAAACCATGCCCACTACGAGTTGAAATTGAACCGGATTAGAAGTATTAAAGGCATTTATAAAAGCATCATGATCTAATAATGGTTATAATGGTGAACTTCTATTTAATAGTCTAAAAGGTTTAATGGGTATATATATGCACTACATGTAATTAAATATTGCTGCAATTAGATGGTTATGTTCATCAAATCATGCTGATATTTGGACTACGTATAAATTACGTTCGATACTTTTAAAGCTATGTCCTGGGGTTGTTTCTTTGCTCTCATTTACATAGGTAAATGTTATTCATGTGTTTTCAAAAAAGAAAAAAAGAATAAAGAATAAAGTTACTTACACATCTGTATTATTTGCACATCATCACGTTTCTCTACACATCACAATGTAAATTTTGATATGAAAATGGTGTAAATGAGGTCATTTTCAAACCAAAATTTTCACAACTCTTCAAGTCTATAATGGTTACATGCCTCACACCTCAAAGAGGCACCCCATACAATTTTAGACTAAGATAGGTCATGGTATTAGGCCCCACCATCACCTTCTACATTTTGCAACCCTTGTGAGCTCCAAATTTTTAATCCAAACCGCTCAAAACTTTCAATTGACCGATCAAACCCCTGGTGAAAGATACTCTCATAGCAGCACCTACTTATATATATATATATATATATATATCGCTTTTTCACACCCAATGCAAAAGGGGACAAACAACCTCTAAACATGTCTTTGACATGCATCAAGCTGGTGTTTAATTCGCTCTCAAGTTGTCTTTCAATTGTGGCTCAACTTATAAGGGACATGGGCATATGAGTAAAGTGCTTGAGTTTAAATCCCTATTAGAGGGGAAAAAAGGCTCTTAAGTTGAATTAGCCATATTTCTTTTGATCCGTATCTCTTTTTACTTTCATAACAAAATCTCATTCTTGCCTTTTTAAAATAGGATGTGAAAGAAAGTGCATGAGGTCCATTGAACCATGAAATACCATCCAAAACAACCATCTACATTAGATGTTGTCTAATCTTAAACCCTTAGTCACAATCGACAACATTCAATTAACCTACTTTTTAGTATCTAAATAAATCCAAAAGCAAGCTCACTTAATGCGAAGGGTGTTAGAATTTGTGCGGACATCATGCCACATGTGAGGTCAGTGAGTCTTAATCTCGAAAAAACAACCAAAATCCTAATTTCTAAAAGAGTTTAAATGAGATCCAACTCCAATGTATGGACTTAATCAGCTGGCAATCTTGTCTCTCATCCGGATGACCAAGGATTAACTATTGTCTCCACCCACTCTCCACGTGTGCGGGTTCTCTCTTCCATGTGCGAGTCTCTAAGTGTCCGACTTCCTTACATAGGAGACCAAAAGGTAAAGGGCAAAAAAAAAAAAAAAAAACAGAAAGAGAACACTCCTGTGTATGTATATGGCCTCAAAATCATTTTTCTAAAGGAGACTCTTGGAGAACCTATAAAAGAGTATGAAACCCTAGATCTAAGGGAGAAATCCCTTGGACCAAGATCTTCTAGATTGTAGAAAGTCACAGGTTGACAGTCACAGAAATATGGACTTAGCAAGTGTGGGCCTCACAAACTGTGTGTAAATCCTATTTTAAGGCTTTTGTTGTAGAAGTACCACAGGATTAAAAAAAAAAAAAAAAATATCTCCACCTTCAAATCATAAGGAAGAAATAAAAGAGAAGTAAAGAAAGTATATGTATATGTCAGCATCTGACCAACAGTGGATTGTTTCTGCAGCCAAGCTGAGACAGGAACAGTTCAAAAAAAAAAGCTCCCATGCTCATCTCTGCCTGTCATGGTGGACATGGTGGGGGTGGGACCCTCCCTCCACCGAAATAACACCGCCTTGAAAGCGACGCCCACGTCCACAGCCTGCCTACTTACGCAACATATCTTGAGTGCTGAGCCAGCCCAGACAAGATGGGCCCCACCCATCAGCATTCTTGATTGAACCCCCTGTGGGGCCCAAAGAGACAATTGACAAAGCAAAGGCCTATTCAATATTCCTTTCCTGTGATAAAAGCAATGGCCAAAGGAAAAGGAGATAGCAACTCTCCACCCATATGGATCATCCAAAGCTGGAGAAAAAAGTGAGGGAGGGAGACAAAGTGGATGGAAGTTAAAAACCCATCACTAAAAGAAAAAGTTACATGTCCCATTGACTTGCTTAGAGCTCATCATACACCATTGATTGTTGTTGTTTTTCTTCTTGGTATATTTTTTATTACATGGGAAGAAATACTTTGCATCCTAGCCATACTGTAGTATGGTGCAACGCCCTTCTTAAACACGCATGGTGACGTCCGCTTTGTCACGAAATTCAAGCCGATTATCAACCCTAACAACCAATATATTGATCGGCATATAAATTATTAATAAAATATATAAGATGTCCACCATTGGATTGACAGGAACTTGCTTCTTCCTTGTGTTTGGGATAGGAATGGAGGGAACCTTCATGCGGTGTTACTGAAACTAACTTTGAAAATTTAGAGACAACAAATATAAATGGTGTTAGGGCCGATAAACGGCTTATAATAAGATATTAAAAGTGGGGGCTTTATAGTGCATTTAAGAAGGGCATTGCACTATACTATAATGCAGTGGGGCTGCATTGTATTTATGCCCATTTTAGATAGAGGAGGGAGGGAGGATCCAAAGCATATTTATGTCCGAGCTGCTTACATACCATAATACCGACAACACTACATAAGGGTGCACAAGGCCTTTACAATTTCTAGAAAGTCAATTGCTTTTCCTTTCTATTTCTCACTTTCTTGTTCTCTCTACACGTTTTTATGTCACTGGCGTGCATCAAAGTACTGTAGATTTGGCAGCCAGTTCAGTGAACAGAGGCTGCGTCCATTTGCTTTTGGAATTCGTCTCCTGCTAGCTTGCGTAATTGGGATTTCTTGCCGCGGATTACTGGACATCTGGCATGATGAGAATGGATTGTTTTTGTGTGACTTTAGTGAAGTTGTAAACCTGCAGGAGAGTGTGAGATTCAAATAGCTGTAATTGAAGCGATCTCTGTTGAATTTATTGATTGCTTTTGAGCCAAGATTTTGACTCCTGTAAAAGATTTTGGAAGTCTTGTTATGTAATCTAAGTCATGCTCATGGACTCTCCTCATTCAACTATGAACTACAGAAGATGAGATAGCTCTGGATCATTCACATATTAAGCGGCCCCACGGTCACACTCACCATCATCATTATCACCAAAGTCTTTTTCCAACTGTATTGGGTGATTTACGTGAATTTTGTTTGGTCATTATGATCTATACTAAGCTAGGGGCGGACTTAGGTATTGTGCCTTGGAACCCTGTTTGGTTCGGAAGAAGTGAATATGGGCTTCGTCCAATGAAAATCTTAGATCTACCACTGTCCTAAGCCAAATCTTCGAATAGATTGCACTTCTTCAAATCTAACCTCACTGTTTTCATCAATGACTCTCCTCAACGGCCTATCAGCCTCCATATGTTAACTTTTCCTTACAGCACCATTATTGACCTATGTTAGATATGTTCAAACCATCTAAGTTTGTTTCTCTTAAACCCTAATTGCTTATCATTATCTATAAAAAACTAGACTCATTCTATCATACATCTCATCAAAAGAACATGATTTGGAGTAAATATGAAAAGTAGTTTGAAATTAGTGCCTCCTAATGGCTCCTAATATTAATCAAGGGTCCGTTTGTTTACATGGAATTAGATAGATTTGAATTTATAACTAAATGGGCTCCAACAAAGGATCATTAGGAAGAAGAGGGATTGATGATATAAGGTGTAGATGTAAATGGGACCTTCACTTTCATTTGAATTGCGAGAGTGATGGCTAGGTATCCAGGGAGATTATTTGATGTTCCTTTGAATGTTCATTGACCTTTTCCTCCTCCATTCAAAACCACTTGAATACGAAGTCCTAAATTAGAGAACGTATGAATTTAGTTACATGAAACAAAAAGGCTTCAAGGACAATGTTATATCAATATTTATTTCACTAGGCCATCTTTTATGTAATGAGTGATTTGTGGACTAGAAGACTTAAAACTCAGTTACTGATACCATAACATAGAAATACTGGCATTTCTCTTTGAGTTCACAAGCGAATTGGACATAGTGACAAAGTTGATATCACAGTACAAGAGCCATCGAGTGAAAGATATTGTTGGTTTCAAGGGAATTTACATACTAACAACAACTGACAAGCTTTTTGTTTGGTTTGTTTCTCTACTAATTTTCTGAAGGAGACACAAAAACATTTTCAAATGATTATTGCTGCAGATATAAGGACATAATTTGTGAAAGTAACAAGAGAATCTATAAATATTCACAGGAGGGGGGGAGAGGGAGGGACTTTGCCATAAATCAATTGCTCTGACCATTATAATTGACTTTAGAACGATTCTTTTTTCTCTTTAGTCAAAATATTTTAGTGTTTTCAGGAACACATCGTAGAGGAGATAACATTAAGATAATTAATAATACTAGTATTATGTTTTTTTTTGTTTTTTTGAACAGAATACTAGTATTATGTTCTAATCTAATCTCTGTATTAGTCTAATTACTATGTTATTATATAAATAATAAATATAATTGTTTTGTTTTGTTTGTGTTTTTTTTTTTTTTTGCTATCGGAGGGTTTCCAACTATTTGGGCTAAACTAATCTCTCCAAATCCAGAAGGAAGCAGGGTAAACTCCTCTGTAGTCCCAGTGTAATAGGGCAATTTCGAACCTACAAGCTCTGGGTGCAAACTGTGGTCCTGGACCAACTGAGTTAACCCTTGGGATTAATATGAATGTATGTTGACACCCGTAACGTCTTCATAGATATAATTACAAATACAAGAATCCTCTACAAAATCAACATGATTGAGCTAGAAGATTTTTCAATTGGATGCTCGTTTTCATGGTATTAGAGCATTTGTGGAAGATTAATCAAATTCTTATCTCTTTCATGTTTTTCCAATTGCACAATGGCTTTGCGATCTAATTTCTCCTCTTAGCCTAATTTTCTCCCCCACCCTCCGAAGCCACTCACCATTATTTGACAGCCAACCTTATACCCAAAGGTTATCTACTATGGAAATCCCAATTTATCAAAGAAAGTATATTTGGATATATTAAGGGGGAAAAAAATGAAAGGTGAGAAGCCCTTAATTTCCTCCATTGCATCTTCTACCAGGTTTTCCATTGGGCCGCAGGGCTCTACAACAACATTGTTATATACTAATACTATTGGCTCACTACAATATGTTACTTTGATCGGACCCTACATTTCTTTGTAATCAATCAATATAATGCTAATAATACATGCATTGTCTCACGTTAACTCACTTGGAAGTGGTGAAACGTGAAACTTTGATGCCTTTCAAATCAACTCATGAGATTGTGCAGGCTGCCCAGATGACCACAAAATCCATGGGAGTCTATCTGATCTACATGGGACCCAGTCTTTTACCCTGTTGCTTCAAAAAAAAAAAAAAAGGGGTGGCTCATCAAGTACTTAATTTAGAATATGATAGAAGGGTTTTTTTTTTTTTTTTTCTAATTGTGTCCTCATGTGCAGCCATTATGAATGGCTTTGCAGAGGTTAAGATGTTTCTTAAGGGTCTAACAGCACCCTTAATGTAAAGAGAATCAAGAATATAATCAAACAAAAATGGAGAAGAGGTGTTGCTACACTTTCTTTCTCTAGACCAGTAGAATCATTATACAGTACAATCACCATTATATTAGTGAAATGGCAATGTATCAGCCCTTCTTTTTATCAATAGAAACTTTTTTTTTTTTTTTTACCATGCTCATACAATAGTAAATTAATGTAAAGTCCCACATCGCTTATGAGGCTGCCCAGATACTGAGCTATATGTGCGATGCCGTCTATACTTAGTATGATGCGTTTTAGAGCTTAATGGGCTCCAAGAATAAAACCTTGAGGCCTGGGTCATGAACAGTGGCGGCTCCAGGAATTCGAGTCGGTAGGGTCAACAAAAGACTTATCTTATGCAAATCGAATAAATTTATTTTTCCCTTTATCAGCATTTGTTATCTACTTTCAATAATTCAACTAGTATATAAAACTCTCAAATAATCTATTTTCGATAATTCGACAAAGATAATATTAAAATCTATAAAAAAAAAGAAGAAATTTTAATATATTGTTACTAATAGTTCTTAATCCAAATACATAAACTCCTATAGTTGCCCTCAATAGATTTTCATGTATTGAAATCATTGCGTACTAGATTCATTATCAACACTAGCAACCACATATTTTTCAATATATGTAACCAAACAATCATCTATCCATTGATCTCTTATTCGGTTACGCAACTTGTTATTTACGTACTTCATTGTTGAAAAAGCTCTTTCTACCGTGGCAGTCACTGCTGGTAAAATCAACCCCAAGTTTAAAAGTAAATAAACCAATTGATATACGATATCCTTTTTTGTCTCCACTAATTTTCTAGCAATGTCACAAATTCCTTTAAGTTATAAAATAATTATTGTTAGAGCGCATATCAGTAATGTAGCCCATTAATTTTATTTAATTTTTGGTAGACAGTTGGCCCATTATCTTAGGCGGTGGATATTTTATGGTGACTTTTATTCACTACCACAGCAACAAAGAAAAAGTGTAAAGTTAGCTAATGTGGCGTGAAACTCTTAAATTGAGTGGGGTCAAAAGCTTCCTATAAGTTCAATTCATGAAATAAATTTTTTTGTTTTTAAATGTTTTTTCGGATTGACCCCACGGTGATATATGTGGAGCTGCCCATGGTCATGAATGGTGCTTCATTCCGCCCTGAGCCAAAGAGGACGATCTCATAATAAGTGATTCGGATTGTTACAATTAAAATCTTAGGATTGCTTTTGTGGTTAAAAGTTTCAGCGGCTATTACAATAGATGGTATACAAATGATGTTAAAATGAGTTACAAAAAAAAGAAAAATGTTAATTATCCATTGGATGGATTGTATAATGCTGATTGCATCATGTGATCAACTAACGTCAGCTCAAATTCATGCATATGGAGGGCATTTTGTGAAGAACCAAACTGTTCAAAAGAAGTACTGAGCCATTCACCTGCAGCTCTATGATTCACTGCAATAATTTGTAAGTTTTGGAAGACACAGACGGAGGGAGAGAGAGAGAGAGAGAGAGAGAGAGAGAGAGAGAGAGAGAGAGATCAGTTAATTACAACTCCGAGAGTGAATGCAGTTAATCACAACTCCAATCGCTTTTTTTTTTTTAATAAAAGCAAAATGGTCATATAATGGAACCCACCAAACAAATATCCAAACCATTAATTCAATCTTCCTTCATGCATCATTAATATATTCCTTCATGCATCAAAGGGCTTGCTTGTTTGCCATGGAACAAAATAAAAATTAAGCTATCTTTACTTGTCGCTTACAATCGATCACCACAAACACATCTTTTAGTTAAAAACTACAATCATTAGATTTTATTTCCCTCCATCTTAATTCTACTTCATAGTAAACAAAGAAGCCCTAAGTCCAAGCTGATCAAAGTACATATTAAATGTTGTACATGATAGATTTAAGATTTAAATGCATGAATAATTTATGTTTGTCCAATCCAACATTGAATATGGCTTTTATTATCCTGAAATCTCATACAATTTTGAATAAGAAAACTTTGCATCTAATGGGCATTTTTCTCTTGCGTGAAAGAATATTGCTGAATTATTAAGCATTAATGTTTTATTAAAACTTTTCAACACTTTTTTTCCTTTCTGCTACGTTGGGTGACTAGTCAGCGGTTGGGGAGCGATATTTTAAACTTGAAGATTTCAGGATCATACTCTAACACTATTCAACACAAGGATTTGGGGTACTAGAATCCCTGACAAGAATTTGCTATAATGGATTTTTTTTAACATTACGTGACGTCTTGCCTCTTGACATTTAAAATGCCATGTTTCTTTAACTAGAATCTCAAATTCCAACCACCTAAAAGTCTCAAATGACCTTGAAATTTCTGGAATTCCATTCTTTATTCATTTGGTTGAAATTCCAAATGTTCCATCAAGAGGAGGGATTTAGAATTCTACCTCAAAGGGACAGCTTTTAAGAATTCGAAATCTCTCCATATATGAATTATTGGAATTCTGATAAAGAATTAGTCTCTTAGAGTCCGTTTCTTTATTAAAATTTTTGACAGAAATCTGTCATATTAAAATTTTTTGGACATAATGTAGTCATGTTTCTTCACAAGAGTTTCTTTGTCCCCTTATATTTACAAAAGTCACATTTCTTAATAAGTATTTCAAAATTTTAGCCATATAAAAGGTTTCAAACGACCATTGAGATTCCAATAATTCTAGCCCCTTTGACCTTTTTTTTTTTTTTTTTTTTTTTGAACTTCTCAATTCTTAAGTAGAAAAGAGCAACAAGAAATCCCACTATAGTGAGAATTTCAACATCCTGCGGTCGGAAATTCTTTGAACAAGGGAATAAACAAGTAGCAAGGTGAGCTACAAATTGAGCAATTCTTGTCTTTGAAGGGCCTCACATGTATTAATTTGACTTGACCGCAGTTGACGACATCATAATGTAAAGCTTCTTGTACCGTCATCACTTTCGGTCGTCGAAGAGTCAATTCTGCTCGACTCGGTTTTAGTTGGGCTCGACTAGTAACTAGTAAGCGGATCTAGGCTAGCTTTAGCCTGTCTGGTCCATTAGCTTATGAACCAAACTTTAGCTGAGGCCTACTTAACTTGGCTCAATTAAGGGCTTGGCTTCAACTAGATCGTTTAATCTTAGGTTGATTAAGTAAACACTACGTTTCAGCTCAACCAGAGTTTATGCCTTAGCCAAGCTTGTTAATATGAATGCAAAGGTGAGATAAAATATACGACGAAATAACATTCATATTTATCTCGTGTGAGTGGGTGATTAAGTGGTTATCTTTTGCCTTGACTTTACTTACTTTACCTCAATTTTGAAAGGTAAAAAAAAAAGATGACATCTGGTAAAAAGGTAAAAATGTGGTAGCTACTATTTATTTTCTGCTCTACTCTTTCAACCACATATGATAGAAGGAGAAAAAGTAACCATGGGTTCAAATTTACCTTCACCTGTTTCTATCAAGTCATTAATTTATGGAATCATCAAATTCAAGGACATCTTAACATGTTGCTTTTTTCTCACTTGATTTTGGTAAAACATCTTTTATTTTGATTAAATTAAAAAAAAAAACCACAAAACATGCAACTGGGTAGACTAATTCCCTCACTAATCACCTATCATGGTTGTAGATTGAGATTAACTATGGTATGGTGAAAAGTAGACCCCACATTAAGGAATTTTGCTTTATCAAATCTTAGCAATGGCAATTGCGAAAGCAACTACAAAGTAACTCAATTTACAGGTAAATTAACCCCAAGGGGTTGGCCGAGTGATCAAGACCATGGTTCCTCTATCTTCCGGAGTTAGAAGTGTTGATATCAGACCTCGGTTCCCCCCTCCTTCAGGAACTAAAGGTTGAGTCTACTTGTGCTACCACCTAGGGGTCACAGGGGTTTTACCCGGCTTCTCTCAGGGCCTGGAGGGAATAGTCCAGCTCAAAAAATTGAGAACCTTCCGTTAGAAAAAAAAAAAAAAAATTTTACAGATAAACTCTAACTAGGAACTGTGCATTTTAATAAGTAGAGTAAGTTATAAAACGATTGTTATTTTGTCCCATGACAAAACCCATTACATACAAAAAAGTTACAGACAATTAAATTTAGAGAAATCAAGTACAATAAGAGTTTGACAGACCCAATGAAGCCAATGATAATTAAGAGTTACCAGATAAAACCTGTCCAAGGTAAGGAAGCAACTTACACAACAGTTTCCATATTGGGCTGTAAATTTTAAATTCCATTCTACACAGCTCAAAACATTAATTTTTCCTGTTGGAGCATTCAGAGCATCCCTCTCCCACTTTTCCCTCCTGCAATTCACAGTATGTTCATTAAAAAAAAAAAACCCTCTAATTAAAATATAAGCAGCACTTGTTTGGTCAGAATAAAAAGGCACAATTCCATTTTTTTTTCCTTAATCAAATCCCTACATCATCTGTCGAAAACAATTAAAAAATGTCATAAAGCAGATTAAACTAATCTTATTCTTAATTAATTAAGTGGCGTCGCAGTTTGTTTTTATCGCTCCAGACGCACTATCGCCTTTCGGCTACTCATTGGGATTATTTTATCAGTAACCCTTTGCTTGCTGATGAAAAATCAGATTTATTAATAAATTATATACTCCAAAATAATATTGTGTTGGATTATTAATCTAATATTGTAGTTTAGGAAGGGTGGGAAGCACATGAATGCTTTTTTCGCATGCGGAAAGCATACGAAAATGGCACATAAAAATAAATATAAAATGACTTTATTGCATTTTTAAAAAATGTACACAACATTACATTATTGTGATTGGATTATTAAAAAGGTGCATGCTAGCTAAGCTGACTATGCGCATGAGGCTGCACTGCTTCAGTTCCACTGCTACTGGCTAATGCTAAAGTGCGCCCAAGGCCCATGGAGAAGGACTGTCGGTCAGGCCTTCTGGTGAGACTGGAAGATGAGATATTGCAATTTAGACCCGCCATGTAGTGGGCTCCAAACCGTGGTCGATCTAGGATTTTCATTTGAGGGGAGAGATTACTCCAACGGGAAGTTGGGTTTTAGGGGTTGATCCAGGATTTTCGTTTGAGGGGAGTGAGTACCCCAGCTGGAAGTTGGATTTTAGGAGCGGACCCAAAATTTTCATGTGAGTTTTGAACATGGACTCAAATTCGACAAGGGGGCGACCGCCCCCGTAGCATTGTCTGGGTATTGCCCTGGCCCTTCATAGATGAGGTTTTGTATGAAGATCACACCCATCTATGACCTTTTGATTGGAGGAGGTTAGAATCATTGATTGGAGATCTGGTTACTTGGGTGGGCCATGTGTGACTGTGATAGTGTCACCTTGGAATGGTCTGGACCCTGGATTTTATTCATTTGTTGGGAGTGTATGATTAGTTGTGGTATGAAAAGAATGTTTCTGTTTTGAAAAAAAATAGTCCAAATGACGAAGATGTCCTCCGTGCCTCATTTTTCTTGAAGGCTTTGCATAAGATTCTAATCATGGAGGACTAAAGGGGTGAGAAATTCACTACATAGTCCTTAGCTTTTGGACTAATTATTCACTAGTCCCAAGCTCGTCCTGTTTCTGGATTCGAGTTAGGTTTTTAGAGTCCTGAGGGAGATTTGGGCCCAACCAGATTGGATTTTCTTTCTTTTTTTTTTTCACATTGGGTCAATTGTCTTATAATGATGAGACTTTAACTTGAGTAATTATGAATCGAGCGTTTTTGCGAAAGTAGGGTGCCAGCACCATTCAACCATAAGCTCATTGGAGACTTGATTGGATGCATTTAATATGAAGAGATATATCATGCATATCTTACAAATGGACTAGGCTTGGGCTTGACATTTAGACCTATGGTTTTGGTTTGGGTTTGAAAATCACACTGATGGTTACTTGAGCTGTTATCAACTAAACCTCCCTATGGATGATATACCATCTAGGTTAGGAGCAATTATTGTTCAGGCCCTAGGTCTAAAAGATATTTAAAGATTACGATTTTTTTTAATGGAAAATATTTAAGTGAGAATTAATTATCACCGAGCTTCCATGAGAACTATTGGCGGCGCCCACCTAACAATCAATCTAAACCGTGCACAAACAAGGATCCCGATATTCACTAATCCCGTGATTTGGCACCCAACTAAATGGACTAAACTGTTGGATTAAGGGCTGATTTTCCTTTTTAATATAAAGTCATTAAACTTAATACTTGGGTGGTCTCACGTAGCTCTTTTTATCGCTTTTGATATGAAAGGACATGTACCTTAACCACGTTCCCAAGGCCTAAAACATGGTTGGCCATTTCTCTGCCCAACTCCAATTCAATCTTTTTGCCCAATCAAAAACTAATACTTACATGCATGAGAATTTGGACGTTCCGGATTTTGTCCCGATAAGAAGATCTCAACAATCTCAAGGTGAAATGGCCGACCTTGACAGTGCTTTTCATCATTTCTGTATGTGGTTTCAATCAGTTGATGCAATCTTCGTAGGCCCAAAAACATTTCACCTATCTGGAAGAACTAATCAAAATTGCAAGACATGTATAACGTGTTATCAATGTCAAACGTGTTAACAATTGTTCAAAGTCCCATCTTTCTGAATACAATGTATTCGAAGTACTTATTCAACTAGAAGAACTTTCTACAGAAATGGGGAGAAGATCACAAATGTTATCTTACTATCTCAGCTATCATTAAGAGCCAAATATTCGTTCACATTCAAGAATTGGCTCGATTTGTAGGGCCCAATTCAATGCATATTAATCATAATGAGATAAAGTAAATTATAGTTATTGAATGACAAATATACATGCAAAAACAGAAGTTTTTCTTTCACTCTAATAAAGTTCTTACACACCTATAAACACACTATTCAAGTCTCTAACCAATAGAGGTATTCTGGTCGTGTTTAGAGGAAGCAGATGTCTCGCTACTGAGCAAAATGAAGACCATTCTATAATCGAAGAGAATATTCTTAAGTAGAATTCCAAATGCTCAACCCCAATCTAGCATTTGGAATTTTGAAATTCTGAAAATTCACGAGACTGTTTCTTTGCAAGAATTTCTGATAGGAATTTCGGCCATATGGGAATTCTGAAATTTCTGTCAGGAATTCATTGTTCTTTTCTTAGAATTCTAGTATTTTCAAAAATGTTAAAAATGTAGCATTTCCAAATGCCAATCCTCCTAAAAGGATTTCAGAATTCAAGAATTTCGGGAATCCTCACAGAAACTCTAGCAGCATCAAGGATCATTGCTGATTATGTCTTTCTAGCCAGCCAACTGAAAAATTTTACTTCTCTCTCTCTCTCTCTCTCTCTCTCTCTCTCTCTCTCGTTTTTCTTCCTGGTTTGTCTTTTTTTTTTTTGGATAAGATGAGAATAGGAAGACAAAAGAGATTGCCGACAAAGAAACATTTCTTTTGGGGTTTCTCTTGGGGCGAGTTTCTTAATTTGAAGAGAGAGATGAAGGGCTAGGATTTTAATTTGGAAAAAAAATCCAAGGGTTTAGAGAGAGAGAGAGAGCACAATCTGGATGGATGGTAGGGAATGATGAGATTATTTGTTTTGTAATAGGTGTTGATAGGGAATGATGAGATTATTTGTTTTGCAATAGGTGTTGATAGGGAATGATGAGATTATTTGTTTTGTAATAGGTGTTGATATATAAGCTTTTATGTGAGTCCATGTGGGAAAAACCCAAGTGTCTAGAGAAGGAGAGAGCACGATCTGGATGGAGATGGGCAGTTGGAGAAGAGAGAATGGGGGATGACGAGATTATTTGTCTTGTTACTTTCGTAAGAGGTGTTGATACATAAGTGGATCCCATATTATAATTTCTAATATAATTTTTAACGATGTACTTCATATGCAACAATTATTCAGGTAAATCCATGTTCACCCAATCAAGAACTTAGAATGTATGAAATTCTTAGGCAAGAATTCATGCACGAATGAAATAGGGAATTCATAAAATGACTGAATTAAATATCATTCTCAAATTCTGGCTTATGGAATTCTTGGGCAAGCACAAGACATATTCTTGGTTGACTAATCATTGAGGAAACTAAGGAAACTTAGAAGAAATATCTCTTGGGTTATTTTATAAAAAGGGTTTTCCAGTCATCTCTCTTAACTCACGTTATTTTGCAAAGTTCCCATTAACTCTCACGCATCTCAGAGTGAGTGACAAGGGAGATTGGAGAAAATTCAAAAGCTGTTGATCTCGCAGTCGGAAAAGGCTTTAGATCAATCCATACCGCTCATCATCAAGATCATGACTTAAGGTACGTTTTTAGTATTTAAAATTATCCAATATTAATGCATCGATCAAGATCCATATATTTAATTTGTAAGTTTTAAAAATTCTAATAAATAAACATACGCTTAAAAGGGAGTATTTGAAATGTGCAGGAAAAAGTGTGTCGTATCCTCTAATAAGTTTTCAACAATTCTATTAACCAAAGAGGCCCTATCATCCTCCTCTTGAAAAAAAAAAAAAAAAAAAAGACGTGTACTTTGCAAACAAGCGTGCATTTACTTTGACCATGACTCTTCGATGGTGGTCCAGTTGATGAAGGACAAGATACAAGTTACAAGTAAAAAAAACCAGTTGAATGATGCATCTGAATCCGTACTCCCGCGGCATACCGTACCTGCCATCTGCAGGTATGCATGACGTTTCACTGCTCATTTGTCTTCGGCCTTGACCTTCTCTCTCTCTCTCCATTTCTCACTTTCCTCCACTCTCCACCCCCCACTCACTGTACATCCGCAATCCAGTCAAAGTCAAAGCCTCCAAGTCGAGGGCGATTTCTGTAGTTTCACATTCCTTTCCCCATTTCAAAATCTCGGGACGCAAACGTAATTCCACAAAAAACCCAAGGACATTCACGTAAACCCGATCCCTATAAATCTCCCCGGAATTTTCGATTTGCGGGCAAACTCGTCCTTTCTCAATTTTTTTTTCTAGTGTCTACTGTCCGAAGAGAGCTGAGAACGAGCTTCTTCTTCTCTTCTTTTCCTCCCTCTTTCAAGCCCAAGAATCACTCGCTATTCATCTTCTTCACGCTCTCTCTCTCTCTCTCTCTCCTTCCTGATTTTCGGACATGGTTAGGGTTTCCGTTTCTCTTCACAAAATCCACACCTCCTTCGATTTCTGATGCCCGCTCGAACAGGCTCTCTTCGTGAAGGGAGCCATTTCGATCTCTCGCTTGAATCCGGAGCTTGGACTTCTTCATTTCTTTGTGGTTCAGGATCTTGAGGTTGGAAGATTGTGAGTCGAAATGAGGTTTTTGAGGTAATCTGCCTGAATCGAGTCCGATTAGCGCTGAAAAGAGCTTGATTGCGAGGAATTTGAAGATTTCAAGCTGTTTTGTGCGTTTTGTACTCGAATCAGATCTTGATACTGACGGATGAGCTTGATATCGGAGTGGATTTGAGATTTTTTTTGTGTGAGAAGCTCAAAAGCTCTCGGATCTGTGGGATTTCAAGATCAAGGCAGTGAGGAATGACTTGGATGTGTGAAAAGAAGATCATGTCGTGATTTCAGCAAGCTTGGATCTGAATACGAGTGGTTTTGGCAGATTTGGGCGTAAAGAAACGATTTCTCTTCATGTAAACGTCCAGCTTCTGCTTTTTCTGTGAAAGGATAGCTTTTGTGGAACTTGATTTTCGTGCAGACGGCTATCACTTTTGTGTTTTTCTGTCTTCAGGAGGCTGCTTCTCGTCATTTTGGCCTAGGCCATATCTTTGTTTTTTTGTGCATTTTTAAGACTTGTGTGGGAATCTTTGATCAGTGATTAGCTGGTTTTATGCCCTAATCTCTCACAAACCTTAAAGAGGAAAGGAGCAGTATATTTTCATCTTCCTCTGCATCTTTCTGATTTGAGTGTGGAGAGATGGCGATGACAATAGCAACGCATCGAGAAAGCGGAAGCAGCAGCAGCAGTGGAATGAACAAGCATCTGGATGCCGGCAAGTATGTCCGGTACACTGCCGAACAGGTTGAGGCTCTGGAAAGAGTGTATGCAGAGTGTCCAAAGCCTAGTTCGATGCGTCGGCAACAGCTGATCCGCGAGTGCCCAATCCTCTGCAACATTGAGCCCAAGCAGATCAAAGTCTGGTTTCAAAACCGCAGGCAAGGACTTGTTGAAATTGGGCAAATCACCCTCCTTTATTTTTCCTGAATTTTGTTTGGTGTCTCTGTTTGGGACTTGGAAGGGGAAACCCCCCCCAGGAAATAATTTTCCACTTGGTCTTTTTAGCTTTTTGATGATATCAGTTTTTGTGATATTTTCACCAACCCATCATTTTTCAAATATTTAAAGCATGGGAGATTCCCACTTTCCTACTGAAAACTATATTTCAGAATATGGGCTTCATTCTCCCTCTCATCTGGGTCTGGGTGATACATGCGGTTGTGTTTATGGATTTGGAATTTGGTGGTTCTTTGTGCCATAGTAATTATGTGTTGGTTATTTATAAGAACCAGTACGGTTGTGTTTGAGTAGGTGCCGTGAGAAGCAGCGGAAAGAAGCTTCTCGTCTTCAGACTGTCAACAGGAAGTTAACTGCTATGAATAAGTTATTGATGGAAGAAAATGATCGCCTCCAGAAACAGGTATCGCAGCTGGTGGATGAGAATGGGTACATGCGACAACAATTGCAAAATGTAAGCTCTCTCTCATTAGAGGCTCTTATTTGTTATTTGGTAAATAACCCTGTTAATGATTTCTTTCAATTTGTTTTTTAAATGATATTCATGATTTCACTCCCATTCAATGCAACATATGATTTGAAGCGGAGGGGTTGATCTGACGAATATATATATATTTTTTCTATACCTCCCGGAAATCTCATGCTTGTCTTCCATACCTAGGAGAAAATGGAGTCCTAAGCAATCTCTTTTTCCCATCAATCTTACCTCATAACCCCTGCAAAATGCGAGGAAGGCTAATATTTATGTTCTAATTTTGAATAAATATTGGAAATTTTTTTTTATCTTGCTAATTTTCATGGCCAATTTTGCACCCATTTATTGTTCTCATCTCTTCTCAAATGCTAAATAATTTGATCCATAATTATCCCTTGTTAGGAATTAGAGCACGGGTCGCTTTCTTCTGCTGGCAACTTGATTTCTGTGGACTAGTTGGTGGATTGTGGCATTAGAAGTTACATTTTCTAATATCTTTTTCCAACTGTATAGTTATGAAATTGATTGAAAATATGTTGTTTTTTTGGTAACTATTTCATGAGATTTTCTTGATGTCGTTAGAAGAGGCTCAGGATTAGATCAGATCGTGGCAAAATTGGGATTTGGTTTTTCCCTTCATGCAGTGGAAATGTATTGTTTATCACATGCCTTGCATCAATGCCATTGTACAAGCCATGTCGTTCTTTTAAGTCCTTTTTGGGTTTCTTTGTGCTGGAATTTCTAATTTACTGTGCTCATCTTTCAGGCATCTCTAGCCACCACAGACACAAGCTGCGAATCTGTGGTTACTACACCACAGCATCCTTTAAAGGATGTGAATAACCCTGCTGGGTAATCCTCAAAAACAATAAGAATTAACTATTTTAGATTCCCCCTTCCCCTCTCTCTCTTCTGCTTTCTTTCTGTTGCTTCTTCTAAAATTTGAGGTCTTTTATGTTTTCTCAGACTCCTGTCAATTGCAGAGGAGACCTTGGCAGAGTTCCTTTCAAAGGCTACAGGAACTGCTGTCGACTGGGTCCAGATGCCTGGGATGAAGGTGCTTCTTTGTAATCCTATCTTCTGTATATAATTTAATTTTGTAATCTCTGTAGCTCCATATGTCAACTTACTAAGGTCAGGTTGTGATAGTAATTTGAGTATGCTGCTATATTTAACCTTTTTCATTTAAATCCAAGAAACATTCTTATTGCTCTTCTGCAACCAGCCTGGTCCGGATTCGATTGGGATCGTTGCCATTTCACATCACTGTAGTGGAGTGGCTGCACGAGCCTGTGGTCTTGTGAGTTTAGAACCTACAAAGGTAAGCTTTGATATCTACCATTGAATGGACTTTTGTCCTTTTATTTCTGAAGAATTTGATAACAACTTTGAAAGTTTTGAATCGACTGGAATGCATACATTGAAGGCTCAATACCCTCTATTTTCTTAGAACTATTGCACACTTAAAAGAATTAGTTTAATCATTATTGGAAATTTCAACACGTTAAAGGTTTTTTTGCATGGCTTCCATCAATTCGTTCAGATATCAGAGTTTTAGGATAGATTTCTTTTCTAGTCTCTTTTTTGGTTAGCCACCAGCAATTCATTTCTTTTCCTTGACAGATCGCAGAGATCCTCAAAGATCGTCCATCTTGGTTCCGAGATTGCCGGAGCCTTGAAGTATTCACCATGTTTCCAGCTGGAAATGGGGGGACAATTGAATTGATATACATGCAGGTATCAAAGAATTCAAAATTTTAACATTCAGTGTGTTTTTTCTTTCTTTCTTCCTTTTCCCCCCTTTTGCTTTACAAGAGACTCCAAGTCTTTAATTCACGCATAGTGCATACAACATTGTGTCCCTAACCGGCTGAGCAACAGCTGGGTACTTAGTGTTACTGTGTTTTTGTTTGACATACCGATAGGACCACTATGAGTATTGAGAACATTCACATCTCTACCCTTTCGCTAACTTGTCATCTTCTTGTTTCAGTTGTATGCTCCAACTACATTAGCTCCTGCACGTGACTTCTGGACTCTGAGGTATACCACAAGTTTAGAAGATGGCAGTCTTGTGGTATGTCATGCACTCTGTATCCTAAATATCAATTGCTGCTGATAATTATGTTTTCTGCTAGCTTGCGCATGCACTGGGTTTGGGTACAGATCTTAAACTAATTGGTCTGGACCTATAAAAAATTCAGGCTTTCCCAGGCCCATCGGAGACTGGCCCAGCTATGACCTTAATTCTCATAAATAAGGCAACTGGGAGTTAACAAAAATTGAGGTCGAATAAGTAACCGGCCAACCAGACATGCTCTGATTTTGGGTTCTGGTGGTCCAACAACGACATTGGCTTTGACTGTTGATTTGGGTCATAAATAAGCATTGCAAGTTGGTTCCCTTTTCAGGTCTGCGAGAGATCGCTGAGTGGTTCTGGTGCTGGACCAAATGGTTCCATTGCTTCTCAATCTGTAAGAGCCGAGATGCTGCCTAGCGGCTATTTGGTTCGACCATGTGAGGGTGGAGGGTCGATCATCCACATAGTTGACCATCTGAATCTTGAGGTTTGATTTGTAACTTCTCTGTCTAGGACCTAGGTCAATTCTCTTTGTCTATAACTTATTCCCTATTGTTACTTCAGGCATGGACAGTACCTGAGGTGCTACGACCACTTTATGAGTCTTCCAAGGCTATTGCCCAGAAAATGACTGTTGCGGTAGGTACAGAATGGGTGTTTTGGTTATAGTTTTTATGACGACTCCTATTTTCTTCAAAAGAAGAATATTTACTAGCTGATTAAAAAGAGACAATATATTTACAAAATCTTGTAAAGAACATCAATACTGTTGAGCCGAACCTACTTAAGTCATTCTTCATGTTCATCTTGTTTTTTAATTTTCTTTTCTCGTGTGATATATTAAGTTTTGTTTTTGGTTGATTTGAGCTTGATTTGGTTTTGTTCAATGAAATTCAGTTCCCGTTGGTTTATCCTTTGGCATTTTATGCTAACACAAACTAATGAATCGTACTGGTGAAGGCACTGCGCCACATCAGACAAATAGCTCAGGAGACGAGTGGTGAAGTGTTTTATGGACTAGGCAGGCAGCCTGCTGTTTTGAGGACTTTTAGCCAACGGTTGAGCAGGTAATTTCCACAGCTCTTTGATTTTGTCTAATATAGACACTTGGATGAATATATGTATATTGTATCATGTGTGCATCTTCAATTTTTTATTTATTTTTCCAATAACTTCACAGGGGTTTCAATGATGCCATAAATGGCTTCAGTGATGATGGATGGTCGGTGCTGGGCTGTGATGGTGGTGAAGATGTGATAATTGCTGTCAACTCAACCAAAAATATGGGCACACATGTCAATCCTGCTAATGCCCTTGCAGCACCAGGCGGCATCCTCTGTGCAAAAGCATCCATGTTACTCCAGGTAAATAGCTGCTCATTGCCGAATTTACCCATTTGCTTCTTCAGTTGCTATAACTTCTTTCCCCTTCACCACCAGCACATCTACTGGTGTTATATCTCATCTGTAATTTGTATCTCATGATGAGAAATCCCCTGGAGCACAAAGTCTTTTAACTAGGTCAAGGAACACAATACCTGTAAATTTTTCGATCATTTGGCCACAGAATCCACGGTGTACTTTTGTGGACATCTTCAGGTGTGGATTTTGCGCTATAGAATATTCGTTTTTTTATTTTTTTTATTTTAGTGTTCAGTGTTGGAGAGGATGAAGAGAGGCACAGATATGTGAAAAGGACAGAAGTCCAACCCCTCCCTTTTCTACCTCAAAATGCTCAAAATATGAATTTTGATCGAAACGTTTCGGCAGAAAATTTACGTGACAAGCATTAGATTAGCACAGATTTGGAGATGACTTCTGTTTTTCCATGAAATGACCGCCACCATTGTTTAGATCTAGATTTTTCTGGGACTTTTTAAATGGTTCTGTTATTTTGCATCAATACATACTTGCAGAGGAAGAGCTTAGTCATTAACATGGGAACATTGTCACAGGAAATGTTCTCAGGAATTTCAATGTTTCAGGATTTTCACCAGTTAACAAGAAAATAAAATAGCTAAAAGTATGTAATTTAAAATTTTAGCTATGTCTTTTCTTACTATGGAAATTATATAGGAAAATTCTCATTTTAATGCCTTTTTTTAAATTAAACCGCGATGTATCTATGAAATTTTCATTTCAAAGAAACACAATGATAGTGTGATCTTTTTGAAATACTGGCCATATTGTTACAGTGTTTGATAACTCAGACAAGTTGGCTTAGTTTGGATGTGCTGTGTAGTTCAGATATTATGAGAAAAATTGGCATGTCTGCAATTGGGTTGAACTTGGAAATTATTTCAATATCTGTAGAAAGTTGCAAGTGTATGAATATTGGTGGAATTCATTTTTTCTGACAATTCAATTGTATAGTTTTCTTCACTTGTTGCAATGATTGCTGAGAAATGGTGTCCCTTTGTTTAGAATGTTCCTCCGGCATTGCTGGTTCGATTTCTGAGGGAGCATCGCTCTGAGTGGGCAGATTACAATGTTGATGCGTACTCTGCTGCGTCACTGAAAGCTGGCTCATATGCCTTTCTTGGTCTGCGGCCTACTAGGTTTTCTGGGAGTCAAATCATCATGCCACTTGCTCATACAGTAGAAAATGAAGAGGTATGCTTTTCTGTGATATGTCATGATAATTTTTAATCACCTACTTTTGAACATGGAAATGGGTTATTGGAAATGGCAATTAAAATTCCAAATGCCAATTCATCATAAACACATGCCAAGCGCATGTGTGTAGACATGAGAAATTAGAGTGGTGTTCCACCATGTGAACATCTTTGCCACCTTGATAAGTGGGTCCTGCCATTGATACTCAAGTATCTACTTGTTAAAGATATCTCAGTTTTTCTTGTGTAAAAGCTATAATAAATATGAACAAAATACTCCATGACTGTATGATAAGTCGGATATTAAAATAAAAGATTCATGTCCATTCATGCTATCAAATGTGTTATTACATGTTAATATGGCTAACAAACCTGTTGTAGCAGCTTTAGATTCGCACCTATGAAAAACTATCTGCAACGTACAGATAGGGGGCCCATTCGACATTTTCATATCCTTTACATAGGAAAGTGGTGGGGTTAGAGAGAGGTTAGAGGTAGAAGATAATGGGCAAATGGGCATTGCCAACAGTGGCCAGCAAAATTTCAGATGTGGTTGAGAGTTACTTTCATAGGAGAAAGACGAAAAATGGCCACAAAAGTGGGAAGATTGATGCCACTTCCATATATTTATCACCAACCTGTAACTCCATCCCTTAGAACAAGGCCATTTTCCTATGCGAATCATAGGGCAATGGCAAACCTCTCTAGTGTTTTGAAGGATCATGGACAAGCACTTCATGATGTATTGTTATTTGCTTGTTGCAGTCTTCCTCCTTCTATTTTAGTGAAATCATTCCTGAATTAGAAAAAAGACACTTCTTTGGGGTCAGCACTTGATCTTACAAAAATAATTCACTATCAATGAGTCCACTGTAGCTGCTAATATATATTGATTGAAGAAGAATCCCATAATGGATTTTTGCGTTTGTAATCATCATACACTTGATCTTACAAAATGATTTACCCATCTGTTCGTCTAACCAAAGTCAAATAATTCTTGAAAATAAAAAAGTCCCTGAAAAGAGCTTTTTTATAATTTGTTTTTAATAGAGTAAACTTGATATTTTTGGATGAAAAATGCAACAGAGCTGAGTACTTACATCTTATATTCAAGCTTCCTTTCTATAATTCTTTCAGTGCTTATTCTTTTTATTTGTTAATTGCAAATTCTTCTAGCTTCTTGAAGTAGTTCGACTTGAAGGACATGCTCTCACTCAGGAGGAGGCTGTTTTATCTAGAGATATTCATCTCCTACAGGTATTTTCTTTACTTTTCACCTACATTAAACTTGAACTTGCTTATCCCTTTTTTTTTTTTCAAAGAAATTATTTCCGCTGTTGCAATATTTATTTATTAATTCAACCAACTGAAGCACAAATTAACTGAGTTTGTCAACCATAATAGTTCATTTAAAAAACAGTAGAAGTTTGCTTACCAAAAGAAAAATAATGTGAATACTAGTTTTTAGCCTTGGGCAATTTGTGTTATTTGACTGGCTGAATTTTAGAGTCATCATCATCAAAGCATTGTCCCAACTGAATTTTAGAATCTGAAGAGTAAATTGAAATTGAAATAGATACAAAAAGAGAAATGGAAAGTTAGGAAGTGCATTTTCCAAATTCCAAGTATAATAGCTACTTATTACATTATTTTTGTATTTTCATTATGCGGAAGTGACAAGTCAAATGTGCCAAGATTTTGTAATCTGTATAAGTTGTTTGTGAGGAAATCTTCCAAAGAATTGTCTGCACCGAGCATGTTGTGATCAATTATTTGGTTTC
This sequence comes from Umbellularia californica, assembly GCA_028538565.1. Taxonomy (NCBI): domain Eukaryota; kingdom Viridiplantae; phylum Streptophyta; class Magnoliopsida; order Laurales; family Lauraceae; genus Umbellularia; species Umbellularia californica. The sequence continues at coordinate 47,497,224 of JAPQWN010000009.1, forward strand.
AATTTTGGAGTCACTTGGGACACAAGAGGTATAAGGATCCTAATCCAGAAATTTAATGCTAATTTATTGGATTCATTTTTTGAGATATGTCACTACTTCCTATAATTTACCTTTTGCATATGCTGGGTTGAGTCAACTGCCTCCCTAATCTACCAAGAATTGCAACATTTTTGTATTGTAGCGGCTTTTTTTCTTTTGTAGTTAGGCTAAAAATTCATCTCTTTTTCACTTTATCTGAGATTGTTTTGGGTAAAACTATGTTTGAGGTATAATACATCCTAAACCCCACTTTAATTACAGAGGTCATTTCCGGTAGCTTTATTTGAAGTTTTTCTGCCAGCTTCTGGAGGAACCAAACATGCCCATGCGCTTGGAATCATGCTTACATCTTTTAGACATTGCTTATACACTCATTCCTTTTCTGGCCCAATTTACCTCTCTTTGAAGTCCAGCAATGATGCAATTCATTTTATTCTCTGAAAAATCCTCATATTCTCAAAACCTGAATATACTATAATAAGAGGAAACATCACAGTTTTGGATCATGACTTGTATTATTTTTAGAGGCCCTATTACAGGACTCCTTTGAGAATTTAGGGCTGATATGGACCCATATGCAACACATGTCTATTGATGTGGGCTTATACATTTGGTTTTAGGCCTGGCTGATATGGCCTTGATACTAATATTTAAATCTTGGTGAAGTTTCCCTTTTTGGGGTAAAACAGAGAACTCGTCATTGCAAACCGATGAAAGCATATTCCTTTGCCTGAGTGAGCCTACTTATAAGCTTTGTCATGTCTTGCTATTAGAAGCCAACAAATTGGTTTCTTTTTTAATGTAATCTAAGTTGCTGCAATCATTTGTCCCTTTATTGTTTGAATTTGACATATAAACATTACATATTGACAGTATTTGGTTATATTTTTGGGTGGCTTATTTGCAGCTTTGTAGTGGTGTTGATGAGAATGCTGTGGGTGCTTTCTCTGAGCTTGTTTTTGCTCCAATTGATGAATCATTCCCAGATGATGCTCCATTGCTACCATCTGGCTTCCGGGTTATACCACTGGATTCGAAAACAGTTGAGTCAATATCTACTGGATTAGCTGATTTTCTCTTAAGTTGAATATTGACTCTTTTGATTTTTTAAAACATCTCGTGATATTAATGCTTTCTAATAATGTGTGAAACGCAGGATGGCTTGAGCGCGAATCGGACCTTGGATTTGGCATCGAGTCTTGAAACAGGCTCTGCTTCAAATCGGACGGGTGGAAATGCATCTCCTAGTGATGGAAGTTTGCGCTCTGTTTTGACCATTGCCTTCCAGTTTCCCTATGAAAACCACCTACAGGACAGCATTGCAACCATGGCTCGACAGTATGTACGTAGTGTAGTTTCTTCTGTACAGCGGGTCGCAATGGCCATATCTCCCTCTCGACTTGGGTCACATGTGGGGCCAAAGCTACCTCTGGGCTCTCCGGAAGCTCTTACACTTGCTCGTTGGATTTGCCAGAGCTATAGGCAAGTTTTGTCTGACTTCTTAATTTTATGTGTTAGATCCCATGTTCAAATATTCATTCTAGGAAAGTAAACCAGTTAACTACTTGAAGCCTTATTGTCTAATGACTTGAAGTTTTAAAGCCATCAGTAGTTTTCTGAGAATTGCAATAATTCTTCATTTTCACGAGAAAGTATATTTTGTTATCTCAGTTGAGTTGACTTGTTTTTTCTGTTCTCCAAACACCAACTACTATCACAGTCAAGTATGTCATTTGCTGACCTACATGAAATGGAAATTGAATGTTGGGTCCATTACTGCCCACATTTTGAACAAAACTTTGGTGAGGGTTATCTTTAATATTCCTTTGTTGAGAATTAATCTCTTACACTTTAAGAAACTGGTACTGGTTGGTGTTAAGAGACACTGTCCCAGCAAGCTCCACACTGACATGTCCAAGTGATCGGTATAAAATAAATAAAAAATTAAAATAGATTGTATTTAGATACATTGTACGGTGAAAAAATAAAAAATAAAAAAAATTTGGTCAGGTTGTTGAAATATTCTACACACTGTTGACTCTTCCATATTTGCCACATGGGTTATATCACACACACAAACACATGCATGCATACACACATACATATCCATATGGATTACGGTTATGGATTGAAATCAATGTGTATATAGCATCTCATATTCAGTACCTGCATTTAGGACCACCGATAAAGTGATCTCTCTTCTGCGATCCTCTGTCAATTTTCCTCTTATGAATAGATTTCCTACTTTTCTAATTACGTTTTCGCTTTTCACAGTTATCATTTAGGGGTAGAGCTGCTGAGGTCCGATAGCCAGAGCAGTGACTCTATATTGAAATTGCTCTGGCATCATCCAGATGCGATTTTATGCTGCTCTTTGAAGGTATGATTGTAAGTTTGAGCAGACATTCAAACTTTCAGAAAAGATGATGAGTCTGGCACCTGCCAGATTCTTAAATTGAGCTGGGCGCTATGAATGCTTTGTGAAAATTTAAGGGGATTATTAGTTTGATATTTTGCTTTGTTTGCAGTCCCTTCCAGTCTTCACCTTCGCGAACCAGGCTGGCCTAGACATGCTGGAAACAACATTTTTAGCCCTCCAGGACATAGCACTGGACAAGATATTTGACGAGTCTGGTCAGAAAATGTTATGCTCTGAATTTGCCAAGATAATGCAACAGGTGATGCAATAATCTGCCTTGAAGTTTTCTTTTCTTCATGATCTTAAAAACAGCATTGAAAATGCAATTTGCAGGAAACTATCCAAACAAGAAAAAAAAAAAATTTAAATTTGGTGTAACTGCAATTTGCTACCCTACTTCTCTCAGCCAGGCTGAAGTTGTGCAAATAACACTTTCCACTGGTATTTTTCTATGCTTTTTTCAGGGTTATGCCTATCTGCCTGTTGGAGTCTGCTTGTCAACCATGGGCCGCCATGTCTCATACGACCAAGCAATCGCTTGGAAAGTACTAGGGGAGGATAACAATGTGCACTGCCTCGCCTTTGCCTTTGTCAACTGGTCTTTTGTCTAGATTTCACAATTCAAGTGATTAGTAAAGGGAAAGATGTGAAAAGAGGTGCAAGTCTTTAAGTTAAAATGGAATACCCAGTTTTGTACTTAAAAGCCCCACATTTTTTGTTACATTATAATTTATTTGCCATGTCTTTCTTTGACAAGTCTGGAATAGAAATTGCCTTTCTTGAGGTTCTTGTTTTATTTCCTCCTCTTCCTCCAAAGTCACAAAAGGCAACCTTGATCTTCTTTTCATCTTTTGTTGTGCAAAATGTCATGGATGGGACACCAAAGTGGTAGATGATGAGTTGATGGAAACCAACATTTCAACAAGTCAGCAAGTGTTCCTTTTGGATTCAACAAGTAAGTGGTCTGGTGGTGCATAATTTCCACTCGACTTGTTTTTTAAGTTCCCTTCCGCCCACCCTTTGTGCCGTGAATTTAGGAATCCGTACGATGATCTCTGGATTTCAAACCTCACATACAAAGACGAGAATGGCTCATTGACTCTCACTCCCCACAAAAGAAGCGGGTCTTTTAGTTATAGTAGCTTTCTATCAAAATTTTATGTAGTCTAAATTGACGGTAAATTTGAAGCTGATTTCAATCTTTGCATTTGTGTAGCTACATTCATCAATGATTCTGTATGTATGATTATTTATTTATTTATTTATTTTTACGTGGGAATTGAGTTGAGCCTAAGCAACCACATTCACATGGCCCTAACCAAGCTGAAAAAGTGCCCGGGCCGCGGGTCCTTCATGTTTAGTAAAATTAAAAATGGGGTCTATTTAAAAGCATGACAATCTGGAGTTTAGAAGTTTGAAAGGTATTAGAACCATTGCAAAAAACTAATTAAGAGAAGAATTGTTTGTGGGCTTTAAAATTGTTCAGATCCCTACTACTAAAATGACGTGACCAATTAAATGGGCTTATACCACTTGAATGAGTGTTAGATATCAATTATCAATAAGTCTAATTGCAAGAAGAGCTGGAGATTAGAAGCCTTATACAGCTTGAACCCACTTTACGTTTGTCATCAAATTTGTGATAACGCACCCAATTTTTAAAATCGTAGACATCGTATTATAGAAATAAACGAGGCATTATATATTGAGAGAGATTGCTGAATGATTATATAGTCTAATCACACACTGTAAAGTCATTGAATAGCATTATTTCTTTTCTTGTTAAGGGAGAAAACCCCAGAATTCATCACATGACAATGTTCCAACGAAATGTTTCCACCCCAAAAAAAAAAAAAAATGAAAGGACTAATCCTATGCTGGCATCTAAATGGAAGAGGATGACTAAATATTGGCTTAGATGACTTCCAGTCTTCTTGGTCTAAGCTGCTCATGTTACACGGTTCCAATAAATCAACACTAACCCAACAAGTTTCCACTGAAATTTCACTTTCACTTTTAAAAGTTACGCCCCCCCTGTAAAAGTAAAACTAATACAGATGTAATAAAAATCAAAAGTATGCATCGAATTCTCTACTTTTCCACACACACGCGTCCGCCCCGCAGGGGTGTATGTCACTTTCAACGGCTGTCGAGGAATTCAGTTTCGCAATAATTTCCGAGTTGAATTGTGGAGAAGGTGACCAAAAGGATGGGCTGTAAGAAAAAGAGCAGGAGACTGAAACGGCAAGAAAAGAGGGGGCTTTGACAAAATGAAGATATAGACAGTTGTATTGAAATTGCCTTGTTGTGCTTCTGCTTTGTATGGGACAAGACAGGACAGGAAGAGCATGTTGTCCTCTCACATCAGCGGTTGTGCTGTCTATCATATCTGACACGCTGTTTGTGTTTTGCTCTCTCTCTCTCTCTTTTCCGTTCCAACCGACAAGTATCAAAACCTCAGCGACTTTAGCCTTTGTTTACTGTTCAGTTGCCCTCCCCTGTTGCGGGTTTTTAAGGTTTTAACCCTTGCTAATGCTACATTGACCCCAAAAAAAAATTTGTACTTTTTCTTTATCCATCTAACTGGACTTGGACCCCATGGAACCCTGCCAGTGGAGGGAGACCTTGGGTGTAAGGATGGGATCCCCTGTTTGGATCAAACAGGGGTGCCACATGAGAAAAGGATGTCTTTTAGGAGATAAATTTTTTTTTAAGGAGATGGGATGTGACATCTCTCCCATGCGGCACCCCCGATCAATCCAAACAGGGCTTCCCTGGGTTTGAAGGCAGGAGACCTCAGGCAGTCCAGATCCCCTGTTCGGACAATCATGGGGTGTCAAATGGGGAAGAGGATGCCAAATAAAAAAAATCCACACCCTCTCCCCCATGTGGCACCCCTGATTAGTCAAAATAGGGGTTCCCAAACCACGCCCCACCCAACCCCACCCCCTGGGGTGAAGGTGAGAACTTAGGCATCTTACCACCATGTTTGTTTATGTGCATTACATGTGTAATTGAGATGTAAAACTGATAGTTAAATAAAGCTCCTTTGCTATGATAACTTTCGCATTTGATAGGTAAAGTGTAAGTACAAAGAATGCCTAACGGGTCACGGTATCAACTCCTATCATTGGGCCTAAATTTTTAAATGGAATTGTTTGAATTTTTTATTGACTCGTTAAAACCATTGAGATGTATAAAGATTTTACATATGTAATTTGATCCGTTTAACATTTAATCATGAGAAAATGATGCTTCCAAACAAAAATGTGTTTCAAATGTGTAACATACAAATCTTGTTTTTGTAAATCACATTTTCATATCCCATTCCTAGAAAGACAAATGACCCCTCACCAATTTGAGTGGTCATGAGAATGGGTGAGTCCAGACCGAGTCATAAAGCTAAGACTCCTTTTTTTTTCCTTTTTTTTTTTTTTGGTAGAAGGATAAAGCTAAGACTCGGATAAATGATCAATCTGATCAGTAGGATTACAATTGTGGTTTAACGCATTTTGCAGTCACCAGTTCAGAGTCATAGTTGATGATAAGCAGTTCGTATAGATAGTTTATGGATAAAAGCTTACCCTTATAAATGCTCATAAGTATTCATTAGAGGCCTACAAAATAAATGGTTAGAGCAATAGGTTCCAACTCTTCAACTTGCTTCCTATATTGACTTAATGGCTATTTGACCATAGCAAACCGAAACCTGGAGCAGAGTGTCATTATATCTTACAATCCACCATGAAGAGAGTTGGATACAGTGTGATCCACGAGGCATATTGGACTTGATCATTTTCCCAACATATATTACTAAACAAATGTGTATATGTAAAAAAAAATATTAAAAAAAAAAAAGAATAATTTGTGGGTTTAATGCTGTATTTTGTTTTTTAATGATCAGCTCAGTGGCTAAAGGCAATCCTGTGAAGCCCACAAGACAACCTATGCACTTGCAAAAGACCTAACGTTTTTTACCATTTTTTTTCCTTCGCTAGATGGGTGATTGGAACCAATCCTGTGAGACAACCTACGTTCCTAGGGATTAATCCCTGACCAGCTTTGTGAGATGAGAGTTGAGACACCTTGCCACTGGGGTGTCTTGCATTTCTCAATGTTTTCTACTTCATTTGTTGTACTCTAATGATTTGTACCAGAGAAACCTACAACTAAACTTGTCATACCATTCAATTTTATTGTAAGTATTTGTAACTATATAAAGCAAATTATAGTCCTGTCGTCATTACTCCCATGAATAACAAGAACAATTCCTATTCAAACTCACAACAACAAACTAGAGAGTAGAGCCTATTTATTTGTCTATCATATTACTCTTCAGATGCACTTGATTCCCTTTTTAAAAAAAAATAGAGGTTTCGGTCTCTCTTTTTCAAGTCAATTGAGTACTGGGTATGTCCCATCTCTAGCTCACTCATGGAAGTGAGTTTAAGAAGAAAAGGGGGTGCCTCCTTGTTTCAGATCCAACTGAGTCTCATGTTGCAAATAAGATCAAGACTAGAGATCTTGATGGAGAAGCTGTATACACCATGGATGTAAGGTGGGAGGAATGATGCCCTGATCATGTTTGATTTGCGTATATGTGATTTTGAATCTAGTCATAAGACAAATGATATTAGAAGGTTTTATAGAAGAAATGAATAAATACCTTATTTGGCTAGAACCATTCACAAGTGGTTGGCGATGGTGAATAGAAAACTGCTAAACCCGTTATCGCAAAACTGTGTGAGATGGCATGAAAAATAAAGCCATTGAAAATATCTTGCTAAGTAACATTGTAAATTAAGTGACATAAATAGTATCAAACAGTAAACATGAGACCACAAATATGATATCATTACACTAGAAAATAAATGAGAATACAACATGCATACCACTCAACAAGAGTAAACAAGATGAATGGGACAGGTCTGTGAGAATGCCAATATAATTTATTTCTTTGGAAACCCAGCCTATAGTACAATCCATGTGCCTTTAGAAATAAATAATAATAATAGAAAAACAGTTGATGCACTTCTGAGTATGCGAGTAATTTTAAAATTATTATAGAAAAAGGACCAATACAATAGAGGGAATGCAGAAGACATTACAACTTACAAGCAGAAAAAAATTCCGAGGTAATGCCTTTTTTGCTCAGTTGTACATCTCTTTGGCTTACCAGGAGTGTGAAACATATGTGGCAACCAGAAGTAGCCGCCACTTCCCTCAGCCTTTACAGAACCCACATGCACCTCTGCAATCATAGAGAATTGGAGCCCGGAATGCTATCTGTTCTTTGAACATTGAGCCATCTTCTGCATAAAATGACTAAAACCTTGGCTGGTAGCTTGACAACTAGAGTGCGAGTTGAAGATGAAACTAGGATGCAGAAATCACATCATATTACATGAGGCATATTACATGAGGCAAAAAAAAGATAAGATGCTCTTCTAGGCCTAATAACTGACATGACAATACAAAGATTGAAAAAGGAATCACTGCCCCTTGATTACATGATGGTTGTAGAGAATACTTGATGCTGTCAATTCCTTTTGGAAATACAGAGGTTAAGATTAAGGAATGCTAGAAATAGCTAATTAAATTAGAAATCAATTGAAGACGTAAATGAAATAGATAATTGTTGATAAAAAAAAGGTATGGGTGAATTAAAATTGGTAGAAAGTGCAGATAAAGGGACTCACTAAATGGCTCCAAGGTCAACGAAGTTGCTATGATCCGACATCGTTTACCATGCTTGATGATCTTTAGCATGGATCGTGCTGGTGCAAGACGTCATGCACAATGAACATTGCCAGAATCAAACACTGCTAACCCTCCACTGAATGATTATTTGTTAAATGAATGTAAGCACCATAACTATGTATTGTCTTTCAGAGTCCATTTGTAAGCTACTAATTAAATGTTAATAATATCTGATCCTAGCAACCATTGGGCTAAGGTCCTTTCACGATCAGACCCGTTGAGCCAACAGTCCAGATTTTCCTCAAAGCTTGCCATGTGTGTGGCCTTGGCATGGGAGCACAGTGATTACAGTGCCCTGAACAGCATTGGGTCCACCCCTCAATTTCATATAAGTTGGTGGCTATAATTGTCAAAAATGTCAAGCCAATTGTAATATTTATCAAGTTAAATCAGAGAGTTGTCCTGTTATGAAATGTTTTTATGATTTTATTACTGTTGGAAGACAGTACAACCTGCACATCTAAAATTATACTCCTATAGAAAAACAATGTTGGATAGTCATTCTCTTTGCTTCCAGAAAAAAGTTACTACCTGCAGCACACAACTTGCTCAAGAGGTGAAAATTCATTTCAGTTGTACATTGAAAATTGTGGTACATATATTCAAGCATATGAAAGATCTACAGGTGATACTTTACATATGGATAAACAGTCCAATAAATGGCAACTTATCAAATTTAGGTCTATCTTGTTTTGCACTTCAATTTCACCGTTTCAAGCTCCTGAGTCAACAATTCCACTCGTGCAAGTAGGTTCAGATTTTCCTGATGACAGCATGCAATCATCTGTAAAACTTTGGACAAGAAAGGATGAAAAGAAGAACAAGAACGATTACGATATTAAAATTTCACCTTTTCCAACATAGCCAGATTATTTCTTTCACTTGTTGCTTCCTCTGTCTTCTGATCAAGAGCATCTTTCACCTGTCAATAAAAAAAAAAAAACTGTAATATTAACACAAGAAACAGGTAATCAAACACAACATCAAACCTAGATGAGCAACACCTAATACATTGTAAAAAATATATAATATAAGACAAACAAGTTGAAAACAACCAATCACTGAAATGGAAGCCAACAAAACGACACGGAGATGCAGGCCACAAAGAAACCCAGTTTCTAGAAAAACTACGTTTTGATCCAAATCAGACCAAATATTCTTCAATTTAAGAAATAAAACGCATAGAAAAGGAATAAAGAAATTTTTTTTTATAAAACTAAAATAATGTATCAATAATCATGAGCAAAATCAGAAAATTATATGAAGCCAGCATCTTTAAGATAAATTAAAAAGGTGGTATTCATCAAAACACACCTATTTACCAATTACCTGAATAGATGGGAAGAGCCTTAAAGATAATGATTGCAGTTTATTTAAAATATAGAAACCAGTGTCGGCAACCTCATAAATGTCTTGATAAAATTTTAATTTTTAGCCTTCCATATTTACATCCTACTTAAAGCAGAAGAAAGGTCACACCTGTTTCAGTTCTCCCAAAAGCTGTGTCGACCTCTGCACTTGTTCATCATATTTCAGCCTCCATTCAGCTGATTCTTCCATTGCTTCCCTGTTAGCAAGATCAAACTGTTTTCTGCAGGATAGAGACATGAAAATAGAGAACACATCAATTGGAGATATGAAGCTATACCCATGAAAATCCGTAAGATAATGTCTTGAAATTAAATAAGAAACTCATTACTGAAGAACCAAAGATCAAGTCGAGATTTGTAATACTTTCAAGTGAATCATGACAATTTCAGAAGAGTCTAGAGGGGTGTTGGTGAGGCGTAGGTGGCTAGATCTATGGGAAATTTGAGGTAACTTAGGACATTCTTTTAGGGGTGGCAAAACCTGAACTTGACCAAGCAGCTAACCTTACCATGTGTCCATGTCCGACCCGAATTTGACCCACTAAACCAGACCTGCAATATGTACAGATCAGTCATGGGTCAAAAAAGCCTGACCTGCATTTAAACATGCTGGGTTAGGGCCAACCTACACAACCCATCTCCCCCTGTTTAAACTGTCCTCTTAGATGGTTTTTCCCCCTTACTGAACTTGAGCTACTGAAAAGCAAAGTGACTTCATCAAGATGGCAGTTCTCAACCTTCCAAAAACCCGTTTCATTACATATAACGACAAGTGCAGAGGTTCCTAGAATTTCTCAAGTGAGCAGGTAAATGAGAGCTAGTTGCCAGTTTTCCTATGCATTTCAGGATATGCAGAGGTTCCTCAAATTTCTCTATTGAAAGGACGAAGTCAGGTATATGATGATTGCTTTTAGTTTTCTTATGCATTTCAGGATATGCAGAAGTTCCTCAAATTTCTCTATTGAAAGGACTAAGGCAGGTATATGAGGATTGTAATTTAGTTTTCTTATGCATTTCAGCATTTTCCCCCTAGCTGTAGGATTTTACATCTCTGGTAGGTTTTGGAAGAGAGGAGAAGCTATATGAAGAGCTGTAGAGAACCTACATAGTTACTTTGGTGGCTTCAACCCATAGACGCCTCAAGTCAACCAGATCAATTTTTACCCAATTGATGTAGTACAGACAGTCAAAAGAGCCCTGGGCCACCACATGATGGACCCAGCCATCCAACCCAGTCCATTGGGTTCTGCCCACATGCCTAATTGGCTGAGAAGCTACTGTGGCATTCTAATTTTATCTTAAGTTTAATTAGGAATTGTTTCTTATTTTATTGTTTTATTAGGATTGGTAACTTTCTATTTCAGAATCATTATTACATTATAAATAGAGAAGCCCTCTATTGTACTAGGGTATGCTTCTTTAAATTGATAATAAGATTTAAGAGTTACTCGTGAGTTTTATGGGTTCTTTTATGGTCTTGTTTGTGCCCTAGTGGCTGGAATCCCTCTTGGATTCGATTAATCCTTCGGGAATTGATTTATCGCCTTGATCGTGGATCTTGGCTACGCCACCAACCCTACACTTTTGCACTCCTACGTTTTTCTATTAATAAGGATGAAGATTTTATCAAGGATGCAAATGGATAAGTGCAGAAACAAGAGGCTAAATTGAACAAGACTAAACATCTCGTCAGCAGCTATAAACTGAGAAATCTGTCTCATAGAAATAGTACAAATTCAAAAAGGATAATTGCCAAAGGAGGGATGACACAGATATTGAACCTCAAATTGCATAACTTATGTCCAACCTATCAGAGTATCCGGGCCTAAACATATTGATACCATCAGAATCTATTTCATTTGCATCCACATGGGCCATGTCCACCCCATTACCTCAGCTCCCCCAAAGGATCTAAGTGAATTGCTCTAAGTAGCATTGTTTATAAGGTGTGCACTTCATGCCAGCAGTGTCCACATCAACCATACAAAAAAAATACAGTAATGTTTTTTTTTTTTTTTTTTTTTGGGTGCTATGTTGGACTGCTCGTCAAGAATGATACTTTTAACTTGAGGACACAAGATTGATCTCTAAGCACGCGTGTGAAACTAAGATGCCAACACCCCTCAACCATGAGTGTGTTGACAATACAGTAATCTTTTACTGTAATAGCAGTAGACTGTTTCCTCATACTCACTGCACATAACGAACTTTAAAAAACAAGAAAAAGGAAAGAAAAACCCGAAAAGCCCCCACCTTTAGGTTGTTCAACATTTAGAAATAAGAAAAGGTGATTGTTGCTGTAGAACAAATTGTTTTCAGCATGGGAGGTGGACAACGACCCTAGAGATTAACACATGAAAAGCTCGCCCTTTCTCACCATGAAGAACATGAACAGTGAGTTTGTAATGGAGTGCCACCCACCACACATTTCTAGATTTTATTTCCTCTTTCTCACTCAATTAACCAGAAAATCAGTCCCACAAAAATGTTAAAATTCATATAGAGTGATCACAAAAGGTGAGATTGAGCTTAAATATCAAACCTTAAATTGAGTTTGTCCCCAATCTATTACAATATCCCTGACCACGACACCATCAAAAATCTCTTTTAATTCCAGCCAAATGGGCCAAATATAATCTAATTACCTCCATTGCTTTCCTAGAGGATCTTTGGGATTTCCGTTGTTTCTATCTACTAAATTTCCCAACACACAATTAAAGTAGCATTCTCCATAAGATGTTGAGCTTGATGCCAATGGTACTCCATTCCTCACCATCAACAGTATGTGGACTATGTAGTTTGTAGTAAGGCACAAAACATCATTAAGCATTTGGAATTCCAAACTTGCAAAAACATCCATCTTAAAAGAATTGCACCTGGCGACATCTCTTTTTGCCAGATCCATAAGTGCAGATGAGAATCCAGGCCCACATGCCCAACTAGAGTATGGTGCACCACATAACCTAACCAATGCAAATTCTTAAATACAAAAGAACAGTTGCTCCACTATGAACCTTGGACTTTAAGGGCATGATTGTTTTACGTAATTGAATACCTAGGATTGTATTTCTGTAAGTGGTGAAAAACGAATAACCAAAGTTGAATCTCCAAAAATGACAATCAAATAACATCCCCTTTAACGAAAATTGAAACAAGGAAAGAAGTTAAATGAACCGGCCATTACCCTAGGAATTCAAAATCCTAGGAAAGTCAAGGTCCCATCTATATCGCTACCTTATATGCTTCACCTCTCATCTGTTTAATAATCCCTTAGGTGGTGGAGCTCATTTGACCATGAATTCATATGTATTCAATTCTAAGGTATTCTAAGCAAGAAAACAAGCCCTAAATGTTTAATTGAGAACACAGAAGAATGCAGATCAATCATCCATGGAGATCCAAAGATCTGCTACCAGAGTAGATCCTACACATTCACAACGACCCCGGATAGCCACCGGCCGATTACCTTCTACATAACCAGTCAATATGGATCTTAAAAATCTCAACTTTTTTCAGACTTGCAGGCATGATAAAGGCAGAGGGAAACTTGATCAACCATTAAGCCCTTACATCTCACTCAAGTTTCCCCACGTTACAGAAAGAGAAAAGAGGTAGAGAGGAAAAGATGGGTCTTTTATGAGACTTTCCTTCTTGGGTTCTCGTCTCCACCATATTGAAACAAAAATTCACATAAAGCATCCAGCTTAAGCTTGTTAGAGACCTCATTTAACTGAAAAGATGGGCTCATCCCATCTCGATTCTTCAGAAACCCATTGATATACTCATAGATTAAGATCCAACCAAACACTGCAAAAATGGGGTTTTTTTTTTTTTTTTTCGCTTGCATTCTAAGAATCAAATGCAATGCTATTGTTGTTTTGACAAGAGAAGAAGATGGAAATGTAAAATCCAAACAAGATAAATTGGAAGATAAGAGAAGAGAGGAGGAGAATTCTGGGGACCTTAGCATTTCGCTTTCTTGTTGGGAGAAGCCGAAATCGATGGACCAGAGCCTCAGATAGACAGCAATCCCCATAAACATGACCAGAAACAGCCCTATGAGGATAGGGCTTCTCGAGCTCAACAACCCCATCGATTTCGATTTGTATCTGCTGCTGCTGCTGCTGCTGCTGCTGATTCTAATTCTATTCCGATTCTCCTTTCGCATGCAGAGATTCTCTTTGCTAATTCCTACAACAAGGGTTTTTTTTTTTTTTTTCCCCTCACTCGCTTGGCTCGCGTCGCGGGCTTTCTGCGGACGGCGCGGGAGAGGGAATGCGAGGAAGTACTCGTAGAGGAAGAGTCAGCCAATTCTGTGTGGGGCCACCGGGCCCACAAGATTATAAGGGAATTAGCTGATTGTGGGGTGTCCCAGCCATAAGACATATTTATGGAATCCATTCTTGGTCTATTGCAGGTTTATGGCCCAATAACAAGGAAAAGAAGAAAAGATTCAAAGAAGCAAGACCCATCTCGGATTTAGCTTAGTATAGATAAAAAGGGGAAGGAAGAAATGAAAAATAAGGCTTTGACGATGATGACGAATGGATACTTGAAATGAAAGATCCTTTCTTCGGCCTACTAATTTCGGCTAATGTTTCCAATCAATCTGATTTAGTAGTGGCAAGTGATCATGCTCGGAGAAATTCGATAGAACTCTTAAATCATGGGTCACTATAAGGAAGGTTTTTTTTTTTTTTTCTTCTTCTCTCCAATCATAGCCCATGATCAGACCTTTCAATCAGAAGGTGACCTTTCTATTACTTACACCAACTTATAAGCACTAGCACGCGTTCATGTGGGATCGATCAATTGACGTGAGTGGCAATGCCAATAACACTTTTTTTCTTTTTTTTTTTGGCTAGAAGGAGATGTGTATTTTAAACAGAGGAAAAGTAGAAGAGTTCTTACAAACAGAAAAGAAAGACTGGTCTACAAATAATAAGTACTAGTAGATATGTAACTCCTAATAATTGCCAAATGTAGGGTGACAGTGTTTGCTGAATCAACCATAAGATCCCACCATAAAATGTCGCATTCAGCTTTTAAAAGAGAAAAAGGAAAGAACAGAAGCAAAAGAAACCCATTCGGCAGCAGAAATGCAATGATGGTAGACAATCACGGACCAACCCACTGCTCAGGATGACAATTCCTGACGAGACCCACGACCTAGATCCAAATTCAACCCACCAACCAGGTTGTATCAGTTTGATATATCCATTCCGACTACACTCAGCACTTATTGGGTCCATTCTGGCTCTTTTAAACTCTCCCATCCAATTAAAAACTCCCATTAATTAAGGGCTCAGGTTTACTCTTCTAACTTTCCGCTCAAGTTCACGCAGACAATTTTCAACTCGATTAATAAATAGATCAAGGTTACCCACACTGTTCAGCCTAAACCAACAAATTGTCACCACTACAGTGGTCACATTGAATATCTAAAGTGTAGCAACTTGGTAGGCAAAAATAGGGTGGGGTCAACACAAGTGCTATAAGGCAACGGGGTGGCAACGAAAATGAAACTTTGACTATCCTAAGATTTGAATTACTGAAATGATAGCTGGATATTAATTTCCCATCTTTCTCTCTTCTTCTTCTTCTTTTTTTTTTTTTTTTTTCCGAAAGTTAGATTCATTCCCTATCTCCCCTTGATTCAACCACTAACAGCATCAATGACTATGTATTCAATTCCTAAACATTCCATGCAAAGAAACAGGCCCTATAGTTGGAAACACCATCATATTGATCACATATAAAATACGTGACCACATGCCATATGAGCAGTGGCATAAATATTCATGCACCAGGAGACCATGGATCACCATTAACAAGAAAATCGCCCTAACCAGTTTTCTGTGAAGAGACCAGAATTCTTTTTACTTTTGTTTTCCTGCTTGTAAGGATTCAAATTCACGCTCAGTTACCCTCACATGGGAGTTTGGTGTCTCCAACTGGGTAAGCTACAGTCCAGGACAGTGCTTTAATCTTTTGAATAACACAATATATGATGCATATATAGAAATGCCCAAGCAGGATACATCTGCCAAATATCTGCGTATAGTAACACTTGGATGCTTTCTATTTACTGGAGTTCTCAACCCAAATCAAGCAATATACAAGTGGAACCAATCAAAACTCAAATCAAGGTTAAAATGAAGAAAAAGAAACAGATGGCCAAAACAGGTTACTGACAGTTTGTTAAAATCACTATTTGCTAGGTCTTCAGCGGGAAGCCAACAACCAGAAATTCATGAGAAATGACAATGAAGCAGTGAACCAGCTGAGGAAGGCCATGGCTGTTGCAGTCTCAAACTGTGCGCAGTGGTTCTGTGAACATTCCCCAAGATCATTACCAATTAAGACTGTAATGCCTGCAGAGGCACAGGCTGCTGCAAATGTAAGTGTGGAAGTGATCTGCACAAAAGGAAATAAAAAAGTAACCATTTTTAGTGGAAGACAGTAGAAAACACATCTTTTTCTCTTTTGCGCTGGGCAGAAGAAATGAATAACAAGACCAGAAAAAGAGCCACTGATATTCAAATAAATACAATTGGGTATGGATTATCACATGCATATACATATGCACACAATTATGTCACGCCTGGGCCCCCCCATAGAAAGGCGTTGGGTCCAGGTAGCATCCACCTAAAGAGAGGGAGTGAGAAACTCTAAAGGACTGGATAAGTCCCACGTCGGAAACATGCTAGTCTTGATACTAGGTATATATGTGCATAACCTAGCCTTAACTCCACATGAGGCCTTTTAAAATCGTGCGGTAAAATTGGATTGGAATCCCATGAGAAAAAATGGACAATATCATATAGACAGCGGGCCCTATTCGTTACAGACCTGTAGAAGGGCAAAGACCCCCCTTCCTATGGAAGGACAAAGAGAGGACTGGGTACGCAGTGGTGCATAACTCCCACACCCCACATGAGGTCTTTTAAAACCGTACGGCAAGATTGAGTTGGAATCCCAATGAGCCAAAGTGGACAATGTAATATGGACTGGGGGGTAGATTATAGTGTGATTTTCCATTTATCTTGGGTAGTTTTATGAGTCTTAATTCATAAGCTCTGCAAGTGAGGGGGATATGTGTGGATTAGCACAATACCACATGGTTTTTTTTAATTATCTTTTTCTCAGTAATTATAAAATGACTCAACCTGCAACCTCGTGGTCGCAATAATTAGCACCTTCCAACTGTGCTTTGGGCTCTGGTCACATCAACACATGATTTTCCTTGTAAGACTGTTTTGGATGATGGATCAACGCAAATTACTTTTGCAATTCCATGAGCAATCATCATTCAGTATCTAAGTTCCATGGCTCTCGCTCTTTTTTAGGTCATTTAAAATTAGTAAATAGCAGAATCAGTTTTCTTACTCCATCACCAATGGCAAATAATCCGACTACCCGGGATTTCCGCAAGCAGCGTTTTACAAGAATAGCATAGATATCCACCATAGAAAGTGATAAGCTCCACAAGCTCTGCAAGATGACAGCTGCAACAAGATAGCTGCCAGACCAAATATCAAGGGCTACGCTATGAGAGATTAAAAAATAAATAATTAAAATAAAAAGCCTTCATTTCTATTTTAAATATCTGCATGAAAGAGCCATTTATTGCTTCCAAATTCTGGTAGACTACTACATGGAAAACATGGATTTTCCAACTTTATAATTAAAATCAGCATGAAGGGAAGATAAAAGCATTAAACGAGATCTAGTTTCAAACAGGAACATGCATAATTGGGGAACTTTACCTGCTCAGCAAATCCTGGGAAGTGTCTGACCATTTTCTAACAGTTGATATGACCGAAAAGCAGAAATACCATCTAGAAGAGGACTTATTGAAAGTTGAAACATGACAGAATCAGATGCAGCGACTGTTAAGAACGCACCAGTTTCAAGTGGATCTACAGTTCACACTTATCAGGCTACAAGTTTCTAATTCTTCAATTTTCAGTTGAAATAAATGAAGTTTCAACATTAAAATACGCTGTTTAGTAAAAAAAAGGCTCAGACTTGGCAAGTTGCAGAACTTTGAATTGTGTTGTTTAAAGGAATCATACTGAGAAGAGAGTTCTGAGAAAAGTGGGGAGAAAACATAATTTAGAGCTAATATTTTCCAGTTACGTCGGCTTAATTGAAGAATGGTTTTTCTCTTGTCTGCAGTACCTCATCAAATCATTTCATGTAATTCACAATCAAGCCATATCCCAATTGCCATTCAAGAAAAAAAATCACAATCAAGCATTTCCCTGTTTTACCATGTGTTGCTGTTGCACTCGCTGATTGTCTGTATCTTCTAAATGTAGAGTGTTGACACTTGATACCATTAAAAAAAAAAAATTATTGACACTTGACAGTGACAATTGAGACTCTAAGAACCATCAGTTTTAATCCCCAAATTACATCTTCTCAGCCACATGGTCTTGTTGTGCCTCTCTGAAGTTTGAAGGCTTGAAGCATCACTTCTCAAGAAAAGAAGCTCTTCCATCTGAAAAAAGTTATGCATGATAATTATGGAGCAATCTGTGCATGCATAGTGGACTTGTTTGTCCAGAGAGGGGAAGGCTGTCTCAGAGTGTTTGGAGAGTTGAAGCTACGATGATTGGGTTAAAGGCTACATCAAGTATCAAGACAACCTAATTAGTCAACTGTATACTGTTCCCACAAGTAAAAACTGATTTGAAGATTTCTAAAAGACCCATCCCTGTGACACATGTTTTCATGCAATTGAACAATGTTCCTCCTTATCAGTACTAGAAGACCATCTTATCAAACCAATGGTTTGGGAAGAAAAGCTAGATGACAACTCTAGGTTCAAACTATATAAGATTAACGAGAATGGAGGCCAATAGAATCATGAACATGGGGGAAAGGGGTGTGGCCACACCACGGGCAATACTATAATATGAATTATCACTTTTGCCCCCAACTGTTAACTTCCATACTTAAAACATGCAATATCCTCTTTGATTCTATGACATCATAGGCATGATAAGAGGGTTCACGACAAATTCTTCGTTTCAAGTCAAGTTCTTCAGTTTTTTATTGAATTCCAATGAAATGGGAAAGGTTCCACCCTGTGCAGCTACAAAAGTCCAAAACAATGTGTGTCCAGCAGCAACTAGTTATAACTATAAGACATCCATTGGTGGTGGTACAAGAGTCCAATAAAAGAAACATGGCATTAGGTGGCAATTGACCTCTCTTTTAGAAATTCATTACAAACACCTTATGTTATTTTGTGTTTTTCTTTTTTTTTTTTTTTTTTTTGTTTTTTTTTGAAAAGTAATTCACTACAAACACCTTGTTTCAATTTGACATACATTTCTCCATCAAATGGAGCCTCCATTCTCAACAAGGCAACAAAGCATTGGCCAGACCACAACTTGTATGGGATATTCAGGGTGTTTACATATCAAATTTGGGTCAAGATTATTGTATTTGGGAGCTAGGCCAAAAAAGTGAATCCTAAGTCTTTGTATGGAAAATTAGTAGCTACTGGATACACTTCTCATTGTTGCCTGAGTCTCCTATACCTAAGCTTGGTTTTTCCTTTTCTTCCTTTTTTGGTGTAATTTTTCTTTTTTACTTAATATATTTTTGCGTTACCGTTCAAAAAAAAAAAAAAAGGATGCAGCAATTTTCTAGAGATTCACACACTACAGTTTCTCGTATTTATCAGAAATAACACCCTAAAGAAGTCAACTTAGACAACAGAGGTCTATCGAAAAAGCAACTACGGTAATGTGCAACACAGGGTTTCATCCTAAAGCCAAATAAGCTCTGGTCAATCATCCGAATTTTACAAGGCTAGCACAATTGCAAGAAAACTGATCTTAAACACCACTGCAGTGTGGAATGGGCTTATGTAACTACCTAATGCAAATTTTAGAGTATTGTTTCTATTTGTTCTTTCAAGGAATTTTGGTCATCACTGCAACACGTTTCAATAAGGTATGAGCAAAAGGTCCTGCCAACAATGCTGAATGGTGCACTTAATTAGAAAATGTGAAAAGACCAAAAGAGTACAATTCAGAAAATAAACGAGTTCGTCTTACATGGGATATTAAGGACAGATGGGCTTCAATGCACCATGTCAAGGCAGAAATGGCATAAGTTGTAGTTCTAGTTAGATTTTGGATGCAAAGATCCAGTTCTAACCTGTAGATGTATCATACAAGGGCCAATCAAATGAAACAAAGGAGGGAGAGAGAGAGAGAGAGAGAGAGAGAGAGAGAGGGTATCTACAAGAGGTCGTATCCAAAAAACTGAAGGACTCAAACTTTCAGTTTTTTGGATAATGTTGTGAGCAAAACTGAGGGAGAGTTTTTGCCAATGCAATAGATGAATTTTATTTGACACCATTTTATCATCATCACTGTTAAACCTTACTGCATCAATCGGAAGTTGGCTAATAGATCTCCATAAATAGACTAACCAATTAAAATATTTCTAAAAAAATCAATATCGCATCTCTTTGAGTGTGTGTGAAGGAAAACGCAAGAGACCAAGTGCTAACAAAAGAATGAAACTTTAGACTCTGAAAAAAAATAAAAACATACTTGGTATCACTCAACACCAAGATTTCTAAATCCCCCTACAAAATTCCTATATGATCAAACCTACGACATAGGAAACTTCTCTCTAGTTGCTATCCACTAAGTGTAGATAATGTAGTCAGACTACTTAATTCTCCACCATGAATTATTCCATCTACTTAGGGTCGCCATTTTATGTTTTCATCTTCCACTCCACCCTATTCAAAGTTATGCTCAAAGTCACTCCATACTCTCATGACTGTTTTGACTGCACTTTTAAGCCATTAATAATCTCCCCTTCTCCTAATTCTTTGAACTTGGAATCCTTCATTTCATCTTACAGAAGATGCAAATGGCCATCTGTGGAAGTGCCTGAAACTTCTTGCTAATTTTTTCTACAACAACCACCATGTTTTTTCTCTTACATGTAAATTTCTAAGACCACTCATTCCTAGTAACTCCACTATAGTTGTCAATACCATTCAGGCCATCGTTTAGGCTTGGCGCTCAAATGGAACATTTTGGCATTCTGCTTCAGAAAAGGCATGATGGAAGAATGAAAAAATTAAACAATTAGGCAATAGGTAAAAATAATAGAAAGCTAGCACCTATATGTAGCTTAAAATACACTACGAATAGCTAATTCTAAATGCCAGATATGTGAATGTTGTGTATCTGTGTCACATACTACATAATAAAATCAATTAATAACAAGCAATTAACATATATGAATGACTAAAGCACATGTTTACATAGACTAAAGCACATGTTTACATATATTCTCTCTTATAAGCACTTCTGAGGTTAATAGACTCTCACGGCTATTATTTGCTCCTCCAATGAAGGGTAGAATTTTAGGAATGTGAAAGAAAAAAAAAATGCAAAAATCTGCCTTCTGGCCAAAATTTCGCATAACAGACTTTTACGCGAGCTGTTTTGGCTGAAACAGTCAGCATAGGTTGAAATGGACTGGAATTTTGGCCGAAAATTGTGGGCTGGCATATTGTTCCATGTCCTCTCCAGAAAGGGATACTAAAAGTTCTGGATAAAACAGGATAGAACTCACAACAACCAACTCCACGCATCCTTCTTAGAATGCGTACTTATATCACGTGAACTTTGGCTTCTTCCCCTTGTTTAGTGATCCAAGATTCAGCTCCACACAATTAACAGCCCATAGAACCCTTTCATATGACAGGATCACCTGATGCTAGGAGTCACAGGAAAACGAAAAGCATGATTCCTCCAATCAAAATGCTTCAAATGAACCTTACATGTGCTTTTTCAAATTGTAAAGGAACTTTTTGTCTTCTTCATGGATGAATAAATTATCTGAAACATTTTGATAGGAATCATTATGTGATCCAAACTCCCCTTTCAATGCCATCTAAATTAATGAACCATGTGTAAATTTGACTCCATTGTATGTTATTCACAATCCACTTAACAGGCATGTTTTTGTAACACCTTTTCTACATAAAAGAATCTGCTTTTCCACACTCCTAGCTCTTCAGCAAGTTGGCGTAATATTGTTTGGCGAAGAGAAGTAGCAAAAGGCAACTAATTTTCCATTATGCCATGGAAAGCCATTTCCAAAGGACAATTCGGTGAATGCGCCTTCCTTGGACGCTAAGCAATCATGCCCTAAATGTTTTAAAGGCTATACTCATTGAAACATCTATTAGTGCATGCAATTAATTTGGATGTCATCAACACCTTACAGAAAGGAAGGAAGAAAAAAAAGGATATTAGTACATTTCTTAAGCAAATGAGGCATGCATGCATCTCCATATGGAAAGGAAGTTCAAAACCAAACATAACAAGAGAGAAGTTCAAAACCCATCATACCAAAAGGCCGTCACAGAAGTAAAGTCACTGGCGGAAACCATTACACAGAGAGCTGCAACTGCGAAAGCAAACTGAAGCAGCCGCAGGGTGAGGCCGCCCGGCGTTCCGGGCATGCCTTGGATATCCTTCATCCTCACTCTAGGCAAATCATTGGCGCCGTCGGTTAGCGGAGGAGCTTCGATCGGATGGACCGACGGATGGCTCACGTTCATGGCTTCAAAAGGCTCCAAATCATAACCCGATTTCCATCACTCGTACAAAACACAACCAATCTCAATCTGAGAGAACACAGTACTCGATCCACTTCAAAAAAAAAAAGAAAAAAAAGATAATGCTGATCTTCAATTCAGCTTCTCAGAGAGCAGATTCAGAACCCTAAATCCAAAAACCATGAATTTAGGGCAAAATGGCAAAAATCTACCTCACTGGAAACACAACCAACAGAACCCTAACTTACTCAGTTGATTTAAAGAGAACAAACCTACCTACTATCACAGATCAAAGCATGAAAACAAAAAATTATCGATGCAAAACCCTAACTGATTGGATTTTGGGGAAAAAACAGGAATTTCTTCTTCTAATACCTAATTTCGTTCATTTGTGGTGAGATTAACGTAAGATACCTTGGAATTACAAGGGAAATCTGTGGCTTCTGCAGCGATCGGCGAGATTATTATCGTTTTCGCTTGTCGATCTGAAATACAGTGATCGAAGAAGGGAAGGAGAAGAGGAGAAGGAGAGACATAACAGAAGATAAAGCGAGAGAGAGAAGGTGGGAGTGGAAGAAAGAAAGAAGGAAAGCTATGATATGATGCAACCGGAAACGCAAGTAATGTGAGGTAGCGTAGGATGTTAACCAAATCATCGGTTGCATTTTTGCAATTTTTTTTTTTTTAGCGCGGGTTACATTCTCTGATCCACTGCGGGTCGGCTGGAAATTTTATTTTCAAGAAACCCTTACTTTATTGTAATTATAAAAAGAGTCCACGGATGTTAATGTAAATAGATGATCTTCTCGTTTAATATGCGGCCATATGGCAATCGGTGGAAGAATAAACGTGGATTAAAAGGAGGCATGTGAAGTGAAATTTCTTACTCCATTATATTATTGATGTGAAAAGCTGAGTGGAGAGTAGAATTTATGATGTGACACCATTACCTTTTATTTCTTTTTACTATAAAAAGAAAAGGAAATTATAGATTTTGATCTACCCAAGATGTGACTTGGGCCTGTTTGGTAATTCTATGTAAGATAAAGTTAAAGTAAAGCATGAAATCAAAAGAATATAATATATAAAGAGGGTTGTGATGGTATTTTATCTTCAGTGGATTGGTAAGGAATCTTTTTTATTTTTTTGTATAAAAAAATATGTGTTTTTTGTCGTTTAGTGGATAAAGGAGGTTGCTTTTTTACTATATCTTTTCTAAAAGGAAAGAGAAAATTTCGAAGATGTGTACTTTTGATGTGATCCCTTGTCTGAAAATGGTGACTTTACATTATTTTTTATTTTAATAGTAAATTAACAAATGAGCCCAATGATTTGCTCATCAATGGATGAAGGTTATTTTTGCTCAAAATTGTTTGTGCACTATCCTACGCCATGAGATATCACACCATGCAATATCTTGCATCTATATCATATCACATAGTGCCTGTTTTTTACTGGAATTCCTATATGAGGAAATCCTGAATTCCCAAATATAGTGGAATTCCTGGATGCTCCTTTGGGCTTGAGCATCCAAGAGTTCCACCAAAATACTAAGGTAGTAGAATTCTTGGATTCCCAAATATCAAAAGAGACCTTTCGTGTGGTTGAAATCCATAAATGCTAGTGAAGAAATATGGAATTCAGAAATTTCAGTGGACAATATGTCACATCATGTCCAGAAATTCCTAGTCATGGTGAATTCCTGACATAAATTCTACTAGAGAAATAAGGCCATAATGTCCCCTTTATTTGTAGTTAAAACCCGTTTTCTTATTTGAAAAGCTTTGTGTGAATTTTTTAAACTTCAACAGTTTTAACGATCAAATGTCAAAGTTTCAGGATAGTCGTATGGTCAAATTCCCAAAAAAAGCACGATGGTGTGAGATGGTGATTTTACAACAAAATCATCTTTTTAATGTACCTCTCTTCTATTCTTTACCCATATTATGGAGACAAAGATTTTACCATCTCTTTATTTTAACTTTTAAAAGAATAACGTTATTCATTTCATGTTCCATACGTGTAAACAATGCAGACTTCTTTATTTTTTTATTTCATTGATAAACAATTTTCAAATCAGTGACTTAATTCTGAAAATATTTATAAATGCATCCGTTGGCTTTTGATAGACCACTGAAACGGTAAATCAATGCATAGGAGACAAAACCGATTACAAATTTACGTTAAAGTCATTAATTCATGGTGTAGTTGGTAGGAGGCATATGATTTGTCATTGAGTGAGAACTTATTTGGCTTGCAGAGTGCTCCTAGACGTCAGCCCAGGCATACTTGTCTCAGGTGCAATGTGACAATCCCTACCTGATGGAGTAAAACCCAGTGCCCAGTAAGTCTGGACCTTAAAAACGATGCTAGAGATCATACTGCTACTCTTTGTTGTCTTTAAGTTTTCATTAAACCATAAAACATTGGCAACAGGACTGGTGCCTAATTGGCTAATAATCATTAATATCATGACGGTCTAGCTTAACTCTGATGAGTAGTTCAGTTGACCTAGGACCACGGTTTGCATCCGAAAGTTGTAGGTTCGAAACTGCACTACCACACTAGAGCTACATGGGAGTTTACATGGCTTCCCTCTAGGTCCGGAGGGATTAGTCAAACCCAAAAGATTAGAACCCTCCGATGGCCAAAAAAAAAAAAAAAGAAACGATGGTCTAGCTCGCTCAGGAGTCCAAGTCCTGTGTCTCATGAATCCTAAACCACACAAGCTATGTGCTATCATGAGCCCCATCCCAATAGGTTACTTGGTCAAATCTAAGCACCTAGGTCCAATGTGATCTGGTTCAAAATCAAAATGTTATCTCAATTCCTCTGTACTGCAAACAATAATTAAATAAAAGGTGTTTATTTTTTTATAGCTAATTTGTGCCAGTGGTTTCTTGAGCAATGCTTTTGTTTATTCTTTTACTTTTTAGCTTTTGCTAGGTTGGGACAATGTTTACGGTACATGTGAGACTACTTGCCCACCTAGGGCTAGGGATTGATCTGGCTGTGTGAGATCAGATGTCCCTTTCCACTTGGACATGCCTTATAGGTAGTTTTGGACATGCTTTTTCCAAATGGAAAATTGGAACATTTAAATTGACTTCTTAAGGGTGTGTTTGTGCGCTTCCGCGGTTCCTCTTCTGCGGAAGACCTTCGTAGGTGGGATCCGATAATCCACTCCTTGTGCCGAAAATCAGCATAAAAAGTCGGAAAATGCATCATTTTCATGACTGCACTAAACAAGAGTCTAGTGCCTTGTCGACAATAGATTTTCGCTAAAAATTGCTCTGCACGAACATCTCCTAAATGTGTAAATAGACCGTTTCCTTTCGAGGAAAGGGAACCACTTTTCTAAGGCATGCTACAAATGAAAATAGAAAAATTGAGGAATTTCATCATTGCATGTTCTTGGTTTTATCAAACAATTGTGATAATGATTTTATCGTAGATTCACACTGCCCCCACATGCTTTGACTCATGTCTCGAGTGGAATTGTTTGGGTGATTCACTTGTAAAGTGACTTAAAGTGAAGACTCAATTCAGGAGACGTGAAAATAAGAGGAGTTATATTAAAAAGTACTAAATTTCAAAAATCGCCTATTCTTTTTTTAAAGAAAGAAAAAAAAAATTCTCTCATTCCAACAAATGACAAAAATAATTTAAAGAATAATATCTCGTTTCAAATAAATGACAAAAAATCTTCTACTCTTTTAAAAAAATAAAAAAATAAAAAAGATACATTCTCAATTCAGCTTTTTGTCATTTAAAGCATTTTGATTTGACCCCCTCTATTTATATTCTCTATTGGTTTGACTATTCTCTTTGCTTCATTCAACAAGTGAATTACCCATGCAATCCAAATTGCATTCATGAAAATATATATTTTTTTCCATCACCCATTTCTTCTATTAAGCAACTCCCTTGTAAGATTTTCTTGCACGCACGAAATTAAAGGAATCTTTAAATGATAAAAAAATGAAACTTAAGATATACATTTTCATAAAAATATAATAACTAGTGTTTTTCTCTTGTGATATTGTCCCTGTATTACAATAAAAATACTATGATAACTTTTTTTTGTGTTAATAAATTCAAATTTAATAATATCTTTTGAAGAAGATTTTACAGTACCATTGAGATAAATTCAAATACTGGATAATTCTGTTAAAAGTAATATAAACCATAGATGGTGAGGTACCTTCCACTCAACATAAACAACTAGAGATCGTCCATGGTTGTTGCGTTGATGGTCGAGGGACTTGAGTGGTGTGTGTGTGTGAGAGAGACGGAGTCTAATAGGGTTTTAAAAAATAGATGGTGAGGTACCTTCCACTCATCGTTGTTGCATTAATGGTCAATGGACTTGAGTGGTGTGTGTGAGAGAGAGGACACTGGCAGGGTTTAAAAAAATGAAGTTGGGGAGTTGGTATGGTTGCATTCCAAAACCCTTTCAAACTCATCAAAGATGAACAAAGGAAGAAACGCATCTTAGGAAACATCTTGATGCAGTAAGAACTCACGGGGCAGGAGATGTACTAATAAATAAATCAAAGCAGCACTTGGCTGCCAACATTAGTAGGTGAAACTTTGTTGAGTGCAGGTTTTTGTGGAAGGTGAATAATATACCAACCGTGACATTTGTCCACAATGATGTTATTATTATTAGTATTATTATTATTATAATGCAGGGTTCCTAGCCCTTTGGGCCAGAATAATTCTTATAGGCGTAGGAGAGAAAGCTGGGTAAAATTCCCCTGTGCCCCCAGTGTGGTATTGCAGTTTCGAACCTACAACCTCCGGATACAAACTGTGGTCCACAATGATGTTATCAAGAATATTAATCAGCAAATTTGTCTCGTTTAATTGGCCACAGTAGGTCTTCTATGTATCATTTTTATATCACATACACATACATGCCTCTAATTAAATTGACAATTTAAACAATCTCCATCAAACTGTTTTACTTAGTTTAATCTTTT
This sequence comes from Umbellularia californica, assembly GCA_028538565.1. NCBI lineage: Eukaryota > Viridiplantae > Streptophyta > Magnoliopsida > Laurales > Lauraceae > Umbellularia > Umbellularia californica. The sequence continues at coordinate 47,524,410 of JAPQWN010000009.1, forward strand.
TTATTTGTTAAAAAATGATATTTTATAAATTGGATAAGATAATTTTTAATAGATCGTAATGGAGAAATAAGATTTATTTAGCTGACTTCAACATAGTTGGGACAAGACTTTAGTGATGATAGTGCTGGTTGAGATCAAATGTATGGGCTTGATGGTTTTGCATGATATATGTGGATTCTAATTTGGTGATATTTGAATGTCTTTCATTAGTTGGATTGAAAAGTGAAAGCTAAAATTTGAAGTATTCCATGTGCTTCCCTCTGTGACGTTTAAATTTTTTGGTACTCACAAATAAAATAGGAAATCCGGATAAGATTGACATAATGTTAGAAATTCCTGAGATCTACAATTCTCATAAGGAATTCTTGCAAAGACAAAGCCCCCTTAATGGGAAAACTTACTAAAAAATAGAATTTAGATTGTTACTCAAGTTTCAAACACCGTAGCTTATAAATGGTAAGCAAAAGCATCAAACAGTTCTAACCACTGCAAAAACATTAAACTGTTCCCTCATAATGAGCTTGGATCCTTAGTTATAAGTGAAGCAAAAAAATGCACGCTCAAACCAAGACTCTAGCCACCTTATGAGGTGTTAGTAGAGCCCTTCAAACCTAGCCTCCTTATGAGGTGTTAGTAGAGCCCATCAAACCTATTGTGGAGGAACAACGACCTTTCCTAAAATCTAGTTATGATGCATTTGTTTGCTGGGGCATGTTTCTTTATTATAATTTATTACTAGAATTTGAGAGGTTGTGTTTTTTTTTGATATGATGTGACATCTTATCCACTGCCATTTGAAATGCTGTGTTTCTTTCATTAGAATTTGAAATTCTAACCACTCAAGATACTTTTTGGAATTTTTGGAATTTAATTTTCTATATAATTTGTTGGAATTTCAAATCCTTCGTAAAAAAAAAAGGGGACAACTGACATGAATTCTTGGAATTCATAATTCAGAAAGTTTATGGGAGGGAGAACCATGAAATCTCTAAATTCTGTCCTTTATTATGTTTCTCAATTGCTTAAAGCCTACCAAATACTGATGAAGTTATAATATACAAAATTTCAAAGACAAAGCGACACCCAAAAGCCTGAAGTCAGTCCTGGGATTTCACACATTTGCACTTGTGCTTTGGAAAAAGTACTGGGGAATTCTTCCCAAAGTTGAAAATTCCTGCAAATAAAACATGCCCACTTCGACGCCCATGAGAAAGGCATTTCCAAACCAGTTTGTCTATATGGACAAACTTTTTGTCCAGAATTTGGGACAAACTCTCATGTGGCATAATCCTAGAGGTGCTTTTTCCCCCTCTCGCAAAAGTTTCACCTCTAGGAATGTGCCACATGGGAGTTTGCCCCAAATTCTGGACAAAAAGTTTGTCCATTTAGACTTTTTGTTTCCAAACAGGCGAGTATCTCACGCTGAGGCCTTTGTCAGGTGTACTTACAACAAATTTCAAAGGACCGACTAGGAAACCCGGCTTGAAGTTTATGTCTGGACCAATGCCTGCAAGGTGTTCATGGGTTGGTCAAGCCTTGCTGAGGCATCTGCAGACCCGTCCGACTTTAGAAACACCAACGCATATTCAGCTCAAACCAAATACAAGAGGTAAAAAGTCACGACTAATGCCCAAGCCCACACATTTAATTATCCGACCGGTCCGAGCCGCGCTTTTTTCATTTGCACGGGCTTTCTATAAAAACTTCTCGTTTATTTTGCTACTGCATGGGAGGAACTGTACACCATCTCAATCTTAAAATAGCCTAATCTATCAATCCAAGGGTCATTCATAGGGTGCTCCAGTCCTTCTTTAGTGCACTATCCTCCACCATAGATTCCAACTTTGCTCTTCTAGTGAGTTGGGATGCCCCTTACCGCTGCAATTGACTAAACAAGTTATCACTAAATTACATGCACTCATTCGGGCAGGGCAGGCTTTCTATGATTAAATTTAAGACCAGTCCAAATATTAAACACACCCAAATTATACATCAAGCTTGGCAAAAGTCGAAGAACAACTCCTTCCCTGAGTGGTAAAGAGTATAAGTTCTTACCTGACTGTCCGGAGTTCGATGATTGCCTTTTTTAGTTTGTGTAGGCTGATTTCCCGGTGTGCATGCAACCAGGCTCTCTTTTGGATCCTAGCCCGGCAATGTTTGTGGACTTAGCCTGGCCCATGAGCACCCCTACATCTACATGCATGTAATGTGGATAAATACGCCGGTTTTACTGCTCTATTACCCTCTTCACAATTCATCCTTCCTCACCTTGTCCGTACCTTTTCCATTGAAAAAAAGGACAAACGGACAGCAACCAAAACCCTTGTTCCCAAGTTCCAAACCATAGCCTTCTCTCTTGTGCGATTGGTTAGTAAGTTCCGAAACCCTCTTTTTTTTTTTATATCTCTGCAAGCTCCATTAGCATCGCCTATGTTGCATTTGCAGAAGTATATCATCATCTCTAAGATCTTTGCCTCTCTGACAAGTCTAGGGCTTCTTTTTTCTGCTTCTAGAGCTCCCATTTTTTCTCTTTTATTGTTTCATAGGCTTTGATTCTCTTTTGTAATTTTAGGGCTTGCAGCAGACCTCTGAAGCAGCTACTTCCAGTTCCTGTTTTCATCAAATCAGGCTTGCTTGCTAAGATGTTCTGGCACAATACTTCTTTTTACGACTCATCGCCTGTAAGTAGAAAGATTTTTGGAGGTCTTTTCGATGTGGAGAAAACAAGTGGATTGAGCTTTCTAGCACAAGTTTTAACTTTGGCAGTTCTTTCCATCTCCATTTTCTGCTGCTTCTCATCCGAACAGACTCTAGAGAAATCTGCTTTTATTAATTATTTTCTGTATGTTGTTAGTGTTAAGATTTTTTTTTTTGGTGTGTACCCCCAAATGAAGATAAATTTGTGCGTTAGATGGATGCTACTTTTGAATTGGTGCATTGGGTGGCACTTAGCTGCATATTAGGCACTGTTGGATTTTATCCAAATAAATTTGTGAGGTGAATAGAGAATAGAAGTTGAGGAGGACCTGAGATTAAGGGTTAGAATCATTTTGATTGGACTGATATTGCGGGGGCATCCTGAATCACTGGCTAAACATATCCATCCACATGCCTCCCATTCCTTGATGGTCATGCATCCAGTGGACCTCACTGGAACTGCAGGGCTGTTTAGTGTGACTAAGGACATGTGTATACAGCAGCCCAATATATATATATTTTTTCTGGAAGAGCCTTTTGAGTTCTCATATGTGAGGACGGACCTTTAATCAATCCGAGCCATTCACACACACACCAACCCCCCTTCTCATCTCCACAGCTGGATGTCATAAATTTGCAGATTGTATACCCATTAAACTTTGGGGACTTAAACTAGAGGATAGGATCATTTTTTTTTTCCGTGTCTTTTCTTTTTTGCCATGGAAGGGATATGACTTTTTCTTGAATGGTAGGGATATAGGATCATTTATTCAGATTGATATCTCCTAGATACAGACCTTTTCATTGTCGTGCTTTCCTTGATTGTCATGCATCCAAGTGGGTCCCATTGCAATTAGGCGTTTTTGAGGGGGGAAAATGCCTAGGCATTTTGTAGAGGTACTTCTCTTGCAAGCTGTAAGCCTTAGATGAAGATAAGAATTGGCAGCTATGAATGCGATCACCACGAACCTTGTGTCAATTCGGATTGTGATCCCAATGTGGAAATTTTAGATTGTCTACTAGAGATCAATCTCGTCGATTTCACTCTTTATGAACAAGGGCAAGAATGGACACCTTGATCGTGGAGTGAGATGATGAACAGCTTCGATTGGCGCTGGATCAAGCTCAAAAGTCTAGGTTGCCCTAAACTGAAACTCTTCCCCCTTTCTCTCCCTTTATCTCTCTAACCGAATGAAGAGAATACATGCTTGGGAGATGGATGATCACATCCCTACTTACAACAATGGGGTTTGCCTAAGTGTGAGGTATTCAAGCCCCTTGTGGGACCCTCTTGGATGCATTCCAATCATGAGAGGATAGCGCAGTGGGAAGGTCTCTTTGTGAATTTGATTTTGGGCAAAGATTATCTCAATAAGATTATTGATTTAGGTCTTTAAGTTTAGTGGTTTCTCAAGTTACATTTGTTTTATGAAATTCAATCCAATGGTGAGTATAACTCATATTAGTGTCAACTATCAAGTCAGGATGAGTGCCAATTCATGGGGGGTTAGTGAGTGTGAGGAGGTTGGATTGATCATGGGGTGTCCCATGTGGTGATGAAAAGGTTTCCTCTCACACAAGCCATGAGAGTTACCTTTTAGCGTAAAGAAGCCTATATGCGTATATGTATATGTGTATATTAGAGTATAAAGTTGGTCTTAGATGTGGTCAAGTAAGGTAAAATTAAATCCATATATGATGCACACTTTATGAATATCTCAACTTTTCAAACAGTTTGCACTACCATTTTCATCTCCATGGTCCATGATTGACTGAGATAACCACCATTTGGATTCCAATGGTTTTTAGAAAGTGTGATTAAATCCTAGATAGTTAATCACATTTTTTAAGAACCAAATTTTCTTACAATAAGTAAGACAAAATTTATCCAAGCTATCAGTTCAAAAATCCCACCAGTAGTCAATACATGCACAAAATTTTGGGTCAATTAGAGCAAGATTTACTGTTGGATTGGACAAATGCTAAAAGCATGGTTGTCCAATCCAACAATGATTATAACTCAAAGAAGACCGAAATTCCATGCAGCCTTGAAAGAACTTTTTTGTACAATATTGAACACCGAAAATAAGGCCCCACTATGTGGGAACAAATAATTTTGGATAACAGTGTAACTAGTGATTTAATCATCTTTTTTATTCAATCTAGTAGTGAATATCACTTACCTTGGAGAATATCCTGTGTTTACTGTAGTTAAACAAGTAAGGGCTCAACGTGAATGGTTTAGATCTTTAAAAGGTGAAACTCACATGTATGGATTTGATTTGACCTTACTTGGCCACATGGTAAGGTCATCCTCATATATATATATATATATATATGGGAGATTTTCAAAATAGTCTCTGTGTTTTGGCATTATATAACAAAGTGTTCAATTTGAATCAATTATATAAAAAAGATCCCCAAGTTTTTGAGGCGGCTTTCAAATGGGTCCTTAATGTTATCTAATGCTGCTACAAAACAAACAAAGACCTTCAATACCTACTCACCTTGCCCAACCACATCCATATTTTCCTCAATTGACATTTGTGATTGGGCTATTAATCAATCATAACCTATACTTCTCTACATCTTTTGACCTATATTCAAGTTTCTTTATTTTCATCCTTATCAATAATGGGGCTTGGCGGATGCTCTTGCTAAGGAGGGAGTTTTACGCGCTTCTATTCTTTTTGATTTCTAGTGTTTTCCTTTCCTTCTTTTCTCTTTTCATTTGAGTTTCGGCTAGGTTTCAGCAGTTTCTCTGCTCTGTCCTCTTTGTTGTTCTTTTTTTATGAAATAAAATTTACTGTTTTTTAAAAAAAATGGGGCTTGAAGGTGAGTTTTGGCTTATCCTTATATATTCCCGTCACCTTCTTTTCTTTCTAAGATGATGAAGGGGTGGTATATAGATAGTTTTAAGGTATGTTTGGAGCGGATTTGATGGCAGTTTTGGTATTGATTTTGGTGAAAACTATCAGACTAATGGGTTATAATTTTCTTGACTTCTAGTGGAGACCAGGGCATGGTTGAGGTTGGTTTTGATTGGAGATGGTAATGACAACAGGGCACACTTTGTGGGGCCCATTCATTGTAAAATGATGGTTGGATTTGGAGGGTAGAAGGGTTTACTGAATATGATTGATCCAAGGTGGAAAATAGACCATGGTGGGCATAAGTGATGCTAGGAACATCTGTTTGATGGAGAGAATGGATAAATTGAGCTTCAGTTTGAGCTTCAGAATGGATTAAAAAAAAAAAAAAAAAAAACCAACTATTTGAGCTTCAGTTTGAAAATTTGAAGGGAGTGAAGGAGCATTTAAGTCATTTTGCATCTTCTGTTTCCGCCATTCCTGATTGCATTACCATAAGTTAACAACAAGGACCTGTTTGAAAGGTACCTCAAAAACTTTGGGACATTTTTTTATACATCAATTCATTGAACCCTGATATTAGGTCAAAATGTAGGGACTATCTTGAAATTTTATTTAACTATATATATTTTTAGCGTGGAAGGTAGGAATTGAGCATTCTGTTTAATGGGTTTCCTGATCTCCATGCTGATCCTGAACACATATGGAATGGATATGAATCTGTTTGCTGGATTTTTCAAATGGATTGCTATAGAGCACTCCCATGCAGTTCCCAACAAATTCAGGATAAGAATAGGGGAATGTTATGTCTTCCACATTATGTCTTATTATAATTACCTCCTAGAGTGGTACATCTGGTGCTCCTGGAGTGGGCAATGAGGGAGCACCAGATGTATTTTTGGAGAGAGCATCTTGTACTGTTTTTTGCATAATTTTCTGTGCTGACTAGAATTTATAGTGATTGGACCCTTTTGCACCAACTGTTGACATTGTTGGGCCAGTCGTGTGGTCCAGCACTGAAATCTCCCACAGTGGAAGGTCCATGCATTATTTAGTCTTTGGCCCTTTTCTTCTGTCGAATGGTGATTATTTCTGTATGTTCTTTCTTAATAGTCTATATGTTGGTTCCCTATGTACAGGGGCCTGTTAAATAAACTGCTTGGGTCACTGTACTGTGCCCCCCTCTTGTTTGAACTAAAGTTGTGGAAAAATTGCACATATTCTTGTCTGGACTTTGTAATATTTTCTTTATTTATAAAAATACAAACAAGGAGCTCCTAATAACATTGTAGGTTTTTGTTTCTCCAATTTTTGTTTTTATGTTGTCTGGTTGTGGAAGGAGATTTGGCCAAAACTCCTGGTGAGCGGAGAATAATGAAATTGCAGTTCTCAGTTATATACTCGAGATGCAAGTGAAGTAGCTGATAAGCTTGCAAAAGGGTGTTACGAGATTTTTTTTTGCAGTGTGTTATCTGTCTCTGTATATACTTTGTTGGTCCTTGTCTTTTGACATACTTTTTCAGCTTGAATTTTGGTGTAGGGTTCCTAATTGATTTTTTTTTCCATTGGTATTTGCCGGAAATTGGGGTTTCCCCATTTGTAATTCTAAGTATTACTATTTTTGTTACTCTTATTTCTTATAGATCCATCTGGGTGTATTGTTCTTTAAAATTCTTGGGTTATTTTAGCAACTGTTTTGTGAGCTTGTGAAGTTAAGTATATAATATACTTCTGAGATTAGTGTATAATATATGAATTTATGGGGATTTTGTGTCATCTTTTAGGCTGCACCATAAGTTTAATTTAAATGTGACACCCTTCAAATAGTCAGTATTTTCTCTTCCTCTATCTAGCATGCATGTTCGGATATTCCTTGTAGATGATTAAATTGTTTTTTGAATGTTGTTCCTTGTAGATGATGCCTTTTGAGTTTCACCAATCACCAGTCACCACCATTGTTAGTGATTGGAAAGGTTATCTGTAGCCTCATCTGCATGCAAACAATTTGCTGATAGTTGGAAGTTGGAAAATTGGGCATTCTTATACTGCTCATTTTGAATGTGAGCCTATAAGGCATTCTATGCGTGTTTATATTATCGTCATCTGTTGACAAACATTATTCTTTGTAGGTTGAATCAATTTTGGACAAGGAAAACTTTACTTTGGAAGAGCTTTTGGATGAGGAAGAAATAATACATGAGTGTAAAGTGCTCAACAGCCGCCTTATAAATTTGTAATGGATCTTTATTTACCTAATACATGTCTGCAGTAGGCCCTACTTAATTTCCTTTTCTTTTTGTTGGTGCCGTTGTTTTGGGTCTCAAATCTTTTTGTATAGCCCTTCCCCGTATTTTTGTAGGGGCTTTTTTTTTGGTCGGTATAGCCCTCTTATACTCTACAGTCTTTGTGCAATGAAAAGTCACCTTTTTCAAAAAAAAAAAAAAAAAAAAAAATGTCTGCAGTAGTTTTTAGGGAGCATTTGGATTTTCCTGAAGTAGGAAAACTATGCCCCCAACCTCATGTGTTTTCCAGTCTCAATGCCCACCTAAATGCACGGTGAGTGGATGGATCACCATTCAATCTGCTATAAAGTTCATTCATTGCATTTTCGGGGTACATCCATATACACCTTCAGCCAATTTTCTTGTTAAATAAACGTACTTTAAATTCTGAATTCAGTCCTCTACTATTAAAATAGAAATGAGTGGGCCAAGTATGGGTTCATATCTAGCTAGTGTGTTGAAGCTTGGACATATTTGGTCTGTAGTGCCCAAACATGTTTGAATTATTTCGATGATTGATGATGCCCAGTTACAAAAAGGACAAAGACACAAATATGAGGTGGGGATATGACTGCAATTTCTATAATCCGATTCACTCGTATGGGCTTCCAATTCATGCCATAGAGATTTCATGTTTCATATTTAGATTTTTATTAGAAAAAGTTCATGCCATGTATGATTGTATGTAACTTGGACGTGTCATGAAAGTGTTAAATTTCTTCTTTACTACATTTATAAACTTGACGGTATCTTTATTACTTAAATTATTACATTATTATGTTGCAAAGTACAAGAACTAAAAAAACTTCATGAAATCATGTACCTAGTATAGTAGAATATGTTAGAATGGTGTCCTGCAAGGTAACTGTGCAGTATGCAGTGTTGATGCCTGTATTGTAGTTTTTGGATAGGGAGAAGCTTTGCATATACACATATTTGGGCATTGTAGTTGACATTTGAGTTTATATATACATTTTGCCAAAGTTATTTCAATAGTCCTAGTAGATTGATATTGTCAAAGCACTAATTTGCTGTTTATTCATTTTCAGTCTTCAGGATGGAACACAGGTGCAGCAGTTGTTGCGCTATATTGTGGAAGAACCTCCTGAGGATGCTGAAAGCAAAAGGGCTTTTAAGTAAGTTACTTTATATAGATTGAAACTCATTGCATTGGATATATAAGAATAGTCTTGGTCATGTGGTGACTGGTGACTATTGAATCCAACACACCCCTCCTCCTCCTGTCTCCACTTCCTTTTCTCTTCCTTTTTTTTTTCTTTTTTCCCTTTTCTTATATTTCGTTTAAAGTAATTTACTTCCATGATCAGATTCCCTTTCATTGCATGCGAGATCTTTGCATGTGAAGTTGATGCTATCTTTAACACACTTGCTGAGGATGAGGATGTATGTGATCCAACACTCTGCTTTTCATTGTCTTCACTTTTGGTTATCTGTTGCATCATAATTATCTGTTGCAACATACTAGACTAACTTTTAGCAAGTTCTTAATATCACAGCTTTTGGACTTGCTTTTTTCCTTTTTGGAACCAAAACGGTCTCATAGTGCCTTACTGGCTGGGTACTTCAGTAAGGTACATTCAGATATTCTTGTCTTCTTACTTCCACTGCATTTTCTTTTGTTGGTGGTGGGTGGGGACTGTCCGAATCTTTCTGTGGCTTGGTGAGCAAAATAGGTTGGCTAATGTAGTCATTGTGGTGTTATAGGTTGTCATATGTCTCATGTTAAGAAAGACCATTCCACTAATGAATTACGTTCGAGTAAGCAGATACTTTCTCCTGTTTCATCTAGTTTTGTTTATTGATTTCATTCTCTCATTGTATCACATTATTTTCATTTCATAGGTCTCACTATATTACATTATTGAACAGAGTACTGTATAATGCATAGCTACCATAGCTGTCTTCTTCATCATCATCATCATTATTATTTATTTATTTTTACATCCTTGAGTCATTGTTATCCAACGAACCATTTTTGTGTCATTTATTTTATAGTTTCCATGTACACTGAGGATTTAACATTAAATTGTTTATCATAGATTAATTTAAACTGCACTGATATTACCATTTGATTGATTTATGACAGGCCCGTCAAGACATTTTCCGCCAGTTGGTAGATTTAATAGGTATCACATCCATTATGGAGGTTAGTAGTTAATATCTTGGAGAACATCCATCCTCCCAATTTATGTGTCAAATGTCTGTGCTAAACACCTCATAGAAAATGTAGTAGGGAATAGTGATGTTTCGGACATAGCAATTTTGAGAAGATTGTGAGTTCTAACTTTCCATAGATTCCATATTATACGAAATATTGGCTTATGAGTATATTTTTTTTCCTCTCAGGTTTTGGTTCGACTTGTTGGTGCCAATGAACATCCATATCCCAATTGTGTGGATGTGATGCAGTTGTTAGCTGACAGTAACTTGCTAGAAATGATTGTGGATAAATTGAGCCCATCTGTGAGTGTTGGCGCATTATTTTTTTTTAAATATGAGTGAAATTTCATATTCTTAGTTAAATATGGCCTGATTTTCTTAGAAATGATCCATGGATCAATAGGTTATGGGTCATCTATATTCTATACTAAATTTATACTTGATCTGGTACTGATGTATTAATCATAGGGTTGTAAACGGGTCGGTTCTGGTTCGGGTCTAGGGTGGAACCGGAACCGGACCCGGTTCGGAATTGGACCCTGTTCGGAACCAGAAAACTGGTTCCGGAACCGGCACTGATAATATTAATGGGAACCAGAACCAGAACCGGAACCATTTGTGAGGCGGGTCTGGTTCCGGTTCCGGGTCTGGACTAATACCTATGTTTTTCTTTTTAAAAAAATTATGCTTTAGTAAAGCAAAGAGATGTATTAATTCAATCAAGTGTTTTGAGTCAACAATGATGTATTTTTTAGAAAAGCACAGTGATATTTATGTATCAGCATTTTTTATTTGATTCTTCAATAGTGTATTATGTTTTGAATTTCTCTTTTATGAACAGTTATTGGTAGACCTGAATATTTAATGTTGGATGATGACCGGATGAATTTTATGGTTGAATACCAGTAGATTGATTTTTTAATTCTAAATAAATGGGACCAGCAATGACTTTGTGAATTAAACCACCGCTCAGGTCGTCAGAAGTGGAGGATACACTAACATAAGGTAACTTTAGTATGTGAAAACATAATGGGTCGGGTCCCGGGTCCACGGGTCTGAGCCACTGTGGATCCGGAACCGGAACCGGAACCGTTTAGGGATCGGTTCCAAACAAAGGATCCGGAACCGGAACCATTTGTTTATCGGGACCAAAATAAAGACCCAGACCCGGAACCTAACGAGGAACCTTTGGGTAATCGGAGGATTGGGGACCCATTTACAACCCTAATTAATCACATACTTGACCTGTCACTGATGCATGCCATTTTTGGGATAATCACTCATTTGCACTGCCTTCATTCGGTACTTGCATTTTGGAATCGAATTGAACTTTGGCTATATTTTTCTTGGAAATGCCATGCATGTATGTTTTCACCAACGTGCAAATGGAGAGTGACATACATATGAATGTATGTACATATATTATAATTATATTTAAAGGATTATATAATGTACATTTGCTTATGTGCTTGTTCTGCTGTGACAATGTGAAGATCTAATAGATAGTGGATAACTGCCAGTCTGCTGTTTATTGTTGTTGTGGTTGTTGTTTTGATTGATGTCTGCTATTTGGTTTGTAAATTCGTTTTGGGTAGATTAACGCATGTCTTGGTAACCTTCCTTTTTAATGGATCAGTGTCCACCTGAAGTTCATGTTAATGCAGCCGAAACACTCTGTACTATCACTAGAAATGTTCCATCGGCTCTGTCTGTTAAAATATCCAGCCCCAGGTTCGTAGTTTCCATATCTGCTGTTTATTTATATATATTCCTGTTTGCATATGTTTTTTGTTATGTGTATCTTTGAAATGGTTGTTTTTACTCCATGCAGTTTTGTTGGGAGGATCTTTGATCAGGTGCTGGAATATTCACAATCAAAATCAGCCCTTGTTCATGCACTGTCTGTGTGCATATCTTTGCTGGATCCACAAAGATTGGCTTTTAGTCCTTTGATTCAATCCATCAGAAGCCAACATTTACATGAACCCCCTTTCCCTGTAAATCCTGAGACTATTGATGCCATGCTACCAAAACTTGGTAAGTCAGTAAATGGCTGAATTTTAATAAACACTAGTTGTAGTAGCTTGTTGTGCCGTTTTAGCATCTATTTTATCTGGGTTAACTAATCAGAATTGTAGCTGGGATTAGCATTACTAGTTTGAGTTGTCTGATTAGCATTTGTTATTTTTGCCAATCCTAATTGAGACTCAACTTAGTTCCTGATGCTTTCTCTGTATACTGTTAGGATTTATTTTTCTTGATTCCACATCTATATGCTGTTGGGATTTATTTTGTCTTGTTTCTTAATTCACATATTGATTAGGCACTTACTCAGGGTTGCAGTTTGTCATGTATTCTAGTACTCTGTTGCTTCCTTCTCATGCATTTTCCTGGATTCCCATAATTCTTGCTATGAAATTTAGTGACAATAGTGTCTTAAGTTTTTGTGTTTCTTTCAGTTATCTAGTTTCTGTTTGGAAAGGGAGAAACAAGAACTTCTATGCTTCTTGAAAGTTTTGGGCGTAAGTTCCCTGCCCTTTGTGGCTCCTTGTGCGGAATGTTTACAGCTATATGAGCTGAAAGTGGTAATTGCAGTGCATTGCTTGAAGTCCTCACTTTAATGTTTTTATTTTAGAACTGCACCTAAGCTACTTATCATTTGTTAAAGAAATTATGTGGTTCTTTTATATCTAAATTGGAACATGCAGAACCAAAATATAAGAACCTGATTTGTAAGGTTCTCAAGTATTTCTGGTAATCTTCTTGTTTCTAATTCAGTGAGAACTGGGAACATTGTGCATTTGAAAGGACAATTCTTTGTTATTATATACTAATGTGAGGATAATAGCTTTTATCTGTGAAGAAGGCAAATGCGTATATGGCTTTAACACATTAGGTTGTTTTTGGGGGCTTAAGTTTTTTTCTTTAAAAGAGATCTATCCGTTTGTCAATGCATGTTCATCCATATGCTTGGCTTTGAAAGTCAATTGATTTACCATCATAAAAATGTCAGTTGTTTCACTTCACATAGAAATTTTTATTCATGGTTTTTCTTGGTGAGGTTCGTCATATAGATGTGTTTCTAAACCTAAGGCCATTAACTCTTCTCGTACGGGTTACTTGTTTATTTTTGATTCAGATGGAAGCATTGCCATAATAATCTGAAAGTTATGAGTTCTTAAAACTCAATTGATTAACAACTAAAGTTTCTTTTTAAAGAGGTAGGTAAAGCCAGGTGCAAAGTTATGGTAATTTGTATGTTTAGGAGTTAGGGAGAGAAGAAAATCTATAAGCGTGCTAGATCAAAGAAGGCATACTAGAGGCTCTGATCATGTAGGGTGTATTAAAAATGAAAATGGAAGGGTCTTGGTAAAGAAAAGGAGACTAAGATAGATGGAGCCATGGAGGATGTATTTTAAAGGCTCACTAAATATGGAATATGCAAATAAGCTAAATTAAGATTTAGAACCAAATAATCTACTGCTGCATCTGAATTTTTTTCAATTTGACACCTGTTATAATCATAGTTACCTGATTCGCAATTCGTATGATTTGCATTTAAGTTCGTAGTTCGCAGTTCAACGCTTACCTCTATTTGCAAATTCGATGGAGTGGGTTACTTAATTTGTTTTTGGGTGTGTTGATTCGCCATCCAAGTTCAAGCGCTAATGGTGGACTTTACTAATTTGAGATAATTTACAAGAGATCCCTCTTTGTTTTTCATGGAAGTGTTTTTTTTTTTTTTTATATATATATATTTTATTTTTATTGAGATTATCATTAGGGCCAATTTAAGAAAACTTAAGTACTCATCATCTCCTTTACATAACTTGTGGCTTAAATTTTGGTTTAATTGTAGTAAAGTCGTCCATGCTAATGGTGGACTTTACTAATTTGAGATAATTTACAAGAGATCCCTCTTTGTTTTTCATGGAAGTGTTTTTTTTTTTTTTAATATATATATATTTTATTTTTATTGAGATTATCATTAGGGCCAATTTAAGAAAACTTAAGTACTCATCATCTCCTTTACATAACTTGTGGCTTAAATTTTGGTTTAATTGTAGTAAAGTCGTCCATTAAATTTATCATTATTGTTCATATGACTAAACTACACAAGAATAAATGGGTGAAATTATATGTTTTACATTTTAATTATTTTAATGATAGCACAAACTTTTTTTTTTTTTTTTTTTGAAATTAGGCACACCAGTAATTGACTTGTGGAAGACTTATTCTTACCTGTTTGGATTTTATAAATGCGCCCTAATTCTGGATTAACAGAGATAATCGTGTCTATTTTATAATTCAATGAAGCAGCACAAAATACAATATTTGGCCTCCATGAGATTTAAGGATTAATCTTTTGGTGGGCCCATCCATAAAAAAGTAAGACACTAGAGCACCTCTACTTTAGTCAAGTCAAGAGAGAGGTAGGGAAAAGGAAAGATGTACAGTGCATTAAATTGCCATCTAACTTTCCACTTTAGTTAAGTCAAAGAGAGAGGAAGAGAAAGGAAATATGGAATAGTGCCTTTAATTACCATCCCATTATCCCATAGAAAGAAAGGAAAAAACCTATGGAGAAAGAACAAGAGACCAATGGGCAATAACTCTCAACCTTTGGCAATAACTCTCAACCTTTTCATCTTCTTCTCCATTGTCTTCTCTGTTTTCATGGGTTACTTTTCATTGTCGTCTCCACCTCTGTACCCGAACAAACTGCTGCTCAAATCAACCGAATCAAATAGCGGATTGATTGACTTGAACAGTGCGAAATTTGGGGGCACAACAAAAGAATTAGGTAACTATGGTTATAAACTTATAATTGACCAATGTGATCTATCACCCTGGATGATGGATCTTTTATAACCTCTTAATCACTTGATGCATTCCACATCACCTTTTAGCCCAGGGTGTTAATATTTTATTTCTTGTCTTGCCATTGGCTATGTTGTGGCGCAGGTGACTTGCTTATGCTTTTGAATGTGTCCACTGATGAGAATGTTTTGCCTACTACTTATGGGAAACTCCGCCCTCCCCTTGGGAAGCATCGGCTAAAGGTATGTTATCTCTGAACCAATGTTGCTTATTTAGTAGATGATGCTTTTTGTTTATGGAAAAAAAGATCATTGACTGTGTCACTCAAGCCTGGAGTTGTTATGCGTGACCCTTGGTAAAATTATCCAGATCATTGATTTGGTGAGCCACATGGAGGAGCTTTACCTCAAAAGCTGTTGCACGCATGAATATTCTAACCCTTTGATTGATATCCTTTGAATTGGCTGTCAAAAGGGAAACACGTTAATGACTTACATTCAATGTCGAATGTCAAATATGTTCACACTTCTGATATGATTATTCCTAGGTTTTTCTCCTTTAAGAGTTAAAAAAACCTAAAAGTAGAAAGATAAGAAAATGGAAAGATGGAGATTGAATTGAGAGAAGTAGAAAGATAAGAAAATGGAAAGATGGAGATTGAATTGAGAGGCAGGGCCTTAGTTTGCTGGTTTTAGGGTTCTTTTTGGTTTTCCTGCTTTGCTATCTTTTGGTTTCATTACTTATCTGTTTGCTTTATTTAATGAAAGTAATCATTCAAAAAAAATAAAATTGAGAGAAATCTCTCATAAAGTTGTGGTCTATGATGCACGGATACTTCAAAATGGGCAACGTATCGTGTCGTATCGTATCCGATACTTCACTTTTTATGTGTAAAATCTGTGTCCCTGCAGTGTGTATGGCGTGTCCTTGCCGTATCCATGCCGTATCTGGGCATCATAGGTTGTGGTGCCTGGGGCTGCGCGACCACATGTCCACACCTATAGATACTTTATTATTTTTTGAATAAATGCCGAAACCCCCCTAACTTTTCCTATAGTTATAACACAGTCCATATTTTTTAAAAATTACAGATAAGTCCAACTCTTCTCTTAATACTCCTCAAGCCGGTGCATAGATAACCACTATACCTGGCTTGGACAATTTATCTGATAATTTTCTTCTTGGCACTGCCTGAGCGAGGAAATCTACTAAGCGCTCATCTTTGTCCACATATTTCAGCTTGATGTGGACAGCAACTCTAATCTCTTTTGTATGTTCATGAAAGAATAGATTTGTTGCAATTTCTGCGCTGATGTGCTGTTAGAATGTAACATCATTGGACCTTTATATAGAAATCCCAACTTGTACTGTAGGATTCACATCTATAACAATTTTCATGCTCCAAGAGTCATAGGTTGGTACTCCACTTCATGACTAGTTTTTGCTACTGCTGGTTGTTTCTTACTTTCCCAAGAAACTCTAATTCTGCTGACCGTAGTATAATAACCTGTTGTCGACTTTCTATCTATCTTTGACCTGCCCATTTTGCATGTACTAACAGTGATTCAGACTTTTCAGCCCTTTCTTAACATAAATGTCTCAAATGAAGAGAATCAATGGGCAAAAATCAAAGGAGTTCTGGGAGGACGAAGAGCCTCACAGATGTAGATCTTCTGGCAAAGCCTAAAAATCCTAAATCTTCATTCTTTCTTCAGTCCACTTGGAGTCTCCATTAAACCCACTTTAATTGCTACGGTATTGCCACACTGCCGCTACTATATTACTGTTATTGTAAATCTCAAAATCAATAACTCCTCTATTTTCTCGAAATAGTCTTCTTTAGAGATTTAGAGGCTTTGATACCATGCTAACACTTTCGATAATAATGATTCCTAGGGTTTTTCGCCCTGAAAGGTCGGAAAACCCTAAGAGAAGAAAGATACGAAAATAGAGAGATGAAGGCTGAATTGAGAAATCTCTCATAAGGTTGTGGTGCCTAGGGCTGGTCAACAATGCCTATATATTCTTTATGATATTTCTGAAAATCACAGAAAACTCAATCACTTTTCCTGTAATTACAGTACAATCCATATTTTTTCAGAATTACAAATTAAGTCCCAACTTTTCTCTTAACAAAATATGGGATGGCCAGTAGCTTCTCACCTTTCCAAGGGCTTGTTTATGTATAATGTGGAAATGGGAAAGCAGGAAATTTTGTTTCTATCTGCCATTTGTTATTTGGAGTGCTGCAAGGAATTGGAGAAGCAAAGGAACTTTGCTGATGTGGTGCTGTACTTTTCTGCTTTTTAGTGGAATGCCATTTTGATGGGAGGGGTCGGAATGAGGATTTCACCCTCCATGGTAAAAGCTGAGATGGCACAGCTAGACTCCACGTTCCATAGATGTGCCTAAACGAACCCCTAACTCTTGGAACATTGTCTACTAAAGGAGGAGCCTATTAGATCATCATTCCCTGGGAGAATTTTCTCCTCCTAGTGGATTGCATGTACATTCCACTATTCCAGCTCTATGTGGCCCACTTGGGCCTGCCTTTGATCAGTGAAGCTCATTTCACACTTTTATACCCCATGATCTAGCACCATGCCCAAATTTATGCTCATTGAACCTTTACTCAACGTTTGATTGAATTTCAAAAAAATTCTGTTGTTAAAAGACCATTAAACTTTAAAGCTGTTAAATCAAGGGCTGAGATAGTATGATGGGGCTGCATTTTTCAATGACCCTTAACCGTAAGAGACGTTTTCATCGATACTACCTCCAATGATAGGAATGCATCCAACTTGGCCCACATGTTGGCTGTATAAGCACATTATGTGATATGCTCGTAGGTGAAGATTTTCCTCAATTTGTGAGCCCCGCACTGTACAGCCTGAGGTGGAGGTTCACATCGTTCTTTCCCTTATGTGTGATGGCAGGTACAAGATGTCATCTTCCTGTTTTCAACTTCATATTTGGCATAATGGATCTGTTGGACAAATTAAACATTTTTTAAATTGTATCATGCACGTGTATGCTTAACAATGTCTAAGTCCTTTTAGATTTATTTAAAAAAGTTCTTGACGGTCATTCCAAGTCTTCGAAACCTTGGCAACCACTTCTTCTGGAGTCATTAAGATCTGCAGCTAATTTATTTGAGAAAAAAAAATCATAACAGTAAACTTGTAATAATGGCAGCTTAGAATTTTCTACTTATATATGCTAAAAAACTGTGTGCTTGGTGGTTCTAAAGAGTTAGGAGTTATATATGATGTTATTGTAGAAACACATTTTGGGACTGATCTGCAATCTAATTTTTGCTGCACAGGGACTGTTTTGTAATTTTGTGAAAACCAGAACTTCAGCACTTTTATTTTGAATGGGCTTCAGCACTTATTTTTCAAAATTCATTTTTTTAATAATATAAATATGGGAAGCTGGTTGCCCCACCCTGCATTGGATGATCAGCACTAAGTTGTGCACCTTTTGTTCTCCTTTCTTTGTGCCTTTCTTCTTCTATGTTCCTCGCTTTCATAGTTCTCACCTTTTCTCTTGAGCAGTTTTGATTTAAAATCTTCAACTATTATGATCTGCAATGGGAAGATTTATATAGGAAACTAAATCTGTATTGAAGCATTTAGTAAAGGATCAGAACTCTCACTGTAGTTTATTTTCTTGTTCTGTTTTGAAAATTGATTAATCAGATTGTGGAGTTCATCTCAGTATTGTTGAAGGTTGGCAATGACATTGCTGGGAGGGAATTGGTTAGCTCGGGTGCTATCCGGAGAATTCTGGATCTCTTTTTTGAGTAAGCTGGCTCTTCTTCTATTTTTTTTTTCGATCGTTAATGAAGGATTCATAAATAGAAAAGGAGAACAATAAAAATACAAGCCTTCGAAGAAGACAACAAAGGTATAACAACATTATACCTATCCAAAAGCACAGTTACAGAGTGGAAACAACAAAAGGGGAAGATTTCTCCGCCCCTTCCTTGGCCAAAGAGTCTGCAAAAGCATTAGCTGACCTCCTGACATGCTGAAACTCCACATGAATGAGAGAAGATAATGACTTAATCTCGTTCATATGGAGCTGGAACCTCCAGGGGGCTATTGCTTACGAAGAGGCCCAAAAGACTTTCACTGCTCCACAATCACCTTAGCATTGTAATGTGAACGAGAACCTGAAGGGCTCTCAAAATGGCCAAGACCTTCTCCTCTTTGGACTCTAAAATGTCATCCTTCTTGGAGAATATCATTATCGTTAACAACAATCCATCACTATTATGGAGCACCTCTCCTATACCTGCAGGCCCTGACAATGAGCTTGTCTCTTCATTTTAACAAGATGACCAAAGAATTCACCCGCGCTTGTGGCTTTACATGTGTTGTTATGCTGGTGGCAGGTATCCATTCAATAATTTTCTACATCATCATGTTGAGGGTATCATAGTGTCATGCTTGGAGAGCAAGAGTGCTACACTTGTAGACCATCTCTTTCGAGAGTGCAGTTTAGTTGGGAAAATTCTCCAAGCTGACAGACATCCCATTGTTTCTGGTGATTCAACTCTGGTAAGTTAATATTCTAATTCTATAAGGGCAGGTTCTAGTGCTAGTCATTTATGACTGTCATTTTCATTGTTCTACATCTCGTATTGCCTTTATTCACATGTCTTTCATCTTGTTAAATTACATCTCTTGAGAAAATGAAATTGGTTTTAATTGACTTGGCAGCCGACATTACCTGCTGGTGGAAGACATTTACCTCGGACTGGCAACCTCGGGCACATTACACGAATTGCAAACAAGCTTGTTCAAATGGGGAATGTCAATGACGGCATTCATGCATATCTACAGGTTAAAATGTTGGTTGTATAGGTGATAACTTGTGATGGAATATTGACTTAAATGAAACTTCACCAATGTAGCTGGAATGGTATCTGCAATACCAGCTTCTTGTGTGGATTCTTAACGCGCGCACACATGAGAAAAAAAAAAACACCCTGACCCGTTGCTGGGTTGTGATGCAACCTAGCATCATCTTCCCAGTTCATCCTGGATTACAATAATTCATTGTAGGACATATAAAGACCTGCACCGACCTGGTGCCAATTATTGGTATCAGAACCACTCAATAGGGGCCTCTCTTGCTAACCTTATTTGTCAGTGATAGATGTTAGAATTAAGTAGCTGCTAACCTTATGTGAGTGATAAATGTTAGTATTAAGTAGGTGTTTTCGTACCAGCTCAGTTCACTTTTTTTCCTCCCATGCCTGTTGAATTCCTTGATGTGACTATGTTTATGAATCAAATTTACTTAAATTTCCATCGGGGATGAATTATCTAGTTTGGTGTTGTGTTTCATATATTTTTTTTTGATGTAAATTCATGTAACTATCAATTAAAATTTTTGAGTTAAAAAATGACCACGGTTAAATCTTTACCAACTGGAGATAATCCTAGATATTCAGTGTTTTATTTGAATTTCTGGGGCACTTCCAGCACTTTATACTGTCTGTGCGCCACAAATTCTCCACCTTTTATCTAATGTCCCCCTTTTTGTTTCACATAGGGTCCCACCATGGTCAATCCAATCCCCATTTGAATTAGCAGTGGCCCCAATTTGGCATTGATCCAACATATTTTCACTATTGAATGTAATTCACAAAAAATCTATACTTGGCGTTCAAGCTTTGACAGTGGGGACCATCATCTAACCCTAGATTTGAGAGCCTCAAAATTTAACAATTTTTAGTCTTAGATGAAGTGCTTTTTTGTTTTGTATGGTCAATCCAGTGGTGAATATAGGTTGGGTGAGTGTTAAATTGGGGGATTGAGTATCAGTAGGGTTAATCATGGGTGGTTTCAAGTGGGCCCTGCAGGCCTGGTTGTTAATTTGATAATGTTGTCCTGGCTAGTCTTGATAATTCTGTTTTATATATTTGTGTGGACGCATGTCTTAAATTTGGATCTCATATTTCCACTTGCTGGGAAAATTTAATTCACTTTGGTTCTTTCATACTTCCTCAGGACAACGTTGAGTGGATGGACTGGCAAACTCACATCCTAAATGAGCGCAATACTGTGGAAAATGTCTACAGATGGGCTTGTGGGCAAGTATTTTTGTACCATCTTATAAGATCTTTACTTATGAACAACACAAGGTTGATAGGTTGGTATGGAGAATGGATAGTTTATGCAACAATGTCTGTAAACATGAATGAGTACCAACAAACAAAGTCACTATTTTTCTATAGATACTGTTAGAGCTTAGCTCAAGTAAAGAGCTGAGTGGTTCTTTTCATGTCTGAATAACGGACTGAGTAGTAAAAAATAAAACCAGAAACACTCCATGAGTTTCAGACTTAAAATTTCAATTTCAACTTATGTTTTGTTGTATGAATCTAAATGTTGGTCCATGGAAAAAAAAAACAATGAGCTGTAAGTACATGGAGTTGAGATGTGCATGCAGTTGAAGTGTTAGGGCTACGCCTTGACAAAACTCTTTGATATGTATTATTGTGGATAGCCAATGTTCATTTATAAAGTACAACCGAAGATACCAACTCAAACTAGGAAACCTAATACAATCATAATAGGGAACAACATCCCATAGGAAACCTAGTTACATCATAATACTAGCCTAATATAACTCAAATTTAATCTAATCCTAATTGAGGGCAACATTATTCCCCTACTGACAAAGAAACCCCCATTGACCAAAATCTCAAATAAACCCTTGTTTCTCAACACGTGAAGATGAGTGCTTGCAGTTACAAGATAAAATTTCAAATGCGTACATAAGAGGAAACTTGGGAATAACTCTATTATAAGAGAAAAATCAAGAAATGTTATGGGAGATGGTTTGGGTATGTACATAGAAGACCCTAAATGGCTTGTATAATCTCTTAACATGGAGCATACACATAGTGAGCAATGCATAAACCAAATGCCCAGTAAGACATGTAAAGTGGTTTGTGAGTTGATTGACTTGAACATGAAATTTATCAAAGGAAACAAGAACATGTCATTGACACCTCTTCCTTTAAACTTTAAGCACTTAAATTTTGTTGAGGTTCCTCAAAACACTTGAGTTCCTCTTCTGTAGAATGTTGTTATGTTTCTGTTGGTATCTGTTTGAGTTGAAAATTTGTTTTCTCCTGATGCAGGCGCCCAACTTCCTTGCATGAAAGGACTAGGGATAGTGATGAAGACGAATTCCAGGATAGAGACTATGATGTAGCTGCACTTTCGAACAGTCTAAGCGAGGCTTTTAGATACAGCATGTATGAAGATGTGGAAGAGGTAAGATTTAAGAACCATAGAAGGTGTGTATGTGCTGTGCCACATAATGGGACACACCACCATCCATCAAGGTGGATTGATGGATAGGAAGGACACCCCAAGGATATGTCATGGATAAAAAATCATACCTGTTGGATAATCTGTACCATTGATTTTAGGGCTTGTAATTCAGCCATCCTTTTAAAAAAAGAAAAAAAAAAAAAATTTCAAGCCCTTAACTCAATGTATGATCATGCAACTTGGTCACTTTTAGGCCCTTCCAAGTTTCAATCCAAGTTTGCACTTTCCATCGATCAATCGATTTGGAGGGGCACTGCACAACAATTTGGTGCAGCCTGTGCACATTAGATTTCTTCTGAGAACAATAGGAAATTGGTTTTTGAATGTGTATTTGTTTTAAAATAAATGCATCATTATTATATTACCATTTTATGCCTGTGAGCAAGTCCAATTGTACTTATTGCAGGTTCATGGATCAATTGAAGAGGTTGATGAGGTAAATTTTCAGTCATTCTTGTACATATATTTGCATTTGCATTCACACAAACAGCTGTATGTTCACATGAGTATGCTTCTATATAATGCATACTGTCCGATGGGCACTTGGAGTTTTGTTAAGACAACAGAAGCACCATATGCACAAAATGGATGTAACAGAGATGAGAACGTTGAAGTGGATGTGTGGTAAAATTAGGAAGGATAAAATTAGAAATCAACGCTTTCGAGAGCATATAGGGGTTAGCAACAATAGGGGATAAAACTCTTTTTCGACCATTTAGTGGGCTTTTGGGAAGGTTATTTATCCATGGCAGATTGCGGATTGGGTAGAGGAGGTGCAAGATATTTCTAAAAAGATGGGTGCTTCTTTTCGTCACATTTTACGGGAGGCTAACTCAATGGCAGATGGTCTTGCAAGGGAAGGAATTTCTTGATCTTCTATCCTGTTTGATGTATAGTTTGTTTTAGTTGTTATTTTTTCTCTGCCTTTCGGTAGTTTTGTTTTTGTTCTCTTCTTTTCTAGTGGAATAAAATTTAACGGTTATCAAAAAAATAAAAAAAATAATAGGGGATAAAATTAGAGAAGCCCGTTTGAGATGGTTCTGTCAATCCAAGCCCAGGCCCATTTTGGGCCCAGTCTTCAAAGCCATTTGTATATTCTTCATTTGTAAAACAGTTTTAGGTTGTAGATAAGAGAGACTTGCTGTAGATAAGAGAGAGATAAGAGAGACTTGCTGTAGATAAGAGAGATTGGCATGTAATCAGGGATTAAGCCCCTTTATAATGAAAGAACAGTCGACCCTAACGGGGACTGCTTTGGAGACATTCAAATCAACATTACTGTTTCCATATTCCTTCTCTTCAAATGTCATGGTATCAGAGCAAGGTCGTCCATCTTTGATCTTCTCCTAACTCATCTTCCAAACATTGGGAGCCAGTCTATGATCATCTGTGATCATCTTCTTCAGCCAGATCGTCTCTGATCCTCCCTGATCACCTCTGATCAGACGTGGCCCACCTGTGTTCATCACCAACACATCAGCGGAATATTACCAACTTGGTCGCCTGGAGCTTCTTGGATTTCTGAAGATTTTTTCCTGATTTTTTGATCATACCATTTTTTGTGAATATTCATTCTTTTCCAATAGTTTTCATCTCTGCCGTACAAAATCCTGGCTCTGGGTTTGATCTTCATAGGACCACTTCCAGTAGTTGCATAAAACTCCTATCTTTTCATCCCCACACCCTGATCTGTGTTCAGATCACCAAGTGGGGCCCACATGTGGATTTATCCACTGTCGACAGGGACGGTTTGGGTGTGCCGATCGTCTGTTGCCTACGATTGATACTGCTGTGCCTGTTTTTCATCCCTGGTGCTGGCTACTGTTGATTCTTGGTGTTTTCTACTGGTTTCTGCTGATTCTTGGTGTTTTCTACTGGTTTCTATTGGTTTTTGGGCTTTCTGCTGTTAATCCCTGTTGCTCTGTGGATTCTGGGACTGTATCCATCCGATCTTGCCTGCTGCTTGGTATCTGTGATTATAACTTGTGCCTGTTGTCTGCTGGTTGCTATCTGTGGTCTATCTTGTCTGCTAGTTGCTATCTGTGATTATAACTGGTTGCCATCTGTGGTCAATTTGTCTACAATTGGACTACTGCTGCCCCAGGACTGATTTCTGTGTACTTCTTACTAGTCTTTAGTAATGGAAAAACATGAGATAGCCCTGATTCGCTTTGATGGAACAAATTATACCTCAGGGCCTTCCAATTTCAAATTTACTTGGAAGGAAAAGAACTATGGTCACATATTGATGGATCTGAACCTCCACCTACGGAAGACGATAAAAAGATTTTAGCTCGGAAGACAAAGGATGCTAAAATCAAGACCTGGTTGCTGGGCTCTGTTGAGTCACATTTTATTCTCAACCTCAAACCCTGCAAAACTGCCTGTGACATATGGGACTATCTTCAGAAAGTTTATCAACAAGGCAATGCTGCTCGCCAGTTTCAATTAGAACTTGAAATCTCTCAATTCACTCAAGGCACCCACCCAGTCTATTCAAGAGTACTACAATGGCTTCCGCAGACCGTGGTCTGAATATGATGAGATTAAGTTTGCCACGGTATCTGCAGCACTTCTACCGGAATTACTTCCATTGCAGCAAAGTAGTCATCGGGATCAGCTTCTCATGAAACTTCGTCCAGAGTTTGAGGTAGTTCGATCGAACTTGATGAGCAGGGCTCCTCTTCCCCACTTGGATGCCTGTCTTCAGAACTTCTACGGGAAGAACAGCGTCTAGCTACTAAAACTACGCTGGAACAACAGAGATCTACTGAGGCTCCATTTGCCTATGTTGCCACAACCAGACAACCTCCTCGGGACATCAGTGAAGTTCAGTGTCATAACTGTAAAAAGTATGGTCACTATGCAAATCAATGCAGAGCTAAAATTTGTAGATATTGTAAGGCCACTGGGCATGTTATTGATGAATGTCGGAAGAAGGCTCGCAATTCTACTTCCCGCAATTATGTGCAGTCAAGCCCTGGTACTTCCACTGTGTCGTCAGCTCCTACTGCTTACACCGTGACCACTCCACCATATGCATCATCTGACTTCAGTGGTTCTCTGCAGTATGATTCATCCTCACAGCCTGGTTCTTCATCCCAATCTGCTTCTCTAGCACCTCTCACCCCTGAGATGGTTAACCAAATGATCATCAATGCCTTAGCATCCATGAACATTGCAGGTTCTGAGTCCTCTTTTTCCAATACATGGTACTTAGATTCTGGTGCGAGTAACCATATGACCTCTTCACCCATAACATTACAGAATGTCGTTCCTTACACTGGTCCTCTCACTGTTCAAGCTGCCAACGGAGATCATCTCCCCATAACCTCTGTTGGTGATACCCCTGGCCCCCTAACATTAACAAATGTTTTAGTTTCTCCTCATCTTGCTACCAATTTGGTTTCTGTAGGTCAACTTGTTGAAAATAATTACAATGTCTCATTTTCTTCTTCTGGATGTGTTGTGCAGAACCAGGAGTCGGGGGAAGTGATCGCGAGGGGGCCTAAGCATGGCCGACTTTTTCCCTTACCAATGTCTTCTGTTATTGAGAATAACTCTTTACATCAGCTATTTTGTTTTTTAATTCAGAATAATTCTCAATTGTGGCATAATCGACTTGGTTATCCAAATGCCTCTACTTTGTCTGCTTTATTTAAATCTGGATTATTGAATAAACCTATTGACTCTGCTTCTTTTGAATGCGATGCTTGCAAATTAGGAAAGAGTAAAACTTTACCTTTTCCACACTCCAGCACACGGAGCACTGCATGTTTTGATCTGATTCATAGTGATGTTTGGGGCATTGCTCCGACTCTTTCTCATAGTCATTTCAAGTACTTTGTAACTTTCATTGATGACTACAGCCGATTTACTTGGATTTATTTATTACATTCGAAGTCTGATGTTCTTAATGCATTTAAATTTTTTGTTAACTATGTTGGAAACCAATTTTCTAAATGCATTAAAACTTTGCGCTCAGACTCAGGGGGGGAGTATGTTTCCAAGGATTTCCAATCCTTTTTAAACAATAAAGGAATCATTTCTCAACGTACCTGTCCATATACTCCACAACAAAATGGCGTCGCGGAACGGAAAAACAGACATCTTCTTGATGTAACTAGAACTCTTCTGATTGAATCTTCCGTTCCCCCTCGTTTTTTGGACTGAAGCTCTCACCACGGCTGTCTATCTCATCAACCGCCTACCATCCCCTACCATTGCTCATTTAACGCCTCATTTTAAATTGTTTGGTCATTATCCTGTGTTTGATCACCTACATACCTTTGGTTGCATTTGCTTCGTTCATCTACCTCCCTCAGAAAGAACGAAACTAACAGCACAATCTCGCAGGTGTGCTTTTTTGGGTTATGCCACTAATCAAAAAGGTTTTGTTTGTTATGATCCCATTGGTCGTCGTACCAGGGTTTCGCGAAATGTTATTTTTTTCGAAAATCAATATTTCTTCCAAACTCAAATGGACTCTCCTCATCCCTCTTCACCAGCACTCTTACCCGGTTTTTCAGATCACCCCTCTGTTACTTGGTTTAATCCTGCATTTGTATATCATAGACGGGAAAAACCTCCCATTGCAGATGGCCCTCCCCCTGATCCTCCACCGGCAAATGGTTCAACGCCTACTCCTGTTTTACGTCGCTCCTCCAGAAATTCTAGACCACCTGAGCGGTATGGATTTACCCATACTTCTTTAATGACCACCCTATCTTCTATCTCTATCCCGAGTTCTTATTTGCAGGCTGTCCAACACGATTGCTGGAACCAGGCTATGAAAGAGGAATTAGATGCATTGGATCTGAATCACACATGGGATATTGTGGAGTGTCCTTCAACAGTTAAGTCCATTGGTTGCAAATGGATCTACTCGATCAAACTTAAATCTAATGGGTCCTTGGATTGACACAAAGCTCGACTTGTGGCACTCGGAAACAGACAGGAGTATGGCATTGACTACGAGGAAACATTTGCACCTGTGGCAAAAATGACCTCTGTTAGGTTACTTCTCGCCATTGCTGCATCTAGATCTTGGCCATTATACTAAATGGATGTCAAAAATGCGTTTCTTCATGGAGATTTGCAAGAAGAGGTCTATATGTGTATACCGCAAGGCATCCCCTCTCCCTCCAAAAGGTCTGTCTGTCGGTTACAAAAATCGCTTTATGGTCTGAAGCAAGCTCCTCGGGCATGGTTTGAAACCTTCAGGGGTCGCTTATGCGAATTTGGATTTACTCAGAGCCCTTATGATCCATCTCTCTTTCTCAGCCACACATCTACTGGGGTTACTGTGCTTCTGGTATATGTTGACGATATTATTATCACTGGCACGGATGCTGGTATGATCAAATCTCTCCAAGATTCCCTCCGGCATTATTTCCATATGAAGGATTTGGGCCATTTGCATTATTTCTTGGGCTTAGAGGTACATCAATCTCCTAAAGGTCTCTTTGTTAATCAACACAAATACACATCAGACCTTATCGAGTTGGCTGACCTCCATGATTCTTCGCCTGTTGATACTCCTGTCGAGGTAAATCTCAAACTAAGTAAAAATGATGGCGATCTTCTTCTTGATCCTCATACATACAGGCGTCTGGTGGGCAGTCTTGTCTATCTCACCATCACTAGACCTGATATATCCTATGCTGTTCATCTTGTGAGCCAGTTCATGACCGCTCCTCGACATCTTCATTTGACAGCTGTCAAGCGCATTATCCGTTATCTGCTACGAACGGTCCCTCGTGGTTTATATTATCCAAAGGATAATCCTCTTCATCTGAGTGCTTATGCGGATGTTGACTGGGCCGGCTGTCAGGACACGCGTTGTTCTACCACTGGTTGGTGCATGTACCTTGGAAATTCGCTCATTTCTTGGAAATGCAAGAAACAAGAACGTGTGTCCAGATCATCCACGGAAGCTGAATATCGGGCAATGTCTTCTGCTTGTTCTGAGATCTTATGGCTACGGGGTCTTCTTTCGGAACTGGGATTCACTCAAACCTCTCCTACTCCTTTGCATGCCGACAATACTGGGGCTATCCGAATCACTGAAAATCCCGTCTTCCATGAACGTACTAAACATATCGAAGTTGACTGTCACTTTATTCGGGATGAATATAAACGGGACGTCATTAGTCTACCTCATGTTCCTACTGAGTTTCAGTTTGTAGATATTTTCACAAAGGGACTTCCTCGGCCTCGACATCAATTTCTTGTTTCCAAATTGCTGCTTTATGACTCCCCAGCATCAATTTGAGGGGGGGTGTCAATCCAAGCCCAGGCCCATTTTGGGCCCAGTCTTTTTATAACCATTTTGGGCCCAGTCTTCAAAGCCATTTGTATATTCTTCATTTGTAAAACAGTTTTAGGCTGTAGATAAGAGAGACTTGCTGTAGATAAGAGAGAGATAAGAGAGACTTGCTGTAGATAAGAGAGATTGGCATGTAATCAGGGATTAAGCCCCTTTATAATGAAAGAACAGTCGACCCTAATGGGGACTGCTTTGGAGACATTCAAATCAACATTACTGTTTCCATATTCCTTCTCTTCAAATGTTAGGTTCGGGTATGTCCAACATAGGCCGGCAACGGCGCTAGCAAGGAAAAGTTTACAAAGGTTGATGGCCTACCAAGGGGAAGGGGTATGCCAAAGAGGACGTGGATGGATGTAGTAAAAATAGATCTGAAGAAGTGCAACTTATATGAGGATTTGGCCTAAGATAGATCGGAATGGAGAAACAAAATTTGGTAGCTGACCCCAACATAGTTGGGACAAGGCTGTAATGATAATGATGAATGGATGCAAAAATAAATGAACAAACAAATGTAGAGAATTAGATTAAACCAAATATACAAAATTTATTTGGTGAATTTTATCTTATGGAATTCGTGGAATAGAACAATGAAATCAGCCGTGACATGATTATGTTTTCGAGAGAGAATTCTTCTTATTGATGCTTTGAGAGGTGTTCTTTTAAGTGTTGGAAGCATAGATGTGAAATTTAGTAAAAGTAATATCAAATTAAGGCCTCTATATCAGAAAGTGTTGCAAAAGTAATCTTTCAATCTTTTCGTTTTACAAGCTGCGCATATTCTGGCATATGATGTGTATGTGTATTTTGATCACCATGAGAAAGTACAGGATGCATATTTGGATGATGAATCTTCCAAAGCTGTAATATCATCACTGAGGCTTGGAGATGGCGTGAAGAGGTAATGCTAATTTTTCTCCTGTACATCATCCATGTTATTATTTCTTTTTTTTCTTCCATTTTCTTTAGAGAAAATTGCTTCCTTTTCTGGTTGCTTATTAATACCAATTTTTAAAATTGCTGATTGATTTGGAATCCAACTGAATGAACTTGGCTTGGTCAGGCCGAAAAATAAATCCAAGCTGCAGCCTACACTTCTATAAACATCATCTTAGGAACATTTGAATCCTTCCAACTCTCCATGTAGTTTTTCAGTTCCTTGATGTAGAATTACCTATTTTGGGAATGCTAACTCTGAACACTCACTTTCCATGCAGCTTTAATGCACCAAAAACATCATTATGACCCATTGCAAAGCCAATTTGGCACCTTTTAATCTCTAATAGAATCCAAATGAAAGTTCAGTAACTTTAAATTAGGTAAGGGAAACAAAATACGAAAATAGTAAAATTCATTACTAATGACACAAGCAATTTTTCTGTTGGTGCTGCAGTGGCTGTTTGTTCACAAATTCAAACTGGTTTGCTTTCCAAGAAAATGGAACCATAGATGAGTCCCTATACAGTGAGAAGATGGATGAGATTGATCTCAATGGAACAGCGACAGTGTCGAATGGTGGAAGCAGTAGTAGTGATGACGAGGTTGTTGTTGGAGAGGATGGGGAATTAGTTGATACTGCAACTTCCACTAATGGAGCATCTGGTTCGGACGCGGACTGCATAGATAAACCGTTTACCAAAAATGTCCTTATGAATGGGGGACGCTACAACTGTGGCGAGGGACACTCTTTAGGATTAGAGAAAATGTGCGTATCTCATGATCTTTCTCTTGCCCGGGATGAGACAACCGACGGTGGAGATTTTTCTGGTGATCAGCCACTCCCTAATTGGGTGACATGGTGCGAGTCATCAGATTTTCAGGTTGATGGTCTGGGCAGGAACCCTTTAAAGGGCAATGTCGAGCTCGATCACTATCCTCGAAAAGCCATGGGGCACTTGGTTGACTGTTTGAATGGTGAGATCAAAGCCCCAAACAGCCCCTCTAGTGTACTGGCTTCTGGTGATGGACCAGTGGAGACTGGCATGAACCAGGGGATCATGCCATCTTTGTTTGAAGAGGAGTTTGTCGGTGTTGACCTGGAGGGGGCAAAGAAAGCAATGGATCAGGCTCTGAAGGAAGGAATTGTGGGCGAGGCCAACTGCTAAAGAGGAGTAGGGTTGCCAAGGTTCCTGTGGAGGAGAGAACTGACACATAGCTGAAGCATTGGAATTCAGTGATATAAATTGCTGGCAGGTAGATAAGGAAGTGGGTAATGTTCAGGAGTAATTCTTTTAATTGTTTTAGTTAGTTTGATTGATTTTGATACAGAACAGAAATTGGAACAAATTACAACATGGTAGGATCGATCTCTTTTCTGACAGTTATGTACATATACAACTTTTCCCCCAATCAGAAATGTGCGGCAACTTCACATTATTGTGATTGTAATTGTTACTGTGATAACATGTCAATCATCATCAGCAAAGTTAATTTCATTCAACATCATGATTTCCTTTGCTTCTCATCATCATCACCGTTGATGCTTTATCCAATCTTTTTTGAGTAGGATTCATGAGTTCTGATTTTTCAGATCATCTTAATTTTCTAGTTATATGTCAGTCTGCATTTTTAATATGTTCTAACTGCTTTATTATTAATGGTTTATTTTTGGTTCTACCCCTTATGATGGCTTTAAGATGGTATTTTGGGACATGTTCTCACTCATTCCAAACTTATGCATGGATGTCAAGGAGAGTTGGTGACCTGAGGCAGGTGGCTTCCCATCTTTCTTTAAACAGTGATGCATTTCTTTCTGCAACTTGTGGATTTTGCACCGGGGAATTTGGAAATCTTAAGTTTTGTGGGTAAACATTAATACCATTTTTTCTCAGCTATATGCACGGATATCGATGTGAATCCTGATTAGTACAAATCAGGCCTGTTTGTTTAGGAAAATTCCGAGAATTCCAAATGCCTTTAAAGTAGAATTTCAAATGTTTTAACACCCCCTACTAGCATTTGGAATGCTGAAATTTTGGGAATTCACAAGGCTAAAAGTGCCTTTTTATGTTGTTTAGAATTCTGAATTCTTGCAACAAATAGAGTATTTGAAATGAAGAAGAGATAAGGTGTCACATCATATCATAAATCTCAAACAAGCCCAATTCGTTGTTGGATATTCATCAGAAATGCCTCTAACCTAACAGGCCCAGTGAAATCCTCAAATCTGTAGGTTTCTCATGGATATTCATCACCTAATACCAAACGTGCCCTTAGGTTGTTTGCTTTGCGCCTTTCTGTTTGCGCGGAACTAATTTCTTAGAAATTCTAAGAAATGCCCCTTTGTTTCATGTAATTGAATTATATTTATATGTATTATAAGACTTGCATTACTATAAGTGGTTAAAATTTAAGATACAAAGATGAATATCTGAAAATAACCAAATAATATTTCCTTTTTAATGGAAATGAATCAAGGGAACATGATACCCAGCCATGACCCTACTAATTCAAATCCTAGTGGAGTCAAAAGTACCATTAATATCTCCACCTTATACCCCTTCACTTCTTTACTAATCCTTTGTTGGTGCCAATTTGACTTGAATTTCTTTCTATTCAGTTGCCAATAGCAGCAGCAGCAGTGCAACTGGCCATCAAATGGTCTCCCCTCAGTTGGAAAATGAACAAGGAAAGTCGGGAAAAATGAATACCCAACCATCATCACTAAATCAAATCCTAGGAGAATCAAGTCCTATTTACATCTCCACTTGTATGATGTATCCTTCATCATTCACTCTTTAACAATCATTTGTTGGAACCTAATGTACAATGAATTCTGAGAAATTCAATTCCATTCCATGCAAACAAATGGGCCTTGTGAGTACTTTGGATTTCTGAGCTTTGCCTTCTTTTTATTGAAGGGGCTTACAATGAAGTATTAATGGGGACGATTTACAAGGGGTAACACATTTGTGGACATAGTGCTAAGATTAGAATTGAATTGGTCAATATAATTTGTTAGGGACCTTAGCTTTGAATCTGAATTTGAATATTTCGGTTGTTGATTATCTTCATTTATAAACTAGCATAATAACCAGTGCTAAGCACGGGCATGACCCATGTGGCTAGCGTCCGTCGCTCCATATAGTTACTTTTGAGATTGTTTTTTGATAAATAATTATATATAATAATTGTGTGTTTTGACAGTTAGGTTCGTTTCATTTAAAAGGCTATAGGTCATGAGTTCAAATCTCTAGACTTCTATATTTTTTAGCCTTTTACAAGGCTCAATAAAAAGTCAAAAATGAAGGAAATCGAATCCAAAACTCTCGACTTTAATATATTATAATTGAGGTCATTTCCTCAAATGAAAGTCACAGTGGGTTTTATTTTAATGAATTTGTTTTCTTGGAAATTGTCATGGTATCGAAGCCGGGGCCCGCTGAGGATCTTGTGATCAAGCCGGACAGGGTCCTATCTTTAATGGTTTTGAAATAATTGTAGTCAATCTTTCTGTTTTCTTTTACAATAAAATCAAACATACTCTCTCATCCATTCATCCAAATATCCAAACCTTATGATCTTGCTATTTTCACCAAGTTAGCACTAACAGATCGGTGATTATCAATAAGAAATGATGATCAATTCTACGAGATATCATCACTTTATTTTTTGGTAACATCGTTTCGTGAAAAAGGACCATGCGATTGAGGGGAGGGGGAATGGTAGAGATTAATTAAGATTAGGATTGAATTGGTCAATATGATATTTTGTTTGTTGATTATCATCATGTATAAATTGAGGTCATTTCCCGGAATGAAAGTCACTGTGGGTTTTATCTTAATGAACTCAAGCATGTCACTTTATTTTTGGCTAAAGGAGGGTGTTGTGCCTCTCTTTGAAAACGTACTATTCCCCCGAGTGCGTGAAGCCACTTCACTTCCTCCTCTACGCATCTGCTTAGGATAGAGCACAAGTTCGAAACTACAACCTCTGACTCCCGAGCCTTGGTCCTGGCAACTATACTACCTGTTGGGGTTGTAGGCATATCACTTCGAGTCTCTTGTAAATAACTAAAAAAAGTAAATAGATAAAATGAGTCTGGTCCATTTATCAAATGTGTCCCCACTTCACGTGTGCTTCCAAGGTAAGCCTTCAGTCTATTATATTTAAATCATGGGATTTCACCTTTAAATGCAGCTGCTCTAAACAAGTCCCCCCTTTGTTTAGAATGTTGCTGCAGCTTTGCTGAAATCCCCAAGGGTCTCTATGCAAAGAAATTGAGAAATAGTTCTCAATCAAAGGGGAGCATGTACAACCACATAGAAACAGAACAATTTCTTTATTGAATTATGAAAGATTTCTTTCCCAATTGAGTGTTGGGTTACATATATTTATAGAAAGGACTGGCATCTCCCTTTCTTAGTAGGATTAAAATCTCTAAATCTTCTCAACTTTAAAGGAAACTAAATCTCTAAAAACTTGCTGAAAAGATTCACATCAAACTAGGTTTAAAAGCTCCTAATTATTTTAAAACTCCTAATTAAGTTGTTGGTCTTATTGGACCTATGGATTAGCCCCAATTAAATGATTGATACGTGGGTCATAGGTCTGGCCTGCATAGGATGCTTAGGCTAAATTTCACTCTTGTTGAGGTTCAGCTCACTGTCACATTGATGGCCTGAAAAGCATGTGAGACTTTATTATTATATTTATAATACACATGTGAGCCTTTATTGTTACATTTATATTCATCACATGCTTTACGAGTGGAAAGTCAAATAAGCCCAACTCCATTAAAAGTGAAACTTGAAGGGGTTCATGTCACACAATTTTAGGACCTCAGGCCTCACTGCCATAGTGGTTAATTTCGCTTTGGATCTTATTTGGGTCTTTAATTTAAATTGAGATGTTTTGATAAATTCGAAATTTCGGTGAAATGTTTTAAAGTTATGGTTTATAAAAATAAATAAAATCATAATATAAATATATGCTAAAAAATAAAAACACATAATGTAGGCACTTAATTTGTTATGATAAAATAATATTTAACATATAAATTTAAGCACATTCCTTGCCACAATAATTTTAAATATAATTTTTATAATAATAAAAGTCAATAACCTTTAAGATTGAAGTTTGAACACATTTTCCAAGGGAATTTTAAAAACTTCGGCTATTTTGATCAATTTTGTTTGAAATCCATGTTCTCGGCCGAAACTGATCGAAAGTCAAATCGAAAAGTTACACTTCGTGTTTTCTTTTAGTTTCATGGCCAAAACAAGAAACTTTGGCCATTTCGACTGAAAAGAAACAAAATTGATGAAAAGTATAAAAAGATAAAAATAAAAATACAAAAAAAGAAAATGAAAAATCGAGCGAAAAAGCCATTCAAGGGTATCTTTGCTATTTACTTGAAATACAAGGGGGCAGTTACAAATCTTCGCTATTTACTTGAAACACAAGGGCCAATTTACAAATCTTCCTCTCACCAGAATCATTAAAATTTCAACTCCTCTCTCTCTCTCTCTCTCTCTCTCTCTCATTGACCCTTCCGCCCGTGGATCCTCGAACTCTGCTACGTTCGGATCACTTCTTCTCTTCACTCCTGCAAACTCCTCCGTTTCAATTCAATCGAACTGCAAATCTTCTCAAATCCCACTCAACAAGAGAAAGATTCCAGCTTTTACAACTACAACAAGGTAAAAGATTCCAGCTTTTACAACTACAACAAGGCAAAGGCCTTTGTATTTTATACCGATTCGATCTTAACCCAAAAGCTTATCTGTGATTGTACATGAATGAAACAAAAGATGGGTCGAAAATCTGCAACATCTAATGTTGAGAAGAGAGCAGGTTCGGGCTCTGAAGAAATCGCTGAGGGTCCAAAGAGATCGGGATTCTTATGGATGGCTTTGCTTGTTGTTCTGCTCAATAGCTCTTGGGCTGTTCATCATGTCCAGTTCGAGAGGCTCCCAGATCCTCTTACGGCTGAGCAGGTCGGGAAACGGGGTTTTTCAGAGGTATCTGCGATGGAGCATGTGAAGGCTCTTACTCGATTGGGTCCTCATCCTGTTGGGTCGGATGCTCTTGATAAGGCATTGCAGGTTTGGATTCTAACTCGCTTTTTGATACCATGTTGATGGGTATGTTGTGTGTTTTTTTTTTTGAAGTGATTGGGAACTTGATTTGAATGAGGAAACCTGATTAGCTTGAAGTATTTGTGTTTTTGCTTTGAATTTTGAGGTTTCAAGTTGTTGGTTTCTGTGAGGAGATGTTGCATTGTGGTTTGTGGTTTAAAGTTAGTATCTTGTAATGGTAAATCGCTACTTCTTATTACTTCCTTGTTGTCCCATGCACGCAAATCCTCTGGTGCGGTCATTAGCTTCAGTTTTTTTTTGGCTGGAGGGTGTTGAAATCAGATGAATAAGCACTCACACTAATTTGACTCTAATCTAAATAGTAATCACCGCCGAACTGAATTTCATGAAAAACACAATTTAAGAAACCTTTGAAATTTGATTTGATAGTGATTTTTATTGAGAGTAGTGCCAAATTAGGTTGAGGCAATGAGTGTTGATTCTTCACGGGGGTTAGTGAGTGTGAGGGGATTGGATCTGTCATGGGGTGTTCCATGTGGTGGTAAAAAGGTTACCTTTGTAAGGAGTGCTCTTATGTGCAGCAACTGTTGGAGCATACCTGGGGCCCACAGATCATGTGAGAGGTGGGGACAGAAAGATCTAGGTGGTACTACTACTTCCCTAGTTTTGAAATTTCAAGTCAATCCAATGATCCTAACCGCTTATATATATATATATATATAAATAGAGGCACATACATACAAACATGCATGTAGGCCTATACTTCTGTGAGGATGACTCATCATGCGGATTCCCTTGGATCAATCCAACCAACCCCCTCACACTTTATGCCACCACCCCCCGCCTCCCCATGAAGTGGTACAAACCCAAGTTTGACACTCATCCTACTGTTATTAACTGCAGGATTGAAATCATAAAAAAAATGATGTCTTCTAAAACCATAAAGTTGAGGGGTTAGGATGATCTAAGGGAGCTCAACTTTTGCACGGTGTAGGACCCATTAAAAATTTTCAACCCCCCCTCCCCCATGATTGGCATGGCCCCAGGTGGGCCCCACAAGGAAGGTCCACACGGAGTATCCTCACCGGAGCATGCCACGTATAGTATGTGTCTATGTATCTATCATTCTGCTTGTGCATGTGCACACTCACGTGTGTTTTTCATGTGCTTCTCTTAGATCTTTGTTTCAGTTTCTGTCCGTTGCATCAGTATTATTTGCTTTGCATTACTTTCTTGTGCTTCCTATTGTAGTTGAGCTCTTTGCTTACTTCTGACTCAATGAAGTTTTAAAAACCTATAAAAAATGATAAATTAATACTCTGATCAAAGTGTGCAGAATTGTAGATCGAATTGTGTTCTTTTGGTTGAAAATCTCATACAATCCTGGCAATATGTATTGTGTAGGATGATACTCTTGACCACACTCAGCACTTTTAGCGTAGTTTCTTTCTTTAAGGACGCATTTGGTAATGGTTAGGGATTCTTTGGCTTGTGGAATCCGTGATGTACTTTCTCCGTGCAGTTGTAGATGCTGCAACCTGTGGAATATACAGTTTTTTGTTTGGTGCAGAGATCAAAAGAAGAGGGAGCAAGTGCACAAATTTGCTGAAAAGATCTTAGATCCGATCCCCCTCAGGCCTTAAAATACTATGGGCTTCTCCCAGTGCTTATCTAAGGAAAATTTAGATATCAAACATCAGATTTGAATGTATCTGCTGATAACTTATATTTTTCAGAGGAAATTTTGCTGCAAAAACGTGCTCCGAAGGCCACTCTTTGGCCAGTAATCTAATGATTGTGAATAATTATATTGTTATTATCTTTCTTATGTCTATAACTTTTTTTCGTTAGAAATGATATTTTATAACATTAGTTGGTACCTGGTACTTTGATTTCTGATATTTTTTATTGGTTATTTCTTCCTTTCTCAGGAGTAAATTCTAAATGGATCTCATTTGTAAAAATCATGAATATATTGATTTCTTGTTTGCTATAACTTTTATAGTAAATTTGCTTATAATATATTATTGGTAATTTGATATCATTGTTTTGAGTGTATGAGAGTCACAGTTTGAGCATATTGATATTAGATATTGACTAGTGTATCTATGTCTAAGCTGCTCAGTTTGGCTAAGCCAGTTGGCTAATGTTTTATTGGTCCTTTTACATTTTTTAAAAGAAGTTATATTTAGTAACATTCTCTTGGACTCCTAAATTGTTAGAAAGGTTGTATCTAGTAACTAATGATTTCACAATATAGAACTTCTTGCCTCTTAATTTGTCCTGTTTGCAAATTCTTGACATTACTCTTCATTCTCTATATTTCATGCTTGGGCAAGACCCCCCTTTACAAGAATGTTAACAATTCTTGATTTCTTATTCTCATCAATGCTTCTTTAATTGGTGATGTTTCATTCATGATACCAGCTGTTTGTCATCCATGGAGTTATATCACTGTTGACTTTAATTTTTTTCCATTTAGTATGTATTGGAAGCAGCAGAAAAGATAAGGAAAACGGCACATTGGGAGGTTGATGTTCAAGTGGATTTCTTCCATGCAAAATCTGGTGCAAATCGCCTTGAAGGTGGTTTGTTTAAGGGGAAAACACTGTTATATTCAGATCTGAAGTATGTTGTCTTGAGAATATTGCCAAAGTATCTAGATGAAGCAGAAGAAAATGCAATTCTCATTTCTTCTCACATTGACACAGTTTTCTCAACGTATGGTTCCTTTATCTTTGTCCTCTCTGAAACTGATTTTACTTCTGAAACATATTTGCATTAACTGTGTACATAAACACTGGGAAACTGACCATCCAAAAAAAAAAACAAAAAGAAAAAAAAAAGAAGAAAAGATAAGCAGCACAAATATGAAAAGAGATGAAATTGAAAACAGAAGTAGAGGATAGAAACACCTGCCTAGATGTGAATGATTTAAATATATTTTATAGTACTTGTGTGATGCAGGACCATGGGTCGACCCGCGAATGGGCCCAGCCCACTTATCTTAGTTTATTTAGAGTCTTATTTACTCTTTTATGTTTTAAGTTTTATTTAGTTGAAAGTTTTAATCCGGACCATCAATGTGTTTGGATGGTCCAGATTAGTTTTAGGTTTTATTATTTTCCTATATAAGTGATGTAATGCCTCCTGGCTTAGTTAGTTATTGATTAATGAAAATTTCTTACGAGTGATTTTGGGGTTTCCCAAGATGTTTCTTTTTCCTCGCCCGCGATGGGGAGTTTGGTGTGAGGCCAATTCAATAATAGCCTCAAACCTTACCCGCCATCATTACAAACTCAGACATATCCCTTCTACCATCCATCTCTCGTCTCTCCGCCTCTACCCGCCCCGCACCTGGTTCCCTGCTCCGCATCAATGTGTCACTTTCACTTTTTACTATTTTTTTAAATATATATCTCATCATCTTATCTTCATCCCATAGCTGAGTTAATTAAATATAATTCGATCTTTTAAATTCTCCAAAAATGGAACTCCAAAATGAAACACAGAAATCCTGAATTGGATGGAATGATTCAATCTGGAGTTGAACCGAAATGGTGCTTGAAACAAAATTGGCAAATGACAACTATGGTGTCAAGAGCATGAAAGTTTTGGAGGTTCATTTATTTTTGAAAGAGATCTGTTGCATTGTTGTAACTTTTATATGGAAGGTATTTTTCTGATTTCCTTGGTCGGTAATGATGTGATGTCACATTAAATACAAAAGTTTATA
Source organism: Umbellularia californica (assembly GCA_028538565.1). NCBI lineage: Eukaryota > Viridiplantae > Streptophyta > Magnoliopsida > Laurales > Lauraceae > Umbellularia > Umbellularia californica. The sequence goes on from JAPQWN010000009.1 coordinate 47,563,723, forward strand.
CAACTTACAAAGTGAACAATGAAAGAACAAAGATATTAAAGCACCCGTATAAGAGCATTATACTAAAACCAAACTCCCCAACATGAGCAACAAAGGGGGAAACTCTATCAACCACTTCTTTAGCGACAGAATTTGCCATTCCATTTGTTGATCAGCTCGTATAGCGAAAAACCACCCATAACTGATTTATTGAATTTGAATTGGAATTTCCAAGGGGCTGAAGCATTACAGATCACCCAAGATATTGCATTAAGCGAGTCACTTTCCACTATTAGACTCATGAAAATCTCTAGATTAAATTTTCAAAGCTTCAGTGGTTGCCCTTGCAAATACCTTCGCTTCATTCGAATCTTTGACCCCTACATTTCAGAAAACATGAACAAGACCTCTCTCTCATTGCGAGAAACTCTTCATATATACCTGTGGGACCTGGCTTGCTGCTTGTTTTACCCCATCCACATTAAACCTAAAGGACCGAAGAGGAGGCAGGGGCCAAAGATACAGTATTCACTCCTTAATCGGTTCACACACCATGCAAACTCACTAATTGTGAAGAATGTCATTGGACTTAACATTGAGAAACTCCTTCCTCTTCAAAGACCATTTTACCATATTTAAGAAGACCATGGATGTACAGTCATCAAAGGATAGTGGCTTATCCCCGAGAATCCTGTATGTCCTCTCTACCAATATTGGCCACAAAATAGCAAATGGAAAGCACCTCCACATTAACAAGCCACACCCATGAAATGGACCCAAGTGCCAAGTGCTGACCAAACCAATGAAATGGAATTATGTAATGCACCATCGGTAAGGTTTACTTTGGACTCATAATGTTACTCCTGTTTTGATTTTTTTTCCTTTCAGCACTTTTATGGGTTATTCTTTAATTCTGTTCAATATTACTAGTTTTTCCTGTCCTTCGTCTATAGATTTCTTTGTGGTGCATAAATAGTGTCTTATTTTATCTTTAGTGAAGGAGCCGGCGACTGCAGTTCATGTGTAGCTGTTATATTGGAGCTTGCTCGAGGAATTTCTCAATGGGCTCATGGATTTAAGAAAGCTGTTATATTTTTGCTTAATACTGGCGAAGAGGAGGGGCTTAATGGTGCTCATAGCTTTATAACACAGGTTCTACGTTTAAAACTAATGTCCATCCATCTGATGCTATTCATGCTTACGTCTTGTTTCATTCTTGGTCGTCTATGGAACCTTTGTTGTTGATGACCTGTCGATGCTCATTTCCCTTATACATAAGTTGTAGGATTCTATGAGGCATTTTGCAACATAAAGTTTCTTGTGAATAATTCATGTTAACTATTCTCATGGGTTAGTTTTTTGAATGGTTTTCTCAAATCCTAGGGAAGCCAAGTAACTTTTCTATTTACTCATGCAGCATCCTTGGAGTAGTACAGTTTGTCTTGCTGTTGATTTGGAGGCCATGGGTATAGGAGGGATGTCCAGCATATTTCAGGTCTAATAGTTTCTAGTATACTTATTGTTTAAAATGTGTTATTTTTTTATGCTGAGTTTTCATAAGCATTGGATTTTGGTTATGGTTATCATATTTAAGAAATGAGATCATTGGCACTTTAATGGGTCATTTTTGATCTCCATATGTCATATTTAAATTCATTGTGGCTTGTACTTGAGGTGAAAAATGATGATGAGGCAGTGAAAGAAGTAGTTTGTTGGTTTACTTCATATATTTCACACTTTGTTCTATCAGCCATACCAAGTATCCTTACTCACATAAAAGCTGGTGACTGCATCTTGATTCTTGTTTAAAATTGCACCTGAAGTAACACTTGCATGCATGGCAACAGAGTGGGCCAGATCCTTGGGCTATTGAAAGTTTTGCCAATGCTGCTAAGTATCCATCTGCCCAAATCATATCACAGGTCAGTATTTCCTCCATTTATGGCTTTGCCTGTTTTGACTTTTCTTTATTATTTTACCAAATATCAATATTATTATGCTTATTATTTTGAACAAATTATCAGTATTATTTGTGATATGTACTTGGTTTGCTTTTACTGTAAAAACTTATGCCATCAGGCTTAATGAAACGAGTACTTCTGTGCTTGTTACTAATGCTAATGGTAGTCCATTCTGATTTCCGTCATTCAATCTAGTGTGTATTCTCTATTTGGATGAATTTAGTATTTGAAGTTTAAAAAATAACAAACTAAAAGCTCAAAGATGAACGATTCCAGGATTGCCATAAAATAAGGATATAATGAGATGTGACGTAGGATTTTTGCAAGAGCTTGATTAGGAACAGTACAAGGGGATCCAGAACATATTTTTGGTACAAAGTAAAACTGCATATCAAAACCTTACATGAGAAAAATAAAAAATGTAACCGGCTCTCAGGATATCTTGATCAAGATATAAAAACAACTGCACAATGTGGGTGACCACTTTGCAGACTTGAGGGGCAACTTCAAGTCCTTTGAGTTGAGTCAACTCGGCTGAGTTGGAATAAGTTGTATCCTTAGCTCAAAAACCATTGAACTTATTGAAAATATGATAAAAATCTATTTTTAAGGGTTATAAAAAAATCTAAAAAACTGAAAAAATAATATCCCATAAATTAGAATTTTAAGACTCATCATGTTCTAATTAGTATGAATGAGTTTAGTGTAAACAGGTGTATTCATTTGTTTTACACTCGACCAGGTGAATTGTAATTAGTATGAATGAATTTAGTAGAAATATATCTATTTGTTTTACGCTTTGGTTTACGCTCAACCAGATGAATTGTGCACCCGATCTTTGAATGCTTTATCTTCTACAAAATATGGTTTTGATTCTAAAATCATCTTTTCATGGATTCCCACTAGCCTCCTAAATTTTCTTCCAATATAATGTGCTTTAAGGCCTGGTTGGTGGGAAGGGGTGTGCTCATCTCGACTGGTTTTTTGCTTCTTGTGATACCTAGCCTCTTTTTTCTGTCTTGTCGTCTTTAAGGACTCATTCCTCTATCTGGAGGTAAGATGGCCACCTTCTTGGCTGAAAAGATGTTTTTGTTTTTTATTTGTTATTTTATTTATGTATTTCTTTTTGTCCCTTCTCAGTTTTTAATTTTCTTATTTCTTTCTTTTGGGAATAACAATCATTGTCGTCGTCGTCATCATCATCATCATTTAATAAAGGAATTAAATTTGAGTAACTGTAGTGCCGCAGGATCTCTTTCTTTCTGGAGCAATAAAATCTGGAACAGATTTTCAAGTGTACAAAGAACTTGGTGGACTTTCTGGGCTCGACTTTGCATATGTAGAGGCTGGGGCTGTTTACCACACGAAGGTTTGTTTAGCATTCAGGAAATGTATTTTGACAATTTCTATCAAACGAAACTAAATGTGGAAGATGTTGATGTCTATCATGTTATTTTATAAGCATAGGGTGATATAAGATTTGTATTGTTGATATTGCTATTTGATAACTCAGACTGACTGCAAACATTTTTAAGGCTCAGTTCATGTGGAACATATTGATCTAATTTGTATTTTTTAATAAAACCTTTATATTTTGAAGGGAAAAGAAAGCGACATGTATGAAATCAAGAGCTAGTGTACTTAATTAGTTATACCAGGGGTCGTAGCTGCATAAGATTTTTCCAAGTAACAATTTTTATATGCTATTGTCCTAAAACCTTGTGTATGTGCTTTATAGTTGGTGTTCTTTCATTTGTGCTGAAGCTTTGCTGCTGTAATGTGCTTGATCATAGAGATATTAAAATATCTATATCTATTTCTCTCATCGTGCACTATGAAGTCGCATTGTTTGTAGTTTGAAGATGACTGGAATAACTATTTTTCAAATGTTTACTTAATGCAGAATGACAAGTTAAGTCTTTTGAGGCCAGGTTCTCTTCAGCACCTTGGAGAAAATATGCTTGCCTTTCTACTTCAAACTGCTACTTCATCTTATGTTCCAAAAGGAAAGGCAATGGAAACAGAAGACAAGGGCCCAAACCAGGCAGTTTTTTTCGACGTTCTGGTATTATAATATTGAGGCTTAACAATTTATTTAGGGATTCAGCTGATAGGAAATTCTGTTTTAACTTTTAAAATTTGAACCTCCATGAAATCTTTTGACCTGCATCCATTTTGTTTTGGTTCGTCATCCTGTATCACGTATATTGTCCTTGTTTCACTCTTACATGCTTTTGCAGGTCAATCTTTGGAATCTGACTATGTAGTTACTTTAGATGATTCCTTGAAAGCTGATGTTGTTGTGAGTTGTGACACTAGCTGGTGAAAATGTTGTTTGTGAGTAGTGACACCAGCTTATGTATATGTTGTTCTTGATGAAATCATGAAATATCATAAACTCTCAAGGAGTTGTAGTTTCATGATATTAGAAATTAAGGGAAGGCTGCATTCTCTGCCTATAGTATTTGTTCTTCTCTGAAAGATTGAATTACCTAAGAAAGTGTCTTATATCTTCTAATGCAATATACATTTTCAATTTAACAGGGGATGTACATGGTTGTTTACCATCAACGACTTGCAACTATGCTTTACAATTCAGTGATTTTACAGGCAGGTCTGATTTGGACAGCTTCTTTGTTTGTGGGTGGTTTTCCAGCAGCAATATCATTGGGCTTATCATTTCTAAGTGTTGTTCTCATGTGGATATTTTCTATAAGCTTGTCTGCGTCTATTGCCTTTCTTCTATCATTCATCTGTTCTTCTCCAGCACCATATATTGCAAACCCTTGGTTAGTCATTGGTTTATTTGGTGCACCTGCGGTGCTTGGGGCACTTATTGGTCAACATGTGGGCTATCTCATTCTTCAAAAATATTTATGGCATGTTGCATCCAAAGGAGATCCAAAGCGCCTTCCTGCTATTCAAGACAGTTTAATCAAGTGGGAGGCTGAAAGGTGGCTTTTTAAAGGCGGTTTCATTCAGTGGCTTATTCTTCTGATTGTGGGAAATTTTTTCAAAGTTGGGTCTTCCTATTTAGCACTTGTTTGGCTAGTTTCACCAGCGTTTGCATGTAAGTTCAAACTCTCTGGTATCATTATGGTGTGGATGTAACCCTAATTGCAATTGTAAGCAGTTTAAATATTTTTGCGGGATGGATGGTTGGTTGCTTCTCTGCATATGAATCAGTCAAGAATTTGGAACCATATTAGTTGGAATACCTTCGTTTTGTCTCATATCGTTATCAGCACCATTGCCATATGGAGCAGAAAAGTTGGAAGCAGTATTTTGTCTGATGTGATGTTTGATTTCTCTGCTCCTGTAGACAGAAAAAATGAATGGCCATCCGCTGCCAAAATATTCAGTATCGATGCAATTAAAAATATAGGGCACATATAAATGCACCATTAGCCATTTTTACATGTTTCAAGTTTAGCATTTGGGTTTCTTATTACTTCTCTGATTCTATCTCCCGGATACATTTCACACTTAACATTTGTGTTGCCTATTACTTTCCCCAATTGTCATAGCTTGTTTGTTTTTATGAATAGAAAGAATTCATATGGCTAACCCCACATTGATGGGATAAGGCTATGATTACTTTCCTTGATTCTCTCTCCCTGGATATGTAGATGGCCTGATTGAAGCAACGCTATCACCAGTGCGATCGCCAAGGCAACTCAAGATTGTAACATTAGTGTTGGCTCTGGTCGTGCCTGTCTTGATTTCTGCTGGCTTATTTATTCGCTTGACTGGAGCAATGATTGGGTCGTTGGTTCGATTAGATAGGTAATTTTTCTGAGCTTTGCCTTCAAAATGTGGCATCCTACTCTGCGAACTATTATGCTGCTGTACATTTTTTTACATGCATCTGATATGTGATCTTTAATCTGTAAATTATATTTTCTCTATTCAAGATGTATCTATACTCCATTAATTATGACGCATGCAAAAAACCTGCTAACTTCATTTTGCACTGTAATGCAGGAACCCTGGTAGCATTCCCGAGTGGCTGGGGAGTATGGTGATTGCTGTATTTATTGCTACTATTGTTTGCCTTACATTGGTGTATCTTCTCTCATATTCTCATCTCTCAGGTTGTTGGTTTATCATCTCATTTGTCATAAGTTGCACCTGTCCCTGAATTGTATTTGTAACTGGATATTGCTCATGGCTTTTAAGTAAATCTTTAATTACAGCACAAAGTACAATGAAGACAAGGTCCCCCTCAGCTGATCAGGAACATGGGTGTGTGAGGAGAGTGTGTGAGTTCGTATCCCCGATGTAGAAAAATAAATAAATGAATAAAGACATGGTTCATTAGAGGATGAACAAGACACTGTATGTGTCTCCATTGTCTTGCATCACACACACACACACACACACACACACACACACATTCTAAAAAGGTACTAACTATAAAAAGGTACTAACTAGCTGTTCTAAGTGACTTCCAGAATTCTTCTCCACTTCCTCTTGTCTTCTCCCAACACTGAGAAGAGGGTATTCACCTAGCAATTGAAATACTGCCAGAAAAAGGCCGTTCCACTCAAGCGGAGACTTCTCTGAAGAGAATTTCTTCTTGTAACTCTCCTTAATGCACCAAGATACTTGCCATCTGTCCTCTTGGTGCGTTGCAATTTTGTTGAGTTCATGTCATTTATTCACTAAGGGGCCATTTGGGAGCGGAGGAGGTGAAAAGTGGATATTCCCTTCTAGGTGGAGAAAACACAAGAAATCTGTGGAGAAAACCAGTTTACACTCTAATCCTGTTCAGCATTCATTAGTACTAAATGGATGGATAGTGGAGAGTTTAGTGCCTCTCCTACTCATTGATGTGGGGCTTTTGATTTCCCCAGCATGTGGAAAATATCGCACGTTCTGCTTTTGTTTTATATCCACTAGAGACAAATGGTGGTGGAGAAAGTACTCAATTATTAGAGTTGGCAAATTTTCTTTCTTCCCCTATCAATTGGTTTGTTATTTTTTTTATTCGTTCGACAGGGGAAGAAATATCCACCGAATGGTCCTCATGTTTCCCCTCCAAAAAATGCAAGCCTACAGCAGCGAATGAGTCTCTCAAAGAGAAAATGATTTTATACCTCCACCTCTCTACTCATCCAAACAGCCCCCAACTTCCGCTACCCCTAAAAGCTCCTGAATGTGCTCATTTCTGATTCTATTTTACCTAATTTTACTATACATTCAGCTAAACATTCTCATCTTTGCTACCTTCATTTTTGCACATGTTGTTTCTTAATTGGCTAACCTTCTGCCTCATAGGTCATAGCTAGTATAATTGTTGTCTTGTAGAATTTCTCCTTCAATGTTGTTGGTATGTGCCGATCACAAAGTGCTTCAAACAATTTCTATTCATATATATATATATATATGTATTATCCAATGCATTTTTTTTTATTTATGTTTATGTGCACACCCTATAGTGGGGCCGCCTGATCACCCATTCAAATAGACCACACACACGAGACCCCCCCTAAATTACACCGTTCCCATTTTTTTGCACCCATTTGAATGGAGTGCACTGTTGGATCGATAGTCCATTTTTTGACAAGGTGAAACTTGTGGGCTGTGTATGAAGGGGTTAGGATGATAAGGTGGGCGCCATTTTTTGTAGGCCCCAACGGTCCAACCAGAGCTTTGGATCCCACTTGGGGATGGGGATGGGATTGGGAGAATCCAAAGATCTGGTTGAGGCCTACCTGTGTGCAAAAATATGGGGCCCACCTGATCCTCCTATTTCCTTCATTAATGGACCGTAAGTTTCAAACCACCCCACCCCCGCCCCCCTCCCAAGAAGAAAAAAAACCCACCACCACTATCACCACAAAGAAAAGAAAAAGGACCTGACAATCCAACAATGAAGTCCATTTGGATGGGTGCAAAAAAGGGATTAGTGTAATTTGGGAAAGAGAGATGAAGGAAGGGGGGGTAGTTCCTGTGTGTGTGGTTCATTCGGTTGGGTGTTTAGGTGGGCCCCACTATGGGATGTGCACTGAAATACCAAAAAAGGTTGCACTAGATAATTTTGTATATATGCATTCTGTTTTGGATGATTAAACTTGCGGGCCATTGACCAAGTGGTTAGGGTCATCATCCATATCATATTTGGGCAAATTTGTGATTGCTAATTGGGTATTATTGATTTGAACTTGCCTAAATACAAAATTTATTCAAGTAATACATAACTGTAAATGTATTAAAATTATTCAACTAATACAAAATGATGAAAGAAAAGTAGATTAACATATTAACCAAAAAAATACATCAGCATTTGGCCAACACACTTATCTCACATGTGCATCTGACATGCAATTTTCAAGAAATGGATTATCCCTATTAGTGCTATGTATCATAATAGTTTAGAAGGAGATGGAATCCATCATTAGTTGTTTAGTCGGAAGTTAACTTTGTATAGTAATCTGTGATTAATAGTTTAGTCAGAAGTTGACTTTGTTTAATGCATGCATAGGTGCAAAAAAATCAATTTCTCTTGCGACTTGTGCTGTCTTCGGTATCACATTGGCGGCAGTATTGTCTGGTATCGTTCCTCCATTCACAGAAGACATTTCCCGGGCTGTAAATGTAGGTTGCTTTTAAGATTCTATATATCAAGGCTATTTTTTCCTTAAATCCTTTATTTGTCTTGACCTGCACAGCTGTTATGCAGTTTCTTATAGAATGCTTACTTCTAATAGCCAATTGGTTTTGAGAGTTATTTTAATGCTATTAATCAGCGAAGTAGAAAGGCTTGATATGCTAGTCTTTGGATAGCAAGGAAATAAAAACAGCAAGTTTCTGCCTGCACTGAGATGTAATTTCAAGAACAACATTAAAAATTGCCAATGACAAAAGGTTCCGTAAATAATGGCAAATTGTAAGGTTGAAATGATTGATATTAAAACCATTCAAAAAAAAAAAAAAAAAAAAAAGAGGAAAGAAGAACAACATTAAAAATCTTCTGCATTTTTTTTATGTTAAATGTGACTTGACTGGTATTTTCATGTTTGCAACAATGAGGCTTCCAATTTTGCATATGATTTTGTTGAACCATAGTACTTTGTTCCTTTGTGCATTTATACAATATTCATCTCTTATAGGTTACATTTGTGCGATAGGAGGATTCTGCAATAGAGAGAGGAAAGTTGCAATGAACTCCTGATTTCTGTGAAACTCGCTCTTTTGTCATTTGGGGTGAGACTTTTTTGTGAGGAAAAAAAAAAAGAGAAGAGAATGAACTAATTTTCATCGATAGAGATGATTATGATTTCCCATGGTTGACGCAGGAATGTAGAATTCCTCTCTACTGCATTCATGAAGAGCAAAATCTTCTTATTTGACAAACACCTCGTATAATGTGTAGTTGTATTCGTGTTTAAAAAAAAAGAAGTATAGTTGTCCTCCATGCATTATCTTATGCCCTCTACTACCCTTTCGTGCCTACCCATGATACCCGGATACTGCAAATTACTAGTGGTACCCGTACCGATACGGATACCAGTACGGGATACGGCAAGATACGGCTGGGATACGGGGGGCCAATTTCAGGATACGGCTTGTGTTATTTTTCGCCCAATATTTCGGCAGATTTTCCATTTCGGCCAATTTTTGTCTCTCTCTTAGTTTGATCAAAAGGGAAAACAAAAAAGAAGAAAGAGGAGGAGGAGGAGACCCACCTCATTGAAAATTTGAAGCAAACAATGGGCCTTGTAATATTTGAGCTCTAAATTGAGATAAAATAAGCATTCCACCCAAAATAAATCTCTAACCAAATATTTATATTTTTATATTTCTAGAAATGCTGTACCTGTATCCTAAAATTTTGAAGTTGACGTATCGAACGCTCGTTCCCGTATCCGTACCCGTGTCCGTATCCGGGCATCATAGGTGCCTACCTATTTAAGTCCCCTTGTGGGATAATCTTTTTTTCTAATTAAAATTTCTCATATGAAACCATCCATCTACTTCGAAAATTATCTCTTAACACTTTCATTTGATCTTGCTTGGGGTACATAGGCTCCATATATATTACATATAATATAAAGCTTTCACAAAAAGATTAAAAAAAATCTAAATTTTGTAAAATTTCCCACAAAATATCTAATTGATGGCCTTACATTGTATATAAAACATATCCTATTTCTAAAACAAAAACCTCAAATAAAATCTCAACAATTAAACTTTCTTGAATGTGTTAATCTAAACATCTAAACATAATAAAATAAGAAAAAAAATATTAAAACACCATTGAATTTGTCACGAGCCTAATCCCTAAGAAACAATGGGGCCATAACTTTCTCAATTCTTGTCAGCATCACACCAACTTGGGCCCATTGGAAATTTAATCAAATGACCTATCCAATGAACCCAATTCCATGTCATTCAGACATTATTTGAGCCACAGAATATGATTTCTATAAAGCTTCATTTGATAAATGAGAAAGCTGATTATGCTAGTTATTAACCGGAGCCTCCCTTCAATGTGATGGTTTGTTCTTATCGTTTGATCGACTGTCACTCCAACTGATTTTAGATCCTTGCTGCCCTGAGCCTGGTGGAAAAGTTAGGCAGGCAAAGGTCATTAGTACTATTTGTAGAAATAAAAAGGCCCATGTACACCAGGCCCATCTAGGCCCATGAAGAGAATCCCACGTGTGGGACTTCCCAAATTGTAGTAAAGATACACTTCTATGTTTAGAAGATTAGGATTCTTTCATTCATTAATCACATTGATTTTGATTGTAATTAGTATGTAATGATTGTTGATTTTTAGCATGTAATTAGGATGAATCTAATTATAAAAGTGTTGGTCGATCCTCATAGGAGGTATCCACTATTCTTCCAAACGTTTCTCTCTCTCTCTCTTTCATACTCTTTTACATTATTTCATGGTATCAGAGCTCTGGTTATGATCAATCATCTCCTCTCATTGATTGATCTTCTTCTCTCAATAATCCACAAAGTCTCCCTGACGTGGATCTTCTTCCCGGCGTGAAATTCATCCCTGTTAGAGTCACTGATCAATAGTGGCCCACCACGGATCATCTTCCTATCTCCAAGAGATCCCTACAGTTGTGATCGACCAACCTTGAGGATATTTCTAAGGATTTTTCTAGATTTTTTTCATCACCTTTGAGGTATTTTCCATCCACTTCTTCATCTGTCGGTTTTTATATATTCCTGTTAGATAGTTTTCATCAGGACCGTCTTGATTTGTGGATCCTTTTCCAAATCTCATCAGATTTGGACTGTAGGAGGTAACTTTGATCCACCTTCCATAGATACAATCCGATCTGTGCTTAGATCACCCTGTGGGGCCCACGCACAGATCCAACCCAAGATTTTCCGGTCGCCTGGCTCTATTTTGTGCAAAAATTGCACTGTGTGTGCTGGATTCTGCTCCTGTGTGTGTTGGATGCTGGTGTCCTCTTCTATCTTCTTCTTCTGATAGTATTGATTGATTGATTGAAGCTGATTACTACTGATCTGGGCCTGTTACTGCACTGATTGATATCATTACTGCAGTATTTACCTTCTATATCAGATCAGACCACTTTGTGGTTATTCTGTGTGCTGTTCTCCTTCTTCTTGGACACTAGTGACATCCCATTGCTACTGTTGCATAGTTGCTGTTTCTTTGTGTGATTGCTGTCCTTGGTTGTTGATTAATTGCTGGTAATACGGTTGCTATTTTTCTACTATGGACAAGTGATGTCATTCCTGTTAAATTTAATGGGAATAATTACATGGCTTGGTCTTTTCATCTAAAGAATTTTGTCGAAGGTCAAGGATTGTTTGGTTATCTTGATGGATCGATAACTAAACCTTCGACTACAAATACGGCTGACTCAAAAGCCTTATCCACCTGGTCTAAAGAAAATGCTAAAGTGATCACTTGGATTCTTAACTCCATTGATCTTTCTCTTGCAATTGCTCTTCAAGCTTATACTGCCGTAGCTGATATGTGGTCTCATCTCAAGAAGGTTTATCATCAAACCAATAAAGTCCCACACGTGGGATTCTCTTCATGGGCCTAGATGGGCCTGGTGTACATGGGCCTTTTTATTTCTACACTATTGTTATCAAAATCCTATGTTTCATATCTTGAGTCCTAAGATTCATATTGAGTCCTAAGGAAAAGGATTAGTATCCATACAATGAATCCCATTTACATGTCAATTAAAAGATTTAGGTGTGAACTGTATAGTTCGATACTTGTTTCATTAAATCTTACGATTCAAGCGATTCGGCTAAGTGAGAATAACCTTAGTCAAGAGGGTAATATTAGTAATCTTTCTTTTTTTTTTTTCTTTTTGATAGAATTTCTATTTTTGATAGGGTATTTAGTGGTTGATGAAATCTCTTAAGATTCTTGTGAGTTTGTGAAAGTATGAGATAAATAAGGAACAAGCATGTGACTAAAGCTTTGATTGTACATTTGAGATTTTGTCTATTATTCATTTTTTTTAAATTTTTTTCTTCATGAACATCTTTTTTAAAAGCTTTGATTTACATCTGCGATTCTGTTTATTATTCATTTTTTCTATTTTTTTTCTTCATGAACATCTTTTTTAAAATTATGGGAGAAATTGTAACTATCTAAGGTTGATGATTTGGAATTTATTTTTATTTTTTGATTTAAATATAGAAAATATTGCAACTTATATAGTTTTCCTAGTAACTTTATATCTTAAGTATATTTAACTATTCACATATATCATTTATACTATGGTAGTATATGTCAATGGTCTTCTTCATATGATTAGATCATAGTCTTATTTTTCATTATATTTATGTTGCTAATGGAATATTGATGGATTATGAACAACTACTTTTTTTTAATTATTTTTATTTTTACATGAAAAATAAAAGATGATATGATTTGTGACATGATTTCAAGATACAATTTGATCCATCTCCTTGAGTGATTTCTGGGACGATTTCAATATTCAGAAGAATGCTTAGTACGTCCAATCTTTTTATTGTTTCTTTTTCTATGAGATTTGTGATTTGGAATGACTGAATCCAATTAGTGTTAAAAGATTACTAAATACAAATTAACAGTGCTTAAATCCTGCCATCTTATGTTCCTCAGGTTGTGCATGTTGTGGAGACAACAGGTAGATATGGTGAAAAACAGGACTCAGTTTCCTATGTTTCTTTGTTTTCCACAACTCCGGGCAAATTGTCAAAGGAGATAGAGAGTTTGAAAGATGAAGGATTTATTTGTGGGAAAGATAAGACAGTAGATCTCGTTACCTTCACTGTCAATTATGGATGCTGGAGTTCTGATGATGTTGGGAGTGGGTGGAGTGAATCAGATATTCCTATCCTCAAAGTTGAAAGCGATTTGAAGACAGATGTGAGGACAACTCGGGTTTCCATTGACACTAAGGATTCTACACGCTGGGCTATGGCTATTAATGCCCGAGAAATTGAAGATTTCAAATTTGAAGGTAAGTGAAAGAGATCCTAAAGTCAACGTGTATGAACATTTTCCTTGCTATGGAACTTGGGCACAAAAGCACACACACTTCCAATCGAAATGATGACATTGCCAAACTACACTCTGCATTTACATAATGCTTGGTGATATATAACTGTGATGTAGTTCATAGAAGAGGAAGATGCAGAAAAATGCATCTATATTGACGAAATCGAGTCAGTTTTGTGTGTGAAATTATGGTGCCCTGATATAGAATGGATATGGCAGGGACAAGGATTTTACACCCGAAAGGGAAGTACCGGATAGGGTACAACATGATATGTTGCCCTTTTGAAGAAGCGAAGAAACCAGTGTTCTCGGTTAGTTAGGCTAATTGTTAATCTCTCTATTTTTGCATGCGTGGCACACATCTACCAGTTCAGAACATACTTGTCAGGGCTTAACATGGATGGCCTGCACCTTATTCGCACACTGGCCCAGATACACTGATTGTAAAGGTCTTTCAGTGATTACTAATGTACAGATGAAAAGTCCCAATTAAAATTTTGACATTCAATTACAAAAGCATTCCATTGGCAGCCAAGGTAATTTGGCCCATTATCAGTAGGGCCAAGTCCCAACTGATTAACAGTTTGGACACTGCACATGTGCTATATTAAGGAGATAAATGTTATGGGTAGCTTGCAGAGCATTTAATATGGAATCCTATCTCCAATAGCAAATGAGGGAAGAAAAGAAGTGTTAAAAGTTTTCCTGAAAGGCTGTGTATTTATAACTATGTATCCAGCTGGACAGCCTCTCGCGAATGGGGGAATGTAAGATCCCACATCGCTCATGAAGCATCTAGAGCCTGGGCTAATATAGAGGACGCCGTCTATGCTTAGTAAAACGCGTTTTGGGTCTTATAGGGGCCTAGAAACGAAGCCGTGAGGCTCATAGGGCCAAAGTGGACAATATTATACTAGGTGATTCGAGTCGTTACATTTGGTCAAGTGCTAAAGAATTTAGTGAGTTAAGCTATGGATAACAATCATGCCATGAAGTTCTTTATATTTGAACTAGTTCACATTGCTTGCATTGCAGGAAATTCAGTGGAGTTGGTTCCAGTAGGAAACATGACTGCAGTTGATGGATGGCATACTATTCAGTTTTCTGGTGGAAAGAATGCTTTGACAAGGTTCGAAATCACCCTTTTTTGGCTAAAAAGTCCTGCACATCTGTCCCCCACAGATGAACAGCAACAAGAAGAGTCTCCTCTCTTAAAATTAAGAACCGATGTGAATAGAGTCACCCCGAAGACTGGAAGAGTTCTTGAGAAGCTTCCTTCTTGGTGTTCTCTCTTTGGTAAATCCACTTCTCCATATACATTGGCTTTCTTGAGTAGTCTGCCAATCAATTTGTAGTGCTTTCTAGACAGCCTTCTAAAAGCTTTGGATTTTTATGTGTCACCTAAGCTTATTCAAACGGTCTTTTGTGTGGCTAATGACTACCAATTGGGAGGTTGCTTTGTATATAATATAACACAGGGGGTATCCTGTGTTATTGCCCATGCAAAATAGGCTTTGCACCTGGGTGATATCGATGACAATGACCGAGTTGCAAGTAGAGCTGCATCTAGATGTCATCGTAATGCTGTTAGCACCAAAAACCCCAATACTCAGGCACCAATTAACACATCAAATATTTCATCCAGACTGTTTATTTAAGAGTTTTACTTTCTTTCTCCCTTGACAGCTGAATTAATCAACGTTTTGTCATTTGTAATTTTGCCCCCCTTTATATTTTTTTTCTTTTATTTTTATTGGAAAAATAAAGAAATGACATTTTGGACATTTTTGGAGAGATGGAAGCAATTTCAGATACCAATGCAATTTGCTGTGTCATTGTAGTAATTATGTATGCTTGTGTTTTAATTTTTCCAAGTTTCCCTCGTTCCTTGAGAATGACTACATTTTGCTCAAAGACAATTGTTTATATCACAGCTCAAATTTAAAGATAGTAATGAAATTGGAAAGAAAGAGTTGAAGTATATGCCTGAAAAAAATTGACATTTAGAACTGTATGCCAGAAGAAGAAAGAGATTGGTGGTGCATTTCGTTCTCTTCTCTCGTTTTTCCCTTATAGTTTCTTGATGATTCTGATCCGTTAATAATAATTGGTGCATTTTAATCATGAAAAAACCAGTTTTGCATACACTTATTTTCATGAAATGGGGGGATTCTGCATGAGATGTGAGAGACACTCTCACCTTATTATGAGATATAAGGTGGGAGCCCCCACATATGATACACTAATATTCACGTGAGAACTAGTTCTCATATATTATATGAGAACTTTTTTGTGGGGCCAATTGTGGGCCCCATTTGGGGATGGGACCGGGGGATGGAAAGATTTATGTGAGACCGCCCCAAGTATCAAGTTTGATCCCAAATTCATGCCCCTAACCATTTCATCCGTGACCCGCGAGTTTAATGGCCTAATATTTAAACAAATATTCAATCCTCGATCCAACGATTCAATCCATTTGGATGTGTGCCAATTCTTGGGATTAGTGACTATTAGGGGTTCCCTATTGGTTGCTAGGTTTGGATGGGTTGTTAGTTAGGTCCCACAAAAAATTCTCATATAATAGGTGAGAACTAGTTCTCACTTGAATATTTTCTATATATATATATATATTGATATTAAAACAAAATGCAGTAACCTATTGCCATTTTAAAGGCTGAAATATATCCTTTGCAGTGTGCCTTACATATTTGTAGAACTATGTTAAATTACTAATTGTGTCAATTGGGAGGAAGTGGGTGGGGGTATGTGTGCTAAACAGAAGGGCCCACGTATGTCTGGCCCAACAAAAGCATCCTGAATTACTCCAAAGCCAACCTGTTCGGCCCGCCAGATGGTTAAAATGTACTTTTAATCTTTTATGGGACATGAGATAGGTGATATGGGAGGCACATGACTGCATTGATATCCTTTTTTATTTATTTATTTATTTTTGATGTTTAGAATTTTATTATTTTTGGTAGCACTCACACTCACTCTATCCTTGGTCTATTTGTTAACATGAGGAGCATGGGTTCAAAGTAAAACACACTAATAAAAAATAGAGTAGAGTGAAGTTAAATGGGCCCTAACAGTCTAAAATTTCAACTCTACCTCATTTGGATGAGTCTGGCCCGATAGATGAAATAATGTCACGAGCCACGTGTACTCCATTTCACTTTAACTCTAAATACTTTCATTTCCTTGAATAAAATTGAATTCTACTCTAAATCTTAACTTCAAAATAAGTATCAAAATGGAGTGAAGTGAAGTACTCTACTTTAACTCCAACCTACTTCTCTTCACTCCACTCCACATGTGAAATTCACTTTATTTCACTCCACTCCTCATTTATCCAAACAGGCCTTAAAGTAGAGTTGAGATGGGCTGCAACGGTTGGATATTTTATTCAAGGGAAATTTTCAAAAAAGCCTTATAACTTTTGAGTAATTTAAAAAAAAAAGGGTCAAAAGAAATTAATATTTCAAAAGCGTATGAAAGTTTGCAATACTTCTTTCACTCTAGTCCAATCTGTCAATCCATACCCACTGCCGGTAATTTTGTATAAACAAAAACTCGAAAGGACAAAAGTGCCTTTAGTGAGTAGTAAGTAGGTAAAAAGGAAAATTTTAAAATAGTCCTAAACTTTTTGTGTGGGCGTTCTAATTATTAACCTAGTCAATAGTTAATTTCAGTTTTCACGTATGATCAATCCAATATTTGGGCACTTTAATTATTAAGGTAAGTTTCAGTGCAATCAATGCATTGTGTTATATAGGTGACTTAGAACAAGCAAAAGTGATCTTATAGTTGGTCCAACATTTTGGAGAAGGAATGAAATCAAATGGTTTTTTTTTTTTTTCATTTTGAAATTGAAAAAAAAATGCTAACAGTGGATGGAGATCTCCCAACAGGACCTAATTGAAAGAAGTCTTGAAAACTTTCATACATTTTTGAAATATTCAATTCCTTGGTCCTTTTTTGAAAACCATCTAAAAAGTCCAGGATTGTTTTGAAAATTTCATTTTTATCTACTTACTACTCACTAAGGGCACTTTTGTCCTTTTGAGTTTTTATTTATACAAAGTTGCCGGCAGTGGGTATAGATTGCCGGATTGGACCTGATTGAAATAAATCTTGAAAATCTTCCTACGTTTTTTAAATATTGAATCCTTTTGACCATCTTTTGAAAATCACCCAAAAGTTAAGAACTGTTTTTGAAAATTCTCCTTTATTCAAAGAGGTGTTAAGCAAGAGATGGGTAAAGTAAACGCATCTACCTACCTGGCAGTTACTTCAATCAACCGAAGGAAGCAACACCATGCTTCACCAAATCTGGCGAGTTTGCTTACTTTCTTCTTCATTGTACATGATTAATCAATTTAATGGTAGACAGAAACCCAATTAAAGTAAAATCCAATTCAATTATGGATAATCAATTTTAGCAAGATCATTAGAAGAAGCTAGAGAATTCTTAGGCCTTAAAAATCCTGGTTCCGAACTAACACTCTCACAGTTTCACATTAGTCTAAGTAGTCATCTTAGCACATCTTATGAAAACCTGTGTGGATGTGGCCAGTCCATCTTGATCGTCTAAATAAATATCTATACTTGGTTGATTTGTAATTGTACCCAAGAAGATGCATGTATTCATTCCACAAAGGCCCATAACCGTACAACTAAGAAAATGTTCAAATGCTGTTATTAGACTTACCAAACAAGGCAATCGAAATCTAGGGGGGTAAAAAGGTAAATAAATAAAAAAAGTCAGCCAATCTGAGCCTTTTTTTTTCCCCTTTACATAACGATCAAGAATTAATATTTGAACTCGACGGCCCAAGCGAGCAGTCAGATTTACATCGCATCTATTATTTACAAATGTCATTTTTTTTCGGAAGCATTTCAAAATTTCAGCCACTTAAAAGGTCCCAAATAATATTTGACCATTTATTTCCTAGAATTTCCAATAGACATCATGAGTCCGACGAGTGGAAATTCTAAGTGGCGGAATGTCTGTTGAAACTCGTATTTCTCAACTTTAAAAGGTTTTTTCTTAATTTGAACTTGCCGGCAAAGTGGATGAATAGGTGAGCACACTGATTTGCATGCCCAAATCCTCTACAGCTTTACTTAGAGAAATATTGAGTCGAAGGAGTGGAAATCCAGAGTGGGGCACACCCATTGAAATTCGAATCATTCAAAATAAACACCATTGTGGGTACATGGGGTATTCTTAAATCGCACGTCAATTTCAATTTGTGTCACCGTTGGATTGACGTTTCTCACATTTTCCATCAAATAATCAATCCAACAGGAAAAAAAAAAAAAGACTCAAAACTGATGTAAAATGTTATGATACCACTATATAAGTGAAGGGTGTTAGAAACATGAGCCACCTAGTGGCAAGTGTGACCCATCTTACACAACTGGTCATGAATCAATCCTTAGGTAGGTACATTATTTCACAAGTTATGTACCACTCACTCATCTCATCTAGTAAAAAAAAAAAAATGGTTATTTTGAATTCAATTGTGGCCCCAGCGGGAGTTCCACTCATTCAGCTCAAGACTTCTCTAGGTAACGGCCCAAAGAGGATCTGGATTCTCTGATTTGCTGCTGGTTGACTTGATGGATTCTTTTTTAGTCTGGTGAAGGTAAAACCTAGGGATGTAAATGGGTACTCGATTCTCCGATTATCCGGAGGTTCCGACCCATTAAAAATCGGGTCTGAGTCTTTATTTAGGCCTCGATAAATAAATAGGCCCGAGTCAGGTTCCACCTTGGTTCGGACCTGTGGATCCGAGACCTGATATATTACCTCAATTTTAAAAAATCTCTCCTAAAAATCATATTTTGTTAATATCATTCTTTACTTAAACGCGGACCTAGATCCAGACCCCGACCTATATATGATTTTGGAATAAAAAAATCGGTTCCGAAACGGTTCCAAGACCGGATCCGATTCCACCTTCTCCTTTAACGGTGGACTCGGACCAGAACCAATCTGTTTACAACCCTACTAAATCCCATGGTGATCTTGAGTGGACCATTCAGGGTCCACCCATGGGTAGCCTGCCATGCATTTGGGGCTGCTCGTGGGTGATGTTGGGGACCTTGCGTAGCACTAGGAGGATCCAGATTCAACTCTTTTTTATCTGAGAGCAGCTTCTTCGTATACAAGTTCACCCAAAACGGTTATATTTGTCTCCCAAGAGTGCACCAGTGACTAGTGAATACTGAATAGAGAGAGAGAGATTTCTTATAAACCAGAAAAAAGTGGAGAAAGGAAAATTTCTGATTGCAGGAGATGCGGACGGTTCCATTGGGAATACATTCATCTCCAGCACTAAACCCTCGAATTCTCAACAACAAATTCTCATTACGACCTAGGGTTTCTTGCACCAACCATCATCGCTCTCCTTCCTCATCTCCTCTCACAAATCCTTCCTCCAAATCAGGTATGCAAATCACAAGTCAGATTTATATCTTTCTCTTCATTTCTCAGAATGGGGAACTCCAATTTGATTATAGTTTGTGTGCTTGGTAGAAGATCTGGGTTTCATTGAATTTTGGTAGATCTAGATTTGAGTAGAATCTACTGTTGGTGCTTACTTTGACTAGGAACTTTTATTTTTCTGGTGACTGTTTGCTTGGTTTAGAATAAATAGGAATTGAATACTTTAAGTTCATTCCACAAGTGGTTAAAATTAAGATGAAAGGTGAATATCCTAAAATGAGCATAGAATAACTTTTGATTTTGGGATATAGAATAAAAAAAGAAGATGGGAAATGAATACCCACCTATCACTCTAGTAATTCAATGCCTATGTATTTATTTATGTATTTTAATGCAGACAAACAGGCCCTCAATGGAGATATTGGTGAAAGATGCCTAGTATTTGCAGTGATGTTGTGGGAATTTATCTAGAGTCCCTTGTGGAAATAAATCAAATACTAATTTTAATTCAAATCTAGCTCCAAGGATTCATTCAAATTCAAATTCTAACATGCTTTCTTTGTGGAAAATATCAAAGAAGTTACATTTCCATGCGGTTTCATCGTTACTTTCATTTGAGGAAATGGTCTCAATTTGTACAAGATGAATCTTTTAAAAAATCGAAGGTTATTCAAATTCAAAACTAAAATCTCTAACTAGCATAATCTCTTATGTTAAGACCTATTGACTTTGACATTCTTCGTCTCCTCTAAGAACAGGAAGAATCAAAACCCTCTGTTTGAATTGCCACTTCTTTTTTTCTCTCTGTGTGTGTGTGTGTGTTTTTTTCTTCTTCTTCTGGTGTTTTACATTTTCTGGTTTTTCTTTGTTTTCATTGCATGAGACTTTTACTAGTAGTTCTTTCATGTTTGGGTTTTGCAGGCTTTAACAATGTTAGTGTACATAGGATGGAGTATCAAAATAGCTTTGTTGTTTGAAATTTGGCTCTGAGTTTTACAAATTGAATTCATGAAGTTTCCACTTACCAGTTCTAAGCTTTTAACCTTAAAAATAATCTATAAACTCGCTAGCTGACACAGAGTTCTTTGAATTTGCTATGTGGTTTCATCTATATGTCTTTGAAAAGTAAAAAAATAAGGAAGGGTGTTTTCTCACTGAAATTGATACACTCATTATGTTTGTGCTCCTACATGATATTCAATGGGTATGATACAAACCATTTCCTGCTGTACAGAAAAAATCACAATAAAAAATAAATACAAAACTATATCCTGTAAAATGGTGCTTGAATTTTCTACTTGACCCAACTGCACCATGACCAGAAGATTATATACCATAACTGGGATTACATCTAATTGTTTAAGTTCACCCTACACAAATCAGATTAATGACCAAAATTATTTGACACGGGAACTTGAGTTTTACTTGGTTCAATGCCAATTCAAGAAACATTCTTTTGAAAATCAAATTGTGATTTCATTATGTGGGCCTGTTTCTGAAGCAGGATTTAGGAGAAAGGCATTGAAAACTAAACACCATTTTAAAATTTTTAGAATTTGATTTTCCGAATCTTGATAAATGATAAAAGCTTGAGCAGTCCATAAGAGTTTCAATAATACATCTTATCATTTAACAAGATTAATAACTTAAAATCCAACAAAATGCATTGTACAAAAGTATTCTAATGATGAAAACTACTAGATGCTTTACCTCAATGCAACATGTTCCTAAGAAAAGTGCAAATCATAACTAAGTGCAAGATAACATAATGTATTGCCTAATCCCGAACCCAGTGTTACAACTCCTGTACGTTCTCCGACAGTCAAAGCTAGCCGATGTCCTTAGTGACCCATTCCTCTAATCTTGGAGAATTACTAGTTATCATCTTCGATATCCTGGATTCTTGTGACACCAACTGTAGCACCATGAATACAACGATTCAACAATGTGTGAGCAATTATGAATGAACACATGCTGTACTAATTCGAATTTAAGGACGAATAAATTAAAGAGATCAAACAATAGTCCGCGAGGCACATTGTTCATTATGAATAATCCATGCTTTTCGAATCATAAATCGAATACTCACTTTTCTAGTTGGCTACTATATTTTGCTCATCCTCTTCGATAGAGAGCAAATAATGTTGGAGTGTCTCCAGTGATCCGGCCAAAGGTTGATCTGGCTACTCGGTTCTGGAGTTCCGATTCTCCAAACGACTTACTGCAGTGGCCTCGAATAACTAAACTGAACTTCAACCCCGTCAAGTATCGTACGGTCGAAGCTAAGTAGTGCCGAACCATTTGAATCAAATAATAATGAAACTGGAGTAAGACTTTTCTATTCAAATAATTTCTAATCGAATTCATTTATTTTCATTCAATAATTTCAAATCATTTCCCAATCGAATCGAATCATATACTTGTTCCGTTCGAATATCACATCAATGTATGATAACATTTGTACGACAATTGAAATAACAATTTGAGAAATAATACGAATAATGCATATAACAATTATTTGAATATTCGAGGGCAATAATAAGTCAATCTCAATATGCAAATGCAAATTGATTAGTAGAATTATGGTGATTTACTAGCGAACCCTAATCTAATTACCCACCGTCTATAACCGTCTATTATGATGTAGTTTTAGGTAATTCAATGCACATGCTACATCTCGTTGGTGTCACTTTGTGTGTGTGCGAGTTACACCGAAATCCCTACACCAACACCCATGGTGAAGTGCTAGATGAAACGGATAAGCACATGAGATAATCTTTGCCAACGATTTCTCATGTGTTATAATTTCCATCGGATTATATTAATCAGTTATGGGTCCATGTTTATGGACCTACAAGGCCGGTCTTTTCACACCATAAGAAGCTTATTGGTTTGATGTACATGTCTTGGTCATCCTTAGGGCTAACTATGACAATTTATATACATAAGTCTAAGTAAGACCTCATATATGGTTAAAAGGAACCCAATAGAGGTTCGGTTACCTCTCGGTTACCTGTTGGTTAACTGAAAGTGGTTAATTTGGTTCACCGACATTTGACCGAAGTCAGCCAGCTAGAGAAAGGCCATCTAGATCTTCTGACTGAAGCAGTTCGGTCAAGTTCGGTGGGTGTCTAACCAAACTCCATTTTCTGTGTTTTTTCTGTATTCTGCTATTTGAACTGAACTCCCTGTCGGTTGACCGACAATTCACCGAACTCCTTGCATGCAGAACCTGTAGTGGCTTTGTCTGCATTGTCTTTCAATTTCATTTCTTTCCAACTTTTCCTACTTCTTTCCGTGACATTTAAAGGTCATCTTCTATACAATTTGGGCCTCCAATGCTCTCATAAATTCCATCCATTCATTCTCATATAATTATTCATTCTTCAGTAACCCATTCTAAGAAAAACCCATTTTTCATTATCAATCTAATTCAATGAGAAGAGGCTGAATTTGACATTCAACGGAATCATATTAATCAATCACATGCATATATCCAAATTGCTCATTACTTGCCTTAATCTGGTGCTTTCCAATTCTAATCTTCTCTTTGGCTCAAATTATGCAAAATCCCCAAATTGCTTACTCAAACTAATCCCTACAATGGTGCATGCAAGGAATGAAAGAATATTAGCAATGAAGATGAGTCTCCTTGACTCAAATTTACACCCAAATTCGGAATGAGGCTTGAGGTCTCACCTATGGCCGCAATGAAGACTTGTAAGAAGAAGTTCTTGGCAATCCAAGGCTATAAAGAGGTGGGGAAGATGATGGGAATGAAGAATCTTCTCTTCAAGTGGACATGCACATCTCCTTAGCTGGTTTGAGAGTAAGGGTGACTGATTGAATGAGAAACCTTGCTAAATGGAGAAGATGAAGATGATTTGGGGAAAATGATGGATTGTAGAAGATGAAGAAGAACTTGAGGAAGAAGATGGAGCCTAGAGAATCCACATGCATGTGCTTCCCTTTGAAGTTTTGAGAACAAGAAGAGGAGAGAAGAAGAAGAAGAAGAAGGGAAGAAGTGCTTCTCTCAGTTGAGGAAATGGAAGAAATGGGAGGAGGGGATGGTGGTTTGTTTTTTTTTTTTTTTTTTTTTTTTTTTTTTTTTTTTTTTTTATAAAAATGGAACTTTTGGTTCCATTGCATGCAAGTCCCATATAATGGTAGAAATCTGGAAAAAGGGCTTTTGTATTGAGTTGGGCCTGGAAATGGGTCAAGTTGGGCTCAAATGGTTTGGGTCCAAACATGGGATTTGATGTACCCAATATGCTTAATGCGATGCACATGAAAACTCGTCGAAATTGAAACCACACGTGCGACCTAAAAATATTCAAAAGGTCTTAAGTCTACCTGACATGGTCAGAACCCCACTAATCTACCTAATTCATCACAAAACCATCCAAAAAAAAATATTAGACACCTAATCAAAGATTAATTAGGCGAAACCGTACTTAGGTGGGGTCGCGTTGTTTCAACCTCCAAAATTGGAAAGGTGACAGGTGCAGCCTTGGTGAAGCAAATTTGAAAACTGAGAATGCGATGAGTTAATTAAACTATTTGCTATATAAACCCAATGAGTTGAATTCACTTTGTGGGCTTTCTGCTAACCAGCCAAGTCACGAGTTGGAGACTCCATCAATATGGTGACCTTGGAAGTTTGTTGCTTGGCTACTTGAGTAATTTTCCTGTCTTTTTTCCTTGATACTCCGTGAGTTTTTGTGCCCATTTTTGGATTCTGAAGATTCATTTCTCCTTTTATATCACAATTTTCTCGGACAGGGATTTGCAGAGCCAGTCAAACAGCTGAATTGTTTCCATCTGTCAGCCCTGAAGTAGTTGTTCGGGAAGCTCATTTGGAGGACTGCTGGGAAGTGGCTGAGACTCATTGTAGCTCATTCTTCCCAGATTATTCTTTCCCTTTAGATTTGGTGCTGAGGCTTGATCGACTTGTAGCACTCCTTTCAGGATTTTCTGTGCCAAATGGTTGCATGAGGACATGCCTGGTTGCTGTTATTGGAAGTTCTGTAGATGACTTTTTATTTGGAAGTGAAGAATTCAAAGTTGGAAGTCTTGAAGGAAAATTTAGCTTCAATAAGGGATCTGTTGCTGGAATATTAACAGTGGATACAGTGGCTGATTTTCTTCCAAGAAAGGGCCCGCTTCGGCAGAGAAGGTCAGTTAAGAATTCAGTTTGTCTACTCATAGGACCATGCTTTAGATTAGAGAGAAAGAATTTTGTAGTATATTGCTAACCAATAAGAGGTATACATCCTTGTATATTAACCTTTACCTTCTTCCTTGACAGTGAATATTCAATTATTTCTCAGAGGTATCACATTTTGGAAGGCAGAGAGTTGTGTACTTTCATTGTTTGAGAATTTTGTAACTTCATGCTCTAGACAACTTGTAACCATTTCGTGTATAACACCAATTGCACACATTCTTATAGTAAATGCAGTCTTAGTAAGTTGTACCTTGTTGGTACATAGTAATGCTGACCTGACGGTAAAACTCTGCTTTATTGTATCACCATGTATTGGTACTTTGTTGTCAACCTTTTGAACTATAACATGAGTTTGACCTTTTGCATTATTGGTCCATGTAACTAGATGGGTTTTTTTTTTTTTTTTTTGAGATATTAGGAATCACACGCATCACATGTCATCTTGTCTGCCAGGAAAATGTTCAATCCAGCACTTTTCTTGATTTTCCTTGAGAAGGTTAATAAGACAGCCATGATGCTGATTTCTTGTTACTGAATTCCTGAAGACTCTTTTTGTATTTTTGTAGGTCCTCTTATTTCATCAGATAATTTACACATTGATCAACTTAAATTCTAGGAAGCTGCCATGTTGGGAAATGTGATCAAGAAAAATTAAAATGGAAAAGGTAGGGGTGTAAACAATTTGAGCTGAGCTGCTGTGGACAAATTAAAATGTAAAAAACTAGGGGTGTAAACCAGTTGAGCTGAGCTAATCTTGGCCAAGCTCGAGCTTGAGGTCAACTGCCTGAACCCCCACAGCTCTAGCTCAGCTTTTCCTCACTTTATAAAGTTAGCTCAGCTCTTGCTCCTGAGCTCAAGGTTGTATTGATGTCTTAGTTTTCCATGGCCTTTTGGAAAATTAGTTGCTTTTTTCATTTTTTTAATGGAAATGTTGTTGTACCAAGCTGTGGAAAAGTAGGACCCTTTCCATGGAACAAGTTTTACACAGACGTGCCCATAATCTTTGTTTTTTTTTTTTTTTTTTTTTAAGTTCTAGGTCTAAAACACGGAAGAATCCGGGCATTGTTGTGATGTGATGAATGAAGCTTGATAGGCTGCTTTGTTATTTTCCTTGTGTATGAACCTTTGTCATACATAAACATCAACTATATTGATATCTGAGGTGAGGCACTGAATGCTTCTCAGGACTGGAATTGCATACGTATCAAATGTTGCAGTTCGACAGAGGGACAGACGGAAGGGAATTGCCAAACAACTCATTATTAAGGCGGAGACTTTAGCCAAGAGTTGGGGTTGCCGTGCCGTTGCATTGCATTGCGATTCAAACAACCAAGCTGCCATGCGACTATATTTGGGCCGGGGCTTCAGGTGCGTCAAGGTTCCTGAACGTGCAAATTGGCCTCAACCCAAAACCTCCCCAGGCATCCAGTTCAGCTTCATGATGAAGCTCCTAACTACCTACCACTCTACCACAATTTAGTTCTTACTTCAGAATGTGAAAAAATGGGCTTGGTTTTACCAACAGGTATGCAGGCTCATGTTTATTGTACCCTAATGAAGTGCTCTGTGTTTATTTGTATGTATATATATTTATGCATAAGAAGGGGATTCAAAGTGCGGATCAAGGAAACTTCCTGTGGCATTTGCAATTGTTAGACTATAATTAATGGTCTTTTATTTTTGTTTGTGGCAGCAGTTTATCTCTATGCTTCATATAATTCTTCTGATTATGTGCTGGGGTTCTCTATTTTCCTTAATGTAATAATCCATCCTTGAGAGAAGCTGTGTTTGCCCATACAAGTTTTCAGTACGTTGTAGTGATTGCTATACAGTAGACTTTCATAGTCTGGAGTTCAGATCTCACATCACATGTGATGTTATTAAAGGACCATGAAATTTTTTAGTTTTATGCACTACTGCAGACCTACTTTTTTTAGAGAGATTATTCCAAACAGGCATGCAGTCCATGTGGGTTGAGCATCCTCATAGCCAAACTAGATGGTGCGGTCAGCTTTGTTGTGCCTCCGGTTTCTAGAACTAAAATATGCTTTCTAACTGATGGATTTTATGAGTGGTGCCAGGGAGATGACGTGGGTTCTCAGATGGTGAGGAAGCCAAACATTGACAAGACAGTCTCTTCCTATTTAGAGAAACGGTGGATGGAATCGATCAATTTCTGTGAAATTGTACTTCAAAATTGTTTGATTTATAAAAATATCCAAAGTGATTCTAGTCTTCATTGTGGGATCAAATTAGACCTTTTTTTTTTTTTTCCTTACATCATTGGTGACTTGAACTCTGTGCACACTTGTGTTCTTAACCAGCTGAGTTACGGGCGAATTGGGCTATTCTGGACATGTTTATGTAATGCTTGTTCTGTGAACCAAAAAGGGAAAAAATAAAGACAATTCTCTTTTTTACAGATCTCTCTTTTCTTCATTTGGTGCACACATTTCTGAATTCTGAAAGGTGGAACGGTTCGCAGAAAGCCCAGACCAGGGAATGCTGCACAAATGTGCACACCACACCTGCCCTGGGTGCGAGTGAAGCGGCTACTAATTATGATATGGATGATTGAGATTGATCTGTTCATGCCGGGAGGGGCCAGCAACTTATTCCTGCTGGAAGTGGTTATGGCCGATCAACCCTGGATGAACACAAACAAGGTATCTGTTTAGCCATCCCTGGCCTTCTAATCGTCAGTGAAATAAGAACCTCAATCCTACCTATTTGGTGTTCCTAGTTTAATTTATGTGTGAGAGTTGCCTAATTTGAGAAATTTCTCAAGAACTTTGAGGCCTAAGAGTCAACTCATTAAAGTGTAAAGTCAACCTAGTCGACTCACTACGACAACTCCTATTTTTTTTTTTTTTTTTTCGTTTATTTCAATCACATCTTTTAAATATGATTATATTTATATAGTGAGGCAAGAGGGCCACACTAACATGTTCAATAATCTATGCTTAAAAATAGGGATTTTTAGGAAAAATTAAGTTTAAACTTGTAATGCACGAGGCAATAAGGAGATTTTAGATGTCATTGGCAAAGTGCTTCGCATAGCTGAAAATGCTCTCAATCGTGATATCACAAGTGTATCCCCATACGTCACCCCTCAATGCATAAAGTTGTCCTTGATGATGATGTTTTATACAATGATCCATGGAGCCATTCATGATGTGGTCATCTTTGTTGTTTGTTTTGTTGTTGTATTATGACAAATCTAGGGTATATACAGTGGTAGAACTAGGAAATCTCCCATGGGGGACCTCTATGGAAAAAAATAAATAAATAAAATTCATGGAGGGTCTAATCTTTGCAAAATACTAAAACTAACAATCCAACATTTTCAGATGCTGCTTTTAGAGCACCGGATAGAAAGGCAAATTTGGGTTTAATGGTCTGGATGAATGGGTTATTTTCGTGTAGCGGCGGTCTAAGATCCAATTCAAATGTCTTTTGTGCGAAAAATGCATAAGCAGAGGCGAGGGCGGTCCTCTTTGCTTTGATGAAGGTGGGAGACAGGCTTCTTCAAAGTCCATGTGTTCTCGGATGCGATGGAGGCAGTCCAAACTATATTAGTGAAAAGATGGACTAGTCTATCAGCTCAATTTTGATAGATATTGAATCCATTTTGAGTTCTTTTGGCTCTATAGTTTGCTTTCATGTACCTAGCAGGTTTAATGGTGCCACCCATGGTTTTGCTAAGCTTATTTCTGAATTTGAACTGTTTGTAGGATGGGGATGTTCTAAGTTGGGTTAGCAGCTGTTTTTTTTTTTGGTAAGAAAGACATGGAAAGAAAGTTGGGTTAGCTAGCAGCTTGGCGTAGCTTTTATGGTTTGTTGTGTTGTCATGATGGTTTGTGATTTGGACTATTTGGTGTTTTTTTTATCCTTTTTGGATTGAACCAAATTATGCCTTCATGGTTAATAAAGGGGGTTATCTGCAGCTTTGGATCTGAACTTGTCAAATGCTTTTTAAGTGTTCCAGCATGTCCTCCTTATAGTTAGTCCACTACATAAGATGCTGCACCAATAGAGGGCTGGGGATTTGGAAGCTTCACATGCTTTCTGGTGTGGAGCTTAATAAAAGGAAAAGAAAAGGTTCTTGTGTGAAAAGGGACTATGGCATAAAGTTCAATAATTTTCTATTTCCAATGCCAAAATACATGTGCATATATATCATATGCATGTATGAATCTACATATGTGTAAATGAATTAATCCAGAGTTTAGAGAGTGGCAATCCGATGAAATCTGCATGATTTTGATATTTGACTCTTCTTAGTTCAATGGTAATGGATGGTTCTTGCAGACCTAGGAACAGTGGCAGACCCAGGATTTTTGTTTGGATGGGGCTAAATTTTTGCTTGACTTTGCCAGACCTTTTTCACATCAACAAAACCAAAAGAGAAAATACATTTCATCTAAACAGACACAAAACTTTTTTGTATGCTCATATCTCCTATCCAATTGAAGGGTATTCCCACTACCTCTCCAAAGTGATCATCAATTCATCATCATCAAAAAAGTCTAAAATAACATGTCCTTTAATCTTAGGTGTGATTTGGGGAGCTCCCAATTACCCGATTTAGGTTCTCAAAGGGGTTCTATTTGGATTAAGGAATTTGGTTGTTTGCACTTAAAAGAGAAAATGAGTGTTTTTACTAAAGTTTTGTGACATGGGGCGATGCCCATTGGAAGCTCTTGTAGAAGCAAGTTTAATTAAGAGATTGACCTGAAAGAAACAAATAAAACTGAAAAGAAAAGTAACAACTCTGCACACTTCTCTCATACGCCCACTTCTATTAGATATAATGAAAACAGCTCTGCCTGGCTTGGGCTCCATCTCCTCCCACTATCTGCTAATCAGGCCGAGCTCAAGCTTGAACCTTTCTGGCTCAGCTTGGATTGAGTGCAAATGTAGCTTGGGCCATTGGATTCTATATTAATTTATATAGATTATAAATAATATTTCTGTTAACATTGTATCTATACATGTAGAATTCATGCGGTGTCAGGTTATTGAATATAAAAATAAAGCCACCTCATGCTTAACTTAGGCTGACTTGTTTAAAATAAGGCTTGAGCTTGGAAAAGGCAGGTCAAGCCAAAACAGGGCTAGGCTTTTGAGGACATTACTATGATTACTAAGGTGGACCAATTTCTATTGGACTAACTCTAAGGACGTTCCTTAAATGGATCGGGTTTTCATTTTGAGCGGCTCAAATTCTTAATAGGTATAACATCATGGGCGGCGCGGCGCTACATGGATCCCAGTAGGGTCAATTGACTCCATTGAGATCTGAAAAAATATCAAAAAAAAAAAAAAAAAAAAAAATTCTTCAATGAATATAAGTTATGGGAAGCATTTGACCACACTCAATGCCTAAGTTAATAGGCCATTTGCCTACCAATACCCAAAAAAAATAAAAATGATGGGCCCAAATTTTATTTTTTTAAAGAAAATTCTATTTTTTGGACATTTTGTCAGTCAGTCTTCATTTACCCTAACTTAACCTCTAAATATAATATTCTCTCCGTATTAGAAGGAGAAAACCCTAATATTATCAAAAGTAGATGACAAATTTTGATAAAGGTAAAACTAAATTTATCCGCTTTGTGGAAGATAAGTCTTTTGCTAATCCCACTCACTTGAATTTCTAGGGTTGCTACTATATAACCTTTACGTGGAATGGAATTCCACTCCTTCGCCTCAGATGACGACTGAATGAGACACTTGGGATTACGACTGCCAGTAAAACCCTCCCACGAGGGGGCTGGCCATGCCCAACCTTAAAAGGTTAGGTTTTTTTAAAGTTTTTTTCATTAAAAGGCCTAGAGATAGGGTAGGGCATAATTTTTGAAAGCCCAATTTGATGGCCAGGCTAAGGGCAATAGTAGGCCCCAGCCTGCCCTCTCATCGTTATTATCATATAAAATTTATGTGATTATATTAGTACATATGGGCTCTACTCGATCCTACGAGAATAGTGGCCCCAGGCGTTCCGTGAGCACTACCTTGTGGGGCCCACCTAGGGCCCCAAAGATCATGGGATATTGGGGATCAAAAGATCCAAGTGGGACCACACTAGATATGCAATTTGAAGCCAATCTGATGGACTAAACCCTTGAACCGTGGCTCACAAGTCTGATGGCTTTGTATCAAATAAAGAACTTTTGACACTCAATCCAACAATCCAGTCTATTAGAATGGGTGCAAACCCATGGGATACGGAGTAGAGGGAGGGTCCCGCGTGTGTGGATAGTTCGGATGGATCATAAGTTGGGCTCTTTGAAAGGTCTCGCTATAATATGGTGAGCATGCATGGTTCTCACAGTAGCATTTCCTAGTACATATTATGTAGTTACTAAAACAGCTTCTCTTTTCTTTTGTATGGGTTATATTGAAGGTGATTCTTATATATTATCAAACTATACTGTTTCCAATAAAAAGGGGAAAAAAAACACATCTTAGAGTCCTAAAAACAAAAGTATCTAATAAATTGTTGTCTTAAGCATAGAGAAAGGAAGACAGTTAATGTTCAATTGACGCACGGAGCCTATGGCTGAGTGAAAAAAAAGAAAAGAAAAGAGGCTACTTAAGATCCGGACTCCAGCCCTGGTCCTTGGCCCTTGAGGTCTTTAGCCAGCCGAGGCTGCATACCTGGCTTGGCCTTTTGAGATCTCACTTTTTTTCTTGGTTGTTGGTGCCATATCTCGAACCCATTAACTAATGGTCTAAACCATAGATTTCAACCATCTTGACAAAACAGCGATTTGGCTATTGAGATCCTTGACAAGACAGAGATAGGCTTTTGAGATCTCACTTGAGATCCGGACTCTTGCTTCTGCTAACAACCGAGAAGAACGTTCTGATTTCTGTTACTCTCACATGGATTTTTTTTTTGGCTCCATATATGATAACTTTGTAACGTATAAATTTTCTAATGCAGCAAGAGATGCCACCAATCCAAATGTAGCAAGACATGTCTACGTCAATTTATAATAACAACAAAAACATATGCTTTATTAAGCGCCCCTTTTCCCACTCAGTGGTGTAAAGTGGTATTTTCTATCTTTCTGGAAAGGAGATAGCATTAAAAGACAATAAATCAACAGGTGCGGGGAAAAAAAAAAAAAACACATGCCATTGGGCTCAAAAAGTAAGGAAACAAAGAGCAATTTCAAGATGTGTTGAGAATATCATCCCAAATGTGCCCATCATACAGCTGGAAAAACCATTTCCTGTAGGCAAACAGAATTTTGGTGAGGAGGAACTAGGAAGACTGTGATGATGAATTTTATGAGGGGCCATCTTTAGCAGGATCATCAGCCAGCATACTTGAGAGGAGCTGGATGCAACTAGTGATATGTAAGGTCCCAAGAAAATGTTCCTGCATAGCATCAGTTACAATGAGTGCTTGACCTTCATTAATTAGTTAGTCAATAGTCAATACACAAAGATAAAATTTACAACTGTAATAAGGGTGTGCAGGTTCAATTCCTCCCTCTTACATGTTTAGGTTTTCTTATGTTTAAAAGAAAATGAAAAATCAATCTTATATTTGATAGGCATTACCGGGTGATCTCTGGTTATGTTGGTAAGGGACCTGGATAGCATGTATATATGGGCACATGCATGAGTACTGCTTAGAGAGAGAGAGAAAAAAAAAAAAAAAAAAAAAAACACTAAACTGATCTTTTGGGGTGTTTGGTGAATGTGGTGGAGTACTTTTTATTCTTATATCACTAAAAGGTGTATTTTCGACCATTAATCTTATTAGATTTGGGGTGGAAGAAAAAGAGACAGAAGTGGCATTTTTTTTTCTTAACTACATGTTGGACTATTAATCAGGTTGATACTTTTAACTTGATTTGATCATTCCTTGGGCACGTAAATTAAGACGCCAATGACAACAAAAGGTAGTTTAGTTGGTTGGCAACCTCATGTCACCTGGCTAACTTGGGATCAATCTCTGAGTATGCCACTCTTCCCATTTTGTAAGTTATCCTTCCCACTTGTGTGAGCTCTCTTTAGTGGCATCTTTTGATGGATTCCTCGATGTGTGACTGACAATTTTCCCAACTCGTTTCCATGGCATATTTTAGTAGTTTGCAGGGGATATGGCGGCCAACAGCAGTGAAGAGCAGACACAGGAATGCATTATGCTAGAAGTTTCAGAACTTTAGAGGGTCCAAGGCCAGTCTGGTTCAGGTCTAGTCACATAGTAGTGTACAGCAGCTAATAATGAGTCAGTCCTTTAATCTGTTAGCATCTGTTTGTTCAAATATATATGTGTCTCCTACTCCTACTGATGATCTCTATGAGATTCGTTCCTTGTTTGATTGGCGAGGCATTGGATTGGAGCTCAGTGATTGTTCATTGCTTACAACACTAAAAAACCAGTGTAAATGATAGACTTCTTTTTGGTAGAAATGAGAAATGATTAAAGCATTCCGTCATATAGCACGCGAAGGGTACTTGTAGCAGTTCTGTTTTATTAGATGCAAAAGTAAAAGATGCTGTCCAGTTGTGTTCCTTTGGAATAACGAGAAGATGATTCAATCCTTGTGACAAGGAGGGAAAGAAACAAAGAAAATCTACTTGTGATGCTGGTCATAGTCACGACAGGACCCAATGGGATCTTGTGTGATTCAGATTCTTCAACACATAACAGCCCATTCTATTTAGTTTCCTTTTGGATTTTTCTTCCTGATTCAGACAAAACTTTAATCAATTGATTCTGCTCACATGCACCGCTTTTCTTTGCATGGATCCGGATTTTACATCATCTAACGTTATTCATAGAATCCTCTTTATCAGCCTAAAGTCTCATATTCTCTTTATTTAGGTCCAGATCTTTTGATCATTGTGCTTTCTTTATTGCTATGCATCTAATGGGCTCCATTGAGAATTCTTTCGAGAAAGAACTGCCCAAGCACACTGTGACTATGGCACATTAAGCAATATTTCTCTATGTAAGTACCCAAAAAACACAAACTTAGACAATCTCTATAAATATTTAACAACTTACAATAGTACTGCCATGACCGTTCTATGTTCCCACTTCAATCTCTTGTGTTGCTTTCTGACATCGAAACGAAGCTAATTGAATAGTGCCGAAAATGGGAGTCAATTACTGGGTTTTTTTTTTTTTTTTCTTAATTTGTCAATTCTGTGAGAGCTGAGGGGGTAGGCATTTCCCTGTCCACATAAACAATTTGGAATTGATATCCAAATGTGTGTTGTCGAAGGACTTGGATAGTATATGTGGGTGCATGAGTATTTCGCAGCTGAAAAAAAATAATATATTTTGGGGTGTTTGAGGTGGTTGGGTACTTCCTTTTAAATTGTTTACCCTCTCGTTTTTAAGTGTCTAATTTTCCTCACAGTCACATGCACTAACAGTATGCAGTAAAAAATGACTCAAATGCCCTCCGAATATATGATATTACAAATTTTAGCTTAAGAAACTAATCTTACGTGGGGATGAAATATTTTCTATGTGATTTGTGTCATATTGCATAAAAAAATTGCTACATCTCATATATAGAAGGCATTGGAGTAATTTTCAATCCATACAAAGTCCTTAAGATAGCATTCCTTGCATGTAAGAGGGCAAAAAGGAAAAAAATAGAAAAAGAAGGATCACAAAGCGGTTTTTATTTTCCGGGTCTATTATATTCGGCTTTCAACTAAGAGGATTTCCGACAAGATGTTTAGAAAGTTTTGGTGGGGAGAAAAACGAGGAGAAAAAGAAAATCCATATGATTAAATGGAGCGAACTTTGCGAACCCATTAATGAAGGAGGATTGGGGATTAGAGAGACGAAAAGTAAAAACTTAGCCCTATTAGCCAAAACTTGTTGGAGATGCCTAAATCCAAATAATTTACTTTGCTAAAAGGTTTTAAGAAACGAGTATTTTACTAAAGATGAATTGAACAAGAAGGGTAAATATTGGGTCAGTCAATATGCTGAGCCTTTTTTCCACATCTCTATCTATATTGTATGACAAACAGATACAGATTTGTCCCTTCAGATTTGGTGATAGATTATGTTGGCTAGCTGGCTGTACAGCTGTGCATGATCTCCATTTGAGATTTCATGCATATTGACCGATCTCGTGGAGACAGTGGGGCTTGTGATATTCTGAGAGTGAGACTTGTGGTCCTCCTTATCAGTCGCAGGACCACATGACGTATATGTCTAAAAACAGTCAAAGATTTGTGCCCCCACACATTCACTATTACGGATTCTCATATAACAAGAATTTGCAGCCTTTTGCTGCCCATGCGTGAAGATCCTTCTCACCATCATGTGGTTTGCTATAATGAGAAGAGATTACGTTTCTTTGGCTGGATTCATGTTCAACCATGCCTCATCATCAAACCGCAGACTTAGTATTTGGTGCGTATATAATAGGGCTGCACATAGACGGTTCGGATCGGTTTAAAACTAAAACCAATAATCAAACTGAATCTATCGGTTTTTTAATTAACCGATCCGATCCGACCGATGGAGAGGGCTTAAACCAAACCAAACCGAACCGAACCGTTTGCTTTGGTTGGTTAAACTGTAGTTTTTTTATTTTTATTTTTTTAAATCAGACATTGAAAATTTCAAAATGATGATACTCCATCCTTTGCATTTATTCCAATGTTTAGTACAAACATAAAAATTCAACATTCTAGATTGGACTAAATGCATATAAAAAATAATTCTACTCCAAAAAGAGAGTTTAGACTAAACGCAAGCGCGAAAAAAAAAAAAAAGAAGCTTGTAGTGAAACATTCATTCCACATGATACCATTTGGAATTACAATAGAATAATAGTTCATGTTAAGAAAAGTCACACACACGGAATCTGTATCAGAACCCATTGTATTTTTCAGAAATGAAGGTTTTTTAACACATTGATTAGGTGAGACCAAAACGAACCATCAAAAGGCTAAACTCCACCGGCTTTTCTAGCATTCTCAAGAGTGCAGCCTTTTGATAAAAACTTTATTAAAATGAGGTAGGAATTATGATGGAAGAAAAATACTTCGGACAGTAATCCCTCCATCTGCAATGAAGTATCAAAACGCATTTGAGAGATTAGAGGAGATGCACTGAGGCAGTGTTGATGGTTGAATTTATGTAAGAATGGAGTTGTGGAATGTAACTTTGAAAGTAGTAAAAAACGAAACTCTAAAGCTAAAATACTAAAAAAGCAATATTAAGTTACTGCATACGGTCGGTTCGGTTTAAGCGGTTAACTGTGGGCTCAAATCGATAACCGACCGATGTAAGCGGTTTTTATGATTTTCAAACCGTTAACCAAACCGATCTATTATAAACCGATCCGAACCGCCCGGTTCGGTCGGTTTGGTTCGGTTTTGCGGTGATACTGGATTTTTTGTACATCCCTAATATATAGTGAAGTGAAGACGTTAAATAATAAAATTAAAATTTTAAAATAATATTTAAAGAATTTCTCAATTCACGCAGTTGTAACACTTGGGTCTGCCCCAATCATCAACCTGGTCGACACAAGGTAGGGTCATTCTAGTTCTTCAAGTCACTTGACCATTTTTATCAGTAGTGCAACATCGGGCTTGTGTGGTGCTCACCATGGGCATGTTTCTTTACTGGAATTCAGAGAATTCTTGTCTTCAGAATTTATAAATGCTATACGATAATCGAGAACCTAGATTCTCTTTTGTATTTGGGCATAAAGAAATTCTACCAAAAAAGCTAAGGGGCTGAAATCTCAAAATTCTGCCAGGTCATATGATACCTTTTAGATTGTTGGAATTTTGAGATTCTTTTATAAGAAACATGGCATTTGTAAATGGTAGGACAAGCCATCACACTATGTCTAAAAAAATCCAAGACCATAAATTCTAGAAAAGAAACAAGCCCTTAATTTGAATAAAAAAATGAAGGACTTTGATATTTGTAGCGATCATCCACGCTTGGGTTTATTTTGTATTTATATGGAGAAATGCTCCATGTCAATATATAACTTTGTACCACAATGTATTTGCTCGGGTAAAGAATGCACCCTCCAATAGGATTTGCTAATGCTCCTTCCAATAGGATTTGCTTGGATGCATAAAAATTGATAAAAATATAAAGGAGAAGACGAGATTTTACACTAATTAAAGGTTAGTTTATAGTTTTCAATTTCCAATAACTAAACACAAAACAATCTTGTAACCAATAAACAAATGGGCGAATAATGTTTGGATTGTATAAAGTTTAGATTGATGTCATGCGCAGGGCTACAATGCAACGCCATTGTAATATGTCGCAGCACCCCATCTTCAATGCAAGGTGGGGTCCACCTTTTCAAAATCCGATCCTATCATCAGCCCTAAGCCCGTTTGAAACAATCAACCTATAAATTTTTATTTAAATATGTAAGATGACCACCATTAGATTAGACATTATCTGAGACACGTGATGAGTTTGCCTTACTTTTTTCTTGTTGGGATAGAAATGGATGGAGCAAACTCATTTGTGATCAATCTAATGGCTGGCCCACCGAAAGTTTCTTTGAAAACTTATATACAATGAATATTATGGGTCTTAGGACTGATAATCAGCTCAGGTTTTGAAAAGATGAGCCCCACCATGCATTAAAGATGAGCGCTGCACCATATTATAATGCAACAACACTACATTCAGCGTTGCCCTGATGTCATTTGAAAAAAGGCCCGAGGGTGAACGTATTGAATGGTTTAAAGTTGAGTACCACTTATAAACATCAAAAGTAAGTATTCACAAGGGCAAAACTACAACATAGTGAACACTGCATTGAGCTTCACTGCAGCACCCTTACCTAAACCATTGTCAATTTCAGTGCAGGCCGACCATTAGATTGATCACTGAATTTTATCTAGTGATTTTTAAGAAAAAAAGGTGAAAGAAGTTTTCCACGCATATAATATGTAGTCAATCTAATAATTAGTGTGGTCATCTTACTTATTGATACTATTATATATCAAAAAGTCTATTTGGACAAACTCTATGGACAGAATTTGGGACAAACTGTCCACGTGGCGCAACATGATTGGGCTATCTCAAAAGTTGAAATGCATTGTCCCAATCACGTTGTGCCACGTGGACAGTTTGTCCCAAATTCTGTCCATGAGTTTGTCCATATAAACAAATTGATTATATATATATGTGGAAAATTCTAAAAAACTCCCCTATCTCAAAAGGGGAGTTTCTGCTTCTATTTATTAGCCAATGATTTAAGAGAATCTATCAAATATCCACAGTTTTAGGAGAATATTTAGGAGAGAGAATGGATAAGTGTACCATTGATGACATGTGTTACACTTTCATTGGCTAAAAGAGGGGTTTTTTTTTTTTGTGAGAAACTCATGGGAAGTTTTGTAGCGTAACTATATATATATATATATATATATATATATATATTTCCCATGACAATGTTGGGTGCTGAGAGGCGTACCAGGGGCCGGTTTGAATTTCGTCAACTAGAGCGTCATTTTCAAGTTCCAATCAAAAAAGAATTTAGGGGTTTGTCTGCCAACATTGAGGCCAGCCAGTACACAAAGTGGATACCGAGAGATTATGTGTTCTTGACATCTAATCCCTTGTTTTACATTCAACCAGCATAATTAATCTTTTAATAAGATTTTATACACTGAGCGCACGTCACACATTAAAAGCTGACGCTTTCAAAACGAACATCTTTTGATTTCACACTGTATAACATACGTACAATGAGGTTTTCTCACTCTCACATTGCGCATATAAAAGAGGCAGGCGTTCATGACAAGTTGATCAAAGTTGCGTTCATAGCAAGCTGATCATTAAAAGTTTAGGCTGTCTCATAATGGAGAAATCCAGCAGCCTCAGTTTCAGCAATTGCACTCAATCCTTCCCAGTGGCCAAGCGGCTTGAAGGTCGCTTGGAGATGGAAGATGGAGCACAAGGAATTGAGACGAATCCGTTGGCAGCAGATTCATCAACTGAAAGTTGAGATCTGATCTTATATTTATATATATTCTCCTTTTTTTATTTTTTTTTTGATCTTGTTCCCATTAATAAAAATAATAAAAATATATCTGAATGGAACACTGCCATGAATCTGATTTCCATTTTCTTCAAGCCACAGCCACTGGTACACGTCCAATTTTCCGCTTGGCCGTTTTCGGTATAAGAAGCATTACTGTGTATTATTATTATTATTATTAGGAATTTAATTTGACATATTAGTCCTTCTTAAATCCGCTTTTTCCAATTTCACGACCAAACTTCTAATTATATCACCAGAGTCACTTGACTTTAGTCAACATTTCTTTAAAGGTTTTTTACGCCATATCCCATGATATCATGAGATAGTCATATTATGGGATTTACCAATTTTTGTGTCATAGTCTATCTTCAACCAGCAAGTAGATTTAGTTTTCATAGAACACGGAAAATGACATTTTGTGAAAAGTAAATACACACTTGACCACCAATTCTAAGGTTATATCCAGTATAAAATTTCCTGCCTAAGGTGCTACATAAAAGTTATGACATCATGAGACAATCCCACAATCTCACGGGATTTATCAGTTTGTCTAACATAAGATAATCCAATCATATCATGGGATTTTGGGCAAAAAATATTTTTAAAAAAATGTTGACCAGAGTCAAAGACATTATCTGAATTTCGGTCATGAAAATATGTAAATATGTTTTAAAAATGACTCATAAGTCAAAACCCTTTATTATTATTGTTGGGTCTGAAATGTGTTTACGGGGATTTAAAAAGGATGGGTATTTCAAAACCCTTTATTATTGTTAGTATTATTGGTTCTGAAATGTGTTTATGGGGTTTCTGTCTTTAACTTAAGTAACTATAGAAGCTGAAGTTCTGAATTATGTTTGTATTTAATATTATTTGCAAGAACGATTGTAGTTCAATCTATTAGAGGAAAATCTCTCTTATCA
The DNA here is from genome assembly GCA_028538565.1 of Umbellularia californica. Taxonomy (NCBI): domain Eukaryota; kingdom Viridiplantae; phylum Streptophyta; class Magnoliopsida; order Laurales; family Lauraceae; genus Umbellularia; species Umbellularia californica. Next base: position 47,603,809 of record JAPQWN010000009.1, read on the forward strand.
TTAACGTCATTTTTTTCTTCTGGATCAATTTACATATAGGTGTTAGAAAGAAGCACTTGCTCCTATTGAAAGCAAAGAAGTACCCAGCGGATGAGATTGAGAGAGCCACCAATAACTTCTCCTACAACAACCTCCTCAACTCCGGTGGCAATGGCGAAGTTTACTTTGGCATATTAAATGGAATCAAGTGTGCCATCAAGCGCCCATACCATGGCAAGGAAGACAGTGACATCTACAAAAAACATATTTCCAATGAGTTAGAGATACATTGCCAGGTAAACCACCAAAGCATTGTTCGATTCCTGGGGCACAGTGTCTTCGATGGCCAGACTCACATAGTCTATGAGCTCATGCCCAAGGGAAGCCTCTACCAATACCTCCATGACCAAGATCATGCTGGGGGACAAACCATTCTCAACTGGAAACAACGCCTCACCATTACCCACCAAATTGCTGAGTGTCTCGCCTACCTCCATAACCGTTCAGTCCCTAGAATACTCCACGTTGATGTGAAGTCAGAAAATATCCTCCTTGATGACATTCTCAATGCAAAGTTATCTGATTTTGGTCACTCACGGATGATTAAGCCTGGACAGAGCCACATATCTATGGCTGCTGAGGGAACTCCTCACTTGATAGATCCCTATTGGCGTAAAAGCGGCCTACTCACGGATAAAACCGATGTCTATAGCTTTGGGATACTTCTGATGGAGCTGCTGACCAGGCAGAAGGCAAAAAATCTTAAAGGAGATGACGACGGTGCAATTCTGGTAAAGAAGGGGAAGCTGATGGATGCAGTCGACCCATCTCTGAAGGTGGGTGCGAGCGAGGTGGCTTGGAAACAAATGATGGCACTGGGGTCATTGGCAGCAGATTGCTCGAGAGAGCATATCAACGATAGGCCTGCGATGATACAAGTTGCGGACAAGATCAAGTTCATCATGAATGGGAATGAATAAGTTTCCTAATCTTCCAAGTTGCACTGGTGGACTGTGTGTTGAGCAGTATGATATGTTACAATTATGCATCATATTAATGGTAATAAGCATGAGTGGATTCTCCGGAGGGAGATTTTCTCTAAGCTTATCACCTTGCTAATTTCAGTTTGATAGACTGTAGTAAAACTTTTGTTCATGAAAATATAGTATTTTTACACTGCTGATCGATTTATAGCAATGGGTTCAGATAATGTGTGTCCTGCACTTAGAGTCCAGATTTAACTGCATTTGTAGCCAATATTACCCAATTCTTCATTTTTCCTAGTGTGATCACATCTTTTATCATCAGGTGGAGTCATCGACTACTAAAGGTTACCAATTTATTTTTCATCAGTAACAACAATATATATTAAATAGGCGAGGGGGATACAAGAAGAAGCAACTGAAAAATAAAAAAAAGGCACAAGATCGTGTGCCCTCAATCACCCACCCAATTACTAAAGGTTACCATATGGGCAATATGCCCGCACTACCTTTCTAAATAATAAAATATGATACCCTGGAAAATTAGGAATCTCAAGTTTACGTTGTCAAGCCAATCAAGTTGCTGACTAATTGGCAAAGCTCGTACATTGTATCCTTAGATGTTCAGATTATAAATTATACATACTCGTTCTCCACAGGTTTTTGATAAGTTGGGTGACAGTACAGATAGCAATAACATGGAGCAGAATGAGGAAAGACAGAATTTGACGAATGAAAATATCGTTTTGTATATCCTCCTATCACTTTAATATCATTTTGTATATCCTTCTTTCATTTTATTATCGTTTTGCATATCCTTCTTTCATTTTGTGAAAAATAAAATTCTCTATATATGAGGATGATGATGAAGAAATATGCATTCCAGCGCTGGCTACCCCGAATCCTTTTATACTTGGAACAAGAGTAATCCTTAGGGCAAAAAGATCATGAGTCCATGAGTGAAATCATAACGCCACTACAAAAAACTGAACTTTAGTGGTAGATTGCTTTGGATTTAGCGCCAGATTTTTTTCACAGATAAAAATGAATTGTTATGGCAGAAATTTTTTCCATCACTAAACCCCATGTTAACGTGTCCTCATATATCATCTAAGATAATTATAGCCAAAATCTTAGCCACTAGACTTTCCAAGATTATTGACCTTCTTGTTTCTCCTAACCAAGCAGCTTTTGTCCAAGGTAGATCAATTCATCAGCACATTGCTTTGGCCCATGAGTTGTTCCAAAAAATTCACTCCAAGCTGAAAGGTGGTTCCCTGTGTATGCAACTGGACATCTCCAAAGCATTTGACAAGCTCAGTTGGCTTTTCCTCTTCAAATCCCTTCATTTCTTTGGGTTCTCTGACAGATGGATCAACCTCATCAGAGAATGTGTCTGCACTGCTAAAGGGTCAGTCCTCATCAACAGATCTCCCGTTGGTTTTTTCTCCTCCTCCTGTGGTCTTAGGTAAGGGGACCCCTTATCCCCTTACCTTTTTATCCTTGCTGAAGAGATCTTAAGCCTTAACATCCAAAATTTGGTCTCCAATAAATCAATTTTACCCCTCTCCTCAGCCCAAAACACTCCCTGTCACTTACTGTATGCTGATGACATTCTCCTGTTCCTCAGAGCCCAAAAAAGCAGCCTCTTAGCTCTGAAGGAGGTCATTTCCTGCTATCAATCCAGTGCTGGCCAGTATTTTAACTTTCAAAAGAGTAAGCTTTTCTTAGGGAATTGCACTCCCAGAAAGAGATCCATGATCCTTGCCATTACTAACATAAAGGATAAGCCCCCAAACTCTTTCTACCTTGGAGCTCCACTCATTATAGGTACTCCAAAAAAGCAGCATTTCACCACCCTTCTGGACAGATTTCTTCGTAAGCTCTCAAGCTGGAAATCAAATTTCCTCTCTTTTGCTGGCCGCAGAATTCTGGTGAGGCATGTACTCAGCAGCCTCCCAATTCACATCGCCATGGTTCTTCCAATTCCCAATTCTGTGTCCATCCAAATGGAGGCTATTATGAGAAACTTCCTTTGGTCTGGAGGGGCAGTCAAGCAGAAAATGAATCAGATCAGTTGGGCCACTTGCACTCTTCCAACCAATGAAGGAGGCCTGGGAATCAGGCATGTTAGTGAGCAGAACGAGGCTTCTTTCATCAAGCTGGGCTGGACAGCCATGACTTCCAATTCCCTCTGGGCTTCTTGGATGGCTGGCAGATACTTCCCCAACTCCTCTATCTGGAATCCTTTCAACACCAAGTCTGGGTCCTGTATTTGGCGTAAAATCAGGAATTTATCTCACCACATCCATTATGGCAGTCAGTAGCAAGTTGGCAATGGTAAGAAGGTTGATCTCTGCTTTGATAACTGGATGCAATCTTGAACCTTAGCTGCTATGTTTCCTTCAATTACCTTCCCTCCAAATCTGAGGCTTCATTCAATCTGGGAAGAAGGTCACTGGATTTTTCCCCCTGATTTTCCTGAAGCTCCAGTTAACACCTTGAGGCAAGCTACCCTCCACCTTACTTTGGACTCTTCAGCCGAAGACACTATCGTCTGGAGTTTTCACAAGGACAAAGGCCTCACTCTTCAGGACGCCTGGCAACTTGTTAGATCCTGCAGTCCATCTCCTGATTGGACTTTCTGGGCTCCGCTGATCTGGAACAATCTTCAGCCCCCAAAGGTGTCTTTCTTTGCTTGGAGGTTGCTTCATGGAAAAACTCCTTCCCAAGCTTGGGCTCAGTACTCCGGTATCAGCTTAGCTTCAAGATGTAGTCTCTGCCACAATGATATTGAATCCACCCTGCACCTTCTTTTTCATTGCTCTTTCTCCTCAGCAATCTGGGAATGGATTCTCTCAGCAGCTGGCTCGTCTGTGCATGGTCCCTTGTCTCCCTCTAAAATTTGGCATGCTTTTTCAATCCACAGTGATCGCCTGGCCTGCAAAGGAGCTGCAACAATTTTCTTCTCCACAGTCTATGCAATCTGGATCTGCAGGAACAACGCTTTCTTCTCCAACTCAGCTGCCTCTCAGCAAAAGGTCATTTCTTTCCTGTCTGAGCTCCTCTCAGGTCCCCTCAAGTGCATCACTAAGCCATTCACTGGTAGACCCCTCCAAAATTTTTGTAATTTCCTGTTTCCTTACCCTTAGCTTTCTTCTTTGCTGGCCCTGTTCTCTTCTTCTTCTTTCTCTTTTCTTGTTGTAGCTCTTTGAGCTCTTTGGCCTCAGTTTGGCCCCTGCCTCCCCTTTTCCTTTCCCTCTGTTGTTGTCGCTCTCTTTTCTTTTTATTTCTTTTGCCAGCTGGCTTCGTTGTGCTGCTGCTGGAGTGTTGTGCAGCTGCTGGCTTCGTAGTGCAGGGCGAGTAGTGCAGCTGCTGTTGTGTTGTGTTGCTGGAGTGCTGCTCTTCTCAGTTGGGTCCTGTGCTTGGCTGGAGCTGTCTGGTCTGGGCTGAGCAGGAGCTTTCCCAGGTGCTGTGTGGTCTGTGGGAGGCTTTCTTTTCTCTCTCAGAGGCAGATCTCCTTCTTAGGCTCCAGTTTCTGCCCATGCTCTTCTCTGCTTCTTCTTGTGCTGGTGCTTCTCCCTGTTATGGGCTGGTTTCTTTCCGGGTGGTGCAGTGGAGCTCGTTTATCTTCCTGTTTTCTGCAGTTGGAAGTCTTCTGCTCTGTTTCCCTGCTTTTGGTGCTGCTGGGCGGTGTCCTCTTTGTAAGGAAGCCTGCATTAACTTTTCTCTTCCTCTCCAAAGCTGTGGAAGTTGGAGTAGTGCAGTTCTTCTGTAGCTTGGAGTTGCCTGCAGTGTCTGGTGCAAGGTAGTGCAGTTGTCTTCTGAAGTTGGCAGCTGCTTCTCCCGTTCTTCGGTTTCGTATCAGTCTCCTTGTGGATCTGCTTGAGCTGTTGCTGAGGTTGTGGGGCTGGGGTGTTCAGGTATTGGGCTGAGTTGTCCTTCAGCAGCTGTTTCCCCTCTGCCTTTGCAGCTCAGCTGTGGGTTGTTTGGTAGTCTTCCCAGTTGCGGAGCAGTTTGGGTGTGGCTTGGTTGTGTGCAGTTCTTCTCCCCCTGGAGTTTTCAGTTTTTGTTCTGGGGGAGTTCTAGTCTCCTCCTTGCTTTCTGAAGTGTTTTTTCTCTCTCTCTCTCTCTGAGGTTTAAGCCCTCTCCTTTCCCTCCTCTGTGTTTTCTTTTTGGCTAGTTCTTCTGCTTGTTTTGTTTTTTGGTTGCGCTCTTTGTGGATGTTTCCTTGTTCTTTTGGGGGCCTTTGGCCTTTTCCCTCTTCTTTAATTCAATTTTCCATTAAGCAAAAAAAAAAAAAAAAAAAAAAAAAATGATAATGCAGCTTGATTAGTAATGGAAAAAAAAAATTCCCGGCCCAAAATTTGACCTAGAGGTCCTAGGCTTTTGGGGGCGTCGATATCGATCTGTGGTGGGATACTTTCCTTTCAACTTTTAGATCACTGAAATATGGGTTTTCAAGATATGGAAATGAAAGAAAACAGATGGTTTTATATTAAAAGAGGGAATGGAAAAGAGAATTTTTTTTGTTTGAAACAATGATAGAGAGAACTGGTGTACCGTAGATTGGATCAAACAAATATTGTGTTAAGCTTATAAATTTAATTAATTAGGTCTCACTTGTTGAAATCCAAACCATTTAAAATGAATATTCATCTATGTATCGGGTTTGACCTAAATTTACATTCATGTGATAGCCTTATGTACAGGGACATTTACTATTGTATTTTACATGTTATTACCGATTGATTGCTTGATAAGCCACGTTTAGGATTTCTCTAATTCCTCACCACTGTCTTATGTTAAACAAAATTTTATAACAACGAAAATTTGTCACTTGTAATGGATTCAGATGCAGAGAATCCAACACGCGGCCAGAGATCTATGTGCGTTTCGGTGATTGGAAAGCTCCACGGATTTCTTCGCCTCTTGTCTATCCTATGAGATGGAAATAATATTAACCCTAAGGCTTCCTTATCTTAAATAGACAAGTCTCAAATAGTCACACTTACTACAGTTTCTTCACCAAGAAATACACATCCACTAATTCTATTGGGAGTCTCATTAGTGGGACCAGATTAAGTCTTATATTAAGTGAGATTGTATTCTCTGTTGGCATCAACCTTACTTGATCTGACGTGGAACCCCTTGCATGCGGGCCATACAATTTCCTTTAAATTGTATCTAAGTTGGGACATGGTCGGCCATGAGCAGGAGTAGCTCACCAGATAAAAAGGTCAAATATATGTTCCTTTCTAGAAGGGGGACAGCCTCACTCAATCTCATTTCATTTGGGATGGCGCCAGGTCTGGTGTGTTAAAATGGGCCTACCAGGGCTGGGTTTGTGTTTCTAGTTTTTGACTCCATATGAGTTTGGGCAGGTAATGGGTCGATCGAGTTTGAGGCTATATGGGTTTCTAAATAGTTGAGTTCGGGGTAAGTTTGAGGCACGCTGACCCATAACCCTATGAAGTCAACATAAAATAATCAGCAAGGATTGCCTTGTAACGACACGTCCAAGGTTCGAACCCTATCCGTCGGTACCTTCTTGTTTTTTTTTCAAATGTGGCGGGAAACGCCTACCAAACCAAACGCTGTATATACTCAATATCCTGAGAGCTGATAGAACTCTCTGGAACACCAGCTCTCTGCCGGGAGCTCCAGGTCAACGATATGTCCCAGACGGAAGTCGGCCACCTAGAGATGGATCCAGCCGCCGTCAAGACGCCGGTGCTGACCAACGGCGTCGATCGCAGCTTGGCCTTGAAGGGTGAGACCTTCCAGGACCTGATCATGGAGCAGACCACCATCTTAATCCACAAGGAGAAGCTCCACATATTGCTTCCGCTGATCGAGGATGGCTTGACAATTTTTCTGAAGCGGTTTCATTGGATGAAGGAGAGATTGGTTGGCTTTTCTGGCAAAGTCGCAGTAGTACCCGATGGCTATGTAGAAGTCGGAAAGGGTTTTGCAATTGCCCTAAAGCAGGCAGGTGATCACATCTATACCCTCCACTCATGTATAGAAGGGATTCCGGTACTCGAGCTAAAGGATCTTGTATCTGAAGCTCATAGTCAAAATGATTAATCTTATCGTGGACCAGATGAGGAAGATGAAGAACAACCCCCTGCACTTGGACATGATGCTGACACTAGGGACGTTCCCAGGAGTTAAGATCATAAACCATCGAGTCCCAGACAGAGAAGAAGCAACCAAGCCTTTTCACCAATAAAAAAACTGATTTCTCTCCTGGAGTTGGGGAAGGAGAGGGCAACGGGCAAGAGTGAGAACAAGGTGCAGCTGGTGCCCAAAAAATCAGCTGGACGAGAAGACGATAGCACTTCACCACGACAAACTTGGGTCCAAGCTCACTCGTTTCAAGCCGCCTGCTCGCAGTAAGGGCAGGAAGAAAGAAAAAACAAAAAAGGGTAAAAGGTCAGTGCCTTTTGGTCTTTTATGTTTGGTTTTTGGTTTTAACTCTATATGTTCTGGTGCTTTTGCAGTCATCTCTTGATAATGTTTTAGCATGGTCGGTTTAGTCTAGGGCGGCTACTCTGGCATTATTTCTATGATATCTCAAGGCCAACTCAACTTGGCTAATTTACATCTCTAGAGATAGCTTGATTGAAGACATATGATGTTCTTCACCAACTAAATTTAATATAAACAGGGATGCGTCCAATATTCAAGTCTGCCGTGGCCAAAATCCTATTTTGGCTTAGAAGTAAACGTAGTTAAAAATCAAGCTACGACTGCTTCCAATGCTTTCTTGCTTTTCAAAGGTAATTTTGAAAGGATTGCTTGCATGCGGGATTCCCAATTGCTTGCATGCGGGATTCCCTGAAATCTCTCTCTTTTCTGGCTGCTTTGACCGTACGAACAAGGTCAGAGTACTCGGAGTGACAATTAGTGCCATCTTATTTATGGATTCTCTGCGCCTTGATGATAACGCTTTGTGGACTTTAGATTTATTCATACAATAATCACATTACTGTCAAAAGAATACAAAGGAATCCATTTCTGTGTAACTGTTTTCACACACAGAGCCCTAATAAAATAATTCATATATATATATATATATCAATAAGTCTATATGGACCGACTCCATGTACCGATTTGAAGACCGATCCATTCAACTTTTCAAAATTTTCAACTCCCGCCAGAATAGAGGAAATAATGAAAATGAAAGTTCATGTTGCCACGTAGGATCGGTCCATAAATCGGTATATGTAGACTTATTGTGTGTGTGTGTATATATATATATATATATATATATATATATATATATATATATATGAGAATGTTCAAATGCATCCATCCCTCACCGTTGCCCTCTTTTGAACTTGAAACTTCCCAAAAAGGGTGTGTCCCTCACCATTGATGGATGCACTTGAATATCCCCCATATATATATAATGTGTTTGCATTACACATTTATACCGTCACAAAGTTTGTATTCATTGGCATTTTTTAAGGTTGATATTCACTGTTGAACAAGCTCACAATGGACTTGTTCAACTCATGCCTTTAAAAAAAAAAAAAAAAAGTGTTGCTTCAAACTTCAGAATTGTTAGTCATATCCAACGGAAATGTATATATCATGTTTGAGAAAACTTTAACTATTGAACTCCCAAGTATCTTCCTAACATCACAAGTTTTTATCTTAACATCGGGACTTAATCATGCCAGAGTGATAAAATCGGAAAAGAACATACTAGACTTGAAGCAAATTCTTCATAAATTGTACTTAAAAGTAGGACGGATTTGAAATACCATATCAGCGACCAGTCATGAGACAGATGGGGTTTGGAGGGGGTAGTTGGTGTCAACCGTGCGAAGTAAACTCAAGAATGAGGTCCACCTTTTGAAAATCTTGCCGATCACAACCGATCTAACGTTTCTCAAAAGTTCTTCCACCCATCTCTGCATGCTAGCACGTGCATCTAGATAATGTTTTGAATTTCCAAATACCATCACTCTCCATGTTCAATATAGATTCTCTATGGCTGAGTTTGTAATGAAGCAAGAGATGACAACATGATCAAATGTATAATAATAGTAATACTACTACTACTGATAACAATAATTATTAATAATTATTAGTATTTATTAATGTATGTCGACTGACGTTACTTGGTGGTTCATAGTCGTTTCCGTGAGGGTTTTTTCTTTTCCATTTTGAGAAACGGAGTCTATGGTTTGACTACAACGAAAGGCATGGATAATAAAACAGTGAAAGCCATAGCTCCATGACAAATGACCGAACCCTCTAGTCATATAGACCCAAATGCAGTTGAAATTAATTTAGCATTGGGTGTAAAATAAATGAGAAATGATTCAATAATATCGATCACAATTCACAACCGCTCTATAACAGTATTCCAAGAAGATGATTGATGTACACCTTACGTTCAAAGTTTTCAACGGTTGTAGTTTCCCTACTTGGACACGTTTCTAATCAACTCAATCCGCATATATCAGCCCTTCTTCATTTTTCAACACATGGTGGGATATTTTCACTTTTGAGAGAAGAAATTACCTGACTGTTTTTTAAGTAAAGAGACATATGCACTAAAAAGCAAACCCATATTTCGTAGGCATGGGAGCATTTTTTTTTTTTTATATGATTATTATATACAATATAAACTTTAGCAATCTCTAGCTTTCATACAAACAAACAAACACACTCTCATTTTCCAAGGAAAAGTCTGGTCAACAAGGACAAAAGTTGAATTCATCTCCAAACAGCTTTAAAAGTAGGTTTGAAAACTCTAATCTGCATCCGGTCCACATAACAAACATCCCACACATGTAAATTTAGTTTATATTAACTAGTGAAGTCTTATTAGCTTAAGTGGCAAGGAAGACATCTTTGTCAATATAAGTGCGAAGAACAACCCCCCCTGTCTGCGAGGCTGATCACTCTGACACGATGCTGCTGGAACTGGAGACATTCCCAGGAGTTAAGATGATAACTATCCAACCCCACACAGAGAAGGAGCACCCAAGCGTTCTCACCAATGAGCCGATTTCTCTGCTGGAGATGGGAAAGGAGGGGAAGAAGCTGCAGCAGGTGCTGCCAAAAAATCAGGATGACAAGGTGGCAGCACTTCACCATGAAAAAGTTGAGGCAAATCTCACTCCTTTCAAGCCTTCTCGTAGTGGGGATAAGAAGAAAAAAAATACAAAGCGAGAAACGGTCAGTGCCTTTTGTCTCTTAAGGTTTGGTTTTGGTTTATGATCTCTATTTTGGTGCTTCCTAGTCATTTCTTCATGATGCTTTATTTATATGATTATCATGATATCCATCGCGCGATGTTGTGAAGAAGAGGTTGGAGATATGGATTTGAGAGAGAAGATGAGGAAGAAGAGAGGGATGAGAGACGAGTGAGAGTTTACTCATTGAGGGTTTCAACTTGTAAAAACTAGGTACTCAAAACTCTTCTTAAACAGTGAGATGAGTAGAAACAATCTCATAGCAATGGCCCAAACGGGCCTGATAGCCAAAAAAAAGAAAAAATAGAGTCCAGATCCTGTGACTATCTTGCAAAGACTTTCATGAGCCCTATTTTGATCGTCTCTTTAACTACATTTTTAATCATTGAAACAGAAAGAAAGGGAAAATAAACGAAGAAAAGGTCACTGATATGCCTTCTGTTTGCATTCTGTCTAGTACTATCTTTTTCTTTCCTTTTGCACGGTCAGAGAGCTGTAGCTGTATTGATGGATTTTTTTTTTTTTTTATTCATAGTTATCTTGATAGTTGATAGTGCTTACGGATGTTAGGTTGGATTAATGGTGAATATAGAATTTTAATAATCAAATCAATTCCATAATTTCACTGTAGATTTCATTCACATAGCCTTTCAATTTATAACCTAAACCTAATCTCTGACATTCCCCCCTCAATTATATTAGATGGTCCTTTCTGACGAGCGACGTCTAATTGTTAGTATAAATAAAAATAAAATCATTCCTTAACTCTGAGAAATAAATTAGGGAACGTTGTACCTGCTCCCCTTTAGCATGTTGGTCTAGTAAATAGTATCGGTGGTCCAGTAGATCAGATATGATACGATCTCTCCTAAAAACTTTGATAAATGAAGATTTGACGAATGAAAGACAAAAACACAATTGAGGATGGAATGATAGGTCTTAGATGGAAGGGGAAGATGCTCATTTTTTATTGAAATAGAAAAGTTGAAAGTGATAATTGAACAACCACGTCCAAAACTCAGATACCACATAATCAAATAATTCTCATAATTTCATGATAGATTTCATTCACGTAGATTTCTCAATTTATAGAAAAGAGACAAACTACTGATAAGATAGTAATTTAAAATTCAAACTCTTATCCTATCCCTAGAATTTCTAACAACATGTGAAAACATAATGAAGAATAGGATCCTCCAAGGGTCCCACTCATGTTTCCGGATGTGGGGCCCTCTATTGATTTACCTCCTTGATTTCTAATGGACTAGAACTTTGGAAACGTGCGACGTTTTCACGATACCGTGGAAAACGGTGGAAAAGAAAAGGGGGATTGCGACAGGCCTTGCTTCATGGGTTCCAAATTTCAACTGGGAAAACCTCATGTCACACTCACATAGTCACATTATAAATTGATAGCCCTCTTTTGTTTCTTCTAGAAGCTTTGCTATACTATACCCATTTGAACGTGGAAAATAAAGTGGTCCCTGGCCGGCCCACTTGCCTTAACCCACCTATAGTTTTTAACTCATCTGAGATGTGGAAAAAAAAAAAAAAAATAGTGCTATCGAGGACAATGCCAATTAGGGGTGAAAGTGGGTCGGCCCGCGGACGGCCCGTTATAAGCTCGGCCCGAGCTCAGCTCAAAAGACAAAAGAGCCGAGGTAGGGCTTAGGAGGAGGCCCGTTTTCTTAAAAGGGCCGAGTTCGGGCTTGATGAAGCCCGGCTCGTAAGCCCTAGGGCCTACATTTATTAATACGTATATATTATATATATATGTACACTATGCAGTAGATAATACATATATGATATAACATAATCTATAAATCCTAAACCTTAATTTTAATCCAATATAAATAATCCATAAACCCTAAACCTAAGCGCTAAATCTTAAATTCTAATTTTAATCCAATATAAATAATCCCTAAACCCTAAACACTAAATAATCCATGAATCCTAAACCCTAAATCTATATTAACATTGAACTATATCATTATAAAACGGGTCAGGCTCACAAGCCGAGCCTAGGGCCTCAATCAAGTCGGGCTCAAAGGGCCGGCCCTACTTAATAAGAGCCGAGCCCGAGCCAGGATTTTTTAGGTCCTCTCAAGCTCGGGCCGGGATAGGGCCTACTAAAAAATACTAGGGCCGAGCCTAGGGCCTATCAAAGCCCGGCTCGGCCCGACCCACTTTCATCCCTAATGCCAATCGAGTCTCACATCAATAGGATTTGTCCCTACAGCAGGATTGAGTGTATGACTGATTTATTCCTACAGTGGGACCCAATCCTATTGAAATAAAATTTGGAAATATGTTATTAAAGGGGATGAAAATCATTTTGAATTGTCCGGATTTTCAATAGGTGGGCCCTACAATAGAGTTCCACATCACACTCACAAGAAGCATTTTGGAGACAAAGGAAGTAGACCCACATATTATGCCTACTGGATGCATAACTATCAGTGAAGATCTAGCGCAGGGCAAAAAAATCAGCCCCACCAAACATCTTAACCCTTGAATTAAGGGTATTAATTTAACCGTAAATTTCTTAAAATTCATTCAAAAGGTTTGATGATCATAGAATTGGACATGCTGCCGGAAGAATGTGAAAGGAGCTACACTTATTAAAGATGGGCCCAAGTGTTCCCCATAAATTCCGGAGAGATCAAGTTAGATGACCTGGTTAACCTGTCCAATTCTTCCAACATGTCTCGGACCGGGCACTTCAATAGAGCTCGCCTACTATACGAGTATACTGTATACATGTCCAAGATGTCAACGTAGCAATCAATCAACCCGTGGTTTTCTGAAAAAATTGCAATTAAATCTTGTTGTTATAAAATAATCAACTCTTTTAGACAATAAAACTCAATTAATGTAGATTGTTAAAGCAATCCGTCTACATCGTGATTGAACAATGGATTCAAATTTTTAGAGAGAGAGGGAGAATGGAAAAGCCTATTCTATACACTCGGTCCCAAAATCGGGACAACAAGTCGGGACAAATGGACTTTTTGTTGTTAAAGTGTCAAATTCAGACATTGCTCTGTGCATTAGTACATGTCTCAAATTTGTAGTCAAAACACCGGAGATTTTGTGAGGCTCTACAATGCAGCCCACATATTAGAAATCCAAAATGCTCAACACAGATGCTTCCATTTTGTATCCAGGGACATCCTGAACCCATTCTATTAGGACAGGTTGGTGTGTTTTTGTTTTTAGATCCAAGACCAGTATGAATTTGTAGAGAGGTTGCCCTGCCCCATGCCGTACAAATTTTGAGTAGCTTATATGTTTATGATTAAGATTTTATCCACACAGTTTAGATGGTAGTAGGCATTGGGATTAAGCTTTAGTTAAACATGGAAGGCACTAATTATAATTTGTTAGTCATCTTGGAGTGTTATAGCTTGAATGTTTAAATGTCTTCTCTTCAGCCTCTCCTTGCTATCCTGCTGCTATTATTATCCATCAGCCTCAGCTTCATCAATTCCAGTGTGTCTCTAGAGGTAGACCAGCAGCTGGACAGTACTCGAATACCGCAATGGGAGTCCAGGCTTGCAGAGATTGAATGCAAACAGTCGAATCCATTGGCAGGTACACGCACCAGAGTCTAAAATCACACCCTGTTCATGAAGCCTTTGCCTGACTAGTAACATCAATTTTCTATAAATCAATGTACATATAGGTGTCACAAAGAAGCTCCTGCCCATAAAGCCAAAGAAGATCTACAAGGCCAAAGAGATCAAGAGAGCCACCAACTACTTCTCCTCCAACAACCTTGTCAACTCTGGTGGCAATGGCGAGGTTTACTGGGGGAAATTGGACGGGACTGAGGTTGCCGTCAAACGCCCATACCAAGGTGAGGACATTGAAAGGTACACAGACCATATTTTCCATGAGCTCAAGATACATGGCCAGGTAAACCACCCAAGCATTGTTCCACTCCTCGGACACAGTTTATACCACCATCGGCCTCACATTATATACGAGTTCATGCCAAGGGGAAACCTCTTTGAACAGCTCCATGACCACTACCATACTGGAGGATCAACCATACTCACCTGGCAACGCCGCCTCACCATCGCGCACCAAATTGCTGAATGTCTTACTTATCTCCACAATTATTCAGTCCCTAGAATCTTCCATGTTGATGTGAAGTCGGAAAACATCCTCTTTGATGACAACCTCAATGCAAAGTTGTCTGATTTTGGACACTCACAGATAATTGAGCCTGGACAGAGCCACATATCTATGGCTGCCGAAGGAACTCCTCACTTGATAGATCCCTATTGGCGTAGAAGTGGCCGACTCACAGATAAAACCGATGTCTATAGCTTTGGGATACTTCTGGTGGAGCTGCTGACAAGGAAGAAGGCAAAAATCCTTAAAAGAGGTGACGATGGTGCAGTTCTTGTAAAGAAGCATGAGCTGATGGATGCAATCGACCCATCTCTGAAGGTGGGCGCGAGCGAGGTGGCCTGGAAACAAATGATGGCATTGGGGTCCTTAGCAGTAGATTGCCTGAGCAAGCAAATCAAGTATAGGCCTCCAATGAAACAAGTTGCAGACAAGATCGAGTGCATCAGGAAGTTGGATTTCTGTCCTCTCTCAGTTACTTATGTCCGAAGTCAGCAAGAACTTGCTGAATCTTCCGAGTCGATCTGAGTGTAGAGTGGTTGACTACATCTGTCGAACTTAGAAGTTTACTCATAATAAATTCAATCTGATGGATAGAATTATGATAAATTAGATTGAAGTAAAATTGTCTGTGTGACGCCCCAGAGTCCCACATCGACTACAGAGAGGAAAGTGAATGTGGTTAAATGTAGAGCTTACACCCTTATCTTGCATGAGGCATTTTGATGAGTTGAGGCCCATCAGAAGCAAAACCGTGAGGCAAGATTGGATGCGCTTGGGCCAGGTCCTCTGGTCAAGTAGCCCATGAGCTAAAGCGGACAATATCATGCATGTGTGAAGGGTAGGGCGTTACAGTCTGTGATTCAAGACAGTGATTTTGTGCCGTTTGAATTGAAAATATGGTACCACCTGTAAATCTATAACAATGATCTCAGTAACAATCAAGGTTTCGTTTGCATATCTGAATTCTACATATGTAAATTAAACATGCAAAACGCATTTCTAATTTAGTTCGGAAGCACCATTTGAAAATGAGTAGATCTTAAACATTCAATTGCAAACGTAAAATTCTCATTTCCGTAAAAGCTTATGAATATTTAAGACGTGAAACTAGGGTTATGGTGATCAGCAAGAAATTTAAATGGTTCAAAATAATAATCATGAGTCCATGGGAGGGGCCGGGTTTATATTGCCAACACACTATCAGATTAGTGGTAAGGCACTATCCCTGTCATAGCGTAGGTTAGGGTTTGATCTTTGTGAATGTAAGGAAAAACTAGGTCAATGTAGCAAGTGGCATGTTGTGGAAAAAAAGAAAAATAAAAACAAGGTCACCGGGGTATGTTGGGGAAGAGTAATCCCGTTTGTATCTAGTAGGGCCAAAATATGGGGTCCAACAGATGCCCCAGCAGCCGGTCCATTTCAGGCCCTACAGCCCTGGATCAGATGGCTGGGACTTCCTTTGGGTCAGGATTTTTTTTTATTTTTTATGACTATATCCAAAGCCTTCATGTTGCTGGTTTCCGTGCCTTCTGTGACTGCTTGTATTGGTGCAAGCGTGGTGTGTCTAATATAGTTGTGTGGAGCAGTAATTTGCAGGGATACCTAGATCAATATACCACAATTTGCTATTTGTGGGTTCAACTTGTGAGGGATCCTGGTTTCCTATGCGGCAAATGAGATACTTCATGCTTATGGATCACTAAACTTAAGTGTGCCAGGTTTTAGGTTTGATAGGTAGGTAATACGAGTTAATTACCCTAACCTGACCAGTTTGAAATGGGATTTGCTTTAATTTCGTGGCCCTTGACCGACTCGTATATATTGCGGGTTTGGATTGGGTTTGCAGGTTGAGTCAAATGCCATGTTTTAATCACCTACATTTTGAAGAAGAAGAAGATGATGAACCTACAAACCAGAAGAAAATTTGTGTCCTTCAAGGTTAGCATCAAACATCAAATGTCATCTTCAGCATCTTCTGTGTTCAGTGGCGGACCCAGGTAAAAGGGTCTAGTGCGGAAGCCCCCACCCTACCTGAAAATTTTCAAAGAAGCCCATGTAATTTTTGATAATTAATATGTATTTTTTTATATTTTTCCCTTCCCACAATATTCCTTTTACATTAAGCACCCAAATTAAATTATGTGGGTCCGTGCTTGTCTGTGTTACATAACTTTGTATAAGTAAAAAGTAGTATGAACTCTAGCCTACTTGTGTACTTACCTAGAAACAATTCTAGGACCCTAATCTCATACCACCGTCCTCAACATTTCTTCTAATAATCGATTATTAGAGCACTTCGTCATGTTTGATCAAGTGAGTTAATAATGTGTTTGAAGGTTCTTCATAGTCAATCAATGGATCCAGGGACGGAGCTAGGATTTTCTTCTAGTGGGGGCAAAGTTGATCGGCCAATAATGTTAGTGGGCCCCGCTTATGGAAAATCTAAATCATTCAAGAAATGACCACTTCTCTTGTTATCTACATATGATTCACTTATAAGAAAATTTTCTCTTAGAAGTAGATTACATGTAAAGTCTAACTCTATGGGGCTTACTTAGGGATGTCAAATGGGTTGGGCCGGTAGTCAACGACCCACGGCACGGCCCTTGTTGGGCTGAGGGATGTGGCACGACTGGCCCGTTTTGGCATGACACGCGATGCACCGACCTGTCCACAACGGTCGGCCTGCCAGGTACAGCTCGCCTGGCCCGCATGCACTTCCTCTTTTCTAATTTAAATTCTCACAATTCAGTAGAGTAATGTATCAATATGAATCCTACAACTTTTTTATCTTTTAATCCTAGAAAGAGAATATTTGGTTGTTCTTATAGCATTAGACATCCCGTTCTCTCCCTCCATGCAGAATTCTTTTTCTGTGTGTGCAGGCTCTCTCCCTAACTCTTATAGGTCCTGAGGCCCTTGGCTATGTACCAATCTAAGAAAAAGAGTGAAAAAAACCTTTAAGAATCCAGAATTGTGAATCTGAGATATGCATGCACAATTCTAAGGCAGAGTGGAGTGGAAACATCATGGCTTTGTGACCCTTAAGCAAACTGTTATAATCATTAAGTTCTCCTTATATGGTTCTAATCTGCTAATTCGACGATGTGAGACTTTTCAATTCCCCCTATCAAAATCATTTGCGACCATGCATTTGGTGGACCCCAACATTTTCAGACCATCTAAGTGCACCCCATATGATGCGGCCTCTGTATTTTGTCAAGTGAGTGGTCCCCATCAACATTCCATGGTTATGTCCAACAAAACTCATTATATTACTTATCAATTTATGCAACACTATTGCCCAGTAATATCCTTCAAACATTCAACGGGTTCCTAGATTTGATTAGGAATTTGTGTTGTAACCATGGCGCATATTTTATATGGTGACTGGTAGAGGTTAAAAATGGGCCTGCTCCTAGTAGCATACCCCTATTTGACATAGATGCAGGGAAAAAAAATTAATCGAAAAAAAAATAATTAGAGAGGCACGCTGAGCATGCACGGCACGACCCAACCCGCTCCACGGGCCCCTAGAAAAATATAATATTAATAATAAAGTGTTCTAATATTAGAATATTTCAATATTGTTGCTGTTTGGCAATTTCCAAAACATTCAATAGATTTTGAAATTTGACAATTATCTTATATTATAATATACACTAAATTCAAGATTGACTTTAATTTTCAAATGAAAGAAATTGGTCAATAACTATATAATTTTATTTCAATATTTTTTTAAATGACAAGATGACAACACCATTTTCTAGGAATTCAATTGAATGAAAAAAAAAATTCTCCAATTATATTTTCAAGATAAAGAATCTATGGTAAAATGGGTTTGTTTGATATTCTCGAAATTATATTTATGCAAACAAATATGTTATAAAATCTCAAGAAAAGGGATTTTATGGTAAAATAAGTTCATTTGAATCTGTAAGAATTCAATTCCATGTGAACTAATGGGTTCTATATTTCATGGCATAATGGGTTCTTTTGAATTCTTAAAAATTCAGATCCATATTAATAGATCATATTTTAACAATAATGAATTCATTTTTTTAAATCGTTGATAATTCGATCAATTCCCTGCAAATAAGTAAGCCCTACCATATGTTCTGGCTAAGATATTAGTCGTAAAGTGGTTCCTTATAATTTTTAAGAATCATTTTTATGAAGTAAAATCGGCACTAAGGAAGACAACCAACTAAAGTTTCATGAGCCTTCATCCTTACTATCAATCCATCAATATGATTTTTGGTGTTAGGACCTAGAAAATGTACGGACCATGGAAAAAAGACCAATGTATGAAAAGAAGAAAAGGAGATATAATTAATTTATCCTATTTGAGTTCCACCTTTCATTATTTAAAATTTTATCCTATAAACAACCATTCCCAATATGTTCATTGTATCGTATTTCACTTTAATAGGTAAAGGTGGTTTGTACACATAGAGATGGGCCACACAGGGTGCAAAATGACCAAATGTTTGATAAAGAAAGAGAAAATAGAAATCATACCAAGAGGTGACAAAAATAAAAATCAAAGAATGAGGTTGCTTCAAGAAAAAGGTTTGGGTAGTTTTGACATTTTCCTTGGCATTGAAAATGTGTAAGCAAATTCAGAGCTTTTTGGATGGAGGAGGGAAAACTCAAGTCTAAAGGGAAGCTATAGGGAAAAACCTTTAAAAAGTACTTTGCCTTGATGTTTTGGTAGGAATGACTAGCTGAAGAAATTCAAGATGGTATCAAAGTCAACTAGTCGTGAGTTCGAATTCCAAGAAGACAGACTCGGCGGAAAAAAACAAAAACGTTTCGCCACAAATGCGCCGACAGGGTTCCACCTGAGGGGGAGGGATCTACGACATTGGGAGGAAGGAAGATTAGATAGTCCATTTGGATTGATCATATAAACAGTGAATCCCAGAGGAGCAAATGCTTATATATAGAAATAGGAAAATAATCTGTTGGCTTATAATTCATATTAGTGTTTGTTTGCTTGGTACTGCCCTTGGCCCTACGGAGTTTCTACCACCACCTCAATCTGTTTCTTTGCTTTAATTAAAAAAAAGAAAAAAAGAAAAAAAACACTCCTAATAGAAATTCAGCAATTTGAAAATGTGAAAAATGTGAGTCAAAAATATATTGAAATGGAAGAAAACAGAGAGATGTGAATAAAATTTTTTGAGGGTGGCCGGCGGCATTGGGTCTCTAAACATTGGATGCCTTAAGAAGTAGAATCCAAGGGCCACAGCCACCATCTTGGGCGGCACCACATACATGACTAATGCCACACCAAGACAAGACCCTATAAAAAGCCGCGTGGCACGTGGGTCCCTCCAGCTCACCAATGCCTGCACTCTCTCCCCCTGCGTCGCTAGGTCCCCCAGCACCCTCTGCACCCTCCCCGCCAGCGTCCTCAGCCTGTCGTACCTCATTTGCAACACCTCCGGCGGGCTCCTGCTCGGTATCCCGTCGAATTCCTCGTCCAGCTCGTCCTGATCCACCATGTCCGCCTGGGACAGCCTCACGTCCATCCCCGCCGGAATCCTCGGCCGGAACCGGTAGTACCACGCCCCTATCAGAAATACGTATAAAAACACCGTCGGCACGATCAAGTCCGGATACCACACAAGCACCAGGTAGAGTATGTGTACGAGCATCGTCGTCACCGGGTTCCGCCACCGTCTAATGTCGTCCACCCACCTCGCCAGCCCAGAATGAGGATGCTTCAAGAAAAGGTTTGGGTAGTTTTGACATAACCCCTAGCATTGAAAAGGTGTAGGCAATTTCAAAGTTTTTGGGATTAAGGAAGGAAAACTCATCTCTAAAGGTAAGCTATAGGGAAAAACCTCTAAAAACTACTTTGCTTTGATGTTTTGGTAGGAATGACCAGCTGAATAAATTCAAGATGGTATCAAAACCAACCGGTCGTGAGTTTGAATCCCAAGAGAAAAGACTCGGCGTAAAAAAACAAAAATGTGTCACCACAAATGCGCAGGCCGGGTTCCACCGAGGGTGAGGGATCTACAACATTGGGAGGAAGGAAGATTAGATAGTCCATTTGGATTGGTCATATAGACAGTGAATCCCAGAGGAGCAAATGTCTATCTATAGAAATAGGAAAATAATCTGTTAGCTTTTAATTCATATTAGTGTTTGTCTGCATGGTACTGCCCTTGGCCCTACGGAGTTTCTACCACCACCTCCATCTGTTTCTTTTCTTGAATTGAAAAAAAAAAAAAAAACAGTCCTAATAGAAATTTAGCAATTTGAAAATGTGAGTAAAAAATCTATTGAAATGGAAGAAAACAGAGAAATGTGAATAATATTTTTTTTCTTGTTTTATGTTAAAAGTGAAAACTGAAAAAATAATATTTTTATTTGAAACGAGCATAGAGAGAACTGGTGTAACCTAGATGGATCCAACAAATATTTAGTCACGCTTATAAATTCAATTAATTAGGACTTAATTGTTGAAATTCAAACCGTTTAAAATGAATATTTCGTTGGAAAAGTTCCACGTCCCACCTTGTCCAAATAATGTTTTAACATGTTTTAATATGTCTTACAAAAATAAGCTTTAAGATTTAACTTCTTGTGTAGCCCACGTGCCTACAAGTAATGAGTTTGACAGGTATAAGACCCCAAAAGCTTTTCTTTTTGGGTCGGCTTCGACCTAAATTTTCATTCATGCGAGCAATTTTTGGATCACACGCTAGGATTTCTCTAAAATTCCTCATCAGTACTGTCCCATGTCAAACCAAATTTTATAACAATGAAAATGTGCCAGTTGCCAGATAAGAAGGTCAAATATATGCACCCTTCTAGAATGGGGACAGTCTAGAGACTCTAGACCCACCTCACTCACTCTCATTTCATTTGGGATTGCACCAGGTCTGGTGTGTTTGGGTAAACTGCGGATACCATGGCCGGGTTTGTGTTTCAAGTTTTTAACTCCATATGGGTTTGAGCTTTGGTTGGGGTGACCCACCTCGCCGCATTGACATTATTTTACAATATTTTTATCAGCTAGTACAAGTAGTAGACAACAGTGGATTGGTTGTAGTACTTGTAGGTTGGAATTTTTCCCTACTAATAGTATCAGATTCAACTCGAGTTCTGGGCCTGACGCCAACCTGACTAAACCCGATCCATTGCCAACCCTGGGCCTTTTGTCCCTTGTCTTAACTAGGCAGGGATGGTGATGAATCAGGTCAAACGGGTGATCCGCCCCTGACCTGCTCGTGTAGTTGGGGTGGGTGCCATGGTTAGGTAATGGGTCGATCCAGTTGGAGGCTAAATGGGTTTTTAAATAGTTGGATTGTGTGCGGTCTTCTTTCCCATTTGAATGGGATGCTTTCTTGTGTGTGCGGGGGCTATCACTTGGGTTGTAGCCCCCCTTGGAATTTGTTGTGCTTCACCCACAAACCTATTATGTTAATTTACCATAATCTGTTAGGTTTAGCATTAGTGGCAGCATGGATTGCCTTAGACCTATAGGTCGAAGGATTGAAGCCTTCCAGAAACAATGCTCCTTAATTTTCAAATGGGCCAGGAAACGTCTCTACAAAACACTATATATACACATAACCAGAGAGGCAAGAACCAATCTTCCCCGCGTCTCACTGGTTGCGTAATTAGGAGTACATGCAGCCATTCTCTCTTTTTCTTATAACCAGAGAACCAAGGAGAGAACTCTCTAAAAACACCCATAGCCATAACTGTCCGCAAATTCAAGGTGAACAATATGTCCCAGACCAACGTTAGCTGCCTAGAGATGAATCCAGGCGGGGTCAAAATGCCGGTGCTCATGTACGCGATCGCCTGCGACTCCGCCTTGAAGGGTGCCACCATGTTAATCCCCAAGGAGTTGAAGGTAGAGGATGAGATCGAAAATACCAGCCACATATTGCATCCACGGATCGGGGGTGGTTTGACAATTGATCTGAAGGAGTTTCATTGGATGAAGGAGAGACTGGTTGGTTTTTCGGGTGCAGTCGCAGTACTCAATGGAGATGGAGAAGTTGGCATGGGTTTTGCAGTTATCCTAAAGCAGGCGGGTGCTAGTGCGGCTTTTGCTGGGATTGATCACATCTATGCCCTCCAGGCATGGATGGAAGGGAACCCGGTACTCGAGCTAAAGGATCTTGTCCATGAAGCTCATACCCTTGTCCAAATGATTGGGAAGAAGAAGGACATTATTATTGATCGTATGGTGAACCAAATTATGAGGGAGATGAACAACGACCCCCTTCACTTCAACATGATGCTGCCACTGGAGACGTTCACAGGAGTTAAGATCATAACCATCGAATCCCAGACAGAAAAGAAGCAACCAAGCCTTTTCAGCAATGAGCT
This sequence comes from Umbellularia californica, assembly GCA_028538565.1. NCBI lineage: Eukaryota > Viridiplantae > Streptophyta > Magnoliopsida > Laurales > Lauraceae > Umbellularia > Umbellularia californica. The sequence goes on from JAPQWN010000009.1 coordinate 47,626,490, forward strand.
TATTTCTTGCAGTAGGGTCAGGGAGAAACAACAAACAAATGGGGAAAAGGTCAGTGCCTCTTGGCATTCTATGTTTGGTTTTTGGTTTTATCTCTCTATTGTGGAGTTTTCGTAGTCATCTCTCTTGCTTTAGCATGGTAAGTTTGGTCTAGGGCTGCTACTCTGGCATTATTTCTATCATCTCTCTGCTGAAATCAGGTTTTAAAAAGAATAGGTTGTGCAAAATTCGAGCCGTGCAATGCTTGCATGGCAACATGACTAGGGGCCTTTTCTTAATTGGAAATTAGAAGGGTTTTGCAGTTCTAAGTGGAGCAGTTTTCCTCAGTGGATTGAAGATCATCGGTTTTGTGGCCGATGCTCGAGAAGATGAGGTGGGGAATTTGGATGTGAGAGAAAGATGATAGATGATAAGAGAGTAACAAGATGAGTGAAGTTGGAGAGATGTTGGATTTATTGCTTCTATTCCGGATTTACCGGAGTTGTACGTTGGATTAGTCAAGGGTATTTTGGTCATTGTGTCGTTTTTTTTTTTCCTTTTCTTTGGGGTTTGAGTTCATGATCAATGGTATTTTGCTCATTGTATTAGGGGCTAAGAATGCGGATACTATATGTGCAATGTAATTTGTAACCCTAAACTATGAAGAGAGTCGAGTCGGTGCTCTCTTGCCGGAGACGTAGGCAGTTTTGCATAACCAAGTAAAATCATCTGTCTTTCTTATGCAGCATAATTGTTCAATTGCACATTTCGTGCACACGCATACAATTAGAGAGAAATGAGGAAGTGAAAACTGAGAAAATATGACTAAGTGCCATGGGGGAAGAATTTGGATACTATTTGTTTCTTGCAAACACTTAGCGTGTTGATCGTATTATTAATAAAAATGAGATCTCTACTTAGATTACTTTTACTTTTCCTTCTACTTTTACAATGAGATGAGATTTCTGTTATAATATAACTTGGGTAACATCCCAATCCCATGAAAGGAGAGGGTGTTCCTTTTGGGTACTTAAGATTTTAAAAAGATATTTATTGGCCGTCTAAAGTGCTTACGTGTTTCATCTGCTTATTTCTGTGAGAGCTGATTACACTATACTTTTTTTTAGTATAAACACTTGACTCATGGATGACCGCTTCAAGGACGAAACTCTTCATTGGAAATGCCTCTCCAATATTTTGTTCCTATGAAAGATGGGGTTCGATTTAGGATAAAGTGTTCCTAATGCCACTTGGTTAAACAATTAATTTAGGGCGCATTTGTGTAAAGGGGATTTCCATGAAAAGATGAATTTGTCACGTAAGCAAAGTCTTCGTTTTTTAAATACGTCAAAAAAGATTTTCTGTGGAAGTTAGAAATTAATGTTCAGTGCAATTGTTTTTTGCTCTATGATTGGTGCTAATATTGTTTGATGTGGCTGTGGGTTTCTTATGAAAAACTAGTATAAAGAAGGGAGTGAGGAAATAAAGTAATAAAGAGGGGAGAAGTTTTCTGGGGAAATAGACTTTCTATAACCCCCTCATAGGAACTCTATTTTCAGGCCATTTAAGGAAAATGCTGACGTGGTGAAAAAGTATTTCCGTAGAAAAAAGTCACACCGAACGTATGAAAAAAAAATTCCATAGAAAAATAGTACAATTTTTGCTGAAATGGGTTACACGAAAGTGCCTTTATATTTTTTTTCCTAGTCTATGGGGCCAAAACAATGGTGGCAAGGACACTGATATTTAAATATTTCTAGAAGATTTTGGAGTAAGTAGACCACATACTATGCTTATTTGATGCATACTATCAGCATGGATCTAACATATAAACTTCTAGCAAAAACCAGCCCCGCCAGATTTTAAGAGTTGTTAAATTTTAATGGCCTTTTAACTATAGATATTTTTAGATTCAATCCAATGATCAATTAACATTTGATGAGCGTAGAATTGGGTATATATAGCCAGATCACAAGGGATAAGAACGTGACAAGAGTTACACTTATCAAAAGTAGGCCCAAGTGAGCCCCCATACCTATGGAAGGGATCAAGTTACATGCCCCGGTAAGCCTATCCAGCTCTTCCACATGGCTCCAATAAGCCATCCATAGAGTTCGACTGTACCTCCAATGGTATATTATATTGGTCATGTCAATTTCGTTGGCCCTACCTCTTTGGTTTGTTGTTGGTTGTGTGTATCATTCTGTGCTGGTGATTGTGTTTCTTCTTCTCTTTAATATAATTAGCCTTCTAAATAATAATAATAATAATGAAGATTTTCAAAAAAGATATTACTCTTGGCATATAATTCAAAAAGTAAATGAAGATTTGAATATTTCAAAAAACTATACAAGTTTTCCATATAATCTTTTAAGAAATGACCAGAAATTCCCTTCCCTTGACCAAAGGGGTTTTTTTTTTTCTTAATCTCATTTCCTCCCTAAAACTGGTCATTTTAAATTTGATGATCATAACCATTTATTGAAGCTAGTTTTTTAGTATTTTGAAATCCCATTTTTTAACCATCCATTCATAAAATGTAGTTCAAGTGGGCCCCACTAGGTCATTTGTTTGGATTTGATCAGTTCTCTTAAATGATTTATTAAAGAGAGATTTTGAAAAAAAAAAAAATGACGTAAGGGTATTTTCGTCATTTCTCAAAAAGATTTTATGTACAGGACTCGATGGAAAGAATTGTGGAAAACTTTTATACTTTTTTGAAACATTCAAAATTTTATGTACTTTTTTTGAAAAGGAGCAAAAAGGTTTATACCTTTTTGAAATTGTACAACTAATAAAAATAATATAGTTCCACTGTACGAGCATGTATACATATCTCGTGCAATTTTAATTAAGTACCTGACATGTTTATCATTAAAAATTTGTTCACATAGCTTAGCTGGTAGTGGGCATCAGGATTAAGGTTAATTTGAACAGGGCTCTTTGCATTACATTTATAACAAGGGAAGCTCTTATTTGTGGGGGACATTAATATGCATCCATCCCTTGTAATAACGTGAGGAATATTTACATGGATTTCTCTCTTTACACGTGAATATTCCTTTTATGCATATCACCATACATGACTTCTCCTCTTTTGCACGTAAAATTTTCCAATTATGAAAGTATCTCCCATGCTATCGCAATGGATGAATGCATATGAATATTCTCCCTTATTTGTTATTTATCTTTACTCGGGGTGTTCGGGTCTTCTCGTAGACTCTAACAGTGTCTAAATGTCTTCTCTTCAGCCTCTCCTTGTAATCTTGCCGCTATTATTATCTGTCAGCCTCAGTTCCACTGATCTATTGCGTGAGGTGGCCGAGCAGCTGGACAGTCAAATAACACAGTGGGAGTCCAGGCTCGAGGAGGAGTTGAAGTGCAAACAGCCGAATCAGCTGACAGGTACATGCACTAAAAGTCTAAAACCACCCAGTTCATGAAGCCTTGGCCTGATCTCTAACATCATGTTTTCTCTGGATCAATATGCATGTAGGTGTCACAAAGAAGATCTACCAGGCTGAAGAGATCAATAGAGCCACCAACTACTTCTCCTCCAACAACCTTCTCAACTCTGGTGGCAATGGCGGGGTTTACTGGGGAAAATTGGACGGGATTGAGGTTGCCGTCAAACGCCCAATCCAAGGTGGCATAAACCATATCTTACATGAGCTCGAGAGACTTGACCAGGTAAACCACAAAAGCATTGTTGGATTCCTCGGACGAGGCTCATGTGACGATCTGCCTCACATAGTGTACGAGTTCATGCCAAATGGAAGCCTCTTTGACCTGCTCCATGTCCACTACGATGATAGGGGATCAGCCATACTCACCTGGCCACGGCGCCTCAACATTGCCCACCAAATTGCTGAATGTCTCACTTATCTCCACAATTACTCGGTCCCTGCAATCTTCCATGTTGATGTGAAGTCGGAAAACATCCTCCTTGATAACAACCTCAATGCAAAGTTGTCTGATTTTGGTCACTCGCAGATAATTGAGCCTGGACAAAGCCACATATGTATGGCTGCCGAAGGAACTCCTCACTTGATAGATCCCTGTTGGCGTGAAAGTGGACGACTCACAGATAAAGCTGATGTCTATTGCTTTGGGATACTTCCGGTGGAGCTGCTCACAAGGAAGAAGGCAATAATTCTTGAAAGAGGTGAAGATGGTGCAGTTATTGTAAAGAAGAACGAGCTGGTGGATGCAATCGACCCATCTCTGAAGGCGGGCGCGAGCGAGGTGGCCTGGAAACAAATGATGGCATTGGGGTCTTTAGCAGTAGATTGCGTGAGCAAGCAAATCAAGTATAGGCCTCCAATGAAACAAGTTGCAGACAAGATCGAGTGCATCAGGAAGTTGGATTTCTGTCCTCCCTCTTTTACTTCCGAGTAAAATTACTGGGCATGGTTGATATTAGAGATTATCTATTAGTGGTTAGAAGATTTGTTAGAGATTATTCTATGAGTTGTTAGAGTACTCGTTAAGGATTTTATGAGTTTATAGTATGGTAGATTATGTTTATCCTTACCCTAAGTTTGTTCATATTTGCATTATATATATGTAGATCCTCTCATTTTATGGAAAAGAAGTGATCTAATTTTAAGTTTCTTTAGTTGACTACAACTGTGGAACTTAGAAACTTACTCAGTTACTCATAAAGAGAGAAATATGATAAATCGTACAGAACAAAAATTGTCTTTGATTTTGTGCGGTTTGAATTGAAAAGATGGTACTACCTAAAAATCTAAAACAATGATATCAGTGACATGTGTGCCGCCCTAAGAGTCCATATTTAAGTGGGCCAACCAACAATCAGGGTTTGGGAGATGGTATTTTCAGTCCTTATAAAGGCTTATTTGCCTTTTACATACGGCATAAGAAAATGAGGTTTATATATATATATATATATATATATATATATATGTAAGATTTGCATATATGAATTCCACGTATTTAAAATTTAAACATACAAAACGCATGCATTACCAATTTAGTTTGGAAGCAGTATTTGAAAATGAGTAAATATTAAATTGTTCAATTAATACATAAGTAAGATTTTCATTTATTTCAAAGTTCATGAATCTTTTAGACATGTAACTAGAGTTACGGTCAGTAAAAAACTTAAACGGCTCAAAATAAAATTCACGAGCCTACAAGAGTTGCAAAAAATAGAAGACACTGATGGGATTTGATACTCTGGCCAGTCCGATTCTTTCTAACTAAGGAGGTGAAGCATTTTCACACCTTTTCGTATAAGAAAGTTCTCTTGCGAAAATGGCCTCACACTATTTTCACACTTCACGTACACATTATTCACAAATGAATGGAAACAAACCTGCCCATGGATTGACGTTAATTACACTAAATGGGTGGAAACAAACAAACCCCTTAGCCAAATTTAGCAGGTTTTAAATGATTTCCTACTTTCTTCTTATATTTTCTCCAAACCCACCCACTCCCAATAAATAAATAAATAAATAAATAAAAACTCTTTCCTTCTGTGCCGAGGGAAAGTGGTGAGCCCAGATTAATTATCCAAATCTAAGGCCCTACAATATGACCAAATTATCAAAACAGACTTGAGCCTACCCATAGCTTATTGCTACCATCCATTGAACATCACACAAGCATACCGATGAATATTAACAAAAAAAAAAAAAATTGAAACAAAAAATCACACAAGCAGACAGCTGTGTTTAAAGGGATGGATGCTGATGGTATTTTCTGGACCCCTGTGTTTAGATCATTTTGTTAAGGTCCACTATTAAACGGTATCTGAACTTTTGAAGTATCAGACCATAGATGTTTTTGAATAAATAAAGCTACCTTGGTCTCTTAGAAGATTAAACTGCATGGTAATTTTTGTAATTATAAGATATGGATTTTGGGTGGATGTCCATTTAAAATAAGTTAGAATTAGAATTAGGATTCATCTCTTGTGGGATTACTTTGCCTATATATTGGCCTCTCTACTTTTATATTTGATACACATAATGAGATAATGGCAAAGCTCTTCCTTTTTTCCTATAATCTTCTTTCTCTTGTTTCTCTCTTTTATATAACACGTCATCAGCACGATCCGTGTGTGAATTTATTTTTTATTTTTTCATTTGCTTTGGTTTTATGCAATAAATCGTGCATGGATCTCTTCATTTGGTTTGAGTTTGTTGTGGGTTTGTATTACGTCTACTGTTGCAAAAATAGACGTGCACGTGCATCTTCACCTGCCTTGTCTTTTTCTCTTGGTGTGCGTCCAAATCAAATAAGCTGTTTCGTTTCTCCCATGTTTTCAACAATTGAAAAGGAATTTATTCCTCAACCTGCGTGCATTCTTTCCTCGGCCTTGGTGATTTGAAAAAGGAAAGAAAACAACGAGAAGTTGTTTTATAACTTTTGAAGCACCCAGAAGTCGTTAGCCTCTTTCGTCGGTCACGCGCCAATGCCTCCAGCGTCCATCTTTTTAATAGGTTCATCTATAACTTCCTTTTGGCACGTGAAATTCATGAAGTTACCGAATTATTAAACAGTATCTGAATACAATTTTACTCTATTTAATATTATTTTCAGATTAAAATTATGTGGAAAAAAAGTTTCGGAAGAGCAAATATTGGAGAAAATGTTATCCATTTTTCATGCCTCGAATATGCTCCTACAGCAGCAGTAACGAGAACGATGTTTCTCCAATTATGTAGAACGTATTTCATGTCTCTTAGTTGCTGAACAAAATTCTATAGTATTAATAAAAAATCATAACTCGAGACCAACTTCATCTTTGGTAGTTCTGAAACAAATGCCAGTCTTAGCTCAAACAAAGGCAGAGGTAGAGGGAATGGCAGATATAAATTCTTAAGTAGAGGTGGACGACATAACTCCTCCAGACCAGGTGGTTTTAAAGGTCATCCACCAAAATTCAAAAATCACCAGAAGTGGTCTAGCCCTCAGCATAAGAACAACCAAAATCTACCGACAAATCCTTCCCATCGTCCTGATAACAATTGCCACAGATGTGGAAGAAGTGGGCATTGGTCATGCACTTGCCATGCACCAAAGGAAGTAGTAGAACAATATAAAACATAGAAGGCCTTTGTTCATTCAGCGGAGACAAATGATCTAGAATGCTGGAATTGGGATATACTGACATCAGAGAGGCCTCCAATTGACATTATAAACTTGGAGACTCGTGACTTCTTTGAGGATGAAGATAACCAACGTCTAAAAAATGAGGTATTTAATAATCTTCTGCGAGCACCCCCTGGCATAGTCTAGAAGACCCATAATTCTTTGAAAACCACAAACTTTAAAAAAAATTTAGCTCATTTGAGATGCATGTTTCTTAGATTTTTCTGTTTTGATAGAAAACTTAATTATTGTCCTAATTTATGGTGAACTTTTTTAATTATTTCCAATTTCAATCATGTGATTACATAGTTATGATGTTTTATTATTTTTTTTTACGATATGGATCACGGAACTGAGGACAATCTCTATTTGGTGGATAGTGCCACAACACACACCATTCTGAAAAATCATGAATTTTTCTCAGAATTGATGTTCATTCCACGAAAGGTATCCACCTTAGCTGGACCTGTGCAGATAATTGAAGGCTTCGGAAGAGCCTATATGATATTACCTAATGGTACCCATCTATTCATTAATGATGATTTATTCTCAAAAAATCCCCGAAGAAACTTGATTAGTTTCAAAGACATCATAATAAATAGGTACCACATTGAGACTGTAAGTGAAGGTAACAAGAAATACTTATACATCGTTATTAGTATTGGAAGCCAAAAGCAAATACTAGAAAAACTAAGTGTACTCTTTTCAGGGTTATATTCCACGACAATCTCCAATGATGAATCACATTCTGTTATAAGCAAAACAATAAGTCGAGCTTGAAGCTTAGTGATCCTAAGACTTTACAGCTTTGGCATGATATGTTAGGTCACCCTAGGGTCACTATATTGAGATATATCATAGTTAACTCTTTTGGGCATTCCTTAAGAACCATCAATTGACCATACCTAGTAGGTACTTATGTATCCCATGTTCACAAGAGAAATTGATCACTCACCCGACCATTTCTTACTAAAATTGACTACGAATCTCCATCCTTTCTACAAAGAATACAAGGTGATATTTGTGGACTCATTAATCCCCCTAATGGACCTTTTAAGTATTTTATAGTTTTGATCGATGCCTCCACTTGCTGGTCGGATGTTTGCCTACTTTCAACTAGGAACGTAGCATTTGTCTGCCTATTAACTCAAATAATTAAACTGAGGGCTCACTTTCTTAATTATCCCATTAAATCTATAAGACTTGATAATGCAGGAGAATTTACATCACAAGTTTTTGATGATTTTTGTTCGTCTCTAGGAATTATAGTCAAACATCATGTCCCCCATGTCCACACCCAGAATGACTTAGCTGAATTCGTGATCAAGTGCATCCAACTTATTTTTAGAACTCTGCTGATGCAGTCCAAATTATCAGTTAGTGCTTTAGGACATGTTGTGTTACATGCAGCAATGTTAATTTGACTTCGACCTACGGCCTATCATCAATATTCTCTTACACAACTTATATCAGGACATCAATCCAATATTTCTCACTTGCGCATGTTTAGTTGTGCAGTTCAAATCCCAATACTACCTCCTAAGCATACTAAGATGGGACCACAACGTAGATTGAGAATATATATAGGTTATGACTACCCTTCGATTATTCGATATCTAGAACCAAGGATAGGAGATGTTTTCACTGCTCGTTTTCTCGATTGTCATTTCGATGAGACAATCTTCCCACCGTTAGGAGGAGATAAGATAGTTCTTGAAGAACGTATTGTTCCTGTAGAACAACCCGTTCTTGATGAACGGTGAGAATTAACATGGAATACTTTCACTCTGTCTCATCTGGATCCATGAACTTCGCAATATGAGAATGAAGTACGAAGAATTGTGCACTTACAAGAATTTGCAAACAAATTACTTGATGTATTTAATTATGTAACAAAGGTGACGAAATTACATATGCCAGCTATGAATGCACCTGCCAGGATTAATGTCCCTGTAGGAGGAAGTCAAAATACAGCAATAAAAGAATTTGTGATACGCCAGAAGCGTGGCAGACCTATAGGTTCAAAGGACTTAGCTCCGCAAAAGGAGAAATGAGCAATCATCATCATATCCTCTCGAAGAGGCATGTAACACTCCTAAAGAGGTTCCTCCCAAAGAGACAATGCTCCTGAAGAGGTTATGGTAAAGTCCGTTCTCTCTAGAATAATAGAAGTCCCTGGTGCGACTTTGGAATCCCCTTAAGAGACACCTGTATTGGAAAATGAAGAAATCTCTATACTTTACAATTATTCAAGAGAGATATGGAAGAGAAATGAGAATATCATCGATGACGCATTTGCATATGTGGTAGCTACACAAATATCAAAATAAAATGATGATGATGATTGTGACACAGAACCACGTTCTAGAAATGAATGCCAACAAAGAAAGGACTGGCCATAATAGGAAAGTGCCATCAAAACAGAGTTAAAGTCCTTCAACAAACGTGGTGTGTTCGGACCTATAGTACAAACCCTAAAAGATGTTAACCCTGTACGTTACAAGTGGGTGTTTGTAAGAAAAAGAAATGAGCTGAATGAAATTACTAGATATAAGGCACGATTAGTGGCACAAGATTTCCTGCAGAAACCTGGGATTGATTATGAGGAAACATACTCCCTTGTTATGGATATAACGACATTCAGATATTCGCTAAGTTTAGCAATTTCTCAAAATCTAGAAATGAAACTCATGGATGTTGTAACTGCTTACTTATATGGGGATTTAGACACAGAAATTCACATGAAAATTCCGAAAGGATTTTCTTTGCCTGAAGCAAAGTCAAGGAGTACGTACTCAATCCAATTAAGACAATCATTGTACGGCCTGAAGGAATCTGGAAGAATGTGGTACAATCTTCTTAGTAAATACTTGTCTAAAAAGCGGTATGAAAACGATCCCATTTGCCAGTGTCTATTTATAAAGAAATTCTTGAAGGGATTTGCAATATTAGCAATTTATGTGGATGATATAAATTTGATAAGGACTCAAGAAGAGCTCGAATAAACTGCTGATTATTTAAAGAAAGAATTCGAAATGAAAGACCTTGGAAAAACAAAATTCTGTCTCAGATTGCAAATCGAGAGAAATTCCAATGGGATGTTGGTCCATCAATCTAATTATACCGAGAAGGTTTTAAAATGATTTGGTATGAACAAGGCACATCCATTAAGCACCCCTATGGTTGTCCGATCTCTTGATATAAAGAAAGATCCATACCATCCCATCGAGGAAAATGAAAAGGTATTGGGTCCCGAAGTACCATACTTAAGTGCTATTGGAGCCTTGATGTACTTGGCACAATGCATTATACCAGATATTGCATTTTCTGTGAATCTACTTGCCAAGTATAACTCCACACCAATTCAAAGGTATTGGATTGGTCTAAAACACATCCTATGATATCTGTGTGGAACAACTGATTTGGGAATATTTTATTTTTACAATCATAAAGATTCCAGTTTTGTAGGATGTGCAGAGTCAGGTTATCTTTCTGATCCTCATAAGGGTCGATCACAAACAGGTTATGTGTTTCTAAATTGTAATGCCGTAATTTCTTGGCGTTCTACTAAACAGACTTTAGTAGCTACTTTCTCCAACCATGCTAAAATTTTGACTATTTATGAAGCTAGTAGCGAATGTGTATGGCTAAGATCTTTGATTCAGCATGTTTGTAGTTCTTGTTAATTACCTTCTATTGCAGGTATCTCAAATATTATCTATGAAGATAATGAAGCATGCATAAGACAAATTCGAGAAGGTTTCATTAAAGGAGACAAGACTAAACATATAGCACCAAAATTCTTCTTCACTTATGAACTTCAGAAAAACAATGAAATTGAAGTCAAACAAATTCGTTCTAGTACCAATCCGGCTGACCTGTTTACTAAATATTTGCCAAAATCAGTATTCCAGAAGTTTGTACATGAGATTGGCATGCGTAGAGTTCATTATCAAACTATGTAAATAGTTGCTATAATCAGGAGAGTGGTTTATCAAGGAGCATTCTAAAGTATGCTACCTATGGACATTTTTGTGCTGTACTCTTTTTTTTCTCTAGGTTTTATCCCACTGGGTTTCCCTAGTTAAGGTTTTAACGAGGCAGCATTATGCACGTCCAAAAACCAGTTCAATGATCTTGAAGAATGTTGTCTTCTTTTCCCTTCGTTTTGATTTTTTTTCCCACTGGGTTTTTCCTTAGCAAGGTTTAATAAGGCAAATGTCATTGAATGGTGGTCATCTAAGGGGGGTGTTATAAGATATGGATCTTGGGTGGATGCCCACTTGAGATGAGTTAGAGTTAAAATTAGGGTTCCTCTCTTGTGGGGTTACTTTGCGTATAAATAGGCCTCTCTACACTACTACATTTTAGCTTTTTTGCGATGCCAAAAAAGCGTTACAGATAATATAAAAAGCATCGCAATAATTAATTGCGACGCAAAAAATGAAGCGTCGCAAAGGGGTCGCAAATAATGGGGTCGCAGAAAGATTAGCTACACTAAAAAATGCAGCGTGGCAATATGAGAGAGTATTTGCGACGGTTTTAAAGAGTTGCAAATTACGTATTAATTGCGACGTATTATAAGCGTCGCAGATAATGATTTATTTGCAACGACAAATTTACGTCACCAATAATTTATATTTGTGACGATTAAAAAAGGTCGTTAATAAATCATTAAGGGCGACGCTCTTATAAAGTTGCAAATAATATTTTTTTGCAACACTTCTGTGGCGTCGTTAATAATCTTCATCTTATTACATTTGATTATTAGCTACCTTTGTATTTGATACACATAATTAGATAATAGCAAAGCTCTCACTTTTTCCCGATAATCTGCTTTCTCTTGTCTCTCTCTTTTATATAACAATTTTCTTAATATAGGTTTTAACATTATAACAAAAGGCTTGTGGTTACTATTCCAATTTCTTTTCTTCTTGTTTCCTTCTCTTTTAATACAAACTAGCCCAATAACCCTTGCTCGGCACGTCATCTACCTGCAATGCAAAATAAATAATCACATATTAAAAAGAAATTATCTCTTTCCATATGACAAGTTGGATAAGATAGAACATAGAGAAATTGGAGCAAAAGGGGCGGTTTGATGGAAAAATGAATGGGTAGTTGCATGAGTAGTTATATAATCATTGGTCAAAATTATAACCAACGGTCAAAATCCAATCCTAAAACCTTTTAGTTTAATATATTATAATTTGAAGATGCTACCCATTATCACAGAGTATAGGTGACAATTCCTGACTGCCATCCCAAATCAAATCGACTAAAAATTTAGGACTTTCTGTTTGGTCTGGAATTTTTGATTGACATGTTCAGCCCAACCAAGATATGGTTGGGTTTAGGCTTAGGACCTTGCTAGCCGTCTTGCAACCCACACTAATCCCAGCTCATTTCACTGTAACCCATACGCCTGACCCAAAAGCAACCTTTCAATACAGAGTAAAGGTTTTTATCTGTCTAATTGGGTTTGGGTGAATATTCCTAACTCGATCAATAATAAAGGTTAGGATTGGGCAAGGCATATACATGTTATTCAGATTGTTTGATTCGAAGGAAAAAAAAAGTTTAGCCTTAACAATGGGACCCACATATTGTTTGAACTTAGGATGGAGGAAAAGGAAAAAATAATAGGACCCATAGATTGATGAAAACCAACAAAGATGAATCTGAATATGATCTATAAGTGGGCCCCAAATTTTTTAAATTTGAATTTGAAGGTCCCACAAATTGATAAGCAACAAAATCTAACTCGTAAATGCCCACCTATCGTAAAAACCAATGATAGCCTTTACCAATAGATAATGGAAAAGTGAGAATGACTACGAGAAGCTTCTCAGCTCTTATAGTAGTCTCTTTCAAATCCAAACTGGTCAAACCTATAGTCAACCGACTCAGAATGAAAAAGAGGAAAGAATTAAAACCAGTAGCCAACTTTTAACTTACTAAAATCAAACGCCCAATGGGGCCATGGATGATAAAAAAAATTGAAAAGAAAATAAAAAATCATGTAACAAAAACGTGTGCAAAGCATGCAAATAAATTTGTTTAAACGTATCGGGATAAATATTCTAGTTGGTAAGAGGAATTGTAATGAGCGAGAAAGAGAAATTAGAAAAAAAAAATTGGATGAAGATCTAATTGGACTTAATTGAAAGAACGGTGGAAAACTTTTACATTTTTTAAAAAATACTCAAATCTTTATATACTCTTTTGAAAATTTCTTTGAGAGAAACCCCATGCGGTTTTCTAAATTCTTCCTTAGGGAGAATTTCAAAAGAGTCTTTAAGTTTCGGCCTTATTTCGAAAAAAAAACATAAGTTTTAAAATTTTTCAAATTAGTCCCTAAGTTTTTCAAGAAGCTTTCAATTAAAGACATCCATCTATTTAAAGTTATTTTTCGGCAACTCTTTTTCAGTTTTTTTAATACCCAAATTACCCTTTACTGTAATAAAACTCACCCTCACTTCTTCTATATTCTCCTCATTTCTCTCGCCGATATCCTCATGGTGATCAAGGACACCCAATATTCCTACAGTGGCTGTATGTAGTGGCTTCCAAAATCATGTCATAGTTTTAAATAAAGGGTAATCTGGGTATTTTTAAAATACCGAGGGAAAAAGTAATAATAAAATACCTTTAAATGGCCGGATGTCCTCAATTAAAAATTTACTAAAAAGCTTAGGGATTAATTTGAGAAGTTTCAAAACTTATGTCCTTTTTTGAAATAAGGCAAAAACTTAAAGTCCATATTTTAAAATTTTCCTTCTCCCCTGCATATATATTACTTCACGCTTTTGTCGCAACCTCTCCTTTTCTTTGTGTTCGTCTTTCCAAATTCGCGCATCTAGGGTTAGGGTTTCTTGCGAGAGAAGAAGAAGAAGAAGAAGAAGAGAGGAGAAGATGATCGAGGTGGTGTTGAACGATCGATTGGGGAAGAAGGTTCGTGTCAAGTGCAACGATGATGACACGATCGGCGATCTGAAGAAGCTGGTCGCTGCGCAGACCGGAACGAGAGCTGACAAGATCAGGATCCAGAAGTGGTATATAATCTACAAGGATCACATCACTCTCAAGGATTATGAGATCCACGACGGCATGGGTCTCGAGCTCTACTATAATTAGGTTTTTTTTCTTTCTTTCTTTAATCTCTTCATCTCCATCTGCTTTGATTTCAGTTTTCTGATTGAAGCTCTGCTTATGATGTTCTTCGTTTCCTGTTTTTCTTTGATTGAAGATTTTCTCGTGATGCCCTTCATCTCCATGTGTGGCCTGCTTGTATTTTGTTTTATCTCTCCCCCGCTCTCATAAAGAATAAAAAAAAAACCCTAGTTTTTGTGGTAAAGATAGAACATTATTGGGCTAATTGGTAATAAAGTTCGACTTATCTTGTGTAAGGCAATGGATTGATCTGTTTTGTTGCAGATGGTATGAAGGTTACATGCCCTAAATTCTAATGCAAGATTTGTTTCTTTGAAGAAGCAATCTGGACACTAGGAACTTGTGGAGTACATTTCAAATGAATTTAGATGTCATGTTAGTTGTAATTCACTTGGGTTAGAGGATTGTTGTGATTGTTTATAGCATGCATTGAGTTTCACTTTCATCTCTTTCCTCATTAAGTGAAGGTGGTAGGCTTTAGTCTTGATACATAACTCAGTACTTTCTGTATATAGACTGGGAAGTCATTATGGTTAAGGCATGATTGGACTGAACCATCCACTACACCTGTTTGTCATTTGGTTCTCATAAATACTGATGCTTTGGCTGCTTCTGATGTCCCGAAGTAGTACTTGTACTCATTTTGGATTTTGGTAGACTAATATACCTCAATACTCGAACTTCATATCTAAGCAAACATGTCAATCCATACCATCTAAACCTTTTCGCTAATCAATGTGATGTATGGCATACATTTCATGAATGAATGGAATAGCTCTTATTAGAGCGGAATTTTAAATTTGCCTTAAATCCATTGGTTTTGAGGTTTTGGGACATTTGGATTTTGGACAACGAATCTATGATGCCCAGATAGGACATGGACACGGGATATGTAATGGATTTGGCAAGGACACCGGTTTGACATATAAAAAGTCAAGTATTCGATATGATACAACACGATACGTTGCCTGTTTCAAAGTATTAGAGTATCATAGCTCTGAATGTGGGCCTTTTTCAAGAAAACATCATGGAAACTGTGAGTGGATCCCAATGACTGACATTTAAAACTCGTCTTTAGTCTTCACATGGAAAAAAAAAAAACCCTAAGTCGCTCAAGACTCAATCAAGATCAGTGTTAATAGAAGTTTTTGGGTCTTATGCCTTCAGGTTTGCTGGGTCTCCTTGAGACTGGCCCAGTATGAGGTATGGCTTGCATTTAGGGCATATGCACCACTTGAGGCATGTTTGAAATGTAGAACTCAGATGAAGTTCGCACTTTAATTAACACACCCACTTTTTAGGGATATAGTAGTGAATAATTTGTAATTTTAATATGTGAGGAACTGGAAGGAAGTAGCTCTCTCTATGCCTCAACAATAGAAGCTGCTTTTCTCTTTTGTGTTTTTTTGGTTTCAGTTCTTAATTGCTGTTCGTCTCCTTTGTAGTATGTAATTCTCCTTTGGTGTTGTGTCCTGTTTTGGGTTTCTTCTTGGCTGCTAGCTTGCCGGTGTAGCCCTCTTGTACTGCTTGCTTTTCTCCTAATATAAATTACCATTCAAAAAATAATAATAATAATTTGTAATTTTAATAATTTAATATTTTTCAAATTTAAGACTGTTGTAACTTGGATTTAATTTAATTTACTCTTGGGTTCATTTGCCTTATTACACATGGAATAAGAAAATGGGTTTTACATATGTAGAGGGTTCATATCATATGTAACTTTTTCATATGTAAATCTAACATATGTGAAACGCACTACATGTTTTCGAAAATCACTATTTTCACAAGGAAATTATCCTACAGTTTTAGGTGAGTGCCTGTTTTTTCACATGGATCTCAGAATCTATGAAGTTTATGATATGAAATTAAAGGCCTGTCTTTTTGCATAAAAAGGCATAGGAATTAAATTCATAGGAATTCATGGTGAAATGAACTCCGCCGAGGATTATTAGAGAAGTGAAGGGTGAATTTATGAGGTGGAGATGTAGATGAAACCTCAACTTTCCTAGGTATTGAAGTACTAGGGTCATGGCTGGATATTCATTTCCCATCTAGACTTAATTTCTATTAAAAGAGAGGTTATTTGATGGTCATTTTTGGATATTGACCTTTGGTTCTTCATTTTTAACCACTTACAGAAATGCGATCCTATGTGTTCAATTACATGAAACAAACAGGCCCAATGTCTTGTTGCTTGTCTTTAATATGAGATTCATGTCATGAAAACAATAGAAAATCATATCTATAGTTGGGATTTTTAGACGTTTTACACAAATTTTTCAAAATCTATGAAGATTTAACATATTTAATCAAACTTCTTTGGGTTTCTGTTAGGCCTAGAAAAAAGATGAATGGCTTGGATTGCCCCTTTGGGCCCAAAAAATGCCCCCAAAAAAAAGGCCATTGAAGGGGTTTGAACCTGCAACCTATACTGGGTGGCTGCCTCATTGCAGCTGTTATAAGTGCCTTTTCCTCATTTATGTATGTAATCATTTACCACCTCCTTAGGTATGTGAATGGTCCGCTGAATATGAGTGCAAACAAATGAACCTTAGTTCTTTTGTGGAAAAAAGACCAGTTAACTTCTTGAAAGGCTTATGGAACCAGATTTCTTAAATTATTATATACTCTTATCAATGTAATTATTTATTTATTAAAAAAGGCTTAGGGAACCAGATTTTTTAATTATTATATACTCTTATCAATGTAATTACTTGTTTTTTAAAAAGGCATTCTCATGACATTATGCTCTTCCGCTTTGAAGCTTACATCCCATGCATGAGCAAAATGCCTCCCCTCATGCCCCGACATTTTAAAACATTGGTCTGTATTTTCTCTGCCTACTGTTGTTAATCTGTCAATTGGCTCCAACTATGAAATCGATTGAAAGATCCTAATCAATCAAAACCATTTTCTCACAAGGTTTTATTCCTTAGGTGTATTTCAATCCAATGATAGTTTTTTCCACCATTGATTGGAATCAAATCAGTTAAAATCTATAATGCATGGATACTTCAAAATGGGCAACGTATCGTGTCGTATCCGGTACTTTAGTTTTTATGTGTAAAATCCGTGTGTCCCTATGGTCTTCTATGGCGTGTCCCTGCCATATCCATGCCGTATCTAGGCATCACAGGTTAAAATACAAAAATGATAGGATCCAAATCACACTTTTGGTAATTGATCAATCAATGGGGAAAGCTTTTACCGGAGTGAAATATTCCCCACAATCATTGATTTTTCACTTGTTTGGGTTCCGAAGGTGAGCCCCATTGATGGATTTTTAGCATTTGAACTCCAAATGTGGGTCTATCAAACATCATAGCATACAATTTAGCATCCGGCTCCTACATGCAAAATGGTGTATGTATTTGAGGGTTTCACACACTCTGTGACTTCTGAAAAATGCAGCATGCTATTGCATGTGGCATGATTTGTGGTGCACATTGGCCCTACCGTATACAAGAGGGCATTAGGATATGGATATAATAATAATAAAAAGGTTGAATGGATATCTCAGTTCTCTGATCCAAGGCTGTGAAATTGGCGGTCCATGGAGTTCCCACAACATCATAGCGTTGAACTCACCATCGAGTTCCGTCAGTCACACAATAGCATTATATATATATATATATATATATGCATGTGTGTTGCTTGAGGGTTCCGTGTACTCTATAATACTACATCAAAGCGTTTCATTATATTCCATGTGGCAGAGGTTGTGAGCTTATGCTAATCCTACTAGTTACAAGACGTTCTTTTTTATTTTTTATTTTTGGGCTCATCATACCACTTGTCAAATTGGCAAACTTTTCCTTCCATTATCAAAGATTTAACATTGGCTTGCAATATGAGAGGGTAGGTGCCTTACCACTGATCCAACAGTGTATAGGCGATACAAGAGGACTTTAAAATCTAGCCAAAATAGAGCAAAAAAAATTCATGTCAAATGGATGCCCTTGTTGTCCATCAATTTCAAGCCTCTTTCTATTGCCAACCCACTATTGTATCAGTGGTAAAGCACTTTCCCTGTCATAAGGTAGGCTAGGGTTTGATCCTTGGTAATGGAAGAAAAAACTTAGTCAATGTAGCAAGTAGTATGTTGAGTGATAAAAAAGAAAAAAATATTAAAAAAAGACGCCTGGGGGGATGTTGGGGAACAAATCCCTCTTGTATCTAGTAGGGCCAAAATATCGGGTCCAATAGGTGCCCCAGCTGCTTGTCCATTTCATGGGGATCAGATGGCTGGGACATTCGTTGGGTCTGGATTTTTGGTTTATGACTATACCAAAGCCTTCATGTAGCTGACCCTTGCATAGTTTAGATAAGGCTTTGATGGTGACTACCGACTAGATACCAAAGTCCCACACAAGGCCATTCATGGAGAATCCGACTCCTTGAAATAAGTTGCAGGAAAATGAGAGGGGTCTAGGTCTAGGTGTCTAGCACTTTTACAAAAAGGACACTAAAGAGATTTTCCTTTTTCGGTTGAGACAGCTATTTTTTCCCCCAAAATTTCAAAAGGCTTTTCATAGGGCATGTTTCAATCGAAGCAGGCTCATTTCGGTCAAATCGTCTGAAACTCGCTGAAATTTATTTAAAAGTGAAGTAAAATGACAAAAGAAAAAGAAAAAATCTAATCTACTGAATGGCTGAAATAGAACAGATTGTACAACTAAGTTAGCTGGTTCCATGCCTTTGTGAAAGCTTGTATTGGTGCAAGTACGGAGCGTCTGATGTAGTTGTGTGGAGCAGTAATTTGCAGGGTTGCCTAGATCACTATACCACAATTTGCTGTTTGTTGGTTGAAGTTGTTAGTTATCCTGGTTTGCAACGCAGCAAATGGGATACTTCATACTTATGGATCACTAAAACAAGTGGGCCAGGTTTTTAATTTGATAGGAGGTTATATATGAGTTAACCCTAACCTGACCCGTTTAAAATGTGATATGGTCTTGGTCCGTGGCTTCCCGTATATATTGCGGGTTTGGATTGGGTTTGCTGGTTGACTCAAATGCCATATTATGCTCAACTCCATTTTGAAGAAGATGATGATGAACCTATGAACCAGAAGAAAACTTACATTCTTCTAGGTAGCATAAAACATCAGCCATCTTCAACATCTTCTATGTTGCATGACTTTGTATCAGGAAAAAGGAATATGAACTCTAGCCTACTTGTGTACTTACCTAGAAACAATTCTAGGGCCCTAATCTCATGCCACCGTCGTCAACATTTCTTCTAATAATCAATTGTAAGCGCACTTTGTCATGTTTGAGTGTTTGACCAAGTGAGTTAATAATGTGTTTGGAGGTTCTTTGTAGGCAATTAATGGATCCTAGTTTGAGGCCATTTATTTTGGTTCTGTCCTTATGCTTCTACTTGAGCAAGTCAGTAATATTCTCTTGTATTGTTTGCTGCTTTAATGAAAGTAACCATTTCAGAAAAAAAAAAAAAAATTTGAGGCCATTTATATGATGTGTCCATCTCCCTTACCCAATTGATTTGCAGTATCCATATTATATTATGAAAGTTTGGGTCACTATTTAAGAGCAACTTTTTCTATTTTTGAAAAACTGAGTTATGAACCAAAATAATGTTAGATCATTATCATTTTCAAATTAATAATCATAATGTAGATCATTACATATCATGAGAGAACCGATCGGTGATTGGATTCCTTGTGACTTAGATCATGGATTGTGGGGTGGTGCAGTGATTTAAGTAACCCTGAGAATTGGCATTTCGTGAAACACAATTGTCCAATTGTTTATCAGTCTTTTAGCTGCTGTGACTCGGCAACTGAAGATGATATGTCGGCGTGGTTTTGGAATGCCATCCTGGATATCATATCTAGTGCTCTGTTGTGATCACACGAATGCTACAGACTTTTAGAAAAATGATAGGACTTGCTAGACAGCATCTCTCCTGTCAACCTGACTCCTCTGGCATATTATTATGCATCAGCTACTTTGAAATTCCTTTTTCTATGTTAAAAATAGCTTCTTATCTTTTTGTGGAAGAGTGTGTGTGGACCTTGTAGGACATGGAAACCTCATTTACTAGTGCACTACTTGTTGTCACATTACTAGTTCTCCGGTATCTTTTATAGTGATTTTTCCAGGCATGGCCATCATATTTGTGTTTTGCTTTGATCACATCATATGATTTGAGCATTGGAACTGTTTTGAAGTTCTAGTCTCTTATCTTTTTATCATTCTTCTCTGTCAGAAAGTTAATTCTTGCCCTTCTTGTGAAAGCTTTTGTGTAAACGTAGATGTGGAAGCCTCTTTTACTGGTACACAACGTACCATGACTAGAATGGTTGTACTCTTTTTTTTTTTTTTTTTTTTGATATTAGTATTGAATGCATGTGTTCATGGTTTTTTGGGTTCACTTACAGGTTGATACTTCCAATTTCAGGTCTGTTCTGGGGATGGAAACATCTGCGAGCATGCACTGTGGAATGTCATTGTAAGATGTTGCTGCAAAAAGGGGAATGTCATTGGAAGATGAATTTCACATTTCATAATAATGCTATTGTCGATATCAACTACTGATTCTACCCCTCTATATACATATAAATACTACTCTTTTTGTTCTTTGTTGTCACCTAGTGTACAAGGATTGGTAGGGCTTCAAAACAGGACTTGTTTTGATGAATGAGGGCCTAAGTTGCCTGATGTACTCAATAGCCCAAGTGGGATGCATTAATTGATGGATAGTGTTTGAGACTTTGAGGGCTTCTTAAAATCTTCCAGAGTAACACAGTACTAGCTTTAGAATAATTTTTTTCTCCTATTACTTAGTTTTTCTTTTCCTTAACTATCTATTTGTTAAAGTTGAGTATTGTTAGCCCCTCATTTAATAGAGTTCAGTGCAGCGCCAGTGATTCTGTTTCTTCCTGGGTCATGAGGATCTGAAGCTTTTAGGCCAATGAAATGCTCTCTGATCTTTTTTGGATAAATAGGAAATGCATTTGTTGGTTGTTTTTGTTCTGAACAAAATAATCACCTTTCCTTCCACCACCAAAGAAAGCAAAGTAACATCACGTTATAGGATCTTCAGCTTCATACACTGATAAATCAAGGGAGAGGTTGTGCTGTCAGTATGCCTGGACCCAGAAGATTGCATTGGCTTGTTTGGAGTTGATAGGATCTTGGAATGAAGCGCATGCCTGAGATCCTAATCTATTCATCAGATAAATGGACAGGTTGGATTGGGACCTTGTCCCACTTTGACAAAGATTCACAGCTGTGTGGGCATGTGGGTCGTGCGTGGAGATCCCTACCTCTAGGATTCATTTCGTTTTTCGTTTTCTCTGATAGCTTTGTTCATCCTTTTCCCCTTTTCTATTAAAAGCTGTACATCAAGTACACACTCATAGGACGCTTACCTATCACTTGTCATGCTCCATTTGTTGTTCATGTCTATCATGGGTGATAGGAGTCCAACCCAAGTGAGAGTTGTATAATGAAAATTTGAGCTGCTGTAAATGAAAGCTGGCCTTGTTTATAGGTTTTCCTCAAGTTTTACTCCATGTTTCTATGACATATCATCCTCAAGGTTTACTCCAAAATGAGTTGGGTCTTACCGGAAGTTTAAACATTTCATTAATGAATATGATGAATAATATTCATAAAATTGTGTTAATTATGTTATCGATGATATGCGTAATCATATGTGGAAGCAACTCATTTTGGAGTAAGGACATTCTATAATTAGGGCTGGCATTCATTTTGAGTGGTTTGGATTTTCATTTGTTAGGCCTCACTGTGGATTTCACTCATGAATCCTCTTGTCCGAACAAGTTGGTGCATCTTTCACTTGAAATCAGTTCTTTCACTTGATACATCTTCTTTCATCCAGTGGCTCCACGAGTAACTCCAATCTACATTTCTTGCCCATTTTTGGCATTTGGAGTACTGATTTGGCGTGAGTGTGCAATTTTTCCATTCATTGCAGCCATCAACTATGCGTAACGGTTTTCTCTGCAGTGACCAATTATAGCTATAAAAATCCAAATTGGGCTCAATGACATGTTCGGTCTCCCAGAGATCAGAGAGAGAGAGAACGCAAAAAAAGCTGGCTTTGGAGACATTGATTTGTTCCATCTCTGCAGAACTAGGCCTTTGGGTTTCACATATTACAATTGAACATGGATCTAACCTTGCAAAATAATCATCAAGGTATCTTCGTGTAGCCCACCTCAACATAGTTGGGACAAGACTTTAATAATGATGGTGATTTATAGATCTAGCCTTATACTGCCTGTTGTCCATCAAACTGATTAAGTTAGCTCCATTGCTCAAGCGTGAAGATGCTTTGACACTGGTATGCCGTGGGCTGTTAATGAGCTCATTTGTGGGCTTTTAATGAACTGCGTTCAAGATAGAGTAGAACTCGGGTTAATGGGCCTGACCTGATGGATTCCAAATACAGGATTTAACTAAGTTAGGCCTTACCAGTTGGCAATTCTTGGAAATGTCCCGACCTCATTGTGGATTGTCTAATTAGGGATGGGACTTGAAAGAGATGTTGAAATCAATCCCGTGTTGTATTGTACCCATTTACCTATCATCAAGCATTGAATACTTGGACCACATCTTCATCTAGCCATTGTGAAAGATCTCTACAATCAGATCTATAAGATTCCTCTTTCTTTTTTTTTTTCTTTTTTCTTTCTTTCTTTGGGTAAAATCACTAGAGAACTGATAAGATCGGTGAAGATCCTGAAACAAAATATTATCCACAGAATTAGTGAGCCCACTTAGATGCTTGACTACCAAAGAAAGTGGATGCATTTGGGTGTCAGATAAGGGCAGGTGTGATACAAGTCTCAGTGAAATGGTTCCAATTGATGATAATTAAGGTGTGGGTTGGAAAGAGTTGGTCAGACAGCAATAATAGAACTGATTCCTTCCTGTCTTTGGAAGTTTTCTAAGAATGATCCAACCTCTCTTTCTTAGTGGGCCAATCCTGCCTAACCCAAAGAAAGAAAGAATCCAGAAAACTGCTCCATCATCTAATAAAAGCTCCCCAACAAGTAGCCACAACACACCACCACTGTAGAATAGATTTGTCAGCTTGTGCATTGGGGTGAGGTCGAAACAGAAAAAAAATAAAAAATCAATGCAGCAAATAGAGACAGGACTGATGGCAGAAATTCCCATGCCGAGGCATTTTCTAGTACAATGATCCAAGGTTGGAATTTCGTGACACTACAGTAAAGTAGACGTGGAGATTGAGAGAGTCATGTATTTTTAAGTATTTTTAAAAATATTTAAAAATGAGTCCATTCTTTATAAAATATAAATTACATTAATTTACATGCATGCATAATGCATTCATGATAATCAGTTTAAATTAATAAATTACTACAATAAGAAAAATAAAAAAATATTACATATAGCATAATTTCTTAGTGCAAATATCAAATGTAAAAGATTAAATATAAGTTTCAATTTATATTACAGCCATCATTTTTAAACTACTGTCTCCAAACCTCATGCAGAATTAGTTATAAATAAACTTTAACTGCTTGAGATTAGATCTACTTATTAAATGGTTCGGAATGTAGATAACTTATTAAAATAAGATGACTCGGCCAGGTCTCTCTTATTTTCTCCTATTTTTTACTCGCTCCTTCATCAAAAGTAGATAACTCGGGAGAGTCAAGAATGAACACGGAGAGTTTTTCAACTATGCAATGAACGACCAGGGCATCTGTATTGCCTTTTGGCAAATACAACGATTTGATACAAGCCAACATTGGGATAGGTCCATCTACAAAAAAGTGTAAGTTGATTCATACTATTAAGACCCAGTTTATTTGCATTAAAATAGGAATTTAATACGTAGAATCCATGGTAAAATTAATTCTACCAATAGATTAGAAAAAAGGTGAGGGTAAAGGATATAAGGCGGAGATGTAGATATGACCTTCACTTCTATGGAATTACTAGGTTGTTGGCTGGATATTCATTTCTCATCTTCCTTTTATTTTATTTCCACTGGACACTCATATTTTGAAATTCATCTATCTTCATATTTAACCACTTGTGGTATGGGTCTTATGTATTTAGTTCCTTATGTATTTAATGAAAACAATCAGGCCTTAAGTGTCTTCATTTTTTTAATTACCATTATGGCTATACATCCCCAAGTCTTTTTATATCCTTTTAAGTCTCACAAACACTATATTGTAGAGTGATTCCTGCTCCTGCGACTACTTATAAGTTAGAATCTTTTCATCCCTGGCTAAATGAGTTTATAATGGATGCCTGGTGGTAATGCTCCCTGACCTAGGCCATGCAAGGTCCCCATCTTCCCTGGTATAGGTCCACTGTCGTGCTCCAGGACAAGAAAACAACAGCAGTGTCCTAACTGTGACAATGATAGGTCATTGACAACCTCCAGTGGTTTGAATTTGACATAAAATCAGTGTAAGACGTAAGTGGTCCCATCACCACATATCTAATAATTACATGGCCTCACATTAAGTATCAATTTTTTGTTTTTAGTTTTGATTTTAATAAATCTTATTTGAATTTATTTTTACAAAGCTCAGTCCTATTAAGGACTCTTCTTTTAGCTTATAATCGAGGGAATTAAGTAAACTGATTTCTAATCTTTTTCTTTGATGGGAAGAAATCTTTTTAAGATTATATATATAATATAATTGATTTTTCAATCATCTCTCTTGACTTGACTTCGATATATTGCATAATACCCATCTACTTTCATGCATATCATAATGACTAAGAAGGAAAATAAAAGAAAACCATATTTAATAAAGGTCATTGATCGCAAGGCTGGACAAGCTTAAAATTAAATTCAAATCGCTCATCATAAAAATCATGCCGCAATGTTTGCTTTTAAATTTTCAGATTACCCATTATTTAATGCATAAATCAAAATCCTTAGATTTATTTGTGTTACAATATTAGTTTTACAATCAGGCACTTCCAAAAATACAGAAAATGGCTTCTCATACAACAAAGACAAAAGAGTCTCATGGTATTTCATAGTGAAATGTGGAAACCTTACATTTGTTTAGTGAAAGGAGTAGTGAGGGAAGAGCAATATGCCATGATGTGACTTTTTACTGCTACTTGATGGAAAAAGTGAAGTGAGAAATTAATAAAGTGGGGCTTTTTTTTATTGTTGATTGACTGGAAATAGTAGAAGGGAGAAGTTAAGTTGGGATGTAACACCACCAACCCTTTTACTTCCTTGGCCTCTTTCTTGTTTTAATTAATAGAACCAAGTTCGATAACATGGAGACAAATATACTTTGTGAAAAAGTGAACTTTTACATTAACCCTCATTGTTTTTACATTATTCTTGATTTGACCTCCTCTTTACTATTACTTCTCCACACATTTAAATAAATAAGATGTAAATTGGTGGGGTTTGAGTTGGGCCTATGTTGTTTTAGGAAGCTGACCCGATCAATGTTCTTGTGACAACACCTAGACCCACGAGGACATTGCCTCCTTAGCTCCACTCCTATGCATTTGACTAAGACTCCCCCATGTAAAACTGAGAGTATAGCCTCATTGGGTCAGATATGGGCTATGTTTTTAGTCTTAAGTTTTTTGCTTAATGACTAATTACATCAGGATCTACATATGGCACAATGCCAAACGCACCCTTAGCTGCACTAGAGATTTTTCAGGTTCTCTTTGGGTCTCTTTGCAATTTTCCATAGTTGAAGAAATAACAATGTAGATTCACAAATGGACTTAAGATAATTTCTTTAGATAGAAAAAATGATTACCAATCCATCATCCTAGAAAATCAAATCTTGGAAAAATCCAATCCCTAACATTTTAGGATGAATTCCATTTCATGCGAACAAATGGGCCTCAGGGAAAGTCCTAGGGCCAGTGAGTGGAAATAGGTGCAAATGATCAAACATAGTAGCCGCTTGTGGGGTCAGAAGATAACCCAGGTCCGTGGGCCCTACAAACTGGGGCATCCATAATCCATGGACATGATATCACTCTCTTCAAAGTCCAAAGTCACGTTAGATCATAGGAGTTTTTACTCAGTTTCTCTCGGCCCAAAGTATTAGTCCAGGCCAAGAAATTGAAACCCGCTTGTATCCAAGAAGAAGAAAAAAAAAATCCAAAGTCAAAATGTCTGCAGACAGACTCTGACTTCCCCGGGATGGTTGGCACAGCAATAGAAATTGGCGGGGAAACAGCTGTGGAGCACGGCCCTTCACGTGACAAGCACTGTAGCATGTCGGGTCGGCTTCAAACCCTAGATTGAGCTCCATCAAAGTCAGTGTTCATTAAATAATAAAAAGGCAAGGACATTCACATACATTCAGAACATGGACATATAAAAATCAATTAAATTGGGGGTCAAGCCCTGAGCCCACGGTCTCATGCAAAGCAGGCAATAAATTCTAGCTAGTACATGAAAGCAATAGTCATGGGTATTAATAAATAGGAGGCCCCAAAAGAATTCTCCTCCATTCTTTTGGGCCCAACTTAAGAATGTCAATCTATAATGAAATGATCTTAAACCCATTTAGATTCTCAAATATTAGTTTTATTAATTGTGAACTTTTCTTTAATTGAATTTGATGGTAAAAGAAATTGTCCCATCAATGTCACATTGGGTCCATGGTCAATAGAGATTGTGGAGTTTGAGTAACTTGTAATTGTAAGATATCATGTACCGATTCAGATTTTTAAACTCGGGCTTCTCCCTCTCACCTGCAGTCCCAATAAATTTTATAGACAAGTCCTACCACGTGGGTTATAAAAAAACGACGGAATCGAAACCCGCTCTGATACGTGTGAGATATCATTTACCAAACCAAAAGCTTAAGCACATAGGTGAAAGACTCACACACACACACATATATATAAAGCTTTGCCAAAAACATTACTTAAGCAATTTGGGATATAGAGCTTTACTTTACCAACAATAATGCAAAAGGAAAATATTATGATTCTCTCACGGCTTTCATTCTCTAACAAATATTATCAAAATATCATAATGTTATCAAGTGGTTACCTTTTCAAAGGTCCACCGCAATATGTTTTAACATTCTGAAAAACATCACAAGTATTTTTAGTGCCAGATTTTCACTTGTGAAAGTCTACATGTGTGTTGAGCACTTTTGAATTGAAGACATTACTCACCTAAAATTCTATTTTACATTTCTTTTTTAACTTAACGAAGGGGCTGGGACCCAAGAGAGAGCCCGCCCAAATGAAAAGACAGTCCACTCATATGGGAAAGGAGCCCATACATGTAAGAAGAAAGTCCATGCAAGTGGGAAGTGAACCCACATATACTGAAAGAAGTGGCATATTTGAAGTTCGAACTTTGATTAGCTAGGTGAGAGCTACTGCCACTTACCAATTGAGTAAGGAGTCTATCTCAAAATCCTGTTTGACTTGTGGGCCGTAGAAAATTGCCTAAAAGAAGATCTCCCATACTATCCATTGGATGGGCTTGGGCCTTGGTTTGAAAGAGGGTTGAATTAGTGGGGCATTTTACAGTGGGTCCCATGAGGCCCACAAATGGAAAGGACAGGACATAAAATCAAGGAGGGAAGGAAACATATATCCTTGTTAGCCGCGGTGTAAAGTAATAAAAGACCAGAAGAGACAAACAACAAAGATTGCGCAAGTCAGAGACAAAGGACCACATGAGGTGGGCCCACCACCAATCAATGCCCACGTGTGGACACATCAGCGATTGCGACGGTTATGCCGGTGTCAAGGCCGGCCCAGCCGTTGACCAAAAGGCTTGGGAATTGGAAACAAATTCCCTGAAAGAAAACAAAAGCACGACCTTTTACCCGGAAATACATTTCTCCAAACAGACCTCTCTCTCTCCCTCCCTCTCTCTCTCTCTCTCCCTCCCTCCCTTGGACCATGGTCAAAGTTTTTTTCATAGAAATATCAAGATTCAAGTCAGAATACAATCAAATTAGAATCCTATTAGGAGTTTTTTTTTTACACTGCATGATAACATTTGGCCGTGGATAACTCTGCCCGGTAACTAAAGTTTTCTCTACAGATTTTCCAGAATGGGGAAATAATAAAATTGTCCATAGTTATGCTATTTTGTAATTTTGTAATTTATTCTATATCGTATAAAAGATTTTCATTTGTTGGGTTCATAAATAATTGTATCCATTTGATATCACACGGTTTATAATTTCATGCAAGAATGCATAATCAAAAGTATTTTAGTCCATAAAAGTTGTACAAGTACCTGCGAGCAAATTATCTAATTTATGCTATATCGTATAAAAAAATTTCATTTGTTGGGTTAAAAAATTAATGTATCCATGCGATATCACATAGTTTATAATTTCTTGCAATAACGCATACTCAAAAGTATTTTAGTCCACAAAAGCTTCACAAGTACCCATGAGAAAATATTTCAACTTTTGCCACCGAATAGGGTTATCCATGGCTAATACGGATAAAACCACTTTTTTGCCTTATAATATTTATTGGACATTCTGCTCAAAGATAGATTAACTTTAGATGATAGGATATTAAAATATAAAACAATAATTTTATTCTCAAACTCTTTTTCTTTATTTATTATTTTCTTCCAATTCACAATAGAGTTTACTTTTTGTGATATTATTACAACATTTTTAAAAAAATCAATACATATGGCTCATTTGGACTAGAAATTAAAGGACCTGGGCCTTAGTTTCAAATTATACATTTCATCAATCATTGATAAGGAAAAAACATAAAACTAACTACTAGAAGATTACAAAAAAAAAAAAAAAAAAAAAAAAAAAAAAAAAAAAAAAAACCTACCGTATTGCATTATTGGCGCATGACCCCTTATGAATAGGGTCCAACGTTATTTTGACTATCAAAACTAGGAAGCCCATCTTATATACGACCCTTGATGGAAAGCCTAAAATTGGATAAAAGTTTTTTTTTTTTTTTTTTTTTTGTTTTGGGGTGTGGGTGGGGGGGGGGGGGCGGTTTTCGCACACTTAGGGACTGAAAATTACACATATGAGAGTACGAACACATACACGCTTGAAGTGAGAATTCGTACATGTGATGAGTGGGGAGAGACCAAAGTCATCCCTAGTCAACCAACTAAGCAACCCCTCGTTCTGACAATTCGACAAGATATTGAAACCAACTATATTTTAGAGCCTGCCTAAGTGAAAGTGTTCAGATTCTTAATCTCCATTGCCTATGAGATATATCCTGCAAAGTAAAGGTGCTCCTTTTTATTTATCCCAGCTTAAAGGGGGCTGGGCCCCTAGCCCTCTGGAGATAGGCCTTCGGATGAGGGGAGTAAATCTCGAAAAAGGGTGGAGAGCCCTCTGGTGACGGAAGTAGATCTCTTATCACGATCTTGGATAAGAAAAGGTGCTTGTCTGGGTTTGAATTAAGAACTGACCCCTGCTCATAGAAAACTTCTTGTCCGTGCAAACTCCCTTAATCGGGAGAAAATCCCTTGGGGTAATATTATTTTCTAAAATGTGGGTCCAGTCCAAAGTCAGAGTCACCTGATCTACAGCGATTAGGAGACCATAATTATCATTGAAATCAGTAACCCCTTCTTGGATTTCTTCTTTCCAGTTTTGGGGTAATGTGAGAGTTTAAAAGAGTAATTAAGAAAGATGAGTGACATCATCTTGACTTAGACTAGGGTTTCTGTTTTCTTTTGACTTTTTTGCCGCAGTAAAACCCGGCTGCCTTTTCGCCTCAGCAACTGGACTTCAACTACTCCTCCTAACCATCTCGGCTACGTTTTTATCATCAAATTCTCATGAAAGTAACTTCTCGTGAAACTTTTATTAGCAAGTGGCCAAGTGCTTTCCCTTTCTCACTCAAGGTATAAATTATATGTAGGGCTATTCCTTCACAACAATTTTGAGAATTTGAAGTTCTCCAAATGATCTCTCCCTTGAATGAGGTTTCAAATCCTTATTGTCCATCCAACATTTGAAATGTTGGAATTATGAGAATTTTAAAAATTTCTTGTGATTTTTTAGGACAGCTAAAACTCAGAATTTGAGCCATGAAAAAACACGGCATTTGAAATTTTGAAGGTTAACAGCAGATTAATGTCACAATCCGAATATTAGAATTTTTTGTGAGAAATACCTATGAAAAAACAGGCTATGGGTTTGGAGTTGGTGATCCCAAAATTTCTTTTTTCTCTTTGTGGTCTTACAAGGATTTTTTTTTTTCCTCTACTTAAAAATAAGGATTCTTTACATGCTGGTCTCCATAGAGAGTTAGAAACTGTTTTTCTCTTTGGTGTGGAACTTTTACATTACACAAATGGATTCAAAGTTCAAAAACTGAAGAACACACTTCTAGGGTGTCTGTTTGGCAAGAAATCTTGATTTCTGTGGCTGTCCTTCCAACATTTGGGAATCCAAATGCTCAATACTATTTAAACAGAACAACGCTTTGAATTCTATTGAGATTTGACCAAATTAACTGCAATTTTGCTAAGATTCATTTAACCACACCCTAGTCTCTCCAAATTCCAAAACCACCCCTTTTTAAAATAATATTTGGCTCAACTCAGTTGAGTATGGTCCAGTCCTTCCAGATGTTCTTACCTTGGTGGAAATATTGATTAGGGGGCTACATCCAGATACAACCTTCTGGACTAGATTTGGGCTGTATTTTAGGCTTGAGGCCTCAAACTTTCCATCTCAATAATTTGGTGGCCCAAGTCTATGAATGCTTGCTTAACTACAGGATTGATTTGTGTGGCATATGTGATAAATGGCATGAAAGGGCACATTTAGTTTTACAAATAGAGTGGGCCAGGCCTAGCTGTTAGTTCAATGTGCTGGATATCATCTATTTGTCAGGCCCAATAACTAAACAAAATTGGCTTGATGAGTGATTATGCAGTATCAAGGAGCCTATTTGTCCTGTTGATGGGATATCTAAATTTGCAAATGTTGCCTCCCTAGCTCAATTTACAAATGCTCTGAGTAACCACTGGCATTTTGGAATTTGTTGAATGCTTTAATTAAAAAATGACAATGCAAAAGGCTGAATTTTAAAAAAAATCATTAATCAAATAAGAAATTTGAAATATGGGACAACAGCTTGCATTGAAGTCAAAGTTCCCATCATATGAAATTTAAAAGAAAAAAACTAAATTGATAGTATTCAAAGATGATTGAGCATTTTGAAAGCCGGGATATCTAAGAACTTAGATTTTTAGTAAAAGTGGTTAATCTACAAAGTTGAGTTTTTGAAAATCAAATAAAAAAAAACTTCCAATGTTGAGGGGGTCCATGATGTCAAAAATTTCAAACGACAAAATGATATAGGTATTAGTAAAGGCATATACCACGAGAAAATTAAAGGTGGAGAGGTGTGTTGTCAGCCCGAGAAGAAAGACAATAATAAAACAGAAAGGTTAGGCAGTCAACCTCCAATTCAGCTTTTTGGCTAGCCTTTTGGTTGGTTGGTTCAATATTTTACTTGGACAAATGGCAGTCTAACTCAAAATCTTGAAGATTTTGACGAAAGAATCCTTGTTGTTTGCATTTTTTAGGAT
This sequence comes from Umbellularia californica, assembly GCA_028538565.1. Lineage (NCBI taxonomy): Eukaryota > Viridiplantae > Streptophyta > Magnoliopsida > Laurales > Lauraceae > Umbellularia > Umbellularia californica. The sequence continues at coordinate 47,658,321 of JAPQWN010000009.1, forward strand.
GCCCAAATTGCAACTTATAGACATCTGTGTTGGCAAATGTAACAAGACATGCATGTCTTTTCAAGTTGGTGATTGTAGGAGCCTTGTGCCTTGGTGTCTTTAGCAGCTTCGTCACAACTTTTACCAAAAGCTTCCAAAAAAAGTTTGAAGTCTTCACAATTTGGGAGCAACATAGGGCTGAGGACAAAAGTTTGAAGTTTGAACAAAACAAGGGCAAGTTGTGAAGTAACAATGAAGGTTAAAATATAATTTTGAGGATTTTCAAATATGAGAATAGAGTGGACTTGGAATTTTTCCTGTGGTCAATTACGATCTATGTTTCTTGAGGAGTTTGAGAACAACTTAAAAAACCTCATATTGTAAACCATATTGTGACATACATAGTTTACTGTTTTTTTAGTAGACATAGATTTTGCAAGTAGTAGAATCTACAATTTGTGTTTATATATAGTCACCTAGATATTAAGAGCCAGGTCTAAGGCAGTATGCTAGAATAATTTTTTTTAAACCCTTGGAGGGACAAGTAACAAGTTCTAAGGGCCCTTTTGGGTGCATAGAAAGGAAAGAATCAATGGTACAAACTTAAATTGTTGACAATTTTCTCCACCCTCATTTTCTCCTCTTCTCTCATCCAAATTGACTGGATGGAGAAAATAATTCTCCTATAAACTAACTTCTACATAAGATTGAAAAAAAAAAAAAAAACATTTCTCCTAAAGGGAATGGACCCATATTTAGTAACACATTTTAAAGTGCTTCTAAAATTATTTTGACCTATAAAGTGTTCTTACTCAAATTCAAACACACAGAATTACAACTAGAGAAGATGGTGGTTTTTCACTAGGAAATTCCTTGCCTCAAAGTTTCTTCTAATTTCTCTACCTGGTGAGAATTCTTTACATCCAAAAGGTTCATGGTCAATGGCAATTCTTTCTTTTTAAAAGCCTCTTATATAATCCAAATCATACAAGAGGGTTTAGTGGACAAAAACCAGCCTCATTTGACTTTGGCTATCAGATAGAAGACAAGGAGTGGAAACTAATGGAATTAGCAGTAAATATAGACCTACTAGATGGTTGGCAAACATGGCCTTCCAATAGGAAAACCTTATGAATGTCCAATCACTTGCAGCTTTACTTTAGTGCCTAACCGGCAACGTACAGCCTGTCATGAATCCAAACCATTCAGACATTCCTACCCCTAAAAATTGATAAACTTGTACCAGTGAAATTCAGAAACAGATAGATCAATGTGAAAACACAATTGATTCTCTTTTAGTTAAAAAAATAGTGATCGCCTTGTCTCATACCTCCAATCAATCCAACAGTATAAAACATTTGGATCATGGTGTCAAGCTGGTCTATTTCGATTCATAGGACACTGGTGGGAGGAACAGTTCAGATTGACCAAAGCCAAGCACCAACAGTGCCATTTATCACACAGTGAGAGGCTCAACAAAACACCTACCGAGTGATTGGATCAGGTGGATGAACAGCAGAGACGGGCAGAAATACTGAATCATCATGACCCACAAGTACTTGCTGTAAAAAGACTACTTTGTTACAACAACAGCAAGAATGGAGGATCAGAAAAGCTATCACATTCAACTTGAAATAAATGAAACATTACTAGAACTGAACTCCAAAACCATAAAAAGGAAAAAAAAAAATTGCTGTAAAAGATGACAAGAACTTATCTGCCACTTAAAACTACACAACAAAACCATTCTTTCCAAATAAACAAGGCATGGAACTTGCGATCTAAGTAGTACCCACATCCTCCTGCAGTCCTGCTTCCACTACTTATGTGCAATCTTACTCATGGCTATGAACAAGGAAAATTGAGGCATGCGTATCAGACATCTACGCATCTAGGTAAGATACTTAAAAAGGACAAAGATAGAGGATTCCTCCAATAAAACAAAGTTGGTCTCAAGTCTCAACAAGAAAGAAATTGTTCACTAAACTGTACATTTAACAAGTGATGAGCTCTTTCTACCGCCCTACGCTGTCGCTATCCAAATCCATCAGAATTGTCAGCTTTCGTGCTGTTCTCATGAAATCACTGCAAGAAGGGGATCAGCATTTAGAAAAGATAGATGCAAAAAAGAAGAAAAGGACTTCAGGGGAAAAAGAGAAACAGAAAATGGCTTTTGAAGCTAAAAGTATATCATGATATGATACCTTCTTGACAAAGGAAAATAAAAAAAGTTTCATAAAAAAATGACGGGACACTGACAAATCAGGGAGAATAGCAAGAAATCAGAAAGCAATGGACAGCATCCTTATCAATGTTACTGATATAAGCATTTCTAAAGCTTGTTAACAAAGGACTTCAGTAGATTTGCAAATAAACAAAGCCACTAATGACAAAACCATGAACTGCCCAAGCAAAAAGGTTACCTGAATGGTTCATCTCCAGTGTGTTTAACTTCACCATTTGCATCCCGGTAAAGCACATGGCTAAGCATTTCAGATTTCTCGATGCCAAACATGTTGGCCAGTCCTCTGTATAGCTCTTCGTATGAGCCAAGGACTGAGAGATCGACAGTTCGACCCACATTCTCTGAATCCATGAACACTTTACAGTGCCCAGCTTCCAAACTGAGCTCACTTGGTTGGCGATCCTTATACCAAGGAAATCCTTCATAGGATGAATTTTCAGGCAGCCCATCAGATGTGAAGTTTGCCACCTTATCTGGATTCTCAACAGATGAACTGCTTCCAGTAAGGACTGGAGAGACCGTATCTCCAGAACAGCTTGAAGACATTTGCTGCTCAGTGAATATTGGTTGCCCAAATAGCACTAGCCGCGGTGTGTTTCCATTATCCAGTTTCCTTCGATGTTGTGGAGAATTCCCGATAGTCAGCAAACAAGAAGCATTATCATGGATGGTAGGGGTCCTGGTAAGGCCAGTGGAGATTCTGGAGGATGGGGCAGTGTGATCAAGCCCCTGAAAACCAGTGGGCAGAAACATGTGAAACGAAGGAGGATGCCTGGTTCCCTGTATGCCTGCAGGGGTGTTGTCAGATAAATGACACGGGGGACTGCTAAGCCCAAGAGGGTTGCCGGAAAATGTCGGCATTGGGAATTGACTGTCGAGGGGAAAATCAGGGTGCTGTGGAAGCCGTGACTTTTTCCTTGGTGGTGAGAAGGGTGACAGATGGACGGTTGGCATGTTTGACACCAATTCAATCAACCATGGGCTGATACGTTTAACACTTTGTAGTAATTCTGGTTCATCCCATGTCACCTGCAATAGGTATTTTGCACACAAAAGATGAGATCTAAAATTGGTAGCAGCACCAGTACAGGAATCTCATATGCCAATGAACAACTAGAAGCTTCAGTGGACAATGAAACTACTATAATTGCCCAACATTTCTCAAAACCAACAACAGGCATGCAATTTGTAGGTGTATTACCGTTGCAATTTCCTCACAGAGAATAGTTGAAAATTACCAGCAAGTGTCTTAGAGACAATTGTCTGAAATTCAGGATGAGGAGTTCTATAGGTTAATTTATAAATAACATAACCAAAACCTAAAGCAGTGCAATGCTATTTATAAACTAGACACCTACAACAGTAAGGGAACAATAATATTCAAATTTCCGTGTTTATAAATGATAAAGTACATTTATATTGTAAAGTTCATGTAACATCAATATTGTTGAACTTTCTCCTTTTTTTTTTCCTTTTCTTTATTCATAATATTTTTATAACTGTCTGCTCCATACTCATACTAACAAAAGCTGATATCGTCTATCCATGCATCATTCTAAAATTTGTACGGATATATCATTCAAGAGAATCAAGACCAACACAAAACAGAACATGTCTAGTTTCTGACACTTGACTGATATATACATGTCCAAGTCACCTATTCCACAATGCAGGACCGTGTAAAGGCCCTTTCTTAAGATTCACATTGTGGGTTATGGGTTGGACCAATAAGTTATCATATTTGGGCAACAAAATGCAGAAACTAAACTTTATGAACCAAAGGCATCAAAGAATCACAAGACTCCAGTGGGAGATCACTAAGATTTACATAACAACGACCAGGGAGGCCATAGGCCATATTCTTATAGTTACATGTAAAATATACAAACAAAAGATGTAGTCAAGCAAGTTAGGGTATTATCATATGACACAGGTGTAGAGGAGCTAGAAATCCACATATAGTCGTTTTGGCCCAAACAGTTGACACTAAACAACATATGATTATAGAAATTTTAACAAAATATTAAATAAATGCTCAGAATCAGTGAAAAATATTTGTTCACAGTGGACTGAACAACGGTTTGTATCTATTTCAATCATCTTGACTAGTACTGGAGCAGTTCAAAACGATTCAGTTTAGACTGAAACATCCAAGATGCCAGTTTCATTTTTAGCTGGTTAGAAACAATCCACTCCAGATTTTAAAACACTGCTAACGCCTCAAGGGACCATGTATTGAGCTAAATGGCAGTATGCAGATATTATTTGTCAGCATATTGATGTAAGTAGCAAGTACCATGGCATGCATGACTACAGTATAGCTGCATGAAAATAACTATAGACCTTTAAACAAATCATATTACAGGATTTAACAGCTGGAGAAGAAAACACAGAAAAAATGCTTCCAATTGATGTACTCAACACATTACTGAATTCTTATTCATATACTAAACTTTAAAACATGGAAAGTGGAAAAGAAGTAGATTACGACAGATTCTCTTTAGTGGTTGCAAATTAAACTATAAATTCACAAAAGATGAAAGTTCATTACTAAACCAGACATCAATCATAATGCAATCTGTGAGCTGCAGCAAAGGAAGAGTGAGGGAGAATTGGGATACCTGAAGAACCCTCCACGGTGAATTAGGCCAGCGAACAGGATCAGCAACTTGAACAGAGGATATGGTACCCATAAAATAGCTAGTCCGCAAAGAATCATCAGCCTCAAAAGGCATCTTAAACCTCATCCCCGAACACCACTGGATTCTCATCGCTGCTCTCACTGTCTGTGCCTTAACACAAAACTCGGGAGTGCTCGCGCGAGGGTAGTAGACAACCTCGAAAGCCAGGCCATTTGCAGCAAGAGTTGCTGCCTCAATGACAGACTCTGGCTTCACTCTCCATCTTCCCCTAAAGCCGCCTCCTCCTCCTCCACCACCATTAGAATTCAAGTCAGAGTTCGCATTCCTTGCCCTTTCCTCTTCCTTCAATAAGACAGAGAACCCAATTCCGAGCTGTGGGAAACAGGAAGCTGGATTCAATGCAGAAGTGGGAGACTCAGATCCCCCACCAAGCCCACCAAGCCCCCCTCTCTTCGCCCTTCGAATTCCGACACAGAGCTCCCCTTTCTCTGTTCTCAAGAACACTATTGAATCCCCAGCAATAAGCTTCTTCTGGTTCACAAAAGTGCTCCAACCAGTCGTCAAAAGATGCCTGCGTGGGGTCCCTCTATATATATGCCTGAATTTCCAAATCTCGCCATGAACATCCTTGGCGAAGATGTTCTGAACAGGTGGATTTTTATTCATATCCAAGGGGGGGAAGATTGTATCTGCACAGTAGCGAGGAACTGAGAAGCCCCCACCATTGTTTGCATCAGATTGCGTTAGCGTCTTGGAGAATGAGGCGGGTTTCCCCTGACTCTCACCAGGAACAACCCCATTGTCTTCTTCTACAGAGAATTCCGATTCTCCATTCCTCACTGGGACCAACCGGATCTTCGCATAAACCTCATCACTCTCATGGTCAGCCAAGAACTTCACATCTGCAACCCTACAGAGGATTGTAGCAGGAATCCATCGATAATTCCCAAAATCCACATTCCCACGGGCGTGCTCTGCGTGCCCTTGTGGGAAGTAGTACACCTTTGAGTTCACAACAGGCATCTGAACCATGGCCCCAGCACATGCATGCCACAGCTCAGAATCCAAGCACTTCTCACTCTCCATTGATTCTTTAGACGAACGTCCCAAGGCAGTCTCCATTGATTCTCTAGATGAATACCCCAGATTGATTAACGCAGAAGAAAAAAATACTGCAACAGAAATCAAAGAACCCTCAAAAGCATTAAACCCCAATTCCTCTGTTCCTATCTTAAACAGTACAAACTTATATCAGATCATGCTGAAATCAATCAAAGTGAACAAAAAAACAAAAACCCAACTTCAGGCTAGAGAGAAAAAGATCACCAAACCCATCAATAAAAACTTCTCACCTTTTTTTCTCTCTGGTTTACCCAAAGAACCCTCAAAAGCATTAAACCCCAAAATCCCTCTGTTCCTATCCTAATCACTACATACTTCTCATATAATGCTGAAATCAATCAAACTGAACAAAAAAATAAAAACCCAACAGCAGGCTAGGAAGAAACAGAACACCAAACCAACAATAAAAATCTCACCTTTTTCTCTCTTGATCACTCCTGTCTGGAAAAAAGAAAAAAACAATCACTGGGTTTTCAAGACACTCCACAAGAAAGCAAGAGAAGGAAGATGAAGAGAGCAAAGAGCAGAGATGGGTCTCTCTCTCCCCCTCCCTCTCCAACTGGGTTTCTTCAGTTGTTGCCTTTTTCTTTTCCAGATCTGATAAAGACTCTTTTTTTCCTCTATTGGTTGCTGCTTTCTTCTTCTAATATCTATGTTCCTGTGGAGAGAACAGAAATCTGAATGGAATAAACAGAGCAATATATAAATGAGAAGGAGAGAAAGGCAAGTGTAATTAAAATCTTTCTTTTGTTGTTTTGTAGCAGAGATGGAAAGAGAAAGAGAGAGAGAGAGAGAGAAGGATGATTTAGGAGGTTAGAAGGCAAATTTTTATATTAAAAAAGGAGCTTCTACTGCGATCTGTTTTAACATTATCCGATGAAAGGGGAGAAAGATCTTATCGGTTGTGGAGATAAAAACGGTTATCTTTCAAAATATCATATCGGGGCTTCTTGAGATTACAAGAGACATGATCCGGAAAACAACCTTATTTGGAGGAAAAGTCGGTCAGAATACAAACTTGCAAAGGCTTTTGAAAATTGAAAGGGTGGGATGTGGGGCCCACCTGTGTCTGTGCCTGTTGTTTGACAATTGATGCAAGGATGTGGTGTCTGGCATGGGCCATGCTGTTTTAGGGCTGTAACCACTGGTTTTAAGGAGTTTTCTGATCCATTGATGGTTTTTGAATTAGAGAAATCTTGAGTCGAACCCAAGAAAAAAAAAATCTTGAGTTTAAAAAAGTGTAGGATTTTAAAGTGGGGCTTACTTGTTGAGAATCCCCAAATTCTACCCCAAGAGGAATTTGTCTCATTGTAGAGTTGAATTTTTTATGAAGAAAAATATGATAACAACGTTATAATTACTCATTAAATTTACGCATATCTTTTTGGTCAAACGATTAGCCCCAGGACGGGTACAATTCTTATTTGGATAAGATTTGGGGATACCAAATCCAACGGGAGGGCATTTATTGCTAGTGGCCCGTTTCAATGGGTGGGCCATAGATTTGAGAATTATTCATTGAGTTTTTGTGTAGCTAAATATTTCATTGATATTGGTGCATATCAATGTGTATGGTTGAAGAAAAATTGGTGTTGATGCATAAAATTTGTAAAATTGAGAATTTTCAAATCCTATGAGAGAGGGTTGAAATTGAAAATCCTCAAAATGAGGATTCTCACTAACCCAATTCTTTGAGGACTTATAATTGCCAAACATGGGTTTTCCAAACCCTCATGAATAATCGATGATGAATTCTCAATGATTTAGCTAAGAAAGATTTCATTGATATTGGCTTGAGCCCATGTGTAACTAAGAAAAATTATTGCCCGTGCGTGAAGTTTGCAAAACTAAGAATTTTCATTTCTCATGAAGGAGGGTTAGACTTGAAAATCCACAAAGTTAAGAGTATTTTCACTCACTCAAATCTTCAAAGATTTATAATTGCCCAACATTTATTTTTTTTTTCAAATCCTCACAAAAACCAACAGATGAATTCTCAAGGATTTAATTGCCATATGTGACCTAAAAGGGGCTTATAGAGGATCTAGACTAGGTTTCAAGAATCACCAAATCAATACTTCAAATTTTAGATCCCCTTAAACAGATAAGATGGGGTTTTTGAAATTCCCTTTTTTTACCTATCCATTGTTCCAATTTTAAAAACACAGGGTCTGGTTGTGTCCGTACCTCCCTCCTTATGTGAGGGTTTATATTTGGTTGATGAAGACGACAAGCCCCCTAAATATCACTAAACCCTATCATACGCAATTGGGTTCATCATAAGATCATGAGTTGAAATTTTACATTTTAAATGCTGCAAAAGGAGCATGTTTTATAGTCCTTTTTTTTTTCTTTTAGCATTTAACAATGCCTTCCACATGAATGGTTCAGATCAACATGAACAATGGGTCCATCTCTTACAATGAAAAAAGGGTGTTCCAACTACCAAATCACTGTGGGGATAATGGGATGACATGAGCAATAAGGCCCCACCACATGCTAGGGTGGGGTTGGACCTCAGTCACCCAGAAAACATGAGCACATGCCAAGGCCCACTTCAGGTCAGCAGACTGAATTGAACTACAGTGATGGTTCCAACAACACCACACGCACACACAATAATCATTTTCATTGGTTGAGTTTCAGCATCATTCAAAATTATATCAGACATGAGTAATGAACACTTTGGGGCTTGTTAGTGGGGTTGGAACATGGCCCACCAATGGTTGAGATGAATGGTCCCATGTGTACAAATTCAGGACCAGGGATGAGTCCATGGGAAGAAGAAACTCATGGTTCCCATTCAATGGAGTTATGAATTTGAGGATTTGAGTCTGTCTGTGAGGCCCACTTGGGCTGTTTGCCGACACAAGCTGCTGACAAAGAGTTGTCGGACGTGGAACCAAGAAATTCTTGACGTTGGAGTTTTCATCAGTTTTGATAGTGTTTGGACGTGCAGCCTGAAATGTGTGGAATGGAGAAAAGGTGAAAGGGAAGAAATTGGCTATTGCGCACGGATGAAAGAAAAGGAAAGGACATGAGAAAGAAAAAGGAAGTAGAGTGTCATAACTTTTCATATTTTGATCCTTCGGCTCGAACAGTTGGAAGTAAACTTGGACTTCATTTTTTGTTTTCCATTTTTTTTTTCTGGTGCCCCATCTTGAACCTCCCCACACAAGTGTTAAAAAGAAGCCTCTACCATAGGAAATAGAGTTGCAAACAAAAGGGTTATCGGGCGGAACCATATTAAATCTAGACCCGTTTCTAAAAAACAGTTCCAATGTTGACTCGGAATCTATTTTGTTGGGTCCAGACCCAGTTCTAATTCCGATAGGAATACTCAGATCCGATTTAGGAACTGGGTTCACCTAAAGGCCTGGAATTTATTTCCAAAATCTGTTCTTTATTATTATTATTATTTAAATAAGTATATCATTTGACTTATAAGAATGCATCAAGTATATAGCCTCTAGGATTAAACATTAAAAAAAATCTTTAAAAAAAGTTGATTTTAAAATATAGTTTACAACATTAAAGACTTGTATGCTGGGTCCTATGTCTACGGGTCAAAACCTATATGGAACCAAAACTAAACTCGTTTATCATCCCAACCTAAATTAGGTTCTTAATCCATACCCATTTATGAATTGGAACCTAAAATAGGTTTCAAATACAATTCTTTTTTTTAGCTCTTTTACTTGTCAAGACTTCCGCATAATTGGATAATCGGATACGACCCTAATGAGAATGAGAGTCTACAAAGTGGGAAGAGAAGCATGTGCATACATCAAAATAGTAGGTGGCATACAGGGGATACAGGTGACATGTGGGATTTCCAACCAAGCAAATGGACCTAAAAACATTTGAGTAGTTGCCATGTTTTTAGAATTCGACTGACTCGGTAGAAGTGCAGAAGATTTGGGCTCATAGTCATCAGAGAGAACCCCAATTACCGGAAGCCCATGACTTTCTATGTTTAGAGAGAGAGACCAATCTGGGAACTTTCATCGCTTTTAGTGGGTTTCTATGTTTTGTTTTCTTGGTCCTAGTGCTGTTGTTGGTCAAGGGATATGATTAAAAAAAAAAAACACCGGCGTATGCCCATGTGTTTTCACCTATGTGGTGTTGAAGTTGCTTGACAGATATCTTCATTATAGTAAAAAAAAATCAGGATGTCTTCAAATTTGAGGCTTTTCTCATGGTATCATAAGTAAAATGTGGCAAAAAGATTACCAAAATCTAATAATTGAAAGTCATGAATTGACTGCCCGTGGGGCTACAGATGAGTGGATTTGGAGATGGATAAAGGATTGACGGCCTGATAACAATCTAATCAAGGGAATTTAAATCTTCGTTTAAGCCTCAAAGTCTAGTAGCATAATAGCGAACTTTTTACAATTAAATTGAAGCTTAGGTAATTGTTGAATCAATGTCAAATTTAGAACAGTGCTAATTTACTAAGATTTGCATGTGAGTGAAATCAAGGTGGGCTTTTGAAAATCTTGCAATTGGAGAAGGTGAGCCCCTTTTTTGTTGTTAATTGAAAATTTAATTTGAACTTATTTTGAAAGACAAAAATATATATATATATATATATATATGTAGACTAATATTGGAAAAAGAATATCTTCAGCATGTTTTCTTTAAAATTAGTTAGGGAATGTCTTTGTTAAAAGTAGCTTTCATGTTCTTCTTCTCACATTTCTTGACTGATGAAATGCTGGCATGAACAAGTGAATGAGTAGCAGATTACCACTCCTGGAGATCGTCTTGTTTGCTTGGGGTGGCACTGAACTTGAAATATCGGCTTTCAGATGAGTTAAAAAGCACCACTAAATACCCAAAAGTAAAATGGCTGATAATAATTTAAAAAAAAAAAAAACAAAGCCATTAATCCCCTAAATCCATATTGGGATAAGGCTTTGATGATGATCCCCTAATCCATGCCAAATGGTGTATTTGGTCATTTGGGCAATAACTTAATTTAGATGCTTCTTCAACCACCCACCTCTCGCGGGCGCCCGCGTGCGCAAAAAAAAAAAAAAAAAAGGTTTAGATTTAAATGAAAGTTTATGCACTGGAATAATCTGATATTCTGACTCATGGTGATTCACAGCCATCGTATTTGATTCTTTGCCATAATCAATTAGAGCTAGATAATGAGGGTTCTCCAGGTAATCATGAGGTACTTGAATGATTGGCAATGAAGTCAAAGGGATCCAAGTGGGGTTACAGGGACTATGACTTTTCACCATTTAGAGTCATCAGAGAGAGAATGTTGATTTCCTCTTTAATGTTTTCTACTGTTGACTGTTGAGAATCTTTTTTTTTTTTTTTTTTTTTTGTAAAAACAGTTGAGAATCTGGTGTGCCATGAAAAAGCTTAAAGATTTAACCCAACTAATGATGATATGCTAAAACTAGAGTAGGTGGGCTTGATACTTAGAGGCCGGTCGCAAGAGGTCCCCATTATTAGCCGCTCGGAGGCAAGTTTTCTTCTTATTTATTTATTTTTTCTTTTTTTTTTTTCATGTGAACTTTTGTAAGTTGTAACTATGTGATAGGGGTGTAACATTTCAATTAACTGTTTATTTTGGAAGAATCATTAATCGAACTGTGAATTATGGTTTTCGATTTTGAAAATCGTAACCGTAACTGTATCCAGAAAAACCGTTAAAAACCGAACCGCAATTAACCGTTAAAAACCATAACTGAACCGTATCTGTAAAAGCCGTTAAAAATCATTTTGTAAAGTTAAAAACCGTGAAGAAATTGTATACTTAAATTAAGAATTATATACATATTTCATTTAGGCCCTTTATAATTTTTTAATTAGTATAACGGTATGGTTAACCGTGTGCCGGTTAACCGAACTGCACTTCTTGGTTTGGTTTGGTTTGGTTAATAACCGTGAGTCAATCTGAAAACTGTAAGCGAACCGTGATGTGTGGATTTTCGATTTTAATTACCGTAATTGAATTGTGAAACACAGTTTTTAACCGTGGTTTGGTTCGGTTAAACGGTTTTCCGGTTTTCTTTTATACCCCTACTATGTCCATATACCTAATGCTTAAAAAACTGTGCACATAGATTGAGTTTGATTGGCCCTTTTTTATTGGCAAAATCTTGGGCTGCCAAAAATTCTAAATTTCTATAGAAATTGTCCGATGATAGAAAAATGCATATTGTAGGAAGAAATTTAAAAGTCCATTTCAGCTGCTATAGTGAATTCTTGTAAGGACTTATTTCTCTTATATTCTTTGAGTTTCGAAATGCTCCTAAGTGGTTCGCATTCGAACAATTCTGAAAAGAATAAATGGTTTTTCAATACATTCTCCTTAACCAAACAGGCTCCATATTTGGCTGTGGTCCTAACTACACTGTTGGAAGCAAATTGACTCGAAAACGCTATTGAGTTTTCAGAAATGATTGACGGAGAAGTCTCCAAAAAGTCCTCATTTGTTTTTAGAGAAGCCAAACCCTACATTTTCAGAGTTTTTAATGTCTTTTTTGGGGACAAAAGGCTTTAGGGTCAATCCAAGACCTAATATCCACATATACCTTGTGATTTGACACTCATCCAAGCTTGACAGTTGACACTGATAAAAAATTACCCATTATTTGATTGAGTTACAAAGCATACAGAATACATGCACTTTTCTTTTTGAGTGGTTATTAGGGATGTAAATGGGTCCCGATTCTTTGAGTAATCGGAGGTTCCAACTCATTAAAATTCAGGCCTGGGTCCTTATTTAGGCCTGATAAGTAAATGGGTTCGGGTTCAGTTCCACCTTGGTTCTGATCCGTGGACCCGAGACCCGACATATTACCTCAATTTTTAAAAATCTCTCCCAAAATCTGTATTTTTTTTAATATCATTCTCTATTTAAACCCGAACTCGGATCCAGACTCGTCCTATATATAGTTCTGGTTCCGATTTTAAAGTCAAGAAACCAGTTCCAAAATTATTCTGGTTTCGGATCCGGTTCCACATTCTTCTTAACTGTTCCAATTCCAGGTCCACTAACGACCCGAATCGGAACCGATCTGTTTACAACCCTAGTGGTTATTGGTTAGTTTTACTAAAGAAGAATACAACCACTAGACAAGAAGCAAAAGAAAATAATACACTTATAAAATTATTAATCCTTCAAGCCCCTTATTGAAAGTTAAGATTAAAGATCTTTCACCAACTCTAACCCACACCTTACCATTCTCACTTCTTTTATTGACATGCATTGAGGTAAGCTCCATTCAAGTTTGTGACATGATCACATTGAAAAAGAAAATATCCAAGCTTTTCTCGTGTACCCTCCATTTATTATCCTCTCGTTTTCAGTGGGTTGCTTGTTCTTCCTTTTTTTGGTTAGACACTTGTTATAAGTCGTGGTACCAAGTAAACTATAACAATTTCAATATCATTCCTACTAAAAATAGAAAGATTTGTATAGGTCAATATCATTCTTTTTACTGTTCATTACACAATGAAACTCATTTGGGTGAGTATCTGTGGAATATTCGCCACTACCATATACTTTCCTAGATATCATGAGTATGCTGGAGAATTTAAGCTAACAGACAGCAACAAGAAAAAGTAGAGATTCTCAATTATATATGTTTTTATACCAAAAGATTATTAAAATAAAAAATTCAATAACTTTCAACACAAGAATAATGCCAAATGAGAAACTAGGGTAGCCTCAAACCAGTGACCAAGGATTGATCCTTAGTCCTCACGTTGAAGTATCCCTTGTCCCACAGAAAGAAGCAGAAAGAAAGAAAGAAAAGTTTCCACAGCATTTGTTTTCACAATATTTCACTTTCTCATAAAAATGAACTAAAGTTTATTTTGTACTGTATTACTAGATGTGGCAAAGCATTTTTCATGGTATAATGTTTTTCTACCTCAATGTAAAACTGTAAAAATCCATTTTTTACCTCTTAGATCTTTTTTTTTTACCTCTTAGATCTAAGTTTGCTTTCCACAAAAATTGTTAAAGTTGCTAATATTTCAAAAAGTAAAGAACTGTTAATATAAATGATGGACCCTCGATTTCCGTCCTTTCCTTCCGCCCCGGGGGTTGCCTGGGTCTCGGCGGAAGAGGAAATGCGGGTATCAACTTTTTTGTACTGGTATGCCAGATTTTCTATTCTACTTGAAATTTAGAATGGTGATGATCCGGAGATTCACCTTCACAAGTAGAAAAGAAATCAATCATTCTTTCTAACTTTTCAAATTGCATAAATATTTAAGAAAAGAGACAAGTTTGTTTTTGAGAATGCCGTAGGAGGCGTTTTTTTTTTTTTGTTTGTTTGCCGTGAAATGCGATTTTGCCGTGAAAGACGATTTTACAAATCTCATCAAATATGAAAGACAAGAATTGTGATTTTTGTTTGTCTCTTTAAAAAATAAAAATTACAATAGAAAAGAAAGAAAATAGATCTAACTTCTCAGAAGATTGCAGGGACACGTTCAGATTGACGGTCGCAAGTCATGTATGGACTTCGCCATCGTCCTTCAAATGAGAACTCTTGATGCTTCGATTATTCAGCTTGGCTCCAACCTCAGTTTTTTAGAGGATAAAGACCAAGATGAGGTCCTATATCGAATAAAAAACCAAGTAAACGGGCTGAAAAGCCGCGTTTAGGCCATGTTGTAGAAGAAAGGGACCTTGGGGGGGTGGCCCCCCAAGGGACTTTGATCACCTTGTAGTGCTTCTTGCGGCAGAGCAGCAAGACTTCATCAGGATTTCTTCGGGAGAATGCAAGTGTGCAAGTGCGGAATTTCAAGTCGATGTGTGTATCGATATTGATTCATCTCTCTTGGAAATGGACCTCCTTTTATAGGCTCTTGATAGCCATGGGGTGGTTTATGGGCATTGATGGTCATGATGAGAGAATTGATAATGAGTTACAAGTTTTTATTCTTTGATTTTGTAACTCCTTTTTTATAGCTTGTGATTGGTCGATGAAGAATTATAGGCATTTAATCGCTTTTAATCTCCATGATGAGGGGAGTTTCATGGTTTTAATGCCATGATTGCTTGGACTTAACTCCCATATGCTTGAATCTGATTGGGCCGTCCAAAATAATGAGTTAATGACTGCGTTAAGTAGTCATAAACTGGTCAATTAACAGCATTAAGTGGTCGTCGGAGCATGTGAAGAGTCGCGGGCCGCACCGCGTCCTTTGGGATTCTTCTTGTGATCATCGCAAGTGGATCCACACATTGTTTGATGTCTGATTGCGATACAATTTCAGACATTGATTGATGTTGGTGGGCCGGTGACATCTGTCTTGTCGATTTCTCGATCGGTCGGACAGAAAGTGTACTTTCTTGGTCATCCGGTTGGCGATCTTAGAGCGATCAATGACGATTTCATGCTCTTGACAGCAGATCCGAGATGTTAGCGAAGATCAGTCGTTTTCAAGCATAAAAATTTGGATTTTCAGAAAATCACAGAGGCAGGAACTCCTGAAACGCGAAGATGATCGGAAAATGGGCCATCTAGTGAAAATCCGGCAACCCGGATTTCCAGGGTCGCTGGCGACCATGCACCCAGGGTCCTCGGCGACCATGGGGTTTTTGCCCCTTTGGTCGCCGAGTGTATTTTTCGGCCGTTTTTCCTTCTTTTTCGTTCCTTTTTTCTTCTGTATTTTTTTTTGACATTTTTCCTCAATTATTGACTTGATTTTCTTGGAGAAAACTTGACGAGAACCCGTGCAAAACAGGAGCACAAAGTTTCTCATTTTTCGGGAAAGCCAAAGTCTTTGTAGCCGATTTTTAATCAAGAGTCGAAACTAGGTCAAACGATGTCGGAATGACCTGAAAATTGAGGTGAAGCTTCTTGAGCAGTGGATAGGACCAACCATGGGATTTTATTTGAGTTTTGAAGCCGTTTGGGGTCCCGTCGATGCTTGACTTGATTTTACTGTGGGGAAAATGCCGAGCTTTGACATGTGGTCAAACGATGTCCGATTGGCCTGAAATTTGACAGGGAGCCTATTGGAGTCATGTAGAGATGATCTATTAACTCCGATTTGGATGTCATGGTCACGGGGTGCTTCGCCGCCTGTAGGCTTGATTTTCTTTCGGAGCGTCGAAACCTGATCAAACATTGTCGGAAGACCTGAAATTCGACGTGCAACCCTTTGGAAGCATGTTAAAGCCACTCATGTGTTTTGTTTAATGAGTGATGACCTTGGTGGCTCTCACAGCCGGGAGGCTTGATTTTGCTGCTCGAGCGTTGATGGAGGGAGGGTCAAACATTGTCTGTTTGACTTGAAATTTGACGAGGAGACCTTTAGAGGTATTTTAGAACCATCCTTAGGCTCTGATCGAAGTTTTGATGTCTTCAATGATATCGCCGCCAGGAGCGCTTGTTTAGCTGTCGGAGAAGTGAAGTTAGGCCAAACAATGTCGGAATGGCCCGAAACTTTAGGTGTATCCCTCTTTTGGTTGTCTTGAAGGATCTTGCAGTTTTTGTCTGATTCTGACAAGATCTGATGCTTGAAGTAGTGTTGCCTGTTTTGTAGCAGGATGCAGCTTCATGTGGTTTCTCAATGTTGATGAGACATAGTGACTTTTTTTGTGTCAACAATAAAGAAATGAAAAATTTTAAAAGTTATTCTCATTATTTTATAAAATATGCTTCGGGGAGATTAAAACCTCACCTATCATTCCATTTTATAGACGAAGTATTTTCTTCTTCCTTAGATGGGAGTAAATTGTAAACTATTTTAATCCTAAACCTAATCTAATCTATTAGCCTAGTGGGCAGCCCTATGTCTTCCATGCATTGACAGCTACGCCAGCACCTGATCTGCGCATGAGTATTCTTTTTTAGTGTCTTCAATGCTACCCAAATACACCTCCTTTGTATTTTCCACCTCTGTATTAGAGCATCTCCAATAGCACATTCAGATTCCACGTGGACACCCAAACAAGATTATTTGGCATGCAGGATCACTTCAACAACCATGCCAAATGGGACTTGACATTTGGCAATGATGGAAATGCCAAAATTGACATATGAGAAAAGCACATGCCAAATAATATTTTGGTATATTTTATTCCAAAAGGAGGCAAAAAAAAATGAAAGAATGCAAAATCTTTTTTTCTTTTATGATGTGAGGTTCCATAAGAAGATGAAAACATAATAAAATAATAATTTGGCATATGGAGTCCATATTTTAGGATATGGCTAATTCCAAACCTTCAAATTAACATATAATCCTTCAATTGAAATTTGGCATCTCCAAATTGACATATCTATTGGAGATCCTCTTAAACATTAGCTAGCTTGACCACCCGTGCTTAAAGCACGGACATATAATGCATAAAAAACTGTCATAGTTTTATTGACGTGGGGTCAATTTTAAACATATTAATTAATTATATAAGTTAATTATAATTAAACTATCATTAATGTCAATATTTGGAAATTAGAAAAATAAAAATAATAAAACTATGAAATTTTATGAAATGTGATATTGAATATTATTCATTGCACATCAAGTATTTTGACTTTTCTTTTAATTTATATCAAATCCTTTTAGAATGATCGATCGTATTGATGGGTCTAATTGAAAGTGGAGTGTTATAATTGGATTTATTGGGTATGAGTCTAGAAGTAGACCCCATGTACAAACTAAACAATATAATGTAAAAATTCATAGTTCTCAAGATTATTTTGGCCAGAATAATATAGTTATATAATCAAAGTATACTGATCTTGATTTTAAATTGTTGAGTGATATAGACATGAGGTTTTTTTTTATCAAGAAAGTGGAGTTCTTTCTTTAGATCCATTTTCATTAGTGGGATTTGAAAATAAATGAAATAGTTATCTTAATCATATTTAATGGAAAAAAATGACTAAAATTACGCTTAAATAACTAAATAATTAAAAAAATAGAATAATCATATAAATTTACAATTTAGAGGTCAATATTGGAATTATTTTAGTCAAAACCAGCCACTTTAATATACAATACAATAGTAGGCAAAGAAATGATAAGATTATTCATATTTATAAATAAATTATAAAGATCTATTAATTTGAAGGCCAATATTATGCAATTTGGGATATTATTTATGTGTAGTCAATCTAGTAGTAGTAAAACAAAAAATAAAGTTTAAAAGTTGGGCCAATTATAATGGATTGGTCCTAGTCGATTTAATCTGAACACAATAAACAATTATTATAAAATCACTACAAACTATAAATATAAAATAAAATTTGTTCAATGGCAACAAATTAAGTTTGGGTTAGGTGTAGGTCACCTTCTAATGAAACTATGGTGAGTGAATTTATAAACTATTTTAAAGTATTATAATCAATAAGAACGTTGTATAAGGTCATTGATAAAATAACTAATTGGAGAAAGTTTTGAAATACATGGGTAATAGTAGTAATTTTGACCCAACTGATCACCTACTTTACTTGCCTTATCTTCCACCCTCTAATAACTTAACTTTAATGTGATATATTAACACTTTATTATCTTCCTTTTTTAGGGATAGATTAGATAAGTGTCATTTTTCAATCATCTATGACATTTTATCTTTAAACTATTATTTTATGTCACGACACTTGTTGGTTATTCTTTTTGTGTGATTAGATGAGTGACATTTGTCAATCATCTCTGACTTTTTTAACATTTAAATAAGACGTGGTCTTCTATTTCAATGCATAACTCTCATTCATCTTTCAAGCTTTGGCTTGGCACCCTCGCCCACATTTTATTTCATTTTCTTAGAAGTTCTTTTTATTCATATTGCCACGACAAATTGAGCCGACTGATGCTAGTGATGCCTAAGCCTATGTTGGAATCTACCTAAATAATGAAAACTTTCATTTTAAAGGTTTTAAATTTACTCGTGCTTTTTTATATATGTGTTAAATTATGTGCATCTACTAACAAGCAACATATCGTTTAATACATACATAATATAAAAGAGATTTTTTATGATTTTCTTATACTTTTTAATTAATTTAGATAATCATATAATTTAGAGTTAAGTCAAAGTATATTAAGTTTTATAAAAAGAGGGACTTAGGCCTCTCCTTTTCCAAAATAAGCAAATAAAATTTTGAATAAGCACACAAATGCAGCCTAAATTTGGCGCATTCATGGAATATTTTTTTAGAGGACGGTGAAACATGTTAAAAGGACTTTAGACTTGAAAGATTAATAATTTGATTATATTTTTATTTTTTGTATAGTTTTCCTTTTTATTTACATTGATACTATTTTGAGTTCTTACCCTGTGATTGTGAACATTCCCAATAGCTATGACGAATCCATTTTTTAAATAAATTAAAAAAATATTCAGGCATTTATTTTCCTCAATTGCAGTCATAACATCTTTATTGAAACTGAGTGGTATATATAAGAAAAAAGGTATGTTAGTAAAAAAAAATATTTAAAAATTAAATCTAACTTAATCTAACATAAGTTTTTTTTATTTTTTACTATTTGCTTAAGAAATAGAAAATTTATATCATCAAACTTAAAAGTCATTAGAAGTTTAAGGAATGTAAGAAAAATACTTAGAGCAATAAACAAATAAAAAAGTTATAAATGAAAATAAAAGATAAAATAAAATAAATGTTGAATGAAACTTTGGAACTTAAAATGGAAGTAGGAATAAGTGCCAGCAGGTGGCGGACCCAAGATTTTTATTTGGGTGGGGCAGAAAATGGTCAATTGAGAAAAATCAAAATCAACACCAAATAGCAATGATCTCCACTTATTTAAACATGTGATTTTTCTTTTAATTTTTTCTGACAAATTAAGTATAAATAACTCATATCCTATGGTGGGGCGATGAGTTTACTAGAATGAGGCAGGCCATAGGATAATTCTTTTATCAGACCTGGGGCGACCGAGCCCAGGTTTGTATCTATAGGTCCGCCCTTGTCTCCAGTTTCCATCTAATAGGCAAAAGTAGAAATTGGAATGGGGGATGGGCCATAGGCCAGTTTGGATCAGACCTAGAGTGACCGCCCTAGGTTTGTATCATATAGGTCCGACCTTGCTAGCAGATAAGACTTACAATATCTTAATCATGCAGACATAATATACTAATATTGTGCAGGACCCTTCTTTCTTATTTGGAAGTTCAATTGAGTAATCAATTGCCAATAATAACATTATTAGTTATGTACTTAATTTCATTACTAGTACAACAACCCGTGTTAAGTACGGGCATGACCTACACGCATGGGGTCCCCATTCCATTTAATTAGTGTTGATGTTATTTTGACAAATAATTATACATAAGTATTGTGTGGTGTAATGGTTATGTTAGTTATTTTAAAAGGAAAGAGGTCATTTTAGTTTATTTTATCAAAGAAGTTCAATATAAAAAAAGTCCAATTGAATGTAATTTGGACAAAATTAAATTTAAAACCTTTATTTTAATATATTATTAGAGCAGGGCCATCTCTAGAGTCCAAAATTTTTGAACCCTTTTAATGAATTAGAAAGGCAAATCACACTCAACAAGTAAGAGTGGGCCCCACTACTCAAACATCTGTGGTGACCCTTTGTCCTTCTCCGGTGCAAAACCATGCCGACTGTCCTAGTTAGGTTTCCCTCTTCCACACAAACAAGACCACGACCAGTGACAGCAAACGCATAATGTTTAGAAAGCGACATATCGCGAAATTTCTCATGGGGAAAAGAGAATATCAAGATTTTCACCATATCGTGTTTGTGTCAACATGTCGAGAAAATCAGTCGTTTGGTTTGCTATGTATTCCACAAAAAACATGGAAAAGCAGGGTAAAAAACATCTGTTCCGATTCCGTGAAATCTCATGAAATTGGAAAATCTGGAAATGCGAGTGCGACCAAGCCAAGACGGTTCATAAAACATATGATGTCGTTGTGCTCGATCCCGATATTTTGGTCGGGTGGCGAGATTTTTGCTAACTGACGTGGGCGTTTCTGTTTTTATAACTCCTGACGTGTCGGACTCAGACTCGGACTCAGACTCTCTTTACAAACTCAGTGCCCATCTTAAATGTAATTACAGACGAACCCTTCTCCAAGAATTACAAGTTGTAATTGCTATGGGTCTACTTTATTTATTTATTTATTTGAATCCTCTTAATGGTTTTTCTTTTTAATCAAGGGAATGTAGGAATATTAATGCTTACCCTAGTAATTCAAATCCTAAGTAAGTGAAAGAACTATCTACATCTCCATTGCCACTTATCCAAAAAAAAATCATTCTCATTTTTTTTTTTTCTATTTTTAGGACAAATCTTTACTTGGAAGTTTCTATCTTCCCAACCTTTGCCTTTTCAATTAGCAAAAGACAAAAGTAGAACTTAGTGCTTTTGTAAGCGAGAAATTCTATAAAGTGTTCCTTTCAATGATCGACCGCAAGGTCAGTTGGCAGGTTCCTCGTCATAAAAAAAAAATCTACAAATTGCTCCTTTCAAAATGGATGTTTCCGTCCCAATTTAAGGTCTAACAAAATCAGCTATCTAGCTGAGAAATGCAATTAAACAAAGTTATTTATTCTTGTTTTATTTACACCTTGTTTTTATTAATGAGATTCTTTTAGACTTTCATAAAAAAGTAAAAGTATTAGAAAGTATAACTTTGCACTCACTTACCTGAAAAGCAGCTTTTATTTCGCTTGTTCATTTTTATGACCTTTGGTCGCATGATAGTAAACGTTAAATGGATTCCTATTTTTATCCAATATAGAGCTAACATTTAATGAACAAGACGCTAAAGTCCTCTTGAATCTAGTTGAGGCAATGTGCCCTACTCTTTTTGCCTACCAGGCTAAAGTTCTCTTGAATCTAGTAGAGGCAATGTGCCCTACTCTTTTTGCCTACCAGTCGGTGGAGGCTGCCTATAAAATTCAAAATCTACTTAAAATAGACTTGGCCCTTTTAAATCCCATGTTTTAAAAATGATCATGCTGAAATTACATGAAGTTGGATTGGAGTGAAATTTGACCCGACACCAATTCATAAACCGACATAATTCTCAGCCCTTTGAATTTCAAGGCAAGTCTGCACACATTGATTTACAGCATTTCCATCTTAGGATTCCAAGGACTCCTATTTGGCAGCTATACACTACTACATGATGCAAGTAAGAATTGGAATCGTCCAAGGATTTACCCACACAGTGACTGTGAGTTGACCAATCAAGGTCCGCTACGGCAGCATGGGCAGCACCTGCCCGGATATATGGCAAGCTGTTCGCGGTGACGTTGCGGACCTTGATTAGTCCACCCACGGACACCGTGGGGGAAATCCTCAAACGATCCTGCCTACAGTTGATCTTAAGAAAAAGATGATTAGGTTTGTAAAACCGTTTAAGCTAATAGCTTTCTTTTAAAACTTAAAACTACAATTGTGATAATGCTCATGTCAGCATTCCAGCTAGCAGTATCTTACTTGTCTTCCATTGGACAGTAAGAATGGGAAAAGTCACCTAGAACCCACCTCCCTCGTTATAAAGATTTGGTTTGAAAGTCAATAACATGAGTCAGCACATTGGAAGTCAATAAAGTTTTTGGTTAATCTATGTGTACCTCTTGGTCGGCCTGAACCATTAGTGGTGTGTGTGGTGGTTATTGAACTGACTTGCCTATCGTGGCCAAACACCAACTGGTATTTTCAACGCGATAAATTAATACTCTAGCCCAATAACCCCTGTTTAACACGGTTTCTCCCAACACTACTGCAAAATAAATAATTACATATTAAAAAAATTACCTCATTCCATTAGACAAGTTGGATAAAACAAAAATAGAGAAGTCGGAGCAAAAAGAGTATAGTCACGTAGGAACAACTGAAATATGAGTAGTTTGATGTAAAAATAAGTGGGTAGTTGCATGAGTAGTTACGTAACCGTCGGTCAAAATTATAACGAGAGTCAAAAGTGAAGTCAAAACCTCATAGCTTTATATATTACAATTGCACTCAATTGAGTTTAAGCCTTTAATTTAACACGTAGAGGAGACCTAATCTAACCTTTTTTCGCTTTCACTCATCAACCCACTCCATGTCAAATCTCATGAAAATCAAATTAATGAAAAGAAAGAGTACATTAAAGACAGTTCAGACTAAGAGAAAAAAAGAAGAAAAAAAAAAGGTAATAGTATGAAAGCTTGATACCCAGAAGACCAAGTCACATGACATGAGCCACCAAAGGAGTTTTTCTATGAATCCCTTGCTTTACCGTACCATTTGTCAATGTCCCCCACATGCTTAAACCGCGATGGAATAGAAGAAGACAAAGCTTTAATTTCAAAAAATAAAAAATAAATCAGATAAATCCCGATTGAGTCGATACATGATACTTGACCTGTGAACTCATTAAAATTCGATTTATGTGGATACTTAAGTAATTTGCTCATGCTCCATGGGGGATGATGTACCCATTGAAGCCAATCTGATTTGACTCGTTGCCACCCTACTACTTACAATCAGAGGCGGATCAGGTGCATCCATGTGGGGGCAGCTGCACTGGTTGATCGGTTTGCTTCTAAATTCATAATGAAAATTCTTGCTCGACTTTGAAAATTCACATAAAATTTCTTTATCTGCACCCAAGACCCATATTATAGTCTTGGAATTGTTCCCAAGACTCGATTGCTCATTTGTATCGGCACCCCTCAAAAGAAAATTCTTCATCCGCCATCCACCACTGCTTATAATAGTGAATGGTTTTAAATATTGGCTGGTAGTGGTACATGTTAACTTTTCAAAATACCAATACAACTGTATTTATGGGATAAAAACTGATCACACCTTATCTGCAGTACTGCCTATATATGTTAGGCTCATGTGGAGCAATTTATGATCGAAGCAATTTCATATCATTTGTTTTTCAATTAAAATAAAATCATATTGCTGAATGATGAAATCACTCACTGATATGAGTTACTTATCTATATCAGTCATTACATCCTTCTTCTAATCAGTTTCTTCGTGTGGCCTGCGGACAATGGCGGACTCATGTTTTTCATTTGGGTGGGGTAGATGATGGTCAATTAAAAATTAAAAATGTCAAAATCAATACCAACTACCAATAATTTCCACTGATTACATGGTTTAAAGACATTATTTTATTTTTATTTTCTTGAAAAATTATGTGTATAGAACTCATATCCCGCTACTAATCAACATATTGCTTCCCCACATATTATGTAAAGATATGGTGAGAGGGTGGACATTTATGCTATGCTATTGTGTAGAAGTGGAACTGTCTGAGCTTAGAGTGGAAGAAGCAAAATGATTGAGCGAAGGGTTCCAAGTTTTTTCGTTCGGGAGATCTTTGACCCCGAGAGCAAATGATTTTTTGAGACATTGGGTGGGGCGATTACTTTACTGGAATGGGGCATGGGCCATACTTTTAAGCCTTTTTGGATCAGACATAGGGCGGTTGCCCTAAGTCCGCATAAGATAGGTCCGCCACTGCATGTGGGTCCCATGTGTAACCAATTGCTCGTACTCCATAGAGGAGTATGTACCCATTGAAGCTAACCTGATTTGACCCAATACCCAACCTACGTACACTTGTGAAGCTCAAGTACCATAAAATTTGTATGGATTTAAATATCGGCTCGTATGAGCGGAATTTTCAAGACACCAATGCATTAGTACTTTTTGTGATAAAAATTCATACATTATCGGCAGTACCCCTATTGTATGTTATATTAAACCTAAAGGTTCTGAAGTTAATTTTTACTCAACTTCTTTTGAGAAAAAAAAAATTATACTCATGTACTACAACTAACTCACGTTATCATCCCACTTCTAATATGCAATTGTAACCACTAAAGTCTTCTTCACAATTTTTACTCTCTCTGACAACTTTACTTCTCTTATTCTATTTCTACTCTACCGACTGTGAGATCGAAAAAAGCGGTGCTTTTATGATCTTTTCTTCTTTTATTTTCTTTTTTGAATTTTATGCTCTATCTAAACCAAATTGTTGTTAGTAAGTATTCGAGGATGATTTTGCGTGAACTGATATTTTTCAAATGGATAACAAAATAAATTTTATCGTTGTTGCTGAACACGCCTGTTCATAGTACCGAACTTCATCTCACTTGGTTAGTAACTTCATCTCTCACCCATTTGCCCAAGGTTCAAACCTTGGGTGTGCTGCCCTCTTTCAGTATATGGGATCTCTCTTTATGTGTCCGGCGAACTCTTTTTGCATGTGTCGGCTTTCTCATGAGGTTGCTCAGTTGGTTAGCAACCCCATCTCGCACCCAACTTGTCTAGAGTTCAATCCTTGGATATGGTACCATCTTTTCATGTGTGTGTGGGCTCTCTTCCCATGCATTTGGATGAACTCTTCATTCATGTGCGACCTCTCTCATGGGTCCTACTTCCTTGGCCGGGGTTCAAAAAGGAAAGGAAGAGAACCATTGTTAAGTGTATGATTATTTGATTAGGTCAATTAAAATGCATGTAAACTCTATAGCATTGTAAAGCATTGGGTAATCATACTTTATGTAGCTGATGCACATGGTAAAAAACAAAAGCTCAGACAGTGAAAGTACCTAGAATTGTATTAAAAGATCTTGACCCAATCATAAAATTAGAGATGAAAGATTTGCCAAAAGAAAATCCTACCATCAATTCAAGCTTAGAAAATGACAATGAGTCACCTTCTTCATTGCTAGCTCAGCATCTCGTAATCAAAACATACTAGATAAATTTGACACAATTGATTTCTTTATTCGATATTAAGAGCGGGGATAAGACGTTCAACAAATGGTCAAATCTTTGTTGAAGTTGAACTTATGGATAGAACGAGCATATCAATTACGTACCTGTTTATACAAATGTACTTTTTTTTATTAAAATGTTTTATGTTGTGAATTTCTGGCATTTATACGATAGTTGTCTCATTTGAATTTCAAATGCTATGTTTCATTAGTAGTTGGAATTCAATTCCAATCAAACGAAAAAGTCATAAGTAACCATCAAAGAACCATTTACATTTGGTGCTTAATCCAACTATTCAATGGAACTTATAACTTGATCCAATCGAAGTAGAAGAGGGAAAAATCCGTAGCAGATCCGGCCGGCTGCCGGAATGGAAAGCGCTCACGATTCAATCTTATATGCTTGTAGCAGCCCGGACCCACTGAACCAATCCTTGTGCAAAACCAATTGAAGACTTACAAATGAACAGTGAGCCGGAAGCATGCCAGATAATGTGTTGAGGGTGCACAAATGCCCCTGAAACCTTCAAACTTGAGCATGGGTCCATAGTTGCGGCCGATGTGCAAGTAAAGGGCTGTTCTGGATAATGCAAATCACCTTCAACGCTCCTTGTTTAACTCTAGTGTTTCTTGTACCAGTGGTTTTAGTGTACTTAAAACGCATTGATAGAGATTGATACAAGCCAGTACTTGTACTTGCTATTATTTTATTTCCAGATCAAAACATTATCAATTCAATATAGGCGATTCACACTTACTCTTATCAACGGTTTGAAGGAATTGATCATTTTCATCCCTTGGCCAATATGAGAAGAGATCAAGAGGTTGCGCCCGTGGCGGAAGCAGCGCAGGAGGCGGAGCATCGCTGCGGCTAGAAGACTTGACGGTGCTTCTTTGGCTGGGGCTCTAAGATGATTCGGAGAGGAAGAAAGGGGAGAGGAAGAATGAAAAAAGAAAAGGGATAAAGGTTTTAACAAAAGAAAGGCAGAAGAGGGACGCTAGCGTCTCTATTAACCTCACTGAGAGACGCTAGCGTCACTCATTTTATATTGAAAAAATAAAAAAACCAAACAGGGTCTGACGAACTCCTTTTGTGTGGCGCTAGTTATAAGGCACTAATACATGAAACGGCGAATGGTAGGAATTTTCAAATAAAATCCTCAAATAACAAAGAATGAGGGAGAATGGTATTAGAAAATGACGAGGGAACATCTTTATATTTAATAAATGGAACAAAGATTGATGTGATGTTTAAACAAGATGAGAGAGAAATATTATAAAAGGAGCCACCCATTTGTTCCTGGCTTTGTTGGCCCCACATCTCACATGTGAGAGGCGACTTCCCAACTGTTAGAATGTTGATTTTTTTTTTAAATGTAGAGTGTTGGGATTTATTTTTTTTGTGTTAAAAGAATAAACTTTCATTAAAGAAAGGAGCAGCAAGACAAACAACCAAAGAACAAGACTAGACAAGAAACATCAGCAATCCAGATCCAATAAACCAAAAACAGAACCAGACCACCACAATGCCATAGGTTATCCTTCTCTTTTCCACAAAAGAAACTAGAGAGTGTTGGGAGTTGAGTGAAATTATAAAGGACTTCGGATGGGTTTAGAATAGATCTTCCAAAATCTATACTTGTTATATTTTCTATGAGATCACATGTTCTAGTCAATCACTTGTTTTTTTTTTTTTTTTTTTTCTTTCTTTCTTTTAATATCTTTCCAATCATACTGCACCAAAGTAAGAAATTAAATTCACAAATCATCCTCCTGCAAGAGCCCAACACAGTTTGTAACATAGTGGTTGCAACATTGCTATGAAAATACAGTTTGTACTCCAAATAGGCGACCACATGAAAAATTCAGTGGTAGCTCTCTCCACTAAAAATAACTAGAGATTGATCTCTGCTGATGTTGATGAGAGACTTGGGTAGTGTGTGTCATTGTGGCCATGTGACTATCTAAAAAAGAGAGAGAGAGAAGGTAACCACAAACCCATCATTTTTGGGCTATATTTAGGCTCCAGACTCTTGCACCAGCACTTGTCTAGGGTTTAATTGTTGGATTCATCTTCCAACGAGAGCAAGCTTCTTTTCTCATGCATAGATCTTCTCTTCTTTTCTCTCGATGTACATGAACTGCTTTTGGGTTTACTTCACAACACTGAGAAAATATTTTTGTTTCTGCCCGAGTATTCAAAGTTCCATCACAGGGATTATTAGTCCGACCATAAAAATCAAGTACTGATATATTCACTACCATTAAACTTTGAGGACCCAGAGGTCAGAATAACATAATCAGGGTGATTATTAGCCGGATAATAAAAGCCAATGGAACACTTTGCATCCAGGTGGGGCCACAATAATGTTTGCAAACTAAGTTTGCTGCAAACGAGCGCAGTGGACCATTATCCACTTTTTTGAGTGAAAAACCATATGAAGCTACTGCCAAGAAAGAAAAACAAGTGATTATGATGAGGTTGGTGTTGCTAATTACCCACAACCTTATTTTTTGATTGCGATTAGGGCTGTAAATGGATCCTGCTAGGCACAAATTCAAGCAGTACAAAATCAGAAAAAAACACTGGGTTTGAGCCCAAAGGTGAAGATCCGACTGATGGTAGACCTGATTATTATTACTATTTGTGTAATGTCAGTGTATGATTGCAGTACATTTTATGTCTCACTATTACTGTTCTAACCCTTAACCAATCCCAGCACCAGGTACATATAACCGGGTCTGGTTCAAGTCCAGAACCTGCCTGTGTGATGGCTTGGGCCTTTAGGCCCAATGGTCTTGACTGGCTATGGATTATTATGAAAGGAACTTAGCCCTTGACTGGTATGGAATATTATATTTTCTTTATAGGTTTCAATTGAGGTCTGATATAAACCTGAATTGGGGCCCATTTATGGCTAGTATGGGAGGAACTTAGGCCCAGGGTCTGCATCTGAATTTGAGGCCATAAATTGAATGGACTCGGTCTGAGTAACCTGGGCCAAGGCCGGATGGAGTCAGATTCCCTGTATATCCAATGACCATGGGCCAATCCTGTGGTTGTGGAAACCTTGAATTTTGGTATAACGATTTACAAAATCCTGATTAGCAAGTTAGGAGCCCAGGGCCAACTGACCCATTTGGAGAGTTTTGCAATAATTTGACCCGTTGTCCTCCTTGTAGGGTCACTCTGTTCTGCATGGACATACTTGCTGTGGGACCATTGTCAGTGAATGGAGGATTCTGTATCTTTTCTATAAATGGAAGCCAAAGCCCAAGTCCAGCTTGAAATGCATGTGGGTAAGCTTGAGCTTGAGCCCCTGAATTGCCAGGTCTCAGCCTGAGACCGAGCCCGACCTCAAGCCTCCCGATATTATAAGTAAAGCACTTTGTGCCAAAACACTAATGGGGCCTATCTCATGATCCACCCGAGTGAACCATAAAACAAAGAACCTTCAAATAGTCATTGATCCTGGATTTGACACCCATCCAAATGGATTGGATCGTTGGTGGACTTGGATTTGTTTTGAAGGATAAAAACTTGTTGGGCATCAATCAAGCGGATAGAATAATGATTTGGGCCTTCATCACCACATACAAGAAGATGGAAGGGAGATATTTCAATCTTTCCAGTTCCATCTCTAAGTGGGGCCTACAAAAAGTGTAATCACCTTATTGTGAGCAGTGAGGCACTTATAATATATCATAACTACTATCATGAAGCCCCTGTGCATCGCACAAGTTAAGCCTTGAATAATAAATTAAAACTTATATAAATCTATATATAACAAACTAATTAAAAAATTCAAATCAACAAAAAAATTATGAAAACCAAACCTTTCATCGCTTAATCCACATCAGCATGTATAAAATAAAATATTCATATACATTTATGCTCATTTTGAATACTATATAAAAACTTTAAAAATAACCTTAATTTATAGAATTGAAAGGCATCCATTTGAATTGGGTTATATCCACTCAAATGGGTTCAAGAGACATTTTATTGAAAAGGCACATATTTAGCCCAACACACACCTTTTATTGAAAGGGCACATATTATGTGTTTTTGAAAGGGCACATCCACAAATGGGTCCCAATAAGCTGATGTGGCTTCACCTAAGGCCAGAATTAAGGGTTTTTTTTTTTAGTTTTTTTTTTTTTTTGCAACTAATATTCAGGTTACTATATAAAATTTTTAAAAAGAATCTTAATTTATAGAGTTGGAAGATATCCCTTTGAATTTGGTTACATCTACTAAAATGGGCCCAAGAGACATTTTATTGAAAAGGCACATATTTAGCCCAAAAGACACCTTTTATTGAAAATGCACATATTATGTGTTTTTGAAAGGACACATCCGCAAATGGATCTCAATAAGCTGATGTGGCTTCTCCTAAGACCAGAATTGAGGGGTTTTTTGAGGTTTTTTTTTTTTCAACTAATATTAAGGTTTAAAGAGAAAGAAAATATAAATTATAATAATGCTGCTTTTTTTTTTTCCTAGGAAGAGAAGAGGTTTAAATCCAAGGCCTCCCTAAAATAATATGGCCCACGTCACACCACGATTAGTCTTTGTAAGAAGACATTTGAATGGAGACCAGACAGCGCTGAGTGATTAGGATAGAAGTAGAATCTACCCATGACACACTATAAGGCTTGGGATGGGGTACAAGGGTCGACAAGCCTAACACATGATAGGTTGTTTGCAGAGACCACATCGGTACAACTTCCGCTATCAATTATGACTTTGCAACTCTTGTCATCGAACTTGACGTAGGTATGGAAAATGGTTGTCCTATGCCCGTCCTTATTTTCTTGGAGTGTTAATGCACACCTTACTACCATCATGCGAGGTATTTCACTCGCCAATTTGCCGCGTGTATTTTCCTGTATTTGATATGAGGGAGCAAATCTAAGAAAGGAAACTCGATCATCCGGTTCTTCACCTTCATCATCATCAAGCTTAAAGTCTGGGAGGTAGGCATCAACCCTCTCATCCTCCACATCCTCGAAGCAGAGGTTTCAGGTGGGGCAATGTGCCCACAGCCACGACAACTGTGACAGGTGACTGAGTTGTTCCATTTGGAACACTTGCTAGTGACTCCTTTGCCTTTGTTATCCTTGAAACGCAGGCGGCACATTTGTGGGATTCCTAGAAGGTTGGATCCTAAAATTTGGTTTATGCTTGAGGGGTTAGGCATAGAATCTAACCCATGATAATCACTGTGCTTGGCCTGTTTGCTTTTTATGGCAGTCTCAAGGTTGAGCACTACCTCACATATATTTTCTAGGCTAACTATCCTAACGGTGATTAATTTCTTTTGGAACTCCTGCCGAAGACTTGTTCTGAACTTAGAAATTCGTGCCGGAAGGTCTTCTAAAGGTCTTCCGTAATCTTTCAACATAGGTTAAGTTCCTTGAGCTTATTAATGTATTCAGTCACAAACATATTGTCCTGTCGGAAGTTGGACCTTTGATTTAGAAGCCCATCTTGATAGGATTGGGGCATGTACTTAATTCTCAATGGTTCTTTCTTATGATCCCATGATGTGATGGGTTCCTCACGTCGGTGCTGCAAATCGCGCTCAACGTCTATTGAATACTACCACACTTGACTCACCAACTTCATCTTGGCGAATTAGACTTTTCTTTCAGACATCTCATACCACTCAAAGTAGTGGTCCATGTCAGATTCCCAATCGGAATAGGGTTTTGGGTTGATCCAATCATCAATAGATAGGGCTTCTACCTTAATGCTTTTCAGAATCCAATCTTAAACGCTTTCGACCTCTATTGTGAGCCCTTGGGTCGGTGTCATCATCACGCTCATTCCTCCTATGTTGCTTGTGACCTCGATTTTGCTCATGCCCTCTAATCCTCTCATGGTTCCTATTACGATCATAATGATGTCCATTATCATCTTGATGGGACCTCTCAATGTTCTCATGGCATTGCGCTTGTGATTGATGTTGCAAAGAAGTTGCGTGCGCTTTGATGTCTTCTATGTTCTTGGTCATTATCTCTTGCATGTTTTTAACCAATTGCTTTAAGGTCGAATTGGGTTGGGAAGGTCCTGTCATTGTTAGATGTTGGGGCTGGATATCCCTACTACTCATGGGCATGAAAGGGTATAAACCTAGAATGAGCTGCCCTAATGATGCAATGCAATGTTAATCTATGATGAACTAACGTAGATGACTCCCTAAGCACCCTAAGCTCTAATACCAAAAATGATGTAGGACAAGATGAGTTCTAGCCTAGTATGGAATGATGAGATCAATTTGAAAACTAATCATTAATGCTGAATTATAAATCGCACCATCCACACCATCTCACATTGAAAATTAAATGGATAATTTGATAACGTTCCAAGGCAATGTTGCAAGTCCTGCAATAAATGTCCCTGTTGTAACGAGAGGGAGGGATCCTTGTGGAAGTTAGAACTTCCACCTACTTAGGGGCAGTCTAATTTAAGTAAATTATTTGTCCTTTTGCGAGGATTTGAAAAAAAATGGCTTGGCTCAACTTGGGTGAAATTGAACAATGTGTAAATATTTGGGGCTTAGTATTAAATTCAGATATGAAATTAGCGTTCCCACAACATGTTCAAGGCCCAAGTTAATTTCAGATCTAAGGGATTTAAGGGACATGGGTTCATATCTAAGGGATGATGTAGATCTAAGGGATGGTGGTTCATATTTACTTAGGGGCTAAGTTTTAATTTCAGATATGAAATGGTTTGAAGGTTAGTTAACAATGGGGATGATGTAGCTAAGTTTTAATTTCAGATATGAAATGGTTTGAAGGTTAGTTAACAGTGGGGATGATGTAGATCTAATGGATGGTGGTTCATATCTAGAAATCTAGTGGTTGGATCTTGGCTTGGGCAGCAAGAAAATCCTAGATCTTAAAGTATAGGGTTGACTAACGGAGTAGGTTATGTATATCTAAAGCTCTTGTGATAGAGGATTACTTGTCTTGAGCTCTCACCAAATTTCGATTCGGAGGCATTACTGAAGATCCCGTGAGCACACAGTGGAAACTAAATGAGAAATAAAAAAGGATTTCATTCCAATAGCATTCATAACATAGCATAGGATGTCGAAAAAGATACAATAAGGTCTCTTAAAACATAATGCCCAAAAGAGGGATGGCATCATCATAACCTAAAAATAAAAGAAAATAAGACATTGCACACGAATCCCAAGAAGCCTCTTGGTTAAGTGATGGGCCCCCTTCATTAAACTTTATCTATTTTCTTTTGTTTCTTCTTGGGCCCCTCTTGAATATTTTTTAATTCACTTTGGCCCCTCTTGACTTCAGTAGCTCTTTTATTTCCTCCCATGTGGCACTTCCTGTTGTGGTGCCTTCAAGATGATTGCGCACATGGGTCTTCCATCCATTAGAAACTAGATCCAATGAGACCTAACTACTGGATGTTATCAGGATGGTAATCCAACAGTGGATTCGCAAAATCTTGGCAATCAAAGTTTGGGTACGCTTCATCCATCCATAAAGTAGCTCGATCTGCAATTCTACGCCTTTTTCACCAATAGATCTTGAAAAAATTACGGAAATTAGGGTTGATGTCCCCATCATATACGTTGGGCTTGTACAAGTATTTGAGTATCATAGGCCCAAGATGTAAGGCCCCGTCCCGAGTTAATCAAGATTAACTCTAATTAATTGGAATTAATGCTAATTAATCATGTTTAACTAGACTAATGATGGTCAATGACTAAACTCAACGAGATTAGTCCCAAATGGACTTAATGAAGTGATAATGAAGAAATTAAATGAGTTGAATGGGATTCAAACTCAAACTAAGAAGACAAGACCTTTTTCATAAATACAGATTTATATGTATTTTGTCGAATACGAAAACTCTTGATACCAACGTGTGTATCTCGACAAGTACGTCAACTTTCATAATAGATTCAAAGTCATTTGACGAGAATCCGGTCAAATGAACCTTCGTTTGACTTGAATTGAGAATATGAGAAAAGGAGAGGGTTTAAATGAAAATGAGGGCTTATATAAAAGAAATGAACTCCTATGAGTTCATTTCCACCCAAATCCGTTGAAGACAAACCCTAGACACCTCTCATTCTTCCTTTTTCTTCTTCTTTCTTCCGTTTCAACTCCATCAAGCATGAGAACGGGATTTGAAGTGGTTCAAGTGGGGAGAGCTTCATCTTCTCCACCTTCTTCATCTTCTTCTTGGAGTTCTCTTGAAAAAAGACACTCAAGTTAAGAAGTTCCTTCTCAAGCCCAAGCTAAACAAAGAGTTTTGTCAATCAATCTTCATTAGAGGCAAGTATAAATGTCTATTTATGATTGAAATGCTAGATTACAAGTTTTCTTGAGTTGTAGGAAATGGGTTATCAACCCTTTCCTTATTATAGAATGGAAATGAGTCAATGACTGTCCCAATGTATGTGTTTTCTTGGATTCCATAAGGTATTAGAGAGATTTGAGTTCTAGGAACTCAGATCCAAGGATTTGCTTCAGAAGTTCTGAAGCTCGAAAATGCCATTTTGGGCGAAGTTCGGCTAGCCGCAAGGCTAATCGTGGAGCCAACCGTCAAAATCTGTAAAATGGGCGAGCTTCTGGAAAGCTAACCGCCAATTTTCGGTTAGCCGAAATTCAAGTTTCGGCTAGCCGCGAGGTAACCGTGAGGTAACCAAAATTGAGTCAGAATCCCTGTCTAAATGCCAGCTTCTGGAAAGCTGACCGTGAGCTAACCGCGAAATGGCGGTTAACCGAAATTGAAATTTCGGCTAGCCACCGGTCACTTTCCGGCTAGCCACCAAACAGATTTCGACTAGCCGCCAGCCAAGTTCCAGCTAACCGCCAGTGAAATGATACTGGCCAAATATTAAGTGTGAGTAAAAATTTGGCCAATCGATCGGACCTAACGGTCCGACAGTGGATTTTGAAATTGAGGGTGAAAATTTTGGGAACTAAATGCACACATAAAATATATAAATGTGATGTCCATCGATAATAACACGTGCATTTGGTAACCAATATTCACACCTAATTAGTTGTCTAAATGTGAAAGAAGTTGAATAGAAACGGAAATGAATAGGGAATTTCTAACTTGTATGAAACAATATTGACTAAATACAATGTAATAATTAATGACACAATGAAATAATGAATAATTACTAAAGGTAACAATGTATTGATTAATGATACAATGAACAGTTACTAAAGGTAATAATACAATGATTAATCCTACTGCAGCAGATGATTGGGGTGTTTCGGAGCTCCGTGGTGATGCCAGTGATCTCTGATCAAGACACTGGTAGATCCCACACATAGACTGAAAAGTCAATTAATTAATAAGCCATGTAATGAAAAGTGAAATACAATGGACTGAATAGTCCCATAAGCCATCTAATGAATATCCAATGAAGTGAAATGAAATGAATGAATACTGAATGAAATGAACTGACTAACACTTCCCTTGGGAAGAAACTGAATTGAATGACAATACTAATACTGTAATTGTGATTTAGTCATCGATTATTGATTGGCTACATTGTACATGATTTTATACTGTTATAGATTTAATTGTCTAGAGTTATTACATTGAGAGATGAACAGATTTAGCATGATTAATTATCATAGTCTGTTTATACATCGCTGAACCGTCGTGTTCATAGTGTTATTGATGGCATTATAGGCCTAGTTTCCCGTCCCGGCCTTGCAGAGGCTGCGCCGCCAGCGGAGGAGGTCCATCCGTTACCGCTAGGAGGTCTAGCTGAATGGGGATAGTTCGGAGGGCGAACGAATAGAACATTTTGGAAATGAAATCAAAATGTTTTGAATGTTTTGAAATTATTTTGGGAATTATTTTGATAGATACTTTTGTAAATCATATTGAGATGTGATTAGATGTCCCCTGCATTGTATTTTGAATATGCAGTGGTGGACTTTATTGGACTGTAATTTTGTATATGTGAACTTTACTTTACTGTAAAGTTACTTATTGTTAATGTATATATATATTTTCGCAAAAATGTACATTTGACAGGTATGCAGGTTAGATCCCTTGTGAGTCTTGTCTTAGCTTCGGTTAATTCAGGATTCGCGGGAGTAAGTATGAAGTCATCGCGATCCGGATTAGTCTCGATCTCGGGCCCGGGTTGTGACACAAGACCCATTAAGATCTTCCAGAGAGGTACCAACAAACTCCTTACTATTACACACCCATTCTAGCACAGTCCAAATGAGTGATTTGGATTTTAGTTATAGGCTACATTGATAAATTTATAGACTATAAGGGTGGGCTTATGAATTATTCACTTAGCTATTAGCAATTAATGATTAAAAGCGATACATGATGTTGTGATTTAGGGGACCGATAGTTTGGTGTATAGTATGTATCAATGGAAAAAAGTGTTTTTTGTATCATTTTTCAATAATTTGGATTTGTTGGATATGCTTTCACAGTTCACGCGATACCACGCTGTTTGTTTTTCTAGGTCAATCACGTTGGTGGCCGCGATCTTGATTGGAACTATTGTTTATAATTCTAGCATTTTAACATCATCAACCCCAACTTGGCATACAGATAGACGAATAAAACCAGAAAAGCATTGGGCTAGCATTTGATTCCTGGAAACTAATTTTCAAGGTCATCTGATTGCTGCAATTTCTTAATGATATGGTCAATTATAAATAAAAGGTTCCAATCTGAGGGTGGGTTTCTCTATCATCATTGCTGTTAATAATAGCTTCTGTAGAGGCCATCACGTACACCATGGAGGTATGTATATAATTGTAGTTGCTTCAGCACATGCGACCTTAAAGATCCGAGCCATTCATCATGTGGCCCGATCAATTTCAATATGACTTCAATGAGAATGGATGATTTGAGATGAGAAGAAACGACCAATTGGCCACTGTTGATTTTACATACCAATACACCTGATTAACAAATCTTTATTTTTGGGTTATGCTGTTATTGACGAGAGCAATGATGAAATGTTCGGATCTCCAACTGTTTTTCTACCAGTCCACAGACAGCGATGTTATTTTCCAATTTATAATCTCATTGAAACTTGGTTTTTGGGTTGAAGAAGAAAGAAGCAGGTCAATCCTCGCAAGGAAGTGTAGATTTGATCAGCAATCTACCTAAGGATGTTATAAATTTGATCCTCGTGTGTCTGCCAATAAGAGATGCAGTTAGGATGAGCATATTGTCAAAAGAATGGAGGTACAAGTGGATTTCCATCCCAGAAATAGTTTTTGATGAGAATTGCTTGATGGAAGGCGCATCAACGACATACCATGCTAATGTTGTGGATCAAGTTCTCTTGCATCACGTTGGCTCAATTTGCACTTTTTCATGCATCTTTTATGTCCCAGGCAGTAGTCACGTTGATGAAAGCAAACCATTTTTTTCTATACAGTGCCTCCTAGTATCTTCTACTGTCAGGAGTTGTGTCATTTGGAGTTGTTCCATTGCGAATTGAAAGTACCTCCAACATTCAAAGGTTTTGGCAATCTCGTTGTCCTGAATCTTGAAACTTCTGTTATTTCAGAAGATGATATTGCATGTCTTATTTCGGAAAGCCCTTTTTTTGGAGAGGCTGACAATGACAGACTGCTTTATTTTTGGGCGTTTCAACATCTGTGCTCTGAATCTCCCTTACTCGGAACTCAGAGGACAATTTGAAGATCTTTTACTTGGAAATAGTACACATTTGACTAATGCGTCTATTAGTCCTTATCTAGACTTCAGCTATTGGGACAATTTTGAGCACTGTAAGTTACGTGACACTTGTACTTTGGCCCAGCTTACTGGGTGGTTGCATGGGACTGAAAGACTTGGATTGAGGCTTTGTTTTCTAAAGTTTTTGTGTGTTCGCGATGTACCTAGAGAAGCTTCCTGCTACCTATGATCGCCTGAAGTATCTTGAAGTTGACATAGAATTGAATACAAGGGAATTTTTGCCACTCTATGCATATTAAGATGCTCGCAAAACTTGAAAGAACTTAAAATCTGGTATGGTGTAGATGAGGAAGATATGAGATTTTATTCGTCTGCAGAAGAGGCCGAGTTCTGGGGTGCAAAAACACACTTTGACCATATATTAAGTAACCTCCATATTGTGGAGATCATTGGACTTGCCATGCTATTGGATTTAGAATTCATAAGGTGCATACTCTCCAATTCCCGTGTGCTTGAGACAAAGAAAATTTATACCAACAAATATGTTGAAGATGAAGAGCTTCTAATGATCGATTATGAAGAAGTTGTTGCAATTTCAACGAGCTTATGCAAGAGTTGAAATTATATACGTGGGCCATTACTGATAAGTCTTAATGTAAACTTTCTTTCCCCTTTGCATTTGTTTTTACTGTTTCAGGTGTCTCTAAAGAAAAGTATGAACACAGGTTTTACATTTTTATGTGCGCAATTTCATCCAAAATAATAATAATAATAATAATAATAATAATAATATGTTGTTATATTTATAAATAAATATATGATAATTGGCATTAAGTACATGCAGTTTGGGTATTTGAGCCCAATTTTGGGTCCCAAGCCCGGCATGGATTCATTCGGTCTTCAAAATACAAACCTGAGCCTAAGTCCAATCTAAAGGGTTACTTACTGCCACTGTAAGTACATAATTGGGCCTGGTGATTGAGAACCATCTCCTGCATTATACTCTTCATCAAGAAACACGAAAACAAGATCGGAAGGTCCTGGGATGAGTAACATGGATGAGTCTTGTCTAGTATCCAGCCAGTGTGGTAAAAGCTCATTCATCTCACTTGAATTGGTGATATTATGCGAAGCCAACTCAGTTGAGTTAAAAGGAGTTTTAAGCTTTGATTAATTGTACCTGCTTTGTGTCTCATTTTTTGCCCTATAAATTAGATATGAATGGCTATTTCAAAACCTTAGCACCTTATCTAAAAGTCATGTTCTTTTGAACACATGAGCATGAACTAGGCTTGGCCCATTTTGATAATTTGATTAAAAAGCATGACATTTTTCATGTGAAAATGTTTTCCATGCCTGTGTAATATCATTTTGAACATGATTCATTACTTGAATTAAACTGCATGATGGATTTTTTTTTTAAAACTCTTTAATGGAGGCTCAAGTTCCCTTCATGCAGGTTTTGCTTGGCTTGGTGCCTCTGAGAGTAGAAGCTTTATGTTGGCTTGCAGTCATTGGTAAGGTGGCTACGCTGGACAACCTTTGTAGGAGAGGCATGATGTCAGACGATATGTTGGATCGTCGTCGTTGGATGATGAGTCTATTAACCACATGAAATTGTGAATATGAGGCTTACTTTTGGGGGTTATTTCTTGAGGTGGTGTCTTCTTCTTTGGTTCTTTCCATGCTCTTTATGTGAGTTGGTGGAATGGTGGAGGGTTAGTCCTTTTCATGGTTGTGGTTTAGTTTCGTTGAGGATCTTTCCTTTTGTAATTTTGTGGTCTCTTTGGAAGGAAAGAAATAATAGGATTTTTAGGGGCTCTTCTTCACCTGTGGAAGATCTTGTTTCAGCTGTGGAGTTAAGAGTTGCAAAATGGATTCTTTTGATAAAGGAATTTGTTGGTATGAGTTTAGATTGCATCATACGGAATTGGAAACTTTGTATGTTGTGTGGTCCATCCGAGGCAAGAAATGTGGTGTTTTGGTGTCCTCCAATTAGTTGAAATTTAATGTCGATGGTGTGGCTAAAGGAAAACCTGGGCTGCAGGGTTCTTCGTAATAGTGACGGTGATGTTTTGTTTGCGTCCTCCAAAAATGTTGGTATCAAAGAATCTAATGACGTTGAAGGTCTCACTATTTTGGAAGCTTTGAATTTTTTTTTTCTTCTTATTTCAAGGAGGGTTTAATTGTGGAAAGTAATTCTTCTAATGCTATAAGGTGGGTGTCGTCTATAGTAGAGAAAGGTGAGATTAAGGCTATATCTTCTTCTCAGATTTTGTTCTCTCATGTTTGGTGTTTGGCAAATGGTATGGAAGACTCTTTGGCTGAACAAGAGGTTCCTGGAGTTCGGCCCTTTGTAGCTCCTATTGGGTAATTTGTTTTGGTTTTTTAGTGTTTGTAGTAGGCTTTTATATCGATACCTTTGCTTTTTTGTTGGTGCTATGCTTATACCATAGTTCTTTCTTTAATATAATTTACTGTTACCGACAAATTTTTTTCTTTTGTTTGAGCAAGACAACATCAATCAACAACAACATAGGAAAAACCAGAGGATTGATGGATTGAAAGTTGAAACCCAGTTTGATTGATGATCCTAGCCATCTAAATAAGTTTCATTTAGTAGGACCGTTTACGTACAGATTGATAATAGTAGAGAGGGAATATGGCCTGGATCTGGGTCTATTTTATATCCTTTTTTCGCTATTTTTGTGGTTGATTTTAGAACTCATCTGGGCGTTGCTAGACCTTGATTTAGAGATATATATATATATATATATATGATTATGTGTGGTTCACCTTATTTTCTGGGCCACTTGTAGGTGCTTATCCAACTGTTACTCAAAATTGAATTGACATTGCAAAAAGAAAGAAAAGAAAAGAAAGATACATTCTAAAATCATTAAACCGGCCACGGATCAAAGGGTCAAGATGATTGAATCAGGTTGCTATTTTGTGCATCCTAGGTCTAAGTGAGATATTTCTATTCCTCACTATCCATGATTGGCATGTTCTTAGATGGGTCCGATAGGCAACTTTGCATGTTATTATGTTGCAAGAGAAATTAGGAAACAGGAAGATAATTGAATTAGGCTAAACTGATGATTTTGACCCTTCACTTACAGTGGACAAGAAGGGAGCATCGATAAATGAGAAGATGCAAGCCTTTTAAGTCTCTTTATAGGATGCCAAAATGAAGTGTCTGCGGCAGAGTGTATCAAAAATATTCAAATGAGAACAGTTTGCATAGTTCTTATGTTCAGTCCACCTTAGTTTTTGGGACGACACTGTATGTTCAAGCTAACTCTTCTCCTTCCTTGTGAGTTATCACAAGCCCAAATTAAATACTCATCTTATTGTTACTCATTATTGAATTAGATTGCTACTTATCATTGAATTAGAACTTAAGAAAATGACGCCTTCTTTAACCATTAAATTCGAGGGCCATATATTAAGGGTCAAGATAATCTAATGCAGTTGATATTCTTTACACCTATAAGTTGAGGTCTTTCATGCCTCACCTCCACCATGATTGTCGTTGTTCTAAGTCGGCCATCTTAAGCAGTCTAATCCATCGCATCACCGTAACACATAGTATTCATTGCACTAGATCAAATCCTGACACACATAATTCCCTCATGATGAAAGGTACCTCTTGAGACTTGTGTGAAAGGTAACAACTTTAGCATGACAATTCACATGCCACCCACTCATCATCAATCCAATCCAATCACACTTACAATCTCCCATAAATTGATACTGATCTTAATTTGATACTAATATGAATTATAGTTAGTTTGGATTGAATTTCATAAAAAATATAACTTATGAAATTGGTAGACTTTTAAGACTTTTAAATCACTAATTGCAATGATATGATTGAGATGTTTTTTTTTTCCCCCAAAATCATATCCTTAATGAGAACTTTCTGTTAGTGGTATGCATCCGAGTGGGTTGCACAAAAGACTTACATTATCAACTATCATGCAAGGTGAAAGAGAGGTCATAATTTTATCACCATGTGAGAGTACCCAAGATGTGGTTTGAAAAAGGGAAAAAAATCAGAAATGACCAAATAGAATTTTCAGGACATAGGGCTACTAATCAGATATGACATTATGATGCTTGTCAAGCTTTTATTGGTTTTAAAATATCTAAAAACTTATCATAAATGCCTTAATCTCATTAACTTTTTTGGTGCTTATAAAAAAAATATCTAGTAGATTGGAGTCTCCAATCTTACCAATCCTTTTGTCATCAACCCTAGACCTTTGTACTCAATACCCTAGTAGATTGGGAGATTTCTCCATTCTTACCAATCCTTTTCTCATCAACCCTACCTTTAATCAATACCTTCATGGATTCACATGGGACACACAAGATTATCAATCAACTCACTTACATGGGGCCACTTGATAAAAGATTCATCTATGTTGGACCCACTAAATGAAAGATCAACCCGTCCCATTCATCTACATTAGACCCGTTTGATGAACCATTGGCCCATATCAACCCATATTTATCCATCTACATACCACTTACTAAATTAAAGATCGACTGATTCTCTCACCCATCCATTACCCATCAACTCATCTACATCATACCCACACTTGCTGAAAGATCCATGATCTGACCTATCCACACATCCTCATTGAATTCACATTGGATACATACTATTACCAATCAAATCATCTATTTGGGCCATCCATCTGTCCATCCATCTATGTGAAACACACAAAATGGCAAATCTGCCCGTCCCACCAATGTTCCCACTTAGGACCCACTTGATGAAAGATCTATCCTGACTTATCCACCTGGCAATCTTTAACCAAACCATTTACCCTTCTTATCCTCCACATGGATTTGAAAAGATGCAGCCCATCCATCACCAATCTAAATGAGGCCCCTTCCATATGAAAGATATTCATAATATGTCATCCTACCGTAACATTGGACCCACCCATACACCTATCTGCATGAGATGCTATCTACCCACCTGCCCATATCTTTAACTCCGGGCTGGCATAGGCTACTAGACTAGCATACATATCATGAGAAAAAGTTGTTTATAGAGAGAGTCCCACATCGCCTAAGAATTGCTAGTTTGCTTTCTTTATAAGTAGTATTGTCGCTAGAGCACTTGTCTCTTCGGAGACATTTGATAAAATTGGAACGATACAGAGAAGATTAGCATGGCCCCTGCGCAAGGATGACACGCACAAATCGAGAAATGGTCCAAATTTTTTTGCCAATTTTACCCTTTTAATCTTAATTTTTTCCATTTTACCCTTTCATATGCAAGTGGGCCTAGGGCCCATCATGCCTAACCAAATTAGATCAGTTCTAATTTCATTCTTTTCCTATTTTAACCTTTAATATTCACGTGGGCCTGGGGCCCATCATGCCTCACCAAATTAAATCAACTGGATGATCAAAACTGATGTTCGGATGATATATTGAAATTTGCTGTGTCATTAGAAGAGGCCCAAACAATATGGATCTGTGTGAAAATTATCATGGGCTGGATGAACAAGTCAAGAAATGATCCAGTTTTTTTTTTCCTACATTTCTGCCCTTTACTTATTCTAATTTTCCATTTTACCATTTTATGGCCTAGGCCCATCAGGCCTCAGCAAATCAGATCAGATGGAAGAATATCACTAATGGGCTGGATGATGATGCAATGCAATTTGTTGGTTATTACAAGAAGCCCCCACTATATGCATCTCTGTAGAAAGATGCTCTGGCTTGGGCTTGGACCTACATTTTGAGGCTTGATTTACATTTGGGTCTTGCTCTGGCTTGAGCTTCAGATACCTAAATTTAGCACAGGATATATAAATAAATAGACATGCATTTATATAAACCCATACTTGCAAATATCATGGGAATTGAGAGCCCCAGATCTAGCTTGGACTTTTAAATTTGGGCTCAGGCTTGAGCCTGGCAATTATTGGTTGGGTTGCTATCTGAGTTTCAGTGGATACAATCATACAACCCAGATATCTTACTTTTTGATGAGGTTGGTTTTGCTAATTAGTAATTACCCATAACCTTACTTTTTTATTGCGGTTAATGTTGTAAATGGATCCTGCTAGGCACAAATTCAAGCAGTACCTAATCATAAAAATACTGGGTCTCTGTCCAAAGGTGAAGATCCGACTGATGGTGGACCTGATTATTATTACTATTTCTGTAATGGCAGTATATGATTGCAGTACATTTTATATCTCACTATTACTTGTTCTAATGTAAAACCCTTAACCAATCCCACCACCAGTTACAAATAACCGGGTCTGGTTCCAGTTTTGAACCTGCCTCTGTATCAGGCTTGGGCTTTTAGGACCAATGGTCTTGACTGGCTATTGTATATTATGGAAGGAACTTAGCCTTGACTGGCTATGGAATATTATATTTTCTGTATAGGTTTCAAATTTTGGTATAACGGTTTGCAAAATCTTGATTCGAAAGTTAGGAGTCCAGGGCCAACTGACCCATTTGGAGAGTTTTGCAATGATTTGATGTCTTCCTCGTAGGGTCATTCTGTTGTGCATGGGCATACTTGCCTGTAGGACCATAACCATTGTTAGTGAATCAAGGAAAGGATGCCAAAGCCCAAGTCTAGTTTGAAATGCATGTGGGTAAGCTTGAGCTTGAGCTTGAGCCCAAACCCCATATGTTACACCTGAATTGCCAGGTTTAAGCCTGAGACCGAGCCCAACCTCAAACATATGGAAATCCCTCTACCAAGCAATGTTCTCGCGATAAGGTGAGCAATGCGTGCCAACCAATTAAAAGTAGAGTAGTGGGGCCCATCTTATGATATGCTCTAGTGGACCATAAAAC
The DNA here is from genome assembly GCA_028538565.1 of Umbellularia californica. Taxonomy (NCBI): domain Eukaryota; kingdom Viridiplantae; phylum Streptophyta; class Magnoliopsida; order Laurales; family Lauraceae; genus Umbellularia; species Umbellularia californica. The sequence continues at coordinate 47,702,563 of JAPQWN010000009.1, forward strand.
AAGGAACCTTTCGATAGTCGCATATTCCGGATTTGGCATCCATCCAAATAAGCTGGAATTTAAATCATTGATGGCACTACACCAAAAAGGGAAATTAGTGGGGTCCATGGACTTGCATTCGTTTTGATCTATGAAAACTTCTTCGCCATCAATTAAGTGGGAGGAATTATGATTTGAGCCTTCGTCACCACATTCGGATAGGTGAGAGGGTGATCTTTCACTCCGCCTAGTCCCATCCCTAAATGGGGCCTACAAGAAGTGTTCTGAGGTTATAGTGAGCACAGGTGCTCAGCAGAAGGACCCATAATATTACAAAAGTATATATAAATTACAAATACGAGATGCTCTTAAGAGATATATTTCTCACCTTAAATGAGAAATTGTGTGGGGCCCTTATATTCATATCCAATGCCAACAACTTAAATGTGAAGGCTCCACTCATATCTCTCATATACGAGCATCTCCCATTATAAATCATTATGTTTTTTTTGTAAGAATATATAATGATGTTATATCTACAAGATGACATGATCCACTGCTAACTCTCTCTATGGGCAGCAAGGATGAATCAAGTGCACCTTTCTCTCACTTTCTCTCTATCTTTTTCCCCTTTTAGGCATTGTTTGGCATCTCTACTCTTTTTCTGACAGACCTTTAAAAATAGAGCCATTAAAAAAAGAGCTATAAAAAAAAGGCTAGAACAAAAAAATGTATCTGGTAATGAACGAGTCTACTCCAAATAGACCGTTTGGTATGCCCTCTACTTACCTCTTTTTAGAGGGGTATCTTCTGTCATTATGTTAAAAATAAACTTATGCACATTTTCATCAAAATATGCCCTCTATACACATACCATACCATCATAATCTCTTATCATTTGAAAACTACAACAATTTCCATCAAAATATGGCATGTAACTTGTAAACAATTTAAAAATTACCGAAATCAATATTTTTTTTTATTCATTTGATTTTTTATTTTCTTTTCCTGTATATACAACAGTACATTATTACAACTTCCAATCCGTGTCATATGGAGAAATTGAAACTGTTAATTCCATTATCCAGGACCAAATCTACTACACACCAAACATCCGTTTCCATTCCAAAACCACCAAAAAATAAAACAAGAAAATTCATTCCACTTCATATTAATATTGGATCGTCTTTCTTGGATGCTGAGTCTATTAACCACATGAAATTGTGAATATGCGGCTTACCCTGGGGGGTTAATTCCTGAGGTCGTGTGGTCTTCTTTGGTTCTTTCCATGCTCTTTATGTGAGTTGGTGGAATGGTGGAGGGTCAGTCCTTTTCATGGTTGTGGTTTAGTTACGTGGAGGATCAACAAGATTTTTAAGGGCTCTTCTTCGTCAGCGGAAGATCTTGTTTCGGCTGTGTAGTTAAGAGTTGCAAAATGGACTCTTTTGAGAAAGGAATTTGTTGGTATGAGTTTAGGTTGCATTAAAAGGAATTGGAAATTTTGTATGTTGTGTGGTCCGTCCAAGGTGAGAAATGCAGTGTTTTGGTGTCCTTCTTAGGTCGGTGGGTAGAAATTTAATGTTGATGGTGCGGCTAAAGGAAAACCCAGGTTGAGGGGTTCTTCATAATATAGCAACAGTGATGTTTTGTTTGCGTTCCCCAAAAATATTGGTATCCAAGAATCTAGTGATGGGGAAGTTTTACTATTTTGGAGGCTTTAAAGTTTTTTTTCATCTTTCTTCAAGGAAGGTTTAATTGTAGAAAGTGATTCTTCTAATACTATAAGGTGGTTGGTTGTTGTCTTTGGTAGAGAAAAGTCATTGGAGATTTCATGTCTACCTTAATGTGATTAAGGTTCAGTTTGGCATCTCTATATCCAACGCCTTAATGTCTTAAAACGGATTCAAAGCGCAATCAGTGTGTTTGGAAACCTCATTTACTGTGCCCAATTCGAACCACATAAAGCAAATATGGTCTGAATGGGACAGCATCATTTTCCGGATGAATTCAAACAGACGGTTGTCTCTAAAGTGGATAGACGAGCGCGAGAGAACAGTAAAATGACGTTTTTCAGCTACTTTTTTCAATTTCTTTTTAAAATTTGAGATCCTAAACGATGATCTGAACCGTCCGAAGTATTAATAAGACAAAATAGGGTCCATGGGTCAACTTTCAGCCGTTGATCAATCTCATATCTCTAGAAATACGTTAAAAACGAATAGTCATTGATCTATTTTTCCGGACTTCTATGGGCCACATAATCATGATCAAAACCATTAATCTCCTTTGTAATATTGAAAATGGCTACGACTAAATTTTTCTGCCCTTGGTTTGGTTCAGATCTATAGAAAATCATAAGATCTTGAGAACTGTCAGATAGCTCATGTTCTAACCCAGCCATTAAAATGTGATTTTGGCAGTTCAATTTTTCAAAAAATTTTTAACAGTTCAATTTTTCAATTTTTTTCTTGAGTTCAGTGCTAGTAAAATGCCATCTGAGCCATTGGGAATATGTAACAGTCCGATCACGAGTGTGGGCTCAAATTTCAGCCGTTGATCTTTCACGGATCTTGAGAGATTTGCAGAAAATGTGAGCTATTTGGTATAATTGTTTGAAATTCGTGGGCTCCTATTTCATGATCCCTCTTAGGAATACTAAAAGCATACATGGGGTAAAAAATGAGCCTTTGATTCATTTTGGATATAGAGAAACTTATGAAAAAACATGTACCGTTGGATTTAATAAATCTATTTCAGCCGGTTCTTGTGTGTTACCAAACAGTCTATATAAAAAACATCTATTTCATGCAGATCTGATTTGAACCTATAAGATTTTTGTGCTTGATTTTAGTACACGCGTTACTAGACCTTGAACCTGGTTTTCTTTTACGCAAAAAATGTAGAGAAAAGAGATGATCTGGTTTAAAGCCATGCATTAAAGCACTAGATTAGCCTTGGACCTTATTTAAAAACCTGGCTAGGTTTGGACTAATCTTAACTAGCCATTACAATATGCATGCGAGTACAACCATTCTAACGATCCTTCAATCCTTATGTGTGGGACATCCCATCTTCTTAGCCACCTCGTAGGCGCTTATCCAACTGTTAATCAAAAAATGGATGGACATGGGGAAAAGAAGATACCTTCTAAAAATATTAAACGGGCCATAGATCAAAGGGTCAAGATGATTGAATCAAGGTTGATAATTTGTGCACTTTAGGTCTCAATGAGATATTTCTATTCCTCACTATCCATGATTGGCATGATGGGTTGGATAGGCAACTTTGCATGGTATTATGTTGCAAAAGAAAATGCTTTAACAATGCACGAAGAAATTAGATAAGAGGAGGGTAATTGAATTGGGCTAAACATATGATTTTGACCTTTCACTTAACAGTGTATCCAATAAGGGGTATCAATAAATGAGATACAATTGCAATAATCTGATTGAGATGATTTATTTTTTTTTTCCAAAATTATATCTATAATGAGAGCTTCCCATCATACTATTTGCTAATATTGGCACACATCCAAGTGGGTAGCTCAAAAGACTTACATTTTCACCTCTCATGCAAGCTGTGAAAGGTACCTCTCATGTGGTGAATGATGGGGTAACAATTGTATCACCATCTGAAACCCAATATGTGGTTTGAAAAAAATAAAAAAAAAACACCCTCAGAAATGACCAAGTAGATTTTTCAGGACATAGGCCCACTAACCAGATATCATATTATGATGCTTGTCAATTTTTTATTGGTTATTAAAATACCTAAAAACTTATCACAAATGCCTTAATCTCATTAGCCTTTTTGGTACTTATAAAAGGAATATCTAGTAGATTGGGAGATTTCTCCAATCTTACCAATCCTGTGTTCTCATCATTCCTATCTTTTACTCAACATCCCATGGATACACATGGGACGCACAAGATTATCAATCAACTAAGTTACATGGGGCCACTTGGTAAAAGATTCATCTAACTATCCACCTGCCCATCTTTCCAAACAATTGATTCAGAGTAGCCATCATGAGCTTTCACATTAGATTCACCAGAATACCCATCCATCTATGTTGGACCCACTAAATGAATGATTAACCAGTCCCATTCATCTACATTAGACCCGTTTGATGAACCATTAACCCATATCAACCCATATTTATCCATCTACATACAACTTACTAAATTAAAGATCAACTGATTCTCTCTCCCATCAACTCATCTACATCATACCCACACTTGGTGAAAGATCCATCTTATCTATCCACCCATCCTCATTGGATTCACATTGGATACATACTATTACCAATCAAATCATCTATGTGGGCCATTCATCCTTCCATCTATTCGAAACACACAAAATGGCAAATCAACCCATGCCACCATTGTGCCCACTTATGACCCGATTGATGAAAGATTCATCTTATCCACCTGCAGATCTTTAACCAAACCATTTACCCTTCTTATCTTCCACATGGATTTGAAAGATGCAGCCTATCCAGCATCAATCTATATGAGGCCCCTTCCATATGAAATATCTTCATCATCTATCATCCTACCATAAACATTGGACCCACCCACACACTCATCTGCATGAGATGCTACCTACCCACTGCCCATGTCTTTAACTCTAGGCCTGCATAGGCTAGTACAGTAGCATACATATCCCGGGAAAAGTTGCTTATAAAGAGAGTCCCACATCGCCAAAGAAATGCCAACTTGTTATCTTTATAACCATTATTGTAGTAAGAAGGACTTGTCTCTTCGGAGACATCTGATAAAATTGGAACGATACAGAGAAGATTAGCATGGCCCCTGCGCAAGGATGACACGCACAAATCGAGAAATGGTCTAAATTTTTTTCCACTTTTGCTCTTCTAATTTTTATTTTTTTTTATATTTTACCCTTTTCATATGCAAGTGGGCTGGGCCCATCATGCCTCAGCAAATCAGATCAGCTGGATTATTTGCCTACCCAAATTAGATTGATTCTAATCTCATTATTTTCCTATCTTAACCTTTAATATTCAAGTGGGCCTGGTTCCATCATGCCTCACCAAATCAGATCAGCTGGATTATCAAAACTGATGTTCGAATGATCTATTGAAAATTTCTGTGTGATTAGAAGAGGCCCAACAATATGGATCTGTGTGAGAATAATCATGGGCTGGATGAACAAGTCAAGAAATGATCCAATTTTTTTTACATTTATGCCCTTTACTTATTTCCATTTCCCATTTTACCCTTTTTGGGCCGATGCCCCATCAGGCCTCACCAAATCAGATTAGGTGGAAGGCTAGCTAATGGGCTGGATGATCTATTGCAACTTGTGGTTATTACAAGAGGCCCCACCATATGGATATCTGTGTGAAAATAACAATGGGTTGGATACATTGTTGTGGAAGGCTTGACACATGACAGTCTCCATGCGTTGGGCACAAAGTTTAGTTGCAATTACAGTTGATCCAGGCCCACATAAAGTTTGTTGTCTATACGGGTTGGTTTGGGTCAGGTAGACATAGTTTTCTACTACTTTCCCATGAGGCTCCTCACTCTATATCACCACATCATGGGGCCCTTAGATTGATATTATGTAAAATGGTTTATGTAAAATGGTTAAGTATATGCCAGCTAAACATAATATAGAGTTCATGTAAGTTTGAAATTTTATACTCTCTCAAAAGCATACCAAACCCATAAAATTGGAAACCCATCCCAGTCCCATTAAAACCCAAATTGCACTTATTAGTGAGGAAGTTTTCAATTCCAAGTCTTTGGGTCAAGTATGTTCCAGTATGATTTTGGTCAGGCTTGTGTTTGTTTCTGGGTTTTTCTACATACAACCTTGTTCTGGCTTAAGTTGAGCAGATACTCAACCTGGCCAACCTAAATTGCACCTTTAGGTTAATTCCATCCCTAAATTACTAGGTCGGTCGAGTTTGGGCAATATTGGTGGTTTGGAATGATAAATTGGGGTAAGTCAGGTTTGGGTCAAGTTGTCAGCTCAAATAGTAAAAATACATCCAATCTGAACTAAGCTAAACAAGTTATAAGTATCAAGTATAACCAATCCAAAAGTAAGAAAAATCGACTGTTTACTTACTTTGGATGGTAAAAACTTAAATGCTGTTTTTTTTAACCTAGTTGTCAGGGGTTCGAACTCCGAACATGTCACCTCTTTCCGTTTGTGTGGGCTCCTTTCCCATGCCTATCTCCATCCAAATTGTTGACCCATGATTACCATATCATAGGGCAATCTAAATGAGGTCCACAAGAAATTAACTCATCTATTTGTCCACACAAATTGACAGAGAAACCCATCCCACCATGTCTTACCCATGAGCTCATCTATTTAGCACCCACTTGATGAAAGATCTACTCTTATCCACTACCCAATCTCTATCCAAACCATTATCCATCTTAATTCTTAACCATAGTATGGGACCCAACCATAGACACATCTGCAGAAGATCTTACCCATCCAGCTCCATCTTTAACCCTGGCCTGTGGAGACTACTACACTAGCATGCATATCTTTGGAAAAGTTGTTAAGAGAGAGTCCCACATCGCCAAAGCCTTGGAAATATAATATCTTTATAAGAGTTTTTGTTTGTTGCACAAGTTGTCTCTTCGGAGACATCTGATAAAATTGGAACGATACAGAGAAGATTAGCATGGCCCCTGCGCAAGGATGACACGCACAAATCGAGAAATGGTCCAAATTTTTTTTTCACTTTTGCCCTTTTAATTCGAAACTCTCTCCATTTTCACCCTTTTATATGTAAGTGGGCCTTAGGCCCATTAGGCCTAACCAAATCAGATCAGCTGGATCTGTGTGAAAAGCCATGGGTTTGACGAACAAATAAAAAAAAAGGCCCAGTTTTTTTTTTTTTTACACTTCTGCTGTTTTACTTGTTTTCATTTCTAATTTTACACATTTATATACAATTTGGGCCTAGACCCATCAGGACTCACCAAATCAATGAGCTGAAAGATTGCAATTGATGGGCAGGATGATCTATTGCAATTTGTTGGTTATTATTAGAGTACCCCCTCCATATGGATCTTAGTGTCAAAATGACGACCCATCAAAGTCTCCATGTTTTGGTAGTGGAACTTGGCCCACAAAGTCTCTCATTCTTTTGGTTCAGAAGTTTAGGTCCAGTTAGAGTTGGGCCAGGCCCACATCAACTTTGTAGGCTATACTGGTTGGTATGTCCAGGTATAAACAGTGTAGTTTTCTATTTCTTTCTTGTGGGGCCCACTGCATATCACCATCACCTTGAATGTTGGATTAGATATTACAGTTATCACCAATGAGTTGGTAATAGGTGCCGGAGATTTTAAGTGTAGAAATCCATTGCCCAGTTTCTACCAATTTCCTGTCACAATGACTCTTATCAAAGAGGGAATGAGAGGGCAAACAGTGAAAGGCAAAGGATGGAGAGTTCTAATGTCATATTTGTGTAACTGTTTTCCAGACATATCAGACTCAGTCTTTTACCAAACTTAGATCATTATCAAACTCAGGCCTTCACCGGACATTTAAATCCAGGCCTAGGGTCTGTGTGTCTGGCCAAACTTAGTCTTGGGTCAGTAAAAAATTATTTTGGCTGGACCCAGGCCCATTCAAGTGTGGTCCGAGTTTCGGCTACTGGTCGCCCTCGTATTGAGCTAATTTGTATTTCACATGAGAATAAACCCAATCAGAGGATATCTAATATGGTCATGTCACCACTAATTCTGCTTAAAAATCGATAGTTAATAAAGGATTCAATGGAAATAATAATCACATTAGTTGAAAATCTCTATGAAGCATCTTCTTTCCCTAAGAATTCTTCTTTGAGGGAAAAAAAAAAAAAAAAAAGGATTTTGGAAGGCCATTCCGGTAAGATCATTCCTTAATCAATTCGGAAATTTCCAGTATTAATACTTTACGCCCTATATATGAGAAATGGGAGAAAACGATTGAGCGCTCCATTCCACTGTGATTTTGCGGGAGCTGTATGGTTTGGCTCGTGGTTTAGTATATTGATGCATAATTTATGGTTGACTGTAGTTGGCTTAGGACCACGGTTTGCACCCGGAGGTTGTAGTTTCGAAACTGCACTACCACACTGGGGCTACAAGGGAGTTTACCCGGCCGGATAGCCAAAAATAAAATATTGTGGGATGGTGGAATAGGTGGTTGGTATGTTCTCATTTGTCTAATCCTTCCTTGGTAGACCCTTTGACTAAAGCATGGGGGTTGGCTCTTTCATGGGCCATTAGAAAGACAAAAAAATGAATCTGTTCTTAGTGATAAGAAAGCCAATATATCCCAAGAAAGCTATGAAGCTACCGAAAGTATGATGGGATTTATAAACTATTGGAGGAGGTTGCTATCCTGATGAGCCAGTTACCCAACCCAATGGATGGGGTCAAGGGATAAGAAATATGTGGTTTTTTGCCCTGTTGATGCTACATTTGTAGCATCAAGTTGGCAATTCGCTTATGAGTGTGTGATGGTTTGTAATGGAAACTCATGTGGTGCAGGTGATCGATTGAGTCTATGATTTTGGAATTATAGCATACAATTATAGCTTAACTCGAATCTAGACAATATATCAATTTGGATTTGACATGCCAACCCTAACCCAAAAATTATAGAGTCAGGCTAGGGTCGGTTTGGAGGGTTGAAACAATAAAGGGTAGGACAGATTCAGGTAAAGTCAGGCTGGTTGAGTACCGTGCATGACCTAAACCCAACCTCATTTGTAGGTTAGGGAAAATTGCCGACCTAAACCCAAAATTACCGAGTCAGATTCATGTCTGGGTTCGATTAGAGGGTCAAATACATGTTGGGTAGGCATGTCAAACGAGATTTTTCCTGGCACAGCCCGGTCCCCCAGGAAAAAGCTGGGTTGGAGCAGGCTGGGCTGTGCCATGCCTCCGTACTGGGCGTGCCTCTTTAATTTTTTTTCTCGATTAATTCTTTTCGTCTTTTCAGTATTAAAATTAAAAATTAGAACATAAGCACGGAGAATGACAAAGATATTTAAGTGATTCGGTCAAACTCGACCTACTCCACTGAAAAGAATGGGAGTTATAGACTTTGTAAAATTGAAAAAGACACAAAACACCCCTTATATGACCGTTTTATGGCTTTTTTTTTTTTTTTGGGGGGAGGGGGGGTGTTTGATAAAATGGATAATTTTTTTAAAAATAGCCGTTTTTGGGTGGGCCAAGCAAGGCCGTGCCTAGCAGGCCAAGCTTGTCTTTCCTGGCGGGCTAACCCTTATGGATGGGTTGGCCCAAGCGGGCCGGCTGTGGCCATTCCCTCGGCCATGGGCCGAAACGGGCCTGCCAGCCCATCTCTAATGTTGGGTCAGGAAAAGCATTTACCACCGTAATACATTTTTGCTTTGGCAATGTTTCATTGGGTGAATTCCTCATCTTTGTTTGATATGTTCATTCAGTACCAAATCAATCAAAGGTCTACCCTGATCCTAAAATAATATTCCTAGATCAGATCATTATTATCTTAAGAAATATAATCCTAATTTGATCATCTTATTTTGGATGACATCGACTTTATAGAAGTGAGTGTTTGTGATCTGGTGGTTGTACCAAGTGTGGATTGATGCAAAATGGTTGCAGATGAGCAGAAGATCAATGATGCAGACTGATGTGGATTAGCCCTGAGATCCAATCCAAAAGCAAATGACCAAATTCATAGATTGAGATGTGATCTATGTATGGAGGATCAACTCTTCAGACAAACACATATATCCATATTTCAACAGTCATGGCCAAACCAAGTAGAGGGGACCAGTACATCAATACATACCCCACTTGTGTAAATAGGATTAAGTGTGATGACTTAATTGGTTAAGAACAAAAAAATTTCATATGTGCACCATATTTACATGATTAATTGAACATGCTCATATCATATGGAGTCCTCTTTATACTCAGCCGGATTTGGATTAATTTTGTAAAAAACCAAACCATATCTGCACATATGATTGATCCAATGGTTCATATCTTCTCATCAAAGAGAAGATTGGGCCAATACCTGCACCTAAGTGAGCATGTGATATAATCAAGTTTGATTAGTCTAAGGGGCCATTAGGAAACTCTAGCCTAATTAATTAGAGCTAATTAGATTAAGATCTAAAATAAAAGTCTTGATTTTTAAGTTCCAATTTACAATTAGTCTGTTTGGTAAAATTATTTATAAAAAAGTATTGGTAATTGGGGTAATTGGGGCCCACCTTTTTAAAAAAATACAATGTAGAACCCACCATTTGAGTCGTTTTGAGTAATTATGAGGTTATTTTCATCCAAAGCTCTTGGAAATTATGCATGATCCACATCCATCTGCTTTAACTAAAAAAAGCTCTAATTTGTAAGAAATTAGAAACGTGAAGTGTGAACAGCTTGAGCTGGTGAAGGACATAAGATAATAATGTAGATGAGACCTTTGACATTTTTAGGATTTGAATTACGAGGCGATGGCTAGGTATTTATTTCACTCTTCCCTTTATTCACTTTCCATTAAAGGCGAGGTTATTTGATTATCTTTTTTTTTTTATATTCACCTTGGATCTTCAATTTAACCTTTTATGGCAAGAATTCCTATGTATCAAAGAGGCCTTCATGTGAATAGATCAAGATTATCTTGTAACAATATGAGTCTGTGAATTATTTCTTTTCAAATTCGATCCTTAATTAGATCGCTCCCTCATGGGACCATGGCTTAGTACTATTTTGGGCCGGGTTTGCATCTAGTTCATATCTTGTTTGGTTGCCATTTTAACTGTGCATATTGAACTTCTCATCAAATTAGAGAAATCAAATAATAAAATGATGCAAAGTTTTGAACTTGTCAGAAGTGATAGAATGCTATTATGGTCACTAACGCAACAAAATAAAGAAGCTTGGCTCTGAAATATATCACATTAGCTACTAGTATTGGAGTACAGGCTTCTATATTTATTTGGGTAAGTAAATAAAGGACAACCAAAGATGGAGAATATCAATTAAAGGTCTACCCTAATCCTAAAATAATATTCTAAATGTGACCATTATATATTATATATATTAAAGCAAAGGGAGAGGTGGGCTGTGAGGGGTGCCACCTCATCCCTAAAAAGTCTCTCTGGGCTGTGACAGGTGCCACATCATCCCTAGAAAGTCTCTCTTTTCAAAGAGGGCTACTCTTTCTCTCATAAAACCTCTCTAATAAGAGATTTTTATGAACGTTTAAATTTGAGTCCTATTTCTTGCTTTTATCCAAATTACGAGCAAATCTTTACACGTTTGTTTTCTTTTCCTTGGATCTTCAATCATCAATGGGTCCCATGTTAAATATGTTTTGTAATCTTATGTTAAATATGAATGAAATCCAAACTATTGCTCATTTACTCTCCTTTCAGTTTTTTTCCCTAAATGGATGAATCCAGTAGTGGGCACCAGTTCGTATTAAATATATCTCAAGATTGGACTCCAGTATTAGATGAAATCCCAATGGCCTTCTCTTAACTCCTTTTTTCTAAGAGTAGGCCCCACTGATGGAGGGAGGCAAGCCTATTAGCCGTTGTCTAGTTTCTTAATGGATGCAAATCAATTAGTGCCCTGCACATTTAACTTATTTCTGCAGTGGGACCCACTCATGGATTATGCATAGATATTAGTTTTCTAGGTCAATATGGATTATAGATTATTCTCTCTATCTCTCTCTCAACACAATCTATCTTCCATGATCCATCCTCTCAAGATTGTCATCTTTATATTTTAATATTTGGGGCAACAATTCACACTGATAAATTTTTCATTAAAAATATCATTTTTTTTATTTTTCAAATAGAGCTCTACTCTATTCAAAGATTGTCACACGTGAACGAAAATCAGACCTAACCTTCTGGTGGACCACCTCATAGATGGGCTTGTGACCCGACCTTCTGGTAGACCACCTCATGGATGGGCTTGTGATAAAAATATTTTGAAGTTGGAGTTTTTAATATTGAATCTTATAGGCATCATTTTCTGATTTGATTAGATAGACAAATGTCCCTAGGTTTACTCCACCATAAGTACACTTCCGTGGGCCCACATGGACTCTTAATTAAGAGATATATACATTGATCCAAGGTCGGCAAATTATCAAATAACACTAACCTGTGGTTTTAAAGTCTCATAATTTATGGCTTTTAAAGTTAAGATGTTTATACATTTTTTTTAAAATCTAAAGTTAAAAAACGGTTTGATCGATTCTAAAATGGTATTGGTGCTACTTCAAAGGGGTAGAGAAGAAATTTGTATGGAGGGATTGAAATAGCCATTGGCTTACGTGAAGATAACACTTGTATTTATGATTGAAGATGTGTTTACTGTTTTTATATAAATATGTATGAATATATTCTTATATGTTTATAATTAATTTCAATATCTCATAAATTAAAAATGTAATATCTTACCTTTTGCCCCGGACTAAGAACGGGGCGTTGTTGCTAGTTATTATCTTATGATAATCGAAAGCTGGCATCAAGATTTTGAAAGAGAAAGTGGTGGATAAAAGTGTGTGTGTGATTTGGGAATTCAAAGACAATGATGTGATGGTTGTCATCTTGGGTTTATGGATGTTGGGTTCTTTTGCTCTGGTTTGGATGTCGTATTTCTTTGCTGGAATTTTGAGTTCTAGGCCAGCCACCTAAAAAGTCAAAAGTAGTTTAGTAGCCTTCTGACTTCTGAGGACTCCAACTTGCTTGGCATTTCTAGGTGCTCAAATGGAGGGTAGGAATCGAGAATTCTACATAGGGGACAACTTTTTAGATTCTATAGATAGGAATTCAGGGAATTTTGGTAAAGAAACAACCCCAAAAGTTAAATAAAAAAAAAAAAAAACCTTACAATTTCCCAGAATTCTAACCTTATTGTCATTCGCGAATGCTTTAATGGAGAGGAGGATTTAGTGATTCCATCAAGTGTACCACTTTTGGAGATTTTGAGTTCCTCCGAAAGTTGTCCCCTATATGGGATTCCCAAATCTCCTCTTGGAATAAGCATTTCTTTTACGGCTTGGAATTTGAGAATTTTGACGTTACAGTAGGGATATAAACGAGTCAGTTCTGGTTTCTTGGTTTCAAAACTAGAATCGTTAATGAGAAGATGGAATCAGAACTGTGTATAAGACGGGTTTGAGTTTATATAGAGAATGATATGGGGGAAATGACCTAGTTCCTAGGATAAGTTTTCGAAAATTGAGGTAATATGTTGAGTCTCGGGTCCATGGATCTCGACCCATTTATTTATTGGGGCCTAAATAATGACCTAAACCCGACTTTTAACGGGTTGGAACCTCCGGGTAATTAGAAAACCGGGGACCCATTTACATTCCTACGTTTCATGTTATTGGACTTTGAAGGTCTATTAAAGAAACATTGCATTTGGACATGCCATGTGGTAAACCATCACATTGTTTTAAGAAATCCCAACATCCCAAATTCTTGGCAGGAGATCTGTTTTTTTTAAAGATAATTAATAGTTTATTACTCTCTCTTTTTCAAGTGTTGCACATTAGGACCATAAACTCAACAATGTATTCTTCAATATATAGATTCCCAAGTTTGGGCCCAATTCCTATCTAAGGTCAGGCATTGCCAACAGCTAACATATTAGATAGATCCTTTGAGAAGAAACAGCAGCAACAACAAACAACAATAATAAGTTGTATTAATTGTTTCAGCATAGGACATTAGGCCCATGACCTCAACCATGAATTATTTAATTTGTATAGAGAGATAAGTTCTATTGTTTCAGCATATATAGGACACTAGGACCATGACCTCAACCAAGTATTCTTTAATTTGTATAGTAAGAGATCGATCTCCACTCCTTTATATTGATAGGCTGATACTGATACAAACACAGTCTGCTGGTGATGCCTGGCTAAACAGACATAAGCAAAGATTATCAGGTCCTATACTAAGTACTTTGCCTGTGAGACTGCCCAACCAATGTGTGATGTGGGGCCTTGGCTCATAAATGAAAACAAAAGGTCATGTAACGTCAGATCAAAGTAACATGGCCATTGCCCAGCAACAGATAACGAAAACGACTTAAAAAAAAGATGTCATGAACATGATTCATATGATAGCGTCGGTGCCACTGTAATCTTTTGGCCTTGCTGTCCCAGTAGTATATTATGATCTATTTTAAACTCCACCATATGAACGTTATCTCCATCACATCACAGACCTGTGCATTTATTTATAGTAAGGGTCTCAAATTCCTTATTAATTAGAACTAGAATGATATGGCCTGCTCTATCATGTCTGCAAAATCTTTATATGATTAATGTATAGGAAAGTTTTTTCTTTTTATGGGCATGTCCATCCAAACCGTCATCCAAAGCGGGACCCCCTACTCCAAATTTCATTAGATCTTTTATGACAAACGACACCGATGTGCAGTGTGCAGGAGAAAATCATCTCTAATGAATATAGCTCAAATTGAATTGTTTCTACCAGGCATGTGATATTTTGCGAGTTAGATAAGTAAAAGGCAGATCTTAACACATTAGAATTCATATATATTAGGTACTTTCCATAATTAAGTAAAAGTTGATGGATGATATATAAGAGATGAAAATCATTGAGAATCAAACTAAGTAGAGCTGAAACATTTTTCCTAGCAACAAATCAACTGCAAAAAGAATTCAAAAGGCACAAATCCAATACCTACAAATCAACCTATCTAAAAACTAAACTGCCCCCATTACTGTCTCTTAATAATTCTCCAACTTCTAAATCTAATTGATTTTTCATCATCATCATCAATCATATGCTCTCTCCTCTTGGCCCCTGTTTTCTAATAACTACATCTGGTCTCTTCTTCTCCTTCTTCTATTGCTCATACTCCTCTAATCCCTTGATCCAACCCCACCACTCCTCATCTGTACAAAAATCTAAGCCCCAACCTCCCAAAAAATATATTAAAAGTAAAACAAATAGAAACAAATCCAACCACCAACATGATCAATGTTCCCCTCCCTCAGGCGCAATCAAGCAAGTGGCCAGCATTCTTCCTGACGAACTCCGGCGTCGGCGCCGGCTCCTTGTCCCCGGACTTCACCCTCATCTCCAGCACCTTCTTGTGTGAATTTGAGTGCAGGCTGGCAACAAAAGTCGGACTCGCCGCGGGCCGATACTCCGGGTACAGCCGACCCGACTTGTAGCGGACCCCACAAGCATTGCAAAGCGTCTTGGGCCCCATGGGCCCCATCCTCCACTGGGGGGTCTTCTGTATCTCGCAATGCAGGCACTTCCGAACCGCACCCGCCTGATGCTGCGGCGGCGCCGCCTCCACTTCCGCCCCATCTTCCGTCGCCGGCGCCGGCACCGGCAACTTTTTCTTCTTCTTCGGAGACTTCTTCGGCGCCGGAAGGGACTCTGCGAAATTCTTCAATTCAGGGAGGAAATGGGTGGCCGGGAAGACGTCGGAGGAGGTGTCGGAGGAGGTGGGGGAGACGAGGGTGACGGCGGTGCGGGGGGAGAAGGAGGGTGGCCGGGGCCGCTTGCTGCGGGCT
Organism: Umbellularia californica; assembly: GCA_028538565.1. NCBI lineage: Eukaryota > Viridiplantae > Streptophyta > Magnoliopsida > Laurales > Lauraceae > Umbellularia > Umbellularia californica. The sequence goes on from JAPQWN010000009.1 coordinate 47,718,112, forward strand.
CGGCCGGGGACGACGGTTTCAGGGCTGAGCAGCATCGGCTTACCGGAGCTTGAGCTGCTGCTCTCCAAGACGGACACCGGGCTCGATGTCTTGAAGCTTGACTCGTTGTTGTGAATGTTGGGGTCCTTGTTGTTGAGCGAGTCATTGTCCAGGTCTATACTTCCAGTAGAGAAGGAATCATCCATGAAAGCCGATAACCATTCCAACTCAGCAATATCCTCACACTGTGATAACATCAGAGATGACAGAGGGAGACACAGATCAGATGGGGTTCGCATTGATATTTTTATTTATTTATTTATTTATTTTGCGATGATATTCTGTGATATTTGACTCCATATAACTAATCCCTAGGTGCATGCACGCGTTGATACATGATAATTGATTGACCAAGTGGTGCTCTAGGTCGGCTTTGTAATATACCCGGTTTAGCCCCTATCTAATATTAATATCAGAGTCAAAAAACTAATAATTGAAATGCTTGTGAGCATACCCATGTCTTATGCCAACGAACCAACACCAAGGTAGCATTGGTGTGTGATAATTGCTTGGCCAGGTTGGGTTCCGGGTCGACTCAGTTATCAAATCCGAGTCAGGACTTAATGATTGAACAGCTTTTGAGCAGACCCCACCACAGCAACTAACATGTAATGGAGTGTGAAGAGGAGGAATTCCTTCGCCCATTGATTCAATGGGAACGAAATCATCCAATCTTTTTGACTTTAAAATTTGGTGGTGAGTGATGATATTATAGGAAGCAATAATCAACAAGTCCTATGCACGTCAACCAACGCGACTCAGTCAGCCTGTCGATGGCTTGTGGACCCCGACCACCACGTCGCATGTATCGGTGTGTTGGAGCATTGATTTGGAAAGTGTTGGGGGCTTGTGGGGGGGGCCCTAAGTCTCCTCATCGGAGGGTCAAGATCAGACAACTGTGATGGGCAGTGAGTCATCATTCATGAACCAGTTGATTAGAAAAAAACATAAATATACATATGTTATCACTCACTCCCATGTGAAAGAATCAACGGTCCCTCCAGGCACCCACTCTTTATACAGCTGGTTTCTTTCCTTTTGTGATTAGGAGTCTTGTGCGTGTGGGTCCCACTCCAGATAAATTGAAACTTTAGCTAATGTCTTTATTTTAATTGTAGAGACAGACCATCAGCTAAAAAAAAAAGGAAAAAGAAAAATTTGACTGCTGGGTTTTGTGTGAAATGTGAAATGTCCATCTGGATCCGGTTTAGAGAAGGCCCAATGCCCGAAATAAGCCAGACGGGCCCATTGATTGAGAATAATGGGCTACTTGGTGAAAGGTTCCATCACCCAACCACCAACCTTCTCCATGGTGGACATTTGGCCTGAACAAAATATCCCTATGTCAGAAGAAGTTACAAGACACACAAGTACTAATTTACATTTCCAACATTAAAAACGCCAAAGGGCTTCGTTTAGTCGTGTATAGGATTAATCACAGCCGTTCAAAGTTCAAACCAATGGCAATATTTTTTTTATAATTTAAATAATTTAAATTATTTTAGGACACGTTTGTACAGCTTGTTTTCCGCTGACACTAATACTTACGTCTCGTGTGTACCTTTTTTCCAGTATATATATTAAAATAGGCTAAATTTTTCCGGATTCCTAATAAAATGAGCTAAAAATCTATTTCTTTTTTTTATGAATATGAGAACTACTGCAGAATCAATTTCCCACAGCATGTATAATTAGGACATATTTATGTGCGCCTGTAGAAAATAAGTTTCAGAATTTTTTCCCGCACCCACAAGTAAATACTTCCAAATAAAATTGTTATGGTAAAAAAATATAATTAGTTTTATGTTTTTCGTGCCATAGCAAACATAAATTTTATTGTAGCATGGAAAAGCATTTATGCAATCCTCGCTTTTTTCCTAATAAGAAAAACATAGGAAAACTTACGGGGACGGGAAGCGGGGCGAGGTCGTCCTCCACACTATGGCTCCGGCTACTGGTGCTGCCGCCGTCGGCCTGAGCCGAAAAAGAGGAGTCAGAGACCGTCAGAGCGCCGGAGCCATCCGGCCAGCAGCCTTCAAAGCCACCAACATCTCCTCCACCACCTCCTCCAATCTCTTCATTTGGAAAATCCAACAAATCATCTATGTGGTCGAAGAGATCACCACACACATCTGTATCTAAATCATCCATGAACCCCTGCCCAATCATCTTCTTCTTCTACAAAAGAGAGAGAGAGAGAGAACAAACACAAATATAAGAAACCAGAACTCCTCATATGCGATTCATGTCAGAATGGGAAATGTAGAGACAAAAGCAATCTGAGAGAGATGGTACAGTGAGGTCATTCCTAGTCATTCCTAGTCAAGTTTGGCAAAATGACATAGAATTATAGTCAGTAGTAACCTTAGAAGGCTGGGCATACACGGCAACACTTACATGCGCGTGGGCCCACGAATTCTAATCGGCGCCTCTGCTTTTCAAATTATAAAAAAATCATGAATTTGAACTATTGTGATTTTTTTAATCTCTGGGGCACTTTATACTCTACCGTTTCTTTAGGCCACGCGGCTTTGCCAACTGTGAGAAGACATAATTTCAACTTTTATTGCGTAGAGTGAAACAGTAGAATGTAAATGTATCATCAGTTTGTGTTGGAAATTTGTGCTTTTGATTCTAGTTTCTAATTCAGGAGGAGGAAGTTGGGTAAATGTAGGATCTTACAGAACGAAGGGAATAGAAATTAAAGGGCTGTTTTGTAATTGAAGATGGTATTTTGCATGAAGAAAAGAGTGTCGGTGGACATTTATTTAAAGGGTACTTTCTATTGAGGGGTAGAATTATTTTGGGGCCCATATGGAAAGCTTTTTCGCAAAATTACGGAAAATTTGGCGGGCCACAGTTAATATAAATTTACTGTAGCATGAGAAAGTGTTTACGCTACGCAAATGTGCCCTGAAATCGACGAAAAGAAGCAGGAGAAAAATAGAAGAATGGGGAAAGTGGAAAGAAGCACAATTGGGTTATGAGAGCAGCTGCAATGAATTAGAACTGAGAAAAATAAAGGAAATTGGAAGTAGAAGTACCTCAATACAATTCTTTCTTCCAAAAGCAAACTCTCTGTGTGTGTGTAAACTCTTCTTCTGAAATCTCAGAAATTGAAATTCAATTGTGAAAAACTGACAAAGGACTCAAAATACAAAAGTAACTCCCCTGCCGACACTTCTACAGCTTTACTTTTCCAGTAATCTCAAACGAATGCATTCAATTTGTAACAACTCTTCACTCAAAAACCGAAAGGAGAAGACTAGTTCTCTTTTGAGCCTTGAAAGACAGACATTTGAAACTGAAGTGGAGAAAGAGAGAGAGAGAGAGAGAGAGAGAGGGAGAGAGAGAGAGAGAAGGAAATGGAGAGTGAGGAGAAGAAGGAGAGCCTAAAAACAGAGTTGAAAAGAGAAGGAGGAGGGTGTTTCTACAAGAGAAGGTTATTCTTCCGGTAGGTGAGCCTCTTCCTTCATTGCTAGCTGTATATTACGATCTCCACACACTGTCGTGACGTTGAAGCCTCTTCTCTTTCTTTCCTTTCTCTCTCACCACCCCACCTCACCTTTTTAAAACTCACACAAGCCCTACTCTCTCTCTCATCAATGCACCCCATACAAGAATGGGACCCACCACCGCTCTCTCTCTCTCTCTCTCTCTTCTATTTTTTTTTTTTTTAATTTTTTATCTTTCTGGGGATGTCCAGATCATGATTTCAGAGTTGTAAGAGTGGGGAGGAGGATTCTCTTTCTCTCTCTAATGGGTTTGTTTTAACGGGTTTTGTTAGGAAAAAGTGGGGAAGGTACGGGTAAGAGAGAGAGAGGACAAGGTTTTTGGACTTTTGTGACAGTTTTAACTGCTGCTGGTTTGTAATTTGTTTTGTTGGCTTTTACTTCTGTGGGAATTCTGCGTTGAGATTTCTTACTTTATTGCTTTGTTTGTTTTGGGGTGCTTCTTCCTGCTGTTTGAAATGCTTTCTATTGTAAAAGGCAGTTTGTGCGACTGCTGTAAGTCTGTAACTGTAAAGGAGGAGGGGAGAATAGTTTACATTAGTTTTCGCTGTGTGCTGAGAGCAAGGTTTATGACTCCAATCCCCATTGTCGTTGAAACAAGGAGATAATGTTTTACCTAATCAAAATTTGCAGTCCAGATCCCCTGTTTCAACAAGGTTTGTTGGCCAGAATATCAAGATGTCATTTCTTTGGGTGAGCCCCATTTGGAGAGAAAATCTAATCAAAGCCTTCAGTGGATGGTGTGGGTTGCTCACTTTGATCAGGTGCTGTGAACAGTACCCAAATTGGTTTTTTTTTTTTTTTTTTTGGGAGGGGTGGGGTGGTTGGTTTATTCAATCTAATGTGACGGTAGGCTTAGGTCTGATCGGATTAAAGCTTTTCCAAACGCTGACACATATAAAGGAATAATGATTTTGAATGGTATGGATTTCAAATGTGGCATCCAAGATAGACGTATTAGGTACGATGAAATTAGAAATGCTAATGTTAATTGAATAGAGTTTAGGGTTTCCGGTAGAAATTGATATAAACTCAATGAGTAAATCAACTCAATGTTCTTTTCAGCCCCTTTAAGAACTCGAATTTTAGAATTAGAACCATATAATTAGTATCATTAGGGGAGGGGGGATGGTTATCAAATTTAGATTTCAAGCATATTTAGGGTAGCCTGTGTATTTCATGTAAATAAGTTGTTTGGAATTCTATGACCTGTATTTTAAAAGCGGTTGAATATGGATTACACAAAGGCGAATACCCAAAAAATGAAGCAATGGAAGAAGAAAAATTAATACCTAGTAGCTCAAATTCAGAAAGTCAACATATCATCTACGTCTCTACCCCCTTCAGTCTAACACCTCCCCTTACCTCTTTACCAATCCTATGTTGAAGCCCTTTTAATCATTGATTCCTGTGATTTGAGTTTTCATTCAGACAAATATGCCCTTCCATTGTGATAGCAATACACACCAGGCAATGGCGGACCCATGATTTTCATTTGGGTGGTGCGGGCAATGGCCAAGTTAAGAAATTAAATAATAAAATGAGAATTTTTATGGCATTATTTAAGGAGTTTCTAAAATCTCGCGGGTGCGGTCGCACCCACGACATTAGACTTAGGTCCGCCCCTGACACCAGGGCCTCTAGCTAAATAAATCTTTGGGCAAGAAGGGGCGTTCTTCATGTAATTAAAACAAATCATCCACTTGAAGCTATTCATTGCGACTGTAGTATAAAGATTTAAATGGAATGAATTTAATCACGCATAAGTCTCATTCATATAGTGGCATGACAAGATGTATTACAACCACATTTCCCATTTGCAAACTCATTAACACCATTTCATCCAATATAATGAAACAACTAATTGCTTTTCTTCTTGTGTTATGGACTGCACAGCTAATGAGACATCCATCGTTTATGCATATGTGAAGTAAAGAACACCAATTCCTGTCTTCATTGCAATGTAGCTGATGCAGAATCCTTGATAGGTCTCTCGACCATGCCTCTCACTACTTTAGAAATGATTATGCATCACACCTAGAAGGGTAAGAAACTAATCGCCATTCGAAAAGACAGGCCTTTGGACTTGAGCTTAGATCCAAGGTTTCGCACATAATGGGCATAGATATTTCTCAATGAGTGAAGTAAGATGGGCCACTTGAGTGGCCCACATAAGGGATCGTCTCACAGATCTAGGATGATTGAAGTTTCACTGATATCTACTGTTGAATTAACATTAGAACTTTATATAACCATGAAGGTAATGTTTGGCAACTGTTGGGCTTATGTCTTGTATTTCAGGTTTATCGGAATGGTCCATTGGGTTCGCCAATGACCGGGCTTTGGGTCAGGGGTATTCTGGTCATTGTACTGGGCTAAGAAAGCGGAGATTATATATATAATGTAATATGTAACCCTAGACCTAAGGTAGTGAATAGTAAAGAGAGTGGTTCTTTATGGCCGTTGGCATAGACACACTGCCGAATCACGTAAATCTCTTGTGTGTGGCTTAATTGATTGAATGCAGGTTTCACGCTTCTGCACTTATGCACACAACAACAACCAAATTATCCTCATGGATTCCTAACAGGTTTTCCCTACATATATCATATATTATGTGGCCATTTATTCATGAAAAAAAATCATAAAAAGTGGAAATTGCTTTTCCGCAGTACTGAAGAATCTACATGTGACCACATTTCTGCAAGGAAAAGCTAAGCAGTAAACTAACTTTTCTACAATTCAAGTGGGAAACTGTTTTTTTTTTTGTTTTTTTTTGGTTTTTTTTTTGGGCGGGGGTGTTTAGGCCAATAGAAATCTTCATTTATGAGAATTTTCAAGTCCAAGCTCCCCACAAATTTCAGAAATCCTCAATTTTGCAAATGCACACACCACCTCGTATCAATCAAGGTGAACTCCTAAGCTATTCCACTTAGGGGTGCACATGAGCGGTTTGAATCGGTTTAGAGGAGAAACCATCAACCAAACCAAACTCATCGATTTTCTATTTTCCCGAACCGAACCACCCATGTGCTAAAACCAAACAGAAAGGAACCGGTTTGGTTCGGTTACGATTTTTTAGTTTTTATTTTTATTTTATTTTTTCCGTTCGGTTATGATTTTTTAGTTTTTATTTTATTTTCACAAAAAATGACAATTTAGTTGGTGAGAGACATTGGACTTCAAGTAACGGAGCGAGGGTTCAAGTCTTCTTCAAATAATTTTTCGTATTCCTTTATATATTTTATAAAAAAATCTATATTTATATAATTGATTCGGTTCAGTTTGAGCGGTTTAACCGCACCTTCAAACCGAACCAAATTGAACGGTTTGAAGGAAATCCGAACTGTGACCGAACCAATCTACGACAAAATCGATCCGAAACACTCGGTTCGGATTGGTTTAGCGGTTTTTTTTGTGCACTCCTAATGTGCACCCTTAATTCTACTAGCATAGCTCAATTGGTGAGGCATATTCCTTCCATAGAAACAACCAAGGATCAATTACTCACTGTAGCGCTCATGGTGACGGACTTGAGTAGGTGTGTGAGTATTTACCTTACAAAAAAAAAATTACATGTTAAATTTAGAAGTATTTAATATCAAAAATCATTTCTTTTGATCAAATATCTATCCATGTTCAGATATTGTACTTAAATCACTGTGGATCACTACATTTTTCTCCATTCCAACATCTTTTAGACGGACATGTTGTGATTTTTGTTTTTGAGTGAAAATAGAGAAAATTAAGTTTGTTTAATTCTTTTAAGTTATCATTTTCTAACCTTCCGTATTTCTCATTCAAGATGGTGCCACCAATTAAGGAGGATAAAATGTGTGACCTTTTGCTTTTTTTGTTTGTTTTGATTAGCATGGGAATTAAGAAAAAGTCCCTTTCATATTAAATGTGTAGGTATTTAGAAATTCCTTGTATCCTTTTCTCTTTTTTTCCGCTCTTGTAAATATTAACACATTAATATACATTCTATCTAAGCCTCTTACCAAGTTAAAACAGAGTTGCTCCACGTAGTTTCTATTGAGAGGGAGATGCCTCACCACTATATTATAATAGATTGAAATAAGCATCTATTCTGTTTTCTAATCTTTCCTCCATCTTTGAGGGGAGAGATAGGTAGTGATATATAAAACCGGAGAAAGAGAAATAGTAGTCGCAACAAATTATCGTAGCCCTTGATATAGAGGCTTCATAGCTTCTCTATTAGCCGACGTGAGTTTTTTTTTGTTTTATTTTTAATTTCATCGGGCAGCTAAAAAAACAAAAATACTCCAGATTTTATAAATAAAGAACCCATGGTGGTGTTCTCTTGAGAAATTTCCTGCATCTCTGTAGTAAGACATGCTCATGTGCCAAACAACTTTGGAACTAAGTGCCTTTTTCTCGCGCAATTGAAGGTGATAATTCCAGATAAGTTTAATGGAAAGGACAGAAAGTCCTCATACAGGGCAGACCCCACTGAATATTTTTCAAGTTACTAGAATATACTTGAATTCAGATTTCAACATGCCAAACTCAAGAATTTTTGGTAAATTTACACTCCACAGCCAGCGTTTGAAAATGACAGATCAGAAAATCATGTTTCCAAGCTGCACAATGGATCTCCACCAAAAAAAAAAAAACACACACACACACACACAAGAAGATTAAAAAAAAAAAAATTCGACCCAAAACATGGTCTTCCACATAGAAAAAATCTGTAAAAGTGTGAAACAAGTACATCTAAATTTCAGAGTTGCAACAGTTTCAGAAACCTCATTAAAATTGTACCTTTAGGTTGTTATATTACAATTTAAGTAGATTCTCACATTTGAAACAACTTTTACTTATTATTATTTTTTTTTGGGTTAAAGAATTCGAGGCTACCTTAAGAGGGATTCTTTGGGACTGATGTGGAATTGATATGCCACCTTTTTTATTTATAAAGAATCTTGTTTTAATTTTTTTTATATTTTAGTTATGCACATATTAGTTTGTTGAACTCACAGGTGGGTATCTAAAAAGTAAATCTCTTAACCAATCATTTACGACTGTAATGGTTAGTAAATCCCTATTCCAATAAGGACTCAAAGCAGTGACTTGTACCTCAAGGCTAGTTTGGCACTTTACAGCATAGTAAAAGTTAAGTAAAGCATCCAGTTTTCAGATAAGATGTTACATCAAAAATACTTTAATTCAAAACTCCCTCCAATTTTTTGAAATAAAGTTAAAAAGCAACCACCTTTATCCCCTAAAAAAAATAAACTTTACTTTCCCATGCAAAAAGTAAAAAATATTCAATAACAAACAACTAAAAATAAAATACCATCATAACCTACTTATATTTTGTTCTTTCTTCAAAATCAACTTTACTTTACTTGACTCTTAGTAAAGTTGCCAAACTGGCCCTGTGACGAAGGACAAATGTCCCTTACCCACTGTGCTTGGCAAGTGGGGTCCACTTTTTCAATATGAAAAATTGAAATTTAAAGTCCAAACCATTGTTCTACAGTGGCTAGCCAAACCACATTTGCATTGTGAGCTGTTGGAGATGAATGATCCACTAGTGGTTTTATATATATATGGAAAATTTTAAAAACGCCCCTTTTTCCATCCTTTTATTTTTAGTCACGGGGCTCATGTTGAGTCAATCTAATCTTTTCATACACACAATCCCTCATCCAATGAATATTTACAAGTCCAAATTTGGCACCCACCCAACTTTTCCTCACCATTGGACTGAAATCATGATAAAATAATGCATCTAAATTATTAAATCTTAGAGCCATGGATCAAAACGATATATATATATATGTGTGTGTGTGTGTGTGTGTGTGTGTGTGTGTGTGTGTGTGAGTAGGGCTCTCCTAAGCTACAACTTAGCTTATCATAAGCTGGAATGGGGCTGGTTCCATAAATCAAACTTGATTATATCTGTTTTTTACATGATGGAATTGAAAAATCCAATTCTGATTGGATTTATCTTGATTTTGAAGATGATCATCATACAAAAAACAGCATAATCGACTTTGATTTTGTAAGATCAGCCCTAATTCAGCTTAGGATAAGTTAAGCTGTAGCTTAGGAGAGCTGGCCCCTATATATATATATATATATATATATATATATATTTGTGTGTGTGTGTGTGTGTGTGTGTGTGTGTGTGAACTAGACTCTAATTCAACAATCATACCTATTGAAATAAGAGTATGTAACATGGAATGCTTTGTATGTGACGATCTAATTGATGGTTACAATCATGAATTAGACTAACTTGCATCACCCGAATAAATCTCTTCTCTTATTCAACCAACTCAAACATAAAAATTAGCAGAAGTGGGCCCAACAAGATTGTTTGAATGACTATTAACTTGTGAGAATTGATCATTTTCTTAAAAAAAAAAAGGATATAAGGTGTATCATGGCTACAAGTATAGTTAACACCTAATGAAGTAGGATAAATAAGTGATTATTGAAGAATGGAATAAGGAATAAAAAAAAAGACAGCTTAGATTGAGGAGTTCCGATAACATAACTTGTTAAAATTGCTTAGAGTTGGTTATTCTTGCCTCCTCCATGTAAAGGTGCATATTTTATGCTTTTCGTTCACTTCACCATCATTGTGGGATACCCTTGTAAGCAATGTGGGGGCTAAAAGTAATAGAATGTAACCACATATAGTCATATGGTGAATAGTGGAAGATCCTGGATAGATTGGGTAAGATTTCAACTTTTAGGTTGGCTCCATGTTCCATGGCTTCTAGTTAGATAGGATTTTTCCCAATTAAGTTTGGTTTTCTATAGGTCCCTATATTGAGTTCATTTTCATTTTATTTAGGTTTCGCAAAGTTCTGTTTCTAGCAATCTTTTTGCTTTTTGCTTTTTGTTTTTTCTTTTAAGTGTTTCTCACTTGAAGTTCAAGCACACAAATTGGATTCTTTTATATTCGACATGAAGTTCGTTATGTTAATTTTTTTAATTGGCAAAAATGTAGATGTCTCTAGCTGTGAAATCCCTATTTTTGTTTGATGTTGTTGAATTGAAGAATAAAGAAACAAATTGGAACAAACCTCTAGTTTGGTTGTTTCCTTCCACACTAGCTCAAAAATAATTTGGGCCCGTTTATCTGCTTAGAATAATATATAAGACTTAAATTCAGAAGAATTCATGATCAAATGAGCTCTACGAATCATTAGGGAGTTGATGGGAGAAGGATATTAAGTGATTAAGTGAATGATATGTGGTAAAATGTAAGCAGGGTTTCGACTTTCTTATGACTTGAATTACTAGGTGGTGATTTGGTATTCATTTTCATTTTCCTTGATTCAATTTTCATTAAATGGGTGGTTGTTTGATGGTCATTTTCTTTTATGTTCACCTCTGATTATTTCAACCATTTACGGAGATATGGAGGCTTAGCATTTCTAAAAACTAAGTCATTAAATTACAAATAGGATCTTATAGATGATAATTCTAGCCAGCTCTATTTTTAACACATCTGTGAAACTTTTTCACCTCAAACAGAACATTTGCGTACATCTACAGAAGACTTCTCTATGAAAATATTATTAAGTTTATTAAGCTAACCATTCCTATCAAATCCTCAATGTATTAGTATAAGCAACATAAAATATCTTCAATCCCCTCGGGTGGAGCCCGCTTCTCAACAAGTATCACTGTATAAATTTGAATTTTGTATTCTACTCCATATTCTTCCTCAATAGAAGACAAAAGAAGGGTAAGGATTATCCTCCATATCAACCCATTTAAACTATGGACTTCTATCCGAATTTTGTTTTTTTAAAGAATTTTGTACATGCTTAAGACCAGACCAATACAAGGACTTTGAATGGGCCACTTCATAGTGGTTTGGAGCCTGACCAGAGTAAAACAGAAGGGTGGGGTCCATTTGTAAATGATAATTGAACAAAGTCCACATCTCTACTAGCATTGAGCAGCTTGTTGAAAGCGAAAGTCATTGCATTCCAAACCAGGGTGTTGAAGTGTTTTACATTTTTCACTTTTTACAGTGAGAAGCAAACAACCCAACTGCCTATCATCCCTTAAAATCCTTATCAGAACCGCCACAAGAATTTCAAAATTCCATGTCATCTTAAGGTCTTGAAACAATATCTTATCGCCATGCACAGTAATGCATATATTTCAAAAGGGCAGAAAAATTCTCAAAGGGCTAAAGTGACCGCGCAACAAAAGGTGGGTTTGGTGCTGCCATCGGAAATGATTGTCCTTTCTACCACACCTTCTCTTTTAACTTGCTTGAGTTGCACTCATTGAATCAATCCCTTGTAACCTGCTTTCTCTTTCCACATTTTCATCAATTGATAAAAAAAAATATAATAATAATAATAAAAAAAACTTTAATCTTACACCCACCCAATTTGTTTAAGAATTTGAGAGGAAAAACCAAATGTCGATCATATTTAAATCAAAATTTCTCGAGTTATCAGAATCGATAGGAAATTTTCACGGGGGAGGGGGGTGTTTATAAAAAAAAAAAAATATTTCAATGATCCTTTAGTTGTGTGTTTGGTAATTTTTCCCGTTTGATGTGTGATTTTGTCCATCCATTCAAAGTTTTCAAAATCATGCCAAGTAGACAGCTCCCACTTTTGAAGCCCATAGAATTCTTCAAATGAATTGACCCACAAGAGAAAACGTAGTTTAATGGGAAAAAAAATCAATTCGAACTTAATTCCATGAAAGGGTTGTTGAGCTTATAATAATTGTATAAGACAAAAAAAATGAGGCCTGAACACTTTTTAAGGTGATGAGCCCATTTGGGTCTCATTTCTCACCTTCAAAGGGAAGAAAAGGTACCATCATTCTCAGCATTAGTTTTATAAACCTTGAGAATGAAGGGTATTTTAGTGATTGTCCACAAGGTAGGAGAGGTCCCATTAGAGGTGTATTTTGAAATGATTTGTTGGGCAGTCTCCCATTTTAAATATCTTTCAAAGATACTGACAGAGATCAAGGCTTTATAATTGTGAGTTGATATTCAAAGCCAAGGTTTTTGATGCATCCACCCTTGTTTTTCCTTTCAGTTGACTATTTTTAGTACCAAATATAAGCAAAAGGGGGTTTTGCATACAAAATAATGAGGGTGTACCATAACATTCTTAAATAAATTAGATACGTTTAAGATGACCTATAGAGACATATATTAAATAACTGATTTGTCTACCTGTTTTGCCTTTTTCATATAATAAGAGAGTAAGCAGAGCAGATGAGTCTTGATGGTGACTGAAAATAGGTTTTGAACAAGTAGATGTTCCCTAATTACCTACTACCCTAGGGACCTGATTCTAGATATTTTCTTGAATCGGATTTGTAAATAGGTATTAGGAAGATTTTCACCTCCGAGAATATACATGTCTGCTGCGTGGGAATCTTGGTCTATACCTCTAATTCAAAAGTATTACTCCCACTTTTGTGGTGGTATGGATTGAAAATCCAAATCCTTCATGTGCAGGACTCGTTTAGGTGAAAAAGGTGCTTGGGTGTTAATAAGTTCACTCGACCCATTGCTCTAATACCATGTACTTCAATGTAAAATGAAGAAATCTCCTATGAGTGGATTGTAGGTGCAGTCTAACTTCATGAGGGCCTTGATCAATATAGCATCTTCATACTTGACATCCTCCTGTGATCCAGCACCAGCCTAATTTGACACTCATCTAACCTTTACTTTCGGATGGAACCAAAAATAGTTCTTTAGTTAAATGATCATTGAGCTTTATGGCCATCAAAATCAATTGTCAGGATAATTTAAATGAAGGTGACTTTTTTTTTTTTTTTGTGTTACATATTTCTTATCTACAAGAGGACCTTTCTGTTCCTTCCTATCCCATAATGATGGTGTACGTCTAGGTAGGCTCCACAAGTTGGACCTCATAATGAATAATAGGTTGAAAGTTTGTTGGTGATAATTGTCCATATGTAAAATATGTGCTATTGATCTTTCTGATCTCTTAATATGGGTGACAACCATGAAGGTCTCACCTTCAGTGGAAGGTTTTTTTTTTTCCCCCGTTTCTTCTAAATTCATTGTTAGATTGACGGAAAGGTTTCTTTTATAGAGGGCAGACCAATGATTGTTACCACTTCGTGTGGTGAGATGGGATCATAGCAGGGTCCTTAAATAGGTTGTTGCAGTGAAGTAGAATAACTTGCGATCGACTCTCACAACCAGGATGGACCTAGGAATTCTTCTATGGGGGCACTATTGTTACATCTCATCCCGAGTTAATCGAAATTAACTCTAATTAAGTGAGATTAGTGCGACAAAGGACTTTGTCGTAAATACGGGTTTTAGCATATTTTGTTGAATGAGGTAAAACTTAATGTCAACACGTGTATTTCAATGAATACAACAAACTTTCATAACATACGCGTTTTCATTTGACTTGAAATGAGTCAAATGAGTGTGGAATTGACTCAAATTGGAAATAAGTCTAATAAGAGGGGTTTAGTTGCAAAGTCTAATAAGAGGGGTTTAGTTGCAAAATCCTGTTGTATAGATGAGATGAAGAAACCATTGTAGTCGGTGAAAACATTCCTGTAGCTGAAGCAATAGAGAGAGTGAGAACTCAGAGGTCTTCTTTTTCGTTTCTCCTTCTTGAGTGATTGAAGTAGAGTTCAACTAGTGATTAGAGAAGAGGATTTCGTTCTATCATCTTCTTCATCTTTATCTTCAAGTTCTTGGAGTTGCTTTGAAGGGAAATTTCAGAATCTTCTAGTCACAGTGAGTATTCAGCTGTTTGGGTAGAAATCATGAGTTCTATTAATGATTTGAAAAGGTTTATAGTATGAATAGCTTGAGAAAATTGCTTTGGATTTGTTCTTGATGTTAGGTTTCAAAGAGGGTTTCAATTGAGATTTTGACTCCAAATTTCAAAGCTCAAAGAAAGGGGTTTTTGTGTTAAATCAACCATAAGGCAAGTATCAACCATGATTTATGTATATGTATTACTAGATATGATGTTCTTGAGTTTTAGTTAGTTTGGTTTCCATTTTTTATTTTTATTGAAATTCTAGAATGATTGAATGGATTGTTGAATGGGTTATATGATGAATAGATGGTGATTTTGATGTGTATGGAGATGGATATTGATGGGGGAACAGGAGGTTCCAGTGGATTTGCGGGTTAAGAAGGAAGTGAATGTAAAGAAGAAGGAAATAAGATCGATTGCAGGGTTCTGGAACTGCATTCGTTCCAAGTCCGATCGATCGGACCTTTTGGCCGATCGATCGGACTGTCCCTAACTGGGACATGATTTCAGGCAGATCGGAGGACTCTGTTGAGTCCAGTGAAAATTGTGATTTAAATGTGAAGACTTGTGGTTTAAGTGTTTGTCTAGGAGTATGAATAACTTATCAAATTAGTCTAATGACTAATTGTAAATAAATAAGAGCGTTCATGCAATTAAGTTATTCCTGAAGTGATGTATTGGGTTTGAATCCAAGATTGGATGGTGAATGAATCATAAGGTTATTTAAAGAATACGAATTGCAATTCGATGATAAAGATTAGCTTGTAAAGCTAATCGATTCAATAAGGATAAGGTAACTAACTTTGATATTGTTTCAGAATTTCTTCTGAATTAAGGAAAAGAGCCTAATGATCTAATTAAGGCTATCAAAGTTGTATTATCTCCATGGGTGTGAACGAAGAGACTTTAATGTACAAAACACACATAAATTGTGATGTCCATCTAGAATAACAAGTACATTAAACATCTGAAGTTACACCTAACTGGTTGATAGTGTTAGTTGAATTTGTATATTATATATTGAATTGAAATTGAAATGAGTAATTGAGTTGTTTATTGAGTCTGGCACTACATAGTGATTTCTATAAGCTCATTAGAGCTGATACTGCTGCAGCAGATTATTTGCGAGTGTTCCGGAACTCCGTGGTGATGTCAGATGTCCCTGGCCCGGGCACTGATAAATCCCACAATATGTGATTCCTTCCGTGTGGAAGATGTGATTCCTTCCTTTTGAGGAAGATGTGATTTGAAATGAAATGCTATTGTAGATTGCCAAATATTTAAGACTCTCATTGATTTGAATTAGATGGAAATGGTATTAATTTAACATTGGCTTAGACAGTTTAATTGTGTATTTAGCATGTTAAATCATGTATATGTTTATACATTGCTGAATTGTCAAATTCATAGTATTATTGATGACATTACAGGCACAGCTGCCCATGCCGGTCCTTCTGAGGCCACAGCGTCAGCGGAGACGACCGTTACGGTTCTTCCAGGAGGACTAGTTGAGTGGAAATGAACAATATCATCTGAATATGATATTGAATCGAAACCTTAAAGGAAATTTTGATGAGGGAAGTTGTAAAAGAATGTTTCATACTTTTAATCCTTGCATTGTAATTAAATATGCAAGTGAGTAGTTTTGTACATGATGTAAAGAAGTTTTGTTTTATACATAAGAAATGTATATTGTTTATATGTTCCGCATAATGGGTTAATTGTTATCCCTTATGACTTTATAAGATTGACGTTCACGGAAGTAAGTATGCGACGCGACTCGGGGTTACCTCGTATTAATTATAATCTCGGGCTCGGGTCGTGTCATACTTATTGTATGGTATCAGAGCTAGGTGAAAGATGAATTTTTTTTTTAAATCCTTAGAAAATGTAAGGACACGGTGAGGACACTTCAACTTGCGAATCAAATCCTACTTTTGGATTTGTTGTTTATTGCTTTCACTAAATGTGAATTGCTTTCACTGTATGTGATATGGATATGTGATGGAAGATAAGATATATTCTTATGTTATTTTCAGAATGACATCTGGATCAGGAAGTGGAAGAAATGAGAATGATAACCTAGATTTTGTGGGTAGTGGAAATGAAGGTCCTATACCCACACCTCCTACTCCAAATAGTGATGCTAAATTCACTGCTATCTTGGAACAAATGGCTAAGAGCCATGAAGCGTAGTTGAATCTGCAATCTCAGATCAATATTATGTTACAAGTACAAGCTTAAATGCAAACTCAGATGCAGGCTCAGATTCAGACTCCACAAGCACCACCAGTTCAAACCACACCTAATGTTGGTGCTCAGGTGGTAGTGCAGTCTAAAGAAAAAGATCCTAATGTTCTATTTGAACAATTTAGGAAGCGAGGAGCCACTGAATTCCATGGGAAGGAAGATGCATTAGTAGCAGATGAATGGATACAACACATCGAAGATGTGTTTGATACGATTGTATGTACTCCAAAACAAAGGGTGTTGCTTGCCTCATCTATGCTACGTGATGTAGCGAAGGATTGGTGGAAAGGTGTGAAAGATGCAATAATAGAGACACATATAGCCACCATATGGGAGAGTTTCAGAAAACAGTTTGAAAGAAACTTTGTCCCAGAGCATGTGAGGCAAAGGAAAGAATCAGAGTTCTTGAATTTGAATCAAGAAAAGATGACTGTGGCAGTATATGTGCATACCTTCATGAAATTGTCAAAGTATGCCAATGACCTAATGGATAAGGAGGAAAAGAAGATAAAGAGGTTCATTAATGGTTTGAACCCAGCTTACAAGAAAATGGTCCTAGCAGGTCAACAGCCAGTACGTTTTAATGATGCAGTAGATAAAGCGTATATTGCTGAAGAAGTACATTGGGAAGAAATTGAGATAAGTGCTGGTCCTAAGAGGAGTGGCAGTTCTTGGTTTAAGAAGGGAGGCAAATTCCAGGGTAAGAAACAAAAATATGTTGCTAGAGCTGAACCTAAACCAGTTTGTGAGACATGTGGTAAAGCTCACAAGACAGAAGCTTGTTGGAGAAACACTGGAGCATGTCTAGCTTGTGATTCAATGGAGCATAAGATGGCTCAATGTCCTAGAGTTAGAAGAGATAACCTAGCTCCACAGCAACAGCCTCCTCGAGGACAAGCAGTAATTCCTACTCCTCCACAGCAACGTCAATTGCAGCAACATCAGAGGCAACAGCAACCACGGCAACAGCAACATCAGAATAGGCCTCAGGTTGCAGGACAAGTATATGCTGCGAATAGGGAACAAGCTGAAGCTGCAGCTAATGTTGTGGAAGGTATAATTTATATTGATAATAGACCAGCAGTTGCAGTATTTGACCCTGGATCTACTCATTCATTTGTTGCACCTCCATTTGTTTGTAACATGCAAAAACAAATTAGGCAGTTATCATATGATTTTACTGTAACTACTCCATTGGGAAGGAAAGTAGTATGTGAATTATATGTACCACAATGTAGTGTTCAAATTGGAGAGGTGTCTATGCTAGCAGATTTAGTAGTGCTGGCTATGAATGATTTTGATGTAATTTTTGGCATGGATTGGCTTGCGAAATACAGAGCCTGTTTGGATTGTTTCCGCAAAATCATTACTTTTAAAGTAAATGAAGCCAATGCCAGTGTCTTGTTTTAGGGAACCCAGAAGGAGTTTGATACCAGAATTATTTCAGCATTGAAGGCTGAAAGAATGATGCGAAGTGGTTGTAAAGGCTATATCGCATTCATCACTGAGAAGAAGCCAAAGAAGGAATTAGAAAATATTCCTGTAGTCTGTGAATTTCCAGACGTGTTTCCAAAAGAAGTGCCAGGTCTGCTTCCAGCAAGGAAATTAGACTTTACTATAGTGCTTGTGCCGGGTACCGCACCTATTTCTCGGGCACCCTATAGAATGGCACCATCAGAATTACATGAGTTGAAGAAACAAATACAGGATTTGCTCGATAAAGGTTTTGTTAACCTAGTGTTTCGCGATGGGGAACACCTGTCTTGTTTGTTAAAAAGAAAGATGGTACCCTACGCATGTGTATTGATTATAGGTAATTGAATCAAGTGACGATTAAAAATAAATATCCATTGCCTAGAATTGATGAGTTGTTTGATCAACTTGAGGGTGCAGTGTATTTTTCAAAGGTTGATCTCCGATCTGGTTATCAACAGATTCGTGTTAGAGATCAGGATGTGCAGAAAACGGCATTCCAAACCCGATATGGGCATTATGAATTTTTGGTTATGCCTTTTGGATTAACAAATGTACCTGCAGTGTTTATGGCTTTGATGAACAGAATCTTTGCGGCTTATTTAGGCCAGTTTGTTGTGATCTTCATTGATGACATCCTGGTATATTCAAAGTCAGAACAAGAACATGCACATTATCTGAGAACAACATTGCAGTTATTAAGAGACAATCAGTTGTTTGCAAAATTAGAGAAGTGTGATTTCTGGTTGCAGCAGGTGGCATTTTTGGGTCATATAATTACTAGTCAGGGATTAGCAGTGAATCCAGCTAAAATTGAAGCCATTACTAATTGGCACAGTCCGAAGAATGTTCCAGAAGTTCGGAGTTTCTTGGGATTGGCTGGATATTACAGAAGATTTGTGAAAGATTTTTCGAAGATTGTAGCACCATTAACGAAACTTACTCGAAAGAATAGTTCCTTTGTATAGGATGATGAATGTGAGTCTAGTTTCCAAGTATTGAAGAAGAGATTAGTTTCAGCCCCAATCTTGTCATTACCTGAAGGAAGAGGAGGATTTGTGATATATTCTGATGCTTCTGGTATAGGATTGGGATGTGTACTGATGCAAAATGGCAAGATTATTGCCTATGGATCGCGTCAGTTGAGAGAACATGAGAAAAATTATGCTACTCATGATTTGGAATTTGCAGCAGTTGTATTTGCTTTGAAACAATGGAGGCATTATTTATATGGAGAAACTTTTGAAGTTCATTGTGATCATAGAAGCCTTCAATATCTGTTTACTCAGAAGGATATTAATTCAAGGCAACGCCGTTGGTCAGAGTTGATTAAAGATTATGATTTTTCGTTCACCTATGTACCTGGAAATGGTAATGTAGTAGCTGATGCTTTGAGTTGTAAATCTGCTAATTTGGCATCGCTGGTGGGTGAATGGCATTTGATTGAAGAATTTATCGATTGGGATATGTCCATTGAGATGGTGGACAATCGAGTTATGTTTGCAGCAATGTCAGTGTTTGAGCCTCTTCTTATCAAGCAAATCAAGGAAAGGCAATTTGAAGATCCTGATTTGGTGAAAATCAGGAATAACATTGCAGCAAGGCCATATTTTGTGTTGGTTGATGGAATTCTTTATTTCAGAGATAGATTGTGTATAACAGCACAAGAAGATTTGAAACAGGCAGTGATGTTTGAAGCTCATCACACTCGATATTCTATGCATCCAGGGAGTACAAAAATGTATAGAAATCTCAAGGACAGGTTTTGGTGGAATAATATGAAGCGAGAAATTGCAGGATATGTATCTTCATGCTTGACCTGTCAGCGTGTGAAGTTTGAACACCGAAAGCCGCCTGGATTGCTTCATCCTTTACATATTCCGAAATGGAAATGGAGCATTTAACTATGGACTTTGTATCTGGTTTACCAATGACCAGGAGACAACATGATACTGTATGGGTGATTGTGGATCGTCTCACGAAGTCAGCACATTTTCTTCCATTCAGAAAGGATATGGGATTTAATGAAATGTCTAAGTTGTTTGTGAGGGAAGTGACTAGATTGCATGGAACACCGGTTTCGATTGTGTCAGATCGAGACAGTCGGTTTGTTTCTACATTTTGGCAATCATTTCAAAGTTCTCAAGGTACTAGACTTCGATTTAGTACTGCTTATCATCCACAGATAGATGGACAATTTGAGAGAACAATTCAAACTTTAGAAGATTTGCTTCGTGCCAGTGTTATGGATTTTGAAAGTGATTGGGATGAACATCTTGCATTGTGTGAATTTGCATACAACAATAGTTATCACTCCAGCATTGACATGGCATCATTTGAAGCATTGTATGGTCGAAGATGTAGGACTCCGGTTAGCTGGGAAGAAGTTGGAACAAGAAGTTTCCATGGTCCTACTATTATTGCTGAGATAGCTGAGAAGGTTCAGAAGGTGCAGGATAGATTGAGAATAGCCCGATCAAGGCAGAAGAGTTATGCTGATAATCGTCGGCGTGATTTGGAATTTGTTATTGATGATTGGGTATTTTTGAAAACTTCTCCAATGAAAGGTACTATCCGATTTAGGCAGAAAGGAAAGCTTTCACCAAGATATATCGAACCTTTCAAGATAAAGAGCAGAATCGGAGATGTGGCATATCGTTTGGATCTCCCGTCACAATTCTCCGGTATTCATAATGTATTTCATGTATCGATGCTTCGAAAGTATGTGGCGGATCCTACACATATCATTAACTATGATGAGATTCAAGTTCAACCGAACACCATATATGTTGAGAAGCCAATCAGAATTATTGATACGAAGGAACAAGTTCTTCGTATAAGGACAATCAAATGGGTTAAAGTCCTTTGGGCTCATCATGAACCCAATGAAGCTACATGGGAATTGGAAGAACAGATGGCTCGAAAATATCCAGAGCTATTCGTTCAGGTGAGTATTTACGTGTTATATTTATTTTTAATTATTTTACATTCGGATGACCGAATGATTCTAAAAGATTAGGAGAATGTTACATCTCATCCCGAGTTAATCGAGATTAACTCTAATTAAGCTAGATTAGTGCGATAAAGGACTTTGTCGTAAATACGGGTTTTAGCATGTTTTGTCGAATGAGGTAAAACTTAATGTCAACACGTGTATTTCGATGAATACAACAAACTTTCATAACATACGCGTTTTCATTTGATTTGAAATGAGTCAAATGAGTGTGGAATTGACTCAAATTGGAAATAAGTCTAATAAGAGGGGTTTAGTTGCAAAGTCTAATAAGAGGGGTTTAGTTGCAAAATCCTGTTGTATAGATGAGATGAAGAAACCATTGTAGTCGGTGAAAACATTCCTTTAGCTGAAGCAATAGAGAGAGTGAGAACTCAGAGGTCTTCTTTTTCGTTTCTCCTTCTTGAGTGATTGAAGTAGAGTTCAACTAGTGATTAGAGAAGAGGATTTCGTTCTATCATCTTCTTCATCTTTATCTTCAAGTTCTTGGAGTTGCTTTGAAGGGAAATTTCAGAATCTTCTAGTCACAGTGAGTATTCAGCTGTTTGGGTAGAAATCATGAGTTCTATTAATGATTTGAAAAGGATTATAGTATGAATAGCTTGAGAAAATTGCTTTGGATTTGTTCTTGATGTTAGGTTTCAAAGAGGGTTTCAATTGAGATTTTGATTCCAAATTTCAAAGCTCAAAGAAAGGGGTTTTTGTGTTAAATCAACCATAAGGCAAGTATCAACCATGATTTATGTATATGTATTACTAGATATGATGTTCTTGAGTTTTAGTTAGTTTGGTTTCCATTTTTTATTTTTATTGAAATTCTAGAATGATTGAATGGATTGTTGAATGGGTTATATGATGAATAGATGGTGATTTTGATGTGTATAGAGATGGATATTGATGGGGGAACAGGAGGTTCCAGTGGATTTGCGGGTTAAAAAGGAAGTGAATGTAAAGAAGAAGGAAATAAGATCGATTGCAGGGTTCTGGAACTGCATTCGTTCCAGGTCCGATCGATCGGACCTTTTGGCCGATCGATCGGACTGTCCCTGACTGGGACATGATTTCAGGCAGATCGGAGGACTCTGTTGAGTCCAGTGAAAATTGTGATTTAAATGTGAAGACTTGTGGTTTAAGTGTTTGTCTAGGAGTATGAATAACTTATCAAATTAGTCTAATGACTAATTGTAAATAAATAAGAGCGTTCATGCAATTAAGTTATTCCTGAAGTGATGTATTGGGTTTGAATCCAAGATTGGATGGTGAATGAATCATAAGGTTATTTAAAGAATACGAGTTGCAATTCGATGATAAAGATTAGCTTGTAAAGCTAATCGATTCAATAAGGATAAGGTAACTAACTTTGATATTGTTTCAGAATTTCTTCTGAATTAAGGAAAAGAGCCTAATGATCTAATTAAGGCTATCAAAGTTGTATTATCTCCATGGGTGTGAACGAAGAGACTTTAATGTACAAAACACACATAAATTGTGATGTCCATCTAGAATAACACGTACATTAAACATCTGAAGTTACACCTAACTGGTTGATAGTGTTAGTTGAATTTGTATATTATATATTGAATTGAAATTGAAATGAGTAATTGAATTGTTTATTGAGTCTGGCACTACATAGTGATTTCTATAAGCTCATTAGAGCTGATACTGCTGCAGCAGATTATTTGCGAGTGTTCCGGAACTCCGTAGTGATGTCAGATGTCCCTGGCCCGGGCACTGATAAATCCCACAATATGTGATTCCTTCCGTGTGGAAGATGTGATTCCTTCTTTTTGAGGAAGATGTGATTTGAAATGCAATGCTATTGTAGATTGCCAAATATTTAAGACTCTCATTGATTTGAATTAGATGGAAATGGTATTAATTTAACATTGGCTTAGACAGTTTAATTGTGTATTTAGCATGTTAAATCATGTATATGTTTATACATTGCTGAATTGTCAAATTCATAGTGTTATTGATGACATTACAGGCACAGCTGCCCATGCCGGTCCTTCTGAGGCCACAGCGTCAGCGGAGACGACCGTTACGGTTCTTCCAGGAGGACTAGTTGAGTGGAAATGAACAATATCATCTGAATATGATATTGAATCGAAACCTTAAAGAAAATTTTGATGAGGGAAGTTGTAAAAGAATGTTTCATACTTTTAATCCTTGCATTGTAATTAAATATGCAAGTGAGTAGTTTTGTACATGATGTAAAGAAGTTTTGTTTTATACATAAGAAATGTATATTGTTTATATGTTCCGCATAATGGGTTAATTGTTATCCCTTGTGACTTTATAAGATTGACGTTCACGGGAGTAAGTATGCGACGCGACTTGGGGTTACCTTGTATTAATTATAATCTCGGGCTCGGGTCGTGTCAACTATGTAGAAAAGAATTCGTAGGAGGGTCACATATAAAAAATGTATGTAGTTTTTACAATATGTAAGGGCCTTTTTTAAAATTCTGAAGGAACATATGCAAAATTTATAAAATCTCCTCAAACATAAGGGTGTTTCTAAAAATTTTGTTGCTGGTTCGGCCAGTGCACCTGACCACATTATGCTTACACACAAGAAATCAGATAATTGAAGACACATTTTACATGGTTCAACAATGTACATATGTCTACAAGAAAGAGATCGTTTGTTCCTCTTTTTGTTCTCTATCATTTTTGAGATTAGGGTTACAATTACATTAATATATACACTACTACAAAGACCAAAACACTGTTAACCCTAAACGTAGACCTTGCTAATCCAAACGACTAATCCGATTAACCTAAAATACAAGCACAACCCAACATAGACTGTGGTTCATGAAATCATTTTCATATGCTTGTATTATGATACTCACTTGTGCTATCATCCTGACCTTCCAGCGTGGTTTCTTACAATCTTTTCACTCTAGAGGTTGTTTAGACACTTGTTCTATAACAAAAAGTTAGGCTTTATTATAAGTTAAAAAAGATAAATCTAGATAGAAGTTATATATCAGTAGCTAGTGTTCTATGTCTTTACTTCTTTATGTATTAAATTACTAGGGTGATCATTGTGTATTCAATTTTCATCTTATTTTGATTCTATTTCCCTTTAAGTGAAAGTTACTTGATACTCATTTTCAGAAATTTAATCTTCGACCTTTATTCTTAAGCACTAATAGATATATATATCTTATGTATTCTAATGCAAACATATAGGCCCTAACTAAACTTTCGCTCCATTTGATGGCCAAACTTGATTCCAAGCACGTGCATGGTGCCCCGAAACGGCACGCACTGTTACTCAGAAGGTACTTGAAGACACCATGTAAAACATCCTTATATCCGACACAAACCTAATATGGGCATTAGGCAGAACCCATGTGGTGCATCGGTAGCACGATACGTAACGATACACACCTGATCAATGTAACATCTCACTCCACAAAGTGAAGTAATATCACTCCCTTTTGTCTAATGTGCCCAAGATGGAGAAGATGCTACTACTTGCATAATTAATTAAGTGCCTATAGGACCAAGAAGGGGAAAAAATGGTATCTGTACACTACAGAGTCCCATGTGCTCTTATAGAATATGAGACACAAAGAACACATGGCATGTGTCATTAGTGTTCTCCAAATAGTAGGCATTTCCCTAATAATCTGTCAAATGCAAACTATGGAAATTGGAAAAGTAGGTTGCTTACAAAATAAATAATGTTAGTATGACCTAAGCAACTATTGAATTGGTTCTATATCAAGATTCAACGGCTATGAGATGTCTTGCACTTTACAACTTATTGAATTAGACACTTAAGCTTCCTTGTAGTTTCTTTAGGTTAATATTGAATTAGATACTTGAAAGACTCCCAACAGTGGCTGCACGTGGTTGGCACTTCACCTTCAGAGTTTCTTTCAAGATATCACTTGCACATGCACCTCAGGTGGATGAATGAAAGAACCATGCAACCTTTCTCAACTTTCATGTGACTAGAATGCCCTCATCACCTATCACGATTATCTCCTTAGGATTATGATCATCACCATCATCATCAAAGCCTTGTCCCAATTATGTGAGGCTCAAGAGACAATATTTACCTAAAATCATATTGTATATTGTATATGAGGTCCAGCTCGTGGGGGCCACTTGGGTCCATTCCTTTCATTGGGGGTTGGGATGGATAGAAAGGTATCTTTATGGATACAGGCCGTGTCAGTCCTTGATTTAATGGCCTAAAATCCTAATATAGTATTTTAACTATAGAACTTTTAGAGGTTTAATTTGACGGCGAGTAAAGGTTTGATCAACATAAGATTGGATATGAATGTAGATCATGGGAGATAAGAGTGTGAAATAAGTTGCACTCATCAAAGGTGGGCCTAAGTGGACCCTATTGAACTGGACTACACATATAGTCCACTTTCATACATCCACTCTCCTACATGAATTGCCTTTCACCATTCCATTCTCTCTTGGGCCACAACCTCGGTAAGTTGCACTTCTTTGGATCTAGACAATGTGTGCTATGGTCGTGAGTGAGGTTCTTTTAGGCCTCAATCAATATAAGTGAAAGGCAGATGTGACCTTAATTAATTATTTATCAATCTATGTTTTTAATATCTTTCATGTGTAAATTTTGGGCTTAGTCTCTTTCACGAGTACATTTTGGGCTTTGGCGTTTGATATAGCTTAAAGGTAAGGAAAATCATAATACTGTTTGGTATTTGACAGCTAAAAGGTGAGAAAAATTATAAAAACTGTGACACTTCAAAAGTATCCCTCTAAGGCACTGGTGGCGTTTAGACATGGGGAAAGTGGAACAGGATTCTCAACTAGGTGAAGAAATCAAAGAGAAATATAACCAGACTAAGGTAGAGAGGATTTCAAAGAAAAATGATTTCCCCACATCCAAGTAAGCTTAATTAATGGGAGTGTTATGGTCTTTTTTTTTGTTTTTTGTTTTTTTTTTTTTGTTGGGGGGGGGGGGGGGGGGGGGGGGGGGGGTGGGGGGGGGTCATTGGTGTGAAATGTAAATCTTTTGACTTCCGTAGGGCCACCAATTATTGAAGAGGTTTAACTCAAATCTGTGAGGAGAGCGACCGGTTGCTCAATTGGTTGGCAATGTGAGTTCTCACTCCCTGCTTGTGTGTGCACTCTCTCCTTGCATATATAGGTTTCACTCCTCGTGTGTGCGAATCTCTAGGGGTCCCAGCTCTCCTACCCGAGTTGCATCCAAAAAAAAAATTCAAATCATTGCAATGGAGTTTATTTTTTAGGATTCTGATCATTGATCGGATGGAGTTCATTACAGATTAGAGATATGAGATTGGTGGATTTCAAAAGTTTCACGACTAGCATTAATGGAATTCTCTTTACATCTATTATCATCGATCAACTATTGGTAGCCTACTCCATTTATTGTTTAGGAGACAACCCACACACATTGAGATTGATAATACATTTAATACAATTCTTTATATTCATAGGAATTGGGACTCACTATTTCATAAACAAAAAGTCTACATGTCCCGATACATGGACCGACTCCATGCTTGAAAAGTTTGAAAGTTTGAAAAGTTGCATAGAGTCGGTCCATGCATCGGTACATGGATCGGTCCATGTAGACTGTCTCTTTCAGAAAATCTTTCTCATGTGCATGCACTCCAATTTACTCCCCCAAATTTCATCGGGTCTTGCCTTGACGATGACACCGATCCAATGGAGCATGCACATAGGGTAATAGCATAGGAGAAATTCATTACACTGTTTCGTATGAGTCCATTTTCAAATTTTAAGGAAATAAAATCTAAATTTCAACATAGGAAATATTCTCTTACGGACTAACATTGTCATGGTTTCTTATTTTTATTTTTATAAGGTAGGGTGTCACAGCCCTTTGTGTCAGACCAATCCCTACGGGCTTAGGGGGAGCCGGGTAAATCGTTTATGTGGCAGCACAGTTTTGAACCTTCATCCTTCAGTTTGTTGGGCCAACTGAGTTGCCTCTCGAAGTTAACATTGTCATGGTTTCAAAGGATCCAATTATTTTATGGAAGGCCTACCTCCTTAACATTTGAATTTAAAAAGTCCACATTACAATCTTCTCTTGATTTCCAGGAATAGAATGTAATCTCAAAGATAAGCTGCTATCTAGAGGAAAATATCCTTCTAGGATCACCCAAATGTGTGAGTTCCCATCTTGACCGTCCTTAAAAGCGGCACTCCCATCTCCATTGCTTTTAAGTGACCACCTTGTCCAATTTGAGAGAGAAAGCTTGTAAGTAATATATTTTCATAATATATAATGGCATATCTACCGTGTTTAGAGCATTTTTTGGTCCTATTATAATAAAAGTATTAGAAAAAATATACACATCATCTACCGATGCCATAATAAGATTGGTTGATAAATAAAAGTTTAATATATTAATATGGTATCAGAGGCAACGTCCACAAAATTCAATTTCTTAAATAAAGTTTAATACTAAAATGTGCGTCCGCCGTATTCCACCCGCACCGGAGAGCAGAGAGGGAGTTAGAAAATGGGATTCTACTTACAGTCAAATTTTTGTATTTACTGTGTAGTTTGTAACACCACTGTGCAGAGTAAAACTTTTGTTTGCGAGAGGGGACAAGACCGACGGTAGCTGATCTATCTACATCGTCCGATGGGAGCGTACGTACCACATTCCCTTGGGGCCCACACAACGCTCAAGCGTCGTCGGCTATAGGCTATAGACCTATAGTCGCCCGCACGTTCCTGCGGCACGTGCCTATTCCCATAGAACATGTTGCAGTTGGTGGGGGCCCCACGGCACGAACATCCCACCAAGTGCCAGCTGGCATCCGACAGATATAACACGGTCAGGCACGTGACTTTGGATGCGATTTGCTCAAAATGGATTGGAATCAATCAAAGCCGAGCTTACAACGTCAATGAGCGCTTCTCCCGCCGCTTAATAGGGGGGGATCACCTCCTCCCTCCTCAATGGTTCTCAAATGACTGTTTTCACCCTTTGATGATTCTTCTCAAGAGACCCTAAATTTGGGCCAACTTTACGTGTGGGTCCTCCAAGGGTCTTACACATGAGGACCCAAAAAAAAAAAAAAAAAACTAATTCTTCATCAGCTTCTTAAATAAATAGGAGACTCGCACATGCAAAGAGTGAGCTAGACTTGCACGTGCAAAGAGCAAAAACCCAGACACGTGGAGAGAGCTATTTGCACGTGCCAATATGCACAAGAGAGAAATGAGTCAAATGACAGAAGGGAAGAGTGGGGGAGACCATGATTTTTCTTCAATGGTAATGTAGATAGGATCTTGATTTCTTTTAGAACTTGAATTAATAGGGTGATGAATAGGTATTCATTTTCCATTTTCAGATGATACAATTTCCGTTAAACGGGAGGTCTCCTCATGAACAAGAGAGATCCGAAAAATAAATGCCCCTCAATTTAACAACCTTAAAGTTTAATGGCATCTTATCCGTTGATTATCTTGAGATTCAATCTAATTTTGAGTGAATGCATGATGAGTTGTAGAAATTGGGCCGGATACTAAATCAAATGGGCTGCATTTGGTGGGCCTTGTTTGCACTTACAAATGCTCATAGGAGAATATTTTCCTGATTCTTCCTTTATAACCACTTATAGATGTAGGAAGCCTTACAATTCATTGAAATTCAATTCCATGAAACCAATAGTCCTAAAAGAGGAATTTCCTAGTCTCAAGATGGAGAATCTAATGCAATCAATCTTTTCATTTAGCTTTTGTCTACATGGGCAACTAGAGCATGTTTCGGCGCATAAGTTTTTTTTTTTTTTTTAAATGTTTTCATTTATTAGAATTAAGTTTTGGCTGTTTATTTCTCCTCCCAACCTTCCAAGATTCCCATTTTCCTTATCAACCTTGAAAATGACTACGTAACTCATTACTGAATTTGGTTTTTTTTTTTTTTCTTTTTCCCTGTTTGAGTGGAAAGCATTAATAGAAGACCATATCAAAGTTTGAAAACTTGTCAAACCTAGTAGCTGTGGGTGCTATTGCCTTAGTGGACTTTTAGTCATGTTTGGATCTTCTTACACCAAAGTACAGCTAGCTTAGTTTACAAGTAATTGAGGGTTCGGTTGTATTGACCATTAATAACCAATTTATCCAAGGGTTCGTTTGCCTTTGCCAATTACAGCCAATATAATGTGCAGGGAAACCTTATTTGGAGGATCCAATCGTGGCCACAAGTCTTTGAAGTCAAATGTAGAAAAAGTAGGAGATTTTTTTTGCTAGCAAATTTGATTTGTCAAGACGTGGAGTTCATGGATACAAACTTAGCTTTAAAAACTGTACGGCACATGTACTTGACGTGTGCCTGCATGTGCCTAGATGTGTTGGTCATGCTCTAAAAAAGTTCAATTGATGCCACTACTTGAAAGAATCTTATTGACTGCCCCACCATGATGTCTGACAATGGCAGAGAGATGGAAAACTCTTAACCCTGGAGGATAATAATAAGTTGGTCATGTGTTAGTTTGGTCAACTGATCTTAGCCATAGATTGAGTCTAAATGCTTCACAGCCATGTAAGATGAGGTTTATGCATTGTGAGTGGTGGATCTTGGGCAGGGGTTACAGCTGAGCATGCATCCTTAGAGAGACCCACATGAAAATTCGATGTCGGGCAAGTGCAGAAGCAGCAGAACTGACTGAAAATGCCCATGTGATTCGGGTTAGGCTTTGAACTGATACCTTTCATGCATGTGAATTGGACTTGGACATTCGAGCTACAAATATAGTTTGATGAAAACAAAATATTAATATATAGGGTCCCACTCTATCTTTTGTAATAAGGTGAGAGATGCTCTCATACGAGTACCTTCTTATAAATAAAATATAGATGTACATAATAAATAACACCAGTATTTCGATAGGAATGTCTCGTGCCACACATTGCCATACAGTTGATGGGGCCGACTTGATCAATCTGACCAATCATGCAAACTAGGCTCCCTTTTCCCTTATATATTCTTGGATCTGAACGGACTAGACCATTTGATTATATTTATATTTTTTATTTTTAAAATCATTTATCTTCTTAGTAATAAATGAAGGAGGTAAGATGATGGAATTAACTTGAAAGTTCATATATTGATTAGACCCACGTGAAAATCCAATTTCTGGCTTCAGTACAATTTAAAAGCTTGGGTTAAATTCCAGTTAGGCTTGAACTCATGCATCTCATAATCTGAATTGGACTTATATACCGAAACCACATTTATATTAGATACAGAAAACACACACACACACACACACACACACACACATATATATATATATAATATGAAAATGCTCCTATAAGAGTGACTCTCACATGACTACTATAATAGTAAGGGGGGACCCATTGCATTTAGGTTGATGGCATTAGATATGGATCCAATGGGATGTAGATGCAAATATTTATTGCTATACATCAGATATTATGAACTTACTTTACTCTATCGGCTTGAGGTCAAGCTTGGGCTTATGTCAAAAACTTTAGTACGAGCTTGAGCCTAGGCTCAATTTCCATTCGAGCTGAGGCAAGGGTGCTCGTGGGCCATGAGAACTTGAGCTTGAGCGAAGCCAAAACAACATTTGGTCTTGATTTGGGCTCTATTTTTTGGTTCTTGAAAAGCTTCACACGTAATCCACTACTAAATTAGCCTGGCCACCCCAAGGCAAGCCAAAGTTTGGTCCACATTGGACATGATTCGACATCTACTTTTAGGTTCGTGGGCTACACTCAGGCATAAGTTGTTGGTTTTGGTTGTTAAATGGGGTTGGAAATAACCTACCAATCATTAAACACAAGACACAACATATTTAAAATAACAAAATCCCCTAGAGCTGGTGCTGCTAAAGCCCATCTGGGGCCCACCTTATGATCAATCGGCTAGACCATAAAGTAAGGCCCTACGCCTAATAGTCATGGGGACTGGGGTTTGGCACCCATCCAAATGAATTGAATCGTTGGATTGACTGTTCACTCATTTTAGATGGTGAACACTCGTCGGCCATTGATTAAGTAGGGTTTATGATGATTTGAGTCTCTATCACCTATCATAAGGTCACGGGGGAACCAGAGGGAGGGGAGGATTATCTTTTGATCCCCTTGGATTTCATCCCCAGTCAGAGCGCGAGATAGACCAGAACCTAGGCCTAATTTTCAACTTAATTATTAAATGAACAAGGCATAGAAAAGGCTTGACCTAGCTTCACTCGGCCCATGAACACTCTTAAACTCAAGCAAAAGCTACAATGATTAGCCACATGTAGGAAGATTTGCGCTCGGTCAATTTTGACTCAACTGCATAAAAGAATAACATCATTAGGGAAAAAAATTATATAAGTTTTACTAATAAAGTTCTATTTCATTAGAAATAAGATTCTTCATTTGTGTCATAAACAGAGAATCTTTCTTATTTTTGTGAAAATCAATTTGGAGTATAATCAGTTTCCTCCCTAAAAGTACATTCACAACAAGTTCTACAAATCAGTTTAAGAGAAACGAGTGAAAAACTGTCCACATTTTAAGTATCACCATTTTGCAGACACTGGTACCAATCTTCTTTTCATTTTACTTTACTTTGACAAACTTTGTCCGTACAGGTAGAGTACAATCAAGATGAGGAAGAGGAAAGCTTCTAGTCTTTATCTTTCCAGCTCGTAAAAGAGAGAAAGATAAAACAAAGTGGAGTCTACAAAATTTTACCGGGAATCACTCTAACGTGTCGGTGACCGACACTAGCTCGTGCCGACAAATTACAGGCAAACTGGAGAATCATCCCACGCAACCGGCACGTGTCCTAGACCGCAAGAGGTGGCAGAATCCCGTGCATGAGCACGGATTCGTCGGTGCGTAGTTTTTTGACCGACGCAGGACTACGTTCCCGTTAAACGGTTTTCCTTTTCCTCCTCTTTACTTCTTGCCTTTCACTTTACTTTTCTTGACTCCATTTCTTTCCGAACATTTTAAATTCAAAATCTTTTCTTCAAATTTTTAACATTTTTTTTCCAAGATCATAGCTTTTATTCCCATTTTTACTTAATTTTATAGAAATATTCTAAAATAAAAGGTATTTCTTTACCAGTAAAAACTGCATGCGCAGTTCAGCTCTCTTTGATCAATGTAGCCCCTTTTTGGTATTTTTATCTTCTAATGATTTGATATAAAGCCTAATTTTATACTCATTGAACCTTCACTCACTGTGCTAGTTATTGTGTTTTTTAAAAAGAATAATGGTTAAAATGTGATTAAATATTAAGATTGTTTGTTACATTTAGGTCTATAATAATCGGACGATCTACCCTCCTCCGTCGTTAATAGACATGCATCTAAATCGGCCTACGAGCTCAACAAGATGTAGCATCCCATAGAAGAAGATTCACCTCTAAAATATTCATGATATTTTTCAGTAGAATATATTCTTATGTAATAGAAAACTAATCTCAACTTATACTTCTTATTCTCTATTGTTGACTTAAAATTAAAACTATCAATTGAGTGTCGTTTACTTAATCAAATAAAAAAAAAAAAAAACCGGGAATGGATGCGATTACATGTCCCTACTGCCCTGCACGAGCTGCCCACGTGACTTGTCTAGCGGTGGTTGAAAGCATATTCAATTCGAAGCACGTGACGTCGTCCACGTGTCGCTATCCCTCATTTATTCTAAATTTTAAAAAATCCAAATAAAAAAATAAATGAATATTTACTTAGACTCCTCGTCTAAGCACCGGTGCTCACGGTATGGTACGGGCCGATACTCCTAAACACATGATGGGGACCCATTTGGATCGATCCGACTGGACTATGAAATAGAGAACTCTCTTCCGTCATCCTAGGGTTTCAGCACCTATTCAAGTGAGCTTTGCCATTGGATTAATTATGCACTCGTTTTGGACTATTAAATTTTGTTGGTTGTAGACCAAGTGGGGTGATGATGATTTTGGCATACGTTGGCCGTTTTGGAAGAGATCTTAAAATCTTTTGAGCTCTCTGATTCCATCTCCAACGGGCCCCATAAGTGCGGGGGCCCCAGGGGAGGGGGGTTTTTTCCAAATATTTACTTACGTGGAAAAGAAGAAAAAGGAGGGGAGAAATATCTTCCCACATGTGAGCACCGAAATGGGTGGCGTGAGTTAGGGATAAAAAGATGAGACGATCAACAAACAGGTCACGTGATCACGTGGCTGCCCTAACTGTCTGCCACGTGTACATTCTCTCACATGTAGGATCGGGGACGATCATGTTGCGACGAACATAAGCAAATGTTTTTACTTGCATTGTGAGGGAGGGGGAGAAGAAACGAAACGAAACGAGGGAGCACCGACGGGTAAATGACGTATGAGGGCATGTTCTGTGGGGTGCATTTGATGAAAGCGAGGGGTGTGGGGTGAGGGCATTTTGGTCATTGTGGGTTTTGTTGTATAGTGGGGTCCCAACATTCATAAGTAGAGAGTAGAGAGAGGGGGCCCACAGACCATCTCTAATTCCTATTCACTTGTTCCAACCGTACATGGTTTGATTGGAGCTGCTCCTTTTGTTGATTCATTTTAACACAATCAAATGCATGAAAAATTTTGATAAAAAGATGAAGTAAAATTTGTTGAAAAGTTAATAATAGCAGGAAATCTCGACCTTTTTGTCGCACAAGGCAAGCTCATGACCATTATCATCATTACCACTATCATCATAGTTTTGTAACAATTATATTGTGGTTGGCTATGTTAACTTTATTTTTCCTTGTCGATTACGTTGTGGGGTTTTAGGTCAATTTTATTTTGCTTTCATCAATATCTTGTTTGATTTACCACTAAAAATGCGTTTGTGCAACTTCATTGCCGAGGAAAAGAAAAATAAAAGATGCCTCGATTTCCGGATTAGAGCGAGGGAGTGTTTGATGCAGCTATCTTTTAGGTCACGTTTGGCAACCAAATCTTTAGGAAAAATATTTTCGATTTTCCTAAAGTTGCAGTAAATCTATGTTTGGCAATGGTAAATTCCTGAGGATTTGGATGAATGAAAATCTTTATTTGATAAGATTTTCAGTTTCGACCACCCCCCATAAGATTAGAAAATCCTCACTTAAGTGGATTTGCACACTCAACTTTATTTTTCTTAACTATATTCATTCATCAATACACACCAATATTAATGTGAAATCTTCAACGATACAAATCCCCAACGATGAATCTTTGCTTCTGTGACAATGAAGAATCACAAGATCTATGGATTCCTCGTCTATTACCAAACATGCCCTTAGTGAAGAAACGATACATATTCTAAAAGATTATGTAAGAGTCTTTGTACTAAGGGTTGTAAATAGGTATTCATGGGTTGGGTTTACCACAAGAGTAGCAAGTACTTATCCCACTCAAGCCTAACCCATTTATTAATAGAGTTGTAAATGCCAACTTAGACCAAATCTGGGATTTTGAAGGGTCTACCTTATGACTTACATGTGAGGTTTGGTCCAAAGTGCAATGATCGAGTTAGGTTGGATCTAGTTGGAGGATTGAAAGTGTGTGATTAGACCTAAATCTGAACCATTTTCTTAACTGAACCTAACGTTAAAGTTAAAAGTGTGTCAAGCGAAACCTGAATCACAATATCAGATTTGGGTTGGGTTGGGAGTTTGGGTCAGAATTGCCACAACTACCCGACATAGATTGGGTGACCTCTCTCCCTTCATGCTAGCATGTGGTGTGAGCCTGGAAGTAAGTGTGTGCTTGCTAGTTTTGTTTTATGTTTGCACATGGTCTGGACCATATTGGGCCTGGCCTAGACTAGCCCATTTTTGGATGCAAGCTGGCCAACCTTTTAGGGCAGTAGACGAGGGGCTGGCTGATTTTCGGCCAGTTAATTTAATGGGTTGGGCTTGTCCAACTTCCCTCCTAAAGGCCTTATCTAGATGGCCAAGTGCTGCATAAGGTTTCGCATGGACTTGTGATTCTAATAGTCAACCTGAACCCAGATCACATTGCTGTGTTTGGTCTTTGTTCATAGGCCTATTGTCTAGACTTGGCCTAATTCTTTTGCCCAACAACTAAATGAGCAATGTTTGGGCCTGTGTCTACCTAAAGAATCCACTCAGCCTGCATAAATAGGTTTCCAAAAGGGTGATCCTGGGTCTTACTATGAGTCCATATGTTCCATTGGGCCTCAGTACTAAGCCCAATATTTGAACAAACTGCTCTTCAAAAAGCCAGACCCAGCCTATCTAGCCCATCAACTAAATGGGTCGTCTTGGGCATATGCATGATCAAAGACATGACCAGATGGTCCAACCTGACAGAAAAGATTCTATACAAATGGGCCCAATACAATATGGGGTTGGGCCTAATCCTAATTCTCAGACTAGAGGATTGGATTGATGCTGACAACTGAACAGGCTAGTCTTGAACAAGCTTTGGCCTAGTCAAGCTCAGCCCATTGTAGTCTTTTGCCCATGATAACATTGTTTCAATATACATTTTCTACTCTTTCTTTCTGTGGAAATAATCCAGATTGCTTTCAAGCCCCTTGAAAGGAAAAAGCTTTGAATTATACTAGAAAAACAAGAAAGAAATGTTTTGTGTAGCAACTATTTATTTCAGATTTAGATGGGCCACAAATTTCTCCACAGAATAACAACCATTTCAGCCATTGAATTAAATCTCTTACAATATCATAGACATGAATTCCAACAAAACCAATTGCACAATTATCATTAAAAAAATTAAAGAATAAGCTCTAAAATTAGAGATACATTATACCATTCAAAAAAGGAAAAGTGAGATGCATTATCATTACAAAAGCTGCAGCTCCTCTTGCAGAAACTCAAATGATAATACATAGATACAAACTTCTGATTACACTAACTCAATTGAATAAAAGAATTGCAACAATGAGAAGATAAAAAAAATTTACATAAATTTACATACAATACTTCAATACTGGACGCAGTTTTTTTTTGGTAAAAATACCGGTCGCAGTTGAGCATATTGTGGGTATTCGGCTTTTTAGGGCCATGAAAAAATGGTAAATAGCGAGATGACACTCACTTGAAAATCAAGATCTTATAGAGACGGATTTTGATGCATCCAAGTGATTCAAGCAACATGTTCCGATGAGGCATTCAGGAAATTCCTCCAGAGTATTAGCCTGCACAATATGTGTGGACATGTGTACATAAGCACGACCAGTACTTTAGAAAGGAGAAATCACAAAAAATGGACTTAACAACCTAGAGAGTGGCCATATTTTCAAATCTTCAGAAAATGGTATGAAAGCAGAACTAAGGTTGTGCTGTTGTGGTGTCCCCAAGCTGTAGTTTAACTGGTAAGGGACATAAGTGTGTGATTTCAATTCCCCGATATAGTAAACCAAAAAAACTCTTAAGGTTGCGGAGATGACAATTGTATAAAAAATATCAAGAGAACTGAAATAACAAATGCTTTTTCTACCATCATCATGACTATTTCTACTAGTTACAACAGCAGGAAGCTTTCTAATTTCATGTTATTGCATGAAATAGTATAATTTAATGTTTTAAAAAGATGAAGCATGAGGTGACATTTTCCACTTGCCCAAAGCGTGAAGGGTAAGCCTTAAAGGCGCAGCCCTCATGAACATAATCTTTCTTTTCTTTAAAAATGAAGAATTACATAAAACATAGAATGTATGATATAAATGAAAAGAAAGCCAAAGTTTGGTTTTTTTTCCTTCAATAAGTTAACTAGGGTTGACACGTTAACCGAATTACAATAGAAATAAAAAAAAAAACAAAGTTCTTAAAATTATAAATTGCTCCTTCCTATTTGTGAAAATAAGATGACTTAATAGGGTGCAAACCCACAATATGGAGTTCTGACTTAAGCGTGTGTGTCACTTGGGTTGTACACCTCCAACAAGCCATATACAATGAGGGGTAACTGGTAAGCCCAAAATAGAAAATGAATCCGGGGGCATTTTTAGGATGCCTCAGCCTCACTCAGAGGAGAGCATGGAAGCATGAGCCCCAAATGCTTCTAAAAAAATTGGTATAGCTTGCATGTTATTTCCAGAAACATAGTATTTGAGTAAATTCATTTTCTTTCTTTCCTTTTCTTTTTGGAAAGGTTCACAGGAAGGACAAGAACAATTGGTATTTTAGTGATCATACCTGTATCAAGAAAGCCATCTCTATGACCAGATTATTCAGGTAACCAAGGACAAGACTGACAACACTCCTTGCCACCGATGATGATCCCACATCGACTCCAAGCTGAAAATTTCATCTTACATGTTACAATCGTGAATATGAAGAGTTTTAGAATATATCCGCATGCAACAAAGACATGATGCCTTCAGATTTGTCAGCCACATCGGAATATTTCTTTTTTCTTTTTTTGGATGATAAAATGACTCAAACTTGAAACCTTGTGGTTGCGGCATTAATGAGCACCTTCCAACTATGCTATGGGCTCTTGTCGCCTTATGGGGATACTTGGGTCATATCAACTTGCATAACTCTCTCAAACTTGCACCTCTCTTCTGTGTGTGTTTGTTTTTTTTCTGAGTGGGCACGTGCATTGTCTCCGTTATCTTTTGAGAACCTCAAACTATGCTATGGGCTCTTGTTGCCATATGAGAATCTCTCTCTCTCTCTCTCTCTCTCTCTCTCTCTCTGAGCATGTTTACGTACTTTTGCGATCATATGTTTGTCTTAATGTTAATACCCAATACCCACAACCAATACCAATACAAACACAAACACAAACCCATGCACAAATTTAACATAGTGATTCACACTAGGAGGTATCTCGTGCTTACCTCCAAGTAGTTCTTCCCTCGGAAGTAATTTATTTCCAATGCTTGACCCAATAGACACGCTTTCTTTCCCACACTCTGTTTTACTATCCAGGATCCCTAAATTCAAAAACCGAAGGACAAGAAAATACTTACATATGGCTTTGAATCTAATGAAATTACATTAACAGTTAATTAGGACAAGAAAATACTTACATATGGCTTTGAATCTAATGAAATTACATTAACAGTTAATTAGATTCCACTATCTCTCACCTTCGCTATGTGTGGTATAAGCTTGAACCTTGAATTTCGATATGCATCATCTCCTTCCACAAAGCTATTTAGTTGAGGAACACTTTCAATAGGTGCATCCAACATGTAATATAATGCCAGATTATATGTAACCGCACCTGGGACCTGATTTAGAATGATAAGTACGGATCAGATATCATCATCAACATCATCATCATCATCATCATCATCATCGTAGGCATTTATTTTGAGCGGTTTATATTTTTAGTGTCAAAAACAAGATGGCTCAGGCCCAGGTCCAATATGGTGGCCCAATATGGTGGTGTGACAATCTCGTTGGATATGGACAATCCTTGTACAGCTTTCCTTATTTCTTAAATAGATTGTAATTAGTTTTTTGGTTATCTTTTCTTTCCTTAATTAGATTGTAAAGAAATTAGCTGCTGATTTGTAGAGCTGATTTGTAGCATCTGTATTCTATATAATGGGAGAAAATCTCCAATGAAAGGGATCAAAATTTCCAATCAATTCTATTATCTTCTACATGCTACGTTTGTCATGGTATCAGAGCTAGATCTTCTTCTAGCTTTTCCCTTCGACCTTGTTGTCGAATCTTGGTGATATAACAGTCATAGCCTCTGCCTGTGATTGTTCGTGTATGTTAGCTTAGTGCTTCATCAACATCTTGACGTCTGATCGCTGGTGGCCCACTTCTGATCAGCCACAAGTTCATCAATATCTTGATCGACAGTCAAGAAGGGACTTTTGAATCTCTGTCTTGACTCAGCAGAGAAATCTGAGTGTTATTTTGGGTTCTGTGAACCAATCTCGTCAGCCGTGTGAAGCAACTCATCAGGGGCCCACCTGCGATCATCATGGGATCTTCAGGAATGCATACTGCAATGGTCGCCCATCTTTTCTGATGATTTTGGTGATTTTTTCAAATTTTTTCCGGGATCAGAGGTAGGCTTTTGGACTCATCTTGTGTTTTTCCAGTTTTGTCAATTCATTTTGATCACAGCCGTACAAAATCTTGGATTGTGGATGGATTTTAGTGAAACTTGTATTGCTGGAAAGATAATTTGATACTGCCTGCCAGTAGTTGGTCTGATTCTGCTTTTGATCAAGCAGTGGGGCCCACGCAGTGATTCCACACCAAAAATTTGGGTCGTCTGGACCAATTTTTGCCATTCTGTGTTCACAGACTATCGTCTGTAACTTCTGAACTGTGAAAAAAAAAAATTCTGGGTTCTACCTCTCTTTGTTTGGTTCTAAATGGAGAAGTCTGAAGTTCAATTGATTCGATTTAATGGTAAAAACTATCCAGCATGGGCTTTTCAATTTCAATTATATCTTGAGGCCAAGGAATTGTGGGGATTTGTTTCTGGTTCAGATCCAAAGCCTACAGAGGATGATAAAAAGATTTCTACTTGGAATACAAAAGATGCAAAGATTAAAACATGGATTCTTGGGGCTGTGGAACATCATCTGATTCTGAACCTCAAACCCTATACAACCTCCAAGGAGATGTGGGGTTACTTGCAGACAGTTTATCATCAAGATAATTCTGCACGACAATTTCAACTTGAGTGTGAAATTGCAGAATATAATCAAGGCACTTTGTCCATTCAGGACTACTATTCTGGTTTCCAAAATTTGTGGAGTGAATACAATGGGATTAAATATGCTTCTGTTCCAAACAATGTTCTTAAAACTATACAAGATCTTCAAGCTTCAAGTCACAGGGACCAATTTTTGATGAAATTGCGTCCTGAATATGAGACTGTAACATCATCTCTGCTGAGCCGGAGCCCATTACCATCTTTAGATGTTTGTTTGAATGAGCTTCTGCGAGAAGAACAACGTATTCACACAAAAGCCCATCTGGAACAACAGCACACTGCAACTTATCCTGTTGCATTCTCTGCTAAAGGAAACACTCAGTCTCTTCAGACCGCACAGTCTTCTCCGACTCCTCAGACTCGGGATATGAACAACGTTCAATGCTACTCTTGCAAAAAGTATGGACATCTTGCAACACAATGCAACCAGAAATTCTGTAATTACTGCAAGAAGAAGGGACACATCATTACTGAATGTCGCCGCTGTCCACAAACTCGGACTCCCAATGCCTATGCTGCCAAGATAGACTATTCTACTGCTGATGCTGCGTCCACCTCTGTGCCTTCACAGCCTGGTTCTTCATCCTCTGCTCTCACTCCCGAGTTAGTTCAACAAATGATCGTCAATGCTTTCTCTGCACTTGGCCTCACAGGTAAAACTAAATCCCCTTCTTCCATTTGGTATCTTGATTCCGGAGCATCAAATCATCTGACTCATTCCAGTGCACAACTCTCTAGCTTGACAAAATATACTGGCAATACTCATGTTCAAACCGCTGATGGCGGCCATCTTCCTATCACTGCAGTTGGAGATATTTCCAGTATCTTTCCCTTAAAGAATGTTTATCACTGTCCCAATTTAATTTCAAACCTTCTTTCAGTTGGACAACTCGTTGAAAACAATTGTAATGTTTCTTTTTCTTCCTCTGGTTGTGTTGTGCAGGACCAGATGTCAGGGAGGGAGATCGCGAGGGGGCCTAAAACGGGACGCTTATTTTCTCTTGATCTATCTATTCCAATTAGGAATAATTCAGCAAATGAATTTTGTTTTTCAGCTCAAAATAATTGTCAATTATGGCATAGTAGGCTTGGACATCCTAATTTTAAAACCATGTCTCACATGGTTAATTCTGGATTGTTAAACTCAATAGGTTTTTCTAAGTTTATTTCTTTTGATTGTGCTACATGTAAGTTGGGCAAAAGCAAGACTCTTCCTTTTTCTATCTCTACTTCTAATAGCATTCAGTGTTTTGATTTAATTCATAGTGATGTTTGGGGTATTGCCCCTCATTTGTCTCATGCTAATTATAAATATTTTGTGACATTTATTGATGATTATAGTAGATTACATGGGTCTATTTTCTGCATTCTAAAGCTGATGTCTTTAATGTTTTCAAGATGTTTTTAGCATATGTTGAGAATCAATTTTCCACGTGCATTAAAATCTTGCGCTCTGATTTGGGAGGTGAATATGTGTCTACAGAATTTCAAACTTTTTTACAACAAAAAGGAATCATTTCTCAAAAATCTTGTCCTTATACCCCTCAGCAAAATGGGGTCGTTGAAAGGAAAAATCGGCATCTCCTTGATATTACCCGCTCTCTTCTTATTGAAGCCTCTGTTCCTACCCGTTTTTGGACAGAAGCTCTTAGCACTGCTGTCCACCTTATAAATCGATTGCCCTCCTTTTCTTTAGAAAATAAGAGTCCTTTTTATCAGTTATACAAAAATACACCTTCTTATGATGATCTACATGTGTTTGGATCGGTGTGTTTTGTACATTTACCTCCTACTGAGCGTAACAAACTTACTGTCCAATCTGCCAAATGCGCATTTCTAGGATATGCTAGCAATCAAAAGGGATTTCTTTGTTATGATCCTAACATACGGCGCATTCGCACCTCTCGTAATGTCGTCTTTTTCGAAAATCAATATTTTTTCCAAAAACATATTGATTCTGTAGCATCCTCATCTGTGGTTTCCTTCCCTGGGTTTTCGGACAAAACACCATTTGTTAAATTTAATCCTAATTTCTTTTATCAAAGAAGGAGTACAGCTGCGCCCACACATAGTCCCCCTACCGATCCCCCAACTGCATCTGGTCCACCTGAAGACCCTCAATTACGTCGTTCATCTTGGATTTCAGTACCTCCAACTCATTATGGATTTACCCACACTTCCTTGATGGCCATCATGTCTTCCACTTCTATTCCGAACTCCTATTCTCAGGCTGTGCAGCATGAGTGTTGGAATCAAGTTATGCAGGATGAATTGGATGCTTTTGCACAAAATCATACATGGGATGTGGTTCCGTGTCCTTCTTCTGTTAAGCCTATAGGTTGCAAGTGGATCTATTCTATCAAGCTCAATCCTGATGGGACTCTGGCTAGATACAAGGCGCGTCTTGTCGCCCTGGGTAATCGGCAGGAATATGGTATTGATTATGAAGAGACTTTTGCTCCTGTAGCAAAAATGGCAACTGTTAGGACTATTCTTGCCATTGCAGCATCTAAATCCTGGCCTCTCTACCAGATGGATGTTAAGAATGCATTTCTTCATGGTGATCTCAAGGAAGATGTCTATATACGCCTTCCTCAGGGGGTTTCATCGATCATCCCGGGTGCTGTTGCCAAACTAAGGCGTTCTCTTTATGGTCTCAAACAAGCCCCCCGGGCATGGTTTGAAAAGTTCCAACATGCTCTTAGCCACTTGGGTTTTCATCCTAGTCCATATGATCCATCCATGTTCCTTCATCATGCTTCTACAAGGATCACTATTCTGCTGGTTTATGTGGATGACATCATCATTATAGGTACCGATGCAGATATGATTCAACAACTTCAGGCCTCTCTTCATCAGTCTTTCCACATGAAAGATCTTGGCCCTCTACACTATTTTTTAGGTCTTGAAGTTCATCAATCTGAAAAAGGCATCGTACTCCATCAACATAAATATGCTCTTGAATTAATTGAAATGGCTGGTCTTCAAGGCTCTGCTCCTGTCGACACTCCTGTAGAAGTCAATGTTAAACTTCAGCAAGACAGTGGGGATCCTCTCTTTGATCCTACCCTCTATCGTCGCCTCGTTGGTACTTTGATCTACTTGACGATAACTCGTCCTGATATTTCTTATGCAGTCAATTTAGTCAGCCAATTCATGACTGATCCTAGACATCTTCATTTGGCTGCAGTCCGACGTATTATTAAATACCTCATTCGGACACCAACCCGTGGATTATTTTATCCGGCCCAGAACTCTCTTACACTCACAGCATACTCAGATGCTGATTGGGCTGGTTGTCAGGATACTCGTCGCTCTACCACAGGATGGTGCATGTATCTGGGTGATAGCTTAATTTCGTGGAAATGTAAGAAACAAGCTAAGGTCTCTAAATCTTCCACCAAAGCTGAGTATCGTGCCATGTCTGCTGCTTGTTCCGAAATTCTATGGCTTCGCGGGTTGCTTTCCGATCTCGGGTTTCCTGCTGATAGTGCCACCCCACTCTATGCAGACAATACTAGTGCCATTCGTATTACTGCCAATCCAGTTTTCCACGAACGCACTAAACATATCGAGATTGATTGCCACTTTATTCACGACGAATACAAACGTGATGTGATGAGCCTTCCTCACATCTCTTCTGATCTTCAAAATGCTGATATCTTCACGAAAGGCCTTCCGCGACCTCGCCATCAGTTCTTGGTTAACAAATTGATGCTTGTGGATTCCCCCGCATCAATTTGAGGGGGGGTGTCAAATACAAGATGGCTCAGGCCCAGGCCCAATATGGTGGCCCAATATGGTGGTGTGACAATCTCGTTGGATATGGACAATCCTTGTACAGGTTTCCTTATTTCTTAAATAGATTGTAATTAGTTTTTTGGTTATCTTTTCTTTCCTTAATTAGATTGTAAAGAGATTAGCTGCTGATTTGTAGAGCTGATTTGTAGCATCTGTATTCTATATAATGGGAGAAAATCTCCAATGAAAGGGATCAAAATTTCCAATCAATTCTATTCTCTTCTACATGCTACGTTTGTCATTTAGTAGGTGGAGCACATATCTAACTTTTATAGCAAGCATATTATAGATGTAGGTTTGCTACTAAGTGTATCATGGAAAGTGGAAGCGGGGCTGAAACACCCCCTTTC
The DNA here is from genome assembly GCA_028538565.1 of Umbellularia californica. NCBI lineage: Eukaryota > Viridiplantae > Streptophyta > Magnoliopsida > Laurales > Lauraceae > Umbellularia > Umbellularia californica. Next base: position 47,762,000 of record JAPQWN010000009.1, read on the forward strand.
TTGAACACGAGGGGTAGAATGCCTGCCGAGAAACCTGGGAACCACTCCCCTTAGTATTGATCACTAGCAAAAAGCCCTAAAGGTAGGAAGGTCACAACGTTCTTGAACAAAACTGTGCACGAACTCATATGGATATAGATATTATGGTCATTGCTTGTCTTCAATGGTTTTTATATATTTTATCAAGCCAGCACAAATCCACTCCCCTAAGTATTGATCTCTAGTAGAAGGCCCTAAATGCAAGAAGGCCATAACGTTCCTGAATAAATATAGGCACATTCCAATATGGATATACCCCTTTATAGGCACTCATCAGACTTCACACTGATAGGAGATGAGGTCACCATCGGATTGATCATGCAAAAGACATGATTTTTTCTAATATGTTACAGACCCACCTATTAAGAATCTAAACTGCTTAAAATAAATTCCTCCCTGGATGTGCACTCACCAGATTTGAATTTTGTTTGGACATCGGCCCATGTACCATCAGATTGATCATGCATAAAATATGATTATTTGTAATATGTTATTCAAGTATTTTATACATTATCAATCTTCTGTGAACCTAAAACAGATTAGTGAGAATTCTCAAAATTCCATATGAGAAAGGCATTTATTTTGAGTGGTTCAAATTTCAAATACATGAACCATACTTTAGAGCCTCATGAATTTGTATATAATCCAATCCTCAAACGCTCTCTCCCGAGAACGTAGCAAAAAGGGAAAAAAAAAAAGAAAAAGCAAAACTGATAAGTGCTAAATGAAATGGAGTTTCGGGGTTTTCTTTCAACCTGGATGCACTTTTTTCAAAAGTACACCTCTGCTATGTGGGCCAATAGGGATGCATCCACTTCACGAAGGTAGGTTGCATGTGAAGGAGACATTGATTATAAGGGGTGGGCAAAATACCACTCTAATTATATAATCTAATATTTAATTTTAGAACCTAAAAACTTAATGGCACATTTAATTTTGGAAGCTAAAAATTTAGTAGTTTTATAAGTGTATTATTTTATGGTCATGCTTATATCTTCCCCTTGTTTATTTAATTTTAGCCCTACGCAGATTTTAAAACATCCAGGAACTCAATTTGAAGCAAACAATTGGATCCTTAAAAAACAAGTAAAAACTGTGAAAAACCTAGAGTTTCATAGTAATGACGTTTGCATGTCTATGACGTTTGCATGATCAACCCAAATCCAAATAATGGGACTCGCCTGTAAGATGGAAAATGAGTGGATCCCACTATTGATTGAGCCACATTCGGTTTGGTCAAATCCAATCAATATAAACTCTGGCCTGCACCCAACACACCAAGACCCGGCGATTCTAAGCCATTATAATCTCATAGATAAACCCAATTAACAAGCCCAAGTGGGCCATCAGGTACAAACCCAATGTGGGAGGAAAGTGTTTAGTAGTATAAAGGTCATTATCCAGTGTGAGTCGAGCCGAAGCAAGTCCTGACAAAGTCTAGATCAGAGACAGACCCAATCTTTAGCAATTTTGCACAAAGTACCTATTTTGGTCTTGAACCCAAGAGAGAGCCTGCATACACACAAAAAAGCAGACCACTCTAGTGAGAAATGATCCCGCACAAGCGGGAAGAAAGCCCACACAAGTGGGAAAGGAGCCCCCGCACAAGCGGAAGGAGGTGACGTACCCAGGGTTTGAACCCGGACAGCCGAGTAAGAACTGACGGCTTACCACTCAGCCCAATGTAACGAAAGCAATAACCCTTAGAATGCATGCATTATTACGTGTGTGGCACACTAGACTTTCACCATTGCACCAAAGCAAACACCCTCGGAGTGTTAAGTAGTATAAATAACTCTTTTTAAGAAAAAAAAAAGTGGTATAACTCTCATAAATGTCCCCCTATCCATTCCTCCAGCCATCTAATTATATAATCTAACATTGCTCTTGTACCCTTTCCCTTTCGATATTTTCTTTTCTGTTTTTAAGCTTTGTATTCTCTGTCTATTCTAATAAAATTTTGTTACCGTTCAAAAAAAAAAAAAATCTAGAGAAAAACATTGACTATGTTGGTCCCATTAAATTTGGGGAATACTAAGATTTCTCATCATCATCGTACCATTGTTGACAAGTAGAATTCCCTAAATAAGAAGAAAGTTTCTCCCAAAATAACAGTGATCAAGAAGGAATCTAAATCATGAGGCCCACTTTTGGAATTATATAGATGAATATAACACGTAAGACAAAATAAGTGGATTTCCCAAATTACAAATTCAAAAACAATTACACATGCATTTTGGCAGAACTAATTGTACTACTACATTAAAAGAGTAAGCTTTATGCTGAATGTTTTATTTCACATACATTGCACTACTCAATGCCAAAATTTTGAATTATTTATTCCCCTGTTCTGAATATATTATTATGATATAGAAAATCTGCAATGCAATGATTGTTGATGTTAAGGGTGTGGTTGGCAGTAGGACCTGAATTGTTCTGTCATAATACTATGTATCAATATGTTTTTGGATTATCCTGTGAAAATAGCCAAAAAGGTTTGCCCTTACCCGAGCATTTTCAGCTGCTATGTTTCTATATAGAATACATGGCACCAATTAATCTCAATACCAAAATGCCTAAAATTTCCATCATGAAATCTATGCAATAAAACTTTCACTGTTAGGATATTTTAACTTTTAAGTTCATGTTAACAGTTTTTAGTTTTAAGACTTCTTTTCAATCTCCCTGATAGCATATGATACAAATTAGACAAAAGAAACAAAATATAAAGATCTTGATAATTACCTGCATGTTAATGATGAAGAAGAACTCGTTGCCACCCTGAGCAGCATATTTCTACATTTCAATAGCCTTCACTTGTTAGAACGCGATACATGGAAAGAAGATGAAAAAGACAAAAGCCCCACTTAAGTGAAGGGAGATAAATCAACCTGAACAATGCTGCCAGGACGACCACCAAGATCATCTTCTCGCTTATCTGAATTTAACCAATCCACAGCAACCAATTGCATTATAGTATTCTTTGCCTTGACCTGTAGAATAGATGATCAATACATAACAACAAAAATCCTCTTTTTCTTTTTCTTTTTTCTAAATTTGAGTGGAAAACTGGGTGCATTACGTGTTTTACTGCCAGCAAGAAAGAAAATTGTTTCTATGCTTGGTCCATACTACCATTGTGGTGGCAAGCAGGGTGTTCAAGAAGACCAAAGTGTTGGTATAGTTTCTAGGTTCACAATTCAATTTGGTCATTTTTGGTTTGCAAGTAATAATTCATGGAGTCCAAAATGAAATCAATTGGCTATGTTTGGTTTGCAACCCTACTCCCATTTCCAAGCACAGAAACAGCCACACCCTCATAAAATTTCTGAATATATAATCCTTGAAGTAGGAGAAACTGAGAAAATACAAAAGTGATGAAGGGCAGTCTGGAATGAAAAACTATGAAAGTACCTTCTGATGGTCACGTAAATAATTTTCTCCACGGATCAGATATGTTGATGGGTCTGATGTTGTCCAACTGCAAGGTAAAGTACAGCTTGGGTCTTTTGGAAGAGAGGTTCCATATCTGCATGGAACGCTATCCTCCGTTGCCGCATCTTGTATATTCACGTAACCCTTCCTCTGAACTGTGGAGTTGGAAAATCACAACTAACTATAAGCAAAGCAAATTGCAAAAGAAAGCTACTGCCCTAGAAAATTAAGTACATGCCATCTCTATCTAGTTATAAACTTATAATGTAACATTAATTAGCTACACTAATGAGACGAACCTGAAAGTTCATGAATTTTTTTCACAAAATCTGCAGCTGTCGACAGGTTGGGATGACATAAATCCTGCACCAGTGGTTTTACAAAAAAAGTAGTTGAGATATAGAAACATGTGCCAATAAGACTGAGCAACAGACATGATCCTCGAAGACAAGGATAAGAACAAAAGATCCTGAGAAGCAAATCTCAAGTTAAGGTAAATCCATGCACATTTGTTTATGATAAATCCTTAATTGTATTTGCTTTCTTCATCAATAGCATTCTGGTTTTGTTATGCTGCATTTCAAAGCATACACTACTCAGAAACATACTTCATAGCAACTCAAAATGCTGAAAGCAATGAAAGTGAACTCTCTGAATCCAAGCTTCAATTCTTGGAGATGAACTTGGCCTACTCTACTATTTTTGTATCCAAACTTCAATTCTAGGAAATGAATATTGTCAAGAAAACAATTTCATAAAATCTTCTTCTAAACTAGGTAGAAGCAATTCAATTTTTAAAAAATACTACAGAAAAAACTTCTACTGTCATATTCTTTGAACCCAATGGCCAATATACAACTGACCCGGTCAACCTGGACAAGTTCTGGCTTCTGAATCAACCTAAAACCCATGCTTACCTGGGTTTTTTTTTTTTTCTAACCAACCTGGTACAAACCTGGTCGTATAAACTCAAGTGAGTACCTAATTCAAAAATTGATTTTGGTTGTGTACATTATTTATGAACTTGATATGTAGGATATGGGTCTATGTAGGCTGATGGCCCACCAAGGAGGAGTAGGCCGAAGAGAATGTGGATGGAAGTACTAATAATAGATCTGAAGAAGTGCAACCTATCTGGGGAGTTGGCTCCAGATAGATTGCAATGGAGAAATAGAATTCATGTAGCCAACCCTAACATAGTTGGGACAAGGTTTTGATAATGATGAAGACAATGACGATGACAACGGTGTGTAGGATATGGGTTTGGCATCCATTTTGATGAGTTTGTTTAGAATATCTAATAACATTTTGAGAGGAAAACAAAGAAGAAAGAAAGCATAATACCTAAAACAATAGACAGTTTAAAGCACGTATAAAGTATCCATCAAGTATCATGTATAGGTATGATTATCAACTATCAATTCAACATAATAGCGGTGTACGCAATACAGACAATAAAGTACCTTAGAATATACAAGTACATTGCGTCATAGTTTATCACATTTACTTAGCTACCTGATTGTGTATTTCATTTCCTGAATCAGAAGAGGATGAAGACTCTAACAGCTCATATTCTGATTGCTCAGGGACATCAAAGAACTCGTCAGCCACATCACTCAGATGAAGGAATGACCTATCCAAGTATGCAGGCTCCCTAGAAGAATTTTGTGCCTCAAACCTAGGCTCTGGTGTTGAGTAAACTTCCTTGATGTGCTCCTTTTCAATGTGCAGTAGATCAATCTCTTTCGCCAGTTCACTGGATGAGAAATCTGAGCGGTTTCCTAGTTTGGTCTTCAACAGTTCTCTCAAAGCTGCAAGAAAGAAAGAGAAATAAGTACCTACCTGTAAACCAAAGATGCAAGCAGGATAAAGAAACATAAAAAAGTTTAACTGTAAGAAACAAACCCGCAAGTATGCGAAGCCTTTTGATGGTTACAGATCTTGCAGATGAAGAAATAAGGCAAGAATTCCAACACTTCCAATCAACTGAAAGCATGTGTTTAACAACTGATTGTTTCCCTTGGTGCACAGGTGATATCACATATCCTCCAGCTGTAAAAGTATGAACATTATGATCTTTATGTTAGTGTTTTTGAAACGCCGAGTCATGGAAAGTTTATAGTTGGCCTAGGTTTCTGTGATCCAGACTGTTAAATCTGAATTGAATTTTGAAGGGCCCACTGGAGACTGACCAAAATAACAGTTTAGAGCATCCAAAACATGAAATGTCTGGAACAAAAGTAAATACTGAAACAGGCCCAAAGAGTCCAGGAATGAAGAAACAGGATCTTCAAACTTGGATACTTTTTGGCAGCTTGCCTTCCAGGACCTATTAGGTAAGTGGTGTGGATGAGAAAGAAAAAGGGGGTGGTTCCACATTTGTTGATAAGTGCCTCAGAAAAATGCACACTAGCTGCAGCTCAAGACCCCATAATTTTTCTACCAATGGATACATGCAAGAAATACAAGGAGAATTAGAATATTATTCCATATTTTTAAAAATCAAAGCATACATTACCTTTAAGGAAGGCCCGGACATAGCCACCCTGAGGTAGACATTTTCGGTGGAACACAGACTGGTATAAAATTACTGTGGAGAATTCAGAAGCAACAGAGTCAGTTCCCAACCGCAATTAATGGCTTGATTCTATCCCATATGTCCTACAAAGGAATTACCATATGTTCCATCATCTTCTTTTCTCCAATAACGTCTCAGAAGTAAATCTCTTCGCTTCATTCCCCTGTACATGGTCACACGAGTATTAACAATCTAAAATCCATGAACCATCAGGGAAAATTGCATAAAGAAAATCAAAGTGGATTCTGACCAAGGTAGCCAATTGCTGTTTAACTGCATATGAATAATATCCGTATGACCATCAACATGCTCAACCACCCTGCCCTGATGAAAACAGAAGTCCCATCTGCAAGAGAATTTGCAGGTTCACAAAAGATTGAAGCTCTTAATTTGGAAAAAAAAAAAGGGATCATCAATCTTACTCAGATCGTGATGGACCAAGAGACATAACTATCTGAAATACAGACTCCGAAGGTGCATCTACCACGCCTACTGCCATTGTTGCTGAGTGATTATCCCATGACTGAGTATAGAAGCATATTTCAGCATTATCAAAAACTCCTGAAGTATATACTAATCCGTAGTTCCGTACAACGTATCAGGTAAATACCTTCTCATGGAAATCCCCATCTTTTGCTCCTTTGAATAGCCGTAAGCCTATATTAAATTGTGAAGGTCATGTATGGATGCTTGAACGTTAAGGGCAAGAAAACTATGGAATATTACCATTTTCACAGCCAAAGATTGTCCAAGGACAAGAGGAAACAACATCAGCCATCACTTTCTCAGTCTCTGGAGATGAGCACGTTGCCCAGTCGGCTAAACCTGTTATCGAAAAATATTCATGATAGAACAATAGCATATTAACAAGATATTTTTAATAAAGAGAGATTTCACTAAACTGTTCATCATTTCACTTTCTAAATCAGAAAAAGAACATCATTTATAGACTAAAGTTGTTACAAGTCCCACATGACCAAAACTATTATTTGCTGAAGTGCACATTTGAATAATCGAAAGAAAGCACTTCATGGGAAGCAAACATGACACACTCATAAGAATAAGAAAGCAATAGTTATGTAGCCAATTCGTGAAGAAAAAGTGAAGAAAACCAATAGCAGTCTGGAAAGGATACTTCCTTCTCTTTGAGAAAGCCTCATAACTTGTCTAGCACATGGTTTTGTTTTAAAATTTGATGGTATTCATTCAAGGTTCAATCTATTCATCATGAGACGCAAGTTACCATTTCTGTGCGTAATTACAAATAATAATATCATTAAAGTGTAAATGTGGTGCATATCTAAACACATGTGCCAGTTCCAGGTTTTCTGAGTCTGATTAGTTGTCCTTTTTTGACCCAGACATGTCTTTCAAAATTAGATTAGATACAAAGATATGATTTACAAAAAGCCTCACCTAGGGAGCTCGTATGACTTGTTCTCTTGTCCCCTTTCAACCTGCCATAACAAGATGCACATCAGTAGGAAAGGTAGCACAAACTATAAATTTTGTAGCAGATCATGAATGTATGTATGAATGTCACTATCACAAGTGTTAATAAATTTTCAAATATTAAATACACTGGCCATATTTGTCTAAATTACCTAACTGAATGCCTTTCAGGATTTGAACAGCCCTGCAGTTGAGAGAGCACAGTTAGAAGTATTCGTCTTTTGGTTTGCCACCGATCAGCAAAACATATGAATTTTGGTAATGCATTGCAAACAATCTGTTGTTGTTAAAAAAAAAAAAAAAAGAAAAGAAAAGAAAAGAAAAAAAAGGGGTTTAACCTTCAATGCAGCTTCTTTAAAGCCAAGAACCCATTTTGCTGCTTCTTCTGAACTCCTAGCCCCTAGCTGTAAAGTTGGAATTACAAAGCGTAAGAGCCCATGAGACGTTGTGTGGATATAAATATGAAACAAACTACAAGAACTGGAAATCAAGTGAAACATCTGTTGCTCTTGGAGAATCCACCACACCTTTAGTCGATCATCATGATTAGAAACATTATACAGCGAAAAAATGAAGAACTCCTGCAAATTGGAAAAAAAAAAATCTTTATAATCAGTATGATAATTTGGTATAACAGCAATATTAACAGCTAAATAAACGTATGTGTGTAAATCATCTGAGAACCCAGTAGGATGTGTAATGTTTTTGTGAGGACCATCTATGACAAACTGAATCCCTTCAATCAAAACCTGTTAACATGATTGGCATGTGTGCAAAAGTTTTATTGAGATCTGGTTAAAAATAAAATAAAATAAATTAAAGGTTAGGATTTTTGGTCCCCTTCGATAAATTCAACCCACTCATATACACAATCTACCTGTTAACTGGCATTCATCTCAAGTTGACACTCATCCAACTAGTACCATTGTACCAGCATTGGATTTTAGCACAAAGTTCATTTTAATTTATGGTCGAAACACGTTTATCTTTGAGGCTCTTACCTCAAGGATTAGAACAATTGAATTAGGACAAGATTTGGCCCATCCACAGCCCACAGAAAGGCCTTTCCATATCCATCTAAGTAGGCCCCACAAGGACCTCAAATTGCAATTTACAATCCAGGTTTATACAGACACTTTGGACACAAACATGCAAATTATTGAGGTAAAAGGGCTCTAGTCTGTGGGGGCGCAAATATCTCATCATGGATGGGGGTCAGGAAAATCAGATCCATTGGTTCATCCCTTAACTTAATTATTTTGGTGAAATCATCCCTTAATTTAATGGTCTCAAAGTTTTACCAAGATTTTTGAGATTCAATCCAATAGTGAGTCTGACTGTCGAATTGTGCTGGGGTGAAATCACAGGGGCTAGTGAGTGTGACGAGGAAAATTGATCATTCATTGCCCTGGTTGGCCCCACAAGCCAGGCCAGCTATTACTTTATATACGACATGTTCTTGGGTGAGAATTTCACCATATACATGCACATGCATGCTGATAGAAAATTTGACTTTACATTGCTCAATGGAAAATCAGCCTTAACAGGACACTGACCTTCCCTTTGATGCTTTCTATACCATAATCAGTAACACATATGCAGGAATCAATTGGAGCACTTCTAATTGGGCCCTGAAACAGTAGAAGGTGAATCAAATCTTTTTCATCCACTTTATAATAGTCAATAAGATACAGGAATCATGTTAAAAATCATGACACATGAATCTAAACTCAAAAGCAATTTAAAATTAAAAATCAATCCAACAAAAGAATCATTTCTTTATTTATCTTATAAATCACAACTTTGTTGACCGCAGCACCAAAAATTAGCACTCACATTGAGGAAGGCTGTGCCTACTGAACATAAAGATGGTAGCCAATTAGCATCAACAGGAATAGTGGACTACTTTGGAGGCTCTCCAAATGTTCGTTCGCATTCACCAGTTGAACCTTATTGTGCAGACTGACTCATTTAAGGCTGTCTCATAGGTTGGAGCTCCTAACAGAGGTCAGAAATTTCATTTTATTCTTAATGAGATCAAGACTTTGTCCTCTTCGCTTCAAGTACAGTTCTCTCATATTTTGTGCTCAGCAAATGCTATGTGGCCAATGCGTTAGTGAAGCAAGGGGTTGGTCATATTTCTCCCTTTGTTGTTTTCTATTTGTAATTTTCATTTTTTGTGCCCAGTATAGATCTTGTATACTGGTTCGGTCTTCACAGTTGCTCAGTAGACTTTGTAATTCCTCATCTATTTAATACATTTTAGCTACTGATTGAGAAGAAAAAGGTAGCCAATATAAACCATGCTCAGTTTGCTTTTTGTCAAGCACACCCTGTACATTAGAACTTACATTTTTCCCCCTTTTGTTTTTCATCATCTGGCTCCATCTTGGGTTCATCAATAAAAATGTCTCATACTCGATACTAACTACGATTGAGTTCATAACACCTAGCTATAGTTCGACTTGATCACAGTTACAGTTACCAAAAGAGATTGAAAATTCATGGATCATGAAGGCAATTTAGAATTTTTTTTTTGAAATGTATATCCAATAAAGGTAAAACATATAACTACAATCATTCTTAAGGGAAGAGATGCCAAAGCAATTTGAGATAAATTGGGAGTTTCATAGTTTTCACATCAGGTCCATACTACAAGCTGATGTGTGAAACATACTGGTTTGGAATTCGGTACTTAGTACAAACAATCATGTAAACAACACTATTTATCAGTTGTATGTTAGAGCTTTCCTTTGATATGTCCCTCGACAGAAAAATATTGGACACCTTGCTCTGTTGTGTGCCTCAAATGCTTTGTTTGAATGTTGAGGCTTCCTTTCTTTTCTGTAAATTGGCCCTCTTCTGTTTTGTTCCATGTAATGTGCTTCCTTCTTATAGAATAAATTTTATTTGGCAGTTTTAAAAAATGGATTTGAATTTTATAAGTCTATGGACTCCAAATAAAGGAAAAGAAAAAGCTCAAAACCTAGTGGTTTTGATCCTTCTGGCACAAGATGCCCATAAGCTTCAAAATATCTTTTCAGAAGATGAAGGTTACTAAAAGAAAGTCGAACTAAAACAAAATAATAGCATGAAACTATGAGTTCTGTAATCATTCTAGTAAGACTATTTACAGGAGAAATGGACTTTCTGGGACGTGGGTTGGTAATAGCAACAAAAGTTCAAAGAAGAACCAAAATTTTGATCTTCCCCATCAGTTTAGTCAAAGGACAAAGATCAACAGACAAAACAAAGAAAAGGGGACAATAACACAAGACTTCTCATTTATTGAAAAGTTTATTCCTATCAACCAAAGTTTTACCAACTAAATGGTAAATTTATTTATTTCTTTATTTTGCAGCATGGCAACAAATGAAAGAAAAAAAATAATCTTATTGAAAGAACTAAAAGCCCACTGTTTTAAGTGATTATAGAATGAAAAAAAAAAAAAAGAAAAAAAAAAGAGAAGAAATATAAAAAAGAATGGAAACCATTTCTGTGACATGATTCACTACTACAGGATTAGAAATAGCATAGAAGCCCATTGCATTATATCAGTCACAACATGATAACAAAGAAAAAATAAAGAAAATCCAAATCACCCATGTCTTAGACATTGAATAACAATATTAAGAAATATTTGAACAGGACAACTTAACCAAAAACATGTATTATATCTTATTATCATACTAGAATAAAGGGAGAATATAATCTGGAGGTATTTATCCAAAATACAGAGTTAATAATGCCCAATAAAATTTTATTTCTATTATCCAACACAACCAACAAGAAAAAAAGAAGTCCTAAATACTTTGGTTGTTCATATCCCATCATAATCAAACAAAAGGCTAGAACTTCCCAATAAGGCAAAAGGCTAGAAAAAGTCATTCTGTTATTTCATTAGAATAAGTGAAAAAGTGAAAAAAAAAAAAAAAAGGGCATGGATCACAATCAACCAAATTCATATTAACTGCTGGGGAAACGCATTGCTTCATATGATTCTAGCACCAACAGGACAGAAAGGGGGTTTAAATCCAAAAAGACAACATTTTTACAATGTGGGTCGTTCAATTTAAGTAACAAACAGTAATTTAGCTCGAAAATCCAATTCTATCAATTCAAAACAATGCAACCACACAAACCACATTCCCCCACATGGGTCACCAACATCAATAGAAACCCTGTTGAAATGGATCCAAAATCAACCATCTTTTCCATTGTTTTGGCATGCAAATGATCATTAAATAACAAACCCATGTACCTCTTCCTTTGATGCAGGCATGGATTTAAAGCAATTGAGAAAGTCGTCTTCGAAAACGAAATACCGCTTGCGCGTGTATTGCAATCCGAGGCGATTGGATCCAATGACATACAACCAACTCTCCATTCTCCAAGTGTTTTGTGGAATACCCATCTGAGAAATTCTCCCTGTTTTCTCTTCTTTCTTTTCTTTTTGTTGTTAGAAGCTCCAATGCATGAGAAATTGAATTACAAAAGAATTGTCTTGATGTAATTGCACTAATGAGATAGAGATAAAACAAGATGATTCTCTGATCCCAGCTAAGGGAATCAGAGAATCTTTTGGTTAAAATCTTGACACCCTCAGAACTCTCCTTGGAAGATTGTGCAAGGAATTCTCTCCTCTCCTCTCCTCTCTCTCTCCTTCTCAATGGAACTGAGTGTGGGGGCATATATTGCTTTTGCATGGACCTTGATTTCTGTTACCGCAAGATGACCAAAATAGCCTTTTCTATTGGTGATATGTAGCTAAGAAAAAAAAAAAGAAAATTTTCTGTACGGTATCCTACCGTCCTTGTCCAATGTACGGTCCATATTGCTGCGCAGACCAAAAGGCTTGTTTTTAGTTGCGATATCACAATAAATATTGTAATATGACAATTTTCCGCAGCTTATAAAGTTGCGATACAGCAATTAATGTTGTGATATCGCAAAAAATGTGAGGTTTAAAAGTCAACGAATACATTTATGTTTATAAATTCTTGCCGTTCCATTGCTTTTGTCTCTGGCTTGGGTTTTCTGCGTCCATGTTATGTAAGAATAACTCCACATTTGACATAAACCAGATTAGATAGCATGAGCGACGATTTTAGTTTCACCAGAAAAAATTCAAACAAAGTCAAATTTAATACATCATGGGTTTCAATTCTTCAACTGATGCTAGCGGGAAGGTCCATAGAACAATACAAGTAACACTCATGCTTACTAAATAAGGAGGGGGTGGGGCGGTAGTTTTGATACATGTGGGGCATTAGCGGGGGCCATTACGATTCTTAAGGGAATTCAGGCTTTGATATGGGGCGACCGCCCCAAATGCCATACAAGTGAGTCCACCCCACTCTGATGCCCAGGATGATGTTGGTGCAGACTCCAACAGTAGTTGATCGTCTCAGTTAGAAACCAGAGCATTTAGGGTTTTCTAAACCAACAAACAAAGATAAATAGAAAGATGTGGAAAAGGAAAAAGAATACCGATCTCTCTAAAAGAGAGAGGGAATAAGGATTACCATGTTCAACAAGGGCGACTGCAACAACAACAAGCTTGGAACGCGTAGATTGCGAAACAATGGTGGCCGAAATCCCTATTCGATGGAGACAATGATGCTTCTTTTACATCGAACGGATGTTGGTGGCCTTGTGTATTTGCAAATAGGTTGGCGAGGGAGGAGGATGGTCAAATTCGGCCGAGGGAGAGTTACCGCACGTGAAAATGAGGAATAGTCAAACAGGGAGAGATAAACGAATGCAAAGGGCTTTTCGAATTGTGCTATCGCAATATAAATTGCGATATCGCAACATAAATTGCAGTATCACAACTTTAACTTGTGGTATCGCAACTTAAATTGGGATATCGCAACTGAAAACAAGCTTTTTTGTCCGCGCAGCAGTACGTACTGTACGGAGAACGTCCGGGTAAAATGGCTAACTTTGGTAACAAGAGAGAAAAATAAAGGACTGTAGGTTACCGTACAGAAAATTTCCCAACAAAAATTGATATATTAATATGCACCCAACAAAAATTTATCATTTGGAATGATATATACTGTTAGATCAATATTTCTACAGAATTAGGGACTTTATACAAAAGTTAGTCCATTTTTAATATATTAATCTAACAGTGGATATTACTCTGGTTTGATAATTTTTCCTATGGTCCGATGGCTAGGTGGTGTGTAAATTATCAGAGTTCCTAGTTTTTGGATGGACCCCTGACTCTTTAGCATTGGGATTGGGTGGATGTCCTGTAGGAGACTTTCTACCAAATCACCACTACGGATACTGTGATATGAATGGCTTAGATCAATCATGTTGTGGCCACATGAGTTACCCGTAAATCATCCACATGGTATTATGTCACCATAAGTTTGGTCCTCTTAGAACAGATAGATAGATATTAAGAAAAGCAACTATCGTCATCATAGATATAACTAATTTTTATATGGGTTGTGGAAGTCCTACTTTTCTAAAAAAAATTGTGAAAAAGTATGACTCAACTAGTTACTCACGCACAAACCTACCACATTTTTAAGTTGGTACTTGCCAAATGCAAAACAGAGGAGAAACTGAACAGGTCACTAAAAAGGTTCTAAACTGATCAAATGCTAATGCCATAACTGAGCATCTAAAAGGAAGTTTGAAGCTTATATGTAATTTCAATGAAAAGGAAAAACCAAAGGCATTGCATGGCATTGAGCATACAAGATCTAAAATAGACATGTAAGACTTGTTGAGAGTTTAACGACCATTGATGACTTGAAATGAAGTAATGGGAAATGATTATCAATTGGATTGATTAGAAAAAAAGAGGACTCACAAAGTTGAACCAAAAGGATGGGATAATGCTAGCTAATGATGATTTATTTGTTCCTTTCAAAAGGGCCTTGAAGTTGGATGTAACGATTTGAAGGTCTAACCCTAACAATCCTAACTTAATTAAGGTTGAGAGCGTCACCCATCAAGTGGTAGAACTTAAATATTACTATTAACCTGTCATAAGTTCAAGTAGACAATTATAATTCAAAGATTGACCTAGTGAAAGTGACTCATTCTGTTATAGAAAAGATAAATAGATAAATAAACAGAAGTGATTCATAACTTCATGAATAATTCCAAAGACATTTTTCAATTGGATTTTGTATAGGGTTGTTTTTTAATTTAATTTTCAAGGACCTTCTTATGAGCCAATCTAGTGATAGCTCGGTTTAAATAGATATCTCTCTCTACAAAAGCAACCATGGATTGATTTCCGATAATAGCTCTACTCAACATGGACTTGGATAGCATATGTGGGTATTTACGCGTGAGGGAAAAAAAAAAATACTAAGTGCTTTCTCTTCTATCATAGAAAAATATTTGCGCACATAAAATTATAGTATTTGTAAGTTTTGCACTAGAAATTACCCAAGAAACATATTGTCTAACCCCTTACTTGGTCACTTCCATTTTCACAAAAGTGAGAAAGAAACTAAATTCGTTGTTATCTAATATATCCATTTGCACTTAACATTGTCAATGTGTTTGAAGATCTAGTTAATAGAGGAATTATAAGATTCTAATTAATAGCAAGGTGTTTCAGTGATCACGAGTTCACGACCATTATTCTGATGGGCCCAAGAGTCTTTGGAAGAATATACCCATCCAGCTCATGGACAATAAGTAGATAAAGAGAAAATAATAATCAGGATTGACAGTCAAGATCATTAAAGGTCATTAAATTAACAGTTAGATCTTTGAATCCTTTATTGTCAACTAATTGGATAAAACAGGTGTAATATTGATGAAACAATTAACAGATAACAGCAAAAGTATGAACAAGTGTAGTGATCATTCTCTGCTATTTGAATTTATTTTAAAGTTATGCAAAGGAAAGGAATGATCTGCAAATGGATATAGTTTTTATGTAATGTTTGAGAGTTTCAATAGAATTTTTTTTTCATGGTTGGAGAAAGATACTGAGCCAGCTGCTCCTAAGAGGAAGGAGAGCCGGAGGAAGAGATGGCATTGGCCTTGGCCTCTGAATTGAGAGTTATGAATATGGAGCTTCCAAATGGGTGGTTTTCGAGCAATTGTCTTTGGGCCTCTCTATACTTGGTCAAAAGAGACCGAGTCTCTTTCTCTCTCACACACACCAATCACATGCATGAACGTACGTATTGGGCCAGGCTTAAGTTTAGCCTGATGTCAAGCCTAATGTACTTGGCTAGGGGGTCAAAAAGGGTCTATCTAGTTTGGCTTGACCTATGTGCTGATGTTCACATGCACTACAGCAAAATACACTTTTGCCAACGGTGCAATTTGTTGTAGCGATGGTCCCATTGTCACATATTATCTAAGGAACATTTTTTTTTTTTTGGCAAGTTGAGATTGGTATATTATAGATAATATAACAAAATCACGACAAAGATGGGAACCTATTTCGGGCACAACACCACCCGCAGCACCAGAAAACATATCATCTCATGAAGTTATCATCTAGGGAAAATATTGGATACTCTTGGATTTAGGGTTTTCTTGGGATTTTTCGGAAAATATCATGTAATTTTCAATGCTACACAGTAAGTTTTTTACTTGCTTTTCATGCATAATCAACTATAAAATTTCTGTTACTTATGCTTATGTGTAGTAAGTGATTGATTGAGTGTTCTCGATTTGAGTGTATTTCATATTCATATGTATTAATTACTTCTAACAATATGGTCTATTTTTACCAAAGAAAATAACAATATATATGGTCAATGCATTCAGCTTATATGGTGCCATGCCAGATGGTTCCACGGCATAAGGGTCGATGGAACAAGTAGATATGTTAAGTCCATGTTTTTAATCAAATGATTCAAGCCCTTAATTTTACTTCTTAAAAGCTTAATGAATATATAACATATTTATCTCAAAAAAAAAAAAAAGAATATATAACATACAAATTACTATAATGAAATCCAACAATGACTAATGTGAAGATCATTATCAAACTAGTGTCAATTCAAAAGGAGAAAGGGGGTAGGTGCTTGTGAAGGAATTATATTGATCCTAAAACCATAAAAGAGACGCCACCTTTCATTATATAAATAGTGGTTATAAGGCCTTAACTTGTTTACCTGTATGTAGCCTCTACCTTTATTAAAGGTGTTTGACTTCCTGTAAGATTTTAAAGTATTTGATCTCCTTTCAATGTATTTACTATATGCCATAAATAACATTACTTTGTGTATGAGAAATGTTCTCCTATGGGCTCTTGCATATATAGTCCAACTCGGTGGGGTCCACCTTAGATCAGTGCATGCCCTTTTACACTCTCATCCCCTCATGATCTAGTACTAACCCGGGTTTACTATCATCAAATCTTTATCCACCATTGTATGGTTTAAAAGACCACTAAAGCTTATGACTTTCATATCAAGGGCTAGAATTATCTTACAAGACTGATTTTTTTTTCTTGGCCCTTATCTATAAGGAGACCTTTCCATGTACTCCACCCTACTTATGAGAGGGCATCTTAAGTAGGCCCCACGAGCCAGACTGCATATTGCTCATATCGTCTTCTCATAGGAGAACATTGCCCCTTTGTGCATATATTGATATTAGGGTTGTAAATGGGTATCTAAAGCGTCTAGTTTCGAGTAAAGCGGGTATCGTACGAAAATCTATTTTTGGATCTAGCACATATATAGGATCAAGATCTTTGTATGTTTTGACCCAAGAATCCGGTTTCAGGACCATTGCATCAAGAAACTAAATATATATAGGTTTAAAGGGCCTGCATAGCGTGACCGATATCCATATTTGAGAGTTTAGTTACCTTTAATCATATACAATTTAACATCTCTACTTATATATTTAAAAGTTTATTTTGAAACTCTTTTATCCAATTATACTAATACACTTTACATCTTATCTCAAGTCCAGATATGAATATGCTGAATCCGGATCTTATAAAGCAAGGTCCAGATCTAGATCAACCATGGTTCTGCCCTAGATCCAATTTGTCTGCATTCTGAGTAAATGGGTGATGCTTCCACCCCAACGGCTCACTCAGCCCGGCTAGATTCCTCTTCAAATTTGGATAAAATAAGAACTGAGGATGCTCGGAGGGGAAATGTGGAGTTTATTAAAGAAAACCACAAGAACCATGATGATTTAAATGCAAGAAATCAAATAACAATGATAAAGAAATCATACACAACAGGGCTCATAGCATCGTTGAAAGGTGTTCACTGTGTAAAGACAGATGGCTTATCTTCATCATGATCATCACCAAAGCCTTATCTTAACCATGTTGGGGTCATTACATGAATTCTTTTTCTCCATTTCGATTACACAAGGCATATCTTTATAATAAATAAATAAATAAAATAACTTATTTAAACCCCCCCTAAGGGCCGCCTTTTAGTGACTTGAACCATTCATTTACAGGTAGGATTTGAATTCAGTTGCCGAGTCTTGTTGCAATTAGTTGGAATATATACATCGGGTTTAGTTAAGGTTGGAAAATCAAGTCGTAAGAACGAACCAAATGAAATCCACTCATTGTTAGGTTTATGTATTGTATTTTGGTTTGACCGGATTGGTTCATTAGGTTCGCGAATGAATAGGTTTAGTGTCATGAGTATCTTTGTTATTGTACCGAGGCTTTCTTGGAGGCCATGAAAGCGGAGATTATATATTAATGTAATCGGTAACTTTAGACTTGAGGTGAGAGAGATGAGAGCTCTCTATCCCGTGGTTTCAAATTACGTGAGGAGGAGAGCAGATGTGAGAGCAAGATTGAGAGTTATGGCGTGAGAGTATCTAGGTGTTTGAGGATTTGGAACCCTTGTAATGTTTCCTGCATAGTGAAATTGAGCGGAACGCTTATAGTGCCGTGGACGTAGGCAACTGCTGAGCCACGTAAATCTCTTATGTGCTTGTGTTTGATTGATCGTGTGTCTTTTGCCCTTATTAATTACCCAACACTCCTTACGTTAAAATTATCCATCTTAATCCAAGATCAAGTTGTCTAGTAGGGCCAGGAATTACCTCTTTAATTGGCCCATCAAACTATTACATGAAGGCGACACTCAGAAGTCATAAATTTATTAAAGAAGAATAATAAACTTCTTCTATCATGGAGGGTGTTCTTATTGTTAAATGGATTTTTGATAGACAATGGATTATAATAAATTGTAAAAGAGACTAAACGATCGTTTCTCAATTCTATTGTGACTTTTAAGCTAATTATGGCAAAAGCTAGACCGTTCTACATGAGATTACACATGGTCCTCACCTCCAAGTCCACATTTCACATCTGTACATTGTCAATACAGCCAATACATATCACCAGTACAGGCCCATGCAGACATGCTATGACTTTCATTTTCCACTTCAAAGTAAAATCCTCCATACAGCCAATTCACAGATCTACATCACGACACTGGTTGATACATAATTGTATTTTCTCCCCTCTAGTACCCAGTAGCTTGTATTTGAACCTGTGCTCTAACCCATGATCTCTATTACACAGCCCATGAGCTCTTCAAGGCCTCCCAAAGAATCAAAACAAACAAGTGGTAGAATTTATTAAATGAATCGAATGCCATTTACACTCATCGAGCTAAATAGAAACAAAAGCCTTTTGAAACCCACTTCCTACACAAGAGAGTCCTTGGTTGCAACCCCATTTGTTCTCTTGGCTTCATGACCCTCTTTATCATGGTGGGCCACACTCTTAGGATCCAAAAGGGGTGAGGTGTCCTTTATCTGCTACAAACACAGGATATAAAAAGAGAATTACAAGACGGAATATTGCATAGAATAGGAAAAAGAATGAGAGAGAGAGAGAGAGAGAGAGAGAGAGAGAGAACCTCAGGTGGTAGAGAAACTTGGTTAGTCTGCTTCTTTTTGTTCTCATGAGTGCAAAAGTAAGAATAGAAGCCCATCCCAAGAATGGCAATGGAAATGCCTATGATGTTCCTTTCAGTGAAGGGGTCGTGGAGCAATGTATAGCCAAAGGTCAGGATGAGACATGTCTTCAGATGGCCCAGCACTTGATATGTCACTGGCGACGTCTTACCAATTACAAGGAAAGTGCTGAAGTTTACAGAGACTGCTATCAAGCAAGAAAGGACGATGAATATCTGTCCATGGACACACACACAAACGAAAAGAAAAAACCAAAATAGTTGTGGTCATACATCACATACTGATATGTTGCTTCTAAACAATAAGATAATAAAGCAGAGATAAGAGACTAGAAAGGTACCACAACCAAAGGAGAGTATTTGAAGGCAAACACACTTTTATGGGTGAGACGCTGATCTACAAGAGGGCCAGAGACAAACAGTATAGCAGCTTGAAATGGGGCAGAATGGTAGAGCAGCTGTGTGGAGGTGACATTGAGTTTCTTCTGAATGGTGTTTGTCATCTTAGTGCCATTGAGGGTTAAGGATATAACATAATAACAAGTTCAAAGATCACCAAAACAGCCAAAGGAAGCTAGAGAGATGCTCTAGCCTTCGATCTTGGATTGGTGGCTATTAGCAGATGATGGGATCACCTATTAGAAAATTAGGTGGGGATGACTCTAATGAATTGATCCAAGTACATGACCACTAGAAAATTTCTCCTCGGAGTGTACTGAAGGATTTGTGCTCCAGCTTTATGGTACCCACTTGCACCTAACCTTTATCAGATTATTCTATTTACACACTCATTACCCCTATGATGTAGCACTCATCTGACTCATACTAACCATTCCATCAAATCTCAAAAAGTTCAATGGTAAATTGATCAAAAAATATTGAGCCATTAAATCAAAGACTATAATATTTGATGGGGCCGGATTTTTTACCAAAAGAAGAAAAAAATATACATGTATATAGATATGCATGTATGTATAACAAATAATAAGTATTTAGGTCTCAGTTCAAATCTGGGTCTAGGTAGGCCTCAATCTGGGTTCAAGTCATAAACTCAAATTCTGAGGGGTCCATGTCCAATTGCAAGTTCCTTTTCAGTAATTTGGGTCAGGATCCAGGTACCCTATAATGAAACCTATATATTCTTCCCTTTGAAGTGGGTTTTTCAAATTCCATTATGGTGAATTGCATGAAAAGGAAAAATTAAAAAAAAAAAAAAAAAAAAAAAGAGAGAAAGAAAAGAAGAAATAGATAATACTTTTGGAAGTCAAACTAATGAAGGATACAATTTGACCAACGCATGTGGTGGCAATTGCTAGAACAGAGAGAATGGAACCCAGAAGATTGAGTTGTAAATCTGTTATTGATGCAATCCCAACTCCAAGAAGTAACAACAGAAGAGAAAGCTTTATCTTCTGGCTGCAATGCAACAGAATGGTAACCTTGTAAAGCTGTTTATTAGCAGACCAAAAGCAATGTAATAAATATGAAAAGGTCAAATGGTTAGAGAGAGATCAACAGGAACTCTTGTGAGTCCTTTTCAATCAACCACCTGAATTGCTTCTTCAAGAAAACTGTCTCCAATAGAACTGTGAACGGTATGATTGCAAGTTTGGTCATCTGCAAGAGTTAAAATGAATAAATATTTTAAGGAGGAGAGAAAGGTGCACATGAAACATGAGGGTTTTGTTTAATGTAGCAGCAACCATCATCCTAACTTCCCTGACTAATGCTTGATTAATAATTGGGATAATTAAAGAATCTTTATTACTAGAGGATAAATGAAGAGAAAATTTTGGGGTGGAGAATCCCCACTTTCTCTGGTACTAAATTTTCATTGTGATCTCCATCTCAATTAAAAAAAAAAAAAACTGAGTAGGAGAAATTTTTCTTAAAATTAATTTATAAATAAGAACATTTATTTTATAGTTAAGTTAACTTATTAATAAGGAATCCAATTTCACTTAAAAGGATTCAATTTCACTATAGAAAATGTTATTTTCTTCCTCTTAGGAGATCTTCTCTCTTACCATCAGCAATAGTTTGCCTTACATGTGAATTACTTTTCTCCCAAAAACAGATACAAATTGGGAAAAAAAGTTATTTCATGAAAGAATTAATTCTTCTCCTCCTTAACTTTCATCTTAAAGTGCCTCATAAAAATGAATTTGAATCAGTCAGCATTAGCAGGTTGTATATAAGATTTTATAGATTATGTAGATTTATCCAGGCAACCAATTAAGAAAATGAAAGATGGGTCAAATGTCAATACTTGCTTAGAATGGAAGGTCCGAAAACCTGTGATGGTTATAACTTCAGATGGGTGCAAACTTTGACTGTGGCTCATCTAAGAGGGGTCCCACTAGTTTCACAGTCCACTTCCAAACAAAGGGCCTAAGGGGTTGATAATATTGCATGTAAACATTCACTTTTCTTCATATATACATATACCTACATATATATAATTGTTATTAAACTGACCACGGTGATCAGTTTAATCACATGTAAAATACTTAATTAGAAAAAATAAAAAAATAAATAAATAAATAAATCAAGTGTTCATCACATGGACAATATGAAGGAAGAACCAGCTTCAATTGGAGTCAGGTGGCAAAATTTTGGACAGATTTTGATAACAAAAGTGGGCCCCACTGGGCCAGTTGAGAAACCCAAACCACATTAGTTACACACACACACCTGATAGAAGCCAATGGAATTGAAGCCGAGGCTGAGGTTGAGAAACCCAATGGACACCCCATTGAGGATGCCAAAGAGAATCACAGTCTTCAGATCAATCGACTTGGGCTCAAAGAAGTTGAACCGTTGTGCCACATGTAGGGTGCAGAATGTAACCATCAGATGCCAACTTG
Organism: Umbellularia californica; assembly: GCA_028538565.1. Taxonomy (NCBI): domain Eukaryota; kingdom Viridiplantae; phylum Streptophyta; class Magnoliopsida; order Laurales; family Lauraceae; genus Umbellularia; species Umbellularia californica. Next base: position 47,784,283 of record JAPQWN010000009.1, read on the forward strand.
TTAGCGTCGTAGCTGCAACAATCACAAACAGCCATGGCACATCAGCAACATTTATAATATACAACCATCATAGAGAGGGTCAGTCAGACCCCAAGATGTAAAAATAGAGAGAGAGAGAGAGAGAGAGAGAGAGAGAGAGAGAGAGAGAGAGAGAGAGAGAGAGAGAGAGAGAGAGGATGATACCGAATGGGAATTCAAGGGTGCTGATGAGAGCCTTGTTGCAGATGACAATGGCTACTGAAGATGCAACTGAGAGGACTAGAGCCCCTATAACACCCAATTGAAATCTGGGGTTTTCTCCCATTCTTCTCTGAAGCTCTCTGCTCTTGATTTAGAAGATGCAATTTAAAGCAAACTCTCTGCTCTTGATTTAGAAGATGCAATATAAAGCAAATTCCTTCAACACAGAGAGAGAGAGAGAGAGAGAGAGAGAGAGAGAGAGAGAGGCTTGTTTGAGAATGGCTTTCAGAATTCAGACCCCTTATATTTTGGACTAGTAAATAAAAAAGTAGGTGCTAACGCCGTGAAGTTTGTCGTTGGATTTGGGATGGGAGTGGGGACCTCTGGAAGGCAGTTAACGGCGATTGGAAGCAACCAAACAGTTCCTTACATGGCCGTCAGTTTCTGGTGGGATACCTTTCTAGATTTCTGGATATATAAAAATAACATATAGATTCCCTGTAAAATACTCCCTTGTACATGTAAATAGGACTGTAGAAATCCTGAGGTCTTTTCTTTTTTTTTGTTCCCGCTAACGGAAGGGAGGGGAGGGCCCAGAGAGAAGTCGGGTAAAATCCTGTCACCCCCAGGTTATAGCACAAGTGGACTCAACCTTCGATTCCTAAAGAGGGGGGAATTGGAGGTCGATACTAGTACCTCTTTAGCTCCGGAAGAGGGAGGAATCGTTGTCATGATCACTGAGCTTGAGTTAAAACGTGTGGAAATCTATTTTAAAGTCCACCTATTGAAATCCAAATAATTCAAAATAAACGTCTTCCGCGTATGAGGTATCTTCAAATTTTACTTCAATATGAGTTTATTCTCCCGTTGGATTGATTATTTGATGAAAAGTCATGTGATAATCTTCACTCATCTAAGCCAGGATTCCTCTAGGTCAAAGCCCAGGGAATCCGACTCCTATACATAGATATGGGGCACATGATACTTAACTGTGGGTCCCACCAGGGTTGGGGATGTGGATGATCTTAGGAAAAGGAATCTGATCTTTCTCCTTTGCTAAAATTGCACGCGTTGTAGATTTTATGGCCCTACAGAAAGGAGCATGATCTTGCACCTTTGCTAAAATTCCCAGTGGTACTGAAGCCCTTACAACTCATGAACTAACATTTAACAATGGTCTGCAGGGCAGAGATTAGGTGGCTAGGATTTTCTCATGTGGTGAAATCTTGGCGATCATCTTTTGATGGTGGGGTCCAACATAGCAATGGACTGGATTGCTACACTGTATAGTTCCATTCACTGAAGAGGTAAAATAAATATAAGCAGTAGATTTGTTGGTCTTGTGTTTGACTGGACAATGACAAGATTGGTTTGTATGAGTGGGACCCACCAATCTGATGATAGGTCTGGACTCTGGAGCCAATACATGCGAAAAGTGTGTATGTGTGGTTTGCATTTAAAAATAGGTGGGTCCCACTTATTGCTTTGGATGGGTAGAAGATTCTCTGCGTCCCCATGTAGAGTATACGTCCTAATCTAGTGAGGGAAATAGACCGCAAGTAAGGTGAGGAAGTTCTCGGGTGAGAAAAGTAGACTTTGAGTGAGGTAGAAAAACCCTCATATGAGAGAGGGTGGCTGTTAGATAAGAACCGGTGCCTCTTCGCTCTTACTAGGTAAGAAGCTGTTTTTTCAATGGATTTAACCATCGGCTTTATATGTATTTTAGGATTACCCCTATGGCGAACTCATGAAATTCTTTTTTTTTTTTTTTTTTCCAAAATCAGGGGTGTGGGGGTGTTCGACCACTTTTTTTTTTTTTTTTTGTTTAAAAGGTAAGTTCATTGAAGAAAGAGAGAAGAAGAACGAATAAAAGCCCTAATTGGGCAAAAAGCAACAGAGAAAGAGGAAAGAAGGAGAGAACCACTTTTCATTTTGATAATTGCTGATTATATGGTCCAACACACTGTTTTTTTTTTTTTTTTTCATTAATTAAATCCTCTTCCTTATTTAGTCAATCATGAGGCAACACCCTGATTTCAACTAGGTTGAATGGGTTTAGAGTGCCCCACTCCTTAATCAATGAGAATCAAAAATTGAAACTCAACCAACTCAATTTTTTTCTTCTTTTTTCTGTTTGACCTTTCAAGTCAATAAAAAAAAAATCCTTACATAAAACGTAACTACTATAATCTGCAAGATTCCAAAATACAACAATAAGAATCTCAAATGTTTAATCACTTAAATTGATGTTTCTTCTAGCAGTTATCATTCGTTCTCCTTAAAAATGAAACAACTGCATATTTTAATCAACAATTGGTAGGCTTATTGCTATATTTCACCTACTCCCTCTAGGTTTTGTTAATGACAAATAAGCTTAGTATCCAAGTCAGGAAGGTGGGATATACATTTCTTTATTCCAATGTCTGTCAATGCAAGCAATGCTTGCAACCTACAAAACAAATGGTTGTTTGGTGGAACTTCAGTCTCACTCATATCATAGCTTCAAATTGCATCTACAGGCGAGATATGGGTAACCATACACTTAACATTTGTTTGGACTAATGTAAATGAGAGATATGGGTAACCATAACTTAATGTTTGTTTGGACTTAGTGTAAATGAGTATAAATAGCTCAAATTATGGATAAGCTTAGAGTTTTATTGAGTTATCAGGTGCCGTTGTGATAGGTTTGATAAAAAAAACCACAGTTTTTGTGTTTGTGTGTGTGTGTGAGGCTTGAATCCGTGTAACTTTGGTGCCCTCTCTTTTTTGGTACCCATGAGAGAGCCTACACACGCGGAGAAAGTTCACCCACAAAACGTGTGGGAATAAGGTGGCATAATTAGAGATCGAACCTCAGGCATCTGGATGAGAGATGGAGTTGCAAACCATCTAAACAAGCCCTGAAATTCTCAAATCTTTATTATTATTATTATTATTATTATTATTATTAGCGGCAGCAGTTAGCAGTAGTCATAAACAGATGAGAAACCCTTGATTCTCAAACCCATTTTTTTTTTTGATGGTAGACAGTTGAACGACCCCTGGTTCTCAACTTTTTTCCCCTTAAACAACTGAGCAATCTCTGGTTCTCAACTTGACTGTCCTCTCAAAACCTAAGAACTCATAGAATAAATGAGTCCCATTAGAAGTAGCAATTGAGCTATCCTTCTCCAAACATGCGACCCATCTGTGAGCCCTCCTTGATGCATTCTTATTCGGGTTCGGTTGGATTGAAATCACCTTATATTGATTAAAGGTGAAAATATACAATTACAATTAATAATCATAACCATCTAATTAAGGGGCTTATGTAGATAGTCGCAGCCATTAGATCTTGATTGTTTTCGATGTATCCTTAATCCACGTTATGAGCTTTTGATCTCACCTGAACCTTGTTATTGGTGTTCATCAAGTGATTGTTTTGGATGCACCCTTATATAATTCCAGTTATGAGCTTTCGATCTTACCTTAGCCTTGTGATTGGTGTGCATCAAGGTGGCACATAGGTAAGTCCCCAAGTTTGAAACTTTTAGAAGGTCTGGCCCAATATTCCTCTTTGGCAGAACTAGGGTCAAACTCTTTCTCATAACCAAAAGTAGAGAAGTCACTGTCCTCAACCAAAGGTAGGCAAACACTCAATTTCCTCCGTCAAGACTCAATTGAATTGAATCAAAATGTATTATAAATCACACAAGACTCGGTCAAAAATCGCTTAAGATTGGCTGACCCTCCATATAAAATCCACTTGGTGGCATCATTCCAAGCTAATTAAACTATGTTTTAGAGTTTTCTAAACTTTTGGATTGAACTTATTGGTGCCAGACATTTCCCCTGGGTGCGCGCATATTTTTACATATACCTAATCTAACCCTTTTACAAACCCTCTTAACATAATTGAATTCTTAACAATTCTAAGGCTTATATTTTCGTAAGTTGTTAACAATGAAGAAATAAAAGTGAATATCCAAAAAACGATGATGAAATAATCTCCCCTTTTGTATAAAATGAATTTAGAAGAGGGGGAAATTCTATTCCCAATCTTAGTCCTAGCGATTCAAATCCTAGGAAAATTAGGTCCCATATGCATCTATGCATCTATATAACTTACAACGTCCACTCCTGACCCTTTTAATAATCCTTTGTTGTAATCCATTGACCACTAATTGTCTATGTATTCCATGCAAACAAACAAACCCAGGGATCCCTTCTAAATTTTGTCATCAGGAGTGTTCTTGACTTTTCCATATGAGTTCCTACCTTTTGGGAGTGAATTTGGTCTTTTACAAGATTTTTGCTGGGATCCAAACAGCATTAGTAAATCACAGTGATATCATGCCACACAAACATAAATAGGTCAAAGCACATAGCCAGTGGGCCAACCCATTTATATTTGTGGGGGCATGCTTAGAGCATTCATTAATATGAAAAATAATCTAGGCTCTCCTCAGGATAAGATGCACATCAATGATACTGGGTCAATGTCATATCACGGCCCATAATATGAGTCCTGATCCTAAGATGCCAGGAACCTGAGAAAACACAAGACCTATAAATCCATTAGTCAGGCAAACTTAAAAGTTCTAAGATCCAAACCGTTCAAATTTGTTCACTTTAATTGAATTTGAGCTTATCTGTCAGTTGATTACATGTAAAACACATGACTGTTGATTACATGTAAAACACATGATTAAAAATACATAACAAAGGAAGTGAGTCTCGCCATCAAACTGCTCCATGGGCCATGGGCAAGGAGGTCTTCTGTGTGGATTGTGGATCTGGGAGTGAGGTTCACCTTAAATCCAAACAAATCAGAACTTTAGGGCCCTGTGCCGTGGCGCTGGGACAAAAGTCAACCCATAGGAGGGTTAAGCCCATCTTTGATTGATCATCACATTTGAAACACATGATTAGGGCACAAAAATAAAAAGGAGAGCAAGACGTGTATATCATGTGTTTTACATAATCAATTTGATGGTCGACCCAACTCCAACTGGGGAAGATTTGGGTTCAGTGCAAATATACAAGGGAAGCAGTGTCGTGTGCGGTTTGGATTTAATGAGATACCCTCTGCTCAATGTTGGGCATTCACATCAAAGTGGGTCACAAAATTATGATTGATAGCATGCCCATAAGGCCCAACTAGACAATCAATTCAGGCAATTAGATCCTAGGCCCTCTAAGCTCTTCCTTAGATTAGATCTCATAATAATTATTGTGTAAGTTATTTCTAATTAGTTATATTAGGTCTGATTACCCATTACATTATGCATGTATTTATATAAACATATTAATAAAGAGTTCGGATCTCTGTTTCAACGAAATATAAAAATACCATTTTGGCCTATCCCTGAGTGTCACCTGTACAAAATGTGATGGAAGCTAATTGCACACTCTTGATTGCTTCCTTGGAATGACAAAAGCAAATATTATATTTTATATAGGAGGTCCTCGGGAATAGGCCGAAACAGTATTTCCTTGTTTCAAAACTCATTAATAAAATATCATATCAGATGTGTAGTTGGTTTTCACAAAATGTCATTTTTTGTGTTCTCTAAAAAAATGAATTCGCGTGTTGGTTGCAAAATGTGTACGATGCAAAAATTGATAAATCCTAAGATATCATGGAATATGACACAAAAAAAAGCTTAAAAGAGTCAAGCGACTCTGTGGAGATGGTCTAAATTTTGATCAGGAAAAATGGGAAAAGCGTGTTTAAGGAGCTAGGATTAATATGTTAAAACCCATAGAAATCATTTTATATAATGTATTATGGTGTTTTTAGATTTTTACTAGGGTCTAGACAATCCCATTGGATTGGGGTCAAGGCATGTAAAATTAAAAGGGTCCAGGCCTCCGTAGACTATCCTTATTCTAAAGTATGATGTGGACAGAATAGGTGGAGCAAAATAAGCGGAAAAGGGTGGGGCAGGCAAAGTCTAAAATTCACTTTGAGGTGGGTATGTTGGGTCAGACTCGAGCCCATTCATGTATTGTAAACCCGAGTAAATACTCAGATTTCAAAATGGGCCTAGATCCCAAATTACATCTACAATCATGTTTCTCAAGCAGACGAAACATCTTACCCCATTGGGAACACTTTTTCTTGGGTATGGTTGTTTGCATGAGAGGAGGGGTGGAGTAAAAACTAAGGGTCACATACTCACATTAAGATAGAAAGAAAGCATAGGAAGGTAATATTAAAGGCACTAAGGGCACGTTTGGCAACGGTCCAGGCTAGGGGGAGGAATCCTCTGTTTAGAGGATTCTTTCCTTCTTCTTATACGGAGCTATCCACAGCGAGGATTTCTCATGCACAAGATTTTGTGCATTCCACGTTTTTGGCAAGGCAAAGAATATGTGGATTAACATATGCTACATCCAACGGTCATAAATCTTTTGCCATTTTCTCACTATCCGTGATGAATCAAGCCATAAGATTTGAACCCATAGCCATTTTGGGCCTTCTACATATTATCAACTGATCTGATTTTCATTATGGTTCCCACAAAAATTAAAAATTATATTTTTAGTTTGTGGAATATTTAGAAAATATTTCAAAATATATGATGGATCAACGGCTAAAAGTTAACCTACCCGCCATTTTGGACATTCTAAACATGATGAATGGTTTGGATCTTGATTGTTGGACCCATTAGATAAGGTTCCTAGTTAAAAAGCAATCACCACAAATTACCGCCTCACAGTCTGCACGTTTGGCATGTTGGGTTGGTTTTGGCACTATGAATGATCAAAGGCCAAGAATGTTTTCCAATTTTTTCATTATTCCTGATGAATAAACCTACCAAATTTGAACCCGTGGCCTGTGTAACTCTTTTGCAAAGACTGAATGGTTCAGATTTTACAAACGGGCCCCACAACAGTTCAGAAATTATGATTAATGGTCTGGATGTTTTTTGACAAATATCTCAAAGTATAAGATGGATTGACAGCTGATTTTTTGTGTACTAGCCGTTTTGGCCAATTTAAACATGATGTACGGCTTGGATTGTGATTGTGGGACCCAAAAGATAGCTTTTCAAAGCAAAAACCGGCAGCCACAATATTACCGCCCTTTTTATTGTTCATCCGCAAATCCTCTAGCACACGGATTTTCGGAATTCGACGCGGGGGGGGGGGGTCAGATGTCAGATTTCTTTGCTGTTGATGACTTTCATGTATAAATGGGATTCTTCTCATACGGTAGGATTTGCACAAAAACATGGGTTTTTCTCGAATCCGAGGAAAACTGGAGAGGAATCCCCTCCATGAACTTTTGCCAAACATGCCCTTAGGGATTAGTGTTTTATTACTTCTCCCCAGGTAATGGTCCTTTTTTTTGTGTGTGTCATTCTTAGTGCTTTGCTAAGAGTTGCTTTATATTGATAAAAGACAAGAGATTTATTAGGGTCAAATCGTCATGTGCATGTCATTTAGGGATTAGAGATTACGTTACTAGAGACTTGGTTGATTTGAATTTAAATAATCTATCTTGGGTATTAGCCTGGACAAATTCAAAGCGTTTCCTCCAATTGTTTTCGTTAGACCTTAAAATCTTTAAAAAATGAGGATTTCCATTGATCCAAATCTCCGAAGTTTTAAGAGTTTAATTGCCAAACGTGACCCTAGATATATATGAAAGTAGGTTGCTGGAGATTTTAAAAATAGAATTAAGGGTTCAAACTTCACACGTCATATGATTATTCTCTTTATAAATTGAGTTTTGTATGAATAAAGTTTGCAGTGAATTGATGGGATTGACGTGACTTCTAAAATCCAATTTTGGAATCACATTACTCTCTCATGATGCCTCATGCGCAGACCCAGCTTGGGCCTAATTTGGACCCTACTTGGCCCAATAAATAGTTTTGGCCTATTTAGTATTTTGGCCCAGCTTGGATTAAGTGCTAGAAAATCCAAAGCTTTCAAACAATTGCTTGAAAACCGCACGACTGATAAAAAAAGCCTAGTTCAACCTAAACCAATTGACTTAATGGGCATGCTTGGGTCTAACATTTATGGCTGATGTCGAGCTTGAACTAGATACGTGCATGTATTTTTAAAGTCAAGTCAGACTTGGATATGCCTCATGAACACCCGTTGATAGATTTCCAAAAATATAAAAATAAAAGTGTAAAAAAATATAAGTTAATAGAATTAGAGGTAGATATTTATTGTTATTGGCATACACTGGCCTAAAACTTCTAAAGACTAATGATACATTTGTTTTTAATTCCTTATGGTCCACCATTAGATTAACTTCTTGCAAAGCACAATTAAAATACACAATTGAAAGTAGTTTGAGTATTCTATAAGAATTAATGAGAGAAAAAGTTGCCGAAAAATAGCTTTTAATGGACAGAAGTCCATAATGGAAAACTTCCCGAAAAACTGATGGACTAATTTGAAAGGTTTTAAAACTTGTGTCATTTTCTGAAATAAGTCAAAAACTTAAGGTCTAATTTGAAATCTCCTTTTTGATAAATATAAACCGATAACATTACATCAAACATCTGATTATCCTTTACATTATGAATTCATAGGGTTGCTAGGAAATGTGTCTGATCACGTCTAAGGTGGAAGTGTAGAAGAGGGACCACCAAAATATCCTCCATAGATATAGGATATAGTTTCCCACAATTTTTAAATATTCTAAATTTGATCATAGCAAAAAAAAAAAAAAAGGAAACTAAAGCAGAGATATCAATTTTTTTAAACAAAATATTTTTTCCTTATATCCACGAAAATCAATTCAAACCTCTTTTAAATCATGTAACCTTGGGTTTGTTTCTTTACCAAAATTCCACGAATTCATATATGGGGGAATTTCAAATTCTCCAAAAGCTATCCCCTTGAGGTGGAATTAGTTCCAAATCTTTCCTCTTGGTGGAGTATTTGAAATCCCAACAGAATTCATAAAGAATGGGATCTTAGGAGTTCCAAAAACTTATTTGAGGCCTTTTAGGTGACTGGAATTTGAAGATCTAGTGAAAGAAATATTACATTTCAAATGCCTAAGATAAGCCATCATATCATGTCAAAAAAACTCCAACATGGCGGAAATTCTTGTCGAAAATTCTAGCAAAGCATGTTTCTTTCGTTTATCATGTTGAGGTTTTTGGATATGATGTGACATTTTGTCCATTACATTTGCAAATGTTACATTTTTTTAGGAGATTTTTAGAATTTTGGCTAACTTAAAGGTCTTAGGTAACCTTTGGGGCTTTTTTTTTTTTTTTTTTGCTAGAATTCGGGACAAGAACTTGTCAGGTTGGGGTTTTTTGTTAACATAATGTGACATCTTATCCCCTGACATTTGCAAGTGTCATGTTTCTTCACAAGAATTTTTAAATATCAGCCACTTAAAAGGTCTCAAATGCCTTGATAGAATTTTGAAATTCCAACTCCATTACTTTTCGGTGGAGTTTTTTATGCTCGGTATAGAGGAGGATTTAGAAGTTTTTCTGTGTTGAGGCATTCATAAATTATGCGGATAAGAACTCACTAAGTTCCAGTGAAGAAATAGGGAGTTTTTGGAATTCCTGCACCTTTACTATATAGTAGAGTTTCTGGATGCTCTAGTATACATGAGCATTCAGGAATTCCACCAAGTCAGAAAATTTAAAAATTGCCTGACATCTGAAATCTTTTAGGTGGCTAATATTTTAAAAAAATTGTGAAAAAAATATGACATTTGCATATACCACTGAACAAGCCATTGCACATCATGTCAAAAAAAAAAAAAATTATATTTTGTCAAAATTCTTGGAAAGAAGTAGGAAAAAAGAAGTGGAGAAAACTGTTAAACATCCTCTATACTAAATTCATTTTTTATCCTTCTACCCTCGTTCCATTAACACAAGCGAAGGTTTGCTTTAATTTCTAAAATTTCAATACGAACTGAACCCAAAGGGCTCTGCACTAAACTTATTTTCTATTCCTTCTGCCCTCAGTCAGTCCATCAACATAAACGAAAGTTCGTTTTAATTTCTACGATTTCAATACGGACCAAACCCAAAAGGGTAAGGATTCAAGAAGACCCTCACCCACTCCCAAATGGATTTTAATTCTTCTATAAACAAGACACGTAACCAAATGGTCCCACACACACCAAAATCTTCACATTGTATAAAGTCCTTCAAGTTCACTGTACACCCAACCATTTACATCAAATCAAAGTATCAGACCCACAAGTACAATCCCCAGCTGATCGCCTGATACATGAAAAGGATTTGACCGTTTCTCACTTGAATACAATGTGCCGGAAAAGATGTTGTGCCCAGCAGGCCAAAGCGCCGGGACTTGAATTTGGAGTCTCTGCTGTAGCGGCTATCTTACAGTTGCCATCATCTTCCTCTAATGACCATCCAATTCCATACAAGCTCTCTGTTTTTTCTCTTCTCCTCTTCTTCTATGCATCCATGGCAACACCCACACTTTCACATAGTTATGTGGGGGTGGCGCGCTTCTCTGCTGGGATGGCTACTCTTTCTGCTTCGTTGGTAGTTGCTTCGCTGCTTTGCATTACCATGGAAACTGAATTTGGATGTATACCTTATCTTTCTTGCATTTTCCCAGCAGTTTCTGTATTCTACAGGTCCCTACAGCGGGGGCGCCGCCGCCCCTTGAACCCGAGCTTGCAGCGCAGAGGCTCCTTGAACGTTTGAGATCAGAGGCGATGAATTGATGTGGAATATGAAAAATAATTTGTTCTTGAATAAGAACTTGATGCATGTAGTGCTAGTATATCTCAATTTTTACTATTACAATCCAGCGTTATGACATCTTCTTGTAATGTAACGCCCTGTTTTAAAAAGTGGAATTCTATAAAATGCCTCCTTTATTGCTTTTTTTTTTTTAAAAATGAAATTCAAGAAAATGCTTGTCTGGAGAATTTTAAAATTCTTAGCCGTGATGGAAATCCTGAATGCTCCATTATTCTTGAGCGTTAGGGAATTCTACAAAAAAAGGTAAAAGGGAAGGAGACTTTTTAGGTGATTGAAATTTTAAAATGCTTGTACAGAGATATGACATTTTCAAATGTCAGGGGACAGGATGTCACTTCATATGAAAAAGAAAAAAAAAAAAAACCCTCAATATAAGAAATTCTTATATAAAAAAATATAGTAAAGAAATAGACGGTGAGAAACGACCCTTTTTCAATCTCATTTTTTGAGTGTGTGGAGTACACTTCAGTGCAATGCCCCCAAATGAAATGACACAACCCTCATTTTACATTGCTACAGACATTATTTATTGATAGATCTTACCTTAAGAGAAAAAAAAAAGCGATAGTCTATATTCCCCATTAAAGACTTTTTCTGTACCCTAGCCAAAGGGGGCAGGGATCCAAGAGAAAGCCCACACACATGTTGGAAGGTAGCCCACTCAAGTGGAAAAGGAGCCTGCATAAGCTAAAAGAAAGCCAACACAAGTGGAAAGAAAGCCCGCACACACAGGAAGAGATGGTGTACCTAGGGTTCGATCTTGGGCAGCCAGGTGACCACTTGGGTATAAGAAGCCATTCTCCTCCATTAACCATTAAAGACTTAAAACTAAGAAGTATGACCATTTGATCGGGGCTGATCACTCATATTCCCCATACACGTTCAAACCTTTCCACACGATCAGGAAAACCACACGAACCCCGCTGATTTTAAGCTCCACTGCAGTGTAGGCTGATCACTTGTCCTTCCTTGATTTCCAGGCATCCAATTGGTCCCTGGGGAGAGGAACCCAAGATATTTTATAGTCATGCCCATTCTTAACATAAGCAAATTAAAATTGTATAACAATAAAACCATGAGGAAATTGAGTTATTATGTGGATAAGATGAAGAAAGTGATAAAAAATTCCAATTGGCCTCCCCTATAAATCCATTACTTGGGCCACTTATAAGTTACAAGATTGTCACTCCTCAAATTTGTTTACATTATTTGATTTGAAGCCTACTTCTCAGTTGAGCACATGTAACGCACTTGATTAATATAAAATTGCCTAATGGACAAGCCTGTCCACTTGGTGCGGCTTTTGGCCTAGCCCACAGCAGGACTTTGACAGAGTATCTATTTCAAGATCTAGATGTGGATGTCATGCACTGCATTACATGCAACAGGTTAATGAGTGGGGCTCACCTTAAATTTAAAGAAATCAAAATTACAGGGGCCTCGTGTAGTGGTACTTGGCCAAATTTCATCCCAATTAGAGTTGAGCCCGCTTTGACTTTGATTAGAGCACAATGAACGAAAAGGAGTGAATTATAATCCCAAATATTTCAGGCCGCCGTATGTTTTTGTGGTATCTATTTCATACATCTATCTTAAGATTGAAAGAGTTACTTACAAAAGTATTCTCCACCAAATCGTATAAAAAAAAAAAAAAAAAAAAAAAAAAAAAAACCCTTGAACCACCCTCTTCTCCATTATATGAAATCTTTAGGGTCCGTTTGGTAATTTTACATGTAAAATAAAGTGTGGTAAAGCATCAAATCGAGAGAGAATAAAATATAATGGGGTTATAATTGTATTTTGTTTTTAGTTGTTTGGTATGAAATCTTTTTAACATTTTGTATAGAAAATTAGTTTTTTTTTTTTTTTTTTTGTTCTTTAGTGGAGAAAGGATGTCGTTATTTCTTTTTTTGAAAAAGATAGAAAGAGTTTTGAATTAAAGTACTATTGACGCAACCCCTTGTTTAAAAAATAGAGGCTTTACTTGACTTTCACTAATCTAAGTAAAGTGACAAACGGGAGTAACACAAAGATTATAGAAATTAACGGGGAAAATGAAGAAAACTGTGTATGATAAAGTTCTCGGAACTGAACCTCTTATATTTGGCCTCTAATTCACCCTTCCATAGTAATGAAGCGGAGACTGCTTTAATTTATAGAATTTAAATCCGAACCCAACCCCACGGGGTCAGGGTTAAAAAGTGGAAACCCACTCCCAATTTGATTTGAATGTCCCACACTATATGTCACATGACAAGCTTCATATAGTAATTAAACTCTTCCCACTCCCAAGTAAGATCCTCCCTCTATAGAATACATCCTTCACTGTCAATTTCACAACGAATAAGCTAAAATGGCACACCACAGTAAGAAATATTGTAGAAGAAAAGGAGGGAAAAGATACCATGCCCAGCAAGCCAACTTGCCAAGACTTGAATTTGGGTTCTATGCCATTGCAACTATCTTACGGTTTCCATCTGCCTCCAGTGACTATCCAATTCTATACAAACTCTGTTTTTACCCTCTTCTACTCTTCTTCTATGCCTCATTCGCGATACCAGTGATTTCAGATCGTTATGTGTGGGGCTGGCTTACTTCTCTGCAAGGGCAGCTACTCTATCTGCAGCTGTAGCAGTCGCTTCACTGCTTTGTATTGCCATGGAAGCTGAATTTAGATGGCTAACTTATCTTTTTCGCATTTTTTCCTTCTTTTTGTGTATTCCCTGAGTGGCTGTTGTGGTGTCACTCTTTGCCAAGCAAATGCTCTTTCTGTGTTTGGGATTGATGGGATTGCATTTTGATTAATAATCTATTGTTTAAAAATAACTTAGTACTTAGTATTAGTATCTTCCATTGCATTACTGTTTTTGTTTTTCTGTTATATAACAGTGCCTTCTTCAGCGGTTCTGCAACACCCTGATGGACTTGCTTTCGGAAGAGCCTTGTAGTTTTGTTAGGATATTGAGTGTTGACTAAATTCATGAGTTGGACAAAACTCCGGATTTTTTGAATTGTTATTCTTTATTTAGAAAAGGACTACAAAGATACAAGATTGGAAGGACTCTAGGAAGAAAGTTTGAAAGTATTAGAAGAAGAAAGCTGATGGAAAGGGTGCTAAAATTCTGGATCTAGCCTAGAATGGGGTCCGCTTGAGTGCCCAGATCTTCGCTCGAGCGGATGCAAGACAGAGAGCCCTAGACGCCTGACGAAGCTTAATTTTGCTGAGACAGTACCTCATCCGCTTGAACTGACCATGTGGCAGAGTCCTGCAAAATTTTGAAATATGATTGTAATTATGCCCAAACTGCTTATTTTAATCATAATCAAGTTAAGCAACCTTAAGCACTACCTAAGGGCTATTTAAAGGACTCAATGGCTATTCTAAACAGACCTCACCTTTCAAAGTTCTGAGTTAAAAATTATTATTGAAAAAATTCTTCTCCAGAGATTTATTACGGAGTTGTGCTGACAAGTTCTCTAGAGTCAATTTCTTTTGCATCATCCTTTGTAGAAGTTTGTATTCTTCCATAGAAGATTTGAGGAGTCAAGTGTGGGATTGAGTCTATTATAATCAGCGGTATGAAGTCGTTGAAGCATGAAGCAACACAATGTAACTTCAGTCCTTAGATAGGAGATATCTGGGGAGGAAATCTGAATTTCTTGTAATTGCGAGATTCATAATGCTTGATTATTGATCCAGTTTGGATCAGTGGTTTTTTACCCGATCAGAGTTTTCCACGCTAAATCTGGTGTTTTGGTGGTATGCTTTTTTAGTTTATTTTCCGCTATGTAGATTATTGTTTTTTGCAAACTATTGAGCTGATTTATTAAGTGAATCAATCTAGAGATCGCGAACCCTAAAACTTTCAAGTTTCATTTGGTAGAGCTCCTCCTGTCTCTCCCATTTGGTCCTGCACTATTCTACGTTTTGTTTTGGCTTGGCTTTTTTCAAGTCAGTCCTCTGTTTTCGTATGTCTTTGGTTTTTCTTTTCCTTTTCTCCTTGTAAATTGTCCTATGTTGGTTCCATGGGGGCTTTTGGCCTTGTTTTCCCCTCCCTCTTCTAATACAATTTGCCATTAGCACAGTACTTGCAATATGTGAATAGTTTTGAAAATATTACATTATTTCACCAAAAAAAAAGGGTAATGCGATATTTTTTAAAAATAGGCAAAAGAAAAATTATCAGAGTAGATAAGAAATTGCATTATATATTATAGGGAGAAAATGGTGAAAAAAAAATCTAACAAATCAATTTTTAAGAGTAATTCGTTTTCTATGATAAATAATTTGGTAATTAGTTTATTTTGGTTGACATTTTACTTATAATATTCATTAAGAATCCTAATTTCTAGGAGATCTTAACATTTTTTTCCAAAAGGGTAAACCCATGTGAGGATGTTTGTGATTGTGACAGTGGATTATCCTAATCCGTGATCCATAGTCCTCAAATTTAATGATTTTAGAAGACATCATTAGTTTAAAATTTAGTTGAATGTATGTAAAATTTAGGATGTGTGCGAGAGAGTTGGAATTAGTTTGTCATCATTAGTTTAAAATTTTATGATTTTAGAATACATCTTTAGTTTGTCAAATTCATGTGGAAAAATGAGTGCCAGAGAGTTGGAATTATCGTAGGGAAACAAAAGGGTCCAAATGAATGTATGTCCCTTGACTTTTCAACATAAGTTCCTATAGGTTTCGGAGATGATTTTAGTTATAAAATTTGTGCTGGGCTCCAAACTGGCATTTATTTACATGCACGAGAATGGGTCATTTCATGCCATAGAAAGTAAATAGGTCAAAGTACATAAACAGTGGGCTAACCTTTTTCTCATAGCAGTCATTATTAATATGAATAACAATTTAAGCCTCCTTTCAGCACATGATGCAAATCATTGGACCCGGGTCAAGGCCATGTCAAGGCCCACAATATAAGCCCTGATTCTATAACGGCCAGAATGTAGGAATCTCTGTCCAGGCTGATAAATCCAGCAATCCTAACCACTAAATTAGTTCACTTAAATTATATAAGGGTAATATTTAGGTGGGAACTGTTCGCACATATTATGTGAGAACTTTTTTGTGGGGCTTAATTGTGGGGCCCATTTGGGGATAAGAACGGGGGATGGAAAAATCTATATGAGACCACCTTAAGTATCAAGTTTGACCCCAAACCCATGCCCCTAACCCCTTCATCAGTGGCTCACAAGCTTAATGGGTTCGTATTCAAAAAAATATTCAACCCTTAATCCAACGGTTTAGTCCTTTCGGATGTGTGCGGATTCTTGGGATTAGTGACTATCAGGGAGTTCCTTGTTAGTTGCTAGGATGAGTTGCTAGTTGGGCCTTCAAAAATGTTATCATATAATAAGTGAGAACTAATTCTCGTGACTATCAGGAGGTTCCTATTGGTTGCTAGGTTTGGATGGATTGCTAGTTTGGGCCTTCAAAAAAGTTCTCATACAATAACTCTCACTTGAATATTTTCCATTATATAATATGAAGCCAACTCTCGGTTGAGTACATTTAAAGGTCGTGATATCATTAAAACACAGAAAAAGCTCATCATTAAAATACATAACCAAAGTAGTGAAATCAAGCCAACCAAATTGCCTACTGGACAAGGCTATCCTCTTAGGTAGGCCTTCTGGCCTAGCCCATAGCCCATTGCAGTAAGACATTGACACACAGAATCTATTTCGTAGCCTGGTCCACTGGCCACTGCAGTGAAACTTTGGGCATTCGTAGCCTGAGCCCGGATGACCCAAGTGCATTGAAATGAACTTCGGGCTGGCTACGTCGGGCCCGGGCTCAATACTGTTCCAGTATTTTATAGCCCGCTCAAAATTCGGATACCCAAAACCTAGCCCGAATTGCAAATTACATATGCATTAATGTGAATCATGTTGCCCAAGAACAGACCCCCTATTGCAAATTACATATGCTCTCTCTCCCTCTCCACAAACTAGGGTCGTAAACAAGTCAGTTCCAGTTTGGATCCATGGTGGACCCAGAACCCTTCAGGAGAAGGTGGAACCGGATCCGGACCCGGAATCATTTCGGAACCGGTTTCTTAGCTCTATAACCGGAACCAGAACCAGAACCATATATGGGACG
Source organism: Umbellularia californica (assembly GCA_028538565.1). Taxonomy (NCBI): domain Eukaryota; kingdom Viridiplantae; phylum Streptophyta; class Magnoliopsida; order Laurales; family Lauraceae; genus Umbellularia; species Umbellularia californica. The sequence goes on from JAPQWN010000009.1 coordinate 47,801,308, forward strand.
GTTCTGGATCTCGGTCCGGGTCTAGGTAGAGAATGATATTTTAAAAATATGATTTTTAGGAAAAATTTTCTACAATTGAAGTTATATGTCGGGTCTCAGGTGCTAACCAAGGTGGAACCGGACCCGGACCCATTTACTTATCGGGGCTTAAATAAGGACACAGACCCAATTTTTAACGAGTCAAAACCTCCGGGCAATCAGAGACCCATTTACATCCCTACCACAAACCCTTCCCGATTCCCGAACAATCTATCTCTGTTGCCATTGCACCTTATAATGTTTCTTTCTTGAGTGAGAGAAAGATCTCATCCTAACTCCTTGGAAAAAGTTTTCCTCACTATCCAGGAAAATCCTGTTCCCCCTCTAGATGGGGAAAGAAATCTTTAAAATAACACAAACCATACGACAACAGGAAAACAAGCGAAGAAAACTTTAACAGTACAGTTCTCTGCGCTAACCCTCTGTCAGTCACATAAAAGAAACTTCCTGTTAATTTCTAGAATTTCAGTACGAAGTGGGCTACTTAACCCAAAGGGTCAGGCTTAAAATCAGAGATTCAGACCCACTCCTACTTGGGCTGGAAATTATTCCATACGTACGTACGTACGTACATACCACAATCTTTTTTCTTTATAAGCCCAAACTCTCACAGCCCCACCAAGTACTCCAAAGTCCAAACCTCTTTCTCAAGTACAACTGATACAGGAGAATGAATTGACGTGAACTCATTCTATCTTACATTTCACTACTACAATAATAATGATAATCACGCGGACCTATCAAATGAAATACTTTAGAAGAAGAAGAAGACCAAGGAAAAGATACCATGACCAGCATGTCAATTTGCCAGGAGTTGAATTTGTGGCCTCTGCCATTGCAACTATCATGCAGTTGCCATCTTCCTCTAAGGACCATCAAATCCCATTCAAGCTCTCTGTTTATGCGCTTCTTCTCTTCTTTTATGCCTCCACGGCTAAATCTGTCCTCTCACATCGCCATGAGGGAGCCGCGCGTTTTTCTGATGGGGTGGCCACTATTTCTGCATCTCTAGTAGTTGCTTCGCTGCTTTGCATTGCCATGGAAGCTGAATTTGGATGGATGCCTTATATATGTTGCATTTTACCTACATTTTCTGTGTTGTACAAGCCATTGCTGCGATGGGCCCACTATTTGGACGGCTGGCGATGTAGAGGCTCAATTGGCGCCATTTTAGATCGATGGAAGGAGCCCAATGGTGATGAATTATGTTAGAATATATAGTATAATTTGATCTTGAATTAGAAGAACTTAGTATGCTATTAGTATCTTTCAATTTGCTAGTGTTGCATAACATTGTTAGAAATACTCTTTGAAATTAATTAAGAAATATTACAGTATTTTGTTTTGCTTTGCAAGATCGAACTCACTGACCCACACGCTACAACATATCCTATCCAAGACAATTGTTGGGGATAACAAAATATTACAATATTTGTTAAGAAATGTAATGAGATATTTTAAATATAGGCAAAAAAATTAAAACTATCACAATAAAATCATGAGAATTTGTATGTAAGAATCAATTTTAATAGTAAAATTCTATTTTATTATTTTGTGTTAAATATAATAATTAATTTATTATATACAATATTTTGCTCTGTTCCATCCTATCAACCCAAATCACTCATGCTACCCAAATCCCTATCCAATAGAACCAGGGCTCGATCCTAGTGGTATGTATATGTTAATTAGGAGATGCCTCACCACTTTAGCTACAAGTGGATTGCCATTTTTTGTTCTAATTTTCTGATAATATCCCTAAAAATCTCAGTTTTAAGATGCCCTAACATTTTCCAAAACTAGTAATTGTTCTACACAAACTTACAATGTTAATTGCTCTCTCTCTCTCTCTAAAAGTTTGATGCTCCTGGTTGTTTGAAGGCCAATGTCACCTTTGAAAACACAATAGTAACTAGGCTTCTCATAAACCATCGCGCCTATCAATGGAGAAAGAATTAATGGTCACTGATAAGGGCATTCACACATACATCAATGGATTGGGATGATCAAGACACCATTAGTTCTAAGGCAGTGTGGTTTTTCTTGTCTTTGATAATCTTAGTAGAACTATAAAACCCTAAATTTGATGTATTAGGGTTTCTTCTCTAATAATGAGTTGTACCACTTTCAGCAAACGTGGGTCACTACATCTACTCGGTTTCTCTGTTGTTCCCTTATCAATAAAGTAAAAAAGAAATCAGAAGCAACTTCTAGACATGCATGGGCTGAGAGATACACACAAATCAGCAAGAATATCAAAGAAAGAATATATACATGTATATAGAAACCATACCTGTGGGGTCGGGTCACCTCTCCTTCTTGTCATCTCCCATGTAAACAAACCCATAATTCGGTTCAAGCCCTGGTTGTGAGATTTCCAAGCCATGTTGCTTGCTGGTTGTAGAAAATTTGGTTCTCACAAGTTGCTTTTGTATGAAGGTCAAAAGCGAAGAAGAGAAGGCAGGAGTTCTTCCTGCTGAATGCTGATACGGTTCATATAACGTGGCGAATCCTCCTTTTTACGTGTCAATTTATCTTTGTTTCCAACGCCACCTAAAATAGACAAGACATCTTTCTCATTTTAATCGATTGTGGGTGCATATAAAGAAACCTCGTTGAATACATTGATCCAATTCCAACCACTTTCCTTGGTGTTCCGGATTTACCGAGGTGTCTTTCACACGCTTACAGGATCAGATTCCGGTCCTCTTATTATAATGGGTTCGGAACGTAGTAGTAACTTCCGTTTTGTTTGGTTGGAGTGGTAGAAATTTTTAATTTTTAAGTCCTTTGGCCGAAACGGAATGAGCACTCAAAAATTTCTGTTTGAATTCTGATCAATTCTGGTCAATTTGGGTCCAATTCGGTTGTCAATTTTGATCAATTCCGGTCCGTTTCGGTTTGTAGCACGATTTTTTTTTTTTAAAGTCTCAAAATTCTTATGATGAAACATCATAATTTATATTCTTTTTTTTTTCTATTATATATATACATGTACATTTAGTTTTTAATTTTTTTATTATTCCGAAAAGTTTTACCGAATTTTTGAAATACCGAATTACTCCATCTTGGATGCTAGACCGAAATAATGACGGAAACGAAATTGACAACTATAGTTTGAAACCAACAAAATAGGTTCGAAGTGAGTGCAGATTGCTTCATTTCGTTGAAACATGGGGATTTTGTCTCATTCTATTAATCAAGTATTATAATTTTTTTTTTATTCTAAAAAAGCAATCGAAAGGATGTATTAGCTGGTATGGGATTTTATATATCTGGCGAATGTTGATATGATGAAAGAGTATCTTCCTATTTCAATGAAACAGGGGATTCAGACTCATTCTAAGTCTAAAGCGATCGTGGAATTGGAACTATAACTTCTAATTGGCTTCGGGTCTAAATCTAGTATGGTTCCAACCTGAAATTGACCCGTTGACATCATTATTCCTTAGATGTGGCTTCTAAGTTCCACCTATTGATGATCTTAAACCATTAAAACTGAATTCAATTTCGTCAAGTAGTATAATTTGGATTTTACTTTGATAGGATTTGATCCCAGTTTAATTTAAACACATGATTAATAAAATAATTAATGCATAGAATGAATAATATATAAGATTGTGCTAACCAGGTTATCAGTCACATATTCAATCTAATGTCCTATGATGTAAAATTTATGCTATTGGAAGAGATTGCATTCAATTTTAACGGCTTGGATTATTAATAGATAGGCTACATTGTGAGTTCCACATATCCCACTCATAGGAAGCATATAAAAGACTTCATGGTGCTAATGCAATCAGAGCACTTGTGGAGTGAAAAGTAACCCTCTTGCCTCTTTTTTTTTTTTTTTTTTTTTTTTTCTCCCTCAAAGAACATTAAAAATTCTCTTTCACTCCTTTCCTTAGATAACTTCTTTGCTAAGCAATTCCAACAATTAGTATAACTAATGGGCCATTTGGAGATATATAGCTTAATAAGTGCACTTTGGGCTCCAAATATAATTAGGAGGGCAAAACCAAACCCACGATGAGCATGATAACTGTCGTTCTAGCATGAAGACTCAATTCATCTTTGAGTAATGTTTTTTATTTTTTTATTTTTTATTACTCTAGTAAGGGGGTTGTGATCCAAAAGAAAGTCTATACCCGTATGAAGGCAGCCCACTCAAATGGGAAGAAGGCCTGCACACGTAGAAAGAGGGGGCATACCTAAGGTTTAAACCCTCAGTAGCCAGGTAAGCAGTGACGACAGATCCAGGAATTTCTCCCAAAAGGGGCAAATAAGAATTAAAACCTTCAATAAATATTAAAAAAATTATAAAAAAATAACAAGTTATATTAACATGAATGCCTATATATCAATTAGCCATTCAATTACATAAAATAAGGTTTTTTTTTTTTTTTTACAACTACCCTCATTTATCACAGTCCGGCCCATTTTCATCACTACCATCAATGTTTGTCAATTAGGATTGCTAACTAGTGACCTTTTTATTTTTTAACCTTTTTAATTTTTTTAGAAAACTATATTTTTTGCATGATATCATAAAGATACAACAATCATGTACTCAATCACATGGTGGGCCTCACTCCTATTTATATGAAAATTTAAAGCATATCATTAGAGGAGATGGTGTTCATTTTGAACTGTTTGGATTATAATTATGTCGGCCCTGTAATGGGTTTCTAGAGACCTGTAACTAGCATATAATATTTATTTTTTTAATATTTCTAACCTAATTATGACGGACCATAAAATAATATAGTGGGTCATTATTCTTGCTAATCTAATCTATCCATTTACCATAGCCTGATAGCCCTATAATTTCAACCCAATCAAATCAAAACCAATGTTCTTGGCAGATTTTTAAATAACATGGTATAAGAAAATCTCACAATATAAATAAATAAAAAACATAAAAGAGTAACTATATTTAACAAAAATACACAAGACATGAAAAAAATAGCATATGCATTTAATGATACTCATTAAAGAGGTATCCAATATTGAACTCAAGCAAAAAGGAAAGAAAAAATACAAAAGAAACAAAAGGCACAAGTTGGGTTTTTCAAATTACTTCTATAGGTGTATTTGAGAACCAATGCAAAAGAGTTAAGTGTTGAAGAATTAAGGAGGAGACAATAGGCAATAGACGTCCACAATAAAAAAAAATGAAAAAAAGACTAGCTAGGTAGTAGGTACTTGTATTTGGAAACTAAGAGAGAAATAAGGCAAAAAAGAAAAGAGGAGAAAAATGATGAGTCAATATCTTGTTTGAAATCACTTGCTTTTGAAGAAATAAGAAAAAAGGCAACTTTGCCCCAACTCCTTTTACGTGATTTTAGAGATTGGATCTTCTGTTTAATAGAAAGAGATAATTAGCGAAAGGTCCCTTATATAGGATTTGTAAGGCCTTCAGTCCATCAACTTTTTCTCTAAGGCCTGTAGTCCATGCAGCTTAGACATATTTCGGTGAGAGGTCCTTAGACACGTCACCTTATGGAGAGAGGTCCCTAGACACGCCACCTCATACATTTTAATGACTGATTTGCCCTTTTAACTGATTAGGCATAAAATTTTAAATTTTGAAAATTTAAATCTTTCATTCTCCCTCTTCTTCTTCTTCTATCCGGACTTCTGCACGTGGATCTTCGTTGCAGGAACAGGAGAGATGGTGGTTTCGATCTCGAGAGGGCCACACTGATCGGATTTGTGCAGAAATCCGAAGTTGCAGACGATCGGCTGGTGAGTCTGGGATCGGTTTTGATGGCTGCACACGACCGGAGACTCATATCAGATGGTTGATCGGAGAAGAAGAAGAGAGGCGAAGATCGATAGATCTGTTGGTGGGCCACGGTTCTCTCGTCAAGAGAAAGAAGATCCTCGTGTTGCAGAGAAACGGTGAAGAGGGGCTGCATTTCCTGAAATTCTTTTTAAATCATCAGCTGTTTCGTTCTTCAGTTTTTCTTGTAACTAGCTTGGATGGCCGGTCATCTTCTGACCCATGTGGAGAACCATTATGTTTAGATTGAACTTTAAAAGCTCCCAACGATCTGACAGTTGCAAAGTCCAAAGAGCCAAATTGCAATTCATTTTGTTCTAAAACATCTTTCTGTGATTGTTGTTGAAACAACCTTGTTTCATCTTCAATAAATGACCCAAATACAACAACCTTGGGATTATTACTCATCTGTTACACGATTGCAAAGCCGCAACGCAATGAAGTGAGGCCTGAGACCGTTTTCTGTCTATGGGCGACTAAAAGATGCCGTTTTGGAGAGGAAGTGAAGACTAGGATCTGAAACCTAGTTTCGAGGAGCAGCGAATCGAGAGAAGAAAAAGGGCATTTAAATAGGTTCTCCACCCTCTGGCTCTGCTGCAGCTCGCTCGAACTGGGCATCGACAAGGCTACTATCGAAAAGGAAAATCAAATCTAAGTTAAGCCTCACCCGTTCCAGAAGCCCATCCCTGCTCCACTCAAAGTCAAATTTATCTGAGTTCTGTATTTTTTGTCAATTTTTTTTTGAGTTTTGGACAAATCTATCTTAGTTTTTGGCTATTTATCTGACTTTTGGAACAAATTTATTTGAGTTCTAGACAAATTTATCTGAGTTCTGTACAAATCTATTTGAATTTTTGACTATTTATCTGACTTCTTGAACAAATTTATTTGAGTTTTGGACAAATTTATCTGAATTCTAGACAAATCTATCTGAGTTTTTGGTTATTTATCTGAGTTCTGTAACTAATCTATCTGAGTTTTTGACAAAAAGACATGAGTTTTTTGCCACATTGTTCGCTAATTTGGAAAATTGGGTTATCTTAGTTTTGGCAAATGTATTTGCGTTTTTTTTAATTTTATTTGCATTTTTAAATTTTATTTACATCTTTTGAAATTTACTTGAGTCTTTTGAAACTTATTTGTATTTTTTTGAAGTTTATTTGAATCTTTTGAAATTTATTTTGGATCTTTTAAAAATAGATTTTCATCTTTTGAAATTTATTTGTATTTTTGAAATTTATTTGTGTCTTTTTAAATTTATTTGCGTTCTTTTGAAATTTATTTGCGTTTTTTGAAATTTATTTGCGTATTTTGAAATTTATTTGTATTATTTTAAAATTTATTTGTGTGTTTTTAGAATTTATTTGAAAATCTGATTAATGAGATTCCATTAATCGTGGTCCATTGAATGGTAGTTGACTATTATTAAGGGGATATCTCACCAATCATGGGATATGATTTAAAGAAAGGGTAAATTAGATATATCAGGTATCAGAATCTGTTAGAGGACTTTTGACCGCATGACTTTTTTTTGTGGACTGTTTGCAACAAACTCATACTTTGAGGGACCTCTCGCCGAATCCCCCTAATAGAAACTGGGATATACCATTTCATCCAATCAACACCCACCAGCTGTATAAAATATCATGCTAGCTAAACACCCTCTCAACTGCTGCTTCCTCGAAATGGAAAAAAGAGAACATGAGATTTTATTCAGCCGGCTAGTGCTAATTGAATGAAATAGTATCTCTCTATTTCTAGAAAACAAGGGATCTGGACTCGTGATTTTATTACTTAGTTGCAGCAAAAAGTAGTTAAAAGACAAAACAGCCCATAGAAGAAATTTAAAACACCTTATCCCCTTTCGGAATTTAAAAAATTGAGGAGGGGGCATGTGCATCCATCCTGAGGGTGAGAAATGTCACTCCTTAACACTTTGGTAAGGGGCCGTTCTCATCTTTGAGTAATGTAAACGAACGAGAAAAACACAACCACCCCCACCCACCTCAACGTATAAAATTGAAAACATACCCACAATTGGAATCATACTACCAAATGGGTCTTTCCTCTCGTGTGTGTTAAAATTTGAGAAAGGTAAAAAGCTTGATCCACGGTCTAGATTAATGTCCGAGAGCATCTGGTGATCACCATCTTAACCTCATCATCCCTTCATTGGATGCCCCTCTGCTATTAGATAATTAGAAAGTGGCAGCAATGGGCTCAAGTTTAAATGAATACGTTGACTAAAGAGATTTTATATAGAAAAAGGAGGGGGGAAGGAAAAGCACTTTTACTTTACTACATTGAAGTCTTCGGTGTTGAGGAGTGGGCTCTTTGGAACTTATCAAATCTCAACAGATATACCAAAGATATAGGAGAACCTCACTAGAATCATTGCCATTTAGTTTGCCTCTTTGCACTTACATGAATTGCACCCTTGGACCACCCCATCACGTTCGCTTGTCCAATCAATCTGTTAAAACTTTCAAAAACACTACTTAATATATGCAAGAGAAGAAAGTAATTTAAACTCAAACTAATAATTAATCTATACTCAAAACTAATTTTGATATCAATAACCAATTATTCTTGCTATCTCTTGTACCTTAAACAATAATAATTTTCTAAAATCTGTGACATCCTCTCCCGCAGTCGCATGGTCCTTCTAAAACCAATGATTGTGCAATATATTGTTAAAGTAAATAAGGTGGGTAGTAACCATAGTAGTCAATTCCATTTCGTTTTGGCCAGAATGACCGAAATTTTTTGTTTCGGTCCTTCGATTGAAACAAAATGGGGCAAAAACATCTCTGTTTGAATTTCGGTCCATTCTGCTTGTCTATTTCAGTCCATTTCGGTTTGTAGCACAAGTTTTATCATTTTTTTTTTTTTTTTGTCTCTCAATATTCATATCAACAAACATGCATAATTTATATTTACCTATTATAAATATATATTTAATTTTTTATTATTCCGAAAAGTCACTTTGAAAAGTTTTGCCGAAATTTCAAAATGTCGAAATATTCCATCTTGGAGGCTAAACCGAAATGATGATCAAAACGGAATTGACAACTACGGTAGAAACATCTAGGACTGTGTTTGAGTAAAGCATAGAACTAACTATATTCTTCATGTAGCTTTGCTTGCTCATTTGTAATATATATATATATATATATATATATTATTTTTGTGTAGGTATTTAGCTCTAATACTTGCACAAGCTTTATTTTTTTTTTTTCCATCTTCCATCTTCTTTGTTGTGCCTTTCTTAAGTCTTTAATATAATTTACCGTTACCGATAAAGAAAACTATGTTCTTTTAAAGTCCTTATAAGTAAAATCAGTTCCAACAAATCATTATTAAACAGATAACGTGCGGATGATGGCGGAACCCTCCTTAATTTATTCCCGTCTCTCTTTAATTTGTTTTCCAGTAAGGAAAGATTGTTTGACCATTATTTATGGATTTTCATCTTGATTTTATCAATGTTAGGGACTTTTAACAGCACCTTTTATCATTTTCATATGAAATGAATTTCATGAATGCATATGAGCCCTTGATGAAATTGCCAGTGCATTTGATAGGGCTAGTGGCTTATAATATCAATGACAGGCATGTACCAAAAGTTGGATATAAAAAAAGATTTTTGTAAGGTTAGATCTAAGGCAGAAAAGGGGAGAAAAGGCAAAATTAATGGATATTTCGAAAGGACATTTTGAATTTGATAGCTAATAATATCCAATGAATCTACAAATTCAACTAGCTGCACTCGAAGAATCTCAAGTTAACACACCTTAGAAAGAGAGCCCATCCCAATTCCCTATATAAATTGTATATGATTAATCTATTACCTTTGATAATGATTTCATGAGAGGCTCTAGATTAAAAAGCTAGAAAGATACAATTCACTTGCTACTTTCAAGTTTCTTATCTAGTGGTTATCATCATCATCATGAAATTGAGACTTTTTTTGTTAGAAATCATCAAATATTTGAGATTACATTTGTTTTTTCAATCATCAAATTGAGATTAAATTGATTTTCCACATATTCCAAATTAAATTTCATATCCAACCCCCGTGACAGGCGGAGACTAATCATGACCATGAAAGGATGGCTATGGAAAGGAGGAAAGGATAGATGGCATGAGAAAGTCATTTTTGAGAGGAGGTTTGAAGTTTGAACTTTGAAACCCAGAGCAGACAAATGCTGACTTCTTTTTCTTCTTCTCCATGTCCTTACATACCGACTGCTGAAAAAACCAAAGAGGCCTAAATTGGGTTGTATCAACTCCAGTTTGGGTTCGAACCTGACACACCACCTTTTCTCTATTGGACTTTCCTTTCACTTGTGCAGGCTCCTTTTCCATTTATGTGGGACTTCTATCCGCTTGTGTGGGCTGTCTTTCCATATATGTGCGTGTGCTCTCTTGGGTCCCCGCCCCATTGGCAGTTACAAAAAAAAAAAAAAGAAAAAAACTCCAGTTTGGGTTGGTGGGGTTGGGTAATTTATAACCCATGTCCAAAGTAAGAGATATAGACAGGGTTTGCAACTGGGAGAATCTGCGAATTTTAGAGAATCAAGATCATCACACTACAAGGAAATATATTTTTAGCATCAAACTTATAGCGGCGGTAGTAAGGTTAGCACATTGGTTGAGTGGTTGGTCCTGAGGTTAGCAACAGGTCCACTTTGACAGTTAGGAGTTGTGTGGTCTGAAACCTAAACCAAAATCAGGGTCAAAGCCCAATCACATCCTATTGGATATTAAAATAATCTGGTGTCGACCCAAATTAATCCACCTGATTATCCAATGGGTTCATAACTATGGGCCAGAGTTTCAATTATGCCCAAAATAAGTACAAGTGAAAAATGGGATTGTAACTTTCTGTGGTTTTGTTTTCCTCCTTTAATGATATATATATATATATATATATATATATAACTTTGCCTTTAAAAAGAAAAAAGAAAAACCTTTTTAGTCAGAGGGTGAATGGTGAGGGGAAACCATTGCAGCCCTTGTCTCTCTTTTTATGGCACGTCTGTAGGTGACCAGTATTCTACACTACATGGAGTTTCTTTTTCTTCTTTTTTTTATTTCCTTTTTGTGTCTGTGTTCCACTACTCTTCTCCTTTCGCCATTGGACTACATTTTCTTCTCTATTGATACAACAGTTTTCCTAGTGGAGGACTTCATAATGGGGCTCAAGTATTGAAAAATTGAAGCACTTGCAATATGCTTTTATAGAATATCTTTGTGGGTCAATTACATCATGTCTCCTATTTATTACTTACCATTACAACATGCTGCAAGAGGAAACTTGGTGATTAATAATGCATAAAATCTTCTGATGGAATCAATTTCTATTAATTAGTGTAAAATTAGGGTAAGGATACGGCATACACTTTGACAAGTTTTGATTTTTAATAGATGGACCCACTATAGACTTAATTTATTGATTTGGACTTCGGCAATCTCTAAGTAATTTGAGAAACAATGGGCCCCACATGTGTGATCTCATGATGGGATGATGATTGCAACAATAAATGGAAGGGCTCTTGAAAGATCAACGATTTTGGGTCTGCATTCCAATGGCCTTAACCATAAGACTGGTCTCATTCTAACTCGATCCCACGGTCTTCAAATTTTAATCTACATACAAGTGGGCCCTAGTGACCTTCATGTTTTGCAATGATTTGGGCACTCCGCTCATGTTAAGGGCTTGTTTCTTTACTAAAATTTCAGACAGAAATTTTTCATGCATGATGGGGTGTTTTTGGATATTATGTGACATCTTGTCTCCTGACATTTATAAATGTTATGTTTCTTCACAAGCATTTCAAATTCTCGCCACCCCAAAGGTCTCAAATTGTTGGATATTCAGAAATTCAAGCCGCTTTGCTTTTTGGTGAAATTTCTAATTAATACTCAAGTACAAGGTAACATTCAGAAATTCCACGTGTCTGAGAATTTCAAAGTTCTCTAAACAAATAGACCCTAAAAGTTGAAAAACCATACCATGAATAACCAATACAAATGCTAAGTGTGAAAAGGTTATTTGTGTTTTCCCCCTTCCCCATGCATTTAGCACCATCCAACTTGCATAAACTACAAAAACAATGAAGCTATTTTAGTGGTATTGTCTTCGTTTCACAGTAGCCTTCGTCTTGCTAGCATTTATCATACAAGTAAGCCCTTTGTGAGCACTTTTATTGAAGTACACTTTATGGGTTTTGCATTTGTATGGCACATTATGTACTATTATCTCTTAGCACATGGTGTGTTGCCCTTTCCTCCTAGTATAGCTCAAGACATATTCCTCTTTACTCTACTTGATGTGTCTAATCGTTGAACTTCAACCACGTAAAATTCTTGTCTCCTTTGTTGGTAATTGTTTTGATATTTAATTTCTATTTTTTCAGGGTCCGAGAGAGCTTCAATATAGTGAAACCTTTTTAGCCAGAGTAGCATTTCATTGATGAGACACATCGGAATTCACTGATAGAGTGTTTTAACAGGATAAAGCTAAAATTCCCATTTTGCTTTGGAGACTAACATAAATCAATAAAATCTTAATATGTCTTTAAGAATATTTTTGTTCTACCTCAATCTAGAAGTTTTTTAGAGCTATTGAGATATGTGGATTATTCCTACTTGTTCTTAATCATTAAGTATAACCATATGGAGCCTGGCAATAGGTTTTCTTTGTTTTCAAAGTTGATTTCGTAATTTGTACCATAGTATAATAGAATTGCGCAGTAGACATAAGCACAGTATATGTAAATGTCTCTTAAGTTCTTCTTTTCATTGCTTGTTTGTTGATTGCATCCTGATTTCTTATGTTTTCAAGTTGTCTGAAAACATAAAAACTAACGCCATAAGTGACAAAAAAAAAAATGAAGATCGAAGGTTAATATACAAAAATGACTAATTAAGAAAGTGAATAAAGGAAAGGTGGGAAATGAATACACAACATAAATTAATAACTAAGAAAGTTAGGATCTCATCTACATCGCGCTGGCTACCTTATATCCTCCCCCCCTTCATCTCATATCGTTCTCACTTAATCTCTTTAATAATCCTTTAGTGAAGCTCATTTGGGCTTGAATTAGTATATATTCTATTGCAAACAAATAGGCCCTGAAAGACGAAGAATATAGTTCAGTTTCTATTATTTTGATTTTCATTGTTCACTGATGTGCAACATTTTTTGCCCTAAAATGTTCTTCTATTGTTTATTTAAGGACCATATATATATATATATATATAGAGAGAGAGAGAGAGAGAGAGAGAGAGAGAGAGAGAGAGATTCAATGTTTTTTTATTTAAGACACCATAAGATTTCTCTTAAAAGGAAGGGTATGAAGCACCACATGCAATGCCTTGAAAACCTTTCTTTCTTTGCCAATACTATACACATGTGAGTAAACTAATGAAAGACCAGATGGCCCATGTTGACTGTTTGTTAGACTAACATACAAGTAATTTAATGACAGGAATGGGTGCACATGGTTGTCTTAGGCTGACTTAATTGGTATTTTCTTTAGTGTTAGGTCATGTAAGACAAGGCTTAGTTTCTTCCTTATTTTAGGTTTCATGGGGGACTAGATAAAGTCCTTAATCAATGCTGAAGTGGATGCCACTAGATGAGTCCAACCACCCGAGGGTCAGATGTTTGGTGCTGCCATTTGGCCACAGTCAAACTGTCAGCCCAACACGGAAGAACCCGGTCCCACACCAAAGTTATCGACATGGAGGGTTGACTTTCATTAGTTTGACTTTCCTAATTTCAACTTTGAAGGGGAAGATAAGGATATCAGTCTTCATCAAGGTAGAACTTTGTGGAAGCTCAAGCTCATCAATGACACATCCAATGATCATAGCCGTCCAATAACAACAGGACATGGGTATCAGAGAATCAAACGCATCCATTAAGAGGATATTGAATGGAATGTGAAGAAAAGGGTCACTGGTCCAGATTCAGTGGAAGAAATCAAATTATAAGTCTTATGTGTCACTGCCCCTTTCAAAACCCATGATTCATGGGTAAATTCTTTTATTTTAAACACTATCAGATTTTTTTTCCTTTTTGGCGTCCAAGTCAAGTGTGTGAGACCCAAGAGAACCCAGTACAAGTGGAAAGGAGAGCTTACACTAGTGCAAAGAGAAGCCCACAAATGTGGGAAGAGTGTATCACATACTAAGGGATCAATCTCTAGTAGCCGGGTGACATGCAAGGTTGCCAACCAATTGAGCAATCCCATGTTGTCGAATACCAAAAGAGATGTTAATGGAACTTGGTAACTCACATACTAACCACTTCTCGTCTGAATTTAATAAAGATAGAAACAAGAATCATACAAGAGAAAATTTGTTCAGTACAATGTCTTTCTACAAGAAGAATGACAAAAAACAACTGTTTTTCACAAGTTTTTCTGAAACTCCATTGAAAACCATTTCGTATAATTGAGGTGCACCTGTATTGGCAGAGGAAGGTGGAGGAAGTTGAAATTGCTTTTATGCTGAAAAAAGTGAAACAAAATCTATTGAAATGCTTTTTCTGCAACATTACACAAACATGCATACCCTTTGGTTAATTTACCATAATTCCCAAGCCCCCTCACCCTCACAATGAAGCTCGCGCAATATACTTACCATACATGTATATGATGGATGACTTGCCACAAGAGTGTTGTCTGCAGAAGCCTAACACAAAATGCATAACGCCCAGCTTAAGATTAATTTATATGTTTTGGAATGTTTAAGGTAAAGTAGGATTTTTAGCATTGTCAATCAAGGTCCCATCATTCTTCTAATCATTCCCCCACTGTGCTCGTGTGCTGTTTTCTAACACGTAAGGACTACATGGCATGTGAAAAGGTAACAACTTTTTACTGCCCATGCAATATAAGCTATCATTTACATATTTAAAGGTCGCTAGGGATGGCTTGGAAAGTAGACCTCCTCCTAAACATATATTAAGGTCTCAATTCTCTTTGACCGCGAGGTGCATGAAAACTTAAGTAATGTAGCTGTCAGCATAACATTATCATCTCAAGTCAATTGCAAGTTAGAATAAGGTTATCATTGATATAATATTAACCCCAATAGCAGTATTGGCAGGCACTCGAAGAATAAAAATCTCTTATATAAGCATGAAACGTACTTAAAATATGAAACATGTATAAGATGATACCTCCTCATATGTATATCTTGATGGGCCACAGACGCTTGAGTTTATGGGTCCCCCAACATTGATTAGAATCTCTTCTAGTTATTGAAAGATTGTGTGACCAATAATACTATTAATGTTCACATAATCCAATGATTTTAAAGATAGAATAATGATGGTGCTTTGCAGTTTTTGCGTTATGATATTATTTTTAGTAAGTATATATAGTAAGCTTTTAACCAAAAAAAAAAAAAAAGAGTAGAGTTAAGCAATAGTATATGCATCTAGGTTATGCATCTAGGTTGTGCATTGAAATGAGGGAGAATTTCATAAAAGTCCTCAAGTTTCGGCCTTATTTAAAAAAAAAAGACACAAGTTTTAAAACTTTTCAAATTAGTTTCTAAGTTTTTCAAGAAGTTTTCAATTAAGGACATTCATCTATTTAAAGTTATTTTTCAGCAACTTTTTTTCTTTTTTTTTATATACCCAAATTACCCTTCATTGTAATAAATCTCTCCTCACTTTCTCTATATTCTTCTCATTTTCCTCGCCATTGTCCTCATGGTGATCAAGGACACCAAGTATTCCCACGGCGATTGGCTGCATGTAGTGGCTGCTGAAACAATGTTATGGCTTTAAATGAAGGATAATTTGGGTATTTTCAAAATATTGAGGGAAAAAGTCACCAGAAAATACATTTAAATGGCCGAATGTCCTTAATTGAAAATTTACTGAAAAGCTTAGGGGCTAATTTGAAAAGTTTCAAAACTTATGTCCTTTTTGAAATAAGGCAAGAACTTAAGGCCATATTTGGAAATTTCCTTTGAAATGAATCAAGTACCAATTGATGGGAGAGTTGGATCCCCAATAAAAAATGGTCACTTGTTGAATTTTGTCTTAGAAAACATGATCATATCTGTTTTACTAATCCATGCCCACATCCATTGAAACTCAATTTGCTTTATTATTTGGACTACATATTCAACAACTTTGTTCTTTTGTGGCGTATGCATGGTAAAGAGAAAATTGACAACTGGAATTAGCTAGTAATTGGACTTTTGGATGACTTGTTCGACTACAGTTTATACCAGAAACAGAAATCGACCACTGCTTTTTTAATTAGTTTCCGAATGGCTTCTTCTTATATTTTCTTCGATATTTCTCAAAAAAATTCATGATTTTTTTTTCAAACTATCGACAATACTTTAATTACTGATCTGCATCAACTTAAATACAACTGTAGTTTATGAAGAATGACTAATCACATTTAGATGTATAAAGACTTTGATATGGCCAAGTCAAATGGTAGCTTTAGATTTTCTTTTCCCTAAATTTTTGCAATTTTTGTGGTCCCATTAATTTCAGTGCTACAGAATTCCCAAGATTTTTAAATAATGCTATTCTACTGAAGGAGCTGAAATCAAAGATTAAAAATAAAGATCCACAAGAGGACCATTAAATAGTCTTGTCCTATTTAAGCAAATTACTGTTCATTCACCACGGCAAAAATTTAAATTTTAGAGAAGTGGAGTTAGCTCAACTTTTGGGCACTCCTTCGGTTTAGTTCCTGTACTCAGGATGTGCGTTTCTTTCACTTTACTTTAGACCAGGTTGTGGGTTTTATTGTTTTCATGTCTTCAAACTCCCTTTTTGGCCTCACTCGTCTCTTCGAAGTTAGGTGTGTTGTTTTTGGGTTTTTCCCCTTTTGAATAGAATCATACTTACTATTCAAATATATATATATATATATATATATATATATATATATATATATAAAGACAAGTGAAGTCTTAGCTAGATCTCCACCATATAAGGGGTTATTTGTTTGTACATAATTACATATGTAAACGTTACATGCCTAATGTTTTATGTATACGCACATTTGTTTAGGTCATTTACTCATAGGCATGAGACAGCTCTCTCTAAGGAATTTGGGAAATAGCCCCGAGAGAAGAGGTGCCTCCTCACAAAGGAGGCCTGCAATGATCAGGCCTGTGCGACTATCTGCCAAAAACACAGGTCTCCGCAAAGTCGTAAGATTATGTATGGGGGCTGACGCCTGCCCAATGTCGAAAGGTTAAGGAAGTTGATGACCTGATGACAGGGGAGCCAGCGACCGAAGCCCCGATGAACAGCAGCTGTAACTATAACGGTCATAAGGTAGCGAAATTTCATATTGGGTAAATTCCGACCCGCACGAAATGCATAACAATCTGGGCAATGTCTCGGAGAGAGGCTCGGTGAAATAGACCTGTCTATGAAAATGAGGAGTGAAAATAGTGCATAAATGAGGCCATTTTAATATGAAAGTTTTCTTTCATAAAAAGTTTGAAATGTTTCACACCACCTTTGCTGAAGATGCACCATTACAACTTCTACTCAGAATCAATTGTAAAATCCGAAGTACTAAACCCCATTATTGTCTTTTATATTTTGCAACTCCCGTAGCCCTAGATTTTTAACCTAAACCATTCAAATCTTTATATTAACACATTAATTTTCGGAACATTTTGTTTCATGTTTTGCCTTCATATCCTACACATAAAAGACAAACAACCCATGAACAGTTCACCTTCTACTCAAATAAAAGGTGAGTTGAACGATGGTTGAACATTTAAACAAGAAGGCCCTTTTGAGCAGCCCCTGGTTGAAGCATGATGGTGAGTAGAAAGGTACGTAGAAGCCCTCCTCATCATGGACTTGCAGAAATTAGGTCCATCTGAAAATCTAACTGACCCTTGATTTTAGAAGTTTATTGGGACTTTTATGTATCTTTTCTTTTTTGATTAATTCAACCGTCTATGCACACATTCTCCATGGGACCAAATTGGGGTTAGTGGCAGTTCATGGGGAATGGTAGTGAGCGTGCCTCACATAGGATGCTCCATGAAAAAAGTTACCTGCAAAGGATGTCTCTTACTTTTTACTTCTATGTACTTCAACCATAAAAAAAGTTTGAGTTGTGAACATACATAAAAACTGGACCAATTTATTTTCAACAGGAGTGATTTTTATAATTAGATTGATCATATTTGATATATATATATATATATATATATATTTATATATGTACTTTTTGTAACATATGATCAAGCCGACAGGTATATGATTGAAACAATGCTGGTATATAAAGTGAAATAGTTTGAGTCAATATATATAACATGTGAATGAGCTAGATCAAGAAAATGGGCCCACATTTATTAAACAGATGGTGAAAATTGTCAGAAGGGTATTGATGTAGGAAGTTAACCAAGACAGGATCAGATTAAGGATTTTTTATTTTTTACTTTTTTTACTATCGGAGGGTTTCCAATCCTTTCTTTGGACTGGACTAATCCCTCCTGGCACAGGGGTAAGCTGGGTAAACTCCCCTGTAGTCTAAGTGTGGTAATACAGTTTCGAACCTACGACCTCCGGGTGCAAACCATGGTCCTATGCTAACTGAGCTACCCCTTGGGATTAGACCAGATTAAGGTGAAAGATCATGTTACGCACATAGTCTGACCATATCTTGGAAGGACCATAGCTGTCCAAACTTTGGGAATTCTACAATGATTCCAAGCCATTAATTTATGGCTAAGATCATCGTATGGCAGATATTTGTAGCATAGTCATCGCAGTTTGGCCACATCAGGGTATAAATCCAATTCAGGCCATTTAATTTAGTCCAATTTAGTCCAGATTCTCTACGGCTCGGACCGGTGAGAAATTCATGAGGATTGGGTTTGTGTATTAAAATTCTAAACCATTCAAAATAAATCTCTCCTTATATATGAAATTTGACACTATTTCATTCCAATAAGATCTACGAAGAGTACAAGATTGATTCCGTATAAAATACATGACTAAAATTTCAAAAAAAAAAAAAAAAAATTTCACTCTTTATACATAATCAACTGGAAGTGGGACCATCTATTGGATTGAAATTTGATAATGGTCCACTCAAAAAAGGAGAAAACTTGTTTTGAACAGTTTACACAGGATCTGAACTGAACTCAGGTGAGGGCCATGATCACCTACTACTTTTAAACAAACTCTCCACTCTGTCTCATTTCTCATGTTTTTCCCTCTTCTTTTCCACAAAGTTAAAAAGGTCAGGAGGCCTCATCTTCCCTTGTCAGTTTTGGGAAGCGTCTCTTCTTTTATTTAATCAAGTCCCACTATTCCTTTAAACAAATTCAAGAGCTCTCCAAACTACTCTATAATATATCCAAACTCCATTCTCCTCTTTCTGCATCTCCAATGGCTACTTCCCTCTGGGGAAAAAAAACAAGACAAGAACTGAAAAGATTAAAGAAAGAAAGAACTTTTCTCCACCATCTTAAATATAAAAACAAACCTACTGAAATTCTTCCTCCCCCAACTAAAATCAAATTTATCAGCTTGGCATGTATGCACTTAATTCAAACAACTTGCCAAAGTTTGGCAAAAGGCACTAGCAGAGATTGTTGAGATGGTTCATAAGGTCAACCATGGGATTCTTCTATTTAAATCTATCAAAAGGCTCCTCCTTCTCAATGCTTTCTTTCTCTGCAACTTTACAGGGTCTTATGGGTACACCTTAATGGTGTTGGGATTCTGATATTAGCTTCTTTGCTGGAGAGTTAAGAAGGATTCTAGTACTGGGTTTTCTCTTGCCATTCAAGGTAAACTGTTAAAGGAACTTTTCTTCTTCTTTTTTTAGTATAGAAAAACTTCTTTGGTAATGGGTTTTCAATTTTCAGTTTTGCTTGCTTATGTGGGTGCAAAGGTCCAAATCCAGCAGCCCAAGACAAAGTTTTTTTTCTTTTTGAGTTTGCTTAGCTTGTGAAGAGGGTTAGTGGTTTTTTAAATAAAAATTTTCAAAGTAGTCCCTAGTTTTGGGTAATTCAGGAAACAAAAAAGAAGTTTTGAATTGTAAACACCAAATTAGCTTCTAAAATTCTTAATGCCCATCAAAATAATCAGGCCCATTGAATTATCCTAACATCATATCTTCCCAAACCCATCAACCCCTAGTCATCTTCTCCTACTAAGCTATCTTCCACAAACCATATATCCATTTTGTCCTCCGGTCGGATGCATCAATCTTAACTTCAATTCTCTAGATTTTTTTTTAAACCATACATCCAATCTTTATCTTCTTAATGACAATGGTGTCCAATAGTGGGTCTTGTCCAATCTTAACATCTTCTCATCTCCTCCCTTTTGTCATCCTTTTATTTCTAACCATGAATGATCAAGGGAATAGAATGAGTGTGGTTTCAGCTGGATCTAATGAGAGTTGTGTGGACTTCGGTAGAGTTAAAAAAAGAAGAATATGATTTTCTTGGGTTTTGATAGAGATTATAGCATGGTACGGCCGATTTTAATTGGATGAAGGTGGTGGGAGCGACTTGACTCAGACTAGTTTTTGAACCCGTCCATTTTGCCCCCGAGTCGACTAAAACTCAGCTCAATTTTAAAAACCTGCTTAAAACCTTAGTAATGGCATGGGGCAAGTTGATGGAATAGACATTTCTTTTTTTTTTTTTTACCAGCTAAGGTGGTTGGACCTATTAGTATTGAGATAGGAGTGGACCCCACATAGAAGACCCTGCGTAAACGAGGGCTAGTACCCAGGGATTGAACTCTTGGTAGCTGGGGGAGAACGAAATGCTTTATCTTTTTATTTTCTCTATTTCTCTATATTTCATCGTATCGCCTTTTAGATTTTTTTTAATCTACTAATGCATGGAATCTATTTATTTTTTATTCAAAACTTTTTTCCATTCCTTTGGTTAGTCAGGGATCCTCGGAATCAATCGATGCATTCATGTGTCGCCCCATCTAATACAATGTTTCCCACTAAAAGTGTCCGGAAATCACATCCGACAGTCTATATCCCTTTATCTCGTTTAAAAGACTATATAATAATTATTATTTTGATATTCTTATTCATGTAACCCTTTTTGACATTAGCCCAAAAGTTAGGGGCTATTTCAGAAACTTTGTTTTCTTAATTCTTATTTGATGCTTGGGGAGTTTTGTTTACCCTTTTAAGATGGATTTCTGGTTTATCTTCAATCTCAAGTGATCTTTTGAATATTGCAGTTAAGAGTGACATGCCCAATTCTCAGAATTCTGACATCCCCAGTTGTATTCAGAACATTCAAAAAAAAAAATCTTATTTAGGCTTTTGGTTTCCTGAATTCCTGAGAAGATATAGCTTTAGTAATAGGTTTGTGCAATCTGCTTCTATTAAAATGAGACTTAGAATTGTGGACATTTTGTTCCACTTCTTAAAAATTGCAGTAGACTTTTTGATTCAGTAAAGAGTAAGGCAAGAATCAAGACTCCAATTTTAATTCTAATAATGCAGTTTTTCTTTGGAAGTATTATAGGGTCTTTGCTTGTTTTGGGATGGGTCGGTTGGTTTCTTTAGACAGAGCACTGTACCCAATACATGAAGGCCATGCACTTTTCCCGCCTTTAAAACTGGCTTTTTAATGTTGTTTGAAGAAGGGAGGAATTGTATGAGCTGATGTGAAGTAAGCGTGTGCAGGGTTTAACCCATGTGACCTCTTTAGTGTTCCTAAAACCCCTTTGAATTGTATGAGCAGATGTGAAGTAAGCGTGTGTGCAGGGTTTAACCCATGTGACCTCCTTAGTGTTCCTAAAACCCCTTTGTGTATATTAATAACCTTCTGGCACATGATCCGTTGCAACTGAAATCTCAACTCCTTCCTTTATGCATCTGGGTTCTTGTGCCCTTCAGCTCCTCTCCTCTCAAATTCATTCCCCTTCTTGTAATGGGTGTTCTTGTTCTTGCCAAAGGATTTTTGGGGTGCTTTTTATTGGTTGAGATCTTCGTAATCAGGCATCGATATGTGTGTTCTCCACTGAATTTCTAACTGAACATCGTCTTTGATCTGGGTCATGTATTTTTTGAGCTCTTATCTGAACTTGTGTGTGCCTCTGCACTGCTTTTGAGTGTGTATGGCAGATGTTCTGCTGTTCTGGGCCTTCTGGGTTCATGGGTCTTAGTGTTTTGAGCCTCCTTTGGTCTTCAACAGCTTAATTCCTCATCTGGGTCAGTTTGTTCTTGGCTCTTACCTCATTTCAGTCACTGCCACTGAAAATTCATGACTGTTGGATGCATTTTGTGCTGGTGGTCTTATTTGGATTGAGGTGTGTGTTTTATTGCCCATTGCATTCAACAGGCTAGGGTCATTTTCCTTTCGAGACCTCTCATCCTTTCCAGTATAAACTTTTCTTTCGTCTTTAACGTGCTGGTGTTCTGTTCTTGTTCAATTCAGTGGTCTTTGAGGTGTTGTTGTGGTTGGACTTTTGTGAGTCCATCATTAGTGTTTTTGTTCTGTGTACTGGAACCATATGTGTTTTTTTGTCAACTGTGTCTTAGGAGAGAGTTTTGTCACTTAATAGAAGTTTGAATTGAGAAAGAACTGAGATTCTGTTCTGGTGAGCGGTTAAGTGGTTTCACATTCCTAGATTTGTATTTTACAATTGAAGAAATTGTATCTTTCTATTCATCGGTACTTGACAACTGATTGCTCCTATCTTTGAATTTTATTCTGCCATTAATACTTTGTATTTGGGATGTTAAAAGTTCATGTGTCTAAAAGCACCAGAAGCAGCTTTAATCCTTCATTGAGATTTCATTATGTTTTTAGTTCAGCTTTTTCTTTCTTTTGTTCATTATTCGATTCAGGGTTTTATTGTTACTTTATTTTATTGTTGGGTGCTTGTTTTGTGATGAATTTTTAACCGAACGATTTGTTCTGTGTAGATTACACTGTGTTTGACTTCATCGAATGGGTTTAATTCAGAGCCCAAGTGTCAGAAGTGGGGACTCTTTAGATGGAATGATTAGTGATTATGTCAATGGGAAGGCAAAGATGAGAGCGCACAAGCGCAGCTCTGCTCGCCTTGTTGCTTTCCTCACATTCCTTCAATTTGCCTTTGCAATATATGCCACCTTTCTTCTCTATTATATGAGCCCGACTGTAGATTTACGCACTAAACCAGATTTTGCATGGGCTACTCGGATAGCTAACCAATGGAAACAATTCATCATTCAGCCTCAAATTCTCGGAACTTCCCGAAAAAATCTAGTTCTTCAATCAGAACTCCCCATCCCTTCGGAGGTATGTGAGCATGAGAAGATTGATTTCTTACAGAAGAGATCGAACGATGTTCAGACGATCAAGCTTAAGAGAGAGCTATACAATGAAGTATTAGATTTTCAGAAGAAGTCTTTTGGGACTGAAACTCTCCCTGAACTGATGAAGATGCACTCAAAGTGGGGTTCACGGGGTCCTAATGTGCCTAAAATTACTGTGCTTTTGAACCATTTCAAGAGGAAGACTCTCTGTTCACAGATTGATTCGCTACTTCAACAGACAGTTCCTTTCCACAGTGTTTGGGTGCTCTCATTTGGCAGCCCAAATGAGCAATCACTGAAGAGAATTGTTGATAGCTATAACAATTCAAGGATAAGCTTCATCAGTTCAAGCTATGATTTCAAGTACTATGGGAGGTTTCAGATGGCTCTACAAACAGAATCTGATTTTGTATACATTCTCGACGATGATATGATTCCAGGGAAGAAAATGCTGGAGATTTTGTCCCATGTGGCTGGGACAGAGAAATATAAGAATTCAGTTTTGGGCAGTATAGGGAGAATCTTACCTTTCAGACAGAAGGACTTTACATTTCCAAGTTACAGAAAGTTCAGATCAAAGGAGGCAGGGCTGTATTTGCCAGATCCTGCCTACGATATCACAGTTGATAGGATAGTGCAGGTGGACTTTCTGTCGAGCTCATGGTTTTTATCTGTGGATCTTGTTAAGACACTGTTTGTAGAGACACCCTTCACATTCATGACTGGTGAAGATCTTCATCTCAGGTAAGCAGTTAATTGAGATCCTATGTCAGTTGAATAAAACCTTTTCAGTTCATTTATCTGGTGAAGGTCTCTGTACTTTGAAAATTTCCACCATTTGATGGGGCTTGTGTCAGGTTTCAAAAAAGATATTGTTATACTTTTTTTCCAACTGAATCACAATCAAGATGGTTTTTTTTTTTTTTAATCCTTGGTGAAGTTTTTATGCATGGTTATGCTGCAAGATGGATCAACATATAGTCAAAGAATTGGTACATTTATCTGAACTTATTCAATAAATGGTGAAAAGAAAATATTTTACTTTCATCAACCATTCTTTAGTTTGAAATTAGTGACCAGCTGTTCACTTAAATATTATATTCAGATTGTTCTGTGGTAGTTATGAGATGATTCTTCAAATCAAAGTTGTAACACTCTTTCGTATGGCATAACTAATAAATTTACATTTTCATGACTCTGGCATTTCATTGATCTATGATAACTGTTATTTTGTTTCCCAAGGGTCTACTTTTATTTCTGATTCACTTACTTGGACTATTTTCTAATTGTCATGCTTATATATATGAAATCATGCAGTTATCAGCTTCAGAAGTACAGAAATGCGGGTTCATTTGTACTGCCCGTTGACCCAAAAGACAAGGAAACTTGGGGAGATAGTGAACATAGACTTGCTTATGTTTCTGAGACAACCGTCATTTTCAAAGATATAGTCCGGGTCCGAGACGATCAATGGTGGCGTGCCCTCTCAACCGGTTATGTAACTCAATGGGCTGCAATGCATCCTCAGAAAATAGATGCACTATTATATGCTCATTCTCTTGAAGAAGTAAAAGCTCTTGCACCCCTTCTTGAAAAGTTCAGGTCGACTGTGGGCAAGAAGACTTATATTGTTGTGTCAGGAGGTGGTTTCTGTCCATGTGAAGAAGCTGCTGCTGTTCTCAAATGGCCCAAAGTGGTTTGTAGAGAGCGAAGATTCAAGATCTTTGACTTGGGTATTGGAGCTATTTCTGGAGTATCAAACTCAGAGGTGCCAGTGGTACAATCTGTATACTCAAGCATAAAAGGGCTGATTAAAATTCACAACCCAAGCTTGCTAATCACAGTTGCTGATATTGATTCAAATGTGAAGAGTGCTTTGAAAATGGCAACAGAGAGCAAATTGAACTCCACTATACTGGTCCTTCTGCCAAGGTCTAGTGTGCCTAAGGTTCTTTGGATGGCTGATCTACGATCGACAGCATTGCCAAGTAAGAATCACAACTACTCGTGTATGGTAAAAGATAATTGATCATTTCCTTTTACTTCTCTTTGTATCAATTAAGATATGCCACACATTTTAGGGTCTAATTGTCAACCAATAATGTGAGTACAGTGCTATTAGCTTTCCTACTGTCCTTATAAAAGGGTGTGTTTGGATGAACCAAAATTTTGAGGGAACTATATTTGGAAAAACAGATGGTCATCAATTTCATGGTTTATTTTCAATGATGTGGAGCACAGGAACAACATAACATTTGATGCCAAGTTTCCATGCTTTCCACACCAAATGAAGATCA
The DNA here is from genome assembly GCA_028538565.1 of Umbellularia californica. Classification (NCBI taxonomy): domain Eukaryota; kingdom Viridiplantae; phylum Streptophyta; class Magnoliopsida; order Laurales; family Lauraceae; genus Umbellularia; species Umbellularia californica. The sequence goes on from JAPQWN010000009.1 coordinate 47,826,744, forward strand.
GAATGTTTTGAGTCTAAACATGATGGCTTCAGTTTGATGGACATATCCTACCAGAGTCACTTTCTTGGCACATTCAAATGCATACTTAATGCTCAAACGAACTTACTCATTGCTTGAACCAATCAGACACTCGGTTGAGTGCTCAGTTGAGTTCTTAATGTCCATCTATCTTTAGCAGCCATCCATTTGATCAAATCTTCTTAAATAATATATATATGGAAATACTCCTATGAGGGTAACTCTCACACTACTACGAGAGTAAGGGAGGGCCCCATTGGATCAATATCCAATGCCAACAGCCTAAATATAAGGGTCCTCCCCCTTGCTCTTACAGTAGTGTGAGAGTTACTCTCATAGGAGCATTTCCCATATATATATATATATATATATATATATATATTAATGCTCGAACAAAATTCACATGGAGTTGAAGAGTAGGCCTTTTTTGTATCATCAAATAATTATTGTTGTTGACTGCAGATTGGAATCGGATGCGGATATCCATAAACCTCATCACCCAAAACCGCGCTTCGTCTCTCCGGAGGCTACTCAAATCCCTTAGTGAAGCCTACTATCTCGGTGATGAGATCCCGCTCAGTTTCAACATGGACAGCAAAGTTGATGAGGAGACTCTGAAGCTGGTGGGTACATTCAAATGGCCCCATGGACCCAAGTCACTCCGGAGGAGAATCATCCAAGGAGGACTTATCCGTGCCGTAAGTGAGAGCTGGTATCCGTCATCTGATGATGATTTTGGCCTCCTCCTTGAAGATGACATCGAGGTTTCTCCATACTACTACCTATGGATCAAATACGCGCTCTTAAACTACCACTACGACCCGCAGGTCTCTCTCCCTGAGCTCTCATCAATCTCCCTTTACACCCCTCGATTGGTTGAAGTGGTGAAAGAGAGGCCCAAATGGAATGCAACTGACTTCTTCAAGAAAATTCATCAAAATACACCTTATCTCCATCAGCTGCCCTGCAGTTGGGGTGCAGTTTTCTTCCCCAAGCAATGGAGAGAATTCTATGTTTATATGAACATGAGATTTACGGAAGACGCTAAGAAAAATCCAGTTCAAATTCCAAAGTCTAGAACCAATGGATGGCAAGCTTCATGGAAGAAGTTTCTGATTGATATGATGTATTTGAGAGGGTATGTTAGTCTCTACCCAAATTTTCCTGACCAGCAGAGTTTCTCAACAAACCACATGGAGCCTGGAGCCCACATTAGCGCAAAAGATAATGTGGTCAGACATAACAAGGCAGACTTCGAAGTGCCTTTGTTGAAGGAGGACTTCAGGCTGTTCTTACCAGCAGGAAAATTGCCATCAGCTTCAAAGCTGCCAGTGCTTAACCTCTTTAACCAAGCAGTGTCTTTGAGGGGACTCAAGGCAGCAGGGGCTAAGCTTGTGCAGGATGTGATCAGGTGCAACGCGACAGAACTTGTCATTGTTGACCATGACACAGGACTACCTCGGCATTGTGCAAAGTTCTGAATTTTTTTCTGTATTTTGAAATTTAATGTTTGTTTCTATATTCTTTGTTTCTAAAATGTATTTAGTGACAGTTGGGGAGAAATGGATCAAATGGTTACAGCAACATGATTGGTAACAATTTCAAAAACATAAGATCATACTTTTCCAATGGCGAAAATCATATTGTTAGCAGCTCATAAGATTTCCTCCTTTCTGAACACTAGGCTCTTGAAATCTACATATATAAATTGTAAAGATACAATCCATTGAAACAACAGTTAACTAACCCTTTAAAACATAGGACTTTGATGTGGCAACGGTATGATGAATTCCATGCAATTTTTCAGTAACAGAGCCCTGTTTGGATCCTCAGCACTCAGTTGCCCAGTACTCATTTTCTCTATTAAATCTAACTACCTCGTAAGTCTTCACCTTTAATTGGTCATGATAGAGCCACAGGGCAAAAAAAACTGTCACAGGCAACTAAAATTATCCAAATGCATGAACCCTGATTTTTACTAGTAAATCAAGTTATTTGAACTCAGTTTAACCCAGATCCAAATGGACCAATGGAAATTGTTTTCTCCAAACAAATTTTTTTTTTTTAAACTCAATCTAAATATTATCAAATTTGAACATGATGTTCCAATAGAATGCTATGGCTAAGTGAGTGTGTTAATAACCAGAAATACCAAAAGCTCAAGTTATTAGTGAACCACAGAACAATTTATATCAAAGCGTCATGACAGGGTGGGTGGTACACAAGCTGTAATAAAACCACTCTGCTGTGTGAGATGGGACACCCTTGATACTGCCCCCAATCTTATTTCAAACAAAAAACCGGATGAAATCTAACATGGTTGCACCATAGTACCAACTCCAATTAGGCATCATAGGATCATCATAGTCTTGGCTGTTCAATTTAACAGAGAACATCAGCTTGATCAAGGTAATATTCAGTACATTTGTTGGAAGAGGAGTCTATCTGACGGTCCGGATAAAACAGATGAGCCCCACACAGTGAAAATCTATTGGGGCAACACTGTACCCAGTGGTGTACCATGATGCACCAGATCCAGTGAAACCACAAGATTCTCAGGAGCAGAGATGGCTCAAATTCATATAAACAAGAAGAATCCAGAAACATAGAACCAGTATAAGAGAATTATCAGAGTCCATCCCTATAAATCAGTAAGTGGGGCCCACCTATTAAATTCAAACCACTTTAAAATTAATGCGCTTAAATTATGAACAATGGTCCAAAAGTTTTTCCCTTGAATATCGGTATTGTTACATTGATCATGCGTAAAACATGCGACTTCATATTTTACCTTTGATCAATCTAATGATGGGATTCAATCTGAACAGATGGAAATTGTTGCTAGTGTTAATCATAGAGCAACACTGATATGACCCCTTTGATTCAGGGTGAGACCCATTGCTTGATTTATAGGGATGGACTCAGAGAATTCTCTGAGGGGTGGCCTCAGAGGATCCAGATTAAACAACAGGACAACCTTCATCCCCTCTCTCTCCTTTAGACCCGGACCCACCAAACAAAATCATGATAGTAACTCCTAATTGTAATTAGTTGCAATAACCATGAGAATTTCCACCAAAACAGTAGAAAAGAAAGAATAACAGAAATAACATCTCTTTTTCATTCTCTGGTTGATGGGAAGCTGATGCCATCAGAGAATGGCATGCATGAAGTTGGGCTCCAAATCAGGAGCATTCTCACGTGAGGGACAAACATGGTACGTATACATGCATATTCATATATCCAAATGCTTCATTGGTTGCTCTCTTTGTATTTTGGATGTAAAAATCTGTTCTGGGTTCTTCTTCCTACTTTTTTTCTTCATTAATGCATTGCCATTGCTGTTGGGGTTTGTGGGAAAGTGGGCTATGTTTGTTTTTCCTTTTTTTTTTTATTTTATTTTACATGCAATTTATATCTATTTGTGTATCTTCTGATCTGCAATTCATTGGGTTTTTCCCTTCTCTTCCTGTGCATTAATTTGTGGGGTTTTCAGTTGAGTGTGTATGAATGCATTTTTTGTATTGATTCATGCAGGGGGCACAATAAGTTTGTTCCTCCATGCCCACCAAAACGATATAACTATAAATGAATATGAATATGTTTTTGTTTGTATGCCATGTAGTGAAGGAATTAGGTCCTTGGTAATCTGTGTATGCATACACTAATACCTGTAATTAGGTACATGCAAGTATGCAAAGTGTTGTGTAGGGTCATGGATTCAATCTGACCCTTCCCAGCAAAAAGATTTATGTGGTTAAGGTATGAATTATTTTGGGGTGGCACTTATGATATGAATATTTTGATGGACAAAATCCTTGGGGGGTGGTGTGCTCATGTATTTATTTTATGTTCAAAAGAGAGAGATGCATGTCATGGGATCACCGGCTCGATTTTGGGTAACCCTCTTGAACAATTTCTCAAAAATGTGTTTTGTGTATACAGCGCTAACTAGCTATTTTGTGATTTATGTATGTATTGTTGATAGCTAATTTCTTTGTGATGCATGTAACGAATGCAATTCTCGGGGCTCACTTTGTTAACGAACTTATGCTTCTTGTCTGTGTCTGTATACCAAAATAGGCAAATTCCTGAATGATATGTGGATAGATGTATCAACAAATGTATTTGTGTATACTATGTAATGAATAAATCTAGCTTATCCATTGACAGAAATTATATGTATGTTTAAGAAATGAGGAGTCCTGTACATGAACTGAAAAGACCTGAGAACTAACATGGTCTACATGGTCGGGTCTCTAATGTTTGTTTCAAAGCATTGGAGGACTATTATTTGAGATTAGGGAAGTCACATTTTAATGGGCAAGGAGAGGTAACTCTGAACCAAGACATTGTGAATGACAAGTCTCAAACCAAACAGGAGTAGCCTACTAACAAATTTGGATCTCTAAGGGCATATTCATGGCCATATCATGGACTGGACAATCAAATTTCTGTAGAAAATATGTCTCCACCCTCCTCAGTGAAAATGATTCCAGACCTGTGTATTTCCACACTCAACCCTCCACCCTTCTCCACAATTCATTGATGCCTTCACCTCTCCTCTTCCATAGAACAGGTCACAGAGACAAAAACGGACCCAAAGGGTCTGGGCCTGTTTGTGGTCAGTGACAGTTAGACCTCTGATAACTACCAATAAATTAATTACAGTTCTTTTGAAGTCTTGATCAAATGCTTACTATATGTAAGTAAATGTTCATTAATGTCTAACAAGTTCTAAAATTTTGAGTTTTTTGCATTGATCTGTGAGTTGATATTCTGAGATATTAAACAACAGTGTAAATTTAACAAGATGATCATTCCAATGGGCATGTCAATTCCCTGTTGTGTTTGTTTCAATAACTATTACTTTTGAGCTACTTTCATCCAATAGTCTTCCAGAGCAAATCGTTTTCACTAAAACCTTAAGGACTGGAAATTTTATCTATTCTACTTTAAGCCTTGAAGAAACATTAATAATAGAAGTTGATTTTTACCTCTTATGCAAAGCATTTTATTTTTTTTTATTGCAGGGTTTGTGCAACAGGACTTCCAAGTGATGTTACTATTGAAGTTGGAGATATGTCCTTTCATCTCCATAAGGTAGTTCTCATTCTATCATTTTTGAAAGCTTACGCATTCTATTGCCGTATTTGAGTTTTTAAAAATACATTCATGACAATGCAAAAAAAATAAAAACAAAAAAAACAAATTAGGGTGGGCCTGTCGTTTGTTGTGGCTTCCTTATATCAGGGTTCAAATAGTTCTAGAACTCTGAGAAAAAAAAATTAAGTCTGTGATTTTAATGGATAGAAAAGAAGGTTCTATTTTATCTTTATTTTTGTCCATGCTTTTGAGGCTGTTTAGAGCCACCTCTTGTCGTTCCAAGGAGAAAAGGACAAACTCTGGTGCAAACGAAACAAAAAAATAAATAAATAAATAAAACTTGGACTACTTCTTGATTTGTGTGTCAAATTTGTACAGGGGCCATGCTAATCTTGTCCATATCAAATTCCATAGGATCGTTCTGGAGAGAAGGATTCCAGTTTAGCAAACCTTATGTTTAAGTAATTTCATACTCAACATAAATGGCTTTTGCCAAATTGTCTTTTATATTCTTCAGAACTTCATGTATCATTCTAAAAATGTCTACTGGCATCTTCTATTTGTTTCTTGAACTTAAATTAACATGCTATGCTAACTATGAGAGGCAAGAGAGTTCCAAACCTTCCATGTAAAGGTTAGAACTAGGTGGAATGCACATGATCAACAGGTAATTGCATTCCTGCAGTTTCCATTGCTATCCAGGAGCGGGGTACTGGAAAAATTGATTGGAGATTTCTCTGGCAAGGAAGGCCTCAGCTGTGTTCTACAGCTTCACGACATTCCTGGTGGTGCCAAAGCTTTTGAACTCGTTGCAAAATTCTGTTATGGTGTTAAACTAGAAATCACTGCTCTGAATGTGGTCTGTCTTCGTTGTGCTGCTGAGCACCTTCAGATGACAGAAGACTATGGAGACGACAATCTGATTGCACAGACAGAGGATTTCCTAAATGAGGTATTAAGTAGCTGGAAAGACACAATAAACGCTCTTGTTACATGTGAGGAATTTCTTCCCCTAGCAGAAGTGCTCCACATTGTCTCTAGATGCATCAATTCATTGGCAATGAAAGCTTGCTCAGACCCCACTATATTTGGTTGGCCCTTATCCAGGCAGAGCTCTTTAAAAAGTCCCAATGCCACTGGTATGTGGAATGGAATTGGAACGGTAACCAAGCACAGAACTGCAAGCGAAGATTGGTGGTATGATGATGTGTCTTTCCTCAGTTTAAATCTATACAAAAGGCTGATTTTGGCTTTGGAGTCAGGAGGCATGAATCCTGAGACTATTTCAGGATCACTAATGTTCTACGCAAAGCGGCATCTGCCCGGACTTAGTTGGAAGTCGAGCTCTCATGACAATGCCATTCACGGAGGCCATGGTAATTCTCTTTCAGCACCTTCAGAGAGTGACCAAAGAGCTCTCCTTGAAGAGATTGTTGGGTTGCTGCCAGTGGCGAAGGGCGTCACACTGACAAAGTTCCTTCTTGGGTTGTTACGTACTGCAATAATATTACATACAAGCCCATCATGTAGAGAGAATTTGGAGAAAAGGATAGGTGTGCAATTAGACCAAGCAGAGTTGGAAGATCTTCTCATGCCAAATCTGGGATACACAGTGGAGACACTTTATGATGTTGACTGTGTCCAACGAATCCTAGATCACTTCATGTTGGTGGACCAATATGCAGCTGGTTCTTCTCCTGGCATGGTTGATGAGGGACAATTGATGGGCTCACCTTCACTGACACCAGTAACTATGGTAGCCAAGCTTGTTGATGGTTACCTTGCAGAAGTTGCAACAGATGTTAACTTAAAGTTCCCAAAGTTTCAGTCACTGGCAGCTGTGATTCCTGAATATGCTAGGCCACTAGATGATGGCATCTATCGCGCTATCGATATATATTTCAAGGTAAAAGAATTTCTGTTATACTAAATCTTCTGCATGTAACATTTCAGTCATGCATGTCTATGTGCATGTACAGTCACACATCTAATAACAATATGGAAAGGGTGACAATTTTCTCCTACGAGCAGACTGCATATTGCTAATATGCAGTCCAGCTCGTGGACCACACTTAGATACAGCCCTGCTGTTAAAGTTTAATGGTGTCTTGACTGTAGATTTTTTCCAGATTCAATCCAACAATGAGTGAAGGTTCAGTGAGTGTAAAATTGGTCTTGATGCCAGATCATAGGATGACATGAGTATCAAAGGAGCTGCATTGATCAAAGGTGGGCCAAAGTGGGCCCCATAAAGCTGGACTGCAAGGAGAACATTCTCCATGGAAAGGGTTACAGACTTCCATTCCACACAATTCATTTTTCCTTTGTTCATATGCTTATCAATACATATACTCACTGATGAAGCACATATGGACAAACTTTATTAGGACTCTTAGTACAGAAGGATGTTAGCTCTCTCTCTCTCTCTCTCTCTCTCTCTCTCTCTCTCTCTCTCTCTCTATAGTGTGTGTGTCATGGCTAGAGAAACCGCATCAACTGTGAATATATGTCTCCATCATGGAACAACATAAAGTTTCGTACTGCGTTACTATCCAAGCAATGATTCACATGTATTATGCAGTCGTAACATTACAGTAGATTCTTGTTTTTTAGTTGAGGCCTTTTCTCACATGCCAAGGAATATTCACATAAGATGAATTTTGGTCAATGGATTATTCGATTACTTTTCCAACAATCTCAAGTTTATTTTAGTTGGACAATTATTAGAGAAGCAATGGCTTACTTTTGATCTTGGTAACATAGAGTTACAGTTTTTAGGATATATTCAAATGGAATACAATTTCATACACTGATTGCTTTCATCTTTGGACCCTTATCACTATATCCATTTCAGGCACATCCATGGCTCATAGACTCCGAGAGGGAGCAGCTATGCAGGCTCATGAACTGCCAGAAGCTCTCATTAGAGGCCTGTAGCCATGCAGCACAGAATGAGAGACTACCTCTCAGAGTAGTCATCCAAGTTATCTTTTTTGAACAGCTGCGTCTACGGACTACAGTTGCTGGCTGGTTCTTTGTCTCTGATAGCCTCGAGAACTCTCAGGCCACAAATGAGAACCTTGCACTCTCCAAGAACAACAGGTCTAATCAAGCAGAAGCAATTTGTGACCCAAATGGAAACCAAGTCATCAGCTTTGACGAAGTGAAACTGAGAGTCTCAGCGCTTGAAAAGGAGTACTTGAACATGAAGCAAGAAATTGAGAAGCTTGGGAAACCAAAGAGTTATTGGAACATCTTCTCCAAAAGGTTTTGGTATAACCAAAATTCACAGCCAGGCAATGCCAAAAAGGCACCTGCCATTGGCCAGGATCATAAAAATGGTGAGTGAGCTGATTGAAAAGTTCAAAATCTCAAATTAGGAATGTTTTCATCTGTTGTGGTATATACTTACATGATGTGCTTGCATGTGCATGTCTGTACGTGTATATGATTCTGTTTCACAATCTGTTGAGTGATGATTAGTTCCTTTTGTTTAAAGAATTGTTGAATGAATTCAATCGATGTGATCATGCGTGGAAGTTATGTTGTTGTAATTCTGTTCATCTGCAGTTGACTGATTTCCACCCCTATAATGAGAGTTGCCTATTTTTCTTTTCTTTCTTCTCCCCTTTGAATTGACTTGTCGCTATTTTTATTCTTTCTTTTCTTTTCTTTTCTTTTGGTTTTTTTTTTTTTTTATTGTAACATGACTCAAGCCACAACCTTGTGGTTGTGACACTGAGCACCTTTCAACTGTGCTACGGGCTCTTGCCACTTGTCATTATTCTGAAGTAATGGGTAAGAATCTGGACCCTATTGATACATTTTGCCAGGCTAGTTTTCTTTCTTCTTTTTACCACCATTATGGTGGCTTTCACTTTCTTGTAAATGCTAATTAACATCATCACCTGGTAGGTTGAGATGTGGGCCTCTGTTTTTCTTTGGATTTGATGAACTTATTGAGTGAAAAGGATGTTTTGTGCAACGCACCCACTACCACTTTCCAAAATATCAAAAAATCGCAATGAAGTAATGAGAAAATATATAGCAATGTTATATGGTGGTACCGAGAACCAATGACTTCAAATAGGGTTGAGTGGAGAAGTAGAACTCATGAAACAGGCAGTGATAGATGTAGTAATGCTCTAATGATGATGGTTGATGATGATGACAAAAAATGGGATAGCCACAAATTATATCAGCTGTGCAACCAATAATGACATCCAAGAAAATGCCAGACTTGATCTGTGGAGGAATGAACAGTCGGAAATTGCTGACTCCAAATTCATTATTCATCACTGTACATCAGCTAGAAGCCTCCAACCTACTTGACTTTGATCCAGACCACATCCACTGTGGAGCCCTGATGAACATATGCTGGCTTATAGAGTGAGCTCTATTTCGTATTATGCAGTAAACCTTGACCAACTGCCGAAAACACCAGCTTTTTATTCGTCAGTCAAAACTTGACAGTAAAACATAGTTTGTGGTCCGGACCATTCATCAAGTGGCTTTACCATGACTGCTTGAAGCTTTCATATCACAAACTAATTGGATGATACACACATGAGATCAACAAACAAAGAACGAACCAATAGGACAACATGATTGCTCACTCTCAACAGTAAAATCTTATCATACTTGTCTATTCATTGTGAATTATACAGTCCTTCAGTAGAGTCCACCTGATGTATGGTTTGGATCTCAGAGCTTGCCATTATACCCTTGTAGCTGTTTGAATCTGCCTAACGGTTCAAAATTCATTGCCAAGTCATGACCAACATACAATTGAAGTCAAGCCCACAGCTATGTGATCCAAACCACCACTGCAGTGGGCAAAATTCAACACTGCCAAGTGAACTGCAAGGCCTTAAAATAGATGGATCGATCAGGTGTTTTGATACCCTGATTGGATATTGGATATGTTTACCCATTTGCGTTGGCAGTTGAGCAGGCCCAACTGAAGAGTTCGATTAACCCGCTAGACCTGTCTCTTAAAAAAATAAAAGAGCTCTTCTGTGTAATATTCAAATATGAGGGATTTTTTTTTTTTTTTTCAAAAAACGCCCATCCTAGTTGAGCCCACTGTGATACATTACAACCATGGAATGTTCTTTGATGGAAAGGCATGGATAATATCTACCATATTTAACGTTTCAACTCCATTAGATCATCCAAGCACGTTGATAGATGGACAGAAATTCTATTGATTTTAGAGGCATCATGTTCTTAGGATTTCAATCGAACAGTGAGCACAAGTTAGATCAGTGTCAAATTTTTACCTGTGACACTTCATTTGGGGTAGTGAGTGAAAAGATTAGATTGGCTTGAGATGGACTCATGGCCTAAAAAAAAGCGAGCAAAAAGGAAAATTTTTAAAACATAGAGTTTTTGAAAATTTCTATTTAAATATAACTATATGCTAGTTGCATTAGTTCTGAAAAGGTGACAATGACTGAGCTTTTCCTTGAAAATGTAAACCTGTCATTCTGATCAAAGAAGGATAATTCCAAATTTAGAGGAGCCTTTTGATTTGGATATTCTTAGGCATTTGGTCACTCACGTCAACTATACAATTTGTTGCACCTGCGCCTATACCCAACTTATTTCATGACCAAGCAAAAATAGTTAAAAAGAAATTCTCTCAAGCAAAAAAAGAATGACTGATGTGAAGACAAGCTTCTGCTTCCCATTCAAAAAGATAAATGAAAGAATATTCAAGAGTTCACTTTTACAGCAGGTACAAGAGATGTATCTTCATTATCTCACATTACAAATGAATGCAACTCTGCTGGCAGAATTAGCAGCAGCATGCTTGACAGTTTTCCCTCAGACTGAGATGATACTGATGAATCTGCGTGCTCCATATTCTCCATTTCACCGCTGGCGCTTGGCAAAACACAGATTGGAGTGGGAAAATGAACATGACAGCATTTGCATGCCATGTGCCTTCAGACTGAGATTTTCACATGGGTATCAGAACATGGCAGCATTTCATGTGCCTGCTAGTCCCCATCCCATCAACCATTTTTTTTTAACTGATTCTCCAGATAGTGTTTCATTTAACAAGAAAGATGGACTCATCTACGTTCCCCATATGGTTGTTGAGAAGTATAACCACCCATGGTGTTGTATCCACCTTGCATACCAGGAGGCAAACCTGAGCCTGGAAACATTTGTGCTGCTCCCTGGCCCATTCCCATCCCCATGTTCATGCCCATGGATTGATTCACCCCACCATAACCACCCATACCCATGCCAGAAACATTTCCCATTCCCATTCCCATACCAATGCCACCACCCATTCCAATGGCCATGCCTGGACTGCCACCCATGCCCATGCTGGCACCACCCCTCATGCCCATGCCCATTCCCATGCCCATGCCAGAGCCCAACATAGCATTTGGAGGGGGCACGAGACCACTTGCACCAGCACGACCAATCCCAGAACCAGCTCCCATAGCTTTACCCATAATGACAGTGGATATTACAGGAGCTGCAGTGCTTTTCTCTTTTCTCTTCTCCTTCCGATTCATGTCAACAAAGTCAATTCCAATATTAGCCAATGGATTTGCTTTAGCTGTAAATGAAGAAGAAATCTTTAATTAAGATTGTCAATGAAAAATATAAAATAACTAAGCAAAAGTAACTGTCATTGATATATACCATGCAATCAGCAGAAGATAGTTTTTACAAGTTTTAAATGGTAAGTCATTTCATGATTTGCTAGACAGTGGAAGTTCGAATTTTTTTTCTTTTTTTGGTACCCAGCTTAGGGGGACCCCAGCCCTTTGGCGAGGGAAGTAGACCTCGGGTGAGGTGAGGGAAGTAGACCACGGGTGAGGTGGAACAACCCTTGGTTGAGGGAAGGTGACTGCCCAGGTTTGAACCCTGTGCAGCCAGGTAAGAACTGATGTCTCTTACCACTAAGGTAAGAGGCCGTTCTTAAAGTTTGACAAGTAAACCTTATTTGAAAACCCACCCCCACAATAAATAATTATATAAAAAAAGATTAGACAAGGGCGATTTTTCACTAAAAAATAAAAAATAAAACAAAATGGTGAGCACTTACGTCCGGAAATATTCAAATTGACTAGACCTCGGCTCAATGTGTCAGCCCAAACTGTTGATTTAGGCTCAAACTTGTCCTTTGGCGGCTGATGTTTAACAGTAGGTATTGGAACAAGAGCTCCCTGAGAAGCTGTGGGGGTTGCAGGTCCAGACTGTGGCAATATGTTCCCAAGAGTATCACTGCTGGGCTGTTGTGCATGTGGCAGATCTAGACGCAAAAACTCTGGCTTGGTACTAGGAAGTAGAACATTGTTGACAGTGGGAGAAACATATGTAATGCATTGAAACGTGTCCCCGAAATCAAATGCAGGAGCTGTTTCAACTCTTGCAGTAGCCGGTTGATGAGGCTTTGTGCCTACACTCATTGCAGGAGATTGCAAGGAAGTTGTGGGAAAATAATTCTGGGGTTGGGCTGTAAAATTGTCTCCAGAGGGAACGGAATTTAAAGGAGGATGCTTTGGAGTTGTAGGAGGAAGTTGAACATTTGTGATAGCAGGAGCGCAAGTTGAACCATCAAATGAGTCCCCAAAATCAAATGCAGGGACTGTTTCCACCTTCACAATAGCCAGTTGATGAGGCTCTGAGGCTACAGTTGTGGGAGGTTGCAAGGAAGTTAAGGGAGCAAAATTCTGGGGATGGACTGTGCAATTATCTTCTTCAGGAGCAGCACTGAAAGGCAGACACATTCGAGTTGTGGGAGGAAATTGCACATCAGTGACACTAGAAGCATAATTTAAACCTTGAAATGTGGCCCCAAAATCGTATGCAGGGAACATTTCCACCTTCACAGTTGCCAGTTGATGAGGCTCAGAGCCTGCAGTCATGGGAGGTTGCGAGGAAGTCGAAAGGGCAAAATTCTGCGGTTTGGTTGTCAAATTATCTCCAGAAGGAGCAGCACTGAAAGGATGATGCACTGGAGTTGTGGGAGGAAATTGAAGTGATTGAACACTAGTGGCACCAGGAGCATAACTTAAACCTTGAAATGTCTCCCCAAAATTAAATGCAGGCATTGTTTCCTCTTTTGCAATCACCAGTTGAAGAGGCTCCGAGCCTTCATTTGGAGGAGGTTGCACGGAAGTTGTGGGAGCAAAATTATGGGGCAGTGCAGTGAAACTATCTTCAAAAGGAACAGCTACAAAGGGAGAATCCTCAAATGGATTTTCACTAGGCTGTATCAGAGAGGTTAAACATGCTATATTTTAGCTCCAGCACAAAATGCTGCTAAGAGTTGCGGATAGAACATGCAAGGGGAAAAAGCCTAGTAAACCAGCATATAAGAAAGTGTACATGCATAATCAATACAAGAATCATAAGGACCTCTTCTGGAGCAAATTAAATAGCCATTTTATATATGTTGATCTTATGGTTTGAGATCCAGACGATTGTGACTAATGAGAGCCAACCAAGACCATTGACTAATGAGAGCCAACCAAGGATGATGTTGGCCTATACATGGATAGTCTGGAATAATTATAAAAAGAAGGCCAATATGGATTGCTTCGATCTTCCAGTCTTACAATTTCTGGAACAACCTTCGCTACAATGCTCATCAGATCAAAAGTCTGGATCATTGTTTCTACTGCTACAGCATTTACAAATAAAAGTAGTAAACTGTACGTATGCTGAAGAGCAGGGCCCTACAGTTTTCTCTGAATTTTAAAGACACATAGATTTTTCAGGAAAGAAAGTAAAGGTGTCCTTACAAACAAATGATTTATCCAAAAAAACATTTTCCTACAAAATGCCCAGCTATGATACCCAGATACGGCAAGAACACACCATGGATATTTCAGGGTCTCCAGTTTTACACATAAAAATCATAAGTATCTGATATGATACGACACAATACATTGCCTATTTTGAAGTAACCGAGTATCATAGTTGCACACTAGTTTGTGTAACTTGTAAAAAAAAAAAAAATGTTTGCTGAACACTAGTTTGTGTAACTTGTAAAAAAAATGTTTGCTGCACACTAGTTTATGTAAATTGTAAAAAACAATTCTCTTTAAAAATAAAAATAAAAACATTAAACCCCACCCACTTGACTTTGGAACTATCTTTTAAAAACACAACTGACTTGGTGTTTTTTTTCTTTTCCTTTATTTATTTATTATTATCATTTTTTTTTTTGGAACTACCATTTCTGTGGAGAAAGACGAAACCCAAATATCTGGAATTCCGCTTCTCAATTAGTGTTAAAAATCACATTAGCCCAAGACTCACACCAAGATGAAAGAAGAAGAACAATCAAAGGATAAAGGAGGAAGAGAACAATTTCATTAAAAGATAAGCATCACAAGTTAGCTTGAGGCCGCCACTTGCACAAGATATGGACTCCTTGTTGATGTGACTCTACGTCTCTCTACTTGCTCATGAGTTTCTTGAACATTAGATGACGAGATCACCCACATGCATATATATAGGTGATTTGGGAAATTGCTAGCATAATGAGGTGGTTGCATGGGAAAGGAAGATAATTAGTGGAGGATCATAGGAAAGTGAGAAATGGTTGAATGGAATAATAGAATGTATAGGAAGTCCAAGACTAGTGTATGTAGAAGTGAAAGAATTAATGAGGTATATGGGAAAGGTGGTTTGGTGTATGGAAAAGTGGATGGGAGTAATGAAGCAAATGGGAAGTGTGACTTGGTGTATGGAAAAGTGGATGGAGTAATGAGGTATGTGGGGAAATGTATATTGGTGTATGGAGAAATGGATGTTAGTAATGACTTGGTGAGGATAATGATGTGGAAACATGGGAAGATGGAAAAGTGGTTGGGTGTAGAGAAGTAGAGAGAGAGAGAGAGAGAGAGAGAGAGAGAGAGAGAGAGTGGCATGTGTCATCCACACATGTGCAAGTAGGACCCAATTACAAAAGACCCCACAATACAAAATTACATAATAGCCTCACTACAACACACAAAATATAAAAGTAAATAAAACAAGAAATTAAACTAAGGAAATTCTAGAAAATGCACTTTAAAATTTAACACTCCCCCTTAAAGTGATTTTCTAGAAATGACACCAAGCTTTCCTCTAAGAAATTAAAATGGTCCTTTGGAAAGAGATTTAGTAAAGATGTCAGCAATGTTGTCATTGCTTCTCACCTCCAAAACTTCAATTGTTTCATCAAGCACTTTCTCACGAATGAAATGATGTTCAATTTCAACATGTT
This sequence comes from Umbellularia californica, assembly GCA_028538565.1. Lineage (NCBI taxonomy): Eukaryota > Viridiplantae > Streptophyta > Magnoliopsida > Laurales > Lauraceae > Umbellularia > Umbellularia californica. The sequence goes on from JAPQWN010000009.1 coordinate 47,842,114, forward strand.
TGGTCCTTGCGTGGCAAAATGGATTTGTTGCAAGCTTGAGAGCACTTTGGTTGTCACCATATAAAGTAGTTGGTTTGTGAATTTTTTATTGAACATCCTCGACCAACCGTCGAAGCCACACACATTCTTGTGTGGCAAGAGAACCCGCTTTGTACTCCACCTCGGTTGTAGAAAGAGACACCGAATCTTGCTTCTTGCTGCACCATGAGACACATGCCAATCCACATGAGAAAACATAACTGGATGTAGACTTGCGGTCATCTAAGTCACCACCCAAATCAACATCAGCATATCCAATCAACTCCCTTCTTGAACAAAAGACCCACATCAAGTGTAGAGTGAACATATCTCAAGATTCACTTCGCAGCTTCCAAATGCGGTTTGCTTGGAGCATGCATATAGCGGCTAACAAGTCCAACACAAAATGAAATATCCAGTCTTAAGTTGCATATAACTTTTTCCGCATAGCCTTTTTGTGACACAATACACCATCTTTCAATGATTCCACCTCCAAGCCAAGGAAGTGGTTAAGATTTCCCAAATCTTTCATCTCAAAGTGAATGGAAAGTTTGCCTCGAAGCTTTGCAATTTTGCCATCATCATTGCCGGTGACAATCATATCATCCACATACAAGAGAACAATAACATGCAACTTCCCCTGCTTTTTAACTGACAAACTAGAATTGGAGTTAGAAGCATAGCAACCAAGAAATTGCAAGTTCGGCAATCTTACCATACCAAGCTCTAGGGGCTTGCTTTAGTCTATAAAGAGCTTTCTTAAGTTTGCAAAAAATACTCCGGATGTGCATGAGATACATAACCATGTGATTGTTCCATGTAGATGTCTTCATCGATTTCCCCATATAAGAATGCATTTTTGACATCTAATTGCCATAACTTCCACCCATGGCATGCCACCAAAGAAATCACAACTCTAACCGAAGTCATTTCTACCACAGGACTATATGATTCTTCATAAGCCTCCCCATACTTTTGTGAGAACCCACGAGCAACAAGCCTTGCCTTATACCTATCCACACTTCCATCAAGTTCACGTTTAAGTTTGTAAACCCACTTGCAAGTGAAGTGCTTCACATCCTTAGGCTTGGGTACGAGATCCCAAGTTTGATTTTTTATGAGAGCTTGCATCTCATCATCCATGGCATTAACTCATTCTTTAGCACACTTTGCTTCATCAAAACAAAATGGCTAACAATCTTCATTTGGACTGGCAAGATAACATGAGCACACACTTACAAAGTTTCCATCCCTATATCAAGTGGGCAAAACAATTTGCCTTTTAGACCTCCTAAGAGGTGGTGCACTTTGAACCTCTTCAAGATCATCATTATTTGGTCGTTCATGCAACTCATGGCTAGTAACACCACTCCCCCGGTCCCCCTATCACATTGCTCCCCCCTAGATGAAGAAGGAGAACAACTTGACACCACAGGGGCACTTGAGTCCATAGGTAAGCTAACTTCCTTTTGAGATTCATTGTGAACAAGAGAGCCGCCACCAACACTTCCAATGGTGGCACCATCCGCTCCATAATATGATGAAACTTCATCAAACACAATATCCTGAGAAACAACAAAGTTATGAGTTTCGGGATCCATGCACTTCCACCCTTTCTTTCTTTCACCATAGCCAATGAATATGCATTTCTTTGCCTTGGCATCTAATTTTGTTCTTTTTGCATCCGGAACATGAACATGGCAAATCGAGCCAAATGCTTGACACTAGGCTTCTCCCCAAACATCAACTCATAGGGTGACTTCATATTAATCGGGCTAAGAGGCACCCAATTAATCACATAAGTTTGCACATGCCATACCCTCCGCCTATAAGGCCTTAGCTAAATTCTTAGCATGTAGCCAACTTTTACATGTCTCCACAATGTGCCAAATTTTACTTTCTGATACACCATTTTGTTGTGGTGTATAGGCACAAGAGAACTCTCTTTTGATTCCATTTGTTTTGCAAAATGAAAAGAAGTCATGAGAAGTGAACCGCCCCGCCCCCCCCCCCCCCCCCCCCCCCCCCCGTTTATCTGTCCTCAACCTCTTGATCTTTTTATCAAGAACACCTTCAACCGTCATTTTGAATTCTTTGAATTTTGAAAACACATCTGACTTCTCTTTTACAAAGTAAACCCACATGTAACGTGTGAAGTCATCTACAAACAACATGTGATGGAGGCCTGAATATGAAGGTGTCTCACACGGTCCCATCAAATCACTATGAATAAGCTCCAATGGGGCCTTGCATCTAGAAACAGACTTGTGAAATGGATGACGGTGTGCTTTGCCATATTGGCACCCTTCACACACTTCACCATTACCAAAAGTCTTTAACTTAGGCAACCCATTCACCAAATTCTTCAACACCATAACCCTCAATTTGTCCATGCTAAGATGCCCCAATCTAGCATGCCAAATTGATGCTCCATCATTTTTACACATTTATCAACATATGAGGTAGTAGATGACAAAACAAACAAATCTTTAACTCTCTTACCAGTGTGAATGATCTCCAGCTTCAAGCTTGAAATGTTTCGAAGAAACTTCACATTTTTAGGCCCAAACAAGACATAACTTCTTGCATCCACCGCATTAGCAACGGAGAAGAGATTCTTCTTCTTGCCCGGCATTTGAAAAACACTATCGAGTGTAATAGGATCATCTCCATCGCCTTTGATAGTAACAGTTCCTTCCTTTTCCATGGGATGAATGGAGTTATCCGCCGTAATAATAGCATCATTGCCATTGTAGTCTCGGAAGCTTGAGAATTTAGAATCATCGCCGGTGAGATGGTGCCCACAACCAGAATCAATGATCCAATCATTGTCAAAATTGATTGATGTCAAGGCATCAACCGTAGTGGTACCCGCCATGAAGAACTTTCCCCACTCTTCTTCACCTTTAGATTCAACTTCTTTTTCAGCAACATGTCCACTTTTTAACTTTACACAGCAATTCTTTTTTATTTGCCCAAGTTTACCACATCGGTAACACCTTTTCGATTTCCATCACCTTTACCTAATGATTCTCCATTACCACGCTTAAATGAAGCATCATTAGAATTCCCATGAAATTTGAAATTTCTATCCTTGTCTTTGTTAGACTCTTTTTATTACTTGAAAATAATGCATTTCCATCACCATTGGAAATTGAGCATCCAGCCACTTGACGAGCCAAAGACTCTTGAGAAGTAAGAAGATTCTCAAGTTCCACTAAGGATGGTTGTGTAGCCCACCCTTGAATAGATGTAACATAAGGAATGTACCCTCTCTTTAATCCACAAATGATATGCTGCTTCATTCGTGCTTCTGAGATGGGTTCTTCCGGATCAAGAATAGAAATTTCCGAACATAGATTTTTAATCTTCAAGAAGAATTGAGAAATAGAAAGATTACATTGACTAGTATTAGCCAATTCATTCTCCAATAATTGCAATCGAGCCACATCCTTCTTGTTGAATAACCCATCAAGAGTAGTCCAAATATCATGCGCCGATTTTTAACCTATGATGTGATCAAATAAGCCATGAGAGATAGACCGCTTCAAGAAAGACTCTGCCTTTCCATTAGATACCTGCCATTTCTTGAAAGCATCACCATGCTCTTGATCATTTTGAGGAGCCTCCATGTCATCCCCACCAACAACATGCCACAAGTCTTCACCAAGAAGATGAGACTCCATACATGTCCTCCATATCTTATAGTTGGATTGAGTAAGCAACACAATACCAAAAGAATTGTACTTTCCACCCAAATTCATCTGAAATAGAATGATTGATCTTCTTCACCAAGAGATTCAAGATAAAATCACGACCTCCCTTGAGGCTCAGATACCATGTGGAGAAAGACGAAACCCATATATCCGGAATTTCGCTTCTCAATTAGTGTGAAAAAATCACACTAGCCCAAGACTCACACCAAAATGAAAGAAGAAGAACAATCAAAGGATAAAGGGGGAAGAGAACAACTTCATTAAAAGATAAACATTACAAGTCAGCTTGAGGCCACCACTTGCATAAGATATGGACTTCTTGTTGATGTGACTCTACTTCTCTCTACTTGCTCATAAGTTTCTTGAACATTAGATGAAGAGGTCACCCACATGCATATATATAGGTGATTTGGGAAATTGCTAGCATAATGAGGTGGTTGCAAGGGAAAGGAAGATAATTAGTGGAGGATCATAGGAAAGTGAGAAATGGTTGAATGGAATAATGGAATGTATGGGAAGTCTAAGACTAGTGTATGTAGAAGTGAAAGAATTAATGAGGTATCTGGGAAAGGTGGTTTGGTGTATGGTAAAGTGGATGGGAGTAATGAAGCACATGGGAAGTGTGGCTTGGTTTATGGAAAAGTGGATGGAGTAATGAGGTATGTGGGGAAATGTATATTGGTGTGTGGAGAAATGGATGTTAGTAATAGCTTGGTGAGGATAATGATGTGGAAACATGGGAAGATGGAAAAGTGGTTGGGTGTAGAGAGAGAGAGAGAGAGAGAGAGTGGCATGTGTCATCCACACATGTGCAAGTAAGACCCATTTACAAAAGACCCCGCAATACAAAATTACATAATAGCCTCACTACAACACTCAAAATAAAATAGTAAATAAAGCAAGAAATTAAACTAAGGAAATTCTACAAAATGCACTTTAGATTTTAAAAAGTTCCTCCAACTATTTCAAGTTATTAAAAGACAAATGCCCCTCATTTCAGACAGAAAACCCTGTGCTAGCCCTAATAACTTAACCCTAACCCAATTCCTCTAACATGCCATGTTCTTTGATAAGGCACACTAAGACCGATTCCTTTTGAATATAGGCCATCATAAGGGCTGAGGAATGTCTTTAATTAGTTAAAGTAGAGGAACATGCATACAGGCTGAGTTATTTGGGGCAGTGCAAGGTTATGTGTTTGAAATGGGTGCATTCTGATCTTTCAATTGCTTAAAATTGTAGGAACAGATGGTGGTTACAAAAAAGGCAGTCAAGTTGCTTTTTAAAAATAGTTTCAAACTGAAGATTTGCTTAGAATCTTTTAAAGGTCAGGTAGATTACGTTCATTGTCTATAGCTGCAATAGCAAGTACCTAAATCACAATCTGTTTTAGTACTTTTGCAGAACGGATAGTTATAAGTTATGTGAATGCATTCTGGTTCATCAGAAACTGAAAACCATGTTACGTAGGATACTCTTCTTTGCCTTCTCCATGCCATGTATATTAGCATAAATCCCCAATATTTATTTATGGCATCATCAGGAATTTTGGATTCTTGGGGGGGATTACACAAGTAAGAAAAAAAAAAGCACTTTAACATCAAAATGCCAGTAGTTTCAGAAATCACATGGTAATAATGCGAATTTTGCATTATTTTGTGATAAAAGCTGATAGATTCTTATATTAATGCAAAAAAAAACTAATTTGACATGTCTATATTTCAACTAAACACATATTCTTATATCTTTTGGTTTTGAAGTATTTTTATTTTTGCAGTTTTCCTATTAATAACCAGAGAAATTCCAAGAATTTTGAAAATTTTCTGTTAGTACCTAGATCATTATTAATCCATTAATGTTTATTTGTGATAATGGTTTAGGATGAAAATTTAAAACGACATTATGCCAATTCATATAATATCCTACAATGCTTAGGTGCATTGGTAGTAAATGCCCCTTCCACCCTCCTTCATAGAGGCATTACATTGGTGGAGCATGGTCTGCTCCCGTGATAACTTAAAGACACCCCTCCCAACCAGGATCTGGATGGCGCCCAAAACAAAAACAAAAATGGCACAAAAGATTGGATTGTCACCGACTTCTTCCAAATTTGTCTCCACCTACTATGAATTGTGGTTATATCCAAATGCATCTTTATAACTCTGGATGAGCTATCTATTAATAGAAGTTGTCTACTTAAAACTGTACCATCTTCTATTTAAAAGAATTATAGACAATCAATTCAAGAAACTAAAGCTGGAACTTTGCAAATTTGAAGCCTACAACAGAGTCAAATGTACCTGACTAACAATAATAGACCCTGATGACAAGGCTAGAGGAGTGCATCCAAAATCATAGTTTGCGGGCTGCACAGGTTCAGAAGCTGGTACCACTGGCACGAGTGCCAATGAATTTGGTGAAAATGAATCTGAGAAGGCACCCAAAAGGTCCATTTCAGCAGCGCTCACAGTGGATAGAGAAGCTAATAAAGGAGAAGACACAAGCCATTAGTATCCTAGGCAAGTAGCAGCGACATATGCATTTACCTAAATGTAAGAAATAAGGGAACAGAAAAGGATGTTCAATATTGAATATAAGGTTGGCCACAGTAATTTTTCAATGAAAATGATAATGGTATTCCTTCAGTTCCCAAAATAATCCCCTTATTCAGAGCCCAACCAGGTGAGATCCAACTGAACAAAGTCTGGGTTATTCTCCAAGTGAATCCCCACAATGACATTACCTTATAGAGACAAGCATATAATAGTTTCAACCTCAGACGTAATCCCATGACAATCACTGAAGACAGGTTCTCACCTTGGGTTAAATCACGCGGAACCAACCAACCTTTGTTCTTCGCTGGAGGATGTAGGAAGAATAGCAGGGATAGTAACATGACCATCAAGGAGATTGGAAGGTCAATTTATGAATTACGGAGGTTCCACAAATCAGCCTGATCAAATGATTTTATGAATTGATGATCTAGTTTAAAGAGTAAATTTTAAGTCCGTGATTTGCACCCAAAGAGGTGCACATATAGTTCTACAGAAATTGGTTCTCACTTGAACTAGAGAAGAAGTTTATGGCTGGAGCAAAGACCACCCTTTAATCATATGCAGCTATGGCCTATGAGCATAGCGTAGGTACGATACTAACAGGGATAGATATAAAGGAAACATTGCATGGAATGGAACAATAACGCTCCACAATCAGTAAAAATGGAAAACATACAGTCCTCATGTAGGGACACAGAAAGCATGGATTAAATACATTTGTTAAAACTAAAGTAAATAATCATTCATAACCAGAGCATCGCTTAGGTTCCTGAATGACTTGCCGAGTTTGAAGATGGTGCTATTGCTTACTTGCATGTACCACACTAGGTGTCTTACATCATTCCAAAGTCAAACCAAAGGAGCAAAAGAAGCTTCTCCTCTAGGTTCTGCTAGTGCTTGTTTTCACACTTCAGAAACTCGCAGCAACTGTCACTTCCCCAGATTTCACACATACCTTTTTTTAGTGCATTGTGGGTTACACAGTCCGAAACTGGACATGACTGGTTAAGGCTGGACCGAAACTGGTAGCACTATTGCTAAGACTCCTCGCACCTACCACCAGCACACCACATCAGCAGGACACCACTCCACTCTATTGGCTCCTTTCTCACTTTTAATAACAGCATGGCTCAAACACTGCCCAGCCCCTTGAACAGGCTGAGTTGCAAGTACTGTTGTTGAAATTATCACCTTCTTCCTCTGTTTTGTACGGCTAAAGGTCAAATAAAGAGCCTCATTTGAGTTCTTTTCATGCTTAGTCCCAGCTAGTCAGCTTCAGCATCCAAGCTTTTCATTGTGGGCCATTACTACAACTATATTTTTGGGTAGTGGGATGTAACCTAATGGGACTACCCACCACTAGAATGGTCACAGGGCATCAAGGACCCAGGCAGACATGGGTCAAGACTGAAAGCAGGTAAAGAAAAAGGACAATTTACTCATGCTTGAGAGTTTAACATACTGAACTTTCATTAACCTATAAATGCCATTCAGTCTGATTTATCTTTTATCTGTTCTTGATTTGGAAGATGAACAAATTCATAGGTCGAAAACTAATTGCAATAGAATAGGCACTGATTTTCTAAGGCATTTACCTACCTCCTTGACCAACTTAGAAAACATACAAACCAAAAAGCGTGTGTATAAACATACAAACACAAGCACATGCGACGACCTACAACCAACAGCACCCCCGCCCAACCACAACCCACACATGCACACAGGATGTAAGTATCCCTGTTGTGTATGAAAAACCTATAAAATGTATTGGACACATTTGCTGTTCGACATAGACAATTCAGGTCTATACCAAACTATCAAATTTTAATAGGATATTTATCCCTTGAAATACACCCTTACCACAATGGACAAAGTTTCCAGAACCAATAACACCAAGAACAAAGTCCAGGTTAGTTCAATACCCACAAGACAAAAACAGAGAAGCTTCTGTACCTGATCTAGAAGCACGTGGATCAAATTCATTGAATTCATCGACTTCCCTGTTAGAGGCTGATGAAGCTATATCAGCCATAGTGGTTGCCTGACCTTCACTTGTGTTTCCAGATGGAGAGGATGCTTTAGATGATAATGCCGCTGCTACCAGTCCTCCATCCCTTTCACTGAAGGGGAAGTCTGACACAATTAGATATGTTATTAGAAGAACAATGCATCCCATTAGGTTGAGATCCATACCTTTCCTCCTTAGAATGGCTTTGAATATCACTTGCTTCATAACTCGGAGGAGGGCCTATGGTCTGCTCAAAACGGTTTCGCTCAAGTTGCCTGATTTAAGAAAAAAAATAAAAATAAAAACCGGTGAAATTAAAGCAATTTCATTGCTCAGATATAGGATCAAGAGGTGGAGATATGACTTCCAGTAGAACAACTCTTTAAAATAAAGAGAATCAAAATTTATTATGAGTTTGCCTATCATCGAGATACTGGTCAGTGGATCTGCCAGCAGAATGGTTTTAGAGAACTATGTCTTCAAGATCGACATACCACCCAGACTCTGTTTCCAATATTCCATAAATCTACGATCAAAGAATTTGAAGTTTCTAATAGAAATGGTCATTCATGATCAAGGGTGTTTGATTGAACAAAAAGAGGAATTAGAACTCCTCAAAACATAGAGTAAGCAAGACTTCTTTTCACCACATTAGATGAAAAGAGTAAGGGTTCATTTGGATCTGAGAACTCAAGCCAAGTTCCAAGTCTTTAGCTGTTTGGACCATCGGTATTCTAAGGATGGAGAGATCCTGAATAGTCATGGTTTCGTGATTTTCTTTAAAAAGAAAAAAATGGTTTCACGATTTTCTTCATAAACACTTCTCCAAATAGAGACATCTAATAGTGACAAGAAGTGTAGAACCATGCTATTTGGGATCCTTAAGCCCTAAAGGTCAAACAGTCAGAAGATGGTTTATAATATAGACTGAGGTACTGGTTGTATCAGACTTGTTACCAAGCCACATGGACCTAGCTGAGTTCCATTTGACTCTGGCATCATTTCAAAATTTGTGGTGCCTGAGTCACTGATACAGTGTTTTAAATCTCAGTAAACCTATCAGCAGAACTATAAACTTCCAGAACTTGTGTATAGTTACTCATATTCAAAGTCCCTACTAAAAGATTATGTCATGATCAGCAGTTAAGCTGAACAGTCCCAAATTACGCGTTAGGGATCTCTTTGTTTGAAGATCAAAAGAGATGGATATGGGAAGTAGATGCATACCTAGATGAACATTGATCATCATCCTCATAAGGACGGTGTTTTTCTCCAACAGAACTATTTCTTGATGCAGAGTGATACTCACCATTGCTACCACTTTCCTTGCAAGCATCATTTCTTTTTTGATCTTTACTATAGTGGCCATTTGAACCTCTATCGTAACAATCTCCACCCTGACCATACAAGTCTCGTCCTCTACCATATTTTTCATCATCCCTATGGCCCCATTCTCTATCTCTACCATAACCATTCAGGTCATCTTTTCTACTTCCATAGCGACCTTCATAACAGTCACCATTACGGTCACTAGACCTGTACATTCCACCAGTTGCTGATGCGCTTTGATACCTACACAAGTACTTGTTTTGTTAGGAAAGGAAAAAAGAAAGAAAAATAAGATTAAAAGAACAGATATAAAAGACAGAAAAATAATACACAAAAATAATAGGCACTTGCACGTATGCAGACGCACAGATGAATTTACAAACTCTGAAGGCACTCACCTGTCCTCATTAGCTTCAGCTTTCAGTCTGACTTCTCGCATTCCTTCTTTATCGTTCACAAGTGCGATGAGACCCTGTGATTTCCTTCTGACATTGCTACCCTGGTCCCTCCCACTAGAATCAATATATTGAAAATCGTATAAAGTCTGTCCAAATGAACAAAGTCCTATCATGACCTTGAAAATCTGAGCAAATTGTGATGCATGCTAACTGCAAGTTGAGTGACTCAATGGACAGTGATCAAATTTCATAAAGATATTGGAATTACCGATAACTGGTAAGCATGTTCCCGGATCTCATAGATGATACGCTCAGACCCATGCACAACCAGGTACTCCAAAACAGCCAATGCCTGAAGCCAAATAAAATAGGATATCAAAACTAAGAAGATTGTCATTACTTTATCCTTACATGAGTTCTCCTCATGGAAATCGTAACATGATCAATGCCAAATGCAAAATAGCATCCATAAGAATTACTGAGGGCAAAACGATATTTGAATGTGGTGTCATATGCTACTCATGCTCCTCATTGAGAGAATGAGTCCGAACAGCACATGACACGATGATATTCATAGCAGCCACTCCAGTAAGAAAAAAGGTAAAACATGATCCTGAAATCAATCCAAAATAAGAGGCAAGGACTCCTGCATAATACCTTGTACACATGCCGCCATTTTTTGCCAGTACTATTGATCCTCTTCCATAAAACTGCCATGATAATCTGGAATTCATTACTGCAGAGATGCTCTCTTAGTAAATATCCTTGATAAAAATGAGGAAGGTAGTGCCCCATAACAAGCACAATACAGTCTTACTAGTTTCTGGTAGCTTGCGCAATCTCTGCTAAATGTGATCCATGAGGACCCCATGGCTCATTGCTGGTAGCATCAAGGACCTGAAAATACAGACACAGAATACTAACGTTGTAAGGTCTATATGAGTGTTGGGCTGTTGGCTAATTCATTGGGCAATGGACAAAACCGGAAATTTAATTTATAATGTATTTTATAGATAGGCTGCCCAGAAGAAGAGCTGAAAGATGAAATTCGTCAAGACTCATATTGCAGATAGAGGACCTGCCCGCTAGAGCGGACTCTGGCCAATTCGCCAGACATAATGTGTGTTAGCTCGAGCAAACGAGGCGGTGTTCATGCACGATTAAATTTTCAAGTTGCTATTTTTGGATCAAAATGCTATTCATAGTCCTATCCAAAAGTGCTACTAATTCCTACGAGTTTTGGGCTATATATTGAGCACCCTAGCAACCCTAAAGTGTGCCTCTTACAATTCTAAACCCTAGAATCACATTGAGAGATTTTTATTCTTCTCCAAAGTCCGTCAAGTTGTTGAGCTAAAGATAAACTTTGGAGTTCCTTTCTTCTACTCACTTGAAGTGTATTCACCTTGAAGAGGCTGTCAAGGTCGTTGGTTCAAGCATGGTGAAGGTGAACAGTGAGTCGTCGGCAAGATCGTCCCAGTCCTTAGGTTGAGTTGCAATTGGGAAAGGGATCCATGAGTTTTTGTAACTTTCAATTATTAGTGCTTGGTTGTCTGTTGGCCAAGACGATAAGGCCCGTGGTTTTTCCCGAGTAGGGTTTTCCACGTATAAACCTTGTGTCTCCTTCTCTTTGTGGTTGATTGTTTTTAATTGGAATTAGGTTAATCAACTAGTTTAATCGCTAGATTTGAAATCTAATAAAGATACTGTCTATTGGGACCTTAGCCTGCATTAAGGCTGTCTTTCAAACGTTTATCTGCGGATGGTGATAACTAGAATTATTATTATTTGATAATAGACGTCAAGCCATTGCAACCCCTGCACCTTGGCTTGGGCTGGCTGAATTTGCCAGATGATTCAGATGCTAACTGAGATGGCTGACAGATGCAAAATCCATGGGATTATTTCATTTCAAAATACAGTAGATTAAAGATCTTACCTTCTGCTCTATTTTTGGGACCTTCAGAACTGTCTTGTTCACCTCTCTCTTACTGAGGAAAGTCAGAAAAACACAATATCATATTGTCATTTATGTCAAATGTGATTTACCAAGAATATGGGAATATCATATCTTTATAATTGTATATACAGAGTGAGTGCCAGACCACTAATTTGATGCATATTTGAATATGGAAGTACTATAATAGCTCAATCACTTCTAAAACATCACAAATTTCCGCTAGGTTACATTTCAAGGAAAAGAGAGGATATAGAAAATGAATAAGAAAAAAGAGAAGAAAAGAAGTTCTTACAGGTCCCTAACAGTCTGACCAAAGGCTTTCTTCATGATCTCAACAGAAGAATCACACTTTCCTCCTCAAAGTCAAGTTCCTTCAAAATATTTTCATGCAGATTTGATATTTTATCACCTGAGTGCAATTAAACAAAGAAACAATATGAGAAAAAAAAAAACCTGGAAAAAGTCATGCACACAACACTTCCAAATGTAAACTTAAATAGAATGCTATTAAGAAAAATGTTATAGCATATTAGCATCTCATCAGACAATAACTTCTAGAGTGAAGGACTAAATCTACAAAATAGTGTACTTCTAAGAATCAGTAAACTTACTCAAGAGGCAGAAAAAATTCCTCTAAATAATCAACTAGAAGATCAAGTGAATATCAACTATATGTGGAAGTGTGGAACCGACTGTGCTAGGGAAGAATGCAAGGTGTCAAGGTCGAGCACAAGCCTAGTAAAAATTCACAAAAACCATCTAAAAGACTAAAAATATAAATTAGGCATCTCCCATAAACTGGATTTTGATGCAAATGAAGAATCATAAACAGATAACTTCATCACAGACAAGTTACATAACTACCAAACCCCATACCAATGTCTAAAATCTCTGGAAAAATGCACATCTGCAGAACTTCACTCATCCTAGCAATGGACTCAAAATGCAACATCTCCCAGCCAAATGCCTACATAAATGGATCGACAATAGAAATTTATTAAACAAAATCTAAATCAGAAAAATCAGAAAAAATGGAAAATACATGAGTAGAATTTACATGGTGAAAATTTAAATAGCAAGAGGAATCATATAATAAGATAAATAGTGGTGAATTGTGAATCATTAAAAGAACAATTTAAATCTCCAACTTACATTCCTCTTGTTGATAAGAGCCTATAGCACAGTTGGATGGTAATCATTGCCTTAACCTTGGAATGTTGGTTCCAAGCACGTAAGCTATCAAATAAATAAATAAACCCACATCAGTCTTGTCAAAAAAGGAAACTCAAACTTGATGATATTGACTGTCATTACTAGAGAAAAATGGTAGAAAGAAGAGAGGCCATGCAAACACAACATTAAGCACATGGAAATGCAAAATTCCCAATCAAATATCTCAAAATCCTAATATAATGACTCTCTTAAGGTAGTGAAGTGCCTCTTCATCTAATTAATGATGCATAAACAAATTAACTATGGTCCCTTAGCCCCTCCTCAATCGTCCCTTCAGACTGCTTTAATCCATTCATGATAAACCACCTTTTCTCAGGACTCTGCCTTCAACAGTCCCTTTCTCCAAGCAAACAGTGTTTCAGCATTGCATCATCGCAAGCCTCATTTTGCTACCCATTTGGATACCCCAGTTTAGATGAGTCCTTAGCCATGTGTTGTAACCAGGCAAGTGTCATCACAAGCCCCAAAAAAAGGGAGTCGGCGTCAAACGGGCAGTCAGCAATAACCGAAGTTTGAGTCTACTTTTGAATGCACGCAGCTCTTGATCTGCCTTGCATTGCTGGTTAAAGGTTATAATTAATATATGTATTTCAACCACAGCTTAATCAAGGGCCTGTTTGTTTGCATTAAAATACATAGGATCTCGTGGTCAAACGAGCTCCAATCAGGTAAGGGGTGAAGGATATAAAGTTTCAATACAGATGGGACCTTAACTTTCCTAAGATTTGAATTACTAGGATGATGATTGGTATTCATTTCCCCTCTTCCATTGATTCTTTCCATTAAATGGGGGGGCTATTTGAGGGTCATTTTTTTTGTATATTCACCTTCTATCTACATTTTCAACCACTAATTAAAGCTTGAATTCCTATGTGTTCTATGCAAACCAAACAGGCCCCAGAAGAGAAAGAGCACAAAAGATCACATTAGATATTAAAAACATGAAGTTTGAGGCATGTACAAACGCACCCAAAACACATTCAAAACTAGACAGGATTCAAGCATGTAAATCAATTCCAATGCAATCAAATAGTAGAACAGAATAAGGAAAAAAAGAACTAACTTGATCTTAGAAAGAACAAAAAAGAAGCAGAGGAGGAGGAAATGCGAAACCTTTGAAAAACAGATTGGGATCAAACGTTGAAACGGAATGAAGGCTCGATTTCAGGGATCTCAAAGCAAAAGATGAGAGAGAGAGAGAGAGAGAGAGAGAGAGAGAGATGAGGGAGACCAGACAAATACATCAATCAATGTCGTAGGACTTGCGCGCGAACAAACAAACTGGAAGCAAACTTATTCGAAGTATTCCCGGTATTTGCTGGGCCACTAACACCTGCTTTAAGCCACGTGGAAGTTTCTAAACCGTTGGCTAGATCCATCAGTGGGGCCCACTTTCTTTTCATTTTACTCACCGCAACAGGGCTGGGACCCAAGAGAGAGGGCCTCAAAAAAAGAAAACTCACACAAGTAGAAAAAGATACCGCACACGCGCGAACTAGTAGCGTACCAGGGTTCGAACCTAGGTAGTCAGGTAAGACATGCCACTCCCTTTTTCTTTTCTTTTTATAACCCAGCCAATGGGACTATGACCCAATTGAGAGCCTGCAACCACATAGAAAAACAGCCCACTTAAGTGAGAAAGAAGCTCACACACGTAAGAAGAAAGTCCACTTTGTTATATATTTGTTTTGGTGAGTGTTTGGGCAGTAATGGAAAGGTTGAGACTGTTTATATTCCACATATCACCTTATTTTTTTAGTGTCATGCAAATAGACTCACATATGCAAATCTCTATTTTTGAGGAATCTTTGCTATTCGGGGTAAGAAATACGAGTTTGACCTCCTCCCTTCGTACCAATGAATTTGCATTGCAGTCTTGAGGGTGAGGGTGGTTTGTGTTACGAGAGGATTCCAAAGAGATAAAAAATCTGTTTTGATTTTCTTTTCCATCCAAATTTCTGTCATTTAGCATTACACCTTTTTTGTGCATTGAGAAAAAATTGAACTATTTATTCTTAATATTATATATTTTGAATCCAAACAAGAGGGTTATGAATGCACGATTCCTCTCTTTGGCAAAGTATGGAATCCTCTCATTACACAAACACACATAGATGATATTGCTGGTTAGGTGATAAATTTTTAATAAACCGGGTAAGCTTTCATATTTTATATAGAAATTAATCTTACTTGCTCCATAAATTGTCAAATATCAAATGATTTGCAATAGAATTTAGGTGCTCACATCTCATATGGAGAGAGCCAAATTGAATGATTTGAATGAATGATAGATGTGAATCCCATCCTTGAGAAATTGAGGGGTTCTACCAGGGGTGGGCACTCCAATTTGATTTTGGGGTAATTGCGAAGGTATTAATAATGATCCATCTTGCCATGTAAAAATGGTTTGGCTTATTTAAGCAAACAAATATTATACTATCACTTTCACAGGATCATGCAATGAAGATGACTATTGGAATAGGTTCTATCTCACAATTTACAAATATACTAAAAAGATTGATGCTGTGTTTAAGCCCATCATGAACTTGGATTTTGATTAGGCTCGCACATGTTGCTCCCTTAAATGAGATTGATCAAATTAACCCCAAAACTTATGCTAATAGGTGAAAGGCCCAAACAGATATAGGAAGCCCTATCAAACCCATTGCTTGGGCAACGTGGGTTGTGGGAAAGCGTGCGACTTTCCCAACAATCTTGTTATTATCAATAAACCAAAGCTACTAATATATTAAATTCAAAGGGAAATAAATAATTGAAAGAGTGAAACAGTTAAGCTTTATATATTAAGGCCCTTTGCTGTACTTTACAAAAAGAATTCCCCAGCATTTTTTTCCAGAGTGAAACATTTACTTTCCCTATCTTGCCTCTTAGCATAATCAAAATGTCATCCATCCCCATCCCTCGACACTGCAAACTCCATCCCTGACCCTCCCCTTCCCCCAACTATCTGGAAATATCACATTTGGAAGAGTAGCCCAGCTCTTCCATCTCCCAACTGAGCTTTGAAGCAACACTTTCATGGCGAGGGAAATACTCCTGCATTGTATATATGAACAAATACACACTTAGATTCTATAATCTAGAAATAGTTCACACATGACACTAAAAAAAAAAAAAAAACATACAGAGCATGCAACAACACTCATGTTTATGAAGCTTAAATACCAAAGGTAAATGATTTCCTATCAGAGTCTTGAATAAAAAATACTGGGGCCATTGAGTATAGAACAACCTGCTCATTTCAGGCCCAACAACTACCACATTATTTGGGATTGGTCTTTTTCTGCCAGTCTCATCCCAGTCACTTGCTTGGGGTGGCCCAAACGGTTTCCCATTGAATGTGACTTTACCATGCAACCCCAAATACTTTAAAATAGATAATAATCTACTTGGCAAAGTACTTAAACACAATTTTGGGTACATTCAGATCCATCCTTTTCTTGTTGGAATATATATACCAAACTACAATAAGAAAGGGATATCATTTGTTGATACCAGTGGATTAGAGATATTAATCACATCCCAGAATTTTGCATGGAATGAAATTAGTCTTGGTATATATAGTAGGTACAAATCTCATAGATAGGTTACCTCCATCTTCTTCATTAATTCCTTCGCCGTGGGGGCCAATACAATAATGTGACGGGCACTCGGGCTAATGAATCCTTCCTCTACAGCTTTGTCAATGAATGAAAGCAGGGAATTGTAGTAGCCATCCACATTCAACAATCCTACCTGCGAGACTCAGCAAATTAACTCTAATCTCAGGCATTCCCAACATAAATTACATAGAAGAAAGATCATAAAGAACCACAAGTCTTAAGAAGAACATGAGAAATTGAAGTACTTGTACTAACTCACCTCCAACATAGTCATCAGATAGTGCACAGTAAAAGGGAGGAAGATGTGTAATAAACAACAGTTACGGGCATGTCATTTCTTTGTTTATTTTATGTTTTAGGTATTCCTTTACAATGCCTCCTCCCTAGCCAAAAAGGCCTTAACCATCACACTAACCAAGGCCGTGGGTAATTATCATTTAATTACACATTAGAATTTGTGGAAGTAAAGAAATGAGTGATTACCGGTTTGTCATGTATTCCTAGTTGAGCCCATGTTATCACTTCAAGAAGCTCTTCCAAAGTCCCATAGCCACCTGCATACATAATATCCATGTTCTTCAGTCTATTGAACTAGGACAGACTACAGAGACAATACAGAAATAAAAGCTTATAACGGTAATTGCATGGGATGTTACTCATTGAGCTTTCACAAGAAGTTACAAAGACTTTTTGTTAACTAGAAGTAGATCCCAGACATTATCTGCAAAATAGCAGCAATGCATGGGGAGTATCGTGTATCATATCCGATACTTCATTTTCCTTTTTTATGCAGAATCCACCCCCACCCCCCGATATCCATGCCACATCTGGGCATCATTGTTTTCACAAGAAGGTAAATAAATGGTTAAAATAGGCATTGTACTTCTCATCTGAGGCATACATTACAGCATTAGAGCATTTAATCTGGAACCCATTATTTCACTTAACTACCCCATGGTAGGAAAATGCCTATCCAGTCCCTGCATTATCTCAGACATCAAGTTTGCTGTAGGAAAAAACAAAGGGTCAAAAGAGTCATTTCATGGGGAATGCACATAACCAACAATTTCCTAGTGGTGAAAGTTGGCAGCCCCAATGGTGAAATATTTGTGACCAGTGTTTTATTCATTTTTCCTTAATTTAGCCATTTCCTCCCACTTTGGTAGTACATTACAATCAGAAGCCATTAGACTTATTCCATGCAAAGACAGGAAAAATAGGTGTGGGGATCACAGAACTAGAGCTCCTCAAAAGCCCTAATTTTCAGTGTCACATGTTGAACGGTCAGAAACTGAAGATTTGAAGGGTTACTCTCTAATCATGGATCTTGGGTTCTGTGAGAAGTTCAAACATATTCTGCTCATTTTGGTATGGAAATGGAATAGTTGCTGTCAAACCATTAGACACAGTACTGTAAAAGGTAACAAATGCCATAAGGCATAAGGTATGTCCAAGAAGAAAAAACTAAAATATTTGCATTGTATCAGAAGGAGAGGACTTTTAAGCCACTTTCTTTTACCAATTTAGACACACTTAATGTTCCTTTTTTGGTCTGTCTTTCTTTTTTATACTGGTTCTTGGTTGGCAGCTCAGAAAATATCTCTTTAGTCTTTTTTCAAGAGGGGTGCTTTTACATTTCAAAAAGAAATTCAAGACCTTGTTGATGAGATTCTATTTTACACAGCCCATCTCCCCTTTAATCATAAAAGGGTCTTGGGTTAGGACAACAAAACTCAGATCTTTTTGTAACAAAAAGAAAAATCAGATTAACTGCCTCAGATGGGATGTTTTGGAAAGTCAGAGAAAATCAGTTGTAGAGCTTTTTCCTTCATTGTGAAAGTAATTCCAGCAGCTTAATGAAGAACCAAAAGACGGGCTCTTTTTTCTTGCTAAAAAGGTAGTTTGGCAACTTACATGGAAACAGTATCAAATTCCTTTTTCATTATTGAATCTTAATTTGCCTTGGAGCTTTAGTGGATCTTGTTGCCACAAGAGATTTTACACTAACCAGGTAAAGCTATAAAGGCATCTGACTGTCTAGCCATCTCTGCCTTCCTTTGGTGCATGTCTGCTACTGCCTTCACTTCCCCTACAGTTTCACCAGTTATCTGCAAAAGGAGGCAGCAGAAAAAAGGAAAGACAGACAAGAAATGAGGATGGTCATAGAGAGCAAGTGTGTTTTTCTAAGGCTGCTATGCTTTTTTTGTGTTGTGCAGAGAAGCAATGATGAGTGATGCAGGAGGGTTGTAGCATTATAATTCTGTTTGTTGTTCATACAGTCAATTTCTCGGCGAATAATTCATTCAAATCTCTCAAAAAAGAAGTCTCAGAAATTTTTTAAAAAAAATCAATAATGATAAAAAGGGATAAAGAGAAGCTATAATGTTTGGTAGTTACATTATAGACATAAATAAGTACAAAGAGAAAAAAAAAAGATTTTTCTCCAGTGACAGGGAAGATGCTGGAGAGGCAAAATAAGGGGTGTAAAGATCAAAACCTCTAAATTGAGGATGGGAAGGATAAGATCATAAGACCATCAACATCAACCCCCCATGAAAAACAAGGTTTATAGTAATAAATAAATAAATAAAAACTAGGTTTCTTTCACATCACAAAACCTATACAATCAGAAAGAAGGACAAAAGCCAATAATCTCAACTTCAGAACTCAGAAGTGAGGATAGAATTAAGAAACAGCATCTATCAGATAAATGAAGAAAACTCAACACCCAAGCTACAAGAAAAAAAAAAGGAAAAGAAAATGAATATTGTAGACCCACTTTTCAAATCACTCTTTAAAAAAACAAAGGGAAAAAAAGGATCTACCACCAACACCTGGAACTAGAAACAAGGGGGAAAAAACCATGAGAATGAGATGGAAAGGAAGTGCTGCTCACTTCTACAAACCCCAACTTTAGATGATTAAACAAAAGAGTAAGGACTTTTATTAAAAAAGAGCTTGTGTATAGTATTATAGAAGGGGAAAAAAACACATTACTAAGCAAAACATGCACAAAACCCAAAAACCAAACTGTTGAAAAAAAAAAATTTTAGGAAAGAAGTGAAAAACAAGGCAGCCCCATTTTTCCTTTTAAATACTAGAATCGATACATAAGAAAAGATTAAGGACTTTTAGCTCCAGAGCAGACATACCTCTCGAGGCATAAGTGTCTTGGGAATGACTCTGCAGACAGACAACAACATGACAAATTTCAGATTAAGAACAGCTCCAAATTGCATTTACCCATTCTCTCTTCTTATTCTTATAAAGTTTACAAGTACTCACCCAATAACATGACGACCACCTTCATAAACAGCTTGTGAGACCAACCCCATTAAACCAATACTCCCACCTCCATACACCAAATCAATATTCCTGGAGACCTATAAAAAGAACCGAACAAATTAGTGAAATTAAAGGGTACAATTACAAAATTATATGTGAAAATGCTCTCCAAAGTCCAAACATGTTTTCATTGAAAAACCATTTCACAGGAAAGGTCAAAGAAGAAAATACATTCAATTCAAGTCCATTTATGGGAGGTTATTTAAATTCCAACTATGTCCTGAAGTCCAAACATATTGTCCTGAAAAGCCCATTTCTGAGAAGAGTAGCCATAACAGCACATTTGATTTTTGTCATTTAAATGTCCAATAGAGGAGGACGGTTGGGGGGGATTCGAATGGCAGGATAAGTGGGTATGAAAGATACACAGTCCATATCTCTAGGGATGAGTTCTGGTGGTAAATAAGTGAATGGTAGAGGGGAATTGGATAATGGAAGTCAGTACTGAACACACATCCTTCTAGCATCTCAGCCACAAGGTTCTTGTGTGTGTGTGTGGACAGAGAGGGAGAGGGATATAGAGAGAGAGAGGAAATGGAGACAGATGTCTTGGCTTCCCCTGTTTTGGAGAATGACAATAGCATGTAAATGAAACATCAAAAGACAAGAACAGCATGCTTTCTAATAGGCATATAAAATCCAAGAAAGCCCAGCACAGAAAAGAACCAAAACCACCAAAATAATTCCTACCCAAGGCAAAAACCCAAGCAGCAAATTCCCAAACCAAAACCATAGAAACAAAACAAAAACCAAGAAAAATTAGAAAAGAAACAAAGAGAAAAAAATAAAAGGAAAGAGAAAGAAAACCCATAAGAGACAATCAAATTCCACTAAAAACCCCACCATAAGAAAATCTAATGAAAGAATGAATGAAACAGCAAAACAAACACCAAGAACACTACAACCCCAGTTGGAGAAAAACAGGAAAAGAGCCAACATAGACTTATGCCAAGGCATACCAGCTCATTTCCAAGTTCTATAGCAGCATCTTGGTAGCTGCTCTTCTTCCCCTGACTGCTACCACAGAAGACACAAATCCTTTTGAATTTGGACTGACTCATTTCCATCTCTCTCTCTCTCTCAAACTCACCACCTTGACCTTACTCTAAAATGGCTTTGGCTTTCTTTCTCCTGTAGGAAATTGGAAGCCTTTTAACAAGTAGAGGTAACTGTAAGGCTGGCTCCATCTCTATATATACACATGAAGCAGTAGTGTTAAAAACACACTACAAATATCCACTATCTTTTAGTGCGCCTACCAAGCGCATATTCAAAAGCATGGGGTGATACTGATACAAAGTCGCACGTGCGAGTTTTAGCCACCTTCATCAACGCCACGGTGCAGGTACCCCCACATGCATGTATGAGAAGTTTAGAATGAGAAACAACACTAGAGTTTGATTTTCCTTTTTGGTATGGGGCTCACTTGGGATGAATCCAATAGGAGGGTTTATAAAGGGGATGGGAATTGAGAGGGGTGTGTATGTTCTTTATGAAGTTGGTCCATGTTGTCATTGGGGTGCCGGTCAACCGAAACCTAATTCATCATGTGTGAATTTTCAGCTTCTCATGTGAGTCCAACTCCTATTGGATCAGTGGTAAAGACACCTTAGTTTTATGCTACCAATTAGGAATTGATCCCTTGTCCTCATATCGAAAGTCTCGCTCTCATGTAACATGTTCTCTTCATACATAAATTGATTATATGTTGTAAAAAATAATAGTCTTTCACATTTGATCAATTCAACGATTTATATTACTTTATTTACAGCAGAACTTAGGTAAATTCTTATATAAGGTGTTTGCATGTTAGGAGCAAATTTGATGACACCAAAGATTGGTTATAAAAAAAGGGAAAAGTCAGGTTTTAGTTATTTGCATTACCGTATGAAAAAAGTTTCTCTATCTACTAAACTTAGAAAGTTGTCTCGTGGGCACAGGTTTGAATCTTTTGAAGACGCAAGAGATTTGAGGCTCTTATACACCCTTTTAATAAAAATATTTAAACTACTCAAAATAAAAGTCCCCATCTAGCGGTGTCTGTGGGTCTGGTCTGGCAAGGCCAAGGAGGCCAATTTAGGCTCGCCCTACTTTACAAGATAGGCCACGTTCATCCCTAGCCCAATGTACTTGTAAGTGTCTGACCCAAGCCCGGTAGTCAATCAAGTCGGGCTTTCTATCATTTATTAGGACAAATCAATCATTAAACTACAAGCATTGCTTATCAATCGGGCATTAGGCTTTCCATCACTTAATACAAGATTAGACCAAATATTAAACGGGCCAACATTTTAGGTCTAGGCCTTGCCTGAATACTAAAACCAAATCACCCCCATCTCATGCGGCCCCTCCAAACAAGAGTTAGGCCTAGTATTAAGCTCATAATCTCTACAACAAGTAAATTTTTTTTAATTTTTCACTACAATAATAGTTGAGCCCACTAAAGACCTTCATGAATTTCTCGTGAATCCAAGTCTCATGGAACCAGATTCAATGCCCATTCCACTGTACAAAGACGTTGCAGTCAAAAAGACCCACAAGAACAGTCAACGGTCAAAATTCAACCAGCAATTCCTATTGACTGGATGTCTGCAATTACTTATCCATGTGTGTGTTTATTTTCTACTCCCGACAGTTCGGATGGTAGGAATTGATAATGACATATGCACTTCTATGGCAACCTTGTGTAATGAGGGGGACCATGTACGTAATTAAGTTCCGACCGTCCAATAATGAATAATTTAATTATTCAATTTAAGGTCATGAAATAGATGGTCAGATTCTGAAACCCTCCATTTTTCGTGGATTAATTTATGGTTTGAGATGATGATGTAAGGATGATGATATCACTTTCAAATAATTAGAGGTTGCAGACGCACCTCTACTTTTTCTTCTTAAGACATTTACAACCACACTCCTGCATTTCTAGAATAACAAAACTACCCCTTAGTAAGCATCTTCAAATAGAACCCCATGATATTTAGATTACTGTTTTTCACAATGACTCCTTTACCTAACAAGTTTTCATAGAAATACCAGCTCTGAGCTCCCCCTGATTTATTTGCACTATACCTAGAGAATGGTCTGAATCATGATTTTAACCAAGGTTTAACCTATGCTTTTATATATTGGGTAATACACACAATGTCAGTTGATATGTATTCTATTGGCCAATAAATACAGGGCATTGAGAAATTGATATGGACTTGATCTAGGGTGATATAAAGTATTATCTTGTTTTTCAGTGAAAAATAAAATCATACTGTTACAGTGGACATGTCAATCTGCATCAGTGAGATGCTCAAAGTCCCTTCATTGGTGTAATCTGCCTCTCTTTGTTGTGTAGCATTTGTTAATGAAATCTCTTCTTCACCCAAAAATGGAAAAAAGGAAAAAACCTTACTCGGTTGTTCATCAAACTGAGTTGGGTGACAACAAGCACAACTCAATCAGTCTTTGATTAATCATCTGCTGCAAAACCTTATTTTCAAACAACTTTTAGGTGAGAGGCTATCTACCAAGTTAAAGGGTCTTCCAAGAATCTACAATATTTTGTGGCACCCAATTCCATATGGTCCAGGTGAGGCACCAAATTAAGTACTAATCTCTTGCTAGTTAGATTTAAAGGATTCCCAATAATACAAATTCCTGCTCCGATGGCTATGTAATGCGTGTCTCATCAAGTGATCATGGGTAAGGAGGTAAAAGTCACACAAAAAACAACCCCATCAAATTATCATGACCTTGATTTAACAACCTTATAGTTTCCAAATTGTCGTAACCCCACTTCTCACCTTAGGATCTAGGTATTGATCGCTCCGTAACTAAAGCGAGTGTTATATCTTATGTCTTTGGGGACAGAGTTTTTCACGGCGAGAAAAGAGGAATGAATCTCCCAGGGATGGGGTCTCTAATATGGGTGGTCTTAGTCTTTTAGCCCCTTGACTGGGTCAAAAACTAGAAAAACAGCCTTGAGAGTTTACTGTAAGTTAAAAAAAAAAAAATCTTTTTCAAAATTCATTCCCAATGTGAGGAAAGTTCAGTTTTTTGTCAAACTGGCTTGGTGCCAAAGGAGCAGCAAATGTATAGGCAAAGGTTAAGAGCATGTTAATTAAGAGCATTACTAGATGCCACTTTATTCCAACTAGGGTTTGAAGTTTGAACTCTACCCCTCCCTTGCCTCTCTAGGGAGAATTTATGTCAGAAACCAACTTCTCCACTTGGGTGGACTTTTTATTGTATATTTCAGATCCTCCAATCAGATGGATAGTTACATTAATTACACTTGCATTTTTTTTTTTTTTTTGGGCACATTGTTATAGATTCATCAACACACCATGTGTTGTCTG
The DNA here is from genome assembly GCA_028538565.1 of Umbellularia californica. NCBI lineage: Eukaryota > Viridiplantae > Streptophyta > Magnoliopsida > Laurales > Lauraceae > Umbellularia > Umbellularia californica. The sequence continues at coordinate 47,866,648 of JAPQWN010000009.1, forward strand.
GAAGACCAAGTTTAGTACAAAGCATGCATGATTCATCAAGTAAAGCTCAATTCTTATATTTGTAATATTTTAACCCAGGTTTTTGCATTTGGGTTACTTGAGGCCTATTTTTTCTATTTGTAATTTTTTTTAATCCAAATTTTTTCATTTGGATTATTTGAGGGCCTATTTTCTTTGTTCTTTCAAGTGTTTCGGGAGTTCGTCTATTTGAAATTCCTCCAAACAAATGCGGCCTTACAAAGGCATCAGAGAGCTCTTTTTTTAATCAAATGGCTTACAATCCAAATTTGATGTAAATAATTGCTTCTAAATAAATCAACTATATATAAACCCATTCGAATTAGTACAAAAATAAAAATAAAAAATCACTATGGCTTTGATCGAGGAATTACTCAAATTATGAATAGATCAATCATCGTTAAGGCAATCTAAGGTCTCATTACTGGGTGGACACCACACACACCAATGATCACTAAGTCCCAGGGTAGATTGCACCATAATAAGCAGGTTAATAAGTTCAAGTAACTTGAAGTAGCTTTCTAATAACCTTCTTTGATCTAACAGAATTTTCGGACTACTAATATCTATAAATTGTCTTCTTAACTACAAGATTTGTCTTTGATGGGTGTATATCATGTTGCCCCTTTGATCTTGCTTGAAATTAGTGAACTAAAAAGTTTCAAGATTAGGTCTCATTAGTCAGATTGGAATAGCTATAGGTCACATTAGTCAGATTAAATAAAATAGCTTGTGTTACTACTTTCATTGCAATCATAAAGATGATTGAGAGGGGGGCTCTAGTAGAAGTAACTTGATGTACGTAGCCTTTTGCTAACCTACTCTCCAGCAATGAAGTTTTCACAGAATTTAAAGCATCTTCATAATTTTCTTCTCAAACAATAGGATCAGTCTTCTGTGGGCGGGCGTTTATATGTTGCCCCTTTCGTCCTACTAGAAATTGGTGTCATTATTTGACAAGTCTATCTTTTAGGTCTAATTTCGTTTACAACTAATTCGAATAGATGTTTAGGTACTTTAGTCTAATTGAAATGTTTTTGTAAATATTTTATTGATTAAGTTTTAATACATTTTGCCTCTCTTTTTCAAAAGATATCTAAAGGTTAGATTTTTCAACAAAACGATGAGGTTATTTTTATTTTTATTTTTATTTTTTGATTCTTTGATAAGTTTGTCCATATAACTATTACTATATGATAAGTTTGCTTGTATAACTTTTGCTATATGTCGAGTTTTCCTAAATTACTTATATTTATATAAGGGTCTGATTGAAACTACTCTACTTAAACAAATCTAATTGGATCAGCTATATTTCAAGTAAATCAAACTTATTATAAAGACCCAATACCAGAGCAGGTGTGTGTGCGCGCGCGTGTGAGAGAGAGAGAGAGGGGAGTGCTTTCTTGAGCATTGATGATTGAATAAACATATATGTGCCAATGTTCTCCTCTCCCTACCTATTTGTACCCCTACCCTCCCTCTCCCTCTAGACACCATTGTTGTATACATAGGAAACATGTTATTTTTATTTAATACGCCCTCCCATTCCCATATTTCCACCCTGTCCAGACAAAGCATGCTGTCCCCAACCACGCCATCCCCTTCTGCTATATCCATTGCTTCCTCTTCCCTATCACACACGCTTTCAAAACTCACATACAAACAAACCCCATGTCTTTTTTTTTTTTTTTTCCTTCTTCTCTTTTATCTTTAGTATTCTCTTCCTGTTGTTTTGTTTTCCATTGTACTTGTTTGTTATTGTTATATTCTAATCTTAATTTTCTATTTTTCAATGCCTAGATTGATGGAGCTGGGTCATGCTCTTGTCTGCATAGTATTATATTTCTTTTGGATCCCTAGAACCTTTATGGGTCTCCCTCCCTTTTTATCTCTGTGTTACTGTCACTCCATATTAAAAATAGAAATCTACTTATGGGCAATTTCCCAATTTCAGTTTAAAATATGCTCACATTACTATTCCTGGTCATGCCTTGTGTGGTAAGCATTTAAGTTTTCATGACAGCTTAAGATTGAGTTCATATCAAACAAACTTGATTATAAAAATGAAGGGTTCTTTTTCTTTTTCCATATATATAACACTCTTGCCTTTGTTTATCCCTAAAAGCTCCTCATGATGTTATTGGAAAAACTCCTCATTTTTCCACAAATGTTCATATATACACCTTGACTTTCAGTCAAACCTTCTCTAAGGCCCCATTTTCTTTTTTCTACATTGGCAGTCAGATTACTTTCCCTTGTTGTCTTGTTCTTTTGCATCATCTTCCCTAACAAAGCTAGTAAAACCTAATGGCAAGTCCACGAGCTTCCCTGCCCTGCAATCACTCAGACTAATTAATTATTAGTCTAGGCGCTCTTAGTCATCCCTATATCTAGATTCTAAACTCCTCAATAATTTTCATGTACCAAAGAATGAACATGCACAAATTCTGCATTAATTGTCTTAGGAAAAATGAAGCAATGATAGGAAAAAGTTTGACTAGTAGTCCAAGGCACATCTAAACATTTTAGTGAAAATCAGGCCTTAAGGACCTCCTTATTCTTTCCTTTGTTTACTTACTAATAAAATATTGATTATTTGATTATTTTTTTATAGATTCCCACCTTGGTTTCACGATTTTTATCTACTTAATTACAACACGTTTGTATAGCAAAAATCCGTGGAAAAGTAGTGGATTGAGATTCGGATTTGAGATTCGGATTTCTTCACTGGAGTCTTTACGACAAATCCATTTTTCCTTTTGGGTCCTTTTTATTTACAAGAGAGGATTCCTCAACCCCTACAGCCCCTCCAGGCCATTCAGTGTTTTATTTCTGCATAAAGGAAAATCGAATATTATGCAAACAAGATCTTATAAAAATTCATTCAATTCCTATGCAAACAATCCACCCTAACTTCAATCCTATGAGAGGGGAGAGTGGGTTTAGTAAAACACACAAAATGAAGGGGGTTACATGTTCTGAAATATATATATTTTTTTTCCTTCCATTTTGTTTTGGTGACTGCATGGAAGTGAGGTCAGTGTGATCTTCAAGAAGAAAAGGGATTGATTATCCATATAGTACCCTCTCCAAGACTGTGGTCCACTCAAATAACAAGGCTTGAGGACCACGATACAGTGGTGGGGGTGATGGAGTGCAGGGCCCACATGTGTTGAGCAGAGCCAATGAGATTCCCAAGTCCTCGAGTAGTACAATTGGAGATTACTGTTACTGAACGAGGACTTAATATTATTATATCATAAACATGCTTCAATATTCACGTCAATGGAACTACCTACCATCTCATCATGTTGTGGCACGACCGTTCATGGAGTGGACCCCACACTCTGGCTTCTGAAAAAAGAGCTAAGGTGTGTACATACATTGGCCTCCAGGGAGCCACATTTTGATGCATGATCGATCACCCAAACTTATCTTCTAGTCTTTCTGTTTCTATAAAACATCTGAGCCACTGTGACTAATGGGCTGTCGATTTAGGCAAGTGGATTCACATGGTGGGCCCCACGTGATGAACGGCCGGATATTGCACGTGGTTTATATATGGTTAGCAATGAGTATTCATTCCTTCCATCAGCCTTGCATCGACCATGTTAGATGGGCTGAGGGGATTTGGAGTTTTTTTTTGTATGTTGTGTGGTTTCTTGGCTTGTGTGATTATTTTTTTTGTTTGCGTGTCGAGGCTCGATGTAAACGGCACCATATTAAGACTTGAATAGTTTGGATGTTTGATGGGTGGCTATAAATGTGTGTATATTTAACTTAGTTTCGACTATTTTATGTAATCCTTCTATTCATAAAATTATTCGAAAGTTAAAATAGTTATGAATATTAAAAATATAAAAAAAAATTGATATAAAGTAATTGTAGATTCCTAGCTAGTACATTGATTCTATTGTAACTCATGTAGTTATCGACATCTTCTCACTGCTGGTGGTTACTTATGGTTGGCTGCAAGGTCAAATAGAGTAAAATCATATATATATATAGGACAATACTTTTGTGAGAGACACTCTTACTTTACTATGAGATATAAAAGTAGGGGCCCTTACACTTAAGTAGTTGACATTGGATATGGATGTGAGGGCCCCCACCTTTATCTCTCATAGTAAGGTGAGAGTGTCTCTCTATGAGAGATAAAGTGGGACCCTCACCCTACTATCCATATATATGGGAAATGCTTAGGGCCTGTTTGGGTGCACAAGAAAACAGAAGAAAATAATATTTTATAGAATATAATCTTTCATTTTCAAAAGAAGAGAATCGTGTGCCTTTGGTAATCCAAGAAAAATTTAAAGAAAATAATATTTTCTTTCAAAAAGCTCAATATTTTCTCCTACAGCTCCCCCTTGAAGAAAACATTGTACAAGACAAAAATCTTTCAAAATGACGATTAAAAAGTAGTAGAGTAAAGTAAAGAATTTAGTTCACCAAATTCATCATGATGTGTTTGTTTACATATATGGTAAAGTAAACTAAAAGTAAATGTCACGGCACGGTAAAGGTGGGATAAAATATTTGGTAAAGTAAAGTAGGAAGGAATGGTAAAGTATTTTCTTTCTATTTGACTTGACTTTATCACATTTTATCATAGTTTTATCTGGTAAATAAGAAGCGATTTATTTATAGGTGTGGTAAAGTAAAATAAGGATTGATATCATATCATAGTAAATGTGAGGCAAAGTAAGGTGAGATAAAGTATGTGGTAAAGTAAAGTGGGAGAGAGAGTTGTAAAGTAGTTGTTTTGTGTATTGACTTGATTTTACTATACTTTACCATGATTTTATGTGATAAAAGAAAAGTAACTTAAGGTAAAAACATTGCAGTTGAACTTTACTTTACCACACTACTTTTTTTATCCAGATTTGGTAAATTATATAGAAATTAAAATATTTAATAAAAAATTATTCTAATAATGTAATTTAATTTAATCACAGCACCTTCCAAACAACTTAATTTAAAATCTGTGAAATTTTTCAAAAATTGCCAAACAGCAAAAATATTGTAATATTATAATATTACATTATTCTATTCTATACTATCTTATTCTTACAATATTTAAATCTGTAAATATTTTATTCTGTAAACATCCAAACGGGCCGTTATGTGAGAGATGCTCTCACCTTATTATGAGAGATAAGGTAGGGCCCTAACCTTACTATCAAATGCTATATATATATATATATATATATATATATATATATATATATGGAGATGTTCCCATGAGAGATATCTCTCACCTTATATGAGAAATAGAAATGGGGATTGTCACGTTTAAGTTGTTAGTATTGGATAAGGATGTTAGGGCCCCCACACAAACTCTCATTTAAGGTAAGAGATACTCTCATACAAGCATCTATATATATATATATATATATATATATATATATATATATATATATATATATATATGGCCAGCTCTCATAAGCTCAAGGTTAGGATAATTACAGTGTGTGGTGGGGCTCACCTGGGGACCCACATGAAGTTTAATGGTCAATATGATCTTTTTCTCTGCAAAAAATCAGCTACAACCGTGATTTTTATTATCTCCATATGGGCCTAAAAGTTTAATGGTCAATAGTTCATTCAAATCGATACATAATCAATCCAACAGTCCAGTAAATTCAAATCTAACCGAAAGTTGGTGGACATATGCAATTTAGAGGGTTCATGTGTTTGGTCTATTTGAATGGACCATAGGTAGGCCCCACAAGCATGAACTTACGAGATTTTATCCTGAACTTAAACTTAGGAGAGCCTTGCTCTATATGTGTATATGAGGTCGACCTTTCAATGGTTTTAATTTATGAGGCTGCCTTATTTACTCATTGGATTATCAATCACTTTTCCAAAGAAAGCAATATATCGGCCATTAGATTCAAGAAAAATATGATTGAAAAACTAATGAAAGTGATTCAAAATTTTATCTTTCCGTTTAGTATGGGGCCCTTTTTTGGCAATCAATAATGTCGGCTGAACATGTGGTTTCCTCATCCATAAATATATGGAATTTCAGCGAAACCAGAGTTACACCATTAGATTGGACAAGCATATGTTGTTTCCACATCCATAAATATATGGAATTTCAGCCAAACCAGAGTTACACCCACCATTAGATTGGACAAGCATTCTTCACACGTGTATGTAAAGATACGGTCGGGCAAAATGATTAAATTTCAATTTGGGGTACGTAAAGATGCATGAACTTACTGTTTAGATCCAAGTTATGTGGTCTCTACTTGGTAAGCGATTGATCTGATTTTCTATTTTTCTTGGAAATGTATGAATGAAACAGTGACTGCTGCTCTGAATCATGGACTTACACGAATAATACGGTTGGGCAAAATGAATAGATATTCATAAAATGAATGGTGTATGAATAAATTTGATTAGATCTTACTTGGCCATATGATCTTCATTCGAGTAATATCTATACAATATTCAGATATTTTAAATTATTACAAATAATAGACGGGGTCATTATTTTGGTGCAATGGTTAAAGTCTTGGGTCCACAAATAATAGACACTAGCTGATGTCCAATTTGGATCATTATGCCTCAAACAAATTATTTTATTGATGGTGTTGGAAATGATTTTGGCGGTGGCAGGTCCTCGAGGCCAACTCCTCTCTCTCTCTCTCTCTCTCTCTCTATATATATATATATATATATATATATATCATTTTTATGTTACAATTGTTGGTGTGTTGGAGGTGTGAGTTTTTATAAAGCTCTCTCCTCTTTGAATGATTTATGAAAAAAACACTAATAGGTTTTTTTTTTTTGGCTATCGGCTCCGGGCCCAGAGGGAAGCCTAGTGAACTAAACCACTCGTGGCCCCAAGGTGAGAGCACTAGTGGACTAAACCTTCAATTCCTAAAGAAGGGGGAACCGGGGTCGATACCAAGACCTCTAGCTCCTAACCACTCGGCCAATCCATTGGAGTCCACTAACAGCTACTTTGTTTTCATAGAATACATGAGAACTTAATATATAAGAATTCATATAATAAGAGGTTAGAAATGAAGATTCCATAATAAGTGGTGAATATATGAAAAGGACCATCAAATAACCTTTCCTTTAATGAAAAGTTAATCAAGGGGGAAGATGAAAATGAATACTCAACAATCACTCTAGTCATTCAAATCTTAAAGCCTGTTTTCTTACCAGAATTCCTGACAGGAATTTGATATGGTAGGGGTTTTTAGGACATGATGTAACATATTGTCCCATAGCATTTGAAATAAAGTGTTTTTCTCACCAGAATTTCAAATTTCAGCCATCTAAAAGGTCTCAAATAACCTTATGGAGTTCCTAGACTTCCATCTTCAACACATTTGGTTGGAATTCCACCTCAAGGAGACAAGTTTTGGAAAATTGGAAATTCCTCCAAACATAAATTCTAAGAAATCTGGAAAGTCATGTTCCGCTTATATATTCTACCTTTTATCCTTCACACTTCACCTCTTTAATATCCCTTCCGTAGATTTCATTTGACCATGTAATCCTATGTATTCTAACGTAAATTAAATAAAATAAAACGCCTCTAGAGATACTGTAAAACTCAACTGGATTAGAAATACCTGAAATTTCTGGTGATCACCAACCTATGGACATTTTCTATCCTTTTGTGTGTTCATTATTAATGGCATCAGAGCCCACTGATGATTTAAATCTAAATCAGATTTGGGCAGACAAGGCATATATAAATGCAAATCAGATTTTTACCCAATGGTTCTATCTTCGAATTGGAGAGAGCCAAGAATTCTGTGTTAGATTTTGGCCAGACATCAACTAAAATCCGAAGTTCTATTTTTGGAGCCTGAAGCAAGAAGTGGAGTTCACATAACAATATACAGATCAATGAGCTTTAGAATAATTCTGTTTTACACAAGTGGGGTATTCGAAAATACTGCATAATTCAAGCTCAATAGACTAGCTATATATAACACAACAATATGAGCTCAAGAAAGTAGATTCGTAGTATATATATATATATATACATGGCTGTGGTTGGCTTGGATTCGAATCCTTTGATTGGAACAGACAATGATTTGGACTTGGATCCATATAGCATCAGACGTTGAATGTAGGATTCATAGCCTTTTTTCCTCCACAGGAGACCTTGGATATGTGGATAACCAATGCATATTAATTGGAGTAGTTTGCCACTTTGCCTCTTTCCTTATGGGATGGGAAAATGCCAAAATGGGTCTTATATTTAAATGTTATATAAATGAAACCCATTACATATTTGGCAAAATCACCATTTTCGGGTGAGTAAATTAATTATAAATTAATGGATTTCGTCCAATTTTCATATTTAACTGTATACAACCTCCTTAGATACGTAAATAAGATGCTAAAATGGATCTTATTTATCTGTTATTTTCGCACCTCATTTATATATCACATGTCTAAATGAGTGCAACAAATATGATATAATCATACATAACAATATACACAAGAATCATTTACATATATATAAGTAAGTACAAACAAATGAAACCTATTTCTAAATAAAAAAAAAAAAAAAAAGAGTCACAAAAAAGAACCCTCTGTTGCATTTATATTTATTTATTAATTAATATATTTAATCAGATATTGATAAATATTTTTTTATTTTTATTTATTTTTAAATTATGTTTGGTCTTGGTTGTAGGAACAACTTATTTCTGTGTTTTCAGAGAGCACCAATGGCTCATCTTTAAAGGCAGTGATGAGTGATCTGCTCTACTCAGTCACATTAGTACAAGTGGCAGCTACTGAATGGGAATGGCTTGTGATTCTTGACTGTGCTTCTTGTGAGCCCTACTGACATCAGTGCAATGGTACAAGCACTGCACAGATTGGACCACCCCAGCGGACCCAGCCTTTGGAAAGATTGGGTCTTCCCCCTATTTTATTAAAATGGTCTGAGCCTCCAAGGTCTATATTACACTTACCAAGTAAAGGACCACGAATTATTTAAAGAAGGCTAGGAGATAGAGAGACATGCTCCTGTGCTATCATCAAGCTCCCTAGGCAGGAAGAGAGAAAGAATGATCACATGCTGTGGTGAGTATGACGTTGACAATAGCTTATATTTGTGTGGCTCATCTTTATTATATTTGTGAATTTTAATTTGCACATTGATCAATTATAAGTGTGCAATGCTCAAATTTCACTTTGATACGTATGATATGCACTTTCCATTTGATTGGATGACATGTAGTTATGTTGTTTAAAATAGAATGATGTGAATCACTTTGTTTTAAGTGAAGTTTGGACTAGTTTGGGGGACAAGTTTGTTTGCATGAATGGAAGAATGATGTAAAATAAATGGTTAAATCAAAAGAAAAAAAAAAGATGAAGGAATTGAGGTTAAAAGAAACTAAATGATAAAAAAAAATATCTATTTCTAAAAGACACTAAATAACAAAAGGCTATAATTTGAAAAAAAAAAAGAAGTAATTTTTTATCATTTAATATCATTTACTGTTAACCTCCTCTTCTCTCTCTCTTTCTCTCTCTCTGATTTGAACCTTTATTTTAATCTCGTCCCTTAATCCCGTCCCTCATTAGTCCATGTGATATAAGGATTTTGACAACTTGAATCATTTTTCAAATTAAGAAGAAATAAAATTTCTTGATAGGTTAATCATTATGGTTTTAATAGGCTTTAACCACACAATAATCCTTCCTCCTTTCGTTTCAAGTCAACTACACCTTTTTTTTTTTTTTTTTCTTTTTGATAACACAGGTTTGCAGCTTTTTGGGCAAGAATAATCCCTACGGACCTAGGAGAGAAAGCCGGGTAAAGTTTCCCTGTAACTTTAGTGTGGTAGTGCAGTTTCGAACCCACAACCTCATGGTACAAACCGTGGTCCTATGCCAACCGAGCTACCCCTCAGGGTTAACTACACCTATTTAAGTGCACAATGGGTAAAGTCGCCTTACTGAGAGTTGAAATTCTTGGCAGATGCCTAAGAGACCATTACCACTTTATCAGGGAAAAGAAAAGTGACTTGATTATGCTTCGACTACCAAATTGAGTTGGGTTTAATCTTTCCATCTTTGATTTAATTTTGAGGTTTACTTATCTTTTTGGCTTGGAATACTAGCAAATTCCCTAGAATCCAACACATCATGGTTTAGGACCAGCTAGCTCGATCCTAGTACAACTTCCATAGCCTTAAATCCATGGTTGCAATGTATCATATAGGCCTCATCTTTCATAAACAGCTAGGTCCAAGGGCTTTCCGTCCCTTACCTCTCCATGATTTACATGCATCCAAATGGGTCATACATGCAAGACCAATATTTTGGGCCAGAACGGTTAGACCATTATCATCAATAAGAGGGGAATGTTCTCCTACAATCAACAACATGTGTAGTCCAGCATTGTGGGGCCCACTTTGGCCCACCTTTCCTCGATGTAGCCCCCTTGATAGTCTTTTCATTCTATAATATGACATTACACCTGAATCTTACACTCACTAAATCTTTACTCACTATTGGATACTGCCAACAGATAGAACCTCAAGAAAATCTATAGTTAAAATGCCCTTAAATTTTAAAGCTGTAAAATCAAGGACTAGGATAATCTAGTGGGGATGATTTTCATAGATCCATGTTATCCACGAGGAGACCTTTCAATCCACCCTTTCTCCCATTGGTAAACTTGCATCTAGATGGGAGGCATGGGCTTAGGTGACCATTTCCCATCAATAAGATATGCTTATTAAATAATAGGATAGACTTCACATTCACTGGACCTAAAATTCATATGCATTGGTATATATCACGAACCAATTACATTGGTGTCAGTTTATATTGTTTTATTGATGAGTATTGCTAACTTTAGTGGGTCCCACATGCCATATTTAGTGAGAGGACGCACGCCCATTAAGAGACATCCTTCACTCCTTCCTCTCTTGGGAGTTGGGAGGTTCTCAATTGTTGATGCTTGGCTTGGAAGTAAGATGGTATTATTATTCTAAAGGCTAATGAGTGAGAAACTTTTCTAACTTTTTTTTTTTTCATTTGTTACTCCTACAAAGAGGAGGGGTCCTATGTAAGGAGACGCAACTCACACATGTGGGGTGATCGGAACTTACACATGTAAGGAGACGCAACTCACACATGCCGGGTGATAGGAACTCGCACATGTAAGGAGACACAACTTACACATGAAAGGTGATGAGAACTTGCATATACAAGAATACACGATTCACACATGCATGTGAGGCAATAACAGAGATTGAATTCAATTGTTGATGCTTGGCTTAGAAGTAAGAAGGTACGTACCATTATTCTAAGGCTTATGAGTGAGAAACTTGTCCATCCTCTTAAAAAATTATTGTGTGAAATAAGATAAACAAAGTTAGAGAAGCTAAAGTGCACTAATTCCTTCTTAGCACACTCACTCACTTTCCAAAAAAAGAGGAACACGTAGAAAGAAAGAGAGGAGAACTTAATTTGTTCGACCAGGCTTCTCTATTGCTTATATCCTATCGCTTTGACACTTCGTCAGCTTCTAGAACCTTTAAATATTGTTTGATATTGAGCTAAGTTGATGAATAACAGTCGAGTATATATCAGCCATATATCCATGATGTGCATTTGTCTTGTTGACAATATATCAGCTTTATCGACTGTATGCATCAACTCCTGTGGTTGCATGCTTTCTAAAGGTGTCATGTACTTTTGAAGATTTTTCTCTATGTTGGGTTTCTCATTTGGACCATTCATCCTTTGTCTCTTCCAATGGATAGGGTATAGTTCAACAATTACAAAATGGCTCACCTAGATATTAAGGTTTCAGAAGAAGTGCATGAATGCTCAAGATAGATCGGAATGAAAAAACAAAATTCATATAGCTTTTTTCAACATAGTTGGGACAAGGTTTTGATGATGATGAAGAAGCACATGAAGAAATACCTCATTAGCTTTATAGACCCACCCAGGAAATTCTCTTAAAATCTTGGTTGGGGGTGTACATTGTAAAAATTGCACTAAGTTTTCGAAAATGATCCCCTCCCCCTTATTTTTCTAATTATAAGACAACTTGGAATGTGGGACCCACATGTAGAGGGTCATTCACGATCATTATTAAGGTGTGTTCATGTAATGGGCTTGATTCTCTTAGGAGATGATATGTAGGGTATGTTTGTTTGTATTTTATCTCAGAGTTTCTGTTGGGGTATCGGAATTCCCCAAATATTGTCCTCTTGGCATTTTGAAAGTTAGAATTTGAACATTATGTAAGTCAAATGTGACAATTCACAAGGCTAATTCTTTGGATCTAACTAATAAAACATAAATTCCAAATGTATGTTAGAGACTCAATATAGGAATTTCTAATTATAAGAATTCACATTAGAAATTCCTCTAAACAAATGCCCCCTTAGATGTATCTTCTCATGGATAGCACTGCCACATGGTATGAAATCAGTGTTCATACACGCACACTGATTTCAGCATGTTCTTTTTTCTTTTTGGTTATTGCTGTGAACTATTATGGTTATTGCAGCAATATGGAAATTGATCAATTGGTCATATTAACCATAGGAAATATGAGTATGGAAAAAAACAGAAGTATTGAAGCCTTGTGGACACAGTGTTATGGGGTAACATGATCATCAGATCCATCTGTGACAAATCTGTCTATGGTTTGCTTTCAGAAGAGATAAGGAAGGATCTCTAAAAGGTCTGATGCACTGAAGGTGGAAGAAATTGAGTAGCTCTGACTTGGAGTGCTTGGAATCTTCAATAATGAACAGATGCATTGGATTTGTAGGGTTGTTCTCACAGGAAGACTTCAAGGACTTTTGTAAGTTAATGTTTGTTTCAATAGGACTGGAAGCCTCTATAATATGCCCTCACGTGTGGTCACATTCGTCCAGGGTGGGACCCAAAGAAATCTTTGAGCTCATTACTATGAGTCCATCAATGAGGGCCACAATTTTGAAATCCAAACGGCTTGAAATTACTAGTTGTTTGAAATCCAAAGGGAAATCCTATTTCATTCTGAGTGATGCTCAACTTCAGATTGATCAGGTGCATGATTTTAATCTTTTTATTCTCCTTTTCTATTATCTAAATTTGATAGTGTAAAATTGAGTTTGGTATACGCCGGAGTGTTAGTTCATTGGCATAAGGTGTGGGTATGTTGCCCCTCATGTTGTGTGTTCAACACCCCGTAAATGAATCTGGTGAAAGTGTGTTGTCGGATTGTGTGTGCATATGGATATTAGTCTTGTTGGGTCAAATACCATGGGCATACCCTTGTCAACAAAAGAAAAAAAAAAGTAACATTAAGTAATATTGTGGAACTGTGATTTGAGCGATCTAGGTTTCAAATATGAGCTTTTATATGGATGGACTTATTCCAATGGCCTCAATAGTCTCTTTGATGTTGTTCGATAAATCAAAAGTTTGAGATTGTATTTGTGAGTGGTTAAAACAAGGAACCAAAGGTGAATATTAATATAAAAAACTAATCATAAAGCAACCTTCGCTTTGGTGTAGATCATTGACTCCTATAGAAGATGAGAAATAAATTCATACTCAGCTATCACCCTAGTAACTCAATACTTAAAAAAGTCAAGGTGATCACATCCATATCTCCCCACCTTACCTTCACGTTCTTCGGAAAGCTGCTCATTCCGTATGAATTCCTACATAGTCAATTCCTATGCGCAAACAAATAAGCCTAGCAAAATTCTGCTTTAATCAAAAGTCATTCCCACCCTCACTGTCAAATTATCTCATAAAAGACAAAAAAAAAAAAAAGATTTGGCGGACTGGATTTGGGCTATGTTTGAGACTCAAAAGCTAGACCAGAGCCTATATTTTGGCTAGATGGTACATGATTTGGGCCTAGGCCTTTCTATACTTGGAAGGGCTGACATGGCCGATGACTTGAATGTAGCCCCACATTTATTAGGACTAAAACTAATTGAACTTGAGTTTAACCATCTTTGTCCCGGCCCCATCTGGTCCATTTACACCACTAGGAGTTAGATGGGAGTAATAGTACACCATGCAATGCAGTGTGTCTGTCTTTTACACACAAACAACATGGAGATTAAATCACTTCTGCACATGATGTTGTCCGCGGGATAGCCAGGCTAGTGCTATGAATATAGGCTGTTTGACATAAACCCCCCTATAACATCATGACATCCTCAAACTAAGGGAAGAATCCATAAAAGCATAACAATATCCCCAAAAAATATATATATAAGAAGTTCAGAAAAAAGATAGAAAAATAGAAATTTAATTTTCGTAGTAATTTATTTATATTAGATAAATTGTTTAAAACTATTTTTTTTTTTTTTTGCAATATTTTTCCAAGAATGTTCCAAGGGGTTGTTTTCTTTTTATACGTGTGATAAAAAAATGGATTTTACATATATAAGAGCCGCTCTTGTGAGAGTTAATCTCGTAGGAACATCTCCGTACATATATAAATATTACATATATAAATGTCACATATGCACATGTTACGCATGTGAAACACATTGTCGTATTTATTAAAATTATCATTTTCATGTAAGAAAATGGGTATGTGCAAATCCTGAATGATTTGTTTGGATACGGGTCCTTGGAGTTTTCAATTCCTTTTCAATGGAATCAAGACTTTGTCTACATTTCTGATGTTGGATCTCATTAAGTGTATTGGCCGACAAATGGCACGATTGATGCTTATGAGAACGCAATCATGATGTAAGAGTTGTGCTAGCGCCTTCTACAAAAAGAGGTGTGAAAATCAATTTGACATCACCTCTTTAACATGCGGAGATTTCGGTGTGTAAAAGGCCTTATTTACACATTAGTCTCACACTTCAGTTACATATCACATACTTAAATGAGCACAAACAAACATGAAGGTGTGTAACCACTAACCGTTACACATATGTGATGATGGCAAACAAATAACCCTGAAGAAAACTCCAAATTTACAATGCTCCTGTCCTTTTCAATAGACAATGATTTTTGGAGAATGACAATTGCCATGCCGATAAAGGAGACAATGATATTATTCGACTCTGTAATAATATAAAAGAGAGAATAAATGATAATGTAAAAAGGTTTTTCGTGATAGTTTATGATTCGTTTTAGGGTTGGTTAACATTAAGCAAATTGACTCATAGTCATTTCTCTACTTCAATAGAAAATACCAATCTAGTTCCTAGATATGGTATGTTTAGGGCTTGTTTGTTCGCATAGAATATAAAGGAAGTTGAATTGGTTAAAAAAAAAAACAACGGAGTGTCATCGGTGGATTTCTAAAGAGGTAAGGGGTCAACGATATAACATAGCAATTGACTTTCATATCTAAATTAAGGAGATGGCAAGATATTTATTTTAAAGAATTCCAGCCTTTTTTAAAGAATTTATAGTTATATGAAAAGTCTTATTAAACCTTTAGAAATTTCAAATCCTTGACGAAGAAAGAGGATATAGGAATTCTACTTGGAAGGTAGCTTTTCTCTGATTTCTTTCAAAGAAATAGACCCTTTGAATTATTTGGAATTCAATTACATGAAACAAACCGGCTGTTAAGCTTGAAAATGACACATTTTAACTAATCCTCCACATAATTTAAAACTTGGCCCAATTCACCAACCAGTAGATTGGAATTGCTAGGTTAATGGATTCAACATGATGAAAGTCTACATGAGGCTAGGACTATGGGATTTTATCGTTTTACGCCATTCCATTTGGATGGTTTGTCCCTTTGCTAGAAATGCCTTTTCTTCATGCAAAAGTGTTTCATAAGATGCCAAAACCCACGCATGCACCTTTTACTCATGAATCACGATGGTTGCAAATTAAGCCTCAAAAGGTGCCAAAAATGCTAAAACCTGTGGTCCATCTGGGAGCAAAATCAGAAGCAAGAAAATTGGGTTTTGATATCTTGACACATGGAACAAAATTTAACAACTTGGAACAAAAGTTTTTCAAGAAAATTATGATGCAAACACAATAGAGAAGAGGTAAATGGGAGTCTATTCCTCTCTCTCTCTCTCTCTCTCTCAGTGAATAAGTATATCATTTTCCTCTTTTTAAGAAAGTAATAGAAGGGAAGGGAATCAATTAGACATTATTAATTTCTAAAGCAATATGATATTTTTTTTAGTTGTCCTTTTACTTAAAAAGCTTGCCCCATACAACCTTTTCTTTCACTAGATGACAAGTTTACTTTCTCAATTACATCAAGCATACTAGGCATTTTTATCATAGAGGCTATTGTATACTACTCTAATTATAAAACTGGCTCTATTTCAATCACATCAGAGTTTCCAGATGAACTCCAATTTAAGTCATGTGACTATCGAGTCCCATTTTATAACCAAAATATCCTATATCAAAAAAAAAGAAAGTTTGTAACCATCATTTCATAACCAAAATATCATTTACAAATACGAAAAATTCATAATAAAAATAGAGCTACAAAGAAAAAGATATATCAACCACCTGATCAACTAGTATTCAATCGTAATCTAAAACAATGTTTGAGTATTTGAAATATGTAAGTTAGAATGAACTACTTTTACCGTGCGACAAATTTCCCTTTATTTGAATCAGGAATACTATGCATCTCATCAAATGGTCTTATTTGTAGATATTCTTACTGAAATAGCTTTATTTCAAATGGATTTAATTGAATCAGCTATATTTCAAATAAATAAGAGTATAATTGTCGAACTTCCATTTCATAAAAAAAAAAAAGTGACCAGCTAACACACTTTACTCTATTCCAATGATCCTTTTGAACGGTTACTAAATCGTACTAAAAAACACTATCTGAGTGGGGTGAGAACCGTCTCTTACCTCAATAGTGAGAGGTGTCAATTCTCACGTGAATGTCTAGGGTTTGAATCCTGGATATGCCACTGTTCCTCTCCTAAGGGCGAGGTCTCCACCACCTCACCCGAGATCTACTATCCTCATCTGATGGCAGATCCAAGCCCCTTATATCCGGGTACCATGAATGCTTGGAACATGTAACTCTAGTTATATATAATCAAACATTCCAATGAACAAAAACAAGTGAAGATCTGGTCGACCAAATCCATGAACCCTCATTTACTTAAGAAATTTAGTTATTTGACGGTTGCTTTTGTCACATTCCTCAGATTTGTGCAAGCACATAAGACAAGCATGATTTTTTGCACCATTCACTCCACAATGCATGCATTTGTACTAGAGTTTCAGGGATTTTATTATAATCTCTTAATAGTCATCCCAATCGACATGCGCAGATGGAGGAGTCCTCCACGTATAGATGCCACCCAAATAGTTGAATCAGCTCTTGCCATGTGTCGGCAAGCCCTGCCTGGACTGGGGGGGTCCTTTTTTTGAGTATTGGTGCACCAAGTCTCCTTGAGAAGGTCAGGGGCGCAATGCTATTGTTTGGCCTTTTTGGGGGAGGAAAGAAGGACAGATGCACTTCAGTGCATTGTCTATATCATTTGTAGATAGTTTAAAGTTGTGAGTGAGAATCAAAGGACACTAGTGCCTGTCAAGAAGACAATGAACTTCCATCTGCCCATGAAAGATGTTTTCCCTGTTTCACCCTTTGTCTTCAACAGCAATAACAATCAAAGGAATCTCTACTCACCGACTGGCCCTTTTGCATGTCTCTTTTCAGTTAAAGTGCTGATAAATTGCATTCCAAGAGAGAAAGAAAGCAAGCCATGGTGGTCCACAAGAGAGACATCTTAAGAAGGTGAGAGCTTTTTAGTTTTGGGCCACATGGCCCACTTATGTCTCACCCACCGACTCCTCTTGCACTCATTGTTGCCCTTACCTTCGTTAGCATGTACCCTAATTTGGCTGACGTTCATCCAATTATTACTCACCGTTAAATTTAAATTTGAAAAAAAAAATACGAATTAGTTTCAACCCGATAGGAAAATGTGGTGGAAATGGAAATAATTCGCACCTTCTTCTCCACATTGCATGTACTTAGGTAGATGTTGTAGTCAGATTTACACCTAACCTACATGCCATGGTGCAGTGGATAGATTTCTCTGGAAAAGTTATTGGGTCCACCCTTGAAGGGATCATTGCTCATGAGCACCAAGTACTTAGAGCATAAAGATCAAATGAACCCACCTGTCGGTTTGATCACTTTTCCTTCCAAAATGGATAGAGTTTGGATCAGAGAAACAGAAAGATATGAGAAGGCTCCAAATAGAATACTATTTCATTGTGTGCTTTTGGACTCTTAACCTTGAGAAATGGTAAAATCATTGCATGGTCAAAACTCAAGGAGTCTTCCTTGAAAATGGTAGAAATGTTGTAGTTTCAAACTAGCTTTAGTTTTTGAATGGTCTGTTGGTCATCCGGCGTGGTTGGCTGAATCCTTTTTTACTTTTTTGTAGGCTGTTGATGCTTTTATTTGTCTGAGTAATATTAACAAAAGAAAAGGCAAAAGAAAACAACTTAGCTTTAGTGCTTGGTAAATGGTAAAAAAAATGTGCAAAGAGTTTTGAATGTATTATGGCGCCTTTATTTTTCGGTTCATGTTTTTTGGTGGGCCAAGCCATCAAGACAATCCATCATACATGTCAATTCAATTGGATAGAGTTAGGTGTTCTGTTATTTGGATGTTAAGATTTGTTTTTAGAGACTCTCACATGGTATCATATTCCTAAATTCTAAAATCCACAACCTACTTTTAGCATTTAGGTATAATTAGTTCAAAATTCTAGAAAACAAAACATATAGGGCTAGTCGGTTTGCATGAAATTGAATTTCTAAGAATTCATGATAAAATGGGTTGAAAGAATGGAATTTTAAAGTGATGAGGCGTTACATATGGTGGATATGTAGACAAAAGCTTAATTTTTGTAGGATTTCATTGACTAAGATGATGGCGGCCGGGGTTTTTATTTTCCTCCAAAGATTAGAGTATTTGATGGTCTTTTGTGGATATTCTGCACCTTTGTTTCCTCAATTTTCGCCACTTTGATTGGAATTTTTTTTTTTTCAAATTCCTAAAAACTCAATTCCGTACAAACAAATGAGCCCTTTAGAGAATTTGGAATTCTCCCAATGTCTCCAAATCCTTCTAATGAAACAAATCTTTTAAGATGCCAATTGGTTCAATGGAACAGTACCTTTTTGGAATATGAACACATAATTTCCGTTTTGAATTCTCATAATGGAATATGCCCTTGAAATTTCTATATGACGTCCCGTTGTACTAGATTCACCATTGTAATAGAGTCTTTTACTGGGATAAAGTTGACACAGAGAGAAGCAGCCATCATGAAGAGTGTGCATTTAAAATGATTCTCATGCTCAAGTTTAGGGCTTTAAAGCTTAATAATGATTTTTATAAGGGTAAGTAAGTATTCATGAGTGCAGTTTAGTTAGGGGTGGCATATTGGGTCAAGTCATGTTGATCATAACTATTTATGTGTTGAAGTTCACTCCATAATCAACCCATTTCAGGTTAACCTATTCCTAACTATATAACCCGCATCATATTAGGGTATACCCATTTAACTCGACCAAATCCAACTTGTAGAAGCTTTGCCTACGCTCAAAACATTTCAAGTATTAAAAGGCTAATTTACCCCAAAAAGGAAGTATTAAAAGTCCACATTTGAATTTGGTAGAAGGCCAAAAAAAACCAGCACAACCTTGATTCATTCTAAGTTAAACCCTAAACCCTAAACCCTAAAAGTTCAAAAATTGACCAAATGCAAGTCAGACGGGTTATTCAAATTAACCCTAGCCCCATGACCCACCTATATATATATATATATATATAAAAGTTCAAATTCGGTTGATCATGTGTCAAGTCAGGTTTTGCCACCCATAGACTTTTAAAGAATGAAAAGGATCTGGATTAATCATAGTGGGCCCCATTAAATGAAAGAAAACATTATAAGAGAGAAAAAGAACTCATTCTATCTCTAAAAGCATTATATAAAGATACCCAAAAATGAAAAAAAAAAAAAAAAAAAAAAAACTAGATGATTGGATCTTTCTTACCAAGGGATGGATTCAACTTGTTCAAGTTTGACTAAAAATCCTGAAGACCATGCATAACAATCACCCCTCTCTCTCTCTCTGTCTCTCTCTCTCTCTCTCTCTCCAGGAAAATCGGCGATCATATCGGAAAGACAAAGGAGCATTGGAACATGGAACCCATTGGTTGGGACTCCCAAATCCCTTGTCTCCAGATTCCTTGGCCGCACTGATTGACTCAAAGAACCGCCCATCCCTCTATGCTCCAAAAATTTCGCACTACTCAATTCATTTTCACTCAAACTCCATCATCTCCATTCACATTTCTTTTCCAATACAAAACAAATAATAATAGTAGTAACATATGTATAAAAAAATCACCTTCAAATCAATCACTCACTACATACAATTAAGTTCATGCATTTAATTTTCTTCTACATTGTCATCAATGATCAAAACCAATGAATTAGAATCTATACAAACCCATTGAAATTCTACAACTAAGAGATGTGATCTTTAATGGGTATTTCTCATTTTGCCAAAAAAAAAAAAGTTTAAAAAATTAAGAATTTTTTTTTTCTTTACCAGACTTGTGACATGAGTCCTGTGCTATGATATGGGTTGTTGGGCTTTGCTTTGACCCTTCACATGGCAGAATGAAGTGGGGTTAGTTTGATTTTCTTTTGACCTTTTTCTCTCTTCCTTTTGCAAGCAGGCCAATCATCAATTTAGACTGATTTAAACCGTTACACATTGGCCCAGTTAATCTAAAAGCTGTTTGTTTGGTTGGTTGGTTGGGTCCTTTTTTTTTTTTTCTTCTGTACTATGCAGTGATGTTTGGAAATGGAGGTAAGAGAGGACAGGTGAGAGACTTGAGAGAGTCCATGAGCTTTTGATAAGAGGGCCTCATAATCATATCCATATGGTGGAAAGAGAGCCCAAGGCCAAAGGCAAGAGGAGGTCACTTGCTATCATTATCTTGTCGGTTTACTGGCGTTTGGCGTGGCACGAGGGTGCATGATCATCTTGGAACCAGAGTGTTGTGGAAAAATGGAGTCAAGTCCTGATTAGTGGATGGCCACATGTCATCTGTTGATGCAACCATGTTCTCTCTCTTCCTCTATCTTTCTCTCTCTAACATGCCTAACCTCATGATAATAAGCATGTTATTTGGGATTGTATTATTCATGCAAATGGGAAAAGCACTCTCTTGTGAGGAGTGAGTCATAGACCATGAGCATGGGTTTGGGTCCTTTTGAGTGTCTCGAATATCCTCACGTTTATAGGAATATCCTCAAATTTTACTTTAGTGGAAGTCGTCTCCATCACATTATATGCTCTATATTAAGGGTATATCAACTCTTAATTGAAATAAAATTTGAGAACATGTCATTAAATGGGGAGGACATTCTTCTCTCCCCTTAGCTCGGATACCAAAAATCATATAATTTATATTAAGGTTAGATCAACTCCTACTAAAATAAAACTTGAGAACATGACAATGATGGGGGGAAGGCATTCCTCTCCCCTTACCCTTTGAAAACACCAGTGAGACACTAGGGGCACATTTGTGCAGCCGGTTTTTATAGAAAAAAATGGTTGCAAAGAATGGCTAGTTTTTTTGCGGAAAATTTCAATGGGGGTTGTCGGAAAAAATTTATGTGGAAGTTGATATTTTCCGTGGAAATAATTTTACACGGCGTGTATACAAACACGTTTAAGTACAAGGTTTTCTCCATAAATAGGATGGAAAGTAGAAAATATTTTCTACGCTGTAGTAAATTTCATGTTTATTGTAACCACTTTTTTACAAGAAAAAATAAAAATAAAATAAATTGAGTTTTCCATGATTTTGCAAAAAATTGGTTCCTATGGTGAGGGTACCTGGATTCCACAGCACTACACAAATATTCTTTTAGGAGGATACGAATCCCATGAGAATGAGACTGCACACGTCGACAAAAGTGGGGCACAGGCCCAAACCTCTCTGTTGGACCTCAAATTTTAAAAATTGTGAAAGCTTCTTTTTCATATATTTTTTTTGTTTTTACATGGAGATATCAGTGAACAAGGCATGTGAGGGCTGCATCTGGACCCAAAACACTCAGAAATAGGGATGAGAAGAGGTTGGATCCAATGGGCCAAATTACAAGTACCAGAAAAGGATAAAAAAACTGTAGCACTCATAAACAAATATTTTTAAACTAAAGACCCAACGCCCAACCTTGACTCAAATCATTGACCTGACCTGAATTGAGGCTCTAATATAACATACCTAATTAACTCAATATAATTATGTATATAGATATATAAAATGTATGGTTGTGGCATTGGGATATTGGGTACTTAAAAAAGAATGAAACCCATGAATCCAAATCAGGACTTAAAATAAAGTTGTGATGTTCAAGTATTCAGAAACCCATTTTCAACCCTATTCAAGACTTACAACCTACTTTAGCTAATCCAAGTTTTGATATCATTGTTGTTAACTATGATTAGGGTTATTACTCTAGACTGGAACATGGTCAAGTCAATAGGCTTTTGCTCCTATGACTAAAATTCCCATGATTATTGTGTGCTTAGATTAAGACCATAAAGCATGTAGTTATGAGTTTCCAATTTGATAGGCTTTCTTCTCTTTGAGCTGAAGGTAAAAAGAATGACCACTTGTTGTGCAAAAAGACAAGGTGACCTGGCCAGGCCAATGGTCAAAGTGGGTCCCATGCCTGGTAACTATGCTCACACACACAAGAAAATGGGTATAAAAGACAGATAAGAGGCATTGGTATGGGGTCTGGGCCCATCAGGGTTGCCCTTTTTTTGGTCTTGTTCCTCTTTTAGATGGTATTTTATGCCATCCATCAGTATGTCCACCACCCCCTGTTTACATCTGAACATGGCATCTTTCAGGTGCAATAGCCCATGCTCTGTTTTTTTTTACCCCCCAGAGATTTCCAAGTTTTTTTTTTTTTTTTTCATGGAAGCTTCCAAGAAGAAGCTTGGGCTGATCTTTGTGGGCTTTCTTATATTGCTTTGGGTTGGGTTTGTCCTTCTGGTAATCAGGTATTCTGGTAACCAATAAGATCACTGTCTCACTCTACCAATTGACACCCCTATTATACTGGGTTGTCAAAGCAGATCTCTTGGATCTAGAAACATCTGGCCAGGTTTATTCAAATTTGTTTTTTCCCATGCCAAAGCCCAGCTCATTAACAACACAACAAGCATGGTTTCACTTCAACTAGAATATGACCTAACCTGAATTTCAGGATGACCAACCAAAAAAGAATTAACCCAATTGGGCAGATGCTACACCTAAAGATGCATCCACCTGAACCCAACTTCGATTTAATCCATACCCAACTCGAAATCAAATCAGGTTTCAATTTTCAGACCCACACCCAAAAAGGTTGCGCTAGTTGGGCTCGAGTTAGCCCAGCCCAAGTTTTTACCCCAACCTACCAGTATCTGTATTTAGACAGTGACTAATACCAGCACCCCCTGTCTAATGTAAACTTAGCCTTTACCATTATCAAATGAACAGATTATACATGATCATTTTCCAATTGAATTAGGCTTTCCCCCATCAGTTAGGAGAGAAGAAGGTAAGTTAGAGGTGACAAATGCAACCAAACTACCTTTGAGTGTTGCCAATAAAATAATAACACATGAAAGTGGAAGATAGTAAACACCTATTAATTAGATTCCAGTCTAAGTACCTCTTTCCTGGTACCTGTTTAATATAACATAAGATATTTCCTTAGACTTGAAGTCAAAAGCCTAAGAGCATAAAATTATGAAGCACCCATGTTTTTGTCTTATCTTTCACTCAGTCACCTCCCAAAAGAGTTTCTTCAACTTAAAAAAATATAACCTGGTAGTTGATACACACATTGGTATAAAATAACAGGCTACTGACTTGTTGAAATTTCTTTTATTGTTATAAGCTTTATCCTTAAGCAATCA
Source organism: Umbellularia californica (assembly GCA_028538565.1). Classification (NCBI taxonomy): domain Eukaryota; kingdom Viridiplantae; phylum Streptophyta; class Magnoliopsida; order Laurales; family Lauraceae; genus Umbellularia; species Umbellularia californica. Next base: position 47,890,627 of record JAPQWN010000009.1, read on the forward strand.
AAGGACACTAAGAAGCATGCATGTTACAAAGCATTATATTATGTATGGATGGTGCAGGGCCTACTGGGTAGCACCTAGAATGGATAGCTACTAATGCCTGAGCAGCATTTCATGTCTGTCCCAGGTATTGTTGTTGTCGGAGCCGCAAAGGATGACTGAGGGGGGGTTGTGATGGTTGGAGCTGATGGTGATGGGGTGCACCCATCAGGCCATCATCACCCAAAAATCCAATGACTTTGTGTGGTACAGTATGGAATGTAGGTGGGGTGGGGTCATTCATGGATCTGAGTGAGAGAGGGAGAGAAGGAAAAGGATTTGCTAGTCACTGTTACATTGGCTGAATGCTGATTATTCACATGTGGGTTGTCTGTGGGCCCCATCGTCGGCGAATGCAGATTGTTACTGTTACAAGGGGGACCTGCCTAGCCTCTTCTCTCCCTGTCACAGACCTGAGCAACCCCACATGAGAGAGGGAGGGAATTATCTGAAAGGGAAAAAGTCTCAAGGAGATCCAAGATGTTTTTCATTGTAAAGCTTTCATCAAGGGGTTTTATCTTAAGGACTTGGATAGTGAGGAATGAAATAAATGAGACTGGTTTCTTGTAGATAATCTCAGAATCTAGTATTGTGCCTAATCCTACCTTAAATGCCAACATTTAGAGGAAAGAAAACATCCTTTCTCTGATGGTCCATTTTTTTCTTAAGCTAACATTTGTGTAAGTATTGCATTAATTGGTGCATCTATGCTTGGTTTTGCTGTCCCATTCAATTGTCTCATCAAAGATTTTCCCTTGTGGATCCCACTTAGGGCCACAAATGAAGGGAGAGGTGGGGGATTGGAAGAACTGGATGGGAACTAATGTATGAAGAATTTCTAAGTCCGCTAAATCATCCAAACCCTTTGATTGATGTCCCTCGAGTTGAATGATTTTAGAAAGCATGATTTTTTCAGGATTTCAATCCAATGATGAGTGCAAGTTGGATGAGTATTAAATTTGGGCTTGTGCTAATTCATGGGGGTGGTAAAAGACGGTTGGATTGATCTAGGAGTCCCACATGCATCGAAGTCCATAATGTTTGGGTCTATATATGTACATATACATATGAACGCAACACATATAGTTGTTTATTTTGGGTTCTTGGGTATTAAACAAATGGACCTAAGTCCGAACCTAAGTTAAATGTGTGGATGCAGTGTACCTAAAAACATGGGTTTTTTTTTTATTTGGGCCTTCTTGGTATTTAGGGACCCATTTTCATCTCTAGCAATTTTCATATGTGGCTGATCACCACATCAAAAGGAACAAAGGTCGTTTCATCGATTTTCAGTAAATAGATCAACCCAACACATGAAGATGGCTCGAGTGCGCCAGACACAGCCACATGAAGTGGCACAATTACTCTTTAGGGCCTGTTTGGATAGGCAAAAAATAGAGTAGAGTGAAGTTAAATGGGCCCTAACAGTCTAAAATTTCAACTCTACCCCGTTTGGATGAGTCTGGCCCGATAGATGAAGTAATGTTGTGAGCCACGTATACTCCATTTCACTTCAACTCTAAATACTTCCATTTCATTGAGTAAAACTAGATTCTACTCCAAACATTAACTTCAAAATAAGCATCCAAACGGAATGAAGTGAAGTACTCTATTTTAACTTCAACCTACTTATCTTCACTCCACTCCACATGTGAAATCCACTTCATTTTACTCCACTCTTCATTATCCACTTCATTTTACTCCGCTCTTCATTTTTCCAAACAGACCCTTAGGGCTGCACTTTGCGGGCCCATTTGTGAAGGGAGCTTGACCAGGTGAGCGAACATAGATTGTAAACATGCCTTGGTGCCCATTTGGATAGGCAAAAAATAGAATAGAGTGAAGTTAAATGGGCCCTAACAGTCCATAATTTCAACTCTACCCTGTTTGGATGAGTCTGGCCCAATAGATGCAGTAATGTTGTGAGCCATACGTACTCCATTTCACTTCAACTCTAAATACTTCCATTTCCTTTAGTAAAAGTAAATTTTACTCCAAACCTTAACTTCAAAATAAACATCCAAATGGAGTGAAGTGAAATACTCTACTTCGACTTCAACCTACTTCTCTTCACTCCACTCCACATGTGAAATCCACTTCATTTTACTCCACTCCTCATTTATCCGAACAGGCCCTTGGGATTTGGGATGTATCTATCTATCTATCTATTACATTCACATCACATGGGCTATGAGCTAATATGAGAAGGAATAGTTCAAAATTCCTAACTTCTTATTAGTCTAAAGGAACAGAAATACTAACCAATATTTTGGATTCCTGTTAATGTCATGGATTTCTTTGATTCCAGAGAGATTTCCAAGGCTTGTCCACATAAAAAAGATTTCTTCATCAGAACACCAGAGATCCAAATTCTAGTGGCCAAATGGGCCGTTTGGATCGACCACATATGGAATGTAACTGCTGGATAACTGGCAAACAGGTTTGAGTACAATTCACAAGGGGGTCCTGCTGGTCTGGGTCCAACTTGTCCTGACCCATTTAACAAATGGGTCCAACACCCCTAACCTGCACACAGTGCAGGTGAACCTGACCCAACCTGCCTAGCCCATTTATAAGTGAAATACTTTTTACTCCAAGGAGCTCAAAAATTTCTAAACATAACCCATATCAAATTAGTATAATAGCATTTGTACCCACCGACAACATATGAAGCAAATAAATTTTAAATCTAGGTCAATAACAACATAAAATATTCTCACAAAGTTGAAGAAAGTTGAACATAAAATATAAATTTTGTACCCACCAGACCTTCGAGAGAGGCATTACATTAATATTAACAGGTTAGATATTTTTGCAATATGTGTATTGGCAGGGTAGGCAGGTCAATCCTAACCCAACCCATTAAGCTGCAAGTTGGGAAAATCTATATACATTAAGGGTTTGGTTGGGTTGGTTGAATCCTGGGTGTGGTTAGCCCGGTCAGATGTGGCTTTTTCACCCCTACTTCTAAGCATTATATCTGTTCCAAGGCCTCCAGCCCCAGTCTTTTGATTCCCTGGATAATAAGAAAGTATTCATTGCTATTAGCTGCTGATTAAAATCATATTACACCAAACAAAAACAGAGGACTACAGGTTCTTGACCTTACCTCAATGCGCACTTCACCATACGGTTATGAATGGGTCAGGTTTGGTGCCAGTCAATAGTGGACCAAGCCACCCACAGGGGTGGAGTGGCATAAGGCGTGAGTTTGCTCCCCATGTCTTGTGTTCGAAACCCACCCCAGGTTTACCCAGTGTGCATATGTGTGGTGCCACCCGGGGGAATAATCTTGTTGGGTCAAAGACCTCTGGGGATACCACATCATTATTTTGTAGTTAAACTTCTGTATAAAATCATGATACTAGTAATATAAAGCTTCCAAATCTGTATTTTCATATAATATATTTTATTTATGCATAATACTAGCAGAACCGAATATTCAGGTATGGACCCCTACTGAACTCAGAATTGTAAAAGCCCAACCAAAGCTTAAGAAAAGTTAATAATTATACAAGTGGACCAAACAAATTAATAGCTCACATAGGCATTTAAAAAAACAATGAATATAAACATAAATTAAGTGACAAAAACAAAATATGATAAAATCAACCATAGGACTTACTGAATTTTTACAATAGAGACAATTGTTTGAGGTTCTCGATAAAATGATGGCTGGACCATACTTTTCAAGCAAATAATCAAAACAGCAAAGAGATTTAACAGCCACGGTGGGGACCAAAAGAATGCTGATCACTCAGTTGCAGAAGCAGCTTCTTTTAAACATGTTCTCATGATCTTCCCAAGCTTTGAACAAGCATCAAGGCAAAGTTCCATTGCCTAGTTGCAGAAAAAAGAAAAAACAAGGCACAAAGAAACACGTGAGTTGCATATTGATTATCTTGTGAAGTGGTAAAAGCCCAAAGGATACAATTTCTTGGACACGATTTCCCTTAAACAGCATAAACTAGTTAAATTAAAATGCAGTAAGTACATATCACTGATTAAAATAAAATCCATATCTGGATTAAAGGGTGAACGATCAAAGGTAGAGATTTACAAATGACAAACAATTACTCAAAAATGTCCAACTCTGGGGTGTCGGGTCAAGCAGAGGTGGAACCAGGATATAGGCGTTGGGTGGGCCATTGTGAAAAGGAAAAAAAAAAAAAAAAACTCCATGGGTGGGTGTGGGGGCGCGGGCAGTTCCTACCCTGGGGTCAAGTGGAGATTGCATGTAACCATCACTTCTCTCATTCTGTCCCTCTGGTTCAAGGTTGGCAATCCATAAGCGACCGCTTCTTCCCATTTTATACATGGAATCACTTTCGCAGGGTGAAGGATTAATAAGCACTTCCCCATGAAATTGACCACCAACTTGCAGCTTCAAACCAACCAGCCAGCCACTCCTCTCTTTGGAGAGAGGAAGATGGAGGTCATTAGACTAGGTATAGTGTCCGAGTAGTAACAGATGACATTGAAGCTGGAAGCCTTGGGGCAGAGAGCTTGTTACCCATGTGAAGAGACGAAATTCTTTGCAGAATCAGAGAACAAGCAGTAGAGATCCATATCTAGATTCCCAGATCCAACAGTGATGGATTTAACTGGGGACTAGCAAATGTCTATGGAGAAAAGGATAATGCAGAAAGGGAGTTTTGGGGATGAGTTGGATACAGTTAAACATCAGATTAATGTGTCATGGTGTATAGGAGGAGGCTTCAGGATGATACAACTTCCATGAGGAAAGAGGGCTGTCAAAACTAACAAGCAATGGGAAAAAAATTCTAATCTCATAAATAAGGAAGAATTGTTGGATCTACCAGTTTTTGAGGAAGGGAAGACTTGCCTGGTCTGACAATCAAGAACCACCCTCCATGGGCAGACTTCAAGGCTTTTATTCTCATAGGCTCATAGCACAGGAAGGAGCCCTTTTTTTTTTTTTTTTTTGAGAAGAGGACAAGTAGGAGCCTTTCGGTAGGAGATTAAGATATTAGGACCTGGAGGTGGGTGCCTTCAGGGTGTTCTCAGCTGTCATTAAAGCCTTAAATACTACGACTGCTCCCCTCCTCATCCCTCAGTTTGGATGACATTGTCCGCCCCTCAAGTAAAAGCTTTTGGCTGGGCAGCAATTCCTTGAACAGTGCTGATGGAGGATAATCTCCCAAGGGGCCTTTCACCACAAAATGCTTCACAATTATGTGAGTTATGTCAAATAGAATGAATTCATTGCCATCAATTTCTGGCCCGTGAGTACACCAGAAAACCATGAATCAACACTATTCCATTGTTCAGGTCAGCTGGGTCAAGCAGAGCTCCTCGCAGTCAGGCGTCAGCATAAACTCCATTGGAACATGGACTGTTCTAAAAAAAAAAATTAGGGAAGATACTTTGGAAAATGGAACCGCAGGCAATTCTACGGTCAGTCTGGAGGGAGAGGGAAAAAGATAGTTTCAACCAAAAAGAAAGTGTGGTTAAAGAGGTTTTTGAACTGATAAAGGCAAGATTGGCTCGCTGGACAACATTTAGAAAGAAATTAATAGATTTAGCATTTCAGACATCACGGGAAATTGGGGCACTCGATGCTGAGTGGTAAAAAGAGAACACGATATGGCGACCACTGCAAGAGGGGTGTTTTGAAATCAATATCGTTGGAGAATCTCGTAGCAAGCCTGGTCCTACAGGAACTAGAGTCCTCAGGAGTAAAGCAGGAGATGCTATTCTGAGCTCCTCAGCTTCTTAGGACAGGTGATGTAAAGAATTGAATTTAGCAGAAATCATGGCTAATAGAGAAGAATTGAATGAACCCAAAGGAAAGCTAATCAGCAATGTTATAATAAAGGTGATTCCAAGAAAGCAATTAAGTGGAGAATGGGGAAGGGAAAGAGCTATGGAGACTAGCATCTATACTGAGGTATGAACAGGAGATTTCAGCTACAGTGGCAGTAGTTAGACATGTTAACTGGAGGCAAATAAGTAGTCAATTTAGGGAAACAGTGAGTAGAAAAGGAGCGCTTGGCTTTTAGTTAGCATGCCTTTCTAGCGCACTACAACTAGCAGCCTGCGGAAAAAGGCTAGCATGCCTTACTAGCCCTATATAGTAAGGACTTTGAAGCCACTCCAAAAATTCCAGTGTGCATTAGCAGCGAAGAAACCTCCAGTGCACGCTAGCGCACTCTGGCTTTCAAGCCAGATGGCTCTCAGCCTTTGTTTGCTGCTGCAGTGCCCTTTTTAGGTGGGGGCACCTACGCTTGCGGCACTAGCGCGATACGGCTTTTCAGTTTTTTTTTTTTTTTTCTGCCCTGTTCCATTCTTGTTGGAACGAAGTTGCATCAGTTGGAAGTTTTGTTTTGGCTAACTTACATAAACTAAAATTTTGTGTTGCACTTGCGGTTGGGGGTTGACTTCTGTCTACAGTGCAGTATATATTTACTGTACAGCATTTTGTAATGAACCATTCCATTTTGCGAACAATACAAGTTACTGCAACCAATCAGGGGAAAAAAAAAGAAAGAAAAAAGATAAATTATTAATATCATATACAATTTTCCAGTTGCTTGCCTTTTCTTGGTGAGGATATCAATGATGTATAAACATATGATAAAAGGAGATGATGATAGCACATAAAAAATTGTTTCAGTTGAAAGAGCTAAGCAATGGGCACCTGAAGTAATCTCCTTAGTTCAAAAGCTCCTCAATTTGAAATGAGTTCAGAACATTTTTTCAAAATTGAATATTGAATATTGTTAAGTTTGTTGTTTCAATATAGGTTTTGTTTGAGTTTAAGATAACTCATTTTTAAAAAACTTGCAAAAAAAAAAATATAACAAAAAAAAAAACGGCGACAACAAACAATAACCACCACCACCTAATAGGCCTTTCTAAATTACTAGATTCACAACACAACAACTTCTGAGTCAACTTCGGTCAAATCAAAAGTAGAGCTCCAAAATCCAAAAAAGTTGACATAGAATAAAAAAAAGGAGAAATTGAAAAGGCAGGTGCATGTTTTGTTACAAGCATTTTTGATGGGATTTCCCCTTCCAATTGTCAGGAAATCCAAAAAGGAGTTTTGCCCTGCAAATTCTTGGAACTTCTCCATTAGATGGGGAGAATTCCCAAAGTAAATTGTGTAATGGCTTCTATAGTTTCCCTAATTCTCCAAATTCTGGAAGTCCAAACCCAGCAATGTGACGAGTTAGAAAGTTTTGGGAGAGGGCATGTGTGAGATTTGGGATTATCCCAACATGAATTCACTAAATTCTCCCAATCAAACAGGCCCTAAGGATCACAATGGTAAAATTTCCTTACCTCATGGATCTTTGAAGTTGACCATTCTCCAGTAATAGTTAGTTGAGTGACCTCATTTCGGGAAGGCATGCAAGAAATCATAAAACTGCCATCTTGGTCGCTTTCCTCTTCTGAAGTAGGATCAATGACAAGGTTCTTCCCAAGACAAGACTAGGCACCAAAATGCAAAAACAGAAACAAAGAGGAAGTGAAATAATGGACATGTATCACTATCCAAACAGGTCTATATTCAAGAAAATATGAATTATGAATATAATTCCATCTATAAAATCATAGAAGGAATAAAAACTGTGGAATTGCTTTTCTTGATTCTCACAAGTCACAATTAGATAGTTCAACCAGCATAAAAGTGGACTCCTTACAAGACAATAACCATTAACATACCCTTGCAGGCAAATGCGCATTGCACACTCAACAAAGCCTGGATGAAAAGCCAGTAAAAGAAAAAAGAAAAAAAAAAAAAAGTACACTACCAACTGTAAAACAAAAGCAATGCATAAAATCTTGGAAAGAAGTTAATGACAAAGATTGGAAGCAAAGCATTTCAAATGAGAAAAAAATCATGTTGGTTATATCATGGATGTTAAATTCTAAAGAACCAGATGTAAGGGGGCAATATCTCCTAGTGACTGCCATAGAAATCTGGGCTCTGTCCCTGAATTATACTGTTTGCAAAACAATTTGGAGCATATATATAATATATGTACAATATTAAGATATTCCAATCATATACAAGGAATCAAGAACGATTACGTAGATTTCCAATAATGTCTAGGCATTCTCTTATCCATAAAATAGTCCATTGTTGATCAAATGTGTTGAGCTAGCAATCAAGAACAATTACATCTCTCACACTTTTTAGCAGTTAGAACCAAGAATCAGTTCCAAACAATGAAGATGACAGAAACAGGACTTGTCTATTGCAGCCCAGACAAGAAGCATAGATCCAGAGTTTCCACTATTCTGAACATCTCCATCGAATCCACAATAGATGATAGATCAAAACAAGTAAAACCACGTGAAAACTTACTTGAAATCAAGCATAGACCCCAAACGAATACACACATCAAGATTCCCTCTCTACAAGGTTTTTCACAGATCATGAATAAACACAAGCAGAAGCCATATGTTTGCATCCCTTTCATTTTCTTAAATATCAGACAAAAACACAATATCAGCCACTTAAACCAACTTTGTATGTTTAAATACTGGTCCTTCAAGCATAATAAAAGACAGAAGACTGAAATACCCATAAAACTCATCACTACACTACACTTCTCAAAATTGCATAAAGATGGGCTTGTGGGAGAGAGAACTAAAAACCCATTAATTTTGAGCACAAAAATGGTCGTTTATTAAAAACAAGAAAATAAACTCTAATAGTGCCACCACCCCTTTGAACAAGGACCATGTATGGGTTCATCACTATCTACTGGTGGGACAAAACTCACCCTTGAGATTGCTTCTGTCACTTGCATTTTCACTTCCTTTTTCCTCTTTGCTTCGGAGTGTACTTATTAGTCTTATCAAACACTAATTTTGCCCAAGTCCTCTATACTTCAAGCATTTGCATTGCCCATGACTTGTGATTTACCCATAGTTTATGTACGTGCCAAATTGTTGAACATGTGAAGTCTTTCATAAATCTGAGTTATGCATGAAAGTAGCAATTTTCCTACAAAATGGCTCTAAGCCCTAAATGAATCACATGTTGAATATCTTGTACTGGTGGATTGGGAGGTGCTCCTTCCAAAACTCTTCAGACATTTGACAACTATTCATGTTTTTGACATTTTTTTAAACTTCAAAATTTGATTTTTAACCTTCTTTGATGTAAAACAGACCAGTGCCCTGTAGGATGAACCACTGTCTAGCTCTCCATGATCATTCCAAATGATCTTATAACCATTGTCATAGCAGAGGTACTCATCAAAAATACCACAGGGACCTCGCCATTTAGGGAAAAATCATCAAAAATTGGACCTCCACTTTCTACACAATCAAGAGAGTCGTGACTGGCACTATACTTCTAAAAATATAATCATCTCAAATACCATGGCTCAAATATAATCATCTCAAATACTATGGCTCTTGAGTCTTGACAACAAGCACACAGAAAAAATGGGTTAAACACCCGTTAGTCTATTCCATGATAGTCTGCATTAAGTAAGTTAAAGTTCAATCGAGAGTCGAGACTCAAGACATGTTTCTGATGACCAATGACTTATACATGTTTCTCCAACTTCTCCATTCTAGAATTTTGCAAATCACATCATCGTTAATCAAATCACCAACACCTCAGTATCTTCCTCATTGAGTAGAAACTCGTTCAGCACTCCTGCAGAAAGATCTCTGACTCAAATACCACTGAATGCAACTACAAATTATCTGGCACAACCCAGACAAAGATCTAGGGTTTCAATACCGTAGATCCCTCCACTAAATTTACCATATATCTGGGCTTTCAACCTGACCACTGCCAATGTATGTTTTTACAACAAAGAAGCCCAAACTAGAATCTCAGCTACTCAAACCAACTTTATATGTTTTAATCTTGAACCTCCAAATTTAAAAAGAGCAAAAGAATTAACTACTCCATCACTCTTCACCACACTATAGCCTGGGCCGAACTTAAATACTTGTTAGAATTGAAAAAACCTGGTATTGTTGGAAAGGTAATGAAAAATCCATCCAACTGATCCAATTATGTATCACTCAAATTTCGTTTGACACATCAAAGATGGCAATTCAATAAAAACACAAAAATAATCTCTGGTAGTATTTCCTTCCGATTGGACATGGACTACTAATGGCTAAAATAATAGGATAAGAGGATACAATGGGAGAGAAACCATACGATGATAAGACATGATACAGAAAGAGAATGTAGGAGGGTATAAGAAAGAAGAGGAGAGAGAGAGAGAGAGAGAGAGAGAGAGAGAGAGAGAGAGAGAGAGAGCTCTGCAAAGCATTCTATCTTAACTGGAATGCACAATCTTCTATGAAACCTGACATCTGACTTTCTTCACAAAAACCTAATTATGTCTCCATTGGTTCATCATAGTGCACCCACTACTAAAAACAAGAAGAGACCACCAGAGTGGGGTTTGCACAAAAAATGAAGCCACCCACAACCTTTAACATCAAATGTATTTGTAATAGTCCAGACATGGGGCCTCCATAGTACATTGTCGTTACTCACTTAAAGGCGACACAAGAAGGAAAAATCAATACTAACTTTATGTGAACTAAGAGAAACAGGCCTAAATAGTTTACAAATCCCACTATGACGAGGCTCATCGTTCGTTCAAATAGTAAAAGGTAGTGGCATGCAAAAGCCTCCCCAAGTTTGAATGTTGAATTAAGACCATCAGTCTAAACTTCTATTATAAAAGTATTTCTTGTCCCAAAAACACTAAGGGGCTGTTTGGAAACTGTAATCTAATCTAATAAGAGCTAATTAGAATAAGGTCTAAAACAAAAGCTCTAACTTTTAAGTTCTAATTTACAGTTAGTTTATTTGGTAAATTATATTTAAAAAAAACTACCGTAAACATGCAAATAAGAGCTTATTAGAGGGGCATTTCTCTGTCATTTCCAAAAAAAAAAATTTGATTTTAACTAAAATAAGGCTTGCCTAATCTCCATCTTATAATCTATTAATACGATTAATGGTTATTTTCATCTATAATACCCATAATTTTTCAGGCTTCCACATCCTTCAGCTTTAGCTAAAAATGCTCTACTAAGAAAAGTCAGACCACCTTAACTAATTTCTTTTAGAGGCCAAACCTCTATTTCTATTGAAACGAGATATACAATTAGAGGTCAACCAAATGCTCCAACATGTAAATAAGCTCTAAATCAAAAGATAACAGCTTGTTTTAAGAGTTTCCAAATGGCCCCCACATAAAAGTTCAGATTGATACATACCACAGAAACTGATGTAACAAGGTCAAACATCATAATCCCTGCATCTGCTAAGGCAAGACTAGCACATGATATGATGACTGGAAGATCACCTATGAGTGCACCAATCAAAAATCAAAATAAATAACAAAAAAAAAAGATGGAAAAAAGAGGTTGCAGCATCTACAGAGAAAAAAATATACAAGAGAAGAAAGAAAAGGTTCAATAAGTAATAAATGCATCAAGAACTAAACTTAATCAGAACTAATATTGGACCAATGTTCAAGAAAGCTATGCTAGATTACTCCTACCATGATGTTCAGCAGAGGACATGATACGGTTGTAGTGGATAATTATGCAACATGTGCACAAATATATGATGTCAAATATAACTAAGGAAAAACCAAAGCAGGAAATTTTATCTTGAAAAAGATAATTCAGTAATTTTCTTTAACTCTTGTCATTGGGCTCTTGGAACTCATTGAATGCAGTCGACTAGAAACAAGTCCCAAGCTTTGATCCTCCGAAAAAAAAAAATCCGTTAATAGCACAAAGTGCTTACGCTTCCAGGGATCAGGAAGGTCTAAGAGTGCTATAGAAGGTAAAATACTTCGCGTACAGGTGCGATATTCTATTTCTTCTCCTAACCACACCCTGGAATATCTGCTAAATCTATTTCAAGTGTAAACGAATCTTCAAGGAGCATGCACAATTAAAAGGTCATTGAACATATCCGCAGGCAATAGAAACTGGTTCCAGTTTTTTCCTTCAATTAAAAATAACATACATAGAAACTGGTACCATTTTCTTCATCAACAGATGCTAATTTTATCAATTGAAAAGGTTACAACCAGCCTAAACTTAAATTTTGAACATTTTTTCTGCTAATTAAACACAATAGCCAATATTTTTTCTTCCATTAATAGTGACCATTAAAAAAACATACGACACTGGTACAAGTTTCTGTCATCAGCTGAAACCTCTCTTTATCAATAGAAAAAGCTGGCAGTCTAACAGTAACATATCACTTTTGAGCAATTTTCTGATCATGAACACAACATCTTATTAGCAGCACAGTGAAAACAATTCTGTTACCACTGTCAACCAAATTTAGCAAAATACAGAAGGCCAATGCTACCAGGAAACCAAGATTCAGTATCAATATCAAAAAGAAACTGTGATCTTACTGCCGCCAGATTCCAACACCAATGCAAAAATGTCAACAGTCGTCTTTGGGAAGGACTCCAGTATGACTGCACCCGCCAAAGCTTTATGAAGCATTGACGAAAATTCTTTGTGTTCTGATCCCTGAATCGATAGAAATTTCTTCATCACATCAGTACTAACATAAAGCATATAGAATTACGATCGAAGTTAACTTTATAATGCATGGATCAGCATCATATTGCACCTGTCCACGAGTTTGAGTGGAGAAGGTTGTGAAGCTCACACTACAGTTCAACCGACCAACGTCGCTATACATCATTGCTTTTTTGCTTTCTCTCGGACCAAATCTAAACAAGTGAAGAGTAAAACAATCATCATCATACATGACAACAGATAAAAGAAGTAAAATGACATTGACAATAACATCAGGACGCACAAAAGTGCCAAAGAAAACTTAACACCATAAAAATGAAACTTGCTGATAAGAGAGGGCTAATCGTATACCTCAATTAGGATGATTCTACTAGGAAAAAAGAAAAGGTAATGTCTTAGCTGAATAAAAGAAACTAAGACTCAGTTGTCAGAATGAAGCAGCGCTCATCAAAAATGAAGTGTAACTAGGGAAGGATAAAATGATATTAAGATTTGATAGCCTCCGAAAATGCATTTATAATTCAATTTGACATATATATCACAATAAAAATTGACTCATGAGTAGCTAAGTCATCAAAACCTTATTGTCAAACATGAAACAGTCCAAGTTTTGGCATCTCCATCCTCATTTTAATTTTAATCTTAAAGTAACATCGGCCCCAAGTCCATCATTTCTCAACCATGATTCATACAGGCCATTCAGTGAAGGGAAAGAACAAAAAAAAAAAAAAAAAACCTCCTTGATTTTTCATGTACTGCACTTTGATCAATTTGATTTCATGCTAAAATTTGGATACTGGAGGCTTTTTATTGAAATATGCAAGTGGGCCGCATACACACTGGTTCTCACTTGGCTGTATGAGAACTAATTTCATGTAAACACAAACATACATGTGTGTGTATTACGCCACCCAAAAAATGCAAATTCTTTAGCATCCAATACAGGGACGGGAGGGGGGAGGACAAAACAAAATGACAGTACAAAGTCCTTCTAGTGCGATAAAATAAGCACTCACATCGAAACGATGACCTTAGTATTTCCAAATTCAGCATAAGCAGATCCTGATGCGGCGTTCACTGCACCAATCCTCATAACTGCAAATACAATTAGGGTATTATAATTGAATTTAAAGACAAGACAGAGGGCCTCTAATGTAAGTATCTCTGATCAAATTACTCAACAGATAACAGCATTATTAAAATCATAGGATAGCACTCCAAGGAAAATTAGTAACGCTTAACGATAACATACCAAGTGCAGGCTTTAAAACATTTCAATTTGCACAAAACCAATGAAATCTTCAAAGAAAAATTTCTCATCAAATTCTTTATTGGTAGTTCCACTATTAATCTGTAATATGGAAATATAAATTCCAAAAGAATCACTCATTTTAAGTTAATAAAAGAGATGAATGACATTTTTGTAATTAAAATGAGACAATGGCATTGATGATGCAAAAAAAAAAAAAAAAAAAAAACATCAACTTGCAAATGCATCCATGTCAATAAAGATTAAATTGAATCAACTTCAGAACCCACTTCTATCTAATCAAAATGTTCTACAAATACAACATCCACAGGCCTCACATTCATCAAATCCATTACATAATTTTTTTAAAAAATGGCAATTCCTAGTCAACATGACAAACAGAATGCCAAAGATCCCACATTTATCCAATCAAAAGGGCACTGAACACCCAAAAAAAAAAAATTTACACTCAAGCAGAAGAACACTTGATTCTCAAATCTCTTTTCCTAAACAATCCTCCCCGCACAAATCCGCTACAAAACCAAACAAAATGGCACACAACCCATCTTTTATCCAACCAAAATACTAGAACAGCCCAAATGGGATTAACAGAACACTGCAATAAGCTCCAATAAACAATGCATGTCTACCCCAAATACAAATAAATAAATAAAAAAACATAAATAAATAAAAACCAAAACCCAAACCCAAAGAATGCAGATAGACAAAAAAAAAAAAAACACCACAGCAAACAAATATCTCACACAATCCACTTCCATCCAATCCAAACCCCACACCCCCACCCCACCTTCCGAACAAACAAAAATGAGAGATGTAAAAGATGGGTCTTTTAAAGAAGATCATCAAATGAGAAGGATGGGTTTTTACAAAGAAGATCATCAAATGAGATAGTTAGAGATGCCTTTAAAAAATATGCTCTTATGGGTATCTTATAATCTGCATGCTTGAATCAAAGAATCCAACAAACACAACAAACCAGTTACATATATAGATAGATAGATAGATAGACAGACAGAGAGAGAAATACTGACAAGCAGGCCTGCAGTGATGAAAGCCTCGATCATCTGCCCGAACCCAATCAACATCTGGGAAGATTGGTTGCTTCTGTTTCTTCTTTTGGGTCGGAGGAGACGGATTATACGTCGTTGGAGCACTTGCAGACTTCCCAGCCATCTCTCTCTCTCTCTCTACTGTTGTTGTTGTGAGTGCGCAAAACACCCTCCTTCAAAAGAAGAAGACATTGCAAAACAAGGGATGTAAAAGGAAGACGCGAATCGCGAGTGGGGGTGGCCCAATCCAAGTTTGCTTTGGATCAACAGTCATATATGAACAAATCAAATCTGGACCGTTCATTTCGTCTGTGATGGTGTGTACGGATGCCTTGGTTGATTAAGAAAAGGTCAATCCATTTGGTTGTGTCCCACCCAAGATGAAATGCATCATCCTGATGCTATGGCATGATCTATGCAAGTGCATTCCAGCATTGTGGGGCCCACCTTTTATCGCTTCAGCCCCAATTTGATACCCGTTTCATCCCATGATATGGCATCATGCCCGATTTTATACTTACTGAATTTTCATTCACCGTTAGATGGAATCTAAATAAAATCTATGGTAAAGATGTCATTAAAATTTAACGCTTTTAAATCAAGAGTCAAAATAATTTAGCAGGGCTGAATTTTTTTTTTATCTCCCTTGATTACGAGGATACCTCTTCTTTCTACTTTCAAACTCATTCATTGTAGAATTTAGAAGTATAATTTTTTTTTTCTTTTCTACATTGACTCACGGATCAGCCCGCCGGGGCATGTGTAAAATTAGGGTGCTAATTGCCAACACCACTCAACTATAAGTGCGTTGACAATATAACAATATGATCATACATTACACGTATAGATGCTAGGAACATAAACAAGCACTTAATTCTTCAATTATCCAGAGATTTCAATCTATAAAAAAAATCGCATTTGAAACCTATTTTAAATTTCAATTCATAAAAACATATCCTAGTCCAAGTTCAAACTCATAAATGTTCTAACGCATGAACCTATGACTAAACACACAAGTCTTAAATATTATAAAATGCAGCTCAAAATTAATTTTAGTTTGTCATTTTATATTTAATCTTTATGTAGTAGACACGAGGAATATAAGTTAAATGATGTCTTTATTTTTTAAGTAAAAATAAAAGAAGAAGCCAAAACAAATTTTAAAATCGAATCCTAGTCTTTTAGTCCAACAATGATTAAGTCCACTCATCAAAAACTGGGTCTAAAACCAACAAAACAGGTTCAAGTTGGAACCCGAAAACTGCCGCTTCTATTAGAGATCGGGTCTAGAAAATGCATTTTACAGTCACTAAGAACTGGGCCTGAGCCCAATTATCAATCGGGTTGGGCCCAATGAAATTTTCTTCTTCTTCTTTACCTTCCCCTCCCTTTCCTAGTTTTCCCCACACCATCGCCGAACAGAGTCTTCTCTCCTGAACCATCCCTCTCAGGTATGCTCTGAAAGTTTTACAGAAGAAAGCTCTATTCTCTGTTCTTCGCTTTTGTAGTACTAAATTAGATAGAGTGGATTACTGAATGGGAATCATATGAAATCATTTGGGTTCGTTTTAATTTGGGTTGTTTCAACTGGGTTGTCTTTGATTCAGTTTTTCCACCTTGTGGTGGTGTCAAATCCAATGTTTATCTATCCTAACACTGGGTTTTTCCCATGCGTGTCTGAGAAATTGAGTTGCACGCCATATGTTTGATTGAATGCTTACAAGAGTTCAATTATGCAGTTTTGGCTCACCTTAGATTTTTGAAAATTGGGTTTTGGTTCACGTTGATGTTAAAATGTGTACAAGTAGTCAAAACTGGCTTTGGGAACTCTTAAAATTGGGTTTTGGTGATTATTGATAATTAAACTATTGTGTTTGGATCTGAAGGACACATTAATTTATTCCATTATTGTGCCAAATAGACTACTGAAAACCCTAAGAAGTAACCCTCTAATAGTCATCATCGAAAATATTGTACTAGGACCGAAGAGAGTGTCGAACGCAACCGTGACATGGATATGTATCAAAGAAATGACTGCAGATACAAATAAGAAAAAAAATTGAACTAACATAATACTAACAATGAAATGAGGCATAGTAAGTAGCATGCTGAATTTGTTGCCTGCACCTTTGGTTGTTGCTGATGATTTAAAGACTGCTATTCTTTTCTGGTTTCAGATGTTCTTGCGTTTTAAGCCAGTATTTTCTCCTTATACTTTCTAGGCCTTTTGAGGAATTTTCTTTCATGCTATCTGTATTTTTGTTTATGATGTTTTTTGGTATTTGGTTTGTGTAGATAGCTGTAATTTTGCACTTGATTGTTTTTGTATATGCGTGTGTGTTTGTAGTGACAGCAAGGATATTTTACTAAATAAAACGAGAGCATGATGGAACATAGTCTTTCATGTATGGGCTCATAGCATAGATGAGTCATTGAGTAAAGATTTTTTTTTTTTTTTTATGGTAAACAAGTAAAGAAGTTGATCTGCTTGCTGGGACTGAAACCACTATTAAACTGACCACTACTAAACTATCTATTATAAGAGCAATATCTAACAACAGTTCCAAAAGTGAAGCACAAAACAGTTCCACGAAGAAGGCATTCAGTCATTTCTCTTATACTAATTCCTTGTGGTGATTATACCAAAAAATAATTGCCTTACAGTGAGAAGTCCTTTTGTATTGTTGGGTTCTAAATCTTTTTTATTTGTTTATGTTAATCTTATTTACATTGGTTTGTTGTGTATTCATTCAAGCAGGCAACTCTAGCTAGCTTATTGGCCCCATTATTATTTATTTTTTTTGAATGGTGGATTGTATTAATCAAAGCAGAGCAGTACAAAAGAAATATACTGAACAACAAAGAGAAATACAAAGGGAAAGGAGAAACCAATCAAAGAAACAAAAGAGGAGACAGATCTCCTACAAAGGCCTAAAGCCCCAAAAAAGGAAACCAAAAGATTAAGATGCTACTTCCTTCCATTTAAACAGTTATTCATGCGTGCTACTTGAATTTGTAGGATGCCATTGTTGATGCAATCATTGCTGCATTTTTTTAGAAAGTGGAGCTTGCGTTATTGTATTTGGATGAATACATTCACGTAGTGGATATTGTTAAGTTTTCCACTATGCATGTATGTGATATTGCTTACTTTTCCACAATGCACGTATTACATATAGAATTTACATTATTATTTTCCACAATCCGCAATATGTTCCTTTGTAGGGGCATATGTAAATCTTCCTTTCCTTGGGTCTTTATCTTTATGGTTAGGGTTCTCTACTCCTTTTGTTTTTTCAGTCTTTGTCCTTCTTTTAGTGCTTAAGCATGCCAGTATAGCCCCACAATTGATGTTGGATAAACTCAATTCTATAGGCAGTGGAACAAAAGACACTCAACTAACAATAGATACCTCGGTGCAAGAGAAGCAAATAAAAAGTAAATGATGTGATGGATCATATGTGGCACATCTTGTTGTATATCGGTCCTCTATCTTTTTATGCGTTGGGGTTTGATAATATGTTGAAAATCATTTTGTAAAATAATTAAACATAAACTAAATAGAAAATTAATTTATATTGTCTAATTTTTTAATTATAGAGATTTTAAGATATTATTTTGGTTATTATATGCTAAAAGTTGCTTTCAATATCTGAACCAAACAACCTTGAGTGCTTTTGATGTTGAAAAGTAGGTGCGAAAGTTACAATTACCAAACAACCTTTTATTGCTAATAAGTTGCTTTGAAGCAGTGTCATATTAAAAGCTTCTTTTAATAAATCATTTTTGACTTTTAAGAAGTGAAACCAAATACCTTCTAAGACCCCAATTGATATCCATTTCTCCAAACCGAAACTTTAAGTTCCTAACCTATCTGGTGTTTTAGTGCATTAATTTGGAGTGATTAGCATAGGTAGTTAGCTTTCCATGTGCTGTTGCCTTCCTCATGAACTAAGTAAGAGCTGCATATTTGATTGCTTTAAATCTA
Source organism: Umbellularia californica (assembly GCA_028538565.1). Taxonomy (NCBI): domain Eukaryota; kingdom Viridiplantae; phylum Streptophyta; class Magnoliopsida; order Laurales; family Lauraceae; genus Umbellularia; species Umbellularia californica. The sequence continues at coordinate 47,909,507 of JAPQWN010000009.1, forward strand.
GGTAAGGAGTGAATAGAAGTTTGCATCAACACAGTTTGAATCTAGACATTATATGTTTTTTTTTTCCTGATTTCTTTATTTTTTTTTTCAATAAAGATATATACATTGAAACTTGAATCCATGTTGGCATCACTGCCCAACCAGCATGTAGGTTTCAAAAGATTAAACCAAACCATCCGCCAAAATAGGTCGAGCTGTGATTGGGGTTTTAAACCACTGGTTCATGATCTATTTCATTCTTTTAAATGGTATAAATATTTAGAGAAAGTTACCCAAATAAATGGATTTTCTTTCTTCTTTTTTTTTTTTTTTTTTTTTTTTTTGTTGAATGATTCAATCCATTTACAGAAAGCTTAATTTTTTAAAACATTATATTGGAAGCACTTTAAAAGAAGACCTAAATAAGTAAATATGACAATCAGCGAGTCAAAAGAATCCTATCAAATGGGTTTCTAACGAAAGAATCTCTCCATTGATGCTTCACTTAATTTTGAGCGAAAACGAAGAGTTATTTGAATCTTTGGAGATTTGAGTTTTTTAATATACCTAAGGAGGCTAATGAATTGACCGATTCTTAGGCTAAACAGGTTGTTGATATGTTTTCTTTATTTGCTGGTTCATCCTCATAATGTTGCTTCTTTGTATCTGTAGCAGTACAAGCCTCCTATACTCCTTGTTTGCATTGCATTTTCATTGTTTGTATCAATATACTTTCTGTCACAGTAGAGAGAGAGAGAGAGAGAGAGAGAGATGTAATAGTTCATATGGTTGGTGCAAGCTCAAATCTTATTGTTAACAAGTTGTTTTACATTTTTTCTTGGTGGGCGGGCAGGAGATTCCTAAAACAAACTAGGAACATTTCAGCCACTAGGTGACTTCCACTTTCAACCTAATTTAGTAAACCTTTATACTTTTAAGGGACTATTTTCTCAAAGTTACAGGTCCTGTAATGCCAATGACATATGATTAGTCGATAATTTGTCGGTTATGGGTTAGGCTCTTAGGTATTCTATTTGCAGTGCAAATGTCTCTGACAAGTGATAACTCATGCACCATTCATGCAGTGGTAGAAATGTTGGGGGCGGGGGCATCAGAAACCTAAGTGTATTGGAAATTTTAATTTTTTTCACATTAACCCCCTCCCCCCAATTTGGTTAACAAAGAAAATGCTAGATGAATGGAGAAGAAGTGTTGTAGTATCTATATATAAGAACAAGGGAGATATACAAAACTATGCCAACTATCGTTGGGATTAAACTTATGAGTCATACTATGAAGCTATGAGAGAGGGTAATGGAGCAAAGACTTAAACAAAAGACCACTTGAGTTTAGTTGTTATGGTATCATAGCCAACACGTCCGGGTTCGAATCCGCACAGGGCAAAAAAAGGCCTCATGCCACGTCTTGTGTGTGGACGTATGTGCGTAGGGCGAAAAGGCCCCATGCCGCATCTTGTGTAGGCCTGTGCTTCGAGTTCGGGCGGTGGCCTGCTCGGGGGTGTTAAGTAGTTAGTTTGCCACACCTTTAATGCTTAGGCATTTTGGGTTTATTGGTTAGCAACTTGAGATATTCTACGTCAATAATGGGGCCACAATTTGTACATATGGATTGATGTGCATATAGCAATTTCCAGCACATGAGTTGCCCAACAATTCTAGCTTTGGGAGATGGCACTTATGATTTATGAATAAAGCCAAGCCAGCCCGCCCGCCCGCCCGTCCCCCCCCCCCAAATACCCACACACACTTTTTGTTGCTTACTTGGCCAAGAGGAGTAAAGCCACGCACTAGGGATCGATCCCTGGTGGGGTGGATGGGAGTGGGAGCCTTTATCACTAGGTCATTCCTAAGTTCCCAATAAAGCCCCTTTGTTACCAATAAATAAATAAATAATAACTACAGCCCCTTTGTTCTCACTTTCTTTCTATGAAAGCTCAATATATTTATGTTTGTGTACTAATATTCTCTGATTAGCTAACAAAGATATGAGATTGACTTGCAGATTCACATGATATGTCACGGTGATGAACATGACAATGGCAGAGTTTGCTAAGAAGCTCAACCTAGCTGTTTCTCGTGTAAGAGTTCAATACTCTGCTTCCAAACCCAAAAGATGGGCTAGAAAGTATCCCTTTATCAGTTATGGGCTTCCGTTCATTTCACTTACCGTGCTAGGGACACTTGGCCTTGGTCACCTTCTACATGGCAGGCAAGTAATTGGTATCCACTAGCTGTGATAAAACCATGAAATTTATCATCTGAAATGAGTTTTGTTGAAAAGAATTTGGCTTCCTTATGGAAATTAAACTTACATTCTTTTCTAATATTTATGTTGAAAAGTGAAAAATCCATATGAAATAGTTGACTCGATCAAATAGAATATTCTATACCCATACCCTAGAAGTATTGGTGCAATATCAAATGAGGGTCGTACCGGTTCAATATGGATATGCGACAAGTATCCTGGTTTCACGGCCTTGACATCTTGTCCACACCTATCATCTGGATATCTGCTTAAGGAAAATTTCTAGAATTTCCTGCCTGATATCCATTAGAGCTCCTGAAGTAGGTGTTGACAAGCTCCAAACACCATTAACAATAAACTGCCATCCTAAGATCATAAACTGGGTGATTAACGGCATCCAGGGGTCACCCAAATTTGGGTTTGATTCCAATTTCGGGTGAGGTTCTGATAGAACATTTTGCAATCTCTACTAGAAAAATGTTACATGAACCCAAGATGTATCCAAGTGATGATCTTCTTCCCGTGTGTTGCCATTAAACTTAAATACTTACCAGCTGCCCAATATGTCCAAAATGGAATTCAGCCAGTGGCAAAATCTCACACTTGTTGCTTAAGGGCTGCCTTTGTATCTAGGATCTGTTTAGTTTCTAAACCATTAAAATTCTTTGGCAAACAAACCTTTTACTAGCTAACTGGATGTAAAGGCTTTTTTATCAGGCCAACTGCCAAAGGGACTCTGATGCGTCTCTCCATTCAAGTAATGCACACCTTGGGTAAAAGGAAGGCATTACACCAGAAAACATGAAATGAAAAAAGGTGGAAATGACCAGTTCAAAACGGTCAGCAAATGAATGTAAATTTGATTTCCAACCTGCCAAATGGTGCTGGACTTCATCAAGAAGTTTGCCAGTGATATATCTGATCTAAAGCTGATGTGTAGTGTGTTTTCTGGTACTTGCAAGAGGTTCATGTCTCTAGTCTCAATGAGCACAACAATTTGCTTAGAATATATAGATTGCTCCAATGGTATCTAGAGCAGATATCTCCAGATTCTTCCATCTAATATGTTATGCTGAGTGGGTAGTAGCAATTAAGAGCATCAAAATCACCATGAATTGATGATGCAATACGTCTCTGTTATAAAGCAGAATAGAAATGGTGATAGAGGTCATCTTGCCTTCACAAAACCCTGTTATAGAGTCCATCACAATACACTGTGTGATCCATGGAACAAACTTGGGTGGAAAAGCTCAGTATAGGACTTTTCGGGCTGGACCTGAACACATTGCACTGGAGCTAAAATGGTTGGAAATACGAAGTTCTACATTATGCAGTTCCAGTTTTTTGGTTGTACCCAATGCAAAATGATAATGACACTTACCAATTCTTGCCCCCTTCCCCTCCAACAAAAAAAGAAAAGTTTCACCTGCGATGCAGTTTACATATAAATGCACTGCAGTTTCTTTCTTCTGACAGCAGCAATTGATCTTTGTGGTTCAGTAAAGAAGTGGCGAAGGTAAAAGATGACCACGAGTGGGAGATCATTGAGACTACAAAAGCACTATCGAGAACAGGGCCCTTGGAAGCATACAAGCCAAAGAAGATTCCATTGGAGGAGGAGCTGAAGGTAGTGTCTCCTGTAAATGTCATGATGCAAGTAGGCAATGCCTTACACTGGTGTAGTTTTTTGCTGATTGTTGGCAGTTTGTTTAATTGTAGGCTTTGCAGCAGCAGGTGGACATAAACACCTACGAGTATAAGAAAATTCCTAGGCCAAATGAAGGGCAATCAAGGAAAAACTAGTCCATCTCTGATGATTTATTCTGTTTTTGTAACACATTGTCATCTGTGTTTTCCTAGTATATGAATGTCTTTCTCTAATCTTTAACTGTCCTCCAGATTTTAGGTTTTACTTTTTTGAGCAGGATAAGTTAAAACTAACCTGTCAGCGGCAGATCACTAGGATCACAGAGACAAGTGAAATGGAATCATATAAAACTATGAAGAAAAGGGTCTATGAACACCCTTTTGAACATTTTATGAATTCTCCTCACTCCAATTCTTTGTTTTGTGATGCAACTTGATGCCATGGCCATTCTCTCTCTCTCTCTCTCTCTCTCTCTCTCTCTCTCTCTCTCTCTCTCTCTCTCTCTCTCTATATATATATATATATATATATATATGTGGGAGATGCTCCTATGCCATATATATATGGGGAGCGCTGGAAAACTCCCCGGGGAGTTTTTTTTCAAAAAACGCCTCTCCCTATTGGGCGCACTATGGTATATGACAACTATGGAAAGCCACTTGATGGAATAATCTAGATAAGATTTACTTATGTGAAAAGTTTCACTCCGTTAGATTATCCTGACTCCTTGATCAATGACCGCAATGTTTAATGGTTTTAGAGGTATCACTTTCTTGGATGAGTGTCAAATTTTGGATTTATATCAATTCATGGGAGTAGTATATGTGAAGTGACTAGATTGGCAAAAGGTGGACTCCACTGTCTCCACACCCTAAAGTACACTTCTCTTTTATACTTGAAACGTCCTAAAAAGGAGGTGTCCCTCATCACAATGGTGAGGGATGTATATAGGAGAATATTCATGTGCATCCATCCCTCATCATTGGGTGAGGGACACTTCCATAAATGGGAATTTTAAAGTACAAAAGTGAATTTTCAAGTACATAGGGTGAGGTACACTTCCATAATTCATGTGCAAAAAGTAAAAGTGCGCTCACCGTATGGTGGGGGATAGATGCACATGAATGTTCCCCATATATATATATATATATATATGGGGAACATTCATGTGCATCTATCCCCCACCATTTTGGGGGTGTTTTAAATACAAAAGGGAGGTACAAAGTACCCCTCTTGTACTTGAAACACCCCCAAAAGAGGTGTCCCTCACCAAAAATGGTGAGGGATAGATGCATATGAAGATCCCCCATATATATATACTAGTCATTGCCCGTGCCTGAAGGCACAACGCACCACGCTCTGAGCACAACTAAATTTAATTACTCTTCTTTTGACCACCTAACAACTAACACCGCCCATAATTTAACAAATTTTACTCAAATTTTCTATGTGGCCCATTGGATCAATCAGCTACAAATCAAGCCCAGTCGGATTTTATTTTTTTAGGTAAAACAGCCCAACCAATTGGACCCTTATTTAACCACCATTGAATGCCAGAAGTGGCCCACTACTATAAGCAGTCTAGTTTAATTGCATGCAAGCCACGTTTGCATCTGCTACCAAAACAATCCAAGTTAGCCCAGATTCCACAATCCGTGAAAAACAACATATATATGTGAAGGGGCAAACTGGTAAGTTGTGGGCCGAAATTCCACACCATTCAATCACTCAATTGCAATCATAGCCGTGTATTTAATCATATCTTTACTTGTAAGGAAGTTTTGAAAAGATAATGGCACGTTTCGTAATTTAATTGAAAACCAAGGACACTCCCATATCCTCTGGGAAAAGATAATGACAGGTTTCATAATTTCACAGAAAATCAATGGCACTCCCGTATCCTCTTGTCCTTAGTAAAAAGTTACTGCCCCTTTGTTTTCAAATAATTACAAATTTACCAAGCTCTTGAATCCCTTCTCAGCCCTAGGATTTATGTACAAAAATATGTACATAAATCCAAGGGTCCAAAATGTCCAGGGATTCAAATACTGCTCTCCCTTATTATATAGATATATATATATATGGAGAATATTCAAGTGCATCAATCCTTCTCTTTTGTACTTGAAACTTCCCAAAAGGGGGGTGTCCCTCACCACAATGGTGAGGGGTGGATGCACTTGAATATCCCCCTATATATATATGAGATGCCTATGAGAGTAAGGGTATATATATGGGAAATGCTCATGTGAGAGTAACTCTCACACTATTATAAGAGTAAAGGGGTGAGACCTTCATATTTAAGTTATTGGCATTGGATATAGATCCAATGGCCACCCTTACTATGAGGGTCACACGCCCTTACTCTCATAGTACTGTAAGAGTAACTCTCAAAATGGAGCATCTCCCATACATGTAAATACCCCCTTTTGACATGAGAAGTTCTTGAGAATATATATAGAGAGATGCTCCTGTGAAAGCATCTCTCACCTTACTATGAGAGATAAAGTGGGGGCCTTCACATTTAAGTTGTTGGCATTGGATATATATGTGAGAGTCCCACCTTATCTCTCATAGTAAAGTGAGAGCATCTCCCATATATATATATATATATATATATATATATGTATATATATTATGTTGTGAATGGACCATGGTAGAATTTTCGCACCGGTTTGATGAATCTAACAATCCAATCAATGGTTTTCAAACAGCTGGCTTGGGATACCAGTAGTAGATTGAGATTTTCACTTACAAGCAGATTGCATAGTGTACTTATATGGTCCAGCTCATGAGGTCCACTTGCATGCTTTCCTATCATTAGAGGTAGGATAGATCGAAAGGTCTCTTTGTTGATAAGGGTCATCCAAGAAATATGTGGGACCCACCCATTGTATCTGAACGGCTCAAAATAAAGGATTTCCCCTCGTCCGACTTACTCTAAGGGGAGTGTGCCCCATCTTAGATTGTTAAGACTTCAATTTTCATTTTTGCATAAGATGAAATTATTGTGAGAACAAAAACCGTGAAAAATGGCTGCGCACAAACATGACCCAAAAGTTTACTGTAGACTCATTTATGTTGAAGATGATCCATGATTTCTTTCCCATAACTGAGAAATACAAACGTGTGATTTTGCCTTTTTCATTGTTAAACTGAATTGCAGAAGTTACAAAGTAAAAACTTTGTACTCTACTTTTATTTTCTATAATGGCCACTTCCACTTACTCTAATTTTTAAACCCTCCAAAACATATGATTAATTTTCTACACCAGGGTTTGGGAAGTATGACCTGTAGAAATAGAGATCCATTTGAGTTGAGAGTTGTTTTGGTTTAAACTTGTACAAATACACTGTTTGACATTTCAATTGAAAAGAGCAAACTTATCATATGGTAAAAGTTAAATAAAGCTATCATATAGTAAAAGTAAAATAGGGAAATTTGTCATTCATAAAAAACAGTATGAACAAACTTGTCATCTCGTAAAAGTTTTATGAGCAAAATTATATTGTATGAATAAGTCACGAATTATAGTTTTAAGTGGAATAGACCGAACATGTATACTTGCTAAATAAAAGCTAACTATTATTTTTCTTAACCACCACGCAGATCAGTGTGAATTTCACATGGGTCTGTTTGTGTTGTTTGAGTACACCTTTGGACCTGAGGTGTTTCCATCACCAACCACCCACAAGGGGATCTGCAGTAATATTTTTCTACAGAAAAAAAAAAAACCCTCTACATTAACTCAACAAATCTTTAACTGCTTTCTCTTCTGATTTTGCAAGAAATTTTTAGATTCTTTGAAATCAAACCATAAAAATAAGTATTACTAACCGATCAAAAAAATAGAAAAGGAAAGAAAGTAATACTACAAAAGCTCATACCAGCAAGCCTGGCTGAAACAGAGATAAAGACCTTGAGTGGTATGGAATGTTAAACCATATTTCATATTTAGACAAGTTCAAGGCTTTGAACATTCAATTTATGGGATCACAACCATGAAACTAGAGGACCTGTTTGTTTGCTCAGATTGAAATTCTAGGAATTTAACGCAACCAGACGCGTTCTTGTCTAAGGGACCAAAATTGAAGTAGATGCAAATAAAATACATAAATGGCCATCAAAATAATCCCCCCATCAGCAGGAGTATGATTACAACCAATCTAGCTCTCCACCTTTTATCTACACTCAACTCCCTGGATACCCAACCAATGCATTGCTGGTATAAGACATGTTGAGAAAAATGTGTACAGTAAGAATTGAACTATCTCCACCTTTCTAATCCAAATGTTAATAGAAGATGGAAGAACATAAAGGGGGGTGAAAAGTGGCACCAATTGGTTGCTCCTTAATATCATTGGGCTCAGAAATTCTAGAAGTTGCATGGTTTCGTAATTTCTGGAAATCGTACAAATTCTAGACAAAAAGATGCTGAAGTAAAGTGGCATTTCATTGAACTTGAGAATAAGAAATTAAGGTCCAGTACCTACAACAATTACCTCCAAACTCCTGAAAAGAATGAAGAGCAAACGTATATAAATGCAACATAAGAATCCCCCACAATTACAAAGCTTATACCCCTCCCCTCTGAAAAGAACAACTTATATACATCATCAGAAAAAAAATATATGATAAGTTAGAAAGACCTAACATTCTTTGCTTAAAACCAGCTTTCCCCAGCTTCTCAACTTATTCCATTCACAAAACAATAATATACCCCACCATGTAAACTCATATAAAACACCCCTTTTATCTTCTCCATTTAAAGTCCCCCACACACTTTTTTTTTTTTTTTCCCATTTTTAAGGAAGAAAAAGGGAAAGGAAAGTAACGCTCCGAGAGGAAATATAAGAATGGGATTTAGCACGACATAAATATGTAGCTGCCATTATTACCTTGGCTGAGGATGTGCTGGGAATGATTTTGATGGTCGAATTGGTGGACGTTGGGGTACGACACGAGGGCTAAACGTCTGTGACATTGCAAGCATGTCAACCATGGACGGAGTCTGGTATGCACGCACCAGGCTAGTACTGTCGGTTGAGTCCCCACGGGCAGTTGCCCTCTGCCAGGAGTGCGAGCTAAGGCCTGAAAGCACATATGCCCTACCAGATGCCTCGTACACACGCCGACTCGCCATCCTCTCCTGCATCTCCTTAAGCTCTGCATCCAGTGTGACACAAAGCTGGTCACCAGACCGTGCTGCTGCAGATTCTGACAATGTTCTCCGGCAGCTCTCGAGGGTAGCCACGGCACTGCCTAGATCACCCCGCTCAGCTGAGGCCCGTGCCTCAGCCATTGCCTCAGCTGCTTGAAGCCGATTCCTCTGCCTGTCCACTTCAACTGACACTGAACACTCAGTAATATTTTCTGGTCTCTGGATCTTGACTTCCTGGCCTTCTGAATTCACCTTCTCTTTTGAGATTGGATCTTTGTAAGCACAACAAACCTTAATCAAGCTTGTCATATCAGCATCACCGGCTGGGACATTCACACACACTAGAAAATCCCTCACTTCGTCTGCATACAAATCCCCACCTTCAATATAGCCCATCCTGGAATCATTTGACAGACGCCTTGTGTAGCTGCCTGCTTTTATAGAACCAATAAGTATGTCGGGTCGCAGACACTCGATACCCACATGCAGTTCCTGCACCACCACGCTCAAAAGCCCACCGATGCACTGTGCAAATGCATCCTGGATTGCTCCCTCAGCCTCAATGAATGAAAATGTACCACCTGAGGTCTCTGAGATGGAGTGCATTGAGGCAGCATCATGGTCTATTCCAAAGCCAAATGCATGAACTGGAATCTTACAACCCATACCACCACGGATGGAGAAGGGAAGGAGAGACTGGTAATTAGGCCTCTGGTTGGCTGCACCGACGCCCGAGACAGTGTAAGTGTCCTGCCCATCAGAGAGTAATATGATGCTGCAAACTGGGTTTTTCTCCTTCCGGTCTTCAATCACCTTGACACCCTTCCTCAGACCTTCAGCAATATTGGTCCCACCACTTGAGATTAAAGCATTCACAGCTTGCAGTGCCTGCTGTCTCCCAGAATCTGACATCCGCAGAAGGGGGAAGAGCCGTCGTGCAGTTGATGAAAAGGAAATGACAGAGAGCCGATCAGAGGGCCCAAGGTTCTGTATCACAAAACCCATGGCTCGTTTTAGTAAGGCGAGCTTGGTGCCTGCCATACTACCACTGACATCAAGCACTGTCACAAGGTCCACAGGTGCACGGGAAGTTTGATGCATGACAGATGAGGCAGAGTGATTCCTGCCAGAATTCCTTTTCGAACTCGCAAATGGAGCTTTGAGATGGATCAGCACATTAAAGTTTTCACGAGAGGCAGACCGTGAAATAGCAGAGAATTCTGGGTATGTTTTGATCTCTACTGTTTTAGCTTGGCTGGTTTCACCATCCATGGGTAGAGTTGCTTTATCTGCCAATTGGCCCAATTCAGCCTGGGGGTCTAGAGGTTCATCATCACTGAAAATGCTTGGCTCAGATGCATGAAAGAGAGATGCATTCTGCCTATTGGAATTCGTTCGAGGTGGTGGAAGACGACGCAATACAGTCATCCAACGATCATCTTGGGGCCAATCCACGGGGTTAATTCTCGCTCTTACATTGATATCAGAAGAGGGACCTTGGAAGGGGATTTCCTTCCATTTTGCTCTGCAAACAGGGCAAATCTGGTTGCCATATTTAACACTTGATGATATGCAGTGGAAATGAAAAGTATGGGAGCATTCTGCTGTAAACAAAGCATGTCCATGTCCAGGTTTCATGGTGCCCAAGCATATGGCGCAGGTCCTCTGAAAGTTGAACCACAAAAAACGAAAATATTAGAATGCAAAGATCTACTATACTATGGAGCTGGAGGAACAAAAAAAGGGAAAAAAGAAAAGAAGTTATCTCTTGTATCATAAAATTTATAAGTATCTTGAATAATCAATCTATAGAAATTAGAATTAGAATCAAAATAAGAAGAAGGTGGCTACAATAAACAGCATGGATGCTTATAGTGTCAAGAACTTTTAACAAAATAAGAAAATAAACAGCCAAGGGTATAGTACATTATCCATTTTTTATTGGCAGTAGGTTATCTAATTATATTGGACTGATGCAGGAAGGAGGCCTTATATTCAAAATTCAGTCTTCTGCTCTCCACAACCTTCACAAAATAATATTCACTATTTATTAAGTTGATTGTGACTTACATATCTGGAACTTCCTAGTGGACTTTCTCTAGAGGTTATATTCTATTTATTTGACCACTTAAGACTCAACAAAGACAAACTCGACACATGAACTCAAAACTTTTTTTCTTTACTCATTTTTTTTTTCCCTTTTGCTTCATTGGGAAATCAAACTCCTGCACTCACACACTATCACGTCCCTAACCAGCTGAGCTGAGCTATGGCCAGACACAAACTCTAACCATTAAAAGCAACTAGACACCTAATTTTATATCTAAGCTATATCCTATCAGTCATAGGCCTTAACTTCTTAAATACATCAAAGAATTGCACAATCTAGGATCATTGGAAAGGCAATTAAATAGCTCATCAAATGCATGTAATTGGGTGTCAATCGGACACCTTTTTACACAAGAAACATGCCCATCTCTAAGAAAAAGAGAGTAAAATACTACATAAACCATAAAACCCACTGCTCTAAATTTGTCTCATGTGGAATGCGTATGCCCCAAGGAATCTTCAAAGGCTAGTGACCTTAGTACATCATTAGCAACTAGCGTAAAAGCTAAGCAGAACTGTTTATACACGATCGCATCTTGTTAAAAAAAAAAGTGATCGAATAATGCCACCCACACCATCAACCAAAAACTTTAGCCATCAAGCAAAAGGACATGGCACATGCTACCTAAATGCCTCCTGAAAATAATTCAGCAAAACTATGCCAGTTTTAGAAAAAAAAAATAAAAAACATAAGATGCAATTCACTCATGACCTGATCACCAATGCATTCCTTGGTTAATCATGCAAATGTATTCTGATCTCAATGCATTCTCCAATCCCAGAGAAACCAAATCAATTTCCTTCTATCCATTATCAGAGGCTAAATTCCTAGCCCTTAACATTCAAATGAACTAGTTCACTACTAGGTGAAAACCAGTGATCCAAAGACTTAAAAATACATATATAAGACTACTATTCAGAGGAGCAGAACCTATCTAACTGGATACAAATTTACACATAGGGGTTTACGACCAATGTCTAATGCATTCCTTGGTTCACCTTGCAAATAGATTCTGTTCTAAAGATTTTATATATTCCAAACCGGGAAATCAATTCCTTTTCATCTGCTATCGAAGGCTAAATTCTTAGCCAATAAACATACAAATGAACTAGTTTAAACCTAGGTGAAAATCACTAATCCTAATTGAGGTTAAAAATTTAGGACCACTATTTAGAGGACTAGAACCTATCTAACTGGATACGGATGCACACATACGGGCCAGACCCATGATACCTAGATACTTGTACATGGCCAGCATCAATATCCGTAAGGCATATTTTATACAAGCATTACTATCACAAATCATATAATAGAGAAAAGGGCATGTCTAATAAAATATGACAACTAAAATGCTAATGCATTGCAGATGTACTATGTACACAGTTTTGTCAATGAACCATTGGCAAATTAAAAGATAATAGTCCCTCCATTTGTTTGTGTTTCTGTCTCAAATATCAATATGCATACATATTCATTTGAATATTGTGGATATTTAAATGCCTGTGACTCAAGCAAGATTGCCCAAGTAAAATTTAGTGAAGCTGAATGCATCAGTTTTGAGGTAATTAACTTGGTTGAATATCCAAATTATTAAATGCAATAATTTAACTGCATTAGGTGAATGGCTAATCATACATCAAACATTGTGACCGCAAGATTACTGTTGAGCACATATTGTTCCCAGGCATCACCAACACAGCCTTTCACATCAGGCACCGCAGCTCCATGAGCACAATCCCCAATTTGTTCCACTTCCTTTTGGGATTAAATAAAATTGATTCACCTTACAGATGAAAATCGGAAATCTATATAGTGCTGCAAATTGCAAAGTAGCGATGCATCCATCCATTACGGTACACAAGGTCATACCCATCACTCATGGCTGAACCACCTAAAGAGCAGCTGAGGTCCCGCACACACCTTTGATGCTCACACATCCTCGAGTAAGATTTACATAGGCCCTAAAGTGGCTGCTTAATAAAGCAGGGTTCTGGTCTCCTGGGAGAGTCCCAGCTGCAGCCATGCAGTATACTTAAGTCGTCAATGATGAAAGATTGCCCTAATCTTACACACCAAAAAGAAGGGTGAATTCAATAGTCACCTACATAACTTTTTAGGGTTTGAAAACCCCCCACCGCACTTGTGCGGGGGATCCCCGCAGGTGAAAATTCCACTAGTAAAGTAACATATCATATCCATATGTCTACGAAATCAAAGGTAAATGATGAAAGATGGCCCTAATCTTACCCCCACCAAAAAGAAGGGTGAATTCGGGTGAATTCAATAGTTACTGTTGGCTTTTTACACACCCGTTTAACGTTTAACGATGACAAGACTTGCTTTCAAAGAGCTTGTGGTTGATGGCCAACAGAATCCTGTGAAATACTGCGAATGAAGGGTCAAGTTGCTGACAAATGCAGCCACTTTCCCTTCAAAGGAAGGGGAAAAGACAGCGCTTCTGTAGTTTTTCCTTTTCTAATAAGCCAAATGAAACTGGTCCATAAATAGACTACTCCACTTTATCCCCACAATGACAAGTGGAGGGAAAAAAAACCCAAAGACAAAAGAGAAAACCAAAATAAAAAAAACAATAAAAAAAAATAAAAGAGCATCACCCAAGCCCATAATTTCAGACAACTGTTCCAAGCAGTAGAAAGAAGAACCCCACACAAATTGACATAACAATCATCACAAAGACCCTTGCCATATCCTTTTGATGCACAATTCCTATCCAAGGAAAAAAGGAAAAGAAAAGGGGCACCTTTAATCAGAGTAACCATCAATAAACAGTGTGCCCCCATCTTCCCACCAATAGGGTCAACAAGAAAAAGCTAATCCAATACCAAGGCGGGATACCAGACTATTCCTCTTACTAAATGACAACTGACCAGGGAATCAGTAATGCACATGCATGCCAATCTGGATGGTCAAATCATGGGCCCCACAGGATGGATACAACCTTGCCTATCCAATCCATTCCAATCCAACCCTTTGCCATTAGCAAACCAAAAACATCAGACGATCAACACCATTCGATCACGATTAATTTATTGGCGATGGATAACCACAAAGTTCTATTCCAAAATTATCATGCATGATTATCGTAAATTAAAGCAACAACAGTGAGAAAACCAGAAGCAACAAGATCAAAGAAATGGACTCTCTCTCTCTCTCTCTCTCTCTCTCTCTCTCTCTCTCTCTCCACCCATGGTGAGAATCAAGCAGCTAAAATCTGTGGGAAAACATCAAGCAACAAACCTCAACAGAGAATCCACTTCAAGAACCAAAAAGAAGATAGATTCCTAGCATTACAAGAATCCCATACCTTCGATGATCTGCTTCCAGACTTCGGCAGACGAAGCCCAGAACTCGAAGGCGTCGGCGTAGTCGGTGTCTTTGGCGCAGTAAAATCCAAGTCACGATCCACCGTAGGAGAAATGGAAGACGCATCTGAAAACCTCGCAGCTGCATCCATGACTGATGGCGACGCATCGTCGTGAGATCCAGGAACATAAACACAGAGATTCAAGCCTAGAGCGATCTTCGCTTTCCTCCATTTACTCCCCATTCTTCTTCTTAGATCTGAGATCTTCTCCTGATTTCTTCGCTCAAATCTCCTTAACAGAGATTCAACGTCCCCATAGGGCTTTCAACATTAAAAGAAAATTTCCAAAAACAGCATCAAAATCAGCAGCGAGAGTGCATTCTTCTGCTATTTTCAGATCGAAGAACTTTCTGAAGCAATCTTCACTTCAATCAAACAGATTCGAGCTTTCTAGGGTTTTTAACGTCAAAAACTCCAAAAACAACATCAAAACCAGATTCAAAGGAGTTTTGTTCGGTATTTTTCAAATGGAACAGCTTTCCGCCAGGGTTTTGAGATCAGAAACCCTTCTTCAAGCAGATATCTCAGAAACAGAGAGATTTCAGCTACACTCTAGAGATCTAAGACAAAAGAGAGCACATTCTCTGCTATTTTCAAATCAAACAGCTATCACTCAAACAAATCCAAGTTTCCTAGCGTTTCTAGCATCAAAAACAGCATAAAAAACAAGATTCTTGAGCCTTTTCTGTTCGGTATTGCTCAAATGAGATCTCTTTCTGCCACGGTTTTGAGATCAGAAACCATACGAAAGTTCACCTGCAGATTCCTTTACCTTCTTCTTTCAGGAGAGATTTCAATGAAGATCTGAGACGAGAGAAGAATAAGTGATTGTAGTGAAAGGATTTGAAGGGTTTTGGGGAAATCAAAGAAGGGAAGGGAAGAGTTTTCTTATTCTTCCTCCAGAAGCCATTAGAGAGAGAGAGAGAGAGAACACACGCGAGAGCGAGAGAAGATTATGGTTTTGGTTTTGACCTTTGGATGGCAGGCGGAGCAGACTTTACTTTTTTGGGGTTTCTACGGCTGGGAAATGAGATGGAGCGAAGCCGTTCTTCTTCGTTGAATTAGTACTACAGCTTTTGGTGGGGGGTTTTATTTTTTATAGCGGGCGGAGTCCCGAATATACGCCTGCCTTTTTAAGGTATTTTCCAACGATGCCACCGCAGGTTTCTCTCTCTACCAAACCTTTCAAATATTCCATCAACTTTTTTTTTTTTTTTTTGGAAGTTTTACTCTAAATCAGAATAAAAATAAAAAAGGAAAAACTAAAGAAAGGAGCTTTTGTGAAGTTTCGTAGGAAATTAAAGGCGTGTTTAGTAATTAACTAGTGAAAGTAAAGTAAAGTAAATTCAGACAAGAAATGATAAGGGATTATATTAAAAGTACACAATTTCAAAATTCCTTCGAAGTTTTTTAAAAAAAGTTAAAAAAGCAACATCCTTCCTCCACTAAAAGACAAAAAAAAAAAAAAAAACTCCATTTTTCTATACAAAAAGTTAAAAAGACTCTATACAAAACAACTAAAAATAAAACACCATCGTAACATCTTCACGTCACCATATATCTAAACAGGCCCAAAGAGAAAATGTAGAGAAAAATGGTTGGAAAAGGCTAGATTTGGACATTATGTATAGCGAAAGAGCGACGATATTGGGATCGACATAAAAAACTAGTGACTATAGCGTCACTCACCTTCCACACCAATGAAAAATAGGAAAAGCCCCATGGACCGAAACAGTTCAAACCCATCTATTAGGGCCTTTTTTGTGCAAGAGAGAACTAAGGTTATTTTTCCCATGAATTACTCTTGAGTTTATATATAGTAGATTGATAAAATATATAATATATATTTTTAGATGGAACTTATGCATTAGAAGCTAGTTTTGAGGATTAGATTCAAAGTGTTGAAGTTGTGATGTCTAAATATTCAAATATTGAAAAGAAGCACCGATCAAATAGAGAGTTTTTTTTAAAATAACGAGAAATAAAAAAAGATCTCTCTTATAAACACTAGTCATCTGTGCCATTTGAATAATGGTTTTTTATCTACTTCAATACAATGGACCCTAAATGTGACATATTTAAACTTGATATTTTACTCAATTTTTTTTTTTTTGTCAAAAAAGAAATATGTGCACATGTCACGTAAGAAGAAGAACGTGAGGACAGACTTGAGGATTCTCTCACCTTCGTGGGTTTGAGAAATCTCCATTTAGGATTTCATATCAATATCGGGGTGTAGCAGTAAGTATAGCCGAGAAAAATTAATATGAGCAAGTAAATTCGCAAATCTTTAGAATCGTAAATGCTAGAAGGTGTCAAATTTGAGAATCCTCAAAGATATGGATTTCCACTTGGCCAAATCCTAAAAGATTCACAATTGCCAAATGTACAGTTTTCAAATTATCAAATAAATCATTGAGGAATCCCAAAAGATTTGTTTTCCAATTGTGACCGAGTGAATTAGATTAGGATTGCAAACGGGTATCCCATTCTCCATTACTCGGAAGTTCCAACCTGTAAAATACCGTGTTTGGAACCTATTTTAGGTTTCGATTCATAAGCAGGTTCGGATCCGGAACCCAATTTAGATTTCGATTGACTGGTCCGATTCTACGTCCATATAGGATCCAATCCCGTGGATCCGAGACTCGATATATGAGTCTTTAACATTGCAAATTGTATCTCAAAATTATTATTTTGTTGGACATTTTTATATGTAATACTGAAGATAGAAGAATGGTTGCATTGTTATAAGTTGAATGACATGCTTATTTTAATAATGCACTCTTAAAAGTTGAACGGTATGCTTATTTTAAAGAAAAATATATAAAATAAAGAAAAATTGAACCGATTTTAGAATTAAATCTCAATCCTCTAGGTGGACTTAGTTCCGGAACCAAATTCGGATTTTCCTATCAGAATCAGGTTTGGAACTAATAAAATAAGTTCCGAATCAAAACCAACACAAAATCGAAACCGTTATTTAGAAATGGATCCTGAGTTCAATCTTGTTCCAACCCGAAAGTTTTTCACTTGCAACCCTAAATAGGACGTGCTCTTGTTATTTATTCATTTATTTACTCTCTCTCTTTTGTTGCTTGGCCTAAGTGGTGAAGGAGAGTTATCAGTTATCCACTTCCTAGGTGGTACGGTGAGAAGAGTCCTATCTACAAAGACAACCTTAAATTCTTCACGACATGCTCTTGCTATTTGTTTGTTTAGGAGAATGACAAATTCTACGATTTCATAAGATTAAAGTCAAAAGTGACAACGTTAAGATGAGAATTTTACCAAGGTTAAAGTCAAAAGTGACAACGTTAACATCCAAAGCTCAAAATAATAACCCCTCTATATTGGGCTTTGGAACAAATTTCACTCTAAACGGAGTAGAACAAATTTCACTCTAAACGGAGTAGGCCCACTATTAGTTATTGATTGACCAAATGTAAAATTGAGTTTCTTTTGTTTGCTTCTTTATTTTTTTGGCGATATATGATTATTGGCCATAATTAGTCAAGGAGTGTTAGTTCTAATGTCAGGACCGAGATCGATACTTTTGGTTTATACAGTGAGAATGTGAGAGTGAGGTGCCTTTGCCACTGAGCGATCAGTGGTTCAAGAGTGACTTTATTATCGTCGTTGTATATTTTATCCACATGTTTTGCATGTGACAAGTTTAATGGTGATAAATAATGAAAAATAAAAAATATTATTTAAAGTATAATAATTATTTTTCACTGAAAGTTAAGTGGAATGGCGTACGGCGTAGATTTGCTCTCTATGTCTTGTCTTCAAAACCTATCTCATACTTGCCCATGTGGATTTAACAGGCACCAACGAGGAGAATAGTACCATTGGGTCAAAGACCTCAGGGAACTCACATCATAATAAATAAATATGAAATGAAGTCAAAGATGGTTGGACCTCACTGAACCAAACTATATATATATATATATATATATATATATATATATAGGGAGGTGCTCCTATGAGAGACACTCTCACCAAGTTTATGAGAGATGGGTGGGGGCCCTCACTTCCATATCCACTCTCACTAATTTAAATGCAAGGACCCCCAACTTAAATGTGAGGGCCCCCACCCATCTCTCACCAACTTGATGAGAGTGCCTCTCACGAAAGCACCTCCCATATATATATATATATATATATATATTTGTGAAAACACTGAACCAAACTTTAGTAGTGTGGATGATCTGATCCAGTTGTTGAGTTTATTCCATAAAAGTGGCTAAGAAAAGGTCTTGATGAGTTAATAGAATTCACTACCATCATAAAATGGCTAAAAATTGCTGGCAACCCAACCCAACCAACATTGAAAGCTGGCAACCCATATAACCGAACCCAAACCATAAAAGCTTGGCTCAAATTCAACTTTTTTTCAAACATTAATATATTTAAATTAAGTTGGAGGTTCAAAAAAGTTTCAACACATGCTCATCTCATTCCATATAAAATAAACTAGCATGCAGGATGATTTTTCTAATATGCACCGTGCATAGGTGTCATTTATCACGTGGGACCTGGTGAAATTCATAGGAGTTCCCCATGTGCATTCTAACTACCAAGATATTAAATCACTAAATGGGTTCAAGTATGTGGGTTGACTCTAATCCAAACTTTTTCAACAAGGGTTACATCTTCAAAATCCGCTTTTCCTTTAAAAGAAAGTCAACAAGCAACATCCTTTCTCCAATGACAAAAAGCTTTAAAAAAAAAAAAGGATTTTAGAAGGAAAAACCTTGCTAAGTGACTGTTGCATAAAAAAGTTCCTCCTAGTTTAGACACCACAAATGGAGTCTGTTAGGCTTTTTTTCTTTTTTGAGCTTCGAAGAGCAACGCTAGCATTGCCCCATCTCTTCTTCCAAGTAAGTCCTCCATTACCATCTACTCCATTTACAGTGGTGCGGTATCAATCTTGGACCCTCTCGGCTGCAAATCTCTCTCTGGATCTCGTGAAGAGGATCATTCTAAAAGATTGGCTGCCTGCCAAACACAAAAACAGACTATCTGCCACACATAAAGTTGAGAAAGAAAGGGTCCGAGACAGTGGAAGGGGCACAGATGGGGTTGGAGGGTAATGCTACCAAGGAGAGAGCGGGGCGGTCGTGAATATGTACGACGCAGACGAGCTGGACTTCTAGAGTATCCACGTCGCCCGGTTTCCTCCACTGCTACATCGCCACACGAGAAGAAGAGCGGAGCTCGGGCCAAAATGAGCGACGATAGCGTCACCCAAATTTTTTGAGGGTGATGCTATCATCGCTCAGCTAAAAGTAAAAAAAAAATAAAAAAGTAGCGGGAGGAGCCAAATTGTGCTCCCTGAACTAATGTGCCATTTTTTCGTGCAACAACCTCGAAAGGAGAATTTTCCCATAAAATCCTTAAAACAACACCTACTTTTTACACAAAAAGTAAAAAAGGATTCCGTACAATTCTACTAAAGATAAAATACCATCATAACCCCCTTATATTTAATTCTCTCTTGATTTGATGTTTTTCATTATTTTAACTTAAATAGTAAATTACCAAACGGGAGCATTGTATTTGTGTCCACATTATAGTCCACAAATTGAGGCCAAGTCTAAATAACGACGTATGGTTTTTTACTTTTTTTTCTATCAGAGCGCTTCCAACTCTTTGGGCCGGCCGGACATGTTTTATTAACCAAAATGTTGCAAACTGTTTTTATACATGTATAATTATTTAAGGAAAAAAGAACTTTAGGTACTATTTAAGTTTTGGGGAAAGCTAGTATAAATGATTTAGCAGTTCAAGAAAAAAAATATATCGTTCTCAAAACTATAAACCTTTTTGTAGGGCCCACGTCGATAAATGTTATGATGGGCTCAAATGAGATTGAGAGCTCTCACCATGAAATAGAGGCCTCTGCAGAATCAACAAGACCTGATAACAGTGACTATCTATCTAAAGAAATTATAGAATATAAATGAGCCATGCTACTTGTCCCGGATGAAATTCCGGGACAAGTTTCGATTCCACATGGGAGGGGCATCAGCAAATGACCTTTTTGCCCCTCCCATGTGGAAATCGGGATTTGTCTCCGGGATTTCATCCGGGACAAATAGACATCTTCAATTTAAATAGTTGGTCACATCAGATTATGTTGACATCGAATTGCCCCGTTTTTTATTTGAATACTATTAAAAACATTTAGTTGGTCACATCAAATTATGTTGACATCATCTTGCCATTTTTGGTTTTTCAAGGGTTGCTTGCCTTTTATGCATTTGATAGGAAAATAGGTTTTACCGTACAAATATATGCAGGTATCACATATATTGTCATTATGGTTTCAAACGGGATGGTTCAAAGTCAAAATCATATTGGATTAAGACCCAGACCCATTAAACAACAATTTCAGTTTCGAGTTCGGTTCTATTAGGAACCTGTTTTGCTGGTTCCAAACTAGATTTCAATAGGAAAACCTGAATCCGATTTTGGAACCGGGCCCACCTAGTGGATAGGAGTCTGATTCCAAAATTATTTTTAATTTTTTTTTTAAATAAGCATATCATTCAACTTATAACAGTGTATCAAGTTGCTACCTCTAAAATTATACATAAAATGTAAGAAAAAGAAGAAGATTTTAATATATGGTTTGCAACATCAAAGACTTTTATGCAGAGCCCCAGGTTCAGTGGTCGAGACCTATATGGACCAGTTTATGAATCGGAACCTAAAATAGGTACCAAATCCGAATTTTGGCTAGTAAGAACTTCCAAATAATTAGAGAATCAAATACCCGTTTGCAGCCCTAAATTGTCATGTTTGTCAAAATCATCATTTTTACATGAGTGAATGAGTATGTTCAATAGTTTTAGATTTATTTGAATTTTTTGTATGTTTTTCATATATTTCTCAAAATCAATGAAAAATTAAGACATTAAACTCTAAGAAAATTAAGACATTAAACTCTAAGTATTAATGCTTACCGTTAATATAAGAATATCGAATGGTTTGGATTACGAACCGGGGGCTAACAAAAGCTCAAAAAATAGATCTATAAAGTGAGACATTTTAAAAAATTACTCAAAATCTATGAAGATTTAATATTATCAGCTTTAAGGTCTTGAAGCTTATTAACTCATTAAACAAATTGCACGGTTTGGATTACAAGTATGGGGTATAAAGGATTAAAAAATTAAAGTCGTTGATGGGTCCAACAAGAAAACAAATTTTTGTGTAAGTCTATAAGTTGTAACCTTTAACTCGGGCGTATAGATGGCCTCATATACACACTATTTTTACACCTCATTTACGGACCACATGTGTAAATCGTTATAAATAAATTGCGTAACCATTAGACACGTAAATCATTTACATATGTAAATAATTGCTAACAAAGGAGTATCCCTTAGTATGATGTTTATCACTCTCTATCCGAGGCAATTGGCATCCATGAAAGAGGCATTAAAATTAGATAGATGTTTTTTTTTTTCTGAAATTAATTAACTATGATTACTCATAGCTTTACCCAATTAAATTTGATATTATGTAGATATGGATCTGCCGTCGCCTCCTGTTTTCTTGTAAATTTTAATTGGGTTTTTTGACTTCCAGTAAATAACTTTTGTCTTTTGACTCTCAATGTCAAGACATAATTGTTGAATTTTGTTGCAGGAGTGAGAAATTAGGATTCATGAATCATGATTCATGAATATTTGAAACTTCAGAGAACGTAGAATAATAAATAAATGAAGATGTAAAAGGCATTGGTCTAACTTAGTGATGATTTTTTTTTTTTTTTTCCTTTTTAAGCCCAACTAAGATGGCTGGGATAGAGGGACTTGCACAGGTGAGGAGAGAAGGGGAGTGAGTACCCGCACCGTACATGTAGGTAACGAGAACGCACACATCCAAGGAGTGGAGGAGACCAAGGATCAATCATAGTTATCTAGGTGAGGTGAAGGGTTGCCAATCAACCAGCAACTACTCGACGCGTTAAAAATGGGTTTGATTTTGGGCAGCTTTCACCTTCTTAATCAGTTTACATATTGCTAATTAAATATTAATATTCAAGGAACACATTCTCCTATTCAATACGCGTTTAGACTGTCGTAAAGGTAGGACCCACTTCTAAATTCACCAACACTAGATGTGGATGTACGGTTTTCATGCGCACCGTGCGTGTGAAAATATCTTTCCATGGGCTTGCTATATTACACATTGAAGATTTGGAAAATGAAAGTTGTGATTTTTTTCCCTTTTTTTTTTATACAAAAAGATATAACATATTTCTTCCATACCACATTAAAGTATGAGTTTGAAATGTCTTTTTATATATTAATGTAAAAGGAGACTTCAAAACCAACCCAACCTATACTCATTTGGGAGTAGGTCTCACATCACATTTCATAAACTTGTTATGAGTATTTGTGGGTTGGACAGAGAGAGTTTGAAAATATTCCAACCTCTATCAAATCACGATGTATTGCCATTCCTAGCTTGAAATGTATGTTTGATGGGCCAAATTTAAAATTTCATCACAGGTCAGTAGGAAGGAAAATGATTGAATTGGAGTAAATTCAGGTTGATCCAATACTAGATTCGACCAACCCATTTCTAGTCTAGCTCAATTCTATGTTTTATGTTGTCTTACGATGGATTACGATGGATTCCTACTTCATTCGTTTTATGCTGTCTTACGATGGATTCCTACTTCATTAAAGTTGAGATAAAATTGTTCAATGTTTTCTCAACCTATGCATGAAAGTGTTATTTTGTGTTGGGGGTCATGCATCAACTGAGGGAATATTTCTCTTGGGTAAAAATTAGGATCGTAAACGGGATATTTTTGGATTGGAACCACATTAGACCTGTACCCAAACCCGATTCTAAACAATGGTTCCGGTTCTGAGTCTGATTCCAACTCGGAACTTATTTTGTTGGTTACAGACCTAATTCTGATAGGAGGGCCCGGATTTGGTTTTGGAGCCGGGTCCAACTAGAGGAGCAAAATCTAATTTTAAAACCGGTTTTAACTATCTTTTTTTCATTTATTCACTTAATTTTTCTTAAAATAAAGATACTGTTTAACTTCTAATAGCGCATCAAGTCGATTAAACATAAAAATGTCTAGCAAAAGCTGATTTTGAACTATAGTTTACAATATCAAAGACTTGCATATCGTGTCCCGGGTCCGCAGGTCGGAACCTGTATGGAGCCCGAACTGGGCCTCAATCGGAACCTAAAATAGATTTGAAATCTGATTTTTTATGCGTAAGAACCTCTGGATAATTAAATAGTCGGATACCCGTTTGCATTTCTAGTAAAAATACAACAAAAATACCTACATCATAAAACAATAGTAAAAAAGAACAACAAGAGTAAAACACCAATGACTTTTCGAGACGAGAATCTGCACAAAGGCTTTCTCCATGGGGCAACATCAAGAGCTCATTTGTTTGGAGGTATTTTTTGGGTTCTAATAGTAGTGAGAGCTACTATATTATAGAATTTAGAATTTTTTATTTAAATAGTGAGAATTTATAAACCATTCAAATAAAATGAAATGCAAAGTTTAGCCCGAAGATTTTTCGAATTTGTAATTTTTAAAATGCTACTTTGTGAAATCATGCGTAGGAGAGCATTCGGATACTTCACGAAAACACCAACCTCTCCTATTCAAACATACGGCAATGGTCCTGCTTTCAAGTTGAACTACCATGCGGTGCCTCCACGAAGCCCGAAGTATACATGCATTTAATGACCACTTGACCACGACGACAGCTATTGGCAAGAATAAGTTGCAAATTAAGAAGGCGGCCTCAAAAGACTATCCTCTGCGTTGAATATATATATATATATATATATATACATATGGGGGTCTTAATATGCATCCATCCCTTACTAAAAATGGTGAGGGATAGATGCATATGATATATATATATATATGGGGGTCTTAATATGCATCCATCCCTTACCAAAAATGGTGAGGGATAGATGCATATGAACATTTCCCTATATATATATATATATAGAGAAATGTTCATATGCATCTATCCCTCATCATTTTTGGTGAGGGACACCCCTTTTGGGAGTGTTTCAAGTACAAAAGTGAGGAAGTACACCTTTGTATTTTGTCACTTTTGTACTTGAAACTTTCCCTTTTGGGGTGTCCGTCACCAAAAATGGTGAGAGATGGATGCATATGAAGACCCCCCATATATATATATATATATACTAGTTATTGCCCGTGCCTAAAGGCACAGCGCACCACGATCGGAGCACAACTAAATCTAATTACTCTTCTTTTGACCACCTAACAACTAACACCGTCCATAATTTAACAAATTTAACTCAAATTTTCTATGTGGCCTATTGGATCAATCAGCTTCAAATCAAGCCCAGCTGGATTTTATTTTTTTAGGTAAAACAGCCCAACCAATTGGACCTTTGTTTAACCACCATTG
This sequence comes from Umbellularia californica, assembly GCA_028538565.1. Classification (NCBI taxonomy): domain Eukaryota; kingdom Viridiplantae; phylum Streptophyta; class Magnoliopsida; order Laurales; family Lauraceae; genus Umbellularia; species Umbellularia californica. The sequence goes on from JAPQWN010000009.1 coordinate 47,934,507, forward strand.
AATACCAGAAGTGGCCCACTACTATAAGCAGTCTAGTTTAGTTGCATGCAAGCCACGTTTACATCTGCTACCAAAACAATCCAAGTTAGCCCAGATTCCACAATCCGTGAAAAACAGCATATATATGTGAAGGGGCAAACTGGTAAGTTGTGGGCCCAAATTCCACACCGTTCAATCACTCAATTGCAATCATAACCATGTGTTTAATCATGTCTTTACTTGCAAGGAAGTTTTGAAAAGATAATGGCACGTTTCGTACTGGGAAAAGATAATGGCATGTTTCGTAATTTCACAGAAAATCAATGGCACTCCCGTATCCTCTTGTCCTTAGTAAAAAGTTACTGCCCCTTTGTTTTCAAATAATTACAAAATTACCAAGCTCTTGAATCCCTTCTCAGCCCTAGGATTTATGTACAAAAATATGTACATAAATCCAAAGGTCCAAAATGTCCAGGGATTCAAATACTGCTCTCCCTTATTATATAGATATATATATATATATATATATATATATGGGAAATGTTCATATGCAGCTATCCCTCACCAAAAATGGTGAGGGACACCCCAAAAGGGGAATTTCCAAGTACAAAAGTGAGGAAGTACACATTTGTACTTCCTCACTTTTGTATATATATATATATATATATATATATATATATATATATGGGAAACATTCATATGCATCCATCCCTCACCATTTTTGGTGAGGGACACCCCTTTTGGGGGTGTTTCAAGTACAAGAGGGAGGTACAAAGTACCCCTCTTGTACTTCTCTTGTACTTGAAACACCTCCAAAATGGTAATATATGCACATGAAGACCCCCTATATATATATATATATATATATATATAAGAGAATATTCATTGCATCCATCTCTCATCATTGTGGTGATGGACAATTTTTTTGAAAAGTTTGAAGTACAAAAGAGAAGTTTAAAGTATAAAAGAGAAGTACTTTTCTTTTGTACTTTAAACTTTCCAAAAAGGGGGTGTCCCTCACCACAATGGTGAGGGATGGATGCACTTGAATATCCCCCATATATATATATATATGTATATATATATTAGTTAAATCATTTAATAGAGAATGGAGAACTTTTTTTTACACCAACCCAAGGGTTTGGTATTCGAACTCGCATACACACGGAAAGACATTCTACTTAAATAGAAAAGAATCTATACACCGGAAGAAAGCTCACACAAGTGGTAAGAAAAACCCGCAAACGCGGAAAAAGATGGTCTACCAAGGGTTCGAATTTGGAGCAGTTAAGTGAGAACTGTTATTCGTAATCAACAACGGTGGTTAGTATTTGTTCTCTTCTCTCTCTTTTTCTTTATTTCTTTCTCTCTCTTTTTTTTTTTTCTAAATTGATCATTTTTCATACAGATAAGACACCTACATACTTGATTTTCGAAGAAGTCCGCCGTCCTATCTAGGTCTACTTCCAAAATACAATTGAAAATTTAGGTCCGCTTACAAAGCCCATATGAAAAATAATGGAACCTCCCTCGAAACCCACACGAAAACCTTGCATTCCCCAAAAAAACCCACAAATGAAAATTATGGGTCCGCCACTTATCATGGGTCATCTAAATTAGGCACTTTTTATACAGCCCGATTATGTACAAATACAATGGACCCCAGACGCTTAGGAGTATGATTCATTGTGCTCTGGAGGTGCACGCTACGTACCTTATTTCTAGTCTAAATCTTCTTTTTTCCTTTGGTTTTTTCTCTCTGTCACCTGTTTAAAACAAATTGAAATGAGAAAAAAACGAGGAAAGTGATCTTGGAACTTCTAGATGGAAATTGCAATGTCACACTCAAACCCACCGGCCATGATCAGTGACATCAAGTGATATTTTTCCGCAATCCATTTGATAAGGGTTTGTTTGGATCTTTGGAATTGAAAGGAAGCAGATGGAAGTGAAATGATTGATTTTGGGAAAGAAATAGAAAGTTATGTTATGCACTCGCTGGCCATGTGATTTTAACAATGAGAAAGGAGAAACTGCACTACCACATATTGGGGCTACAGGGGAGTTTACCCGGCTTTCCTCAGGGCCCAGAGGGATTAGCCCGGCCCAGAGGAATTAGATCAGCCCAGAGGGTTGGGAACCCTTCGATAGCAAAAAAAAGAAAAAAAAAAGAGAGAAGATTGGGCCATTGTTTCCAAATAATTTATTATACTTAGGGTTTTATTCTCCTGTGGATTATATACAGTGGTGTTTTTTATTTATTTTTTGTTTTTTTATTGGTTACACAGTGATGTTGTTAGGGCCGGTGCCTTGATAATTCAAACCGTTTATCTTAAATCCCATCCTCTTTAGTGACATATTCTCATTTTAATAGGAGTTTGCCTCACCATTTGATTGTACACATGACTAATAACACGATTAAGACGATCTTATGAACTATTAATCGAATATCTCAATTCTGTTATCAATCATATGTGTACAATCAGATGGTGCGATGAAATTCTATTGAAGTGAAATTTGAGGATATGCCATTGAAGAGGATGTGGTCTAAAATAAGCAGCAAAAGTATCATCATAAGAGTGGAGTTTGAGGCATCTGTTAATAGATGTGACAGGGGGTTTAGACTCTTATATTCTGGAGTTTTGCATTTCTGATGGGCTCCACGTCTTGTTGACCGTGGAATGGAACATCTGCATGTGGTAGGTCCCATAGGTGAATATTTCGTATTATATGTAAGCATCATGAAAATTTGTCTGAGAAAACTCATTTTATTTCAATGTAGAGAAAGCCTTGGTATTGGTAGTTAAGATTTCAATAATCCTATTGTGAGAATTTCAAATGCCTCAAATTCTTGTTAGTTTTCAAATGTAAAAGCATTTTGAATTTCAGAACCTAAAATCTACTTTTGAATTTCTTCTATGAGAGTTTCTAATAGAAAATTATTACGTGGGTTTCCCGTTGGGTCAAAAGTTCAGCGATACCCACGTCATAATATATGAAAAGAAAAATTCTATTGGAGAATAATCTTCACACTTTCTGCCAAACAAGTTTTTATTTTTTTCATTTTTACAATAGAAGAATCCAAAAAAAAAAGTTGTCATCCCAGAAAATTTTCACCCTCAAAAATTATGCCAACCAGGCCTTAATGGCTTAACCTTGCTTGATGAATATTTTGATTTTGTAGATAATAAGCAATTTGAATTTTCCATAAACCCAAGGCCCTGTTTGAATCCTCAGAACTTGGTTTTAACAATAAATCTAATTACTTATGTATCTAAAGTTGCATTTGAGGTGACATTTCTAATATGAAGGGTTCAAGTTCATATTTGCTCTTGATCCCACAATTTGACCTTAACCCTTCTACCAAAAAAAAAAAGGCCTTAGCCCAACCCAGCCTATCTTATTGAACTATGATTTGCCAAGCCGGTTCGAACCCCACATTATAATATATTAAGCTAGAGGCTTTTTAAAATAATTTTGACTTTACATTTAAATTTTGACCAACAGTTATTTCCAGTTTTCATAACTGTTTTCTCCCCTACTTTCTCCACTTCCCATTATGCCCATCTACTCCCCTTTCAACAAACATGCAACTCACTTACATATGGAGATTCTACACAATGCATTCCCTGCTCTCTTATCATCCACTAATTTCAACTCTCATTCTACCTTTATTTTGCTCCTTTAGTTTCCTAGATTACATAGATGACAATGAGGAGGAAGTTTATAGATGGAGGAAGCAGGAGATGAGTCATTCGCTTTTTCATATATTTGAATTTCATCTTCCACAACTGGTATTCACTTGTTTTGCTTCTGATCTTTACTCCATCTTTTAAAATGTTTGATATTTAGTTTCCTAAATATTAAAGACTTTTATAGTTATGTTCATTCCAAACTTATTAGTCATTTATTTCTTTATAGATTAATTGATGTTTAACTCTTTTACGTAATGATGTTTAAATTTTTCGATATTTAATTTATAATGTAGATTCATTTAATGGTTGTTTAATCTTCATTTAGTGGGCAAACCTGTGCTTAGCACTGGTTTATGTGCTAGTGTAAATTAAAGGTATGGGTTCGCATTTTTAACTTCTTGGGTTGAATTCAAGTCAATATTTTCAACTTTGTTAATGAATAAGTCACGTCTGGATTGATGGTTCGAAACTGCACCACTACACTAGGGCCACAGGAGATTTACCTAGCTAGCTCCCCCCGGGCGCGTAGGGATTAGTCTGGCCCAAAGGGCTGGGACACCCTCTGTTATAAAAAAAAAAAGAAGCCACGTTTGCGTTGATTGTCACTTGTTTATCTGGAGACATCGGTTGGTTACCAGTAATTAGTATTTTATAATAGAAAATTTGATGTAACCAAAGTCTTCGCTTCCTTTAGAAAATTGGGCATGGAATTTATTTTTGGATCGAAGAAAAACTCAAATCTACATTCATATATTTTGACTGAGGATCCAGATCAAGACGATTACATTCATATGTTAAAAATACATCGGTTTTTAGGGCAAACATAGCTTGATTCATATTGATATTTGAGAGTTAGCTTTGATCATATACTATTTAGTAGGCCATTTGTACATTTCAAAAGATTTATTTTAAAGCTCTTTTATCTAATCATACTAATGCTATTCATATCTTAGATTGGATCCAGATCTAAAATAAGATTTGACCTTTTTCCAATTGAAGCCAAATTTGGATACAACAAAATAGGTTCCTTGTCAGATTTAGATTCCAGTTACGAAGACAAATTCGACCCCTAATTGTTATTGACCTAAACAATACGCCAAACGCCCTAAAACTAATGGAACGCGTCAAATCAAATCTTATAACTATTTAGAACCGTAATACTGATCCACCACGGCTCTATGGAACTCATCAAATCAAATCTTATAACTATTTAGAACCGTAATACTGATCCACCACGGCTCTGCTCTGGATCGGACTCATTTGCATCCCTAATTTCTTATCCAAAAGGCCACAAAGTTCAATGCTATGATAAGTGGAAGCCATCCACTAACAAAGTGGAAGAGCCGGAAATAGTGGGCAAAGAGCTTTAAGTATTATATATATTTTTTGAGGATTCCATCATGGTACCCTTTCACATTCACAAAACATTATTTGGATCTTGAAAATAATTAGCCATGAGTTGTTACATGACTTTAATTGAAACATGCTCTGGGCCCATGATGATGTATGATGCCATGGTGGGATTACTTCATGCTTACCATTTTATGATATTGTGTCAGGGAGATAAGCAGACCACATGTGCACACATCATCCAATCTGCCTATGGGCCCCACTGTAATCAATTGAAAAGGATATGATGTGGGCTCTGGTATAACAGCTATGGGATTCAGACCTTAGATGTAGATCTAGCGGCTCCTGCTTGATCTTACATAGGTTCTTTGCATGTCTATTTTGATCACCACATCACCATAATTTCAAGTTTAATATTTTAAGGGGCCGTTTGGAAACCTCTTAAGATATAAGCTATTATTTCATGATTTAGAGCATATTTATGCATTAAAGATTTAGGTTCCATTGTATTTCGGATCGGGATTTTCTAAGTGGGTCTACGCATGGGAACCATGAGTGGATCACTCAGAGTCCGTCACGTCACTCACATCACTGTAGGTGGCCCCTACTTGGATGCATAGTAGGCTGCCAGTGGTGACGTGGTGGATCGTTACTAGTCCACTCATGGTTAAAGTGAGGTTTTACCTTATTAGATCCGGACTCTTGTATTTCTCATTTTATTAGAAATTATGCATGGGTGTCTAAAAGAACAAGTTAAGGAGGGCTGGCTGTTCTCAATCATGAGTCCTACGTTGGTTCTTAATAGGATAACTTTGATCTATTTAGTTATTGAGTTTAATGCTTAGACTCATATTAAATTCAACTTGAATGAAAAGTACTCAACATCAAAATCGCATATTGCAGAAGTAATTAACAGGTATTTTTTTTAAATATATAGGATCCCTTATTAATGCGAATGCATTCTATCAATACCCTAAAATTGATGAGTTAAAAGATAAGATTTTCGAATCCTGAACCTCTCAATAAATCTGTTGTTCCTAACCCCATGCTAATTCAAATGTAGTAAAGTGTGATTTTCATCTAATGAGTATGTTCCTTATTGCGTTGCATTTACTATACAAATTCAGATAAAGGAGGGCTAAAATAAAATTTCATAAAAGAAAAGTGGAGAATCTCTGCAAATCTTCTTATTTCCCTACCTAATAAGGATTCTCAACATGTCATTTCTCCTATTCATTGAAAAGTAAAAAAACAATGGAGAGGTCCTAACTCCACATCTTGATTGAGCTACTCTTCCTTGGACCATGGGATCCATGCATCATTTCCTAAGAATCTGAGATTGTCAAAGGATACATGCTTTGACTTTTATTAGCCACTATGAGAGCTAGAAAGGGACTAATGGGTTGAGATTCCCTTGATTTTTAGGTTCATTTCCATTTCCATGAAAGCACTCTGTCTAATAACTCTCCCACTTCGATCCCCATGAAAACGATGCTCTATCTGTGTCCTATTCATGGAAAAGAACCCACAAATATCTCTCTCTCCAGTGAGTAAATGTGTGGCAACCAATGCTACACGCTCATGATCTTTAATCCTAGGTTTTTTAACCTTTAACACAATCACCTCAACTTTCGAAGGTCAAGCCTCACTTGACATGGGATTAGAGTTTGACAACTACTCAGTTTTGGATCTTTCCTCAATCCGCCATTTGCAAGCCTATTAGGGGTGTGCGCGGGTCGGATTGGGCGGATAAAGGCCAATATTTTTATCCAATCTACCATTAGCGGGTTGAGAAATTTTCAATCCGCCACCAACCCACCAAAGTCTAAATCCGGCGGATTGGTTACAAATTTTGGCGGTTTCAACTCAGCGGGTTAAGCGGGTTGGCATTAACAATGTTTTTTTTTTTTTTTATTATCACAAACTACAATTTGTTATTGATAATCTCAAAATATAACTAATGCACACAAAAAACTAAAGGTAGATTTCATTGAATAATCTCAATTTCAACACAAACATAGAGTCAATGAAAAAGAGATATATCATCTCTAACAAAAGTAGGCTCTGCCTTACAACTTAGGAAATTAAAAAATAGTAGAATTAAATCAACAAACTCAAAGTCTTAACATTCCCAAAGTCACATCAAGGATTCAAAATAATAACATACCAACATAACAAATAAACTTCAAAATGGTATGCATGGTCTCAAAAGCCATAATGTAATCAAATTAAACCCACTGAAAATAAACTCAATTCTAACAAAAGTTCCTCACAAAATAGACTTTTTAGATTTTGTTTAGGGAATTGATGATTGATTAGCTGTAAAAATTTATTAGGTGAATTGATTAACTTTAAATACTTAACAATTTCAACAAATATCTTTTTTTTTTTTTTTTATGTATGTAAAATTATTAATTAAGCGTGCGGGTCGGGTTGTAGCGGGTTGACAAATTTTCAATCTGTAACCCAATTCAATCTGTAATTTTGGGGGTCTAACCCGCTCAACCCAAACCGCCTAACTTAATGACCCGCATATGGCGGGCGGGTCGGTTGCGAGTCGGACGGGTCGGAGGGTTAAGCGAATATTTTGCACACCCCTAAAGCCTATATCACCATGCCTGTGGATCTAGACCAACTAAATTAGGTGGCCGCCACCCTGATGATGACCTATCTTGAGAAGTCTATTTGTTTTGTCGGTTCGTAGTAAAGGGGGCTGGGACCATGAGAAAACCTAGCCGCCGTAGGAGGTAAGTTTGCTCTACCAGAAAGGGATTCAGGGAATCGATCCTTGGATAGTTGGGTAATAAACATAACCAATTGGATAGCTCATGATAGTTATCGAAATGTCAGGTTGTTGGAAACGCATGGTGGTTCGCACATGATTAGATCATACCTTGTGCAACGTTATCAGACTGTTGGATGCAAACACTGATGATGAACCTCACTCAATAAATTTAAGGGGCTTTGGTCCGAGCTCCCTCAAAGCATGACTTTAAGGCAAACGGTTTACAATTTTTTTTCATAGTGTGATAGGTCCATTTCTCAAATTTGAATACCTAAAATGTCTAATTTACTCTTTCTTCAAAATCATATCCCACGATTAGTGGGATATGTCATTAATAATGGTCAACTGTCATTTAATAAGCCAAATGAATTTCAAAAGATCCAAATAAATTTAAAAAAATGTCAGTAAGTTTCAAAAGACGAAAATAAATTTCAAAATACGTAAATAAAATTAAAAAATAAAAATAAATTAGAAAAGCACAATTTTTTTTGAAAGAACGCAAATAAATTTAAAGAAATACAATAATTTCAAAAAACGCAATAAATTTAAAAAAAAAGCAAAGAAATTTAAAAAGACCCAAATAAATTTCAAAAGATCCAAATAAATTTCAAAAAATATAAATAAATTTTAAAAGATGAAAGTCAATTTAAAAAGATGCAAATAAATTTCAAAAGATCCAAATAAATTTCAAAAAATATAAAAAAACTTCAAAAGATGAAAATCAATTTCAAAAGATCCAAATAAGATTTAAAAAATATAAATAAATTTCAAAAGACGTAAATAAATTTAAAAAATGCAAATAAATTTAAAAAAACACAAATACATTTGCCAAAACTTAGATAAACCAATTCTCGAAATTTCAAAAAAATTTGCCGAAAACTCAAGTATTTTTGCCAAAGCTTAGTTAAATTTATTTCAAGAAATGCAAATAAAAATTAAAAAAAAAAAACAGCCTTAGTTTAGTTCAAAAACTCAGTTAAAATTTGCCAAATGGAGATAAATTTGTCAGAAACTCAGTTATATTTTTCAAAAACTCAAATAAATTTGTCAAGAACTCAGATAAATTTGTCCAGAACTCAGATAAATTAGTTCTCAAACTCAGATAGATTTGTCTAGAACTCAGAGAGATTTGTTTCAGAACTCAAATAAATTTGTGCAAAACTCAAATAAATTTGACAAAAATTGAAAAACTTAGATAAATTTGACAGAAACTCAGATAAATTTGTTAAAACTCAAATAAACTTGACAAAAACTTAGATAAATTTCATAAAAACTCAGATAAATTTCATAAAAACTCATTTAGATTTGTCAAAAACGATATAACAACCCTGCTGCCTTCCTTCTTTAGCGATGGCGCAGCACCTTCGACTACGTTGGTATCTCATATCGGACTCCAGATCGTTAAGATATTATGAAAACAAACTTCAGCCATTGATCACCTATTTGCTTTCTGTTGACTTCAGTAGCTGAATCGGCGCCTTTCCCTGATTTGCTTCTGAACTTCTGCACAACAGGTCAGGTCTGACCTGGACTGGACCCGACCCGATACTGAATCTAAAACAAAAAAGAAGATGGGTTCTTTTTCTTCGTTCTGTTTCTGCAATCGAAGACAAAGACCAGGAGGCGATCTTATTCTTCCTTGGCCACGAGATTGCAACGGCCGAAATTAGTTCCTTCTCCGGCGAACGCCCTCTTCTCCAGCAGCGGTGGGCCAACTAGAAAAATCAGAGAAAACTTTCTCCGGAACAAAACAATTCACATCAGACTTGCAGGAATGGGGTGGTTTTCTAATGAATGGTGGATGGCAAAAGAAAATGGGTTGCAGGGATTAGCCTCAGGTGATGGGGATAGAGGAGAGGCCGAGATGGGCGATGGAGATGTTTGATGCATAGGGGAGGTTCTGAGATGGGTCGGTAATGGAGAGTTAGGCATGGAGAGGGTGAGGCGTGAGAGATGAATGGTGATGGACAGGTTTAGGCAGGGAGGAAGAAGATGGAGACGGAGATGGGGGGCTGTTGGGCGTGGTTTTTGAGATGGGATTAGGGTGATGAGACTGTGGGAAAGGGAGCTATGCAGGGTGATCGAGAGAGGAAGTGGTGAGAGGTTCTACGCAGGATGGAGAGGGATCATGAGATGGAGATGATGAGAGGGAGGGGGGATGAGGTTGCCTGGGAGATGGAGAAGGGGATTCTGCGCCTGGGAAAGGATGAGAAGAAATATGGGTTGAAGAAGAAGAGGGAAATACAAGATTTGAAATTTCAAAATTTTATGCCTAAAACAGTTGAAAGGGTAAATCAGTCATGCCAATTGTATCTAGGGACCTCTCGCCGAAATATGTCCAGCTGCATGGACTGCAGGCTTTAGAGGAAAAATTGATGGATTGGAGGCCTTACAAGACCTCGATGAGGGGCCTTTCGCTAATTTACTCTAAATTTAATTTAATCTTGGCATGTCTCAGTAGAATGGTGTTTTCAAATTCGGGACTTTGTCTAGATATAATAGGAAAAAAATATTGAAGAAACTAAATTAGTTTTTGAATGATTAAAAAATGGATATATTTATATGAATATCAAATCCCTTTAAATAGGGTTCTCCTTGTTTTTCCTTTTTTTTTTTATAACCCAAGGTATGTCTCGCCCAACCCAGCTCAAGAGCTTTGGCCTTGATCCTGAGGGACACATACACAGGGTAAAACTATGAGAGGTGGCCAACAAAGATAGGTGTCAAACACAAGACTCTCTGCTTCCTGAGGCGTTGAGTTCTTGGCCAACTAAGTCACCACTTGTTGTTTTTTTTTTTTTTTACCATCTTTTGCCCAACATTATTTTGATTTTCTAGTGATTATCTCAATTTTAGTGATATTTTTAAAAATAGCACAATACATGGAGACATGGGGTTTTAAGTAGATATCACAATACTATGGGGGAAAATACCATTTTATACCACACTATTATTATGATATTATCAAAATAATGCTGAAGCTTTAAAATATATTATTTTGGATGGAGGGACCAATCTAATTATATCTCTCAGACAATCACAGTCCATTTCTACATTGATCTGACCGTGACACACCACTGGATTAAAATATATTTTGTAGGTCCACATCTTCCATCTTAAAGATAAGGATGGCTGACATAAGCTTTTAATTTTCTACAATTGACTTAGGATTGTTTGTGTAATAGAATCATATGAAGAAAGGACCTACCCAAAAAATCATGTTTAGTTTTTTTTTTTTCTTTAATAATAATAATAATTGGAGTTACTGGTGACAAGTTCTTTTTTTTTTTTTTTTTTATTCTTTTCTTCCTTCTTTTCTTCCTTGGAAAAGGCACAAATCCATCCTACAAAGACATCCAGACATGGTTAGAGTAAAGAGATACAGTTCCTGCTTATTATACCATTAAATTATCTTAAAGAAAACCAGTGACAGCTGATCAATGACCTCAATGCTTAAAATACAATGTGATACACACATTGTGGGACCCACTTACATGCACTGTGAAGAGAGATTATGGGTGTTCCTAATGTCTATTAGGATTTTTTTTTTTTTAAATCTACAAAAGTGAAAAGAAAATATGAAAAAGGGCTAGGGCAGTTCAGGCCGAAGGTCGGGCCGGGCCGATGCTTGCGTGACCTAGGCCTGTTTCTTCATTGGGCTTAATATTAAGACCCAGATCTAGCTCAAGAATGTAATTACATTGGACAGGCAAGGCCTTTAAGCACATATAAGATGGACCGGCTCGCATTTGGGGGCAAAAATTAGCCCAGATCCAGCCTACAATGTGGGCTGCAGCCTTTTTATAATCACAGGCCGGCCCAGTATGAGCACCCCCACAAAATGCCCACTACTAGGGCTTCTACAAAATCAAAATCAATGGGGGTGATACAGCATTGGCAATTTTACACAGTAGTTGTTTTAATGTTTGATTTTATCATTGTCAGAAATACTGCAGGTATTTTGAGATTATATTCATGGTATTTCATCAGCAATCGTTACCGGTTTATGAACAAGCCAAATTCAAAATACCGTAAAAAATGATTGCAATAATCTCATGATGATTATGTGGTATTTTGAACATATTTACCTAAAGTCCTCACAAATTAATTTTAATTTTCTGCTCTTTACTAAATCCAATGTATTTTTCATATGCAACCTGAGAAAATTGAAAACTCAGAAAATATGCCATTGGAGAATGATGAAGCCAATGTATTGTTAAAGGGCTGATGTAGCATTGATTATTTATGAATTATTTTTCTTAAGAGAAAATGGTTAATGTGTGTAGGATTGGGCTTAGCCTGGATAACCCTGTGATTGTACTATGCTAACTTTTTTCATCAGACACAATTAGTGCATGTCCTCACTCATCAAAAGAAGCTCATTTAATTAAAGTGCTAAACCATCAGTTTTCCACCTTAATCCTACCTTATTGACCTGAAAAGAAGATTATAAAAAAGACCACACTTCACATTCATGAATGCCAATGGCCATGATCCCAACCACTCCCTCCTTCCCAATGTAGGGTCACCAATCCATTACTAGGAGAGGCTCCAATTCAATAAAAAAAGCATGCCCAATACCCTAAATCCTTTTATGTTGACTTACAACAGAAAGTCTGGCAAGCTAAAGGGGCAGAAAAGGAGCCCTTGGGATTCCTTTGTTAATGGTTTCCAACCCAATGTAATGAACCCTTCTTCCCTCACCTTCTTGCCATGGGGAACAAGCTGGGAGTGTATGTGCTCTCAAAAGGAGTAGTGAAATGAAGAAAAAGACTCATTATCTTGGTCCCTTGTACATGTTCTCTTGTGGGGGGAATAACTTTTCATCTAAAAGATAAAGCCTTTTCTTTTTAAAAAAGGGAGCTTTATGAGGTAAAAATAAATGGGGGAAAGAGAGCTCCACCCAAATGTTAGTTCTTTGTGATTTTGTGTAAAGAGTGATCTTAGGATGACCCATGCTAGCTGGGAACAGTAGAGAGTATTTAATGAATCTGGTTGGAAATTTAAAGGGAATTTAGCAATTGGCATGGTTGCTTATCCACTATAGGTGGGGGTAGGTTGGTTGTGCCATCCACTCACAATGAAAGGCATTTAATTTTCCAAAATGGCATGAAAGGATCCCTACTTTCTTCCTCCGACATAAGCATTGAAAGGGTCATTGCTTTGGTTTACAACTTAGTTTTGGTCAAAATAATATTCCAGCCATGCATCCTTTGTTTCATTGAAAAAAGAAAAAAAAAAAAAAAACTACTGCTAAACCTCTCCTTTCCATTTTCCATAAAAAACTACTTACGAAACTTGAAGTGACTGAATCACTCTAGAAGGTGGCACGTGACCTAATTCCACCATGAGGCATGCCATAAGGGCACGTTTGTGTAGAGGCAACTTCCATGGAAAGATGAAATTGCCACATCAGCAAATTCTATGGTTTTTAAATTCCTCAGAAATGATTTTCTGAGCAAATTAGAAATTCATGTTTGGTGCAAAAAGGTTTTCATCGATGAATTAGTGCTAATGTTGTTTGGTGCAGCTATGGATTTTTTTAGTGAAAACTATTGGGTGGGTGGGTTGGTATGTGTGTGGGATGGGTGGGGTTCGGAGGAAGAAAAAGGGTGGCCGGGTGGAATGAGGGTGAGAGATAGGAAATTGGGGGGTCAGTTTTCCGTGGAAATGGACTTCCCATACCAACCCCCCCCCCCCCCCCCATAGGAAGTCGATTTCCATGCCTAGGAATGAAAAAGCTGACGTGGCGAAAAAGCATGTCCACAGAAAACTGCCGCACCAAACACATGAAAAAGCAGTTTTCCACAGAAAACTATAACCTTTTTCCGCGGAAATGGGCTACACAAACATGCCCTAAAGGATGCTATTTATCTTTTTTCCTTCTCAAATTATCAACTGCTTACCTGACATGGGGCCCAACATAGATGCTTGGCCATCAAGGGGAGTATTCAGATGCGAATAAGGGATGTGCTCCCTTAAGTTGCAATAAGCAATCAAATGATCCGAGTCCTTAGTTTAAAAGCTTTAAAGTTTAACATGCAAATTTCCGGTGATTGATACACAACAAGGGAATGCTGGATAGATTAACGTCATTTTGGGACCATGCGAGTAGGTATGTGTGAAGGGGTTGGATTGATGATAAGTTGCACCTCCCCATCTGACTAAACAAAAATAGATTTTAAGGAGGGTGTTTTGGAGAATTCATCTTCTATTTATTTCTTATTGTCAGCATTTGAGCAATGCCTTGTTTTGCCCAATCTCTCAACATCCTTATTTAATATGTTCAACAAACATTTTATGTGGATGACATGGGTGCACTTGCTTACACTGGTTGCTAATCACAGTCTGGAGTCCTTACTCTAAATTAATGAAGTTTGTTCTGTCTTCCTTTGAATAATTTCAGCAGTCAGCACCAGCACACATGCTTGCCATGTGATAATTTCTAGAGCCATGACGTGTAATAGATAAAGCTGTAAATGAGACTGGTTTAAATAGGGTCCAGCCAGACTTGAATTTGACAATGCTGTATACATTTAATTATATCTGGGTCACAGTAGTTGTACCAATCCTAGATCCATACTCAAACTCAAACCTGATTATATTGAACTGGGTTTGGTTCCAGTCCTTATTGTACACTAAAAAAAGACACAAATGTGTTAATGCTATTCTGGGTTGAGTCGAGTCCATCTCCTGATCTCCACTATCATAGTATCTAGGTTGATCATTGATGGATTTTGGGCTATGGATCTACAGCTGACCCATCGGGTCTGGACTTCGATTGTTAGATTGCTTAATTTTCAAAGTTGAATCCAGTTAGGAAGATTGATATGACCCATGTAAAAGATTAGGAATAGATGTCTATAAGTCCATATGAGGCCATGTGGGCTTGTGAATTGTGATGCATTGGATGGACAAGATATGGAGGGCTTGGGCCTGACCAAGTCACCCAGCTTTTCTTCGTTGGGCCCAAAACCATGGGCCTTGCCTCACTGCTGGGCTTACTAAACCTGCAAATCTAAATGTTAGACCTGACCCCTTCCATTAAGTCCTGGGTCCAGGCTATAGTTTCAGCTTGGGAAAACTCAATCCCAAGCTTGACTTGAGGAGTTATATTTGTGCTTTATTGAAAATTATTTATGCTGCCTCTACTAATGCCTCGAGGTTTTGGTAGGAGTGGTTAGTAAAGGAAACTTAATATATGATATCAGAGCCAATTGGTCGCAAATTCAAATCCCAAAAGCAACGACTTATGCTGCCTCTACTAAAGCCTTGCAGATTGAATGGCGTCGGGCCAGAACACTTTGCAATCCAAACATCTAACAGAGTAATATTTGGAGGTGTTTTAGGAGCTTCTATTTAAATTTTGACAAATTTAAGTTTTGGTGTGAGAGAAATAGTTAGGATTTTTTTTAAAGGGGTATTAAACTAAGGCATAACAAATCTTCAGAATATATTACAAGTCACAACTATACTGTTTGTTATTAGGGCTGTTCAAATTATGAATATTTGAAGAAAGTTTTCTTAGCATTAGTAGCTTTTGAAAATATTGGAAGATTGCAGCCAAAGTAACTATGAATCTATTGCATGTGGCTTAAAATCTTAATATATCTGATGGGATGGCTGCCATCACTAATGAGAGAATGCAAGAAGTTTTTCTCTATGGATAGGTAATATGACCTGAATATGGAACCTTGTGAGGTTGGGACAAGGACAATGAACACCATCAACTGTGCTACAGACGCTACAGAGAGTTTCATTGACTGAAGAATCATAGTTTTGGGGTGTATGTAGAAATACAAACCTGAATTCTTATCCGGTGCACATGGTGTTGGGCCATTAAGTAATCTATTTGTTAATCCTAACCATCTATCCTATCTAACTAATATAAAAAGGATTACTTAGTAAAAGTCCTTACACGACTCAATTACTTAACAAAAAAGAAAGTAGACATTAAAAGTTTCTAAAGAGATTCAAATTTGAATTGGGTGTCCCATGTGGATTGAGATTTGACCTGACTTGCTTCATTTATCATTGCCTCTTACATCTTACAAAGTTATCCCAACACATGTTTTGTAATAGATGAGGATTCCATGAGGAATTTACAAGAGTTAAGGATTCCTCACAGCCGCAGATTTGAAGATCTCACTGAGGATTTGTATAGCTGAGGGTTTCACGTTGATATTGGTTGCACCGGTGTGTATAACCGAGAAAAATTGGTATTGGTGAGTAAATCCCTAAAACTAAGGATTTTCAGATTCTATGGCAGGGGGTCGGAATTGAGAATCCTGAAAATTGAGGATTTCCATTGGGCCAAATCCTCGAGGATTTTGCAATTGCCAAACATAGATTTGCCAAATCCACAAGAAAATTGGTGAGGAATCCCCTGGGATCTGGTTGCCAAACATGAATTTAGATTTCCCTTTGGAGACTTTTTAATTATCATCTTGCTTGCAGGAAGTCATTGGGTGTGCTGCATTATGAAGGATGTGGACCCATGTATTGTACTGTAGAACTAGTAATGGAGTGTGAATATGGCCCAGGTTTAGACACCCACCATGGGCCTGGTTATGACTTATCTGGGCTTGATTAGATTGTCTAAACGGAGGGCTTGACAATAATTTTGTGAAAATGTTAGTGTAGGATGGACATAGTCAGAACAAGCTAATGAAGATTATGTGATCGTTTGGTGCAACATCAATTACAGGGACATTTTGGTAAGGCAACAATAATACCTACACTATTGTAAGGAGCTGAATGTTATATTCGGAAACAATTCAAAGCTGCTGGCCACGAAGAAACCATAAGAAAATGTACATGTGGCCAGGATGTGGATGTTAAGATTGATTTATGGACTAAAGAAAAGGATATAGTATATAATTGGAAACATATAGGTGGCTTCATATGAGAAAAGAGAGAAGGAATGTCATATGAGATTGTTTTTCCATGCACTTAGAAGAGCATAACAGCCTTTTTGCGAAGAACAAAAGTGTTGCAAGTACAAGGTACTAGGATGCGGGGAGCCAAAGAACATAACTTGAAGACATAATGAGTGGAAAATATAACTAAGGAAGTAGACCCCAAGAGATAAGGTGTCAATGATCATGATGTTCATGACAGCTCTTTTCATGTAAAACAGCAGCAAATTATTTTTCATAAGTTTCTTGTGAATTTTCATAGATATCCTTTTCACTAACTGAATGCAATGTGTTGGTAGTTGTTTATCCTTGTTACTAACTGAATGTAATGTATTTGTAGTTGTTTCGAAACTAAATCTTTACAGGTTAATGCTGTACATTGATATGGGTGTAAGTAACCCCCAAATATCCATTCACAAAGCATAGGATACTGAAAACCATTTCAAAATGGATGAAACTGCACTAGAACAAGCAATAGATAAATGACAGTATCTCTGAATAGCTGATATGGTACAAGTATCCGACACACTGCTAATAAATGGATCATGTACAATTAAACAGTATAGTGATTGTTCTATAAATCTTTGAGCTCACCAGGATTAAATGGGTAGTTCTATCTCATTCTCAGGTGTAGTCGATCTTCAACTTCAGATGCTACGAACACCCTCCTGGAACCTTAGCATTATATAAGTTTTTGGATCATAAAATAGCTCATGGTCCTTTACTTCCTTTATTTCCACTCCTGCTGCCTCCCAACTGCTTATAGAGACTATAAATTATGTTAAGTTAATTTCAGTAAGTGCAAGTAAAGTTAAATCTAAAAGAGAAGTATCTGACAGCTGACACGATTGTGACAGAAGCCTTGTTGCCCTTGTGGCTGAAATCAGTGTAGCCGGATCTTGTACTTGCATCCTTCAGCGGTTTTAATGAAGGAAAGTTTCCAGAAAATGCAGAGGGCATATGGAGGAAATCTTCACATTACACAGTCATTACCGTAAGGATGATTTAAGACTATATTCTTCATATGAGTGTAATATGCAGCTTTCTTAAGTAGAGATCTTAAATACTCCACTCATGAGAATAAAAGTTTCTTAGCAGATAGATGATGCGTGTAAGCCTTTGGTGAAAACTAGAATTCTGCTGTGTGTTAGATGCCCCAGTCCAGTTATGAATGCCTCTAGAAGTCTCCTCCATTTTAATCTTGACATGATATAACGCTGAAGGCTCATATCCCGGTCAGATTTATCAGAAGTGCTTCATCATTGAGCCATTGCACAGATCATACATATCTGTAAGCACAAGCAGCTTCTGGTAAATCAAACTACTGAGGAATCCTAAGCTCTAAAGGCCTGTTTGTTTGCATAAAATAATAGGAATTCATGCCATAAGTGGTTTAAAATGAAGATACAAGGTGAATATACGAAAATGACAATCAAATAACCTCCCCTCTATTGGAAAGTGAATCAAAGGAAGATGGATCACCCTAGTAATCCAATTCATAAGAAAGTCAAGGTCCCATCTATATTGCTACCTTGTATCCTTCACCTCTCACCTCACCTCTTTAATAATCCTTCATTGGAGCTCATTTGACCATGAATTCGTATGTTTTCTAATGAAAACAAACAGGCCCTAATAGCCTTTGGGCTTGTTTGTTTATATTAAAATACATGGCAACTGAATGCATAGGATTTATGCCATAGGTAGCTAAAAATGAAGATCATAAGTCAATTTTCAAAATTTAGCATCAAATGACATTTCCTGTTATGAAATACAATCAAGGAAAAATGGGAACCAGCTATCACCCTTAGTTATTCATTTCCCATCTTCATTTGATTTTATTTCCATAAAAGGAAAGGTTATTTGATGCTCATGTTTTCATAAAAGGAAATGTCATTTGATAAAAGGATATGTCATTTGATGCTCCATTTTGATAATTGACTTATCGTCTTCATTTTTAACCACTTATGGCATGAATCTTATATATTCAATTCAAACATGCCCTTGCCCTGTGTCTAGGTACCAACAGTAATGACAACATCTAAGTTGTCTCATTAGGATTAGAGGCACATTTGACAAAGTTGTTTCATCAATAAAAGCTCCTCCAATCTAATATCACTCAAATTGAAGATTCAAGAATTCTGTAAGATAATAACTAAATGATGTTATCAACAAGGCCATGACCAGAGGATGGGATCAATATCAGCACATATCCCAACCGGGTTTACAGAATGGTTTGGTGTCATAATGCAGAATGGTTTTCTAAGGTGTGAAGTTCAAAAAATAATGATAAAGGGCCCATGTTAATTTATACCCTTTTTTTATTCATCAATACTAACATCAAAAGCAACAACTAAGAGGTCCAAGAAACAATAAAGCAATTAGTGGATTACATGCAAAGCTGACAACCATACCGATCTGAAAATGAAGAACATCAATGAACAAAGAAGATGATATAGTTCTTTGTTTTAATTCATGTACAATAAACTGAAACAATCCATACATCCAAGAAAAAGAAAGGCCTCCCGAGGACATTAAGAAAAACTGCCAACTAGACGGACCTCCATATGGAAAATAACAGCCAATAAACAAGCTACAAACTTACCAAAAAAGAGAAAGAAGCTGTCAAGTTCTTTTATTTATTCATATAACCACAAATGGTAGAAAAAGAATACATTCATGGCTTTTACTATAAAAAAAAGTATGTGAAAAGAATTGTAAATTTCCATCTCTGTTTTGTCTCCAATATACAGTACCTTGCATCACAATTTCTTAAATGGTCTTCCACCGTATTTCAATGTGTATCAGTCCATTTTTTGAATTAATCAAATGGTATTTCTCATTGATGCGACCATTGTTCACTACGTCCATAAGCTTGATGTCAACGTGTCCCAATGATTCCTGCAAACATATACAAGGGGCATTTAACTTGAAAGTAATACAAAAAAATGGCAACAAGCTATGGAAAGAATAGTCAAGTTTCTAACCTTTGAATGGAAAATTGATAACCTTCTCCTGCTCATCACTTCGATGTGGATTCTGTCATCTATTGGGGCCTCCTCTAGCATGAACTCGAACTCTTCATCCCATCTTGGATCCCTACTATTCTTGATCACCTGGAAAAACAAGTTATATGAGATAGGAAATGTTGACTATTTATCAAGCACACTAGAAGTTCTAAATATCCATCGATATGTATGAGCTTTGCTAGCCTTTTCACTTCCAGGTGCTTGCGCTGCACAGTGCTCCTGCTTTTGCATCACATATAGAAGACATATTGAGTTTTAAAGCCTTGCTCACAACTGACAACTACCCCATATATATATTATATCCAAAACTTAAGTAAAAAAATTGGCTTGCTTTTTATTCCATTCAATGGGACCTACTCATATCAATCCAAACCCTCATACATCTACCCTCTCAAGTTAGCACATATAATAGCAATTTGACACCGATCCAATCACTATGCACCATTGGATTGAACCATGACAAAAGATGTTCTCACAAAACCATAGGAATTTTGATGCCCCAAAATCAAGTGTTAGGGAACATCTCATCAAAGTGATATTTGACCAACCCAGATTTTCTTTTCAAAAGTACGCCCCCATTTGCATGCCCACCTGAATGCATCTCATTAAAGCTATGATGCCCAAATCCAACATGGGTACGGCAGGGACATGGATTTGTGTAAAAAGTGTAGTATCAGACTTGATACAACATAAAACGTTGTGTATTTTTTAGTATCCTGGCATCATAGCAATAGAGTGATATTTAACCAACCCCTTATACACAACATTCCTCTTTCATCCCCCTAATCTTGTGACTGGATGCATTCAGGTGGGGATGGAAATGGGGGCATACTGTTGAAAAGCAAATCCGGGTTATACATATATAATTACTGACATCTTTTAAACATCCATCCCCTTCTCAAGACAGAAATGGAATCATTAAAGACTAGAGCCATCTTATTGAAGTGATACTTGAGAAACATAAGAAACTCCAGGTGGGCCTATTGGATTGATGGTTCAGACGTATGACTGGACTTATTTATACACTCTAGTCCATCCATTTTGCATGACATAGATCAAGGCGATTAGTTAATCAAGCCAACTGAGGTTTGCACAATTCTGAGGACCCAACTTCAAACTCCAACTCATCAGAGTCGATCTGCGATGATTATTGCTTATACGATAGGTAATCTCTCACTTGGTCATGTCAAAGTGGAGAATTCAACAAGCAGTTTCTAAGAAGAGTTCATGTTTTGTAAAGTAATAATGAAACACACATCAATACATATCTAAGGAAAACTCACCTTGGTTTTCTTTTGTTCTCCTCTATAAAGAATCACAGCATATGGATTGTTGTGATACTTTCCCTCGACATCCTCTGCCCCTTGGACTGCAACTGAGAGCAGTCCTCCATTTGAGGGTGTATTTATAGAACCTTCCTCAGCACCATTATCTTTGTTGCCATCTCCGTCTGAAGTACCACCACAAAATGTGTCATTGTCATCTTTAAAAGGATCAAAGGTCATCTCCAACATAATCTTTCCTCTATTCATTTTGTTCTGAGAATCATTTGGGTTCATGTTCTTCAGCAAATCCAGTGTGAATTCCTTTGTTACATGTGGAGTAAGCAAACGCAGTGGAACTACTTGCATTCCCAGCTTATCATGCATTCCAACCTATGGAGTTGCATGAGATGAAAAATATTATTCATAAATTACAATAGTTTATCAACATAGACATGTTTAAAGTGTACTGTACCTAAAATACACAGATGCCAGACATTTACATTGTAAAAGGATAATTCTGAGTTTTTGGCAGAGTTGTAACTTTGATGCGAACATGTGCATTGTCATCAGTTCATCATTTACAAATGTGAACATGTCATGTTACCAATCCATAATAATAATAATAATAAAAGACAGCAACCTGGAAACCAGATATCATGGCATGTCCATGCCCTAGTATGATAACAATGCAAAATGGACTAATAGGAAAATTACTTCATACAAGCAATACGAAAGTATGATTACAACTATGTAAAAACATTTAAATTAATTGAAGGGTACACTGCAAGATCATTCCTGCTTTTGCATGCTATGCTTGGGTGCATCCATGTAAGCACTAAAACCAAATATAGGAAGACAATCATTTGCCCTCACATCATCTAAAAAAAAGGGGCTTATGTGGCCAAACCAAATGATAGGCAACTTTTTTTTTTTTTTTTCTGGATGCAGCATAGCTTTATGATAATTACCCAAAAAACAAGGAAGAGAAAAAGATAGCCTTATGATAAATCATAATGACCGTGGAACTTGTCCATCTAATATGTTTCACTGACGAAATTTATAGAAGAAAATTGCATGTCTTTGGTAAATATTTCAAATGTAAATACATATCATCTTGACAGCTATTCAGTTCTTATTCAAGTGATTCAAGTAGGAAAAGTGTACAAAGAGATTAACCTTTTCCCAGTCGTAGACACGCAGCTCAAGGACTTGGGTCTCTGGATCCTTGACTATAAGCTTGAACTGCTCATTCCATTCCGGATTCAAATTTTTCATCTTGATCGTGGTTTTCTTTGCTGGCAGTCTCTCCCCACTCAACTTAAGTTTAACATATGGATCGGATTTTCCAAATAAGTCCATCTTCGAGAGGTTAAGTGCACGGACAACCTTCACATGTAATATGCCAACAGGCTTCTTCATGGCTCCACTATCAAGGATATACCAGGTTCAGCACAATAGACATAACTATGATATCAGGCAAGATTTTTTTTAAGTGATAGAAGCATTAATGCAATAAACAGCACCCAGCTAACAGCACCCAGCTAGCCAAAACAAGCCTTTTGGTTCATTAAGAAAAGAAGAGATGGGCTCTATAAACTGGAGTATCCTGACAATTCACCTGCTGTCCATCAGGAATGGTCATGCCCCAGAAATCTTCCTATCACCGTCCTATGTTTGGGTTTGTTTTCTGTTGAATGCGCACATGATTGGCATGCTATTTGGATTTAAACTGTTTGAGGTATGATGGGTCAACAAGATTGTCTGGGTTGCAAAAAGGTGGGTGTGAGTCCCACCTATTGAGCTTCTGGTTGGAACAAGACTGATGAAGCACCACATAATTAACTCAGAGGTGAAACCCAAGAAACAGCATACAGTGGATTCAATCACAAAAGGCCACATCTGGCAATTAAGTCGATGTTCAAAACTTAAAGTAGGAAATCAGATTCTTATTTCCAAGTTGAAATATTATTTTGAGCATTGTCATTGATAATGTCTATATAGAAAAATGTTGACAACAAAGAAGGGGCAATGTTTAGTGAGAAAATTGCAATCGTTCCAAATGAAAATTAGAGAAAAAGAGTCATTTTTTACCAGTTCCAACAAGAATGGATTCCTACTTAAAACTTCTATCAATAAATTGTTAGAAAATATACATAACTTTCAATGACATTACTAACCTAACTAAAGTGTTTAATAGTGTTGTTTCACCAATCTGATGCAACTAAGATGGCCCCATTCTGTATCTACATAAAGGCAAAATATAGTTCAGTAGAAGTGCCATCTGCATGGCATATGCTTTGCTTAGGATATCTAGAGTCTTCGAATATCTTTGGATATCAAGCTAATGATCCAGTGTAAAAGAAAGAAAATGTCTGTAAAAGAAAGAAAAGGTCTTAGTTACAGTCTTAATATATTGAGCATCTTTTTCTTTTTTCTTTCTTTTTTGAATGGCAAATATATTATCCTTGAAAATCTAAAAAGAACCATATGGCCTCAGGGATACATTATATGTTTAAAAATACAGTTCATTTCTTAAAATTACACCAAATAAGGAAAGAGAGTAATAAACAGAAGGGGTACATTGATGTAGTCAAGGAAGATGGTTTAGGCATATATTAAAAAGCTCTTCATATTTATTGCCACAAGTCCCATTCTTTTTATTATTTCTTGCAAGAAATTTAAAATTTTGGGATTCTCTCCAGTCTATCATATATCGTTGATATTTTGAGAAAACTATGATATGTTTTCTATTTTTACGTGAAATGATATTTTCAATAATATTGCCATGTTCAATATTGGAAAAATTAATGAGGCAGTTAAAACAGTAAGAATCAGTCAAGCAGATTTGTAAAAGAATAAAGATAAAATAAAAAAGGGGTTGAAAACTCAATCATCATTCTTTAATATTTGGTTCAATGTGATAGAAAGGCTTTTTTTTTTTACATTTCTCTCTGTCCATTTGCTGCTTTGATAGAAGTAAGAAAATTCCTCATTGTCATCATCATCTTAGATTTCTCCTAGGGGTGGAGCCAAGTGGGACAGGGCCATAGCTCCTACAATTAAATTAAAAATCCCCTTTGTGTATATTCATCTAATCAGGTGGGTACCTCCATGGACAATTTTTTTTTTTCATATAGTGGCGCCCTCAAGGATAAGTTTTTTGCTCCCACCCTTGCCTTGTCCCACTCCCATCAAATAGGAAGAAAATTTCTAATAAAATCTTGAGAACAAGTTGTCATAGTAGTTCTCGTAGGATATCTGTGACAAAATCTCAAAATAATTAAAAATTATATTCATGCACTATGGACGGGATAACTGCTCATATGCAAGAGATGGTGTAAACGCGAAACTTGAGAGATGACAGGAGGCTTCAGAATCCAAGGGCTTTTAAAACAAGTCGTACAAAGAAAGAAGAAATGAATTGCAACTTTAGTGGAGATGTGTAACGAGTTGAAACTTCTATGAGACTTGAAGCCTAGGAGAAACCACAAAGAAATTGATTCCGATACCTTGGCTCGATAATTAGTGAGGGTGGAGAGATTGAGGGGGATGTTGAACATAGGATGAAAGCAAGATAGTTGAAGTGGAGACTTGCCTATGGAGTGCTTTATGATTGACACACACTAACAAGATTGGTTGAAGAAATTTATAGGACAATGATAAGACCTATGACATTTGGAGCATAATGTTACCTAATCAAGAAGCAACACATGCACAAAATGAATGTAGTAGATATGATAATGTTGAGATTGATGTGTGATAAAATTAGAAAAGATAGAGTTAGAAAAAAGCATTTTCAGGAGCATTTAGGGGTAGCTTACAATGGGTAAATTAAGAGAGATTCATTTGAGATGGTTTGGACATGTTTGACGTAGGCCAGCAATAATGTTGTTGAGGAAATGTTTTCCAATGCAAATTGATGGACCACCAAGTAAAACGTTGTAGGCCAAACATGACATAGATGGAAGTAGTAAAGATAGATCTGAAGAAATGCAACATATCCGAGGATTTGGTTCATGATAGACTGGAATGGAGAAACAAAATTCATGCAACCAACCCCAACATAGTTGGGAGAAGGCTTTAATGATGATGATGGTGATTAAAAAATGATAAAAAGATATATATTAAAGGTTATAAAGAACTTGATTTGTCATAGGCTGCTAAGTAAGCTGGTAAGGTATATCAAAGTCCTCTAGGAAGAGGTGGGGTAGCTAGGTTCAAGCCTTGTTTGGAATAGTTGGGATCAACCGGTAGCACATTAAAAAAAACTTGTTAAATAGGGAAGCTTAGGAGGGTGCCACCCGGCACACACCCACACACAATAGTAAAAAAGAAAATAAAAAACTACAATTTCAGTTTTTCAAAGTGCATTTCTTATCGTGGGCCCACCTAGACGCATGCCAATCATTTGATTCATGGAAAATAGGAAGTTTGATGTGGACCGAGGGTTGGCCATCTATCGCTCCATTTGGAAAATTTTTGATGATTTAAACCAACTGTCTATAATGATGGCATCATTTTCAAATTGGCTGCCTAGTGCCTAGTACTTCATGTGGGGTGAAGGGTAGGTATTTATAAGGGATTGGATCAATCATAGGTGAGCCTATTTGTATAGAATAAGATGGGGCGAGTAGGTGCAGTTTCAAAAAGACATCAGAGATTTTTGTAGTTGTAGTCTCTCTCTCTCTATCTATGTGTGTGTGCGCGCACGCACTCAAGCTTAGGATAAGATAAGCTCAAGTGTGTGGTGGGGCCCACCTGGGGATGGGGGTGGGGGGGATTTCAAGGACTCCCTGGTATCTTCCTCTCTGCAAAAAATCAGCCCCAATCGTGATTTCTATCATCTCCATATGGGCCCAAAAGTTTAATGGTCAATCGTCCATTCGGATCGATACATAGTCAATCCAACGGTCCAGTAAATTCGGATCTAACCGAAAGTTGGTGGACATGTGCAATTTAGAGGGGTCATGTGTTTGGTCCAGTTGGATGGACCAAAGGTGGGCCCCACAAGAATGAGCTTACGAGATTTTATCCTAAGCTTGAGCTTAGGAGAGCCTTGCTTATATATGTGTGTGTGTGTGCGCGCATATATATATATATATATATATATATATATATATATATATGAGCAATGCTAGGGACAGACGTCCAGAGACAAGCGGCGGACAGACGTTAGAGGCACGCACACTTCTCAAGGCAAACGCACGCTTCTCAAGGCATCAAAATCACAGCGTCTATCCGCCGCTTGTCTCTGGGCGTCTGTCCCTGAGATTTCTATATATATATATATATATATAGATCTGCTTAAAAACGTATTAAAAGAAGCTCAGAGTTCAACTAAAATCTCATAAGATGCCACGTAATTAAAATATTGAGATAATTTGAAAATCTTGCAATATTTTCAAAATACCACAAATATTTCTTACACTGCTTCCAAAGATCTCAGCCATCGGCATCCCTCAAAGAGTTTCTGATATATGATTCCTCTCTTTAGGATTCTTTTCAATTGCATCACACTTTCTTTTGGCATATGCTATCATTCCAGGCATTCTCATAATATTTGTGCATCACATGATCTATCCGGAGCTTACCTTGAACCATCAAGAATGGGTATTTCCAAGGTATTTGGCCAATGGTAGAAATTTGCAACTTGTTCTTTTACAAATTCCTGCATGAAACAAAAAACTATTATGAAATGGCTATTCAGGGAACTAACAACTATAGCTTCTAGTCAAAGCTTTCACTGGATCTAGTGGTCTACAATTCCCCTTGAAGAATACACCAAATTCTTAAGCATGCAACATTCCCAGAGAATACATTTTGATCCTCTGTAATTCATGGATTACAGAGGTAAAATCATGAAACACATGAAAGAAATCGAGTAAGACAGAAAATACTTAATGCAATGATGAATTAAAAAATCTCAACAAAGAAAAAGCACTTTAAGATGGTAACTGGGCACTTTTCATTAATGAAAAGGCCATGCATCAAATTAAGTAACACTATGAGCACTTCAAATAAGTAAAACTGGTGCTTTATTGACAAAATAGGAAGTTAGGAGCGCTCGATAAACCAACTTGCAGATCATCCCACCTGGATACGTATATTGACATGTCAGAAACTGAGAATATGGCTCTGCCAATGATCAAGCAACACAACTACTATTCAAGCCAGTCTTCAGTTGAGCCAATTTATGTTGGTGCCCTGGCCCTAAAATCAGGTTAGTCTAGTTATCAAGTGGGCCACAATGCACGGGAGAAAAATTGTGAGCTTAAAATGTTGGCCAGAAATACACAGATGTTGATAACACCTAATTTTTGGTCTAGTGCTAAGGTCACATGCCTGATTAACAGCATAGTTCTGGCACCCATTTGCTATTTTGGAACATGTGACTATGCATGAATGTTTAAGAAAAACACTGTACATTTAAAAGAAGAGGCATAAAATTGGAAATTGAAATAGTCTGTGATATTTTTACAATTGAGAAGTTCCACTAGTATGACATTCTGCAACATATGATCAAAACAACTTGAAGCATCAACCAAAGCAATTATAATTTTTCTCAAAATCATTTAATTTCTACCATTTGACCTGAAGAATTTTGTAAGTTTGTCACCTGAATAAATCTATAAAGACCCGGGACGGCCATGATGTCCAGTCCAAGTAATTTAAGCCCAAAGTCTACATGTGGCTGCACAGAGATTACAAAGATTATTATCACCACAATAGTGACTTAGTGACACAGCAATCTTCATAAGATGTTTGGGCAATGAGGGAAGACAAAAAGAGCATTGTTTTGGTTACCTTATCCATTAAAGAGACACTAACATTTGCAAAGCATGGAAAAGAAGGCACAAGAGGCTTCAAAGTAACACGTGGTAGGAAGAATATTTGTAAATCCAACAGCTGAAACCAAAGGCAAATTCTTAGAAGAAAAAAAAATGTACTTGCACAGCAGCTGTAAAACCAATTCCATTGGCTTCTAGTTAGTTGATTGCTTACCTGCACTGTCATTTGCAGAGAGAAAACATTAACCACTACAGTTATATTTGGATTTCCAGCCCATCTAACTGCAGGCTCAATCACTAGATCTCTTTCCTGAGTCTCATAGACTTTCACGCCTAAGAATGATAGTGAACAAATAATTAGTCTGAGCCTTTTGCATGTAATAAATGAAAACGCAATATATGGACAAATTTTGAACAAGAAACTGAATGCTAGTCATATAAGGATATTTACATCTTCCTTCTTTTTTCTAGATTACACTGTATTCTTCTAGGTTATACCCTCCAACCTCATGCACAAAGCAGACTCATACCAGTCTTATTTTGTATCATACAAGTTGCAGGTAATGAGCATGATGCATGCATAGACTCTCATTTTGAAATTGAAATGATTAAATGAAGAAGTTGTCAACTTCCTATTCCAAAGGTTGCCTTATGTGATGAGAATGTCAATGAAATTCAAGATGAGGTAGCATACTCTTATTTTGGGAGCACGAAGTAGCCTTACAAGAATAAGTATATAAAAAAAGGGCTGCTGAAATTTTAACCAGGAAGTACACTCACCATGAATGGTAGGCGGGAGAGACCCAAGAGTCAGACTGTCAAATTCAATTGATTCTATGAAAAACTTTCCAGTGTATTGGTCAAATATAGGTTTTGCCATGCTTCTTATTAAACCACATATTGCCTGTACATTAAAATAACATATAAGACCCAAAGAAGAGAGGAGGAAAAATAAAACAGAATTTTATTATATCAAAATTCTCCCCATATCTCAATAAAATGATAAAACCAGCATAGTTCAGTTCATGTTACCAAGAATGGAAAATGTTAACTTTTAAAGCACCTTGTCCAAGAAAGGCCACAAATCCAAAACAAACTTGTTCAACCAGTCAACCTGTAAAATTTAGCCCCCAGAAAAAAAAAACTGATCAATATCTTGGGGAAAAATTAAAAGTAATATAATTTAAAACAAGATAAGAGAAGGGCACATCTTGATTGAGGTTAGCTAACTGCAGTCTGTTGCTACTATAATGATTACATGAAATTGCCATCCAGACTTCTTATTTTACAGCTTCCATTATATTTAGGAATATAAGTTACATCGATCGACTATTAAATTGTATTCCATCCTTCTAGAATGGAAACCCCAATATAGTTGGGACAAGGCTTTTGTGAAGATGATGATGATATAGGTTTCTGTATGTCCCTAAAACTACTAGTTTGCATCAACACACCCAGCCAAGAAATGCTGCTTGCACCACAAAGGTGTGATCTAGCATGTAGGTGCGCAGATTTTCATGGGGCCTACTGAGAGAATGCCAATACACGGATGTGAAGTGATGCATTAGAGGACCGTATGGATAGGAGGAAAGAGTAATTTCAATCCCATCTTGTCATTCTAGCCTTGTAATTTCAAGGCCTTCTGAAATTTGACTTTTTCAGGCCATGACTTTTTTTTATGGCCTAGCTAACAAGGCTAGTATGATTATATGGGGTTAAAATTTCACCTTCGCCTCATTTAAGTGGTCCCTACAAATCTCACCCCCACCCATTAAATGTCAAGCTCTCAATGCCAGGTGAGCCTTACAAAAACTGTTTTCATGTGCTTTGTCCTCTTTGACTATAAATTTGTCCAATACCTATCAAAAAACAATATTATGTGTCCAAGTGCAAGGGATTGATTGCCAAAATGACAGTCATAACGTTCATTGTTACCTTTAGCAATCAAGAACCTGAACATACCAAATAAAATATGAGAAGGTTGCACAAAAAGCTAAGATTAAAATTCAATTACTCACCCGATCATAGTCCGGATTTTTCACCCAGTAAGGAATCTCATGTCGTAGAGCACGCAATGTCTTTGAATCTAGTTCATGCAGAGGTCTAATTATTGGATCCTGCCAGAATATTCTGAAATGAAGCTTACTTGTGAAAACTTTCAAGCTAAATGATTTCAGATTACTTAATTCACAATTGCAACTGTTTAATGTGAGCAATAGTTACACGTGGAAATGGAAAAAACTAGAACCCCTGAAAGATGAAATAGAATCCTATATAACTAAAGTTCATATACATTTTTTTTTTTCTCTGATCGGTAATGTGACCTGGAATCTACAACCTCAAGGTTGAAATACTGAGCACCTTTCACTTTGCACATGACATTGCCAAATCCACTATAAATCCAGTTGCAAACTGATTTGGCAAGGTAGAAATATAGTTTAAGCTGTTTTCTCTTAAAGTCAATGTTGCCATCAACCAAGAGTGTAACAAAATAATATTCCATAAAAAAAAGGATAGCCTGTATGACCTTGTGGTATTGTTATTTGTTACCTTTGTTTCTATAGTTAAGAAAAAAAAAAGTATGGATCATTCATTTTGGTTACTAATGACAGTTTTGCACGCAGCAGTTCAGATAATGAAACAACTATTGCCATATATCAGAAATTGTCCAAGCCAAGATACCAAGCAACACACACTCAACACAGGGAGAGGGTAAAAGTTCATTCATTCCTCAAAGTATAATAAAAATACAATGAATATTGATGGCATGACGATAACATCTCATATTCATATCCACCTAAGGGACAAATTAAATGTAACTTACACATGATATGTTAGATTCAGCTATGTTGGATATATGTGACCTCATAGGCATAAGCAGTATCAACAGAAGATAATCAAAACTACAGCTATTGGATCATATTCACAGTTGAAAACTAGAACCACAGTTAAAATTGTTAGTAGGTAATTGGAAAAACATTGAAGGGAAAAAAAAAGAGATACTGATAACAAAAAAAAAGAGATACTGATAACGCTGACTCGATTGAAAGCATATTATTGCTTTAGTCCTGTAAATAAAATTAAAGTATAAAATCTACTACTAATCCAAAACAACACTATATGATGATCATCATCATCATCATTCTACTGCAAGCTGAATTGTAGAAGCAAAAAAAAAAACTGACAACCTTCTCTGTCCTATAAATACTCGGTCACTAACCCAAAACACCCACCAACCATATTACAAGAAAACACACATTACAATATCAGTTGAAGCATTGAAAGACAACTGCAATATCTGATAAATAGTAATCAAAATCAAAGAAACCCGAAATCCTGACTATTCATATCATCAGATAGAACCCAGTGATCAAATGATTGAAAAGATACTACCTTTACATCAATAACCCAGAAAAAAAAAACCCACCAAGAACCAAAGAACAGCCAAATCCAGCTACTAATGTCAAATACTCCACCCAAAACTACCAACTAGAATTCAAATCATTTCAACTCATTTGAAAAGGGGAAAAAATACAATCTATTGCACAACCCCAGAAAATATCACAAAGATCTCAGCTTTATCAATCAATCTATTGCATGTGAAGTAGAAAGAGAGAAGACAGTGATTACCTTAACATCAGTTGGCTCGACGTATATGAATAGGAAATACCCCACTAGTAATCCAAGAGGAAGCCCAAATCCGAAACCAAGGATTCCCAACAGGGTGCTTAGAAAACCCATCTCAAGAACGAATCCGAAAATGCATGTGAGATTGAAGAAATGAGAGAGAAAGACAGGATTATATGAAGGGTATTTGGTCGGGAAGTCGTAACAGAACCGCCAAAACAGAGTATCGCTTTAAACTGAAACCGGTAAGGGACAGCTCTTGTGCCAGCCTATTAAGTAAATTACTAAAATACCCCTCATTGTTACTTTCCATAACAAGAAATGCATTTAATTATCTTGGCTGGATTTTTTTTTAAGTCACTCTATGGAACAATATACTAGCACAAAAATCCGTGCTAATCACAATATGCATGAAAGAATAGGATTCTATATATATTAAAAATGGGGGAGACGAGAGTCTATAAGTGGGGGAAGTACGTTAGTGGAAAGTGGAGAAAGAGTACGTCTATAGTTGTAAAAATTGAAAGTAATTTTCAGTTAAAATCGAATCAAAAACCTTTCTAGCTTAATATATATTACAATGTCTGTAATTGTCTCACTCTTTATAACAAGAAATGCCGGTAATTATTTTGAAAGTGAATTTTTCTTTACAACATAGATCTGCAAGTGGCCCTCACTTAATCTCTCATTTAAGGAGATAGATATTTCTTATATGAGCATCTGCATATATATATATATATATATATATATATATATATGAGAATATTTATGTGCACCTGTCCCTCACCATAGGGTGAGATACACTTACATAATTGGAAATATTCATGTGCAAAAGAGGAAAAATCATATACGACCATATGTAGAAAATGAATGTTCATATGCAAAGAGGGAAAACTATAAAGCCATGTAAGTGTCCCTTACCCTATGGTGATATATATATATATATATATATATATTTTATGATGAGGGCTCCTTGTGGCGGTATTTAACTCAACAAGACTATTCTTCAGGTATATGCGCGAAACCCATATACATGTGCATTGAGCAAGCCTCAAATAGGATTCAAACGCACACCTTAAGAAGCAAACTCATGCCTTATACCTGTAATCAAATACTAATGATGATATCTTTGTATCAAGATTTTATTGGTTCTAATTAGGCTATTGCACATTGCAATATTTTGCAATATGCTGATCATGTAGCAATAGTTTAAAATTGTCACCATGGGTCCTTTTTGTTTTGGAAGAAACATTATAAAATGTCCAATATCGTAAACAAAGACATTTATATATATTTATTAGAAGGTGAGTTGTATTGTTAAAGTTTGATACACTTACCTCTCAGCAGGAGTCAAAATTTATCGAATATTAAATCATGATTGTTTCAAATGCCAATTGGCAACAAAACGATCTTCAATAGAACTACACTTTCCCTTTTTTTGTTCTTAACCATAAAAGCAGGACTGGGAGATTTTAATAATCAAGTAGATGAGAATTGGTGAGAGGAGAAGTGGTGGCAGATTTGTAATTTCCATAATCCTTCAGCCTACCTTTGAAAGTTTGAAATCCATGCATCCATGATGTATTACTCTTTCTAGAAGGACGACTAGGGAATTTCACGCCCGATCCTCACACGGCTTCTATCTCGTACAGGCACCACCTCTTCCACCTTTCAAACAAATAAACCTCATCTTTTGTCCTATCCGATCCCACCAAGATTAGTATTAAAAAATAATAATTATCATATTTTATAAGACAAACCTCGAGAACCAGTGAGCGCCGTAGATCCACGATCCATCCAAGTGAACCATAAAATAGAGCACCGAGCCAGAAGTTTGATATCCATTTAAATGGATGGGACCCTGGGATCAATTGTGTACGTTTTTTGACAGTGAAAACTTATGAGTTGTTAGGATGATGATTTGAGTCTCTGCCACTATAGATGGATAGATTGGGGGAGGTGGGCCCCACATGAAAGCATGTCTCTGTGCTCAACTGGGGAAAGGGGGCCCTACTTTATATTGTAAAATTATACTATTTAAGTTCAAAAATTGGATGTCAAAATATAAACTTTGTCAACCTTCAAACGGGTCTGAATTTTCCACGCGGTTGATCACGAGAGACTTCTTGTATGTGGGAGTGCCGGCATTCCACACAATTGCTTGGGTGGCACATTTTAAAGGCAGCAGGTTCCTATCATCACATGCGTTGGTAATTTCAATGCATGTTACTTCGAAGAAAAAGGGTTATTTTAGCAACAGAAAGACAAAATAAGAGAAAGAGTTGGATCCTTTGAGGAGCCCTTATTGTAGTTCGAAAACTTCACTTATAAAACACATGAATAAAGTATTGGAAAAACTCAAGTGTACATATTTAGTTGGTAAAAAAGCAAGGAACGAGTTGTGGATTAGAGGGTTCCTCAGTGATAATTTGTATAGTGGAGGATTTCACATCAATATGGGTGGCTATTGGAGTGTCTAATGACTCTAAGCAAGAAAAACTGGTATTGATATGTAATTCTGAAAGGCTGATCATTTCCATATCGTAAAAGGAGGAGTGAATCTAAAATTCTTCAAAAATGAGGATTTTCACTTGCTAAATTTCCAAGAATCTACAATTGCCAAACATGAATTTTAAGTAAAATTTTTTCAAAGACTTACACCATTTATTTCGACTGTTTGGATTTTCACAATCAGACTCACATAGCCTCGAAGTTACTGTGAATGGAAGCCTCATCTATAGGATCTGGATGGTGAGGAAAAAAAAAAGCCATGCAAGCCCTTCAAAAGACACACCCAAATCTTTCTAAGGAAACATGTTTTCTGGGATTTGGAACGACGAAGAAAGATGATGTGAAAAACGACGAAAACAGATGAAATGAATACATTAAAGGAACAAGGTGTAATACTGTAATTGTCTCTGGTGCATTTTGTTTATGTAAATCAGATCTCCGGAACTTTGTGCTCGGCAGTAAGGACATGCATAGAGATTCTCATTTTTAAAGAAAGAGAGTCGTCCTCCAAAAAGTCTATTTGGACAAACTCTATGGACAGAATTTGAGACAAACTGTCGACGTGGCGCAACGTGATTGGACTCTCTCAAAAAGTTAAATGCATTGTCCCAATTACGTTGCGCCACGTTGACAGTTTGTCTCAAATTCTGTGCATGAGTTTATCCATATAGACAAATTGGTCATCCTCACATGCAATGTGTATAAAGGGACAGCAAAGGGGCCTTGTAAAGTGTAATCAAGCTTACTTTCTTCATAAATGACATTTTGGAAAGTGGGGATTTCCGTCCCACCCTCGGTACTATAAAGTATCTATTCTCTTAATCTCTTTAGAGCTTGTTTGGGCACCTCCCTCAGACAGGGATTGAGGGCTTGCCAGTTGCCATGTTGGTTCTTTCTTATTTAGTGGATTGGTAGAATATTGTTGCAAAAAAAAGAGAACTTCCCTTGATCTAGAAGACACAAAGCAACCCATCATCAAGATTTCTTTAATTTTTTTTTTTATATTTTTAGAACTAAAAGTATCACGAAGGAAAAAAGCAATGGCATACGCAGATGAGAAAGAGAGATTGCCTAGTTGGTTGAGAATCCCGCCCTCTCACCCAAATAAATATGAATCAATCCCTAGGTCTCTCCTACATGCGCCCGCGTTTTCTCTTTGCTTGTGGGAGTGCTCTCTCCCCGTATCTATAGGTGCTCTCATGGGTTCGATCCCCCTTGGCTGAGGTTAAAAAAAAAGGGTGTACGCAGACAAGGTCTTGAATATATTGCCTTCACAGGAAAAAAAAAAACGACTATCACAATTTTACGGAGGATCATACATTCATACTTGAGCACATATTAACTCAATTTTTT
Organism: Umbellularia californica; assembly: GCA_028538565.1. NCBI lineage: Eukaryota > Viridiplantae > Streptophyta > Magnoliopsida > Laurales > Lauraceae > Umbellularia > Umbellularia californica. Next base: position 47,969,804 of record JAPQWN010000009.1, read on the forward strand.
TTTATATTTAGGACATGTTTGTATAAATTAACCTCTTTTCATGAAAGAGGAATGGAAAAGTGTTCTTATTTTGCACATGATTGAGCTCTCTTCTTTCATTTAGTGTAGCCCGAATTTCTCAAGAAGAAGTGAAAAAATGGATTGATTTTCCATAGCTTCATATAAAAACATATTATTGCATGACCAAGGGGGGTAAGGATTATAGGAAAGGCAGAGTGTTCCATAGAAAAGCACAAATTTTATACCGTTTCTTTTCATAGATGTTTGATGGACAGTACTTGCATATGAGCTCAAAAGAAAGTCTGATATAAGAAAAGACATAAAAAAGGCGCAGTATCAATGACATAAAAGCTGTAGATGGACACCCCCACTTCCTGGAAAATTGATTTACTAGGTGATAGCGGTGTATTCATTTCCTATCACAAGGATAAACTTTTTGATAGCCATTTATAGATCTTCACTATTACTACTTTGATTTTATAAGAATTGATTACAACTCCAACGGAATTCAATACCCAACAAACCAGGCCTAAAACCTTCACATATAATCAATCATCAGTCATGCACCCAATTGCATGGGTGATGACTGCCAACATTTCAACAGATCACATGATCCTTTTCCCAAATTCTGATTCTTCTAATTTGGACCATTGACTATTAAAATTGGTATCAGTTCCCATTCGATTATTATTATTTTTCTTAATCAGTACCGTCCTTTTTTTTTAAAATTCTTCACAAAGAGGTCTCACTGGTTACTACCTCCCTCCCACATGAAATGGCATGTACTAACCTCAGTTTCACACTCATCCAACCTACACTTTAGATTGAACTGAATCCAAGGGTTAGGACAGTATGTATAAGGATGAATTTTTCCCAACCCCAATTCACAGTGAGTCATTCCCACCATTGATTGAATTCCAATCAGGTGGGCCGTGGGCCACACAAGGAAAGAATGTACAACTTATATGTTAATTATGTTATATACTAGTAGTTCTTTTATCAGATGGACTGCTAAAAGCAACAACTTAAACAGGTGATGGAAACAATTATCTTCTTAATAATCATGTGATGGCCCCCTGATTGGATTCTGTCTCATTGTACCCATGATTAGCCCCATCCAGCACCAATTTTTTTTTTTTTTTTTTTTGCAGATAGTTACCCGACGAAGGCCCGACCCAGTTAATAATTGGGCCAAAAATTAGACCTGGGCTTACGCTGACCCAATCTGTTGGCACCCTTACTCCCACATGGATTAGTCACTAAGTAAAGCAATAAATAACTAATTAATAAACTGTTGATTATGTATCACAACGCATAGTTATAAGAAAAGATGGTTTCTCCTTCACGAAAGGTCAGTAAAAATGAAAGGGACATATTTTGTGGCTTTGTTGTCAAGAAGAGCAGTAAACCAACTCTATCATTGTTCTCTACCTAATCTTTCTTTCAAGTTTCAACACAAACAAAGGTTTCAACACCCTATAATCCACGGAATTGTTTTTCTAATGAGAAAATGTTGGCTACAGCAGGCTGCAAATTAAGTTTCAAACTTGGGGACCAATTTGTGGAGACCACCTTGAATCATGAGAATCATGAGGTTGGAAATGTATTGAAAGGTGCTTACAAAGATCAAGGGTGGGTTGGATATTGTTACGATGGTAATTATGTGTTTTAAAGCGAGAAACACGAGGAAACCGAGTGGTAAGTGGTGTCTCATCTCACGCAGCGAGCCGTAAATAGTTCCACATGTACTATACCACTGACCCAACTTAGCAAAGGTTAAAAAAAGGAATTAAAACTATAGATTTTAAAGCTTCATAGTATAAAGCTTTTGTATGTAAATGCCTGTATATACCATTGATTCACATTGAGTCCTTAAAATTAGGTGATCCACTCTATTTTGGTGATTGACTTTCAAGAAGGACCGAATTGGAAATTCGAAACTAGCTACCAAGTTTTAACCATTTCTTTTAAATTATCTAATGGACCATTAGTTTTAGGGGTGGCAAATGGGTCGGGTTTGGGAAAAGATGAAATGGGTAGTTAGTTGGGGGTCCACGGTTTGGACAACAACTCGTATCAAACCTATTTTTAGAGCGGGCCAGGTTTCCCCAACCCACACCCGCGACAGGTCAATCCGACCTGACTCTTATTGACCCGCATAACCCTCTGTTGGCTGGTTCAACCCAGTTAATCCTAACATCATCGTATCTCCTCCAATATATATATTTTTTATATATACATTGTATAAATAAATGTAAACCTAATGGGATCGAGTACATACGGGTCATGTGGGGTGGGCAGGTTGATCTTGACTTTTTAATTGGGGGTTAGGAAAACTTGACCGATGGCTGATCAGTATTTTACTTGGGTCGGGTTAGGTCAGGCCAAGTTAACTTTGCCACCCCTAGTTAGTTTGCGTGGAATTGAATTTCTACAATATTAAGAAATGTATTCTTATCAAAGTGAAGATCCCCTTTGGCTAAAAATGAATCTCAAGCCATCACTCTAATAAATCAAATCCTAGGAAACCGAGGATTGATCCTCATTTCCACATGATATCCTTCCTCCTTGCCTCGTAAATATGCCTCAGCTCGAATTCATTTTACCATAGTTTTTTAAGAATTTAATTCCATGCAAACAAATGAGCTTTAAAATTAAGATTTAAACTCTCTCTAGCCTTCACATTTATAGTGTAACACTCTTTACTCCTTTTAGAATATCACATGTGGTAGAGTTTGTGATGTTGACCCTCTTAAATATGAAAAAGGTCTGAAACCTACAACATTCATCCGCTTTTTTAAGATCATCAAATGTATTATCATCAAATTAAGGTAAATTTAATACCCTGTTCACCTATTCCATAGCTCAAAATAGAACAACCATCCACATCCAATGGACTTTGGATACATATCTTATTTCAACAAGCAATAGAAGAGATAGCATCACAATGTATAAGTAAAAGAGGATTATCTGGGGGAGGATTCTAATATTTCTCCAGCAATGGATTCTTTAGTTGGGCATTCTTCATCAGGTCCTTGTCTAAGATGAGACGTGTATGAACGAGAGAATTCGAACTTGTTAGAAGTTAGGATTGAAAAATATGAGAGAGATCTCACATGAGATTTCTTGGACCCTTGTCATTCAGCTCAAAAGAATGGTATTTTTTTGGTTTTGCTTCTTTGATCACCTTTCATTTTCTCTTGCTAGTGATTCTGCACCTAAGGCCTATTAAATAATGGGAGATTTCTCCCCAGTAACCTACTAAATGCAGACCCCTACTACAGCTGTTTTGAAATGTCATACCATGGGCTTAGAGATGATTAAAACAGATCCATCACATTAAAAAAATGGTCAAATTTAAGGTGCCAAGGTAGGTGTCTTGAGAGGCTTAGATTAAGCAAAAACAGGCCCCACAAGACCTTTTTTTTTGGTATGCCACCACAAGAGTTGGTAGATAGTCACTCTTTAAATATGTTTGCCTTTTCACCTCCATCATTAGCATTTTTTCTTGATTATTACCTGCAACTACACTATCAATGGGCTTGAATGCGGCCTGTGTTTGGCCCGGTCCAGCCAAGACCCGAGCACGCATTTGGGTATATCAAGGCAGACCTGGATCTGTCTTTAGGGTCTGAAACCTTTAGGAACTGGATCCTGATCTAGGGCCTAATAAAAGTCCAATGGACTGAAGATCCTATAGCTCAGATCCAAGTGCAAATATACTAATGATGGGTAGACTAAGGCCTTCCCATTCACCAACTGGTCAGACTTTGGATCCGATCATTATGGCCCATGTTGAACCTGGACTTGGACTCATCTACTGTAAATGGGTTCTGGCCTGGACACAAGTGAGCCCAGCCTGTGGACATCCCTAGTTACAAACCTATAAATCTAAAATTTTTGAAGGGATGGAATGAGCTTATGAAACTCCATTATTATATAGATGGGTTTTAAATGAAAATTTATGTAGTCAAATATCTTCTTATCTCTTGTTAAGAAGATTCATTTGTACCGAACTGAAGTTTGATAATAACATTTTGAGGCCTAACTAAGAATGAGCTGACAACCAACTTGTTTGATCATATTTATGGAAAAATCCAAGATTCCCTTGATATTGAAGGGAAAGGTAGACCCTATCTATGCATCTTCATATAACTATATAAATTAGTTTAAATCTATTTGGGCCTAGGGCTAACCCTTTGTTCCTAAAAACAATTTGGGCAGGTCCAGGTACAAATGTGAATTTAAACTGAACCCGACTCGTTTTCATCTCTGGTAGAAAATGTTTGTCCAATCAAACAGTAGAAATTGAAGCTGTGGAAAACGATCTCTTAAGTTCTAATTTTCTGTAACAGTAGCATAGTAGAGTCCCCTTGATCCTGAATGTGAGATCACATAGATAAATGGGCTATGGTTGGAAAATCCAGCCCATCCAAACAGGCCCCCTCACATCACATGGAAGTAACATTTTGTAAAGTGTCAAAACATGGGGGATTCTGATTTTGAGTGTTTTAGACATAAGTTGTAGGGCCCCACTCATGGATTTATAGGGGTGGCCTAAAACATTTCTGTGAGGCTGGGACTTGAGGATCTGGGCTCCTGGTAGATGGACTGAGTCCAGTCCAAGAATTCTAAGTTGGCAGTTACTTTTAAAAGTGTTCATATGTCTGCATCATCCGCAACTACTGATGTTTTGGAACATGACCCACCAATGAAAATAGATGGACTGGATCATCTAAGGAGATGAACAGACGTGGACAGAAAGAAGAATCTTATAAACTCTTTTTACTGCAAGACTTCTGAACAATTTCCAGCTCTAAGGGCCCATATCTGTAATGCAAGGAATCTGTATGGAGATAAAATTTGCTCCCGACTGTTTCTTTACATTAGAATACATAGGAATTGGATATGTAATTCATTCCATAAATGGTTAAAAGTGAAGATCAAAGATGACTTTGCTAAAATGAGCAAACAACTTTTCCTTATAGGAAATAGAAACAAATCAGCTCTACTTTAGGAAGTATAATCAAAAGAAGATGGAATACGAATATCCAACTATCATGGTAGTTATTCAAATCATATGCATTTTAATGAAAACAAACAAGTCCTTAGTATTTTTGTGATTTAATATGGCACTTTTTGCCTTTTTGGTGCAGTTAAAAAAAAAAAAGTAGAATTGATGCTACATGATAAAATCATTCAACTCTTACTCACAGTTGGACTGGTATCTTTAAAAAATGATGCATTCAAGACTTCAAGTGGTTAGGATGAAATTTTGCACACATATAGGTCTTCAGAGGAGCCCCCACAAGGAGTTCCACGCATGGTCCGCACGAAGAGGCTCTCTGTTGAGGAGGGCAGCCCATTAAAAAATGACCATCAAATTATCACTTCTTTAATGGAAGGTGAATCAGGAGAGGGCCTCGTAATTCCATCATTAGAAATTAGAAATAGGGAACCCCATCGAAATTTTCTTCTTTCTCATTGGTGCCTTTTGAGTTTTGATCCTCTGCTGGAGGAATCAGATCCTTTTGAAATTTGCTTTGTTGCCAATCTGTTGTCTACACTTGTTCTTCAGCCTTCAACATATGACATCCTTTCAATTTTAAACAAAGAGTGATGATTTCAATTTAACGAATGTACCACCTTTTGTCCCACAGTTCATGGTTGTTTACGTGCACAAGGTACTCAAGTGACAAACCATGCCTGAAAAAAAAATGGCATCAGCATAAAAGGGTGTAAAGCCAAACACTTCAATGGAGTATGATCCACTCTAGAAATACATAGGTAAGCTCCTCATCAAGTTGTAGCCAATGCAGCAATGCTCCTTTTTCTTTACTGACTCATGTAAAATACCAAATGAAAGTAACTGGCTTCCTTTTTCTTTACTAATATTAATCAGGTTTGGGAGTGATGTAGGTTCAGGTTTTGGCAATCACTAATATCTTTTTTAATGGGTTTAATATGAAAGGAAAGAATATTATATAGGGCTCGTTTAATTGCATTGGAACGCATTGGATTTGAATACATGGGGTGGTTGAAAATGAAGATTAAAGGTGAGTTTTCAAAAATAAACATCAAATAACAATTTTCTTTTAGGAAAATAGAATCAACACACAGAAGGTGCTATTTTGATGCTCATTGTTTGAAACTCCACTTTGCACATTCATTTTTAACCACCTTGTGTATTCAATTCCTTTGGATTTTAATGTAAACACATCGATCAACATTATAATGGCCTACATGTACTAAATTTCCAAGGATCAAATAATATCGTAACGTAGCTAAAGAAGTAAGAAAGAAAATTTAGAAATGAGTCTTAGTAATTCACTAGTCAGGCCCACAACAAATCTTTCATGCAAAGGGCCCACCAAAAGCATGAAAATTTCTGATTTTAGAGTGTCATTCGTTTGTTTGGGCATGTCCAATGTAGACCGGTAACGGCGCCGGTAAGAAAAAGTGTGACCATGAAGGTTGATGGCCCATCAAGGGGAAGAGGTAGGCCTAAGAGGACGTGGATGGAAGTAATAAAGATAGATATGAAAAAGTATAACTAATCTGAGAATTTAGCTCAAGATAGATAGGAATGGAGAAACAAAATTCATATAACCGACTCCAATATAGTTGAAACAAAGCTTTGATAATGATGATAAGATTGTCATTAACCATCCCCCAAACATATAACAATTCACTACGCCTCAAAAAGTACTACAAATAAATTATAATCTGGGCCAAATAGAACTGGACTGGCCCAAATAACCATCCCCCAGGAGCTGTAGCCAATGCAGCAATGCTCCTTAGACAGTTCTTGAATGCTAATGTCATATAGACAGTTCCGGTTGCTCACAGTTTTTCATGCGTTTCAGTATCTCTCCAGACCCCAAAATTTGTTCGAACAGAATAGTATGGAATTCTGATATAATGAGCTCAGAACTTCAGATCATGTAATGGGGTCGATACTAGTGGAGAATTGAGAGACTTATCTTTTACAATTTCAGAAATCTTTTGAAATCTTTAAAAGGGCCTATTTGTTTCATGTAATTGAATACCTCGGATTGTATTTCTATAATTGATTAAAAATGAAGAATGAAAGGTGAATATACCAAAAACCATCAAACAACAAACCTTTTAATGAGATTTTTTTTATCGGTAACTTAAGCTTAGAGAATGAGAGAATACAAAAGGAAAACCAACAAGGAAAGATGGAAAATGAAAATCCAACCATTACATCCAAGGCTAGACGGACCAAATATTTGCCATACCAAGATGTTCATCCTATTTCCCAAGGTTCAAATCTTTGCTTCTTTCCTGCTATCAGCATATGCTCCATTTCTGTTGTGTGCATACTTCCTTCCTATAGTGAGTAGGCTTCCTAGCCCTCGTTGCTGTGTACAAAAAAGAAAAGAAAAGAAAAAGAAAAAAAGATGTATGGGTCAAGAATGAGGGGTTGCCCAGTTGATTGGAAACCTTGCTTCTCACCCAAATGAATATGAATTAATCCGACCTAGGTGTCTCCTAGCATGTGTGGGAGTTCTCTCCATGTGTACGAGTGCTCCCGCTCGGCGCGTGTAGGCGATCTCTCCTTAATTACTTGTGGCATGTGCTCTTTCACAGCTTGTGCGGGTGATCTCTTGGGTCCCAGCTCCATTGATTGTGCTAAAAAAAATGTGTAGGTCATTTTCAAGTAGAGAAGATTATCCATTTGAAAACCTAACCAATCAATGTACACTCTGCCTTAAAAATTAAAACTCATTGTGGAATAAGTCCATGGCCGTTGATGGATGATATGTGGCCAGAATCATCTGAACAACTGATTAACTGTGGGCCATTTGCATTTGGCCCAGCATGTCTTGTGTAAAAGGCCTTGAGCTTAACTGGTATTGATTTTGAGTTTGTGACCAATGCCTTGTTTCGGTGACGGGTCATGCTTATGTTGCCTGCCACTTAAAAAAAAAAAATTGACTAATTCTCTGCCGTATGTGGACTCAGTGGAAGGTGTTTTTGTCAATCAGTTCACTTGCTAATGCGAGATTAATTGCACACATTTATATAGCATCCGCGGAATATAGATGTCGTAGACTTTTTCTCAAAAAGAAAAATCTTTTCCTGCCATCATTATTTCTTATCTTTTTTTACCATCATTTTCTCTGAAATTGCAGAAAATTTAATTCATTTTTATACTTTTTCCTTTGTAACTATTTATTATAGAAAAGTGACCAACTCTTTATTGCCTTTTCTATGGAAATTGGTAAGTGACTACACAAATGTTCTTCTTTAAAAGAGAAGGTGGATGGTATGCGGGTTTGAGTCATTCAAGAGAAAAGAAAAAAACACCATTTCAAAAGATAATTTACTTAATAATTTCTAGGCTTGCATTAATCATTGGTATTGAATAAATCTTCAAATAAACAAAGGCAACATGATTGGAAAAAAAGTATACAAGTTGGGTTACTAAATTAAGTAAGGCTAGATATAGACATGGGCACAAAAAAATAAAAGGTACAATTAAGTTATAAAAGAACAAAATCAAGAGGCATAATTTAAGTTTATCTCAAATTCTATTTTTGCAAGATTGGGGACAAGACAAACTCATGCCCACTAACTTGCACAGTCACGTCCCTCGCCAGTTGTGGTATATATAGCTTGAGGACAAGGTCATCTTGAATTTGAATATATACTTACAAAACTGAAAACATCTACAAGGATATTTAAGTGCTATACTAGGCATTAAGAGAAGGAAAAGCCCACTAAAATTAGTTTATAGTTACAAACAAAATTAACTCTCTAGTTAATGAGTAAATAATTTAAAAAAAAAAAAAAAGAAGAGAAGAGAGTATGGAATGAGAAATGGTTTTTTATTTCTGTTTTTTTAAGATAAATACCCACACACCCACTTGCTACACAAACGGTCACTATCAGCACTACAGCATAGGATTGATGCATTGGCGAACCTAGGATTTTCATTTGGGTGGTGTATGCAATGGTCAAATTAAGAAGCCAAATAAGAAAATAAAATTATTTTAAGATTTTATTAAAAAATTTCTCGAATTTTGCGGGTGTGCGTGCACCCGTGCAGCCTTACTTAGGTCCACCCTGGGACTCATTGATGATTGATGGAGGTGCTCACCAACTTATGTCAGCCTGGAGTCGAGTAAATTAAAAGTACTGAATTGTGATGAATGTGAAGACATCCATCCTGTATCCACAATAAGTAACAAAATCACACTTCGGACTACGTGGATCTGAACCACCGTATTAACTGAATTAATACGGGTTTGGGCGGTCTCTTTGGTAACTTCACTATTAAAATGAAGTGAGGTGAAGCCTCCATTTAATAGATATGAAAAGATGTAGGGGTCATATCAAAAGTATAAAAATTCAAAATTCCTCCACGTTCTCAAATAGTTAAAAATTAACATTCTCAAGCCACTAATTGATATAACATAAAAAAAAACCTCCTTATTAAGTCACTAAAGACAAAAGTTCATAATTTTGTTTTTAAGGGTCTCAAATTTTAATGGTCTTTAAATCATAATTTTTTTTTTTTTTTTTTGAGATTCCATCTAATGGCGAGTAAAGGCTTGATGAGCATAAAATTGGGCATGGTGCCAGATCGCGAGGGAATAAGAGTGAAAGAAGAGATATAATTATCAAATGAGAGCTGAAGTGGACCGCATAGGGCTGATTGCATGCTGGAAAAAGTTCCCACGTTATGGATCATAGGTAAGAGGGGATAGGTATTATGAGTAGTCTAAATCAAAACACTGGCCACTCTTGGATTTTCTATATTACCCTCAAAGAACTTAAATCCCCTTTAAGTCATGTTTAGCAATCATGGGTTTTTCGAAACAGTTGTGGAAAACCCTTGTTTGACAATTATAAATTATCGAGGATTTTCGCTGGTGGAGATCCTCATTCTTTAAGGTTTTAGGTCCTACCCTTCCCATAGGATTTGGAAGTCCTCATTTTACATACCAACAACAGCTTTTCTAGCTACATGCATGCATTGACACACTACAATATCAATGTGAAACTCTCAATCATACAAATATTAACGAGGAATCATGTTCTAGGTAGGGGTGTTCATGGCCCGGGTTGGGCAGGGCTGAGTTCTATCCAGGCCTGACCAGTATGAAAATGAGTAAGCACGGGCCCAACCCTAGTTTACTTTATAAAAATAAAACAAGGCCCTTTTGTATTTTTCAAAGTGACAGCTCAAGTGGTGGTGACACATATATGCATTTGAGATGGAATGTTTTGAGTCCCCTCTCCAACACTCTCTGTAACGTTTTTTATATTTGGGCCGGGTCGGGCTTAGGCTCTCTACCACTGAACCTAGGCTTGACCCATCTAGTAAACAGGCCCAAATAAAACGTCCAAGTCCTGCCCAATTATGAAAACCTTTGGCTCAAGCCCTGCACAAGGCGGTCTGGGCCCAAGCCCGGCTCGGGCTAACCCTATCCATGAAAACAATTAGTTTTAGAGGCTGTGTGGAATCCTAAAATCTCCAAATTCCTCATGGATTCTTCACCTGTTACATACAAGGAAGTTTCCTAGCTGTGGCCCACAGCAGATGGAGTATAATCCAAGAACAGTCTTAACCATTTAACCTTTTCTACAATAAATAAATAAATAAAAAACCATTTAACCTATAGATGATTTTGGTTTAGTGGGTGCCACTGACACCTAGTCTTTTATAATGCAGAGAATATATATATATATATAGGGAGGTGTTCCCGTGCGAATATCTCTCACCTTGTTATAAGAGATAGGGTTGGGGGCCCTCACATTTAAATTATTGGCATTGGATATGGATGTGAGGGCACCCACCTTATTTCTCATAGTAAGGTAAGAGTATCTTTCATATGAGCATTATATATATATATATATATATATAGGAAAGTGCTCCTATGAGAGACACTCTCACCAACTTTATGAGAGATGGGTGGGGGTCCTCACTTCCATATCCACTCTCACCAACTTAAATACAAGGATCCCAACTTAAATGTGAGGGCCCCCACCTATCTCTCACCAAATTAGTGAGAGTGTCTATATATATATATATATATATATATATATATATATATATATATAGGGGAAGTGCTCTTATGAGAGATCCCCCTATATATATATATATATATATATATGGGGGGTCTTCATATGCATCCATCCCTCACCATTTTTGGTGAGGGACACCCCTTTTGGGGGTGTTTCAAGTACAAAAGTGAAGAAGTACAAAGATGTACTTCCTCACTTTTGTACTTGAAACACCCCCAAAAGGGGTGTCCCTCACCAAAAATGGTGAGGGATAGATGCATATGAACATTTCCCTATATATATATATATATATATATATACACTTTGTCCGAACCTAAAGGTCCAAAACCATCAATTCATAGCTTCGTCCATTTCACTTGTGACCACATGAGCTACGTACAATTCAACGTGGCCTCCACACCTACCTTTCCATTTTGCAAAATGCTACAGTCCTTGTACAGTTGCATAGTTATGTAAATTAATGTTAAACCCATCAACTACTGTGGCCTGTATATGGCACCATGTTTGGCTATCACAACGTCACATATTTAGGGTAGTGGGTCCCACCTCCTGTAACAGGGACGAAGACCATGTACCTTTGATTCTTTGCATCCCCTTCTCTTTCTTTACTTGCCATTATAAGAAGCTTGCAAAATAGATAGTTCATCAATAATACTTGCCTTAAAGGTAGAATATATGAGAGAGAGAGAGAGAGAGAGAGAGAGAGAGAGAGCTGGTGGTTTAAGTACAGATGCAATAGACAGCTAGATGAGAAGGAAGTCGTCAACAACATAGACACAAAGACAGGCACTATAATGCAATGGGAGTCCGGCCTTTTCATTGCTTTAGTTTGTCTTTAATTTCCTTCTTTGGGTAATGAAGCAAAATGGGTTGATAACTTACCTTGATGAGTGAGACACACATTCCTTGTATTCTTCCATTTATCTGAACATAGTTTGGAGAGGAGTTTGTTGGGTCCGTGTGACACGTGACACAAGCAACCAACTGCTACAAGGAGTCATGAGATGCCAAACCCAAACCTAACCTTCCTTCGTACGAATTCACAACTTGTATTTTTGAATGCAAGACTCAGTCCACGCCTTTGTCTCCTTATCCACTAAACCTAATTAAGACTTTGATTACCAACCTCACTCTCTCTTATCTTTTTGGCTCCTCCCACACATGACCCACAAGTTATATTTTTGTCCTTTCTTTTAATTTTACTTCTGTTGTCCCACATACATGAGGCAATCTTAACCATCTCTAGTCAAGCTTAACCGTTTGTTTGAAGCTATTTTAACCTAATTTGGCCATTTTTCCTTCTGCAACTTTCAATTTGATGACCCTGAAATTGAATCTTAATTACGGTGGATATTGTCCAGTGGCCCAAACTGGTCCACCCATAGTGGGGCTCACAATATTGAGAGCTTGAATTGATCAACATATAAAACCATCATAATCACCTTTTAGTTTTTCTTATGCCGGCTTACCATCCTGTACGTTTGACAATTAATAGAAGAAAAGCAGCACATAACCATATATTAATGTGGAGAAGATAAGAACCCCTTCTAATTTTCTTTTGAATGAGACTTTGAAAAGGTTTATAGGTGGGTTGGTGAGAAGAGACCTTCAACTTCTGGTCTAATTGAACACTTCTAAAGGCCACCTACAACTTAGTTGGTACTGGGTGGTATGAATGCACGTCCCCATATCTACCACCTTCCCTAGTTCTCGCCTGCTCATCATATCATCTCATGATAATTTACAATAAAAATGATACAGTTAATAATTTGTCATTCTATCTGTCGTTTATGATAAAGGGTGCAGTACCACTATGATTTTCTTTTTGGATTTTTGTAACCTTGATAATATATTAAATTTTCTTAGTTAATCGTTCGTACCAAAACCTCGGATATTAGTAGAAGCACCATAAATACTTTTCGAAACTTTCCCTTCGGTGGAGCCCGCTCACTTCTCAATATAACGTGGGTGGACCTTGAGAGAGCCGACTGATATGAGATTGAACTTTAGCATATTTTTAAGAGAAGAAGACTATTTATACACATGAAGAGGACTTCTTGCACATGTAAGGAAGATGACCCACTAATCCATAATTGGGAAGTCGATCACTGAAAACGGGACACCCAACCCCTAGCTGCCCCCTTTATTCTTTTATATGATTAACACTAATACATATTTTTAATCAATTTATCATGATACATAATCACTTCTAAGTCATTTATTTTAATTGTGGTTAATTTCTCACCTACCATTGAAGGGTTGGGGGTGTAGGGTAGGTGGTGAGCGTGACTTGTATTAGCTCAACAACATTTTGACCTTTGAAAATTTGATTTCTTATTCTCTCTGTTATTAGATGATGTCGAAGCCTCGTGTTTGAGGGTTCTATCTACTTCAACAATTAGGCTTGTTTAGTCCAGTCAAAAGAGAAGGAAGGGTATCCGAGGAGATTGTATCATTTACAGGATAAGGTTACAAAAATTAGTACAATGGGCCACATGTAAAGTCAACAAACTTGTTGGATAAAATAAAATTCCCCACTTCAGCAAACAAAAAAAAGTCAACAAACTTGTTCAGGCAAAAACAAGTTAACAAACTTGGATTACAATCTTATATATCCATGATAATTGATGGATTTAAAGCTAATAGCACCTATAAGTGAATAATATAAATATGAGACTTTTTCAAATCAGAAATCTAATTGAGACATATTTCAAATTCTAAGTCAAACCCATTTCAAGTCCTGATTCAAAGTTTGTTTTAGAGCCTCTAAAAACGTACTATATCACCAATACGTCAGACACCTAAATAAAACTTTTTACCCACTCTATTAACCTATAAGTTTCAATGGGACAACAAAATGCGACATGACCACATAAACAATGAAATTTCACTTTGATAAAATCATCAAATGGATAAAATTTGATTTTTCATTTCAATCTGCTCATTAGGAACTGTTCAATGTGTTATAACTACCTAGGGCCTGTTAATTTGTTTGATTAAAATACATAGGAGTTTTTTTTAAGAGATTTTTTTTTATTAAAATACATAGGATTTGAATATATAGGAATTCTTGGCGAGATGAGCTCCACTGAAAAGTTATTAAAAAGATGAGATGTGAATTATAAAGGTAGAGTTGTAGATGCACCTTGCCTTTCCTAAGTATTGAATGACTAAGGTGATGGTTATGTATTTTTCCTTATTTATTTATTTTATTAAAGTTAGGGATTTTTTATGATCATTTTTGGACGTTCACCTTTCGTTTTTAATTACTTTTAGCTATGTTGGACTCCTGCTAAAGAGATATACTTTTAACTCGAGGACCCATGGATCAATCCCTAAAATGTGCGTGAAACTAAGGTACCAACACCACTCAACTATGAGTGTGTTCGCTTGACTCTTCATTTCTAATAACCTATAAAAATACAACCATAGGTAATCAATTACGTTAAACAAAAAGGCCCTTAGTGAAATGAGTACCATACCTGCTGATTCGATTTCTTTTAGTCTTGACAATTTTTTTAACCCCTATCAAGGAGGCGCTGGGACCAATGAAAGGGCCTGCACACGTGAAAAGAGAGCATGCACTCATAGAAAGAGGACATTATACCCAAAGAAACCCGACTGTCCTTTCTTAGTCTCACCACATATAACAACTCAATTATTCTACTTTATCTTTTCAGTATTTACATAAAAAAGATTGCATCCACGGATACAATCTCATGTAGAGTCACTTCTCATAAATAATAACATTGAAATATTGGTAAGGCCAATGTGTTATCAGTGGACAAAATTCCACTTTCTCTCAATGTCGTAAATTGGAATCTGAATACAATAAAAGGGACAGTACCAATGCAGGAAAAAAAAAAAAAAAAACTAAAAATTGAAATGGCCCATGCTAAAACGGTTGCACAAAAAGTGGCCAATACAAAACAGTTGATGCATAGCCTATGTATTAAAGACAGAAGCCCATGCCTAGTATCTTTATTTTGAAAAAAAATTAAATGGACCGTACAAATAATTTGTGCCTAACAAGTCCTCACTAAGCAATGCCCTCTACACAAGGAGAGTTTTCTCCTACACATGGGTCCACATGGACCCACACTCTTATCCCCAGTAATTTGTCACCATGCCCAGTTTTATTCTCATTAAACCTTTACTTGCCGTTTGACTAATTTTCAAAAGAATCTAAGATTAAAGGACTGTTAAAATTTAAGGTGGTTAATTCAAGGGCTAGTGATTTTATATGTAACCCTTATACGTAAAGAGTCCTTTCCATCTGTCCTATACCAATGATAGAAAAGCATCCTCGTGGGCCTCATGAGTTGGACTGCATTAGCATAATATTCATTTGCTTGTAGGTGAAAATCTTCCATCTTAATCAAGTGTCCCTCAGGCTTAGGGTCAAAGGCTCCTGGATTGCTCAGGTGGGAGATACCGAATTATTAAAAAGAAAAAAAAAATCTTCTCTCTTAACAAGCCTATCTCAATAGGTAGCTTCTGAAATAAGATGAGTGGACACAAGTTCTTCTCCTTGTTCAAATGGGCCCACAAAAAAGTTTCTTGTGGGACTCAGCTGGTACAGGGGAATTAGAGCAAACGAAGGGGACCACATGCATAGGTGTGTGAAGTTTCACGCCCACCTACTACCTATGTGATTCTTGCCATGCAGTTGTCAACATTTGAAAAGAATAGATCAAGCACACTGTCCATTATCTTTGGTGAATGAAGCCCATCATCAGCTTCCCACATGGTCCCTTTCACATTTGGTCTATCCGCGTAAAAACAAAGTGTGTCTCAGAAATATTATCTCAGAAGTTTCCACTGCTTCATTCACAGCACTTTCTAACATTTTGTAGTCCCTACTAGGGGTCAATAAAACCTCTCATCCACCCGCACCACTCGTGTGTCATGCATTCAAATGTGAACCCCAATTGGAGTAATGTTGTGAGATTGAATGCCCCAGACTTTGGAAGATAATGTCTAGTCAATAAATTTAATAGGTATCATAATTTACTTGACTTATGGACCATCCCTATTAATTGATCATTAGAGAAAGCTTGAGAGTCAAACTGTAAGTATGTCTTTATTGCCATCTCTAAAATTGAAGTGAAAAATTTATCTCCTTCATATTTATTTGTTCATCAAAGACCTTGGAATTGTATTATCTCTTTATTTACTTGGAACCCATTGAGATAAAATAAGGAGGATGGACAGACTGTGCACAGGGATATAGAAAACAATATAACCAAGGACTCTGAGAGGGACCCTGTTGGATTCCACTTAGAGGGCACAGTACATGCGTCAAAAGGAGGGACTTGATTAGGATTACGGTTCAAGACCCAAAGGCTATGGCTTCAAACTCGTGCTTTCTTTTTTTTTTTTTTTTTGGAGTTAATAGTCCAGTAATTTACCCGGTGGATGGGGGAGTCTTTTTTTTCTTTTTGGAGTTAATTGTCCAGTAATTTACCCGGTGGATGGGGGAGGCAGAGACTTCACGTGTCCGGAAGAATGGTTGGGGTCTCGAACAAGACAAGACAACTGGTCAAAAAAAAAAAACTATAAATGAATGAGGTGGACCTCATCCACACATTGTAATTTTGTTGGCCAGGCAGTCATATCTCCTGTGTCAAAAAGTCAAAACTAAAGACTATGATATCAGAACGAGGAAGATTTCAATGACACTTTATTATGGATATTATAATGGTGGCTAGCGTCATCAACTCAAGGTATTTGGTGCCTGTCTTTAATATATTTAAATCTGTGCAGTAGTTGGTTTGGGATGTTAGGCACCAACAACCAAAATCTTGTGGCAACTCATTCACCATCAACATTGTCATGATAAACCATCATCCATGATGTGAAAAACACATAAGACATTCATGATCTTCCAAGTGGTGGCCGGTAAATGGACAACTGAAACTAAATGGTTGGTGATTCAAAATTATATAATAATACAATCCCAATCTAGGTATTTTTTTTTATCTATATGGGGCGATTTACAAAGAAACATACTCTAACATAATTGGAACAAAACTTTGATGATGATGCTAATGATGTAATTAACAAAATTGCAATGGTTTAAGCATTCTTATTAGGGGTGTAAATGGGTCACCGATTCTCCGATTACCAGAAGGTTCCAACCTGTTAAAAACCGGATCTAGGTCCTTATTTATGCCCCGATAAGTAAATGGATCCTGGTTTGGTTCCTCCTTGGTTTAGACCCGTGGACCCGCAACCCGACATATTACCTAAATTTTCGAAAATCTCTCCAAAAAGCTATACTTTTTAATATCATTCTCTACCTAAACCTAAACCTAGATCCGGACCCATCTCATATATTGTTATGGTTCCGGAGCAAGAAACTGATTCCGAAATAGTTTTGGGTCCGGATCTGATTCTACCTTTTTCTTAATGATTTCAATTCTGGGTCCACCATGGACCTGAACAAGAACAGACTCGTTTACAACCCTAATCCTTATAGATGCTCAGGATTCAAAAGAGGTGCCTCTTAAGTTTTTGCTGTGTGGAAGACTAACGTGAGAGGCCATGTAAAGCTGGTAGTTCATGGTTGGTGGAGCTGACAACAAGATCACCTCATTTATCCATGGCTATGGGAAGGAAGAGGTGTTTGAGTCTTGACCATGAATGGGGGGATTTTAAAATGCAAGCAGAGTCCGGATCATATGAGGCTTTGACTTGAAAAACCCTAAGATGAGAATCGGTATCATATTAGGATTTCCATACAGTGACTTTGAATGAAACAATCACGGTCCGCCATATCATCGCGGGCAGTCCCTGTCTGAATGTATGGCAAGCTGCTCATTATGGCGGACCGTGATTGATCTACTCACAGTCAAATATAACCGACATAGCAAGAAATACGAAAAGAGCAAGGAAGAAGATTCTCGTCCTCAACTTAATAACAAAAACCCGTGTTTAAGAAAAGAGAAGGAAAACCCCCAAAATAATTTAATTTTGTGTCTCCTCCCAATAACAAGATACAAAATGTCTTATATATAACCACAACACCCTAACCTTCCTGAAATTTTAAAATATATCAAAAATAGTAAAAAGGTTCTAGTTGCATAAAAATACTTGCTCCAAAACTCTTACTTTTCAAGACCATTCAAGAAAATCCAGACTCAAATAAACTCAAAAATCCTAATATAAGCAAAATAAATAATTATCATAAATAATAAGTTTTGTACGGAAACTGTATTTTGACCTTCCAAACAATTCAATTTTCTTTAAAAATGACAGCCACCTCATTTTTGCCCTATCATGGAGTTGGTCAATAGCTTCAAAACAAGTATTCGTATACGCTCAGATAGATCAAAAGTTATAGTCATTTGAAGTTTATGTTATCCTTTGACTACTTATGAGCTCTACACTTCAGAAAATTGCTTCCCCAGTACTTGTTTTATATTATACATAGAAAGTACTTAATTCTTAAAAAAAAAAATTAGAATATGAATTCGATTACATTTAATTTAAACACAGTAAAACTACTAAGCAGCAGTCATTGAAAAAAATATTTTTGAAAGCATGGTGGGAAATGCAACTTCTCTTGTTTTACTCTAGCAGCTGATTTCATTTGCCATTCGTAGGAGCACCTCAAGCTGGTGGTCAAATCCATTGACTCTACCAACTAGCCAGAGAAACTGCTAAATTCAAAGGTAAGTACCAAGGGTCCTTGTTCTCGTGCCACACGTCTGTTAAAGGTCACTTTGACTCAGCCACAACCAAGTCATGTTCTCTTCTGGCCTGACTGATCCACACTAATTTTGTCATCTCTATATGTTCTTGGCCTGTTCCATACTATATTTCTTCCTTAGGTGTCTAAAACCTAAAATATATTGCAACTCCACTCTAAGACATCTTATAGCCAATAGAAAAGAAGGATATATGATTCTATGTTACAAATATAAGAAATGTATATTTCTTTTAACAAAAGGCTAGCTAGTTTTAATAAAGCGCACGCTTGAAAGCATAACAATCATGAATGTATGAATAGATGGTTTAAAATGTCCCTCTTATCACTTACTCTTTTGTGAAAATGTTAATTAAGAACTATTTTGTCATGTGAAATATACCGTTTTACGTCTAAAATATTTTATCCAAATTAAAGTCAAATCTTGGTTAAGAGCTCATCGGATAATATCTGTAGAAAGTTTTGATATTTTATATAGTTTGAGTTGGGTGGGGGGCCCATAAGCCAAGCTGTTTCATGCAGAGAGATGGCTTAGTTTGCCTTAGAAATTATAAAACAAAACTGTCCAGCACTTGAAATTAGCTAATAAGTACTTCTTTTGTTTTCACCCTGATTAAGCCATGTTAATTTCTTATATTTTGAGGAAGAAAAGTACATTTTACCTAATGGAAAGCTTTTTTTAAAGCATCACACGACACGTCGCGTGCCACGATTTTAAAATTAAGAAAGTTTCAAACTCTATACATTAGCTCACTATGATACATGGATACTTGAAAATGGAGAACGTATTGTATCGTATCCGATATTTCACTTTTTATGTGCAAAATCAATGTTCTTACCGTGTCCAGGACGTGTCCATGCCATATCCGGCCATCATAGATTCATGATGCCCCTTTCTTACATGAGGAAATAATTGGAGCTTAACCTTTTCATTGTAAAATCAGTATCCTTGTATATAACTGAAACCTTTCAATTTGTGCTTTTTCGATGCATCCAAGCAGATGAAATGGTGCTGATTGGTGAGATCTCTGTTGCCCAAAAACAATCCGATCCACTGCCGGCTTGGCACCCAAACCCGATATAGCCTACTATACACGACAAGGATCCGTTTAATTCTCATTCACATCTGGCCCCACCATAGGCGGCTTCATCATGGCCCCACCGACCAGACATGCAACACCAGCCGTTCAATCTGGGCTCTCACTTTAAAATGGAAAAAGGGATCTTTAACTGGATGATCATGACCGTCTATATTTAAGTCTTAAGTCAATTTAAAGTGGACCCCAGTAGAGATGCAAGAAGATTTGGTGCCCCATCGAGTTTCGGATCCGGATCCGTTCATCCTACCAACCCCTCGAGTTTCGGATCCGGATCCGTTCATCCTACCAACCCCCCTCACTCTCTCTCTCTCTCTCTCTCTCTCTCTCTCTCTATACAAAGCGTTTGATTGATGGTAGTGGAACAAGCCGCGTTTTTGGGCTTCATGTCTCTGTTGCACCAAATGGGAGACACGTGTTGTTGACTGGATCGTCGGATTTCCATGAAGATCCAATGGTCAGAAGCACTTCTCAACTAACCCTTTGCCTGGTGTTTGGTACCAGGCCCTCTATTTAAAGATCCAAGAGCAGATGCACTAAAACTCAGGAAATTCTCATTACTTGCCTGAATTCTCCTCTCTCTCTCTCACTCATCCATCCTGTATTGCATTTCTCACCTCCTCTTCCCTCCTTCTTTCCTCTCCAACAGAACCCAAAACAAACAAAAAAAGATCAACCTCTCTTCATCCAAACTGCATTTTTTTGAGCCTTACTCATCTGGGTCCATCTTAAATTTGTCTCCTCACTTTCACCTTTTCTTGTTTCTGATCTTGATCTTTGTCTAAATCCAATCTATAACATCAAGTCCTCATTGGGTTTTCTTTATTTCTCCCATTTGACCCCATAATTCAGTAGTTTTATATTATTCATATATAGGCCATGGAAACCATGCAACAAGCTACAAACCATGTCCATGAGAATGGCAATGGCCATGTCCATGTCTCAACCCAGAGCTTCTGCATAAAAGAAGACCCCTTGAATTGGGGAATTGCAGCAGAGCCTCTTATGGGAAGCCATCTAGACCAAGTGAAGCGCATGGTCGACGAGTACCGGAACCCGCTAATCCGGCTTGGCGGCGCATCGCTGACAATATCTCAGGTGGCCGCCGTCGCCTATGAGCCGGAGGTCAGGGTGGAGTTGTCTGAGTCGGCGCGCGCCGGGGTCAAGGCAAGCAGTGATTGGGTGATGGAGAGCATGAACAAGGGGACAGACAGCTATGGAGTCACAACAGGGTTTGGTGCAACTTCCCACAGGAGAACCAAGCAAGGAGGAGCCCTCCAGAAGGAGCTTATAAGGTGAGAACCATAATTAAAATTTAATCATGATTGATTAGAGTCTTTAATCTCTTTCATTAGAGTTATAAATGGTGGTAGAGATAATAAATAGTAGGTGTTTTCAGATGGACCTCACCACCTACCTGTTTTTAAAAAAATAAATGTGATTAGTGATAACTCATACTATTCTTCTTTCTAGTATCTGTTTTAAGTTTTCATGGACTTTTTTAGTTGGTAGAGACACTAATAAGCTTTCTTGAGAGACCCATCTCTATTTATTCAGTGCATGTGAAAAGCTAACCACATAATTCTACTCTTCCTCCTGTAGTGACTTGTATGGAAAATTGATGAAAGTCAACAAAATAATACTTACAGGCGCCACTTTTAGTGATAAGCAATATTTGGAATCAAATTAAGATTTGTGAGCCTTTTAATTGTACTTTAGGGTAACTAGAGTTTGAGATAGTATGTAGAAATACTAGTACTGGTACTTGTCACTTTATACTGAAGATGTTGGTCCTGGGTATAGTCCAGTCCATTTAACAGTTGATAGCACATAAGGTTTAATTAGGTCAATCCACTTTGAATGGGCCGGGTTTGGGTCCATCTAGACCCTCAGTGGCCCATGAGCACCTCCAGTATTATAAAAGCTAGTTGTTCATGTGAGAGTCAACATGTTGGGACTTGGAACCGTCCTGAAAGGATCAACTTGATTCAGCTAAAATAATTACAAGAAGGATTTAAGTTATAATGTTAGGTTAAGATTTCCAACCATAGCCAATATTCAAGCATTTACAGGAATGGAAGAGAAGATAAAAGAACTCTGTAAGCAACCTACCCATATTATTTGTATTTATAATGATGTGCATACAAAATTAATATGGGCTTTTGTTGGTATCTGTCACTTTACTGGATCTGCTGCTCCATCCCTCATTGATGGAGTTGATGGGGCCCACCATCTTTCGGTTGGTGGGCCCCATTTTTTCCACCCTAATAAAAGCCCCACCAGTTTAATTGTGTGGATGTGACAATGCCTTGTCTCACATGAATTTGAAACCAATACTTAAATGATGTTTGGTGGTAGTTGTTGATGTTGCAGTATTGTGTGGCCATGGCCAAAACCACATGCTCTTTAGCCCTTTTTTTTTCTTTCCTACCTCTTCTTGCTGAGAAAAAGAAAAAATTGTAATGGAAAGTAGGGTTTAAGGCCATCTAATTGTTCATATCTGGGAGTGGGACAATCTATCAGATAATTCAAATGTTTGATTTTAGCTAATACACAGGGCAGAGCAGGGTCCACAAATAGAACTATGCAGTTCCTTTTTCTTATGAATCCAATCTATTGTTTATATATATATATATATATATATATATAGATTAGGGGAGGGGGGTTACTAATATTAGAAGTCAGTTCTATCACTGATATAGTAGGTTTTAAGTGTCTAGTCCTCCATGGACAAACAGACCTTATGACTCCAATTGATTGCACAGTTGGAGAGACTAATTATTCCAGTGAAAGGCCCCATACAAACTTCATTTTTGGGGTTTCAACCACTTTCTGCCACTGTGGAGGCTTGTGAGACACCTACCTTTTTCCATTTATGTGGTTTGAGAGAATGGACACAGCATTGACACTTGACAGTTATTACTTGTCACATGAATCAAATCATTTGAGACTAATTCTTAGCTTACAATATTTATTGATTGGTTTGTGCAGATTCCTCAATGCTGGAATCTTTGGCACCAATGGAGAATCCGGCCACACATTGCCACCCTCTGCCACCAGGGCCGCCATGCTGGTGCGAATCAACACTCTCCTCCAAGGCTACTCTGGAATCCGTTTCGAAATCTTGGAAGCAATCACAAGCCTCCTCAACCACAGCATCACCCCATGTTTGCCACTCAGGGGAACAATAACTGCATCTGGTGATCTAGTCCCCTTATCCTACATTGCTGGAATGTTGACCGGTCGGCCTAATAGCAGAGCGATTGGCCCTGATGGGAAAGAGATTGATGCAGGAGAGGCCTTCCGTCTAGCGGGAATTCCCAGTGGATTCTTTGAATTGCAGCCTAAAGAAGGCCTTGCACTTGTCAATGGCACTGCAGTCGGGTCCGGGCTAGCTTCGATGGTGTTGTTCGAAGCGAATGTTCTCTCAGTCCTATCGGAAGTTATCTCTGCCATCTTCTGTGAGGTAATGCAGGGGAAGCCAGAGTTCACAGACCATCTTACTCACAAGTTGAAGCATCATCCAGGCCAAATTGAGGCTG
The DNA here is from genome assembly GCA_028538565.1 of Umbellularia californica. Lineage (NCBI taxonomy): Eukaryota > Viridiplantae > Streptophyta > Magnoliopsida > Laurales > Lauraceae > Umbellularia > Umbellularia californica. Next base: position 47,993,212 of record JAPQWN010000009.1, read on the forward strand.
CAGCCATCATGGAACACATCTTAGATGGGAGCTCTTACATGAAGGTTGCGAAGAAGCTTCATGAGCTTGACCCCCTCCAGAAGCCAAAGCAAGACCGCTACGCCCTCCGAACTTCTCCCCAATGGCTCGGTCCCCAAATAGAGGTGATCAGGAACGCCACACTCTCAATTGAGAGGGAGATCAACTCAGTCAACGACAACCCATTGATAGACGTTTCGAGGAACAAGGCGCTCCATGGGGGCAACTTCCAAGGGACCCCAATTGGGGTGTCAATGGACAACACCAGATTGGCGATCGCTGCGATTGGGAAGCTTATGTTTGCACAGTTCTCTGAGCTTGTCAATGATTTCTACAACAACGGGTTGCCTTCAAATCTCTCAGGGGGACGGAACCCGAGCTTGGATTACGGGTTCAAGGGAGCTGAGATTGCAATGGCAGCCTATTGCTCAGAGCTCCAATTCCTGGCTAATCCAGTGACCAATCATGTTCAAAGCGCAGAGCAGCACAACCAAGATGTCAACTCCCTGGGGTTGATCTCTTCAAGGAAAACAGCTGAAGCTGTTGAGATCTTGAAGCTCATGTCATCTACTTTTCTTGTTGGGCTTTGCCAGGCAATTGATTTAAGGCATTTGGAGGAGAACTTGAAAAGCACAGTCAAGAACACTGTGAGTCAAGTGGCCAAGAGAGTTCTAACAATTGGTGTTAACGGAGAGCTCCACCCATCGAGGTTCTGCGAGAAGGACTTGATCAAGGTTGTTGATCACGAGCATCTATTTGCTTACATTGATGACCCATGCAGCTCTACCTACCCTCTGATGCAGAAGCTAAGGCAAGTGCTGGTCGAACACGCGCTGATCAATGGAGAGAAGGAGAAGGATTCAAGCACATCAATCTTCCAAAAGATCGGTGCTTTTGAAGAGGAGCTGAAGACCCATCTGCCGAAAGAAGTAGAAAGCGCAAGGATCGAGTTTGAGAGTGGTAATTCAGCTATCCCAAATAGGATCAAGGAATGTAGGTCCTATCCTTTGTACAAGTTTGTGAGGGAGGAGCTCAAGACAAGCCTTCTCACCGGTGAGAAAGTCCGGTCACCAGGTGAGGAGTTCGACAAGGTGTTCGCAGCGATTTGCCAAGGGAAGGTAATTGACCCCCTTCTAGAGTGTCTCAGAGAGTGGAATGGTGCTCCCATTCCCATTTGCTAGAACTAGAGAGTACAACCAAGTAATCTTCTATGTTTGCTTCTTCTGTTGTTTACCACCTTTCCTTCGTGTCTTTGCATTCAGATGATTTCTTGTGACTTGTATCCCGGGATTCTGGGTCCTGTTTTTGTTTGCTTTGTTATCCCTCTCTCTCTCTCTCTCTCTCTCTTTATTATGTTTGTACCCATGCAAGGGTGAAATGAAATGTGTATACAAGGATGTTTTCACCACTCTCTTCTTTAAATCTTTAGAATGATCTGCTTTATGTACTAGAACATAAACAAGCTTCTATTCTGTTATGGGGAGAAGCCCTGCTTCTTGAAAACGATGGCATTTAAAGTCTATTGATAGATATCTGGAAGCCACGCCTCATTGAGAATGATCCCATGTTTAAACTGTAGATCGTTTCCTAGAGAGTAGAGAACCCCATAAATTTGATCTCATAAAAATCATAAAAATGAGATAAAAAGATAAAATGCGGAACTTGTTGAAACTAAATTGAAAGTCAAGACCATGAGGCCAAAATTGAGGTCAAGATAGCTTATTATTATTATTATTATTTGTTGCCAAGAAATGCAGATGTATAGTTTAACGACTGAAAGATGTGGAGTCATTTCTAAAAAGAAGAAAAGAAGTGCATCCACTATTTCTTTTCTTTTCTTTTTTTGAAAAAAAAATCTTTTTTAAGGACCCTCTGTTTTTCTTTTTCTTTTTTGTTATTTTTCCCATTCCAAGAATTAATTTTATAGGAACCTTTGTTGAAGAGACTGGCTATGTGCATGATAAGACCCAAATTTCTCCTTGGAGCCTCTCAGAAACAAAATAAATAAAGTCAGTCTCTGTGAATTCCTAGAAAATGATAAGGAGTGGGATAAAGAGGTGGAGACCTATTCATCTAGATGGAGGCTCCCGGTGGGCTAATCAATTGCCACAAAAAAGAGAAGACTAGCTGATGGCAAATTGTAAGTGAGAAATTTACACCAAAGCAAACTATGGTCTCCCCCAATTTTTTTTTTTTTTTTTTTAACCACATCCAATCACCTACATCAAATGTAAGGGGCCATCATTTTCAATCATATAAAATATACAGTGAAAACAATTTTACATGAATTCTCATCCCATTCTTATGATCCCCCCCCCCCCCAAATACACACATTCAATGACTTGGGGCCAAATGTTACCTAATAGATGCTCTAGATATTTAAACCAAACTGTCAGTTTGATAATTGAGATGGCCTACAACTTCTCTTCTCAAGTTCTCTCACCCCTCTCTTCCCTTCCTCCCCATCTCTGTCCAATTCACTACCCTTCTAATCCTTCTAATTCCCTCGTTCCAAAACGGAATGTCATTGTTATTTCCTGTAAATCCAATCTAAAGGTTATATGATTTTCAACATTCTATTCATTTTACCATCTTTTTTTTTTTTTTTTTTCTGAGGCACTAGACAGACAGCCTTGAAACGGACACAGCCCACATGTTTGCCGACTGCAAGTTTTTGCATATTGCACCACCAACGCCGGACCCACTGGGAAATCATCTGGTATTAAGTACACATGGACTGGATGTATAAAAGTAGTCACTGATCTTTCTGAAATACAAACTGCCCAATCTCCATGAACAAAAACCTTGCTATATATATTACATATGCTATGAAGACATGATATATATATTTCTTTTGGAAGTAAATGAAATGAAGACATCAAGTTACCTTGTTTTTGAACCATTGGATCTATGACTAGGTACAACATTAATATCCTGTTGGAATCTGCCATGATTGCAAAATTAGCTTTGAATGTTCCAGGCGAACAATCACTTGTAGTTTCTCTAAGGTTCCATCAAGGTAATTAGGGTGTTCTGCACCCAATGAGGAGCCACTGTGGTAAACTGGGCAGGCAAATTGTGTAACTTCACATTTCAGGTTCCCTCCCAATTGATTGTAGTTTCTCCAGCAATGTTTCCAAGATCATCATCAAAACCAAAACTTCTAGGGGGTCCCCACAACCAATAGAGAGCCGGCATGATGGAATCTGAAGAGGGATCCGAGTCAGCTAACTTTTTTGTTCTCGTAGTATATCCAGCAGTGAAGTGTCCATGGCCATTCAGACAAAATCTCAGGCTCTGAACCAAGAGAGCCACCATGGTGAAAAGCCAAAAGAGCTATATTTGCAATACATTACATGATATTACAGAAGCATTCCGAATCCCCCCGACGCTCCTCTCTCCTGCCCAACCAACCAAACAAAAAGAATTGTGAATGAAACATGTGAACCATACGTACAAAACTGTTTTCCCTCCTCAAAACATTATCCAGGCCTATTGGTCATCGTCTGATAAGCACACAACATCCATCGCAGCAACAGGGCCCACATTATCCGTACGAGTGCTGCCTCGTCCAGTGCCAACCATTGTTTGGCCAGGCAAGAGCCATGTGTCAAGGTTAGTTTCGGCCAAGGGCCGTAGTAGGTTTGCTCCAGAGCGGTTGCCAACAACATCCATCAGTAGCTCAAGATTAGAGGGATTATAGACAGCTGGGAATGTGCCTGAACTAACTTGCGACTGGGTCCCAGCAAAGGCCCCTGGATGGTAGGAAGGAACTTGAGGCTGATGCAACGAAGGCAAAGGTTGTGCTGAGGTGGAATGATTGAGGGATGCCTGACTTGTAATCCCACTAAATGGAGGCGAATGACTAGGTGCTGACATGGAGGGCCTGAAGGGATGGAGATGTGGTGGTGTGGCCCTCAGTCCAGAGCCACTTTGAAGGTTTACACGAGGAATGACCGTGCTGGTAGGGATGATTGCATTGGAGGGGGGTGCCAGTAGGTTGCTTGAGAAAAGAGCGGATGAGTGGTGGACGACCTGAACGGGTGGGGCTGTGGGACGAGGAGACCTCCATGCATTTTGTGGAAGTGGCGGCACAGGAAACCTCTGCATAGTGGCGGAAGAAAGACCTGGAAGGAGACAATACGTAAGGTAAGATTCTTGGCATTAAGCTTAAGGAGATTTTCATATGCAGGCTCCTACAAAGAAACTTAGATCAGATGAAAGCAAAGAGAAAAATGTTTTTCTTTTCCGACAATTTAATATTTATATTAATAGCTTTAATTTATATTAATAGCTTATACAAAACCCTATTTAAGTTCAGAATTGTAAGGTATGTGAAAGGCCCTAAATAATAAAAATAATGCAAGACTATGAGTAGGAATGTGTGATATGACCATTTGTGTGAGAATTCGATGAAAAGCACAAAATTTTGTTTCGTTTTTTCATGAAGCAAATTAGACAACAGGCCAAGAAGAGTTGGACAGGACGATGGTAAGATGATAATATCATACAGAAGCCTTATTTTCTAGGCAATGATCCATTGAGAGGCACCTTTTACACAGGTGGAACATACAAAAGCAGCAGTTTGTGAAAGAATCTTAAAGTGCTATGTACCTGGTCTTGATGGTTGCCCACCAGGTCTAGCATCAATACATTTGATCTTGAATGCCTCCCCCAGAATCATATTCAGATGAACTTTGCTACAATAAACCTCGAGCATCTGCTTTGTCTCCATAAATGTTTTGTCCTCATTCTGAATTAAGCTGTCGTATTTTCGACGCACCTCTTCAACCTCTTTTTCACATTCTGATGAAAACCGGGCTTTCTACACATTGAAATGAAAATAAATAAATAAATAAAGCAAAACATTCTTGATATGCAAATGTTTATTATTTTTTTAGAAGAAAAGATACTGAGAGAGAAAAACTGAATATTGAACACAAACCACATCTTCAAGCATCCTAATGAGCTGCTCCTCTTGGAAGCGTAATTTTGCCAATTCATTTTGAAAGGGGTCAAGGTAGCGTGGTGTGAACTGATGGGTGGTCATAGGTGCAAGATTATTCAACTCTGATGGCATTCTAGTTCTTCCAGGGTCTCCCATGGGTATTCCTCCTGAAGGCATGTCTGTAGACTCATGCAATGCTAACTGTATATTGGATTCCGGGTCCAAATTATTATATTGCTGGAGGGGTGAAGGTATGTCTTCTATATTTTGCTGCATCGCAACTGTTGGCTGGGACGAATTATGCCCTTCACTCCTTGACTCTAGTTCCCTTCTGGATCCAATGGAAGATGTGTCCAGCTGATTACACTCAGACAGTGCATCTATGAATGGTGGCAGAGGTATGTCTTCTGTATTTTGTTGGGTCACAACTGTTGGCTGGGAGCAATTATGCATTTCACTCCTTGACTCTGGTTCCCTTCTGGATCCAATGGAAGGAGTGTTCAACTTCAGCTGATTACACTCGACAGGCAGTGCTTCTGTGGATGGTGGCAGAGGTATGGCTTCTATATTTTGCTGTGTCACAACTGTTGGCTGGGAGGAATTATGCCTTTCACTCCTTGACTCCAGTTCGCTTCTGGTTCCAATGGAAGATGTGTCCAGCTGATTACACTCGGCAGACAGTGCATCTGTGGATGGTGGCGGAGGTGTAGCCTCTATATTTTGCTGGGTCACAACTGGTGGCTGGGAGAAATTATGCTCACTCCTTGACTTTGGTTCGCTTCTGGATCCAATGGAAGAGGTGTCCAGCTGATTACACTCAGCACGCAGTGCATCTATGGGTGGTGGCAGAGGTATGGCCCCTATATTTTGCTGGGTCACAACAGTTGTCTGTGAGGAATTATGCCTCACACTCCTTGACTCTGATTCGCTTCCGGATCCAATGGAAGATCTGTCCAGCTGATTAAACTCAGCAGGCAGCGCATCTGTGGAAGGTGGCAGAGGTATAGCTTCTACATTTTTCTCTGTCACAACTTTTGGCTGTATATTTTGTTGGGTCAAAACTGTTTGCTGGGAGGAATTATGCCTTCCACTCCTTGCCTCCGGTTCACTTCTGGAACCAATGGAAGATGTGTCCAGCTGATTAAACTCAGCAGACTCTGCATCTGTGCATAGTGGCAGTTCCACTTCCAACTGGATAACAGGATCGGTACTGCTTCCTGTAACTGTAGATGTGTCAGGTTGGTTAGGTCTCACAGATGGTATATCTATAGATGAGGGCAGCTGCAAGTGGATAACAGGTACAGGATCAGTTACTGTAGCAGTAGATATAACAGGTAGAATACATTTGACAGAGGGAACATCGGAGATCAGCCGTAACTGCTGGGCAGACTCAGATTCACTTTCCGTGGCAGCAGATTTGACCAGCTGATTGCATTTAACTGGGGGATCATCTGTCAATGGAGACACCTGCAACTGCAGGTCAGGCTCAGGGTTGCTTCGGGCAGCGGCAGATGCAGGTGGCTGATTATGTTCACCAGAAAATACATCTGTTGATGGGTGAAGTTGCGGCTGCACAATGGAATTAAAAGTCAGATCATCATTTGATTGCTCGAATGGCAATGATGTGGCAATTGGCTTTCGACCACAATTTAGCATGCATTCAATACCCTCTTCACAGGACATTAGGAGTTGATCTTGTTCAGAGGGCGGCTGGTCAAACAAACAAAACTAATAAGAATTTGTGTAGTAGGCAGGACCACACACGCCTCGAGACAGATGCATCCATGCCTATTTCCTGTAATATGGATGATATTCACACTGCACACAAAAGACTGGAGAGAAGACTGGATTCTAGGGGTAACTGCACACAAAAGACTGGTGAGAAGACTGGATACCAGGGGGAAGGCACGAGTGGTTTCCATTATTGAATGATGATGATGGTGATGAAACAATTCTTCGCTATAACTTTAAGAAAGGAAGGCAAAGGATGTCATGTGTAACCATCAATGAATTGACATAACACCAAAAGCCTAATCGACTCAGCAATGAGGCATGTCCCCATACATCAAAATAAATAATATCAAAAGAAGAAGTTGCACGAAAGTAATAAATTACAAACAAAATTGACTTGCTTTTGCTTAAGCAACAAGAAATGCATTTTGTAAGGGCGCCGGCCTTAATTAGGGGCTTAGCTTAATTAATTAAGATTAGGGTCAATCAGTTGAGTTTGGTACTGTAAATAGGTGCATTAGTAGTCTTCATCATGCATATGATTTCCCATGTTGGACCCATCATACCCAATGGCCCAAAACCCACATAGAACCCATTTAGAAGCCCACCTTCAAAAGGTCCTAAAACCCTTTCCCTCTCTTTCATTTTCATTTCATTACATTTAATCTTTCTTTCATTACATTTCATTTCATTTATCTCTCATTTCATTTTTCTACACTTCATCTTCTCTTCTCTACTCTTCCATCTCTTTCCCCTCTCCATTCTCGCTACTTCCTCTTCCCCTTCCCATCACAAGCCAAGCCCAAGCATCCAAGAGCACCACCATCTCCATATTCCTCAACCCTCTTTTCCCCATTTTCACATCTCCTCTTCTTCTCTACTTTCCCCTTTCTTTTCTTCTCTACTTTCCCCTTTCTCTTCACCATGTTCCCTCTACAAGCTCAAGTTCCTAAGGATCCCAAGCTCATCCAAGGCTCTCTCGAAGCATCCAAGACCTTCCTCATCATCTTCTTTACCATCTCCCTCTTCCACCTCCATCCTAGTAAGTTCTCATTTTCCATTTTTCATGTAGTTCTTTTGCTTTCTTTACTAGGAGCATCCATTCATGATTTATAGGTTCTTTCTTCTTGTTTGGCATGTAGGAAAAAAGGTTATAGCTTGGATTGATGAGAGGATGGTGTGGCGTGCAACATTGGAAAACCCTAGGCTCCAAGAAAGGGGATTTTGTGCTAACGGAAGTAAGGCAAGTGAATAGGTGTTTGTAACTCTATTTTATGATTTTGCTTGTTGGTTCATGGCATTTATTAGGTAGACATTTCCTTTTTCAAGCTCTTAGTATGCATTAATGGTGGTAGTTAGTAATTAATGGATTTTTAATGATGTTGGTATTAATAGCCCTTAATTGGAAAATTAATAGGTGGATTAGGTAGTATGGAAAGGCACTAATCGGAGGTAGAAACCCCCATAGAAGAAAGGGGAATCGCGCCCCCTTTGAACCCACCCCGAACCCAACTAGGTTCGTTTCTGAAGCCTCGCAGTCGACCAAGACCACTAACCTGGCTCAGGTTCCTGTCGAACCTGAGACTCTGCCTAATAGACCCAGACTCCCCGGTTGACCGAGAAGGGGTTCATGGTCGACCGCGGACATAGTTATAGAAATTGAAATTTGGAAAATTTGGGACCCATACCCCTAGGATCATGATCCTTAGCCTAGGTAATTAGGAGATTAGGATTGATCCTGTAGTGAGGGAATGTGGGAGCTTGACATCCCCTCACGGGGTGGTCCAGGTTCGCGTATGGGACCCGTATGGGACCATGTGGGTGGCAAGCGGGATTTCAAGGTGGACCCTATATGTGAGGGACAACCCAAACCTAGGTAGGCTAGTACCTTACCCTCTTAGTTCCTTGATCATATTATCCGGTAGGTTAGTCACTTAGTATATTCAATGACACGTTGATCCACTATGATGGACCATATGGACCCTATATGTGAGGGACAACCCCAAACCTAGGTCAGCTAGTACCTTACCCTCTTGGTTCCTTAATCACATCATCCGATAGGTTAATAACTTCGCATATTACATGATGCGAGCATGCATCCACTCTATCCGTTAATGTTTTATATTATTTGGTGTGCATGTGGGGGATGATTGTGGGATGTTGGGTATCGAGGACTACCAGGTTGTGGTCTGGGTATGTTGTATGAAATATGCGTTTGGGGTAGTCCTCCTTGCTTGGCTTTGCTATGTGTTTGGTGGTGATACCCAACCAGGGGTTGGTTGAGACCCCGAGTATGTAGTCCTTGATTCTTCGAGTTAGGCAACCCTAGGTGGATATGGGTTCCCACAGTTTAGGGCGCCTGCCCGTAGATTAGAGTTGTGGTATGTGTGTGGTTAACGTCTGCAGATCGGGAGGTGATCGTACGCCATTTGGCCAACGTACATTATGTGAGATAATGTGCAGCTGAGCTGTTTGCAGTCATAGTTTGCATTTATGGATTGCCAGGCTTGCCTGGGTTTGGATTTGTTTAGCCTACGCGGGTTGCCATATTGCTAGTGTAGCTAGGGTTATGTCCCCTTATGATTCGTATGGTTGGTATGTACTCATGCTTTAATTCCTAGCTTTACATTTATTGTTACTCGATTGATCTTTTACAGTCTCTATCTATTTGATGCATATTATATTGTTACTCACATTTATTTACTTGCCAGTTTATCTGATGATACTACATTTGGTGCTTAGGTAATGAAACCCTATTGGATAGTTGGCTGGGGGCGGTTGCAAAGGATTCGCTGGTTGAGGGATCATCACTAGTGGAGCATGGCAAAGTGTGGTGTTGTTGGGCTAGTGCTCGAGAGCCTCACATTACTTCTGGGTATATGAGCATAGGTTTATCTTTTACATGTCACTACGGTAGTGTTAAGCCTTCATTAAAGCTTTAATGCACTTTGTAATTAAACCTTAAGTAATGCTTTTTTGTTACTTGTATCATCTCTGACATTGTCATATGTTATATTAGTGACCATTGATGTTTCCGTGATTTGATTATGGCGATTGATCATCATTCATAACCTCACCGCGGATTTCAATCCACCCGGAATTGGGGTAACAAATGTACTTAGATGGAAAAAAAAATTTTAATTGGCCCCAAATTCTCACGCCCTAAGTATGCGGTCAGGTACCGATCGGATTCTGGAGGCGACACATTTGGCGTGTAAGAAAGAACTTATTGGGTGAAAAAATAACAACAACAACAACAACTAGCCATTATGCAGGTGATCTAATTTAGGATGCCAGAAACCCCAATGTTTATACTGTAAACTAAATTTGAAGTAGCAACGAAGGAATGAAGGAATTACAAGATGCACTGTGTCCAATATGAAGAGGCAGCCTTGTTTATGCACTGTCCCTAGTACCTTCACAATCTGATCATGCACAACAAAGGAGGTAACATTGCAATCATTGTCCACATGTTGACCAACTGATATAATATTGGCAGATAAATCAGGAACATAATAGGAGGTGTCAGAGAGATGCAAAGGCTGGTTCTTAGGATTGGATAACACAATCATACCAACACCAGAATAGGTACACTGTTATAATTGGCAAATATAATGTACCCTTTTCCCAGTATATTAGTTTGTGTGGAGGGTTGTTTTTTTTTTTTTTTTTTTTTTGTAAAAATAATGGATTTATTTAGAGTAAAGGGCGGAGAAAAGTATATTTGATGGAAGTCACGTGGTTGGATGCTCCTAAATCGATGCACCATTAAGTGGGATGAAATGTATATAAAAAAACACAGTAAGGAAGAGCTACCATGCAATCCAGAGCAGAGTTAAGAGCTTTCAATCATTTCTTTGATCTGATCTAGAGTCAAGGAGCGGGATCCTGAGGCAGAAACAGGACCAGTACTAGTGTAGGGATGTAATGTTGTAGGGCCTGAATCAGTCATATGAGACTGAGCATTCTTGCAAGGACGTCGGCAAGTACACTTAGAGATGATATGACCACTTCTTTTGAAATAGGAGCAAGTACTTTACATTTTGTAATTTCGAGCGATGTACTCAAAGCCCTTACACTCGTCCCACTGAATGGTGCAAAGATCTTTGCCGTAGCTGATAATCAGGAGGGCAGATGCATCTGTGATAGACAATGGGAGCGATGGATCATAATTGAGGGAGGATTGTGACTGCAGCCTTAATTTCTCTTTTAATACTTCCCCAACATGTATTAAGATCAGGACAGTTTTTCAATTCTAGAGTGTCGCACAAACAGATTCAAATTCCAAGTGAATATTCATAAGAAACTGACTTATATGGGATTCTTTTTTACAAGAAGCACACCAGTCAGAATGTTGTGGGTTCGAGTGAAGAATCATACAATCCCATTCAGTTCAAGTTAGGAACCCATCGTAGTATTCTTGGACAAAAGTATATTTGGAGAGTTCGGTATCAAGATAAAATTAGTGGCTTTATTCACTTGATGATATAGTTGGGACAAGGCTTTGATGATGATGATGATGATTATATTCACTTAATGATATAATTTCTTCACATGGGTCCATATGTCGGAGTTCATTTTGAAGGATTGAAGAGATAGTCTAATGTTAGGCTCAACAGAATTGGAATAATTTTGATTTCAATTAGCTTAGGCCTTTTCTTTGGTAGGAATGGATATAGGTCCATCTAAGTAGTTTATGAGCCCATGGCACACCATATAGTGGTAAAAGTGGAATGACCACAGCAAATAGTTCTTTCCATTTAGTCTGATTTAAATAAGATCATGAGTCCCTCGCAGCCATACTGAAATACTAGGTATTAAAAAAAAAAAAAAAAACTTTTATCCAAAAATTTGGACATGGGCAAGCAGCTATTTTGTTTGATAATGTTGAGAGATTTGTAAGCAGCTATTTAACCACTGGAATTTCAAAAAAAAAAACACCCAAAGTCTTCTAATGAATAACCTTGAGATATAGACTTGTAAGTCTGCTAATATTGTACTTCTGTATAGATTTTAGAAGAAAACACGATGGATGGTAGTGATGAAAAATGCCCCATGAAATCAATTATCCAAAGAAAATACTAAAAACCAATCACATAAAAGACAGGAGATTCTGAATATATATGTATGAGTGGGCCCCACAATCAGATCTTCGGATTTTCCTATGATCTGGAATATGCTCAAAAATCCCAAAATAGCCCCTTCCACCGATGGTTTAAAAACTTGGTCGATACCGAAATTTATCAGCCAAAACATACCGGTATCAATCAGGAGTGCACAGATATTTTTATGATATTGGTCGCAGTTCGTATCACCAAAATGCCATGAAAATATCAGCCACAGTGGAGACATATTGAAAACATCGGCTGTAATGGCTTGACATTTTGAAAAAACTGGTTATAAACTTATAATGACTGTATTGGTTGATATGCACCTAATCTTCAAGAATGTAACTTGCAGATCATAAGGGGGAAAATAGAGGGAGAAGAAGCAGAAGTGTATACACACTAAAGCGAAGCACATTAGATTTAAAAAAAAAGAAATAAGAAAGAAACAAAGAAAAGAAAACAGGTAAAAAGAGAGAGCGAAGAGGGAGAGGGCATATCTTCTGCAGGTCATCTTCCTCCTCATTGTCACTGCCGTTGTTCCTTCTATTCTCCTCTTCTACAGTTCTACTTCCTCTTCCCCCTTCTCCCAATTCACTTCTTCCAATTTCCTTCCGCATCTCTGTTTCCTCGCATAAGAAGGGGTCTGAATGCGCTAAAGCTCCTTTTTCCCCTTTTTTTTCCATTTCATCTGAACAGCTGAACCTTTGATCATATGAAATTGTGTGAGCTCCATGGTGGGGCTCACCAGTTACAAAATCCTAAACCAGCGTTTAGAAACTTTTTTAAAAGAGGGAATGGTTGTGGAGCCTCGAAATCTCTCCCCGAGTCCAAGTATCCAGACTGAAGCGGAGTGGGGTACCAGACGCGGGGCGGGTAGAGATAGAGGCAGTGTTACGAATTACGTTTTGTTTCGGATGAATTTTCCGAAATAATTTGGTTCATTCACAAAACCGAACCGAATAGGCACCCTAAAAGGTTTTGTTCAAAAATTTGGACCTGTTCCTCTAATTCGGTCCAAAATCAAAGATTTCGGCCGAACAGGTCCTGTTCGGCTTTTTTTTTTTATAAAAAAATCTATCATGGCGAGAGAGAGAGAGAGAGAGAGAGAGAGGAGGAAGACAACCTGGAGAATAGCAAAAGAGATAGAGGGATTCGAGCACACCTGGAAGAAGACCAGCCACGACGACCTAGTAGAAGACCAGCCATGGCAACCTGAAAGAAGACCGGCTACGCCTTCATCACTATTTGTCGACCTGGAAGAAGACAAGCAGCCACGATGAACTTCTTCTTTCTCTTCCTCTTCCCCATCTTCCTCCTCTCTCCCCCATCTTTCTTCTTTGTTCTTCCGTTATTATTTCTCCACTGTCCAGATCTTTCTGCACGAGGGATTTGGGGCGAAAGGGTTAAAGGCTTGAAATATCCCTTTCGCCCCTCTAATATACTCGTGGCTGAAAGACTTACGGTGGGGCATCTTATTAAAAATCCAAGCCGTATTTAATATAAGATAAATGGGCCCTATTCGTATTAGGCCTAATTTGAGGTAAAATTAAATATCTCACTAATAATTACATGGGCCCTACTCACATTTTATCCCTAAATTAAGATAAACTGAATATCCAATTAATAATAACATGGGCCCTAGTCACATTTGATCCATAAGATAAATTAAATGTCCCACTAATAATTACACGGGCCATACCAGATTTGAGCCCTAAATTGAAATAAAATAAACGTACATCTAATAATTGCATGGGCCCTGGCCACATTTGAGACATAAGTTGAAATAAACTAAATGTCCCACTAATAATTGCGTGGGCCTTAGCTACATTTGAGACCTAAATTTAAATAACCTAAATGTCCCACTAATAATTGCATGGGCCCTAGCCACATTTGAGACCTAAATTGAAATAAATTAAATAAACCACTAATAATTGCACGGACCCTAGCCACATTTGAGCCTTGAATTAAGATAAATTAAATGTTCTACTACTACTGACATGGGCCCTATCCAAATTTAATTCCGGTACATGTTTTATATTTTTTTACATATATCTATAATATATACACATTTATATGTTTCCAAAATGTAACTCCGAAACATTTTGCTGAATTTCCAAATCGACCGAAACATTTCAGTTTAGAGACCAAACCAAAATCTTGTCTGAAACGAATTTCTCAACACTGGATGGAAGGATTAGAGATGGAGGTGGAAGGGATAGGTCAAGCTTTGCCTGGAAATTGGCCTCATGCCAAGCTACCCATCACAGGCGAGGAAGAAGAGAGAACTTAGGAAATCCCAAAATCACACGAGAACTGGTCGAGAACTCGAAATAGGTGGGCTGGGCCCATTGGCGGGTCAACCCATGGAGACCATGGGTCTGTCCTGCATCATAAAATCTTTTGAAAATCCCAAGTGTTCTATAGTAGTCAATTCGACTGTGGGCCTAAGTCCTATTGGAGTGAACTTGGATCTTGCCAACTGTTAATCTACAGTCAATAAATAGCTAAGTTAGGAAAACCTGTATTTTTTATGGGTAAAACTGAAACCTCCTATTTGATAAGCTAGTGATTCTAATCACATGGCATGGTCAATTTGATGGGGGGCCCAAATCCAATTGGATTAACGCTTTTCACATTGCTAATAAAGGGGGTGATAATTATTTTGAATTGTTTGGTTTTAAGATTACATTGATGGATTTGTAGGTTATTAAGATGGGCCAAAGATTAAACACTAAAGCTTTCACATATTTTAAAATTAATGACTAAATAGTGATACAGGATGCAATTATTAAACACTAAAACTTAACATATTTAATCATTAATAATGATTAAACAACGATATATGACGTTATAACTTAGGGAGACCGATTTTTAGTTTATAGTATGCATCAAGGATGAAAATATCGGTAGCGGCGGGCGTAGCAGCCTGCTGGCAAAACGCTACGTAGCGGGCGCTACGTAGCAGCGTAGCGGTGCGATTTGGAAAAATCGTCAAAAAAATATGAAAAATTCCTAGAAAATCTAGAATATTGGAAAATGAGAGAAAATGTATTTTTTTTGCAAGAGTAACTAAGGTAAGGGGGCGTAGCGGTCCCCTCACTGTATGAGGTCCTGTATCGCTGTATAAATAGAAAATAATAGAATGATCATTTTTTTCACATGTGTTCATGTTGCTTAGTTATGCTAACTTAGAAACTAATAAAAGGCTTATAAAAGAAAAAACTATATCACAAAGTCAAGACTTAAGAGTACCTAGAGAAAAAAATGCATCCACCAAAGGGGGTGTTTAATAGGATGTACTTAGAGAAGAATCATTGAGAAGAACTCTTTGTATCAACTGTAATTCGGTGAGATCATGTGCTTTTTGGTGTTCTTTTAAATATAAAAGGGTAGAAGAGTTGTGTAGAAATGTTATTTGGAGAGAAGAAGAAAAGAAATAAGTCTTATTATGCATTTAAAAAAAATTTGAAAAGCAGGATTTTTTCTCACCCCGTAACGGCCCCGTAGCGGACGTAGCGGCCGCTACGGGCGCGACGGCCGATAAATCGGCCATAGCGTAGCGGTGGCGGCCGCTACGGCCGATATAGCGTATCGGCCGCTATTTTCATCCATGGTATGCATTAATGAAATTAAAAAAAAAAATTGTTTTCTTGCATTTTCCAATATTACAGATTTTTTGGATTTTTTTTCAAATGCATATAGCTGTATTCAGTCCACGACAGACCATGGTGGCTGCGAATCGCCATGTGACACCCTTCATATCGCTTTTCAGGGTGTCCGCAACCACAATTTTGAACCATGCTTCCCCCGCATAGGTTCTGCCTGATACAACTTTCAATGATGTAGGCCCCACAACAGATGTAAAACCTAGAGAACTGAGACGAGATTTCGAAAAAAAGGCACAGAATTGAAGCCAAACTGCTGAGCTAAGATTGGCTGAGAACTACAATTGAGGGGTGAAGAAAAATAGTCATGGCAGAAGAGGCAGGTGAGCACGTACTGTCGAAGACCCTGCAACTGCAGATAACCGGAAGTGGAACCCACAAGGAAGATGATGAAACGTCTAAGATTGTTGGAGATGTCTTAAGACAATACTAAACTAGAGAAGAGAAACTTCAGCTCCGATACCATGAAACAATATTAATCGAGAGGAACTGAGAATGGACAGAGTCTTGGGTTTTCAAATGATCCTCTATGTATTTAGTTATATATCCTTAAGTACAGAGTACATGGTAGATATTCATACAGATAGTTTGTCGTGATCCTATAACAACAAGAAGATGAAATAAGAAGAGAGGAAGATAAAGGATAAGGGCAAGAAAAGAGTTGTAGTTGCTACTGTTGGGCCTGAGGCAGTAATATTGGTCTACAAGTTCATCTTCTCCATTGACTTGATGGAATATGT
This sequence comes from Umbellularia californica, assembly GCA_028538565.1. Lineage (NCBI taxonomy): Eukaryota > Viridiplantae > Streptophyta > Magnoliopsida > Laurales > Lauraceae > Umbellularia > Umbellularia californica. The sequence goes on from JAPQWN010000009.1 coordinate 48,009,422, forward strand.
ACTCCATTGGTTTAAGTAACAATTACAAAAGCCTGTCATATAGAAATCCGAAGAAGAGACAAAATCAAACCATCCAACGAGTCTGGTTTCAAGATTCAAGCCTTCACGCTTTCAAATAACTTTGATGATATAGTCACACGAATTTTTCATCTATAGAAAAAAGATGGGTCAAAATATAAAAATCAAGATAAAAATGTACCTGCTCCAAGGAGATGGTCTTATCATGACTAGGGCTGGAGGAATGTAAATCAATCCAACTTTGAGTTGGGGCAGAAGTTGACAACAAACCATCAAAATTGCTGACCTTTCCGTGCTTATCAACTTGGGCGTTGGGTCCTTTTTTCAAGGCTACATTGCCCATCATCCCTTCATTTTCACAGTTTATTCTGTTCCTGGCAATGGAGTGAGTCATAGGCGATACAGTGTCTGTGTAAATACCATCCGACACGTTATTTGGAATCATTACTGCAGCTTCAGTAGACATGTCAGCCTGGACTGTCAATTCCACCGGCTTTGGAATCATTGCATCAGCATTCTCGGGATCTGAAGAAGGCTCAGGCAGCACCTTTGCATTTTCTGAAACATTGCGAACTCTGTTCTGTTCACCGTTCATCATGCTATCAAGTTTGAAAGCTGACTCAGTGAAAGGAAGATCAAAAAATGACTGAGGGAGTCTCCCATTTTTTGCTGCATCAAACCAACCTTTCTTTATTCTCTTCTCCTTGTTTCTTGCATCATTCTGCTTTGCCACTATCTCACTCTGGATAGTCTCCATACGCGTTTCAAGTTCATCCATTTTCCTGGCAAAGTACTCATCATTCTTCTTCAGCTTATCTGACTTAACCAAAGCATTATCATGTATAGTGGAAATAAGATCAGCTTCCAGCCTCTGTGCTTTTTTTAGCTTCTCCTTTTCCCTGTTCCAAAAGTTCATAAATTCCTCAAATTCTTCATGCTGCTTCATAAGGATCATTCTTCTCCTTTTGGCACAAACTTTATGAATTCGCTTAATGCTCCTGTTATAAGCTTCCACATTTTGAGAGACATTCTCATTAGCATGAGAAAGAGGGGTCACAACCGCATCACACTCGACTCCCCTAGAATTTTCTGCTTTGCCGTCAGGTGCCTGCTGTTCCACAGAGAGTTGACTGTCAGACAAGTTAAGACTCTGAGAGCATTCTCTTATGTCTCCTTCCAGTTCTTGCTGGTTATATGAGAAAGATTTGAATGTCCTCGCTTGCATTAGGTCAGGTACCTGATTGCATGAAGAAGTTTTTAATGCTCTTTCCTCAATCAAGTGTCTAGCAACATTGTCATTTCTAGGTACTGTTGATTGTCCTTGCGATGTATTCTGTAATGCACCTGTTGCGGGTGAGAACATTTTCTTCAGAACTTTTAACCTTGAATAAACAGATGCTACCTCCTCCTCCTTGCACATGAAATTTAAATACTGCGTTGCTAGCACAAGAGAGCTCTTGCGGTCCAACTGATGTTTCAAGAGAGAAGCTGCCATCCAACACTGAGGATAGCAAAACGCACCATTAAGTAGCCATCTATGCATATTGACCAAAAGATCATCATTATAAGCTCTTATGGGAACACAGGTTATAACAGTTGTGAAAGATGCAGAGTTCTTAATGAAATGTGCGATGAGACCATCCATAAACTTTAGTTCATGAATATAGGAGATGACAACAAACACAAAAAGATTACACAAACTACAAGGACTTGTAGGAAACAATAACATCATTACATGATTCATATCTTTTTTCTAAAATTACCAAGCAACGTAACGTATCTGAAATCACCAAATTGATGTATTTCACCAAGTTTAAGGTGCCCTCCCAAATCCCAATAATGAAAATAGGGGTTTTTACAGGAAAAAAAACACCTTACACTTATGTTCAACGGCAGAGGGGCCAAACTTTTCATATTAACGTGAGGGCCTCCCGCCAGTTTTCCTCTCTTCTTTTTTGGTGACTTTATTGCACTTAACAGGTCGCCGGATGTTCACCTAATCCGTCGATATAACCAGCTGTCAAACATAAAATTCTAGCAGAAAATCCCTTTCTTCCTCACCTTTTCCACTCGTTTTCCCAGCAATTTCTTGCTTCCTCCTCAATGGTCCCAGCCCTCGATTCTCCCTATTTTACCATCTACTTATTTTCTTTTAATGGGAGAGGAAGACGATTACCAATCTACTATTGAGTAGAGAAGGGTTTAGGAAGATGCTAGGATGCGCAGGGGCTGTCGTATCATATGCTATGTTCTTGTGTTAGGCTCGTGTTTCATAAGGGGTAAATAAAAAGTGTCCATATATATAAACACCCCTGAAACTCCCCTTTCGTTTCATACACACACACACACACACCCCTTACTTATTGTTTGACTTTACTTTATCACATTTTATTTTAGTTTTATATGGTAAATAAAAAGTGACTTATTTATAGGTGTGGTGAAGTAAAATAAAGATTGATGTCATATCATTCCTTAAGGTGAGGTAAAGTAAGGTGAAATTAAGTACGTGTTAAAGCAAAGTGGGAGAGAAAGTTGTAAAGTAGTTGTGTGTTTTTTTTTTTTATCGACTTTACTTTACTATGCTTTACCATGGTTTTATGTGATAAAAGGAAAGTAACTTGTGGTAAAAAAAATATGGCGGTTGAACTTTACTTTACCACACTACTTTTTTATCTATACATGGAAAATTAAAATATTTAATAAAAATTATTCTAATAATATAATTTACTTTAATCATAACACCTTCCAAACAGCTCATTTTAAAATTTGTAATATTCTTCAAAAATTGCCAAAACAACAAAAATATTATAGTATCATAATATTGCATTATTCTATTTTATACTATTTTATTCTTGTAATATTTAAATCTGTAAATATTTTATCCTGTAAACATCCAAATGGGCCTTAGTCCCAAACTCGAGTAAAGTTTCAGAGGAATACATTGATTAAAGCCTAGGGGTAACATAAAAACGTTTACAGAGGTCCCAACTCCCAACCAATTATCGTAAGCTTTGATTTAGACGCTTTAAAGTTTTCATAGTAATTCTTGTTTTATAAATCCTAATGCTAGTTTGGGCAATGAGAAAACATGTGGAAAAAGTAGGGCAGAAAGGGGTTTTCTGCGAGGAATTTATGTCTGACATCCAGCAATATCGCTAAATAAGACGAACATCAGGCAATATTGCTGGATAACTGCAAAAAAAGTCAAGAAAGAATAATATAGAAACCGGTGGGAAGCCTTTACATGTTAATATGAAATGTTTGGTCCCTCCGCTGTTGTATACAAGTATGCTTGCGATTTAGCCTTCTTTGAGTGGATCGACTCTATTCTCTTGTATATTCAATTCCAAAGAGGCTCAGCAATCACTGTCTACTGCTATTATAGTCGTACTTTGGTAGAGTGAGCAATGCTGTGGGTTATGTTTGGGCCCATAACAGCAGCAGCAAGCCCAGAAAATTATCATAAAAGCATGGACAACAAGGGATTTAATACCACTTTCATTTCCTTAGTTTGTAAAGAGAGAGGTCCAAGTCAAACTAAACAATTTCAGAATGATCACTTCGATGGGCTGACAAACAAAATTGGGAAAATGGAGTCCTTTGTCATAGGTCAATCTTAAAGAGCTTCTTGTTATATTTATTCCAGAAAACAGGTAAAGAAGTAAGGGTGCTACTTAAACTCGACATGAACGCCAACAATTACAATAACGTTGGTGAGGGTTTCTGGATTATATGCTAAGGTGCAATGTTCAGAAAACCAAAAATCATATACCAAACTGTTCTAGAGGTTGGATCACATACAATCACAAATCACGAGACTTATCTTTTAAAAGTAGCAAAATCCAAAAATAAATAAATAAACATAAGAGAGAATAAATATCCAATCTAAATCTTTATTATCCATAACATCGGTATGATGACAAATAGTATGACATATAGGTAAAATCGAGACTGCTCATTTAAAACTTGCATATGCACACGCATGGACAATGTCGCATGGATTCTTCACAATGGACTACAAATACATGTTGTGCACAACATAAAGCAAATTCTTCATGGAATTTTCAAGCACAACTTCAAGCTTCATTTTGAATTGACATTATTATTATGCCTTGTTCAGAAATTTAGGGTATTGAAATTTGTGTTAATTATTCGCTTTAGATAAAATGTTTGCATATTATTTTTGTTGGTTTTATTTTTATATTTTTCAGTAAATTTTGGTTTAAAATTATTTAAATATTATGCTGAATCGATGAATTTTATGTTCTGGGATTCTCAAATCATAACAGAATTGGAACCAATAGCGTATAAAGTATACACTCCACAGATTCTCACACCAGCTGAATCGATGAATTCTATGTTCTGTGATTCTCAAATCGTAATAGAATTGGAACCAACAGACACAGTGTATAAAGTATACACTATACAGATTCTCACGCCAAAAATAATTTATCTTTTCCACTTCAAAAGGCCACACCTCGAGCAAAATGAATCTACAGCTCCTATTTGGATGCAGAATCACGTCGGAATAAACATCACTGCCCATCCATTAAAAAAAAAAGAAGATATGTTACTTCTACTAACAAGGTTCAAAGCTAAGAAAACACAAAACCACTCTTTTCTTTCCCAAATCTCTCTAGATGAGGGAAAAGGTATAAGGCCTTCAAAAGGAAATAGGTTGTGAAAAATTAAAAGATTAAGAAAAAAACACTAACAAAATAAAACTCTATTACAACTTGGATGACTCTTTTGACATGACTCCAAGAGCTCTAGGTTGTTGATGCAGACCTCGTTTATTGTCTCTTCGGAGATTGATTGTGTCTTAGGACACGTGCATCGGCACCCATTGTGCTTTTAGCACTTCCCACGCAAGCCCTAACCCTAAGGTCTACATCAGTTGTGACCTACAACAACTGCATACTACAAAATGGGCAAAGTATTTGCATTGCATTGTATCTAACACTTCATTTTTATGTGGAAAACTCATACTGATGGCATGTCCCTGCTGTATCTAGGAATCACAGGCCACGACTCCTATGCTTATCCTACCATCAGGGAGGTGTCAAGGGCTTTCTTCAGTTTTCTTGTGAACTTGCTCATTAAAGAGGATTCTTTGAATGTGGCACGATGGGCAAAGAGCTGGGGACTGGCCAGCAAATCAAGCATCTGAGTCGAGTGGTTCCTATTATATTATTGAACATACTAAAAATATTTAAGAATAATATGGGCAGTTTTTAAACCAATTTGGATCTAGGTAGGCATAAGATGCTTTTGAGATTGACGTTACCATTCTAGAGGAAGTCATTTTATGTGAAGGGTTCAGGTACTTTGTGCATCTCTTTTGTGCATTTTTTAAACAGTATGTACTTCATGTACCGACCTATTTTTAATGTAAATTTTTGTGTATTTTCTTCCTTTTTTTTCTCTTTACAAGACATCTTTTGCAGCCTATAAACTTTTGTGCTTTTCATCACATTACTTTAATTCTGTAACCATTAAAAAAGTAATTACATCAGATACACTCCCAGTAAGGTGAATATTGAAAAATGGAAATAGAGAACCAGATTCATACCAAAGATAACTGAAACGCCTGCAATATGGTCTCCGGTTCTCGACTAACACGGTGATTATGCATTATATACTCAAGAAACTTTCCAACCATATGCCTGACATTCTCCTGCAATTGAAGCCAAAAAAATACAGTTGAAAATCTATCTGATAGTGAAAAAAATGAATGCCAACTTGCTAATGTAACAAAATGGTTCGCTGTATATGAATCAGCAAGCATATAAACAAGAACCACAATCTTTGGACCAATAAGGGTGTGTTTGGTTCGGCTTGTTTAAAGTTGAATGTACTTTTCTAAAAGTAACTTTGAAACAATTACTACTCTGAAGCTGGGAAGCATGGACACGCACCGGACACACTCGGACACGCCAAAAAGAGTATCCTATTTATTTTTTTATATTTTATATTCCGGACAAGCTGAGACGTTTGGGACACACTGGGGGGCACTCTGGCCTCTTTTAATTGGAGAAAAAAATTAAAATTAAAGTTAAAAAAAAAAAAAAAAAAAAAAAAACAGAGAAAAAGGGGCTGTTGGTAAAACGTTATAACTTAAAGAGGAAAAGGGGGCTCTTTTAATTCGTCCATCCAGCTCTAAACGAAAGAGAAAAAACCCCATTCACCCGTCCAGCCCTAACGAAAGAAGAAAAGAAGAAGAAGAAGTTCTGCTGCGGTACTGCTTCCGATTCCTTTTTTCGCCCGTGGTACTGCTTCAGTATGCTTTTTTTTTTTTTTTTGCTACTGCTCTTTTTTTCTCTCTGCTGCTGCTACTTTTTTTTCTTTTCTGTTTAGTTTTTGCTCATGCTGATTTTTTTTTTTTTTTTTTGGCTTATCAAATCTGTTTTTGCTGTTTGTTGTTTCGGTACTATTTTTTTGTAATCTGTTGCCTTTTTTTTTTTTTGGCTCATCAAATCTATTTGTTGTTTCTGTACTACTTTTTTGTAATCTGTTGTCTTTCTAATCATTAGATGTTCCGTTTTTGCTGTTTTCTTCTTTGCTGTTTTGTTGTTGCAAACCTCCTTGATGATGTTTTCTTTTCACTACGAATATGCAAATCTGCAAATGTCCTTGCTGCTGATGTTTTTTATTTTTTGTTGCTGTTCTTTATATCAAATAATTCTTTTTTATTTATCAGCTGCTCCTTCACCTTTGGAATTTAGGAATATGAATTCCATTCCTGGCTCTAGCTCATACCCCTCCAATGAAGAAGATATAAATAAGCCTATGTGGAAATATGTAACCAAGTTTGAGAAACTTAACGAAGGAAGGGGAAATATTACAGTGGTACATTGGTACTTGGATTTTTATTTATTTGATTGCTAAATTGATTACAAAGTTAAAATGATATTATCTTTTAGTATTGGAGTAGATTTTTTATTTTTATTATTATTATTATTAAATATTAACGTGTCCCCGACGTGTCCATGTCCTACTTTTTTGAGAAATGCCATGTCGGCGTGTCTGTGTCGTGTCCGTGTCCGTGCTACTTAGCTCTACAGCATAGTTTTCAAAATCGGAATCGTATCGTAAATCGTTCGTACCCATGAATCGAATCGAATTGTGAATCGTAGGATTTTTTATTTTTCTAATAAAAATGAAAAATAATTAAAAAATTAAAAGAAAGGAAAAGTAATTATTCATAACAATCCATTTTTCCATTTATAGTAGTATAAATATAATAACAAGTAAGTTTATTAAGTCTATCATACAATCATATCAAGAACATCATGACATATTATTACATATAGTTGAATAAGTTTAAAGTATCAATATAGATTTTTTATTATCTTTAAATCAGAATATAAAAATAAAATAAAATTCAAACCATCAATCTTAGACCTTAGGATATCTCTTAAAGTTAAGAAAGTGTTTATGAAAATAAAAAAAATCAAAATAGATTAAAAAAAAGAAGAAGAGATAAACAAGCACCATACGGATACCCGAATGCTTTAATTAAATGCATGTTCTTTATACATCTTTAAAACCTTATCAAAGCCGTAAAAAATTCTTACTACGTTTCGTTAACTACTAAGTAACCCTTTAAAAATACAAGAGATAAAAGAAAGAGAATAAAGAAAGAAAAAAGGTAAAAGATTATTAATATTAGCTTATTGGCTATACCCATTCTCGCTTAGTCGAATCGTTTGAATCATAAGATTTAATAAAATGAGTATCGAATCGTGTACATAAATCCTAAGATTCATTTGTAAATGGGATTCATTACATAGATGCAAATTGTTTTCCTTAAGATTCGGGATACGAATCGGGATTCGGGATATGGAACGTAGGATTCTGATAACTATGCGTTGGATCAACTTTTTAAGAGAAATGGTTGTTTGGTTAGCTCAACTTTTACACCAACTTCTTTAATAGTAAAAGCGACCTAAGTTGTTCTGTTAGAAGTACACGAGACAACTTTTTATCACAAAATAATAAATAAATTATATTTTTTATAAAAATAAATTACATAACAAGCAGGAGTCTTGTAGGTAAACAAATTCAAGTATAATTTCTTAAATTTATTTATTCTTAATTTTTTAAAATAAATAATTTCCCCAAATTTGAAAATTATAAAGAACAATTAATATATTGCCGGTCTTTAACATCAGTAACACCACATGTTGTACAATAATGTAAACATATATTATAATACTATATGATATACACATGCACTCCAATAAAGTTAATAATATAAAAAAATGTTTTACTAAAACAATAATAAATTATCAAATGAATAAAATTTCAAACCTAATAACACGAAACTCCAGGATCTAAGTATGTACAATAAATAATGCATTAGCAATGACAACCCTTACTTTCCACATCAGTTTAGATCACCATATGTTATATCTGCGTCGCTGACTTTTTTTTTCTTTAAAAATCATGGTATCAAACTCAAAATAATCATTCACATCATTTTTTTTTTTTAATGGTTACTTTCATTGAAAAAGAGCAAACAGTACAAGAGAAAAGTACTGACCGCAAAAGATTGAAAGCAGAAAACACAAGAGGGACAACACAAAACAACAAACTAAGGCCCTGTGATAGAAAAAGCCAGCTCTTTCCAGTGATACACTATTTGTTGAAGGGAATATCCTCTAAAAGATGGGTTGATGGACACCCAAAGAGCTACAAGAAACTTTGACTTCTCCACCAAAATGCTTTCGCTAGAAGCTATCCCTTCAAAACATCTCGAATTCCTTTCCTTCCATATTGTCCAGATCACCGCCAAAAAAGATAACCTCCACATCACCTTTCCTCTGGAGTCCCCGATAGAGGTCTTCCAAGCTTGAAAGAGCTCGAAAAGACCACTTGATGGACTGCCTCCTCCTCAAACTTCCTCTCTAACCACTCAACCTCCTACTCTCCGATGACATCAAAGGCTAGATTGCCAAGAGATGGTCTCTTCCAGCCTTCATCAGCATAAAGAGAGCAAAATTAATCTTTAATGGGAGAGATTATCTCCTCTTTCTTCTCCAACCTTTTCTCCCCATCCATAATGCTTGAAATCATGTTTGCCCTTCTGGAAGATGCCATTCCATCAAAGAACTTACGTTTTTAGCCCCTTCTTTTAACCAATTGCACCTCAATCTTTGTCTCCACCTTCTCTCCTCCCCTCTGAGCTTTCTGAGGAACTCTTCTTTTAAATCTATCCTTCTCTTTTCATATTCTGTGGACAACCGGTCAATTTCCTCCTTCCTATCTAGAGCCTGGATGTTTGCTAGGATCTTAGATTTTTGGGTCCTCACATCCCCAAAATCCTCCTTAGCCCGCTCCTTAGCCCACTCCTTTATTCTGCTTTTGAGCATCTTCAATTTTGTGGCCAGCCTGAATCCTGCCCAACCTTCCACTCTAATCTCCTCCCACCACTTATGAATCATGCTAGGAAATTGGTCTTCCTCCAGCCACATTAACTCAAATCAAAAGGGTGACGGTCCCCAACTTTCGCATTCCGAGTCAATCAAAATCGGACAGTGATCTGACACCGGTTTAGGTAAAGTAACCTGAATTACTTCTGGATAGGTTTCCAGCCATTCAGTAGAGACCAAAAACCTGTCCAGCCTAGACTTGGCAGGACTACTCTGATGATTAGACCATGTAAAGGAGGCTCCTCCAAGATGCAAATCCACCAGATTATGTGAGTTAATCCAATCAAAGAAACGCCTCATTTCTGCTGTTAGTTTACTTCCACCCAATTTTTCGCTTGGGAACCTAATTATGTTCCAGTCCCCACCAACGCACCATGCACCATTCCATCTCCCCCGAATCAAATCCAATTCTTTCCAAAAGTCATCCCTCCTCTGGCTGTTATTTGGGCCATACACTGATGTGAGAAGCCACTTCAAATTGTTGGTCAGGTCCTCCACCAAAACTGAGAGGGACAAGACATCCTTCCAACTTTTTAACATTGATACTGAACGAGTATCCCAAAAAGTCAGCAACCCACCAACAGTTCCCACTGCATCTACAGCCACCCACTGAACATTCCTCCTTCCCCATATTTCTCTCACAACCCTATCAAGAACCTTTTTCAACTTAGATTCTTGCAAAATGACAATCTGAGCTTTCTGACTCCTTACCATCTCTTTCACCACCATTCTTCGTGAAACTTCCCCCAAACCACAGACATTCCATGATAGAACTTTCATTTAAAACTTAAGACAGCCCCCTGGATCCTCCCTTCCTTCGTCCCTAGACTCTTCCCTGCTTCTTCTTTTGCCTTTGCTTTATCATAATTAATAGAGCAGCTTAAACTCATTAGTTCTCTTAACCCCTTTCCTTTTGGATTTCCTGCCCCTTTTCTCTTCTTGGTTTAGTCTCTCCCGTCTCTGTACAAACTCCACCAAAGGGTTCCATCCATCATTTGGATCCTCCACTGTAACTCCCACTGCCTTTGCACAGTGGATGACCTTATGTGGCGACCACTGCATTTCACCATCCTCAGATTCCCCTGATGAGCTACCGTCCATACTGTAGAATTGCACCCCTTCCCCTGACACCCCTTCTTTACAAAACATACCTGGACCTATCCCGTCAGCAAGGCCTGGTTCTATAATGGAGGTGTACACCCAATACTCTCGCCTAATATTATTGTTCGGCAGCAGCTCTGAACAGTGACCTAGGGGCGGAGCTGATTTGGAGCCCCCCTTCTCAGGAGCCCCACCTTCACGCCTCTTATGGACGGAAATCCACCCCTCTAACTCTCTCAAAGGGAACCTGTCTAGGGCTCTTCGGGTTTCTTTCTCCTCTCTCCTTTCCCGATCCTCTGAAGTGAATCAGAGCTCATCGTCCTTCCCAACGTCGCCAGTCTCTCCCTTAACTAACCCTGTCCCACAGGTGCAGAAAGATCTCAGCTTCGTAGCCATTCCTCCTGCTCTCTCTTCTTCCTGCGAACACTTAACGATTCCGTCCCAAGCCCTCGTCTTCTCTTCTGTTCTGTTTCCGTCTTCTTCATCGAGGCTTCCCCTACTGCTTGCCGACTCTATTTCTGAGAGAAATTCCTCTTCCGGCTCACTTGCCTGCATCTGATAGCTATTGCGGTGTTTGTGGTGCTGGGGCCATTCTCCCATCGCTTCTGTTTCTTCTTCTTCCGTTGTTCTCTTGCCTTCGTCCATGGAGCAGGAAGGAAGCCCTAGCGCTTTATGACTTTTATATGTCGAATCGGATCCTCCTGGCCCAACACGATCTGCTTTAAGACTTTTATATTTCGTTTCGGATCCTCTCGGCCCAACACGATCTGCTCCTTTTTCTTTAAGAGGTGGGCGGCCCACTAAACCAACCTGGCCCATTACTTCCTTGTGAGCTAGCGACCCATTCTTATCCCAAAACTGGGCGGTCGATTTCAAATTTGAAGCTGGGTTAGTGACTTCATCTCCTTCCTTCCTCTTCCCCTATTTGTTCCTGTAGCTGCAACTGCTATCTACCTTCTTCTCTCACGATCTCATCCTTCTGCCTTCCTTTTCCCCTGCTTGTCTTGCATCTTCCTCTTCTAACTCCATTGTCACCATAAATTGCAGGTCCTCCACCCAGACTGGCACCACCAAAAGCATAGTGCAATTTCTATTAATCAAAACCTTCACCCTGCCTTCCTTGAGCATCTCCTTCCTCTGGGTTCTAACATCCACCTTCACTGTCTTACCCACACAGTCCCCTATGAGCCTGAAAATGCCTTCGTGCCATGCCGGAAGGGGTAGCCCTTTAATTGTAACCCAACATGGGCATTGTGGAAGGCCCAGGACTTCCATCCATCTCTCTATCATTGAGAAGGATGATGAGCAGCCCCTAGATTGTATTCTAAAGAGTACCTCTTCAGCCTCCATCTCTCTATCATTGAGAAGGGTGATGAGCAGCCCCTAGATTGTATTCTAAAGAGTACCTCTTCAGCCTCCCTAGAGGTGGAAAACTGTAACCAGATCACCTGCTCATCCAGTTTCCGGGCAATGATAGGAAGTTGACCACAACACTTCTAAATCCAGGATTCAATCTGCTCACTGGCTTCTGATTTTGATTTGAGGAACCCCACCAGACTGTTGTAGAGCAACTTCTTCTGCTCCTTGACTACCCATGGTGCCACCCTGACACCTTTACCTTTGCCTTCTTCCACTACCCAGCCAGCAGGTCCTGAGCACAGCCTATCATTTCTTCCTTGCTTTCTCGCCAGATCTGAAGCTCCTGCTGTGGGAGTCTCCCCTGCTTGAAAAGAAAACTGCAGACTCCATCCCCCCTTTGGCCTCTCCTTACCCCTCCTCTCACCATTCTTTGAGCTGAACTGAGCCAGATTGGCCTTTAGTTTCCTTCCCCTCCAGAGTCTTCCATCTGCTATTTGTACTGCCTTCTCTGCATCTCCAAGGGTTGCAAATCTGACAAATGCAAAGCCCCTATTGCTGTTGTCCCTCCAATCTTTTGGAATGAACACATCAACTATCTTCCCTACTCTCCAGAAGATTGCCTCTAGCTCAGCTTTGGAGATCTGTTGAGGAAGATTTGAGACAGACTGAGAAGGATTCCTCCCTAATCTTCCGTATCTGTGCTGGGAGTGGATCCTTGTAGTTCATTTCATTAGCCTCTAAAGTTTCAGTTCAGTTTGGGAAATCTCAGCTCAATTATGTCATTAATCAGAGTATATGTATGCAATGTCATCTAACTGGAGTCCCTAATCATAGGACTTGCATCCTAATCTTATATTATGGTTGAACTTTGCAAGCTGAGTTTATGCCTACTGTTATCAGTGGACTTTGGTTAAGAGTTCCTAACAGACTCTATTTTTGTCTTGATTGTCTACATAAACACATGGAAGAGAGGAGATACTCAAGATCATGCCATCTAACGTGCCTGTGAAGATTCAACATTACAAATGAAGTTCTGTAAGAAAAAAAAAATGTATCATTCACATCATTCACATTGTCATATTCATCAAACAAGGTGTCAATTATTTATTTCTTTATTTTTTATTTATTTTTGGCATATAAAAAAAAAAGGTGTCAATTATTGCATATTGATGGATGAAGATATGATTCAATAAACTACCTATAAATAAATGGTATATACAAAATCAAAAAAAGAACGACGTATCACAAGTCCTAGAGAATTATCAAAATCTAAAAGTATATTCAGCATAGGTAGAAAGTAATCAGTTTATTGAAAGTGATTGTCATATTCATCAAACAAGGTGTCAATTATTTATTTATTTATTTATTTTTGGTAAAAAAAAAAAGGTGTCAATTATTGCATATTGATGGATGAAGATATGATTCAATAAACTACCTATAAATAAATGGTATATACAAACCCAAAAAAAGAACGACGTATCACAAGTCCTAGAGAATTATCAAAATCTAAAAGTATATTCAGCATGAGGTAGAAAGTAATCAGTTTATTGAAAGTGGGTCTTGATTAGTATTGGCAGAAAGTGATGATAAATCTGAAATGTTGATTATTTTTGTTAATATTATCACCATTGTTGTCAAATGTAAGGAGTACAATGGTTGATTCTTTGGATTCCAACTGTTCGTCTATGGGCCTTCTTGTGGATGGACCACAGCCTCAAATCCTAAGGGCCCATTTGGTAATTTTACATGTAAAATAAATTGTAGTAAAGCATCAAATCAAGAGAAATAAAATATAATGGGGTTATGATGGTATTTTGTTTTTAGTTGTTTGGTATGAAATCTTTTTTTACTTTTTTGTATAGAAAAGTGGGGCTTTTTTGTCTTTTAGTGGAAAAAGGAGGTTGCTTTTTTGCTTTTTTTGAAAAAGATGGAGGGAATTTTGAATTAAAGTGCTATTGATATGACCCATTGTCTTAAAAATGGAGGCTTTACTTGACTTTTACTAATCTAGTAAAGTGCCAAACGGGCCATAATGGGCAGAGTATATTGGTCATTGGTGCAGGACTAAAATGGATGGCTATAGTGTTGAAATGGGCAACCATCTGTGCTTAGAATTTGGAATAATTGTCTGGCTAGCTGTATAGCCTCATTTCTGCATAGTATGGTATATGGCCCACCAATTGGGGCCCTAATGTGGATGATAGCCTAATGCATGAACATGTTGCGTGTAGTCATGTAAGTGCGAGTGATGAATATAAACTCCGTTCAACTTCAACCCACACACATCAACATCTTGTTATTTCCATGGCTCACCAAGTATTGAGTATAGCACCAAGATTGAACATTCACTTTTTACTTGCACAACCATTCATAGGCTTCTTGACCTCAGAGAGACTCCCTACATGATCAAGAAGATCGACATGGCAGCATCGGCTTAGGACCCCAACAAAGATGATCTCATCAGGAATCATTGATGCTCTTCCTATCTCTTAAAAACCCTTACATATGCTCCCATGCCCATCACTCATAGCATTCACCAACAATGTCTTGTTAGGCTTGTCTCGTATTTGCATATGGATGGCATGAGAAATTTTTCTGGAGCTAAGCTAAATCCATGTCCTTACTCTTCAACACAAGGTTTGAGAACGATATCATTGCCAATATTTTCAAAATATCAATCGTATCGTAATCTAGTGGTCAAGGACATTAAAATCCTTCCTTTCCTTCTTTTCTTGCATTCTCTTTCACTCTAAGTTTAGTCTAAGCAGCAACAGACCCCGTTTCATCTTCCCCAGCTTTCTTTTTCACCATTTCTCATTAAAATCTCAAAATTTGAGTGGATTTTGTAGTGACAAAAATGAAGAACTCAACTGAGTAACATTAGGTGAGCATTTTGAATTTATCTTTCATATTTCTTCCAAGTTTCTTTCTCAAAATGCCTTAAAATGATGGGAACGTGTTGGGTTTACAGTTTTTGGGGAAATCTTCAAAGTTATGAGCACCTTGTTTTTCCAAATTTTTCATAATTTTTACAGATTAAAAAAAAAACGGTGAAATAAATGCAACCAAGGCCTCACATTCAGCTAGTTTGGTTGTAGACTCTTAGTTTCTCTTAGATCTAGTTATTTTATGCCTAGCTCTAGAAATTTTGGTTTCAAAAATTTGAGGCCTTTTAGATCCAGTGATTTTGAGCCCAAATCTGAGTTGTCTCTTAGATGTAGTTTCTCTCAATGCTCACTCTTAATGTTAATGTTATTTAATTTTCTATGAACTTCATTGTTGTAACTTCTAAGTTATAACATGTCTGTAAGTCATAACTTACTTGATATTTAAGTACTTCACTACTTATTACTTAAGTTTAATATTACTATTTTATGAGATTTTAAGTAATTTTTAACATACACATGTAAATCTATCATTAAACTAAAACTAACTTTAAACAGTCTTTGATGAGACAGCAATATAGGATGTTATGACTTATGGGACCAATATTTTACTTAGCTTAGTTGGCCTAGAACCACGGTTTGCTCCCGAAGGTTGAGGGTTTGAAACTGTACTACCACACTAAGGCCACAGGGGATTTACCCGGCTCCCCCTGGGGCGCGTAGGGATTAGTCCGGCCCAAAGGGATGGGACACCCTCCATTATAAAAAATATATATATTATACTAATGGGAAAAATGCTTCTAGCAGTTCCCAATATGTCAACAGACCACAGCAGATGCAACCCGTGACATGACGCTGCATAATGCTGTTTTTCAGGGCTGACCACGTCAGCGACTGCGACTGCGACTTGGAACCGTGCTATAAAGTATAGAACCTACTTGGAAGGAATTTTGGAGTATCACCATTCACAATGAAGCCATCTTGATTAGAGCCTTAGGGTCCTCGATTCATGTGAAGTTTCAACATGTTGGGAGGTCGGCAAATGGCTTTGCTGATTTGTTAGCTAAGCAAGGGGTGGATAGGTCTTCTAATTTGGTGGCTTTCACTGTGTGATGTTTCTTTGTTTTTTTATTTTCCTTTTCATGGTATAATTCTTTTATACCACCGTGCTCTTTTTTGTTTGTTTGGTGGGCTTCTTGTATCTGGCTTTCTCTTTTAATATAATTTATCATTACTGATTAAAAAAAGCAATGAAGCCATCTCAGATAAATGATCTGGATAAACAAACTGGAGGCTGCTGAACTATGAACTGGGTGTTCTGAGATGCAAGGCCTATTTTATGTTCCCGCTTTATAGATGGTTTTTTATTTTCATTTTTCAATTTATAAGTCATGTTGGAAAGCATCTAATGCTTGTCGCTACCACAAAGCATCCAAGGAAAAGAAAAGGAAAACAGAAGAAAATGAAAGTAAATTCAATCAACAATTCAAAATCAACCTACTCAATAGATACAACTTTCAGAGAAAAAGTTCAAATGTTTGCAAGGAAACCGTTTACAAACATAATGAAAAAAAAAAAAACATAGTCCAGATATACATAGAAAAAGGGGAGGAAAAAAAAGATATTACCAACAAAAAAAAAAAAAGGGATCTTATAAATATGGATGAGATTTAATAGGGTAGAAACAAAAGGGAGTAAATGACAGATTTGTGAGGAACATACTGGAAGTTGCAGAGTTTCGCACAGACGTGATATCGCTGGCTTCAACAGGAGATGAAGGCTCTTCTGGGCATCAAATAATTTTCTTCTTCCATCAGACTGAATCATTTGGGTTCCAGGTAATCCTGTAAGATCGCAAATTGGACGCATGTTAAAACCATGCCAATCATATATGTTAGCAGGCAGACAAGAGTAATTCCAACATGTAAGATAAAGAATTTCAAAGGTACAAGACAGTTAAAATCAATCCAAACAACACCTGAATCTTTTTTCTCTTTAACAGAAAAAATTGGAGATTCTTTTGAACAGAACAAAGATGATCCACTCGAACCCTGTGCTATCATAGCGGAGTCAGGCGTTTTAGCTTCACATTCCAAGGCAACAACTTTTCTTTTATCTTCTAGCCAAGTTTTGGTAGAAACAGGATCTACTGTGGTATTGGAAACTTTCTTGCGCTTTCTTCTAGCCTCATTATTTTGGCCCTCTGGTGCCTTTATAATTTCATCAAAATGTTGAACTTTCTTCCGGGCCCTCTGAGATGATCCAGACAAGTATTTCCACAAGGGATACCTCCGGTCAAGTAGTTTTGACCAAAAAACATGAGGTGGCTCTTCATCTGTCGACTGCATTTCCAGTTCACCAAGCAAAGAAACATTTTTTGGATAGATTGTTCCAGTCTGAACATCTAAAATGACTGAACAGATGTTTTTATTATTGGTATCAGCACCGGGAGGTAATTGCATCAACAATTCTGACACTACATCATCAAAAAGTGACGGATCAGAAGTACTTGAACCTGTGGTTGGGATAGCAAAACCATGGAACTCGTCAAGCTTATTAAAAAGATAGGAAGCACCCCACATTAGCAGCATATGGCTGGTGATACGGTTTGTATTCCGTAAATTACTCTCAAGAGTCGCATCTTGCTTTGCCAAAATTAGAACTTTTTCTTCCACTGTAAAAGAAGAGTAAAACCGAAATACTTTTAACTGTTGAAACTGTGAATCGATGTAGATCCTCTGCAAAGATCTCAAATCAATGAACGGATTCCAATCGCTACCAAATATAATGATAGTATCCACTGATGAAAGCTTAATGCTGGGATGACAGGCACGATTTTCAATTAGAAACACAAACCTCCCTCTCTCTTTATCATTAAACATGTTCAAGGCAGCTTGCCTCTTTGATGCGACCAATCCAACATCAACACGTTCATAGCAATCAGGACCAAATCGTTGACGCAAAAAGTCATCCAAAATATCCCCGATAGAAATTCGCCCAGACCCAGCGATTGACTGTTACATCAAAAAAACATTTAAACAAGATTTATTCCAACAGGGAAAAAACATTTAAGAATATGCCCAAAATAAAAAATAAAATAAAAATATTCAAATAACAGTTTAAAACAAACTTAAAGATGAAATATTAAAAAAAAATGCGCAACTTATTAAGGGGGAATTTATAAGTCTACACAAAAAATTGAAAAAAGCTTTAATCAGGAATTCATCCTAAACCATGATGCCAGTATTATTATTCCACAGTCAGAATTAGAGCTTAATAGACCAAGACCCAGATCAACCTCAAGCAATTCACAATTTGCAGCAAAATCAAATATATTCAAATGCCTGGGATTTAGTCATCAAAATATTGCAAGCCACTCAAAAGAATGATACAGTTGAGGATTCAAACAGAATCCAAAGGGAGTTTTCTTAATCTGTCAAAATATTGCTGCACAGCAGTATACAGTGACTGCTGGATCTCAGACTTGAAATTAGACAAGGAAAAGGTAGGATCATTTTACTCAAATAAACCAGATCATCCATTTACTCAAATAAACCAGATGAGAACCATTAACACCACAGATTAAAGGGAAACAATGGGAGAAGTAAACTATGGAGGAAAAGGTGCTTAGAAATAACTTTTAGTCAAATATGAAACTGTTGGCTTATAACTTTTGGTCAAATATGAAAATATTGACTTACGCAAAGACGGTGCAGTCAACTGTATGCATAAACATGCTATAGCTTGGTAATAACTCAATCAAATCTTATTACACCAATAATCCTTCTCACTAATTACTCACTGTCTTAATCTAAGATCCTAGTTGACAAATATTAACAGCTAATTGAGAGGAAAGTAAATGGTTTCAACAAGATTTTTCTGCATGAGGACGTTGGATGGTTTAAAAAATGGCCGTTATGCAGTAGCGGCCTATACCGTTACGTTATTTACCATATAACGGTCATAACAGTCACGGTATAAAAAAAAACAGTAGAAAAAACGGTCATAACGGCCAATATAACAGTCATAAGGGTCCATAATGGCCGATATTTTCCAAATATCGGTCAGTCGTGATTTTTTTTTTAACTTTCTTTCCCCTTCTTTTTTTCATTTATTTCTTTCCCAAATCATTTGTGGAACTTTCTAAGGTTGTGCTAAAGCTTCCAAGATTCTTTTTTTCACCAAAACTCAAGTGATTTGCAAGCATTTTATAGATTCCAATATGATGGTTTCTTCCCTCTTGAACCACAATACCCCTATGTTTATGCTTCGCTGCTTTAATTAATTAATTAATCTTGAAGTAGTAGTAAATGTTACATGAAAGTTGAGATTCACTCTCAATTTACTTGGCAATTTAGTATGAGTATTGTACGTCTACACTAATAGTACTAGTTTCTTGACTTGAAGTGTTTGATACTAATGGTTAGTTCAAAATTACGGTTACAATGCATACTGTTAAATTTGTGAAATTTCAAAAAAAAAAATTTAACAAATACATGTAAATCTATTTAATTTAGCAGTCTTAACAAGTTTCAGATAAGACAGTAACAAAGGATGTTATGACTCAAGATGGACCGATATTTTTCTTTAATGTGTTTAGCTAATGAAAAAAATATTGTTTTCTAGCATTTTATAATATTTTGGATTCTTTTGAGATAATTTTCAGATTTTTTTGGGATAAAATAAAAATTCGCACGGCAATGGAACACGACCACCGTGAATCACGATGCGACGCAATGGCGACCACAACCGCGATTTTAATCCATGGGATGTCCACAGTAATCTGGACAATTCTATCCATGGGGTCGGCATTGTCAAGTAATTATCATGGCGGGCCCTGCTAGATTAAAGTAGACCCTTGGACCCAGGGGTCTTGGACTGATGCAGGACAGACCCATGGTCCCCCATGGGTCAACCCGCCAACGGGCCCAGCCTATCTGCCTTGACCAAGCCTTTGGGCCCAATCCATTTTTTTTTATGTTATTTTCAATTATTTAGAGCTTTATTTGTGTTTAAGTTATTTTAAGAGGATTTTTTAATCCTGGCCATCAATGTGTTTGGATGGTCTAGATTAGTCTTAGGGCTATTTCTTTTCATATATAATGATGTAAAGCCTCTTTGGCTAAGAAGAATGGCTGATGATTAATGAGAATTGAGTCTTACTCTCCTTCTCCCCTTGGAGATCTCTAAATGCCTCCGTATCGGAGTTTGGTGTGAGCCCAATATTCCCCTGGATTTTGGTGTGAGCCCAACATTCCCCTATCTCCATCCACCCCGCAACTTTCTACCTCCATTCAACTTTCTAACACCTCCGGATTGGAGTTCGGTGTGAGCCCAATATTCCCCCACCTCCATCCACCCTGCATCTTTCTACCTCCATTGTCTGCATCATGGACCCAAGTAAGTTTGGCCCAATTAAGTCCACTAATTAGAATCCCAAAAGGAAGTGATGAACTTCACTGTTTCTGGTTGTATTCTGAATTGAAGTTTGGAAATTCAAACAATCCCTAAATGACGTGATTTAAGCAATTTTGCATTTTGGGACTGTCTGAGTTCAAATCTACTAGAGCCAACTCAGACATGGGTCTGAACCCCACATGCTCGATCATACACCTCCAAATAAGCCGCAATTGTTTGTCCAATTAAGTGCTAAAAGGAGACCTTTCAAACCCCATCATCAAAGCCTTGTCCCAACTATGTTGGGGTCAGCTACATGAGTCTGTGTCCCCACTCCGATCTATCTTGAGCCAAATCCTCAGCAGGTTTGCAGTTTTTCAGTTCTAATTTTACTACTTCCATCAACATCCTTTTTGGCCTACCCCCTTCCACTTGGTGCCATCAACCTACATAGCAAAACTTTTCCTTACCGGTGTCGTTATCCCCACTCCGATCTATCTTGAGCCAAATCCTCAGCTGGTTTGCAGTTTTTCAGATCTAATTTTACTACTTCCATCAACATCCTTTTTGGCCTACCCCCTTCCACTTGGTGCCATCAACCTACATAGCAAAACTTTTCCTTACCAGTGTCGTTAATGCCTTACATTGGCCTATCTTTAATGATTTCAATGTAACCTCTTTTTATTTAAAATCGCCAAGTTAAATCTCTAGGTACCATGTCGTAAACTTTTTCTAGATCAATAAAGACCATATGCGGATTTTTCCTCTTCACTCGGTATTTTTCCATTGATTTGCTTAAGTGAGAACTATTCAAAAAAAAAAAGCCTCTAAGTGAGAAGATAGCTTCGATAGATGACCTCCTTGGCATGAAACCAAATTGATTTTTACGTATCTTGGTCTTGTCTAAGCCTTTGCTCCATTACTTTCTCCCATAGCTTCAGTGTGACTCATACGTTTAACCCCACGACAGATGGATTAATTTTGTATATCTCCCTTGTTCTTGCATATAGGTACTACAAGATCTACAAGACTACAACACTTCTCTCCATTCATCTGGCATTTTACTTATCATTAATATCTTATTGAAGTGCCTACTTAACTAAATACTCCCAACTTCTCCTAAGCATTTCCAAGCTTTTATCGAAGCGTCATCTGGCCTCATAGCCTTTCTTGTCTTCATTTGTGTCAATGTTGTCTTCACTTCTACCACCCTATCTACAGAAAATGTATGTTTTGTTAATGAAATATCCCCCCTTATTCTTTTACCTCCTATAGAATCTTCATTCAAAGGTTTCTTAAAATATTCTCTCCACTTTTCTTTAATATCGTTATCTTTCGCTAAAATCATGTTGTTTTTTTTTGGTTTGGGGGTGTGGGTTGTGTGGGGTGGTTGTGCTACAAAGGATCTTGAAAACACCCAAATCAAGTCTTAACACCTTGAGCACTGTGACTCATAGCGATTAGTCCAGCTCAAAGGACGGGGACACCCTCCGTTATAAAAAAAAAAAACTTGAGCAGTAGAAGAATAGGACCCAAAGCCAATAAAGCAGCTTAAGAACATCCAGAAAAGAAGTTTGCATGAACTTAAGTTACCAATTCATGGATGGAGCCTTCCTTGCTCTTTAAGGAAGTGATACTGCAACGAGACAAAAGCAATAGGACCAAAAGCAAATAAAGTAGCTTGAAAACACAAAAAATAAATAAATAAAAAGATTGTTCACCTAATCTTAAGTTACTGAATTAAACAGTATGCTCTTCAAGGATTAATAATCAAAGAATATGTGTGCCAGGGATGAGAGCACTGAGGACAAAACTGTAAGGAACAAACATGACCAAATACATGGATACATTGCCTACCAAGCCACTTACAATAGGTATGATAGCTTAAAGATCTTAAACATTACACGAAACAAAAGCAAACCAGATAGTAGAAAAGGTCTGTGTTACAGTCTTACAGATCATATCATCTAATGGCACTGGTTAAACAAAACAAATTTTGGAAATTATCTAGTAAAAGTGGCAAAGCAAAATTGAACACTAGAAAATCCCAAGAAAAAAATGACAAAAGCTAATCAACTGGGTATCATGAATAAGTCACATGCCTGAAAAAGGATCAGAACTCTTAGTCCCCGATTTTTCATCTCTGTGAGAATCTTGTCAAGTAGTTGTAGCTTTCCACTTGCATTCACTCCAACATCTAAATATTCAGTCTCTGGAAGACCTTTAGTAAGTGTATTTTGCAGAGAGATATCAACAAGATAGGGATGGTCACAACACTGCCAAGAAAGACTAGATGAGCCAACTTAAATGGAACATGTTAGGGATACCATCCACTAGTAATGGTCCATGCAATGAGCATATAGAAAAACAGATACTTATAGTAAGGAAAAATAAGGAAAGAAAGAGAAAGAACAGATAAACGGCAATCAATTTCAGTTAAAACTCCTGGTGCATCTTATAGTAATGTAATTGCAAGATATGCTCCAAAATAGCCAGAGTTCAGTCAAGTCCAACCTTCCTGAGAGATATAACAATATCACGAAGATCTCCAATAGAATCGTTCTTTGCACAAGAGCGAAGGGATACAAAATTTGAAAGAAGAGAAGCACAATACTGCTCAAGCTGCACTTTGGAAAGCTGGACAGGAACCCAGTATTCAACAAACTTCGAGTCCGACTTCCTCTCATATGCAATGAACTTTGCTAACCTTTCCTTGAGCACAGGAAGTGCTTCAACATTATCAGTGGAGTCAAGACTTAAACTATCGACACAAGTACCATCTCCCACTGAATCAAGTAAGTTCAGCAGGTTCAGGTATTCGGCTACATTATCCTGGAAATTCCCAAAACTAGTCAGTGGAGAATGCACAGGATCATCAAATATTTAAGCCATATGACAAACAAGATACCTTTATTGGACCATTGTGAACAAGCAGCCTAAATTCAGATGTAAGCTTTCGGATTTGATTCAAGTGTCTTGACACCCTAGACTGTTGGCATTCATCAATTATTATTGCATCCCATCCTATGCATCTCAGTTGTTCAAAATCCTGCATGGCAGCATGGCAGGTTAATGAAATAAAGTCCAACTAATTGATCACTCAATAACAATATACAGATATAAAATAAAAATGGCATGCTAACTACTAAATACAGAACCACCATAGCAAAAATGTATGCGCCTTTGATGCAGTCATGTGGAGAGGTATCCATATTGTACCCACCTTGAGGTTGCATGTGCGTGCGTGACCCAAATAAGCAAATACTCATGCATGAGAGATTCAGGATATTTTCTGTTCACAATTATACTCTTTGTTTTTCTTTATTTGCTGGGATTAGGACTCTTTATTGTGGAAACATGTAAAGGGACAGGTTTATTTTGTTATCAGATAAAAGCATATGGTAGAAACAAGGTTTTACTTGTTTAAACAAGTATAGATCACTATGGGGCACATGCAGATCAGTGAGTAAGATTTGAAGACTGGATTTCATATGAGGTATGAAAGTTGCAGAGACCCATATTTTGTGCAAGCAAGGTGCGAGCGAGACCCATCTATTCTTGAAGATTGCCGCTGCTGCAAGCTTTTTTTTTTTTCTGAAAATGACGACTGTATTTGATTCTCAAAGAAACTATACAGTACAAGAGATATATACTGACACGGAAAAAAGCCACAACAAAGGGGAAGCAACAAGCAAAAAGAGAGACAGTTAGTGATCCCCAAACCCAAAACTGGGATCACCTTAAAAAGAGCTAGAAAGCAAACGTTACATAGCAACAATCAAGGCAGTTTTTAGAACTCCCTCTTTGGCGAACTTATCCGCTTCCTAATGCAACCTTCCGGTTGCTGCTCTTTTTTTCTTTTTCTTGTTCTTTTTCTTCTTTTTTTTTTTTTGGTTACTACTACATGTTAAACAAGCCCAAGGCCCATTACACAAACCAGCCCAGCAAACTCATCTCACGTGGATTTGATTTGTAATACAACTGTACATATTTCCTTATTTTCCTTTATTGATTGCTTTCTAAACTGAGATTAGGAATTGATGTAATTAGTTGGTTTCCTTTCTTAGAGCCTTGATTGAGGCATGTAAACATCTTTATATTGATGATCGACCTCCAGAGATGAGGACAGTTGAATACAATCAGTTTTCAAGATCTCTCGTTACATTCTCATGGTTTGCAATTATGAGAATGACATGGTATCGGAGCTATGTTCAAGAAAATCTTGTGTTTAGATCTTATATAGCATTAAGGGATTAAGGATAGAGAGAAATCACTCTCTCTTGTGAAGATCGACAGATCAAGGATCTGTTTCAAGAAATCCAGACTCAACGGCAGTCTCATCTTCAAGGTGGCCCACCTCTGATCATCAAATCACCATCAGAGACCTATCCAGACATAGTCGACTGGATTTTCTAGGAATATTAGAGATTTTTTCAGAATTTATCAGCACTCCCACGTTGGTGATTTACTCATTCTAGAGATTTTCCAGATTTTTGATACTGTTTTCATCTAGACCGTCCAGAATCCTGGATCTGTGGTGGAATTGGATGATTCTTTTTCCAGTAGAAGCCAAACTATTGTGATTCCTCAGATCAGTGATCTGATCCTTGTCCAGATCCATCAGTGGGGCCCACGTAGAGGATCCAGAGCAAAAAATCAGGTCGTCTGGAGTGGTTTTTGGCCTGTTTGTTGTTCTGTGTTGGTTTTTTTCTTCACTGCTTGGTCTGATCTTGGCTACTACACTCTGCATAGTTTTGTTCTCCACTTTGAGACTTCATCTCTTCACTGTTGCTGGATTTTTTACTACCTTTTCACTGCGTCACTCAGTTTTTCTTTGGCCAATCTCCATTAAAGATGGAAAAATCTGAGGTTACCTTGATCCGATTCACGGGAAAAAATTACCCCGCTTGGTCATTTCAGTTCCAAATATATCTTGAAGCTAAGGAATTGTGGGGGTATATTTCTGGATCCGACCCTAAACCCACGGAAGATGATAAGAAGATAGCTTCTTGGCATACCAAAGATGCCAAAATCAAATCATGGATACTGGGATCGGTCGAGCCCCATCTAATTACGAATCTCAAACCTTACCCAACCTCCAAAGCCATGTGGGGTATCTGAAGAAAGTGTACCATCAAGATAACTCAGCGCATCAATTTCATCTTGAATGTACAATTGCTGAATATACACAGGGGACCTTATCGGTACAAGACTACTATTCAGGCTTCCGTACGCTATAGTCAGAATATGATAGTATTAAATATGCAGATGTGGCTGACAATGTTTTGACAGTTATTCAAGATCTTCAGGCCTCTAGTCAAAAGGATCAATTTTTGATGAAACTGCGTACTGAATATGAAAGTGTCCGTTCTGCTATGATGAATCGGACCCCATTACCTTCTTTAGATGTATGCTTGAATGAGCTCCTTCGCGAGGAACAGCGCATTGAAACATCAGCTCATATAGCTCAACATAAGACTGAGACCTATTCAGTCGCCTTCTCGGCTAATAAGGCTTCACGGCCTCCGCCTCGTGACTTGAGTAAAATGCAGTGTTACAGTTGTCAAAATTTTGGGCACATTGCCACTCAGTGCAAACAGAAGGTCTGCAGTTATTGTAAAAAGTCGGGACATATCATCTCTGAATGTCGCCGCCACCCACAACGTCCCTCTCCACAGTATCAGAATCCTCAATATCAGACTCCTCAGTCTCCAACTCCGGCTCCGCATGCTTATGTTGCTTCATCGGTGATGCCAGCTCCTACACCTGCACCCCCCTCATCTTCTCTCACTCCTGAATTAGTCCAGCAAATGATTGTCAATGCCCTCTCTGCTTTTGGTCTCTCAGGTACGTCCCCTCCATCTTCTACTTGGTTCCTTGATTCCGGGGCGTCAAATCATATGACGTATTCCCGTGCCTCCCTCTCTAATATGGCACCATACAATGGCAAACTTCATATACAAACTGCTAATGGCGCCAATGTACCCATTACTGCTCTCGGAGATATCCCTGGCCCCATTCCTTTGAACAATGTTTACCTTTGTCCCAATTTAACTTCAAACCTATTGTTAGTTGGACAACTTGTTGAAAATAATTGTAACATCTCTTTCTCTTCTTCTGGTTGTATTGTGCAAGACCAGATGTCAGGGAAGGAGATCGCGAGGGGGCCTAAGTGTGGGCGCTTGTTTCCGCTGGATTTTTCTAAGTTTTCTAGGGATAAATTTGACAATGATGTGTTTTGCTTTTCTATTAGAGATAACTGCCAATTGTGGCATAATCGACTTGGACACCCTAATTCCAAAGTTTTGTCCATTATGTTAAATTCTGGTTTATTAAATAAAATAGTGGTTTATCTTCTTGTGTGCCTTTTGATTGTGCTACTTGCAAAATGGGAAAGAGCAAAACTCTTCCTTTTCCTATCTCCAATTCCCACAGCACTCAATGTTTTGATTTAATTCATAGCGATGTCTGGGGCATTGCTCCAGCTCTTTTTCATGCTCACTATAAATACTTTGTGACTTTTATTAATGATTTCAGTCGGTTCACTTGGGTTTATTTTTTACATTCCAAATCTGATGTTTTTCATGTTTTTAAACTTTTTTTGGCTTATGTTGAGACTCAATTTTCCACATGCATTAAAACCTTGCATTCGGATTCGGGCGGGGAATATGTGTCCTCTGATTTTCAACAGTTTCTGCAAACCAAAGGCATTATTTCTCAAAGAACTTGTCCTTATACTCCACAGCAGAATGGAGTCGCTGAAAGAAAAAATAGAAATCTCCTTGATGTCACTCGTACCCTTCTTCTCGAATCATCGGTTCCTACCCGGTTTTGGGTTGAAGCATTAGCTACTGCTGCTCACCTTATCAATCGTATGCCCTCATCCTCTATTGACAATCAGAGCCCATATTACCGCCTGTACAAGACATCTCCATCCTATGATGATCTTCATGTTTTTGGCTCCCTTTGCTTTGTACATTTACCTCCTCCTGAAAGGACCAAACTAACCGCTCAATCAGCTCAGTGTGTTTTTTAGGTTATGCACCCTTTCAGAAAGGGTTCCTTTGCTATGATCCCAACATTCGTCGTATCCGTACCTCTAGGAATGTCGTGTTTTTTGAAAACAAGTATTTTTTTCAACACCATATTGATCCCCCAGACTCCTCCTCATCAGTTTCCTTACCTGGTTTTTCTGACACCAAGTCTATTGTTCGCTTTAATCCTAACTCTGTGTATCACAGACGGACTACAGAAGCGCCTACAGGCGACCCCCCTCCTGATCTTCCTCCAGCATCCGGTCCACCTCCGGCTCTTGGTCCCACTACATTGCGCCACTCCACTCGCATTTCAGTTCCACCAGACCGTTATGGTTTTCTCATACTTCCTTAATGGCCACTTTGTCATCCTCTTCGATCCCACAATCCTATTCTCAGGCTGTGCAGCACCAATGTTGGAACAAGGCTATGCAAGATGAATTGGAGGCTTTGGAACAAAACCATACGTGGGATGTTGTCCCGTCTCCTGTGGGTGTCAAACCTATTGGTTGTAAGTGGATTTTTTCTCTCAAGTTAAAATCAGATGGCACATTCCCTTGGAAATCGGCAAGAAGATGGCATTGATTATGATGAAACTTTTGCACCGGTTGCCAAGATGACCACCGTACGCACAATTTTTGCTGTTGCTGCATCTCAGTCTTGGCCTCTACATCAAATGGATGTCAAAAATGCATTTCTTCATGATGATCTCAAAGCAGACGTTTATATGCGTCTCCCTCAGGGGTACTCTTCCGACAGAAGTATGGTTGCCAAACTCCGTCGCTCCCTCTATGGACTGAAACAAGCTCCTCGTGCATGGTTTGAAAAGTTTCAAGATGCTCTTCTCCACTTGGATTTTTCTCCAAGTCCATATGATCCTTCTATGTTTTTACATCATGCTCCGTCCGGAATAACTGTGCTACTTGTCTATGTTGATGACATCGTCATTACTGGTCCTAATGCCAAAATGATACAGGAACTCCAAGCTTCTCTTAGTGCGTCTTTTCACATGAAGGATCTCGGCCCTTTAAACTATTTCCTTGGTCTTGAAGTTCATCAATCGCCTAAGGGTATCATTCTAAATCAACACAAATATACTGTTGATCTCATTGACTTGGCTGGCCTTACTGCTTCCGCTCCCATCGATACTCCGGTCAAACTGAATGTCAAACTTAGTCGAGATGAGGGTGACCTGCTTCCTGATCCTACTGCTTATCGCCAGTTAGTTGGGAGTTTGATCTATCTCACAATCACTCGTCATGATATCTCCTATGCAGTCAACCTCATGAGTCAGTTCATGACTGCTCCCCGTCATCTTCATCTGACTGCTGTTCGCCGCATCATTCGGTACCTTATTCGCACACTGACTCGCGGCTTGTTTTTTCCATCGACCAATCCTATCTCTCTCAGTGCTTATTCCGATGTTGATTGGGCTGGTTGTCCGGATACTCGCCGCTCGACCACTGGCTGGTGCATGTTTTTGGGTAATAGCCTGATTTCCTGGAAATGCAAGAAGAATGAAAAAGTTTCAAAATCATCTACCGAAGCTGAATACCGCGCCATGTCTGCCACGTGCTCTGAAATTCTGTGGCTCCGAGGTCTACTTTCAGACATTGGGTTTCCTCCAACCGGTGCTACCCCACTCTATGCTGATAACACAAGTGCAATTAGGATTACTGAAAATTCTATTTTCCATGAACGGACTAAACACATCGAGATTGATTGTCACTTCATCCGTGATGAATTAAGCGTGATGTAATCAGCCTTCCGCATGTCTCCACTGAGTTACAACTTATTGATATTCTTACTAAAGGTCTTCCACGCCCACGCCACCAGTTCTTGGTTGGCAAATTGATGCTTGTTGACTCTCCCACATCAATTTGAGAGGGGGTGTTAAACAGGCCCAAGGCCCATTACACAAACCAGCCCAGCAAACTCATCTCACGTGGATTTGATTTGTAATACAACTGTACATATTTCCTTATTTTCCTTTATTGATTGCTTTCTAAACTGCGATTAGGAATTGATGTAATTAGTTGGTTTCCTTTCTTAGAGCCTTGATTGAGGCATGTAAACATCTTTATATTGATGATCGACCTCCAGAGATGAGGACAGTTGAATACAATCAGTTTTCAAGATCTCTCGTTACATTCTCATGGTTTGCAATTATGAGAATGACACTACAGTCATTTATCTTCCCAATGGATCAGGAAACGATTTCACAAAGGACAAAGCTTAGTTGGAATATATTATCACATAAGAATGTATGGTGAAAGTACCAAATTTGTATGAGTGCAGCAAACTGAATTCTGTCTCCAACAAATTCAGTTCTACCATATCTTCAAAGCTCATATTGAATCTGATAGTACTAATGGAAGCATTGCGTCAAAAAATTAGGTTGTTCTACCATTCACTGTCATAGCTTCAACTTGCTTCAATTGCTTGATTGGGACAGAAATATACCAGCAATTACTTACCCACCAAATGATCCATTTGGAATTGACAGTTGGGATTCACAAAGAACTAATTTACACCTATTAACTGCTTGCTGGATTTTTACCCTAGCGGGTGATTTCTGCTCATCATATGCTGGAAATTATACATTAGTTAAGTAGTCAGAGAATCAAGATAATATGAACTGCATTATATGAAATCCAGACTGCATCAAGTCATTCTTCAAAAAGTGCAGGTAGCTTCCATATCATGTTGTAAGTTGTAACAGGATACATTTTCTTACTGCAGAGTTGATGCGGGCCAGATCCGTGATTGGCCAACCCACTGGGCTCAAGCTACTAAGATCGTGCAAGACTTTTCCTATTTTTAGTGTTAGCTGAATTTTAGGGATAATTATGAGATTAATTAGAAAGTTTACCTTATTTGATTTAGAGTTTATTTTATTTAAATTTGTATGTAAGAATAGATGAGGTTATGAGACTATATAAAGGATTCTATTTACTCTATAGGGAGCTGAATTTTACGGATAATTATGAGATAAATTAGAAAGTTTATCTTATTTGATTTAGAGTTTATTTTTATTAGATTTGTTTCCAAGAATAGATTAGGTTGTTAGACTATATAAAGGATTGTAATCCCTCTTTAGGGACAAGTTCAGTGATTAATAAAATTTCTTCATTGGGGTTTTTTTCTCAATTATTTGTCTGCGGTGTGAGACCAAGACGTTTTGGATCCCATGAATCCCTATCCCCAAGCCATTGGCTTGGAGAGTAGCCCGTTGGCTGCTCTTCCTCATTCCCCGCGCTGCGTCAAGAGTCTATATCCCTGCAATATCCATAATTAAGCTTTATCATGGCATTACTCGCCCAGCTGGGACCACTTTGTGGAGCAAGAAAATTACCTCATTCGCAAGGCAAATTCTCCATATTCTACTAAATTTCTTAAACCAATATAATGACAAAGGAAAAATATAGCTGGTGGAAGTTACCTCAACAACATCTTCAGGAGATGATACAAGCAGTTCAAACATTACACAACCATGTTCTTCATAAAACTCAAGTGTTCGGATACATTTCCGAACATCCTTCTTCCCACTGTAAACTACAACATTCACAGATGGTGCTAGATGCGACAGCTCATTTTCCCACACAGGAAGAGCAGAGGGAGTTGAGACAACAAGGAATGGAAGGCGTGCATAACGTTGCAGAGATAATATGAAAAGGATCATTTTCATGATGCGCTCCTGCACACAAGATATTTACATAACAATTTAGAAGTGGAAATAAAAAAACATCAAACAAATATGAATTAACACCCAAGTCATAAAAAAACAAGCATGAGGTTCTAGGAGAGTGCAACTTAACAGCAAAAAATTAGTCCTGACAGACAGGAGCTAAAGAACAACCAGCAACTTTTTAAGCCATGAATAAATCAACATATTACGCACAAACCCAACACCCACCCCCACCGAAAAAAAAAAGCACAGACCAACAAACAAAAAGAACCACACCCCCACCCCCACCCCCACCCCCCCCCCCCCCCCCCCCCCCCCAAAAAAAAAAAAAACCCCACAAACACAGTCTCTTCCTAAAAGAGCAAAAGACTTTTCTTATTTATACATTTATAATTAATAACTTGACCTGAACCCGCAGAAGAGAATTTGGTGAGAAAGTTTTCAAAGGAACTTCAGCAGACCAAGACAGAATCAAACTACAAACACCACAAGAGTTGAAAAGTGACTTTGCAGAAACTTTCTAAACCATGTCAGAATTTGCCAACATAAACACTAACCAAATCCTCAAATAGCATATATACAAAAGAAAAAGAAAAAAAAAAAAAAAACTTCTATTCTTGAAGAAGAGGCATATGAAGAATGGCTTTTTTAATCCTTTCCATCTGGTTGCAAGAACATCAACATTTCACGTCAAAAGTTCCACCAACTTAAATTCCTAACCAGCCCATCACTTTCTTGTTAATTATCTGGCTTTTAATTAAAACATTAAATAATAATAACAACAACAACAACTTGTCATAAAAGCCTCACTCCTACATTTTTTTTTCCTATGATAGCTGATTGATCCTGAAACAGATTAATAATTCTGTGTGTCAGGTTCTCCAACAGAAACACGGCCATTTCTCTTTTCTTAAGCTGGTAACTTAATTAAATAAAAAAACTCAATGCACAAAAAAAATAAATAAATAAATAAAATCAAACGATAAAACTGATCGACCAAAAACTAGTTCTTTCTGCAACATTTACACAGCTTATTAAAATTAAGATTCAAATGAATCCAAACCCAGAGAATTGTAGGAAATACTAAATACTTTTTTAGAGCTACGTTAGTAAACCAGCCTCTCACTGAATCCAAACCCAATATTGGTTCTCTATCTACTAAGAAACGAGTCCATTTTGGAGAGGGGGGGTAAGGTTGCTCCATTGCGATCTGGGCATCATGGGTTCGAAACGCGGAAACTGATAGATTATGTGGTCTCAATCCAGTAGATGATGTAATAAATTGATTTATTTATCAATATAATCATGCTTTCTATTCATGAAATGAATGGTGTTGTTATTACTTCTTGCACATAACCAATACATATGACATGATGGTTCATGACATGAACCGGGGCCCACGAGTATATTATATGTGATACATGTGTATGGATGAGATCCACATGCAGGAGACATGTGTCACAAATCTTATATACTTAAATTGATTCACAACCGGTGATGAGATTGGGCATCTCGTCTGATAAGGTTACAGTATTATGATCACTATGAGATAGTGCGATTTGTCTCGATCATCAAAATGTAAGATTTTGGATCATTTTACTGGTACATTCGATGTATTGAAGGACCATGAGAAGCACCTTATGAAACACTGTCTATACTTTAAGGTCTGCTCTCATAATTCCCTAGCAATAGGCTCTCAATCCTGAGACATTAATGAACTCAAGTTTATATCTATTCATTTGCTTTGAGTCATCAATAAGTGAGACCAACTGTAGGTCAACACATCAGTGTCTTGGGTACGTGGTAATAGGACTGTGGGAACATTCAATGGTCAAGATCAAATCTATCTTTATTATCCCCTTGTGCTAATTAATGGATTTATCATTAGTAAGTGCGCACCCATCTCAATTAAAAGTTACTTGGGAGGTACTGATGATTACTTTGATTAATTGGGTCTCAAGGATAATAAAATGTGGAACTAAATTAGTGGGACAGGTTTTATCCAATTGATCCATGGATATTAATAGATGGGCCGACTTGTGGTGATAGGGAAGTTTAGGATCTTCTTGTAATTTATTCTGAAGACCGGAGTGCAATTGCGTTTATATAGTGGAGTTATTTGCAATTAACTGTGGGCCCGAATTGTACATGAGATGTGGGGTCGCGGTGTCCTAATTGGAGCCAGCTTTCTATAGAATCCCTGGTGGTCCCCACGCTAGCCCAAGGTTAGGTCATTACTACTTCTACTTGAGCTCAAAAGGAAAGGAAATAGAAAGTTACTATTTCTATTGGAAGTGAGACTTCTAATAGTGGTAATAGTAAGAAGAGAAGGTTACTAATTCTTGTAGAAGTGTGACTTCTATTAATTATTAGTAAAAGGAGGTGTCATGGGGCTATATATAGGGGAACCAACGCCCTTGGACGTCCATAGCCTTGGAGTCCACGCCCAACCCCTAAAAAGTGCAAGAGTTGCACAACTTCTTCTCCTCTTTCTCTTCTAGTTTCTCTTCCAAGTATTCCTTAGAGCTTCTAATTGGTTTTATCTTGGAGATCTCACCATTCTTCTTGAGAAAAGAGATATGAAGCGGGTCATAGCGTGAAAGACAACAAGGTCTTGGAGTTCCTAATTCGCTACAAGAAGAGTTCTTGTTCAAGCTAATTGTCTTCTTCTCCATTAGAGCACTACCGAAGCTCCAAAGGTATAATCCACTTTCCTATTTGTTGTGGATTTATTTTGGTTGCATGGTGATGCTATTTGCTATCTTAGAGATAGTGTTTTACTAATCTTGATCATGAGTTTGAGGTTCTTGGATCCTGAATGTGATTTATGGCCTTATGGGTACTTAATCCCTGAGTCAAGTGGTTCAAAAGTTTTTGAAAACTTATCCACAAGGCCCACCTACTTCCAACATAAACATCCTCTCCGCTTGCGCGGGTAAGGCTACGTACATTGACCCTCCCCTAGACCCCACAGTGGCAGGAGCCTCACGAGAGAATTGGGGGGGGGGGGGGGGGGGGGGGCGCGGGGGGGCTACTCTCCCCGCCAACTTCCTTAAATAATATTCTACCAAAGAAAAAAAACTTCCTCAAATAATAAGTTCCGCCAACTTCCTCAAATAAAGTTTCACCAATAGGTCCATTTTGCAGGAAACTCAACTATATTTGCAATAGGACTTTAATTATTCATCCATGACCCAAAAAAAAAACTCCATAGCCACAATTAGAACAACAGGAAAGCATCTTTCTGAGACTCAAATCTCAGAATCCCAAAAATCCGGACAAAATTCATTGCGATAATTTTAACATCACCAACATCAACACCCACAACACGAAAGTTTTCCAAAGGGTCAAAGTAACTCTTCAACAAAAGAAAAACCTCTAAGTGAGGGGGCAACTTATAATAAATCTAAATTCCAAACCCGATTAATACATGCACAGTAAAATGGCACTCTCCCTCATGCTCATCCAGTTTTGACACTGATGAGAAATGCCCATTGTTGGATTTTCATTGAAAAACTCAAAATCCAATGGTCTAAGATTTAAACCCCCACCCGGCATAGGAAAAAAATGGATGCTCACAAATATCCAAAGGGGCTGATATTTTGCCCAATTTTAAACCCACTTAAAATCTTCTCATCCACCTACCCTATTGATAGGCATGCATCCAGGTGAGGCACACAAAGGGATCCTTTTTTCTCTTTGAAAAGGGCCGAATCTGTAAGGAAAATGACTCCCCATAAATATTATGTATCCATTCATGCCTGCATTTCATCTATAAAGCAAACCACAACAATCATATGAACAGTGCAATGACATTATAAAACTATGGGTTGCAACTTGCAAGGGCATGAACCAAAAGGTAAAATAAGTAATCTTGCAACAGAAAGCATTACCTGGTAATCAATGACAACTATACTCTGGCGCTTGTACCAATAGTCACAAAGCTTATTCACAGAATTTAGAGTATCATTATTTGCTCCTGGATGGAAGCCACTTGGCAACTTTTGCAACTTAAGAACAGAAGTTTCTCTTTCCTGGAGTACCCACAAATAAATGTTTATAGATTTTTAAAGGAACCAACACAATACGATGCTGAATAAACAGAACTGCAGCATCCCTTACTGACTATAAAACATAAGTATCAGTAATGAAAGACTAAAAAATTAAAATATAAAATATAAAGGTCCAAACACCTCCATCATGTAGAATTAAATACTTGAAAGCAGAAAAAAAAAATCAGCACATGGTCAGCAACAAGCATTACAAACTAAATAAAATATGTTGATAACAAGCAGAAAGACAAAATTGTAATATGTTCACATCATCCACCAATGAACCATCGAGTTCATGCAGCATAAAACATCAAGAGGCAGTGTATCCAGGGCATGGTTTTTAAAATCAGCCGAGTCCGAGAAGACTCAAGACATGGCATCAACAAATTCCATCACTGCTTGAACCATTCATATTAAAAAAAAAAGACCAAAAATAAATACTTCCCCCAATTTCATGAGGTCAGAAGATGCGAGAGGCTTTTAGGTTCCTTCTGCACTGACTTTGGAAGATCAGAATCGCATTTTAAAAAGTAGTTAAGCATTCAAAGATTTGAGGTACTATTCAATCGACTTCAGTAAAAACAGCTGTGGCCACCTAGTACTACTTAAATTCATTTCTTCAGGATTAAAATGCGTACGTTTTAAAATTATAGATTTTTTACAAACTATTTTCATTTTTTTGAAGATTCTTTATTGCTTTTCACCAATAGTAAGGCTTATTAGAGCTCGAGGATCTGATTTCGCCGAGTCGAGTTGATATATCAATCTGAATGGACCGTCTAACCATTGGATGGACTGTGCACCTGTTTTTATTTGTGAAAATTTGTGGCCCATTGATCAAGTGGTTAGGATTATCATGTGAGCCCCCATGACCGTACACCAGTGGCCCACCCAGATCTTCAAATCCCCCCCACCACCCCCACAAACCAAAAAAAAAAAAAAAACAACACTCTATACCAAAAAAAAAAAAAAAAAAACAACATTCTATCTCTTTTTGTCCCTAGGTGGGGACCCACAGTGACACCAGCCGCAACTAAAAACACCTGTATTTATACATTGCATATATATGTCCAAACCCATCTCATAGAGCCTTTTGAGTAAAAAAATATTTCACTTGTCTATCTTCTAAAATCGAGATTTTATGATGAAACGTAATGCAATGTCTACTTCTCAGATTTACAATTAAACTTCCAAAAACAACAATCTTTAGAGCAAATATGATCTATGATGCACGGATACTTCAAAATGGGCAACGTATCGAGTCATATCGTATCCGATACTTCACTTTTTACATGTAAAATCCGTGTCTTTGCCATGTCTATGGCGTGTCCCTGACGTATCCGTGCCATATCTGGGCATCATAGAATATGATAAAACCACAGATGTGGAAGAGAGGGCATTTGTTAACCAGCCATTATTGGACGTTGGCAATGTTCCATACGACAAGAATTTGGCATAAATGTTCTAATCTAAAGAACTAATCATGTCAGCAGAAAGGAAAACTTCAGAGGAGCTAGAGCTATGAGGGGTAGAACGGCCCAGTCAGTCCTTACACTGTGCATACCTATTATTACCATGCTTCTATAGAAGCATGATAATATTAGGGCGAGTCTTTAACTTCCCTCCAAAAAGAGCCAGTGCATGTAACCCATCCTTGCTAGTCCCTCAAATACTGGCAATACACAAAAGTGATTTCCATGCACTAAATATTGTTTTAAAGGTGTTTCATGGCATTTCTGACTTGGCGTTCTGGCAGGTGCACAGGCCAAGAACACTTTATCGCCTGTAGTGTGTCATTTAGGTCTCCTAAGGGTTTACCTTATTTTTTGGCATCACACAATAATTGCGACTGTAGTATTCTATGATCACTTTTGCCATTTTTGGGTATTGTTCTCTTGCCATCCTCTGGCTCACTCAACTCTAGTTATAGGCCACTACTAGTACAAGACCATTCACAAGTGCTTCTCCAGGCGTGGAATTACTTATTCACTCAACATTTTCATGTAAGATAGAAAAGTGAGATTATTGACAACCTTTGGGAAATAATATTAAATAAAAAAAGTCAGAACTTCCCTAATAATAACTCAAAATCAAATAAGCAACAAATGAAAGCAAGCATGCATGGATGTCTAAGGTAAGGCCATTCAATATGGATTATGGACCATAATTCTAATGAGCTGGTTGTGAGTCTTGTGACACAGTCCCATCTGGACCATGTGCTCAATAGAGCTGTCGGCTATCAAGATCGATGGTAGGTCCACCCTTCTTACCTTTATTTGAAAAATCCAATCACTCCAAGTAGTCATCCGCTACTGCTAGTTCTAAGACTTGACATACATGATGATCACTCAGACCACTGTCAGCTACTCCTGTTGCTGGTTATTTTAATACTTAAATTGTTAAAATGTATTCCAATTTCAGTGTTTGTCTTCAATCTTATTTAACAAATACACATGCACTCATGCACGCACATGATTTACCCTTTTTTATCGACAGCTTCAGTTGAAGGTAATATAATTTACTAGCTTCTCTAAGAAATTTCAGATAATCCAATATGTCGACAGGCTGCATGTGCAAAGATCATACCATCATGAAGGCTATTTTGATCACTGATCTCTTGATTGGGGTACATGGCTTAAATTTGAATCTGGTGATTGTCTGTTATTTAATGGTGGAGGTCAACTTTCATTAGACCCAAAGTAACATTGGGTCCAGGAGTCAGAAGATTGCTTGGAAAGGACGACGAAGATCAAATTTAAGCAGAATGTGTCAGAAGGCTACATGATCAAGTTTAACAAGCAAAAGGGAAATAAATTATGACATAAAGAGTGGATCCATGCAAGATCCAATGGTCCACATGCAGTAATATCATTAGACCATGTGCTGCAACCAAGACCACATGGCCGGTTGACCAAAGGAACCTGAATTTCTGCATACTTTTACTTTTATGTCTACCTTAAGAGACACTTTAGTGAAATATTATAGTACTTTATTTGTTTATGTTTAGAATCAGACTTTTGCTTCATGTACCATCCAGATCATGTGTAGGGCTGATTCCGCAATCAGACTCTTGCTTCATGTACCATCCAGATCATGTGGTCAAACGTGTGCGTAGGGAAATATTCATGTGCATCCATCCCTCACCATATTATGGTGAGGGACAACACACACACACACACACATATGTGTGAACAGTAAAAAATCCCTCAACTGAATATCATATTGGCTGGTTTCTTTGCAAATGATGAGTTACAGACCAGGACATATTGGCAGATTTCTCCTCGAAAAGGCCGTATTGAGCCAAGTTCCAGAGTTTCATGACAGTTTATGCCCAGAATTTCCTTTGCACTGACTACAGAGTACAGACTTCTTTTATTGGGGATTAGATGCAATTAAGGGTCAGTTCTTGGTAAAATCTTCCTCATCGTTTCACTTTCTTAAGGCAGCATTGCTAGTGACTCTTATTTCAAGAACCAACCTGTCCTAGGAGCATCAATATTTACAACTGCAACTTCCCAAAAATCAAAACAGCGACAAGTATGTTTGATTAAATAAAAAAAATGGTAAAGAGAAAAGTGTCATTTCAAACATTAAGAAACATAGACAAGCATGTTCATATAAAATAAAATCAAGATATGAGATAAATGTAATGCTTCGTTTTATCAGTGAGAATAGTGTCATGTGCATATACCCAGAACTCTGAATAAGATATCATTTTAGAAGGGAGTTATATAGTTCCACAGTGAGTTTCGGAACAACCTTATCTGCTCTGTGTGGATCAGATGCTTTCCAAGCCTTCTCATGCCGATTCTCATACTCTCTTATAAGCACCTTGCCTTCAGGTGAGCTTAGAAACGGTGCATTCTCTAATTCCCATGTAGCATGATCATAACCAAGACCATTCCATTTCACAAACCACTCATAAAGGCAACTTGGAGAATCACTGGAATGCCTACCAAACTTTTCATCATCCAGCCTTTGAGACATCAATAATCTTTTCTGCAAGAGACGTTGTGGCACAATCCACTCCGATTTCCATCTTACAACCTGAAAGAACTTATAGAAGTCAGAAAAACCATTTATATGGAAACATTACTCAAAGGATGTGTTTATTGAAGGTTTAAAACTGTCGCAGCAACCTGAACGGATGTCTTTAGTTTTGACCCTGATTAACTGAATCATATATATATATATATATATAAATACATAGCTTTGATCCAGTGGTGCAAACATTCCATTTTGTTTCAACCTGGCCTTCCTGTGCTCAATCAAACACACAACACAAGCCCCAACAACCCAAAAAAAAAAAAAAATAACATTTAAAAAATTATACTTTGGGCAAAGATGAAAAGGTTAGGATGATGTGAAATGATTGTCATGCATCCAGGTGGGCCCCACGGTAAGACAGGAAATCATAATCGGCACATTTATCAGAATTAATAAACAAAGATTAAAAAAAAAAAAACCATAGAACAACAATCATGTAAGGCGACATCATATACAGAGGTACAATACCTTTTCTTTCTGATGTTTCCTATTGAACTTGGAGACAAGCAAGGCATCTTCTTGGAGAAGCTTTTTTTCCGAGATCCAGTGGTTATGAACATGAGCAAGCCCTTTATACTTAACCAAATACTGCTTCTCCTTCCTAATCCCTACGAACACATAACCAATAATCATTGGAAAACCTGCCTAGAATCACAATCTTATCAATCAGCAAGAAATGTCATACACAAATATGATTTAAGAGAAGATGTTCGTTGCTAGGGTTGAAATATTTCCTGAGAAAGTAGGTTGCAAGATGGCCACGTGGGAGGGTTGGGATATATTTGCACTCTGCTTTTTTAGATCATGGGCCAGGGCCTGGCAATTTAATTTCCGGCACAGTATTAAATGGGTTGAAGTGAAGCCAACACCTCTTGAAGGGATGGAGCTGGCCTTGACTATGCAGGCTACGGGCTCAAAACAGGCCTTAATGTTTGGCCCGGTTAATAAATTATTAGGCTTGGATAAACTAATACCCAACCTACCAGACCAATTTGTAACCCTACTCTCTCTCTCTCTTCTCTTACAATGCAGGTGTGTTTGTGTGGCTATGTGTAGGTGCGTGGAAGTGGGTGTAGGTGGCTGGGGGTGGATGCATCCCTACCAAAAGAACTTGAAACCTCAACCTCTCTAGCATCCCAAATCGAATCCAGTCCTTTGCACACTGAATGGACACCAAACTCTATCTTCTTCTTAACACAGTGCAGACAATGCCAAACTCCAAAGGGGACGTTACTTAGAGGTGGATCAAGACAAGAGAGATGATAGCTCCTTCTGCAGCCTTTTCCATCACAGCACCTAAAATTATTGTCAAAGAAAAATTGCCAATTTTCATTGTCAAAATCCTCATTTGCATTATAAAATGTATGAACGGTAAATGGATATAGAAACATGTTTATGGAAAAGCAGATTCTCTTTCAAGAGATAGAAAAGAGATACATGAGAAGGGGAAAAAATCTGCAACTTTAAGCCATAGACCTTTTATGCATGGGATGGGAAAATGGATTTTACAATTATTAATGTTACATATACAAAGGTTGCATATGCAAATGTTACATATCTGAAACACATTACCTAGTTTGTCAAAATCATCATTTTCACAAGTAAATAAGAATTGAAAACATCCAACAGTTTTAAGTGTGTTCAGATTTTTTGGATGTTTTTCACAAATTTCTCAAAGTCCATGAAGATTTAAGAAAGAAACTAAACATATCGATGCTTATCATTAAAATGAAAATATTAAACGGTTTGGATCATAATATGGGGGCCCACAAAATTTTCAAAAATTAGATCTATAGGTTGGGATTTTTTGGATTTTTTTTTTTAATTTCTCAAAATCTATTAAGATGCGAAATTCAGCGTCTTATTGTTTAGATCAATAAAGAAGGTGGAACATTCAGATCATGAATTTGGGGACCACAAAAGTGAACAAAGGAAATTGTTGAAGGGGTTCAATCTATCTGGGCGTTACCACCAGTACCACAGCTTAGCTATAGTTACATATGTAACCATGTACCACCTCCTCCGTTATGTAAATGAGACGCTGAATATGGCCTCATTTACATACCATTTTCACATTTCATGTCCTCATTAACACATCACAAGTGTATATGAGTGCAAACAAACATGATGATGGGCAATCATTGCGCATGTGTATAATTTACATATGTAATTGAGTGCATAAATGAACCCTAAGCATATGCTGCAAAAAAAAAAAAAATGCTGTTGCGTGGCGGTTTATTTGTTTCTTGTTTTCAGGGGTGGCAGTGAGTAGGCATAGGAAACAGGTCTTTCTGCTGTGGGGTTGGGGGCATTGGTCATAAAAAATTAAAAAGATATCAAAAACTCACTGCCCCTCCGCATCAATATACTTTGTTCTTTCATGTTCCATTGGAAAAGTTTTCAAAAAAAATAAGAAAAGGTCCAAAAACATCATATAGCACAACAACTTACAAGAGTTCTCCACCGAGCTTGCAAATGATACAAAATTTAAGGTCATTATCAGTATCAATGTCCAACGAAGACATCTTTGTCTTTGTACCCTTGGCATACTCTTCATTGACTCCTTCAGTATCGTTGACGTCAAGTTTCCCTCTATCCTAATGTGAAGCATCAAAGAAAAGAAATAAATAGCGACTTCAATTTTTATACCCAGTCCAAGTAAAATATCAGAAAAAGAAGAAACAATAAACACCCATTAAAAAAAGACAAAAACACCAATCAGCTAATCTCAAATTAACAGAGGAAGTAAAGCAGATCAAACACTTGCCTCTTCCAAAGGAACTAGAATGTGACTTGTTGAAGATGAAAGAGTTACGCCATGGACACTCGCCCTAAAAATAATTAAAAACATTGAGAGGGATCACGGAACCAAGCAATGACTAGAAGTAAAATACAAACTTGAACAACAAAGTTCCAAGCTACCAACTTAGTCATGCAATTGTGAACAACATAAAAAATGTAGTAGACAGATAAAAGAGATCACAGAACTTTTGAGCTTCAGTTGATTGCTGTGTAACATTTAGGCCTAAGTTTTCTTCATGTGTATCCTTCAAGAAGCAACTGCCTATGATCACATCATTTTCAGTAGTACCTAGCATGTCCACTTCCATTGAAGCATCCTAAATAAGCAAACAAAAAATGTCATGAAATAAATGTTTCTCATAATGCAGAGAAAATTTCAGGATATAATGACAAGGAATGAAGCCACTATGAATTCGGAGACTAGAACAACCAAAAGATGAACTGGTGAGACCTTATAACATAGACATAATTGACTAACAAAATGTAAGAAACTGATATTCATATGCCCAAAATTTTATAATAATAAAAAATGCAATAAATTTTGTAAAAACGATAATGGATTTCTTTTATCACCACGTCTACTCAATGTGAAACTAAGCCATAAGATGTAACCTCCTTCGCCAAGACAACTTACCTCTTAACTTTGCCACTTCAAGAACATGACAAGAAAATTGTGCTAGATGCTAATAAAGAATACAATGAAATCCCAAAGAAATTCTCCATCTGACCAAGACCAAGAAAGTTTTTTTTTTTTTTTTTAATGGTAACTACTATTAACAAAGCTTAACAATACAACAGAATTATATTGGAAAGCAAAGAGGGAAGCACCCAAAAAGAAACAACGGCTACCACCCGAAAGACACGAAACAATGGCAAACCCAAAAGAAAACCAAAAAAATGGGCCAAAAGAATCGAATTAGGAAAGTCACCTCCCTCCAATTAAGGAAGATGATGTCAGTGGTTAGTGAGGCAGAGCAGGGTACCAGATGCGGGGCGGGTAGAGATGGAGGGTGGAGGGCGTAGGTTAGGTTCCGCACCTGAAAATCTTGGCCTCACGCCAAATCCAATCACTAGAGGCAAACTTCTCCCATCGCAAAAGGAAGAGGAAGAGCGCAAAAGCACTCTCTTTTTTTTCTCATTAATCAAATCTGTCTGCCAAAGAAGCATTACATATAAGAGAAAGCTAAACCTAGATCAAATCTGGACCATCCAAACACATCGATGGTCGGGATTAAAACATCGACTTAAAAAACTTAAAACATGATTAAAAATCCAAATAAAATAAAATTTATAATTGATGGGTGGGCCGGGCCTAAAGGTGGGTTGACTCATGGTGACTATGGGTTTGTCCTGCATCAACTCTTTGCGACCTGGAGAGAACTCAAGACTTGGAGAAAACTCGACCTCGAGTTATGTAGATGTCTGCTAGGGTCAAAAGTCAACCGTATAGCTTCCCTTGCATTTCTTGATTTACATGCTCTTCGCATGGGTTTGACGAGTCACTCAAAATCTTTTCCCTAGTAGACTTTGGACATTGTGTCTCTTGATTTCCTGATCTGATTTGGATGCGTGCTTGAACAAACTAATGATTCAGCTCTCGAACTTGACTGAACTACACACAATCTTCTAACAATGACAGCCTATCCCCAAAGATGAAATCAATGTGGGGAACTTCAATGACCTTTTCTTCACCATCCTTTTCTTCTTGCACTTTTTTATCCACGTTGTCAATAGAAAGAGACTCGATTTCTATGTCTTCCAAGTTCCAATGCATCTAAAATATGATGTTCATGAGTCGTGCATGTTACTTCATCAGAGGTGATTATGGAATCTTTTGCTTCTTGTTCTATCTTCTCAATGTCGTCTTTTACATTTTCTGCCATGGGTTCCTCAACATTTGTTTTTGTTAATTTTCAGGACTTTCCTTCAGGAGACGTTGATTATCGAATTAGAGACCGTTTGAGTCTGTACTCAACAAGAATGGCTTCCCTATATCCTTCAAAAATGTCTTTGCACTCTTTCATATTCTCTAATATGTCTAGTTGCAAACCTCAGAAAATTATCGAAATCATGATTTTCGCTTTTTAGCTTACATAAACACTGCAACCTTGAGAATTCATCAAGATATTCATCAACGGTCAAGTCTCCGTGCCTTGGATTAAGAAATTGTTCAAAGTAGACCTTATTCGCATTATACCAATCTCCATATTTACATGTATATATCGTTCTTTGAGTTGTATTGTGTAATTCACTGATTTGCAACTTCGTATTGGCTTGCAATTCCATGTTAACGTGGATGTGAAGAACGAAAATGTAATGCTCTTTAAAATAAATCAACCTAACCTGATGTGAAGATCTGATTGCCTGGAGTATGCAGGTGAAGACGGATCGCCGATCAGACTTTAGATGATCAAGATATCACTGTTTACAGATCAGTGGCTGAAATTGAAGCTGCTGATGTCATACACCAGCTAGATGCTGATATTAACATTTTTTGTTGACTAGAATGCTGTGAAGAGATGTTCCTATTGCTAATGTCAGCAATATATCACTGCATAATTGTTGCTGTCTTCAATTGTTAGCTTTAGTGTGGCCCACAAACACATGAGATAGGTGCTGGCATCAGTTGGCATATCTCGACTGGGCTTTGAGACTCTCTCCTTGTTTTGTCAAGTTGGCCTAACCCAGTCAAAGGCCCAAAAGGATTTGGACCCAGCACGTGTTTGAGCCTTTTTTTCTTGACTTGCGTGCCAGGAGAAAAAAAGGAGGCTGGGGCTGAGAGCTCCTTTGACTAACTGCCCTTTTTGAAGAAGATGGGGTTCTCATCTTCTCTGCTGCTGAACAATCAAGAGGAACGATGGCAACAGCTGCCTGCGATGGTGCGATGTGACGCTGAGTGCTGGTTGGTGGTTGGGCTGCAGGAGTTCGGTTTCCAGGTACACAGTTTTTTTCTTCTTTTTTTTTCTTTTTTTTTTCTTTCACTTTCTCTGTTCTCTTCCTCTTTCTGCCCACTATGTTTGTTTTTTTTTTTTTTTTCTGCT
This sequence comes from Umbellularia californica, assembly GCA_028538565.1. Lineage (NCBI taxonomy): Eukaryota > Viridiplantae > Streptophyta > Magnoliopsida > Laurales > Lauraceae > Umbellularia > Umbellularia californica. The sequence goes on from JAPQWN010000009.1 coordinate 48,054,280, forward strand.
CTTCGATTTCTCTCTTCCCTTTTTTTTTTATGGTATCGACCAAAGGGATTGGTGGGAAGGGTGGTCGACTGATGGGTTTGGGAGTGAAGGCTCAGGAAGGATGGGTTCAGCCAACTTGGCTGCGTTTGGGGGGGGCACGACTGGGGTTGGACAATGTCGGGGATTTTTGGATTTGGGGATTTAGGGTTAGGATTAGGGTATGATTGAAGGGAAATGGGTTGTTGGGGTTTGCATGGTGTTCGACAATGGGGTTTGGAGTTTAGAGATGTTCGGCTTTTAGGTGTTGGGCTTACTGACATTCAGTTGAGAGAGTTTGGTTTATGGGTGTTTGAACAAAGGAGTTCTAGCTTTTCATTATCTCAGTTTAGGGTTTTATGATATTTTGGGAAATTTGGGGACTTGGGTATTAAGGATGCATAGAAGGGTTCGGATATTCGGCCATTTTGGGTCTGCCGGAAGGGGTTTGGAAGAAGAGGGGTTCAGTTGGATGTAGGGATTATGACGGGGTTGTGTTGAGGGATCTGAGGGTTCTGTTAGGGATTTTTGGAAATCGTCGGCCTAGGGTTTCGAGATATTGAGAGACGATGTGACTGGGTTGTGTAGGTGTCGACCAGCATATCTGATGTGGAAAAGGGTACAAAGGATCTGCGAAGGATGGTTGGTACAATGGAGATGGCTTTTGAGTGTGGAATGGGATATGGTGATGGTTCAACGAGGATGATGGAGTGCCGATTATCGATTCTGGATCGATCTTCAACTCTGATACCAAATGATGCGGAGCAGGGTAACCGATGCGGGGTGTGTAGAGCAAGGATGAAAATAGCGGTAGCAGCGGGCCGAAATGCTACGTAGCGGGCGCTACGTACCATAGTGGCGTAACGGTTTGATTTGGAAAAATCGTCAAAAAAATATGAAAAAATTTGTAGAAAATCTAGAATATTGGAAAATGAGAGAAAAAAAAAATTTGGCAAAAGTAACTAAAGATAAGGGGGCGTAACGGTCCCCTCATTGTATAAAGTCATGTATCGCTGTATAATATAAATAGAAAATAATAGTAATGTTCATTTTTTTTCACATGTGTTCATGTTGCTTAGTTATGCTAACTTAGAAATTAGTTATGCTAACTTAGAAACTAATGAAAGGCTCATAAAAGAAAAAACGATGTCATGAAGTCAAGACTTAAAGAGTACCTAGAGAAAAAAAATACATCTACCAAAGGGGGTGTCTAATAGGATGTACTTAGAGAAGAAAGAAAAGAACTCTCTGTATCGACGGCAAGATCATGTGTTTTTTGGTGTTCTTTTAAACGTAAAAGAGTAGAAAAGTTGTGTAGAAATGTTATTTGGAGAGAAAAATAAAAGAAATAAGTCTTATTATGCATTTTAAAAAAATATGAAAACCATGAATTTTTCTCACCCCGTAGCGGACGTAGCGGCCACTACGGGTGCGACGGCTGTTAAATCGGCCGTAGCGTGGCGGTAGCCACCGCTACGGCCGATATTTTCATCCATGGTGTAGAGATGGAGGGTGGAGGGGGTAGGTCAAGCTTCACACCTTAAAATCTTGGCATCAAGCCAAACTCCAATCACTAGAGGCAAACTTGTCCCATCGCAGGAGGAAGAGGAAGAGAGCAAAAATACTCAATTTTTTTTCATTAATCAAATCTGCCTGCCAAAGAGGCATTACAATACTTTATATAAGAGAAAGCTAAACCAAGATCAAACCTGGACCCTCCAAACACATCGATGGACAAGATTAAAACATCCACTTAAATAACTTAAAACATAATTAAAAGTCTAAATTTATAACTAATAGGTGGGCTAGGCCCAAAGGTGGGTCGATCCTGCATCAACTAGACCCTAAAAAGCAGGAAGAGTAGAGACCTAAGATGCAACACTAAAATCTTGCCCAAGCAAAGATATCTTCGTCAAAGGAAACAATTTCTTCAAAACATTCTTGGTTTCTTTCCTTCCAAATGGTCCAAATAGATGCAACAATGGATGAGCACCACAAAATCTTGCACTTTGCAACCGTGGCATCATACAGATCACTAATGATTTGAGGGAGAATCCAGCTGCATTCAACTCAGATAGCACTAAATTCCAAAGCCCATTAGCCACTTTACAGATGAGTAGATCATGACCTTAGACAAGAGGCACAAGGGAAAGAATTGACAGCGCTCATATTTCAGCAACAGAGATTGTCCATAGTAACAAAATTGCCCTCTAAGAACAAGCTATCCAAACACTAGCACCCTCAGAGGAGCCTTAGTCTTCCAGAGAAATCTCACTTTCTAGTTGTAGTAAAAGCATGCAAGAATGAGAAAAAGAAAGATGACACAGAAAACATCATCCTGAGCAGGGATCCGAACCCTATAGTCCGGGCCCCCTTACGAATTGAATATCTGATGCAACTCCTCCAGAAGGTAAAGAAAATGTCTCTCTTCTGACTCCAACAAGTTCCTCCAAAGCTTTTTCCGAAAAGAAAAAAAAAGGTTCCTCCTAAACCAGACCCAAAAGAACTTGGTTAGAAGACCTATCCATGTAGTCACTCACCTTTGCCTGTCGGTCCCTAGCACAACTGAAATAATCAAAAAACTGAATAGCTAAAGGTTTGCCACCATGGTTTAAAATATTGCCCGATACTGATTCATACCGGACATTGTGTACCAGTACAAGCCTTGACCGAACCAATTATTTTATACTTATCGGTTTCAGTTTTGATACCCAAAAATATCGCCATAGTGATGAATGTATTATGTAACCTATAAATAAAATTTTTTGACGCATCGATAATTCAAAATGGACTATCAATGCATAAAATATGTATTCATGGCATGTTCTTGCCATATTCATGCCACATTTGAATATCAAAGCTTAGAAAGGTGCAAAAGAAGGGCCAATGATCCACCCAAGCAAGATATGGGCCCATGTAATGAGGGCAACACCAACATGGACTGTTAGGAATGGATAGTATCATGCCTCCAAGGCATCCTTGGATTAGTATAGAAGCTTTCTAATTTCAGTTTCATTTGTTCAAACATCTTATGAGTTTTGTAGAGTTTGGTGTGGTTGTATAAGAGTCATAGTTATGTCACTGATCTCTATGTGAAGAGAGTACCAATTCCACTACATCTGCAGAACATGATACATCTACAAGTTTGATTAAAAGAAAGAGAACCATAGAGACAACTGCTTGTAAATTAGTTCTTCCTAATCTAATGTACCCTTGTGCACATCCTATTTTACCGGAATCAATACTTTGTTCACACTCTAGAAGTCTTTGTAAACCTTATTTGGTCATTGACTGCAAAGAGGGAATGTGATCAAGTTCCTGTCCAACTAATGGACCATAGGGCTAGAAGTATCAGTAAAGACATGTAATACGTGTTATTACCACATTTAATACACTTCAATTCTCCAGTTCTCTTATCTACATGACTTTGATGATGAACCCTTCCCCCTCCTCAAGTGTAAGCTCCATTAAATCCTCTACCATGCTGACTTTAAAGCATTAAAGCCCTGTGAAGATTGTTGGCTCACTCTTATCCTCTAAACACTTTAAACAATGTGTGCCTTTCCAATACTTGGAAATAATTATGGAACATAAAGGAAGGATTGATGCTAATATTGTAATAGGATTAGGTCAACTTGGGTAAAGCAAAGACAAAGTAATGGAGAAATATGTGATTGTCAAGTGACACTTTCATTGTTTAGAGATTCTTATAAGAAAGCAGTAACAATTTCATCGCAATGTGAACATGAATGTTAGGAAACAATGACAGGAAAACAACTTACATGCAGCCAAGATGTGGAGGATAGATAATTTGTCAAGTAAGAAGGGAAGGGTTAGAATTGGGAACCAGTGAAATCTATGGTGGCTGTGATGCCCAAAAAAACAAAAAATTGAAAAAAAAATGTTGTTGATTAAGATTGTCTAAGCATGTGTCGAGATGACGGGAGTCATCACCTAACTAAAGAAATTAAAGGTTGCAAGTACAAGGTAGTGAGGTACAGGGGGATGTGTGAGACCATTTAAAGATGCAGTTGATTGGAAGAAACATACTACGTTGTGGGGGGTGACACAAACTTGGCCTCAAGAAGGGATGAGTGCAGAAGAATTCACAAAGCCAACTCCAGATTTATGATTGATGGACAACTTCGATGAATCATCATCATCTCTTTTTTTATTATCTTAAGAGGGGCGCCTTAATAATGAAGAGTGGACAATCATGTGGATATTAAATGCATTCTAATTTTTCTTAGAAGTAGAACACTAAGCCCAATATGAAGGAGAAGCACCCACTCAGCAAAATGAGAAAATGAGGGGGAAAATAAAGAAGAAGAAAGCCAAATCTTTATTTTTGAGTATATATTTGTTGTTTAAGTGTTTGGCCTCTTAGACTTGTAAACATATGTCTTTTGGTTTTCTTATGATAAAAGTAAACTGTTATCACTTTAAAAAAGAAGAAAAAATAAGAAGTATGCATGGAAACAAATTAGAAAGAATGAGATGTAGACCTTAGATGGTGCTCCCTCACACAAGTCAGGACTTACTCTAGCAATGCAAGAGCAAACCTCCTGTTTCTGAGAATCACAGCTCACCCTGCCATATTTAAGAGCAAGCATAATTAGTTCATTAGCAACTACGTACTGACTACTGACTATGTTTGCTGAAGTGACATATAATAAAAAGGCATGAATTCTTATACATCCAAAGATATAGAGAGAGCTCCACCACCAACAACCTAGAACAATTTTTAATCCTAAACATTCAATAAATAAATAGCATTTCTTCCTCCCAGTGGGAGAAAAAATAATAACTCTTTAATCACTCAACTCAAAATCCACTTTTTTCAATGTCTCCATGAACAGAATTAACAACTGTAATACAGCCAACAAGTAATCACAAGTGGAAAACAAAATGAAGGAAAGGGAAAGCTTAGAAGCACATGATTAAGGATACTAAGTCTTGCAACAAATTATCATGACTTCAAATAACACCTATGTGGTGTCTTCATAGCATCCTTCAAAGTAGCCACCATCCAATTTTTCCTTTTTTGCTCCAGTTTCCAAAATGAGAAAAGAGGGGCTTGTGTCATTGGTCCTTCAATGTGGACTTTTAATGATTGGATTCGACAACATGACCTTGTTGATTTGCCAATAAGAGGAGCAGATTATACCCGGTCAAACAATCAAAAGAACCGGTGATGTGTAGGTTGGATTGATTCTTAGTTTCTCCGACTTGGATGGATTTGTTTCCAGATTGTATTCAGAGAGCTTTGCCTTGACCAATTTCTTATCATTGTCCACTATTGATCAAAACAGGAATGGAAGACTGGGGCCCACCACCTTTCCGGTTTGAAATTATGTGGCTTCTAGAGAAGGGATTCACAGATTCTTTTAAAAAAAAATTGGGCTTAAAAACCAGGTAGGGGTTGGATGGGTTTTCAATTCGCTCAGAATTTGAAATTCCTTAAAAAAAAGATGATAGCGTGGAAAAAAGAGAATGTTGGAATGTTCACGGAGAAAAAAAAATCAGTTGCTTGCTGCTATCCAGGGATTTGAGGAGAAGGAAGAGCTTGCCAGCTTGGAAGTCTAAATGCGAAGATAAGGAACATTGAAAGGATCTTCAGGACCAATTTCATAGACTGTTTAATATTTAAAAAAAAAAAGAAAAAGAAAATCGTAGACTGCTTGTTCAAGAAGAACTTAAATGGAAGCAACGTTCTCGAAACAAATGGCTAGAAGCAAGGGATCGTAATACAAAACATTTTCATGCTATAGCCAGTGCTCGCTAAGGTGTGAATCAGATATCTACTATTTTTTTTTTTTTGAAATGGTAACTTGTATTAAAAGAAAAAGGAGCAATACAAAAGAGCTTTACAGTATAAAAGAGCTATACTGAGAAGCGGCCGGGCAGAAGCCCCCAAAAAAACAGCCACCTCCCAAAAGGAGGGGAAACAAAAACAAAGAAAAAGGAAAGGAGAACCAAATCAAGTTGAAGTGATTTCCCTCCAATTGAACATAATTGCATTAAAAGGTAAGCCCCAAAAATCTAGGAGATAGGAGACCCACAAGGCAACGCAGAATTTCAATCTAAGGATTAAGTCTTCTTGGGAGGAAGATAACCCTTCAAAACACCTTCTATTTCTCTCTTTCCAGATAGTCCAGATGCAAGCCAAGAAAGAGAGGCGCCACATGATCTTCCCTTTGGTGGTGTTAATCGGGGCAGCCCACTGATGGAACAGGTCCGGTAAGGATTGTGGCATGGCCCAACTACAGGTGAACTCCTCCAGGATCACTGACCAAAGTGCTTTCGACAACTTGCAAGATATCTACTATTGATGCTAGAGGTATTGTGTGGGAAAAAATAGAAGATATTGAGAAGGAGATTGTTCACTATTTTCAGCATTTGTACAAAGGGGAGAATAGATTTAGGCCTACTATGGATGGGATTACTTTTTTTTTAATGTTATGGATGGGATTACTTTTAAGAAGCTTTCTTTGTCTCAAGCCTCAAGTTTAGAAGAGAGGTTTTCTAAGGAGATAAGAATTGCAGTTTTTGGTCCTGCCGGTGATCGAGCCCAGGTCCTCATGGATTTCCCATATTCTTTTTTCAACATTTCTGGGATTTATTAGAAGATGATTTGGTTGTTTTCTTCAATGAATTTCATGCTAATGGTGTTATTACAAAGGAGTTGGGAGCTTCTTTTATTGCATAGATCCCTAAAAACATGGTGCAATCTCTATTAAAGATTTTCGACCGATAAGTGTGATAGGAAGTCTTTATAAGATTTTAGCTAAAGTGTTAGCTAATCGACTAAGGAAAGTTCTTTCATACATCATCTCTGATATTCAAGGAGCTTTTGTAGATGGACGTCAAATATTGGATAGTGTGCAGGTAGCCCATGAATGTTTAGATTCAAGGAATCGGCAGAAATGCCCTGGATTAGTATGTATGCCAGATTTTGAAAAGGCCTATGACATGGTGGACTGGGGTTTTCTTCAGCATATGATGAGTAGAGTGGGTTTGGGCAGAAATGGTGTCAGTGGATAATTAGTCGTGTTTCTTCAGTTCACGTCTCTGTTTGGGTGAATGGGTCTCCGAAAGGTTACTTTAAGAGTTCTAGAGGAATTCGGCAAGGGGATCCTTCATCTCCGTTGCTCTTAGTCATTGTGGCTGAAGCTTTGCATGCCTTGCTGGAGAGAGCCAATCAATTGAGATTAATTAAGGGCTTCTGTTACGATAATGCTGCTATTGAGGTAACTCATTTACAGACTACAGTTTGCAGATGATACTGTCATTTTTTGTGATGGTGACTTGGTGCAGGTGGACAATTTGAAACTTATTTTGAAATGATTTGAGTTACTCTCGGGCCTAAAAATTAATTATGAAAATTGTGAGCTGGTGGGTATTCATCTAGAGCATCATCTGCTTGTTTCTTTGGCTGCGAAGTTTGGTTGTAAAATCGGGAAGTTTCCAACTAAATATTTGGGGTTGCCTCTGTGTTTGGGTTTGCCTAAAAAATCTTTATGGAATCCAGTAGTGGAACAGATTGAAATTAGACTGAGCTCTTGGAAGAGCAGATACTTATCTTTGGGAGGCCGTCTTACTCTTATTAAATCTGTGCTGTTAAGTCTCCCCATCTATTTGTCGTCATGCTTCAGGTGTCCTAAAAGTGTGGTCCGAAAGATTGAGGAACTACAATGAGATTTTCTTTGGAATGATTCTGTGGAGCATAAAAAATACCATTTAGTGAAGTGGGACCTTGTTTGTTAACCTATTGCTAATCGTGGGTTGGGACTTCGTTCCATTAAAAAGGTTAATAAGGCTTTATTGGAGAAGTGGCTGTGGAGGGTGGGGGAGGATGGAAAATGTTTATGGCGGCATATTTTAATCCACAAATACAAATTAGAAAGGGATGGCTGGTTTGTACCAGGAAGAGATTATAAAGTTTCAGGTATTTGGAGGTCGATTCTCTCTGTAATGGGTGTTTTTTGATCAATGGTTTAGGTACAAAGCTCATGATGGGCAGCGTATCAAATTCTGGCATGATGAATGGTGTGGACAGCAAGTTTTGAGTCAGCAATTTCCTAATCTCTATCTTTTAGGCAGGCGGCAACATGCTTTTATAGCTGATCAATTGAATTTACAGGTGGTTCTGTAGTTTGGAACTTTTGTTTAAGAAGGAATTCGACGGATAACGAAACGACAGATCTTTGTAGAATGTTTGGATTGTTAGGCAAGCCTGATGTCAGAATATGGAAACCTGGTGTTAAGGGAAAGTTCTCGGTTAAATTTCTTTATAATGTCCTGATTGACAATTCTAGTGTTTCAGATGGCATTGTTTTTGGGACCGCTACATTCTGCCTAGAGTTCTGGTGTTCTGTTGGTTGGCTAGGAGAGGAAAATTTTTTACGACAGAGAATTTGAGGTGGCGAAATCACTTCATTGTTAATGGCTGTCCTCTGTGCTTAAGGGATGAGGAAACGGTTAATCATCTACTCGTTCATTGTAATTTTGCTTATAATGTTTGAGTGGCTCTTTTTGATAGGTTTGATATGCAATGGGTTATGCCTCGGTCTATGGCAGAATTGTTCCAACAATGGTTATTTTGTTGCCATTTTACTTGTGGAAGGATCTTATGGAAGTTTATGTTGTATGCGGCTTGTTGGAAGATATGGTTAGAGAGGAATAACAGAATCTTCAACAATAAGGTTCAGTCGGTGGAGGAGGTGATTGATATTATAATCAAGACAGTTTCGAAATGGGCTATGAAGCGGATAGAGTTTGATGGAATTTTATTAGATGACCTTAATAGGTCTTGGGTGGCTGTCCTAGATGGGGGATGGAGGGCTACATCGGCTCGCCAAAGTTTTTGGATGCCTCCTCCTCATGGCATTCTTACGCTTAATTTTGATGGTAGTTATCAAAAGTATATTAGGAGAGGCAGTAAACGTGGTGTTATAAGGGATTCTTTCGGTAATGTTGTTCGAAGGTTTTGTGGGCCAATGGACGCTTCAGACGCAAATGAAGCTGAAATGTATGCTTTATTGATTGGATGTCAGGAATTACTTAAGTTGGGTGGTCTTGCGGCAATCGTTGAAGGAGATTCTTTCTTAGCGATTCAGTGGGGTTCAAGGAAGACTTCATGTCCTTGGAGATTGGCAAATTGGGAGGAGGAGGTGCAGGATATTTCTTCTCAGCTCGAAGTTTCTTTTCACCATATTTTCCAAGAGGCTAACGAAATGGCTAATGGTTGACAATCTCTGATTACTCACGATCACAGAAAGAGTTTTCAGAATTCTCTTTAGAATCTATTAATTTGTGTTGTCCCTTTCTATGGAGATTATCCATCAATATATAGTATTTACATGCCTTTAAACAAGGTTCTAATCTTGGAAGGAAACTAATTACATTGATCATAAGTTAGGAAGGAAACTAACTAAAACTAATTATAGAATATGTACAGTTGTAATACAACCCAATCAATCCACGTGAGAGTTATGTGAAGGACTTTCGCATGGGCCTTGGGCCTTGGGCCTTGGGCCTTGCTAACACCCCCCCTCAAATTGATGCGGGAGAATCAACAAGCATCAATTTGCCAACCAAGAACTGATGACGCGGTCGCGGAAGACCTTTAGTAAGAATGTCAGCAATTTGAAGCTTAGTGGAGATATGTGGAAGACTAATGACACCGCGTGTAAGTTCATCACGTATGAAGTGACAATCAACCTCGATGTGCTTAGTGCGTTCATGGAAAATCGGATTTTCAGTAATCCGAATAGCACTTGTATTGTCTGCATATAGTGGGGTAGCACCGGCTGCTGGAAACCCAATATCGGAAAGGAGTCCGCGTAGCCAAAGAATTTCAGAGCACGCAGCAGACATTGCTCGGTACTCAGCCTCGGTAGAAGATTTTGAAACTTTTTCATGTTTCTTGCATTTCCAAGAAATCAGACTATCACCCAAAAACATGCACCATCCTGTTGTCGATCTGCGAGTATCCGGACAACCAGCCCAATCAGCATCGGAATAAGCTCTGAGAGATAGAGGATTGTTGGATGGGAAAAACAACCTGCGAGTCGATGTGCGAATAAGGTACCGAATGATGCGACGAACAGCAGCCATATGAAGATGTCTTGGAACAGTCATGAACTGACTCATGAGGTTGACCGCATAGGAGATATCAGGGCGAGTGATCGTGAGGTAGATCAAGCTACCAACTAACTGGCGATATGTTGTAGGATCAGGAAGAAGGTCACCCTCCTCTTTACTGAGTTTGACATTCAGTTCGACCGGTGTATCTACGGGAGCAGAAGCAGTAAGACCGGCCAAGTCAATGAGGTCCACCGTGTATTTGTGCTGATTGAGAACTATTCCTTTAGTCGATTGATGAACTTCAAGACCAAGGAAATAGTGTAAAGGGCCGAGATCCTTCATGTGAAATGTCTGATTAAGAGAAGCTTGGATTTCCTGAATCATATGTGCATTCGGACCAGTAATGACAATGTCATCCACGTAGACCAGTAGCACAGTAATCCCAGATGGAGCATGATGTAAGAACATAGAAGGGTCATACTGGCTCGGATGAAAATCCAATCGGAGAAGAGCAGCTTGAAATTTCTCAAACCAGGCGCGAGGAGCTTGCTTCAGACCATAGAGTGAGCGACGGAGTTTGGCAACCATACCCTTCCCAGAGGAGCAGCCCTGAGGCAAACGCATATAGACATCTTCGTTTAGATCGCCATGAAGAAATGCATTCTTGACATCCATCTGATATAGAGGCCAAGACTGAGATGCAGCAACAGCAAGAATGATGCGAACCGTGGTCATTTTGGCGACAGGAGCAAACGTTTCATTATAATCAATGCCATATTCCTGGCGATTTCCAAGAGCTACAAGACGCGCCTTATATCTATCCAATGTGCCATCGGATTTTAACTTGAGAGAAAAGACCCACTTACAGCCAATAGGTTTGACACCCATAGGAGATGGTACAATATCCCACGTATGATTTTGCGCTAACGCATCCAATTCCTCTTGCATAGCCTTGTTCCAACATGGGTCCTGTACAGCCTGAGAATAGGATTGGGGAATGGGAGAGGAAGATAAAGTGGCCATTAAGGAAGTATGGGAGAACCCATAACGGGCTGGTGGTACCGAAATCCGAGTGGAGTGACGCAGAGAAGGATGTCCGGGTGGATCAACTGCCGGTGGTGGACCGGATGCCGGAGGAAGATCAGGAGAGGGATCCCTGGTAGGCGCTGGGCGGTTCCGTCTGTGATACACAAAGTTAGGATTAAACCGAGCAACTGACGGGTCGTCAGAAAAACCAGGTAATGACACAAAAGAGGAGTCAGGAGGGTCAACGTGTTTTTGAAAAATACTGATGTTCAAAGAAAACAACATTCCTAGAGGTACGTAAACGACGAATGTGAGGATCATAACAAAGGAACCCTTTCTGGAAGGGTGCATAACCTAAAAACACACACTGAGCTGATTGTGCCGTGAGTTTGGTCCTCTCAGAAGGAGGCAAGTGTACAAAACAAGTGGAGCCAAAAACATGAAGATCCTCATAGGATGGAGCGGTCTTGTACAAACGGTAATATGGGCTTTGATTCTCGATGGAGGTGGATGGCATACGATTGATAAGATGAGCTGCTGTAGCCAGTGCCTCAACCCAAAAACGAGTAGGAACCGATGATTCCAGAAGAAGGGAACGAGTGACATCAAGGAGATATCGATTTTTCCTTTCAACGATTCCATTTTGCTGGGGAGTATAAGGACAAGATTTTTGGGAAATAATGCCTTTGTTTTGCAAAAACCGTTGAAAATCAGAGGACATATATTCCCCGCCTGAATCAGATCGCAAAATTTTAATGCAGGTGGAAAATTGATTGTCAACATAAGCCAAAAAAAATTTAAAAACATGAAAAACATCAAATTTTGAATGCAGAAAATAAACCCAGGTGAACCGACTGAAATCATCAATAAAGGTCACAAAATATTTATAGTGAGCGTGGGAAAGAGCTGGAGCAATTCCCCATACATCACTATGAACTAAATCAAAACACTGAGAGGTGTATGAAGTTGAATGAGGAAAAGGAAGAGTTTTGTTCTTTCCCATTTTACAAGTAGCACAATTAAAAGGCACACAAGAAGATAAACCAAGAGTTTTATTTAATAAACCAGAATTTAACATAAGGGACAAAACCTTGGAATTAGGATGTCCGAGTCTATTATGCCACAAGCGGCAATTATCTCTAAGAGAAAAACAAAACACATTTTGGACAAATTGATTCCTAGAAAGTTTAGAAAAATCCAGCGGAAACAAGCGCCCACACTTAGGCCCCCTCGCGATCTCCTTCCCGGACATCTGGTCCTGCACAACACAATCAGAAGAAGAGAGAGATGTTACAATTATTTTCCACAAGTTGTCCAACTGATAGTAGGTTGGAAGTTAAATTAGGACAAAGGTAAACATTTTTCAATGGGATGGGACCAGGGATATCACCGACAGCAGTAATGGGAACATGTCCACCGTCAGCAGTTTGTATTTGAAGATGGCCATTGTAACTTGTCAGATTGGAGAAAGGGGTGTGGGAATACGTCATATGATTAGATGCCCCGGAATCAACGAACCAAGTAGAAGAGGAAGGTGACTTACCTGAGAGACCAAAAGCAGAGAGGGCATTGATAATCATTTGTTGAACCAATTCAGGAGTGAGAGATGATGAGGGTCCAGGCTGTGAGGCAGATGGAAGAGCAGGCATAACCGAGGAAGCGACATATGCGTGTGGAGTCTGAGACTGAGAATTCTGATGCTGCTGAGCCGGATATTGTGGAGTCTGATACTGTGTTGACGGACGTGGTGGACGGCGGCGACATTCAGAGATGATATGTCCCGACTTTTTACAGTAACTACAGACTTTCTGTTTGCACTGAGATGCAAGGTGCCCAAATTTCTGACAGCTGTAGCACTGTGTTTTGCTCAAGTCTCGAGGCGGAGGCTGAGAAGCTGTATTGGCTGATAATGCGACTGAATAGGTCTCAGTCGTTTGTTGAGCCAAATGTGCCGAGGTGGCCATGCGCTGTTCCTCACGTAAAAGTTCATTCAAGCAGACAGCCAAGGAAGGTAGAGGCGTCTGATTCATCAGGGCAGATCGGACACTTTCATATTCATTCCGCAATTTCATTAAAAATTGATCCCGCTGACTAGAGGCCTGAAGGTCGCGGATGACAATCAAAACATTGGCAGCCACACCTGCATACTTAATACTGTCGTATTCCGACCAGAGGGTCCGGAATCCCGAATAGTAGTCCTGGATCGACAAGGTCCCTTGTGCATATTCAGCAATGGCACATTCAAGATGAAATTGTCGGGCTGAGTTATCTTGATGGTATACTTGTTGCAGATATCCCCCCATGTCTTTAGAAGTGGGGTAGGGTTTGAGGTTCATTATCAGATGTGGCTCAACTGAGCCAAGGATCCATGATTTTATTTTGGCATCTTTGGTATGCCAAGTGGATATCTTCTTCTCATCATCAGTGGGTGTAGGGTCAGATCCAGAAATATAGCCCCACAATTCCTTAGCTTCAAGGTAGATTTGGAATTGGAAAGACCAAGCAGGGTAATTTTTTCCCGTGAATCTGATCAAGGTAACTTCAGATCTGTCCATCTTAATGGTAGATTGAAAAATTTGATTGAAACCAAGCAATAGTGGTCTGAAAAACAGATTGGGTGAGCAGATGGCAAGATCCAACGAAACAGAGAAGAAAAAATCCAAATCAGGCTAATAATAGTGAAAAAATAGCCTCAGACGACCCAGACTGAAGCATCAGAATCACAACGTGGGCCCCACAGACGAATCGGTATGCTGATCAGATGGTTGATCCAAGAAGGCACAGTAATTTCGCACCTTCTGGAACAAGTTTGAACCTATTCCGCTGGAGGTGCTGAAAAATCTTGAAAAAATCCTTAATAATCCTAGAAATATTGGGCGACCATGTCTGTGTAGAAGGTGGAGAGTGATCTGATGATCAGGGGTGGCCCACTTCGTGATGAGGTTGACGCAGAAGGTGAATGCCGCTTGAAAAATCTTGAAACAGTTATCAGAAACTGTTTACTGCACGAGAGGGATTTATTTCTCTAGACCTTGATAGCTTTGGAAGAAAGGAAACTAGATGTTCATGAACCACGCTCTGACACCATGACAATCTCTGATTACTCACGATCACAGAAAGAGTTTTCAGAATTCTCTTTAGAATCTATTAATTTGTGTTGTCCCTTTCTATGGAGATTATCCATCAATATATAGTATTTACGTGCCTTTAAACAAGGTTCTAATCTTGGAAGGAAACTAATTACATTGATCATAAGTTAGGAAGGAAACTAACTAAAACTAATTATAGAATATGTACAGTTGTAATACAACCCAATCAATCCACGTGAGAGTTATGTGAAGGACTTTCGCATGGGCCTTGGGCCTTGGGCCTTGCTAACAATGGTCTCACTACGCAAGGAGTGTCCCTTGATTCTATTTCTTTTGATGTCTAATGTTGTTTATTTTTTGTTTCCGGTCTTGGTTGTTTGTTTTAGAGCTGGTATGGGCTTCTTTTTCAGTCCAGCTCTTTTTTCTAAGCAATAAAATTTACTGTTATCAAAAAAAAAAAAAATACTCACACTTAACACACACACTGCCCAAATCCCCAACCAAGAGGACCACAGATCAACACCTAGTTGTTTCTATGAAGAGTTGAGCATGGCTTCATACACCTGTTTGGGCCTTCCACCTATCAACTTAAGCTTTTGTGTTGGTATATGGTCTCTGACATGGTATAAGACCAGGTCCGATCCCATCGTTCTTGTGTAGCCCAAGTGGCTCTTGGCATTCTTGTCTAGCCCACGTGGCAGGCCTGTCCATGAAATCTTTTGGGTCTGCACGTGAGGAGAGCGTTGGGAAGTCCCACGTCGCCTAAGTCCTAAGTTGGACATAGCTTCATATGCCTATTTGGGCCTTCCACGTATCAGCTTAAGCTTTTGGGTTGGGTTGGTATATGGTTTCTTAAGTATGGGCTACCATTGACATCCAACTTCAGCTTACTAAAACCAAAGGAGAAGATTACCCAATTGTATGGCACCTCCATCTCCATGGCACACGACCAGCCTCCAAACAAACCAACCAGCACCTCCCCGTCCCTACGACCACACCCTACTAGCAACACACTGAGGGTCTGCTCAGTTGAGGGATTTTAGGAAATGAAATGGAACAGAACTGCACAGCAGGTGACGTATTAGAAATACCAAGAGGAACAAATTCCACCACAACAAACTATTGTGACCGATTTTGCTCCACTGCTGCAGCGAATACATAAGGACATTAGAGGAATGAAAGAAATTCTGGGAATAGGGTTCCGACAACCAAACTCAGAATCTCGAGAAAGAATCTTCCACGTCAGCTTTTATCGACAGGTAAGCTAATTCCATTCAAAGAATCACTGTAATTCCTCAACCAAGTAGACCTTTAGTAATACTGTAATAGTAGTAGTAGTAGTAGTAGCAGTAGTACAGACTTTAGTTCAACATTATGGTTGCAATGCATACTGTAATATTTAAACTTATTTTAATACATACATGTAAATCTATTTAATTCATAACAGACTTTACGAGTTTCATATAAGACAGCAATACAGAATGTTGTGACTTAGCGGGCTGATATTTTGCTTTAAATTATTTGCTAATGGAAAAAAAAAATGTTTTCTAGCACTTTATAATACTCTGGATTTTTGGATTTTTTTAGGTAAAATAAAAATCCACATCGCGATGGTCCGCGATGACCACAAACAGCAACGCAATGCCGCATCATAACAGTTTTTAAGGTCGACCGTGATGGCGACCGCGACTGTGATTTTAAACCATCTTGGAAGCACCTATTTCACATGAGTAAGCACTGAATGATTCAGATTTACATATGTAAAATCTTCATGAATGTTTAGGACATAAAACTAAACCTTTTGAGGTTTAATGAATCAACTCCCAGATAGTCACCGATCCCATGGGCTTGGACGGATCTGAATGTACTGGACTATTGGAGCGAGGGTCAAGTTTTACGCTTCTACAAATCCGTTTAAACATGTGGGCCACGGAGAAAGGGGTTAGCAACTTAGATTGACTTCAAATTTGAAGTCTAGGGAGGTCCCCACTTGGATCTTTTGATCCCCCTCCCCAATGATCTATGGGGTCCCAGGTGGGCCCCAACAGCTGGGATGTACCATAACTATGTACGAGAATATATATTCATTGTATATAGCTTGCTTTGAATTATATGTACCGCATGATAAAGAAAGAAACTTTTTACGGTGACTAAGGAAGATAATATCAGAAGAAAGTTGGGAAAGTGATTATAGCCACCAAAAGAACCCAACCACCGGATCACTTCAACAGGAAGGTCCTTAAGAAATCATATTCTTGAAAATTAAACCACCCTCCAAGCAACCGCAATACGAAGTCCATAATATTATGTAAGTTTTGTGTCATCTCTGTCATATTTCAAAAGCAGGATTCCAGTATTTAATGGTTTCTATGAATATGGAGAAATGAAAAACATAATAAATAATAAGGAAAATAAGACAAAACGCACCTTTGCTGCTTAAAACATGAATCACATATCTTTGTAAGTTTATGACTCTTGCGAATAGAAGGTGAAATCGAAATGTCATCTGCTGATGAAGTCTCTGGAGAGCAGGATGCTTCCTTTACTGTAAGAGAAACATCAGATTCCAGAACTAGAGAATTGCTTTTAAGATATCCAACTCTACCAGTTGTTTCCGAATCAACATCAAAAGCTAGTGCCCTTCCTCCTGAAGAAGTAGATGGTGCCAATTCTGGGCTCTGAAACTCTCCCCTTCTACAGCAACCCACTTCTGTCTTTGCAGAATCCTTAATATTGTTTTGCAAACCTTGCTTTCCTGAGCAATCAATTTCTGAATCGCCATCATCATCAAGGGTTCTAGCTACTGATCCTTCAGGAGAAGATTGGATTAGACTGTCGCCAAGTTTTGGAATTTGTGAAACGTCTCTACATTTTGACTCAGAAGCCTCCCCTGCACAAAATTTGCGCTTTCTGCTAAAACGAGATGAATTATCACCTTCCAAAGCCCTCAAACCAGAACCAGATCTTTCTACAGACTTTTCAATTCCTTCCCCAATATATTTTTCTCTAAGCTCATATTTCTTTTTGTGCTTCTCAGAAAAATTACCATTGTCCTCCAGAGATGCCACTCTTCTTTGCTTCTCAGCAAGACCTAGATTCCAAATTCAATAAGATATAAAAGAGGCCAACTAGAAGGAACGCCAGCCAGCATACGCCTTACCTTTCACAATATACACCTAGATCAAAGTAGAACTAGCATGCAATGCATAGAAATGGGACTGGATATGAGTATCCGACAATAATGACAAAGTATCCAACGAAAATTCATGGATCATACAGGTTTTTCAATACTTGATCCAAGTATCCAACATGAAAACTATCACACTTCATGAAAACCATAGCAATAATGATAACAATATTAACAATGAAAATAGTATAATTTGGCTCCTTGCTCAAATGCAAACCTTCCTGTAAAGACATTAATTATTGGAATCCACTTTATTCAAAGATGAAAGACGCATTTGCATTTTGCAAAAAATTAAAAAAAGCAATACAGGGTATTCATAAAAATCATCTTATCTACTTAACAATGAAGCCCATCAGCCAGATCAAAGGACTAAGCAATCCAATATATGAAATGTCCCTAGTGATCTATCCACAGTAAGCCACATGATTAATGATAGCAGCAAAGGCCACGCATCATCAAACCAAACTGCTAATTTGATTGTAGCGCACCAGAGAACATAACTGGAGTGCTGCCAAACTCAATAAATGTGAAGAAAAAAAAACCAATAAATATAATATAATATAATAAACAAACCCAGATACCTGACTGCTTAACCTTCCTTGGTTGTGGCTTAAAGGATGCCCTATAAGTGCGCGCATCCAGTCTCTTCGTTCTTAATACCATGCCAGCACCCTCCTCTTTTGGTTTCTCTTTATTGCTATGTTCTCTGTTTTCCATTCCTTCCTTCCTTCCACTCCTCTCTTCGTTCGCCTTTTTCTTTCTTGAATCCGGTGAACTCGAACTCGAAAGCTGGCACTTCCTCTGCTTGTCACCTCTCTCCGATTTTCTAAGAGGACTTGCCATCCTTTCCTTCTCTTCTTGCTTCCTCTTCACTAAACCAACCACAGGCGTCTGACCGCCAAGTCTAATGCCAATTCTCTCAGATTTCCGTGTGTTGGAAGTGTTTATGTCATCCTCCTTAAATTTTCTACTTACACTAGTAGAATTTCTCATTTTCTCGCCGGTTTCATGTAGCAATTCAAACCTTCTGTATCTATCTGTAAATGCAAAACATAAAGAGAACCCGGTTACGCGACTGCTCCCTTCTTCAAAACAATCCCAACTAGCAATCAATGTGAACGAATACTCAATAAAAATCCAAACAACAGTATAAATGGAATCATCAAAGCCCAACAATAGCTATAGCTTCAGCTACTGAACAAAAAATTTGCAGAAAACACAAATGAGAACATACAACCCAATAAATCGTTTGTTGCGCTCATCAATTGCTAAAAAAAACAACTGAAACATCAAAAACACAAACATGCAGCAGTTTCTTCACACAATACAAAATCACTTCGCCAAGTTCAAAACCTCGGTCGATCTCAAACGTAATACCAAAACCCTAAATCCACAAAAACCATCAACACAACAACAGCATCAAAATGAGATTCCAAAAGGAAAATGCACCAAATAACGACATCACGGAAACCTCAAAAACCTCCACGCGCGTGTTCGCAGAAACAAAACCACATACCAATCACATAGAAAAACACCGAAACTCGGCATTCTCTCTGTAGAATCGCTTGTAAGGAAAACCGTTTTTCATGGAAATCTAAAGAAGAAGAAGAAGAAACCTAGTAAGAACTTGCTGGAAAGAGAAGAAGAGAGAGTACCTTCCTCGTTACTGCATGGATCGATGGAGATGGTTTTGGAAGGAAAAACTAGCCCTAGGTTTTAAAAACGAGGGAAGAGGAGTGCGAGAATGGGCGGATTTGCATGCGATGAATCGCCATTTCAGGAGTGGAAACAGATTCGGGGATGTTGATTTCGTGTGTATTTTTAGGAAAGATGGTGAGGGAAAGCGGTTTCTAGAGTAACTTCTTAACTGTGTTTTTCGCTGCCTCTCTGTCTTTCCGCTTCCCTTTTTTGTTTGCTCTTTCTTCTCCCGGGAGAAACTTTGTGGGGGTGGGGTGGGAAAAAGAAATACGGGAGGGAGAGAGTGAAAGGAATATGGTTGATTGGGAAAGTGGGGGTACCCCACTCTATACTTGTAGTTGACCGAGGCCTGGAAAATGCTTTCCTCATGGATGAGTGGGCCCCACGTCAGCGAGTTAATCGAGGTCTAAAGTTGTAGTTGTAAGAAATTATTATAAATATATCTAAATATTTAAATAAATTATAAATGAATGTTAATATATAATTCTTAATAAATATGGAAACTCATTAGAGAAACTTTAGGTAGGTGGAAATGTTAAGGGAAAGATCAAGTAAATAGTAAAGAGTTTAGGATATTAATTTGATTATATTTTTGCTTAGCCATAAATTGAGTGTGATTTCATAATTAAACGTGGATTCTGGAATTAATCGGCTTTCACAGTGGGCCCCTCAAATTAATTAATCCTACCGAATACCTAAAGAAAAATAAGGAGAAAAATATCTATAATGGGCCCCACAGATTAATCTTACTAAATATTGAAAAGGAAAATAAGGAGAAAAAAGTAGTCATTTGTAAACTATGAAAGTGGCCCGCGCTCTAGTACAAAAAAAAAAAAAAAAACTCTTAGTGTGTTGGTATAAAAAAAAAAAGTGGACCCCATAAATTATGAGTTTGGAAATAAAGAAGACTTGGATTTCACAGCTAAATATAAGTTATTATTGTATGCTATGTTTTAGGGAAATGATAAGTATCTTATTCCAATAATATTTTAAATTTACAATTGAGATATTTTAGGCGATGAGATTAGATTATAAGGGTAATTCCGGAATGTAGGATTGTAAAGGTTTGAGGATGCGCCACGTATCCCTCTCACAAGAAGCCTCATGCCAAAACTCTGCTTTAATATATACAATAAGGGGTGGGCCCATTGAGTCCGCGCTAGTCGGAGAGCCCTAGTGCCTAGGGCAAGGAAAGGAGATCTCGGGTAAGGTAAGGGGCCCTAATAATGAGTGAAGAAGCTATTGGGTGAGGGGATGAGGCATGCCCGGGATAAGATTGAGGGAGAACTTTGGATCAATATATAGTCACCATTTCTCATCTATGGAGATAAAAACTAATGTGATCAAGATGATACTAGCTATTGGATTATTACATTTTTGTTATATTTAGGAGTGAGATTCTCAAGTAGTGTTTGTGTGTAAGGCTTTTCCCATGGTAAAGTTTTTCTATGTAAGGCTTTTTTTGTTTATTTGTGGCACGTAAAATAGAAAAGAAAGATGGATATGATGGTAATTAATGAAACGGATTAGAGCTCGTGGGAAATCAATTTCATGAAAAAGTTGATTTTTTCTTTTTTGTTCCGAAGAAAAATGACTGCACCAATGTGAAATTCTCAATATGATGGAAAGGCACTTTTTATGTGAAACAAGTGGACACATAAATATGTCCTTTTATGGTATGTTTGTGTAGTGAAAAGATTTCACTTTATGTAGATTTTCATCACCCGATGGAGAGGAATTTCACGCTCTTACCCCTCGCATAGGAAATTAAAGTCCTTGATGTCGAGGAAAATTAACTCATTTTTGTTTCCTTTTTATATAGGAAAAGGTGTTGTACCCTATACCGAACAAGGGCATGCATCCAAAATTAGAACGATTTTCCTCTCGACCTCAAAATCCTCTAGTTCCATAAATGCACCCTCAAACATTTATGCGTGCATTGGAAAATCTTTGTTCCTTGTAAAATAATATTTCTAAACTTGTTATTAGAAAATGGGTTTTGCCTTTTCAGTTTAGTAATTCCCATTCCTTTCCCATGAAAAAAATAGTTGGGGCAGAGTGTTGGGAGAATTCTGTTTTCATGGCAATTATCATAGAACATTTAAAAATTTTGATTTGATGTATACACTTGCACAAGGCACCTAAAGTTTGGGTATAATTTTTTGAAGATATTTGAAAAGAAAAACGTGAACCAAATTTTGAAAAGTCTGAAATTTTGATTATTCAAGGATTCAAGGCATCTTATTTGACTCAATCGTCTTTTGAAAAATCTTCCGTTGGCTTTCTTTTTATTTTCAGGTAAATGAATTTTGTGGGCATATTCACTGCAAACCCTTACGAGGTACAACTTGTACACTAGGGGTAACCTAAGGGTTTAAGGGCTTGCTGCATACGCTAAATGCAGTCTAGAGTACCAGCAAAAGTGGCGTTTTCCTTTTTATCTTTGCATTTAAGTTATATTAGATTAGGTTAAAAGACCTACCCTAGTTCGCATATTTTGCTCGGGGCTAGCAAAATGCTGGTTGGGGGGTGTGATAAGTCATTAAAAATACATAATTTTATCATCAATTTAGAATTAACTAAGGACTTAATCATCAAATCATGGACCATTTTAGTAAAAAAATCATGATTCTATGTTTGTGAGATCAAATTCTGAATTCAAGTCAAAATTCATCCAAAATTGCATTTTCACATAAAATCATGAATTTCTCTATTTTTGGCATTGGAGGACATAAGTTTCTCATAACTTTTTATTCACAAATAAAATGATGAATTTTAGTTGCATCATTGATTTAATTGAAGATTTAATAAAATGGTTACATTTTATACATCTATTTAGTATGAATTGGGCCCGCATCTTACATAATTCCTTCCCTATATGAATATATTATTCTTTAACATTTGTTTTTAATTTTGCAAGGAATTTCAAAAATTGGGGCCCGTGGAAGATAATTGACGAAGCAAATGCACCATGAGACCCATCTACATTTGGCATAAATTCCAATGAGAGAAAGTGGGTCCATCTAAGGATGTTTTTACAGCCATGAAGAGTTCAAAAATAACTTGGAAGATCTTGGTTAGCAATCCAAGTTGTAAACTAAATCAATGAATCAAAACTTTTAGCATTAAGTTGTTAAATATATCTCCAAAAAGATAGGCATCAAAGATTTGAAATTTGCAACCAAGATTTTACCAAAGAAAGTGTTGCACGTCCAACTACTCCATCCCAAGATTTTTGCACACCCAACACCTCTATCCAAAGCCATCACACGTCCAAAAAGAGGGAGCTCCCCATATGGTTTCAAATTTTGAATTAAATCTAAAGTGGGCCCAAGAAAGGAAGTTACATGAGATATAAAGAATCCTATCTTTAGTAAGATGGCGTGCCAAGAAATCCAAGAAGTTGGAAAATCCCTTGAAACTCTCCCAAAAACCCTCTTAATCCTAATCCAACTTGGACCCCACACTACTAATCCTTACCAAAACCAAAATCTTGCAACCCAAGTTATCAAAAAATTATAAAACCAAAAAAGATGTTGCACGTGAATTCCATCTCTCATCCCACCTTGGACGACCAGCAACAACCCATCTCCCTATTTCCATTAAATTTTCTTCATCCCTCCCTACTTCCATCACTACTCATCAAAGGCGTTCCCTAATGCACATCACCACTTGGATTTCTACACCGCCGCGCCGTTGCCGTTGCTCCATCACTCCATCATTAACCAGCCATCTACTTCTCCATTGGTTAAGGATTGAAGACTTGAAGATTGGATTATGCGCAAGTCCTATTTTCTTGATGTGTTCGATCTAAGGTAAAGAAATATTTACTTTTCAGTTTTGATTAATGTTAGGAAATTACCAGTTTATTTGTTCAATTTAATTTAAAAGACGTAATTAGTGAAGTCAAGATGTCCCGCCTTGGATGGCATCGCTTGTTTGTGGGTAGTGATAGTACGCACTTGGTGCGGTGTTTTTGCAGTCTTTTTATTAAATTTTGCCAATATAATGTTGTGATTTCTCATAATTAGAATATTTAGAATTAATTTTATCCTTATTTCTGAATTATATTATTAATGAATTTTTATTTTAATACATGATTTATTTACTTTTATGTAACTGGTGGTTTGATGTCTTTTATGTTTATGCAGTCTTTATGCTAGGGTTTTTAGATTATGAATTTTTATTGGGGATTGTAATTTTTAATTTGGATTTGTAATAAAATTTCAATTTTAGTTTCATAGAGATTTATTTATAGGCTAGATTAGTTTTTCAATATGACAGGTTTTATGCGATTAATTACTCTATGTGGATCGACCTCGAACTTCACCGAGTTATTACTACAATTGTGGCCTTGCACTTGGGGCTGACGATCAACAGTGTGTATGCACCGTTTACATGTGAATATTTATCATTCCCACCATCTTTAATATATTCCATAAAATACTCTGCTTCTATAAATTGAATTTTTTCCCATGTAAATGGAGGTACACATGTTCTTAACGGCATTTATTAAATGTATATAAATTAGATCCAACACGCAATGCAGCAAAGTACAAGTTGGATCGAAATGTGCAATGTGGCAGAGTTGCAACTTTTGGCTCCCGTGCAGTGAACTCTTACCACTTGCAACATGTGTGATTTTAGGCCACTTGTAATAATGCAGAGCTAGAGCATGTTATATTGTTGGAGAGATATTACGAAGTCTTCAGTGTGTGCTAGAGAGTGTTGATACTTGGAAGTGGAGAGAGATATTTGGAAAGTTAGAGAGATGATAGTAAGGAGGCTTTTATTTGAATGATTTGAATGGATTTTGAAGCATGATCCCCCCTATGATGCATTTTATGTTCCTCAAATTCTATAAATTTAATTTTTTTTTATTATGTCTAGACAATAATTGCTTTGTCTTTATTTTTGGGCATTGAATGTTAAAGTTTTATATAAATGATATTCATGTTGGGTGTAGTTATGGATTGTCTTGTGCTTATCTCTTTTTAGTAAATGGTCTTGCATTGATCTCACCTTTTTATCACCCAAGTCTCTAAATAGTTATTTGATGTTAGCAACAAATGCCCGTGCTAAGTCCGGGCCAAAAATAAAAATATATTAAAATTTTAAGAATTATTTTAAAATATTATTAAGATAAAATAAGTCTAAAAGAAAGAAATTTATTATCTTTGAATATTAGAATCTTTTAACATGTAATGAAAATAAATATAAAATGATGGTGTTTATCAATCGAGAGATCAAAGTGGTCCCCACAAATCCATCTGTTGTTTCTACTTTATGTGGATGATCGATCTATTCTCATATCATGATAATTTAGTCATGCCCATTCTATCTGATTGCCAACACCATGAAAGTGGGCCCCACAAATCTCTATTAAATGGAGTTGATTCAAATATTGTATGGAAAATGAGATAAGGTTTACTTTAGAGGGTGTTTGGGAAGGGGGCGAGGGAAAATCGGGGGGGGGGGGGACTTTGTGTGGGGCCCACCTTAAAACTTTCCCCTCAAAAATGGGGGGAATGTATGAGGGAAAGAGGGGAAAATGTGTCATTTTACTAAAATGCCCTTCTCACCAATTTACTAAAATGTCCTTTTCACTTTTTCACTTTTTCACAAGATAAGGATAAATTGGTAATTTTCTCTCTACCTCACAAACAAACAAAATCCTACTTTTTCACTTTTCTTCCTCCTACGTTTTAACTTTCCAAACAAGAGGAGGTAAAATTAATTTTCCCTTCCCTCCCCTTCATTTTCCTTCACCCTCAAATTTTCCCTCCCCTCCCCTCCCCTCCCCTCCCCCTTCCCAAACATAGCATTAAAATCAGGCTGTTGCCTCCTTCTAAGAGTAGGTCAAATCTTGTAATTGCTTATCCAAAGTCCCCGCAGGGAAGTTGGATCTGATGTTGAAGCAAGGAATTCTTCTTCTTTAGATATATTAAATCAAAGGAGGAGGTGGGCTGTGAGGCGTGCCACCTCAGCCCTGAAAAATCTCTCCTTTCAAAGAAATATGGAAGAAAAAAATGTACAACCTCAAGCTTCGATGTGGGCCACTACACTCATTTGAAACAAATCTCCTCCCTAAATCTCGATTTCAATTCTCTTCTCCATATCACCTCCTTAAGGGTCAGTTTCTTTCCAAGCATTTCTGACAAGAATCCTGACTGTCTGTGGATTTCTGAATTCCTATCATAAATTCAATGTTCTTTTAGTGGAATTCCCGGTATCCAAGACAGCTAGAATTCTCAAATGCCAGAAAAGTGGAATTCCAAAATGCTAACTACTCCTGGAGCATTTTAGAATTCTGGAACTCCGAAAGGCTTGGTTGGAATTCCAGGGGCCAAACAGTTGAGGCCCATCTGAACATGGTGTGGAATTTTGAGGTTCAAATCTCTGTTCTCCATCATGATCTTCGTTTTTTTTTTTTTTTTTTTTTTTTTTTCTGTATACCATCGAAGAAAAACGAATCCATTGTAATCACCTCTGTTTGTGCTCCAATCGTCGCTGCAACTGAGAATCGTTCAAAACCAATGCCAGATTTCAAAATCTCTTCAAAATGCATCTTTCAAAACCAATACTGGGGATTCCTGATCTAGGCATACAAGCACAAATGGGTTCCTTGACTCCATCAAGGTAGCAGGACGCCAATCGGATGCTCTTTTATTCTCTTTTCATCCTCGTCTTCTTCTATTCATCCCGTCGTCATGCCAGAAGTCGTCCACAAGTGTGATATCAATGCAATTTGATTTCTTTTCTTTCTTTTTTATTTGCTTTCTATATTGAATTAATTCTACTTGTATTATTAGACTATTGTGTATTTGTGACAATTTTGACAACTTTGTAGTTCAGTTTTCCTTCACTTGGGCATTTCCCCTTCTTTTTTCTATCATTTTGATTGGTTTTCAATGGAATTCTACTCAAGAATTTGGATAGCTATGAAACATGGCATTTAGGAAATTGGGTTAGATGAAATTCTCAGGTAGGAATTCCAGTAAGTAAGAAACAGAGAATTCACAAATGACAGAATTCTACATTATTTCAAAATTCCAGTTTCTCGAATTCTGCAAATTCCAGCAGACATGAATTCTAGAAATTCTTGCAAATAAATAGGCCCTAAATCTCTCCATTTCATTCAATTTTATAAAGAAAACAAACTCACAACTTTATCATATTATAAAGATAACAACTCACATCTTTATTATATCTTCTACAATTTCTCTTAAATAACCTCTTCCATCCTTATCACACCTATCCTTTCTCCACTTTTAGGGATGGCATTTTTAACCCGCTCGGCCCCAACCCGGAGTGCCCGCCCCGCCCCGTACGGGTTTTCCCCGCCCCGAATCTTAGACGGGGCGGGGACGGGGCAAAAAAACATACCCCGAAGCCGGGGCGGGGCGGGGATGGGTCTGCCTCATGCCCCGCCCCGCCCCGCCCCGTTACCCCGCCCCATGCCCCGCCCCGTGCCCTGCCCCGTAACCCGCCCCGAAATTAATAATCCTTTAAAAAATATATATTTTTTAGATTTCTTTTATAATAAATAAACATATTTATATGTAAATGTATATATTGATTTTATGTTGTTATTAAGGGTTAAGTAGATTGATTGAAGACTTTTTTTAAAGTTAAACATGTAATTGATTGAACCCTAGACATTATAAAAGCATATAATATGATCACATTCCCTCTAATTCAAATTTAATGAAACTAAAGTTGTTAAAAATCTATCTAAGCTTATTTGACTTTAATCATATATAATGTTAAATTGCGACTTGATAAATCATATTAAATAAAACGAATATAATAGAATGATAGATCATGCTTTAAGCTTATAATAACATATATGATTAGAGATAGCAAGGTAAATTATAATTGGTATGATTCTAATCATACTAATAACAATATAAATTATACTAATTTGATATAGCATTACAAGATATATCATGCTATACGCTTATAATAACTCATACGATTAGAAATAACAAGGTAAATTATAGTTAGTAACTTAATATGATTCTAATCATACTAACAACACTATACATTATACTAATTTTAATTATGTGTGTAATTAACCTTTTTATTAGTGAGTGGAGTTCAATACCAGAAATGAAGTGAAACCATGTATTGATGGAGTTCATGATATTTTAGAGAGATATTGTCTTTTTTATAAAAAAATGTCTCAAAGCATATATGATATTTTCAAGTGTATGTTATTGGCCTTCAAGGGTTTAGAGAAAATCTTATATGAATAAATCTCACTTTAAATAGGTAAAATTTTAGGAAAAGGAAAATTTATAATATTAATATTAGATAATTTAAAAAATTTTAAACAATCTAATAGTGCCCCACACTTATAAAATATTTATGCTGGGAGATCTTTTTATTCTATTTTGGGAAAAATGTCATGGTCCCTAGGAAGACTGATGTTTTGAGAGGGGCCTGAGTTTCGGGCAAATGAGTCAGCATGGTTGATGGTTTTTTTTTATTAATATTATTAAAGGCATGAAGACAACATAGATGAATCATTCATGTGCTTTTTACCATATAAAATAAATGAATTTACCTTTTTCTTTGTAGTCAATCCAAAATTTAATTTATTTTGCCTTGAAAGAAAAATTATGAAGTTAAGAAAATTTTTCTTATTTGGGTCTTGATTTAGAATGGAGAAAAGGAAAACATGTAGCCAACACCGTCACAGCTGGGAGCCTGGGACAAGGCTTTGATAATGAGGGTTTCAATATAGTATGTACTTTCAATATAGCCGGGCCCGCTATAGGAGGTTCATGAATTCAGAGCTATACAATAAATAATGATTTAATATTCATATGACAATACTTGAAGTTCATATATAAATTCTATTTTTTTTAAACAAAATTACTAGTATATGTTTTTAGAATTTTTTCTACATTTCAAGACTTTAATAAATTTGAATTGCAAATTGTGTAATTTTCCTTTTGGTGGGTGCTTATCATGTTTTCATCTTAAACAGGCAGGGCATATTATGATTGCACTCCTAATTCATGTGATAAAGATTTCGAAGCTTTTATTGAGAAACACAAGAAGAAATAATTAGGCCCAATCCCAATTGATGTCCAAAAAAATATTTCAGAATTTCAAAGGATTCTAGAATTTCCAAGCCATGAGTCCAATAGATATCCAAACAAAATGTTTGATCAGCGAAATTATTATTTTTAAAATAAAGTTCCATTCATTTCACAAGACCAAAAGATTTCAAAATCCAAGAGATGGAAACGAGCTCAATGTAGCTTTAAGGTTTCCAATTAGATTCCTTAGTTGTCTACATTTAACATTTTCCTTTTAAATAAATGATAAATAATATATAAGTCATAATATATATAGTAAGTAAGTGAAGTATGTATATGTGTGTAACAATCTTGAATATATTAATATATTTTAAATAAGGTAAAACATTACAAGAAATGAAGTTTAGTCTAGTGGTAAGGCAAAGCTCTGGTTGCTCTCCCACCCGAGTTCGAATCCCAAGTCTTACACATTTAAAATTTTTACAATTGAGGAGCGGGGCGGGGTACCCGCGGGGCATGGCGGGGCGGGGACGGGGAATATAAATTACCCCGAAGGGCGGGGCGGGGGCGGGGAACCCCAATTCCGTCCCCGATCCGCCCCGTTGCCATCCCTATCCACTTCTACCAATAAGCTGACATTACCATGGGTTCATATTTAAATTTAAATATGCATCTACAGTCTTTAAAAATGCCCAAAAGATAACCCCAAATAAGCCTTATACATGAAGAAGGAAACTTTCATTCCGATTTGTAAGGGATAACCATATCTTTCTCTATAATTGAATTTGACCAAAAGAAACACCATCTATATTCATATCTTCCTCTCTCTCCATCTTTTTCTTGCACTATTCGCGTAAGATCAGCATTCTATACCTCTCTCCTCCTCTGATGTTCAAGGTATGTTTTTATGTGTTAATGATAATGATGGGTAGATCATGTGTTGGGCCATGTAGGGTGATCTTGACCATTAAGCCGATGATGGAAGATGGTTGTAGCATACATGCATACATATTCTAACACACCCAAAATCCTAAATACTGAAATTTTTTTTTCCTTCTTCTTAGGATGGACTGATAAAGGCTGTTTCTAGTCTTTGGTTGGGTCATAACTCTTCTCCTCTTCTTCCAGACCCCTTTCCTTCTCATAATCGTGCATTAAAACCATTGAAACCTTCATGGAGATGAAAAATAGATAGAAAGAAATACATTGGACAAAGCCTCGGCACACATCCACCAAAGGGTTATAAGAATTTTTTTTTTCATTTTCTCTCTTTGATCTAGGCTTTATTTGTTTGTGGATGTTGTTGGTGGGGTTTGAGTTTCTCAAGGGCTTTTGTATGCCTTTCCTATTTTCTTGACATTTTATATTCGGATTTTTGTTTTTCATGGTTTTATGTGATTTGTAGTTATTCATCTATGTTTGGAGTTTGAATATCATTTTGTGAATTTTTTTGCTATTTTTCTTTTCAGGTTGACAGTGGTGGAGCCATGGGATTTTATTAGAGGTTCTGCAAGTTTGACTTATTTGAACCTTACTACAGGGCTTACATATCTTCTAATGGAAAATGGCTTATGGATGGTAGGGTATTTTGAGTTCTTAAAGTTTTTTGTTGTTGTTGTTTTTTTTGTTATTCTGTGGGTTCTAGCTTATTCTTAATTCTTCTATTTCTTGCAGTATTCTATGTTATAAACCAATATGTAAATAAGATATGGGATGAAGAAGCTATTAGCCGCATTCAAGGTAGGACATAGATTTATTTACTATGAATTCTTTGATGCATATTTGTATGTTGAATGCTATAATATTTATATATCTGTGACAATTTCAGGTGATTGAGGTTTTATTTTGGTTTCTTGTGAGGGTAGTACTGTTAATCACAAACCACCTTAGCTAGGTTACTTTTCTATCCACATTGTGCCTCTCAATTCAAAATATCATGACTGATGGTGTTATTTGGGGTAAAAGTGATGTTGATTTGAGGTTAAGAAAAAGGAAGAAAAAGTTGAGAAGAAGTATCCCACTTAATAACATTTCAAAATTTTACACTATTGTAAATGTAAGTACAAAATATAATGATCAATTTTACACTCTGTAACAATATTCTAAAATAATTGATTGTAAAGGAGAATCTAAAATAATTGATGATTTGCATAGTCAAACCATTATTATATGTTATATTATATATGAAGCTGATTGTAGAAATCAAAGATTGCGACCTTTAATTTTAACCCCTCTAACGAATGCCACACTCCTCCCTCTAAAAGATTCTTCAATGTTGTAACTCATCAAGCCTTTATTTCTTCACTACAGTAACTCCTTAACTAAACTCCACATGCATGTTCCCTCTTGAAATCCTAATCAAAATTAAAGACTCCACATGCAACCTTTCCTCTTCAAATCCGCCTTTAGGCAGGGTTGGACCGTCTGGCAAATGTATTTGGCCATATTAGGATCCGTAATATTATGATAGATCTTTCGAGACTCTTCAAAATAAGAATGATAAATAATATATTTGTATCTTTTAGATGTATTTTCCTCTTAAAAGAATTTAAAAGAAAGTTTAAATTTTAATGTATTTTCATTTTTGGGCCCGAGCAGTGATTTTTCTGAAATGAGAATAATTGGGTGATGAGGTGGCACTCCTCACAGCCCTCCTCACCGTTTGCTTTAATATATATAAATCGATAGGATGTTTGATGAGATTGCATCTATCCACATAAGATTGTTTCTGATTTGGTTTCTTTACATAGTGTTCAATATAAGAGTCCATATCCCATGTTTCATAAAGTCTTTTTTTTTTTTTTTTTTTTTTCATTCTTAGGAGGCCAATACCTTGCTATGAATCTTATTGCATGCAATTCACCCCAAATGGGATAAAAACTATCTTTATCGCTTTTAAGCTGTTCGAGTCAGGATCCTATTTTGATATGAAGAAATGGAGTGGATTCTATGGTTGGGCCCACTTATCGAAAATCTGGATGGGTCAAAATAATGATCTCCCCATGTACAAGGATCCCCAAATTTCAAGATAATATAACTTGGTAAAAGATTGACAGTTAGATTAAAAAAAATATATATGATAATGTACATATAAGATTGTACAAAAGAGTTGTATTCCTCTTCTAACTCTTTCCGTCCATCTATTCGTAAAAAGTAAAATCATATGATGCGTGCGAAAGCAATAGACATAATATTTCAAATGTTCAGCTAACAATTTGAAGAAATATGATACCATTCTGAAAATATAAGCTTTGAAAAAATAACATCATTTGACAATAATATATAAATCTTGATAGAAGGTATGGAGAGTATGTACATCTAAAGGAGGGGCGAAACCGGGGGGGCACTTGAAAAAATAAAATTTTGGTGGGGAGCAAATTGCAAAATTTGGAGATCTCCTACAAAAATAAAGGGGGTTTTTGGGATTTCAGCTCTCTCCCTCTATCTAAAGGGTTGTGTATAGCCCCTACTCTAAATCAATGAAAAGTAAAATGACAAAGATAGCTATATTATCCTTCAACTCACAGGAATAAGAAGACCCTTTTTCACTCCATGCACTTGACATCTTCAAAATCTCAACCACTCCGCATACTTTCTTCAGGACCACAACAAACTCACTTGGTAAACAAAAACCTACAATAGACTCTCATATAGATCACCTAAGGCAATTCAAATGACACGACTTTACATATTTGAAGACAATAATTAAGACTCATAATGATGTTTAACTTTCTTACTTTAGACTTTCCAACCGACGTGACTCTTACGGATCTTTTTTTTTACCCCAGCCAAGGGAGTTGGGACCCAAGAGAGTATCCACACATATATGGGAAGACAACCCACTCAAATGAGAAAGGAGCCCGCACACTTTGGAAGAAACTCGATACAAGTGGAAAGGGAAAAAAGGTGGCATACCCAGAGTTCAAACCCTAGACAACCATATGGGGATTGTCCCTCCTTACCACGGTTAAGATGTCGTTCTCACAACTCTTATGGATTCACTCAAAGATTCTCTTTGATTTCACAGTAGAAAATTTAAATTAATAATTCCAACAGTGACTTGAGTAAGTCCCTTACTAATGGGGTTGGATGAGGATCACTTGTCTTTGGATTAGATATTTAGACCTCTTTTATTTTACTTACTAAGATCATGCGAGTGGAGAGGGTAAGGCATGATTAGATGACATGAAAGAGCAACCACCCCATGAGAATGTGCATCAAAATAAAAAAAGATATGTAGTGATCAAAATCCAATTAAGATATGAATATCTGATTCAAACCAAGAGAAAAAAAAAATCCAAAAACAACAAATTAAAATTTTAGTAAAGTCAACAAAAACTAAATAATAATACTAATTATCATTCTTATTAATGTGTGTGTGTGTGTATATATATATATATATAGAGAGAGAGAGAGAGAGAACTTTTTCATTGAATATATATATTTTTTGCTAACGGAGGGTTCCCAACCCTTTTGGCTGGACTATTCCCTCCGGGCCCAGAGAGAAGCCGGGTAAAACCCCTGTGGCCCATAGGTGGCAGCACAAGTGGACTCAACAGTCGGCTTTTCATTGAATATGACACTAAAAAGATTAGTAACAAGGAAGATGCAAATCCATACGTGATAACAAAAAACATTCCTATAAAAATAGAAAGACAAATTCATAAAAAGATCCTTAAAAGGAGGAGATATAGATTTATAGACCCAGCTGCAAAAAAAAATCTATTGTAATGAACCTTCTTTTAAATCAAATGTGCCACATAAGGTTAGCCTTACAACACCAGTACTACTAGAAAATTTGAGTTTGATCTTGTGCTCAAGTCGCTAATACAATATGAAGATGGCCCAAATAGTTGAAGAACAACTTAATTTGATTGAGGTTGGTCGACCTTTTTTTTATTGGATTTGATGGAGTTACTCAGTTGATTCAACCAAGGGTGGATGAATAAATAGTAGTAAACATTGGCCTTGTGTACACCACGGGCAGTTAGCACATGACAGGCTGCACTAAACTTTCCCACTCGAAAGAGGGCAAGCCCTTGAGAATCTACTTGTTGGTCTAAAGGACCCATCTGTGCAGCGGCGGATCCATAATTTTTTTTTGGGTGGGGCAGATAATGGCCAATTGAAACGGTCGGCCTTTTTTTTTTTTGGCTAGGCAATTTTCATATTATCAATAGCAAAAGAGAAAATACATTATATTTAAATAGACACAAAATATTTAACTGCATCGGCTGACATAGATTTCTCTCATAAAAAAAATCATCTCAAACTTATGTTATTCTGTTTCGCTCAAATTCATATGTCAAAATCAATGCCTATAGGATATCAGGGAGTAGGTGTTTCGTAAAAAAAATTAGATACAAGAACATTTCCCAAAACCCCCATAATCAACTCTCACAACTTTCTGGGTTATAAATACTGATTTCGCTCAAACCAGAACAAGCCCAACTTGAGTTTTTCATTTTTTGAGTTGGGTCAGGCTTCGTAATCAACGCATGTACTCATCATCTTTATGAACCATTTAGTTTGACCAATGGGCCCAAGGCATAAATCCCAGTGGCATGATGATTTGTCCAATTGATAGACTTGTAGAGGTGGTCCTCAAGTAGTTTATTGATGATCTAGAATAAGTGCTACCAATAAAGGTATATTGGCATATAGCATTCCAGCAACTGCACATGGATTTGAAGCGAGGAATCATCATACTCTTAACTAATATAAATAAACGGTTCGGTTAGCGAAATGCCTCTAATGATTTTGTCAAGATAAGTACAAGGCAATGCTAAATCAATCATGTTTTATTAAGCCTATCTAATACAAAATTTAGATATGCGAGGCTTTCAATTTTTTTAGTTTTTTATGTGACTGACGGATCTTTATATCATAGTGGGGCTAAGAAGACGTGACAGCAAGGGTGGGTTTGGTAATCTTTGGATTTATAGATTTGCTCGTATTTGGTGATTTAGGGCTTACGGACTGTATTAGAATTTGGGGATTTACGATTTGAAATTACAATTTGGAGACTAAGGGGTTTAGCTTTAGGGGTTGAATGATTAGGATTATACTAGATATATGGGGATTGTGAGAGAGAAATAAAGTTCAATTATTTAGGGTTATTTGGAGAGAGAGATGGTGAAGAAGCGTAGTCTTGAACCGACCAACTCCTCATTTGATCGAGCTAGATTCAATTGATGCACTTTCTCAAACCAAGAAAAATCAAAATACAAAATCTAGGATTTCACAATAATCAAACTAAAAACAAAAAACATCACATTGTCACACACACACACATATATATATATATAGGGGGATCTTCAAGTACACCTTTGTACTTCCTCACTTTTATACTAGGAACTTCCTCTTTTGGGGTGTCTCTCACCAAAAATGGTGAGGGATAGATGCATATGAACATTTCCCATATATATATAACCCATCACATGTGATCTACTTTTATAGATATGCAGCTCTCGAGCGCTCGACCTCGACCTCCTTTACCATGCAGAGTATTGGAGAAATGCTTCCAAGTGACAACAGCACGGCCCGGTTATCGAACACCTCCGAGGAGAAGATGGCTTGCATAGGGACCGACGATGAGGAACTTAATCAGCGATAAAAGATCTCCATCAAAGAAGAGGAAGCTTTTTATCTTCGTTTCCACCAACAAAGGTTTAGACATTCGCATACGTGTGACCATTGTTTAAACATATGCGGGGCATGGTACGTGACTCATTTAACTCTTGGGGAGTTTTCAGATCCTGCCCTAGGTCATCAAAATGTAGGCCAGCCCCTGCATCGTGGGTTATAGTCCATTTGATCTTGATCCGATCCATGACTATAAAATGAAAAAAATAAAACAACTAGAGGATGTTACC
This sequence comes from Umbellularia californica, assembly GCA_028538565.1. Classification (NCBI taxonomy): domain Eukaryota; kingdom Viridiplantae; phylum Streptophyta; class Magnoliopsida; order Laurales; family Lauraceae; genus Umbellularia; species Umbellularia californica. The sequence goes on from JAPQWN010000009.1 coordinate 48,089,309, forward strand.
AACTAGGCCGAAATCTTTTTATATGATATTATTGGCGTGGCTTATAGAGTTTGCTTAGAACGACATCAATCTTCGATCAAGGAGAAATACCTACCTTTAGCTAGTGGAGTGCAGGAGTAGAGTTATATATACCATATTTATGGAAAACTTTCTTATGCTCACGTGCTTTTGAAGGAGTGTGCATCTTCATTGTTGTTCTAGTCAAGAACCCCCTAAATTTCATTGAGTCCCTCATGATGGGCGACATGGATATGCAGTGCAAAGTGCACTGGATAAAATCGATCCAACAACTATAATGCTTGATTTAATGGCCTCAAGGTTATACAAGCGTGTTTGGATGGACAGTGAATTGAAGTAAAGTGAGGTGAATGATCAATTCAAGAGAGAATAAAATATAAGAAAGTTACGATGATCTTTTGTTTTTAGTGGCCCGATAGAAAATCTTTTTTACTTTTGTGTAAAAAGATAATTTTTATTTTTGTCATTTAGTGAGGAAAATAAGTTTTTTTTTTTTTTCTTTCAATGAGGGAATTTTGAATTTATGTACATTTGATATGACCCTTTGTCTTGTCTGAATGATGGAGGCCTTACCTCACCTCAAATCAATTCACCATTCATTCGAACAGGCCTTGTAATGTTCATATACATGATTAATGCAACCATGAATATTAGTTTAGATGAACATCAAACTGAAGTGATTTGTCAGTTATAAGTAATAGTTTAAAGATTATCAGTGACCTATTTCAACAAATAATTTTCATATACCAATACCATCATTATCGTGATCATATGCAAATCTGGTCCGTATTATTGAATTTGTGTCTCTCTTCTTGGCAGCTTTTGCTAGTAAACAGAGATTCATATATAGAAAAAAAGTTGGGAAATTCTATATGCACCATTCCATTTGCTGAGCACACCCACATTCTAGAAAAAAAAAAATCACTGTTCATAAGGAATGTGGGTGTGCTCAGCAAATGGGAGGGTGCATATAGAATTTCCCAAAAAAGTTACGTACAGAAGCTCCAACCAGGTAGAGTTCAAGAGCAACGAACCACTAGTAAACAGTAGACTAGAAAGTATCATCATTTTGCCTGAAGTAGTATCTGAGCGTTGGGTACAGATTACAGACTTGACCGATCAGGTCTAAACTTGGACCTAGACTCATTCCCTTTTACAGAAAAAAAAAGGGACTCATCACTTTTTTAGGCTGGGTTCCAACCTGACCTGACCCATTCACAGTACTAAAGGTGATGAAGTGTTGTTTTTTGGATATCCAGCCATGGGCTTGGGACCCAAGTGAGAGCCCGCACTTATACGGAAAGACAACCCACACAAGTAGAAAAGGAGCCTGTATGTGCGGGAACCCACACACACGAGAAGAGACAACGTATCCAAAATTCAAACCCTGAACAGTTAGGTTAGAACTATCACTCGCAAAATTAAAATCACATTTGTCGGTGTGATAGCTAGTCACAGACCCGTCTACTAACTGCCGAACACAGTCACACAGATAATCAAAGCGCTTTATGATATATTGCATAAGGTAAAAAAAATAAAATGTACAGCAGATACCCAAAAAAAGAAAAGAGAGTCAGTCCTTGAATTGGGATGCTTATGTGCAGGGCTAGCTACTATGGACCAGATTCAGGCCTCAGTACTACTTGGGCCGGACATAGATCTAAAATCTGGGCCGATAACTATTTCGGCTGGGCTTGGACCTAAAAAGTAGTGCTTGTCCAAACAAGTGATAAAAAGACTGGCTTGGGCGGTCTCGGGCCAAGCGCTTACGGTCCATGCCAGGCTTGGTCTGGATACGAGCCTTTGTTTTTTAAATTGGGCCGACTCACCCCGTTAGGCCCAGACCCAGTTCTTCACTATCAATATCATCATCAGTATTTTCTCTTGCAATACCTTCTGTCATAAAATGTTCAATTATTTCTGCAGCTCTGAATGGATCTAAAAGTCTCCTTGAGGGTTGGTGTCTCTAACCACCCACCTCTATACTGCTGAAGACAGGGACAATTTGCCTTCACCTAACTTGAATTTGACTGTGATTTCTTGCTAATTGCATTCTTTTTTATATCCTTGCCTTTGTCCTCTTCCTCCTAAAAAACACAATGAAGGATTTCAAAAAAAGTGATCATGAACAGAAAAACCACCAGTGGAATTTCTTCCCACACAATGCACGGTTGGAAGTGGGGATACAGCCATAACCCTTGCATGCTACACGTGAGCAGGGGTATATGTCTTTTTTTTCTCTAGGGCAGTCACCCTGTTGGAATTGCGTAAAATTGATATAAAAATTATGGGTTTGTCTCCAAATTCAACTACATGTTTGGGTCACCGCAACCTAAACCACCAACTCCCCCCCCTCCCCCCAAAGCGATAATCGTAGCTATCAACTTAGGGTTGCAAATGGGACGATTTTGAGTTGGAACCATATCAAATCCGGCCTCAGACTTGGTTTCTAAATAACGATTTTGATGATGGATTCGTTCCAGTTTTGTTAGTTTCACAACCAGTTTTGATAGGAGGATCCGAATTCAGTTCTGAAACCGTGTTCAACTAGAAGACCATAATTTAGTTTCAAAACCAGTTCTAATTTCCTTCCCCCCCCCCCTTAAAATAAGGATATCATTTACCTTTAAAAAATCCATTACCTTTCAAAAAATTGATTCACTTACTTAACTTTCAAAAAAACAAAAAAGAATATCATTCATTACTTATGCCAGTACATCAAGTCTACTGTCTCAAGAATTAAACATAAATCTTTTCAACAAAAATTGGTTTTCAACTACAATTTGTAACATTAAAAACTCATATATTGGTTTCTAGGTCCATGGGTCATAACTGTATGGACCCAAAAATAAGACTCGTTTATCAATCAAAACCTAAATTATGTTCTAGACCTGTACCCGTCAATGAATTAAATTTTAAAATAACTTTCAGAAACCTTTTTTTTTTTTTTTAATAATTCAGAGTCTCAGGATAATGTGGGAATCCAATCCCCATTTGCATGATTGCATCCTATCTCAGCTGTACCATGAAGCCTGTTAGTTTCAGAAGGAAGCTCAAGGTTCGAATTTATAACTTCATTCATATGCCCAGGGTTCCCACCATTCCCAACGTTTCCTTTACCTTTCCAGGAATCTCTCTCTCTCCGATGCTGTCGGTGGGTGCAATAGTATTTTGTGGAACAAAACCATCACTAGTAGTTTAATGACCACTTTTATGTGTCCTATACATTTGTTGACATCTTGTCTGTCATCTGTTGCCACTTAGCAGCACCTATGTTTACTTGCTTGAATGCTGTTTTTTATTCGTGTTGTTGACGTCCTAATTCCTGCTTTAGCAAAAAAAGCAAAAAGGTCCTAATTCCTGATACGAGCATGATTAGGGAACACTTGCGGGAAACTGCCTCAATACCTTACTTCTAATCACAACATTCGATGCTTGCTTAGGATAAAGTGGAATTTTAAGGGATAACGGACTCCTTAAAGCATCCAACGGCGAGTGGCATACCGAGGATATTCATTTAAGGGGTGCGGGCCCAAACGGGCAATTGGGATCTTGCAACAAATCCAAGATTTTCATGTAGGTTTTGGGGGCAGACGCATCATTTTTTATGTAAATTTTCGAAATAGAACTAGAATTTTTATTTTGGTTTTAGAAACGAATCGATGCCCACTGGGTGTGTATTGCCCCACATAAATGTATGTGGGTCCGCCCCTACAACAACCTATCCTTGGGGCTCATCTGGTTAATCTTATGACTAATGTGCACGCTTCATTCGGCGGTGGCAACATTTGGCTCGACCCGCAATATATGCAAGTCGGTCATGGCACATTAAAACCTCGCATGTAGATAAAAGGGCCGAATAAGGGTTCACCACCTTAGCTGTTTAAATGGGCTTAATTAAGGTCGTCCTACATGTTTAAATGGGTTTAATTTAAGCATTTAATTGCTTAAATGCTTTTTTTTTTTTTTGTATTGTCGTTAATGTCCTAATTCACCAGTGGCAGCGTTTGGCTCTACCCGTTGACTCGACCAGATATACATATAAGCCAGTCATGTCACGGTAAAACCTCATTTATATGTAGTTAAACGGGTCGGATAAGGGTTAACCGACTCAACTCACATAACCCACCTAAACTGTTCAAATGGGCTTAATTAAGGTCGTCCTCCATCTCTAAATCTATTTAAATAGTTTAGTATTTTGGCACTTAGAATAGTTTATTTTACATGAAATGAGGCAAACATGTTTTGTTTTTCCTACTATGACTTAAATCAAATACTAGCATAGTATTTAAGATGAAGTGGATTTGAGTCCAGCTTCTACAAGTTGGGTCGAGTTAATTGGCTTGACTTGGATTGAATGTGGGTTCTGAGGGTCGGGTAAAGTTGACCAACATTGGGTGTGTTGAAGCTATTTGATTAATTTTAAAAAAGGGTCAAGTGTGGGATCAACTTTGACACATACATAACCCTCGTAGACCTAACCTGTTACATCCACCAAATCAATTGTAAGAAATTTATGTATTATTATTATTTATATTTATTAATCATGTTAAATGTATTAATTATTCGAGCCATTTAGACCCGTGTTTTGGGCTTTCTATTACTTAATCAAAGCTCACCTCATATATTAAGCAGGCTACAAACTTAGATCCAGGGCCCAAGCCGATCACGTAGTGGCTCTGACCTTGAGCTAGCACCCCCACCAATGGGTGGATAAGATGACAATTTTTAATTTTACATTTTTTAATAGATATAAAGGAAGTGTATATTCACGAGAAATGCCTCGCAAACCACAGCTCGGTGGCCCTATCAATCATGGTATAAAAAATCGGTCGATACCGGTTCATATAAGCTCGGTGGCCCTATCAAATATCAATAGTCCACATTTTTCAACTTCTTAGGACGTGTTTGATAAATAGGGAGGAATCCTCTATCCATTCCCTTGGAACTATTTTATATTTGGAAAATACCTAAGAGCAATCACTCCTTATAACTCTAGAGCTTCTTTTTCTCTATGGGACTTGCAACATTCGATGGGGGAGGTGGAGTCACGGTGAGAGCAGATTTTTTTATGGCTCCCGAGAATTTGGAAAATGTTCTATTGCCTTTTCTCTCTTTTCTCAAACTAGATTTTTCTAGAGAAACAAAAAAGGATTCCTATACGAGGACATCACCCAAACATGCTGTGATGTAAATATCTACAAATCAATGGCTAGAGAATCTATCATCTGCAATTGTTAATAGGGTAGAAAAAAAATAGAGGATTTTATAGGAAAAGTATCGGTAGTTGGTAATTGCTCGAAAACGGACTCCATAGTTTGTGCAACACAAATTCGGTCCTCTCACCAATTATTTATTTATCTTTTCTGTATTTTTACCGAGCGACGATGGCGTCAACCCCAGAAAAGATAAGCATGCTTACCGTTGTCTCACCGTCAGATAAGAAACACAAAAACCCCCGCAGTGATGTGGTCAAAAAGGAAGAATGGACGATCTCAACTCTATCAATTCTTGCTTTAGAGAAGCACCCTCTCAAAGTTTCAAAAAGAGAAAAAAAAGACGAAATCGGGATAACGGACTCCATTTGTAATTGCAAGTACCTAACTACGGGCCCCTTCCCGAGAAATGGCAAACTATCGGGCTCTTTTTTCCGCTAATAAAACCCCGTTCTCACGTTTTCCTCCCGATATCAAGAGTGGGGTTGTTGAGACAGAGACTGCCAAAACCTACCTATAAAATATATAAAATACCATACCATTCTCTCCCCTGCAACACATACCCCCCCACACTTCTTCTCCCCCTCTCCAACAACTCCTTCTCACCAACTCCTCTCTCTCTCTCTCTCAATCTCTTTCCAGAAATGGGACTGGAACGGATTCTTCTGGGAATGGGAAATCCCCTTCTGGATATCACCGCAGTCGTAGACGAAGAGTTCCTCACCAAGTAAAACCACTTCCCCTTCTCTTTCAATCTCCATCTCTTCTCATTTCCATAGATCTAACCCAAGACGAACCCTAGATCTCCTCCTCCTCCAAATCCACTCCGTTTCTCATGGATCCCAGCACTGGATTTCGATTTCGATTTCGAATCATCTCGTGCTGCTTCCTTGTCATTTACAGCACTGGATTTCTAGATCTCTCTCGTATTCACGTCAATTGATGTGGATTTGATGCTTCTGAGCTGGATTTCGGTGTTTAGACAAGAGATCTAGTGTTCCCAGCTTGTTTAGACCTAGATCTGATTACTTAACGATTGGTTTTTGCGGTTTGGACATTGAAGAGTGGGAAAGTTATGGTTTTGGTTGTTGCTTTTGGTTTTACATGGTCATGTTGGTTGTAACCTTTCGTGCTGTGGTTTAATGCTTAGATCTGAGATTCCTTGTTTTGAAAAATGCTGATTTTTGTAGTCAAGTTATGTAACTCCATGGTTTTCAATGTCCATGGCAGATCTATTGATTTTTCTCATCTTTTCCGTATCTCGATATTCGTGTGTTCTTAGGATCCATCTGTTCAGAGGGAGATAGAACATGTTTTTGCAGATCCCTGTAGAGTTTGGTATTTCAATTGTTCTTGTTTTAGTTTTTTCCTTGCAAATCTTAGCATTTTGAAGTAATAGCATTTATTGTTGCAGATTCACAACTGTAATAGCATAGTTTAGGTATTTTGTGATCGTTATGCTTTAGTATCGATGTAAAGTGCGCTGCTGATGTAATTGCGTTTTCACCGGGGGATGCTGGAAGTTGGCTAAGATTCATGATTTTGATGTGCCTATGATTTTGTGTGCCTGTGTTTTGGTGTTTTTAGTAGTTTTGGGAAGTAGGTTAGCGATGTCCCATTGTTCTAGATGTTTCCTTTGATTATGGAGGTGTAATTAATTGTCGCGGTTCATATGTTTTAATTGCTTGTTTATTTTTATGGCAGGTACGACATTAAATTGAACAATGCTATTCTTGCAGAGGACAAGCATATTCCGATGTAAGTACTTGAATCTAGGTTCATTGATCTGGATTATTGTGGCTTTGTCAACAGATAAATGTTAATCTTTAAGCTGTTTATCCTGTAAATTGATATACTGGTCTATCTCTGTTTCATTCCGATATTCTTTGTGGGTTTTTAAAGAATATAGATCACGAAACCTTAGAATTTCTCATGGAAGGAGAAGTTTTTAAAATGAACGACGGGAATAATATCTATAATCCATAAATCTCAATAGTGAGAAGATTAACTGTTATCCACCAAACTAAACAAAGAGATATGTTCCCGTTTAACTGGCTTTGAGCCAGGAGTGGTATTGCTTTCTCCCAGATTTTTGGGCACAATAAATGCTCATGAGTTGATTTCACTTTAGTTGCTTTCTATAATACTAAGGATGAGATTGTTCTCTGGGTTCTCAGGTATGACGAAATGTCTACAAAATACAATGTAGAGTACACTGCCGGAGGTAATGTGATGACTTGTTGGATTCTGTGGAGCAATTATATATCTACAACTTTTATATCAATATAGGTGCGTTTTGACTGAAGTATGAGTTTTATGTCATTGATGTGCCCAGGTGCAACTCAAAATTCAATCAGAGTTGCGCAGGTATAGTTTTCATTACTTCCCTTGCGTGTGTGTACACATGTGCGTGGGTGGGTGTCTTTTTTATCCAAGTACGTTGAGCCTTTTCATGTAATATAAACAGTGGATGCTTCAAATTCCCGGAGCAACCAGTTATATAGGCTCCATCGGAAAGGATAAGTTTGGGGAGGAGATGAAGAAAAGCTCAAAACATGCAGGTGTTAATGTAAGTGTGCCATGTTGCTCATTTAATCGTATTATTTTCTAATTAGATTTTCCTGCCCTGATTTAGTTATCCGATGATGGTGGTCAACATCTTATGCTTCTTTTCATTTAGGTTCCTTACTATGAAGACGAGTCTGCCCCAACAGGCACATGTGCTGTTTGCGTTGTGGGTGGTGAAAGGTTGGTTTCTACATGTGTGCCCTCTACTTCTCTTAAACAAGAGTTATATCCGTAGATCTTATAAGATGAAATGCTGCTCATGTAGTGATCACTGATCAGCCTATTATATCAATTTTTAGTCCAAGTGAAGTGTCCATACGGTGAAGAAGCCAATATGTTCTTTTTAGTTTTAGCTGGTCACTCATCCCTTTTTTTTTTCCTTGATAACTCTGGACACTTATCCTTTTAGTGGTTGTTGGTTATGATAACCCTAATGCTGATGAATATTCCAAAAAACTCTAGTTGAATTTTCTGAAGTCAACCTTTTTCAACTGAACATCTAAAATTCCCTGCTTAAACTTGTATGTGTAATAGTGTATGCATATTTTACTTTACGAATTAGTTATGCTGGTCTTCCATTATTGTCTGAGCCTGTTCTTTTAATATTTGACAATGAAAACTCGTTTACAAGTGGCAATATTAGTTCATGAGCTTTTCTTTTTTAAAAAGTAAGTAGCACAAACTGTACGGTATAATTGTTTACCCTGAAAGAGTAAACTAGACCATAGCCTCAATGCTCCCTGCAGAGAGAGGCCCAGAAAATCGTTCACCATTACAAAAATCTGTAGCGCCTGGTGAATTGCTTGAGGCCCAGTAGCATTTTCATACTCACCGGTCCCAATACAATCCTGAGAATATGACCAAATGATCAGGTAGCACCCTCCAATTCTGGGATTCTTAAGCCTTTCCCCTGGCAGCTCCCTCAGCATTGAAACTGGGAGGAGGTGCCGGTCACTTTGCTGTGACAATTGGACTACTATCCCTCCCAATCATAAGTCCTCCCCGGTTATTTAGTATATCTGTAATGGTAAAGCCTTCAAATTCTTTCCTCATCAAAATACGAATCTCTTCCACTGGCTGTTGTTCAAGACTGAAAACTCTATTGTTTCTGTCCTTCTAACTAATGAGCAACAAAACAATTGGGCACTACTCTCCACATGATCCTTCCTCTAGTCTCAAAAGGACCGTACCCCTAATTCCACATCATGTCTGAAAGAGATGCTGCTGCAGTCCCATCAAATTGAAGAACCTGAAGAAAGCATGCCATATAGATACTAGATAAGAACACAACCCAAACAGATGGTCAACCGATTCATTTCAGTTGCTGCAAAGGGGGGAAAGAGCGGATAAATTTGACAAAACCACCAATGTTCTGACCAGATTATCCTTTGTGAGTGCCTTCAGAAATAGCAGATCAATAGAATGCCTCATGCAAAGACAGGATGTTCCAAACTAGTGATGTGGTCATATGGTGGATTCCCTGAAGAAGATGGACAATATGCTTAAAGCACTCGGAAGCGAAGTCCCTAAAGCTGTCTGCTTTCAACCTTCTATCCATGAAAAACATTGTTACGAAGATCGAACAAGCAGACATACTGGACAAACTTGAACTCAGTAAGATGCCTATCAGAAAGCAGGCACCATAGCTAATCCCTCCCAGGCAATTTATTTTCTGAGATTTTACCTTCATTTTGGTAATGATTTAAGAATGTGGTTGTTTTGACCATGCCTTCTTTTTCTAGTTGCATGCTGTTCTAACAGTCACACTAATGAAATATTAATGTCCCTTGCTATTTATTTGGTGTGGTTCACACATACTCACATAAGAGCCAGGTACTGCCTCAGCCTATGTAGCAGTCACTTCTAAATAGCCGTCTGGGTGCCTCAACAATTGCCCCTAAATGTTGTATTCTAAATTTTTATACAAACCGAAACATCATAAATCATTATTGCTAAATGATAAATTAAGAGTCTTTATGCTCTTATTTTGAAAGTTCCAGGCAGATTAATCCTTCTCTGTTTTATTTTTTAAGTTTAAACTAAGCCTGTGAAAACTTAGATTGACTTAGACTGCACAATATGCCTTGTTCTGATAATCTGAGTACCCAAGTTTTCTCAGCGAATTACCTTGACAACACTTTTTACAGCCCTTTGAGTTTCAGCAAATTTGTTTAGTTCCAACATGGTGATGCTTTTATCTTTTGCAAATACAAGTTCCTTGACATGGAGGAATATATGTGAGACAGAGGATGGCGTGTTTTATACATTTTGTATATATAAAGTTTCACATTTTTACCATGCAATGACTTCATATCATAACTCGGAAACATGTAACATTTAAAAGAAAAAAAAAAAACTCTGAAACATGTGTTTTAACTTTTTAACACCTGCATTGGGTATCTTATTGTTTTCATTTTTATCTTTCTCATGCCGCAGAAGAACCATCATTCTGGTCACTAGAAGTCTACAACATTGATGACTTGCATTCATTTTCCATGACAGTGACATCTGATTGGCATATTGCTTGCCATTTGCATTTTATAATGATTTTTTCTACAATTGAAATGGTTAACAGGTCCTTAATTGCCAACCTATCCGCAGCCAACTGTTACAAAGTCGAGCATTTGAAGAGGCCAGAAAACTGGGCACTTGGTACCTTCCTCTCATTTCCTGTTCCGTCGACTCATTTTTCAAGACAGTTGTTAAAAACGATTTTATTTTTTCATACTTCTGCTAGACACTAGTGATACACACCACACCCTCTATGTTCTTACAAAATGGTTTAGATGTTCATACCTTTTCTTTGAGTTGTAAAAGTTCTTGAAAACTTTCAAAATGAAAACAAAAGTATTGAATGAATAAAAGCTTCATTGAAATCATATATTTGAGCTCCTTGAGTTAAGATATAATTTAGTGGTAAATTTGGTTTGACGGTAAGAAACCTAAAAAGGTTAAGTACAACACATTTTTACAATATTGGTACTTCCATATGTATTCCTCACCATGTCAAAAGCAATGTGCTGTCATGTAGTTGTAGTGTCAAGTGAGCAAGGGCTAGCTAGGGTGCTCTTTGTAAGTGAACTGAAGCAGCTCAATAAAAATAGCTCTTTATGAAGGGCTTGACTACAAAATGAAAATGCCTTTTCAGTGGGGCGCACTTGGATGCATGGTCGTCAAGGGAGGCACAAGGTTTGGACCTAGATAAGAGGAATATCAAATATGAGATATCAGGCTCATTAAATGAACCCAGCCTTTAGTTTTAACTCTACAAAGGTTAATGGCAAATGATAAGGCTGGGTGATGTTGTCCAAGGTTTGTTGGACCAACTTAGAACATTCTGACTCAAACCTGAAATAACCTGTGTAATTTAACTTTAATTTTGAGCCCATTGCTTGTGATTTTGAGCAAATTATAAAAATTCCAATGAATAAATCAATCCAACCACACTAAAGAACGAGATGGTAATCTAAATGTATTGGGCTATCTGTAATGCAAAGGCTTGATAACAATCAATCAACCCTAATCAAGAACAAAAGAAAATCAAATTGTTGTGCGGACTTGAATTGGATCTAGATCCATAACAATTCAGCGAAAATCACATGTATCAACTGACAAGAAGGATACTGGTAGAGCAGTAGAAGCTAGAAGATTAGATAGGTCATAGGAGGCCCCCACGTCAGTCACACCTAGGGACTTTCTCCTTGAATACCTCAAGCAAGATTTGATTTCTTCAAGAAGAAACTGATGATTACTATTCCTATATTCTCACAAGTGTCTTGGGCACAAGCCCTATTCCCAAATAGAAGTAGACCCTACAACTAATCCTATCCATTGATCCATTATCAAGCTTAATCGTGCCAATTAAGAAAGATATATGCTAATTAGACTTGTTATAGAACAAAATATAAATTAATTAAGATTTTCCTTCACATAGGAAACTATCATGAAGAGGTGAGGACCTCAAGCCTGATGCACCTGCATCACTGAATTATGACCGAGTCGGATCAATTTAGAGCTTAGTTTGAATGTGACCCTGTTTTTGGTTTTGAACCATCACTTCCATTGGTTCTGTTTGTTTTTTGGTTTTAGTTTGATCAACTAACAGGTTTAAATTATTCCTAATGCACAGTCGAAAAAGCCAAATACTTCTACATCGCCGGATTTTTTCTTACCGTATCCCCTGAATCCATCATGCTTGTGGCTGAACATGCAGCTGCAACAAACAAGGTAAGATCAATATATTTTGAACTTGGAATCTCCTTTAATTCACCACTCTAAAACATCTGCTTATTCCATGTGCAGGTTTTTATGATGAACCTTTCTGCTCCTTTTATCTGTGAATTCTTCAAGGATGTGCAGGAGAAAGCCTTACCGTACACTACTAACCTAAGCTTTTTTTGTTACTGGTATTTTTGAACTATCACAAGTGCTAATGTTAGTTGTTAACATCTACTAGGTACATGGACTATGTATTTGGGAATGAGACTGAAGCAAGAACATTCTCTCGGGTTCATGGTTGGGAGGTAACAGTCTCTTGATTTTGTAATTCTAGATCTTGTGTTAAAAAATTTATGCTGATTGGTATTCATTTTCATTTAGACTGAGAATGTTGAGGAGATTGCATTGAAGATCTCAGCACTGCCAAAGGCTTCAGGAGCTCACAAGAGGATCACTGTCATCACTCAAGGCTCTGATCCTGTTGTTGTTGCTGAGGACGGAAAGGTTAGATTCGTCACGGTTTTCATTTGATAATATAGGGGACTTGAATGGACGATGATTTTGTTGTGAAATTGTGGCAACAGGTGAGGTTGTTCCCTGTGATCAAGTTACCTAAGGAAAAGCTTGTCGATACCAATGGCGCAGGTATGTTCTAGTATCACCTAATGTTGCCAGCCATGTCATTGTTGATAAGGTTACTATACAATTGAAGCCTTCTGAAAACTCTTGTGAATTTGTAAACGTGCTGCTAGATAAAAATAATACAGCTGCATTCTCCTCTCTCTCTTGTAACACTGGACTATGTTGCAGAATGACCCGTTCTTTTATTTTATTTTCTACTGTAACCATCATTAAATTGAATTCCTACTAGGAGAACATCCATTTTATTAAACACCATTCCTTTGCTGTGGCTTCTTGCTAGGAAAGCAGAATGGCTGTTGAGCATTCTTGTATTTATTGAATGTTATTATGAATAGTGATCTTTTGATGGAAATTAAGAGAAGGATATTCGGGGAATGATATCATTGCAATATAAACACCAAGTCACATTATACTTTTGTCTTCTTTCTTGACTTTCACCAAGCATCTTTACACTTTTTTTTTTTTTTAATTTTATATTTTCTTCACTTTGTTTCTTGAATTTCACCAATCATCTACCATCATGGGTTCTGAAGGAATAAGTTAAATAGCTGTCTATAACGATTGATTGGATGTGTAGAAGCCGCATTTAGGATGGGCTGTATTGCACCAACTGTGGTCTGATATCTGAGTAGAGCTCTGAAATTTTGATTGCAGCATTTACTTTCTCCTTTTTATTTATTTATACATCGAACAACTATAACTAAATGGACCATTTATTTAAAGAGTCCAATGGGGGAGTTTAAAACCTCTCCCTCCATAATTGATATCCAAATATCAATTGTCTTGTTGGATTAATCAAGCAAAACCAGGAGGAAAAAAGAGTTGGCTTCTTTTTTTTTTTTTGTTTTTTTGGTAGACTAGATAAACGGCGAGTACTTTTTTTACTTTCTACAGAAAGCCTTACAAAATCGTAGTTCATGCTAGTGTCTGCTCATTAGCACATGCGTTGCTTCTGTGAGGGCTATCACACAAATGTAGGGACCTGCATAATTTGTAATGAGTGTGGCTGTTTACAAAATCTCCAAAATAATTAAAAAAAGGACTTTATTTCACAATTATATGTAGTTCTGTATTTTTTTTAATGTCCTAACAATTTTCTTATGTCTGTTTTGTATGCAGGAGATGCATTTGTTGGGGGATTTTTGTCTCAATTGGTTCAGGAGAAGCCCATTGAGGACTGTGTAAAATCTGGGTGTTATGCTGCAAATGTTATCATCCAGAGGTCTGGCTGCACCTACCCAGAGAAGCCTGATTTCAAATAGGCGCTTATGTTTCATTCTTTGCGGATATCTCTCCCGACGGTCATGGCAGCCAAATGTTCTCTTTACCCATTTATGGTTCCTCAGCTTTATCATATCTTCCGGATTTTATGGCTGTTATGCTTGAGTTAAGAATTGTCATATTTGAGTTTATTGTCATCTATTCCCTTTTGGGCTGCAGTTTTATGTTTTTATTCTATATATTTGGATTGAATGAGTATTTTTAGTTGAAAATATATACATCCACGTGAGTTACTGTTGACTTCGCCCATCTGTTTTCTTTGGATGTTGGTGGAAGAACTGAGAACTGCAAAGAAGCTTTGGTCAACAATAACAAAAAAGATCCATTTACTAGCCAGAATCAGCTTATGGGGGAGCTTATGTGAGCTTAATTGGTCGGATTTAGTTTCAAGAACTTCCTCAATATATCTGAACTTCATTTCTCTTACAGCCCTATCGTTCTGATTGGCGTCTATGTTGTTATAACAGTATGCTTGCAATAAACCAGCAGCTTCAAATAAGAAGTGCTTGTATTTGTTGAAATAATAGAGTAAGTGCGATGCCTCGAATCTGAATGTCATTTTTTGGTCTAATTTAGGGATTGGATTTGGTGACCTTCCAGTTAATGACTAATTTTTAGGGGGACTTTCCAGTTAAATTACTTTGGTACCGGGATTCCCAAAGTAGGCAATTGGATAATAGACGTCCATTCTAGTCATGTACGCTGTAGTTCTTAGCTCTCAGTAATGTTGCCAATGGATGTTTCTACCTTCCCATTGCCATCAACTTCGAACTTATTCACCAAAACCCTCAACACAACTGCTTAAACTGCCCTGTAGAAACTATAGAAGCTTGAGATTGGCCATTACTGCCACTAAATAGATTGAACCAAGATCCAGCTATTTGTGGACTTTGAGCCTGAGGGCTACATCATCAATTTGTCAGGTTCACTCACCAGTTACCACACAACACAAAGCTCAGATGATTGGATCTGGACTGTTCACATCAACTAAAAATACTCATTCAAGCCAGATATATAGAACAAAAACATAAAAATGCAACCCAAAAGGAGATACAAGACAATTAATTCAAATATGACAATTCTTATTAACTCAAGCATAACGGCCATAAAATCCAGAAGAGATGACAAAACTGAGGAACCAGAAATAGGTAAAGAGGGAGGGCAATTGGCTGCCATGACCATTTGGTGATCAGCTATCCGCAAGCATAGAAAGAAAATTAAGCACCAATTTAGTTCATCTTCGCATTTCTCAGCTCTTATCACCAAGAAAACATATATGGGCGCAGTCATTTCTTCTCAAGCAAGAGATGGAAGAACGTAGAAGCATAATCATCTTTCGATACAATCCAGAGCACTCAACAAAGCATTGCTTCAGTGATGTATCAGTAGTGTTTTCTTTCAGCTGATTAACATCAGCTAGTACCTTTGAAGCACTGGCAATTGCCAGTTCCATTGCAATACTGTCAAGCTAGCTGACATTGGCGTTGGAGCTAGCTTCGAGGATCGGAATTTAGAGAGGAAACGCAGAGATCATCGTGATCGGTGAAACTGCAACGGACTTTGATCAGATCAGCATCCTTCTCTATTATCCGCAATGCGTAAGATCGATCAATGATGAGAACAAAGGCATAGAGAAGAAAGGGAGAGGAGCAGCTTTTTGGAAGGTAGAATGGTTCTCTTCTTATTCATGCTCCTGCACTGGGGTTGGACTGATGAGATGATTCTTAACTTGATATGGGTGGTGAGAAATTTATAGGGTAAAGTGGGATGACATGAATTCTCTCTAGAAAAATAGAGATTCTGGATAAAGATTCTCTTGTTTGTATTGCTGGCAGATCTAATGTCAGTAAAAAAACACAAGAATCCTATATTGAGCTGTCATGAGCCCATTCATTAGGCAGAATAGGAACAGTCAAATCTTAGAGAGTCGCACATAGAAACTCTTCCCCGAAGAGATATCCACTGTGGATTTCATTTATAGTAGAAAGATTCTCTTGCTTTTGTTGATCAAAGAGCATCCTATATGGGGAAATATTAGAATAGAGTCACAAATAAATCTTTAGGACACGTTTGTATAACTCATTTTTGCAGTAAAAGGTACTACTTTTTTTTATTACGAAAATCTGTCTTTTCATGCCTTTGGTGCGGCAATTTTTTGTGAATTTTTTTTTTTTTTGCCACGTCAGTATTCTTCTTAAATAACCTGAAAATAGTTTTTAGGGAGGGTTATGGGAAGTCCATTTCCACATAAAACATTTCTTCTCTTTATTACTTCATTTCCTTACTCCCCTCTTTAATATAGTTTTCAATAAGGAATCCGTAGCAACACCAAACAACATTAGCATTAATTCATCAAGATTTTCTTTTTTTGTACAAAACATGAATTTCTAACTTCTGCGGAAAACCTTTTTCAAGATATTTAAAAACCATAGACTTTGTTGATGTGGCAATTTCATATTTCCATGGAAATTGCCTGTACACAAAAGTGCCCTTGGTTCACGGGATGGGCGGCAATCAGAATTCGAAGGTCAAGTATGGGTTAGGATGGCTGCTACTATGTAATATAAGGATGGCAAAGGGGTGGGTTTGATATGGGTTGGGTAAACCCAAACCCCCCTTTCTTAATTTTATCTCAATCAAACCCGACCCGGCCCGTGATGGGTCACTAGTATATGATACTAAAACACCCTGTTTGGGTTAAGGTCCGGTCAAATTTAAAGGGTAGTTTTTTTTTTTTTTAAATAAATATATAAATGTATGGGACTAAATTTGGTAGAGAAGGAATGCGACTGTTTTTCCCCACATGCGCTTAGTTAATGCCCAGCATGACTTAAACCACATGAGTTTTGTTTATAACTTTAATAAAAAAAAGACATATAAATTATATATACAGGACGGGGTGGGTATAGCAGCAAAACCCAAACCTGCCCCTAATAGGAGCGCGGCGGGTCCCCATTTAAGCCTGACCCATTGCCACCCTAGTGTAATAGTTGGATTGGATCAGGTTGATGGGTCAGACAAGAGAAACCCATCTATTAATTGGGCCAGAAATGTCAATGCAAAGTCCCAAACCCTGAAATACCAGGTTGGGTTCGGATAGGATAGGTGGATTAATGTAGGCATTGTTACCTCTACTTGTATCCGACACGGTCAGCCTATTTTGAGAAGCAGCAGAGAGCAAATTACAGTACAAAAGGAAGGAAGCACCAGAGGACATGGATCCCAAAAAGGGATCAACAATGGTGAGCCAGTTCCTCAATCCAAGCTTTGGGTACATTAAAAATCTCTTAATTAAGAAGGAATACCTTTTAAAAAGGGAAAAAGAAGCTATGAGTGCCCAATTATTCAAAAGGAATATCTTTGCAAAACAAAAAATAGATTTCATCTGTATACACGACAGTGGCACAAGTGCCTCCTCTCACACAATCTCACACGACTGCCCATGGATCGATCGTTGGGCGGGTTTGGTTTTACGGGAGTAATGACCCATCTAGCACAAAAATAGAATAAAAAAGACATTTCCTCCTAAATCCCTGGGTGGGGGATTATTATTCACCTACGAGCATAATGCATACAAACAGCTCATGGGGCTCAGCTAGATGCATACCTTTACCCATTAAGAGTATCATAACCTTTGATATACTGGCATCAAAGTTCAACAGTGGAGTAACTACACATTTATTTGAGATTCAATCCAGTCGGGATTAGATGAGTTCAAATTAGGCCTGGTGACAAGTTCAGAGGTGGCGGGTAGTGAAGGAGTAGACTGATGAAGGGTGAGCCCTGTGCTGCTGGATGATAACAGTATGCGGTCTGCTTTTAGGCGAATATTTCTCTAAGGAACATGGAGTTTTAGTCTTTGCCCCAAAAATATTGGGGGACAGACACAGCCACAATATAATGCAAAGACGCAAATGCACATGAATTGCAGAATGTGAGAGGGATAGATTACAAATGTAGAAAAATCAATAGAATTACAAAACAGCTTGTGTGAGCCACACTCAGATCAGCACAACGAACAGATGTTTCTACTCCGATCACGATCTTCACGGCCTCTACAGTAGGCTCTGATTGCAAGATGCTCTGAAGCATATGTCATGAATGATGCCAAAACTAGGCCTCCCGCAACCATTAGGCCTAACCTGTAGAATTGACAGCATTCAACATTTAAAGGCAGTCAGTGTTGAATTATGGTTCTCTTGCAAAGTGGCAGTGTGACACAAGTAATTAGAGCATATTCCCAGTTTTGAATGCACTCTCTTTTTTTACAACCAGCAAATTATAGCTAAGAAATAATAGTAAAAACCAGTTGGCGAGGATTGGCAGAAGTGCAAAATTGAGGTTCTACCCCAGAATACAATGAAGCTAGAATTTCTAAAAAGTTGAGTTAATAAGATCGATGAAATCAAACTCCCACCAGACCATGGTTTTAGATGCCCAACACATCTAGGCAATGGTCATGACTTTTTTTCTTCTTTCAAGCTGTAGGCAATGATCATGACATTCCAAACATCAATTAGAAACGGCTTCCCCTTTTAGGTCTAACCCAAAAGTTAATTTTTTTTAGGTTTAACCCAAAAGCGAAAATGTCGTGGCTCGAGTTTCGCGATAGACTAGGGAATGGGTGGAAAAACTATCTTAGCTTCAATGTGAAACCTGGAATACATATCTACCCAAACAAGATATGCTAGTCCCTTGTATTGAAAAACCACCTTCAAGCATGACATTTGGGCATATACGTACACTTAGTTCAAGTTCCAAATTTCAAAAGGCAGGTCTGCATCAGCATAATGTGTTTTCATCTAAATCTGTGCCATGATTAAAAAAAAAGGGTGAAATGCATCACTTGCTATCACAAAGTGAGGCATCATGAGAGAATCACTTGGTTCATGCAGGTATAATTATGATAAAGGTTTTGAAGGGAGAAACCATAGTAATTGCAAAGCCTCTTTTCCATAAAAAATATAAAGGTTTCTTGAATCCTGTTCCTTCACTCTGTTTAGAGGACTTGAGATAGTAGTCATACAAATCGTAGAAGGGGCATTTCAGCATCTCCAACTGATTAGAATAATGTTCATTTCTTAGTCTATAATGTAAAGGAAAACATTCATGATTCAAAAGGGCAAAAAAGGTGGAAAGATGGGTGGAGGGAAGTGGGTCCTGTGTCAGGAAAATGTTTTATGCATTCTATTTTTAGGTGCAACCAATGGGTCCTGTGAGGAAAGACTACTTCATCAGTTATTCTCGACAAAGCTCTAGAGCTAAAAATAATTATAAAATAATATAAAGCAATTTTTTTCTTTTTTCTTTTCTTGAATTGTGTGGAAATGAAAATGTTGAGATGATGTGTAAACATAGAAACAAAACAAATATGTCCGTAAAATAACCTTGGAAACAGTGCAGTTATCCCGAAAAGCAATGGCAGTGAAGGAGTGGCAACAGCCAGAAATGCCATCCCTATTCCGTAGAACCAAGTGGCAGTATCACAATTAGATACCTGGCGTTGATGATCTGCAGCACCAATAAAATAAATTAACTGAGAAAATGTCCAGCAAATATCAGAAAAAAAAAAAAAACCAGATCAATAGCTCAACAAACCTTTGCTAGAATTATAGCCAGACTCCTCAACATGAGTGGAAAAGGCTCCAGCTTGACTTGCCTTTCCCCATTCATAGACCAAATGTAGAAACTTTCCGAACAACAAAAAAAAGGTTGCAAATGTCCACTCATACATTAGCAGCAAACCTGTCCAAGGCATCACCTGCCGAGGGACAACTGCAAATGCAATTGCGAGGGACACTGCAGCAGTAACAAAGCAAACAAAAACAGAGGTACCACCCAAATACGCAGGAAAGCCATTTGCAAACTGTTAACACAAAACAGAGTCACATTGTATATCAATGTATAATTCCAAGTTCAATAGAGCTAAGAAAGGAAAGTCACAGAAAAAAGCGCACAAGCATTCCATATAATAGCGCCCACATCACAGTTAGAAGGCACTCATTGTTGCAACCACGAGTTTGTGGGTTTGAGCCATCTTAAAGATAAAAAAAAAAAAAAAAATCATATAATACAGATACCTAAGGAAATTCTTAAGAGAAACTCTGGAGAATCACATTTTTTTTTGCATTAGCATCAGAATTGCGACTTCTAGGCTCTTGGATCGCTTTCCACAAAGAACTCAAAAAGTGGCGAAATTGTTTCAGTAAAAGAGAGATGAGGGAATCCTTGAGGGGAGCTGAGGGTCCTTTATTTTATTTTGGTTGGCTTCTCGGTTCCTGAATCTTACTACAAACATAAAGCTTTGAGAAGTAGCTCTATGGAATGGAATCTTCCCCAGTACCAAACTTTTACTAAATCTTTCATTTCGTAAGCACTGGCCACGACAAATACATTTTTGAGCAACAAAACTGACTCGACAAAGCTAATCTTGCTACCAACATAAAGTTTTCAGTAGTTGTTATATGGAATCGAATCTTCCCCATTACCAAACTTTTAGTAAATCTAGCTGTCTACCTACAGTTTCGGAAATAAGGCATAGATTTACATATCCTACACATTACGAAGTCCTGAAATATTTAATGTCTTGTTGATATTCAGAGCAACAATTTTAAGGGTCCTATGTTGTAGTGGTGGAGGTAGTAGTAGTAGTAGTAGTAGTAGTCGTGGTTGTTGTTGTTGTTGTTTCTGTTTTTGTTGTTGTTGTTGTTATTATATTTATTTTGAATTATGGTTTCCTGATTGGTAACATGACTCAAACCCACAGGCCAGAACCTCAAGGTTGCATTACCGAGCACCTTACTCGGTGCCACAGGCTCCTTTTTCTTAGGAGCCCTATGTAGTTATTTGAAGCATATATCTTGCAGGTAGTGTTTTTGTTGGGGTGACTAAACAAGGTTTAAGAAAATTAGAAGATCAAAATCACAGCAACTGGTACGCCATACTTGATTGTTTCCAGGATATCAAAAATGAAAATTTAGAGAGTGCCACAGGATACTGTTATTTACTTCAAAACAACTTGAAGGCATTGATGACCATGAGGGCAAAGTTCATAAATTCTACCACATTTTGATGATGTACCGAGCTTGTAAAATTCAATAAACGATAAGCCACCGAGAGAGGTAATAAGAAATATGCTGACCTGTTGATTTGAATTTATGATAGATGACGCACCAACACTGCTGGCAGAATAAGCCGTAAGCCCACCAGATTTGAATTTGTAGAAAAGATGTCTTGCTTGATCTAATAATGAGCTTCTACAAATTGCAGCAAACATACCCTTGTGCTGCAACAATAAATAAGAGTGTCATATTTTGACTGTCGTTCAAAGTAATCAACCATAAATCTTTAACATGCTTGGACTTCGAGAAAAATATGCTGACCAAGAAGGTTCTTACCTGAAGGAAAGACCGATAGTAACAAAGAACCAGCGTACATATAGGTAGCAGAAGGAGAAATTTGACTATAAGCTGATCATAAGGGTTCCTGCCTCCTCCAGTTCCTGGCAAAGTTTCCTCGAGACGTTCCCGAACATTCTATAGAATCAACCAAAAACATAGACATCTATCATCAACCCTTCACTGTCTGATTGAAAACTATATCGGTATATCCTCCACAAACATGTGTGTAAAGGCCAAACGTGAATAACGACATTCATGGCACAATAACCACATGTTGGCCAAAGAGAGGGAAGATAAAATGGAGTTGTAAATATAGCCAATAATGTTCGAAAAACACCTGCCAGACATCCACAGGTTTCAGGAGCCAAGCTGTCCACCAGTCCCATGGTTTAAGAGGCCCAAGGGTGTAGTGAATAACTTTTAGTTCTTTCTCATCAACCATCCACTGCATATACAATACACATAGAGAAAACATCAGTAATGCAAATTAAATACTGAGCTCAATCATTTGAGCACTAGATTGGAACATTTTAATTAACAAAATCAGTAAGGATGTCAACGGGCCTCCAATTACCCTGTTACCCAAGGGACCAAACCTGACAAATCTGGATATGGACCCTCATTTGGACTCAGTTGATAATTGAGTTCGTGTCTGTGTTAGGCCCATATTCAAATACCTGTTTACTCATTGTTTTAGGACTGGAGCTTGGTCAGGCAGGGCCAGGTATTGACAATGCCCAAGACTGCCCCAAAAGAAATGTGAATAGGGCATAGTTGTCAATTTCGTTTCAGGACATCATTTTGGTTCGACTCCAAACTGAATTATTTCAGCCAATTTGGCATTTTGAACTTTCAATTAGGAGTTTCATTTCGGAAAAAAAAATTAAAAAAAATACATATAAATTTTAAAAATATATAAAATACTAAAAAGTGAAATAACATATAAACTAAAGTCATTCTATTAAATCAATAATGCAATACGTCATATTTCTACATGCCAAATGAAGAAATTATAAGTCAAGTGTTAGTGATGATGTGAAATTATAAGAAGAACCATTCAATTATCCGGTTATTAACTCATTATCCATTTATCAACCCATACATATCCAATTATCAACTCATATATCTTCTGATGATAGCACTATTCAATTATCCAGTTATTAATTCATCATACAGTTATCAACTCATTATCCATTTATCAACTCAATTATCCAGTTATTAATTCATCATCCAGTTATCAACTCATTATCCATTTATCAACTCATATATCTGCTGATGATTTTTTTTAATATTTTAAATTGTTTAATAAGAGTCACTCAAAACTGTGACCCACTGATGGATTTAAAAAATGTTAAATCAAAGTTCCACAAAGCCCACATTATCAAAGATCCATGGTGGGCCCCTGTTTTCATACATGTGGCCACTGGATTTCAATTTTCTGTCTTGTGGCCCAACGATCTTCTCTACAGTTGAGACCTGATCCTTTAAAGCTCCCACGGATATGCATTTCGTGAGGCTGCTAGTGGCCCACATTAAAAAAAATCTAGTCCATTCAATATAAATGGCCTCTTCTATATTCAAATTCGGATCCTTAGAACTGAATTCCAACTCCCTGACCATTAACTTTCCAAAGATTGCATATATACATCCTCAATAAAGGTACACCCACAGCTAACAAAGCGAAAAGGGTAAATAAGGTGGGCCTATAGGAATGGGCTTGGGCCATTTGCCAATAATTTGGCCACATCATGAAAAATCTCTCTGCCCTCCCCTCTTCCCTCTCCTCGCTCCCTCGCTCAATGAACCAATAACAAGATCCGTATCAATGAATTAGCATGTGATTTCATTTCAAATACTTCTAGGTGGCCCCCTTCTCTTAGATCCTTTTTGTCACTTCTTTGTACAAGGATTGTTTCTGGTCTCCATGAACACGACTACAACACACATCCTTCTAGTGGTGTTGTTTGGACAAAGTGGGAGAATTTTGTAATTCACCATATGTGGTCCCAACAACCACATTTGTTTTAAAAAAACAATCTATCCTCGTCCTTGGTTTTGTATCCCATATATATATTTTTTTTGGTTACTTGAGGATAACCTCTCTCACTAGTTTCAAGGTATCGTTAAGTTTATGGGATATCCATCATGGAAAGGATATCCATCTAGTACATAGAGGGCATCGTTAAGTTTTTGTGATCCCTGCCTCTAGCCTCTTACGAAAAACAAAAGGAGATTTCCATAACCGGTCACAAGAGGAATAGAGTCGGAAGCTACCGTGGGCCATTAGAGCATCAACCATCAAGCATCTGATAAAGAATTCAAACCGCAGATCCTCTTATCTTCATGGCATTAGCTCCGTTTATTTTTCTAAGGCAGAAGCTACTGTGGGCCATTGGAGCATCAAGCATCTGATCAAGAACCCAGACCATAGATCCTCTTATCTCAGGTCAAGTGATCTTGTGAGGCAAGAAAGGGATATCCGCAGAGGTAAGGATGGAGTGCTTCGGTTAGCACCGTGAGGCTTTGTCCAAGTCGCACATCGGAAATATCCAAGTACTGACCTTGGGCTTATAAGTCAAACCCCGTCTTAACTCAACATGATGCGTTTTGAAGCCGTATTGCCCCGGATCCTGTAAGAACTCCGAAATTAAGCGTGCTCAGGCGAGAGCAGTACCAGGATGGGTGACTGCCTGGGAAGTCCTCTCGCATGCACGTGGGCCAAAGCGGACAATATCAAGCGGAGTTGGGCGGGGCTGTGACATAAATACTCCTAATTCTAACCTAATTCACTCTTGTCACCTTGCATGTCTGCCATAACCGCAGATCATTGTGGTAAGCTGAGATGATGATATCTCATATATGCCTCTCTTTTTTTTTTTTCTCTCCAAGAACATGATGATATCCCCCTTAACATATGCATGTCAAACACATTCACCACCTTTTTCTGGTGTTTCTTTGTTGCCCAAAACTCGGCTTCATAAAAAATAAAATGCACGCTCGACTGCGATTATATAATATATAATGGCAGTCAGCCATCTTGTTTCTACTCTACCCATCTTGTCATGATTCTGTTTGTGAAATCCCCAAGCCCTCAATTTTGTTTTATAGTAGCTCCCGTATATTGTTATCTATCAAAACATGTGTTGCAGTCGAATGGACTGAATATCAAGGTCCACACTTGTGCAAGTCCCTTCATGCAGTCTTTCCATTAATTAAGAGTATGAACTATGAAGTGCTTTACTTAGTCTTATTAGGAATCTATTTGAAAATTACACTAATATTCGTGAGGGGGCAGAGATTAAGCTTTATTAAATAAAGGGTCAACATCAGTGATTGGGAAATTTTGCTTTCAGAAACTACTTTTTTTTATTCGAAATGGTGAGTGATGTCATCATAAAGCATAAAATAGATACAAAAGATGAAAGAATAAGAGCTCTATGCTGCCCAAAACAAAAGGACTTTTAGAATTTAAAGCCCAAAACAAAAGGACTTTTAGAATCAATAAATATGATCGGCCAGGGCATTTTTTGAGTTCAATGAATTTTGAATAAGTCTTCTTTGTGATATTTGTTTGTTCTCAGTTCTCTGTGAAGAGCTTGGGTGTGAGAAGTTTACCCCTTTGTAGCTAGTTTACCCTATGGCATATTGTGAAATTTCAAAGTGGAATTCCTTGTTTTTGGGAATTCACTTCCTTAATTTTTGGTTAGCTTTTTTCTCCTTTTCTTTAGGAAATTTGCATTCCATTGTAGCTTTCCCTTTTACCCCCTCCTGTTGCCATTCTTGCCTCTGTTCTACAATAAAATCTCAGTTACCAATTAAAAAAAAAAAAAAAAAAAAATTGTCTTGCCATGCTACTCCAAACTACTGTATGGGAGAACAAGAATAAGATTTGACATTGATTATGGATGGGTTTCTTACTTTATTATGTCATTATAATAGTCGAATCACATGTTTTAATCACATAACAAGTACAACATGAAATACAAGCACAAACAATTACCTTGTTGGCTAGCATGTACAGACCAACATCTGCATTATATAAAGTAGAGAGTCGTTCCATTTCAGGCGCTGGCCTAGACTTTCTCACATCTGGTGACAGGTTTGGATCAAAAACATGTGCGTTGGCAAATTCACTATAATATGAATTCAGAAAACCCTGATCTCCTGTTAGAAGAAGCAAACAACCTTGAATTAGCTGGGGATAATTGATCCACAGATTATATTGAAGAACGAAGCCAACTAAAATATAAAATTGAAATACCCATAGTTAGGTCACGTGGGATGCACTAAAGAAATTATAAAATCAAATACACTAACAGTCAGATTATTTAATTGACTGTGGTCCTCCTTGTGACAAGATATCATCATTGATTGTCATTGAAGCTTGAGATGATAAAATTCAGTGGATCACATAGATAGGTGTGAAGGGTTAAGAGAATGTCAAAGTAATGCTAATTTATATGCTGAATGATAACGTTCAGTGGATCACATAGACAGGCGTGCAAGGTTAAGAGAATGTCAAAGTAATGCTAATTTATATGTTGCACTAATATCAGTTTAGTCTTCCATACATGGAATTAAGAATTAGTCACTGCAAACTTGCGCAGTCAATTACTTTCAAAACAACCATAGAGACGTATTGATAACTAGAAATGAATGAGAAGAACACACCGATAAGGCAGACAAATACCTCCAGTGTAAGAATGTAAGGTGTTAACTTTGCTCATCATGTCTTTAAAAACAGCTTCAGATGGCTCCACTACCATGACTCCAGAATTCATCCTTTCAGAATGTTTCAAGTTTGCACAGAACTTCTGACATTTAAACAGATCCTCAATATTCTTTACCACAATTGTATCTGCATCAAGATATACAACTGTAGAAAGCAATTCGCTCAGTACATAGAAGCTTGCCCAAATATCCATATGCTACATAATAAGGACACTATAATACTCGAGAATTTATCCTTTTTTCCCCTTAAAATATGGTATAATTCAGATTTAACAAATGGTTTATATCACAATACAGCTATCATTATCATCATATATGACTGTATTGGGTTGTTGATGTGCATAGGCATAAGCCAACGAATGAAAGGAATATTCTCTACTGTTTCAAAAAGAGAAGGAAAACAGTTACCTTTCTTATAGTTTGTCATATTGAATATTTTTAGTTTGGTGTAGACTCCCCAAAATCTCTTTGGCCGCACCTGATTTGGGTTGGCCAGTAGACTTATAAGCTTTACAATCCAACCATCAGCCTACACAGTAGTCCAAAATTAAAATTAAGTAGGGAAATTAAAAGAAAGGCATACATAAAAGAACATAGATACAAAAGAAGAAGAACATAAATGACACCTGGAGCCAACAAATCACATTTCATAGTAGTACAAACTAACTCGTTGTATGATAACACGATTGCTCTAGTATAGTAAAAGTAATACGGATTATGGGCAAACTTGTCATATGGTAAAAGCAGTGCATGCAAACTTGTCACAAAGTAAAAGTAGTATAGACAAACTTGTCATATAGTAAAAGTTATATGGGCAACCTCATAAAAAGAAAAAAAAAAAATCAAAAGTTGTATGATTGCTTTAGACATTGGGAAGATTTTCACCGATGCTCCTGCACTCCATTTGGATCGGTGCTGTCGTCACAGCAGGACCCATGAAATTTGGGAGGGTCCTGCCTTCTGGATGAGTGCATGGAGCGCATAGTGCAAGGGAGAATTTCCGTAGACATTCATGTCTGACTGGAGTCTCATCCACATTATTACTTTTTGAAAAAGAAAAAAAAATGGTTCTAATGCTCGTTCAATCAACTTCCCGAATGGTCAAAAGCACTCACACATCTGTTTGGATCAATTTTAAGTTAAATAGACACTATTTTCAGACTCGCCAAAAAGCACCCAAGTGTATCTCCAATGCAAGAAAATATCAACAATGCCATTTAAGGTGGTTCCGGCAAGTTCACAAAAAGGCAAGAATTGACCCATATAACACCTGTCGAACTGTTACAAGTTCATCAAACTTGTCGAAGGGGGAGACCAATTAAGTTCTAGGTTGCAGCAGTTTACATGTTAGCCAGCAATGGTCCCATTAAGGTTTGGTGGAAAAGTAGAATTCACACAAGTGATCATAAACAAATGGCAATTTGCATGCTCTCCACCAAACATATGACTACATATCACTAAGGAGAGAGAGAGAGAGAGAGAGAGAGAGAGAGAGAGAGGAGATAGAGAAATCTCTCTTTCAGACAACATAGGTATGAAAGATGGAAAATATGATAAGAGTTGGTCTGTTTTCTTCTTTAATTTCACATAAGTAGAACTCATTAACCCAACCCCAGATCAATAGGACAAGGCTAAGCTGAATATGAAGATGATGTGACCCACTGTCTAAAAAAACAAAGTAAGCTAACTACATATCTTTCAAATTGGATAGCATGGAGCAGCAAGAATTTTAACAGCAGCTCATCCCCTGCAAATCATCCAATACAAGACACAGTCACACACTAAACCCTAAATTCCATTTTTGAACAAAGTGAAACCCAATTACCTGAAGCAGCTTCTTCGCATAATCAGATACCCCATCCGAGACGAGAACGACCAAATCTTTCGTCGATCCTGTATCCCGAATCGACTTGCCCAAAACCCGAACTCCCAGAAGAAATTCGTCCCCATAAAGCAGAGTCACATAAGCCTCCGACCCAGATCCCAAAACTCGATTCTGACTTCCCCCAAACACCAAAAACACGATTGCAAACAAGAACAACAACAACTTCGAAGTAGCTGATCTCATCCTAATCCGACTTCAAATACAAATTTCAGTAAAAGCGGGGAACTTTATCAATTGCTCATGAGGATTGATGAGGGAAATGAAAAGGGCTATTGGATTAAAACCTTAAACAGAATTCAAACGAAAGAACGAATTTGAGATGTGGAATTTGGAAAGAAAACAGAGAAATTGAGTTATTTTATATGAAATCCATGAGAAAGTGAAGCTGGGATCTTTGGTTTGAAGGCGGTTTTCTTGTGAGATTCAAAGGAAGAAGAAGAAGAAGAAGAAGAAGAAGAAGAAAGACCCTAGAAATGCTTTCAAGAACCCTAGGAAGAAGAAGGTCTGTCTCTGAATCTGATGGAATTTTCTTCTTCGCCGTTAAAAAGAGACGGCTTGAAAGCATCGTCGTCTTGCTCGCAGTCATCTTGGATCTTTTGATTTTACAAAAAGGACCCCATGTTTTGAATATGATAGGAGAGAAACCCCCCTAAAATTGGTAATTTATAAAAAAGGGTTCTTGTTTTTTTTTTTTCTTTTTTGGGTCAACACTAGATTAGCTGTTGGGGTAATTCATTTGTCCGGTGAAGTGAAGTGAAGTATCACTTTAGAAGGAAAGAAAAGAAGATGAGTCAAATAAAAAACTATCATATTTTAAAAATTATCTATTCTATTTTGATAAAAAATTCAGAAAGATATATTCTCACATCACTGGTCATAGCCTTCACCCACTATATTGGTGTCAGGAAAGACTCAACTCCATAAGTTGAGCTCTCTATGAGCTTAATCATATGTGAAACAAGTGATTAAAATCTGAACAACAAAAGTGAAACAAGAGTTTTTACATATTATCCACGGACGAAGAGCTCAACTAAAATTAGAGTAAATTTTGGCTCAACCTCATTCTATTATGGAGGGTACGTAGTGATTTTAAGGGGTTCGGACCTCATTCTATTTATGGAGGGTAGTGATTTTAAGGGGCTGGGGTCAAAGGTTGGCACTGTTGATGGATTCATAGGCCACACCAGGCCTTACATGCCTTTAGGCTTGTCAATGGGGCGGGTCGCCATGCCACATACCCGCCCCGGTAAGAAATTCCCCATCCCCGCCCCAGTCGGGTCAAGGGGAAACCCGACCCACCCCGCTGACCCGGCTGCCGGCACTTAACGCATAATACATTATAATTAATTAGTATTAATGCATGATACATAATATCCCATGATAAAATTATATACTTGAATAACTTGATACATTATCATGTACTAAGCATAGATACATAAATGCATAACACATTATATACATAGGGTTTAAGGACTACTATGGTATAACTGTATAAGGGTTAGGATATAAAGTTTAGGTTTTAATGTTTATGGTTAGTTTAAAATTGACAAATTGTATTTGTACATTGGATTAGTATGCTACAAGATTAACTCACTCATAAGTCATTTACTTGACTTTTAATTAGCATATGGTTTAGAGTTTAGGGTTTATTACATTAAGTTGGATAGTTTAGGGTTTATTACATTAAGTTGTATAGTTTAGGGTTTGGGGTTTAGAATTTCATGTGAAATCTTTTATGCTAATATACTTTGTGTCAAATGTCAATTGTTAATTTCAAATACTTATTAGAAATACTAATAGATTACTCATATTACTATATTAGATGAATTGCAAACATGAAATATACAATAGGGTTTAAGCCTTAAGGACTACTAGGGTATAAGGTTTAGGCTTTAATGTTTATGGATTAGGGTTTAGAGTTTAAGTTTCATGTAACTAATCAATTTATCATATATTTGTGTGAAATCTTTTATTCTAATTTTCTAATGTTTACACTTGTCAATTTGATATACTTATTAGAAATACAAATAAATTACCCATATTAGATAATATATTACTTATTTACAAATCATTACATATTACATATAATTAATTTTTTATAAGAAATAATTATAATTTTTTTGAGAAGAATTATAATAATTACTATATGTTTACATATATAATATGCATAAATTTATATATAATATTATATATATATCCGACTCGCCCCATACCCGCCCCTGACCCGGTCAACCTGCCCCGTTGACCCGAACGGGGCGGGTAATTTATGACCCGATCGGGTCAGGTCAACCGGGTCGGCGGGTTTTCCCCGCCCGGTTGACAAGCCTATATGCCTTGTATTCCTTTTTGATTGAATCAATTCCCTTTATTTTTAAGAAAATAAGAAGCAAATATCACTACATCAACTCAAGTGGGACCCACCTGCATGCATTTTTACCAAGGGAGACATGTCACTGGAAAGGATAGTATGCAAGTTAGAAAGATCCTAGCCCTCGGTTTTAGATTCTCAAATTTAATGATTTTATATTAAATCTAGTTTTAGATCCTAGTGTAAACTTCTTGTGTAAAAAAATTCAAAGGTGAATAATGTCGAAAATAGTGAGAAATGAGATATGTTGCAATCAAGGGTCCTAATGGTTATAATGTGTATGAATGGGTTGGATTGGTCAAATTTGATCCCCCATGTGTGAAAGAGAGCATTTGTGAGAAGATCATCTTGACAAAAACATTATTTTGAGTCGAGTTTTTCTCACCGGTAGATTGATTAAAAAAAAAGAGATTATATATAATTACCTTTTGTATCATTTGACTGTGCAAGTCAAGGTTTTAGTGAAAAATAAAAGACAGATTTTTTTAATAAGTTATATGAAAATTAGGGGCCTATTTATAAAAAAAAAACCCTTGAAAAACATGTGCACAGATGAGAAAACGAAATAGTACTCTGTTTCAAATATGTCAGCCTGTCTCTTTTATGTTTCTTCCACGAAATCAGATGCAGGTGATGAAGCTAAAGAACGCAGATTTTATACCTGTGGAATCCTCCACTGATTTCTTTATGGATTTCAATTCCAATTAATTAGATTAAGAATAATTAATCTAAATTAAAAAAATCAACCACAAGAAAGAGAGGCACACGACTTTTACGTGAAAAGACCAAGTACGGGAAAAAATTAACTATGAGTCCGATCACCGGGATCAACGGAAACCAAGCACTATGAAATTGAAGGGTATAAGAAGTACTCATTACTCTTATCCAGTTGGACATAACTTAAGGACCGTACTTGAACTTGTCGATGACCACGCCGTTCACCTTTTCCCATGCTTGAATCTTCGCGCTGAATCCGCTTAAGACGAATCTACTTCAGGAGTAAAAGGACTCCAGGAGATGAAAGCTTCAGTAAAGCCACAATGATGGATCTATGGAGAAGATAAATCTCTCTAATGATTTCTAGGGTTTAGAATTGTGAGAGAGGTGAGGTTTAGAGTTGCAAGAGTGTTATATTTATAGGTCTAGGGATGTGCATAGGGTTTATAAAGAGTTTAGAACTCAAACAAGTAAGTTCAGAGAAATTAGGATAAAGTTTCCAAAGTCGTCTTGGAAAGATTCGCAAGGCTCGCTCGACCCAAAGAGGTTCTCGCTTGACCCAGCTTGAATTCTATCTCAAAACCCTGATGTAGCTACTGACCATGCTCGACTCAGAATAGAGTTTGGTCGAGCGAACTCGAGTTCTGTCATTGGCCATTTTGAGTCAGCGAGACACTTTGCTCGACCCATAGTTGCTCTCACTCTAGTGAATTGAGGTTCTGTGTCAAGCTTTAACTGCTTGACTGTAAATTTTGAATTTCTTTGTTTTACTTATTTCGGTTCTTCATGATGATTCACAGTACAGTCCAATACTAGAAATAGAAAATTACAACCCAATTTTGTTCAGAACCACCCAAATTGCCAACTAAAACCCAAACATTATCGATTGTGGATTCCACAATGTTGAATATGCAATTTATTTCTTTATTTTTGGGCACAAATGTCCCTTCTATGGATGATATCAGTTTTTTGAGACTTGTTTATGCAATGAGAGGATTTTGTGCTCCATGTTTCCACACACACCGTTTTCTTCTCCCTTCACTTGGTGAGAATTCAAAACCCCAGGCAATGTCTAGTTTGAACATGATCATTACAGTCTCAGAGAATTATGAAAGAAATAAAAATTCCGATAATTTTTTCTATTAATTGCTTGTCTGCTTTTCTTGTCTTATATATGTTGAATTATGTAACATTTTGTTGATGATTTGGATATTTTACAGTCCTGCAGAATGTAATTTTCCTTTGCTTATGAATAGTCACAGGAGAACAGTATTAAAAGGTTGTGCTAATTAATGTAATGAAATTGCAATTTATGCTTGTCCAGTCACCATTAGGCAGGCCTGTTTTGATGTGGACTAAACTGTTTGACGCAAATGAGTTCATTTCCTCCACCTTTTCTCCTTATCAAAACAGACCCTTGTTTTATTTGATGGTTTGAGACAGATCATTCTCTGAACATTAAGGTTTGTTCTTCCGCGCGAGTTCTTTGTATTTAAGATTCCTGAATTCGAATGATGATTTGTGGGAAAACGCATGGCATAGTAGGAGATGCTCATTATTGCAACTTTGAAGTTGTGAGTTCGAATCATGTCGCCAATAATATCAATTCAGTGTGATCGTTGTTGATGTTATTTCTTTTTCTTCTTATTATTTTTGAGATAGTGTAACCCAATGAGTTATTTCATTACTGTATAAACATCATTAATGCAAAAGCCTTTCTTCTTAACCATTTGGATGCAACATTTTAACAATCTTGGCTGGTATTCTAGAAAGGATTGAATGTGATTCTGTTGATCTTCCTGGATTGGAGCAATACAATGAATTGATGGGGTGAAAAGCAACATGATGGAAGGGTTCCCTCTTCTGCCAAAGATCATCCAAGCCACCGGCCACAGCCGCAAATGACTAATACATTACCTACTTTCATAAGCCAATGACTAATTGAAGACCAATTGTCACGACCCGGGCCCGAGATCCGGTAACCCCGAGCCGTGAGCCCATACTTACTCCCGTAAATCCCGAATTAACCGAAGTTAAAACGAAATCCACAAGGGATAACAATCTCAATAAACCTGTCAATTACACAAATCTGCGGAAACAATTTCACTTGACAACAACACTTAAGAGGTACATGTATACAAAAATAATATTCCTTATACATGTATTCTATCCATCATTTACTTATCAAATAGTGCATGTCCAAAATATTGTGCAATGACCATTAATTACATCAATGACCATTAATTACATCCCAAAATGATTATACAAAAGAATGACTTCACAAAATATTTCCAAAAATATAATATTCCTTTTCGCACTCGGATACCCGTATCAAACGGTATCCCGACCATTCCATTCGATCAGTCCCCTTGGAGGAACCAGAACGGTCTCCTCCGTTCCCGCCGGGGGCGCGCTGCACCGGCAACAGCAACCGGGCCTGTAATGTCATCAATAACACTAATGAACACGACGGTTCAACAATGTATAAACAGATATGGTAATAGCATGTTAACCCATAAATTAAACTCATTCCATCTATTAATAACAGTTCCAATACCAGATAAGTCTGGAAAGTTCCTACAATAGGATGTGTGCACATAAAAGCTAAACTTGTGGTCATGCATTGGGTGGACACTACCATAGCATTCATTTTCCATTTCATTTCATTTTATTTGCCATCTTCCCTCAAAGGAAGGATTCATCACTGCCATCTTCCCTCAAATGAAGGATTCATCTTCCAAATGGAAGGCATCGATCAATACCATAGATATGATCAGAATTAGTGGGTCTTACTACTGTCCAGGCCAGGGACAACTAGCATCACCACGGAGCTCCGGAACGCCCCCAAATACCCTCTACTGCAGTAGGATTAGTCATTTGTCTCACTTATTAATTTAAGGAACTCATTTAGAGTTCTAGTGCAATTGCTAGGTAGTGCCAAACTCCAAGATCAACATCTCTCAATGAACAATCCAATCCTAGATTCGGTTCAATTCAATTCAATTCAATGATTCCCTTCAGAATAAGAGAAGAGAAGAGTAATGATATCAATCACATTAGATTGGAACACAATGTTACCATAAAGAATTACTAGACAATCATGATTCTATTTGATTCTTTCTTAAATCTAAACAACCATATAGATATAGCCAACGGTACTAAATGCACGTGTTATTCTTGATGAGCATCACATTTATTTTGAGTGTGTGCATTATAGTCCCCGTGGTTAACATCCATGGAGTTTAGACCACAATTTATTAACCATGAAGTTCTTCCTTTATTATCCTTAATTCTCAATCATTTCACTTTACTCCACTATTAATCTTCGAACTAATTTAGGGAGCATTATACTCACAAGGAGTGCTACAAACTTTCGCAAAAATCCAAAACTCACTATCGGACCGTTAGGTCCGGTCGATTGGCCAAATTTTCTAACATTCTTTCCTTCGATTTTCTATACTTAATAGTCTTCAACTATGGTATAGTTATTTTTAGGACTCGCGTATAACCCATTCTCAATCATAAATAAAGTACCGGCACAATTAATCACTGATCTCAACCGGACTCAAAATGAGCCCTCCGATCGATCGGACTGAAACCACGTCCCAGTTAGGGACTGTCCGATCGATCGGCCAGTTGGTCCGATCGATCGGACCTGGGACGAAACTCATCCTAGAAATCAGTCCGAAAACTGAGTCCTCTACCACCTTCTCTACTTCCAATACATTCCACGCTCACAAATCTAATGGAAACCTTCTATTTCCCTCTTCATACACAATCCATCAATAAACCACACATTTAAATCATTCATTAATCATTCCATAAACAACTCAAAGCTCAATAACAATGTACAAAAATCTAAATCCATGGAAGCTCCAAGCATTTCTACAATGGTTAACAATAACTACAACCAAATGCTTATACTTGCCTCTTAAAGCCAACTAACTCAATGTCCTTTGCTTAGCTAGCTTTTGGAGAAGAAAACCCCCAAATCTCAAACCCTAAATCCATAAAACATGCAAATACACAACCTTTAAGCTATTTGTGCTAGAAATCAAGTCTAAGCACCCATTATAACTTGTAGCTCATTAAAATGTTCTAAGTACTCACTTGTAGTTCAAAGGGAGGAATCTTGAGATCTCTCTTATACTCTTTCCTTCAACAATGGGGAGATAACTTGAGGAAGAAGATAGAGATGGAGCTACACTCCTCAAAACCCCTTGAAATCACTTCTAACTTCTCTCTTGACAAAGGAGAATGGAAGAGAAGAGGAAAAGAAATGAAGGAGGAGCCTAGGGTTTGGGTGAAATGCTTGAATGAATGTATTTCATTCTAATATAATGCCTCCTTACACTATAACCCCCTCTCATTTATTCTTATTTCATTTTGAGTCAAATGAAGGGCTACTTGACGAAATCCTCGTCAAACGGTTTCGAGTCTATTATGAAAGTTAACGTACTCGTTGAGATATACGTGTTGGTATCAAGAGTTTCCGTATTCGACAAAATACATGTAACTCCGTATTTACGAAAAAGGTCTTGTTCTCTTAGTTTAGACTTAAAACTCATCCAATTCACTTAATCTCTTCATTATCCCTTCATTAAGTTCATTTGAGATTAATCTCATCTAGTTGGGGCATTAACCATCATTAGTCTAATTAGACTTGATTAATTAGCATTAATTTCGATTAATTAGAGTTAATCTTGATTAACTCGGGGCGGGGTCTTACACCAATGCACCACCTAACTGATTTTTCATACACATGTGGTTCAAGAGCAGTTGCAGGGGAAAGGGGAGATGGACAAAACAACTGGTGCTGGGACTGCCAATTTTATTTGTACAAGTCCTTAAATCCAGAGTTTTTGAGAACCACTTTTTTTTGGAAACGACATGGAGTCTTTGCAGAGAATTCAATGTGGAAACCTGTATTAGGACAGACCCATCATCCAAGCATAGCCTTTCTGCAGGCTCAATCACATGCTTGCCATGGTTCGATGGACTATTTTTTCAATGTGAAATTATGGACAACACTCACATGGTTCGTGGACCTGTTTCTTCCTTGTTATTGAATACATAGGATTGTAAGATTTTGTATTTCTAGAAGTGGTTATAATTGAAGAAACAAAAGTCAATTTCCAAAAAACAAAGTCAAATTCTCTCCCTTTTAACGGAAAATGAATCTAGTGAAGATGTGTAATGAATACCCAAGTAATTTAAATCATAGGAAAGTGACGGTTGGATCTACATTCCACCTTATCTCCTTCACTTCTCAACCCATTCATAACCATTTTTGGATCCCATTTGACCATGAATTCCAAGGCAAATGAACAGGCCCTAAACAAATGATGTTTGTAAACTCACTCCAGCTTAGTTGTTCAGTTTGTTCCAGATACAATGGTTAAGTAAAATGGATAGAGAGGATTTCTAAAATAAAAAAAACATATGCTTTCATTTGTATGTGCATGTCTATATATGAAAATTAGTTTTTGCTGCCTACCAATGTCACCTGGTTAAAAAAAAAAGTTCACCTGCTTCTGGTCTCAAAGGATTCAATTGCTTTAACAAACAGCAAGTGCTTTTATCAATGCTGGGCTTGCTCACTCCTATGCAGTTATGATTTATATACTGGATAGGGTTGTTTCCGCTAGTATATTTGAGAAACAAGATGATTTCTAACAGTTCCAACTTTCAATGTTCTGATTGGGACACAAGATAATGCCTGTGACGTTTGTAGGGGATTCTTTGGTGAGAGGATTGGCTTCTCTTGTTTGTAGCTGTGTTTATTTGGTTTTGGATTCAAAAGGTACTTATTGAAGTTCCAATTAAAAGTGTATAACTGCTGTGGTAGCTTCTAGAGTTGTCAACTATTCAGACCTAAAAGAATCTGCATTGAATTTAAACAAGTGAGTGAAATATTTACTTAGTTCCAAGTTGTTCTTTGCTGGTTATACTGCAGCATGTGTTTGAAGGGATAACAGTAATGTAGGCTGTTTTATTCCAAACATTTTTGCTGCTATACGATCACTGCTTTTCAATTAGGATCCATTAGTTGTTAACCATTGCAGGGTACTACAGTTATTCTTCTACAGAATGAAAAGAAATTAGTTAAAAAATTCTCTTGCTTGCATAAAAGCGCTGCATTAGACCATGAAAGATTTGTGAGTAGGAAAAATATTGAGAATGCCATCTGTGGCATCACTTAGACCTTAGGGCCTGTTTGTTTGCATGGGAGTTGAACACATTGGAATTCATGGTCTAATAGGCTACAAGTCTCCAACAAAAGGATTAAGGCGAGGGTTGAAGGATGCGAGGTAGATGAGACCTTGACTTTCCTAGGACTTGAATTATTGGAGTGACGGTTGGGTATTCATTTTCAATCTCCTCTCGATTCATTTTAGATTTAAGAGAGATTATTTGATTGTAAGTTTTGGATATTACATTTGTTTCTTCCTTTTCAAACACTGCTAGAAATAGTCTTAGAATTCCTAGGAATTCAAGCCTTTAATGTCACACAATCATAGCTTCAGATTGTTCACAAAGGATTCCAGCAAGCTAATTGGAGCTGAGTGGTACTTCACTTCAATATGAAATCTAACAGAAAATGGGCTTGATTGAGAATGATGTAAATCAGATTGACATCCTGCTAAAGTCCGGTCAGTCCCAGTTCCAACCTGACTTAAATCCAATTGAACCCATTGATTACAATTCTAAATTTATGGTGCAAAATTAAATTCACCAACTGGGACCAGTGCTTCAATGAAATGACTGGGAAAACAACCAGACACACAACACAACACAAACATGAAGAGGATTAATGACTTTGGGTAGAAAGAATCCAAAGGCCTGTAATTTATCAAAGTTCATGGCTGATCAATGCTTACTAGATAGTATAATTTCAAATGGTTTAATTCTAAACTCAAACTGATGTATGGACTCTGATATCATGCTCTCTTGCTTATTACAAATTACCATTGCAAGCAATTATAAAGGCAGAACAAGCGATAACCCTAAATCTGTATATTAAGATTGAAAAGAAAAAAGAGCAAGACAATCTAGTTACTAGAAACCTCTTATTAAAGATAACTACCCAAGTCCTACTAAAAACAATACCTCTAAATGTGTTTTAAGTAAATAAGTGAATTAGATATAAAAAGCAGTACTAACATGCCCTCTTGTAGCAAATTGTAAATCTTGCCAAGAGACTATTTTGATGCCATCTGCACAATGGGTCCCTCTTTGGATCTATACCAGACTTGTGGGCTCTTTATTAAACCGAGACTAGGCCTCGTCGAGGCTTAACTTGGGTCTGGATCTGGGCTTGGTCTAGTTGACGCTGGATTCAAATCTGGGCTTGAGACAGATCCTAAACTGGGACTCATATTGAATGGGCACAGATTTCGGCCTGCCTAGTTCCGTGTCAGCATTCATTCTTTGCTGGTTGTATGGAGCTCGACTTCGGGCCGGTCACATGGGCTAAACAAGAATAATGGAATCGAAACCTGCTTTGATGTCATGTAATAAACAATATACCAATCCAAAAGCTTAGCTTAAGCTGATAAGTGGAAGGCCCATCAGGTATATTAAGACATGTCAAGCCTATTACTTAGACGATGTGAGATATGAGACTTTCCAACAATACATTCGTTGTCTACCTAGTAGATTATCTCCATCTATCTGCACCACTACTGGGAATTGAAGACCTCTGTCTATGGAGAATAAATAAAAGAAAAAAAAAACCCAGAGGCTGTTTTCCATACAAACCAAGAAAAATCAAGGCCACAAACCAAAATATGAACCATAACACATGATATGTGAAAACTCCTGCAATTAATGAGAAGGGGTAATCAGAAAAACAAATCCTGAAAAAACCTATTAAGAAGAGAAAGTTAAATCCAACACTCTAGCGAGTACATAGCAACCCTTCCCCAACTCATTCTCTCACTACAAACCACTTTGCAAGCTTTTTTCGAAGTAGTCTTACTCCTAAAATATTTGGCTTCCACAACTATCACAAGCATTGTGGAAGAGTGATGGAGCCAGCCCGCTTTGCGCTGGGCCTGGATATATAATTTGGGATCGTTTAATAAACGAGCCAGGCTTGAATACAGTTATAGAAGCCCAAAGCTCGGCCCTAGTAAGAAGTGCTTGTAATTTAGCTAGAAAGTGCAAACAACTAATGAAAAGCCCAATTCGACCTGGCCTGCTTTGATTAACTAAATGGGTAGACCGGGCCCGAAAGTTTTGTCTAATGTCGGCCGGATACTGGCTTTTGTTTCTAAAATAGGGTCACGCCTGTATATGCCTTAACCCTGCCCGATCCGGCCATGAACACCCTTATATTCTCTAATGTAGACTCCAAAAGAGAAACTCTCCTCTAAGAAGAACCTGGTCTAGGCAATACAAATACACCTACTATTTTCCCCCCCTTTTTTTTTGACTTAAATGAGTGCATTTCTAATAGAGCTAGAACTTCACAAAGCTGAACAGGAAAGTTGCCTATAATAAAACTATGTCACACTGCAATTTGTTGGGGTGAATTATATCCAATTGCAAATGCACTTCTGTCTTAGCTGCACGTCATCCGCTATCTTCATCCATTAAACAATATTCCACTTATACAGTGTTGTTCCTTATATGTACTTAAGAGGGTTTTTTTTCCTGTTCCAGCCTATCATTAATTTTGGGTTCTTTGTGTCACATTGGAAGTTTGGGTTCCTCACATACGTTAATAAATGTAGATCTTCTTTGTTTTTATATGGCATAACTTTGTCTGTGAAGGCAATTCCCAAAAGCAATTTAGTTATTCATTCAGAGGAAAAGTGCTTTCTTCCTTCAGTTCTCTGATAGTTACAGCGTGAATGCATGTGGGTGGTTGAATATGTAAAAGCCAAAGCAAACTTCAGACAAACCTCATGCACAAGCACGCAGCCTCACCTGAGATAGCACAAAAAGGTGATTGTTGTGACATCTGGTTCCCTTCAGTAGATTTCCAAATTAAGACAAATGGGGTATGTGCAAGTATCTAAATCTAGATCATCTAAGGTCATGAGATGAATGAGAAGCCATTTAATGGCCTTTTGATTAGACATCCAACAACTTCAGTAATCTCTAATCCTACTATAATAACAAATGTTGGTAATCATAGATTGTATATATCTATAGCTTGGTTCTTCCATCGTAGGTTTAGCGCTTCCACATGCACGCAAGATTGTAAGAAATGTGGAAATGTAAGAAACTAGACCATGGCCTGCTTGATCCCAAGATCACCACTAGATGATGGCTCTGATACAATATATAATTTCTAATCGAATACGGATTAAGCCTTCTCTATAAGGATAAGTAATCCTTATATATATATATATATATATATATAATCCCATTATTTCTAGCAACCTAACAAACATGAACTGCTTTTCATATAGTCAGCAGCTGACGATCCATTTGCATTAGACTTGTGCTATTTTTAAATGTGCTTGAGAGGATCAACTGTCGGGTTTGGATTTGCTAGTGATGATAAGATAACAACTGTGATAAGAAATTTGAATATGCGCTTAAACTGCAATTTGCATTTGTTTAGTTAAATAAACAAATGCAAAACTGTAAACAGGGGGGATAAAGAAATGTTGGACAGATGGTCTCAGAGATTGTAGATGAAAAACAAAAGTTGCATTGTGTTTGCCTGTCAACCTCGCATTTGCCGACCTTTTTACTCATTCAAGATAACAAAATTTTTTTTTTTCCTTCTAACAAGATAACAAATTAAGTACATTGTTTAATGAAGTAATCTTTGACTCGTAAGCATGCGGTTATGAGAAGCAGGGGCAGACCCAAGAAATTTTCCTTGGAGGGGCGGCTACGTGCACAAGTAAGATCTGCACAGAATTTCCTTAGAGGGATTTTATACAATTTTTGGGGGCCATGGCCATCCCCAGACCCCCTCTGGTCCCACCAGTGCTGAAAACGATATGCTAATGACATGATTGTGTTTGGAATTATCTTAATCATAGTCCCATTAATTGTTTGTGGTTTTCTGAAATATCCCAGAGCATATGCATAGATATGAACTGGGTTGACTAGAAATGTATTATTACCATTTGTTTTGTCTTATGTATCTAAATGACAACAGAATCCAGTTCAAATGATAATGTAGTAGCACTTAAGTATTGTCTGCTTTCGTGCTTATGCATGCTTGCTGTAAACAATCGTAGTGGAAATGCATGGCTGTTAATTTTGAATGCTTGTCAAAGGTAGTAGGTGTGATTTGAAGATATGGATAGGTCACCTATGGTCCCCATTATAAAGAATCAATTAAGGGTGTTTGAATTTTTGTCAACTGGGGTTAATATTAGTTTTATTTTCATCTTCCACAAATTCACTATATGATAAGTTCTGCTGTCTCTCTCCATTGGGCTGGAACTTGACCATATTGACATTGATATTAATATTAACAATTAGATTGAATTATGAAGACAACCGCTTTCATATATTATAATTGAGATTTGATGGGCTTAAATTATGAGTACTTTAAATTAAGGTAAAAAAAAAAAAGAGTTTAATGTCCTATAACTACTTTGGTATACCGTGACATTTGGCTCACACCAACTCTATTATTTAGTTCCCCTTAAACTCTATTCGCCTAATTTCATGACTAAAAATATTTTAATGTCACCAGAGTCGTTTGACTTTGGTCCACAATTTTTTTTTCTGCCCTGAATCGCATGACGTCATGGGAGTTTAAAAACCCATGATATCATGTGATCCAAGTCCGATCGAGATCCAGGTCCATTTCAACTTTTAACATTTGAATCCCATGATATCATGGGTTTTTAAACTCCCATGATATCATGGGATCCAGGGCAGAAAAGTAAAAAAAAAATTGTGTACTAGAGGAGTCAAACGACTCTGGTAACATTATTAGATTTTCAGTCATGAAATTGGGGATGCAGAGTTTAAGGGGGATTGATACGTCAAATCCCCTTATTTATAAGGGAATGATTATAAAAGGTTGATCTTGTGGGTGAAGTAAATACTCAATCAAATTTGTACATGTGAGGTCCTTTTACGAAGATCATCTTAAAGATGTGAACACCCTCCTTATTAATGTAGGTCCATGATTCACTGTAACCCTAACCATTTGGTTTGAACTTTTTCCAACAAACTGGTTAAATCAGACATTTGATTAGGTTTTCAAAATAAAATTATTTTTCCTACATAACCACTTAGGAATCATGATCCAAACTATTCTTCCTCCCTGCATCGATACCCAATTGGTATAAAATTGACTGCTGGATTGAAAAAAAGCGAAATATGTGTAAATTGTGCTTGTTGTCTAATCCCATGGTAATTGTAACTCCGATTGAATTGAAAAGCTGTGAAAGTATAGTATAGTTCGGATCTCTATATTCTAAAATCCATTGAGAGTGGAAAATAATTTTTATTGATGAAACGCATTAGTTTGTACTTTAATCACGTTTCTTCCTTAATCCAACAGATAATATTGCTTTCTTTGTAGAAGGCCTAAAGTTTTATGGATAAAATGGGAGGGGCCCACAAGCTGTACGGTTTTGGATCTCCTTAAATTGTGAACCTCACATGAGTGTGTATATATGATTTGACCTCACTTGACTACCGAATGGCCAATTTTATGTGAATATGATTTTAGTGAGAGGTATCAACCTCTTTTTGTGACCCTTTCCTTTCCTTTCACATAAGAGGAGATAAAAATATAGGGTGTATGTATATTTTTACTTTTGCCCCTTCTCAAATTTTTTCTTCTTATTTTTATTCATAAGAGATGTGCAAATTCTCAAAGATTAGTGGTATTTTCATCGCTCTCTTATCTCTAAAAGATATAATGAGCTCAACATATCTATCATTTAATTCTCTCCCTGAATTATCTCGATTTGTCATTCTCATGAAACCGAATCTAAAGAAAGGAACTCCACTGTGAAACCCATCCGGTTGGAAACTCAGTTGAAAAATTGAATATTTGTGCTTAATGAACATCCTCTCAGTAGGCCTTTCCAATTCTTACTCCAATACAAGTTAGTCCCACATTAAGATCAAGCATATAACTATTAACATGATTAATGCAAAATGCATAGAATTAATAATATAAACTAGGTTAACCAATATGCTCAGTTTTATAATAGAAACAACTTTAATGGAGTCATATGGGATCCTCTTGGGCTCCTGGGCAGAATTTCGCAAGGCTCATGAGCGGGGTCCACCTAAGAAAAATAGAAATAAGCACCAAATTCTTATCCTGTAGGGTTTCCAGTCATGAGAATTTCTCGATGCTCTTGAGTAGGCCGGTCCCATTAAGAGAAGAGAAAAAAATATGAGAACAATCTACACTTAAGAAAAATTAAAATCCCATAAAAAATACCCCCATTTTCTATGAAAATTTCAACTTTAAAATGACTTAGGTCCAACACTCGATATGTTTTATACAAAATGTTAATTTTTTATAATATCTTGTTCGAGCGTTTTAAAAGTTAAGAATAACAGTGAGTTATTTGAATGAAATTTGATGAGGACTAAACACTACACAAGGAGGCTATTTTCTCATTTATTTAGACTTTTCATGAGTGGGCCCATTTAGTGGTCTCCTGAAATTTTTGTGTTCCTACGTGATTTTGTTCTCTCTCTCTCTCTCTCTCTCTCTCTCCTTTTGTCGACTATGTAAATGACCTTGAAATCATTAGTGGATCATAAAGGAATCGCCCTCTTTGAGAAATTTCACGCCAATATAATTTAGGCCCACTGTCAGATTTTCTTCTCTTTGTCATCATCGGCCATCGCATGTCTCTTTTGGAAGAAAGTCCTGCCTCTGCCACTAATGTCAATAATGGCAAACTAGGGTGATGGAAAAGTCTCATCGTGAATTAGGTTATATATGAGGGGAAAAGGTGATGGAAAAGTCTCATTGTGAATTAGGTTATATATGCGGGGAACAAAAAAAAAAAAAAAAAACCAACCTAGTCGATCATGCCAACCTTAATTTAAGAGCCTTAAATCTCAAGGGCCTATTAAGTTACATCTTTTTTTTTTTCAAATTCAATCACTATAAATATAATTCCAAGAGGTGTGAAACTCTGAAGAGTGCCTATTCGTGTCTGTGTATGTGTTGTTTGGGGTCCTCCATAGTTAGTTTGAAAAGGGTAGAGACTTTTCTTAGGGAGTTAAAACATAGTTACCTCTCCGCAAAATTATGTTGCGTCTTCCGTAAATTATTACTACGGATGAATGGGCTTGAAGTATTAGATTGACTTCAAATTTAATATTTAAATTGACCCCACTTGGATCTTTTGATTCCTCTCGTTTCATGATTTGTGGGATCTCAAATGGGCTCCATTAGGTGGCTTGTACCGTTCAATAGTAAGAAAATGTTGTGTTTTTTTTTTTTTAAATAACAAAGGGTGTCCTAGCCCTTTGGGTGAGAATAATCCCTATAGGCCTAAGAGAGAAAGCCAGGTAAAATTTTCCTGTGCCCCAATGTGGTAGTGCAGTTTTAAACCCACAACCTTCAGGTGCAAACCGTGGTCTTAGGCTAACTGAGCTACCCCTCGGGGTTATACATGAGCATTACTGATACACACAAATGATCAGGTGTGCATGCACCTAATCATGGGCCCACTTGATGATCAATTTAAGAGAATAGGACCCCATGGATTACACCAGTCCCATGGGCTTGCACCCATCTGAGTGAACAGGCCGATCGACTCTTTTTTTTGAAAAAATAATAAAGCCATTGAGTTTGGAGGCTGTTGATCAAGGGCTTAGGATGATTTATTGAGCCCTAAATGTAGTAGGGAGGTAGGGCCCATCGAGATCTTTCAAACCGACCTAGCCCCATCCCCAAGTGGGCCCTGCAGCGAGGTGTGGATTGAATCCAGATTCATGTATACAAATAA
This sequence comes from Umbellularia californica, assembly GCA_028538565.1. NCBI lineage: Eukaryota > Viridiplantae > Streptophyta > Magnoliopsida > Laurales > Lauraceae > Umbellularia > Umbellularia californica. Next base: position 48,134,269 of record JAPQWN010000009.1, read on the forward strand.
TCAGGTGAGCACCTTGTGCGTGGTGCACACTTGATCATGAGCCTACCTAATGATCAATCCAAGGGCTTCTTACACGGGACCCCCCCTTTACACTAATCCCATTGGCATGTAGGCCTTTGCTCCTCCAGTGCTTCTAGCTTGCCAGGTACCGGTCAAGGTAGATACTACTTGTTCCACCTAGGACCCTATAGATTAGGAGACTGGTGAGGATTGAAAGATTCGCATAGGACTTTTAAAATATTAAATTTCAAGTCATTTTGATGATCCCAACCTCTTGATCCACCCGATAAATAAAATAATTTTATATTAAAATATCCGTTTGACCAACTTGATAGGAATGAGGTCACCAAAATTTTATAGATCTATATCATGCAAATGTATTGTGACGATAGTCCACAATGAGCAATATTCAAATTTGACTGAAATTAGAATTTGTGTCAATGGGGAATTTTCACCTACAGGACGTTCGCAAGTGGATGTATGGTAGGCTCCTGTATTTGGAGGGCTCCAGACTTTGAGGTGGGCCCTCTTCATATATTAACCATCAGATGGGAATGTCCACATCAAATTAAGAAAAATCCGTGCACGCTAATTCAATCATATATGTGCGTCCATTTTTCTTCCTAGATGAGAAGATGACTTTTGTGAGAAAAATCAGAAAGGACCAAAAAAACCTTAGAACAAAGGAAGATGATGATGATGACAACGACGATGATGGTGGTTAAAAAAGTCCTCGAGCGCACATGTGTGCCAATGTCTATGGAGAGAGCAAAAAGTTTTTAGAATAGGTTCACGGTATTAGAATATGGTGTATTTGTTTGACTTTGACCAACATATCACTACCTTCCCTTTGTTGGCAATTCCAAAAAAATTGAATGGGACCCGAGTCCACCTTGATTTGGTAATATTCTAAACGATGCTTTCTTTCAATCTCATGCACTTTTTTAATTTTTGTAATAGGAGGGTTCCCAATTTTTTGGATTGGACTAATCCCTCTCGGCCTTGAGGGAAGCCGGATAAACTCTCCTGTAGCCCTATCCCAGTGTGGTAGTGCAGTTTCGAACCTACAACCTCTGGATACAAACCGTGGTCCTAGACCAATCGAACCATCCCTAAGAGTTTATCAAATACATAGTATGAACCATTAATATTAAAGATGGGAAATGCTCCTATGAGTTACACTCTCACCAACTTTATGAGAGATGGGTAGGGGCCCTCACATTTAAGTTGAGGGTCCTTGCATTTAAGTTGGTGAGAGTGGATATGGAAGTGAGGGCCACCACCCATCTCTCATAAAGTTGGTGAGAGTGTCTCTCATAGGAGTAATTCCCATTAAAGATTGTTAAGATAACAATCTTAACTCAAGGCAATTTTAAGTTTTTTCTTTACTCACAGGAAATGATACATTAAACAAACCCAGCCTAATAGGCCTAATAAAATAATACATGTTTGGTAATGGTGTGCTTATGCAATTTGATTGGTTTAAGACCATGTACCAGTGCCAAAAGCTCAGTACAAATTCACTAATTTAGATGATACCAACAACATATCAGCCATATCAACATCATTTCATTTTCAGACAGAAAGGGAAATAATATTTTTTTTGGGTATTCGCTTTTTATTTATTTATTTATTTGATAGAATATACTTATGCATGTACTAAGGAATTCTTCTTTAGAGAGCCACTGTCTAAAAAAAGAAGAAGCAAAAAGGCTCATTTAAGGAGTTTTATGAAAAACAACCCCCCCCCCCCCCGCGTTATATATTCATATACACTATACAAGTCCTTAATTAATGGGTTGGCTGAGGATTGATCCATGTGGAAAGGGAGATAGCCTGCCGCCAACGGCGGACCTATATACATGATCTTTGGAACATGGTTGCAAACGGGACGGTTTCGGATCAGAGTCACAGTGGATATGGACTTAGACCCGTTTCTAAATAATGATTTTGATTCTGGAATTGATTCCAATCCGGAACTTATGTTGTTGGTTCCAGACTTGGTTTTGATGAGAGGGTCTAGATCCGGTTTTCGAACTGGGTCCAACTAGAGGACTAGAATTTAGTACCAAAATTAGTTTTGACTTCTTTTATTTTTTATTAAATAATAATATCATTCAACTTATAACAACTCATCAAGTTTATTACCTTCAGGATTAACATAAAAAATGCCCAACAAAAGTTTATTTTGAGCTACAGTTTGGAACATTAAAGAATCGTATGCTGGGTTCCAGGTCGAAACCTGTGTGGACCCAGACTCGGTTATCAATCGGAACCTAAATTGCGTTCCAGACCCAGACTCGGACCCCTTTTTTTCAATCGAAACCTAAAACAGGTTCCAAACCTTTTTATTTGCGGATCAAATATAGTTGTTAATATTGTTTCGGACCTCATTTCGCTTTGGCCTGCAAAATAAAAAGTTTAGATCGATTCGGGATTTCGGCGAAACTTTTCGGAATAACATTTCAGGGAAAATATAACAAAATATATATACATATATAAGTAAAAAAATAGAAAAAGTAATAAATATAGATTTAATCCATTATAGTAAATTTTTTTGGAATTATATTTTGTGAAAATATTAGAAATAAGAAATATATGTGTAAAAAAAGTAAAAAAAAAATTAATTTTGTAAAATTTCATTTCGGCCAAAATCCCGAATTTCGGCCGAAATTTTCCAAAATCTTGAATTTCGGCCGATATTGACTGAAATTTAAACCGAAAAGTTTTGCACTTGACCGAAATGAAAAATTTCTGCCATTTCGGCCGAAACGGAACGAAATTAATAACTATGGGATCAAAACCTCCTTATTTATAACTGAAGAATCGAATACCCATTTGCATATCTACTTGGGAGCAGTTGCTGCCCTTGAACCTAGGTCCACTTTCAAAACTGACGTAAATTTTTTGGGTTTGATCCATAGTCATTAATATCGTTTCGTTTCGGCCGAAATGGCCGAAATCTCGGTTTTAATTTCGGTCAATGTCGGCTGAAATTCAAGATTTCGGCCGATTTTGGCTGAAATTCGAGATTTCGGTTGAAATCTGACTTTTCGGCCGAAATTGAATTTTACATAATTAATTTTTTTTAAAATTTTTTTACACATATATATTTTGTATTTATTATATTTTCAAAAATATAATTTCAAAAAAATTAATATAATGGATTCAATCTATATTTATTACTTTTTCTATTTTTTTACTTATATATGTATATATATTATGTTATATTTTCCCCGAAAATATAATTCTGAAAAGTTTCTTTGAAATCTTGAATCGGACGAAATTTTTCATTTTACAGGTCAGTGCAAAATGAGGTTCGAAACGATATTAACAACTATGTTTTGATCCAAAAACTAAGCATGAGAAATCCTGGGACAAGCCCCAAAGCCTTTGGGTCGATCCCCCTACTGTCTGCCACTCAAAGTCATCTTTGAACTGAAGCATTGACTTGTACAACCCATACAATGTAATCACGTTTTCTAAATAATCTTGATACAGATAGAGCCTATATTCCACTGAATCAAAGCAACCCAACTTGTTGCTTGTCCTCTAATGGGGACTTTTCAGGGGACAAGTCACAAGGATCTGTCACAGGTTGGAACCCAAGATGGACTGGGCTCTCTTGTGCCACATGTTGTCCTGATAAGACAAAGTTGGATGAATTTTCCCTACATCATGCTAACGGACTTGTGGATCAGGAAGGCGATTGATCAGATGGTCTGCATCACTTGTGACTAATGTGATGCTGTGACGAACGCTCCAGATCGTCCGATTGTTCTCCGGCACACTCATGATTGGGACCCACTTCTGAGACGAAAAATAAATAGTTGGGCGATTGATCCCCTTTCAAGCCGCAACAGCAACGCTGTTGGGACTTGAGTAACGTCTTGCAATAAGTTCCTGATTAGGACACAGTTCAGTCTCATTAGCCATGTGCTTGACTTGACTGCCCTTTTGGATTAATTAAAACAAAGGATATTGTTAGACCTCAAATTGGTTCAAGTATATTCCACAGAATTGTTTGTGTGATATCTCAAGGCAGTGCGATTAGAGTTGTAAACGGGTCGGTTCGGTCCATGTGGACTCGGAACCAGAACCGTCAAGGAGAAGGTGGAATCGGATCCGGACTCGGACCCGAAACCGTTTCGGAACCTATTTCTTGGCTTTGGAACTGGAACCTATATGGGGCGGGTCTGGATCTGGCTCGGGGTCTAGGTAGAGAATTATAATTAAAAAAATATGATTTTTCGGAGTGATTTTCGAAAATTGAGGTAATTTGTTGGGTCTTGGGTTCACGAGTTTGAACCAAGGTGGAATTGGACCCGGACCCATTTACTTATTGAGGCCTAAATAAGGACCCAGATCCAATTTTTAATGGGTCGGATTCTTCGGGTAATCGGAGAATCGGGGACTCACTTACATCCCTACGTGCGATAAGATAGCACCATACAATATTGAACATATTGCCATGTGATACACGGCTGTGCGATATCACACTATAATTATAAAAATAGTTTTGTGGGAAATATTTTTACTTCGATTATTCTGGGGTAAATGTCAAATCTAAGGGCAGTTGTAAGGTCATAATAAAAAAAAAAGTGAGTTTGCTCCCAAGTGTCCTAGTCTTCTTCTTTCTTCTTCTTCTTCTTCTTTTTTTGCTTGAAAAGAATGTATAATTAACAAAAGAAAGAGGAACACCAAGAATGAAACCAAGAAATAGAACCAACTAAGGACTCTATAGAGAGAAGCAGAACCACTACAGACCAGGACTAAGTTGGACCTTAAGCCACAAACCACAATGACCCAACCCTAAGTCGTATGTCCTAGAGTTGCCTGGTTTGCATTTGTATGGGTTAAGTGGGCGCTTTCAGGGGATTAGTCCTGTTGGGTCAAAGATTTCAGGGACACCCGTGTCGTGAAAAAAGAAATTTTTTATCCAACCGGCTGTACTTATGAAAAAAAATCACAATTACAGTTGGTGTTTTCCATTTTTAAAAACAACCACCTCTGTTAGTTCTGTCAACCAGGGAAATCATAATGAGAAGCTAGTTCTTGACTTAATGTTGAAATGCACTAAATTTTATTGTAAAAGATGAAAGTCTAACTTTATTAGAATTAAACTTACGGTGTGAATGGACTTAGATTTAATGGGTTTTCGCATTATCATCCCAAATTTAATTTGAATGTGGTCTGAGATTCTTCTTTTAGGAGAAAACATAGAGAATTTCTTCAGTGGGCTGACTGTCAGGGTGTTGATTCAAATTTCAAGAACTAGAAGTAGGTATTTGTAAAAGTAAGGAAATGGCTTGTCATTTGTAATTGTAATGTGACTTCATGTAAACTTCTTTTTTTTTTTTTGGACAAGCCATGTATCCATACAAAGAACTGTCATCTTTTGGAAGAGTGTAGATGGAATTGTACATAAATCTTACGCACAAGATAAGAATATCAATCAGTAACTTGTTTTTCTTCTTCTCTATCCTTGGCATTCTAAGAAGAGATGAATTCTGAAGAAAAATAGAATTTTATTTAAATAATGCTAGACGTTTTGGCAACATGATTCTATACCATGGTTCTAACCCATGATTTTGACAAATGTAACTGATGGGGATGTGTTGGTCCTCTAATAATATTCCAGCTAGATGTGCACATGCGAGATAATAAGAACTCGGACATATAATTCAAATTCCAATCACCGCTGTCAGAAATGTATTTCCGAGGCCTTTTCCTTATTCCACAACTTTACACAAACATACCCAGTCATAACTAAAGCTTTTATATATTGAATAACATGATCTAATTTTGGCCGGTTTTCAAAACTATGGTATAACTGGTCCAACAGAATAAGATACTTGATTCCTATCCTGATAAATATCAAGGTGATCATACTATCTTTATTTATGGAGGTCTACTTTTCCGGTCATCCTCATTGTACTTGTAACTCTTTAAATCATTAATGCTTTATTAAGGTATTTATAAGGAGAAAGTTGTTCATGATTATGCAAACTTGTAGGCTTTTAACACAGGTAAGTTTTAATTTCGCGTTCAAGGGCAGTCCCCCCCTAAATTTCAAAAAACCCCTTTAGAAAATTGGAAATTTAAAGAAAATGGCCACCCAATATTTTTTTTTTCACAACACCCCCCCATTCAATGACTTTTTTTTTTTTAATGTTAAAGCCTCCTTGGTTTTGCAGTCAAACCATGTCCAAAAAGGTTTGATTGAACAAGTTGGATTCAAGAAAGATTACCATTTCAACCGGCAACATTTTCAAAATCGCCGGCTCTCTCTCTCTCTCTCTCTCTCTCATCCATCTTTTCTTACATTAGATTTATGCATCCAAGATAAGGAAGAGAGAATATTTTTGTGGTGCTGGTCAAGGTGGGAGTTCAGTGATTTATCAATGCATTTCTTATCTCTCAGCTGGGGAAGCTCTCGAAAGGCATGCAATTAGAAAACTATAAAAGAAGGCACTGGAGAGAGAGAGGTCTTGGATTCTCCATGGTTTGGTTTTAACGTTTTTCAATTACATCACATGACCTTTCTATTGGAGTGAATATTTTAGTTTTTTGCAAACCACACATGCCTAAACAATTTTTGATTGGCCAAATGGCATGTACATCACATGGCCTTTCTATTGGAGTGAATATTTTAGTTTATTGCAAACCACACATGCCTAAACAATTTTTGATTGGCCAAATGGCATTCGGTGAAGTCAAGGATTTTGTTTCTTTTTACTTTTCTAGGAAAAGGTCTCTCTCTCTCTCTCTCTCTCTCTCTCTCTAAAAAGTCTAGTGAAATGAGAACGTGGATGGACTATGGAAAGGCAGTTTATGCAGATGACAATGACCCGGAGACCATCTCTCGGTTGCTAGGATTAAGCCCTAAATATTAGCAATAGGAAGATATTAGTGAAATAAGAAAGCTATTAGATGAAAAAAAGACTAATTCTAATGGTTTGGAGGCAATTCAAAGTGATGGGTTTGATCGAACTTACATGGAGAAGAATTGGTTTTTCCTATTCCTTTGTTTTGGTCGTGGGACCACATTTGATCAACTCAATCATGTCACATGTAGGAGCACGTCTTGAATTGGCACTGATCCAAATCTTATACTATTTTGGACATTAGTTAGTTAGTTTTTTTTTTTTTGCTATTGGAGGGTTCCCAACCCTTTGGACTGGACTAATCCCTCCGAGCTCAGAGGGAAGCCGGGTAAACTCCCATGTAGCCCCAGTGTGGTAGTGCAGTTTCGAATCTACAACCTCCGGGTGTAAACCGTGGTCCTAAGCCAACTGAGCTACCCCTTGGGGTTCAGGACATTAGTTAGTTACTATTGAATTTTATCACAATAAATTTACGCGATGCATAACCGATAGACTTTGAAGACTACAAACTCGGATTAGGATAAATTGATCAGCCTCAATATCCCATGTTTTCTTAATCCACTTTAAGCTTTTTCTTTACTATGCTAGGAGTTAAAAGTACAGTAAAAACTGAATCATAGCAATAGGAATGACTTCAAAGAGATTTAATTTTAAGAAAAAAAATGTGTCACTACTTGTTCTTAGCAATGTTGTCCAACTTTATTTAATTCAAACTCCCACACAGCTAAACCCCATTAAGTACTACTCGTGCCTAATTGATTTAACTATTACTCAACTACCCAATTTAACACACATTTGACCAAAACTCACCAAGGACAGAGTCATGGATAAGCTATACTTAATTTTTGAGGCCCTTGCTCCTCTGATTAAAGTGATCTTCGGTCAACCCTAATCTAAATCAAACACTTTTATCGAGGTTTCGGGGAAAAGGAGTGTACAAATTAAAACAATTAATTGGGGGGATTTTTTTTTTTTTTTTTTTTTTGTAATCCTAATTCGGCGAGTCTAGTTGCTCAACCTCATTGAGGAATTTGATTTCTCTTCGTGTGCATTCGCATGATGAGAGGATTTCTCAATAGTGAGTACAATTATTTTGACTTTTCGTGTAGCCCCTCGCTTTGTTATTTGGTGCAACGTATCTTTCTTGTGGAAAAGGAAAAAATGAATTGATTTATCTTGATAAAGAGGATTTTGTTTTTTCTAATCTAGTATTCTCTATCCCATGTAAATAGATTTTTACCGAACATTGAAATCCTCTTATTGTACAAACAAGCCACAACATTATAAACATAACAAAGTTCATTATATTAAGCTCCCTCTTGGCTAATCCTATCAAAACCTTGAGGCTTTAGAAGAGATAGAGATAGTAGAAACACTTTTCACTTTCTAATACTCACCTTTGGGTGGAACCCGGTCTGTATATATTTCATGAAACACACATTTAATCAACTCCAAATTGTTCTTCCTAGGATCCGAACTCACGAACCAATTGCTTTGATACTATATTAAATTTCTTTCGCTAACCAATCTTATCTAAACCTCGAAACGACTTTACCAGATGCAGCTAAAATACTTTTCAATAAATTAGACACCTAATCTCAAGTATAAGCAAATCCACTTCACTAAATTTGATTAGATCCGGTTTAAGAAAATTTTAACAGTAGAATCTTTTCTCCCCTTGAAGGTTGGGTCCTCCATATCATTAACCACAGCTCTTCATTATAAATCACTTTTAATTTGTCAACTTACAATGCACACGCATTGCATCTCTATCGACGCTTAGGACAAAACAAAACCACATGGGGAACAAATATAATTGACCAGACTATGAGTTGACTAATAAGAATATTGTAAATAGAAATCTATTCATTTATTTTTAGATTCTAATGATGATTGTTTAGAGTGTTATGAAGGACTTAGCAAATTTCAATGATTGTTTAGAGTGTTATGAAGGACTTAGCAAATTTCAAAGGTGGGCGTAGGCCTCTTTCTTTGACCAAGCAATAGATACAAGGCTCCAGTCACTTGCAATTCGTACAGGAACAGGTCATAATAATCTCCTTTGCTACCTTCTTGTTGATTTCCTCCCTTTCACATGTCACCACCTATGGTTTCTATAACACTACCTCTTGGCCCGTCCAGCCCAAAGGGTTGAGAACCCTCCGATAGCCAAAAAAAAAAAAAAAAAAAATAGATCCATTTTTTTGTGTCCAGTGTTTTCATTTGCGCCTCTATTCATATGTTTGTTTCTTTGACACTTTGGACCACCTTTGTCGATACAATCTAAGCAACCCAAGTTGCCAAAAGGTCCAGCTCTGTTGACTTGACATGTCCAAAAAAGTTCCCGCGTGGGGACTTGTATTTTGGGGGTCTGCTTTCCTGGAGCATAACTATTGGATCACTGCTTCCTACTCTTGTGGTGGGAGCAATGTATGGATGTTACTATGATATCAAAGTAGAATTCATGAAGGATTAAAAAGGGTGCAGTTATTATGATTAGATGAGTGGTTTAATCACATCATCCAAACTGTTTAGATCCAATGGTGAGTACAATTTATCACTAATCAACCACATTTTCATTCAAATGGTTTGATACGACGGTTTTGAGTGAGGAAAGATGAAATTGGATATTGTGCACAGCACCAGATACACAATCAGCAGAGCCACAAGCTCCAGTTGAGGGCTTGAGGGACTGTGGCAATGTGGGTTATCTTAATTTCAAGGCAGGATGTCCCACAAATCGTTGGATAATGCAGAATTTTCAATCTCCGCCATCTAAGCCTGAAGGCTGGGCTGGTGAGGGATATCTTGGGTCATAATTTATTATTATTATTATTATTTTGTACAGCCTCTTTAATCGATGGCGCTCACTGTAATTGTAAGAGAGAATTGCCATGGATAAAGAGGCATGATTGTGCCCTTGATCTTGAGTTTGTGAAAGTAGCATCCATATTTTGGTGATAGACAAAATTGATCTGATTTGCCCAATAAGTTTTTACTATCTCATGAAGATCCTGGTCAGACAAATATTGGATGCAAAGCAGGACCCATCAGTTTGACGGCCTGGATCATACCAAAAGAGGAAGCCCTAGTGAGGCTCATTGGATCCACCTTCTAAAATAGTGTTTGGGAGATGTTATGTTTTTATGTTCAGTTTATTTCATGTAACTGATTTCCGAGGAATTCTGACACTTAAATTTCTAAAGTGGTTTAAAAAAAATTAAAGAAACAAAGGTGAATACGCAAGAATGACTATTAAATAATCCCCTCTATGATAGAAAATTAATTAAGAGAAGATGGAAAGTGAATACCGAGCCATCATCTTAGAAATTGAAATCCTAGAAAAGTCAACTTATTTGCTTTGACAATACTTTATAGCTTTTACCTCTCACCTCTTTCATAATAATTTATTGGAGCCCATTTGACCATGAATTTTTGTGTATAGAAAATATACGTGCTCAAGATTGGCCTCCCCACCAATCCACCAGTAGCTCAGTGATTTGGCACCTTGTTTTCACATAAAGATCTGGAAACAATTATTCATTGTAGCGCAATGATGAGGGATTTGGATAGAGTGTGCGGGTGTAACTATTTACTGAAGAAAGAAAAAAAAGAGATCAGCCTCTCCTAGTATTCTTAGACATTCAATAAAATGTCACAGTTTTGAACTTTGCATTATTTTCACATTTATCATTCACTTACATTCATTTTGACTCGATATCTAACCATTTTTATGTAATATTTTCTACACATAGTTATCTAGCAAATCCTCTTTTTATTTATTTATTTTATTTTATTTTATTTTATTGTGGGACCAATTGACTATACCTACAAAAGTCACCTTGCACCAGTAGAACTATCAGGATATATGACTTTTTAGGGAGTTGGTCATTTGCAATCATTTCCATATGTAAACGTTGCATATGCGTAAGTTCGTATGATAATTTTCGCATGTGTAAATGAGGTGCGAAAATATTGCATAAATGAGGCCTCTAAATTCTCATACATGAAGAGATGGTAGATCATTACACACCTCCGACTTGAAAAGTGGCAGAACAAATCTCCCCGGACTTTTTCCTGCAATAGGTCACAGTTTCAAATCCCATCAACCCCATTTTTTTTTTTTAACTATGGGCCCCAAACTCATAATTTGAATCGTTCCCCTTTTCTATTAAACTAACAAGTCCAAGAAATTTAGTTTTATATCTTAAGTCTCAATAGATTTTGATAAATATATGAAACATGCCTACAAATTCTCAAGCTATCAATCTGATTTTTTGTACTTCTATGAGATCTCAATTCATGAGCCAAACTGTTAATATTCTCATTTACTCATATGAAAACGTAAATAAGAACCCGTTATCTATGAAAATGTAAATTTTCTCATTTACTCATGTGTAAATGTAAATATGAACCCTTTCTATGTGAAAAAAATGAAAGTAGTTGACGGGGTCTAATCCCGTGACCGTGTGAGCGCAAACAAAGGTGATGATGCGTAATTAGTATACATGCGTGTGAATCTATTACATTAATTGGTGAAAACAAACTATTGTTGACCCAGTAATCATGTGAAAAGACTTTCACCTTGTAAACATGAATCATCTTATAACCATGTGAGAAAGATTTTCAAGTGATTGTACTATCAGACTCCCTGCTTTGTTTATTCACATTCACTGGATGGGTCCCTTTCTTTAGTGATAAATGAAAGTATCCGAGTTCCTGCACCAATGAATTGAAAAATCGCTGAGGCGCCTCCATCAGTAGGCCTCCTTCCTGGAAACTACTTTGCTGGCGTGGCTTTTGAATGGGTGCTCTTTCTTCTTTCGTTTTCTGGGTTCTGTTTGTAATCACGTTTTTTATAAGGATTCTATGTATAAATACCAGTGACATTGCTGAAGTTCTTGAACTTGTGTGATCTGAGAATAACCCAGAGGCCAGAAGAAGATGGTGAGAGCTCCTTGCTGTGATAAGATTGGCTTGAAGAAGGGGCCATGGACTCAAGAAGAAGACCAGATATTGATATCTTACATTCTAAGATATGGCCATGAGAATTGGCGTGCTCTTCCAAAACAAGCTGGTAATCACTAAATCCCAAATGGGTTCCTCTCTACTTGTCAAGATCTAAAAGATACAGATTCTTTTTTATCAACCAATCCATGCAAAAAAAAAAAAAAGAGAGCCATTTCAAAGATGAAGCAAAAGTTGGATTTTTTTTCTTCTTTTTCAAATTTTTTTCTGAGAAAGATGGTATGGATTCAAATATTCTTTAGTTGGATTTTTCTAAAAGTGTTCCCCTGAAAATAGAAGCAAGTTCTCACAAATTTTTTTTTAAAGTAGTGAAGTCCTTATGAAGACTGAAGAAACTATTCACATTTAAGAAAACCCCCAGATTCTAATGATGTTCCTCTGTCTTATTTTCAGGTCTGTTAAGGTGTGGGAAGAGCTGCAGACTTCGATGGACAAACTATTTGCGCCCAGATATCAAACGAGGCAATTTCAGCAGAGAAGAAGAGGAAACCATAATCAAATTACATGAATTGCTTGGAAATAGGTACAAGTTCATTTAGTTGTGGTTTTTAGAATCTGATTTTTTTTTCCAATATAAGATTTGCAGTGTAACTTACAGAAATTGGAAGCTAGTACACCTTGCCTAATTTACAGAGATTTACAGAACCCTCAACCCAAAACCTTCCAATCAAATTCTCCTTCCATAATAAGGGTTGTTTGGATGAGGAAATGTAAAGAAGATAGTGGTGGGGAAACCTGCACCATGTGAGTTGTGGACAGTTTTCTCCGCCTCTTCATCACATCCAAAGAGACCCCAGTTGTGCAAATTTTAGGCTTTGACAAAAAATGGCATTATTTACTGATATAGCAATCAGAACCCCCGAAATATTCTCTTTATGCATACTGTCATTATTTACTATATCATCTGATTATCTATCAGAAATGACAGACATGCAAGGCAAATACTGATTTAAGCATGCATTCATTAGTACAGGCATCTTTGTCCTCTTGGCCATTTTCATGTTAGAGAATATTTCTATGGTAAGATGATAAACTGGTGCACTGCAGTTTGAGGGCCACATGGGACAGGGTGGGCAGAAGAGGGTGGTTCAGATTTCACCCTATCCAATAATCCTAAGTCTGTAATTTGATCATTGAAAAATATCTATGACTTTATATGATCAAACTTTTAAGGCCTTAAAAATCACAGCTTTAGTTGGATTAGGTGAAACTTGACCAACTCAAAGTTCCTTTCACATCCCACTATCCTCCAGAACTAGTGCCAGCTCAGGAGGACCCCACACCTCCCACCACCCCAGATCAAGACTCTTGTTATCTGCTTGTATATGTTGGCATAAAAAGGAAAAATAGTTCACTTTATTTCTCTTTCTGAATGAAAGAGTTCATTTTTTTAGCCTCTTGCATGAGATTAAGAATTGATTTAGTACAAATTTTCTTACACATACTCTTCATTTTTTTTCCCCAGATGGTCTGCAATTGCTGCAAGATTACCAGGGCGAACAGACAATGAGATTAAAAATGTTTGGCACACTCACTTAAAGAAACGCGTAAAGCAAAAACCTGCAACCCCAGAAACCAGCACAAGATCCTCCATGGAAACAGCAGAATGCAATGGTCATGTGGAAATTGACTCCAAACCCACAGATCTCTCCACCCATCACACATTCCAAAATTCTGAAGTCTACATACCCTTATCACCCCAACAACAATCATCTAGTGATGATTCCTCCTCAGTGACCGATTCATTGTCGAACAGAACGATTAATCACTTGAACTCTGGCATGAAAGAGGATGAGAATCTATGGTCTGAGGCATTGTCTATAGAGAAATCAGAAGATTCCATGGTTGAGTATTTTGCAGCAAATGCAGGTGACCCACAACTACAATTTCCCTTCTCACCCAACTCCTTGGGTGGAATCATCTCCCCTTTGGGTTTGAACAGTGATGATGACATGGACTTCTGGTTAAACATATACATGGGGGCTGAGGAATGGCCTGAATTGCCTGAATTGTGATGGTAATCCTTCTGTTAAAAAGAGAAAACGGTAACTTTGGTCCCGGCATCTACAATTACACCCACAATGATCATGAAACAGTAATTCATGGTGTTTTGGCTTTGGTTGTTTGTGGGTGTTTGTCATAATCTTACGAGTAAAATAGGTTTGGGTAGAAGTATCCAAATCCTCAAGGATGGAATCATTGGACAGATCTAGATAAGAAATTTAATCACATTTGGGGGAGATTTATAGGAGGGGGAGAGGGGGCTAAAAATTGCCAGTGGAATGTACTAACATTGTAAAAGGGATTGTGTTATTTGTATGTTCATGTTGTGATCTTACTAACCTCATTTACCAATAATCATAATGAAAGAAATCAATTATTCAAATGACTAGTTTGGATGATGTTGAGTCCAAGTTTCTTTTTAGAGTGTTGTCAAATACAAATTTGATTGTGTTCTGTCTTATCTAATCCATACATCAACACTTGCATGTGGCTCTTTGTATTTGGTTTTTTTTTTTTTTTTCAGGCTATTGTAAAAGACATTTTTGTATGAAATTATACCTAAAACATTCCTAGGAAAGTCCAAGCAAGCAAACAGAGCCAATCAAATGAACCTGCATCATATGATCCTAGACCGAAAGTGTCACACTCAAGGTTTCATTTTGTAAATGCTTTTGTTTCAACTCTTTGTAAAGTTGAAAAGGGGGAATCTTTGACTAATCTACTCCAAGACAGAGTCAAAAGGGAAATTTAGAAACAAACCCCCTCTATTTCTCTGACCGACATAAAAACACCCCTTCAAATTGCAAATTGTAAATGTGTTGACTTTTTTCTCCACTATTTTTTATGTAAAAATGAAAAACAATAGTTTTTCTATCAACAGCCATGGCCAATATGGTTTGAACAATGGCTTCACCATATTCAAACCATGGTTCAATGGAATGGAGTTGGGATGGCAATGGGGCGGGGTGGGTTCGGGTTTAGGAATACTTAAGTCTGTTATGCTTGGTATTTGCACTGCCCCATGCCCACCCAACCTGTGGCGGATTTTATGCTTATCATATTAAACTTGCCCCGTGACCGTCATGGATAGGGTCCAATTTGACATTAGTTTATTTAATATATATTTTTGAAAAATTATGAAAACTAAAAATATTTTGAAGATTTTCACCTATGGCATTTAGTAAATGTTAATCCTCGGGGTGGGGAGGGTTAGACGCCTAAAACCCAAAGGCGCCTTGAACTCAACTCGGGTTAGTGTATGGAAAATCATATTTGACCCGAACTCCGCTAACACAATACCAAACCCACCCCTAATAGAAGTAGATTGGGGCGGGTCCCATTTAAACCCATTCCATTGCCATCCCTAAATGGAGTGCTACTCTTTGGTAAACACCCACCCCCTCAATCCTAACGCCTAGAGAACTCCAAACCCATCCATCAATATACTTTGGACCCACAACATGAAAGATCCACCAGTATGCCTATTTGCATGGGACCTACTTAGATAAAGACCAGACCCACCACCATCATACACCCATCTATGGAGGACTTGTTAGATTAGATATGATACCCGTCTCACATTATCTACTTGGGCCAACTAAATCCAACCGTCCACTGGGGCTAACTAGGTGAAAGATCTGACAATCCACTCCATCCTGCCTATTCTACTTACCCACTTCTGCCCACTGAATCTCACCCGTTCATCTGTCTATGTAGGACCCACTACATGAAATATCCTGCACATCCGCCCATATATATCCATCTTTTGCAGGACCCACTAGATGAGATACACATCATGCCTTATCTAAATGGGATCCACTATAAACAACCCATACACCCTTTGTACCATCTTATGGAACCTGCAGTCACATCCAACCCATCCACCCACACATGGGATATTGAATGGGATGATGGTCAGATGTCTCATCTAGTGGGTCCATGTAGATGGACAGATTAGTTAGATAGGAAGATGTGATTAGCATCATTACAATATTTATATAATCTCTCCATGATTATGTTAGGTGGGTCCACCTTAATCCTTGTTTGGAAGAGGAGAGAGAGAGGTGTAAAGTTGGCAAATAAAAGCCTATTAACAAAAAGCATATGAAAACATTGTTGTCATTTTTCAAAAAGGAAAAGTGGATGGTAACTGAACATAACCCCTGGTTCCCTTCTTCTTCTTGAGTTGGCAAAGGCCATTTTTGCCTATTGAGTGCAATTTTTTCCTAAGTCAGGGTCTAGTTGAGGGAATTTTTGTCCTTCTGTTTTGGTAATTTGATTAGGGGAATTTTAGTTGAGTTAGTGGGGTTTTTTTTTTTTTTTTTTAATTTAAGACAAGTGTATTCTTTCTCATTCAAAAATTGGCTTGAAGGTGAGGTGAAGGTTATTTCATCTCTAGTACACTTAACATGGTTAATAAAGGAATCTCTTATAAATTCTTATTTCCCTTTTGAATTTATCTGATGTAGGATTCTATATAAAAGAAATCATAGGCAAGTTTATAAGTGAAAAAATAGGTTCTCTTAAAAATTGGTGTTTTATTTTAGTTTTTTTTTTTTTTTTTTTTTTTTTTTTGAGATTTTTTATATGGAATGCATGATATTGAAAAAGCATTTTTAAGAAAACCCAAATCCAAACATTGGATTTCTAATTTTTGAAAATCTCCAACAGAATAGCCTTTAACAACTTCTAAGATGTCCAAACATAAAAAGTCTTTGAAGAAACTCGATTCTCGATCCTTTGCACCCCTGAGATGCCTATCAAATTAAGAATGTAGCATAGTCATAAGCAGATTCTCCACTGGAGCCAAAGAAGCTGCATCAGAAAGAACATAAGATATCCCATCACTCATCTCAATGCCATTCCAGGTAACTTTAGATGGAGCATTAGGCAAGGAGGAGACATCCATAACATTTGGAGCAAAACCAACATTTCTTGCCATTGAAATTTCCATGATTGTATTCAAAGATTTTCCCTTGCAGATCAAGTCCTTCTTTGCCCTCTAAATGGCCCACCATATTGACATGATGCCAGCTTGAGAAATGGGATCGCTTAAAGATATAGGAGGAGGTTGAGCACTTATTAACCCATGAAACACTTCAAGATTTGACTGAAAATATCGATGCCTTGAGAAACTCCTCTTGCGGCCAATCCTTATGGAAACCATGCATGAAATTCAATATCTGTCTTTTAATGCAGGAGGGGCCATCTACATTAATGGAAGAGATTGGATTTAATGCATGGGTTGCCATGAAGGGCTCTTACAAAAGTCCCCCAAATGGTAAGCTGGGCGGTTGGCGGAAATTGAAAATCCCATATTGCCCTTGTGCAGGACTACCGTATGTGAACTAGGTGCTTATTAAGGATGTGAACTAGGTGCTTATTAAGGAGAACTCTCTCCCGAGAGAAATTTCTTGTAGCTTTCATGTGAGATGATATTTTAATCACTATATGGGATACCTAAGATTAATCTAACACTCTTATAATCGCTGACCTTAATTAGAAATGACACTCACCCTAATCTGACATTATTGAAGAACGGTTCCTTACCCGAGTGGTAAGGGGCGTCAGTTCTTACTTGGTTGCCCGAGGTTCAAATCCCGGGTACATCACCTCTTTCTATTTGTACAGGCTCTTTTACCACTTGTGTGGACTTTCTTCCAGTTTGTGTGGGCATCTTTCTCACTTTAGTGGGTTGCCTTCATGTGTGTTTGCGAGCTCTCTCATGGGTCCCAGCTCCCTTGGCATTGGATAGAATTTCAGAAAAGGATTTTACTTAAGATTAAGTTTTAAAGCCCCTAAATCAATGTTTGTGATGAAATGATTGAGATGATTCTTGTCCAAAATCATATCCACAATGGGACCTTTTCATCACTCTATCCTCACATGATTAACAGGTATCCAAATGAGGCCCAAAGGAGTTCATATTTTGTCTCTCAAGCAAGACGTGAGAGGTGACCCCATTCCGGCAATATAAATACCTTTTAACACTCCACCTCGACACATTTCGCAATGACTCTTGAGATTCAAACTTGTTGCGGATTGTCTCAGATGCCATATTAAACTTCCCTAACCAATTCTACCAAAACCTTCAGGAGTTAATAGAGGCAGTAAAAATACTTTTCAATAACATATGTGCATGATGACCATCAAGGAGTGGGACGTGCGTTCAAACACATGGATATAAGGACCCAAGTTAATTGATAACCATGTAATCTTAAATTATGTAGTATTGCTTGGGCTGCCCTTCTACAATGCGGAAATATGGATATATGTAGTATTCTATAATGCTGTATACTAATGAGAACATGAATAGGGAGTGATCATCATAACCCTGTACAAAAGAATTTATACATTGACATACAATGTTTGTACCAAAAGGAAGTTCTATACCTCATTACCAAAATACACAACAAAATAAATTAAATTAAGTGTGATCCAAACAAAAACACTAGTCACACTCCTACTATGTGCACTCAAAATCTCAACGCTCTCCGTAGGGAGGAGTCTCTACATGGGCCCTACTCCGGGCCACTCTTCTAAACCTGGAGGTACCTCTTGGGTAACCTCCTCTCCCTCCGTGGTCTTTGCTGGACCGAGAGTCGCATCTGTGCCTGTGACACCAAGAGTAGTATCTTAATACAACGATTAGCAAGCATACACAATAAACAGGAAATACGATGAAGTTTAAAGATAATTATAATTGGAGAGTAATAATAAGACGAGTAAAAGAGAAATCAAACAATCCCTCTTCACGAGTAAATCATATATATGTTTCCTTTAAAACCATTAAGAAAATGCAAATACAAATACAATACGAATTGGCAACTACATAAAGCTCATCCTCTCATTGAGAGCAAATCGTATTGGGATGTCACTAAGGGTCTGGCCAAAGATCCTCCTAGCTACCCGGGTCCTGGAGTTCCGGTGCTCCAGTCTGTCTACTGCGCAGCGACGTTCAATTCTAAACCAAGACTTAACCCCGTCGGGTATCGTCCGGTCGAAGCTAAGTAGTGCCGATATAATCAAATCGCATCTTGTTTATAATTCAAATCGAATGGCTTTTCAACTATTTGGATATTCACTCAGCTCAATTGCTTTATCCATATCAATGCCAAATAAGGTAATACAAATGAATAACAATTTTGAAGAAACCAAGGGAAATTGAATATATATACATATGGTAGCCATGTGACAATTTATCGAATAAATCGATGAAATTAAAGTTCCCAATTTCAATAGTCAATTCAAATATTTGATGACAATAAACAATTGATACTAAGTTATTATTCATATAACCTACTGTTATCCAATACAAGATTAATTTATAGAATCAACATGTTACTGTCTTCTTAGTGTCACTTACGATGATCTCATGTTGAATCTCTAAATTAATATTCATAGCTTAACAATAGATTAATGATTTCCTTTGGGCTTAATTAGGAGGATTATGGTTCCAATACTAAAACATAAATTAAATGATACCTAAGTTCCTATGGTACGGAGGGTATGCATCCTAATTATCCATTGGGAGTGATTAGGAGGGTTAATTAGAGACTAGGAGTGATAATTTCACTCATTAAGGGTTTAAAGAAGCCTGAAAAACAGCTTCAGGTTCGCTCGAGCGGACCCAAGTTCGCTCGAGCGGACCCAAATAGAGAGTTAATCGGATGAGCGCACCCCTTTGGTCGCCCGAGCTGAGTTTTCAGCATCAGGTCCGCTCGAGCGGACCCATGTTCGCTCGAGCGAACTGTCCAAAAACTCTGTTTCGGGATTTCTTTCTTTCTTCCCTTCCCTCCATTCCAACTCCTTTTTTATCATTAATGCCTGCAAATATGGAGCCTCCATACTCCCTTACATGACCCTTAACTCTTCCATTCATTAACTCATAATTTTCACCATCAAAATCCATAAAATACATGTAATGATTCATAAAAACTTGATGGATGCAAATCAACACATTTACACAACATGTATAGCATGTTTAGAGTCTATACTTGCCTCCAAGTAACTATCCAAGCTTTACTCCACAATTCTTAGCCCAAGTGAAGAAAACCCCGAAATATACAAACCCTAATCATGGAAAAACATAGATTGTTGAGGAGAATGTAATGCATGCATGAGAATGGGTCTATTTGCCTCTAAGATACTCAAAATCATGGTTATAGGGTTTTGTTACTCACCTCTATTAGGGATTTCGAAATTGAGAGAAAATAGAGGAAGTTAGAGAATGCTTCTTGTCACAAGATGAAGGATAATGGAGAAGATGAGGAAGATGATGATTCACACTCCACTCTTCAAGCCTATGCAACAATCCCTTGGTGATTGAGTGGGGAGAGTGAATGGAAGAGAAAGGTAAGGAGATTGTAGAGATAAGGAAGTGAAATGAATGAAAGGAGAGAGGGTTTATGTCTTATATAAGAGATAAGAATGGCCTTTTTGCAAATCAGCCCATTAATTAAAGACACTTCCATATTAAGTCAATTGGGAGTCCACTTTCTCAATGAGTGGTCAAATGAGGTCAAGCCTATTATGAAAGTTGATGGGATCGACGAAATACACTCGTTAGTGGTAAAATGACGTGCAAATGATACAATTTATGAAAATCAAGAATTACGAAAAATCCCTTAATTACATTAAACCGAGCCAAATCGTGTCAACTCACCTATTTAGGGTTCAAAACTCACCCAACTCAACTCAAATGCCTTCATCAATACTAACTTATCATAATTAGAAGTCAAGCATAATTAATTTAGCTAATATTTAATTAATTAGCAATGATCAAGGTTAATTAAGCTTGGGGTGTAACAGTAAGCTTGGCGGTTGGCGGAGATTGAAAATCTCATACTGCCCTTGTACAGGACTCCCATATGTGAACTAGGTGCTTATTAAGGAGAACTCTCTCCCGAGAGATATCTCTTGTAGCTTTCATATGAGATGATATTTTAATCACTATATGGGACACCTAAGATTAATCTAACACTCTTATAATCGCTGACCTTAATTAGAAATGACACTCACCCTAATCTGACATTACTGAAGAACGGTTCCTTACCCGAGTGGTAAGGGGTGTCAGTTCTTACTTGGTTGCTCAGGGTTGGAACCCGGGTTACGTCACCTCTTCTTGTTTGTGGAGGCTCTTATCTCACTTGTGTGGGCTTTATTTCCATTTGTGCGGGCTTCTTTTCCACTTGTGTGAGCTTTCTTTCCATTTGTGCCTTCATGTATGTTTGCGGGCTCTCTCTTGGGTCCTAGCTCCCTTAGCTGGGTTAAAAACAGAAAAAAAAAATCAAAACTATACTTGATATTGGATTGAATTTTAGAAAAGGGTTTTACTTAAGAAATTGTTGAGTTTTAAAGCCCCTAAATCAATGATTGAGATGATTCTTGTCCAAAATCATATACACAATGAGACCTTTTCATCACTCTATCCTCACATGATTAACAGGTATCCAAATGAGGCCCGAAGGAGTTCATATTTTTTCTCTCAAGCAAGACGTGAGAGGTGACCCCATTCCGGCAATATAAATACCTTTTAACACTCCACCTCGACACATTTTGCAATGACTCTTGAGATTCAAACTTGTTGCAGGTTGTCTCAAATACCATATTAAACTTCCCTAACCAATTCTACCAAGACCTCGAGGTGTTAATAGAAGCAGCATAAATATTTTTCAATAACATGTGCATGATGATCATCAAGTGGTGGGACGTACATTCAAACACATGGATATAAGGACCCAAGTTAATTGATAACCATGTAATCTTAAATTATGTAGTATTGCTTGGGTTGCCCTTCTACAATGCGGAAATATGGATATATGTAGTATTCTACAATGCTATATAGCAATGAGTACATAAATAGGGAAGTGATCAAGAAGATTCTAGAGAAAGCTTAGAAAGTTCTATCGCTTGGATGAATGTCACGTGGAAAAACCATAGCCATTGATTCTATATTAGAGGACTATAAATAGGGTAGTACTTGTTCATTTCTAAAAAGAATTATTTAAGCATTAAAAATCCCAATTATCTTCTACAAAAAAGGTTTTAAATTCTCTTAAATATTTTCTCTTTCTTTTGTATGTGAATAATGCCGTGCATTATTAGTGGGTTAGACCATCATTCGGAGAGGCTGTCAATATTTAACAATAATTCCAGCTTTTGATAATGATTGAGGATTGACATTTTATTGTATTTAGTTCATCCAACTCAGGAGCTAATTTACAACTAATTAGAATGCCTAATAAAGAAGAAGGTGATATCATCACGAATTTAAATTTGTGTTATTCAAAGCTCAATAAAGAACCCTCTTATTTGAAATATTAAGAAAGTATAGAGGAATTGTATCCAACTGAATGTTTCGAGCCTTTTTCTTATAAACTTCATCACCCCTCTATGTATGAATCAAAAGGTCTCCAAAAATTCGATACAAATGCTCCTCTATTTTGGTAAAAATCTCTTGTATAATTATAATATATTTTAATAATTTATTATAGCAAACTTCAAAGAAAATCTTTCTTTTTTGCTTCCAAAAGTGAACACGTGAACCAGTATAATAAAACCTAGAAATGAGACAAGAAGACGCAGATGCCGTGACCGATGGACCAATGCATCACTCTATTGGTTAAAAATAAGAAACTACAATGTAGCTAACATATGCTTGTCAAGTTCTGCACCAACATCAAGGAAGAAATTACAACGTAGCTAACATATACGTAACAAGTTCTTCACCAACATCAACTGTGAGAATTAAGCCTTCTAACAAGGTAAAACCTCTTGCGAATCCTCTACAAGACTAGGTCCCAAGCTCACAAGTCTTTGAGAAGCAGAGTTTTTCAAGAGAGAGAATCTCATAAATTTATTCCAGTATGTACTTCATCGATACATTAACACTTTCTTAAGCATGTTTTTCAACCTAAAGAGAGCCATAAAAAATAATAAAGACCTTCACTTAACAAATCTTATAATATAAAGTAATTAAAACTATAAAATAGGCAATACATAACTCTTGTAACGTAGCACCACTCACCGTGTGTGTAGCCTACCCAAACTTTCGTGAGCAGAGGTTCTTTTTCTAAGAGATAAAGACACTGACCATATGTTTGTTTGCATATAATACATAGGAAGAATTCACATCATAAAAATGAAGGACCTAAGGTGAATATGTAAAAATGATCATCAAATAACCTCTACTTTAATAAAAGTACAACAAGGGAAAGAAGGTAAATAAAAACTCAGCCATCACCTTAGTAGTTCAAATCCTAAGAAAGCTAAGGTTCCATCTATTGCTACCTGATATCCTTCACCCTCATTTTATATCATTCACGAGTTACGACTTTAATAATCCTTCAGTGAAGCGTGTTTGACCATGAATTCCTGAGTATTCAATTCCTATGTATTATACTGTAAACATATGATTCGCAAAAGTTCAATACTTAAGTGACTTGGGGGCGTAGCCACTAATCCACCTTAAAATGGGATAAGAAATTTCATGTGGGTTTCGCAGAATGACACACTTTTCTTTATTGCAAAAGACAATGCATGTCGGGGAGGCTCCTTTGGGGCACATTGCAGCCAATCCCATATATAATGAAAATTAATGGTGGAGATTAGGTGTTAGCCAAAGGTAAAGTCAATTGTGTGGACTGTGCCATCAGATTGGAGATCGGAATCTTAGGCACCTTCATCTCTATGCAATGAACAGGCCAGATTGGGTCGATGGTAGGTGATTGATAGCAAGCTCAATAGATTGATGGACTAGATCAGGACATGATTGGGATTTGTTTTCTGTAATTACTGATGGGTCAGTCAAAAATATCAAGCCTGTTCGGTCACAGGGTCCAGCAAGGGTTATTTGGCCTGTTGGTATGAGCCCTGCCAAAAAGTGGTGTGTATGCATAGATGCCTCATTCTTGGAAACACAAGTGAGTCAAGGCCTCAAATGGCTGGCTATGTGATGAAATAATATGAATCTGGATCACAGACTACATCAACATATGAGTAATTAGGGAGACATTAGAAAAGAGGCTATTACAAAGACTCCTTTCTTGGCAACTCATGTGATTCAATCCCCAATACAGGCATTATATGTAGCCCAAATTAGCAAGAATTCTGCGAGATTCATTCGCTCCAGCGTTTGGATGAGAAAATGACAAGGGGGGAATTCCAATAGATGGAGAGAACAGAATTCTAGAGGTGAGGAATCCTTTGTGGAGATTCACCAATTCTTTCTAGTACTGATTCTCCACTGTCAAGATTTGAATGAAGCAAGCTAGGTGCCTAGGCAGGAGAAACCAACTTCAGACCTTTTGAAGACAATGAGTTATTACATAGCTACATACCATATTTGAAAAATAAAATAAAAACGATTTTACTTGAGAGGAGGATGTTAAATCTCCTAATTGTTGCAAAAAATAGTCCTCCCCTAATTGTTGCAAAAAATAGTCCTCCAAAGGAACTAAAACAAAAGCAAAGATGTTTCTCTAGAGAGATTCCTCCTCACTTTTCACATGCACATTATTTTTTTGTCATCTAATCAGAATTGGTAAAGCTCACAGCCAGAAATATACCATCATGGTGGGTGGTTGTATCATCATAATCATCACTAAGCCTTATCCCATCAATCTGGGGTTAGCTATACAAATCAACGATTACAATCCAAGATAAAGCTACAAACTATATCTTCCCAGCATTACTGTTCACATTCACAAATAAATTTATGGAGGATGGATAGGAGATAAATCAGTGCCCCGTTTTACTAGAGTTTCAAAACTCAATAAAACACTAGATGAGTAGAAAATGCTTCTGCATCAATTGTTTCTACAAACTCACAGGTTCATTATTCAAAACCATAGCTACTTTCCAAATGTAAAATACGAAATCAGGTACTCAGGACCACTGTAGAGAAAATGCTTCAAGAGAGGCATGAGTATGCGAGAGCCTTCTCCTCACTCAGCTCTGCTGCTGTGGCATCCAGTTTCTTCCTAGAGAATTCATCTATTTGAAGCCCTGTGTGGAAGAAATAGAGAAACCAACAGAGCCAATTCGCTTTAAAAATTATGTACTTGTTGGTTACAATTAGCTGTCACTAGAAGAAACCCTAATTTATAGTGTGGGTTTGTCAGTAACAAAATAGCAGCTTGCTAGTCATTTACATTCGGATCTACATAAAGTCTAAATGAAATATTTATTTATCATTCAAAAACATTTAAAAAATGATAGGAAAATTGCATAAAATGATCACAAAAGAACAGTTTTTTGGGGAAGATGTATCTACATTTAAAAAAAAAAAAAAAAGAAAAAAGAAAAAAGAAAGAAAAGGCTTTTTTTTTAAATGGTGGAAAAAAATGAAAAGAAAAGGATTGCTCATTAAAAACTCCAAACTTCAAAAACAAACAAAGTTCCTGTAATAGTTTACTGAAAAACCATACTTGAAAACCCACAAGACATTCAAAAGTCTGAATTCTCCAAGCTCCCTAGTTTAAAATGAAGTCTCTTCACTCCCCCCAAATTTCAGTTCCACATTTCCAAAAATTTGCAAATCCTCAAAATTTTGAAGTTCTTAAGTCGGCAAATTTCTTTTACTTCTACTCAAATCCCAAAACCCATATATCTTTCTCAAGCTCCAAAGCTTTGTCTAACTTGAGGCCCCATCGTCCATCATCATTCAAGGCTATTTGAATAGACATCACTGTCTCTGTAAGCTATGGCCCATCAAAAAAAAAAAAAGTAGTACGGTCCATCAGATACAATCAGCTTATGGCCTAGAGAAAAGGCCAAACTTCGAGTTCGTCAACCATGGTCCATCAAAGAATGAGCACAGCCCTTCAAAAAAATGAAGTTCACTTTGCCCATACAACCAAAGCCCATGGCATTACAGACTACAGGCCTATGGTTCATGAATATCAACAAATCCCAAGGGCTCAGCAAAATGTTGAACTCTTGCCAATGTAGAGATTGCCTGCTCCTTCAAATTCACATGTTAAGAAAGTAGTACATTGTTGGAAATAAAGAAAAGGTTAATATATACTAGAAGAGAATACAGAAACCTTAACAAATGTTCTCCAGCTTTGCAGAAATGGCAAGTTTGTGTTATAAAATGAATAGTTTGCTTAGTTGGGCATTTACTTTTTCTTGGTTATGCTTTTCAAGACTTAGATTTAGAAAGAGTTTGCTGCTTCAATTTGCATGTTAAGAGAGATGAAATCATGAAATACATGGAGTAATGATAAAATATATATATATATATATATATATAATAAAGACAATAAAGAAACTTCAACAAAAGTTCACTAACTTGCAGAAATGTCAATATTCATGTCATGAAATTCATGTAGCTGACCCCAACATAGTTGGGATGAGGGTTTGATGATGAATTGATAATGATGATTTCACTAACTTGCAAAAATGTCAATATTCATGTCATGAAATCATTGTAGCCGATGATTTACTCTACAATGACCAGTAAAATTTTCCCAAATGACTCAAATTTACGAGGAATGACAAGTAAAGTTTCCTGGTCAACATGCATACCTTGTACAATAGTCCATTCCCCATTGCAACAAGTAACCGGGAAAGAATAGATAAGGCCCGCCGGAACATTGTAACTTCCATCAGAGTAAACGCCCATGGAAACCCAAGTAGCCTAAGTTCCAAAGACAAAAATATGCTCATTATCGATACGTTTAAAAACAATGCACATTGTACAATAATCTTAAGAAAAATACCTCTGGGGTTCCGAGCACCCAGTCACGTATGTGATCACAAGCAGCGCTTGCCGCTGATAATGCGCTCGAGAGCTTCCGTGCTTTGATGATAGCAGCACCACGTTGCTGGACAGTGGTGATGAATTCTCCCTTCAACCTTTTTAAAGAAAAATAAATAACAATAATTAAGTGGACTCATGAAATTAAATAAGAAGAAAAAAATTATTTTAAAATGATATTTCATTGTTTTATACCATTCATCGTCAGAAACAAGCTCCTTAACAGGCTTTTCTCCACCTTGGGTTTTAACAGTGGCATGATTAACATCAGGATATTGAGTTGATGAGTGATTCCCCCATATGATAACATTCTTAGCATCACTGACTTGAACATTCAGCCTCTCTGAAATCTGACCCAATGCCCTGTTGTGGTCCAGTCGTGTTAGGCATGTGATGTTTTTCTCAGGTATGGATGGAGCAAATTCTTTCAGAATCAAAGCATTTGTATTTGCTGGATTAGCTACTACCAGCACCTGTGAGATTTGCAGTAAATCAAAGGTCAATAATTTGCCATACTTTGAATAAAAGTAAGGTCATTTAGTAATAAGTAATAACATAAATAACGGTATAAATTCCCCACTTTCTATTGGCTTAAGGCTGGGTGGTGTTTTTACCTTGCAATTTGCAGCTGCATGCTTTTCTAAAGCAGAAGCCTGAGACTTGTAAATGGAAACATTTTTTGACATCACATCTTTCCTCTCCATTCCTTCTTTCCTTGGGAACCCACCAACCATAACAGCTATGTTCACACCAGTGCATGCCTCAACAACATCAGTCGTAGCCACAACACCTGGAAGATTACAAGTTGTTCGCTAAAATCATAATTGATCACTGATGTTGTACATTGTGCTAGAATCAGTTTCTGTAAATTGGGTGTTACATCTTATAGAAGGGAAAGAAACACACCTTTTAGAAGAGGAAATGCAGCATCAACCAACTCCATTTTCACTCCATTCAAAGACTCTGCAGCAGGTGGAATATCAAGCATGTGCAAAATGACAGGTTGATCAGGACCCAGCATCACTCCTCTGGCAATCATAGGAACAAGAGCATATCCTATTTGTCCTGCACTCAGATTAACTTTGCTCAAAATATTGTGTGATAAAACAAAAAGGGAAGTTACAAATACATATGTTTTCATGACTTCAACCATTAGATCTCCTTGGTAATATTTTGTACAGGTAAAACGTGAAAAAGTCAAAAAAACAGAAAGAATGAGCATTGGAACCAGAAATTGAGTGTATCTAAACTCGGGGGCGGACCCAGGTACAAGCATGTAGGTGAGGTTGCACCCATCAAACCGCGATGCACTTCCAAAATCAATATGAAAATTCTAGGTACACTTGAAAAATTCAATAAAAATTGTGGGTCCACCTCAAAATCCACATGAAAATCATCGGTTTACCTCCAAAGCCAAAATACCTCTATTAGGGTCCGCACCCCTCAAGTGAAAATCCTGGTGAAAATCTTGTCTATGCAATATTTTCTTTCTTTTCTTGAGATTAATACTAGATGAATATATATACCTAAAGTTTACAATTTCCACCACAAATGTCAGCATCAGCGCAGATCACTGTATTCATTTGGATCAGGATTTACAAATACTGGAAAACAGTAACCCACTTCTAGTGATTCCCCCATTCCCAAACCTCCCCAACTACTCAATTACAACCATTCTGCCAAAATAACACAATCTGATTGAGATTTGGGGTCACCTTAGATTTAACATCCTGATTCATTCAATCTTGTCAAGTAGAAGATCCAACCAAAACCAAAAGTGCTTTTTTAAAAAATAAAATCCCAGCACCAAAAGAAAATTGGATATGAAGTAGATTGATACTAACAAGAACAATCCTTTTGAGGATAGTACTGGATTCAATCAATTTCAAAATGCCTGCTGGCAGTCCATCCAAAACAACCAAACTTTCTAACCATAACTTCCACCAACTACACCACCATCTACAAAACAAACATGCTTCAAACACTCACACCCAGAAGATCATGTGCAGAAATGTAGAGAACAGAATCTGATCCATTTCAGACAATCATATGAAGAAATCTACAAAATCATAAGATTCAAACCCTATGCATATTTAAAATCATTGCAAATGTTGGATAGAGCAGAAACGATCAAAGTGAACTAGTTTTCTGGATGAAAACGAAAGATCTGTTTTCTGTATCAATTACAATGCTATCAGGTGTTCGATCCATGTGCAGAGAGAGAGAGAAAGAGAGAGAAATTTGAGGGACCTGCGGCTCCAGTAACGAGAACTCGAACAGGTTCTTTCGCCATTTGATCGATCAGATGAGAGCAGCTGCGATGAAAATGAGTAAGACACACAGGTCTGTCTATTTATCTTTTTTCAGGTGGGCTGGGCTCTGTAGAGGCAATTGTGGGCCCAGTTGGGCTAGGGCCGGGCTTGGGGCCTATCATTTAAAACTCAGACTGGGCCTAGCCTAACCCGGCCTATAAACACCCCTACTTGGAGACTTGTATATTCGAGGAGGAGAGAACCTGCAAACACGGGGAGTATATTTGGACACGCAAGGAGTGATATAACTCGCACATGCAAGAAGTGGGGGAGGATAGTGTACACATCTTACTACTAGGGTAAGAAGTGGAAGTTGTTCTCAGCATGGCATGTAGGATTGCAAAATGGGACGGTTCCAGGTGGGAACCATAGTGGACTTGGACCCGTTTCTAAATAAGCGTTTTGGTTCCAGATCCGGTTTTGACTCGGAACCTGTTTTGTTAGTTTTAGACCTAGTTCCGATAAGAAAATCCGGATCCAGTTCTGGAACCAGGTCCACCTAGGAGACCGGAATCTAGTTCCAAAATCAATTCTAATTTATCTTTATTTTTCTTTAAAATAAACATATCATTCAACTTATAACAATATATGTCTACTACCTCCAGTATTATACATGAAAATGTCCCAAAAAAAGAGTTGATTTTGAGGCATAGTTTGCAATATCAAAGGCTCATATGTCAGGTCTCGGGTCCACCGGTCGGAATCTATATAGACCATGAATCGGACCCAGTTATCAATCAAAACCTAAAATGGGTTCCGGATATGGATCCGTTTATTGAATAGGAATCTAAAATATGTTCCAGACCCGACTTTTTTTCGAGTTGGAACTTCCAAGTTATTGGAGTATCGGATACCCGTTTGCAATGTTAATGGCATGTTTGTTTGGGGAATTTCTGACATAAATCTCATAAGTCTAAAATTTGCAACAAAAATGTAGTTATTGCTGCCTAAACATTTGGAGTTTGTTATTTTTATAGTGAAAATAAATAAAAATTCAGATGTTTCAAATATCACCTTTGGCCATTATGTAGATTTGTGTAATGCCACAGAAGAGGGAAGTACACCATAGAAATTATTTTCCTACTTGGTCGGACTATGTTTCCTCACTTGTGAGAAAAATCAGTATAATTGCATTGCTTTTGTGCAAATTTCAGCTTCCAAAGTGCAATGTTGCACTTGATGATTTAAGAAATCCGTTTGGAGAAGTGTTTAGAGAATTTGTACTTCTTTCCTTGTACAGTAGAATCTGTGCAAATCTGTCCCCTTTTTTCTGGAGGATCCTTACTAGTTTTAGTGCAAAGTGTGAAATCCTTTTGAAAAGAAAAGTCACCTGCTTTTTATATGAGATTTTCTTGAGCAAACTAATATCTGATGGTGGTGGATGTAGAAGAGTCCAGATCACCTATTGCATTTGTTATATCTTTATTGTGAGTGGACTAATTACAGTCCGCCACGTCATCCAAAAATTTAAGTGTAAACTTTTTAAAACTTCAAAATCGCCTAAAATTTTGGATGACATGGCGGACTGTTATTGGTACACTCACAGTGGATGTATAACAACTGCAATAGGTGAACTCGATGAGGAAAGAAGGATTTTGAAATTAAGGCTGGGGTTTGCAACTCAAGAAGCTGTCAGAACTTATAGAAGTAGTTGAAAATCAGTAAAACCCAAAGTTGAATTAATTAGTTGGACAAGCCATTAATTATTTTCATATCCATCATTATTTTTACATCCATTTGAGCCACTCAAACTGCAAATTTGCCCTCCAGTCCCAACCCATTTTTTAGACATTAATCCTACATAGCCCATTGGTTGGTGTAGCATCTCCCATCAACATCTCAGTATTTCTGAAGATATGTGATTTTTCATGTGAAGTAGTGCATAATCACAAGATTTACAGAAAAGGTAGGGTAGGTCATGCATTGTCCATGAATGAAAACAAATTGCTATCTACATTTTGATGAGGACTGTAACTCTTTTTTTTTTTTTTGGCACAAAATAAAAATTATATTAAAAGGAAACGAAGTTCAGAACAATAGAACAAAACAGCAAATTAGAGATACAAAGTTAGAAAGACAGACATCAAAAGGATGGATGACCGGAAAACAGTCAAAAGGAGCCCAAAACTTAAACTCACATCCTGAACCCTTTAAACAATAGCTGGCAGCACATCCATTGTTTGTTTCCAGATTGGCATAATATCCCATGCCATGGTGTTTGCTTGTTGGATTGAGGAGACTAGAACAAGACTGTGTCCTTCAATTTGAAGAGCTGTAATTTGCATTCCCTTACAGGCTTCCAACCCTCTTTTAAGAGCTAATAACTCTAGCCTCTAATGGGTGAGCACTAGCAGCCTTAACTTTCC
Source organism: Umbellularia californica (assembly GCA_028538565.1). Lineage (NCBI taxonomy): Eukaryota > Viridiplantae > Streptophyta > Magnoliopsida > Laurales > Lauraceae > Umbellularia > Umbellularia californica. Next base: position 48,165,629 of record JAPQWN010000009.1, read on the forward strand.
CAGCATAAGCAGAGAACATGATGCCAAAAGGATATCTAATAATGCCACCAATACCAGCTTAGTTTGAGCCTTGATTTAAAGAACCATCAAAATTCAAGTTAAACCACCCAAGAGGTGGTGGGAGCGATTGATCTATAGATGAGCCAACATAGGATCCTGGTCAGGCATACAAATGAGATAAGTTCCATTGCATAATTTGAGAGATATTCTTAGATTTAATCTGATTTGGATGAGGGGCTAGGCAATTAAATACAAGGCTGTTACGGGCTTTCCAGATATACCATGATGCTATGGTCCCTAATTTTATCCTGTTAATAGATTTGCAATTTAAGAACCGAAGGGGTGTGTTTAAGCCTTAACACAGGCTAAGGTCCTAGGTCAGTTTCTCTTTTAGATTCCAAATCCAATTAATTAATCTAGGGTCAATTAAACTAAATCCAGGAAACAAGCAATCAACCACAGAGAAGGAGACACATGATTTTTTACGTGGAAAAACCTACTTGGGAAAAACCATGGGTCTTACCGTCTAGACCAACAGATAACCAAGCACCATTGAATAAAGTTAAAAAAACTCACAGATCCCTTACAAGTTGCAACTCAACCAAAGGACTGTAAAGATCTTGCTGATTGAACCAACCACCTTGAACGTCTCTTCAAGGTGAATCTACTTTAGAAGAGTAGATGAATGAACTCCAAAGTCTTGAAAACTTCAACACCGCAACTTTGATGAATCTTTGGAGAAGAAGGTCGATCTCTCAATTGTTTCTACAGTTTAGAATATGAGAGAGGTTCAAAAGACACCTTTAGGGTTGCTAGGGTGTTCAATTTATAGGCCATGGATGTGCATAGGGTTTCTAAAGACGATAGCACTCAAACTGATAAGTTGAGACAAGTTAGAAAGATGTTTTCAAATAAAACTTTGAAATCGCGCATTGGGCACTTGAGCATAGGGCCATGTCCGCTCGAGCTCGTGACATTCTCTTTCCAGTTGTTTTGTGCTTCATGTGTTGGGCTTGAGTGGAAGAGAGAACAGCTTGAGCGCGTGAGCATTTGTATGGGGTCCACTCAAACGCCTCATGTGTTTTCAACCTTCTTGATTTCTCTTCTCAATACTTCAATTCCAGTTACTCCCACTGAGATATTCATCTCGTAATAGTTTAATCATGCTAGAGGTAGTTTGTGTTGTAAGGAAAACTCCCATTGTATGAAGATCCTCTACTCTTTCCTTTCAAATATGTTGTCAACAACGTTAAAAAAAAATTCGGATCCATCAAACATTACAATCTAAGAGATAAAAATAATGCTTTCAGCCATGAAATGGATATTGCCTTCATGGAGTTAGATGAGAAAATGGAAATGCTTAATAGGATTGATTGTTTTTCTAATATTGTCATATCTAAAGGTGTCTTATATATTTGGTTAGGTAGAGTGCCTCAAAATCCCTAATGAGGAGTGGAGCTCTACCCGAAGAAGAGTATTGAAAAGTATTTACGTTGCATCTACTAATGGCTCAAGGTTTTGGTGGGAATGATTTGTAAAGGAAATCTAATATAGTATGAGAGCCAACTGGTCGTGAGTTCGAATCCCAAGAGCAATGACTCGGCGCAAATATATATTTATGCGTGTCACCAAAAGTGCGTCGACTGAGTTCCACATGAGGGAGAGTGTTGAGGAGTGGGGCTCCACCTGAGATGTAGTATCGAAAAGTATTTATGCCGCTCTACTAATATCTTGAGGTTTTGGTAGTAATGATTATCTAAGGAAACTTAATAATCCCCTTGAGATCATATGTTTTCACAGTTTATGCCTATCACTTAATATATCTTCAGATTTTATATAACTTGAGTGGTTTGTCTTCCTATGTGTGTGCGGGCTCTCAATTGGGTCCCATCCCCGTTTGCTTGGTTGCTTAAAAACACTTCAAATTTTATAGGAGCATCTACCTTAGGGTTCCATAAATCTGTTGGGATTTTTAAATAACTAGAAGGCTTACCTTCAGTGGTAAGCATTCTTATTGGCATTCCAAAAAAAAAAAAAAAATACTCCTTTTGTATTGAGAAAATTTACCAACACTCAAAATGGAGTATGGTATTATTGTACAACTTTCATTGCAGTATAAATTATTACAAACCATCAATGATCACACTCTTACAAGAGCACATTTCATATACAAGCCCAAGCACAATTGAAACAGGCAGCTGAAAACCCCATCAATACAAAATCCCTTACAAGACAATTACATACATGTTCACTGACAGCCATGGCCAAAACACACAACACCCCTGGCTACAGCCCGCTCCTCTTTGGGCCTGATAGGAATCAGCTTTTACAACCATTACACAACGCCCAAGCCATGACCAAAGGGCTAGGACAGTGCCTGTATCCTAAAGGCACATCTATATGGCCACTTCTATTCGACAAAAAACATATATACTTCCAACTATGGACCCATATTGCAAAATAGGCTAGACCCAATGCTTCTGAGCCAGAAAAAGGGTCCAGTAGCAAAATGGACTGTGCTTCATAACAGTCCAAAAGATCACCAAGCACCAAACCGGTATACATGATAAAACCCAAAAACTGACCACCAAATACAAATCCCAAACCCAATTAAATGAAAGAAAAAGAAGAAGATAGAAGAAGAAGAAGAAGAAGTAATGAATGAAATGGTGAGACAAAACCCATGCAAGAACATGAATGGAAAAAGGAAAAAAAAAACTTTGCATGAATTACATGGCTCCACGAGCAAGCATTTCCTGATACTCTCCAAGGGATTTCTCACGTTGCAGCCTCATGTCTTCATAGAACATGGAGATGAACTTCTCAGCTCTCTCATCTACTCCCCAAAGGGGCAGCTGCACTGCTTTGGAAGACACTGTTCCTTTGGAAGTTGTGGCACTTGGTGCACCCTTCTTGCTTGTGGTTGGCTCCAGGAGGTTGACCGGAGCCAAGACGGGCTCGGTGAAGAGCTCGTCGATGTATACGGGCTGATGGAGGTGGTGTTGGCTTCGGTTCACATGAGGTGCGGAGGTTAGTATGGTTGCGGCTGGTTTCTCACGGCGAAGACGGAGCGGTGGCCGGCTTAAGCGGCCGAGGAATGAAGAAAGGGTGTTGAGCTGTTTCTTGGTGTTTTTGATGGGTTTGGATTGTTTGAGCTTGTGTAGGTTGGATTGAAGTGTGGAGGTGAAGCCCTTCCATCCCCTTATAGGGGGTGGAAGCTTCTTTTGCAGGTTGAAACAAGACATGAACTGAGAAAGAAAGATTGTTTTAGGTAAGGTAGAGGAGAATGAGGCCTCTGTATATTATTATTGGAGATGGGACTATGGACTGAAATCTAAAACCTTCTTAATTTGCTTTTGATTTGAAACCTTGCACTCTGCACTCTACCATTTTTAATTTTGGGTGGTGAGAAATGCCCCTGTTTTCTCAAGTAACTACATTACTGCCACAACTATTTTGCCTGTCACCGACTAGAAGTTTGAAAAATAAATGATAAACACAGCAATCTGTCTACAATGGGTGGTAAGAAAAATCTCTGACTTCTACCAAAAAAAAAAAAAAAAAAGGAGTCTTAGCCATTCTTTTGTCCATGGTTGCATTGAGCCCACCTAGATACATCAGAGTTAAAAGACTAGCTAACGAGCCAAATAACACTCTATTCTGATCATCTTAACCCTTAGTTTTAGGCTTTACAAAGCAACCAGTTCGTTAAATGTAATGTATATTTTTGGGATAGTTCGATCCAATGATGGGTAATAGTTAGATCAGTGATAAATTGGTACGAGTCCAAATTTATGGGGCAAGATGGTTCCAATTACTTTTCAATGGATCCTATTATAAATTGTGGTAATGGGGTTTAGTTTGTTTTTCAAAGAATAAATGTAATTTGCAATGCAAAACAAGAAACAAGAAAAAAAAAGCATACAGAGGAGGAAGTATGGGTGTTGCTGTAATTTCTCTTGAAGGGATGACTACTTCTAGCAGAAAAAAGCATGATTCCTTTCGGCAAGCGTGGGACCGACGCCCACCGTTGGAGGGAATGAAGCTTGACCAGGAAAAGACTTCTTTGTGGCCCTTTTTGCTGGAATGCCTCCAATTTCTTCTACTTTTCATAGCTTTCATATCTTGACCTTTTATACCAAGTGGATTGAAATGAAGAAAAAACAAAACCAGGAGGTCAAAAATAAAAGGTTAGGTTGATCCAATTAGAGTGATATTTGGATTACTCCTAATTCACACTGTACCCCTATCATCACCTACCCATATAACTCTCACCAACACAAATAGGAAATGATCATGGATGTGTTTGTTTACATGGGTGGTGAAATAAATGTCATTATAGTAAATGTGGCTGGCATAAACTATATAGTGAAGTAAAGTGACAGAGAGAGTGGTTAAGTAGTTGATTTTTCTATTGGATTTACTTTACCACACTTTACTTATGGTTAATGAGGTAAATAAAAAGTGACTTGGGGCAAACTTTATGTGGAAAAAAAGTGGTAGTTGGACTTTACTTTGTTACTCTATTTTTTTACGAAAACATGGTAAAGAGAGAATATTTGACCTACCTTTCTCTTTACTTTACCGATTGCTAAATACCTGTTTTTTTGTAGAGAGGGAGAAGCCTAACTACAAGCTAACAGTGGATCAGCCGATTGACTTGCATTCATTTAACTACCTTTCAAAGTCTACATTGTTCATGTGACATGTTGAACTCAATTCCACCCTAGTGACTTCCATTGGAGCGACGGTCACCATCAAAAGATTGCTTGAGCTTATTGATAAGATTAACTTAATGTAAACAATCATACATGCATACAAACTAACCACATCCATAAGAAGGGCATGCCTGTCGTTTTCATGTTTCTCAATGCCAATTTTCTATTGTTTTCGGGGAGGCTTGCCCGTTGCCCTTAATATGAAAGGAAGAAATGAAGCACTGACTTTGGACTTTCCCCTTTTGATAAAAACATGGTCACAAATCACTACTTGCAAGCTAAGCAACTCACTTGAGAAATGCCTCTTCTTTTTCAACCTTTTTCTTGCATTTGTGGGTGGCAATGTTAGGTGCTCTCCTTCCAAATAATAGTGGCTTAAAGATTACGAGACCAAGAAAACTTTATCTACTTAATTTTAGGGAGCAACTGCACCACATGTCACGTAATATTCCTTCGCATATTCTAAACCTTAAATTGTCTTTACACCTAAGTTTCCATGTAAAAATTAAAGATATTTGACTGACAGATGAATCAAATATCCTTCTTCTTGGCTGTCATGATCCAGGAAGAGACTTTCCACGATTTTGTTCAGGATTCCATGTTTGGTTACCGATTCAACTCCCTGGTTCTAAAACTCGGTTCGACTCCCATAAAAGTCGGTTTTAAGTAACCCAACCTGGAAGAAGATTGAGTGAGAGTTAATACTATCACCCAGTCATTCTGCCAAGCCAGGTTTCCTTGGATTCCATATATTACAGTGATAGCTGAGTAATCATTTCCAATCAAAGGATAGCCAATTTGATTAAGATTTGAGGATCTTCACCTTTCCTAGGATTTCAACAGAGGGAAAGGTGCAGAAATCTCACCAGCTGCAATTTGGAACCAGTTGAACCTGCACATCCATCTGCAGATGTTCAGCTGTCTGCGACCATCAATGAATCAATAATATAAAAGCCATTTTGACCATTGATCAAGATCACTTGCTCGCATGAAATTTGGATTTTGATTTACAGACGGAACATCGACAGTATGGCTCAACTCCTAAACAAACGGGGCAGCTAGGAGCTGTGGCTTAAGCCAGTTTGGCAACTAAATTCTCGAAAATTTCACTGGTTTTCGACGCAGATTTGAAAAATCTACATTTGGCATTTTTAATCTTCAAATATTTGGGCCGATGTAAATCCTCATTTTTTTTTAAAAAAGGGAAGGTATAACTATAAATATGGGATCAAAGGATGTATAATTTGTACAAAAAAGAAGCTTTCCGCCTTCTGGACAAATGAACTGATAGCTCTGTTCTTTGGCCAGCATGACCGCAGTAAAAACTAGACTACTTTAAATTTCCCTTGCATGGAGACCAGTACCCCTTCACACAAACAAATTATTTTATCTTTACACAGGATGTATAATTTCATGATGTGTTCAAAGGATGTATAAGTTTAACAAAAAAAAAAAAACAGAAGCCATTGCCGCCGCCTTCTGGACATACGAACTGCATACTCAATTCTCGGTCCGCATGCCAGCAGTTCACCCATTAGCCCACCTTAAACTTCCCTTGCATGAGGATCAGTCGCCCCTTCACACAATCTATTGAATTTTACACAGTAACATGCAGCCACTCTTTTTTTTTTTTTTTATAAAAAAAATAATAATAATATCCCGCAATGATAGGGTGTTTTATTCAAAAAAAATCCCCAAAATAAATAAATTGTTATTCATCTAGTTTTCCTTCATCGGGAGCATACAACTATCCTTTCTTTGTCATGAGAACAACAAAAATGGAATGAACACCAGTTCAACTCTGACCTGGTGGTGAGAAGCTGGCGATTGATTCAGCAGCAGTAACAGAAACTAAATGAGGGCTTTGATACCAAGTTGCTGCATTTCTCTTAGCCTCCATATTGGGTAGAGGGAAACTTCTTCTCCACCCAACTCTTCATCATCCACTTGTTGCATGGCCCATGCATAATATACAGTGTGGATTGTGTCCTGAAGAAAGAAGCCGCTACAAATGAGAAAATATTTCCATCCTCTTATTATAATCGACTAAATTTCAACAATAAAAGAAACTAGAGCATATTCATACATACATATGCAAATACAAAATGCATGCATGAATATGAAGCTATCTTTTCTTTTCTTTTTTTATAAATATGCATTTATCTTCCCAAAGAAATGTTAAAAAATTCCTTGACCCGTGACCTCAAAATTGCAAAATAACTTGTATCCTAAATAAGCTCAGGCCACCAGAGAGGACCATTTGAGGCAAACAGCTTCAACCATAATAAATATATATATATATGGTGAAGAAAAAACATAAGCAAAACTATCTCATGGTTTCAATGGTATTGACCTCCCGAATGTTTTTTAATGGATTGCAAGAGGGCATTTGTCCAGTCAGGCATGGTCCAGTCTAGTACTGTTATATATAATGCGACTGGACGCGTGTCCATATAACATGCTATGTCTTGCATGCCTGCCCATGTAAAGATACACATATATGGGCACGCGTGGATGAGAATGTTTCTGTACTGAAGGCATGCCTGTAGATCATTTTCTCTCTGTGTATCTAAGCATGTCAATGGTTATATGCACTAAAAAATATGCATGTAAACCTGTGTATCCGGGCTGTACCATTCAAAAAGTTCGAAAAAAAAATCTGGTCTGTTTCTGACATGCCTTCCATTTTATGTGTATACATCATGCATGAACTTGTGTACAACCCAGCAGTTTTACCTTTCCACCCTCTGTTACTGAACCGTGTCTATCACGTACACAGTAGACCTGTTGTGTTTGGAACTGCAACAATATAAAATGGAAAGATAGATCAGCTTGGTTTCCAATGCTGTATTTTTCATGCTCGCAGCTAAATGAAAGGATGGATGAACTTGCTTACAGCCACAATGATTATAGGAGAGGTTCCCATCATTTTGGTTTCTCTGACTTCCACATCTGATATATGTAGAATCTGCAGCATGGTACAAAAACAGTGCAAACTTGAGGTGCTGTTAGATAAAGAAAATCATTTTTCAGTGGATCACCGATAAAAACATAATTTATCTTGATAGAAATAAATGCTTCTGACTGGAAATGATTTAAAGAAAACATGGTTGTAAAAGTACAAAATATCAAAGAAACCAAAAGTTCTATCTCGAACAGGAGGTATCCAATTTGCAATCTACATCCATGCAGTAGTGCTACATATAATTTCAGCATAAGAGAAAAGCAATGGCATCCATTATTGGATGTAAAGTGTATTTATTCTACACGGAAGGTATTGTGTACAAGCAATACCTATGTGTCGTATGGAAATATTTGAGGGTATGAATGCGTGGGCATGATACTTGGAACCCAGCCAAAATTCCGTAAATCAGACCGGATGTTTCTCCACTCCCAAAATGATGAGCCAGTTTTAGACCTAACAAAACGTTGTTATTATTGTAGTTTATCCAAATTATGCAACCATTGTCTTCAACCCCAACCCATCCCCATCACGTCACAGAAAAGTCCTTTCGTTCCTTCTCTTCCCCTCCTGAGGAAATCGATAGAGAAAGTATGCAGAAATAGATGTACACTGTTTTTCCATCATGATAACCGGTATATAAATACTTCAATGGTACCCTACCCATTTTTTTGCCAACCAATAAGCCAAGTAATTAGCATCTCTAAGTACACTGCCGCCTCATTCTCTAATGGGCTTTTTTAGTTCTATTTCACTTTCCAAAAAAGTAACTTTCCAAGGGGCCTTAGATATCCTTTTTGCCCAAGACAACACATTGTAAGAATTGGCTATGACTGGTAGGGTCCCCAGGAGCTTTCCAGAGGGCCTTAAGCGTCTAGAAATGCACTTGTTTCTTAACTGTTCCCCTCCTTCCCTCCCTCCTTCCCCCCTCCCTCTATGATAACTTGACAAAACCTGCAATTATGTTATTTTTGTCCCCAGCCCCCATAATCTGCCAAACCGGAAAACACAAAAAAAGGCTCTCCCATATCATTTCCAAAAGCAAAAATGTTAGATGGCCCCAGCCCCAGATTATCCAAAGAGCAGGCATACACGTTCAGGTTTTAGAATCTGGGGACCATGATTCCCAGACACAGCATGGATACAGCTACAACACAAATTTTAGACAGAAATGAGGTACCAGATATGATAAGGATTCAGAAGTATCCTTGTATCATGATTCATGATCATGTGGTAGTTCAATCCACACCTTAGATTGACTTTTAGCTTTTGGATGAGCCCTTCCATAAAAGCAAACCAATTTCTATTCAAAATGGAAAAAAAAAAAATATTCACTCTATTGTGGTCAAAACCCAGATGCCAGAAAGCACTCTGGTGAAGGTCAATTTGTTCTGGTTTGGCCAAGATGTTTCATCAGGGCATGAAGAAAGGACCTGCCATCTCAAGCATGGTCCCTATTTCCATCTGTCTCAGCGGCGATTCCAGATTTCTCAGAGTAACCTTCATTTTTTCAGTTTGTGACATTTTACTTGACTTTCTAATACACTTAAAGCAATTTTTGTTAAAGAAACTAACACATTTTTAAAAAGCGAAAAGCACATGAAACAGTCTCTTTCAAGGAAAGAAAGACGGGCACATATATACTTCTTTTAGGAAAACCCACCTGTTTTTTCTGAGAGAGAACCAGGAAAGTACCAAAGGAATGAAGTATTACATTAAAATAGTTTTTAACAAAAAAGTTTGCAACATCCACCGAAGTGGAGACAACTATGAAGGTGCTGTATATTTGTCCTGCCACAAATGCGACGAAGGAGAATTTTCCATAAAAATTCTTAAGTTTCACTTCTTCCATACTCCCCACAAAGTGAAAGCAAATACACTACCAACAGAACTTTACCTCTTACGAAAAGGTTTCATCAAGCAAACATCCATGAGGTATCTAGTAGAGTAATAAAGAATTTGATGTAGCACTACATAAGGGATGAAAAGTTGGTTCACCAAATAATGTATGGAAAGTTGATCCTGACTCCTGAGTTTTATTTTTACAAACACATCATTTGTTTGGTGGGAACATATTGTGGACATTTAAAATTGTTTAGTGTCAAGATTTTGTTGGCTGATTCTGTCCAAACTTCAAACAAAACTTGGCACTCTTGAGGGCCCAGGAATTGCCAAAACACGCAAGCTGACATATGCACAATTAAAGTAGAAGAAATTGATAACAAAACATATTTTGTAGAGAAAGCATGGGATGGCCAAGGCCAGATCCTTTGTTCCAACATAAAAGGGAAGAGATATGCACAATTAAAGTAGAAGAAATTGACAATGAAACTGATTTTGTAGAGAAAGCATGGGACGGCCAAGGCCAAATCCTTTGTTCCAACATAGAAGGGAAGGTGTAGGTGACTACTCTTAAGAAGGAAGAATGGTTTCTAGGGATTCTATTTCAAAGGGGCATCAAATTTCTCCAGATTCCTGAAATATTTACATCTTTAGGAGTTATAAAAAAAAAAAAAAAATTCACTTCTTTAGCCAAACAGTCTTTTTGCAAAGCACATCCTTTCGAACAGGAAGGCTAGGGTGTTTTCTGTGACCAGAAATTTTACAGCCAAATTCTGTTATAAGATTCAGTATAGTGAAAGGTAATAAAACAAATTAAAAATGATCACCACATTCTATCTTTACTACCTTCCTATTCACATAACTTTTTCCTTTTCATTGATATCTAGTCAATGAATTCAATAAACATCAGTCACTGAGGTCAATGGAGCCATTTCATCTGGTCACCAAAGATGGAGTCAAAATAGATACTGAATGATGAGTTCATTAAACTTTGAATGAAACCGGATAAGATCCAATCGTAGAAAGTGGTCCTACATACCTTGTTATCGAAGAAGATACCCTGGCTCTCATATGCTCTGTGCTCTGCTCTACACCGCTCAATCACTTCAGGGCTACAGTTTTTCTTCAATGCTTCAACATCACCCTGTGCATAGTTATACATTTGTAAATATTTTGGATCCAAACAGTGTGGGACTCACAGGATAACTAGTAAAAAAAAGGTGCCGACATGCAATTTTTATGGGGAATGCTAATATCAAATATGGGTTTTTTCCATGCACATTACCACAAATCTAAACAGCCTAGATGTGGCATAATTTTACAACATTAAACCATACATCAGTTGCCACTGCATATATATACATGAATGACTTGAAAGCCTAAACCCATGGTCACGACAATGGGCAGCTTCCAATGGTGCTATGGGCTCTTGTCATCGGCCAAGTTTTTTCAGACTGTGGGTTTGCTTCCATGGACTTTGGCTTGCCGATAAGCAATCTGAACAGACTTGGACATGAGGGGATAACTGGAGGGGCCAACCACAAGGGTAGCTCAACTCCAGGCCATCAGTGCCACTTTGGTATAAGCTGTTTCCATGCTAGTTAGGTACTAGAAAACCTTGATACTTAGGACCTTGTTGCCCAAAAAATAAGGCATAAATATCCATAACAGATATGAAAGTTGAAATATGTACGTGTGTCAGTATATTCACTCCATGGCGTCTGGGTTATCATAATTCATAATTAACAACCATCAAATGAAGAATAGCTGCATAAGATTGGGGGAAAATAGCACAACACATTTTCCAAACACTAACAATGAAATTCACACACTTACCTTGAGGTAAGCATTAAGGGTAGGCCTGATCATTTCCTGAACTTCAGCTACAAACTCTGGTAAAGAAAAGGACCTTTACATGCAGAATTCCATAGAAAGTTAAGACATTGCATACAATGGATAGTGGAAACTGAGGAAGAAAGAAAAAAATAGCAAATAATGAACATTAGGAAGCTAAAACATAGTGCAAAATCAGTATCTTACGGGTCTCGACGACGTATTTCCTTAAAAGATAGTGCAGTGTCCGTTTCTCCAAAAACAGTTTCATTTAGACTGTAAATGCAGGCCATGCCACATTAGTATTGGTAGCAGTTCAAATATACACTGAAGCAAAACAACTTCTATTGAATATAACAAATAACATAAGTACCAATGGAATATTTGTAGCAGTAATGGTTGTAGTAATCAATGTGATTAGATTCATATAATTATGAACTAAACAGCAAGTCAAAAAGACGAGCAGCACCTGGATGGTGTTCTGTCACAACTACGAGGTTGCAACTTCATGTCATGTTACCATTCAAATAAAATAAAAGTTAAGGAAAGGAAAGAAAGGGGAAAAAAGAACAAGTCCAAGCCAACAAAAAATGTGATATATCACTAGGGATGCAAAAGAGTATCAAATTCTTCTATTATCCAAAGATTCTGACCCGTAAAAACCAGGTTTGGAACTTGTTCTAGGTTCTGATTCATAAACAGGTCCGGGTCCGGAACCCAATTTAGGTTCCGATCTATGATACCTAGATACTTGTACAAGCCCTACGTATCCATATTGTACGGATACAACACTTGTATTGGTACCTGATACTACACCGATACTTCTAGGGAACAAGTTTAACATATCCTATTTATAAAGTCCTTTATTTCATATAGTTCTTTTAATATTTTTACTTCTGGTCTTAAAAAAAAGCTAGAAAGGGACGAAAACAATGATAATTTCATTTATTCAAAAGTGATCCAAAGAAAAAATTAGGATACCCGTATACGTATCCGTGTCCTACATTTTCAAAGTGAGGAGTTGTATTCCCGATCTCCGTATCAGTGTCCGTATCCATATCCGTATCAAGGCATCATAAATTCCGATTGATAAATGGGTCCGGTTCTGGGTCCATACAGCTTCCGGCTCGTGGACTCGAGACCCAACGTATGAGTCTTTAATGTTGCAAACAATAGATCAAAATAAACTTTTGTTGGACATTTTTATGTTTAATCCTAGAGGTAGTAGACTTGATGCAATGTTCTAAGTTGAATGGTATCCTTATTTTAAGAAAAATAATGAAAATGAAAATAAGTTAGAACTTGTCTTGGAACTAGGTTCCGGTCCTCTAGTTAAGACTCGGTTCCGGAACCAGATCCGGGTCCTCCTATTGGAACTGGCTCTGGAACCAACGCAACAGGCTCCTAGTTGGAACCGGAACCATTATTTAAAAACTAGTATGGGTCTGGGTCCAATTTGGTTCTGACCCGGAACCGTCCCGTCTGCAACCCTATATATGACATGATCATTGTTTAGAAAATCAAAATCAGCTCGCAAACCATTCAAGCGGTTAAATTAAATCATATCGTGAATCATATCGCAAATTGTAGGATCTTTTATTTTTCTTATAAAAATGAAAAAAATATTTAATTAAAAAAAGAAGACAAATGTAGTTATTCACAATCAATCGATTACTAATTATAGCAGCATCACTCTACTGAAAAATAAGGGTATTATAAAGAGCATTATTGATGTGTATTAATATATTATAAATGACATGTGTGATGACATGTGTGAGCAGTTATATTTAAGATATCAATGTTACTAAGAAAATAAACAGGTTGCACTGTTTTTTTTTTCAGTCAGAAATAAAAAATAAAATCCAAATTATTAATGTTACTCTTTTAAGTTAAAAAAGTGAATATGAAAAAAAAATTATATATATAGGAGAGCGCTACACAACGCCCAGGAGAAAACGCCCCTTCTAGTTGGGCCCACTGGGATGCATGATGATTATGGAAGTCCACTGGATGAAAAGATCCATATGAGGCCTACTTTTATGCAAAATCTTGAGTCCATAAGATCATCCTAACCTTTTGATCCATGGCCCTAACATTTAATGGTTTAGACGCATCATGTTATCATGATTTCAATCCAATGGTGTGGAAAAGTTGGATGAGTGTCAAACTTGGACTTGTGACTATTCATGGCAGGATAGTGTGTGTGAAAAGATCAGATTGGCTCAACATGGGCCCCATGACCAAAAAAAAAAGGGGGCGGAAAAAGGGGCATTTTTAAAGTGGGGCATTTTTTAGAATTTCTCATATATATATATATATATATATATATATTTATATATATTGGATTTGTTCAGGTGAGAATTCTCACCTATTATTTGAGAACTTTCAATGGGGCCCAACTGTGGGTCCCATTTGGGGATGGGACTAGGGGGGATGGAAAGATCAATGTGAGACCACCCCAAGTATCAAGTTTGACTCCAACGCCATGCCCCTAACCCTTTCATCTGTGGCCCACAAGTTTAATGACTTCATATTAAAAAAAAAAAAAAAAAAAAAGATTCAACCCTTGATCCAATGGTTCAGTCCATTCGGATGTGTGCCAATCCTTGGGATCAGTGACTATCAGGGGAATCCCTAATATATATATATATATATATTTCCCATATATATAAAGAATGTACGACAAATTCGCGTACATACGGTAGAACACTTCAGTCACAAGCTTATTTATCTCTAAGACCTCAAACACAAAATCCTAAATTCTTAAGAGGTTTCATCAATAAGTAGATAACCTTTGTAAAAATAATCATGCTTATAAAGAAAGTAAAAAGGCCATTAATATTAGCCATTCATCTGCAGCTTTAAAAGGAGAATCACATTTAAAAAATAATAGGATCCCCGTAGAATTAAACAGGAAAGGTCTGGTTGACAGTCGAAGAGGGCTTTTGAACATGTTGTGGTAATTTATGCGGTTTCTACTTTCCAGTAGATAGCAGAACTGTTGGGGGTCTTCGAAATAAGAAAAAGGGTAAGGGTTCATCATATGCTGAAAACCAAATTTCATTGAAAAGGGCACATGTAGTATGTGCTCTCATAAACTCTCATGTGCTCTCATAAACTCTCTTATTGTTTTAGTGTATAATAAATCATCATATATTAATATCAATGAATGAAAAATGTGTACAAGTATTAGGGAGAAAATGGGTTGGATTTAAGGTGAAATAGTGGTTCCGAACCTTGATCCATCATTTACTAGATCCGAATCCGGATTTGGATTCAACATGAAACCTATGTATTGTATCTGGATCCAGCATCAAATGGAAAAACAGATTCAGTCCGGGTCCATATCCGAAATAAGATATGCAGTGCAGGAGTATAATTGTATAGAAGGCATTCAAAATAATTGTTTCAAATATACATGTGGAGCTACCAAACGGTATATGATCAAAGCTAAGCATACTCTCAAATATCTATATGATTAAAGCTATGTAAGCCCCAAGATATATTTTTAATGTGGATGTAATGTCCTGAATCCAAATCCTCAAGTAAGAACATATATGGACCCGGATCCAAATCCGAATGTTCCAGATCCTATATGCAAGGATCTGGATCTGGATCCAGATCTGAAGTTCTCCCGAATCCAAAAATAGATTCATACCCATTTTATTCCGAACCGGAGACTATAGATACTCGTACAAAGCCTGGTAGGCTGCAAGCATTTTTGACAGGATTTCTGTGTGTAAAATTCACTGTTGTCTCCTTGGAATTCCAAATGACTTGTTTGATTGAGGAGAATTTTTTAAACTAGCATTCCAAATAACACTTTCGCCATGTAGAATTCACATATACCCACTTTTTGGGATGCTAATCAGCCCTGTGTGTTTTGTTGTTGGGGGGGGTGTGTGTGTGTGGTGTACAACATTTGGAATTCTCCAAACGCTCCAAGACAAAGAAATCTTGGAATGCTTGCAACCAAGCAAGCCCATAATCAGATACCCATTTGCAAATTGCAACACTAACGAGTATATGGTTTAATTTCCAAAAAGCTCGAAAGAGAAACTACGAAAAAACAAAGACCCAAATTGAACTGGACAAATACACGCTAAGAAGAAGAATAAGAAGATTACTCTTGAATTTTGTGAACCACAGGATGATCACTTGTCTCCCACCGCTCCCGCATGTCCTCAGCTAACTGTGAATAACAACATAGTGACATGCAATTAATAAAATAAGCGAAGTTATAATTATATGATGCTCGAATGAAATAATGTGATTTATGGTTAAACCCATCAATGGCACAGTTTTGACCAACCTTTCAGAACTATACATTTGACTGAGTCACTCAAGATGCACCAACATCTTAATTGGCAGGTGATCTTAGTCATCTAACGAAAATGTAAAATACATCAAGAAGACCTTATTTGTCAGGAGTCAATCAAACAATTATGACCATATGATGGGGAATTGAAAATATGTTCATCCAATATGAGGTCACACATGAATAATTTTTGCCACCAAAATGTGGCAGCCATATGAACAACTAGTCAATTTTATTTTACTTCATTGTTACTGTGGCAGCCCACTGCCCAAGTAGGAGATTGCATTAATCATCATGCTACTCAAGTGGTTCATGAACAGCTTGACAGAATGTCAGATTTGTATAAAATGACTTGTGTCAATGTACTGAATTATTGCATTTAAGTTCAAAACAAGAAAAAGAAAAATACTCACCTCCTGACCCTTCGTTACAACAGGTTCACTGATCCCACTTATACGCTTAAAAGCAGGATGACCTTGCATCTAGGGGGAAAAGCAAAAAACAGAAATTAGCAAAATGAGATATCTCAGTCAAGCAGAAGAGATTCTACAGTCTATACCCACAACAGATAGAGATTTAAAGTTTCACTTATAGAGATCTTAAGTTCCAGTTACCTTCTCTTTGAATGCAGCCCACTTCTTTTTCCAAATTGACTCCTTCGTTGGTATAACTACGATATCAGTTTTTGTACTTCTAGCTTCTTTTGGTGAAGAGGCTGCTGCATACCTCATACGCCTCCTCCTACTTGGGCTACTACTCAACTCATCCTTCACAATATCGTATCCCTTCTTTGCTAAGTCCACAACTTTTGCATCCTTCAATTTCTGAAAGGCCAAGGAAACCTTAGGAGAAGAAAAAGAAACACTTGACCTAAATCTGCCAAACAATGTGTCTGAAGCATCAGGCGTTCCTTTAGTATCATTGGACTCAGATTTCTGAGAACTTTCTGAACTGGAGGTGGTATGGCTTCTGTCATTAATGTCAGCGCCAGAGTTAGTAGTATGGGTTGATTCTGAAGATTCTTCCTTTCCAAGGCGAAATGTCTCTTTAACCTAAATTTGGAAGCAACAGAAAATCTGAATGGTTAGGATTGCATCAAATGTGGACCATCTTTGAGAATATGATGGTCTAAAAGATAGTAAATGCACCTCCTCAGTAGCTGCAGAGATCTTCTCTTTAACATCAGCAGAGACCTGTAATGACATGAGGGTAAAATCAACAAAGAGGAGCTTCAAAAGGTCAGATTAGTGAAAGTCGACTTACAGAAGGCTATGAGAAAAACTAATTACACAACAGTTTATTTCTAATGTGTCAAACAACCAGACTACATGGTGGCAATGGGCATTAATGTGTACCAAGCACAAATTTTATCCAACAGGTAAATACTAATGATTAAGCATTTAGAAAGTGCAACATGCATGTGATGACGCTGGTGCTCAAGTGTGCATAATTAGCTACAAGATCTACGACACAGGCATTGTAAATATGCAGCATTGTGAAATATGCAAATATGAACTTGTTACACAACATATAGAACACATGTTTTTTTTAATGGTTATAGAACACATCTTCTAATAGTGCTCAAGAATTTAAATTCAAGTTAGGTACTTTCTTTAAATACGTAAGTTTCTAGGTTATACAATCACTTAATGAGATGTGCTCTCAACTTTACAACATTGTTATATCATGCTCGTTAAGGGCACACCTAGCTTCACTTCTCCATCCACGACATCCCCCACACCATGCATCTAGGTGGATGCAAACTCAAAATTAACTTTTAAAAAGAAAAGAAGTATCTTGTTTTCTTATGCTGTTGAAGAAAGTGCACCCCGTAGATATCATGCCAAATTCACATGCATGGATCAGTGTCACAAATCTTGCTCTCAGGGTTTTATCGCCTTGGGATAATATTTGGATATTTTCAATTTTTCAGAGTTCTCATGATAGTATGGAGAAATTTCTCTTTTTTATAACATTATTTAGAATTTTTTTGAAAAATAAATTATTATAAATAAAGATAAAAAATGAAGAAAACAAATATAGAACTGGTAAAAAATAAAACATTTCCACCAACGTTTTTTAGTTTTCATCCCAATATTTTTGCAATATTCATTAGGCATCTCCAATCTTGCCAATATTTTGAGTCACCAGTATGCCTAACACTAAATAAAATCTAAGAATATAAACACGTCTCTACATCTAGAAGCTCTTGCTTTCAAGCTCAATAAATTTTTATTAATTTATTTGATAACCCAGGGTTGGAGACCAGTGATCGGACCTTCTTCACTGTAGCTTTCAAGCTCAATAAATTTTTATTAATTTATCAATAAATGGTAGGAATTGTACTTGGAGACCAGTGATCTGACCTTCTTCACTGTAGCTTCAGCTTCTGTCCAAACACCATCCATGCTCTTGTACAGCTGCTCCGTTGTCTGCTTTGTTCTGCATTCGCCAGTTCACTATCTCTTCTAAATCAGGGCCTCCTTTGAAGTGTCTCTGAGCCTTGACATACAAAGTATGTCTCAACCTATCACTAGTAAAGCGAAAAAGGCAGAAGCCATAATGCAATTATATCATCAGATTACCTTGCTTTCAAGCCTTCTTTCACCTCTTTCAGTTCATCAGCTTTCCCCTTTAATTCCTTAATAGATTGTTGAAAATCTTCATTGCTGCAATTAACAGAAACCAATTAACTTTTTTCTAGTTAAAAGGAATATTGATAAGTATCTCAACATGACCAAACATGCACAAGAAGGAAAAAAAAAGGTGGCTATCCAAAATTTAGCACGGACACACAATGCAACGCATATGAGTTGGGATCAAACAAAAATCCCAGAAAACCTAATACTTTGACACTTCAATGTTGATAGATAATGATATTGAAAAACATTACAGTATGCAAATCTCAGATTGTATATGGATGATTTAGGAAAGAGATAACTAGATGCAGGGGACAATACCGTAAGTGGGGATACACATAAGCAAAAATATTACTGCACACACCCAGTTATATCCAATGTGGATAACAATTGGATCAAGAGTTCAACACACCACAACCAGAATTGTGGCTGGCAAAAAAGACACTAAGATTCACATGATATTTACCATTTAATAGAGCACTCACGACAAGGTGACAATCTGACATGTTCACTTGGTTAGTGTAGTTTTCTTTTGTGTGTGTATGGGCAAGTAGGATCCAAATATCTGCTTTACAAAAAAAGTAGGCAGAAAGTTCAGATCCAGTTGGATGGTCATAGCCATCAATTTGAAGGCCCAAAAGATTCAAAGGCGTTCATCTAATATGGATGTCATTTTTTTTTTTTTGAAAGGTAATGGTAGAGATTGGTATATTAGAAGTATAGCACAAAGTACAGAAGATCTAAGCCAATTACCAAAAATAAATAAATAAAAAATAAACAAAATATAGATTTCAAAGCGAACAAAAAATTTAAAAATAAAAACAGAGGCTTCTGCCAACAAAAAATTTGGCTAAGGAATCTGCCACCGCATTGGCCTCTCTTGTTAACATGGCAGGAAGATACGTCCATGCAGTAGCAAAGAAACTGGATCTCTCTAACAACAAAATGGATCCTCCACTAGTAAGGCGAGCCATAGGACTGCCACAAAATCAAGTTAAAGGGATGACTCTCCACCACAATATCACCAGTTGGATGGTCATAGCCATCAATTTGAAGGCCCAAAAGATTCAAAGGCGTTCATCTAATATGGATGTCATTTTTTTTTTTTGAAAGGTAATGGTAGAGATTGGTATATTAGAAGTATAGCACAAAGTACAGAAGATCTAAGCCAATTACCAAAAATAAATAAATAAAAAATAAACAAAATATAGATTTCAAAGCGAACAAAAAATTTAAAAATAAAAACAGAAGCTTCTGCCAACAAAAAATTTGGCTAAGGAATCTGCCACCGCATTGGCCTCTCTTGTTAACATGGCAGGAAGATACATCCATGCAGTAGCAAAGAAACTGGATCTCTCTAACAACAAAATGGATCCTCCACTAGTAAGGCGAGCCATAGGACTGCCACAAAATCAAGTTAAAGGGATGACTCTCCACCACAATATCACTAGAAAGAAGTTGAAAATGGCCTTGGAGCCTTCCTAATAGCGAGAAAATCAATCTGATTTGATTCCTTAGCCATAGTAGTCATTCCATTCCACTTAGGTCAAAATTCTTGGAACATTCTGTACGGGAAGGAAACCAGAATGAAACAACCCCCAATAAGTTCCGATCAACACCATCCAGAATAGTGTTCCAGCCGGAACAGCAGAATGGACCCGTACCAGCCGGAAATGACCTGCAAGGTTAGCAGAGACTTATTTTCAAATATTTTTTTAATCCTCCGGTGAACCTTTTAGAAAACGTAAAACTGAAGGTATACTTTGATACCAGGACACTTAAATATCATATCCAATATTTCATTTTTTTCATGTGTAGAACATGTGTCTCTGCCCTAACCATTGTACGTCCCTTCCATATCCATCCTGTATCTGACCATCATAGAGGATACAGGGTATCCACCTCCCACAAACCAATGAGATGATTTTCTTTCAAAAACCACCTTTCATATGAGATTCACAAAATCCCTTGTTCGCCCAAAATATCAAGTTCATTTTAACAAAGACTTGAGTAGCTTTTGTTATGTTAAAAGGCCTGCTGTACAGTGTAGTTTATGTTAAAGCACGTAAATATATATTTTTAGTGTTGTTTTAGAATTTTTCTATTTTCCCACATATTTTCTTCTTTTTCTGTTCTGTGGGTTTTTTTTTTTTTTTTTTTTCTTTTGGAAACAGAACACCACAGCTAGAGCACCAGAATGTTCCATTCCATATGTCCTTCTCCTTAATGCTCACCAGATGGAGGTAACTGCCAAATGCTTCCCCTTATATCATTAGAAGAAAAGTCCCCCGATACAGTGAGCCCTGGCTTTCCTCTTACAGTGAGTGTCACTTTAGTTGGAATCAAAGTTGGGACGTATCCAATACACACAGGCAAATGGGCTCCACACATGCAGAGGAGCCCCGTGCGTGTGCGAGTGAGAGAGAGAGAGAGGTGAGAGCCATTCACATGGTCCTTATGTGTACTCCACCCAATTTTCTGGGCCACCTGGACACCTTATGACTAAGTTACTCCCTTACTGTTGGATTGAAAGAAAAAAATGATGCCTTCTGAAACCACTGAACTTGAGGGCGAATAGAAACAAGGGGGGCTAGGATGATCTAATGTAATTTATATTTTGTGAGATCTCCCCATAATCCCTTGGACCATCGCCCTAGGTTGGGCCACATAGGCGAGTTTGCAAGATACCATGTCCAAACGATTCTCACCAAAATAACACTATTATATTCCATCATAATCATCATTAATTGATCACATCAATTTAACCCCATGTGCAGCAGCCCAACTACATGCATTGGCAATAATGGGAGTAGGGGATGGAAAGATCTCATTACTCCAAGGTTCAATGGAAATAATCATCCCCATTAAATCATCCTAACCCCTTATAACGGTGAGCAACAATAAGATGAGTGTCACATTAGGATGTGGGGCTGATTCATGGCAGGTAACGAGTGTGAGGGAGTGCTGCACATAAATCCCGAAAATAATGCAAATTCCTTCGCAAGAACCTGATATGAGTGCTTATGTGCGAATATTAGGGATGTCAATGGATATCCAATTTTCAACCAAAGGATCCATTTCTCAAACTTTCTAAAGACTTGTATTAAGAAGATATATTTTAAGAGTTGACAAATTTAAGATCATATAGCTGTTTGATAGTCTGCATAATAAGATCGCATTTCCCTTTCGTAGAGGCCCACTTGTATGCTTCGTAGATCTATTTTGGTGTCCATCAATACATGTAGATTCTTTTTAGACGCACTTCTTGTCTTGGATCCCATACCAGATATCTGTTTTCACTTGATGACGGATCCAGATCCAAACCTATCCTGTAAAAACAGATCTGGATCTGACTACCCTATGGTTTTGTCTGGATCTGACCCACTCATACCTCATGTGGACGTACAGGTTACATGACTAGAACCCAAAAGCCTCGTGGATGTGACCATGGGCACGTTCAAATTTTTCAATAAGCTCGTCTTTAGTCAATGATAATTTTATGGAGCATTCAATCTAATAGGAACAGCAAATGAGCCATGATATGATAATCATTGAAGCGTGACTAGATTCAAAACCAGTCATTTCTCCCATAAGGTGCTTAATATCATAAGAATATCCAATAACAAAAAAAAAAAAATGTGAAGAATTTGTCACACCTTTTAACTTCTCCTTTCACCTTCTTAGAGAACTCATTGAAGACACTGAAATGTCGAGAACCTGGTATTCCATTTGCCAGAACTGGACGCAGCCGTGCATTCAAAGCCTAAACAACAAAGCACAAGAAAGCAAATAACATTTCTTAGAAGCTTATATCATTGTTTTGAAAATGGAAATTGTATTGTAAATCATTTAAGAGAATTAATCGAACCGAATCATGAATCGTAGGATTTTTTTATTTTTCTTAAAAAAACAAAAAAAGGAAAAAGTATATATTCATAATCCATCAATTTTCAACGTATAGAAGCATAGTTATAATGACAAATAAGACTGGCATGCAATCATATGTAAGAAAGCCATACATATGTCATAAATGATATGCGAATAATTAAATACTTTTAAGATATCAACAATACTAGGAAAAAATAAACAAGTTAATTTGATTTTTTTCTCTTTAATTAAATAATAATAAAATCCAAATACATGGTTAGGATGTCTCTTGAAGTCTAAAAGTGTCCATGAATAAAAAAAAAAAACCAAAAAATATTACAATATAAATGCAAGATAAAGTCATATATATATAGTCGAACACTCTAGTCACATGCTTGTTCCTTGTTCATATCTCAAAACTTTCCATAACTGTGATAGTTCTCAAAAGGTTTCATTAATCACTAAATAACCTTCTAAAAATAGCAAAAGAAAAGGAGAAAAAGAACGAAATATATTATAATACTACTATCAACCTCTCAGCTATAAGTATTCCCGCTTAGACGAATTGATTGAATCATAAGATTCATTTAAGAAACTATTGAATCCTAAGATCGACTTATAAATGGGATTCATTGAATAAATACAAACTTTTTCCTTAGGATTCGATACGAATCATAGGATTCTGACAACAATGGCTAATATTATTAGATTCTCATGATTCTTTTAGGACATGTTTAAAAGTATCCATTCCACTATGTTTTGGAGGGGCAAGGAACATAACTGTTGCAAGAACCATGATTTGATTTTGGCCTAAAACAATTTCACAGAAGAAAAATTAAATTGTTTTGCAATTTGGTTTTTAAAGTCTAAACAAGAATGCATCCAAACTTGCTTGGTGCCTTCTCATGTTCCCCAAAAACAATGTGTCCAGTTTAGTTCTAACTACACCAATCACTAAATTAAAAAAAAAATGAGTTTTCTGGATTCTCGCAGAGCATGGATCCACTGAAATTTTAGAATTCAGATTCATTAAAAATGGACATTCCTGGCAACCAATTTTTTCAAGAAATCATACATCCAAAAGTTGTTCAAACATGGTCTCATGTAAAATTCAGCTTCCGCTGAGCTCTCCAGTTATGCAAACCAACCCAGGATCTGTGGGATATCTTTATTCCAAGTTTTTGCCCCAAAATCCACAAAAAATGTTGGGATGACAAAGAAATTGTGGTGGGGAAAGCAGAAAAATGGAATCTTTGCATTTTTCAACCACCTTAAATGAATGGAGGAGCATATAACCATCAACACCGCCTAAACATTCAGGTGGACTATGATTTGGTTTGCTAATGCATATGCAGGCACCCACCGAACGCCTATTCACAAGCACACTATAGGCCAGAGACTCAGACCAAAGTCCAGGTCAGCAAGATTCGTGGTCATTTCCAATAAAGTTATCAAGATTTTCTAACTTTCTAGTTTTAGCAGTAATTGACAATCAAAAATGGATTTAGAACTTCGTCTTTTATTTTTATTGAGTTCTTATCTTACTACTATTACCAGCAAGAAGTATCCATGATAAGCATTAGTAAGCAATCAACCACATATCAATTTTATTGATATACTATATAGATAAGTCTAAGTGAAAGGATATTTGTAGAGTTTCCAATTACAGGCCCCATACCTGACTCTGAGTCCGTCGCATTTATATAATCTCATTGATAATTTAGTTTCCTATTTTATAACTCATAATTTAAGTTCTCAGACTCGTATCCTCATCTTTCGTACGACAAGATTATGGCAAGTATCGATTTTCTATCCTTCTTAGTTTCCTATTTGATAACACGTGACTTAGTTCCCTTCATACAGTCCTATTCTTATCTTATACATGAGAAGGTTATTCTTAAGGAGAATGTAGGCTCGATCGACAAAAAAATCCATCAAGATAAGATGCAGAACACTCAGCTTCGATATAATAATACCCAGACTTCCTCTTGGGCAACCCTTCTACGTTTGCTTCCATTAAAAACTCTACAATGTAAACTTAAAAGAAGTAGCCACAAACAGCAGCGGACCTACATGATACAACCCTGGGGCGGTCGCCCCCAGGTCTGATCCAAAATGGCATATGCCCAAGCCTCATTTTATTTTCTTCTTTCGACTATTATGGTGGTCGCCCCACGTCTGATCCAAAATGGCCTATTGGCCCATGCCCCATTCTAGTAAAGTCGTTGCATATGAGTTATTTATACTTAATTTGCCAAAATAAAAATAAAAAATAAAGAATCATGTGTTTAAATCATGCAAAAAGTGGAGATTATTGCTAGTCGGGGTTGATTTTGACCTTTTCAATTGACCATTTTCTGCCCCACCCCCATAATCCTTGGTTCCCCACAGGCCACAAATCTAACTCCGAGTTTCAGTTTTTTAGCCACAAATCTAACTCCGAATTTCAGTTTTAGCCACAAATCTAAAAAAAGATCACGTTTTGACGTCTTCGGGGTGCCTAAAGTCGGTTTAGGGTATGATATATCAAAAAAGCTGGAACTTTGCTGCTTCATTGTTCAAGCTCAGCCTGCAACTTCTACAAACACGAACTCCTCTTAACCCTACAGCTAACATCCCTCCCATTCCAAACCATTCCACAAGAAATCCCTTTTTTTTTATCAATCCTAACCCACTGCCTTCACGAAACACAATCCAAAACGAAACAGTTCAAAAATCCAATCTTTCACATCAATCATCAAAACCCTAAAGCAACACTAGCGACTAAAACCCTAACGAACCATCTCCTACCTCGACTTAACGCGCTCTAAAATCAAAGACACAAAACACCAAAACCCTAAATCAAAACAATCAAAATGCAATACCAATCTTCTGTTCTTCGACTCTATACCTGATGTGATTGTGATTGCGATTGCGATTGCGATTGAAGATGACGAAATGAGATTTGCCGCGAAAGAAAAAAATCGCGAACGAGTTTTCTGCTTCCCATTGCCACGAATTCTCAAAACAACACCAGAATGATTCGAAGAGAAGCTATCAGCATCCAGCACTGGAGGATATAAAAACCAGCAATCTCTATATATACTGGTACGAGCATCCAAGGTTTTGTATTTACGGAACTGCCACTGGTTTGGGTGGAAATCACGTAAATGCCCTCGCCTAGGGTTTTAGACAAGGGGACCGGGGTTTTGGTCTTGCGTAGCCTTTCGTCCCAAGCAAAGCTGGTAGTGGGTCCACCTTTTTGGAGCAATCTGAACCGTCGGTTTGGAGTAAGCCGTGATGGTGACATGTTGACATTGTTCCCACAAATCGAGTGGTGGATAAGCTTCGAGGAGGAGAAACAAATAAAAGGGTGGGGTGATTGGTGATGGGATTGGGTTTGACTCGACCTGACTCGCCCTTGGCTCGGCCCAAAGTGGAACGTGGCTAAAACCCTAAAAGCTAATTAAATGGGCCTTAACCCCATATAATTACTAGAAGTGGGGCGGTTCTTATGGGCCTAGATTGGGCCCGAAGCTGAAGTTCGGTTATGAATACGGCATTAAGAGGATTTAATTAATTACCATGATCGGCATGTTAAATGATGGTTAAGGCTTGTTTGTGTGGTGCGGGGTATTGGAGAAGGTGGAAGTTTGTAAAATGGTTACTTAGGTGGTTGAGATACGGGGGCATAGTTGTAAAAGCAACTCTTTAAGTTGACGCGGTGCACTCTTTTCCATATTTTGCGGCGGAAGAAGTACCTCGAATGTAGTGGAATTTGGGTTTCCATGGAGTTTGAAGATTGATAAATATGACCTTTTTACATTTTCTGCGGTAGGAGTTTCTGAACAAGAGTGGGAAGATGTCATAGTGAAGGGTAAAGATTACATGGGGGTCGTTTGTCTTTTATACATTGGATATGAAAATGAAGTTTACATATGTAAAATGAATTTTTTCATCTGTAAATGCTATACATGTGAAGCAAATTACTATGTTCGTTTGGAAGCACCATTTTTCACACGAGTACATAAATATATCGAATGACTTAGATATACATGTTTAGATGTGGTTGTGTTTTTCACATGTTTTTTAAAATCTATGAAGATTTATGACATTTAAGTGAACATTTTTATGCTTATTATTAATATGTGAATATTGGAGGGTTTGGATCATAAAATGAGATCCCACAAAAGTGCAAAAAATCATATCAATATGTTATCGAGAGAAATATAATAAATATATGCATATGAATATTCTCCTATATATATTACATGTATTTAATAATACTAGACATGCCTACTATATAACTTTATGAGCATTAGGACCTAGGGCCTGTGGGCCTCCACATTTACTAAATGTGCCTTACTTAATTACAACCTAAAAAACTAGTCCATTTGGGCACGTTGAGAAAGAAGATGGAAAGGAGAGGAGAGACCAAAAGGTTATCTTGATGGACATGTTGAGGACATGGCCATATTGTGTGTGTGTACACAAATGTTTCTTCTTTTTCGTCCTAGAGAAAGTTTCTCATATTTCAAAACATAGTTGAAACTTGGAAGAACTAAAAATAATCTTTGGAATATGGTATTGGAAGAAGAAATGAAAAGTTCATAGCTGTACAGTTATAGCTTCTTTTTTTTTTTTTTTTTCTTTTTTTGTGCTATTGGAGGGTATATGGTATTGGTAGTGCAGTTTCAAACCTACAACCTCCGAGTGTAAACCATAGTCTTATGCCAACTGAGCTACTCCTGGTGTTTCTGTAACGTTATAACTACATATAAAGAAATGGAACAAGGAAAATTAGTATTTATACAAACTAGCTACATGTAATCATCTATAGAATTTTGACAAGGGGGTCGCAGGTTTGATTTTTGATCTGTAGAAAACTTTCTTCCTCTTGTAGGTACGATTTTCGATTGTCAACACTATCTTCCCCGGTTCATTGATGTAGAAGGAATTTCTAACACACTCCTCTATTTTCTTTTCCTTCCTGATTAGGATTTTGTATGAGCAATCATCATCTGGGATGAACTCCTCCATGTAAGTCACATCCCATCCCACCACTGTCACGTCCCATACAGCTCTAACTCCTTGCTGTTCATGGAAGAAAAAAGATGAGAATGATTAGATGAGGATATAAAGACAATTTACAGAAGATCATATCTCAAGACATGGTGATAGTGATTAGTAGTATATTTATAATCTTCATGAGCATGGTCTATGAGAGGCAGCACAAGGCTTTGTGAAGGAATACTTTTTATTTGTTACAATTTCATGATAGCAGAGGGAGGGTCATTAAGAAAATCAACTTCATTGGATGTTATTGCAAACAATTGATTGATCTTTTTCCTTTTTTATCCAGCTGCCGAACTTTGTTGCCATTGATTAATATTTTTTGCACTAGACCATGAAAGACCCGACAGACATGGGAGTGAGAACCCCAGCCATGGGGAGAAAACCCACCTGGACATGTAGGGAGATAACGCCTCTACATGCAGTGATCGAACTCTGTAATCAGCATCTTAAGAACCAAGAAAAAAAAAATATTTCTGAAATGTAGAAAACTAGGTGGTAAAGGTTCCATGAAATCTTTAAGAAGATCAATTACAAAAATATTTTAAAAAATCTTAACAATTAATCCATAAAAAATATTGAAAATGATTCTAGAAGTCATTTTTATGAAATGGTCAATGTAATTTGTGTAGCAAGAATTTGATTCCATGGCTTTACATCACAGCATTGAAACTAGTTAGAAAAATAGGAAAAAAAGATGCAGCTTTAAAAGCTATAGCATTGACTGTACATAATGGCTAAATGGAACAAAACAGTTTAACTATTTTGAGAGAAAAACGGTCTTCAAGGATTCTTATGGTTTCATGAAATTGCCTAAGTACGCTTAACTCCATAGTTCTTATGGTTTCTGGGCCGCATGGTTTTAAACACTTCATTTAAGTTAAGACGGAGTTTGACTTATAAGCCCAGAGATTTGGACTACTCATTTCCGATATGGGACTCATGTATTCCTCACATTGCAACCTCAGTTCATATGGCGGACCATTCTAATTGCCTTCTTTAGGGGGGTCGCAATCGTGGGGTGTTACCATCTCCCCAACTGGGAATATAGCCGTCCTCAAGATAAAATCCAAATTCTAAATAGTCCTATTACAATCCAATTCCAAATCTGCAATCCATTAATTACTTTGATTCGGTAAATTAGAGTTTAAATGCAACTATGAATTCTAATTGGACCCAATGGGTTCAAGAACCAGGATTTAACTTTGGCATATTGAGAACTTTAGATTCTGGCCTACTAAGAAATTTAAACCTTAGAAATCTAGATGCAGCTCACTACTAAATCTACAGCCAGATGTTCATCTAACCAGCCCTGTTAGCAGGCCTAGATTGTGATTAAAAGAATGTAGAGAATCACCCTTCTCTAGAAAAAGCGGTTTTCTCCCATTTTGATCTGCTTTGAGAAGAGGAAAATAATTCTCCTTTGACATGCTTTTGGCAAAATGAATGAGAGAACTCCAACAAAACCCTTGGCACAGTTGAAAGCGCTTATTATTGTAAGGTTGAAGTTGCGGATTCAAGTCATGTTACCAATAATAAATAAATAAACGAGAATTCTCGATAGAGTACTGAAAAATCCAATTTTTCTAATGGAATGATTTTTTTAATTATGAGTCGATGTAATTTAACCATTAAAACACATCTTTACTGTTTTAATTTATTTTAAATATTTTTCTCCTCTACATGGCTTTCTCCAACATATCAAATAAAAACCAATTGAGAGTAAATTAGTAAGAAGTGGCAATTTCCCAAGGAAACCCTCCACCTCTAGATTTCTAATCTAGTGGACAATGTAGGTTATCATAATGAATGGAAATTTGCCATTACCTCAGCAACTGGGATTCCAATGGTTCCTATCCCTCCACCTCTGATGGTCATCTCTGAAGCTTTATCACCCTCTTCTGGGAACTCAACATCATCCTCTCTTTTAAGGCCACCATATTGAATAGGAATGTTTTCAGGGGCTATGTACCTTTGTTTTAAGAACAAAAGAAGAAGATAAATATAATGAGTACTACAAAACATATGAATTTTATAATGAACTCTGGAGAATGGGAGGTGAGGATTTTACTTGAGAAGAGTTTCTGTGACTTTGGATGGCCGAGCAAAGATGAGTTTATTTTTAGTTCTTTGAGTTAAGACACGTGAAAACACAGTATGGTAGGCATAGTACCAAAATGGGACATTTATGAATATCTGCATGAAAAAGAAACCCAATCAATGTATCATAGAGGATTTTTACAAAGAACTTTCAGCTATTCCAATTCCAACCCAAACTTGATTCTATAATTTGGGTTTCATATTGGCCCTTGTTTACTTTCAGGGTCATTAGTGTTGATAGTTCAAACTCATGCAAACCCAATCCGATCGAACTCATTGAACTTTCGCTTGCGAAATCGATCGGTTGACCCTTTTAACTCTCAGGTCCTCTCCGGTTGAGATTTACAATCCAATCTAAAACCGCCAAAAAATGATGGCATAGATACTTGGATACTGTTAAAGAGCAAACTAAGATCATCCTTAGATGGATCAGAAGAACACTAACATTTTTGTCAAGAAATTCAGGATAATTGTCCTGAAGGATGGTCACAGCCTTCTTGGTTGCACTCTGCCACTCCTTCATTGCGGGGCCTGGCATGTTCTTCAAGTCAGTGATCTGAACCATTGAACACACCCCACCAGGCATAAAACTCAGGTTCCTGACACCCTTCTCCATGATCTGAATCCTCCACCTCATGAACTTGTCACATTTCTCCTCTGTCCCAAAGGCCTGTTGGTAGAGATCCTTGTCTTTGAATGCCCCATAAATGTTGTAATACAAAGGGTGCCCTTTCTTATCTGCTCCATTCATATATACAACACTCTGCAGATCAGATCCCAGCTCCTCATCCAATATCCCATCAATCTTGTATTCCTTCCTCCATCTCAATGTTTTGCAGAGCATGTCGAAAGCGTCGAAAACCCGAAAATCCCTGGCTCTCAAGAACTTCAATAGGACTGTGTCTGTTTCCTCAAAGCCTCTGCTTGGCACAAGTGGAACACCCCAGATGGAAATATCGGTTGCTCTCTCGCCTGAATCGGATTCTGGCATCTGGGTCTCGTTTTGAGGGCTTGTATTTGGCAATTCCTCTGCCTTTGAGGGTTTAAATATGTGATTGTTGAGAATGGCTTCTTGAACTTTGTTCTTGAACTCGAGAAATGCCTTCTTCTCATTTTCCCTGAGCTCTGCAGGAGGGGTACTTTCTTCGTATTGCTGTTCCTCTGCATCTACGAATACGAATTCGTCAGACGCAGTCATGGTTGAATTGATTGTAGGGATGATGATGGGGCTGTGGGGGAGATTTTTGGGTCAGATTTCAGGGAACCCAGAAGGGGTTTTGGTGGAAAACCGAACCCGGAGGAGGTTGGGTTGATGATGAGAAATGGATTGAGATTCCTGTGTGTTCCTGTTACAACTTACAATGGAGGGAGTCAACGGTCAACTGGGATTTTGATTTACAGCCGTATGTTGGTGGGGGAGTCATGTAACGAGGATTTGTGGTAGAAAAGTCGTTGAAGAATTCAACTACTCTGACCGTTGGTGAGGTGAGAGAGAAGGACGGCTGAACTTTGACAGTTTATGATTTGGTGGGATGGAAAAGCAAGAGAGTGAGAGGGAAAGAGGGTAAAAAAAAAAAACTGCTGGGCTTTGACTCTAGATTGGAAGAGAAATTATAATATATAGAATTTGAATATCAGCTTGCATGTCATTTTATTTTTACGTTTCCTTCAAATTTTATTTATTCAGATTATGAGAGTCATCTCTCGCGGTGGTCCGTTTGTTTGCATTAAAATACATAGAATTTGAATGCATATGATTCATATAATTAGTGGTTAAATATTAAGATTAAAGATTAATTTTCAAAAATGAGAATCATATAATTGTTTCTTTTAAGGAAATGGAATGAAAAGAAGATAAGA
Source organism: Umbellularia californica (assembly GCA_028538565.1). Taxonomy (NCBI): domain Eukaryota; kingdom Viridiplantae; phylum Streptophyta; class Magnoliopsida; order Laurales; family Lauraceae; genus Umbellularia; species Umbellularia californica. The sequence continues at coordinate 48,196,820 of JAPQWN010000009.1, forward strand.
AATAAACTACTAGAATAATAGTTGGCATGTTCATTTTCCATCTTCTTTTCATTTTATTTCCCTAAATCAAAAGATTCAATTTCTATGTATTATAATGCAAACAAAAATGCCCTTTGTTTTTATGTGAAGTATTGATTTTAGCTTCTCGTGAGAACTACTGGACCTGATTTTGACCTCTTTACACTTGCTAAGTCATTGAAATGACACTCATCCTAATTTGACAAAATTCTGAATTATACTTATTATTAGATTGAATTTTACATGAATTTAAATGGAGAAATCATTAAACTTTAAGGGTCGTGAATAAATGGTTGTGATGATCTAATTGAAATGATTTTTTGCCCAAAACCTAATTCACAATGAGAGAATTTCATCACACTATCCTTCATATTGACGTGCATTCAAGTGGACCCTACAAAGGACTTGGATCCCCCCACATCAAAATCATGATTGTAAATGACAATTTTTGGAAATAGTCCTGCAATCATGAATTGAATAATTTAGGATGTGAGGCCCACATGTCAATGATCACAATCAATCTACTTCCTTCACACAGACTAACCCTCTAAAGTAACACCATCCCAGATTTTACACTTAGCCAAATTTTCTAGAGCCCCCAAATGGTCATGCAAATGTTGGTAAAAATCTAACCTCGTCTAATTATTTGGATTTAGTTTTGAGGTCCTTAAATAATACCTTCCTTAATGGGATGGCATTGGCAACCATGGGCGAAACTAGAAAATCTAGCCCATTTTTTGCACACAGATATGGAGGAGACCTTTCGTCACTTGTTTCAACCTGAGAAATTAAAACAAGCTTTGAACTTATTTTAGATTTCGATTTATAAATAGGTCTAAGTCCAAAACCTAATTTAGCTTCTAATTGATAAACGGGTCTTATTCCATGTCCATATAGGTTCCAATATGTGGACCTTGGATTAGGCACATGAGTCTTTAATATTGCAAACTCGAACTTTAGATAGACATTTATATATTTAATCTTAGAGGTACTGCTATAAATTGAACGATACCCCCATTATAGACTTAGAGGGTGATTATTTTAAACTGTCCGAATTTTGTAGGGGGGCATCACTGTAGAGTTTCACTCCTTTAATCCATAATTTATCTAAGTAGTTGCAACTACAACACACACGGGTGAGGACTCCATTGTGGGGCCCACACAAGGCTAATCCGGACCATTTAAGTGGAGCATATTGTTTTTGAAATTGTATGATATGTCCCTAAAGGGTAAATGATTCCTCTTGAGCAGTCCAAATTTTCTCTATATGATTCATTTTGAACGGCCTAGATTATCTTTATGGATTGCCCTCGTACAATTTCATGGGTCCTACACACCAGGCCCGGACTTCCATTGCTTCCTCTTGGGGAACAAGCCCTCCACGTGTGCCCCTGACCATCACCACTTTTCACCTGACAATGACAATGACAAAGGACAATAGGAAAACAAACATTCCCTCAAAACACACAAAAAGACAAAAAGGAAAAATTCTCCTCATTTCCTTCTTTTTGCCAGTTTCCTACATTTCAGATCTCAAACACAGTGTGGGTAATTCAATTCCCACTCACCCATCCATGCACGTGGACATATGATTATGAACCAATCTTCAATTTTCCCATCTCAAATCTTCCTTTTCTGTAAAGATTCAATCTTTTTCTTCCCCAATCAGAATCTGTAAAGATTCAATCTTTTATCTGATTAGATGAATTTCTTAAGATCTCTGTTTGATTGAAGGTCTTTATCTCTTGATGTATTCAAAGAAGAAGGAACATAATCTTGCAATTTGAAATCATCATCTATGAAGAACGCTGAAGTGCTGAGTTGGTTATCCTTTTCACACCTGATGCGGCTTCTGCGACCGTTTTGTAAGATTTGTTTTGAGATGGAATGGCTGGGAATTCTGACCGTGTCATCGAGCAGGTTTGAATGAATTATTAAAACTTGATATTATTTTTGCATGTGAATCAATTACATATGTAAATGAGGGCAAATATAACGATACCCAAGAGGAAATGAAAAATTTTTGTTTTGAAAATATAGCTTGTAATCTGCTGTTTTATTACCCCTTAAATTGCCTCTGGTCCATATATGACAATTATCCAATTTTGTAGGCTCCTTAATTGATCATGCAAAATTTAGCGAAAATGGGGCCTTATTAATTAAATGGTTTGGATTGGACAGATTTGAGGGCCTCAAACTAGTACCCCACATATGTCTTCAATTTCTATGCACAGGTAGAACATAGGTAGACCTTCCAAATGGGCTCCATTCGAGTGGGAGGTCGGATATTTAGAATAATGAGTATTTATAATTTTATAAAATGTAGCTGTTTTTGAAAAATACCATGAAATTATCGTGATAGTATTTTCAAATTCTCTTGGTATTAATGGGCTATATATCAATGATTTTGGGAATATAACTTTCTTTTGCTAGGGGTCTGTTTGTTTGCATTATAATAAGTAGGAATTGAATATATAGGATTTATGTCACAAATGGTTGAACATTAAGATCAGAGGTGAATTTGAAAAAAAAAAAAAAAAGCACATCAAATAAACTTTCCTTTTGTGAAAATAGGATCAAAGGAAGATGGAAAGTGAATAACTGAGGGTCATGCTGGTTATTCATTTTCCATCTTTCTTTTCTTTTATTTTCATAAAAAGAAAGGTTATTTGATACTCATTTTGGAAATTGACATTTGGTCTTTATTTTTCTTTTTCTATTTATGGTATAAATCCTACTTATTCAATTCCTATGTATTTAATGCAAACAATCACATTTCACAAATGCCTCCAGATCTTCAAATAAAAGTATTGGCAAAATAAAATTAAGCCTAGGGTTGGAAGGGGTATTATAATAACTTATTTATGTTTAGAAACAAAATGTAGCACCAATCAAAATCTAGGTGTGGATAACTCATAATTTTATGGCTAGATGGTTTTATCACAGCCTTAAAATGCTTAATTAAAGGTAAACGCACCATAATGCCCTTCTCACTTAGAGGATCTCAAGAGTGCATTCTAGTTTTGAATCATTTTGGCAATTTCTGATAAACATCTAATGGTTCTTCCCTTTTACTTGAGATTGTTTCCATTTGACTCTGTTGAAGGCACTTATTGCTTTGAAGAAAGGTACACAATTAATCAAGTATAGTCGGAAAGGAAAGCCCAAATTTCGCCCATTCAGAGTTTCTGCTGTGAGTTACCTCTTACTAATTCTGGGTTAGTACTTAGAAGATTTTAATTGTTATGTTTCATATTATGTTATATCAGTTTTCTTGCCCATCTTGCTTGGGAAGGAATAAATGACAGCCAAACATCTCCAATGAATGATGCCTACAAAGTATACCAAATTAAGTATACCAAATTATGTGAATACTGTGTTAAACTATGAAATATTCAGTATCCTTTGTTGGTTTTAATTACTGAATTTATTCACCACTAAAGAAACACAATCCATCAAATTTTGACACATATTGAAGCAATTAACATATTTTTCGTGTTTCGTATTTCATTGTGTGATGGACACTGATGGTCCTAAGCCTAGGTAATGTAGGAGGGTTATGTCAGATTGTTAGCTTGCTATAAGATAAAAAAAAACTAATCATACTTTAATACAAGTCTTACTATGACAATGCCTTAATAGAGGGGTAAGTGGAAAGGTAGAACTAAGAAATACGACCTTAAATAAATGGGACAATGCATCTATGATGGTGATGACGACGATGACGATGAGGATGAACTTTAGATCATTGGAGTTACACATGAAGCTAATGCATCAAAGTTCAGGTGGGTTGGTAACTTGGCATGATCAATTATATATGAATCTGAGTATCTGACTGTCTAACTTAAAAGTGTAAAAGTGTTTGAAATCAAATTCTCCTCTTAGAAAGGGTAGCTGTGGGTTTGATTCCTTTGGTAGACACTTGTTTTTATTACCTTATATTGGCTCTAGAATCTAGGACCACCAAAAGATTTAACTGTTACATGTTTCTTTTGGTATAATAGGTGGAACACTTGAAATTTGTTCTTATTCATGAATAAAGAACTATTTGAAATTATTAGTTAGCCATTGATTCAGTTATTCTTTATACTTTTGTTTAATATTGTGAAGCATGGACTCTAATCTTTCATATTTGACAGGACTTTCTTAATTCCCTTCTTTCTTTTTTTTTGCGGCATGTGGTTAAATCAGTCCTGAAATCATTATTCTATTCACAGGATGAAACAACATTGATATGGTATTCACATGCTGAGGAAAGAAATCTAAAGTTAGCTTCTGTCTTACGGATTGTCCCTGGACAGAGAACTGTGAGTTTAATCCTGTCAGGTTTATTGGACTGTGTTGTGACAAGATGTGATTTCACCTGGATTCTCTTGTTGTCCTCTCTTATCTTGTGTTATATATCAATTGTTATTACAATCAACAATAACAAGAAACTTATTCTGTCACTTGTTCATTGTTATCTACAGGTTGTTTTTAGGAGATATTTATGCCCTGAAAAAGACTACTTGTCATTTTCTCTGATCTATAATAATGGCTATAGGTCTCTTGATCTGGTTAGTGAGATTTTATACATCAGTATCACTTTTCATATGCTAATATAGAAAGTAAACTTTGGATGATAATTTCAGATTACAATTTACCCTTCTCTTCTTTGTCTTTGTAGATTTGCAAGGACAAAACTGAGGCAGACTTGTGGTTTGCTGGCCTTAAGGCATTAATTTCTCCAGGTCAACGCAAAAATCTTAAATTTGATGCGGGTTCTGATGTAGGTCTTTATCCTTATAACAATTATTCTTCTTTACTACTTTGCACTCTCCATGCCTTTAATAGTATTTTAATCTTGTTACCTACCGTCTTGCCTTACGGCACAGTAGAAGGTGCTCACTATTGCAACCCTTAGGTCTTGGGTTCGAGTCATGTTACCAATAAAAAAGAAAGAAAGAAAAATGTCAAAAGCGTAGGCAATTAGAATAGAGATTCAGCATTTCTGTCCACCAACTATTTTAAATACATCATCTAATATGAAGTTCTTCACATTCATATCCCTGAATTGGGAAAGCTTTAATTCTATCTCTAGTAAACCTACAGATCACACTCTTAATTAAAATAAACATGTTGAATTCCATCTTTTTTTTTGGTGAACTTCAAAATGCTTACCCCCATTGCAAAGTAGGGAAAGCAAAGGTTGAAGTTTATTAGTCTTCTTCTCTAAAACATGTGGTATACTGTGTACATGGTTTCTCTTAGTAACAACATGCTATGGAATTGCAGTTGTTTACCCACATTCTGGCTGGAGTTCGGTTGTATTTATGCAGATGCGGAGCCAGAAAATTTTCTAGGGAGGGTGGGGGTGGGGGAGCGCGCTATATAATTTTTTTCTTGTGGGGGCCATATGTAAAAACATCATAAAATTCCTTCTAACCTAAGGGTACTTTTGATGGGTTATTTGGTTACGTATCTAACAAGCCTAAGGGGTAGTTTGCCCTCTACGCATGAGATAGGAAAATGGGTATTCCATTTGTAAATATTACAGATACAACTGTACTTATATATGAAAATGTCACATGTGAAAGTGAAACACATTACCATGTTTGTAAAAATCACCATTTTCAAATGAGTGAATCTAACGGTTTTAGATGCGTTTGGATGTTTTGGACATTTTTCATAAATTTCTCAAAATTCATTAATATGAATTTTAATGCTTATCATTAATATGAGAATATTGAATTTATCGGATCATGAATTGGTGGCCCACAAAAGTATAGAAAATTAAATCTATAGGTTTAGATTTTTTAAAAAGATTTTTTCACAAATTACTCAAAAATCTATGAAGATTTAAGATAATCATCTTAAAAATCTTAGGGTTTATTATTTCAATAAACAAATTGAACAATTGGAATAACAAATATGGGGTCCATAGGAACTTAAAAAGAAGAAGTGGTTGATATGATTTGATCCAGTGACCAATTGCAAAATCAAATGCAATCACCGTGTGAAGCATATATTGGTGACTTTGCGTCTTTTTACAAGTGGGGGATGTAAAAGAGTTTCACACCAATTTAGGTGTGAAAAAGGCCTTATTTACAAAGATGGCATAGGAGTGATATACCAAAGCTAAGGGAAAGAAGAAGAAGCATAAAAAAGTAAGAAGAGAATATGAAATGCCAAAATGGAAAATGAAACATTGTAGAATACAAATGTCAAAAGGCAATAATTACAGGTCCTGTAATCTACATTAGTAACTACATATTAATGCTTCAATGCTTTCCAAAATAAATAAATAAATAAAATACTTTCTTAACATGTCATTTAGATAAAGCAGTAACTTCCAACTCATATTATACAGTAATGTCATTAGGGTATTGGAGTCTGCGTGTATGAACCCTACAAGCCAGCCCAGAACTGGAATTCATTCAGATCCATTCAGTGGACCAGAACCCTGACCTGAATAAAAAAAATCAGTAATGATTCAATTGCGCCCTTCTAACTCAAAAAAAGAACCCCCTTGCTTATAGAAATTGACTTCATTTTTTCAGTTACCATGTGTGGGTGGGGGATGGGCAAGTGTTCTGTTTTCTTGCTTAAATTTTCTTTTGATTGCAAGTTCTGAATCATAAAAACCTGTCCATGACATTGAAGTTGTATTGCTCAGATAGCACACTGTCAAGCTACATTTCCTTAGATTTCTGTGTATAATAACTGCTATGGGCAAGTGTTCTGTTTTCTTGGTTAAATTTTCTTTTTTGATTGCATGTTCTTAATCAATTTTTATAACTTGTCTATGACATTGAAGTTCTATTGTTGAGATAGCACACTGCCAAGCTACATTTCTTTATATTTTTGTGTACAATAGTTTTTAGCAATTATACTAATTACTTTTGCTGATATATACACATCTGATTATTATTATTATTATTATTATCATTAACGTTTATCAGGAAGGAGGAGGCTTGATTCAAGATGTTCGTCCTTTAAATTCAATACCAGAGATCAGATCAAGTATTTCTCATGGTCGAATCGACCATCCTTTAAATTTGGCAAGGTCAGATGTGGGGTCAGATTGGGAAAATATGCACCCAAGAAGTAGTATATCAGATGGTTCCAGAATTAGTGTTTCAAGTATTGCCCCTAGTTTTTCAGGCCTTGGGTCTGGACCTGATGACTGTGAATCTTTAGGTGATGTTTATGTCTGGGGAGAGGTTTGGTGTGATGGGACTCTGGCTGATGGATCTGTGAACTTGTTCAGTTCAAAATCAGATGCACTACTTCCTAAGGCCATAGAGTCAAATGTAGTTTTAGATGTTCATCAGATAGCTTGTGGTGTTCGGCATGCTGCTCTTGTTACAAGACAGGGTGAGATATTTACTTGGGGAGAGGAATCTGGAGGGCGGCTTGGTCATGGAATTGACAGAGTTTTTAGTCGGCCTCAACTTGTGGAGTTTTTGGCACTACGTAATATGGATTATGTTGCTTGTGGTGAGCATCATACATTGGCTGTATCTACCACTGGTGACTTATATTCTTGGGGAGATGGTTCATATTATGCTGGATTTCTTGGTCAGGGAACTGATGTCAGTCACTGGATACCAACAAGAGTCTGTGGTTCTCTGGAAGGACTTCAAATAGTGTCTGTTGCATGTGGTACATGGCATTCAGCATTGGTAACTTCTAATGGGAAATTGTTTACATTTGGTGATGGAACATTTGCTGTTTTGGGCCATGGCGATCGAGAAAACGTTGCATATCCACGGGAAGTTGAATCTCTGAGGGGATTAAAGACCGTTAAAGTTGCATGTGGAGTATGGCATACAGCTGCAATTGTGGAGGTTATTGGGCAACAGGGTGGAAACAATTTTTCTAGGAAATTATTCACCTGGGGTGATGCTAACAAAAGTTGTTTGGGCCACGGGGATAAGGAACCGCGGTTTCTTCCCACTTGTGTCTCATCACTTATTGACTACAACTTCCACCAGCTGGCCTGTGGGCATAGTATTACTGTGGCCCTCACAACAACAGGGCGTGTTGTTACGATGGGAAGTACTTCTCATGGCCAACTGGGCAATCCACGGTCCGATGGTAAGGTACCTTGTGTTATACAAGGTAAATTGGCCGATGAGTTTGTTGATGAAATCTCTTGCGGAGCATACCATGTTGCTGTTTTGACGGCAAAAAGTGAAGTTTTCACTTGGGGTAAAGGTGCTAATGGAAGGTTGGGACATGGGGACGTTGAAGACCGGAAAACACCTACCCTTGTGGAAGCTTTAAGAGATAGACATGTTAAAAGTATATCCTGTGGTTCAAATTTCACAGCAAGTATATGCATCCATAAATGGGTTTCTGGTGCAGATCAGTCAGTTTGCTCAGGTTGTAGACAAGCATTTGGATTTACTCGAAAACGTCACAATTGCTATAACTGTGGACTGGTGCACTGTCATGGTTGCAGCTCAAAGAAAGTTCTCAAAGCTGCGTTGGCTCCAACTACAGGCAAACCACATCGCGTGTGTGACTCTTGTTATGCAAAACTAAAAGCATCAGAGTCTATTTCCGCCCCTAGTATTAAGAAAACAGTGGCTCCACGCCGCTCAATTGATAACAGGGAGAAGTTTGACAGGGGAGAAATAAGGTCTTCAAAGGTTCTATTACATCCTCATAAAATAGATGCTTCCAAGTATCTTGAAGTCAAAACTGGTAAGCAAGGCGTGGCCCCTGACTCGTTTTCGATTCGGCCCCAAGTTCCAACATTGTCACATCTGAAAGAGAGTTCACTGAATGTACTTCAACATGCTTTAAAACCAATTGTTACATCACCACCACCGTCACAGCCAACATCGACTTCAAAGCCTGCATCACCATACTCAAGGAGGTCAAGCCCTCCACGCTCTACAAGTCCGGTATTCTCTAAAGGTATTGTTGACAGCCTAAAGAAGACAAATGATCTTTTGAACCAAGAAGTTTTAAAGTTACAAGCCCAGGCAAGTGCAAGAATTTCTTTTCATAATTTTATGCTCAGTCATACATTTGTATTGATTTTTAGGTGAAGGGCATACAGCTCTCGTGCCCCTTTAATTCTTGTTACAGGGCTGGTTGTTTTGTCACTCTCCCTTTAATATAATTTGTTCTTACCAATAAACAAAGTAATTTTATTGTTTCCTTTTATGTACTAATCATCCACCAGGTCAAAAGTTTGAGAGTGGAGGTGCAGAAATCAGAAAATAAAGCTAAAGAAGCTGCTTCAGTGGCTTCAGAGGAATGCTCTAAATGTAACACTGCGAAGGAACTCCTAAAGTCTTTAACAGGCGAGGTATTTAATTGAACTTCTTGTATTATTGTTGTTATAATCTGATCACCAAAACATTCCTTTTCCCCCGCACACCCTTTAACCACGGTTTCTCGAATAATCTGTCATTGTCATCATCATATTTTCGAGGGGCTTGGAGTTATCTTATCCTTTTCTTCTTCAAAAAGCGAACAGCTATGACTATATCTATCCTTGAAAGAGAATGTGCTGCATTTGTGAGGGTAAATGGGTGGGATTGCATCTCAGACTGTGTACTCGCATGTGACTGAAGGCAGGGCATGCCACTACATTGACATCGTAGCCTAGTCCAACCTAATCTGGCTATATTTTGTAGGTTTTGTTTTCCCAATTAACATATTATAAGCCGTGCTAACCCCACTAACATGCCTTCTCTTACTGCACCCAAGGTCTTATTGGCCTCCCCTTTTTTCTAGTTCCTTGGTCTTGTAAGTTATTACACTGTCAAACACTGAATCAGAGCTGATTGTCATGGACTGACTGAATCCCCAACTTCAGTCTAGTCCTTGCACCAAGATGGCAAGACACACATCAAAGCTTGCACACTTACGCACCAAGAAGAGAGAACACTCAAAGAGATGAGAACTTTCTCAATTGCTTCTAAAAACTTGTTTGGTTACAAATGAATCCAAAGACCTTTATTTATACTTCTACCTTATACAATGAATGACTAAGATCTATCCACATGTCATCCATCAATGGATGAGGAACCTTGGACTCTACTCTATAAACTTCCACATAACTCTAACCTAGTCCTACACATATCTGCAATATTTGGAAGACTCCATACAAATTCTACACATTCCATACTCAAAAAGAATACTCTAAGGAACTCTACACCATTCAATACTATCCTAGTCTTTCAGATTTTTTAGGACCTTTCAAGAGCTCCATGAGTCCAACAAGATCTGGCTGTCCATCCAATCACATGCGTGTCCCACCATTTGGACAATCATTATGACTCCATAAGCCTTGGACCCCGCCATTGCGCATCTTAAACCGTGAGTTTGCGCCATAATTCTGATCTTTTGTGCATATGTCCAACCATCTAAACAATGACATTCCTTTATTTTATCTTCTATCGGAGCCGTCCATAGGTTTCATTTTATATACTCACTCCTACTACCATGGGTGGCAAACTGGTTGGGTTGGGTGAAAACGGGTTAGGTTGAGAAAGGTTATCTAGGGTTGAAGTCTAACTCGTATATGATCCATTTTTAAAATGCGTCACATAACTTCTCCTTGCACTCGATGCGGGCCTGTTTAACCCTTCACAACCTTAAGAATCTTGGCTTAAACCCAATCCATTTCAAAGATTACGGTTATATGTGAATTAAGTTGCAGGCTAGAAAAAACCCGACACAAGCTACAGCTCCTTCCATGTAAAATGGACTACTGTAAATATCAAACAATTGAACCACATTCCTTTATATTATCTTCTATTAAGCCATATGAAGGTTTCATTTTATATACTCCTTCCTACTTCTACGGGTGGCAAATGGGTCGGGTCGGGTCAAAATGAGTTGGGTTGAGAATGGGTATTTACAGGTTGAAGTCCAACCCATATCTGACCCATTTTTAAAACGGGTCATGTAACTTCAGCCCACACCTGATGCGGGTCAATGCGACCTGAGTTGAATAATTCACATCCAATGCAGGTCAATCCATTAGAACCTTGGTCAAAACCCAATCCATTGCAAATAGTAAGGCTATATATGAGTTAAGTTGAAGATACTGGCTTTTGATAATTGTGTTTACATGTTATTCAGATGAATGGTATGGCAGATAAGTTAGCTCCTGAGGTTTATGATGTCAACCACTCAAGAGAATTGAATGCCCAAGTGGAAGCTCTACTGAAGAACGGTGGAAATCGTGCATCAGAATGTACATACTTTACCAGCTGATTTTTCAGACTTTGATTAGAAAAATTCACTTGATACTTGATTAACCTTTTTTGATGAATGAAGGGACAGCCAATATACAAGATCAACGGATGGATAATTTTAGTGATGGTGCAAACGAAGGCATTGTTCGACATGGTAATGGCAATTTCAGGGAAGCTAACCAGATCAGAGAGAATGACTCAAGATCGGCTAAAACATCTGCAGTTCGATTCAGTGATGAGGGAGGAGCAAATCTAATTGAGCAATTTGAGCCAGGAGTCTTTGTAACTCTTGTTCAACTGCCTAATGGGACCAAAGTCTTCAAACGAGTTAGATTCAGGTAGTAATGAATTTATATGCCTTTCTTTTAGTAGCATCATGAATTTATCACCAATCTACTGCTATGTTTTTTTAATGAAATTTATGCTGTCCAGTTCACTGTTTATACTCTCATTTCCCCATGATCTGGCACTAGGCATAATTTCACTCTCATCAAACCTTTTATCCACCATTGGATTGAATCTCTAAGAAATTATGGTTAGAAGACTACTAAGCTTTATGGCTATTAAATCAAGGGTTAGGATGATTTGATGGTGCTGGTATTTTTGTTGTCCCTTATCCATAAAGAGATCTATCTATATACACCCCCCCACACCCCCCCCCCCCCCCCCCCCCCCCACAACTGATTAGTAGGCATTTAATTGGACCCCACGAGCTGGACTGCATATGAGAAGTATGGAGTCTGGTCATAGGAGACCATTGCCCTATGTTGTGTAAATTGATGTTATACTATTTGAGGTAGGAAAGTTGTTCAATTGAACCATATTGTTCTTCGTAAATCTGAATATTTTCTTATAATTTCCCACAAAAAAAGGATTTTTTAGATTAAGAAAGATCATAGTTGTTGCAACATAGATGCTTACACCTCCCCCAGGATAATTCATGTATTGCTAGTTTTGTTGCAGAACCTAGATTTGATGGTGCTCCTTTCTTCTTGATTTTCTGCAAGTTTACATGGTACCAGAGCTAAATTCACCATCAAGAAAAAGTTAAATTGCATCTTAATTTCTTCTTATTTCCCACTTTATCTTGCCTTAAACTGTAATTTCAATGTAAGAAAGATATTAAATATAGTTTACTAGTCCTGCCAAGTAGGTCGGAGACTTAATCCTTATTGGGTGTTGAGATCCTTTTTCAGACCCAAAATTTTCTGTCTGAGATTGCAATGATCAAGATAACAAAATTATATTTTTCTCAAGATTTCATTTTCCCTGATCAATTTTTAAGGCACATTGCTTGTAAATTTATCCTGAACAATAACTAGGCTCTCTGAATGCTTTATATTTTGAGATAGAATACCCATTTTCTCATATTTTTTCTAGGGGATATGAGTAATAGGTCATCAGAAATTCATTTTTGAAGTGATATCTGTCTCTCATTCTCTTTAACAAAAGCAGAGTCTGCGCATTCATTACATAATTAGATAGAAAGGAATTTCTGTCATAGCTTGTTTTTGAAGTCTAATCATAGAACTCCTATAGTGCACCCTAGATCAATAAGAATTCACCTTGGATGATAATGATGATGATGAGACTACTTAACAGCTGCTTCTGATTATTGAAATATATTATGAATGACTGACTCTATAGCAGCTGCTTGTTATTGAATGCATTGATGCACTAGACCCACTATCTCAAAGCATTCAACTCTATCACAATCACACATTGTTGCTCACGATAACTTTCACATAGGATAACATGCACAGAATTGATACCATGAGAGATGTCACTGATGGGATTAAAATGAACAACGGCTCACGTGGGGCCTACCTAATATCCCATTCCCCCCTTAAACACAAACTAATCCCCTTCCTATGAATTGGCATCAAATCCAATTTGTTAATCATTTGGACTGTATTCACTCCTTGATTTTACGTTGAAAATCTTGATTGCTTTCTTTAATCCCATGAACTGATTTTTGATCCAATCCTCAACCATGCAAAGACCTTTTCATCCCTCATCCTCCCCAGGGAATGATCTATCAGGCTCCACACTGGTGTCTCACACTGTTACTCATGAGATTTCTCTCTCTCCACACACTATATATGCTGTAATTTTTTTCCAAGTACGTCTCATGGCTCATGTGGGAGGGAACTATTTCAACCCATTGTGTGGCCCAATTTGATGTCTACTAGTCATGGGGGAATATGTTGTCATATAGAGGTTTTATTGTGTATTATATTTTCGTCAAAAAACCAGCCCGATTGGATCATCCCAGCCCATGATTTTAAGGAACTCAAATATTCAAAGGCTTATTAATTTGTATTCTTTTAAGTTAAAATCTAATGGTGTGTGTAGGTTTGGTGATTTTAAAATTGGGTGAGTGCAAATTTATGGAAGGGTAAGTGGATTCAAAGTTTGGATATAGGTAGGTTCATTTCAAATTATAAGGAACTGATTTTCTCTTGGAAATTCTCTCCCTCACACACATATTAGTTAGCCCCCTAGGAAGGCTTTGCCATTTTGTGTTTTTCCTGCAACTGCATGTAATATGTCTCTCCTCATACAACAGCAAAATTAAACAAGATGATTACAATATTTGATTTTTTTTTTTCCAATGCTTGTGCAGCAAAAGAAAATTTGAAGGGAAGCAGGCTGAAGAGTGGTGGAGGCAAAACAAACAAAGAGTGCTTAAAAAATACAGCTATCCAGGGATGGATGATGCTGTGTCATCTTCCAACGCGTAGCTTCCTAGATTAGAGTAAAATCACATATGAAGAAAAGATTGGCACACGAAGGAATTCCACTATCTATTCTTGTAAAGGTCTTGCAGAGGATGCTATTTTTTGTGGTCAATAAAGCTAAATGAGGATCCACAGTCAGTAGAGATGCTGAAGAGATGAAGATCATTTTATTTCAAGGAAATATTCAAATTCTTTCATTCTGTTTGCACTCTATTTCACATTTTCATTTGAATATGCTCTTTATAAATCTACCAAAGCAGTAAGATGACATTTGACTCCTTGTAATTTATAAGGGCATTATGTTCTTTTTTGACCTTTTAAGATAATGAAATCATTGATAATGATTTGTGAAGAAACCAAGTCTCAGTATACAATTGCTTGACCTATGTCACTTGGATTGGAGAACTTCCATGCATACATCAGAAAAACATAATTTACTAGTCTTCATCATATTACTAACTTGACTACTCATGCTTATAGCATGGCAATGTATATGCATAAAAAAGGAATAAAAGATTAGTTAGTGGTGTTAATAGGGGGTTATATAACTTTAAAATTTTAAATTATAAAATAAAAATTAAAAACTTAAAGAAAAATGATAGATTCCCAAAATATGGAAGTAATTTTTTTTTAAAAAAAAAAGATACAGGTGATGGAAATAAAAATAGACGCCTATTGTTATTTACATATGTGTATTATGGTTATTTTAGAAAAAAAAAAAGTTTTTACCAATCTAGTTTGGTGGAATGTCAATTGTAACTTAAGAGTTTGTTGCTCTTAATTTCGGGGTATTGTTTAATCTGAGAAGGAGAGAATCTACATGGTTGATAATTGGAGAGTGAGTGCAGGACAGAATTGACAGAGAAAACTCAATCGTTTCATAGAAAAAGATGGCAAGGATTTTTATGATCTGGCATGAAATTGGGCCATTTGGAATAGCTCCAAGTTTTGACTAGGGATGGCCTGAATAGAATATTTACTCAGTGCACTCATACTTTATTTTAGAATGTTGTGTGCTGCACAGAATGTGCCACGTCCAAACCACAAAATTTTGCAACAGGTAGGCCAAGCTTGGTGGATGACCCCACGGATTCAGCTTAAGGCTTGAGTTAGCTCTATCTTGTGTTTGTGTAGCAAGGACAGTTGAATTGCTGTTTCCAACCACCCATCTATTTGTTCCTGCGTGACCCACCTGATGAACAAACCCCCCTGGTTTATGCTCCCAGTCAGTCATTACTTGGCCTAATTTTGCCAGCTGACATGAGCTGGCCTGGGGCCTGCCGAATGGACAGAAGGCGTGAAAAACTGAATGACATCCAGAGAACAGCTGAGTTGGTCAGGAAAGTGCGCCGAACTTGCATAATATGAGTCATGAGTGATGACCAAGGTTTGCATAGATATTACTGTTACAGTCATCTTATTCAATGGTTGAAACCGCGTTCCCAGGCAGGTCGAACAGCATTGTATGTCAGGAACTTTGATATACATTGTTCCGTTGGTCGTGTATTCAAATCCACGTCCGTATACATTGTTTTGTCGTTCACTAACAGCTCAAGCTTTGATATTCATTGTTTTGTTATTGATTAACAGCTCGAGCTTTAGTTATTACGAATGCATAACTTTAAATATAGGACTAACACCCAGGGTAGGATTTTAACAACATCCAGGATAGGGAGGACTACTTATCAATGCTGCTCTCATCTTTATCCAGCCGGAGGAGCTATGGAAATAAAGTTGGAGAGAGAGATTTGTCCTTTCAAATATTACACCATTACACCTCTGCTATGCTGCTACTAATATAGGCCTCATGTTGGTAAGAGTAAATCAGATTATGCACTCCTATCTCTGGTAAGAATAATTTGTAAGAACAATGTCGACTTCATGTCAAGGTATTTATTTGTTGACAATGCAGAATCAGTCTTATAAAGTTAAGTTTCATGGGAGGAGTATGCCGTTTCCTAATTTCTTCCATTCATCTCTTGGTAACTCCAGTCCCCAACCTTTCATTTGTAACCTTCATGATGGCTTTTCTCATCAATGGGAGAGCAATTAAATTTATACAGTTGGATCTTAGTCTGAAAAGAACTTCAGTTGGCACTCTTCATATTGTTGTCAGCAATCAGCATCTTCTATAAGCTAAAGTGCATGCATATGTTTTAACACATCAACTATCTGTCTCAAACACAGTCAAATTCACAGTAAGCCCTTCCTATTATTGCCCTTGGGTTTTAACTAACTGTAAAGTATATGTATGTTATAGCACATCAACTATCTGTTTCAGCCAGAGTCAAATTCAACAGTGTAAACCCCTCTTGTTAGTTATTTCGGGTATTAACTAACCGTACCTGCACATCCTTGAATACACTATGAGTCTAATATACAAACTTGTACAGTTCTGAGTGACAAGCCATGCTGGCCCCATTATATATGCGATCTGATCCAAAAGATGAGGCCAGTTGGACAACACTTTTCTGCTGGTTTTGAATGGCTAGCAGATTCGATTTTAGGAAAGGTCAGATCAACAATGGCGTGGATATGAGTGGCTCAGAACCACTAGCTATTGCGTTATATAGACACCACTGATAATACTGAGCAGATAAAGGTAAGAAGAAAACAATAAGGAAATAAAGCTACAAGTTTGGAAGGAGTCTAAATGATGGTTTATGTAAGCATTTTGGAAACTGACATTCAAAAATCTTGGTGCTTCCTTTCCAGTTAAAGATGCTTTTATTTTTCTAAGGTACTGGTTTCCAGTTGAAGTATCAAGCAACATCTCACTTTCAATCACTTGACCCCTTGGAGTTTAAGAATCGCTTGCTGCAAAATTCAAACAACTATATCTCAGATTTGAAACATGAGGAAAAATTCAAAAATTTTGAAGTTCTAGTGATGTAAATGAGTTTGCAAATGGTTAATGGTCACCTGAATACATGTCAATGCATAGTGCACGTCGCACTCTGAGATTTGGTGGTGGAGGACAACCCTGATTCTGAAACAACAAAAATCAGTAGCGAAGATCCGTTTCATTAAATTGGAAAATGGAATAATTACGATGCATAATCTTTTTGTTATGTTTTAATTTGAAATAATCATCTGTTTCTTGATCTGGAATTATGCCCTTCATAGTTAAGAGCACTATTTTGATAGATCCAGCAAGGTAAATGATCCTCCTAAATGATCTGACAAGGTAAATGATCCTTCTAAACCAAAAAATCACAAGGATTTCTACACTGGATCTCTTTGAGAACTGTGCAGATACTTTCAAGCATTTCATATACTATGGAAAGGTCTGAAAATAAGCCTAAGTGGCAGGAAGCAGATGCAAGGGAGGCAGGGGAAGTTCTCTTGTTATAAGATATCGAGGAATCATTAGATTTTGAAGCACTGTCACACTAACATGTATGACTATTGTTGAACCATTGCAGGTCCATGGGTTTCCAGTGGTATCCATCAATTGATAGAAGTCTGAAAAACCTATCAATCTATCATGCAGCTTATGGAAGCCCATTACGAGTAAACCACATGACTAGGCATCTCTCATCCATGAGCTTGCATTGAAAAATCCAAAGAAAAATAAGGAATAACAGTCCATGTATAGGCCAAATTCTAAAAGTCCAAGATGAAAGTAAAAAAATTATCTTTAGGATGAATATGCCTCATATAGAAGCCCATGCATTGTCCAAATTCCAAGATTTTAAGGACAAAGCTTCTCAGAGAGGACTGATGAGATAGGTAATGCTGCTGTAAGTTAAAATAAGGTGCGCAGATCTGCATTCTTGGGTCTCTTCAAGGTAAACTGATGAATTAAGTATGTTAAATGTGATTATTTAAATGTATGATCAATGATGACATGCTCACATTTTATCAGGACAGTGTGGAGCATTTATCTATTCCTCTTCCAAAAGGGGCAAAGAGTAGTAAAGCTCATAAAGTGATAACTCAATGAACCGAAATGATTACAGATTTGAGTTGACTTCCAGTTCATCAAAAAGAAGTCCTCGGAAATAATGGTCTACCCATCCATTCAAGTAGTCATCCTTTTTTTCACCAGTGGACAAGTATGATTTGATCTTCACATTCATCTTTGAGGTGAAGTTTAAGAACTTGTTTAAAAATCATGAAAACAGCTTTACGTAAGCAAATTGGCATGCTATTATTTGAATCTGACAATTCAAAGTGAGTAATTGACAGACCAAATAATGAGTTGTCTGAGTTTTTTCAGCTTTCCTACATAAGCCTTCACAAATATAAACCTGTCCCATCATGTCAGACCTTGTATCCTCATACTAGATCCAAAAGGTTACATGCATATTGCAACACAGGTGTTTTGTGGTCAGTGATTTTTACCTCTCAAACATACGTTTTTCTAAATCATACCCGTCCTTCAGAAGGTATATGTATTGACTATCATAGCTCAGTCTTAAATATCACAGAACCGGATTGGTCACAGTGAGACATGGAAGACAGCCAGAACTGTCTGATTTTTTTTATTTTTTATTTTTGCCAGTTTTCTTTTTTGCTGAGAAGGAAAAAAGAAGCATATGTTATCCTATCTTGTGACTAATGCAAAAAGTATGTTAATCTTGTGTGATCATGGATTTTGGGAAACAATTTCAAATTGCATAAAAAGTAACACCTAATATGAAGCAGAATCTTGAGATGACAACCTTCACTGTTTCAAATACAAAACCTACCTTAATTTGCTTACAGGCATAATAAGTACACCATGTTCTTCCAAAACCTTTGTCAGATTTCGTGCCAGAATGTTTACACCCTCCATGATATCAAAAAATATCTGCCCACACAAGAAAAAAAGGTGATTTAACCATTTGCTATGATTGTCATATAAGTCGCGTGATAACTAAAAGCTTACTTGAATGTTAAGGAACTCTCTTAGCTGATTAGACACATTGGTAAAGCAACTCTTTTTAGTTATAAAAAAAAAAAAAAGAATCTTCATTTGATAATTGGAGAAACTTGACCAATCGGACTAGATATTTTTTTTTTTGCAACTGAAATTTCAATTTTGAGGTGGCAAACTGAGTATTAAGTGGATTTGGACTTGGCCCTCACTGAGTCAAAGCCTAGCGGCCTGAGTAACAAGTTCATAGATCATGTTTCAAAATGAAATAAGATAAGCAAAACCAGTGGTACTGACTATATTGGTCTCCACCGAAGCCATATTCACTTTTAGTCCTTTGATTTGATTCAGTCCATCTGCACAAAATGAGTGGAAGAATGTCAAAAAATCATAGTAAGATTATAAATGGAATTTGTGAGGGAATGTGATAATGTTGTAGACTCGTAGCACACTGCATTTTTAGAACAAACTTGTGCTTGGTATAATTATATCAGTGGCACATACAACATTATCAATTACACAAAACAGGGGATGGAGGCATAAGCAGTTAAAAACTTGACTACTTGAGCCGGATGAGAGCAAAACCATCACGTCTGATTTTGAAGGGGGGATCCTCTAGGAACCTATCCCAATTTTTCTTTTGCCAGGCCCATAGCTAAAAAACCGACTTTCTTGCGATATGAGGTTCATTCGAATCTGAAATTCAATCCCAGAAATACAGCATCCCACTTTTTTTTACTACCCCATGCTTCGATACATTTCGAAATCGAGAAATCTCTACTGGAGCGGGTGCTATCAGAGAACAATTAGCCGATCCGGATTTGCTAATTATTATATATCATTCATCGGTAGAATGGAAGGAATTAGGGGAAGTACGGTTCACTGGAAATGAATGGGAAGATAGAAAAATTGGAAGAAGAAAGGATTTTTTGGTTAGACGCATGGAATTAGCTAAGCATTTTATTCGAACAAATGTAGAACCAGAACGGATGGTTTTGTGCCTATTACCAGTTCTTCCTCCCTAGTTGAGGCCAATCATTCGGATAGATGGAGGTAAACTAATGAGTTCGGATATTAATGAACTCTACCGAAGAGTTATCTATCGGAACAATACTCTTACCGATTCATTAACAACAGATCTACGCCTGGGGAATTAGTAATGTGTCAGGAGAAATTGTAATTCTCCTGACAAAGATCAAGCAAGCCTAATTAAAAGGAAATAGTAAAAAGATTACCTGCAAGCCTTTTTGTTTTCTTGTGATCATCTGCAAGCTTTCCAACGTTATCTTGCAATGCCACATAAGCTGCAGCACATAGGACACCGACCTGTCTCATAGCACCACCTAAGGTTTTCCTTAGCCTCTTGGCCTGAAAAAGCAGGAGAGGATTGATTTATTTTAATTTACCGCAGAAATACACTTGCCAAGTGAAGTATAGTATGATTACCTTGGCAATGAAACCTTTTGAGCCAACAATTACAGATCCAACTGGAGCACCCAAACCTTTGGAGAGACATACCTGGTTCAGGCATTTGTTGAAGTGAGAAAAATGCAAACAGTCAGGTTGCATAATATAGCATTGTGAAAACATGATTACTAGGAATGCAACTAACATAGATGTATATTTAGAAGGTTGGCTTGCAAGGTGATTGTACATGATCAAAGAACAAGGTTAATAAATAGGATTATAAAGTGGAACAAAACAATGATCCATTGGACCTGAAGTAACAAAAGAAAATAGATGTAGGAAGATTATCAAATCATACCGAAACAGAATCAGCAGCTTCGACAAGCCTATGAACAGGAACACCTAGAGCCTGTAAATAAAATATGATGGTGTTACTCTTAGGACTAGAAAATCAGTGCACAATTAGATTGAAGGAAAAGAAACACTAAAGGCAGTAACAAGATAAAAAGCATAAGTATTGAATTCATTTTCTCTGATGAAAAGGCATATAAAAAATAAATATGAAGATGCGGTTAAATTCAAGCAGAAGCAATCAGACAAGAAAAACTCCAAATCATATTCACCTCCCTTTATGGACTGGTACACTTTTGTCCAAAGATGAAATCCGGCATATTGTAATACATTTAATAACAAGTATGCACTTATCAATGCATAGATTCACATTTATAAGATATATTTAAATTAGAGGTATAGAAACAGTACCCACATACACACACAAAACACACAACACACACACACACACACACATATACATATATACATATTGAGTATGCAAACATGGTTCAAGTCATTTTTTTTCGAAGAGAAAATAGGAAAAAATCACTTACTACTGATGCATTGAAAATTCGTGCTCCATCAATATGGAGCTTCAGCCCGTGCTGTTTAGCAATCTCCCCTACTCTGTCTGTATATTCTACAGAAATGCATCTACCACCACAACTGCAGATAAAAGCAAAGCATTATTAACAACAATGGAATAACATTAAAAGTCTAGAAAGAATGATTGGCTGGAAGTTGAAACTTGACTGTTAAAAGTATCATAAGTACTTCAGCCTGTTCAGTTCAGAGAAATGAACACAACAATCAATTGCTAGAAATCACTTTAAATCCAATAACAAAGCTTCTAAACTAGTAGAACTATCCAAAATCGCTAAACCAAGCAAGCCCCTAGTGGAGAGCTACAATATAAGGACTAATGAAATACCTATGTAATGCACCACATAGTATATTCCAAAAGGTCCTTATTAACAATGGCTATTACCAATTCCATCAACAGTATATTTGATGGAAATTAAGAACTGATTTAAGAGAGCAATGCTGAAGATTGAACTGTAATCATTCTATTTCAAGAGAGAAACTTCAAGGACACTACTGTCATTACAACAGCAGAGTAAATTTGGGTTGGGGAACACTCAAACCTACTGTGAATCAATCACCACTAGAGAGGATCACTCACACTCAATGCCTTTGACAGGAAAGCATCTGTATAACTGCTGGACTATTGTAGTATTCCCTCTTCAGGGTATAACAGGAATTTATAGAAAATGAAGAAAGATCTCACAATGAGATACTAATCTTCCAGCTGTAGTGAAAGTTCTGGAGAAAGATCTGGAAATGAAAGAGTTTTAATCTTCCAGCAGTGGAAAAAGGTGTGGAAATGTGATTTTTTTTTTTAAATTTCTTCTCCCTGGATTGCAGTTTATGAGTTTATCTCTTGATTTTGGTAACGTATCCTTTATTTTCTGGACTCTTAATAGTGTTCATACAAATATTTCTCTCAACAAATTGCATGATGAAAGGCTAAGAGTAGTCAAACACCAATCTGAACAACTTGGAATACTTTTGAGCATTTGAAAGGAAGAAACAAACCATCCAAACAATGAAATCACCTAACTCTACTTTTTTTCTTTTTCTTTTTTCTTTTTTTTTTTCTTTTTTAATCGAGGAAAGCCAATAACCAATGAAGTCATATTAAACTCAACACAATCCTTGTGATAGGATCCATCTGTAAGTATTTTTTTTTTTAGTGGGAACTAGGATCACGCTAGGGAAGTAACTCTTGCAACCTCCTTTCGGAAGTGATTAGATGTGGACAGTTAATTACAATCACAAAGTGACAACTGCAAAAATGAAAATAAAAAATTCACCGTCCCATTGATGGTGTTTTCCTATTTTACCCAGGGAACTGTTATGGCCATGGCATTTACACCTGTAACTGAAGTGTAGAACAATGGTGCAATTACACATTTTGGAATGTCTGGGACTAGGTAGCATGCATATTTTATTATCTACAGAGAAGCACATGATCAGAACATATGAAGAAGATACAAATAATGTCATCAGACCTCGACCTTCTACACAAGTGAACATTGGTTTTGTCATCAACACCACTAATCTGGAAGCACCAACCTCGGACCGACAATGCCCCAGAACTAAATCAAATCGGAAGATCATAGCCATCCAATATTTCCCCATTTCAGATCTAGGTTAAACATTGCTGTTCCTTTCTCTTAGCCTTTTAAAGGGTCATTGATCAACTAGTTAAAAATATTTCCCGCAAGAACTAATACATGGTTGGATCTATTGGATCAATGGTCAGGATCAACGAATATGGACCCCGACGTACACAGTTAAAGCCAAAGTAAATGGTGCATACCCTCAGTAGGGGGTGATAAAGCTCCGCAGTAATCAAAATACTATCCCGTAGGGGGACTACCAGAGATCCAGATCTGGATTTATTTTAGAACATCTCAATACACGACAAAAGGAATAAGATATCTTTTTAGAACATCACAATACAAGACAAAAGGAATAATATGTCTTTGTTTGAATGCAACGCACTCTCTCACTCTTTGGGACATTGTCCATTATAATCTCTGCAAAGCAGAATATAAAACTGCATTCAGTAGGTCCCTGCCAAATAGAAAAAGGAAAAAAAAGAGAAAAGATCTGATCCCACTATCATGTGGAGAGCAGTAGGAACAGGATAACATTCCCCAAGAATCATGAAATAAGCAATCTACAAACATGCAAAACAAAGAAAACTAATATGAATCTAATAACTAATCACCAGCACAATTTACAGTAAACACCAAAAAGCAAAGAAAACTCACTTAGCATGAGTGTTCTCCAAGCAGATAAGCCTAGTAGTAGGATAGTAAATAGCATCTGGTGGATTCCTAATAGCAGCTTCGATCAAATCAATATCCATAGTTCCATCTGCATTATTCTTCACAGTTCTGGGATGTACACCTCCCAGAGTAGAAATGCCTCCATTTTCATATACATGGATGTGGCTGTTATCACCAAGAATGACTTCACTCCCTCTAATCTCACAGTGAACAAGAACACATATAAGGTTACCCATGGTCCCAGAAGGAACGAAAAGCGCCGCCTCCTTGCCCATGATCCTCGCCATTTCTGCTTCGAACCGGAAGGCGGTCGGATCATAACCCAATATATCGTCATCCACCTCCGCGGTTGCCATTGCAGCCCGCATCACATCGGTGGGCTTGGTGACTGTATCTGATCGGAGATCGACCCTTCTGACTACCATTTTCTTGAATTGCAATGAAAATGTTGCCCTCTCCTACTTGGTAGCAGAACTCTAGAAACCAAAAAAATACAAATTAAGGAGTTTCCATTCAAACTTCCAGCTAAAAACTAGCACTCAATCAAATCAGAAGACATACAAGTTATAATTTTCATGATAAAGGTTGATCAAAGAATAACTTTGATCACTGAATCTGAATTGAGTAATCACATCGATATCTGGTTAACTCCGCTGAGTCTCTAATACGCCTCTTAACACCCATTTGATTATCTCCATTGTAGTTTCTGCAATTCAGTAACTCAAATGAATGAATCTGAGTCGACTCAACCGAGTCTTCAGCTTACTCACTGAATTTTGAATCCAACTACAATCTATAGTGAATAGCTTTAATCTTACTGCTACTTGTTCTGCTACGAAAACCAGAGACAGGCAACAGAAGCTGTAAGTAGCAGATTTCTAGCTTCTTTCCAACATTTACAGAGATAACAGAAACAGATCCAGTACTTTTTTTTTACCTTTGATCAAAGCTACAGTCTTTTTTTACCCTAGCTTCAATCGAATAGCTGGCGATTTCGAATTCCTTGACTCCAAATCCTACAAAGAAAAAACCAAAGGAAGAAAGACATGACATTGTGTCAGTTCGATTGTCCAAATATACAATCAAAAGCTTCGAATCTTACTTTCTACTCAGTCAGTACTCTTTCTATTTACATCATTAATCTTCGAATCTTCAACAGAAATCAAAAGCTTCAGTTTTTACACAAAAAAAAAAAAAAATCCTCTGTTTTCCTCGGAAAAGCTCGTTCAGATTTCCATCAGAAGGATATATAAAAAAATAAAAAAAAACCCTAACGCCACTTCATGTAACGCCGAGAATTCCTTAGCGGAAATGGAAATCCTTGTAACGTGTAATTCCAGCGTTACACAAACATAGCTCAAATCCACTTAAATTGGATTCTACACTTGGTCCGAATCTGAAAAGGAGCTCACAAACAGGAAAAATCAAATCTTTTTTGACGTCGAAACCGCAAAGACCATCAAAAAACACGAAATCAGAGCTCTAAAAACCCCGGATTCTGAAATCGCAAAACCAAATCAAGCAACAAACTCAACCGGATTCCTTCACCTACGCGAAATCACGTATTTTACTCAGGGAATCCTGTTTCAGATCTCCGATTGCTGTAAGACAAAGAAAAGAGGAGAAAATACAGAGAAGATGAGGACAAGATCATACGCATTCAGAACAAATGTATGGCATTGATTAGAGATTCTCTTTGGAACGCTAACCCTGGAATCTTCGACGCTCTTTCTCTGTCACATGAGAATGGGAAGAAAAGGAAATGAGAAGAGGAGGTGAAGATCAGATTTGTTTTTGAATCTATCTGCTCTCGTTGTGTTCGTTGTCTTTTAGTTGATTGTTTATACAAGATAATTAGGGTTTGGGTTATATTTTAGGAAGTTTCTTCTGCAACTTTAATGGCGTGGGCTTTAGATGGAGAGAAGACAAGAGAAGTTTGTTTTGGATTCTGCTAAGAAGAGTAATCTGACCATCCTAGTCAGTCACACGTTTGCTGTATTGGAGGCCTCATCCGATATAAACAGGGACACATGCATGCATGAACTCCAACATATAGGAGCCACGTGGCCGATAATCCCCCACCATTCAAGTTGAATTCCATCCACTCACTTTAATGGAAATGAGTCCCACCGTAAGATTTAACGCAGGCTTAATTGAAAATGTAGTTGAATGATGACGTGGGGTCAATTATATTTCCGTCACGTAGTCGATAGGATGATGGGACACACTATAATCGAGGAATTCAAGTGATCTTGACGATTTTAACTCACCTGTGACCGTGGATGAACCAATTACGATCAGCAACGTGACCGTGGACAGCTCCTACCCATGCATAGGGTAGCCATTCATTTTGACTAAGATGAGTGGACTCAACTTGAAGGGCACCAAATCATTTAGAGGTGGCTTAAGACGATGTTTGGCATCTCTATTTTATGCCTTTATTTTTTAAAATGTTTAAATCGAATAGAAGTTCAAACAATTAGAGCGTTTGGTATAAGATTTTAAATTCTGTCCGCTTTAGACATTTAGAGGCAAATCCTCTAAAATCCAAATGCTTTAAAAGTGGGCAGATGAGAAATAAAGCTTTTGGGTCTTAAAAGTATAGATGCCAGTGATATGTAAAATATATCCGTGCGTTACTAAATGCCATTTTTTTTATTCTAATTTATTTTTATAGCTCTATTTTAGATGAATCTATAATATATATATATATATATATATATATATATATATATATATATAGGGATCTTCATATGCATCTATCCCTCACCAAAAATGGTGAGGGACACCCATTTTGGGGTTGTTTCAAGTACAAGAGGGAGGTACAAAGTACCCCTCTTGTACCACTCTTGTACTTGAAACACCCCCAAAAGGGGTGTCCCTCACCATTTTTGGTGAGGGATAGATGCACATGAATATTCCTCTATATATATATAGAGAAATGCTCCCTATAGAAGTGAGGGCCCCCACCCATCTCTCACAAAGTTGGTGAGAGTGTCTCTCATAGGAGCATTTCCCATATATATATATATATATATAGTAGGGGGCTCTCCTAAACTGCAACCTAGCTTATCTTGAGCTGGAATAGTGCTGGTCCCACAAATCTAACTTGATTATATTTGTTTTTTTCATAATGGAATTGAAAAATCCAGTTCTGATTGGATTTATTTTGATTTTGGAGACGATCATCATCCAAAAAACAACATAATCGACTTTGATTTTGTGGAACTAGCCCTTTTTCAGCTTAAGATAATTTAAGCTGCAGTTTAGGAGAGCTGGCCCTATATATATATATATATATATATATATATATATATATATATATATATATATATATATATATATATATATATATATATATATGGGGGTTACCAAACAAGCCAAGTCTACCAAACAAAAGCCTTTCGTGGTGACCCACCTGATGTAGTAGTCCTTTAAAAATGATGGTCTTTCTGATTTGAATTTTAAGCTTGGACCCCAGATTGTGGCCAAGTCGAAAAGTGGGTAGGACTTGGCCTGCATTCATTGAACCAGATGACGGCTGGAACCCATGGCCGCATTCATTGAAACAAAAGCATGTGACTTGACCCCGATGCGTTATAGTCTTTGGTCCAAAGTCTTGGGGTTTGCTTATTAAACTTAAGGCATGTTTGGCAACGGGCCATTCTAGGGAGAGGAATTATCTGTCCAGATGATTCATTTGATCCCTTAAAATCATGATATTAATTAGGGTTGTAAACAGGTTGGCTCCGGTCTACGTACATAGTGGACCCGGAACCGCAACCGCTAAGGAGAAGGTGGAACCGGATCCAGACCCCAAAACCGTTTCGGAATCGATTTCTTGATTCCAGAACCAGAACCATATATGGGACGGGTCTAGATTAGGGTTCGGGTCTATATAGTGAATGATATTAAAAAAAAAACATGATTTTTAAGAGAAATTTCTTAAAATTGAGGTAATATGTCGGGTCTTTGGTTTACGGATCCGAACCAAGGTGGAGCTGGATCTGGATCCATTTACTTATCGGGGCTTAAATAAGAACCCATATCTGATTTTTAACGGGTCGTAACCTTCGGGTAATTGGGGACCCATTTACATCCCCAATATCAACACTAAACTACATTCAATGTTCTCATTTTTCTCACTAATTTCTCACAACCTGTGACGAATTAAGCCCTAAGATTTCATCTCTAAGCCACTTTTGTTATTCTAGAGATTCAGAGCCGATCGGATCATGCAAATGGGGCCTAGAAAAATCAAATATTTTATTTTTATAGTCTGGATATTTTCACAAGTATCTTAAAATCCATGAAAAATCTATAGGTGAGATTTGACCCCATGGCCGCTTCTGGCCTTTCGGAGATTTTGAATGGTTCAGATCGTATTTATAGGGGTCACATGAAGCAGAAAATTGGAAAAAAGGGCCTGTCCCTGTATCTCGTTTGTGGCACTATGGCATATGGACGATTTTAAGCCTTTCACAAATTTTTCAAGATCCATGAGGAGTTAGAATCTCAAATTTGAGCATCTGGCCATTTTTAGCCGTTTGAAGAGGCTGAACTATTCGGATTATGCAAATGGGTCCCATATAAGTTGAAATATTGCCATCTATAGGTCTAGACATTTTTAAAAATATCTCTAAACCTATGATTAATCAACGGTTGATATTTGTTTACGTAACCGTTTTCAGCATTGTAAAGATGATCGATGGTTCAGATCATCATTTATGGCCCCACAGTATCAGAAGATTTGAAAAACATGGTCCATTGAAAATGGCCTCTTATTCAAACTGGAACACGGAGCCTGATAGGGGAGGGTCTGACCTGTTCAATCCTTTCTTTCACCCATAATATGGGTCAGCTGCATCCTACGATATGCACTTGATAAACATGGGCATTCTGTCCTTACAGGGAAAATGGCAATGGAGTCCTCGGCAACATGGGCATTCTGTCCTTACAGGGAAAATGGCAATGGAGTCCTCGGCAAGGACCGTTGCCAAATGTGCCCTTAAAGATGCAACCTTATGGGTTTTATACTATTCTAAAACGAAATAATTGATGAGGATGTTATGTATAGAATTTATGCCCAATGAATAAAGTAACGTATTTGGTTGCAAGCATGTGAAGATATCTTTGTTTGGGAGAATTTAGAGTTCTCTAAATGTTTTAATGCCGTTCATTAAGTAGAATTTTAAATGCTTGGAACCCCTCTAGCATCTTGAATGAAAGAACTTTAAGAATTGAAAGAGCTAAAAAGTTGCTTCTTCGTGGGCTAATATATAAAATTCTATCGCATTCGGGATTCCCAAGTGAAAAAACTGAAACTAGTGTCAAGAATCCCTCACCACCCAGATTATCATTAGAAATTAGAAATACATTGAACCAAACAGGCCCAAGTGTTTGTTTCTTTTCAGGTGTTTCTGATGAGAATTCCTAATGGGAAATTCTACTAGCACACAGATTTTTACTTTTCCCACACAAATTCTCTCTACACACATCACTATAGTTTAAAAATTACATTAATTCTTTCCACACACATCAAAATTCCCCAAAGTACCCATCCCTTCATTTCCCTCTTTCTTCCCACTCACATCCTCCTCCAACACAAGGCTCTCCACCATTACCATTTAATTCTTCTTCCCCATTTTTACTTTATCATTTTTTCCATCTTAGATTATCTTGTTTTTCATGAAAACTTGTTATGGGGATAGATTCTCATTCAATGTAAGATTTTAAAAACAATGCTAATGTTTTTTCTTGCATTTGGACTGTTTTTCATCCATCATCGCAAGGGTTTACAATCCATAAATCGTGATTGTTTGGTCTCTGAGTGGCCGAACAGAATGCAAACGTCTGGAACTATAGTTCCGAACAAAATTAGACTGTTTGAACCTAAGTGTCCCAACAGAAGTGTTCGGACACTATCTTTCGAACATGTTCCTTCTGTTCGGATGTACAGTTCCGAACAGATGCAATATGTTCAGACCTGAAAGACCGTACATATCGGGACTTGCAACTCGTTCCAAGCGAGAAATGGAGAAACGGACCTTTCCACTGCTGCTCTGATTAAAATGCACCATTTGATTGTTATTTTCTTCCTTCATTGCACTAGAAAGCCTTTAGAGATAGAATGAAAAAGGATAACGTATAAGAAGAAGGAAAGATGAAGGATATGGAGGACTAAGAGTTGCCCAAGAGCAGAAAATGGAGAAAGATGAGTTGCCCAATATGTTTTGGGTTTTTATGAAAAGTGGAGAGTGAGATGGGTGTGAGAGGGAAGAAGATGAGCTTGTATGTGAAAAGAAGGGTAATGGATATTTTGGTCATTTCATAAAGGGTAAAAAACGTAATAAAAAAAAGAAAAATTCCTTGTATTGGAAAAGAAAAAATTTGTATGCGAATAGCAACACTCTTTCTAATTCTGTTAGGAATGTACGACATGATATGATGTCCGGCTTGTAAGAACTTCAACATGCTTTTTTTCATTACAAATTCTAAACATTTCAACCCACCTGAAAAAAATCACAGATGGCCTTTGAAATTCTCTAGAATTTTAAAATGCTCATGGCTTGTAAAGGATGGGTATAATAACATGATCTGTTTGTGGGTCTAAAAATTATATGAACTGATTATGAACTCATGGGATGTATGTGATTTTGTGCATAGATGTATTCAATGTTGCGCCTCTTGGCCCTAATAAGGGAAGCAACAATGTTGCTAAATGTGGAGTCATTTGTACTTGTCCATATTGCCATTGCAGAGGTCATACCAGAGAATAATACCTGATAAGGGAAGTAGCAATATTGTTAAATGTTGAGTCATTTCTACTTTTTCATATGGCCATGGCGGAGCCCAAATTCTTGAAGCTGAAATTGGAGGATTCAGATGCATGCCCATACCAAAAGTACTATTTTTATGTTAGTTACTGAAATCTACAATTATTGTCATTATCATTTTCTTTTCTCTATATTTTTTTGTATCAATTTCAAATAAGTTAACATGAGTGTAATAATGTTAGTTTTTTAAACTTCTCTCTTTTTTATCTTACTGTTCACATTTTTGTTTTGGTATGGTGCTTCTTTTCTCTTTTCCATTCTAGCTTTAATTTTGGACTTATGAAGTTTATTTTGTTAATCTTTTATTTATATTCTCAATATTGATTTTGAATTCTTTCATAACTATTTTCTCTTGAGCTTCATCTTTATTCATTTACGATTTATTCATTCTTAATATTTTCAAGTGGATTTCTTAGTCTCAAGAAATCAACATATTGACGTAAAATAATAGGATACTTAATAATTGGTTTGAGTAATTGATAGGATCACGAGTTAATAACTTTACTTCAATTTTAAACAAAAGCATTATTCATTACTTTGATTTGATATACATCATCAATTACCAATACTTTGTTCATCTTTAATTTTTTGTTCATCTTTAATTTTCACATTTATTATAATATTTTTTATTTTACTTTATACTCAATTTATTAAGCACGGGCCTTCGTTGCTAGTATAAATGTATAGCAAGACAAACATTATGAATAAGTATACTACAAAAAGAATTAATATATTATTTGAGATTTCGAAAACTAAAAAAACTTATATTGGAAGAATTATAATATTACAAGTAGAAAGAACTAAGCAAAGAGGGCTTCCAACAAAAACATGAAAGAAAGTAACTAGATGCCTAGTGTTCAATTTTGAAGTTATATAGTACGTAGAATTATGAAAGGAGTGGAAAAGTAAACTCATAAAACTAACTTATGTGAAGTTAAGCAATTTTTATGTCATTTAGTTGAATCCAAGAAGAACCAACATTTAAGCAAAGGATGTGAGGATAATTGTGCTAATGCTATCCTATAAAAGTCTACATTTGCCCACCCTAACCTAGAAAGTGTATTAGGGCAGAATATATCTTTGATAAGATTCCAACTAAAGGCACAAAATTATCTCTATAGGTCATTGACAGTTTTCTACCAAAAAAACTAAGGTCATCGAAAGGTAAACATATGAGAAATCAATTTGTTGGCATAATGATTTTTGAGTAGTTTAGATATGGAAGGCTAGCTGATGAACTGGCCCCAAAGTTATTAAGGCCTTGTTTGATATCTTTACTTTTATTAAGAGAGAGTTATCCAAAATAGAATCATAAAAAAAAAAAAGCCATAGAAAAGAGAAACAGTAAACATGATTTATATTGTATGAATCTTTTTTATTTTTTTGGTACTCCAATCAAGGCGATTGGAACTCGAGAGATTACACACACACGAAAAGATAGTTCACTCACGTGGAAAAGGAACCTGCACACGTAGAAAAAAAAGCCTATATAAGTGAAAAAGAAAGCTTAAACATACGGAAAAAAAAAAAATGGTGCACCCAAGTTTTAAAGCCTAAACAACGTAGATGAGCATTGTCACTTCTTAGCACTTATGTAATCAGTAGGGCCCTACCCTTATCTAAAAGATATCTCTAGTAAGAATATCGCCCTTTAAATGGAGTGTTTGCCCTCTATTTTTCCCCTTTTATAAGATGCACTTGCAATGCCCTTGCTGTTAGAAAACATTTGGGTAATTTAATGATGCAATTGCAATGTCGAGCAGTAGCAGACAAAAATTCTAGTACATCTGCGTAGGTACAGTCTCATTTACTCCCAGGTACTGAGATGGTACTGAGATGTCCTTGGAAAGAATATCACACTTCCCAATGTAGCAGTCAGCTGGGCCCCATTTCCTCTTATTAAATCAAACTTTGGTGGCATTGTGTCAATCTAGACCGATAGATCCTGGACCCCATTGTAAAATAGAGAATCAGCTAAGAGACCTCTGCAACAATGTCTGTAACTCCACTTTTAAAAGGCAAGAGTATCTTCATAAGAAAAAATAAAATAAAATAAAATGGAATAGAGTAAGTTTTCATTCAACCCTTTTGTACCTACACTTAAATTGTTACCGCATTTAAATTATTGGAGTGGTTAGGAAGTTTAACAATAAGCTGAAGGTCTTCGCTTTGAATTGTTTGGGATCTTACCTGTGCGTGCCTAATTATTACGGACTTGATTTAGTTGATGATGAGGGTTTACAGAGAGGCTGTTTAGCTGAACAAGAGCGTCTCTGCCGATCTGAAACTTGAAATCTGAAAGGGAAGAGAAAACAGCGGTCAGGGCCCGAGGCTGCTGTCAGCCAAAGGCACTCCGACGCCTGAGTTAGTGCAGTCACTGAACTAGGGTAAAGTGGGGAAGAAGAGATGTTAGCAGAATAACAGTGCAGGCTGTATCTTGCATGTACCTGTTCATGACTCTTCATGCAGTCATATATAGAGGAGAGTGGAAGGTTCCACAGTGGAGGTAGGTGAGGATACTTGTCCCATCAGCCCACACCTGGGATCTTTAGTGGGGGTAGGTGAGGATACTTGTCCCATCAGACCTCCCCTCAAATCCCTCACATAAATGTGGATGTGATCTGTTGATAGGAACGAGCCCTTATCGATGGCCGGTGGCCGCCCTACCTGATAGGGACTCCCTACAAAGTACCCGTCCCATCTCATAATGGGAACTGAAAGCCCGGTGTTCACCTCGGCAGAGGGGCCGAACTGGAGAAGGCGCCGGGGTCAGTTATACCCGAGATCGGACTGGGATGCCAGCGTGAGGCCGAGTTCGGTAGGACATGGTCGGTACTTCTACCGGGACCAGTCCCACCTCGACAAAGGCTGAGACGCTGCTTATGCCGGAGAGAAGGGGGTTAAGGCCTTTCCTGATTGGTGCTGTTACCGAGGGGGTGCAACATCGGTTTCGGTAGAAGCAGTCCACACAATTGCCCCCTGCTCCTGACTTCGGGGGGTCAAGGAGACCACAGGGTTAGGAGTGATAGGATGGACTTTCCCGAAACCGATCCTGTAGTTTACAAAAAGGCGTGGGGTGCCGCTTCGCTTTCCGAGGCGCTTTTAATAGCGCCTGGCTGTCTGGAGGCGGTTTTAATAATAACCCAACCATATCATCATGAGGGCGTTGTGATGCCGCCATGTGTCAGGTCCCTGATGGCCATTACGTCTTATCGAGGAGACGGGTGGCGTGCTCGAGGCGGTGTCTGTACATGCCTTTCGGGATACGAAGAGATCTCCATCCCTGTATAAAAACCCCGGTCCTCGAAGGAGGACTACTTTTGCTGTCACTGTGCTTGGAGCTTTCGCCTGAGAGTTGCCTGAAGCCTCGTCGTCCGAGAAGCTCCTCTGTTCGCCTCCTGAAGTTTAGAGTTTTCCGTTGTCCCTACACTCCTTCCGGCCCTGTGTCTTAGTGAGTTCCCTTCTGCCTTTCTGACATTTTTCCTTCTCTGGGTTCTTTTTCTTTTTGGGGGTGTGTACTCTGTCCTTCTTCTCCGTCGCCGTCACCTGTATTCCGGTCTAGGCTAGGGAAGATGGGGGTTTTTAGACATTGGATAGACACAGAGCTTGCCCTAGCTGAGCTTAGGAAACAATACCAGATACCAGAGAACGTCCAGATTAGGGCGGACGGGCCTGGTGACTGAAGCCTACCTCGGGTTCTTGTAGAGGGGTGGATGCCCTTCCCTCTAGTAGCCATAATCGAGGGCGGGGTGAGATTCCCGGTCCATCCCCTTCTGAGGGCTTGTCTCAGGAGGTGGAACCTTACCCCTTGCCAACTAATGCCCAATGGTTACAAGATAATCATGGGTATAGCCGAACTCAATAGGATATTGGGAACCGACCTTGGCGTGGAGGACATTGAGGATGTGTATAACCTCTGTCGATCTCCAAAGGACGACGCATACTACCTGCGAGTTCGGTCAAAGGAGATTCCCATAATCAACGAGCTCGAAGACAACACAAAATACGCCGGGAACGACTGCCTTTACGTCACCGGGAACTGGGAATATGCTCCCGGAGAGCCCAGGGTGAACCACGTACCTGGTCGTCTCGGAGAACCACCGAGTAAATATCTCAATTTCTAAACTTCTGATGTAGTTTCGTTCTGCCGAACTGATGCCTAATTGCTTGTCGTGCAGGTCACACGGAGAGGAAACGGCAGAGGAAGAACTCCGGGTGGCGACGAAACGTCGCCTGGTTAAAAAGGATTTATAGTTACAAGGGTCACCGGACCCGATCTACCTCAGCACTTCTCGGATACGAACCCGTGTACCGATCTTTTATAAGAAGACGGCACGAGAACCTCAGGGGGGAGCAAGTCTTAACTCTTGCCGAAGCCGAGGAGCAAACAGCTCCAGCCGCAGGGCCTGCGCAAGTGCCCCCCGAGATCATACCTCCTGGAGCCCCAGCCGAAGCCGGTCCTTCGCACGTCCAGACCGCTGCAGAGACCGACTCCGAGGAGGAAAGTCAGTCGGAGGGCGAGTCCGACGGGGTTCAGCAAGAGGAGCTTGTGATTCTCCCATCTTCTGAATCGGAGGAAGAGGCCGAGATGGGGCGACGTCGTGCGGCCCTTGTTAGTCTTGATTAAGTCATCTTCGGAGACTCGCCCACCTCCTTGGGGACCGCTCTCCCTCCGAACTTGGAGGATACAGTCGTCTCTCCCCCAGTTCAATCTCCTCTTCAGCCTTCAGCAGCGACCGAGCGTTCCACCAAATCTCGTAGGGATTCGGTTCGCCTGGGAAAAAGGCCCAGGGTTGCGGACCTAGTCGGGGATGAGCCCAACCCTGCTTCTCGGCACTCGCCGCTGCTCGGCCCTCCGATCTGGAACCCTAGTTTCCTGCTGGAGGATGGCCAGTCGCTGTCGTCGGACGGCCGGCTGAATGATGGCACTTCTGTTGTCAGTGCCCTCCCGCACGCCTGTGCTCTGCCCGGAGACATGGCAGAACACATGAAGATGAGCGAGGTGGAACTGGACGTGGCCCAGATGGCCGACGCCCTCAGGGTAATTCCCTCTTCTTAGCTTTGCATTTCTTCTTTGATTTCTGTACTTCTGATATTGACCCCCATATAACACTTGTTTCCTCAGATTCTGCAAAGGGGGCTGGTGTTGGCGGAGAAAGCCCAACAGAGCACCGCTCGGGCAGAGAGGGCTGAGAAGAGGGAAGTGGAACTTGAGGCCGAGCTCAGCCTAATAAAACAGAAGGCAGCCGAGCAGGAAACGTGCGTCTTGGGCCTCAGAGACGAGCTTGATAAGGTCAGGGCGGAATTGGAAAACCAAGTTCAGGCCACGGCCGAACTCGAAAAAAGGTGGGAGGAGGCAGAGGCTGAACTCCGAGCTGATGCCGACAAATTACGGGCTGACGTTGACAAAGCTTTCGACGAAGGGGTGGCAGAAGCCACCGAACAGTATATTGCCCAAGTCAAGAAAGTCAGCCTGAAGGCCTGGAGGCTGGGATGGACAAGCTCGTTGAGAGCAGCAGGGGTCCCCGAGGACAGCCCTGTGTATACAGAGATCCCCAGTTTCCTCCTCCTCAGCCCGCACCGAACCAAGCTCCTGAGGTCCCAGTCAGGGAAACCGAAGACCCTGCCCTTGGACTTGACGCGGACGTCGACGCCGGACAAGTGGTTGTCGAAGTCGTGGAAGACGCTGCTGCTGATGGCGCCGAGGGGGCTGCGGCTTGAAAAAGATGATGTAATTTTGTTTTTGTTTCTTGTATTGGAGGGAGATTCTGTATTTTTTGTTGGGAAAAATTGTAACCTTTGTCATTTATGAAATGAAATTGGCTTTGCTTCCAACTTCGAACATTTGTGGCGAATTTTTCTTTTCGTTTTTCCTTTCTTTATGCATTTGGCTTAACAACCAGAATAAATAATAGGAAATAAGACAAAGTAAATGAGTTCGGTCGAAGCCGAATTTGTAGTACAGTTGTAACCCGAGGTGCTGTATTGATTTTGCAACCATAACAAGCATCGATCTCGGTAAAACTGAGCGCTTGGTCCTATGGCCAAAGCTAAGTCCGGTTTTATAATCAGAACTTGACTGGTCCATTAACTGGGCCAAA
Organism: Umbellularia californica; assembly: GCA_028538565.1. Classification (NCBI taxonomy): domain Eukaryota; kingdom Viridiplantae; phylum Streptophyta; class Magnoliopsida; order Laurales; family Lauraceae; genus Umbellularia; species Umbellularia californica. The sequence goes on from JAPQWN010000009.1 coordinate 48,233,179, forward strand.
GTAGCTAACTATGGTAACCGAACAAAGAATATAAGTCGATTCTGTGACCGAGCTGTAGGTATATGCCGAGTTCCATAACTTGGCCATTTCTTCGAGAATAGGGGACAACTTGGAAAGTAAACGTATTCTATAAAAAGAACTAGTTTATTAACTTCCCGAATCCGATTACATCTCAAAATAGAATTTCTTGAGGTGGGTGGCATTCCATGGGCGTGGCAGCTCTCTGCCCTCCATGTCCTCAAGCCTATATGCAGACTGCCCAGCTACCGAAGTCACCTTAAATGGCCCATGCCAGTTCGGTGCAAACTTTCCTTCGCTGGGATTCCTGTCTGCTGGAAGAGTCTTTTTCAAGACCAATTCTCCAGGGGAGAACTTTCGCTCTCTGACCCTTTGATTGTACCCTCTAGCCAACTGTCGCTGGTAGGAAGCGAGACGGATGGCCGCGGCATCCCTTCGCTCCTCAGCCAAGTCGAGCTCTGTGGCGAGGTTTGCATCATTTTGGCCTCGGTCAAACAGTTCCGACCTGAGGGTGGGGAGGCCGACCTCAAGTGGAATTACAGCTTCCATTCCGTAGGCTAGGGAGAAGGGAGTTGCCGAGGTCGAGCGCCTCGGGGTAGTCCTGTATGCCCATAGGACACTTGGGAGTTCCTCTACCCATCTCCCTTTGGCTCGATCTAGTCTCTTTTTGAGTCCGTCAAGCACCACCTTGTTCGAAATTTCAGCCTGCCCATTGCTCTGGGGGTAGGCCGGGGTAGAATAGTAGTTCCTGATGCCAAGGTCTTGGCAGAAGCTTCTGAAGAAATTGGAGTCGAACTGGGTCCCGTTGTCCGTGACCAAGGTTCGAGGCACTCCGAATCTAGTTACAATGCTTCTCCACACGAAGTTTTTGGTATCCTTCTCAGTGATGGAGGAGAGTGCTTCGGCTTCTATCCACTTGGTGAAGTAGTCAGTTGCTACGATCAACCATCTTTTGTTCCCTGGAGCTCGGTGGAGTGGTCCCACGAGGTCCAGTCCCCATTGGGCGAAGGGCCAAGGGCTGGAAAGAGGGCTCAGGTCGTGTGCTGGCTGATGGAGAGAGTGAGAAAACTTCTGGCACTTCTCACATTTCCTGGCGTAGACCTGTGCATCCTTCTGCATATAGGGCCACCAGTACCCCTGGCTTATAGCTCGGTAAGCGAGTGACCGACCTCCGATGTGGCTGCCGCAGATCCCTTCATGGATTTCATAAAGGAAGGCCTCGACTTTGCTTGGATGAACGCACTGGAGGTAAGGGCCATTGTAGGACTTTTTGTAGAGTTTATCGTCCGGAGAGAGCCAAAATCGGGCTGCCTTCAGCCTGATTTTGTGGGCTTGGTTCTTGTCCTCGGGTAGCTGGTCATTCTTGAGGTAGGAGATAAGTTCATCCATCCAGCTAGGACCGAGGTCAATGCACATAATCTGTCGAGGCGGTTGAAGTTGTATGCTAGGTCTGTCCAGTGCTTCCACTTCGACAGTTCTTTTTCTTCCTGCCTCGACGGCAGAGGCCAGATTTGCAAGAGCGTCGGCGTGAGAGTTGGAGTCTCTGCCTATCTGCCTGACTTCAGCCTTTTGGAACTGAGATAGGAGTTGCTTGGTGTGGGCCAGGTAGGCTGCCATCCTGTCATCTCGGGCCTGGTAATCTCCATTGAGTTGGCTTGTGACCAGCTGTGAGTCGCTGAAGATCACCAGTTGTTGTGCCCCCAGGGTTTTTGCGCTGCCCAGCCCTGCAATTAATGCTTCATACTCAGCTTCATTGTTAGAAGCTTTGAAGTCAAGAGTCAGGGCTTGCTCAATAACGAGGCCCTCCGGAGATTGAAGGACTATGCCAGCGCCAGCCCTTTTGGAGGTGGAGGACCCATCGACGAAGACTTTCCAAGATGAGTCGAGGAACTGTTTCCAGGACCGATCCTGCTCGGTCTCGGCCGAAGTCCTTGCCTCCTTGCCCCCCAGTTCGGTGTCGAGAGGGCTCGGTGCCGAACTAGGAGAAGTGAATTCCACAATAAAGTCGGCCAGCACTTGGGCTTTGATGGCCGTTCTGGGCTGATACTGGATATCGTATTGCCCGAGTTCGACAGCCCATTTAGACACTCTTCCTGAGAAGTCTGCTCTCCTGAAGAGGGACTTGAGTGGGTGTTCGGTCACAACCACTATAGAATATGTCAGGAAGTAGTGGGAGAGCTTACGCGAAGCACTAACGAGTGCTAATGCGAGCTTTTCCAGTGGCAGATATCTGGTCTCGGCATCCAGCAGGATTTTGCTTGTGTAATAGATGGGTCTTTGCTGCCTGTCATCTTCTCTTACGAGTACAGAGCTTACTGCATGGTTCGAAACTGCCAGATATAGGTATAAGACCTCACCCCGTACCGGGGTGGAAAGCAGAGGAGGGGAGGAAAGGTACACTTTGAGCTCCTGGAGAGCGCTCTCGCATTCCGGGGTCCATTTGAACCCGGAGCTCTTTTTCAAGAGCTGGAAGAAGGGATGGCATTTATCCGAAGCTCGGCTGATGAAGCGGTTCAGTGCTGCCGCCATCCCGGTAAGTCTCTGAACCTGTTTTATCGAGTTCGGACTCTGCAGGGCTCTGAGTGCCGAGATCTGATCGGGATTGGCCTCGATTCCTCGCCTCGTAACCAGGCTGCCAAGGAACTTGCTCAAGCCGACGCCAAATGCACACTTGGAAGCGTTCAGCTTAAGCTTGTATTTTTTGAGGATGGAGAAGGTTTGATGTAAGTCAGTCAAGTGGTCCTGTGACCGTTTAGACTTAACGACCATATCATCAATATAGACCTCGATCGTCCTGCCGAGCTGGTCCTGAAACATCTTGGTCACCAGCCTCTGGTAAGTGGCACCGGCGTTTTTTAACCCGAAGGGCATTACTTTGTAGCAGTAGGTGCCCCTGGGTGTTATGAACGCGGTTTTTTCTTGATCAGGCTCATGCATTGGAATTTGATGGTAACCTCGGTAGGCATCGAGGAAACTCATCCTCTCATGGCCGGCAGTGGCGTCGATCAGCTGGTCTATCTTCGGTAGAGGGAAGCTGTCTTTGGGACAGGCTTTGTTGAGGTCGGTGAAGTCTACACAGACCCTCCAGCTCCCATCCTTCTTTTTTACCACAACCGTGTTGGCCAACCACACGGGGTAGTGGACTTCGCGGATAGCCTGAGCGTCCAGTAATTTGTTGACCTCCTTGGTCACAGCCTCTGCCTGTTGGGTGCCCGACCTGTGAATCTTTTGGACAACAGGTTTATGCTGTGGATCTACATTCAGCTTGTGGCTTATGACCTCGGGGCTGATGCCGGACATTTCATATGGGGTCCAGGCGAAGACCTCCCTATTTTGTAACAGGAAGTCAAGCATCCTGGCCCTCTCCTCGTCAGCGAGTTGGCTACCGAGCAGGAAGAACCTTTCTGGATCGCTGGGATCGATCTCGACCTGGGTGAGGTCCTCAATGCTCTTTTGTTCGGGAGTTCGACCCACAGCGTCGAGCTCAACTTCCAGCTCTGTCATGTGGACTTGCTGTGGCTGTGTATCTCCGGGGACCACGGCCAAGAGGCATTCTTTGGCCATGTCTTGGTCGCCGCGGACTATGATAACTTCGAAGCTCCATCCTTGTTCTGTAAAGGAAACTTGAGCTTCTGGTGATGGGTCGAGGGAACGGCCTCCAGGTTATGGAGCCAGGTTCTCCCCATGATGGCATTGTATGGAGATTGTGCATCTACCACCAGGAAGTCTGCCGTTGTGGAGGCTCCTCCGACCTCGACCTTGAGGGAAATTTTCCCTTTGGGATATACCGTCTTGGAGCTGAAACCCACCAGCGGGGTGCGGGCTTCTTGCAGGTCCTCCTCTTTCAGGCCCATCCTCTTGAAGCAATCCAAGTAGAGGATTTCTGAGGAGCTCCCGGGGTCCACTAGGATCCTTTTGACATTGAAGTTGTGTAACCTCATAGTCAGAAGAAGAGGATCATTGTGGGGAGCTGGACCCCGGCCAAGTCCTTATCAGAGAACTAGATTTTTGGCCTCTCCACACGTGCTTTCTTTGCCGATGGACCGAGCTCGGCCGTCATCACATGCTTGCTGTGCCGGGCTTTCCTGGCCTCAGCACGGGCTCGGTCACTGCCCCTGGGGGCGGGAGCCAGGTGAATGACGTCGATGGTCCCTACAGGCTCACCGCTGTCTTGGTTGTCGGGGAGGCGTTGCTGAGCATTGTTCACTCTGCCCTCTTCCCTGACATGATCTCTGAGATGCCCATCTTTTACGAGCTTTTCAAGGTGCGCCTTGCAGGCATAGCAGTCCTCGGTTCTGTATCCTCTATCTTTGTGGTAGGCACAGAACTTACTCTGATCTCGGGAGGAGGAGTCACTTTTCATAGGCTGGGGCCATTTGAAGAAGGGTTGGGCCTGGATTTTGCCGAGAAGCTTGTAGATAGGCTCCTTGAAGATGGTATTGACGGCTCTATAAGAGGCGCCACTTGGTTTCGGCCTCGTGCTGCCTCCCGAGGTGGGAGCAGGACGTACTGCCGAGCTGGATGGCTCTCTATTCCGATCCGCCTCTTTCTTAGCTAGCCTCCTCTCTCTTCTCGTGGGGCGGCCCTCCGGTCGGCTCTCTTGCCAGAAATTATGGCTCTCTCGAGCTCGGACGTCGTCCTCTTCTTGCTCAACGTACTGGTTCACCCGGACCATCAGAGCCTTTACCGAAGGCGCAGGATGACGTACCAATTTCTTCCGAAGCTCATTGCCCGGCAGCAAAGCTTGTTGGAAGGCAGTAACGGCTACGTCGTCGTTGGAATTTTCAATCACGCTATAGATGGTCCAGAATCGTTTGGCGAACTGAGTAAGAGTCTCGGTCGGCCTCATCTTGATTGAGATCAGGTCGGCGTCAGTTTTTGGGATGACCCGGTGGGCTTGAAACTTTTCGACGAAGGAGTTTCAGAGCTGTGGCCAGCTCGAAATCGATCCCTCGGGACGTGCACAGAACCACCGAAGCGGGAGGTCGCCCAAGCTGGAGGAGAAAACCTTGCAATCAAGGTCGCCGTCGCCGCTGAATACCATCATCTTCTGGGTGAAGTGCCGGAGATGAGCCTCGGGGTCCGACGTCCCGTCATAGAGATTGAAACGTGGGACGCTGAACTTATCAGGAAGGGGATGATCTCTGATTTCCCGAGAAAATGGAGACGTGCCATGGATGTCACCGTGTTTGGTGGTTAACCGACCTCGAGCGAGGCCGGCCTGCTCCAGGCTCTGCTGTACGGCCAGCTTAATCTGCTGATCAATGTAGTCAGCCATCTCGGGGTCGGCCCTGGTCTCCCGCCTTTGTTTATGGCGCTGCTGCTGGTCGGCACTGGCATGAGTGTTACTCGAGCCCTCTTCGCGAGCTCGGGCGCGCCTTTCATTCAGCTGATCCCTTAGGTCTGGTCGACCCCGAGGACCTAGACGAGCTTGTTGCCTAGGTGGAGGCGTGTGAGAGGCTTCGGGAGGTACTTGGCTCTTTGTCTCAAGCTGCCGCTGAAGCTGGAGGATCTGCTCTTTCTGTTCTTCGATGATGAGGTTTTGAGCCTTGATGGCTTCGGCTTGGGCCTCAACATCGTCCTCTAGGACCATGTCGTCGTCACCTTCATCACCGAGGTGGACGTGATCCTCTTCCATGTGGTCCCCGTGAGAAGACCGACGAGGAGGAGACTGCACAGGAGCCCCACTTCGTAAGGGCCGTTCCTGAGGAGGAACGTCCTTACGAGGTGGCGCGTTGAGAACAACCTCCAGGCGCGGACGCTCCGCCTGAGAGGTATTCGTCCGAGCCCGCTCTAATACAGGATCGCGCCGAGAAGACGCTGCTGCACCTCTTGACGACGAGTGTGTCACCGTGACGGGTGAACCTACACTCCGCATACCAGGTTCTCCTCCCACTCCTTTCGGAGGAGGGTTGGGTGGTGCTTGCCTGGTATCTCTTCGCGAGCTCGTCACCAACGCTCCTGCCTGGTCTGTCACCAGTGGAGGTGGCATGAGAGGCAGAAATGTTTCTGGTTGCTTAGACCCAGACGGTCTAGCAACACTCTTTCCCTTCTGAGCCTTAGGAGGCATAGCTGTTAGGATGAAAATATGGAATTTTCAGATCGTTTCCCACAGACGGCGCCAAATTGTGCGTGCCTAATTATTACGGACTTGGTTTAGTTGATGATGAGGGTTTACAGAGAGGCTGTTTAGCTGAACAAGAGCGTCTCTGCCGATCTGAAACCTGAAATCTGAAAGGGAAGAGAAAACAGCGGTCAGGGCCCGAGGCTGCTGTCAGCCAAAGGCACTCCGACGCCTGAGTTAGTGCAGTCACTGAATTAGGGTGAAGTGGGGAAGAAGAGATGTTAGCAGAATAACAGTGCAGGCTGTATCTTGCATGTACCTGTTCATGACTCTTCATGCAGTCATATATAGAGGAGAGTGGAAGGTTCCACAGTGGAGGTAGGTGAGGATACTTGTCCCATCAGCCCACACCTGGGATCTTTAGTGGGGGTAGGTGAGGATACTTGTCCCATCAGACCTCCCCTCAAATCCCTCACATAAATGTGGATGTGATCTGTTGATAGGAACGAGCCCTTATCGATGGCCGGTGGCCGCCCTACCTGACAGGGACTCCCTACAAAGTACCCGTCCCATCTCATAATGGGAACTGAAAGCCCGGTGTTCATCTCGGCAGAGGGGCCGAACTGGAGAAGGCGCCGGGGTCAGCTATACCCGAGATCGGACTGGGATGCCAGCGTGAGGCCGAGTTCGGTAGGACATGGTCGGTACTTCTACCGGGACCAGTCCCACCTCGACAAAGGCTGAGACGCTGCTTATGCCGGAGAGAAGGGGGTTAAGGCCTTTCCTGATTGGTACTGTTACCGAGGGGGTGCAACATCGGTTTCGGTAGAAGCAGTCCACACATTACCCATCACATATTGATTAGTGGGTGGTGCTATATATCCGGATTTTATCAATGTTCAACCATAAGGGGTCTGTGGGTTCCTTGTCAAGAACAAGAAAAAAAAAAATTTGCTTGATGACCCCTTCAAACCATTTTCACTACATCGTAGGTAAAATTACTTTCAGGGTCTGACTGAAGCTTGATCATGCTAGAAATAGATTAGATAGATATGCTATGGATGTAAATTGAACAGTGCGTTATTTTGGTGGTTATGATCGAGGTGATAGTTGTTATTTTTACTGTAGGGTTTTGAAATTGTTTTAAACGATTTAAGACATGTTTGTGCAATGTACGCCAAAGAATTTCTCAATAGTATGGAAAAAAAAACTTTTGGTTATTTTGCACTGATTTTATTTTTTCCATATTTGGTGCAATACTTTTCTCTGCAAAAGAGGAGAAAATATAAGTATTTTCTCGTACTTTATATAAATCATTTTCTATTAAGAGTGCATTTGTGTACGAGGTGTGGAAGATGAAAAAGGGTTTCCTCTTCCATGGTACCAATGTCCGACCTTGAAAATCTTGCCTTAATACAGGTGAAGGTCCCAATAACTAGATCTTTATTAAATATCAATCCACACATAATTAAACTAGTAATTAGTCCTAAATCAGATTAAAAGCAATCAAACCACACAATGAGAAGGACACACGATTTGTATGTTGAAAACCTTACTCAGGAAAAAACCACGGGCCTTACCGTCTACACCAACATATAACCAAGCACTATTTGAAAACAAAAGTTAAAAGATGACTTACAACCCTTTCCCAGTTGGTGACTCAACTTAAGGACTGCTTTGATCTTGTCGACAACCCGTTGTTCACCTTCAAGTGTGCTTGATCAAACCACCTTGAATTCGTCTTCAAGGTGGCTCTACTTCAGGAGAGTAGAACGGAATTAGTCCCAACGCTTGATCTTCAACACACGAACTTGAAGCTTTGGGGGGAATGAATGGATCTCTTAAAATCTTCTCCGATGATTTAATCTTGATCAGAAGTACCTTTGAGAGAGAGAGAGAGAGAGAGAGAGAGAGAGAATGGCTATAAATAAGTATAAACTCGTGTCTCAAGACTTGTAATGCAATTAGGATAGGAAAAGTATCTTGAGAGAAATTAGGAAGGAGTTTCCGGATGGAATTCAACTTTCCTAGGTTCGCTCGAGTGGACAGGGAGTTCTCTCGAGCGAACTCGTCTCTGTTCAAATGATCAGTGTAGAATAATGATGGCTCGAGTGGAGAGTTAAGGTGGGTCGAGTGAAGATGTCCCTGTGAGGGGTTCGCTCGAGCAAATAGGGAGTTTGCTAGAGCGAACTCGGTTAGTTCCCAGATTGACTGTCTTTCTTTATTGATTCACTTGGGCAATCCATTCATAAAATCACAATTTAAAGAGTCTCGGTTTTGTCCATAACCCATAAATTAGCCAACACTCTAAAACCTTACAGACCCTCTAGGTAGAAATTTTGGATCCTCTCTAGTCTGATTTTTCTCCTTTGAATCATCGCTGCATCAAACAACAATGTGGAAGGTGCTGAATTTCTTCCTCCTTTGAATCATCGTTGCATCAAATGACAACGCGGAAGGCGCCAGAAAAATCAGGCGCCTTCTCTGCCTCTGTTTTCCCTCCTAAAAGAGAGTACGATTTACTTTTGGTATCACACAAATATATTATATGGTGCCATGAGATTTCAACATCTTATATATCCTTTCACCTAAAGCTCTAAGGATTCATACTCTCTCCTATCTAGATCTCAAATCTAGGTCCTGTACATGGTTCTCATTCATTCTCTCCTTAAATGTTTTCTTCCTCTTTTCCTCCTTCCTTCTTTCCTATCCTCTATTTTCTCCATCATTCTAATCTTTTCCCTCCAAAATCTGCTATGATTCTATAAAATTTCTTAGAATTAAAAAAAAAAAAAACTAGATTGATTAATTGCTAATATAAGGAGGAGCCATCTAGATGGCGGGGCTACAAGGTTTTTAGATAGGGACTTTCAAAAAATTCTCCTTTAGGGGGCCATCTGGATGGCGGGGCTAGAAGGTTATTTAAAAACAGCAGGTTCCAACAAACCAGTACAAAGTATCTCAAAAGTTATTTCAAAAGATCTCAAAAGTGATATCCACTAAAACTGCCATTTGAATCCGCGGCTACCTAAATTGAAAGGCTGTTTTGAAGATGATGCTGTTCTACCTCTGATTTTACTGCATCTACAGGACTGAAGAAAGTCAATGAATAAACTAATAGGCCTTCCTCGGCAGTGGATCAGCAACTCTGTTTGCTGATCGCCTGCAAAAGTATGCTTCCCAAGCGTGGAGCTCGTCTGTTTTTTTGGCAGAAGTGTTGAACACTTTGGTGAGGTCCTTGACCATTGACTGAGAGAGGGAATTGTGGGCAAGAGGACAACAGCCTCATAATTGTGAGGGTCAGAGGGTTGTATCAGCAGTGTCCCACCCAAAATTTTCATTTGAGTAGTGTCACAGACTCAAATGGGTAGTTGGATTTTAGGGACAAATACAGGACTTTCATGTGGTTTTAGGGGTAGATTCATGATTTTCATGTGAGTTCTTGGAAGCAGACCCAACTCTCGTCTCATCTATATTTGGATTGCAGACCCAGGTCCAGTGAGACAACCTCCCCCAAAACAACATATATAGGTCCGTCAGGATCGCACCCATCGTTATAAGTACTTGGGGCGGTCGCCCAGGTCGGATAATGCGGCATTGTGTACCTTCAATAATGGATGACACATCTACGATCTCTAATCTTCATGTTAGGGCTTCTAATTTAGTTATGCATTTATAGAATTCTTGCACTAAGAATATCACACAGTAGACTTAAAGATCTTCAGGATGTAATGACAAATTGTGGTGAGGTCTTAGTAATGATAAATTAGACTAAGAATATTTATAATGCTCATTTACAGGGAAAAACTCTATTACTTTGCGATGCAATTTGAATAAAAAAACTAATTTCTTGAGTTATTTATACTTAATTTGTCAAAAATAAAAAAGATCATGTCTTTAAACCATGCAATCAGTGGAGATTATTCGTCGTTGGTCTTGATGATCAGTACTTGGCAATGATTTTAACTATTTTAATTAAACATAATCCACTCTACCCAAACGAAAATCCTGGATCCTCTTCTGATTGTAGTATCCACCTATTTTCAAAGATTCTTCGTATCCATCCCCCACAACCCAAACGACTTTGTCTAATACAATATATGTATATTTAAGGATGCCTTTCAAAAAGAAAGTCTCAGAATTTAGGTTCACAAAAGCTAAAAAGTCTGGACCCAAAAGAAGAAGGATTAGAGCGAAGGCACCAACCAGTATGACCCAGAAATGCTCAGGATTGCAGTGAGCATTTTTCAAACCTAGACCTCCTGAATAAATAGGTTTGGCAGCTGAGTCCCATGTTATATGAAAAAGATCTCTAGAGTTCAGACTTTGGCAAGAAAATAGAAAGAAGAACACATAAGGTTAAAGTGAAAGGTATTAAAAAAGTTTTTGAAAGGTTTTAATTTTTTTTATCCAGAGAAAGAGAGAGAGAGAGAGAGAGAGAGAGAGAGAGAGAGAGTGAAGTGATTTTATCTTGAAATTCTTAAGAGAAATAAATGAGGCCCAATTTGTATTTGGCTTAAGCAGACATCCAGCTACAATTCACTATTTGTTTAGGAATGCAATTGCCCTGGCTGGGCTTCTTTTGCTTTTTCTGGCTATCTTTTGTTTGCCTTCCTCAGTTTTGAGGACCTTAGGGTCTTGTAAATTTTTTTCCCTTTTAAATATAATAAATCAATTTTCTGTTTCAAAAAAAAAAAAAAAAAATCACAGAAAAGAATGGTATTCCTAGAAGAGCAAAAAAAAGGACAACATCCATAGTGGCCTTTTACCAAAAAAAAAAAAAAAAAAAAAAAATCCATAGAGGCCATTAATTAACTTCCCCTTTAATGAATAGTAAAAAGGACATGAAAAATGAATAGCAACCCTTATCGTAATAAATCAAATCCTAGGACAGTTCCACCTTGCACTATGCTCCTTTTTGTCAATGCTATATTGGACCCCATTTTACCATGCATTCCTAAGAATTCAATTCCATGCAAACATAAGGGACCCAAATGTTGGGACTTATTTTCTCCCATTATGTCTAGGTATGTAAACGGGTGGTCCATGGTGGACCCGGACCCAGAACCGTCAATGGGATGATGGACCCGGATCTGGAACCGGAACCGTTTTGGAACCGGTTTCTTGGTTCTGAAACCGGAACCGTTAATGAGAAGATGATAATGTAACTATTATCATGAACTTATAGTAATGATATACACTGTTTGGACCACCTTTGTACCTGTTGTGCTAAGCAGGGTGCAATGTTAAATGGTTAATGTTCTATTTTGATTCTTATAAGGTGTGATTGATCTGGATCCTTAAAGCTCATTATCTGGGTCACCTCGCTAATAGAAAATATGATCTAGTTTCATTTCATGTAGTGTGAACCCATGTGGTAAGATTGAATATTCTGCTAATGTTTCAGCCAGCTGTTTGTTGTTTTCTTGATTGACCACCTTCTTAGATTGATCAACGAAGCTTTTCTAACAAACTGGTGGAAATAATCAGATGTCGAATCCAATAATGGTGAATCACCCCACTACAATGATAGTGGAAGCCGAGAACTTTCCATTGAATTTACTGGATTCACAAATCTTGGTCCCACAGTGGGCCTTTGAAGCAAAGCAACAAAGGTGCAAATGGCATTCAATTAAATCATGTAAAATAATTCCTTCAAAAAAAAAAAAAATCATGTAAAATAATCTTTTTTCAAAAACATGTCAAATGCTACTTTTATATATGGGAAGTACTTCATTTCCTTTGCCACTAAAAGCTGTCCCCTAAGGTAGAATTCTTAATTAAATCCTCCTCTTGAATTGGAGTATTCAAAGTTGGTTAAGAGGGTTGGAATTTGGGAATTTCAAAAGATAAGGTGACTTTCAGGTGGTTGAAATCCAGAATTTTAGCAAAGAAATATGGGATTTGAAATTGCGAGGGAACAACCACCACATCATTGTCTAGAAACTCACACTTTCACAAATTCTTGTTAGGAATTCTATTAAAGAAATAGGTCCTAATGGATGTGCTTGTAGATACCACTCCCACTCTAGGATCCATCCCTAAGTGCAAGTTTAGATAGTCCCCCTTACCCAAATAAAGTCTTAAGCAAAAATATGTCAGTTTTAGTGTACTACCTCTTCTTTTATGCCCTTTTATTTGCATAAATTTGAATTCCTAGGAATTCATTGCAAAATAAGTTTCAACAAAGGATTAGGAAAGTGGTGAGAAGTGAATTATATAGGTTAGGTATATAGATGAAACCCTACTCCCCAATGATTTCATTTTCTCCGGTGATGGACATTGATTCATTTTTCATAAATATGGAGATTATTTAATTGCTTATGGAAGTCTGCATTTAAAATTCTAATTTTAACCACTTTTAAAAATGCATTTCATAAAACTCATACGGTTCAATTTCATGAAAACCATTGGGTCTTTTAACTTTTTTGCTTTATTAAAGTTTGAATCGACACAAGCAAAAACATGACATACGTGTACGATATTGCAAATGGGCATCTAATCATCCTAATCTCCGAAGTCTCTCATTCGGAATAAAGTCGATTGATATGAAATATATTTTTGGATCCAGAAGAAATTCGGGTTCAAGTCTGAAAACATGCATGTAGTCTACAAAACTGGATGTTTGAAATCTCAACCTGAGAATCCAAATGTAAGACGATTACATTCACATAACGAAAAATATATAAATCCTAGGGTTGAAGTAGCTTGAGTTATAATATTTAAATTTCTTAAAGCTCTTTTATCCTGATCTTAGCCCAAAGGCCACGGGTATTTAAAGTTATTTGATCAAATTATACTATTGCACTCTATCATGTCTTAATTCAGATCTGGAACCAAAAATAGATTTCTTTTTTTCAAAGTTGATGCAGGATCCAAATACAACACATATGTTTCTAGTCGAATTCAAAATCAGATCGATCTGTAATCATAGGATACAGAAGAGATCATCCCTTATAATTTCGGCTCGCAATCCGGCCGTTGGATTATTAGATCTTCAAATCATGGCCGTTGAAAGGGTTAGTCGATCAATTTCCATGCACAAACTCATAATAGTCCAAGGATCACTAGAAAACATAGTCTTGAGATGGGATTTGAATAGATGGCCCACCCAACAAGGACAGTTTAGCAGGTGGGTCCCATTGAGCAGAAGAAGTCTTTGTTCACATGATCTCCTCAGTCGAAAAGTCTGAGACATGGGATCTGTACTATGTTTTGCTTTTACTCTAAAAATCAGGAACCAAAGAAATACTTTGCTTGCCCGCTGCCCGGATTTCTATTTTCCATTTTTTCTAAAGCAAAACAAACAAACACTTGTCATGCTTTAATTTGCATGATCACTGCAATTTTGACATTTTGGCAGAAAGATTCTCAAGTAAAGACAAGGAAAGGTCTTGTCAGCTCCTCCAGTTCATGTTAAAAAAGAAGAAGAAGAAAAAAAAAAAGAAAAAAAAGAGAGGAGGATATATATGAACAATGGGGGTCTCAGGGAAATCTCTTATGAGGGGGTTACTGTAAAATAAAAATACAATTGAGGAGAGATCATATCATATTATGTATAAAATACCAAGTTTTTTGAAGGTTTTTAGGGCCATGGAATCCCCCTTGTCCCAATTCTGCCCTTGTAAGTAGCTATGATAATATTTATTTGATCTAAATAAAGAAAAAGAAGGTGACATAAGTAAATCTAATTTTATCAGTATTGAACAAGTATGTTTAATTACTTGTATTGAGTTTGCCCAAATCAACACTGGATGAAGAAAGAAAATACTACTACTTCTCAATTCTCATAGCTTTCCTTCTTAAATGTTCTGAGTGCTCCTTGTTCAGTCTCTTATATTTCTAATTTCTCCTTGTTCAATCTACCCCTTCATAGATGACAATGTCCACCTTTACTCCCAGAAAAGCTTGCAAAGTCAAATAATAAATTCAAGCATATACTATAAGGTATTGTTAATGACAGGGGTGTCAAATGGCCAGGCTTGGGCTTGCCTTTATCCTGTCCTCAATATATGTAGAGCCGGGCACGATGTTATAAAAGCCCTCGGAGGGCCTATACTACCTAAGGCCCTTACATGATTACCTTCACAGGCCAGGTTGAGGTCATAGCATGAAAAATAAGAAAATCAACTTTAGATAGATTTTCTTTTTCTACACTGCCACCAAACATTAAGTGTCAACCAAACATTATCTTATCTAATCTCTCCTTATGCAAAAACCACTAAGAAAAATGTTTAGAGAATAGAGATTGTATCTAAAAACATTTTCACATTTTATTTATTTCGTCAAAAAAGAAAAAGGTTAGAAATAGTCTCTTCTATCTTGCACCTTTCATGGGACTCCCTCAACCTATGATGCACAGAAACGGCATGGGTACGGCAAGGACACATCGTAGACATGGCAGGGACACGGACTTAATACTCAAAAAGTAAAGTATCGGATACGATACGACACGATACGTTGCCCATTTTTGAAGTATCCGTGCATCATAGCCCTCAACCTTTCATAGGAACTCCCTCGTATCAAACAATTCCAATTTAGCCATTTTTTCTACCCTCTTTACTTTACAACATGGTCTTATCTTTGAAAATTTCAAGCCATTTATATTCAGCTACCCTCTATAAATTGACACAATTTTCATTTTAACTTAACTAACTACTGACCATTATCAGATTGCGATCACAAAATGAATCCACTTAAAAAATATTATTACTTTAGACAATACAATTGGAAATTATAATTAACTAATTAAAGTGATATTTGGATCAACACACATGCATCCTTAATGCTTCTTGCACATCAAACTACCTTTATGAATTGCCTGATATCTCATGTAACTCCACAAAGGAAAGTGTGCCCTTATTAAATACACCCTCATTTTATTGGACCAGCAAGAATGTATAAAAATAATATAATGGTTTTTACAACATTTTGTAATGGATGTGGTATGAAACTATGAAACTACTTTCATATCGCCATTCTATTTCTTTTAAGTGACTCTTACAAAGGGCATTGTAGATTTGCAGTATGTGTCGAGGAAAAATATTAAAAAGTATTTTGACTGCCAGGAAATTTAAAATAGTATCAGAGCCAACTGGTTGCGAGTTTGAATTCCAAGAAGAACGATTGGCACTAAAACAAAAGATGCGTGTCGCCAAAAGTGCTCCACTTGGGTTTCACCTAAAGGGGAGTGTTGAAGAGCAGGCTCCACCAAAGGGAAATATTGAAAAATGTTTCCACTATCTCTACTAAAGCCTCGAGGTTTCTAGAGGGCTAGGCCCCTCCAAAGTTTTGAAAATCTCCATGTATAAACCTTTGATTCCCAAAATTGGATTACACAAACTTAGTTGATTTTGTTAAAAAAAATATGGAATGAAGGGAAAGGAAAGAGAAGTGAAACAAAGAAAAGGGATCAGCTGGATCGATGAAGGAGTTCTCTTTCAAACACTCATCGTTTTCATTTGAGGTTTTGCTAAAAATTTACGACTGCGAGGGAGAAAAAATGATGCCCATTTGCATAATTTTTTTACTTTAATTGTTTACAATTGGTACATATAATCGTGTACAGTAATCATTATGATTTTCAATCATCGAGGCTTATATATAAAATCTAAATTGCTCAAAATTAGTCCCTCCTTTCTTTCTTTACATAAAATCTTAATTCAATTGGAGTTAATTGCATGTTTTCTTATATTTTAATTATGATAATTTATGTCAGAATAGACTTGGTTGAAGTAAAATATTTTAAATTGATAAAAACTAGTGGGAGCGTGCTTTGGAATCATTTAGATTTTTAATGTGTCCCGCACATTGGTTTATATCAATGAGCATACTTCGGTTTAGGGCTGCACATGGGCGGTTCTGATCGGTTTAACACTAAAACCAGCAACCAAATCGAACTTTTTAGTTTTTTAATTAATTGATCCGATCCAACCGATGGAGAGGGCTTAAACCAAACTCTGGTTCTGTTTGGTTCGGTCGGTTAAACCGGTGTTTTTTATTATATATATTTTAAATCAGACATTGAAAATTTCAAAATGATGATGCCCTATCCTTTGCATTTATTCCAATGTTTAGTGCAAATATAAAAATCCAACATTCCAGACTGGACTAAACGCATATAAAAAATAATTCTACCCCAAAAAGAAAGTTTGGACTAAATGCAAGTGCCAAAAAAAAAAAAAAAAACCCAGCTTGCACTCAAACATTCTTTCCACATGATACCATTTGGAATTACAATAGAATAATAGTTCATGTCAAAAAAAGTCACACACAAACGGTTTTTATGATTTTTAAACCGTTAATCGAACCGATCTATTATAAACCGAATCGAACTGCCTGATTTGGTCGGTTCGGTTCGGTTTTGCGGTGATACCGGGTTTTTTGTGCAGTCCTACTTAGGTTATCAAAAAAAAATCTCCATTGTCCCTTTGAGATTTTTGTATAGAGTAGATACCGATATTCTATGCTCACGTCTTTGTTTTCTTCAACAAGTGGTGGCGTCTCCTTGCATGTGTGAGTTTCCATCATCTTATATGTGTGAGTTGTGTGTATGTCTCTTCGCATGTGTGAGTTTCCATCACCTCTCATTTGTGAGTTGTGTTTATGTCTCATCGCATATGTGAGTTTCTACCTTCCTTGCAGGCTTGAGTTGTCTCTGTCTCTCCTCTCATGTGTGAGTTCCTTTTACCTCATATGTGAGAGTTGTGTCATGAGTCTCAGGTCCCAGCCCCTTTACTGGGTTATAAAAAAAGAAGTGATGGGGGTCTTTTAAAATAAATGAAAGAGATTTAAAGTGCCACTTGACAAGGGGTTATTATTCAGCTTCCTGAATTATGATTTGTTTAAGTAAGAGTCATGTGAATATGCAACATAAAATATAAGCATGAGAAATTTATAGAGTGAGACTCAAGAAAAATTTGTAAGGTTCAATATTGGGGCCTACTTATGAAGATCTAAAATGCTTAAAACAAATTGCCCCTCTTTTTATAAGCCCTCACAAAATCTCATTTCAACAGAAGAAGTTCTACCATCAAATCAAATTGATCATTAAAATATTCAAAGTTGTCTTAATATTTAGGCCATGGTCTTTTGTAAGTAATCAAGATGAAAGTGGGCTTAACTCTTATTTAAGTAAGACTTTGCAAGAATCTAGACTATTTTGGGATGACAGCGTATTTCAATAGAAATAACAAAATGAGCTTTCTCAGAAATGAAAATTGTTAAGACAGCGCTTCATAGCAAAATGGAAGAATAATTTCTTATTGATTATTTAGTTGTGTGTGTGTGTGTGTGTGTGTGTGTATACTGAAATTCTCCTCCCACCTTGAATTTTAGGGGTATTCTTTTAGAAGAATCTTGAAAATTCTTGTCGGGAGAGTTCTATATTCTCCAAATGTTGTCTCCACTTGGAATTTCTAATCCTCAAGGCCCATCCAACATTTGAAACAATGAAATCTTAAGAATTCTAACAGCTATTTTTAACTTTTCGAGTGGGCTAAAATTTAGAATTCTAGCAATAAAACATAGCATTTGAAATTCTAAGGAAACAACTATTATATCAATGTCGGAAATCCTTAACATAAAAAATTCTTGTTAGAAATACCTCTCAAGAAATAGGGCAAAGGAAATCTTTTGGTCCAATATGGCTATAACAATGGGAGAAAGTACCTAGATAAAAAATTAAGAAAAAGCTTATGAGGATCCAAACTTGTCTTCCTATAAGAGTTGTTATATAAAGGTCATGTATCAAAAATCAACTCATTGGACTAGTCCGAGCCAATGATGTCTAGGTCAGGTTAACATTTCAGACTCGATTAATAAATGAGTTGGGTTAAGGTTGAGTCCTTACCGCCAATGTCAGCCCTATTTTGAACATTTGACTTGCCAATCGGACCGGACCCTAATAATAATAAGAATAATAATAATAATAATGAAATACTTTGATTTGAAATATGAATAGTATTTTCATATCTCCATATTAACTTTGTTAATTAGAAGGATTGAAATGTTGTTTCCATGTATTTTTATATCTCCATATTAATTTTGTTGATTAGAGGTATTATAGTAAGTTGTTCAGGGGTCTGTGGCTAAAGAGACAGCCACCCATAATCCATTACATCTGAGTGGTGGAAAAAACAATAAGAGGAGGGAAATTGATGTTTAATCCTTTGTTTTTACTTCTCCTACTTTTTCCTTGTCTCCATCACCTGCTCATCAGCCTACTGTCAACCTCTCAGTATTTCCACAAAAGCCCTAAAAGGAGAGTTCCCCAACCTCCCCACACACCCAAAAACATACACGCACAGATATCCACCCAATCCACACTCACACTCTCTGGAATTCCATCTGCTGCTCTCCCTTTTTTGGAAAGAAATTCATCACACACACACTCTCTCTCCCTCTCTCTCGGATTTCTCACCAAAGAAAGAGCATGAAATCTACCGAACTCACTGTTATTGTAGAAGGCTGGCACTAGTTTCCCACCAACACTATCACTGTATTATCTTTACTTTCTCTTTGCTCCGATTTCAGCTCATCATCCTTTCTCCAGCATCATAAAGTTGCCATTTTTATCTCTCTCTCTCGCTCTCACTCGATCAACAGAAGAAATCTACCAGAGTAGGAGATTGTGAAGAGCCTGTGGCCTCTCTCACTCGATCGACAGAAGAAATCTACCAGAGTAAGAGATTGTGAAGAGCACTTGGCCTGATCTGGTCAGCATCAGCAGAGGAAAGAGTCCAGAAACGGCAAGGTGAAGGAGGAGGAGGAGAATACTGCTGGTTGATCTCTCTACATCTGGGGTGCATCTTTTATCTGGTTCGTTTCTCTTCCTCTCTCTCTCTCTCTCTCTCTCTCTCTCTCTCTCTCTCTCTCTCTCTCTCTCTCATAACAAGTGATCAAGAAAGAGGTGGAAACCCAAGAACAGATTTGACACATGCTTGATCTTTTGATTTGGGGTGCTCCCATTTTTCTCATAACTGTTCAATTTTTAGTTGCAGTGCTCTCTCTCTATCTCTCTCTCTAATAGATGACTTTTTTCCCTTGAAACATGTAGTAGAAACCCTAGAAGAATCAGAAGGAGAAAACAACACCACCCCCCACAAGAGGAAGGAATCAAAGGCAACCAAATCTCTCATCAGTAACACCAAACCATCAGAATCATCAACAGCAGAAGCAGCAAAAGAAAACGCAAAAACACAAGTTCATTATCAATTGCCATGGATATAATCTCAGCAACTGAAAATTCCCACTTGGAGAGCACCAACAACGCCACTGTCACCGTCGCTGCCGCCTCATCGACTTCTCCGGCCCCAAGCCGATACGAATCACAGAAGCGCCGCGACTGGAACACCTTCGGCCAGTACCTCCGCAACCACCGCCCCCCGCTCACCCTAGCCCGCTGCAGCGGCGCCCACGTCCTCGAATTCCTCCGCTACCTCGACCAATTCGGCAAGACCAAGGTCCACACCCAGATGTGCCCCTTCTTCGGTCACCCCAACCCCCCGCATCCCTGCCCGTGCCCCCTCCGCCAGGCCTGGGGGAGCCTTGATGCACTCATCGGCCGCCTCCGTGCCGCCTTCGAAGAGAACGGCGGCAAGCCGGAGGCCAACCCCTTCGCCGCCCGGGTTGTTAGGCTCTATCTCCGCGAGGTAAGAGATTTGCAGGCTAAGGCAAGAGGGATCAGCTATGAGAAGAAGAAGAGGAAGCGGCCTCCACAAGCATTGCCCATGGCCTCCCAGGTGCAAGTTACCAATGACCCACCTGCATTATGATATAATTTGAGAGCTTAACCCAAGAGAATTATAAGTTTCTCAATCTCCCAATGCCTGTTTGATAGCAGGTAATTGAGGAATTTTATGCCTGTTCTTAGTTTGCTGTAGCTGTATGAATAGTTTCCTTTTAGGAATCTGATGATAGGAGAACTACAGGTAGGTGTCTACTTCTATAATTTGGAGATACTTGTGAGAACTGTGTTTACCTTTTTTTTTGTTCTTCATGTCCAGCTAGTAGTAGAAGCAGTAGCTTGTAGCAGTAGGAGCAGCAGCTGTAGTGAATGATAGTAGTTACTTTTAAGCAATCATTGAGGAAGTGAGTACCCCCTTTTAACTGGAAATAGACATGAATTCTCATGTATGCCAAGCAATGAGTTTTCCCAACATGGGCTACTCACTCCCTTTCTATTATTCTAATGGGCAACAGGTGGAACTTTTCTTTGCTAAAGGATAAAGAATGCTATGTTCATGAGTCAGTCTAACATCATCCTTCACATGTTGTTGTTTGCAATGGTTAATTATGTTTGTTTGTGTTTCAATTTTATGATATTTCTTACTAGCTTCCCTTTTTATTCTCTCTTTATTTCTACTATTTTTTGAGTCGAGATACAATTGATTTTCTCTCATGTTTCTTGCCTTGTTTGTCTCATGATCAGCATCAACAACATAGCCTTATATCATCAATTTAGGATCGGCTGAAACCATTTTACTAGCAACTCTAAAATATTATCTATATGACTATGGAACATGATGGTTTCTCTTTCTGGAATATGATTGTGTGTGAAAGTGGGAAATAAATTGGCACCCTCTAATTTAGAGATCTTCCTACTGTCAGTACAAAATTGCCCTCTTTATATTGGAAGCTCAATCTCAACTAGCCAAGTCGGTCTTTAAATTTCACTGTCTTTCATAGTAGACCTCATTAGTGACCATATATGCTACCTCCAATGAAGCATTTCCTTTTTCCTTTCCCTCCCTATCAAACCATCTAGTGGTGTCATTTCAATACTCCAATCAAACCTTCTGGGAGATTTCGCAAATGGCAGACAAAGAAATCTCCCCGTTCCTAACGGGTTTTGAATTACCAAACTTCATCTCCCTCTCTCCTACAGTGTCAGTAATAAAAACCGACTTGTATGTCTTTGTCATGAAGGCTCTCTAACAGGTTTTGAATTACCAAACTTCATCTCCCTGTCTCCTACAGTGTCATATCAACATCACATGATTCCATTGGAGTAATTCGAACACTGAAAGAGCGAAACACCGCTGACATGGTCCTTGAAGCAGTAAAATCTAGTAAGATCTTCTATCAGTGATCTCTATTTAAGGAAGAGTACAAGGCCTACTAAGCAAGCGCCAAGCAACACATCTTTTCTAAGTTTGGTACAACCAGAGATCATAGATTGGTTGAAATGCATTTAATTTGTGTTGGAGTCGTATACATATATCTTCTGTTCATGAATAAATGGATGCAAGGGACTGAGGGACATCATCTTTTATTGAGATTTGGGAAGCAGTTTCTTATTCAATCTGGCCGACAGTCCATCCAAGTGAAAAAAACAGTTGGTGCCCATGATTGGTTGATGTTGGTTTTTCCTTTTTGGAATATCTGGTTCTTACTTCTTTATTTTGCATTGGTGGGCCCCAACATTCTCTCAACCTCGTCTACACCAGAGGATGGTGGGCCTCATCGCCATGTGAATTAAGGTGTATGTGTGTTTGTGTGGCCTATAGGGAAGATTAATGCTGTCATGCATAGATGCTAGGTAACTTTTTCTTTTGTGAGATTTGAGTGGTGGGTATAAAACCACCATTATGCAATTGAGGATCTATTCCCACCACTAAGATTAGGTGTTTATCACATAGTTGTCTCATGGGGGGCCCATAAACAAAAGCAATTTGTTAAAGATACCATTAAATCTATTTTAGTTGTCACGGATCACTTGAGTCACAGGTTACCTAATTGTGTCACGGACTGCCTAATCATAACAATGAGTTTGCTTTTTTAAGGTTTTTCATTCCAAGACAATATTTTCAGATCAAGATCTTGCCGCCCAACTACTGTGAGGAAATTTATTTGACTATGTGTGTGATATTTACTCCATTTTAATTTGCATAGTGATTGTTTGAATTTTAGTTTCAAGACTATTAAGATCTTCTATAGGTAATAGGAGCATGAGGATAGCTAGCTAGTGTGGGGCTAGTTAAGATTAGGCTGTCTAATCCTGTTTGATAATGGAGAATCCAATGGTGGACTCACATCCAAAGGTAGTTTCATGTACAAACATGGGGTACTATCCGGAAGAAGATGGGGGACAAGTTGGGCACTTCTAATAAATTCCACAATTGACATGTGTAGGGTTTGGCTTTATGTAAAAACACTTCAAACTGATCCAGATTTGTAAGAAAATTTGGTGGAAAAAAATGATCCTGCTGGAACTTTTCAAAATAACTTGTATTGAGGAGTAGGCTTCACCTAAAAGAGAATATTGAATAATATTTAGGGCATGTTTCTTTACTGGAATTCCAGGAATTTCTGTCTGGGGAATTCCTAAATTCCCAGACATGGTAGAATTCCTGAATTCCCCTTGGGCTTGAGCATCCAGGAATTCCACAAAAATGCAAAGGGAGTGGAATTCCTGGATTCTCAAAAGTCAAAAGAGAACTTTCAAGTGGCTTGAATCCAGAAATGCTACTAAAGAAACATGGGATTCAGAAATTCTAGGGGACAACATGTCACATCATGTCCAGAAATTCCAGAAAATGGTGAATTCCTGGCAGAAATTCTACTAAAGAAACAGGGCCTTATGCTTGTCTCTGTAATGTCTTGAAGTTTGGATATGAATGGTTAGCTGAAGAAATTTAATATGATATCAGAGCCAAATGACTGCGAGTTCAAATTTCAAATAGAGGAACGAATCGACACTAAAGAATGTGGGACGCAAAAAAAAGTGTTGGCCGAGTTCCCCATGACGGAAAGTGTTGTGCTCCACCCGAGAAGTGGTTATTGAAAAATATTTATAATGCCTCTACTAATGCCTTGAGATTCTCGTATGAATGGTTAGCTTAGAAAATTTAATAACTTGTATTTTGCATTTTCTTTGTGCCACATAATGCAAACTTAAAGATTTGGGGACAGTTATATGATGCTCCAAACACTCATTCGTAGTTCATGGACGTAGACCCTTGCAATAACTATGGCATGCATGTGAGCAAAGACAATTTCAATGGGAGAGGAATCCCGCATTCCCATAAGAAACCAATATCCTCTCTGGAAAGATGTGTCACACCAAACAATATAGCAGAGTGCTGCATGGAAAGTCGGAACAATTTCTCTCATAATTGTGGAATCGTCTGGTTACATAAACGTACCCTTTAGGTGCACTTACTACATTTGCGCTTTCTCTCAAGCTTTCCTTTTTCTTTGTGCTTTGATTCTTGTCGAACTGTGCTTTCTTTGCAACTAACCCATCTGAAATTATAATAATCTTCATCAATTCTCTTGAGGAGATACAGTCTCTCGGTAAAATTCAGTGTCAACCTCAATCATCTAACCTTCAAGATTTAAGTGATGATTTCTTGACTGATACCAAATTTCATACAGTCTACTACAAGAGAACAGTGGAAATATCTGTTGCACTCTGAGTGGAGAGGCATATATATCTCATATGCAAAACTTTGTGCCGAAACTGAAAATGAATTAAAGGCTTCCTTGGTGTTCTTGCATTCATTCCTCTTTTGCAACCAGTATGTTTGCAAAGCTAGATTTGAAATTACAGTGGCACTAGGCAAAAACACTCCCAACTAGGGAAGCTTTATTGAGGGTGCAGCTTCAAGATAATCCTTCCCAACATGATAACCAGAGCATTACAGTGGATATCTTTCAAAACAGATTTCTTACACCTAATTAAAGTCATTCAAAATGGCCAATTATTAAATCTACTAGCCTTTTTTATTGAGGAATTTAACAATGAATTTTTTGGTTGTATTTGAAACAATTTAAAATTAGTGTAGAATAGGTTCTCAGTGTTTTGAGTGTCCTTTTCAACTCTATACATTTTTTGAACGGTCACTACTGTCTCTAATTACTTTCTTGTAAAATAATTATAAGGAAGATGTTGGGGATATTTCTAATTAAATCTATGTTTTTTCTCAGAATAGTATTGGGAAACGTCAAAAATTGGAATAAATCCTATTGTGTTCTTATTCTTTTTTCTTATCCGGTCCAATCATGGGCATATTCCCAGAGTTACAATCAACAAGAAACCCTTTGATTTGATAAACATTTGATTCCAAAATATGAACTTTGAATGACGTGAGACCAAGTAAATTCTAACAGGAATCTATGTTGGAATTTTTTAAAAAAGTAAGTATAGATTTTAAAAGAAACTATATTACTATTTTATTTTTTTATATAGTTTTTAAAAATTAGGAATAAATCCTGTTTTCCTCATGATATTAGCCTATCTTTTGAAAATATCATAATATTTTCGGAAATTAAATTTTTTTTCTTTCACAATATTTCAAAAGATTGCAATATTAGTTAAAATTTTGGAATAAACCCTGTTTTTCTCATGGTATTAGCCTATCTTTTGAAAATATCATAATATTTTAGGAAATTAATTTTTTTTCTTTCACTATATTTCAAAAGGTTGCAATATTAGTTGGAAAATTGAATAATGTCTAGTTATAAAGTTATTTCATTTTGCAAACTAAGCCGACACCTTGAGTTTTTAAAAAACTCCATTTGAGGATTTTTCCACTTATTATCATACTTTAAGGCCTGTTCGTTTTGTGTAATTGAATACTTGGGATTATATTTCTATAAGTGGTTAAAGATTAAAGGTAAATGTCCACAAAAGACCATCAAAATAACCTCTCCTTTAATAAGAAGTGAAGCATTCATAGGATGATGGGAAATGAATATTAAAGTTGCCAACAAGTGGGTATCTACGATCATATAGTCTGAATCTGCATTTGGATTGAACAAAGACCCTAGAGCTTGGTTCTGAGTTTGCCTATGTAGGAAATTGTTGGCATTTCTGATGGGGCTCACTTGTGTTTACATATGGGTGGACCCCACTTCCAAGTGATCAGATTTGAGATATCAGTTGGTACAACTTTACAATTAATCTTCCTTCCACTAGATCTACAATTCTCCATCATCATCTTCTACATCCAGAGTGTCCATCATTGCCCTTCGATCTTGAAGAGTGAATCATACGTGACTGATCTTTTGTAGACGGTCATAGATCTCCACACCAATGCTTGATTCAAGCCGACGCTGTCCTTATCACGTTTGTAGCAGTCAGCTCTCATAGATCCGTACTTCCGCTACATTTACTACCTTCAGAAATGAGCAGGCCTAAGTACTCTATCTCAAATCTCATCAGACATCAGTACATTTGAACCAGTATTTGGGGTTCTACGACCAAGTATTGATCACTAATAAATATGAGAAAATTAAAAAAAAAAACCTTTTTTATATCATATATGCATGTTTTAAGTTATCATCGTCGTGGTCATCGTCATCATCTTATTGGACATGCATATTGCAAATACAAGTAATGGGCATAATAAGACTATTGATGAATGTGCATCTAGGTAAGGTTTGTTGGACCCAAGATTTTTATTCGAGGGGGGCAGACTCAACCAGGTAGTTGGGTTTTAGGGCCAAATCCAGATTTACATGTGGGTTTTCGGTGGACTCACAACTCAAATGTAGATTTTGAAACTAGATCCAAATTTTCATATTGAAATGAACCAATGTTCGGAAGAGGCAACCAACCCCAAGATCATATAGGTAGGTCCCGCCATGGCCCTGCCTAAATGGACTGGAAGTTGCGATGGCTTTAAGTGAGATTCAGGCCCACCGACACATTGTAGCTATGGAGTACATTTAGGGCCTATTTGTTTACCAGAATCCCAAGAATTCATGTCTCGAAGAATTTCAAATTCTCCAAAAGCTGTCCCTTTGAGGTAGAATTCCAAATCCCCATTCTCGGAGGAGCTTTTGGAATTCCAATCAAATGCATAGAAAATGAAATTTCAGGAATTCCATGAGGTCATTTGAGACCTTCTAGATAGTTGGAATCTGAAATTTTGATAAAATAAACATGGCATTTCAAATGCCAAGAAGTTAGATGTCACATCATGTAAAAAAAATTCTATCATAACAAATTCCTATCCGAAATTCTGATAAAAAAAACATGCCCTTATTAGATTAATATAATATGAAACTCATTTACCTAGAATTACATTTTCCACCTTATGTGGTGTGACTGTGAGCTATGATATGGGAAGGGCTGTGGGATGGCGCCCACAATTTTGTCTCCATTTTCGTCTCCGTAGATGGCATTGTCACGCAAAGAAGATTGACAACGAAAGCCCATATTTTAATGGGAAAAGATCTTACATGTAATGTATAATAGAGTGATTTCAAATCGGGGGACATCACTTTTACGGATTGGCTCCACTAAATTACACATTCCCATGTACTGTAGTCACTGTCGACTGTGGAAAGCAAAAAAAAATAATCTTAATAGGCCATAGAGCCAAAAAAATAAAATAAAATCTTCTCTTGTAAATTTGTAGTATATACATTTGTAAAAAAAAGTCATATTAGAAGTTTTCTAATGATTCGTTTTTCTAGTGAAAAAATAAAAACAAGAGACAAAGTGGAATATGATATTATGAGATTATTCGGGAGGTTCGGGGCAAACACAAATATGCGTGGAATTGGATTCCTTCAGTTGGGGTTTCGGGGTGGGGGCGGATTTCTATTTGAAATGAAGATGTGTTGTTTGTAGAGGAAGCCTTTTTGGTAGAGAGTTTTTTATTTTTATTTTTTCCTTCCTTCCTTCTGCTTTGGGGGGGTGGGGGGTGGGGGGTGGGGGGTGGTTTGCAAAAGGCTGAGCCAATACAACCATTGTACAAAGAAAAGGAGAAGAGAGAGCAAAAAGACTGATTTGCTGTTTGTGGGGTTTCTTGTTTGGACTATTGCCAATGTTTATTAAGCTTAACCATTGTACAAAGAAAAGGAGAAGAGAGAGCAGAAAGATTGATTGGCTGTTTGTGGGGTTTCTTGTTTGGACTATTGCCAATATTTATTAAGCCTAATGTTCAATTGGATAGAGACAATTTTGAACAATTACTATCTAATGTGAAATCCCAATGGGATGTTCTTTTGGTTCATAGGGGAGATTCCTAATATGGTTAGATAACCTTCTGAGAAGAAAGAAGGTCTTCATTTACTAGTTCAATGAGTAGAATTGATAGTTTCTTAATTTTCAAGGAGTGGGAGGATCACTTTCTTGGTATCTTTCAGGTGACACTTTTGATATTAATCCCAATCATTGCTGTGCGTGCCTAAAAATTACGGACTTGATTTAGATGATAATGGGGGTTTGTGGAGGTGTTGTTTAGCTGATCGGGAACGTCGCTGATGACCTGAATCCTGAAAGGGAGAAGAAAACAGAGGTCAGAGCGCCGGGCTGCTGTCAGCCGAAGGCACTCCGACGCCTGAGTTAGTGTAGTCACTGAACTAGGGTGAAGTGGGGAAGAAGGTTTGAGCAAAATAGCAGAGTATATGCAGTATCTTGTGTACCTGTTCATGGCTTACCATGCAAACATATATAGAAGGGAATGGAAGGTTCCATAGTGGAGGTAGGTGGGAATGCTTGTCTCATCAGCCCATACCTTGAACCCTTATGCTATGTTTGGGAAGGGAGGAGCGGAGGGGGGGGGGGGGGGAGGGAAATTTGAGGGGGAAGGAAAACGAAGGGGAGGGAAGGGAAAATTAATTTTCCCTCCTCTTGTTTGGGAAGTGAAAAAGTAGGGGAAGGAAAGGGAAAAAGTATAATTTTGTTTGTTTGTGAGGTAGAAAAAAAAGACCATTTTACCCTTACCCCTCTTTCTCCCTCACTTTCCTCCCATTTGGACATAAAAGGGCAATATTGTACTTTCCTCCCATTTCCCCTCTTTCTCCCTCACTTTCCCCCCATTTTTGGGGGGAAAATTTTTGTCACTAAAAGACAAAAATTTTCCCCCCCTTCCCCCTCCCCCCATTTTCCTCCCCCCTTCCCAAACACACTCCCCTCTTTCCTCCCCCCCTCCCCCCCCCCCCCCTCCTTTTTTTCCTTCCCCCCTTTTACCTGCCTTCCCAAACAGGCTGTTAGTGGGGGTAGGTGAGGGAACTGTCCCATCGGATCTTTCCTCAAATCCCTTACATAAATGTGGATGTGATCTGCTGATAGGAAGGAGCTCTTATCGATGACCGGCGGCCACCCTATCTGTCAGGGGCTTCCTGTAATGTAGCCGTCCCATCTCATAATAGAGATTAGACGCCCAATGTCCATCTCGGTCAAGTGGACCGAAGTGGATGTTACCGAGGTCAGGCTTGTTTGAGGTCGGGTACTGTTACCGAGACGCTCAAGGTAGAGTCCAGAAAGAGCGTGGCCGGTAAACTTACCGGGTCCAACTCGAACTCGGTACCAGCTGGTATGTTGCCGAGCTGGGTGAATGAGGTCGGTGTAACCCCTAATCAGTGTTATCGCCCAGGTCGGGGATCATCTCGGCATTAGGTAATCACTCCCACACAACTGCCATATCATATTGTCTTCTATCTTAATCGCTTGGGGGCCTAAACCATTTAAGCTCGAGAATTGTTGGTTAGGGAACAAAGATTTCTTTGGGCTCGCTCATTCATGGTGGAATTGAGTGGATATCAGCGATTCTGCTGGCTTCAGGTGTGATGCCCCGGAGTCCCACATCGACTATAGAGAGGAAAGTGAATGGGATTATATATAGAGCTTAGACCCTTACCTTGCATGAGGCCTTTTGATAGGTAGGTTGAAGCCCATCAAAAGCAAAATCGTGAGGCCCGTGGGCCAAAGCGGACAGTATCATGTATGGCTATGGGGTGGGGCATTACCCATCAAAAGGCTGATAAGGGTATTCACTTTCCTCTCTATGGGACTTAAATCATATTGAGAAGATTTCAAACTTTGGTTAGAAAGAGTTTTCAAACATTGGTTTTGTTGATATAATTGCAAAATGGGAAGCTTGTATGAGGTGGAGTCGTCTTAAGGAGAGGAAATTTGTTATATGGTTCAGCAGTCATCTTAAGGAGAGGAAATTTGTTCTATGGTTCCCCCCACCGCGTGCTTCGGGATAATAAGGGTGGTGTTTTATGTATGTTCTCTAAGCATGTAGGCATTTGTGACTCAAATGAAGCGGAGGTGTTGGCAATTTTAGAAGTTTTTTAATGCTTTGTGAGGAATCTTAGTGTTGTCCTTGTTCTGGAGAGTGATTCTTCTAACTCGGTTGCTTGGGCATCTAATCAGAGGGTTAGTCCTTTGAATATTCAATCCATCTTTAATGAAACTCAGGTTCGTTCTACCAAATTTCACATTGTTTTCTGCAATGAGTTTAGAACAGCTAACTCCATGATCGATACTTTGGCCAAATAGGGGATTGATATAGTTGTTCCTTGGGAGGGTGTTATTTTGTAGGTTGATGTGACTAGGCCCTCTTATACCGTTACTCATTTGATCGTTTTATTTTGTTCCTTTTCTTCTCCCTTTTTTATCTCTTTTTTATTTAAAGTATCTGTTACCGATAAAAAAATTGAAAAAACTAGCGTATTTGAACAAAGAAATAAAAGAAGGATAAGATTTTTTTTCCGCAAAAGGTTTAATATTTTTCTGCAACTTTTCTTTGTAGAAAGTTCCCTACAATATAAAATTCTTTTAAAATGCTACTTCATAAAATTGTCTTTTCTAAATGAGAATGAGGCCAATGGTGGTGGTGTTGATGGTTATTATGAAAATGTTGATGGTATTAAGTACTAGTGATAAAGTTGATGGTGATTATGATGATGATCATGATGGGATGGTAGCGATGGTGGTGATAATAATGATGATGACGACGATGTGTGTGAGGTGGTATTGTGATTTGATTGTGATGGTGATGATGACAACGATGATTATAATGGTGATGATGATAATGGAATGATATTCGTGATGATGACGACGACGACGACGGTGGTGGTGGTGATAATGGTGGTGGCAAAGGTGCTGAGATTTTTCTTGATAATTGAATAAGGTGGTAAAACAGTTTGAGAATTTGGGTTTTAAAGGTGGGCCCTATATATGGATTTGAACAACAAATTACACTAAAGTAAAGTATTTTATGAGTGATTGGTCTAATAATGAACCATAATTTGATTTATAACATTAAAATGTTGTTGTCTTGAAACTTATTACCATATATTATACTCTATAAGACCTCCCAAACAACTCAATTTAAAACTTATTGCATTCTTAAAACCTAAAAAACAAAAAGTATTATAGTATGTTAATAATGCAAAGTTCTTTTCTATATTGTTTTATCTTAGTAATATTCTTAGGGGATTTGACAATTCAGTACCTCTTAGATACCTAATTCCCAAATTCATGACTCAAAGTAAGCTAATGTCACTAGAGTCCTTTGACTCCGGTCTTCCCTTTTTTTTTTTTTTTTTTTTGCCTTGGATCCCATGATATCATGGGTTTAAAAACCCATGATATCATGGGATCTACATGTTAAAAGTTGAAAAGCTACTTGGATCCCATGATATCATGGGTTTTTAAAAACCCATGATATCATGGGATCTAAGGTCAAACGACTATGGTGACATTTAGTATCTTTGAGTCATGAATTTGGAAATTGAGTATCTAAAAGGCATTGAATTGTCAAATCCCCATATTCTTATCTATAAACACTTTAGTTTGTAGATATATAAATAGGACCTAAGCTTGTAGAGTTCTAAAAACATAGGAACTTCTTAAGAAAAAAAAATAAAAACTTCTGATTGTACTCTATGAAAGTTTTCCTTGATGTGTCTGTATAAACCAATGACAAATTACTATCTCTTATCATAAAGTATGAGAAAATTTTGAATTTTAACCCTTTCATCAGCATGTGATAATTTTACGTGTGAAGAAACATTGTTGCTAAAAGATTATATAACGGAACTCATGTTGGAAAATTATGTGGCCCAACTGCTTGGAGGCCTACGCCAGATTGACCCTGACGGTGTGTCACGGACGAACCCCTAGTAAGTCTTGATCTGGTAGAGTCAAATAAGGTTCAAACTATTGGATGTAGAGTTTGGATCAGATTCAGTCTCTCGGTTTAACAAAATTCCCACACTGGTTAGGAGATGTTGGATTCCAAGAGGGGTAGAGTCAATAGTAGTCGAAACTCCTAGTGATTGCTTTATATAAGAGAGACATGAACTCTTGGTTGATTATTCAATAGATTTGAAAGCATTCGCAGCTAGCTCACATGATCTATCTTACCCTAGAACGCACAAAGGTTCACGACAAGTTCATCTCCGACACTCATCTACGACCAACACTTCTTCAACTCACATAAATAACACTTTAAAATAGATGATTACACGCTTTTTGGATTTTTATTTTTCATAGAACAATTCTGAAATGATGCTATATCATGTTGGAGAAGATTTAATGGGTATAATTGTTTTTGTTGTGATAGATTTTAACTGTTAGATGACTATCAATGAAAAATAAAACCGACTAATGCAAATGGCCAAGTCATTGAATAGCTTTTTTAGTTAGTGATAAACAATTATGTCGACAATGAAAGACGCCTCTTCATCAAGTGGGACTGTTTCTAACTATGCCAGTTATCAAGTACACTAGGAATTAAGAAGTAGTACTCGTCATGCTAGCAAGTCGCGTATATATAGTAACATGTTTGCCTGCTATAAGACACCTTATTCTTTTAGCCTCAAAATTTATCCAACTTTGTGCTGTAAAAAATGAAGGGGTATAGTGCGATCTGAAATAGTTATAAGATTTAATTTGACACTTTCCATGGCTTTTGACGCATTAGTTAGGTCTATGAGGATGGTCACTCCGATCAAAAGGTCTTAACCTTGATCACATCGAAGTTAGGAGCAGTCAATTCTGAAATGATCCACGAATAAGGGTTTGGGTTAGTCCTCCACTTTCACGTTGACCCCAATCTGGCATTTTTGACCCAATTAAGAAATGGCTGGGGTTCCAAGTGAGTCCATTTATAATAATCAATCCAAAAACCTAACTTGAATTTGACCAAACCCAACTAATTGCACTAGACCTACCAATCTAACTCGAACTTAGCTTCATAATTAAGGGTTAAAGTTTACCCAACTTAAGTTGTGGTCGGGATGGCATTTCCAACCTAGCTTACCGATCTAGTTGAAATCGAACCTCTACATGCTACTTGCATTGCACATGAAAACTTTGGTGTGAAGAACTTCCATAAACTCATATTTAAAAATTGTAGTCATTTAATTTAATAGGTTATGATCATGTGGTTAGACGTGTAGAAGAGAAAGAAAACCTAGATTAAGGGTCCGTTTCTTTACCAGAATTCCAAGAATTCATGTTTGGGGGGGATTTCAAATTCTCCAAAAGTTGTCCCCCTTAGGTGGAATTTCAAATCTCTCTTGTTGATGGAGGAAAGTCCAACAAAATGTATAGAAAGTGGAATTACCGGAATTCCAAAAGGTCATCTAAAACCTTTCTGGTGATTCGAATTTGGTATTATGGTGAAAGAAATACAACATTTCAAATGTCATGAGAAAAGAAGTCACATCATGTTAAAAAAAAAAAAAAACCCTAACACCCCAACTTATCGTCATAAATTCTGATAAAGAAACCTGCTCGAACTTTGGTAACATGCGAGGATTCGGGGATTCTTAACTGCCGTTAGAATAGGGCTTTCCTGCAAAGCTTTTGTATATTTCTTTTCCATTTTTTGGGTAGAATCAAAGTATTTGTATAGTTGAGGGTTCTGTATGTCACTTTTGGTAACAAGCAAGGAGTATGCATATATGAGGATTTTATGTCCTTTTAGCTGAGTATTTCCACATGCATGTGGTGACAGTGTGCATGTCTGTGGGTGTGTATATGTTCGGGCTGGTGGATTAGTTTGGACATGAGATTTCTCAATTATGAGTATGCCAATACAACTGCTAAACTGGGTTTCAACATGATCTAAAACTTCTGTCATGGATTTCCATTGGTGCAAAAATGATGAGTTGCGTGTTATTGAATTGGATGGGATTGTGTGACAGATTTGCACTAATGACTTTTGGATTTGTTTTTATATTTAGGTTATATGACTATAACCTTTTATGCTCTCTTTGTTGCATTTTATTGTGTACTCATTGTTAACATCACGGAAGTTTGCATTCCTTTCTTCACCCATATGTATCCTTGGCCATAAATAAGGTAAATCATGATTCTCTTTACAACAATTTGTCTGAAACTTCTAAATGCATGGTAAACTTCTTTCTTTTAAATTTCCTAATTTTTCTCGTTTTGATAGAGAGAATCTAAAAATTGACGAAAAATGCTTTTCATTGTCTTAAACTTTTAAATTCCAAACGCTCATAAGATATCGGTATTTGAAGATATCCAATATTAAAATTTCTGATAGGAATTTGAGATGCATTTGAATTGCTTTAAACAAAGTTTTTTCAAAGTTCTAATATTAGACAAACCCTTTACAACTATTTTCATGAGCAGAATTCAGGGTGCCTGGAGAATTTATAAGTTCTCTAGAAGCTATCCCGGCCCTAGGGTGAAATTCCTAAATTCTTCTCTTGGGTGGTGGATTTGAAAATGCCATGAAAGCTGAAATTTTGAGAATTCCAAATGTCTTTTGACACTTCTAATTAGGTGACCGAAATTTGAAATTCTAGTAAAAATAGATGGCATTTGAAAATACTAAGGAGACAAACCATCACATTATATTTATGAAATCCCAACATCTCAAAATCCCATTAAAAACTCTAATAAAAAATAGGCCATTTAGTGTTCCTACTTTGACTGTATATATGTTTCCCTCCATCTTAACCTCAACAATAATAAGCTACTGACAATAAGGGATTATGCTTAGTTGATTTGCAACTACGCATATCAATTTGATCCCCGCCCAGTGGGGCGACCCTAAGCCCTACAGCTGGACTTGGATAATTATTTGTAGTCCTTGAAATTTAAGGGTTGGGTTCTAAGAATACATAATAGTTATAGTCAAATCAATATTCATTTGAAAATAATGTCAACTTCTAAAAGGTTGGTGAATGTAAATGATTTAAATGTTTCAAAAATAAAACTCTACTGAAACGATTTAGTAAGTGAGAATTCATGTAAAGGGTGTGAGTTGATATAACCAACTCTCTAACTATTTTTCATTTTTATCAAAATAAACGAAATCATTTACCTAGAACAAAATTCACAAAGGCAAGTTTGACTTTATCTAATAAAAGAATGTTTTTATAGACAACTTCTATTCTTCAAACGTTACGTTGTGGTCCTTTCGTAGTAAATGTTAGACAAGATAATGCTCGTTTGATACTCGATAATAGTGTAAAAATTAAATAAATAATAGTTTTTCTTTTTTATTTTGAGGCACTGAGTCCTATCCTGGCCTTGACCCTCAAGTGTAAGGTACGGATCTAGGTAGTACGGTCCATCCCAAGATTTTGGTGCACATGAACAAATATATGGAAGGTAGGATAAAGACAATCTCAAATACAACCCTGCCTGACCCTTTACATATCTATCAGCAATCCTGCATTGTCACTAGGTTGCCCGGGATCAATTCGTGGCTGGTCAATAATAGTAATAATTAGTTAACAAGTTTGACATTCAATACAGACAGATTGTTGATTCAAATTGTGCGTGCCTAAAAATTACGGACTTGATTTAGATGGTAATGGGGGTTTATGGAGGTGCTATTTAGCTGATCGGGAACGTCGCTGATGGCCTGAATCCTGAAAGGGAAAAGAAAACAGAGATCAGAGCCCCGGGCTGTTGTCAGTCAAAGGCACTCCGACGCCTGAGTTAGTACAGTCACTGAACTAGGGTGAAGTGGGGAAGAAGGTCTGAGCAAAATAACAGTGTATATAGTATCTTGCGTACTTGTTCATGGCTTACCATGCAAACATATATAGAAGGGAATAGAAGGTTCCATAATGGAGGTAGGTAGGGATGCTTGTCTATCAGCTCATACCTTGGACCCTTAGTGGGGGTAGGTGAGGGAACTGTCCCATCGGATCTTTCCTCAAATCCCTTATATAAATGCGGATGTGATCTGCTGATAGGAATGAGCTCTTATCGATGACCGGCGGCCACCCTATCTGTCAGGGGCTCCCTGTAATGTAGCCGTTCCATCTAATAATAGAGATTAGACGCCTAATGTCCATCTCGGTCAAGTGGACCGAAGTGGATGTTACCAATGTCAGCTTGCTTGAGGTCGGGTACTGTTCGTGAGACGCTCAAGACAGAGTCCAGAAAGAACGTGGCCGGTACACTTACTGGGTCTAACTCCAACTCGCTACCAGTTAGCATGTTGCCTAGCTGGGTGAATGAGGTCGGTGTAACCCCTAATTGGTATTCTTGTCCAGATCAGGGATCGCTACGGTAGTAAATAATTACTCCCACACAAACAGAAATCGAGATTTTAATTATTCTCGTTTCTCCTAACATGACTTACTTATTACACTGTAGAAAGAGAGAAAGAAAGAAGGAAGAAGAAAAGAGAAATGAGAGAGAGTATTTGGCGGGAGTGGCCCAAGAGAATCTCAACAATTCTATGAATATCCCGCCATATTCAACGGTCAATCCAGATGTGACAATTGACTTGACCACCGGGACCCACCTCCACTTGCCAATCGTGCGCTCTCACGTGGCCTCACGAGGTCGGTGTCGTCTCCAGCCCAGACAAGGCCCTCGGCAGTCTACGGCCGTCCGTACGATACTGGGGCCCACTTTCTCCACGTGTCGATCGATCAACGGCTGTAGGAGTCATGTCAGTGTTGCTGGTACAAAATGCTGGGGATACCGTCGTGTCGGGCGTTATAAATGAGTCTTTTCTTTTCACGTCTCGATCGAACCCATTCGGGCCTTTTGGTGCGACGATTCGGCCTTTTCTTACCGGCATAACCTGTTCCGTGTCGGAAAGGAAATGTCGCTTTTTCTGTCCCTGTTGCACATCTTTGGATGGGGAGGATTCAGAAGGGACGGTGATACGTGAGGATCGAGAAAGCAAAAGTCCCGTTACGTCGATGATTTATCGCAAATATCGGATAAAGCTGTCCGGTTTTTGCAGAGCAGCATTGGTCAGGTGATGACGTCTTGGTTCATGGTTCGCGACGAGGAGTACTCACCTCACCTGCTATTTGATTTTACTCGCACTGACACAACAACACTGTGAGAATTTTATCATCCCAGAGAGCTAGTTGGGGGCCTGGGCCCACTTTGATTAGTGCAGTTGTTTTGACACCATGCTGACTCACAGAGTCACAGTTGCGTTGGGTTAGAAAGAAAAGATTTACAGGGGAAAGGACCACTAAATTTTGAAGGTATTAATAAGTCAAGATCAGCTTGAATAATCAACAATGGTTGATTCTTTTATCTTGACATCCATCTATCCTATCCCAATGATAGAAAACCATCTAAATGGGCCCTACAAGTTGGACTGCCTAAGCACATATGTTGTGCGTGTGCTCATACGTATGTTATGTAACTGGAAGGATGTTGTTTTTATTGAGGTTAATGTCCACCCTCGTTCCTGAGCAGTCATATTGTGGTTGAGGCCTCACCGTCGCTATAAAATCATTGTTGTGTCGTTTCCTATTACCAATTGATTTCGGGATAAGCGGTAGCTCAATGTGTTGTAAGATACTACAAGTGGTATTAGAGCCTGGTAGGTCGAGCAGTCATAATTGTAGTCGAGCCCTCGCCCTCACCATAAAATCATTGTGGTGTCATTTCCCATCACCAATTGGTTTTGGGATAAGTGGTAGCTCAATGGGGTGTAAGATCCTACCCTTTTGCAAGGGGACTTTGGGCATGTTATGCAGCTGAATCTTTCTTCTTGATTTCACATTTTGCTACTTTGAAAGGGGGTGGGTAATGGATGTTCCCAAAGGCTTTTGTGCCCTGGATGTTTGTATTCAGATGAGAGAGAGGGATATCTTTTACTCATATTTCTTTCCTAGCAAATTAAAATCCTCTCTATTAATGAAAACATTTTAATTTATTTATTTGATATAAATCATAAGAGTAGGTCATAAAGAAAATTTGAGCAATTATTTCCCCCTTATATATCTTGAAATGGAATACTGAATATTGTTATTAGTAAAACTTTAGATGAGAAGATGAGATGGAAGGTATATACAAGTCGTCTGTGAGACCCCAATCCACCTCGGTAATTCCTTGAGGTAAGATCATGTTAAGTGATCCTATTAGCCAAGGGAATATGCATGGGTAAGCATAGAGTGCTTTGGTACCGTGAGATTTTGTCCCAAGTCCATATAAGAAATATCCAAGCCCTGACCTTGACTTATAACTAATACTCCCATCTTAACTCAACATGTATACAAGTGAGCCAAAGTGGATAATATCATGCTGAGTGAGGTTTTATCTAAGTCAACATCCAAAATATCAAAGTCCTGGACACCTTAAAGTTGTCCAAGAAAGTCCTCGCGCGTGCTTAGTTGTGACATCATCAATTGACATGACTCTAGACCTTAAAAAAGAACGTTAAGATCAACTCAAGACAGATGAAAAATAATTAGGCATGTTCCTTCATTTCCGAGCAACCTGGTTACCTCTAAGTTTTCATTTGTTTTTGGAAGGAAAAGACTTTTAATTAAAAATGAGAAACAGATGCATCTAAGCAAAATCTGTAAATCATTGCTTATTACACTTGATAGTATTGACCACTTCTCGAGCATTCGACACAGCATGAATTTTACATAAGCCTCTATCTTTGCCTTTCATCAACACAAGCAATATTAGTTTTGCCTCTATTTCTTTAGAAGAAAATTGTTTAGGCACTTGCACAAAAAATTAGTGTCATTCAATACTCTATTAATTACGAAGCCAAAAAGCCTCTCTCCGATTAGATGCTTTAAAGGCAGCATCCATAAAGATACACACTAGTACACTACACCCATTAGCATCCATAAAGGCAGATATCTGTCTTATCTCCAAGCATGACTCGAGGCCACTGCTAACACAGACACAATCCTCAACTAAATATTTGGAGGAATTCATCCTACTATTAGCATATGAATTATTCTTTCAGGAATAACATCAATGCCCCTAAATATGAAGTTGTTTCCTGCCTTTCAAATTGTTCACCATAAGAGCTAAACTCATTCTTTAGAGAGATGATTTGTTAAGGGAGGCAGTGGATTGATTGGATTCAAAACCAAGCTCTCCACCAACCCAAAATATCATAATCCAAGATACTTTGAGATAATAGTCCTACCACACTTCTCTGACAATATTATAGGGGAAGTGGGCATGCTCACCCTTCGATGATTAATTGAACAAAATCCCCATGAAATCTAAAAGTTTTCTTCAATAAAATCTCATTCAATTCTATGGTAAGCTTTGGAGATAAATCTCATTTCAAGCCGTTAAAATCTTCTTTTCCTTAAATGAATGAAGGATTTCATGAGGAAAAACATAATTATTTGAGATTTGTCTACCGTTAGTTAAGACAGTTTTGGATGGGGCTAATTATTTTATAGAGAACCCCTTCAAGTTTGTTTAGCTATCACTCTACATATAATTTTATAATTAACAACATGAAATCTAACCTCGGCTATAACTCTACATATAATTTTATACTTAACAACACGAAGTCTAACCTATCTTTGGTCATTCTTTCTTCTTTTTTTTCCATCGGAGGGTCGCAGCCCTTTAGGCTGGAATAATCTCTTCGAGCTCGGAGAAATGGAATAAATCCCCTGTGACCTTAATGTGGTAGCATATTTGGATGTGAGGTTTCTTTCATAATGTAAACTACAAAGATTTTATTGATTTTCTTTAAGGAGGTCTTGTGTTTAACCCACACTTGGATTAGCGAGATGATGTCTGGTCCCATCTCTCTAAGTTGGTGGGGTACTTGAGGTCAACATCTCTGACCTGACTAATACAATTGGCTGGGTTTTGGATGTTTCTATTCTTGCCTGTGAGTCATCAACTCGATCCGATGCCAACTGATTGCTTTATAATATGCAATCTAATCTAAATCCCACTTGTTAATTAGGAGTTCTGGTAGAGCCTACTTATATCAATAATAGTGCTTAACCTAACCTGAACTAACCCGACCATACCCCTTGCCGACTCTAAGCCCAAAAATCACTCTACTGTTCCAGGCCAAGGGCAATTACAAAATTGAACACTAGTCATTACACCTAGAGATGTTAATGGGTCCCCGATTCTCCGATTACCCAAAGGTTTTGACCAGTTAAAAACGGGTCTGGGCCCTTATTTAGGCCCCAATAAGTAAATGGGTCTGAATCCGGTTCCACCTTTGTTTGGACTCCTGGACCCGAGACCCGACATATTATCCTAATTTTCGAAAATCTCTCCTAGAAACTATATTTTTTTAATATCATTCTCTACCTAGACCCAAACCCGAATCCAGATCCATTCCATATATGGTTGTGGTTCCAGAGCCAAGAAACCGGTTCCGAAACGGTTCTGAGTCCTGATCTGGTTCCACCTTCTCTTTAACGGTTCCGGTTCCGGATCCACCATGGACCTGGACTGGAACTGATCGGTTTACAACCCTAATTGCACCTATTTCTTTCCTTGTTAGAGATATGGGTCTAAAATCCAATCAATTTTAATAGTCAAATTTCAGTATTTTTAAACCCTAATCATTATGACGTCACTTTGAGATAAGATGAAAAGGAAATTGTGTTTCTCTAACGTGTTAAGTCTACACACATAAGTCCTCTTTCAGTCCTCCTGAAATATCGAGGAAGAAAATTTAACATGGTGTAAGAGCCCGCGGGTAATGAGTTCCAATCCCAATAAAAACCACTCGGCGTTTGGATGTGTGTGTTGCAAAATATGCGCTCATTGGGTTCCACATGAGGAGAAGTGTTTAAAATTACTTCCGCTCTAGTGCCACTGCTAATGCCTATGAGGTTTTGATAGGATTGCTTAGTAGAGGAAATTTAATACATTTTGGACGAATTATACTCATAGTTGAGTTTAAATTTAAGGACACATCCTGAAGTTGGGTCCAAATAAAAGTTTTTGACTTGATTCGGGCTCAGATTTTGGTTGGGTTTGACCCGCCCTGCCTTGTTTATAATAAATCTTTTCAATAAAACAACACATGCGATTTCTTTTTGGAACAAATGATAGTGGAGAAATCCTGCAACGTTAAGGATGCAGATTCAACCATGGTTTAAAATCTCAGTCTCGGTCGCGGTATCGGCCGGGCCGAAAAACCGATATGATATCGGTATCGGTCGCGGATATCGGTCCGTCACGGTCGTCGCGGTGTGAATTTTTTTTTTAATCCAAAAAAATTTGCAAAAATATCCAAAAAATCCAGAATATTAGAAAATGCTAGAATACAATACTTTTTTCCATTAGTAATAACAATAAATCAAAATCTCGGTCACCTTAAGTTATGAGTCCTGTCTGTGTCACAGTTCTCTATCTTTTTTAGTATTTCATATAATACAACCATTATTGATGCTCATAATCAATTTAATAGTGTAAAATATAAGAAAATAAAGATAACATATCAATCATCATTTAATGCTAACTCAATCATCAAATAAGTTGTGAAATTCAAGACCCTGAAGATGACACATTAAAATCATAATCATAATAGTGAGATAGATAAATCATAAAGCATTTGGGCATCAAAAGGTTTATGGTTCACCTGAAATTAGAGGGGACTGGTATATAATTAGAGTTTATGATGAAATCCCCAAAAAATGATATATAATAATTCAAATATCAAAAAATCCGAAAATAAAAAAAATTGGAAAAAAAAGTTCAAAATCATGCGTATGAGTAGATCTAGCATGAAAGTATGTAGATCTAACTTCTAAATGAAGAACACAAACAAATGACAAACCTAATGATTTCTATACTTCATCTAAAAAATAAAAAAAAAAACCACATGATAAAATGCTTTGGGTTGATTTTCTCATACCTTAGATAATATTTTCTTCAAAAAATTAATGTGGGATTTTGAAATGTTGAAGAGGGAGTGGCTGGGTTGCTGGCTGTTGCTATGGTTGGAGAAGAGAAGAGAAGAAGAGGAAGATGGGGAAAAAGTAGAAAAAATTAGGGCTTTCATTCATTATTTTGAAAAATATTTTGAAAATATCGGCCGAGATATCGGTTCCCAGCGAGATGATATCATCTCGGCCGAGATATCAGCATTTTTAAGGGATATATGACCGAGACCGATATCTCACTGAGATATCGGTTCGGTCTCGGCTGATACCGAGTCATATCGGCCGATATGACTCGGTATCGGCCAATATTTTATACCATGGATTCAACTCAAACATGTTTGTTTTTCTTATATTTTAAAATTTAAAAATAAACCACAGTTATACCCAATCCAACCCGCATCTTTATGGGGCAGGTTCAGTAACACAAACAATAAAACCGCATCCTGACAAATCAAGTATGCGGCATTACCCCAACTAATTCTTGATGGAGGATTTTCCTGACAAACCTCAATAAAGGAATAGAATAAGGTCCAGGAGCTTATCCTTCTGTATCTTGGGATTTAGGCAAAGGACTCAACAAAGCCCATGAAAAGTTTGAGCCGGAAACGCAGTGATGGATTGGTGCAAAATGCTATGACCCACTTTTTTATCAGATAAAGCATAATTTTAAGGCCCATGAACCATGAATTTTAAGCCGAAATTTGAAAAGCCCATGGTCCTCAGGATGTCATTTCCATTTGGGGATGAACCCTTGACATAACATGTCAGCTATTATATTATATTAAAAAGTGGGGTTTGGGATTCGATTTTGACTGAGGGTTAATATTGACTGGGGTTACATTACTTCTTTTTTTTTTTTTTCAAAATCTTGCATGTTCTCCCCCCACTCATATCTTATGCAACTAACTATTTTATTGCTTTATCATCAAAATTCTACCATCCCCTTTCTACTCTAATTCTCATTCCATTTCGAACCTTTTACTCTAATTCTCATTCCATCTCTACTCTAACTCTCCAATTGCATTTCTACGCCAACAGCATTTGGATTACATAAACAGGTACACACCACCTTTTTTTTTTTTTTTTTCTCTTTCTAAAAATTATGAATCTTTTTAATACATGAGTTTTTAGATTGCAATGTTAGTCATATCCGTGTTGAGCACGGATTACTATGCTAGTGAAGGATTAAAGACCAACCGGAATAGTGTTTTCAATCTCCTAACTCAATTCAGAATCCATAAGCTGCATTTATGACGCATTTGTGTGGCCATCTTTTCTTGGAAAATCTGGCCGCTTTCTGTGGGGGAAATTTCTCATGTGTGGTTTGGCTGTTTTTTCCGGAGGAGAAATGCGAAAGATAAGTTAAATTTTTTGCAATTCCGCATGAAGATATTTCCTATGGAGTGTTTGGTTCCCTTCTTTTCTTTCGGTGGAAGAGGAAGAAGTCCGTAGCACTGGTTCTCCACAGACATAGACAAACATTAAACGGGTTGGTTTATGTATTGCTGTGTGAGTGTAGTGCGTGAGTTCGAGTTTCCAATATAACGCAGAGGAAAAGAGGTTAATTGGGATTGGGCTCTTGTGCACCTGGTGATCCAGACATGACCCCAAATTACCAAAAAGGGACCCATACATGACTCATGTCCTAACCAACGTGCTTGGACATGGACCTGAACTGCAGTCCAAATCTCCAAGATACGAAATCTTGGGAGAGGCAGAGGCTATACTATTTGAATGCATGATTAAAACTTGAAAGTTTCAATTTATAAAAGAAAGAAGATTGCAAATCACATGCAAAAGGTGTACGTTAAATATCCGATGCTTTCTACTGTTGTTGCTTTTGATTGAATGGCTTGAATTTATTCCCAGCCTTGGGCCACAAGGCTAAGAAGATTTGTCAGGTGGCCCACTGACAGCCCAACCTGATTTATGGCACTGGGCCACACAAGTGTCGGTGCCAATAAAAATAGAACAGCTGACGCCATCTGTTGTGGCCAGTTCTGCTTGTACAGGGGAGAAATTGGCACCATCTCAAGATTTAAAAACCAGTTTGGTCTCCTGTTGTTTTTTTTTCTTCCAATCTCCAATATTACCATGGACTGGGTCACAAGCCCACAAGCCTTCATGTCAGCAGTCCAAGTGGACCCCATAGGTGAGCCCTTGTTGATCATCCTGTCTGTTACTGTTAGTCCTGTGCCCAACATGGATGGAAGATACTACCTCCATCATCCTGTTTCCATGTTACTCTTAGTTTTGCAGTCAGTTTGTTATGAGGAGATGCATGGAATATGCCCTAAGAAAGGTGCTCCCTTTGTTTGTTTGTTTTTTTCTTTTCTTTTCTCTTAACCCCACCAATGGGAATGGGACTTATAAGAGTGACTTACTTTATATTTAACTCCGTGTGTTTCGTGAAAATAAGTCAAGAGTCAACTTAATGAGTTTTCAATATCGCTTCAATATCGATCAAAATTTAAAACTCAAAACCCCTCGGAGGATCCGATTCTTCTGATTTAGTATCAAAATCACGAAATAAAACCTTTTTTCTGGCTCATTGGGCTATAGAGCGTCACAACCCAAAGTTGCACGATCAACTTTAAAAAATAAACAGAAAACTGGTAAAACAGAAAAAAAAAAAAAAAAAACTTAGGGTGTTTATTTTAAAAATAAATCAAGAATCAACTCGGTGAGTTTTCAACATTGATCAAAAGTTAAACACTTGTAATAAATCATTTAACCACCCAAAAGGAATATCAAAACCATCCAAATTAGATAGAACCTTTCATGTCCCATTGGGCTCTAGAGTGGCCCAAACCATGTTGTTGCACCATTTTCTTGATTTCTCCTCCTCCTATTTAAATCCTTCTCTAATCCCTCCCACTCCAAATTTCTCTTCATTCTCTCTCTCTCTCAACACAAAACAAGAAAAAGAAACAAAACCTAAAACCTAAAACCTAAAAGAGAGAGGACATGGGTTCTCTTCCTCCTCCACAATCTCCACCTACAAACTCCTCCTCACACCAAACCCTAACCCTAATTGACCAATCCCAGCTCCTCTCCCTCTTCCAATCCCAACAGAAATATCTCAACTTCTTCTTCCAAAACCTAGACCTCTCCCAAACCCTAGCCTTCACCCAAACCCTCCTCAACTCCTCCGGCACCATCTTCTTCTCCGGCGTCGGCAAGTCCGGCTTCGTCTCCCAGAAGATCTCCCAAACCCTCGTCTCCCTCGGCATCCGCTCCGCATTCCTCTCCCCCGTCGACGCCCTCCATGGCGACATCGGCATTCTCTCCCCCGCCGACCTCCTCGTCCTCTTCAGCAAGTCCGGCAACACCGACGAGCTCCTCCGCCTCGTCCCCTGCGCCCGGGCCAAGGGGGTCTTCCTCATCGCCGTCACCTCCGCGAAGGGGAGCCTTCTCACCGGAGCATGTGACATGAATGTGCATCTCCCCTTGGAGAGGGAGCTGTGTCCGTTCGATCTTGCGCCGGTGACGTCGACGGCGATTCAGATGGTTTTTGGAGATACTGTGGCGATCGCGATGATGGCAGCGAGGAATTTGACCAAGGAGGAGTATGCCGCGAATCATCCTGCTGGAAAGATTGGGAAAAGTCTGATCTTTAAGGTTTGGATCTTACCCAGATGATTGGTTTCTGCTGAATTGTGTTGAATGTGGTTTTTTATGTTAGTGGTTTTGATTTTGGGAATGTGGGTGGTTTGGATCTGATTGGGAGTCAAATGGGGGATACCATGTTTCTCAGATTTTGATGATTTT
The DNA here is from genome assembly GCA_028538565.1 of Umbellularia californica. Classification (NCBI taxonomy): domain Eukaryota; kingdom Viridiplantae; phylum Streptophyta; class Magnoliopsida; order Laurales; family Lauraceae; genus Umbellularia; species Umbellularia californica. The sequence continues at coordinate 48,277,877 of JAPQWN010000009.1, forward strand.
TAACGCTTGGATGCACTGAAATTAATGATTACTACATTGTGTTGTACTTGTTCTTAGATCTGGTGAATTTCAGGTTTTCATATCACTGGCGCAATGGTGAGCAGGGTTTTTCTGATTTGTTCAGTTCTGGATTCTTTAGTAGTCTTTTGATGAATAGATGAGTTTGAGTGCTTTATTTTCCCCTTTTTTTTGCCTTTGGTGATGGATTTGATCAGGGAAATTCCTTCCATTTGTTAAAGCAAAAGGAGACAGCATGTTCTCTATACCCCTGCCTGTGGATTATTTTATTCTGATGAAGCTAAAATTTGTGTTTATTATTAATAATGGATTCAAGACATGAAGGATTTGTTCCCTTGTCAATTGATTGTAGATCATTAACATAGATCTGAGTTTCTAAAGATTATCATGACTCAGGGAGCCTTGGTTAATCTAGGTTGCCTAAATGCATGATGAATTTCTCTAGATAGAATGATAATACTTTTGATAATTATTTATTTATTATTATTTTGGAGAAGTTAGATGGTTTCTTTGATTTAGAGTAGTTAGATGGTACCTGCTATCTCAGTTGTTTTTAATTAATCTCTTAGGGCCTGTTTGTTTGCATAGAATACATAGGAATTGAAATTTGGAATTCATGCCCCAAGTGGTTAAAAATGAAGATCAAAGGTGAATATCCAAAAAAATGAGATCTAATAACCTTTCCTTTTATGGAAAGTGAATCAAGGGAAGATGGGAAAAGACTACCTTAACCATCACCCTAGTACTTCAAATCCTAGGAAAGTCAAGTCCCATCTACATTGGCATGTTTTACACCCCTCACTGCATATCCTTCACCTCTCTCTCTATTAATGTTAAAGATGGTGATCAGTTAACCGTGAATTCCTATGCACTTTGTGTAAACATACAGGCTGGCCCTGTTTGTTTGCATTAAATTACATGGGAACTCAATAAGTACTGTAGTTAAAAATGAAGATCAAAGGTGAGTTTTCAATTCCTATGTATTCTAATGCAAACAAATAAGCTGATGTTTGAGTGGATATGGTTATCTATCATTTTGAAATTCAAGGGGACATCCTGGTTAATTGGATGCTATTTAACAATCATCTAGGTTGTATTCCTATTTTGTGTACTTCATAAATTGCACTTGTTTATGTACTATGTCCAATTTTTTAAAACATATGTGAGCTTGGATTCAAGAATGTACCCTTTTTCCTTGGTTTTGTCATGGACTTTTTGTTCTATTCTATGATTGCTGAATGCTGATTCAGGCCTCATTTTGCGTTCCTCCCAGTCTGTGTTCACAAGAAATTAGATCTGGGCTTCAGCCACCAAAAAGAAAAAAAAAACCAGCTAATATATATATATATATAGAGAGAGAGAGAGAGAGGGAATAAACAACTTGTGAAACTAAATTTAATTTTAATTTGTGTTGGTAATCTCAAGTGCGGCATTAATTCAGTTAAAAGAAAAAAAAGAAGAATATTTGAGGGGAAAAGAAAATATACCATGGGTTTTAGTATTGGATGGACTTGTCACAGTATTTTTTTTATATCTAATAATAAACCAACAGAGAGAATAAAATTTCCATCTTTTCTAATATGTTAATCTTGGTTTTAATCTTTTTATTATTTTTTTCTTTAGCCATTTCATGTTTATATAGAGCGTGGACATGGTGTGGACATGCAAGGGATATAGCAAGGACATAAATGATGCATAAAAAAGATATACAGATATGTCATGGAAATGTTGTGTGTTTCAAAGTACCTGTATTCATAGATTCCTTCCTTGCTAGTTTTCCTAAACTGCTTTCCAGTTTCTTGGTTTGGAAGGCATTCTCCAGATCTTATCAATCTATATGTGTGTGGAAGTGTTTCACACAACTATTCAGTCATCAGCACTTGAGTTCTGGATTGTTGAATAATGCTTAACAACTAAAACATCTGCTAGCATTCCAGTCATTCATTAGTAGAGACATCTTGAACACTAGATTTTCAATTAAAAAAATGTAAATGATGTGTGTACAAGTATGCTTAGAAAAAGAGAGTGTTTCCTAGTTGTCATCTAAACTACTTCTGTGCAGGTAAAGGATGTTATGAAGAAGCAAGAGGAGCTTCCCATCTGTAAGGAAGGTGATTTGATAATGGATCAGCTTGTTGAGCTAACAAGTAAAGGATGTGGATGTCTTCTAGTTGTCGATGATGACTACCATCTGATTGGGACATTCACAGATGGTGACCTGAGGCGCACGCTGAAGGCAAGTGGAGAAGCCATCTTCAAGCTCACAGTTGGGGAAATGTGTAACAGGTGAAAGATTGATTGATCATTTCACTAATGTAATAATCATCTTCTACATTTAATCAATTAAAGGATGCCAATGATAGGAGGGTTTGCATGTGCCCATAGGGATTAGTTCTTGCATGTCTACTAGAATTATGTCCCTCGGGCCCCGGGCCAAAGGCTCCTAGGTTGGGCTGAGCGGGAGATACCCTAGTTATAAAATATTAAAAAAAAAAGGGATGCCAATGACCATCTTAAAAGTACAATATATACTTGTTTAAAGGGAAAATAAATGAACTAGGGTCTGTCATTTACCTTGTGGCCTATTAGTGCTAGCAGGCCTGCCCTCCATGTGTTTCCGAGATTTATAGATAAGAAGTTTACTGCTCTGCAATTAGATGCTAGAAATTTTATTACATATAAAACTTTGGGTTGTTGTTGGATGTTATGTTTTCTCTTATTTATTTTGTTTATCCTATTTTGGCAGGAACCCAAGAACTATTGGATCAGACGCAATGGCAGTGGAGGCCATGCAGAAGATGGAGTCACCCCCCTCACCTGTACAATTCTTGCCTGTTATTGATAATGACAATGTCGTGATAGGTATAGTCACTTTGCATGGACTGGTATCAGCAGGATTGTAAACCTCCATCAACAACTTCTGTTCTGTATTCTTTTGTACTTGTATTCTTTATTTATGTTTATACTCATTGTATCTATCGCATCTGTTGGGGTGGAGATCTTATCTTGTTCCATTTCAATCTGAAGTGTGATGCTGATTCAACATTATCTAAATTGGTGAATTAGAAGTTTCTTTCCTTCCCTTTCTGGCTTATTGAATGGTTGGTCAACAAGACTGCTTTTTTGCTTGTATTTATAAGCCTTGCTCTTTGGAAGCAGTGAGGGTTTAAGTTGTTTTGTTTTTGTAGTTGTGTCCTTTTTTTTTTTTCCCCGTTATTTTGCTATCTGCTGATAGTGATTGACGAGAGTGTTTACACAACTTCCTCTGTAATTTCTATCCCCAAAATAGGAGGATAGTTTTCTGTACTCACAAAAGGGCTGGTGACTAGTGAGGCACCTCCCTACTGCAGCCCCATGGGGAGGGACTTATTTTTGTGTGCGCGTGTCGGGTGTGTTTGCATTTAATAGAAGGACAAAGGCAAAGTTGGATAATGAAGACGGTCGAGATGATGGAATGCAGTACCATGCCTCATACAACGCAGATTAAAAGGATTCTGAATGCTGGCTTCTGTCTTTTGGTAACCGAAGGTGCTGTGGGCGGGATTGTCAAAATGAATCTGCATTAGCTGTGGACAGATGTGGATATGAGATCGTGTAGTGTATAGTCTTTGTGGTATGCTTCTCCTTTGTATTTTAAATAAATGGTGTTTTAGTATATGATCTCCTATAATGAGGATATGGTATCTGTAGTTCTGGAGGCACCAGGTGTTTGTGCAGTGGTGACTGGGTTTGATTTGACCACCTTCATATGCTAACAGGGCCCAAATTCATGGATGTCCATGTATTAGGGCCGGCCAAATTTCACTTAAAATGGATTTGGGCCCGCTGGTTGATGTAAGGTATTACGACTGTTTGGCTACTTCATTGGGAATTGGACAAAACTGGGACTCTTTATAAAATGTAATTTGCTTAGAAAGGACTGCTCAAGTTAACCAAGGAAAAGATACTTCTCAAAGAGAATTTTTTCGCAGCGGTCGCTCGAGCGGATGTCTCACCCGCTCAAGCGGACCCTCATAGAGGCTCTGCCGCTTGACCTGTTCTTCTGACTGCTCGAGCTACGTTTTCTGTAGTTCATTTAGACTTGTACGCTTGAGCGGATCTTAGTGTGAAATTAGAAACTTACACGAAACTCTCTCCTAAATACAGTAATCGGTCTGAAGGTTGGCCTTGTAGTAATGAGGATGATGACTGGCAGGTCTTTCTAAACTGGTAATACTCTTTCGTCTCGTCCCAAAATGGGACTTGTATATTAATTTGACTGGAATTGCAGTCCGAGCCCATTTCCATTTCCAACACAAGGATGTTTTGTTTTCTTCTTCTGGGTGGGGTGCGGTTGTCTGGAAGTACATTACTGAGTGTATAACTATGATGAGATTCCTTTGCCAAATCTCACTCAAATCACTGTCAGAATTATTGCCCACGGAACATGTCACATGTGTACTCACAATTCACAACCTGAAACTGACAACCGAGCAGAGCTCATGACTGGAGTCCGTCCACCTCACTATCACCGGTCGCCCTCCCCATCTCTTCCATCATTCTTGAGTTGAAGGAAACCCCCCACCACTACTCTTTCATCTTTCAAATTCAGACTCCTCATCCTCACCACAAATCGCATCATCTGAATCAAATAATTCAATGCCTACTACATCTCCCATCTCTCAAACCATAAAAGAGAGAGAGAGAGAGAGAGAGAGAGAGTCTCTGCTTAATATGAGGCTGTTTTAAAACTATAGTCTAATTAATAAAGGCTAGTTATGATTGAGTGGTGTTGGCACCTTAGAATTAAACACTTGCCAGGGTCTTCCTCTTGAAATTATCACTCCTCATTAGTAGCCTAATTTAGCAAAATAATAATAATTAAGATCTAAATTAAAAGATCTTTTTTTCACATTATAATTTATAATTAGTCTCTTTGGTAAATTTATAAAAACAAAGCTCTTTTTTCATGAGCTAATTGGGGTTCACCTTTTAAAAATTACAATGTCCAACCCACCATTTATATTATTTTGAAAATTTTATGAGGCTATTCTCAACCAAAACACTTGCAAATCTTCCTCCTCTCTTCCTTTTCTCCTTGTCTTTTATCTATCGGGGGGAAATGGATTGAGCAGTGGAATGAAGATGGTGGTCAATTTCTTTCCCTCACCAGTCATAAGTGTCACAAAGTTTTCCAGAAGAAGACATGTTCCCGAGTTTGTCCAAACAACAAAAGAATTATTTAAAATTAATTTTAACTTTTGTCATTAAAATTTTAACTTTTTCTGGAAGTCAATAAATTCATCCAGTCCTGTGCGCTTCTACATAGCCACGAGGTTTTCTGGAAGCAGAGATCAAAATCATTCTGGCTTAAAGAGGGAGACATGAACTCTCACTATTTTCATATGACGGCTTCAGCGAGAAAGCGAAAGAATACTTTTATGAAGCTTCGCAATAATCAGGGGCAGTGGTGTGCGACTCCGGATGAGATTGACAGTATGATTGTTGAGTATTTTAGAAATTTATATACATCTGGTGGTTGTCAGAGTGAAGAAGTGTTAAATTGTGTGGAGATGAAGGTCACTAGTGAGCACAATTCGATGCTTATGGCCCCTTTCTCTGCCATTGAAGTCAAAGCAACTCTGTTTGGAATGTATCCTGACAAATCTCCGGGCCCGGATGGCATGAACCCAGCATTTTATCAAAAGTTTTGGCACATAGTAGGTAAGGATGTAACTTCATCTTGTCTGAGTTTCATTAACACTTGCTCTTTTCCAGTGGGTTTGAATGATACTTCGATTGTGTTAATACCAAAGAAGCAACAGCCCGAGGTTTTATCGGATATGAGACCAATAGCGTTACGTAACGTATTGTATAAGATTGCTTCCAAGATGCTAGCAAATCGTATGAAGACGGTGCTACCTACTGTTGTTTCAGAATTCCAAAGTGCGTTTGTTCCGGGACGTGTTATTACAGATAATATTCTTATTTCAGCAGAGATTATGCACTTCTTAAAGAGAAAGAGGAAAGGCAAGAGTGGGGTGGCTGCACTTAAAATAGATATGTCTAAAGCATATGACCGAATTGAATGGGATTTTCTTAAATCCATGATGTTAAAATTGGGGTTTGATGCTAAGTGGGTTGAGCTGATCATGCTATGTGTGTCTACGGTCAGTTATAATGTGATTCGTGATGGCAAGGAGGTGGGTCCAATTGTTCCTACAACGGGCCTACGCCAAGGTGACCCTTTGTCGCCGTACTTGTTCATTTTATGTGCAGAAGGTTTGAGTTCTCTAATTAGAAAGAAAGAAAGGGCTGGTTTGATTCATGGTACGAGAGTCGCAAGGGGTGCTCCAGCTGTGACCCATTTGTTCTTTGCTGATGATTGTTTTTTATTTTTTAAAGCAAATCAGCAAGAAGCTTGTTTAGTGAAGGATATGCTGGCCGTTTATGGACGTACTTCAGGGCAATTGGTTAATTTCACCAAGTCCTCAGTCTCTTTTAGTGCCAATGTGAATGCGACTGTTGCAAGTCAGATGTGTGTAATTCTTGATGTTAATGGTACTACGAATCATGGAACATACCTTGGTCTGCCGTCTTTTGTTGGTAGGAGGAAGAAAGATGTGTTTAGCTTTATTAGAGACAAAGTTTGGAAGAGATTACAAGGATGGAATAAAAGGATGCTTTCTAGAGCAGGGAAAGAAATTTTGCTGAAAACGGTGGCCCAAGCAGTGCCCAACTATGCTATGAGCGTTTATCTTCTTCCACTTGATTTGTGTAGAGAGCTGGAAATTATGATGAACTCTTTTTGGTGGGGAAATAATCGTAATGGAGGTGGTGGTGGCATCAATTGGTTGCGATGGGATCTCTTGTGTAAACCGAAGGAATTTGGAGGTCTTGGATTTAAACAAGTACATGCCTTCAATACTGCAATGTTAGGCAAACAAGGTTGGAGACTTCTAACGAACCCGGACTCACTCGTCGCCAAAGTGTTCAAGGCTCGCTACTTTCCAAGAACTTCTTTTGTTGAAGCTAGTTTGGGTTACAATCCGAGCTACGTTTGGCGTTCTATCATGGCAGCGAAGCATGTGGTTATTCAAGGTAGCAGAATTCAAATTGGAAGTGGGCAACATGTTTTAATCGGTAAGGACCCTTGGCTCCCTGATAGGGACAATGGCTTCACTACCACTAAATTGAATGAGGATATCGCAACAACTCCGGTTAGTAGTCTTATGGTGTCTGATCAGCGAAGGTGGGATTATGATGTGGTGGCTGACATTTTTGACTCTAGGGATAAGGACCTTATTATGCAAATTCCACTTAGTAATCGTAGAGGTAGCGATGCTTGGTATTGGTTGGCTGACCCTCGTGGTTCTTACTCTGTCCGTAGTTGCTATAAAATGCAGTCTACCGTGTCTGATACATCTCCCAGTTGCATATGGAGAAGGATGTGGAAATTGGAGGTGCCGGGTAAGGTGAAGAATCTAATTTGGAGAGCAGCGATGAATGTCTTGCGTACAGCTGATAATCTTATTTGAAGGAGAGTGGAGGTAATGCCTACTTGTTCTTTATGTAATGCTTATAATGAGACTGTTACTCATGCTTTGGTGGATTGTGAATTTGCAAAATCTTGTTGGATTTCATCTTCAATTGGTTATGTTGGGAATTGTTCATCATTTTTGGTTTGGCTAGAGCATATTTTTTCCCGCTGCAGCAAGGAGGAATGCAATCTTGCAGTTATGATCTGCTGGAGGGTTTGGATCAATAGAAATGATAAAATCTGGAATAATAAGCATGGGAGAGTGAATCATATTCTCAACTCTGCAGGTCAGTTCTTATTTCAGTGGCAAACAGCAAGGAAACAGACTTTCTTTATTGATGATGATCCTAGCAAGTTAGTTCAAGGTTCTGTCTGTTGGGAGAAGCCTCAATTGGGATGGTTCAAATGCAATGAAGATGCAGCAACCTTTACTTCCCAAGGAAAGATCAGTTACAGAGGAGTTATTCGAAGTTCTGACGGTGGCTTTATTGCAGCAAAATGTGACTGTTTTCTTGGAAATTTTGCTGCTAGAGATGCTGAAGCTCTTGGTGTGCGTGAGATTCTCAGTTGGATTAAGAGTTTGCAGCTGTCATGTATTGTTGTGGAGATGGACTATTTACAGGTGTTCAAAGCTTTAACAGATAACTTTTCTAGTCCAAATGGGTTTGGCCTCATTATTGAAGAATGTAGAGCTTTGGCTCATTCTTTAGGAGAAGTGAAATTCTCGTTTGTCAGGAGATCTGCGAACACTGCTGCCCACAATGTTGCTAGGGTGGGAGGTTCCTTGTCAGGTCCTGGAGTGTGGAGTCATGTTCTACCTCCTTGGTTGATTAATGCTTTGTATGTTGACATTTCAGCTTAATGCAATTCCTTATTCCTTCAAAAAAAAAAAAAAAAAAACACGTGTCTTTTCATTAAAAAACGAAAAAAGAAAAAGAAAAAAAAAACCTTTTGCTAAAAGCTGTTGGTGGTGTTATTGTAGTAAGCTTATAAATAAATTTCTAAAATTGAATTTAGGATTTTTCTTGACCAAAAATTTCTCCTTGGACATGTTTTGCATAGATGAATGATACGATTTTGTAAAATGACCGTACAGTGCTGGAATCGCAAGTGATTCTTTTGGTTTTGCCCTAACTACCTCTATCTCGTGATATCATAATTCCATATGGGTCCCCTCATCTTCTTAACGGAGTTGATTAAAGTAAATATTATTTTGAAGAAAGAATAAAATATATGTGGGTTATGATGATATTTTCTTTTTAATTGTTTCTTATGAGATCCTTTTGACGTTTTGTATAGAAAAGTGGAGTTTTTTTTTTCTTAAATGGAGAAAAGATGATGCTTTTTTACTTTTTTTTTGGAAAAATATTGCAAAAAACATGGATTAAAGTATTTTTTATTGAACTTTTTTTAATAGAAATATGGGCTTTACTTTGCTTGACTATATTAGTAGAGTTGCCAAACAAGCTAGGGTTTCTTACTTGGGTTACCAATGGGTATCCGGTTCTCCAATTATCAGAGGTTTTGATTCGTAAAAAATTTGGTTTGGAACTTGTTTTAGGTTCCACGTCATAAACGGGTCCAAATCTGGAATCCAATTTAGGTTCTGATTGATAAATTGGTCCGGTTTTGAGTCCATGCAGGTTCCAACCCGTAGACCTGGACCTGTCATACAATCTCAAATATTGCAAACTGTAGCTCATAACTAACTTTTATTTCCTATTTTTATGTTTAATCCTAGAGGTAGTAGATTTGATGCGCTGTTATAAGTCGAATGAAAATTTTATTTTAAGAAAAAATGAAACAAAAGTTATAACTGATTTTGTAACTAGATCTTGGTCCTTTGATTGGACACCGTTTTAGAACCAGAACCGGATCCGGGTCCTCCTATCGGAACCTGGTCTAAATTCAACAAAACAAGTTTTAAATCAAAACCGAAATAAAAACCGTTAATTATTTAAAAACGGGTCTCAATCTAGGTCCACTATGATTCTGATCCGGAACTGTCCTCCACTTATTACCTGCCCATTTATAATTACCATCTTTAGCCTCGATCTATATAGCAAAGCTCCACCAACGCCGCCACGTTTCCACCTTAATGTAGTCATTATTGTCACATTCGCTGCTGGATTAAAGCTAGATCTTCAACACCAAAATTATAACATGAGTTCACATGGGTGATAGTGGGTCGGGTTCAGATGGGTTGAACTCTTACAGCAATGATGATGGTCGAATCCAAACTTGATCCACTTAATAATCTTATATTGAAAATGTCATTCCAAACACTAAATTAGGGCATGGGCACCTTGTTTAAGTCAGGCTGAGAAGTATTTATGGCCTCAACCTGAACCCAACCCATTAATGAATGGGTTTGAAATGTTATCCCATACTAGAAATTACCGAGTTGGGTCGGTGGCTTATATAATCAATTTAACCCCTAAGATTACCATGTGAAGAATTTTCAGCCCTACACTGAAGTCTTTACTTCCATGACCTAGTTGGGTTTTTTTCATTTAATAAGTTGTACCTATCATATGAATCTTGGTGAGGTTAAAACATCCAAAAAAAATTGGTTTTGGGCCTTTTGACCTCATCACATCATCTACATCTATGGGTGTTTGTATACTGGGTCAGCCCAGCCCACATGGGGCATAGCTTGGGCTCTTTTTTCGGCCTGGTGGGTCGGTATCTGGCTTAATATCCAGCGCGAAAGTTAATTAGGCAGGTCAGTACCCAGGCTTTGCAGCCAGTAAAATAAGGTTAAAAGAGCCTTTTTGCAAGAGAAGTTTAATTTCTGATTAATCTTTTAATCAAGATTCTCTACTAACATGTGCATTTTCTCTTTATCATACAAATACATAGAGGAATACAAGACATTAGCCCAACAAAATCATTTACCTTCACAAGCCTATTCAAGAAGGCAATAATAGATGCATGCATTGCACCATGCTTGCTGAGTAGGTACTCAATTGAGCTCCAATTGAGAAATCTTGGTTATCATGCCCACAATATACACCCATTAAACTTCGATTGAAGCTCCAATCAAGAAATGATGGATAACCAATGCATAACAACACTGTTTGTAAAGAAAAAATGAATATAAGAGGCCTTGGTGTCAATGTATGCATGTGAGGCTGACTGTTTTTCTTTTCGGTAGATATGTATGTGAGACTGTTACTGTTACCTAGCATGCATAACAGCACTACCATGCATTTTATTAATGGAATGGGGAGAGAATGCCTTAGCCACCACGCTAGTCATGTGGTTGGTAGGCCGTTATTTTCTAGTAAATGCTAAAAGAAGATTACTGTGTTCATGACATTTTAGAAGATCACATCAATGTAGGGTTCCGTGACACATTTCCTAGGATAAGGTTCTGGAATATCTTAGCATGTGACCCAGCAAAATATAGAAGATAATTATGGAGTTGTTGTTCAACCGGTTGGGGACATTGTTCACAGTGCATGGGTGTATAGTTTGAGTCTTTGCTCGGACTAAAACCTCCAGAAATAATGAAAAAGTTCTTCCAAAGTTTCAAATTTGAATAAAGCCCCGAGGCCCATCTGAATACTTCCAACTTCTTTGCTGCAATTGGTTATGACAAAGAACCATACAACTGTTACTTCTTATGCACATCAATATTCTTCTATACATAAACTGAGTGGCCTGCACTTGATTTATGAAGATCCAAATGAGTCATAAGTCACAATATGTTGGGGAATAAAGTATTCGTGATGTTGGAACTTTTAAATCCTACCCGTACATGGTAAATATAACATTCTCATTATAATATATTAAAGCTAAGAGTTTTGGCAGTAATTTTGACTGTCAATTGTTATTTTGACTTTTGAAGTTATCCCAAAGAATGTAGCACCTTCTCTTCCCACTTCTAATGGCAACCCCCCAGTTATGCAACTCCCACCTTATCTTTTACCGAGTACAACCACTCACTCTTAATGTAAGGTCCCCACCCTTAATAGTGTGATTAGCCTTTTTAATTCCATGATTAGCTTAATTAATTGTCATGTTAGTTAATTAAGTGGGTTGAGTGCTCAAGTCATGAGTTTCTTTTATCATTAGAAGAGAGTCTGTGAACTTTCGTGCGATTCTGAGTATATTTGAGACGACACCACAGTCTTCTACGCAGAGCCGACTGGTGAGGAGATCTTTGCTCAATATGTCGTTGACTCTCATCCTCACCTGCTATACTCGGTTTTTCCTAAATTACAACTTGCCCCTCTGCTATACTCAAACGTCCTCGAAATCATACGAAACTTCACGGACACTCTTCTAATGACAAAAGAAACTCACTCGAGCACTAAACCCACTTAATTAACTAACATGATAATTAATTGAGTTAATCATAGAATCAAGAAAGCTAATCACACTATTAAGGTCGGGTTCCTTACACTTATCACATGCAACCGCTTAAATCCACATTCTACAACACGTCCCTTCCTACTGATCATATTTTGATTTCTCTACCCTAACTGATATTTATTTTTACATACTATCCTGCTCCCTTTGTGTCCTACTTCTACTGCTCTTGGATTATTGAATCAATTACTATTGTCTCGGTTTTTTCTTCTCTTCTTTTCTTCTAAAAATCTACTTTTGCATATAATGTAGATTTGAATATAGTAAATTTGCTAAATTGTCTATAATTAATTATTCTTCCAAGGTATGATTTTTTATCTTGATCATTGTTGAATAGAAAAGGTGATGCTGAATGGGCTACCACTCCACCACCGGTCCCACCCAACATAGTATTAAGGATCTTTATTTTTTAGTAGCTTCCTAATTTTATTGTAATTAAGATTAGCATTCTAACTTATTTGGTTTCCTAATTTGATTAGGATAGTTTCTATTATTGGATTGGATTTTCTTAGGCCCTAAGTTTACTTTGCCTGTTTATATTTCATTGTAGAGACGATAATCTCATATTTGGAATTAAAAATTGGGAGTTTCCCTTAGAGAGGTGTTCCTCGTACTAAAAATCTCTGCGGAGATAATTTGAGGTGTCTGTTGACACGTGCTTCGGCATCTACACAAGCCCTAACCTTAGGGCTAGGGGTGAAAGTGGGCCGGGCTATCCGTGGGCCGCCCGCGGATGGCCCGTTATAGGCTCGACCCAAGCTCGGCTCAAAAGACAAAAGAGCCGAGCTAGGGCCTAATAGGAGACCCGTTTGCTTAAAAGGGCAGAGCTCGGGCTTGATGAAGCCCGGCTCGTAAGCCCTAGGGCCTACATATATTAATACATATTATATATATATATATATATGTACACTATACAGTGTATAATACATATATATGATATACCATAATCCATAAGTCCTAAACCTTAGTTTTAATCCAATATAAATAATCCCTAAACCATAAACACTAAACCCTAAGCACTAAGTAATTCATAAACCATAAATTTAAGCACTAAACCTTAAACCCTAATTTTAATCCAATATAAATAATCCCTAAACACTAAATAATCCATGAAACCCTAAACCCTAAATCTAAGCACTAAATAATCCATAAACCCTAAACCTTTATTTTATGATGCTAGCCGAATACTTTATTTTATTCTATGATGCTATTGAAGTTTAATTTGATTTGTATTATTGTTGGAGTTTGATAATGCTCATCTACATTAACATTGAATCATTATGGAGTGTTGGAACTAGGCTCCCTTTGCTTTTATGGAGTCTTTCTTATTTTAGTTAATTTTATTGCTGCAATTCAAATTATGGGAATGAGAATATGGGATGAATGCATGCATTTGACCATTTTTTGTTCTGGTTTGCATATGCGGATTTCTTTGAATTCCGACAGAATTTTTTTTTCTGAAAATATTTTCGTTCAGTTAGTTCTATTTCATTATAAAACAAGCCGGGCTCATGAGCCGTGCCTAGGGCCTCAACCGAGCCGGGCTAAAAGGGCCGGCCCTAGGGCCTCATAACTTAATAAGAGTCGAGCCCGAGCCAGGGTTTTTGAGGCCCTCTCGAGCTCGAGCAGAGCTAGGCCCAACTAAAAAATACTAGGGCCGAGCCTAGGGCCTCTCAAAGCCCGGCTCGGCCCGGCCCACTTTCATCCCTACTTAAGGCCTGCATCAATAGGATTTTGTTCAATTTATTTCTCTTTTTATTCCTAATCTATTTGTTGAAATAATCTCTCTCTTCTCGGATTGCCCAATTGCAAAATCAAAGTATCCTGAAAATTTTGAATCTTAATGTGCAATGATCATTAAATTTTTTTTTCTTTTCTTTTTTTTTTTTTTTTTTTTTTGTATATCTGTTTTTATATTGTCTAGATGTTTAATGGGCAATGTATGGACATAGCTGTCCTTAACACGGTTTATTGTGCTAGTTATCATTTATGTTAGATGCCAAGTTCAATGCTTCTTTTTCTAGTCCAGATCACCTATCGCAGTTATTATACCTTCACCATGAGTGGAAGGATTCTGCAAAAAGATTTACTTGAATGATTTCCAATAATTACCGATAACCCAAACATCTCAAGGCCATTTAGGCACCCTGGAATCAGAAATGTTCTCTCCAAGCTATTCTGTCTAAAATTTCATTGTTCCCCTTCAGCATATCCCAGCATTTGGCAGCAGAGAAGCTCATCAAAACGCTTTACTGAAACCTGGATCAGCAGGCAAGATATGAAGTTAGATGCTTCAGCATATAGCACAGTTCACAACACCTATAGTATTTTCCATTAATGCTAGATTCATATGCTTGTAATTTATTGGGTATTAGAAGGGCAGAAATAAAACAAGCTGATAGAATCAGACCCTAAGCTATGATGCACGGATACAAGTAGAAATGGCCATGGATATGGCAGGGACAAAGATTTTATATATAAAATTGAAGCATCGGATACAATACGATGTAAACACCTCGTTGATTTTGAAGTTTTAAGGCATCATAGATTATAAATTGCCAGAGGTCTTTCCTTTTTTCTCTTGGAAAAATAATTCTGGTTGCTCCTTTGCATTTAATCTGACTTGAACTTTCATGGATGGGGGCTCAGGCCTCCCATACTTCTCATTGGGTGGACTCAGACCTAGGATCTAGGGTTCATATCGGACTCGAACCTGGACTTGGACCCGTTTATCCTTATAAGGCTAAGACTCAAGCCCAAGTAGGTCCAGCACCTAATTAGAGAGAAGGCTTGTCTTGTTGAATCCTTTGGAATGGAATCACAAGCATTAACCATGAACAAAATGATACAGAAGAAATGGTAAGAAATAAATTTAAGATGATCAATCTCTTTCTCCTTTGGCAGCATATGTTAGGCATAGAGTGCAACATACTGTCCCAGCCTGATGGCAGACATCAAGGTCCTCTTTCAGGGAGGTAAGAACTCTGAGAAAGGACAATAATAGTTGATGATGTTTACTCTCCAGCTACTTACCCTTCTCACAAGGGCCAAGTCCTAGGGGTCCAATGAGCCCGAAAAGTATTTTCTTCCAAATTTGAGTCCAATCAGAGTTAGGTACGCTGTCCTTATGTTCATCATGACAATAACTCGCAAATTTTTTTAGAAAAAATATAAACCAAATATAGTGAATCATGTACTGTGCTTATGATTAATCGGATGCAGACCAACTCTAAATCACAGCTAGAAACCATATTATTGGGTGGTTTGGATTATTGAAGGTCAGCAACACTTGGGCAACTGCCGATGACTCTCTGCGGTCATTAGAGTATTCAGATTGCCATAAATATTCAATTAGGTACTAACAAACTTTTTAGATTGAACAAAAGAAATTACGAAAAGGCAAATGATATTGTTTATAATACAAAATTGTGCTGATAAAGTAAGATTTGGAAGCTTGTCTTTTGGATCTTATAAACTCAATCATAGCAATCTTCTGTATTTAACTTGCTTGTAAAGCTACCTATGATTGCTAGTAAAAAAACTTGGAGGCTTCCACTTCACTCAAGAACCAAAAGGCCCCGCAGAAAAGAAAAGATACCTGCCCACTAGAGTCAAAAGGACCAGGAGAAAGCCACAACTTGTGCCACACGGATGCTTCAAAATAGGCAACATATGGAATCATATCAGAAAGCAGAATTGTATCCAATAATCTAGATTTTATGGAGAAAGATGATTTCTGTTGAGGACTTACCTCAAAGCTCTAACCTGTTCTTTCTTGCAAGAATTTCTTCAAAAAAGCTCTCTCTCTCTCTCTCTCTACTATAGTGGACTACTTGGTTATGAGTGATACTTTTACATATTTACTTAACGATTACAGGGATAGATCCCTTGGTATCTTTGTGACTGTTGCGTGTGTTGGCAAAGAAGCTGTTACTACTACTGCTGCTGTTATTATTATTATTAATATTATTATTTAGGGACTCTGAGAATCATATGTTTTTGGGAAATTCCCAAACTCCTCTGCCCAACAAAGCTAGAAAACTGCTTAGGAATAGGAAAGTGGATTTGAACACCTATTTATTATGAAAACCAGCCAAAATAAAACAAAAGGCTTATCAAAATTGCCTGTTGAAGTGTATGCTTAAGAGAAACCAAGTGAGTCTCTATTTTATCCTTCTAAGAAGGCCTAAAAAACTCAGTAAAACCATTTCTGTTAATACATTGGGGCTCATCTCAATTGATCAGACCATTATGCACCACTAGATTGAATCAAAATAAAAAGAATCCTTCTACCAAAAAAAAAAAAAAAAAGAAAGAAAGAAAGATTAAAAGAAGCCCTTATAAATATTTTAAACTTTGAGGCCCAAAAAGCAACGGCTAGGATGATGAATTTGGAATAATCTGTCTTGTTTGTGTTATGTCGTGTTCCTCTTCTGCAAAAATGGATTTCTGAAACGCAATTGGACTATGATTTTCTCTCTCAGGAGGAAATTTGTTTGTTTCTGATGAAATGGGGCGCCAAACAACAACACGTACACAAATGGAAAGATGCTTTGCGTGCACAAACACTCACTTTATCTAAGTAGGGAGCCCCTCACCACAATTACACGCCGGGCGCTCACGGTAATGTCATGGGTTCCGGAGTTTGGCACCCATCATAATGCACTAGACCAATGGATCGATTGTGCACTCGTTTTGGACAGTGAAGACTTATGGGTCATCAATTAAGCGGGGCTGATCATGATTTGAGCCTTTGTCACCATACATGGCCGTTGGGGAGAGATCTTTCAATCTCCCTGGTCCCATCCCCAGCCGGGGGCCATGGTAGGCCCCGCAAGAGCGGGCTCTCACCATAAACGTGAGCCCCAGAGCTCAGCTGAGGGTTATGATAACCCTCGCATTTCTCCAGATCTGTTCCTGGCACGTCAAGAAGGGCCCCTCACAAACTTCGAAAGTAGACCTGGTTGTCCCTCCCTTTTTTTTTTTTTTTTTTTGGTTTCCTTTTTGCTTTTCATAACATCTATCTTAGAAAATCTAGCTAAATCATTGAGCATCACATCACCCACAGTAATTTTTGTTTTGGGGTGAGCATCACTTGTATAATGAATGATAGAAGAAAATAATTCTTCTTCTTTTGCCTTCCATTTTTCCTTAAGCACCATCGGTTTGTTTCTCTCCCTCAGGCCTGTCCCAAGAGAGATTGAAGCCTGAAAGCAACTGATCAATGCTCCCTTGTTTCGATTCCAAGGGTGCCATCTTCTATGGACAAGATTCAAATATAGATACGATTACAAAATCTTAGCCATTCAGTTCGGATGATCACCATTTTTAAAGGGAAAAAAAAAAACAAGAGTTGTAACTGATAAAGCAAGCAGCTAGAAGGTCCATTAATTGGCCTATTCATATTGAGGTTGACATGACTATGGTTGGAAGATCTGCATTATCATAGGGGGGAAATTTTTCCTCAAGGGGAACACTACATGCAGAAGACCTAAAGATTCTTAAACTAGGTTGAGTGCTATTTTTGTTTAGAGCAAATTCAAATTTGATTTGACAAGCTTTTTAACTGGCTTACAGATTTGGATATACATTTAACCCTTTCTCTTTTACTATACTGAGAGTTGGAAAATGACAAATGGCTTGATGTGGATAAGTATTGGTGGTTGAATGATGTGGATGGTTAGGATGAAAAGCTCCGGACATAGAAACATGCATAATGATGCTCTAGGTTAAATTTGTTGAATTTCAAGAGGGACTACATTGCCATAAAATTTATGGCATAACAGATGGTGCTGATGCGTGAAAAAGGGAGGATGCTTTGTATTTATTTAAGTAAAAAATTGATAGGTGAGATTACTGCAAAAGCACAAGAGACACTGGGATCTCTAAATTGTTGAGGGAGAAGGGAGAGATAAAAAGATGAACACACGCCAAAAATAGCATGCTTAGGTGGGAGCAGTACTCAAATGGGCGACTTCCTGTGAAATCCTGGCTTGCGCATGTGGGCCAAAGTGGATAATTTTATGCTAAATTGTGCGGGGCGGAGATTGTAACGCCCCATGATTATGACCCCATGAAGAAGGGCGATTAGAAGGTCCCCATATGGATTGGGTTTGCAATTTGAAGAATACATGAGTCCTACACTGAAAATGAGTTGTCTAGATCCATGAGCTTATAAGTCAAAATCCATCTTAACTCAACATGAGACACTTTAATATCCCTCACGGGTGTGTGGGCCAATGCGGGGCTGTGACACTGGCTTAACTCCTCCGGTGGACACCATGTTGAGTTTCAAGAGGGACTACATTGTCATAAAAGTTGCACTAACTTTTAATCAACAAGTCCCATCATTTTCTAAAAGGGAGATTAATTGGGAAGAGAATAACTCAAACTCAAACTCAAATATTTAAATTAACCCTTCTCTATAACTACTATCCTGTTGTCTCTAACAACTTGCTATTATTTCTAAGAAAATTCCCTAGAGGAATTATATTGTTGGCCGGTGAATGGGGTTGTTATTTGTTAAAAACAACCAAAGCATCATGCTCATGTAGGCCCCACATGGGGTGGGTAAGGCCATGGAATAATGCTACATGCATGCATGGTAATGATAATCTTTAAGATTCCCCTCCCCTGGTTAAACTCAACTTGAAACAAAATTCAAATCCTACTCAAATTGGAAGCAATAAAACTAGAGCTCTATGAAGGCGGCTTGAGAAAGTTCATCGTCTTTGATCCATAAAGAGGGAGGGGAATATCAGTGTACAGGTTTGTGTCATCCATCCCAAAAAATGAGAAGGCCATAGGTGGCACATAAAGTGAAGACAAGAGAGAGACTAATCAGTAAAAAGATTTTTTGAAGAGAAATGATTTGAGTCCAATCAGTTGGTGCAATTGTATTGCAAATTACTATAGCATAGTGGGGCCAACTGTAGTCACTTGCATGCATGGAAGATATATGCAGGCTGGATAGAAAGGGTGTTGAGTAGATTACAGCCTGCTCAAACATCAACTTTATTTGATGACCAAAAGCTTCTCATGACAAAACTTTGTCTAACTGTCCATTTTCTGATGAGATGGGTCCCACAATATTCGTTGTGCACATGGTTTTGAAAACTATGGCCGATCACATATGAATTTTTGGCTGCCCAATAGGTGAAACCGATGGAAACTAGCTATGATAAACACACTTGTGGAAAGCCTGCGTTCTTTCTTTGAGAAGTGGCTTTTTCTAGTATTCTATTATGTTTGGATGCTTTAGAAGTTGTTAAGGCTAATAAGGGAGAGAGAGTAGAGCATAGACCCAATCATTTTGGGTATTCAAACTTGTGTATCATGGTTTGAGTATTTTGATTCATATGATGTTTTTAGAGACCTTAATTCGATTGGCCTGGCCTTATTAAAAGGGACAAATCTAGGGAGACTACTTTGTGGATTGGGGACATTCGGGTTTGATTTCTTGTTTTGTTTTTGTTTTGGTTCCTGCTTTGGCTTTTGTTTTCTGTTCTCTCCAGTGATGAAATGCTATTTTTTTTCAACAAAACAAAAAGGAAGAAAGGCACACATCAACCACCAAGCCACAGGCCATTGTTAGAGTTATTTAATTTTCTTATGAGAATTACAAATATTGTGCCTACAAACACCCCTTTCGTTGGAGCTCCTCTTTTGTTTCTACATATTGTAGCCCACTTATTATCAATCCAATCCCGTGATGAATACCTTCCCCACTTTCAAATAGGATATAAGTGACTATATTGAATTATTTTGCTAGAAATTTGCACGATATGTGGCCATTAAACTATAAAGAGCTAGAAGTAAAGCACAAAGTATTATATGAATGGATTGATCGTCTTTTTTAGTACCCATGCTAAGGGCGCTAGAACCACATTGAATTCACGCCAATGGGAGTAGCCCTCGGGTGAGGGAAGGAGGCCTTGGGTGAGGTAAGGGAGTCCTCAGATAAGGTGAGGAGAACTCGGGTGTGGTGAGACAGGCCTCAAGTGAGGGAAGATGGTATGCAGAGCGGTCAATCCCTGGGCAGCGAGGTAAAAAATGACACATCTGTTGAGATCAACGCCCACCCTCGGTCCTGAGCGGTCATAGTTGTGATCGAGCCCTTACCCTCACAATAAAACCATTGTTGTGCCGTTTTCTATCACCAATTGATTTTGGGATAAGTGGTAGTTCAATGGGGTGTAGAATCCTACAAGTGGTATCAGAGTCTGATAGGTCGGGTGTTCGAGTAACGGGATACGTGTTTTGCGAGTTGCGCAACAGGAATCGCAGCACACTCTTGCCAAGGTAAGATTTTGTTCTCAATTGGATTGATATTGACAACACACAAGTGCACATGCCAACCTATCTATCCCCCTCTTTCCCTTCATTGTCATGCATTTAGTTGGACCCATAAGAACGAACATAGTACATGTGAAACCCTTCTTAATTGGGTCATCACATTGAAGACTCTTCACAATTGATGGATTATTGATGAAATGATTGTATTTCAGTTGGATGTGTTAGCAGCCCATATATACTTCCCCAAAATATACGTCATTACCCGAAAAATACAAGTAAAGATTTTTGGGCAGGTCAAATTTCTCTTTAGTTGCTTGTGTCTATTTTCTTTTAACTGCTTCCTTGTTTAAATGAAAAAAAAATAAAATAGAAAAGTTGAATAAACAAGAGTGACTTCTTTCACTCATATGGCATTTTTATTGAAATTGCTCCTTATTTAATCGAATTCCAACAAATACATGTACTTGGAGCCAACTCTTTCTCTAGCTAGGGATGATTAAGATTTGAACTCTTATGTCTGCCTCTAGAATGAAAAAAGCTTGCCAAAGTAATTTAACTCTTATGACATACACACACATCTACTTGTAATTTAAGATAGCCTTCCGAACCAATATTGTTTGTCTCACATAGTCACCTTACCTATAAATGAATACCAATAGGTTCCTGAATTGGCCACCGAGGCTTTATTCCTGATTCTAACCTGAATAGACATCTTCTAACTAAAACAAAACATGAATAGACATCATTTAACAAATACATAAAGAAACATGAATGGACATTGTCCCAAAAAGTAAAAGAATTATTGTCATCCTATTCTGGATCTTCTAACAAAAAAAAAATAAAGATATTTTCTGGTTCTCTTAGCCCAGCATATTTGAACTCAAAAGGCTCTAGGAAACTGAATGTCCTGCAAATTCAAATACTACTACTACCTTGTCATACACAATTGGAACTTATTTGTGTAATTTTTTTTTTTTTTTGGGGTAAACCATTCGTGTAACACTTAAACTCGACTGTAAGCAACTGATTGGTGCAACAGGTGATCTTGGAAAAGTGACTTCGAATGTTGATATGGGAATCCAGGTTTATGCATTCTGTGAAACAAACCAAACAGGTTTATTTGTTTGTAGGATATATAAGAATTTCTGTTGAGAGATATTTAAATTCTTCAAATGTTATCCCTCAAGTAGATCATGGGTTCTTATAAAAGGAAGATGGAATTCGGAGAATTCAATAAGCCCAAAGTGACAATCCATAATGTTGAGTTTTAAACATTCGCAAATAAAAAAATTCAAATATTAGGAAACAACTACTGACAAGCTATTAGAAATTCTCAAGCAGCTAAAATTCTTGCAAAACAAAATCCCCCTTAGCCTTTCAAATATATATGGGCCTGTTTTTTTACTAGAATTCCTTACAAGAATTTGATATGTTGGGTTTTTTTGGACATCTTATCCCCTCGTATTTGAAATGCAGGCCATGTTTTTTTCACGAGAGTTTCAAATCACATATACCTAATAGGTCTCAAATGATCTTTTGAAATTCCCGAAATTCCACTCCAAGTACATTTTTATTGGAATTTCTAACTCTCCTTCAAGAGGAGGGATTTGGAATTCCACCTATGGAGACAGTTTTTGAAGAACTTGAAATCCTCATTAGACATGAATTCTTAGAATTCAGGTAAAGAAACATACTGTGTGTGTAGTTAGCCTGTCAACCATTTAAATCGGACCCACCCTGAGTCAGGCGTGGCCACGTTTTTAAGGTCCATGACTAAGGTCGGACCTAAGCAGTTGAGCCCAACTAATGTAAAACTAGGGCCCAGCTTTGATGTCAAAATTGTTAAACTGGCTTATCCATGGTCCTACTATATGTATCATATCTATTTCATGGATAGATTACAATATATATTCATAAACAATATCATAATATCTTCAGAGATTCGTCCTACTATATGTATCATATGTATTTCATGGATAGATTACCATAAATATTCATAAACAAATATATCATACTATCTTCAGAGATTCATTCCATCTTCATATATAGATAAATAAAGTATCATTACTTCTCATACTGGATGAGCTTACTATTTCCATGGAATATTCCGTACATAATCATAAAGAGGTGTCGGTGGGACCACCTTATACATGCAATACCATTGGTGAAGAATGCCGAGCCATAAAGTACTCCACAGAAGCCCACGTGGCCCAACCATGTCATGGCACCCTTATTGGCTCATTTCTTCTTACACAAGTTTATTCCACGATTATTCTGAATAATCCATAGAGGAATCTAGTTGGGTCACACTATTCTAGAGCATTGGCAAAGAAAGCCAAGCCTTGACCCACTTCAGATGAGCTCGCATGGTCCAAACAGATCAAGGCACCCTTATTGGGCCTAGTTGGTAGTAGGGGGCATGTTGTAGGCCCAATAGATTAGGACAGATTTTTATTAGGGACCATATAGATGCTTTGAGTGGTAGATGAAGGGGGATGTAACATTTTTGTAATTTTGTAGTTAGAGAAGGTAGAGCAAGAGAAGAGAGCCTCCTCCTCCTCCTCTCTCTCTCTCTCTCTCTCTCTCTCTCTCTCTCTCTCGGGACAATGTGCAGAAAAATTACATTATTTGGGTCTGTAATTATTCTTTATCATGGTTAATAGTGTTGATCATCATTTTGAGAAGAATTGGATGCTTGTTCCTAAATGCATTTGATAAAGATAGGATGACGAGTAGAATTCTATCAATCATTGGATGGAATGTTTGGAGTCCACAAAGAAACAGAAATTAAATTTAGACAACTCATAAATAATAGGTATAGTATTTTAATCTGAAATGCTTAACTCTGAGAGAGAGAGAGAGAGAGAGAGAGAGAGAGAGAGAGAGAGAGAGAATGTTGTTAGAATAAAGAATAAAGGGTGAGTGTGTGTGGTTGGGTGTGGGTGAGCGAGTAATGAGAATATGGTGAGAGAGAGAGAGAGAGAGTAAGAATATGGTTAGAATAATGAATGAAATGTGACATTTTATGCTTCATAAACAAGACCAACAATTTTTTTTTAACGTACAATAATGTGTATATATATAATATTGACATGAACCTTCTTGTCCCAACAAATATCTGCACAACACAAATGATACATACACCATCACTCAAAACACAAATCGACAAACATACCAATAATTCAGTTCTCAAACATGAGGCAATGACAGCTCCAACTCCCAAGCCCACATCCTAAGGAAACCCCTTCTCCCTTCCATTGTCCAAGATCGTTTCCCCCAGATCCAGTGGCTCCCCATCCCCCATGTTCTCATCATCCAAACCCAAATCCAACAGAAACCCATACTCATCCCCTCCTCTACCATTCATTCCAATCATGGGTGTATCCTCCAGAAAGTTGTAGTGCAACACTGCCAAGTTTAGCATGGTGTTTGGAGGGCTGTTGCCTTCTTCTTGGTGGGGTTCATTTGAGTATGAGACCATTTGCTTATTATATGGCATGCTTTGGTATATGGGATGAGTACATGACCCCATATTTGCAGATGAGCAACCAATCGTTTCTTGTTCGACTTCAAGCCTATATTGATCAGTGGAGGGCTCTTTCTTCCTTTTGTGAAAAACTCTACATAGCACCCAATCTTCCTGTTAATCCACCCAACAAGATTAGCATGACAGAGAATCTTATCAAACAAAGCTTTAAGTACTAAAACAAGTATAAAAGGTTGGTAACAGTGCCCCTAATTAAGTTACAAGACAATGATAATAATGACAATAAAAACAACAAACTTTAATTACTGGGCACATGTGAGAACTGTATGTACTCGTGGAACACTGTTTAGGAGATGCTTAATACTCAATTGCTTTTTTTGAAACATACACCAACTACTTGGCTTCAAGGAAATGGAAAACCATTGCGTGTGTGTGTAAAATTTTCACATGAGGAAGTAAAAGAAACCTTGGGAGGAGTATGAGGAGTCTCAAGGCGAAATTCATGCATGACCCAACCAGTCTTTTTCCCATTTGGAGCTCTTTCTAGATAAAAGACCAGAGTCTTCCTCATCCCAACGATAGCTTCTGTGGTGGGGTCGATCACTGGACGATCTTTTCCTGTGGCTTTCCAGTAACCAGACTTAGTCGCTCGATTCGCACGAACTCCAGTTGCATATTTCCGGTCTCGGAAGCTGAAGAAGTACCACTCATTGGCTCCAAGCATAGCAGCATCTGAACCCATTTCAAAAGAAGAAGAAGAAGAAGAAAAAAAAAAACGTTTGAAACGCTTCCAACACATCAGAACAAAATGTAATACTATTTTCTTTCACAAGCATTTCCATCCAAATGGAAATCTCAGGAATTCCCATGAAATGATCACCTATAGTGACTAATAAAACATGCATGGCAAAGGAAATGAAGTGAATTATTACTAGACCATCCTTCTGCTGAAAACCAAGAAACATGGTGATAGCATCTGTCAAAAGCTTTGAAGTTTGAACAACTCCACATGAATGATTCATTTCTTAACAAAGAAAGCATGTTCTAGCTTTTAATCTGTGAAAAGAACAGCCCCAACATGCTTTATGGTTGGTTAGAAGCTTGCTTTTGATAAACCAATTGTGTAGAAATGAATGAATTGGAATAAGATATGGCTCAACATGTAAAAGGAAGATTCATTCACCTGGTAGCTGCCATGGCTCACAAGTGTGCAAGTCAACCTCAACCATAGTATCCAAAGAGGGCATCTCATTGGCAACTCTTTTGTAGAGGTAGTGGCAGACCAACTCCTCATCTCTGGGGTAGAACCGAAATCCTGGGGGCAGTGTGGCCTCTATGTTTCTTAAGCCCATGTTTGTTGGTAGTGGTTGGAAATCCAACAAAAGAAAAGAGAACGGAGAGGATTCAGTTGAAGTACTAACTAATCTAGACAGAGATTGTTGTTGGATAATAGCAAAAGCAATCAAGGAAATGTGGAAAAGCTTAATCTCCTTTGTCACGGTTTGAAACTTTGGAATATTTATATAGAAAGAGTTCCTTGCAAGGTCGTGATTGGAGCACTTTTATTGGCCCCTTCCATCCGTCGAAGTTTACAGGTAAGAAACCCTGGCAACAAGTGAGGGGGGCCTAATAAGTGCTTATGCAATTTGATGTGGAAGGTCTTGAGAAAACCATGGGCGCAAGCTTTCTATTTCTAACACATCTAATGGTCTAATGATATAGATTAGACGCCTTACGTGGCCTAATCTAAATGGACATATCATCAACTCCCATTAGTGGGGTACCACAATTCTAGAACAATTCCACTCCTTGGGCCCACTCCAGCCACTTTCATGTATAATCAATGCCTGGATAGAAAGATCACTCTTCACATTTACAATCCAATTATGTTAATTGATTACCCTTGATTTCACATGATCATAACCATCTCATCTCATGAGGGGTCTGTAAAATAGAAATGGCTACTCCCAATTCATGATCCGGTGGTTGTGATCATCAAATAAATTTGAAATGTGGGTCATTTGTAATTAATCCTTTTTTACTGCCCCCGCTTCGCCGTGGGACCCCGCTAACTTTTTTTTAAAGAAAATACAGCTAGTTGAGCTTATCAATTTCTCAATTAGTGGAGCTAAATTATAACACAAACAATCACATTTTAAAGGAAAAAAAAAAAAAAGATTTTGGGGTCATAAGCAATGTGTGTATACATATACAACCAACTAATGAGGCAAAGTTTGAGCTTAGTTGGGAAACAGGTTCACCAGAAAAATAGGTAATCAAAAATAGGAAGAAAGGCCCACGAAATTATTTTTGGCACCACTTGTATAAAGACAAAAGAAATTTGTTGGCAAACCCATGAATGTGACGATAAAGTTGAGAATATATGCAGATAGCAATCTGTACATCCATTGCCATGAGTAGCATAAAAGCAAAAAAAAAAATCCAATTATAGAGGCCTGTTCCATTTCAGCAAAGGGTGAAGCTTTTTGGTGGTGTTCGGCACTGCTTTTTCACTCATTGCCATATGTTGGCTAAAATCAGCAACAGAGGAAATGATCTGTTACACTTTTTACAACTCAGCTGGACTCAAGAGTAAATGTGATTAGATTTGTTGGGGGTTAATTAAAAATCTTGAGCAACTCAGAAAGTTGGAGAAGTTAAAAAAACTCAGTCTATATTGATTTTTTACATGAATATTCTATTTAAATTGAATCAATGGAGTGTCCAAGTTGGTTAGGGCCCTCATGATAAGATGAAACATTAAAATTATCATTGTTTTAAACTGCGTGTTTTGCGGCGAATATTTCTGATGGGTCCTTGGGATTTTGGAAGTTTGTCGACCCTAAGTAAGTTTTGGGGTCATTAGTTATAGAGTTTCAAATTTCTTTCACAAACTAAAGAATTAAAATCATGTTTGTTGGTACGAATTTTAGGGAATTACTAATTTTGATACGGATGATTGGAGAAAATGTCCTTCAAAATTAGGGATTTTTACGGGAAAAAAAATACTGTTTAACCCAAATTCCGTGATTGATCTAGAAATACACAGAATTGACGGATTGGGTTGTCGTATTTTTTTTAAAAACATAATTACCTTCTTAACGATATCATTACCGGGGCTTGACATCTCCCAACTGTCCTCACCAATACGGTTGCCAACGGGGGCAACTTCGGGTCGAGACCATACTGCACCCAAACCCAAAGGATCCATTTTGGGTCTGGATCCAGGTAAAGTTCTGACTCCGACTTATTTTGTTGGTTCCAGACCCGATTCTAATGGAAAAACCTGGATCTAGTTCTGAAACCGGGTCCGCTTAGAGGACCGGAATCTAGTTCCAAAATTGATAATAATTTCTTTTTATTTTTTATTTTTTCCTTAAAATAAGTATATCATTCAACATATAATGGTGCATTAAGTGCACTACCTACAGAATTATACATAAAAATGTCCAAAGAAAATTAATTTTGAGCTACAATTTGCATTATCAAACACTCATATGCTAGTCTCAAGTCCACAGGTCTGAACCTATATGGACCAAAAATAAGACCTCTTTATCACTCGGAATCTAAATTGGGTTTCACAACCAGATCCGTTTAAAACTTAAAACCTAAAATAGACTCAAAATCCAATCTTTTGCTAGTTGAACTTCAGAATAATCAGCCAATCGGATACCATTTTACATCTCTACTCACCAACCCATCTCTTTTTCCCACTCACGATCTTGAACAATGCCAAGGATAGAATTAGCTCCTAGTTTGGGGATTTTGGGATTCTCTCAACTGAAAAAATTCTCAAATTTCTCCATGAATTTCCTCAGATAGCAACAGCAAGTGAAAAGAAATTTCTTCAAAAGGAAACAGTACTCCCTTTATAGTTAAAGAGAAAAAAAAAAGTAAAAGCTCCTTTTGGATGTGGAGAAAAAATCTTCACACACATACAATATACAATAAAAGTATAAATATGCCATGTACTTTCAGAAAGCGACATCGGCCTAACACCGGAAATTATCATATCTAAAGTGACATTTTCGTCTCTTACACATTAAGGTGCAAATCCTATTTATGGGGATGCTAAAATTACAAGGATACCCATCTATCACAAAACCCTGGGGCACATTCACAAAACCCACAAGGGCATTTTTGACAAATTTACAGAGACAGACTTGAGTGCAATAATAATTAAAAAGCGAAATTCCCCTTTCCGAGTCCCATGAAAATCAACGCTCAATTTGAGGTGGACCAAATATCAGTTCGATCGGATGATCACAGCCCTTGATTGATGGCTTCAAAGCCTAATGGTTCTTTGTTGGTGTCATATCTCAAGCTCATGTCCTAAATGGGCTAAAGTCTAAACCAACGGCTTAAACCATCAACGCATGGTCGAGATTGATCGGCAAAGTCTAATGGTTCTAGAATGTACCAATTATGATAAACAATGGTCCGGCCGACTTGAAAATATGGGCTAGTGCCAACTCACAATGAATAGTGAGTGTGATTGAGTTTGATTGGTCATTTAGGTGGGACCCACTATCTGACCTATTGACCCCAAGAGTGAAGGAGCAGAAAACTTAGGTGGGTGTATAAACTTTGCCCCTTTAGTGGGTGTGAACCTGTGGAACATGTAACAGATTGTGATAGTCCCTTTTGGGAATAAATTCCAATTATTGCATTGTATAATTGTAAACTGCTAGGGTTCCTGTTTGCAGGGGATAATGTTAGGTGGTCTGATGGTAGAAAGAGTCACGCTTCCTTCTCTCCTTATTTCCTTCAACTAATCATTTTTTTTTTTTTTTCTCATGTTCCCAAGTGTCCTGGATTTGATTTATTTCCTTGCCCTAATAAAAGCTCTTGTTGGTTTATACATCAATTATTCTTAAATGTACCTCATTACTTCCCACACATCACTGTCTAAATGCTTCTTATGTAAAGTATCATTAACAGAATATTTTTCTCCTCATTACTGTGGTCCAGCTTGTGGGGCTCACTTGAATTCATTTCCATCATTGGGAGTGGGATGAATATAAGGGTCTCTTTATGAATAAGGGTCATAAGAAATCAGCCCCATCAAAAAATATCCTAATTGTTGATTCAACAACCTAAAAGTTTAACGGTCTTTTAATCTATATATAATTCAATCTTATGCACATAAAATTGGGCATGATTGCAAATCGTCGGGGGATAAGATTGTGAAAGGATTTTCACAGATCAAAGGCAGGCCCAAGTGGAGCCCAAAGAGATGGACTTCAATGGCAGTTCGCTCTTAAGAGAAAACTCTCAATCATTAACAAGCACGCTTGTATGAGATCTGAGCCATTCATCCAGAAAGTCCCGCCTTCAATATGAACTTTCTGAAAAATCTTAGATCAAATTTGGTATCACAGTGCTATTAGAAAAGGGCTTTACTCACTAGAATTTGTATAAATGAGGATTCCATATGTCACGTCCGACAAAAGTGAGGGATTTGCATATTTGAGAATTTCATATCCTCTCCTTTTAAGTTTCAATTTTTAAATTTGTATAGGCTAACATTATAAACTTTAGATAAGAACCTATATATTAGTTTTCAAGATGTTGAGATTTATCAGTTGTGGAAGATTGACTTGATGCGTTATTATTGGGTTGAATGATATTCTTTTCTCTTCTTTTTTTTTTTGTTTCTTTTGTTTTGTTTTTTTTTTTTTTTTTTTTTTTTTGTTGAAAGATATATGTATAATATACATAAAGTAGGAACCAGTTCCATAACCGGACCCAATTCTCAAATCGGAACCAGAAAATCAGGTTTGAATACAAACCACTTTTATAAAACACTTTCGATTCTGGGTCTAACATGGTTCCAGCCCCGAACCATCCCGTTTGCGTCCCTAAGATCAAGACATGAGAATCCTCAAAAATAAGGATCTCTAATGGCCCTCAAAAACTATATATGTATTTCCACGACTGTGTGGAAGGTGAAAATCTTTTCCCAAGAATGCAGTTGCTATATATGACCCTGTCTGGATGTAAGGACAAAGATCGGCTATCAACTAATATACTAGGATAAATGATCCGCATTTAATGCAATAAAATTTGTTTCATAGGACTCTATAATTAATGGGTTTGATTTTTGGAGTATGTTGCTCTCATGTTGGGCCCCACTGATGTGCCATCATCAGAAAACATAAACAGGTGTCAACTTCCTAGCTCTCTTAGAGCTGTTTTCTTTTCTCTTTTTTGCTGAATTGCAAATCATGTTATTGTATTCAAATACATGAAAATGAACTATAAGTACATTTGAAGCTATTACATAAGAGCCATGCTACTTGTCAAGTCCCGATTCCACATGGAAGGGGCACCAGCAAATGACCTTTTTGCCCCTCCCATGTGGAAATCGGGATTTGTCCCGGGATTTCATCCTGGACAAATAGACATTCTGATTACATAATGTTGATGGGTTATTAATGGTAGAGTTAATACAAGGAGTTTTTCAAACTTTTTGGGTCCTCGCAGGTTATTATTGGAAAATTTAAGAAATTAAAAGCATAAATTATTGTAAATACACACAAGATGCCATTATATATAAGATGTAAATAATTCTAAAAGATTATTAGGAAAAAAAATCATCTTTATAAAGGAGAAAAATAAAAATTTGCGCATTCAGCCGAATCATAAACATACTATAGCAATTTGTTAGTGCGAAGAATAGGGACGAAGTGACTCTTCCATAGCAAGTAGTTTTCACCGTCCAATTTGATCGAAGCTAAACTATCAGTATTTGAAATAGGAGCAGTTCATGACAAGAGATGAGATGTTTTAGTCCCGTAACAATAGTTGAAGAATGCAAAATTGATATATATTCAAAGAGGGATGGCACTAGATATTAGAGCGCGCAAATATGATGGAGTGCCAGCCAACCCATCGACAAAGTCCACAGTACGTTAACCCCTGATATTTGAAATGCTGTATTTTTTTTTAAATTCAAACCAACCAAGAGACCTTTTGGAATTCTTGGAATTCCACTCTTTATACCATTTGTTGAGATTTCAAATCCTCCATCAAAAAGAGGGATTTCGAATTCCACCTAACGGGGACAACTTTTGGAGAATTTAAAATTCCCGCAGGCATGAATTCTTGGGATTCTGATAAAGAAACGGGCCCTAAAAGTGACTAGATTTGCGACAATCTCAGATATATCTAACGCAACGATAGAGCCAGTAGCCAACTGAAATGCAGCAGATTGAATGAAACAAGCCACCAAAACAGAACACTAGGCACAGATAGAAGAAAGCAATAGGTGGACAAAGTTCTCATCAGAAAAGCACACAGGAAGGACCGAATGTGCTCTACTACCATGAAATACTATTGTATTCAACGCAAGGGCTCATTTGTATTATCACTAAATATATAGAATCATCTCTGGAAATCTAAAACCTATGCTTTGCCAAATGATATGACTTAGTTGTGCTTTAGCCAGTGTGATAAGGACGATTTTATCTTTGTATTAGAGTAGGACCAAGTAGCCGCGTGGGACCATGTATCTTATCAAAAAAAAGTTCTCTTGTTTTGGTGAAAACATCAAACACTCATTAATCTATTTAATTGAAGTCAGATATAAAGAGTATTAATCTAAAAATAGTTCTAAGTGCCAACAAACTTGATGTCTTTATCTTTGACGTACTCCTTGTACATTATCTTCCACCATTTATTCTACATTAGTAAAATAGAAGTTATTTTGCTTGCACTCAAATACCAATATTCTTGTAAAAGAAAGTTCGCTTGTTTTGATGAAAACATCAAACGCTCATTAATCTATTTAATTGAAGTCAGATATGAAGAGGATTAATCTAAAAAGGATTCTAACTACTAGCAAATTAATTTGATAGCTTTATCTTTGACATACTCTTTGTATATTATCTTCCACCTTTGAGCCCCGCCATTAATAAATATATATATATATAATTAGAAAAACGTTGTAGCCCCTTAAAAGATCTTCATTTCTAGTCGTTCAACTTTCGAGCATGGTGTGGTCCTGAAGTTGCCTCACTTCTTGGAGCCATATTTCATTATCAAAGTTGCTTGAATAGTACTTTTTGTTTTTTCTCATTAATAAATATATGAAAATGTTAAACCCCCACTTGAAGATCTTTGTTTCTAGCCATTTGAATATGGCAATTGCCTCAGTTCTTGGAGTCAAATTTCATTATCATGGCTGCTTGAATAGTACTTATTCCTTCTTTTTTTCATCTAGACTACACCAATGATAGGAGAGTGATACTATCCATTTGAGGACCACAAATCAATCCCTAGTTTCGCTCATGAGACTAAGCACGTTTCCTAATGGATAAGAAAGCTATGAGGAATCCACAAATATGAGAATTCCTCATTGCCCTTGGAACATGGATTCCTTACTGAAGATTTGTATAACTAACTAGCTTGAGAAAATTTAATATTGAAGAGTAAATCTGCAAAGAACGAGGGTTTTCGAATCCTATTCGTCAAGGTCCCAGCTAAGAATCCTATAAAATGGGGATTTCCACTAACCCAAATCCTCAGGGACTTATACTGCTAAACATCCATGACTTTTGTACAAGACGGTGCCTTGCCATCGAACTATCGGTGATTTGGTGCTTGAATAGTACTTGTCTACTAAGGCTTTCCAATCTAACACAACCCTCCTTCCTCTAAGATGACCGCCGTGGAGGCACGACACTTGGAAATAAAGTTCATGTGTACAAAATAGGAATTGGAGGGTCCTTCTCAACACTTAATATAATGGTACTTGAAGAAGATAAAAGAAGATAATTGCGAAACTTGATCCATATAATGCCTTGCCATTAAACTATCAGTTGTTTGGTGCTTAAATTATACTTTGCCGTAGTAAACTTTCCAATGTAACACAGCCCTCCTTCCTCTACTAAGGTCAGGACCACAATGGAGGCACGACAGCTGGAAATTAAGTTCATGTCTACAAAGTAGGAATTGGAGGGTCCTTCTCAACACTAAATACAATGGTACTTGAAGAAGGGACCATAAAAGAGGAGGACCATTAATAGGATCATTAATCCACTGATGTTATAGAAAATAAGGCACAACTAGTCCATCACATTCCAGTTGTGTAAAAGTTTAACCGGATTATAGCTTGATTTGGACATTGATTAAAGTAGTCTGAAAAAAATCAAAAGCTATATAATGCAGCCAATCTTCTCTAAAACCTGTGACTAAAGTAGTATCAATCACCCTCATTTTCCTTCATATTTAAATTGATCCAATCATTTTCATTTTTCTGTGAACGCAATTGGCCCAGTTGTATCCTTCACTAATCCACAAAACCCATCCAATCAATTTCCATGTGATGGAATGTTGAGATGGGATTTTTGCCATAGTTTATTGCATAATGTGTGGCCCACAGGAGCTTGGATTCTCCTATTCTCGTGGGACCCACCATGTCGTTGACATTATTAGGTGGATATATATAAAGAGGTTTAACAGAAGTGGGCATGTATCTATACATACCCTAGACCCCACCAGTGCATCTTAAGGTTGTAAACGGATCGGATTGGGTCCGGGTCCAGTACCCGGGCCGATGTTCTTTTTGAAGGACCAGCTCCAATTTTCAATTGGGATCCAACATGGATCGTCAAGAGCAAAGGATCCGAATATGGAAAGAGGTCTTATGGGCTTAATTCAACTTATACCGCGACGTGTGTGTGTATATATATATACATACTTGAGCTTTAGTTGGGTCAGATCTAAGTATATGGATCCAGATTTGGATACAAAACTTCAATCTAAATTTGTGTAGGATCTGAAAATAGGTTCCATGTGGGGTTGGAAGGGTCGTTTCTATTAGATAATTCAGATATCCATAGCTATCACTATATACATTTCTGATGTTACTAGTACCATTTTTAGGAGGATGAGCAAAAACAGGGAAATAATCCAGAGTCAATAAACATATAAATGATGAGACATGGGATCCTTCTCAAAACATTGTCAATTGATTGATACAGAGAATGTCTTTCTTTGTGAATCCGGGAAAGATGACCCATCATGGTAATCCATTCCTTTAGAAAATGTCTGCTCCAAATTATGAAAACTGCTTTCCAGTTCCACCTAAAGCATGCAAAGTTTGGCAGAACCAAGTCCAGTTTCTCATTTGAATGGGTTATTCCATGTTCCTAAACCAAACAAGGGTCTAATTAGCCATATGTTCCTAAGGATATGTACTTGTACAAAAATACATGGAAAAGTTCCACTTGAAAAGTTTCACTTTTCCTCCATGGCCCTCATATCTCTATTTAGAGTGGAGGAGATTCTCCACTGAAAACAAACATTTTAGATGCATTGTCCTCGCGCTCTGTAAATTTTATAGTCGGACCTCTCAGTTTTATCTTCCGCGGCACTTATACAATCAACTCTTAAAGGAAATAAAAATCATATTATATTAAATTAAATATGTCATTATGATTATACATCATATGTATTTTATGCTAGAGTCCACAGTTACTCAAGTTCAGACCTGATTATTACTCAAAGTGTTAAAAGAAGGTCCATTTTCCTGGATAATTGAAGGTCCATTGACATCCTTGATCACGGCATGGACAATAGAAAACCCATCACGAGGAAATGCATTTCCCCCTTGGGCACATTTGTGTGCTGATGTGAAAAATCGATTTTGCAGACAACCTTTTTTATATTTCGTGGAAAACCCATTCCCACCCCCTTCCCCATCAAAAAGCATCAAAAATGCTTTTTCACTAAATCATAAAAAACTTAATTTATTTTTCCGCTTTTGCTTCACAGAAAAGTGTATACCCCAAACATGGAACTTTTGTCATAGTGAAAAGGCATTTTCACTTTTCATGTTTTTTTCCACGGAAATGCAGCTGCACAAACTTGCCCTTTTGTGTTGCCCATAATTTAGACAAAGTAAGGTAATTTTCTTGAGCTTATATGGAACTATTTTTTTTTTTTTTTATTTTGAAGCAGACAAGTAAAACATAGAAAATGCAATGATAGATTGACCAACAACATTTCTGTGGACAAACATGCCCTAAGAGATAATGTCCACTTTGAAGTTCCAAAATTTCAGAAGCATGTCTGGACCCTTTTTTAATATGTCTAGTCGTTATCAAACAACGGAACAGAACAAATAAACAGAAGTTCCTGTGCCACAGACCATCTTCCCAATTTAAGCCAAGACTTTGACAAGATAAACACGATCCTAGAGATTGGCCCAACATTAAGCATGGCTCTGTCCATTGTCATGTTTTAAAAGTTGGCAAAAACAAAGTCGAATTGATTAATATATAACAGATTCAACCCCTCTTTGCCACAGGATTGTAAGGAACTTCCCCTCGCAAGATCTTATGTATATATCGGCCGATATGTAACGGTTTTAGACAAAGCCAAATCCATTCTTTAATCGGTAATTAACAAAGGATTGTATTAAAAAAGAAAATGTTAACAACCATGGTAAGACGAAAAGCATAAAGCAAAATGAAAGACAATTGATATCATATTTTAAAAGAGTGTTCTCTATCCATTTCATTGTAATGAGATTCACTGTTGAATTGAAGTGATCTTTTATCACCTAAAACATTGAAATCATGGAATCAATATCAAATCTAACTTGGGTGATATATATATATATGCAATAGATCGAGCATGATATTCATGGAGGATTGATTTGATCCAGACATCAACTTTGTCGACAAGTGGGTGACGCCCCAATTCAAAATTCACCAATATCACATCTTGCAATAGTATCCTGATGTTTGTGCCACGAGAAATGATACGCTATAAGCAGTTTGCATGCATAAGTCTCCTCCTGTGTGGCCCACTTTTCATTAGTGCAATACTGCAACAGTTCAACTCCTTTCAGCTCATATTACTCACATGTGTATTAGATTTGGAAAGAAATTGTGAAAAGCAAAAGCTACACTTTGATTATGGAAGTGAAATTCTCCCTTTCTTTTGTGCAATGGGGGTGTGGTGAGCTTCTTCTTTTTTAAATGATTTTGGACAAACAATTAGGATTAACAAAGATCACAAAAGAATATTTGATGATCAATCAAATATTTCAATGATTTAATAAAAACTTATCCTAGATTCTTTCCGGAAAGAGTTGCTGTCAAAGATTATTCAATTATTTTCCCTCAATATCCATAATGACAACTCCCAATGCTTAACGTTCGGTTCACTCTATTTTTTTGGGCCACTTGACTTGCCTACAATCAAGTTATCCCCCTCACATACATTACTATCCTTTGTGAATTGTCATAAGTCCAAGTTTGAAGCTCATCTAATTATTATTTATTGTTTAATTGAAGTTTTAAAAAACGATGCCTTCTGATACCATTTAACTTGAGAAACCGTAAATCAATGTGTGAAGATGATGTGATGGGGTTGATGTATTTCACGTCTCTAGGACTCGTCGAGATGTTTCCAACTCCACCATCTCTCATAATTGGCATGGTTCCAAGTGGGTCCTACAGGCGAGTTTATAATGTACTGTGTGTGTAAATTGTTCTTATCATAATAAAACGCATTTATATATATATATATATATATATATATATGAGAACCATTATTCTACAATGATAACATTTTGTCCACACCTTATCTATGATGGAATCATGTTTGTCTCACCTCTAACCACGACGGGTGATGGTTCCAATTGGGCCTCACAAAGAGGCTAGCGCCGTGTTAGAGTGTCGGCCACGCATACCACATCAGCCCTCCATTTTTAATTGCCCAATAATATTATGGACATAAAAGATAGGAAATAATTAACACCAAATCATATCTAACCGATGTCATCTAGTGAAACAAGTACAAGAAACCAAAAAAAGAGAAATTCGGTCGAAATAAAATTAAAAGATGATGGAATGTGGAGCACGCCAGAATTTAACCCTAAATAGGAAGGAGTGGGGAGTTAGAGTTCACCAAATCCAACAACGTAAATGCAAAAAGCTTGGACCACGATGATAGCTATGACAATGATGGTGGTGGTGGTGGTGATGGTGGTGGTGGTTCTTTGTCTTGACTAAGGGGGCGGGAGATGAACCCGTGGAGGGTGGGGCCCATTGGGTAGACCATCCGGGCCATGAAAGAGTGGGCCCCACCCCACCCTACCCAAATGAGAATTTGGATTCTATCTATGTGATGAAAGAGAGAGAGAGAGAGAGAGAGAGAGAGAGAAGGAGGGGTTTGGCGGGAAGTCGCAATTGAAGGGGAAGGGGGGTGTCACTTTCGTAACCAGATTGTTTGGGGGAGGGGGATGGATGATTGTGTACGATGGTGGGACTTTCCACACACAGATCCCTTGGAAATTGGGGCTGGAGATGGATGGCTTGAAAAGTTGGGAAACGGTTGTCTGCAAGCATTTGCTTATGCATTGCATGGGCCCCTTCTTCACATCCCCCTGGCAATCAATGCATTATTGCCAATAAAGCTAACAATGATGCATGTGTGTGTGACATGCAATGGGCCCCACAAGAGACCACGTGGAGCCGGCACACTCGCAGCCGACGCGGCGCGGCCTGACAGGATTGGTGTGGGCCCACTGCATGGCCATTCATGGGCCCATCCAGCCAGGTGATTCCAGCCTACCTACCTACCACTCATGCATGGAGCTCAAATCACATTCTGTCCGTGTCTTCACACTACTCTCAGCAGCAGCTCACCACTCTCTAAAGATAGGGATTCTGCAGGAAGATGGCTGAATTGGATAGAACATAGAAGAGGTGAGTGTGAGTAGGAAGCCTAATCCAACAATCTGCATCCACATTCCACTCCCTGTGGCATGGCTTTAGGAACAAGTATATGTGTTTGTTTGCATCATATGTTAGGTGGGCCACCTATCCAATTTGATGACATGGCAACAGTTGGAGACATGGGTTGGGCCACCTCATGTATAATCCTAAGCTCAGAGACAGAGAGTTTAGTCAAGATTGGTATGTCCTGTTCTAGCTAGATAGGGGTCCAAATGGTTCAGTTTAATTTAATGGTTCATCATCTTTGATAAAAGGCTCACAGCAGTGTAGCCGACCTAGATGAATGAAAATCTAATAATGAAAAGGTTTTGGATGTGGACCAGAAGATTTTCCTTGGAGGTTGTCATAATTTAAGAAATAAAAAAGAAAAAACTCAGCCTACTGCTATGTTTGATCTTTCTTTTCCTATTGCAGTGTAACCCTTTTTCTGTTAGAAAGGAAAAAAAAAAAAAAAAAGAGGAAGGGTATATTTATTTGCATTAAAATACACATGAATCGAATATATGTATGCAGGAATTCATGGTGAAATAAATTCAACAGAAAGGTCATTAAAGAGGTTTGGGGTGAAGGATATATGAGTTGAGTGGTGAAAGGTTTAAAGTGGAGTTGTAGATAGAATGAAGCTTCACTTTCATATGTAATGAATTGCTAGGGTGGTGGTTGAGTATTCATTTCTTAACTTTGTATTATTCTATTTCCATAGTAGAAAAGGTTATTTGATGCTCAATTTAAAAATTCACCTTTCAACTTCATTTTTAGCCACTTATGTTATACATAGAGTATATATATATATATATATATATATATATATATATATATATATATTGTGTGTGTGTGTGTGTGTGTTCAATTCCTATATATTCTAAATCAAATAAACATACCTAAAATCTGAAGTTTCGGTGTGTGAAGGGATTAAATTCGCCAAATATAAGACCGAAAACAAGAATCCAAAAGAGGCTTCAAGATAGTGGGTCATGTGAGAATTTACCTTATTTATACAATTTACATATTAATATAAGTACATACAATTTCCTCCAACTCTAGTAGTGGAGCACAGTCTACTTTAAAATTTCAAAATCCACCTTCTTGTTTTTATTTATAAACGGTACCAAAGATTTCATTAAAAGAAGGAAGAAAAGAATACATCAAAACTTCAAAAAAGAGGAGTTGGAAGGTGTAAGAGAGAAGCACCAGCCACAACTCCAATTACAAGATGACACCCACCCAAGGAATTAACCTATCCACCCCTTGCTTTGCTAGCACATCCGCCATTGAGTTGGCAGATCTAATCTCATGACAGAAGGAGACATTAATGTGAGCTGAAATCTCCCTAATTTCATTGAAGAGGAATTGAAATTTCCATGGGTTAGATTTTCGATTAGATACCCACGCAATTGTATTTGAAAAATTACTTTTCAACACAAGGACACCACTATATCTTGTTGAGAACAATCTAAGACCACCACTATATCTTGTTGAGAACAATCTAAGACCTTCCAAAATTGCTAGCACCTCCACTTCATTAGAGTCACACACACCAACGTGCTTGGAGAACATAAGAACAACATCATCCTTGCTATTGCGAAGCACTCCTCCAATTCCCACTGGGCCCGGCTTACCCCTTGAAGCACCATCCACATTAAACTTTAAAACTCCATAAGGAGGGGGAGTCCAAGGAATAGATAACCTCTCTTTACGTGGGCAACATCCCATGCAAGCTCTCCTATTAGAAAGAATATCATCAAAAGAAAACTCGAAGAACTCCTTTCTAATCGAAGCCCATTTCGCAATTCTGAAAGAAATCTTAGATATCAAAACTTCTAATGAGGAAGAAGAGCTCTTAAATATCCTTTCGTTCATTTCCTTGCAAATAGACCATAAGATGATAAATGAAATTATCCTCCACAACAGCCTACCGCACCCCACAAAGCACCCTCCCAACCATGATTGGACCATCTCAGTAATATTCTTCGGCAACACCAGGCAAGACCGCATCTCCCGATAAAGTTGCTCCACACATAGGACGCCACCTCACAGTGAAGAAAAAGATGATTGCCCGACTCCTCTTCCTTTCTACACATCACGCAAACATCTGAAAAATTGATAAAATACATCCCTCTCCTCCTTAGATTATCCACCGTGGCAATTTTCCCTGCAACTGCTAACCAACAAAAGGCTTCGACTCTATGAAGAACCAGCCCCGACCACACTAGGAAAGAAGGGGCTCTATGAGAGGGAGTTCCGTCCAAGTCCAAGTAAAAATATTTAGCTGAAAACTCCCCGGAGATGAAATGTTTCCAAATCCGAAAGTCCTTAAGAGTCCTTGCAAAAAAATGTGTTAGTAAGAACACTCAATAACTCCTCATATTGGCTCTCCTCCAACTGCCGTCCGTAGACTCTTCTTAAAAGTGACCACCCATATAATACAACCACTCATCTCCTCAAAACAATCACTGCCAGATGAATCCTTCTTAATCTCTAATCTAAACAGCCTGGGAAACATACTATACAAAGGTCCCACCCCCAACCAATCATCCGACCAGAACCTGAATTCTCTACCATCCCCCACAAAATCCACCTTCTTGTGTTACATGTCCATCAATACTTGGTGTACTTTTATTATCTCACACATCCATCAATATTTGGCGGATTTTAAGAAGTTAAGTAAAATATATGAGAAGATAACGACTCAGCAGAAATGATTATTTTTTTAAAAAAAAAAGTAATATTTGTTTTTTAAGAGGTAAAGTAAAATATATGAGAAAGTAAATCCTCAGACCAAAAAATTAAAACTTCCGTTGCCGGGACTTGAACCCGGGTCCTTCGGGTGAGAGCCGAATATCCTGACCAACTAGACTACAACGGAATTGTTGTCTTGTTTTCAATGGGTATTTATATAACATAAGCAAAGTCACACCTATCTGTCCCCACCTTATGCTAATTACATGATGAAAAAAAGACCCCACTGATGACACTTAAAATGTGATCATATAACAAAAATATGAAAAAGGTGAGCCCCACTGCATAGATGACCCAGCCAAAATAGGCAGATTCATCTGACAATGAGTCGCACGTGAAGTGGCATTGGTAATGGATAGTTGGGTACAACTCTTCAATGTCCGGATTAATTATGCATGGGTGGCCCACTAGTGATATGGACTTGGTTGGATTTTTGGCAAGGTCTGCTCTTGTCTCTATAAGATGGGTGACAATATGAAGTAAGCAGTGTTGTTTGTTTTTGGGGTTGATTGGCCAAATCCTTTTTAAAGCCCTGATCTTTTAGCTGCTGGGCCTAAATTGACCACCTACCCAACACACAAATTACCTCAAAATTATGTTCAGTAAATAAGATTTTATGTGAACTCCCTTTCTTGATGTTGTATAAGAAGTTTCTCACAGAGTAGCCATATAATACATGTTTATAATTCACATATGTAAGTTTCCATTGAAAAATATGAGCACTATGGAGTACAGGACTTAATTCAAAAAAAAAAACCTTGTATGTTCATGTATAATTTGCAAAATATACACAATTTAATTAACTTTTTCTTCACAAGTGGAACCAAGATCCTCTTTCATCTTAGCAACATTTACAACTAGACCCCCTCTGTTGAGCACACTTTCTTGTGGGGCACACTTGGGGCCCTATTTGGGGATGGAAAACCAAACAAAGCCACCCCCCCCCCCCCCCCCCCCACCATGATGAGGAAGGCTCAAATCATCATCTTAACCACTTGATCAATGGCTAATAGGTTTTCAGCATCCAAAACAAGTGTAAGTCGATTCAACAATCCAGTCCATTTGGATGGGTACCAAATCTGGGATCGGTGGCTATCGGGGGTGGGGGGGGGGGGGGGGGGCGGGAATCCTTATTTTATGGTCCACTCGGATGGATCATAAGCTGGGCCGCTCACCAAGCTATTAATTACATTACAGGTTCGGGTTTTTAAAGTCAAAATCATGACTGAACTTCCCTGTGGTGGCGCGTTTGTATTATTTGTTAAATGAATTCTACCCAAAAAGACTAAGAAAAAGTTTAGAACTAAAAAATATTTCTAAGGTGACTTCTGATCACACAGACAGCATGACAATAACTATAGAATGGATTTTCTATTGCAATATTAAGGCCCCAACCACTAAAAAAAAAAAAAAACAAAGAAAGGTCCCTCACATGGATGAAGTATTTTTTGTTTCCTCTTCGGATAGCCATTTAGAGACCTCTTATTACTCTCCTCAATTGGTGAAGAGCTCTGGAAACGATTAAGGAAAAGAGAAAGAAACTGTTCTTAAGATGTAATTTATCCATTCATTAGATCGAAAGAAACTGTTCTTGTGATCCAATCTATCCATTCATTAGATCATTCATTAGGCATCCATCTCTACGGCTGTGGATATTAGGGCGTGATATGAGTGTGAGAGAAATCTAGTAAATCTCCTCTAGCTTCTTGATGAATACATGATCTCAACCTTCATATAGATCGATCTCCTGAGTTGTAACGGACTTGTGGCACTCGATTCGAAGTTTTTGCGATGATCTCTTACTAACATATCAATATTTTAAGTACATCAACTAAATCGATATTTAAGTACATCAATTAAACACACTTGGGTGTTTCTGCAGAGGAAATTGTGGTGTTTGTGGGTTCAGATTGTTTCATTCTAATTTCTTGTCCAAGTACCTTCCTTGTAAGCTGGTATATTCCTTCTCAGACCAGGTTAATGCTCAGGGAGTGGAGTTGCTTGTCTTGTAGTGCTAGATTTGGAAGTTGGAAGCCCTTGAGATTGTGAATAGTTTTATTTGATAAGGAACTATTCAGCAGTTGGAAACTTTCCTGCTGTTAATATATTCATAGCAGGTGGAAGCTTCCCACTCTTTACTCTCTTTTTCCCAACTCTCACTGTCCTATGTTGTAGGCTTAGGTCCCACTATCTACATATGGTGTGTTGTCACTAGTTTAGCTCATATTGGGAGGTATGGTCTAAAGTCAGGAAGATTGGAAAAATGTGTCAATGTACATACTATGGAGACATATCTAAAATAAAGTAAAAAAGGGGGATATCTAGAATAAAGTAAAAAGAACACATCCGGCACCACCACAGTTGTTTTCAGAGGGGATTACATTTCAAAAGCAAAATAAAGTGGAGCTATTCTTAGATGCTCTTTTATTGTGTCAAGCAGGCAGCTTATGTATGCTTAAAGTGCTGATTTAGGCCTCTCTTAACCCCAATATAATACACAAAATGGGTGATAAGACACATACGATAAATTACTACATAATAAAGGTCAACATTATCGGCAATCTTATTAATAAGTAGCTCAATTTACACATCACTTTTGCTCCATCTCATAAAGATGTGTGAATCATTCATTGATGCATTTGTCGGTAACCACTGTATTAGGAAAATAGTAAAAATTAAGTGATTGAATGACACAAAGTAGTCTTTGAAAAGATTGAAATCTTTTGTACAACGTGGGATACCTTGAGCATATCAAAACCTTTCATTCAAATCATTGCTCATGGTCTATTGACACCCAAGTGCAACCGATTCGAATTTGATTCAAGATAGATTAGAATAGAAAAATAAAATTCATATAACTAACCCCAACATAATTGGTACAACTGTTTGTTTGACCAAAACCATTTAAAAAGGCAATCAAATTACATTTGCCTCATCCGGTGGCAAGTATCACTCTAGTTGAAGAAAAAATTTATTTAGAAATAGGTGAACCAACTGTGCATTACAGAATTCCCTCCTCCGAGCATCAATGCTCGCAATAACGTGAGTGTCGCATGCCAAAAAACTAAGGATTGCACACCAAAGGCAGAACTCCCCTGAATTTCACCTGGTCCTGCATAACGAACTTCACCGATGCGCAGGAGAAAATCATCCAGCACTATGACCCATTTATAAATAAATGTCAGTATGAACCCAACCCAAAATTCAGAAAGTTTTAACACGAACCTTGGTTCATTGGGTCAGTTGGCATAATGGATAAAAAAAACTTCCAACCTTCAATTGGTACACCAAATCAATAAGTAATATCCTACTTGAAAACCATGGTTTTAAAAGGCATAGCAAGAGATAAAACCAAACCCAGGCATTTGTGTCATTTTTCTAAATGAGCTTAAACCAAGCACTAAAAAGGAAAAAAAAGGACTATGCATTTACAAATTATAAACTTAGGGTTCAAAAAGATAATTCTTAACATCATGACATTTTGTATAATTAAGCCAAAAGGCAGAGAGAATATTAACAAATTTAACTGAATATAATATTCTAGCAAATAGCAATCCGTACTGTCAATTTGGTCGAATGTCATTCAATGTTTCAATTAAAAATTTTCAAGGTATCTAAATTGGAATCCAAGGAAGCTACATTCTTAGAAAACACCAACACATCCCCATCACTGTGATAGAGTGACCCACCTGTGATAAGCTGAAAGGATACCCAAACCCCTATATGCAGCAGCAGTCACAAGGGGACCAAAACGTGACTCAAATCAGAATTTTTGGAAGGCATAATAATAGAACAGCTATTCACTATAATTTATATTGTCGACTTGTTAGATGATGGATGATTAAGATTTCATTCAACACAGCCACCCAACAAAAAATCAACAAGCTTTTTGAAGACCCATGTATTCCAAGACAAACCATATCTTCTTCTGAAAATTAGATTAGTAAAATTCATTAAATAAATCTGGCACAGAATTAATTGAATAATACAAGCAAACTACAACATCAGCATATATCTCAGTGACATTATCCATAGCATAAATTAATCATGGCATGAGCCTACATGGGGAAGGGCTTTGCAGATGAGGTTGAAGCAAGCATAGTGAACCCCCTTCAAGTGAACATCTTCAGCCAACTTGGAAATGATATTTCAATCTCCTAAATCTCAAAGGCACTTGTGAGCCTGGCTTTTGGGGTTTTTCTGCTTCTTCTTCTTTTCTTTTTTTTTTAAATGGAGAGCACCTGGCTT
Organism: Umbellularia californica; assembly: GCA_028538565.1. NCBI lineage: Eukaryota > Viridiplantae > Streptophyta > Magnoliopsida > Laurales > Lauraceae > Umbellularia > Umbellularia californica. The sequence continues at coordinate 48,322,314 of JAPQWN010000009.1, forward strand.
TTAATCCTTTGAGACACGAACAACCAAGCCTGTAGGGGTATGACTTGTTTTCAAGTGACCAGAACCAATTAAATCCCGGAGATGAAACCGCATGTCTAATGGAGATAGACGCAGGCGCTTCTTCTCCAAAGGAGCCATCAACATCTCTTTGTATTTCCGGCGGTTTAGAAAGGATAAAAGTTCCTTTCTTCCCTGACGAATCAAATACAGAAATAATAATTGAAAAAGAGAAAACACATAAAGATACTAATTATGATAAATTTCCACAATGCAACAGTTGGTGATCCTAGGATGTGGTAATGCCACCACAAATTAATCACATTACAATTTGAAAGGATGAGAAAAAATAAATAATAACAGAAGCATCAGCAAAGGTATTTATAACAACAATAACAATACCATCCCCACTAACAAACTAGTTATGATAAATTTCCACAACCCAACAGTGTGTGATCCTAAGGTATGGTAATGCCACCACGAATTAGTTACATTACAATTTGAAAGGATGAGAAAAATAATAACAAGAGAAGCAGCAGCAGTATTTATCAAAACAATAACAATACCACTGCCCACTACATGGCCATCAACTGGACACCAGTCATGCAGGTGTATAATATACAAGAAAGATATGGATGGTCTTTGGAAAAATATGCCAGAACAAGTGAAAAGAGCTGCATTACACCCTGAAAGAGTTTATTCATGATTTTTTATACGCCCTTAAGCGCAAAACCCTCAAAATTAGCAAATCATCTTTAACTTCTTCAGGGTGGTTTTAAAATGCAAAATTAAAGGACCGTCAAGGTTCTATTTAGTCATAAATCAGAGGTACCTTATCAGCTTCGGTAGGATTAAACAATTATTTCTGTCTGAATAATTTATAGGGATTGTAATTTACTTGAAATAAATTTAAAAAATACTATATAACGTTTAGTTGATATCAGCAACTGAACCATTTTGTTATTTTTTGGTAAATGGATCATAATTTGACCTGCAATCTTCATAATATTAGCAGTCGTAGAATCCAGAGGAGATGGAAACCAAAGACTTTCTATTAAGATTCCACTAGTGTTTGTGTGGAGCAAGAGCAGCATTATGTTATTTTGATCACGCGACAGAATCCATTTGCCACCTTCTCGGCACCAATGTAAGAATTCAAGTCTTCACATGTAGCTGATAGGTTCCAAGGTCAAGTCTAACCCACTAATAAGAAAGGGAAGGGCGTCCCCTGCTGGAGATGAAAAGGGAGTATAGTTAATTAGATGATCGAACCCTTTTCCATTCATTCCCAACTATACATATAGGACTTCATTACATCTGAGAAAACTGTTCCCTCCACAACTCCTAGTATCCCTCCCCATGACTGATTATCTATAGAGAAGAATAACTGGAAGCTACTACATGCATAACAAGGGAACTAAAAGTAACATGAAGAGAGTGGCTGTGAACTTCCCAGTTAGGTAGATGGACTAATGTCAGTGGGTGAAATGAGGCATTCCTGTTGGTCCAGGACCTAACAATAACTTCCAAAAGACGTTAGTATTAGGTAACTGAATATTACTCTTGTTTAAACCATTCAACAAACAAACATAAAGCAAACATGCATTCAATATATTTTTTCATATTTTTAACCTCAATTGAACCATAACACCAAGATATTAAACAAATCAGAGGTCAAGGCAAACACATGATATTCAATTACTGTCTCCAAAATAATACCTGAGAAAGACCCTTGATTATAGAACCAATATTTGGAATGGCAAACCAATAAATGTTTGAATCAATCAGCTGGCGAGTCTGCAATTATGCAAAATGCGTTCGGAGCAAGTGAGGATAACCCAAGAAAATAAAATTTGATTGAAATTAAATTACAGTATTTCATTGTTTTCAAAATCAAATTGCAGTATCTCAGTGAGACATTTTCATGCTTGCATGTTTGCTAGGATTGATGGTGAAATGGGATGTGTATAAATATAACACAGTGATCTTAAAGTCTTTAACCTGAACACGACTTTGTATCAGCTAAAAATAGAGTAGCTCTACTTGAAATCTACTATCACTAATATGAAGCAAAAACATGTCAAAAAAGAAATAAATTTTTCCCATCAAGAAGATTTGTCTTATATGGTGATCTTTAAGTCCTGAACACGAACATTCACCACTGTATGTACTAAATTAATTACTTGAAACACAGTCCTCAAGCATGGCTCAAAGAGGTTGCATCTATGATGCCCAGATACAAACATGAATACGACGGGGACATACCATAGATATATAGCAGGGAGCCAGGGACACAGCTTTACACACCAGAAAATAATAATAATAATAATAATAATAAACGAAATAAGTGAATTATCAGAGGATGCCTGTCATGTCTTCATATGGTCGAGTCTGGTTATGTCACAGCTTCTAAGATCCCTTCTTTTCTAGTGAAGATCCTCCTGTAGTCTCACATTGGTTTCTGTGTATGTCAAGGGCAGAACTTGTTACACCCCGTCCCGAACTAATCAAGATTAACACTAATTAATTGAGATTATTGCAAATTAAACATGTTTAATTAAGCTAATTGTGGTTAATGATCAAATTGAGTTAAATTAGTCTCAAATAGATGAACTGAACTTAATGAGATAGATTTAGAAGAGACTAAGTTAACTGAGTTGGTTTTAGACTCAAACAAGTGAGAATGAGGACTTTTGTGTAAATACGGATTTTCATGTATTTTGTCGAATACGGTAACTCTTGATATCATCCCGTGTATCTTGAAGAGTATGTCAACTTTCATAATATACTCAATTGCCTTTGATCTCAAATGGATCAAATGAGTCTTCATTTGACTCAAAACAGAAATAAGGTTGTAAAGGGGGTTTAATGCAAAAATTATGTTATTAAGGGTTTGAAAGAACCCAATTTCATTTCATTCGGTTCAGCTCCAGCACAGAACATCTGAGAGCTCAAACCCTAGGCTCTTTTTCTTTCTTTCTTCTTCATTTTTTCTCCATCAAGTACTTGAAAAGAGGCTATGCTAGTGGATTGAATAGAAACTTGAATTGTTTTCATCTTCTTCATCAATTTGTTAGGCTTCTTTGGAGTTGGATTCGGTGAAAAACTCAGTTATTCCTTTCTTCAAGATACAAGTAAGTGAGCCAAAGAGGACAATATCATACTAGGAGATTCGGGTCGCTCTCCTCTACGGTGGGGGGATGTAAAGTCCCACATCGCTTATGAGGCTGCCCAGAGACTGGGCTATACATGCGATGCCGTCTATGCTTAGTATGACGTGTTTATGTAAAGAATCTGAGTCACTCACTTGTAACCTTGAAGAAAGGAAAATCCAGATTTCCCTCAAGCTTTAGCTCTAAGAAATGAAGAAAACTTGATGAAGAAGATAGAACTAGTACAACTCTTCTTCAAAACTCCATTGCATAGCTTCTACTATTGCTAATTGATGAAGGGAAATGAAGAAGAAAGAAAAAGAGTCTAGGGTTTAAGCTTTCAGCTACTTTGTGCTAGAATGAACTAAATGAAATGAAAATTGGGTCCTATAGAACTTTATACAATTAAAACCTTGAGGCCTGGGTCATGAATGGTGCGCGCCCTTCCGCCCTGAGCCAGAGAGGACAATATCATACTGGGTGATTCAGGTCATTATAGAAATGGTATCAGAGCCAAGGGTGGCTCTCCTCTAAGGGTGGGGGGATGTAAAGTCCCACATCGCTTATGAAGCTGCCCAGAGACTGGGCTATATGTGCAATGCTATCTATGCTTAGTATGACGCGTTTTGGAGCTTAATGAGCTCCGAGAACAAAACATTGAGGCCTGGGTCATGAATGGTGCGTCCTTCCTCCCTAAGCCAAAGAGGACAATATCATACTGGGTGATTCGGGTCGTCACAAAAATGGTATCAAAGCCGAGCCGTCGGCTCTCCTCTAAGGGTGGTGGGGGGGTGGTGTAAAGTCCCACATTGCTTATGAGGCTGCCCAGAGACTGGGCTATATGTGCGATGCCGTCTATGCTTAGAATGACGAGTTTTGGAGCTTAATGGGCTCCAAGAACAAAACCTTAAGGCCTGGGTCATGAATGGTGCGCCCTTCCGTCCTGAGCCAAAGAGGACAATATCATACAGGGTGATTCGGGTCGTTACAAAACTAGAGGGGGATTGTGGTGGCCATGGCCCCCCTAAATTTCAAAACCCCCTTTAATATTATTAGAAATTTTATAATTTTTTCACATTGACCCCCCAAGATTTTTTCCTTTTTCACAGCACCCCCCACCCCACGGCATAATTCCTGGTCCCACCCCTCATGCATGTCAACAATATTATCATTACCAATACCACTCAAATCTACTCTACAACAACACTTCCTTAAACAAGTTTAACTGTTTCCATTAATTCCTTGTGAAGAAAGTCACTTGTACATCATTGAGCCCGGTAATGCATCAGTCTGCACGGATTGGAGATTCTGGGGAAAAAGACAATATGCTAGTGCTTATTGAGTTAAATGCTTAAAGCTGGTGAACCTTTATTGGACTCCATTTCATACAAAAGCATAATAGGATTCTCCCACATTTGACATTCACTAGACCTGACATTTACTACTTGGTAGGTAAGTCATGTTTGACATTCACTAGAGCTAATGTGTCCTACTCAATAAATCATGTTTGTGGGTTCTTGTATGCTCCATGGAACTATAACATGGAGTGTAAGAGATGAATAATATATTTACATCGTTTTTTATTTACTTGTAAGGGTATTTATGCCCTTTGTCTTGTGCCCTATAACATACCGTAGACACATTATAAATAAATATATATAGTGTAGATACCTCTCTTGGATTATAGAATAACTGAAGATATAGTTTTTCTTTCTCTCTAATGTGTTCTCTACTTTAAAGTTTACATCATATATAGAACTAAACCATGAAACTTTTTTATGCCCTAGAGATCAGAATACCAAAAAATTGAGCAATTAAACGTGAACTTTGTATTCAGTAAAACATAACTAATTTCGTTATTAAGCACGGTATAAAAGAGAGAATTAAGAAACAACTTTGAACCTCATCATGACATCAATGAGGTGAACAGAAAAGGATAGACGAAATTGCATAACCAGTAGAAAATGAGAATATTAGCAACAACTTGTCTAACTGCTATTTATGTATTGCAAAATTTACAAACAATAAGGATGGATAACAATACAAAGATATCTTACAAGTAGACCAGCATTGATTAAGAGTGATATATGGTCATCTTTCACTTTGCCTCCAACTGATAGAAGTGAACACTGCAATGCGACAAAGAGTACTAAAACTGTAAAAAACAAAAAAACAAAGAACATTAAGGGACTTATTAAGTCACAGAGAATGCCACATGTAAAATTAACTTTCAAACCTTAAGTATAAAGATTAAAATCCCAATCTTAATGCAATAACAAAGGTACAATTCAGTAACTAGGTCAATTAGATCAAGATTGTATTGACAGAAAAAATAATAATAATTACACAATTGAGATGAATTGAGATCAAGATGCAGTACCTTATCAATACAGTTAATAATCAAATATTAGATGAATAAAATGGAGTAACTAACATCAATTCATTTTGCCTAGTAGAGCCAGGAGAATCTAAATTTGGTGCCCGATAATCATGGGAGTTTCTTGGTCAAGAATTTTTATGAGAGGGTGTGTGGTTGAGGGGACAAATCAGATTAGAAACCCTCCTCCAGACCAAGCATTTTGTTGCAGTGTTTATTTGGAAAAGATTCTTACAATTGGTCACTTGAGAAGCCGACAACTTGGATGGGCGAATGTCTGCATTTTATGCCTACAAGATGGTTAAAACATTCACACTCATTCACTCATTGCCCTTTTGCAAGATGTGTATAGCGGATACTTTTAGGCTTTAGCCTCTTTGGAGCAGTTTCACTAATGCCAATAACATTGTGGATCTAAGGAAGCTTGAAGGTTTCCTGTGGAGACCCATCAAGGAAGTTTGCTGTGGAATATGTCATTTGAGTTATAGTTTGACCCAATCAGGAAGGAATTGGAAGGATCACAAACTTTAGAGAGAGAGAGAGAGAGTTTTGTTTCTGTTCTTAAATGATTTCAATGGGAGGATGACAAAAATTACAAAATTTGGAAATGGAAACATTCAGAATAGTTCACCTAAGAGACTTCTCACAAGGCCCTTCGTCAAATTTGACTTCTCCCTAATCATTGGTTCGGAATGAGATGGCTCATTAACAAGTGGAGGCTTCCATCAGATGCTTATTGGATGGTGATGGCACCTAAAATCTTTATGGTTAATCATTTTTATAGTGAGAAAACTTTATTCCAAATGTGCGCACCATGTGCAAAGACGCCAAGGCATCATGCATCCGTTTATTCACTGTAGGATGGTGATGCCTACTTTTGAGTCACTTTATTCAGCATTTCCTGGGTCTTAAAAAAGATCCCTCAGATTTGATTCAAGATAGGGCCATGGACCATGCCAAATGCAAGGAAAAGCTCTTTTGAGTATTCTACCATGGCAACTATTTGGTCAATTCGGAGGGAAAAAACAAAAGATTTTCAAGAACGCCAGGACAAAAGAGTTAAATGAACTTGTCGTGACAAAGGAAGCAAGCAGAAAGACTTTAAGAGGTTGAGAGCTAGCAACACTGAGAAATTGAAAAATAGATATAACTGAGAGAAGGAAGAACAAAGAGATATGGTCCAAGCCACCTCTCAGTTTTTGGAGTTTTAAGGCTTCAAAAGGAACTCTAGGTTCAGCAGGAAGAGTAATGTAGCATAATATAGAATTGTTAGACTTTCCTTTCCCTGACCAATTAAAAAGAAGGATTCAACCAAGTTATAAGCTTCAATAAAAGGGGAAGATGAAGGTGTTGCAATTAATTTTATGAGTCATTATCATAGAGGTTAATTCTCAAAATACACCAAGGCACCAACAAGTTGCTATAGAGGTTATGTATTTAATAGGATAAAGTGCCTTTTTTCATCATTCAGAAGTCAGGTGTGTCAAAGTGGAAAGAGATGCAAATCATCGTCGTCGTCGTCGTCGTTAGTCTTGTGACTCTTGTCCATCAAGCTGGGTCATTGTAAAGAGAGAAATGCAACAGTTAGCTAATGTATTAGCAAAAAAAGTTCATATAGATTATTTAAGGCGGGCTGAAGTCTCTTGATTTCAACATTATCCATTTCAGTTTTTGTTGTCTTACCATTCAGAAAAGGAATTAAAAGACATTTTAGTTTTTAAGTGTATATTCTTTAGATGCATTGTAGCATCTTAATGACTGATAAAATAGGAGGAAACCTGTTTCAAAGGGTATTCTGACACTCTTCTATTTTTACAGTTCTTCTGATCTAAAGAACCTTGTTGGCAATAAAGGAGAAGAAGATGAAGAAGAAAGACTATATATTTAATTTTTCAATGTTTCATGGCAAAGTTTAGGCATAATAAATCAGTATAACATCAGATAGAAACATTAAGAATTGCTCTCTTGTCAATCAAAAGAAATAATATTTTTCTTGTCGCCAAGAGAATTGAAAATACATACATACATATATTGCACCCAACTTCAAATGTGATCTCATGGGCACACATCTTTCTAAGAGTAAAAATTAAACAAGAAATTGGAATATATATATATAATTCCAAAGAAAATCAAGATATGAACCATAGTAATTTTTCACAAAACAATAAGTCTATGCCTTTATATCTGTCACAAAGTTTTTATTTTATCCATCCAGATTTCAAGGTACAAAAATTATAAACACCACAAAATTTACTTCCCAAATGTAATAAAAAATGGCTCACCAGCTCTTGATGCCCAATGCTAGTGTCTAGCTTGGATACTATAACATAAGATTTAAACCAGTCAAAAACCACAAAGTCATCTTCATTCTTTGGTTTCATCCTTTTAACAGCAAACTCCATCTGTACAAATTAACCAAAGAAGAATTTGTAATGAACAGCCAATTACTCAAAAATACACCATGTCTATCATTTACAAATACATCTCATAGAGGAAAGTAAACATTTTTTTAATGGTAAAGAGGTAAGTACACATCATTTTCCTATTTTTTTTTCTTTTGTAAGGGTTGGGTCCCACTGCCCAGCATAATCGATTGGGAAGCTCTAACATAAGCTCAATCCTGGGCCATCCCAATGGAAGAACAATGTCTCCACAAGCTCACCCAGAAGAGGTCATCATGACATTTTTCATAATTAAAAAAAAAAATCATGAAGGTTAAATCCAACAACTGAGAAACATTTGAAAAATGGATTCAAAACTTAGATGGCAAAACTTTTGAAAAATGTAAGTGTGTGTGGGTTTCGTGCATGCGCCCGGGGGAATAGTCTTGTCGGGTTATATACCACGAGAAAACCCTCGTCATAAATATATATATATATATATATAGAGAGAGAGAGAGAGAGAGCTTCAGAGCATGTCACCTAACCAAGAAGAAAAAGGATGAACCCACCTGCTTCAAATAGTCGTCCATGAACATTATAGCATGATCATCCTGGCCACTATTTAGCTTAAACAAGCGCAGAACTTTTTCCTCCTTCAAAGACTGCAGAAGAAAATTATCAAGAAGCATGCTCATTACATGTGCATCTGAACCAAATTGTTCCAGCTTGCTATGCATTTGTGTTCTTTCCTCTATTTAATCATTAAAATGTCTGGAAATAATTAAAACACATTATACTTCTTCTTTCCATATGGATGTAAGAGACAGTGCTAGGAAAGGATTCATCACCGAAATAAAGCTCTAGGCACAAAATTCTTGGAAAGTTTTATAGGAAGACACTTTATCTCCATTGCAGTTGCCAACCAGTCATCAACTTCAAGAAGGAGATGCAGCAATATTCCATGCCAAGTCAAATGATTTTTAATTCCCATCCAATTGATTCTTAGATTAGAGAGAAAGAGAACTCAAATGTTGTCTTGAAAGATTGCAGTTGGCATTTTGCCCTGCGAAATCCCTGGTTGAGAACAGGCCAAAATTGCATAAATTTGACAAAGGGAAGGATTTTTCCTTTTATCTAAATTGGTTTTTACAAATATTCCCTCCATTAGGGATGATTATGTATTTTTTTGGTCTTTTCCATTCGAGGTAAGGACTTTTAGACTAGAACCGATTCCCTTCGTTTGAACGCTTCTTTCTCCTACTTTATTTGGGTCCTGGCTCTGCAAAAAGTTAATAGTTTCTTCTACCTCTTCCTACTCTTGCTCATGGTCCAAAATCACGATATGAGTCGCGGTATCGGCCGGCCCCAAAAACAGATACAGTATCGGTATCGGTCAAGGTTCGCGGCGGTTGTCGCGGTGTTAATCTTTTTTAGTCCAAAAAAAAAACTTAAAAGAAATATTCAAAAAATCCAGAATATTACAAAATGTTGGAAACAATGTTTTTATACATTAGTAAAAACTATAAATCAACTTATCGGTCCCCCTAAGTCACGACATCTTGTATCATTGTTTTACCCGAAATTGTATAACTTTTGTTTTACTCCTTGCTTATTAATGCTATTTAGGGCTTGTTTGTTTCATGTAATTGAATACATGGTAATTGTAACACTTTGCTTATACCTAAAAATTATAAAGAAAATTGAAGAGCCAAATGTGAATTTGAATATGGAAAATGAATAAGGGGGAGGTGAGAAATGAATGCCCAACCACCACCTAGTAATCCAAATCCTAGAAAACCGAGGGTTGCATTTGCACCAACAAAGGTACCTTATATCCTACATCTGTCACGTCAAAGTTCAAATCCTTCACCTCTCACCTTAATAATCATTCATTAGAGCTCATTTGACTTTGAATTCTTATGTACTCAATTCCTATGTATTCTATGAAAACGAACAGTAAAATCAGATTAGATCATTTTCAAATAGTTGAGGGAAAAACATTATGGAAAATCTTGACCATGAGCATGTATTTAAGGTGGCCTGTGTGGAAAAGTGGTTATTAAAAATTTTTGATGGCTTGAGAAGGTGTTGGAAGTGTTAAAAAGGACGAGGAGCTGGTGGTGTTTGGAGGAAATGGATTAAAATGGGGAAGAAGATGAGGACAAGGGGAAAAAAGGGGTTTTATGGAATTTCTCGGCCGATACATCAGCTCATACCGATAATTTCAAATTATCGGTCGTATCAGCAAATAAATTGGGGATAAACTGGCGATAGGTATCCGTACCGATAATATCCAAATTATCAGTCCGGTATCGGCCAATTTTTTCAACCATGCTCCTGCTCCTTTCTTTCTTCCTTTTGCTTCTTTCACCATGGCAGCAAATGGGATTCACTTATTTTGAATGTAGATATAGTATATTACATTGTTGATTTAGTAAAATGAATTAAACAAATACTTTATGTCCTATTTTCACTTTTTAATATTATTCATATTTTTTCTACATGTATATATATATTTAATATTTTTCATTTGTTTCCGAAATGCAACTCTCAAATGAAACACCGAAACACCAAAACATTTCAGTTTGGAGCCAAGCCAAAATAGGGTCCAAAACAAAATATAAAACAATGATATCCAACCTGAATGGATGTTGCTTCTCTTGCCTACCTGAACCTATTTTGGGAAAGCACATTTTATAAACCATGCCCTTTTCAAATCTAGTTTCAAGAGCTTATCTAATCATAAACCAACTTCCAGCTACAGATGCATGTAAAATAGGTCAGAAGTACAACTGCACTTTTCCTGAAATTTCAACTTCACATTGCTAGCTAAATTCCAGACAGTCAGTACCAGGAAAGACAGACAATACGCTTACATTTTCATGAGCACAAAGGCACCATAGTCTTGAAGTCCACTGTATTCCACAGCCACTATTTACACTTGTCTTTTTATCGGTGCAGCTATTTAAACCATGACTAATCAAAACAATAATGCAATGATGAATTTCTAGTCATCTTTAAAATTTTCATCCTCAAATCCCAACTAGGTCAATCACGGTCAGTGATGAACAGGTTCAAAATTAAACGCGCAAAATAGTCAAATCAAGCAGCCTTGGGGTATCCAGGCTTAATTTTCCATAGTCATATGATATGCTCATTGAAGTTCTCTGACTCATACCTTTTTCTTCTGACCCATATATATAGAATAAAGCTTTGCTGGTTATGATAGTGATAGTGAGTTCATTTTTTTCTTTTTCTTTATATTCGTTATCAGTGATCTAAACTTGTAGACCAACCAAACCAATTCAACTTCATTGGCATCCAAATCTACTGGCAAGTTATAAAGAATCACAGGATTCAATCATCAAATACTTCAAAAAGTAAACTGCACAAAATCATACTTCCAATTCTCTGTCCACTTGTGTCCGGTCGCTGACACTGCTGTATAGCTGTGAACGCAGAACAAAGGGCTGAATTGTGACCTGAAACGGGCCCAAGCATGTGTCATCCATAATCCATAACATGGATAAAGCCACAATTAATTGGGTAAATTAACTTAATTGTTGAAGACAGTGAATTAGATGTCATGCAACAGTTCAAAAGGAATATCTACTGGAAGACGTATATTTTAGGTAACGTGAAAGACGTATATTTTAGGTAACGTGACAACAAATCTAAGTGATATTTACCACTAGATTGAAAGTAATCTTCCTTATTATATCCATAAAAGAAAATAAGCATTCAATTCAATTCCAAACACAAGAAAAAAATGTCTATCAATTTTGAGACTACATGCATCCAGATAGATATAACCATCCAGAAAGGAAAACAAAAAAGCAGACAGATATGATGGTGCACATATGAGTATGCCTTCTTTTTTGTACTTTACACATACATGAGCTCGTAAAAACTTGGACCACATGAGACATCACTACCATATGCAAGAATGGTGGGAAACAGTGCAGCTATGCAAGTGAAACACATACCATACATGTGTTATTATAGGTACATGTGTTCAAGAGTATATATGTGTGTCCCATAGTGTTTGTCGACCACTCCCATGTGTGTGAAAACTGTACTCATTGGAATTCAGAACACAAAAGTTGGCTATAAGAATATCAAACAAACCTTTTCGATCTGAGGAAACTGAGCACGCATTATTCGAAGAGCTATCAAAGTATCGCTAAATGTAAGGTTGTTCTCTACATTGAGGGGAAAAAAAAAACGCATTAGTTAATCATTCAGCTAATTCAACATAAAATACTGCTAAAGACCAAAGCACAAATTCAGATTTTTCTAACAGCATTATTGTCAGTTGCCCATAAGTATCATAGTTTCACATCTTGCTCTATCAAAAGATGACCTCAACAACTTATTAAGCAATTACAAAGAGATCTGATATAATGCTTGACTGCAAGAAACCATGGCTGTCAAATTGACTCAATTCCACCAAGTTTGTAAAATATCACTCCAATTTCAATGAAGTAATAGTCATAACCTATTCATTGGAAGGTGAATCGATACAAATGTCTTTGATAAAGTAAAAGTGGGTCCAAATCTAACCACCCAAGTCATCCACATGACCAAAAAAAAAAACCATTCATACATGGGTTTAGAATCATACCTCTAGATACAAATCAACTACACAAAATTCATATATACAATCATTCATCCATTCATTCATTCATTCATACATACATACCTAAAATTATGCAAAAACACGTAAATTCTTGCAGAGATGCATAATGTGCTTTGTTTGGGAGAAAACCCAACATTTCGGTTATTAGTAGCAGCAAAAAAAAAAAAAAAACCAACTTTGATCAATATAGATGCTGAGATATTGAGATTAGAAACCAGATGCATATGAAATTGGGAATCAATGAGGGTGGAGAGGGGAAAGATTAGCAACCTAATGATGGGGTTTCATCTGTTTGATGAATTTCCGCTTCGAGTTCTTCGTCTCGTTCCCGCTTTTTGCCGATGGATCGAGAAATCTTCTCCATTGCGAAGACCACTCGCGCGCGTGGGAAGGGCGAGAAGACTTGAGAACGGGAAGAGTTTGGTGTGGTGCGTATAAATAGGCTTCATGTTGTGGGACCTGACAAAACATGATGGGATCAACGGACCTGATGATGAGATAGAGTTTTGGTGGGCCTGCCTACAATCAACTGATCTATCATAGTGGGAGCCACTTATTAATGGTGGATCGTGTGCATTTAGATGGCCAAGATAAAATCATAGTGGGCCGCATGATTATTGTTCCGTGATAGTGTTATCAATGTACAATGTACTTAGGAAGGAATCCGAAAAATGATAGAATCACGGTGAGATCTCTATAAATTAACGAGGGAATCTATTAAGGAGTCGTTTGCTAATGATGAAATCATGTGGGTCCCAACTGATTGATGAGGCGACCACATTGATAGTACCCTTTCCATCTGGCCCTGGGCTAACCAAGTGGATAATCCAACAATATAGATCCGAGGGAATTTTTTTAGTTGTTTTATATACCTCCCTAAGGTTTTTATGATTTTTAAAAAAACCTTTTTGGTTTTAATATTTGATTATGTATCTTTCTGCCTTTTCATTTTAATACGTTTCATGTCCCATAATTAGTAGTCTTAAGTCCACCGTAAATTTTTAGAGTAAAATAATATTTTTGCACGTCTCTTTATCTATATATGTGTGTGTGCGCGCATAATTTCAAAAGCTCGGATTCATTTTTCTTTGAAGCTTCTAATATTAACAATTAGTATTGTATATTTAGTGGGAGAGAGTAACTCTACATAAATTTATTTTTTTATTAATATAAGGCACATTTCATTAAATCTAATCGATCACAATGTTATATTTTTAATTGGTTATAATTGACCCAATCCATACGTAGGACCCTATTAGATCGATGAGAGTTTCAAATACATTATTAGGCATCATGTGAGTGGGAGAATTTGAGAGAGGCTATTGAGACTTGAAATAAAATAATGGTGATTTTATAAATAATGGCATACTTATCTTTGTTTAATGGATTTAAGGGCAAAGTCGTCACTTTTACAAATAAATAAAAGAACATAAATCTTTTGGTGATCGCATTTTCTCGTTATGACTAGTGGTTTTATGGACATGGAAAGTATTAAAATAAAAAAGTAGGGGGTATATGCAAATACTAAAACAACAGGAGCCTATTTACAATTTCTATAAACCCTGGGGGTATATAAAAAAAAAAAAAAAAAACTCCTTTTTTTTATTAAGGGGCTCTCCCGTCAATCCGCCTACCCACACCAAGTGAATGGGAGAATTTGAGAGAGGCTATTGGGACTTGAAATAAAATATTAGTGATTTTATAAATAATGGCATACTTATCTTTGTTAAATGGATTTAAGGACAAAGTCGTCACTTTTACAAATAAATAAAAAAAACATAAATCTTTTGGTGGTAGCCTTTTCTCGTTATGACAAGTGGTTTTGGGGACATGGAAGGTATTAAAATAAAAACATAGGGGGTACATGCAAATACTAAAACAACAGGAGCCTATTTACAATTTCTATAAACCCTGGGGGTATATAAAAAAAAACTCCTTTTTTTTATTAAGGGGCTCTCCCGTCAATCCGCCTACCCACACCAAGTGAATGGGAGAATTTGAGAGAGGCTATTGGGACTTGAAATAAAATATTAGTGATTTTATAAATAATGGCATACTTATCTTTGTTAAATGGATTTAAGGACAAAGTCGTCACTTTTACAAATAAATAAAAAAAACATAAATCTTTTGGTGGTAGCCTTTTCTCGTTATGACAAGTGGTTTTGGGGACATGGAAGGTATTAAAATAAAAACATAGGGGGTACATGCAAATACTAAAACAACAGGAGCCTATTTACAATTTCTATAAACCCTGGGGGTATATAAAAAAAAACTCCTTTTTTTTATTAAGGGGCTCTCCCGTCAATCCACCTACCCACACCAAGTGAATGGGAGAATTTGAGAGAGGCTATTGGAACTTGAAATAAAATATTAGTGATTTTATAAATAATGGCATACTTATCTTTGTTAAATGGATTTAAGGGCAAAGTCGTCACTTTTACAAATAAATAAAAAAAACATAAACCTTTTGGTGGTCGCCTTTTCTCGTTATGACAAGTGGTTTTGGGGACATGGAAGGTATTAAAATAAAAACATAGGGGGTATATGCAAATACTTAAACAACTTGAGACTATTTACAATTTCTATAAACTCTAGGGGCATATATACAAAGAACTCCTTTTTTTTTATTAAGGGGCTCTCCCGTCAATCCGCCTACCCACACCAAGTGAATGGGAGAATTTGAGATAGGCTATTGGGACTTGAAATAAAATATTAGTGATTTTATAAATAATGGCATACTTATCTTTGTTAAATGGATTTAAGGGCAAAGTCGTCACTTTTACAAATAAATAAAAAACAACATAAATCTTTTGGTGGTCGCCTTTTCTCGTTATGACAAGTGGTTTTGGGGACATGGAAGGTATTAAAATGAAAATGTAGGGGGTATATGCAAATACTTAAACAACTTGAGACTATTTACAATTTCTATAAACTCTAGGGGCATATATACAAAGAACTCCTTTTTTTGTGCTAAGGGACCCTCCAGTCAAACCACACCTCCCCCCCCCCCCCCCCCAATTACCTCACATGTGTAAGTTGTGTCTCCTCGCATGTGCAAGTTTCCATCACCTCACATATGTAAGTTATGCCTATTTGCATGTACGAGGACCCATTACCTCACATGTGCGAATTTCATGGGGTCCCAACAGTTTACTTGGGTTACCAAAAAAAATAAAAAACACCGCTAAAAATGACAATTTCAACGGATTCAAAATCCAAAGATGGTTGTATGTGTTCCTTATCACTTTAATTCTCAGGGTACAATCCATAAATTCCCCAATGATGTCTAATAAACAACAAGAAAAAAAAGGAGAGAGAGAGAGAGAGAGATTGGTTTCCCTCTATTTTCCTTGGAAAGATGAAAAGACTGGTTTCCCAATTGGGTCGTATCCAGAAGAGAGTCCAAATCCTCCAACTCAAGGGCTCACTAGAAATCAAACTCACGAGAGAGACTCAATGGGGCCCACTTATTCTGAGTCCACTTGTTAAACATCTAAACCACTGAAAATAGATATTCTTATATTGAATAAGCCAACTTATTAGAGCTGTCGATCGGCCCTCATATTAGGGTATTGGCTCAGCTCGCCCGAACCATTAAAAAGCTTGTAAAATGAGGCCTTTTTTTTTTCTTAAAAAGCCCAAAGATGGAACTTAGACAATTTTTTTTATAGGTCCGCCAATTCGAAGGCCAGGCTTGGGCAATATTAAGGGCAGCCCGACTCGGCCCTTTCACTTTTTTCTTGTTTATATTGGGGATTTATTTGAATATATGGTTCATTTGAGCATGATTCTAATGTGGGCTCTCATATGATTCATATACTAATTTATATGATTTTTATATGCTTCTTATGTAAATAAGTAATGCATCATTATTCTTCTTGGTTGGGATAACCTCTCCTTAGTTACTAAGCCTGATCTCTAGCCTTATACTTGGATTCAACTCCAAAAGCCCTCCTCTTTTTTTCTGGTAAAAAAACACCCACCTCTTGGATGGGTTATAGATTGGAAAAGAAAGTGCTACAAAATCTTAAAATCATGGTGCATGGAAGTTACAAGATCACTCTTTTATTTTTTTTAATATTTAATTCATGAGAATTCAATACATTGCATTCCATCCAATGGTTTACATTGACTAGTCAAAAGATAAGATTGACCAATATCAACAAATGGTCCTCTCTCTCTCTCTCTCTCTCTCTCTCTCTTAAAAAGGTATCAACAGTAAATTAAAATGGAAAAGAAAATAATTGCTACGTATCTCACAAGTACAACTCACCCTCCCTTTGTGTTGGTTCTTCGGCATAACCTAGAGGATTAGTCTTGACAAAATAATACCATGGGGATACCTTCATTACAAAAAAAAAATATACAACTTGTAATTTGGTCATAACTCCATCTCTACCACCACCAATAGAAAGTGAGAAAACAACCCAAGTGATAGAAACCTATATACAAATTAAGTTGTTATAACATGCCGCGCTACTTGGGCCCTCTAGAGGGGTTGAACTTGAACCCCTTAGTATAGTCTATCGCAAATTCTATCACTACGTCTCACTTATGAAATCCAAACTACTCAAAGTCATTGTTAACTTTGTATTGTGTTAGGCTAAATTTCACTTTAATTGAACTTGAACCCCTTAGTATAGTCTATCGCAAATTCTATCACTACGTCTCACTTATGAAATCCAAACTACTCAAAAACATTGTTAACTTTGTATTGTGTTAGGCTAAATTTCACTTTAATTGGACTTGAACCCACCTCTGTATAAAAGTAATTGGTTTCGTTTCCTTTTTCTTTTATGTTTTGACCATTTCTTTCACCCTACCATTTGCTTTTGGGCCACTGGTTTAAATGTTATGACCTCTTAGAGTTGAGAGAGAGAGAGAGAGAGAGAGAGAGAGCTGCACTTCTGCAGTGGTGGTCGCCACACAATAAAACAGCAGTCATTTTATTATAACATTGAAACCAATCACAATATGCAGTGCATCCAGACACAGGTTTAAACAATGCTTAAAATTAGCAAATTCTCAACAAAATTTCCTCATTTTATACATCAAAAGAATGTGCTACAACAGGCAATGGCACACATTGTTATCAACAAGATAACCTGATCTCCATTTACAGCTGAAGATAGAGAGGTTAGTCATACTACAAGGTGATGAGGGGTCCAGCATCAAAAGCCAACCTCTTTTTATTGTATAAAACGAGTATCACTCTTCCCTTTAATGCTTACATGCCTTCCAAGTACTTGGCTGGTGCTTTTTCCCTATAGCAGCATTGATCGAATGCCTATGCAGAAACTGAAATTTATTTTGCTATGACAAAAGCTATTCCACAAGCCCAATTATTCAATTTTATGAGTGTGGGTGTGAATGTTATCTGTGGTTGTGTCTTCAAGCTCATACACATCAGCTTGAAGGAGACTAGTGGCAAAGATCATCATATCACAGTTGATTGTGGTGTTAACCGCTTCTACTTCTGTAACCAATTATATATGTTTTGTAGTTTTTCATGAACATAGTTTTTGATGATTCTGTTACTAGGTTGTAAAAGTTCTTCTTGAATCTATATATTAGTTCATGTACAAATTAGTAACAATTTGTTCTTTTTTTTATACTCTGTTCCTTAATGTCTTTTATTCTGTTTGAATGCCTCAAATAAAAAAAAATAATCCACCTACATTAGGCTGCTCCTTTGTGTGAGAAATCGACATGATGTTGAATGAATATATGGATCTTAAACCATCCTCAAGTCAACAAGAATAAAGGGAGTAAATTGATCACTGGGGAGGGAACTTTGGATTTCACTGAAAATCAGAGGGAATGTGAATTTCACCTTTTAAATCTAATGTTGTCTTTGTTATAACCAACTTTGCATGAATTTTGTTCTTGGGGAACTGAAATTGTTCTTCGTGGTAATGTGATCTGTGTTTTATGTCAGATGTTAGCTGTTCTTCATGGTTGTTCAATATGAGTGGTTTGAATGTGTCCATTGTGGCGGTTAGGTTCTGGGTTAGTGCAAGGTTATGCTTGGTTTCTGTTTTACAGTGGTGGTGGTTTAGTGTTTGAATAGTTGAAGAAGCAGAAACAATAAAACTAGTGCATCATGTCCAATTTCTCATCATCTAGTTTATTTGAGTTCTGCCATGCATCCTGTTCTTACATGCTGCACTTGCATCCAGTATCAGTCATTTAAGATCTAGTTTGGTTCTTCATAAAGTAACATGTCAAACTTAAAAATGTTGAATAACTGAAAATTTAGGGAACCAAATTCTATTCTGCCAACGGAAGAGAGTAGATAGAAAGGTTTATATTACAAATATGATCTTTTTCGCTTCAATATGCATTTGGGGCTTGCTAGAAATTCAAAACCCATGTTGGGTGGGTTTTGATTTTTTGCATTTTGCACTCCATATCATTTATTATTTCTTCTTGCTAATAATTGTAATCAATTATTTTGAGGACAGCAGTTATATACTTGGGAGCTTACAATGGTATTTTACCTAATGTGATACCCAAATTGCAGTGGAACAAATAGTGATCGATTCAAACAAAAAGTATATAAAATGGTGAAGATTTGGGGACAGTCAAGTTTGGATTCTGTTGGGATCATGTCACTGCTATGACATCCATCTTTCTTCTTCAGACAACATTTTTAACCATGACAATCCAAAACAAAGTTCATTTTTTTCTATTTGTCTCATCTGAAGCTGTGCTACTGGACATGCTCTTTTTTTTAAGACACTTCTAAAGGATAATCTTTTGAAAGTTTTTTATGCCCATTCTTGAGAGTACTTGAGCATCGGCGTGCTAACTGCAGCTGGATAAGTTCCATTCTTGCTCAACACAGAAGGAATGGTAGAAAGCATCATAACATTGTAAATATGTGTACTTCGTAGCATATGAGAGAAAAAATAATCCACATGATGTTGAATGAATATATGGATCTTAAACCATCCTCAAGTCAACAAGAATAAAGGGAGTAAATTGATCACTGGGGAGGGAACTTTGGATTTCACTGAAAATCCAGGATCTCTACATCCTCCCAATGGTGACAGTTGACCGACAATGCACAAGAAAAGCACAAAACAAAAGGTCCAAAATTGAAAAAAAAAACAGAAATACAGCAGCAGTAGGAGAATACTGGAGAAAAGATCAACCCATGAAAAAGCTATCAAATGAGTGGTCTGAAACACTAGACAGGGATTTATCTTATAAATGACAGGTACATAAATAAACAAGAAAAATAGAGATCCCAACCGTTTAATAGTGATAATGAAATCGATCTTGCAACCCAATCTGCAGTGGGGGCGCTTGGTAAATGACTCGACCCGCCATTGGGGAATTTTATCCTCCAAGGCAAGGCCTTAACATGGACAAATCCTGAGTTAAAAGGAGTGGAACTCCACAATTGAACCCACCTGTTAACACCTGAACCTTTATATATAAAGAACCCTTGACTAATCCCTCTAAGACAGCGGCAAACCAGGGGCTTTTGTTTGAGGGGCGGACCTAAAAAGGTAGTTGGATCTTGCGCACAAACTTAGTATTTTCATATGGATTTTGGAGGTAGCTAAGAGTTTTCATGTGGGCTTTGGAGGTAAACACAAGTTCTTTGGTGGCGACTGCCCTCCATATACCTCCAACCTTGGTGTATGGGATACCATAAAATTCGACATCGGAACTTGTCCTATAGTTGGATTGATCATTTGATATTTTTCAGTAAACGTGAAAACTACTTTAATTGACGTGAAATTCGGCAGATACCCATATGCCAGTAAGGCGTTAATTTTGACCGATTCGACGGCTTTCGGCAAGTGGGCCCCACCATGGATTTCCACTCATTTAACTTAGGGTTTCTAAAAAAAAAAAAACACACAGGGTTAGTCTATATCTGGATTGATTTGTATTTGCAATAAATGGATAAAAAAAAAAAACATGGCGGCCCTCAAAAAAAAAATCCTCTCCAACGGTCAAAATCCTTATCATCCCCCAAAACCCAATCCCTCCCTCCACCTCTCATTTCCCTCCTCTCCCACTTCTTTGCCAAACAAAAAACCACATCACCAATCAATAGACTCTCTCTCTCTCTCTCTCTCTCTCTGAAACACACACAACCAAAGAAATCCTGCAAAAAACCATGTCAATCTCGAATCTAACAATGTGGGTCACCTCCAAACCATCTCTCTCCGACCCAAATCCCCTCTCCTCCCGCTCCCACCTGCACCCATTCCGCCTCCCCACATCCTCCACCACCCCCACCACCACCCGCTCCTCCCCTTCCCCCATCCAAGCCGGCCTCCGCGAGCTCCGCGACCGCATCAGCTCCGTCAAGAACACCCAGAAAATCACCGAAGCCATGAAGCTCGTCGCGGCCGCCAAAGTCCGTCGCGCCCAAGAAGCCGTCGTCAATGGCCGCCCCTTCTCCGAGACCCTCGTTGAAGTCCTCTACAACATCAATGAAAACCTCCAGACAGAAGACATTGACGTCCCCCTCACCAAGGTCCGCCCCGTCAAGAAGGTCGCCCTCGTCGTCGTCACCGGCGACCGTGGCCTCTGCGGCGGCTTCAACAACTTCATACTCAAAAAGGCCGAGAGCAGAATCAGAGAATTGAAGGAACTCGGCGTCGCCTACACCATAATCAGCGTCGGAAAGAAGGGGAACAGCTACTTCCTGCGCCGCCCCTACATCCCCGTCGACCGATTTCTTGAACGGGGGTCGCTCCCCACAACCAAAGAAGCTCAAGCAATCGCAGACGACGTCTTCTCGCTCTTCGTGAGCGAGGAAGTCGATAAGGTTGAGCTTCTCTACACCAAATTCGTCTCACTGGTGAAGTCAGACCCTGTATTTCACACCCTTTTGCCCCTCTCGCCAAAGGGCGAGATCTGCGATCTGAATGGAAACTGTGTGGATGCTGCTGAGGATGAGCTGTTCAGGCTGACCACAAAGGAAGGCAAGCTGACTGTGGAGAGAGACACTGTGAGGACGCCCACGCCGGAATTCTCTCCAATTTTGCAGTTTGAGCAGGACCCAGCTCAGATTCTTGATGCTCTGTTGCCCCTGTATCTCAACAGTCAGATTCTGAGGGCGCTGCAGGAGTCGCTGGCGAGTGAGCTTGCGGCGAGGATGAGCGCCATGAGCAATGCTACTGATAATGCATCGGAGTTGAAGAAGACGCTGTCGATGGCATATAATAGACAGAGGCAGGCCAAGATTACAGGGGAGATATTGGAGATTGTTGCTGGTGCCAATGCTCTTACATAGGACTTAGTACTCCATTCGTGTCTGTGTTTTTCAATGTGGTTCTTGTAGTTGTTGTTGTTATTGTTTTGGTATGTTATCTATTCATTCCAACTATGCATACGTTGAAGGAAAACACTTACTGGAATAGAAGGTCGCTGCGGCTGCTGCGATTTTAATAAGAATGGCATCGTGAATTATGAGCAGAATATGTTCTATCTTATTCACTCTTTTTTAGTTTCTTTCTTTACATTTTTCTTTGTCTGCTTCCTTCTGCTGTTCTGTTGGTTAGGATCAGGTGAAGAAGAATTAGAGGGAATGTGAATTTCACCTTTTAAATCTACTGTTGTCTTTGTTATAACCAACTTTGCATGAATTTTGTTCTTGGGGAACTGAAATTGTTCTTCGTGGTAATGTGATCTGTCTTTTATGTCAGATGTTAGCTGTTCTTCATGGTTGTTCAATATGAGTGGTTTGAATGTGTCCATTGTGGCGGTTAGGTTCTGGGTTAGTGCAAGGTTATGCTTGGTTTCTGTTTTACAGTGGTGGTGGTTTAGTGTTTGAATAGTTGAAGAAGAAGAAACAATAAAACTAGTGCATCATGTCCAATTTCTCATCATCTAGTTTATTTGAGTTCTGCCATGCTTTTTTGGCTTTGTGCTACCTATATAAGCCCACCCTGTTCTTTCATGTAGCATTTAGTATCAGTCATTTAAGATCTGGTTTGGTTCTTCATAAAGTAACATGTCAAACTTAAAAATATTGAAGAACTGAAAATTTAGGGAACCAAATTCTATTCTGCCAACGGAAGAGAGTAGATAGAAAGGTTTATATTACAAATATGATCTTTTTCACTTCAATATGCATTTGGGGCTTGCTAGAAATTCAAAACCCATGTTGGGTGGGTTTTGATTTTTTGCATTTTGCACACCATATCATTTATTATTTCTTCTTGCTAATAATTGTAATCAATTATTTTGAGGACAGCAGTTATATACTTGGGAGCTTATAATGGTTTTTTACCTAATGTGATACCCAAATGCCAGTGGAACAAATAGTGATCGATTCAAACAAAAAGTATATAAAATGGTGAAGATTTGGGGACAGTCAAGTTTGGATTCTGTTGGGATCATGTCACTGCTATGACATCCATCTTTCTTCTTCAGACAACATTTTTAACCATGACAATCCAAAACAAAGTTCATTTTTTTCTATTTGTCTCATCTGAAGCTGTGCTACCGGACATGCTCTTTTTTTTAGGACACTTCTAAAGGATAATCTTTTGAAAGTTTTTTATGCCCATTCTTAAGAGTACTTGAGCATCGGCGTGCTCTCTGCTGGATAAGTTCCATTCTTGCTCAACACAGAAGGAATGGTAGAAAGCATCAGTACATTGTAAATATGTGTACTTCGTAGCATATGAACAAGAATAAATAAATAAACACTCACGATGTTAGTCAACTTTTGATATCAAGCTCAAACAAGATCTTAATGTATTCTTACGCATGATGAAACAGCAAACATATTAAGCTGATTTTCAGTCAGGCCCATATTTGTTCATTGTGCATAGCAGGCAGTGTGATTCTGTTTTGATGTTTTATTGTTCTCTTGTAACACTTTCATGCTGGTTTTGGATTCTAACAGAATTAATATATTCGCCGTGGTTTGTTGAATTCATGAATATTTTATTGTGTAGTTGTGTTTATTCATGTAAGTTTCTTTGAACCCTTCTGTGTTTTTTTTTTCTTTCTTTCTTTCTTTCTTTCTTTCTTTCGTTCTTTTCCTTTTTCTGGCATCTGTCCTGTAAATAGGAGCTTTAATTTTGATAATCTTGTATTTGAACCTTCGAATATTCCTTCAATATCTGAGATGCTGAATGATTCTTGTGCTTGGTATTAATTCACTAGTCATAATCAGTAGGTGTATGCCAGTGAATCTTTCCCCTTTCTAATAGCTCCAGGAATTCATGAGTGCAAAATCCTATTTCCTCACCCAGCATGCTCCAGTTAGCATTTGATTGTTTATTCCAAGTCCTTCAGAGAAGTTTACAAAAAAAAGAAAAAAAAAGTCCTTCAGAGAATATTCACTTGTTTCCAACCATGTAGACTCAAAATGAATTAAGTTTAATTACCACATCCCTCTTTTATTTGTTAATAAGGGGAGATATAGATAAGAACTCCACACCTCATTTATTTTAGCGGCTTCCCCTCTTTGATGGTGATATTGTCATGAATGGGAGTATGCTTAAGTATCACACTATTTACTGATATTCGCTGTTGGATTGAAACAGTGCAGATGATGTAATTAACTCGCTCAATTAATCCTAGGTTCTTCATCATTTCAATCGCTGGATATAATTTTCATCAAAGGAATTGATTCAACCGTTTGGATTGAGAAAAGCAAGCCTAAAGAATATAGAACAGGAATATAAATTACAATGTGTATACAAAAGTGTGACCTAGACTACTTCAGAGGTTTCAGGATAATAATAATAATAAGACTCAGATTCTTGTATGTCCTGCAATCAAATGACCACATGAAAGAAAATGGCCTGCTGGTAGGTAAAGAACAGCATTTGATGGTCAAAACCTATGTTTACATCATCCATTAATGAGCCAAAGCATCCCCCAAAGTCTTTTTGCATGTCTAAAGAGCACACTCCATCAGAATAACCATGAAGAGCAGAAAGAATCAAGACCACTGAATAGAGCAATTGAAATCAATGCAAATCTTTTATTGGAACTGGTTGTTTCATGTAATTGAATACCTAGGAATTCCAAGACTCCATATCTCTACGAGTGGTCAAAAATGAAGAATCAAAGGTGACATCAAATAACCTCCCCTTTAATATTGAATCAAGGGAGGGAAGGGGAATTAATATCCAGTCATCACCCAAGTCATTAGATCATAGGAAGGTCTGAGTCGGTTCTATAACGGACCTTATATCCTTGCCCCTCACCCTTCATTCCTAATGTCATTAATAATCCAGTGGAGCTCATTGTCCACGAATTTCTATGTATTCAATGCAAAGTAAAAGGCCCATTGTGAAAGCAGATGTAGATTTGAGTTTCAGTGAGTTGTTTTGTTTTCTCAAATATGTGAGATTCTGGGTTTGCAATTTGAACTGGACGTTTTGAATGGCTGGTGTTTCTGATCATGTCTCTATGCAGTGAAGAACACCATGACTACTACCCTGTCAGATGGGGAAAAAACAAGGAAAAAATTAAGAGCAATGAATCAAGAATGGGTTAAAGTGGGTATTCTTGAATCTTTTTAATAAAATATACAACTTTGCCCCTTCTGTATGTACGGGTCCCATGCTTTGGTGACCACAATTATGATTTGAAGCTCCACCAAGTCTTGAACCATGGCATCTACATGAAACCTTTTGGGAGATGAAAAGGTATTATTGATGAAAAACAGTCAAAAAATAAGCTCCCAAGAAGAAGATGGGAGCCAATAAGCACATTTAAACAAATAAATAATGAGTTAATAAATTCTCAACCATCATTTCCACTCAATTCACCCCTGCTTCCCCTAAACATCACCAAACTAAGGACATGGTTGAATGATGGTCCAGTATTCTTGCTCAAGCCACAAATTTCCTTACAAATGTACTGAATCCTCCCAAGGAACTGCAACCAGTCTGATTGCTAAGCTGATGGCATTTCTTGAATTGCCTTCAACTGTCACTGGTCCATGGCAATGGAACTGTACTAGATTGACTTCAGCTTCCATAGTATCAGCCCCAAAAAATTCAAGAAGACATCCCGATTCCCTCCCCCCCCCCCCCCCACAAGCCCCAAAAAATTCAAGAAGACATCCCGATTCCCGCCCCCCCCCAAATCCAAACATCACCAAAAAGGACCTGGGTTTCCTTCGGACCTACTATCTACATTCATAATGAAACCACCTCTCATTCAATAGAGATGCCTTAATTCTTGCAAAAATTGCAGATGGGCCAGACCCCTTAAATATCATCCTATTTCTTCTCTTCATACCCCACATCCTCACCCCAAGCAATTGACAGTGGAATCATCTTCCATAAACTCTGACCTCTCTGAGGAAGAGGCTGACCACAAGTCAAATGCTCTAAAAAGAGACCAGTAGGACCAATTATATAGAATAAAGGTATGGAAAATTCTACCAAATCCAAGAAGAGAAGGGGCAAATGAACAAACGGGCAGTCCACTGATTCTTCACTAGACTAAAACAGAAAGCAAACATTAGAGAGTGCATAATTATGTAGTTTAAGATCGTCAATGGCAAGAATTATGTCAGATGTAGCAGTCCAACAAGAGGCCTTAACCCTAAAGAGGAGCTAGGAATTTCCACACTTGATGAGGGGGAAAAGATGAAGATGCGAATCAATAAAAGCATTCGACTTCCATGAAAATGCACCACATGTCGAGTTCATGCTGATTCTCCAACCAGTGGTTATGGTTATGGAGACTTCATTTACTACTCTCATTTTTCATTACAAGATACTCAAACTCATGCACCCATGCACACTACATTATGTCCCTAACCACCTGAGCAACAGCCAGGGACAAATTTATTTATTACTTTAAAGAACTCCATTACTTGTGGAATTTCATGATCTATAAAGTTTCCTCTAAACTTTTCGGCCAATACCTATTTTCCGCTCTCCATTTCCAGGCATTATTGGTTTACCTATTTTGAGTCAATATCAAGTATAATCCTGGAAATCATACCTCGAGACGGCATTCGCCAGCAATGTCTTTCCAAAATCTAACATTTACTCCAATCCCCACCAAAAACCTTGCTCCTTTTCCTCCCGCACAGGGCTCTATGAAAAAGAAAGGCAGTGTGAACTGAAAACTTCCTGCAACACAGGTCTCTATTTAAGGACAAAATGTTTCCTCACTGAACATGGTCATTCTTCGGTTATCAATTAAATATGAACCAAAATCTATCCAGATTTAGAACACAGATCACAACAGACATTGTTACACTATCAATCAATCAGCAAGCTCCCTTATACAGAAACGTACATGTAAACATCATGGCCATTCTTCAGTTGCAAATACATTATCTGCTTTAGTTCAACTCAAAGTTTAATTCACAATTTGAGTTGGACCAGTTGCAAGTGGATCGGCATATACCATATCTGTCCTTGGCCCAGGCAAAAATGATGAGGAAAATGAGAAAAGCTTTTTCAAGTGAAGATAAAAACACAATGCTACTGTACATTAAATAAGGGACCTTCCCCTCTCTAAATACTGCTGTCACTTAAATGCCCTTGTGTGAGCTGAGGGTGATGAAACTATAGATCGTATATAGTCTTATGGACTCCAGGGTATGGGGACTTGGGATGTGAGTAAAGCTCCTAATAGAAGGATGAATATTGAAGATGTAACACAAAAACAAATTCAAAATTTTGCTAACATGAATCAAGGAAGGAATGCATCTTCCTCTACAATCATAGTACCGCAAAATACTAGTTTACACAATTTGACAAAATGGACGGTTATCCACTCCACTGTGTATACTTGGGGCAAATATGGAAATTCAAAATTTTACTCGGATGGTAGCTTATATCTCACTATAATGGAAGCGTTATTGTGTGTTTGTGAGAGAGAGAGAGAGAGAGAGAGAGAGAGAGAGAGAGAGAGAGAGGCTTAGCTGCCTCAGTTCTGGGCGTATTCCAAAATTCAGCAGCAGTATCATATTAACATGTCCATTACTGTCATTTCCAAAATTTGAACAGTTGAAGCCTGAAGGCAACAAAACATTGATTAATCCTCTCGATGAAACATTGATTCCTCTCGAGAATGCTGGATCCGACCCAATGTGCTCATCCAGATCCCACTCAAGCCATGCATTGCTACTTGAAATAAAGAGCAGAGCTTCTCAACACTTACAATTTGAAAAGGTCGCAATATTAAACTCAATTATGATCAGATCCTACTCAAGTAGAAACACCAGAAAAAATAGTGTGTTGTGCGATCCAGCTCTCTTTTTTTTGTTGCCATCCAGGCTTTCCTGTGACTAACACTTAACAACTAAATGTATACGGGTAGATATGGAAATCTCTGACAAAATCAAAGCTGAATGAGATAAGGAGTCATAAGCTACATTTGTTCTAAACGAGAGAGATCTTTAAACAGATCAGGCACTGGGAATTTTCTGCTCAAGCGATTGCAAGTATCTTTAGAAACAACACCAATGGAAACAAGTGCATTTGCTAATTCCATAGCCTCAGATCTCCATCCAGCATAGCCAAAGCCTTCAATAAGTAGAACATAAGTAGTTTCATTCGGTCGACACCCTTTCTCAACCATTTCCGCTAGAACATCAATGGCTCTGTCTATTTTGCGTGCCTTACACAATCCAAGCAACATTGTATTGTATGTAATGGTTGTGAGTCTGTGCCCATTACTTTCCATGTCCCTCAACAATACCATTGCCCCATCCACCAACCCATCTCTACACAGACATGATATGAGTGCATTGTAGGTGATCTCATCCGGGTCAAGGCCTCTGTGTATCATCTCTGAAACCATCTCCAGAGCCTTTGATTGGTTCCCACCATTCCACAACCCACTAATCATTGTATTATATGAACTCACATTTGGAGAACATCCGGTTCTTCCAAGCTTATAAAAGATCTCCAATGCCTGATCGCCATTGCCACTCTTACACAGAGCCGCCAAAATCGTGTTGTAGTTGACAATGTCAGGAATGCACCCATTGGAGATCATGTAATCAATGAATCCAATCGCCACATCCAGTCTCCCCTCTTTGCAGAAAGCAGAAATCACTGGATCATAACTATAAGTATCCGGCACCAATCCACTCTGCATCATGTCCTTCAACACATCCACTGCCATATCAACCTTGCCATCCTGACAAAGTGAGTTGATCAGAATGCTGTAAGTAACGACATTTGGCCCACAACCGTTTGAGATCATCTCGCTTATCAACTCCTCTCCCTCCTTCCATCTCCGGCTATTCAAGAGCACCCGTAACAAGATATTATATGAGATAACATCTGGATTGCAACCTCGAGATGGCAAGGTTCTAACAAAGGCATAAGCTTCATCCACCATCCCTTCTTTGCACATTCCTCTGATGATCACATTGTAAGTATACATGTCAGGCGTAAGTCCTTTCAATGACATCTCGTCCAAAAGCTTCATTGCTGATTGAGTTCCACGTTCAGTGATAGTCGCTTCTATCAGAATTGTGTATGTAACCACTGTAGGGGTGCAGTTATCTTCCAACAGCTGATCCAAAGCCTTCAAAGCTGACCCTAATTTCCCTCTGCTACAAAGACTTCCAATCATTATATTATAAGTAACAACATCAGGATAACAGCCTCGGGTTCTCATGCGTTCCAAAACCTCTTTTGCGGACTCAATTCTGTTTGACTTACAGAACCCACTGATCAACGCATTGTATGCAAAAACATCGGGCTTTCCGTGCGATTCTAAAATCTCCATGACTCTAATAGCTTTCTTCACATTTCTTGACTTGAAGAACCCCTTTATAAGTTTTGTACAGACAATCACATCTGGTTCATAGCCCTTTTTTACCATAGATTCAAGAAAATAAACTGCCTCGCTAAATTTGCCTGCTCTGCAGGATCTGTTGAGCAGTTTCATGAAATGGGTCTCCTCAAAATCAAGAGATTTGGAATGAGCCACCCTTTCGTCATGGGAAACCCTAACCCCAAGACGGTTTCTAGGGTTAGGGTTAGAGTTTCTGCAAGTAAAGATGCAATTTTTATGGCACTGTGAAATGGGTTTCTGGTGGGAACTAAATGGGAGGCGGTGAGGGAAGAATTCAATGAAAAGAACATCCATGGATGGCTTATCTTTTGTGAGTTTGAGCTCTAAGGTTATGCTTCCTCAGCTGAAAATGAGAATCTGATGAAAATAGGTTCTGGGTTTCATGGTATTCATGGGAGTAAGACTAGATTTCAGTAAAAACTGATTTACTAAAACTATATGAAGAAGATTTCCTTCAGGTTGGGAGATGGGTTTCAAGTGGGTTACCCAATGGGAGGCAATGAACAAGATGAAACAGAAAACCAATCTGTAGTGTTCAATCCCAGGGCTAGGGCAAGGGTTTCTGCAGTTAAAGATGTGGAATTGATGAGTAATGGGAGATGGGTTTCATGTGGGTATTCTTAGACTTCCCTTGTGTGATGATGGGACATGGATTTGAGGAACGGATCCAAAAATGGTACAGAAGAGAGAAGAAAGCAAAGTACCTGCAACTCTGGAAGTGTATGGATATACGTTGTGGAGAAACATAGCCGTTGAATTTTTGGGGTTGAGTGGAATGAAGATAAATGTAAGGTATTCAATAAGAAATTTTCTCTAAGGTACGGTGCTAGGGTTTTGGCAGAGATTTTTGCATATAACCCCCTAAGGTCTTTAAGATTTTTATATAGACCCTTATGATTTTAGTATTTGTAAATAGTCCGCTGCCATTTCATTTTAAGACCTTTCGTATCTCCAAAATCCTTAAGCTACCAAAAGTTTTTAAAGTGAAATGAGACTTTTGTCGATCATTTTAACTTTATATGGATAAATTTAAAGCTTGGACTTATTTTTCTTTAAAGTTTGTGACATTAATAATTACATCTTGTGGGAGAGAGAAAAATCGTATGTAAATATTTTTTTATCAATATGTGGCCTATTTCATTAAATTCAAGTCGATCATAATCACAAGCAACGCATGTGCTTATAATTGGTTAATTTTTAATCCAATCCATGCACAACCCACTTTTTGATTGATGAAAGTTACAAAATAAATTATTAGGACTCATGTGCGTTAAAAGAGTTGTTGAAAGAGATCATTGGGATTTGAGATGAAATAATAATATTTTTGTAAATAATAAAATACTTATTTTTGTAATCGATTCAAGGGCAAAGCTGTTAATTTTATAAAAATTCAATACAAATCTCACACGGTTACCCATTCTTAGGGGTATAACAATTCGGTTAACCTTTTACTGTAGGAAAATCGTTAACTAAATCATATTTTACATTTATCAGTTTTTAAAAACCCTAATCGTACCCTAAAAAATCGTTAACCGAACCGTATTTTACATTTCAGGTCGGTTCAGTCAGTTAGTTGTTTTTTTTTTTTTTTACACCCCTACCCATTCTCATTGGAAAGGTGATTTTCAATTTTTCAGGATATGAATGGGATTGAAATGAAAGGTATGCGTTTATTTATAAATACTAAAATCACATAGACCTATTTACAAATCATAGAAATCTTATGGGATATATTAAAAAAACCTCTTTTTTGTATTACTATTATATTGTCAAAGATAATGCTGAGATAAGGAGATATCCAGACTTTTGTGAGATGGCCTACCTCCTAGATTTCCTGATTCTCAAGGGAAGGTTTATATGGTGATTATAACAGAATCTGACCATTTGAAGGGAAAAGAAAGATTTTTGTTTTCTTGATTTTTTATTTGGTAATTGGGAAGATCTTGTATATGATGCCAAACATAGTCCCACTCACCAACCCACCTGAATTTGACCCGATATTATTGGGTTCTACTAACATGTTTGAGGAAAATATTCTCCTACACACAATATTTAGAGGTGGATCATGCCTATATGATGGTTTATATGCTTTGTGTGCAGGTGAAAAACTTTTTTGACATTTTTGACCCATCATTATTTAGTTTGGACTGGGGTTAAATTCCAGCATGCTACTAAACTTGGGATATTGACTATACGAACTTGATGTGATTCAAGTTAGCATTGTGAGTAGTGGTAAGAGGTTGCGTAGGGTTCGACTCTGCATGCCACTCCGGACTCCCCTCACGTGAGGTTTGCTTTCACCACGCAAGGGCTCCCTAATCTTACCCGAGGGCTATTTTACCTCACCTGAGATCTACTTTCTTCACCCGAGCCGTCCTTCACCTTACCCAAGGTCTCCTTCCCTCGCATAGGAACTACTTTCCTCACCCGAGGTATCATTCACCTCACCTGAGATTTCCTTCCCTAGTGAAGGTAAAAAAAAAACACTATATCAGAATTGCGGCCACTTTGGGAACCTTAATATTTGTGTGTCTAATATATTTAACATAGTATGCATATACCATTATGTAGAGAATTTTTTTAGAACGGCCTGACAGTCCAGCTTCTGGGCGCCCTACCTGTCCTCTACTATCCATCTAAGCCCTTAACACACAATTACCCTATCTTTTTTTTTTTTTTTGGGCTATGGTTTGGGGGGGGGGAGACTAATCCTTCCGGGCTCAGAGGGAAGCCGAGTAAACTCCCCTGTAGCCCAAGTGTGGTAGTGCAGTTTCGAACCACCACCTCCGAGTGCAAACCGTGGTCCTACGCTAACTGAGCTACCCCTTGGGGTTTGCACAATTACCCTATCATCAAATGGTCATCAATGGATTTGCCTATCAGTTTGATTCTTCCATTTGTTTAATTTTTGGTGGACTTTTTGTGTTAGAAGTCCACAGTAGTCAATTAACTTGTAACTTTTTGGGTCTACTCTCAATTTCAATAAATCTTTTATCAAAACGAAAAATATTTGCTCTTTTGGAGATCAATTGCTGGTCGGTAAAATGTGTTTCGATCCAATAACATCAAATGGTCACCTTCACAGTTTGATACTTTCATCTATTTTTATGGACTTACCCAACCCACAATTGGATACTTCTTGTCCACCAGAGACCTTTGAATTTGACACATCCAGAACTTATTCTATCCATTTGAGATCATTTGGCCACGTCCAATGCAGGCTGATATCGATAAGGAAAAGTTTGGTTATGCCAGTTGAAAGCTCCACCAAGGGAAATGGATAGGCCGAAGAAGATATGGATTGATGTGATAAAAATAGATCTGAAGATGTGCAATTTATCTGAGAATTTGGCTTATGATAGATCGGAATAAAGAAACAGAATTTATATAGCCGACTCGACCCCAACATAGTTGGAACAAGGCTTAATTAATGATGAGTCAGAGTCTTGGCAGATAAATCTACACTATTGAAGCATTTATTCGCAGTTATGCATGTGATAGTGAAGTTTGAACCATGGCAAGGGACTTTGAGTCTATACTCAATGGTCAATAATTTTTGGCCTTTTTATCTCTTTTATTTCCAATATGACAGATCATTCATCATAGGAGTTCTGTTCTTGTTGTAAAGATGGTAACAACTTTTTGGTGATATGTGAATGGAACTCCCTTCTGGCAAGGAGAAGCCCAAGTAGTAGCATGTGAGCCAACTTGCTTTATTGCACCAGTAATCGTTATAAATCTAGCAAACCTGTGCTAATATGTTTCATTCCCACAAATTGCAGATCATTTTTCAGATCTTCCACAAATTGAGGTATCATTCTTCTTCCTCTACATGCCTTTGTTACTCATTGCATGGTACCAACATTATATATTGTATATGCCAGTGAATATTATCCTGTTGCAGTAGTAAGAACACACCTTGTTTTTCAACCCAAAATCATGTATGTCTCCTCTTACATTGGCCTTTTTCATTCTACAGAAACACACACATTCCTTTTGGCCCTGCTCTATCTGTGCAAACACCATGAGAAATTAGTTCTGTACAATGGCTGGCAGTTGTTCTTGTTTCAAAAGAAATGATAAAAGTTGACAATTTCCCCTTCTAAACTTGCCTCCAAATACTTGTGTCTGAATTAAAAATTTGAATGCATACACAGATGCATTAAGAATGCTTTGATGGTTGCCTAACTTTTATTTTTTGGCTTGTTTGGTTGCAAGAATTTTGGGATATCGTTGTCCGGAGCATTTAGAAATCTAAAATCCCCAAAAGTTACTTTTCACCTGGCCTGATTCTCACCATTCAAATCCAGTCAAACAGAGAACTCAAAATTCCCAGGGACAACAACTACAGTTCTATTAGGAATTCCGGACAAGGGGATTTCCTGTCAGAGATGCTCTCAACCAAACAGGCCTAAGGATACCAGAACATTGTCTTTGTAGGGGTGAAACTCACCATGTCAAACTGTACAGGCTCAGAGGAATTTTCTTTTCTTAATTTTCCCCACTCACAGAGAAGTCTTCCTTTGGCAGATCAACAAAGAGTACAGCATCAGGATGGGCAGAGTTATGAGCCTTTTGGCAGTATTTATTGGGCATGAGGAGATTTTTATTTGTTGCATGGAAAAGAAAAGAAAAGTGTGAATGCAAGCATTTTTGTTGCCCTATCTTAAGTTCTGATTTGGTAATGTGTGTGCAAGGCTTTGCAAAATTCAGGTTCTGGAATATAATGTTTACAGGAATGTGGTCAATGCTTCCTTTGCTCTGTTTTGAATTTGGAAGCCTTGTATAATACATGTAAAGGGAAGACCATGATAATTTCACTTGACATTGAATTCTCATCTCTCTGTGAATTGATGCTGATGAAGTGGATTCCTAAAAAACTTTGGGGTCCCAACATTATGATTGTGTAGAGAGTATCCTGATGCATCCACTCCATACAAGTGGTGGCCCACCAGCCATTTTGTTATCTAAACCATTGGTCTGATTTGGCCCAACCATGATGGAAGATACCACAAAAGTTTCTTCGATTAATGTGGCCTCTTTTTCATTTAGTTTATTGTGTTTTTTAGTTGATGCTGTGTTTTTCTAAATGGCCTATTTTGTTGACCAGACACCAAAGACCATAATCTCCAAAAGGTAAATCAATTTGTGAGATTATGAAAGACTCATTACTAGGGCCCCTTCCAACAGGAGAATTCAGTGATTTTCAAGAATGGGATGTCTAGCCAGGCCCAGCCATAAAATTGCAGACTTCGAAGCAGGTTATCTTAATGACAATATCATCTCATCATGTCTTCGTTGCAACCAAACAAAGGGCTATCCTGAGTTATCCTCTCAGACATCTGTATTCCTCCTCTCAACTGTCTGCATGCTACCAATCCAACTGTTAGAATATTCCCCTTGAGCAGGGTTTTTCTCATATGCTCTCCACATTAGCAATGGTACAGATTACCAAATCATGTCCTAAAGTGCACAAATTGTCAATCAAGAATGTGTGTTGCCCGACTGCAAGACAAGCTACAAAATAATTAAACAGACAAAATCTATGCTGAGAAATGATACTGCTCCGCAGTCGGTGATCTAACTTGTGGGTCCCACCTTCACTTTATCCAGTACATGCATATCGCATGCCACTTTTTGCAAAGATGTTGGTCCAGAATTTCAACCCAATTGGAAGGATGTGTACAGATGGAATTACATTTGTGAAATATATCACTATGTTCACTACACATGATTAATCCGACTATGTAAAATACTCAAAAGAGTTAAAATTGGAACAATGACAAATAGATGTTCATAACTTGAATGATTCAGATGTTGGAAGAAGTAATTCATTTAAAAATTTCTTTGTAGACAAAGGACTGAATCAGAGTGATGCGCTGCAGTCTAGAGAAGAAGTGAGATTTTCAACACACCAACAAAATCCAAGAAATGGGGCCTTCTTTTGCACCGGAAAAAAAAATACTTGTGAATGGAAACAAACACAAACGAAAAATGACAACAGAAAGAAAATGATTGCCCTTCACAAAATTTCACAATGACTAAATACATTATGAGAAAGAAGGCATGCTACAGCAAAAATAAGATATTCCTTTACAAAAAGAATGTGGGGGAAAAAAGAAAGAAAAGAAAAGAGTATCTGCACTTGTCCAAGTGTCCTCATTTGAGTGTTAAACTATGCCTATGGGGTGAAAATAACAGGTCATCATTTGATGTTTGTTACCAAAAGGATTGCAAAATTATTCACAACGGATTGATGAGAAACTACGCTCACCAGAAGAGATCACAGCATCTGTTTGTATCCAAGGTTTCAGAGCTCTATGGAAAAAGTTTTATGCCCGGAAAACAATAGCAGTGCTGTAATGATCTCTCAAAAGGCTGATAAGAACAAAAAAAGGCATTTTAATCAAGAGTCAATGGATTTGGAATTTTAGAAGATCACCATTGCTGGTATTCTGGTTTTAAAACCCACGTGCTTTCATCTGCATCTTTCCTCAATATGGCTATTTCCTTTAGGAGATTCTTGAAGAGAGCCAGATCTTTAGAAGGTATCTTGTCTTTGAAATGTCTTACTATCGCAGCTGAGGTTGTACTTCCACCGGATAACTGTATGAATGAGCAGAGCTGGCCAATCAAGACATCTGGTTTGTTGAACGCCTTGGAAGACTCGCCATCCACAAGTGGTTGCATTCTGCGATTAGAATGGGAGGCCAACCCAAACTGATGCTCCAGTCCATCATGCTCCGCCTTTTCCTTGGTTCCTCGAATTCTAGACAATAGTTCAGCTGAAGATAAGGCCTGGCCCACAGGGGCCCCAGCAACGAAACCAGGAGGCTTGCCTGTTCCACCATTAGAGGGCCCTTCCAAAGGTTTTGTAGAACTAAGCAGCTGTGCATTCACAGTAGAACCGAACTTCCTACGGACAGCCGATGGTCCACCAGCAGCCCCTGATCTTCCAGTCCATGTTGGGACAGATACACTGTCTTGGCTCCGTAGTATACGGGACTGACGTAAGGCTTCAGATGCTTTCCGTGCAACTTGAGAAGCTTGCTCCTCGAGCCGCATCTTTTCTTCATCATTGGCATTCATAATGACATCATGGTTCATGGCACTCTAACAAAACAGAAGAGGAAAAGGACTGCAGATAAGTACTATATGCAGATTCATCTGAGTACAAGGAATAAAAAATAAAAAAAGTACTACCAAGAGAGGAATTCCATGGTCCTCAAGAGGCGGATATGCATGATAATCTTGGGCTTTGAACATCTTTATTATGGTTAATGCTGTGGTAATCTAGACTGATATCGGAACCAACTGAATAGATCATGGCACAATGAGGCCTATGTTTTAGTGACCAGAAGCAATCTGATGGCTAATCCAAAATCTTTAATCAGTGGCCATCAGCCATCATCAGATATTAATACAGAAATACATATTTTCTCTAAATTCATTGAGAAATAATGCCAAATATTGGTTGGCTTGGATATCTCAATCTAACAGAATTCCAGAGCATGGTCAGTAATAAAGCTAGATCCCAGCCATGGGAACCACATGCATGGACTCAAGAAAGCCCAATGATACAATGCATATCCTTGACTAGAGGATCAGATGATCCCCTCAAATATTATAAAATCTCCAATTGGTGAAGGTGAAAAGAAACTTACATGGATACCATGGGCATCAAAAAGAGACTTCAGCACATTTGTTTCTTCATCTACTTCACAATCACTATGGTCAGCTTTTTCCTTCCCTTTAAGGTCAGCTTTTTCCTTCCCTTTACTTGAGGATGTTCCATGTGTACAGGATTTGGTTCCCTCCCTCACTGCACCAACAGATTCCCGTTTATCATGAGTATCATTCTGAATTCCGACATGAACATCACCAGACAACTGACTGAAAATATTTGATGTTTCAGTAGAACCACCATCTCCATCATCTTGCAGAGTGAAAAGATCCCTCATGTCTCTGGCTTTAAAGAACCTTCTTTGCTGTGGGTTTCTCAAAATCTTGTTGGTAAGGAAATGTTTGTAGATTTGTCTGTGATATACTTTCTCCTCTATTGTGCCACGCGTGATCAATCTATAAACTGTGACATCCCGCTTCTGCCCAATGCGCCATGCACGTTCTCTTGCCTGTGCCATGAGTCAGTTCCCTTAGCTCTCACACTTGCATACGCATTAATGTCTAGATATGACATGTCAAGTACTGAAATCAAGGAAAGGATATATGAAATCCCTGTATCGTTCCACCCCAAAGAGAAAAATATGACATATGTGGGATTAATAGCAAAGTTGACTTTCTAGAATATCATTGAGATATCGATATCTAAGATCTGACTGGCATTTAGGGAGCAGCATGAATGAACCTCTGTTTACCAGGTTACCAAAGGACCTGACACAAAATATCCAGGAAAGACCCTATTTTCGGGCTCAATAAATAATTAGGTCAGATTCGGTCATTAATAATCAAGATTTTATCCTGCAGGAGTCCATAAGGATTCTCCTG
Source organism: Umbellularia californica (assembly GCA_028538565.1). Lineage (NCBI taxonomy): Eukaryota > Viridiplantae > Streptophyta > Magnoliopsida > Laurales > Lauraceae > Umbellularia > Umbellularia californica. The sequence goes on from JAPQWN010000009.1 coordinate 48,360,138, forward strand.
CATGAAACTTCATCTCTAGCGTCAATGCAGAGGTGGGCCACCTGCATTAAAGCAGGGCATCTAATTTCACGCAGGAGAATCCTTACAGACTCCCGTAGGAGAAAAAATTGACTTATAATAAGAGAGGATCCTATTCATCCAATTATCATCTGATTGTCTCTATATTTTTCATACTACATAACTAGTTCATATATAAATTTGTTTACATGCTAAAATTATTTTAGTCATGGTGATTGTACCCTAATCCTTCATATAGTAAGGTCTGGTGTCTGGACCTGGTCCATACAAACTTAATCAGCTGATCAGAGTCAGGTTCAGATTCAGGTCCAAGGCCTTGGACTCCTAGTCAGGTGTGGGTCGAACCTGGATACAATTCAAACCCAACCGGTTTGCTAATTGGAATCAGGATTAGGTCCAAACCATTATCAGCAAGTTCTGGATATATTTGGAATCGAACAGTTCGAGAAATAGCATCCCACCTAATATAGTGTCTAATAATGTGCCACCTGAACACTATGTCAAAATATTAACTTACTTTGAAGGAAAGGAACTCAAGATGTTTTGAAGGGATATCATCCAGCGAAAGTAGTTGGTTGGAGAAAACCCAGTTTTCAGTGGCTCTTTGGGTGTCCATCCACCTGTCTTTTAAAGGGTACTCCATAGATCAAATAGTGTATCAATGGAAAGAGCCGGCCTTCTCTTAACTAGGGCCTTAGGTGGTTGGTTTTGGGTTCTTTATTTTTTTTATTTTTTGTTTTCCTGCTCTCCTGTTTTTACTTGTCAGTACTCATCTCTTGTACTGTTTGCTTCTATTAATCAAAGTAACCATTCAAAAAAATATATATTAACTTACGTCAATTTTGAGAACATCCAAACATGCCCTGATTTGATAAAATATCATGGCATGTACGAAAAAATAATTGTTCTAGAAGTGCCCTATTCATTAGGATTTAACTGTAAGCAAGTAACAGATACAAGAAAATGAAGTATCATTGAAACATGCACAGACAGATCATTAATGAAATATACCTGCATATCCGTTGAAGGATTCCAATCGGGATCAAATATGATCACCCTGTTTGCACCAGTTAAATTTGTCCCCAAACCACCAACTTTTGTGGTTAAAATAAAGACAAATACATTATCTGAGTCATTGAATTCGTCTATTAGCGCCATACGCTGTTTCACAGGTGTAAGTCCATCCATTCGCCTGTACGTGTAGCCACCTGCAATCAGGAAATTTTCAAGAATGTCTAGCATTTGCTGGGTCTGACTGAAAAGAAGAACACGGTGACCTTGGTCATTCCACACCTTAAGTACTTGGGCAACCACTTTCATTTTTCCACTTCGGTCTGGATTCCCATAGTCCGGATTATGAGCACAATGCTCTCTTTCAAGCAGATCAGGGTGATTGCATATTTTACGCATGACATCAATTCCATACAGAGAGTTTCTATTTCCATCAAAAATCTGTTCCACCTCAGAGCTAGCAAGAAATGCTCGGTAGGCTGATCGCTGCTCTGCAGTCAGACTGCAAAAGAGGACGTGCTCAGTTTTCTTTGGAAGCTGAGCATTGACATCTTCTTTCATACGCCTAAGAAGATAGGGCATTATCAGGTCGCGTAAAACAACAGCACACCTATATGCTGTAGAAACCTGTAATGGAGTAGCATTTGCGTAGCCACCCACTGAAATAGGAACAGAAAACTCAGTCTCAAATACGGGCAAGACACCCAACTTTCCCGGAAAGACAAAGTCGAATAGTGACCAGAGCTCTGTCAGCTTGTTCTGAATTGGTGCGCCGGTCATGATAATGCGATGCACAGTTTGGAGCTGTTTACAGACTAGAGTAACTTCTGCATTGGGATTACGTATGCGATGACCTTCGTCCAAGATAGCATAACCCCATTCTATACTAAGCAACTTCTCCCCTTGCAGTCGGAGTTGCTCGTAGGTAGTTATAAGCAAACCTGATTTCGATCTTAAAACACGATCTATCAAAAGATCCCACTTTTTAGTCTTTTTTACTGGTGTAGTTCTGTCACTATCACCTTCCGATGCATAATCACTATCATCATCAGTTCCTTCCAATTTTCCTTGCTTTTTCCTATTAGCAAGATCCTGAGCAGAATCGTGTAGTATCTCAACACGAAAGCTTGGGTACCATTTTCGCGCTTCCCTTCTCCACTGTCGTAAAAGAGTCACAGGACAAATGACAATGCTAGGCTCATACATTTTACTAAAATGCAAAGCTCCAAGGAAAGCTATCACCTGAATGGTCTTGCCCAAACCCATTTCATCGCCTATAATTCCACCTGCTCTTTGACAATGCAACTCCCATAGCCATTGTACTCCAACTTTCTGATAGTCAAAGAGTTGGGAAAAAATTGTATCTGGGATTTTCAGACCACCTTCAAGTGTTACAGCAGCAGGCTCATTGATGTCTGTATCTTCACCCTCTGCCTGATTTCCGTCTTCATAACTGGAGTCATCGCATGCATCCTCATCTGGAAAGAATAGCAAAGCAAATCAACGAACAATCAAAAAGTTACCAAGCTATAAGTGATGCATTATTCTGCTTCTACATAGTTCAGAGTGGGTTCTTTCAATTCAGTGATTTAATAATAAAACCCAAAACAATAAATATTTCAGCTCATTTTGCTGATATTTTAAGTATGCTCAGTACTTTGGATGTAAGGAAATACCCCACTAGAATCCACGATATTCAGGATACTGGAGGCTTCCAGGGCACATCTGCCATTTCGATGACCCATGAAAATCTAAACAGATCTCCTGTATTCCAACATTTCCATGGTTATGATGATATCGTCCATTTCCATAAGACATTAAAATTCTAAAGAGTTACCAAGCAGAAAATTTATACACCTGTTAATCCAGGGATTTTCAGATATCCATATGGCAATCAGATCAATAATAAACCAAATTGCTGCAAGTGCAATCTTCATCCTTGATAAGGGCCCAAAGTACCACATGGTGAACCGTCAAAATCTCCACCGCCTAAGAGGTAGAAGATTCCACCAGCAGCACTTTTCAACATCCACTGTCAAATCTCCAAAAGAGATCCACTGCAAGGGTACCTTGAACCTCCTAAATTTGGAAATGCCCGCAGAACATTGCAACATTTTTTGACAGTTATAATCAACTATCACTCCCCAGATTTTTTCCTCATCTGTATATTTTCAGCCATATCTCTTAGGACCATCACTCTCCGATCTGTAGAATATACACACCATAGATTCCTTTGAACCTCTAAATTTGGAAATGTGACTAGATACCTCTCTTCCTTTTCCATCCAACAAAGAAACCCAAAAATAAAAAAGGAGAAAATAAATAACAAAGGGAGTCTAGTCTAGAGGGTTTTTCCAAATAGAAAGGGCCATCCTACCAACTTCTGATGATCTCAGCAATCCTTTCTGGAAAATTTCTTAGAATTCTAACGAGTTCATATGCTCCTATGGTCTTTGCAGTGAAGAAACATGTAATACACTATCTTCTCCACCGACTTGCACACAAGTGATAAACTACAGAGCCAATACCGCTTACGATGAACATAATCAAGGGTCAAGACTTCATAAACTGTAGTTATCCAACAAAAGGTCTATAATGCAGGTAGAATCAGATGACCCTGAACTTAGACAAGATACACCTTCCCATTAAAAGGAAGGAAAGATAGGAAAAATGGACTTGGAAATATGGATGGTAACCCGACCCGAATGGCACTTTCTCTGCCCCATACCCGACCCATCCCATGACGGGTTTATGGTTTGTTATGCCAAACCCAACCCATGACTGGTACAGGTCCTGCAGGGTTTGTTAATATATTATTCTCTTCACATCTTAAACTCAAAATAATAATAATAATTAACCCAATGTATGGTATGGGATTCGATCCCACAGCATAAAGAATAGTGTACATACTACATTACCTATTACCACCTTTGATACTGTAGTCTTGTATGAAAAGATCTATTGAGTAGTATATATAAGTTAAAATAAATGGGGCGGAGCGGAGCAAGCACATCCAAAACACAAACCCACCCCAAAAATGACTCAGGTCAAAGTCCAAAAACATGTACCTGCCTCAAACCTGACCAACTCACTACCAAATCCGCCCCTAATAGGACCGGTCAGGGCAGGTTCCCGTTTAAACCCAACCCATTGCCATGCCTACATGGAAAGAATTGCTCAAAAAATACATCACCTGATATCTCAGTTGAGAAAAAATAGTTAATCACCAATTACCTATCATTAATTTGACTTCTTACTTCTTATTAAGCAATCAGTACTGTCATGCAGTGCATTGTCATCCTCCTAAGATGGTGACAAACTACTAGCCAATTGCTAAGTACAATAATATGATCAAGATGTAAACATCAAACGATACAATCCAACAGTTCAAATAGTAAACAAAGGCAGAACATATAAACTGTCTGTAATTGCCCCATGCATGGAAATGCAGTAATCATAACATTTGCACATTTTCTTGCCAAAAGGTTAATACGCATACCAATTTCTTCCACAAGTTTCTCTTCGCAGGACACAACCTTCCTCCATTTCTTGTCAGGAAGAGGCCTTCTCCGTTTACTTAACTTGTGCCTTTTATCTTCTTGCTTCTTTGCACTCGGAGATCCTGAAAACTTCAGAGTTGTTTGCAGTCTACGGAAAGGATGTGTAGGTGCTTCAAGTTTAGGTAATGCATCTGCATCAAGTAGTTTGGTTGTTGGACGAGCTCGTGCAGCCTCTGAGATCGATCGAGCAGTCTTAGCAACAGTAACAGAAGCAAGATCCTCATTTGTGTCTTCCCCGCACATATCATGCCTACTCGATGGTGATGGTTGTTGGAGACGACGTTCAAAGCCTTTAAGTTTATGGAATGGAGTTAAGATGCCTTTGCGGACCAACTCCTCCCTTTCCTGACATTATAAATTAGGGTCAACAACACATGAAGGTAAAGGCTTAATCAACTGTCATCATATTATTTTTGTAATACATTTCAGTTAACAAATCTTCTCTTGGATACTAGTGAAGAAATCACAGAGAAATTCACCAATTAATCAGATTCAGTAGCACATAATTAAGTTTACAGTTTTTCACCGTTTCAACAAATCCAGCAGAAGCTGCATCCAACACTGCATCAAAATCGGCATCCTCATCAAATGCAGCTGCTTTCCGCAGCTTTTTTGAATCTTTGCCCGTAGATCTTACTTCTTTCAACCTCCGCTTCTTCTTCGGCTCCTCCCTAACCAACTTATCAAGAAGCTTTCCATTTGCAGTACCTTCAACAGGGATAACTTTATCCAACTCATTGAGCTCATTCTCGAGATGAGCTTTTGCTTTCTTCAGGCTTCTTAATCTATCAGAAGCTAGGGCCTGTTGAAGGCTTAAACTGTTGTCAGAATCTCGAACTGCATCTTTGCCACCTTCTTCATCTCCCTCTTCATCATTATCAATACCATCTGAAGCACTGTTTTCATTCCTTGTAACAGTTCTTGCCAGTTCAATACTAGATGCAACAGCATCAATTTCAACTTCTACTGCCTTCAATCTATTGAAAAGTTTCACTCTGCTAGTAGAGGATGGATCAGTGGCCTGTTCTTCATCAATAAACTGTTCCTCAATGTGCTCTCCAGCATCACTTCTGCCTCCAATATCCTTTTCAGCCTGCCGCACGTGCATAAAAATTGTCAAATGTCACACTTAAGGAAATTACAAGTCTCAAGTCTCAAAATTATGCAGAAAAGAAGTGGTATGGAAAATATTCAAAACCGACTAATGATTAAATAGGATAAAGGCATTCAGCTTGGAAGATGCACATGATTCATACTTCATATAAATCAATGGAAAAATTAAAATATATATATATATATATATATATATTTCTAAATGGATACCAGCAGATTGGTTGCTTGGCACTATAGCTTTATGTGGTCATCATGTCATGTCATGTGCCCGAATTTTACTCGAAAGATCGACTTTCTGAAGCTCTTACATAATAAAAGTTACTGCTGCTGCTGCTACAATTATTATTATTAATTGAAGAACAGCTTCACTAAAAACAACCAGTGTATGGATTGAAGAAGTAGACTAGTAGCACAAAAGGTGTGTTCTTGAGTACAGACTTCAAATGGTCGAAATGAATACAACTTGATTAATCTACTTCAAATTCAGATCAAAGTATAAACCACCCTTGTGCAACTTAATCTGAACAGAACAGGAAAAAGGCAGTCATAGTCAAAATGATGCAAATATCATTACAGGGAAAATACTGGTGGGAGATATTGGAGAGTCTAGAACTTACTGTTTATTAGGATATTGTCAGGAAAATGTAGTTATAATAGAAACATAACAAAATATTGTTTTAAAAGTTGAATGTTGAGGGATGAAAGAAAAAAAAATAATGAGAGGAAAGTACTTTACAAAAAGTAATATATAGAACTTATAAGTTATAACAACAGTTGTATGTACTGATGCAGAGGTGTAACTAGTAACAGGGGTGTTTTTACCATAGCTGCCAACTCATGACTCAAACTTGACAGGCAATCCAAGGAGTGGAGTCAACTCAGTGAATCACAGAGTTACATCAATTTTCTTATTCATTATAAAAAATATTAAAAAACTATAAAAAGTTCAAATATTGAAATATACACTAAAATAATTCTAAATAAACTTTATGAACTAATAAGTTAGATTTAAAACCATATGATGATGATGACATGGTGATCCTTTCCCCACTTAATGTTAAATTGGGTTATTCTCATCATTTTCATATATTACTCTAGGTAAAATCATAACAAATGGCCACTGGATAAGTGGTAACCAGTAAGGGTAGTTTTCTCTTCCCTTCACCTTATAGTTTCAAAACTCCATTATGAGAGCAATAGTTTATTAGTTTTTCAACCTATAACCTTTTCAACAGCAAATAAACTATTGTTTTTCATCCTACAACATCGTGCTATTATTGCAAATACCACGATAATATTTCAGTAAAAAACGAAAGTGGCAACAAATTGACTTTATTGCAATAGTAACACAATGAGACATGTTCAAGAAAATACTCAATATGTTGGCGATAGTTGCGACATAGAGGACAGGTAATGAGGTAATAGAAATTCTAAGATTAAATTTTGTCCTTATTAGTTACCGAAACAAGGAAGAGGTTTCTTATTCTTAACTTAAAATTGTATAGTCAAAAGGTGAAACTGAAAACAAACAGTACAAAAAAGATTTCTAGGATCAAATATCAACAACCCAGGCAAAGAGAATTAACATATAAAATGACCCAACAGTGAAAAAAGAGGCTAAGAGGCATTACAAGAATCAGCTCACAATCTGATAATAGTGCCAAATGAAATCCCAACATGGGCCTTTTAGAGAGAGAGAGAGAGAGAGAGAGGGAGACCTCTTTTAGTATGTCACGTTCGATATCTTCAGGATTGGCCGATGTAACTCCAAGACTGTTCAGTAGAAGTCTGTCCTCTTCTTCCTCCATGGTGTTTCATATATTACCTCATTGCTAAGGAAGAACGCCACCAGAAGAAAACAAAGGGTATTAATCAATCTCAATTGCAGGTTCAATCTGTTTGGTCTTATAAATTTGTTTCACTGAAGAAAGAGAAGTAAAAAAAAAAAAAAAAGATACATACAAAATAATCATCACCAACATGCATCAATCATTTCATCCATCTTAAAATTGTTAATGGATTTTCAAACAAAGGATTTGCAGAAACCAAATTGCATGACCCCATCCATAAAGGTTTTGCCCAACCACATTTAAAAAACAAAATGAAGCTGGACTGTATTCTCGCCGCCTTTATATGACATTTTCACAATCCAAAAGGCAGGTTAGTTAAGATAACATAAGAGACACAGAGAAACTAAGTTGAAATAGAAATCCTTGGACATGAAAAAAATCTCAGAACAAAACCAAATCCTAAAATGAATTTAACCCTTAAAAAAGACATAGAAGCAATGCAATATCAAAGATAAGACAAACAAACGTAACAATTTCAGCTAGTCCCAAAATTTTGCAAATGACTACTACTTTTCTACATTAAAAAAAAATCTAAATCCTGGGTTTTGTTTTTGAGCGGCAAACAAATCATGGGTCTTGATCATCTTTCAAAAATAAATCATGGGGTAGTGATTAAAGTACAGAATACCTTCAACAGAAGCAGCTCTACTATAAACTGGGCTCCAAATCTAAGTAACCCGCGAAATCCACATAAATCTCTAGCTCCTTTGAGATGCAGCAAAACAACCCTGTGTTCATGTCGGGGAATGATTGAGAGAAGATAAATAATAATAATAAGAAGAAGAAGAGATCACGATTGCAGAAAGACGTTCTGAAATTGTACAAACTGAAACAGATCTGTTCGAAAGAATTTGGGTGGGATTTTACTTCAGAAGACGAACGATTGATTGCTTCCTTACCAAGTGATTTGGATTTCTACGATTTATACGCTGTCTTGGTTTCCTTCTGGTTTGGATTCGAGGGGGGAAATCAGATGCTAGAAACCCTAGGTTTCTTCACGGCATTTCTCCGTTCTCTGCTCCTTTTGAGGTTTGCTGATATCTCGCGCGGTTTCCTCTTTTCTATTTTTCGCGGCAATACGAACGGACGCTGCGATATGTGCCACGTTGGACTCAAGGATACCGTGGATTAAGTGGGCCATACCTGTTAATAACAATAACTAGTGGATTTTATCGGTGATCCAGGAGCCAATGCCGTGCATTATGTGGGCCAGGGCTAATGTGGAGATACAATAACCGTCGGATTCATCATCGGGCATGTGTATGCCTAAATATACAGTGCAGCCCACCTTATGATACATCCAGTGGACCATAAAACTGAGGCCCTATGATACTCACCGATCCTTGATTTGGCATCCATCCAAATGAATTGGATCATTTGATCGACTATATTCTCCATTTGAATGATGAAAACTTGTCAGCATTGATCAAGTAGTTAGGATGATGATGTGACCCTCCATCACCATACATAGCCCGAGGAGGTGTATCTTTCAAGTAGAGCCCTACTGTTTGGGGGTTTTTTTAATAGAGTTGAGTAGAGTAAATATTATTTTAAATAAATAATAAAATATAAGTGGGTTATAATAGTATTTTGTTTCTAATTATTTTTTATGGAATCTTTTTTACTTTTTGTATTAATTGTGGAGCTTTTTTTTTGTCTTTTAATGGAGAAATGATGTTATTTTTTTACGTTTTTAAAAAATATGGTGGGAAATTTGAACTAAAATGCTTTTGATGGGACTTTTTTTTAGAAATGAGGGCTTTACCTTACTTAATTCTATTAGTAGAGTTGCGAAACAAGCTCAAATATAGTAAAAGTCAAATAAAGCCTCCATTTTTTTCATATAAAATATCATGTCAAAATCACATTAATTCAAAACTCCTTCCATCTTGTTCAAAAAAAAGTAAAAAATCAACCATCTTTACCCACTAAAATACAAAAAAATCTTCAATTTCCCATGCAAAAAGTCAAAAAGATTTCATAACATACAATTAAAAATAAAATATCATCATAATTTCTTATATTTTATTCTTTCCTCAAAATCAATTTTACTTCACTTGACTTTATTGGTAAGTTGTCAAATTGGCCCGCGTGCTCCCCTTATTGTGAACATCGGTAATCCGCAGAGGGTGATGTATATTTTTCATGGATAACTTCTCGGCAAAGATGCAACAATTTGTCAAATGGCCGACATGGGATGCACTGGGGTGACTTATTGAGCAAGATATTAAGTTTGGTTTCTTTGGTCAACGGTCAAACATCATCACCAGCCCTAGCCATTTGGTCCATTATTTTGAATTGGATGGTCCACGCTCCAAACCTAGATATCGAATGTCTCGTTGTCGCTGATCAACACTACAAAGATGCAGTGAAGTTGCTCTTGTCAAATGCCTAATATAAAAATGTGTACTACTTGGTTGCTTTGAGCCCAATCTCACTTTTTTGCCTTTTTGGTTTATACCGACCCACCCTATGACATCCTGCTCAACCCCCCTTAATCCATCATCAATGCAACCAGTGATCATTTGTTGTTATTTTCATGGAGAGGAAGGTGCTTCGCCAATCACCAGTGAGCTATTAGTGGAATGGCTTCAACAGCACTAACATGACATCAATTATATGATTAAGTTAAGTAAACATTAACACAACCACCCGTGCTCATCACGGTCGTATTATAAATTAAAAAGGTCACGTGGAGTGCCTTTTTTCATTCATTAATTAAGTTGCATAAAATTAAAGTAAAAAAAAAATGGACAAAAACGGAGTAGAATAGATGAGTTTGAGCAAGAGACTTACAAAAAGAAAAAGTAGAGTTAAAGTGGAAAGCAATGGGTGGGGTGGTTTGATGAAATAAAAATATGAGTGGATAGTTATACGGAGAGAACTTGAAACATTCCAATAAAGAGGGTTAAGTGTTAGTCAAAATTAGATTCAAAACCTTTCAGCTTAATATATTATAATTTGTACTCAATTTAGGGACCCCCTTAATTTCACCGATCCTACATGTGCACATGAGAAAATTGTCTTAATAGTCGGCCCTACGGTATAAACCCAGCTTAGTGGTTAATAATATAACCCTTATTAGCAACACATGTCAATTACAGCCAAGATTCATATCTGATGAGGATAAAATAGAGCCAATGAAAATGATCACCTTGTCCTTCATTTTGATGAATTGTTTTTTCTAAATCACCCGTGTCTCCCACATGCTTCAAGTGAGTGAGATGAATGTAAATCCATCATTGCCCGTTTATTTATAATCTAAGCTATTTAAAATGAAAGTCGTCGCTTAACGGTGATCAGCACAGCCTCATGCATTATTAATCAAGTTATTTATTACATATTAAGAATTCTTAATTTATATCTTAATAGTCGGCCCTATGGTACTCCATACAACCTTTTTATTGTAAGAATTTTTAATTTATAATGAAACCGTTTGTGCTAGTATAACCTTATGGTGATATCAACTCCTATTTAACTGAAACTTGAGGGGATTGGTTTCATTTTGAATAGTAAGACGAGCCCCATTATAAGAGATCTATACACCCTACTCACACACAGCATTTGAAAAACTTAGGTGATTCGGATTTTTTTTTCATTTCTTAATATTTTTGACTGGTCGGATAGATTGATTGTAATCATAGGATCTCCTTTCCTTTTGTTTCTCAATATCCAAGTCGGCCGAAAAAATATGAGAGGATTTGTTCTTGCTCCTGCCATTTATATTGGACGATTGTTGCTATGTTGTCTTGGATTTGATGGGCTGGATCAATATTATTGGATCGAGCATGATCATCATGGTTTGGATCTTCATACATGAGTAGAGTTTGGTGAGAGTAGGTTGGACTTGTCCAAGGGCTTATATATAACCGACTTTCAGTCATCTCTATCATCTTCATATCTCATTTGTTAACTGCAAAGATAAGATTGATCAGCTACCACAATCATAGTATAATATCTGTATTAATTCCCAAATAGCACTTCGTGCATAGATTACTTCATAACCTTTTGTAAACCGGTAGCTATCTTACTATGTAGGCCATCAAAGTTGCATTGACTCCTAAACAATGTACCAATGTAAATAAATCACTGTTTCAAATGGTAATGCTCCTTAATTTTGATCGCAATTTGATTTCAATTTACTTTATATGGGCGGTTACTAAAAGTTTTAAATCTCCACTTTTTCATTTCAATCCCTTTCACCACCCCACCATCTAGCTAATTTATCTTCCCTATCATGCTATGAGGGGATACGATTACGGAAAACGTGAATTCATTTTTCAAGTTTTCAACATCTTTAAGAACTCTAAGATCATCTTTTATGACTCTTTTTGTGTCTAAGCTCCCTATCTTCTCTTCTTGAGCAATATATTTTGTCTTTATTTCCTAACAACATACACTTATCTCCTAAGAAGGACCTAGAGATTGGATTGACTTCAATTAATTTTGACAGAATGGAAAGTTGGTGTATCCGATTACCAATTTCTTTTTCCATTTCCAACCGTAATGGGTTTGTGGTTTGTGACGCCAAACCCACCCTGTAATTGGTGTTGGTCGTGTTAGATTTTATTTATTTTAAAAATAAATGGGGAACTCATGAGATGGTTGGGAATACAACATATGATTGCATTGCGTATTACTGCTTGTACTAACATAACTTTGCTTTGAAAGATTTCTTTAATAATATATAAGTTAAAGATAGATAGGGCAATACTATTCACAAGGAAAATAAATACTTTAAATATCATAAAATTTTCAAAATCATTTATAATCTTTATATTATGATTCATATTGCCCGTGCTAAGTACGAGCATGTTTTGCTAGTTTAAAATGAAAGTCATCGCTTAACGGTGATCAGCACAGCCTCATGCATTATTAATCAAGTTATTTATTACATATTAAGAATTCTTAATTTATATCTTAATAGTCGGCCCTATGGTACTCCATACAACCTTTTTATTGTAAGAATTTTTAATTTATAATGAAACCGTTTGTGCTAGTATAACCTTATGGTGATAGCAACTCCTATTTAACTGAAATTTGAGGGGATTGATTTCATTTTGAATAGTAAGACGAGCCCCATTATAAGAGTTCTATACACCCTGCTCACACATAGCATTTGAAAAAACTTAGGTGATTCGGACTTTTTTTTTTCATTTCTTAATATTTTTGTACGAAGAAAACTTGATCGAAAGAATTGTAAAAAACTTTTATACCATTTAAAATTATTCAATTCATAGTGTAATTTAAAAAAAAAAAGAGGATTTTGCCAGAAAAAACAGATTAAGTGGCCGCTACCGAAAAGATAATTTTAAGTGCTCTTGCACCAAATCAGTCATTTTGCCCAAAAATATAATTTTTTTAACATTATCTACTAGGGTCCTTATCAACTTTTTTTTTTTTAATGTTAAGGGTCCATAGCGACCTTGCGTTTGACCCATTCATACATTTTAGGGCTTAGAAGATCGATTTTCTCTCTTATTTGTTTCTTTGTTCTTCCCAAGCGTTGACTACGACTCTACACCAGCTACCATGCGTATTTTGCTTCCTGGCAATTCTCTATTGAGCCATGGTGAAATGAAACTATGACTTATGAAAAGGATTTCTGAAAAGTAAGAAAACATCTTTTACGGCAATATACAAACTCCACATTTCCATTGGTCTGCACCAAACAATAGGACATGCACGGCTTTAATGGCCTTGAAGAGGTAGGAATATCCTACGGAGGGGAAGTAAGTCAAGTATGGCTTTTTTTGTTTTTTTTTTTTTCAGGGAATGAGAGATGAGTTTCGTGCATTTATAAGCGTACACTGCAGGGGTGGATAGAAACCCTTAATATTACAAATAAAGGTCAATTAGATGAGAGTTATGTGAAGGTTATGATGGACCACATGGTCACATTTAACCCTTAACATTGCAAATGTAGGTCGATAGGGACCTGGTAGAGAATGTAAAAAATATATATATATTTTAAGATAAAATGACTATTTTGGTGTGAGGAAACTTAAAATTACATCTTCGGCGTATTGTGGTTACCTAATCTGTTTTTTTGGGTTAAATCCCCTTTCATAAAAATGAGACAGAATTTTTTATACTATTTTAATATAATTCTGATATTTTTCTTCATTTTATATAATCGCCCTTTCATTTCTCTATTCGTTCCTTTCTGCGTCTTCCATTTCCCCTTCTCTTGAATCTCCTCTACTTTTTCTCGAATACATTTTCGACGTATAGATCCAACGGCTGAAATCGCAGCGATAGAACAAGAGATTGCTTCAGGCAAAGATGCAGGTATGTTCTGATTAGGGTTTTGTGCTTCCTGTTAGATTTTCGTTTCCGAGAATAAAACCCTAATTCCATTTTTGGGTATCTTGATGCCATTGATCTGTTTCTATCCTTTATTGAATACCGTGCTTCAATTCGCATTTTTCTTTCTCTAATTCAATAGAAGATGTTTGCTTTCTTAAAACCCTAACCATCTGGGTGTTGCAATTTCGACTTGAATGTGGTTCATTGGCTGCTTTGATTACCATAATCTTCTTGTTTTCAGGCTAGCGATAGGTTTAACATCAATTCTCAGCTTGAGCATCTCCAAGCTAAATATGTTGGAACTGGTCATGCCGACTTGAATAGATTGTAAGTACCACAACATCTGAAGTTGCCAAAGTTCTCACCTTTTTTTGACCACAACATTTGAAGTTGCCAAAGTTCTCACCTTTTTTTGACCCCTTTGTGTTCTTTCAATCTTAGAGGGCTTGTTTGAAAATGGGTGATGTCAATTTTCATTTCTTGATCCTTGTGGTTGGTGTAGTGAGTGGGCAGTCAACATCCAACGCGATAGCTATGCGTCCTATGTTGGGCATTACCCCATTCTGGCATACTTTGCGATCGCAGAAAATGAATCGATTGGAAGAGAGCGTTACAATTTTATGCAGGTATGCATTTGCAGAATAAATGTTTCACTATTTACTTGTTTAGTTTGAAATGCGTTAACTTTTTCAATCCTCTGTTTACATAATTACCATTTTACTAGGGTTTCATGCATTGAATTCATTGACAAGATATGCTTTGTAATAAATTGATCTAACCTTATAATTGCATAATCTAAATATATTGATAGCCTCTATGTTAGTGACATTTGAAAGTGATTCTTATAAAAAAAAAAAAATGGCAGCTGTAGTGATCTGCTTCTGCCTCTTCTTCTAAATGACCTAGATCCTCATGAACTATAAACCATTTCCAACAAGGCACGAGCACGGCAGCATAGGACCTTGGAATGATAAATCCTAGTTTAGCTTTCCTGCGACTCCAAATTGTATAGATATATGATAGATGGACTCATGAATTCTCGATTCAATAGAGGTCTTGCGAGTAAGAGTTGTCATGTTTGGAGTAGTAATACCTTGTTTTTGTTGTATATGAGGTACTTTCTTACCGATTGCTGACCAATAAAAGTCTTCAACCCCTCTTGAGATGCCAAACGACTAACAGAGAAGGAAGCGGTCCATCAATAGCAGCTAAAACTTAGAAGAGAGTTTGCTGGGTGATAGTGACTTAGTCTATGACTTTATGTGATGCAATTTATTTATTTATTATTATTATTATTTTTGAAAAAACAACCTTCGTAGCACGAAAATAAAAAAGAAAAAGAACTTTGTAACACCCACTCACTTGTATGTGAAACTTTTTATACGTCCTTGGAACCTAACTCGAGGGGCTCATCCTTTTACCAAAATATCATCCTTGAATGGACTCTTGTTACCTCCTGATTCCTGAACCAAAAATTAAAAAACAAATGCCAGAGAGAGAGAGAGAGAGAGAGAGAGAGAGAGAGAGGAAAAAAACTTTTCCCACCTTAGACTAACAGCCCCCATCAAATTCAACCCGTTCGACACTTTGGATGCATCTGTCCTTGGGAGTCTACCCAGCTGTGACCCTTACCCTCATACTTCTCTACAATGCCTCCTTTTGGTTCCTAATGTCTATATAGGGGTGAAAATTGGGTCGGGCCGCCTGATCCAAGCACTGCCCATCCCAAACCGGTCCTTGCTGGGACAGGGTGCTGTGGCATGGCCTGGCCTGACCCAATCGTTGGCCCATCCCATTAGTTTAGATAGCCTCTTTGAAGGGTTTAAAGTGCCTGGGAGATAAAGAACAAAGGTCCACCACATATACCAACATTAAATAGTTATAGATGAAGAAGTGATGAAATGCATTGAAGGTCTACAAATGACACGTATACCACCACCTTCTCCATTTCTTTGATTCAGGTGCACAGATGTGCTTACACAGAAAAGTGAGCCTCACCTATCACTAGAGTCATGTTCCAAAGAGTCAAGTTTCCAAGAACCTGCTGGAGTACAAATCATAGATTCAATGTCTTTTTTTTATTTTTTATGATAACAATGGCACATTCAATGTTTGCAGTGTATTCCCAAGAAAATATCTTCAAAAGCTTTTGGACGCCTGTATCCACATAGATTCTTAAACCATTCAGCATTTAGTGTTGACCTTTCCAAGCAGCATTTACAGTTTGAGAGATTAAAAAAATTAAAAAATATATATATTTTTTGGCCTGTGGGCCGGCCCGGCCCGTGCATGTACCTGAGGGTTGTGTTGGGCCATGGCCCTGCCAACCTAGGCACGGCACAGCATAGTTTTCATACCTACCTCCACCACTGTTTGCCAGCACAATTTCCATCTCTATTCCTTCTCACCAGAAAAAAAAAAAAAAAAATCTCTATTCCTTCTCAATCCCAATCAAGGATGAAAATAGCGGTAGCGGCGGGCGTAGCGGCCTGTCGCCAAAACGCTACGTAGCGTAGCGGTGCAATTTGAAAAAATCATCAAAAAAATATGAAATTTTTTTAGAAAATCTAAATATTGGAAAATGAAAGAAAATGTATTTTTTTTTGCAAAAGTAACTAAGGTAAAGGGGCGTAGCGGTCCCCTCACTGTATGAGGTCCTGTATCGCTTAATAAATAGAAAATAATAGTAATGATCATTTTTTTCACATGTGTTCATGTTGCTTAGTTATGCTAACTTAGTAACTAATAAAAGGCTTATAAAAGAAAAAACTATGTCATGAAGTCAAGACTTAAGAGTACCTAGAGAAAAAAATACTTTTACCAAAGGGGGTGTCTAATAGGATGTACTTGGAGAATAATCATTGAGAAGAACTCTCTGTATCGACTGTAATTTGGCGAGATCATGTGCTTTTTGATGTTCTTTTAAACATAAAAGGGTAGAAGAGTTGTGTAGAAATGTTATTTGGAGAGAAGAAAAAAAGAAATAAGTCTCATTATGCATTTTTTAAAAATTTGGAAAGTAGGAGTTTTTCTCACCCCGTAGCGGCCCCGTAGCGGTCGTAGCGGCCTGTAGCGGCCCCGTAGTGGCCGCTACGGGTGCGACGGCCGATAAATCGGTTGTAGCGTAGTGGTGGCGTAGCAGCTACTATTTTCATCCATGATCCCAATGATCTTGATACATCACTCCTATTTACTAGCTGTATTCTGTTCTTTCCCCCACACTGAAAATCAGGTAGCAACCTGTCCAGTAGTCTAGTTACTATGCTTTAGGTACTGGTAATCTGAGCAGAGAGGTGATAGATTGGTACGTCTGCATTGAATGTCTTGATTGGTGTGGTGTGGCTCACTAGACAGATTTCGTTTTGGGAGATCAATCTGCTTTGTGTTCATTACTCCACCTAATCTAACATGGAGGATTAGCCCCTAAATGAAGACCTATGCATTTAATTTATATGTCATCTGCCTTGCAGGTTACTATTTGTACCAATTTCGCCACCTTAATGTCTACTCCCCATCCTACAATTTTATTTTTAATTTTTTTTTCTCAGTCCAACTAACAGCCTCATAGCAGTGAGTACAATAATGTCATTTGACTGGATCTATTGTAGACCTAGAAGTTTCTCGAGTACAAGAATGGCATTTGCAGACTATAAATAGGTTCTCTCCTATCCTCCCAACGACTCCTTCCACCATTTTTGTTGTTTATGTGGTTATCTTAGTTTAGATTCTTCTTTCTTCCTTCTGGGTACTTACAGAAAGTTGGTATGTGGGACCCTTTAAGGCTGAGGCCAATCACTTAAAAAAAAAGTGGTCACCTGGGGCACATGGAAAGACAGGTAGTAAAAGAATCTAAAGAACAGAAAAATCTGCCAAAAATGTGACTTGAAATCCATTGTGGATCTTATTGCAAGGAACTGGGTTGAGTAGTTAATGGGAGGAAAATTGTAGATTTTTCTAGGATTAGTTGGTGGTGAGGGGCAGGCCAAAGATGAAAGCTTGTGGGTGCTTAATTAGATATATGGATCCATCTGATAAAGAATGATTAAGGGCATGGTAGGATTGGCAGCTTTGGCCTGTTCAGGCCAGGCAGTGGATGTATCCAAAACCATATTTGCAGTGAACAGTGGTGAGGGCATGGTAGCATTGGCAGCTTTGGCCTGTTCAGGCCAGGCAGTGTATATATCCAAAACCATATTTGCAGTGAACAGAGGGAGGGAGGTGGGGAGGGGGAGAGAGAGAGACGTGTGGCAACCCGGTTTATTTAGCAGTGTCCTTTTGGATTAATTTCCATGTGTCTTAAAATACTGCTGCTGATTGAGGAAATGACAGATGCAAAATCAGCCATCGATGCTTTCTGCATTAAAGATAACAGTAATAGTCAATTGCCTTTTGACTGAATTCTTGATCAATCTTTGATCTGTTTTTCATTGAATGTGCACTGATTATAGAGTGCTAAACCCATGATACTCTTCATGTGTCATGTTGCATCATAGCTTACCTTTCAAAAGACAAAAGGAAAAAACATGTTGCATCAAAGCTTTGCAAACAGGTTGAGTTCGTTTAGTAATTGACTGATAAAATTTGTCAGGCAAGTCATGTAATGTCAATTCTGAAGCATTGAAGAGGTTCTTTGATATTTTTATTTGGTACTTACGTGGCTTCACCTAAGTGGACATCCTGTTTGGGCCAGTCGTTTACATGTTGCATCCACCTCTTACAACAGTTTGGATGGAGTCTGGATTCTCTACTTCCTTGGTCATAGAGGAATCCCTTTGTGCCTTGTAGAACTTACCGTTTGTACGTCTCTTTTAAGGGATAAACGGCCACTGTATATGATGCTCGGTTTTTCTTTAAAGGAAGCACATCTCCCGTGGAGCCCACCTGGATGCCTGAAAATCAAGAGTGGCAAGGCGATAGAGAGATTTGGATGTGGATTAGGAGTATGTGCAATATCAGGTTGATCAAGTCATCCTATTCCTCACTAGATTTTGGTTCCCAAAAGGTTAAAGGTAGGGCTGTAAACGGCCATGGTCCCGGACTCGGAACCGTTAAGGAGAAGGTGGACCTGGACCCGTTTTGGCGCAACTTCTTGGTTCTGGACCCGGATCCAGAACCATATATGGCACGGGTCTGGGTTTGGATCCGGGTCTAGGTAGAGAGAATGGTATGGGGAAAAAATTCTAATTTTAAGGAAAGATTTTCGAAAATTGAGGTAATGTGTCGGGTCCACGGGTCTGAACCAATGTGGAACTAGACCAGTTTAGGTCGCGGGGTCCAAAAAAGGACCAGGACCCATTTACTTAGTGGGGCATAAATAAGGACCCAAACCCGGTTTTTAATGGGTCGGAACCTCCAAGTAATCGGAGAATCAGGGACCCATTTACATCCCTAGTTAAAGGGCTATACATCATGTACACATATTGTTGGAAAAAAAAAAAAATCCAATGGCAATTAAATTTTGGATAGGTGTTTAAATAGGCCTGATGCCTGTGGAAAGAGGGATTGGTTTCATCTCCAGTGGGCACTCTGCTAAAATGAAAAGGAGAAGCCAACAAAAAAGGTGGAGCATTCTCATAAAGAAAGCTATTCTACTTCTTTTTCTGTCGTGGAGAAGTTTTACCTGAGTGGAGGAATTCCTGTGACTCAAAACTGTAGAGGATCTGAGCTTTTTTGGATGTCACACATTTTTGTTGAGATGACAGGGTAAGGTGACTTGCTGGATGGGCTCCATCTGCACGGGCATGTGGGCCCAGCAAATCGTAGGAATATATATATATATATATATATATATAGTAATGAGGTGCATTTGCACTGAGGGTGGGGCCCACCTGATGGTCCATTTGAATGGACCACACACAACCCCTACCCTGAATTTCACATGGGTCCCACCTTTGCATCCATCCGATGTAATGTACAGCGTTGGATCGACTCGACTGCACACCCATCCGAATGGCTTGTACACCGCTAAACTTGTCGGGCCCAGATGAAGGTGAAGATGATCAGGGATGGGGCTGATTTTTTGCAGAGCTGAAGGGCCAGCGGAGATCTTTCAATCTCCTCTAGTCCCAATCCGAGGTGGGGCTCCATGTGGGCCCCATGTTGAGGTGCGCACACTAGATCAGTAATCTCTCTCTCTCTCTATAAATATATAATAATAGTAATAATAATAATAATAATAAAGATGAGAATCATAGATTTATATTATGAATTTATGATCAAGTTTTCTATTCTAATCATATCTACAACAAACTCACAAACCCATGGAAAAATTAATATTTTCATTATGCTTCTTGTCCTACAGAAAATGCTGTTGCCCTGCGGCCTTCCTCCTGACAAGGAAGAAGATTGAGGTCTCTAGACAATCAAATGAAGTACTTCAGCTTCTCTAGCTCTTCCATCTCTTTCGGATGCTTTGATGTTTTATTTTCTAGTTGCTTCCAAAACGAGGAATGTATTAAAACAGTGACATTCTACACTTACCACTGTAAGTAGGTGGAGTGACCCCAAGCTTTTGTTTTCTTCACTGGAAAGTTATTCCTTTATCATATGATGAGACTCATTATCAAAAGTAGTGCAGAATTGGATATGCTATCAAAAGCAGTAAAATCTACAAGAAGATCAAAATTTAACCAAATTAAATCTGGGTGAGAGTAATGCACTCATGTTAGTTTGTGAAGGAGTTGCCCAATAATCAGGAACGTTGGACGTTTCTAGCTTATTGATTTAGGGCAATCATATGTACTGTCTACAATATTTTAAAGAGAGAAGCCATGACTGTTGTTTGAATGTGGTTCAATTATCACTGTTGTTTACAGGGTTAAGGGGGACCTGTCCTTTTAAATTTTGATATTACAATGGGAGGAATTGTAAACTATTCTAATCCTAAACCAGCCTAATATATCGGCCCAACGTTATCCCCTGGTGCTCCATCTCTTTTCTGGGAGCTCCGGCGGAGTGCTCTTTTATCGTGCTCTGCCTCTGCGAGTGCCAAGGGTCAGTCCTTGGCATTTAAGTGAAATTGGGATTACCCTTGTGACTGGGCTATTCCATGCTTCTTAGTGGTCTAATGGAGGCATGGATATATTGTTGCAGCTTGATAAAGGGTTTTTTTTTCCTCTTCGCTAGAGGGGTTGTTTGTTTGTGCTCATTTACGTATGTAAATAATTTACATGTATAATGGTTATGCATCGTTGCAATGATTTACACATGTAGTGTGTAAATGAGATGTAAGAATTGTATGTAAATGAGGCCATTTAGACTCCAAAATTTTTCAAATCTACGCAAGTGTGAAAGTTATTCATACCCCCACAACAAAACAGCTACTACAGGCTCCACCTAGTCGTCTTCTCGTGTAAGCCCTAACAAGGACCTTTAATTTTTTAATTCTTATGGGTCCCAGCCGTTCATTTTGTTTATTTAACTAACAAACCTCAAGATCTTGAAAATTGATTATTTTAAATTTTCATATATTTTGAGTAATTTGTGAAAAAGTCTAAAAAGTAAATCTAATTTTTTGAGTATTTTTGGGCTTTCAATTTACAATCTGAATTGTTCAACATTCATGATTTTATTTCTTAATTCTTCATTGATTTTGAGAAATTTATTAAAAAAATTTCAAAAAATCTAAATACATCAAATCATTTGATGTAGTGATTTAATAATGTGAAAATGGTGATTTTGAGAAATATGTTGATGTGTTCTACATGTATAACATTTGCATATGTGACCATGTAAAATCCATTTTTTCCTATTCCATCCGTAGAAGGTAAATGACCTCTTAGCAAAGATAGAAAACTAATTACATTTTTTGAAGAGGGATCGTCTAGAAAGCGAGTCAAAACGTTTGGCATAAGAAAAAAATTTCTTTGAATTTAGGCCTCATTTACCCACAATTTGTAAATGCTATCCCCCTTTTATGTAGTTTCATTTTGTCCTAAATCAGGGATCCCCGTCCTCTCTTGAGCACTGGGTGAGCACTTTTTTTGTGGGGCCCACCTAGGGCTCTACTTGGCGATGGGACTTGAGGGGACCGAAAGAGCTCCTTTCACCTATATATCGATGGAGGCTCGAATCATCATATTGACCGCTTAATCGACAACGGACAAGTTTTAACCATTCAAAATGAGTGCAAGTCAATCCAACGACCCAATCTATTCATATGTATACCAAACGTGGAATCGATGATGGGGTGAGCACCAATGATGGGCGGAAAGAATTCCCACTTTTAACAAGGTTATTATAAGCCTTGGTTTTCGGGTTTCAAAGTTTAACGAGTTTGAATTTAATTTTGTTAAAAGAAATAATAATTCAACAGCTAATCAGCTGATTATATATATAGAATAGAACTTTTCCAAAACCTTTTTTTTTCTTATTTTAAAGAACACCGTTTAGGGTTCCTTGACGAGCAGTTTTGGTTTTGAAAAGTTCATGCAATCGTAGCTAATACGTGTGGGCCCGTTCAGACTGGGGAGGGAGAATGCCACGCGTCAGCCACCTGTTCGTCTCACGCGCTTTTTAACGAGTCAGCGCAGCAGCCAAGTCAATTACTCGTGATGACTCCTCCCTGACACGGCAGGTGAGAGAACAAGCCCAACTTGCCCAAGTCAAGTCAAATTGGTCCATCCAATGCTTATATTTTAAAAACATAATCTTATCACCACCATCCTTATTAGTCAATGTACAAATGATTGAAAATATTAATTTATTGGCCCCTTTTTTTTTTTTTTTTGGCATTTTTTATGTTATGGTATTCCTAAAATCTTTGACCCAATAGGAACAGTCGGTCCTTCTAGGTGGCACACACAAAACTCATACAAATGCACGCAGGTTCAATTTTGTACGGTTTCAGAACAATTTCAAATATGAGACGTGAGGAGCAAACTCATATTTTATCCCACTCCACCAACTCTTAGGAGGGTCCTGGCCGGTTGGCTACTAGACACAAATCATAGCTTGAACTAGGAGATTATGGCCCATAATTCCTATCATCTAAATCAAGATTCCAATTGATCATTTCATCATCATGATGATCATCATCATCATCGGAGTCATCCCATCTCTCCTATGTTTATGGGTACTCATGAACTGGGCTTGGGCTTAGTACTCATGCCGGGCTCTGATTTTTTTATTTGGGCCGATTTAATAATGGACCAGGCTTGGATTCAGTTGTAGAAGCCCGAATCCTGGCTCGGCCTGAATATAAAAATATTTGTAGTGAAAAATAGAGGTAGGGACCCAAACACTTGCAATCTTACATATGCACACTCGACAAATCAGTTGAGCTACCCTTTAAACCATATTACTAAACCCTTTTTCTACATTATGAAGCTAACTTGGCCGAGCTCGGGCTTATGGTTTAGAAGCCTTTTTGGGCCTGTATATCCCTCAGCCCGGCCCATAAGAACCCCATACCTTTGTTGGCAAATCATCCTTGGAAGAACAAGAAAGTTTGTCATGCTTCAATTTGAGTTTTATAGTTGAATATTACTCTCATCAAATTGAATCCAGATTTTCAGTTGATCATTGATCTGGTCTCATCTCTAGACTAGACGCTAGATTAGAAGTAAGAAAGATCTTTCACTAAATAAATGGGTGCCAAGGGTAGCCTAGACAGTAGCATTTTATTTTACTTTTTTTGCATATTTTGCATCTATAACAAGAAAGGCCCTAGTCTCAACAATATCTAACTTAAACCATTTTACTATGAAGAGAATGGTTATGAACATGTCTTGAAAGTTAGTAGAATGGTTATGAACATGTCTTGAAAGTTAGTAGGAGTTGAATTAGGAATGATGATGAATTGGTTTTCTATTCTTTTCTCCTTTTCAATTTTTTTACCTTACCCATAATTTTAATATTCTTATCTATGATGTTTCTTGTAGACATAATGTCCAATTTCCTGGCGACATATCACATCATTAAATTACTATTCTAATTAGACATGTTTTAACCACAACACATCATTACTATTACCAATTACTAATTCTTAATGGGAGGACAGTATATATTAGAAACACTAGTTACTGAAATGGTTATTGCCAAAGAGACACCAGATTTGTGCAAAACAACAAAACTTGGTGTAATTCTCTTGTATTTTGTTGAGGGCTTGCAGTCCAAGTCCCTGATTGCTACATAAGTTGGCGTCAGATATTACGTAGTTGGTTCTTGTTCTTCAAAGATTACTTTCAAATGATTGCAGTGACAGTTTTCGATCTCTTAGGTTATTATTATCTCTTAGGAGTGCATTAAACACTAGACCAAAGGTTTTGGTATTCATATTAACATTTAATATGGAAATGTTTTTATGTGGTATGGAGTTGAATATAACCTAAGAATTCATGGTAAAACGGGTTCTAAAGATATATTAAAGAGATGAGGGTAAAGGATCGATATAAGGTGGGAATGTAGAGAGGATCCTAACTTTTATAGAATTTCATTTACTGGGGTGATGGTTAGGTATTCATTTCCCATCTCTGAATATTTATCACCAAATGAGATATTGTTTGATGGTCATTTGTGGGTCTTCACTTTTTCTTCTTCAATTTTAGCCACCTTGACATGAATGTATTCTTAGACGCTATCGGAGTTCAACTCCATGCAATTATGCAAACAACACAAGTTCATAATGTTTAATGGTAATATGTACACTAAGATTAAGAAAACAGTGCTTACAAGTTCAAGGAAAGAAAGAAGAGACAAGTGAAGACCTCAATGAAGTAGTAAAATAATTGCAACATATTCACAAAATGTATCAATACCAATCTTCTAACAGGAATCCTCTAAATATGAAGCCTTAAAATAGATCCCTACAAAAGTAAAAAATAGAAAACCATTGACAAATACATATAAAAAATAAACAAAAGAACTCTTTAAATAAAATTCATCAAAAAAACATTAATAAAATCCACCTTAAAATGGCTGGAATGTGATCATGTACTCACCCACCAAAGAAAAAAGCTGTATGGGATAACTTAACATTACAATTATCAGTAAACCAATATTCTTCCAGAAATGAATATATCAAACAAGGAGATTGATGAATATTATCTAAATACATCTACTCTTTTAGTGAAAAACTGTTCAAGCATAGATCCCTAACGGATCTAAGCACCCTCTATTTCTAACCTACAGCATCTATTTATTATATAAAACAACTGGTCTATTCTGTTGTATATATTTATTTGGGGGGTTGTTGTTCTTTCCACATCATAGTAATTCCTGAGACCTTTTTCTGTATCTAAATCACCAATGTTGTCACCTTGAACTCACACACCCATTAACACTCTTCTTTTTTTATTGGCTAGAGGCTTCCATCTAGTCATCCCTCCTCCCCGTTTAAGTAGTAGAATAATGCATATATGAGTACAATATAAGCTCTTAATGAAAATATCACTACCAAAGTGATGTAAGTATTTGGCCTTAAGCTACTTGTCTGCATTTGTATGTCTTGCTCTGCCGGCCATTCTTGCATTAAAGAAGTTATGATGGGAGAAAAGGACCAATTCTCGGGACTTCCTGATGGTACCATCTGGAAAGAAAGAAAGCAGGGAAGAAAGAAAATAATGGCCTGCAAACTCTTTAAAAGCCTTCTCACTAAGCCCTCTACTACTCCCCTTCCCTACTTCATGAAAAGATAAGTAAAATTGAGAACACCACCATGATGAAAGGAGAGTTTGAAGTTCATGGAGGCAGCTTGGACTTGATCAACACACATGAGCAATGGGATCCTAATCCCATTGGACTCTCAGTGGCCCACCAAGTCGCAGAAAATCCCTGCACAATGGAGAGACCATCGACTGATACTCGATACGCCAACATGGAGAGGTATGAGCTCTCCGAGTGGATGGAACAAGTTGTCAAGCATCTTTCGGAGGCCTCACCAGAGACCCCTTCTGAGGGTCTACCAATAGACACATTTCCTGAGGACAACTTCGCATGCGCGAATGGCGATTGTAGACCAAGGAAGTGTGCTAGGAGAGAAAATGGAGGTGGAATTCATTGTGATAGCAATGGAGAAGAGCTTCATTGGGGTGGCCCTAGCCCTGGAAACCAATCAAGCAGTAGTGAGAATAAAGGTTTGAGTAGGATGGATGAGCATTGTTTGGGTTTGCTGACACTTCTTTTTGAGTCTGCAGTGGCTATTTCTGTGGACAACTTGGCTGAGGCCAACAGAATGTTGCTAGAGCTGACCCAAGTAGCCTCCCCTTATGGGCCCTCCTGTGCAGAGAGGGTGGTGGCTTACTTTGCAAAGGCCATGGCCAGTAGAGTCATGAACTCTTGGCTGGGGATTTGCTTTCCCTTGGTCACCCAAAAGTGCATCTTTGGTGCCCTCCAAGTCTTCAATAACATCTCCCCATTCGTAAAATTCGCGCATTTCACATCGAATCAAGCCATCCTCGAGGCTTTCCACCAAAGGGACAGGGTCCACATCGTCGACCTCGACATCATGCAAGGACTGCAATGGCCAGCTCTGTTTCACATCCTTGCCACCAGAATTGAAGGCCCCCCACACATCAGAATGACTGGCATGGGCGCTTCCATAGACTTACTAGAGGAAACAGGGAGGCACCTAACCAGTTTCGCTAGGCGGTTTGGCATATCATTTGAATTCCACCCCATTGCGAAGAAGTACGGCGACATCATAGACCCTTCGACGATTCAAGGACGCAGAGGTGAGGCGGTGGCGGTGAATTGGCTGCAGCATTCACTGTATGATGCCACAGGGCCAGATTGGAAGACAATGAGGCTCCTAGAACAGCTTGCTCCAAGAGTGATCACACTTGTGGAGCAAGATGTAACGCGCATTGGCTCATTCTTAGACCGTTTTGTGGGCTCTCTTCATTACTATTCCACCATCTTCGACTCCTTGGGAGCCTCATTGAGTCACGACGACCCCAGCAGGCACCGCATTGAGCACTGCCTCCTCTCGAGGGAGATAAACAACATACTAGCCGTTGGAGGGCCAGCCAGGAGTGGTGAGGACAAGATCAACTGTTGGCGTGCAGAACTAGTGCGCCATTGCTTCACACAGGTACCCATGAGTGGCAATTCTTTGGCTCAGGCACAGCTTATCCTAAACATGTTTCCCCCATCACATGGTTACACAATTCATCAAGGGGATGGAACCCTCAGACTTGGCTGGAAAGGCACCAGCTTGTACACAGCCTCTGCGTGGACATCTAACGCGATGCGGTAGCCTCGCAGATCGCCTTCCTTTTTGTCATATGGATCATATTTAGAACGAATTAGGCTTTCATTGATGCTCATATGCAGGATAAACATCTCTTGCTGTTGTGATTGACATGTACATGTTTTGTGGATGAGCTTCATGAAACCTATGACATGATACTATGATAGTGAACTTAATTGATTGATAATCTCTCTTCCATATATATTACTTTCATTTGATATGTAATTGAGTTCGGGAGTTATCAGATTTACTGGGTTAGCTGCAAAGATCTGAAGGGCCTCCTGGAAAAAGAAAATGGCTTTCTACAAAGGCCTTGGATGATGCATTTCTTAAAATGAGTACAAAGGTCCATGGCACCTCACTGTGATCACATCAATTTTTAGTTGGGCATCACCCCAAAAAACCATGAAGTTGTAGTGTGCCCACTATTAAAATATTACAATGTATTTCTGCTGTCTTTACTAATGCCTCAGTGTAGGTTATGATAGGAATTGGCACTTAAGAAGAAACGGATCCCCTGTTTGGTCGGGGGTGCCACATGGGGGGAGAGGATGTCAAATCAGCTACATCCCATCTCCTCCAATGAATAAAAAAAAATCCTTTCCCCCATGTGGCATCCCTTGATTGGTCCAAACAGGGGATCCGGACCCTAGTTAAGGAAATGTCTAATGATATATTCAGAGTGGCCCCACCATTAACTCTATGATGATGAATGCAACCGTCTAATAATGGGAATATGGTAGGCCCCATTAGAAAGATGATGCAATTATAATGCTTGCCTTGCTTGTCAAAATAACATAATCAAGACGTGCATGACCTGCAAAAGTAATGAAATCTAGGTGAGCCCTACAATCTAAAAGAGTTGTTCTCACGAGAGTCTTCTCCCAAAGAACATAATGTAATCAATATGGGCACCCGATGAGTCTCACTCACGTGCGATGAGAGGATTTTGCACTTTGTTGATTTCCATTTTCGTGGTGGAGACTGTAGAATAATCAAGTACTCCTACCTTTCTATAGAATATCGAAATCTTTCCTATCGAGGAACATCAACTAATTTTTTCTTTCCTTTTCTACAAGGAAAAGATGTCGTACCAAACAACAGAAAAATAGGTAGGATGGAGAATTAGGATAGTTTTCCTCTATATTATGCAGTCCTCTCATCGCACAATGCACCTACAGATGAAAATCTGGACGGATCCGCACGGAAAAAATCATGCCTACGTCATTGACTAGGTCTACATGCTGACCCCGCTTCCTCGCCTAGATCGTGCTAGGCTAGGAGTGCCCGAGCCGTGGCCCGGCCCGGCACGGTCTATATATATAAATTTAATTATTTATATAAATAAAATAAAATTTAAAGTAATTAAAGATTTATTACTCGTTTGTAAATTAGAATCAATGTTTGTGCATTTATTTAATAATTTTGACTTTATTTCAAGTTAACAACCTCTAAAAGTCTATAATTTCTCTTTCAATTTATATAAGAAAAAATAAAAAAATAAAATAAAAGAGGCATGTGGCCGGCACGACCCAGCACGGCACGGAAAAATCTGTGCCTTGGGCCATGCTGGGCTGAGAGCCCTAGTAGATTAGGCACGATACGACCCGTGAAATTTCATAGCCGGCACAGCACGGTTGGGCCAGCCCTTAGCTCGGCACGGCCCAGTTTTCATGCCTAAATGCACCCCTATTGTGCATGGAAAAAAGGGCTTTTCTTAGATTTCACCTTTACTACTTTAACTTTAGCCCCTTTTGATATGAAGACATTATTTTAGATTTCTAAGAATACAATACCAATCAAACAAACTGTCCTTAATGGCAAGTGGGAATTCTGAATTAATCATAAGTGGAGCCAATGGACTCTCCCCTTGTCAGGGACTTGTCATTACTATCATTTTTAATGAGAAAAAAGAGGAAACCTCACATGGCAGAATAGTTTTGTGTTCTAACCCATCCCCCCATCTGAAGCCATGATGATCATAATAGCTCTGAAATGCAACTGTACGTTTCATTTAGGTCCTGTAGCAGGATCTCTAGTATTTGGGCTAATGGGCTGATGGACACTTGGGATAATTTTGTTAAAAGAACTGTAATACTATTTTTGTACAGCATGGTCCCACCTAGCAGTTAATTCCAAATTTTTTTTTATCAAAGTTGGGAATTTTCTGTAATATCTTTGGGCCCTTTCCCATATAAAGAATGTGCTTCAATGTAATTGTCAATGTGAAAGAGATTTATAGTTTATACTTGATAGTGATTTAGATTGAATCCTGCTCAGTCCACTAAAGAATTCAGTATGCCTTGACCCACCATCTCTGGCCGGCTTGGATGACTCCAATCTGAATGATTTGCAGGCAAGCTGCATGAAATCCAGTTTTAAAAAAAAAAAAAAAATTTCCATTTTCATAGCTTTTTCGTGATTTGGTGCGGTAGACGAAAAATAATTAAAATTTCCTATAATCGAGAATCTAGCCCATATGGGGTACTCATACGGCGGGATGGGTTGACCCAATGTGATTTTTAGGTTTGAGAGTTAAGAAGGCTGGGTCTGGTTCTTTGCAGCTTAAAGGCCTGGGTGACTCTCACTCAAGATCCATTTTAATTACTCCATAGGAAATACTATATTTGCGAAGTTTCCTCATTTCAGTAGAGACATTGATCATGTGCAAGTGTAAAGAGGGGAACATGAACTTTGTAATAACCCTTTTTTCAGTGCACACAAACCTTCAATGGGGACAGCAAGAGGGAAATGGAAGGACCCATATAACTTTTCTGGGCCTCTACAGGCAACATAAAATAATCTGTCTGTGGATTTCGATTGGTGGTCGCTTCTTTAATCTAAGTCACTCAAAATAATATTCTCCTCCTTTATTGGAATGGCGACAACGTTAGGTGGTAATTCAAGCTTACTTTTCATGTTGATTCATCTGCTTTTAGACCTTTTCCCACTGATTAAAAAGGTAACCAGAAGGTGACTTTATGTCTAAAGCCAATCAAGCACTATTTTCCCTTTTTTTTCTTGGCAAGTTTATCCATATAATTTTATAATATAATAATTTGGTTAGAGTTTATTTGAGATTATTTTGACATGTCCAACACAACAATAATGCTATTGAAAAAAAGCTTTTAAATAGGTTGATAGCCCACGAAGGAAAAATGATAGTCCAAAAGGACATAGATAAAAATATTTAGAATAGATATGATGAAGTGCAACATATCCAAGAATTTGGGTCAAGATTATATTAGAATGGATAAAAAAAATTCATGTAGTCGACATACTTCAGAAGAAGGCGAAATAAAAAGCATGCGAAGGTATACAAGCTAAATACATGCCCATAAAAAAATTATATTTAAGGAGAAGGCTTGATGGAGTTTGATTATTGTATTTTAATTTTATGACAGATTTGTATGTACTGCTTTTACAATTTTGCTCATATAACTTTAAGAGTATGAAGAGTTTAGTTTTTCTAATTGAACTAAATATATTAAATAGTCTATTTCTAAGAAAATTTAATTATAACACCTCCATTTCAAATAAATCTTAATTAGCTATTCAGTTAGATAAGACTTGCCAAACAAAGCCTCACATAAGACTGCTAGGGTTCAAGACACCTAATTTACCCTTTTGGTTGTTTGTACATTTACTTCTAGTATGCATGCAAACTTTTATTTCTAATGTTGATATAAGATCCAAATTGTAGAAAGTATTTAACAAAGAACCTTTTTCCTACATTGTATGAAGATAAGGGTGATTTGTATAATTCTGAGATAATATGCATCACAAATCCAATGTGATAAAGGTGGTCGTAAAAAAATTCTATTTTTGACAATGTTCGGCGTAAAAAGGATGGTGATAGTCATATAAAATCTTCAGATATATTTTTCGGACCAAACCATTGGAAAACGGTGCTGCAGAAACATGTTCTTCCTCTCTTAAAAATTTAAAACTCTGTCACGTACGCCCAAAGATTACATTTGCTCTTCTTATTAAAGTGATAATTAAATGATTTGTCGGGTAGAGTGTGGGCTCACTTAGGGCCTGTTTGGATGCACAAGAATACACAAGAAAATATTATTTTATAGAATATAATGTTTCATTTTCTAAAGAAGAGAATCTTGTGCGTTTGGTAATTCAAGAAAATTTAAAAAAAAAGAATCTTTTCTTTCAAAAAGCTCAATATTTTCTCTAACAGCTCTCCCTTGTAGAAAAAATTCTACAAGATAAGAATCTTTCAAAATGACAATTAAAAAGTGGTAGAGTAAAGTAAAGACTTTAGTTTACTAAATCCATTATGATGTGTTTGTTTACATATATGATAAAGTAAACTAAAAGTAAATGTCACGGCACGATAAAGTTGGGGTAAAATAAAAGTAGGATAAAATATTTGGTAAAGTAAAGTATGAATGAATGGTAAAGTAATTTCTTTCTATTTGACTTTACTTTATCACATTTTATCATAGTTTTATATGGTAAATAAAAAGTGATTTATTTATAGGTGTGGTAAAGTAAAATAAAGATTGATGTCATATCATAGTAAATGTGAGGCAAAGTAAGGTGAGATGAAGTATGTGGTAAAACAAAGTGGGAGAGAGAGTTGTAAAGTAGTTGTTTTTTTTTTTATTGACTTGATTTTATTATACTTTACCATGGTTTTATGTGATAAAAGAAAAGTAACTTAAGGTAAAAAAACATTGCAGTTGAACTTTAGTTTACCACACTGCTTTTTTTATTCAATTTTGGTAAAAATAGAAATTAAAATATTTAATAAAAAATTATTCTAATAATGTAATTTAATTTAATCATAGCCGCTTCCAAACAACTCAATTTAAAATCTATAAAATTCTTCAAAAATCGCCAAACAACAAAAATATTGTAATATTATAATATTACATTATTCTATTCTATACTATCTTAATCTTGCAATATTTAAATCTGTAAATATTTTATTCTGTAAACATCCAAACAGACCCTTAAAGTTAAGACTTCATGACTTGGTTTTATAAACAAATTTATTAAAGGCCCACATCATCCGAATAAGACTAGGGTTCAATCTCCATCAAAGCAAAAGAAGTCATTCTTTACAAATTTATCCAACAAGGTACATCATAAAGTTAATATATTCAAAAGCACAAAAACTCGAAGCACTTTCTGGTTAATTAATAATACTAAATCATCAGCAATGCATCATCATCATAATCAACATTGTCATCATTATCATCCCATCTTTATCCTTTCAATTTAAGGTGGGCCTCCTCATCAAAGCAATCAAATCAAAATTCATTACAATGAAATTTTTTATATTTTATTTATTACAGTACGGAGAAAATACATGGACAAAATTGCATGAGAGAGAGAGAGAGAGAGAGAGAGAGAGACGCGCCATCGATTTGAATGTGTAGGATCTTAGCTACCACTTATCTTAAAATTGACTCCTGCTTCGCAACTCGTAAAACGCGTATCCCGTGACTCGAACACCCAACCTATCAGGTTCGGATACCACTTGTAAGATCTTACACCCCATTGAGCTACCACTTATCCCAAAACCAATTGGTAATAATAAAAAAAGGGCACAATAATGGTTTTATGGTGAGGGTTCGGGCTTGATCACAATTATGACCGCTCAAGAGCGAGGGTGGACATCAACCTCAACAGAATGTATGTGTAGGCATTATAAAACTTTTAAGTTTTATATATATCAATACTAATCAATATACCTCAAAAGCTTAAGTTGATAGGAAGCAAAAGACTAGTGTGGCTCTAATATCATTTCAAATTCGACTGCCCAATAAATCCTAAAAACTTAAAAAATTGGAATACGGAAGACAAATCTACTTAACAATTAAATCCTCATTCACCAAAATAAATTGGCCAAAGTTGCCAATGGAAGTACACTTGGGGAGCTAATGGCCCAATACAAGAACATGTGATGGGATCCTATGAATGTGTGTATATGGACAGCGACCTCCACCAATGGAGTAGCATGCTGGAGCCGAACAACCCAGATTTGGGATCCAATGTAGGGCACCACACATATAAGTGGATGGTGGGACCTACCCATGGAAATGAATGTCCTTATCTTATGACCAAAATAGTGGGCCCCAATGATGGTGATATGTACATTTTGATCAAATTCTAAAATAAAAAAAAAAAAGAAAAGAAAACCCAAATGAGAGAAATTACTTCTAACCACCATGTGGTTTCTGTCTCAGATAGGCTTCATGCCAGTAACCCAATGGGTAGCTTAGTTGGCATAGGACCACTGTTTGCACTCGGAAGTTATAAGTTTGAAACTGCACTACCACACTGGGGCTACAAAGGAGTTTATCCGGCTTCCCTTTGGAAGCCAAATGAGAGAAATTATTTCTAACCACCATGTGGTTTCTGTTTCACTTAGGCTTCATGCCAGTAACCCAATGGGTAACTTAGTTGGCCTAGGACCACGGTTTGCACCCGGAGGTTATAAGTTCGAAACTGCACTACCACACTGGGGCTATCGGGGAGTTTACCAGGCTTCCCTTTGGGCTTGAAGGAATTAGTCCAGTCCAAAGAGTTATGAACCCTAAAAAAAAAAAAAGGCTTCATGTTAGTGAAAAAAAGTGGAATTCCATACTAGAGCTCACCTGTGGAAATATTTTAAATGGACGCACTCGGCACTCCCCTGGTATGGAATGTGTTCCAATATTTTTAATCTTATAAGAGTTGGTCCAACTATAAAATTGAAAGTATGATTTAAAATATCATCAGCACATCTATGCATTATTAATCATGCTCTTGAAAAGCAATATATAGGCTTTTGGCTTTTGAAGAACACAATATCCCCCCAGAAATATAGTTTGTTTATTACTTGATTAACTTTTAGAAGTGCCTTAAGAAGTAAAAGCAATAAAAAGACTTTTTCCAACATAAATGCTGCACACGTGAAACTTTCCCACAGGGCATGCATAAATAATGTTTTTAAACAATGACTAGATACCACAAATGTGAAGAGAATTAGATGTGGGATTAAGATTTTTATCTTTATTTCTTTTCCGCATGCTTCTCACTAATTATGAGGATCTACAATATGAAACTCCATGCATTTGGGTTTAACATATTGTGAGAATATTTAATGGTTAGGATCAAGAATTGTGGGGTCGCAAAGGTAAAGATTAGTGAGATTTAGATGTTTCATGTTTCTCAAAATTAGCTTTGATGGGTTTTTAACCCGCAACTCATTGGAGGCGATCATTATAATAGTGCCTCTTTGAAGTGTGAGATATATAATAGTAATTTGTGCATGCGATGTGTAAATGAGCACAAAAATATATATTTATATTTCATATATTCACATGTGCATCATTTACATAGGCAAATCATAAATGAGTAAACAACCTCATGAAAAACATTAAATACATTTAACTCTTTACAACCCAAAAAGGATTTAGGTTTAACAACAAATCCAATTCATTATTTGTGGTACATTCATTTACTCAAATACATTGACAAAATCATTTTGGTTTTTATTATTGAAGATCCTAACCAAAATCAGAATTCAATCAACACAATAACTATTTCAATTCTCAAATGTTATTAGACAATCTAATCATTATTGCAAATAAATCCATTTTTAGTATGATGAGTAAAGTATCTCCTCTGTGAGACAACAATAATCTCATAAATTACCATCTTGCATTCAACATTTTCTTTCCCCACATGCACCATAAAATTATGTCAAACTTTCATTTTCTTTTCTTTTGAACTCTTATTAGAACATAAGTAGTCCCACGCAAATAGTCCCGCTAAAATAAATCTTTCCTCTTTGGCCGATAAAAAGATTAAAAAACTAAATTTTAAATTTTAATTTAAGTACCTCAGAATTTAACGGATATAAAATTAGTTCGGGACTGATGCTAATTCACAAGGCCCTTGTGTAGAAAGATTAGATTGATCATCAATGGTCCCCTCTGCAAACATCCAAATGGGGCATCATGGGGAATCTTTCAATTCCATCCATGGTGGGCCACACCAAAGATTGGCGACCCCACCATATATTCCTGGCCCACTTTATAGGAGACCGTTTCAGTTTTAAGAATTTGGGCGTTGCCTGTGGGATTTCTCTCTCTCTCTCTCTCTCTCTCATGAGTTTCAAGGTCTCGATCCTCTGCGAAAATGGCGAAATCCTCTCAAATTCTCTTTGATCTCTGAGAAGATTCCCATCGATTTTTCCATCTCTCATTCATCCTGGTTGGGTCTTTGATCCAGAGATTTCGATCTCAATTTCAATATATGAAGAAGCCCCAGAGCAGAAAAAAACAGCGATTCTCAAAATCAATAGAGATCTAGGGTTTCTCAGCCCCTAAGCTGGAAATATAACGTTTCCGTGCCGAAATTTCTTGTCTTTGGTCATAATTCGAGGAATGGGTGTTGGTATTTCGATGCAAAAAGATTGAATTTTGAGAAATGGACATAAAGATCTAGGCTTTTTATCAACATTCCATTTGCTTTTGGAATGGTTGTTGGGGTTTGATAGGGTTGTTGATATAGGAAGATCTAGGGCTTTTGTTGTTGTTGTTGTGAATTGTATGAGCGATTGGGATTGGTTGTGATGGAGATGGAGTATGTAGGGGATGTGGGGTCTCTTTACCCAGAGCTTTTGCAGCTCCCAGATGTTTCTCCAATGGCTCTCAAATCGAATCCGTACATTGCAGATGAGCTGTTCTCGCTGTGGCTTTCGACTCCTGAAACTGGGCGATTGGTATTCATCCATATACTTCTTTCGTTTCTATATGCCTTTCTTTTCTTTTTTTTTCTTTTTATCTGTATTCGTAGTGCGTCACATTGGATCCTAATTGATGTTGGTGTGTTTTCATTACCTACTTCACGTCCTTTTCAGAGGATGGTCACATGTGTAATCTGTTCTTTTTTCAGATTTTTTAAGAGGTGATGATTTGTTTTCATTGGCACTGTATTTATTTATTGGGGTCCTTGTCTTTTCTTTGGTTTTATAAAAATGGGTTTACAAAGTGGCTCAAAAGGATTGGGTCATGAACATGGATGGCACCTCAAATTCATTAAATCAGATTGAAAATTTAAAAAAAAAAAAACCAAAGAGATAACCCTTCTTTCTGAAATGGGGTCTGCCTAATTATTGATTTTTAAAATGATTTTACATCAATAGCCTACTGATGTGTGTGAAAAACTAGGAGAAGATTCATTTTAGAATCACCATAAACAAGTTTATAGTATCTGGGTTGTGTTAATTGGTGCCACTATCGGTAGGATCATCTCTACAACATTGAGAACTTGATGCCATGTTCACTGCTAGGTGCTATATTGAAGTAAGCCAGAAAATCATGTTTCGTGATCAGAATATCGAAAGTAAGCTAGTTTAAAAAATCCCAATACAATTCCTGAGGCACTTCTATTACCCTGCATATTGAAGTTCCTCAATCTATCCTCAACTTCATGGTGCTTTTGATATGTTTAATCTATAGAAGTAAATATTGGGAATCTATGATAGCATCTCCATGTTGTATCTGATATTTCATCATTTTATTTATAATCCATGTCCCTGCTCTATCCATGGTGTGTCCTTGCCGTATCCATTTTTGTATTTGGGCGCAATAGGTGAAAATTGAAATATTTACGAGGTAGGATTTAATTATGGTTTGCATTCTGTTATTGGTTAGATTGCTAGCTTCACGTTTGGTCAATAGTTGAAATCTTGTGATTATATGCCACCTAAAGAAAGCCTAAACCCGCAGAGGTCAGGGTATATTCTGCAGAAAGATACAGTCGAAGCCTTGATCCTCCAATTCCAAGTGCCAAAAAAAAAAAGAAGAAAGAAGACTTCACCAGGAAAGCCTTCTTCTGTAGGGGCATTAACTATTTAAAAAAAAAAAAAAAATCTTTTGACAGAACAAACATCTGGTCTAAATATTGAAGCTACTTTAATTGCAGTTGTTTCTCAGCATCATTAAGGTTCCTTTGAAATCTTGGTTACATACATTGTAAGTAACTCCAGATTCCTTACTATGGGAAGCAGATATTCTTTGCATTGCGACTTTCTTCTCTGTTTGGTTTTGGATCATTTGTTCCATAACTTTTTCGCATTGCGGAATCTAGGCATTAGATTTATTTATTTAATTTATTTTTTCATCACTGCCTTATCATTGATGAATTATGGAAATAAAAAATATTTACCAATTATTGTTGTTGCATTTGAATACAGATAAAATCCTTGCTTGATGATGCAAAGGCTGGGGTAGCCATTAATGTTCCTGTGAACTCTAACAGTCCAAATGCTGCTGGAAGCAGTCCACTGCCTTCCTTGTTTCCTGCTGGTGGTGCTCCTCCACTTTCACCACGAAGTACTTCTGGCTCCCCACGTATCATGAAACGTGCTGGGATTGGGCCTTCTGTTTTAGGTTCTCCACTTAAAGTAGTTAGTCAGCCAGTGAAGGAAGTTATACCTCAGGTAATTATTACTGTCTGCCTGTATTATATCTTGTCTATAGCTAGCTTGATGTTTGGGCTGTTTCATATCTTTTACTCATCATAATTGCATGATGTGGCATGTATATGTGGGTTTGATAGAGTGCTTGAAATGCTTGCAGTTCTATTTTAAGAATGGTCGCCCACCTCCGAATGAACTAAAGCAACAGTGTTTAGCTAGAATTGATCAGCTTTTCTTTGCTCATGCTCATGGACTGCAAATTCAAGGTGACAAAGCACCTTCTCTCTCTCTCTCTCTCTCTCTCTGTGTGTGTGTGTGTGCACGCGCGTGCGTGCGTGTGTTTGTGTGTGTTCCCCTGTTTGCGAATTGAACTGGATTTTTTTCCTTCTATAATTTCAGAATTTAAATCTGTTACAAGGGAAATTTGCAAGCTACCATCATTCCTCTCCAGCACTCTTTTTAGAAGGATTGATGCTGATTGTACTGGGGTAGTGACGAGGTACAGACATTTTGTTAATCCTGATGAAATTATCTTTGGCTTCTTCAAAAATTTCCAGGAACTTCATGTTTGTTTTATATCTATCTTTCGACAGTCAACATCTTAGTTGGTTTGAGAGGCTGAAGAAACTCCTATTGGTTTTATTTCCCGTTTTTAATTTCTATTGGAATGACTTTATGCTTAGTCAAATAGAGTTAGGTTTGCCCACCTACTATATTCATTAAGGGATTGTTTGCTTTGTTTGTGCTCATTTACATATTACATGCGTAAATCAGGTTGGAAAATGGTGTTTAAATGCAGCAAGTTTCAGCCCAAAATTTCCACACCTCGAGAGGGGTGAAAACATTTCAAACTTCCCACCTCAAAAAGGCACCCATACACTTCCCACCTGATTTCCACCTTCAATGGGTCGTAGAATCAGATCCCACCAACCGCCTTCTATCTATTTATTTATTTATTTGCAGTCCTGCGGGCCCCAAATTTGTTAACTGAACCATTTAATTTTTTTATTGGACTAATAAACCCCAAGACATCTAGTTTCATATCTTAATTTTTTTGAATATTCAGGTTTCATATCTTAAATCTTCATAGATTTTGAGAAAATGTGAAAAACACAAAAAAATATTAATTATATGATTTTCCGCACTTTTGTGGGCCCCAATTCATGATCCGAACCAAGATTGGAAAACTCATGACTTGGACTCGACTCGTCCAATGCAATAAAATTGACTTGGATAGAGTCAATGCGGAGACTCAAGAGAGTCACATTTCTTTTTCAAAAAATAATTTAAAAATAATTAAAAATATTAATCCATTACTAATAAAATATAAAAAATACATTTATTTACATACATTCATGATAATCAATTTAAATTGATAAATTTATAAATGCAAGAAAAATACTGCAATACGGAAAATAAAAGGAAGAATATTGCATATTACATAATTTGTTAGTCCAAATATCGAATGTAAAAGATCAAATATAAAAGTCTCAAATTATATTCCAGTTGTCATTTTTCAATTATTGACTCCAAACCTCATGCTTAATTACATATAAATAAATTTTAATTATTTAAAATTAAATCTGACTATTAAATGACTTGAAATGCAAAAACTTATTAAAATAAGATGACTCGGTTGAGTCTCCCCTATTTTTGACTCGGTCCTTCGTCAAAACAAGATAACTCGGGAGAGTCAAGAGTTAACTCGGAGAGTTTTCCAACCATGATCCGAACTATTCAATATTCTCATATAAATGGTAAACATAAGTATATAAAACTTCATGTCTTGGATCCTCCTATTTTGAAAAAAAAAATATGAAAACACAAAAACATCTAAATCCCACTTTCTGAATATCTGCACCAGCGTGGTCCCCAAATTCATTATCCAAACTATTCAATATTCTAATAGATATGATAAACCCCAATGCATGAAGTTTCATATCTTAAATTCTCATGGATTTCAAGAAATATGCAGGAAAAAAAACACTTTAATCCCTCTGTCTAATTTTGTGCACTTTTGTGGGCTCCCATTCATGATCCAAACCATTCACTCTGTTTGAGACCCACTATTTCCCATCTAGAAATTTTTTTAGTTCTCAAAGCCCACTAAATTGTATAAAAGGTGATATAGGTCCTTTCTAGCATGGTGTAGGTTTAGCCAGGCCCAAGTCCACTGGGCCCAGCCCATGAGCTATCGGGTCAATCAGACCCAACCCATTGGAATGCCCACAAATCCAATGAGGAATGACCAACTGTTGTGGGAAGTTATCCTACTTTAGTATCTTTTCTAATTGATTCAGTATTTGATATTAGCAGGTTTCTTTATTTTGAAATTCTATGTTTAGCAAAAGAATTCTAATAGGATAGGAAAGATCATAGGAATTTTTCTATAAATATGTAAATCCCCTTTAGGGATCAGTACCTCTATTATTGAATTGAAGAATTGATTTATAGTTTGTTCATTGTTCTGGTTTGCTCTTCATGTGTGCGTTCTTGGCTGTTGAATCCATCTGGATTCGGCCCAATCCCTTCTGCGGGTTTGGTCTTCTTCCCGGGCTGCATCATAGCGCTTGCTTTTTCTGCCCCATATAATTTACTAATGTCAAAATGGTGCTTCAAAACAAACCCGGTAATATGTTTTCACATATGTAAATTCTAAATATATGAAATTCATATGTAAATTCCATGTTCGTATCTCATGCATAGGGACAAATGAGTGAATGACCCTAATGAGGTTCAATGGGCCTTGCTTCTAGATGTAACCTCAAAGCTATGATACCAAATAATGTGAAAGCCTGAAACTCCAAATTGATGAAAAATAACTCAAACAGGCACTAATCTTTTTACACTTAATATCAAGGAAAAATAGGATAAACCAAGACTGTTGAATTCTAGAAACAGCCAAACAGGTTCCAGATTTGTTTGACAGAAAAATATGTGGAAGACAGTCGAAATTACCTATTGATTCAAAGATACAACTGCAATACAGGAACTGATTTGTTCTTGTGACAGTTATGATCTTTTGGAAGAATAGACACAGCCTGCCCTAGAAGTTTTCT
This sequence comes from Umbellularia californica, assembly GCA_028538565.1. NCBI lineage: Eukaryota > Viridiplantae > Streptophyta > Magnoliopsida > Laurales > Lauraceae > Umbellularia > Umbellularia californica. The sequence continues at coordinate 48,400,685 of JAPQWN010000009.1, forward strand.
TGATTCAGATACATCAATAACCCATGAATTACTGCTATTTCCAAGTGTAGATTTGATAGAATTCAACAGCAACAGTTGTAGATGATGGGAGAAAATCAAGCGAGTGCAGTGACAGAAAAAATATGGTTGGAAGTTTTAAAAAAAAGAAACCATTGAACTGGGGTTCTAAATCAGTCAATTGTGACTATTTAGCCCCATAAAGTGTCCCACTTGTGTGCACATGATTAGTGTCTGAAACTTCATTAGTAAATAGATGTGGACTATAATTCTTAATTTTTTATGCTAGCTGACCAAAAAGTATCTAATCTATATCACTTTGATCTTCCTATTCAATTCTTTCCAATTTTGCAATGACTTCCTCATTCCAGTTTTAATTTCCTAATTTCACCCAACTCCTTAAAATAAATAAAGAAGTAAATCTAAATTACAACCACTGAAGGAGATTTCCTATTTTTTGTAGGATCTTTTATTAAGGGTTTCAATATCCATTGTTGGTGTTATACTGTGACAGAGAAGCAAACATGAGTAGCACACATTTATAAACTCTCAAAAATTTCTGAGTTTCTGAGTTGCACGTGTATAGTTTATTTTTGTTGTTTTGCCTTTTTTTTTTTTTGTGTTGAAACGAAGTTCAGCTGCCATTTCAAAAGAAAGAGAAGGAAAATTCACATCTAAAGAGATGTTTACTATTTAACTTTTCTATGGGCAGCTCTCGTAAACATTGATTGAATGAAGTAAATAGAAGTTGACCAGATTACATACATTATCTTTTTTTGACAATTTCCTCCGTTGGGTTACTTTTAATGTTGAAATTGTTCGCTCAAAGCATGGACTTTATAATATTGGGGTTATGTATGCAATATTTGGCAGTCATTTCTGAAACATAATAGTGTGCAAAAGATACCAAAAATTTGTTTTGAATTCATTTTTTATTTCCATTTTATTTCTTATTTTCATTGAGTGCTAATGCTTCTGAGAATTGTTGTTTAAGTTGATTATGAACAGCTGGTCTTCATGATACTTTTGTAGGGATTCATTTGTTGATTATTGGATCAACAGCAACATGATGACGATGGATATAGCAACCCAAATATTTAAAGTATTAAAGAAACCAGATAAAAACTATATTTCTCAGGTTTTGTTTTGCTTCTCTATGACATCTCTTTACTATTAATTTTACTTTGTAAATACAATTTTCTATTTCTCAGTGACGGTCATCAAGGGAATGAGCTGATTTGTTGGGGTTGTCCATTGTTTCATATGTCACTGTTCATTTTTCTCAATGTGGATTCAGGAAGACTTCAAACCTGTCCTTCGAGAACTTTTGGATGCTCATCCAGGATTGGAGTTCTTACAGAGCACCCCTGAGTTTCAAGAAAGATATGGTGTGTTCTTAATCGGCTAACTATTTCTTAACATGTACCAAAAACTTAATGCTATTTTTGTCTTATTTGATCCATCCTGCTTGTTATATGGTCAATTTATAATGCTATGTTCTTTCATTGGCATAATTCTAAGTCATTTAATTACATTGTGTATGCACCTATCTGTAGCTATATGTCTGCAAAATATCACTTTGCTTCATTTATTTTTCACTTGGTGAGAAAGTATGGAAGCATTTATCTAGATTAAAATGATTTTTTTCTGTAGGAAATATGGTGAGTGGTCTTATGTAGAAGCTTATTGCTTTGGCATTTTCAATTATGTGTCAAGTTGAGCTAAGTTGGGTGATAGATTAAGAAGTGAGAACCTTCTACTTGTACTTAGCCTGCAGTTGCATTTCTTTGGACTTCTTGTAAATATTTCAGTAAGCAGTTGTTCTTGATTTGTGGTTACTATCGGTGGTTTAAGTGAGCAACGACACTTTGTTTTCTCCTGTAAATGTCTAATGTAATGAGTTCTCTTGAACTGCCACCATGGTCATGTAACTTGTTTAAGTTCTCTTGAACTGCCACCATGGTCATGTAACTTGTTGAAATTAACATTTCATATTTTTGGACCAGCGGAAACTGTAATATACAGGATATTTTACTACATGAATAGATCAGGAAATGGCCATCTCACCCTCAGGGAGCTGAAATGTGGGAATTTAATTGCTGCCATGCAACATGCAGATGAGGAAGAGGATATTAACAAAATCTTGAGGTAGAGTTACTTCAACTTTCGCATATTACTTGTCATACTTGGCTTCTTGTAGGGTCCACAGTGGCAGAATTCTTTTTGTATTTTGAATGCTCTTGAATTTGATAATACCCTCATAAGAGACACTTTAACTTGCATGGTTGTTTACTTTTGTCGATTGCAACCCACATAATTTTTGAGGCTTGGCCATTTAAGTATATGCCCTCAAATATTGGAATAAACATCCATATATTATATTAAACACTTGATCATCTGGGACTAGATTCCAGTTTCATGTTGAGGAAAGTTGCTTTTTTACTTCCTCTTTCCGGGGTTTGTTGTGAGAAAAAAGTACTATGAGAAACTGATTACAGTTTGTTTTATGTATCATGGAAATTGTGAAAAAAAATGGTATAAGGAACAATTTACGAAATGGAGCATGTGAAGATCAAGTCACAAACCTTAATGTCATGACTGCTGTGGTTTATAGTCTCTAGAATAAAATATGCTGATTAGGCATTAGCTGTGACTGATGCTTACTGTCAGATTTAGTCCCCAGCTTAGTAGACTTGGGAGGTTTAGTAGTTGGGAGGTTTACTTTACTTGCCCTGTTCAGAGCTGTTTACTTGAAAATTAGTATGGAGAACTAATTATATGTCTCTATCACATTTGACATGAGAACAAAGGAGAATTATTTCCTGAACATCTGAATCAGATGCGAGCCCAGTCTTGAATTGATGATCTTCATTGTAGCCTTATCCCATCATATGATTCTGTGTAAATAAGGACTTGTGTACTTTCAGAGCATAAGAATCAGTTTTTTTGTGTCTCTACAGGTACTTTTCTTACGAACATTTCTATGTTATATATTGCAAGTTTTGGGAGCTGGATACAGATCATGATTTCCTTATTGATAAAGAGAACCTTATAAGATATGGAAACCATGCTCTCACGTACAGGATTGTTGACAGAGTTTTTTCACAGGTTTGAATTTATTTCAGGACAGCATAGATTAAATTTAGCCTTTCAGCAATAGAGAATAATTTTACATGCTCAACTTTCTTCTCTTCTGACAGTTTATATTTCAATCTTACTATAGGTGCCAAGAAAATTTACTAGCAAGGTCGAAGGAAAGATGGGTTATGAAGATTTTGTTTACTTCATGCTATCAGAGGAGGATAAATCATCCGAGCCTAGTCTTGAGTATTGGTATTTTATGTCCACTATTTTATGCATATCAGGAGCTGAAAGCAATTTTCTTGCATTGCTTGCCAGAAATTTGTCTGCGCATTTGGTTTATCATGACTTCAAACATCATCCTTAATTTGTTTCCTGATATTTCTGAGATAATGGTATTTAATAACTGTCAATACTTGAGGGAAATATGGAACCATGCGTGACAAGAGCGCATAAATACAGTTAGAAGGTGCACATTGGTGCACCCTTCTTGTTGTGGGTTCAATCAGTTTGCCTTCAAAAGAAAGAAACAATTTTTTCACAGCCAGATGAATCACGATGCTTGCCAAACCTATATTGATGACAAACCAAAAAAAGAGGCATTTATGGTTATCATATTATATTTTTTGTTCTTATTGGTGTTGTAATGGAATAAGCCCAGTGAAGTGAGTTTTTAAGCTTAGCATGAGGTTTCTTGGGTTTCTCTTAGCGATCTAAAATTTTCTGCATTTCTTTAAGCCAGAAGAGTCTTTACACCCGAAAATTCCATGTGTAAAAGCCTATCATCGTGGCAATCTCTAAAATTGTTTCTATAAAGAAATCTTTCTACTGGAGCTCTGTGAGCTTTCATGGCTTTTTTGGGTGCTATTCTATTTTGTTCACTGCATAATAAATTTCTGTTAGACCTCATGGAAAAACAAGAATCATGAATGATATGGGTAGATATAAACAGAATAACTTTTACATCTGATCAGTATTTGCTTAAGGAGATGATTTCAATCACATAATTAGGCTAGTGCAAGTTTCATGTTTTTAATCTTTCGTGGTCAAATCATGGTGACTTTTGACAATTGTGTGAAATGAATTAAATGACAGCTTTCATCTGGCATTCCATAAGGCATTATAATAGACAAAAATGATTCTGCTTCTGGTATGGTTATTAATCTCATTGGAAAAAAGACCTTTTTGATGTCATCAATCATCATTATGTAAATATGTTCATGGTGGTTTATCAAAGTAATTATCTGTATTATTCTTTAAAATAATTTTTTTTTAAATTCATATAACTTATGATTATTTTGTATTCTTTTCCCATTTGAAATTTTCTTTTCATAATTGTACTCCCTCATCTTCTTGTAGTTTATTTTTAACTAATTATATTCATCACTTCATGAATTAAGCAGAGTGTGGAAAAAACCTTATTAACTCTTTATTTTCAGGTTCAAGTGTATTGATTTGGATGGAAATGGGATAGTCACCTATAACGAAATGCAGTTCTTTTATGAGGAGCAGTTGCATCGCATGGAATGCATGGCCCAAGAACCTGTGCTATTCGAGGATATTTTATGCCAGATGGTTGACATGATTAAGCCAGAGGTGACCTTGTTTTTACTGATTGATTTTTTTATTATTAGGTTTTGTATCTTTACCAGATAGAACTTTGCAACACGTGATAATTTAAACTCGTGCAGAAAGAGAGCTATCTTACTCTACGTGACTTAAAGGGCTGCAAACTTTCTGGAAATGTTTTCAATATCCTTTTCAATCTGAATAAGTTCATGGCTTTTGAAACTCGCGATCCATTCCTCATTCGTCAGGTAATGACAACATATAGATTTTATCAATGCTGTTTTTCTTAGCAACTGAGAACCAAAAGATTGTGGACTCGGCTAGGGTTGTTTTACTGATTTTACCTATGCCATGCTTTTTATGGTCTGAGCAGGAAAGAGAGGAACCTACTTTAACAGAATGGGATCGGTTTGCTCATAGAGAATATATTAGGCTTTCCATGGAAGAAGATGGGGATGATGCTTCCAATGGGAGTGCGGAAGTTTGGGATGAATCTCTAGAGGCTCCCTTTTGAATTTGATCTCAAGTATGTTTGATCCTTACTGTTTTCTCTTGGTCTTAACTAGTGGTTAATTGTTACATTTTATGAATCAGTTATGTTTTAAATATTTTTTTATTTTGCTTCTCTTAGTAGTTGTCAGTGATTTTTTTTTTATCGCCCAATTTCTGCCAAGTTTGCTACAACAGCGAAGGACAACTGAAAGTCCTTTCAACAACTTATTAATTTATATGCACCCACAGTCGGTACGGATTTAAAATTTTTAAAAATGTTAACTCGTACAATCACTCTTAGGATAGTTTTTCGAATGTTATTTTTTTGCCTGTGGTTTTTTAATGAGCTTCATAGTGACTATCTGATAAAGGCTTCATCATGAATCTACAGATTGTCCAACAGGCATTTTTCATGCATGCATCAATTATGAAAATGTGCTGAACTTTTACTAATACTTCCTGATATTTGATCTTCCAGGAAGCTTTGGATGCACATTTTGGACCTAAGCACTGAAAGCAAGCTGGGCCGTACTGTGACATCCATCCTCATTTAGTTATTGGTATCTATCTTTGTGAAGTGAAATGCATCTTCAGCGTCAATTTTTTTTTCTAATTGTGCAAGATCCTGACCATTGTACTAGGGAAAGCAAGCAGGGTTTTGGAATGCATTCAGCAAAAGAGGAAAAAATAAAAAAGAAGAAGAAGAAGAAGAAAAACAAAAAAGAAAAAGAAAGGTGAGCTGCCTTCTGGAGGACTAGACAAAATTCATTAGAAATGCCAGTTTTGTGCTATCACAGAAGGCTGCTGCTGACCCCATGTTTAGTCATTCATTGAAACAGGTAACATAGTTTCAAAGTATTTGTCAATTTTTTGAGAAAGTTCCTTGGTTGTTTTTTCCTCTTTTTTTTTTAAACACCCCTTTGGCCACTCATGGGAAGTATGAGCAGGCATGTTTGTTTTTAGCTTTTACTGGGTCATGTTTTCCAGCTCAGATGGTATGTCTGTCAAATCTGTGCTTTTTCTAAACGGTTGCATGTTATTTTCTTAATTGGATTTATTGGCAAAGGAAAATTTTAGTCACATGTATTTTGGTTATTACTGTTCTTTTAATAGCTTATGCCTTTTATTCTGACAGAAGCTGTCAAAATCGTGTAGATCTACTATTAATTCTAGGCAGACCAATCCACATTGGATGACTGATTATTGAATGCTAGATTTAGCTTTCAAAGCATTCCATTTCTAATTCACCCTTTAAGAATTTTAGAGGCAGTGTGAGTAGTCTGAAAATTTTCTTCGAAAAAATAATATTTTTGAATATTGGCATTGAATACCATATAGTTGAGAACTCCCATGTTTGGATTGGCGATGGCGAATTTTGTCTTAATAATGAATAACTACCTTTACATGCTAACAAAATTTTTTGGCTATTTTGGCCTACTGGACCGGAGTGATACTACCCACCTAAAGACCCAGGAATCAATCCATGGGCATGTGTGTGATACCAGGTGACAACACCACTTAACCTGTGAACCATGACATGAGTGTGTTGGCTTTTTACATGGTAACTTGGTGTGTTGTTGCCTGGTCTCTTCCTGGAATTGGCTATTGTATAATAAAATCAGTAATTGAAATCCTCTCTATTGAGGAAAGACATTTCCTTATTTTCCTTATCCATGAAAAAAAAATGTAGCACCAAAAGTGGAAGAGTTTGCTGCATGGAAAATCAGAACATTTTCCTCTCTATTGTGAAATCCTTATTTTACACAACTATACCATATTTTTAGCAGAACTCTTGATTTCACACATTCTTAGTGCTAACATGATTACCCTCATGTGTCATATGGCATCCACATTATACCAGAGGTCTTCTTTTTGGGGCCATTTTGACATTATACCATTGGCAGGATGAGACATGATAGTCTCATTGATGATGTTGAGATAATAAATCACACCCGTTTCTGGGGCTATCATGACTACAGAGATTTTAAGTGATATACTCAATAGTGATAGATGATAGTAAATTTTAAACCAATGATGATCAAATCTGGCAAGTTCTAATTCATGAAAGGAAGATGAATGTGGTTTACGTAGACAGTAAGACTTCTTTAAAAAAAAAAAAGTCGTGGTTATCTGTGAAAAAAATGTGGTGGTTATATATAATTTCATTATGATCATTAAAGCCTTGTCCCAACTATGTTGTGATAAAATTTACGTTGACGGTCAACCTACCTAATGCCACCCTTCTTTTACCCAGGCTTGGGACCCACGGAAAAAACTAGTGGAGGCGATTGTATGTAAGTTTCTCAAAAAAAAGAAAAGAAAAAGGATAATGTGGCCCAATAATTATGATTAATGAATCATATGTACGCTCACTTAATTTCATAATCTAAATCAGGGTTATCTTGATTGCTATGCCACCTTGAGATCTATGATCCAGATCATTGCTCAATTCTCTGTGGTTGCTTTATGGAGCGTCTGTATGATTTTGGTATAATATTCCACTGTCAATATATTAGAATCTTGATCCTAATAGATAGATTGTTACTTAACTATTTATGAATTATGATTCAACATCTAGATTTCAACTAGGTCAATGCCAAAATATGGCCCATCACATTAGCATCTTGAAAATTAGATGCGACCATTTTTACTCAAAAGAATGATATTATGAAAAAAATTAACTATCTAAACCTTAAACCTTCCCAAATTGGGCTTTGAGATTACATGTGGGGTGCTCATTTTGGCCGGGCCAGTCCTCATTTGGCCTGGTTCGGCCTTGTGTTTTAGTGCTCAGGCTGGGTCAGGATCTAAATTTAGGCCAGGCTTGGATTAAGTGATAGGAAACCCAAGGCCCCGCCCCAAAAAGTAGTGCCAGTGGATTTACCTAAACAAGTCAAAGAAAGCCTGGCCAGCCCGACCAAATTGACTAAATGGACGAGTTCACCTGTTTCTTTTCCGAAACTTCTTATAAGAATTTAATGTGTTGGGGCTTTTGTACACGATTTGATGGCTCGTTACCTAGCATTTGCAAATACATTTTTTTTTCCGCAAGAACATTATCAAAATTCTAATCACGTGTAACGTTTCAAATGCCCTAATGGATTTTTGAAATTCTGGCTCCTTAGCTTTTTGTTGGAATTTCTCAATGCTCAAGTACAACGGAGCATTTAAGAATTCCACTATGTTTGAGAATTTAAAAATTCCCGAAATAGAAATTCTCTAAGTTGAGCTAAGAAACAGGCCCTTTTAGGGATCTTGGGCTCATTGCTCAACCTGAGATAGATACGGGCTTGTATTTCTACAATCGAGCTAAATCCGGATCAACCTCAGCATGGCCTCACCTGATCCATGAACAACCCTACAACAAAACTTGAACTAGCAAATTACGATCCAATGATCCATATGATCTAAATCAAGATCTTTTGGTTCTTCGAATCCAATTCAAGCAAAAACTTGATATTTTTCCTTAATAAAAGTGATTTAATCATCAATTTTTTTTTAGAAAATATTTTTAAAACAATGTTTGCCAATATAAATTAATCTAATTTAAATCTAACACACTAAAAGAATTCTTCTTTTATTTAAATATAAACACACTTGAAAATCCTTTGTAATTTTTCGTGCACTAGCCCCCTAGAAATTTTTTCACACAACAACCTCATCAAGAAAAGTTTTATCCTTCCGCGCTTAAATCATTACCAAGGGCATATTCATATTTACACCCTCAATTTTTTGTTGATATAGAAAAGGCTCCAATTTTCATTGGGTGTCATTCTTCCGTAGTTGGATGCAATATTGCTTTACTTCAAAAATAAAATAAAATAAATTGAAATAAGTCTATTGAAGTCCTTCAACAAATCATTTCTCATACAGGACTTTTCATGATCAAAACCTTCTTTATGTCCCAAGTTATAGTAAAACTGGTTGTAAATAATGGACAGTCGCGGACCCATAATTTTAATTTGATGGGGGCGACCCAAATGAGTAGTTGGGAAATAAGTCTGCTTAAGTCCTTCAACAAATCATTTCTCATACATGACTTTTCATGATCAAAACCTTCTTTATGTCCCAAGTTATAGTACAATTGGTTGTAAATAATAGACAGTTGCGGACCATAATTTTAATTTGATGGAGGCAGACCCAAGGGAGTAGTTGGGTTTTGGATACAATCCCAAGATGTTCATATAGACTTTGGAAGTAGATCTAAATCGGATGGGTGCGACTGCCCCTAAAAGCATGTACATAAATCCGGCTCTATACAAGGGCTTGTGTGTTAAAAAACAATTGTGTGGAGTGTGAGTTATTGTTACTATAATGAAAGGGGCATGTGAGTATTTAACAAAGCAAAATTTGAAAAAGAGAAATTTTGAGATAACGTTTAACTAGTGGTAAGTAAATCTTGAGAGGTAACTTAGTTAATCTAGGATCACGGCTTCCACCGAGAGGGTGAAGCCTCGAAATTATACTATCATACTGAGGCCACAGGGCATTTTCCCGACTCCCGGCCGTAAGGATTATTGTGGCCCAAAAGAGACACCCTCTGTTATCAAATAAATAAATAACGTGGGAAAGAGAATGATGAAAAGATCATCTTCCCATGCACACGAACATGTCACCACCAGAACAAAACTCGGAGACAAATTCTCTGGTTTTCTTCATTATTACATCCTCTCACCTCTGACTCTGAATCGTTCCTTCCCTTTGCTTGCAGACCGAAAATCACTGACACCCATTAAAATGTCCTTTCCCTTGTTACAACAAATCCTTGTCTCCTTCCACCTCATGCCTTTTGTTGGGGTTGTGGGTTCTGATCATTTGGTGGAGATGCTCTCTTTCTGGGTCTTTTTTCTTGTTGTGGGTTGATGAAAGTTGGTGTCTTGGATCTGGGTTTTGATTGTTCTTGTGAAAAGCCTTTTCTTTTACAATCTTGTGGGGGTATTTGATATTTGGGTCTTGAATTGTCTTGGTGTTTGCATATTCCAGTTTGTAGGACTCTGGTTTTTTCATTTTTGTCCTGGCAGTTGATTTTTCTTATATTGGGAGATGGGGACCTTGTTTTTGAGTGAGATTAAGAAGCAGGCATGTTCTTTCTTACAAGAGAGATACAGATCTGCTAGGCTTATCTTGACTGATGTGACCGAGGCAGAACTGTAAGCAGTTGTATTAGGCTTCTTCAATCCTTTTCCAATTAACAACAATAATGATAATAACTAGTAGATTCTGATACATTAAGGACATGCAAACATGCATCATTCTCTGATGCTCTGATCTAATATGTCTCCACTCCACACAAGTGGGTCCCAGGATCATGATCTGATGGCAGGCTGGGCAAGCAGATACTGGCCATGAGATTTATACCCCATGAATATTTTATTTACTTTGTGTGGTTTCAGAATTTAGATCCCTTTGCTGTAGTTTTTTTTTTTTTTTTTTTTTTGAGAAAATTTAAAATATTCATTTAATTATTTTCTAATGGTTTTTTTAATTATTAATTCTACAAGGTTGGCTGAGGAAGCTACAAATGGTGATCCAAGGAGTCCTGATGCCAAAACAATGGCTAGGATCTCTGAGGCTGCCTTTGACATAGATGATTACTGGAGAATTACTGATGTTTTGCACCAAAGGTAAAACCATGTAGTTAACTAGCTAATCAAATGATCTCAATTAGTCAGTTTTTAAGGGACTGTATCATTAGAGAATTTTAGGCAATGAAAAATGAAATTTTAATTCTTGGGGGATCAGTGAAATTTTTGTGCCCCCCAAATTACATGTTTGGTGTGGGTATTATATTTATTCCATCAAATTCAACAATTAATTCCTTTTTTTCTTCAGAAACTAAAATTTGGGAAATGAAGAATCTTTATTCTCCTACTTCTCTAATTTATTAGGAATGCAGCATATTCTATTGTAGGTATGAATAACTAATTCAGTTTTGTGAATCATTAATAATGGCATGACTTATGAGCATTAACTTTGATGTCCCTTTTGCCTACTTTGCATTGAATTGGCAGAAATTTATAGTGAATTGAGTAGTAAGGAGTATTAAAGAGGCAAGTAATGAAGGACAAAGGAGGAGATGCAAATGGGATCTTCACTTTCCATGGATTTGATTTACTAGGGTTATCACTATCCTGCCAAATGGTAGGTATGTGATGGCCCGTTGTGGATCTTCACCTTCTTCAATTTTAGACCCCCTGATAGGGAGGCATGACTTAGAATTCCTAGGAATTCAAAACCAGTCAAGCAAAAGGATCCTTCAGCAACATCTTTTGTATGCGTTCATAGGGTGGGAATTGTGATTTTAACATATACCCATGATCAGAAAACTGGTTATTTGATTATAGAAGAGAAATAACCGAATCAGTTAAAACTGAATTTTCAGTTGAAGTTAAGAACTGTTATTGTTATTGTTGGGGCTGTCCTTTCAGTGTTCCTCAAAATTGGAAAAAATCCAATCAAAAGTCAGTCTTCTCAAGTAAATTCATTTAAAGTGATTAATGACAGGTATACTTTTATCTAAACCTGACAATATCAGATAATTGTTCTTCAGCTATCTTATATTAATGCAGGTTGTGTACTAATGACTGGAAGCAATGGAGGTCAGCGTACAAAGCCCTTGTGCTACTAGATTTCCTACTCACTCATGGGCCTGAAACAGTTGCTGATGAATTCCGGTCTCATACAATAGTTATTCAAGAGCTTTCAAAATTTAAGCACATCGATGAGCGAGGGTAATTCCATTACTTAAATTTGTTTTCATTTATAAGATGGAAATCGAGACCATGATCTCGATACTGTTGACAAATATGCATCTAATTCCCAATGGCATAAGGTTAAACTCCTCCTTAATTTATTTTCTGTTCTTCTGAAGTTGATTGGCATCAAAACAATGATCTTGACATTGCAAATTTTACATCCTATCCAGTGAGACATATGAGGCCTGACCACACATGACAACTGCATCAAAACATTTAGAAGATGCTGGTGTTTGATGCTTAGCACAAGATGAATTTTAGTTTAGGCTGTGACCTTTCTTTCCTTTAATAAGCAATCTAGGTATGCTTTATAATTCTTGTGACCTTAAACCAACTTCATTGTTAGCTAATCCATGCTCAAATATTACCAGAGATTTATGTCATCCTAGTTGGATTTATCTGTCCTTCTAGTTAACCCCAAGGCCGGGTTGGCCGAGTGCCCGAATGGTCAGGACCACGGTTCCTCCCTCTTCCGGAACTAGAAGCCTTGGCATCGACCCCCGGTTCCCCTCTCTTCAGGAACCAAAGGTTGAGTCCACTTGTGCTACCACCTGGGGGCTTCAGGGGTTTTACCCGGTTTCTCTCTATGCCCGGAGGGATTAGTCCAACCCAAAGGGTTGGAAGCCCTCCATTAGCCAAAAAAAAATAATAATAATAAAAAAAATTGTCCTTCAAGTTAGGATGTAATGTAATGGCTTGCAGGTTTGGGTTCAGCCTTCAAAGGTTTGATCCTAGCATGACCATTTCAATAACAAGATGACAGTGAAATAGTAACTGCTCTATATTGATGTATTAAGGTAACCTCCAATGAGCTCTTTATGGTTTCCACTCTTTAGATTCAACTGGGGTGCTGCAATGCAAAAGAAGTCAGAGAGAATCCTAAAACTCCTAAAGCAAGAAGAGCTACTTCAAGAAGAGCGTGCTAATGCTCTCAAAATCTCTAAAGAGATCCAGGGCTTTGGAAATGTTTTTATTTCCTCATCTTCATCTTCCTCTAGAACTTCGAGAACATCTTTTGGCTCATGTTCTAGCTCTAGCCCAAGATGGAGTGAACCTGATGAGCCACATAGGGATGAACAAGAAATCCCAACTAAGGCTTCCAACAAGAATTCCCCAAGAAGGTCCATGAGGAAATCAACTACACTCTTTTCACACAACAAAATAGGAACACATCTCTGTAATGCTTCAATTCATGAGACAGGGTTGCTCCCTGATGAAGAAGAAAGTTGTGCTAGAGGTTACTCAAAACCCCCCAGTCCCAGGAGTCCAAAGGATGGGAATGTTGTATTCCGGAGCTTTTCAAATGTTGGGAAGGTTGTGAGGAGGAAGTCGATCGACCGCCAGTTTTCTATGGGGATCTGATGGGCTTGGTAGAAACTCTGTATTAGACTCTGTTCTGACACATTTAGCCTTCTTGTCTATTGAATCTAAATATGTTCCACAAATGCATGTACTGTATACAGATGTGTGTATGGTAGATAATGACTTGTAGCTTGAGCATCCAATGACATTTCCAGTTACTGCTTGTTAGATACTATGATATGGACATTTAATGGGGTTATGTCTTGATATGTTCTCAAATCATACTTAATATAGAGGATCATGGGTTGTAGTAAATAAAAATCATCTCTTGTGTGTCTTTCCTATTCTCTTTCAGTATTTATATGATGGAAGTCAATTACACAACCTTGTGGTTGTGAGTACTGTAGTCTATTACATAATACGTTGCGTATTTTGAAGTATTTGGGTATCGTAAGTCACCCAGGACCACCTTAACCGAAAGGTGCTAGCGAACATGATAAGGTGCAATTTTTGGCTCGATATCTGATATGCTCCCATGATTGGGACAGTTGCATCTCTGTACATTTGTGTCGTGTATGATGTTGATCTACCTAAGACATAATAATGTTCTGAGGAAGGTGAGGATTGTGGAACCCATCACCATGTCTAAAATTATGTTGTGTTATACTTGTCTGCTGTTAATTTTTTTTTGTGAAGTTATGTTTGTCCTCTTTCTGTATAAAGAAATCAGATAGCCTTTTTTTCTTAGATCTCATCCTTTTGTTATCTGAATGCATTTGAGTAGCTTCTTTGCAATATATGATTCAACCTATGGGAAAGTATAATTTGCTATATTCTTCCTATGTTCCTTCTTTTGGCATGTGTAGTACTCATATAAACATCTATATGGTGCGTTTGCCAGTCCCCCATATGACACTAAAATCATGAGACAATAATGGGTATTTCAATTCAACAGTGATTAACATTAGGATGAGCGTCAAATTAGGACTACTGTCAATTTATGAAGGTTTTAGGATGTTTCTTATAATAGAAATAAAATAGACATTAGTATGGTACTGATGACGGCTGTAATCTGATCTCACCTTTGCGATGCCTGCCATTGTTTGATCTAAGATCACTTAATTCTATGTCTCTCTAGCTTCTACATATAAGCAGTACATCAACTTTCAAACCAATTGGAGCAAAATACACCGTTGGTTTGCTACGTATAAAATATATAGTTCTGGCTTCTACACATGATCAATCCAACGGTACACAATATGATGGAAGTGGAAATTGGGAGTGCATTCTGTAAGACCCCGCCCCGAGTTAATCAAGATTAACTCTAATTAATTGAAGTTAATACTAGTTAATCACGTTTAATGAGGCTAATGATGGTTAATGACCCAACTCGATGAGATTAATCTCAAATGATTGAACTAAGCCTAATGAAATGATAATGACGGGTATTAAGTGAATTGAATGATCTTAGACTCAAACTAAGGAAACAAGACCTTTTTCGTAAATACGGATTTATACGTATTTTGTCGAATACGGAAACTCTTGATACCAACACGCGTATCTCGACGAGTACGTTAACTTTCGTAATAGACTCGAAGTCATTCGACAAGGATTTGGTCGAGTGACCCTTCATTCGACTCAAGATATGAATAGTCTTGATAATGGGGGCTCAAATGCAAAATGTCTCTTATAAGACTAAAAAGGGGCTCCCTTGAGTTCATTTTCCACCCCATTTCCATTGAAGAGAAACCCTAGACCTCATTTCTCTTCTTCTCCCTCATTCCTCATCAAGTGACAAGGATTGTTAGTGGCTTGGGTTGAAGTTGGAGCAACTCCATCTCCATCTTCATCTTCTTCTTGTACTTGCTTTCTATTTGAAGTGTTAAAGCTTGGAGGAGAAGCTCAAGGATTCCATAACCACACTACAAGTAAGTGTTTGAGTATTTTATGGGATTCTCAAGTTCTATTAGGTGCTTAGGAGTGATTGCTTGCCCATTTAGCTCATAGGGTTTGTGTTTTGATGTTTCCATGGAAATAGGCTTGAAGAGGGTTTTCATTTGGGGGTTTTTGTCTCAAAGTCAAGCTATCAAGGGGTTTCTTGCTAATAGACTTTAAAGGCAAGTATAAATGCTTCTTATGATTGAATATGCTAGTATCCAAGTTGTTCTTTGAGTTATAAAGATGGGTTCTCAAACCCTATTGTAGAAATGGAGATTTGTGAACTTGGTTTGGTTCCATGGATTTTGATGCTTTAAATGATAGAATAGAGGTGTTATTTGTGTATTAAATGATGGATGAGGAAGGGATAGAAGATCTTTAAATGTGTTGCAAATGGTAGTTGAAATGAGTGAATGAAGGAGTGAATGTTCGGATTCCAGAAATGGAGTTCTGGACAGTTCGCTCGAGCGAACTCCCAGTTCGCTCGAGCGAACCAGTTACTGTCTGACGCGAAAAAGTGTCCGCACGAGCGAACTTTATGTGCGCTCGTGCGATGAATGTTCTGTTTGGGTCCGCTCGAGCGAACTTAGATCCGCTCGAGCGAACCTGATACTGGCCCAAACATGAAATTGTAAGCGAAAAATTTTCCAATCGATCGGACCTAACGGTCCGATCGATCGGGGGACTCAGTTTGAGTCCAGTGGGTTTTGGATTTTGACGTAAACTTGAAGCACCCCTCGTGAGTACGAATACTCCTTATATTAGTTTTAAGACTAATCATGGGGTAAAGTGAGACCGATAAGAATTATGAATAATAAAGAAGGGATCTCATAGATAATTTATTGTGGACTAAACTTCCATGGGTGATAATTATGGGGATGTGAATGCACACACTAATATTACAAATGTGATGTCCATCAAGAATAACACGTGCATTCGGTAACCAATAGTTATACCTCATCGGTTGTTTAGATTGGAGATAGAATTAAATAGAAACAGGGCTGACTGACAAGTCCCTCATTGTAACTGTGTGCCCCAATCTAGTGAGATTGGTATCACTATTGTTTCCTTCCCTCGTCATGATGGGAATTATTGAATGGAATTAAATCCAGGATTGGGTTACTCCCTGAAAAACATTAACCCTGAAGTCTGGCACTACCTAGCAATTGTACTAGAACTCTAAATGAGTTCAATGAATTAATAAATGAAATAAATGACTAATCCTACTGCAGTAGATGGACTTGGGGGCGTTCCGGAGATCCGTGGTGATGCTGGTTGTCCCTGGCCCGGACACTAGTAAGTCCCACTAAATTCCGATCATATCTATGGGTATTGATCGATGCCTTCCAATTGGGAGATGAATCCTTCCTTTGAGGGAAGATGGTAATGATAATCCTTCCTTTGAGGGAAGATGGTAAATGAAATGAATGAAATGGCAATGAATGCTATGGTAGTGACCATCCATAACGTGTCCACAAGATTGACTTTTATAGTTGTATATTGTATTGTAGGAACTTTCTAGACTTATCTAGAATTGGAACTGTCACTAATAGATTGATTAAGTTTGACTTATGTACTAACATAATATTGTGAGAATTGTTTATACATTGTTGAACCGTCGTGTTCACTCGTGTTATTGATGGCATTACAGGCCAGATTGCCCTTGCCGGTGCAGCAGCGCCCCCGGCGGGAGTGGAGGAGACCGCTCCGGTTCCTCCAGGAGGATTGATTGAGTGGAATGGCCGGGATGCCGTTTGATACGGGCATCCGAGTGCGAGAAGGAACATTTGTTTTGAGAAACATTTTGTGAAGCTATTCTTTTTGTATAATCATTTTGGAATGTAATTATGGTCACTGCACAATATTTTGGACATGCATTATTGGAAAAGTAAATGATGGATTTGATACATGTATAAGGGACGTTATTTTGTATACATGTACATCTTGATTGATATTGTTAAGTGAAATTGTTTCCGCAGAATTGTGTAATTGACAGGTTATTGTGAATGTTATCCCTTGTGGATTTCGTTTTAACTTCGGTTAATTCGAGATCTACGGGAGTAAGTATGGGCTCACGGCTCGGGGTTACCGGATCTCGGGCCCGGGTCGTGACACATTCACATACATGGCTGTGTGATTTCAGTGGTATTGATCAAACAAATATGAGCCCCACAAAGGTTCACAGCTAACATCAGCACCACACAAATGGCGGCGTTGGATCATTTCTCTAGCAAAGAAATATAAGGATTATTATGCATGGGATCACATTATAATTAATATGGGACACCATAATTGAGTTTAAGTTATAATTGGTTCCCTTGAAAAGTTATGACTAACAAAAGTGGAGGGTCATGATCATAGCCACATCTCTTTTGAGAATCAGAGCGGTTGTCTAGCAGTGGAATCTCAGCCCCTAAAGTTACATGTTTAGGGCACTAAGGACATTATTAGGAGACAAGGTTCTTTAATAAAGGGGGAACCATATGATCCACACTTCATTGGATGGCTGAAAGTACAGAAATGCTCTTCTTTATATATTTTGACAGGGTCCTAGACTAATCATTTGTTTATTTAGGAAATGATGTTCATTGACCCGGATTTTATATACTCAAAAGGCATTGTAATTATAACTAATAACTCTCTTAAGGTAGCCTTGGCAGGCGTTTGTTTGGAGGGATTTTTCATGGAAATTACATGTAAGTTGCTTTCCCACCACCATTTGGAATTCCTATTTGATTTGTATAGACTTGTGGATTGCCACTTCCACTTCTCTAAATTCCAGCTTTCAGGATGTTGGGGAGGTACTCTGAGCATTTTGTTATTGTAAACATGGATTTGCAAATCTCTTGCAAACAAACAAAGCCTTATTAGAGCATGTTTGTTTTGACGCATAAAGTAAAGTTGAGCAGTAAAGTAACTTTAGCCACGACACACCTTTATTTTATCATGTTTGGTTGACAAAAAAAAAAAAAGAGCAAAAAAGTAATCTCTGGCTGCCACCAATTTCTCACAAACTTTACTAGCTATCACCATTTCTTATTGTATAAAACTAATGTAATGTGTGATAAAGTAAAGTCAAAAGGAACCTATGGCGGATGATCCGCGTTCTATTTTGTATTCCTCTCCATTTTGTCTCCTGTAATCTTTTCTTTGCAATAAAATGGCCTTTCAGCAAAATAATAATAATAATAAATAAAAAAAGACAAAAGGAACCTACTTTATTGCTCTTACTATCACTTTATTTATTTATTGCTTTATTAAATACTCATACACCCACACTTGCACTCACTCAAGTCTCTCACACTTCAGTTTGCCCATACAAAATAAACACAAATATTACTTCACCACATACTTTATGTCACATTAGGCAGCAGAATTGGGCGCGGTCTAAAAAAGAGTCACCCTGAATTATATATGTTTTCGAAGATGTGGCTAGGATCTTTCAATCAGCAGTGGGCTCCCCATCTGTCCAGTAATTTTTGCATCTAGAATCTAATGGGCAATATTCTCTCCTCTTCATGATTTCTTACCAGTTTTAGATTTTTTTTGAAGATAAAGGTGTCTCTCCAAAATATGAAAATATCATATCAATTGTATCAGCTGATATATTTACTGTCATGCATGATATGGTTGTATCTGAACCTTAAAATACAAGCAAGCATGTGCCTTCTCAATCCAAGATTCCATCAAAAATGATGTTTGATGTCTTTGTATGATAAAAGTAATCAAGAAATGATCTTGAAGTGGGCTGTCCCATGGACCCACATTCAACCTCTTAAGCACATTCATAACCTAAACTAGTACTGTATTCTGATAAAATAATAGTTACTAATGATACCATACTTTAATTAATTTAATCGATTGATGTAATCTGTTCTGAATTTGTCATCATTTTTTTTCTGTTTCCATCCTACTGCCTTCAAATTAAAAATAAATTTGTGTAGACCAAAAGAAGCATATTTTATTTGATTATTTTGATTGTATAATGTTGTTGGTGGAACTGCTCTATGTGACCTCATTTTTACTCGATGATGTCATATATATCCTTTCTTTTATCTTCCATAAAAAATGAAAAAAGAGAAAAAGAAAAAAATGGGTTCTGTAGGAAATCATGTGGGCACATGTCACTGGTCCTATGTCAGATCAAGCGCGATCCCACTGATAATAAGACTTGATTTGTTCCCGCATAAAGCTCCGAAGAGGATTAGATGGATGTGGGTTTCTTTTGTAAAGAAGTCTTCATTAAGCATGATTCTTTAGCCTTGTCTAAATAAGGATAAGGGAGCCTTAAGGTTGGATACTCCCTATTTTCATATGTAAGACAGATATGAGGAGTGCTGATAAATCTCTGGCCACATGTTGGAGTATGCACATCCATATCCATTAGGTACAGCCATCACTATCCAAATGTCTGAAACAACAGTGCTGTGTGATGTGAGTTACTTTGTTGACTAGCTTAATGATGCTTAAGTTGTTTCCTTATTTTTCATTCAGGGTCAAACATCAATAGATCACTAAACACTCAACAGGCGACTTTAGCTTCATGGGCCAAAAAATAAAGTTCTAATAAAATCAATTATAATATATTAAGCTAGGGGGTTTTGGATTCAATTATGAGCATTGCTTATAAATTTGACCGAAAGTTACAATAACTGCCTTTTTTATCCTTCTTTATCTCTTTATCATAACCACTCATAACTGCTCTCTACTTTTCTTTTCTTTTATTTCTTAAAGACTTTGTTTAAATCCAAACTCTATCATTCCCTTTCTACTCTAATTCTCATTTTTCAATTCAATGATACCAATTCTTCGATTATATAGATACATACTCATAATTTCTTTTTCTTTTGCTTTCTTTCTAAAAAAGCTATAAATCTTTTATACATGGATATTTAAATTGCAATGTTTGCCATATCCGTGCTCGGGTAATTTTACTAGTTGTAATTTTGCCATATCAGTGCAATAGGTCTTTCTTTACTGAATCCAACTTACTCATACCAATACCAATAGTCTCCCCCACAGATTGAGACTTATCCAATACTTGTTCCAATTGGGATGCATCCTGTCTTTAGATTGATCAAATGTAAAATATGATTAATTAATTAATTTTTTTCACTACATTTAGGACTTGTACTCACACACTTTCACCCCTTTATGAGGCCGTTAGGTGATATAACTAACTGAGCTACAGCTAGGACAAATTAGGATTTATCTAATTGGTGGTTAACATGTTTTTTTAAATGTGATGAACCCAACAAGGATTTCTACCTGAAATGTTTTTTTTTTTTTTTTTTGAAGTGCCTATAATATTAATTGTTGTGTGTAAGGTGAACATTTCATTGTTGGATTACTGATCATGATAATGCTCCCGTATTTTGCATGTGCTTTATATGGTTACATAATGTATTAACATACTTAAATACAATGTATGTGGACAGTATACAATTATGCCAGATATTCATATTCTTGGCCCAAACATGCAAACAAATGAAAGATGGTCCATATAATGGATTCATACATTTTTCCAATTCAGGTCCTTTGGGGTACTTGGGGTCACAGTGGTGGACCCAGGATTTTCGTTTGACGGGTGCGAACCTTTATAGGCAGTGTGATTTTGGGGGCAAATTAAGAATTTTCATATGGATTATGAGGATGAATCCATAATTTTTATTGGATTCTTTAAAGCGTACCATGGTTAAATGGGTACGGCCGCATGGCTGTGCCTAGGTCCACCCCTGCTTGGGGATCCATTTTACTGTACCCATTCTCCACGCGCTGTTTGGATATGCATTGACATTTTCATCCTCCTTTATTAACAATTGATTGATATGCATGAAAGACTCCACGGAAACTTCATAAAATTTCAGGGACATTCAATTTTGAGTGGCGTTGGCACCTTTGTATCACACACACGCTAAGAAAAGATCTCTAGATCTCACAGTTTAAAGTATCACTCTTGATCAAGTAGTATAAAAACAGGGTTTTTAAGTATCACTCCTCGGGCCGACATTTAGTGGAAACTTTTATATAGGTTTTGCAAATGGACTGGGCCTGGGCTTGATTTTCAAGCATGTGAGCTCGATTCATTATGTTATGCCCAATAATAACTCACGAGTCAAAATTGGATAAAAAATTTCGACCAGCTTAACGGTCCATGGATGCCCTAAGTCTCTCTTACTAAAATACCATGATCAAATATGATGATAGAATTTATATATTTTTGTCTCAATATTATCATAGTAAGTTAATCTATCATCATTAAAAAAAAATTTCTTCACAATATTGACAATATTGAAGGTTCAGATGAGACAGACATCCCCACATTATGAAAGGAGTTCAAAATTTAAATGCTAAATAAAAGAGGAGTGGAAAGATTTTTGGAAAGAGTGAAAGTCTATCAAGCAATTAACTACCTCACTTCATTACACTAATTAAGTACCACAAATTCAATTTATAACATCTCAAGTTTTTTTTTTTTTTTCTTCTTCTGGTAAAAATTGTAAAATCCCATGTTGCTTACCATTAATTGCTCTACTCCCATGCATTATTATGATTGTAGGATAGGGATCCTCTGAGTAGCCTTATGCAATGTGACCGTTAGTGGACCACTTTAGGTCCGCCATGTCACCGTCGGCAGCCCTTGTCTAGAAGTATGACAGGCTGTCGGTGATGATATGGCGGACTGTGAATGGTCCACTCACGGTCACCTTGAGATTTTCCCTCACCAACTGTATGATTGTATGTTAGCCCGGATTCTCTAAGACGAGACATGATCTATCATTGAAGATCCACAAACAACAATTAGTTAATCTTCATTATGGTAAATTGGGTTTTGATAAAAGATTATTAAAAGAGATAAGGAGTGAAAGATACAAGGGATATGACTTCCTAGGATTTGACTAAGGTGAAGGTTCAGTATTCATTTTCCTTCTCCCTTTTAGTTTATTTTCAATTAAATGTAGACAATTTGATGGAGTATTAGGAATCTTCAATGTCGTTTTTTCAATTTTAACCACTTTTAGAAATACAGTACACATGATTCTTATGGTAAATTATGCTTCTTATCATATTGCCACGATCACATCATATCCGGAAAAAAAAAATAAAAAACCTGGTACACACTATAAAAACCTGGTGGTGGGAGGAGGGGTTGATGTGATAAAGGGTTATTTTGGTCTCAAGAGAAAAATACAAAGAAATGGAATGATCATTCCCTTACATAATGGTGATTCCGAAAGTAATGGTCATTCCTCACTTTTTTACGAATTAAATACGGTAATAATAATTTCATTGGAATAACCATTTCATTCCGCCCTTTCTTAAAGCAAACCAAACGCTACCTATGTTATTATTAAAAAACCCTAATAAAGATCAGGTCAGGCACTCATGTCTCATGCAAAACAATATAATAAAACACATGCACCCACCGTTTTCTCTTCACTGTAGGTATAGTTGCTCGCATATCTAGGCAATTCCGTGTATACATGGCTTGTAAGTGCAGCCCGTGACAAAGAAATCCAAACAATCAATTATGTGCCGGGATCCCCTGTCGCCTCTCTTACAAGTTACAAACTCCCCAAATGTTTGCAGGAACAATACAATGATAAATGAGGACCTTTCGAGATGAATGTCAATCTCTTTGGCCTTAAAAAGGTTAATTTCAATACGAGTTGGTCCACCATAAAATTAAGTATGTGAAATGACTGATAATAAGATTAAAGCTTAGAATTAATAATATTTATAAGGTCGTGCAAATTATTTTATTAGTTATGTGCCAATTTTATGGTGGGACCAAGTGAAATTTATGGATATACGACATTAGTCTGAAAAATGGATGCTTTATCTTACCTTTATTTAACATTATAAATTGCCAAACAAACCCTAAAGGGGATGAAATTCATCATGAACGGCCTTGATTGTCATTATGTGATCATATAGGAGGCATGTAAGAGATAGGACATGGGATTTAGACCCATCAATAATAATAATGCCTTTTAACTCTGAGCAATTGAGCACATAGATATAGCTCAAATGGTAGGATTTCCTGCTTTTCCACTTCTAAGTTTTATGTTCAGTAAGGCTGTTTCTTTGTGAGAGAGTGGAAAAACGAAATGAGAGTTTTTTTTTTTTTTTAAAACTGATTTTATTATTTTTGTTGCAACTAAAATTTGGGATCGCTACACAAACGTATCCTTTCCCTTACAAATCCACACAAAGTATGAACAAGTCCCAGCATGAACTTATTTTCCATTACAAATCCCATGCAAACTTCATGTGATTAATTTTCTAATCTAACGAGCTATCTAGCAAGTCTACTGCAGGGCCACACTTCAGTTGAACATCCTTTTTTAATGCTAACGGAGCATTCTCAACTATTTGGGCTGGACTCATCCCTCCGGACCTAGAGAGAAGCCGGATAAAACCTCTGTGAACCCTAGATGATAGAACTAACGGACTCAACCTTCGATTACTAAAGAGAGAGGAAACCGGCAATCGATACTAGGACTTATAGCTCCGGAAGAGAGGGGCACGGTGGTCCTAACCACTCGGCTGAAACCTTCCTTGGAGTTACTTCACTTCAGCTGAACATGACTCATTCAAACGGTAAAAGACGTACCCACCCACCGACGCACATGACATCCAAAGTGGGTCCAACATAACAATTTTTGCTCACCTGATTTGACCAATTTCTAATTCTAAAACCCAATTGACAATGAAGTGGAGCCGTCTTTCTTTCCGTTGCGAAAGAAACAAACATTTCGCCAAAATTACCAAACCACCCCCCTCTCCTTTTTACCACCAAAATCAAACCCAACATGATTTTTTTTTCATTTCCCCACCATGACCAACCAACATTTTTTTTAATGAAAATCTCAAATAAGGCCTTGAAACTCTCTCTTATTAAAAAAAAAAAGTTAAGTTTCGAAAGTTTTCAAATTAGCGCCTAAATCTTTCGATAAGTTTTTAATTAAAGACACTTGTCCATTTAAAAATATTTTTCAGTAAAACTTTTTCTCAATTATTTAAAATACCCAAATTATCCTCCATCTTCATTTGCTTCTCCTCACTAGTGTCCTTATAGTCATCGACGACAAACAACGTCCCCATAGTAATCTAGGGCATGTAGTGACTATCGGAACTCAAAAGCATGTCATGTCTTTAAGGGGAAATTTAGCAACTCTACTGATAGAGTCAAGTGAAGTAAAGTTGATTTCGAATAAAGAATAAAATATAAGTAGGTTATGATGGTATTTTATTTTTAGTTGTTTGTTATGAAATATTTTTAACTTTTTGTATGGAAAAAAGTGGAGTCTTTTTGTATTTTTGTGGATAAAGGTGATTGTTTTTTTTTTTTTTTTACTTTTTTTAAAAAAAATGGAGAGAGTTTTGAATTAAAGTGCTTTTTATGTGACATATTGTCTGAAAAATGGAGACTTCAGACTTTACTTGACTTTTACTATACTAGTAAAGTGCCAAACTAGCCCAAGGAAGGGCAATTTAGGAATTTAAAAAAACTGGTGAAAAAAGTAGCTAGAAAAAACTTTTAAATGGATGGATCTCCCTAAATTGAAAGCCCACATGAGAATCTAAGCCCTAAATTGAAACTCTTTGAAACTTGTGTCCTTCTTTGAAATAGGTAAAAACTTAAGGCCTTATTCAAAAATTTCTCTTTATTATTCATTTTCTCCCCCCGCGAGATTCCAAGGTTTCTGGTCGGAATCCAAAGCCAGCCCCTTTCACCGTCTTCTCTCTCTATTGTTTATTCATCCGCCATTAAAGCACCGTCTTCCCGGTTTTCCTCAGATTCCTCTTTCCATTTCCACAGCTTTTCCTCATGCAAACTCCATTTTCATTTTCCCTTCACTTGCTGTAAAGTTGAAGTAAACCTGCAGATTCCATTTCTTCTTCTTCTTTCTCTCTCTAAGCAAATCAGGAACCCTAGCTTTTGAAAGAATCAGAACCTTCTGCGATTCGTTTCTCTGCAATGAAGTCAGAGACGAAACTCGATTCCGCGCTTTTTCAGCTCACGCCAACTCGAACAAGGTAATCTTTTTGATCTTCATATGTATATAATCTAAGCTGTTCTTCGTATGAATCGAAATGGATTGCTTTTGAGAAGGATTTAGGGTTTAAGTAGAAGGATTCTCGTCGTCGAGGGTTTTAGAAGCTGTTTGTAGTTGTAAGTGTGTATGTTTGTTTGTTTTTCTGCTTGGTTGTGAAGATTTGTTTGAAGAAGGAACTTGCGAGTTCTTTTTTTCAGATTTAATTGTGCATGAGTAGTTTTCAGATTTTTGATGAGTTTTTCAGAGATGGATTGAGAAATGTGCGTAGTTTGGACCCTTGTTGCTAGTTGATTTGGAGGATTTTGAGTTTTTGAGTTTGGAGTTTGCTTGATCTTTGAGGTTTTGATGGATTGGATTGGTTCGGTTGATTTTGTTGTCTTTTTTGTATTGTGTATCTGTTCATTTCTGGAATTTCAACTGCAATGTTGCTGCCTTGAGCTTGTGATTGGATTGGATGTGGAATTTCTGGTTTTGATGCTGGGAAATTGGGATTGGAGATGTTAGGTGTCATCTTTTCTAATTGGAATTTCAGTGTATTCGTTGGCCAAACTTCTTTTCAGGGTTTTGTTTTCTTTGCCTTGGGGAATTGGAGACTTTTTCCGCAGAATGGAGGTGTGTTTTAGTAGGTTTAATGTGCTTTTTTCAGCTGGATGAGAATTTTGCTGGTCTTTTGACGACAATTCCATTTAGAGGCTACCTTTCGGTTGTGCTCTGCTGATTTTTGTTGAGCTTTCAGTCTTTCTGTGGAGAAGAATCTTCAGTAGATCCTTTACTTTTGTTTTTATCTATGGGTTCTGTGATTTGAAGTTCATAACTTTATATGAGTGAAGTTCTTTTTCCTTTCTTATTTCGGGTTTCCGTGTTGCTGATTCTGTGTGTTTTTGACACTGTGATTTCATTGCATTACTTAATTCTTTTATGTGGGTTTGTCAATTTACTGATCTACTCTGGCTTCTTGCTGGTGGAAATCTTCTACTTCTGTTTGTCAGGTGTGATCTGGTTATCACTGCAAATGGAAAGACGGAGAAGATTGCGTCTGGGTTGTTGGAGCCGTTTCTTGCCCACTTGAAGACAGCCCGTGACCAGATTGCCAAGGGAGGGTATTCAATAACACTTGAACCTGACCCTGGAAGTGATTTGACATGGTTTACAAAGGGAACAATGGAGAGGTCTGTAAGTTTGTTATGTGGTTCTTGGCGTTGTTGCTTGGTCACTTGTGTTTTTTCCTTGGTCATAAATTCTTGAGACTAAAATTTAGAACCTGATAGAGTAGTTTTGATTACTTTCCCAGTCAACTTAACCATAGCACAGCCCAAGTTAACAGGGTATATCTTTTTATACAAAGCAAGAGCAATCGATCAGCCACTCAATATCATTGAGTGATCACCTCAGTTGAGTACTTTTATGTATTTGGTTCATTATTCTTGAATTGAGTTTCTAGTGGTGGGAGTGTGTATATTTTTTCCCTTCTGCTACTTGTTTCTAAACTTTGTTCAAAATCTAGGGCTTCACACAATTACTGTGGTATTTAAGCATTTGATTTTCTTTTTTTTTTTTTCCATATGGGAATAGCTAAAAAAACCATTTATCTTTATCC
Source organism: Umbellularia californica (assembly GCA_028538565.1). Classification (NCBI taxonomy): domain Eukaryota; kingdom Viridiplantae; phylum Streptophyta; class Magnoliopsida; order Laurales; family Lauraceae; genus Umbellularia; species Umbellularia californica. The sequence continues at coordinate 48,427,480 of JAPQWN010000009.1, forward strand.
CTTAATTTTTGTCCTAGCTGTAGCTTAGCTGGTTAGGGACATGGGTGTGAGTGCATAGTTTGTGTCCTCCTTGTCGGGGAAAAAAACTGTCTTGTTTCTTAAAAATAAAAATGTCTTGTGTTCAGTACTGTTTTTTTTTTTTTAATGTAAGAATTAAATCCATAATTTATTTTTCTATTAGGTTTGTTCGGTTTGTGAGCACACCTGAGGTCCTAGAGCGAGTAAATACTGTTGAATCTGAGATGTTACAGATTGATGAGGCTATTGCCATTCAGAGCAATGAGAATCTGGGATTGAGCACTGTAAGTTTTAGTCCAGATCAAATACATTTTTTCTTTGTATAGAAGAAAGAACCATCATACCCTCGTGTTTGTAGCAGGTAGAAGACCATCAATCGAAATCCAAAGAAAACATTGAAGGTAAAAATGAATGGTGCATGATCTTAATTAGATTTCATTTATCCATATACAAATTTAATATGATAAGGAAAAGAAAAAAAAAACACCACAGGGGATTAGTCCTCTCAGGTCAAATACGACGGGAATACCCTTGTTAGCCAAAAAAAAAAAAAACTCACACACATATATCTTCTTCATTCTTTAGAACCTTGTCAACTGCATTTATTTGTATATGCAGGGAAATCATAACTCGTATCACTTGTTGGTTCTTACAGTCATATGTTTTAGTGCTCTGAAGCCTGTATCAACTAAACTGTCATTTCTATTTTTTAATTTCTTGGGTTTAAACTAAATTTTTATTGATTTTTAATTCCTGTGGTTTAGAATCTGGACTAATTTTCTTTGCTTTTACAATTTTATGGTTTGGACCATTAGCGGAAAAGAATGGTTCCAGGCATTATTGGTAAATAAGATATTCTTACACTTCCCAATTTTGGACAGGTAGCAAGCCTGCATTTGATGCTGATTCAGAGAAAGCTATTGTTCTATTTAAGGTATTGATGGTTGACACAGAAATTCCCTTTTCACGCATTTACTTATTTAGTATTTGTTTGGATTCTTCTGAATATCATCTTGTTGGTTCTATGGCAGCCTGGGGTACAGCAACCTGAATCAAATGGACCCACCGTGCTCGAGGAGAATTCAAAGTATATACTTATGTCTTTAAACTACTAATTCATGACTACTCTACTTGGTGGAGTTTAATTTGGATGTGGAGATTACTAATTTCTGTCACATCTTCAAAGCCTGGGATGATCTTGACCACCGCTATCATGAAATCAGGAGACCCAAATTTTCAATAATGTAATTTGGTGTCACTATGGTGAAACCCCAGATCACATATATGAAACATAATCTGATGAGATGTTGAGTAGTTCTATATCATCATCATTGAAGCCTTTTCCCATCTGTTTGTGGTTGGGTTCATGAGTTAAAAGCTTCTACTCATCCCTATTTAGGGTTGTGGAGTAAATGAAAGTGATACCTCATGTATGTCCATGCGGAATATATATGAACTCATGTAACTTGGACACCCTCTTATTATATCAGACTGTCAGGGACTGTCGAAATATTGGTGATATTTTGAAAACATGGTGATTTTATTGCAAGTTATGCCTGAACAGCACTTTCCAATAATATCATGATATTTTCAAAATATGGTTAGAAATTGAAAATCTGGCGAAAAATTGCAAGAAATTCAGAATAAAAATGGAAAATCAAGATCTCTTAAAGTATTTTTAACAGTAATTCATATTTTATTTATTTATTACTATATTTAATTATTTTATAATAATAATTTATATTTCGTAACTTTTTCTCGAGAAAACCTCAAATTTGAAAATATTCCGACAATTTCATGAGAATGATATTTGAGACAATGCTATAGTGTCAAGCACGAAAATGAAACTTCTCGACACATACATTGCCGTCATCATTACCTTCAGAACCTTGTTCCATTAATGTAAGGTTGGCTAAAAGAAGTGCACTCTAAAACTTCTCACTTACAAAATCCTACCAGAATATGTCTCTAGATACTATGAACAAAGAATCAAGCTCAACTTCTCACTTACAAAATCCTACCAGAATATGTCTCTAGAAACCCCCCCCCCCCCCCCCACCCCCCCACCCCACCCCACCCCACCCCACCGGCGTGTATGCATGTGTAAAAAATGGGATATTCTCTCTACCTAGCATGTGAGATATGCCATACATTGTGACCCTCTGACTTGATAATGATCTACACACTCATCTTTATCGTATGCTCATCATAGTGCATCCAGCATGTCTTTCCGATGTGAGTATTTATTAGACATCGATACGTGCATAGCTTTGCATCATTGAGTGGGCATATGTGGCTTCGTGCATGCATATTTCATTTATATTATAGATTGGCTTTCAGATATGCATTGATTCTAGGCAATTTTCATATATGAGGTCAAATATCTTTGGTTTACATTGTGTAGGATGTACAAACATTCCAAGAAGGTTTATTTTATGGTGTTATCTTATGCACATGTCTCTTTTTAGAGTTCAGCTTCTTAGGGTACTCGAGACACGCAAAACTGTGTTGCAGAAAGAACAAGGCATGGCCTTTGCACGTGCTGTAGCTGCAGGTTTTGGCATGGATCACATGGCGCATTTGTTATCATTTGCTGAGTTCTTTGGGGCTTCACGTTTGATGTAAGATGCACTTCTTTGTTATTGGGTGGCTTTATATAGTTCAAGGTTGTGACAGTTTTCTGTTTAAAATTCACCCCTGGAAAGTTTCTGCTTTGTCTTGCAACAGGGAAGCATGCATAAGGTTTATGGAATTATGGAAGAGAAAGCATGAAACTGGGCAATGGCTTGAAATTGAAGCAACTGAGGCAGTGTCTTGCCGATCAGATTTCTCTTCTATGAATGCTTCGGGCATTGTTATTTCCCATGGTGAATTGGGTGTAGACAGCAATGGGAAAGCAAACAACGATGCCAGTGGCAATATGAGTCATCAGCATCTGAGCTCAGATCCTAACAGTGGTAAGTTATCGGTAAATTACCTTGGTTCCTTCGATAGATCACAATACTCTTTAGCAGGTTGACCACGAGGTCATTGTTTTAAGGTTACTGATAGCGATTAACTTGATTAAGCTTATGCAAATATTCCGTAGACAGTGGAAAGCAAAAGGATTTCTGATGATTAAGCTTGTGCAAATATTCTGTAGACAGCGGGGAAAAAGGATTTCTTTAACTTTCCTCTATACATACACATAAGGGAGGCATTTTGGTCCTATTGAAGAAGTACTTTTACAACTGAAATTCTTTAATTGAAGCTGTTTCTGGCTACCTGTATTTCCTTGGCTATGTATCTCCCTTCCATGAAAACAGGGTACGTTGCTCATTAAAAAGTGCATGAGTGAAATGAAAGTACTTGTTACCAATTTCTACATCTAATTTCTATCCCTGAAGCAAAGTAGAAGCAGCAAGCGCCAGACGAGGAAACATTTGACCAGGGGATGTTCTGCATGGAAGTAAAATCATCCAACTACCTTATCTTTTGTATTTTCTGAAAACGAAGTACATTTCTATGGAATTACACGTAGCGAAACGTAGCCTGAGGAAGGGAGATGGCAGCAAAAACTAGGGGTTCAAGTTCAATCCTTTTGTTTGAAATTTAACTATACATAAATAAAATGATTGTTTGGACAAATTTCAATTGAATTCCTTGTTAAACATTGATACATTTCGAATTGTTAAGATATGGTTAATCTATATGTTTTGCGTGTGTGTGTGTGGCTTGAAAGTTGATCGAGTGAATTTTCTAGGTTTTCTGAACTATGGTTTGATGTGGATGGTGGATTGATGCGGGGTGGGTAAGGGGTGAAGATGGAAGATGGGGGAGATAGATCAGGCTTTACACCTGAAATTGGCCTCATGCCAAACTCCAATCACTAGAGGCAAAGAAAGCTTCCCACCGCAGGGGAGCAGAAGAGAGTAAACACTAAAAAAAAATTTCATTAATCAAGTCACTTGAGCCAAAGAGGCTTTACATCATTATATTGGAAAATAAGAAAACCTACAAACAACTATAATATGGACCATCGAAACACATCAATGCCCAGGATAAAAAGATCCAACTAAAATAACTGAAAACATAATTAAAAATCTAAATAAATAAAATATATAACTGATAGGTGGACGGGGCCCAAAAGACTAGGTCGAGATGAATGGGCTGGGCCCATTGGCTGGTTGACCCATGGTCTGTTCTACATCATGGTTTCACAGAGAGCGCTTGATACAAAAATTGGTTTCCTCACAATGAATATTATCAGTTGACACCACACAGAAAATGAGGTGCTAACCTTCTTTTATTTCAATATAGGATTTTACCAGTCGCTGGATCACTGGATATATTGCATTTTTATTTTAAAGTATTTGGTTATCATATGTATCTGATTATCATCTCTCTCTCTCTCTCTCTCTCTCTCTCTCTGAAGCTAGTGATAATTCATTAATAAAAGTGTGCAAGTTTATTGTGAGTGAATGTAATAGCCCATCTTAATTACTCTAATGCCACTATATTGCCAACCCACAAGGAATATTTTAACACCCCAGTTAGATAAGGATCAATATCCTCATTGCACTCTCTAGGAGCATACGGTAATGCCACTTTCATTGACTTCATCATGTTGGTCACCTAATAATATGGATGAGGCTGCTGGCCACTTGCCTCCATATTGGATTTGCTTTGTCTGACACCCAAGGAATAGCATTCCTTGAGTCATAGGCTATTTTTCAAATCTCCACTAAATTTTTTCTTATTGCTGTAAAATGTTCAGAATCAGGAATTTAAAAGCATGTGGTTGTGGGCCTTTGACCTTTCAGAAAAATCAGCTCAATCACTCAGCTGCAACCTGAAATAATGGAAGGATCCACTGAAAGTTGGCTCGAACCAAGGCTAATCTAACATGTTTGTTAAAGAAAGTTCAGTTATCCGTAAAAGTTGGAAGAATGAAAAAGTACCAACTATTTTGGTCCAACTAAGAATTGGGTCGATTTTCCTTCAGGTCAACTGGCTGAAATGGCCCTAAACCATTTTCTACATTTAGCTTTTTCCAGTTTATTCCAAAATGTTATGAATGGGGGCCCACTTATATATGACAATTTTTTATTACTTTGTCCAAGTTCTGTTTATGGTTAAAATGGTGCCTTTTGTTAATCAAACTGTCATGATTCCTTGTTAGTTTCCATGCGTTGGATGTCTTTCCAGCGCTGCATATTATTTGAGCACAATGAGTTTCCAAGATCTTGACTTCTGTATGTTCATGGCCAGATAAAAGGCCCCCCATGGATGCCCAGGTGCAATCAGGTCCCCATCAATATTTTCAAGGTAATTTCCAGCATGCGATGTATCCTCAATGGCCTATACATTCTCCATCAGGTGCGCCACTTTTTCAGGCCTATCATATGCAAGGAATGCCATACTATCAGAACTATCAACCAGGTGGCCCCTTTTTCCAGCCACCACATCCTCCAGTGGAAGATCCCAGATTCAATGGTGCACATAGGATGGGGCAGAAAACGCATTCCATGGATGGTAAGGATGGCAATGTTGAGTCAGAGACTTGGGAAATCGGTGTTTCAAATGGAAGATCACATGATGGTACAGATCAAAGCATCTCAGAAAAAGAAGTTTCACAAGGCCAAGAACCACAAAGAAAAGTCAGTCGATCAGGCAAAACTAAGTCAGGTGTTGTTGTCATTAGGAACATTAATTATATTTCTTCAAAGAGAAACAATGCATCAGCAAGTGAATCTGAAACAGCTTCTGAAAGTGAAAGTGATGAGGAAGTGGAGTCACATTCTGATGCCCTAGAAAAGAAGCATAAAAATACTGTGAGATCTTCAAAGGGCAAAGGAAACCACGGCAAGCCTACTGGTACTTGGAATTCAAATGACAGGGATGACACATCCTACAGGCAAGAGGCAGATAGTATGAATTGGCAAGCATTTCAGAACTTTTTACTTCGGGATGTTGAAGAAGGCACAGACATTGTTGACAGAGGAATGTTTTCTTCTGAAAAAGAGGCCCCTGTAAAGAGGAGACAGAGCACACTTGGGTCAGATCCTATACTTCATCGACGAGATTCAGGTGGAGTTGCAGACCACCATACACCTGAATTTAATGTTGGCAGTGGCAATGCAACCCGGACATATAAACAGAGGGCATCAATTGATGAATTGAAAATCTCTCATGAGGGGCTACATTCACATGGCAGAAAAGTATTGAGAGACGGCCATCGGGATGTGCAATTCATGGAGATAGGTGGAAAAGGAGGCTTCAGGAAGGGGACTCATGATGATTTTATACTTTATGGAAAAGGAAACCAGCCAGTTTCAAATTCTCATTCAAACCCACTTGCTTGCAATGAATTTGGGAATGCGCATAATTTTGATCAGAGCTCCTCTCAAAATGCAACAGATGAGTCATTTATAGTTCCTCTCAGATCAAGTTTACATGATCAAGTTGGATCAGATAGAAGAACTGCCATTGACATTGACTCAGAGGTGCCAACTGCTCTTCAGAGAACTGAAGATTCTTCTAGTAGAATTAGGACCCGAGTCAACTATGAGCCGGATGACTTGAGCTTGATGCCAGAGCGTGGTACAGAGGGGGAATCCACTGGCTATGATCGTGCTGTTGATTATGAAATGGAAGTTCGTGCTGAAGATGGTATCATTGCAGATAATGGAAACCGCAAAGATGTTTCAACTGGAATTAAGGACGGACTAAAAAAGTTGGACAAGGAAAAAAAGTCAAGGGTGCAAGATGCTGCGCAAAAAAGGAAGATGGAGGCGGCAGTGAGGAAGGGGAAGCTATCAAAGTCAGATCCTTCTGCAGAAGCACGAGTGCGTGCTGAGAGATTGCGGGCATTCAAAGCTGATCTTCAGAAAATGAAGAGGGAAAAGGTACATCCCCACTTCAATTTATCTCTACATTGGGATGGTCGAACATGCTGAGCATCATTGCAGCTCTTAATGTTGCTAAAAGATCTTCCATTTTGTTTAAACTGAAGTCTTTTGCTGTGTGAAGTCAATTAGTTGGATGCTTTTGCTACAATATTACATCTTCACTTTGTCTAGTATGCGGTTTGAAGTTTTGGCAAAATCAAAGCGTGAAAACATTATAATAATGTTAGCAGTGTTCAATGTGAATTTTCTTTTCATCTGAGCACATTAAAGATGCCTTGGTTATCGTTTAGACAGACAGTTTTTACATATCCTGGAATTTTGATAGGCAACCTCAAAATCAAAATTTAGAGGTTTAAGTATCTGGATCAGTTTTTGGAAATTTAAGTTCTGTCTAGTTTGATTTGTTTCTGTTTGTGAGTGGTGGGTATTATACTCATATTCCCTCTGCTTTGCTCTTTCTAGTACTCTCTTTGTTGTTTGAGCTTGTATCTCATCTATTATATTTTTTATTATCATACCAGAAAAAGAATTAAAAAAAGTCTATGTTCCATTTCACTGAAGATAGCAGTCCTCGCCGCATCAGACTGTGTGCCTGCGCATGTTTTCTCACTGTAGGTCACTTGGTGATAGTACCACAGCATGTGTTTTTTGCTCAAAGAAAGAATCTTCATGGTGCCGCCCTAAAAAAAGCCAATGGTTATGTGAATCACTCTAGTACAAATCTGTTAATCTACTAGTTTGTGTTTCTTAGCCACACAACCATTTTCTTCTTACTCTGTGTTTCTTTGTCCAGCTAACTTTATTTTTTTAATTCCTTATGACTTCATATATTGAGAATTTCAGGAAGAGGAAGAGAGAAAGCGACTGGAAGCATTAAAGCAAGAGCGGCAAAAGAGAATTGCTGCAAGAGGCAGTTCTAACCCAGCTCACTTGCGATCGCCCTCGAAGCAGATCAAGTCCCAGTTGCCAACAAAACTTTTCCTGGGCTCACATAAAGCATCAAGATTCAGTGACTCAGAGCCTGGATCCTCTTCGCCTTTGCAGAGGTTGCCTACTAAGTTTGCTTCTGGTGGGTCTGGTGGTCCTCAGAAAACCGCCAAACCAAACAGATTAAATGCTGCGCGTGTGGCTGGAAATGGGTTAATCCAGTCAGCACCATCATTGACGGATCTGAAAAAACAGGATAGTAGCCATGAACTAAAGGCTGTCTCAATTCAAACTAGAAGGCTATCAGACCCGAAAGGCAGCAATGGCCATCATGCTACACTAAAATTTGGAGCCGGTAATACGTTTTCAAAGCCAAAATTACCTGTTGAACCTGACATCAAGAAGATATCTGCCATAATGAGTCTTGATAGAACTAAGTCTGCAACACTGCCAGAGCTGAAGATTAAAACAGCTAGAAGCAATTCAGATATCATCCAGAACAACTCTGCTGCTAAGGAGATAAAACTGAAAAATAATGGAAACAGATCTTCTCATACTCCTGAAAGTATCAAATCGAAAAAGATTAATGAAAAGACTCCACATATTACAAGTGGAGATGACAATCCAGTTATAGAGAAGACTGTTGTGATGCTTGAACATGATGTCCATGCTGTTCCTGTTGTGCAAGCATCTGAAGAAAAGATAAAGGACAAGAGAGGAGCACATGATGATGGCAGCATACAGACTGCTATGGGAGTCACAGAATATTCAGCTATCCGCGCACCAGCTTCACCCGTTATCATTAGTGAAGTTGATACAAATCCCAGTCAATTCCAGCTTGATGTGCATCCGAGTTCAAATGAGGTGTGCTCCATAAAACAAAGTCTGATGTCACTCTCATTTATTATTTTTTCCGTTTGCTATTTGATTTTGGACGCACCTATATATTTGGATCATTTATGTGGAACAAGGACCACATGCAGATATATGGGGAATTCTCTCCTACGAGCAGACCACACAACACAGACACACACTTAATGATGAATTTTCTCCTACAAGTAGAGCACATACTGTTCGGTGATACGATACATCATGCGTCACATATGCACACATGTGTGTATATTTTTTATCCTAAAATAAACAAACATGCATTCATGGGCTTTGGCCCAATTGGCTAGCACACCCAATTGGCTAGCACACTGATTAATGGGCCGGCCTCCTATAAGTTAGGCCCAATAGGCTGGGCAACATTGGGCGTATTTTTGGGCCTCTTGTAGATCTTGAGGCCCATGGCTACATCATAAGTGCTTGTAAGTTGAATTGATTGCTCCAGCCCACTTATACTGGGGATAGTGAGCAACAAGGAATGCGACCCTCTTATTTCTACTTCAGAGCTGGTGTATTTTGGAGCCTTATCCAACATCAACTGTATTGCACAAAATGGGCATGCAAACACTTCTGTGGGGCACACCTGGGGATTGGGATGCATGCCAATCATGGGGAGGGGAATTAAAAGGTCTTAGGTTAGATAATTCAGTGGCCTGTAAATCATCCTTATCATATTAAGATAGCTATAAACCTCATTGCCTAAAAGCTCTACTCAGTGGAAAAATTGTGGTTCAATCATGTCATCAAATTTGCACCCACCAGGCCCACATGCTCATCAATGCCTTCCCTGTCATTGGTGACTGATTCACCAATCATGGGGAGGTGGTCTATACAAACACTTGAAGCTGGGTTGGCCTGAGCTTTCGAAAACTGAAATATGAGGCCTGGTGCTGCCCAGCGTTACTAGTTCAAAATCTTGAATATGACCAATCTAGCTTGCTGTTTGAAATGGTTTGGGCATGTCCAACGCAGGATGGCAACGACATCGGTTAGGAAAAGTTTGGCTATGTAGGTTGATGGCCCACCAAGGAGAAGGGGTAGGGCTGGTAGGCCGATGAGGATGTGGATGGAGGTAGTAAAATTAGATATGAAGAAGTGCAACTTATTTGAGGATTTGGCTTATGATAGATCAGAATGGAGAAACCAAATTCATGTAGTCGACCCCAATATGGTTGGTACAAGGCTTTGATGATGATGATGATGAACCAATCCAGCTTGCTAGGTAATATGGACGTTTTTGTTATATTTGTGTTATTTCGGTCAAACCATAGACCTGATTAAACATACTTGGGTATGGATCCCCCTGGACTCTCCCCCTTTGCAGCCTTATATTCTTGGATTGACAGAGGTTCCCATAAAAAACTTATTTATCTATTGATTCTATTAGGTTATTCGAGAGCGTACTCTCTCTCTCTCTCTATGATTTTTTTTTGCTTTTTTTTTTTTTTTTGGTTAAGACCTAATCTACCCCCTTTCTCCCTTAAAAGAGACTAAACCTCCCCGATCCAATCAGGGCCTAAGCCTAGCTACTTACGCCTCCAAGAGAATGTATACATCCATTAGCAAATAATCTAGCTGGCGGACAAAAGAAAAATCCCATTTGAGTATTCAAGTCATGTTGTAGATGTGGTAGAACTGTAGAAGTGGTGGTGAAAGATTGAGCACTCTTGTTTTGTTGCGATTTATAATTAACAAGTGTTTTCTTCTCCTAGAAGTATGTTATGATTCTCTCTCTCTCTTTCTCTCTGAACTTGGATTTTCTTCAACCAGTGGATAGGCCATGATTATAGAATCCGGGGATTTTTTTTTTCTTTTAGCAGGAAGATGGGAGCAAGTTTGTCACCTCAATAATTATGACTTGCTCGACTTAACTGCCAAGATGCCATGTTTATAGAATCAGTATTTAATGAAGACTCGTGGGACTTAATTCTATTTTAAATGAACAGATTATTGTTGCATCTGAGTCAGCCAATTTTTTTTTTTTTTGCTTCAAGCTTGAGTAAGTTCTTTTTGGAGTAAAAAACTACTGGAATTTTCATGAAAAATTTCGAATTTTCTGCAAGTTTTATGGCCACGGTGCTAGAAATTAATTTCAATATTTTTGTCAAATAGTTTGATGTGGCTTGTGAATTTCTCTGTTGTCTCATTCTGGTCATACGATTTATCTTGTTGATCAGGTGACAAAAGGTAATGCCACTCATCAGGTACTCAAGTCTCCGAGCATAGTTGTTTCTGAAACACCATATAAGGCCCCTCTGGCTCGAGCATCATCATTAGAAGACGCATGCACAAGCAATTCAGAATATAGTAAAGCACCAGCGGTGAGCTCCGAAAAGGAAACAATTACAGAGACTGTCAAGGCACATATATCTGGCTCTGTAGACATTAATTCACTAGAACTGATACATGGATCGTTGGAGAAGCCTACAGGCAAGGAGTATTCAAAAGGATTTAGGCGGCTGTTGAAGTTTGGAAGAAAGAACCACAGTTCAGCTGCAGGTGAACATAATATAGAAACAGATAAATCGAGCATTGATGGCTTGGTTATTGATGACCATGATGCAACAAGTGACCATCCTAATGAAGGTAGAATCTCAGTTGTCATCTCCTGTACACTCTAGAGAAACTTTCCATGTCTTTTTTTTTTCCCTACTTGTTCCTTGGGTTTTTCAGTTTCTAAATTCATCTTAGCATACTTTATTGATCCAAAAAGCAGAATAGGTTAAATCTTTAAGATACATTAATACCACCATTCTGTAAACAAAAGCGGAAACAGATATCCCTCACCATTACTGCTAACACTGCCACAAATCAGAAGACAAGCCTGCGGAAACTGCTTTGTGAGAATAGCCTATGAAGTAACCTTTGACTAAATATCTCCAGTGATACGGGAGAGGCCCATGACCCATAGGTCAACCAAGTCCAGTGGGCCCAGCCCATTTGTTTTATATCTTTATTTTACTTAGAGTTATGTTTATTTTAATGGCTTATGTTTTAAGTTTAGTTGTTTTAATTTGGCTGTCGATGTGTTTGGATGATCCAAATTAAGTTCTAGGTTTATTCTCTTCCCATATAATGATGTAAAGCCTCTTTGGCTCCTTAGATTTGATTAATGAAAATAAAAATCTGAGTGCAATTGCTCTTTACAATCTCTCCTGGAATGGAATGGCATGATGCCATGGGTGCGAATCCTGAGACTCAAGGTGTGAAGCCCCCTATCTCTGACTTCTTCCATCTCTATCCTACCTGCCCCACATTGATCCCCATTCTCCATCATTTGATGGGCCTGTCCTGCATTATCCATTCTATAAACAGAACCAAAAATCCCACACCGTTCGTGCTAAGTACTTGCGCCTTCACACATTAGAATGTTGGGAAAGTCCCACATCCCACATCGCCCAAGTAATGGGTTTAATAGGGCTTCATATACCTGTTTGGGCCTTCCACATATCAGCTTAAGCTTTTTGGGTTTGTACATGTTATCTTACATAGAAGACAAGCCTGCTCTAACTACTTTGTAAGTAGAGCTTATGAAATAACCTTTGATATTTAAAAAATAATAATAATAATAATAAATTGATAAGCCTTCATGGACACACCATCTGGATGAGCACTTGAAAGACTGACCAAGTCATTATCTATCGAAATTATTGTGGTGTCATTGTGGAGTCAACTTGGTTGCGTTTATGTTTGTGTACACTGATCTTTCGAAAGCTTGTAAGATCATGGTAGAGACTTAAGGTATGTGTAGTACTGGAAAATTACTGGAAATGATACTTATGACACTCGTAATCACTCCAATATTTGCGTATTAAAAAATTCTGTAATATCATAACAAATTTTACATGTCTTTTTGTTTGAGCACTAGAATAACTTGGTATGTCATACAACAAGAACAAGTTTTTGAAATCAGAAAGATCTTTTTTTTTTTTTTTTTGGTTTTTTTTTAATGGTTTTGAACTGGGAAAGATGGATTATGACCAATATGGAGTTGAATCTGAACAGAAATATCAGCTTGTTAAACCTTTACTGTACTTAGACTTACTTCATCTTTGATCCCTCCAAGTTAGGGATGGCAACGGGGTGGGTATGGTATGGGTTGGGGTAAACCCAAACCCGCTCCGTCTCAAGTTTACATCATCCAGATGGGTCTCTAGTATGTGATACCAAAACCGCCTCAAGTCGAATTTAATGCTTAAAAATTTTAAAATATATAAACGCATGGGAATGAGTGTGGCATAGATCAAACACACAGCCTTATCTTCCCCACATACCTCAAGTAAATACCAACACCGCTTGTACTGCATGAGTTTTGTATATATCTTTAGTAATAAATAATTGTATACTATATACATAGGGCGGGTGGGGTAGAACAAAAAAAAAATTCCAAACCCGCCCTGAACCAAAAATATCACTACAAACCTGCTCCTAATAGGAGTGGGTCAGGGTGGGTCCCCGTTTAAACCCGACCCATTGCCATCGCTGCCCCAAGTGAGTGAGGGATCTCAAAAGCAATGCAGTCATTTCCAGAACTCCCAATGAACCATTGATTCTGTCTGTCAAAAAACTATGTTTAACTTCCAATGTCCTCTCTAAAATATGTTGCTCTTACGTACTTAACAGGTTTTTGACTTCTTGAGAGTAAGGTTTACTTATCCAGAAAAAAAACTTTTTGGAGGGAATTGTTTGGTTGTTGAACTCTTATGCCCTAGATCACTTTGCTGCTTGAATTATGAGCTAACATGATTTCAACAAATGTCATCTAAGATCTGCCTCCGAAGCCATACATGACCCAACCTTGTTACCGAAAGCCATAACTTAGCCAAGTCATTCAGGAGGCGGAAAACATTCCCTGTTGCATGTTGGCTTTTTGTTTCTCAGGATCACAATAGTGAATTGCTCAATTTTCTTGTGTGTATCAGTTCACTCACTGAAGAATCTCCTCTCTCAAGATGATGGCCCCATGGGCGGTACTTCACATAAAGGTGAGAATTTTCTCCGTCATTGCATATGAGTTGATATAATTTATACTACCGGAGGAAGATGGTTTTAGGCTCATTTGCTCAATTTTTTCTCATTCCAGTTTCTCGTCCATTCTCATTGTTGTCGCCCTTCCGAAGCAAGAGCAGTGAGAAGAAGCAGACACACAACACTGCCATAATTTACAAGGTCTGAATAATTGAAAAGGCATGTTCGTTCCCATGTCATTTATCTGAGTTTGATTAGCCCTCAAAAAGTTGAGATGATAAGTTATACATGTTTATAATCAAATCAGATGTGCTGCGTTAGACCTTATTGCTGTAAATCTGTATTCTCAGACCATTTCTTAATGTCCATATCATAAAATGACTTTTTTTTTTTTTTTGCTTATGGTTTACAATCTGCAGTCTACTTACAGTATACCTGCTGATTTCAGCATCAAATTAGCATAGTTTTCGTTACTTGTTGATAGCCGTGTTGGCCGAGATGCTCAAAAACAATATATATGGCGGGTCTGTGCCTCCTTGCACAAATATCATTGATCAAACAATTTGTCGACAAGCCCTCCATTGGAGATTGTTCTCCCTGTTGGCGACCTGGATCATTAAGAACCATGTAGATGCTCCTAACCCAAGTTCCTTGTGACCGATTTCTCCGTCTGGCAAATGATCCAAACAGCTCGAGAAAAGAATGGTAGATGGGATTGGATCATGCATCTCGGGTCATATTTTCAAGGATGTATCAGAACCTGCCCCATTTGGTGCAGAATTTTCAGTGGACTGGACCGTTTGATTCTTGCACTATGAGCACATTCGGTGGCGTTTTTAGCTGGGAGCTCCTAGGATTAGGGGCCATGTTCAAAGGGGGTAAAGTTTGAATGATTATAAGGGCAGAGATCTGAAAAGCATGCACTTTTAGTTTCTTGAATTATTTCTTCTCTTTATTTGTTTAAAAACTATTTTATTTTCAATGGTGTGTTCCCTACATTACTTTTAAAGTGAAAAACTTGAAAGTTATCCAATATTAACTTCCTTGCTGGTTTCCATCCTAAATCAACTTTCTTGAGGACCCTACCAAGTTTTTTGAGAATCCTAATAATTTTTTTTCCGGGGAATAGGGTAAAAGATGAGGAAAATCATATTTCAAGATCCATTTTCCCAATGTCAAAACACTGAAAAGTGAGATTGGATGGTTTATGATGATGGTTTACAGGTGCATATATAATACATTGAGCATAACCCAAAAGCTCACGACCAATTTCTGGGTTCTGAAATTTACAGTTATATTGATATATAGGTACTTAAAAATCAATCTCAGGGCAAACTCACTCATTGTTGAGTGGTGTTGGCATCTCTGTATCACTCGCATACCTGCATCTTTCCATGGTTTGTAAGTTTACTGTATCACTCTTGACCACTCGTCCAACTTATCAATATCAGGATCTTTCCACTCGGTCTGGATCCCTGACTGCTCTTCCTCACACTTCGCTTGAGTAAGATGTGAGGAACTCCCACCGTTGAAAATAATTTCTTGTGTCTCCTGACTCTTCAAGTTTTACTTCAACTGGAGTAGACCTCACTGGGCGATTGACCCAGGGAATCTAGGCTCCCTAGTCATACCCTATCTCATTTGAAATACCCTTCATTTAAAGCCAAGAGGTTCTTTCAATGGTGGATCCACGCACACTTTTTTTTTTTTTTGTGGGAAGGTAAGTCCTTATAGCAAGGAGCCGCGGTGGGAGAGCCAATGTGCTAAATTTTAAGATAACTATATGATCGGAGCGTCCATACAATATAGTTCATGTGAGTTTATAAATAATTAAGTAATGGGCACAAATATATTTTATCCATATATTCAAGTAATAAAAAATGAAGAACAAACTTAACTTTATAATTTGATGACATAAAATAGATAATAGTTAATAAGTCAGAAGAAATTTTTTTATTCAAAAGATAATTGACAAGATTACAGAAAATAAACTGCATGTAAAACCAAAGATTTTGCACGATTCGCTCTATATTTGGCCAATCAATGTTTTCGGAATGGAATTGAGAAGGCTAAGAGACGGTTTCAGGCATTAAGACTAAAACACCCACCCAAGTCTCTTGTCATGAGAGCTGCAACTAGTGATAGTTATTAAAAAAAAAATGATATTTGAGAATGAATTTGAAAAATCGGCATGTTAACATAATTAATTTCAAGCTTTTGAAATCGTGTGTGCAACTTAGCCAATAAATCAGTTATAAGATTATATCACAATAAATATTAAAACAATGGATTTATATTACTCTACACATCAAACAACATTCAATATGGGTTTATATGAGTAGAGAAAATTTGAAAATTGTACGACTTCATCATATTTACTTGCAAGCATATAATTATAGTCACAAATAAAAAAAAAGGAGATTTTACCCGAAAAAACACTTAATGCGCTCATGGGACTTGATCAAGCACTTTAGATGTTGCACCAATTCGAGCAATTGAACGAAAAAGACCTTTTTTTAAAAACCAATTCGGCATATGCTCTAGGAAACGACCTCTTTGCGATTTTGGAGAAATGGAAAGAATGAAACTCGAAATTGCATTATATGGGCTCGACACCGACCTTAGGTGGTGTAAATTAATGTGGCACCAACCATGTGTCAAATTGGTAAAAGAAAAAAGACTTTTTTGACACAATTGCTTTAATTAGTGCAACAACATCTAAAGCGCTCGATCGGTCTCACGCACGCATTAAGTGGTTTTCCCATAAAATCCTTTAAAAAAAAAAATACAAACCAACAGCTAACTTCATGTGGGTCCCCTTCCCCCTCCGGCCCTAAAACCCAGCGTTCTTTTTGTGCACTGGAGGGCAAAAGTAAAACCTCTCAAAAACCCCTCTGCTTCTGTGTGAGTGAGTGGGAGAGAGAGACGAAAAGAGAGAGAGAGGGAACGGCCATAGCTGTTGCAGAGACATGCATATGGCGCTCCCTCGACTATCTCTTGCAGAAAGAAGGCTCCTTCTCCAAAACCAAGGTCAACCCATTGCATCTCATTTCCCTGATTCTTGTTTGTTCATTCATTCATTCTCGTTTTCAATCTGCTTCCTCTGCTTTCTAACTTTGCATCAAATCATTCCTCAGCAGGATTTTTGAAAGCAGCAAGATCATTGTCATCATCATCATCTTCTTCTTCTTCTGCTGCTGCTGCTTTGGGAAAGAGTACAAGAACATCTCCTTCCAAGAGAAGAGAAGCAAAAGAGCAGAAAGCAGCCGCGGTTGAGTCCTTAGTCAAAAAGTGAGACCTCCCCAGACCCATTTCTCAATTAAGCTTCTCTGATTATTTATTTATTTGTTCAATTGTGTTTTTTTTTTTTTTTTTTGTGTGTGTGTATATTAGTTTGAGCTTTGCAGTGTGATTTTGGAAGAGAAGAATGTGATGGGGTTTCAATGGCCCCTAGTGGGTGTTTGAGGAAATGCCTACCTTCTTTTGAATGCTTATGGGCCACTCTTTCCGTTGTCGTTTTTGAACTTAAAGCAATCCATGGTGGAGGGTTTTATGCAAGAAGTATTAAGGAGGTGAAGAGTGATGGGTCTAAGCTGGATATCTAAATGGGTCCATCACTTTAGGAAGATAGGAGAGACTATTTGATGGTACATCATTTAGGGAGATGGAAGAAGTTGTTATACTTCAAGTTTCACTCCTTTGATAGAATGGCATTGCTAAGAAATTGTTGGAGTTCGATGCCTGATTAAACAAACGGGACTCTTTTTGCAAGGCGTCCATATCTGTCTTGTTGTTGTTATTTAGTGTGAAAGATTAGTATGCTATTGGATGCCCCATTCCTGTGGTAGAAGGCAGGACTCGTGTGCTCCAAAACGCAATCCACAATCAGGATGGGAAACATGGACAAGCCATTGAGTAACGAATTGGTTAGTATCCAAGCGAAAGATGGATGCTTTTGCATTTTTTTTAATGGTATGTTTTTGCATGTCAACCTATGATGCCCAGATACAAATATGGATACGGACACTGATACGGGGATCAGTAAAACGACTCCTCGCTTTTGAAAATCTAGGACATGGATACGGGTGTCCTAATTTTTTATTTAGATCACTTTCTGCATTCAGAGGAACTGCTTGAACTTTTGGTCACAATGCTGCATTTGGTTGACTCTAAACTCAATTAGAATAGGATGGACACTCAACATCTCAATTGGCCAGAATGTTGGCCGATGGTTGACATCTATGATACCCGGATACTTGTACAAGCCCAATGTATCCATATTGAACTAATACAATACTTGTATTGGTACCTAAATAAAAACAGTGGATGATGGCAGGAAGGAATGAGAAGTAATAACAGTGGATTTATGCATGGCAAGGATGGATGTGGGTAGTTGCTAATGAAGTAGAAACAACAAGAGCTTTACTTTTATGACCACTATAGAAGCTATCCTAACCTTAGTGCTAGATTAAACTTTTAATCTTAATGAATACTGCCTAATTCATTAATTTATTCTGCGGGCATTATACTGTTGGATTCTGACACTCCCACTGTCCAAGTTAGCTTGTGCTATTGGTTTCTTCACCATATAACATGGTTTATTGACAATATTGTTATATATGATTTTATTCTTAACAATATCCATAATGATAGTGTTGTAACTCTCTCTCTCTCTCTCTCTCTCTCTCTCTCTCTCTCTCTGTGTGCGGGCGCGTGGGCGTGGCTGTGTGCATGTGTGTGTTGAATATAATTGCAAGCTTTAAGTTAGCAGATTCGTTCTTCCATCAAATCTTCCATTAACCATTTACTATATGTAACATCTTTGTTATATTTCTTTGTTAGGTATATGCTAATGAATCCTGGGGTATTCCCTAAGATAAAACAAGTTCAGAATGAATTGGGGGGGTCATGGTACATTCTGAAAGACATCCTTGCAGAATTGAAGGAAAAAATCACAGGTGATCCTCAGGTTTACAAGGAAATAGCAAGTGGAAAAGCAGATATTATGTTAGAGGCGGCTTCTGAAGCTGCAGTAACAGATGAAAATGAAGTTGGTGCTATGGTCAATGACCCAGAAAGTACAGTTCATCCATTAGATCTTCATATTCACCAGAAAATTATGAAAAGTGTAAAATCACATGTGATGGCAGATAAAGCTTCTGAAGAAATAGCAATCCAAGGGGGTACAGAAAATGAAAAACTAGTTGAGAATGGTGATAGAAGTGGACAACTAAATTCACAGTTGAGCCCAGTTGTGATACATGAGAGTGATCGAAAAGCAACATCGCAGCAGCTAACATCCGTGTTTGAGCAAGTGATTAGTAATGAAGAACAACCTAGCAATGCATCAAAGAATGATCCGGATTTAAATGATGCAAAATCAAGCGGTCAAAAGGCAGCATCTCATCAGTCATCTTTCATAATTGAGCATCTGATTAGTAATGAAGCAGAAGCTCCTAATGCATCACAAAATGATCTTAATTTAAATCATACAAAATCAAGTGATAGGACAGTTGTTGAAAATGAGGAACTCTTGTCAGATGTAAAATCACATGTGATGGCAGATAAAGCTTCTGAAGAAATAGCGATCCAAGGGGGTACAGAAAATGAAAAACTAGTTGAGAATGGTGATAGAAGTAGACAACTAAATTCACAGTTGAGCCCAGTTGTGATACATGAGAGTGATCGAAAAGCAGCATCGCAGCAGCTAAAATCAATGATTAAGAAATTGATTAAAAATGAAGAACAACAACGTAGCAATGCATCAAAGAATGATCCTGATTTAAATGATGCAAAATCAAGTGGTCAAAAGGCAGCATCTCATCAGTCTTCTTTCATAATTGAGCATGTGATTAGTCATGAAGTAGAAGCTCCTAATGCATCACAAAATGATCTTAATTTAAATCATACAAAATCAAGTGATAGGACAGTTGTTGAAAATGAGGAACTCTTGTCAGATGTAAAGGTGAACCAAAGGCCTGTTGTAAACAAAATGCCATCTAATGGAGAAAAGCCTACTGGTTTAGTTGATTTGTTTAAAACTAGACATACAAATACAGGAGCAGATAAGAAGAATGCCATGAAGATTGAAACCTTGAACAGAGATAGATATCCAGGTACAAAGATGGCATCAGCAAATGAACTTGAGAAAAAACAATGCATGCCAGTTTTTATTGACCGCGTCATGGAATTTGTCAAATCGACATCACCTCGTGATATTGTTGACAAGTCTAACCCACACAGAACCTTGATAAACAAAAATGGAATGGGTACAGTGCTTGAAGCCATGCAGTTTCTAAATCCAGATGAAGAGCAAAAGACACTATGTGAACACGACATTTCTAATGACACTAGGAAACCTGAGCAGGGGAAAACATGGGCTGAACCTTTGGATTTGGTTGTGGAAAATACTAGTGGCACAGAGTCCAAGTTCATTGACCATGCCAGTATTTGTGATGAAACTGATCATAATGATAATAATGAAGAGCCATTGAAGGTTTCATTTGAGATGTTTGAGTCTCAGAAGGATGGAAGTGGAAGTGATTCTGACTCTGCAGCTTCAGATTACCCAAGTGAATCAGCTACAGATATTTCACCTCCTATAAATGTACTTAGACCATGCACATTTCTGCATACAGAGAGGAAGGAGTTTCGGGACGAACTTTTGGTGAGATTTCTGAAGAAAACAGCAACAGAGAAGGATATCGGTGCTGCTTTTGGGAATTGTGGACCCATTACCAATATATGCATAGTTCCTTCGAGAAAGGAGAATAGGTTCAACTATGCTTATATAAATTTCAAGGTATTTCTACTTACCATTATGTGGATATAACTTGGCTATGTGGTACACTGATTCAGATCATGGATCTGATGGCCTTTACAGTGGGTGATGGGTGATCCATCAAAGTCCCTAATAGGACTATTCTAACCGTTTTGATTGGCAACTGGTGAAAACATGATTAAGATATGCATCCAGCAAGTGTCCACCTTTAACATGAAAATACCAATGGGTTAGATGGCTCAGATCTTCCAGTCTGAGATTGGGACATTTTTCATCCTTAATGGGGCCATCAGAGAAATTGTGTGGTTCACCAAACTATGGGCCTTTTACTTGTCCCGATGCTTAAAGATACTGCATCCTCTAGCTAAGGATAAGATAGTTTTTCTATATAGTTGAAGGCCTAGACTGACTGATTGTTGCTAAGACTGACTGATCTTGCTCATGTTCTGACTGTATTTTGATTTGATGGCAGACAGCAGCAGGACTGCAAAAAGCACAAGTGAAAACAGACATCGTCATCAATGGTGCAGATGTTGTTGTTGAGGCAGGTTCTCCTTTCCTGAGAAATCCTGTCAAAACTCCTACTAGCACATTTGGATGTCCTGATGTTCTCAATGGTTTACTGAGACATCCGTCCCGAACTGTTATGATAAAACCATTACCTCATGATCTAGCATCTCGTCATCTGAGGCGTGCACTCTCTGTCTTCGGATGCATCTCTGGATTTGCTATGGGTTCATTGAGTTCCATTGCATATGTGGAGTTTGAGGTAGTGTTCTGTTTTTTTTATTTTTTTACTACTCTTCAGCATATATGTACACCAACACTGTTTTCCCTGTCATACCAGGCATCATGACAATCTCATCATGAACTGCTTCAAGAAATGTCCAGAAGCCCATTTTTATTCTATAGAAACCTTTCTTGGTTGGGAAAAAGATGGTTTCACTGTTACCTTTCACATAGGATTTTCAGTCTATTTCAGTTCAATCTGAGAATCCCCTTCCATATGTAGTTATATAGTGTAATTCTTACAATTAAAGCTGCTAAGCCCAGGATACTGATGAGCATCATGGCGAAGTTGCATTTTTTTCAGCACATCCATCTATTTACTAACTTGGCCGTCATATCATAACCTTCAGTTTCATGTCTTGTGCACCCAGATGTGTAGTTTGGATGAGGAAGAAAAGGTGTACAAAATGGAGGTAGAGAACTGCCCATAGTTCAAATCATTCTTTTCTCCCCCCCTTTTGTCCTCATCCCACAAACCCCAAAATCTTTCTTTTGTTTCCTGGGAAATGACCTTTTTTTATCCTGCTTTGATTTGAATGGAAGGTATTGATATAGTTTTGGGCTGAATCATTTTCCACCCATCCACACTTAATACCATGTTGCTTAGAATTGCGAAGTTGCATTTTTATCAGTACATCCATCTATTTACTAACTTGGTCGTCATATCATAACCTTCAATTTCATGTCTTGTGCACCCAGATGTGTAGTTTGGATGAGGAAAGAAAAGGTGTACAAAATGGAGGTAGAGAACTGCCCATAGTTCAAATCATTCTTTTCTCCCCCTTTTTGTCCTCATCCCACTAACTCCAAATTCTTTCTTTTATTTCCTGGGAAATGGCCTTTTTTTTTTCCTGCTTTGATTTGAATGGAAGGTATTGATCTAGTTTTGGGCTTAAATCATTTTCCACCTACCCACATTAACAATGTCACCCAGTTCCAATATTCAGGTTGGATAATCTATACAATAGTGTCCAACTTTCAGACCATTTTATCGTAGCATGCGTGAAAAACTGGCACTTCTGTGAATGCTGTACCCCTTGTTTTGAGTCTTTTGACCCTGAATTTCTAGATCTACATGTTGCATCTTTATTCCGATGAACAATCAACATTACCCTGGTTTCTTGACAATTAGACCTTTGAACAAGGTCCAAAAAATATTTGAGCATTTTCTATTTAAGGGTTTTGTTATTCATGCTAATAATTGCTTTTACAGACTGAAGATGCCAAGGAAAAGGCCATTGCCATGTCCTCCATTTCCATTTCAGGAAGGACGCTCGCAATCCTCAGGATTGATGCTCCGCTAACAACAGTAGTGAGGATATCAAACATCGGTTCTTTATCTGGAGAGGAGATCAACAATATCTGCAGCTCTCATGGGCGAGTCAAGAGAGTAATCCGTAGAAATGCTCAAAATGTTGATGTGCACTTCATGCTGACTGAATGGTCACACATGGTCAAAATTATCAACAGGTAACAAAGATTAATCAATAAAAAAAATTCTCATTTCATTTCAATTTTTTTTTTTTTTTTTGGGTTCTTTCACCTATTTTGCTCTGACCATCATCCAATGCTTAAAATTGATAGCTTAAACGGCCTGGTGATAAATGAACATCAGTGGCAAGCACAGCCAGCACCTGTTATTCCTCCAGAAATCCTTCAAATGCTTTGGCGAAAGCCTGATGGACGGCGATATGTGTCTTCCTTAGCTCAGAGTTTATGCCGGAAGATTAAGCAGGATCCTACCAGTACATCTGAGCTTACCGACCTTTTAACAGAATACCATGGTGAGAGCATAAAGTCCTAATTAGCTGTTTCTTCTGCTCACAGAGGGCTTGTTTGTTTCATATAATTGAATCCTTAGGAATTCTAAGGAATTCTAAGACTTTATATTTGTGTAAGTGGTTGAAAATGAAAGTGAAGAATCAAAGGTGAATATCCCAAAATGACCATCAAATAACTTCTACTTTAATTGAAATTGAATCAAGATTAGAAATGAATATCCAGCCATCACCCTAGTAATTCAAATTCAGAAAAGTCGAGGTCTCATTTATATCCTTTCCCCTCAAACTTTATTTGACCATGAATTCCTATATATTCAATTCCCATGTATTCAATGTGAACAAACAGGCCCCAAATGAGCTGGTTTATTGTGGTGCGTTCTGTTGGCGCTTGTGTGGTTCAGTGATTTTGTTTTTTCTACATTGGAATTGCATTCATGAAAAAGGTTAAAAGAGAAGCCCATTTTGGTAGAGGGTATATTATGCCACAATTTCTAGAACATAATAGCAGTCTGGTTGGGTGATATTATTCATGCCAGAGGTGATGCCTTCCCCACACTACAATCAGGGCCAGGCTTATTTTTAATCAGTGTTGAAACTCAGTGACTAGTTAAGGCCCGGCTGAGTTACTTGGCTCGGTACAAAAATCAGAGTATTTGAGACTTGATTGATGACTTCTTTGTGAGTGTGGGTTTATAACTCGGTACTCTGCGAAAACTCATATTACTAGCCATTCACCCATGTGGGGCTCACTCACTACATACACATGCCATGGGAGATGGATGTGTGGTGATTATGGTCCTTCCATCTGATGGATCTCTTGTAGATGGACAAGATGTGTATGGCCTATGTATTGTACTTTTAGTGGGTCCATTGTAGATGGATTTAGAAGTTGAATTGAGTGGATACCACAGGGTGATTTGTGGTTTGTGGGGTTCCATTGTAGATGGTTTCAATACAGTCATGCATATGTATATGTCGGATTTTTTTGGTCTCATCTTCAATCCACATTATACCCTAAAATTCGGAACCATATTTTTGTAGCATGGGGAATGACTGAGCTCAACTGATCACAAACATAAAAGACGTGGGAGATGGAAATTTTGAATTCCGCTAAATCATCCTAACCCATTGACCCATACCCTCAAGTTTAATAGTTTGAGCATACATTATTATTTTTCCCAATCTCAATCAAGTATTAGTGTCAAATTTGGGATTGTGTCAATTCATGGGGTCTCACAAGCAGGTGTAGAAGATTTTCCATATTTAGCTCCAGCAGTCCCATTTGTGAACAAGTTCAAATCCGTGAGAACTATCAGACATTTCTGAAGTTTCACTCATGGCAGATGGGAGACCAACGGGATGTGCCTTTAAATGCAAGTTTTCCGCCCATATGA
Source organism: Umbellularia californica (assembly GCA_028538565.1). Taxonomy (NCBI): domain Eukaryota; kingdom Viridiplantae; phylum Streptophyta; class Magnoliopsida; order Laurales; family Lauraceae; genus Umbellularia; species Umbellularia californica. Next base: position 48,451,916 of record JAPQWN010000009.1, read on the forward strand.
GCAGCGGAAAACCTGTAAATGCCAGCTGAAAAGTGAATACCTGTAAAAAAATGTAAGTTTTCCACCAGCTGAAAAACTATACAAACAGTAGAAAACCTGTATTTGCAAGTTTTCTGCCCATATAAACACCTAGAAACCTGTATTTGTAAGTTTTCAGCAAAAAGCCTACACAGCCGCGGGTCTTTCTTCCTCCAATGGGTTGAGGATGAGTCCCCAATAATAAATGAGCATATATGATAAACAAATAAATACGAGGGAGAACTTCAAAAAAGTCCTTAAGTTTCGGCCTTATTTCAAAAAATGACACAAGTTTCAAAAATTTTCAAATTAGTCCCTAAGTTTTTTAGGGAGTTTTCAATTAAGGACATCCATATATTTAAAGTCATTTTTTGGCAAAATTTTTTCTTTTTTTCTAAAAAAATACTTAAATTACCCTTAATTGTAATAAAACTCTCATTCACTTCCTCTATATTCTCCTTATTTCCTTCGCTGGTGTCCTTACGGTGATCAAGGACATCTAGTATTCTTACAGCGATTGGCTGCATGTAATGGCTACGGAAACCATGTCACGACTTGAAATGAAGGGTCATTTGCGTATTTTCAAAATATTGAAGGAAAATGTCATTAGAAAAATACCTTTAAATGGCCGGATGTCCTTAATTGAAAACTTACTAGAAAGCTTAGGGACTAATTTGAAAAGTTTCAAAACTTATGTCCTTTTTTTAAAGAAGGCAAAAACTTAATGCCATATTTGAAACTTTCCCTAAATACAATAACATAACTACAATAAATAATTAACAATTAATATATATATATATATATATAATTAGTGAGTGAAAAGTGATCACAAGGGTGGGGTGTACTCATGATAAGTGCTACGGTCACAAATCAATATCATATGGGTTTTCGGGATCGTGTCCTTAAAATATCAGTTAAATAAATATCAAAATCGGGATGAAAGTGACGAGATTAAATTGATCATATGGTCCCATGCCTTCAAAAACGTGGGTGCTCACTTCATGATGTCCCTGGCAAAGATATTAAAAAAACAAGAGAGAGAAACTTAGGAAAAGGATGTAATATATGTTTTACCCACACATGCTAAATATTTTATTGAGAAAGGATCTTATATCTAAGCATATGATTGGCTTTTCCATTATTCAATCTTTAGCTCGGATAAAGGAGGGTCGGCTTAAGACATAAAGTTGGTGGTGTATAAAAATATCATATATCATACATAATGAAAAAAAATTATTTCTTTTTTCCTTTTTCGTGCGATAGCCCTTGAGTGTTGGGTAAGGACTTAGTATTGTAAGTCCGCCAAGGGCTCTGAAGGCTTTGGTACGGCCTAGGCCTGGCCCACATATACGAGGGTAGGATGAGGGCTTACTTCAGCCCGGCTTTTTGACAATCCTAATGAAAATGTCTTATGCCCGTGGGATGGATCGGCCTAATTATTACTGCTGACAACTATATAGGCTAAGTGGACTAGTTTAGTCCAGTATGATGTGGCCCATGAACACCCCTAACTTGAACTAATTTAGCATCTTGGGCTTCTAAGGTAAAAATAAATTAAATTTTCGTCTAATGGCCAATTGACATGAGAAATGCAAGTTAGGCCGCAACGGTAATGAGGCTGAAAACATGATTTAACAATGAATATAACAACCCATTCCATGAGTTTCTATGAAGTCAATCTTTTAAACAAGAAAAATATTTATAAAAAAAAACTTATTAAAGGGGTTTAAATAAAAGGCCCATATCAATTTATATTTATTACAGTAATAGGGAAAAGGAGGGAGAGAGCTTTTAGATTTGCATTAAAAAATTGCTTGTACCCCTCATCTTCTCAAATAATATCTAATTTGCAACACAGTGAAAGATTAACAATTTAAGGTGGCCAAAGTTTATCATTTCTTTCTTTCAAAAATAGAAAATCAACACAGGCGGCTAAGGTATTTGGAAATCTTCAAAATAAGCTCTCATTTCATCTTTTAGAGCTATTTAATTTTCAGAGTGTTACATAAACCCCTAACTGCATCTCTCATTTTATTATAAGTAGAGGTTCACGTTCTGAAAATATAATGAAAGGGAGCCTTTTTGGCATAACACAATTAAAATGCTTGTCGAGTATAAGGTCGAAGTTCTACTCTATTCGTTTAAATTGAACATGAATCCATGCTCAATATGGACCCAAATCGTTTGCATCAGTATGCTTAACATGACACCTATGCATCTTCGAGGAAAATTTATGTAGTTCACACCATTTTTACAGTGAAAAAATGCTAGACATAGCAGATCCCAAAAATCCAGGTGGTACTGAGTTTTCACCATAGGATTTCTTTTCGAGTGGGACTGCACCCTACTTGTTTATTTTCACTCATTATCAATTAGAGGTGTTGTGCATTTGCTTCTAATTTGATAATATCGCATTTAAATAGAAATCATGCAATGATAACTATGCATTTTCATATGGACCCTACGGTAGGCCCAACCCAGTCCTTGGAGGCAAAAAAAAACTAAGAAAAAAGAAAATCCCATTTTACCGTCGGGCGATAGACATGCCAAGCCCAGCTCAAATTGCATGTACGTAAGCTTAAGCCCAGGCCCGAGACTGAGCCTTAAGTAAAAAACCCAAGCTCGAGCCAGGCCCAGGTGATGGTCGGAGCCCAATTCCAAGTGATATAGTACATATTTACATGTTAGCATAGTATATAAAGAATGGATTTGAATCCAAGAGAAGAAGGATATAATTAAAGCCTGATTTTATTCTCCTTTTCTCATACAAGTGATTACCAGCAAATGCTAGCAAACAAGTACAGAGATAAGCGAAGAAAATGTTTTATATACAGATATTAGAGAAGAAAATATTTTATAGAGGATTTTATCGGAAAAATCCTCTTACACTTATTGTAGACCAAAAAGGCCCAAACAAACATGTTTCCACTGTAGTGGTCCTAGAGGTCCTTTTTTGAAATCTTAATTGGGCAAAAATATCCTCGCTCGTGTTTGTGGGCTACTGGGGATATATAAAAAAAAAAAATATGTTCTTTATAGATCATATAGGAGTGATGCATGATATACAAGTTATTGTAACTTGGATACAAAAAACCATTTATAAGAAACTTACAAGGTATAAAGACAACAATCAAGGGTTAACTAGCTTCTAGTGATAGGATCTCGAGTTCTGCCCACCATAGAGAAGATAATTTTGTTTTCGCAGCATCTAGTGAAATCCTAAGTGCTTTCCTCAATTTAGTGGTAACTTCCTTCATGGTAAGTCTCTACCCTAGAGATTGTTTAATGCACTCCAAGATAACCTCACAAACTGCATATATTAAGCTCATTGTTCTTAACCTTACAAAAAGATGCACATTCCATAAAGTAAGGCACGACCAAAGCCCTAAAAACAAAGCTTAAATCCTCACCCGTGTATTTAAAAGAGAATCGCTTGTTATACTAAACCCAACCATTGGTTAAATCCTCACCCAAAGAAACAGGCTGCTTCTTTAAACTTCAAAAACGGTTCTTAATCCTCCATGAGCCACGTCAGCAACTACATCCTCATCACGTACTAGTTTAAAAAGGATATGCCGTATGAAAAGGCTTCTACTCTTCCCAAAAAAAATAATGCTCAACTTTTAGGGAAGCAGACTTTCATTTTCATCGACACCTGCTTTTCCCTTGTTCAAGCCTTAGGGGTTTTGGTACATTTCTAAATCTCCCGATCTCAATTTCAGATTCTACTATTATTACCTTGGAATATATCTGCCTTTCCACTTCTCCTTCTCAATTTCTCGCTCTTTTTTATTTTTATTTTTCACTTTTTTCTTTTTAGATCTATTACTTCCTTAGATTGTTGGTTCTTTTCATATAATCAATAGCAAAATAGCCAAATAGAAATCACTTTAGAATCAATACAATTGTTCCTTGCATAAAAGGGCTTGACCTTATTTTACACGAGATAAATAATTTTACACTAGAGAGAACGAGATAAAAGGAGAGAATTTAAGTGCTCTTGTGAACATGGTTGGCCTTTTCCCACTTTAGGAAAACACAGAGATAAACGTATTATGGAACAAGAGCATACGAGTATTTGGTTGTAGTTTCGAGGGGACTCGTAATTGATATATCAAACTTATCTTTAAAATCAGTGTCATAGAAGACAGACTCTTCAAATCTAGCTTTTAAATCAGCTAAAGATTAGTGTTAGGATAGGACTTATGATGATGTAATCACAAAAACCAAGATCCTTGATTAGATGTTTTCAAGTTCTATGATATTAAAAGAAATTCTTGATAGAATAGTGATATAAGGCAAAAATCGTTAAAAATCATGTAGGACGTCACCATGATGATGCAAAGCCTTTAGCTTGCCTCTATTAGTGGAGAACTTTAGTTCCAAAAATTTTAAATTCATTGAATAAATTTAGCAATCTTTTATTAACTGATAGTTAATTTGGAATATTAACTTGAAATAATTATTCAATTTGCATGAGTTGACCTATAGATTACATGGGATTTGACACTAATCTTTCTTTAAACAAAAAAGAAACTAAGCCCAACCACCAATCTTCCTTTTTTTTTCTTAATGCATTATGAGAGATTTAACACTATTCTTTCTTAAAAGAAAAAACTAAGCCCAATCAAACTATCTTTCCCTTTTTTTTTTCCCCGAATGGTCCAAGTCCGATGCACACGAAGTCTAATTGCACACCTTGATATAGGGCCCACTTAGGGATGGAACAGGGTGGTGATCTCTTCATGTGGTCGGAGTCTACTTGTTAGAAAGGAAAAAATAAAAATAAAAAATGAACCGCATGTACAACAAATTTCAACCTTTTTTTAACTAGATAACCCACTGATCCAATGGTATAGACCTTTTAGATGGGTGTAAAAAATGGGATAACGGGGGCATCATCTGTGTAGTCCGTTCATATGGGTAATTAGCAGGGCCCCACTGATATATGGATGGTGTGCTAAAACAAAATGCACTGGGCAGTAGTAAGTACCTACCAAAACATGAAAAAATAGCATTAGAATGAAGCGGGGGCGAAAGGAATCCAAGCTGCAGCTTTATCCGCTGTTACAAAGGGAGGCAAAATGCATGTGTAACTTTTCCGGCGGAGGTCAACCTGGATGAGGGCTCCCAATTGATCAATGCAAATTTTGAACCACGCTACCAACGCAGACCGGGGTTGGCAAGATCTTTCCTGGAGGAGGCTGGAAATTTCAAAGTACAAGTGCAGAAGAATTTAACACCCATCACAGGCATTACATGAAGAGGAAGAGTAGTCGAGAAAGCTTTTCATGGTTCGAATTTATACAGTGATGTCCACATTCAAAATGATCACTCATCATATGCTGAACTGATCATTCATTACATCCCTAAATTTTTCCTTTATTATTATTTTTCCTCTCCTGAAATGGCATCCCAAAATTTGAAATAAGAATAATAATGAACTAGGACTAAAGAACTCTTTAAAAAGGTTTAGGAAAGAGAGAGGTCATTCATGTCACACGGATTTTAAAAGCATGGTTCAGTGAAATTTAACACAAATCTAAGTAGACAATAAATCTATGGTGGAAAAAAAAGGCAATGCCAAATTTTTGCACCTAGTACGCCAGAAGAAATTCAGATGGAAATAACAGCATTCGGACACAAACATCAAAGATTTGCAACAAAATTGGATTTTCAGATACCATCTCAAGCAGCAGCCTGCTTTTTCAGTTTGGCGAGCTCTTGCCTGATTACACCAGCCCTCTGCACAAAATATGTTGAATGTATAAAAACTTCAAAGTACAACAAAGTAATTAAAAATTGAACACCTCATGCAGAACCTAGGTCATTCAATTATATGAAAAACCCTTTTCAAGCTATAAATAAAATGAAAAGAGAAGAAGATGCCAACAAGTGCTTCATCAGGCTTGGAATTTGCCCGGTTAATATTTTCTATGAGCAATCCAATTTTTTTATAGAACTCATCTGAGACACTCAGATCAAGTCGTAAAGGATGGTTTTAGCACATCAATGTGCCTTCCAATAGCTATAGTCAAAGTAACTGAGTCTTTTAAGAACCACAATGTAGTTTAAACAAATGAACTGTGTATGAACAATGAAGCAACAACTACAAACCTTGATCTTGGCCAACATGACCTTGAACCTATCAAAGTCATTGAGGGAAGCTCTTCTCTTCTGCACTATTAACTTTCTGCCCCATGAGCTTTTCTCCCACTTGTTCTTAACATCTGCCATGGAGATACTTAAATTCATTGATGGAGCAAAATGTAACAAGGCATACACCACAAATTTTCATAATGAGAATTTTATATATATATATATATATATTTTGTTGCATCACCTGCAGCTTCCATAGCGGCAATGAGTGATTTCTTCTTTGGTATTCTGGGAATGTCAATCTTAATATCAGTCAGTGAAAGTCTCTTCATATTCATTTGGCCTCTCACCATATCAGGGGCATCAATGAGTGCCTGTCAAAGTTTAAACAATAGTAAGGGATACGATGGTGATTTATTCTAGGATTTTATAAGCAATAGATTGAAAACTTAAGGTAGTCAGGCACATGATGCTGCCAGGTTGTAGGGGACTCTGCAATGAATGTCAATTAAAGACCAGTTCGTTCCTATGCCTCTAATTCTAATAGCAACACCTAAGAAGTAAATTGACTAGGCACTGCAAAAAGCAAAAAGAAACCCACAATCTACAGTTCATGGATAATAATATGCAAGTTAAAGAAGAAAAAACAATAGAAAATGATACACCAATAATTAAAGAATAATTTCTCCAAAAAATAGATAAATAAAGAAGAATCAATGTTCTTTAATCGATGCACGTTCAAATAGAGGAGGAAGATGATGTAAAGAGGAAAAGTACATTGATTCATTCCATTATTAGGCATTCAGATTCCAGTGCATGCTTACATTCACCGTTCAAAAACTAAAATAAAATTAAAAAAAAGTTTACCAATGAACTGAACTCCTCCAGTTATTCATGAATAATGTATATCATTACACTCAAATCAGCGGCTGAAATATATCGGGCATGTTTAGCAAATCCTACTGAAATCTTAGGAATTTATACAAAAGGAGATTTTATCAAAAGGGTTAAAAGTGAAGAGTCAAGAGTGGAGAGATCTACAAGTGGCCATCAAATTCTTAGGATTCCTTCCATGGGAGTGGAATCAATTTCATCGAAAGAGGGAAATTTTGATGACCCTTGTAGATGTCTACCCATCATCCGCTGCTAGGCAATTGCAAAATAAGCCCTTCAATTATCCATATCTGACCAAAGAAGCACCATTCAAAACTTTCTATGAGGAAACCAACCATGCTCACTACTAACAAAAAAGCAAATCAGAAGCACATACGACATAACTCATTGAGAATGACATTACTGCACATGTAAAAGCATCCTTACAGCTCATGTCGAGTTCTGTGATATCATTTTCCAGTTAAAAAAAAAAAAAAAGGAAGACTTTTTCAGAGGGCTAGCTGGTCTTCCAAGCTTCTCCATTTCAAAGAAACTCAAAAACTAATTTAAGAAACTATACCAGCCTGCTTTCAACATTTCAGTAGAAAACAGTGCACTAAGGAGGCATTTTCCACGTAATTTATTCCCTCAGCACAAGTTTGGGAATCAAATCTTCAGGTATTCCTCATTAACTCTGAACAAAGTTGTGGAAAATTCCCGGGTAGTTAGGCCAATGAAAATCCTCATTTTTTGGGCATTTTAACACATGAAGCCCTCCCATGGATTTGCAAGTTCTCATGTTTGCAGGTTGACATACCTGTATCAATTGTTCTCAATTATAAGTAGTGATAGTCACTGATGTCACTGTGAAATCCTCAACTTTTTGTAAGGTAAGTAGTCACACACCCACACTCATCCAAGACCCTCATCATCACTGCTAAACCCGGGGATTGATCCCTGGTTGAAATCCTCAACTGTACAAATTCTCAGTGAGGAATCCCTGTACCAGGAGGCAGTGAGGAATCAGATTCCTTACTTGTAACGAACGTGCTCTCAGAAAGTTCACTATCCATTTTATACCGTTCCATTGGGGCACCCCAAACATTGTCTGTTGTGCATTGCGTTTCCACTTCCCATGTAAGGATGCAGAATAATGGTTCTCTACTTCTTGTGTCCAAATCTACTTTCCATAAAAGCTAAATTAAAGAATGGTTCTCTACCTCCTGGTCACAATCTTCTTTCTGAAAAAAGGATTCAAAAAAAGCTTCCACCTTGCGGGGAAATTAATACGGAACATCAGTTGCATCTTTCCATGGAAAGCACTTTGTACAAACATATCATAAGAGTGGAAAGAAAACCACCACGCACTCAGAAAAAATTATATCCCTCTCTCTCGATTCACATCGCGATTTGCACGATCCAGAAATGAAAATCAAAACACAAAGTACGCAGATTTCAAATCACCCAAATGAAGCTTACATTACAAAACAAGAACAATCTCACGAGCTCCTTCTTAGAGAGAATCCAAATAAAGTAACAACAATCACATGAAAACACACATATACATCAGAAATGATACGATACGGTACGATACGACATGAAACGAATTAGAATGCGTACCCGGTTCTGATCGATCACATCGACGATCACAACGAGCTTTCCATACTCCTTCCCGTAATTAACGAGAGCGACTCTCCCGATCTCCACGTATCGCTTGAAAGGCTTCAAATCAAAAACACAAAAATCAAAATCACAAGATCGAATAGAAGCAACAGAAGATCTACATAGAATAAACTAAATCTCAACGTATCTCGCTTGAAAGGCTTCAAATCAAACAAGAAAACGAACGCAAAATCAAAATCACAAGATCGAATTGAAGGAAAAGAACGTCTAGATCTAAAGAAGTTCGATTTCTTCTTACCATGGCTGCAGATCTGCGAGAGGGATAGAGCTGCTAGGGTTTTAGGTTCTCTTCTCTTCTCTTCTTCTACTTTTTTCGAGAGGGAGATGGAGAAGAGATTAGGGTTTTTGTCGCTCGCTTCGATTTTAAGAGGATGTTGCTTTGACAGGTGGCATTTGATCTGGCCGTCCATTCTAGGGCTTGTTTCTTGTTTGGGTTTTTACTTAAATACCCTTTTTGAAGTTACCGAACCGGACTGAGGGAAAACGAGACGGACCGGGCCGGCTCGATAAATGGTGATGAATGGATGCAAACGGGTTGGGGAAGGATCCGGATCCGGATCCGACATGAAGCATTCATAACCGACTTTATTTTAAACAAGGGCCGCCCTCGTCTGAGCACCGGTGCTCAACTTCACAATAAGGTGAGAACCGTTTCTTATAGGCCCCACCTAGGGATGGAATTCCGATCCCCCGCATCGGAACAATTCAGCATGTCAAAGTCCTTTAAGATGAGGGCTTTTATTTTCTTAAAAGCCCTGTGACTAGACTTGGACAAAATTTTATAGGCCCTCTAAATTTGAGGGTCGAGTTTGGATAGTATCAGGCTCGGCCTGGCCGTTATATTTTTCTTATTATATATAGGTAAATATAGCTTAAAGCACCCCTATTGACAGACAAATGGAAAATATACCATGTCTTGTTTGTACATTTATATATCTCCTATGTTTCAAATGGAAGAAATTTTATATCTTGTCCATGTGCCATGACCTCAACCTACATTGGATCACTTAAAATAATGGATTTTGTAAGAGTGATTCTGCAAGTCTTTTTCTCCCAATCACAAGTGGGATTTCCTGGCTAAATTCTATCAATATATGTGGGACTCGATTGAGTCGGATATCATAGCCCTTGTGCAAGACTTCTTTAAAAACAAAAAGTCTACTTGTCCCGGATTTCATGTCCCGGGACAAGCATGACTCCACATGGGGGGGCATTTGGTCATTTTGGACAAGTAGCATGGCTCCTTTAAAAATAAGTACTCCCTTAGGAAGCTAAATAAGACTTTCATAGTTTTTATACCGAAGAAGAGTTGCCGTTAAAAGGTCAATGACTTTAGGCCCATTAACTTATGCAGTGTTATAATTTATAAAACTATTGCTAAAGTGGTGGCAAATAAGTTTTAAAAAGTGCTTCATATAATCATTGGGCCTTATCAGAGTGCCCTTGTGGAAGGCAGGGCTATATCCGACAATTACATTGCAGCACACGAGATGATCCACTCTTTTAAATGGAAGATGAAGGAAAATTTTATGGGGTTAAAATTAGACATGGCAAAAGTTTATGACCGTATAGAGTTGGATTTCCTAGGGATAGTTCTAAAGGCCTTTGGTTTCCATGAAGACTTTATTAAAATTATTATAGAATGTATTTCTTTAGTCTCTTTCTCCATCCTTCTTAACGGATCCCCATTTGGGTTGGTCACACCTACAAGAGGTCTAAGGCAAGGGGATCCCCTCTTTCATTATCTGTTTATCTTAGGTGCTGAGGTCCGGTCCCTAATGCTTCTAAAAGAGGAATAAAAGGGGGCTATACATGGAGCAAAGGTCTCTCGATCTTCACCTAGTATATCCCACCTTCTCTTTGCTGATGATAGCCTCCTATTATGCAAGGCTAATTTATATGAGGTCAGAGTTGTTAAAGATATTTTTTTTATGATTATTGCTTTCTATCTAGGCAACTTGTCAATTTTGATAAATTTGCTGCTTATTTTAGCAAAGGAACATGCACTCTTAGAAGAAAAGAACTTACTAAAGTCCTATGTGTTAGGCTCATGCCTGAAAACGAGAGTTACTTTGGAAATCCCCTCATCATGAACAGTAATAGAAATATTAGCTTTCAGTCTCTTATTTCTAAAATTAAGAGCAAAATCGTGTCTTGGCAAATACCCTTACTCTCACAAGCAGGCATGAGTACCATAATCAAATCAGTTGCTTATACTATCCCAGTTTATAATATGTATGTTCTCCAATTACCCTAAAAAACCACTAATGAGGTAGACAAAATGTTTAGAAGTTTCTTTTGAGGTGACAAATCTGACAAAAAGAATGTCCACACCATTAAATGGAAAGAAGTTTGTTGCCCCATTAAAGAAGGTGGGCTTGGAATTAGAGATACCAAAGAAAACAATTTAGCACTTCTAGCAAAAACATGTTAGATGTGCCTAACTAATGAAGATAGCCTAAGTTCAAGGATTCTAAAAGCCAAATATTGTTCTAACAAATCTTTATGGGATGCAAGATTTAAAAAGGGAAACTATTGGTTTTGGAAAGGATTTGTAGAAGCAACTCATTTTATTAACGAAAGGGTAGGGTGGATCACAGGTAATGGGGAGCAAATTTCGGTATGGAATTGTAACTAGATTCCAACGGAGAGGAGTCTTAGGAAACCTTTATCCAATATGATTAATCAAGAACTTGTCATTAAAGATTTGTGGAGTCCCGACAAAAGATGGAATGAACAACTTATTAAAAATATCTTTAATAACTCTGCCGATGTGGATAGTACATTGAAAATCTATATTCCACGCACTAGTAGAGACGACAAGAAAGTTTGGCCCTATTCAAAAGGGGGTGAGTTATCTATAAAAACTGCCTACAAAATTTTTCATAGAGAATACAGGGATGGCCCAAGATCCGCCTTTAATTGGAAGGTGATCTGGCGCTTTCCTCTTCCCCAAAGAGTTCTATTTTTTGGTTGGAAATGCCTTAACAACGCAATTCAGGTACGCAAATTGCTTTATGACAAAAATATCTCCACTGAAGCCCTATGCCCTATTTGCACAAAAGCAGAAGAATCGGTGGAGTATGCTCTCTTTCTATGTGATCATGCTAGGGCGGCTTGGTTTGGATCTGACATTGGAATGCTTTCACATTCCATAGATCTTACTACAATCAGGGATTGGTGGATTTCCTTTATCAATTTTTGCCAATCGATGAGCCCTCCAACCCATCCTTAAACTAAATCATGGTTTTGGCTCTCTGGTGGGCTTTGTGGGAAACCAGAAATGATTTTATTTTCAGGGGCATAAAAATTAAGCCCATGTCCATAATCCTATATGCTCGCAGTTTGTTTTGTGAACCACTGAGCAAGGCTAAAGAGGATCATCAAGAATCCTTATATCTTCACCAGGATTTGAGTTTTTGGTATACTACGGGCAAGGCTCAAGTGTTCACAAATGCCTAATTTAGAGCCGCGGTTGGAAAAACAGGCTTTGGCTATCCTATTTGGTTTGATGGTTCTTTGGTGCATGCAGGATTCGTCAATGGTCCCAAGATTAACTCCTCAAAAGAAGTCCAGGCAAGGGCAATTTTCCATGCGCTAAAGGAAGCTACGTCGCAGGGTTTCAGCAAAGATCTATCTTTTGTCAGATGCCTATGAGGTGATTCTAACCATTAATGGGTTGATGGATATTAGTCAATCCATCCTATTTTGTTTGCAATCATTCACACATGTGAATTAATAATTTTCATACATGATGTTTGTTTGTGCTCATTTTTGCATCACATGTATAATTATATGAAAAGAATAGAGTTCTAAAATTATGCTTAAGTGTAGTTTAAGAAATTCAGATGGTGTATATCACAAGTTCCCAAGCCCCAACTCTTGCTTGAGTTTATAAATGACTACAATCATCAGACTTGATTGATATGTGGCCTACCTCTTATTTGTCTCAGTGCCTTATCACCCTACCTTATTATTGTTATAGGCATGCATAGAGGTGGACCCAACGTCATAAACCACTTTTTGGGCATGTTCTATTTATATGTAGCAAAGGGTCAATGAAAATGTTGTTTTGTTCCCTGTAAACTTGATGACTACTTAGAATTTGGGGGTTTCTGACTCTCACCGAAATGACTTCATAGCTTCTGAAAGAATACTCTGAGTTTAAGTTTTTCCTGAAGCTAATTGACCATATTCTAAAGCTGCAGGAGTACTCCTGATTTATCCATGCACGCCATACACTGAGTAATAGCACTATGTTAACATAGATATCTAAATGTCCAAACAAACTGACATATCGATGTACTACTGTTACATTGGCCGGTATGAAATGGTTTCAGCTTTGACCCATACAATATCCAAAACCATTTTCTAAAACCATGGTTCTGATGATGTCTTCCTTGGAAACGCGTTTAGCTCCAACATTACCATGAGGTGAGTCAAAATGCTTGATGCTAAAAAAAAGCCCAACTTAAAGTGGCTCCAGTATCATAATGATAGTTTTAAGGCATTGTTTCATTAGAAGGGTTATTTATGCATTTGAGTGTTGTTTGACAAGTCTACTTTTTGTGTCTTGATCGAAATAGATGTTTGAATATGTTAAGTCATTTTACGTCTACTGTAACAGTGTCTAATTGAAACAACTATAGATAAAACAAATATATTTGAATCTGCTCTATTTCAAAGAGACATGTGAGACTTGCCAAACAAGCCTCTATACTAGTTTTAGTCTTTCTAGCTTGGCATTCTCTAGGGAACTCCTAGTCGCAAAAACAACGTTGCGTTCGGTGCTCAGACTTTAATGGAATCTTAGAAAATTCTGTCCTGGTCTGCAAGCCAAATACAAATACTTTCAACTTAATAAAGCTAGAAAAGCTGATTCTTTCACTCAGAATATTGTTTTCAAATGTCTTGGAATTTCAGCTTGGTCACTTTCCTAGATCTGATCACAAAACCTTTAATGCTATGGTATAGAATGATAGCACTTCCCATGGGCACTTTTCTAAGGTGACTATGATTTCTATAATATAGTTGTGAAGACTTCTGGGATAGCATCTATTTCTTAATGTCATCCTTATGGAATATTTCTTTACCTTTGGGGATGTTTTTTTCTCACAAGAACCTTACCTGTCTGTCTTACTTGACATCTTTCAAGGGTGGATTTTAACTAATCATCACAACCCTAGTTTAATAATACTATAACAGAGCACATAGGAAGAGTTGAAAAGAAAAGGAAAAAAAAAAAAACACTTTGAGCAATAAGAATGTTGAATCAAGTGTTATGCTAATCCACAGAGGTTTATTTATTGGATAATGTCCACCATCTTTGAAAGTTTATGCTGTTACTGTACTCCATTGCTTTAATCTCATTTTACTCATTTGGAATGTCAATGATCTTCATTCGACGTCCTAATTACCTTTTTTTTATTTTTTGCCAAAAGCTTCCAACTTACCAATCTGTGTGCCCTGTAAGCTAAGACATTCTTCTCCCAATCATTTGATTTGAAACTAATGGTGGAGACTAGGATTCACTAAAATATTGATAACTGGTGCATTAAATTAACATCAATGGATGACAACAGACAGCAGGCATCTCCACTTGTTTTGGTACCTAATGATGGATTAATGGGCCCCAAAACACATAAACACTAAGCACGCGATGAAATGGAACCTTGTATAATAAAATCACTACATAATGAAATGATGCAGAACATGGAATATTTAATTCGCGGATTTTTTCTAACTTCTAAATTCCCTTCATTTTCCTAGGTTTTGAATGTGAAGCTATGCCATTAAAGCAAAATGAGAGAAGTAATGGCCGGAAGGTTTTAGTGTTTCCTAGGATGAGCACTAGAACTAGTCAGCCGTGGAGGCACGTAGAATTGCCCCTCATCAATGTTTCAATTCCTTTAACATAAGAGAGAATATCTTAAGTATTTTTCTATTTTTATGCTCTTTACTCTTCATACTTTTTTCCACGTTTGTCCCTCTTCAACTTCTTTTTTCCTTTTGTGTAATGAGTTGAACTTTTTTTTTTTTTTTTGCTAACGAAGGGTTCCCAACCCTTTGGGCTGGACTATTCCCTCCGGGCCCAGAGAGAAGCCGGGTAAACCCTTGTAGCCCCTAGGTGGTAGCACAAGTGGACTCAACCTTCAGTTCCTGAAGAGGGGGGAACCGGTATATAATGGCAAGTTTATTTTTTAGCATGTATTGGAGAGATAACTCATCACACACAAAATCATACGATTCTTCTTATTTATTTTATTCCTTTGTTTTCTACATGACAACTCACTAATGCACAATGAATACTTATTTGAGCAAAAAAAAAAAAAAAAACTCACTCACTAGGGCCTTCTCAAATAAGTATGCATTGTGAACTCCTCCTTCTCTTTTCTATTTTTTTCATTAGATGTTTGGAATGCTTGCCCATTGAGTTGCGACGAGATATTGAAATTTTAAAATGTTAATTCAAAATCTAAAAGAAACTAGATCTAATTATTTTTTAGGTAAGAAATCTCATGTCACTATAAATAGAAGTGCTTTAGGGATTCATATAGTAATTACATGCCCCAATCCATCAACCTTTTATCATTTCAAAACTTTTTGTACTTGTCCCATTTTATGACATTAAAGGAATTTATTTAATTTATTTTTTATTTTTCATTTGTGATTATAACCTGGTGCTCACAAGTAAATATAGTAAAATAATACAATTTTCAAATTTTCTCAAATTTTCTCTAATCTTATAGACCCTTATTGAACGTTGTTTACACCCCCCCCCCCCCCCCCCCCAAAAAAAAAAAAAAAAAAAAGAGAGGAAATTTCGGCATTCAAGTCAACGTTCAGCGGTTCATATCACCTCTTTATCTCCCCATCGATTGTACACAGAATCACAACTGGAACATGATTCACTCCACATCTAGTGAGGGGCGGGACAAAAAATAGAGATTGCATCTAGTAGCTGAAAGATTTTCTTCACCTTTTTCCGCCCAACTTTGGATATGATTGATAATGATGCTCATGAATTCCCACTCGAAGTCGATCTACATGAAATTTGGATGATACAAGGGATGGTGCCCAAGTGGATGTGGACATCCAAACAGTCATTTTCTGGGTTCCTTTTGTGATGTTTGGAATACCTCTTTTTCTTGGTCAGAATGGTTTGGTGAGAATTGAGAATAGGCATATTGCAACAGCAGTTTAAAAGTATAAATCAACTGACCAAGATGCCCATGAGGAAAGGAGGGTTTCTGTTGCATGCTTTTTTGAAAAAGTAGGCACACATTTAACATGTAAATGGGCCATCTTCATTCAATGAATGGCTATAAATGGTCAGAATCTTTCCTCATATACTGCAGTTGGGCTGCTGGGGTGCTGTTGATATGATTTTTGGTTTACTTACCCAGAATTAGAAAAAGTATCTTTTGTGATTTCTTCAATGCCCATGCATGGCTAAAGTGACAATATTCTTTCATCATTTTCTCATTTTAGATGAAGTTGCCATTTTGCTATGGTGGGGTGGGGTGGAAGAATCTCAATGCATTAGAGACGCACCTTTCCATACGATGTATATTTCCTTTCTTTTGTTTCTTCTTTAAAAGCAGGAGGAGCTCTCCTCATCTCTCCATAGGCTCCAAGGGAAATCTGCAGGCATGGGTGACTGTGAAGAAGGGAGAGAAGAGAGAGTGATGGATATTGGTCTAAAAGATCTCTCAAAGAAGCTTGAGGAATTTGCAAAGGCAAGAGACTGGGAACAATACCACAGCCCAAGGAATCTACTTCTTGCCATGGTATTCTCCATCATCCACATAATTTTACCTAGTTCTCTATTTTATAATCTATTTTGTGATTGATTGGTTTTCATTATACCACCTTTTTTGTCATTGAGTTTTGGAGGTGTGGATGATGTGACCATTGTCATCATCAAAGTCTTGTCCTACTCCCATCTATCTTGAGTTGGCTTATGAGCGTTGCTTATTCAATCATACCTTACAGTTTCTTGTGATGATGAGTGGTGAAAAATTATAGTCAACTTATTCAAGCTATGTCATATTGTCATAGCAGCATTTCTGTCCATAGGGTGACCTCATCTTCTCATGATCCAGATCCAATGCTGTTGATTTGAAAGTACATGAAAATATTAATTGGACAGCATGTTGGGCTGAATGATATGCCCTGCTCCACTTTGCATCATATGATCCTCCCTCTCCCTCTCTCTCTCTCTCTCTCTCTCTCTCTCTCTCTGTCTCTTGTAAAACAAAGATTTTTTTTGTCCTTTTTAAATTTTTAGGATCCTTCAATCTTGTTTTTATGGGGACATTGCTTAGAGTATTGTGAGGCCCATATCAATGGTCTGGATCATCAGATGCTGTCCATTAGAGACAACTTCAAGCCACCAGATTATAGTGCCAATCTTCAGGCCCTGGCTGATTTGGATAACCAATAAAAAGTATGTATAAAAAGAAAGAGAAAATGAGTAAGGAAGAATTGATTCTTATACTATAAATTTTTATTTTCTTTCCAAATATTATTCTCCCCCTTCTTTTTTCCATAATAGGTAGGTGAAGTTGGAGAGCTGTCAGAGATATTCCAATGGAAAGGAGAGGTGGCCAGAGGCTTGCCAAACTGGGAAGAGTCAGATAAAGAGCATTTGGGAGAAGAGCTGTCTGATGTTTTATTGTATCTCATAAGGCTATCTGATATTTGTGGTATTGATCTTGGAGATGCTGCTACAAAGAAAATTGTCAAAAATGCCACCAAATACCCACCAAAGGTCTTCTAGATGGTTTCACTAGATCTCATTGGTTCATCTCAGTTTTGTTGGTTTGCTAGAGTTTATTAGAGAAGAAATTTGGAGTGACAATGTTTCACTGGGGATTTATATGAATAAGATTTTAGTAAACATGCCTTTCTGGAAGAATTGAATAGATGTTGGGGCAATCTGATCATTAAATTCCTTATTAGTGCATTCTTAATCAAACTTAGTCATTAAACAAAATAATGTTTTTAATCATATCATTTCATTCCATACTACATCACTAAAGCCATATCTAGGCAATGTGAGTTGGGCCAAGATTTAGACTTTTTACTGCCTGCCTGATGCCAATCCTCCTTTTTGTTACTCGAATCGAGCAATTCCCATTTTGATTCCCAATGGTTCCTAGATTAAAAAAGTGCATAGTTTGAAGTAATTCAACAAGAAAGAAGATGGAGACCCAAAAAGTTGATTCGAGGGAAAGCATGGAACCCCACTTGTTTGGAATCTTCTCAAATGAGTCTTCACGTCATGCCATGTCCTACAAGGATTAGAAACATGAAAATCACAAGTGTGAACGATGACCACCAGTAGGTGGGAACCTGAGAAATAGAGGAGGAAGACAAAAGTAACTTCTTTCTTCTCTTTTATCTTTGCTGTACACAGAAGGGAATGGATGGCTTTATAAGTTATGGATGGTATAAGTGATGCAATTTGGATTATCAAAAGAAAACAAGTAATGCCTTGTTTTGGATGTAACAAATTTGATTCTAGGCCTTAGAGAAATGTTATGGGAGTCAAAGGATTGGGTTAGTTTTCAATGGTTTTGATTTTAAATTTGCCTACTTTACTTAATATTTAAACCATTTTTAATGATTGTTCTAGAAAATGCAAATCCTCTGTGACACCCCACCTTGCTACTGTCCATTTTCTTAAAATTTTCATTGAGTGCTCACCTGTGATTAATCTAATCTCTTGATACGTACATTTCCTTTTCAATAGCTCTTCATCTATGCAGATTGAGAATCATTTGGTCATGATAATTTTTTTTGGACTAAGTGAGTGTGGCCCACATGACTACAAGAGACTCACTCCTTTCTAGAACATCCAATAAAAGATAGTTTTCTATGATCAAAATAGTTTTAAAAACTTATCTTTATAAGGTGCTCAATTAGGGAGATAAGATTAGAGAGATTTCCAAAAACCTGTTTTTTGATGGAATGATTCTCTCTTTATAAAAGTTTTATAAAAGACTCTTTCGGTTTCTTCCCTTGACTACAATTAATTTCTTGATTCCTATTGCTTACTAGAGAAAGAAAAGAAAAGTCTAGGGAAGTTGTAAACCCCTCTTTGAGATTGGCCTTCTCTTGGCATTCGAATTAAAGGAAAAAACTATAAATTGAGATATTATTTATTATATGTGAGAATATTTATCATTAATTATTTTGTATGATTTGTATATACCTAATGATCTTGGGATTTCTAAAAGGCTAACAATTTTTTTAAGTTAAATTTCTGCTAGCAATAATTCAGAAGCACCTATGGTCTAGAGGTTTAAGTTAACAATATGTACGGATACCCTCAATTTTAAGAAAATGTACAAAAAAGAACACGAATATTTGGAGTATTGCATCTATAATTCTCCCATGAAGGGTATAATTCTCATGAAGAAGCCCGCATGTGTGGGGGTGTTGTAATCTTGATATACCATTCTTTATGAACTTAAATTTTTGGGTTAGCATATGATTTCTTCGATGCTATGCTTTCACCATCAGACACATGGTTGTTGAAGGATTAAAAGACTCTGGAGAGATAAATTCAGCTATAAACTGACTATAACTTTTAAAGCTGGAACATGGTTTTTGGACCCCACTACAATTCATATGATGGGGCTAAAAGGTCTCAACTCTCAATATTCTCAATTTGGGTGGGCTTCACATGGATTTCGCACTCTAAAATGGCCACATATACATGAATGGGACCCACACCAATTATGTGGTGGACTTTTTTGTGAGGATGGGTTAGAGTTTAGAGTTTAACGGATCCTCCTATTCTATGGCTATGTGAATTTGCGAGTTTGAAACGGACGGTGGAGCCTATTTATTAAAATAATCTAAAATTCTTAAAATGAATGATGTCACCGGATATTAGATGTCCAATAAAAGTTGAAGTTTGGCCGCTCGAAGATTGACCATATTATAAATAACGTGATTAACAAATCCATGCATTATTAATTATATTTACCAACAAGATTAAAGCAAAGATTTTACTCCAGAATGATTAGACCAATTATATCCTATGGAGAAGAATGTTGGTCAATCATGAAGCAACATATGTACAAAATAAATGCAGTAGAGATAAGAATGTTGAGGTGGATGTATGATAAAACTAGGAAAAATAAAATAAAAAATGAGAGCTTTCAAGAACGTTTAGGCGTAGTGATGAAATTAGAATTATGTTTCAAATGGTTTGGGAGAAATATGTTTGAAATGGTTTGGGCATGTTAAACCTAGGCCGGCAACGGCCGAAATAAGGAAAAAAGTTGGCTATATAGGTTGATAACCCACCAAAGAAAAGAGGTACGCGGGAGAAGATATGGATAGAGTTAGAAAAAATAAATACTAGACTTATTTGAAAATTTGGCACGCATATGATAGATGGGAGAGAAGAATCAAAATTCATGCAGTTAATCCCAACATGATTGAGACTAGGCTTTGATAATGATACTGATGACGGTAAATTATATTGATCAATCACATTAAATGTCATACGATAAATTATGGCCTACTCTAGATGTAGCCCATGACTGAATGGATGGTTAGGAAATAAATGTTAGGCCATGGCCCACTCATATGTAGCAATGGATGGTTAGGATACAAAGAGTTCCATGTTGTTAATTATACTTAAAAAAAAAAAAAAAAATCAAAGAAACCAATGGACCAAATACCTTGTCTAAATCCAACAAGAAACAGTTAAATTTGTCCTTAAATTTCTCTCCTCTATCCATCAAACAAAACCCTAATTTTCCTCTTCCATTTCTCATTCACCTCTCTTTCTTCTTACCTTCCTCTGAAATTTCCGGAATCTTTAACTCCCGCGAAAGTTCGTTGGAAGTTGAATCCATCATTGCCGTCCAAAAGCGCGGGAAAACCAATTTGCGGCCTGATGACCCATTCCTCTATCAACATTTGAAAAAGCTCATCCGAGGTATAGATGGAAAATCGATTTCATTGCCTTCTTTTTGAAATTTCTCCTGAAATCATTTGAAGTTGGGCCTAGTCACTTTGCATTGTTTCATATATTTGAATGAAAGTTTTGGGGAAATGGGGCATCTTCATTTTCATTTTGATGTCCCAATTCAAGTTTGAGATATAATGAAATTTGGTGATATGGGTTATTGAGAAATTGCAGGATGGATTCAGAGAGAGAGAAAAAAAAACTTGGTTTTTCAATGAATTGATTAGGTAGGAAAATATGTAGAATTGAAGGTTAGAAATTTTCAATTGACTTACACAAATGTGTCCTCAGAAAACATCAATTGGATATGTGAAAGTGATGACTTTCCGTTGTGGAGGAAATGCTGCATTGCTTAGGCACTCCCTTCTCAAAGAGGGGGGTGCACCTTTTGCCAGCTTCCCAATAATCTTATTATGTTCCTGTCAGCCATCGCTGGGACCAACCAAGAACAGGAAGGAAACTGAAAAGTGTGAAAATTTGTGTAGATTTGGAAATGTGGAAGATTTTATGATAGATCATTCTCATGTACATATCCACCATGCATGTGATGTAATTGTGCATCGATCCTGATTTCATGTTGTGCAAACCATGAGCCTCATTGTTGATGAGCATGTACCTGTAGGTTATTGATCGAATGATTCTAACCATTTTCACCCGTCGAATATGGACTGTTGATGGCCATTGATAATCATCAGATCATTGCAATTTTGGTCCACGACTCACCCATTCTGGTTTTCTGAAATGGATGGTCTGGCTTGATGTGCACATATGCCGTATTTGGATTCATGGGTTGCATGCATATTGTTTTCCCACTACTCTGCCAGAGCACTATGTCTCTCACTCAGAGAATGAAGAGTTGGGTTTGTTGATGATTTGATTCATTAACATTGAAGACTTGGGGGATGGTTTTTGTTGAAGAATGTTTATAAGATTTAGAGAACGTTCGACTTTGCATTGTAAAGGTCGACTACATACTGAAGTTTGAACGCTTGAATTTGGTGGGAAAATGATGAATCCATACTTTTAGCAATTTCATAGATTTGGGTTTTATCAGGAGAATGCTCTTATGCTGTTTTGTGTAGTAAAAATACTAATGATGTGACATGCAAAATCAGACTTGGAGTGTTATTCTGATTGCAGGGTTCTTGTGCAAAGGTTCTGAGTTTTCATATGATGAAGGCTGTGGGGGACTCTGATACTGAAAGGTTCTATGCAATAAGACCAGAATGCATGAAGGATGTCCCAAAAGCCCGTTTCAAGCCCATTGTAGGTCTCTTGATTTGCTCTTCATATGTTATTGTGTGTGTTCTTTTGTGGAAAGTATAAAAGACACCTGCAAATATTTCCTTTATTTAGGAGTTTCCAATGTTTATTTCAAGCATTTGTCGCCATGCCATATTTTATGGGTTTAAATGCTAATCAGCTGTGTCATTCCACAGTCCCATGTTCCTTCTTCTTTTATGAAGGAGACAAGTTTTATTGATTGGTTAATTTATCCGAAAGAACAAGTCCATTTATGCCTACTAGAGAATTCTGCTTATCATTCCTAGCTATTCCATCCTTGCTATCTCTTCTTCACTTACTCATATTATTGTCCTTCAGCAATGCTAATCATTTTGATGCACATTTAAATTAGATTGTTTACTCCTACAGTCCTACTTTCTTGATCTGTTTCGAGAGAATCAACAGTTTATTTGGGTCGTCATTCATTGGAGGCAGGTTTTACACCCTTCAGTTTGAGACTTTTCATTTGGTGATCCCCTATACACCAAACAATTCTTGTGATAGATAGTTGGCTTGCAAGTTGACAATAAAAGAGAAAATAAAACTGGAAGTCCATATTTAACTTCAAATTTTAACCAATTAGAAAACTTGGACGGTAAGCGAAGAATTTTCTTTTAATGCTCCGTGTGTCTCAACTCTCGCCAAAGAAATGATCCATATAATTGAAAGATAGGACCACATGTACGGAACACTTGGCCTGATTGAGCTGTTTATGCTCCTAGAAGACTATTTTACAATTTACAACATGCATTTTGAGAATCAGTTCAAAGATTCCATATCATCATGGTCTCTTTCAAAAAAAATTTCTTTTTTTTTTTTTTTTCATAGAGAGCCTGATGACTTCGTTCTTTTATCTCTGCAGTCTGGAAAAACTCTCAGTGCAAGAAGATGGCATGCTGCATTTTCTCAGGAAGGCTATTTGGATATTGCAAAAGTTCTAAGCCGAATTCAACGCGGGGTAAGTAAATTCCTGCCAATATTGGATCTTCAATGCCATTCAAGATTATTCTACTGCTGAAACTTTGGGGGAATGAAACCTTGGATTAAAACCTATTAAAACATTTGTGTAGATGGTATGTATTGCCTCAGAAGGAACTCTTGAAGGGAAAAAAAATCAGCGCCTATTACTAATTGAACCAAACAGATCTCCAATCTATTGAAATGAAGAAGTATTTTCCTAACCCATGAATGAAGTTCAAACCTGTTAAGGCCTATGAATATATGATAAAAATAAATAAGGAATGCGAATGAGGCGATTCATACGCTGGTTCAGAATCTCCCACTATAGGAGCAGGTCCTGTGTGTGAGTGTGTGTGTGTGTGTGTGTGAGAGAGAGAGAGAGAGAGAGAGAGAGAGAGAGAGAGAGAGAGAGAGAGAGAGAGAGAGAGAGAGAGAGAGAGAGAGATTATCATATGCAGGATTAAAGTTATACTGTAAAAATTTGTGCAAATAGCATAAAAATCTTCTATCTACTGATTAGTATATGCTAATGTAGTTATTTTGTAGCAACTACAAATGTATTTGCATTTCTTTTCACCAACAGGAAATTTTTTTAATTAAGAAATAAACAAAATCAAACTGATGAACATATATGGTCTTAGATCCATTGGGCTATAGCCTCTCCATGATGTGAAACTGCAGTATCCTATTCTCTGAATTTTGAACTTGTTTCCTGATCAGGGTGTTCATCCATCAATCAAAGGAGAAGTTTGGGAATTTTTGTTGGGTTGCTATGATCCTAAGAGCACTTTTGATGAGCGAAGTCAGTTGAGGCAACTCCGAAGGTAGTGATCCCTCTCTTTGGTTCCAACAGGCTAAGTACTAAGTACACAATTCATCGATAACAGAGATATATGCACAGCATGTTTGGCCCTCAAGTTTTTACAAGTGGATATACTGGACACACCATGTTTATCTACCACATCATGCTGACCGTACCCCTCTTTAATTTGATGGGGAGCGTGGCCAGCATGATGTGGTAGACACACTGTGGATAGACAAAGCCCCAGGAATCTCCACAGTGAGATAAACTAAACCTTTCCATCGACACAACAATGCCCATAGTCCCTTCAAAAGCAGCCTAGATGTTGAAAACTTGTCATCTTCAAACTGCAAATTATGTACGAAGGATTTTGGCAGCATCCTTTTGAGCTGATGGAGTCTTAAAATATTAGAATCAGAATTTAATTTCTTTTTGAGGCAATGGTCTATTTACAGTGGAGGTGGAGCTCATAAAATCAATGAACTGGATAACCAAACCATGGAAACTTCACATATAGAAACTCAAGATCAAAGGATACTAGGATACTGCAAATCCTTTGGTCAAGAATCATATAGTTTCTCCATAATCACTGATCTTTTTTTTTTTTTTTTTCTTTTTTTGGACCAATAATGGGAACAATTCATTATGTCACAAGTTAATCTTCAAGTGTCTTTTTTTAAGTGGGGAGAACTAACTTTTAGAGTTCATTATTTAATACATCAAGTCAAATTCCTCATCAGGAGCTGAAGGGCTTGTTTGTGTAAAGAGTGTTAGTGAGAACATGGATTTCTTATTCTTTTTCTCCCACAGGAAGGGTGTTAGAAAATGTGAACATGGTGCTTTCATATTTCACCCTAACCCAAGCCTGTGAAACAGTAACTTCAAGAGAGGAAAGAGATGCTTTAGCTTCAACCCAAAGCTGTAGAAAATAACTGCAAGGACTTGTAATACAAAGACTGACAACGGGATCCAAAAGAAGAGAATGCTGGTATACATGAGCATTATACTGACACAAGCAAAAAGAAAAGTGTTACAAAATAGGATTACAAAAATCCACAACTCTATCCACCACTTGTTTGCCCAATGAGTCTGCCATCCCATTCACTGCTCTTTTAACATGATGGAAAACTACCTGAGTTGAAGGGGACTAAAGTTTAATTTCATTGAAATAAAGTTAAATGCCTGTTTTTTTTTTTTTTTTTTTTTTTAAAGATGACTGTATTAATAAAAGAAAACTATACAGTGTAGGAGAGTATAACACCCCACCACCACAAAAAAAAAAAAAAAAAAAAATGGACCCAAGCCCAAGCCCAAAACAAACCAGCCAAACTACAAGGGAAACATGATAATGGAAAGATTAGGAAGAGAGGCGCCCTCCTTGGCAAGACGGTCTCTTCCTCCTTGGCAAGACGGCCCGCTTCAGGATTAGCACTACAAAGAACGTGGGAAAAGGTAACTTGGAGGCTTCTAGCAAGACTCAGGATCTCATCCACCACAGCAGCCAGCTTCCAAGGGGCTTTAGCCGAAGTTTTGGCCCATTGGATTGCACAAAATGAGTCCCCCTCCATAGTAAGTCAGGGAGCTTCAGACGGTGAGCTTTTCTAAGGCCAGTTTTGATTGCCAATAATTCCGCCTCATTGGCGGAGCATACCCCAACACGCCCTGAGAAAGAAAGAACAGGGGAACCTAAAGAATTGCGGCTGATACAACCCAAACCAGCCAAACCCGGACTACCAATGGCACTACCCTCGAAATTTAACTTGAAGCCCTATAGGGGAGGGGGGGAGAGTCCATCTTTGAATGCTAGAAGGAGAGGCCGGAGAAGAGGAAGGCAGTTCTTTTCAATTTCTCAAAATAACATCAACAGAGATCCTTTTGAAAGAAGGTAGAGGGGAGGCCCAAGAAGCAGTAAGGAATTTAACCTTATCCTTGAGAAGATCCTCAGCTAATGAATTATCATTAAAACATCTACTGTTCCTTTCTTGCCAAATTACGAAAAAAGTAGCCACGAAAGAAGTCTTCCATAAGATGCGACCCGCCGACCCCTACTAAACCTCAAAAAGCTAAGAGAAACGGGCTGAAAGGACTCCGCTCATATCAAACCACCTGTAAACAGAATTCCAAAGGCCTTGGGCCACCGTACAATTCAGAAAAAGATGGTCCACTAATTCTGCGTCCTTCAAGCACATGGGACAGGCATCAACAATAGGCATATTCCGACGTCTAAGTTTATCCATTGTTAAGGTGCCTCCTTCAAGTTAAATGCCTGTTCCTATGCCATTAGAGAGTCGGTGGCAATTCAGTGGCATGCCTGTTGGCATAATCACTGATCTTCAGATCATGTCTGTCTATGACATTAGAGATTTGTTGGCATGCTATATTATGCAATACATTCTTTTTAATTTTCTATCCTCACCCAAATTTCATGGCAATAGCATTTGGTTATTTCTTGGATTCTAAATGTTTTGTGGTTTTCCTAATGTAATAATACTGACTAGATGATATCGATCATAACAGGGAGCAGTATGAAATGTGGAAAGCAGTATGCCAAAAGATGGAGCCAACCATTGGCAGCGGAAGGTTTATAACTAGACCTATCATTACTGAAGATGGCCAACCTGTCGAGGATCCTTCAGCCACAAGTGCTGACTCTTCTGGAGAAAATACAGACTCACCACCTGTTCGCTCCTCAATGTTTGATGATGAAGTGGATTTGGACGAGAGAGTCATTCACTGGAAACTCACCTTGCATCAAATTGGTAGAACTCCATCACATTTGTTGTGTATCATGTCGTAAAGTTAGTTCCTTGATTAAACTTCTAACTCTTCCATTCCATCAGGTGAAACTCTTTGTTTAGGCCCATTTTTGAGATAAGATGGAAAGTCTTTCAAGATTAACAAATATTCTGATATCAAAATATTCCACTACCTACTGAATACTTTATAATTGGAATATGTGATCGAAACTAATGCCAATATGACAACATCAGAATATTTCTTCCTTTCCACTACCTACTGAATACTTTATAATTGGAATATGTGATCGAAACTAATGCCAATATGACAACATCAGATTATTATATCACACACACACACACACCCCGACAGTTGGATTGTAAATTGCTTCTAATTTACAATTAACAGAATGGGAAATAATAATACTGTCATCAGTTACATTGGAAATCTAAAAAAAAATGGGATGATCAACTGTGGGTCCAACAGATCCAATAATTCTCAAATGCCATTGCCGATTTCCAATGGAATACGCAGCAATTAATGCAACAATTGGTTGCTTGAGTTGAAGATGTGGAAATATATCTAAGGAGAACACTTATAGTGTGGTTGGAAGGTGCTCATTTTCGCAACCATGAGATTGCTGATTCGTCATGTTACCTATTTGAAAACCCAGATTTAGGTTTTCAAACTGTGCCCATTATGTGAAGCCTACTTGCATTCACGTCAATCATGGGGTAGAGGGATAGAAATGCCTCTGGTATGATTGAGGGTGGCCCAATAATCATCCCAATCAGATGGCGATCAACATAGATTTAAAGGACACAATTTAATAGTTTTGTAAGTGTGGATTTCTTGTGATTGAGTCAAGTGGTGAATAACAGTTGGATCAGTTTCAAAATGGAATGCCTGCCAATTCATGAGGGTTCGCATTGATCAAAAGTGATCCCCATTATGTGGATTGATATGGGGTTTTTGAAACTAATCCGGGAGTTTTGATCCACAATCTATCATAATCTTTCCTCACATTCATTCAAGGTCTTTATTGGTGCCCTTCTCCTTCTGCCTTAATCTGTTTATTATTTTATGTTGGATCTTGTATATGCATATAAACGTTGGTAAATAAATTTGGACTATAGGTTTGGATGTGGTTCGAACTGATCGGACACTTGTCTTTTATGAGAACAAAAATAATGATGCAAAGCTTTGGGACATTTTATCAATTTATGCATGGGTAGACAAGGACATTGGTTACTGCCAAGGTGAGCAGGCTGTCAATGCTCTACATTCTACTCTTTGATGGGAGCTCAAAGATTACTATGAATGCAGATACTAATACATAATTTGTCATGGATATGTCGTCTTCCAAATATCTGTTGTGCAGGAATGAATGATCTTTGCTCTCCAATGATAATTCTTCTCGAAAATGAAGCAGATGCCTTTTGGTGCTTTGAACATTTAATGCGCAGGATGGTATGTAATTTTTAACTGAAACCACTTCAGTTTTGTCCTTTGCTGACTTTACAAATAAACACCAAGTGAATGATTCCAGTTAGAACCATTGTGTTTTGTTTAATTATATCTAGTATTGGCCTGGCCTATTTTATAGCCTCTTCTTATCCTTTTGATTCCAATTTCCATGAATCTTACAATGACTGCCATTTTGAGAATTTCAAAGCGGGAAAACTTTAGATGCACAACGAGTTCCATTGGAGTTCAGTCACAGCTTACTACACTATCATCTATTATCAAAGTCGTTGACCCAAAGCTTCATGATCACCTAGGTATGACTCATTAGCGCCAAGAAGGTTTTTTTTAGTTATTATTGATTTTGTTTATGGTTTATCTTTATGTCTTGTTTGTTAGTATCTGATTCAATAGAAAACCATTATGTTGGAAGCTTCCGAAAGGATGGAAAGAGAATATATTCCAAAAATTTATTTTTCATTTTTCTTTTTCCTACTGTCAGATACAAAAGAAGACATATTGTGGTAGACATTTCAAGTGCTAACTGGACTGTCGCATTGATTCTTAGATTCCTAGAACTACCCTGATGCTAGCAAAATTAGTGGCTTGAAGGATTGTGAAGTTTCGATGAAGAAAATAAAATTATAGATGACGACAAATGTATTTTGAAGAGATAACAGTGCATACCAATGCCGAAAAAGAAGCATGAACGGCAACTGAATATTTGGTTGCCTCAAGGTATTGTAACAGAATGCCTTAAGAGGAAGAGATTTTTGGTATGCACAATGATATCCTTTGTTATTTTTCCCTGTTTAATAAAATTTTTATTTTTTACCGTTAAAGAAAAACTAATTGGATTAATAATAAAGGGACAGTCATTTGTAAACATGAATTCTTAGGATGCTGTGGAGTGCATGGTACACAAAAAAAAAAATCATTGAAAATTCAATATGTAGCTACAGGCATTTGTTCTTTTCATTCTGGAAACTCATCAAAAGTTAGAGTTCTTGAATTCTTGTATTCCTTGATAAGTTTCTTCTAATTCTGCCTTATATTGGATGATAAAGGTTCTTGATTTTCTCTTATTGGCCTACTGAATTGAATCTCACTTACCATTACATTTGTTCTTCTTGCATTAAAAGAATACCCTTCTTGTTAAAATGTAGTCCTGAATTCTTGATAGCAAATTTTCAATGGCAGAAAACCTGGATGGAGGGGAGTATTTGTTTGCATTCCGCATGTTAATGGTCCTCTTCCGCAGAGAATTCTCATTTGTTGATTCAATGTACCTTTGGGAGGTAAGCAATCAGTTGAGTCTGACTTATTTCTTTCATTTTATGTAAACAATTGCTTTCATACTTTGAAGTCTTTCAAAACCTTGAAGCATACATTCATACAGCTAGTGTTGATTTTAAAATTTTACTCATGGTTTATTGTTGGACTTGTTATTGTTATCCTATTTCTTTCTTCAGTTGAGTCTGAGTGCATTATAAAGGAAATCATTTTCATCATTTGACACTTACTGGCAGAAATTTAAGATTGAAGCTTTACTAGAACGATTTTTATATGCTTTTACTGTGGTATCTTTTACATGTTTATCTCCTTTAAGCCTAAATTGCTTTAGGAAATTTTCCTTCAATTGATGCAAGCCATGTTTTCATATCTCTATAATATTCTTTTTACTTTAGATGAAATCCTGTATAGTCTTTCAGAAGCTCATATCTTGAAATAGCCTGTACAATGGAAGTTTTTTCTTCTCTTCTTTCAAGTTACTATTTTCAAGCTTTAAGTTAACTTATGGCTCTTACATGTTCAAACAATTTTTGAACTAAAATGGTTATTTGACTTTGGAATTTTCAGTTGATGTGGGCTATGGAGTACAACCCAAACATCTTCTCTTTATATCAGGACTGTGGTACTACAACTGACCCAAGTGTGGGAATGAAGGGAAATAACAAGCACCTAAAGCAGTATGGGAAATTTGGGAGGAAATATGCACAGACTGGATCAGAGGATCCCCAGTCCGCTCTGTCAATCTTTCTTATTGCCAGTGTTCTCCAAAACAAGAACAAGCGGCTGATGAAGGAGGCAAAAGGCCTTGATGATGTTGTTAAGGTCCTCTCTCTCTCTCTCTCTCTCTCTCTCTCCCCGCATGCGTGCATGTGCGTGTTTACTTTTATCTCACTATTGTACTTTGTTGGCAGATATTGAATGAGATAACTGGAAGCTTAGATGCAAAAAAGGCATGTAATGAGGCATTGAAGCTTCACAAACAGTACTTACACAAGGCAAGTTTCTTTAGAGTTTTAAATAGAATGGGGTTTAAAAGGTCTACTTTCGAGTTCACGTGACACCAAGATTCACAAACAATACTTAAACAGCGTAATTTTTCAAGAAATCTTGAAAAAGAAAGGGTTAGAAGGCCCAATTTTGAGTTCACATGACACCAGTATTCAGAAACCAGACTAAATTGCCATTGCCTTTTGGGGTTCAGTCATAGCCAAACCATTTTCCATGGTTAAAAATTGTTTAAAACCTTCATAACTGATACGATCTAGCAGTTGGACCGGTATGAACAAACCATTTTGACCCGTATTTGCATATTTTATTGTGTCATTTAATGTTTTTGTGGGACCAAATTGAATTGTTGGAGGAACAATTGGTGATCTGGTTTGGATTGAACCATCCACCAATGGTTCCACTTCCAGAGTCTTTTTTTTTCCAATTATTGGTCCAGTACTTGATTTATTATTTATTATGATTTTCTCGGTAATAGCTTTCATTAGTGTAGGAAAATTACACAAAAGGAAGAACTATGGAGTGCAAGAATATTCTTAGATGGAACAGTTGGGCCAAGGCTTTCGTGACGATGATGGTGAATATTCTTATATGTATTCACAAAAGAATTGCCCTCCCAACAAATATAACTAGCCAAAAAGCATCATATCTTTCCCAGAAAAGAACCCAAAATTAAGAAAGATACCATCATATAACCACATCTTCTCTATCACTCCCTGTTTTGCCAAAATGTCTGCTGCCTCTTTTTTTTTTTCCTATACACATGCATGAAAGTGGTTACACCATGCACTTAACTCACAAATATTCCAAATGAAAATTCATTTCCACAATTGTTTGCTCTTTCTCTTTGTCCAATTGATTGCAATCCTTGAGCTTCTGATGCAGGCCAGAACCATGACCGGCCAACCCACTGGGCTCAAGCCTACTGAAGCCCATTAAAAGGATCAAAATATCAAGATCGTGCAAGCCTAGGATTCTTTCCTGTTTTCCATTTATTTAAATAATGAGTACCTAAACTTTAGGGATAGTTATGAGATTAATCAGAAATTTTATCTTATTTAATTTAGAGTTTATTTTAATTAGATTTGTTTCCAAGAATAGAATTAGGAAAGTAGTGCTTATATAAAGGATTGTAATACCTCTTATTCAGTATGCATTGATTAATAAAATTTCTTCCCTTGAGAATTTCTCTTGGTTGTGTGTCTGTGGTGTGAGACCAAGATAGTTTTGATCCTATGGATCCCTATCACTAAGCCTTTGGCTTGGAGATTAGCTCGTTGGCTATTCTCCCTTCCCCGCGTTGTGTCAGCCTCCCTCAATCAACTATCCTGAAACGCTTCTTTAAATACCCTTAATGGTCCTCACACCACCATCTCCACCTCATTAGTTCCCTTCATACTTACTGGACCTCAGAATGTGATCAGAATTTCTCTTTGCTCATTGCCATCCTCCTCATCCCACCACACCGCCAACACCACCAATTCCCATGGCCCAAGATTTCTCCAAACTTTCTCCAATTCCCAAAAATACCCAATATCAAATCTTTTAAATATTTTTGATGGCCCAATGAGCTATTCTTGCTTTAATAAGTTGGAATGAGTCTTTTGAGGAGGTTTTTTTTTTTTTTTAACCATTGAACATCGTCATTCCTTTCTTTTCATAAAGACCAGAAACTCCACGAGGAATGATCTTCCAAAGCAATTTGTCTCTCTTCCGAAATAGGCTCGAATCCCAAGCTAAGGGTACCATGTCTATAAAGATTTGGATAGCACCCAAAGAACACTTGACCATGCTATGTTTTTGTACTGCACTTCTTGTGAAAGCAAATTATATCAGTAAAGGCTGATGGATTTGTTCTGACCTTGCACAATGAACCAAGAAAAGCATCCAATGGCTATCCTCCTGTGAAGTGAATTTAGTCATTGTAAAGACTGTTTCCAGTAGTTGCTGACCGACAAAAAGAAAGACTTCACTGAGGAAGCCAATGGAACCCACCGTTATATTCTTCTATCCTGCTTACACTGTAAAAGAAAATATTACGAACGATTTAATTAAAAGAGAGACGTGATCAACTCCGAATGGGACAAACTTCTCTTGAAAGAAAATTCACATAACTTCCCCCCGAAACCATGCGACATTCGAGCTTTTTTTTTCCAGGGTGTGTGGGTGTGTTGGGGGGGAGGGGGGGGGGGGGGGAGGGGAATAAAATTTAGTTATAAAAAAAAGATTCAAACTTTATGATACACAACTACCCTATATTACCTAAAGAACCTTGAATGCTCAACCCATATTGTTCTAAATGATTTCTTGAGCCCTTTCTAA
Source organism: Umbellularia californica (assembly GCA_028538565.1). Lineage (NCBI taxonomy): Eukaryota > Viridiplantae > Streptophyta > Magnoliopsida > Laurales > Lauraceae > Umbellularia > Umbellularia californica. The sequence continues at coordinate 48,484,447 of JAPQWN010000009.1, forward strand.
ATCCTAAATGAAAATGAATTTCGCCCAATAAAAAGACCTTACCCTCTTTGGATTCAGGATTCTGACTCAAGAATCCATCCCTTTTCTAAACATTAAAAAACCTCAAGAATTCATCCCCTTTCCAAACATTAGAAAACTTACCCGTAATGGCTCTACCCAGCACCAAACCCCAAAACCACCCCCATATTTTTCTATCGCCAAAACCATCTATTTAATCTTCAAACCTCTACCTCCACTTACTATCAAGTGATCAATTTCTTTCTCCAACTCCCTTGGATACAGATCTAACTTTCTGAATCTGGTCCCTTTTTCCCAATTTGATTAAATGAACTTTCACTTTCCTGTCATTATCGTCCCATAAAGAAGCTGCTTTTCATTTTCTCCAACTTTGCCACTGCCACTACAATCTTGAACTCGGCCAAGTCAATTTGGCTGGCCATTAAACTAATTACTTGGAGAAAAACTGTTTTGGCCACTCGGGTTGACTTGGCTAAGACTCGGACAAGACCTCAGAAAAATCGTTTGAAAATCGTTGTTATTTTCAAGGTGGGGCTAGGCTATTATTTTGAGCTCTTGAAAAAACCATTCAATAGCAGATTTGAGTTCAAAATAACAGATTTCAAGTGCTGCTAAACATTCCACACTGAAATCACAATTCTGTTGGGACTTGATTCATCCTTTTATTTGGTTCAAGTTTCAAGCATTCTTGGTGTACTTGGAGTGGTTTCTGACAGTTGTTTCCTTTCGATAAGTTCTGATAATTATGGTCTCAGTACTAATGATTGTGTTGCTACATGCAGACTAAGAAACCATAGAAATAGATGCAGGATTCAAGTGTTGTCCGACTATGACATCTGAGGGATGAGCACATCAGCAAACAAAGCAGTTTTAATAATTTGTTGTTTGTACAATGTAATTTTCTAACTTTTCCATACTTCTGTTGTTTCCTCTGTCGTGTAGATTACATAGGCTTGTACATGAGATGAGGTGCAATATTTGTGACGTCGATGGTTAGGTGTGGAGTTTAAAATCCTAGACAGAGACCTCTCTCTCTGTCATTTTTGTTGTCATGTATGTAGACTAATTTAGATAAAATCTCTTTGGAGTGATGGTTTCACCAAACAAAATCTGTATCTTGCTTACAAATTGAATGTACCTTTTGAAAGAAATATTCCTTTTGAAAGAAGTTGCATTGTGGGGGTTCCATAAAAAGGACCTTTTCAAAGAAATTGCTTATGAATTTTATGACATGAGTCCTCCAGTATCCTAGAATTAATTGTTTTTGGTCTCTAATTTCAAGATTGATCATGAGTTTTATGACATGATTTCTCCAGTATCTTAGAATTAATTGTTTTTGGTTTCTAATATTGTGAAGGAATGACCAAATGTGACCCAGCATGGGGCCCGCTTGAGGCCATCAAATCCCAAGTGTGGGATATGAATGAGTACCTTGTATTTCCTTGGGGTATAATTTCAACCTTTGATTGGATGATCACAACTGTCCTAAGGGTGCTTAAACTAAATTTGTAGGACTTGGGTTTTCTCTGCTTTGGAGTCATTCTAAGCATATGGCTATGATCACCAGATCATCTAAAATAAATTAAAAAAAAAAAAATGATCATCAGATCATCTGACTGGGGAAATTGAAAGAACTATGCATCTGTTCTTGAATTTGGACTGTTGAGGGGTTTGTTTATCGGTTGGACCCAAGGGCGGACCCTAGAAATTCGCCTTGTTTATGACATACATCTAAATTTTATTCAGGCCTGTTTGTTTTTATTAGATCACTTAGAAATTGAATACGTAGGAATATTAGGTTAAAATTGTAGATGAGACCTTCGACTTTCCTAGTTATTGAACTGTTGTCGTGATGGGTGTGTTTTTATTTTCCATCTTCCTTGATTTAATTTTCATAAGAGGGGACATTATTTGATGGATATTCACCTTTTGTCTGTATTTTTAATCACTTATAGGCATTGAACTCCTATGTATTCTATTGCAAACATATAGGCCATGGAAATAATTTCTAGTCCCATAGTAAAACTGAGGCTAGAATTACTTATATTGATAATTGTATGCTTGGGTGCTAGGTTTCACCCTCTCCTAGGACCATCCATAAGCACTAATCATGAGCACCACCCTATGAGGCAAACTTGAGGCCATGCCAATCACATGGTCTAAATGAGACTTAGGGTTATAAAACCTCATTAGGTCATTTTAATCCTTTGATCTATGGCACTCAAACTTGATTGTTTTACAAAGCATTATTTTTTAAGAATTACAATGCACTGCAATGATGACCGGCTTGTAACTATTCATCGGGTTATGAGTGTGAAGGGGTTGGATTTGATCGCATGCAGTCCACTTGCTTAAAAGAAGAACAATCATACTCGAGGATTTTCACTCCTTATGTGCTCAATCATTTTATAACATTCACATGCAAGTATAACATTCATTTTTAATGGTTCCGATTTTTAATAGATGGGATTTACCGTAAAGTACCACTGGGTGATCGGGCCTCAACCACATTCAGATCGATAACAACGGGCCCACTTATTAAAATCTATCCAGTCAAAATAAATGCCCCACTCTTGAATATGGGACATCATCAAATATCCATCCAATAAAAATGGGCCCATGGATCAATCTGATGATGGCTTCTACTGTTTTACAGTGAAAAATGAAATCTCGTTAGAGCCCATGGCAGTTATTCGAACAGCGTGGGCCCCACCGGAGCATTACCAAATTTCCCGCGATTGGAAGAAGCAGAGGATCCGGACTCCTTCCTTATAAAAACGAAACGAAACCGAAAAAATCTCATCTTCGTTTCGATCTGAAGATCGAGGAATCACCGCATTCAACTCTTTCAATCCAAAATCCCTTCTCTTTTCATCTTTTTCTGTGTTGATTTGATCGAATCACGGTCCGCTGTGACTCCATTTTCTCAGATCTGATATCGGTCTTCAATTTCTGCTTCGATCGGACCCCTTGAAACCCTGTAAATCGAGAAACTGGAATGATCGGCGTAGAATTCTGACATCTTCGGAACAATTTCGATCGTCTTTGAAGGTGCGTGAGAAGATCTTCCGAATTTGAGTAATCTAGCGTTTGATTTTATGGTTTGAGGTTTTTGTTTGGTTTCTTGTTTCGATTTTTGGGAAGAAATTCTTTGTTTTGAGGTTCAAGTGCTGACATTGAGTAGAATGTGGTGGAATCGGTGATTTTTTTTATTCTTTTGTAAGAAAGTTTGCGTTTTTCGTTTGAATGTAGTCCTGTGGATGAGAATTTCTATGATTTGGCAGAAGATTCTGAGTTTTTGTGTGTTCTTTAGCGCTCTATGTGCATCTTATGTGTATGGGGAATTTGTAGCAGTTTCAACTGAGGATTTCTACAGTTGGAAGTCCATGATTGCTGCTGCAGATGGTTAGATCAGAAATTGGAGTAGAAATATGATCTTTCAGTTTGGTAGTATCTTGACATCATGATTTGTGTTGATCGTCTGATTTATGGTGAGTTCCTGCATGGAATCTGCTCATGAATGAAAATAGTTAAATGTGATTCAGAAAAAAGTCTTGCCTTTTCGTAATCTGAGTTGTGGACTCTGATTCTTAATCTGAAAATGTTTTGAGTTCTAAAATTTGTAGATTGAATCGAAGAGGTCGGCTCAATCCTGTTGTTGGATTGATCTTTTTTTATCTCTTTCTCGCACATGCAGTTTCCGGAAGAATCCTTACTATCCATGTGATGGCTCTGTTGTGGATGCCACACCGTACAGAATGTTCACTGGACATGTGATTCTACACGTTCAATTTGAAGCTTGCAAACGAACAGTGTAATCAGTGATGGTCATTGCCTCTAATGAATGTTTTATTAATGGAATTTGGAAGGCTAGGGATATCCGGTAGCTGTTTTCCATATGATACCACATAACTTAGAAGAGCCTTTTGCTTGAATTCTGTGGTCAGTGTGATAAGCCAGATTCCTTTATACAGAGATTGGATTACAAAGATAGAGGTTGCACAAGAAACCTAAACTAATCAAATCTCACTAAGCAATGATATGTTGGATCACAAGTCAATACAATCTATATGGTTCCCAGCTGTTGCTCAGCTGGTTAGGAACATGTGTACTGTGCATGGTTGCATGAGTTCAAATCTCCTCTATAAAGGAGTAAAAAAAGTACTCCCTACATATTTGTCACCATGGGCCATATATTGCTTCTCCATTAGATAGACTTGCATATTCATTGACCATGTGTCTCTTGGAGTTTGTATGAATACATAGAGGTTTGCTGTCCAAATGGATGTCAGCAGGAGTGTTCCACAGAGAGCTGAAAGCTCCTACTGATGGAATCAACATTAGTTCTTGATCCATCAAATCATTGCATTAAGTAATTGTAACTTGTTATTTTGAGGTACATGCTCACTCTTAGACTCTTCATTATTTTACTCCATTTATTTTCCTTCTGCATTGGCATACATTGAAACCTTGGAACAAAATTTTAAGGTTGGTTTGTGCTTTTATTTAGGTTGGTCTGCAATTTTCAGTTTGGGTAGAAGGATACAGGTAGTCAAAAATGGAGGGGGGAACTGTCTTTACCCCTTCTTTGGAGGGAATGAAATCCGTGAGGTCAGTGGAAGGGGAAATACTTACCAAGCCTTTCCTGGATGTTTGTAAGCTTATACTGCCTGTAATAGGTATGCATTTTCTTGATATTATTACTTTTATACTCTTTTCAGTACAAAATACAGAAATTAAAATTTTAGGACTGTGCTTTATTCTTTTATGTAAATTGCGTGGAACTTTGAAGCATAGTTCGGATGTGTTTTTTGAAATAGAAACAAACATGATAAGTTATAAATGTTGGGACATGAATTTTCTTAAAAAAATTCCCTGGCTCTCTTGGATATTGAAGTTTATTGATTAATCAACTCCATGAAATCAAAACTTCTGAACTGCTTTTACTGGAACATTGTAAAAATATTCTATTTCCTTTCATGAATCCTGAAATTCTCAGGAGTAAGCACTATGTTTTCTGCTTTGTTGGATTGAATTCATTTCGCACTCAATGATTCTAGGTAATAACCTAGGCAACTACATAAGCAGTTCAGGATTTACTAGAACAGATATGTTAGTTTGTTTTGAGCAACATTTTTATGATAATTAACTTTATTAATGATCACCTGTCTTACCACCTCACTAAAGATTCAATTAAACATGCCTAGTCCATGGGTGCATGAAATACTCATTAAGGTATTTGGCTAATTTGAGTGGTAAGTCGGTATTCGGTAATGTATGAACTTCATTAATAAGAATAACAAAACACCCAAAAGAATTACAAAACATCCAAAAAGAGCAGTCTTTCTAGACATAACTACCCCATGAAAATAACGAAAAACATCAAATTGCAGGGATAAGGAGTTTCCAATCGCTCAGATCTAGTAAACCCTGGTTTTGCTAAAGCATCTGCATCATTGTTTCTTTTCTTGTAGTATTTGCAAAAGATTCTCTAATCTCTTATCAAAAGCAATCTTAACGCATAGAAAATGTCTCATCATTAAATAAAAACTTTCTTTTTCTTGTCTGCTACAGTCTTTTTTTTTTTTTTTTTAAAGTTTCAACAGACACAACACCTATCATTTTGTTCTTTTTAAATTTCTATATCTGGAGTAGAAAAGTTTAATTCCATCCTCAAGGTCCCTGTCCTTCTATGACTACCTCCTCATAATCTCTTTTAAATGTGGTACACCTATTCTCCTTTTCTTTATGGTATCTACTAATACTCTCTTTAAAATACAGTATAGTTATTCTCTTTTTCTGTGTAGTATCCACTAACTCTGGGCTCTTTTTCCCCTTTATTGACTAGCTGGGCTTCTCCCTGTCAATTTATCCACATTCCCAGACCATGACCAAATTCTTTAGCAGTATCTATCATGTAATGTGGGAACAGTAGCTCATTTTCCATAGCAATCGGGAGTCTTTGTCATACTTTTGCAAGATGCTGTAACCAATCATTTCTCACTACAACCGGCCCTTAAGCATGGCATGTCTTCTAGAGAACAGCTTAGCATCAGGATTTTTTCTCTGAAGCAACTTATCATAAGGATTTGGTACGATGTTACTACTGTCTGCGTATATAATGCTAACCCTTCTCTTTTACCGGGCTTGTGATCAGCACATAATGGGGTACTGCTAAATGTTGCAGTTTGTAACCACTTATATCAAATGAAATCTGGCACATAGTTGCCAAAGCCTTAAATGGCACTTAAGGTCTTTTAGGTTTTTAGATGTGAGGTTACCAAGGCATTACGATATAATTGCTAATTCACATTCTAAAAAAAATTAAATTAACCTAACAGCAAGATAGAGCACAGAAACACGTGTCCCAGTCAATGAAAGTTTGAGACCAACAGTGATTCTACAATAGAACAGTTAATGCATGTAGAATCAAACACCTGAATCCTGATCCATGTCTTCACAAGTAAGATGTGTTACTAATTAGAGCTCTAATGAGCTTCACTTGTTAATTGTTATCCATTTTTTTGACAAAGTTTATTTGCAGTACTTGAAAGAACAAACTGCATCTTCCAGATTTTTATTCTAGAGACTTGTTTTTAAGAAATTCACTTGGGCATTACTTTGAATTTTTTTAATCTATACTGTCAGATAAGTTTGGAGCTGCTATGGCACTTGTAAAATCTGATGTGGGGGGTAATATCACGGTAAGAGTTATCTGATTTTCATGCCAGTAAGTGATAGATTGATAGGTGTTCTCTTACTAGCCATCAGTAAAAGTGTCATTCTTGGGTCCACAAAAATGAAAAATCTCCTCTTCTACAAATATCTTTAAAATAGGAGAAAACAGTACTTTTGGTTGTAGCTGTGTATTTAGTCCCACTCCTTTGGACATAATCTCTTGCTCATATCCAGCAATGACACATTTATCTATATTTTGTTTCTAATATAAAAAAAATGACCCTTTTACTCTACTCACAGACATGTATATTTAAGTTGTCATGCCTGTTTTTACCATCTGGGTTTGGAATGATCTCTAGCTTGCTGCATTCAAAATGTAGCAGGTCATATTGTTGACTATTTCTCTGTCAATAATCTAGTATTATGCTAGTTCAACAATAATGCATATGATTTGGTTGGCAATATCTGAATTTTGTGAGTAGTCTTCAAATTCCTTGTGTCAAATTACAAATGCTTTCTTTCTAGTTAGTTTTAAAACGTTTCATGTAGGTGCCTATATGTGTTTAGTAATGGATGTGGACCCAAGATGTTAGGCATTGTTAGAAAACCAAACAGTTTGAATGATCAATGCAACCATATGGTAGTATCTCTTAGTATATATTGTTACAGAAACATTATTACATGAAAAAAAAATAGGTATACATTTATAGAAAATAAATGGTTGCAGTGATCATCCATTTTAGAATGGTCTGTACTCAGTAGTACATAGATGATACTGACAAAACTTCATCTCTTTTTTGTCTAAAGGCTGTGTCACAACATGTTTTATAAAAAGTTTAAAAGAGTTTGAAATAATTATGTTTATTGGTTAATTTTCTCATTCAGAGACTAGAATCCAAATATTCCTCCAATCCTTTAGAATACAAACTCTTGTACAGCATGGTACGAGAAGAGGTTAAAGCTAAAACAGAGAAAGCTTCCTCAAGTTGTACTAATGGTCTCTTATGGCTGACTAGGTAATTAATCTCGTGTAATGATCTTTATCCTTTTTAACTTTTTCTTGTGTAAGAACTATGCACTTATTTCCTCAGGGCCATGGACTTCTTGGTGGAACTGTTCCGCAACTTACTAGAGCATCCTGATTGGATGATGCCACAAGTCTGCACTGATTCCTATGGCAAGACCTTGAAGAAATGGCATGGCTGGCTTGCTAGCTCCAGCTTCACAGTAATTTCTAGTAATCCTGTGTCGATTCATGTTTTCAAATAAATGTGTGGCTCATAGTGCCAGTAGTAGAGGTACAAGGAAGATGAGTAATATATTAGGGGGCTGTCATAATAAATACTGGTGTAAATACTGTGTTGACATTATTTATAGGCCTAATTAAGATGTCCATCTTACAACCATTCCCTTATCTCAATGAGACTTGCACTTCTAGACTTGCAGGTGCATGTGTGAAAATGACAGAATTGAGGCCATTCATCAGTTGGAGTCTTCATGAATGAGCCCTGGCCCCAAAAGAGGACGGTCGGGTCCACTCATAAAATGGTCTGGATTTACAATGAATATGAATGTTGTCATTGTTTACCAGCCATTAATTTCTTCATGTGTTATCCCGACGATTACCTCATTCGAATTGTGTATTGTTGCCTGATTTGCAGCACTAATTATGAATGATACTTATTCCCCTGCAGGACTTATCCATACACCTTCTCCTTACTTCTTCCCAGTGCTTTCAGCTTTTTTGGGACAAGAGACTAGTTGCTGGCAAAGATTACATGAAATTCATCTGACATTAATTTAAACTTTACACCTAAGCTTTGCTGGACAACACCTCAGTTTTCTGTAAAATTCACTGTGTTTCACTTGAAGCGGATCCTTTGCTCTCTGTACGTAGCTTCCACTAAACTATAATACTGAAATCACAGGTCGCCATAAAACTCGCTCCAGATAGGAAAAAGTTCATGGAGATAATAGGAGGGTCTGGTGACCTCAATGCAGACATGGTGAAATTCTGTGCAACCTTCTCCCCTCTACTCGCAGAGAACCACAAGTTTTTGGTAAGATGATCACTCATTCAAAATGCCTAATTACTTAATTAGAGTTTTTAACAAAGAATGCTTCTGGTGTTATTTTTGAAATCTGAATCTAGAGAACAAATCTGGAGAGGAAAGAATGAATGAAGTATTTAGATGAATTAAATTATACAATTAAATCTGGTGGCATATCTGTTACGTGCCATCCAGGAGAAAATCGAAACCGGGTCAAGTAGAATGTGGTTGTGTGCCTTTCTTGCCCATCCACCTATCTTTACAGTTATGATAACTCTAGAAATGACAGATAAGGTATTTTATTTTACTCTTGGTGCAGGCTAGCGTTGGTCTGGACAATCTGAAGGCTTCTTGATGAGAAAGGGCTTTGTTTTAGTTCACTTTTATTGCATGCATTCATCACTTCTGCATCTTCTGTCTTTTCAGATTGGCTTGTCAACTTCCAATTAAGCCGATTAGTAATGTATAAAAATATTGAAAATTGCAGTTGCTTTTAACAGTTTATACCTGGGGATCTTGCCTCTAATTATGTTTTGTTATCAGTACAGGACATGCCAAGTTGTTTGTTTTGGGCTTTGGATCAAATGCAACCAAATTATGATAATATTATTTTCCATTTGGAGGCAATTCCTTCCATTGCACCATGGCCATGATAGCAGTAGATTTTGTATGTTTATTTGATAAGAAGGGAAATGAGTCAGGCTTCTTTCAACAATCAAGCTTAAATTTGGATTGAGCTGTAGTGTAAGCAATAGACTTCTTTGTGAAAATCTTACCACTTTCATTTATTTATTTTATTGGTATTTTACCACTTTCAATTGCCTCTACTGGATGGACGCAATTGGATGCGGCCCATACAGAGTGAATTGGATGCATTGTCCCATGCAGTCTGTTTATATAGTGGAACAGCAAGGGAGTTGCATTGTCCAGTGGGATCGGTTCAATCAGCTTCCATAACTGCTTTATCTTTGATTGGATGAGTCTGATTAATGAGATGAAATTTCAACCATTTGTGCAGAGGTGGGTTGCTGATGTGTTTGGGTTTACAAACTTTTACCATACTTCTAATTGATTTTGAATAAATAGATAGAAACTGGATTGAATGTAGCCGAAAAAAGAGATTTGAGCGATGATTCATGATGTATCAGTATCTGTTAGTTATCCAAACTCATCATCATCATCGTCAAAGCCCTGTCCCAACTATTCAAAATCTAAATGAAACTCTTGAGATCGGTTCCAAATGCAGGGGACTCATCTAATTTTCCTATTATTTACATAAAATAAAGGGGCATTACTCTAAGAGGTGAATAGTGAAGGGCCCATGTTAAATGTTCCAGTCTAAAATCATTTCTTAGATCAATGGTGGGCCAGTCATCCAATAAAAAATGCGATACGATGTAGTTGAAAGGATATCCAACATTTAAGTAAAATTGAATTCTCACCTAGGGCCTATTTGTTTGCATTAAAATACATAGGAATCGAATGCATAAGAATTTGATTCAAATGAACTTTACCAAAGGATTAGTAAAGAGGTGCAGATGAAGGATATGAGGTGCGGGGCGAAAGATATAAGGTGGAGATGTAGTTAGACTTTCACTTTCCTATGTATTGAATTAGTAGGGTAAAGAAGGTTCTCTGTTGTTCAGTTTTGGAAATGCATCCTCTGTATTCTTATGCAAACAAACAGGCCCCTAAGGATAATATATGCTCAACGCGAGACTGTATGCATACAAACCAATGAAAGTAAAACACGTCCATCATGGCATGTGCGTACCCGAAGAAATAAAATAAACACCATTGTCCCCTTCTCAAAAAGAACACAAGTTTACAAGAAAGGAAATCACAAGTTCCTTTCTTGTTCCATGTCTCTTTCTGAAGAAAACAGAATCACCTCAACAAACTGAAGTACTTACTTTCTAACTAAAAAAAGGCCTTATTTTACTTAAAATAAGGAACCTCTTAAACTCTTTAATTCTAGACTCCTGAACAAATAAACAATTAGTAGAAATCCTAGTCTATCAGAAAGTCTCCACCTTTCCAACTGCTCCACTGGCATGTCCTGAATCAAGAATGATACTTAATAATAAGAGTATTTAACAACAAAAAAAAGACTTCTACATTTTCACGCCGTCTCAAAAAGGCTCCTACATTTTATGATTTTACTAAAATCTCCTCAACTACGGTCAAGCTGTAGAAAAAGTAGCTGTACTCGCCAATTTTTTTTTTTTTTTTTTTTACTGATTTACCCTAAGAAAAACGCGAATGACTCAATGATGATTTTTCCAAAATTCAAATAACTTTACATTTTCACATACAACTATTTTTGTACCTTCATATAAGGATCTCACCTTTGATCAATCTAATCCAATTAACACAACTGATGATTGAAACTAATCCCATTCCACACTATTTTGGCCATTATTCACCATTGGATTTTATTGCACGGAGTTTACACTATATTGCTATCAGATCTTGAGGACCTAAAACTAAAAGGTTATAATCATTAGAGCAACTTATTACATATTATCCCAATCCACAGCCAACCCTTTCTGTCACCATGCCGCCTTGGCCGCTTGACTTCAGTGAGTTAGATTTGTGAACCTTAAAAAAGGGTACTTTTTTGTTGTTTGACCATAAGATCTAACCACCATTATTTTCACCATCTGACTGGGAAGGTATTAGTATAAATAATAATAATAAAGTATGAGGACCTCTTTGAGATTGTTTGAAAATCCAAGATCCTTTTTTGTAAAAATCTCCAATCATAATATATGAAATTCACCATCATTTTTCCATCTTCAATGGTATATAACATCTCATCCTCTCTCTCGTTAAAGCAAATCCCATCACATGTACAAAAACTCGATGGTCTTCATCACTAATGGCTATACTTGTTCTCCCATTTTCCCTTTACCTTTCACAACTCTCACCACTCTTCTACTTTCCGGAGTAAATAATACAAAAATATATGGCACCATCTTAAAAAAAAAAAAAAAAAGGAAAACTCATGCTGAGTCGTAGAAGGCCAAGAAAAGGCCCACCGACATTTTCTAATGGTAAGGCCTAGCGGACCTAGGATTTTCATTTGAGGGGGCCGGACCAAAAGAGTAGTTGGGTTTTTGCGGTAAACCGAGGATTCTCAAGTGGGTTTTGGGGGGCAGATCTAGGACTTTTATGTAGATTTTGGAAGTGGACCTAGATTTTTCAATTGGGTTTTGGAAGCAGACCCATGTCCGGCGGGGCGGCTGCCCCCAAAAGCATAAACTTGGGTCTGACCCTGAGCTTATTGATAATAACCATGACTTTGATAACTCATGTGAAATCCTTTCAGGATAGTCCCTTTGCCATTCCGTTTAAGTACAGGTCGTTACAGAAATTTTCACTTGCTAGCGCTCAAACTCCCCGTCCCGGCAATTTTAGCTTTTTGGCGCGAAACCCTTTTAGCCTTACCCGATTAACGGTTTTTTAATTTTCTTCTCTCTCTCTCTCTCTCTCAAAAGTCCTATTTGAAGAGGTCCCAACAAGTGTTGGGATGGAATTCCAAACAAACTCCTAACTGAAAATTCAATTTCTTTCACAAAGAAAGCGGACCTTCAATGGTTCTTATGACCTCTATACACTGGCAGCAAAACGCCCATTCATTCAAACAGGTTGGCTTTAAAGGCAAGATGAAGTTGTAATTCATCCTCTTTCCAATCCATTCCCCCTTCTACTAACTAATACAATGAAACCTCTCGGGTTTTTCTAAGGATCCTTGTATATCTTCTCAGAGATGAAGCGATGTCTTCTGAATGTAATTGCAGCCCTCTGGGGCAGCAGAATGTAGTATCAGATGTAAACGGGTCTGATACTGGGCCACTTGCTGAAATTTCTGCTTCTGGAGGTATGATTTGTGTTTTACATACTACCCCACAATATCTCTTCTGGAGGAAACTCTTGTTGGTTTACTATTAGATGTTTGGAGATTTTTTTTCTTATGGGTAGCGCCTTTTCATTTTCTTTGTATCATTATGTTTCCATCTGTATTGTGGGGTAGAAGGGTTGCATTTATATGTTGGTTATCTATGGATGGATTGTTGGATTTGTGGGTATGATCTATTGTTCGAAAACTAAGTTTTCAGGATCTTTCTCCCTACCGTGAGAAGATGCTAAGATGAGGTCTTTATATAATATGTTTGAGGATTGCATCTGTCTTGAGATGTGGGGATTGTTACAGCAGAGAATGAGAAATGTGAGTGCTGTTGTAACAGAGTATCTGTTGGGTTGGCTTAAGTGATGCATAAAGTTTTTGTATGGTTACTGCGTCTCAAGTGGGCTCGGCCAATTATCCGCGATCAGGCTTCCATTTTTCTTCCTAACAATATGAAGAATAAAGTCCATTAATACTCTAGTTTTCCACTGTATTAGGGCATGTTTGGCATCATTCTAGGAATGTGTCATTCTAAGAATGAATGAAGAAAAACTTGTTTCGCATGCATTTTGTGAGAGATAGAGAGGGAGAGATTTTATAGATGCGCAGAAACGGAGAGAAATTGCCCGCCAGTAAGTTTTCCTTCTTTCATTCTCAAAATGAAACATTCTCAGAATGATGTCAAACAAGCCCTAAAATTCCAATGTCTGAGATTTCATGTACATCTAGAACACCACAGGAACCATTAAGACTGAATCTTCACATCTTTAATTTCTAATAATCTTTTGAACGAACTTCAGAAAGTGGGATATGAAATGGAATTGCTCAGCTCCAAATGCATTGGGTTGAGTACACAGTTTCAAAATTATGGCATGGTCATTGTTATTTATATACATCATGTTACCAGAATCATCTGATTCTGTTCTCCTCTCCCTTTATTTACTTTTTGTTTTTTGTTTCATCGGTGAAAAAAAATCAGTGGATCTGTTGTCCACACAAGCTGTCCTTCCACTCCAAATGACTACCAAGATGAAGGGCATTTTGAAAGGATTCAGATGTATTTCACAAATATTTGGTATGTTATTTTATTTTATTTTTATTATTTTTGTATTTAGTCTCTAAATAGAGGCCCAAGCAAACTAAAGCATACAATGGACGCCTACTTGGCAATTAGTTACATCTTTGGTTCAAATGGTACTTTAAATTGAGATTATTGAGTGAGTTTTCTTTGGTTGGGACTGACTGACTTGAATTGATTTTATTACAGAGCCAAATGATAAAGAGGAAGAGATGCAAATTGGTTTCCCCACAGATGTAAAGCATGTGGCCCACATAGGATGGGATGGTCCAACTGTAAATCAACCAGCTTGGGTAAGGCTTCCTCTTATATTTTGTTAATTATTGATCTCCAACCAGTGTACTCCCCCAATCAATAGCAGCTACTCTCTTGGATTATCCATTTTCTAGAAAGGTGCCAAAGGGACTTTCTAACTCGTTTGATCAATAAGCTAACAGTAGATTCTAGAAAAGCAATGGGCTAGAAACATTGATTGAATGACAAGGACCATCAACCAGTATTGTAGGACTCTGGCTCAGTGAAAAGATGTCCAGTCCATTTCCTGATTAGTAAGTCAATATATCTACCTTGTTCATGATCTGATGATGTTTTGTTTCTCAAACCGGTGCAGATGAGTGGCTTTAAGCAGGTGCCGGAACTTGCATCGGCACCTCTGAGCATCACAGGAGAAAGTAAAGGGCAGCTTTCTCCAACTAAAAGGACTTCTGAAGGTATGCTTGTATTGTTTTCTTATGCCTATTAGCACCCCCTACATTTAATTAGAACTGTTCATCTTTATACACTTAACATCATAAGAAAGTTTTACAACAAAAAAAAAAAAAAAAAAAAAAAAAAAACCTAAGAAAGACTGAGTTGGTTTTGGTTCCCACTTTAGGAATCCAGTGCATTCTCAAACCTGGCATTTGAGTTAAAGTTATAACTATTTGTTCATCTAAATTTGAAGAGTAATGAACAAGAACTCTGATTAAGTGTTGTGTGGTCTCAGTATTCCGGGCCATGATTTGGTGATCCAGAACAATAGGTTTAGGATACTGTTGAGAACCTTCAGATAGAAAGAAGCTGACACTTATGGTCTTTGGCCTTCTTGACAATTGCCTTACTCTCTATTAAGTAACCACCTATCTGTAAGCCACTGATCTAAGGACTACGCAATTTAATGGAATTTTTGTGTGGAGTTCAGATCGACAGCTACAAAACCATTGAGTAATTCCAACTTTTGTGTTTTAGTCTGTGCCTGCAATTTTTAAATGCAATGGTCCATTTTCTGTCTTTCTGCAACACACATTTCTTCAGGGCCATGCAGTGGCTGTAGTGGAACCGAGGAATCTCTTAACAGAGACTCACCAGAACTTCCGAAGCCGTCAACGCGCCACCAAAACCAAGAAAACCCGAACGACGAGCAATCTGATGCACCCAAGACAACAAGACGCCGCCAATCCATTAGCAATTCTGCTACTAGAGAAGCATCCGATGCGCCCAAACAACCAAGGCGGCAGAGTCGTAAATCGAGCTCAAGTGGGATGGGATCACCCACAAAAGAATCATCCACCTCCAAGAACACACGCAGGAAGAAATCCAGTAGATCAGGGGATGGTGGTTCAACAAGATCATCAAGATCCAGAGATCTAGGAGCTGCTTACTCAGATCCCGATGTGAATGACGCCGAGGAGCAAGTTCCCACAACAAAGCCCAAGGAAGAACAGATATAATGGATTGTTTGAGAAATTCATATTTTGTAAAAAAAAGAAAAACAGAAAATTTGTGCTTCTCACTTTTACAATACTCAGTAGCTTCCATGATTAGAAGATGAAAGGCAACACAAAATAGGGATCAACATTTTCTTTGCTCTTTTCTTTTACAAAATAGGTTCTTATTGAGTTGGATGAGTCAATAGGCCTTTTAATTGCACAGAATGAAATCTGATCTTAAAACCATCTGGCATTAATTTCTACATATGGGCAAGTGCTTTAGTTCACATGACCATTATATTAGCCCCATTTTGGATAGACAATTTTCTCGGAATAACCTAGATGTGACAATTGGCTTGAATAGTTAATTTATTAATCGTATGAGCATTTAAAGCAATATCACTGAAGAAAGGAGAGCTGCTATTGTTGCACAAGGGAAAAACTGAGTATGTTCTATCAATGGTCATTCCAATCAGGTGAATGACCTAAATGAGTGGCCCCACCCTAAAAGATACATGCAACCTCTTAAAATATGTTCTCTGATGAACTGGAAATAAAAAATAAATCAGGTTTTGGCTATTGTCATTGAGTTCAAAGGGAATCCAATCTGCTGGTACCTTGTATGTTATAAGAATTAGCAGTAATAGAAGACTCACCACTTAATCATTCTTTCCATGTGTATTCAAAATCTCCAAGTCAAATGTATTAATAAAAAACCAATCTTCAATGATAAACAAACAATTACAAGTTCTCCACATTGAAAACCTTAAAAAGCCCAGGAAGAACAAAAAACCCAGAGTACAGAATGTAGCTGCTTTGAAAATTGAATGTAGTAGTTGTATACAGGGCTGCAATTCTATGCATGTGGGATAAGCATACAGATGTGTATGCTTCATTCATTATTAAACATGTAGCCCTGTAAATAAAAGTATTTGAGATGAACTTTTGGCCAATTTTGGGCAAGAAGTTCACTCCGATGGATCATTGACAAGTTGTTTGAAGCAAGTGGAGTTTGTTCTCCAATGAGCTAAATGGAAGATGGTTTGGCCGTTGTATTGCTTTCTTTATAGGGCGCAAGGAGGCAAGATGGCTACTTGTGTGGTTGTTGCAAATGGGTAGTTTGCTGGCTTGTATTGTAGCTTCCTTCTCATTCACCACAGGAGCGCCAGTAGGATCCTGTAGAAAACAGTACACTAGTTATAAGTAGGAGGATAAAGAAAGGCAAACCATCATGAGCTGTGTTAGTTTACAACTGAGCTAGAGCATACAGGAATTTTTCCTTTTCATATTGGTAAAACAATAATATATACTAATGAATATTTTGATGTCATGAGATCCAACACTTTCATGAAATCCAATATCCAAGTGCAGATATGGTTTCCTTGGTAACATTTCATAGTAGTGAAGGAACTCACTGAGATGTTTCTGCTGTTCCACAAAACTAGATCACTGAAGGCTCAGTGATCTAGTTTTGTGGAACAGCAGAAAATTGGAAATGCAAAAAATGAAGTGAAAAGGTAGGTAGCTATATACAAAGGATGATTTTTCATCCAAAAATGATTCATCAACCGCACATGGCATCTTTGTGGGAATTGCTCTGGCCCCACCAGATTTATATGTAGGGACGTAGATCAAGCACATGCCAAAAATCAGCCGCTTTGATCAAAATGAAATCACTTAAAACATTGGTATAAGCTTTGGATCAAATGACTACAAAATGTCCAATGAAGCTGATTTTAGCTATCCACAGCCCACCTATGCATCTGGCCCTGCCCACAACAATGCCACATCTCAGCAGACCATTTTTCTGGCTTGCAGGACTCTACATGAAAGCTACCATACTAACTGCTAAAATTGGTAATAAGACAAATATTGTTAGGAAGATGACGTACCCCAAGCATAAGAAAGGTGAATGATTGCTTGTTATTGTACTCCTCGAGGTGGGTTTCAATCAGCTTCCGTAAATCTGCTAGACTAGAAGTCTTCAGCACCTTCAGCTTTGTAATGAATTTCCCAGGATACTCTTTTGATGCCTCCCATTTTACATACACTTCAAGCAGTCCATCTTCATCGCTGGGCCAGTTTTCCTTGGACTCCTGCAATTTTTCAGAACTGTGTTTTTTGTTTAACTGGGTATCTATGAATTTCTGCTCCTCTTGAATATTAAGTGATGAAAATTGCTCTTGAAGCCCTAAAATTGGGCTTCCAGTGATGTTTCTTGCAGTTCCATCTGCGAAGAGACTAGCATATGATTTGAACTCTGCCTGTGGAATGGTTTTAAGTGGTGATGGTTCTTTTGGTTTTGTTATAGATTCCTCTCCGAGCACCACAGGAGACAATCCGGTGTCGGTAGATTCAGATTTTTCCTTGGAAGGCGTGGGGATCATAACATGTTGAGCAAGCTCTCTGTGGTTCCCACAGAGCATGAAAATATTGTGAATTCTTGTTCTTCTAGCAGATGCTGCATCCTTTTCATTCTCCTTTCTATTTCTGCTACAATAAGCTTCACCCACATCTCTGCTACAAGAGTTAGGTGTCTGTACAAGAATATTTTGGGGATGGCTCATATCATCAATTTTGTGACTTACATGTATTGCCTTTTCTTCAACCACTTCTTTCTTCACCTCTTCTTCCTCAGTATTCTCTTCTTCTCCTTCTCCTTCTCCTTCTCCTTCTTCATCCTCAAAGACAGTACTCAAATAGACCTTCTCCACAAATTTTGTCCCAGAAATTTCATCAATATCATCTCCCTCGATATCCCATACATGAGAACCCAGTGATGACCCGTTCCTATCATAATCATCCCGATTTATCTCTTTCACAACCAGAACAGGCGGTTCATCCCCGGTGTCCAAGTCCATAGATTTCTCCATTCCCTGATCCCCCTCTGTGTAAATTTCCGAGAGCCGTTTTATAAATTTAGTTCCGATATCATGCGCTTGCGCTTCATCACATTCATTCTCCCTCGAACAACATAACTCGGTTTCAATTTCCTCCAACCGACGTCGCAGCATCTCAACCTCATCTTGCTGTTGTAAGATCTTTTCTTCCATTCTCCTTCCCAATTCAACAAATTCATTCTCCATCTGCTGACATTCATACAATTTCTTCTCTAACTCGATCTTCAGAATTTCTGTTCTCTGATCAACCTGTGAGTTGATGTCTTTTTCTTGTGATACCAGTCTCTTCTCTTCCACCTGCTCAAGCTTAGCCCTCAGCTCTGCCATTTCTTTTTCTTTCCTTAAAAGTTCTTTGTGGGCTTCATTGCGCTCTTTCTCCTTCAACTTATTCTCCATTTGTAGCTTAAAGATGAACTGATCCATGGCTGCAATTCTCAATCCTAAAACTGTGGATGAGGAATCATCAAAACTGACCTTATCCTTGGAATTTGGAGTATGAGTACTACGAATGATGCATTTTGCTTTTGCACCATATTCAAGTGTGGAAATGGTCTTGTGCATCTCCTTAGGATCAGGACTTGCACATAAAATCATGAGAATCTTTGTATTATCATCTTCAAAGGAATCCTGACAATAATAGAAGGCAACTATCAAAAACATCCTTCAAAATCATCATCAGTACATCGAAACAAAGATATCATTAGGAAAATCATACCTGAAGAAGCATGGTTAGCTTGCTATCTCTGAATGGAACATAAGAGTCACCGTTTGCAATGGATTCAACTACTCTTTTCAATGCTATGTTTCCTTGGTTAATTTTTGCCGTCTGCGATTCCACCGAAAAGAGCAATTTGGTTTAGTAGTATTGATATAAACAATTTTAATAAACTGAGAACAATCAGAAAGTTTTATCTTGGGAATATCATTCTCAATGCACCCAGAAAAGAGATTGCACTGAAATGAATCCACTGTTTACCTGCATTTTGGCCTCAAGTCCAGTTTGACCAGCTTGTTCAATGTTTTCAGAACCCGCCATGTCAACAAGCATCAATCTTCCACCCACCGAAGGAACATCCAAGATTATCTATAAGAAAACATAGAAAATGAAATTCCGATAAAGAATCTTCAAAATGGACCAACAACGAAGTGAAGCAGAAGAAGAAACAAACCATGCAATGGCTTCGTGAGCTCCTCTCATTGCAAAGTGTGCTTTTAACAATCCTTCGCTTCTCTACTTTTGCAACTTCTCTTGATATCTTTCCAGCTTCATTTCCAGAGATAAAAGCTGCATTCTTTGCTTTTCCTCCCATAACTTCCAATCTTACCTGATAGCCCAGAAAAATAACCGAGGAAACCTAAATATCATGGATAAACAAACCATAACTGAAACTCGATCTTGAGGTCATCTCATGATTGTGAAATGTCCCTTCTCAATATCACCATGTGTCACATCCCAGTCCCGAGATTACCTGATAGCCCAGAAAAAGAACCAAGGAAACCTAAATATCATGGATAAACAAACCATAACTGAAACTCGATCTTGAGGTCATCTCATGATTGTGAAATGTCCCTTCTCAATATCACCATGTGTCACATCCCAGTCCCGAGATTCCCTGGCCATGGGTAATCCCTGAGGTGTGACACGCGAACTCACATAAAATTCGCACCTGTCCCGGGTCAAGTCTGAATCCACGAAGGATAAACAATCACTTCACGTGTGTAAGGCTTACTCACTAACACCTGTCACTGCACATTTAATGCGGAAGCACATATAATATTCTAACACCATGTCTTTCTCAATAGTCGAAGATCCATACAACGAGTATCATTGACATTCACTAATCCTAGACAAAGGATTTAAAAAGATGCCCAATCGAGATTCACACCAATACAAATTATAGTGTATGAAACAAACAAAATTCCTATCGCGTACATACCACTTTACATGCTTATGAAGGGAGAGAAAGAAAAGGCAAACCTATCCCATTTTGTACTTTTACGGAAAAAACTATGTTATGGACTCATGACCAACATGCTTCACTTGTAGTATTACTCAAATACGTATTTTCAAAAACACTTAAGATACTGATTACACATCAACTAACCAATAAGCACAAGATTTCTATACAAATTATACTTAAAGGAAAAAAAAAAAAGCATGCCAGAGTTTGGAGAGAAACACAAGACCAGACAATTGGGATTCATAAAACTATAGAGTATCAATCAAAGGTCAATAAACCAAACAAATCAACCATATCCAAAAACCCAACAATCAAAAATTCAATACTAGATTTGAGGTATCAGTAACAAAGAGATATGCAGACTTCTTTTTTTTTTTTTTTTTCTTACCTTAGATGCCGTCCCCTTGGGCCAACCAAGGTTCACTCCACCACCACAGCTGTTATTAGTTGATAACAGATCATAAATCTCCTCATTGTATATCTCCAAAACAGCAACTTGCACGAATTGTCCAAAACCAAGACCCCCACCACCCCCCTCGCCGCCTTCTTCGCCTCCCCCTAAAATATCCCTTAGAGCTCGATAAACAATCCCGGGCTGCTTTGGGCACCCAAACATTGTATGGCTCTTCCCTGAGCCAGTGGGACCGTACATCATGATCGTGCACTTTGAGCCCAATTTCACGCCATTGATCCTCGATTCAACGAACTTCTTGTAGAACCCATCAAGATCTTCCTCCTCAGAAACCGAGGCCCCATCAAGGCTGAAATCGCGATACCCAATATCGGTCCGCACCCGAACCATATTTCCATCAGAGGATATCTGCAGAGCTGAAGAGGGCTTCTCTTTTCGATCTGGGTAGTCGCGAATCCGGCCAATGACTTCAACCGGGTGGTCTGTTTGTGGGGTTTCTTTCGTGGAAGAGATCGGATTGGGAGACGGGTGGGTGTTTTTTGTAGAGGGGAAATGCAAGCGATGCTTGGAATGGGGGGTTTTTGAAGGGGTTGTTGAATGGCCTGAAACTGGTTTAGATGAAGGTGTTGGAGCCATTAAAGAAAACCCAAGAAGGAAATGGGGTGTGCTTGATGGTTTCTTGTGGGAACGAAGAAGATCGATGGATGAAGTTAGAGTATTTGATTTTCGACTTGTTAGAGTCGGCTCTTGATAGAAGCTGCAATTGGGATGATTGCGAGAGAAGCGGAGCGTAGAAAGCAGAGAAACCAGAAGAGAGAGAGAGAGAGAGAGAGAGAGAGAGAGAGAGAGAGAGGTGTTTTAATTTTGAATGAAATGTAGCCGTTACAAGTCTAACGTGTACATTTTGGACGCGCTGAAGTGTGGCTGGCATAAATGAGTGGCTCTCTTATTATACCTCTCTCTCTCTCTCTCCCTTCCTTTTTTAGGTTTTTCTTTTTGATCGAAAAGGTTTTTTTCTTTTTTTAAAAGGTTTTTTTTAAAGATTTTTCTATTTTTTTTAAAAGGTTTTCTCTTTTTTTTTTTTTTAAGTTTTTTTTTGTCCTCACTTCTTCCCAACTAAATAGTAGGAACATCAGTGGTTGTGATTTTATTATTTTTGGTAAGGGAAGGAACATTTGTTGAAATATGTGGTGGGCCACATGGTTGAGATTGCAGAATCGCGGGGGTTGGGCTTGGGCAATCCTAGCGGCCTGATTAATATATTGTTTCCTTTTTTCAAGCCGTTGGATGTTGACAGCTATGGGCGCGGCCGCCCTTTGGATGTAGGGTTTGGATTTAGAGCTTCTAACTACTTAAACGCCAAAAGGCATGTTTGTGTAACATGTTCTAGAGTATTTTGACGAGTATCGTTTCTTTGTGCCATGGAAAGGCGGTTCCAAACTCCCATAAAAAATGATTTCCCATTCTGTGTAAAAATGCCACAATTCTTTTCCTATTCTAGGTGGGAAAATGCCACTGTGGAAAAGTGGTGCCTCTGAAAAATTGGAGCCTTTTGTACTACCAAGAAATTCGCCTCCTTACACAAAGAAGTCATGTACTAACCCAAAAACTTAAGCTGTATGAAGTCACGTCGAACTTAAGACTTTAGCAATGTGAGACTTCCCAACACCAAGTAGCACTAATTCTCTCTTATAAGTAGTCCGCACTGTTAAAGTCATTTGGACTCGAGCACAATCACCTAAGGGGGTAGGCCGGTGACAATTAGTAAATTAGGATTGCTTTCTACTCAAATTAGGTTTCTTAAATTAATTAGGATTTCCACGAAAGAGATTTGTTTTATTTAGAAGTTGTGTTTCCTACTTTGCTGAGCCTTATTTTAGTAAGTCTGGTTTCATTTTCCTATTTAATGGCTTGATGTAATGCAGCTGCGTAGAATGACACAAACTAGTGTTCTTTTGTTGTTCTCGTGTTCATCTTTCCTCTCCTCCCTTCTGCCTTAACACACATACTATGAGGTATGGCTAGTGAGGCCCGCCAGATGATGCCTATCATCATGGCCAAGGATTAGGAGAAAAACCAATCACATTTGAACCATTCAAAAGTCTAAAACTGATTGAATGAGATTCAATTCATAGGCAAGTAAAGCTAACATGAGTTGCACTTGCACCTAGTTCCAATTCATGAGGGGTTAGTGATTAATCAAAGGCTGTTAGAGTCACTTGCACCAGATGATGCCCATCATCATGACCAAATGAGCCTCAGAGAGCTGGCAAACAGTCAAAGTCAATAACATCAACTCAATTTGCTTCTCATACTGAACACTCATAACATGACACTGCCACCACAGATTATCAATCCTGCAAATATTGACAAATTTATTGTGATAATAACACAATATTTTCTCAAAAAATGTCTTATTGTAAATTCAAAATGCTTGGAAGTTGGGAAGTCCATTCTCACCACTACCATATCGATGAAGATTCACAATTTCTTTTGGCTTTCTGATGTATAAGATTCACAACTTCACTATTTTGACATCATTTTTGAATATATTCTTTTAGCTTTTACATTTATTTTGCAACCATTCTACTCAAAGAGCTACCTTTCTGCCATTAGATAAAGTTACCACAATCGACAAACAAATTTTGCAGAATTAATGGTAAAGATGGACAAGTTCAGTGACTTCAGTTATGTTCTCAATCTGCAGACATGGTCCCTACCACATTTGTTGGGCCTCACATTGAATGGGGGATGCCACAAAATCTCCCAGATAAGGATGCTATCCCACAAAACTGAAATAGAAACACTACACCCCAAGCCAATCACAGCAAAGTATGATCTCCATGAAAATATTGATTTGATCTTCATTGCCTGGAAATAGCAAAAGAGCATAATCCAAAACCTTTTTTTTTTCTTTTAACATACTCCAGTAAATGTGCTAATGTATTCCCTGTAAGACTTTCATGTACAAATCATTACATTGGAAAGCTATATATTTTCACAAGGTGGCATTGGCGCGAGGTCAAGAGCTGACAAATACCCTCAATTCTCCTCTATCACCTCGTGTAATGCGGGTGTCATCGTCGATATATGTAACTTCAAATTCGCCACTACCTGTATTACTAGGAGGCCTTAATCCATCTGGCAGCCGAGGCAACTCAATTGGTGGCAGCTGTGAGAAACTTCCAGTAGGCGTGACAGTAGTTTTCTCGAATGTAATCTTAACCTTTGCAGATCCTACACAATTCAACAGATAATGCCTCTTCAGTACTGAATCTTTTGCACAAATTAAGGTAGAAGACTTTGGATTGTGTCACATTCTTTTCTTTAGAAGGATGCACCTCTGCATATCGGTTTTTTTTTTTTTTTTTTTTTTCAGTCAATTTTGTTAAAGTTGCATGTTACCATGGGGGCCCCTACTGACATACCAAATACGAGAGTGCTCAGAAGATTAGACATCACAAAATAATCAGGCCCATTGTAAGCTGTCAGCTATCAGATCTAAAGCATAAAATGAAAAGTCAACAAAGTATCTATTTAGATGGTCCATTTGATGGCCTTAATAAAGATAGATGACAACATCAAGTTGACCTAAATTTTTATACATGGCTAACCTACAAAGCCCCCTTTAAACTAGTTGGGTCAGTGCCTCGGTGGGCCTCACAAACTCATCGTCCTGTTGAGGAGCAGCTGGCTTCCTGCTATAGAAGTTGTTAAGGATCTGGATAGAATGCTAAAAATGTAGAGCTTGTTCTTCAAAAAGCATGGTTTAGTTTGTTCGGGGCCCACCTAGATGCATGCCATCACAAGTGGTGAGAGAATAATCAGGGTACGGTGAAGATCAGAGATTGCCAAGCATCACTTTAATCAACCCATAAGAACTCATCAATCTTAGGGCCTAAAAGTCATATGGTTTCTCAAGTGTGTTTATTGTGAGTTGTGACTCAATACAATAATGGATGATGTTTGGATCAGTATCAAATTGACATGTGAGCCACCATCAAGACAGGTGTGCACAGGAGGATTTGTATTGACCATTTGTGGGCCCCACTATATAGTATTTGTTATTACTGTTGTTTCTGCAGGAGAGAGCTATCATGTGCTGTGCATGGGCTTTTCTGTTAATTAAAATAGTGTGTACTAATCCAGCATTCTAGATAGGTAACTAGCATTTTGAAAAGAATTGTCAGTGCAAGGTTTTTTATGCCAAGTTCAGCATCCAGTTGAATATTTGTTCTCCAAAAACTTAAATATGAGTCTTCCTAGTTGGGTCTCTCTTGCAAGATTATGCCAAAGCAGACTTGAAATTTGTTCTGGTTTCACAAAGTATGGACATGTAATTTGGGCCTGGAATCAATATAAAGATAGCTTCATTTCTTTGATGGTTAGCTTGATTTCTTTAATGCTTGATAATATCTGCTATTCTGCCAATGGGCGAGGAAGGGTACTTCATAGTTTATCCTAGAAGAGTGATACGACATACACAATCATTGTTCCAGCTTCTAATGCATGCCCGTGTGAAGTACTTGTTAACTCTCTATCTACAGTCTACACATCACCGACCTGTCAATTTCTTTCATACACCACAACTCAAATGATACACTCAAACAAAGCCCATTTTGGCTAGGTTCCTGATTCTCAACTGAAACTCAAGTTTTACAAGTCAATTGATTCTAATACAATATAGGTGAGTTTTTCATCCATTCAGTAGAGAAGGAAAAGGACTGGTTTCCAAGCAGTAACTAAGTTTGTGAATGTTCGACCAAAACAAGAGGAACATGATCCTTGCCCTGAGGTATATTTTGGTCTTCCTGTATTTAATTGGGCCATCATCCCATGACCAGATTCCTGAACTCAAGGTGTCTATTATGGATAGAGATAGTTCAAAACACAATGATTGATGGCTGCAAGGTGATAACTGAGAAAGAGAGAAGATATAGAGAAAGTCTGCATCCAACAAAAAAAGTGCAATATTTAATGATAAGAATCTTCCACTCTGAATCAGTTTTGGGGCACCTTTTATCCACAGTAAGACCCATTAGATCAGCAGACTAGATCACCAAACCACAACCACCACATGTACTACACATCATCTGGCAGAAAATCATAGAACTTTTCCATTAAATATAAGTGATTAATCAGAGACAAGTGAACAATCTTACCTATGAGCTCAAATTTGTGAGCTAATGTAGCCTTAACTTCTACCTGTGGAAGTGGCCAAGGCGTCCCTAATTGAAGCTCCACAATGTTATCAAAATCCTTGCTTAGTACATCAATCCGTTGGAAAACCTAGTAAAAGACAAACCAATTAATAATTTCATTTTCTGCTTAAATATAACAAAATGTTTCGTATAAAATTGTAGCGTAAGCCATTATTGCATCAATAGCACTCGCAGAATTTGAAAAAGAAAATAATACTAATAACCATTTATTGGGAAGATAGAAAAGGAATGAGCAATTTATCTTTTCCAATTACCTGTCCGAGAGTTATAGGCAGCAGCCTTCCTGTGGGAGGTCCCGGACGACTCCCACCGACAGTACGAGATGAGAATGCGCTACTGTAGATCAATTTCCATCTCCCTTGGAGTTTATCAAGGTCTGTGGAGAGATCAACAAGCCCTCCTACCGCTTCAAGTTCCTTGGCTGCAGAATCTGCTCGTTTCTGATCTTCTTCAATTGCAGCAAGACCTCTGTTCAGCCCAGAAACAGCAGTCTGCAAATAATCACCTTATATTTGTTGAAAGAAGAACACACTTTGCTGGAATGAACACAGTAACATTTATGGTGATGGCTTGTGACAGCAAATGACTTCCAAGTTAAGTTTTTATTTGTAGATAATTCTTAAGTCTCATTAAATGTATTTCAATTGTTCTACAGATAAAATATGGTAATTTAACTTATTTTGGATTATTCAAATAGATTTCTTTTAGAGTTACTCCAACACATCTTGCTACATAGCTATTTCAGGTTTTTGTGCATGATGGTTACTAAGGTTGAAGGAGAAAGACCCAATCCTTGAAATTTCACTTAAATAATTGATTATATCTAATAACAATGTCTGGTTAGATAATTTTCTGAAAATAGATGAATTTACATTCACACCCATGTCTTGGTAATAGCTTGAACAAGGAACATAACTTTGGGCCTGCATGTTAAATAGTGCTGTGATGGTTATGCTTCATGTCAATCAACATCTTCCTAATAGCTCCACTTACTTTCCGAGTGACATCTCAGAATTAAAGAGTCAAAAAGGTCTCTGACATTTTCAAGCTCCCTTGAAGTTCTCTCTTCCCTTAAACTTTGTCCATAAATGAAAGAAATCCACTTCAGCTGATACATATTAAAAGCTTATGATGACCTTGAAAGATTAAAGGCATGTTTGTTAGCTGAAGGATATAATCAGATTCGAGAAACCAAGTTTGAAGGAACCTTCCATTCACTTATATAACCACAAATAATTTGAACTGTTCTCACCATGGCTCTCACCCAACAATGAACTATCCCAACTAGACCTGAAGAATGCTTTCCTTCATTGTTTCCTCAGACAACATGTGTATATGGAGCAACTTCCACAATTTGTCGGTGAGAAATATTCATCTTATGTAAGTGGAACTGCACTCTTTAAAGATTCAAACAAGCCCTAGAGCTTTGGTTTCAGTGCTTAACTTCTCCATCATAGATTCTTTGGCAGCATGCACGATTTGTCTCTCATTGCTCTGCATTGCTTGTGGCACTTTTTTTTTTTTTGCTTTATGTAGATGATACAATCTTAACTGGAAGAATTTATCAATGTGATTGAACCTGAGTTTGCTTTGAAAGATCTTGGCACGTTATATTGTTTTGGGGGTATCAAAGTAATTCACATACTGAGAGGTATTCTATTGTTTATGCTGATGATATTCTTAACCCTACTCAGATGGACAGATGCAAACCTATTTCGACACCTCTGGCAACTAAGTCTTTTCTTCAAGTGATGATCTTTCTCTTCTGGATGATACTTTCTTCTATATAGGCACACCATGGTTACTCATAGTCAGAAGGCCAGACTTTTCCAATGCAGTTAATCTAGATTGCCGGAATAGGCATGTTCCTGCAATTTTGTCATATAAAATTGGTAGAGTTGATTATGTTCATGGTTAGTAGACTATCGGCTACTTCTCCTCACTAATAATCCTGTATACTACGCCTTTTGTGATGGTTGTCCACTTACTCCACTATCAACTACAAGTTATCGTGTGTTTTTGGGTTCCAATATTATTTCTCCAAAGAAACAACCTACTATTTCACGATCAGTTGTAGAACCTAAATATTGGTCTATTGCAGTTGCTGCAATATACAATACTTGGGTTTCTTTCTTATAGGAGACATAGTGTTCCTCTTCTAAAGCCTCCTACCTTAGTTTCTGATAATCTAAGTGCCTCTATATGTTTGTGAATCCAATCTTTTTGTGCTGGACTATCATTTTGTTCAAGAAAAAGTAGCCCATGGTTCGATTGTTACTAAAATTGTGTGATCTGTTGATCGGCTTGCTACTCTTCTTACTAAGCCTCTTCGTATGGATCTTTTACAATGTCTGCAAATCAAGCTGGGGTTCATTCTAAATCACTCCTCAACTTGAGGGGGAGTGATAACTGAAAAAAAAATCTCATAATGTTTGACAATACGAAGACTACATCAGAAGATTTTCAAAACAAAAAACCATGATGACAAATTTCCTATATTAATATTCCTGATTTTATTTTCTCTCAATTTGTACATACTTTTTTTCTCAATGAATTGTAAACGTACAAAGGAAAAGAATCCAAATGCAGGTCCCTCAAGTCTCAAGTCCTGCATCTAGAGAACCAACACTAGTAGTCCCATATTTTTCATTAGAAATCAGATTATCACAGGCAACGGAAATTTTCACCATCACCCAAATTATAGGCCACCTGATTTCAATGTGAACCACAGAAGAGCAGAATTCCATTAAGCATAACAAGAAAACAGTAAAAGTCCATACAAACTAACTCAATGATTGAATTTATGATCAACTGGATGAGCACAAGCAATCAAAATGTAACAAAATCACAGCTTTTACCCATTTCAACCAACCAACAAACCGTACCACAAGAAAAGAAAGCATAAAAGAAAACAAGAGAAGAAACCCAGCTCGAATTTTCTACAAAGAAACCCAATTTACAAGGGATTGAATGAAATGAAGCAACGAAACTGGAAAATAGCCATGCCCCAGTTCGAAGGAAATGAATAAAATCAAACAGCAGAGAATGCAAAACCAGCCAAACCCCAGTTTGAATCTTCCAAAAAGTGAACCAAATTTACAAGGAATTGAATACAATCAAACAATGGAAAATGAAAAACCAGCCAAACCCAGATCAAGTTTTCCAAAAAGTAGACCCATTTACAAAGAACTGAACAAAACCCAACAGCTTAAAATGCAAAACGAGCCAACTCACCAGCAATTTCAGCTTCAGAGAATCGACGACCTCGGGTTTATTTTCCTTGAATTCAGGAGGTGGGGGGTCAAGAACCGGAGATTCATCGAGGGCTGATCTCATAGACATACTTCTCTGGGGTGGTTTTGATATTGTTCTTCGCTCTGATAGAGTAGGGATGAATGTGGGAGATTTCAGGTTCCAAGTTCTCGCCTTTGAAGAGACCTTGTTGGGATGAAGAGAAGAATATGGAGAAAAGGTGAACAGAAGAGATGCCATGACTCTCTCTTCTGCTGCTTCTTATTCTCTCTCTCTCTCTCTCTCTCTCTCTCTCTCTCTCTGCTTCTTCTTATTCTTCTTCTTCTTCTTCTTCTTCTTCTTCCTCTGTCTCTCACGCTTTTGGTGTTTTTTGGAATTTTGGGGACATGAGGCGTGTGTTTCTAGAATTTCATGGATCGGGTGTGGGCCCCAGTGAAAGGGCGAATCGTCTTCCACCACTCACACCATATCCTCCATACACGTGGATTGCATGAGCATTTTTTTATATAGTCTTAATACTGTGCTGATTGGATGATGATAGATAGGATATATAGATTTTGTCTATTTGTCCGGGATGAAACCCGATTTCCACATGGGAGGGGCAAAAAGGTCATTTGCTAGTGGAATCAGGACTTGTCCCGGATGGCTCTAGGATATAAGGGGTAAAGTGAAACTTGGGCTGGTCGGGTCGGTTTCGGGCCAACCTAAACCTGGCTCAAACCTAACGTCTCCTGGGCTCGACTCAAATTGAGAGAACCCGCGTGCTTGGATGAATAGTGAATTGAAATAAGTGAGATGAAGCATCAAATCAATAGAAAATAAAATATAGGGGGTTACAATATTTTTTTTGTTTTCGTTGTTTGATAGGGAATCTTTTTTACTTTTTGTGTAAAAGGATGATAGTTTTTTATCATTTAGTAGAGAAAGGAGGTGGGTCTTTTACTTTTTCTATTTTTTTTTAAAGAAGAATGGAATTTTGAATGTGTGTGCTTTTGACATGATCCTTTGTCATTTTTTATCTAGAGAACAAAGGCTTTACTTCACATTTACTTTACTAGTTAGGGCTAGTTTGGCATTTTACTATCATAGTAAAAGTCAAGTAAAGCCTTAATTTTTCAAACAATATGTCAAATCAAAAGCATTTTAATTCAAAATTCTCTCTATCTTTTTCAAAAAAAGTAAAAATGCATTACCTTTATCCACTAAAATCCAAAAAAAAAATTCCAATCACGGTCCGCCATGCCATCGTGGAACAGGCCCACCATGACATAGGAAGGCAACCACCGTGACATGGCGGGCCATGGTTCGTCCACCCACGCTCATCGTGGGGTTCCGATTCACCATCCAGGGTAAAAAAATATATATCAATCAAAAAGCCAAATTGGAAAAACTTGGAGGTGACCCATTGAAGCTTAGGCTTAAAATGATGGGCTTTCGACCCATTAAAACAAGGCCTGTGGGGGGTATTTAAAGCCCACTAGCTTGGCAAAGATCATGTTGCCCACCCAAACCACCCCACAGCAAAACTTTCTCTCTCTCTCTCCTACTTCGTAACTTTCTCTCTCTTAAACCCTAACCCTAACCCTAACCCTAACCATCTCTCTCAAGAGCATCCTCACTGTCAAGGAGGTATTCTTTTTCCAATCTTTCTTGTTTGCTCTTGTTGTTTTGAGTTGTAATTGGGGTTGCAGTTTTCTCTACTAATTCTGAATATGTTTTTTGGGGGATCTTTGGTGGCCGATGTGATATGCTATAACTGGTTCTTGTTTATGAATGAAAATTGAAATCAATAGGCTAAGCGTTCTAAATTCTTGAATCAGAAACCTAATTTTGTGTCTAAAGGATCTCTTACTCTGCTATATTATCATGGTGGATAAATTACTTTCCATATCAAATCAAGCATTTACTCAATGATTGCATGTTTTGTCCATGTCTCATCTGCAATTGAATATTGCTTCAAACAGATTGATTAGGCAACCTAGCAATTCAAGGGGAGTGGTATCTTTTATTGAAATGGGCGGTTGCTGTTCCTCAATTTGGCTTAAAAAAAGAGTGGGGTAGGAGGCAATACAGAGACAATCAAATTCAAGCTGAAAACAATATCTGGGTGTGGAGTTTGAGCACACCCATATCCCCAACCAATTCAAATCACTAAGGAGAAAGTCTTAAGATTTTCACTAGGCATTAGAAGCCAGTACCAGTATGAGTTGTCCGATTTGAAAATTTTAAATACTATGGATTTGCGAGACTCGAGATTGTATTTGAACAAATCAAAATAAATTTTTTTTACAATATAAATAGTGAAAAATAACCACAATAGAAAAGAATGCTGCCTCCGGCGAATCCAACAAAGCACCTGCAGTTCACTAAATTTCATAGAGATTGGCCAAAGCTTGAAAATTGGGGCTCTGAGTTCAACCTTTTGCTTGATCCCATAAAAGGTGTCATACACTATTTATGCCACCCTACAGAATATTTCCACTCTACTGAATTCAGTAATACCAACAAACAACAACAGATAGTTCCCTCCGTCCCCCAATTTTCCTTTGAGCATAAGGGGAGGAAAATCTCAAGGGGACAAACAAAAAAGTGTCTCTAACCATTAGACTTCAAAAGGAGACTAGAGTGCTTATCCTTTGAATTGATTTCTACTTTCCAACTGGTTCCAATGGCCTAGGAATCTGACAAGAAAGCCTTTTCTGTCAGAACTCCACTTAAAGAAGAAGACAACGTGTTTGGAAGCCTAATGATTGTTTAACTTTGGGCCCTTTGTGATTTGGGGTGGGGGTATTACCGTATTATTTTTTATGTACTTCTACTTTTTTCTATTTTCTGGTTCCTTTGTGCTTCTACTTGTGCTCAAATGTTCGTTTCGTGTTGACTTTTGTAGATCAGTTCCCTTGAATTCCTTGTTGTCATCATGCTGACAGGAACACATTCTTTCAATTGAATCAAACGTACGTTATCTTCAATATGGATGAGCAGTTTATACTCCGAGTTACACCATCGATAGCTGAGCGGATTGAGCAACTCCTCAATGAGAATCCCTCATCATCTGAAGATGGTTCATTGGATTTATCATTCTCAGGCATGTATACTGGTTCTTTATAGGAGTTTAAAAGTTTGATGGTCTCAATCAGTTGGTCTTTTGAATCAAATCATACTTTACACTCTTTTTGGCGCAAATGCAATATCTATGGGTGACTTATTCTTAAAAGGTGCAGACCTTATTAATTTGTGCTGAAATTGGAGGATTTCGTTAAGGATAAAAATTGAACCTGTTGCTAGGAAAACTGTACAAGATATATATCAATACCTTAAGAGTGATTAGTGATGGTTTGACCCATTGTTCTGCGTCCTCTCATTTTTCCACAGTGAATGGTCCTGAATCCAACTCTTTTTTTTTTTTTTTCCACTGTGAATGGTCCTGAATCCAACTCTCTTTTCTATTGAATTTGATAATCACTCTTTTCATGTTTACTGACTTGTCCCTACTATTTGACTTAGGAGATCATATCATCTATTTTTCCATAAGTTTGGTGAACCTACAAATGCTCTAGACTGCTCTAGGCAGTTAACATCGCTGTCTTATGTACTTTTCTGGTGATTTTAGGAGCGACAATTGTTGCCTTTAGCTTCGTTGGTTCCCTGAAAAGACGACTGTAACAGTTAACCATTAACTTTTTAGTTAATAAAGTGATTTTATTCCATATTTTTGTACATATATTGTCTTATATATTATATACATATGGAGATAATTATCAAAGTCTGAATATCCCATACTGTTGAGCAAATCCATACAAGTTGACCGGTTGTTGATCTTTGGATATCAAACTTCCATCAGACTACCCTGTAGTGTGTAGTGGCAACAGATATTTATCCTGAAGGAGGAACATTCACCTTTAAATTAAATCATGCCATGACTCTTGATTAACTCTCGTGGCATAGAATGACAGTTTATTATGGCCATCATGTGATTCAGTCGAAAGTGAATATTCACTCCCTCATGGGTGATATTTGGGCCCACTGTTGCACAATTTAACACAACCTGTACAGATGTGCTCAACATTATGGTTGGGCACATTTGGTGCATTGTGATTTGTGAATCAAGTATTATTACTGGAATTGCTTATGATTACACCAATTCTACTATTTGATTAGAAAAGAAAATTTTGATTTTCTCCCCATCTTCTGCTAAAATGTCCACCAACAAATTTACTTTTCTTCTCACACGTTTAAATGGAACCTTAGCTAATGTGATTGGATGTCTTGAATCTTCTCTTTGGTTTTTTACTCCAGTAGCTTTGCACTTAATACTTACAAGGTTTTCTCCATGCCATTTGCTCATACATTTTGAATTTGTCATTTGTAGAGGATGGTAGAAGTGGCACATTTGTGATCGGGAATGACCGCTTCCCTGCCTCTCTCTTGGATCTTCCTTGCAATGTGGAGTCATACAAAACCTATGATGACAGTGTGCTAATCAAAACTGCTGACATTGGTCAGGTAATACCTTTTGGTCTTAATGGTGCAGTGATAGTATTTTCATAAGGCTGGGGTCTAACCATTTTAGGAGTACTTAAGATTTTATGATTTTGGAATTTCCAAAACTTGTTGAGCTACCAGAGTCTTGAAAATCATGAATTAATTTTCTTCTTTACGAAATAGGAGCAATGGCATGTCTAGAGCGGGCTTGAGCCCAGACCATATATTTTGAGGCATGGCCCTCTATACCTGACGTTCAAGTCTGAGATCATCAGTGCAAAGATCTAACAATACCAGTCCAGGGCTAACAGTTATATCCAATTGAATACGGAGTATTATATTTTCGACTGTCCCTTTTAATGACAGATTGCTGATCTTCAATTGAGGTGATTTTGGCTCTGTGTCAGGAGTATTGTGCGGAATAAAAGAGACAATCTGAGCATCAGAAAACAGAAAAATTAATTAAATACTATAAAAATATGCAAACATGAATTAAAGTACAATCATGTAGAGCGGGATTTTGACATGGAAGCGGAGGTGGTGGATCGGAGCATGAATCTCTCCATTCCTATTCACAGTTATTGCAGAGGGCCTTGGGAAATTCATTGAAAGAGCATTCAGTGTTAGCATAATGAAAGGCTTTGGTATCGGATTGGGGGGAGACAAATAATCCACCTAGATGGACCGGGATGGATCGTGTAGGGCCTGTTTGTTTGCAGCTTTGCATTACGATGCATAGGAATTGAATACATAGAATTCTTACCATAAGTGGTTAAAAAAGAAGATCAAATGTGAATTTTAAGAATGAGCATCAAATAACCTTTCCTTTTAGGAAAATAGAATCAAAGGAAGATGTTGCATGAAAGTTTGAACGCTGAGAATTTTCAATCTTATGTTTTTTGCTTTGTGTCCCTTCAAAACTTAATTGCGATCCCGATTGGTCATAAATAGCTTTTACTTGACTCTTGTGGTTTTTTTCCTCCAATTCCCTGTAAGAATTTTCTAGTTTTTAGATAGATAAGTTTTAAATTGGTGAGGAAAATACACTTTGAACTTTGATTCAAACCTGTGTTCAGTTTAGTGTCTTTTTCAAGTAGGCAGTTGAATATGCAAGCATTTATGCCTTTCTGTTTAATAAATTTGATTTCATGGGTTTTGGCAGATAATTATGGTTAGAGAAGAGGGTGATCCAGCTCCAGATGGAGTTGAGTACAAACATGGCCTTACCCCTCCAATGAGGGATGCTCGCAGGAGGCGGTTCCGCAGAGAACCTGATTTAAATGTATTCAGTGGCATCTAGATATTCACTTACTAATTTTATCTTCTTAATTGCCTCTTTTTTTTTTTTTTTTGCGTGTCGTAATAATTATGATACTTCTCCATCTGCAGCCAGAGCTCGTCCAGCGAGTTGAAAAAGATCTATTGAACATTATGGCGGGTGGAACAGCGGAGAATGCTGATATCCTTTAGTTGACCCTGTTGTAGCTCGAACACAATGACCTAGAGAAATCACGTATCATGCACTTGTTGATGCTTTATTGCACTGCTGTTGATACGAGCACGAGATCAAATGTTTGCCTAAAATCATCAAGCATTCTCATGACTCATGACGTCTTGGGTTGCTTTATCATAATAGAAAGTTCATTGGGCAAACATTTTTTTTCTTGTCCTGTTGGGCTGGTCTGATTTTAATTTTTTAAGCCCCAATGCATCATTCCTATTCTGCATCTTTATTATTTCATTGCCCTGCAGTTTTGTTTTCATGACTAGTTAATGCACATGTTGAAGTGGTTGAGCATGAGGAAGATGGTGACGATAATGGGCGGAATGCACAAGCAAAAACTGCAGCTCTACCACCACAGAAACCAGAAGCTCCAGAGGCAGTAATGAATGATGGGGAACCTGATCGAAGTGATTCGGATGATTCTGATGACTCAATATAATCTAGCAGCTGGCAGGCAATAGCCAAGTTGCAGAAGTATATATAAAGGAAGCGCTATGTCATTGTGGTTTTGCTGAAACCCAATTATTCCGGTGCACAGGCTCACCCCATGGTTGCCTCATATACTACCTCACCGGGCCATGGGACCTTGCTTGTATCAAATTGGTATTTTAAAACACTGATCAGTTTTAACTTGCTGCAGTTAGGCTTTGGTTTTTTTTGGGAACAGTAAGTAGTTGGGCTTTGGTCGGTGTTGATACCATGCATTTGGAAGTGGAAGTGGAAATTGTTACCTCACACATGCTTCAGTCCAGAAAGTGAGATGTGTTTACGTTTTACTTGTGGAGGGTTGGTCCTGTTCAACCTAATCTAGTCCCTTGACACTACAGTGAAACCAAAACCTTTTATGGTCTATAAGAAATGTTTTCCATAAAAAAAATTACAGTTGAAGTAGTAATGAAATGGTGGTTCTGATTAGTTGTAACTGATTTTATTTATTTATTTCATTGTATTGTCTGTGAGATTATGATCATTACAGTTGGAACCAACTGAACTACTGGTCTTGCTGATTTAGACCATACCACCAGTCAAGCTGGTTTGATTTTTGAAAACATAAGATTCAACTCTGTTTATTATCTATTTTCGGTTATTGCTTGATAATTTCATTAGCGGTCAAGGCAAAGAATCGAATCAGATTTTGTCAGCTCTTGTGGGGCCCACTTGTATACTTTCCTATCTTTGTGGTTAGGATGGATGGAAAGTTCTATTTACTGGGCAACTGTCATGTGGAAAAACGGCACAATCATATTATCCTAGCCCTTGATTTAACAGTCATAAATTTAATGTTCTTGTTATCATAGTTTTTTTTTTTTTTTTTTTTTTTTTGGGGGGGGGGCGTGGAATTTTGAGATTAAACCCAGAGAGATGGGCATTTTGGTTTGATCAGCATAAAACCAGGCATGGTGCCTGATCAGCTGCTTTCCCACCATTTTTTCTAGTGGAAATAGACATCTGATTGCAAGCGAATTGAAGGAGTTCTGTTTCAATTGGATGTGACTAGGCTAAAGACTCCTCGTTGTAGTAGTTTTAGTTAGCATGATAAGAACATGAAACCTTTTTTTTTTTTTTTAATGACATGGGTAACTTGATGTCTTTACCCAACAGGATTAATCCCCCGAGTGGTGCCTACACAAGAGGACCAGGACAAGGACATGAGAGAGTGATAGATTGCTAGTCATAAGCCAATCTCTTTTGTTCTATTGACACTCAACTATGGCATCCTCTGTTTCATCCCTTCCATTAATCTTTCTCACCTTCCTCTTCCTCTCCTCAAACCCCATCTCTGCTTCAGGTCTCTCTCTCTCGCTCTCTTTGTTTTTTCATTAATAGTTTCACACTTTCACTATGATGCTTCAAAGTGCAAATTTGTCCTAGTGCTTGAAATCTCTGAATATTTTGGAGAAACATGATATCAAACTATTTAAATAATGTTGCCTAAGTTTGAAGCATCTGAAATCCACACATTAACTGCTGACTCTGAAATCTGATAAATTAGAATGCTAACAAGGTTGGATTCTTGACCTCCCCCATGGAACTTCCTAAAGCATATTATATCAACTATTGTGATCAGAACCCACCTGTAGTCTCTCAAAGATTAAACCGATGATCTCACAAACTTGTCGCTAATATCACATTAGTAAAAATTAAGTTTCTTGAAAGTTGAGTGCAAAAGTTATATACGTTTTTAATGTAAAAATCATTCTAATTGGTTAGAAACCCTCTTTAATTTACATGGTAAATGATCTAAAATGTTATAACTTCCCTGCATACGAAGATACTTATATGAGAATTATTAGATGAACATGTTTGGGATAGTTTTTTTCGTAAGAATCCCAAGATTAGAACCTAGGAAGCCTACTTTGAGGAATCATATCAAGATCAAAAGTAGAGATCAACTATGCCAAAATTGGTTATTGTAATTGGATCACAAAAACTGATAAAAAAAGAAAAAGAAAACCCGATGGTTATGTTCAATTTCTTCTCCTTTTCTTACTCTCGAATTATCTATTTTTATTGGTGATGAATTTGGTGCCTTTTGGGTAAATGTTTTACAATGATTGTGTTGTTACTTTTATCAATTTAATCAATTTATCCTTTTTTTATATATTTCTTTGCATTTGTTTCTATAAATATATAGTGGAGGGACATGCCCGTGGTTATCACATGTTATTGTGCTAGTAATCTATTTAAGTCCGTTAAACTAATTATCCTCTTGTAAATATGTAGGCCCTTTATTTTATTTTTATAACCCAAAATATCTCTCATCCAGTCCAGTCCAAGAGCCTTTAGCCCCGGCCCCTCTACCTGGCGCTTCAATGTTTGTCACTTCACACTTTATCTAACAACTCGGATTAAATAAATTCCAAGTTGTACAAATACTATCTCTCTTTTATAGCATCTCTCTCAATTCGATGATTCTCACTCAGAGGCATATTGGGAGACATTTCAAATCAAACCCTTTAAAGAATCCATTAATCCAACATAGCCATCCTTCCAATAGATTGTACAGACTACAGTGTGCCGTTTGGGTAATGCATTTGTAAAGTGAATTCAAGTGGATGATTACCTTAATTCAAAATAAGAGGGGTTTTATCAAAAAGCATGAAATTTCAAAATCCACCTTCTTGACTTTTTGTCATTTTATGACATGTGAAGGAACTTTTTTTTTTTTTTTTTACTTCTTTGGATTAAAAGAAAAGTCTTTTTTGTCTTTTAGTGGAATGAGAGATTGACTTTTGAACTTTTTTTTTTTTAAAGAAAAAGTAAAATTTGAAAATTTATACTTTTAGTATTACTGTTCTTCTTCTTTTTTTTCCCTTAAAATAACCATTCACTTGAATTCACTTTATGAGTGAATTACCCAAATGAAAACGTGATGAAATCAACATGTTGATACATGGGTTTTCTAACGTGGACCAATTTGAGCTTGGTTCCAAATCTGATTATTAATTGGGCCCAATCCATATATGTAAATCTAGATCCAGGCTTTTGAGTTGGAACCTTCATAGAACTAGGTAATCAGGAGTCATTGACACCCATCCCCACAAGCTTTATTGAAGAGAATTAGAATATAGAAAAAAATATTTTAAAACGAAAGCTCTGGGGTTCTGCATTCAAATCATGGGGCCCACTTGGATGCCTTGCTATCTCTGCAGTTAGGGGGATGGAAAGTTCTTGTTAACTCATGTGAAAAAACAGCTCCAGACAACCCCACTGGTGGTTTTGGAATTTTTGGTGTGTGGAAAGAAGTAATATAATTTTTGAATTATAATGATGTGCGTAGAGAGAACTTGTATGAGAAGAGGAAAATTTTGTGTGCGAGTAGAATCTCCCTTTACTTATATAGTAAAGTGCCGAAACAGCCCCGGATACCCACGTCATAAAAAGATAACGAGCTAGAGGATAAGAGGGTAAAAAGAGCTGCACTAATTGAAGGTGGGCCCCATGGAGCTACACGTGCAGTCCACTCGCATGGGAGTGTTCTCCCACTTGGGCCCAATGAAGTCGGAAACCTTTTCGAGTGAAACTAGACATCTGTTTATGATTGGATTGAACCAGTTCTATTTCTATTCGGATCAGGGATCAGACTTGCTCAACTGTCCTTATTTCATGTCCCAAAAGGTATCCTACACTTACTAGGAAGTAGGAACATGAGTGGTCGACTATATATAATGAATGAAAAGCATGTAAAGAGAATCCCGAAAAAAAAGAAGACAACATAGAAGCATGAGGAGAGAAAGACGTGAGAGGGAGAGAGTGTTAGCTTCATCACATTCAAACATGGCCTCCTCTCTTTCATCCCTTCCATTCGTCCTTCTCTTCTCTCTCTTCATCCTCTTATTCTCAACCCCCATAGCTGCTTCAGGTCTCTCTCTCTCTCTCTCTCTCTCTCTCTCTCTCTCTCTCTCTCTCTTGTTTTTTTTTTTTTCTTTAACGGTTTCATGTCTCTTTCTCTTATCCTCATTGTTTGGTTATGTTTTTTTTTATATGGTAGAAAAAATATAGAAAATACTATATTTTATAAAGTTATCTATAGTTGATCCAAGCTCTCTATTTTTCTTCTCTCTTTTTAAATAACCATTGTAATATTTCGGCCCTAGCCGGAAAGGGTATGGTAAGGGCCTAGAGAATGTAGGCCCACGTAGGGTGCCACGGTTTTTTTTTTTTTTTTGGGACCTGCGCCGAGTCATATATTTGAGGGTAGGATAAGGGCTTACCCCAGTGGGGCCTTTTGGAAAATCTATTTGTAATTGGATGGAAGGAGTTCTATTTCTAAGAGGACATGCATGCATGACTTGGCTAGAGACTTCTGTTTGTAGTTAGTTTCAGTTAGCATAGTAAGACCATGAGACCTCTTCTTTATAAGAGAGAAGACATGAGCGAGAGTTCTTCACCCAACCTCTCACATTAGATTATGGAAAAAACCAATTGGTCCTCTGTTTTGTCCCTTCCATTCATCCTTCTCTCACTACTCTTCCTCTCCTTGTCAACTCCCATCTCTGCTTCAGGTCACCCTCTCTGTTTTTTTTTTCTTTGTTTCCTTTTCTCTTTGATGGTTTCATTCATGTATCTCTATCTCTATCTCTATCTCATTGTCTTGTTTTGGTATTGCAGATTTAGATAGAGACTACACTGCATCTCTCCATGACGCCACCACCCTCCCAAACACGGCCGACTACGACTACATCATCATCGGAGGAGGGACAGCAGGCTGCCCCCTGGCGGCCACCCTCTCTCAGCGCTTCAAAGTTCTGGTCTTGGAGAGAGGAGGAAACAATGAAGACTACCCAGAGACCACCACCCAAGATGGGTTTATCCAAATCATAGCAGCCGCCAACCAAGGCGAGCTCAACTCCCCAGCCCAGCACTTCACCTCCGTCGAAGGCATCCCAAACCTACGTGGTCGGATCCTCGGTGGCAGCTCCTCCATCAATGCTGGCTTCTATTCCCGTGCCCAACCCGCCTTCTTTGATGCTGGCACCGCCGTGGGGATCCAGTGGGACATGGGTCTGGTCAATGCGTCGTATGAGTGGGTGGAGAGGATGGTGGTGCACTGGCCGAAGCTGAACGATTGGCAGACGGCGGCCAAAGAAAGCCTCCTGGGGGCGAGCATGACGCCGTTCAACGGCTTCTCCGTCGATCATCTGGCCGGTACCAAGATCGGTGGGACGATATTTGGGCCAGATGGCAGGCGGCGCAGCGCAGCGCAGCTGCTGGCCTACTCCAACATGGAGAACTTGACGGTTGCCCTCTATGCTACAGTAGAGAAAATCATTTTTGAGTTCCCCAAAGGTAAGTGATATCTGTTTGTATTTCTTGGTTCAGCCGTGCTACTTGTCCCGGGATTAAATCCCGGGACAAGTAGACATAATCTTCTTGGTTTCTTGTTATCTTAATCAAATGATGTTGACTTGGTTATACTCGTAATAATCAGAAGCAGTCCCTCCGAGGCTCTCACTCTAGAATCCCACTCCTATAACAAAGAAAGATTTCTCAAAGTAGTAGAATCCCACACCCAGAGGATCTGAGCTAAGAAGAATCCATGGGTAGTAGAAATCAAATCACTGCTAGAATTACCTGTTTGGTAGTTCTTGGTTCAGGAATTCTTGGTTCCTTGATCCTTGTCCTTTTAGAAGTTAGATGTTATTGTTTTGGCTATTCTTGGTTCCTTGATCTTTGTCCTCTTCTAGAAGTCCAGATGTTAACAGGAGTGTTGATCCACTTGGGCATTGACATGAGTTAAACTAAGTGAAACTCTGCGGTGGGCCCACCTAGCCCTTCAAAATAAATGCCCTCAAGTTTGACCAGAGCTGATCCCACAAGATTGACTACATAATAAAATTTTGTTGTAATTTCAAACCTACGACGGTTAGGGTTTGGCTCAGGCCTAAATTTTGAAACCCACTGCAGAATTCAGGTCAAGTTTAGGTTCGTGCCTAGGTTTCCCTGTTCAGCTGAGTATGCGATTTTTACTTGAACATTCAGTTGCTCGTCTATCTATATGGGCATAAAGAAGAACTTACAATTCAAATCAGACTTTGCTAGGATATTGTTAGGATTCAATTTTTAGTTTCTGATTTATTAAGACCTTGGGTATGTTATGATACAATTTTAGTTTCTGATTTGTCAAAACTCAGTCCGACTTGGGCTTGAGCTGAGACAAGACCCAACCTGAGCCAGTAGAGTAGCACCCCTAGTCTGTCCCTGTTTGATTTTAAGGATGGTTATGATTGTTGGGTGCGGAATATGATACAGTGATCTATTGAGTTGAACACTAGGTAGATTTAAATTTCAAAAATCTGATTATGTTGATTGTGATAGCATACATTGTAACAAACATCATAATCATCACTTCAAATAATAAATGCACTATGAATCATATAATACTTAGAGCCTGTTTGTTTGCATGAAATTATATAGGAATTGAATACAAATGAATTCATTGTCGAATAAGCTTCACCCAAGAATTATTAAAGAGGTGAGGTATGAATGGTATGAGATGAAATGTGAAGAATATGTGGTGGAGATGTAGATGAGGCTAAGACTTCCCTAAGTACTGAATTATTAAGGCAACGGATGGGTATTCATTTTACAGCTTCCTTTGATTTAATTTCTATTAAAGGGGGGTGTTTTTTTTTTTTTTTTATAGTCACTTTTTGAATATTCACCTTAGATCTTTATTTTTAATCCTTTTTGGAACGAATTTTCACAATTCCTATGGAAACTAATGCAAACAAACATGCCCTTAATGCACATCTTTGGGTCTCGATATCAATGTCTGCAAAGCCCAAAAACAAACCCGACCTAGACCAACTTGAATTCCACATTTCGTTGAGTTGGGTCATGCAGGTTTGGGTTGGACCCTACTTACGCAAGTAGCACCCCGTTTTTTCTTTATGATGAGATTATCTCTTCTTCTTCTAATTTTTCTCTTGTCCTTGAACATGGATCATGCAGGAGGCTCTAAGAAACCATTTGCAAAAGGTGTACTATACAGAGACTCGCTCGGACGACCCCACAACGCCAACCTCCACCCGGAGGGGGAGGTGATCCTCTCCGCTGGCGCCCTTGGCAGCCCTCAGATCCTCCTCCTCTCCGGCATCGGCTCCCCCTACTTCCTCAGCCCGTTGAACATCCCCTTAATCGTCAACCAGCCCTCCGTCGGCCAGTTCCTTGCTGACAACCCTCGCGGCGGTGTCACCATCGCCTCCCCGGTCCCCATCCCCACCTCCCTCATCCAAGTGGTTGGCATTTCTAAATCGTCCGACTACTTCATTGAAGCATCCACCACCAACATCGCCCTACCACCCCACTTCTTCGCCGCCAGCCCCGGCCTCAACGTCACCCTCGCCAGCCTCCTTGAGAAAATTGCCGGGCCCAACTCCACCGGCTCACTATGGCTCTCCTCCACCAACGTCCACGACAACCCGGTCGTCCAGTTCAACTACTTCTCCAGCCCGGTCGACATGCAGCGATGCGTGGCAGGGATGAGGAAGATCGCAGAGATGCTGAAGTCGCCGGAGATGGATCAATTCAAATTCCCGGGGCCGCTCGGCGGGAAGGAGTTCAGATATGTGGGGCCGCAGATGGTGTGCAACGAGGCTGAGGACTCGCAGTTGGAGTCGCTGTGCAGGAGCACCCTCTCCACCATCTGGCATTACCACGGCGGTTGTCTGGTGGGGAAGGTGGTGGATCCTGAGTACCGAGTCATTGGAGTCGACTCGCTCCGAGTCGTGGACGGATCCACCTTTTCTCTCTCCCCTGGGACCAATCCCCAGGCAACAGTCATGATGCTTGGAAGGTATGATACTATCTATACAACTTCTGTTTTAGCATTATATTTCAACTCTTTTTTTCTAACATACTGGGATAGGTATCAATACAACTTCAAAGTTATTTAAACCCTAGTAGTTAGATAAAGTGCGACGTGCCAAAATTTACATGATCAATTGAAGGGCTATACAACTTACATGAATATCAAAGTTGAGTTGGTCCTAATTTATGTCTGTAGCTATGAGCATTAGCCAAATGACCTACGTACTCTTTTGAACTCTTACCATGAATTGAAAAGCATACAGTACCAGAAACTAGTAATAAAGCATTTGCTTTCTCATCTGATATCTTCTTGTTTTACTCTTTTGAAAGGTACATGGGGCAACGAATCTTAGAAGGGAGAGTTGCTGCTGGAAAGAAGCCTACATGAATGAGGGATAGTAGAGCTCAAAACAATTTCGGTTTTTCTTGGATAAGAGACAGTTTTCTTAATTTGTTCTCTTTTTTCTTTGTTTTTACTTTTTGTTTATTGGTTTCCTCGCGAGTAAATGTTATTTTAATTCACGACAATATCTCGAAACACCTTAAATTTGAAAATATCACTTATCGTTTTTTTGCTATTGCCCAGCAAGCTATTAGTATTCCAATGGTGATACTAGAATGGATCATAGATCGCCCCTATGAAAGTATGCCTTACCACTGAACCAATGGCAAAATTTCCCACATTGTTTGTCTAGACATAATTGTGGTCGATAGTCTTTCTTCCCGTTTGGACTTGCAGG
Source organism: Umbellularia californica (assembly GCA_028538565.1). NCBI lineage: Eukaryota > Viridiplantae > Streptophyta > Magnoliopsida > Laurales > Lauraceae > Umbellularia > Umbellularia californica. The sequence continues at coordinate 48,528,659 of JAPQWN010000009.1, forward strand.
GTGCTTGGCCCACTAGCACTCAGCAGCATGAGAAGTGTGAAGATAAATAAGAAGGGAACTTTCTGCAACTCCAGTTTACTAACCCTAGCTGATGTTAAAAACTGAAAACCATTATAGGTAGCTCATGCAGGTTAAGTGGGTCAACCCTTATTGACCCCTCTTCATGTGGGTTAGTTTCATCTGACTTGTAATCGATCCAGATAAGACATGGGTCAGGTTACGCGGGTTAAATGTGCGTCAGGCATAGGTCAAATTAGAGGGTCAGGTAGCATTTTGCCACCCCTAGGCCCACTACTATCACGGCCCCATCCTTACAGCCCACCAAACGTTCTGTCAATTCAACAATCTGAGGCCACCCATTCACCAAGTCCACCAAATACAAGAAGTAGATCTCCTACCTTCAGCTCTTGGGACCAGTCCTCATGAAACAGCCACTATAGTTTCAATCTATTTAGGTAACAAGGTAGCCCCATCTATTTACAGCCTTCATTGTACCCAACGTACGGTCATTCCGTGATTACCGAGTCTAGAGATGGAACTTGTAAACCTTCTTGAGGTTTTGATGGTCACAAAATAGTCCTTACTTACTCATGGCTTTTTTCTGCAATATTCTATTGGAGGAACTCATGTGTTGAAGTGAAGTATATTGACAGCCGACAGGCCTGTTTCTTAAATAGAAATCCCGACTCAAAAGAAAAGACAATGAGGTGATGGCTGTCCCTGGAAATTTCTGGATACATTACGAATTTTAGCCAACCAAAAAGTCTGGACTAACCTTTGGAATTCTTGTAATCCCAACCTCCTTGGCATTTTTGGATGCTCCAATGGAGAGGAGGATTCAGGAAATCCACCTAGGAGATGGCTTTGAAGAATTTACAATTTCTTCGTAAACGAGTTTTTGTAATTTTTCTAAAGAAACAGCCTCTAAAAATGGCAAATAATCCTTAGATCCACCAAGGCCTTGCCAAAGTGTGTGTTGGATGCAAATGGATGTATAAAACTCAAAACGAAAACTTTAAAATCCTGTGACCCATTATGTAGATGGATGTGCACAATGCAATAGAATTTGTTTTTTTGTTTTTTTTTTAAAGAAGTATGGACTATAAAACAAATCAATAAATAATTAACTTCTTCTTCTGTTGACTACATAAATTTATATTCAGCCTAAAACAGGTTCATAGAACATGGATCAAATGCTTTACAGAATACCTAAAGGGCTTGGGGCAGTTTCTCCTTCAAGTGTTGAAATATCTAGGAATAAAGATTGCTAGCACATAATATAATTGAGCTATCATGGATTCAATACTATTTGAAGGATTTCAATACTATTTTGCATGCTACACCTTCGGACCATGTGATAATAAGTGCACCATTCTTCGGTGTATGAACTAAACATATGGGGTTGAATTAGCATTTCATATGTGAAAAGGTTCTCAGCATATATTTTGATACCAGATAAATTCCTTTGGTGAACTAGGTTGCAGATTTCTTTACAAAGGCACTATCATATCTAGGTCTGTAACACTTGGGTTATTTCAAGAGGCCCATTTTCTAAGTCCAACTCAATCTTGAAGGGCTAAGTTGGACTCAATTATAAAGTCCCATAGTTCCTACATCTCTTTGGCTGGAGACACTTTCTAGGACCTGACATATATACTCTCCACAGTGGAGCCAAAAAATAAGCAATAAGAAAGTACACACCACAACTGATGAGGACCTTAATGCATGCATGTTGACATGTAGACACATGAATCAGAAGAAAGACAAGAAGAATAATATAATTTTCATTTTCCACCTTTATTCCAAACTACCTTTTTCCCATGTCCATCTAAGGAATTGTCTTCTCAGGGATAAAAACCATTATTCCAAAATATTGAAGGGCCATTATGGTTGTAAGCATTCTAGGATTTCCTGTCTTAAGATTTGGAGAATTCCAATTTCTAACCTCCAAATGGAATTTGAGAACGATCATGAGTGACATTCCAAATGCTAGATATCTGAGAATTCTACAAGGCAAAAGTTTTATTTGGAATACCAATTTAATGAATACTCATCAATCAAACAAGTCAATTGGAATTTCAGAAAGACAACACCTACAAACCTCTCATGAAATCTAGATAAAGAGAAATGATGTCAGAAATGCTTGCAACTAAACTGACTCTCAGTAAGCACACTTGTCAAACTTAGACATGTAATTATGCTTAGGCTCTTTATTTGCATAGAGTACATAGGAATTCATGCTATAAGTGATTAAAAATAACAACAAATGTGGATAAAAATGAACATCAAAATAAACCCCTTTTATAGAAATTGAAAAGGATGAGAAATGAATTCCCAGCCATCACCTTAGTACTTCATATCCTAGGAAAGTCAAGGTCCTGTATACATCACTACTTTATATCCTTTAGCCTTCACCTCATATCATACATTCATGCCCCGCCTCTTTAATAATCCTTGGATGCAACTCATTTGACCATGAATTCCTATGTATTCAATTCTTATGTAATTTAATGCAAAAGACCCAAGTGTAATTTGTCTGAACTGAATATGCATCCTCATAAGACCAATTAAACCCACAAATACCATAAGGAGGTGTGGAACAATCGTCTAACAAAAGAGAGGCAGCAACACAATCTACATGCAAATCTAACAGTGAATACCATGTCAAAAAGCTCAAAAAAAGGACAGTCATGACCGTCGAGGGACCTTTGAAAAAAAAACAGTTGTTTTTCAAAAATGACGGTATAGATAAAAAATATATTTTTTTTTAATCTTTTTAAAAAATGAAAGAATCAACAATTTTACAATTTTCTTTATTAAAAAATATGTAATTTTGAAAATTTTAACTTGGAATCAACAATACAGCCATCCATCATCCATCCAATAAAAGAAATTAATTGAGTTAAAAAGTCATCCATCCGTTTAATATTTAAATTTACACTATCAAAATGGTTATAAGAAAATTAGCAATTTAACAAAAACATGCATGTTGACTATCACCACTACCACAGTCCTACACATGAAAGTAAATACTACAAAAAAAGTCACTTACATATATCATTGTTTGCACTAAAATTAGCCGAAGACAGTTTTATATGTGGACTGCGAAATGATATCACCTGAAGATAGATCTCTAAAAAGTCGAATCTCCACCCAACAACCCACCACACGTCCATGGGCAACACAGACGTTCTTCTGCTTCAAATGCAACAGTCTACACAAACCTAGCTAGTGTGTATATGTGGTTGGTTAGTCTGTGCTTGCCTCCTTCACAGGGAATCATCCTAAGCCTAAAAACAATATTAGGAATGCATTGCGTTAGTATTTCATCAATCGAAACTATTAATTAATTTATTGAATCTATCATTTATGAAAAATAAACAATGTACCTGAGATGAACTCCCGTGATAGGTTGAAGATTGCTTATGCGTCCCACTTTTGGAAAAAGTTAGTTTGAGCTCCTCCATTTCTCTCCGTAGGCTCGTATTCTTTTCCGGTAGGACCTCTTTGATTAGTTGCAACAACTCATTGAAACTCTTATCAGACCACTTATGTTTGGCTTTAATGTTCAACAACTCATCAGTCACCGACAATTTCGTATCCTCAATTCGACTGGAGGGATTTGGTGGTTGCATCACATCCTCCATCAACTTCTTGTTCTGGATGTTCTCTGGTGAATTATCCTGGGCTTGAACATCAATAGTTATTGGGAAAGCGTCTTCATCATGGTATATGGCACCATCGTTTACACGACTTGGGGGATGGATTTCTCCATGATGGATCCATGTCGTGTAAGATGCATCCATACCATCATATATTAAATGTTTACGAATATCTCTTAATGTCTTCTTCCCTCCTACTATATTATGGCATTTGATACAAGGGCAGCAAAACCAATCATCACCCCCCAATTTTTGTTTATTGGCTCTTAAGAACTCTAAGAATTCTTCAACCCCCTTTAAGTATTCAGTAGACGACCTTGGTGCTGTCATCCACTCCTTGCTTGAGGCCATTTCTAAAAAACGAAGATTAAAGGTGAATTACAAAAGTTTGCAACAAAAGTCCAACTTTGGCCCTTTTATATTTTTATATGCTTAATGGGAAGTAAAGGTAAAGATTCATAAATGACAATAAAATAACTCTGACACGTAGAGAATGATTACTCAACCATCACCCTAACAATGTTCAGCCAACCATAAGCAAATATGCACACACACCATCCAAGCAACATGAAACAAATAACCAATGATTTAATTCCTTCACCTAAGATGTGACTGGTGTATATTAATCAATTCAACAAGTCTTAACACCTCAAATGCAATGAAAACAGTTTTTGTATATGCCGAGGACACTAACCAAACTAACAACTGAATTTATTCTTAGGTAATACGACACATGGTTTGTTGAAGCTAGATCAGAAGGGGGAAACAAAATTATTAAAGATTTTAGAAGTGCTAGTAGGGGCTAATCTTTTCTTTTCTTTTCTTTTGTCTTGATATCTCAATGATGTGAACACACTAATGATTTTAATGATTCAGCAATGTTGTTTCCAATACATCTGTTTGCAATTTCTGCGCAGTAATTAAAACGATATGTATCATGAAATGAGAAAACTATATGTGAGGTTCCCCCGAATTCATTATTAAGCATGGAATCTCGTCTTTTTTTTCTTTTTCTTTTTCCTTTATTGATCTGTTCACTGTTGGTTCAACCGAAGCCAAGAATCGCGCTTCTTCTGCATCATTCCAGTAAGCTTCTTTTGTACCAACCCACACACATCATCATCTGCTTCCTCATGTATCTATCCACCTAAACAAACACTTTCACTTTCCATCATCTCAGGGCAATTACAGCCATCTCACCCATTCATCACCACCACCTTTAACCCTCTTTTCTCTCAAACAACACCCATCTCTCTCACATTTCCAAACCCAACTGCAAACAACCTCATAGAACCCAACACAAAACAAACCCACACTCTGCTCATATATTTGCAACTCTCTAACACCTTCACCCACATCACCTTCAAATCCAACACCCATCACCTTTTCTCCCTTCCCCTGCATCCAAACGACCCATTCACCATCTTCACCCAATTTTCAACAACATTGAGCCAAAAAAAAAAAAAAACCATAAACTAGCATTGTTTCTATTGCTCAGTAGAATATCATGTCTTTTGAAAGACACTTAACCATAAAGCTAACAGAATCTAGTACTCCAAAATCGTGCACTAACAGAGAACTCAAACTAATCTCAACAAGTGAAATGAATGACTATTCAATCTGCCAGTATATTCAAACTCACTGTAATCAGGACAAATACAAACTCACACCAATGCCAGAAAATTTTCTTGTGGTATATAAATAAAATTACCATATGAGATTTAGAATATACCGAGAGAGAAACTCACTCTTATAACCCCACAAAGATCGTATCGGAAGAGAGAATATACCGGTCGGTCACTGAGAGGAAGAGGAGAGAGTCGAGAGACTCCACTACTCCAGAGTAAGTGAAGAGAGAATAGATTAAATGGTAAAAATTAGGGCATCTTTTGTTTTGGAAACTTTAAAAATCAGGGCTCAAGTTTTACCCGGTTTTCAAAGAAGGCCGTAAAAATTCACTTTTGAAAATAATAGGGCTTGTTTTTGGTCAAAATATTAATAAGGTGAAGTGAAGTGAAGTGAAGATTGAAGAGAGAATAAAATATGAGAGGGTCTAATTATAATATGATGAGATTTTAATTTTAGTGGCTTGATGAGGGATTTTTTTTATTTTTGGGGTAAAAATAGATGGAATTTTGTCTTTTAGTGGCATAAGAACGCTGCTTTTTAACTTTTTTTTAAATGAAATAGGGAAATTTTGAAATTTTATACTTTTGATATAACCCTTTTAGTCTTTTCTTATTTGGTGCAAGAAGGCTTTACTTCACTCCACCCTATTAGTAAAGTGGCCAAACAAGCCATTTTTTTTTATTATTATTAACATATCAAAAGGGCATATTCCGTGAAAATATGAGTTTTTTTTTTCTAGGAGAAGAAGAAAATGCCCTAAGGGCATTTTGGGTATTTTGAAGAAATTTGAGAGAGAGAAAAGTCAACAGAAAATTCATATTCTCGCTTGATATTCCGATTTAAAATTTTAATGAAAAACTTAAAATTTATTTCGAAAAGTTAGTTTTTTTTTTTTTTAGATTGAAAAATTGGACAAAACTCTTAGGGCGTGTTTGGATGTGTAGTGAAGTGAGGTGAGGTGATGTAAAGCCTCCATTATCCAGACAAGAAAAGACAATTAATCATATCAAAAGTACACAATTTCAAAATTCCCTCCATCTTTTCAAAAAGGGATAAAAGCAGATTACCTACTTGTACTTTGCCTGTATTTCAGACTACCCCCATGTAGTTTGGTATTTTGTACTAAACCTTCCTGTATTTTAAATAACAATGCAACTAGAGACGGCCGTGACGGAAAAGATGGAATGACGAATTTACCCCTCCATATATAAATCGTGTCTTGCCCTTTTCGATCATTTTAGCTTTTTTCGCTTGCGGTTAGGGTTCTTCGTAGGAGAGGTGATTTTGGGAGAAACCGCTTAAGGTTTTTGGCGTGGCGGTTTTGGGAGAAACCGACCCTCATTCAAAAAGCGATCTAGATTGCAGAGAACCCTCATTCAAAAGGTTACGAGCTACCTGTTTTAGGGTTTGTAAATGCAACCGATCTCAGGATCACTACCTTTTAACTTCCTGCCCTGTTGTTCTGAAAGTTGGGATTTTGGCATTGGCAGTTTTTCAGGGTTGTTGAGTGGAATAGGTTTTTTGAAATGACTTCATTTTTTTTAAAAACCTTTTGTTTGTAGTGTTGGATTTCCTTTTTCGTGGATTTTACATCATATGGAAATCTGGGTTGAGTACTTTGGGACCCGGACCACCCAAAAGATGCAATTTTTAGGGCTGGGCATTTGGATGGGAATCTGAAATTTTGGGTTTAGAAGTTCAAAACCAAGTCAAGCTCCTATCTTGCTTACAATTTACTCGTGAAGATGATGAATTCATGTTTCTAGTTCTATTTGTTTTCAGGCAGCTTTGGGTCTATTTTCTAGCTTCTTCTTGGTTAGTGCCTACTGAAAGATGGCGGACTCTGTGGACTCCATTTTAGATTTCCTAAAGCTGAATGCATTCACAGGGGCAAAAGCTGCTCTTCGCGGGGAGCTCAGCAATCGCTCAGAGTCTAATGGGTCGATTTGGGGCTATGCTATGGAAGGAGGAGAAGATAGTGTTATAAGAGGAAAAGACCGAAGTAAAGATAGCAGAGGTTCTCAAAGTGGAGAGATTTCTAAAGAACTTATAGCGAAGGAGGTTGAAGGTGGCACTGTTACAAATGGTTCCATTACTAATGAAGTGTCAGGGGCAAATGGTCTGTGTAGAAAAGGCTTTTAGTTAGTTGGTTGTGTAGAAAAGAAAAGTTCGTTGAAGTGCACATGGTGTTTGGTGAAATGCTCAAGAGAGGGATTGGTTCTGATAATAAAGTGTCGGGGGCAAATGAGTCACATTTATAACCTATTTGGGTGAGTAAGTTATGACCAGTATATACCAGACACCATTTATACATATACGCCGTTAATATTAACAGAATCCGTTTATTTTGCATGTTAATTAGAACTTCAGGTAGGTTTAGTACAAAATACCAAAATCCGGGGGGTTAGTCTGATTTTTGAGTAAAGTACAGGTAGGTATTCTGCTATTATACCTTTCAAAAAAAGGTCAAAAAAGCAACCTTCTTTTTCCACTAAAAGACAAAAAATCTCCACTTTCCTATACAAAAAGTCAAAAAAATTCCATACCAAACAACTAAAAACAAAACACCATCATAACACCTTATATTTTATTCTATCTTGATTTGATGCTTCACCTCACCATACTTCAATTCACCATAAATCCTTTTTTTTTTTTTTTTTGCTATCGGAGGGTTCCCAACTCTTTGAGTTAGACTATTTCCTCCGGCCCAGAGGGAAGCTGGGTGAACTCTGATGTAGCCTCAGTGTGATAGTGCAGTTTCGAACCTACAATTTTTCAATAAAAACTGTGATTTTAAACCAACTGAGCTACCCTTGGGGCAACGTTATAAATCCTAGAATGCCAAGATTAGTCTAGATTGGTCTCGGAATCGGTCAAATCTTAAACTATATGACTGCCCTCGCTCCACGGTGTTTTGGCAATGGTGGGCACCAGCAATGAGTGGAGCATGTGCTGCTGACCAAAGGCAGGCTCTTTAGTAAGGCAGTATGACACATCATTTCACTTGAATGAAACCTCGACAAGAGCCCATGTCCTGCAGTCGTGCACACTGCACTGACCTGAAGATCGGATGTTTTTTGGGTCACATCTCCCAAGCACTGCTTGCAAAACACTGTTGTGATGTTGTGTTAGCGAATCTGGCCCTTTTATGTATATCACTATATCCACATTTATATCTTGGCCATTGACACTTTATCTTCCAAGTATTGATGGGACAACACTCTACCACTTCATCACTTTACCAGAGCAAATCCATGTTGGTGTATCAGATTTGTTTATTTTGTAGTCCAGGTTATTTGGGGCCTGAAAGTCCAGAAGGACAATCGTACCGACGAGGACGAATCGGGGGAGCTCCCATGTCAACCATGAACGGCTGAGAAAGAGTAGAGCTCACCTGTTTGGTTTGAGGAATTTTGAGAATCTTGTTTGTATGTAGGGAATTATGAATTCTCCCAGTGGGAATGTGTATTTTGCAAGCCTCGTATTGTCCATTTATCATGTTTGGATGAAAATGTGATCTACATGGTAAAGTTCATCACAACTTCTTTTATTTAATTATAAATTTTATTGTAAGTCACTTTTATTTACCACATAAAAACGTAATATGGTCAAGTAAAAATGCAATTACTTTGTATCATCACTCCCATGGTTATGCACTATGCATCTTATGTTTATTTTATCACGTATGTGAACAAATATTTATTTGCTTGTGTAGAGTAGAAAAGGTGAGGCAGACGTTACAATATGAAAAAAGTCGAAGATAAAAGTACGATGAAATAAAAGTAGATATGTAGGGAATTTCTTGTATAGAGATTATGAGGTAAAGTAAGAAATATCACATCATGGTACAAGCACCCGTGCGATTAAAAATTACGTTTGTCTTAACTTCCTTACACTTTATCACAGTTCTCTTGCTAAAAAGGGGGCTTTGAGGAGTAGTAATGGTTAAAATATCACAACGTAAGTTTACTTTTATGTATTATTTTTCTCATCCCAAACAAGATAAATGAAGAAAACGACACATCTCAATGAACTTTAATTTCACTTTACTCCACTTGCTAAACAAACAAATCATGGGACCTATTTATTTAGAGGTATGTTCTTTATGAGAATTGCAGATGTTGAAGATATAGATCAAGTTCAATGAGCATTGCAGATGTTTCTTTCGAATGCTAGGATTCTAAAATAACCTATTTGATTAGTCATTTTTAAACTTGTGGTTTCTTAAGTTTCAGCTTGATGAATGTTGAAATATGCTTGAGTATTTGAAATCTCACTTAGGAGACCATCTTTGGAGAACTTCTAATTCTCTCCGTACAAGAACTTCGAGGATTATTTCAAACAACAGACTCTAGGTGGTTCCCAAAATGCCAAAGTATAGCATGAGGAAGTTGGAAATTTGAGACTTTCAGAGGTCTAAAAGCAACAAAAATATTGAATTTTAGAACTCTAGTATTCAAACAAAGAATTTTGAATGATCTAAAAACATAATTTGACACCATCATGGAAAAATCCCAATACTTATGATTCTTGTTAGAAATACGTCCAAAGAAAGAAACCTTAAGGGCTTGTTAAATTGAAGAATATGTGAGATATCTTATTTGGGGGATTTGCCCCCTAAGTAGAATTCAAGAATGATCAATGCCCAATGAGCATTCTAAATTCTTGATTTTCAGGAATTTGGAAATTTTTGCATGTAGAAAAATAAGAGATTCCCTCAATACTTTGAGGAGTCTGCAATTAAATAAGAGTATATAAACACCATGGACAACCTACTGACCTACTGCATAAACAAACGGATCCAAGGCAACTTCCCATTATTGTGGTAGTCCAACACTGAATTTAGGTGTAAAACAAAATTTATTTATTTTTTACGAGTGTTTCCCCGCTGGGTTGAGATTCGAGCACATAACATGGGAAGGAAACCCACACCTTATACAGTCACCCAACTCCCGGCTGGTTAAGAGTGAAACTAAATCATGCATTTGAGATATCTAATGTGACATGTAATAGATATAAAATTCATCTAAACATTTTGAACAGTTTTGGAGGATGAACCTCACTAACTTATTTGTTGTTCAAGCAGAGGATTAATCCAAAGGGATAGTTCAGTTGGCTTAGGACCAAAGTTTGCATCCGGAGATTGAGGGTTTGAAACTGCACTTACGACACTAGGGTTATAGGGGAGTTTATCCGGCTGACCTCAGAGAGATTAGTCTAGTCCAAAAGGTTGAAAACTCTCCCATAGCAAACAAATAAACAAAAAAAAAAATTCAGGGATGATCTGATTTGAGTCACATCATATTTGACTCGTAGAGTGCAAATGGGTCATGTCGTTTGAAAATCAAGACTCGATTTCTTTTTCAATTTTAGTTAGGTTACAACCACTTTTCTGACTCCAGAACTTGCCTGTGTGTATGATGTGCTTTCCTAAATCAAGCTAACTGGTTCATGTATCTACATCTATGAATTATTTAAAATGGTTAGGTTGTCCTGGATGGAAAAAATGTCCCAGTGGGACCCACATAGACCCTCTATGACTCATTTAAGTTTTCACACTTACTACATCATCCCTCCTTACCAACATTTGGATTTCTCTCTTAACTAATCATGCAAAAAATATAAAAGTATTGACTTCATCTAATGATCAAATCTTGTAATTTTAATACAGATCAAACGTAAAAGATTATCATTTATGATTAACAACTTAGCATTCATTTTACCTAACTTACTTTTTCGTGTTTTTGTGCTTCTAACATAAGACATTCTAGATGAGTTCCAAATTGGGCTGGTGTGAATTCATGGGAGATAGCAGATGTTAGCAGGTAGATGAGATTATAAGTGGGCTCTGCATGAGTTATAACCTAACATTACAGAGAACTATGCAGCTATTCATTTTGCTATATGTGAAGAATATCAACTAAAAATAGTACGCAAGCTCTAACTTTTAGAATGTAATTAGGGGCCATCCGGATGTTGCCAATCATTGGGTTATGGTGGGATTGCAATGTTTTGCCGTGGATTAGAGGTATGCAAAATATTGATATGACAATGGTGATGACCATCTATTTAGAGTCTCAAACTTCGATCATTGTAAAAGAATTTAGGACCTCTGGATGGATAATTATGGTCATCAATTGGCAATAGCATTTGGCTGTAAGCCCAACATATGGGATCACAAGTTTAATACTTGCAAACATTTATCATTCAATTGCTTCATACAAATATAACACCTACAGAGAGAAAGATATCAATTCTTTTTTAGGAAATGTGTTTTGTAAGTAGAAAGTAATTACAAGTGACAAAAATTTAATTTTACCATGTCTGGTTTGTTAAGAAAAGTGAAAGGGTAAAGTTTCAGCCACAAAAACTTTAATTTTTATTTTAGCGAACTTTAAAATATTTTACCTCTTTGCTAAAATAAAAATTAAAGTTTTTTTTTTTTTACCTCATAAAAGAGGAGTAAAGTGATTACTTTACTACTTGTAATTTACATCATTAACCCCAAGGAGTTGGCCGAGTAGTCAGGACCATGGTTCCTCCCTCTTTCGAAGCTAAAGGTCTTGGTATCGACCCCTGGTTCCTTTCTTTTTAGGGACTAAAAGTTAAGTCTGCTTGTGCTACCACCTGGGGGGCCACAGGGGTTTTACCCGGCTTCTCTCTTAGCCCGGAGGGATTAGTCTAGGCCAAAGAGTTGGGAACCCTCCTTCGTTAGCAAAAAACAATTTACCTCATTAAAACAAATGCATTTGCCAGAAAGTATACTTAACATTTACATAACATGCAGTTTACCCTCCGCAAACATGCAATTTGGTCTAGGCTTGGTGGAGACCACCTCAATTGCACCCTACATTAAACCCTTCATTGCCATGTTTAGCAAACGGAAACAGATCCCCAGTTTGAACGAATCGAGGGGTCCCACATTGGGAGAGGAAATTTTTTTTCTCATTAGAGGAGATGGAATGTCATTTGATTTGACATCTTTTTCTCCCTGTGGGACCCCCTGATTGGTCCAAACAGGATGTCCTTTTTGGTCCAAACTGGGGATCCGGATCCTTAGCAAACCAACCACACAAGGACTCAAGTGTATTATATGGCCCACTAAATCGATAGGAGAGAGAGAGAGAGAGAGATTCATGTGTGTACAAAAGGCTACAACTTTGTGGGCCATAGTCACATGGGTGAGGGGACCATGGCCAATTAATGTGGGGGCAGACATATGAACACACACAGGTCACAGCAAGGGGTAGTATTTGAGTAGCAAAATGGCATGACATGGACAAACCTCCCCAAGTAATGAACCCAGATGGGACTCACCAGCACAACCCAAAAAGCCATACAAATATTTTAAAAAGAAAAGCACCCTAAAGCCATGTAAATATTTTCAAAAGAAGAAAAGGGAAAAGCTTTTCCAAGAAAAGCTGAAAGGCAACAGCATCAAAGGCAACATAACCCAATGAGCCAACTTACACAACACTTAGGCTTATCAAAGAAGATGATAAAAGAAATCAGCAAAGGTCAAGTTGGTTGGTGGTTGTTATAATGAAACCAATTGGATTGAAAGGGTCCCATAGAAAAGGGGAAAGGATGGAGAATAGCGAGATTGCTTTCTTTCCCTTGCCCTCCATTCTCTCTTCTAAAAAAAGCCCTTATTTTTGCTTCAAATTACAAATTTATTCAATATCAGTAAATAAAGGATAAATTGACACCCATCACCAAAGAATTCGGATCACCAATCGCATTTGTTATATTTTCGCCGTGAGTGGACCAATAATATACCGCTACGTCATTCAAATATTTAGGCAATTCTCTTTTATCTTATTTAAACTTTTAAATGTCGTAGTGGAGTATTATTGGTCCTAACTATATAACAAATGCGATATGTGGTTCGGAATCACGGCGTAAGTTCCATGAAGACGTTCACCACCGCTACTTCATTGCCATGGTTCTAAGAAGGGCATTTCTGGTCATTTTGGGTGTGCATCGGCATAGTCTAACCCACATGATTCCAATGTTTGGAATTTCAAAGTTCATCGCCTCAAAGTCCAATGTTCAAAGTGAAAAACTAATAGAATTACATTAGTCTACGTCAAAGTCAACGTCTAAGATGTCCGATTTCCATCTAGTCGGTCACGCCTACACACGTGCCAGGCCTCACAGGTGTGAGATCCCAGAGAAAGTAGGACTAATATTCTCATGGATCATGCCATGAAAATTGTTTTCACAAACATTCTTTTGAAATAATTCTCAGCTGGGTGTTTTTGCAATTGTGGTTTTACACTTTAACTGGGAAAATGTTGTAGGAAACCAATCTTTTAAATAAAAATAAAAAATACAATAAATAAAAATATAATAAAAAATTATTTTTTTTGTAAATTTCAGTTTTCCTTGTTTTATTCTATATTGTTATTATTTTTCAAAAAGTATTTTTAGTTTTGATGATATTTTGAAGATGTCATCATTAATGTCTCTAGATAAATGTCCTAAAATGTTTTTGACATCATGAATGTTTATGATAGTGATGACTACATTCCCATCTATTAAGTGTGCCTTTCTTGTAAACAAAGAAAAAGATAAATAAAAGAAAAATAAGCTTTTTATCTTAGATACTTGAAAGGGTCTTACCAATCTTTATAAGGAAAGAAGAAGTGACATTGAGTGTTTGTACGAAAGCATTTTCACAAAATGATAAATATTTTTTTTGATATTTGCTAATCTAACTGTTTTTTTTTTTTAGTATTTCTTCTCAATATGAAGGTCGAGGAGTTTATATCAGGCTTCTATGATTTCTACCACTTTGTGTGCCCTCTCTTCCCTTTTTCTTCACTGTACTAAATAAAAATCACTATATTAAAGAATTTTATTGAACAACTATAGAAAGATAAAGTCATATTACATGTCTACATGGGAATATTTTCATTCAAAGGGATTTTTCTTGCATGTGTTTGTTAATTTGATTTTTGTGTAAAACTTTTCTGGAATAAATTTTGATAAAAATCCATGTTTGGAGGTTAAGAAGTTAATCTTAGACTTTGACTTCTTTTATATCATTTTGTGTGCCTTATCTTTCACCCTTCAACATTACACCAAACAAAAATAGCCCATTTCAAAAATATATAGTCCACATTGGAAGATATTCATGAAAAAAAAAAAAGTGCACCATAAATTTTCTTTTCTATTTTCTATGCAATGCATTGTTGTTTCCGGTTGTGCTTATACTAGGTTTATTCTTTGGACTTATTTGTATAACACTGTGTGTGTTTCCTCGTACTTGAAAATGGAAATATGAAGGAGGGAGGTCAGGCACAGGTTTCCACTATAGCATAAGAAAATCACACAAAAAGTTTTTTTTTTTTCTTTCAAGTGTCTAATTACACTGAACAACCAAATGCAAAATCATATAGAGATTTAATCTCTACCTCTATAGAAAAGGCGTTGCAAAAAGGGGCCCTTAAAGAAATGATAAGTTTAAATAGTCAAACATCAAGTTTATTAAGACTCGGTGCTTTAGAGCTCATTTTTTTACTAAAATTCTTGACAGGAATTCAAGATGTTGGGTTTTGGGGATAATAGAATTTACAGATCACATGTTTTTTGGCTAGCATTGAGAAATTCCAGCCACATGAAACGTCCAAAATAACCTTTGGAAATTCAGGAATTCTATCATTTTTTCATTTTGATGGAATTCCTAGATGCTTCTCCAAAACATCGAGGAATTCCCATATGTCTGGGAATTCAAGAATTCCTCAGAGAGGAATTCCTTAAATTCAGAAATGAAAGAGGCCCAAGAATCATGTTTGGGGAAATCTCAAATCTCCAAAAGTTGTTCTCTTAATTGGAATTCCAATTTCCAAATCCCTCTTCTTGATGGAGCATTTGAAATTCTAATAAAATGCACTGAGAGTGGATTTCCAGGAATTTCAAAAGGTCATTTGAGACCTTTTAAGTGGTTGGGATTTAAAATTTTGGTGAAAGAAATATAGCATTTCAAATGTTAAGAGGAGAGAGTGTCACATCATATTGAAAAAACCCCAACATCCCAAATTCTTGATATAAATACTGGTAAAGAGCATGTAGAACTACTTTGGTTGTTAAACTCTAGCAAAATTCTAAAGATTTACCTGTTGTTTCTATGCCATATTTGGAGACAACAATGGAGCTTGCGAAATTCACTATGTACCTTTTCTCTCTCTCTCTCTCTCTCTCTCTCTCATTTTGCAAACATCTTCTTAAATTAATCTTACAATCGTGATTTTGAAATTATTTTGAATGCAGTAATTTTTTTCCCTCAGAAAAAGCTTACAAAGTCTTGCTACAAAATGTTGGCAAATAACTGTCACTAAGCTTTGCACTTAACATAAAATTCACATATATTTTAAAAAAATAGTCTTTTCCATAAAGAGATTGCGCAGATCATGCCCCTGAGATATGAAACACTTTGACAAGGCCTAAAATCATATGCCATGATCATGGTAAGGGTGCTCATATTGTTCCCTAATTTTAGTGCACACCTGACTCTTTCCATATCGATCCTTAGCATGAGTGGCACTTATGGCTAATTACCTATTGGCCCCACATCTTGTACAATTCTCACAAAAAAAAAAAAAAAAAGGGTTTTGGGCAATCCTTCATAAACCAATAACCACCATCCACTTTCACTGTTCACTTCTGATGAGTCAACTTAAAATGATCGGCCTGATCTCACAGCCTTGTGTTTAATCAACTATTAATTTTATGTCCAAGTTGTGTTATCAATTATGTATTCTTCATATATAGTTGAGATAAGACTTTGATGATGATGATTAATCATCTGGCCAATCTTATGTGAAACTAAATCTTATTAAAAGCAAAGTGCAATTGTAACTAGGATTGTAAACAGGTATCAGATTCTCTGATTACTAGGAAGTTCTGACTTACAAAAAACCGGGCCTGGAATCTAGTTTAGGTTCCGATTCATAAACGGGTCCAGGTCCGAAACTCAATTTAGGTTCCGATTCATAAACGGGTCTAGTTCTGGGTCCATATAGGTTCCGACTTGTGGACCCGACATATGAATAATTGATGTTGTAAATTGTACCTCAAAATCAACTTTTTTTAGACATTTTTTATGTATAATATTTAAGGTAGTAAACGTGATGCGCTGTTATAAATTGCATGATATACTTATTTTAAGAAAAATGAAGAATAAAGATAAATTAGAATCGATTTAAGAACTAGATTCCAATCCTCTAAGTGGACCCGGTTTTGAGTTTTTCAATCGGAACCGGGTCCGGATTGTTCTATGGGAACTGGATCTGGAACCAACAAAATATGTTTCAAGTTAAAATCAGATTCGGAATTAGAACTGTTATTTAGAAACAGGTCTAGGTGTAAGTCGACTATAGTTTAGATCCAACATTCAATTTTAACAATTTGGATCATCAATAGGTGGGCCACACGACGCGTGACACAAGAAGAATGTACTCTATGGGTCCCAAACACCATTTAGATGACGTGTCCAATTGAGGCACCCCAGCTCATGCATGTGGGCCCCCCTATTTACTCGCAGCCTCATCTTTACGTGTTTGAATAACAAACATCAATAGAACTTGTACTTGAAAAAAAAAATTTAATACATACATTTTTAATCAGCTCCCTTTCGGCTTGCTCAATAAAGACAGAAAACCAACAAATACAAAAAATCCGAACCGGCAAAATCTAGACCAGAAGCGATAAAAACTCACCGATGGCAAAACCGTGTAAATTCATCTCAATCCAGACCCATTTCTCTCTTCTCTCTCTAGAAAAAGAGGAAAAGTAGATGTCACTGACCAGTCGCCAGAAAGCCAAAAAGACAGCGAGAGCCCAAGCTAGAGAGAGAAAGAGAGAAACAGAAGCGATCGATTCCTGGTCTTTTCCCTTCTGTCAGACATTAATGGCCGAATAGTCCAGAGATCGAGCAGAACTCATCCTCAACTCAGCTTGAATCGATCAGATGGGAGCGATTTCGAAAATTTGAAATCTTTCCCCAAAATCGCATTCGATTCGACTTCGGAAGAAGCTGAGAGAAATCGCTGGTGGAAGTTAGGTGATCGACGAAAGCGACCGATTTCAGGTCTTTCATGTGGTTTCTAGGGTTTTTTTTTTTGAGGGTTTTTGGATCTCGATCTTTTTTAAACCGCTGTGGAAGTGAGATTGGAGTTTGGGAGTCTGATCTGAGGAGAACAGGAAGATCGAGTTGAAGCTGTTGAAGTGATTTTTAAGGGTTTGGTTTTGGTTTTTGAGCTTTGAAAACCGAAGCGAATGAAAGCGGGAAGGAAGGGGAGAGAGGGTAAAGGCAGCAGACAAAGATCGAGCTTCAGCTGTTTGTGTTGATTTGTTAGGGTTTCGGTTTCGAGATTTGGAAATCTCTGTAAAGGTGCTCGCAAAGGCGAGAACTTGAGGTCAGAAGGGAGGAAAAGAAGGCGATCTGAAATCAGGAAAGAAGTTTTCTTTCTTCTTTAATGTTTTCCATGCTCGGATCTTCAGATGTGGAAATGGTAAGAATGTTAGGGCAGTGAAAGCGCAAGGGTGTGTGAAAATAGTAAAGGGGGATTTCAGATTCTGCTTGCAGGTGTGAATTTTCTTTTCCTCAGTTTTTTCATATGATTCTGTGTTCTAGTTCTAAGATTACGAAAATGGTGAAAAGATCTTTACTTTTCTGTTTCTTCTAAGTGAGAAATTTACAAGCTTTGTACTGGTTTCAGCTCTCTGAGAGCTTGAAAATCAGTGTTCAGAAATGAGAAAGCATAGAGACTAGTTAAAACCAACCATTCAAAGTTGAAAACAAGAAAGACAATAGATGCCATGGAGGATTTTTCTAAATACGCCCATAGTCCTGTACATCTTGCTGTTGCCCGTCGCGATTATGTCTCGCTCAGGCGAATTGTCTCATCGCTACCTCGCCTTGCCAAGGCTGGCGAGATCACCACTGAATCTGAATCGCTGGAGGCTGAGCTGCAGGCAGATATTGTCTCTGGGGCCATTGATCGCCGTGATGTCCCAGGCCGTGAGACCCCCCTTCACCTAGCTGTCCGCCTCCGCGACCCCATCTCTGCAGAAATCCTCATGGGAGCAGGCGCTGACTGGAGCCTCCAGAATGAGAATGGATGGAGCGCTCTCCAGGAAGCTGTCTGCACCCGTGAGGATTCAATTGCGATGACCATCGCACGCCACTACCAGCCGCTGGCCTGGGCGAAATGGTGCCGCCGCCTACCCCGCATCATTTCCTCTGCTGCCCGCATTCGCGACTTCTACATGGAGATAACCTTCCATTTTGAGAGCTCTGTGATTCCTTTCATTAGCCGAATTGCTCCATCTGATACATACCGGATTTGGAAACGGGGATCGAATCTGCGTGCTGATATGACCCTTGCCGGTTTCGATGGGTTTCGCATCCAACGCTCTGACCAGACCTTCCTCTTTCTTGGAGAGGGCTTCTCTTCAGATGATGGGAATATGTCTTTACCTCCTGGGTCTTTGATTGTTCTTGCTCATAAGGAGAAAGAGGTCACAAATGCTCTCGAAGGAGCAGGGGCCAGGCCGACCGAGGCTGAGGTTGCCCATGAAGTTGCTTTGATGTCTCAAACCAACATGTATAGGCCCGGGATTGATGTTACTCAGGCTGAACTAGTTCCTCATCTGACTTGGCGGCGACAGGAGAGGACTGAAATGGTTGGAGGTTGGAAGGCAAAGGTCTATGATATGCTTCATGTCATGGTCAGTGTGAAGTCCAGGCGGGTTCCTGGTGCAATGACGGATGAGGAGCTTTTTGCTGCTGAGGATGAGGAGAGGATTGTGAATGGAGGGGACCATGATGAGGAATTTGAGGAAGTGTTGACAGCAGAGGAGAGATCACAATTGGATTCAGCCCTTCGAATGGGAAACTCAGATGGGATTGGCGAGGATGAGGAACATGGGGGTTTGGGAGAAAATGGCACAGGTGGTTATGAGAATTGTGAATCCAATGGTGTTTCCAAGGAAAAGAAAAGCTGGTTCGGATGGAACAAGAAAGGGACAAAGGCTGGAGGTGATGATGCTGAGGACCCAAGGATTCTCAAAAAATTCTCAAAGTTGGCTCCTGAGGGTAGCAACCCAAAATCTGCTGATCATCTCAGATCATCATCTGAACATGGGAGGGAAGATTTAGGGGACGTCAAGAAGGGGAGTGACAAAGGCAACAAGAAGAAGAAGAAAAATGGAGCTACCAGCGAGTCTAAGCTTGAGAGTGAGTACAAGAAGGGTTTGAGACCTGTTCTGTGGTTGACGCCAGACTTTCCTCTGAAAACAGATGAGCTCTTGCCTTTACTTGACATCTTGGCCAATAAGGTTAAGGCTGTTAGAAGACTCAGGGAGCTTTTGACTACTAAACTACCTCCGGGCACATTTCCTGTCAAGGTAATTCCAGCTTTGGATTCTCTTACAGTTATTTTTATTTTATACTGTAGCTCAATCTCCTCCCAAGTCCCATCAATACTGAGATACTATACATGCATGCACAGACACACAGCCATTTAACTTAAATAGCTGTCTCAATGAAAACTTTGATATATTAATCTGAATAGAATATTGCTGTTTTCCATGTTTGTTTTCATCCTTGTCTTAGTTGGGTTTTGGAATTGTTTGGGATATGTTTTAGGGCACGATTGTGTAGAGGTAACTTCCATGGAAAGATGAAATTGCCACATCAGCAAATTCTATGTTTTTTAAATTCCTTAGAAATGGTTTTCTGAGGAAATTATAAATTCATGTTTGGTGCAAAGAGGTTTTCCTCGATGAATTAGTGCTAATGTTGTTTGGTGCAGCTATGGATTTCTTTAGTGAAAACCACTTTTTAGTAAAAACTATTGGGTGGGTGGGTTGGTATGTGGGTGGGGTGGGTGGGGTTGGGAGGAGAGGAGGAAGAAAGAGGATGGCTGGGTGGAATGAGGGGGAGAGAGAGGAAATTGGGGGGTCATTTTTCCGTGGAAATTGACTTCCAATACCCCCCCATGGGAAGTCTATTTCCATGCCTAGGAAGGAAAAAACTGACGTGGCGAAAAAGCATTTCCGCGGAAAACTGCCGCACCAAACACATGAAAAAGAAGTTTTCCATAGAAAACTACAGCCTTTTCCGCGGAAATGGGCTACACAAACATGCCCTTAATCTGCATAGTACGCGATAGTTTATACAAATAAATTTGTTGTTACTTCATGATCACACTATCATCCTTTCACATTATTTAATTATGTTACTGTTGTGGTGATGAGAAATTGTTTACTTATTGACTCTATATATCTTATGAAATTGTTGACTAGAATCATTGGCTTACTGATTTGATTTGTAATCTCCCTGATCAAGGGATTGTAATTGTGTCATCGCCCTAATCTAGGGAATTAGATTGGGTTGAATGTAACTATATAAAGAGTAGGTCAGACCCAAGGAAGGATACCCCCCCTCTCTCTCTCTATCTTTCAATTGTCATAATCACATCTTGCATGCTTTCATTATGAATCGTTTGTTGCAAGATGAAAGACATTACAGACAACGTATATGGTTCATCACTCCTAGTTGCTCCTTTGTAGCCTTATTTATAAAAAATGGAGAAGTTAATACCCTTGTTAGTAAGGTAATTTCTTAAGTTCCTCGGTAATTTATTTTAGTGAGGCTGTTGGTTTCTACCTCCTTTTTGTCTGTTTGTCATTGTCATATTCTTCCATGCTGTTCCTCTTCTTGGCCATATCATCATTTTTTTTTTTTAAAGAAGTGTTATTACTCTCCATTTTCCTGCAACTGTTGATTCTTCCACTTTCTATATGTGGTAGAATCTATTACTTGTGATTTTGATGCTAAACCTTTTGATGGAGAAAAAGGGAATACCAATTTAGTGCTTATTTCTTTGATCGACAATGCAATTATCTTGCATTTGTCGAGCCCCTTACCAATTGAAGCCAATCCTAGTCAAGAAGGTGAACAATTCACACGACACATGAAGGACTTTCATGATGTGATCAGCAAACAAATTGCCAAAAGCAATGAGATCTATAAACAGCATGCGGACTCTCAAAGCGGTGTCAAATTTGGTGAAGGAGATATGGTCATGGTTCGCATGAAGTTCGAATGGTTGCCCACAGGTACTTACAAGAAGCTGCACCCAAGCAGTGAAGGTCCGTTCAAGATTCTAAAGAAAATAAGCTCCAATGCTTATGTGCTCTATCTTCTGTCTGACATGAATATCACTTCCACATTCAATGTTGAAGATCTCACAATTTATCATGGGCATTATCAAGATGAATCATTTGAAGAACAAGATATCAGGCTTCCCATGATTCCATCTCCCCGAGAAGAAATTGAAGATGTCTTTGATGATCAACCGGTATCAACAAAGAATGAAGGCTTTCAAAAGTTCTTAGTCAAGTGAAAAGGAAGACCATTCTCCGAGGCTACATGGATCACTGCCACAAGCTTTCAGAGATTTAATCCATATTTATATGAGAGATGCCAAGCTGACCTTTTCCAAGCCGGGGAGAGTTGATGTAAGCTTGACTATTGGGCCCTATCTATAGGTCTATGCCTGAATGCCCAAGTCTAACAAGGCCTAGTAAAGGGAAATCTCTCCAACGACACTTCCCTTGTTTAGCAATTTCCAGAGGATTTCTTAGATTTCCTAATTTAATTAATTAGTATGATAATTAGATAGTTTCTATTTTATTAAAACTTGTTTTCCAAGTTACAACTTAGGCTAAACTGTATAAGAGTTGTAATCCCTTCTCATTGAGATATTGCAATTGAATAGAATTGAGTTTCCTTTCTCTCTCGTGAGTTTCGTGTCTTTGGTGTGAGACCTAGGCAACCCTATCCTAAGCCTTTGACTTGGAGAATAACCTGTTGGTTATTCTTCCCTTCCCGTGCTACGTCACATATGGTGAAAACTGCGATCAAACCATTATTTGAGTTCATTATTGTTCTTGTTGATGGAGCTTTGTGCCATGTCATCTTTGAGGCTGTGGTGATTCAGGTTTCTGACAGTTTTCAGATTCTGAATTCCTTGAAAAGCAGCTGTCATTTGCTTGTGCAATGTACAGTGCAAAGTCAGAATATTTGATCAGTATTCAAGTGTAGTCTGTATTTTTTTCATGCCTAGTTGTGGAATTTGGTTTCGTTTGGCCAAATCTGCCGAGAAATTTCGGTTTGAACAGAAAACCAAACCGAAACAGCCCTCATTATTTGGTCCGGATTTCGGACCATTTTGGCCAAAATCCAATTTTCAGTCTATAAATCCGGATTTCGGCTGAACTTTCTGAAATCCTGAGTTTCGGTAGGAAGTGGGGGAAAAAAAAGAGAGAGCGCGGGGGGCTGCTTGCAAGGTTTTTTTTATCCGATCAGATGCCCCTCCTTTTTGCCGCCTTTTTCTTTTCTCTGGAGCCATTTGTTTACTGAAATTTGGGCGAAAGGGTAAAAGGGTCGAAATGTCCCTTTCGGTCCTTCGTCTCATTTTTTGAGAGCAAGTGGAACCACGGTGGGGGCCATCTTATTGAAAATCCAAGGCGTTCTCAAATTAACATAAATAAATGGGCCCCTTTTTTGAGCCCTAACTTGAGATAGATTAAGTGCTCCACTAATATTTACATGGCCCTTATCCATATTTGAACCCTTAATTAAAATAAATTGAAAATTCCCACTAATAACTGCATAGGCCCTAGCCATATTTGTGCCCTAAATTGAGATAATTAAATGTCCCACACTCACACTAATAATTACATCAGCCCTGGCCATATTTGAGCCCTAAATTGTGATAAATTAAATGTTCCACTTTACATGGACTATGGCCATATATGAGTTTTGAATTGAGATAAATTAAATGTCTCCCTAATAATTACATGGACCCTAGAAGAATTTCAATTTAATAGGAAAATTGGGCCCTAATCAAATTTCATTTTACTAGAAAATAAAGCCCTGGCCAGATTTCATTCTAAAAATTATTTCATATATGTTTTTTTTACACACACACACACACACATATATTTCTGAAATGCAACTCTGAAACATTTCACCAAAATTCTGAGTCATTCCAAACATTTTAGTTTAGTGGCCAAACCGAAACATGATTTGAATTTCGAAATGAATTTCTAAACTGTGGTTTTAAGACAGTCTCAGGTATGGAAATTAACTAAATGAAAAGCAGGACGTGGTTTATATAAGATGCTTTCTTCCCTTGTGCATTCCATGATTGGATGTCAAGTTGAATTCTGTCCAAGTTATTACCTTAGTCACCCCTGGGGTTCAGCAAACTGCCTTTGTTTTTTGGACCGAGATCAATGCTAGGATGGGTATCATTTTACCTATTGTATTTTGGATTGAGATCAATGGTAGGATGGACATCATTTGGCCTGCGGAAAAGAAGGTATCTCTCACTGGCAGGCCATATACCTATTCAAAGCTGCCTCCTTTCATTCTTCTAGTCTAAATATCTTTATTCAAGTCCCAGCAGCTCTTAGTGATTGAAAAAGAGACTTCTAGTATGAAGGTATCTCAGAGTCACACAAGCAATCCTTTCTTGGTAAGTGGTATCTCATAAAGGGTATTGGGAATAGAAATGTTTTAGCTAAGAAATAAGCTCTTGCGCAGAAATTGCTATTGATGAGAAAAGAAGTCGGTGGTTGGAGGGAAGGAGTGAAAAGTGAGGTATGACCTATCAAAGAATGGTTGTTCCCATGAACTTGTTCACAATTATAAAAGTAGTGACTGGAAGTATCTTTGAGATTGGGAGGAAATGTTTGGGTTCCAAATTGATACATTGCAGGAATGGGCATGATATCTTCTTTTGGGAAGTTTTGTGGCTCGTAAACTGCCCTCTCAGTTCAGTTTATTTCTAGGGTTTGATATTTCTTTTGATGGGAAGGCTTGAGCCAAAAGGCCGTTATGAGATTTGGATGGTAGAGTTTTATGGTGTTATGCCTTCACGAGGAACCTTACTGACAAAAAATCACCACTCGGCTACCCTTTTATCTAAAATGGAGGACCTGAACCTGGCATTCTTGGTTGTAGATGGTATTGCAATCCTCATGGTTGTTTCATTTTGAATGACTGCTTCACTAAGTTTTCGAATTGGAGCCTCTTTTAAGTATCTTTAACGCAAGGTTTTGCTTCTCTATAAGTAAACAATTCATGTGTTGGCTGCATTGAATAGTATTCTCATGTATGTTATAACCTTATATAAAAGTATCTCTTGTTTGGGTGTTGTGAAGAACCAGTTTATTGCTTAGTGGAAAGGTTTTTGCTACGTGTGTTAGTTTCTAGATGTATTTAATTTCACAGGATGATTCCATCATAGATTTTCCTCATGTTCAGCTTCTGAAGTGGAAGTTCATCTGGAGGAAAATCCAGAAATCTTAATGGGGCTGCTGTCCTTAGCCATTTTTTGCGGCATATGAGGAGATTCCAATTCTGTAATTTACAATAATTTTTGTTATAAGCTGATTTATTGGCTCACCTAGTCAATTTTCGAGGTTTGTGGTCAGCTTAATTCAGTTTCAAGACCCACTCTATGGTCATGCCATCGTTATTGGGGTTAATAAAATTCATCCCTTCATCCCTCATACATGAAATCGAGTAAAATGAGTTGGGAGAGTTCCTATTTGACCATATGCGATGCAGTTATTAGGGAAAGCTGGAAGAGTTCCTTTTGGTGCTATGATATTCTTGAAGTCATATAGCTTGTCCCATAGGTTCACAGTTTGATTAGTTTGAGTGCGCAGTTTGCAATTTGAAAATTTGTTAGGATAGGTTCATTCAGTTTTCTCTTTAGTTCACTTGGTTCGTAGTTCAAGTCCGATGAATTCGATGAACTGATTTGAATATGTAGTTTGGCGTTGTTTGTACTAAATACTAAATGTTGCATAAATTGATTGATTAGAAGAACATATATCATAAATTGATAAGTCTTATATTAATACAATTCTTAACTTATTAATGATCCTACTGTTATAGTTGAGTTACATAGCAATTTATTTTCATGATTTTTTTTGAATGGTCATATATATATATATATATATGCATGATACGAAGCAATTAAATTTGAGGGCCTTAAATTAATGGTTATGATCATTTGATTGTACTATAATGGGGCTTACTCGTCCCCATCTAAATCCTCCATCCTTCTAGCTGTCAAGAATTCAAGTTGACCCCATTGGGGCTAAGTTTTTTTTTTTTTACTTAAAAATGAGCTAGCATTTTTCTAGTGGGCCTCTACTTTTGTTATTTTTGCTTTGTTATCAAGTGAGATTTCTTCTCACAGTCCAAATACTTTAAAAATTTTCCATCCATCACTTTAAACTTCATAAGCAAGCCCGTGTTTGAAATCCAAACGACTAAAAATCGTTGTCTCACATTGTATTAAAGTTGGGACTGAATTTCACTCTGATAAATTATGTGCCAACATTTTATCATTTGCATTACATTTTATCATTTGCATTTTGTCATATTTGTTTATATATGTGATCATTTGGATGGTGGATATAATTTTCATGAATTAAATTTACCTTAATAGTTATTTCAAGGGATATAGTGATGTAGTGGTTTATATTACAAAATGGACCCTTCTGATGACACTAATGACTGGGCCTATAGGTGATCTTCTTAGTTCCTATTTTCTTTCTCATTTAAGACTTTCCATTTATGGTCTAATAAAGGGAGGGAAGCATTCACTCGAAGAAGAAAACATTTACATTAAAAGAAAAGGGGAATATTTAAAATTTCTAGATGGAGGGAACTTTACCTACGCAAAAAAAAAAAAAAAAAAAAAAAAATGAAAAAGATGGTGGGAACTTTTTTAAAAAAGGAAAAAGGAAAAAGATATTATTTCTTTATCTTTATTATTCATTGGATGGGGGGCGTGAAAGTGATTGACTCGAGATCAAGAAAGAGGGAGAGAATAATAATGCTATATATATATTTTTTTCTCTTCTCGAGTGCGAGAGAAGGGCTTGCCTCATCATATTTAATATCCATTGACTCAAGATAGAGAGAGAGAGGGAGAGAGAATATAATTGTATATTTTCATTATCTTCCTTGATAGAAGAGAGAGAAGAAAGCTCATGCAAGCAAAGATGGAAGGAAACCAGACCATTCTACAAACTGCAACAAACTCTGAAACTTTAGAGGCCTAACTCGCTGAATCGAAAATGTGAATTATTCAAACGAATTGATTTGAAGTTCCTGACCTTTTGGAGTGAATTAGATAACTATGGCTTGGCCTACCAGGTCTTTCATTATCTTCCTTAATAGAAGAGAGAGAAGAGAGCTCATGCAAGCAAAGATGGAAGGAAACCAAACCATTCTATGAACTACAACGAACTCTGAAACTTTTAGAGGCCTAACTCACTGAATCCGAAATGTGAATTATTTGAACGAATTGATTTGAAGTTCCTGACCCTTTAGAGCGTATTAGGTAACCATGGCTTGGCCTACCAGATGAACTTGGAGCTTGTACTGGTCACCCGATCAGTGACTAGTTCAAATTGGACTTGGTTTGAACGATTTGGTTGAAACCAAATATACCTTGTGCAGTCAGTAGCCTTGCACGATCTTTTAGGGGGCACATCCACTCAACAGGGGGGCAGATGAGACAAATTTGGAAGAGTTGGTTTTATAGTTTCTCTAAAGTTTTACTTGTGTTCTTTAGGGAGGGGCAAGTTTTATGTGTTAGAAGGTGTCTGATTGACACCAAATTAGGTATATTTGATGGGTTATTTGTTTACCTAACCAACAAGCCCACCATTGTGCAATTTTGACATGTGTTAATGAAGCTGTGATCCATTCAGTGATAGGGTGTAGCTAAGTTTAGAATCTTAGGTGTTTTAGTTGCTTTTAATGTTCCTTGTTTCTGTCCCTAATGAAAGTAGGCAAGCAAGTTCATGTAATAAGAATATAAGATCCACGGAGGTTCTTTATCTAATATATTATCAACTGGTTTTTTTATTGAATAAACATCTCTCTCTCTCTCTCTCTCTCTCCCCCCTACAACATTTCTGCCGTCCTAATAATAATCTTTATCCATCATCCACACACTCTTTTGAGGGCTAAAACTTGAGCTGCCATCTGAGAATACTTGGCCCCTAGGCCTACTCCCTTTTAGACTGGAAGCTTAACCCTGTTATCCCTTGACCCCTATGGCCTGTAAACCCCACCCTAATCCTATGCCATCAATTTCCTTGAAGACCCATTGATTTTGGATAGAATTGAGTCAATTGACCCCAACCCACACCTATACCTGACCCATAGCTTTTCTTCACAGATCCCATCAATCTTAGTCCAAATTTTGATTAAGGTTCTAGCCCAAAGTCAATAACCCAAAGATCCCCACTTTTTTCTCCAAAAAAAAATGAATTTTGATATGACCTTGATTGTTTCCCTTATTGGGTCTAATTCAACCCCATAGCAAACCCGTTTTGCTATATTCATCCAACTAACCTAAGCACTTATCCAAGAAATCATCTACTAGTGTCTCAACCACCCGTCGCAAGCTGAGAACCTGTTAACAGTCCCTATAAACCTCCTTATCAGTTGTTGTTCCTTAAATCCAGGCCCTGAACACATGCAAACACAAATACACTTTGCTGTTAAACACCTTATTAGTTGTTGTTCCTTGAATCCACTCTGCAAGTGAGTTGAGATACATATATATATATATATATATATATATAGGGGGGTCTTCATATGCATCCATCCCTCACCATTTTTTGTGAGGGACACCCCTTTTGGGGAAGTTTGAAGTACAAAAGTGTACTTTATGTGAGGTACAAAAACACTTTTGTACTTCAAACCTTCCCCAAAAAGGGTGTCCCTCACCAAAAATGGTGAGGGATGGATGCATATGAATATTATCCTATATGGGGGGTCTTCATATGCATCCATCCCTCACCATTTTATGTGAGGTATAAAAACACTTTTGTACTTCAAACCTTCCCCAAAAAGGGTGTCCCTCACCAAAAATGGTGAGGGATGGATGCATATGAATATTATCCTATATATATATATATATAACACTCTGCAGGTGACCTCAACGCATCCGAACAACCAACTTTGCTATTCCATTTCCTTGTTGACCAGGCTCGAGACTGTAAGTAGACAGTTGCCACTCTAGTTCTAAGACAGCGTCCAAACAGTACTATACTAAAATTCAAACTGTCTAGCCACCTTATACTTTTATATACCTATCTGCCTCTACAGTAACAGACCTCCCACAGAAGTCCCATATAGAACCTTATTTTTGTACTCATAAACAATGCCTCAGCATTTCTGCTTGAAGTGGGGAATAATATCAAGTGGCCTGTTGGACCATCAAAAACAAATGTCATCATAGAAATAATGCTGGAGATGGTGAAGATCAATGAGCAACTAGCACGGGAGGAGACAAAAGCTAGCGAACTGTTCCAACAGCAAAGAACGCTTCACAGTGCAAAGAAGCTTTTCCACCAACTAGCTAAAGGAAGATCTGACAGTCATGGGACATGCCGTGAGCATCCCAGTAAAAGATTCCATTATACACTATGAAGAGAGTGATTATTCCATGAATTAATGGTGGCAAGATCTGTAGCTAACCCAGTGTGAAGAAATAGGTGAAAACTCATCTAGGGAAGATCCCAAGTCTTTTGATGAAAAGGATCAGAGTTTATAGAGAGATGACGAAGACTTGACTGTTTTGGAATTTCCCTATACATCTCTAACGGCATCATTTGAGATCATCATCATCATCAAAGCCTTGTCCCAGCTATGTTGAGCAACAACATTTGAAATATTTAAATAAAAGAGAAAGATTCAGTTCAAACAGAAATTGGAGTACTTTGTTCCCCTAAAATGTGACAGCCATCATTAATGGAAGATTTTTTTTTGGATCAGTGGTCCGGAATGAATCACCACCAGCCTTGGGGTGCAGCTTGTGAGTTGTGACTGCTTCCATGGGCTCACAGCAAATACCATATGGAATCAATTTTCACAATGTAAATTGTGAAAGATTTGTGTCAGTGAGGAGAGATTGGGGTTATCTTTGTTGGTGGGGAGAGCAGCCCATTTATTGCAGAGTTTGTACCCTTTTAGTATCCTGGGGCAGTAGATTAATCATTTGCTAGATAAGTATAAAAGATGCTACTTCTTGTTTATAGTTTTGCTTTGCAGCAGCAGCGGCATCTAGTTTTTGGTTGCTTATTTTGTGTTCATATTTTGTCAATATTTCCACTGATGGGAGATGGTTTCCATCATTATGATAATTATTTCTAATATTTTTTCCTTTTCACATGAATCTATTCAGGTTGCTATCCCTATTGTTCCAACGATTCGGGTTCTCATCACTTTCACAAAGTTTGAAGAGCTTCAGCCAACAGATGAGTTCTCAACCCCCCTTTCCAGCCCGACACATTTCTCAGACAGCAAAGCTAAGGAAACGGAATCATCATCAGCATCATGGATTTCGTGGATGAGAGGGAACCGTGGTCAGTCTAACGATGGCGAGAGCCGCTGCTGGAAAGACGAGGTCGATCCATTCCACATACCTTCAGATTATACATGGGTTGATGCTAATGAAAAGAAACGACGGATGAAGGCCAAGAAGGCCAAGAACAGGAAGGGCAAGAAGCAGGTGGCCAGAACCCCAGAAGGGCATCAGCTGGGTGATGATTTGGAGGAGTAAGCAGCAGCTCAGAGAGTGTGATTTATTTGCCTTGCAATTCTACAAGAGCACAGGAGGTAAAAGGTGTATTGAGTGAGAACATCACTTGAGAATCCATTTGTTTTTCATCCCTTTGGTATCAATGCAAGTATTCAATTTATCACGTGCTTTACTTTCCCGAGCAATAGAAAACTGCTTCTGCTGCTCTTGTATTATCGATGTATTTGTGAGATTAGAACAAAATGCCATTTTCTTTGTAACTTTTAATTTATATCTGTCTCCTAACTGATTTATTTGTATTGGTGCCCAGATGACCAAAACCTGTTGAGACACTGGTCCCAGGCTCAAGAGTGCTCCAACAAAAACCATCAGTTGTTGTGCAAGGCCTAGCCATCTCTCTCCTTTTATATCATTCACAATCACTAGTCTTATCTGCTAGCCACCACCATAAAACTTCATGTTCTGCGTGGTCCAGGCTCGAGTGCTCCAACAAAAACCATCAGTTGTTGTGCAAGGCCTAGCCATCTCTCTGCTTTTATATCATTCACAATCACTAGTCTTATCTGCTAGCCACCACCATAAAACTTCATGTTCTATCAACTGCGTGGTCCACTATGTCGAAACCTTTCTTGTTTCTGTTCTGTTCGGCCACCCGGACAAAGAAAAAGCTCTCACACATTCAAATCCCAATTCCTTTTCCCTCTTTCAAGTTCACACTAGCACTAGCCCATGCTGAGCAGGGGTATGTCCACCCACTATACTTTTTTTAAACAAATTAATAATAAATACGTATAAGAAATTATATAAATTAAAAAAAATTAGCTCACAGTGATATATGAATTACCAAGATCAATACAAAATATTCATCCACATGGTATCAAATATCTTACTAGTAACAATAAATATCTAAAGACTAAGAAAGGGCAAGAAATTGAATTTCAAAACCCTTTGATAATATGTAATAATATGATCTGAACCGGTGACTATCCCTGAAATTTAAGCATACTATTATTAGGCAGTGGCGAGTCGAGAAATCTTGATTCACAGTTCATTAAGTTGGATATGGATTGACCTAAAATCCCAAGTAAATCACCCATGATATAATCCTATATTGATAAAGGAATCCACCTAAACTGGTGACTCCACTTGAAATTGCAGGTCAGGTTATGAAATCCTGACCCACTGCTAAAGTGGGACAAGGATTAACTGCCTAAATTCCATGTAAACCAACCATAATATAATACTAATGGATAGGTTTTTGTGCTCTGATAAATTTCTATGGTAATATGTATGAAATAGTATGATTTTTGTATGGACCTACAATAATTCATAAAGGAGGGACTATATGGAATAAAACTTTAAAAAAGAATATTGATATTATACATGTTGGCAACTTGGGTCAAGGTAACGCATGAAAGGTTTCAAGTTTAATAAAAAGAAGTTGCTTGTGGCCCATGAAACATTTTAAACCCTAAACACAGACACATAATTTAGTTTGATAGGTTATATCAATCTCAGATTCTACATATTGGCTTTTATTTTTGGGGTTGTGTAATGTAAACATATTTTCTTTGGTGATGTAAAAACTTGAACACTAACTTTGGATGGCTTAGGCATATTTTTCACTTTGACACGAGACTTGGATGCTATTGGCTGTCATTTGACTTCGTGTCGTGTTTGCTACATGCTTTTGCACATGTATTTGTTTTTATGTGATTGACAGGTCTTGGATCTTGAATCATAACCATGGAAATATGTGGGAAACAGCGCGAGCGGGCGAAATTTTCTAGCCTGCCGGGCCGCGGCTCCAGATTAGGGCCTTGGTTGGCTCGGTCCCGATCTAGGGTTGTGACAAACAATCTAAAGAATGAGGCCATTTTCTTAAATCCAAACCGTCATAAAGTCTGTTCTCGTTGATTAGCTTTGGTTCGAGTCTCATTCCACTCTGAGTAGGTCTAATCGTTGAATTATTATGTGCGAAATGCACATGAAATACGTTCTCTATTAGCACTGGTTCGAATCTCATTCCACAATGAGAAGGGCTCACCATTAAATTTACATGTTTGGCCAGGTCAGCCCTTAATCATAGATGGGCAGGCGGGGCTTGTCCAGTTTAAGTATCGGGTGAAAAATCAGGCATGGATCGGACCTGTTTATTATTCCTTTCTTTAGGATGTTAGAAGTATGACTCAGTAGTTGGGTATGGATCAAATATAATTCCAAGGGCAAAGCTATCATTTTTATAAAAACTCGACACAAACTTCACGGTGGTTGGCCATTCTCAATAGGACAACTGATTTTGGGAACATGGAAGGTATTAAAATGAAAAGTCGGGGGCCTATTTACATATAATAAAACCACAGGGCCCTATTTATAAAATTTTAAAAATCTTAGGGGGGAGGGGGGTGTATATGCAAAAACACTCTAGTCCTTTTAAAGGACGGGTGATCGTGGACAAGAACTGCCTGAGTCCGACCAAGGCTAGGCCACTTTTGGCCGAGCTTGAGCCCTAAATTTTAGTACACAGGCTGGCTGGGCTTGGATTTAGTTGTAAATAACCCAAACCCCAGCTTGGCCAGAATAAGATACATAAATTTTTTCGAACAAATACCCTTCTACACACAAATATATAACTCACCTAGCTAGGCCACATCTTTAGATAGAAAGTAAAAGATACTTTTTCAATAAAAGCATGTCTACCCATGGTCGCGTTTAACCTTATTCAAGCGGGCCGGGGCCCAGCATTATGTCCCGAGTCAGACTAGGGCCGGGCTTAGGCCAATGGTTTAACAATTGGGTCGGGTCGAGATGTTGCACAGCCCAAGCCATGAACACCCCTATTTCCAACCTTTCATACTTCAGTTTTAAGTACCAAATTGGGATCTTTAGTATTTTTTCTTTTCTTAAATTCGGATTAGGTTTTTTATTAGGGACATGTTTTTTGGTTTCAAATATTTAAAATCTCATAGATCTCTGAATAGGGATTTCAAATTTGGGATTAGGGATTTTTGGATTTCTGACTATGGATTTCAAATTGGGGTTAGGGATCTCTCGAATTAGAAATATTTTGATTTTTGGGTTAGGGATTTCTGGATTTCTATTTAGGAATTCTATTCGTAGATAGGGGCAAATTGCTTTTATAGAGTGATACCTCGGATTTTATTATTTTATTACGGGGATGTTATTTGATGACCATTTATATACATTTCTACTTTTATTTATGGGGAAGTATATACATATATATATATCAAAAAGACAAGAAATTCAATTCAACATGTGTCTATTGCCAAAGTAAGCTTGTGTGGTTTTTTTTTCTCTCTATTCGTATCACATGGACAGTTCAGTAGATATGGGCTACAAGAAAAAACGCAACTATTTATTCTTTCATTTTATTTTATGTTAATTGGAAATGGAAAGGTCTTCTTGCGACTATATTTGGACACTCACGCAGCTTTACCGCTGCTTTTTTGGGCAATAAAACCACATTTGCAAGTTTT
Source organism: Umbellularia californica (assembly GCA_028538565.1). Classification (NCBI taxonomy): domain Eukaryota; kingdom Viridiplantae; phylum Streptophyta; class Magnoliopsida; order Laurales; family Lauraceae; genus Umbellularia; species Umbellularia californica. The sequence goes on from JAPQWN010000009.1 coordinate 48,562,109, forward strand.
TCCTCCGCTCTGAGAGGAGGAAAACCTAAAATTGCAAAGATACCGCGGATACATACGGCGGAAATTTTGAAAACCGATTTTTTTATCCTTTTCACTTGTTAGTGGGTCATGGGTCGGGGCTTTGTTCCACAAAATGATGGATGGACATGTGTGAATAACAATTGGATGCAATAATATCAAATCACAATAAACACACAATAAATCGTAAATTTACTTTACAGGTGCAGTGAAGTAAATGGTCAATATAAGAGAGAACAAAAGTAAGGGTGTAGTAGAATTAAAAGGTGTGAGAGTAGCATTTAATTTCTCTTAAAAAGAAGTGTGTTCTTTTTGTAAGGGAGCTCATGGATCGGGCTTTGGGCATGGGGTTTAGTTATTAAGAGATGGGTCGTTCTCAGGTTTTTATTTTTATTTGCACTTAGTGGTTGAGCGCTGGAATCCCTTCCTGGCCGAAATATATATATTTATGAGGGAGGGAGGGAGTTGTAATGCGGGGACTCAAACCCATGACCTCTCATAGAAGGTGATATAACCAGAGTAACTGAGCTGGCCTAGGATATGGTAAGAAACTCATTAATCTGTTATATAGGTCTAACATAGGTCAGGCTCAAGCTTCATCATTTCCATGTGGGCTGGGTTCGGGCCAACAAGCCTGACTCATGCTTAGGCCAGGGTTAGGCTTCTAGTTTAGAAGTGGCCATCGGACAATCCTCGAAATAGCCCTACCTCGTCAATGAATACCTCTAGTCTTTTTTATCATTCATTGGCATGAGAGAGTGTCTTTTTAACCTTTTTTTTTTTTTATGAAAGAACTGGTATTCAAAACCTAATATTTTTTTATTTGACCATGTCTTTTTAATGTCTATCGTATTAGCCCTTCACTTTACTTAACTGGTAAAGTAAGCTTACCAAATATGAAATAGTTAGTGAGTGAGAAGTGGACAAATAGGGCTGTGTCCAATCGTGACTAAATCCTACTTTCAAAAATCAACTACATCTAGGTTTTTTGGATTGGATCCTTGTAGATGAAAAGCGGGTTTTACTATGGAATAGGTAGCGGCGTAATGGACTTCTCAAACCAAGTACAAGATGGACTGAACATGGAAAGATTGACTCAGTACGTGCATGCTTACCTCGATTTAGGATGATTATAGGTTAACCAAATTGATCTAGTCCTAACTAGACCACTCTCCATCTTGCGGATAGGCCTATCTAAGTTGGCGAAAAGGACTCTCAGGGCCTGCTCTAGCTAGGGCTAACTTGTGTCTAGCCCTTTTGGTCAACACGAATTCTATAGGGACTTTCCTGTTAAAATCGTCTAGAAAGAGAGAAGAAAATTTCTTAGGCAGCTTTTAACAAATATCTATCTATTGTCTTTACAGTTAACATATATTTGATTGACTAAAAAGTGGCAGTGCAGCACTACTTTAATCCTTGCTCAAACAAACAAAATGGGTTCGGGGTTTGGTATCATTCTGAATGAACTGGACCATTGGAGCGGACTTTCACTAAATTTGGATGGTGAAAACTTCTTGATCATGGACAAGTGGGGCTGATAATGATCGGAGCCTCCATCATTGTACATGTGCTGAGGTGGGGCCCGAGGTGGGCCCCACAAGATTACAAGAAAAAAGAAGATTTTAAAATAGTATTTGATTTTCACCTTATTATTAAAAAAGTACAAGAATATCTGAATATTTCAAAAAGGTATATAAGGTTTTCATATTTCTTTTAATCAAGTCATCACCATTAAAAATTCTAAAAATTAAAAAAAATACCATTATTTTATTTTTAATATCTTTTTAATAAATTATTTATGAAAAATGAACTAGTTTGGCCCACTTCAGCAACCTCAATGCATATATGGTTTAAAACACATTTATGTGGATTTCAAATGACTGAAACACTTAGCTTATCTAAATGGTTATGATCATCTAATTCAAGTTGAAACTCGAGCCACATGAGAATCTATAGAAAATAACCCCAAGGCCAATTCTACTATTCTCCTGGGTAACTGAACCATTAAATAAAAAAGGCATCCCACCATCAATATTTGACTTGGGAGACCCATTAAGTGAATTTTGGGTTGGTCTTGGAGAAAAAAGAAGGTTAAAACAGATTAAAACTTGCCTACCAAAATTTTTATACTTTTATATTTCAATATGATGCATGCTTCCTTTGGTGATGGAAAAGCACCGAAAGTCTTGATCATCTGTAGACTATATGCTCTGTATGCTTTTCTTAAACAAACTAGAAGCCTAAGCCTAGTCCAAGCTTTAGTGTTGCTGGCCTAAGCCTAGCCCGTATTGGAATGATAAACCTTGTGCCCGACCCTCATTGGACTTAAATAACAAAAAAAAAAAAAAAAGAGAGTTTCTTATCATGTCCTAAGCCACTTCAAATGGTCTGGTCATATCACATTCTGTGAGAGGTCATGGGTTTGACTCGCTTCCTTAATTATAATTATATATGTATATTTGGGTCGGATGGGGATTTGGGATCTCAACCACTAAGTCCAAATAAGAAAAATTTAGGCACGACCCATCTATTATAACTTAAACCCCACACTTGACCCGACGCGGGCTGGCCCTATCCATGAGAACCCTTACAAAAAATCTTTTCTTAAAATAAAAATTTAAAGAGCTACTCTCTCGGCTTTTGATTTTGCCAAACCTTTACTTTTGTTCTCTCATTGTGTTTAACCATTCACTTTACTTCACCGGTAAAGTAAATTGACTAAACAAGTGATTTACTTTGTATTTGTCGTGATTTGATAGTATTGTGTTTAAATGTTAATTATACAAGCCCATCCATTAGTGTGTGGACCAAAGCCCCGACCCATGACCCTACCAAACCAAACCAAGCCTTTTCCCACTAGGTGGGGTCGGCTATATGGATTTGACGACGCCAATCAAGTCTGTTTAGGGCCATGTCCTCCGTTAGATCCATGTAGGCAAGGTCATGTAGACCCATGACCCTACCAAGATGTAAAAAAGAAGAATCCGTTTGCAAGCTTTCCTGTGATTAGAATAGAGGAAATCTTGCAAATGGACGTTACCGCCTAGTGTGTTGGGGTCCAAACGCAATTTTTCCTCCTCTCAGAGAGGAGGAAAATTTGCAAATAGGACTCTACTGCACATGCAAGCAGCTGTAAGGCTGTATGAGTGCCTAAATCAATTGCAAGCATTCGTTTTCCTTTCCTTTAACATAAAACTATCAACACGGGCCGGTGCTAAGCCTGGACCTTAAATTTAATGTTTTCTTAAAATATGATTAATAGATGAAAAACTATAAAAAAATAAATTTATTATTTTGGACAGTGGCTTGGGTCTTCCCAAAAGTACGTGCTTATGAAAAAAAAAAAAAGCAATGGAGAAATAATAAAGAAAATATTTTCTTAGTAAGGCAAAGTAATATGTAACATGTATAAAAGAAAATATATAAGATAATATATACATATATTTAATAACGGAGGGTCTACACATTACTTTGGACCCCACCTTAATTACCCAAAGGACTTGAACCCAAAAAATCCAAGTATAGACCCTTTTGGACTCCATAAACAGTCTTTTGGGTGCAATTGCTTAATGAATCTACGTAGGAGTCCACTTGATTCTACACTCAAATAATATAATATCATATAAAAATAATTGATATAAAAATGCTATTGTGCGTCTGTCTCTTACTGAGTTTAATATGAGAGATGTCAAGTGGGGTCAACCAATTCTTTTTAATCCATTGATTTGCTTGCATTCAGCGGGTGTCCACATCTATGGTTCCCAACTTTCACAGTTTATTTGACATGGTAAGAATAAGAGGATTTGGAAAGACTTGTAGTTGGTTGAATTTTGAATGTGATGTGATGACGAAAGTCTGACGAGGTGAAATGGCCCACATAAAAGCCAAAGCCGATGTATATTTTTCTTGGAAATGGATCCCCTGTTTGGTCCAAACAAGGAAACCCTGTTTGGACCAATGAGGGGGTGCCACATGGGAAAGTTTTTTTTTCTTTTTTTATTATATGGAGGAGATGAGATGTGATTGGTATGACATCTCTCCCCCATGTGGTGCACCCAACCACCCCCCCCCCCCCCCCCCCCCGACCTTTTTGGACCAAACAGGGATCTGTTTCCATTTTTCTTAGGTATTTTTTGAAAGGACAGCTCCATGGGTGATGACCTGGCAAAGTGAATTGTATTGCTTTAAGATATATAATGTATATATTTAAGAAGTGAGAAAGCTGTGCATAGAAGAATTGCCATCATGTGCTAGGAGTGATTTGAGTCCTTCATTGGACATATCCTACAAATAAGGTTGTGTACTGATGACAAATCATTGCTAGCAAGTAGCAAGAGAGATGAAATCTATTTAGAGGAAGAAAGCTGTACAAAGGAGCTCTACACAGTTGGTCACATTTGATGAGGAGCAGGGGACTCAAATGAACTCTTTTAATTAAGGCTCATTTCTTCTTGTATTTCTAACAGTGTTGCTCTTCCAAACAAGTGGTGTGAGGAGGGATTGAGAGGAAGGAGATTAAAATATTTTAGAGTTTCATTTCCACTCACAACTTTTCTTTTTCAATGGACTAAGACAATAACGGCTTACATGGGTTTTGTGGGTCACCCTAACCGGGCTGGTTTTATTGTAGGTTATGTTTGCCGGACTCAAGACCGACCCGTGTATTAAGCGTGTCAGATTTGATTGGTGAAAAGCGGGTCTAGTGGCATTTTGCGAGCTTTTTATGCTGTAGTGTTATACATTGAACTACTACAACAATTTTAGGTTACGTTTGTGTAGAGGTAAATTCCATGAAAAGATGAAATTGTCACATCAAAAAATTCTATAGTTTTTAAATACTTCGAAAAAGGTTTTTTGCGGAACTAAAAAATTCATGTTTGGTACAAAACGTTTTTCCTTGGTGAATTGGCATTATAATGTTGTTTGGTGCGGCAATGGATTTCTTACGGAAAACTATTATTTATTGTTTAGTGCAGCCATTTTCCGTGAAAAAATAACATAAAGTACTGTCATTTATAAAATAATAACTTTCCCTAATTGTCCCAAAGTTAAAGGGTAATATAGCTTCATGAAAACTTTTCTCGAGAGCACTAATCACCCACCCTAAGCTCTAAGGGTGCTCTAAGGGTGACATACTCTGTTCTAGTTTCCTTGAATTTCCGATCAACCATTCATTGTTTAATACTAATGTTGTAAATGGATAAGAAGAATGGACATTGTTATACAGTAAATCACATAAATTAATGGATAAGAAAATATCATTGTTATTTAAGAAACTCAGATGTAATCGACTAAAACATGATAAGGTGTGGTCCTCCTTGTGAGGCCCACAATTGGGACCATCATTGATCCTCATGCAGGCCAAAATGGAAGTGGAAATTCAGTCTCATTCGTTGTAAGTGGGACCATCATTGTAAGTGGTGGCTGGATGCAGGGGTGTTTTTGCTGGGATGGGGTGGAGGGGAGAGAGAGAAAGAGGTGGCCAGGCGGGGTGGGGTGGCTACGCGTGTTGGCTGGTTGCAGGGGAGCCACTACTGTTGTCATCCACACGAAGGTTGGGCGAACTCTTTGGGACTAGGAGGAGAATAAAGAGGGAAAGAGAGAGAGGTTGGGGCATGGTTGCAGGCAGAAGGTGGAGAGGAGAGACAGAGGGAGAGGGGGGCTTACATGCAGGCCGATGGCTGCCATCCACACTGGTAGCTCTCGTCGATGAAGGAGAAAAGAGAACTGGGGACTAGGGTTTTGGATAGGAAATGGTTAGGAAACAAAGTTTATAACCCCCCCATAGGAAGTTTATTTCCATGGTGAGGAAGGAAAAACCTGAGATTGCAAAAAAGTGATTCCATGGAAACACACCGCACCAACCACATGAAAAGTAGATTTTCTGCAGAAAGGAGCCTCCTTTTTCATGGAAATGGGCTACCCAAACATGCCCATAGAAAAAAGTAGCATTTTCTACAAGAGCTTAGGAGTTCGGAATAGTTCAAATAATCAAGATATTAAATTATATGATGATTTTGAATGTATGTGAAGATGAAGGAATGAAAAACTTCCCTTATTTAAATGGTTATGATCATCTAATTCAAGTTGAAACTTGGGCCACATGAGAATCTATAGAAAATAACCCCAAGGCCAATTCTAGCATTCTCCTAGGTAACTGAACCATTAAATAAAAAAGGCATCCCACCATCAATATTTGATTAGTGCCACCCATTGAGTGGATTTTGGGTGGGTCTCGGAGACGAAAGAAAGTTGAAAAAGATGTATTTTTTGCCCGTGAGAAAGATGTATTTTTCGACGGTGAGAAAACTGTATTTTTTTCCGCCAATGCTTTCCACTTTGATAGGACCCATAAGATCTATATGTAGTAATTCCAAAGGCCTCTTAGTGGTGAGTGAGTTCACCTTTTTGTGAGCAGTTCTAATTTATTTTCCAACCTGACATGGCCACCCACACTGTTCAGGGCCTTTTGGAGTTTGGGCAGCCCTCGAACCAACTCATGTTTAGATAACTTTTCAAGGTCTTTATGGTTAACATGGCCTAATCTTTGATGCCATAAGTCAATATCACTTAACATGGATGAGTGACATGACATATCATTCTTTGTGGCCACTACGTAGCAATTGTCAGGATTTCGTTCTCCATGGAGTGCAGTTTTCCCTCACTTTTTGACAGTGACGCATTCATTTATGGAAAACTATACTTCATGCTGATTGTCACACAATTGACTTATGCTAAGTAAATTTTTCTTCAACCCTTCAACCAAATAGACATTGGACAATTTGGACATACCTAGAATGGAGACGATTCCCTTAGCTTTACCGTCGTCACCAAAACGAACACTCCCACCATTGTGATTCTCAAGAGTGGTGAAGAGTGCTTTGTTTCCTATCACATGCCTTGACCATCTACTATCCAAATACCACACATCTAATTCTTATGTACTGAGTGAAGTGAGGACCACATTATAGCATAGGTCAGATTCACAAACCCATATGGCCTTGGTCTTGATCTGTTGAGGAGAAGTTGATTTCTTCCTCCGCAGATTTCTTAGTTGATTACGTGATTTATTACAATGTGGTCTTATGTATTCTTTAATCCTACCAAAATGACAGATGGGAATAAAGTTGGGTTTTGGCCCATATCGCTTGTTGACATTGTTCAGTTGTGTAGTGTTTGAGTAGATTGGAGGCATAGATTGCATAGTGGGTCTTTGAACAAAAACAGATTTACCTTTATCTTTTAAAGTTGAAGCTCCATGGGTGTAGCCAATTCCAATTTTTGATGATTCGGTCTTATGGCTTCCGAGGATCTCATTGAGCTTCTTAGACCCAGTGTTCATGCGCTTAATTGAGGCTTTGGCGGAGTTAAGCTCTATGATCATTTTTTTTCATTTTTGCACAAGCACAACTCTTTTCGGAAATTGTCCAATTCAGTTTTAGCTTTCCATGCTTATTTCTTCAACAACTCGTTCTCTTTCCTTGCTACAATTAGATTGTTGGATAAAATCACACGTTGTTCTTCTAATTGTTTTACCTTTGATTTTGAATCTTCCAAGGTAACTTGCAGTAAGGTTGTTTTTTATTCCATAGCCTTAAACTTTAAGGTTCTTTTTTAACTGATTTTGGACATTCGCATTGACTCTTCCAATAATCTCATGTAATCTTCCTCGACGTCCTGTTCCTGGTTAGAAAATCATCATGATCTATGCCTTCATTTGACTTGGGTTCCTTGTAAGACGAACCCTGCATAGATGAAACATTAGATAATGCCATAAATGCAACATATTTTCCCGACTAATTGTTAGAAGATTCAAGATTTAAGGTTTCTTCATCCGAGTCATCGTCCTAAGCAACATTAAGAGCCTTACCTTTTCTCTTTTCTTTGCGATTGACACACATAACAGCCGTGTGACCATACATTTGGCACTCAAAGCATTGAATTTGCTTGGATGACCCTTTTGATGGGTTGTTTTCAGACTTAGGCACAAATTTGGTCTTTGTGGGTGCCTTAAGGTTTTGTGAATTCTTCTTAGAATTGGCCTTTTTAGTTTTCCACATCTTTCTGAATTTTTTAACAAAATAGGCCTCAAGTTCTACATCATCGAAATCACAATTTGAATCACTATCATCAACATCAGCCACTGATTTAGAGGACACAAGAGCAATGTTCTTCTCCTTTTTACCTTGACACTGGTTGGTTTCATAAGCTTGTAAGTTTCCAACCAGTTCTTTCACATTGAGGGAATTAAGATCTTGGTACTCCTCAATGGCCACCACCTTTGGAAGAAATCTTTCTAAAAGAGACCTTAGTATCTTCTAAACAATTTGGGTTGAAGAATAGGTTCTCCCAAATTGATACTTGAGTTCACAATCTTACTCAGTTTAGTATTAAACTCATCAAAAGTCTCGGACTCTTTCATCCGTATCGTTTCAAAGGCAGTAGTCAAGTTTTGGAGTTTTGTTTGCTTGACAGTATCAGTTCCTTCATGTACGGTCCTTAACAAATCTCATGTCGCATTGGCATTAAGACGCACATAAATCCTATGAAATTTTGTTGGGGTAATCCTGTTGTAGATGGCATTAATGGCCTTTTTATTGCAGTTAGACTTTGTTTTCTCAGCCTTAGTCCATTGGGCTTTGGGTTTCAATATGGTCTGCCCATCTACAACAACGATGGGGTTAGAATACCCCTCCTGAACGATGCCCAAACTTGATCATCAATTGCCCAAATGAATGCAATCATTTTTTACTTCCCAATAAGCATAATTGGAGCCGTCTAAAGGGAGGGCTTGGCGGTAGATGTTCATTCTCTATTGAATTCCATTAGAGAATACTAATTTGAGGATTAAACGATGAATTAGTGCAACCCGCTTTGATACCATGTGAAAATTGTCGAATTAAGCCTTAAAACAGGCTAAGGTCCCTTGTATCAGTATCTCTATTAGATTTCAATTCTAGTTATTAATCTAGTCAATTAAACTAAATCCAGTAAATAAACAATCAACCACAAAGAGAAGGAGATACATGATTTTGTACGTGGAAAACCCTGCTCGGAAAAAAACGATAGGCTTTACGTTCTAAGCCAACAAACAGCCAAGCACTAATAATATAAAGTTACAAAACTCATAGTACCCTTCCCAGTTGCGACTCAATCTAAGAACTGTTCGATTTGTTGACGCTTTATCGTTAACTTTCACCATGCTTGAACCAGCACCTTGAACGCGTCTTTAAGGCGTGTTTATTGTGAGAGAGTAGATGAACAGATCTCCAAAGCTTTGATCTTAAGCGTTGCCGAATAGGGGCTCTGGAGAGGACGATGGATCTCTCAAAACCCTCTCTAGAGTTTAGAATTGGAGAGAATTGCAACTGTGTCCTTTTAGGGTTGCTAGGGTGCTCAATATATAGGCCTTGGGACGTGCATATGGTTTTCTAAAGAGAGTAGAACACAAACTGATAAGCTGGGACAAATTAATAAGTTGTTTCCAGAAATAACTCGACTTTCTGTGAACCAGGCACTCGAGCGCGTCAAGCTTCTGCCTAAAGTCAACTCTTGCACAAAACTCGTGCTCTTGCACGGGTCCTCTCGGGCTGGAGGTGTGCTTGATCACGCCATCCCGTTTGAGTCCTTATGAATTTCTCTTTCCAGCTCTTCTTCTAGGTAGTTCATTTATGAAATACATTATAAATTGAATTTCTGGTTTTATCCATTACCCAATGAATTAGCCAACACTCATATAACCTTACAAATTTTTCCTGCAAAATTCTCTTATTTGTTATAAAATAATGGTCTTTCTTCATATAGCGGCATCTCAGATTATGCCGGATTTATTATCTGTACCTTGTTAACCTGTAGAGGGGCGAGGCAGGATTCTCGCATGTTATTTCTTTTCCTTCCATAAAAAGTACCAATGTTAAGTTCTGTAGAAAACCTTAAAAAACAATGAGACTAATGCTTAGCTATATTTTCCATTTAAATAGATCATATACAGTGCACAACTGTTACACACAAACTAAAGAGTGACTAAATGTGGTTTTTGGTGAGCTACGTTAACAAAGACTGTTTTAAAGAAAGTTTCCTGCACCAATTACAGTACACTGATCAAATGGTAGTGTTAGGTGGACAACATTTTAACGAAAGTACTGTCAAGAAGCCTCCTGGAATATCATTAACTTATAGGATTTGATTATAGCATTAATTGGTCAAACCTCAAGTAGCTTCTGATACCCATGATTATGTAGTTGACATTCCAACTTCCCAGTACCTTAAGCAATCTACACCGTGCACAATATGCCCTTTTCATTAGTATGTTACACTAATTTAATTTGTTAATATGTTTAGTTTTCAGAGTGTGAAACATGTTTAGAAATAACACCATAGGCTCTTGATTTTTATACACTCATTTGTGGACACTCCTGTGGATGGTCCTAGCCCATGAAATGGACTTGAGATGGTTCTCTGTCTACTTAAAATGAGCACCCATCAATGTCCAGCAGGTAAACGAGTATCTGATGGGATATGTGTTAAGGTAGATTCTTGTCACTAGAAATTTCGTTTGCCAAAATTTAGATTCAGACTGCCGGTCCAACACTAAATAAGGGCCCATTTGTTTGCATCGGAATTAAATGATAGGAATTCATCGTGTTTTTTTTCTATTAGAGGGTTCCCAACTTTTTGGGCCGGGCTAATTTCTCCGGGAACGGAGGGAAGCTGGATAAACATCCTTGTAGCCGCAAGATGGCAGCAATTCATGGTTAAAAGGGCCAAGAGATGAAGGATATAAGGAGTACGTTGTCTATTTGGTGGTGATTTCAAGAATCGACAACTAGACAGCTACGTGAGATACGGCATTGCTTTCCAACAGAGAAACCCCTAGCTCTCAAATATGCACCTTTGTTTCATCATTTTACACTACATTTTGTAATGAAAGTCAGAAAGTTCTAGAGAATTCAATTACATGAAACAAATGAAACAAAATATTGTGAAGTCAATCCAAACCATCTAAATTGTGGGTTTGGGCCCCAAGAAATCACACTGATGGGATGATGTAACATCAGGCTAATGGAGTGTTTAAGGGTTGGCGAGGTCTTTGGGATCACTCAACCGAAGTTTGTTACAACACGGTGGCATGACATCCTTCCGTACACTCCATTATCAAGGTTTCCTGTCGTATAGGGTCCCCTCTGCTTCTGTAATCTGTATAGTAGCTTGATGCAGCTGCTGTGTACCTTGACTCACACCATCTTAAATTTGTTTTTGTCCCATCTAAGGCATCAATATGTCTGTATCTGTTGGGATCACGGGAATGATGATGTAAAACCATTCAAGGTAGATGTGAGACCCACTACTGAACAGGCCATAGACAAAGTAATGGTCACTGTTCACTTGATCTGTACCCAAAAAAAAATGAAAACTACAAACTGTACTATTAGAATGTCCGTCGTAGATCATAGGTGCGGCCCAGTTTAAATGGCATGTGCCCAGATAAAGAAGAGATTGGAAGATCAAGGGGAGGGTCCCTATGCATGTCTCCCTGTCCTTTTTACTGAACTGCTGCTGTGTTCCTTTTTAACCATGCATCTGTCTGCTGCCAACATATGTAAGTGAGAATATAAAGATGACAGATGGTGGGCCCCACATGCAGAAATTGTGGTATCATGAGAAATGTGGAGTCACCTAAGGTCTCCTTTCAGAAGGGCTAACATAGGTCATTGAGGATAATGATCACAACATGAAGATTTTGAGAACAAGATAACAAGATACCATCCTTAGTGACTTGCATCACCAAAGAGACTTAGTACCACAGAACCAGGGAGGACTCAGAAAATGAAACTAGGAGGAGCCAAATGAAAATTATTAAAAGAAAATCTTAACAATTTAGGGGTAAAAGTGAAAAATTACAAAAAATTTAGTAGTAAAAAATAAAATTTTGAAGACTTAAGGGGGGCCATGGCCCCCTAGGCCTACATGTAGGTCCGCCCCTGCGGCCAGAACAAAGTTATCTCTTTCTGCTTCTTTTACTCCAAATCTTTACATTTAATAAGAAGATATATACTTTACCACGTTCCTTCCACTCTAACTATATGTAGTATACCACAACTCATTCCTATCTCTATCTTTGCTCTGTTACCTCTGTAGAGGTTGTTCTAATATAAGTCTCTCCATCTATCTATATATAGCACCTAGCATCTATCTTTCTATCAATCTTTTAGAGGTCATTATTACCAACATCGTCAGAGTCATGGAAGAAGAGAGAGTGACAGAGAGAAAGAGAACAGAATGCCACCCTCTGCTGAGAGGGGGGAGAAGGCAAGGTGGTTACACTCATGGGTTCTCTTCATCTGAAATGCAATCACTGGCAGCTATCTGTGGGACCTTGATACCCTCTGTGCCACTAGAAAGTGTCAAAGCCAATGGCAGGGAGGACCCACCAAGCAAGACACTTGAAGCATTCTACCTTGCTTCAGGCTCTCAGAAACCAATTCCAGATGAGGTGATATGGGTCTATACTGCTGCTTTTTTATTTTATGTTTCTTATTTGATTTTGTGTTGATGTGCCTTTTCAATTATCGAAGTTAGTGATTTGAAATTTCCATAATATATTGTTGTCACTATTAATTTGTGTTTTGGGGGCTAACTCTTTGGAACAACCCCACCTTCCTTGACTGGCACACACCCAAATACCATTAAGATGATCCAATTTTTTCTCATTTTGTGTTTCTTTCGTGTTTATGGTTTTGGGTGTCAGGTTGCAGAGCTTGTGAGGAAGAGAGCTCCAGCTGAAGCAGTTTTTCTAGTAAGATTGGTATTGTTGAGTTTGGCAACCAGAATAGGTACACTGATTCTTTGTGGGACTTCCAGTTTTAGTAGAAACTTTCCATTCATTAATAAATTCCCCAAGATATCTTTGGAAAAGAGGGAACAGATACTGAAGAAATGGTCACAAGAGAGGTTCTTAGTACCTCTCAGATTGGTTTTTCTCACCCTCAAGGCCTTCTGCTGCCTCTTGTTCTTCTCCATGGTAAGACCTCTCTCTTTCATCAATGAAGTCTTGCAGTTGCTTTGTGTTTTCTTCCCTTTGTTTTGCTTTTAATATTATATCATTCGTGTTTGCTGGTGTTTTAACCTTACTCTTATAGGGCCATCGTATTATATTATCATGTCTTTGTTTTTAAACAAAGTCTACTTCGCCAACTTTGTGGTTGGAAGTAGGTGTTATGGGAATCTAGTGCTGATTGTAAGGCATTAGCCAAGTTTGTATTGAATTCCTAGGAATTCATACTGATTTGGGTTGCACCAGGGTTCATTTTGTTTGTATGGAAGTGAATTTCCAAGATTTATAAGAAATATATTTCTATCGAAGTGGCTAAAATTAAAAGAAGTAAAGAAGAAGATCCTCACATGGGCTTCAAATTATTATCTCCTTCCATAGAAAATGCTTACCTAACCATTTTTTGGTAAATCAAATCCTAGTAAAGTCAAGATCATGCATCTCAATTCTCAATGTTCTTCACATGAACAATCTCTAAAAAAATACTAAAGAGGTGAGGAGTGAAGGATTTGTGGTATACACGGAGTCCTCGATATCCTCGGAACTGATTTAGTGGTTGATTGATGGGAGACTATTTGATGGCTATTTGCAGGCGTGTCTGAGCATTCTTAGGAATCCAATTCATAGCAAACAAACCGTCCCTTAACATTTATCTCTCCTCTTGTATTCGACTTTAGAGTGGTACAAGTGGCTCATTTGTTGTGTTCCAATCATTCATTTAGATAGACCTACCATAGATGACCACAAAGTCCATTGATCAATGCCGGCCTTTCCGAAAATGATTTGCTAGAAAAAGTTACATTACTGTTAGAATTTAGATGGGCTCTCATGAGAAAGTGCTCATGTGTCTGATCTCTGATCCTTCCAGTGATTGGGACTGGGACCACAGGAAATATTGCTGATGTTACTCACACGTGAAATGAAAGGGACCTCCTACCATTATTGCCATGACCAAGTACACACACTTTGACTTGGGCAAACAATTTGTTAGCCAGACCCCACCATGGATGCACTTGGCCACATTCTACTAGCTTGATCATATAAGACTAACCATCCAACAACATCATTGGATAAAAAAAATCCAGTCTGACCAAACTTTTCTAAACTCATTTTAGATAACATCACATGAATAAAGTCTTGTGATAAATGTCTTGTATCCTGTGATAAGTAATCATCTCAGGTTCGGGGCAGCATCGAATATAAATATAGGTTGTTTTAGAGTTAGAAAGCATGTTTAGAGAGCTTAAGGAGAGTGAAAAGCATGCCTTTTCGCCTAGAATGTTCACGGCCCAGTCGTTGGGGCTGGGGCATATCTAGGCCCAGCCCAACTTTGGGGGAAAGCCCCATATCCGGACCAAGTCCGACAAGGGCCATATATGTTAGGCCCAAGCCTGCTCATTAAGTCGAGCAATCTGGGCCGGGCTGGGATGGATTGTATCAGGCTTTTTATCAGTTTAATGAACCTTTTAGCAATTGTGTGGACAAATCATCACTACATTACCAGCACTCCTTACTTGGTTTGGGCTGATCCGGGATTTGCGCTCTCTCTTACTTAATCCAAGTCCGGCCCTAATATTCAATGGACCCAGTTACATATACAGGCCCACTCCAAAGTGGGCTAGCCCAGACCCTCCCATGTGTGTCCCCTCCTTGTCTCCCAACTCTCACACTCATCTCCCTGTCTTTTGCTGCAGACTGATGAAAATTTCGAAAATCCCACGTGGGGTGCAATTGGTTATAACACACAGTGTGATTACGTATCACCCAAACATCAAAGAGAGAAGAGGCCTCTCCAAAAGGGAATCATAGATCCTACAGATGAAATAGACTCATCTCTTCTCCACTCCCTCACCCAAAAAGGCCTCAAAGTCACTGAGCATCCATCCCACAATCTCTACAAAGTTGAATGCGATGTCATTATAATTGGGTCTGGTTGTGGTGGAGGTGTTGCAGCTGCGGTACTTGCAAATTCTGGCCAGAAAGTCATCATCATTGAGAAAGGGAACTACTTTTCAGCAGAAGATTACTCTGGTCTAGAATTCCCCTCCATGAATCAATTGTATGAATCAGGTGGAATACTCTCAACTACAGATGGTGGGGTGCTGATCATAGCAGGCTCAACTGTTGGTGGTGGTTCAGCTGTGAACTGGTCAGCCTCTATAAAAACACCACAGTATGTCTACAAGGAATGGGCAGAAGATCACAAACTTCCACTGTTTGGGAGCTCAGATTACATTTCAGCTATGGATGCTGTCTGTGACAGACTTGGAGTTACAGAAAGATGTATAGAGGAAGGATTTCAGAATCAACTTCTTAGAAGGGGGTGTGAGAAACTTGGTCTGAAAGTAGAATATGTACCCAGGAATACCTCTGAGCATCATTACTGTGGATCTTGCTGTTTTGGATGTAAAACAGGAGAGAAAAGAGGGACTGATTCTACTTGGCTGGTTGATGCTGTAGACTCTGGTGCAGTGATCATAACAGGATGCAAAGCAGAGAGAATTATATTGGAGAATAACAAACCCAACAGGCAGAGAAGGAAGAAATGCTTGGGGGTGATGGCAAGAATAGTCAGTAACCATATTACAA
Organism: Umbellularia californica; assembly: GCA_028538565.1. Lineage (NCBI taxonomy): Eukaryota > Viridiplantae > Streptophyta > Magnoliopsida > Laurales > Lauraceae > Umbellularia > Umbellularia californica. The sequence goes on from JAPQWN010000009.1 coordinate 48,577,767, forward strand.
AGAGAATACATATTCAAGCAAAAATGACTATTTCAGCATGTGGGTCTCTCCTAACTCCCCCTCTAATGATCTCTAGTGGATTGATGAACCCAAACATAGGTAGAAACCTTCATCTGCACCCTGTTCTGATGGTATGGGGATACTTTCCTGAATCAAATTCAGATCTCAAAGGCAAAATATTTGAAGGAGGGATAATCACATCTTTGCACAAAGTGGAATCAGAGGATCAGAATTGTAGTAATGCTGTTATAGAAACACCCTCACTTGCTCCTGCTTCATTTGCCTCTCTATTGCCTTGGGTGTCTGGACTTGACATGAAGGAGAGGATGCTGAAGTATGGGAGGACTGCTCATCTTTTTCCACTGATTAGAGATAGAGGATCTGGAGAAGTAAAAAGGGAGGGCAAGATAACATACAATCTTGATGAGTTGGACAAGGAAAATCTAAGGGAAGGACTGAGAAGGGCTCTGAGGATTTTGGTAGCAGCTGGAGCTGTTGAGGTGGGAACTCATAGGAGTGATGGACAGAGAATTAAGTGTAAAGGAATCAAGGAAGAGGATTTGGATGACTTCTTAAATGGGATTGATGCAGTGGGAGGACCAATGTCTAGGGAAGAACATTGGAGTGTCTATTCTTCTGCTCATCAGATGGGGACTTGTAGAATGGGCGCTACTGAGAAAGAGGGTGCAGTTGATGAGAATGGGGAGAGTTGGGAAGCAGAAGGGCTCTTTGTATGTGATGGGAGCCTTTTGCCAACTGCACTTGGGGTTAATCCCATGATTACCATCCAATCTATTGCTTACTACCTCTCCAAAAAGATGGCAGCAACCCTGAGGGACAGGGACTAATTTTTTTTTTATTTTTTATCATGTGATGGTTGTTTCAGAATCTATGTAGTAATTGTGGAACATGAAAGTTAATCTGTTATATGAGATGTTATATATGTTATATTATTTTTAGTGACATGTAAAAGTACGTGCTAAACTATTGTGGTTGTATCATAATTACTTTTAATGATCATGGAGTTGTGAATATCTTGTTACCATTCCTTTTCACTTGGAAAAAATTTAATTAAGTTTTTCCCCTTCTCACTTTTAAAAGGATTTGGCTAATTAGAAAAGTTCTGTAATTATCATGCATCCCCTAAAACATTTAAAGGAGAACATAGGCAGGCTTCTGAAAAGGTCCGAACATGTAGCTTCAACTCAGCAAGCACACCTTGTTCAAAGAAAAAAAAAAAAAAAAAAACCTTCATTCATCTAAGAACAAAATTTAGCCTTACTCAGAAATTAGATTTTTGTGCACAGTTATCATCACGCAAAAATACAAACACAGATGCAAATATATGCTTGCCACATTTGTTGCTGCTCATCAGCTGTGAATCCCCTCCTTTGATCTTGAGGAGGGTTAGGCTTAAAAGTGAATCAATGCATAATACCTTTTGCTTTAAGCCCTACAACCAAGACCAAAAAACCCTTGAACCCTAAACTTGGATCTCGGCTTATCTAGATGAACCAATTCGATTAACACTGGAATAGAAGAAATAATCCAAATTAAGCCAACCCGAACCCAACCCTAGATAATTAGGCTTGATGTGATATTTCTAACCCAATTAATAAATTGGTCGATTCAGTTAGGGCACAACAAAAGTGTTGTCAGTAACCACCAACCTTGTCTTCCACTGCCCATGAGAGGTGGAGACACTCAAGTCATGAGGAAAGAAATCTGCTCTCACGGAAACTTATGCTATGTTTGGGAGGAGAGGGAATTTTACCTCCTCTTATTTGGGAAGTTAAAAGTAGGGGGAAGAAAAGTGAAAAAGTAGGGTTTTGTTTGTTTGTGAGGTAGAGAGACGAAGACCATTTTACCCTTACTTTTGCAAAAGTTTCAGTTGGACAAAAAGGACAGTTTAGTAATTTCCCATGAACACCCACCTTTTCCCCTCATTTGCCCCCTTGTTTTGGGGGAAAATGAGGGGAAATTAGGCCACCTCCTCTTTTTTCCTCCATTCGCCCCCCCCCCCCCCCCCAACAATTTTTTCCTCCCCCATTTTTCCCCCTTCCCAAACACTATGTTAGGGATAGTAATTAGATGAAAAATGTGATATTCAAGCAACTGGGAGACCCTTTATTATTTACTTTAGAGTCACAATCTCGCCTTTATCTCCTTTCATCCTAATCCATTGTCACTTTGGCTGTCTTTTCTTTTTGCTCCTTGTCGGTTTTCTAGTTTCATGTCGTCTATCGTACCATGAGTATGACAGTATATCTCATCCCCAGATAGCGAGATTTGAATACGTGGGATTGTTTGTTTTTCTTGTATACTATACACCCTTGTGCAGTTGTGCTGTTGTCGTTCTCGGGTTCTTTTTATAGCAGGGGCCCTTCAAAATGTGCGAGAGAATCAAATTGTCCTAACTCTTAACTCGGATGACTTGGGTCATTCAATTAATTGATCCGGACACTGGACCACATGCAATCAACATTTAGCTGGAATAAAACGTGGGTACCTTGAAGGATAAATATTAGATGCACCAACCCCTTCTGGTAGGGAATAGGGATGGCAATTGTTGATCTGACTGAACCTCATCCAATGATTCATTGTTCAGGTTGACCCTTTCTTAATCTTTGTGTTGAGCTCAAGTTGGCCTCATTCTTGCTATTTGATACGCCTAATTGCACTAGGCCAGCCCAACTCCGCCCCAACTGCTAATTAAAAGGTTAGGGTTGACCCTTTTAACTCCTAACCTATCGGTACAGCAATCATTTATATAATAAAAATTTGTCCAGCTTTAAACTTTTAAGTTAGTGCGGCATCATAAAGCAGACAAGCCCATGAAAATGGGTTAATTAGCATCTATCTTGTAAGGCTCACTCTGCTTCTCAGTCAGCAGGTACGACTCATTCCACATTACTAGAGTTTGTTTAATTTTCTATTATCGATGTTCGCATCAAAAGTCATGGTACGAGTGTATTACAAGGCAACTAAGAAATCATCTCTGGATAAGGATTGGCCCCTTTTTTTTTTCCCATTTTTCTATCCTTTCCCACCCTCTACCTGGTAGATTGGCACTTTAAAAAGATGACACTGACCCAACCCAATAATGCAGCAGCACAATACATTGAACTTTAAAACTGTCTTCTCTTTTATATTATTTTTATAGAAGAGGTCCCTTCCAAGTAACCATTATCTTGATGAGTTGTTGCAATCCTCATCGAGAAGAATAGCTAGTAAAAGGGTTCCCAATGTAATCTATAAATCCCACATTCGAGAGAGCTGTTTGGGACCAGATCAGAAGCAAACGAGTTTTAACTGGTTTCAACTCATAAACAAAGATGGCTCTTCGTGTAGGTTGGTGCATGAAGGTTGTGCTTCTTGTCCTCTCAGTCACCTGTGCCTGGATTCAGACGCTTATCTCGACCGCCCATGTCATCGTGATCGGTCGCTCAACAGGCTGGGGCTTGGGTTTTCCACTTTCCTATACACTTGGCCAAGTAGAAACCCCTCTGCTCTAACTCTAAGAGATGCTCTTTGTTTGCTCAGTTTTATTTTGTTTCAACTATTGGCTACCGGCCACTGCCTATTGCAAGATTGCCTGCAACTTTCCCGAGCTCAGATATCTTCATAATTTGGAGTATTCAGAAGAGAACATACACTGAATTCTTCAATATTTTACGTCTTTCAGAGGAAATGGAAGGAAGGAGACCTTGTTACTGTTTGGTGCGGTGAGGAATCGAGGTCAAGGTCGAGGTGGGAAACTGTCTTTTTGGGCGTCTTTACTTCCATAGAGAGGATCCAGACTACCTAGCTGCGAAGATTTCCTCTTCCAAGGCTTTACACAAATGCCTCCTTTTGTATTTGCATGGCTACTCATGTGACAACATGAAGCACCAAAAATGATGTAATATCAATATTGTCCAAGTGCATCCCAACGGGAACCTAACTGGTCGCATTTCTCATGTACCAGGTCAAACAATCCATTGTGAAGCCATACATAAGTTAGAGAAGCACTGTGAAAAACCAATGCACGAAACACATTTTACTACATTAGTACAATATTTGTGAGGAGTAGTGCAGGAAACATAGAAATTGTTAAGGGCACAATTCAAGTAGTGTTGTGCCACTTGCTGTATACAGAAGATGCGAGGCCCAAAGATCATCTGAAAGGCAGTTTCCACCATTATAAATTATAAGGATGGACCAAACCTCTGTTTTGATGTAAACCTAATGAATGCCTTTAGCTTGCAATGGGGATGTCATATGTATCATTATTTACCGAATGAACACTTACAATGGAGTGAGGAGTATATAGCATGAGGATCACATTCAGGACCCTCGGATCTGTTCCTTTCTGGTTAAATGATGGTTCATCCATCAAATTGAACAGGAAATCGCACAACAATGTGGGGAATTTCTTATTTCCTATGTACTTACAAATTCATCCATCAAAGCATCTAATCCAAATGGAAGAATCTGAGGTATCCACTCCCCTCTGTTGCCAAAGTAACCACTAACCAATGGCCCGCCACAAGCCACTAAAACCTAAAAAGAGGGTTCAAAAAATTCAGATTTAGACCAAATGGGTAGTATGATCACTCATACATGCAATTTCAGGCCACTGACTAGGTTTACATAAATGCAAAATCTTCAATTTTTATTCCATCCGGCCACAAACTTTGATCCACTGCTGGCTACCTTGATTGATTAATTCAAATTAAATGGAAAAAATGTCACAGTTTTGACTTGGCCACTAGTTAAAGCCCCTTTATTTTTGGTCCAAACACAGTAGACAAAACAGAGAAGAAATTAATAAGACCGTTTAACACAGCAATGCGGTTCTCGAGTTTCAATACACAAATGGCTTATTTCTTTCATGAAGTACCCGATACTGCACATTTGCAGACAATTCAAGGTAACAGAGAAACAAGGTCGACCATCAGAAGAGGAAAATAGAATGAAACGAGAACCTATTCCTCTACTACGACACTGATCTCGCCTTTCTCCAGCATATCATAGAATGCCCTGGTTCTCCTCTGCTCATTCCAGTGATGCATCTTCCAAAACCCCCCGGCAATCAAGCCGAGCGTGGCACCAATAATGATCTCCTTGACCACACTGGGTCCTTTCAAGGTGGCGTGAGAGATCCTTTGAGCCGCCATCTGCTTCCTTTTAGTTTAGCACCAGCAAAAAAACCCTGCTAGTAACAGAGTATTGTTGGAAACACAATCAGTTGTAGAACAATTAATCAAATGTTTTCATTGCAACACTGCATACACGTCTATGCACTTGAGTATGTGGCAGATACAGTAGAATATAAGGTATACAGGAATTTGTCCAAACAAACACCTACATTTATAATAATGGATGGGCAGATGGATAAATGCCCACATTCGCATTGTACCATGCATGCTGAAGAATTTTTGAACGATTACGCTAAAAGTGTTCTGGGAAAAAAATTATTTTTCAAGAGGAAGATTAAATTCAAGCCTTTAATTGAACATTCTTTATATTAAGTTCCAAAATAACACAGAGCAGGAGGAGGTTTTGAGGTTTAGACCTACTAATCTTGTAAGGAATCTCCAAAAGAATGGAGGTGATGAAGCATATTATTTCTCCCTATCAAGGTGCTTCTTTCCATGGAATAAAAGCCTTCATGGAATAATGGTAGCAAATGAATGCACTCATTCAAGAGAAAAATTGGGACATTGAGCTTGGTTTGTGAGATTGACATGGGGAAAGCATATGACCAAGTAGACTGGTCATTTCTCTCATTCAGAATGAGGTTTTGTGAAAAAATGGTGCTCATGGGTTGTGGGATGTATTTCAATGGAAAAATTCCCCAGACCTATAAATGGGTCACTGCCATAAAGGTTATTTCACAAGTTCAAAGGGCCTTTGCTCAAGGAGGTTCTCTTTATCTGCTCGTATTCACAGTATGGGTAAGGTCTTAGCATTTTGCTACAAAAGGCAACAGACAGATACTTTCTCAAAGGCTTCAAGGTAGTCAGGGTGGAAGTGGAACCATGCTATTTGCATTTTGCAGATGATACTATCACTATATGTGGTGCTCTCTTGTGCAATTCACAATCCTACTAGCAGTTCTAAAACACTTTTGAGGCAGTGTCAGGCTTAAGGGTCAATTATGAAAATGCTTCATTACTTAAGTATCAGTGCAGAAAATGATCTTTACTCCTTTTGAAAAGTCCATTGGTTCTTATAGGAGTTTTCCTCTAAAGTATCTCAGCCTTCCTACTGCAGCTCCACCTGTTTGGACTCAGATTGTTGAGAGTTAAAAGTAAAAAAGAGTAGCCACTTGTAAAAAGATACCATTCTTTTGGTGGTAGAATTAGGAAAATCTTCTAGTGTATTATTCGACGACTCCAATTTTAGAAGAATAGCTAAAAAATAAAAACAAAAGGGAATCATTTTGGAAAGGGAAAAGCAATAAAGAAAAGAAGTTTCATCTTATTAATTGTGCAGAGAGAGTATAAATTGCCAATATGGGGGAAAAATCAGGCCCAAATGAAGATGGAGATTTGAGAATGATATGGAGAGTTTTCCTGGAGGAAAAACATCGCTTCAAAATATGGGGAAGGGATGTGGGAAGGGTAATTGGAACAATAACATGGGTTCAAGAGTGTGAAAAGATATCATAGAGTTAGGGAATGAAGATTGTAAGATTAAAGAATTTCTTAGGGTGAACTTTGGGTTCATGGTTTGTGATAGAAGCAAGATTAGATATTGTGAACATTTTTGGACAGATTTTTCTTTGGCTTCAAAATCTTCAAGATTCCAAATGAGAGTTATAAGAATTAGGAACTTTGATAACGGATTGCAACTCAAAATGAGAGTTGTAAGAATTAGGAACTTTTCCTTTAGGGTCCGTTTGGGTAATTCACTTGTAAAGTGAATTGAAGGGTTACTTTAAGAGACAAGAAATGAAGAGTGGTCATATTAAAAAAAAGTACCAAATTTCAAAAATCTGGATTATGATGTAGATTTTGTACATACTCTGAGATATTAGAGCGCAGAGGAAGATCCTTCGGCAAAATATAGATTCTAGATTCTAGGTCTCAGCTAATTGTTGGACGTTCCAACAATCGTAATTGTGTTTCTTATTTTGTAGGTCAATTAACTTGATAGACTTCCCATGCTGTATAATTTCCTCTTTTATCGACACATCAATCATTTCCTCTCCCCAAAAATGTGTAGAAGTGTTCATATATGGGTGAATGTACAAATATGTCATGTTGACTTCGACCACTAGTCTGTCAAACACATAAGATTTATAACATGATCAGTCATAGCTACATTTAAACAACTGGACCCTATGACATAACTTCCACCACTATTCTGTCAAACACATAGATTTATAACATGATCAGTCATAGCTATATTTAGGTACAATTATCTCACTGTTATTTGTTGAGGTTCATAGCTATATTTAAACCACTGGACCCTATGATTTGGAACTAAGAATTGCCTCAAACAACACAACAACAAACCTCAACACAGTGAGATAATTGTACCTCAACACTGAATTATTAGTACAATGTCATGTACTTTGTTATTGCCAAATTGTCATGGGGGTCTCTTAAATTTTATTTATTGTAAGTACGTGCTTGGATCATAGGCTCTCATCAAAGGATATTGCCTTGCAAGTAGTGAATAAAATGCATTGACATGTTTAAATTACTTACCCCAAAGCAAGATCAAGGGCAGATCATATTTACATATAAATGGGGCTTCAAAAATTCAGTTTAGCCAACTTGACTGATGCAAGACAGACCCATTGTCCCCATGGGTCGACCAGTCCTTTGGGCCCAGCCCAGCCCATATTCAGTTTTAATTTTATGTTGTCCTATATATATAGTTGTTTAGTTTATTGGCTTATGTTTTTAAATATGGAGGTTTAAATCTCGAACTTTAAAGTGTTCCTACAGTTAAGATTAGATTTTGGGTTAATCCTTTCCTTATTTAAAGCATTGTAAAGCCCTAGGCTTCAGTAGCCAAGATTGTGATTAATGAAATTAAAGCTTTCGGGATCTTCCCCATATTCTTCTTCGAGTTCTCTCCATGATTTCTTTGCTTCCTGTATTGGAGTTTGGCTTGAGGCCAATTTTCAAGTGAAAGCCTAACCTTATCCCCCTATCACTCCATCTCTATCTTGCCTGCCCCCGAAATCTCCCCTCCGCTATGCATTAAGTGGTATCATAGTCGAAGTTCGATCCACCCCGGATCCGATAATCGGCACTCCATCATTAGGTAATCCTCTCCCTTCCCTTGATTGTTCATTATTCCATCATCCCTACCAAACCATCACAGGTAGTCCTCCGCTCTGCATTATTGACTACTTAGAGATTGGCTTCGTTAGGAATGTGTCGAGAATAAACAAATGGGAAACACCAAATCTCTACTATCTTCTTAATGTAGTTTCAAAGCAGTTCAATCCTAGGAAATTTCAGACATCTTACGATTGAACGTTGAGTTACTACAGACTTGCAATACCAAATGAAGATAATAGTTTTTCTCTTAAAAAATGATAACAGTGAACATTTTGTGCTTTCATGAAGCTTTTTTTTTTTTGTTAGTCCTTCCTGGCCCTCAATTTCCATTGTCTTAGTTTCTTCTTGTCTTTCATCATATTAATTGTTGCCTATCTGTACTTTTTTACACCCACTACTTACTTTCTCAATTCATTCCTTGTGTCACACCACTACTATATCATCATCACCACCATAATCATCTCCACTTAGCCCTTAAAACCGATCCGCATTGTTTTTGTCCCTTTTTTCCCCTTTTTTTCCCCTTGAATAGTCTGCTCACCTCTCTGTTAGTTCAGTTTTTAACCCATCACTCAGGTCAGGTACTTGTCACCCCATAATTTACGTGTTGCTTTCAACTTTCATTCCATGTACTTGTCTACTCTTGGTCCCTTGGACTCTAAGCATTTCAATTCTTCATAGAAAGGCTTGCTTTCTGATCTTCTGCCACTTAATTTTCCAACTATTGAAGCTATCCATAGATTTCCTCTTATATGGACTCAAGCCCCATACTGCTGTTCTTTTTGTACTAATCTCTAATACCATCCTTTCTTATTATATATACACCCCTCATCCTTTCTTCTTCTTCTTGTTTTTTTTTTTCTCATTTTAATCTCCACTATCATTCTATTTTCACATTATATTTAACCCCCATATTTCCTCACTTTACCCTCTTTTATTGTTTGCATCCTTCACAAACTCTAATTCATTGCTACCATCAAACTTAATAGTTCAGGATTTATCATCAACAAGGTCATATTTTTGCAGGGTTCCATAAACCTAGCGGATCAAGGACAAGTCCACCACTCTTGACGTACACAACGTAATACGCATTGATGCGTGAACTTAAGAGGCCAGAGATGTTGGGGCTGATATTATAACCTTCTTTTTTAGGAATATTGCAAAATGTACGCAGATGTTCCAGCATCATGTAACCTAGATGCCATACATAACTCAAATGACAAACCATTAATAAGATTTTACTATAATTACAACTGAAACAAGTACAACACTTGGGGAACATAGGGATGCCCAATGGTAAGGCATCCCGCTCCCATCCCTCCCACCAGGGATTGATCCCTAGTGGGAGGTTTGAACCTCCTTCCTCCTGGCCAGTGAGCCAAAAAAAAAAAGTACTATACTTTCGAAATGATTGCCCCCACGTCTACAATTTGTAGTCAAAATATCCCAAAACATGTGCTGAGTGAAATATGATAAGAAGGGGATAATTGATTTAGAAAGAGACTGGACTGGTTTTACCTAGGATGAGAATGGACCAACTATAAAATCTTGGATGGAAATTCATTTTACCTAGATGATGCCCATACGGGCAGTGCAAAGGAACCCGGAAGCAGTGAAAGAGGAAGACCTGCCACACATCACACATGTACTAATGCATGTGAAACAACCTAAAAATTGTGTGTCGTGATGCTCATCCCACTGTGGGTCTTGGAATGGAACAAAAAGGAGCACTGTGACAATGGAGTAGTTTTATAAATGACAAGGAACAAAGATTTAAGATGGTCTTCTGCAGTTCCACTGTTGAAGATTCCACTGAAGCACAGATCCCATTGGCTATCTTGATGGTATTGCCTCTATTAAAGCAATATTTTCCAAGCCAATAGTTCTAGAATGAGTTTTGACACAAAAATAAAAACTGTTTCTGGGTGTCAAAAGAAAGGACTCCTAACATTATCATTCGTAGTTAATGAGATCGCATACTTAATTTTGTCCATGAGATCTACTCTCAACCTGCTCATAAAATGTTATAAGCAACCTCATTTCTCATTCCACCAAATATCATGAATTGGTTCCCGTTCTTCCCTTTCAAACTCTCAAAAATCCATCAATTATCCCATTCTTCCATCTCCATCACACTAATCCCACACCATAAACATTCCCCACAATTTTTAAGTCAAAGGATTGACATATGTTAAAAACTTGCCACACTAACATTACGGATGAAGTCAAAGGATTGATTGACATATGTTAAAATTATGCCAAATTCGTCATTTATCAACCTATAATCAATCCAATTCTTCCATTTCAACGAATGTCTCTCCGGTATTAGTCATGCATACATCAAAAATGCGAGAATGCGAGAAGGGGAAAAAAAAGGCATTCAAACTCAAAACCATATGCTGTTTCTATTCTGTGCATCTAACCCAGAATCCCAAAAGAATAGATACCTATTCATTTTTTCTTCTCAATAGGGTTTCATCCAAACAAAACTAGATCTACTCCAAATCAGATCAAGAGAACCATAAAAAATAACAGAAAGAGCAAATCAATTACTTCAAAAACAAATAAAAAAAATAACAGATGCAAAAATCATCACAGCCCTAGTATTTATCATATAGCATCTGCATCATCGATCGAAACCAGATAAAAAAAAAACCCCATGAAATCGTACCTGAGAGAAGATAAGACGTAGAGTCTCTATGCGATCGAACTCTGCAGAGCAAACAACAAAGAGATGAGAGAAACCCTAGAGATTGAAGTACGAAACCCTAGAAAAGAAAATGAAGAAGAAGAAGAGAGAGAGGATTCGAGGAACCTACCAAAAACTTGAAAGTTGCGAAGAGAGGACGATGGGTTCATAAAAGAGGCGTAGGGACACACTTGAATAAAATCAACGGCCGGGATATAGCCACGTGGACCAGTGTCGTGAAGTAAATTTCTCTATTTTTATTGGACGGTTGCTGTTTTCTGTTGCCAGGGCACAGGCCCATTAGAATTTTTTTGACCAGCCCACATTCATCAATCAGTAGGACCCACCACTATAATCTAAACCATTCATAACTCCTGAGTTCTTATCTGATACGCTCTGAATACAATCATCCCATGGAGTTGGGCATCCCATTGATTGATCATGTGAAACACATGTCATTTAACTCACCCCTCTATTGTATTCTACTCTTTTTTTTTTTCTATTGAAAGTACCCACTCCTTTGGGACTAATTTTTCCGGGTCCGAAGGGAAGCCGGGTAAACTCTCCTGTAGCTCTAGTCTAGTAGTGCAGTTTCGAACTTACAACCTCCGGATGCAAACTGTAGTTCTAGGCTAATTGAACTACCCCGGGCCCATTTGGTAACTCTACTAATTGAGTCAAGTGAAGTAAATTTGATTTTGAAGAAAGAATAAAATATAAGTGGGTTATGATGATATTTTATTTTTAGTTGTTTGTTATTGAATTTTTTTGACTTTTTGTATGGAAAAGTAGAGTACTTTTGTCTTTTAGTGAATAAAAATAGTTGCTTTTTGATTTTTTTGGGAAAAGATGGAGGAAATTTTGGTAAAAGATGCTTTTGATGGGATATTTAAATTGACTTAACTTTACTTAATTCTATAAATAAAATTACCAAACGGTTATAGAGTTATATTGTATTCTAATTAGATGTTATGGACATGATCAATCTAGTCGTGGGACCAATTCTGACTGAAATGAATCAGGCCCAACTCTAATACAAATAATATTGTGATTTTGATAGATTCTTGAATTGGGCACCATTGATGGGGTTATATTGTTTCCTCTGTTGAAATTCTAAGAGGGTCATGAGGGTGCAGAGATTCCCAACATGGTCAGCTAATTGAATGGTATACAAAGTCACTGGTAATGGCCCATTTTTGTAACATTCAATGTGGTGGTCCTCCTAAGTGGGGGCTTCTAGTCAAGTGGTTGTGTCGGCTCCGAGAGAATTGGTTCTAATCAGTCAACAACATCCCAAAGATCTTGATATTTTTAGTTTATCTCGATAATATTGTGGCATTTTCTTTGAAATCTCATCAGAGAGTGTTGTTACTATGAATTCAATTCATTGTCATGTTTGGATGGAAAATAAATGATAGGAAAAAGATGTTTGCACCCACAATCACAGTGAAGGTAAAAGCAATAATATGAATTCAACTTCCTATTTTCTTCTCAAACTTCTAAATTATTTATAAAATATTTTTTATTTTTTTTTAGTTCTAATTAAAACTTATCTCTTTTTAACAATCTTCTTCGTCATAGCCTTATCCCAATTATATTGAGTTTGCTACACAAATTATATTTCTCCATTCCGATCTATATATCTTCAGTCAAATCTTTAGAAAAGTTACACGTTTTCAAATTTATTTTCAAATATATCATTTTTAACAATATTTTCATATAATGTTTTAAAGAATACACAAAGGCCCATGCGTAAGACTAAAAATTCTAAGCCCCCTGGGAGACCCACTTGAATGCACACTAATCATAGGAGGATGGTGTGATAGAAAGTTGTTGTTTATCTGATTTTGGGCAAGAATCATGTTAGTCAAATAATCACAACCATTGTAATTGCCTCAAACTTTAATGATTTATTAAGTTACACTTTTTATTAAGTTTATGCTAATGATGAGTATAATTCGAATTAGTTTCAAATAAGGGTACTTGTTAATTCATGTGGATTAGTGAGTGATAAATTCATCATTTAGATTAGTATTGAATACGAGTGCGAATTCATGGGAGATTAGTGAGTATGAGGAATTTAAATTGATCACAAATAAAGGAGTTTGTTTCTCATGTCTTTCAAGAGAGGGGATATTGCAGCATTACTCATGGGCCTAAGCTACAATCATTGGGGCTATCAAAGGGCAGGTAATGTTCTACGCTTGTGGGACCACTTAGATGCCCGCTAATTAGTGGGGGTGGGATACATTGAAAGGCGACCATATGGATAATGGTGAATAAAAAAAAAATCAACCCCATCAAGTCATCTTAGTCCTTGATCTAAAAACCATGAAGTTTAGGGGTCTTTTAACCATCAATATTTTATAGATTCAATCTAATGGTAGATAAATATTTGATAAGAGTGAAATTAAAGCTCAGTGCCACATTATAGGGGGCTGAGGATGTAAAAGGGCCCGCACTTACCAAAAGTTTGCACGAGTGGGGACTCACAAGACTGGACTGCATGTAAGGTTGCTCGTAGGAGAACATTACTCGTCAAAGGGGTAGGCCTAAGATTGTCCGAGCCACCCTCAACATATCCTAGCAGGCTTAGAGTGAGCTAAAGTCCTTAGAGGGCCAGCACAATCTAGGCCCTTACTTGGCACTCACAAGGCACAAATGGACCTAGGACCAATAGAGAATAAAATTAATCTTTGATTTTCTTTGTACATATCTGACATTAAGACCGCAATGCAATACAACAAGCAACATAGCCAAGTTAACCCTTTTCACCTTTTTTTTATTATTTATTTTCTAGTGGCAAAGAGAGACATCCAAACGCTGCCCAAGGCTTCTATACTATCCTGTGCGTTCATAGGATATGATTTTCACTTTTTCCCCCCATGAAATTAGATGTCAATAAATTTATAGTCTAGGTCATTACACTTTGTGTCACATTCAGCGGAAATATAGTCAAGGATGAAGGGTTGGGATCGTCTGTTTGGGAGATCTTACACTTCCTCAACTCAAAATAGGGCACACTAGAGTAATATATTGGGTTGATGGCCCAATTGTGTGAATAATGGCCCATATATTGAGACATCTTTGACCCGTATATGAAATTTAAAGTTACCTATGTAGACCAAATGACCAGAAATCTTTTCCATTTTGAACTTTAAGGCCTTAAAATTTACACCTAATTGGATCCAATTAAGTTGGTTTTAGGCTATCTCTTATCCATGCTTAATAATTTACACCTACTGTGTTTCAATCATTTTTTAAGTTCCCCTCTTTTGTCCTTTTTTTTTGTTTGTTTTTTACAAGAGACTATCTTGGGAGTCAGTTTTGGTAAATCAGTTAGGAACTCATGCCTTCTTGTGACTTTAATCATTCTCCTTTTGTCAATTAGACTTTTGAGAAGACACCAAAGTGGATGTCCATAAGTCAGGTTCCAGCTCGAAAAAAGGCCTAAAAATCAGTGCCTTTGACCTTTGGGCCCAGATTAGGTCCGGTAAAGAGGCGGGTCCGCCATGGACCCGACTAAACCTGATCTGTCTACCATGAAAATGCTGCTATACACATTGATCCAACAACAAAATTTTTATCAGCTCCCTTTAAGCAAATAATAAGGGCTGAAATTCCAACTTCTACAGAATTTACAAAAATCCCAAGAATGTATGGCCTTCCCAACACTGATTGCAGGTGCATTTGATTCCAGTTAAAACTTGTCATTTGTCAAAACTGGACTCCTTTTCTGCTCCAAATACCAATTACATATAAAAATTCCTGATGCTACCAAATAGAAAAAATTGTCAGGAGCGTTCAAAAAATTTCAAAAGTTGAAGAACTCTGCAAATTAACTTGAGTTTCTAGATTCTACATTTTGCCATGAAGGGCCTTTTTTCTCAAAAGAGAGTGATGCCTAAGATTTTACAGAAATGTCTTCCATCAAACAGCCTAAAAGTGAATGATTAAAGGTGAAGATGACCCACCACAGGCCATTAGGAAACCTCTCTGACAGGAATTTCTATTTTTTATTTATTTTTTTGGTAGAATTTGACAGGAAACCTCTCTTGAACAGGAAATTAGGACACACCACATCACCTATATTAAATCCCAGGAAAGCGATGGTCCCATCAAGATCTCCAATTTAGACCCTTCACATCTAGCCTCTTTAATAGTCATTTATAAAACCACCTTTACTATAACATCCTAGGAATCACAAAAAAAGAAGGCAAAGAGGCCCAAATCTTGACAGTTTCTTTTGTCTCTCATACACAGATATATGAAAACAAGAGTGCTAATTTTCAATACTAACAAGGATGTCTCAGCTTATCTTTTTGGTTAGTCTCTGTACAACTACAAAAAGATTTATAGACAATCTCCATACAGAACAAAAAATGAGAGCGAATATATATTTTCTTTTTACATACAATATCTGAGATTTGAGTAAATTACCAGAACCGATCCTTGTTGACGCTTAGGTAGCCGGCCGTTACCTTCCCACCAGTATTTCTCATGCCATCTATTAAAAAGCACCATGTGGAACCCAAAGCTCCAATAAAGAAATCAGCTTCAGTAGCCATTAAAAAGTTAACAAGGGGATAATTTGTACTGGTCTTTCTGCCTAGGCTCGCCTCATAATTGGCCATCAACATATTTCCGAATTGGCGTGTCACATTTGTGTAATAAAAGTTCCAATGAGGATATGATCTTGTTTTATCTATGACTTCCTGCATAACATAACACAACATAACACACAGAATTAGTAGGGTGATCTACTGATCATATATACTTGCACAAAGAAAAACGAAAGAATGGGTCAGAAAACCCCAAACCTGCATTTCAGTGGAGAGCCAGATGCTATTAAGTTCTGGAAAGCGCTTTCGCATGCGGTCTGCAAGACGCATGTACTCTTCAAATCCAACCACCTTCATTTCAACTGCCTTGTCACCCATTCTTACATGCAAGCTTAAAAGCGGTCTGGGCATCCATGCTTTTTTGTTGGACCATACAAACCGCTCGATATCAGCCTGTGACTTGTTTACAACATTCTGCAAAAGAAAGCTACTCATTTTTACATATTTAATATATGAAAAATAACCGCTTCACCATAGAACCATGAAATGATTACTACCTGAGTGATACATTAGCTTTTCCACTATAAAAGAGAAAAACCCAAAGGCATTTTTGAATGATACTAACTGTTATTTACTGGTAATTCACTTCTTACATGGAATGACGGGAATATAAACTAATGAAGAAACAATTACCTGACTTGAGTATTTCATGCATTCTTTGGAATTTGTATGTAGGAAGTAGGAACTATGTAATGAGATGGGAAGGGACAAATTTGAATGAATAATTTACAATCCTGGAATGTTCAAAGGGGAGTGTACGCATAATTTTGACAAATGTATTTTTCTTCCAGTTAACAGGTCCAGCTAGACTACATAAAAGATGTATTAGTGCAGATCATCTTAAGCCATAAGATATGGGTACAAGACAACAAGAATTGTTTGAACTTCCTACCTTCTACCATATCCAAAATTTCAATATTTCCCAACAATATCCATAAATTGGCAAATTTTTTTATCGGTAAAAACAGAACCTAGGATTGTAGCACACCTATAATTATCTTCTATTGACACAATTTTGTAGAGCCAGTAGTCATGAAGATAAATCTAGAGCTTGAAGTCTTGGAAAATGGGATCTGTTGCCTTTACTCTTACAAATACCTGAGCATCCGAGTCTAAAGTTTTTTTGCGATAGAGAATACAGATTAGGAAGGCTGCGGTTGTTAGTTATGTGTAGGAACATTTTTTGATTTATTAGGATAAAACCAATAATATTGTGATTATGTGATTAGGTTAGATTGAGAGATAATCTCACATTATTATGATTATATTAAATTAATATTATGTTGTGATTGAGTTTCCTAATTTATCTCATACTACTCTATAAGATGGTCATGTAATTCTCAAAAAATTTAAGATGATTTGGATGTAATCTCTGGAGTTTTTCATTTTTAAGGTTCTATGTAATCATATTATCCTAAGATCCCTATTATCAACCAATTTTATACCTGGTCACAAGTTATGGCTTGTCCAATTAAGAGAACCCACAGACAGACATGTTTCCTATTTCTAAACGGACAAAATATAACACGAATAAATGTTTGAGGAATGTCAATTTCTCAACTTGATTGGTGAGGAGTATAATTAAGATAAATGAAATGAAATGTGGTCAAGCCTGTTCTTATATTCAGGCCAGTAAAAGTCTTTATATTGGAATGGGCCTTCTATAATGTGCATTTTTCGTGAATAGTTTAAGTTCTTGAGAAGATTATCGGAAAAGTTAATAGCCCCAACCCTTGTACTTTTAGACAATAAAAAATTTAACTTCAAGCGAAATGAAAATATGATCAGCGAGTAAGAGCAATAAAATTTATCATAATGTGTGACAGCAAGTACGAGAAGAGCAAATGAATATTTAACAATGAAACACCTCTGGCCACTCTGCATTCAGACTTCCAAGAACCATTCTTGCAGCTTCCATTCCAAATGCTTTATGGCGAGCAGTATTTAGCAGACCGCATGTATACTTGCTTTGAAACCTCATCAGGTAGCGTATTGCCTACAAAAATGTGAAATGCCTACATGTTAGTGAAAATGGAAATAGGCAACAAAGGTATTAGAAACAGTAAAATTAGAAGTAATGATCCTACTAGTAATACTAAAAGAAAAGAAAGCATTACTAAAATGTATAGCACATGGTTATACATACATTCCTCAGGACCTCGGAAACTGAATGTTGTAGGCAAGAAAATAACCACCTTGATCCAGTAAGTTTAAGGGTATGCTAAATGGGTGTTGATTCATCAAGACATGGACAGGAAAAGAAGGAAATAGTTCCCTTCATCGATGTAAGTTCAAGTGTATGCTAAGTGTGTGCTGATTCGTCACAATACTGACATGAAAAGCAATAATCTACAGACTGGCAGACCCTTCCACAGAATCCAGAGCAGTTTAGCGACAAGATAGTATCAATGAGATAGATTTCAAAGGTGAAAATTATTGTATATCAGTTACATATTGAAATTGCAGGCACTACTATAGCAGACATGTATATGCTTTTTCAATCCTTAAAGTCAAAAGGCTATGGTAGCAAACCCTTATGCATCTTCATATAGTGAGAAACAGAGCTGCCTAGCCCCATATACAATTGGAAGTGGAATACGGCTGGATGTTGTATTTCAATGACAAACAATCGGTCCTTTTAAGGTCCTTTAAAAAAATGACAAAACAATCGGAGGAGGTGCTTCACCCAGCCCTCTGGATAAAACTTGTGAGCTCTGTTTCTTCTAGAAAGCCCTATAATGATGATTTCTTTTGGATGATTTTGAAGAGTATAGTATCTCTTTGCCAACCCCAACATACTTGGGACAAGGCTTTGATAATGATGATGTTAGTATCTCTGTCTATATTTTCTCTTCAAGCCATAGTTGTAATCCTTTGTTCTGGGTTGGTCCTACTCCTACACACCTGGGAAATTTTATTTTCTATATTTCTGATGACTGTCTCCACTGGAGAGAAATCCCCATTTTATGTTAGTGATCATCAAGATAATTTGTAAACAAAATTCCACCACGTGCGCGCACACACATTATATATAAAAAAGTCTTCCCCCTACCTGTGCCCGCCACCACCTTCGATCCATTTTTCGGTGACGTGTCACCAATATCCCATCTATTTCAGTTGTTGGTTGCATATAATCCCATGGATTACCCCACACTCTGCATAGAAAATTCACAAACATTATCATCAACTATCTATTCTACAAAGGAATCAGACGACTGAAAGAATATGATCGCTGCATGTTCCGCATGTGCAGTGCAGCACATGCATACAAGTCCTGGGCTGAAATTCATCAGGTTGCCCCAGAAAATAGGACCTAGACCAAAATCAGGTGGCTTCACTTATCAGCTTGGCCACAAAGTATAACAAGAATGGGCAGTGGAAATAAAATCGTACCAATCATTCAATAACCAAGCTGTTTTGGGCCAGGGCATGTTCATGGGAGGTCTAATGATGGATGTCCTGGATCTCACAGAGTCCTGCATCACAGTGGATCCTCAACCCTTTTCCGCCCTCTTCTACAAAGCACTACAACTTTACCAGTAAAAACTTACCTAGGTATTCGTCCAGTCCATATCTTCTTGGAGGTATAATTTTCCTTTCCTGTGACAATTCCTTGTTCCCAAGCTTCCGGTCTTGTCATAAGTTCTAAAGCACGATCACGACATTCTGCAGATGTTTCGGGAAAAAAATAGCAAGACCAGCGAGAGCGCAATCCACCTGTTAATACAGATACATTGGAAATACCAACTTTTCTCATGTGAATTTCCTTTATGTCTGAAATGTCTTGAAATGATCTAGTTCTTAAATGGGAAGATGAGATCACAATTGAAGCAGATTTAAAATTATAACATATCTTTCACAATAAGTAACAAATAAATCCCAGATATAGACTTATATATAACATTTGGATTGGGAAACACTACCTTGACAGCCATCATGATCAGCACGATTATAGTAGTTTGTAACAAGAACTCTCTTTTCATTGACTGCAATAGCAAGAAGCCCACACATTCCAGCAAATTGGGCTCCCATACCAAATCCACGTAGCCTCTCCCAGTCAGCAACCAGAAATCGTACTTGTGGATCACTGCAATTAGGAGGGTGTTGATGGATCCACAGATCGCGTTGCACTTTTCTTGTTAGTGGGATATTATCTTCATCTGCTCCAACAGTCTGAAAATAGTTCAGCATTATTGGTACGTTAGGTATTGGGAATAAATATGTTGAATTCATTATTTAGTAGTTAACATGGTAATAGAAACTCCAAATTTACTACCAATTCAGTAACAACTCAAATTCAGTAATTCAGAAAAATTGAATAAAACTACCAAGCCCCTCTTACAGTCATTGCTAGATAAATGATATCTTGCACATCAAACAGCAAGATCCTGTCAATAAATAAATTGGCCCAAGGCCAAGTGCATAATGTCTGCTTTTGTATATGTAACTTTTAATCAGCAGAAAAACTAATGTAAATTTTTAAATGAAAAATTACAAGAATGGATCCAATGCTCCAAATAACTTGAACACCTTTGTTTACATGTACTATACATGCTTGCCAATACAACTGAATTTAAAAAATCACCAGAACAAGCATAACTACATATCATGAACAGATACATGCAGTAAGGTATGCAATATAAACATATCCAACTTCCTACTAGAAAAGGCATATTCAAAGGGGGGAAAAGAGCAAACATGAATAGTTCACACAGAACATACACTCACACAGATACTATACACATTGTTGCATAAATACACAGAGAAACGTCAAAGAGTAAATACACAACCATGATCAAATTTTAAAATCAAACCTTAAACAGATCTTCAAACCAGTTATAACAATATAAATATACCCATGATATGAGAGACAAATAATTTAGTTCTAAATAGTAATGAAAGGAAAAGTAGACAAAGCAACATCAACCCAATCAGATGGGATGTCAATGACAATGATGGTAGTACACATACCCATGGAGGATAAGCCTTTCCGGAGTTTTCTTGATTCCAAGAATTCATCAGTTTTCCATCAGTTAACAAAGTTGGATGGAGCAACTGTTCACCTAACAGACCCTTCCAAATTGTCCAAGGAGGAAAGCTTCCATTCTCACTGCGACTATCAAGCCGGTGATTGACTTGTGTAATTAATTCACAATTTTCCAAATGAGGAGCATTAGGAATACTCGATACATTCACAACCTCAGCCTCCCCATTTTTCGATTCATCCAACATAGCAGTCCAAGCTGAATACAACAATGTGACTTTGTCATCATCATCCAATTTGTCACTTATTTGTAAATCCACTCTCTTCCCCAGTTTATTTGGTATGAAACTGCAATCTCCGATTCCGCTCATATCTACAGTTGCAATAGGAAAGGGCACAACTTACAACTGTATGTAAAGAAATCATCATAACCGTATAACAACAGAGAAATTAACATAACTAGATGAAGATGGTTAAACGACCATCAAATGCAAGGTTTAGATCAGTGAAGCAGGAATGTGAAGTTAAGAGAATTAGCCAATTTGTTATTTATTGTTTTTGCAGTGTGTTTAGATGTGTAGCAGCTTGCAAGTTGAAAGAATATGGCCAATGCATTGCAATTGGATGTACAAAAGACAAAAGCAGTTTGAAAACTTAGAACAAATTGTTCCCCATTACACAGTGCATTTACAAGAGTATATCGCATGATTGCCAACATCAATCTAGAGCTTGAAAGGCAGAGAAGCAAAAGGACGACAATCTGTTATACCAACACATCCAAACTATTTGTTAATTGGGAGGCATCCAAATGCACCCTTTTACTGTATCTATGTCAATTGTAGGCTTTTAACTATTCTTTGGAGTAGCTGAGAGATTATATTGGTAGTAGCCACCACCATCATCAACATAACTCCAGAAATCTCTTCATAGCAGCACTGAATATTGTCAATTTGAACCAATTGCAGGAAACAAAACCAAGATACAAAAAAGACCAACTCACAGAACTACTACATATGAAACATATGGTACCAAGATTTCACATTAATTTTATTTTGCTTGAAATAATTGCTCATAACAAAGTGTCCCTATTCTTTACTCGTCAAGAACACAAGAAATATATCTACTTTGGGAGATGATTACTTACTGATATCCATTGAATTCAAGCTGGGGGGAATTGCCAGGGATGGATTTGAATAGATGAATCCAAACTCCACAATTCTGGAGGATGTGAGAGCAGCCTGAAAGAAATAGGTAACACAGATACCACACAGAAAACCCACCACACAAACCTGACAAGGAAATGAGCTACTCATTTGCAGAGCTCTCTGAGAAACAACTCTTTCAAGGCTCTTTGGAGCTGTTGGGTCCATTTCTACTTCTTGACTTTTCACTTTCTCATCCAAAAATAAGTAACTTCACAGGAAGAAGCACTGCTTTTTATCTCGTCACTTTTCCTTCATAGGTACTCTCAACCGTGACCAACTTTCCAACTGCAGTCACATGACATTGTCTCAACCATCTCTCACCAAACTGTCAGAAAATTGCAACAGAATAGTTGGAGCAAATTTGATTTGAGATCAAGTTCTGTAATTGGATCTTCCTTTCCCTTCCAGGTTTTCTTTTTTATCTGAAACATATCAAATGGACAAATAAGTGCACCCAACAACTCCTACCAAATGCATGGGTCTACAACATATCTTCCCCCAGCAACATCACATGAAATTTCTACTAAACCCCTCAAGCCCTTAAAAAACCATGTTAGAGAAACTAAATCTGAAGTTACTTGATAACATGTGGCATCCCCCTGGAACTTGAGAAGAACTTAAATGTGTGGGAACATTGATAACTACCCCAGAGCATTAGAAGGAAGCACAGTGATTTTTATCCAACTGTTTTTCCTTCCTGAAAATTTGTGCAGTGTGCTTAAAAAGCTCCAATTTTGCAAATGGGTTATGCAATTAAGAGGGGAAAAGAACTAGCAGCAAAGGCCTTAGAACCCTTCAATTAAAATCCTAGCCTTTCACTGATCAGATATTAGAAAGAAACCCACTTTGAAGTTAAAATAAAAATTAAAAAAAAAAACAAACAGAAAGAGAACATAACAAAACCCCTCAATTCTGACAGTTGCAGAAGAGAAACCTTCAGAAAAATTAGAGGAAGAAAAAAAGAGACAAATGAACCTCATTTATAAGTTATTTGCAATCAAAAGGAACCCATTTAAAGTACAAAAAGAAAAATAAATCAAAGAAGCAGAGGACACAAGTGGGCTATGCAGCCATTTAAGCAATTGACAGAAAAATGCCCAAGACCTTATCTTCCACTGCCAAACAGAGTGCACAGACCAGAACAACAGAAAACCCATTAAAATCTCACACAAACATGTTGAAAAACAACATGAAACCCCAAATTGGCAAAATAAAAGAAACCCACCTTCCGTAAACAAATTTTGGGAGTGGAAGGATAGAGATAAGAGTACTGACTTAAAACCCATAAATAGTTTCAGCTGTACTACAATCACCATTAAAACCTTTCAAATTTTAGAAAAAATCACTCCTGAAAACTCCTAACCACCTTCCATTTTAGAATCTTATATGTTTACTCAAAGGAAAATGGCTCCATAACCATAACAGTAGATATAAATAAACAAAAGATAAGGTTCCCAAGGTTCTCAAAAGAAGAAAAAACAAAACCCAAGAATCATCACAGACTCAAAAATCACAATTCACTCAAGATAATATCACTATCATCTGTCACACCTTGTCAGTGCAGTGCCTGAAAATTCATGTCAGGAAGCCTGAAAGCATGCAATTGAGACTTCAAATCCAAACACACAAGTACGGCATCTGCAATGGGGATTTCAGAGATAAAAGAGTGAGTTTGCAGGTAAGTGGAGGGAAGATAGTACTCCACGTAGGGTGGTCCCTCATTTTGATCTTGATTTATAACGTCAGCTCCATTTCTTTAGTTTTTCTCGTGTACATTTTTTTTTTACAACTTGGATTGTTAGAATATAGATGTTGCAGGGATATATATAATCCACTTGCATGATTGTAACAGGTTAGTGGAATTGAAGTGGCAAGGAAGCAAAGCATATACATTGAAGTAGATTTTTTTTTAGACTATATGTTGAGGCCCACTTGATCACTATCAGGATATTAGACTCCTCCTCACCAATCCAACAAACCTATCAAACATGGACGTTGATAACTTTGATCTAATTATATATATTAAAATAAACGGGAAGGAGGGCTACGAGGGGTGCCATGTAATCACCCACACATGAGTTCTTATTTCAGAAAAATATTTATAAAAACATACGGAATTTTGAATTTATAAAAACGCACAGGGCTTTAGATTTAATATGTACACTCCAAATCTCTCCCTCTCATCTTTTTCTGAAATCTCTCGTCCTTCTGAAATCTCTCATCATCTTAATAGGATTAATAGAGCCTATGTAAATAATTGTGAAATATATACAGGAGACTCCGACAGACGTATTTGCTCGTATATTGTTGAAATTTAGTAGACTTCCATTTGGAAGATCGGGAAAATGTATGATATTAATGCGGTTGTAAGGTCAAAATCTCTAGTAAGATATCTGCTTATAGTTTTACATGAGATAGTTATTGAGGTTTAATAGAATCAAGCTTGTCATTCAGATTTACGTGAAAAAGAGGTCAACTGGAAACTTGAAAAAAAAAAAGGTATGATCTTGATTCTTGAGCTGTGTCAGTTGGAAAAATATTCGACATCTGGCAACGGGACCATGGCTAGATAAAAAATGACACCCAAGTGGAGTAACTTCAAAACCCGAACCCACGTGAAACCTTTTGGTGCCATGAGCTTAGAGGTGGGACCACCAGCCAACAGAGGAAGGGAGTGAAATTCTCGTTTGCAGGGTCCATCTTGTATTCACGAATCCTGAAATTCCTCGACTTTGATCATCTCACGTCGCGCTTGATTTGTCTTAATATATTTTTATTAATTTAAATTTTTAGATTAATATATAATTTCTTACATTGTATCAGAGTTTACCAATCAGATTCGAATCTTAAAAAAATGACTTGGCACAAAAAGTTCCACCCAAAGAAGAATATTAAAAGGAATTCAAGAAAAATTGTAAATTTTAATTCAAGAAAAATCGTAAAAACTTATATAAACTACAAACTTATAGAAGCTCTCTTACCTTAGTAGTTTGAGACGTCGGTTCAAATTCCGGGCATGCGACCTTTTCTCATCCGAGTTCTTGTTCCCTCACCCAAGGGCCAGGATCCCAGCCTGCCTATGCTGTGAAAATTAAGACTCTCGTAAATTCAAGTAAGAATTGAATGAGATGAATATATCTGTGAAAATATTATTAACAGTAAGAAAAAAAAAATAAATCAGAAAGCCTGCAACTGATATATATTTAATCCAATGAGCAAGAGGTGTTTTGGAATCTACAATCAACTGGTTGCCAGTCTAGATTCTTGGAGTATCCCCTTGGAGTGAAAACACATTGATGTGGTGCTTGGAATGACAAATAAAAAAAAAGGGGAATGTCTTGAGAATTCAAAATTTGAATTTGAACTTTTTAATTGGATTGATGGGGCTCCATGGGAATGAGAGAACCGATGAAGTTAACCTTTGGTAATTGGATCTTAAGGATAAGATTATGATGAAGCTATTTGTTTAGTAACCAATCCGAATTTAATCTGCTAATGGAACTGTTAAATCAACTGAAAAAATAGTAAAATGTGCTCTTATCAATTGATGGAGAGATATTAGAAGAAGATTTGCTTTCAATATTCTTTAGATAATTAAATTGGACTCTTTCAAAGAAAAACTTCTATTTACATAGGACTCTTTGAAAAGAAACTTTGGGACTCTTTTTTGTACTCGATTCATGAGAAACTGATTTCGTTTTATGCATGGATAACTTGCATGGAGTAATTGAGTGATGCTTCTAAAGAAGATTTCTCATCCTCTGGAGTTTTGCTTGGCCTACCTTCAATCTTTCTTCACCCTCTTAAATTCAACTATCCACATCGTAGTCATGGATAGTTCAGCCTTGGCGCTATTCAGCTTGATTTTTTTTATTAGGAAAATGTAACATCCTAGTTAGGCATGTCAATGGGACGGGCGGGCCTGGACTTGAGTTGTCCAATTCCGTCCCGAAAATAGGACAAGCCCGTCGGATGTTGTCCAATCCCGGCCCTAAATTAAACGGGCCTACATCAAATCCCGTCTTGTACAGGCCCGAGCTGGGATAGGGCCGGGCTTGGGCTTAACCCGATCCTAGACATAAGCAAAACATTCTCTAATTATTTCTACGGTCATCAGACACACGATGTCAACCGGACTTTAAACCCTCCTTTTTTCCGAACTTGGAACTGGCAATGCAATGCAACAAGCAATATGGCGGTGTTAAAAACTTTTTTTTGGCTAGTAACAGTATAAAATCAATATAAATGACTTAATATCCTATAGGTTATATGGGTCAAGTAATGTAGGAACAGTTAAAACTTTTTTTTTTTTGCCGGTGAAAGTAGAAAATCAGAAAATCAATAGAAATGAATGAGAATTAGTATCCTATATTAGTCAAGTTAAAGTAATGTAGGATCAATTAAAACCTAATTTGTCGTTTTTTTTGTTGTTAGTGAGGGGCACTTTCAGTAATATATAAATAATTATTATTAAATGGCTTTGCAGCGGGCCGGGCTTGAACAGGCTGGGTTGTTTCTACCCAGTCCTAGTCTCATTTTGGCCGGGCTTTAAAATGTATTGTCCAAACCCAGTCCATTGGGCGCAATTTTTTTTTAAAAATCCTTTATTTTCGGGCTTGGGATGGGCCAGGCTTTCTACCCGCTTCAACACGTCCCATTGACAGGTCTAATCCTAGTTTCAAGGAATTTATATATATATATATATATATTAAAGACATTAATTTTAATTGTGTAATCGTCTCTTAATTTTGAGATTGATTTTAATTTTGACACATTTCGATGCCATCATTATTGAGGGCATTTTTGTTAAGAAAACTGACATCGTGTATAAAGTACGTTCTCAATAGTTTTTAAAAATTCATTACCCCACACGCTGTGGATTAAGAGTTTAGTCTAAACTTTTTAAAGAAATTCCCATGTTATAAATAAAAAAAAATTTACTTTCTTTCATTAATAATCTAGTAATGCGAGATGACTAATTAGACAGTCAGATGAGAACAGCGCCACTTATCAGTGAGGTAAGTCAATTCGTATATTGCCGAACTCAGCAAGTTCTTATCGCCCTCTCATTTGTTTTCTTCCTCACATTTTCAGTAGAAACAAAGGCCACTTCTTTCAATAAAATTATCATAGGCTCTTCTGCTGTGTCTAAGGACCAGTTGGATCACTGTCTCTCTAATTTGTAGTTTTTCTACGTGGAGCCCACAGTTGAATGTTTCAAACAACCATCATTATCATTTGGTGGCCCTAAAATAAAATGCATTGCCAGTTCATCCAAAAGCCACAGTAAAACTATAGTGATGGGGTATAAAGGCATCCTTGTTCCCAAGCATTCTTTTGACAGGAATTTCGGCTGTTTGGATTGGACGTTATCATTTCATATACTTGCTTGTGTTCTGAGAAACTTGATCATGGAACCTGGGTTCCACAACAGTAGTGTAGGGGAAGGAAACTTGGGCAGTCTGAGGACTCAATGTATATTGTATAGAGCAAAATAGGAGCAACTGGAGTGGTTGGAGCTCCTTTTGTTTTTAATACGACAAGTAGCTGGTGCTGGAAAGTGAAAGCACCTTATCTCTTGTTTTGTGTGGGTCAACTCACAAGACTCAGCTCCCTAGTACATCAATTCTCTCCCCCACGAGAGCTGCAGCCGTAGATCCATCAGTGGGGTCCAAAATCTGAAATCTGAACCTTTCACAATCTCTATCACTTAATTATTGATCGGTCACAAATCACATGATCAAACATAATCTCTATCAAATATTGATTCCTCATAAATCACTTGACCAAATGAGATGGTAGGAAAGCGCAAGCGCATATTCCTTGTTTTAGGCCCAATGTGTCACAATTTCCCAGTAGGTCAAGACTCGCAGCTCCCAAGTCGGCAAGTCCCAGCCAACCTACATCTGTTCTCTCCTCAAGGGCTTGTAGCTGCAGCCGTACGTCATTGTTAGTGGGTCCAAAAACGAATGTCCAAGTCCTTTTCTGGACCTAGCACCCCTTTTGTTCTCTATATCTGTAAGTCATTTTGCTCTCTTTATCTAAGCCCTTGTTTGGACTCTCTATTATATATTTTTTTAAATACTTAAAATAGATAGAAATTTAGAAAATAAAAGTATTTAGCACGCGTCTCTACTCTCTACCGCTTTTGCCTTAATATGAAATACCTTATTTATGGATTTGTCAAATTAAGAGCTTTAGCTATTTTTTTTTAAAACCCTTTTTCTTATGAGTCTCTTTTAGATGGATACGTTGAAATAAGAGTAGAAATATCAAACAAGGTCTAAGAATTCGAACTCAAGTCCAGTAGTCTTGGTTTAAACTCTAGCTTAGTTGGGTGGGTGTGGGCAGGGTCTCCATTGAAGAAAAAAATTTAGAAAAAACTAATTTAAATGGGCCAATGGCTAGATTGACAAGTTGATGTTATGCATTCTTTCTATAAAAAAAAAAAAAAACATGTAAATAGAAAAAGAAAGGAAGTTAATGATATGTTCAAACTGTTACCAATCAACATTGGCAATTGTATCAGTCACATGCATGTGGTTTGGATTTTCAAAAGGTGGGCTGCGCTAACACATAGAGATGGGGCCCACCTTTCGAAAATCAAAACTGTATACAAGTTCTAATAACACCCATCGCAATCAATGTATGTAATACTCAAACTCAATTTCAGTGAGCCAACGATTAGATGGATGGCTAGATTTTACACACTCTACTTATAGAAAGGAATAATTAAATAACGGTAGTTAATCACATGTTCAAGAGGTAATCAATCAATTGCGGTTAATTATTTTGCTCATTTGGACCATAATTTATAGGGAAATTCTATATGTATCCACCTATTTTGTTGAGCATATCCATATTCCTTTTTCATGTGTAATTTTTTTTCTTCTAATGGTGGGTGTGCTCAGCAAAAATAAGAGTGCATGTAGAACTTCCCTAATTTATATGTTCATCACAATAATGGTGTCCATATGTGCAACCGGTTTTGATTATTCCAAAATGGAGGGAACAGTGGCTGCCCCGCCCATATGTTTTGCAAGGGAGATGCACCATACACCATACTCTATCCCTCTCATTAAATCAAATGATCAAAATAAGAGACATACAATGAAAGGAGAGAGTCACAGCCTGAGTTTTACACATGATCAGGAGTCAGGACCATCTGATTCCAGTGGAAATTTGGATCAGAACTAAAACAAGAGACGATCCTGGTTTTGTGCTTATTCAAACATTATATATGTGGGTCCTACTGGTCGAATTATATTGAAGGGCTTGTGATAGGGAGATTTAGTAAAGAGATTGTGATGTGCATGTGGCTCCAGCTTTCTGTCCCCTCCATGGAACATATATCACATCAGCTGTTGGGAGTACTATTACTCGCTCATGGCTGCTTCTGCGGTGATTCCAATGCACTTCTTCTTTTTTATTCCACTGTGTTCATGTTCATTCAATAAACTACATACCAATTGTTTTTTTTTATAGTCTGCATCTTTTGGCCTGATTATCAAAAGTTCTTACAATTATTTTATAGTCTGCATCTTTTGGCACGACTATTGAGAGTTCTTTTAGTATTATTAGTCATTTTAAAGTTTATGATTTTTTTATTATGTATTAAAGTAATAGTATTTTCAGTCAAAGTCTGTGTGAATTTAAAAGCTCTTCCATGGTTAAAAGTTATAAGACAGAACGTTTTGCTCTCATTTCTTTACACCCGTCCATGAATGTAGGAATTGATTGATTGTATTTAGAGGAATTTACAGGTAAAATTCCTGGAGGACTATATACATCCCAGCAGGATCTAGTGGTCGCATTCCATTAAAACAAAGGTACACACATTATCTACCACCTTAAACTGCTTTATCTAAGTAAGAACAGTTGTGAGAGAATTTTTTGGGTTATTAGATGGTGTATATAGTCCTATTGTAATTGAAAATCTCTGTATGGTTATTTTGTATGGTCGTCCTGTTATGTAAATGGATCTTGAAAATATTGGAAATATAGCACATCATTTTGTATGGACGTCCTGTCATAGTCCCATTTGGTTTGGATGTGGATCTACTTTAGTGGCACTGAAATGGTGGTTTTTACAGCTCCTGTTACTCATTATTTGTTCTTAAAAATATCTGTAAAATGTTAATGTAAATGATGGTTTCACCTAGGTTCTTGTGATCTAGATTACATGTAGATTTACATGAAAGGACAGATCAGCATGTGTTGCAAATATTACACCATATTCGGAGTTAACCAAGGTTCTGGTTAACAAAAATAATCGATATCGATCATATAACTGAAAGACATTTTTCCATGCATCCTAGTTATGGTGACAGTAATAGTCGATATCGACCATGTAATTGAAAGGCATTTTTCCTAGCATGGTCGATATCGACCATATAACTGAAAGGCATTTTTCCATGCATGGTCGACATCAACCATTTAATCGAAAGGTATTTTTTCCTTACATGGTCGAGATCGACTATTTTGTCAGTCAGATTTTCTCTAATATGTAATTGTCTTATTTGCTGAACACAGCAAAATGGTTAATATCGACTATATTACGAAATAACAAGAAAAAAGACAAATATGAGTTTTCTCCCTTGGTTGTTAGTGCTGCTCCATGGCTAGGTGGGTCTGTTCAAAATGAGAATTCCTACCCAGGTGGGTCTGTTCCAAATAGGGTTGAATGTGGATTTTCTTAACAAACCCATCAAGATATTAGTACTGAGATCACACACTCTGATGGGTTTGGTTCTGATTCTGATTTGAAAATAGCCTAAGTTGGGATTTCAAGAGAAACTCATTAGGAAAATTACGGAAAAGACGTGTTGGGTTCGAATGAGTCTTATTTGAAACTTGTGGAGCAAGGGTTCTCACATGAAACTGGTGCCTAGAACAAAAATAATTATAAAAAGGTGGAATTTAGGGGTTTGGGTGTCTCTATAGAAAAGGAGATGGAGAATGTTAGCTTAGTTGCGGCTTGCGATGGAACTTCTATAGATTATGATGTTCCTTCTAGTGGAGGAGATGGCTGTTTGATGATGAAGAATGAGAAAATTGCGACTTTAAGAAAGAACGACAATGGAGGGAGTGAAGTTAATGTTGCTGATACAATGGTGAATATGAAGAGTAATGCCACTAGTAAAAGTCACGCACAAAGTACCGAGATAGTAGTTCATGAGGATGACAGTGATGGCGGTGGTGTTGACCCTAATGATTGAAATGATTATTCTTCTTCGAGCAGTGAAGAGGATGAAGACGATGACGACAATGATGAAGAAGAAGAATAAAATGATGATGAGGAAAAGAATGTAGATATTGAAGAATGTGAGATAAGGAATTTTAAAAAAGAGGAGATAGCCCTCAACAGTGGTGATGAGGAAGAAGGGACCGTAAAAGGACCCATCCCCTGATCTTCTCCCTCCTCCTCCCCTCCCCTCTCCTCTTCTCCCTCCTGAAAAACCCAATTTTTATTTGGGTTCCCGTAGAATGGTCGATATCGACCATTTTTTATGGTCAATATCGACCATTTGCTAAACGACAAAATAAATAAATAAAAAATAAAAACAAAAATGCTCATTGAGGACCTTATCCATAAATACAGTGTGTCTGGGACCTCAAGAGTGGTATGGGGTCCTACAAGGACCTACGTCGTAAATTCCTCATGTATTTATTTATGCATAATATGATATGTATAAATGAGGTGTGAAAATTACGTGTGAATAGGTAAATTCTCATGTGGAAACTTTCGTAGCTGAAAAGGTGTGATCACACCTAGGGTTATAAACGGGTCGGTTCTGGTTCAGGTCCATGGTGGACTCGGAATTGGAACCGGAACCGTTAAGGAGAAGGTGGAACCGAATTCGGACTTGGAACAGGTTTCTTGGCTTTGGAACCGGAACTAGAACCATATATGGGACATGTCTGGTTAGAGAATGATATTAAAAAACATGGTTTTTAGGAGATATTTTCATAAATTGAGGTAATATGTCAGGTCTCTGGTCAATGGGTCCGAACCAAGGTGGAACTGGACCCGGACCCATTTACTTATCGGGGCCTAAATAAGGACATAGACCCGACTTTTTACGAGTCGGAACCTCCGTGTAATCGGAGAATCGGAGACCCATTTATATCCCTATTTACACCTCCTTAACTAGGGTCGCATTAGTGCAATATCCATTCAAGACAGGTTGCAGCTTTAAAGCTCGTCTTAGCCCTTTATTTTTTGTAAATTTTGCGGGCCTCAGATCTTTAATTGAACCGATCAAAATCTCATTCCTCCATTATTAAATTTCAAAAAATTTAGCTTCATGTTATTAATCTTTATAGATTTTAAGATATATGAAATTTTGACATATGAGATCAAAACTGTCTGACACTTACTAGTCAAGTTCGAACAAGATTGGCTGGCACTTATGATGAGTGTTAAATATTGCATATTTTACCCCTCATTAGTCCAAATTTTATCGGCATCTTATATGCATATCATCTGCTTTACATAGAGATTTTATCATTTTATCACATTAACGGATTATCGGATTATCATGCATAAATCTGATTATTTAGAGCGCATTTTTATGTAATTCTTCTTGTGTAGGTGGACCCTACGACTATCCCAACTTTTCGGCTAATGTCCCAAGGCATCAATAAGAGATTTCAATAAAAAAGTTACATGAAGAAATCTTATGAAGAGTTGAAGAATTCCAAAATAAGAGAAGAAAACTTTAAGGATAAAAGAAGTCATTTTCTAATACAAAGAATTGGTTGGTGTATTGATTAGAGCTTGAGTTGGTATGAAATAGGTTATAGGTTCAAATTCTAACAAGCCAATCAAAAGCCTCCAAAATGGAGGACTACATAAAGTAAAAAGGAAAGTTTGTTGCAACCAATCAAATTGAAGCTATCCATGTGAAAGCAAATGAGCCAATGAAAAGCCTCCAAATCAAATTCAAGCAATCCATGTGAAAGCAAATGAGCCAATCAAAAGCCTTCAAGTTGCAATTGGAAGCAATTCTTGTGAAATGAAATGAGTCAATCAAATGTCTTTAATGTTTCTATAAATTGGAATGTATTTGTAGAGTGAAAGAGAGGAGATCTTTTGGCAAGTTAGTCTTTTGCAATTTTATTTTTAGATTGTATTTATGAGCTTCTTTATAACTAATCTAAGGAGTGTGTGTGTAATGAAGATCATTTATGAAGATTTGGAGCTCTTTCTTGATGTTTAGTGACTAAAGCTCCTTGATTAGGCTCTCCTTTTGAAGCTAAGTAATGTGATTAGTTCAATTTCATGCATGTTTTAGTTTAACTTCCCTACTTGTGCCTTAATTGATTAGTAGATTTTAGATGTAATTATGCTAATCTCTCTCATTTCTCATGCTCTATTTCTATACTTGATGCTTGGATAACCTCAATTGATGGTTTGTAGCTGGATTGAGTTCTCTCACATAGCATGCTCTAAAGCCTTTATCTTTGATTTTTTGTAGTTTGATTTTGATGATTAATTGTTAGGATAGTTAGGTTATGATCTACGATCTTGGCCTTTTATTTTCTTTACTTTAATCTTCATTATTATATCATCCAATCCAATTAGGCAAGAGATTGCTAATTGGATTGTAGATCTGGGAGTTGAATTAGAACATGCATTAGTTGGACTAATTAAATACTTAGTGGATTTTGGGTTGCCTAATCTCTTATTTTGATTTTTGTTAATTTTATTTTTCATTTTCACTCTTATATTGTTAGATACACATTTTACACAACTTATTTTAAAATTCTATACATTTCACACTATATCTTCACCTTAAATCTTCCATTTCCACCACCATTCATCCACTAGTTAGTGTAGCCTTTTAGATTAGCTTAGATCTTATTCATTTTATATTTTAAATTGTTAATTAGAGTAGTTTTAATTTTGTTTCTCATTTCAATTGATTTAATTTCATTTTTCACACATAGTTTAATAGTTTTAATTGTTCACTTCAATTGTCTTCATTAGCTATTTCTTAGTTTAACTCTCATTTAATTGGATTCATTGCTTCTTCCATCCTCTTTTCATGAGGTCGATACTCCGGACTCTTTAGTCCTTTACTACTTAACGACACCGTAGTCTTTCGGTTAAGCATTGCATATTTAAGTGTCGATCAACTTACTCAACTAATTGGGCTGAATTATGGGACAAATAGTAAAGATGAGCTAAATTCAACCCAACCCTTTTTTGAGCATGTTGAGAAATGCTACCCTTACATATCCTCAAAATCTAAAAAGATAAACTTGAACATTGAAATACTGGGTGGAGTTCAGATTCGTTTGCAATCAAGCTCAGCAATCACCATCCCTAATTGATGCGCCACACTATTAAAAATCGCTCCCCATTAAAACACACTGATATTTGAAGTTACAGGATCAAATGAACAAAAATTAGTGACTAATTAATGAATAATTATTAATATTAGGAGGCGTACTTTTTTTTCTTTCCTTTTTTCTTAATTAAAGTTCAATTGTTTTTTTGTCAAAGACTATGCTTTAATAAAT
This sequence comes from Umbellularia californica, assembly GCA_028538565.1. NCBI lineage: Eukaryota > Viridiplantae > Streptophyta > Magnoliopsida > Laurales > Lauraceae > Umbellularia > Umbellularia californica. The sequence goes on from JAPQWN010000009.1 coordinate 48,612,080, forward strand.
CATAAACTTAGTGAGTAATAATTAATTATTAATGCTATGGGAGCACCATATTACTTAGGACAAAAGACAAGTTATCAGTTATGGGATAAATCTTGCTGTGGAACATCATTGGAACTTGAGGATCTCAAATAATTCCCCACAAACATATTGGTATATTGGTGGAACCCACGAATCCTATAAAACAGAAAGAGGTGATTACCTACTAAAAAATAAATTAAGTCTCTTCTTACATTTGTAGTCCTCCCATCCAAAACTATGATTACTTCTTACAAAGCCCTGAACATGAAGGTTAAGAAAATCAAGTGATAGCCATTTTCACAGACGGTCAAATCCAAATCTCATTTCATACTTCCTGAGTTACTAATGTCTCAAAATTACTTTAATAACATAACTAGCCAACTTCTGCTATCATTAGGCCTGTCAATGGGACGTGTTGAAGCGGGTAGAAAGCCCCGCTCGGCCCGTCCCAAGCCCGAAAATACAGGGCTTTTTAAAAAAAAATTTGAGCTCAGTGGGCTGGGCTTGGACAATACATTTCAAAGCCCGGCCAAAATGGGACTGGGACTGGTTTTTAACACCACCATGTTTGTTGCATTACATTACCGGTCCCAAGCCCGGAAAAAAGGAGGGTTTAAAGCCCGGTTCATACCAGGTGTCTGGTGACAGTAGGAATAATTAGAGAATGTTTTGCTTATGTCCAGGATCGGGCTAAGCCCAGGCCCGGCCCTGTCCCAACCCGAGCCCGTATGGGACGGGATTTGATGTAGGCCCATTCAATTTAGGGCCAAGAATATTGGACATCACCCGGTGGGCCCGTCCTATTTTCGGGACGTGATTGGACAACTCAAACCTAGGCTCGGCCCGTCCTATTGACAGGCCTAGCTACGATGCCTCTTTTCACTTCAGTCTAGTCAAAATTTGTCTGGACGTGTAGTAGCATAGCTTAAAAGGTAAGCAGGAGTAATTAATCTAATCATGTGACAATTGCCTGGGTGATGCGCCAGGTTGGTTCATAAATAGAAAAATATACATAGTAGATTAGCTAGTACTAGTAGTTATTAAAAATTAAGTTATATGAACATGCTTCATCACTCAATCCTTTCGTCTACAATTTGAAATATGCAGCATATTGTTGTAGTCAACCTGCCTTGCAAGCCTTCTTTTTTTTTTATCTGCTCTCTGAGTCACAATGATTCAAATCATTGGGCTGTTCTTTATAGATGACAAAGCCAAGAGATTTAGATGATCATACTTACAGATTAAGTTATTGAAGGACAAGCATCTTGATCCTCTTGCTAGGGGTGCTATGGGCCAAACCAGCCTGGGCCCAGCTAGATTTGGGTAATTGATATAAGGCAAATTGCATAAATGCACCCAAAATGAGTCCAGCTTCATGAAAATAGATCACAAAAGGTCTTCCATTTGCTACTGTGATTTGTAAGCAATATCTGCAAAGTTGTAGCTTAAAATCAACTTCTTGATGCGAGGATTACACTTTGGATTTGGTATTGAAAGACTCCCAACTTCACTCACCAATGTTTTTTTTTTTATGATTATTATCACTATAAAAGACTTGCCTTTAGAATTACGCAGTTCAGTTCAGGCTCCAAGGCTAGAGCCTAGAAGTGGGATAACGTAAAATAAGGGAGACATGAATGGGACAGGAACGGAGAAGTGGAATAGTTCAGATTTTTCAGTGCCCTGCAACTTTCTTGTAGATGACTCAACCCTATATATCTCTTTTGTTTATACCGTTTCTACTGAGACAATAAGTCGATTGGACTGGGTCCAGATCTATCACATATCTCCAGCCGACACAGCTCCCTCCCACACTCCTCTACGTGTGGCTTGGTCCTTTGCACTTGGAACGGAATTTTCGTGGCCCAGTCCCAGTTCCTAACATCAAAACAGTGAATGTGGTCATTTATGAATTGTGGCCATAGCCCACAAGTATCTTTTTTTGCCATTGTGGTGTCCAATGTAAGGAGATGTGATATTGTCTGTACACCGGTTCTTATACCTCGTACTTACCTATGAACCGTTGAAGTTTAAATATTTCCTACAGAAGCGTTCGCGCGATATGCTAGGGTCATGCAAAATCACGCACGTTGGATAGTGCGATGTTCTAGGGCAGTATTATATCATACTTATTGCCCTGTGTGGCGACATCCTAATGCTATGGGATATCGCAACATTTTTGTACTAACAACCCTGCGAGAAATATTTAAACTTCATCTGTTTTGGGGCAAACATCATCTTTAAGGGCAAGTGAGCTAGATATGATCAAGTCTAAAAAGATTTGTGGGGCCCATTTTGGCCATGGTGGATGGTAGGATTATGAGATGAGGCGTTCAAGCAAATGTGCATGGAGATCTAGTTAGTAAGGACTCAAATCCTTGCTCGAGTACATTAATAATTAGCGTTCTTTTGAATTTCGGTCTCAAATAGATGAATCAGTGCAATTAGGATTAAGTATTAGGACTTCCATAATTCTCAGTCCCACTTGCATAGTTAGGTTAATGGGTTGCCTCAGTTGTTAATAATGCTCAATTTTGAACTTCATTATAATATTAAGGACACTTTGTACCTTCTTCCACTCATTCCAAAAACTGCTAGGCAAATTTAGCAATATAAACAAAGTAATCAAACAATGAAGGACTGTAAAACTACTCAAACCACATCTGACCTGTGTTCTGAATCCTCCAAAGATATTATCATGTTCAAATAAAAAGACAGCTTGCAACTTCCAGTGTAAGTTGTTGATGTAGTCAAAACTCTGTTACCAATTGACACAGCTGAAACCCTGATATCATATAAAGTAGGACCTGGGACCAAGAGTCTGATACCAAATACAATGCAGGAGGATAATGTATTCAACCACAAAAGTTGATGAATTAGAAGCTCGAAAGAGATACGGATTCGGACCTTAAGGTTCAGCCTCAAGTGTAAAGTCGAAATAGATTCACATCCAAGATTGAGCATAGTCACAAACATGCCTACACTCTCGAGAAAATCCTTGAAAATCTTATTATTTGGATGCATGAATTTGATAAGATAAGTAAAACCTGTATTTATAAAGATAGATTCCCTCTAGTTTCCTAACAAACAGGACTTCTAACACGATCTGAGCCCGAGATTAAGATTAATCCAAGTTAACCCCGAGTCGCGTTGCATATTTACTCCCGTAAACTTCACTCACATAAAATTCACTAGGGATATCAATTACACATTATGTGGAATATAAACAAATATACATTGCTAATGTACAAAACAAAAATTCATTTACAAAATAAACAATGAGAGTCTTTAATCAAATTTGGCAAAACTACATAGCATTTCATTTCAAATCACATCTTTCTAAAAAAAGAAGGATTCACATATTCCATACGGAAGGAATCATATATTGTGGAATTTATCAGTGCCCAGGCAGAGACTACTGATATCACTACGGAGCTCCGAAGTACTCCCAAATCATCTGTTGCAGCAGAAACAACTCTACTGAGCTTAAAGAAATCACTATGTAGTGCCAGACTCAGAAGATACAATACAATTAACATATTAATTCTGTTCAATTACAATTAACGGATTCAATTCAATACGATCAAATTCAATGCACAATTCTTTACGGATTGAATTCAATCTATAATTCAATTTGGACGCAATCCAATGTACAATTCAAGTAAGTATTACCAACTATTTAGGCGTAATTCTTAGTTGTTTAATGTACGTGTTATTCTTGATGGATATCATAATTTATATGAACTTGTACATTAAAGTCCCCTTAAGTAACACCCATGGAGATAAAACAACATTAACAGTCTTGATTAAATCAATAGGCTCTTTTCACTTAAATCCAAAAATTAATTCTGAAATCTCTTTAGTTTCGATTAACTATTCAGCAACCTATCGGTTAGCTTTAAAAGCTATTGTCAATATTGAAATCCATAAATACTACTTATGGAAATTTCAACTATTCTCTAAATATATTTAATTTAACAATTTAGTAAACCAAACCTTATCATTGGTTTAACTGAAAATAAATTTAGTTATAAACCACAAACCAAAGAAACTCTTAAACTAAGAAAATTGCATCTTAATTGTATAAAAAAACCTGAACATTTGCTTCAAGTTCGCTCGAGTAGATCTAGGTTCGCTTGAGCGGATGCCATACAGAGCCCACTCGAGCGGATGCTTCAGAATTCCAATCCGGAATTTTGAATTGATCTTCTTCTTCTTCTAAAATCATTCACAACCTGCAATATGAACACAAGACCTCCTGTCCTCTTCTCAATCTCATTCATACATCAAGACAACACTTCTATTTAATTTATACACAATTCAATCAATTCAATCAACTCATACATGACATTCAATCTCATTCAATTCCTAACAAAATAGGATTGAAATTATAGTTGCAATCAAAAGAAATCACATAACCTTGCATTTAATCATCAGTAAACTATTTATACTTGCCTTTATTTGAAATTTGGTACAAAAACTCTCTTTTCTTTCAAGCTCTACTTGAGACAATTCCACCAACAAAACTCTTTCTCTAACCCTAACATCACCAATTTATATAATTACAGATTCAATAAGCTTCTAATATGACAAGGAACCTAATTAAAACTGAAATCATCTTTACACTCACTTGATAGCTTAAAGAAAGGAAAATCTGAGATTTACTTCTACTCTTGCTCCAAACAGATTGAAGAAAATGATGAAGAAGGTGTAGAAATCAATTTCCCTCTTTTGATTCTAACTCTTTGATGAAGAAAACTTGAGAATAAAAAGAAAGAAGAAGAACCTAGGCTGCTCTCTCGCTCACTGTTGGTGAAACAAAACCACCGAATGACTGAATTCTGGGTTCTTCTCAACCTTTATTAACAAAAATTTACACTTAACACACCTCTTAACTCAACTTATTTCTAAATCAAGTCAATTTAAGACTCATTTGACTCATTTCAAGTCAAATAAAAACAAGTGTTTTATGGAAATTGTTGTGCTCGTCGAGATACACACGATGGTATCAAGTTTCACCACATTCGACGAAATACACTAAAATCCGTATTTACAAGAAAGTTCTTAATTCCATTAAATTGAGTCTAAATTCAACTTGATTAACTTAATCTCTTCTAACACCATCTCATTATACTCAATGTATTCTCTTGAGACTAATTTGATCCATAATGATCATTAACATCAATTAACTCAATTAATCATGCTTAATTTGTTTTAATCTCGATTAACTCGGGATGGGGTGTAACAACTTCCTAATTCCCTGAGAAGACTTCTTACTAAACAAGCAGTTTCCTAAAAATAAATCCTACTGACTAACAACCTTTAAACAATAGTAATGTGCAAAGAAACCAGGGCCCTGTTGTGTAACATGTGCAACTGGCCAAAGAAGGGTTGTGGTCCTTCCGAGCACACCTCCCTGCATTACATTGGGCGGAAGTGAGTCATGGGCCATTGGGCTTGAGGCCCAATGGACTCATGCTGGTCTGGTCGATGAACGCGCCTGGCCTGCATTAGATGTGAACAGTGACGGAGTCGGGATTTTCTCTTTTGGGTGCAACAGTTTCTCTTAGTGAGATATTTGAGAAAAAATTAGAAATTTTATTACACTATACCTCAAAACTGTTATTACATTATGATGGGTACAAAAAGTTATAGACTAGTTATTACATTTAACCCCAAAAATGTTAAGCAAAGATGAATTTAAATTTCTTTTTATATCCAACAATGATAAAAATGGGTACAAAAGACTAGAGAAGAATTGTAATTTGCATAATTTTATCATTTTTACTTATGAGCACATGATTTTAATTAATAATAAAAATTGAATAATTGTCTAGATCATAATATGGGGTTGACATTTATAAAAAGTCTTGATCTTTGGCCAATTATTTAGAGCCCAAATTCTTTCTAAAACTTTAATAAAACCACTAACCTTGATGGAACCTTTGACATGTAATTAGTATAATTTTTTTTAAGAAACTCTATTTATAACAACCTGAAGTTTCTTGTTTAGGGATTAAATTAGATTTAATGTAGTCTGGATTTTGAAGCAAAATGTTAAAAACTCAAAATGTGAGCATCTTTTATTTTATTATACTTCTCCTATATTATATAGCTTTTATTTTTTTAATATAGTCACTTTTCTCAACAAAAAAAAAAAAAAAAAGGGATTTGAGGATTTAGGGCTTTGGCAGGCAATATAGGGTTTGAGCTTTGAAGCAAAAAGAAAAAAGAAACTCAAAATGTGATGATAAACTAAACCAGCTATGGTGATTATGAATTTCAAACTTTGAGAGGATTAGGATTCTAAGCTCAATAACGGGCAAAAAAGAAGAAAGAATAAAGGGAGAAAAACCACTGCATAATGCATAACTTATTGGTAATTCGATGAGTTATCTTTTTTATGGGCAAAATCCCCTTATGTATTTCAAGAGTTCTATTCTTTACTAAGGAAAATAGATTGTTGAGGGGCAAAAATGAGAAAAAAAAATTAAGGACGGGCAAAAGGATAGGATCAAAATATATCTATCCATATATTTCTCTTTACTTAAAAGGAAGGAACATATTGAGAGGGGTCAATTGACCGACCCCTCTCAACACTATGTATCTCGGTCCCTGAATGTGAAAAGGTCAGGTCAAGTTCAATGGTGAAAACCTCCCGTGAATTGCAATCAATCAATGAACTATGTTGTATTTATCTATAAGAGATTATGGTCAAATAAGGAGTATTTGTCATTCATTTATTACAATTCAAGACTTGAATTGTCTCCATAAATCCTTGTAATTATTATATTTAGCCCATATTAAATTCATAAAAAAAAACCTAAGTGGGCATTTCCTAAAAGGATACATATTACCTAAGCACAACAAATAGCTTTTCCAATATAGCCAGCCATTTTGTTGCAGCCCCATCTTCTTCCCTCTAGCGGTTTGTCCTTGCCCACAAACCCGGATGGTTTTCCCAGTGATTTAGTTGAAAGATAAAATATCAAGAGATCATCTCACTTGAGAACAGCTCGTTACATTAGTGGTAAGGAGTGGCAGTTTTCTTTGGGAGGTCTTGGGTTTGAACCCGGCCTTCTCTCTCTTGCATATGTGAGTTTTTATTACCTCACATGTGTAAGTTCTATCTATGTCTCCTCGCTTGTGTTACTTTCCATCAACTCGGATGTGTGAATTGTCTCTCTCTCTCTCCTCTCATGTGTGAGTTTCCATCACCTCGCATGTATGAGTTGCATCATCAATTTTATAGATATTAAAATGAAACTTGCCAATAGCTACCTCTGATAGGAAAGCAATAGTATTTAATTGATGGTACTGATAGGTATTGAGACAATATTTCCTTTCTTATCTACGTTTATTACCTTTCCGAGCGTTCTGTTACTTCTGTAGTCATAATCCCATCTTCACAAGTGTCTAAGGGGGCCAGTCAAACAGAACCACTAACACTCTAATTGACACTGACAACATTATAGCCTTACAGGCAGAAAGAGCATTAAGAGGGTAACTAGGGACATTCACCTGGAATTCGACATCGTGCGCTCGTATATCATATTAAATTTCTTTTATTAGCCATTCCTATCAATATCTTGAGAATTTTAAAGAAATAAATTCATTGCATAATTCCACCGACCATTCAATTGAGAAATGATCTCATTTTATACAATGAAGAGAAATCCGAATCTACCATTATTCCAAATTCAAACTACCTAAAATCTTAAACACTAATCTTTATCTAACGTACCAATCTCTAACTATTGCCAGGTTCTTACAACATGTTCAGTCCACTTAAAAAGATGGAATATAATTCCATATAAAATCCCAGTATTTCAACATCCTGGTGCCAATAATGAAGGTGAGCTACCATTCAAAATGAATCTTTTTTAATAAAGGTGAGTTAATAAACAAATCATAATTAGAGAGCACCAATAGAAGTCGAACAACTTAGATGAAGAGAAAGAATTGATTGAGTTGAAAAGCAAATAATATTGTTGTGATCACAATTGACTTCCAGTGGTTGAGCAGGGCCTGAACCTTGGTGGTAGTGGGTGTCCCTACGCTCGGCTATTTTACACCTTTAGGAATCAGGACTCGTTTGGATGTACAGAAAACGCCAAGTGGAGAACCCTCATGGGGCAGATGAGAAAAATAGGAGAAACCTTTTAAGGGTGGAGAATCTCCTTACGTAGAATCACCACTTTTTTCCCTTGGTTGATTCTCCACTAAGTTTGAACTTTGAATTGAATGGAGAACTATGTGGGAGGAAACTATTTCAAAAATATTTTATAAATAAGAAACTAATTACAAATAGTTATATGTTAATAAAAAATCAATTTTACTAGATAAAAGGGTGTTTGCCCAATTCATTGGGGTGAAAATCTTTTCTCTGACTTTTCGCAAAATTTAGTTAGTAGGATAATTACTTTTCTCTTATAAGTAGAATTAAACGCGACAAAATGTACTTAACTAGTTAAAAGAAAACACCCTCCCTAATTCTCTTAGCATCCAAGGTGTGGAGCAAAGTATATAAAATGGAGGTGAAGAAACTGTCGTCTAAGGTTCAAATTTGTACAGTCCCACTTTTCTTTTCTTGTTTTCTCTGTCTTGTTTCTCTGCATCCAAATGAACCCGTCTCTCATAGTAGTAGAAGCAATTGTAATGGCAAAACTTCAGTTAGAATTCCAAGTATTTTGCAATAAAAGAAAATTTTCTCTTGCACATGTGGAGAGGTCGGGATAGGAGCTCCCGCATCTTGTGCCTATTTATCCCCATTATAATTTTTTTGGTACCCTGCGTAGGGGGCTGGGACCCAAGAGAGCCCACACGAGTGGGAAGAGAAAACCCACACCATGGGAAGGAAAGCCTACACAAGTGAGGAGAGGAAGCCTATAAAGCGAGAAGGATAGTCCACGCACATGGGAAGAGTGGCATCCTACCATATTGATCCATAAAGCATTAATTGCCAACTAACTTAGCAACCCCTTATTGTGGACTAGACATCATTCTCGACTGAAGTGGCAGAAACACAAATTATGGGAAAATTTCTCCTGCACATGTGCTAAAGCGGGAGCATGCATCCTGTCCATCACCAAAGGCAGGCCCCCTAAATTTCACTGGGTCATGAGTGAAGAAGGCACCAATGGACAGTGTGTAGTGCACAATGGGCGCATATGAGAAACTTGTCTCACAAATTATTATTATTGTTTTCATTTTCTTTAGTACAACACAAGCAGCAATATCGTTGCTCAGCACAAGTGCAAAAAAAAATAAAAAATAATAATAAATAAAAAAGAGTAAAGTGGGGCAGGAAATTCTATTCGGTTACAATCAAAATCTTAGATCCTTTTTTTTTTTTGTCTACTAATTATCTAAACGGAATTTTTCAGTAACAAACCCAAGACTGGAAAAAATGAAGTTATTGACAAATCCATTTGGAGTCGAGTCACAGCCACAATTTCTTAGTTGCAGACTTGCAGTAGATATGGGTCGAACATCAGGAAGGTAAAGTGCACAGATTGCGGGGTGTTGGCTGATGCACCATATAGCGCCTAAATTGTGATTGATGATCCATGTCAAAATCTCACATAAGAAAGCAACCGACCCCTACCTCATTCAGTATTGAGTGTTGAAAGCACCAATTTCTTACAATATGGTCCTGTCCACAGCTGAGTGACATATTGACTGTTCGAGCCCCCTTTTCAACTTGCAATCTAATCAAATGATCTCAGCAATCCAATATTTTCTCGACTGACTGGTAAGTGGTAAGTAGGTGGTATCCTTAATGCCTTCCTACAGGCAAAAATCAGAAAAGAGCTTATATTTTAATCCCAAGTCTCAAACTACTTGATCAAGAACTCGTACAGTTGTACTAGATCCAAACAGAATTAGCCCAAAAAAAAAAAAAAAAAAAAAAAAACCAAGAGAAGGATGCCAAACCCAAAAAAATAAATAAATAAAGAAGCCATATCCATGTTGATTGATGGGGCAATTTATAAGGGTCTAAACCACAGATTGTTGTAGAAATAAAGTACTAAACAAATCACTACAATTGTAAGAAGCAATCAATTCACCATCCTCCTTCAAAAAGGCTTGTTGTTGTTATTATTATTATTTGCAATATGGGTCAGTGTTACAGTACTTTTGTGAAGACCTGCCTTCCTAGGGACTCATCGGCTGGGCATATGTGGGAGATAAGACTATAAAATAAAGTCCTCTCCAAAAGACACTATTGTACATTCACAAGAACAAAAACTCATATAGACTCTAAAAAGCACACGAGTACCGCATCCCATGCATTCGTTCTTGTACTTTGTAAAAGATCTTTGCCTTTGCATGAGCATCTCTTTGCGTAACTCCTTGGCTCTCTCGCTCACTTTTATATCGCTGATTATTGGCGGACCCAAATACATGCTCTGAGGACCCAAATACATGCTCTGAGGGCGGTCGCCCCGTTGGACCTGAATCCACTTTCAAAACCCTATAAAAATTATAGATTTGCTTCTAAAATATACATAAAAATAGTGATTTCCCACCCAAAATCAACATAAAGATTTTGAGTTTGTCCCAAAATCCAACTACTTATTTGGGTTTGCCACTGTCTCTAACGCCCTAGTTAGCGTCCCCTTCTCATTATCCTTGCTAATTGAGAAGCCCTATGTCCTAGACGGGCTCATCATAAGGCATAACAGTAAAAAAAGAAAAAGAAAAGAAAACCATTTATAATAAGTTTCATATGTTCTGTCCATTTTTTTTTAATTAATGTGGATATCACACAAACAAGGGCAACAAAGTAATTTTGTGCTCATTTTTCTTTGGACAAACCAGTCTGTGCAAATTAAGAGAGAGGTTAAATACACATGGGTATTTGCTCTCCTCATTGGTACTCTCTCCACTTGCTCTATACACACCTTGTTTTGCCCAAAATACCTTCACCTCTACTCTCTTAACTCCTCTCTACACTCCCTCCTTGCCTGCCTCCGCCCTCTCTCTCCCTCTCCCTGCCACCACTAACCTCCCCCCCTCCTCAGGCGGTGTTACCGGATGGCGCGATGGTGGCTGGCGTGGGGTAAGTGTGTGTAGAAAGAAGTTGAGGATATAGAGAGTTTGATAGATGTCGCTTTAGGTAATTTTTTATATGAGTATTTTGATAAAAAAAACTCAGTGTGTAGAGATCAATTTTCAAGAGCTCAATTCTTAAAGGCTGAACAAAATCCAGATTTAAAGACGCCTGTGCTGTCAAAATCCCTTTTTCAAGCTCGCAATTTTTAAAGGCTGACCAAAATCCAGATTTAAAGACACTTATGCTGTCAAAATCCCTTTACCAATGAAACCTTCCCTTATATAACTTTTATAGCATCTTACTTTTTCTTATTTAATGAGAGATACCAAAAAGCTTATATGTAAAAAAAAAAAAAAAAAAAAAAGAGGATCTAAAACAAATGACTATGCTTCAAACTGATATAATCGAATCAGCTATATGTTTCAATATAAACTGACATGCCAAACAAGCCCTTTGTCAACAAAGTAGTTTTCTTTACTTTTTATCACAAAATAATCTCAAATTATAATGAAAATGTTCATATACGGGAGTCTGCACAAAAATAGTGAGAAAATTTTAACTAGGACCACTGAATCAATGACACTTGCCTAGAATTCCACACGGTTGGTAAGAGAAAATTTCCTTGGGTCCAAATGTTAGTTTGAAAGATCATCAAAGAGTTACAAATACAATAAATTAGGATTGAGATGCACACATGTAAAAAGCTGATCTGAATCAATGAATCTATAATTAGATTTTCTTGGTACCCCCAAGGGACAAGGATTTAAGACTTAAGTGGAAAAGTAGCCCGCGTACATGGGAAAGTAGGAAGAGGGGACATACATACCCGGTGTGAAAATATTATTAGGGGTCTCCGGGATTTCTAGATTGGACTACTTAAACAATTAACCCAAAAGTGTGCAGAAATATATAATATGCAGCGGAAATAAAATCAACAAGCACACATCACAAGGACACCAAATTTAAGGTGGAAAATCCTAACCAGGTGAAAAACCACCGATCCAAACTGGATCAAATCAAGCAATATGAATCTCGCAATTACAAGAAACTCAGATCTCTTCCCTAGATATCCCCTACCCAAAGACTGAAGTTACCTTGTGTCGCTTCATGCTTCAACGACTTCACACCGTTGATTGCAACAGATCCAAGCCAGCACTTGACTCCTCAGATCTTCTCGCAGGAAGATAATCTTCTACAAAAAATGCAGAAGAACTGACTCTAGAGAACTTGGGAGCACAACACTTTAATAAAACTCTAGAGAAAAACACTCTCAAAGATAATCTCTAACTCAGCACTATGAGAGGTGAGGTGGTTCTTTGCAATAGCCTTTGAACCCTTTTAAATAGCCCTTGGTTCGTGCTTAAAGTTTCATAACTTGATTAGGATGTAAATCAGCAGTTTGAACACAATCAGAATATCAAGTTTCCAACTTTATCTCACTGTCCGAGCCAGGTTCGCTCGAGTGAACTACCCTTTGTTTCAGAACTGGACTAGACAGAACACTGTTCGCTCGAACCAATGGAATGGTCGCTCGAGCGAACCCTTCTCTGGACATGTTCCGGAAATACAGCACAAAATCTCCAGCAGACTTCTTCAAATTCCTTCAGGCTTTCTCCTTCTGAGTCCTTCCAATTTTCTATCTACAGAGTCATTTCCAAATAAAAAATTACAACTCAAAGACCCAGAGTTTTGTCTAACCCATGAATTTGGCCAACACTAAAAAACCTTACAATCTCCTCCTTTGGCAATTCATGGACAAAACTCCCAAGGACAATACAATTTGATCTACCCAAAATGAAACCCAAAATACATTGAAAGTTAAAAAAAAAAGGGCACAAAAAAATGGCAATCAACAAATGTAGATCTGCATTGTCTCTGACTCAGCCTGATCTTCTTGTACTCGCCCTTGATCAGTCATTCTCCCCCTTTTTGTCCATAATTTGACAAGGCTAAAAAATACGAACATGCAGCTTTCTTGTCAATTAGGATCAATAGCTCTCCCTCAATAACAACTCCCCCTGAAGGTGTCTTCGTAGCAGCGCTGAGGGTGGGAGCTTCATCTCCTTGATTAGGGCTTTTTAAATATAGCCACCCACACCTGTGTAGTTTGATCTTTTAGCAGAGTGTGAGTAAACTCCTTAGGCAAATCAGATTTTCTAACCTAAATTAGAGTTGTCTTGGGTAGAGAAAAATTCTTCCGCCATTGCTTGGTCTTAGGTAGATTTTGCAGCTTCTTGCAATGGGGACGAATGTGTCCTTTTAATCCACAATGATGACAAGTGGATGTTCGTGCAATGCGTGACACATTATTTTTCTTGAAACTACTCAACACATTATTTGAAAGTGCAGTATGTGGAGTAGTGTATGCAACACTTGAAACAAAAATTGTTTTACCTTTAGCATTTGAAGTGGATACACCATGATCATAACCGAGACCGCTTCTGTCAAAATGAGGCTTCTGACTACACAGGATGTTTGTAAGAATTTTCGAACCAGTATTCATCTTATTTAGAGAGGCTTGCTTGACTTTTAGCTCAGACAGAGTGATCTTCAGTCTTCCTTGCAGGTCTTGATTTTCAGCTTTTAGCATCACTATCTCTTTCTTCAGATTCACAATTTTTTTTTCAGCCTTCTCAAGTTTTTGACCATCAGTAGTCAAATTTTCAGTCATACAGTTTTTCTCACTTTCTAAAAGATGAATATTTTTAAGTGCTTGCTCTAATCAATCTTCAGTGCAGAATTTTCTTCTTGAGCAGCCTTGTATTTGATAGTAATCTTGTTACCAAACTTGGTCATCTTAACACAGTCAGCATAGGTAGCATGGTACAACTCTTCCCAATCTTTCTCTTGATCTGACAACTCATCTTCATTATCTTCATCAGTACAATTGTCAGACACAGATTTAGTCATCAATGCTAAAAACTTGCCATTCACATTGTTAGAAGGATCATCCTCAGGATCTTTTGCATTTTCTGTTTCTTTTTCAGAAGATTCTTCATCCCAAGTTGTATTTAGCGCCTTTTGTTTTGTAGCCTTTTTCTTGTTGGCACACTCATTAGCATAGTGACCATAGCCTTGGCATTCAAAACACTTTGTCCCTTTTGCAGAATCCTTCTTCTCAAATTAAAAATTTTTCCTATTAGCTCGTTTTGTCTTCATGTATTTTTGAAAACACTTCATAAAATCAGCCATATCATCTTCAGCTTCAGATTCAGAATCAGACTCAATTTTCTTTACAGGCTTCTTTCTTGATCTGATATGGCTTTCAAGACAATGTCCTTTTCCTTTGATTTGCCTTTATTTAACCGATTTGCTTCGAATGTCTGAAGATTTCCAACCAGTTCATTCACCTTAAGGGTATCTAGATTCTTATTTTCTTCAATAGCATTAACTTTAGAATCGAATTTGGAAGGTAGAGACCTCAAAATTTTCTTGAAAACCTTGTGTTTTGGTATTTCTTCCCCCAGAATGAACACAGAATTGACAATTTTATTCAGCTTTGCATAAAATTGATCAAATGTCTTATCATCTTCCATCACGATGGTTTCAAATTCTTTATTCAGCCTTTGCAATTTAGATTGCTTCACCGTGTCTGTACCCTCATAGACTGTTTGTAAGACTTCCCATGCTTCTTTTGCAAATTTGCAAGTAGAAATCCTTCTAAACTCATCAGCAGAGACTCCATTGTATATGCAATTCACAGCCTTGTTATTGCAATTGGATCTATACGTCTCGTCCTTAAACCATTCAGTTTTAGGTTTAGGAACAGTTTTTCCATCAACCACAGATTTTGTTCTAGAAAACCCATCTTCAACAATATCCCAGACATCAGGATCAATGGACTTAAGGAAACCAATCATCCTTTGCTTCCAATAGGCATAATTAGAACCATCAAACAAAGGAGGCTTGGAAGTTGATGTCCCTTCTCTATTGAGCATCATTCTAGAAATCTTGTAGGATCAGGCACAACAAAATAGTGCAACCCGCTCTGATACCAATTGAAAATATTATTAGGGGTCTCCGGGATTTCTAGATTGGACTACTCAAACAATCAACCCAAAAGTGTACAGAAATATATAATATGCAGTGGAAATAAAATCAACAAGCACTCATCACAAGGACACCAAATTTAAGGTGGAAAACCCTAACCGGGTGAAAAACCACCGATCCAAACTGGATCAAATCAAACACTATGAATCTCGCAATTACAAGAAACTCAGATCTCTTCCCTAGATATCCCCTACCCAAGGATTGAAGTTACCTTGTGTCGTTTCACGCTTCAATGACTTCACACCGTTGATTGCAACAGATCCAAGCCAGCACTTGACTCCTCAGATCTTCTCGCAGGAAGATAATCTTCTACAAAGGATGCAGAAGAACTGACTCTAGAAAACTTGGCAGCACAACACTTTAATAAAACTCTAGAGAAAAATACTCTCAAAGATAATCTCTAACTCAGCACTATGAGAGGTGAGGTGGTTCTTTGCAATAGCCTTTGAACCCTTTTAAATAGCCCTTGGTTCGTGCTTAAAGTTTCATAACTTGATTAGGATGGAAATCAGCAGTTTGAACACAATCAGAATATCAAGTTTCCAACTTTATCTCACTATCCGCGCCAGGTTCGCTCGAGCGAACTACCCTCTGTTTCAGAACTGGACTAGACAGAACACTGTTCGCTCGAGCCAATGGAATGGTCGCTCGAGCGAACCCTTCTCTGGACATGTTCTTGAAATACAGCACAAAATCTCCAGCAGACTTCTTCAAATTCCTTTAGGCTTTCTCCTTCTGAGTCCTTCCAATCTTCTATCTATAGAGTCATTTCCAAATAAAAAATTACAACTCAAAGACCTAGAGTTTTGTCCAACCTATGAATTTGGCCAACACTCAAAAACTTTACACGGTGTTCGAACCGTGGATTGCAACGTGCGAACTGGCACTTCATACCACTTGCGTAAGAAGCCATTCTCATAATTGGTTTATCACTAAAGTAAGACCAAAAGAAAGCAAAACAATTACATTAACTTATTCATTACAATAATGTCTACTTTTGGCGATTCTCCCTCATAATCAATATGAAAGATGTATGAAAGTGAAATGAACTGTAACCATCCTCATCCCTGCTCTATGTACAGAGATCCCATAGGTAGCTAGGGTTTTAGGAGACTGATATGTTTAGTGTATGCCATGCAACTACCAGTAAAAGGAGAAATTTAGATGGAGAAGCTCGTGCTCACATCAACCATTCAAAGCCTATGTAATCCAAATTATCCAAAGACAGAGAGGTCCAGGGAAGTAAAAGATAAAAAGAAGGCTACTAGACAAGTATGCAAGGCACATAAGCAAAACAGACCCCGTGAGATAGGAGACGTACGTACATAAGCGTTCGTGATAAACACCCCCTAGTCTTGCCTTGACTCTGGCTCCCCTGAGGATCTCCCTCATGCTTTCCATGGGTGGAAGGAATGGAATTCACCGTGGCTCCACATATGAAAGGTTTGGGCCGCCCAAAATAGACGCCCTCTCTTTCTTTATCAGATATTCTCAAATTTTACACCGAGAGAAGTCAGCCCCACCATGAGATTGAGCACATGATTATTGATTTGTTAGCTTGCATAACATCATCTTATGTGTGAGAGAGTCAAGGGTTCTGGATATGTAACGTGTCCCCTTTTGTCACAGCCTATGTTGTGCTTCAAACAACAGTCATCACGTTCGATCATGGTCACCGACCTTATCCAATCACATGAGGATCGAACCTGGTTTGACATTTTCGTTACCCGGCATGATTATTATCATCCACGTTTTTTTTTTATTACTCAGACCTGACCAGAAAAATTTGAAAATGACATATTATCTGGGTCTACAAAACTTTGGTTAACTGTGTCTTACTTGTGTACCTGATTATATATAATTAATGATATGATGCGTGTAATATAAATATTGTGGTAGTCAGATATTACTTTTAATACTGGTGATTGTAAAGTATAATATATATGTATGTTATTCTATTCTTAACATGATCCCTAAGATCGTGAACAACATGATAATCACATGTAGGATTTAATCTTAAATAAACTAAAGAGTACCTCCAGACATCCTGACGCATAGAGTTTTCTGATCCTGCAGTCTGGTGCTGTTATTGATTGAAGTTGTGATCCGTCGAGGAAGAGGCTAGGTGAATGGTTTCGGTTTATCTTTCTTGCCTATAAAACCTAATGTGTTGATTTTTGTGTACACCTTTGTGATGGACGAAAGGCTTTGTTTTATAGGTGGAAAGAAGACCGAATTTCCAATTAGGGTTTCCTTAGACTTAATCTCAACCGTCCATCAAGGTAAAGAATATTATGGAATACATCTCATTAAGAAACCGTTTTGAGTAATTAATAGCATGTATCCTATGAAAACGGATTTCCTATAATGACCATATTTCAAGAAAGGAAAGGACGTGTGGTCCAAGTAATGGACCTAAAGGTAATTTCCTTACAATGTAATGATAATAATGATTTATTAGGGTTTTGGCTGAGGTCTACGCTTGATCTGGGTCAAGTATGAGGTTCTTTGGAGTTGGGCCTTGGTCCTCCTATAGGCTATACAGTATCATGTTGGATTGGGTCAAAGTCTAGATTCACAAAACACTGATAGGATTGTCCCAACCCAAACAATTCATATCCCTGATCTTCTAGAAAGTAAAAAAGATCAGAACTTCGATGGGATGAGACGTACGTATTTTGTGTTTCCAGCATGAGAATGGAGATCTAATTCTCTTCATTAAGATAATCCATGCACTTCTACATGTTATCTTCTTTATTTTTATTTTTCCTTTAATTTTCAATTTTTTTGTAGTGCCACATTGATATTCTTATGGTTTATGCTCCAAGTCTCTTTTTCGCAGATCAATATCAGACAACTAAAGAAAAGAAGCAATATCTTTGCTTTGGGGCATGACTCGGTTTGAGTAAGAGGGTCTTATTGGCTTACTCGATATTAAGGATGGAAAACTCGTGACTTTAACTCAACTCATTCAACTTTAGAAATTAACTTGGAGAGAGTCGACTCGACAACTTGGGAGTCATCTTAACTAAAAAAATATATTTAAAAATAGATCAAATACTTATAAAATTTTGATATATATATATATATTTATGGGGGATATTTAAGTGCATCCATCCCTCACCACAATGGTGAGGGATGGATGCACTTGAATATTCTCTTATATTTACATATAATAATAATAAAAAAAAAATTTCAATACAATAAGTAAAGTGATTAATTACATAATTTGATGTACAAACATTAAGTGTAAAAGATCAAATATAGGTCTCAAGTTACCTTTCAATCAACCACTTTTAAATTCTAACTCTATAGCTCAAGCATTAATTACTTAAAAATAAATATTAATTATTTAAAATCAAATCTACTTATAAAATGGTTTAGAATGCATATAGTATATCAAAACAAGGTTATTAAGTAGAGTTTTTGCTATATTTAACTCGATTATTCGTCAAAACAAGATGACTTGGCAGAGTCATGAGTTAACTCACAAAGTTTTCTTACCTTGCTAGATGTAAGTAGACATTGGAGCCGTCTCAAAAGAGCAAATAAAAGTATAAAAAAGTTTGGAAAAAATCATTGCCACTATTTCTTTTGAGATGTAGTATCTAAAATCATAGAATGGACTATAAACAAATTTCTTTTTGAAAACCCATTTAATGGACTTCAATTAGAAAGCTCAAACACTTAGCGAAAAATAATTTTCTTTTTGCTAAAATGCAAATTGTATAGAGAGAAGAAAGGGAAAGAAAAGCTGGAATCAACTCCCAAAAAGGAGAACCAGGATCATCAAAAAAGGATCCAAGCTAAAAGAAAGAAAGAAAATTAGATAGCTCAAAGTATCTAGTAGACACAATTTTATTTTGTTAATGACCAATCTATAAAGTTTTGTCCTACCTAGTTCGGTCAATGGGCCTCATGAACTTTGTCGCTTTTCTTGTTTTTGAAAGCAAAAGACACATATAGAAGGAACGGGGGGCGAGAGGGAGAGAGAGGAACTTTTTTTTTTTTGCTTGATTAAATGTACCCCACTTATCATAATTTATGATATTTCACAAATAGTGCTTAGTTTTTGCACAAATAATTTTTAAAATTAATTTATGCATAAATTTAATCATGCACTCCGTTGTTTAAATGTGTGCGTTGGCTTTGATTAATCATCTAGGCTTTGATTAATCATCAATGCATCCCACTTTTCATAGTTTATGATTTTTTGGTAGAAAATTTCTGAGTTTATGATGTTTCTAAAGGAGTGCACGTACCATGCTCCACACGAGATTTAGGGTTTAATTTTTGCATAAATTTATCTGTTTTTTTTTTCTTTTTTAAAACTTCTGCATAAATTTAGTCTTCCACTCATTTGTTTAACTATGCCATGTCCCTTGTCACTCATTTGTTTAACTATGCCATGTCCCTTTTCACTATTTCTGTTTGTCATTAACTAATAATTGTAAAGGAAGATAAGCAACGTAACAGGAGGGCCACTCGTGAATTTATGAAAGATGAGACAATTGTGGGGTCGTGTATGTGACTGGGGGAGTAGTCTTGTTGGGTAAAAATACCATGGGTCACCCACGTCAAAATAAAATTTCATTGAATTTTTCAAAATATAACATTTGACGGAGTTGATTTTATGAATTCTCACCTTTCAAACATTGAACTCAAAATTTTTGAATAACAAGAGTTGTCACGGTCTTTAACAATTTCCGACACAGAGAGTTTTCATTAGAAATACCTCCAAACAAATAGGCTCCTCGAAGCCTTTTAAGATGGGGTTCATATGAGAGAATTTTTATTTATTTTTGAAATCCATTTGTCACATAGGGAACCACTAGTTAACTGTTTTGATTTAGTGGGAATCTTTCTTCTCCTTCACCCACACTACATCCCCACTACATCTCTTTCTAATCACTTTCTTTCTTTTCACTCATATAGACTCTAATCTTTAGTGACCAATGGATTAATGTAAATGATCTCATCTCTCTGTTGCCTGATATTTATTCTTGTGGAATCATTTTCAACTTGCTTATGTGCTTTTCTGCATCCATCACCGCCCAACCTAATCCATTGCTCGGAAGATTACCTGGGCATATTTTGTGGGACCATTTCTCTTTGTGTGGGACAAAGACCCGCCACTAGAAGCTTGAGAGACGTCCCTCGCATTTGAAACATAAAACGAAGATAAAGGAAACCGTTTCCTTGTTAGACTTTTGATTTGTGTCATCCAAAATCCAATATACTTGGTTCATTTCATTTACGTGTGGGATTCCCCTTCACATGTAACAAAGACCAAATATGTTCAAAAATTCAAACCCTTTTCTCTATATAAACCCACCACCATTTGCATCCCACAAAACCCATCTCCCATTACTATCTGTCTAAGACTCAAAGATTTCCTTCTAAAAGAACTAGACATGAAGGCCTTTTCACTTCTTCTCTTGTTTCATCTTTTCCCTTTCATTGGCTGTCTCTTGGATCGTAGCCAGTTTCCAAAGACATTTCTTTTTGGAACTTCAACTTCTTCTTATCAGGTGACATATCAAAACATGCATGCCTCTCTCCTCTCTCTCTAATATGTCATAATATACTTTTGGGGTTTGTGTTTTTAGTTTCTAATGATGATTCTCTGAGGCCAAAATTTTTGGCAATGTTCCAAGTTATACACACAATCACAGTGTATATGAGGAGATGGAATGGCTATTTATGATTTATTCTTTCGTGTATTGTCTTTGTAAGATTGAAGGAGCATACTTGGAAGGTAACAAAAGTTTAAGCAATTGGGATGTTTTCTCTCACATACCTGGTAGGTGATTACTGCCTTCTGTTGCCACCCTTTGCCATCTTTCTTACTTGGGTTATCTTAGCCATGCACAGATATTAAAACTTGACTTCTAGACTAATCTTTGAATATTTCTAGTTTTTAATTTTCCTTTGCTTCATGTTCAGGAAAAATCAAGGATGGGAGTAATGCAGATGTCGCTGATGACCATTACCGTCTATACTTGGTAATAGAAGTCAAACATGTCCATATCTTTTGGAAAATTGTATCCTTCTCTCTCTCTTTTCAGCAGAAGTATCCTTCTCTATTGGAAGGCTTATGCTTGTGGTTTGATAGAAACATAGTACCTTATCCTACGTATTCTATGAACATTGAATGACTATCTGATTAAGACAGCTTTTACAAACAGGAGGATATTGAGCTGATGGATTCCCTTGGAGTCAATTCCTACAGATTTTCCATATCATGGTCTAGAGTCCTACCTCGTAAGTCCTGTCATTTACCGAAAGGGCCTCTTTAATTTTGACGTGGGGAAATTGCTTTTAGGTTCATGTTTGTGCAGCAACAGGAGTATGAGTGAGAGAAGATTCTTGGAATTCTATTCCTCACATGTAAAATTAAAATCATCTTGATAGAAGAAAATCAGTTGATTTTTTCTTTTTCACAAGAAAAATGTGTTCCACCCAAGTGATTGAAAAAGAGGTTGTACTGAAAATCATAACAATTTTATTCTCAGGATTTCATGATGGAGATAAAAATTATTTTGATTATCCAAGCAATCTTATATGCCATTATTTAGTGGGACACACTTTCTTTCAAAAAAGAAAATAAATCGAATTAATTTTTCTCAATAAAAAGGATTTTGATTTCCTATAAAAAGGAAAAGAATGCTAGGCTCCTCTTTCTCGTGGAAACACAAATTTGCAAGATTCCCCTCTACTGTGAAAACTAAAATTTGCAGAGACAAAAATGCTCTTATTGTACAAACAAACCCTTTTAGAGAACTCTGGTTTCCTTTCATTAACAGAGAGAGGACACTTGGTGGGTATTTTTTATTTACTGGTGAAACAAAAACACAGGCAAGGAATAAGTACAGCACAAATATTTTCACCTTAATCATCACATACTCTATCCACCTCTAGTTTTCTCCTTAACATCCCCACATGGTGGGAACTTCTACATTTTCTCCACGTTCAAAAGCTACCTATTTTTCCTCTCTAGACTGATTTTATTTATCTTTAGTTCCAAATATAATAGTACTTTCTTTACAATAGGAGGGAGATTTGGCGATATTAATCCAGTGGGAATTCAGTTTTACAACAAACTTATAGATGCTCTCTTGCTTAAAGGTAAGCAGTTGTATATTGGTGAAGTACCTATCACACGTATACACCCATACACTTTTAGTTTGGTCACTAATCATTTTGATCTAATTCTTGTTACAGGAATAACACCATTTGTTACTTTGAATCATTATGATATTCCTCAAGAACTCGAAGACCGATATGGCGCATGGTTAAATAAACAAATACAGTGAGCATTTTAACCTTTCATTTGATCTCTTTGTTGTTTTGTTACTCTGTTTTGATGGTGCTATTATATTCAACACCTGTTTACATCAAAGTTTCTTAGCTATGGAGATTCAATCCATGACCTCTGTTTTGTGATCTTGCATCATTGCAGGGAAGATTTTGGATATTTCGCTGAGGTCTGTTTCAAGGCTTTTGGTGACAGAGTGAAATACTGGACCACATTCAATGAGCCCAATGTCATGGTAAATGGAGGTTACCGCACAGGAAAATACCCGCCTAGCCATTGTTCCGGCAATAATTGTACCGCCGGGGACTCTGCCATTGAACCATATATTGCAGCTCATAATGTAATATTATCGCACGCAACTGCAGCTGACATTTACAGGAGAAACTATCAGGTATGCAACACAGAGCTATTGAGAACTTTGTTGCTAATTGCTTCATTTGACAAAGATTTTGGTGTCCAGGAAAGCTAACTAGGAAAACCAAAAATTACCCTTTTGTAATTTTTTTGTTTGTTCCAATATGCCTTGTTTTAAGGCATTAATAAATGGTATCTCCCTGTTTCAACTGGGGATGATATTACTAGCACTTTACTAAGGCCCTTTTTGGATCTTCTAAATTCTGGTTGCCCTGCACTTGGCTTACTTGTAAATCTGATTAGCTATTATTTCGTTTATCTGATACTAGTTGTGGCAGGAAAAAAAAGTTGTCACACTTACAATTAACTTTTTGTTATTAGAAAACTTGAGGCGCTTATATGACATTATATGCATTTGTATTTTTCATTTTAAGGTTAATCAAGGAGGTGCCATAGGAATTGTACTGAGTTCCTACTGGTATGAACCATATGATGATGTTCCAGCAGATCAATGGGCAGCCCGGCGTGCACTAGCTTTCGACCTCGCCTGGTAAATAAAATCTACCTATGAAGAAACAGTATTTTTAGATTTTTTAATCAGTTAGGTTTATAAACTTTCAACATTAATTCAACATCAAGTTAACTATGTCGCAAGTTACCTAATTAATATAAAATACCCTTACTTGATTCACTAATGATATCATTGTCATTTATTAATCATTGCTACTGATCTCATAATGATTTTTTGGAATCTTTATTTGAACTTACAGGTTTTTGGATCCAATCATATATGGGGAGTATCCTCCTGAAATGCGCGAGATTTTGGGTTTGAGACTACCAACATTCTCGCCCGAAGAAAAGAAAAAACTAGAGAGTAAATTGGATTTTATTGGAGTCAACCATTACTCAACTCTATATGCGAAAGACTGCATGTTTTCCCCTTGCAATCTGGGCACCTCTAATGGGGACATGTTGGCAGTGCTCACTGGGTTAAGGGGTGGTCTTCCCATTGGAAGTCCGGTAAGAAAAGGAAAAAGTAAACATATAAAAGGAACTTAATTCAGTTATAATTTCACATAAGGAATAATTTGAAGTAGGAAAAAAGGATTTTCATGGGGCTGAAATATTGGCCATCTTGATAATGGCACTAAATTTTATTATTATTAACATTAACATCTAAATTTATGTTTTTTTTTTCTGTTTCTTATGCAGACCGCGATGCCATCCTTTTATGTGGTCCCAGAGGGTATGGAAAAGATAGTAATGTACTTCAAGGAAAGATACAACAACACACCTATGTTCATCACAGAAAATGGTAAGGTGACCTTCCCATTTCCTCCTTATTTTGGTGAAACAGAGAATAAGGAGTGGAATGTATGTTTGAAAGAATGTTTACTATAGTTTTAAAACTGGGTCAGCTGTGACCTATACTCGGGTGAGTTTATTCGTATCACCCACCCACCCACCAAAACAAAAAGGTACTTGATCAAAAAGTTGGCGGTACCTTGGGCGAGTTTTGACTGATTAGGCTTGATTCGGTCAAGACTAAGTTTAACTGGGGCTTAGTTTGGTCAGGACTCAGTTAGAACTCATGAACAACTACCAAAAAACGTAGTCCTATTTTATGTTTTTTCATATACATTAATACTAACTTTTGACCTTTTGAAGTTGAGAGATTATTCTTTCATTAATATCCCAATGTATCCAAACATATTTTAACTTCTACCAACAAATAAAAATAAAACACATTCTAACATTGCCAACAACTACAATTAGGTATATATTTTTTTACATCAACTCCTTCTTAGAAACCTCTGTATAGTAATGATACTTTCTTGCAGGTTATGCCCAGGAGAGCAGTGACAAGATTCCCATGAAAGATTTGCTCAACGACACAGGAAGAATAGACTATTTACGTAGCTACTTGGTTTCTCTTAGCAGAGCCATGAGGTGATCTACAGGGCCTCTTAGATTTTCATCTTTGTGTCTTGATGTTATCCATGGGGGCAGACTGGAAATCACATTTTTCAGATAATCATGACCATTTGTTTTTTTTGGTTACTCATCAGTAAGCTCCTGATCAAATAAGGCTGTACACCAGTTCGAGCTGGCGTGATCATTGGCCAGGTTGCGCCAAAGCTTATCCAAGCCTGCTCATTTAGTTTGGGCATAATTTTTAGGCCTGGATGTAGCCAATGGTCCTCCAATGTCAGGCCCAGACCCAGCTGTTCGCAACTCGTTATGCTAAATATTTTGGGCCTGTCGGGACCTTTTATCGTTTACAGGCCCAAGCGCATCCAATTTATCTGTCAGGCCAAAATGAGAGACCTAGGTATAGCTCATGGGCCTACAAATACAGCCGAAATCCATCTAAATTTGGGCCGCGCATGGGTCATTATCAGGCTGGCCTTGTCCATGAGCACTACTAAACTCAAGAATGAGAGGGTATTTGATCAAGGCAATGTCTAAATAATTTGTCATTTTACATATATGATGCATGTCTACCTGTTTGTTTGCATTGCATGAATTATCATGTAATATAATATCATGGTTGCAGGAAAGGAGCTGATGTGAGGGGTTACTTCGTTTGGTCTCTAATCGACAACTTTGAATGGCTTTATGGTTACACACTGAGGTTTGGGCTGTATTATGTGGACTATTCTTCATTGAAGAGAACCCCCAAACTATCTGCTCAATGGTACCAACAATTCCTCCATAGTCCCAAGACATTGAAGAAACAGATGCCCAGTGAATCAAAATTGCAACACCTACCTTCTTAATTAAAGTCCATATGACATATATCTTTAGTTTGTTTAAGAAATTGTACTCTTGTATCAATTCTTATGTTATAATGGTTGTACCTGTGCGTTGTATACATGTTGACAAAATGTTGTATCAATTGTAAAGTTGGTGAATTATAACATAGAAAAAAAGTTGTTGAATTATGTTCATAATAAGATTCTATTCTTTCATTAGTTTTGTTGATAATTTTTTTTTTTGGGCTAGTTTACTGGTAATTATTGCTTTTTTTTTTTTACATATAGGGCTTCTGAAGTATATCTCTCACTGTTGCATAAGAGGTAACTCTTTCACCACCACATAGGAACTAGGGGTGTTCATGCGCATATATATCCTACCATATGTATATCCTTAATTCCATTCTAGTCATTGCATAAACAAAAGCAGTGTACTAGGAGTCTAGGACAGAATTTTCTTGAGGCTGCCAATCTGTGCTGGATTCTGGCCAAGACTTAGCATGGCTGAGGCCGGATATAATTAAACAAACAGCACTCAGTCTTAAATGTTTTTAGCTAACCATTCATGCTAAAACCTCGAGGCATTAGTAGAGGCAGTAGACATACTTTTTAATATTCCCGTTTGGGTGGAGCTCACTCCTCAATACTTAGATCTTTGTTGTGGCCTGCTGACCCTACATTCTAAAGCACAAAGGGACATATGTTTTGCAAATTGTTGAAATGAATTTCAGGGACATGGGCTGGGCTAGCAACCAAATGGGCATGGTTGGACAACTTAGAGCCTGGCCCAGGCCTAACCATAAATACCCTTATTGCAGCTAGTTGTGTGGGCACCAATTCAGCTTAGAATTATATCTATTTTTCCTGTTTACCTAGCTTTACCCTTTGTGGGATCTAATTTCAATGGTAACATGTCCTTTGGTTTATCTGAAAGGTTTCACATGAGAAGAAAAGTGCCATTTCAGCATTTTCTGTTGTTTTATTTTGTTAGATTTCAACCCCATTTTCTCTTGCAACTTCTCCAACTTCTTTTCTAACTTCCCAAGTAACACAAAATGTAATATTGAACATTTTCGGCAAAGAAGAATCCACTTTCCAGTTCCTAATAATTCACAAACCGACCCTTTTACATTTGGGATTCAAAATGGATAATTTACGTTCGACCTTCCTAATTTTCATTTTCCACATGAACTAATTTGTGAGCAGAGTGGAACTCCACAATGGGACATACCCATTGAAAGATCTGAGTTGTTCAATATAAATGCCCTTTATGTGTATGGAAAGTCACCAAATTTTACTTCGATAGGAGTTTATCCCATTGTAAGATTTAGTATATAATTTATAACTTGTTTAATGAATTTAATTAATCTTATGCATATGGATTTTTAATAGGCAGGCCCACTATTTATAACGTGTTTAACTCCTTGTTCAGGGTGTTCATGACCTAGGTTGAGCCATGCTGAAGCATATCTAGGCTCAACTTGATTTTAAAAGCCAGACTCATATTTGGTCCAAGCTTGACATAGGTCTTAGGTGCTTAGCTTGAGCTCAACCCGCCTGAAACATACCATGAATCTACCCATTTAGTGCATGTTTGGCAAATCTATTTCCACCATTTTATTATCTTAAAACCGATTTAAAATGCATTTAGCGCGTTTGGAAGCCACACTTGACATTTCTGATTCAAACAACGGACAACACAAAAAACGGGCAGATTTGAAATAGACATTCGCCTCTGAAGCACGAAGACGTGTGCACAGGATGTGATTTTCAGCCACCGTTCTTTTTGTTTTTCTTTAAATTTGAGACCCTAAATGATGATCTGAGCCGTTGGAAGCATGGATAAGAGAAAAAAAAGGCCCATGGGTCAAATTTCATCCATTGATCTATCTCAGATATCCAAATATTTGTTAAAAACCGAATAACCATTGATCTATTTTTCTAGACATCTATGGGCCTCATAATCATAACCAAATCCATTAATCCTCATTGTAATATTAAAAACAACTATGGTTAATATCCTCAGCCCTTGGTTTGGCCCAGATCTCGAGAAAATGATGAAAATTTGAGAACCCTTCGATAGCTCATGTTCTAACCCAGCAATTGAAATGTAATCTTGGCAGTTCAGTTTTAAATTTTTTTTCTTGAATTCTGCACTAGTAAACTGCTATCCTAACCATTGGAAATATGTAACAGTCCAATCATGGCTATAGACTAAAGTTTTAGCCGTTGATCTTTCACAGATCTTGAGAGATTTGAAAAAAAAAAAAAGAAACATGAATCATTTGGTACAATTTCATAAAATTTATGGGCCTTTATATCATGATCCGAATGCTATCATCTTAGGAACACTAAAAACAAACATGGGTCAAGAATGAACCTTTGACTCACTTTGGATATTGAGAAAATTCATAGAAAAGACACGTACGGTTGTACTTAAAACATCGTGTTGTCAAAACAGTTAATTTCAAAAGCATCTATTCCATATAGAGACCATTTGAAACAGATCTATTTCATGCATATCTGTTTCAAACCTAAAAGATTTCCCAAATAGGGCCTGAGTCAATAAGGTTGGACAGGACCGTGATTTCTCTCTCATTTCGGCATTTTATCACTTAATCTATTCAATCAATCACTAAACTACAAGCATTCCTTGTTCATGCATGAGCTAACTAAGATTTTAACTTTTGATAACTTAATCTAAGTCCCAGTCAAATATCAAAAGCACCCAAATCTTAAATCCAAGCCCAATCCGAAAACTATCTAAAACCTAAGGTCCAAACTCGGCCCAAAGCTTGATATACCTGGGTGGGGCCAGCCAGGCACCCAACTCTCCTCAGAATTAAACCAAAACCAGTGGCCCAAGGTTTTTTACATACAAATACACCAACAACAATGTCACCTGTTAAAAAAAGCATACTATAAGATAAGAGTTGTATAAATGTCACCTTGTAAGTTTCTATTTCAGGCCGGTCTGATATTTATACAAATACACCAACAACACTGTCACCTGTTAAAAAAAGCATACTATAAGATAAGAGTTGTATAAATGTCACCTTGTAAGTTTCTATTTCAGGCCGGTCTGATATCTATACAAATACACCAACAACAATGTCACCTGTTAAAAAAAGCATACTATAAGATAAGAGTTGTATAAATGTCACCTTGCAAGTTTCTATTTCAGGCCGGTCTGATATCTATACAAATACACCAACAACAATGTCACCTGTTAAAAAAAGCATACTATAAGATAAGAGTTGTATAAATGTCACCTTGCAAGTTTCTATTTCAGGCCGGTCTGATATCTATACAAATACACCAACAACAATGTCACCTGTTAAAAAAACATACTATAAGATAAGAGTTGTATAAATGTCACCTTGTAAGTTTCTATTTCAGGCCGGTCTGATATCTATACAAATACACCAACAACACTGTCACCTGTTATAAAAAGCTTACTATAAGATAAGAGTTGTATAAATGTCACCTTGCAAGTTTCTATTTCAGGCCGGTCTGAAATCTATACAAATACACCAACAACAATGTCACCTGTTAAAAAAAGCATATTATAAGATAAGAGTTGTATAAATGTCACCTTGTAAGTTTCTATTTCAGGCCGGTCTGATATCTATACAAATACACCAACAGCAATGTCACCTGTTAAAAAAAGCATATTATAAGATGAGAGTTGTATAAATGTCACCTTTTAAGTTTCTATTTAAGGCCGGTCTGATATGTGAGGTGAATCATATCTGTGCTGAATGTAAAAAAGAGATAAAACTTCTTCTAGAAACTGCATGTGCAATTCCGAAACGGGCATAAGAACATTACTACTTGAGTCTTGAATAAAGTATACCTTCTAACACAAAACAATGTAAGTCGTTAAATGGTTCTTATAGAAAACAATATTCAGAACCATTTTTCAGGGCAACACTTCTAATCATTGGCATTAGCTAATTGATGTCCTTAGTTGAATAGTAAAGAATTATATATGTCATTTTTAAGTAATATATATTGTGTAAAATTACTTAAGTAAATTAGTGGCTTTATTTTGTTCAACTATATATTTATTTTTTTTCTGATATCGTTTCAGTGATAACATTAAACAACCTTAATTTCAATTAAAATTTTGAAATTTTGAACCGAAAGCTTCCAAAAATGAGCTTTTATGGTCGATTCGGTTAAGTCGAATTACTCACTAAACGTTCTCCATTTTTAGAAACTCAAATGCTTTTCAACCTCATCACACTTATATTCTCCAGAGTCTTTCTTTGATAGTGAATCCCGAAACTCCGCTATAGTAAAATGACTAAAATAACCTTTAAAATGCTTCAAAATTCCGCATTCTACACTCAAAAAGCTCCAACCGTGGAAACTTCGACAAGAACTAAAGAAAACATGCAATTCTTCAGGCAAAAATTGCTCGAATTTTATCCATCAAACAAATTTTAGTTTCTTACTGCGTCAAATTGATGGCATGCCTTCATACGTATACATATGCTCTCAATCTTAATCCACCCTATCTAAGCTACTTCTCATGACATTTAGTATTTAACATTTCAACCGGAGCTCGAACATTACCACATTTTTCCAAAGAGAGATAGAACTAAGGGGCACCCGTGCTGACCATGGCCTCCATAATATTTTTGAAACCAGCCTTTCCTCTGACATCTTTCTTCTACTGATAATTTCTTCTAACAATGTGGTTCCCTAAAACAAATCCATACCCCTACCACAATCCCAAGGGAGGAGAGCTCATAAGAGAAGAGAGAAGATTACGTAACAAAAAGAGAGGCAAACTCATACTATAACAAAACCCCAATTTGAAAATCTCCCGCTGGGATTCACAATGCAGACAGCTCATGTGAGCCCTGCCACCTTTCCTTCTCATCATTAAGAGCCCTCAAAATCTTCCTCGAACTCCACACCATAAAACCCCCGGCTGACAAAATCAGAACCAAAACATCACCTTCAACACACCAACATCCTTAAGAACCCATGTCCCCAGTACAAAACCCTCTCCTCATCTCTCTCTCACTTGTACTCCTCTTCTTCCCCAACCCCACACCAGCCCAAAAAACATCCTCTGAAACAACACTAGTTTTAGTTTCACCATCTGAAGAAACCCAAACTCTGCTTTCATGGATTTCCAATCTAGAAACCCACCAACTCTCCTTCCCCAGCCCCACAATCCCTCCCTGCAACTTCTCTGCAATCACATGCAATGGCAAGGGAAGTATTACCTCAATCACACTCCCCAGCTCGAATGTTCGAGGCAATCTCCATAGCCTCAACTTCACCTCTTTCCCAAATCTCATCCATCTTGACCTCAATAACAATTTTCTCTATGGCCCCATCCCCTCTGATCTCTTCGCGCTTTCAGAACTCACCTTTCTTGATCTCTCCTCGAATCGCCTCTCCGGTAGGATCCCGGCCGTGCTAGGTTCAATCAAGTCCCTCGCCGTCCTCCGCCTCTCTAGCAATGATTTGATCGGCCGGATCCCGATCTCGTTGTCCGAGTTGACGGATCTCGAGATCTTGCATCTCGATCAGAACCAGATCTCCGGTGGGATCCCGACGAAGATTGGAAATCTGAAGAAGTTGAAGCAATTGCGTCTGGATATAAACCAGCTCACTGGCACAATCCCAATGAGTTTGGGCGATTTGAGAGATCTCACTGTATTGAATTTGTATGGGAATCGGTTGCATGGCCTGGTTCCAAGAGAGATTGAAGATCTGGAGAATTTGATCGAGCTGGATTTGAGTAATAACAGCTTCAGTGGCAGATT
The DNA here is from genome assembly GCA_028538565.1 of Umbellularia californica. NCBI lineage: Eukaryota > Viridiplantae > Streptophyta > Magnoliopsida > Laurales > Lauraceae > Umbellularia > Umbellularia californica. The sequence continues at coordinate 48,643,424 of JAPQWN010000009.1, forward strand.
GCCGCAGGGGATTTGTCGCGGCGGATCGCTTCTCAAGTTCACTGCTTTTGGGAATGATTTCATCGGTCTGATCCCGAAGGGATTGAGGAATTGCTCAAGCTTGATTCGACTCCGGCTTGATGGAAATCGATTGGTAGGAAATGTAGCTGAGGATTTGGATTTTCTTCCTAATTTGTCATATTTGGATCTTAGCTATAACAAATTGAGTGGTGAACTCTCTGCAAGATGGAGGGATTTGAAGAATTTGACGTATCTTGATTTGTCTGGTAATGCGATTACCGGTACAATCCCACCTGAGTTTGGGAAGTTGAGTAAGCTACAGAAGCTATGCCTATCTCAGAATCATTTGGTTGGAGGGATTCCAAAGGAAATAGGGCAGTTAAGTTTATTGTTCGAATTGAACTTAACCGGTAACCGCCTTTCTGGTCGTCTGCCACTGGAGTTTGGAAAACTAGCCAATCTGAACACACTAGACCTATCAGAGAACTACTTGAGCGGTCCGATACCGAAGCAATTGGGAAATTGCTCCAATCTACTGTCCTTAACACTGAGGAAGAATAATTTTGAAGGAAGCATTCCATTCCAGATTGGTAATCTGGTAAACCTGCAGTTACTGTTAGATCTTAGTCAAAACTCACTTGGTGGTGAGATTCCATCGGAACTCGGGAATTTACGCAAGTTGGAAGTACTGAATCTCTCTCACAATATGCTCTCAGGTTTCATCCCATCTTCGTTTGTAAATGCTAGCAGTTTGATATCAATTGATGTTTCATATAACAATTTGGAGGGATCTCTTCCTGTAAACAGAGTCTTCAAACTGGCTCCGCCTGAATTGTTTATCCATAATAAAGGTTTTTGTGGTTCAATAGGAGGCTTTCCGCCATGCAAATCCTCTTCAACGAACCGTGGGCATGGAAGAACATGCTGCCCAAACTTGGAAATTTTCATAATTATTATTGTTGTTGGAGCATTAGTTGTTATTTTCTTGATTGTTATTGGCGTTCTTTTCATCATTCGCAAAGGACCAAAGGTTGGGGAGAACAGGGTAAGCGAAGCAAATGATGACAATCCATTTTCAGTATGGAACTATAATGGAAGGATTGTGTATGAAGACATCATTGAAGCAACAGAAAATTTCAACAACAAATATCAGATTGGGATGGGAGGATATGGCACTGTTTATAAAGCAGTGTTGCCAACAGGTAAAGTAGTGGCGGTAAAGAAACTTCATTTGGATGATGGCGAGCTACCTGATGAGCTAGCTGATAAGAAGACATTTAGAAATGAGATTAAAGCATTAACAGAAGTTAGGCACCGCAACATTGTGAAGCTGTTTGGATTTTGTTCTCATACGCGTTGCATGTTTTTGGTTTATGAATATATCGAAAGAGGAAACTTGCACGATATCTTGAAAGATGAGAATAGAGCTATGGAACTAGATTGGACTGACAGGGTGAGAGTTATAAAAGGTGTGGCCCGTGCTTTATCTTATATGCACCATGATTGCAGACCACCGATAGTTCATAGAGACATTTCATCCAACAACATATTGATTGACTTGGACTATGAGGCTTGTTTGTCAGATTTTGGCACTGCCAAAGTTTTAAAGGCTGGTTCATCTGATTTGTCCACCTTTGTCGGCACCTTGGGATATGTTGCCCCAGGTATTTTTCTTTTCTTTTAGTCCATTGTGCCAGTTTCTGTGTCCTTTATTTCTAGTTCAAAGTTTAAGATACCTAAAGATGTAAAACTATATGCAAGTAATCACAGGATCTGTTTACTAATAAAAGAATACAAAAATGAATAATGTCATCGTGCAGTCAATTTTCCAATAGGATCCATGGAAAATGATGCATATTTTAATCTAGTGCGCTTCACTATGGGCAAATTTTAATCTAAACGGCTTTACAATGGATGGACCATGCTTAAAATATCTCCCAAATGAGATAGTCCTAATTCCACGATTGATGAACAAATGTCTCAATATGACACATTGATAGCCCACATGCAGACTTATACCAATTTTGGAAATTTATGTGGCTTGATGTACCACAGTGTGATGCGACTGATCAACTGTTTAGATTATTGAATCATGCACCTCTTGCTTATGGAAACTATGCGTGTCCTGCTATGCTTAATTGCTTATTATAGAGTTCCCCAACTGAAAGCTCTGGCAAAATTAGACCAGAAGTTAAACAAATACAGAGATAGGAATTCAGTTTACTTTTTGCATATAGATATATTGCTTGTAATGGTTGATAAAAAAATGCATGAAAAAAAATAAATGTATAGACATAGCATGCTGGTAATATACTAGGTGAGTCAGAGAGTCATGCATAAGAGTTAGTACCACAGAACATATAACATTACATAATTTTGGTGCAGAGCTTGCCTACACAATGAAGGTGACAGAAAAGTGTGATGTTTATAGCTTTGGGACGATAGTACTGGAAGTGCTAATGGGTAGGCATCCAGGGAAACTTGTCTCTAATTTATCATTACCAGGTGGCATAGATATACTGCTGAAAGATTTGTTAGACCAGCGTCTCTCACCACCCACAGTTGAGGTAGCAAAGGAATTGGTTTTCACAGTGATGCTAGGGCTTGCATGCATACATTCCAACCCACAATCTCGGCCAACCATGCGGGACGTTTTTCAAGAGCTATCTTTTTGTCATCCACATCTTCTTGAACCTTTGGACACCATTACATTGTCCCAATTGATGGGTGGTCTTGGAGATGAATCATCAACATTTGATTCAGGTTGATTCAGTTTGATTCTGTAGGATCTGACACCCCATTGAGCTACTACCACTTATCTCAAAACTGGTAGCTCAATGGGGTGTAAGATCCTACAGATTCTCTTCTGAAAGTTATTAATCTTCTAGTTTGTATTATCTTGATAGCGATTGTTGCATATATCATCGTTTCTCATTGCTTGTTTATTGCAATGGATGATTATGTAAATCAGTGTTTAATGGCAAAGAGAAATCTTCGTTTCTTTGGTTTACTAAGATTAGTTTGTTGAAGGATTCTAGACTTACATGTACATTGCAGTCACCAACCAACAATAAGCAGGGGGATTTGGATCTGAATTCAATTTGGTAAAATGAATCCCATCGAAATAAGAAGGATTAGCAATTGAAAAGTTGCTATGAAGATATCTTGCCATTGTAAGTGAAAAGTTACATTTGAGGTAATACAATTTGGCCTTTTATGGACATGCAAGTTATGACATTCCTTTATTGTAAAATGAATAATTCTCCTTCCGTTGCTTGAAGATTTTAATTTCTTGCTTTTTTTTCACTAAATCTGTACCCTGCATTTCTAGGATCTCCAAAAGAAACCAAACATTACATAAAAAGCTACTACTTCACACCAAAGCACTTGAGTCATGGTAGATAGTTCAGCAGTAGATGAATTGAAATGGTTCTGACAACATATGCATATAGAAGGCACAACCCTGAACCATAAGAGAATTCAAGTCATTGAAATACCCAGTAGCTAATTGCAATTTGTAGACTTTGTAATCAATCATTTAGAACAACTGGAAAGGATTCCTTGTTTACTAGGCAGGACTTCTGAAGACGCAAAAATATGTATTTTAAAGATCAATTCGAAGAAATTGGCACTGACAGATTCAAATGGAAAGGGAACTATGAAATTATATCCAATTCTTTCTTGTGAAAAAGTATATCTTGATTATATGGTCATTCAAATCCATGACCTGGAATGAGCAACCATAACTAAAGTAGAATCTATATCCCCCTTGTAAATAACCTTAATCCGATGATCTCGACAATCCATCAAAAGTTTGATGTAGGGTCTACCTCTTGTCCAGTGCAAAGACCTCATGAAGCAATGCTTTCCATCAAAGCATTGTCCATGTATCAAGCATAAGTGTTTCATTTATAGAGAATGTAATCTTGTTTGAATTTTTGAGAAGATAATTCTTTTTTGACATTAACATATACCTTGTGCATCGCATAAGTTTGGGAGCTGATTCATATCTGTCATCATTCACCAATCTAATCATTGTATTTAATTTCTAGTTGGGGAGTTCGTGGCATCTTGATCATGCCAGGGCTGACCCACTGATTAGGAAGGTTAGATCCATCGCTCAGAATGCAGCACCAAACAGATTGTATGGCTCGTAAAATCTGGCAAGTGGCGACTGATATGCATCAGCACCAAAAATACTCATAGACTCTTGTTGGTTTTGTTAGTGTTAGCTTCTCTACTTGTATCTTGGCTCTTAATCTGATAAAAGCTTTCTTCATTATAAATAAAAAAAGGCTCGAAGGTAATCCAATGTTCCTGAGGATAAGAGCCCCTAACAGATTTTACTTAATTAACTAAAGGTGATAAATAGCAATAACTATGCCTATAGATAGCCCTATTACCATCAAATCTGATTATCTGAAGCAACCATCTAGTTGCCCCCTTTGTCAAATGCCCATGGCTCCATTAAAATGAGTTGAATAAAATAATATTCCCATTCAAAAGAAAATCAATAGATATTATGTCATTGAATGCTGAGTTACTAACCTATGACACCCAGATATTGGATCAGGGACAAGCCATGAATATGGCAGGGACATAGATTTTACACAAACAAAATATTCCCCTCTCTCTCTCTCTTGATTAAGTTAACAAAAATGTAACATTAATTACTAGTGTGATGGTTTTCCTTTAGTTTTGATCTTGTTGATGTTCCATCTTCCCAAAAAAAAATTCGAATATAATAGATATTTAAAATAGACTAATAAATAACCCCAGTCTGTTCACTGATACAAACTAACAAACCAGTACCTCTTGCATACTGTTGCTAACAACCCTGTAACGTTCTGCTTCTATTGTTGATTAATGTGGTCATGACTGTAGCTTCAAAATCCCCCTGCCCACTGAATTTTCGAAGAGCAAATCTTACCTATAGTTCAGAAAATAAAAAATCATAGTAATGATAGGTTACACATGCATACAAAGGCCTTGAGCATTTCTGGACATAACCCAAATGTTTCCGTCGAATGATTGGCGTGTTTAGGGCTTCATGCAACATCCCGTTCCTTTCCCCTTTTCTCTACCCAACATTTTTATCAAGAACATTTCATATGTCTACTGAAATATAACAGCTTTTGCAAGCAGGTGGTGCACAGAATTGCAGGTACACATGCAATGGAAGAGAGTCCCACAAAGCCTCCTCCGTGAGGCACCCTAAACTTCCCTTTTCCAAACAAATCAAATACCACATTTCAATTTCCAGAGGAGATGTATATCCAAATTAGCTAGATGTACATTCAAATCAGCTTGTTCTTTTCATGCAACAGAAGCATCCTTGCATACACATTCACACTGCCAGTGTCATACTATATAATTAGAAAAGATGCACTGATAAGTCCACAAAGTTAGGTCATTAGGTCATCATTTCATGAGTATTTGTGGACTTAATTATGTTTAATTGCATAGAATTGCACTTAATTTCATGATTACATGCATTTGGGGATACTTTTGGGAAAATAGTCAGAATTGGTCAAAATTCATTGGAAAGCTATTTTCGAGTAGATTTCTGTGGACCCAAGATTCCGTAAATCAGAGCTCTATTGACGGAGACATGAACTCGGAAAGTTGTTTGCTACGGTTTTAGGCGAGAATTGCAAGAAATCTCAATTTTTGGTAAGTTTCCTCTTTGAATCATCAAGCAATCTTTGAGAGAAATTCTAGGATGGGCATCACATATAATAAAATTAGCCCATGGGGAGGTGCTGGACGTCCATCACCTTGGGGATTGCCTTGGAGGCTCTCTCTTTCTCTCCATTCCACTGAACTCCACAACTTTCTCTCTCTAAGTCCCTTTCTTCTTCTTCTTTCTTTTAATTCTTTTAGGCATGGGTTGAGAGGCCATGTTGATATAATGAAAAGGAGAGAAGAATATTAATTTCTTGTACTCAAAGATCAAGGAATAAAGACACTACTTGGATTGATTATGCGTGTTCTTTATGTAAGTGGTTTAATTTTCTCTTTCTAGTTCTTTAATGTGTTTTGATTTGAGACAATATTTCATATGATTAGATCTAGGTTTTTGAAAATAAAAAAATTGAATTAAAAGTTGAGAGACATCAGGTAATCACTTGTAATTTCTTCTTACTATGAGAAGAGAGGATTTTATTATCGCATTTTCAATACTTGTATGATCGTTCAGTTTCTAGATCATTGATACATCTTTTTCGCTTTTTATTTTTTCCACCCCTTTTATTTTTATTTTAAGTTAATATTCTAATCATTTTTTATTTGTAAATTCTTGATTTAGAAATCCTAACTTGCATCTGCCCATGTTTATTAGAAACTTATTATTATTTTTTTACTTGCATAATCTACAGTCGGAAAGTGTTTTTATACATGCATCATATTTAGAAATTGCATTAGAACAGACTTTTGCTGCTGAAATTACAATGTTTGATGACTAATTAGAAAGATCAAATTCGGACCTTATACATGAATAGTGAAGAAGATAGCATTGTTACAGCAATTTCAGGCTGTTTTTCTCTCAAAAGTGTGCGATTTGAAAATTAGGCAAACGAGCTTAGTTTCCATCGAAACTTTGCAGAACTAATATTTGGACACAAGTCTGTGGAACCCTAGAATTTCAGCCAAAAATAACATTGGAAACCGTGTCAACTAGAGGTATAAACAGAGGTACCCAGTAAAGCCTGTATTAGATTTCCAGTGTAAAATTGTTCAACTAGACATCTTTAGGTGATCATATCTTTTTTGTTTTAAATCCTTTTTATATTGTTGTTTTTCTATTGTGTTCATGCATCATCAGAGTATTGACTCCAGCCATTAGATTTAGGTTCATATCATCTTATATTTGTCATACAGTCCATCAAAATTGGGCTTGTGCAATAGTTTCATACTTAGAATTTTTCAGCATCCATCAAATTTTTAGGAACTAGTCCAGAATTGCATTTTTTTTCATGTAGGATCTCATAAATCATTCTTATTTACATTATAATTTATTTTAGGAAGTTTTATTTTGATTTATCTTATATTAAATTGGTTTTTTTGATGAGTTTGTTATTTTTGCAGGTTCTAGTTAGAATAGGGTTGAATAACCTAGGTTTCTTTACTTAGTTTAGGTTTATTTTTTTATTTGGAAAGTTGTAATTTTTAATTTTCGGTTTTTAGAAATTTTTTCATAATTTGTTTAGTTTTCTTATTTAAGTTAAATTTAGTTTCTAAATTAGGACAGGTTAAAGTTGGAAAGTTTCTTAAAAAAACATTGCTCCCTGTGGATTGACCTGGACTCGCCAGATTATTACTACATCGCGGCCCTATTGGGGTCCGTTCATACACACCATCGATAAGAGCTAATTCTGAATGATCCATAGTAGAAGACTCAGGAAAAAAAAGTTTTATTAAGTCTCCTTCGAATTCCTGAACCCATGTCTCCTCCTCCAGATCCTGATCCCGATCTTTTCCCTCCCCCTCCTCCAGACCAGTCAGGGCTCTCCATCCAATCAGCAGAGGTTCATCTCCTTGCATTGGATCCCTTTCTCCACGCCCACTCTCCTCCTCTAGTCCAGTCAGGGCCCTCCATCCAGATAGCAGAGGTTCAAGCCATCCTACAAGCATACCAGATTTCCCCTATCTTATCCCCAGTCCGAATCTAGCAGCTCAAAGCTCTTCTACAGCAGTGTTCTAACGGGGGAAATTTCCAACCCACTCCGAGCATCTCCATCTAATGAATGTTAAATATTGCATATTTTACCTCTCATTAGTCTGAATTTTATCGGCATTTCATATGTATATCATTTGTTTTACACAAAGATTTTATAATTCTATCACATTAACGGATTATCGAATTATCTTGCATAAATCTGATTATTTGTAGCACATTTTTATGTAATTTCTCTTGTGTAGGTGGACCCCACAATTATCTCAACCTTTCGGCTAGTGTCCCAAGGCATCAAGAAGAGATTTCAAATAAAAAAGTTAAATGAAGAAATCTTATTGAAGAAATCTTGGTGAAGTGTTGAAGAATTTCAAAATAAGAGGAGAAGACTTTATGGATAAAAGAAGTCAATTCCTAATACAAAGGAGTAGTTGGTGTATTGGTTAGAACTTGGGTTGGTATGAAATAGGTTATGGGTTTAAATCCCAACAATTGCATATATATTTTTTTATCTATAAAATATTCCATGCAACTCACCTCCTCCAAAATGAAGGACCACATAAAGCAATTGCATATATTTTTTTTTATCTATAAAATATTCCATTCAACTCACCTCCTCTAAAATGAAGGACCACATAAAGCAAAAGGTACATGTCTTTTTGGAAGGAAAGTTTGTTGAATTGAAGCTATCCATGTGAAAGCAAATGAGCCAATCAAAAGACTTTAAGTTACAACCAATCAAATGAAAGCAATCCTTGTGAAATGAAATGAGCCAATTAAATGTCTTTAATGTTCATATAAATTATAATGTATTGTAGAGTGAGGAAAGAAACCTTTTGGCAAGTTAGTCTCTTGGCAATTTTATTTTTACTTTTATATTGTATTTAGGAGCTTCTTAGTAACTAATCTAAAGAGAGAGTGCGTAATTGAAGATCATTAATGAAAATTTGGAGCTCTTTATTGATGTTTAGTGGCTAAAGCTCTTGGATTAGGCTCTCCTTTTGAAGCTAAGTAATGTGATTAGTTTAATTTTATGCATGTTTTAGTTTCAATTCCCTACTTGTGCCTTAATTGATTAGTAGATTTTAGATCTAATTGTGCTAATCTCTCTCATTTCTCATGCTCTATCTTTACACTTGATGCTTGAATAATTTCAATTGATGCTTTATAGTTGGATTAAGTTCTCTCACATAGCATGCTTTAGAGTCTTTATCTTTGATCTTTTATAGCTTGATTTTGATAATTAATTGTTAGGGTAGTTAGGTTATGATCTAGGATCTTGACTTTTGATTTTCTATACTTTAATCTTTATTGTTATATCATCCAATCCAATTAGGCAAGAGATTGCTAATTGGATTGTAGATTTGAGAGTTGAATTAGAACATGCATTAGTTGGACTAATTACATACTTAGTGGATTTTGGATTGCCTAATCTCTTATTTTGATTATTGTTAATTTTATTTGTTATTTTCACTCCTAGATTGTTAGATACACATTTTACACAACTTGTTTTAAAATTCTACACATTTCACACCACATCTTCACCTTAAATCTTCCGTTTCCACCACCATTTATCCACTAGTTAGTGTAGCTTGTTAGATTAGCTTAGATCTTATTTATTTTATATTTTAAATTGTTAATTAGAGTATTTTTAATTTTGTTTCACATTTCAATTGATTTAATTCCATTTTTCACACATAGTTTAATAGTTTTAATTGTTCACTTCAATAGTCTTTATTAGCTATATCTTAGTTTAACTCTCATTTAATTGGATTCATTGCTTCTTCCATCCTCTCTCCATGGGATCGATAATTTGGACTCTTTAGTCCTTTACTACTTGACGACACTAGTCCTGCAGTTAAGCATTGCACATTTAAGTGTCGATCACTATCCCCCCAAATCCCAATTCATATGCCTCTCTTCTCTCCCAACCCCCCTCACCTCTCCCACCAAATATGCCCCCTACAACCTGGATCGATGGAAAGCCCTCTGTCACTATTCCCAAAGAAATGATCTCCACTAGTCAAGAGTCCTTCTCCTATGCAGTGATTGGTAGGTTTGAAGGGAAACGAACCTCTCTGGATTGGGTTGAGAAACACACCAATCAAGCTTGGAACCTGCCAATAAGATGCCTGATCTCTCTCACGGAATAAGGTTGCTTTCTCTTTAGATTCCACTGCCCCCAGGTAAGAAACTCCGTCCTATCCTCTTCCCCTCTCCCCCTTGGTCACAGAAAGCTTCATCTTCTTCCTTGGTCTCCAGGCATGGACTCTTTCTCTTGGCCTACCCTAGCCCTAACCTGGATTAGGCTTAAAGGACTACCCATCCACTGTTGGAGTCAACACATTCTTTTTCAATTGCAAACTCAATCGGCAATCCCATTCTGGTGGACGAGATTACAGCTTCCCAAAATTTTCTCTCGTATGCCAGAATTTGCATTAATCTTGATCTCCTAAAACCAAAACCCTCTTCCATAGTTGTAGATTTGGAAGGGGACTCAAGGGTGGAAGTTGATGTCCTGTATGAAACCGTCCCATGCTCTCTCTGTCTTGGCTATGGTCATGGGGAAGGCATGTGTCAGTCAACCCACAAAACAGCCAAGCCCAGATTTAAGCCCCCTCCTCCTCACTCCTCTGCACCAGGTCTCCTAAACCCCCCCCCTGTTACAGAGCCAGCTCCCCCAGCCATTGATCCCTCTCTCCTATCCTCTGCAATAGAGCCTACCCATCAAATAACTTCCTCTACCCCCCCAGCTTCGGACCCTTTTCTTGCGGAAGACCCTGCCCCTGCGGATGACTGATATGTACCTAATTGTTAAGCAATTGGAAACTTAATTGCCTTTCCATTACCTTCATTCGTGTTTAATTCCGTCGATTTCATATAATTTTGCACGAGTATTGGTTTTTGGTCATTTGCAGGAAATTTGTGAAGAATGAAGCTTTTAGATGATGAAGAGATCAAGTACAGATTGAAGGAGCAAGTCTCAATGAAGTTTGAGGCAAAATTAAGAAGAAAATTGAACTTCAATACTCCAACCGGAAGATCTACCGGTAGAAATGGCCAAAACCTGGGCAGAGAGCTGAAAAAATGGAGTTCCATCATTCTACCGGAAGTTATACCGGTAGAACTGTTCCAGCCGCAAGTTCTACCGGTAGAAAAGGCTGAAATTTTGATAGAAAGTTGAAGAAACTGAGAGCCTCAGTTCTACCGGTAGAACTGCTTCAACCGCAAGTTCTACCGGTAGAAAATGCTGAAAAGATGGCAGAGAGTTGGAAAGGAAATCTTCACAGTTTTAAACCGGAATTTCTATCGGTAGAACTACTTCTACCGGTAGTTCTACCGGTAGAACACTCGGATTTGGATAGAATTTTGCTTTTTGGGGCAGTTTTGTAATTAAAGATGTGGGGACCTATATAAAGCATTGTAACTCAAAAATTAGGGTTATCAGGGAATGGTCTTAGTTTTCCCAGCCCCCTTTTCTCTCTTCCTTCCTTAGATGAATGCATAGGTAGTTTCCATTGAAGATTAGTGTTCAATTTTGCTAAATTTTTGTATTAAGACAGAATCCTTCATATTAATTCAAGTTTTATTAGAGGTAATCTTTCAATTATGTTCTTTCTGTTCTCTTGCGTTCATTTAATCTGTATGAAGACTTCTCCATTAATGGAGGGGTAGAATCACAGATGGTTTAACCTAAGGGAAATTCACCCTGGGTTTTACATGGGTTATTCTTCCTGATCATGCTTTAATGATGAAAGATAATTTTCATTGATGTTCTGTTTTCAGAAATCATAATTGAGATGTTAAGCCTTTGACTAATTGTGTTCATCTATGATGATACAACTAGTACTTAGGTCAATGACTCTTATGTTATTGAATAGAATGTCTTAGAATCTCTTTGGAAATTATTCACTTAGATTGATATTTGATTTCCACGAAGAAATTTTCCAGGTAAGAATTGGATTGATCCAAATCTTACCTGCGTAATGAAAAGGAAGATGAAAACCATGAAAATCCAGGTGAATTGAACCCAAGGGTTGAACCATCTTTTTAGCATAACATTTTCATTTAGTTTTCTGCAGTTTTAATCAGACATCAGCTTAGAATTAATTCCACCCTTTGAACAAAAGTTGGTCACTCTCGACCAAAAGAAGTTCTCCATAGCCTGAAACCCTAGTCCGTTCTCTGTGGATTCAACCTCTTCATGAACAAAGTGCTACATAGCGATAAATTCTGTGCTCCGCTTAGGACACACTCAAAATTTAGCTAGCATTTCTGGCGCCGTTGCCGAGGAACGACAATTTGAGGTAAAACAGCTTTGTGAGTATTTCTTCTGTTTCTTTTGTTTTTCGTTTCCTTTAGAATTAGGTGATTATTTTGATAATTAGGGTTGTTTGTTGTATATGTTCTCTTATTACCGTAGGGACATACACAACAGATTAGTTAGAGCAGATCTTACAGAAGTTCCGATATTTGATTGGCCAAGAATCGACATCTTTGTTGATCTTTCCCTGCCCAATCCTATTTTTGAACCAATGGTGGATCGACAGAATAATAATGACCCCCATAATCAACATAATCAAGCTGTACCACCTAGGACAATGGATAATTATTTGACTCCTAGGTGGACTGATGCTCCATCTTGTATTGTCGATGAAGCTCAGGGTGCAAATGCATATCAGGTCAAACCAAATATTTTGACTCATATCCCCAATTTTCATGGAATGACATCTGAAATGCCATATTTGCATGTTAAGGAGTTTAATGCCATAATTGAAACCATGTGTCCTGCAGCTCAAAGAGAGTCAGCCGAACTTCGGTTGTTTCCTTTCTCTTTGAAGGGGAATGCCAAAAATTGGTTGAACAATCTGCGATCTATACGAATCACCACATGGGATCAATTGCAAATGGAGTTTTATAAAAGGTACTTTCCTCATCAGAAAACAATTGCTTTAAAGAAAAATATCTAGAGTTTTGCTGAAAAGGGGGGGGGGGGGGGGGGGAGTAATGTTGGGATCGGTTTCATGAGACATTGAACTTGGTCCCTCATCATGGTTTTATTATTCCTGAGTTGGTTACAATATTTTATGAGGGATTGAGTTCGACAAACAAGCAATTCATTGATATGATGTGCAATGGTACTTTTCGTGCCAAGGAACCTCATGAGGCTTATGCATATTTAGAGAGTTTAGCAGAGCAGTATCAGGTTTGGGACACCACCAATCCCAATGATAGAACTACTCCAAATATGTTTCCTAGTGTTCCCAGTGCAGGAAAGTTTACTCTGAGTGAGAAGGAGGATTTGAGTGCTAGGATAGCTCAGCTTACCCGTCAGATAGAAGGTCTAGAGCTGAAGAGAGTCAGTGAGATAACTCCTACACCAGTTGCTCAAGTGGATCAATTGTGTGCAATTTGTTCGCAGAGTGATCATGGTACAGACAATTGTCCTACCATTCCTTCCATTAAGGAATTGCTCTATGGTAATCCTCCATCTGATGTCATTGCTGTGAATCTTCAGCAGAAGTCTTCTTTCCAATCTAACCAATATCAAAATTTCAATCCTAGGTTCAATGATCATCCCAATTTCCAGTGGAGGGACAACCCTCCCCAAGCTCACAATCAGAATTCTGCAGGTTTTCAGTCTCAGCCCTAGCAGAATCAAGGGCAATTTCCTCAATCTAATCAGAGTCAGGGGCAATTCTTCTAGTCTGCCCCACAGTATCAGCAACAGAGATTCCCATTTCAGCAGCAGTTTCCACCTCAGTCTTATCAGCAATTTCAGCAACAAGGACCCCCACAGGGTCATGCTCCATATCAACCTCCCCATAAGAGAAGTCTAGAAGATAACTTTCAAGCATCTTTGAGTAGTCAGACTTCCATCAATGAGCAGAACAATAGGACCCTTGAGAACATCAAATCTCAATTAACTACACTATCAATGCGGTGAGTGTTAGTCAAACCACTAAGGGTGCCTTGCCTACCCAAGCTATTCCCAATGTTCAAGGCCAGCACTTTGTGGCCGACTCCGGTGAGTTGGATGCTCAAATGGAGCAACTTAAGGCTGTCACCATATAGAGGAGTGGTAAGATCATTGATAAAACCATCCTTCCCAAGCCATCTAAACCTGATGTTTCTACTTCCATGGCACCTCCTACTTCGCATGAAGTAGAGGAGCCTAAGAATTTTGAGTCTAAGGATGAGTCTTTAAAGAGGTCGAATGAGTCAAATGAACTTAAGAAAGATGAATCTTCCACTTCTACCATTCAAGACCCTACAGCTCCATTCCCTCAGAGGTTGAGAGGGAAGTCCAAGCCTGATCTTGTAGAGTCTCTTAGGGAGCTTTTCTCTCAAGTTAAGCTCAACATTCCTCTCTTGGATGCTATCCAACACATTCCTGTCTATGCGAAGTATCTTAAGGACTTGTGCACTTACAAGCGCAAGTTCTTACATCAAAACAAGGTTCTCCTAGCAGCCAATGTTAGTACTACCATCTCTGGTTCTCTTCCTCCAAAGTTCAAGGATCCTGGTTGTCCGTGCATTTCAGTAGAGATAGGGGGAAAGAAGATAGAGAGAGCTTTGTGTGATCTAGGGGCGAGTGTCAATCTTCTACCTTATTCGGTCTATCTCCAATTGGGATTGGAGGAACTTCAGCCCACCTCGGTTACACTTCAGCTAGCAGATAGGAGTGTTAGAGTCCCTAAGGGGATTTTGAAAGATGTGTTAGTCCAGATAGGGAGTTTCGTGTTTCCCGCAGATTTCATTGTGTTGGACACATGTCCAAATCTAAGGGTAAGTGATCAAGCCCCTATCATTTTAGGTCGTCCTTTCCTAGCCACCATAGATTCAGTCATCAAGGTTAGGAATGGAAATATGTCTATCACCTTTGGAAACATGACCCTTGATTTGAACATCTACAATGTCGCCTCCCAATTGGGAGATGATGAGGAGATACATGAGGTGAGTTTGATAGAGAGCTTGGTTCGGGAACATGTGGACACACACTTGTACTCAGATCCATTAGAGACATTCTTGACCCATGAGGAGAGGGAGTTTCTTGAGTCCACTGATGTAGAGTATCTTTATTCTCTATTAGACGAGGTTGAGGAGGTGAAGGGTGCTGCGTTTTGGGCACCAAAGTTTGAGGAGCTTCCGGAATCGGAAGCTAAGTTAATGCCTAGTAGTGAGGAGGCCCCTACGCTTGAGTTGAAGCCTTTACCTTCTTCGGTAAAATATGCTTTTCTTGGAGTTGATGAGTCATATCCTGTGGTGATTTCCTCTTCTCTTGAGGAACACCAAGAGACCCAGCTGTTAGAGGTCTTAGGTAGGCACAAGAAAGTAATTGGGTGGACCTTAGCTGATATACAATGGATTAGTCCTTTAATCTGCACCCATAGGATTCATTTAGAGGATGATGTCAAACCTTCCCGCCAACCCCAGCGTAGATTAAACCCTGTTCTGAAAGATGTGGTTAGGAAGGAGGTTCTGAAATTGCTAGATGCTGGGATTATCTATCCTGTAGCTGATAGTAAATGGGTGAGTCCTATTCATGTAGTGCCTAAGAAGGCAGGGGTAACTGTTGTGGCTAATGATGAAGGAGAATTGATCCCTACTAGAGTTGCCACGGGGTGGAGAGTTTGTATTGATTACCGAAAGCTTAATGCCAGTACGAAGAAGGACCACTTCCCTCTTCCTTTCATTGATCAGGTCTTAGAGAGAGTGGCCAGTCATACTTTCTATTGCTTCTTGGATGGCTATTCAGGATATAATCAGATTGAAGTGTCTTTGGAGGATCAGGAGAAGACCGTGTTCACCTGTCCCTTTGGGACCTTTGCTTATAGGCGCATGCCCTTTGGGTTATGCAATGCCCCTGGCACCTTTCAAAGGTGCATGATGGGTATTTTTGATGACATGGTCGGGAACTTCTTAGAGGTGTTCATGGATGATTTTTCTGTTTTTGGAGATAGTTTTGCGGGGTGTTTAGAAAATTTAGAGAAAGTGCTAGAGAGGTGTGAGGAGAAGAAGTTAGTGCCAAATTGGGAGAAGTGTCACTTCATGGTGACACAAGGGATTGTCTTAGGCCATATAGTGTCTCCTAGAGGTATCGAGGTGGACAAAGCTAAGGTAGAATTGATCTCCCAATTACCTTCACCCAAGTGTGTTAAGGATATTTGATCATTCTTAGGTCACTGTGGTTTCTATAGGCGCTTCATTCGGGCTTTCAACGCTATTGCACGACCTTTGTGTAACCTTCTAGCCAAGGATACTCCTTTTGTTTGGACCGAGGCTTGCGAGAAAGCCTTCAGCGTTTTGAAGGCGTGCCTCACATTTCCACCTATTATGCAAGCCTCGGATTGGACTCTTCCTTTTGCGTTGATGTGTGACGCCAGTGACTATGCCATTGGTGTTGTTTTGGGTCAAAGAAGAGGTAAAGTCCCTTATGCTATTGCTTATACAAGCAAAACTTTAAATGATGCTCAACTTAATTACACCACCACAGAGAAAGAGTTGCTTGCTGTGGTCTCTGCTCTTGATAAGTTTAGATCCTATATCATAGGTTCTCCTATTGTTGTTTTTACTGATCACGCAGCGCTCAAGTATCTGATGAGCAAGCAAGACGTGAAAGCGCGTCTCATTAGGTGGGTTCTGTTGCTCCAAGAGTTTAATATCACTATCAAGGATAAAAAAGGGGTTGAGAATGTCGTCGTGGATCATCTTTCGCGACTTGATTTTGAGGATAAGTCATCCCATCTTCCAGTCCTTAATTCTTTTCTCGATGAGCAGTTGTATTCAGTGTCGACGTGTTCGTGGTATGCGGATATCGTCAATTATCTCGTGACAGGGCAGCTTCCTACTGACTGGACTTCTCAAGTGAGAAGGAGGTTCTTAGTGGAGGTGAGAAAGTACGCTTTCGATAATCCTTATCTTTACAAGTATTGTGCTGATTAGATTATTAGGAGGTGTCCCGGAGTCGGAGCAACAGAGTATCTTGTCATTCTGCCACACTGAGGCGTGTGGGGGTCACTTCTCATCAAGAAAGACCACTGCAAAGATTTTGCAGTGTGGCTTCTTCTGGCCCACTCTTTTTAGAGATGCCCATGAGTTCTGTCGATCTTGTCATCAATTTCAGCGATTAATTAGGAGCTATTTCCAAGAGGAATGCCATGCCCCTTCAGCCCATGCTTATCATAGAGATCTTTGATTGCTGGGGTATAGATTTTATGGGTCCTTTCCCTAGTTCTTATGGGTCCCTCTACATTCTTCTGGCTGTTGATTATGTGTCCAAGTGGGTAGAGGCTATTCCCACTAAGACCAATGACCACAAGGTTGTGGTCAAATTCATGAAGGAGAATATCTTGTCTCGGTTTGGGATGCCCAAGGCCATGATTAGTGATCAAGGCACTCACTTCTGCAATCGTCCATTCACGGCCTTGATGGCCAAGTATGGGATCACCCATAAGGTGTCCACTGCCTATCATCCTCAAACCAATGGGCAAGCTGAGTTAGCCAATAGGGAAGTCAAGCATATTTTAGAGAAAACTGTGAATCCTAATAGGAAGGATTGGTCAACTAGGTTGACTGATGCCTTATGGGCCTATTGCACGGCCTACAGATAGTTTTAGGGATGTCTCCTTATAGGCTTGTTTATGGCAAGACTTGTCATCTTCCTGTAGAAATTGAGCATAAAGCATTCTGGGCTCTCAAGACTTTAAATTTCTCTTTACCCAAGGCAGGTGTTCTTCGGAAGTTTCAAATGAATGAGTTAGAAGAGATGAGGAGAGAGGCTTATGAGAATGCTAGCATCTACAAGTCCAAAGTCAAAGCTTTTCATGATAAACACATTGTGAGGAAAGACTTTGAGGTGGGGCAAAAGGTCCTTTTATATAACTCAAAACTTCATCTCCATCCGGGTAAGCTGCGATCAAGATGGACTGGACCTTATTTTGTGTATAAAATCTATCCTCATGGTGCTGTTGATGTTTTTAATAAAAATGATGGAAAGATTTTCAAAGTTAATGGGCAAAGGCTTAAGCCAATTTTGGAGAATTTTGCAAAAGAGGAAATTGTGGAAGAGTTAGTTGATCCGGTTTATCCAGAAGCCACTAGTTCTTAATCTTTCTTGACTATGTTTGTTGCCATCTTGCATACATTTTGTTTTTCTCTGTTTAATGTCTTTATCTCGTTTGTGTGCATGATTGGCCTAATTGCATCTTAAAATAAATAGCAGATGATGCTACTCCGTATCACATCGTTCTTTGGTGTGATGTTTTGGAATCTGACTTTAAAAGACCAATGAAAAGTAGATGGTATTTGGGGTGCACCATCTGTGCTTACCCCATTTTTTGTTTCTAACCAATAGTTGATATCTAAGTCTTAGCAGGTTATTCGTGATACATCACCAACGTTGGTAAATTGGTAACTTCGTTCCTCTCTTTTCCCCTTTTATTCTTATTTGTTTTAATCATTGAGGACAATGTTTCATTCAAGTTGGGGGGAGAGGCATGAAATTCATTTTGCATATAGTTAATTTTTCATACATGCATATAGTTAATTTCTTTTTTGCATATAGTTAATTTTTCACTCATACATATAGTTCATTTTTCGCTATTTAAATTTGTTAATCCAAGCCTTGCATTCATTTCATTGCAATTCTCATTTGAAGATTCAACTTTTGTGAAATACATGATTTATGCATTCTTTGATTACTATGTGTCTTTGAATGATTATGTGAGTTAATCATCACATTGAATTGAATTCATACCATATCTCCTATTTTTTAGACTGCTTTGAGTGATAGAGTAGATTCCACACACTTTCAAGTTCATACTTTTGTAGCCTTGAATTGCAGTTCATTTTATATCTGTTGAAAGTGGTGGCACAAATTGTTAATACAAAGAAATTTTGTTGTTTATGAAACTAGAAAAGAGTCACCCTTGTACCCTTGTTTGAGCCATGTTTTATATTCCCTTATTCTTGTGCTAAACCTTAGGTAACCAGTGTAAAGGAGGCAAGGAGGAATGGGGGGGTTTTGGGGTGATTTCTACAGGTGGAAAATGGTTGTAATGAAAATTGAGCTTGGTGATGATGAGTCTAAGGATGACTTTAAAAGTGGAGATGATCTTCTATGTTTTGGTAGTGGGGTTTTTGAGTGACTGAGATGAAGGTATTTTATGAAGACGGATTCATTGAGACTTCTTCTTTATCAGTATTCCATTGCATAGTTTGAGAAATTCGCTAATGAGTCACTTCGATGGACTATAAGTGAGGCTCACGACTGAAGCTATTCGTTGAATAAAAGTTTTGAAAATCAGAGGAAAGAGGTGTTGGATTTATAGCCAAGTCATACAAAAAAAAAAAAATTGAATGAATGACAGTACCGGTAGAAATACCCATTTAAATTGTGAAAATTGAGGCAGATAAGTGATATTTCAGGAAAAGGAGTTCTACTGGTAGTTCTAACGGTAGAAAAGGATGAATGGATGGCAGTACCGGAAGAAATACCGGTTTAAAAATTAGAAATTGAGGCAGAGAGTGGAGTTCCAGTTTCTGAGTCAAAACCGGTAGTTCTACGGGTAGAACTCACGAACCCAGACAGTATATTTATATTTTTTTCTTCTTGCCCTGTTTCATCTCATTTTCTTCATTCACCTTTCTCTCAAGCCGATATTTTCTCATCCATAAACCCTAGCACCCAAACTTCCAAAACCTCCATTAATCCAACCAATCTTCTTCCAAAGCACCCAAATACCTTCTCTTCATCACCATTTCTCCTTTCTTTCGAGTCAATATCCTCTCATTCATAAACCCTAGCACCCAAACTTCCAAATCTTCCATTAATTCACTAAATCTTTAGCCAAAATCATCCAAACACCTTCCCCATCACTTCATCTCACCAAAAACCTAAATCCATCCAAGACCCCCATTGTCCAAAACCCTACATTCCGAAATTCAATATCCTTCCCAAAAATTTTATACCCACTTCCACATCTTTCTAAACCCATTTCATACATTCTCCAAAACCCTAAACCATGCTAAGGACCAATAATCCAAACGTGGGGGGTGCACCAAAGAAGGGTGCAGTTGCTAAGGGGAGGAAGTCAAAGGGTAGTACTTCAGGAGGAAGTGAGAGAAGAGCAGAAAAAAGACCAAGGGAGTCTTCACCCCCTCCTCCACAGAAAAGTGTTGGACTAGTCAAATGGGAGAAGAAGGTAGACAAAAAGGCATTTGTTATTGAACGAAGGGTTGATGTGGGTAAGCTTGGGAATGGAGAATGCTTCGGAGCAGTGATTAACAGCAAGCTAGAGTACATGGATACGGCTTTCACGGGGTATATACCTAACTTTGTTCGTCAATTTTACAAATCTATGGAGCTTGTTATAACAAAAGGTGAACAAATTGCTGCCATGGTGAATGGAACAAAAATTAAAGTTGACCAATATATCATTGCAAAAGCCTTAGGATACACCCCAGTGGCTAGGGAGAGAATCACATACCCTAGGCCTCAAAATGTTCCTTTGGAAATTCCTTATGATCAATTGGTGTTGAGAGGGGAAGCTGTGGTGGAAGGGACCACAACAGTTGGAAATTTGAACGGAGAAGCAGGGATGTTGAACAAGATCATGCATTACAACATTTTTCCTAGAGGTGATGAGAAGATGCTAGGGAAGAAAGAAATGGAATTACTATGGGTGATTTGGAGCCCAAATGAAGAGGTAAATGTGGCTCAATTCATCTATAACCAGATGAGGAGGTACCCAGAAGAGTCCACAGCTAAGGCAGCTCTCCCTTTTCCTTGTCTCATCACTAAAATATGCTTGGACCAGAAAGTAGAGAAAGGTCCAGATGATTGGCTTTTGCCTAGTGATAGAGGGGCAATCACTGTCAAAACAATGGCAAAGGCCAGATCTCAGAAAAGGGATCCTCCATGAGCAACTCAACCTTTTTCTTCCATTCCTAAACAAGTGAAGGGCTCCTCATTTCAAACATATATGAAGGAATTATTAAAATGGATTGGCTGCAAAGTGGATGACTGCATAGAGGGGCAGAAAGTGATTAAACAAGAATTGGAGAGGCAGAGATCCCGGCAAGAGTATCTGATGAAATTTGCTGTGTCACAAGGAGCTGAGCCATATGTGTCACCCCAGAGAGAGGCAGAGGCAGGCCCGAGCCAGCCAAAGGGTGATGGTGATGCTGCAGCAGAAGGAGCGACAGAGGGAGAAGAAGATGATGATGAAGGGGAGGATGATACAGAAGAATTAGTTAGTGAATGGGTTGTCCAGTTGGTGGTTGGTCATAGTTTTTGTTAGTGGGTGATTTTGTATTTGTCTCATTCTGTTAAGTGAATTGTTGATGGGCATGGCCAAAGGGTAGTTGACCCAAGCCATGTAAGGCCATGCCCCATTTTGTCTAAAAACTTTCATTGTTAACCTTTTCAATGCAATCCTAAAGGCCTTATTTAGTCTTTTTGTGTCATTGCTTCCATCAACATGCATGTTTGAATTATCTGCTACTTTAGTTTTGTTCTGTATGTGTGTGATGTTAGACTAGCATGGTGAAATTAGTTTCCAGGGGATATGTTTGTGAAATGAGTGACATCTGCTTTGAGTGATATACTTTTGTGAGCTTTGGAATTAATTTTGATGTGATGGTTAACTCTTTTTAATCTGAGCATCTTGATTGAATGTTTTATTCTATGCGATGTAGATATTAACATTTTCATGGTCTTGGATATTTGTTTCGATATGGCATAAGTCATGTATTTCCACGTTGAAATGAGAATTGTCTGTACAGGGTAGATAGCTTCTTCTTAACTTGCTAGGGACTAGCAAAGTCCAAGTTGGGGAGTGTGATAAGTACCTAATTGTTAAGCAATTGGAAACTTAATTGCCTTTCCATCACCCTCATTCGTGTTTAATTCCGTTGATTGCATATAATTTTGCACGAGTATTGGTTTTTGGTCATATGCAGGAAATTTGTGAAGAATGAAGCTTTTAGATGATGAAGAGATCAAGTACAGATTGAAGGAGCAAGTCTCAATGAAGTTTGAGGCAAAATTAAGAAGAAAATTGAACTTCAATACTCCAACCGGAAGATCTACTGGTAAAAATGGCCAAAACCTGGGCAGAGAGTTGAAGAAATGGAGTTCCATCATTCAACCGGAAGTTATACCGGTAGAACTGTTCCAACCGCAAGTTCTACCGGTAGAAAAGGCTGAAATTCTGACAGAGAATTGAAGAAACTGAGAGCCTCAGTTCTACCGGTAGAACTGCTTCAACCGCAAGTTCTACCGGTAGAAAAGGCTGAAAAGATGGCAGAGAGTTGGAAAGGAAATCTTCACAGTTTTAAACCGGAATTTCTACCAGTAGAACTACTTCTACCGGTAGAACACTTGGATTTAAATAGAATTTTGCTTTTTGGGGCAGTTTTGTAATTAAAGATGTGGGGATCTATATAAAGCATTGTAACTCGAAAATTAGGGTTATCAGGGAATGATCTTAGTTTTCCCAGCCCCCCTTTTCTCTCTTCCTTCCTTAGATGAATGCATAGGTAGTTTCCATTGAAGATTAGTATTCAATTTTGCTAAATTCTTGTATTAAGACAGAATCCTTCATATTAATTCAAGTTTTATTAGAGGTAATATTTCAATTATGTTCTTTCTGTTCTCTTGCTTTCATTTAATCTATATGAAGACTTCTCCATTAATGGAGGCTCTAAAGCTTAGGCTGAAAGCCTAGAATAAGGAAACGTTTGGCCACCTTAAGAATAACATATCTGCAGCAGAATCCAGTATCCTCCATCTACAACAGAGTATGGATTTAGACCCCCAGGAATCCACCAAGTTTGCTCTCGGCCTCGCAAGATGCTCGCTCCAGAACTTGTTTCAAGCTGAAGAAATCCATTGGAAACAGAAATCCAGGATTAGCTGGCTTCAGGAAGGAGATAAAAATACCAGATTTTTCCATCTAGCTGCCAAAATCAGAGGTACCAAGAATTGCATTGATAAGGTTGGATATAAAGGCAATACTCTTAAAAATCATACTCAGATTAAATCAGCAGCTGTGGAATTCTTCTCCGATACCTTCACTCCTTCCCTAGCTCAATTAGATCCCCTACGTTTTCAAGTGCAAAGTAAGACAGTTTCTCCGGCTCAAACCTCTATTCTGCAGGCCGTTCCCTCTAATGAAGAAATTAGAGCTTCAGTTTTTAGCCTTAAAAAATCTAGCTCTCCCCGGATGGGTTCTCATGTAGCTTCTTCACTAGTTGCTGGGACATAGTTGGCATGTCTGTTATAGCCGCGGTTAAAAATTTTTTTGTCTCCAAAAAGCTCATGAAGGCTTCAAACTCTTTCTTTATCTCTCTCATTCCTAAAGTTGTAGCGCCTTTTTCTTTCGGAGATTATTGCCCTATCAGCCTTCTCAATTTCTCTTACAAGGTTATTTCAAAGATCATAGCCTTTAGAATGGCAGCTGTTCTTCCAAACCTTAGTTCTCTCCATCAGGTGGTTTTTTAAAAGGTAGAAGAATCCAAGACCACATAGCCTTGGCTCATGAGTTCACTCAGGATCTTCAAAAGGATACCAAAGGCAAAGGCATTTGTATGAAGCTGGATATCTCTAAAGCTTTTGACAAATTAAACTGGAATTTCCTATTCAAAGCTTTGGATTTATTTGGGTTTAGCAAGGATTGGTCTACCCTCATTTACGAATGTATCTGCTCTTCTAAAGGTTCTGTTCTCGTCAACAGAGAACTCGCAAGCTACTTCGAAGTTAGGGGTGGGCTTAGGTAGGGAGATCCTCTTTCCCCCTACCTTTTCATATTAGCGGAAGAAATCCTAAGTTTAAACATTACTAAGCTTGTTTCTCAAAATCAAGTGACTCCGATATACAGAGCCCCGGCCTCTCCCTCTGTTTGTCACCTTATGTTTGTGGACGACATCCCCCTCTTTTTCAAAGCCTCTACTAGGAGTATCAAAGCCATTCAGGGTGCTTTGGAAGCTTACCAAAGGGCTGCAGGGCAACACTTCAACCTCACGAAAAGCAATGTTCTCTTTGGAAACAGTAGGGAGTCTTTTAAGGCCAGAACCATGAGATCCTTAGGCATTCCTCAGGCCTTTTTTCCCGTTAAATACTTGGGCGTTCCTCTTTTCATTGGCAGCCCCAAAGCTCAGTTCTTTGAGAGTCTCAAGGACTCCTTTAGGCTTAGGCTTGCAGGATGGAAACGCAACATGCTCTCCTTTGCAGGGAGAGTTATCCTTATAAAGCATGTGCTTCAAAGTCTCCCCATTCACATCCTTCTGGTTCTCCCAATCCCTTCCTCGGTTTGCAAATTGTCAATTGGAATTCTGTCTACCAGCCGAAGTCTGAAGGTGGGTTGGGTTTCCGTCGCATTAAGGAAATGATCTCTACAAATTCAGTTAGATTGGGTTGGTCTGCAGTCTCCTCTTCTTCCTTGTGGGCCAGCTAGTTCAGAGCTAAGTACCTCAAAGGATTTTCTCCTTGGCATCCTAGATCCCTTTCCACTGGCTCTTGCATCTGGAGGCCCATCAAGAGATAATCCCATTTCATCTTCTAAAACAGTCACTGGCTTCTGGGTGATGGAAAAAGCATAAGCTTCCAGCATGATAAATGGCATGGCTCCCTCTCTTTAGCGTAGATTTTCCCTGACATGGACTCTCTTGGTATGTTTCAATGAATGACTTTCTCTCTAAGCCCCACAGGTTTCCTAGTATCTCCCTCCTTTAGCAGGTTGCCTCTTTCTCCTCCTCTCTCTTAGCCACTTACTCGTTAGTGGAAGACCCTGATTCTCTGGTTTGGTCCAGCTCCAACTCCCCCCATCTCTGTTTCTCTGCTACTTGGGAGTCTATCAGACACAGAAACCTCTCTAGAATTTGGCATAAGTTTGCTTGGAACAGTCTCCTCAAGTCTTCCACTACTTGCTTTGCTTGGAAGCTGTTCCACAACAAGCTTCCCACCAATGTCTAGGCCCAATTGATTGGAGTGCAGTTGGCGTCCACATGCTCCCTCTGTGGCTCTCACCAAGAATCAGCTTTCAACATGTTCTTCCTTTGCCTTGTTGCCTCCTCCTTCTGGGCTTGGCTTGAGATTAAAGGGAATTTTAAGTCTTCTTTTTTTTGCTCTGCTGCTGCCAAATGGGACTCCTTCTCTACAACCTCCTGCTCTAAAGCCAAGAAGGGTCTGGTGCCCTCTTCATAGTTGCTCTATTTAGTTTATGGAAGGAAAGGAATAAGGTTCTCCTCTCCAACAAAGTGCCCTCTCTTGAATCTGCTATTAATTCCTTTTTAGAGGATGCTGCCTTCTCTCTAAGCAATATGTCTTCTTTTTTTTTTTTTTTTTTTTCCGGTAGCACTTTAACTTCTTTCTTTCTCCTTCGTTACCAACCTATTCTTGGACTGAGATAGAGCTCTGCTCTTTCCTTTTCTTGTAGCTTTTTCTTCCTTGTTTTGGTTTCTTTTTTGGCAGTAATCTTTCTCTCTTTCTTAATTCAATTTGCAATTTAGCAAAAAAAAAAAAAAAAAAAACAAAAAGACTCAGGAAAAAAAATGGAATCATGCTTACCAAAACATGAAGCCTTGATGAAAAAAATTGAAACAGCTAGGACTCAGCCAAGAATTGGTGAGTTCTTAGTGCATGGATTGGAATCAGTTTAAGACTCGGTCAAAAACAGCATGGAACCAACTATATGTTAGAATTCTTATATCTTGCTCCGAGTTTTCATATGGGTGAATCGACCCAGACTCAAATGAGTCTACGAGTTGACTGAACTTGGTTTTTTCGGGTCCAAATCTCTGGTTTTTTAGACACAAATTATCCATTGACATCTGCCCACCCCAAACATTGTAGGGTCTGGTTGGGCTGAGCTGAACAGTTGGAGAGGGACATGCATAGCATCCCATTCAATGATCATATCCACCGAATAGAGGGTCTATCAATTGGGAAACAGTTGGATTGAATTGAAGTTTATGAAAAACATAAGTTCAGGAACTGGTGAGATTGCATGTTTTTCTAACTTCTATTACCTGGAATGCATGGCATGTCCCTCTTTTGAAGACAACATCATTACATGCTTGCCATGTTCATAAAAGAAAAAGACTCAACTCCATGAGAACATCAAAACAGATAGACGGATATCTTTCTCTTCACTCAATCAAATTGATTAAAAGAAGCTACGATGGCATTATCTATACGTGGACTAATTGGTTCTTTCTATAACAAGGTCCAGTAATCCAACCGTTGATCTGGTGGGACCAACTGCTAATGGGATCACCCAAAAATTCCCACATTGCAGTATTCTGACCCTTCAATCACGGCCACTGAGTAATGATATGTAAAAAGAATAAAACAAAAATGCCTCTGCACATATGCTCAAGAATGAATGGCTGGGATCTTCCAATAATGGGAAAGCTTGGTTTATCCTCCATCCATATGATGAGGCCCGCAAGATTACAGCTTCTATCGACCATGATCTAGACCCAAAACCTTGTTGTCCCTTTCTAATTGATTTCACTGCATAACCAAAGGGGCCAAGACCCAGGTGAGTTCCAATTTGACAAGTGAGTATTGTGATCTTTACTTGCACACATATACATTTACATTTATATTTCATTACATAGTAGAACTCTTTATGCTCACTTTAAATAGAGGAGATAAGGCCAACATGATAATGATGATGACAGCATTTGGAGGTTTAAAGCAAGACTCAGTGGAAAGCTAGCAAGAAGTACTGTTAGCTGCTTATTTCTGGAGGTATATTATAAAAGAATTCATTTGGTAAGAGCTGTGTCATTGCTATGTCAGCATAATGTTTCTTTCTTTTTGGTTTGGCTTCATAGGAGGTCTCCAGAGCCCATATCCTTACTCAGACAATGGTGGCCCTAAGGACTAAAAAAATCCATCTTTCTTCACATTTTTCCATGTAATGCTCACTGAATGACATCTTTAAACACCTTACTTTTCACCTTAAACTTTGAATTTAGAAGAATGATTACATCCTTAACTCCTTGATATTTGCCTAGATTTTAGGAGGATGGGCAATCATCGATGTTTAATATATTTAAATGCCTTTATTTTCACAATAAAATGACATCAAGATGATCGTGATGATGATGACTACTACTATTATTATTGTTGCTGTTATAAGTAGTAGTAATTTGTTTCCCTATGCTCACCTTTGCATACATAATACGTCATTGAAGCTCTTGTTTTGAGTGAAAGTTTATCTATGGGGTAATCAATTTAATTTGAGACCTTTTGGGAGATAGGTAACAACATGCTTACTATGAACCCACTTGGCAAACTAGGTGACTGAATATGCTTAAAGTTGGTTAGAACAGACTTTAGTGGCACCCAGTTGACCCACATGTTTTACTCGAGACTGGCTTGATTCAACCTGGTTTGGCCGACTCGACTGGATCATCTTATGGCATGTATCCTCATGCAGCGAGAAAACATATGAGTACCAGACATGAGCCTTGCATCAGTAAAAGTTGCAGATGCTAAGGGCTTGTTATTTAACAAGAGTTTTGAGAATTCTTATTCAAAGAATTTGGAATTCTACAAATGCCGTCTTCCACATGGAATTGCTGCTCTCGTCGGAACATGCTTAACTTCAAAATTCTTACGGTTTTGGGGGCCGCACGGTTTTAAAAGGCCTAATACTGAGTTAAGAATGGGTTTGACTCATAAGCCCAGGGTTAGGACTTGGATATTTCTTATACGGGCTAGCGGGGACTCTCTGTTTGAAACCCGTGGTTGACACGCTACGCCCCGTCGTTAAGAGTGCCGTCCGGACTGATTTCTCACACTTATGGCCCATCCAGCATTTTGAAATGCTAAGGGGGTTAGAATTTTGAGAATTCTAAAATTTACGTCAAATGAGCATAAAATAATTGCTATAACAATTCGTATTAAACTTAAGCAGATTTTCACACAGTTTACTATATCTTGTTATTATTAATATTTACATTTATAGTAAAAATAATTAAAACTAATTTACAGACCCTCCAGGTCAGCCTTGCCAAAGCCCCTAGTCAACTCGACTTGACAACTGCTCAAGTCCCGTAACCCCCGGGATCAAGAAACTACAGTTTTAGCCTCTTTTTCCCCATTAAAAAGCAGTAGTGATTTGAAATATCAAGCTCAGTTGCTAATCTTTGTCCACTCCGAGATTTAAAAAAAGTCTGATGATCATCTAAAGGTTAGGATTGATACTGAGGACAAAGGACCAACCGCCACCATCCGGCCATGGGGTCAACCTTCTTTACAATGAGATTATTAGTAAACATGACCAATCCTGCAAACACTCAAATCAGCCTCCTTTTGATTAGCTAATGACCTTTTCAATCAGAAAATCAACTACATGTGTTGTTCTGTATGTTATGCAGACACTGGTTATTCCATAAATTATGATAATGTTTAGTGCACATTTTATTAGTATTACAAATCATCATATGTACCATACAAGTTTGACGTTTTCCTTTGCTCACATGCTCATATATAGGTGATGCAAAACCTGAACCAACCTATACCATAATGGGTTAGTTGCGGGTCAAAAAACCTTGATCCATTGGACATTAGTTGAGCCCCTAACACGTTTGCTGGGTGACGAATATAAATGGTTAAGGCATGGATTGGGTCTCAACCCGGCCCGTTTCCACTCACATCCACACCCTACCCCACCCCACCACTTCCACCACTAACCCAACCCCAAAACATATACAGCCCTGTACACGACTGTTGGCTAGTCTTTTCCATACATATGGATACATTGAAGAGCCTGTCATGCATGCACTCACTGTTGTGCAAATAGCAGTCATGTACGCGTGTGGGTGTGTACCTGCATGCATGGTGGTGTATATTTCTTGTAATGGTGGGAACACGATTTGTGAAAATGACAGCCATAAGGATGCATATCATAATATTTTTCAAAGGCAGACAAAGGGAAAGTCCACATCCTAAGATCCTATAATCTAATACATGTGCCCTATCATCTCTACATTGTAAACCTCCTTTGCAAGAAGAAACTTCTTATAATATACTAGCCCATTTTCGTGGTGTCCACACCTTTCCATAAAGTAGGATTTCCACTTAGGAGTCCCAATTTTTATTCCATATTCAAGTCATGGAGATCGCCATTCTAAGGCATTGGGATACAGGGTTTGTTGATCAGATAAAGAGAATTTGACAGCATGAGTAAGACAGCAGAACAAGAAATTGGGTCCCAGAAGCCACTAGTAGGCCAACCATCGTACCTTAAGTGGCCCTCTTCTGTCTCGTGCCACCAAACTGTTTCATGATTTTGAATAATTAATGGTGGTTTTTCTTAGACGTATAGTTTTGTCTCTGCCATGTAAACGCCTGCCCGTTTTGAGATTTCAAAACCGAGTACGTTTCACCTTTTTTCACTTGTGGGCTCTTTTCCTGCTTGTGCGGGCTTTTTCTCACTTGTGTGGATCTTCTTTCTATTTATGCGGGTGTGGGCTCTCTCTTGAATTCCAGCCCCTTTAGTTGGGTTGCCAAATACAAACTAAGTATATAGTTACAACACTTATCTAAAGAGAACGCCCACTTATTTCACTGGTAAGTGGCAGCAGTTCTCACTTGGTTGCCCAAGATTCAAGTCTTGGGTACGCCACCATTTTCCACTTGTGTAGGCTAGGCTCTTTCTTGAGTCTCAGCCCCCTTAGCTGGATTACCAAAAAAGAAAAACACTAAGTATAGTTACAAGTAAACTTATCTCAAGAGAGCTTATTCACAACGATACAATGAAGATGGCGCCTTATGTTGCTTAATTTTCTATCTAGTACATTAATTAGAAGGCACTGAATAGAATCTCAAGAGTAGAGCTGATTCTTTCTCTTTTTTCTTTTTCTTTTTTTATTTATTTATTTATGGTGAAGGAGTAGATCCTGAAATAGGGGTTCCTCATTTAAGGATTTGTGTGCTGAAGATTTTTACATCAATATCAGTTGGTTTCGATTTGTATAGCTAGGAAAAACTGGCATTTTTCTTTTTTTGCTAAATTGCAAATTGAATTAAGAAAAGCCAAAGGAGAGACAATAGCCAAAGAAGGCAACAAAAAAGAAAAAGACAGCAAAGGAAAGGGAAAAACAGAGCTCTATTTTATAATAGGATAGAGCTGATTACAGAGAGAGAAGAAAGAGTCTAAAATATGAGTAGAAAAAGAAGTAGACAATTTGCTAAGAAAAAGAGAAACATCCGCCAAAAAGAAATTAATAGTTGAGTTCAGAGAAGGAGCCTTGTTGTCGAAGATAGCCAGGTTCCTAACCTTTCAAATGCTAAAAATTGCAATGATGAAGAGGGCACCCATACCCTTCTTAGCTCTGGAGCAGGAGTTGGAAGAGAAAGAGTCCCATTTAGAGGAGACAGAGCTGGAGGGGAGAAACCTGAAATTCCCTTTATCTTCTAAATAGCCCAGAAGGAGGAGGTGAAGGGACAGAGGAAGAACATAAGGTATGTAGACTCTTGGTGAGTGCCACACAGATAGCAAGAAGATGCCAGATGCACTCCTATAGATTGGGCCCAGGCATTGGTGGGGAAAAACTGGCATTAATGCGTAAGATCCAAGAAAGTGAAGATTTTCAAATCTCGTGGGAGGGAGATCGATTTGAAAATCCTTAAAAATAAGGATTTTTGTTAGTCCAAATTCTCATAGATTTACAATTGCCAAACGTTGATTTTTCATGACTTTGTGAAGAAAAGGTGCCGGAGCTAGATACTTGGATTGAACATATAAATTGTGCTTTAAGGCTTATATTAAGATAATGTATTACATTATTTCTTTGAGAAATGACCCCATGCTTATAATTAACCACATAGGACTTTTCAATGCTTCTATTCCCCCTACGCTAGGCTCACCTTTGATTGTTCAAGCATTTCATATCACTCCCTGATGAAACTGCACTTGACAACCTAATCAAAGTAGCATCTTTACCACACATGAAAAAAAAAAAAAAAAAACCCTAATCAAAGTAATAAATACAATTTATTTTTTTAATAAAAATTGATTTAATAGTTAATCTCATTTTTATGTGTGATTAATCCAATAATGTATATCATTTCAAATCAGATGAAACATGAGTGGTCAGTGCCTAACTCATATGAGTGATCTCCATTAAACAAAGTTGAGCTCAAATGAGGAAGGTGGTGGCAACACAGAGATAGTCCTGTGCGGTCATCAGCATGATATCATTCTCAACCACTCATTCCAAATGCCGGCATATAATGGAGATTTTCTGTAAAGCGAAAGTGGGTAGCAATCTGTGTATTAATCGTGATTGGACATCAGTGATGTAATTCAGAAATGATGGCTCAACCACAATTACAAGCTTGCCGCTTGTAGCTTTGATGTGTGAGAAATTTAGCCTTTTCATGGATGCCCTGTGGCATGTGGGGCCTAGGTTAATTTATTCAAAGGGTTGATGGTAGCCTCCACTGTTTATGGGGTTGCTCCAAACTTTCAATATTAGAAGATCATCCATCCACAACTTTTACCTTCTTTTTTGAGTCCATAATATAATCATCTTTACAAGGAGCCCCAAATCAATGATAAGGCTCATCAAATCAATGACATGAAATGTGGCCCTCACATGTACTGCATTGTACATCAAGAAATATTACATCTCCCAGGCTCAATACCTGAAAATTCCATAATAAAATCCCCAGTTGTGTTAAATCTGGCCGAAATCTTTAACTTAAAAGATTCATTCATGATTGTTTTATTTGTTAATACACGTGGTGAAAGCTACCAAATCAGACATTATAATTGCAATTAACAGTCAAACAAGTCAATTCCTTCTGGGGAAAGTTATATAATTAGTCAGATGTAAGAACAATGATAAGGGGTTTGTGGAAAAGTTGATTGACATGAAGTTTTGGAAAACCCAAAGATTATCCTATTGGTAAAAGATGACGCGACATGTATCAACTAAGTTAGGTTTATTAGGAGCTATGAGAGCAGGCTATCTTAGGTAGGTATCCGTCTAATTAAAGGTTTGTATCTATCAATCTTCAGGTGGTTGGAGTAGATAACATGCACATGGATTGTCTACTTGGTACTCTTCTTCCAATGGAAGGAAAGGCTAGCTTCTTTTCTTCTTCCTTTTAGAGTGTCCCAGGCCCCCACAGAGAATCTCATGTGATACACGTACACAAAAGAAAATAATTCCAGCCACCTTGTTGTTGTTATACTGAAATCAAAGCAATTCATTTGACAATTCCATCATATATGAAATTTTAATTGAATTTATGATGTTCCTTTGAGATAGACTATATATCCAATTGTAGAATGTGAACACACATAAAATAATAGAGAAGTTATATTGTGTTGCTGTCAATATATTGATGAAGACAGGCTCTTCTTGTATGATCATCGACATAAGTTTTAGTATAGTTGAAATGATATACACTACTGAATTGACCATACGTAAAATATGTGCGTAGTTGGGTTTTACTTCATACGATAACTCCAATTGAACATGGAATATTCTTGAGTGAGAGATTTGGAATGGGATTCATGTGATATGAATCGATTTGATCAAGATGAGAAGATGAGCCTACACAGGGGGATAGACGACATATGCGATCATTTCTCAAAAGAATAACTCGAGCTGAAATGGTCTCAGGGATTTTCCTTGTTTCACTTCTCTCCACCCTCTCATGTAGATCCATTTTCCCTGAAAGGCACATTAAATGGCTACAAGTACTCTTTTTTTTTGCCTACCAGAAAAGTATACTCTTTTGTCTTCCAAAAAAAAAAAGAAAAAATACTTTACATCATTTTCCAATCCTACCTTGACTGCCTTGGCTGCTTTTGGTAGAAGGGAAGAGATAATATCATTATGAAACTTCTTTATCCAAAGTTCCTATTCTGTAGGAACCATAGTATATGGTAGACAGGTAGCTCCATAATTATGATTTATCTATTGACACAAAACTAGGGGATTTCATGAACTAAATGGTGGTTCAGTTCATTTTTCCTATAAGACTCTAATCAACTATTAGATTTTGGATAAACATGATCAGCTGTCCAGCGCATGCATCAAGGCAAAAAAGTATCCATGTCACATTATTGTTTTTGTCACGTAGAATAAGTAATTTACTGATTTTATGGTAGGATTGATCAATGAAGTGGTTAATCACAAAATTTACATATGGACAATCCTTCACTGACCTTTATAGCGTACATTTTGACAGTTGCGGGCACTGGTCCCACCTTCAGCCAATCTCATCCTTTCAACCATTTACAATTTTTTGGACATTATTCACTATTTGGTTTCACCATGAGAAAACTGCATGATGCATAGCTGTTAACCTTTTAAAGCATTAAAATTAGGGGTTAGGATAATTTAAATGGGCCGATATTTTGTATTCCTCTCGTCAGCATCCAGTAGCGGACCTATGCATAGTGAACCTGGGGCGGGTGCCCCATGTAGATTTTGAAATTATCAAGAATTTAAATGGATCTAACGTGTCCCACATATATCTAATAAATAGTCGCCTCACGTCTAAAACTTATAATTGCCTCACGTCATAAAATCTTGGGGACCAAGAGTTTTAAATCATATTTGCGCCATTCTCTTTCGACATCTTTTTTTTACTGAGAGTTTAAAATCCTCTTCACACCAATCGAACTTCTTGTCGCCGCTCCTCTCGTGGTTAGTCTTTCTCTTAGCAAACAGCCCTAAATAAAACAATCGCACTCCTTCCTCAGATTTTAGTATAATTCTAATCATTGTAGCTCTTAATCTCCAAATCCTAATTTCGAACCCTTAATCCCCAAATCCCAATCTGAACCTTAAGCCCTAAATCACCTAATCTAAGCATATCTATAAGTCTGAAGATGACCAAATCACCATTGGGCACACTTTAATTTTCAATTCACAAATAAATCAGGCCTTAGGGTTCATATGTTTGATTAATTTGAGTTACATTTAAATAGCAATTTTTCTTCTTTGCCATGAGCCCATGACCCAACTATAGGAAGTTAATTTTATAGCTAGGTAAGTGCAGACAACCAAATTTCTTAGATCAAAATAGAACCCCTTTAGAAACTCAAATTGGGTAGTTATGTGCTCACGCAATTCACCGTTTCAAGGCATCCAAACACCTAGGATTAAAGAAAACTTATCTTAGTTGTTTTGATGATGATGAATTGATAATCACTTGAATTTGGGAGAGCAATGGGGAGACCCTTCAATTAGGCAAGAAATTTGAATATGGAAAAAAGTCTTATCTATTTGAATGCAATACATTTTCTCGTTTGGTATTTTACTGTGATTAGCAAACCTGAGTAAAAGTTTAGCCCCACCCAAGCAAAAATCCTGAGTCCGCCACTGTCAGCATCTAAACCTTTTCTCCTGTGGCCTCTCTGCATTTTCATGCATCCAAGTAAGCCCAAACTAGAGATAGCAAGCTTCTTTTGATAAAAACATCTCTCTCTCTCTCTCTCTCTCAACTTGAGCGTTTTTCTTTTTAGTGCATCTTATAATAGTTAATGCACAAGATGCACTTTCAACAATCAGCTCAGGGCAATAAGGAATCATCAAATTTACGAATTCATAATGGACCCATCACATGTTTATAGTTTATTTTATGTATAAACTTCAAGTCTTAGTCGTATTCATGTCGTATCTAAACATCATTAATCACAACAAAAGGTGTGCCTTATCTATCATAGAAGAAAATCACGCGCGACACGATTTAATGTACAGGTCAATATCAATCTGATCAGAGTGAAATTCACACTCGCAACACATCAGTGCAAATGGTGGGCCGGTTCCGTCAGCTTGCTATTAAGGGTTCCCCATAATCCAATAATGAAAATTAAAAAAAAATCATCTCCGTATTCTTACCTAATCTAAAGTTTAAAGCTTAGAACTCCTAGCCCTAATCTTTTCTATTTTGCATTCACACATAAAAGAGTTGGTTTTATTCTCTTGTGTACTTTGAAAGGCCCTATAAGTGGTTAAAAGAAAAAGAAAGGGGGGGAAAGTTAGAAATGTTTCTTTGGAAGCGATTCCTTGAATGACATCCTCAGATGGCCTCAAAACCTCAATAATGGGAATAGAATTTCTCTAGATGAAGGCATAACATACAAGTGAAGATAAATAAACTAGAGAAATGCCACCTGAGATGCAGAAGGTAAAAAAGTTGCAGCCTAATGCAAAGGGCTTCTCTTTTTAAAGGTGTGTGGATGTTGGGTGGATTGTTGGGGTGGCAATCTCTTACCCAAATAGCCCTGAGCCCATCTTGGTAATTATGCAGTTGAATTGACATTTCCAACCCAATTAGTAATTGGGTTGAGCTGGTACATCCATAAACCCATTGCCCTGACTCTGATGCAACTAAATCTGACCGTTCATACTTGGATCTATGAATCCAGCCGAACTCCATCTTGAAAATCCACGTTTCTCACCCAAGCATTCCTGTCCCAATTAATAAACAAGTCAAATTCAAGTTAAGAACTGATTTGCCCGAATTCAACCCGACCTGACCCGACCCGACCCATTGGATGGCACCTCATCATAACTTCAAATAACAGTAGTATTAAAGTGATGAAAACCAAATAAATTCAATCTAGTGACATAGTAATAAAGAAAAACAGAAAATTACACTGATTGGCAATGCATGTAGTGTTGTTTTATTTGGATCTTTCCCCTTTTTTTTCTTTTTCCTCTTCTTTTCCTGTTCACATCATGCCTCATTTTTAAAGGACTTCGATGCAATCTTCACCAAATCTCTGGTGGGAAAGTGAAAGCTCCATGACTGAGGAAAGGGCCCTCTGGTGTAGACTAGAATGTCCTCAACGTGGGCTTCCTCTTCTCCTATGGTGAAGAAAGCTCGCCAGGGGCAGTGGGGACCATTGCCCACCACCAGGGAGACAAAGGCATGTCCTTTCACAAGGTGAGAGCAGTGATGAGAATATGATGCTTTGCTTTCCGTGTTTTCCAAAAGCAACTCAGACCATTACCCATTATTTCCTACTCAGTGTTTCCCAAGTCAAAGAAATACTTCTCAGATTTCTTTGGCAACCGGCCAAGCAAGAAAAAGCCACCATACCCCTCAAATGCACCTTTACCTTTTCAGATGCTTTCTTCATTAGAATTACAAGCATTACCAGGGTCTTAAATTTGCCCAATGCTTCTTTGGTCAAGGGATGGATGAAAATCTTTTAGTGTGATATATGCTTCTATTTTGAGATGACTTACGAACCATGAATAGTTCATTACTCACAATTAAATCTCTCCAAATGGTTAAATGAGTTCCAACCAGGGGTGGACCAGGGGGACCATGGCACCCCATAATTCATAAGCTTATCTAAGAAGCTTGCTTT
Organism: Umbellularia californica; assembly: GCA_028538565.1. NCBI lineage: Eukaryota > Viridiplantae > Streptophyta > Magnoliopsida > Laurales > Lauraceae > Umbellularia > Umbellularia californica. The sequence goes on from JAPQWN010000009.1 coordinate 48,679,463, forward strand.
GGCCCTCCATGGTGTGGCCAAACATTAATGGACGGCCCCCCCATTGTTTATGGCTCTTTTAACATGGTTTGACTCTTAGAAAAAAGGAAACAAAAGTATCGATGATTAAAAAAAAAAACCTTAAAATAAAAGTGAAAATGAAAAAAAAGGAAAGGAAATGAAGAAAAGATAAACAAATAAACAAGCCTTAATGGAGTTGGGGAAGAGATCTTTTTTAATATTCATTCTAACCGTTTACACTTGCCCCAAAATCTTTAAAAAAAAAAAAAAAAAATCTTATGATCCAAGAGAGGAAGAGGAGAAAGCACATCTTGCAGAGACTTTAAAGTTTTTGTTTGTTTACGCGACATTTCAGCGAAAATGGGCTAAAATCTAGAGCTTTCTTTTTCTTATTTGGTGCAGTGGTGAAAATGCATGGAATTCCGGAATTTTACATTATCTTTTCTTGCTAGAGAGGTTTTGGAAATCTCATCTACCCGCGTTGGAAACCAAAGTTGCAGAACAAGAAACCCATGGCTTTGCACATAAAAGTTTGTTGTGAAAAGAGGAGATAAGACACCAGTATGCGTTTGGTGCAGCAACGAAATGTCTCGATTTTTCCCTCCGTTTGTGTTTCAATTCCATAATGGCGTGGTTTTCACGCTTCCCACCTAAAGTGGTAGGAAATCGATTCCGCGTATTGTTTCTTCTTGTACGGCGTCTACCCAACAAACCTTAAATGAATAAATAACAAATCTACTTTCTCTTTTATAAATATTTTTACATTGCAATTTTGTTTATAGTCTTTTTTTTTTCTTTGGCCCCCCCTAAAGAAAATTCCTTGTTCTGTCCTTGGTTCCAACACAGATTTATTAAAGAGGTGGAGGGTGAATAATATAAGATAGGGGTGGAGGAGATGTTAGATGCAAATGAATGTTGAGTTTTCTAGAATTATGTTGAGTTTCCTAGAATTTGAGTTAAAAGAGTGATAGGTGAGTATTCATTTTTGGTACCCCTAAATTCATCTTATATTAAAGAGGAAGTTATTTGATGGCCATATATGGAATTCTCACCTTTTTTTTTTTAAACCACTTTGACTACAATGTTTAGAATACTAGGAATTTAATTCCATGCAAATAAAGGGGCAGTTGAGCATGGATTTCTCCATAAACTGACTATTTGATTTGTAATTTTTGTCAATATTAGGTTTTTAATACTTGGCAAAAAGCAAGATGTTTCGTCAGTTTTTAGTGGTTCAGCCTGAAACTGGATAACCTTTTCGTGCACTTTTTTTTTTTTTTTTTTGGTTGTGTCTAAAACACCCATAAAGCAATTGATAAAGAAGATTCACAACTTTGAGCAGGCCCAAATTGCAGAAACAAGGCTAACATGACAATGACTTGATAATAATTTTTCTCTCGAAAACACGTGGAAACAAATCAAGACAACAAACCAAAAGACTCTAGTGAAAAAAAATGAGAAAGCAGTTTGAAAGAATTAGCAATTTGGCATTGTTTGCAACTAAAGGAATATATCTTATTAACTCCGAGGGGTAGCTTAGTTGATTTAGGACCACGGTTTGCATTCAGAGATTGTAGGTTTAAAACTACACTACCACACTGGGGCTACATGGGAGTTTATCTAACTTTCCTTTACGTCCGAAGGGATTAGTCCATCCAAAAGAATTGGGAACCCTCTAATAGCAACAACCAAAAAAAAAAAAAAAAGGAATATATCTTATTGAAAGGGGCATGCATATTCGTCAACTTGTACAAAGAATTGAAACCCTAAACCCACGTTTTGTTATAGTGGGTCAGAATAGTAATTTGATGGTGGCTCATGGTTATTTGAGCAGTTTCATCTACCCCTTCTTTAATTTCCTTTCTTTATTTTTCTCATATATACGTCCATGCAATGTGTTTGGTGTTTTCTCTCTACCACATGTGGTTCAAATTTCAAAAGTCTGTAGCCTTGTTCTTGGTTGAAAGCTCCCCTACCTCTGTGGTGCAACTGGTTCATGGATATTGAGTTCTTGTGGGTTCTTGGGGGGTGGTTTCCAGGTCCTGAGATTGAATCCTGCATGGCCAAAGATGAAGGCTTCACAAAGGCCCAGGTTTTTGGATTGTGGTTGGTCTTGCTCCTCCTTTTGGCTCATCCATCTGACCAGTTGAAGACTACAGTAGCTTCCTCATTCTCTGCAAGGAGACTGCTCTCTCCATCTTCCCAATCCATGAAACTGCACCCACACAAGACCCCTCCGCACCAGTTCGACGGCAACAAGCACGATGTCCCAAGTGGCCCGAACCCGATATCCAACAGGTAACCACCACCACCATCATCATCATCTCCACCACCATCCATCTGTTGGGCCTTTATCACCTCACAACATAGTTTCATGGTTGTCTTCTTCTTCTTCTTTTTCTTCTTCTTTTTCTCCTTCTTGACTTGTATAGCAGAAGATACCTTGTTCCCTAGTAGTACCATTGTATGTTTGATCTAGATGGTGGTCACAGAGATGTTATTGCCATTTGGGAGAGCCATGAGAGGGGGTGAATTATAATGTGGAAACAACCTTCAGTTTTTATGATTATTTTATTATATATGTATATTCTTAATAGATTTCCTATTTTTCTTTTGTATGATCATTAAAATCATGTTAAGGGCTCTCAATTCTAAGGCGCGTTTGTGCAACGCAAGAATTTCTTGTTGGAGAAAGAAAAACACTTCAATTTTTGGCATGGCTAAGTTTCCAGCATTAGCATCAACTAATTCTTTTGCCATAGAGAGAAAATTGAAACCCAAAGGGGTGTGAGAAGTGGGAATCCACGTCCCTATGAAAAATCAGTTAGCCTTATGTTGCACAAATGCGCCCATAAATTTCATTTGTTACACTGAAAGGGTTAGAACTCCTACCATATTTGCTGTATTGGAAAAGGATGAATGTTTTTGTTTGATGGGGCTTCTTGAGGTTTCGGGAAAAGAGAGGGAGATAAGTTCAAAATCTGACCCATAGTTCAGTGGTGTCAGATCTATGCACTATGGACTTTTGTTTTGCCTCTTAGAATTATTTAATAGTGCATGGATGTTGCTTTTGTCTTCTTGGACACGTTGACCGAGGCACCTGACACCAATAACTATGCTATGATTCTCTAATAATTTCATATCTTTGTGTGGTTGGGAGGAACAGAACCAATGATACCTGGATGATGAAACTAGCAGTAGTAAGTAAAAGGAAATCTAATGATTTTGTCAAAAGCCAATTTCTCAATTGAAATGCCTTATCAGCTCTTGACAAATTGTTGGGGAGAGACAGTCAAAGATTTATATTTTTCATAATTTTTCATTGCACACTTACTGTTCTGTTGACCTTAACATGCACCGTTTATTTTAGATAAATTTTTAGGTATTCAGGGGTTGTTAGATTAGAAGAATTTGTGAAATAAATGTGGGCTATATATTGAATGTCAAAAGTTGTTGGCTAAAAATGGGTCTGCCTGTTAGGAGGTAGTTTTTTTTTATGAGAATTGAAAGTGCTAAAAATTTCTAATACTGGTGTCAAGATTATGTGCTGAGAGTATTTGAAATTCTCTACTTGAATGCTAGAATTATTAAGATCAAGCTCTTAAAAAGCCACTTTTGACCTCAATGATCTTTGAATTCCAGTTTTCTAAATGTTGGGCTGTAGATTAGTAGTTTGAAAACCACTTGGAGATAAGATTTAGAGAATTCATAATTATCCTAGATAAGAGTTCTCTGGAAAAACAATTACAGTTTACCATAATCCTTGAAATCTCCAGAATAATAAATGCTCATAGAAGATATTACCATTCTAGGGCTTCCCTTGAGAAAACATCCAAAAGGAATTTGGCGCTTTTGGATTTCTCAAAACACAACATGGATTCTCCAGATCCTTGCAATCAGCTTCCTTATATAGATGGGTGATAGAGACTCACATGTCATCACCCATCACATCTAAGAATCAAGGTGGGGCAGAATGTTGAGCGTCAAAGATCATGATTCATCAACTATCCATTTCTTCATTGATCACACATGAAAGAGAACTGGCACTTGAGATGAAGGGCCACGCCATGGATGTCTCGGGTTCTAATTAGGGTAATTGTTTCATCAAGGTTGCAAAAGAAAAAGGCCAAATGTTCAAATAACTAGATCTTACACACTTACAGTGGGCCCTTAGAGTAAAGGCCAAAGGGCTCAGATCTTGCACAAGTAGGCCATGTTGGCATGTGCATAGCTCACTAGGCTAGACATCTTGATCACTAGAAAGGGTTTGACATCCTCATGTTAAAATATAAATATCTAGAACATTATTTGCCTTGTTTATCAAAGATCCATAAAGCATTGATTCTGTAACTTTTGACTCTTGTCCCATATATGAATCAAAAGTTGATGATGGGAAAGTTATTAATATTATCCCCAACTTTAAGCAAATCAAATGAAAAATAAACAAGTTTAAGTTTGTACTGTTATTTAAGAAAAAGAGAAGGGTTAAAGTGAATTAGAACCCATTTTTGTTAACAAATGACAAATACCAGACTGAGATCAGGTTATAACCCTTTTGTTACAGATATTATTCCTATGAATGATGCTTCACAGCCCCTACTAGTATCTCAAGGCAGATACTGCAGGTAGCAGTATAGTCAAATAATTAGACTTTTTCTACATAGGTCATTTGTTTTTATTTTTTCAAATAGATTTTTTGTTTAAAACTTAAGTATAGAATAGTCAAAAGTTAAAACTTCATTCAATATGGATGGTGGAATTCTTTTCATCAATTGATTAGGATATAACATAGGAATCAATAACCATATTATAGGGTCACGATGATGGGAGGTTTCGTTAATGGTGATGATAATGAATCATCATAAAAAATGAGAAATATGGTGATATTATCCTTAACATGACAAAGTTGCAAGTTCTAACCATTTTTAACTATCAAGGTTAAAAACAAAAAGAATGAATTAAAGATAGAAGGTGAAAGGAAGGTTGGTATTTTCAATACATTTGATACTTTTTTACCAAATCGCCCCATTGGACTGATCATTTTGTTGTCTAAAAATCATATGATAAAAGTTGATACTCTACATACTATTTGATAAATGACTTTTGATTCATTAGTGACAATGTATATTAGGCAGGAGATGGTGAGTGCTGTCAATCAAAAGAAGAAAAATCTAGTGTAGGTGGTTGGACACCCATAGAGTGTTAAGTAGATTTATTTTCTACATCCTAGGTTTTGCTTAAGGGTAAAATTTGTATTGAGAAAAAGGGGAGAGAGACATGGGCAAAAACCCCCAAAGCCAAAAGGCTACAGAAGAAACACCAAAAAAACTATACAGAGAAAAGCACAAACAGAAAATTACAAAAAATTAGCCATATCCAGAAATTTCAAGATCGGATGATGATAGAAATTCACCTTAATATAATTGAGGGATATGAACATACCTCTAATTCTGTCCACAAAAATCACCTTGGAACGCTCTAAGGAGGACTTCAGTGAGTTTGAAACCCAATGAGGCGTTATTCTCCAAAGTCATATCGACTGATACATAATGGCTCTAATACCATGTTATAGTCTGACTAGACAATACATCCCAAAAGCTTAAGTTGTTAGAAAATGTAAAGTCAATCTACTTAACACCCCCTATCCTGAGCGGGACGTCGTTCGAACTCATAGCCCACACGTGCTTACCCATGCGTTACATGCCCGCGCATGTGACTTGGGGAAATAATGCCTCTGTGGAGTTTGAACTCATGACCTAGCAATGACTTTGATACCATGTAAAGTCCGACTAGGCAAGACATCCCAAAAGCTTAAGTTATTAGGAAGCGAAAAAACCAATCTACTTAACATAGATGTCCTCTTTGGAATGTTGTACGTAAGCCTCTTGAACACATGAAAATATTGCTTCTAATGAATGGAACTAATAGAAAATTGTGATTACTTGGCTCGATTAGGATAATTCACTGCTGTGGTGGCTAATTAGAAACGCTTTCATTTTGTGGGTGAAATTGATTAGTTGATGAACAAGCAAATTACATCATGTAGGGTCAATTTTAAAATTGATAAATGTTAAAATTTCATAGATCAGCGAGAAATCACACATCTATCAAAGCACAGCCCTAAAGAAAAAAAAAATTAACAAGCATAAGGGACACTCTTTTATGTACAGAATCTCCTTAAATAAAAAAGGGCCAATTTTCCGAAAACACATTTTCACTCATCTAGTGCAGCTAAAACCTAGAAAACATAAGTTTTTCAGGTGGTCATTTCTCAAGTTCATCACAAATATTGTATCTCTAGGGGGGCGGAAGGGGAGGGAATGGAATGAAACTAGGAAAATACAATACTAAGAGCATGAATATAAAATTTTATGTAGCTGAATATGCCCTTAAACTTTGAAGTATTGGATTAAAACCTCCAATAACTCAAGGAAGTCAAGCAGATCTTTTCCTATAAGTTGCCCTAGTGAATAAAGTAGAAGTCCAAAGAATCCCATGTATTATTCCTTGGAGAGATGAACATAACCATGAACAGCAAACATGTAAATAGAGATCCACATTTGAGCTCCAACTGATAATAGAAAAAAAGTGTGCCTTCTATAACTAAAGGTTATTGAAGATTGTATATGTGACTTACACCCAACATAATTTAAAACATAGTAGGATTGATGGGACAAAAGATTCTATCACAAGTTGCAATTTTTTCCTTCTAGATTATGCTATTCTTTATTAAATGCACATATTGTTCCAAATGCGCCGTAGGAAAGCATCAGTTTGTCTATTGATCCATGTTGTTATTGTTTTCCGTTTCTTTTACATAGATGGGAGTGAAATGGAATCAAAGAAAAGAAAGGTACGTGTAAATTCAATAGTATTTAATTTGAAAAGAAAACAATCCTTTGCTAAATACGTATGGCTCTGAGAAAAGGAAAGGCCGGATCCTTCTAAAGGAACCAAAGTATTTGTCATGACTGATGTAAATGCTTTTGAAAAGTTAAAGTCGTATGTAGGGACTGAAGCATTTTAAAAGAATAGTTAAGTTGTCAGTATTTAATATTATCATGAGATACATTGATAAAGCTGGGGGCATTTCATTTTTATTAGAAAAGCATGCAAATATCCTTTGTTTTTTCTACTGTCAAAATAGTTCCATTAGGCCTGAATTTCGAGAGACTCGGCCAACCTTTCGGCTTGGTGTATTCAAAACTTTAAATTTTTTAATTCAAAAGCACTGCCTATTGACAACCTATTTTTAGGGCTATTATCATTTTAAAAAAATAGGGTGGTCCCTAATTTTCTTTTGCTACTTTGGAGTGGTGGTACTGTAGTGTGAAGTAAACTACATTCCTAGGGATTAGGGATGTAAATGGGTTTCCGATTCTCTGATTATTCAGAGGTTCTGACCCATTAAAAACCGGATTTGGGTCCTTATTTAAGGCCCTGATGAGTAAATGGGTTCGGAGCCTTTTTTTGGACCTGTGACCTAAACGGATCTGGGCTGACTCCACCTTGGTTCCAATTCGTGGACCTAGGACCCGACATATTTTCTCAATTTTTTGGAGTCTTTTCTAAAAATTAGGTTTTTTCCATATCATACTCTACCTAGACTTGAACCCGGACTTGGATCTGTCCTATATACTGTTCTAGTTCCGATTTAGGTTTCGATTCCAACGTCTCATGAACGGTTCCGGTTCCGGTTTCGAAACAGTTCCAGATCTACCTTATCATTCATGGTCCTATTCCAAGCCCACCATGGACTCAGATTGGAACCGACCCATTTACATCCCTACCAGGGATCTATCTCTAGGAAAATTTTCACAAGGCATGAAGAGTACGCCAACTGTGCCTCTTTCGGTGAGCTACGAGGCATGTCTCAATTAGGGTTGCAAATAGAACGGTTCCTGGTCGAAACCTATTTTGTTGGCTCCAGACCTGGTTTCAAAAGAAAAACTCGAATTCACTTCCGGAACTGGGTCCACCTAGAGCACTAGATCGAGTTCCAAAATTGGTTCTAACTTCTCTTCAAAATTTTTATTTTTTTCTTAAAATAATTATATCATTCAATTTATAACAGTCGACTACCTCCAGCATTATACATAAAAATGTTAAAAAAAAATTATTTTAAAATACAGTTTGCAATATCAAATACTCATATGCCGGGTCCACTAGTAGGAACCTATATGATCTCAGAATCGGATCCGTTTATGAATCGGAATCTAAATTAGGTTTCGGATCTGGACCCGCGTCTGAATCGGTGCCTAAAATATGTTCCAGACCTGATTTTTTTGGTTTGGAACTTTTGAATAATCAGATAGTCGAATAACCATTTGTAACCCTAGTCTCGATAGGGTGGTCTGTAACATAACAATGGTTTTCTTTTGCTACATTGGTAACTTGAACTACGCACTCACATCCTATCAGTTGAGCTACATCTTGAGGGAAATTGGACCATATTTCAAAAACTCATTGTGACTAGTATTCACTCATTGAGACAACAACACTTCAACGTCACTGAGTTGGCCGAGGGGTTATTTTCATTCCAAGAAAATTAGCGTCATCCCTATTTTTCCTTTTTTGGTTTCTTTGGAGCGGTGGTAATATTGGTACAGTACTTTGATGTAAACTACACTCTTCCAGTGAGCTAGCTGTGAGGCATGTCTCAATCGAGTGGTCCTTAATTGGACCATAGTTTTCTTTTGCACGCTAACTCGTGCACCCATGTCCTCTACCAATTGAACTACATCTTGGGGACAAATTGAACCATAGTTTAAAAATATGTTCGGACATTGAGCCAATAACATGACTTTGATGTCACTAAGTTGGCCTAGTGAAAAGAATCTGAGTGAGTGCATTGGTCAACCTTGCCCAACTTATTGGCCAGGCAATCTTTAGAGTCATGCTTCCAAGTTTCTGAAAAACGAGTTGGACTCACATAACATATATGGAGCTCATTGGATTTGCAATATAATTTTTTTTTTTGTAAGGCGTATGTTTTTTTATGGTAACGCAGCCAAAGGGCTTAGATTCAAGTGAGAGCCCGCACACACGGGAAGACACCCACTAAAGTGAAAAAAGAGCCCGCACACATGGGAAGAAAGTCTACACAAGTGGAAAAAGAAGCCTGCACACGCGGGAAGAGGTGGCTTACCCAGGGTTCGAACCCTGGACAGCTAGGTGAGAACTATCACTCCTTTCCACTCAGATAAGAAGCCATTCTCTTTGTAAGCTATATATTAATGTGATATCATGACATTATAATGATCATTTTAGTGTACACATTCTAAAGTTTGTTGAGAATACCGTCTTCCCAAATTAAAATTAAGAGTCAAGTTAAATAAACATATTATAATTTCAGGAACACTCCAAATTAGTCCAAATTGATTAAACCATGGCACAATCCTAGGATAAATAAATAGAAATAATTTACAAACCACACAATACACAAGGAATATTCATCAGCTGGTTAACACAAATGGGCTATGTCCATGGGGCAATCCAAAATAATTATTTCCATTACACCAGTAAGAGGACTACAAAAGAGTTACAAGGCTACCCCGAATAGGGCTAATCTTTTTCTCTCTTTTTTGGTAAAAAGATAATAATAAAAAATAACAAAAAGAATAGGGATAAACTTGTAATCTATTTAATGGCCTACTAAAATGAAGGGTCTGGACTTCACCTTCAATTGAAAATGACAATAGAGTCAAAAGTAACCAGCAAAAGTGAAAGAGACATTGTATCTCCAATTGCTTTATCTTTTCATTGTAGCATCTCTATCTCTTGCCTAGCAGCACCAGATTTTCCAAGAAAGTGGAATTCTGTGTAGAAGTTCCATTCAAATGATGCGATGCATCAACCATCAGGTGAACGTTGCCTTTGCCTTTGGGTCCCTATTATCTCCTTTTCAGGGATTTGCATGGCAGCCTTTTCGGGCATGAAATTCATGAAGGGGCCTCGCCCACAGCCTTGAAAGATAGGTACATGGGCTGGAATGGCAAATCCTGACCAAGTGACCAGACCTGCCAACCCGATTGGTACTGCTGGATCTGAAGTTGGCAATTCAACCGTAGTTATTAGCAGGTGGGGTTTAGGTTGATTGTATACATACTTTTCAGCCTGACAACCGTACTCAGAGCAGACCCAACTTGACTTCTATAGTTCGGAAAAATTAAAAGAAAACCCAGCCCAATAATCCTGGGTCTATAGGCTGGCAGTTCCAACCCAAGTGAGAAACAGGTGGCAGAGTGCATATATGATAAGCCTGCCAACCTGACCCAGAGACGACCAACTCTGCTTATTGTACCTTTTTTCTAATGACGTCGTCGTGTCCGTTTTGGTTTTTGATCCAACAGGACTAATCACACTAAACCTATATAAATGCACACCTAATAAATCCACATGGGGAGCAAATCCATGCCTTATGCCACTACAACTGCTCGGAGGAGAAGGCCCAACTCTATTTATTATTCTTTGACTAGCTAGCTAGGCTCAAATCGTTTTTTCGATTTTAGGGTTCAGGTTGACATTTCCAGTAGTTTAATAAATGGTTCAGGCTTAGGCTAATACCCATTAACTTCAGTGGTTGAGCCAATCCTTTGCTTTGCTAGAATGCGCGCATTCTTAAGCACCCTCTCTTGGGCAGAGCCCACATAGATGGATCCATTCACGCATAACATAAACCTGCAACCCCATTAAGATGAACAGATTTGATGTGCATGATTAGCTTAATATTTCTAAAAGATTGATTAAGGATTCTTTCTCGATGATCAAATAATCAAATCCGTCGATCCATCAGAACCTTTTAAAACCCCACCATCTGTGCATCCTAGCGAAATCCGAGCCCTTCATTAGACTCTTTAGATCACAACCATACCAAATCACACAAATTAAAATCTTGGACACCATACCATTGAGCTCGTGCAGTCTCAAACTCTTTTATCTTAGATGGGATCCACAGACCACACCTCCCAAAACCAATGTGCTTTTTTCCAGGAAGGGAAAGAAAAGGAGAACAGAAGAGTTGGTGACTTGGAGTTAACTCCACCTGATAAAGGAAAAGAGAGGAGAGGTCGATGTCACCCTCCCCACATCATCTTTTATCCTCCCTTATTTTCTCCCAAATACCGTGGAACGTTTCACTCCACTCTCTTCCACCCACTTCTTTCTGGAAAATGCTCAGTTATTTGGCAACCTACACACTTAGGGATGTAAGCAGGTTGGTTCCGGTCCGGGTGCATGGTGGACCATAACCGTTCATGAGAAGGTGGACCCGGACCCGGACCCAAAACCCTCTCGGAGTCAGTTTATTGGTTCCGGACCCGGAACCGTCAAGGAGAAGGTGGATTTGGACCCAGAACTAGAACCATCTATCGGGCGGGTCTGGGTCTGAGTTTGAGTTTGGGTCTAGGTAGAAAATGATATGGGGAAAAAAATCTAATTTTAAGGAGAAATTCTCGAGAGTTGAGGAGATGTGTCAGTCCCAGGTCCTGGGGTTTGAACCGATGTGGAACTGGAACAGACCTGTTTAGGTCACGGGTCCAAAAATGGATCCTGACCCATTTACTTAATAAGGCCTAAATAAGAACCCAAACCATGTTTTTAATGGATCGGAACCTTTGGATAATCGGAGATTTAAAAACCCATTTACATCCCTACACACACCCCCTCTTCCTACTTGTGTGGGCTAACTTGGATCCCGGTCCCCTTGGCTGGGGTAAAAATAAATTCCTTCTTCGGAAATGATCCAGATGGTCTCACCTCAACCGCTTGGGTTGCGAATCCACCACTCCCAACTTATTTGACTTGGATTGTAAGCACATGGCATGGCTTAAACCATATCACTTCGCATCTCCTTTTCCAATGCAAAGCGTCTAAAAGATTAATTATATAAGTTGAGAGATTCACCCCAATTGAAAGGGGGCTTCAGATGTTCTTCTATTTATCATTTTGATTCTCTAGCTTTCCCTTTTAAAAGATAGTGATAAAATCATAAAATCCATTTGGGTGTGGGGAAAAAAGAGGATTCTTGAGGCTAAAATGAACTACAGGTAGCTCCTCACCTCTAATCTAGCCTATCCATCTCAATTCTCATCATTCGAACTCAATCCAGACCAGTATACTGCCAGATTGAAGACCAACAGTTCCAATCACATTTGTAGTTTTTCTTTTTACTTTATGGTAAATAATCATAAGCTTGTGTTGGAAATCTTCAAAATACTAGAATTGCACATTGGTTATGATTGAAAAGAACATAACATTTATACATGCTTGTTTGAGCGACTCTATGAAGTTAGTATTGAAGGGTATTTAGCTTGGGCCTGGAGCTAGGGTTTATTGACGAGCCCTATATTTTGTCATTTATTAGACTTGACATGGGTTGGCCCAGTATCTATTTGAGTTGGGCTGTTTGGGCCTAACTTGCGTTGACCCAATTGCTAATTGGTTTGGGTCAGCTTGCTTTTGGGCGAAGTAAGAATAGTGGACCGAGTAGCTATTGTGGGCCTAGAAGTTGGCATGGTAGTTATTGTCTTTAACCATTATGATAGTTATTATGGCTTGATCCTTTATTTATTGTCTTACGAAAAGTGCAACCCATGACTCGGTGATCCATCCCAACTATATATATTTTTTCTAACATGTCAAATTGGCTGCTACCAGTTTGTTATATTGCCAAAAATTCAATTCAATCTAAATATCCTTTTGTTTCCTTACATCCATTTAAATGGAATTTGCATCCTAACTCTTTTCTCTCATAATTAATCTTATAATAAATCTCATAATATAATGACTTGATTTTGTTAGCTTGGAGAATGTTTTTTAACATGATTTAGGACATGTTTGTGCTGCCACTCTTTCATGGAAAAAGTATATAAAGTAGAAATGATTTTTTTGTGGCGTTGAGCGTTTCACATTAAATGTGGTTGCTTTTCTGCGAAGTTAACTAGAAAAACAAACCAACTCTTTCATGATTTTATGGAAATCGTTTCTTATGGAAAGCAGTCAGACTTAGTTTTATATAGAATGTGAAAAATGTTGTCAGCGGAACCAATTTCCCACAATGCGGCACAAATGTGCCTAACACCTTTCCTCGACTTTTTCTATTTCTTTAAAAAAAAAAAAAAAAAAACAATGATCATAGAGAGTTGAGAAAAATAGTATCTCTTATTAGCCAATGTTTTCGCATTCGTCCAATAACATCAACAATCACAAACTAACAATCTGTTAGCACCTTAAATCCGCGGGAGATGGAGCATACCTTCGTGAAGGAGAAGAGCATGAGTGGTGCTCGCCACAAGTGTTAATTGTGGACCATAAAATCAGACTATAAAACTCAGCTTTTACATGCTATAAAGCAAATTGGATCGAAGGTCGAATCATATGTAGTTTATCAAGATATGAATCCGTTTTAAATATATATAAAATTCTAGATCCCAAATTTTTCTTTCTGGATATATCTCAATTTGGCTAAATGATTGCAGCTTAGGATTAGAGATATGACTAATATGGGAGAATTTGGTTTACTTGCTTGATTAGGTTTTCAAGAAATAATGTATTGATGATTGGTTGGCTATGTGGGCGGGGGCATGCATACTCAATGAAAAAAGGGGAGAGAGGATCGATTTTACAATATTCTCCCATACTTAACATTTCAATTGAGACACATGAAAGAGTTTTTAAATATTTCAATATATCACGTGATCGATCTAATGTCATAAGATGAATGTTCAATAGACAAAGGTAAAGTTTTTATCTCAACTTCCGTATGGGCTATCTCTCCTTGCATGTATTAGTTTTACTCCCAACATGTGCAAGTTCTCTCCTCGTGTGTGCTTGTCTCCTGTGATCCAACGGTCCAACCCCTTAGCTGTGATGTGAAGGAAAAAAAAAAAAAACACACACACATGTTGGACTTTGTCCTTCTCTTTTCCATTTCTTCATTTTATTTTTTTTTCAAATAGATAGTGCCAAAACCCTCCAGTTTTGAAGGATTAGTGGGACAATAAATAGAGTTGTTCATGGTTTGGATCAGCCCAATCCAACTTTCGAAACATGGCCCTATATCCAACCTAAACACGACCTAGGATGAAGTGCCTAGGCCTAGCCTATCTCAATATATTAGCTCCAAGCCCGCCCATTTGGTCAATCAAGCTAAAGGCAAAGATCATAAATTCAAATATAAAAACCATCTTAAATTCAAATACAACGGTAAAAGTTGATAGAGATTTTAAATATCATAAGCTTAGGCGATATCACTTGCTCGAGCTGGGTTCGATCGGACTTCAAATTTTCTATCACTTAATCCAAGTCCAAACCAAATAACAAAACGACCCAAATTGTAGACCAAGGCCGGACCCAAATACTAAAACCTAAGTTCCAAACCCGGCCCAAAGTTGTATGTCATCTAGGTAACATATTCAGCTCTAGATCTGAAAATTTTTTCAGACCTATTTTATCCCAAAGTAACCCATCCAAAAAAAATCAAACTCCCGACCTTGATAGAACTCGGTCCAAATTCTCGTTTGTGACATGAATGAAATCCCATGCTCGATTCCTCAAACTCGGCCTTGACACAGATCCAGTAATAGCAACTCGCCTCCTTAATGCCTATACTTCTACCTCCCTTTCTCCAACCTCTCTTGCGATTGCCCACCAACTGTTCGACCAAGTGTCCTCCAAAGATACAGTCCTATGGACCTCCCTCATTTCAGCCTACACTCAGTCATCCAATCCAAGCCATGCTATCAAGCTCTTCTCCCAAATGCACGCCCAATCCCGCACCAAACCCAATCACTTTACATTCACCGCCGCGGCTCGTGCTTGCGGCTTAACCCAACACCTCCCCTTTGGAGAATCCATCCATGCTTGCACAATTAAGTGTGGGTTCCGATCCACTGTCGTCGTCGACACGTCTATATTGGACATGTATGGAAAATGCGGAACTATTGATAACTCTCGCAGAGTGTTCGATGAAATGCCTAAGAGGAATTTGGTATCTTGGAATGCATTGATTGCTGGGTATGTGATGAATGGGATGGGACATTGTGCATTGGAACTCTTTTATCGGATGAAATGTATCGAGTGTGAAGTGCCTGATGGGTTCTCCATTGTGTCGGCGTTAAGTGCTTGTTCTGGACGTTATGATTTGATATCCGGTCTGCAAATTCATGCGTATGTTGTGAGGAGTGGGTTGGAATTGGACCCCAAGACTTTGATTGCTGTTGCTAGTATGTATTTCCGATGTAGGGAAGTTGGTTGTGCTGAGAGTTTGTTGAAGGGAAGCGAAGAAAATAATATGTTGAGACTTATAAAGATGAGAGGGTATGCATTTAATGGGAGATACCATGATGCGATTAAGAGCATTGATTGTAATTTTGTTGAAGTTGTTTTGATGGACCCTAGCATCATCATTTCAGTTTTAACTGCCTGCACTAACCTTTCTTTGCTCAGAATTGGGAGGCAGGTCCATGCTCTTATCAACACATATGTTAACTGCAACAACTCCCTTTCGAAAGATGAAGCCACTGTTGCCATTGAAACTGCTTTGATTGACATGTACTGCAAGTGCCATAGTTTTGAAGAGGGTCAATGGGTTTTTGATAATTTGCTGACCCGACATGTATCTCACTGGAATTCAATGATTACAGGGCTCATTCATAATGGTTTGCTAGAGAAGGCATGCCATTATTTTACAAGAATGCCAGAAAGAAACGTTATCTCCTGGACTGCAATGATTTCAGGACACGTGAGGCATGGGTTGCCAAAGGAGGGACTGAGTTTATTAGCGAAGATGTACAATGAAAAACAGCCAATTGAAGGAAACTATTTTACTTTGGCGACTGCTCTTGACGCTTGTAGTCTTTTAACAGCATTGGACGCAGGCAAACAAATCCATGCAAAGTCAATTCGAACTCTCATTAATGATGATTTGAGATATATAATTCTAGAAACTGCACTTCTTGACATGTACTCAAAGTCAGGTGATCTAACTTATTCACAAAGAGTTTTCAATCAAATGGGGGAGAGGAATGTGGTAACATGGACTTCTATGATCATGGGCTATGCCATTCATGGGCATGGTTCTCAGGCTCTCAATATTTTCCAACAGATGCTAGATGATGGTTTGGAACCTAATGAGGTGACATTCATAGCTGTTTTGAGTGCTTGTAGCCATTGTGGTTTGGTTGAGGAAGGAATACATTACTTCAAGCTGATGAAAGAGAAGTATGGGATTGTTCCAAGGGAAGATCACTACACATGCGTGGTTGATTTGTTGGGACGAGCAGGAAAGCTCGCTGAAGCATGGAGTTTGATGGAGGAGGTGAAGTCTAGGAAAGTGGGATCTGATCATGGCAAGAATGGAAATCTTTGTACTGGGGGCTCTGTGTTGGGGGCATTGCTTGCGGGATGCCACTTACATGGGGATGTGGAGATGGGGAGCAGGGTAGCTAAGATGATGTTGGATAGAAAGGAACAAGTCTGTGAAACTTATGTTGCTCTTTCTAATGTTTATGCTTCAGCTGGTATGTGGGATGAGGCTTACAGAGTGAGACAGGAATGGTTGCGGTGTGGAGTTCTCAAAGAGCCTGGTAGTAGCCAGATCCAGATTGGTCCTTTCAGCTAAGATCATGGTTTAACCCAAACTCACTACAAAGAAGTTTTCTGGGAATTGCTGTTTTCTGAGTCAATTATGTTTATGACCATATCTATAACCATTTTGGTCTACAGAAAGAGTTTTAAATTTCCAATGTTGAAGCAAGCACTTCTTCATCATACTCAGCAAAGGGAATGAAAAGAAGGTTGAATACAGGCTCTTACATGATCTGTTGATCCATGCATATATGTACATTTGGATGCAACTATAATTGTATGTGTGTCTCTGATCAAATGCTTATTCTATCACTAGCAGGTCACAAGTGTGGCAATCAAAGGATACAATGTCAGCTATTTGAGGACCCAAAACATTTTAAGAATGGAAGATATCAAAGCGACAATGCAGGTTGATGGCCCACCATGAAAAATGGGTAGGCCGAAGTGGACATGGATGAAAGTAGCAAGGATAGGATTGATGAACCATCAGTTTCCTATCCGAGAATTTGACTTGTGATAGATCGGCATGGAGAAACAAAATTCATGTAGCCGATCCCACCATAGTTGGGAAAAGACTTTGATGATGATGAAGAGATATCAAAGCAACACAAACCATATCAGAGTCGGCGCAAAAGAAGGTTACAATGAGCCACTTGGTGCCCAGAACATTCCGGGATTGGTCGGTCTCAAAGCGGGAGCAAAACAATAAAAGAGGGCACCACAGGTCCACAGCTAAATCCACAAAGTTGTCCTCCATTTCTTGAACTTTTTTTAGCAGCATTTATTAAGAGGTTGGTTTCAAAAATTCCTTATAGCTAAGTTGTAATAGAAGTCCAGATTTCATTTATCCTATTTAATAAATGCAAGCCCACAAGGATAATTTACAATTTGGATTTTGGATTACATGCCTTTGTTCTCATATTTTAGGTATGAACTATAAATATCTTGTCTTCTCCAATTTAGTTGATTCCCTCTTTAGCCTAATCAATCCCTGTCACATCAGTAAAATGTGAACACTTTGTTTCTTCCTTCCAGTGGGAGCCCAGAGTCTCTTGCTTTGCTGGCAAAGTACTCGTTCTACAGAGAGAGTTGTTGATGATTTCAAGTCAGGTCAGAAGAAAGAAAGTGCTTAGTCATATTTGACACGAGAGAGCTATTTCAAAACCCAGAGAGTGAGGCCTAATTTAAAGGAGCTTAAAAGAATGGTCATGTTAACAATGCTGAGATAATAGAGACATTGTCTAGAATAAAAAGAACTTGAGGAAGAAAAGATACTCCTTTTGGCTGAGAAAGTTCCCTTAACAAGTGACAACCTTCATTTGCATTTCCTTTCAGTTAGCCAAATCCCAAATGTATTAGCAAAAAATCTTTTCTTGAAATTTCTTATGGGATATTGGGAGGGAACCGGGGGGAGAAGTTAGGTCATTTAATTAAATGGGAGAATGTGAAAAAAATCTTGGATAGAGGGGGTCAGGCATACGCTTTGTGGAAAAAGATTGTGTGCTCTTTTATCCTAATGGAAATGGAGATTTGTTGTTGAAAGAGAGGCTTTGTGGAGGAAAGTCATAATAGATTGACTAGTTTTACCAAACAAAACAAAAAGAAATAAAGAAACTAGAAATTTAGAGATCCATCAACTTCTAGTGAGTGCACATGAATGGGTCAATGAGTCAGGTGCTTAAATGGAGGGCATTTTGATGTTCCCTTATTGATGCCTACCATTTTTTTATTTCACTGATCTAGCTACCTTGCCTTTCCTTTTAATGGCCCATCTATTGATGGGTCTTTCTCTTTAGGCCCTGTTTCTTTACTAGAATTCATGAAAGGAATTCAGGCTGCCGGGAATTCTATGTTTCATCACTAGAATTTCTGAGCATTTGAAATTACAGGCATTTAAAATCTAAAAAAACTCAGTATTTGAAAAACCACTTTAACAAGGAGGATTTGGAAATCTCACTTCACACAGGAATTCCTGGAGAGGGATGATGGCGTTCCGAGAGCTCAGGTAGGAATTCAAGCCATGAATGAAGCAACGAATTTAAAATTCCAGAATTTGACAGCATTACAAATACCAGCATTTGAAATTCTCAGACAACCAATAGACATGAATTCTATGAATTCTAGTAAACAAACAGACCCTTAGTTTCAATGACCTTTTTTAGATGTCCACTTCGAATTATCCTCCTCAAAAGGAGGCATTGGTCTGTCTCCAAATTTGAGGAGGAATATGTAGAATTCTTGATCTCCATGTCTCATACTTGTGGACCCATTTCTAGTGATATCCGTACAATTTATCATTTGCAATTCGTTGGAATCAGAACACTGCGGTTGGTGAGTGGTGACATAAATGGAGATGAGAAAGGAGTCATATAAAAGCCCAAGAAAGGGAAAAATGGTGACAAATATAAACCAGACAGTGAGGATCTGATTTTGCAAAGGCGGCTACGACCCCAGGAAGCCCGCACTTGTAGAAGAGGAGCCCACACATATGGGAAGAGTGGGTATCCACAGTTCGATCCCTTCGTAGCCAGGTGATATCCAATTTGCGAACCCACGGAGCAACCCCATGTTGTCTTGATATGGGTATTTTAAACCGTTCTTATTCCATTATGCAGCCCATCACTCCAGGAGAGATCCAATTTACAATTTAGAAGATACATTTGTACAGGAAGTACCCTCAGGATCAGATTCTGACTAAATTGGTAATCATCAATGCCCTTGGACACTTCATTTGATCATGATCCCAGCACATCACAATAACCAAATAATGTCCTTTTTTCTATCATTCCTTGGGGTGTAGTGGGCCAAGAAAGCCTGAACCCATCCTATATTCAGCTGGAACTCTTATTAGTCCATGGGCTGAAAATGAACCTGTTTTCCTGGTCCAATGGTTAAGGACAAGCCTATATTTGTAAATGCTTAAAGGCCAAACCTGGCCCAACATATTTTGCACAAGGGCATATGTTATATAAGCAGTGTGGGCCTGGGTGTGACTCCCAGGCCCATTATCTACTTTTGGGCCTAAATAATAAGATCGAAGACCAAAGGGCAGAACGCTTTTAAAAGCTTAGGCCCGGCCCATGAAGGCCCATACATTTCTCACCTCTCTTTTGGCGCAATTTAGTGTTTCCACGCTGAACTCCTCTAACGTGCGCGGATACCGTTATTTCTCGGATTGTCTCTGGATTTTGACAGTTACGTTCCCGCCCTAAATTTAGTTATCTGCACGGGAGAGAATGAGCTGAAACCGTGGCAAAGATGATCTTCCTCTCGTTCATCTCGGTCAAAATCCTCCATGTCATCTTCATCAACACCTCTTTGCTGTATGTTTCCTTTGTTTAAGCAAAATCTCCAACGGCATTACAATTACAACCTTCCCATGATAACCTTGAAATCCTGGTTGATCTCCATCTCCTTTGAAAGACCTTCAAATATTTTCCAATCACAGAGTTCTCTTTCCTCCATAGGAGCCACGGGGAGGGCCACAATAGCCTCTCCCCTTGGGTCTGATAATTTTTTCTTGCCCTGATTCGCAAAATTTTGCGAGTCGCCAGGGTATTATTTTCGCCGGGTTTCATTTTCAGGTTATTTTGTGATCTGGGGTTGGTGAATTTAAGCTCTGGGTATTGACTCTTTGGCGTTTGGTGGTTTTACGGATCTGGGGTGTTTCAGGTTTTTCGTTTTGGTGTCATTTCGATCATTTTCTATCAACTCGGCAAGCAGGTCATTGAGATTCTGATGTTCTAGGATTTCTGGGATGGTGTCACAATTTGTGTGGATGATGTTTTGATTCATTTGATTACATTTTATGAAATTGAGAACCAGATTTTGGAGGTTGCGGCGGTGTTTTGTGTTATATTATTTTTGATCAATTAAGGAGGAACTCAATTGAAGGGTGCAGGTGCTTCTTTGAAAAAGAAAAGAATTCTGCCCAGTAAACAGTTCTTACAGGATTGATGATCGAGCGAGTTTGGTGTTTTTGGTTGGTGATCTAGGTGGTGGGCTTAATCGCTCCACTACTAATTTATTGAAAACTTAAGGTTGGGGGAACAATCACAAGGTTTCTTAATTGAGGATTTGCAACATGAGTTGCTTTCCATGCTTCTCTTCTGGTGAGGAGGCAAAAAGGAGCAGTCATCATAGAGACTACGGATCATATAAACAGCTTGGTAAGTTTCACTGACTTTTCAATCCTGGAAGCAAGTTAAAGATGGTCCGCAGTTTTAGTTACTTCTAATTAGCTATAATGTAACTCATACCACATTATTCTGCAAATAGAAAGGTCAAAAACAAGAAAGTCACCTGAAAAGAGAGATGATAAAGATACTGGTAATGGAAATATTGCCGCACAAACTTTCACCTTCCGTGAGCTAGCTTCAGCTACAAAGAATTTCCGGCCTGAATGTCTATTGGGCGAGGGAGGTTTTGGGAGAGTTTATAAGGGACGCATCGAGAAAACTGGCCAGGTAAATGTCATGCACAGCTCCTCTTCTAATTAGCATTTCTCCATATGAAAATCTTGTTTTATTATTGGGAACGATTAAGCAATTGGCATTAATCTCAGCCTAGTACTTGGCAGATTGTGGCTGTAAAGCAACTCGACAGGAATGGATTGCAGGGAAACAGAGAGTTTATTGTTGAAGTACTGATGCTTAGTCTTCTTCACCATGAAAATCTGGTTAATCTAATTGGGTATTGCGCAGATGGAGACCAAAGGCTTTTGGTATATGAATTTATGCCATTGGGGTCTCTGGAGGATCATCTGCTGGGTATGTTATTCACTTGTTCTTTATTGATGCAAGGTCTAATCATTTGACTATCACATATATTTTCATCCATCTAATCAACAGCGGACCATGAAACTACCATGGAGCAGTATTGCCACCTAATGCAATTTCCTTTTTCCTAGAGTGCATTTTTCAGTAATTCAGAAATGTTGGTCTTTCTTCCTTCCTTCATGTGTTACCGTTAGTGTGTGTGTGTTTAGGAAGATGCAATTAGGTTTCTAGAAACAAAGTCAAATACAGGTCTTCTGAACCAACTTGCACTTCCTTGAATACCAACACTCTACTATGTCTGCTAACTTGAGCCACATGCAAAATGTACAAGTCAATAGGTGCTTTTCTGCCTAGATTCCATGCCTCAAAATCAAGACATCCCCATAAATGGAACTGCTTAAATTTTGACAAATCAATCTGGTGGCATGTGTGTATGCACATAGGTGTAAGTAGGCCAGCAGGCTTAACAAAGCTCCACCCAATCTCCATAATTTTCAAAAGAAGATTCATATGACTTTCCAACGATTAGCACAGTAATAAGGTCTTGAATATGTGCAAGCTAGGCTCATGTTTCATGTTCCAGTCACAAACTCTGATGGGCTCCGTTGTATGTAGATAAGAGAACACACAAAAGTTTTTACAGTGCTTTAGCCCTTCAGAGCTCCTGTGAAATGGACATTGCAATTTTAGCACTCCACACTGTGTTTACCAATGCTCAAAATACTTTCTTTGCAGATATTGCTCCCGCCCAGAAACCATTGGACTGGTATACTAGAATGAAAATAGCTTCAGGTGCCGCTAAAGGTTTGGAATACTTGCATGATAAGGTCTACCCACCCGTCATCTATAGGGATCTAAAATCATCAAACATTTTACTCGATGAACATTTCAATGCAAAGCTCTCAGATTTTGGGCTTGCTAAGCTTGGTCCAGTTGGAGATAAAGTGCATGTCTCCTCAAGGGTGATGGGTACATATGGCTACTGTGCTCCTGAGTATGCAAGAACAGGTCATCTGACTTTGAAATCCGATGTATACAGCTTTGGAGTCGTTTTGCTTGAGCTGATCACTGGAAGAAGAGTTATCGACACAACCAGACCTGTTAAGGAACAGAATCTACTTGCTTGGGTAATCTTAAGCTCAAACTCCCCCTCTCCTCCACAGTCCAGTATGTTTTGCATTAAAAAGTGATAGTTAACATCAGTTTGGTTGAAACTTCAATCTTCTTGTATATAATTGCAATATAATGTGACTGGATTTTGACAAGGTTGTATGTCCTCTTTGAAGTATCCTATGTCTTCTTTGATGTTAAAATATCTGATGCATTGATGAACTGGCCAGAATAGATCTGTTTATAGTGGGCCAACCTTTGGTGATCAACATACCACTACAACCTGTGCCATCAAATAAGTGAAATAACTCTCCTTGCATACTGTTCTTGCCATTGTTAAACATGAACCAGTAGCTGTAATCTTGTGCTTCATGCATTAAAATACACACTGTATAGGTGTTACAGACATTGTACACAGAATTCACACATCTTTTCTGTTACAGGC
Organism: Umbellularia californica; assembly: GCA_028538565.1. Taxonomy (NCBI): domain Eukaryota; kingdom Viridiplantae; phylum Streptophyta; class Magnoliopsida; order Laurales; family Lauraceae; genus Umbellularia; species Umbellularia californica. Next base: position 48,702,383 of record JAPQWN010000009.1, read on the forward strand.
TGAACCTTACTTCAGAAACCCAAACAGGTTCCCAGAGTTGGCTGATCCAGCACTTAAAGGACAGTTCCCAACCAAAGGTCTAAATCAAGCAGTTGCAGTTGCTGCCATGTGTCTCCAAGAGGAAGCCGAGGTCCGCCCCTTGATGACAGATGTTGTCATTGCCCTCAGTTTCCTTTCGACCGATCCTTCAGGGAGTTCTATTCCTCCCCCAGCTCCCACCCCAACTCCTGAAGAGGAAATGAGTGGCAATGAGAAAAACCAATACAAAGAATATGCAGATGAACGCCAACGTGCCGTTGCAGAGGCCATGGAGTGGGGTTCAAATTCAGGGGTTAACATTTCATCTTAGAAGTGGCTCATCAAAATAATTCCGGATTGCGCATGACTGAAAAATATATATGATGGAAATGTTTTCTCCAATAGTCTCTTTCTCCATGAATGTGCGATTCATTGAAAATAAGGGATCTTGCTTTGGAATATCATTTACCGAAACATGGGAAGCAGGGTTTAGAAACGCTGCGCCCATCTGTGCCCATTCCACATACATTCTAAATTTCAGTACTCTTGATGAAATGTTGTTGCACCTGTCCAACAGAAGCAATTGATGAATGTTGATTTTGAATGTTACAAGATTCGGATATGGCAATTGGGAAACACCACAGATATTCTCCTATAGAGAGTGGAAGATTCAGTTTCAGTTAAGGAAAAATCCCATGAATTATTGCTCTTGTACCATCATCATGCCGCAGAAGATATTTCTTTTTTATCCTTTTTTCCTTTCTTCCCCTTGTTTTCGCATATAGCATTCAGATGCAACTGATCCTGCATAAACCAGACTATCAGAGGCATCCTGTAAGTGCGCAGATTACTCAGCTACTACTTTTTTGAAAGAAAACAATGAATTCTGATTCCCAAAAAAAAAAAAATTGTTTCTAAATTAGTTGGATCAAAGTTCACACTAGCCCAAGACTCAACCAACACTAAAAAAGAGAATATTCTACCATAAAAATAAATAAAGAAAGCTTTTGTGAAGCTTCAATTGAAAAACATTAACTTAATTACGAAAAAAAAATGACATTCTAATAATACACATGAATGTAGCTAGCTATTTTAGGAGAAACAACTGCCCACATTTAAAAATTTCTCAAATTCAAAAAACCTAACATCCTACATTCAAAACCTACCTCCTTTAAGCATCACCCAAACTACCATAATTATTGCAATAATTCCTAAATACAATTTAAAATGAAAATAAGTACTTTAATTTCAACATCTTTGCATAAATAAGAGGACCTACACAATAATTTTGTTGCTCCTTCCCTTCCATGAATATTGTTGTTTTCCTTGTGCTGGCCCTGCTGGGAAACACAAATCTTGTACTGACATTTATAACAAATAGCTCACTTTTATCACTGAGTAATATTTTCATGTGGTTTGATGAAAGCAAGGCACCTACATTAATGGTACCGAAAACATGAGGAATACTCATACTCCAATCAGTGCAGCTGGTTGATATTTTATCATTCATCTTATTATCTAAGCCATTGGATCGGTGGTCAAGGAGCTTTTAAGTTGCATGTGCTGCTGTTACAGTAAACCAGGTTCATCCGGTGATTCAAGTTGCATCAGAGTTTAAAGCCAATATGAGGATCGATTTCCTTTGCTGGATTCCTACAGCTTTTAAGGAATGATTAATTCATCAACCACTTCAAATTCCTAATCTTATACCTTTTAGTGTTTTTTTTTTTTTTTTTTAAAGATTGTAATGCCAGAAAGTGACAATGCATGTGATTCTCATGCAGAACTTATAATTATTATTGTGATTGGATCATGGATTAGTCCACCATTTGGAACCTTGGAACTTGGTTGCCTACTGATTCAGTTTACCTGCAACTCTGGTTACCTACCTGTAATTGATTGTTGGAAAGCATAAAACTGCAATTTACAGTAATTGAGGTTATCGAAACAGTGGGACTGCATGAACTGTAGTATTATGCATAACTCAAGTGATGAAGATCCATACAGGATCATATGCCATTAGTAAATGGCATCAAGTTAAAAGCCATAAATAGCCACTTTAACAAATGATCTAGAGTTTCCAGTATGCGGATCATATCACGGATGGACCACAGCCCAGAAAATAATGTTGTTTGGGAGTTGAAGATGACTTGATGCATCACAATTTCACGAAATTTCTAACAGTGAACCAAGAGAAACTTTCAGCATAGTCCAACAAAGAATGTAAAAAGATCAAATGTTTAAAGACTGTCAATTGGTGCAACTTTAAACTTATTGCCCATCCTTGAGTGGTTCTATCAGTTCTTATGTTCAGATTGATCAACACAACCACCAATCTCATGATTTATAGTTTTGATACCTTCAGGAAATGATGCACACTGAATCTGGCCAGTTCAATTTTTCAGGTAAGAGCATTTTTGTTCTGAAGATGACAATAGACTCTCAAGGCAAACACATGCATGCTAATGTAACTTCATGACAGTGGGCAATGTACACTTCTAGAAGAGCAACACCTTGTTCTTAAAGCATTGTTTGGCACTGATTGAAGATATGTTCATACATTGAAGACCACCAACACAAAAGAAAATAAAAGTTCCCCTCAGGGATATCTGAAAACCAGAAACAAGGAATTCAGATTTAAAACCAGGAATTCTGATTTGAGCGTAGACATGGCTCTTCATACAATCAATGCCATTCTTATCCTCGCAAAGTTGTGGACGCTATCTCCCATGTGTTGTCGCGACCTACTTCTTCACTGTCAACCCCCTCCATGTCACCGTCCCACCAGCCACTTCCACTTGCATCTGAAGACCAAAAATAGCACTTGACAGTCCTTACATGACGACACAAACAAAAATCCATGGACAAGCATGCAAACTTCAAAGATGCCATCGATGAAGGATGTTCACATGCATGTGAGGAGAAATCTTACAGTAGTTGAAGAGGGTTTTAGGTCTCTTGTTCATCAAATTCTTTCCCCTTTCCTCCTTTGGCTTTGGGTCATCCCCAAGAACTACCAAGTACCCAGGACGGGCAGGTCTCTCATCTACACCTTAATACAGAAAATGAACGGGAGATTGAGTCGGGTATCAAGATGCAATCAATATGTCACGTGACTACCTTGGTACCCAAAGAAACAGATGCTAAAATGGGGATTATATCAATTCATTTCCCCATTTACATGTGTTTGAGAATCTTTACAAATTCAGTAATGATGACCTCGTGCGACTTGTTAGGTAAGCAAGATGCTCTACAGAACTCATCAAAGCTTCCAGTTTTCTATCAGCAAAAGATAAAAAAATAAACATATATATATATATATATATATATATATTTATATACACACACACGGGGCCAGCTCTCTTAAGTTCAAGCTTAATATATGGTAAGCTCAAGTGTGTGGTGGGGCCCACCTGGGGACCCACATGTGGATGGATGGGGGTAGGGGGGTTGAGATTTCAAGGACTCCCTGAGATCTTTCTCTCTGCAAAAAATCAGTTCGATCTGTGATTTATATCATCTCCATATGGGCCCAAAAGTTTAATGGTCAATAGTCCATTCGGAACAATACATAGTCAATCCAACCGTCCAGTAAATTCGGATTTGATCGAAAGTTTGTAGACATGTAATTTAAAGGGGTCATGTGTTTGGTCCATTTAGACCAAAGGTGGGCTACACAAGCATGAGTTTATGAGATTTTATCCTAAGCTTGAGCTTAGGAGAGCCTCACATCCATATCCAAGGCCAACAACTTAAATGTGATGGCCCCCACTCCAATCTCTCATATAAGGTAAGAGATATCTCTCATAGGAGCATCTCCTTATATATATAAAAAGTTGGTGGGCATGTGCAATTTAGGGGGGTCGTGTGTTTGGTCCATTTGGATGGACTAAGGATGGACGCCAGAAGCTTAGCTTACGAAATTTTATCCTAAACTTAAGCTTAGAAGATGAAGGAAAGGCGAGCTTGATGTAACAATAGAGTAAAAGCCCATGTCCACTTTCATTGAGGAGGGATTAAACAGTACCAAATGAAATAGAAAAGATGAAGCCGGTTTTTCTTTTCTAAGTTTAAACAACTTTTTAAGTTTTGACATCTTACACAATCCTAACCTGAAGCCTTATATTTTTACACTCTATTATGAACTAAAAATTCTGAAAGTAAATCCACTCACATAAATTAAACTGCTCATCAATTTTCAACTTCACATGGTGTATTGGAAACAGGGTTAAAACTGGCATTATCTATCATACAAGGCACATTACCATGTGTTTGTGTGCTTATGGTGTTGTCTGTTATCCTTTCCACCACTACCAAAATTCACTTGACCAATTAAGTGCAAAATCTCTATTTATGGTTCCACATTACATGACAGAGAGCTCAGATGCCTATGAATCGATCAGTGTCCTGAGAATTGAAAGATTTTGAAAATTCTCTTGAAATGAAAGTAGGTTAGCATGAATGCGACGAGTCCGCCCAAAGCCAATAGATTTGAAGCATCAATAGATAATGAATGCGCAGGCCTTACTAGAAATTAAATGGAATATAACAATAGCATTTCCGTCTGACAGTGCTGCATTACTAGTTTACTACACTTCAAGCATTTCCTACTAATGATAATTGAAAACAAGCTAGCTGACTGAGTGATGGCAGCTAAAGAATATACACACCTCTAGAAACTGCAAATGGTTTTTTTCTTTTCCTGGAGTCTTCCACATTGGATGTACATTCTAGCTGAAGCTCACCTGATTCATTCCTACTATTTGGTTCAACAGAATCTTCTTCTGCTTTAAGCTTAAATGGTTGGAAAACAGCTCCATTAAGAAGCAAATCAGCCTTTGATTCCTCTTGTTTGAGTTCCTTCACTTCAGGGGTAGACCCAACAGTGACTGATGAAAAAGAGGTCTGTTTTTCCTGTTAACAAGTGTCATTTTAGTGGATTTTAAGAAATGTTCTTCATTAATGGTTATGATGAAACAGGAAGTATCATCAAATGCAAATACATAAATGTAAATGGAAGTGCTTGATATGTTAAATACCCGGATTGTTGGATTCGTACTTTCATTGAGCTTCCTATCTAAGAAGTCAGAGAGGGATATACACGGCTTCAAAGGTTTGCATGGTGCATCTTTTTTACAGTCCTTGGAACTGCAAAAAAAAAAAAAAAAAACACACTTCAAGAACTCCACATCAATCTACTGAATCAACAAGAGACCAATATGGTATTTAAAGAATAAAAAATGAAAGCTGGGATGGATCAAGCACATAAACTAGATAACAGAATCCAGCACCCTCAGCTAAAAGCTTGAAGTCCACACTTTGGCGTTTATGACCATCTAGCAATTAACCTGCTTAAGGGACTGCCAGCAAAAGCTGTAAACAGCTAACAGAAATTAAAACAGGGGAGATCTTGCTCTGAGGCTGGTAATCTGCAGCATGCTAGTTTTACACAGACATCTTCCTTTGATATGTGTTCGATAGATGTCCAACATCTCCCACTCCACCATGCGAGCGGAAACAAAAATATATTTTAAGATTTCGCTTCCAATGTTTCAGGTTTTACCTAGTATAATCACATCATTGATCCATCAGGTTCTTCACCCTTAAAACCAAACTTTGCAGTCATGTCAATAACAATTCCCAAATCAAATCATCATGAGGTCTTCACACTTGTCATGGATTTGACAATCATGCATAGCCCATCTAGTGGATTTTCACACTTTCAGGGACTTCTGTCGTGATTAAAACAAGCGCATCGGAATTTTACCAATCAAGGAATTCCCAAGTCCCATCAAGCTTACATGATTTGAAAAATAGTTCCGCATTCTGAAATCACCTACCTTTCTGAACAAAATCATGGATGTAGTAATATCTGTAACTGGATATGTCTTACACTTGAGAGCTATGACCTACAGTTTGTATTAATCTAAATGCACTTGATCAACATGCATCAAAGTGAGTCCCACAGAAAAGTTCCTAAATTCACAGCCCACAATATGTCCTTATCTTCTAGACATGATGATATTAGCAACCCAATGGCAATGGGAATATTACAGTAAGGATTCTACATAAGAGGAGACCCCAATTGGATGATTGGGATCATCTGATTGCAGAGATTCAATTCAAAAGGATCAAATATAGGCGCATGTTATCAGCCAGTAATGGCAGAAGGCATTATATTCATGCAGGGTTCAACAGCATTAGGGTTTACCTGGAAATGGAAGGGAAAGACGAGAGGAGGGAGAGCTGCCCGAACTGCCTGACCGTTGATCGATTCGACTTCCACTTCGACTTCATCTTTCTTGGATTTTTCTCTTTCACAGTTGCACCTCTAGAAGCGGAGCTAATCAGCTAACGACTTCATTGTATTGGCGCCCATATGTTTGAAAATTTTCATCTTTCAAAACTTTCCCGCCAAAATGGGAAGCATGTAATACACCATTTGTCAAAGCATTAAAGAACTCACCATTATATGATTTGACAAGAGTCTTTTCTTATGGGATTTGCTGTGTTGGGAAGTGTTCATGCTAGGGTTGTAAATGGGTCGGTTTCGGTCCGAATCCACCATGGTTTAGGTCCGAGTCCATGGTGGACCCAGAACAAAAAATGTTAAGGAAAAGGTGAAATCAGATTCGGACCTAGAACTGTTTTGGAACCGGTTTCTGAGAATGATATTAAAAAAAATATGATTTATAGGAGAGATTTTCAAAAATTGACGTATTACATTGGGTCTTAGGTCCATAGGTCCGAACCAAGATAGAGCCGGACCCGAACACATTTACTTATCGGAGCCTAAATAAGAATCTAGACCCAGTTTTTAACGGGTCGGAACCTCCAGGTAATCGGGGACCCATTTACATCCCTAGTTCATGCGAACTCAATGTGCAAACTTCATGTGGGCCCACTTTGGGTCTCATTTGGAATGGGAATAGTATCAAAATTGGGACTCATCCAATCATCTTGTCATCTTCATCCTATCCCCGAAAATTTAACAGGCGTATGGTCCATTCCGATTGGACAATAAATTTGTGGGCTCAGTCCATTCGGATAAGTATAAAACACAGCCGACCTGTGCAATATAGAGGTCCTGGTTTTGGGTCCATTTGGATAGACTAAACAGTGAGTCCCACGCGTGCAAAGTAGTTTGAACCTGAATAATTGGTATTTTTATTAAGTACTATTTTTGGTAAGATTTTTATTAACTTCTTGAATGAATCAAGTTGGCCGGACTCCACATGCAAATTTTTTGCTTAAAACGTCTATTCTAGATATAGACGGGTTAAGGAGACGAAATCATTGGATTAGAAACTTAGAATCCCTGTAGTAATTTTCTCATTTGTTATCACTATCATGAGATAGTCAAGTATTTCAGGCGTGATCAATTTGAGAATAGTCAACATCTTATTGATATGAGTGTTCAATGGTTTAGATTACATTTTTACCAGGTATGTCTTAATGAGTTGCCATTTGTTGCTAGGACCAAGAAAATAGTCTCACAAAAATAAATGTGACTACTACTACCGTAGATACATATTTTTTTGGGTACACTAGGGAGTTTTTGCCCATAAAATCCTCTAATAAAATGAAAGGTAAACATTGACTTTGATCTGACTTGTGGCAACATTCAATGTGACCCATATATCATGAGTGCTATAAAGAAAAATTAGCCGGATTACGTATCACAGTCGTTATACCTTCACCGTGAGTGGACCAATAAAAATCCGTCACGTCATCCATATCAGTCTTCCACGTCCGCCACATCATATGTTAGATATGGCGGACTGTTATTGATCAACTCATAATAAAAGTGTAACAACTGCGATAGGTGATTTGGACTCAAAAAATTATTAGTTTCACCCTTGATCTAGGCTGTTTCAGTGTCATCAGTGGGCCCCCTATGAATGTAACCTGATCTAGAATCAGTCATCTAACCCTTGACAAGATCTTTAGTTAATTTGCTTGGTGATCATGATGATGAATGATATTACTTTGGCAGAGAAGAGATTTTTCAACAGAGACGGGTAGGAATTGTTAATGCTACATGTTGTCAGCATAGAAGCTCTGGAATCTGGATGATATGGGGGTGGGAGTCCAATATATTGGAAGTTGGAACCTATGCAGAGAAGAACAAGAGAACAGGTTAACGAAAAGTATAATTTATGGGTGGGCGTGGGCCTAAGTCCAATTCTCCAATTGGTACAATATTAATACAAGAATGCCTCCTTTTGATTGGTTTGGATTTGAAAAATGGCCCACTATAGAATTATAATATTGATATTAGTTTTTCATCAAAAAAACTGTGGATATTATTTTATAAATGACATTAATAAGCTTGGATCAAGTCATAAGTGCTTCACCTGAGTCCAGTCCAATTGAAAGAGACTAAGCCCGAAGTTTTTACACACACACACGAAAAAGGCATTTGTCAACCACCTTATATTATAGCTCAGCTGGTTGGTAGTTGGTACACATGTGTTTGTATGGAAGTGAACATTTGAATCACCATTCTAGAAAAAAAAAATTCCTTAAATTTCACCTCTCATTAAGGTCAGGCCGAGCTTCTTAACACTAATCCGAGTGGTGAAGTTCTTCGATGTTTAAGTCCAAAGAAGCATCCCGAAATTCCACTATATCCGAAATTCCAACAAAAGAAAATAAGATAGAAGATTTTGAAATTCCACCTTGTTTTATCGATCGAAGAATTTCCCAACAAAAATTCCTGCAATTCTAAGTAAATGAAAGGGCCTAAGAATTGGGGCTCCCATCATTTTCTAGCCCATGGCTCTTTGGTAATTGAGATGCAAAGGAAGATTGCTTAGAGATGAAGGTATTCGGGCCAGAGTCTCCTATAATAAATGGAGCCTCGATTCGAAGAAGAACACGAGAGAGAGAGAGAGAGAGAGAGAGAGATGGTGGGTCAGGATCTTTTCAGCAACTTGCCGGAAGGCTGCATATCCCATATCCTCTCCTTGACATCTCCTCCAGATGTATGCAGATCCTCGGCCGTCTCTTCCTTCTTCCGATCCGCTTCAGAATCCGACATCATCTGGGAGAGATTCTTGCCCTCGGGTCACCCGGATATCCTCAACAGATCCGTTTCCCCTGTCCACTTCTCGTCCAAGAAGGACCTCTTCTTCAGCCTCCTCGACCCGATTCTCATCGACGAGGGCAGAATGGTAAATATTTCTCAACCTCAAGGCCATTTTTCTCTTTATCCCTGTCACCGGAGGCTGAGAGTCCAGATTTTCATGTTGGCAGAGTTTCTCAATAGAGAGAAAGACAGGTAGCAAGTGTTATATGTTGTCTCCAAGAGAGCTCACGATTATATGGGGTGGAACCCCAGAGTATTGGAAGTGGATTTCTCTTCCTCAATCAAGGTTACTGCTTATTTCCTTACTCTCTTTTTCAGTTCATCTGCAAATCTAATTTTCTGCAATCTTTCAACATTTTTGTAATCATTTGCATCATCTATTTATCTTTCATTTTTAGATACTTTATGAGAGGCCATTACAAGAATTTTGTTCTCTGAATATTTTCCATTTTTTTTCCTTTTACTTCTATTGAAATTAAAACTTGTCAATTCGGCTTTTCATGATCTATAACTGAGCAGTGACAACAAAATACTTGATCCATATGTGCTAGCTAAATTACCAAACCAACCAAATTGTGTATATAGGAAATTTAAGCAAATAAGCACGGACAATTTTCGAGCTTTTTGTATATACCCCTAGGGCATGCTTGGATAGCCAAAAAAACATAGTAGGGTGAAGTTAAATGAGCCTTAACAGTCTAAAATTCCAACTCTACCATGTTTGGATGAATCTGGCCCAATAGATGAAGTGATGTTGTGAGCCACATGTACTCCATTTCACTTCAACTCAAAATACTTCAATTTTTTTGAGTAAAAGTGGATTCTACTCCAAACCTTAACTTCAAAATAAGCATCCAAATAGAGTGAAGTGAAGTACTCTACTTTAATTTCAACCTATTTCTCTTCACTCCACTTCACATGTGAAATCTACTTAATTTTACTCCACTCCTCATATATCCAAACAGGTCCTAAAGGTTTGTAGGATTTGTAAATAGGCACTGAGGTTTTAGTATTTTCAAATAAGCCCCTGCATTTTCATTCTAATACCTTCCGTATTCTCATGGTAGCTGTTTTTTTTTTAGGAATATTGATTTTCAGGATATAAAATGTATTAAAAAGAAAAGGCACGGGCTTATTTACAAATACTAAAACCTCGGGGGGCATATATACAAATCCTACAAACCTCAGAGGGTATATACAAAAATCTCTTTATTAAACCAACTGAAATCAAACCCTGCACACAATTTCGCCTGCACAGGTGACAATATTTTGATGTGGAAAAATCATTTGCGGCCAAATAGTGGCAAAAGTTTTCGGTACGATAATAACACAATAAGAGACGACAATTACTAGAATAAGCAGAGTGGTAAGAGTTTTAGAATGACCAGAGACCCCTTGTTAATGAGAAGATCAAGGCAGTATATTGTCTTGCTCACAAAACTCTTACATGTTTTTGTTTGGAAATACTGTATTCTAGTGAGTATTTGCAACTATAATTTGCGCTTTACATGGTCGATAAGAGATTCTCAATTTCTTCCCTATATAGGTTCTCAGAGGTGGCAGAGCTCTTGGATGTTTGTTGGTTAGAGATCTCGGGGAGGATTGATGCTCGTATTTTGTCTCCCAAAACTACTTACAAGGCCTACCTTGTCTTCAATATTGGTGAAAGAGCATATGGACTGGAGTATCCTCATGCAGTAGCGTCAGTTAGATTAGGAGGTCATGAATCCAACAACATAGTTTTTATGCAACGGAAACCGAGCTCTGGTGCTGATGGGCAGGTTTCGGAAGAGAGGAGTGATGGGTGGATGGAGATTGAGATGGGTGCGTTCTTCAATGATGAGGGAGAGGAAGGAGACGTAGAGATGAGTCTTATGGAGGTGAATGGTGGTCAGTGGAAGAGGGGGCTTGTCGTTGAAGGCATTGAGATAAGGCCTGTGTGCAACTGATGTTTGTGGAGGCGAGCGAGTTTATCATGTTCATGATACTGAGGTGTGTCCATTATTATCTATGAATTCATCCTTTTTGGTTGTGTGGGTACTACAATTGTGCGCTTCTATTACATTGTACTTAAAAAGGTTGGATTTTTTGAACAATTGGTTTGATACCACTGTCATTTTCTTTCTTGTTTGTAATCAGTCATATTCTGGTGTATAGTCCCACACTGCGTAGTTTCTTGGTTGTTAAGCTTATAAATAACCTGGTTACAGTGAGCTACATCAAATGTGATTTTTAAATAGGTCTATAATCATTTTCTCTACTCTGTATTAATCTAATTGCTGCTTGATCAACATGCATTCGGGGTGGATCCCATAGTAAAGTTCCAAAACTCACAGGCCTTGATATGTCCTAATCTCCCATACCTGGTGATACTGGCAAGTGGCAACCCGCTGAAACGGGGAAATTACAAGGCGCTGCTTTCCACTCACATAAATTCTGAAAGTAAATCCACTCACATAAGTTAAACTGCTCATCAATTTTCAACTTCACATGGTGTATTGAACACTGGGTTAAAACTGGCTTCGTCTATAATACAAGGTACATTACCATGTGTTTGTGTGGCTATCGTGATATCTATTATCCTTTCCATCACTACCAAAATTCACTTGACCAATTAAGTGCAAAATCTCTATTTATGATTCCCCATTACATGACAGGGAGCACAGATGGCTATAGATCGATCAGTGTCCTGAGAATTGAAAGATTTTGAGCATTCTCTTGGAATGAAAGTATAGGTTAGCATGAATGTGAACAAGTCCACCCAAAGCTAGTAGATTTTAAGCATCAATAGATAATGAATGCGCAGTTCTTACTAGAAATTAAATGGACTACAGCAATAGCATTTCCATCTGGCATTGCTGCATTACTAGTTTACTACACTTCAAGCATTTCCTACTAATGATAGATGAAAAGAAGCCAGCTGAGTGATGGCAGCTCAAGAAAATACACACCTCTAGTAACTTCAAATGGGTTTTTTCTTTTTCCTCTAGTCTTCCACATTGGCTGTACATTCTAGTTGAAACTCACCTGATTCATTCCTACTATTTGGTTCAACAGAATCTTCTTCTGCCTGATGCTTAAATGGTTGGAAAACAGCTCCATTAAGAAGCAAATCAGCCTTGGATTCCTCTTGTTTGAGTTCCTTCACTTCAGGGGTAGAAGTGATTGTTGTGAGATATTACTCTTAAGTTTTTTAAAAGCTCCATTATTACTTCTTATGTAGGTTTTATATATTGTTGTGAGATATTATTGCTAGTGTAAAAGGGGTGTACACTTGTTAATTGAGTGACTTGGGATGCCATTCAATTTATAATGGTAGTTTGTATGTGTATAGAATTTCAAGGATATGGTGTAATCCAAATATCCTTTTATTTAGATAATTATGACTCTTAAGTTTTATAAAGTCTAAACTAATAGTGATTCTCTTAGTGCATTTATTTGTGTGAATGAAATCCAACAATGTTTAATAGTCAGAATAGTGTTAAATTGAAAGTACTGTCAATTCATAAAAGATAGGTGAATGTAAATGTTTTAAAAATTTTCAACATAAGACTTTGCTGGAATGATTTGGCATATGAAAATTCCTTTAAAACGCCAACTCCTTAAAAGTCTTCTTTCTTTAACAAAATAAATAAAACCGTACATCTAGATACTGAGTCACCAAAGCATGTATGACTTTATTAGATAAGAAAAAGTATTTAGACACAACTTCTATTCTCCAAACGTTTTCTAAGTAGTCCCTTCGCAATAGAGGTTAAACGAAAGAATACTCGATCGATGCTCAATACTTGGTAACAATGTTAAAAAATTAATAATAATTTTCTTGTTTTGAGGCCTTAGCCCTGGATAAGGGTCTAGGTAGTGTGAGCCCTTAGAGGGCTTTAGCCTGTTCGAGCTCGGCCCTACATATATTGAAGATAGGATAAGAACAACCATAGCACCGGCCCACCCATCCCTTTGACAGCCCTGAGTGTGGGACTATATTTCACTCTAAAATCAATAGCTACCACTGGAATCAATCAGAGAGTTTTCCTTGGAGGCTGCTATGAGAACAAGAAATATTTACAGAGGTCATATGTAAAAAGTTACGTTAGGGTGACCAAATGTGCAGAGTTCTTGAATAGGGTTACAAATCTGGGGAAAGATTGATACTCATACAAGGTTTACCTTGTCATCAAATTTGATGAAGGAGCATAAAGATTGGACCTAAGTGCCCAGAAAGTGGAAGCAGGAGTGGGAGCGACAGCGCCAAAACGCTAAATTTTAAAATAATTATATGTTCGAAGTCCCTCCAGAACGCCTATACTACATAGTGCTTGTGGGTTTATAAACAATTAATTAATGGGCACAAATACATCTTATCCATATATTTAAGTATAAAAAATAATTTAACTTTGCAATTGGATCACATAAAATAAATAATAATTAATAAGTCAGAAGAAGTTTTTTCATTCAAAAGATAAGTATCAACCTTATAGAAAAAAAAATTCATAAAAAATTGCCAACCTTATAGAAAAAGAAAATGTATAAAAAAATGTAAGATTTTGTACTGTTCGCCCCATATTCGGTCAAACTCTACTCCAAGGATAGTCGAACCGTGCTTCGAGAACGGATCCGCTCCAAAAATGCCGATACATGTTTTCAAAATGAAATCGAAAAGGCTAAAGGGAGGTTCCTGACAATAAATATTGGACTACCCTCTTCCAAAAACCTTCAGTTACATTATGAGGCCATGAATCCAAAATCATAACATTATTGGAACGAAAAGCGAGCTCTAGAGCTGATTACCAGGTCCCACAACCAAGGACTGAGGTGGATGGAGGTTGAGATGGGTGGGTTGTTCAACATTGAGGGAGAGGAAAGACACGTAGAGATGAGTGTTACAGAGGCGACAGGTGGGCACTGGAAGTTGGCGTTTATCATTGAATGCATGGAGATAAGGCCTGTGTGCAAGTGTTGTTTGTGGAGGGGAATTCATCATGCGTCATGAATCCGTTGTGTCGTGTGCATTATTTTCTATGAATGCCCCTCCCCTTCCTCTTTAATATTGTAGGTACTACAATTGTGCACTTCTATCTATTACCTTGTTTTTTTGGTTGGGGGGTTTTAAAAACACAGATAGATCTATAGAACAATGGTTTCAGTGAGCTACATCTAATTTGACTTTAACTAGTTCTATGATCATTATCTCCACTTTGTATTAATCAATTGCAGGTCGATCAACATGCATCAAGTTGGGTGCCATCAGAAGACTTCTTAAATGCGCAGGCTACAATATGTCCTCATCTTCCATATATGATGATACTTGCAACTTGACAATGGAAAATTAACAACGGTACTATGTAAAAGAGGAGAAAAAAATGTTCATTTTGAAAGGACTCCGGGTGTAGGATGACATTCAAGAGTTATTGCTTGATCGCTGACCGATTCGACTTGGACTTTATAATCTCTTCGCCAGGTTTTTCTCTTTACAATCTGACAAAACCTCTACAAGCAACGGTCCATTGATAGGCCGGGCTTGTGCCTGGAATGTCCAATTCCGTCTCAAATATTGGCTAGGCCTATCGGGGGTTGTCCAATCACGGCCCTAAATTAAATGGACCTACGTCAAATCCCGTCCTGTGACGGCTCAAGGTAGGCCAGGGCCAAACTTGGGCTTAACACGATCTTAAACATAAGCTAAACATTATTTAATTATCAATAAAAATTACTAGAAATCAATGCTAAATAATAAAATAACTAGCAATTGCCATTATTTATGGAGAGAGAGAGAGAGAGAGAGAGAGATGCAATCAGCAGTTCAGCACTTTGTGCTTGTTAAACAGTGTGTTATTATGGCCCCTAGGGGTGTACATGAATTGAATTGGTGTGGATTAGGCCAAATCCGTCACCAATTCGTTATCTAAGGATTGATGGATTTGGAATCCGTCACCAATCCATGACTGTTAAAAACCGATCTTATCCGATCCATGGAGGACCGGATCGAATCAGTTTAATCCGTTGAATCTAATGTTAAAGAAAATTTAAAGAGCATGCTCTCAAGGTTAGGGTGAAATTTGGTCTAGAGTTTCATTTGTCATACTTATATACAAAAGTGAATTGCATATTGAACTCTGAAGTTTTTTCATCTTTTATATTTAGACTTCTTGACTTATATTTAGACCCCTCAAGTTTTTTTATTTATATTTAATATTAATGGATTGAATTCGCAGATTGAGGGTGAAATCTGTCATCGATCCATTGCTAGCGGATTACGAACTTTTTAACCCATCATCAATCTGTTTACATTAAGTTCCATTAAAATTCCGTGGATCAATACGGTTTTACGGATCAGTAGATTTTTCATGGACCCCTAAATAGCCTCAATCACCATTCTCTGGACACTTGTTGAACATTATATATTATATTATCATGGCCTACTTTTGAAAGCGGAGGCCACTGGAAGTTAGGTTATGGAAGGGGCACCCTCGAACTCCTGTAGTACAAAGTGCATCACAAGCAAGAAAAGCAGGGTTACAGAAATGTGTAGGCCTAAAAATCTTAGCCCTTCTCAATTTTATTATTTGCCATAAATAAACTATCAAGCTTTTCAAATTTTAAGTTTTTAGGTTCTCAAATTTTAACCACAATATAATGCAGGCATATTCTTTTTATTAACTTCAATGGCGAATAAAGCATGAATTTGTGTCAAATTAGGATTGCCTTAATTTAAGGTGGTTAAATATCTGAAAAGGGATCGAATTAATTAAAGGGTAAGGCTCTTCTAAGCTTAAGTTTAGGATAAGATTCCATAAGCTAATGCTTCTGGAGTCCATCCTTGGTCAATCCAAATGGACTAAATACACGACCCCCCTAAATTGCACATGCTCACCAATTTTTGGTCAGATCCAAATTTACTAGACCGTTGGATCGACTATATACTGATCCGAATGAGCCATTGATCATTAAACTTTTAGTGCTTAGATGAAGATGATAGAAACCACAATTGTTGCTGATTTTTTACAGGAAGGAGGGTCCTAGGGAGTCCTTGAAATCCCCCCACCCCAATCCCCATATGGGTCTCCAAGTGGGCTTCATCAAGCAATTAAGTTTACTTCAACTTATCTTATCTTAATCTTCAGCTTAGGAGAGAGCTGACCCCTTAATTAAATGAGGACCTTGTAGACAAAGACAAATCAAAAGAGTATTAGGTGTGGATCTTGCTGAGTGACTACCCAAAAAAAAAAAAATGTAGTCCTTCAGGTACACCAAAAATTACGGTCCGTGCACAAAAAAGGGATCCTTATCTCTGTCCATCGTCTTCTCTTTCTTTCTGCATAAGCAGTAGACAGGAGAAACGATCGGAAAGCCGCCGGCGGAAATATGGCTCTCCGATTATGCGAAAAATAGGCGAGCAAATTAAGAGATTGGAGTTGACCGTCTGAAATAACCGAGGCTTCGCTGGCAAAACGAGTGGGGTCAACGCGGTTCAACTCATGACCCGCGGGGTTTTCTTCAACCGGAATTACGATGTAGGCTCACCTTTAATGGTGGAAGTTTCGAGACGAGTTCCTTCTGCTTAAAAGTCTCCTTAAAGTGATTTTTTTCCAGTCACATTCGCATACCTACATTGACCTTAAATGGAGGCTCGATCGGAAGAGAGCAGAAAAACATAGCATTTGTTTGTGTAGCAGTTTTCTGTGAGCAGATCAAATAGTGCCGCTGGGTGCAACGTTTTCCTCTAAGAAAATCCTCAATCTCTTCATGGGAAACCCGTGGAACAAGCTTACCTGCTGTTTCTTCCAAAGAAATGGACCGAAGGTATGCTCCCTTCTTCTCTCTCTCTAAAATTCTATCTCAATTCGTGCAGCGAATAGTTTCCTCTTCGTCTTCGTATTTGAAGATTGATTCGAGTTTCTATTCAAATTCGTGGCTTTCGGTTCCTTTTATCCGCTAAAATCTCTCTTTGTTACTGCTTCGGAGTGAATGATTTCGCATTTCGACCTGGATTCCATCTTACTGGCAGTGTCTTTTAGTTTAAATAGAATTTAGTATTTCGAGTAGTTATTGCTTGGAGATTTAGGGCTTTGGATCGTGTTCGTATGTTTTTGATATATACGCACGCACAATGGAAGGCCATCGAGTGGGCAGGTTGCGCACATGGGTTGGGGCCCACCTGATGGTCCAACCAACTCGGCAAAACACACTCACACACACCCTGAATTTCACACTTTCACCAGGTTTGGTATCAATCCGAATGGATTAGATCGTTGGATCAAGTACACTCATCCAAATGGACTGTATATCATTAAATTTATAGGCCCCGATAGAGATGATGAGGATTAAGGGTATAGGTGAAAACTGGGCAGTCTCGTGTCGGTATGTGAAATTTCAAATGGTTGTGCTGTGCCATGCCCAGGCCGGTTGGGGCTCAGCCCAGCACGACCCAAGGCATGGATTTATTTGTGCCGTGTTAGGCTAGGCTGTGCCGCCCGCGGGCTCGCTCACATGCCTCTTTTGATTTTTAAATTCTTTTAAATTTTTTTTATATAAATTGAAAGAGAATTTATGGACTTTTAAGGGTTCTTAATTTAAAATAAAGTTGAAACTATTAACAAATATTCATGCTAATTTACAAATAAGAAATCTTTAATTATTTTATGTCCTATATTTTGTTTATATAAAAAATAATTATATATATGGGCCGTGCTATGTCGTGCCTTATCCCAGGCACCCTGGCCCAGCATATTGCACGGCTAAAAACTAGGCGTGCCGCGGTTCAAGGCTCCTTGGCCAGCACAACCCATCTTTTGGGTTATGTTGTGCCGGGTCGACCTAATCAAATGGTCAATGAGTTGGACACGGCCCAGGCATGGTTTTTTCCGTATTGGGCCATGTCGTGCTTGGGCTACCGGGCTCAGTTCTCACCTCTAATTAGGGGTGGGGCTATTTCTTTGCAGATGAACGCCCAGGGAGATCATTCGATCCCCCTAGATCCCAATCCTAGGTGGACCCCATGTGGGCTCCACATTGAGGTGCGCACAATCATTCAATGCATGATTCGCGCACTGAATGACTATTATATATATATATATATATATATATATTATATGTATAGGGCGTCCGCTCAATGAACTGGGTCCGCATCAGGACCCACACGAGAATGGGGATGAGAGGGATTTGAAGAACACACGGGGGCCTTCCTCTCTATTAAAAATCAGCCATATCCTTGATTTCTATGATCTCCATCTGGTGTGTGTGTGTGTGTGTGTGTATATATATATATATATATATATAGAGAGAGAGAGAGAGAGAGAGAGAGAGAGAGAGTGCTGCAAAAAAACTCCCCTCCTGCTTGGGCTAATTATGGTTTATGATAAACATGGAATGCCCGTAAAGTTGTTCGTATGGAAAATGGTACTTTGGAAATGACGATTTTACCATTAAACCCTGTAGGATATCGTACTGTACGATATCCCATGGCAATACGATATTGCAAAAAATATCGATTTTTCTAACCATCTTCTTTTCTATTGAAGTGAGAACAAATGCCTATTACTTTCCACTAAAGAGAGAAAAAGAAGCGTAGTCAAAACCATTTCACTGAAGTCGAAGTGAATATTGTAAGAGCTCCAACTCATAAGACTCAACAAGCAGAAATGATGAAAAGAAAATAGATTTCTGAATTCGGGGTGAATATGTATGTTTAGGGTTTGGGCGGTAAGGAGAAATCATGCGATATCTTATAGTTGCATGATATCGCTGTTGGGTTTTTTGTTTGTTTCAAAAATTCTAAAGGTGTTTTTTTGTAAAAGGTGTTTTGTCCTTTTGCTCTTTTGCCTTTTTGTTTTATGGGTAGTGTAGGTTATTGAAAACAAGCCATCCCACATTGCTAAAATCCAACTTTTGAAGAGGCTTTATAAGTGTTTTCATTCATATACTTGCTAAAGACTTTTGGAGCATTTTGCCATGGGCCCTATGTGCGCACGCGAGTCGGGCTTGACCTGGGGTGGCTGGTCCGGAAAACGTTTAACTGGGCGTGCGTCTGCGACGCGCATCCTGCGTGTATATCGCGCGCAGGGGGCTGTAGATATTGGCCAGGTAGCCTTGAGGGGACCCATCTACTGATATAGTAATGCTAACCTTTGGCCATTTTTTTCATTAAAATAAAATGATTTTATTTAATCATATAAACTGATTTCAAACTATTTTAATGCTTTTAACGTTGGAACGTTGGGGATTAAATATGGCCTTAATGTTTTTAACGTTAGGGATTAAAAACCCAACGGAACAGATTGTATCTGTTTATATTAGGGCATCTCCATCGTCGTTTTTATACATACAGAAAAATGATTTTCTTTCTGGCTGTTCCTCTGCTTTTCTTCTGAGCAATCCAAAAAGAAGTCTAGACTTCAGGCTGCTTGTGCGATTGGACCTGAAGATTGGCCGTTGTATCCTAGGGGCAGTTCTGCTGAGAACCTTTCGCACTTGGATTTCATCTGAAGGGGGCAGAACTCGTCCTAAAGAGAGCGTCATCAGACGTACCTCGACTATAGATCTACTGCCGTTGCTGCTCTGTCTTCCACAAATCACAGTTGCATTCTTCAATAATCGAGTACAATTGTTTTAATTTAAATTCTGTTTGACAACGTCCTGTAGTATTTCCAACAATTTTAGGACGAGTACCATGGCTACTTCCGCTGTCAAATTCATGCATCAGGACCTAGTTCGGTTGGACAGTTTTGATAGATCTAATTTTCGACGTTGGCTGCAGAAAGTTTTATTTCTGCTGACATCTTTGAAAATTGCTTATGTCCTTACCGAATCATGCCCTAAACGTGAAGAAGGACCAGGAGGCTCTTATGCACGGGAGAAATGGAAAGAGCATGATTACTTGTGCAAAGGCCACATTCTGAACCTGGTAGTAGATAATATTTACAACATGTATTCTGAAGCCCGATCTGCTAAAGAACTCTGGAGAGCTCTTGACAGAAAATATAAAACAGAGGAATCTGGGGCTAAGAAGTATGCAGTTGGTCGCTATTTGAATTTTAAGATGGTAGATGACAAGCCTATTCTTCCTCACGTACATGACTTATAAACCATTGTTAATGAAATTGTTAAAGAAGTGATCCGAATTGATGAACAGTTCCAAGTAGCTACAGACATTGAAAAATTACCATCCACTTGGAAGGACATACAAAAAACCCTTCGTCACAAGAGAAAGGATTATTCCTTGGAGCGCCTTCAGCGCTACTTGAAAATTGAAGAAGAAGCCCGGATTAGTGATCAAAAGGATTTGGCTGAGAATGGTGGTAAGATCAACTTAGTTGAATCTAAATCCCAAGTTCATAATGAAAAGAAAGGGAAGTTTCATCAACATCTAGGCAGGAATAAAAAGAATAATCCATCCTTTAAGGAGAAGAATTCGAAGTAAAACCAGAACAAAAGGTTTAATAAAAATCAAGGGACTATCAAGCCACATGCTAAAGGCAGTTGCTTTGTTTGCGGCAAACCGGGACACTTTGCAAGGGAATGTCGTCACCGAAAGAAATGTCCGCAACAATCTCAAACAACTAATCCTCAAGCTAATGTTACCGAAGAGGATTAATTTGTTGCTGTTATTTCTGAGGTAAATGCCGTCAGCACAGGAAAGAGCGAAGGATGGTGGATTGATACTGGTACAACCACTCATGTCACCTCTGACAGAGGAGTATTCAAGACCTATGAGAAGGTCACTAATGATTGTAAGCTCACTCTGGGAACTACCGTTACTACTCAAGTAGTTGGTAAAGGGAAGGTAGAACTTCAATTCACGTCCGGGAAGACAGTGACCTTGCTGAACGTGTTCCATGCACCAGAATTGAGAAAGAACCTTGTGTCTGGTTACCTTCTGAATAAGGCCGGATTTAAACAGGTAATAGAATCCGACCAATTTGTAATCACTAAGAAAGGTGTATTTGTCGGTAAGGGTTATGCATGTGAGGGTATGTTTAAATTGAATGTTGTCAATAATAATGTTGCATCTTCTGCTTATATTATTGCTTCAGTTGATGAATGGCCTGGTAGATTAAGTCATATAAATTTCAGAACTATGAAAAATATGAGTAATAATGGACTAATTGATAAATATGATGGTGAATATAAGAATGTGTAATATGTTCTCAATCGAAGATTACACGGAAACCTTTTAAGCATGTAGAAAGGGAATCTACATTACTTCAGTTGGTTCATTCTGATATATGTGATCTAAGTAATACTATGACTAGAGGTGGTAAATATTACTTTATTACTTTTATTGATGACTGTTCGAAATATACTTATGTATACTTACTAAGAGCTAAAGATGAAGCACTATCTAAATTTAAGATTTATGTGATTGAAGTTGAAAATAAATTGAATAGAAAGATTGTGACATTCAGAAGTGATAGAGGTGGTGAATACACCTCAAAAGATTTTTTTAGACTATTGTGAATCGAAAGGAATTAAGAGAACTTGTACTGCTCGTTATACACCCCAATAAAATGGTAGTATAGCATAAAGGAAAAATAGGACTTTGATTGAAATGGTTAACTCTATGTTAATAGCATCTGGTAGTCCTAAAAACTTATGGGGTGAAGCTCTGTTGACTGCATGTTACATTTTAAATAGAGTTTTACATTCTAAAACTAATATAACACCATTTGAGAATTGGGAAGGGAGAAAGCCTAGCCTTAGATATTATAAAGTTTGGGGGTGTTTAGCACATGTCAGGCTAGTAGATCCAAAAAGGCCTAAATTAGGACCCCACTCATGGGAGTGTGTTTTCATAGGCTATGCTCAAGATAGTGCTACCTACAGATTCATTAAATTAGAAGACCTAAGTCTAGTTGAGTCTAGGGATGCAGACTTTTTTTAAGACCGTTTTCCTTTTAGGACTAAGTTTACATTAGAACCTTTTTCACCCAAAAGAGTTTTAGGAACTCCTGAGGAAGAGGGAACTCAACCTAGAAGGAGTAAAAGACTTAGGACTGCTACTAGTTTTGGTTCTGATTTTGAAACCTATCTAGTAGAAGAAGATCCATCTACTTTTCAGGAAGCTATAACTGCCCATGATGCTGCCTTTTGGAAGGAAGCATTAGATGATGAGATTGAATCCATTTTGGCTAATAATACATGAGAATTATCCGACTTACCCCTAGGTACTAAACCTTTAGGGTGCAAGTGGGTTCTTAAGAAAAAAACTTAGGCCAGATGGGTCAATAGAGAAATATAAAGCCAGGCTAGTAGCCAAAGGCTTTAGACAAAAGGAGGGAATAGACTTCTTTGATACTTATTCACCTGTATCTAGAATCAGTTCTATTAGAATATTGATCGCTATTTCTGTAGTTCATAATTTGATAATTCATCAGATGGATGTAAACACTGCTTTTCTAAATGGAGATTTGGAAGAGGAAATTTATATGGAACAACCAAAAGGCTTTGTCATAAAAGGATAAGAACATAAGGTGTGTAAATTAATAAAGTCCTTATATGGGCTAAAATAAGCACCTAAACAATGGCATATGAAATTTGATGAGGTAATTCTATCTAATGGCTTCAAAATAAATGAGGCTGAAAAATGTATTTATTATAAATCTAATGGTTGTTCAACAATAATAATATGCTTATATGTTGATGATTTACTAATATTTGGATCTGACATGGAAAGCATAGAAGAAACAAAGAGTCTCCTCTCTCATAACTTTGATATGAAAGACTTGGGAGAAGCAAATGTTATACTGGGAATTAAAATTATAAGAGATGATTCTGAAATTAAATTATCCCAATCACATTACATTGAAAAAATATTGAGAAAATATAATCATTTTGATTGTAAACCTGTGTCTACTCCATTTGATCCAAGTATTAAATTAGTGAAAAATGATGGCGAATGTGTATCTCAACTTGAATATGCTAGTGTAATTGGTAGCTTAATGTATGCTATGAATTGTATTCGTCCTGATATAGCTTATGCAGTCAGTAAATTGAGTATATACACCAGTAACCCTAGTGTAGAACATTAGAATGTTGTATCTAGAGTATTTAAGTATTTAAAGAATATTATAGACTATGCATTGTGTTATTCTGGTTATCCGCCTGTAGTTGAGTATTACAGCGATGCTGACTAGAATTCAAACTTAGATGATTCTAAGTCTACAAGTGGATATATTTTCACTTTGGGAGGTGCTGCAATATCTTGGAAATCAAAGAAACAAACTGTAATATCTCATTTCATTAAAGATTCAGAGTTCCTGGCTCTAGGAGCTGCTGCGATGGAATTTGAATGGATTAGAAATTTATTATTTGATATTCCTTTGTGGACTAAACCAATTCCTCCTATTATTATTCATTGTGATAACACTGCAGCAATTATTACTACAAACAATGCCACATATAATGGAAAGTCTAGACAAGTGCGACTACAACATAGCTATGTGAGGCAATTACTTGGTGGAGGAGTAATTTCAATTGATTATGTGAGATCAAAAGATAATCTCGCAGATCCTTTAACAAAAAGCCTTCCAAGGGAGAACATAAAAGCAACAACTAAAGGGGTGGGTCTTAAGCCCATAAATCATCAATAGAGGAAACCTAACCTAATGACCAGAGATCCCGAGAAATAGATTCAATGGGAAAAACAAGTTATCCAGATGATGTGAAGTACTGACGTAGAGTATGTTTACTCTGTACTCATCCCTGTTGTGTGAGATTACTTGATGGTTGGTACATTAACTATAGCGAATGAGGTTGGATTTAATCCTTAATGAGATCTATAGCCTATATGGTGGGGTGCACAACTACAGGAGCACTCTTGATAGACTCACCTATATGAGTGTGGAAGTGGGGCCGCTTCTCATGAGAATTTGGGCAGATTCTTTAGAGCACTCATGAAATCCGGGATATAGCACATGGCCGTAAAGTGCTGACCTTATGACTCCAAGATCAATTCTTGACATAATTCTGAACCAATATAAAGAGTTAAAGTTCAAGACTTTGTTCACTCCAACTCCTAAAGGTTTGAAATTATGTCATGACGGTGAGGTTCAAGCTTATTCACCTTACCGGTGAGATGCTCATTGAATATTTTGAAACTGAGGGGAGATTGTTGGGTTTTTTGTTTGTTTCAAAAATTCTAAAGGTGTTTTTTGTAGAAGGTGTTTTGTCCTTTTGCTCTTTTGCCTTTTTGTTTTATGGGTAGTGTAGGTTGTTGAAAACAAGCCATCCCACATTGCTAAAATCCAACTTTTGAAGAGGCTTTATAAGTGTTTTCATTCCTATACTTGCTAAAGACTTTTGGAGCATTTTGCCATGGGCCCTATGCGCGCACGCGAGTTGGGCTTGACCCAGGGTGGCTGCGTGTATATCGTGCGCAGGGGGGTGCAGATCCAGGCCAGGTAGCCTTGAGGGGACCCATCTACTGATATAGTAGTGCCAACATTTTGCCCTTTTTTTCATTAAAATAAAATAATCTTATTTAATCTTATAAACTGATTTTAAACTATTTTAATGCTTTTAACGTTGGAACATTGGGGATTAAATATGGCCTCAATGTTTTTAACGTTAAGGATTAAAGACCCAACGGAACAGATTGTATCTATTTATATTAGGGCATCTCCATTGTCGTTTTTATACATACAGAAAAATTATTTTCTTTCTGGCTGTTCCTTTGCTTTTCTTCCGAGCAATCCAAAATGGAGTCTAGACTTCAGGCTGCTTGTGCGATCGGACTTGAAGATTGGCCGTTGTATCCTAGGGGTAGTTCTGCTGAGAACCTTTCGCACCTGGATTTCATCCGAAGGGGCGGAACTCGTCCTAAAGAGAGCGTTATCAGACGTGCCTTGGCTACAAATCTACTACCGTTGCTGCTCTTTATCTTATACAAATCACAGTTGCAGTCTTCAACAATCGAGTACAATTGTTTTAATTTAAATTCTATTTGACAGCGTTCTATAGTATTTCCAACAATCGCACCATGCAATATCTTATAGCCTTAGGATATTTGCATTGTGTGACATCTTATAGCCCTAAGATATCGCAGGTTTTAAGGGTAAAATTGTCATATTTTGAACGTCTATGGGAATTATCTAAGTTTCAACCGTTTTGGAGCAATTATTAGGTATAATGGGAGTCGTACATTAATTAAAAAAAAAAAAAAAAAGTAGACTGGGTTGTTGAGAAGTCAAATCATTGACTTTCATTGAACGTGTGGGCATGGCAATGTTCGTGAAACTCCAATATAACACGTATTCTATATATTGTTTTTCATATGTTTCAGCTTTGGTCCATGCTCCTTCACCTTCATAAGGTGGACCCCTTTGTCCTGGTCCAAATATCTAACCCTTGATCCAATCTTTAAATATCCTTAATGATTATGATGATGATAGCTGATGAATGATTTTATGCTCGAAGGATTACAGGTTACTTGCAAGGAAGCTCCATATCACATGGAGTAACGACCCAAGGTATTGGAAGTGGACTTTTCCTCCTGAATCAAGGTTAGTACTTATTTTTGTACTTTGTCAGTTCATCTTTAAATATATTTCTATGAAGATTGTCAGTGAGAAACTGAATTCCATGTTTGATTGTAATTCGCTTGGGGGTCATTTTGTTGTAAAGAGACGAGTGGACAGCATTTGTTGAAGTGTAATGGTTTTCTTCACCCGTCGGCTAAACAAGCCATTTATGTTCGGGGGATTCTTTTAGAGGAAAACTTTCTCTTCCGAGCAAAGGGATGCGCCGATGCTGGAGTTCCCATTTTGACACCTTAGCCTTAGATTTTATGGACAGGCCTGTAACGAGCATCGAGCGGTTTTTCCCCACATCCCATTGGTTGCAGGAGAATATCTTCCTTCTCATACAAAGCTTGTTTGTTGAAAATGCATTTCTGTTTGTCAATTGGGCTTTTGGTGATCTATGAAACTATGACCCTAGATGCATACCCCTAAACTAAGCTGTGACACTAAAATACTTGACACATATGGGCCAGTGAAACTATTGAGCCAACCAAATTGCATATACAAGGAATGTAGGCAAACAAGCAATGACAATTTAATAACCTAAATGCAATGAAACGTGCACCCAAAATGCCCCACAAAATTTACAATTTTTTTAATGTGGAAGAACCACAAGATTGAGAATTTCTAAAAGGACGGACAACTAGAAGAATAAGTAAAGACTCTTCCCTTTTGGCACTAGTCCCTTGCAGAACAATCAAAAACCATCTTTTTCCTTTTATAATTTATCTTTCAAGGCTTATCTTGATTTACACGTCCTCTTTCTTCCTTGTAATGTTGAAAATCAAAGACTGAAAACCATTTTTTCTTTCTTGAATGTTATTTTCCTGTATTTCGCCCCTTGAAACCACCCACTCTCGAATTGCTTGTGGTGGTTGTGTGGAAAAGTCTCACTTAATTGCTGTATTTCTTTTAGTTCATTTTAGGTCATTTCAGATCAAGATTTGTTATTAACTCATCATAAGCATGATAAGAGTTTTAGAATGACCCGACCCCATGGTAATGAAATGATCAAGGCAGCATATTCTGGTATTGGTCACAAAACTCGACTGTCTTTCTTTGGAAACTGAATTCCAGTAAGCATTTCCAATAATGAGCTTGTTCATTCTAAGTTGAAACTTGACTCTTTTTAGTTGTGTTGCGTCAACCCTTTACATGATTGATAACCTATTCCAATGTTTTTCCTGCTATAGGTTCCCAGAGGTGGCAGAGCTCATGAAAGTCTGTTGGTTAGAGATCAAAGGGAATATTAATGCTTCTGAGTTGTCTCCCAATACTAATTATAAGGCCTACATTGTCCTCAAATTTGGCAGAAGGGTATCTGGGCTGGACATCCTTCCTGCAGAAATATCAGTTAAATTAGGGAGCCATGAATCCAGCAGCATAGCGTTTTTGCAACAGGCAATGAAACCCAGAGCTGATGGGCAGGTCCCACAAGCAAGGAGTGATGGGTGGCTGGAGATTGAGATGGGTGAGTTCTTCAATGATGGGGGAGATGGAGTCGTAGAGATGAGTTTCAAGGAGGTGAGAGGTGGTCACTGGAAGAGTGGGCTTATCATTGGAGGGATTGAGATAAGGGCTGTGCGCACGTGAAGTTTGTTATCATGTTCTTGAAACTGATGTGTGCCCATTTTTTACTATGAATGCGCCCCCCTTTGTGCAGTTCTTTATATTGCAACGTACTTAAACTAATAGCACATAAATAACCTTGTTACGGAGAGCTACATCCCATTTGATTTTTAATAGTTCTTTGATCATCGTCTTTACTTTGTATTAATCTAATTACAGCTTGTTCAACATGCATCAAGGTGTGTCCCACAGAAAAGCTCCTAAATCTGCAAGCCATTAGCCACCCCATGAAAAAGGAAAATTACAACTGGTATTATGCATAAGGGGACCTCAATTGGAGGGTTGCTGAAGGTTTGCGTTTAAGCGATAAAACAGGATGAGGTCCCAAATTAGAATTCTTTATGGATTCCAATACCAATTAATTAAACTAATGGATATTTAAACGGATATGAAAAATATGAAGGAGACGAGGAAGAAGAAGACATGAGGAGTGACGTTAGGGTTGCCCAAGTTTTTCTAGGCGACGCTATCGTTGCTTAGAAAATGTACAAAATATAAAAAAATGGTAGGAAGACCGAATTTGTCCTACACAATCTGCGGGGAATCGGGGATCCTTCGCGATAAATGGCCAAATTCCGGGATTTTCCTGTAAAATCCTTTTTTTTAGGTGACAATATTCTCTTATGAGAAGACTGGCAAATTGTGAGCTTTCGGTCCAGCTCATAGGCCCACTTGCATGCATTTCTATAATCGTGCGCGGGGCTAAATTGTAGGGCCATTGCACTACATTATGTTGTAGAACCCATCTTCAATGGATGGTGGGGCCTGCATTATTTCAAAATCTGAGCTGGTCATCGGCCCTAGGACCCAAAATATTTATTGTCTCTAAGTTTTTAAATAAAACTTTAGCGGGCTGAGTGTTAGATTGATCACACATGAGTGATTCCCTCCATTTCTATCCCAACAAGAGAAACGTAAGGCAAGTTCATCGCGTGTTTCAGATAGACTCAAATCTGATGACAGCCATCATGAATAATAATTTATGGGTTGATCATTACAAAGGGTCTTAAGGCAAATGACCAACTTGGGTTTTGAAAAAGTGGGCCCCATCATATGTTGAACATGGAGCGCTGCATTATACTATAATGCAGCGGCACTGCATTCTAGCCCTCCCCCTTTGTGAGGAAAAAAAAAACTGCTCCATTAGAGTTACGTCATTAAAACTTGATGGTATATTAATCATAGATTTTTCTCGAGTTTAACCCAACTATGAGTGAAATAGGAGAAGTTCAACTCAAACATTAATTGCAGCAAGCACAAGAAAGAATAGTTTATTAGGAGTGCACATGGGCGGTTCGGATCCCATCGGTTTTCTATTTTCCCAAACCGAACCAAACTGCCCATGTGCTCAAATCGAACAGAAAGGAACCGGTTCGGTTCGATTACAGGTTTTTTTTTTCCACAAAAAAAAGGCAATTCAATTGGTGAGAAACGTTGGATTTTAAGTAACGGAGGGAGGTTCAAGTCTTCTTCAAGTACTTTTTCATATTCTTTTATGTATTTAATAAAAATATATATTTATATAATAGGTTTGGTTAGAACGTTTTAACCACACATTCAAACCAAAAACCGAACCGAACCGAACGATTTGAAAGAAATCTGAATTGTGACCGAACCGATCTACTACAAAACCGATCCGAACCACCCGATTCGGATCGGTTTAGCAGTTCTTTCGTACACCCCTACAGTTGATGCACAAGAATGACCAGTGGATGATAAATCTCTAGAGGCGGAATTAAAAACACTAATTAAGAAGGTACAGCTCGGTCAGAAAATGCGTTATCACCAATGAGCAAATTGAAGATGGTTGCTTTGTATTAGGGGATTCATTGAAGAAATGTAGTAACATATCCATAGACTTTTTAAGTCCTTGACAAAATCTTCAATGTGCAACAATGTTGTGTGTCTTTCTAGAGATGCTCAAGGCGACAGCCAGTGACGAAATCAAGGGGTAGCTGGGTTAGCCTTGCCACCCAAGATTTTTGCATTTTTACATAGTGACCCCTCCAAAGATAAATTTTTAGGTCAGCCCAAAACATAAAATAAAAAAAGGCCTGAGTGGGCCCTATAAAGCTGGACGGTCGTTAAAAACTATGATTAAAGTCCTATAGTTTTATATGTCCAAGGCTGGTATATGGAGGCTCAAAAAGATGGACTTAGGGGGCTTTTTCTTTTCCCCATTTGGTGTGAAATCTGAGAATTAGAGTGTAAGAAATGGAGGCTCTGGATCTCTTCAGCAGCTTGCCTGAAGACTGCATTTCTCATATCATCTCCTTCACATCTCCTCGAGATGCGTGCAGATCCTCGGCCGTATGTTCCATCTTCCGATCCGCTTCAAAATCCGACATGGTCTGGGAGAGATTCCTTCCGTCGGGTTACCCGGATATCCTTGCAGGATCCGCTTCTCCTGTGCACTTCTCGTCCAAGAAGGACCACCTCTTCCACCAACTACTAAACCCGATTCTTATCGACGAGGGCAAAATGGTAAATATATAATTGATTAAGTTTTCGAAAGGGACCGTTTCAAGGTCGGAAACGGACCCGACTCGGACCCGTTTCTAAATAACACATGCTTTTTTTTTTTTATCAGTTTTACTTCATTGGGTGGACCTGGACCCTGTGAATATGTCCTAGTATAGAATTAGATATTTAACCCTTGACCCAATCTTTAAACATCCTTGATAATCATGATCATGATGCTGAATGATTTTATAATGGCAGAGTTTTTCAATAGATAAAATTACCGGCAGGAAGTGTTGTTACATGTAGGGATGTCAAATCGGCCGGGCCGGGCCGGGCAGAACCAGTCAACGGGTCTGGCCGAACCAGTCAATGGTACGGCCCGTGGACCGAGGAGGCTAGGCCCGTTGGCCCGTTTGGCCTGGGCCCACCTGGCACGTGGGCTGGCCGCCCCGCCAGGATTGGCCCGGCAAGCACCGCCAGCCTGGCCCGCCCAAAAATGAATTTTCTTTTTGAAAAAATCTTCATTTTAACTCCCCAACAATCATAAAGCAGTCATATAAAGGGTATTTTGTGTCCTTTTCAATTTTACAAAGTCTATAAAAACTCTAACCCTCCCATTCTTTTTCTCATCAAAGTTTTATTTACAAAAAAAAAAAAAAAAAAATATATATATATATATATATACACGCACACACACAAAGGATGTCAATCATTATATAATAGGTAGGTCCATTGTGACAAAATCACTGTGGAAATTGGGCCCAAATAAAACACAAATTTCTTCTGTACATTTTTTATTTTGGCACCTACCAAACAACACTATTTGCCCATCGTGTATTAATACAGCTCATTTCCACACAGAAATGTGGAAATGATAATAATAATGAGAAACTTTTATGGAAAAAATTGTAAACAAGGGAATAATATGCAAATAGCTGCTTTTAAAACCAATGCATTTCTATTGATTAAATTAAAAGTATGAGAAGCAAGGCTACAATCGTGGACATCTAGATCTGCATTTAACTCAAGGGAATAATATGCAAATAGCTGCTTTTAAAACCAATGCATTTCTATTGATTAAATTAAAAGTATGAGAAGCAAGGCTACAATCGTGGACATCTAGATCTGCATTTAACTCGTAAACTTTCTTCACCACCTCCTCCTCATATACTTTCTTTTATGAACCTGTCATCAACATCATCATCATGTAGGCTTGTCTGATTAACTGAGATCGGCTTTAAGAGTTCTATTATTAGACCATAAGATTTATTATTACACCTTAGCTAGGAGGTGTTGGTTTTGATTTGACTATCGATTATAATTTTGACCCACGGTTATATAACTACTCATGTGATTACCCACCTTTTTTTTTAATCAAACCACCCATGTTTTAGTTGTTCCTATGTGACTATATCGTTTTGGTTGTTTATAATTCTGACCGACGGTTGTGTAACTCCTCATGCAACTAACCGCTCATTTTTCCATCAAACTACTTATGTTATAGTTGTTTCTAGTAATTATATCCCTTTTAGCTCCTATTTCTCTATTTCTATTTTATCCAACTTATTTCATGGAAAGAGGTAAATTTTTTTAATATGTGATTATTTATTTTGCAATAAAGTGCAGTGTAGGAAGATATCGGGTTGAACATCGATTATTGGGCTAGTACGTATTATGTAGGGTTTATCTTGGATCAATCAAATTAATCCCCATTCGCTTCATATTTCCTGCTTGACTTAAAAATTATGATCAATTATTCTAGCCCTAACCTAGCTTAATCTATTAATCTAGGGTCAGTTCGGCAGTGATTGACCCATAATCTTTGTGTTTGATTTTAGAGGCAAATTGAGGATCTTCGCATAGATTTTAAAGTACATACTTACCAAGCACACACCTCCATCTTGTCCTCTACTTAAGTACAATACTTGGGGTCCCCTGACATATGGGTGAGAACTGAGAAGTACTGCTTACTTTTTTTAAAATTGTGAGGTACAAATATGGCTGTGAATAATTAGGTGGACAATACATTGTCTCACAATAGACCATAAGATATATTAAAAAAAAATTATGAATAAGCCTGCCTGGCTCGGCCCGTGGCATGGGTGGGCCGAGGCTGGAGCGGGCTGTGCCGGCCCGGCCCGGCCCATTTGACATCCCTAGTTACATGTTGTCCACAAGGAAGCTCAGGTTCTCAAGGATTGTCCCCCCCCCCCCCCCCCCCCCCCAAGGTATGGGATTCAGACTTCTCTACGTGAATCAAGGTTAGTACTTATTTTCTTACTCTTTTTAGTTTATATTTATATTTTTTGGGTCAGATCCCCTACTTCGTTGAAACAATGGAATACTATTTCAGCCTATCCCAGAAAGCCATGTGTATAAAGTAGTTGCAATTAAGAGAGGGCGATTAGTGACATAACAATTTATACAGGGGTGTTTCCAGATTTTTTTTTTTTTTCTAAGATTAGTAGTGAGAATCTGATTTCCATGTATGATTGTTGTTCTATTGGAGTTAATTTGCCGTAAAGTGAACAAGTGAGGAATATTTCTTTACCTTTTCTCTACCTAGCCATTCATATTAGTGGTTGGAAGGAAACCACTCTTACTCGGAGGAGAATATCTTCCTTCTTTTGCCTTTAAAAAACATAGGATTTGAATACGTAGGAATTAATAATCAAATGTACTCCATCAAATGATAGCTACAGAGGTGTGATTTTTTTTGGCAATCGGAGGGTTCCGAACCCTTTGGGCTGAACTAATCCTTCAGGGCCTAGAGGGAAGCCGGGTAAACTCCACAGTAGTCCCAGTGTGGTAGTGCAGTTTCGAACCTATAATCTCTGGGTACAAACCGTAGTCCTAAGCTAACTGAGCTATCTTTTGTAGTTAAAGAGGTGATGGGGAAATATATAGAAGGTGAGGGGTGAAGGATACATAGATGACTTGACTTTCCTAGATATTGAATTAATAGGGTGATGGATGGGTATTCACTTCTTCGTTTCCCTCGTTGCACTAATTCCTTTAACGGAACAATCAAGAAATGTCTTCCTTGTTTTAGAATTCTAAAAATCTTATCTTGTTGTTCCTCCTCTGTACTGTATGTAGAGTACCAGGGACAGAAAACAGTTTCTTTTTTTCCAGTATTTTCCACCTTGGAAACCACCCATGACCCACTCTCGAATTGCTTCTTGTGGTTGTGGGGAAATGTATCACTTGCCGTATTTCTTTTAATTCATTTCAAATCAAGATTTGTTATAAAACTATCACGCGCATGATAATAGTTTTAGAATGACCAGACCGGTCCCTTGTTAATGAGATCATGATCAAGGCAGTATCTTCTGGTATTGCTCACAAAACTCTCATCTGTTTTTATTCATTCTTAAGTTGAGACTTTGACTCATTATCATACCTTGTGTTTTGTGTCTGTCCCTTACAAGGTCAAATGATAAATTCTTACAATGTTCATCCAATCTATAGGTTCCATGTCACGACCCGGGCCCGAGATCGGACTAATCGGGGCCTAATCCCCGGGTCGCGAATCCAACATACTTACTCCCGTAAATCTCGAATTAACCGAAGTTAAGACGAAGACTCAGAAGGGATCTAACATACATACCTGTCAAATGTACATTTTTGCGGAAATATATATACATTGACCATAGTTGACTTTACATTACAAGTAAAGTTCACATATACAAAAATATAATTCAATGAAGTCCACCACTGCATATTCACAATACAATGCAGGGGACATGTAACTACATCTCCAAATGATATACAAAAACATCTATCAATGATTCACAAAATAATCTCCAAAACATTAAAATCAACGCCCTCCAAGCTACGCCCACTCGGCTAAACCTCCTGGAGGTATCGGATGGGCCTCCTCCGCACGCGGCGCGGCCTCTGCAAGACCGGGAGGGGCAACTGGGCCTGTAATGCCATCAATAACACTATGAACACGACGGTTCAACAATGTATAAACACATTTATGATAACACATGCTAAACTTGTCCATTATCAATATAACAACTATAGACGATTACATCTAGGTTAATGCAATATCATGTACAGTGTAGCCCATTGATGCTCAATGGCTAAATTTACAAATACAATAGTGTTACTATCATTCAGTTCATTTCATTTATTTCGTGTCATTTCGTTTCATTTCGTGTTTTCCAACGGAAGAAACTTAAGCGCGAGGCGGAAGGGCAAACCGTTCATGGCCTGGCTTTATTTCACTTTCATTTAATCAATTTAATGAAGCACAAGGCGGAAGGGCGAACCATTCATGGCCGAGGCTTCCATATTATTTCAGTTTTCCTTACATGGCTTATCAATTCATTGACTTTTCAGTCTATATGTGGGATCTACCAGTGTCTTGATCAGAGATCACTGGCATCACCACGGAGCTCCGGAACACCCCAATCATCTGCTGCAGCAGGATTATCATTATTCATTGCATTTATTCATTGTTCAGTGGTTCAGTGTATTCATTCATTATTCGGTGGTTCAGTGTATCCATTCATTATAGACTCAAGGGGATTAGATGAATCTTTAATCATTCACGGTCCTACTTGTCTCTATTCCAATTTAGACAAATTCTGGGTGTAATTATTAGTTACTAAATGCACGTGTTATTTTCGATGGACATCACATTTTCATTTAATATGTGCATTTAGTCCCCAAAAATTTTCCACCCACAATATCAAAATCCACTGGACTCAAACTGAGTCCCACAATCGATCGGACCGTTAGGTCCGATCGATTGGACAAATTTTTGCTTACAATTTCATGTTTGGGCCAGTATCAGGTTCGCTCGAGCGGATCCAAGTTCGCTCGAGCGGACCCAAACAGAACATTCATCGCACGAGCGCACCTAAAGTTCGCTCGTGCGGACACTTTTTCGCGTCAGACAGTAACTGGTTCGCTCGAGCGAACTGTCCAGAACTCCATTTCTGGAACTCCGAACTTCACTCCTTCATTCATTCCTTTCAACCACCCTTTGCATACACATTTAAGGATCTTCAATCCTCCCCTCATTCATCATTTAATACACATTTAGCACTTCTATTCCACCATTAACACATCATAAAACCATACAAATCACATTCAACCTAATCTCCATTTCATAAGAAAGAAAAGGGGTTTTGAGAACCCATCTCTAATAACTCAAGGAAACTTATAGATTAGCATTTAATCATAAATGAACATTTATACTTGCCTCTTAAAGCCTATTAGCAAGAAATCCTTTGATAGCTTGACTTTGAGGTGAGAAATCCCCAAATCCAAACCCTATTTCCATAAAACACAAGAAATACTACCTTATGAGCTAATTGGCTAGAAACCACATCTAATCACTCTTATAACTTGGAAACTCACTAAAATGATCATCTACTTACTTGTAGTTCTAAGGAAAGGAATCCTTGAGCTCTTCTCCCAAGTTCCAAACACTCCAATGGAGGAAATAAGGTGAGGAAGATGAAGCTCCTTCAAAACTTGCTTGAGACACTCCAATCTCTCTTGATGAAGAAGAATGGGAGAAGGGAAGGGAAAATGTGCTTAGGGTTTCTTTGCAATGGATTTGAGATGAAGGAACCCAAGGGTTTCATTTCAATGCCTTATAAGGCTATTTTGCAACTACACCCTCTCTTTCTTTCTTATTTTCAATTCGAGTCAAATGGAGGCTCACTTGAGTCAATACTCGTCGGATGACTTCGAGCCTATTATGAAAGTTAACGTACTCGTCGAGATACACGTGTTGGTATCAAGAGTTTCCGTATTTGACAAAATACGTATAAATCCATATTTACAGGAAAAGGCCTTGTTTTCTTAGTTTGAGTTTAAAATCTCATTCAATCCATTTAATCCCCTTCATTATCATTTCATTAAGCTTAATTCAATCATTTGAGACTAATCTCATCGAGCTTAGTCATTAGCCATCATTAGCCTCATTAAACGTGATTAATTAGCATTAACTTTAATTAATTAGAGTTAATCTTGATTAACTCGGGGCGGGGTCTTACATCTCTCCCAACTTTTAGAACCATTCGGTCCTCCGAATGCAATACAATTTAATATAAGTCAGTTAAGCAATTCAAAAATGCAAAATTACCTGAACAAATAGTTCGGGATACTTCTGGGCCACTTGCTCTTCAAGTTCCCAGGTAGCTTCATTTGGTCCATGATGATCCCAAAGGACCTTGACCCATTTGATTGTCCTAGTACGCAGAACTGCCTCCTTTGTATCTATGATCCGAATTGGCTTCTCAACATAAGTGGTGTTAGGCAACACTTCGATCTCTTCATGACGAATGACATGTGAAGGATCATGCACATATTTCCGAAGCATAGAAACATGAAATACGTTGTGAATACCGGAGAGTTCTGCTGGGAGATCGAGACGATAAGCCACATCTCCAATTCGGCTCGTGACCTTGAAAGGTCCAATGAATCTCGGGGATAGCTTCCCTTTCTGCCCGAATCGAATAGTGCCCTTCATTGGGGAGGTCTTCAAAAAGACCAAATCATCGACTGCGAACTCTAGATCACGCCGATGATTATCAGCATAGCTTTTCTGCCTTGATCTGACAACCTTCAATCTGTCTTGTATCTTTTGGACTTTTTCTGCTATCTCAGCAATGATAGTGGGACCGTGGAAACTTCGGGTCCCAACTTCTTCCCAACTAACTGGTGTTCGACATCTCCGACCATACAGTGCTTCAAATGGTGCCATCTCAATGCTGGAGTGATAGCTGTTATTGTACGCAAATTCGCACAATGCCAAATGGTCATCCCAATCACTCCCGAAATCAATCACACTGGCACGAAGCAAGTCTTCTAGAGTCTGTATAGTCCTTTCTGATTGTCCATCTGTCTGTGGATGATAGGCCGTACTAAACTGAAGTCTAGTGCCAAAAGAGTTCTGGAATGACTTCCAGAATGTGGACACAAACCTACTATCTCGATCGGAGACAATCGAGACCGGTGTTCCATGCAATCGAGTCACTTCCTTGACAAACAGCTTGGACATTTCACTGAATCCTATATCCTTTCTGATTGGAATGAAATGTGCGGACTTTGTAAGCCGGTCAACGATCACCCATATGGCATCGTGTTGCTTTCTCGTCCTCGGTAGACCAGATACGAAGTCCATTGTAATGTGCTCCCATTTCCATTTAGGGATTTTCAGTGGATGGAGCAATCCCGGTGGTTTCTGATGTTCAACTTTTACACGTTGGCAAGTCAAGCAGGAAGATACATAACCTGCTATTTCTCGTTTCATGTTGTTCCACCAGAACCTATCCTTTAGATTTCTGTACATTTTTGTACTTCCAGGATGCATAGAATATCTGGTGTGATGAGCTTCAAACATTATAGCTTGTTTTAGATCTTCTTGAGCTGGGACACATAGTCTGTCTCTGAAATATAGAACTCCTTCTACTAGCACAAAATCCGGCTTAGTGGCAAGGTTGTCCTTAATTTTCTCCAACTCAAGGTCTTGAAACTGCCTATCTTTAATTTCCTTGATAAGCATTGGCTCAAAGACGGACATTGCTGCAATCATCACCTTACTGTCCACCATTTCAAAAGCCACATCTAAATCTTTGAATTCTTCAATTAAATTCCATTCACCCACCAGTGATGCCAAATTAGCAGATTTCCGACTCAAGGCATCAGCCACGACATTACCCTTCCCAGGCACATACTTGAAGGGAAAGTCGTAATCCTTGATCAGCTCTAACCAACGGCGTTGCCTCGAATTAATATCCTTCTGAGTGAACAAGTACTGAAGGCTTCTGTGATCGCAATGGACTTCAAAAGTCTCTCCGTACAGATAATGCCTCCATTGCTTCAATGCAAAAACAACCGCCGCGAGCTCTAAGTCATGAGTGGCATAGTTCTTTTCATGTTCTTTCAACTGGCGTGAACCATAAGCAATGACCCTGCCATTCTGCATCAATACACATCCCAATCCAATACCCGAGGCATCTGAGTAAATTTCAAATCCTCCTCTTCCCTCAGGTAAAGACAAGATTGGGGCTGATATCAACTTCTGCTTCAAGGTTTGAAAACTAGACTCACATGCATCATTCCATTCAAAGGAAGTATTCTTCCGAGTCAGTTTCGTTAATGGCGATGCTATCCTTGCGAAGTCCTTGACGAACCTCCTGTAATAGCCTGCCAATCCCAAGAAGCTTCTAACTTCGGGCACATTCTTCGGACTTTGCCAATTAGTAATTGCCTCAATCTTAGCTGGATCAACTGCTAATCCATCTCCTGAGATGATATGGCCCAGAAATGCAACCCGCTGCAACCAGAAGTCGCACTTTTCGAGTTTTGCATACAACTGATTTTCTCTCAGTGTCTGCAAGGCTGTTCTCAAATGACGTGAATGCTCCACCTCTGACTTTGAATATACCAGAATGTCATCGATGAAGATTACAACGAACTGGTCCAGGAAAGGAGCAAACACTCTGTTCATTAGAGCCATAAACACTGCAGGTGCATTCGTTAGACCAAAAGGCATCACTAAAAATTCATAGTGGCCATAACGAGTCCTGAATGCTGTCTTCTGCACATCTTGATCCTTGACCCGAATCTGATGATACCCAGATCGGAGATCAATCTTAGAGAAGTACGATGCACCCTCGAGTTGATCAAACAACTCATCAATCCTAGGCAGAGGGTACTTGTTCTTGATTGTCATTTGGTTTATCTGCCTATAATCGATACACATTCGAAGGGTGCCATCCTTCTTCTTCACAAACAATACAGGCGCTCCCCACGGTGAGACACTGGGTTTAATGAAACCCTTGTCGAGCAAATCCTGTATTTGCTTCTTCAACTCATATAACTCTGATGGTGCCATTCGATACGGTGCCTTTGATATCGGTGCAGTACCGGGCACAAGTTCAATGGTAAAATCTACTTCCCTTGCTGGAGGTAGACCTGGCACTTCATCCGGAAATACATCAGGAAACTCACAGACTACCGGAATATTCTTTAACTCTTGTACAGGCTTCTCTTCAGAGATGAACGCGATGTAGCCTTCACAACCGCTGAGCATCATTCGTTCAGCCTTGAGTGCTGAAACTAGCCTGATATCGTATTTCTTTTGGACTCCTTCAAAGAGTACACTGGCACTGGCTTCTTCAACTCTGAAGGTAATGATCTTGCGAAAACAGTCTAAACAAGCCCTGTACTTCGCAAGCCAGTCCATACCAAAAATTACATCGAAATCATTCATTTCCAATATAACCAGATCAGCTGGCATTGACACTTCCCCAATTTTAACACTGCACTGGGGGATAAACAATTCACAAACTACTTTTGTCCCTAAAGGAGTAGACACAGTAAAGTCATATGGTAATTGTATTATTCGATCCCGCATATCATATGCAAATGGAGGTGCTACAAAAGAGTGTGTAGACCCGGGATCAAATAGTGCAATTGCAGATCTATTATCTACAAGTATTGTACCTTCAACCACGTTAGCTGCAACATCAGCTTGCTCTCGGTTAGCTGCATAAACCAATCCAGCTCTTTGTTGTCTATTGGGTTGATGTTGCTGTTGCTGCCTTGGCTGCTGTCTCTGCCACTGACGTGGCTGTCCATGAGGTTGAGGTTGTTGCTGCTGTGGTCTAGGAGGAGGAGGAGCTGGTAAGGCTAGACGTGGAGGAGGAGCAGGTAGTGCTGCTTGCCCTTGTGCAGGGTGCTGATACGGAGCTCTATCCTCTCTTCTTGCTCTTGGACATTGTGCCATCTTGTGCTCCATTGAGCCACATACTAAGCAAGCTCCGGAAGTCCTCCAACATAACTCAGTCCTGTGACCTTTACCACAAGTCCCACAGACTGGTTTATTTTCTCTCCTCTCATATCCAGGATGATATCTCTGCTTTTGCTTCTTGTTCTTCGATTGTCCCCCTTTCCTAAACCAGGAGTCACCACTTCTCTTGGGGTGTACAGACTCTGCTTCTTTTTCTCTCTCCTTTTCTCTTTGAATTCCTTCCGCCGTGTATGCCCTATCAACGGCATCATCAAAAGTTGCAGGCTTTTGTCCAGCAAATACAACTGATTTGTATTCTGGATTTAGTCCTTGAAGGAACCTCTTGACCTTTTTCTCCTCAGTGTCCACTAAGTCGGGAGCATACTTGGACAATTGCAAAAAGGTATGGACATAAGCAGCAACGGTCAGTTGACCTTGCTTCAAGTGTAGGAACTCTGATTCCTTCTGTTGCTGCACATGCTCAGGAACAAACTTCCTATGAAACTGCTTCTTGAAGACTTCCCAGACATCGGGTGCGGTCATGTCCTTGAACACATCCTTTACACTCTTCCACCATAAATTAGCTCCCCCTCTAAACATGGTAGCCTCATTAAACGTGATTAATTAGCATTAACTTTAATTAATTAGAGTTAATCTTGATTAACTCGGGGCGGGGTCTTACATTCCAAGAGGTGGCAGAGTTCGTGCAACTCCTTTCGATAGAGATCATTGGGAGGATCGACGCTCCTATTTTTTCTCCCAAAACTACTTACAAGGTTTACCTTGTTCTTAAATTTGGTGAAAGAGCATACGGACTGGACCACCGTCTAGTACGAATGTCAGTTAAATTAGGTGGCCATGTATCCATCAACAGAGCTTTTTTTCAACAGGCACTGAGCTCTAGAGCTGATGGGCAGGACCCACAACCAAGGGGTGATGAGTGGATGGAGATTGAGATGGGCGAGTTCTTAAATGATGAGGGAGAGGAAGGAGATTTAGTGATGATTTTTAGGGATATAAGAGAAGAAAACCGGAATTTGGGGATGCGCATGGGGATAAGACTTATCGTTGAAGGCATTGAGATAAGGCCTGTGTGCAAGTGATGTTTGTGGGGGTGAATTTATTGTGTTCTTGAAACTGATTTGTGTCCATTATATTCTATGAATGCGCTCATTTCTCTGTAATGTAGCAGTAGGTACTACAATTGTGCACTACTTTTTACTACAATGTGCTTAAAAATGGCTGGAACAATGGATGTAATGCCATTGTCATTTTCTTGCTTGTTTTGCAATCATTCTTATTGTATATGATTCCGGTTGCTGATCATGAATCTCTGTAGACTCATAGTGTAGGGCAGAGTGAGTATTGATGCATATAAAGTTATATTCGGTCATTCATCCTCTATCTTGGACGATCCATTCCGACATTCTTTCTTGTCCAGAGTGTTTTTATTTTTTATTTTATGAGTTTCTTGTCCAACTGTCACAGACCTAAATCTTGAACGATCCATTCTGACATTAATTTTTTATTAAGTTTCCCCTAATACCCATTAGTCATACTTTTTTTTTTTTTTTTATTGTGCACCTTTTCTGATTCGAACCGTAATAGTAGTCTTGGGAAGACGCGGGTGTTCATGTTCATGGTAGACTAGAGTCCAAACCCTTTCGCAACTATTACATGGAACCGTGTAACACTTTTTGTGAACTCTTTTTACGGGGACATTCAATATGAATCACATGTCCTCTCGAGTTTCAGTTCAAAAGCAGTGAGTCCCACCATACAATTGAGTACCACGCGACCGGAAACATGATTAACACATGTCAGCAGCAATGCCACAACCCGTTTCCATCATGGTGCTCCATAAAATAGTGCGAGTTAATCATTTTAATACATATGCGGAGGGGATGGGATTCATCTTAAGTTGTCCAAATTATCTCTACGGAGCCATCGCATTGGAGTCCTATAAAAGTGTTACACGGTTGCCGCGACAAAGGAACTGGACTCGTCTAGGATGGGGTGTGCTTTGGTTGGCGTGGTTAGAGTTTAAAAGTCTATGAATCATAAGGTTATTTTCCTCTTTAGATTTGATCCAAATGTTGAGAGTTTGGGATGGGAAAGAGAGGAAGCTTAGAGTCAAGTCAATGGGTATACAAAGTCTCCCTAATTTCTTTCCATGAACCTTCGCATACCGACTTCAATCCTCGGGCGTCTAGATGGAGGCTCAATTGGAAGAGAAGGAAACTTAAAAGACGAAGTACTTTTTGGCGTTTTGATTTCCTTCCCCTTCGTTCCTGTGAAATCTGAGAACCAGAGAGCAAGAAATGGAGGGTCAGGATCTCTTCAGCAACTTGCCCGAAGACTGCATTTCTCGTATCCTCTCCTTCTTCACTTCTCCACGAGATGCGTTCATATCCTCGGCCGTGTGTTCCATCTTCCAATCCGCTTCAGAATCTGACGTCGTATGGGAGAAATTCCTCCCGCCCGATTACCCGGATATCCTCGCAGGATCCGTTCCTCCTGTCCACTTCTCGTCCAAGAAGGAGCTTTTCATCCGTCTGTGCGATCCGATTATTATCGACGAGGGCAAAATGGTAAATACCACATCAATAGAAGTTATAATAAGGGAGCTGCTATTGGCACACAATTTTTCTCCTTTCCCCACACACATTCTTAAAAAAAAAAAAAAACTGTGAAATTTCCTTTCTGTCCACTCTCTACCCACCTCTCCCTTCACCTTCGGTTGGCGATAGATCGGATAGCTGAGAGGTTGCAATGATCGCCAAGCTGCCCGATCTGCTGCCGGCCAGGGAAAGGAAGGGAGAGGGAGAAAAGGGGAGAAGGGAGAGAGATGAGGAGGGAGAGACAGAGAGAAGAGAAGGGGGAGAGAAAATAGTGGAGGAGGGAGAGAGTGGGAGAAGGGAAAGAGAAAATAGTGGAGGAGGGAGAGGGAGAGGGACAGAAGTGGAGAAGAGGGATCGGCCGGCGCTCGCTAGTCGAGGCCGGATCTGGAGGTGAAGGGGGAGGTAGGGGGAGAGAATGGGAGGAGAGAGAGAAAACAGTGGGGA
Organism: Umbellularia californica; assembly: GCA_028538565.1. NCBI lineage: Eukaryota > Viridiplantae > Streptophyta > Magnoliopsida > Laurales > Lauraceae > Umbellularia > Umbellularia californica. The sequence continues at coordinate 48,744,926 of JAPQWN010000009.1, forward strand.
GGGAGGGAGGGAGGGAGGGGAGGGGTCGGCTATCACCGTCGGTGAAGGGGGAGGTGGGGGGATAGAAAGGGAGGAGGAGAGAGAGAAACGGTGGGGAGGGAGGAAGAGAGGGAGAGAAAACACTGGGGAGGAGGGAGGAAGAGAGGGAGGGGGAGGGAGAGGGAGAGAAAACAGTGGGGAGGGAGGGAGAAGGGGAGGAGAGGGGTCAGCCGTCGCCATTGGTGAAGGGCGAGGTGGGGGGAGAGAGAGAGAGAGAGAGAGAAGGGGAGGAGAGTGGACGGTGGCGGATCTGCTGTCGGCCGGAGGTGATGGGGAAGTGGGGAGAGAGAAAGGGAGAGGGTGGGCAAAAAAGTAATTTCACAGGGTTTTTTTTTTTTTTTTAAATGTGTGTGTGGGTAGGGAGAAAATTTGTGTGCCAATAGCAGCTCCTTATAATAAATCTCGCAATAGCCCAATAACCCATGCTCTGCATCGTAAACCCCGGAAAATAAATAACCACATATTAAAAAAAAAAACCTCTTTCCATAGGACAAGTTGGATAAAATTATAATAGAGAAATTGGAGCAAAAGGGGTATAGTTGGTAGAGTTACATAGGAACAACTGAAACATGAATGGTTTGATAGAAAAATGAGTGATTAGTTGCATAAATAGTTACATAACCGCCCGTCAAAATTATAACTGACGGTCAAAATTGAAGCCAAAATCTCCTAACTTAATATATTATAATTGGGACCAAATCTTAGGCCTTGATCGTTTGCGTTAGAATTGAATACATTGGGTGGATCTCAACACTATGTAATCAATTCCTTTGGATCAAGTTCAATGTGAAACAGTACATATTGCGAGTTCTATGATTTTTTTTTTCAACTTCATGTTACCTAGTCTACAATTAGATATCTAACCCTCGACTAATATTTGTTGACTAATGTCCTTGATGATCATAATCATGATGATGAATGATTTTATGTTGGCAGAGTTTTTCAATAGATAAAATGAGCTGCAGAAAGTGTTACATGTTGTCTGCAAGGAAGCTCTGGATCATATGGGGTGATGCTCCAGTGTATTGGAAGTGGACTTCTCATCCTGAGTCAAGGTTAGTTCTTATTTTCTTACTATTTTAGTTCATCTTTGTATTTATTTCTTTGAAGATTGTCAGCAAGAATCTGAATTTCAAGTTTGTGTTAGGTTTTCTCTCTACCCTGTCTTGGCCAAACAGGCCATTTATGTTAGTTTTTCTCATAGGAGAATATCTTCCTTTTTTTAGTAGGCTTGTTTGTTTGCTTATAATGCATAGGATTCTCATAGGTGAATTGTGTGAGCCATTTATTCTACATGCCTTATACAGATACTTTCATCAAATCAAGGTGTCTTTTTTAGCAATATGTAGGGTGTAATGAGTTGAGCCTGCTCAACTCTGCTCAATTGGATTCAAGCTTGAGCATGGCCTGTGAGCTGATTGAGTTGAGTTAGAGAGCAAGCACTTGAGCTAGGGCCAGTTCAGCTCGACCTGGCTGGAGCTTGACTGGATTAGGGGCTTGGTTCGATTTGAGCTTAGCTTAATTAGATCAATGTTATATATGAGCCCAAGCACTGCTTGTTCATAATCATGAATTTTATTTATAGAAGCCCGCAAATTTTACTCCAATTAGAGGCAGTCTGCTCTACAGGTTTACTTATTATTGTTGGACCCTAGTGATGGAGTTATGTGCTTGGGCCTGGGCTTGGAGAATTCCTATTCTCACGGGACCCTGCCTCCCTGGTCACAGAATGAAAACGTTTGGAGAAAGCCATCTCTATTCAATTCTTTAGGGGAAAAAAAAAACCCTGCGTCCAACAGTCCCATCAGAACAGATATTTGGCATCAGTTTGAAAAGTTCATTAATGGAAATGGCTATTATGAAGAAAGATACCTGGCAATTGAAAATTGAGTAATGGGAAGTGAATTTAGTCTTCCATTTTAAATGGTTCCCCCAATTCCAATCAACAAAGGAATCTAAAGTTTTGTTGTGCACTGGTTTCTTTTGGGTAACGTAACTTGAACCCACAACCTCAAGATTATGGTGAGCACCTTCCACTATGCCAGGAGCTCTTGTAAATGTTGGATTGCTTGTGGAATTTTACATTTTTTTCAGCCTTCTCATTTGAGACCACTTCTTTTAACATTCCTGTCATATTTTGCATCATCTTTTCATTTTGGATACCTGATGAGAGAGGTCATCCCAAAGATTTTCTTCTCCGAACACGTTCAATTTGTGCCTTCTACTTCCAATTTCGATATCAGAATTTGTCAATTATGCTTTTGATGATCTATGACCGCAGATGCACACCTGCAAACTGAGCCATGGCACCAAAATAGTTGGTCCATTTGGGCTAACAAAATTACTGAAGCAACCAAATTGTGTATACCGCATATGTAAGCAAAGAAGCAATGACAATTTATTAAACTAAATGAAATCAACTGTGCACACAAAATCATCTACGCAAGTGACAATCATTTTATGTGGTAAAACCTTGGAAAAACTTCTACAGCCAAATAGTAGCATTAGTTTTCAGTATAGTAATAAAAATAAAAGAAGTACAATTACAAGAGTAAGTAATGACTCCTTACCTTTTGGCACTGGCAGAACAATCAAGAATTGTCTTCTTCTTAGAACTACTTTACAACTTATCTTGCCTTTCCCCTCCTCTGTATTTTCCCCCTTGGAAACCACCCACTCCCAAATTGCTTGTCTGGTTGTGAGGAAAATTCTCACATGCTCTTTCTTTTAGTTCATTCATATCCAGACTGGTTATTAGTTTATCATGAGCATGATAAGAGCTTTCTAATCACCTGACCCCTTGATAATGGGATGATCAAGGTAGCATCTTCTAGTTTGCTCATAAAACTCTCTGTGTTTTATATGTTTTTGTTTGGAAATACTGAATTCTAGTGTGGACATTTGTCGCATTTCCACCAATGAGTTATTCAGTCTAAGTTGAAACCAGAGTCTCTTTTTAAGTTGTGTTGTGTCAGCCCTTTACATGGTCGATAACCAATCTCATGTTCTTCCCACTATAGGTTCCATGAGGTGGCAGAGCTTCTGCAAGTCTGTTGGTTACATATCGAAGGGAAGATTGATGCTCATATTTTGTCTCCCAAAACTACTTACAAGGTCTACCTTGTCACCAAGTTTCGTGAAGATGCAACTGGACTGAATAATGCAGAAACTTCGGTCAAATTAGGGAGCCATGAATCCAACAAGATAGTTTTTTTGCAACAGGCAGTGCCCGATGGAGTTGATGGGCAGGTTCCACAAGCGAGGAGTGACGGGTGGATGGAGATTGAGATGGGTGAGTTCTTCAATGATGAGGGAGAGGAAGGAGATGTAGGGATGATTTTTAAGCAGACTACAGATTTAGGCTGGAAGTCAGGGCTTATCATTGAAGGCATTGAGATAAGGCCTGTGTCCTAGTGATCTTAATGGAGGTGAATTTTTCATGTTCGTGAATCTGATGTACGTCCATTATTTTCTATGAATGCACGCTTTTCTCTGTGGTGTATGTATGTATTACCACTGTGCACTTGGCTCTGTTGCAATATACTTAAAGGGTGATTGTATTGAACAATGGGTGTAATACCTTATCAGTTTCTTGCTTCTTTAAAAATTTCATATTCTGTTGTTGTTGAGAATTGAGTGAGTATTGATGCAAATAAAGATTATATTGGGTGTTGTGGGCCCTAATATGAATTAGTCCTTTTTTGTTGTTGTTGTTGTATTGTGCCACTTCGGGTTTAAACTGTAATACCGATTAGTCTTGGGAGGATGCTGGTGTTCATCTCTGCACTGTAGTGCGCTTTCGCAGGGATGATGGGGTGCAGCCCACACTTGACATGGGTATACTGAGCTACATCCAATTTGAAATTAAATAGTTCTGTTAGAATTTTAGTGTTGGCCAAATTCATGGGTTGGATAAAACTCTGAGTCTTTGAGTTGTAATTTTTTATTTAAAAAAGAACTCTGAAGATAGAAGATTGTAAGGACTTTGTAGAAGGAAGTCTGAAAGAATTAGAAGAAATCTGCTGGAGAAAGTGTGCTGATTTTCCGGATCAATCCAAAGGGGTCCGCTCGAGCGACCATCTCATCCGCTCAAGCTAACAGTGTCAGGATGGCCCAATGCTGAAACAGAACCTCATCCGCTCGAGCGGATGGTGGGTCCGCTCGAGCGGACATGTGTCAGGAGTCCTACGAATATTAGAAACTGATTTCTAATTGTGCTCAAACTGCTGATTTATATCCTAATCATCTTAGGAAACTTTAAGCTCGAACCAAGGGCTATTTAAAGGACTCAAGGGCTATTCCAAATACAGACCTCATCTCTCAAAGTTCTGAATTAGAGATTATTATTGAGAGAATTCTTCTCTAGAGTTTTTATGAAGTTGTGCTGCCAAATTCTCTAGAGTCAGTTCTTCTGCATCCTTTGTAGAAGATTATCTTCCTGCGAGAAGATCTGAGGAGTCAAGTGTTGGTTTGAATCTGTTGCAATCAACGGTGTGAAGTCGTTGAAGAGTGAGGCGACACAAGGTAACTTCAGTCCTTGGGTAGGGGATATCTAGGGAAGAGATCTGAGTTTCTTGTAATTGCAAGATTCATAGTGCTTGATTTGATCCAGTTCGGATCGGTGGTTTTTCACCCGGTTAGGGTTTTCCACCTTATATTTGGTGTCCTTGTGGTGTGTGCTTGTTGATTTATTTCCGCTGCATTATATTTGTTTCTGTACAGTTTTGGGTTGTTTGTTTGAGTATACCAATCTAGAGATCCCGACCTCCCTAAAATTATTTTTTCAATTGGTATCAGAGAGGGTTGCATTATTTTGTTGTGTCTGATCCTGCAAGATTTCTAGAATAGTGCTCAATAGAGAAGGGACATCAACTTCCAAGCTTCCTTTGTTTGATGGTTCTAATTATGACTATTGGAAGCAAAGGATGATTGGTTTCCTTAAGTCCATTGATGATGATGTCTAGGATATTGTTGAAGATGGGTTTTCTAAACCAACATCTGTGGTTAATGGAAAAACTGTTCCTAAACTTAAAGCCACATGGCCTAAGGATGAGAAGCATAGATCCAATTGTAATAACAAGGCTGTGAATTGCATATACAATGGGGTCTTTGCTGATGAGTTTAGAAAGATTTCTACTTGCAAATTTGCAAAAGAAGCATGGGACGTCTTACAAACAGTCTATGAGGGTACAGACACGGTGAAGCAAGCTAAATTGCAAAGGCTGAATAAAGAATTTGAAACCATCGTGATGGAAGAGGATGAGACCTTTGATCAATTTTATGCAAAGCTGAATGAAATTGTCAATTCTGTGTTCATTCTGGGGGAAGAAATACCATAACACAAGATTGTCAAGAAAATTTTGAGGTCTCTACCTTCCAAATTCGATTCTAAAGTTGATGCTATTGAAGAAAATAAGAATCTGAATACCCTCAAGGTGAATGAACTGGTTGGGAATCTTCAGACATTCGAAGCAAACCGGTTAAATAAAGGCAAATCAAAAGAAAAGAACATTACCTTGAAAGCCATATCAGAATCAAGAAAGAAGCCTGTAAAGAAAATTGAGTCTGATTCTGAAACTGAAGCTGAAGATGATATGGCTGAGTTTATGAAGTGTTTTCACAAATACATGAAGACAAAAAGAGCCAAGAAAAGGAATTCCAAATTTGAGAAGAAGGATTCTGCACAAGGGACAAAGTGTTTTGAGTGCCAAGGCTATGGTCACTATGCTAATGAGTGTGCCAACAAGAAAAAGGCTACAAAGCAAAAGGCTCTAAACACAACTTGGGATGAAGAATCTTCTGAAGAAGAAATAGAAAATGCAAAAGATCTTGAGGATGATCCTTCTAACAATGTGAATGGCAAGTTTTTAGCATTCATGGCTAAATCTGTGTCTAACAATGATACTGATGAAGATAATGAAGATAAATTGTCAGATCAAGAGACAGATTGGGAAGAGTTGTACCATGCTACCTATGCTGATTGTGTCAAGATGAACAAGTATGGTAATAAAATTACTATTAAGTTTAAGGCTGCTCAAGAAGAAAATTCTGCACTGAAGATTGAATTAGAGCAAGCACTGAAACATGTTCATCTCTTAGAAAGCCAGAAAAACAGTTTGGCTGAAAATTTGACTACTAAGGGTCAAAGACTTGAGAAGGCTGAAGAGGAGATGGTGAATATGAAGCAAGAGATAGTGTTTTTGAAAGCTGAAAATCAAGACCTGCAAGGAAGATTGAAGATCACTTTGTCTGAGGTAGAAGTCAAGCAAGCCTCTCTAAATAAGATGAACACTGGTTCGAAGATTCTTACAAACATCTTGTGTAGTCAGAAGCCTCTTTTTGACAGAAGCGGTCTTGGTTATGATCATGGTGCATCTACTTCAAATGCTAAAGGTAAAACAATTTTTGTTTCTAGTGTTGCACATGCTACTCCACATACTGCACTTTCAAATTATGTGTTGAGTAGTGTAAAAAAAAAGAATGTGTCACGCGCTGCACGCACATCCACTTATCATCATTGTGGATTAAAAGGACACATTCGTCCCCATTGCAAGAAGCTGCAAAGTCTACCTAAGATCAAGCAATGGCGGAAGAATTTTTCTCCACCCATGACAACTCTAATTTGGGTTAGAAAGTCTGATTTGCCTAAGGAGTTTACTCACACTCTGCTGAAAGATCAAACTATACAAATGTGGGTGGCTACATGTACAAAGCCCTGATCAAGGAGATCAAGCTCCCACCCTCAGTGCTGCTACGAAGATACATTCAGGGGGAGTTGCTATTGACAAGAAAGCTGCATGTTCGTTTTTTTTAGCTTTGTCAAATTATGGACAAAAAGAGGGAGAATGACTAATCAAGGGGGAGTTCGAGAAGATCAAGCTGAGTCAGATACAATGCAGATCTACATTTGTTGTTTGCAATTTTTTTGTGTGCTGATTTTTTTTTGAACTTTCAATGTATTTTGGGTTTCATTTTGGGTAGATCAAATTGTATTGTCTAAGGGAGTTTTGTCCATAAATTGCCAAATGGGGAGATTGTCAGAATTTTAGTGTTGGCCAAATTCATGGGTTGGACAAAACTCTAGGTCTTTGAGTTGTAATTTTTTATTTAAAAAAGAACTCTGAAGATAGAAGATTGTAAGGACTCTGTAGAAGGAAATCTGAAAGAATTGGAAGAAATCTGCTGGAGAAAGTGTGCTGATTTTCCGGATCAATCCAGAGGGGTCCGCTAGAGCGACCATCTCATCCGCTCGAGCGAACAGTGTCAGGATGGCCCAATGCTGAAACAGAACCTCATCCGCTCGAGCGGACATGTGTCAAGAGTCCTACGAAAATTAGAAACTGATTTCTAATTGTGCTCAAATTGCTGGTTTCTATCCTAATCATCTTAGGAAACTTTAAGCTCGAACCAAGGGCTATTTAAAGGACTCAAGGGCTATTCCAAATACAGACCTCATCTCTCAAAGTTCTGAATTAGAGATTATTATTGAGAGAATTCTTCTCTAGAGCTTTTATGAAGTTGTACTGCCAAGTTCTCTAGAGTCAATTCTCTAGAGTCAGTTCTTCTGCATCCTTTGTAGAAGATTATCTTCCTACGAGAAGATCTGAAGAGTCAAGTGCTGGTTTGAATCTGTTGCAATCAACGGTGTGAAGTCGTTGAAGCATGAGGCGACACAAGGTAACTTCAATCCTTGGGTAAGGGATATCTAGGAAAGAGATCTGAGTTTTTTGTAATTGCGAGATTCATAGTGCTTGATTTGATCTACTTAGGATCGGTGGTTTTTCACCCGATTAGCGTTTTCCACCTTATATTTGGTGTCCTTGTGGTGTGTGCTTGTTGATTTATTTCCGCTGCATTATGTTTGTTTTTGCACAGTTTTGGGTTGTTTGTTTGAGTAGACCAATCTAGAGATCCCGGCCTCCCTAAAATTATTTTTTCAAGTTCTATGATCATTATCTCCACTTAGTATTAAAATAATTGCAGCTCGATCAATTCCTAAATTGGCAGGCCACGATATGTACTTATCTTCTAGACTTGATGGTAGTAACAATCCAATGAAAATGGAGAAGTTACAGCCGGGATTGTGCATAAGAGGAGACTCCAATTGGAAAGTTGGGATTATCTGATTGCAGATATTATTGTGTAACCAGTAAACCCTGAAGAAAGGCCCCTCAAAAAGTCTTCTTCATCTCCCTCAAGAAAGTCCTCCCTTCTCTCTCTGCCACTTCCCCAACCTCTCGCGCCTTTCCATATCTCTCAAGCTCTCCCTCCTCTCTCAATAGTAGAATATGGCAAATTCATGATCAAGGCTTCTCCCTGATGCAATGGAAGGTCAGATCTCTTGCCCGTCCTCTTCAAGAACATCATGAGTGGGCGAGATCCTTTTGAATGAGGTAGAACTAAATATTTACTCTTTACAACATTCTATGCTTGGATTTGTTTCCATTAAAAATATATGCGCTAGCTCAGAAATGTTAATAGAACACTATCGATATTGTAATTAATCTGTTTCATCATGTTATGTTATTTCACCATGCGATGTTCATGAGTCCAGATAAAAGATGAAGGTTAGCCTTAACCAATATAAAGGTAGATAGATAGATAGACAGACAGACAGACAAAAAAATAGAAAAATTGTGAATAGTCAAGAAGTAACGGAGCAGCTTCATTTATATAAGCATAAGCAAGACTTAACATAATCTTTAAATGTTTTCATACAGTCAAGACCACCACACATGGTTACTTTTCCAAATGTCCATAATAAGTGAGTCATTTAACTTTCTCTAGACCAAAAACAAAGAAAGGGTAAAAAAAAGGGATTTTTACCAAATAATCAAGCTTATATTGTAAATAATTGATTTTATGAAGAATAAGAACAAAATCACTATGTAGTTGCTCGTATCTCTTTTTTTGACGAAATTATCCTAGTTGACGATATCGCCAACTTGGCTGCAGATTGGAACGACCACACAGAATGACCTCTCAAAAGGAGAATGATGTAGGATCTTACACCCCATTGAGCTGGATACAGCTCAGCTTCATGCCTGGTGCGCTTAAAAGTGTAGATGTCGGGGCTCTCCCCTTTGAGCTTCCTCCGGACACCTCTCACTGCTTGCTCTTTAGCTGTTGTGAGGGGGAAAACCTGCCCACTAACTCTGCATAGAGAGCTATGGTTATCGTAAATAATTATTCTCTGGTCACAGCTTTTATCAAAAATATGGGTCGTTCCTGTTAGTTTGCAGAAATAAATGTTGGTGCACACATGCTCGTTTTTTGGCACCTTCTGTCACATTTGTCACTAGGGATCACATTTGATGGAGTTGTTGCACCAATTGAATCCTGGAGAAGCGAATTTTTATCTCCTCTCCTTTTAGCAAAAGTTTTAGACCTGTGCAGCTGTTGGTTCCTGTGGGCAGTTTCAGATTTTCGATGCGGGAATTGGATACAGATATGGATAAGAGGGAGTACGCTGCATGGCTAGACGTTTAATTGTAGTCCCAAAACACCCCCCCTTGTTACAAACTTCACGTATTTACCTGCACGTTCTTTGTATTGTCCATACGTTGAAAGAGTCAAAATGCACTCTTTTTTTCTCATGAATTTCTATTTTCTCAGGTGGGTCTTTCATCCCATTCTATAGCATTCTATAGGTTTTATATTCAAACTCGCATATTAATTTAGGGTTCACAATTGGCTTGATGATCCAAGTTATAGAACAAGTCCTAGATGGTAATCTCAACAGTTCTTGGTTCAAGTTGAAGAGCACTAGAAGAAATATCGAATTCACTATATTTACTTTTTCAGTATGCTTAACTATATTTAAATTTTAGTATGCTTGACTACATTTAAATTTCTGTAAATTTAATCACATGTAAGTTCCTACAATTTTGACCCTACTTTTAGGTATTTTATGTTTTCCAATTTTACTTTTATGCATAATTTCATTGTTAGAATGTGATCATGGTATGAATTAGAATCAGGTTTTTTGTTATACATGTTTTATGTTGATGGAAATCCAATATTTAAGGATTGATTAAAAAGGAGAAATCCGAAATTGATTACAATTGATGAATATGAAAATTGAAAAATCTGCTCTGTTTCAGCAAATTTAGCATGGTTCTGTGACAAAAATAGCACAGTTCAAAATAAGTCAATACATGTTATTTTCAATTGAAATCGTGGGGAATTAAACGTTAATAGTTTTCCTTTAAAACCCCTGAATTTTGGCTCAAAATAATTTCGAGAAGCTGATTTCAAGTAGCCTAAACATGGCTAATCAGTCATGCTATGCAGAATTTCTGCAGTAAAACATGGTTAGGTAGGCAAACATCTTTAGGCATGCATATCTCTTTCGTTGTACATCCTTTTTCACTTTTGTTTTCTTTTTAGTGTTCATTCATTATCAAAGTTTCAAGTCCATCCATGGGATTAAGAATTAGGTTAGTCGTTCAGGTTCAAAAAATTGGGCCTGTAACATAGTTTCTCGGACTTAAAAATTCCTGCATTCATTTTAGGAGTTTGATTATTCTAGAATTTCATTAGTTTTATTTTAGGATTGCATAATTCATTCATTCTTGCATCAGATTAGGTTTTAGGATTTAGATTAGCATTAATTTTGAATATATAAATTTTATTAGATAATTTAGTGATTTTATTAGTTGTAACTTCTTAATTTCTTCTAAGGTACAATTTTAAGTTGAAAAGGATTTGAATCTCAAACCACTCCCTGAGGATCGACCACATACTCAACCATTTCTTATATGTTCATATGTGATTCAATTTATTAATGCATGTAAGTAGGAATGCAAAATGAAATTCAGTTTGGTGACTAACTCCAACACCACAAAGCCTGATTCGACTCAGAAGGGTTGTTCAACTTGAGTGGACTTTGAGTCCTTGATGCCTTCTCCCTTATCAGGCTTGAATTTAGCCGGAATGCCTACAAACAAACCCAAGATCAAGCCTAATAAGGATAAGGCTTAGTCTGGTGTTATGTTCATTATACGTGTTCTTAAATTTTTTTCGTAAATAGAAAATATGACAATGCACCAGGGGTATCTATTGTTTGATTTAGAAGATATGAGAATCTTCAAGTTTCAAAATCAACCATTAATTAATATGTGAACATAATTAAGAATACAATAATATCAAATTAAAAATACAAATTTAACTATTAACCATAGTTAGATCAACCCAAAAAATTTAATAGTTAGATCAGCCCAAAAAATCTACACAGTGAGACATCATTAAATTTTAAAGCTTAAAAAATGAACATTAGAATTAGTTGATCACTGCCCACACAAGAGAGGGCACTTTTTTGGGCTGTTCCAATCCTTAATATTAACCCCAACAGCAAGGAAGAAAAGAGAAGCAAGAGGAAAGCAGATGGAAGCTGGAGGAGATGCGCAGGTGAAAGTGTGGCTTTTATATTACGGTATAAATATAGATATAGATATTTGTGTCATCATCCGAATAAGATGATGTGGTGATATGTATTTCCTACGCGATGGACTCTCCCCCTCTTGGACCACGAACACGACATGTACGCTGTATGCTTTCGCATACAAGCGTTTTCCAGACAAACCACATTGGAATGCCAACAGTGAGCGAAAACTTTGTGACGAAGCAATTTTTGGGGTCATAAACTAGAAAGGCTTTGTTTTTTTCTTTTCTTGCCAGCTAGGGGTGCACAAAAAGTCCGCCGATCCATAAAGCCAATCCGAACTACTCCGATCCGCGGATTTTTAACCGAACCGATGGTAAATGGATTAGTGACGGATTGAAAATCTTGTAATCCATTAACAACATATTAGTAACGGATTTCACCCTCAATCCGCAGATTCAATCTGATCCGATCGGTTGACATTAAATATAAATAAAAGAAACTTAAGGGGTCTAAATAGAAGTCAAGAGATCTAAATATAAAAGAAGAAAAAACTTCGGAGGTGAAAATGTAATTAACTTTTATATATAAGTATAATAAATGAATTTAACAACATGTTTGGCTTTATTTGTTGATTAGATCTCTTTTTTATTGTAATGTAGATAAAAACAGTTCTTTGTATTGATTAATTGGGTAGCTTCTAGAATAAAAGAATATATTTGTAATTTGTATTTTTTTTGTGGATTGTTAGCTTGTATGCGAAACTCTTTATAATTTGTTTGATCTCTTTTCTTTTAAGATTGGATTCAACGGATTGAAAAAAATTAAATCGATTTGATCCGATCCTCCACGGATTGGATCAGATCGATTTTTAATAGCTACGGATTGGTGACGGATTTCAAATCCATCAATCCGTAGGTAATGGATTGGTGACAGATTTGACCTAATTCGCTCCAATCTGATCCATATAAACCCTTGCCAACTTTCAAAGCCACTTTTGTCTATATATATATATATATATACATACATGGGAGAAGCTCTTATAAGAGATATCTCTCACCTTATATAAGAGATAATGGTAGGGGCCCTCACATTTAAGTTGTTGACATTGGATATGGATGTGACGGCCCACCCAATTTCTCATTTAAGGTGAGAGACAATGGTGGAGGCCCTTATATTTAAGTTGTTGACATTGGATATGGATGTGAGGCCCCCTACCCAATTTCTCATTTAAGATGAGAGATATCTCTCACCTTATATTAGAGATAATGGTGGGTGCCTCACATTTAAGTTGTTGACATTGGATATGGATACAAAGCCCCACCCAATCTCTAATTTAAGATGAGAGATATCTCTCAGAAGAGCATCTTCCTATATATATATATATATAAATAGATATATATTTATATAGATATATATCGATACATCTATATGGACTCATCTATATATATATATATATATGGATACAAATATATCGATATATATATATATATAGATATATCTATATGGATATATATATATATCGATATCTATAAATATATATCCACACACACACACACACACATATATATATCCATATATCTCTATATGGATACATATATTTATATATATATCTATATATATTGATATAACTATATCTATATAGATATATCTATATCGATATAGATATATATATGGGGGATCTTCATGTGCATCAATCCCTCACCAAAAATGGTGAGGGATAGATGCATATGAATATTTCCATATATATATATATAAATATGGACAAGGCTCTCCTAAGCTTAAGCTTAGGATAAGATTCGGTAAGCTAACGCTTCTGGGGCCCATCCTTGGTCCATCCAAATGGACTTAACACACGACCCCCCTAAATTGCACATGCCCACCAACTTTTGTTTAGATCCAAATTTACTAGACCGTTGTATCGACTATGCACCGATCCGAATGGACCATTGACCATTAAACTTTTGGTGCTTAGATGGAGATAATAGAAACTACGGTTGTGGCTGGTTTTTTATAGGAAGGAGGGTCCTAGGGAGTCCTTGAAATCCCCCCCACCCCCATCCCCATATGGGTCCCCAAGTGGGCTCCACCACGCAATTGAGCTTGCTTCAGCTTATCTTATCATAAGCTTCAGCTTAGGAGAGCTGGCCCCTATAAATATATATCTATAGATATATATAAATAAATATATCTTTATATACATCTATTGATATATCTATATAGGGGAATATTCATATGCATCTATCCCTCACCATTTTTTGTGAGGGACACCCTTTTTGGAGGTGTTTCAAGTACAAAAGGGGTACAAGAGGGGTACTTTGTACCTCCCTTTTGTACTTGAAACACCCCCAAAAGGGTTGTCCCTCACCAAAAATGGTGAGGGATAGATGCATAGGAAGACCCCCCATCTATATATTTATATTTATATTTATATTTATATATCTTGATAGATATATCTATATGTATAAATATATATATATATACATATAGATATATATATATGTATATATATATAAATAGATATATCTATATAGATATATATCTATTGTAGGTGCACGAAAATTCACAGACCCGGAGATGGTGAATTCTGGACCTACTAGAGATGTGGTGTGATGCCTCAGAAAAGAACCTGAAAGGGGAAGAATGGAAAGAGCAGTCAAAGACCCTGGCTGAGGGCAGCGCAAGGCTCTCCGATGCCTAAGTCAGTACGAGGACGTGACAGTAGGGTAGAGATTTTTAAATGTCAATTGTAAGTGTCTGAGTGCGTACCTTTTGAGGAGACTGAGTCCTCTTTTATATAGTGATAGGGACTCACAGATCGATCGACGTGATTCCCTCAATCGGGGTAACTGTCCCTCAATCGGGGTAACTGTTTCAGTCGATCACGCCCCTTAAATGGTGATAACGGCTCAGTCAATACCTATCCCCCATTTATAGTCGTAACGTTGCTCATTCCCCTTAACATTCGCCGCCTCATAAACCATACAGCCACGTCCCTCGGCCGTTACGCCATGTCTAGGCGACCGAGATTGAGGCGAGTACATCCGAGGTTAGATGCGGCCGAACTGAGGTAGGAGTGAGCTGAGGGAGGTGCGTCTGCAATACAAACAAGTCGACCGAACTGGTTCGGCAAGGATGAGATCTCTACCGAACTGTGATGCTAAAGCCGAGATCAAGACGAGTTCGGTGCCGAAATACCGCGTATTCCCCTTATTACTGACGGAGTGGGCCCAATCTCAGTGTTCGAGAAATGCCCCCACACAATTGCCCCCTAGCTTTCGACCCTTGGGAGTTATCTTCCCGAGGTCGGGAGCTATAGAGAGATATCCGACTTCGAACGATTCGTCTTCTATGGGGCTTGTCTCTTGATCGTGCTGTGCTGTTATCATCTTGCCTTTTCCCTATGTCTTCGCGCCATCCCAAAATATCTTTATGACATTTAAACACCGGTGACACGATCGAGTAGGAAAACAAGACGATGATGCCACGTGTCATGGCTCAGATGGTGGCTCATGTATAGAGAGATCCGTTTCCCGTGTTTAGCACGTAGAACGATGCTTCGTAAATGGGCGCGTATTTCCTGTGCTTGGGATAAGCAGCCTAAGCCTATAAATAGGGTCCTTCTTCTCCTGATTGAATCACTCTTGAATTTTGACGTTTGGTATTTCAATTCGAGAAGACAGGGGCTTGGCCTCTATGGAGTTAACACTCGTCGGCGAGAAGAAAGACCTTCGTTTTTACAAGCCTGAAGTTTCATTTGGTGTAACTACAATGGCTGGCTCGAGCTTAATGGGAGGAACTTGCCCCCTAATGTGCTCTGACTGTGCTATCTCTCCTGAGGCTTCTGGCCAACTGCGCTATCTCTCCTGAGATAGACCTTGATCTCTTGATGATAGGAGATAAGACATCTATGTCAAGATGTCAGAAGATGGCGCAGGATTTATTCTAGGCAAGAGACCTCGAACGCCTCCGAATTGAACTCTGCCCGTATCGTGGAGCTGCTCTTCTGCGAAGAATACGCCTTTCAAGAGCAGGAAGATCATATCTGTAATTTTTATGAAGTCGAGTAATCCATTGTATTAGATGTCATGTAACAAAAATGACTTAATAAAAAATCAAATTTTGTCTGTGGTCCAATCTCTTTCTCTGTGTGTTTGCTTTGCTTGATTATTCCTGTAGCAACAATCTCTTTTCTATATGCCTATAAAGATAAAACCATTTTTTCTCAAATGGGAGCTTTGCAGAACTATTATACCGAACTGCGGCTCCTGCCGAGCTGTCACTTCTGCCGAACTGTAGCTCCTTCCGAGCTGCAATCTGCCGAGATACAATCTGCCGAACTTGAGATACCCTTGGATATCAATTTTTGGATCCGACTTTGGATCAAATCGATGTCGCTTCATATCCACCCGATGTCGCTTCGCTATCTGCGATATTAAATGCCTCGCCCTGACTGGCGCGGGAAATAAGCTGACGGCACCACGTGTCGACTCTCCACGGGATGCGCAGTCTTTTCCAAGTGGCGCATATGGCGGCTAATCAATAATAGAAACCGCCTTTTACGAATTCCAAAAGGGTGCTGTGTGTATCGAAACGACACATGATGGGTTGCCTTTATTGGATGTACCTTCTTCTTACTATAAGTAGGGGAACTCCTTTTATTTTTTCTTCTTCTTTACTCTGCATTTTGCTGTGAAAGAGAAAGGCTTCTTCCGACGAGTTTTCTCACGGAAAAGGCTTTCGATCGATAAGGAGTGCTGTAGGAATCGAGTCCCATCCTTGGCCTCTGTCTTTGTAAGTCTTCTTTTCTTTGCCTTGTTCTTTTTCTGCATCTAGGGTTCCATTTTCCCTCTGTTCTTCGCCTCTACCCCCTCTTTCTCTTAGAAAAATGGGTGTCTACAGTCATTGGTTAGAATCTGAGGGAGCGTTAAGAGACCTTAGGATTAGGTATCAGATTTCTGACGACGTCTTCCTCAAGGCTCCCGAACCCAAATCCTATATCGATGGCAGCATCTATGATGGCTGGATGCCGTTCCCTTTAATAGCCATAATAGAGGGCGGGGTTCGGTTTCCCCTTAAGCCCTTGCTCAGGGACTGTCTCCGGGCTTGGCACCTCTGTCCATGTCAGTTGATGCCCAACGCCTTCAAAGTCATAATGGGCACCGCCGCGCTCAATGACATTTTAGAGATCAATTTAGGCGTTCATGATATTGAGGACGCCTATGAGCTGTGTAAGTCAAAAAATAGCTTTTACCTCCGAGTTAAGTCGCGCCGAACGGCATTCGTTCGTGCCCTAGAGGATTCGAACAAATATGCCGGGGACGACCGTCTGCTCGTCTCAGGTAACTGGGAGTTCGGTGATGACGAGCCGATGTCGCAGAGGTTCAACCGGATCCCGCGCCGTCTCAGCATACCACCAAGTAAATATAGCTTTTTTGTAAATTCGGTGTCGATTTTCGCTACATCTTATTCTCTGTGGAGCCGACCTGATGTCCTTCTATGTTACAGGTGCGCGCGAGAGGAGAAAGGAGGCCAGACGAGTCGGATGGGTGAAGAACGCGGCCTGGTTTCGGGCCGTTGAGACGTATCGAGGCCACGAAGATAGGTCGGCCTTCGCCCTTTTAGACTACGAGCCGAGATACCGCTCTTACAAGAAGAGCCTCGCACACCGCCAAGATGCCTTAGCCGAGGTTGAGGGAACCGAAATCGAGGAGGTCGATCGGGAGCGGGCTGTAGACGATACTGAGGGCCGAGATTCACCAGGGACTGAAGCATCTACTTCTGGTTCCGACCTCGGGGACGGAAGTTCTTCAACGAGTAGCTCCGGAGAAGACGAGCCAATGGACAAAAACCGCCCGAAACCCCCAGTGAAGAATCTTCGGTCTGCAGCCTTTGGGGGTGCGACTCAAGGTGCTGCCGCTTCATCCTCCAGGGCTCCTTCTTCCGTACCTTCTTCTTCCAGGCCCCAATCTTCCATGCCTGGTACTGGTGTTCCTCCTTCTTCTTCTGCCCAAACCTCGGGGGTTGGTACCGACGAGGCCGCAATGGAAGAGGTACGCCGGCAAAAGAGAGTCAGAACTGAGGGGCAGTCTGCCCTAACAACTGTGCAAAGGAGAGTTGACCCAGGGGCGACGAGCCAACGGTCTTCTGTGGCGCCCTGGAGGCCGAGCTTGCTGCTTCAGCCAGGAAGACCGTTGACCGTGGAGGACCGACTTGGCGGTCATCCCTTAGTGGCGGCTGCGCTTGGCGACGCTTGTACTTTGCCCCGAGACATGGAGAAGCATGATGAGCTTGACGACGTCATGTTGCTAGTGACGCAAATGGAGTCTGCTCTGAGCGTAAGTTTAGTCTCTTTCGTTTTTCTTCTGTGCTTGAGTTCGGTAGTAGTTGTCTAAAAGTTTATTCTCTTTGCAGATCGTGCAAAAGTGTCATCTCTCTGTGCGAAGGGTCCAGCAAGCCAGGAAAATCCAGGCCAACGCTGAGGCCAAGGTTGAAGAGTACAAGAAGTCTTTGGAGGCCAACAAAGAAAGAATCAGAAAGGTTGAAGAAACGTCTCGTGCCATTCTATCTGAGCTTGACAAGGCAAAGACCGAGATTCAAGAAGGAAAGTTGAGGGAGGCTGAGCTCCAAAAGAAGATCGCCGAGCTAGAGCAGGAAAAGGCCGAGACCGAATCCAGAATCCGGGCCGACGCCAACAGTGCATATCTTGAAGGATTCCAGGAAGCTGAGGCCGAATACGCGGCCCAAGTGACCGGAGTCAGGGATGATTCATGGGAGATGGGCTAGAAGGCCGCCCTTGAAAAAGCTGGAATCCAAAGCGATCATCCGGCTTTCTTGAATCCTGACAAGTTTCCAAGCTCGGTACCTGCGAACGTCCTGCCTCCTACTCCCGAGGTTCCTCTCGTTGCGGTCGAGGAACCAGTCGTCGAGCCCCTTCATGCTGAGAACGAGGTCATCCAGATAGAAAGCGATGTACCTGTTGCCCCTGCTCCCTGAGTATCTTTATGTATTTGGCAGTTTCTTCTATTCTCTCTTTTGGTTTGTTTTTGTGGGAGCATATGTCCCTTTGGTTTGCGAGTCACACTCGCCTGATGTAAGAACCCTTTTTAATGAAATCCAACATTAAGGTAAATTGTCTTTACGTCTTTCTTAGACCTTAATGTTTACAGACACTATTTTCGCCGAAATGTATATCTTTACCGTATTAGCACACGTAGTAATTTTAGCCAATGAACTAAGAACCCAAGAGAAGCAATTCGGTAGAAATCCTGTCCGAACTCCGCGCTACTTTTGCTTGTCAAAGCGCGAATTCGGACTCTTTTGTGGGACATGTCTGGCCGGTTCATTCCGGCAGTATAGTCCGTCTCTGCCAGTGATCTGGTATAAAGACGGAGATCGTTTGTGGCCATAGTTTTGTTTGATATGACCAAATGGTTCTTCACCAATGGTGTAGGCATTACCTCGCCAGTGATCTGGTATATGTACCGAGATCTTCTGTGGCAGAGGTCCGAAATTCTGCGCGTGATCTGGTAGGCGTACCGAGATCTTCTGCGGCAGAATCGTGGCACCGAAACGACGGCTATTGTGCCGAACTGTTGGAGAGTTTGCCGAGCTTTGTGACTCGTAAAAAATCGAAATGTCAAGGAACGAAAGAATAGCTTTATTGATGCTTGAAATTTCGACTACAGATCAGAAATAGAATTTTTTGAGGTGAGCGGCATTCCATGGTCGTGGTAACTGTTTACCATCCATGTCCTCCAATCTGTAAGCTGATTGACCCGCTGCAGAGATCACTTTGAACGGTCCGAGCCATGTTGGCGCAAGTTTGCCTTCGTTTGGATCTTTGTCTGCTGGCAGCGCCTTTTTCAACACCAGTTCCCCAATGGAGAACTTTCTTTCCCGGACTTTTTGATTATAGCCTCTAGCCAATTGCTGCTGGTAGGCCGCTAAGCGAACGGCTGCAGCTTCTCGTCGCTCTTCGGCCAAATCAAGCTCTCGTCCAAGATTAGCATCGTTCTGGCCTAGGTCGAAGAGTTCCGACCTCAATGTCGGAAGTCCGATCTCTAGAGGTATCACTGCTTCGGTACCATAGGCCAAAGAGAAAGGCGTCGCCGAAGTGGAGCGCCTTGGAGTAGTCCGATAAGCCCACAGGACACTCGGGAGTTCTTCAACCCATCTTCCCTTTGCTTGGTCGAGTCTTTTCTTAAGGCCATCGAGAATGACCTTATTAGAAATTTCAGCTTGACCATTGCTCTGCGGGTAGGCTGGAGTGGAATAATGATTTCGGACCCCTAGATCTTCGCAAAAGTTTTTGAAGAAGGCGGAGTCGAACTGTGTCCCGTTGTCCGAGATCAAAACTCGAGGAATACCAAACCTGGTGATGATATTCTTCCATACAAACTTTGTTGTGTCTTTTTCAGTGATGGACGAGAGCGGTTCTGCTTCTATCCACTTTGTAAAATAACCAGTAGCTACAATTAGCCACCTCTTATTTCCTAATGCTCGGTGGAGAGGTCCAACGATGTCCAAACCCCACTGGGCGAAAGGCCAAGGGCTGGAGAGCGGGCTCAAATCCTGCGTTGGTTGATGTAGGGAATGTGAAAATTTCTGACACTTCTCGCATTTCCTAGCATATATCTGAGAATCTTTTTGCATGTATGGCCACCAGTAACCCTGGCTGAGAGCCCGGTACGCTAGTGACCGACCTCCGATGTGACTTCCACAAATCCCTTCATGGATCTCGAAGAGAAAGTCCTCGACTTTGCTTGGGTGGACGCATTGAAGGTAGGGGCCTGTAAATGATTTCCGGTAGAGCTTACCCTCTGGAGATAGCCAAAACCTAGTAGACTTCAGCCTCATTTTGTGAGCAGCAATTTTGTCTTCCGGAAGCTGATTATCTTTGAGGTACGAGATCGACACAAAGTATCTGACGGGCTAGGTGAAGCTGAATACTAGGTTTCGCTAATGATTCAACCTCAATGATTCTTTTTCTTCCAGCCTCAACGGCGGATGCCAGATTAGCTAAGGCATCTGCATGGGAATTCAACTCTCTGCCGACCTGCTTCACTTCTACTCTTTCAAACTTAGAGAGGTGCTGTTTTGCAAGAGTCAGGTAGGCCGCCATTCTACCATCACGGGCCTGATATTCTCCGCTCAACTGGCTCGTCACCAGTTGTGAATCACAGAAGACGACCAGATGTCGTGCCCCCAGAGTTTTGGCGCTGTCAAGTCCTGCAATCAACGCCTCATACTCGGCTTCATTGTTGGTAGCTTTGAAATCAAGTGTCAGGGCCTGCTCGATGACTAATCCTTCTGGAGATTGGAGGACCAAGCCAGCGCCAGCCCTTTTAGAAGTCGAAGATCCATCGACAAAAACCTTCCAAGCTGAATCGAGGAACTGTTTCCAAGATTTTTTTTCTTGAAGGTCGGTGTCGGTGACATCACTGGCACTCTTGTTGTCCCCCAGTTCGGTTTCGAGTTGGCTCGGTGCCGAACTAGGAGAGATGAACTCCACTAGGAAGTCCGCTAGTACTTGAGCTTTTATCGCCGTTCGGGGCCGATATTGGATATCGTATTGGCCCAGTTCGACTGCCCACTTGGAAACCCTCCCAGAGAAGTCTGCTTTGTAAAAAAGTTGTCGGAGAGGATATTCCGTTACGACGGTGATCGTATGAGCTTGGAAATAGTGGGAGAGCTTGCGGGAAGCACTGACAAGAGCTAACGCGAGTTTCTCCAATTGCAAGTACCTGGTCTCGGCATCAATGAGGATTTTGCTGGTATAGTAAATAGGCTCTTGCCTTGCCTCCTCTTCTCTAACCAGCACCGAGCTCACCGCGTGATCGGACACAGCAAGGTATATATAAAGCATTTCTCCCTGTTTCGCAGTTGAAAGCAGGGGTGGTGAGGAGAGATACATTTTGAGCTCATGCAGAGCTTGGTCGCATTCTTCTGTCCACTGGAACGAGGAATTTTTCTTGAGGAGTTGAAAGAAAGGTCGGCACTTATCCGAAGATCAGCTGATAAAGCGGTTGAGAGCAGCCGCCATGCCCGTCAATCTCTGGACTTGTTTTGTAGTGGTAGGACCTTGTACTGCTTGGATAGCCGTTATTTGATCTGGATTGGCCTCAATGCCTCGTCTGGTGACGAGACTCCCTAGAAACTTGCCGGAGCCTACCCCAAACGCGCATTTTGTTGCGTTCAGCTTGAGCCGATATATTTTCAAGATGCCAAACACCTGGCATAGGTCGGCTAGATGATCCTGGGACTGTTTGGTTTTGACGACCATATCGTCAATGTAGACCTCCACAGTTTTGCCGAGAAGGGCCTTAAACATTGTGGTGACCAATCTCTGGTAGGTCGCCCCCGCGTTCTTCAGCCCGAAAGGCATCACTTTATAACAGTAAATCCCTCTTGGGGTTATAAACGCGGTTTTTTCCTCGTCGGGGCCGTACATCGGGATTTGGTGATATCCCCGATAAGCATCGAGAAAACTCATTCTCTCATGGCCCGCGGTAGCGTCGATCATCTGGTCGATCTTCGGCAGAGGGAAGCAATCCTTTGGGCAGGCTTTATTGAGGTCGGTGAAGTCTACACAAACACGCCAGCTGCCGTTTTTCTTCTTGACCACTACGGTGTTAGCTACCCACCTTGGATAGTGGACTGCTCTGATCGCCCAGGCTTGTAGCAATCTGTCGACTTCTTCGGCCATGGCTTCTGTCTGTGGGATCCCAGTCCTTCGGGCCTTCTGGATGACAGGCTTCTGTTTGGGATCCACATTCAAATGATGGCATAGCACTTCGGGGTCGATGCCGGGCATTTCATTTGGGCTCCAAGCAAATACTTCTTTATTTTCAATTAAGAAGTTCAAGAGCTCGGACTTCTCAGGCTCACCGAGCTCACTGCCGAGCAAGAAGTATTTCTCGGGATCGCTGGGATCGATGTTGACCGAGGTTAGATCTTCAACACTTTTATGCTCGGGGGCGCGGCCGACCTTTTCCAATTCTTCTTCGAGTTCGGCCATGTTAACCTGCTGCGGCTCTGCCTCCCCTGGGACCACGGCCATCAAGCATTGCCTGGCCATTTGCTGGTCGCCCCTTACCGTCACCACCTCAATTTTGCCATCCTTATTTTCTAAAGGAAATTTCAGTTTTTGGTGGTACGAAGAGGGTATAGCCTCTAACTGATGCAGCCAAGTTCCCCCTACGATGGCATTGTAAGGAGACGGCGCGTCCACCACAATGAAGTCTGCCATGATGATGGCTCCTTCGACTTGGACTTTCAGGGGGATCTTCCCCTTTGGATACACTGGTTTGGCGCTGAACCCCACAAGGGGAATTCGTGCTTCCAGCAGATCTTCCTCTTTGAGACCCATTCTTTTGAAGCAGTCGTAATAGAGGATCTCGGATGAACTGCCGGGGTCGACGAGAATCCTCTGTACTCTGCAATTCTTCAGCTTCAGGGTTATAATGAGTGGGTCATTGTGAGGGAGTTGGACGTCTTCCAGGTCCTTTTCTCCGAACCAGATTTTTGGCCTATCCCTCCGAGCTTTTTTTGTAGCTGGCTCGAGCTCGGCTGACAGGACCTGCTTGCCGTGGGAAGCCTTCCTCGCCACAGCGCGAGATTGGTCGTTCCCCTTCGGAGCACTCCCCTTCGGTGCAGACGCCAAGTGAATGACGTTGATTATTCTTTCGGACTCATCACTATCCCGATCTTCGTTTCGGCGAGGATGACGCTCCTCGCGTTGAGTTTGGTTAACTCCCTGGCCACCCTCTTTGATATATTCTCGAAGATGACCGTCTTTCACGAGCTTCTCTAGATGTGACTTGAGGCTATAACAATCCTCCGTCATGTGGCCGTTCTGCTTATGATAGGAACATAACTTATTTTGATCTCGGGTGGACGGATCAGCCCTCATCGGTTGGGCCACTGAAAGTATGGTCGCGTTTTTATTTTACCAAGGATCCTATAGATTGGCTCCTTGAAAATTGTGTTGACAGCAGTGAACGCCGTAACGCGCTGCTGTCCCTCTCTGTCGCGCGGAGCCCTTCTAAGCTTGTTGCTACCCGCGGAAGGTGTATACGGAGTAGCCGAACTGGAAGGTTTTTGGCCGTGACCGACATCCTCCCTCCGAGGCGACTTATCCCTCTTAGAGAATTTTGCTTCCCGGGTGAAGCCAAAGCTTTCCCGAGCTCGGGCATCGTCTTCTTCTTGCTCTATGAAGCGATTTACCCTGGCCATGAGAGCTTTCATGGAAGTTACAGGGTTCCAGATCAGGTACTTACGGAGCTCATTGCCGGGAAGTAGAGACTGCTGGAACGATTTAATAGCCACTTCTTCAGTGGCGTTTACGACCTGACTGTAAATCGTCCAGAATCTCTTGGCGAATTGAGTAAGAGACTCGTTCGGCCTCATCTTTAGCGCCATAATGTCAGCGTCAGTCTTGGGGATGATTCTGTGTGCTTGGAATTTTTTCAAGAAAGAGCCTTGGAGCTGTCGCCAGCTCGTAATCGACTCTTCTGGAAGTGCACAGAACCATCTCAAAGAGAGATCCCCAAGACTGGAAGAAAAGACTCTGCAGTTAAGGTGACCGAGGTCTCCCCAAAGCGACATTCTTTGAGTGAAATGCCGAAGGTGTGCTCCTGGATCCGAGGTTCCGTCATACAAGACGAACCGTGGGACGATGAACTTCTCTGGGAGAGAAAATTCTCTTATCTCCTGCGAGAAAGGAGATGTACCAAGGTTCTCCGCGTCGCCGACATCCAATTGTTCGCGGGCGAATCCGGCTGCTTCCATGTTGCGCCGGATTGTCTGTTTGACTTCTCGGGTCAGCCACTCCTTCATATCATTTTTGTCGTCGAAAGTGGATTCTTGCTTTCTTTGGGAGCAGCTATCCCCCGAGCCTTCGACGTGATCTCGGGAGCGCCTCTTGCGGTTCAGGTGCTGCCGCAAATCATCATGGATGATTGGACGTACGACGTTATTCGTGGAAGCCTTTTCCACTTCCCGGAGCTGGCGCTGGAGCTGATAGATTAGCTTATCCTTTTCTTGGATAATCAGGTTCTGGGTCCTGATATCCGCGAATGAGGATGTGTGTTCGTCACGCGCCTGGTGAACGACCGGCCCTTTGCCCTTCTGCAGCGATTTTGGTGGAGGGTTGTTTTCCGTAGGAGGCCTTGTCTCCTCCATTAAGGGTGAGACGGAGCCAGAATTGTAGCTCTCCACCACGACTGGGCGTTCAGCACTTTTGTCATGTCGAGATACGGCACGGGACGTTCCAGGACGTGCAGTCACGTCTACAGACTTTGTCTTTCCACCTCTCTTGCTCTTTGGAGGCATGGTGTAAGGGAAGAAGATTTCTGAGTAAAGGTGTTTACGGTTCTCCCCACAGACGGCGCCAATTGTAGGTGCACGAAAATTCACAGACCCGGAGATGGTGAATTCTGGACCTACTAGAGATGTGGTGTGATGCCTCAGAAAAGAACCTGAAAGGGGAAGAATGGAAAGAGCAGTCAAAGACCCTGGCTGAGGGCAGCGCAAGGCTCTCCGATGCCTAAGTCAGTACGAGGACGTGACAGTAGGGTAGAGATTTTTAAATGTCAATTGTAAGTGTCTGAGTGCGTACCTTTTGAGGAGACTGAGTCCTCTTTTATATAGTGATAGGGACTCACAGATCGATCGACGTGATTCCCTCAATCGGGGTAACTGTCCCTCAATCGGGGTAACTGTTTCAGTCGATCACGCCCCTTAAATGGTGATAACGGCTCAGTCAATACCTATCCCCCATTTATAGTCGTAACGTTGCTCATTCCCCTTAACATTCGCCGCCTCATAAACCATACAGCCACGTCCCTCGGCCGTTACGCCATGTCTAGGCGACCGAGATTGAGGCGAGTACATCCGAGGTTAGATGCGGCCGAACTGAGGTAGGAGTGAGCTGAGGGAGGTGCGTCTGCAATACAAACAAGTCGACCGAACTGGTTCGGCAAGGATGAGATCTCTGCCGAACTGTGATGCTAAAGCCGAGATCAAGACGAGTTCGGTGCCGAAATACCGCGTATTCCCCTTATTACTGACGGAGTGGGCCCAATCTCGGTGTTCGAGAAATGCCCCCACACATCTATATATATGTATATAATCATGTTTTTCATCAAAAACTCAATCCATATGTGAAGAAAACTTGAATTGAGGTAAAACACTGTGGCTTTATCTAAAAAAAAAAAAAAAAAGAATAAAGGCTGGATCTACATAACAATGGGTGTACTGCCATTGTCATCTTCTTGCTTATTTGGTAGTCGTTCTCATTCTATATGATTCCGGTTGCTGATGAATCTCCGTAAACTCAGTGTTGGGCAGAGTGAGTATTGATGCATAAAAAGTTATATCGGTGTTGGTAAAAATTAGGTATGTAAATGGCTGCCCGTATCTCCGATTACCTGGAATCCGTTAAAAATCGGGTCTGGATCCTTATTTAGGCCCTGATAAGTAAATGGGTCCGGGTCCGGTTTCACCTTGGTTTGGACCCATGGATTGGAGACTCGACAGATTATCTCAATTTTCGAAAATTTCTCCTAAAAATTATGTTTTTTTTTTTAATATCATTTTCTACCTAGACCCGGACCGGTTCCAGACATGTCCCATATGTGGTTCTAGTTCTGGTTCTGATTTTGTAGCCAAGAAACCGGTTTTGAAACGGTTCCATCCGGATTCGGTTCCACAATCTCCTTATTGGTTCCGGTTCCGGGTCCACTATGAACCCGGACCAGAACCGACCCATTTACAACCCTAGTAAAAATGGGTTGAGCATGTTAAGTTTGGTCTAGTTTGAGCCAAAATAAAAGTGAATCCTACTAATTATTTTAGGTGGGACTACACGGGAATGTAATTTGCTTAATGAGCAGATTAAGATTATATATTGGGTTGCTCAAATCCATTGGTGATGGCGCAGCCCGGACCTGGTCGATGAAGATCTAAACCTCCAATGTTGAAATCGAGCCCGAAGACTCAAGCCCTAAGATCACTTAGGGGAAAATACCCAAAAGGAGGAAACGAGAACAATTGTGAAATCTTATTGAGAATATAGAATGCATTACAATCAAGCATCCCTCTCTATTTATAATAGAAGAATAGTCTAAGAATAATGATTCCTAAAATCACTCCCTAAAATCTTTCAGTAAATCAAACCACTAAAATCTCTCTGATTAAAGTCAAATCAGAGATTATATCAAATTACTAAAATTACTAAACTATTTAAAGAAAACAAATCATCCTTGGTCTCTTCTTCTTGGACTTCACTCCATCACTTGGGAATAAAACCTTGTTTGGATATATATATGATTACCTTGGTATAGGCTAGGCCCCAAGGGGCACCCCACTTTTGTGGAGGAGGGAGGACCTAGACCAAGGTGGGTTCACCACCACATGCCCGCCCCACGTCATACCAGGCCGAGCTTGGGCTTGGGCTTCACACATGGGCCGGACCAGGCTTGGCCCACTTCATATATTTTTTTGAAGAAATTTTATTTAATAAAACTTTCAAAGGGGTGGGGCTGAACACTAAACAGGTGTGTGTCCAAATAAATGCCACCAAAGGGTGTTCTATCTGCTCACCATGAACAGCCATATTGGAGACAAAGCAAATGCGCCCCATGGATGAACATTCCTGGGACGCTCTTTTTAAATCCATTTCGTCCATTGCTTTGGTCATTTGGGTTTTCCTGCGTTTTCAAGCACTGTATTGTATTGCATCAGTGTCGTTAGTCAGAGGCGAGAGAGAGAGAGAGAGAGAGAGAGAGAGAGAGAGAGAGAGTTTCACAGTCTGGTTCGCTGTGCACCCAGATTGTAGTGCTGCTTCTGGGCTATGTGATCATTGTATCTTGGGAGACAAACATTCAGAATCGTTAGCATCGTAGCAAGGGCGAATCTGTCTTAAAGACAGAGTCAAACGCGAGCCTTGAGCAAACTCTGTTCTGCAGTTTGCATTTTGATTGCAGTCTCTATAAGTCTATACATTCTTTTCTTTCAATTCTGGATTTATAGTTGTTAACAGAATCACAAAACTCCTGATATACCTTGCTTACAATTGGGTCATTCATTCTCTATCTTGAGCGATCCATTCCAACATTCTGTCCAGAGCGTTTTATTATTATTATTTTATTTTATAAGTTTCCCCAAATACCCATAGTCATATTTGTTTTTGTTTTGTTTTGTGTGTTTCTTTTTTTTTTCCTTTTTTGTGCACCTTTTCTGATTCGAGCTGTAATAGTAGTCTTGGGAGGACGCTGGTGTTCATGTTCATGGTAGAGTCCAAAAGACTCCAAACCCTCTTTCACAACTATTACATGGAACCTCGTAACGTTTTTTTTTTTGGAACTCTATTATGGGGACCATTCAAGATGAATCACATATCCTCTCAAGTTTCAGCTCAAAAGTAGTGAGTCACACCGTGAAATTGAGTATCATGACAGAAACATGATTAACATATCTTAGCAGCATTGCCACAACACCGAGTCACGTTTTCATCATGGTGCTCAATTAGATAGTGCGAGTTAAATCATTTTGAACTGAAAGCTATGGATGTATATGTGAAGGGGATGAGATTCATCTTGAGTTGTCCGGATTGTCTCTATGAAGTGTTACATGGTTGCTGCGACAGAGGAACTGGACTCGTCTACAATGGGTTGTGCTTTGGTAGGCAAGCTAGGGGGTAACCCCACTCTATGCAGTTTCTTGGTAGTGAACTCAAGCATATATATGATCTGGTCTACATTTAGTTTGGCTTTAAATAGTTCAATGATCATTCTCTCCATTTTGTATTAATTAAGTTGTGGGCTGATCCACATGCTTTAAGGTGGGTCCCATAGAAAGGTTCTGCTGGCTAGATGAGTCCTTGTCTTGGAAGGTTAGGAGAATTTCCAAAATGGGTTCTAAATTTCTTGAACATTTCAAATCAGAAAAATAAAAAAAAATAAAAAAGGACATTTTAAGATGAGCTTTTCTAAGTTTTCAAATTTTCTTTCAATACAAGGCAACGGGCAGATTAGGGAGGGATGAAAATTCTCTGTGCCTCATCTTTACGCCTTCACGTACTGCAATAAATTTGTGGCAAGACTCATTTATTGTACATAATAACATGAAGATAAAAAAGTTGGTAAACATTCATTCATATTGAAAGGTAACATAGGAATCCGAGGTGGTTCTTTTTTTTTTTTTTTTGCTTACTTACTGTTTGATGAATCCATACACATGAGATCGTCTTAACCGGTATTTTACCAAAAAAGGGAAAAAACTTGGATTGCGGTAAATTTTGAGGATACCTCATGTAACTGTAGGGCCCCACCGTGGATTTCCACCACTTTTAACTCTAAAAATTCTCCGAGTTAAAGCCCTAGTTCTATTGGGATTCTAAAATTTTATCAATTGGAGTTGGTCTCACCTGTCAATCATAAAATAAAGTCAACTTATGATGGGTGAGGTTTCAATAATCACTGACAAACTTACCACCACTAGGAGTTGGGCTCACCTTCAAATTATTAGGAACTTTCGTTAGCTATCGATATTGGAATAACAAAAAAAAAAAAAAAAAAAAAAAGGAGCCCAGATTTCGTTTACAATGGAAGTTCCAGCATAAAAAAAAGGTGAACATTAAACAAGGTGTTGACTTTGATCTAATATTCTAAGGTGTTGACTTCGATCAAGAATTCTAAGGTGTTGACTTTGATCTAATATTTTAAAGTGAATATGTCGTGTTCTATAAGGTCTACACCGCTCTTTCACCTCCATCAGGTGGGACCCTATGAGTCCAACCTGGCCTATAATTAGACACCTAATCCTTGACCAAAGTCTTTAATTGATATGCTTGATGATCACGATCATGATGATAAATGGTTTTGTGTTAGCAGAGCTTTTCAATAGAGAAAAGGACCGGCAGAAAGTGTTACATGTTGTCTGCAAGGAAGCTCTGGATCGCATGGGATGATACTCCAACGTATTGGAAGTGGAATTCTCTTCCGGAATCAAGGTTTGTAATTATTTAATCCTACTTTGTCAGTCCATCTTTGTATTTTTTTTCTTTGAAGGTTGTCAAATTTGAAACTGAATTTCATGTCTGATTGTAGTACTCTTGGGGGTCATTTTCCTGTAGAGAGAACAAGTGGATAGTATCTGTTTAAAGTGGATAGTATCTGTTTAAGTGTGTTAGGTTTTCTCCTATAGCAATGCGGAGATCCCTTCCCAGCCCTCTACAAGGGGGACCTCCCACACCTTATTTCATGGACGGGCCCACGACGAAGGCATCAATCCATTTTTCTTGCATACAAGTTGCTCGTTGGAGAACATCTTGTTTCTTTTACGAAGCCTGCTTGTTTGCATAAAATACATAGGACTTGAATACATAGAAATTCTTGGTGAAATGAGGTCCGCCAAATGATTACTAAAGAGGCGAAGGGTGAATCATACAATATTGCGATGTGGAGGGTACCTTGACTTCCGTAGGTATTGAATCACTAGGGTGATGGTTCGATATTCATTTCTCATCTTCCCTTTGTTCAATTTCTATTAGAGGGGAGATTATTTATGGATATTCGCTCCCGGTCCTCAACTTTTAACCACTCATGGAAATACAATCCTATGTATTCAATCACATGAAACAAACATGCCATAGCATTAAAATCCTAGGAATTCTAAGAAGTTTATTCTTGAAAGTGGTTAAAATTGGAGAAACAAGGGTGATCAATAAAACGGCTATTATATGATCTCCTTTTAATCGAAAATGAATTAGGGGAGATGGTAAATGAATACCCAACCATCGCCCTTGTAATTCAGTTTCCAAGAAAATCAAGGTTGTATCTAGATCTCTACATTATATCCTTCATTCTTCATCTCTTTAATTATCCATTGTTGACCCATTTTACCATGAATGACTATGCGTTCAATTCCATGCAAACAAACCAAATTATGTACGCAAGGATTCTAAGCAATAAGCAGCAACACTTAATGGAAGTGATTTAATCAAAGTAGCACACAAAACTATTTACACAAGCACTAGAAGACAACATTTTACTTCTCCCCGACTTATCCAAGTTGAGGAGAGTAAAACACGTGGGGGGTTGGTTTGAAGCCCTTACTTTTTGTCACATATGCAGTTTACTCTATCCTACTCTTTTTTAACCAAAAGTAAAACTTTATGTGACATCAATTTTACTCTTTTTACTTTTTCCGTTAAGACACTTAAAATTTTATGTTACATCAATCGTTTCTTTACTCTCCTTCTGCTCTACTCTTGCTAAACAAAAAGGCTTTAGTCGCAATTTGGGAAAACGTAAGAAAAGGAAGGGGACCAACTATTCCAACCTCTATTGATTCTGGCCGCAAAAGCCGAAATCTGGTCGAAACAATATGAATGGGCACCTCTTATTGTTTTATCCTATGCATGTGGATAGGAGGGTTTACATGTGCCCTTAGGGATTAGTTCTTGGCTGTCCAGAATCAAGTGTCCCTCGGGCTCAGGGACAAAGTCTCTGGGCCAGGCTGGGTGAGAGATACCCTGGGTTATTGGGAAAAAAAATAACCGAAATGAGTCGGAATTGAACCCAAAACTTTCATGGGGAGATTCCGTTCTGCCCCGTGCAAAATTCGGAACATTCACAACAATGTTTCCACTGTAACTTTATTCATTTAAATTCTAAGTCGAAACTTGACTCTGTTTTTTGTGTCAACCCTTTAAATATTCGATAACCCATCTCGTGTTCTTCTCCCTCTATAGGTTCCCAGAGGTGGCAGAGCTCTTGGGTGTATGGTGGTTAGAGATCAGTGGGAAGATTGATGCTCATCTTTTGTCTCCCAAAACTACTTACAAGGCCTACCTTGTCATCAAATTTGCTGAAAAAGCATATGATTTGGACCGCCCTGCAGAAACTTCAGGTAAAATAGGGGAGCATGCATCCAACAACATAGCCATTTTGCAACCGAATGGGGCCCAGATGATCCATCGATATTTTCCGTTAGATCTACTTGATGGTGAAGGCTGAAGAGCTAGTGAGCAATAGAGTTGATGGGCAGGTCCCACAAGCAAGGAGTGACTAATGGATGGAGATTGAGATGGGTGAGTTCTTCAATGATGAGGGAGATGAGGAAGACAGAGATGAGTCTAATGGAGGTGAAAGGTACTCAAAGGATGGGGCTTATTGTTGAAGGCATTGAGATGAGGCCGGTGTGTGAGTGATGGTTGTGGAGGCGAATTTATCATATTATTGAAATTGATTTGTGTCCATTATTTTCTATCAATGTGCCCTTTTCTGCTTTCTAAGGTAATACAATTGTGCGCTTCTATTCTATTACAATGGTCTTAGAACAACGGGTATAATATCATTGTCATTTTCTTGAGTCTTTGTAATGGTCATATTCTATGGTTTAGGTTGCTGATGAATTTCTGTGAACTCATATTATTTGGCAGAGTGAGTATTGATGCAAATAAAGATATATTGGGTGATGCTTTCTCTATCTGCAACGATTCATTCTAACATTGTTTCTTGTCCAAGTGTCACAGGTGTAAATGCAGGTGTAAATGTTGATTTGGGCATTGATGTTTGCCCTAATACCAATTAGTCTTGGGAGGATATTGATTGTTCGCGTCTATGCTATGGTGTGCTTTGTTAGGACAGTTTCTTAGTAGTTAAGCATAGAAATGACCTGTGGTTAGAATGAGTTACATCCAATTTGACTCTAAAAAGTTCTATGATCATTAGTTTTTGAAAAAGAAATACATACATACATACTAGCAAGATTAACCTACAGTTTTTGCTTATGTGCTTCTTTGGCCTACTAAGGTCTTGAAGCCAAACTACTGTGAATGAATTTGCCTCTTATGTGGCCTTATTAGAGAATGATGTCATTAATTGCAGTTGGAAATAAGGGTGTTCATGCCCCATGGGATGGGCTGGGCCGGGGCAAGGAGAATACGGGCCCGGCCCAAGCCCGACTCGGGCCAGAACTAGCTGGGCCGAGCCCAGCCTACCTAAACAGGAGTAGCCCGAGCCCGGAAGAGTTTAAATTAGAAAATTTAAAAAAATGACATTAACAATAACAAAGTTGCAGCGCATGTGGTTTTGCTGTGGTGCTCTCGCTTGGACGTCATGAGTTCGATTCCCCTATTACACATGGCATGTTTGTGTAACCCATTTTCATAAAAAACTTGTTGGTTTTCTATGGAAAACTAATCTTTTGTGTGTGTGTTTGGTATCATTATCAGCCACACACAGAGATAGATAGATGGAGAGATGATATGCACACATAAAATTTGCGCACAGCCTTGTGAGCCCATTTGGGGCCAAATCTATTAATACAAAGGTCGGGATTGAAAGCAAAGTTTTAAGTCCATCGAATCATCCTAATCCCTTCATCTGTGGCCCTCAGATTTAATGATTTTGGAATGCATCATTTTCTATTTTAATTCAATTATCAGTCCAATTTGGATCGGAGTAAAAATATATGGAGTCATTGTATGTCCTATTTCAAATTGATCATAGGATATTGGCTCACAAGAATTGTGCTTAGGTACAACATTTGAGGTTGAGCTCACCTATATATCTATGTGTGCGTGTATGTATTTATGTATATAGTATATCGATAACCTATTGACAACCTAAGTCTATCGAGCCTAGAGTACTTCAAGTTTAAGTCTGCCCAATAAAGGAACCAAAATCCAAATCTTGCTCTGAATGCATGTTGGACGGTACAAGCCTTCAATTATCAAACTAGAGCTCGGGGTGGATTCAAAGTGGACCTAGGTCCATCAACAGCCCTGGCAAGGCCAAGCTCAAAAATAGTACTCAAATTATGGTCTCCTAAATATTCCGACAACCTTTATAATCATTTTATCATTCCCCTAGTGATTTGGTGGTAAGGCATCTCATTTTCTATATGAATAACGAGGGATCGATCTCTATCATTGTCATGCTGGTTAGTGACGTATAATGTGCGTAGGTGTATGAGTTGAGTCTCAACCAAAGTTTAAAAATAGGTGCTTTTAGCAATAAGAGATTTGAAGCATTTGGAATCGAGTTGACTCAACTCGGTAAAGAGTGTCCAGTTAGGTTTGTGGAAATGTGGCAGAATCATCTATTAAAATAAACCTAAAAAGAAATGTCGGTTAGACTTTAGAGGTCAACATGGAGCTAGAGATGCATTCCAATTGAATACTTACCCATTTCTGCTATACCACGTGCCCAAAGAACTATTGATATGACGAGGACTCCACCGGCGCTTGACATTGTAATTGGAAGCCACCATCAACCCAACACTTTCTTTCTTTCAATCGACTCTTTCTGAATCATCTGTCGCATTGTCAAATTCTGGCTCATCGCAGAATTGAAAGTTCTCTTCATTCCATCATCATCTTTTGGAAAGAAACTGTTTCTTTCAAACCCAATTAGACATATGCCTGGGCCCGGCCCACTAAGTTCATCTGTAGTAGAGATAGTAACGGGTCGGGCTCGAATTAGAGTGTTCTCATATCTGACCGGACCCGATTGACATAGAACTCATTTCAACGGGTTGGATCGTAAAAATGTAAATGTTATGCATGCATAACTATTATGATTCGAACATGTTTCACTTACACACATCTATCATTTACATATGCAATTGATTCACATGTGTGTGTATAATATGGGAGATGCTCATATAAGAGATATCTCCCACCTTATATAAGAGATAGGGGTGGGGGCCCTCACATTTAAGCTGTTGGCATTGGATATGGGTGTGAGGGCCCCACCCAATTTCTCATTTAAGTTGAGAGATATCTCTCGTAGGAGCATCTCCCATATATATATATATATATATATATATAAGGTGAGATATATCTCTTATAGAAGCATCTCCCTATATATATGGGAGGTGCTCTTGTAAGAGACTCTTTCCTTACTATCAGAGATAAAGGTAGAGCGCTCACATTTAAGTTGCTAGCGTTGAATATAGATGTGAGAGCCATCACATTATCTCTCATATAAGGTGAGAGATATCTCTCATACGAGCATTTCCCTATATATATGGGAGGTGCTCTTACTATGAGAGATAAAGGTAGAGCTCTCACATTTAAGTTGCTGGCATTGGATATAGATGTGAGAGCCCTCACCTTATCTCTTATATAAGGTGAGAGATATCTCTCATAAGAGTATCTCCTATACATATACATATATATATGTCAACAACTTAAATGTGAGGCCCCCCTCCCCTATCTCTCATAGTAAGGTGAGAGATACTCTAACAGGAGCACTTCCCTATATGTATATATACATAAATATATATATATATATGGGAAGTGCTCCTATGAGAGACACTCTCACCAACTTAAATGCAAGGACCCCCAACTTAAATGTGAGGGCCCCCACCCATCTCTCATAAAGTTGGTGAGAGTCTTTCATAGGAGCACTTCCATATATATATATATATATATATATATATATATATATATATATAGGACCAGCTCTTCTAAGCTCAAGCTTAAGATGAGGTGGTGGGGCTCACTGGGGGACCCACATGGGGATCGGGATTGGGGGTGGGGAATTTCAAGGACTCCTTCAGATCCTCTTTTCTGCAAAAAATTAGCTCCAACCATAATTTCTATCATCTTCATATGTGCCCAAAAGTTTAATGGTCAATAGTTCATTCGAATCGATACATAGTTGATCCAACGGTCCAATAAATTCAGATCTGACCGAAAGTTGGTGGACATGTGTAATTTAAGAGGGCATGTGTTTTGTTCATTTGGATGGACCAAAAGTGGGCCCCACAAGCATGAGCTTACGAAAGTTTATCTTAAGCTTGAGCTTAATTAGGAGAGCCTTGTTATATAAATATATATATATATATATAGGAAGATGCTCCTATGAGAGATATCTCTCACTTTAAATGAGAGATAGGATGTGAGCCCTCATATCTAATCCAATACCAACAACTTAAATGTGAGGGTCCCCACCCCTATCTCTCATATAAGGTGAGAGATATTTCACATATGAGCATCCCCCTATAAATATATATATATATATAGAGAGAGAGAGAGAGAGAGAGAGGTGTTCATGGTTCAAGTCATGTCGTGCTTAGGCAAATCCAAGCACGCCCATGCTGTAAAACATTGGCCGTATCAGGCCCAATTTGATACGCGCTATAAATAAGCCCCAAGCCCGCCCATTTAGTCAATCGATGCAGGCCAAAGCCGGGCCTTCATTTCATTAGTTATATGGGCTTTTTTAGCAATGGCTTAGACAAATTATCACTAAATTATAAACAGACCTTATTTAAGCTAAGCTTCAGGCTTCCTATCACTTAACCCAACCCCATCCCAAATCTAAACAGGCCCAAATTATGCATTCAAGCCCGGCCATGAGCCGACCTTTGTGATAGCCCACACTTTTCTAGATATATTTGTAATCATCCGAACAATATGATGCGGTGATATCCATTTCCTACGCGATTGACTCTCACTCTCTGGACCACGAACGAACGCGACGTGTACGCTATATGCACAAATCTCGCGTACAAACGTCTCCGAGAGAACCCACGTTGGAATGTCCAACAGAGAACGAAAACTTAGTCACGAAGCAATTTTGGGGGTCATAAACTGGAAAGGCTGTCAGTTTTTTTTTTTTTTTCATGCCAGCTTTCAAAGCCGCTTTGGTGTCTATATATATATCTATTCTCGTCTTTACGAGCCTCTATATAAACAGAGGCTCTCCATTAGAAGAACAGGAATCTTTAAGAACGAAGTACTTATTGTGGTTTTGTTTTTCTTCCCCTTGTTATTGTGAAATCAAGAGACAGAGAGTTAGAAATGGAGGTTCTGGATCTCTTCAGCAACTTGCCTGAAGGCTGCATTTCTCATATCATCTCCTTCACATCTCCTCGAGATGCGTGCAGATCCTCTGCCGTGTGTTCCATCTTCCGATCCGCTTCAGAATCCGACGGCGTCTGGGAGAGATTCCTCCCGCCCGATTACCCGGATGTCCTCGCGGGATCCGTTTCTCCTCCTGTGCGTTTCTCGTCCAAGAAGGAGCTCTTCTTCTGGCTCTGCGACCCGGTTCTCATTGACGACAACAAGATGGTAAATATTCATTCAAATCGATGTCTTTGATTAATTTATTTAATCTTCAGTCCCTATCATCAAACGTAAAGTTTGATGAATCCATATGCATTAGATTGTGTTAATCATGCTTTTCATCAAAAACTCAATCCATATGCGAAGAAAAGTGGTTTTACCTAAAAACAAATGAAGGGTGCATGTGGATTGGAGAGTATTGATCGTCCGGTGAGGATTAGTTCTCGGCTGTCTATATTTGATTGTCCCTCACGGGAAGGCTCTTGATATGGACTTGGCAAGGAGACACCCTCGATTATAAAAAGGAAATCCCTAAAGTTATTTGAGACGGTCAAGGTGGATCGTATTTTGAATTGTTTGTGAAGAAATATGACATCGCAGCTCTCGTTAGAAATTCTAGTAAAAAATAGGTCCTTTGCGCGATGAATTTGAGAATAGTTCCAAATCTAGTAAATATTTATTTTTAATGATTTAAAATTTATATTATATTTATTTTTTGCAATTGAGATTTTTCACCAAACAGATACGTGTTGGTGAGTTGTCATGAGTTTCTAGAACCAAGAACATAGCCTCACAAAATGTTGTCGTGTTCTCATGACAAAGTGAACGGGAAGCATAAAAAAAAAGTGAACATTAAACAAGGTGTTATGTCGTGTTCTATAAGGTCTACACCGCTGTTTCACCTCCATCAGGTGGGACCCTATGAGTGCAACCTGGCCTAGGATTAGACATCTAATCCTTGACCAAGTCTTTAATTAATATGCTTGATGATCACAATCATGATGATAAATGGTTTTACGTTGGCAGAGCTTTTCAATAGAGAAAAGGACCGGCAGAAAGATTTACATGTTGTCTGCAAGGAAGCTCTGGATCACATGGGGTGATACTCCAAGGTATTGGAAGTGGAATTCTCTTCCGGAATCAAGGTTTGTACTTATTTAATCCTACTTTGTCAGTCCATCTTTGTATTTTTTTTTCTTTGAAGGTTGTCAATGAGAAACTGAATTTCATGTCTGATTTTAGTACTCTTGGGGGTCATTTTGCTGTCTAGAGAACAAGTGATAGTGTCTATTTAAGTGTGTTAGGTTTTCTCCTATAGTATCTGTACAAGTGTGTTAGGCATCAATCCATTTTTCCTGCCTACACCTTGCTCTAGGAGAACATCTTCTGTTTTTTTAGGAAGCTTGCATAGGACTTGCGGGTTAGGTTGGACGGGAGATACCTTCGATTATTGAAAAAAAAAAATCAGGAATGGGCTGGAATTGAACCCAAAACTTTCATGAGGAGATTTTGTTCGGTCCCATGTGAAATTTGAAACATTCCCGGCGGGATTCACAACTATGTGTAACTTTATTCATTCTAAGTCAAAGACGAAACTTTACTCTGTTTTTTTGTGTCAACCATTTAAATATTCGATAACCTATCTCGTTTTCTTCCCTGACTTATCTTGTGTTCTCCCTCTATAGGTTCCCAGAGGTGGCAGAGCTCTTGGGTGTCTGTTGGTTAGAGATTAGAGGAAAGATTGATGCTCATCTTTTGTCTCCCAAAACTACTTACAAGGCCTACCTTGTCATCAAGCTTGGTGAAGAAGCATATGGATTGGACTACCCTGCAGAAACTTCAATAAAATTAGGGGATCATGCATCCAACAAGACAGCCATTTTGCAACAGAATGGGACCCGGAGGTTCCAGAGTTGGAGTGCGTTAGATCAACTTAATATGTGGCGTAGCTCACAGTCAGTGAGCAATAGAGGTGATGGGCAGGTCCCACAAGCAAGGAGTGACGGATGGATGGAGATTGAGATGGGTGAGTTCTTCAATGATGAGGGAGAGGAAGGAGACATAGAGATGAGTCTTATGGAGGTGAATGGTGGTCAGTGGAAGTCAGGGCTTATTGTTGAAGGCATTGAGATGAGGCCGGTGTGTAACTGATGTTTGTGGAGGCGAATTTATCATATTCTTGATGACGTGTGTTCATTATTTCCTATTAATGTGCCCTTTTCTGTCAACTGAATTTACTAATTAAGCTTGCTATGTTCTGCCCATTTCTCTCGCTTTGTTGCTGTATTTCTTTGGTATTTCTTATATATTTGCCCTCTCCTTTTGCCTCCTTGTATAGCTGCTTATCGGGTTGAGTTTTTCCTTTTTTCGTATGTGGGCTTGTGGTTGGTCTCATAGCCGGTTTGGATTTTGGTGGTTTGCTCTTTTCTCATCCTTTTCTTTGTCAAGAGTAGGTAAGAGATCTTGGAGCTATCTCTCATTCTTTTGTTCCTTGTAATCTTTCTTTGGAAATACAAACCCTTAACTTTCCAAAAAAAAGGTAGTACAATTGTGTGCTTCTATTCTATTACAATGGTCTTAAAGGGTGGTATTTGTCAAACAACGGGTGTAATACGGTTGTCATTTTCTTGAGTCTTTGTAATCGTCATATTCTATGGTTTAGGTTGCCGATGAATTTCTGTAAACTCATACTGTTTGGCAGAGTTGAGCGATGATGCAAATAAAGATAAATTGGGTCATGCTTTCTCTATTTGGAACTGTTCATACCGACATTGTTTCTTGTCCAAGGTGTCACAGGTGTAATTGTTGATTTAGGCATTGATGCAAGCCCTAATACCAATTAGTCTTGGGAGGATATCGATTGTTTGTGTCTATGCTATGGTTTGGCATGCTGGAGTGCAGCCCACAGTATACTTAAGCATATAAATGACCTGGTTAGAATGAGTTACATCCATTTTGACTTTAAAAAGTTACATGATCATTAGTTTTTGAAAAAGAAATACATACATACATGTTTGAATGAGTCTAGCAAGATTAACCTATAGTTTTTGCCCATGTGCTTGTTTGGCCTACTAAGGTCTTGAAGCCAAACTACTCTGAATGAATTTGACTCTTATGTGACATTAGTAGACAATGATGTCATTGATTGCACTTGAAATATCAAACTCTAAGCAGATTGGTGAAGTGGAGAACCTCATGTGACCTGAGATGTCTAACCCTTTTTTGTTGAATGCGGATTGAATGTGGACTGCTTTGTTGAGTAACTTGAGTTCCTAACCATCTATTTGCAGCCCATGGATAATTAGAGGTTTAGGATCTTCCAATGTGACACCTGATTTTTAGGGGGATTCATGTTTTGGCTGCACGAACATGCCCATTTGGACACACTGAATGAAGATAACTGGATGGCTAAGGTATCAACTTTAAATGAATCGGTGCAGAGCGCATGAGGTGGGTTTAAATTAGCACGGAAGCAAGTCCCGTGTACAAACCTATCTTTCCATTTCTTTGCTAGAATTGAAGGAATTCCTTTTTGGGGAATTTTTGAAGGATGGAATTTCTCATCGAGGAATTCCACCAAAATGCAAAGAGCCTGAAGATTTTAATTTTCCAAAGGTCATTTGAGGCCCTTTCAAGTGATTTGAATTTGAAAATACTTGACAAAAAAAAGGCATTTGCAAATGCGAAAGGGCAAAATGTAACATTACGTCCCAAAAACCCTAACATCTGGAATTCATGTAAGGAATTCAAGTAAAAAAATCAGGGATGTGTGAGGCCATGAGTTCATAAAATTTGGACTATCACTCTGTAAATTCTTCTCAACTATTCATCTGAGATGGGGCCGGGTCATGTTTGGATGAGCTAAAAATGTCAATTCTTCGACATGAGATAAGTTGGGCTAAGTTATGCCATATCTTTAGGGCCCAACTTTTTGGGTGGCTATTCACTTCACATCTCCCTTTGTTTCATTTTCCATTAAAGGGGAAAAGAGGAGATTCTTTGACTATCATTTTTGGTTAATGACTTATTTGTTTAATTTTAACCAATTCTAAGAATATAGAGGCCCTTGGTTGGAGGAATTTATAAAATTCTTGTTTGAGGAGAATTATAAATTCTTGTTGTCCCTAAATCTGAAAAAATCTAAAACAAAAGGGTTGGGAACCCTTCCTTCGTTAGCAAGAAAAAAAAAAGGAAAGAAATATAAATCTGGTATCTTCTTGAGGCACATCAACCTATCATTTAATCTTTTTCATGATAAATGATGAAATCGCCTTTAATCTTAATCCCTCAGTAAACCCATCTCCACTTAACCTCACCTCCCACCTCTCTCTCTCTCTCTCTCGCTCTCCTCAGCCCCACCTTAGGAGGTCTCTCCTCCAATCAAATGGCCAATAATTCTCACAGTCTAGCAAAAATCTTTGAAACTCACAAGGCATGGATGAAATTTTAGGTTGATGGTTTGGATGTGCACAAGGTGGCCCAAATGTGTGAAAATTTGAACTGCCTCAAGAGCCCTATATTATGGAATTCAATCATTTTTTTTTCTAGAACTCGGATCTTCAAAACGTGGGCTTGAAGTGCATATATATGACTTGAACTTGTTAATAAAGTTAACTTCATGTAACTGCTCTTCTTTCGACAATATTGTTTTCAATTGATACTATTGATTGAAAAAATTCAATTGAAAAATATCCAATACTTCATTTTCTCTAAATTTACTTTCATGAGATAAGTTCTTTATTTTATGAGGTTTTAGATTTTAGTGACTTTTCCTACTTCTGAGATTTTATTGTACATGACTATGAATTGGGCATGAGTTTGTTGGTTGCATTGGGGATGGTATGATCATGGTGGTGAATATAGAGGCCTTTGATTCTTCAATTTTATAAATTAGAAAATAGAGGTTGTCTATTCCACTTCAAAGAAACTTTTTTTTATTTTATTTTTATTTTTATCCAAGATGGTTGGATTTTGAAATCTATGAATTCTGAATTGAAGGAATTATGAATCTAATTTTTTTTTTTTTTTTTTGCTATCGGAGGGTTCCCAACTCTTTGGGCTGGACTATTCCCTCCGGGCTTAGAGGGAAGCCAAGTAAATTCCCCTGTAGCCCCAGTGTGGTAGTGCAGTTTCGAACCCACAACCTCCGGGTGCAAACCGTGGTCCTAGGCCAACTGAGCTACCTCTTGGGGTTAAATTATGAATCTAAATTCACTTAGCTGCAAATGGTTTTTCCATTCACCCGATCTATGTATTGTTCTAATTATAATACTTAATTTGAAGAGTGGTTTAATTTACAATATAACTCGTGCATGTCATGGG
Organism: Umbellularia californica; assembly: GCA_028538565.1. Taxonomy (NCBI): domain Eukaryota; kingdom Viridiplantae; phylum Streptophyta; class Magnoliopsida; order Laurales; family Lauraceae; genus Umbellularia; species Umbellularia californica. Next base: position 48,786,538 of record JAPQWN010000009.1, read on the forward strand.
ATTTGTGCTAGTGAAGATGAAAGGTGAATATAAGAAACATGAGCATCAAATAATCTTTCCTTTCATGGAAATTGAATCTAAGGGAAGGGAAATGAATGGCCAACATCACCCTGGTAACTCAAATCCTACAAAAGCCAATAACTCATTTACATTGCTACTTATATCATTCACCTCTCACCGCATATTTTAAAACCCGCATGCCTATGATAGTCTTAAAGATGGAACTCAATTAATCATGAGTTTCTATGTATTGAATTCATATGTCTTCTATGTAAGGGCCTGTTTGGATGCACGAGAAAGTAATATTTAATAGAATATAATCTTTCATTTTCTAAAGAAGAAAATTTTGTACATTTGGTAACGCAAGAAAAATCTGAAGAAAAGATTCCGTTCTTTCGAAAAGGTCAATATTTTTTCCTACAGCTCCCCTCTTAGAAAACTTTCTACACATAAAAATATTTCAAAATGATGATTATAAAGTGGTAGAGTAAAGTAATAACTTTAGTTCACCAAATCCATCATGATGTATTTGTTTACATATTTGGTAAAGTAAAGTATAAAGTAAATGTCACACCACGGTAAATGTGGGGTAAAGTATATGTTTCTAAGTTTTTATCTCGTAAGATGTTGCTCCGGGATATGTTCTATATTTTTTTTATGATAATCATACTATATAGATAAAAAATTTTGAAAGCGTACATGTCAAGTGCGTGTTTTTAACTTCGTCATGTTGCTTATTACATTTCATTGCTGGTCCAGGTCCGGAAAAAGGAGAAGGATTTAAAGTTCGGTTCACACCGGGTGTCCGGTAACAGCATAAGAATAATTAGAGAATTTTTAGCTTATGTTCAAGACCGTTAGAAGCCCAGGCCCGGCCTTGGTACGCACATAACGGGATTTGATATAGGCTCATTTAATTTAGAATTGAGATTGGACAATCCCTTGGCAAGTCCGTCCAATTTTTTAGATCGGCCCGGCCGCCCCAAGCCCAGGCCCGGCCGCCCCATTGACAGGCCTGAACTGCACCCAGTGGGGTTTCTAATGTTTCTCCGAATATAATAAGCTCCCTCGCTAACTCTTCTCCTTCAAAGGAGCAACGAAGAAAACTTACGCCCCAGGTATTCTTCTCTCTCTAGCCCTCTCTCTCTCGCTCCCTCTTTCCCGATCTCTGTCTGTAAATCTGTATCGATCCCTCTCTCTCCCCCTTTATATCAATCCTTCTCTCTTTCTCTCTCCCTCTCTCTACCAGAATCCTAACCTGTTCTCTCCAATATTTACAAAGATGGCGATGAATGCGGATGTAGGCTTCCAGAACAGTAATCTCAAAAGCCTTTCTTTTCAGTTTGAATTGGCTACATCTTCTTCATTAAGTATATGATTGCTTGATTTTTACTTCTCCATACCATTGGCTTTGATTATGTAATATGCGACTTTTCTTTCGCTTTGAATTCCTGGGTTATGACCATCTGCTTTGAATAATGCATCTAGTTATTGTTTTGAGACTAAAACTTCGTGAAATATGTTTCTTTTACTTAGCTCTGATACACCCAAGAATTAATTTTTAGCTCTGATACACCCAAGAATTAATCGAAGGGTTTATAGCCCATTTTATGGTTGGGGATAGTGTAGTAAAGAGTTCTAGGGGTATTTTTTTTATTCATGATAAAAACATCTAATGTTGGTTTAGTCCCTTTTTATAGAAATCTGATGCTTTGAAAGTCTAGAAATCAAAATACCTGATTCACTAAACTGCTTTGTAGGGATGATACTTGGTAGTGCATTGAATTCTCCTCACTTTTATTATCTTTTCTGTTTGAATAATTTCTTCATTTTCTTGAGGCAACATTGCACATTCTCTTATTCCAATCGATGACTTCTCCTGAGCATTTCTGACAATACTAGAGTCATCCAGTGGCATTCAACTAGGCCTTGTCTGGTATCTCTACTCTTATTCGGATAGAGCCATCCAAAACCGAGCCATAAGAAAAGTGGCTAAAGTTAGAAAATGTGTTTCATCTTAAAAGAAACTTCCACCTTTACTTTTATTTTTTTAGACCCCATGTCTCTCATCTTAAGAAGCCTAGAATTGGGGCTTCCTTCTCATTTTAATAGGATTTGCCTCTACTTCTCTAAAGTGGGTATAGGGTATAATTTTGTGTCAAAACACTCTTGGTTTCCAAACCTCTACCCGCTTTTGTGTCAAACACTCTTATTTTTCAAACCTCTACCTGCTTTAGACATTTAGACAACTACAGGTTGGAAATAGAGATGCCAAACATGCACTAAGTTTACACTTTCATTCTATTATTCTATTCTTCCCTTTCTCTTTCCCTAGCCAACGATTCAGCCTATTTAACACTTTAATTGCTCAAACCCGGCTCACAAAGTCACCAAGCAAGTGGAATTTTAATAATTTCAGCAAGAAGATAACCCGAATCAGTTGTACACCAAATTATTCCTCTTGGAATTTATTCAGAAGCACTGAAGAAGTTCCCTATTTCAACCCAATGGAAAGGGGTTTTTCCCCTTGATCACTTCCTTTCGGTCCCTGTAGCTTGACCTGAAATTATTGACCTTTTCAATTGACCATCGCCATCCCCCTTCAAACGAAAATCCTGGGTCTGTCACTGTGCCCCACCACCATCGATCAAAGCTGCGATCTCGCCATGTCCCGCCATTGATGCTGTTTTAAGCTCTCAAAAGCAAAATCCAGGTTTTTAATAACAGTAAGGGTTGTTAGGGTTTTTATTGACTTGGGGTTTGTTTCTTTCTTCGTATTTGGATAGGTACTCTTGTTGGGCTTCTTGGTATTCCGTTGTTTCGCAAGGTATTTGGGTTCTTTTCAGTTCCCTTTTTAGATTGGACTGTGGGTTACAAACATACAATGATCCAAACCTTTTGATGGGTTTCATTAGGTTTGAGAAAACATTTTGATTGGTTTGTTACTAGTCATCTATTTGCAGGCAATTTACCAAAGACTTTGAACTGTTTCAGCATGGGAAGAGATACGGGAAAAATTAAAAAGTTCCCTTTTGTTTTTGAGCAGGTTGAAGAAGGGTAAGGAAAGTTCATATGAAGTGAGAAAGGGTGAGGGAAGTTCCAAATTTCAAGCCCCAGTAAATCTTGTTCCATCTCCCCTTAATTTATTTTCCATTAAAGAGGAGATTACTCGATAGTCATTTGCGGATATTCACCTTTATTCTTAAGTTTTAGCGACTTTTAGAAATGGTTCTCTTGTAATACATAGGCATTCAATTCCATGAAACAGACCCCAAGACTAGAAAACGCGTTTCATTCTATTTAATTCGTATAAACAACTCTACCATTTCCAAACAAACGCCCCCTTAAACCCAAAGGAAAAGGCTAGAAAGACATGTTATTTTTGTTGAGACAGCAGTGGCAACTGCAACAGTTGATAATCAGGGCACCTGTATTTGCCTATTCATACAAACAGGCCCGTTCTCTTGTCCCGCCATTGATGCTGTTTTAAGCTCTCAAAAGCAAAATCCAGGTTTTAATAACAGTAAGGGTTGTTATGGTTTTTATTGACTTGGGGTTTGTTTCTTTCTTTGTATTTGGATAGGTACTCTTGTTGGGCTTCTTGGTATTCCGTTGTTTCGCAAGGTATTTGGGTTCTCTTCAGTTCCCTTTTTAGATTGGACTGTGGGTTACAAACATACAATGATCCAAACCTTTTGATGGGTTTCATTAGGTTTGAGAAAACATTTTGCTTGGTTTGTTACTAGTCATCTATATGCAGGCAATTGCCCAAAGACTTTGAACTGTTTCAGCATGGGAAGAGATACGGGAAAAATTAAAAAGTTCCCTTTTGTTTTTGAGCAGGTTGAAGAAGGGTAAGGAAAGTTCATATGAAGTGAGAAAGGGTGAGGGAAGTTCCAAATTTCAAGCCCCAGTAAATCTTGTTCCATCTCCCCTTAATTTATTTTCCATTAAAGAGGAGATTACTCGATAGTCATTTGCGGATATTCACCTTTATTCTTAAGTTTTAGCGACTTTTAGAAATGGTTCTCTTGTAATACATAGGCATTCAATTCCATGAAACAGACCCCAAGACTAGAAAACGCGTTTCATTCTATTTAATTCGTATAAACAACTCTACCATTTCCAAACAAACGCCCCCTTAAACCCAAAGGAAAAGGCTAGAAAGACATGTTATTTTTGTTGAGACAGCAGTGGCAACTGCAACAGTTGATAATCAGGGCACCTGTATTTGCCTATTCATACAAACAGGCCCGTTCTCTTGTAAATATAAAGCTTAAATGGGTCAAGGATAGGACCTTGGATTATGTTGTTGCAGGCGAGAAAGCCCTTAGAGCTGCTTGTGAACTCAAAGACATGCTTGCTAATTCCCCTGAGACCTGCCTCCCCATATATACTCTATCAAGGCGCCGACGACAGCTTGGTTTAGGTGAACTCAAAGTTTCTACATTTATTCGGCAATACCCCACTCTGTTCCAAGAATTAACCAGAAAAAATTCAGATCTTCTCTGCTTCCAACTTACCGAAGATGCTCTAAAACTCTATCAAGAGGAGCTTCAAATCCTCCAACAACATGAGATGGATCTCATTCTAAGGCTACGGAAATTACTTATGATCACTGTTGATAGGACCCTTCCTCTCCAAACCATTGATCAATTGAAATGGGACATGGGCTTGCCCCACGACTACCAACAAACCTTGATTCCCCACTATCCTCAATTTTTTGGTCTTGTCAAACTCAGTGATGATCGAATTGGTCTAAAGCTCTTGCACTGGGACAATCAACTTGCAGTGTCTGAGCTACAAAAGAATGGAGGTGGATACGGTAGCAGCCAGAACTTGGCCTTTCCTGTGAAATTTACCAGGGGATTTGGATTGAAGAGGAAATGTATGGCATGGTTAAGTGAGTGGCAGCAACTTCCTTATACGTCACCTTATGCAGACCCATCCAATCTTGACCCGCGGACGGATGAGTCTGAGAAGCGGAATGTCGGTGTCTTTCATGAGCTCCTCCACCTCACAATAACAAAGAGAACAGAGAGGAAAAATGTGAGCAACCTGCGGAAGCCACTGCAGCTGCCACAGAAGTTCACAAAGGTGTTTGAACGCCATCCTGGGATTTTCTATATTTCTCAAAAGTGTGCCACACAGACTGTCATGTTGAGGGAAGCCTATGAAGGACCAGATTTGGTTCGGAAGCATCCACTTATAGGGGTTAGAGAAAAGTATGCTAGTTTAATGAGAACAGGGATGCTTAATAGGAGCAGAGGATTATATAAGAAGGTGCTCAATGACGATGAATATGGAGAGAATTGCAAGTTATGGGGCATTTCTGAAGGTGGTTCTGACAGTAATGGATTGAATGAGGACTATGAATGTGATTCAGATTGCAATTCACTTTCCGAAGAAGATACGAGTGAAGAAGTTGATGCACAATCCTGAAAGGAATGGATTGCACACCAAAGGTAGATTTCCTTTGGAATTTATTATGCCATGCCTATATATGAACTGTGAAGGAACAACTGTATGTCTTGCTATTGCACCTAGATGGAACAATTGATGGACATATTTATGTTTAGTTTTTTTTACCTCCTTTTGCACTTCTATTTACTGGGTGTTGGAGATACAGATGATCTCTTGCTCTTCTTCTATGAAGGTGGGGAAAATGGTGGGAGCACAAAAGGAGCAGCAGGCTAAATCACATAGAAGCTGACGCGTGAAGGTATATTTTAAAATCTTCCGAATGATACATACAGGATTGGATCCTATGATTCCTTTTTCCCCTCTGGTGGGGGTAGGGGGTTCCTAAAGTGAACTGGTCCTCATGTTTTTGAGCACTGGACCTCTCCCATAACAGGAGTATGCCTTACTGGATACCATTTCACTGTGTACTGGTTTGACTTCAATTTGGTCGTCCCCCACCCCCCTCCCTCCTTTTGGGCAGTTTGTACTAAGGTATGTTGTTTTTTTTTTTTTTATGTGCCAGTCAGGCCTATATTTTTATGGTGTAAGCTGTCACTTGCATGGGTTGTAAATCAGTGGTTGCATTTGTTCAAAATCAGGAGTGCTGACTTCAACGGTTATGCTCCAAGCTAGGACCGTTTGTCTACTCCGGCTAATGGCGCTCAAAATCTAGACTGTTGGGTCATGCTGGATGCTAATTGATTATTATTCTTACATGGGAATAATTATTTCATTTCAGTTAGGTCAAGAAAGATGGAAATTGTGACCTCACATAACAAATGTTAAAAGAAAAAAAAATTAGAATCCTGAAACTTGATGTACTTGTAATCTTGATTTCCTCCCCATAACGATTATTAGAAAGGAAAAAGAAAATCTTGGTTATATCGTGTTCCTTAATGTAGTTACTCTTGATTGGCAGCAGATCAATCTGCACTGGTGCTTTCTTGTTATGTAATAGCTAATTAGCTATACTTTGCTATTTTATTTATTATTATCTCATGGTGCTGCATTTAACTGATCCAGATTTCTCATTTGGTGTAAATCCCATCATGGGTGGATGTTGTTGAGAAGAAATCCCCATGGAAGTTGTACCCTGCTGAAATTATAAGACCTTGATTATAATCATGTGTTTTTAAGTAGTAAAGGCCACTGCAGGCCTTTTGATGTTTCCAACTATATGTTCTGTGACACTTTTGTTTGCTTTATCTCCACTAGATCTGATGTGGGCTGTGCTATGAAACATTGTATTTGGCAATATTCTCAATGTCCTAGACACTATTTTTAGGTGCCTCCTTGTTGGAAAGGACAGGTGCTTTGTTTCTCAATTAATTGGCAGCATCCCTGCTGCTGATCTTGGAGCATACCCAATGACCCATAGTCCATTCCTAGTGCAGGTTCTAGGATCAGCTAACATACATATAAAATGAATGGGATTGCTTTGCTATGCCTGTTCTCTGTATTTGAATGCTGATTTGCATGCATGGCTGTCACATGGGTGAGTTCATGGTTAGCCACCAATAAAAAAAGGTTAAGTCATTTTTATACAATCTGATGCAAGCTGATAATATTTTTTTTTTTGGGTAAAAAGCCGATGAGGAATTTAGTTGGTTTTACTTGCACATCACAAACATGCCTAGAGAAAAGTTGGATTCGATTTTCTCTAGAACCTATCTGGGGAATTTTAGATTCCTGAGGGCTTGGTTGAATTAGAAAATGGCAGGTAGAGAATCCCCTCCTCTAGACAGAGGAGAAAAGTAGGGGTGGAATCGTGGAGTCATCCATTGAGAATCACCAATTTTATTTGATAGTGGTTCTTTGCTATGTTTGAATTCAAATGGAGACAACTTTGTGGAAAAAAAAAACTATTTTAGAATAGAGGATTTTACCGGAAAATGCACCATAATTGCATGTTGCACGCGAAAATGCAAATTATTACGTGCTGAACGAGATTATTCATCCCGCCCATTTTTTATTTTTTTTATTTTTTTGCACTAACGACGAAGAAGAAGAAGGAAGAGCTTCGAAAACCATATCCAATGGCGAAGCTAAAGAAGAAGGTCTCATACATCTCAGTCTCTTCAGAGATAATCACATCCCTCTCCTCCTCCTCCCTCCAATCCCTCCTTCTCTCCCCCAGAAAACCCTCCAAATCCTACTCCAGATTCATCTCCCCCTTCAAAAACCCTAGATTCTGGTTCTTCTTCCTCATCTTCTTATCACTCCTCGGAATCGCCCGAATCGGATTCAATCTCGACCCTCTCCTCACTTTCTCGTCCTCGAGACCGTGCTCGGGGCCCGGAGATGCGCCTCCGTCGATCGCAGCTGTTGGTTCTGCTGTTTCGGTCTTGAAGAATGGATCTGATGATGGGGAGGCGGAGTTTTGGAAGCAGCCGGAGGGGTTGGGGTATCGTCCATGTTTGGATTTTAGCAGGGAGTATCGGAGGAGGAGCGTGACGGTGGCGAAGGAGAGGAAGAAGTATTTGATGGTTGTGGTGTCGGGAGGGTTGAATCAACAGAGGAATCAGATTGTTGATGCGGTCGTGATTGCGAGGATTTTGGGAGTTGCTCTTGTCGTTCCAATCTTGCAAGTGAATGTGATTTGGGGAGATGATAAGTAAAAAATGAAAAGCAATTTCTCTCTGTTTGTAAAGTTTCTGCACCTGAAGTGATGATAGTTTAGATTGTCATTTGCCTTTTTCTTTGGTGCAATCTTTGGTTGCAGAAGGAAAAGACTGGAAAAAAAGAGAGAAAAATCTGGATTTTCTTTTGTTGGTAGATTTCAGAAAGATTTTCTATTTGAGCTATCTTATTCTTTGTTAGAGTCAGTAATGGAGTTGGAGAAAAGGGAAAAAATAAGAGCGAATGAGGGAGGCCAGGGTTAAATGGGTTTGACGAAGAACGACGCTAGCGTCGTATATCAATATGCCCAAGCGACGCTAGCGTCGCTTCTTCCTAAATTAAAAAAAAAAAAAAAAAATGCATAACGGACCACGTTTGTGCATAAAGTAATAGTATACATTTTCTCGTGCAACGTGTAAATATTGTGCATTTTCTGGTAAAATCCTCTTTAGAATATTTAATAAATAGAAAAACAATTATTAAACAGTTCATATTGAATTTTGTTAATAAAAATTTTAATTTCACTAGAGAACAGGTGTTTTTCTCCAAACATGAGTACAACCGACTCAGCTATGATGTAGTTTAACAAAATGCATGTAGAATTGAGTACAAGCACCATCCAATCCTTCTGGTATTGTCAATCAGCACCTGACCGTAGACACATAGGCCCATTGCAGCTGAAGTCCAACAAGGTCCATAAGTGCCTGGCCCAAGCTTAGCCTGCCTTAAAATATGTCATGCCCAACCCCACCCATTTTGTCAATCAGGCTGGGCCGGGTTTTCTATTGCTTATTCGATCAACTCAGTCAGTCACTAAATTATAAGTACTACTTGTTTAGGTCGAGCGGAGCCAGGCTTCAAGCTTTCTATTATTTAATCCAAGCCTGACCCAAATATCAAACGGATCCAAATTTTATATCCAGGTCCAGAGAAAATGCTGAAATCTAAGGACCAAACCCCAACTACAGGGCTGGCCATGTCAAGAGCACCCCTGGTCACAAAACGAGGAAAGCCTCACCCATTTTCCTTAAATGTGTGCTTTCCTTTTCAACTCATCTATTTTGTATTTGGGATTTCATCAACTTTGATTTCTCCATTTCTCAACGTCTTCTGGTTTATCTTCGAGTTTTGATCTGTATTTTGTTGAAGACTGGTGTCCGAAGGCTTACATTTTTTATCCTTTTTACCTTGCCATCATCTCTACCCTTTCATTTACTTTTTTCTAATGGATAATGAGATTTTAATGGTCAGTGTAGGTGGAGTAACTGAATCAAAGGGCTTGGATTTTTATTGAGTTCTGATAAAGATTAGAGCTTGGTGAGGTTAATATTAATTAGATATGAGTAGGAAGGTGAAGTAGACCTTGCAGAAACCTTGTATTTTATTTGAAAAATGTAAAAAGTTTTTAAAGTTGTGAAAATGGAAAAACTTGGATAGGATTCCCGAGTTGGAAGAGGAAAGTTGATTAGAGGTGGAGTATGGACCAGAATAAGTTGAATTATGCCTAATGTGCCTATGTGAGGAGAGTGGATGGTGAGATAGAATGAATTTGGAGTTTAAATAAGTGATGCAGTGAGATCTAAGATCAGGACCCGCAAGCTTTGATGGACCCACCCTATGATCTCTAATTTTGAGCTCCCTATCATTAGTGAATGGAATCCTTAGTGTTGCATCAACGAGTAAATTTTTTTTCCCGAGACATCATGACCAATTTCCTTTTCCCTACTCTTGTGTTGCATAAATGTGTCCTCAATGGAAAGAAAAAGAAAAAAGCTATTTTCTTGAATATTTCAATACACGAATTCTAGGAAAGAGGCATTATTTTGTCTTTGCATTAGAATACATAGGAATTGAATTCCTAACGTGGTTAAAAATGAAGATTAAAAATAAATTTTTAAAAACCAACATCAAACAAGTTTTTTTGAAAAATATAATCAAAAGAAAAAGCTATTTTGATACTCATTTTTGGAAACCTACCGTTTATCTTTAATTTAAACCACCCAGAGCATTCAATCCAGATATATTTTAATGCAAACAAAAGTAGTCTGAGATGGAGTTAGGATATTGGGATTTAATAATATTATTTTACTAACCCCAAGGGGTAGCGCATTTGGCGTAGAATCACAGTTTGCATCTGAAGACTGTAGTTTCAAAATTGTATTATCACATTGGGGCTACAGGGTAGTTTACCCGGCTTTTCTCTGGGCCCGGACGGATTAGTCCTGCCGAAAGGGTTGAGAACCCTCCGCTGGCATTAAAAAAAATCTCTATTTTACTAGCAGTAATAAAAAAACATAATTTATATTTCTACATTAAATATAAAATTTTGATCATACGAAAAATCTTTTTCACCCTTCATGTTTTTTCCCAGAAAAAGTAACAACACAGTTACATTTCTTTACTGAGTGACCTCGCCAATTTCCTTTTCCCTGCTCTGCTTCTCTGTCTCATTTCACATGTTATATAATTAATATTCGACCGCGATCAATCTCAGGCGTTCCTTAGATCCTCTCTCTCTCTCTCTCTCTCTCTCTGTATATATCTCTATCTCTCAACTGCAGATTCTATGCTCCAATGAAAGCAATGGTAGATCCAGCAAGGAGCTTCACAGAGCAGAGAACAGATCTTCAACAAGGTCTCTCTCACTCTGTTGTTTCTATTTCTTAGCTTGATTTCCTCTCTCTCTCTCTCTCTCTCTCTCTCTCTCTCTCTCTCTCCTTCATGTATCTTGTTGGTATCGTTCTGTATACGTTTCATTTAAATTTTGTCATGGATTGGTATCGAAAAGTTGGAACTTTGGGACTTGGTTTGGGAATTATTTAGAATCTTAGATTTGCGTATTTGGGGTTTTTCCAATTTGGGATTTTGATGGGGGATGTTACTGGACTTTCAGTTTCCGGATGTTGATTTAGGGATTTGGGTGTATCTGTGTCTTGGTTTTATTTTTTTCAGATATGGGGTTTTGGCATTCTGGATTTTCTGGAACTCTGGGATTCATGGATTGTTGTGGAAGTCTAGGGATTTTCCGTATTTGGGGTTTTGAGCGCACAGGAAATTTGGGTATTATGTGATTTCTGGGGTTTAGGATTGGTGTGAGGAATCTGGGATTTTGTGGATCTGAGATTCTCAGTGTTCTTTGAATTCTGGGATTTGGGGATTTTGGTTTGAGAAATTTGGCAATTTGAATTTGGGGTTCTGAAATTCGGGTTGATGATGCGTGGGGTTTGAGTCAGATGTTCTGTTAGTCATGTTATTTTCTCCATGTTCTGTTTTGCTTTTCTGTGGTGTTGCATGATTTTTTTTTTTTTTTTTGTCTTCATTCTTCATATAGTCCACCATCATTTCAAAAGAAAACAGCAATGTAAACACTAGGTTTGAAAAGGCTTCAAATTGTAAGGTCTGGCCCCTTTGATCAAATTACCCAGCGATAGACAGTTAAAGGGAAAAAATACACCAAAAACAGCAAACATTGATGGGAGCCCTTAGTTCAGTTGAAAGGTGCTGAAAAGGTTGTGGGTTCAAGTCAGTTTACCATTTAAAAAAAGAAAAAAAAGCAAACATTTCTGTCATGTTCACTCTGGTAGTCCGGTTAGGTCCATATGATCTAGATCACCGAAAGATGAAAACTTCTAAAAAATGTGCGGATGACTGACGCAACGATCGGGTAGTAGATCAATCTCCCGAAGGATTGATCGAATCCAAAGATGGATTCTAGCCACTAGGGTACAAACGAAATTAAGGAACAACCCATAACTCACGATAACTCAGAGGAAACTCTTGATTAATTGATAAGCATGAAAAAATAACAATAGGACTCTTCTGCATATAGAGCATACTGTTTGTTAAAAAGGAAAGCAACTAATCCTATTAATAATTACTAATCTAGAATTAGAAAGCAAGCAAACTAAGGAATATAACTAATCTAGAAAATTAAGAAAACGTGAGGCACATGTGGACCCCATCAGTTGGGTCCATCAATGCTTGTGGGTCCCTGTCTTGGATAGGCATCGGACTGCATCAATGACACCACACGATGGAACCCATCGATCCTCATCACGCAATCAGCTGTCAAGACTTGATAACTCATCTGAATCATTAGAAACTAGCTTGCCTGCTCATTCATCTGCTCCATATTCACTCCTATGACTTGGCTCATCAGAGCAAGTCAGTGACTCAACTTCTCTAGGTTAGGCCAATTTTTAACTTAATGACTCTTGATTGAGGTTTTATAATTTTGAATTAATTTATCAGGGTTTATGTCTTATGGTAAAGAGAAATAGTCATATCCTGCCTGTGGAACCGGCTGGCTCTCCTGTTTTACAGGTCTAGTGCCCATCATTGGTTGGTCCAACCCATTCACATTACAGACCCTATACTGCACTGCACCAATCAAATTTCACTTACCACAGTGATTTACAATTTAACATCATTAGATTTATAATGTCTAAAATATTTGTTTCTAAAACATGAAAAATGTAGTTAGGTCAATCTCACTCAACTCGGTGAAATATGGGCCAGTGCCCATTCAGGTTGGGGGCAGTATTCCACACACACACAAGCACTTTCAATCGAAGACCCACAAATGAGCAACCATAATTCTTTATCAAAGTAATGAAAGATGATCCTCCCAACAGGGAGATTACAAATCATAGGATGGGTTGGATGTTCCCTTTCCTCATTGGATTCTAATTCCCTAAATCTTCTCTAATAAAAAGAAACCTAAATCTCCTAAAAACTTGTTGCGACTATTAAACTAAAAAGTTTAATGACTCCTAATTATATCAAAACTCCTAATTAAGTGGCTGGTCCTGTTGGCACTGTGGGCTGGCCCAATGGGCCTGGTTGATCCATGGATCATTGGTCTGGTGCATCATTCACTCTTGTACTAGTTAGTAGTTAGTAAGTTATTTTAGTATCAGAACACTCTTAAGACAACCGAAATTGATGACATAAAGCTGAGATGATAGTAGTGATGATGAAGAAAACTAAAGGATGATGATGATGACAACAACTTCATTATGCACATTTCATGTTTGTTCAACTTAATTCCCATTTTCATTCAGTAGGGACTGCCTCCAGTGTTTTTGCTATATCATTTGCAATTTGTTGATGCTTATGTTTCGTTTTGTGTGATCGATTGAGATTAAGACATGCATATCCATGTATATATATGGCATTGCAGGTCAATTTCATTCATGAGACATCTATTAGAAAGTGCAACTATAAAGAACATAAAACCAAAAACTTATTTGAGCTACAATTTCCGTTCCCTACTTGATGAAAATCGCTTAAACAATAAACCGTTATGAAAATCCTGCAGTTTATCATTTAAATTTATAATTAAGATTGGATAAAATTTCTTAAACAATGAACCGTTATGAAAATCTTGCAGTTTATCATTTGAATTTACAATTAGGATTGGATAAAATCGCTTAAACAATGAACCGTTATGAAAATGTTGCAGTTTAACATTTAAATTTACAATTAGGGTTGGATAATATCTCTCTCTCTCTCTCTCTCTCTCTCTCTCTCTCTTCCTTTTTAGTAGTGCTTGAATCCGTTACAAGATTTTTTTTTTGGAACTTAAGAAAGAATATATTAACAATCAGAATGGGGAAAACCATGGCTGGGAATAGGGCTGCTAAACTGCCCTACTAAAACTTAGGTTAGAATTGATAAAGAGACCAGCTCTATTAGATTATACGGCATCCAACAGCATAAGAAGTACTGTTCAAAAATGGAATTTTATAAGAGTTCTATGATTTACAATTTCAGCTCTTTTACGATTCAACTTTCAGAACATTGGATAGAATCAAGGTTTCAACTTTCAGCATTATGCAATACCATCTTGTAACATTTCATTTCCTCATATGAGAAATGCCACCTTTACATGATTTGAAAGGACTTCAGTAGAGCAACATTCAACATTCAGCCCCACACAACCATCTTGTTACATTTATGTTCTTTGTCTCTGTCATAACTCTACCTTTTTTCTCTGTGCAGGTTTGAGAAATTACGTTTATGAATCAGTACAGAGTTGCCTGAACCTTTAAAACTCTTATCAGAATTGTGTTGTTTATAGGTGAAGTCCCCTTTGATTCATTTGGCAGCTGGTTGGAAGATTCTTCTCTTGTAGTGCCACTTATCTAATGCACAAAGTGGCCTTGTGTGGCCTTGTTTCTGCCAAAAACTTTTTGCCTACCTGATTCCATACATGATGTGAGCAGAAGCATTTGGATCCACCTTTTGTTTTAGTAGAACAATGGCTGACAATACTTTAGTTATGCCAGAGCATACAATGGCTGGCGATACTTTGGTCATGCCAGAGCATAATTTATTTATCGGGCAAGAGTTTCCTGATGTTGAAACTTGTCGAAGAACATTGAAAGAGACTGCAATTGCTTTACACTTTGATCTTCGGATAGTGAAATCAGACCGAAGTAGATTTATAGCCAAATGCTCAAAAGAAGGGTGCCCTTGGCGTGTCCATGTGGCAAAGCGTTCAGGTGTTCCTACCTTTTCAATTAGGACATTACATGGCGAGCATACTTGCGAAGGAGTTCGAAATCTTCATCATCAACAAGCCTCAGTTGGTTGGGTTGCCAGATCTGTAGAAGCACGTCTCCGGGATAATCCACAGTACAAACCCAAGGAAATATTGCAAGACATCCGTGAACAACATGGAGTTGCTGTTTCTTACATGCAGGCTTGGCGAGGGAAAGAGCGTAGTATGGCCGCAGTTCATGGAACTTTTGAGGAAGGATATCGCCTTCTTCCTGCATACTGCGAACAAATCAGAAAAACGAACCCTGGGAGTATTGCATTGGTCTCTGCTACAGGGCAAGAGAACTGCTTCCAACGTCTCTTTATTTCCTATCGTGCATCTATCTACGGCTTTATCAATGCTTGTCGTCCTCTTCTGGAACTTGATAGATCACATCTAAAAGGTAAATACCTTGGGACGCTACTTTGTGCTGCAGCTATTGATGCCGACGATGCCTTGTTTCCATTGGCATTTGCTATCGTTGATGCTGAAAGTGATGAGAATTGGATGTGGTTTCTGTCAGAGTTGCGGAAGCTTCTTGGAATGAATACGGAGAACATGCCTAGACTTACAATCCTGTCTGACAGACAAAAGGGTATTGTTGAGGCAGTTGAAACACATTTTCCAAGTGCTTTTCATGGATTTTGTCTGCGTCATGTCAGTGAAAACTTTCGTGATGAGTTTAAGAACACAAAACTGCTGAACATATTCTGGAATGCTGTTTATGCCCTGACTGCTGCTGAATTTGAAGCGAAGATAGCGGAGATGGTAGAAATGTCACCAGAAGTCATGCCATGGTTCCATCAGTTTCCACCTCGCCTTTGGGCCATCGCATATTTTGAGGGGGTACGATATGGCCACTTTACGTTGCGTGTAACGGAATTATTATATAACTGGGCCCTTGAAGGTCATGAGCTTCCAATAGTGCAGATGATGGAACACATCCGGCATCAATTAACATCTTGGTTTAATGATCGACGCAATATAGGTATGGCTTGGACATCAATTCTTGTACCATCTGCTGAGAAGCTTGTTTTAGAAGCTATTGCAGATTCTCATTGCTACCAAGTGCTTCGTGCTAATGAAGTGGAATTTGAGATTGTTTCTACTGAGAGAACAAATATTGTAGACATACGTAGTCGGCATTGCTCATGCCGTCGTTGGCAACTTTATGGTTTACCATGTGCTCATGCTGCTGCTGCACTTCTTTCTTGTGGACAAAATGCTCATTTATTTGCCGAACCTTGTTTCACAGTTGCCAGCTATCGTGAGGCTTATTCACAAATGGTCAACCCTATTCCAGATAAAAGCCTTTGGAAGGAGCGAGCTGAGGGAACAGAAGGTGGAGGTGCTAAATTTGATATTGTAATACGCCCTCCCAAGACCCGCCGACCACCTGGTCGCCCAAAAAAGAAGGTTCTTCGCATAGAGAACTTTAAGCGGCCAAAGAGGGTTGTTCAATGTGGTCGTTGTCATTTATTAGGACATTCTCAAAAGAAATGCACATTGCAACTCCAGTGAATACTTGTGGGGTTTTCTAGATCATTTTTCACAGCAATGTGCTCTTGTAATTTTATTACATGTTCTAATCATTTGATTGAAATCAAGGGTTTTGTCCAACTATCTGTACTATTATATGGTGAGGTTATCATGTTGAGCTTTAAATCTTAGAAGTTGGCAGGAATTTTTGCTTTCTTGTATTTCACTTATTAATTTCCACTGCAGGAAGCTATGAAGCTACACAGCAGACTGCGTGAGCAGTTGGCACAGTTAAGCAAATTCCTTGACCGCATGTATATCTGAAAAGAGCATAAATAGCAGCAACTAGGCACTGGCAGAGAACAATCTCATTGTGCAACCTATGGTTTCAGTTTCATCTAACACATTCTTTGTCTAACATATATTTATTCTTTTCCTGTGATTACTCTTTCAAACACGAGGCTTATTTTGTTGGCTATATTAAGATGTGTCCTTGTCCTTATTAGTTGTCATTCACAGAATCCCCTCAGCTAAAGTTTTATCATGCCATTATTCTGTTATATTTTACGGGCAGCACTCTTTGAATAAAGTTGACAATTTGACTGTGCATGCTGCATAGGACCTTCTTGGGATGATTTGAAACATCGTCTCTAATGTGAAGTACAAAGTTTTAGGAAGCATTTGTAACGTTTTTCATTGGTCTTTTATCTTCAGTGCAATTGCCCCTTGAATTTTGTATTTGATTTGAATGCTACTAATTTTGTTGAGATAGGTTATTTCAATTAAACTTACCACACTTTCTCTAGGTGTTTGTGATTCTGTTAGTGATGGTTGTTTTGACCCTCATAATATCTATTATTTGCTAGTGGAGCCCGCATCTGGCGATGGATCACAAGCTGATCTGATGTCTTTCTTCACCTACAGACAATGGGAAAATGGCAAGATTGAGATTTTTACTCAGATCATCCTTTATATTACAGAAAATGGACCTTTTGGGGTAAAAGTCTGCTAATATACTGTCTCTGAAGCAGATGATGTGTGTTTTATCTCTCCTTTTCGACCGAGTTATAGTAGAGCTAGTCTATATTTTTCTGACTGTAAAGTCTTCCTACTCTGACTTGGGAGAAAAAAACTGAGCATCCAGTTCTTTCCACATTTTCTAAATGATGACAAGTACGGTTTGAAACGCCCCACCCCATACCCATGCATGGTATTGTCCGCTTTGGCTCACGGGCCTCACGGTTTTGCTTCTGATGGGGCTCAACCCATCAAAAGGCCTCCTTGTAGGTAGGTAGCTCGATACAAGACATACCCAGCTGGATCTCCTCCCTCAGTCCGTCGACAAACCGTCGAATCCTATCGGCCTCGGACGTAAGCAGTGCCTCTACGAAGTGGGACAGCTGGGTGAAACAGAGCTCATACTAATAGACAGTCATACTACCTTGGACAAGAGTCTGGAACTCCTTGAGATTACACTCCTTGACATGAGCTGGAATAAACTTCTTGAGGAGAGCTTACTAGGCAGAGGAGCGTCTTCAGCGGTTGGAGGCCACTCATCAGTGGTCGAAGCCCATAGCCGGAGACTATGGATGGAGACCAGCCGACCAAGGAGTCGAGCTGGAGGATGGAGCGCCTGTATCAGGGGCTTGAGCGATTATCTTTTTTTGGATTTGAGTGTTTTTATGTGATGAGCAGGGAGTTTAGTCTAATATGTTTATAAATATGTTTTTAATTATACTTTGAGATTTATGTTGGACTTCAGCACTGCTACACTTGATATATCACTATGATACCTTATGCTTCCGCTTTACTCTTCACACTTTCGCAAATTTTAACCATTGATTATATGTCAGTCAAAAAGTTTTAAATTGGACCTCACTGCGGACCTACGATCTTGAAAGTTCTCGGATTTTTCGGAAAGTAGCGCGCCAAATTTGGGCACCTTGAAGGTTTTCTCGGTATTCAGAATTGGGGCGTTACAGGATTTCATTGTTCAGAATCAAATTTGTTTGCATCCACCCACCAAAGCATCTTTTTTTTTTTTTTTTTTGGGTAAAAGAAAGTATGCACAATAACCTACATAAAGATGAGGTTTGTGGGGACGATGGTTCACTCATTAGAATTATTATCTTCTCAGATAGAGATGTGTGCCCTGTGTATGGATTATATCAAAATTACTCAACCATCTTTACCTTCTGATGTGCCTGAATAGGGCTGCCTTCATTGTTTTAACAGATGGAAGCTATTTAATTGGCCATCCAACAGGCACAATTTAGTCCTCTACTTTTTGGTCCCCAATACTGATGGTCTGGTTTGACTCTGTTATTCCAGGTGGTACTGAGGATGAGTATCCATTGTTGGGTGAGATGTGTGCCTTGTGGAGGAGGCAACTGCCTCTTGATTTTGGATGGAAACTATAAAACTCAGTAGGATACTAATATATTCTATTCCATACTCAATTCCTAGTTAAAACAAAAGACTACTTAACAGAGGTTACAGTAACTATATCTGCTTGTCCAATCTTTCTCAGCTTTGCTGCTACTGTAATTGGATCCATTTCTCCTACTATTGTCATCTGCTGTTCCTTCAAGTCTGCGGAAATGAATGTAATTCCTGCATCAAGTTTATAAAAAAAAAAAAAAATCATATCATATGCATTTATGTTATGAAAAATTAACAACAGAAGAATCTGGCAAGTAAGCATTAAGAATAACCATGAATGCCTGCAATGATTTCTAAGGCCTTCTTTTTTGTTCTGGCATCGGTCATCGTCTGCACCTTCACTACAACCTTTTTCTGGGCAAAACAAATGTAGTTTATTTTAGAAGATTCAATACATTCAGAAGCAGCTAAACAAATAGATGTTCTCTGATTTCTCTATAAGAGCTAAAGTTTTGAATTTCAATGAAAGTGTGTGTGCAGAGATTGAATAGGCATGAAGTCTCATAGTCACATTCATCCCTCTTCATATATAAAACTTTGTATGTGCCATTAATTATAATCCAATAATATGTAATACATGTATTGAATTGGCTGCCTTAGAGTTGTTTTATAGGACATGATGTGGGAAACATAAATGAATGTCTGGATGCTTGGGATTTTAGCTTGAGATAAAGTACATTCACTCAGCTCATTTCTCAAATTCTCCTCACTATAGCAAAGGCTGTGAGTAAGTGTAACATGAAAATGGGAATCCACACATTACTTACATGGCTGTGACTGTGAGGAAGTGAAAGCTTATGTGCTAAAATACACTAAAGTGAACATGGGAAGGAGACTAGCTAGACTCCAGATCTTATGAGGCTTGGACTCACCTGAATATCATGAGTCTTCTCAGTGGCCCAAATTACGAAAATCTAGACCGTTCAAAGCAAATTCTCACCTTTATATATGGGTCATGGCTTCGTTCGTGAGGCTTCAATAGGAGTTGAGCACATAGTCAAATTGATCAACGTAAAACATTCAGCTTTTTTCATACGAAAGGGAGAATTTACTTTTTGCAGTTTAGATTTACCAATTTCTCATGAGTATGAACCTTAGATTTAGATACCTGTGCCATTGATGTAATGAAATCAGGAGGCAGGATTCTTGGCTAAGGGGGCACAGGGGCTTTCCCACCAGGTGTAGATGTTTTGTTTGGGTGATGGATGGATGATGATTGATGAATGGTGGGGTGCTTGGAGTTCATGAGCTCCTTTTATGGCAAAGGTTGAGTGCTCTCCAATCTGTCTAGTTGTGTGCCTCCCAAGATTTCTCCCATGGAGCTGCCACGTGTCTAAGAACCTGTTTCCGTTTTTCCTCTATGATGATAGTCCCAGTTTGATGTCAAGAAGGTGGGTACAGTTGCCATTTGCCAAGTGTGGCATTTTGTGAGGAGAGTGGGTGCAGCTGCAAAAGTGGCATTGTAGGTGAAACAGTATCCCCTGTCTGCATTATACTAATACGCTATATAGGCTTAAGGGCCTTATTGGATGCAAGACAATGAAATTTAAGTTTCATCAAAATGATACTAATAATTAATTTTAGATCTTTAAAAATACTATCACTGAGTATTAAGATAAATTTGTTATGATGAAATTTGATAAGTATTAGAGCATGTTTGTGTAACTTCTTTTTCATAGAAAAGGCGAGGATTGTAGAAATTAGATTATGCGCTATTATAGAATTCATGTTTGGTGCGGCCATTTTTTCTTGTGATTCCTCTTAAAATAAATTCTTATTCGGGGATTTGAAAAAAGAAATTCTGCGGAACCGAATTTCTGTGATGTGTATACTAACATGTCCTTAATGTAGCATCAATCTTAAGATAGTGTTTTCAAGGCATGGAGGTGTATGGATAAAAGAAGATAAAGTATTCTCAAGAATCATATTAGGAATACATACGAATTCGTGGTTAAATGAGCTCCAACAAAGGATTATTAAAGAGGTGAGAAGTGTAAGAGTAGGGTTGTCAAAGAGCCGGGCCGGGCCCGAGATTGACCAAGCCCTATCCTAAGATATATTGGCCAGGCCAAAGCCCCCACAGGGCCTAAGCTAACCGGCCTAAACTACCTAGGCCCTTACCCGGCCCTCATGGTCCAGGGCCAGGTCCATGACCCTAAAGTGAATAAAATCAATTTATTTTTTTAATTTTCTTACACATTACCATGTGAACCAAATGAAAATCCTTCTTTTTTTTATCCAAGCTTGGGTCTAGCAATGTAGTGCAACAAGCAGCATAGCAGTAGATGAAATCTCACTTTACTACAACCCAATTTACTAGACTGATAGCTAAACAGTCATTCATTATCAAAGAGAAGACTATTTGATGGTGTTGGTGAACCCGGTCTTTAATTCATCATTTCCAGGCCCTTGATAGAATACATTGCATTGTGTTCTCATGAATATATATAGAAATTTGTCTCGCGATCAATTTCCTTTTGTAACATGCCATTGCGGTTTTATAGCACTTTTCTTTTAGGTTGTGGCCCATCCAAGAGGTGAGCCATTGAAGCTACACGTTAGAATAATAACTAAAGAAGAAATCTTTGTCATTAAGAATCCACATAAAAATCATGCATGGCCTATTTACATAAAAATCACAAAAGAATCATTAAAAAAAAAAATACATCACTAAAGAACTCGTGCAAGAATTGTGACAAAATAAACTCACATATATGCTCAAATAATTACACATTTATATAAATAAATAAGTAAAAAATGGCTAGATTGTGCCAAACTTGGAATTATCCAAGCCCAGCCCTCTGCAAAAAAATTTCTCCCATCAAAGCCCGACCCTCGGGCTTTTTGAGAAAATTAAAACCCCTAATTTTGTAGGCTTTTTGACAGCTAAGCCCGAACCAAATACCAATATAAGAGGGCTAATTGGTAGCTCTTAATATAAAGTGGAAATGTAGATGAGACTATAGACTTTGTTAGGATTTGAATTGCGAGAGTGATACCTGAGTATTCATTTTTCATCTCTCCTTGAACCGTTTTTCATTAAAGGAGAAATTATATGCCACTTTTGGATAGTAACCTTTGTTTCTTCAATTTGAACCAAAATACCAGGTATTAAAATTTCTAATAATTCAATTGCACCCACAAGGCACAACTGAACTGGAATAGGGTAGTCACTCCCAATCTAAACCCAAATAGTGGACTCCATATTAGAAGAAGTATTAGTTTGGGCAGCCGAAGATTATGCATTCATGCCAATACAAAATAAACCATCTCAGCCTGCCACCAAATGGATGGATGGCAAATGAATACACTCGTATCATCTTAAACTCATCCATCTGTAATAAAGCTCACCCTGTGTACTTGTCCAACCCATATTAAAATTTTCTCTTCTTTCCAGCCAAAATAGTTGTTGATGATATCATGACAACAATCTTCTAAGTTGCAGAGATTCCAAATTGAATGGTTGGGACAATAGGTGTGGCTTATCTGTTATTAATAGAATAAAATATGAGAGAGAGAGAGAGAGAGAGAGAGAGAGAGAGAGAGAGATCACTTTTATTAAAAAAAGGAAGAGGTGTGAAGCAAAAAGGTGAGAGAGAGAGAGAGATATCACATTCATTGAAAGAAAAAGGGAGGTTAAAAATAAATGAATTATGACTATTATAATATATTAAGATGAAAGGTTTTGGATCTAATTTTGATCAAAATTATTTTTGGATTCTACAATTACTAGTGAGTTATTTTCGATATCTACAAACTGCTTACATACTCTTCCTACACTTTCCACTAATATACTTCATGGACTCCTATCTTCTCCCTTTCTAACATATATAGAATCTTATCTCTTCATGAATACACTTGATTAGCATGGATTTTTTGCCAGTAACTAATTATTATTGAGTTAAATGATAGAGCTTAAAATGCCGATCCCAAACGAACGTCACAAGCCTATAATATATGATGAAAAAACTCTTAATTAGAAAATAAAACAATTGTGCAATTAAAACAAACATGGTGTGGGACAAATGTGAAAAATCTGAATTCCATCGTTACCATTTCTCTAATGAATAAAGTAAGATGTTTTAAAGGAAAAAAGAAAAGGAACAATTTTAGGGCTCACTTGTTTGCATAGAATACATCAAAGTTCATGGTCAAAAGTGCTCCACCAAATGATCTTTAGTAAGGGCTGAGATAGGAGGTGAGTGGTGAAGAAGATTTAGATGAGGCCTGCTCTTTCTTGGGATGTTAGGAGATTTGTTAGGTATTCATTTTCCATCTTTTCTTAATTCAATTTCCGTTAAAAGAGAGGTGATTTAATTCATATTTTTTAACCACTCATAAAAATTCCTAGAATTCTTAAGAATTTAATTATATGAAACAAACGGTTTCTTAGATCGAGGTCATTTGTCCTTTACAAATAAGATATGAAATGGGTTTAACACATGTAAAAGGTTCATGTGTAACTTTTACAAATGCAACAGTTACATATGTGAAATATTTATATAATAAGGGAGAGCAGTATTTGAATCCCTGGACATTTTGGACCCTTGGATTTATGTATATATTTTTGTACATAAATCCTAGGGCTGAGAATGGATTCAAGAGCTTGGTAATTTTGTAATTATTTGAAAACAAAGGGGCAGTAACTTTTTACTAAGGATAAGAGGATACAGGAGTACCATTGATTTTTTATGAAATTACGAAACCTGCCATTATCTTTTCCCAGAGGATATGGGAGTGTCTTTAGTTTTCTGTGAAATTACGAAACGTGCCATTATCTTTTCAAAACTTCCTTGCAAGTAAAGATATGATTAAATACACGGCTATGATTGTAATTGAGTGATTGAACGGTGTGGAATTTGGGCCCACAATTTACCAGTTTGCCCCTTCACATATATATGTTGTTTTTCACAGATTGTGGAATCTGGGCTAACTTGGATTGTTTTGGTAGCAGATGCAAACGTGGCTTGCATGCAATTAAACTAGACTGCTTATAGTAGTGGGCCACTTCTGGTATTCAATGGTGGTTAAAAAAGGGTCCAATTGGCTTGGTTGTTTTACCTAAAAAAATAAAATCCGGCTGGGCTTGATTTGTAGCTAATTGATCCAATGGGCCACATAGAAAATTTGAGTTAAATTTGTTAAATTATGGGCGGTGTTAGTTGTTAGGTGGTCAAAAGAAGAGTAATTAGATTTAGTTGTGCTCAGAGCGTGGTGAGCTGTGCCTTCAGGCCGGGGCAATGACTAGTGTTACTATGTTTGGAAGCACCATTTTCACAATAATGGTTTTGATTGCATTTTTTTTTTCTATTTTTCAAAGTCTATGATGATTTATGATATGAAGCTAAATATCTTGGATATGAAACTAAGCATCTTGATGTTTTTCATTCATGTGAGAATATTGAACAGTTTCAATCATAAATTAGGGGCCCGAAAAAGTGTAAGAATTAAAAAATATTTAGAAGTTGGGACTTTTGGAGTTCTTCAAAAAAATTTCAAAATCTATGAAGATCTAAGTATGAAACTCAATGTCTAACGATCTATTAGACCAAGAAAGAAGATAAATGGCTAGGATTATTAATTTGGGACACAGTGCAAAAAAGTGTATATATGGTTTAAGGGATTTGATTCAGCAACCTTTACCAAGTGGAAACTCTAAATGTGTAATGGGGCCTTTTACTCAATTTACCTAGGTAATTGTTTACCACCTCCTCAGGGTGAAAATGATTTCATTTACACACAATTCTCACATCTCATTTACACATGTAATAATAAAATCTCACAAACAAACATGATCATGCATAAATATTATGCATGTGCATCATTTACATGAGTAAATGATTATAAAAAAAGGATCACACCTAACAGTTTAAGTATCCTTCCCCCACCAACTTGTTTTGTTTTTCCATGCCCTTTTGCTCTCTTGCATCTCCTCGATATTTTTCTTCAACCTCTGCTTTTGAATATGGAAAAGTCACTAGAAAAATAAAAAGAATACTATAATTAACATCGATGAGATCTTTACCAAAAAAAAAGGACCATCGATAAGACATACGCAACACATGATATATTCAAGAAAGCGAGGACCCTGTCTCTCAGTTAGTTGCTCACGAATCGGTTCTTTTGGTACGCTCTCTCCTCATGTGTGTGATTGCCTCCTCTCTGTGTAACGTGGGTGTTCTCTCTCTATTTGTGCAGGTGCTCTTATGGATCCCACTTGCTTTTTTTATTAATTTTTTTTTTTTGCTAGAGGATCCCACCCACTTTGTTGGGGTAAAAGAAAGTAGGAAAAGAAAGTGAGGATCATCCAAGCTTTTGCAATGATGATACATGCAAAACATGACGGAATAGGAGAAAGAAACATGTTGGGATGTAACATGGATGAGAGGGCTGGCTGTAGTTTGTGGACATTTCGAACAAGTTTGGGACTAAGTTATTGTGTGGGCGGTGCAACTCATTCAAAGTATGATATATGTCAATTCCCACGTTTGTGTAATGCCATGTACTTCTGCTTTTGGAGGAAAAACTAATTGGTTTTTCTCTTTTTTTCTTTCCTCCTGTAGAAAAATGCAATACTTAACTATAGAGAAGTACTAAACTGTGGAAAAGTAAATTATTCTCCTGCCTTTTCCACGAACTTTACAAAGATGCCCTCTAGCCTCTAACGTTTACCAATTCAAATCAGGATGCTTCTCTCTCTAGTCTCTAATGGGGTTTCTCTTATATCTGATCATGGCTAAATGTGCCATCTCCATAGTTTGGTAGGTTTGGAAAATGGGTTTGCTAAGACCTTCAACTCTGACTGCAATTATTTAGGTAGCGTTTGGTTCGCTGTAATGGTTTTAGACATGAATGGAATGGAGAGCAGAATGGGTTTGGAATGAAATGAGGTAGGAATAGTCATTTCCATTCCAGCGTTTGGTACGCTGAGGAATCAATCCAGTAATAGAACTCTGGATTCTTGTTCTTGCGTTTAGTATACTGGAATGATGTCTGGAATGGAATAAAATTTATATAAAACTGACCAAAATACACTTGTTAAAATTTTGGAATGGAATAGCCTTGTTAATATTAATATTAATAAATATATTATTAAATATTATTAATAATATTATTATATTAATTATTATATAATATATTATTTATAAATATTATAATTTATTAATATTTATATAATTATAATTATAAATAATTATATTTATAATTAAATAAATATTATAATTACAATTATATTAATATTATAATTATTATAATAATTATTATATTATTATAGTATTATAAAATACCATTGTTTGGGGCATTTCGGTTTCAACAAAAAAACATAAAGAAATGGAATGGCCATTCCTCTGTCTCTACAGTAGAATGCCCATTCCTCTACTTAAAAGAATGGTGATTCCGGAGGTAACGGTCATTCCGCTATTTTTGTGTGATTGGAATGACCATTCCATTCCGACCTTCATTGCAATGAACCAAACGCTACCTGTTTCATTTTATATATCATGAGGATCACCCTTTTCAAACTGATTCCACTAGTAGATCTACCTTACGCCGGATTGGGTTTTCCAACCTTGACTTCTCAAGGATTTCAATTATATCAGTCTAAAATGGCCTTCTCTCTAGCAATGGATTGACAACTACCAGACAATTTCCTTTGCTACAATGCGCAGCGCAGATGTCCATTTCCTTGATATCTTCCTGTGACTGATAACCAATCAAACATAAATGCCAACCGTAGCTGTGTTTCATTTTCAATGCCTACATTCACTGTGACGACTTTTATTCACCAAGGACTACGTACCTTTTCTAGGTGTAGTCCAACTTGTAAGGCTCACGTAAATGCATCCTATTGTCAGGGAAAAAGAGATGTCTCATCCTGCAATAAGGACCAAGAAAAAAAAAAAAAAATAGTGGCCAAGTAGGTGTTGAACGCAAGGCGTCTCCCATTCATGAGACGAAGAG
The DNA here is from genome assembly GCA_028538565.1 of Umbellularia californica. Taxonomy (NCBI): domain Eukaryota; kingdom Viridiplantae; phylum Streptophyta; class Magnoliopsida; order Laurales; family Lauraceae; genus Umbellularia; species Umbellularia californica. The sequence continues at coordinate 48,813,044 of JAPQWN010000009.1, forward strand.
TACTTAACCAATAGAATTACAATTTAAGATTTTTCTAATAAGATAACCTTAAGCCATGGATAGCCCTATCTGATGGCAGTTACGCCATCATAGTAAAGGATGGCTCGAGAGTAAGGTAGGCAGTGAGATATGGATAAATCCTCCAGATTTGGCAGATAGAAGGGCCATTCATTGTAATTGACCCAAATGCTCCCCCAACGTTTTGGTGATTGCCATATCCCTGTCGTTACCTTCCTTTCAAATGGATAAAATACTGAAAGAAAGGTTGTTCTTTAAAATGACCAATATGCCCTTCCACTTCACAGAAACCGACACCTCAATTGCTATTTGAAAGAATCCATTTATCTATCCCAATCTTCCCCCGTTTCTATGCTGTCGGCCATCTCCTGTACTCAAAATCTCCTCCTCCTCCCAATGTCCCACTAACAAGTAAGAGGAGTCCAACTCGAACTCCAAAATAAGGTCCAATAATTTAAAATCTAAATCGCTCAAAATAAATATTATGTTATTATATGAAATTCCCTTGAAACTTAATCTAACATTAAGTCGGTCCCACCAATTGATTATGTATATTATTATCACTATAATCAATATAATCTTTAAAAAAAATATTTCTCAACTTTGTGGATGCTCAACTATGGGTCCCACTTGGATGCATTCTTATCATCTGGATTAGGATGGATAGAGAGATCTCTTTATATTTAAGTCTCTGGCAAAAAAAATCAGCCCCTTTAGACTAATCCTAACCCATACATTTAAGAACCCTATAAATTTAGCAGTTTCTTAACTACAAACTCTTTAGAATCAATCCATGAGGATATAATTATGAATGATTGCAAATAACCGGATATAAGATTGTGAAAGGAGTTGAATTAATTAAAAGGTGAGCCCAAATAAGCTCCATGTAACTGAATTGATAGTTAATAATAAACTGATTCATTTTGAACGGTTTAAATTTTAAACCGCGGCTCCACCCTGGACCAACCCAACTCACTAAAGAAAACCAGCAATTGTCAATTGGACATCATAAGATCCGGACTCGACCAAAACCAACCCAAATAACCATTAAATTAAGCACTGGTGCGCCATCACGCGCATGCGGTGGAGTCCACTGTCGACTTCAGAGCCACCCTTTTAGACCAATGATTTCCGCACCTACGTGGAAGCAGCAAAGCGACCGACGTCGTGTCGATTGCGCACTACGCACCTTCGCGTACACTAAAATCTACTCATCGAGCCGTTTCATTTTCGAACCCCACCAGATGTCGATTTGAAGATCCAAGTTCACTTTTGGCCTTTTTAATCTGTACAGACGGCTCTCTCGTTTCCCTACACGTCCAAAATTCGGTATCAGGAAAAAGAAGAAGGATTTCCTGATTCCCGCTACGAGTTACGAGATTTCGGTTCCCTAGATCGTTACTTTTTACTGTGATTTCGTTTATCGGAACTTCGTGTCTCGTCTTTTACCAGATCTGGAATCGTTTTCGTTTCATTCTTCTCTATCTTGTCATTTTTTTCTTCAGTTGAATCTAACGTATCTGATTGATGGATTTGTTGCGGTCTCGAAGAAGATAGATTAGATCAGACAATAGCATTTCGGGATTTGGAGTTTGATTCGGTGATCGAGAGGGTTTTAACATTAAAGTTGAGATTTTTTTGGTAGTTCCTTCAATCAGTCGACGTTTTCGCGCTTGTATTGCTTCTGAAATTCCAAAGATCTGATTTTTGTCTTTCGTTTTTAAGTTAAGCACATAAGAATTCGTTGATTCGAAGTTAAGTGTAATTTGAGTTTTGGGGGTTTTTTTTTTTTGGAGTTTGTTCGGCCATTGTTGGTTTCGGTGTTTGTATTTCTTTTGAAGTTGCAAAGATCTGATTTTTTTGTTCTTGAGTTAAGCATAAGAATTCGTTGATTTGAAGTTAAGTGAGTGGAGGGAGTTTTGATATTTGGGGGAGTTTCTGGATTTGGTTTTCGATGTTTATGAAAGTCTGTGTTAGGTGATTTTGTTATTTTGAGGAAGGTTGGTGAAAGAATCGCTATTTAGAATAGAAGCATTTGCATATTGCAATCTCTTTCAACAATGGTTAGCGGACATATTTTCCATTGTCGGAAGCAATCGTGGCCTCCTGAGGAGTATGTCAACAAGTCGACCTTGCATTCGGTGAGTCCCTTCTTCATTTGTTCCGTGACTCTTTTCTAATGTTGTGTATTGGTTTTTTTGTTTTTGTTGTTAGTATCTTTTTGGGTGTTGCTCTGTTTATTAAGGTTCTGCTTGCATAACAGAATAAATGGGGACTTCATTTTAGAATTAATGCTTCAAACATCTAGATGTTATTGTTGTTGTTGTTGTTATTTGCTTCCACAGGGTAGAATTCCATTTTTTTTTTTTCTAATGGGGTTGTATTTGGGTGTTTGCAATATTGCATTCCTCATAACAAGCCCCTTCTCCAAATCCACCCAAGTGTTTTCCCCATTCATGGGGTTTTCGGTCTTATTCTGCGTTTGGGAAACTCCAATGTGATTTGCACCCAACTCCGAGCCAAATTTGCAACATTTAGTCCCAAATTCATAGTAGAAAGAACAAAGGCAAATAATAATAGAATTCTTTAATTGGATCTCTTATTGATACAAGACTCAGATGATGATATCCTGTTAGAATTTGAGGGCAAGATGATGGAGAATGCCCATTAGTGCATAGGTGTTCCTGGAAGGAGGTGGAGGAAATAGGAATGAAATGGATCTTAGAAAGTCTTTCTGCTGATTGTTATGGTGGAAGAGGCATCGATCAAATCAAAGAAGAAGTAAAGGTTACAAAATCACTTAGGGCCTATTTGGATGTATGGTGAATTGAAGTATGGTGAGGTGAAGCATCAAATCAAGAGAGAATAAAATATAAGGTGTTATGATGGTGTTTTGTTTTTAGTTGTTTGGTATGAAATTTTTTTGACTTTTTGTAAAGAAAAGTGTAGCTTTTTTCTTTTTTAGTGGAGAAAGGATATTGCTTTTTTGACTTTTTTTGAAAAAGATTGAGGGAATTTTGAAATTGTGTACTTTTGATATGACTTATTGTCTTTTCTTGTCTGGATAATGGAGGCTTTACCTCACCTCACCTCACTTCACCACACATCCAAACACATCCTTAAGCCTGAGGGCCATGAGGGAAGTGAGCGAAGGAAAAAAAAAAAATGAAAAAAAAACGGAAAGTGGGCGGCTTCGAGAAAGAATATCAGAATAGACTCCTGCCCTCAACAAATAGGGTATTGTCCCACTTTTATAAGCTTTACATTGGATTTATTGAGTTGTTCAAGTACAGTATGATATTTCTTCTGTCATTTGCATCTGTGGTTCACTGGTTTGGCTGTCCTAGATTTTACTTTCAGGGAGAAAAATAACAGTTAAGAAGAATATGAAACTTGAATCATTTTTTTTTCTTATTCCACTTGATATATATATATATATATATATAACCTTGGGGGGTCTTCATATGCATCCATCCCTCACCATTTTTGGTGAGGGACACCCCAAAAGGGGAAGTTTCAAGTACAAAAGTGAGGAAGTACAAAGGTGTACTTCCTCACTTTTGTACTTGAAACACCCCCAAAAGGGGTGTCCCTCACCAAAAATGGTGAGGGATAGATGCATATGAACATTTCCCTATAACCTTTGTGTGTTTCAATCATAGTTGTCAATTCCGTACAGGTCCCCTTTCCAGTTTGATCCTATAGTGGAATGCTCTTCTGATCAATTCCAATGTTCCATTCCAGAAAAGACGCATGAAAAATGAAGGAATGAAAAGGACACCTAAAATTGAAAAAAATGGAAAACAATAGAATGCAAAAAATAAAATACTAAAAATGCATATATGCATCATTTAATTTAGCTACACTTTACAATTGACTATTTTCTAGTTTTCACTACGTATAAATGAAAGTATGAAGAATGTTTATACTTAATCAAAGAAACAAAATGAAACTTTTGGGGGCATTCTGTTCGGTTTGAAATGGGGATGAAATGTGCTAGAATTGGGGCCGGTATTTGGATTGGAACGAATAGAGTGGGCTGGAAGTAGGACTGGAATCTTTCTGGGGCATTTTGTTCCACCCCAGACCAAATCTGGAACATTCACGGAATGGAATTTTGACTACCATGGTTTAAATGGCTTAGAAGTGACACCGACTTCATTGTATTGAATGGTAGAAATAGTAAGTTTCATTTTACATGCTTATTGTATTGCCTTTTTCAGTTTTTTCTGTTTAACATTATGTAGTTCTATGAAGAATCACTTTGAAGAACTCAGTGGCAATGTGGCATGGCCTACTGTATCATGTTTTGAGTAGTATTTCAGAATTAATGTTTTGGAGTTTCTTAACCTTTAGTATTAGTGATAAGCATTGACAATCTTTTACCAGAAAATGGTGGGAGTTTCACGTTGATTTTTCACTGACTATCAGTTATAAATTTTGTATTTCATTTTGTTTATTGTCTATTCTTACATGCTACTACTACTTTGCATGCCACTTCTACTAATATGTTCGGGGTACATTCTTGTAGTTGGACTCTGATAGTGCTGCTCCACCAAAACAAGCATGGAGGAGGAGACTAAACAGCCATGCTAATAAACTGAAAGAATTTAGTGTAACGTTTATGGAGGCATTGAAGATGGTAAACAATTCTTTTCTTTAGTACTTTCTGTTTCCTTTTTCTTTTTGAATGGTCTTTAGTACTTAATGAATGCGGAGAATAAGGACCATAATTTATGAAAAATATGAGGTCCTTTTGTTTTCATTTACCAAGTTGTTATATGGTCTTTGGATTTAGGTTCGGCTTGGTGTTCGTCTGTGGTCATATGTTAGAGAAGAAGCTTCTCACGGAAGAGTAATTGTCTTTCTTTACACTGTTTTGCAGTATACCTGGCTAAGTTTACTTTGATTAATTGGAAACAAAGAGTATAGTTGGTTTTATCTTTAAATTAATGTAATTTTATTCTCTGCAGAAAGCACCAATTGATCCATTTACTAGAGAAAGATGTAGGCCCTCGGCTTCCCAAGGGGTCCCACTTGGGGGGATGGGGTATGTAGTTGGTGAATAAATTTATCATAAAGAGTTTTTTCCCAATTTGAGTCTCCATTGAAACGTGAGTTTCTGTAATTTTTTGTAGAAGTGGAAGCATATCAAGAGGTTTTAGAGGGGAATTCAGACACTGGCAAATTATTCCTGGCCTGTGTGAAGCATCTCCCATCATGGCAAATCAGTTCTCTGTAAATCTTTGACCTTCATTTGACCTGGGTTTTTTTTATGATTTTTGCTCTGTGTTCTATTCTTGCTTTTTGGTCCAATTCGTGGATGTAAATTGTAATATATTCCAAATGGACATGTTTGTATAAGTACATAGTTGTATGTTTACAAATGCATTGTCATCATCATCTACAACAGAGGCTTATCCCATAGATGTGGAGTTAGATAAAAGATCCTCCTAGTAACTATTAGTAAGATATCTATTATGGAACAAGATTCTCTCGGGTTTTTTTTTTTTATTTATTTTTATTGAATGGTTACTTTCATTGAAAAAGAACAAACAGTACAAGAGATAGGTATTGACAACAAAAGACTGGAAGCACGAAAATACAATAAAGCCAATATCCAAAAAGCAACAAACTAAGGCCCTGTATTAGAGAAGGCCGACTCATTCCAATGATACAGTATTTGTTGTAAGGAATATCCTCTAAAAGACAGGGCAAGATTCTCTCTCTCTCTCTCTCTCTCTCTCTCTCTCTCTCCCCCTCCCCCCACACAGATATATATCTCTCTCTACACACATATTATATATATGAATGAGTCTCAGAAGTAAGGATGTAAAGGGGGATACAATGTGAAGACGAGGGATAGAAATTGAGTGCTGTAGGAAGGCAAAGTGGTAGAGCGCTGAAAGGAATTGCTAATATGATGAACATACACTAATGATGGTCCTATCTCTGATTAATTTCATATTAAGCACCTAGTTAATCCGCCCTTTACCTTATCAATTTACTAGCAAATGAGTCAACAAGTAGTAGTGTTAGTGTTCTATTTGGCCTATCTGAATTCATGCTTTCTGTCACTCCAAAGTCTAACATTCTTTCCTTGCTACTTCTTACAATGTCTTCGCTGATCTCCCCATTCTCCTAGTTCCTTGCATTTGTAGCCTTTCAATATGTTAGGCATGGGCTGTTTCTGTCCTCCTTCAAACGTGTCCTGCTTTTCAAATGACTTTCCTTGATAATTCTCATCATAAGAGCTACCTTAAGCTCCCTCTAATGTATTAATCTCTAATCCTGTCCTTGTAAATGCATACATCCATTTTTAGCGTGCCCATTTAATGCACATGTATTTCAGCTTCTCATTTCTTCATGCCTCAGCATTGGCACTCGACAATCTCATGGTACTACACTGTCTCCATTTTGCCCACCTTTTGTTCTGGATTGATACTTTGATATCGAGATTTATTGCAATGTGTTATTTTCTTATATTTTGACTAAAACATCTTCACCAGTTTACGTTCCGCTAAACTTGTACTCGGTAATATTCTTCCTTTGCTCTGTTGCATGCATAATTGTGCATGAAATCTATGTACATGTATATAAAGTTCATGCTTGTCCATTTCAGTTGAACTATATAATTCTTTGCTTATCTATCATGGGAAATGTTTGAAAATTTGCCCAAGTTCGAGTAAACTCGGCCTCTGTCAGACTGTCACTACCGACTCAGATCCGTTCAGACTCTTTGCTGAGTCCTATCCTCCCTCACTGCTTTATACTCCCTACTACTTAGGACTTGAGGGTTCCCAACCCATTCACTTCCCAACCTCTTACACTTCCAACTCAACCCCCTTCCTCAAGTCCCAACTCCTCCTACCCTTCCACTTCGCAACCTCTATATCCAACTTCCCAACCCTCTTTTCCATGCTTTTCCCCTTCCATCTTTACCCTTCCCAAATTCCAACTCCTTCAATCCCTACAACTTTCGTACCTCTACATCCCAAGTCCCACCCTCTTCCACTTTGAACTCAACTCTCTTTCCCAACTCCTCCATCCCCTTCCACTTCTGAACTCCATTAAACCATCATCCTTCATTACTCTTTCTATTTCTAAATTATTGAGTTTTGTTGTTTTTTCATCTATTGGAATGAAAGCTAGTTATGTAGGGGAAATGAATGAATTGATACCAAAGCATTCTTCAAATCTGAAGTTGAAAAAGGGGCTTTATATGGATCGTGGTTGAAACAAGAATTTCCATAGGCTGTGCTCTCTCTCTCTCTCTCTCTCTCTCTCTCTCTCTCTCTCTCTCTCTCTCTTCTAATCAATCCATCGTGGGACACCATTTTTTTAAAAGATTTTCTCAGGGGCAAAAGGGGGCTTAGATTGTGTAGACTCGGCCATGGCTGACTCAGGGGCCGCGTTCGATTTTTCAAACCCTGATCAAGGGAGGCATTAATTCTTTACTTGTTGAATTATTGCATTGAGTACAGGTTAGGCTAAACTTACAATATATTTGAGGTATTTGCATTATTAAAAAGAAGAAGAAGGGAAAAAGAAAAAAGAAATGATGGAAACATAAAAACAGATCATCTATCTTGAATATCTCCATGAGTCTAAAATCTGCTCTAGCAATAGTTTTGGAATATATCCTGTTCTTTTAACCTAGTTGTCTCTGATAAACTTCCAGTTCTATTTAATTTTTGTGGCATTAAGGATGCATTCCACACATGGTCTTTACAATCTATTACATACCTTTTACATTGTAGATTTTTATATCTCGGGATGGGGGAAACAAAAAGTACTCCTCTGTTTTAGCACCTGGTCAACATGAAGGTTTAGGGTAAGAATTTTTTTTACTGCGAAAATGTTTATATCATTTATTCCTCATTGAATGTGCTTATTGTTTTATATGGTTATTGTTAGATAGAAATTGCTGTAGGTTTAACAGTTCATAAATCATTTTTTTTTTACCTTTTCCTTTCTTTATAGAAAATCTGGTGATCAGGGTATATCGTCATGGGGTTGGAATTTGAGTGGCCAGCATTCAACATACCATGCCCTATTTCCAAGGGCATGGACTATCTATGATGGTAATGTTTTTGCTTTATTCCTAGGATTGTTGCCCTTCTCCCCTTTTCATTATTCTGTGGACCATCCACCCTTGCTCACTAAAAATTATTTGTTCCAAAGTAACAATTTTAATATTTTGCTTCTTATTTGCAGGGGAACCAGACCCAGAGCTGAAGATTTCTTGTCGCCAAATATCGCCATTCATACCACATAATTATCGAGAAAGCAGTCTTCCAACTTCTGTTTTTGTTTATACTGTAAGTATAGTCAACTGCTTGAGCTGCAGGGTTCAGATGAAATGTATGACAAATTGACAATTGACAACTCTGTGCAAATGTGTTGACATGGCTGTGAGCAGATGACCTTTCTAGGGAAGTAGTAGATAGGGTTTGTTATCATTTGATGATCATTCCTTCTACACCACCATAAAAGCCCACGGCCATCCACGCCCATGTGGATTTCTTTAAGAGGAAGAATCTTTCATTGTGATTTTTTCCATTGTCTTCTAATAAAAAAATCATCAACAATGTTGAAACTGAAAGAAGTGACTCCATTTATTGACATGTTGATTATTGAGTTACCAATTGATATTGGTGCAAAATGATGGTTTATATTTAATTATCCATAAAAATTAAATATCACTTTGAAGCTAATGGTTATAATCATCAATTTGTTGTATAAACATCCATTTGAGGGAAATGCACTCATCATTAAAAATTTTGTATTTGATTTTTCAAACAAATAACATGGTAAAAGATGAGGAAAATATCTGGTAATCACCTTGGAAGTGTAAAAGAGAGGAACTTCTAGGAAGATGCTGATTGGGAATTTTTTAAGTAACTCATTTTTGTTTCCCTGAATGTTTATACACTATTTTAGCGGCAATGGTGTTAGTGAAGCTCACATTTGAGTTGGAGCATTTGCTACCCTGCTTCTAGCTTCATTTTTTTTTTCTTTTTTGAAGATATATCATATTGATTACTTGATGACAAAATTAGAAAATTTTGAACTTTTTTTTTATCAGCAGCAAAGGCTTCCATTAAAAGGAGAACATATTACAATGAGCAAAAAGCATAGAAAACAACAAAACAAGAGGGCACGAGAGCATTCTACCCCCTCCCAACCCCAATAACATAACACCACCTACCCAAGGAGATGTCCTCTCAATTCAATTCCCCCACACCCCCCTTCTCTTCTCTCTCCCCTCTTGGCTAAAGCATAGGCGATATAATTGGCTGATCTCACCTCATGATGGAAAGCAACATTTATACAAGAAGATAACTCCCTAATTTCATTAAAAAGAAACTGAAACTTCTTAGGGTACACCTTTCAATTAGACACCCATACTACTGCGTTAGAAGAATCACTCTCCACAGCAAGCGACTCGTTAAAATTTCTAGAAAACAACTGAAGAGCTTCCAAAATAGCTAACACCTTTGCTTCATTAGAAGCACAAACTCCAATATTCTTAGACAACATAACTGACACCTCACCGTTTCTATCGTGAAGTACTGCTCCAATACTTGCCGGCTCCGGCTTTGCCCTCAAAGCACCATCCATATTGAATTTCAAAACCCCAGTAGGAGGGGGAGACCAAAGAACGGATCTCCTCACGTTTAGATGGGCCACACCACATACAAGCTTCACAGTTAAAAAGAATATCATTAAGGTTGAAATTGGAAAATTCTTTCCTAACCAAAGCTCATTTGGCGGTTCTCAAAGTGGCCCTTGAAATGAACTCTGCTGATGATGATGAAGATCCCTTATAGATCCTATTATTCCTTTCCTTCCAAATAGACCACACGATGAAACAGCCTTGAAATCAAGTTTTTGAACTTCTTTTCTTGCGAATTTTACATCATTAGTTTAGATGGTTATTGCTTCAGTGCAATGGTAAAAGTCTTGAGTGCCATGCGTGATGATGCAAGTTCGAGACCTGTGAGTAGCCACTTTGTGCAAATTGCCAAAGGTTAGGTCTGTCTCCAGTCTGGATCCTTCTCATGAACCTGCTTTAGCGGGACCGCATTGGGTGATGACCTTTAGTTTAGACAGGACTGTGAACCTATTTAAGATGGCACACTTCACACTCATTTCCCCTCCCTGCATCTTACAGACTCAGCATCTTCATGTGAAGACTGAATCTGGTTGGCCCTAGAAAGGATAGTGCTCGGACCAGTTCACCTGACAGTTTTTTAAAATCTAAATATGAAACACGTGACATATTAACTGAACAGGTGTCCCTGATTACACTGTAGTATCATTGTTCGATGTGCACAGTTTTCTATATTGTGATAATCCCCATGAATAAAGCCTTTCAAGTGGATTCTTATAAACCACTAGTTGTTTATTGACATTTTTATTTCAGGAAGGCAAAAGTTGATTAGCATGTATATCTATAATATTCTAATAGAGGTTGAATTTTCATGAATGTTTATTTTACATTATTGCAGTTGGTGAACACTGGAAGAGAAAGGGCAAAAGTTAGCTTGCTCTTTACTTGGGCGGTAAGTGAATTTCTTCCTGACTATTTTTAGTTCTTGTGTAAACAATTTTTTACTTGTGGTTTTTATGACATACATCATTTTTCTGGTTTGCACAGAATTCAATTGGAGGAACCTCACATCTATCAGGAGGACATTTTAACGAGCCATTCATGTTAGTATAGGGTACAAATGTTCTATTGTGTAATACACTTGACTGTAGATCTTTTAATTTGACGTGGACTGTTCTCTTTTGTAGAGGCGAAGATGGAGTATCTGGTGTGCTTCTACATCACAAGCAAGTTGTCAACCCTTGATTGCTCTGTTAGATGGTTGGTTAGCAGATACCTCTAGGTTATTTCTTGTGGTCCTGGGCAGTGGGCAGTTCCATGCCCAGCTTACTACACTTATCCCCACCATATGCGTGTTTTTTTTCTATTTCTTTCTTTCTTTTTTTTTTTTTGATAGTAGAGCTGTGATCATTCACCACAGTTTTCTTTACTTTCCAAATTCCTAAAATAAGCTAGATTGAAATTTTACAAGTGAGACCTTCTAAGTATCTCCTTTTGGATTTCTGTAAAGTTACAGATGTTTGTGTTACAATTGGTTAATGATTTTTCTTTGTCAATTATAAATTTGGAATGCCGAATGAACATTTCTGGATATGGTGGAATTGTTGCAGGACTGCAAAAGATAACCCTCCTGTCACCTTTGCTATTGCTGCATGTGAAACACAGAATGTCAATGTGACTGTTTTACCATGCTTTGGGCTGTCTGGTGGAAGTCACGTCACAGCTGAGAATATGTGGGGAAGAATGGTGCAGGTAATTGTTTGAGTTATTAATTTCTTAGGGCATCTGATGATTTTTTTTTTATCACATACTTTCTCTCACACTATCACACACTAATATATTTCTTTTTGTGACCAATTTGTATAGTTATATTTATTTAATATATTTGTCTATAATTTGCATCATGCTTCTGAATTTTCCTCCTCATGGGTTGCTTTGTTTTAAGACTGTACCACAGTTGTAAGGTGCTCATTTTGCAACCATGAGGTTGGGGGTTGGAGTCATGTTGCTATTCTAGAAGTCTCTCTTTGTTATAACTTGTTTCCTAGGCAGCTTTTGTGCTGTTTGTATGGACCTATTTTCTGTGCCTTGACATGTTTCTAACTTATTTACCCCTTTATATCTCAAGGATGGCCAATTTGATAGGGAAAATTTCACTGCCGGCCCAAGTATTCCATCATCACCTGGTGACACCCTTTGTGCAGCAGTGTCAGCCTCTGCATGGGTAGAACCTCACGGAAGGTGTACTGTTGCATTTGCTTTGGCATGGGCATCGCCAAAAGTTAAATTTCTGAAGGGCAGTACTTATCATAGGTAAATATATACTGTACTGTATATGTTTACATTCGTTGCTAGTAATTTCACATCCTTCATCTTCTGTCTTTGTTCTACCTTAGAAAGATATTTGATTCTATTGACATGTAAGGCAATTTACACTTGCATCTCAAGGCAAAAGGTTGTGCTATCTCAACAACTCTTTGTGCATGACAAAGTAGTGGCACATGTGCCGTGTTTGCAGGGAAATGCTGGCTTCGCCAGCTAAGTGAGGGGTTTGTGGATTAGTCCTCTATTAAATTCAGTCCTGTTTTCCCTTATTCCATCTGATCCAAGGCAATCAAATAGATGGTTCAAGAAAAATCATTTTAGGGCTTACATGACAAATTCCTGTACCAACATACTGTGGACCCCACAACATGGTTGTCAGGTTGTCATTAGAAAAAAGTTGTCATCCTAGCTTCCATCATCATCATAATCAAAGCCTTGTCCCAACTACGTTGGGGTCGTTGAAAAATTAAAAATAAAAATGTTGCAGCCCGGAGAAGCTTTGAAATCTTTGGTCGTCGAGTCCTATTTGGACATTAGCGATCGTTGTGGATGATCTTTACCAATTTGACCTGTTGAGATGCTTATATTAATTTATTTATAATTTTTGTTGTCGTCTGTCTTTGTTTTATTATTATTATTGAACAATATGGGTATATAAATGTCAAGTTGATATTCTTTACCAACATGTTTTTTTCTTCTCTTTTTTCCTTTTTTCTTTTAAGAAAGACTTGATATCATGTACTGGTATTTTTCTTTTGGAAGTTTAGTTTATGCTGTGGCTTCTTGTTTTACTGCAGGAGGTATACAAAGTTCTATGGCACTTCAGAAAGATCAGCTGCTGATGTGGTGCATGATGCTTTGATGAGTATGTGCATATGATAGTTGGCTGGCTTTCATTTAACCATTTTTTTTGTCTTTTAGTGCACTTCTTATCAGGTTCCTCTAACTGTTAGTTTAATTGAAAATCTGATGTCATTTTGAAATCTTGATCAGATTATAAATGGTGGGAGGAAGAGATTGAGAAATGGCAGTTTCCTATCCTCAGAGATGAAAGGCTTCCAGAATGGTAGGTAATTCTGCCGCATCCAAGTCCAAATATATGCTTCCTAGAGTTGGGTATTATAACTTTTGGAATCTGATTTAGCCCCTCTTTATTGTGTGGGTTTTGATCCTCGTGGGTAGAAGCTAGAAAGTTATTCTGTTTATATGTGCATATCTCTGCATTTTTCAATTATGGCTTTTTGGAAGAGCTGCCAGAAAGTTGATAAATGTAGATGGTCATTTCTTGAGTCTTTTTCCATCATTCCAATAGTTGCTCTCCTGTGTTGGTTTCCATTTAAATTGTGCAGTCGAATGAACCTGATTGTAGAACCTAATAATAAGTTCTATTGAAAACTTAAGTTGTCTATTTGATGATTGCAGGTACAAGTTCACCTTGTTTAATGAACTCTACTTCTTGGTTGCTGGAGGAACGATTTGGATCGGTACTCATTTTATATTTTGCTAATATGCAGTGTGTTAGATTGCTAGTAAAACTATTTGGAAAAACATTTTTTTTTTCTATTTATCGCCATCAAATCTCAATCCAATGCATGTGTGGAACATGCTATTCACTGGTTGTTATTAGATAATATGTGAATAGCTTGTGAGCTGTGACTCAATTCTTTTGAATTTGACAGGCTTTTTACTCCTCTGGTAATTTCCAGAAATTGAAGCACATAGATGTGTACTATTGTTGTCACTGTGGATGCTTTACACATTGGTTTGTTAATGTCTTCGTTTTTATTCTCATTGAAACCTTCCTGTGCAGATAGTGAATCTCTGGTTACAGATGAGAAATCAAGCTTTACTGAAAGCGAACAGAAATCTACCAAAATGGCAAATGGAGATGTCAAAATGGCTATAGCCAGAGTAAATGGAAAGCTTGGTTCTGTTGTGGAGCAACCCACAATCACTGGATTAAAAGATGATGACGAAAAAATGATTTCCAAATCTTCATCACGGGATAAGAGAAATGGCCTTTCAAAATTGTTGGACCATGGTGATGATGTTGGGAGGTTTCTGTACTTGGAGGGAGTCGAGTACATCATGTGGTGTACTTACGATGTACACTTCTATGCATCTTTTGCCCTTCTGATGTTGTTCCCCAAAATTGAGCTGAGTATCCAACGTGACTTTGCAAATGCAGTATTGCATGAGGATACAAGAAAAGTCAAGTTTCTGGCTGATGGCAACTGGGGAATACGTAAGGTCAAAGGAGCTGTTCCCCATGACTTGGGCACACATGATCCTTGGTATGAAATGAATGCATACAATATACATGATACGAGTAAATGGAAAGATCTTAATCCGAAATTTGTGCTTCAAGTATACAGAGATTTTGCTGCAACAGGAGACATGTCTTTTGGAAGGGATGTGTGGCCAGCAGTTCGTGCTGCTATAGATTACATGGAACAGTTTGACAGGGATGATGATGGTCTTATCGAGAATGATGGATTTCCAGATCAGACATATGATGCTTGGACAGTTCATGGCATCAGTGCATACTGTGGATGCCTGTGGCTGGCTGCTTTACAAGCTGCTGCTACTATGGCACATCGCCTTGGTGACATGGCCTTTGCAGACAAGTGTAAGAGTAAATTCCAGAGGGCCAAACCGGTGTTTGAATCAAAACTTTGGAATGGCTCATATTTTAATTATGACAGTGGGTCAAGTAGCAATAGTAAATCTATACAAGCCGATCAGTTGGCTGGGCAGTGGTATACAGCTTCCTCTGGTTTACCTCCCTTGTTTGATGAGGGCAAAATCAGGAGTTCACTCCAGAAAGTATTTGAATTCAATGTGATGAAAGTGAGAGGAGGGCGAATGGGCGCTGTGAATGGTATGAGTCCTAATGGTAAGGTTGATGAGTCCTGCATGCAGTCGCGTGAAATCTGGACCGGGGTGACCTATGGCGTGGCAGCCACTATGCTTCTTTTTGGAAAGGAACACCAGGCATTCACTACCGCAGAAGGTATTTTCACCTCCGGCTGGTCAGAAGAGGGATTTGGGTACGTTTCTTGTCCTGTTGTGTACCTCTCTACAAATAGTGTCAGAAAGTTGTTAATAGAACTCAATCAGTTGACTTTTAAGTTTAACCAGGCTCCTCGTGCTTGGACCAGATTCTGATGTTATAGAAATCACCCGAGCCGGTCGGCTTAATTTTTTAGCGACCGGCGGGTTTTCTATTGACTAAAGTGGGTTCACATGGAGGTTCTTAAGACTACTTTCTAAGTTGCATAGGTGTCTTAGTACATCATATTGGCCCTCATCCTTAATATGCTGGACACTGAGAATCTTGACGGGAAAAAGAAAAAAAAATCACTACTGGACTCTCCTGCTATGATTGAAACTTATGACCTATATTTAAACTTTGGTATCAGCATCTAATTATAAGAGAATATTCATGTGCATCCATCCCTCACCGTAGGGTGAGGGACACTTCCATAAATGGGAATTTTCAAGTACATATACACTTCCTTGTCTTCATGTGCAAAAAGAGAAAGTGCCCTCACCCTATGGTGAGGGATAGATGCACATGAATGTTCCCCCTAATTATATGAATCCTTAACATGCCTATGTAATTATATGAATATGCCAATCTTTTGATATTGTAGAGATTTGGTGTAGTGGTCTTGAAATGGTTTGCCTTCTAATTTTGTGCAATTTAATTTGTTGTTTGAGCTATGGATGTTTACTGGTTGAATCTCAACTGCAGTCAATTTAATTTAATTTCATTCTAGTTTTGAATCGTTGCCAATCTCTAGTTGACTGTCCTATACACAGGCTTCCAGTTGAAATGGCTAGAACCTTCTTGAATTGCCCTTTTTTTTTTATTCTTTTGGAAAACGACCTATCCACTTTGTGGCTCATCCATTGACTGGTAGATCTTGATTTATGACCATTTGCAACATTTTTAGGATGGTTAAGATTTCCATATTATAGTAGGTCCATCCGTTCTACCATTCTAAGATTTAGAGAAATGAATGTTTGAATATAAATGCATCCATGCTATTAAGTGTTCTATATTGTGTTCAAGAATATCCATCCAGACGTTTTTGATGTCGATCGGCCATAATGAATTATTTTCAGTGGCTACACATTGCGACCGTCCATTTAGTATGTTTTTGCATCGTGGATGTGGTATGTTGGTTATTCATAGCTGACAAGCTATTTTATGATAATTTCAAAATTTAAAGGCTTTGGCCAATCCTGTGTGAGGCCACTGTTGACCTGGAGATTTATTGCAAATCAGCCAGCTGAACTGCTAGTGTTGATCTTCAAAATAAGTCTAGCTGCTTGCTTTGATATGCAGAGCTTTTATATATAGAGAGAGAGAACAAAAGAAAAAAAAAAAAACTTGTAGATTTAAAGAGTGCATCCTTATTTTAGTACATCACAGTTTTCCAGAAAATGTCTGTTACATGGTTGAGATATCTTCTCTCTTTTTGTAGGTACTGGTTCCAAACACCTGAAGGATGGACGATGGATGGCCACTATCGCTCCTTAATCTACATGCGTCCGCTTGCTATATGGGCAATGCAATGGGCTTTATCTCCTCCAAAGGCAATTCTAGAGGCCCCTAAAATAAATATGATGGATAGAATCTACACTTATCCCTTCGACGCGAGAAATCAAAACGAGTCCAGGGTGAAGAAGATCATAACCAAGAGAAGCTGTTTTAGCAATTCTGTCTTTCATTGTGAATGCTGATTAATGAAGAAGAGAGTTTAGCTATTTATTCTCACTGTAAGTTGCAGTGAAATGTAATCTTATGCTTCCAAAACCCTTCCGCAAAGAAAGAAAATGCTGGGTTTTGGAATTTTTTTCTTCAGGCACATGTAATAAAGTCACTAACTAGAAGTTGTGATTAGTGGGCGCGTCTATTTGCAATTGATCTGATGATTAGAGGAAAGAGGATGACATAAAGATTAGCTTTTGAATGGTTATAGGGTAAATTCTAGGAATTCAAATAGATTATTTCTACTAGTGGTTAAAAATAAATAATCAGGGGTGGATATCTTTGAAAAAAGTGTTGCTAATCTGACAACTTGAATTGAGTTAAGAGCAGGAAAGATTAAACCCCAATTATGGGAGTTGAAGTATTTGAGGCAGTGTGTTTTTTTCTTCTGAATATCGTTTCTGCAAACCATTAATAAGAGATTCAACAGAACCCAGTCGGACCCAAATTTTGTTAGTGAATTCGGATCTGAGAATTCAATTCAGATTCATGGTGTCAGAACCAATAATATCTTGTGGTTGTGTGGGAATTCCAAATGCTGGAGTTTTGGAATGCTTCTCAATACACTGTTTCATTCATGCTGGAATTCTTACTTGAGAATTTCAAGAATCCTGAATTTCATAATTTCCTTTTTCATGCTACTAGAAATCCTCATTAGAATTACAGCTTTTATGTATTGTGGTAGGTGGCCCTACCTTTTGTCATGGGAACATAGGAGCCACCTTTTATGAATGGCATACCTTTAAAAATTACAATGTGGATTCACCTTTATATGGGCTTACCTATAGGAATTAGATTATGGGCCCACTCATATTGGGATTTACATGCATCCAGCTTCTTATTGTAAACATGGGCTCACCTTTTGAAATTAAAACATAGCCCACGTTTAGGAATTATTCTACGGGGTTATCTTCAGAAACATGGTTTCCACCTACAGAAGTTATGCTATACGCGGGGGCCATCTTTCAAAGATTACAATATGAGACCCACTTTTAAAATTACAATGTGGCCCCACCTTGATAGGATTACAATATCGCTCACCTTTTGTGACCGATGGACCCATATTTAAGAATGACAGTATGACCTCATCTTTAGGGCCTGATTGGCAATTTATTGGGCTAGTAAAAGTGACGTGACATCATTATCTCTAAAAGATGAGCGCGATATTATAATTCCAAAAAGCAAGTTAGAGCATCTCCAAGATACTCTTCAAATTTGGTTATGTTTTTTTTAAAATAATGGCTTATGTGGTAAAAAAAGGCATATATGTAAATTTGGCATCTCACTTGGACAACTCCAAGAGATATGTTAAATTATTATTTTATAATTTTCTCATTTCAAATTTAGCATATATTTGTACCAACTTCAAATGCATTTATCCTCATCACCATTATTTTAATTAAAATAAAGAAAAGGCATCTCACTTTATGGTATGTCAAATTTGGCATGCCAACACAACCTTCAAATGCCACGTGGAATTTGATCTTTCTCTTGGAGGTAAAGCCATATGCCAATTACTCCCATTGGGAGCTGAGTTGGACAAATAAAACATCTGTTGGAGATGCTCTTACATGTTCTCAATGTCAACATGGGATTGTTCCCAAAGTCAACATGGTAATCCCAAATTTATTGGTACGCACCTTTTGGCTGTGGTTTGAAGTTTCAATCCACATGCCACTGTAGCAGAATTTGGAAGAAGATTTTTGTTGTGGGTGATTCTAAACGCACCCATGGCTATTGCTGTGCACACCCACCTCCCTTTATGTGAGCAGTGACCCACCTCCCCTTATGTGAACAGTGATTTTTCATTGTTCACATAAGGGGAGGTGGGTGTGTACAGCACATAAGGGGGGTGCCTTTAGAATCACCCTTTTGTTGTTCCCTTCAACAGTCAAGTAGTCAGTCTGTGTAAGGACTACAATACATGTATCATTTGTATATTGATTTTTTAAAAATTTGCATCTCGTGCTCACCTTTCAAACTATGAGGACTGATAATTTATTTATTTTTTTAAATTTGTACTGCACATGTATGCCTTGATAGATTTTTGACTCAGTTATTGTTTCACCAGCTCTTTTTCAGGAATGACAGAGTGCACTTACTTACCTTCTTCTAATTATAGAAAAGAGTCCCATTATTACTTCTAATTTTTTTTTCTTATTTTACATATTTTATTTATTATATATGTGTCCAGTCATAAAGCAGTACCATTTGTCTACCTTTCTTTTTTTGCTAAAAGTTCTTCTCCTGGACGTTTTTTCATCAATATTGTTAAGATAATGAGCACTTGACCATTCAATAGAAAAGAATAAAATACGACAAAAACTCATGAACATCAGGTAAATTTGGAAGCGCCCAACATGTAAGGTGGCAAGCAAACTCATGTCTTATGTGGGAAAAAATCTCAATTATTGAAAGCAAGATAAATTTCAGTTGGACCAATAAATAGGAATTTTTAGTCCATTCCTATTATTTTTCTCAATTTATAACTTGATTAAATGGAATTACTAATATTGTGATACGTGGAATGAATTATGTCGCAAAATTGATGTTTGACCGCCATGACTTGCATTATTGGTTTCATTTAGTTGCCATATATAAGAATTAGTATAAACAAGAATGGTTGGGCTATTTTTTTAAATGAGTGGCCACTCGTTGGGATTCTTAAAATAAGTTGAATCCAAGTTGAGTTATGAAAATTAATATATAATAATCTTTAAGCCATTGAGGTTAATTATTATTATGTACAATCTCAATTTGACCAATGGTTGAAGATCTCATGGCCAGAATCGTCTGCCCAATCCGATCTCTCTTGCACAGGCCACCACTCACCAGTGCTTTGTATGTTTTGTAAATGCGACAGAAGATCCGGCTTCCTCCTGTTACTGGAAAAGACTCGTTTGATTAAAATACCAAGTGACAGATGTGGGGGCTTTTTCCTGATGTAAACATGTGAAAACATAGATATTGACCATGACACTGCCACACCAGGCTGGCTGTTAGTGTCTACACGTGAGAAAAAAACAATCATAAAGAGCCCACGTGACTCATGTGGGATCATTTGGCAGTGACATATGGAAGGCTTATTTTTATACAATGTCAATGATTAAAAAAAAAAAAAAAAAGATAACAAATTTTAGATAGAAATTTTAACAAAGAAACAAGCCCAAACACCAGATGCATGGGCTCTTCGCCTACAAAACTCATTATTTAGTGGTGTTGGCCCCCCGGGATGGAATCCAGGTCTCCCATGTTGGCTGTAGCACTTTTGGGTTGCTCAATTGGTAGGCAATCTATTATGTCAACCTTCTATCCTGAATCAATCTCTGTATATACAACTCTTTTCACTTGTATAGGCTCTCCTTTTCACTTTGTGGACTTTTTTTACTAGTGTGACCTCTCTTGGGTCCCTGCCCCTAAACTTGGATAAAAAAAGAAAAAAAGAAATTCACCCACTATGGTATAGCATCAAGAACGGCTCCTTACCCGAGTGTGAAGGAGTATCAATTTTTACCTGGCTGCCCGGGATTCAAACATCGGGTGCGGGCTTTCTTCCCACTTGAGTGGGCTACATTCCTTTGTGTATGTGGGCTCTATCTTGGGTCCCAGCAAAAAATAAAAAAGGTCGTATAGCATGCATGACACAATAGTTTTAACCTTTTCATTGTTAGTAAACTTTTACTGTATTAAATCCAGCAGTTTATATTAAATTTTAAAAAAGAAAGAATTCATAAGATGGATGGGTGTCTCCATTTATATAAAATCATGCTATTCTAAATTTTTTTTTTCCTCAATAGCAATTTAAGCACAAAACATTTACTTATTTCATTAACTTCATCTTGTTGAATAGATATAGAGTAACAAAAATCTCCTGCATTATTTTGATTTCTACTAATGGAGCTACTCCTAAACATCAATTAATAGGGTCCATCTCAAAAGTTTAATTTCCGGCCTTATAGGAATTACAGATTTTACTATAACTAAAATCAGCTTATTACCAGATGCTTGTGTAAAGCAAGTGATTATGAATCGATAATCATACAATGAAATTATGTGATTGTAGATAATCAGTTTGATGGTAGGGTCAGCTCCTGTAGATGAGAGATTTGATTTGATCAATCTACATTTAAAAGGAGTATAAGACTAGCTCCATCATTAATTATTAAGTCCAAATAGTAATTATTTTTTCCTCATTTAAGAAAATATCTAAAAAAGAATTGTTAATTCAAAGAATGAAATAAGAAAATGAAAACTTCAAAAACATCCCTCACTTTTTTGGTTTATAAGAAAAATACACTTAAAACTGCTTATCTCAAAACAGTGTCTAAACTTTTAAGATTTCTTTTAAATGGGTCCTTTCCAGCTAAAACCCCTCGCCATCCCCAAGTCTTTCCTCCTTTTCTTATAAATGACTAAAATTTACTTTGTCTTAAGATGGGGCCAAGGCTTTTTTTTAATTTTAACTTCACTTTCCCTCTCCCTCTCATCCTCTCCTTTCTGGTTTTCCCTCCCTTCTCTCTTCCTCACTACCCCTTCAGTGAGGCAGAGGAAGGAGTGAAAAAACAAAGAGAGAGAATGAAAGGAAGATGGAAAGTGATGTTTAACAAAGCGCTACATTTGGTCATTTAAAAGGAAATTGGGAAAAGAGTTGTTGGCGAAGTGGGGTTTTGGCTAGAAAGGACCCAATTGAAAGAAATCTGTAAAACTCATAAACTATTTTGAAAGAAATTATTTTTGGTGTTTTTTTTTTTTTAATTTAGGAAAAACTTATGGATGTTTTTGAAATTTTCTAAAAAAAAAAGGCCTCAATTTAGTTCAAATACTCCCTCAAGGGCTAGACTGAGTTAGACAGACAGACAGAGTCAAGCTAGGCTATGCCTTAACCCATCCCTTAAGATGATTGGCTCTGAAAATACAGGTCCTACCATACTTTTAGGCATTTGGACAAAAAAAAAAAAAAAAAAAAGATGCCCTTGCTTTTATTGGATTTGGCAGTGTAACTTCTTGTGCACCACCGGCAATAAATGAGACATTGGCTCGGGTCAATGGTTTTTACCTGTTAATGATAAGTGCCTCCAACAAAATCGTATTTTCTTGTTCGTGCCTTCTGTCTTCAACTCTAATCACTGAGGTTTTTTTTTTTTTTTTTTAATTAGATGTGATGTGGCTCTGCGACTAACATAGTATAAAGCATTGTTGTTATTTTTTTGGGCGTTAACAGCCTCATGTAGCAGCTGTTGATGCTATATACTTAGAGACTCTTGGAGAGACTTTTGACCTGACTTTTATTTGCCATGCTTGGGCCTTGGAAGCTTGCCTTCAGGCAGTAGTGTGATAGCAAGCAAGGGAGGGTTGCAATTGTTTCTAATATTAGAATATGCATAGCATAACAAGCTAGCTAGCATCTCCAATGTACAGGCCTTTCGGCAAAAGGGTAGTTCTCAACCTTATTTTAGTATTAATTAAGCTAATCACTTATAAGACAACCGTTGATCATTGTTCATCAAAGTCATCAAAAAGAAAGAGGAAAAAGATTCTAATTGTCAAAGAACAATCACAACAATAAGAAACAATATATATATATATATATATATATTTTGAACATTTTCTATCAATACTTAATACACTGGTTTGGTGTGTCTAAACTGAAGGATCTTCATCCAGTGATTGCTGCGATGGAACTTGCAAATAGTCCGATCAAATCAGACCACGCACGCAAATCCCCTCTTTGGATCTCCACATCCGCCTTTCTTTATCCATGTCTCTCTGGCATCCTCTCAAAGTAACATCCATGAATATACTCGAGAGAGTAACCATTCATTTCCTCGTACGTCATGACATGGCCATGCCACTCCCAAACCCAGTGATTGGAGCCTCTTTCATCATGGCATCCGACAGTGATGTTGTGCCCACGAATCGTGATGGACTGGGCGGAGTTTGGTTGGAGTGAGGCGATGTTGCCGGAAATAATGGTACGTATAACTCGATCGTCTCTCGACTTCCCACTCCTCATTGGCCACATAAGCCATCCTAGAATCGTATAGGTAACTGGAGAGGAGCGAGAGGTCTAGAATGAGGCTTTCTAGAAAGAGACTAACGTACAATTCATAAGGCAAGCTCATTTTGCTTCCTAGGGCTTCTGGAGGGTTGTTTTTTTTTTTTTTTTTTTTTCTTTGATACAAGAAGAAAAGGACAGGTTGGATTTTTATTAGAGGGTTGTGGGGAAGAAAGGAGAGAGGGCATGTAGGATCTTACACCCCATTGAACTACCACTTAGCCCAAAACCAATTGGTAATAAGAAACGGCACAACAATAGTTTTATGGTGAGGGCGAGGGCTCGACCACAATTATGACCTCTCAGGAGCGAGGGTGGAGTTTGACCTCAACAGGGTATTTAGATATTGTGCATGTTATGAGGTAGATTCTGTTCCCTCTCTCTTTTCTTGATATGGAAGTGGTGGTGTGCTGAAAGGAAACCATGTTTGACCCCATTTAAAAAGGGCTTTTTGTGGAGTCACGAAAAAGTCGGTTCGTTTTTCTCAGTCTTCTTATGACAAAGTTGCCGGAGGAGACAGCATGGACAACCTCCTTATAGACCTTGGCTTCTTCTTTAGCAACAAAGATCAATCAAGAACATTTGTCGATGGAAGATGAGAGAGATAGAGAGGGCTAGGAACTTAGGAGATTACATTCTAGATGTGTTGAAAGGAGAAAGCATTGATATATGGATGATTGAGTTGGACCACTTGAGAGATGATCGTTGCTCTCAAACAAGTTGATGCAGTTGTTCGGACAATGTTTTCTACAGGTTTGAGATGTCTCTAAGAATTTGCCTATCTCGGAAGAAAGCAAAGTTTAAGAAATGACCAAGAGGAAGATCTTGTTTTGGCATTGAAAGAGATAGATGGAGGCATTATATAAAGGTAGTGGATGATAAATATAGAACGTAAATAATTTATGACCGAGTTATTTTGATTTGCCAGCTAGCGGTCAACAAAGCGTTATAGAAATTTGGAAGGAGAGTAAAAGGAAAGAACATCGGATTGATAGGGATGTACGCACGACAAACCTGCATCAACTTGGCAATGCAAACCCTATTAGCTGGATTTTTCTATGAAAGGTGGGGGTTCCATCGGTGACACAATCTAAGGAGATACGATTATAAAATATTATATTTAGAATAGAAAGATTTCTTTCCATTTTCTTTCTCGATTCATATCATTTTCTAAAGGTGTCTTTTTAAAGCCATTGGGTAAAGATCGGATGTATATTTGTAATCGAGAGCGTAGTAAATACATCAAATTAAGTGTAACTTTTCGTGATTATTGAATGCAATGCAGCCAATCTCCGAGCTACACTTGGGAAAAGTTTTCTGTCACCTTTTATAAGCACCTAAAAGCTCTATTTAAGTCCGTCCACTAGTTTAATCAAATCTTATTTAGCTATGAAAAACAATGTCGCCTTTTCAATCGCATTAAACGGGCTATTTTGTTCAATGGAGGCCTTTTTTTTTTTTCTATGGCCACATGCAAATAAAAAATTTCTTAGTACAAAGGAGTGAAAGCTTTAAGTGAAAAAAAAACCACTCTGTGCAGCTATTGATTCACACATAATATTTGATTATTATACTTTCATTAAAGTTTTGCTTTTCGTCCATTTGAAAAAGAATCACTCCTAATTTCTTTTATAGAAACAACCAAGCATCAATCCCTAGCCATATCGCAAATTTTGATGGACTCGTGCGTGCGTGGGTGGGTGGGTGGTGTGTGTGTGTGTGTGTGTGTGTGTGTGTGTGTGTGTGTGGGGGGGGGGGGGGGGGGGGTGGTGGCGGCGGCGATTACCGATTGGGGTGCTTACTGATTGGGAGCATTTTGCAATGCAAAGGATTCAATAATAGCACAAAACCTCTAATTTCTCATGCATGTTACTTTCGACTGGTTCATCCATTGTTCTTTCATGTAAACGAAAAAAAAATGTAATTGTTTCTCTTAGGCTTTGGAAAAATTATTTCCTTCAAGGGGTTAGAATCACATTTATGGACATTTCTAAAAAAGGAATATCATGTTGTGCCCATAAATTTGTAATCACAAAACTAGTCATCCAAGTTAGACCACCGAGGCTATGTCTAACCAAATGCAATCTTTTGAGTCTCATACGTACCACAAAAGCATATATAAAATGTCTCCATCTCTCTCACCAAACATCAAAACCTTGCAATTGGTCATTTACCCCTCGTCACCTTCTTTGAGGATCCGTAGATCCCACAAATTATATCAGCATCATTAAGTATAGATAAAGCATAGTGTCATGACCTTATATGTATTTAAAAATAATAATGTTGACATGGTTTTAGCTATTATCAAATTAAGGCAATGGAAGTGGATGACAAATATGGAATGAATCACAATTTGTGACCACACTAGTCAGCTAGCATTTTTTTTTTCTTTTTTTTTGAAGGGGGGTGGGGGGTGGGTTTGTTTCGCTAGATCTTTCTATAAAAAGGGTATTTCATCAATGAAACAATCTCAGGAGATATAAACATTGATCTTTATGTTTGAAATGGAAAGAATTCTCTCCTTTTTAAGTTTTATCATTTACTTTTGATTCAAAGTATATTTTCATGCAGTCGGTAAAAAATAGATACATATTTGTGAATGGGTGCACATCAAATGCCTCAAATTGAATGCATGAATCTTGATACATATTTTTAAATGGGTGCACATTAAACACCTTAGATTGAGTGCATGAACCTTGACACAATGCCAGCAATTCAATGGGCCAATCCAGAAACCACATATATTGCTTTCAAGCTGTCAATACACTAGCTAGAAAAAGGCATTGTTAGCTAGATCTTTCTATAAAAAGGAGATTTCATCAATGAAACAATCTCAGGAGATATAAACATTGAGCTTTATGTTTGAAATGGCTCTAATCATTTAGTTTTGATTCTTGGTATCTTTTCATGCAGTCGGTAAAAAATAGATACATACGTGTGAACGGGTTCACATCAAATGCCTCTAATTGAATGCATAAATCCTGATACATATTTGTAAATGGGGTGCACATTAAACACCTTAGATTGAGTGCATGAATCTTGATACAATGCTATTTTGTTTTCCATAATCATTTTTAGCCAGTGGTCAACAAAACATTATAAAGATTTGAAAGGAAAGAAGAAGGTATGAACATGACATGCCTGCATCAAGCTGGCGACCCAAACCATGTTAGCTTGATTTTTCTATGAAAAGGGGATTTCATCGGTGAAACAATCTAAGGAGATACAATCATCAAGTTTTATGTTTGAAATAGAAAGTTTTCTTTCCATTTTCCTTCTCAATTTATATAACATTTTCTAAAGGTGTTGTTTAAAAAAGCTTTACATCTATTTTTTCAAGCTCTTGAAGTTATCTAACTTACTATAATCATTGTGTTTTACTTGCTTTTGTTTTAAAAAACTGGGAGCATTTTGCAATGTAAAGGATTCAAAAATAGTGCGAAACCTCTAATTTCTCATGCATGTTACTTTCCATTGGTTTATCCAATGTTCTTTTATGTAAATGAGAAAAATTGAATTGTTTCTTTTAGGCTTTGATAAATTATTTGGCATTGGTAAAAAAGAATTATTATGTTGTCATTGTTTTGCCCATGGATTTTCAATCACAAAACTAATCATTTAAGTGAGACCTACCCACACTAAGGCAAACCAAATGAGATTCTTCGAGTCTCAAAACACAAAAGGGTACATAAATGTCTCCATCTCTCTCACCAAACACTACAACTGTGACTAAAAAAAAAAAAAACTAAAATTACCCTTGCTTGTCATGGATGAACCTATTTAAAAATGCGAACTAACTTAAAAACTCTCCTTCTCTCTCTATATTTTTTGATTGAAATCCCTAAATAATCAGATATTTCTTGAACTTTCACTCAATCACAATTGTGCTAATCTGACCACCCCTCCTTACGACTCTCAAGTATGAATTAACTCGAGCCTTCGTATAGGCCAATAACTTTTTAAGCCCCTGGCCTAAGCCCTATCGAATACTCTGTTATTGCCTTATTGGACTTCGTTGGATTCAGGATGTACTTGGGTCCACTATTGACTTTACTCTTTCTTCATCAAATGGGCCCACTATGGGATCAAGGAGATAGAACAAAGATCTGGAAAAATTTATGCAACAAGTGCTTGTGTAACATTTAGAAAAAAAGAAAATACAAGGTGGACAATGTTTGATTTAGATTTTCAATAGGTCGGCTGTCAAATGGCAAGACATCTAGACTGGGTCAGACAGACTGAGCCAAGCTAGGTTATGCCTTAACCCATCCCTTTAAGATGATTGGCTTTGAAAATACAGGTCCTACCATACTTTCAGGCATTTTGGAAAAAAAAAAAAAGGCCCTTGCTTTTGTTGGCTTTGGCAGTGTCACTTGTTGTGCGCCACTGGCAACAAAAATGAGACATTTGTTCAAGCAAATGGATTTTACCTGTTAGTGATAAGTGCCTCCAACGAAATCGTATTTTCTTGTTCGTGCCTTCTGTCTTCAACTCTAATCACTGAGCTTTTGTGGCCTGCAATTAGATGTGATGTGGGTCTACGATTAAAATAGTATTAAGCATTGTTGTTATTTTTTTGGGTGTTAACAGCCTCATCATGTAGCATCTGTTGATGCTAAACTTGGTTACTCTTGGAGAGATTTTTGACCTGATTTTCATATGCCATGGTTGGGCCTTGGGAGCTTGCCTTCAGGCAGTACGTAGTGTGATAGCAAGCAAGGGAGGGTTGCAATTGTTTCTAATATTAGAATATGCATAGATGACAAGCTAGCATCTCCAATGTACAGGCCTTTCGGCAAAAGGGTAGTTCTCAACCTTATTTTAGTATTAATTAAGCTAATCACTTATAAGACAACCGTTCATCATTGTTCATCAAAGTCATCAATAAGAAAGAGGAAAACGACTAATTGTCAAAGAACAATCACAACATTAAGAAACAATATATATTTTTTTGAACATTTTCTATCAATAATTAATACACTGGTTGTGTCTAAAATAAAGGATCTTCATCTAGTGACTAACTAAGCCAATCACTTATAGGACAATCGTTCATCATTGTGCATCAAAGTCATCAAACAGAAAGAGTAAGAAGATTCTAATTATCAAAGAACTATCACAATACTAAGAAACAATATATTTTTTGAACATTTCCTATCAATACTTAATACACTGGTTTGGTGTGTCTAAAATGAAGGATCTTCATCCAGTGATTGTTGCGATGGAACTTGCAAACAGTCCCATCAAATCAGACCACGCATGCAAATCCCCTCTTCAGATCTCCACATCCGCCTTCCTTCATCCATGTCCTTCTGGCATCCTCTCAAAGTAATACCCATGAATATACTCGAGAGAGTAACCATTCATTTCTTCGAACGTCATGACATGGCCATGCCACTCCCAAACCCGGTGATTGGAGCCCCTTTCATCATGGCATCCGACAGTGATGTTGTGCCCACGAATCGTGATGGGCTGGCCGGAGTTTGGTTGGAGCGAGGCGGTGTTGCCGGAAATAATTGTACGCACAACTCGTCTCTCAACTTCCCACTCCTCGTTGGCCACATAAGCCATCCTAGAATCATATAGGTCATTGGAGAAGAGGGAGAGGTCTAGAATGAGGCTTTCTAGAAAGAGACTGAGGTACAAGTCATAAGGCAAGCTCATTTTGCTCTTAGGGATTTTGGAGGCTTTGGTATTTTCTGATACAAGAAGGAAAGGAAAGGTTGGGTATTTATAGGAGGATTGTGGGGGAAAAACGGGGAGAGGGAATTTAGATATTATGCATGTTACGAGGTAGATTCTGTTTTCTCTCTCTTTTCTTGATATAGAAGTGGTGCGGTGTTGAAAGGAAACTTCCTCAACGATCTTTTTCCTGGGCACTTTTACGTGGTGCTTCTGCAAATTGAACAAGCAGAGACCTTTTTTCGTGTTTTTTCGATAAACCAAGTTTGACCCCATTTAGAAAGGGTTTTTTGTGGAGTCACGAAAAAGTCAGTTCGTTTTTCTGAGTCTTCTTATGAAAAAGTTGCCAGAGGAGACGGCGCGGACAACCTCCTTATTGACCTTGGCTTCTTCTTTAGCAATAACGATCAATCAAGAACATTTGCCGATGGAAGACGAGAGAGATAGAAGGGGCTAGGAACTGAGGAGATTACAGCCTAGATGTGTTGAAAGGAGAAGGCATTGATATAGCTAGGGATGATTGAGTTGGACCCACTTGAGAGATGATCGTTGCTCTCAAACAAGTTGATGCAGTTGTTCGGGCATATGTTTTCTACAGGTTAGAGATGTCTCTAGGATTTTGCCTATCTAAGAAGAAAGCAAAGTTTAAGAAATGACCAAGTGGAAGATCTTGATTTTGGCGTTGAAAGAGAGAGGAGGCATTATATAAAGGTAGTGGATGATAAATATAGAACGTAAATAATTTGCGACCCGGTTATTTGGATTTGCCAGCTAGTGGTCAACAAAGCGTCATAGAAATTTGAAAGAAGAAGACAAAAAGGAAAGAACATCGGATTGATAGGCAAGTACACACGACAAGCCTGCATCGAGTTGGCAACGCAAACCCTATTAGCTGGATTTTTCTATGAAAGGGGGTTCCATCGGTGACATAATCTAAGGAGATACGATTATAAAAATTTATATTTAGAATAGAAAGATTTCTTTCCATTTTCTTTCTCAATTCCTATATCATTTTCTAAAGGTGTCTATTAAAAGTCATTGGGTAAAGATTGGACGTATATTTGTAATCGAGAGCGTAGTAAATACATCAAATTGAGTGTAACTTTTCTTGAATATTGAATGCAATGTAGCCAATCTCCGTGCTACACTTGGGAAAAGCTTTCTATTACCTTTTATAAGCACCTAAAAGCTCTATTTAAGCCCGTCCACTAGTTTAATCAATCTTATTTAGCTATGAAAAACAATGTAGCCTTTTGAATCTTATTAAACAGGCTATTTTATTCAATGGAGGCCTGTTCTTTCTAGGGCCCTATGCAAATAAAAAATTTCTTAGTCCAAAAATCAATGGGCCAATCTAGAAACCACATATATTGCTTTCAAG
The DNA here is from genome assembly GCA_028538565.1 of Umbellularia californica. Classification (NCBI taxonomy): domain Eukaryota; kingdom Viridiplantae; phylum Streptophyta; class Magnoliopsida; order Laurales; family Lauraceae; genus Umbellularia; species Umbellularia californica. Next base: position 48,842,898 of record JAPQWN010000009.1, read on the forward strand.
TTGTCAATGTGCTAATTAGAGAAAGGCATTGTTGGCTAGATCTTTCCATAAAAAGGGGATTTCATCAATGAAACAATCTCAAGAGATATAAACATTGATCTTTATGTTTGAAATGGAAAGAGCTCTCTCCTTTTTTTGTTTGATCATTTAGTTTTGATTCAAAGTATCTTTTCATGCCGTCGGTAAAAAATAGATACATATTTGTGAATGGGTGCACATCAAATGCCTCAAATTGAATGCATAAATCTTGATACATATTTGTAAATGGGTGCACATTAAACGCCTGAGATTGAGTACATGAATCTTGATACAATGCCCGCAAATCAATGGACCAATCCATAAACCACATATATTGCTTTCAAGTTGTCAATGTACTAGCTAGAGAAAGGCATTGTTAGCTAGATCTTTCCATAAAAAGGGGATTTCATCAATGAAACAATCTTAGGAGATATAAACATATATAAACATTGTTCTTTATGTTTGAAATGGAAAGAGTTCTCTAAAAATAATCGTGTATAGATAAAGCATAGAGTCATGACCTTATATGTATCTAAAAATAATTATGTTGACTTGGTTTTAGCTATTATCAATGACAATGGAATTGGATGACAAATATGGAATGAATCACAATTTGCGACCACACTATTTGGATTTGCCAGCTAGCAATAGTCAGTAAAGCCTTTTACGAGGGGGCGGGGGGGGGGGGGGGGGGGGCGGCAAAGGCCAACAAATCAATGGTCCAATCTAGAAACCACATATATTGCTTTCAAGTTGTCAATGTACTAGAGAAAGGCATTGTTATCTAGATATTTCTATAAAAAGGGGATTTCATCAATGAAACAATCTGAGGAGATATAAACATTGAGCTTTATGTTAAAAATGGGAAAGAGTTCTCTCCTTTTTTTTTGTCTAATCATTTAGTTTTGATTCAAGGTATCTTTTCATGCAATCGGTCAAAAATAGATATATATTTGTGAATGGGTGCACATCAAATGACTCAAATTGAATGCATGAATATTGATACATATTTGTAAATGGGTGCACATTAAACGCCTTAGATTGAGTGCATAAATCTTGATACAATGCTATTTTGTTTTCGATAAACATTTTTAGCTAGTGGTCAACAAAACGTTATAAAGATTTGAAAGAAGGAGAGAAATAGAAAAGAAAATGACATGCCTGCATCAAGCTGAAAGCCCAAACCTTGCTAGCTAGTTTGATTTTTCTATGAAAAGGGGATTTCATTGGTGAAACAGTCTAAGGAGCTAGATACAATCACCAAGTTTTATGTTTGAAATAGAAAGATTTCTTTCCATTTTCCTTCTCAATTTATATACCATTTTTAAAGGTTTTTTTTTAAAGCTTTGCATTTATTAATTTTGTCAAGCTCTAAAAACTTTGTAACTTGCCTAAAATCATTGTGTTTTACTTCTTGCTTTTGGTTTGAAAAGCTAGGAGCTAGCATTTTGCAATGTAAAGGATTCAAAAATAGCATGAAACCTATAATTTCTCATGCATTTCACTTTTCATTGGTTCATCCCAAGCTCTTTTATGTGAATGAGAGAAATTGAATTGTTTCTCTTAGGCTTCGCAAAAATTATTTCCTTCAAGGGTAATCAGAATCACATTTATGGGCATTTGTAAAAAAGAAATATTATGTTGTCATTGTCGTGCCCATGTAGTTTCAATCACAAAACTAATCATTTAAGTTAGACCTACCCAGACTATGGCTAACCAAATGAGAATATTTGAGTCTCAAAACACAACAGGGTACAAAAATTTCTCCGTCTCTCTCACCAAACACTAAAACTGTGACTAAAAAAAAACACTTAAATTAACCTTGCTCGTCATAGATGAACCTATTTAAAAGTGTGAACTTACTAAAAAGCTCTCCTTCTCTCTCTCTCTCTCTCTCTATATATATATATATATATATATATTTTTTTTCTGATTGAAATCCCTGAATAATCAGATGTTTCTTGAACTTTCACTCAATCACAATTGTGCCAATCTGACCACCCCTCCTTAGGACTCTCAAGTATGAATTAACTCCGAACAACGGTGCCTAAGTTTGGGCCAATAACTTTTAAGCCAGCCCTTGGCCCAAGCCTTATCAAATACTCTGTTATTGCCTTATTGGGCTTTGTTGGATTCGGTTAGGATGTGCTTGGGTCCACTATCGACTTTACTCATTATTCATCAAATGGGCCCACCATGGGATCAAGGAGATAGAACAAAGATATGGAAAAATTTATGCAACAAGAGCATGTGTACCATTTAGAAAAAAGGAAATACAAGGTGGACAATGTTTTGATTTAGATTTGATGGATTCGGATGTGGAGACTCCGACACGCGGCCGGAAATCTATGTGCGTTCCGGTGATTGGGAAGCTCCGCATATCTCTTCGTCTCTTATTTTTCCTATGGGATGGAATAATACCAACCCTAGGGCTCCCTTATCTTATATAGACAAGTCCTAGAGTCTCACACTTACTAGAGACTTCTTCGCCAAGATCAATCCACATTCACTAATCCTATTAGGAGTCTTATTAGGGGGACCAGGTCAAGTCTTACCTTAAGTAGGGTTGTATTCTCTGTTTGCACCCAGCCCGTTTGATCTGACGTGGGACCCATGGCATGCGGGCCACATGATTTCCTATAAAATTTTCAATAGGTCGGCTGTCAAATGGCAAGACATCTAGACCGGGTCAGACAGACTGAGTCAAGCTAGGCCATGCCTTAACCCATCCCTTATTAAGATAATTGGCTTTCAAAATACAGATCCTACCATACTTCTACGCTTTGGGACAAAAAAGAGCCCTTGCTTTTGTTGGCTTTGGCAGTGTAACTTATGGTGCACCACACGCAACAAGTGAGACATTGGTTCGGGCCAATGGTTTTTTCCTGTTAGTGATAAGTGCCTCCAACGAAATCGTATTTTCTTGTTCGTGCCTTCTGTCTTCAACTCTAATCACTGAGCTTTTGTGGCCCGCAATTAGATGTGATGTGGCTGTGCGACTAACATAGTATAAAGCATTGTTGTTATTTTTTTGGGTATTAACAGCCTCATCATGTAACAGCGGTTGATGCTAAACTTAGTGACTCTTGGAGAGACTTTTGACCTGATTTTTATTTGCCATGCTTGGGCCTTGGAAGCTTGCCTTCAGGCAGTAGTGTGATAGCAAGCAAGGGAGGGTTGCAATTGTTTCTAATATTAGAATATGCATAGCATGACAAGCTAGCTAGCATCTCCAATGTACAGACAGGCCTTTCGGCAAAAGGGTAGTTCTCAACCTTACTTTAGTATTAATTAAGCTAATCACTTATACGACAACCGTTCATCATTGTTCATCAAAGTCGCATCAAGAAGAAAGAGGAAAAAGATTCTAATTGTCAAAGAACAATCACAACAATAAGAAACAAATATATATATATATATATTTTAACATTTACTATCAATACTTAATACACTGGTTTGGTGTTTCTAAAATGAAGGATCTTCATCCAATGATTGCTGCGATGGAACTTGCAAACAGTACCATCAGATTAGACCACACATGCAAATTCCCTCTTCGGATCTCCACATCCGCCTTCCTTCATCCATGTCTCTTTGGCATCCTCTCAAAGTAATATCCATGAATATACTCGAGAGAGTAACCATTCATTTCCTCGTACGTCATGACATGGCCATGCCACTCCCGAACCAAGTGATTGGAGCCCCTTTCATCATGGCATCCGATAGTGATGTTGTGCCCACGAATCATGATGGACTGGGCGGAGTTTGATTGGAGCGAGGCGGTGTTGCCGGAAATAATGGTACGTATAACTCGATCGTCTCTCGACTTCCCACTCCTCATTGGCCACATAAGCCATCCTAGAATCGTATAGGTAATTGGAGAGGAGCGAGAGGTCTAGAATGAGGCTTTCTAGAAAGAGACTAACGTACAAGTCATAAGGCAAGCTCATTTTGCTTCCTAGGGCTTCTGGAGGGTTTTTTTTTTTTTTTTTTATACAAGAAGAGAAGGACAGGTTGGATTTTTATAGGAGGTTGTGGGGAAGAAAGGAGAGAGGGCATTTAGATATTGTGCATGTTACGAGATGGATTCTGTTTCCTCTCTCTTTCCTTGATATGGAAGTGGTGGTGTGTTGAAAGGAAACCATGTTTGACCCCATTTAGAAAGAGCCTTTTGTGGAGTCATGAAAAAGTCGGTTCGTTTTTCTCAGTCTTCTTATGAAAAAGTTGCCGGAGGAGATAGCGTGGACAACCTCCTTATAGACCTTGGCTTCTTCTTGAGCAATAAAGAGCAATCAAGAACATTTGTTGATGGAAGATGAGAGAGATAGAGAGGGCTAGGAACTTAGGAGATTACATCCTAGATGTGTTGAAAGGAGAAAGCATTGATATATGTATGATTGAGGTGGAACCACTTGATAGATGATCGTTGCTCTCAAACAAGTTGATGCAGTTGTTCGGACAATGTTTTCTACAGGTTTGAGATGTCTCTAAGAATTTGCCTATCTCGGAAGAAAGCAAAGTTTAAGAAATGACCAAGAGGAAGATCTTGTTTTGGTGTTGAAAGAGATAGATGGAGGCATTATATAAAGGTAGTGGATGATAAATATAGAACGTAAATAATTTGTGACCGAGTTACTTTGATTTGCCAGCTAGTGGTCAACAAAGCGTTACAGAAATTTGGAAGGAGAGAAAAAGGAAAGAACATCGGATCGATAGGGATGTACTCATGACAAACCTGCATCAAGTTGGCAACGCAAACCCTATTAGTTGGATTTTTCTGTGAAAGGTGGGTTTCCATCGGTGACACAATCTAAGGAGAAATGATTATAAAATTTTATATTTAGAATAGAAAGATTTCTTTCCATTTTCTTTCTCGATTCCTATATCATTTTCTAAAGGTGTCTTTTTAAAGCCATTGGGTAAAGATTGGATGTATATTTGTAATCGAGAGCGTAGTAAATACATCAAATTAAGTGTAACTTTTCGTGATTATTGAATGCAATGTAGCCAATCTCCGAGCTACACTTGGGAAAAGTTTTCTGTCACCTTTTATAAGCACCTAAAAGCTCTATTTAAGTCCGTCCACTAGTTTAATCAAATCTTATTTAGCTATGAAAAACAATGTAGCCTTTTCAATCGCATTAAACGGGCTATTTTGTTCAATGGAGGCCTTTTCTTTCTATGGCCACATGCAAATAAAAAATTGCTTAGTACAAAGGAGTGAAAACTTTAAGTGAAAAAAACCACTTTGTGCAGCGATTGATTCACACATAATATTAGATTATTATACTTTCATTAAAGTTTTGCTTTTCGTCTATTTGAAAAAGAATCACTCCTAATTCCTTTTACAGAAACAACCAGGAATCAATCTCTAGCTATATCTCAAATTTTGATGGACTCGTGTGTGCGTGCGTTGGGGAGGGAAGGGGGGGTGGTGGGGGGTGGTTACTGATTGGGGTGCTTACCGATTGGAGAAAGAAAAATCTCTTCATCCCAAGCTAAGGCGTAAAAGTGTGCCCTTGTGAGTCCTCATAAAAAGAAATTTTCATTTAATCTTTCTAATTTACCTAAAATCACTATGTTTTGCTTGCTTTTGTTTTGAAAAATTGGGAGCATTTTGCAATGCAAAGGATTCAATAATAGCACAAAACCTCTAATTTCTCATGCATGTTACTTTTGACTGGTTCTTCCATTGTTCTTCCATGTAAACGAAAACAAATGTAATTGTTTCTCTTAGGCTTTGGAAAAATGATTTCCTTCGAGGGGTTAGAATCACATTTATGGACATTTCTAAAAAAGGAATATCATGTTGTGCCCATAAATTCGTAATCACAAAACTAGTCATCCAAGTTAGACCACCGAGGCTATGTCTAACCAAATGCAATCTTTTGAGTCTCATACGTACCACAAAAGCATATATAAAATGTCTCCATCTCTCACCAAACACCAAAACCTTGCAACTGGTCATTTGCCCCCCATCACCCTCTTCGAGGATCCGGAGATCCCACAAATTATATCAACATCATTAAGTATAGATAAAGCATAGTGTCATGACCTTATATGTATTTAAAAATAATAATGTTGACATGATTTTAACTATTATCAAATTAAGGCAATGGAAGTGGATGACAAATATGGAATGAATCACAATTTGTGACCACACTAGTCAGCTAGCATTTTTTTTTTTTTTGGGGTCTCGTTAGATCTTTCTATAAAAGGGGATTTCATCAATGAAACAATCTCTGATGAAACAATCTCAGGAGATATAAACATTGATCTTTATGTTTGAAATGGAAAGAGTTCTCTCCTTTTTAAGTTTTATCATTTACTTTTGATTCGAAGTATATTTTCATGCAGTCGGTAAAAAATAGATACATATTTGTGAATGGGTGCACATCAAATGCCTCAAATTGAATGCATGAATCTTGATACATATTTGTAAATGGGTGCGCATTAAACACCTTAGATTGAGTGCATGAACCTTGACACAATGCCAGCAATTCAATGGGCCAATCTAGAAACCACATATATTGCTTTCAAGCTGTCAATATACTAGCTAGAGAAAGGCATTGTTAGCTAGATCTTTCTATAAAAAGGTGATTTCATCAATGAAGCAATCTCAGGATATATAAACATTGAGCTTTATGTTTGAAATGGCTCTAATCATTTAGTTTTGATTCTTGGTATCTTTTCATGCAGTCGGTAAAAAATAGATACATACGTGTGAATGGGTTCACATGAAATGCCTCTTATTGAATGCATAAATCTTGATGCAAATTTGTAAATTAAATGGGGTGCACATTAAACACCTTAGATTGAGTGCAAGAATCTTGATACAATGCTATTTTGTTTTCCATAATCGTTTTTAGCCAGTGGTCAACAAAACGTTATAAAAATTTGAAAGGAGAGAAGAAGGAAAGAACATGACATGCCTGCATCAAGCTGGCGACCCAAACCATGTTAGCTTGATTTTTCTATGAAAAGGGGATTTCATCGGTGAAACAATCTAAGTAGATATAATCATCAAGTTTTATGTTTGAAATAGAAAGTTTTCTTTCCATTTTCCTTCTCAATTTATATACCATTTTCTAAAGGTGTTTTTTAAAAAAGATTTACATTTATTTTTCAAGCTCTTAAAGTTCTCTAACTTACCTATAATCATTGTGTTTTACTTGCTTTTGTTTCAAAAAACTGGGAGCATTTTGCAATGTAAAGGATTCAAAAATAATGCGAAACCTCTAATTTCTCATGCATGTTGCTTTCCACTGGTTTATCCAATGCTCTTTTATGTAAATGAGAAAAATTGAATCGTTTCTTTTACGCTATGTTTGGGAAGGGAGGAGGGGAGGAGAGGAGAGGGAAAATTTGTGGGGGAAGGAAAATGAAGGGGAGGGGAAGGAAAATTAATTTTCCCTCCTCTTGTTTGGGAAGTGAAAAAGTAGGGGAAGGGAAGTGAAAAAGTATAATTTTGTTTGTTTGTGAGGTAGGGACTAAAAGAACATTTTACCCTTACTTTTGAAAAAAGTTCAATTGGAGTACAAAGGGCAACTTTGTACTTTCTCAAATTTTCCCTTCTTCCCCCTCACTTTCCCCCCATTTTTGGGGGGGAAATTTTTGTCACTAAAAGACAAAAATCTTCCCTCCTCTTCCCCTCCCCCCATTTTCCTCCCCCCATTTCCAAACACACTCCCCTCTTCCCTCCCCCCCATTTTCCCCCCATTTTTTTCCTTCCCCCCACTTTCCATCCTTCCCAAACACACTGTTAGGCTTTGAAAAATTATTTGGCATTGGTAAAAAAGAAATATTATGTTGTCATTGTTGTGCCCATGGATTTTCAATCACAAAACTAATCATTTAAGTGAGACCTACCCACACTAAGGCAAACCAAATGAGATTCTTTGAGTCTCAAAACACAAAAGGGTACATAAATGTCTCCATCTCTCTCACCAAACACTAGAACCATGACTAAAAAAAAAAAACACTTAAATTACCCTTGCTCGTCATAATTGAACCTATTTAAAAATGCGAACTAACTTGAAAGCTCTCCTTCTCTCTCGTTGTATTTTCTGATTGAAATCCCTGAATAATCATATATTTCTTGAACTTTCACTCAATCACAATTGTGCCAATCTGACCACCCCTCCTTAGGTCTCTCAAGTGTTAATTAACTCCGAACTCAGGTGCCTAAGTCTGGGCCAATAACTTATAAGCCAGCCCTTGGCCCAAGCCTTATCAAATACTCTGTTATTTCCTTACTGGGCTTCGTTGGATTCAGGAGGTACTTGGGTCCACTATCGATGTTGCTCATTCTTCATCAAATGGGCCCACCATGGGCTCAAGGAGATAGAACAAAGATCTGGAAAAATTTATGCAACAAGAGCATGTGTTCCATTTAGAAAAAAGAAAATACAAGGTGGACAATGTTTTGATTTAGATTTTCAATAGGTCGGCTGTCAAATGGCAAGACATCTAGACTGGGTCAGACAGACTGAGCCAAGCTAGGCTTTGGCTTAACCCATCCCTTAAGATGATTGGCTTTGAAAATACAGGTCCTACCATACTTATAGGCATTTTGACAAAAAAAAAAGCCCTTGCTTTAGTTGGCTTTGGCAGTGTCACTTGTCGTGCACCACTGGCAACAAATGAGACATTGGTTCGGGCCAACGATCTTTTCTTGTTAGTGATAAGTGTCTCCACCGAAACTCCAACGAAAACGTATTTTCTTGTTTGTGCTATCTGTCTTCAACTCTAATCACTGAGCTTTTGTGGCCCGCAATTAGATGTGATGTGGGTCTGCGATGAACATATTATAAAGCATTGATGTTATTTTTTTGGGTATTAACTGCCTCATGTAGCAGCTGTTGATGCAAGCTTAGTGACTCTTGGAGAGATTTTTGACCTGATTTTTATTTGCCAAGCTTGGGCCTTGGAAGCTTGCCTTCAGGCAGTAGTGTGATAGCAAGCAAGGGAGGGTTGCAATGGTTTCTAATATTAGAATATGCATAGCATGACAAGCTAGCTAGCATCTCCAATGTACAAGCCTTTCGGCAAAAGGGTGGTTCTCAACGTTATTTTAGTATTAATTAAGCTATTCACTTATAAGACAACCGTTCATCATTGTGCATCAAAGTCATCAAACAGAAACAGTAAAAAGATTCTAATTATCAAAGAACAATCACAACAATAAGAAACAAAAAAATTTTTTTTTGAACATTTTCTATCAATACTTAATACAATGGTTTGGTGTGTCTAAATTGAAGGATCTTCATCCAGTGATTGCTGCGATGGAACTTGCAAACAGTCCGATCAGATCAGACCACGCATGCAAATCCCCTCTTCTGATCTCCACATCTGCCTTCCTTCATCCATGTCTCTCTGGCATCCTCTCAAAGTAATACCCATGAATATACTCGAGAGAGTAACCATTCATTTCCTCGTACATCATGACATGGCCATGCCACTCCCAAACCCGTTGATTGGAGCCCCTTTCGTCATGGCATCCAACAATGATGTTGTGCCCACGAATCGTGATGGACTGGCCGGAGTTTGGTTGGAGCGATGCGGTGTTGCCGGAAATAATTGTATGTACAACTCGTCTCTCGACTTCCCACTCCTCGTTGGCCACATAAGCCATCCCAGAATCATATAGGTCATTGGAGAGGAGGGAGAGGTCTAGAATGAGGCTTTCTAGAAAGAGACTGATGTACAAGTCATAAGGCAAGCTCATTTTGCTCTTAGGGATTTTGGAGGCTTTGGTATTTTCTGATACAAGAAGGAAAGGAAAGGTTGGGTTTTTATAGGAGGGTTGTGGGGGAAAAAAGGAGAGAGGGAATTTAGATATTATGCATGTTACGAGGTAGATTCTGTTTTCTCTCTCTTTTCTTGATATAGAAGTGGTGCGGTGTTGAAAGGAAACTTCCTCAACGATCTTTTTCCTGGGCACTTTTATGTGGTGCTTCGGCAAATTGAACAAGCAGAGACGTTTTTTCGTGTTTTTTCGATAAACCAAGTTTGACCCCATTTGGAAAGGGTTTTTGTGGAGTCACAAAAAAGTCAGTTCGTTTTTCCGAGTCTTCATATGAAAAAGTTGCCGGAGGAGACGGCGCGAACAACCTCGTTATTTACCTTGGCTTCTTCTTTAGCAATAGCGAACAATCAAGAACATTTGCCGATGGAAGACGAGAGAGATAGAGAGGGCTAGGAATTGAGGAGATTACAGCCTAGATGTGTTGAAAGGAGAAGGCATTGATATAGCTGGGGATGATTGAGTTGGACCCACTTGAGAGATGATCGTTGCTCTCAAACAAGTTGATGCAGTTGTTCGGGCATATGTTTTCTACAGGTTAGAGATGTCTCTAGGATTTTGCCTATCTCAGAAGAAAGCAAAGTTTAAGAAATGACCAGGAGGAAGAACTTGATTTTGGCGTTGAAAGAGAGAGATGGAGGCATTATATAAAGGTAGTGGATGATAAATATAGAACGTAAATAATTTGCGACCCGGTTATTTGGATTTGCCAGCTAGTGGTCAACAAAGCGTCATAGAAATTTGAAAGAAGAAAACAAAAAGGAAAGAACATCGGATTGATAGGCAAGTACACACGACAAGCCTGCATCGAGTTGGCAACGCAAACCCTATTAGCTGGATTTTTCTATGAAAGGAGGTTCCATCGGTGACATAATCTAAGGAGATACGATTATAAAATTTTATATTTAGAATAGAAAGATTTCTTTCCATTTTCTTTCTTGATTCCTATATTATTTTCTAAAGTTGTCTATTAAAAGTCATCGGGTAAAGATTGGACGTATATTTGTAATCGAGAGCGTAGTAAATACATCAAATTGAGTGTAACTTTTCTTGAATATTGAATGCAATGTAGCCAATCTCCGTGCTACACTTGGGAAAAGCTTTCTATTACCTTTTATAAGCACCTAAACGCTCTATTTAAGCTCGTCCACTAGTTTAATCAATCTTATTTAGCTATGAAAAACAATGTAGCCTTTTGAATCTTATTAAACAGGCTATTTTATTCAATGGAGGCCTTTTCTTTCTAGGGCCCTATGCAAATAAAAAATTTCTTAGTACAAAAATCAATGGGCCAATCTAGAAACCACATATATTGCTTTCAAGTTGTCAATGTGCTAATTAGAGAAAGGTATTGTTGGCTAGATCTTTCCATAAAAAGGGGATTTCATCAATGAAACAATCTCAAGAGATATAAACATTAATCTTTATGTTTGAAATGGAAAGAGCTCTCTCCTTTATTTGTTTGATCATTTAGTTTTGATTCAAAGTATCTTTTCATGCCGTCAGTAAAAAATAGATACATATTTGTGAATGGGTGCACATCAAATGCCTCAAATTGAATGCATAAATCTTGATACATATTTGTAAATGGGTGCACATTAAACGCCTAAGATTGAGTACATGAATCTTGATACAATGCCAACAAATCAATGGACCAATCTAGAAACCACATATATTGCTTTCAAGTTGTCAATGTACTAGCTAGAGAAAGGCATTGTTAGCTAGATCTTTCCATAAAAAGGGGATTTCATCAATGAAACAATCTTAGGAGATATAAACAGATATAAACATTGTTCTTTATGTTTGAAATGGAAAGAGTTCTCTAAAAATAATCGTGTATAGATAAAGCATAGTGTCATGACCTTATATGTATCTAAAAATAATCATGTTGACTTGGTTTTAGCTATTATCAATGACAATGGAAGTAGATGACAAATATGGAATGAATCACAATTTGCGACCACACTATTTGGATTTGCCAGCTAGCAATAGTCAGTAAAGCCTTTTACGAAGGGGGGGGGGGGGGGGGGGGGGGGGTGGGGGTTGGGGGTGTGGTGGTGCGGCGGCGCAAAGGCCAACAAATCAATGGTCCAATCTAGAAACCACATATATTGCTTTCAAGTTGTCAATGTACCAGAGAAAGGCATTGTTATCTAGATATTTCTATAAAAAGGGGATTTCATCAATGAAACAATCTGAGGAGATATAAACATTGAGCTTTATGTTAAAAATGGAAAGAGTTCTCTCCTTTTTTTTGTCTAATCATTTAGTTTTGATTCAAGGTATCTTTTCATGCAATCGGTCAAAAATAGATATATATTTGTGAATGGGTGCACATCAAATGACTCAAATTGAATGCATGAATCTTGATACATAGTTGTAAATGGGTGCACATTAAACGCCTTAGATTGAGTGCATAAATCTTGATACAATGCTTTTTTGTTTTCCATAAACATTTTTAGCTAGTGGTCAACAAAACGTTATAAAGATTGAAAGAAGGAGAGAAATAGAAAAGAAAATGACATGCCTGCATCAAGTTGAAAGCCCAAACCTTGTTAGCTAGTTCGATTTTTCTATGAAAAGGGGATTTCATCGGTGAAGCAGTCTAAGGAGATACAATCACCAAGTTTTATGTTTGAAATAGAAAGATTTATTTCCATTTTCCTTCTCACTTTATATACCATTTTTTAAAGTTTTTTTTTTAAAGCTTTACATTTATTAATTTTGTCAAGCTCTAAAAACTTTGTAACTTGCCTAAAATCATTGTGTTTTACTTCTTGCTTTTGGTTTGAAAAGCTAGGAGCATTTTGCAATGTAAAGGATTCAAAAATAGCATGAAACCTATAATTTCTCATGCATTTCACTTTTCATTGGTTCATCCCAAGCTCTTTTATGTGAATGAGAAAAATTGAATTGTTTCTCTTAGGCTTTGCAAAAATTATTTCCTTCGAGGGTAATCAAAATCACATTTATGGGCATTTGTAAAAAAGAAATATTATGTTGTCATTGTTGTGCCCATGTAGTTTCAATCACAAAACTAATCATTTAATTAGTTAGACCTACCCAGACTATGGCTAACCAAATGAGAATCTTTGAGTCTCAAAACACAAAAGGGTACATAAATGTCTCCGTCTCTCTCACCAAACACTTAAATTGTGACTAGAAAAAAAAAAACACTTTAATTAACCTTGCTCGTCATAGATGAACCTATTTAAAAGTGCGAACTAACTAAAAAGCTCTCCTTCTCTCTCTCTCTCTCTATATATATATATATATATTTCTGATTGAAATCCCTGAATAATCAGATATTTCTTGAACTTTCACTCAATTACAATTGTGCCAATCTGACCACCCCTCCTTAGGACTCTCAAGTATGAATTAACTCCGAACTCAGGTGCCTAAGTTTGGGCCAATAACTTTTAAGGCAGCCCTTGGTCCAAGCCTTATTGAATACTCTATTATTGCCTTATTGGGCTTTGTTGGATTCGGTTAGTATGTACTTGGGTCCAGTATCGACTTTACTCATTATTCATCAAATGGGCCCACCATGGGATCAAGGAGATAGAACAATGATATGGAAAAATTTATGCAACAAGAGCATGTGTACTGTGCGTGCCTAATTATTACGGACTTAGGTTTAACTGATGATGAGGGTTTACAGAGAGGCTGTTTAGCTGGACAAGAGCATCTCTGCCGATCTGAAACCTGAAAGGGAAGAGAAAACAGCGGTCAGGGCCCGAGGCTGCTGTCAGCCAGAGGCACTCCGACGCCTGAGTTAGTGCAGTCACTGAACTAGGGTGAAGTGGGGAAGAAGAGGATGTTAGCAGAATAACAGTGCAGGCTGTATCTTGCATGTACCTGTTCATGACTCTTCATGCAGGCATATATATAGAGGAGAGTGGAAGGTTCCACAGTGGAGGTAGGTGAGGATACTTGTCCCATCAGCCCACACCTGGGATCTTTAGTGGGGGTAGGTGAGGATACTTGTCCCATCAAACCTCCCCTCAAATCCCTCACATAAATGTGGATGTGATCTGTTGATAGGAACGAGCCCTTATAAATGGCCGGTGGCCGCCCTACCTGACAGGGACTCCCTTCAAAGTACCCGTCCCATCTCATAATGGGAACTGGAAGCCCGGTGTTCACCTCGGCAGAGGGGCCGAACTGGAGAAGACGCCGGGGTCAGCCGTGCCCGAGATCGGACTGGGATGCCAGCGCGAGGCCGAGCTCGGCAGGACATGGTCGGTACTTCTACCGGGACCAGTCCCACCTTGACAAAGGCTGAGACGCTGCTATGCCGGAGAGAAGGGGGTTAAGGCCATTCCTGATCGGCGCTGTAACATCGGTTTCGGTAGAAGCAGTCCACATAATTGCCCCCTGCTCCTGACTTCGGGGGGTCAAGGAGACCACGGGGTTAGGAGTGATAGGATGGGACTTTCCCGAAACCGATCCTGTATCTTACCAAAAGGCGTGGGCTGCCGCTTCGCTTTCCGAGGCGCTTTTAATAGCGCCTGGTTGTCTGGAGGCGGTTTTAATAACCCAACCATATCATCATGAGGGCGCTGTGACGCCGCCATGTGTCAGGTCCCTGATGGCCATTGCGTCTTATCGAGGAGACGGGTGGCGTGCTCGAGGCGGTGTCTGCACATGCCTTTCGGGATACGAAGAGATCTCCATCCCTGTATAAAAACCCCGGTCCTCGAAGGAGGACCACTTTTGCTGTCACTGTGCTTGGAGCTTTCGCCTGAGAGTTGCCTGAAGCCTCGTCGTCCGAGAAGCCCCTCCGTTCGCCTCCTGAAGTTTAGAGTTTTCCGTTGTCCCTACATTCCTTCCGGCCCTGTCTTAGTGAGTTCCTTTCTGCCTTTCTGACATTTTTCCTTCTCTGGGTTCCTTTTCTTTTTTGGGGGTGTCTACTCTGTCTTTCTTCTCCGTCGCCGTCACCTGTATTCCTGTCTAGGCTAGGGAAGATGGGTGTTTTTAGACATTGGATAGACACAGAGCTTGCCCTGGCCGAGCTTAGGAAACAATACCAGATACCAGAGAACGTCCAGATTAGGGCGGATGGGCCTGGTGACCGAAGCCGACCACGGGTTCTTGTAGAGGGATGGATGCCATTCCCACTAGTAGCCATAATAGAGGGCGGGGTGAGATTCCCAGTCCATCCCCTTCTGAGGGCTTGTCTCAGGAGGTGGAACCTTACCCTTGCCAATTAATGCCCAATGGTTACAAGATAATCATGGGTATAGCCGAACTCAATAGGATATTGGGAACCGACCTTGGCGTCGAGGACATTGAGGATGTGTATAACCTCTGTCGATCTCCAAAGGACGACGCATACTACCTGCGAGTTCGGTCGAAGGAGATTCCCATAATCAACGAGCTCGAAGACAACACAAAATACGCCGGGAATGACTGCCTTTACGTCACCGGGAACTGGGAGTATGCCCCCGGAGAGCCCAGGATGAACCACGTACCCGGTCGTCTTGGAGAACCACCGAGTAAATATCTCAATTTCTAAACTTCTGATGTAGTTTCGTTCTGCCGAACTGATGCATAATTGCTTGTCGTGCAGGTCACACGGAGAGGAAACGGCAGAGGAAGAACTCTGGGTGGCGACGAAACGTCGCCTGGTTGAAAAGGATTTATAGCTACAAGGGTCACCGGACCCGATCTGCCTCAGCCCTCCTTGGGTACTAACCCGTGTACCGATCTTTTATAAGAAGACGGCACGAGAACCTCAGGGGGGAGCAAGTCTTAACTCTTGCCGAAGCCGAGGAGCAAACAGCTCCAGCCGAAAGGCCTGCGCAAGTGCCCCCCGAGACCTTACCTTCTGGAGCTTCAGCCGAAGCCGGTCCTTCGCACGTCCAGACCGCTGCAGAGACCGACTCCGAGGAGGAAAGTCGGTCGGAGGGCGAGTCCGAGGGGGTTCCGCAAGAGCAGCTTGTGATTCTCCCATCTTCTGAATCGGACGAAGAGGCCGAGATGGGGCGACGTCGTGCGGCCCTTGTCAGTCTTGATGAAGTCATCTTCGGAGACTCGCCCACCTCCTTGGGGACCGCTCTCCCTCCGAACTTGGAGGATGCAGTCGTCTCTCCCCCAGTTCAATCTCCTCTTCAGCCTCCAGCAGCGACCGAGCGTTCCACCAAATCTCGTCTCGATTCGGTTCGGCTAGGGAAGAGGCCTAGGGTTGCGGACCCAGTCGGGGATGAGCCCAATCCTGCTTCTCAGCACTCGCCGCTGCTCGGCCCTCCGATCTGGAACCCTAGTTTCCTGCTGGAGGATGGCCAGTCGCTGTCGTCGGACGGCCGGCTGAATGATGGCACTTCTGTTGTCAGTGCCCTCGCGCACGCCTGCGCTCTGCCTGGAGACATGGCAGAACACATGAAGATGAGTGAGGTGGAGCTGGATGTGGCCCAAATGGCCGACGCCCTTAGGGTAATTCCCTCTGAGCTTTGCATTTCTTTGATTTCTGTACTTCTGATATTGACCCCTACGTAACACTTGTTTCCTCAGATCCTGCAAAGGGGGTTGGTGTTGGCGGAGAAAGCCCAACAGAGCACCGCTCGGGCAGAGAGGGCTGAGAAAAGGGAACTGGAACTCGAGGCCGAGCTCAGCCTAATAAAACAGAAGGCAGCCGAGCAGGAAACGTGCGTCATGGGCCTCAGAGACGAGCTTGATAAGGTCAGGGCGGAATTGGAAAACCAAGTTCAGGCAACGGCCGAACTTGAAAAGAGGTGGGAGGAGGCAGAGGCTGAACTCCGAGCTGATGCCGACAAACTACGGGCTGACGTCGACAAGGCTTTCGACGAAGGGGTGGCAGAGGCCACAGAACAGTATATTGCCCAAGTCAAGAGAGTCAGCCTGAAGGCCTGGAGGCTGGGATGGACAAGCTCGTTGAGAGTAGCAGGGGTCCCCGAGGACAGCCCTGTGTATACAGAGATCCCCCAGTTTCCTCCTCCTCAGCCCGCACCGAACCAAGCTCCTGAGGGCTCAGTCAGGGAAGCCGAAGACCCTGCCCCTGGACTTGACGCGGATGTCGACTCCGAACAAGTGGTTGTCGAAGTCGCGGAAGACGCTGCTGCTGATGGCGCCGAGGGGGCCGTGGTTTGAAAGAGATGATGTAACTTTGTTTTTATTTTTTCTGCACTGGGGGGAAATTTTGTATTTCTTTTTGTTGGGAAAAATTGTAACCTTTCTCATTTACGAAATGAAATTGGCTTTGCTTCCAACTTTGAACATTTGTGGCGAATTTTTCTTTTCTTTTTTCCTTTCTTTATGCGTTTGGCTTAACAACCAGAATAAATAATAGGAAATAAGACAAAGTAAATGAGTTCGGTCGAAGCCGAATTTGATGTAGTAAAGTTGTAACCCGAGGTGCTGTATTGATTTTGCAACCATAACGAGCATCGATCTCGGTAAAACTGAGGGCGCTTGGTCCTATGACCAAAGCTAAGTCCGGTTTTATAATCAGAACTTGACTGGTCCATTGACCGGGCCAAAGTAGCTAACTAAGGTAACCGAACAAAGAATACAAGTCGATTCTGTAACCGAGCTGTAGGTATATGTCGAGTTCCATAACTTGGCCATTTCTTCGAGAATAGGGGACAACTTGGAAAGTAAACGTATTCTATAAAAAAAAATAGTTTATTAACTTCCCGAATCCGATTACATCTCAAAAATAGAATTTCTTGAGGTGGGTGGCATTCCATGGGCGTGGCAGCTCTCTGCCCTCCATGTCCTCAAGCCTATATGCAGACTGCCCAGCAACCGAAGTCACCTTAAATGGCCCATGCCAGTTCGGTGCAAACTTTCCTTCGCTGGGATTCCTGTCTGCTGGAAGAGTCTTTTTAAAGACCAATTCTCCAGGGGAGAACTTTCGCTCTCTGACCCTTTGATTGTACCCTCTAGCCAACTGTCGCTGGTAGGAAGCGAGACGGATGGCCGCGGCATCCCTTCGCTCCTCAGCCAAGTCGAGTTCTGTGGCGAGGTTTGCATCATTTTGGCCTCGGTCGAACAGTTCCGACCTGAGGGTGGGGAGGCCGACCTCAAGTGGAATTACAGCTTCCATTCCGTAGGCTAGGGAGAAGGGAGTTGCCGAGGTCGAGCGCCTCGGGGTAGTCCTGTATGCCCATAGGACACTTGGAAGTTCCTCTACCCATCTCCCTTTGGCTCGATCTAGTCTCTTTTTGAGTCCGTCAAGCACCACTTTGTTTGAAATTTCAGCCTGCCCATTGCTCTGGGGGTAGGCCGGGGTAGAATAGTAGTTCCTGATGCCAAGGTCTTGGCAGAAGCTTCTGAAGAAATTGGAGTCGAACTGGGTTCCGTTGTCCGTGACCAAGGTTCGAGGCACTCCGAATCTAGTTACAATGCTTCTCCACACGAAGTTTTTGGTATCCTTCTCAGTGATGGAGGAGAGTGCTTCGGCTTCTATCCACTTGGTGAAGTAGTCAGTTGCTACGATCAACCATCTTTTGTTCCCTGGAGCTCGGTGGAGTGGTCCCACGAGGTCCAGTCCCCATTGGGCGAAGGGCCACGGGCTGGAAAGCGGGCTCAGGTCGTGCGCTGGCTGATGGAGAGAATGAGCGAACTTCTGGCATTTCTCACATTTCCTGGCGTAGACCTGTGCATCCTTCTGCATATAGGGCCACCAGTACCCCTGGCTGATAGCTCGGTAGGCGAGTGACCGACCTCCGATGTGGCTGCCGCAGATCCCTTCATGGATTTCATAAAGGAAGTCTTTGACTTTGCTTGGATGAACGCAATGGAGGTAAGGGCCATTGTAGGACTTTTTGTAGAGTTTACCATCCGGAGAGAGCCAAAATCGGGCTGCCTTCAGCCTGATTTTGTGGGCTTGGTCCTTGTCCTCGGGCAGCTGGTCATTCTTGAGGTAGGAGATAAGTTCATCCATCCAGCTCGGACCGAGGTCAGTGAACATAATCTGTCGAGGCGGTTGAAGTTGTATGCTCGGTCTGTCCAGTGCTTCCACTTCGACAGTTCTTTTTCTTCCTGCCTCGACGGCAGAGGCCAGATTTGCAAGGGCATCGGCGTGAGAGTTGGAGTCTCTGCCTATCTGCCTGACTTCAGCCTTTTGGAACTGAGATAGGAGTTGCTTGGTGTGGGCCAGGTAGGCTGCCATCCTGTCATCTTGGGCCTGGTAATCTCCATTGAGTTGGCTTGTGACCAGCTGTGAGTCGCTGAAGATTACCAGTTGTTGTGCCCCCAGGGTTTTTGCGCTGCCCAGCCCTGCAATTAATGCTTCGTACTCAGCTTCATTGTTAGAAGCTTTGAAGTCAAGAGTCAGGGCTTGCTCAATAACGAGGCCCTCCGGATATTGAAGGACTACGCCAGCGCCAGCCCTTTTGGAGGTGGAGGACCCATCGACGAAGACTTTCCAAGATGAGTCGAGGAACTGTTTCCAGGACCGATCCTGTTCGGTCTCTGCCGAAGTCCTTGCCCCCTTGCCCCCCAGTTCGGTGTCGAGATGGCTCGGTGCCGAACTAGGAGAGGTGAATTCCACAATAAAGTCCGCCAGTACTTGGGCTTTGATGGCCGTTCTGGGCTGATACTGGATATCGTATTGCCCGAGTTCGACAGCCCATTTAGACACTCTTCCTGAGAAGTCTGCTCTCCTGAAGAGGGACTTGAGTGGGTGTTCGGTCACAACCACTATAGAATATGTCAGGAAGTAGTGGGAGAGCTTACGCGAAGCACTAACGAGTGCTAATGCGAGTTTTTCCAGTGGCAGATATCTTGTCTCGGCATCCAGCTGGATTTTGCTTGTGTAATAGATGGGTCTTTGCTGCTTGTCATCTTCTCGTACGAGTACAGAGCTTACTGCATGGTCCAAAACTGCCAGATATAGGTATAAGACCTCACCCCGTACCGGGGTGGAAAGCAGAGGAGGAGAGGAAAGGTACACTTTGAGCTCCTGGAGAGCGCTTTCGCACTCCGGGGTCCATTTGAACCCGGAGCTCTTTTTCAAGAGCTGGAAGAAGGGATGGCATTTATCCGAAGCTCGGCTGATGAAGCGGTTCAGTGCTGCCGCCATCCCGGTAAGTCTCTGAACCTGTTTTATCGAGTTCGGACTCTGCAGGGCTCTGAGTGCCGAGATCTGATCGGGATTAGCCTCGATTCCTCGCCTAGTAACTAGGCTGCCCAGGAACTTGCCCGAGCCGACGCCAAACGCACATTTGGAGGCGTTCAACTTGAGCTGGTATTTCTTGAGGATGGAGAAGGTTTGATGTAAGTCAGTCAAGTGGTCCTGTGACCGTTTAGACTTAACGACCATATCATCAATATAGACTTCGATCGTCCTGCCGAGCTGGTCCTGAAACATCTTGGTCACCAGCCTCTGGTAAGTGGCACCGGCGTTTTTTAACCCGAAGGGCATTACTTTGTAGCAGTAGGTGCCCCTGGGTGTTATGAACGCGGTTTTTTCTTGATCAGGCTCATGCATTGGAATTTGATGGTAACCTCGGTAGGCATCGAGGAAACTCATCCTCTCATGGCCGGCAGTGGCGTCGATCAGCTGGTCTATCTTCGGTAGAGGAAAGCTGTCTTTGGGACAGGCTTTGTTGAGGTCGGTGAAGTCTACACAGACCCTCCAGCTCCCATCCTTCTTTTTTACCACAACCGTGTTGGCCAACCACACAGGGTACTGGACTTCGCGGATAGCCTCAGCGTCCAGTAATTTGTCGACCTCCTTGGTCACAGCCTCTGCCTGTTGGGTGCCCGATCTGCGAATCTTTTGGACAACAGGTTTATGCTGGGGATCCACATTCAGCTTGTGGCTTATGACCTCGGGGCTGATGCCGGACATTTCATATGGGGTCAAGGCGGAGACCTCCCTATTTTGTAACAGGAAGTTGAGCATCCTGGCCCTCTCCTCGTCAGCGAGTTGGCTACCGAGCAGGAAGAACCTTTCTGGATCGCTGGGATCGATCCCGACCTGGGTGAGGTCCTCAATGCTCTTCTGTTCGGGAGTTCGGCCCACAGCGTCGAGCTCAGCTTCCAGCTCGGTCATGTGGACTTGCTGTGGCTGTGTATCTCCTGGGACCACGGCCAAGAGGCATTCTTTAGCCATGTCTTGGTCGCCGCGGACTATGATAACTTCGAAGCTCCCATCCTTGTTCTGTAAAGGAAACTTGAGCTTCTGGTGATGGGTCGAGGGAACGGCCTCCAGGTTATGGAGCCAGGTTCTCCCCATGATGGCATTATATGGGGATTGTGCATCCACCACCAGGAAATCTGCCGTCATGGGGGCTCCTCCGACCTCGACCTTGAGGGAAATCTTCCCTTTCGGATATACCGTCTTGGAGCTGAAACCCACCAGCGGGGTGCGGGCTTCTTGCAGGTCCTCCTCTTTCAGGCCCATCCTCCTGAAGCAATCCAAATAGAGGATTTCTGAGGAGCTCCCGGGGTCCACTAGGATCCTTTTGACATTGAAGTTGTGTAACCTCATAGTCAGAAGAAGAGGATCATTGTGGGGTAGCTGGACCCCGGCCAAGTCTTTATCAGAGAACCAGATTTTTGGCCTCTCCACACGTGCTTTCTTTGCCGAGGGACCGACCTCGGCCGTCATCACATGCTTGCTGTGCTGGGCTTTCCTGGCCTCGGCACGGGCTCAGTCACTGCCCCTGGGGGCAGGAGCCAAGTGAATGACGTCGATGGTCCCTACAGGCTCACCGCTGCCTTGGTCGTCGGGGAGGCGTTGCTGAGCATTGTTCACTCTGCCTTCTTCCCTGACATGATCTCTGAGATGCCCATCTTTTACGAGCTTTTCAAGGTGCGCCTTGAAGGCATAGCAGTCCTCGGTTCTGTGTCCTCTATCTTTGTGGTAGGCACAGAACTTGCTCTGATCTCGGGAGGAGGAGTCACTTTTCATAGGCTGGGGCCATTTGAAGAAGGGCTGGGCTTGGATTTTGCCGAGGAGCTTGTAGATAGGCTCCTTGAAGATGGTATTGACGGCTCTATAAGAGGCGCCACTTGGTTTCGGCCTCGTGCTGCCTCCCGAGGTGGGAGCAGGACGTACTGCCGAGCTGGATGGCTCTCTATTCCGATCCGCCTCTTTCTTAGCAAGTCTCCTCTCTCTTCTCGTGGGACGGCCCTCCGGTCGGCCCTCTGGCCAGAAATTATGGCTCCCTCGAGCTCGGACGTCGTCCTCTTCTTGCTCGACATACTGGTTCACCCGGACCATCAGAGCCTTTACCGAAGGCGCAGGACGACGTACCAATTTCTTCCGAAGCTCATTGCCCGGCAGCAAAGCTTGTTGGAAGGCAGTAACGGCTACGTCGTCGTTGGAATTTTCAATCACGCTGTAGATGGTCCAGAATCATTTGGCGAACTGAGTAAGAGTCTCGGTCGGCCTCATCTTGATCGAGATCAGATCGGCGTCAGTTTTCGGGATGACCCGGTGGGCTTGAAACTTTTCGACGAAGGAGTTTCGGAGCTGTGGCCAGCTCGAAATCGATCCCTCGGGAAGTGCACAGAACCACCGAAGCGGGAGGTCGCCCAAACTGGAGGAGAAGACCTTGCAATCAAGGTCGCCGTCGCCGCTGAATACCGTCATCTTCTGGGTGAAGTGCCGGAGATGAGCCTCGGGGTCCGACGTCCCGTCATAGAGATTGAAACGTGGGACGCTGAACTTATCAGGAAGGGGATGATCTCTGATTTCCCGAGAAAATGGAGACGTGCCATGGATGTCACCGTGTTTGGTAGTTAACCGACCTCGAGCGAGGCCGGCCTGCTCCAGGCTCTGCTGTACGGCCAGCTTAATCTGCTGATCAATGTAGTCAGCCATCTCGGGGTCGGCCCTGGTCTCCCGCCTTTGTTTATGGCGCTGCTGCTGGTCAGCACTGGCATGAGTGTTACTCGAGCCCTCTTCGCGAGCTCGGGCACGCCTTTCATTCAGCTTATCCCTTAGGTCTGGTCGACCCCGAAGATCTAGACGAGCTCGTTGCTTAGGCGGAGGCGTGTGAGAGGCTTCGGGCGGGACTTGGCTCTTCGTCTCAAGCTGCCGCTGAAGCTGGAGGATCTGCCCTTTCTGTTCTTCGATGATGAGGTTTTGAGCCTTGATGGCTTCGGCTTGGGCCTCAACATCGTCCTCTAGGGCCATGTCGTCGTCACCTTCATCACCGAGGTGGACGTGATCCTCTTCCATGTGGTCCCCGTGAGAAGACCGAGGAGGAGGAGACTGCACAGGAGCCCCGCTTCGTAAGGGCCGTTCCTGAGGAGGAACGTCCTTACGAGATGGCGCGTTGAGAACAACTTCCAGGCGCGGACGCTCCGCCTGAGAGGTATTCGTCCGAGCCCGCTCTAATACAGGATCGCGCCGAGAAGACGCTGCTGCTCCTCTTGACGACGAGTGTGTCACCGTGACGGGTGAACCTACACTCCGCATACCAGGTTCTCCTCCCACTCCTTTCGGAGGAGGGTTGGGTGGTGCTTGCCTGGTATCTCTTCGCGAGCTCGTTACCAACGCTCCTGCCTGGTCTGTCACCAGTGGAGGTGGCATGAGAGGCAGAAATGTTTCTGGTTGCTTAGACCCAGACGGTCTAGCAACGCTCTTTCCCTTCTGAGCCTTTGGAGGCATAGCTGTTAGGATGAAAATATGGAATTTTCAGATCGTTCCCCACAGACGGCGCCAAATTGTGCGTGCCTAATTATTACGGACTTAGGTTTAACTGATGATGAGGGTTTACAGAGAGGCTGTTTAGCTGGACAAGAGCATCTCTGCCGATCTGAAACCTGAAAGGGAAGAGAAAACAGCGGTCAGGGCCCGAGGCTGCTGTCAGCCAGAGGCACTCCGACGCCTGAGTTAGTGCAGTCACTGAACTAGGGTGAAGTGGGGAAGAAGAGGATGTTAGCAGAATAACAGTGCAGGCTGTATCTTGCATGTACCTGTTCATGACTCTTCATGCAGGCATATATATAGAGGAGAGTGGAAGGTTCCACAGTGGAGGTAGGTGAGGATACTTGTCCCATCAGCCCACACCTGGGATCTTTAGTGGGGGTAGGTGAGGATACTTGTCCCATCAAACCTCCCCTCAAATCCCTCACATAAATGTGGATGTGATCTGTTGATAGGAACGAGCCCTTATAAATGGCCGGTGGCCGCCCTACCTGACAGGGACTCCCTTCAAAGTACCCGTCCCATCTCATAATGGGAACTGGAAGCCCGGTGTTCACCTCGGCAGAGGGGCCGAACTGGAGAAGACGCCGGGGTCAGCCGTGCCCGAGATCGGACTGGGATGCCAGCGCGAGGCCGAGCTCGGCAGGACATGGTCGGTACTTCTACCGGGACCAGTCCCACCTTGACAAAGGCTGAGACGCTGCTATGCCGGAGAGAAGGGGGTTAAGGCCATTCCTGATCGGCGCTGTAACATCGGTTTCGGTAGAAGCAGTCCACACATGTACCATTTAGAAAAAAGAAAATACAAGGTGGACAATGTTTTGATTTAGATTTTCAATTGGTCGGCTGTCAAATGGCAAGCAATCTAGACTGGGTCAGACTGAATCAAGCTAGGCTATGCCTTAACCCATCCCTTAAGATGATTGGCTTAAAAAATACAGGTCCTACCATGGTTTTAGGCTTTTGGACATAAAAAAAGCCCTTGCTTTTGTTGGCTTTGGCAGTGTCACTTGTCATGCACCACTGGCAACAAATGAGACATTGGTTCGGGCCAACGGTCTTTTCTTGTTAGTGATAAGTGCCTCCAACAATATCGTATTTCCTTTTTTGTGCCTTCTGTCTTCAACTCTAATCACTGAGCTTTTGCGACCCGCAATTAGATGTGTTGTGGGTCTGCAATTAACATAGTATAAAGCATTGTTGTTATTTTTTTGGGTATTAACTGCCTCATCATGTAGTAGCTGTTGATGCTAAACTTAGTGACTCTTGGAGAGACTTTTGAACTGATTTTTATTTGCCATGCTTGGGCCTTGGAAGCTTGCCTTCAGGCAGTAGTGTGATAGCAAGCAAGGGAGGGTTGCAATTGTTTCTAATATTAGAATATGCATAGCATGACAAGCTAGCTAGCATCTCCAATGTACTGGCCTTTTGGCAAATGGGTAGTTCTCAACCTTATTTTAGTATTAATTGAGCTAATCACTTATAAGACAACCGTTCATCATTGTGCATCGAAGTCATCAAACAGAAAGAATAAAAAGACTCTAATTATCAAAGAACAATCACAACAATAAGAAACAATATTTTTTTTTTTTGAACATTTTCTATCAATACTTAATACACTGGTTTGGTGTGTCTAAAATGAAGGATTCTTATCCAGTGATTGCTGCGATGGAACTTGCAAACAGTCCCATCAGATCAGACCACGCATGCAAATCCCCTCTTCGGATCTCCACATCCGCCTTCCTTCATCCATGTCTCTCTGGCATCCTCTCAAAGTAATATCCATGAATATACTCAAGAGAGTAACCATTCATTTCCTCGTACGTCATGACATGGCCATGCCACTCCCAAACTCGGTGATTGGAGCCCCTTTCATCATGGCATCCGACAGTGATGTTGTGCCCACGAATCGTGATGGACTGGCCGGAGTTTGGTTGGAGCGAGGCGGTGTTGCCGGAAATAATGGTACGTATAACTCGATCGTCTCTCAACTTCCCACTCCTCATTGGCCACATAAGCCATCCTAGAATCGTATAGGTAAATATTGGAGAGGAGCGAGAGGTCTAGAATGAGGCTTTCTAGAAAGAGACTAACGTATAAGTCATAAGGCAAGCTCATTTTGCTTCCTAGGGCTTCTGGAGGTTTTTTTTTTTTTTTTTTTTTTTTTTTTTTTTTTTTTTGATACAAGAAGAAAAGGATAGGTTGGATTTTTATTGGAGGGTTGTGGGGAAGAAAGGAGAGAGGGCATTTAGATATTGTGCATGTTACGAGATAGATTCTGTTTCCTCTCTCTTTTCTAGATATGGAAGTGGTGGTGTGCTGAAAAGAAACCATGTTTGACCCCATTTAGAAAGGGCTTTTTGTGGAGTCACGAAAAAGTCGGTTCGTTTTTCTCAGTCTTCTTATGAAAAAGTTGCCGGAGGAGACAGCGTGGACAACCTCCTTATAGAACTTGGCTTCTTCTTTAGCAATAGCGATCAATCAAGAACATTTGCCAATGGAAGATGAGAGAGATAGAGAGGGCTAGGAACTTAGGAGATTACATCCTAGATGTCTTGAAAGGAGAAAGCATTGATATATGGATGATTGAGTTGGACCCACTTGAGAGATGATCGTTGCTCTCAAACAAGTTTGATGTAGTTGTTCGGACAATGTTTTCTACAGGTTTGAGATGTCTCTAAGAATTTGCCTGTTTCGGAAGAAAGCAAAGTTTGAGAAATGACCAAGAGGAAGATCTTGTTTTGGCATTGAAAGAGATAGATGGAGGCATTATATAAAGGTAGTGGATGATAAATATAGAACGTTAATAATTTGTGACCGAGTTATTTTGATTTGCCAGCTAGTGGTCAACAAAGCGTTATAGAAATTTGGAAGGAGAGAAGAAGAAAAGAACATTGGATCGATAGGGATGTACGCACGACAAACCTGCATCAAGTTGGCAACGCAAACCCTATTAGCTGGATTTTTCTATGAAAGGTGGGGTTCCATCGGTGACACAATCTAAGGAGATAGGATTATAAAATTTTATATTTAGAATAGAAAGATTTCTTTCCATTTTCTTTCTCGATTCCTATATCATTTTCCAAAGGTGTCTTTTTAAAGCCATTGGGTAAAGATTGGACGTATATTTGTAATCGAGAGCGTAGTAAATACATCAAATTAAGTGTAACTTTTCGTGATTATTGAATGCAATGTAGCCAATCTCCGAGCTACACTTGGGAAAAGTTTTCTGTCACCTTTTATAAGCACCTAAAAGCTCTATTTAAGTCCGTCCACTAGTTTAATCAAATCTTATTTAGCTATGAAAAACAATGTAGCCTTTTCAATCGCATTAAACGGGCTGTTTTGTTCAATGGAGGCCTTTTCTTTCTATGGCCACATGCAAATAAAAAATTTCTTAGTACAAAGGAGTGAAAACTTTAAGTGAAAAAAACCACTTTGTGCAGCTATTGATTCACACATAATATTTGATTATTGTACTTTCATTAAAGTTTTGCTTTTCGTCCATTTGAAAAAGAATCACTCCTAATTCCTTTTATAGAAACAACCAGGAATCAATCACTAGCCATATCGCAAATTTTGATGGACTCGTGCGTGCGTGTGTGTGTGGATTGTGGGGGGGTGGGGGTGGTGGGGGTGGTGTTGTTCGTTGTTACCGATTGGAGAAAGAAAAATCTCTTCATCCCAAGCTAAGGCGTCAAAGTGTGCCCATGTGAGTCCTCATAAAAAGAATTTTTCATTTAATCTTTCTAATTTACCTAAAATCACTATATTTTGCTTGCTTTTGTTTTGAAAAATTGGGAGCATTTTGCAATGCAAAGGATTCAATAATAGCACAAAACCTCTAATTTCTCATGCATGTTACTTTCGACTGGTTCATCCATTGTTCTTTCATGTAAACGAAAAAAATTAATTGTTTCTCTTAGGCTCTGGAAAAATTATTTCCTTCGA
Source organism: Umbellularia californica (assembly GCA_028538565.1). Lineage (NCBI taxonomy): Eukaryota > Viridiplantae > Streptophyta > Magnoliopsida > Laurales > Lauraceae > Umbellularia > Umbellularia californica. The sequence continues at coordinate 48,870,299 of JAPQWN010000009.1, forward strand.
GGGGTTAGAATCACCAAATTTATGGACATTTCTAAAAAAGGAATATCATGTTGTGCCCATAAATTCGTAATCACAAAACTAGTCATCCAAGTTATACCACCGAGGCTATGTCTAACCAAATGCAATCTTTTGAGTCTCATACGTACCACAAAAGCATATATAAAATGTCTCCATCTCTCTCACCAAACACCAAAACCTTGCAACTGGTCATTTACCCCCGTCACCCTCTTCGAGGATCCGGAGATCCCACAAATTATATCAGCATCATTAAGTATAGATAAAGTATAGCGTCATGACCTTATATGTATTTAAAAATAATAATGTTGACATGGTTTTAGCAATTATCAAATTAAGGCAATGGAAATGGATGACAAATATGGAATGAATCACAATTTGTGACCACACTAGTCAGCTAGCATTGGGGGGAGGGGAGGGGAGGACGGGGAGATCTTTCTATAAAAAGGGGATTTCATCAATGAAACAATCTCAGGAGATATAAACATTGATCTTTATGTTTGAAATGGAAAGAGTTCTCTCCTTTTTAAGTTTTATCATTTACTTTTGATTCAAAGTATATTTTCATGCAGTCGGTAAAAAATAGATACATATTTGTGAATGGGTGCACATCAAATGCCTCAAATTGAATGCATGAATCTTGATACATATTTGTAAATGGGTGCACATTAAACGCCTTAGATTGAGTGCATGAACCTTGACACAATGCCAGCAATTCAATGGGCCAATCTAGAAACCACATATATTGCTTTCAAGCTGTCAATATACTAGCTAGAGAAAGGCATTGTTAGCTAGATCTTTCTATAAAAAGGGGATTTCATCAATGAAACAATCTCAGGAGATATAAACATTGAGCTTTATGTTTGAAATGGCTCTAATCATTTAGTTTTGATTCTTGGTATCTTTTCATGCAGTCGGTAAAAAATAGATACATACGTGTGAATGGGTTCACATGAAATGCCTCTAATTGAATGCATAAATCTTGATACATATTTGTAAATGGGGTGCACATTAAACATCTTAGATTGAGTGCATGAATCTTGATACAATGCTATTTTGTTTTCCATATTCATTTTTAGCCAGTGGTCAACAAAACATTATAAAGATTTGAAAGGAAAAAAGAAGGAAAGAACATGACATGCCTGCATCAAGCATGCCTGCATCAAGCTGGCGACCCAAACCATGTTAGCTTGATTTTTCTATGACAAGGGGATTTCATCGGTGAAACAATCTAAGGAGATACAATCATCAAGTTTTATGTTTGAAATAGAAAGTTTTCTTTCCATTTTCCTTCTTAATTTATATAACATTTTCTAAAGGTGTTTTTTAAAAAAGCTTTACATCTATTTTTTCAAGATCTTAAAGTTGTCTAACTTACCTATAATCATTGTGTTTTACTTGCTTTTGTTTTAAAAAAACTGGGAGCATTTTGCAATGTAAAGGATTCAAACATAGTGCGAAACCTCTAATTTCTCATGCATGTTACTTTCCACTGGTTTATCCAATGTTCTTTTATGTAAATGAGAAAAATCGAATTGTTTCTTTTAGGCTTTGAAAAATTATTTGGCATTGGTAAAAAAGAATTATTATGTTGTCATTGTTGTGCCCATGGATTTTCAATCACAAAACTAATCATTTAAGTGAGACCTATCCACACTAAGGCAAACCAAATGAGATTCTTTGAGTCTCAAAACACAAAAGGGTACATAAATGTCTCCATCTCTCTCACCAAACACTAAAATTGTGACTAAAAAAAAAAAAAAACTAAAATTACCCTTGCTTGTCATGGATGAACCTATTTAAAAATGCGAACTAACTTAAAACTCTCCTTCTCTCTATATATTTTTTGATTGAAATCCCTAAATAATCAGATATTTCTTGAACTTTCACTCAATCACAATTGTACTAATCTGACCACCCCTCCTTAGGACTCTCTAGCATGAATTAACTCCGAACCCTAAAGCCTTAGTATAGGCCAATAACTTTTTAAGCCCCTGGCCTAAGCCTTATCGAATACATTGTCATTGCCTTATTGGACTTCGTTGGATTCAGGATGTACTTGGGTCCACAATTGACTTTACTCTTTCTTCACCAAATGGGCCCACTATGGGATCAAGGAGATAGAACAAAGATATGGAAAAATTTATGCAACAAGAGCTTGTGTACCATTTAGAAAAAAAGAAAATACAAGGTGGACAATGTTTTGATTTAGTTTTTCAATAGGTCGGCTGTCAAATGGCAAGACATCTAGACTGGGTCAGATAGACTGAGCCAAGCTAGGCTATGCCGTAACCCATCCCTTAAGATGATTGGCTTTGAAAATACAGGTCCTACCATACTTTTAGGCATTTCGACAAAAAAAAAAAAAAAAAAGCCCTTGCTTTTGTTGGCTTTGGCAGTGTAACTTGTCGTGCACCACTAACAACAAATGAGACATTGGTTTGGGCCAACGATCTTTTCTTGTTTTTTTTTTTGCTAAATTGCAAATTGAATTAAGAGAAGGAAAAGAAGAAACAACAACCAAAAAGGCTACAGAAAGGAAAAAGGCCAAGAACACCAAAAGGAAAAGAACAGACTAAACTCTATCTTATAATTTGATAGAGTTGATTACAAAGAGAGAAAAAAGAGTCTAAAATGAAACTAAAAAAAGGAGAAGACAAATTACTAAGAGAGAGAGAGAAGCATCCACCAAAAAGAAATTAATAGCTGAGTCTAGAGAGGGAACCTTGTTGTTGAAGATGGCCAAGTTTCTAACCTTCCAAATACTGAAGATAGCAATGATGAAGAGAGCTCCTAGACCTTTTTTTAGCTCTGTTGCATGAGTTGGCAGAGAAAGACTCCCATTTTGAGTGAGCAGAGCTGGAGGGGAGAAACCTTAAGTTACCTTTAACTTCTAACCAGGCTCAGAAAGATGAGGCAAAGGGGCAAAGGAAGAACATGCAGAAAGCTGACTCTATATGAGTGCCACACAGGTAACAAGAAGATGCCAGGTGCACTCCAACAGATTGAGCCCAGTCATTCGTCGGGAGCTTGTTATGGAACAATTTCCAAGCGAAGCAGGCTATGGAAGGCTTGAGGAGACTGTTCCAGGCAAACTTGTACCAAGCTGTATGAGGAGATCTTGGTCTGGTGAAATCCTAGGCAGCAGCATAATCGTATTTTCTTGTTTGTGCCATCTGTCTTCAACTCTAATCACTGAGTTTTTGTGGCTCACAATTAGAAGTGATGTGGCTCTGCGACTAACATAGTAAAAAGCATTGTTGTTATTTTTTTGGGTATTAACAGCCTCATGTAGCAGCTGTTGATGCTGAACTTCGTGACTCTTGGAGAGACGTTTGAACTGATTTTTGTTTGCCATGCTTGGGCCTTGGAAGCTTGCCTTCAGGCAGTAGTGTGATAGCAAGCAAGGGAGGGTTGCAATTGTTTCTAATATTAGAATATGCATAGCATGACAAGCTAGCTAGCATCTCCAATGTACAGGCCTTTCGGCAAAAGGGTAGTTCTCAACCTTATTTTAGTATTAATTAAGCTAATCACTTATAAGACAACCGTTCATCATTGTTCATCAAAGTCATCAAAAAGAAAGAGGAAAAAGATTCTAATTGTCAAAGAACAATCACAACAATAAGAAACAATATATATATTTTTGAACATTTTCTATCAATACTTAATACACTGGTTTGGTGTGTCTAAAATAAAGGATCTTCATCTAGTGACTAACAAAGCTAATCACTTATAAGACAACCGTTCATCATTGTGCATCAAAGTCATCAAACAGAAACAGTAAAAAGATTCTAATTATCAAAGAACAATCACAACAATAAGAAACAATATTTTTTTTTTGAACATTTTCTATCAATACTTAATACACTGGTTTGGTGTGTCTAAAGTGAAGGATCCTTATCCAGTGATTGCTGCGATGGAACTTGCAAACAGTCCCATCAGATCAGACCACGCATACAAATCCAATCTTCGGATCTCCACATCCGCCTTCCTTCATCCATGTCTCTCTGGCATCCTCTCAAAGTAATATCCATGAATATACTCGAGAGAGTAACCATTCATTTCCTCGTACGTCATGACATGGCCATGCCACTCCCAAACTCGGTGATTGGAGCCCCTTTCATCATGGCATCCGACAGTGATGTTGTGCCCGCGAATCATGATGGGCTGGCCGGAGTTTGGTTGGAGCGAGGTGGTGTTGCCGGAAATAATGGTACGTATAACTCGTCTCTCGACTTCCCACTCCTCGTTGGCCACATAAGCCATTCTAGAATCGTATAGGTCATTGGAGAGGAGAGAGAGGTCTAGAATGAGGCTTTCTAAAAAGAGACTGACATACAAGTCATAAGGCAAGCTCATCTTGCTTCCTAGGGCTTGTGGAGGTTTTGGTTTTTTTTTTTTGATACAAGAAGAAAAGGACAGGTTGGATTTTTATAGGAGGGTTGTGGGGAAGAAAGGAGAGAGGGCATTTAGATATTGTGCATGTTACGAGGTAGATTCTGTTTTCTCTCTCCTTTCTTGACATGGAAGTGTTGGTGTGCTGAGAGGAAACTTCCTCAATGATATTTTTCCTGGGCACTTTTTTGTGGTGCTTCGGAAAATTGAACCAACAGAGAGGCTTTCTCGTGTTTTTTCGATAAACCATGTTTGACCCCATTTAGAAAGGACTTTTTTTGGAGTCACGAAAAAGTCGGTTCGTTTTTCTAAGTCGTCTTATGAAAAAGTTGCCGGAGGAGGGTGCGGACGACCTCCTTATAGGCCTTGGCTTCTTCTTTAGTAATAACGCTCAATCAAGAACATTTGCTGATGGAAGACGAGAGAGATAGAGAAGGCTAGGAACTGAGGAGATTGCAGCCTAGATGGGTTGAAAGGAGAAGGCATTGATATAGGGATGATTGAGTTGGACCCACTTGAGAGATGATCGTTGCTCTCAAACAAGTTAATGCAGTAGTTCAAGTATATGTTTTCTACAAGTTAGAGATGTCTCTAGGATTTTGCCTATCTCGGAAGAAAGCAAAATTTAAGAAATGACCAGGAGGAAGATCTTGATTTTGGCGTTGAAAGAGAGAGATGGAGGAATTATATAAAGGTAGTGGATGATAAAAATAGAACGTAAATAATTTGCGACCCGATTATTTGGATTTGCCAGCTAGTGGTCAACAAAGCGTTATAGAAATTTGAAAGAAGGTGACAAAAAGGAAAGAACATCGGATCGATAGACATGTACACACGACAAGCTTGCATCGAGTTGGCAACGCAAACCCTATTAGCTAGATTTTTCTATGAAAGGGGGTTCCATCGGTGACACAATCTAAGGAGATACGATTATAAAATTTTATATTTAGAATAGAAAGATTTCTTTCAATTTTCTTTCTCGATTCCTATATCATTTTCTAAAGGTGTCTATTTAAAGCAATTGGGTAAAGATTGGACGTATATTAGTAATCGAGAGCGTAGTAAATACATCAAATTGAGTGTAACTTTTCTTGAATATTGAATGTAATGTAGCCAATCTCCGTGCTACACTTAGGAAAAGTTTTCTGTCACCTTCTCTATGTACCTAAAAGCTCTATTTGAGCCCGTCCACTAGTTTAAGCAATCTTATTTAGCTATGAAAAACAATGTAGCCTTTTGAATCGTATTAAACAGGCTGTTTTGTTCAATGGAGACCTTTTCTTTCTACGGCCCTTTGCAAATAAAAATTTCTTAGTACAAAAATCAATGGGCCAATCTAGAAACCACATATATTGCTTTCAAGTTGTCAATGTACTAGTTAGAGAAAGGCATTGTTGGCTAGATCATTCCATAAAAAGGAGATTTCATCAATGAAACAATCTCAGGAGATATAAACATTGATCTTTATGTTTGAAATGGAAAGAGCTCTCTCCTTTTTTTGTTTGATCATTTAGGTTTGATTCAAAGTATCTTTTCATGCCGTCGGTAAAAAATAGATACATATTTGTGAATGGGTGCACATCAAATGCCTCAAATTGCATGCATGAATCTTGATACATATTAGTAAATGGGTGCACATTAAACGCCTGAGATTGAGTGCATATATCTTAATACAACGCCAGCAAATCAATGGACCAATCTAGAAACCACATATATTGCTTTCAAATTGTCAATGTACTAGCTAGAGAAAGACATTGTTAGCTAGATCTTTCTATAAAAAGGGGGTTTCATCAATGAAACAATCTCAGGAGATATAAACATTGATCTTTATGTTTGAAATGGAAAGAGCTCTCTCCTTTTTTTGTTTGATCATTTAGGTTTGATTCAAAGTATCTTTTCATGCCGTCGGTAAAAAATAGATACATATTTGTGAATGGGTGCACATCAAATGCCTCAAATTGCATGCATGAATCTTGATACATATTAGTAAATGGGTGCACATTAAACGCCTGAGATTGAGTGCATATATCTTGATACAACGCCAGCAAATCAATGGACCAATCTAGAAACCACATATATTGCTTTCAAATTGTCAATGTACTAGCTAGAGAAAGACATTGTTAGCTAGATCTTTCTATAAAAAGGGGGTTTCATCAATGAAACAATCTCAGGAGATATAAACATTGATCTTTATGTTTGAAATGGAAAGAGCTCTCTCCTTTTTTTGTTTGATCATTTAGGTTTGATTCAAAGTATCTTTTCATGCCGTCGGTAAAAAATAGATACATATTTGTGAATGGGCGCACATCAAATGCCTCAAATTGAATGCATGAATCTTGATACATATTTGTAAATGGGTGCACATTAAACGCCTGAGATTGAGTGCATGAATCTTGATACAATGCCAGCAAATCAATGGACCAATCTAGAAACCACATATATTGCTTTCAAATTGTCAATGTACTAGCTAGAGAAAGACATTGTTAGCTAGATCTTTCTATAAAAAGGGGATTTCATCAATGAAACAATCTCAGGAGATATAAACATTGATCTTTATGTTTGAAATGGAAAGAGCTCTCTCCTTTTTTTATTTGATCATTTAGTTTTGATTCAAAGTATCTTTTCACGCCGTCGGTAAAAAATGGATACATATTTGTGAATGGGTGCACATCAAATGCCTCAAATTGAATGCATGAATCTTGATACATATTTGTAAATGGGTGCACATTAAACGCCTGAGATTGAGTGCATGAATCTTGATACAATGCCAGCAAATCAATGGACCAATCTAGAAACCACATATATTGCTTTCAAATTGTCAATGTACTAGCTAGAGAAAGACATTGTTAGCTAGATCTTTCTATAAAAAGGGGATTTCATCAATGAAACAATCTTAGGAGATATAAACATTGATCTTTATGTTTGAAATGGAAAGAGCTCTCTCCTTTTTTTGTTTGATCATTTAGTTTTGATTCAAAGTATCTTTTCACGCCGTCGGTAAAAAATAGATACATATTTGTGAATGGGTGCACATCAAATGCCTCAAATTGAATGCATGAATCTTGATACATATTTGTAAATGGGTGCACATTAAACGCCTGAGATTGAGTGCATGAATCTTGATACAATGCCAGCAAATCAATGGACCAATCTAGAAACCACATATATTGCTTTCAAATTGTCAATGTACTAGCTAGAGAAAGACATTGTTAGCTAGATCTTTCTATAAAAAGGGGATTTCATCAATGAAACAATCTCAGGAGATATAAACATTGATCTTTATGTTTGAAATGGAAAGAGCTCTCTCCTTTTTTTGTTTGATCATTTAGTTTTGATTCAAAGTATCTTTTCACGCCGTCGGTAAAAAATAGATACATATTTGTGAATGGGGGCACATCAAATGCCTCAAATTGAATGCATGAATCTTGATACATATTTGTAAATGGGTGCACATTAAACGCCTGAGATTGAGTGCATGAATCTTGATACAATGCCAGCAAATCAATGGACCAATCTAGAAACCACATATATTGCTTTCAAATTGTCAATGTACTAGATAGAGAAAGACATTGTTAGCTAGATCTTTCTATAAAAAGGGGATTTCATCAATGAAACAATCTTAGGAGATATAAACATTGATCTTTATGTTTGAAATGGAAAGAGCTCTCTCCTTTTTTTGTTTGATCATTTAGTTTTGATTCAAAGTATCTTTTCACGCCGTCGGTAAAAAATAGATACATATTTGTGAATGGGCGCACATCAAATGTCTCAAATTGAATGCATGAATCTTGATACATATTTGTAAATGGGTGCACATTAAACGCCTGAGATTGAGTGCATGAATCTTGATACAATGCCAGCAAATCAATGGACCAATCTAGAAACCACATATATTGCTTTCAAATTGTCAATGTACTAGCTAGAGAAAGACATTGTTAGCTAGATCTTTCTATAAAAAAGGGGATTTCATCAATGAAACAATCTCAGGAGATATAAACATTGATCTTTATGTTTGAAATGGAAAGAGCTCTCTCCTTTTTTTATTTGATCATTTAGTTTTGATTCAAAGTATCTTTTCATGCCGACGGTAAAAAATAGATATATATTTGTGAATGGGTGCACATCAAATGCCTCAAATTGAATGCATGAATCTTGATACATATTTGTAAATGGGTGCACATTAAACGCCTGAGATTGAGTGCATGAATCTTGATACAATGCTATTTTGTTTTCATAAACATTTTTAGCTAGTGGTCAACAAAACGTTATGAAAATTTGAAAGAAGGAGAGAAATAGAAAAGAACATGACATGCCTGCATCAAGCTGGCAGCCCAAACCTTGTTAACTAGCTTGATTTTTCTATGAAAAGGGGATTTCATTGGTGAAACAGTCTAAGGAGATACAATCACCAAGTTTTATGTTTGAAATAGAAAGATTTCTTTCCATTTTCCTTCTCGATTTATATACCATTTTTTAAAGTTTTTTTTTAAATCTTTAAATTTATTTATTTTCTCAAGCTCTAAAAACTTTGTAACTTGCCTAAAATCATTGTGTTTTACTTCTTGGTTTTGGTTTGAAAAGCTAGGAGCATTTTGCAATGTAAAGGATTCAAAAATAGCGTGAAACCTATAATTTCTCATGCATTTTACTTTTCATTGGTTCATCCAAAGCTCTTTTGTGTGAATGAGAAAAATTGAATTGTTTCTCTTAGGCTTTGCAAAAATTATTTCCTTCGAGGGTAATCAAAATCACATTTATGGGCATTTGTAAAAAAGAAATATTATGTTGTCACTGTTGTGCCCATGGAGTTTCAATCACAAAACTAATCATTTAAGTTAGACCTACCCACACTTTGGCTAACCAAATCAGAATCTTTGAGTCTCAAAACACAAAAGGGTACATAAATGTCTCCTCTCTCTCACCAAACACTTAAACTGTGACTAAAAAAAAAACACTTAAATTAACCTTGCTCGTCATAGATGGACCTATTTAAAAGTGCGAACTAACTAAAAAGCTCTCCTTCTCTCTCTCTCTCTCTCTCTCTCTCTCTCTATATATATATATATATATATATATATTCTGATTGAAATCCCTGAATAATCAGATATTTCTTGAACTTTCACTCAATCACAATTGTGCCAATTTGACCACCCCTCCTTAGGACTCTCAAGCATGAATTAACTCCGAACTCAAGTGCCTAAGCCTGGGCCAATAACTATTAAGCCAGCCCTTGGCCCAAGCCTTATCGAATACTCTGTTATTGTTGGATTCGGTTAGGATGTACTTGGGTCCACTATCGACTTTACTCATTCTTCATCAAATGGGCCCACCATGGGATCAAGGAGATAGAACAAAGATATGGAAAAATTTATGCAACAAGAGCATGTGTACCATTTAGAAAAAAGAAAATACAAGGTGGACAATGTTTTGATCTATATTTGATGGATTCGGATCTGGAGACTCCGACACGTAGCTGGAGATGTATGTGTGTTCCAGCGATTGGGAATCTCCGCACATCTCTTCATCTCTTATCTTTCTTATGAGATGGAATAATACGAAACCTAGGGCTCCCTTATCTTATATAGACAAGTCCCAGAGTCTCACACTTACTGGAGACTTCTTCGCCAAGAAACTCAAATCCACTAATCCTATTGGAAGTCTTATTAGAGGGACCAGATCAAGTGTTACCTTAAGTAGGGTTGTATTCTTTGTTGGCACCTGGCCCGCTTGATCTGACGTGGGACCCGTGGCATGCGGGTCAAATGATTTCCTATAATATTTTCAATAGGTCGGCTGTCAAATGGCAAGACATCTAGACCGGGTCAGACAGACTGAGTCAAGCTAGGCCATACCTTAACCCATCCCTTAAGATGATTGGCTTTCAAAATACAGATCCTACCATACTTCTACGCTTTGGGACAAAAAAGAGCCCTTGCTTTTGTTGGCTTCGGCAGTGTAATGTGCACCACTGGCAACAAATGAGACATTGGCTCGGCCCAATGGTTTTTTCCTGTTAGTGATAAGTGCTTCCAACGAAATCGTATTTTCTTGTTCGTGCCTTCTGTCTTCAACTCTAATCACTGAGTTTTTGTGGCCCGCAATTAGATGTGATGTGGCTGTGCGACTAACATAGTATAAAGCATTGTTGTTATTTTTTTGGGTATTAACAGCCTCATCATGTAGCAGCGGTTGATGCTAAACTTAGTGACTCTTGGAGAGACTTTTGACCTGATTTTTATTTGCCATGCTTGGGCCTTGGAAGCTTGCCTTCAGGCAGTAGTGTGATACCAAGCTAGGGAGGGTTGCAATTGTTTCTAATATTAGAATATGCATAGCATGACAAGCTAGCTAGCATCTCCAATGTACAGGCCTTTCGGCAAAAGGGTAGTTGTCAACCTTATTTTAGTATTAATTAAGCTAATCACTTATAAGACAACCATTGATCATTGTTCATCAAAGTCATCAAAAAGAAAGAGGAAAAAGATTCTAATTGTCAAAAAACAATCACAACAATAAGAAACAATATATATATTTTTGAACATTTTCTATCAATACTTAATACACTGGTTTGGTGTGTCTAAAATAAAGGATCTTCATTTAGTGACTAACTAAGCTAATCACTTATAAGACAACCGTTCATCATTGTGCATCAAAGTCATCAAACAGTAAGAGTAAAAAGATTCTAATTATCAAAGAACAATCACAACACTAAGAGACAACATTTTTTTTTGAACATTTTCTATCAATACTTAATACACTGGTTTGGTGTGTCTAAAATGAAGGATCTTCATCCAGTGATTGCTGCGATGGAACTTGCAAACAGTCCGATCAGATCAGACCACGCACGCAAATCCCCTATTCGGATCTCCACATCCGCCTTCTTTCATCCATGTCTTTCTGGCATCCTCTCAAAGTAATACCCTTGAATATACTCGAGAGAGTAACCATTCGTTTCCTCGTACTTCATGACATGGCCATGCCACTCCCAAACTCGGTGATTGGAGCCCCTTTCATCATGGCATCCGACAATGATGTTGTGCCCACGAATCGTGATGGGTTGGCCGGAGTTTGGTTGGAGCAAGGCGGTGTTGCCGGAAATAATGGTACGTATAACTCGTCTCTCGACTTCCCACTCCTCGTTGGCCACATAAGCCATCCTAGAATCGTATAGGTCATTGGAGAGGAGCGAGAGGTCTAGAATGAGGCTTTCTAGAAAGAGACTGACGTACAAGTCATAAGGCAAGCTCATTTTGCTACCTAGGGCTACCGTAGGTTTTGGTATTTTCTGATACAAGAAGAAGAGGACAGGTTGGATTTTTATAGGAGGGTTGTGGGGAAGAGAGCAGAGAGGGCGTTTAGATATTGTGCATGTTACGAGGTAGATTCTGTTTTCTCTTTCTTTTCTTGATATGGAAGTGGTGGTGTGCTGAAAGGAAACTTCCTCAATGATCTTTTCCTGGGCACTTTTATGTGGTGCTTCGGCAAATTGAACAAGCAGAAAGGCTTTTTTCATGTTGTTTTGATAAACCAAGTTTGACCCCATTTAGAAAGGGTTTTTTGTGGAGTCGCGAAAAAGTCTTTTCGTTTTTCTAAGTCTTCTCATGAAAATGTTGTCAGAGGAGACGGCACGAACAACCTCCTTATAGACCTTGGCTTCTTCTTTAGCAATAACGATCAATCAAGAACATTTGCCGATGGAAGACGAAAGAGATAAAGAGGGCTAGGAACCGAAGAGATTACAGCCTAGATGTGTTGAAAGGAGAAGGCATTGATATAGGGATGATTGAGTTGGACCCACTTGAGAGATGATCGTTGCTCTCAAACAAGTTGACGCAGTTGTTCGGGCATATGTTATCTACAGGTTAGAGATGTCTCTAGGATTTTGCCTATCTCGGAAGAAAGCAGAGTTTAAAAAAAGACCAGGAGGAAGATCTTGATTTTGGCGTTGAAAGAGAGAGATGGTGGCATTATATAAAGGTAGTGGATGATAAATATAGAACATAATTAATTTGCGACCCGGTTATTTGGATTTGCGTGCTAGTGGTCAACAAAGCGTTATAGAAATTTGAAAGAAGGAGACAAAAAGGAAAGAAAATCGGATCGATAGGCACATACACACGACAAGCCTGCATTAAGTTGGCAACGCAAACCTTGGTAGCTGGATTTTTCTATGAAAGGGGGTTCCATCGATGACACAATCTAAGGAGATACGATTATAAAATTTTATATTTAGAATAGAAAGATTTCTTTCCATTTTCTTTCTCAATTCCTATATCATTTTCTAAAGGTGTCTTGTTAAAGCCATCAGGTAAAGATTGGTGTATATTTGTAATCGAGAGCGTAGTAAATACATCAAATTGAGTGTAACTTTTCTTGAATATTGAATGCAATGTAGCCAATTTCCGTGCTACACTTGGGAAAAGTTTTCTGTCACCTTTTATAAGTACTTAAAAGCTCTATTTTAGTCCGTCCACTAGTTTAATCAATCTTATTTAGATATGAAAAACAACATAGCCTTTTGAATCGTCAGGCTATTTTGTTCAATGGAGGCCTTTTCTTTCTACGACCCTATGCAAATAAAAAAAATTCTTTGTACAAAGGAGTGAAAACTTTATAAGTGAAAAAAACCACTTTATGCAGCTATTGATTTGCACATAATATTTGATTATTATACTTTCATCAAAGGTTTGCTTTTCGTCCATTTGCAAAAGAATCACTCCTTCCTTCCATAGAAACAACCAGGAATCAATCCCTGGGTTCTCATGAAAAGAAGTATTGCATTTAATTTTTCTAATTTACCTAAAATCACAATGTTTTGCTTGCTTTTGTTTTGAAAAATCGGGAGCATTTTGTAATGCAAAGGCTTCAATAATAGCACAAAACCTCTAATTTCTCATGCAAGTTACTTTCGACTGGTTCATCCATTGTTCTTTCATGTAAACGAAAAAAAAAATGTAATTTTTTTCTCTTAGGCTCTGGAAAAATGATTTCCTTCGAGGGGATTAGAATAACATTTATGGACATTTCTAAAAAAGGAATATTATGTTGTGTCCATAGATTCTTAATCACAAAACTAATAATCCAAGTTAGACCACCGAGGCTATGTCTAACCAAATGCAATCTTTTGAGTCTCATACTTACCACAAAAGCATATATAAAATGTCTCCATCTCTCTCACCAAACACCAAAACCTTGCATCTGGTCATTTCCCCCCTTTACCCTCTTCGAAGATCCGGGGATCCCACAAATTATATCAACATCATTAAGTATAGATAAAGCATAGTGTCATGACCTTATATGTATCTAAAAATAATTATGTTGACTTGATTTTAGCTATTATCAAATTAAGGCAATGGAAATGGATGACAAATATGGAATGAATCACAATTTACGACCACGCTATTTGGATTTGCTAGCTAGCAATAGTCAATAAAGCCTCTAGATCTTTCTATAAAAAGGGGATTTCATCAATGAAATAATCTCAGGAGATATAAACATTGATCTTTATGTTTGAAATGGAAAGAGTTCTCTCCTTTCTTTGTTTGATCATTTAGTTTTGATTCAAGGTGTGCGTGCCTAATTATTACGGACTTAGGTTTAACTGATGATGAGGGTTTACAGAGAGGCTGTTTAGCTGAACAAGAGCGTCTCTGCCGATCTGAAACCTGAAAGGGAAGAGAAAACAGCGGTCAGGGCCCGAGGCTGCTGTCAGCCAAAGGCACTCCGACGCCTGAGTTAGTGCAGTCACTGAACTAGGGTGAAGTGGGGAAGAAGAGATGTTAGCAGAATAACAGTGCAGGCTGTATCTTGCATGTACCTGTTCATGACTCTTCATGCAGGCATATATATAGAGGAGAGTGGAAGGTTCCACAGTGGAGGTAGGTGAGGATACTTGTCCCATCAGCCCACACCTGGGATCTTTAGTGGGGGTAGGTGAGGATACTTGTCCCATCAGACCTCCCCTCAAATCCCTCACATAAATGTGGACGTGATCTGTTGATAGGAACGAGCCCTTATCAATGGCCGGTGGCCGCCCTACCTGACAGGGACTCCCTACAAAGTACCCGTCCCATCTCATAATGGGAACTGGAAGACCGGTGTTCACCTCGGCGGAGGGGCCGAACTGGAGAAGACGCCGGGGTCAGCCGTGCCCGAGATCGGACTGGGATGCCAGTGTGAGGCCGAGTTCGGTAGGACATGGTTGGTACTTTTACCGGGACCAGTCCCACCTCGACAAAGGCTGAGACGCTGCTTATGCCGGAGAGAAGGGGGTTAAGGCCTTTCCTGATTGGCGCTGTTACCGAGGAGGGTGTAACATCGGTTTCGGTAGAAGCAGTCCACACAATTGCCCCCTGCTCCTGACTTCGGGGGGTCAAGGAGACCACGGGGTCAGGAGTGATAGGATGGGACTTTCCCGAAACCGATCCTGTAGCTTTCAAAAAGGCGTGGGGTGCCGCTTCGCTTTCCGAGGCGCTTTTAATAGCGCCTGGCTGTCTGGAGGCGGTTTTTAATAACCCAACCATATCATCATGAAGGCGATGTGATGCCGCCATGTGTCAGGTCCCTGATGGCCATTGCGTCTTATCGAGGAGACGGGTGGCGTGCTCGAGGCGGTGTCTGCACATTCTTTCGGGATACGAAGAGATTTCCATCCGAGGACCACTTTTGCTGTCACTGTGCTTGGAGCTTTCGCCTGAGAGTTGCCTGAAGCCTCGTCGTCCGAGAAGCCCCTCTGTTCGCCTTCTGAAGTTTAGAGTTTTCCGTTGTCCCTACACTCCTTGCGGCCCTGTGTCTTAGTGAGTTCCCTTCTGCCTCTGACATTTTTCCTTCTCTGGGCTCTTTTTCTTTTTTGGGGGTGTATACTGTCTTTCTTCTCCGTCGCCGTCACCTGTATTCCGGTCTAGGCTAGGGAAGATGGGGGTTTTTAGACATTGGATAGACACAGAGCTTGCCCTAGCCGAACTTAGGAAACAATACCAGATACCAGAGAACGTCCAGATTAGGGCGGACGGGCCTGGTGACCGAAGCCTACCACGGGTTTTTGTAGAGGGGTGGATGCCCTTCCCTCTAGTAGCCATAATAGAGGGCGGGGTGAGATTCCCAGTCCATCCCCTTCTGAGAGCTTGTCTCAGGAGGTGGAACCTTACCCCTTGCCAATTAATGCCCAATGGTTACAAGATAATCATGGGTATAGCCGAACTCAATAGGATATTGGGAACCGACCTTGGCGTCGAGGACATTGAGGATGTGTATAACCTCTGTCGATCTCCAAAGGACGATGCATACTACCTGCGAGTTCGGTCAAAGGAGATTCCCATAATCAACGAGCTCGAAGACAACACAAAATACGCCGGGAACGACTGCCTTTACGTCACCGGGAACTGGGAGTATGCCCCCGGAGAGCCCAGGGTGAACCACGTACCTGGTCGTCTCGGAGAACCACCGAGTAAATATCTCAATTTCTAAACTTCTGATGTAGTTTCGTTCTGCCGAACTGATGCATAATTGCTTGTCGTGCAGGTCACACGGAGAGGAAACGGCAGAGGAAGAACTCCGGGTGGCGACGAAACGTCGCCTGGTTGAAAAGGATTTATAGCTACAAGGGTCACCGGACCCGATCTGCCTCAGCACTTCTCGGATACGAACCCGTGTACCGATCTTTTATAAGAAGACGGCACGAGAACCTCAGGGGGGAGCAAGTCCTAACTCTTGCCGAAGCCGAGGAGCAAACAGCTCCAGCAGCGGGGCCTGCGCAAGTGCCCCCCGAGATCATACCTACTGGAGCCTCAGCCGAAGCCGGTCCTTCGCACGTCCAGACCGCTGCAGAGACCGACTCCGAGGAGGAAAGTCGGTCGGAGGGCGAGTCCGAGGGGGTTCCGCAAGAGCAGCTTGTGATTCTCCCATCTTCTGAATCGGACGAAGAGGCCGAGATGGGGCGACGTCATGCAGCCCTTGTCAGTCTCGATGAAGTCATCTTCGGAGACTCTCCCACCTCCTTGGGGACCGCTCCCCCTCCGAACTTGGAGGATAGAGTAGTCTCTCCCCCAGTTCAATCTCCTCTTCAGCCTTCAGCAGCGACCGAGCGTTCCACCAAATCTCGTAGGGATTCGGTTCGGCTGGGAAAAAGGCCCAGGGTTGCGGACCCAGTCGGGGATGAGCCCAACCCTGCTTCTCAGCACTCGCCGCTGCTCGGCCCTCCAATCTGGAACCCTAGTTTCCTGCTGGAGGATGGCCAGTCGCTGTCGTCGGACGGCCGGCTGAATGATGGCACTTCTGTCGTCAGTGCCCTCGCGCACGCCTGCGCTCTGCCTGGAGACATGGCAGAACACATGAAGATGAGCGAGGTGGAGCTGGATGTGGCTCAAATGGCCGACGCCCTCAGGGTAATTCTCTCCTTTGAGCTTTACATTTCTTCTTTGATTTCTGTACTTCTGATATTGACCCCTACGTAACACTTGTTTCCTCAGATCCTGCAAAGGGGGCTGGTGTTGGCGGAGAAAGCTCAACAGAGCACCGCTCGGGCAGAGAGGGCTGAGAAGAGGGAACTGGAACTCGAGGCCGAGCTCAGCCTAATAAAGCAGAAGGCAGCCGAGCAGGAAACGCGCGTCTTGGGCCTCAGAGACGAGCTTGATAAGGTCAGGGCGGAACTGGAAAACCAAGTTCAGGCAACGGCCGAACTCGAAAAGAGGTGGGAGGAGGCAGAGGCTGAACTCCGAGCTGATGCCGACAAACTACGGGCTGATGTTGACAAAGCTTTCGACGAAGGGGTGGCAGAAGCCACCGAACAGTATATTGCCCAAGTCAAGAAAGTCAGCCTGAAGGCCTGGAGGCTGGGATGGACAAGCTCGTTGAGAGCAGCAGGGGTCCCCGAGGAAAGCCCTGTGTATACAGAGATCCCCCAGTTTCCTCCTCCTCAGCCCGCACCGAACCAAGCTCCTGAGGGCTCATTCAGGGAAGCCGAAGACCCTGCCCCTGGACTTGACGCGGACGTCGACTCCGAACAAGTGGTTGTCGAAGTCGCGGAAGACGCTGCCGCTGATGGTGCCGAGGGGGCCGTGGTTTGAAAGAGATGATGTAACTTTGTTTTTATTTTTTCTGTACTGGGGGGAAATTTTGTATTTCTTTTTGTTGGGAAAAATTGTAACCTTTCTCATTTATGAAATGAAATTGGCTTTGCTTCCAACTTTGAACATTTGTGGCGAATTTTTCTTTTTTTTTTCCTTTCTTTATGCGTTTGGCTTAACAACCAGAATAAATAATAGGAAATAAGACAAGTAAATGAGTTCGGTCGAAACCGAATTTGATGTAGTAAAGTTGTAACCCGAGGTGCTGTATTGATTTTGCAACCATAACGAGCATCGATCTCGGTAAAACCGAGGGTGCTTGGTCCTATGACCAAAGCTAAGTCCGGTTTTATAATCAGAACTTGACCGGTCCATTGACTGGGCCAAAGTAGCTAACTATGATAACCGAACAAAGAATACAAGTCGATTCTGTGACCGAGCTGTAGGTATATGCCGAGTTCCATAACTTGGCCATTTCTTCGAGAATAGGGGACAACTTGGAAAGTAAACGTATTCTATAAAAAGAACTAGTTTATTAACTTCCCGAATCCGATTACATCTCAAAA
This sequence comes from Umbellularia californica, assembly GCA_028538565.1. NCBI lineage: Eukaryota > Viridiplantae > Streptophyta > Magnoliopsida > Laurales > Lauraceae > Umbellularia > Umbellularia californica. The sequence goes on from JAPQWN010000009.1 coordinate 48,888,342, forward strand.
ATAGAATTTCTTGAGGTGGGTGGCATTCCATGGGCGTGGCAGCTCTCTGCCCTCCATATCCTCAAGCCTATATGCAGACTGCCCAGCTAACGAAGTCACCTTAAATGGCCCATGCCAGTTCGGTGCAAACTTTCCTTCGCTGGGATTCCTGTCTGCTGGAAGAGTCTTTTTCAAGACCAATTCTCCAGGGGAGAACTTTCGCTCTCTGACCCTTTGATTGTACCCTCTAGCCAACTGTCGCTGGTAGGAAGCGAGACGGATGGCCGCGGCATCCCTTCGCTCCTCAGCCAAGTCGAGTTCTGTGGCGAGGTTTCCATCATTTTGGCCTCGGTCGAACAGTTCCGACCTGAGGGTGGGGAGGCCGACCTCAAGTGGAATTACAGCTTCCATTCCGTAGGCTAGGGAGAAGGGAGTTGCCGAGGTCGAGCGCCTCGGGGTAGTCCTGTATGCCCATAGGACACTTGGAAGTTCCTCTACCCATCTCCCTTTGGCTCGATCTAGTCTCTTTTTGAGTCCGTCAAGCACCACTTTGTTTGAAATTTCAGCCTGCCCATTGCTCTGGGGGTAGGCCGGGGTAGAATAGTAGTTCCTGATGCCAAGGTCTTGGCAGAAGCTTCTGAAGAAATTGGAATCGAACTGGGTCCCGTTGTCCGTGACCAAGGTTCGAGGCACTCCGAATCTAGTTACAATGCTTCTCCACACGAAGTTTTTGGTATCCTTCTCAGTGATGGAGGAGAGTGCTTCGGCTTCTATCCACTTGGTGAAGTAGTCAGTTGCTACGATCAACCATCTTTTGTTCCCTGGAGCTCGGTGGAGTGGTCCCACGAGGTCCAGTCCCCATTGGGCGAAGGGCCACGGGCTGGAAAGCGGGCTCAGGTCGTGCGCTGGCTGATGGAGAGAATGAGCGAACTTCTGGCATTTCTCACATTTCCTGGCGTAGACCTGTGCATCCTTCTGCATATAGGGCCACCAGTACCCCTGGCTGATAGCTCGGTAGGCGAATGACCGACCTCCGATGTGGCTGCCGCAGATCCCTTCATGGATTTCATAAAGGAAGTCTTCGACTTTGCTTGGATGAACACACTGGAGGTAAGGGCCATTGTAGGACTTTTTGTAGAGTTTATCGTCCGGAGAGAGCCAAAATCGGGCTGCCTTCAGCCTGATTTTGTGGGCTTGGTCCTTGTCCTCGGGCAGCTGGTCATTCTTGAGGTAGGAGATAAGTTCATCCATCCAGCTCGGACCGAGGTTAGTGCACATAATCTGTCGAGGCGGTTGAAGTTGTATGCTCGGTCTGTCCAGTGCTTGCACTTCGACAGTTCTTTTTCTTCCTGCCTCGACGGCAGAGGCCAGATTTGCAAGGGCATCGGCGTGAGAGTTGGAGTCTCTGCCTATCTGCCTGACTTCAGCCTTTTGGAACTGAGATAGGAGTTGCTTGGTGTGGGCCAGGTAGGCTGCCATCCTGTCATCTCGGGCCTGGTAATCTCCATTGAGTTGGCTTGTGACCAGCTGTGAGTCGCTGAAGATTACCAGTTGTTGTGCCCCCAGGGTTTTTGCGCTGCCCAGCCCTGCAATTAATGCTTCGTACTCAGCTTCATTGTTAGAAGCTTTGAAGTCAAGAGTCAGGGCTTGCTCAATAACGAGGCCCTCCGGAGATTGAAGGACTACGCCAGCGCCAGCCCTTTTGGAGGTGGAGGACCCATCGACGAAGACTTTCCAAGATGAGTCGAGGAACTGTTTCCAGGACCGATCCTGCTCGGTCTCTGCCGAAGTCCTTGCCTCCTTGCCCCCCAGTTCGGTGTCGAGATGGCTCGGTGCCGAACTAGGAGAAGTGAATTCCACAATAAAGTCGGCCAGTACTTGGGCTTTGATGGCCGTTCTGGGCTGATACTGGATATCATATTGCCCGAGTTCGACAGCCCATTTAGACACTCTGCCTGAGAAGTCTGCTCTTCGGAAGAGGGACTTGAGTGGGTGCTCTGTCACGACCACTATGGAGTATGTCAGGAAGTAGTGGGAGAGCTTACGCGAAGCACTAATGAGTGCTAATGCGAGCTTTTCCAGTGGCAGATACCTGGTCTCGGCATCCAGCAGGATTTTGCTTGTGTAATAGATGGGTCTTTGCTGCCTGTCATCTTCTCTCACGAGTACAGAGCTTACTGCATGGTCCGAAACTGCCAGATATAAGTACAAGACCTCACCCCGTACCGGGGTGGAAAGCAGAGGAGGGGAGGAAAGGTACACTTTGAGCTCCTGGAGAGCGCTCTCGCATTTCGGGGTCCATTTGAACCCGGAGCTCTTTTTCAAGAGCTGGAAGAAGGGATGGCATTTATCCGAAGCTCGGCTGATGAAGCGGTTCAGTGCTGCCGCCATCCCGGTAAGTCTCTGAACCTGTTTTATCGAGTTCGGACTCTGCAGGGCTCTGAGTGCCGAGATCTGATCGGGATTGGCCTTGATTCCTCGCCTCGTAACCAGGCTGCTAAGGAACTTGCTCGAGCCGACGCCAAATGCACACTTGGAAGCGTTCAGCTTGAGCTTGTATTTCTTGAGGATGGAGAAGGTTTGATGTAAGTCAGTCAAGTGGTCCTGTGACCGTTTAGACTTAACGACCATATCATCAATATAGACCTCGATCGTCCTGCCGAGCTGGTCCTGAAACATCTTGGTCACCAACCTCTGGTAAGTGGCACCGGCGTTTTGTAACCCGAAGGGCATTACTTTGTAGCAGTAGGTGCCCCTGGGTGTTATAAACGCGGTTTTTTCTTGATCAGGCTCATGCATTGGAATTTGATGGTAACCTCGGTAAGCATCGAGGAAACCCATCCTCTCATGGCCGGCAGTGGCGTCGATCAGCTGGTCTATCTTCGGTAGAGGGAAGCTGTCTTTGGGACAGGCTTTGTTGAGGTCGGTGAAGTCTACACAGACCCTCCAGCTCCCATCCTTCTTTTTTACCACAACCGTGTTGGCCAACCACACAGGGTAGTGGACTTCGCGGATAGCCTCAGCGTCCAGTAATTTGTTGACCTCCTTGGCCACAGCCTCTGCCTGTTGGGTGCCCGACCTGCGAATCTTTTGGACAACAGGTTTATGCTGGGGATCTACATTCAGCTTATGGCTTATGACCTCGGGGCTGATGCCGGACATTTCATATGAGGTCCAGGCGAAGACCTCCCTATTTTGTAACAGGAAGTCGAGCATCCTGGCCCTCTCCTCGTCAGCGAGTTGGCTACCGAGCAGGAAGAACCTTTCTGGATCGCTGGGATCGATCCCGACCTGGGTGAGGTCCTCAATGCTCTTCTGTTCGGGAGTTCGGCCCACAGCGTCGAGCTCAGCTTCCAGCTCTGTCATGTGGACTTGCTGTGGCTGTGTATCTCCGGGGACCACGGCCAAGAGGCATTCTTTGGCCATGTCTTGGTCACCGCAGACTATGATAACTTCGAAGCTCTCATCCTTGTTCTGTAAAGGAAACTTGAGCTTCTGGTGATGGGTCGAGGGAACGGCCTCCAGGTTATGGAGCCAGGTTCTCCCCATGATGGCATTGTATGGAGATTGTGCATCCACCACCAGGAAGTCTGCCTTTGTGGAGGCTCCTCCGACCTCGACCTTGAGGGAAATTTTCCCTTTGGGATATACCGTCTTGGAGCTGAAACCCACGAGCGGGGTGCGGGCTTCTTGCAGGTCCTCCTCTTTCAGGCCCATCCTCCTGAAGCAATCCAAATAGAGGATTTCTGAGGAGCTCCCGGGGTCAACTAGGATCCTTTTGACATTGAAGTTGTGTAACCTCATAGTCAGAAGAAGAGGATCATTGTGGGGTAGCTGGACCCCGGCCAAATCTTTATCAGAGAACCAGATTTTTGGCCTCTCCACACGTGCTTTCTTTGCCGAGGGACCGACCTCGGCCGTCATCACATGCTTGCTGTGCTGGGCTTTCCTGGCCTCGGCACGGGCTCGGTCACTGCCCCTGGGGGCAGGAGCCAGGTGAATGACGTCGATGGTCCCTACAGGTTCACCGCTGCCTTGGTCGTCGGGGAGGCGTTGCTGAGCATTGTTCACTCTGCCTTCTTCCCTGACATGATCCCTGAGATGCCCATCTTTTACGAGCTTTTCAAGGTGCGCCTTGAAGGCATAGCAGTCCTCAGTTCTGTGTCCTCTATCTTTGTGGTAGGCACAGAACTTGCTCTGATCTCGGGAGGAGGAGTCACTTTTCATAGGCTGGGGCCATTTGAAGAAGGGCTGGGCTTGGATTTTGCCGAGGAGCTTGTAGATAGGCTCCTTGAAGATGGTATTGACGGCTCTATAAGAGGCGCCACTTGGTTTCAGCCTCGTGCTGCCTCCCGAGGTGGGAGCAGGACGTACTGCCGAGCTGGATGGCTCTCTATTCCGATCCGCCTCTTTCTTAGCAAGCCTCCTCTCTCTTCTCGTGGGACGGCCCTCTAGTCGGCCCTCTGGCCAGAAATTATGGCTCTCTCGAGCTCGGACGTCGTCCTCTTCTTGCTCGACATATTGGTTCACCCGGACCATCAGAGCCTTTACCGAAGGCGCAGGACGACGTACCAATTTCTTCCGAAGCTCATTGCCCGGCAGCAAAGCTTGTTGGAAGGCAGTAACGGCTACGTCGTCGTTGGAGTTTTCAATCACGCTGTAGATGGTCCAGAATCGTTTGGCGAACTGAGTAAGAGTCTCGGTCGGCCTCATCTTGATCGAGATCAGATCGGCGTCAGTTTTTGGGATGACCCGGTGGGCTTGAAACTTTTCAACGAAGGAGTTTCGGAGCTGTGGCCAGCTCGAGATCGATCCCTCGGGAAGTGCACAGAACCACCGAAGCGGGAGGTCGCCCAAACTGGAGGAGAAGACCTTGCAATCAAGGTCGCCGTTGCCGCTGAATACCGTCATCTTCTGGGTAAAGTGCCGGAGATGAGCCTCGGGGTCCGACGTCCCGTCATAGAGATTGAAACGTGGGACGCTGAACTTATCAGGAAGGGGATGATCTCTGATTTCCCGAGAAAATGGAGACGTGCCATGGATGTCACCGTGTTTGGTAGTTAACCGACCTCGAGTGAGGCCGGCCTGCTCCAGGCTCTGCTGTACGGCCAGCTTAATCTGCTGATCAATGTAGTCAGCCATCTCGGGGTCGGCCCTGGTCTCCCGCCTTTGTTTATGGCGCTGCTGCTGGTCAGCACTGGCATGAGTGTTACTCGAGCCCTCTTCGCGAGCTCGGGCACGCCTTTCATTCAGCTTATCCCTTAGGTCTGGTCGACCCCGAAGACCTAGACGAGCTCGTTGCTTAGGCGGAGGCGTGTGAGAGGCTTCGGGCGGGACTTGGCTCTTCGTCTCAAGCTGCCGCTGAAGCTGGAGGATCTGCCCTTTCTGTTCTTCGATGATGAGGTTTTGAGCCTTGATGGCTTCGGCTTGGGCCTCAACATCGTCCTCTAGGGCCATGTCGTCGTCACCTTCATCACCGAGGTGGACGTGATCCTCTTCCATGTGGTCCCCGTGAGAAGACCGAGGAGGAGGAGACTGCACAGGAGCCCCGCTTCGTAAGGGCCGTTCCTGAGGAGGAACGTCCTTACGCGGTGGCGCGTTGAGAACAACTTCCAGGCGCGGACGCTCCGCCTGAGAGGTATTCGTCCGAGCCCGCTCTAATACAGGATCACGCCGAGAAGACGCTGCTGCTCCTCTTGACGACGAGTGTGTCACCGTGACGGGTGATCCTACACTCCGCATACCAGGTTCTCCTCCCACTCCTTTCGGAGGAGGGTTGGGTGGTGCTTGCCTAGTATCTCTTCGCGAGCTCGTTACCAACACTCCTGCCTGGTCTGTCACCAGTGGAGGCGGCATGAGAGGCAGAAATGTTTCTGGTTGCTTAGACCCAGACGGTCTAGCAACGCTCTTTCCCTTCTGAGCATTAGGAGGCATAGCTGTTGGGATGAAAATATAGAATTTTCAGATCGCTCCCCACAGACGGCGCCAAATTGTGCGTGCCTAATTATTACGGGCTTAGGTTTAACTGATGATGAGGGTTTACAGAGAGGCTGTTTAGCTGAACAAGAGCGTCTCTGCCGATCTGAAACCTGAAAGGGAAGAGAAAACAGCGGTCAGGGCCCGAGGCTGCTGTCAGCCAAAGGCACTCCGACGCCTGAGTTAGTGCAGTCACTGAACTAGGGTGAAGTAGGGAAGAAGAGATGTTAGCAGAATAACAGTGCAGGCTGTATCTTGCATGTACCTGTTCATGACTCTTCATGCAGGCATATATATAGAGGAGAGTGGAAGGTTCCACAGTGGAGGTAGGTGAGGATACTTGTCCCATCAGCCCACACCTGGGATCTTTAGTGGGGGTAGGTGAGGATACTTGTCCCATCAGACCTCCCCTCAAATCCCTCACATAAATGTGGATGTGATCTGTTGATAGGAACGAGCCCTTATCAATGGCCGGTGGCCGCCCTACCTGACAGGGACTCCCTACAAAGTACCCGTCCCATCTCATAATGGGAACTGGAAGACCGGTGTTCACCTCGGCGGAGGGGCCGAACTGGAGAAGACGCCGGGGTCAGCCGTGCCCGAGATCGGACTGGGATGCCAGTGTGAGGCCGAGTTCGGTAGGACATGGTTGGTACTTTTACCGGGACCAGTCCCACCTCGACAAAGGCTGAGACGCTGCTTATGCCGGAGAGAAGGGGGTTAAGGCCTTTCCTGATTGGCGCTGTTACCGAGGAGGGTGTAACATCGGTTTCGGTAGAAGCAGTCCACACACAAGGTATCTTTCATGCAGTCAGTCAAAAATAGATACATATTTGTGAATGGGTGCACATCAAATGCATCAAATTGAATGAATGAATCTTGATACATATTTGTAAATGGGTGCACATTAAACGCATTAGATTGAGTGCATGAATCTTGATACAATGCTATTTTTTTTTCCATAATCATTTTTAGCTAGTGGTCAACAAAACATTATAAAGTTTGAAAGAAGGAGAGAAAAAGGATAGAACATGACATGCCTCCATCAAGCTGGCAACCCAAACCTTGTCAGCTCGATTTTTCTATGAAAAGGGGATTTCATCGGTGAAACTATCTAAGGAGATACAATCATCAAGTTTTATGTTTGAAATAGAAAGATTTCTTTCCATTTTCCTTCTCAATTTATATACCATTTTCTAAAGGTGTTTTTTTTTTTTTTTAAAAAGCTTTACATTTATTTTTTCAAGCTCTAAAAGTTCTCTAACTTAACTATAATCATTGTGTTTTACTTGCTTTTGTTCTAGAAAAATGGGAGCATATTGCAATGTAAAGGATTAAAAAATAGAGCGAACCCTCTAATTTCTCATGCATGTTACTTTCCACTGGTTTGTCCAATGTTCTTTTATGTAAATGAGAAAAAATGAATTGTTTCTTTTAGGCTTTGCAAAAACTATTTCCATAGAGGGGGGTCTGAATCACATTTATGGACATTTGTAAAAAAAGAAATATCATGTTGTCATTGTTGTGCCTATGGATTTTCAATCACAAAACTAATCAATTAAGTCAGACCTACCCAAACTATGGCTAACCAAATGAAATTTTTAGAGTCTCAAAACACAAAAGGGTACATAAATGCCTCCATCTCTCTCACCCAACTCCAAAACCTTACACTTGATCATTTCCCCCTTTACCCTGTTCGATGATCCGAAGATCCCACAAATTATATCAACATAATTAAGCATAGATAAAGTATAGTGTAATGACCTTCTATGTATCTAAAAATAATTATGTTGACTTGGTTTTAGCTATTATCAAAGGCAATGGAAGTGGATGACAAATATGGAATGAATCCCAATTTGCGACCAAACTAGCTAGCAAGAGTCAATAAAGCCTTTTACGAGAGGGAGAGAGGGGAAAGTCCAACAAATCAATGGGCCAACCTAGAAACCACATGTATTGCATTCAAGTTGTCCATGAACTAGAGGAAGGCATTGTTAGCTGGATTTTTCTATACAAAATGGATTCCATCAATGAAACAATCTCGGGAGATATATAGACATTGAATTTTATGTTTGAAATGGAAAGAGTTCTCTTCCTTTTCTTTTTTATCATTTAATTTTGATTCAAGGAATCTTTTCATGCAGTCAGTCAAAAATAGATACATATTTGTGAATGGGCAGTGGCGAAGTTACCTTATGCGTCCCTAGGGCAGTCGCCCCGGGTTTGATCCAAAAGACGTTAAAAGTTGTATTGGCCATAGGCCTCATGCCCCATTCCTATAAAGTAATCGCCCCAGCTCAGGTCTCAAAAAACCCGTCGCTCTCTGTCTCAAAGATCTCCCGAACGAAAAATCTTGAAATTGCTCAACCGTTCTCCTTCTTTCACTTCAAGCTCATGCAGTTCGGTCTCTACCCAATAATATAGCATAAATGTCCACCCTCTCACCATACCTTTACACAATATGTGGGGCAGCAATATGTTTACTGGTAGTTGGATATGAGTTCTTTATATTTAATTTTCCCAAAAAAATAAACATAAAAAATAATGTCTTTAAACCATGTAATAAGTGGAGATTATTGGTAGTTGGCATTGGTTGTGACATTTTCAATTTTTAATTGACCATCATCTGCCCCACCCAAATGAAAATCCTGGGTCTGCCACTGTGAATGGGTGTGCATCAAACGCCTCAAATTGAATGCATGAATCTTGATACATATTTGTAAAAGGGTTCACATCAAACGCCTTAGATTAAGTACATGAATCTTATACAATGTCTTTGTTTTCCATAATCATTTCACTCCCTTCAAATACCTATAAGTGGTCCTCTCATGCATTATAAAAAATCTGCTTGAGAATCTGTACACAAAATTCTACCATATAAACATAAAAAAAAAAAAAGGATTCCAAATGTCCAATATGAAAGAAGTTGCAGGAGTTGAAAGGGTTTTTCGGAAAAAGTTTAGATTTTCTATATATTTTGGTTTAATATGAAAATGGACTAAAAATATTAATAAAATTTTAACAGATTTCTTATATATATGAAACGGATTTGCATGAAACAGATCTGTTTCAAATGGCCCCATTTGAAATAGAAGTTCTAGAAATAAGTTCGTTTGGTAACACAAAAAAAAAAAAAAAAAATGACTGGAATAAATTTTTTTAAGTCAATGGCTAAAAGTTCTTCGTAGACTTCTTAAGATCCACAAGGAATCAAGCATTGGAATTTGACCCATAGTTGTGTTTAGCCTTACAAAAAGAATTAATGGTTTGGATCTTGTGTTTGGGGCCCATTGACTTCAAAAATTTATATATAACAATTTGGAGTGTTTTGCAAATATCTCAAAACATGTAATGATCTAATGACTAAAATTTGGAGTCATAACAGTGTTTGACCTTTTTAAATATATCCAACAGTTTGGATCGTGATTTATGGTCCCAGAATTTGAACAAATATGAAAAAATCGGACTGCCTATGGAGACATCCAAAACCCTACCAACACCACATGGTACATCAACTGTCTACCTTTATTAAAGGAAGTTTCTCGAGTTCCACATGGAGTTAGCGGCTAATTTTATAATTCATAGCTGTTTTTGACCCTCCAAAGAGTATTAATGGTTCGGATTTATGATTATGGGGCCCAAAAGGCCCAAAGATGTACATCAAATGGTTCACATTGACCCACTAGTCGTGTTTGGCCCTTTTAACACTTCCAACAATTTGGATCGTCATTTAGGGTTTCAAAATTCAAAGAAAGAATGAAACGAGAGGTGATGATAAAGTCACGCCCTAAAACAATGTAGTTGCACGCCTCTACGCGCTTTAGACGCTCTATATGATCTCCCTCCCGGCCTATTGCTTTAATATATATATATATATATAAAATGGAATGACGGTATTAGAATCAATGGTCGTTAAATCAATAAATCAATTGGCTATTAGAATCGACGGTTAATGGGTCAAAATTCTGAGGATCGTCAAAATCATTGAAACTAATTGGAGCTAATTTCAATTCGAATTCAGTTCGCATCATATTATATTATATTATTAGCACTAATAATATGTGAAGCCCATGGATGAAACCTTTCTCTCAGTTGTAGATGAAAGGCAAATCCGATTCGGCGGATAGTTCGCCCGTTCCAAATAATGCACGTACATCGAAACTTTTATAGCCAAGAAGGATATTTTTTGAGAGCTTCTATTGGCATTGTGGTTTTGTCTCTCCGCATCGCATAAAAAAAGAAAAAAACACCACGAAACTACCCCTCCTCCCTCTCCCCCCACCCACCCAATCTCCGGTGAGGAGGGAGAACGGCCGGCCTCCCTCCCTCCCTTGCCCCCCCCCCCCCTCTCTAATTTCTCTTCATCTCCTTCTCTCTCCTTCCCTTCCCACCTCTTCCTCTCTTCCTCCCCCTCCCAGTCGCCGACGGGGAGGGAGATCATGCGGCAGCCCCTGAGAGAAGGAGAGGGAGAGAAAATAGAGGGGGAGAGAGGAGGAAAGAGGGAGGGAGGGAGAGGGAGACAGGGGAGGGAGGCCAGTTGGCTGCCGGTTGTTCTCCCTCCCTGTCGAAGATTGGGTGGGTGGGTGGGTGGGGGGAGAGGGAGGGAGAGAGGATGAGGGAAGAGGGTAGAGGGAGAGAGGGAGAGGGAGGGGGGAGGGGTAGTTTAGGAAAAAAAATATTTTTTTTATACAGTGCGGAGAGACAAAAACGCAGTGCCAATAGAAGCTCTCTATTTTCTTTTTTTTGGCAAATATGTTTTAGATGGGGTAGCTTCGGTGAGTGCGTGATGGCATGGGGCGCACATTTTCTAGCCATCTGAGTGGCCATAGAAGCTAACGCCCCCTCCCACCCACATACATTTTTATCCATCTGAGTGAACCATAGAACCCACCCACCCACCTCCCTCATGGGTTTCGGAGTTTGGCACTCATCCAAATGAATTGGACCGTTGGGTTAATTTTGGATGTGATTGTTGATGATATGAGCCTCCGTCATCATGCCAGACCCATGCGGGGAGATCTTTCGATCCCCTCCCTGGTCCCATCCCTCGGTGCGCCCCACAAGTGAGTGCCAATGCTCAGTAAAAGGGCTCTCGTTTTAAGTACATAATTTACTGGGATCTTAATGAAAAAAATTATGCTTAAATCCTTATTAAACATATAAGAGTATAAAACATAAAAAAAGTGATGGATTAGGGTCCTGTACATTTTTTTAGACGCAATTACCCCTCTAATGATATCGTTACCCATATCACGATATCGTACCCATTCATCATTTTTCTCAAAACCTGCAATCACCCCCGGATCCCACTTCATCTAGGTTGTTTGGTGAGGTTGTGGATTGTGAGAGAAGGCTAAAAATTTGATAGAGTGGGTGAGTAGAGTGTGAGAGGGTGATGATTTATTGTGATAATGGAGATGAGGTTGGTGTTATGCAACGGATGTTGTGTAGGTCGGTTGATGAAGGGTGATTGTGTCCTCGAGTAGGTTGCTTAGGTTTGGTGGATTTGAATGGGTTGGTGAGTTTGATTTATGAATTTGATCTATTATGTACTTTTCAGATGTCCTTCTTCTTCCCCATTTGCTTATTCCACTTTTGAAGTTTTAGGTCTTGTTTGGCATCACTCCGATGTTTAATTTCTTCGACCAAACACCTGCAACTCACCACATATTGGCTCATCTTTCAACCATCATCATCGTCTTAGTCTCATCTTTTTCCTCCTCTTCTTCCTCATTAATCTGATCCACCAAACCTATCTCATTACCCTCACTATAGCCGTCCATCTCTCCAAATCTCTCTCCATCTCTCCACACCCTCACCAAACAATCCAGATGATGAAAGTAGCATAGTGGAGTTGAAAGTTTTCACAAAAATGATTAAATGGGTGACGATATTATTAGATGGACAACATTATGCTAGAAGGGTAATTATGTCCAAAAAAATATACATTACCCGAATCCATCCTTTCTATATTTTTCTATTCACATCTGTTCAATCAGAGTTTAAGCATAACTTTTTCGTAAAAATCACTACAGTAACCAGTTGGGAAAATTTTAAAAGATTCTGAGATAGTTTGTACATCCGGGGGCTGCGCTTTTTTTCTCCTCATGGTAAATCCTCATTCGAGTCATTATTCCTCATGCACGTTCACCACTCACTCACTACCAAGTTCCTAAACCGAACACAACCATAGATTCCTCAGCACTGTGGGTGGTTTCATGTTCATGACCTAATTTCACCTAAAATCTTAAAATTTTCAATTAAATTACAGTGAATAGATCTTGCTCTGTGCTGTTGCCACATGACCCCACTGACTACTATTCTTCCGCTGTGGGTGTTGGGGTGGCATACTGACATTATATGCCTTTTAAAAATAATTAGAGTGGCCCCTCAACAAGACATGATGCAATGGTACATATGCACTCCCTTGAGGCCCCATGTTTTATAATAATTTGTACTTTTGGAGCCTTCACCGATATGCCGCATCATGTGATTTCTTCCAAGTTTGTTTTTTTCTTTCTTGGTAACAGTGAGTAGGCGCTGCATGGAATCACTGCTCGAGAGCTGCTACGTGTCCCCGACTCCTGTCCCGGAGTCGGGACCGATTACAGAACTTTCCCCCCCCTCCCATGTAATCGGTCCCGACGACATCCCATATAATCGGTCCCGACTCCGGGACAGGAGCCGGGACAAGTAGACTTTTTCTTTTAGCTTATTATGGTCTCCAATCGGTTTTACATTATCTAACTTAAGTTTTACATTTTTTTTAGTTTTATTACTTATTTCATGAAAATTAACAGCGTAATAGATTTGTGAAATTAGGAGAACTCAAATTTAATGAAAACACAGGAGGAAGAAAAGAGGCATCAATCACTAAAGTAGTTAATTATTTTAGCATGAGTAAAAATGACATTTTTCTTGAAAGGTAAGTATAATAACATGTTTTTTTATTATTTAAAGGTAAGTAAAAATAACATTCAATTAGGTGTAAAACACGTGAATGGTATTGATTTAAGAGTAAATCACATGTGTTTATCTTTAAAAAAGAAAATCACATGTTTTACACAATTATTTCTAACCGGAGTAAAAGACGTGGAGCTTCATTATTTTGAAAGGCAATATTCTCCTATGTGTGGACTACGTATAGAATATATATAGTCTAGCTCATGGGACCCATTTAGATGTAAGTTTATTCATGGGAAAAGGACAACATGAAAAGATCTCCTCACGGACAAGGGAGATAAAAAAAAAAATAGACCCACCAAATTATCTTAGCCCTTAATTTAACAACTTTAATGGTATTTTAAAATTAGATTTTCCTGAGATTTAATCTTATGGTGAGTGAAGGTTCGGAATTTATGATTAAAGATATGTTGACTGTTTTTATATGAATATGTATAAATATATTCTTTTATGTTTATAATTAATTTTAATATCTTATAAATTAAAAATATAATATCTTACTTTTTGCTCTGTGTTAAGCACAGCGTGTTGTTGCTAGTACAATAATATACTAATTAAAATTTAGTTAGTAGTCAACTACAGAACGGCTGATTAGAGACTTTGTTGTTAGTGTGTGTCGGCGGGAGCAGATTTCATGTGAAAAAAAATTAAAATAATAAAGAACAAATACTCAGAGCCTCAAGCTAATGGCAGTTTTGTTATTTCGTCCATTATGATGGGCGTGAAAAAAGCCCAGTGCGGTTCCGAGTCGCATTTGGAGTTGCTGACCAAGGGCCGACGTTTTGACTGGAAAATCATCAAATGTAGGAAAATTTCTCCAACAGCCTCCGTAATTTTTACGAAATTCCAAAAAGGCTCCTAAATTTTGTATTTTAACTAAATTTTTTTACATGGGAGGGTTCAGTCCTTTGGATTAAACTAATTCCTCCGGATCTGGAAGAAAGTCAGAAAAACTCTCTTATTTCGAACCTATAACTTTTAAATACAAATCGTGATTCTAGACCAAATGAGCTATCCCTTAAAATTAACTAAACCCCTCTTGACTAATAGTAATAGCCGATATAAAACTCTCAATTTATTTGGTTTTGATTGATTCACCTCTGTGAGAAAAAATGACTCAAATGATGCACCATAACTTTTTTCAGGGTTCGATACAAACAGCCCACCGTAGGCCAATTCAGCCCCCTTAACACATCAAAAACGCAACCCCAGTTACGTACAAGACTTTGATTGGGCCTAATTGCAGCTTATTAGGGGATTCCGTACGTTAAAACCTCATCAACCATACTCATTTTTAAAAGGAAGTCAACAAAAAACTTCAACACTTTCAGCTCGCGAGTTCTCACGCTCTCTCTCTCTCTCTCTCTCTCTCTCTCTGCAATCTCTATATTGAAAAGAAGACATATCCTACCGTGTCCAACTCGCGATCACGAACTGCTCCAGCATCAAAACCCTAGAAGAAAGAAATCGCCAATCCCAATCAGATCTCTAATTCCTCAAGGTAAGGATTTCCTCAATTCAACAGCATCTGTTCTATCAACAAGCTCCTCTCACCAATCCCTGCATCTCTGTCTTTTTTGGATTTCGTTCCGATTTCGCTTCCACTCCCGGTTTTATTCACAATTTCTAGCTCAGAAATTCAGTATATACAATCAAGTTCATCGTTTTTCCGGATTTTGAATCCGAAATGATACGATATGATCTGATTTGATTGCAGTCGTCTTTGCTTGCTGTTAATATCTCTTTGATTTTCTTTTTCTTGATGATTTCCATGTAATGTTTCGATTTTGATGAGGATTTAGACATCTTTGCATCGAAATGATGTCAAGGAAGATGCTTTTCGACTGGGATGTTAGCGATTCGGGTTTTTAATCCGAAATTATATGATTTGATTGCTGTCGTCTTTGCGTGCTGTTTATATTTCTTTGATTTTCTTCTTCTTGATGGTTTCCATTTAACGTTTCGATTTTGATGCAGATTTAGATATAGATATCTTCGCGCGCGGTAATCATGTCGAGAAAGATGCTTATCGATGGTGATGTTAGCAATTCGACGGAAGAAGAGGCTCAGTACGATTTCGATCTGTTCGTGATTGGTGCTGGAAGCGGAGGTGTTCGTGCCTCTAGAACAGCAGCTGGATATGGAGCTAAGGTATTCGCTTTTCGGTATTTCGTCTTCTACATCTAAAATCTCTGTCTTTTCGGTATTTCGTCTTCTTTAGACAAGACTTAGCTTTTACAATCACAATACTTGGAATTACTTATTATTTGGTCGGAGGGTTTTTGGGGAAGAAACTGGATGGGCAGGAAAAATGGTCACCAAAAGTTCCTTTCACCATGTACTTATGCAACTCAGATATTGGTGGGTTAGGATTGTTTGATCCAGGTAATTACTGGGATATGGCCCATTTATTGCAGGATGTGGTGAATGAACGGCTTGGATTTTATGAATGTGTGCCATGTGAATTATAATGGTGTTTTTGATAACTTTCTGGGAGAACAGTTGACTTGGGCCTATTTTTATCTTTTTTTCAAATCTTTAGTTTTCTTCTTTCTTTTATTTTTCATTATATATTGTTGAAGAAAATTCTAATAGAGACTATAAAATATTCTAGTTTCCAGAAGATGGCCAGGAGGGGAAGGCCACAATAGATAGTCTCTAGTCCCTCTTTTGAGTAAGCAATCTGAATCAGATTTAGTGTCCCTAAAATCTCAGCATCATCAAACAAATGAGGGCTTACTTCAACACTCTGTTTTTCTCAACCCAATATGCTAATCACCAAAGGATACAGATAATTGGATTTGGCGTGTTTCAACACATGGAACAATTGTCCGTGTTATTTTCCTGATTCATTTATATATTTTTGAAATATCTTTTTAATTTTTGAATTTGGAGATTATCCTGAAGTTACACTTGATATGTGTTTTGCTCGTAGATTGATGTCCCATCTTGAACATTTCTTTTCCTTTATCTGATTGTGTCATAAACCTTATTTGTATTTATTGATTATAATTACTGGAAGGTAATTGTAATGAGAAGGATCAGGTGTATGATGTTACATTAACTTGGTACTCCATTTGGGTTACAAGTTTTTATATATTTCACTTAATTTCTTAATTTTGCTTCTGTTTTTGGGACAATCTTTATGACTTCCATGTTTTAATCCTCTTATCCGTTGGCAATGTAAAATGGTTGGTCATTATTTAATGAATTTATGACCTGTGGTGCCAGGTTGCAATTTGCGAGCTTCCATTTCATCCAATCAGCTCAGAATCTATTGGAGGTGTAGGTGGAACGTAAGTTGATTTTAAGCTAGGATTTTATACACGCATTAGTTTTTCACCAGGTTTAAATGAATGTAGAAATATGCATTCTGAAGTCTTAGCTTCTTGAATTACTTGTTGCATGCTTTCACTATGCATATACTGTAATTATCAATAAAAAAAAAAATACAAGTAACAATAAAAATAAAAATAAGAGTATTCTCCCTTAACTGTCATGACAGTGGAGTATGAGAGCATGAATTGTGAATTCTAAGTTTCTTTCATTAGTTGCGTGGTACACTGAAATTGTCATTATCATCTATCTTTTATCATGGTCATCCACCTTTTGTTGCTTTATCTTCAAAGTAGTATAGCCTTTTTCTATTGTATGACGGGAATATTGATCAATGTTGCAAATTTACGATTCCCAACCTGAAGGTTTCAAGCCCTTCACATGTCCAATGGAGCCATCGGCCATGGAATTCAACACTAGGAATCAAGCCAGCCAAATCAGAAGTAGTTTATGTATTGACATTCAAGTGAGAGCGCCCTTATCTTACTAACTTCAAAGGCAGTCAACTGCTACTTTGACTCCAACTTAGACTTTATCCTAGTTTAACTTATCATGCATACGCGTAATTAATTATGTAAACCATGCGGCCCTCTATTTGAGTGGCCGATAAACAAAGCCTTTTGGGCCTTCTTTTGTAGTTAATGGGCCCTTTGGCTGCATAGCTTTTGAAACTACCAAATTGGCTAAGAAAAGGATGGGTCTCTAGTTACTTTTTTTTTTTTTTAATTGCTTTGGCTGTTCTAATTACTTAAGAAAAGAATGCTTTCATAGTTGAAGGTCTTGCTTGAGGTGGATGGATCATGGATGTATTACACGTGACCTATTGTTTATAACATTTATCAAGTGAACAGCAGTTCTACTAACCAACTTAAAGTGAAACTTAAATCTCTCTTTATTATTTTAGTTTTGGTAGATTTCTTTATTTAATATGGCTTGAAATGATTGAATAGTGCAACATATGTAGTTATACTTGCAGATGATGTTATCTTTTCATATGGTTTTGTAGGTGCGTGATTCGAGGGTGTGTTCCAAAAAAGATTTTAGTGTATGGAGCTTCATTTCGAGGAGAATTTGAGGTGAAATCTTGTTATTAGTGTGTACAAGTTCTCTCTGAAATTGAATATGCTTAGATTAGCGATATACTTCACTGAGGAATTCTTGCTGATATGTTGGCCCCAAAGTGTCATCCAGTGTTATGTTGAAATTGATGCAACATGGAGCTTTTCTTTCAAAGCTTTATCTCTTTTATTTAATTTTATGATATTTACAAATTGATGTAATGCAGGGCTTTCCTTTCATATGCTGATTTTGCACTTGTTTTGTGACCTTGAAATAGAGGAAAATTTACCATCTCAATTACTAGTGAAGAAAGCACATATTTAGCAAGAAGTTTGAGAAATTGTCAATTTTCCATCTCAAATAGTACATATTTAGGAAAGAAGTTTGATAATTGCGTATTTACCAACTCAAATATTAGTGTTCTTTATTGATTAAGAGAAGGCCTTGTGATAGGGTATCAGGATGGTTGATTTGGGTAACATCGATTAAAAAAAAAATGCATTCCCCAAAAGTTATATATAATAAACAAGAAAGTTTGCAAGAGGCATTAGAGGTGTGAGAATTGTGTGGCATGACACTTGCCTCCCTACTGTAAGTTTGCTCACACCAAGGATCCCTTTGAGCCATTATTATTATTATTATTATTTGGGGTGGCGGGTTGGAGGGAATTGGCAAAAATGTAATGCCTGGAAATAGATCATCGGTACAAATCTTCTTTTTGACATTTCAGTGAAATAGGTACGTTTCCCCCTCCTTTTTTTGAGAAGATAACTACATTTCCCCCTCCTTTTGAGTTGCCAAAGATGCCAGAGTCTAGTGAAACTTAGTATTAACTTTGTTTGTTTGCTTTTTGTTTTGTTTATTGATTCAATATTGGTTTGCCCTTTGCAGGATGCAAAGAATTTTGGGTGGGAACTCAATGAGCCGATTAATTTCAACTGGAAAAAACTTTTGCACAATAAGGTTAGTATTGACAAAAGACTTTTTGCACAATAAGGTCAGTGATTGACAGATATATAAATTTTTTTAGATGTTGGTGGAACTTATGATTGGTTTGCCTATCCTCTATAATTTTTGTGTTCTTCTTTGAATGAAATGTTTGTTACCATTCAAAAAAAAAAAAAAAAGATTGATCTATCAATTAGCTCTTTCAGCCTATTTGACTACACAAGAACACATTTGGTAAGGACTGCAGGAAGCAAAACACTTTTCTCAATATAGAGTAAGGGCCTTTAATCATGTTTATCTATATCCATTTAGAAGGGAAAGACTACTTGCCATGAAAAGTACATTTATTTCATGCTTTTTTTGGATTCCTTCGTTGCCATTCCCATAGCTAACATCCAGCATAAGGTGGCTCCCGCCATGATTACCAACGTTAGATGGGTCTTGCCATTATTACCAATATTAGATTAATACCTCCTTTATTAGTTATAACCTACAGAAGATTGGTCCCACTATGATTATCATCATTATATGCAACAATAGATAGTTTCTATTTCGTTACCAGCATTAGATGGGTTTGAGCAGGATATTCAGCATTAGAAAGTTCCAGTTAAGGACTCCTGACATTGAAAGGGCACACTATGTGTGCCTGCATTAGATGGGCCCACTGTGATTTCAAGTATCAGACATGACCAGTTGTGAACTGCCAATAGAGATGGCCCCACCATGATTACCAACATTACATGGGTCACATTTTTTAACCAATTAGATATGCTCACTGTTGTCGTTTAACATTAGATGGGTTCGACCAAGATTTCCAACATTTTTTTTTTGCTACAAGGACTCAAAACTCATTGACTCGTGCACTCATATCCATGCCCCTAAGTAGCTGAACAGCAGATGGGTACCATGATTTCCAACATTTGATTAGTCCTATTGTGACTATCAACATTAGATGGGATCGGTCCTCTATGAACTACTCAGTTTTTTTTTTTGGAAATGTTGGTAGTTCAAAAAGGGGTGCAAGTTGCAACCTTTGTTCTCACGGAAGTTACAGGCTTGAACTGCTACAATTAGATGGGTTCCACCACAAGCTAGCAAACTTGTGAGCTGTTAATTTTTAAAAAAGACCAAACTTTTGATTGACGAGCACAAAATTGAGACGAAAATTTCCATCCAATGTCTTGCCTTGTGCTAGTTCTTTAAGCCAGCAGAGTTACAGGCTGCTGGTTTCACAGGTAGCAAAATATAGCTGATTTAACAGGCTGCTGGTTCTAGAAAATATAGCCGAAAAGTATGTTTCTAGAAATCAATAATTATTTCTAAAAACAAAGTATTGGCCGAATTGATTTTTTATATTGGCATCTAACAAACTTATGATTCTGGATGTTACTTCTATTCAGTTTCTTTCATTTTTCTATTTCTTGTAGAGACTCAATCTTCCATGTTGGTGTTGCAGACGCAGGAAATAATCAGATTAAATGGAATATACAAGCGTTTATTGTCAAATTCTGGTGTGACACTATTTGAAGGCGAAGGAAGGGTGGTTGATCCTCATGGAGTTGAGCTGACACAGCCAGATGGTACGAAACACCGGTACTCAGCGAAGCATATCTTGATTGCAACAGGCAGTCGAGCTCAACGTCCTCCAATTCCTGGGAAGGTGAAGTCATCTGTGTTAACTTCATCTGATACAGTTAGAAATCTTTATTATCTTATATACAATACAGCCTAAATGATAACGATGATAATGGTGAGATGAAATGTAACTTTTAATTTTTTACAGAGTCCAAAATTCTATGGATGCTTTGACTTTTGAATTTATATGAATGTCATGCTATAGATTCAATTTCTCTTCAGATCCCAAGAATTGGCTCTACCATATCTTTTTTTAGAAAATATTACTTACCTACCAAGATTTTTTGGGAGAACAGAAATCTTTTCATAAAAAGAATAACTTGTAAGAATACAACATCAACATCAAACATCAAAATGAAACAACAGCACCTTCCTTAGGCAATGAAGTTACGAAAATGTCCTTTGTGTACTAATATTCGACAATATCTGCAGACTGCTAACCGCCAAGCATAACCACAATCTGAGGACACCTATTTGATTGCACAAGAGGAATGTAGGCATAAAAATAATATCAAATCTGGATCTTGCCTTGACCTCATTGGCATCAACCTTTCTCATTCCATTTTCATGTGGATATTATAAATGGTCCTTTTTGGGGCTGGATGATGGCAATTGAAGTTCCCCTTTATCTGATTGTAACCCCCATGGTGATTCAGGGCATTCCGATAATTATAGAGGGTCCTTTTGTGGCCGGATGAGGGACATGAAGTTCTCTTTTATCTGCTCCCAAGACCGTGGGGATTCAGGGCTTTTCTAGTAATTACAGAGGGTCGTTTTGTCACAGGATGATGGGACATGAAGTGCCCCTTTATCTGCTTCCAGGCCCATGGGAGTTCAGGGCTTTCCAGTAATTATATCCTCTTAAAATATTCAGGTGATGATATTCTGAGCCTGGGAGAATATAATAACTGGGAAGCCAATCAGTGGGAGAATATAATTATCACACTGATTGGCCACCTTGGGTTTCGCCTGAGATGTGTCAGACAACAAGAGGGTGTCTCTGCTTATTTACATATAGGGGTATTGACTGGTCCCTTTTTGAATTCCTGGTTCTGTATGACATAATTTATTGTCCTTGGTACTTGTCTATATCCTTCATGTGTGCCATTATTTTGAGAATCTTGCTGCAATGGATGGTGTATAGAAACTCCCTTATGGACACCTCTTTACTTTTGTAATCTCAACCATCACATTATTTTCAGGAATTGGCTATCACATCCGATGAAGCTTTGAGCTTGGATGAGTTACCAAAACGTGTTGTGATACTTGGTGCAGGGTAGGATCTTCTTCTCCATTGACCCTAATTAGTATGCCATAGTTTTGACTCCTGACAGGATCTTATCATTTATAGGTACATTGCACTGGAATTTGCTTCAATATGGTGTGGGATGGGTGTCAATGTGGATGTATTTTATCGAAAGGAACTTCCATTGAGGTTGTATCTAGAGTCTCTATATTTCTTTACATTTGCCCTTACATTTGGATTATCTGATGGACTCGATGATGCTTTTATTTACTTTGGTATCCATTTTTCAGTGGCATGCTTATGTTGTACACTTGTACTGATGAAAATGTTGACACCTATTTTTTTTTACAAATTTAAGAGAAATAAGGGAAAAGCTTTGAACTACCATCATGTGGTATTTCTTGAGCTTCTCCATGAAATTAGTGACTTCAATTCTCCTATTTTCTTAATGAAATTAGTATCTTTTATTGACCTAGTTTCTCATGAAGTTAGTGACTTTAATTCACCTAGTTTCTCCATGAAACCAGTAGCTTTATTAACAGACTAGTGGCTTTATTAAAAAGAGAAGGTGAATTCTCTACTGAAGAAATCCTTTCAGGGTTCCCTTTTAAGGTCTATTCGACATGCTTGCTTCAGCTCTTCTTTTGACAGCATAACATGAAAGCTTAAAATGTTCCAACCATGCAACCAGCCAAATGGCTAAGGCATTCTCCTGCTAGGGAGAAGTCCTGGGGTCTGTATACAAGAAGGCTTTGTTGTGTAACCAAAACCAAGAATAGTATCATAGCACCTTCTCTGATGTGGAGTTCACATTCTTAGCATCCTTGAGCTTAAATTGGTTGCATGAAATATAAACTGGGGAAATGAAACCTCAGCTGCACATAGCATAAGTGGAAGAGGGAGAGAACTTTTGTGGGGTACTGGAGAAGTAGCTGTTCTCCAATCTCTGTATTGCTGGAAAAGGTGTAGCTTGAGTATGATATCGATTATAATTTACAATGAATCAAAGCATGAGCAGTAGGGATTTAAACTGGTTGAAGATGGGGCAGAACCATGGTGAATTTGGATAAAGATCCATTTCCTATAGGATGGTTCTGGATCTGAATCCTGACCGAGATCTGTCATGGATCCTATGTCAGGGATCTGGGTACAGCAACACCTGAGAAACCGGATCCATCCAGTTCTGGATTTGAGACTGTTGATAAGAAGGCCTCACAAGAGCATATACTTTTTAAAGTAATATCTCCTCCCCTGCTCCAGATGGGAGAGGACATCTCTTACGCTCAGCTGAGCTAGTGGAGTGGGTTACTTGTCTTTTAAATATTCTCAATCATATCCTAGTTCTGGGTCCTTGGCTCAGAAAACAGAAGAATCTGGATCTGCAAGTCCCTGAACCCATATTCATGGTTCTATATCTGAATTCTCCCAGATTAAGAAGCGGGGGAAAAACAGAGGCTCCAAGTCCAAACCCCTTCGGTTCTGATAAGAGAGTTCCGGATTTGGATACTATCTGTTTACATCCTTACTAAGTGGCACCTGTGGTAGAGTAGATAAAAGAAAATAAAATATGACAAAAACCCATGTCAGAAAAAGGTTTGTACAACTTAGGGTGAACTATTTTGAAATAGTGGCTAGTCCTTGATATTTAGACATGGAACTATTGTTGGTCTATTTTTATTGTGCATGATTTTTTGGTTCCTGGTGTCTGATTCGTCATTTAAAAAAAAATCAGTTTATAAATTGATGTTGCCC
Organism: Umbellularia californica; assembly: GCA_028538565.1. Lineage (NCBI taxonomy): Eukaryota > Viridiplantae > Streptophyta > Magnoliopsida > Laurales > Lauraceae > Umbellularia > Umbellularia californica. The sequence continues at coordinate 48,911,236 of JAPQWN010000009.1, forward strand.
CTAGTGAGTATTGAAGTTCCGTGAAAGTAACAGTGAACTAATAAAAAGGGATTGCACGAGATCTAGAGAAGGGTACTAGTTGAATATTATATGTAGCCTAAGGTAGGTAGTTTCTCTGTAGAAAAAGATCCCATTACCCTTTATAATGCTAATTCTACTTCTCTCTGCATCCCCTTTTATTAAAATTCTAATAGAAATGGAAGCTCCACTCATCCCCAACATTATGTCTACTTTTTGTGTCTTATCTCATTCAAAGAGTACATATTGTGTGCTTCTTTACTTGAACGAAAAGCTCATTCTAACTCATATGCTGAGCTCCTGGTATTTTTGAGATACTATGTCTGATTAAACTATGAATGAATTAGCTTTATATATGTTGTGCTGTTGGTTGTAAACTTGTAATCTTGTGCATGTTATAGTGGTTTTGATGATGAAATGAGGGCAGTGGTTGCAAGAAATCTGGAGGGCAGGGGAATTAAATTGCATCCGCTGACAAATTTGAAAGAGGTATATCTCAAGTCCTATGGAGGATCTTGTTTCTGTTTTTATGCATTCTTATTGTCTCCATATTTCCTTTTGTTTGGTGGAATTTCAGCTTGTTAATGTATCATTTATGTATTGTAGTTAAGCAAAACAGAAGATGGCATACGAGTTGTCACAGATCGTGGGGAAGAACTGGTTGCAGATGTTGTACTGTTTGCAACTGGTATTTTGCACTCCATATCCTAAAACATTTCAAACCTGTTATGAATAGTTCTTTTATTGTTGGCTCTATGGTATTCTGATTGCATTTGTTTTACGTTTATCTTCATAATTAGTTACAAAGGTTGATTGCGGATAGTATTTTATTTGGTAGCTTTCTTGTAGAGTCAAAGGTGAGTGGATTGGTTAGGCGGGCTAAGTGTTGCTGTTTTTCATTTTTCATATATGAAAATCTAATAATACGCCCACGCACACACATATATTTGCTTGGTAACTTAACTTGAATCCACAACCTCATGGCGGCAACACGTTTTGTTGCAGGCACATGTTATTTAAATCCAATTATAAAATATTGAATTAAAAAAAAAAAAAAAAAGAAAGAGCTTTAGCTGCAGCTCATGACTTGAGATATGGAAGTTCAAGCAAGTTCAAGTGCTATATTCCTACATTTCACCTTAGTTACCACTAAATCTGACCCGAAGCTCAACACGTATTTTGATGGAAATTTGTTTTGTGTTGTAGAGGTTTGTGTGTTTCTTCTAGAAGATTGCACACACTAACCATTGGGATACTCCAAGGGCTTTGAAATCATGCATATAAATAATTACATAGCCAATTGGAAATTCCATGAAACAAGAAATATTTTGATAATCGTGGAATGGGATTTCTGTAGTCTAACATGTGTTTCCAGTGCTTCCACCGATGTTTTAAAACTTAGTGGGGGAGAAGGTCGCTCTTGAGTAGTTGTATCACTCTCTCCCTCTCTCTCATGCAAGACATAATCAAGGTGAACTAGTAGGGATTTGACAGAGGTCCTTGGTGCAATCTGATTGTTAACTGGAAACTTTGTTATCACACTGGATACAGTTTTCACTTTCGTTGTTGCCTCTTAATACAAGAATACATGTCTTGTTTAACATACATATAAAGATAGGAATGCCTTTTTTTCTTTGATGCCCACCGAAATAACTGCCATGGCACCCTATTGTATGCCTTCTCTAAATCAATGAACCATATTTTTCTTTAGACGTTTCTTTGAGTTGTCTTAATAGTAAAATAGGATCTTTGGTAGATCTATGTAGCAAAAGGCATACTGGTTCTTTGAAATAGTTGACTCTGATCAACAAGAGCCCATGATACAGTGGAAGGTGCTTACTATTGCAACCTTGAGGTTGTATGTTCAAGTCATGTTATCGATTGGAAAAAAAAAAAAAAAAAAAAAAAAAAAAAAAAAAAAAAAAAAACGAAAAAGAAAGAAAAAAAGAATGACACATTTCATAGGCACGTTCCATTACTCTCCCAGTTTGTTGCAGAATTTCATTGCTCAATGATCTGTACAGTTATGAATGCTCCCTTTATTCTTATAGAAAGGAAACACATTTCTCTTTCTTTGATCATCAAACATTTTCCTGTACTCATGACTTGTTGAACAATGTGGTTAACCAATCTATCTCAATTTTGCTCTGCCCATCATAGAGTGTCCATTAAAAAAAATAGAAAGAGGGAAAAGAAATTGAAGAAAGAATAAAAATTTCCCATTGAAATAGGTATACCATTTGGTTGCTGCACTCAATTCTTCTTCACTCTCGCTAAGGCATTCTTTACTGTTCTAGATACATCATTGATCACTTGATTTGGTTCCAAATAATAGTTTGCTTCATTAACACATTACTTATTTAGTAGGTTAAATATATCCCTCATCTATCATTGGCCTCTTCTTTTACCACGATCCTTCCATTTCCATTTTCTTCTCTTACATGCTTAATATCTCATGTTCTATTAAATGCTTAATATTTCATGTTCTTCTCTATCTTTAGAAGAGCTTCTAGATTCCCTTTTCCCTTAAGTTCCAATCATTGCATACATGTCAGTTACTCACCCAAACCATCAAGACTCAGCATGTTCAGTATAAAGGAATCAAATTTGTCAACTATGCTCCTAATTTACATTAAGATTTAAGACCTTCAAATACCATCCTACCCTACTGATTGGCACGATTCCCAGTGGGCCCACAAAATGTTTTTGAATTTGAAATTCAAGGCTAGCTCTCATTTTAACATTTGTGTGAGAAGCTTGAGATCCAGATTCCAGACTGATCTGTCAGTTCCACTGTCTTGGTTAGTTTCAACTTCTGTGAAGCATTCCTTGCTAACTTGATCTGTCAAATCTCCTGATGTCTGCTGTTTATAAATTGATGTACATGATGCTTACTTAGCCAACCCTAACATAGTTGGGACAACGCTTTGATGATGCTTACCATGGACATTGAGAAATACTTATTAAAAAAAAATCGAACAAAGCTACTACCTTGTAGTTAATCTAGGAGTATTAGTTCCCAAATTGCAAGAAGCTTTTTCAATTTCTCTTTCTCACATGTTCTCTAATACTCTTGCTTGCCAACTATAAGAATTCATCTTTTGCTTATATGTTATTTAATAGATCTTCATATCTGAGGATCAGAATCTTATGATCCTATAAGAAGCATTTCTTAATTTTTTTGTCCTTCTCTTCCGTGTAATTTCAGGTCGATCTCCAAACACTAAAAGGCTGAACTTAGACGCTGTAGGTGTTGAACTTGATCGAACAGGAGCTGTTAAGGTCACTTGCGTTTCCTTTATATTTTCCATTAACGTGCTGAGGATTTGCTAACCATTTAAAATAATTGAAAAGAGGAGATCCAATAATGTAGGCTCTCGTGTACAAGTGCCATACTTACTTGGTAATTTATACATTGTATTATTCCTGCAAAAAGGAGATTGGATCATAGGTAACTCGAAAAATGCAATTTTAGACTTCAGAAGTTCATATCAAGATTATGTGCAGCTTTTGAAAATCATTTTTTCTTTTCTAGGTGGATGAATACTCCCGAACAACCGTCCCTAGCATATGGGCTGTGGGTGACGTGACAAACCGAATGAATCTTACTCCTGTGGCCTTAATGGAAGCGACCTGTTTCTCAGTATGTGATCATCTGAAACTTCTCACACTGCCATCACTGAATTCAAAGCTCTCTTATTTATTCATTTTGGAAAAAAATCATTAGGTGTTTTTATTCATCTGCCTTGCCTGCAGAGAACTGCTTTTGGTGGACAACCTACTAAACCTGACTACAATTCTATACCTTATGCTGTGTTCTGGTAATAAAAATCTTCCTACCAAGAATGCAATTCTCTTTTTTCTGCTTGTTTAAACTGCTCCATGTGATTTCTTTTAATTTTTTAATTTATCTATTATCTGATCATTATCTGAAAATGTTCATCTTTGTTGGTTTAGTATACCTCCACTCTCTGTAGTGGGTCTCAGTGAGCAACGTGCTGTAGAGCAAGCAAATGGTGATATTTTAATTTTTACATCAACATTTAATCCAATGAAGAACACCATTTCTGGGTAAGTAATGGTTCATAAATGTTGCTGCTTGCATGCTAAGATGCTACTATATATTCTGATTGTTTTATTGATTTTCCTTCTATTTCAAGTTGAGTAAAAATTGCAGCGCTTCAGGTTCATTGGTGTCCACAAGTTCTTAGTTCTATTTCAGGTTGAGTCATAATTGCAGCTCTTCAGGGTCGTAGGTGTCCATGAGTTCTTTGTAGTTATTATTTCTAACTTCACCATTCCTTTAGCTATAGCAGGAATCAGTTCTTAGTCATGTTACTCTGGAGCATTTCTGCTTTCTCACTTAGATGCTACAACAAAAATTCTGATTATTTATTGATTTTCCTTAGTTCTATTATGACTTGAGTCATAATTGCAGCTCTTCATAGTTATGGATTAATTCTTCTTGTGCAACGTGGGCCCACAAAGGGGTCCACGAGTTCCTCATAGTCGTCATTTCTAACTTTGCCATTCCTTTTGTTATAACGACATTCAATTGTCAGTTATGTTGCCCTTCTAGATCATTTCCTTTGCTTGTAACAACATCCAATCTTAGTTATATTACTCTTCTGCAGAATTCTTTTCAATTTGAACCACACTTTTCTGATGTTCTGCTTGAGTTTACATTCTTTCAGAAGGCAAGAAAAGACAGTGATGAAGCTTGTAGTTGATTCTGAGACTGATAAAGTTCTTGGGGCATCCATGTGTGGTCCAGATGCACCTGAAATTATGCAGGTACCTGTTTATTTACTAGATCAACTTGTATAATAGGCACATTCAGTAAAGGAGCTACTGATCTTAGTAGCATAAAAAACTCAATTAAGCTGCTCAACTCTGGATTCACTTAACAATAATAACTATTATGGATAATAATAATCTTGAAAATCAGCTGCTAATGTTACTCCCAAAAAAGAAGAAAAAAAAGGAGAATTGCCCTTCGATCATAAATCCTACAAAGCAGCTGTTAATTGACATGTGCAAGAAAAAATAACTTGCTCTATTAGCATATGGTTGCCTATTTTTGCATAAAGATAGGTCCAATGATTGTCATGCTTCCAGGCGGGCCTCTCCATGGTTAGGCACAGCCTAGCGTGAAGAATCCATGTGCTCAACATCGCCTAAAAACTACTGAATATCTGTATTTTTATGTTTTTTCTAGTCAAATGATTTGCCAACAATAAGACCCATTGTCTATGTTGTGTTTTTTTTTTTTTTTGGTAGAAATGAGACCCATTGTGTTGGTTTAAGCATTCTCCATCCGTGTGTTGATGTTTCAAATCCTTGTCCCAGCTATGTTGGGATCAACTACATGAATTCTTTTTCAACATTTCAGTCTATTATGGGCCAATTCCTTTGGTAGCTTGTACTTCTTCAGATCTGTGTATGTTGGTGTGAAATCATCTTGGGTGCTTTTAATAGGGTATTGCTGTTGCTCTCAAGTGTGGAGCTACCAAGGCACAATTCGATTGCACGGTAATTTGGCCTTCTCTCAATATTTTTTACCATACCAGTTGCAAGGGATAACTTTGAGAGAGAGAGAGAGAGAGAGAGAGAGAGAGAGAGAGAGAGAGAGAGAGCCCTAAGGTCTATTCATTTGTTGTTTATTTTTTGCATGCACAATCTTGGTTTTCATGGCTATTTAATTTACTTGTATTTTGAATTTGAATTTTCCAGGTTGGTATTCATCCATCTGCAGCTGAGGAGTTCGTGACAATGCGCTCTGTAACAAGGCGTGTTGCTGGGGGAAGTAAGTGAAGACAAATTTGTGCGCACTATAGAAGTAAACAATGATGAATTTCTAAGCAACATATTAAGGCTAAGGAAGAAGATTTGGTGGATATAGATGAAAAAAGCGATTAGTGCAGAATCTCTTCTCATGTAGGAAGATTCCTCTCATCTGAAGTTTCTCTTTTTCTTAATGTTGGTGGCGGTTGGATATTTGTTAGAGAATTAGGTGAGTTGATTTGCATCGAATTTTATCTTTGGCTATTTGGCCCATCTATCCATTGTGCTGCTGGTTGTAAAACATTTTCTATTCATTAACTGAAAACAAATGTTTTGTTATCTTAGGGCCGTTTGGATGAAGATAAATTAGGTGAGTAAACTGCCTACACTACAGTTTTGACTGTGGACAGTTTTCTTCATTTTCTCCACCGTTTCTTCTCAACCGAGCAGACCCTTGCACAATAAGAATATGTAGTTAAGGTGCTGGCTGGGGTATGGTGTGCAGTGTTTTGAAAATCAGACCTGACCTTTGGTCCAGTTTTTGCCCTTCAGTGGAGCTTCTAGTTCAAATCAGTCCCCGTTCTTACATAAAACCACTTTAAACTGTTGGTAGGAACCAACAGACTGGTTTTAGTTGGTTTATATATACATATATGTTTCAGATAAATGCAACAACCTGAACAGTTGAATGGCTATTGAGCTTGATTTAGGCTGAACTGCCCCATCCCACGGATTGATTTGTGAAGACAATTATTACGGACCTTATTTGATGGGGGATGACAATATCTACTGCTATTCTGAAATTTGAATCATCCAAATGCCTGCGAGGTAAGATGACCGATCATGCATGTTGGCTTTGTAATGAAACATTAAAAAATTGCTACTCCAGTGCTTGTCTTTTCAGTTTTTTGTTGGGTTTTGTTCTTAACCATCCATTCCAATGCAAATGAATGAAGGTTTAGTATTTTACAGTCAGGATGTTTCTATAGTATCCCTATTAACATTCAGGATCCTTCATATCAATCAAATAATCAAATAGTCTTCCGATACTGAAATATGCTCCCCCAATATAGGGAATTGGTGCATTCCTAAAAAAAATATCATTGGGGTCTAGCCATGGTTGAGATCTAGGGTTCCTAATATCCAAAATGAAACACTTGAGAAAAATAAGCAAAAGAGAGACAAATTATTTGTCTCTAAAAAACCGTCATCATGAGTATTATTATTAGTATATTTTGAGATCATTATCTACCGCAGAGAGGATTGGGAAACCATATAATTTATGTAATTGAGAGGTATGAGGATGATATAACCCAAATTTGCAAAACAAGGATTGGGTTGCACCAATACATATGAAAGCGTTTACAATAATGATGTATGTGGATATTGAGATTTAATATTGCCCAACTGCTGAAATTATCTACTCCGATAGAAATCTTGGCTCCGGTTTTTTCATCTCTCAGTTAACTCCAATATTTTAATCCTTTTATGGTACCTTGAAGCAAAATAAAGAGAAGAATTTAGTAAAATAAAGGTACAAAATATATTTATGGACTTAATGAATTAGTTTTTGGATAATAATTTAATTATCCAACAACACCGAAAAGCATAATATAACTTAAGACTCATTATGAATAGTTAAATTCATGATAAAAAATTCAAATGTATTACTTTTTTGTCTTGAAACTAATTAAAAGTGTGAAACTTATATAAATGAGAGAAAGTAAAAAAAAATCAATAAATGGATAAAAAGAACAATAAATGTCATGAAATGGATGTCAAGAGGAAGTCACAGGTATTGGTATATTATTTATCATGTCTGATTTGCTCCTTGCTCATTATATATGCATGATAAAATAAAGAGTTCTCTTTTTTTATAGATACGAAAATTATACAATTTCTACTTTAATTTCTCTCTTAATATCTTATTTTATCTTTTTAATTATACCTTAAAACTGATGAAATAAGGAGAAAATCTTTAAAACATGAATGTACAAAATTATATTTATGAACTTAATACATTAGTTTCCAAACATACCGAGTGAAATGTAACTCGAGATATTAAAACTTGAAATGTACTTTTAATTTTTTTAAACTGGTCACAACTCTAAAATATATATGAAAGAAAGAAATTAAAAATATCATTAAATATCAAGAAAATGATGTGGAAAGAAGTCACAAATATGGCTACATTATTTATCATGTAGAATCTACTCCTAGCATATGATAAAATAAAGTTTTTTTTTTTTTTTTTTTAAGATCCCGTGATGTTTTTAAGGATGGTAAATAGGCCCCTGTGCATCTTCGATCACCAGTTCCTCCTTTTCATTTATATATTTTTACCTAATAATATATACTTCCACATAAGTGGGAAGATGGAGTGTGCAAAGTAAATCTCGAGGCAATCGGGTGACATGTGGGACCAGCAGCTCCGTTTAATTGTTAATTTGTAAAGTATGGTTATTTCTTTCTATAAAACCCTATAATGTTATTCTGATTTTAAATTAAATTTGTGGAGTAGTGTTTGAATAATTAAATAACCTTTCATATTATAATATATTAAGCTAGGAGGTTTTGACTTCAGTTTTGACTGTTGGTTATAATTTTGACCGACGGTTACCCTAATTTGTTAGAATGGTTCACTCTTTCTCTGTAACTACCCACTCATTCTTTATGTCATCAAATCACCCACTACTCTTCAATTTAGTTCTACTTCTTTCTTTCTTTTGTTTTTTTTGTTTTTTTTAAGTCTTTTATTTCACCCCATCTCTTCTACTCCCTTTCTGCCCAGTTTTTTTTTATTTTCATTTACGAAAGAGGTACTCCACATGACCTTTTTAATATACGCATATTCAATTTGTAATGCATGGACATACCGTGCTGAGCACGGGTTGTTACACTAGTTATAATATTAAGCTGGATGGTTTTGGATCTGATTTTGACTTTACTTTCTAATTTTCACCAGAAGTTATTTTAGAAGTTACATTCGGTTTATACAACTATTAGTAAGTTATTTTCGGTTTCTACAAACATACTTTCCCTCCACTTTTCACTACTTTCATTTTCTCCTTTCTAATTTACATAGATTCCTATCTCTTCATGCATACTTGTTATTAGTACGGATTTTTGTGCGCGCGCGCGTGTGTATATATATATATATATATTAAACTCTTCTGGTTAAACGGTCCATCGCATTGAAGAGAGGATGACATATCGTCCATTAGAAAAACAAAGTATTCCAAAATAGCAGCACTTCATGAAGGTTTTTATCCCTTAATCCTCCGTTTTTAGAGATTCTCCAAATCCATGAATTTGCAAGAAGAAATTAATCTCAATCCCCATTCATCCAAATAATTCCAAGCACATGATTTTTGACATTATTATAGAATCTCTTCATTTTAGAAGCCCATGCAAAAAATCCTCAATAGCAGGTTGATATATACCTGAAACCAAGTGATTTGTACATTATCAATTGCGAAGGTGGACCCAAATTGATCGCTTTCTAAAGTTGATCAATCAAAAATAACTCACAATCATGTGTGTTATTATATATTACATTTGCAACAATCAAAGAGAATGATTGATTTATAGTTTGGGTAAATTAAACTCTAATACAAGCAAGGAAAGGATAGTGTCATCAGAGGACCCGGACTCGGAATAAGATGAAGCAATAATGTTGTAACGCCCATGCCCATGTGTAGATTTGGGGGATGATCCGTTGATATTAATGTTGATCCCCGTTTGGATGGAGAACCGTTTTCGTTCTGTTTCGTTTTTTTTTTGTTTTTAGGCATTCAACGCCATCAGCGATGGAGACACGAAAAACATGGCGCACGATGAGTACTCTCATTTATCATCTCCTATTCTTCTTCTTCTTCTACTACTTCTTCTAATACCATTGCCAACCCACGTACGTACGTAGCAACTTTCTTCCTTCTCTTCTTCTTTTTCTTCTTCTCCTTCTCTCTCTTCTTATTGCACCCAAGCCTTCTATCATCCTTCTACTGATGGCGCAAATTGCCAGTGATTCCACACTAAATCAGTTCTTTGACCTTCCTTTCTCTGATTTTGTGCAACCAAATCAGAATCTCTACCCAAACCTCCCTCCTTTGTATGAACCAGGTACCTCTCTCTCTCTCTCTCTCTCTCTCTCTCTCTCTCTCTCTCTCTAGTTATTCATGAAAATTAAACACATGCACTTAAAGAGCAAAACGTTTCTTCATGTCATCTATATTAGTTTCATGATGTCAAATGCTCAAAATAAACTTTCAGGATGAGATTTTATGCCGAACTCATAGTTTCAATGGCATCATCTGAGTTCCTTTTAAATCTTTGGTATGTGCTTTTGCACTATTTTCATTTATGAAAAAGTGGGTCTTTCCTGTTCTATGGATAATATTTTGCCTCTTATGTTCTAGTTAGTTTGAATCTAGTAACTAACTACAATTCACTAATTTAATGTAGGGGGGCATTCATGTGCATTCATCTCTTACCATAGGGTGAGGGACACTTACATGGCTTTCTTTTTTGCAGATGAACTTTCTTTTTCTGCATATGACCATATATGGTTTTTCCTATTTTTCACATGAATATTTATAATTATGTAGGTGTCTCTCACCCTGTGGTAAGGGATTGATGCACATGAATATTCTCTTTTAATTTAAATGAATTTGTTTTTTTTAATTTTCTTTCTCTTTTTTTCTCATTATATCTATAGTTTATAGTTGAGTAGTTTTTCTTGGTTAATAATGAGATGATTTTGTCTTTTTTTTTATCTAATAGGTTTAAATGTGGGGTGTGCTCAAGTAAGCGAAAATAGAGTCTATGAAATTCATCAGGAGCAAGAAGATTTGAATTTCAATATTGAAAATATTAGCAGTGGAATATCCTTGTTGGGAGATAAAATGAAAATAAATGATACTTGGGATCCTTGTTCATCTTCTTCATGGAATTATGAAATGCACGAAGAAGAACAGCAAGAGATGGATATGATAGTCCTTCTGCAGGTAATGTATTCATCTATTTCTTGTCTTTTTTCATATAGTGAAAGATTTAATGTATTCGTGTAGTTATTGACTTTTTTTTTTTTCATATAGTGAAAGATCTTAGACTTCTTTTCCTTAATTTTAAAAAACTTATGAAAGCTACACTTACAAATTAAGTCTTTTGTTGTTCCATTCATTTGATTCAAGCCTTTGTTACTTTCACTAATAGCCCCAGAATTAACAATGACAAGAAAGTACAGGAAGAGACCTTCTCTTGTTCATTCATTCCAAATATTTCTTACAAACTCATAAAGACCCCTATTTGTAGTTCATTACTTATATTGGTTTAGAACACTACAGACGATTCTACGTATTACAAGAATATCCTAGATAAATCTATACCATTCCACACAAATCATTTTTGAAGGTGGACCTAGGCCGACGGGGCTACTGCCCTCCAAAGAATATATATGGGTCCGCCACTGTTGGCCGATAACAATGCTGGAAACTGTGTTTTAAAGCCATGACAGCATTGTAACAAAACAAGAAAAAAAGAACATAAACATGACAACAGCAAAAGTAGTGACTGTGACCTCTAAAAACTAACCCTCACCCAAAAGCATGAAAGATGAAAAACAAATATGTTCTTTTACAATCTCACAAGTCAATTTCAGATATTGATTGAAGCCTTAACTTCCTTGCAGATGGAGAAACTAAAGATGGAATTAGAACAAAGAAGTGGGGATTACTGGAGTGATGTCTTCAGCATAGTGGAGCAAGGAATGCATAGGATCCTAATCCACAAAGATCAAGAGCTTGCGAAAATAAGCGAGAGAAACACAGCATGGGAGGAGAAATTAAAAGCCCTTGCAACAGAAATCCAGATTTGGAAGAAAGTTGCACGGACAAATGAGGCCATGGTTATGTCCCTACGTCGCGACATTGAGCTTGCACAAGTAATTAGAGAAGAAGAAGGAGAAAATGGCATAGAGGAGGATGCAATGTCGAATTGTGAGGGTCAAAAGGGTGGAAGTGGGAACCATATTTGCCACTGTTGTAGGAGCAATGAAATTTCCATTCTGGTACTTCCATGCAGACATTTGTGTCTATGTAGCGAGTGTGATAGAATACTCAGGCTATGTCCAATCTGTTTGTCTGCAAAGACTGCTAGTTTAAAGATTAACATGCCATGAACTGAACTATACAAAAATTCCTATGAATCTTTTGTATTTCTCTAATCTACATGACCAGATACATGAGCAGCAGTATGATTAGTATGGTAGAGATCATCCCCTTGAACTATTCTAAATTAGAACATGTGGAGAGCTCACTGGCCATATGGAATACGAGAAGGCTTATTTTTTCTCTCTAAATTTCAAATTGTATTCAAAAAGAGAATAATTGCTAAGACTTGGAAATCAAGATGCAAAAGAAATGCAGCCGAGAAGGGATCGAGAACAATGCACACCAAAAAAGGGACCATCTGAAGCTAAAATGTGATATTTACAATTCATAAAATTATGTATTTTCTTTTTAGATATTATCGGAAAAATGTTGCAGAGAATAAATTAATATCATTCATCCTGTTATATTTGTTTTTATTGATTTTCATGCTCAATATAGGAAATAAATTAATATCGTTCATCCTGTTAAATTTTTTTATTATAGATTTTCATGCTTAATATCGTTCATACTGTTAAAAAGTATATTTATAGACTTTCATGCTTTTTCTCATTTCTCCATTTTGAGGTGAGTTATCACAATATTTTCTTTTTTGGAGATAATTTTAAAATATCATGGAACTATTGGAAAAATACTGTTTTGGGTATCTATTGTGATGTGATTATCACAACCTGCTCAGAATATTTCCTTTAATCTAAAAAAAAGTTCAAAATATTGCTCATATATTTTTAGAGTGGCAGAACAATAATTTTCTTTTTTTTCATTCCAATAGCTGGTGTGGTTGAGAAACTGTTTGACCCTCAATCTAACCGTCTAGTCCTGATAGATCGGGGCGAACTCATGGAATCCTGTAAAGTATGGGGGGATGGTTTGGATGGTCCGTTTAGTTTGGTGATCAAGTTGGCCCCCACACGAGCATACACAAATACTCCGATTGTTCAAACTCCATATCTAAATACTATGATTGTTTTAATGACACAATGCTATACACAAATTATAGAATATACAAATAAGCCTATAAATGAACGAAAGTGTCTTTCAAAAACATAAATTCAAGAAGAAAAGGCTTCATATAACATCATAATGTAATATGCACAATTTTATAATAAATCTAGAAATAGTTGTCTAAATAAAACTATACCCATACATATTTCATATAATAATCTTGCCATATCCCAAATCACTAACTATGAGCTTACATGCACATGAAATGGATCTAATGAACAATTCTGGCACGACCCGGGCCCGAGGCCGGACTAATCGGGGCATAACCCGGATCGTGATGTCAGCATACTTACTCCCGTAAATCTTGAATTAACCGAAGTTGAGACAAGACTCACAAGGGATCTAACCTGCATACCTGCCAAATATACATTTTTGCGGAAATATACACGTACATTGACAATAATTGACTTTACATTACAAGTAAAGTTCCCATATACAAAAATATAATCCAATGAAGTCCACCACTGCATATACACAATACAATGCAGGGGACATCTAATTACATCTCAAAATGATATACAAAATATCTATCAAATGATTCACAAAATAATCTCAAAAACATTCAAAATCAACGCCCTCCGAACTATGCCCACTCCGCTAAACCTCCTGGAGGTATCGGATGGGCCTCCTCCGCACACGGCGCGGCCTCTGCAAGACCGGGAGGGGCAACTGGGCCTGTAATGCCATCAATAACACTATGAACACGACGGTTCAACAATGTATAAATACATTTATGATAACACATGCTAAACTTGTCCATTATCAATATAACAACTCTAGACAATTACATCTAGGTTAATGCAATATCATGTACAGTGTAGCCCATTGATACTCAATGGCTAAATTTACAAATACAATAGTGTTACTGTCATTCAGTTCAACGTCTTCCAAAGGAAGCATTATTCAATTCATTTCATTTATGTCATGTCATTTCGTTTCATTTCGTGTCTCCCAACGGAAGAAACTTAAGCACAAGGCGGAAGGGTGAACCATTCATGGCCGAGGCTTCAATATTGTTTCAGTTTTCCTTACATGGCTTATCAATTCATTGACTTTTCAGTCTATATGTGGGATCTACCAGTGTCTTGATCAGAGATCACTGGCATCACCACGGAGCTCCGGAACACCCCAATCATCTGCTGCAGCAGGCTTATTCATTATTCATTGCATTTATTCATTATTCAATGGTTCCTTGCATTTATTCATTGTTCAGTGGTTCATTGTATGCAGTCATTATAGACTCAAGGGGATTAGATGAATCCTTAATTATTCACGGTCCTACTTGTCTCTATTCCAAATTTAGACAATTTTTAGGTGTAATTATTAGTTACTAAATGCACGTGTTATTTTCGATGGACATCACATTTACATTTAATATGTGCATTTAGTCCCCAAAAATTTTCCACCCACAATATCAAAATCCACTGCAATTTCGTGTTTGGGCCAGTATCAGGTTCGCTCGAGTGGACTCAAACAGAACCTTCATCGCATGAGCGCACATAATGTTCGCTCGTGCGGACACTTTTTGCGTCAGACAGTAACTGGTTCGTTCGAGCGAACTGTCCAGAACTCCATTTCTGGAACTCCGAACATTCACTCCTTCATTCATTCATTTCAACCGCCATTTGCAAACACATTTAAGGATATCCTATCCTCTCCCCATTCATCATTTAAAACACAAATCACACTTCTACTTCATCATTTAAAGCATCAAAATCCATAGAACCAAACCAAATCCACAAATCTCCATTTCTAACAATAGGGTTTAAGAACCCATCTTTATAACTCAAAGAAACTTATAGACTGGCATTTGAATCATAAATGAGTATTTATACTTGCCTTTAAAGTCTATTAGCAAGAAACCCCTTTGATAGCTTGACTTTAAGATGAGAAATCCCCAAATCCAAACCCTATTTCCATAAAAACACAAGAAACACTATCCTATGAGCTAATTGGCTAGAAATCAGATCTAATCACTCATTATAACTTGGAAACTCACTAAAATGATTATCTACTTACTTGTAGTTTTAAGGAAAGGAATCCTTGAGCTTTTCTCCCAAGTTCCAAACACTCCAATAGAGGAAATAAGGTGAGGAAGATGATGAAGAAGATGAAGCTCCTTCAAAACTTGCTTGAGACACTCCAATCTCTCTTGATGAAGAAGAATGGGAAAAGGGAAGGGAAAAATGGTGCCTAGGGTTCCTTTGCAATGGATTTGAGATGAATGAACCCAAGGGTTTCATTTCAATGCCTAATAAGGGTTATTTTGCAACTAAACCCTCTCTTTCTTTCCTATTCTCCATTTAAGTCAAATGAAAGCTCACTTGAGTCAATACTCGTCGGATGACTTCGAGCCTATTATGAAAGTTAACGTACTCGTCGAGATACACGTGTTGGTATCAAGAGTTTCCGTATTCGATAAAATACGTATAAATCCGTATTTACGAAAAAGGCTTGTTCTCTTAGTTTGAGTCTAAAATCTCATTCAATCCATTCAATCCCTTTCATTATCATTTCATTAGTTTGAGTCTAAAATCTCATCGAGCTTAGTCATTAGCCATCATTAGCCTCATTAAACGTGATTAATTAGCATTAACTTCAATTAATTAGAGTTAATCTTGATTAACTCGGGGCGGGGTCTTACAAATTCCACGAATTTAAATATTTCTAACCTCTCCTTAACATGGTGAGTATTGAGAGGATTTTGATTTTCAATGGTACAGCTTCCTTGATGTTATAAACTCATCTTAATGGTTTAAACCTCACATTTCCATGCTTCTTTAAGACTTGTATAATATTTTCCATATATGGTTTCTTGTATGAAGTTCTATCTTTGTTTGCAATGCCTCTGACATCAAACAAATAGAGACATAATTAACATAAGTTGATGTTGATTAATCTCAATGCTAGATCTGAATTTATGTTAAAATAGGGATAGAAGAATGTAGACTGGTAGAGAGATTCCTAAATCTCAACTAATAAAAAGGGACAAGACTAGGTGGTTGGTCATAGTTTCATCCGTTGATGGAACAGGAGACCATAAAGTTGTCCCTCTCAACTCTCAAGTGATTCTCATCATTGTTATGATGTGCACAAGATGCCAGTGGGCTCGAACCATTTACATAAAATTACGTTGTGGAACAAAATGGGACTGGGTCAGACCGATGAGTGGGGCAGCTGGCCTGACAAGCTTCAGACTTGGTTTTGGTTGCACCTGATGAATTGGGTTGGGCTTGGAAGGGGTCAGATAAGAATTTTGGTGGATCTAAGTCGATTACACATAACCTATCACTTTCCAATCAGCCCGTGAATGTATGATGTTATGGTGGTTGGGTCAATTTATTGGGTCAATTTAAGTGAGGCATTTTTGTTTATAGGGCCTTTTCTTTTTTTGGTGAAATTGCTAATGGGTCTTCAGTGGGAAAAGGCTAAACTTAATGGACATTTGGAAAGAGCTAGGGGGCCTCATGGCTTGCTGAATTTATTAAGGGCTTATTTTGTTCCATGAATACGTAATTGTAGGATTGCTTTTATGTAATTAAGTGATTAAAGCTGAAGAACCAATGGTGAAGATATGAAAATGGCCGTCGAATGATTTTTCCTTTAATGAAATTGATTCAAGGGAAATGGAAAATAGATCCCCAACCATAACCTATTAACTCAACACTTAGGAAAGGCAAGGTCCTATCTATATTTCCACCTTTTATATCATTCACTATTCACCTCTTTAAAAATCCTTTCTTGAAGTTCATTAGCTGTAAATTCATATGTATTCACGTCAATTTCAATGTATTTTATAGGAACAAACAACGCATAAGTAAAAAAAAAAAAATTCCCAATCTTCAGTCACACCTACAAACTGTCCTTTTTTTAGGCGCATTGATAAACGAGGGGAGGAAGATAGCAGCCATTTTTTTTTATGCAGATAAAACCACAATTCCAAGTCCTTCACTTGGGGATCTCAAAAACCTCAAAATTGGAAATATTTGTCAATAGAATTTCACAAAATGCTTCTTCAATAAACATTGAATAGGCAATATCCAACAACAAAAAAAAAAAACCTTTACTACCTCATTTTTCAAACAGGTCATTTATGGGTTGACCTGAATCATCTTATCATAGGTTGGGTTTGTTCTTGTAGTTTTTGTCCCTTTATTTAATAGGTGCCGCACCTGAATCCCATCCCTCATTCCAACCCACACTTCACCAGGAATTGGCATCTCGTTTAAAAATTCAAAACCATCTGAGGAGTAACAGTTGTCCACGTGACATACAAATGTAATAGTTCTGAAAAATATAGCAAGTTTACATGAATCACTTACAGGAATTTTTCAAAAAATGTCTGTTGAAAAAGAGGCAGTGGATAGACTATTGGCAGTTCCAGCCCGCTGGTTTTTGTGACTATTGTTATTTTGAAAATACTTCATATTTACGGGGGCAGTCGCCCCCTGACTTGGGTTCGCCTCCAAATTTTACATGAAAATCAGTCGCCCCCTGACTTGGGTTCGCCTCCAAAATTTACATGAAAATCATTAAATACATCTCCTAAGTCCCCCCCCCCCCCCCCCCCAAAACTTACATGAAGTTTCTGGATTGACCAAAAAAATCCTACACCTAAAGGGCTGTTTGGATAAATGAGGAGTAGAGTAATATGTTTCACATGTAGAGTGGAGTAAAGAGAAGTAGGTTGAAGTTAAAATAAAGAACTTCACTTCACTCTATTTGGATGCTTATTTTGAAGTTAATGTTTAGAGTAGAATCCACTTTTACTCAAGGAATGGAAGTATTTAGAGTTGAAATAAAATAGAATACATGTGGATTACAGTATTACTTCATTTATTGGGCCAGACTCATCCAAACCTAGTAGAGTTGAAATTTTAGACTATACCGATAAAGCTCCGTACTGTTTTGAGGGGACGTTTGTTTGCATGTGTAAATGTATCATATATGTAATATTTCCGCACCATCATGTTTGTTTCCATTAATTTACTCCCATGGAGAGAGAGAGAGAGAGAGAGAGAGAGAGAGAGAGTCAATCCATCTGGTTTAGCCACTTATTTGGCCATTGAATGGACAGAAAGCCTAGATGTTATGGGTATGTTTTTATTATTTTAGAGTAGTCAGCCGCCAAAATTCAATGACATTGTATGTGGTTGTTGAATAAGCTATTAAATACTCTTGCCAATGGGTCCCCCCGTCTTTGACGAGTAGAAGAGAATTTTCTTCCCGAAGATGGCGATCCTACAGAAACGTAGACAAGAAGTAAATGAAGAAGCACACAGCGCTTATAGTTTAGCAGCCGGAAACAACCAAGTTTCTTCCTGTGGAATTGTAAGACGGTTCCTCTTTCTGGAAGGATTAGACGCGCTTAAATAAAACCTTGTTACGTCACAAGATAAGCACGAATGCTGCGAGCCCACGCTTCTTCTTATAAATGTCACCGCGTTCGGAGAAAAATATGTAAACATGCTGCTGGCTACTTTTGAAAGGCAGGACATTGGCAATATTAGAAATTTAGGGCTCTGTCTAGAAACTCTAATCTCATAATAGCTAGTTTGATTAGATTTAAAGTAAATAGATTGCTTTAAGATTTGCCATTACAAAACCCAAAGTTCAATTTTCAGCCAAAAATAAGAAATAAAAAAAAACTAAAGTTCATCATGCGATCACCAAGTTTTCTCTAACCAGGCTTTAATGGGGGTAAGCGAGTTTCACAAGCTCTCTCACATGTCCTATTTTAAAAGTGTATAGAGATTTTATATTGTAGAAGCTACAGTGTAAATAATTTTTTTTTATGCTTGTGTTGATTGGCAAATTTCAAGGTCCTAAACAACCCTAATTCAATTTTATTTTTTTTAATGTTTTCCTAGTTTAAGAGGACTTCATCAATGAGCCTAGCTAATATTTGAATGTTGAATTGTAATGTAAGGTAGTTTATGTTCAAACAGAATCCAATCACAAGCCAACTAGCCCTTCTTGACAGCATTGTTACAAAATGATGATGTAGAGCTTTGAGGAAAGGGTGGTGGTGTTCAAATTTAGCTTTCTTGGATATGTATATTAATCTGATGAAGTTCATCTAATTAAGGGGGTGGTTGGTTAAGAGAGAGTTGATAATTTAATTATCCATTTCATACCCTCACATCCAATGGATGCTTGGAAATGCTGAGGACTCCCCCTTCATTAGTTGGATTGGATAGGCCACATGAAAGTTTTGGGTGGCCCTGCTCATTTTAGTTGGAACAAAGAGTTTGCTTGGCTTTAAGCAAAGAATCTGAATAAGCTATTCAAAACCAGCAAATGCATCCCAACTGTTCATTTATCACTAATTAGAATCATGTTTCCAACAACATTCATGCAACTGTTATGAAAAATCTGAAGTAGGCCACTTGCAAAATACTAATTGAATGACCTCAACATTTTAATCATTAGAGTGGACGGAACATTGTCATGACCTTTGGGTCTGTTTGGATCTTTATTATTAAAGTCGTTTAAAGCATAAATTAAGATTTATGTGTTTAGATGCCTTGAGTGACCTACAGGTGCAAATTATTTTGTTCTTTGTCATAACCATTTATACCTTATAAAATGGAAAGGACGTAGAGTACACACACATTAGATACCACCTAAAACCTAATATTTCGTATGCATATAATTGTTTATTCAGGTTATTTTTGGCCATGAACATCCTAATATGGTCAAAGTTTTAAAAGACTTGTTTTTTCACATACAGCCTCCTTATTATTTCTTTAGATTTTTTTTTTTCTGATAAATTGTGGGCCCCTCAAGGAAAATTTCTCAGAGTCCATTGTGAAGGGCCTATAGTAGATCATTAAATAATTTTCTTTCGCGGACCTTCCTACATACCAATGGATGACATTGTCATGGTTGGTGCCATTTATCATGAGACCAAACCCTTGTTTATCTAAAAAAAACTAATACTTATATACATAGAATGCTGGAACGGTTCTTTTCTTTTCTTTTTTATTTGCTGATAAGGGTGTCTGGCCTCTTTGAAAATCAACTATTTTCTCGAGCACTTGGAAGTCCTTGCCGCCCCAACGCCTTAGGCTTTCGCCTGGGCAAGTGGCCTCAGAGAGAGATTGTAAGTTTGAAACCGCAACCTTTGGTTCTTGTGTCGTGGTCCTAACCAACTGTGTTATCCTTAGGAGGTTAAAAAATGGTTATAAATATATGTATTCTCTAATAAATACTTAAGTACCGCACCCTACACAAGTTACAAATCAACAAAGCAAAATTGAGCATCAATACCTAATATCTAAAAAAGTTGATGCCTTTCCATTTAAATGGGTTGAGAATTTGAATTGATACCTAAGACCATACCCAAAATTAGCTTGAATCTCAATTTAGCTTTAAAGCCCAAACCTAACTTGAACCTTGTGCGGGTTCTAATTTAACCCTGCCCAAGATCCACCCATAATGGGCATATATTAAAGAAGGGCATATGTTTTTCTTTTTTACATTATTTCACTTTCTTTTGGATGAGTTTATGATTATAGTCAAAATATCTTTTTCCCAAAAAAGAAAAAACCTTAAACAGATTATAAAGCAAGGGGTTAAAAATAATTCCCAATACCACAAGGACTTTCGAATAATTATCCTCAAACGCAGGGACTAAAATGAGAAATACACCTCAAATCTGTAAACATACGAAACAACAAGACCTGGACAAACATTTGTGAGTCGAATACAACATAAAAACCCAAATCGAAGCAAAACAAAAGAAAACAAAAATCCCTTCGTTTTCTTCTCCTCTTCCGATCCGATCTTCTTCTTCTTCCAAAACCTACATCGAAATCAATCGAAGTCTAGGGTTTTAGATGGGACAGCAGTCTCTGATCTACAGCTTCGTCGCTCGAGGAACTGTAATCCTCGCCGAATTCACCGAATTCACTGGCAATTTCACCAGCATCGCCGCTCAATGCCTTCAAAAGCTCCCCGCCACCAACAACAAGTTCACCTACAACTGCGATTCTCACACCTTCAATTACCTCGTTGAAGAAGGCTTCAGTAAGCATCATCTCACCTTTGATTTCCGCGTTTTCGCTCCTTTTTTCGCGATCTGTAGGTCTGGATTCGTCTGGTTTGTGATTTTCTTTTGCTAGATGCTTGTTTTGTTTGATCTGCGAATGGATCTGGATTTTGATCTGGTTAGCGGTTGTTTTGGCGTTTGTTTGTTGGAGGATTGCGTTTTGTGCTGTTTGATTTGATTGCTGTTAGGTTTTTGGATGGATTGATGGATATTTCATTTGCGGATGTGTCATCGTTTGATCTTGTTTAGTTTTTGCATCTATGTTGATGGATAATGTTTGGTTTCGTTGTTTATGAATGACAAGATAGGATGTGTTGAGATTGGTGCATGCTGTGTATTGTTTCAGATCTTTATAGCAGCATTAGCATTAGGTGTTGTTCATGATCTCTATTTAGATCGGGGATTTATCACCTGGAAATGAATAGTCATCTTTCATTCTTTCCTGCTTTTACTGGTTTCTATATTGCTCTTCGATCTGTGATCTTTTGGCTTTTCCGCTGTGGAAGCTAATAACTTGGTATAGATGGCAGTTGATTTAAGAGGATAGGATTTGTTTAAACTGTTTGTGTTTGAACTTTAAATAAATTTGAATTAGAGTTATGGTTGGATTAGGGCCTGCTTGTCTTATTTTCTTTTGTACAAGTGCGGATGATTGTTTGTCAAATGAATAAGGTGAATTATACAAAAAAATGTTTTTTTTTTTTTTTTTTTTTCAAATTTCTTCAGTTGGGACTGAAATAAATTTGTTTATTTTATATTTTTAGAAATTTCAAGCTATCAGCTTCCATAAGCATCACCTTTTTATGGTTTATCCTGCTGTTTACGAGCTGATGTTTGGACCGTACTTGTATTGGTCGACTCTACAAGACATGCACTAGCTACCTTTGGTGAAAACCTATTGATTAGTAAGTTGATGAAGAAGGCGCCATTCAAATGAAGATAATGGATTTATGATAATGTTAGTCTATGCTTTGGAGTCATGTGATTCCTAACTTATCAGAAACTCTCTGGTTTTACAGCTCTTTTCTAGTAGAAATCTTTACACCAAGCAGCAGATCAATGTTCTGTTTGGTGTATTAGAGTCCATATTTTTCTTTGTAACATCTACGAGTTGGCTGGAGATGACGCTTTGTTGGACAATTTTGGAATTGTGGCTGGAGATGACGTTTTAAGAAATTATTTTTGTTCTTTTAGCTGAATGGCTGAGCAAGGGGCAAAACTATGGAGAGCTGTGGTTCTCTCATTCACCTTTGAGATTGATATGTGGCCTGTGGGTGCATATCTGGTTTCAAATTGGATGTCAATTGCTTTGTAGGTTATTTAATTTAGAAGATTTATTAGGAGAAATAGTCGGCAGCGATCCTTCCGCAACTCCAAGACTAGTGATCCTTTGATGTGGGGAATCACTGGGGTAGGGGGAAGTGATAGGTCTTGTTATGGATTAGTGGATAGATCCCACTTGGCAAGATCTGATGATTGTAACAATCTAATTAAGGACCCTAAAGTCTAATGGTTTTATAAGTGCATATATAATCATGTTCATGTGGGGCCCATCTACTTTGCCCTTCCAGTCCCTACTATCAGTCATTTGCATGCATTTAGGCGGGCCTCACATCCAACGTTCACAATTTTCAGAGTTGTGAACTGTTCACAGCTGAATATTGCTACACAGTAGTGCCAATTCATAAGAGGACAGCACTATCTTTTTTTCATTTTAATTGTTTGCATTAGGTAAATAGTCACTGTTTCTGTTTGCATTTTTTATGGGCATATATGCTAATATGCCAAATATATTGCACATAATCGATCCCTGTACAAAGTAGAGTCTCATCAGCCATTATGTTTCGTCTTTGCTATGCACTTTACTATGGCTGCTCTTTATTGGTTTTCTATAGATATATAAGAAAATTTTCAGGAAGTAGCTGTACTCTATTTTACAATGCATATGTCTGTGAAGATAGGTGTTTGTTGTCCTGAGATGGCTTTCTTTATTTAGGCTTCCTTTTCCCCACCCCTGCAGTTCTTAGGTTTTTGGTGATTTTTCTTCTACTATGAGTGACTTGATCTTTGAACAAAACTTTAGGTAGCGTTTGGTTCATTGTAATGAAGGTTGGAATGGAATGGGCATTCCAACGAAATGATAATTTCTGCGTTTGGTTTGCAAAAAAGTGGCGGAATGACCATTACTTCCGAAATCACCTTTCCTTTATGTAATGGAATCATCATTGAACTGGGGAGGTAGAGGAATGGTCATTCCATTCCTTTATAACTTTTCCTTGAGGCCAAATGCCCCTTTATCATATCAAAATGCGGATGTTATTTTTAAACTTATGGATGAATGTTAACTTAATTACTTTATTTAGCTAATTTAAGTGATGTCTAAATTTAGTAATGTGTTATTTAGATATTTTGATGATGTTTAAGCTATTGTAAATGATGTTTTAGGTGTGTTATCTTGTGGTTGTTTTAATGATAATCTATCAAAATAGGTAAATAATTATATTTTGAGTAGCTTGAAATAAGAAATTTTCTAAAAATAAAAAATTCTAGCAAGGGTATTTTGGTCAGTTTATATAAATTTTATTCCATTATGGACATCATTCCAGCGTACCAAACGCTCGAACAGGAATAAGAATTCTATTACTGGATTGATTCTTCAGTAAAACCAAACGTTGGAATGGAAATGACTATTCCTGCCTCTTCCATTCCAGACTCATTACACTCTCCATTCCATTCCTGTCTAAAACCATTCCAGCAAACCAAACGCTACCTTAGTTTATCTGAAACTTGGAATTTTGGATACTCAGTCACTTCAGAAAGGGTTTGGAGACTATGATGCCCGGATTCTTTAAAATAGGTAAAGTATTGTGTTGTATCGGATCCGATACTTCACTTTTATATGTAAAACCCATGTCCATGCGATGTACCTGCCATATCTGGTATCATAGTTTAGAGATGGATATCAATAGAAAATCCTATACACATGCCTTTTACTATTCAATTAATAGTGGATGAGTTACATTCCAGGCAATTTGACTATAGTATTTTTCTTTTGTATTCTTTAACTTGATCCTTGTCATTAAGGGAAGGTTTATAATTCATCGTAGATATCAATCATCGTCATAATCATCAGGGCCTTTCATTTGGAATATAGAGGGGCTGTCACAGAATTTTGTGTAAAACTGGAAGCACTCGGCCAGTTTACCCCATTTCTTTACTTACATATGCATCTCTGTAGTTATTTGAATTTCTAGACCATAGTTTCGATTTAAATTGGATTGACAAACCAACATTTTTTTATAAAAAAAAATCCAGTTTTTTTTTGGAAGGATTTCATCAAGGAAGGCTTAATACAATGTTCATATCTTCTGTTCTGTTGCTGCTACAATGGAAGTAAACATTTTGTATGAGTGCCTTTAGCAGATGAAGAATCTCAAATTGAGGGGAATAATGAGATGATTTAGTAATGTACATGGAAGATTAGAAAAAACTCTCATACTAAATATTGAAGTGCGTTACAAGTTCCAGAACTAAGGGATGGAGGACAGCAAGTACCTTAAAGGGCACATTTGTGTGATGCATTTTCCGCGGAAAAGGGACAGAAAAGTGTTCTGATATTCCAACAAGCGC
This sequence comes from Umbellularia californica, assembly GCA_028538565.1. Lineage (NCBI taxonomy): Eukaryota > Viridiplantae > Streptophyta > Magnoliopsida > Laurales > Lauraceae > Umbellularia > Umbellularia californica. The sequence goes on from JAPQWN010000009.1 coordinate 48,935,893, forward strand.
CACTGTTTGGTGTGGACAGTTTTCTGCAGAAAAGAAATTTTTTTGGCTTGATTTTCCACAAATCAACTGAAAAGCCTTTTCAATGGGGGGTATAGGAAAAGTGGAGCATTCTATAGAAGAATGAAAGTCAGGAACTTGTTTCTATGGACACTACACTAATGTGCCCCAAATGAAGCATTGAAGAAAGTTAGGACCGATTGTGAAGTTGTAGAGCAAATGGCTCTAAATAGTGATGAGTGGAAAGTAGCACTCACAAAGCCAACCCCAGACAGACCTTTGACAACAATGAAAATGAGATGATGAATTCAGTCTTTCGAATCTCATTATATTCATCATGTCCTTGAAGATTTGGGACTATAATGCTCAGATACTGCATGGACACAGAAAGGACTCACCATTTTTATTGCTTTGTCTATTTTGAAGTATCCAGGTATCATGATCAAAAGTAGTTCCTGACACGCAATGGACTAGGGCACCTGTTCACATCTAATATGCTATAATTGGGGGACGGATGTATGACGGACTTGTCTCTTACTGACAATTGGGTGATGTCCCAAAAAGGGGAAAAAAAGAGTGATGAAATCTGCATAATTTACATCCAGCTTGTTATACTTCAAAATTTTTCCGTCCTAATTCAGTGTTATTGCTTTATGTGATGGATGTCAAAAGATTAAAGCATCTGGAGTAGAAAATTTTATGAAAACAAAAGCATTACAATTCTTTAAGTAGTCTCAATGACATTAGAAACCTGAGACTTGTCAACTGTTTTGTTGGCTCTCTCTTAACCATTGATGTGTATGGGAGGAGGGAAGCAAAGAAAGATCTGTTGCACTTTTGCACTTGTTTTGATAATTTTGCAGTGTAGGATTCCAATGATATGCTTGGGTGATTTTGAATCGTAGTTCTTGGTGCGCTTATTTCCTTAAATGGTTAAATATTATCTCAAGAAATTTCATTTTATATGGCCACTGAAAAGACATTATCACAACTGCTATTGTAATGTTTTATTTTCTTGGATGTTGCAGCCTACTGTGTAGTTGCAGTTGAGTCAGTTGGCAGACAACTTCCAATTGCCTTCTTGGAGCGGGTCAAGGATGATTTCAACAAGAGATATGGAGGTGGAAAAGCTGCGACTGCAGTTGCTAACAGCCTCAACAGAGAGTTTGGGTAATTCTTCTTTATACCCTTAAAATGAATGAAAGATGACAAAAAAATAAAATAAAAATAAAATAAAATAAACATCATATTATTACTGAACCATTAATTTATCATAAACATTTCAGCCCGAAATTGAAGGAGCACATGCAGTACTGTGTGGATAACCCAGAGGAGGTCAGCAAGCTTGCAAAGGTGAAGGCTCAGGTTTCAGAAGTCAAAGGAGTGATGATGGAAAATATTGAGAAGGTAAGGATTACTTTCTTTTTTGTTCGTGGAGATTTGCTTCCTCTATGCAATTCGGTTTAAGTACCTAACCTCTCTTTGGTGGAAGCTGCTGAATTCAAGCATGTTATATTAGTGTTTCTTCTCCAATTTGTGGATGCAGCTAAATAATTTCCATCCTCTAAGTGAGCATAGTTCAACCTGCACTTAACTCTTTTCTTTTGTGCAGGTTCTTGATCGCGGTGAGAAAATCGAGCTGCTTGTAGACAAAACTGAGAATCTTCGCTCACAGGTTGGTGGAAGAACTTTAGTGGAAAGTTTAGTGTCTTGAGTTGAACTGAATTTGATGTGGGGTTGGAAGTGGATTAGTGTTCTCCTATACCCAGCACAAGCCACGTAACAATGGATACTTCATGAGGATGCCTCCTACACTTTTTCAATATGTGTAGTTTCAGACTTGATTTAATACAGATTTATACCCTGTATAGAAATATTATTTTATCAACTTTGAGACTTCTCGAGTACCCAGCTACGTGTTTTTTTTCCCCCCTTTTTTTTTGGTCGAATTAGTTAAAAAAGAAGAAGAAAAAAATGAGTTGGCACCTTCAAGTTTCTTGCTTTAGAAGTTCTGTCAATTTCTCTCAGAGGAGTTAGAATTTTAATTTTAAGAAACCTACATGATATCCAGAATATTTCTAGGTGTGCATTGTCTATACTATATTGATGGTTGTGGTTACTCCTTGCTGCAGGCCCAAGATTTCCGGCAACAAGGAACAAGGATGAGGAGGAAGATGTGGTTTCAAAATATGAAGATAAAGCTGATCGTTTTGGGTATCATCATTGCTTTGATTCTCATTATAATCTTGTCCGTCTGCCATGGCTTCAAATGCTGATAAAGGAAAGAAACCTCCCTTCTCCTCACTACTGCTGCTTTCCTACATCTTTGATAAGACATGTTCTAGTTTGTTGTTTTACCTTTCCTCATCTGTGAATGTGTCTTTTTTCTTTTGTTTAGCACTTTTGCCTTTTGTTTGGGATGATTTTGCATTTTGTATGGCATTTCATGTATAGATTGTACGCATGAATTCTTTTTATATGAGCTCTCTTCTCACGGTGTTTGGAGCCTTGTGCCAGCGCTTTGTCTCCATTTGCTTCAGAAATGCTCTGCTTTGTTTCGTGTCATGCTCAAGTAGGTTTCAGTTTGCTGGATGGTGTATAATGTGTCTTATCACCCCATCTGTGTGCTATTTTAAATAGTGATCTATATCATCTATATACAGGTGCTTATTTGTGATCTCAACATTGGAGAGTAGAAAAATCACCTTTCAGAGTACTGTTACCATGGTTTTAATGTGGTTTTACTTGTGTACTGTAGAGGTCTCTTTACAGAATAATGAGAAAGATGCAGTTAAGGGGCTTTAATTAATCTTTCACGGGTGCCGGTCAGCCCACGTGTGACACAAGTCTTGTCTCAGGTTTGGGCTGTGTTTAGGGGGGTGCTTGGAAACCATAGATTGTTAAAGATTTTGACTTTCTTTGTGGGCTTCTAGAATCATCAAGATTGTAGACCTTAACAAAGAGGAAAATTGACCATAGAAACAAGGCGCCGGTCAAGCTGATTTTGTTTAATTATCATTCTATTTCTTGTTTTCTTCTTCCTTCCCTTTCAAATAGAGGCTTGAACCCAAAGGCGTCCTGTGGCGTTGATGTCTTATATCTCTAACTAGCGAAGTTACGATTCAACAAAAAGACTATTACAGTTACATTGCGAGATTATTCCCTTCATATTTGAAAAATCTTATAAAAGTAAAAATTTGAAATTAGATAGAATGCTCCATACAACTTTTATGATTATTTTTTTAACTCATATACATTTTTGAGCGTTGGAATGTTCTCTCAAATTTGAAATTTCAAGGAGTCCGGATGCTCAGTGTGTCGTACTAAAATCTTTTTAATGAATGGAAAGACCGGAACTTCAGAGTGAATTGAAGGCTCATCTGTTGAAAATTTGATCCGCTCAAAATAAACTATATATCCATAGGTTTACTCTAATATGAGTTGATCCCACTGTAAAAATAAGAATATGGCCAGGGACTTCTTGCCTTTTTCCATAGGTTCCCATGGCTATTAATGTGAAAATAATACAATTATGCATTCGTATATTATGTTATTAATTATATTTTTTATTTTACGGTGGGAACAACTCGTTTGGATTAATATTTGAAAATATTGATATCATACATGAGTAAGATGTTCATCTTGAGCGGTTCGGACTTTCAATAAGTGGGCCCACCAGTAAAGTCCCCTTCTTTTGTCTCTGGTTTTTTTTTTTATTTTATTTAATTTAGTGGCCAAGAGATATTATTATAAAAGGCTTTTGGCTTTAGTTTTGGCTATCAATTATGATTTTCAAAATTAATTATTCTTCTTTTTTTTTTAAATTCTCATTTATCTTCCCACTTATCTCATGCAAAACCACCTACTTTTTTTTTTGCTATCGGAGGGTTCCTAACCCTTTGGGTTGGACTAATCCCTCCGGGCCCAGAGGGAAGCCGCGTAAACTCTCTTGTATCGTCAGTGTGGTAGTGCAGTTTCGAACCTACAACCTTCGGGTGCAAACCGTGATCCTAGGCCAACTGAGCTATCCCTTGGGGTTAAAACCACCTACTTTATCTCTTTATTGAACCACTCACATCTACTCCCTATTTTTCAAAGTTTCACTTTTCATTTTTTGCAATACCTCCCTTTCTATCCAAATTCTACTATTTCCTTCTTCCCCAATACTTCTCTTACCTTTCTATGCTATTAGATCTTAGATTACATAAACAGGTACTCTCATAATATTTTCTAAATTTATTTTTCTTTTAAAATTATCGATATTTTTTAATACATGAATATAAATTGCTGACATACCTGTGCTCAGCATGGGTTATTATTCCAGTATGCATTATTTCCTATGCATGTATGTGTATACACAAAATCCCAGTAACTCTAATTCAAATCTGCAATATGTAAAATCTTTTAACAACATATTGACCTGGCTCCTAGATCCAATTGGCCCAGTAATATATGATTCATCTAAACACCTCAAACAGCACTTACGCAAATCCAACAGTTATTGGCCTCTGAACTGATCATGTAAATTTGATACACCAACTTTATTTGATTATTGGGATATGAACAAGTTTTGGGCCTTTAAAATAGACCTTTTATAATTAAGAAATGTTCCCCATTTCATTCATTACGATAAGACACTCGGACACCTTCCAAAACTCCTAATCTATATGATTCTGATGTCTTCACGTGGCCCTAGGGTGTTTGGGAATGGAAGAGGGAAAGTGGGGGAGAGGAAAATAGAGGGAAAAAGAGTGTGGGGCCCACTCAAAAAATTTCCCCCCAAAACAGGGGGAAAGTGAGGGCAAAAGAAAGGAATTTGTGGGAAATTACTAAACTGCCCCTTTTGTCCAATTGAAACTTTTGCAAAAGCAAGGGTAAAATGGTCTTTGCCTCTCTACTTCACAAACAAACAAAATTATACTTTTTCACTTTTCTTCCCCTACTTTTTGACTTCTCAAATAAGATAAGGTAAAATTAATTTTCCCTCCCCTCCCCTCCCGTTCATTTTCCTTCCCCCTCAAATTTCCCCTCCCCTCCCCTCCCCTCCCCCTTTCCCAAACATAGAATTAGGCTTTCTTTCATGAGAATCACACCATGTACTTAAAGCAGACTGTACTTAAAACACTCCATCATTAAATGCTCCAGTTCTAGGGGAAAACAAAAGTATACTTTTTTTTTATGATCTCGGTATCCCGAAGTCTTTGACCTAATGGACTACTCCCCGGGTGCGCCCACTAAACCCTCGCAACCAGGATGTGGGACACCCGCTAAACCCTCGCAACTAGGATGTGGGACTAAACCCACACCTCATGCAACTCCACCAACTCCCGCGAGGGGGGTGGGTGGGTATGTTGTTTTCTTTAATTTCTTTGACTGGACTTAGAATTGGAGAAAAAAAAAAGTTTTAACATTTGGGCCCTACATGTGCCCTTTACATTTGGCCCGACATGTGCCCTTTTATTTGGATATTCACATCTACAAAATGAACTATGCAAATTGCACACCTTATATAGTATGCTACACACACCAACAAAACAAATATCAGCATGCCATCTGATCCAGAAATTGAGAGATCTCTTCAAAAATGGGCAGCCTCCTTGCTCGAAACGAGGTGTGCCCATCCCTATGTAGGTCCAGTCCATCCAAGCTGAAGCATGAAGGATGAGGAGGTGTTGTTAACTGCTGCAATTCGAGCTCAACCAGCAATTCATTGGCTCGATTGATCGACTTTGGGTCGTCGGAGCCTGGAAGTCTACCGTGTCGGACGTCTTCGAGAATGGACTGGGCCTCATTAAACCGGCCTTGCCTGATTAGGCAAAGGCTCAGGTTGCAGGCTTTGTTGGCATCTGGGTCGATCATCTGGGCTTTTCTGTATACAACCTCAGCCAACAGATAGTTTGCTTGCTGCGTGTATACCCAACCCAGATTTCCCTGTAAAGGACATAAATTGAATGATCAAGCTGGGAACATTTAGAGACTATGTTTTGTAGTGATTTCATTAAAGAATAGCCGATGACTATTTATAAGAATACAATGACTAAATATAGAAAATATAATCAGGCTCAAACTAAGAAACCTACTTGGATCTTTACTAGCATACAAAAAGGAAACTCAATTATAATATTGCACTAGCCTAAATTCATGAAGAAGTGGAAGCATTTAGAGGTTCATGTCAGCCAGGCCTTCATACCATGTGAAGATTAATTTAGGGACTACATCTTGCTAAATATTTTGTAGTGATTTCATTAAGATCAGTAGCCGAAGGTTATTTATGATATTACCAAAACTTCATTATTACTAGCTCCCACCACTTCATTATTTAAGAATACAATCTTCAAAAATAAAGAAATAAAAGTCTCCATTATTATAGGCTTTTCAGGCTTTATTAGATTAAGAAAAGTCTAAATAAAATCCGATATGACAACATATATGATACTATGTAATTTTATATACATTCACATCATAATATTTACATAATAAGTAACAGTGATTATTGTGGTTTCTTTCTCTGTTTGGTCTTCTTCTCTTCTTATTTCAATTTTGGGGAAAAAAAAAAAGAAAAAAAAAACAGTGACTATTGTTACCGATATATAGTTGGTAAAATCATTATATAATGACCGAGTTTTACAACATGGAACTAATGATTGAAGATACATAATATGTAGAAGATAAGTGTACAAACAAATTAAGAGGAAAAGCAAGCACCAAAAAAAAAAGAAAAAAAGAAAAAAGAAGAGGTTAAAGATTTACCAATACTCTAGAGGTCTCTTGTTGGACAGTCACTTGGAACTTCTTCCCATGAGATCGAGCTGTTTTAGTGGCCTTGCCATTGAAAGCCTCTCCTTGGTATATCATCCGAAGCTTCCTCTTCAATAGCTCAATTTGTTCCTTTAATCTCCCACATTTCTGCCAATTCCACTATCATCATCATCATCATCTGCTTCATCACATGACCTATGTGGGACATCTATATGATATATACATATATGCAATGTTACCTTGTAAAGGTCAATCAGGACATTGTCTAGGGATTCTTGGGCATGTTTGGAACAACGATTTCTAAAGGATCTGATGGCTTCTATGGCCTCCTCAGCCCTGTCTTGTTGCTTCATGACCACGGCCATATCTTTGAGTGCACTATCAACTCTATCCCCAGCATTTATTGCCTTCCAAAACCATACAATGGCTGCTTCGGGATCCTTATCCACCAACTGCGAATAATTATGTGCCAAAAGCATTACTAAAATCAGTAAATCCGATTTGAATTAAGAAAGAAACACAACTTGTAAAGAGGAATAGATTACAATATGACAGCGATATACATCATCTCCCGACCTTCATGTTATTAATTGACAGCGTGTTAGGTTTTTGCTTGTTGGCTAATTTATGCGTTAGACAAAACTCTGAATCCATTAAGTTGTATTTCTTATTTTGAAAAAATGACTCTGAAGATAGAAGATTGCAAGCATTAGAAGTTACAAGACTGGAAAGATTAAAAAAAAAAGGAAAGTCTAGCAGAATTAGAATTGTAAGATCAAATAAAATTAGAAGTATACTGAAGGGTAGATAAAGAAGTTTGATAGATTTGGAAGAAGATAGTTGGAAGAAATAATGTGCTGAATTTCCGGATCATTCAAAATGGGGTTCGCTCAAGCGACCAGCATCATCTGCTCGAGCGGACATAGTCAGAAAAGCCAGATGCCTGACAAAGCCTTCTTTGCGCTGATACAGAACTTCATCCACTTGAGCGGATGGAAGGTCAACTCGAGCGGACATGTGGCAAAGTCTTACGAAAATTAGAAAATTGATTCTAATTGTACCAAACTACTTGTTTTAGTCGTAATCAAGTTAGGCAACCTTAAGCACGTCCTAAAAGCTATTTAAATGACTCAAGGGCTATTTTAAAGAGACATCTCACCTCTCAAAGTTCTGAGTTAAAGATCAATATTATTGAGAGAATACTTCTCTAGAGTTATTTGAAGAGTTGCGCTTAGGAGTCATTCTAGAGAGCCAGTGTCTTTTGCACCATTTGTAGATGAACAACTTCTTGCGTAAAAGATTTGAGGAGTCAAGCGCATGATTGAATCTGTTGCAATCAACGGTATGAAATTGTTGAAGCATAAAGCGACACAATGTAACTCCAGTCATTGGATAGGAGATATCTGGGGAAGAAATCTGAGTTTCTTATAATTGTGAAATTCATAGTGCTTGATTGTTGATCCAGTTCGGATCTGTGGTTTTTCACCCGGTCAGGATTTTCCAGGCTAAATCTGGTGTCCTTATGGTGTGTGCTTGTGATTTTATTTCCGCTGCATAGTTATTATTTTTGTACAATTTTAAACTGATTTATTGAGTTGATCAATCTAGAGATCGAACCCAAAACTTTCACAATGATCACATTATAGTCTATCACCCTTTATGGTGCTGTATATTAAATCTCTTCCACTAACCAATCTTTATCAAAACCTTGAGGTGGTAGTAGAGGCAGCGGAAACACTTCAATACTCCCCCTTAGGAACCCAATAGGCATAGATTTTGCAGTACACATATTTAGTTTGAGACACTTTAGGTAGTGTTTGGTTCGCTTGAATGGTTTTAGGCGGGAATGGAATAGAGACTGAAATGAGGAATGGAATGTGGCAAGAATGGTCATTTCCATTCCAATGTTTGGTTTTACTGAATAATCAATCTAGTAATAGAATTCTGATTCCTGTTCCTATGTTTGGTATGCTGGAATGATGCCCGAAATGGAATAAAATTTACATAAGACTGACTAAAATACTCTTGTTAGAATTGAAAATTGAGAAATCAACATCATTGATTACATATACATATTAAAAATTAACAACTTATTTAAGTTTGTTTTCATGAATTGATTTATCAAACGGTTTATATTACTCCAAATAGGATGAAATCATTTGGGTAGGACCTTTTAAAATAGAGACAGGCGTGATATGAATGGTCGTGATAAAGTTAATGGGGCCAACTTCATTAAAGAATCTATCATGATAGACTATTAAAATACTATGCAAGGTTGGTGTAGAACTTCGATTGATGGTTTTCACAGCAGGGGACCCACCAAATGAACGGCCCGGATCAAAACATTATGGGGGTGATAGAACCAATGGCAGATCACAAGTGGCACTTTTTTTTTCAACCAATTGGAAGCGGCATATAATAACTAGATAACGTACAAAGAGACAGATTCCAATTGGGTGTTGACGAAGATCTCCTTTTTCCTTTCTGGTCTTTGTCATCGGAGTCTTTTATGTTTGGACATGATTTAAAAAAGAACGCAGAAGCTGTTTTCAGCAATTGGGTAGAAATCAGAGTATTAACTGAAATATTATTCTTTTCTAGTTCCCGTCATCTAGGTCTTATAGATTTGAGTTCGATTTGAAAAACCCAGAATCCATTTTCTTCAATTGGGTGGGAATTAGAGTGTAATAGGAATCTGATTTGGTCATGATTTGAAAGACCCGGAAGCTATTTTCTTCAATTGGGTGGGAGGGAATCAAACTATAACAGAAATCTACCGCTTTCTTTTTGGTTTCTGCTAACTCAGTGTTTGGATCTGGATTTGATTTGTAAATCCCATAATCAATTTTCTTCAATTGGGATCTTGTCTTAGTGGATTTTCTTCAAATCCAGTAACAACATCGATACTATCCTTGCACGATTTAGAAGCTTCAATTATCTGCACAGACGGGTCATTCTTCGGATCTGAAACGCACCCATCACCAGATTCCCTCTTCTCCACTTCCTCCTTGCAATAAGAAGAAGAAGAACCCACTTCATATCTCTCTTGACTTTAGGGGGTTCAATGACCTGAACCCATCTTTTTGAAGAAAATCGATCTCGTTTTCGGCGATTTGGGGGTGACCGGCCAGGGCCTTCCGGCTGGTCTCTTTCCCAGCCGGCAACTAGGAGGGTGGAGGGGTATTCTGGTCTCAATGAAATATTACAAAGGAATGGAATGGCCATTCCTCTACCTCCCCAGTGGAATGGTAAAGGAATGACCATTCCTCTACATAAGGGAATAGTGATTCCGGAGGAGATGGTCATTCCGCCACTTTTTTTGTGAATCAAACGTTATAATAATCATTCCGTTGGAATGATCATTCCATTCCGACCTTCATTACAGCGAATCAAACGCTACTTTAGATACGAGGTAAGCTCCTTAATGAGCTGAGCTGAATTGAACTAATTTTATCCCCCTTCTGTACAAACAAAGCTTCTAAATTAGGCACAACTAGGCTTACAAAAATCAGAAATAGCACAAGCACAAAATCAACCAAGTTGGGCATGCAATTTTTAAATCTGAAATCGGTAGACTGTCTCTTATTTGAAACTCACCCTAAGAACCTTTTGTAACCAGAGAAATTCGCTTACCATGAGAGCAACTGCGAATTCAGAAATTCTCGTTTTAGGGGGTGAATCCAAATATGTAGTTCGGTTTTGCGGATAAATATAAAATTTTTCATATGAATTTTAGAGGTGAATTCAGAATTCTAACATGGATTTTATAAGAACCCAGGATATTCATGCTTCCTACCCTTGTTATAAATTCACAATCTTCTCATCCAAGAAAATTTAGTTCATGTTTTTTAAAGGATAACGTGTTACACCACAAAGCAACATATTGTGAGTTACACCTCCTCCATAACAGAATCCTCTTTATGCACAAATGCAGCCTAAATTTGTCCTGTTTTCCACTGACATACAATAGGGAAAGAGCCTCTAATTCAAGCTGGTGGGATCATAAAAATAGTTACCTACTCTTACATAATAGATATAAAGAACATTGAAGTAAAGAACTAGAATACAGAAAATTCCTTTTCCATGAAAAAGAATCTAGGAAAGCTATTCCTTAAAAAATCAGATCTATTAAAAACAGAGGCATATTTCTTTTCATTACCTGAAGGTGCTTAGCTCGAACGTAGGGACTATCCCCACACGGGACCTTGTGAATTACATGAAATAGATCCTTCCTTTTTCCCGGAGAATTCTTCGCACAGTCTTCCATTTTCCCTGTCCTCCAATTTCCTCTGTTTGGGTTCTCGAAAACAGAATCACAGTGAAAGATGAACGCGTCCGCTTTTCTTTATATATAAAAACCGTTCCCAGAAGAAGCAAGCAGAAAATGTCAGAAACGCAGAATGCAGAGAAGAGAAGATAGATTCCAAAGGCCTCTGGCCGGAAAGCGTGCCCAATACGAGAATGTATGTGGACTGGAAAACATCCACATTCTTCATGCCGTGGATTTCGATACGAAGGGGTCAGTCCGTCTGTGCCACGTAATGTGATGAGACACTTGGGCTGTTCCTCCGACTCAATGATTTTGTGAACGTTCGTCGGATCGTGTACACGTGGCAAACAAAGTAACATTGGATATTCTAGTCGGGTTGGGTTGTCAGGTGTGATGTCACGGAGCCGGAAAAACTGATTGGAAACTCTATTCTGGCCTCATCTGTTTTTTTTTTTCTCTTATAAAAGTTCCATGCCTTGCTGGAGCAATGTAAAGCAAGATATTGAGAGGAGTGAGGATGAGAGAATGGATGAATTTTTTTAAATATGTTTGGATTGATTTATTTCTTGGGTATTGCATGCCTAAAAATTATAGGTAATAATTTAGAATAGAAATTATAGGGTTAAAACCCAACCATCTTGTTGACCGACTGAGCAGCCCCTAATTCTCGGCTCCCCTAACTTGATAGGATCGAAGGGAACATGAGATGCACTATTAGAAAAACGGCTCAACCAATAACTATTCCTATTGTCTTTATGTTTTGTGTGCTTGTTTTTTTGGGAAAAACCAAAAACTTCAGTCCTAATAATTAATAATAATACACTAGGTGATAAAAACAAGATAGATGTTATTACATCTATCACAACTAAGTACAACGGGCCACACCATGTAAAGGGGTTTACTTTGGACCCCTGTTGTGTCAATTACATTCATCCCGTTTTAACATATGTCCAAAATTCCACCGTAGGGTTATATAATGATAAATCCAGACTATTCAAGACGAATGTCATTCCCACCTTGATGTATCCTCAAATCTCACTACAATAGGATCAGTGGATTCCACCATTAGATTAACCACATCACTGATAATGCAATTAAGAAAAACCCGCCTTAGTTAGGAAAAAAAAAACTAGTGCTTTTAGTGTTTCCCCTTGCCAACAACTGAATGCACGAGCTTCCATTTCATTCATCAATCAGCAGTCTTGCTTTGTCTTGGGCTGTAGTATTCAAAGATTAACTGTTTTAACATTATTCAAACAATATAACCCTTTTGACGATTAATAGAGAAGGAAATTTTCTTTGGTCATATTACCTGTTCCCCTACGTTGCTAGAAATGACCCAAGAAACGACTTGTTCTTTGATGGCTTTTTGACTGAAAGAAATGGGAGTTGGGGACACTGGTCACTATTAAATGGAACACAAACAGTTTGCATGATATCCTTCATTTTATCCACATTCTAACCTATTCATTCTTGGCCTCCTTTACTATCCTGAGCTATCTAAAGCAACATAGTTGCGCATAACCAATAAGGTCAAATTCAGATCCAAATATGAGCCAATTCCAAACCCAGATTTGACCCCATTTTCTGTTGTGAATTTGGCCAGATCTCAGGCACATCCGGACACTGGTGTTTCATCCAAATTCATTTTCAAATTTATGCCCATATCTTTATCATCATTTTAATGAAATACAGCATCATTTTCATACCCGAGTTTAGTTGAAATACAGTGTTCGAATATAAATGAAATCCAACCAAATCCACCAAATCCGAATCCAAAGTTGGGCTAAAAATAGATTACGAGAATGGGCTCCGAATCAGACCCATTTTTTATTTGGCTGAAATATAGTAACCGGATACGTACGGATGAGGTCCATCCAAATTCACAGTCAGGATTGGGATCAGATTTAGAGATGGATTTGGGGCTTAAAATCGGGTTTGAAAATAGGCCTGACTTAGACCAGTTTGGGCCTTTTTTTATTTGAATTTAGTGGAAATATAGTATCTAGACATGGCTGAGATCCAGCCAAATTTGCTCCAGAAAGTGGGGATTGAGTTCAAATTTGGTTTTATGCTTACAATTGGATCCAGAGAAGGGTGAAAATTCATATCCGAAGCTGGGCCCTTTTTTGGGTCCGAACTTGGCTGAAGTATGGTGCCCGATTATGGCTGAGGTTCAGCCCAATTCGCACGAAAAAATGGGGTCAAATTCAGATCCGAATTTGGGCTTATAAACATATTTAAATTTGGGCCCATTTCTTAATCCAAACTTAGATGAAGTGCAGAGTCCCCTTCATGTTTGGAAGTGTACCTTCTTCAATCCCTTTCGTTCATCTTCTTGAGAGCCCATTTCCTGTTTGGAATAGTTCATTGTCCTTTACTTCATCCACTTAAGAGCCCATTAACGTTTAGAACAATTCATATTTCATTAGATTATTCATTCTCATAACCGACTAGGATCTCTTTTGTATAGGGCCGTCAAAAGAGCCGGGTCTTGAGTGAGTATCTAGATCCTTACCTGGCCTCAATGGCCATAGCCAAGCCCAATGCCTGAAAATAAGAAAATCAATCTTTTATCTTTTTCTACACCGCTGTCATACAAAGGCAACTGGAGTTATTATTATCATTATTATTTTTGGTTGGTGGTGGAGTAGAAAATATTAATTTATACAAAAGTAATATAAATAATAACTAATGTTTCTATATGTACTACATTTAATAATATATTCAAATCTTAATAATTTATTATTCTTTTAATAGTTCTAAAAGATCATCTAGTGCCTATTTATTTGATGTAATTGAATACATCGAATAGTAAGACTTGTATTTCTTAAAATGGTTAAAAATGAAGAAAAAAAGGAAGAGAAGAGGGAAGAGTAAAAATAAATAAAAGAGGGAAGAGCAATAAATAAAGGGATTTTTACGGAAAAAATACCCTTAAACTTGGATTAGACAATTTAATTAAGAAAAACATAAAAATGACCGATTAGGTGATCGTGCTATTTTGGTTTTGCCAAAAATGTCCCCTAACGTTATCATCGTCCATTCCCATCTGCAACTCCAATGCCCGAAAATTAACGGTGGATGAGATGAACCAGGTCAGCACTGGCGAAATGGGTATTTGGATGATGAAGATCGGGCTAATGGTCAAAAGATAAAATCATGAATCTAGCCACCAAAAGAAGATTGGACCTTGGAAAACACCTTTATTTCATGTGAAAGATGAATGAGAGAGGATGAGCTCCATCTGAGTGATGTTTAGATGAGGTAGTTAGACGGGCCTTTCGATTTAGACGCTCTTAGGATTGAAGCAATTCTTCGACCTTTTCATTTTTTTATAATAGAAGGGTTCTTGTAGGAGAGGGAATGCTTGGAAATCCCCGTCTTTTTCTTTCTCCAATTGCATTAACAAGCTTATTAACAACACCAAATCTGAGCCTAGAAATTATGTCAATCTTGAAAGAAGGAAGCAGTGGACTGAACAGAGAAAACCCATTTCGAAATTCCAGCCTTAAGCACACCTAGAGAAATAGTGACGATGGGATAGTCTGCAGCCATGGTTGAACCATCAGTGAAATAAAGCTTCACAAGTGTAGTGCTGGTTGTCTTATGATGGGTGAAGTCCCTGCTGCCGGCAGCAAGTTGCAGTGGAGGTGTTGGCGACTCAAACCGGGACAATCCCACGCCCTTCTCACCCTCTCTTCCAACTTCTCAATCTTCTCACAATGGACACCCTCACCAAACAAGGAGAGATTTTGGGTGAAAATGGTGGAATGGACGACAATATCTTTTGGGGGTATTTCCATCCCCAAAAGATGTACGGCATTCTAATCTGTCATTTTTGTCTCTATAACTTCATCCATTTAAACAGAGTGTATGCATAATCCTTTCGTAAAAATCCCATAAATAAATGAAAAAAAAAAAAGGAGAGAGAGCATAGGGGGCCAGAGAGGAGAAGATAGAGCAGAGAAATCACATAGAGAGGGTGCCAAAAACAGATCAACTCGAAAGTGAAACAAGCAACAGAAAACAACATCTACCATACAACACACAAAATGTAGCAAACAAGCTCTAAATATTTTAAACTCCAAACTCTACGATTTTCTATTTTTCTTCAGTTCTAAGATTTTCATTTTTCTCTCATTTTTTCTTTCAGTTCCCCATGTTAATATCAGCAAAAGTATCTTCACACGCATGGTGCAATAATATGGTTTCGAATCCCACATCAATGGGAATCCCACATCAATGGAACAATTAGAAAAAACAAAACAAAAAAATGGCGGTAAAAGGGCCACAAAGCTCGAAAGCAGACGATGACATTATGAAAAATGGATATAGATTACAGTGGGGCGATAGAAAGGAGAGCTGGTTGTAAGAAATGGAATGAATTACAGAAATGCCTATGAGCTGCAACAAAAGCAAAAATAACAGACTGCTCACATCCACAATATAATGAGAGAAAAAAACCAATGCCTTTCCACTCTCTGAGAATAAGCCACCGATATGCTCAAATACAGTCCTTGAATATAAACTTTTCCCCTATTGAAACCAAAGCACTAGCAAGCACCTCCATTTCTCACTCTAGGGCCTGGTAGCCCCTGCCACGCCCGCCCATCCTTCCACGGCCTCTTCCGTAACCTCTTCTGCCTCCCCCTCTGCCTCTTTCATAGCCATAGCCTGCACCTGTTTCACTCATGGTTAAATGGTCGGTCAATAGATCTACAAATGTCTGCACGTGCAACTTTATTTGCACAATGTGTGTATGGGTGTGCGTACTTAAGCAGTGGCAGACCCACGTTACTTGTATCTAAAGCGGCCGCCCGAGGTCAAATTTCAAAACCCCTTTAAAGTTCTATTGGGCTATTGGCCCACGCCCCACATGAACAAGGCCCACGCCCCATATGATTAAGGCCATCGCCCCATATCAAAAGGACAAAAACGATGAATGAAGAAAAGAAAAAAAACCATGCTTCGTGATTCTGTTCTCCACTCCTCTCAACCTCAACCAGCCCCTTCTGGCTTCTTCCTTCGAGTGCATCGCTTCTCTTTGAATGCTTGTGAGGCCGTGACAATCGTTCCTCATTCGGCTTCAGGTAAAAATCTCTCTCTCTCTCTCTCTCTCTCTCTCTCTCTCTCTCTCTTCATGTGACTATGTCATTGTCACCTCTCCCTCTCCCTCTCCCCCTTCTCTCCCTATCTTCTATGATTAATGATTCCATTCTTTATTTTAGGCATTGCATAGAGAAGTTAGGGTTCGGGTTTTTTTTTTTTTTTTTTTAATTTATGTTTGATGGCTCTCTTTATTACATTACTTGATTTTTTATTTTTTTATTTTTGATCTTGTGTTCTTGTTTAATCTATGAATGAGTGAGATTTGTGACGTACTTAGGGTTATGTTGCTTTTGGGCTTTTTATTTGTTTTATTTATGCTTTCTTCATTACATTACTTGATTTTGGGTTTTTTTTTTTTTTGGATCTTGTGTTTTTGTTTAATCTATGAATGAGTGAGATTTGTCAATCACGGGGCAATATTATTTGACTTCATTTATATTTCTTGTTTGATTGGAGTTGGTGTCTTCCCATAAGTAGTTGATAGTATTGTTGTGATTATCATTCAGGCTTCAGCAATTAGTATTTGTTCGTTTGAAATTGCATCGGGCCTAAAGCTGAACCCTATTGTGATCATCATCATTATTTTGTGTTTTGATTGATTACATGACTTGCTCGCAACCTCGTGGTTGAGGGACACTAGCATCTTCCAACTATGCTACATTTTAGAATTTTATTATTCTCATTACTATCATTGATGGACTATTTATGCTTTGTTTTTGCGTGGATGCACATATGAGAGAGAGAGATAATTTTAAACTGCAACCTGTGTGGGTGCCAATGATGGTCTTGGTATGAAGCAGAGGTGTGCCAATAATGGTCCTCATTATTAGATCATCCTAATCCTTAATTATGGGCTTCAAAAGTTAAATAAGTTTCAACCCTTGTGCAGGTCTTTTTTAGATGTGGAGAAAAATGAACAGAGTTGAACGAAAAATTCTAGCAAAAGTTTAGTCCCACCTAAACGAAAATCCTGGGTACGCCACTGTACGTAAGCAAGCATGCATTATATGTATTCATGCATTCATAGTAAATGTGAGTCTCGAAAATTGAACTAACAAAGCCGACCCTAGATCAGATAAAGCTTCCACGAAGACAAAAACATGCATTCATAGTAAACAAGTATCTGATGAAGTTTATTAAAACTCAAAATTCTTCTATCTATAGAAAAGTAGATATATAACTATACAGTAAATAAATAACATATATGAGTTCATCTTAAACATTTACAATTTATGATACATATTTCGACCCTATCAAGGCAATTCCGGCTGTCTAGACCCTATCAAGTACCAACACAGTTATGGGCTTTGTGCCCAGCAGTATGCCAAAATGCAGAGATTCACAGTTTTGTAGGAACACAGGTACCATATAGCCCCATGTCTAACTGTGGGCTTTAAAAAATTAAAAGAAGAGAAAAAAGAGAAGAAAAGAAAGATGCATACCAAGCTTAGCATCACCTATATTTGTTCTTTTTTTTCTAAATTAAGGGGACACTGCATACATATGTTTTAGTGCATGTGAGCATTATAAAACTTGCATTAGTTTAAAACCTCATGTAGCCAAAAAAAAAAAAAAAAGCTGTTACACATCAGTGCTTACCACGATAACCCCAGCCTCTGCCTCGTCCACCACCGCCACCTCTATTCCAATTCCACCCACCATTTTCTACAAATGAAGAAAATTAGCATCTGTAAGATAGATTTAAGAAAGTGTACTGTAATCATCTTATACCTTGATCATTTTCATGTCCTTGATTGTTCCCATATCCTTGATTGTTGTCATATCTTTGATAGTTCCCATATCCTTGATCGTTTCCATAGAATTGATTGTTCCCATATCTTTGATTGTTGCCATATCCTCCTCTGCCCCAACCTCTTCCTCTCCCTCGACCTCGACCTCGGCCACGCCCTCGGCCAAATGAATCTGTAAAACCAGCCCAAGTCAATTTATAAAAGATTGATATTGCTGTAAGCAGAAATATCAAGTGCATCCCAAGGAAATACCTTCATTCGCACCAGCAATTGGAGGAGGTGCTTGCTTGGCCTGCTGTGGCTGCTGCTGTTGCTGGCGCTGGGGTTGTTGATGCTGCTGCTGATATGAATATTGTGTCTTTGGCTGCTCTACATATAATGGAACTTGGTATCTGATAAAAACAAAGATTTTCTTTCAGCCTTAGCTTTCAGTAACATGTCAGAATAAATCAGCTAGAAGAGTACAACATAAAAAGGATCAATGGCAATCATCAATCTTCCTCAAATGAAATTTGAGTATATATAGCAAATATAGACTTCAGAAAATGAAGAAAGTACCCAGGAGAATTCTTGTTAAGCTCTTTGGTGGAGAGTGAGATTGAAATCATTGAAACCTGGCGAGAAATCTCCAAACTGCATGAAACACATTAACTCCATGCATAAGAGATTGAACTAAAGTTCATGATGTCAATGCATTTTATCAAATGAAATGAGTATGCAGAGACATACGGTAATAGGCCTTCTTCAATGGGTTCCCAAACGTCCGTTATGCTTGTAGAACTGATGGCAGTATCTTGATGCAAACCAGGGATCCTCTTCTGTTTAAGTTAAAAAGATAATCATGTCACTCAGATTTGTAAAACATAAAAAGGTGATATGAACACATTCTGCAACCTTTATAATCTCAGCAATGGCCACAGTCTTGCTGATTGCCTGCCCCATTGCCTTTAAGACAACCTCTCGAACACCTTTTTCCTGGAAAAAGACATTCATCAAATCAAGAGAGTTGCAAATATTTCAACTCAAGAGCTAAGTCACAATCTCATTGATTCAATATCAAACCACAACAATTGTGTAGGTTGAACAAACTTTGCCGATAGGCTTAGCAGGACAAGAACCCACAGATATACAAAACAAAGATAATCACTATGCAACAATAGCAACACAAGCTAAAACAGAAACAGCCATTGTTCCAGGCTGCTAGACCGGCAGGTTAGGGACATCAAATAACCCCTTGGGGACGGGAGTGCACAGGTTCGCCCCACAGGAAAAAAATCGACCAGTTGCACTCTGTCAAAAAAGTAAACTGTAAAAGTAGCCTAGGTTACTTTCCAGTTACCAACCCTGCCCACTCAGGGCAGAGCCGAAGGTCACATGGTCCATTAGGGACCAAGCCTAAAAAAGCCATCATTTTTGCACATGTACTCGTAGGGAATGTTGCTTGAAAGAAATGGTAAAAGCAATTAGGAATGAGACTGACTTGATCCTGACACTCATTGAAGCAAGCTTGATCTATCTTTCGATGAGTAGATGTGAGTTTACAAAATCTAAGTTGCATTGCCCTATCTTTAATGGAGGGCCCTGGTATGACATTATAGATGGAGGTAGTGGTCACCTCATTGCCACTTGGCAGTTCTTATTTTGTAAATCTTCTAATTGACTTTATCCTCTAATTTTTATAGTCCCCCTGTTTATGTATCTTCCTTTGTGTTGAAGAGCATACTCCATAAATTGTCTCTTATTTCTCCTTTCAAACTTGTGTAATAATTAAAAGCACGACCTATGCAATTGAATTACAATCTTAAATGCAAACAAGCAGCATCAAGAAAGTGGAAGCTGCTTAATAACTGACCATTTCAAATCTAGTGGTAAAATCTTCCATTTTAAGCAGCCCCAAATACCTTGCATTATCTTATGTACCATCTGGTTGAATAACATCACCAAAACCAGCATGCTTGTAAGCATTTTCTTCAAGCAAACCAGTCAATCTAAAGAGGGAGAAAATCCATAATCTCCAAAATTTCAACCATGACATAACAAAACCTTTCATAATAGCATCTGTCATGGTTTAGCATGCCTTCCCAAAACCAGTTAAAAATAGCAGTGAACTAAACCATGAGTAGCGCATTCATTCGAAAAGCAAACCAATTAACCTCTTATCTTGATGGGTAAGAATCCCTCTCAGGTAGGCTCCACCATGGGTGGGAAAAAGTTCACTGCATTGAACAGTGATCTAATATGGATTTGGCAGCTGATGTGATCTAATATCCAAAGCATTGCCCCTGGGGCAAAGCTTAGAAGTGATTAGAAGTGAAGGCTTGAACATCTCTTGCATGTCCACCACAAAGATGTGCTTAGAACTGTTAATCATCACATCAGTTCTGTCCTGATAACCATTTTTTTCATGATAAAAAAAAAAAAAAGCTGATGGATATCAATGTGTCCAAAACTATTCCCAACCACAAATAATGAAATAACAGAGAAAGACAAAGATTTATAACACTTTCATGTCTGAAATCGGAGCGCCATCAATCAAACCAAATCCTATTCAAGAAACTTCAAAATCAAGCACATTAAAACATATCTAAGCATCCAAATACAACATCAATCCATAAACCAAACAAACAAAAACACATCATAATGAAATGCAAAACCCAGGACAGGAATCAAAACATAAGAAGATGACCAAAAAAAAACATGGTAAGAGAATCACTTGAAGGAGGCTGGTGGCATAGCTGATGTAGTTCCTGATAGGTCCTTGTGTCGTGATACGGATCTCGTTTTCATTGATAGCAGTTTCGGGCCTCGGCTTCTCAACCCTCTGGTATCTGTCCATGGATCCTCTTCTTTCTTTCTTTCTTTCTTCTGCTACGGTTTTGGCAGAATCGAAAGGGCCTTCTTAAACCCTAGCGATGGAGAGGGAGGGAGGGAGGGAGGGAGGGTAGTGTTGGATGATTAGATTAGGGCACGCGTCTTTAAACACCAAAAAAGCGGAGAGAATGCAACAAAACGACATCTGAGACTTGGGGAAGGGGCTATATGTACGTACGAATCCGTTGAGTTTGAAATGGCCAACTTACCCTCCTTATCGGTTTCATTTGGCCTGTGGATCAAATTTGCCTCCTTTCGGTATTTGTCTGAGGTTTGGAATTTAGAAATGTGGAATTGTTTGTTTTTTTTTTTTTTTATTTTGGAGAATTTCAAAAAGTCCTTAAGCTTAGATCTTATTTCAAAAAAGAATACAAGTTTTAAAACTTTTCAAATTAGTTCTTAAGTTTTTCAAGAAATTTTCATTTAAGAACATCCATATGTTTAAAGTTATTTTTCGGTTACTTTTTTTCTATTTTTCTAAAATATCCAAATTACCCTTCATTATAATAAAATTTTCCTTCACTTCCTTTATATTCTTCTTATTTTCCTCGCCGGTGTCCTCACTGTGATCAAGGACACCTAGCATTCCCACAGCGATTTGCTGCATGTAGTAGTTGTTGAAACCATGTCTTGGCTTTAAATGAAGGTAATTTGAGTATTTTCAAAATATTGAGGGAAAAAGTCACCAAAAAATATCTTTAAATGGCTGGATATCCCTAATTGAAAATTTAATAAAAAGCTTAGAGGCTAATTTGAAAATTCAAAACTTGCGTCCTTTTTTTAAATAAGGCAAAAACTTAAGACCATATTTGAAAATTTCCCTTTTTTTTTATAGAACTAATTAAGTGGAGAAAACCTTTCCTAGTGGCCCACTTATGATTTCTCCGAGTCTAGTATAAAATATGATTCCTTCTTGATAGTCACCAATCTCAAATTTGGCATCTATTCGAATGGATAAAACTAGTTTGATTGACTATACATTAGTTTGGATGGTTAGAATTTGTGAGTTGTTGCTGAAGTGGTTATGATGATTATATGAGCCTCTGTCACTGTATCCAGGGTGGTGGGGGTGATATCCTTCTCCCCCACTCTGAAAAATATCCATATCCAATTACAATTAAGGATTTCAATTCGCACTCAAAGTCTCCTGAAAGTTCACATTTGGATGGGCTCCTTTATTTTCAATAATTACATAATTAGTTTCAATTTCTGAGTAGTGTGTTCTGTATTTTTCGTATTCGAAAAATATCCTAAGAAATCTGAAACCAATTACAATATTGTGTAATATAGAGGAAGGTTTTTTCTTCAATGGTCTGATGACACTCACTATAGTAAGGTGGCTGAATCTTAAACCATCTATTTGGTTGGCCTGCAACAGACTTATACAGCTTTTAAACCTGTCCATCCAATTATTGCACTTAAAGTCGATAGTCAAATTAAATTGACCTGGTTAAGACTCCACATTGTGGTAGGCTAGGGTTTGTTTATTTGCATAAAATACATATGGATTCATGTGGTAGGCTAGGGTTTGTTTATTTGCATAAAATACATATGAATTGAATCCATATGAATTCATGCAATGAGTGGTTAAAAATGAAGACCTAGGATGCACATACAAAAGGGACCTTAAAATAACTTCGTTTTTAATGAAAATAAATCAGGGGAAGAAGGAAAATGACAATGCAACAATCACCTAAGCCTTGAGAAAAGTATAGTCTCATCTACATTACTACTTTATATCCTCCACCCCTCACCTCTTATCATTCACACCATGTGTTGGGTTTATATCTTGTATTACGGGTTAACCTAATAGGTCCATTGGGTTGGTCACGAAACCAGGTTTAAGGTAAAGGGTATTTTAGTAAATGTGTTGGGGCTTTCTTAAGGGATATGAAAGTGGAGATTATATATATAATATAATTTAGAACCCTAATCATATAAGGGAGTTGAAAGTTCACTTTTTACGCCATTGTTTTCGATACATTACCGAACTACATAGTTTGCGGCTTTGAGGAACGTCCAGCCTCTTTCCCAAAGAGAGCAAAGAGTAATAGAAAAGCCGAGTTTCTTTCCTATGAACCGGAGGCACTCTTACTAAATCACATAAATCTCTCGTATGATTGCTTATTTTCTTTGTGTGTGGCTTCTTTGACGGTCCCAAGTTCACAGTTCCACACATATGTGCACAACACAATGATCCTTTTGGTGCTCATTTGACTATCAATTCTTGTGTATTCAAATCTTATGTGTTCTAACTCCAAGGGGTTGACCGAGTGGTTAGGACCGCGGTTCCTCCCTCTTATGGAGCTAGAGGTCTTGATATTGACCCCCGGTTCTCCCTTCTTCAGGAATCAAATATTGATTCCACTAGTACTTCCACCTTGGGCCACAGGGGTGTTTACCCAGCTTCCCTCTGGTTCGGAGGGATATGTCCAGTCTAAAGGGTCAGGAACTCTCCCTCCGATAGCAAAAATAAAAATAAATATATATATATATATATCTTATGCATTCTAATTCAAATAAATAGCGAAGAATGTGTCCCCCTCCATTTCAAGTTTCCACCCACAACCTCCGCACCTTATCCACCACCCTTATGATGGAAACCCAGACAGATTCCTTTCCCTTCAGCCCTTGCAAATAACAAAACCCAAAGGACTGTGCAAATACCCTCATAAATCAGAGCCTGACACTACTACTGGATTTCCTTCCCTTGTCAGGAAATGGGAACTGATCAAACCTTCCTCCATCCAGTTCCAGTTTAAATTGAATCATCACAAATCCAAACTTACTATGACATTCAGAGTTCTTCAAATTACTTCTTGGAATCAACTTCACAAGGAACCTTTTTCAAAAGAAGTGGAGTACATAGGTCATGGCCCAGATTGATGGTTGCCCCCAACCAAATTGGTGGTTGCTGCGCTTGATGGTAGCTTTTCAAAGTGAAGTCTTCTTTTTTTTTTTTTTTTTAGCTTTTTGTGGATAAACATCTTTTGTATCTACTTACCTTTTTTTTAATCAATCTCCCTTTAGAAAAAAAAAAAAGGTAACAATTGTCTCTCAAGGGCGGATGATTACTACTGGACTCCTTTTCCACTCCTTTCCGAGTAATCACTCCTTGCCATTTCCTGACAAGGGTGGATAATTGTCTCTCAAGTGGGTTCCTTTCCAACTTGCATGTGTGCGCTTTCTTTTTGTTTGTATGGACTTCTTTCCCACTCAAGTGGGTTGCCTTCACGTGTTTTGCAGACTCTCTCTTGGGTTAAAAACAAAAGGGGGCAGATGATTGCCGAACACATTTTATTTTGGAACAAGCCGAGCAAGTCTCTTATCAAGAAGAGATTGTGAGAAATGATCTCCATCATCGCTCGAACCAAGAAGGGTCAATGCCAATAAAACACATACTACAGCATATGTTGCTTCCCATTGCTCTAAAAACTTAGGGCATGTGGATTAGCTATCAATGCGGTCAGGCCAAAGGGGGTTGGATTGACCTGAGTTGTTGAAGGCCAAATTATATCCGACCCACTTTTAAAACGGGTCATATAACATCAATCAGCCGCTGATGTAGTTCAATTCAGACCCGACCCACATAATCCACAACCAACGGGGTCAACCATTTTAACTTGACCCGTCAAAGTTTGGCCGAGCCCATTCCATTTCAATTATTTATGTTATATTTCAATTTTATTGTATAAAAATGGCCCAAAGTATAAAAATGTTAGTAAGCAAACCATTTTAAATTGGTTTAGATATATGGGTCGGCCCAAGACTATCCCCTTTAAATGGGTTATGGAGGTGATGAGGGTCAACCGAGACTAACATTTTACTTCAGGTCAGATTTTTCTTAAATTGGTTTAGAATTTGGATGGGGTTGTGTAGGTTAAAAGCACGTATAATACGAGACGATTTGGACTTTGCCACCACAAATGTAAGACACTGAAATAGATGGTCACTTTGATCAATTATTTTAAACCATTGGGATCAAATGGCTTGTGAAAGTTTCAGAGGTTATCAGGATGGATACTAGTTCTAATAAATCAAACCAACATGCAGCGGATGTAAACAACTAAAATGATCGAACTAGCAATCTATCAATCACACACCACAAAAAGCCAAACACAATATTTTGCATGGAAATCCTATCCAGGGAGAAAGGCCATGAACCAAAAATCAAGAATTTACGAACAGTTACAAGATATACTCACAGTTCATTTACCTCAGTAAGTACCCTGACCTAAGGACTGTAGTTGTTCTTGTACAACTTTCCGTTGCCACAGCTTCCACCGTGCACCGTTCTCCTTACTTGATCTCCTCGCACATTGTCAGCCAAAATGAACTATCTTCTACAAAAAAGTAGAATCAACGATAACCTTCTAGAGCAGTCATTTAGAATAATCTCTCAATGGGTGTAGAGAAACAAGGAAATCTCTCTTAATGATATTCTAACCTCAGATCAAGAGAGGAAATTAACTTCTTGTCCTATCTTAGGGTTGAGAGCAAACCCCTATAAATAGCCCCAAATTCGTGCCTTAGACTTAGTGCACAAGTATGACTAAAATTGGAAAACAGAGTCTCAAAAGGAAACAAAATCGTTTCAGAACTAGAGACTTTCTCGTTATGCCCGCGCCATCTGATCGATCGGACCACCCAAAATAACCGGGGCACGTTAGACAACCGATAGATAGCACAAAGGCTCCCATCGATCGGTCCTCAGTGGTTTCGCCCAAAATTATCTTTTTTTCTTCTTTTTTTCACTCCAGCTCTTCCGACGACACAACCACAGTCCATTCTAAAATAAATTATATTATATATACTGTATATTAAAGTTTAAAGTAATAGTCGGGCATTCTCAAAATAACACATCAGCACTGGGGTGTACATGGACGATTCAAATCGGTTTAGAGGGGAAACCATCAATCAAACCGAACCTATCGGTTTTCTATTTTTTTCAAACGGAACCGAACCGCCCATGTGCCCAAACCGAACCGAACAACCCATGTCAGCACTATCGAAATCATCATATAATTTCATTCACCTCTTTAAAGTGCCATGTCAGCACTCTCAAAATCAATTCTATTTAAGCAAAATCTGATGGTGGGCCCTATTTTGTTTTTTTTTATATGAGCTCTTACGTTCTGTGACAAATTCTTTTTATTTTTTTGTGCACAATAGTTTAATTTTTATAACATTTTACTTAAGTATGTATACTGTATATATAGGACTATAGGTTCCCTTTTCGAATGCATCATCTTGATGATATGCTTCATGGTTCTCACTTCTAAATGCCGATCAAAGTAATCGGGATAAAAATCACAGAATCTGTCGCGGTTCACGATTCGTTACCACCGTCATGACGTGAATTCTTTTACCCCATAAAAACTTAAAAGAGCATCCAAAGAATTTAAAATATTATAAAATGTTAAAAAAATACTTTTTTTTATTAGCAACGGCTATAAACCAAAATATTGGTGCCCTAAGCCATAACATCTTATTATTCGTTAATTATTTAATATGTCCAATCTTAAATTGAATCATGGGTCCACTCCATCCTTATAAGTTTTTAATCCATTAATATATCTCATATCTAAAATCCCAAGCATTAACATGTTTTATAGGTGATCAATAAGGAAGTGAGGAAAAGCATGAGACGCCTCAATGGTAAAGAGGAATCGCATCTCACCAAAGTGTCGGAATCGACCCTTGGCAGTGCCAGAATACCGAACCAGAGTGTACTCGAAGGGAGAATGTGGTGGAGGTGAACTTGGGCGGCATGGAAGACACTAAGAAAGGAATACTTAGAGACAGGTCATACACGAACGAAAGTTATCAATGCGTGGAAGACCGCAGGGATGCCCCTTGGGCCAATAGATTAGGCTACCTTAGGACTGGGATAGTTTAACATTCACTACTATATTAAAAAAAATGCAACCAGGCGTAACTCCTACTCAAGTAGTATAGATTTGTCTAAAGTGGCCCTATTAGCAAGGTATATTTAATTTAAAAAAAAATTCAGAATGTTTATAGGCTTCATAGTGAGGCCATCTATTAAAGATCTAAACCTTTCAAAGCAAATACCACACTCTTATATGGGCAAGTAAATATTCTAACTCTAATAAAAATGGGCCCAATATTATATTGATCATTTTTCTCAACTCTAATATAAAATCAGGCCCCCAAACAGTTTGCCTAAATATTCTCAACTATAAATTGGAGCAGACCCACGATCTGATTGACTAAATATTTCAACTTTAATATCGGAGCGGCCCCCTTGTTCGATTAGAGTTGAGATTGACTGAGGTGGGGCATTTATTGAGTGGTCTCAATCTTTAGCATGTGGGAGTGTGGGACCAACGTCGAGGCCATAAATTTATCGTGATTCGAAGGGTCATAAGTCCCAAGATACGAGTGAAATGGAGAAGAAAGAGAGAAAAGAAAGAAGAAGAATAAGAATATACGATCAATGATATCGTCGCTGCTCAAATGAAACGTACAATAATATCGCCGCTCCGTGTAAAAGGTGAAAAAAAAAAAGATGTTAAAATTGGTGAGAGCCTTTTTCGTACACTAAAAACTATGAAGTCATTTTTTTTGCACATGACTTTTGAGGGGTTTCTGTTTCCATAAAATCCTCTTGATTTTCCATGACATTGGAAACGAAGGGTAACAATGCAATCATTCTATGAGTGATAAAGATCAAGAAATTTCACTGAAATCCAGTGTTCATGGTTAAGTTTATCCATATTTTCAACATGCAATCCATATATTATGCTCTCTCTTACCTGTCCTTGAACTTAATGCATCACTTTAGACACTCTATTGCATTTATTTTTAATTTAAACTGATACTTTTCAATATTAACTTCATAAAATCCAAAAAACTTAAGTTATTGTGTGGTATAGTTTCATAATATCGAGATTGTCCTAATTTCGGTAAAAGTATTAGCTAGATTTGCCTTGATCTCGGTTTTATGCAGCTCGGCAATAGTGTCATGATGAGTCCGTGTTAGTGTTATACCTGACTTCGGTATCATCTTCAGTTCGGTTCGATTAACTTAGATGAGTACTGATGCTCGGTCAGTTACAACTGTACTCCTATAAAGATTCAACAACATTACAAAACGTGTTGAGAGATAAAGATAAACACCGGATAGAGATAATGAGTTATCCTTATCCGGTGGTTACATCCACAATCCTTGAAAGAGCAGGACCCACAATCCGAGAAACTAGGGTAAGGTCCAATGGGACTCTACCTCCAAGAAACTAGGGTAAGGTCTGATGGGACTCTACCTCCGAGAAACCAGGACAAAAGTCAAAGGACTCACGGCCTATATATATACAAAGAACTGATTCAGAAGAGGTACGCAGAAGCGCACACACATACTCCAAATTCTGCCTTTCTCTCTTCTCACTCACCATTTGTTTAGTTACTGAACTAGCTTAGGCATCGGAGTGCCTCTGGTTGAGTGCAACCAGGGCTTTGACCTTTGTCTCTTCCCCCCTTTCAGATTCCAGGCATTTGATCTTTTCCAAAAATTTCTATATCCTTCCAAACAACTGAACAAGTCCCTAACAATTTAGGCACGCACAGTTATCCTCATAACCTGCAGGATGCATGATAACGCCACAAGATGAAAGGTCTGTAATAGTGTAATACCCCACGAGTGTTCCAAAGCCTCAGAGCAGGACTGTAATAAATAAAGTTCCTCCATGTATGGTTCCTGGTAGAGGAACAATATCAACCCGACTGACAGCCATGAATGAGCGATTGTTCATGAATTTAAGAGCGATTTGACCTTGGAATGGCACGGTCCTTTCAGTGTCATACTTCTCCATTACTTCCCTTATATTTTATGGATATCAATTGGAACATAAATTTTTTGTATTTAATGGTATGTCTAGCGTTTAATTACCTCCCCAAAAGCTTATGACATCTGGAACAACAAACACCTGTACTCATTAAACAATGAAGAGATTATTTTTTGTTGTTGTAAAACAATGAAGAGATTTAATGAAACTTTACTGGAGTAGGTTGGCCAAATGCTCCTACATTCTTCCTCCATTCGTTTTAAAACTTTAAATGTGTTGTTGTAAAACAATGAAGAGATTTAATGAAACTTTGCTGGACTGGTTGGCCAAATGCTCCTACATTCTTCCTCCTTTCGTTTTAAAACTTTGAATGTGCTCCTCCAGAGAACAGGTATTGAAAAGAATTTATACTGTCTTATTAAATCTTGAAATTTTGGTAGGAATGGTTCATTAAAGAATTTTAATACTTATCTTGAACGGAGTGTTTGGATGTGAGGAGAGTGGGGTTAGAGAAAAAAAAAAAAGAGAGTAGAATTCTAATTATATTTGGTGAAAAAAAAGTTAAATAATTATATAGTGAACTTTTTTTTTCGAAAAAAAAAAAATACCTTGCAAGTACGAAAAAGATACAAGTTTCACCACTTGTCAAATACTCTATTGACTCCTTTTAATCGAACAACAGATAAAAGTAAAGTAAAAGATGGGGCTTTTCTCTTCTTGTAATTTCTCCTTACTTCTCCACTCAGTAGAGTATCCTCATTTTCTATAATCACTTTCTCCGCATATAAATGCCACATAAATATGATAATTTTATTTTTTGGTAAAGAAATCCAAGAGGTTATTTTGAAGCACTGGTGCTAACGGGGTCCACACCTGGAACCATACTGGTCCACTCGTTACTAACCATACAATTCCTTCATCTAACATTTGGCCCAACTCATGAATTGACTGTGCAGGCAAAGGTTTGTGATCAGTAAGCTTCATATGATAATTTCAAATTTGAAGCACAAAATCCAGATGTTAAACAATTGTATTATGTTGAAGGGAGATGCTCCTATAAAAGATATCTCTAACCTTATATGAGAGATCGGGGTGGAAGCCTTCATATTTAAGTTATTAGCATTGGATATGGCCGTGTGGGCCACACCCATTCTCTCGTTATTTAAGGTGAGAGATCTCTTTCATAGGAGCATCTCCCTATATTGAAATGTGTACCTCAAGAGCCACTTGGATCTGTAAGTTGTAACTGAGCTTCTATCTCATTTATTTATTTTATCTTTGAATGAAAACTAATTAATTTAGTGATACTATTTTGAAGATCATTAAGTTTTTCCAAGATTAATGTGAGTTTTAATTCGTACAAACATCTATGTGAACCTAGTTGGATACATTATAATTAAGAAAGCAAAGAGGGATGATTTATAGCTGGCTGAATTAGGCATGGGGCAATGGCCCAGTTATCGTTCTCATTAAATAAATTTAAACCCTGCTCTTATTGTTTAATGGTTTTATAAATGGAATATCTGTTATTATTATCATTATTATTATCAAGTCTTAAATATTGGCAGATAGTGGTTGTGGTGGGACAAAATTTGAATACATGCTTAGTTCCAGCTTAAATAATAGTTCTGAGCGATTTGCCAAAATAAAAATAGCCTGAGCAATGCCGACGTGGGGCATAGGTGGTGATGATGTCAGATATATTGGCGATCTTTTCAAAAATCATGATTTTACTTAAAGAGGTATTTTTTAACAATTCATAATATTTTAAGAATATCTCCAAATCACCACAAGAAAATCATCACTATATTCAACTGAAAATCGAGAATATAAGCAAAATCTGTTACAGTATTTTTAAAAAGATTTTACTATTTTAAAAAGATTATATCGTCTCTTCAAAAGAGGTTGAAACGAAATTGATCCTCTTTGCTTTAAGGAACTTGACTGGGAGAAAATTTGAAAAAATCTAATTTTTCGGATCCTTTGAAGGTTATTGATATCATCAATAGCAAGCGCGATGTTGAGGAGTGAGCTCCAATGAAGGAAAAGTATTTCCATTGCCACAACTGACGCATCGATGTTTTGATAGTAATGATTAGTTAAAGAAATTTAATATGCTATCAGAACCAATCGATCGCGAGTTTCAATCCCATAAGGAACGACTTGGCGTGAAAAAAACACGTGCCGCCAAAAGTGTGTCGATCGGGTTCCACCTAAGGGGGATTGTTGGGAGCGGGCTCCACTCAAAAGGGAATGTTGAAAAGTATTTCCGTTTCCTCAACTAACACCTTGAGGTTTTTGTAGTAATGGTTAAAAAATTTAATAAAAGATTGGTCTATCTTTTCAATTGTGGCTAACATTATGGTCATTTATAACTTTTCCTTGGGTTAAATTTGCTCATGTCCTAAGAACCTCTAATGTGGTTCCCCACTGTTTGGCTAAATTGAATTTGTCATTTAATTATTTTGATTCTATTTGGATTGGGGAGTTCCCAAGGTGGTTGGAGGGCATCTTGGTTCCAATATTGTAGGGTGCATGTTGTGTTTCTTCTCACTTTTTAATGAATTTATTTTCTTAAAAATACATCTTTCCAATAATATCCAGAAATACCTCAAATCTAAGAAGGTCCACATTTTTATCAAGATGATAATTTCCCTACAACAATAATTGTGACATTGGGTAAGAGGGTATAAGCTGTCCAATGAGCACAATGTTCAAATCATAAATGCTAGTTTTTATCATTTACTTTTGTATCAGATAATCATCTATGGCGCCTTCCAAGTTCCAACTCGCCATCCTAATAAATATGACCATGGACCTGTATATTGTCGCACTGTGGCCCAAATATCATGGAATGCAGGTAGAAGACCCAATATTGAGTCCCACCTAAGTACAAAACACTTTCTTATATATTATTCTTTAGTCCAAAAGAGCACTAGCTTGCTTTTCCTGACCTTTCACTTTCCTTGAGATCTTAATACCCGGGTACTTTTTTTAGTTTGAGCTTCAAGCATGGTCTGAAATGTGGCCGCAGTGTGTTCCTTTTATCTTAAAAAGAAGTAAAAAATAAATGGATATAGAGATTTAAGATATCATGTTATATGGGTTTCAAAGCATCCTTAGCCTGTTTGGTTACTTCACTTTTGTAAAATGAAATGAGGTGGAGGGTGAAACTAAAAGACCAGACGAGGGCAATTAAATCTGCATAAAATCATCTCTTGCCCATGAGGAGTGGAACCATGGAAATAAAAATCCGCAAAATAGGAAAAATGGCAGGCAGAAGCAGATGCTCAGAGAGAGGGCTTTTTTTTTCCTTTCTTTACTTCCTTTTATGGAACAGTTTTGTCCTTGTTTAAACCCTGACCGCACCGTTTTGGCATTGCAAGCTGGGCTAAGTTATGTTAATCTTGGGTTCTGACCAATTTCATTTACTTGTAGATTGTTTCTGTGCACAGATTGGTATGGCCCACTTGATGATTAGATCGACATGATATCACCTCCATATTCTCCCTCCATTTTACCTGCTTTTACGTGAGCTAGTAGTCTACATGCATGCATGCGTGTGAGAAAGTTGTAACATCTAATAAGTACTTTTCATTATTTAACGTATTCAAGGAAGCTTAATTAAAACATGACATTGACTTAAAAAAAAAAAAAAAAAAAAACTAACAAAGCTCCAAAACAGCAACATGACACTAACTAGAACGCATCAACTAACTTCCCACACTGGACTCACAGGCACCAACTAAAGTACTAAAACCCTGGTTGCAACCATATCAAGGAAGGATCCCACCGGCACCACCAATACCACCAGCACCACCAGCAGCACCACCAACACCACCCAAGCCACCGACCCCGCCGATGCCACCGACGCCACCGATGCCACCAATTCCACCGCCCACGCCAGCAACACCGCCGACCCCGGCAAAACCACCAACTCCACCAAAGGCGATGAAGTTCTTCTCGTCCTTGAGACCAGCATTGCTCGGGGCCTTGCTAGCGCTTGTGTCGACTACCTCATTGCTGGGTATAGTCCTAGCAGCAGTTGCATGAACAACCACCAGTGCAAGCACCAACATCACACAGAAGCTCCTAGCCATCTCTCTCTCTCTCTCTCTCTCTCTCCCCCCTTCTTTGGGCTTGGATATGAAGATATGTTGAGCAAGCGGTCCTTATATACAGAAGGGTCGGTGGGAGGCAGTTAGAGATATTAAAGGGAAGTTCAATGCAGCGTCACAAAACACTTACACAAAAAATATATAATATGTGCAAAAGCTAGATGGAGGAGGGCAAGGGTACATTTATAGGATGCAGGGCTTGATTTGGTCTGTGTTGTGGGGCTCATGTGCTGGACCAGTGTTTAATACTGTGGATGATAGTTAAATAGGCTGGTCTTAGGCTCATGTTTGCTAACACCCGATCTTTTTATTATGAACGAGTGGATACTTTAACAAATGGGATGGATCTGGGCCTAACTGTTGGTTCCATTGGCAAGGTCTACAACGACATATTAATCCTCAGCCATGTTCGGACAAAGTTTTGGACCACCCGAACTTGACGCATGAACACCCGTGTTTGGAAGGACTTCCAATTTGTTGTCAAAATCCCCAATATATGGATGTTGGTGGGTGGTGACTAGTCAAGTAACGTTTGGCTTCCTATGACTATTGAGTCAATGTAGCAAATAACAATATCCCGAATATATGGGGATAAGCTCAGATTTTGTGTTTTTGTCAGAAAATTACTGGAAAATGTGATAAAAAGATAAAAAAAATTTTAATCTAAAAGTAGAAATATGGCTAATATTGTATTTGATAATGCAAATACCAGATCCTCTAGAGAAACTCTGACTTAAATGAATGGAACTCCACGGGGAGGCCTTCCTTTTGCAATTTGAACATTTTAAAAATAAACACCCTCCAGGTAAATGGGGGTATGGGGTACCCTATAATTTTACATCAATTGGGATTTGTCCCACCATTGAATTATCGATGGATAAAAAAACGTGATAATGATCATGCATAAGATTTTGTTAATCAGTGTTTTTCTTTATCAAATGGTATCCAACGGTGGAACGATGCCATCTGGGACGCTATCTCTTTAGGGGGAGATGCCTATAGAAGACAATAGGCTGCTGCGGTCTTCTTCCACTCTATTTCCATCCTTTGGCTTCTTTGCATTCTAGAACCCTATCTCCTTAGGGGAAGGTGCCTCTGGAAGACAACTGGCTGCTGTAGTCGATCTTCTTCTACGCTATGTCCATCCTTTGGCTTCTTCATAGTGACTCCAAGCACAATGGCCGGAAGTCTACTATTGAACGTACTAAGGTGATTTTTGTGAAGAGAATTAGAGGCATGATAATCTCTCTTAAAAGTGTAAAGGTTGATATTTTCCACCATCCTATTTTGTTGTTTTTGGGCATGGTTAATTAGCTGGCTTCTCTTTGTACAGTTCTTTTGGTTTGTTTGTGTAGCCTGTTTGGCTTTAGGGGCTTTTTGCCCTTGTTTCCCTTTTCTTTTCTTCTAATGCAAAGCTTACCATTTAGTAGAAAAAAAAAATGGTATCCAACGGTGGAACGAACTATTGTTGACTATTAACGTAACATATGGGGATATCCCATGTACCTATAGTAGGCCTGGGAGCGCCGCGCTCATAAAGCCATTAAAATAAGGGTTTTTTATTCTGAAAAAAAGTCCTATAATCAGGCTTTAACTTTTTTTTTTCTTTTTCCTGCACTCCCTTAAATTTGAGGGCCAAACTTGAATTGTACTAGCCCTTACCATGAATTATGCAGCCTGAGAACTTTACGTGATACTCAGACTTGGGCATTTGACCGCCAGGTGTGTACCTACAACCCACTTTCAGCCCTCTCAGATCATATGATTCACACTAGCCAGGTGTCAACCTACCACCCACTCACTGTTGCATGCAATCAAATCACATGACTCACCACGAGTAAAGTCCTGATAAATTTAAAATCCTCACCGTGTGGAAGGGAGTGAAACTCCACGGTAGGCCCATCCATCAAAATGAGAACTTTCTCTAACAAATGCACTATAAGTATATGAGTTACCTCATATTTTATATCAATCCGAGTTTATTTTACCATTGGATTGATCATTCAATGAAAGACGTAATTAAGATAATCTCATGCATACTCATTATCATGTTTTCATCTCAACTCAATAGTGGAACAAATTTGGTTTCATATATTATTTGAGAGCACGAGCATCTCATAACTTTAAGGGTGTTTTATTTTGAATGAACCGTTTTGATTTTAATACAAGGAGGCCACCATGGAATTCCAGTCCTTTTAAGTAAGGACTTCTCTAGGTTAAAGCCTCATAGGACCTAGATTGGAGTAACCATATATAGGCCATGACTGGCCACCAATCTTAATGGTTTGCTGTATGAGTGGAGGGCAAATGGATCTATAGGTGGATCAAGAGCAATCCTTCATAAACCTAATGAAATTAATCATCTTAGTTCTTAATTTTAGAGCCTTAAAAAATAAAATTTAATGACTCTATTATAGTTTCTATGATTAAATCCTAGCATCTGGAATGGAGGGAAAGCTTGTGGATGCGGGTGCTTTCAAAGGCTCCAGGATGCTCAACTCCAAGGAAGTTGGAGCGGTTCTCTGCGCGTTAAGGAGGGCTAAAAGTCTTGAAATCTCGAGAGTACATGTTCTCTTAGATGCCGTTGAAGTCATTGATGCCATCAATGGAGTGGAAGATTACTCAAGTAGTACCTTTATTTTAGATATTTTGGCCCTGCTCTTTTGAGAATGCTCATTTTGACTACAGTCCTAGGACAATGAATGGTTTTGTACATAGGGCAGCGAAGTGGAGGCAGATTTATGATGATTTTTTATTTTGTAATGGGCTCTTTCAAACTTGATACGGAGGTTTTCCCTCCTTTTTGTCTCCTCTTCCTTTTTAATAGAATTCTCTTCTTAAAAAAAAAAAAAAAAGAAAAAAAATCCTAGCTTCTAGATTTGTAGTAACTCATCTGAGTAGGCAGTTGGTAATGAAGAGTCTATCAGTCTCTGGTATGACAATTGGATAGACAATGTCTCTATAGCCTCCAGGTTCCACCACATCCAGTTCTCAGAGTATGATTTTGTGGCTGACTTAATTTCAGGAAATGAATGGGAAATTCCAAGCCAGCTCTCGGACTTTCTGCAAGAGTTTCTTTCTCAAGATACTAGTCTCTTCTCGATCAGCGCAATCTCTGCTCCTGACTTCCTGTCTTGGCAAAAGAATCCGTTTGGAAAGCTTTCATGAAGCCTGGAACCTTCTCAGATCCTCAGATACAGTTAAGAGTTGGTACAGTTTAATTTGTAATAAGCTCATCCACCTGAGGCTGGCCTGCGACAGTTGGCGCCTTATGCATTGAAGAACTCCAACCGAAGCTTGGGCTAAAAGCAAAGGCTGGTCCCTCCCATCCAGATGCCACAACTGCTTCTCTGAAGAAGAAACAGATCTTCATTTGTTCTTCTCTTGCTCCTTAGCCCATAAGTTCTGGTCTTGGCTTCTCAGCCCCTGCGGAGTCCGGCTCTACTATCCCCTATCTGTTTCTGCCATCTGGAATTCTATTGCTAAGGATGGAGTTGTCTCTGGCAGAAAGTGTCCTGCTGCTATTTTCTTCCAAGCCATCTTTGTCCTCCGGCAGCTCCGGAATGACTCCAAGCATAGTAGCAAGTAGACTTCCTTGGAGCGTGCTAAGGTATTTTTTTTGGACAGCTTGAGGAGCATGGTGACTTCAGTTATGGGTCAGAATTTTGTTTTTCCTAGTCATCCTATCCTCTCCTTTTTCAGAGTGCTATAATAATGTAGTTTTATTCTCTTTTTGATTTTATGTTCCTCTTTGTTTCCTTTTTCCTGCCCCTATTTTTTGCTGGTTTTGGTTCCCCTGTTTTCTGCTTTGGGAGCTTTTCAGCTCTTTGTTTTCTTTCTTCTTCTCTCTTCTTAATACAGATTTACCTTTAAGCAAAAAAAAAAAAAAAAAAAAAAAAGGTAGACATGTTGTGTAAACCATATATTGAACTGATCATGTGTGGCCGTGAAGCATAGGTGTACAGAAAGGACAACTGGTTGTTCTTGAGAAATATTTGTCATATTTATAAAAGAGGATTATACAGGAAATACTCCTTACATGTCCTGTGCTCGAAAAAAGTCCTCATGATTCTCACTACACATAAAAATCCCTCCCACCACTTTTAACATTTTTTTTTTGACCTTTTACATTGATACCCTCTCCTTTCATTTGAGCTGAGACGATATCGTCGCTCGAGTCTTCTTCATTTGACCAGCAGCATGTCCCGGACCATCATGGGCCGGTACGCCCACATCTTTCCATCACTCTCAAAATCCAACACTCCTCCCTCCCTCTCTCTCTCTCTCTCTCTCTCTCTCACCTCCTCACCCCGGAAACCACCTTCTTCTCTTTCCCCCTCTCTTCTCCCCTGTAATCTTCTCTTTTCCCCTCATCTTCATCACCACCAACTCAAAGTCTATCATTCAAACCTATCACCACTTCACTCATTTCACTCAATCAGCACTCCGACCCAGTCAATAGAGAAATTCCATAAATCAAAGATACGAGAGAAAACCAAGGAGTTTGACCATGATTTGAATGATTTCAGCACAATTACTCTCTTTCTATACATTGTTAAACCATGTACAACTAAGAGTAACCGTGTGTACTCTTCTTCATTTATGCAAACCGTGTGTACAACTTAGCCGGGGACACAAATCTCCTTAAAACATATTCCAATAACGGTGAAACTCCTTGGTCTTCTCTCTTATCTTTTGACTCCTGAATTTCTCTATTACCACTTACAAACTAATTAAGCCAGCATAGGTATGAAAATAGGGCAGTGCCGGCCTTGCCCAGGCAGTTGGGGCTCAGCCCAAAGCACGGATGCTCCAGCTGGGCCAGCCCACATGCCTCTTCATATTCTTTTTAAGATTTTTTTCAAATTTTTTATATAAATTGAAAGAGACTTTTATGGACTTTAGGAGTTCTTAACTTGAAATAAAGTTGATACAATCAAAATAAATGCACAAAAACTATTGATCTAATTTATAAATGAATAATAAGTATTTAATTATTTTAACTTTTATATTTTATTTATATAAAAATATTATATAAATGGGTTGTGTTGTGCCTTGGCCCAGGCTCCCAGGCTCAGCAGGGCACGATTAGCTTTTTTTTTTTTTTTTTGGCTAAAAGGCAATTTGATTAATAAAGAAGGGAAGGAAACAGAAGGCAAAGTCCCAAAAGAGAGAACAAAAGAAAAGAAAACAAAAACAGAGGTCGACCCAGGCTTAGCAGGGCACGATTTGTTTTTTTTTTTTTTATTTTTTTTTTTATTTTTATTTTTGCTAAAAGGCAATTTGATTAATAAAGAAGGGAGGGAAACAGAAGGCAGAAGCCCCAAAAGAGAGAACAAAAGAAAAGAAAACAAAAACAGAGGACCAACCAAACTAGGTCAAAACAAGCTTAGTTGGGGAAAGGCTTTGTAGACTGGCTGGGAGAAGAAGAGAGAAGCCCTGTCAAGGAAGCAATGACCTTCGTCTGAGAGACTCTAGAGTTACTATAGATGACTTCATTTCTACATTTCCAAATGACAAAAGAAGTGGTGAAAAAGATTGAAGCAGCTCCCTTGCAAGCTTGCTTGTTGCTGTTTTGTAAGAGGGCGTTCCATAACTTGGAGGGAGAGAGGGGACCTACCACAGCAGCACCAGCTAAATTGAGAACCCAGAACTAGACGTCGGCAGCGAAAGAGCAAAGGAAGAGAAGGTGAGTAGTTGATTCTAGATCAGCTTTGCACAAACAGCACCTAGAGGCAAGGTAGAGACCAACAAATTGAGCCCAAGCTTGGGTATGAGTCTTGCCATGCAGAAGTCTCCAAGCAAAGAAGGAGACTCGAGGCGGCTGGAGAGAGTTCCAGACCATGGGGGCCCAATTCAACCATTGAGCAGACTCCCTACGAGTTCTGATAAGTTGCCAGCATAGTTATTAATCAAGTGGCCGAAACGAAATTTCAGTCAAAACTTTTCAGTTTGAATTTTGGTCAATTTCGGCCGAAATTCAAAATTTCGACCAATTCGGCTAAAATTCGGGATTTCGGCCGAAATGTAACTTTTCGGCCAAAATGGAATTTTACATAATTAATTTAAAATTTTTTTTAGACATATATATTTTGTATTTCTTATATTTTCAAAAAATATAATTCCAAAAAAATTACTATAATGGATTAAATCTATATTTATTACTTTTTCTATTTTTTTACTTATATATGTATATATATTGTTATATTTTTCCCGAAATGTAATTTCGAAAAGTTTTGCCGAAATCCTGAATCGGCTGAAACTTTTCATTTTGTAGGCTAGAGCGAAATGAGGTCCGAAACAACATTAACAACTATGGCTGCCAGGCCTCCTTGAAGGAGAGGGTCTGGTCAGGGTGAGAATTCCAGACCATACGGTCTTGGGAAAGCATGTCCAGGGATAGGTTTCTGATTGCATTCCCTAGGGTGAGGCAACTACTTCTTCGATGGCAGTAGGGATCGCCC
The DNA here is from genome assembly GCA_028538565.1 of Umbellularia californica. Taxonomy (NCBI): domain Eukaryota; kingdom Viridiplantae; phylum Streptophyta; class Magnoliopsida; order Laurales; family Lauraceae; genus Umbellularia; species Umbellularia californica. The sequence goes on from JAPQWN010000009.1 coordinate 48,975,040, forward strand.
AAGATTCTCCATTCCAAAGATTGCAGAGTCTCTGGTCAGGGGGGAAGGGGGAAGAGGAGAGCTGATAGGCCAGGTTACCTTCTCAAGACCGGCTGTCAAACCATATATCAACAAACCTTCCATCTCCAACAATCCACTTGCTACTAGAGTGAACATGGTGAGCCAACTTCCTGATCTTGCGTCAAATACAGGACCTTGAATTGGTGGAGGAAGGATTCCATATAGATGAGTTTGGGAAATACCTGCTAGCCATCCACTTAGACCAGAGATAGGTAGGGGACAAAGCAATCCATCCTAGCTTGATGAAGGATGCCTCATTTTGATCTTGAATACGCCCGATACCCAAGCCTCCCTCCGTGGTAGGTAAGGTTACCTTCTCCCAACAGATCTGCTTCTTTTGAGCCTAGTGGGCCCTCCAGACTGGAGGAAGTTTCTCATGAGGGCTTCCAAGTTCCAGGTTGTTTGACACAGACTTAGGAAGGGGGAGGATCAGGGCAATGTGGGTAGACAGACTGCTTAACACATGCCTAACCATGGTTCTACGCCCCACAAAAGAAAGAAACCTTTATTTCCAGCCTGAGAGCAAGGCACAATTAATTGATTGTGACAGGTCAAGTTGACCCAAACTTGCCCTATTGACCTGACCCAATCCATACGAAGCAAAAACAAGAATAAAAAAAAAGAGAGGAAATCACACCCCTCATGGATAATATGTTTTTGATGGATTCTAAATTGATGTATAGTGAAGTGAAACATCAAATCAAGAGAGAATAAAATATGAGGGGTTACGATGTTGTTTTATTTTTAGTGGCGTGGTAGGGAATCTTTTTAACTTTTTGTGTAATAAGAGCAACTCAAAGTTCAAACACGTCCTAAATATGAATTTGACTTTTACAGAGAGGGGACCCACCGTTTGATAATCACATGGGTACTTAATTGAGGTTTGGAGAGGGCTTGCTTGGATGGAGGGTGAATTGAAATAAAGTGAGGTATATCATCTATTCTCCGGATAAGAAAAATCCATCTATTATATTAAAAGTATATAATTTCAAAAAAGTAAAAAAACAACATTCTTTTTCCACTAAATGCCAAAAAAAAGAAAACACATCTTCTTTTTACATAAAAAGTTAAAAAGATTTCCTATCAAACAACTAAAATTAAAAGACCATAATAACTCCCTTAGATTTTATTCTCGATTGATTTGATGCTTCACATCACTCTACTTCAAATCACTATTCATCGAAACAGGCCCGGCATTTTACTTTTGCGATATCACAAAAACTTTATGCGATGCCTTGTGCATTATCGCATTAAAATTCATGTAACTTCCTATATATATTTCCATCTTATTTGCTCCTCGAGAAGGTGGCAGGAACACAAGGTAGCCCACACATGTAAGAAGTAGCCCACAAATGTTGGAAGAGTGGCATTCATGAATTGACTCCTAGGCAGCCTGGTGACAACTATGGTTAGAGCAACCCCCATGTTGTCACTCTTTCTTTATTTAAATGTGTGCTTTATGGTAAGTTTTCCTTTTTCCAAATATAAAAAATTAGTACCCATGACATGTAGATCAAATGTTGCAAGAATATCTCGGTGTAAGCTTATTAGGATAATGTATTGTTATTTAGTTGTTAATGTTATGAGAATATGTAGATTTATGTTCTTCTAAATGGTAATGTTTCAGATTTTAAAATTTTAATTATGTTACATATGGAGTAGGATTTTGTTTTATATTTTCCAGCCTTCTTTTTTATTAATTTGAATGGACCCGAAAAGAATGATCCGAAGCTTTCATCTTATTTATTAATGAGATTGGTAAGAGGAGAGGGAAGCAAGCAAAACTGACGGGGGAGAGGAAGTTACAGTCGGTGAAAATGGGAAAAAGACGGCGCTAGAGGGGATAAAAATCTTACTTTTTACGATATCGCATAACTTAAAGACTTCTTGTGAAATCACAAAATTCTTGACCTTTCACAGGTACAATGACTACGGATAATGTAAGGGAATGTAAATTAACAAAAGAGAGTCCAAAAAATCACATAATTAGAAGACTTAGCAACACAATTGGATGCACTTTGAAAATAAAGATGCAATTTATACATGCATGCAACCATAAGCCTATAAAGATTACTTGCCGATGCTCAAATGCTCCACAAAACCTTCCTCAAGGATCTTACCCAAAAGCTAAGCCAAGAAGCTACAAAAACGCCATGAAAACTATTCAAAACTCAACCAAATTTGAAAACAAAGAACCCATTTTAAAATGGGTGTTGCATGTTAGAAAAACAAGTTCCTTAGGAGCTAAAAGGACTCCATTGGAGAGATGGGTTGGAGCTCTTATCCAGAGATGTCCAAACAAGAAGCAAGGGAGAAAATGGAGGGGTTTTCCAGCTGGAAACTTGTTACACCCCGACCCAATTTAATCTTGATTAATACTAATTAATTATGTTTTAGCTCAATGAATTATGTTAATTGCTAATTAGGGTAATTAGTGTTTATTAGTCTTTATAGACTGAGTTGGTTGAGTCTCGAATCTTATATAGGTGAGAGAGAACCGAGTTGACTCAATTGAGTAGAGTCAAGGGCTTTTTCGTAAGTATAGATTTTCGCATTTTGCATCATTTGTCCGTCATTTTCACATCATCGCGTGTATTTTAACACGTATATCGATTTTCATAATAGACCCCACTTCATTTGACCAAATATTAAGTAAGTAGGCCATCATTTGACTCAATTTGAAAAATGTATTATTCTTGATGGACTTTGTTGCAAAAAAACACCTTATCTCTTATAAATCCCTTTCTTAAACCCATCCCTTTCATTTCCTTTACACCCTCTCTTCCCTTACCCTTCCTTCCTCTCTACTCTTCTCCTTCTTTTCCTCTTCTCTCTTTCTCAGTCATCAAGGAGCTAGTGGCTTGCATTTGGGAACCAAAGGTGGACTCATCTTCATCTTCTTCATCTTCCTCAACTTTAGTAGCCAAGAAATTAACCCTCTCCCTCATTCTCTACCCCTTCCAAATTGGGATTCCTTTTCAAGGTGAAAGTCAAGACCTTTTCTTTTGTGTTTTTGAGTTACATTAGGTCAAGAGACCTTCTCATAACCATGCATGGATGTTTGATGGTGTTGTGATGTGATTTATGTGATTAGGGTTTGGAGATTTTGGGGATTTTTGGGTTCTTAGAGCAAGTGTGTAAGAAGAGTTGAAAAGCCCTTATTTGAGGCAAGTATAAGCTTTAATGATTAATGTATGTGGTTTTATTCTTTAATTGGATATTAAATTCTATTATTTTCCTTTTATGTGATTAGCCTCTTTGACCATAAATTGAGAATGATTATAATATGGGTTGGAGTTTGGGTGATTGTAGACTTAATTTGGAATGGTAAAGAGGAGATGTGATTAGTAATGAAGTGTAATCATGAAAGGCATGTGGGTGCACCTGTATATATGTACCAGGGGAGTATTTTACTTAATGCATGTGCAGGGAGTATTTCACCTAATGCATGTGCAGGAGGGCATGTGGAATCTTTTATATTAATGCATGTGAGATGCTGAAATGGGTGGCTTGGTTGATGACATTTGTTATGTCATGTTGAAAATGTAAGTGGAAAGAAAACAACATGTGAAATTTTTTGTATGTGCAGGTGAAAGAGGAATTGGGCATAGAAACGTGCTCCTCGCTATAGCGAGGATGGTCCTTGCTATAGCGAGTCACAAGCTCGCTATAGTGAGGTGTGGTTCTGTATTGGGCCCGGATTTTTGACCCAAAATGCTTCTTTTTGCACACTGAAGTTGACGAACACTTTATAGTGTGTATTTATGAAACCAATTAGGATCTTGGACTCCGAGGGATTTATAGGACCCTAGAAAATGGTACCTTTGAAGAGATCAATAGACCAATAGTAATTAACCACGTGAGAAATTATTGAGGCTAAGACCATCTCATGTGAATTTTATCTTTCGCCTAATACCTTGTCATGGATGAAGCTTAGAGAAACCGGTGTACTACACTTATACAAAGTGGCACCAAATTAAAGATAGCTATACACCGGATCTCCAAACTTCATCGTGTGAGAATGTGGAGGACGAAAGCCTAGTAAATGACCCTTGATTCTTCTTAATCAATGCATGTGCATATTGAGATTTACTTTTCATTCACCTTTCAAATTCTAAAGAATAATTTATATGCATTAATTGTTTCGTTTTCATTTGTTATGCTTGTACGGTACCGTTAAACGATATTTAATTGAAAATTCAAGTTGAGTAAGTTTATGTGTGAAATATTCTGGATATTAATGAACGATTCGATTCAAGTAAAAACCAATCTTACTCATGTATGTATTTATTCGATTCGATTGGTCTGGCACTACTGAGCTTCAGCCTGGTGATACCCGACGGGGTTAAACTTGGTTTAGTTATTCGAAATCACTGCAGTAGATCATGTAGAGCACCGGAACTCCAGAACCTGGTAGTCAGCTAGCCTTTGGCCGGGCCACATCTGACATCCCAACTAGATTCGCTCTCTAATTGAGAGGATGAGCTTAATGTAGTAGTCAACTAGTGTGTTTTATCCCCCATTGATTCGTAAGGCACGAATTATTGAATTTTGGCACAACTGCCTAGTTATTACCTGATATTAACATCTTTTAGTTAATTGTCTATAAATTCGATTTGATACATCATGTGATTTATTATTAATACCTATACTTGCCAAATCGTCGTATTCATGATGCTAGTCTTGGTGTTACAGTCGCAGGTGCAGCCTCCGGCCTTAAAGGGGCCTCAGAAGGAGAGAAGCTTGCCCCAAAGATACCTTTGGGACTAGAGGAGTGGCCAGAGTTTGGAGCCACTTAATTACCTTCCTTGGAGAGCACAACTATTTTTGGAGCTTTTAAAAGTGTGTGGTTTGTCCCTTTTTGTGTGGGCCACACTTAAGATAATAATAATTCTTTTGTTTATACTTTTGGTATTACTGTATAGGGTTCTTTGTCACGCCCTCTTTTGTACAAAAATGTATATAATTGTATGATTCTTTTGTATTAAACTTAAAACATTAAATGGACTGAATGGGAATTGATACCCTTATATGAATGAATTACAGCTTCCGTCATGATTAATTGATACTGATATGTGCTAATGAGTTTTATCTCATACGTGTGGAAAGTTGCTTTCTCTCCTTCGTGTGTTGTATTTGGCTTGAGACAGGTACAGCATGCGGGAGTACGTGTGATACACCTCGGGATTACACTAGGCCAGGGTGATTCGGGACCGGGATGTGACAAAACTTCGAGAAAATTACAGCAATAGAAAGCTTGAGATGAGATGAAGAGAATGTTGGTCTTGGATTTACATTTGGAAGTCTCTAGCTAAGGCATGTAAGGTGGGGAAAATAGAGGGGAAGGTGAGTTTTTCTCCTTGGTTCAGAGTTCTGAAATGAAGTAGAGTGCTGGAGTTTCAAACGTAAGTGAGGAAGATGAGGGTTTTAGTATTAAGAGAAAAGTGGGCCCCAAGAGGTCTGAAAGTTGAAATGGCTAAAATATGGTCTTGCGGGCCCCGGACGAGATCGACGAAGAAGGATAAAACGATCCTCGAAAAATCTAGTTTCCAAAAAGCATACATTTGACATGGTTTTGAGATTTCAGAATTTGTGTCTGGATTTGGATGTAAAAAGATAATTTTACCCTTTTGAGCCAAAACTTGGGTTTTTGGGCTTCAAACACGGACGGGCTGAAAACGAAAGTTGTAGAGAATACAACCATTCAAAAGAAATCAAAATCATAATTAAACCGGAAACCAACACGATCCTCCTATGCTTGCACGTACACTCAGGCCTTCCTGAGTGTGTCTGACTAACACTAAACGCTCCCAAAGTTCCCAAAGTTATGTCTAGGACTAAAAATAATTATGTTCTAACCCAACGGTCAGTAAACTCACTTAGGACTAAGCACACACTAAGGGCACACTAATCGGGTTAATCTGGGTCGGGGTCTGACAACATCCAAATGGGCCCTAAACTAACCTAAAATATCTAACAAAGCACAAATCCAATCTAATCTTATCTCTAACATATCCATCTCTAAGACTCTTGGTTCCCAAAGGCCGGTGTAGGAAGAAAAAAGAGCGTATAAGAAGGGTTTCTTTTTGTACATTCTTTCTAGTTCCAACATTTGTAACCTAGCAGTTTACATGAGAACTGAAAGTCAGGGATCTGAACCCGAGGGGGGCGGGGTTGAATAGGGTGAGCTATACCAATAATGCCAATTAATCTAATTTTTAAGTTCTTTATGCAAAATGACACTTGTGATGAACAATATAAATGTGCGGAAGCAAATAATTAAGAAGAGCAATCACCGTAAGAATTACCACACCACAACCATATGTATAGTGGTTCAGCCCAAATGCCTACATCCACTCCCAGCTTGTGATTCTATACCCTACTGGATTTCCATTGTCTATGCTTTTCAATAGGCTAAGCAATAACCTTTATACAATACTTTTCTAAGGCTAAGCAATAACCTTTACAATGATGTTTTTCAAGGTTCAACAACCTATACAATATTATTTTTCTAGGCTAAATAACAACTTTTACACCTCTAAAGATTTGATCTCTCAAATGTGTCTAGAATACACTCAAGGAGATACAGAGATTTAGCTCATTACATTTGCCTCTAACATAGGCTGATATGAGAGTTAAAACAAAATACAAACATACACTAACAAGAAGCTAAGGTGAGTGCTCAAAGTGTATGAATGTTTACTTCAATCAATTCTAGAAATAAATCTCTCAAATGAATGTTTGATGCATTTTAAAAATCTAAGCATAGAAAATGATGATTGAAGTAATGAACTAATCACATGAGTTAAAACAACTTGGAAAGACATTCTTATCAAAATTCACAAGTTGTATAAAACTTTAAAGACTAAAACACATGTGATTGTGACATGAATGATTGCAAAACAATCTAATATACTTGTGTGATTAATGTATGCAAAATAACTCAGTCAATCCTAGAAATCATGCTAAAATATATTTTCAAAGAGTTGAACAAATATGGATTCCAAAAGGATGGAAATCAAAGCTTAACTTGGAAAGGTATACTTATGTATTTCAAGCTTTTTTTATTTCCATTTCTCTCCTGCTTCTTGATCAGCTCATTCCTCTTCCTTAGACTTCAAAAATTTCCAAAGGTTCAACCACAAAGTCTCCCCCAAAATGTGGAATGACTTGGAGCTATAAACAGGAAAAAGTCCAACGGCTAGTTCACTCAGTCGACCTGGTACAGGAGCCGGTCAACCTAGCTCTAACGGTCATAAAATTTCAAACGCAACAGTGAGCCAACGACTCTTTGCTTGGTCGACCTGCAGTGTGTCCGGTCAACCGGCTTGGTCGACTCGGTCATGGGGTAAATTTCCCAAAAATTGAGTTTTGAATGATTTTCTCCTGTGGGGACCCTGGGCCATGGATTCATGCCTCGAAACATGTTTTAAATCAAACTAACAATTTTAAAAATATGAATCCTAAAAGGCCTAAAAAGATTTGACTTAAAAGAACAAAGGCATGCATGGCTTAACTAGCCTTTTGAAAGTGCATTTTAAGATCTAAAACATGAAGGATAGAGTCCTTGAAAATCAAATGCATATGCATGTCTAAGTTCCAGATTTCAAGATTCTAACTTCAATGCTTGACTGTGTGATCGGATGCCAGTGAAGGTGATAGTGCATCCATCAAATTAGCAACATATAAAAATCTTAACAACCTCCACCTTTGTAATTTCCATCTTTCCCTGGAGGTTAATGCTCTGTAAAACTCCTACCCAATACTGGGCCCCAATCAATTGGCTTCTACCTTGCTTCTAGATGCTGCCTATGTCCCAACAACTTGGAATCAGTCCTTCACCTCTTCTTCCACTGCCCTTTTGCAACCTCTCTCTGGCACTAGATCCTCCTTGGCTGCAGGTGTGAACCCAGTAGCTAATTTATCTCCCCCCAAGATTTGGCATGACCTCTCCCACAACAGTGATAAGCTTGCCCGAAAAAAGGCTTCCTCTATTTTTTTTCACAACCATTTTTGTTATTTGGAAAAGTAGGAATGATCTTACCTAGAGGAATCTTAGAGCCTCTTAGACGATGGCAAAGTTCTACCTGACAGAGCTCCTCTCCTCCTCTCTCAGACGTATAAACAAACTTCTTTTTGGCAGGCCTCTTAAGGCTGTCTGTAATTATCTCTCGGCTACTCTTGTGACAGAGAATTGATACTTAATTTTTGTTGTCCTTTGTTTTGGTTTTTTCTTCTTTTCTTTCTTCTCCTGTATTGTGGCCTCTTCTTGGCTCTCCCCTTATTGTAGGCTGTTTATCCTCTGCTCTCCTTCTCCCCCTTTTTTCACTAATACAATTACCCTTTAGCAAAGCATAAAAAAAGAACTCTCTAATTGTCTTACTTATTTATCATAATCTATCCTTCTGTAATAGATCTTTGGGAGTGGATTCTGAGCATGGCGAGAAATCAAGAGGTTCTTGAAGAATGAAGATAGATTATGAATCCTATCCTAGAAATAAAGAACAAAACCGACGTTACTTGATGGGCAAATTAAGAGGAAAATCATCATCCAAAAAGAGTGACTGATCATAAATAACATAATGCAAACAACATTGCCAAGGAAACAATCTCTACATCAACGAGTACATCTAGACCTTGACCAATATATAACTACGGGGGGTGTATGGAAACCATATATTTCTAAAAGTTTTGTTATATTATCTCCTAGTTTAGAATATAATCTACACCCTTAAAAATTAGGTGCTTGAATAACTTAGAAGGTATCCTACAATATCTCACTTTCTTACAAAACCTTCATATTATAATATTTAAGTATATGTTGTATAAAACTATCTTTCGTTAAGAAAACTAACTAGAGTTTTTGCAAACACAAGTGGAAGTTTTTGAACAAATGCTACAATGGCGGCCCACTACGTTTTTGAATATTAATGATTTTTGTAGGAGTCCTACTATATATGAGACTCTATTAGATGGGCCCTTCCATGTAAAGAAATTTTATGTGGGTCATATAGCCTTGTCATAATTACATCGTTCCTTTGTTGATTATTAATATTATGTGGGTCCTACATATATTGCATTAGGTGACTTCCACTGTGAGTAACAACATTCAGTAGGTGCCATACGACCAACATTTGGTGGGTCTCATAATCATTACAATATTTGGATCGTGTGATTGTAATTATTAGTTTACCATTATTAAATAAGTCTCATTGTTTTGTGGTCCCCTAGTGAATACTATTATAGACTTGTTAATATAACTATTAACATCAAATGGGTCCCACATTTATTTTTCATAGATGGATTCCTCAATGATGTGTAACACTTGATAGGGTCCTCTATTATAATCATCATTAGATGTATTACGTTGTGGTTTCCAGCATGTGGACCCACATTGATTAAACAACATTGCTTGTGGTTTTTAACATTTAGCCTAATAATCTTCTAATGAGATGGGCCCTACCCTTGTTACCAATATTAAATCACTCCCGTGTGAATACTAATTAGTGGATTCCCTTTGGGTCAATCACTCATATTCCTCTCTTCATTTCTTATTTTCGGTGCATCATCTAGTGAAAATTCTATAAATTGCCAAATACTTAATAAGTATATTCAAATTCGTAGAAACTACTAAACACCTTTAGGGTTAGTTTGGAAGTCAAGTAAAGCCTCCATTTTTCAGACAAGATGCATGTCATAAAAAATCACTTTAATTCAAAACTCCCTTCATCTTTTAAATTTTTTTTTCAAAAAGCAACCACATTTATCCAGTACAATACAAAAAAACTCCACTTTCCCATACAAAAAGTCAAAATGATTCCACAACAAACAACTAAAAGCAAAATGCCATCATAAGCCACTTATATTTTATTCTTTCTTCAAAATCAACTTTACTTCACTCGATCATATTAGTAGAGTTGCCAAACTGGCCCTAAAGAGACACAATATTATAGGATGATACTATTTTATTTTGTGATAATGAAATCTTACAACATTCTAATTTGGTAACATTATGTTATGCAATTATCCAAACACCCCATTCAACTATACCTTGAGACCCATCAGCTGAGACAAAGTGGCCATATTGAAAGACACCGGAAGCAGGGGCATGCAAGTAGATAGCTCCTGTGAAATAAGGCGCATGGTTGGGCGAGATTGAGGGTGCTCATGTAAGCATGCAAGTGCAAAAACAATTGTAAGAATGACTTCATTTGCGACATCGTCTACAGGAGGTGGAAGACGTTGGTCTAATACATCCTTTAGGAATGTATTTCGGCCATGTGGTGTTGATAGAGAGTAGATTACATCACCTGGATGTCTTCCCATCATAATTTCCAGTGCTACCACTCCAAAGCTGAAAACATCGCATTTTTCAGTTACACTCATTGTGTAAGCAAGCTCTACAGCAAAAGAATTTAGTTATGCTTAGTTCTCTATATTAATCAATAGTTTGATAATGAAAATTTAGAAGATTAAAATGAAAATAGAGGGTAAGTTATTAACCTGGTGCAATGCAGCCATAAGTGCCCGCCAGTGTGGTCCAATTGGAGGAATCAGGCTTTAGAAATCTGGCCGTGCCGAAATCAGAGACGCAAGCTTCAAAATTCGAAGTTAACAGAATGTTGTTGGTAGATATGTCTCGGTGTACTAAAGGTGGAATGCAATCATGATGCATGTATGACAAAGCATGTGCCACGCCTTTGATAACCTTCACCCGCTCGATCCAGTCTAGTTCAACTGCTCCTTGATTACTTTTTAGAAAGCTAGCTAAGCTCCCTCTTTCTATGAATTCATAAATCAGAAACTTGTGCTGTGGATGGAAACAGAACCCATACATTCTCACAATATTGCGATGTCGAATTTGTGTGAGCACCTGTATCTCATTTCTAAATGCATCTTGGGCTGCTACATCCTCATTTTCAAATGAGTGAATCTTCTTTATGGCCAGTACATGATCCGTAGGCACCTCTGCTTTGTAGACATTCCCATAACCTCCTTTCCCAATGCAATATTTGTCATCGAAATCCTCTGTAGCCCTGATGATGTCATTGTACAAGTCGTTCCCTTTGTAATTCAAAACAGAAAATAAATCCATCTCTCCATTGCTTGTTTCTTCTGCCTTTCTCTCTGTCCATTTCTTCCTGTTCTTGAGAAAATAGAGAACCCCAACGAACCCGATTATAAGAAAGAGTGCCAAGGATACCATAACAATGACGAGGACGACAAACTTATGAGTAGGACCGTTGCCTGTGGAGGATGAATCGCACGGATGCAAAAGTTTTGCATTACCACATAGCCCTCTGTTGTTCTGAAAAGCCTCCGGTGAAGCGCGCTCTATGGCTATGCCATCTGGAAGAGGGCCCTCCAATTGATTGTATGACAAATCCAAGGATACTAGACTTTCCTTCCTCGCAACACCAGAAGGAACAGACCCAGAAAGCATATTGTGCGAGAGGTTCAGGTCACGCAACATCAGTAAACTTCCTAGCCGCGATGGTATTTCTCCAATGAGAGAGTTGTGACTGAGATCCAGCAATTGCAAATTTGATGGTAGGTTGGATGGGATTCTTCCATTGAAATTGTTTTTGCTTAAACTCAAAAGCCACAATTTGGAGAGAAACCCAATTTGTTCAGGGACCGGCCCACTCAATCTATTCGCAGATAGATCAAGTATCTCCAAATTGGGTAACCTTCCCAGTTGGGATGGCACATTATTAAAAAGTTGGTTACCACTCAAATTTAGATGGAGTAGACTCAATAAGCTTTCTAGCTCCTTTGGAATCTCCCCAACCAGAAAGTTGGATAATATCAAGCTTGCCTAATCGAGACAGCTGTCCGAATTCAGCGGGTATGCTACCAGTAATCTTGTTAGAAGAAAAGGCAAGCACAGTCAAATTTGTGCACTTTCTGTCACATCCCGGTCCCGAATCACCCTGGCCTAGGGTAATCCCCGAGGTGAAACACACGTACTCCCGTGTGATTGTACCTGTCGCGAGTCAAACACAAGCACACGAAGGAGAAGACTATTCCACTCGTGAGTCGAACTCACTGATAACTATCAATCAACAGTTCATATAGCGGAAGCTTATAACAAATGATCATCATAACCCTGTACAATCCCATAAATAACATTCAAGTTTAAAATCAAAGGAAGTTATACATTGGTACAAAATGTTTGTCCAAAAGAAAGTTCTATACATCGTTATCAAAATACATAACAAAATGAATTGAATTTGGTGTGACTTCGCAAAAACATTAGTCACACATCTACTATGCTCTCAAAATGTCTTGGCGCTCTCCGAACCGAGGAGTCTCTACATGGGCCCTACCCCAGGCCACTCCTCTAGTCCCGAAGGTACCTCCTGGGTACCCTTATCTCCCTCCGCGGTCTCTGTAGGACCGGGGGCTGCGTCTGTGCCTGTGACACCAAGAATAGTATCTCAATACAACTATTTAGCAAGCATAAACAGTAAACAGGGATACAATGAAGTTTTTAAGGACAATAACAATTTGAGAATAAAAATAAGACGAGTAAAAGAGAAATTAAATAATCCATTTTCATGAATAAATCCTATAAGTCATTCCTTTTAAAACCATTAAAGAAACTATAATACAAATTTTGGCAACTACATAAAGCTCATCCTCTCATTGAGAGCAAATCGTGTTGGGATGTCACTAGGGGTCCGGCCAAAGATCCTCCTAGCTACCCGGGTCCTGGAGTTCCGGTGCTCCAGTCTGTCAACTGCGCAGCGACGTTCAATAATAAACCAAGACTTAACCCCGTCGAGTACCGTCCGGTCGAAACTAAGTAGTGCCGACTTATTCAAATCAATTTCGTTTGCAATTCAAATCGAGTGACTATTCAAATATTTGGATACACCCAATGGCGTTATCCATATCAATATCACATAATGTATAACAATTGGAGAGCAATATATATAACCATTTTATCGAAAATTGGTGTAAATACAATTCTCGTTTTCAATACTTAAAGCAATTATTTAACGACTATAACAACTGATAATAAATTATTATTCATATAATCTATTGTCATCCAATACAAGATTAATTTATAAAATCAACATGTTATTGTTTTCTTAGTGTCACTTATGATGATTTCATGTTGGATTTCTAAATTAATCCTCATGGCTTAACAATAGGTTAATGATTTCATTTGGGCTTAATTAGAAGGATTAGGGTCCCAATACTAAGACATAATGAAACCTAAGTTCCTATGGTAAGGGGGTGTACATCCTAATTATCCATTTGTGATTGATTAGGATGGTTAATTATGGACTAAGAGTAATAAATATACCTTCATTGAACCAAAAAGAGGCTCTCCAGACTGGTTTAGGCAGTTCTACCGGTAGAAATTCCGGTAGAAGAAGTTCTACCGGTAGAACTACCGGTTTAGGCATCTCTACCGGTAGAAACAGTTCTACCGGTAGAACTACCGGTTTAAGCATCTGGATTTCCTTCTCCAGGCTCTCTGCCAGATTTTTGACTGTTTCTACCGGTAGAACTTCCGGTAGAATAGGGGTTCACAGTTTTCTTCAACTCTCTGTGTGATTTCGAGCCGTTTCTACCGGTAGAACTTCCGGTAGAACGTCTCGAGTTCAATTTTTTCTTCTTCTTTCTATTTTAATCTCTTCCAAATGAGCCTCCTTGCTCTCCAAACACATACATAATAATTCTATACTTCCCAAAACAACTACATAAAGAAATCCAACTCATTTACCTTCTTTAAACATAAAAACCCAATTTTATGGAAAGAGAAAGAGAAAACTTGAATCAAATGAGAATGTATAACAAATGCAAACCCAATTTATGTTTATACTTGCCTCAAAGAAGAGCTTATAACTTCACACCCACTTGACTTGAGGAAAAACCCAAAAGCCCCAATATTCAAACCCTAATCATCATAAACACATAGAAATGGATGAGGATGTAATGCATGTATGAGGATGGGTCTATTCATCTCTAAGATGCTCAAAAATCATGGTCAAAGGGTTTTGCTACTCACCTTTAGTAGGGATTTCGAATTTGAGATGGAATAGAGAGAGTTGGAAGATGTCCCTTGTCACAAGGTGAAGAAGAAATGGAGAAGATGAAGATGATGATTCACCCTAAGTTCTCAAGCACATGCCATAGTTCTTGAAGGATTGAATGAGGAGAGTGATGAAGAGGAGAAATGGCAAGGAGGGTTGCAGAGAATGGAAAATGAAATGAATGAAGGAAGGAAAAAGGGTCTTCATGCCTTATATATGAAGTAAGAGTGGATTTTTGCTTTTTAGCCCATTGGATAAGAACATTTACAAATTAAGTCAATTGAGAGTCAATCTCTTCAAGGAGTGGTCAAATGAGGTCAAGTCCATTATGAAAGTTGATAGGGTCGACAAAATACACGTGTTAGTGGCAAAATGACATGCAAATGATGTACTTTATGAAAATCGAGAATTACGAAAAAGCTCTTAATTCCATTAAATTGAGTCAATCGGAGTCAACTCATCTATTTAGGGTTCAAAACTCACCCAACTCGATCAAATGCATTAATCAATACTTATTCATCATAATTGGAGTCAAGCATAGTTAATTTGGCTAATACTCAATTAATTAGCAATAATTAAGGTTAATTAGGCTTGGGGTGTAACATTCTCCCCCTCTAGGAATCATTCGGTCCTCCGAATGAACAAACCTTATCAAATAGTTCGGGGTAGTGGCGTGCCACTTGCTCCTCTAGTTCCCATGTAGCTTCATCCTGTCCATGGTGCTCCCATAGAATCTTCACCCATCGAATCGTCCTCGTCCGTAGCACTTGCTCTTTTTCATCGATGATTTGAATTGGACGTTCAACGTAGGTTGAGTCGGGCTTGATTTGGACTTCATCGTGCTGTATCACATGAGATGGATCACGGATGTACTTTCGGAGCATAGATACATGAAAAACATTATGAACTCCTGCAAATTCTGGGGGAAGGTTGAGTCTATAGGCTACATCACCAATTCGACTCTTGATCTCGAACGGTCCAACATATCTTGGTGCAAGTTTGCCTTTTTGCCCGAACCGTATTGTACCCTTCATCGGAGATGCTTTCAAAAATACTAGATCTCCAACTTGGAATTCGAGCTTCCTTCTTCGATTGTCCGCGTAGCTCTTCTGTCGGGATTGGGCAATCTTCAACTTTTCTCGAACTTGGAAAACTTTCTCCGCTGTATCAGCAACAATGGTAGGTCCATGGAAACTTCTTGTACCGACCTCTTCCCAGCATACTGGGGTTCTGCAACTACGACCGTACAAAGCTTCAAAGGGTGGCATCCCGATAGCTGAATGAAAGCTGTTGTTATACGCGAACTCACATAGTGCCAAGTGCTCGTCCCACTCACCTCCGAAATCAAGAACGCTTGCTCGAAGCATATCTTCTAGAGTTTGTATGGTGCGTTCGGACTGTCCATCCGTCTGGGGGTGGTAGGCGGTGCTGAAACTGAGTTTGGTGCCCATAGATTGCTGGAATGATCGCCAAAAAGAAGAGACGAATCTTGAATCTCGATCGGAAACTATCGAAACCGGAGTGCCATGAAGACGAACAATCTCCTTCACAAAGAGTCTGGCCATGTCATTGAACTTCATACTTTTCTTGAACGGAATGAAATGAGCCGATTTGGTCAACCTGTCGACTATTACCCAAATCACATCATGTTTGCGGCTGGTAAACGGAAGACCTGACACAAAATCCATCGAGATATGCTCCCATTTCCACTCAGGGATGTGCAGCGGATGTAACAAACCCGGAGGCTTCCTATGCTCAAATTTCACTTTCTGACACGTGTAGCACTTCGATACGAATTCTGCTATTTCTCTCTTCATATTGTTCCACCAGAATCGTCTCTTGAGATCTCTGTACATCTTCGTGCTCCCAGGGTGTATAGCATATTTGGCATAGTGTGCTTCTGTCATGATTGGAATTGTCAATTGCTGAGTCTTTGGCACACACAGTCGATCTCTAAAATATAGGACTCCATCTACCAATTGGAAATCTGGCTTATCAGCGATGTGATCTCTAATCTTGGCCAAATCAGGATCTTCAAATTGTTCTTCCTTGATCCGATTCATAATTGTAGGCTCTATCACTGACATAGCAGCTAACATCACAGAATCATCAACCCACTGAACTTCTACATCCAACTCTTCAAAAATATCCAATTCCATCCATTGAGTATCCATAGCTGCAGTCATAGAAGATTTTCTGCTCAGTGCATCTGCCACCACATTTCCTTTTCCTGGAATATATTTAATGGGAAAATCATAGTCCTTAATAAACTCTAACCACCGCCTCTGCCTCATGTTGAGGTCTTGTTGGGAGAAAAGATATTGCAAACTGCGATGATCCGAATGTACTTCAAATTGTTCCCCGTACAGATAATGTCTCCAAATTTTCAATGCAAAAACAATGGCGGCTAATTCAAGATCATGGGTGGCATAATTCTTCTCGTGATTCTTCAATTGCCTTGATCCATAGGCTATCACCTTTCCATGTTGCATAAGAACACACCCTAGACCAACTCTAGATGCATCAGTATAAATCACAAATCCTCCTGTACCCTCAGGTAATGATAAAACTGGGGCGGTTGTCAACTTCTCCTTCAGAATCCGAAAACTCGCTTCACATTCTTCGGTCCAAATGTATGGTACATCTTTCCTAGTCAATTTTGTCAATGGGGCTGATATCTTCGAAAAATCTTTCACAAATCGGCGATAGTATCCCGCAAGACCCAAGAAACTCCGAACCTCTGCCACATTTCTCGGACTAGACCAGTTAATAATTGCTTCTATCTTAGTTGGGTCTACTCTAATACCCTCTCGAGTTACAATATGTCCAAGGAATGCCACTTGTTCAAGCCAGAAAGCACACTTCTCTAATTTAGCGTACAACTGATGAATCCTCAAAAGCTGAAGAGATGTCCTAAGATGATCAGCATGTTCTTCTCTTGACTTGGAGTAAACCAAAATATCATCAATGAATATCACGATAAACTGATCTAGGTAAGGAGCGAAAATCCTATTCATCAACGCCATGAAAACTGCCGGAGCATTGGTTAGACCAAACGGCATCACCAGAAATTCGTAGTGGCCATATCTTGTTCTGAAGGCTGTCTTCTCAATATCTTGCTCACGAACTCTAAGCTGATGATAACCCGATCTAAGATCGATCTTCGAAAAGTAGGCTGCTCCTTGAAGCTGGTCGAACAGTTCATCGATACGAGGCAACGGGTACTTGTTCTTAATCGTCACTTGATTGATCTGTCGGTAATCGATGCACATCCGAAAAGAACCGTCCTTCTTTCTCACGAACAATACCGGAGCTCCCCAAGGTGACATACTCGGACGGATGAGCCCTTTGTCTAAAAGATCTTGCAACTGTTCCTTCAACTCTCTGAGTTCTGCTGGAGCCATTCTATAAGGGGCCTTCGAGATAGGGGCTGTACCCGGAATCAAGTCTATTGGAAAATCCACTTCTCTTGGAGGAGGCAGTCCTGGAACTTCGTCAGGAAACACGTCGGGGAAATTGCACACTACTGGAATCTCTTCCAACTTCGTTATCGGCTCCTTCTCGGTGATAAACGCAAAGTAACCTTCACATCCATGCTCCAGAAGCTTCACTGCATCCAAGGCTGACACTAGTCCATTGTTGGGCTTCTCTCTTCGTACACCCTTGAACACCACGTCCGTCTTGGGTTCTTGCACTTTGAAAGTGATTGTCTTGTGGAAGCAGTCAACACAAGCCCGGTGCTTAGCGAGCCAATCCATCCCGAGAATAACATCAAAATCGTGCATCGCTAGGATTATCAAATCAGCTGGCATGACGAGTCCTCCAATCTTAATGCTGCAACCTGGGTAGTAGTTCTCACAGACTACTCTCTTACCCACCGGGGTAGTCACCGTCAAAACAAAAGGAAGCAACTCAGGTGGTTGCTGAAGATCACAAGCAAATTTGGGCGCCACAAATGAATGTGTAGACCCTGAATCAAACAAGGTCCTAGCATTTCTAGTACAAACCAAAATAGTACCTTCAACTACATTCCCTGCTGCTGCTGCTTGTTCATGATCCAAAGCAAAAACTCTTCCTGCTTGCTGGGGTCTCTGTTTGGCTTGTTGTCGTTGTTGTTGCTGTTGCGGCCTCGGTGGTGCTGGTAGTGCCATACGTAGGGGAGGTGCTGCAAGTGCGGGTCTGACTTGTTGCTGAGGGAATTGCTGGGGTATTCCACCCTGAAGGTTCCTGTTTCTTGGACAAGTAGCTGCCTTGTGCTCCATCGATCCACAAATGACACAAGCCCCCGTAGTCCTCCAACACTTCTCCGTAGGGTGTCCTTTACCACATGTATTACACTTGGGTGCACCGATCACAACACCCTTCTGTTTCTTGTTTTGTTGGCCTTTTCCTGAAAATGATGAGCTTCTCCTGAAATCACTGCCTCTTTTCTTCATAGCCACTTCTTCTGCAGAATAGCCCCGATCTACGGCATCATCAAATGTAGCCGGTCTCTGAAATGCTGTCACATGCTCCACATATGCCGGGTTCATGCCTTCTATGAAGCGGTCCACCTTCTTCTCTTCGGTATCAATCAATTCTTCAGCATACTTGGACAACTGTTGAAAGATGTGCACATACTCCGTCATGTTCATCTGATTCCGCTGCAGAGTCAGGAACTCATTTTGCTTCTTCCTCCGAATGTGATCGGGTATAAACTTCCTCCGGAATTGCTTCTTGAATGTGTCCCACACAGTCTCTTCAGGTAACAACTTGAGAGGTTCTTTGATGCCTTTCCACCAAATGTTTGCTGTACCCCCGAACATCGAAGCTGTAAGTACGACCTTCTGTTTGTTATCACAATTGATAGTCTCGAAGATGTCACCAACACGGTCTAGCCATTCATCTGCTTTGATAGCGCCTTCATTCCCGTAAAAGTCGGTGGCTCCTCTCTTCCTAAATCTTTCGTACAAAGAGCTCGAGTCATTGCCTCTCATTTGATTTGCTGCTTGTGGCCCTTGATTAGCCATCAGTAGTGCTATTTGCTCATTTGTCTTCGCAACTTGTTCTATCAGCATCATTAAACGTGCATCCACATTGGGTGGGTCTTCGTTGACCACCACGAACGGGTCGTTGTTGCGGGATTCATTGTTACCGCTTCCTGAGCCGGATGCCATTTACCTGCAAAAGAGTTTCAAAATCAGGTTACAACTACACTCTATCTCTCTCTTACGCACAACTACTAGTAATAATACAACACTGATAATAAACTGATCTCAACAATCAGTACTACAAATCAATTCTATCGTATCCTCACAACGATTTCTATTTGGTTTCTAAGTCTTTTAGAAAGACTGACAGGGCTCTGATACCATACTTACGTATGTCACATCCCGGTCCCGAATCACCCTGGCCTAGGGTAATCCCCGAGGTGAAACACACGTACTCCCGTGTGATTGTACCTGTCGCGAGTCAAACACAAGCACACGAAGGAGAAGACTATTCCACTCGTGAGTCGAACTCACTGATAACTATCAATCAACAGTTCATATAGCGGAAGCTTATAACAAATGATCATCATAACCCTGTACAATCCCATAAATAACATTCAAGTTTAAAATCAAAGGAAGTTATACATTGGTACAAAATGTTTGTCCAAAAGAAAGTTCTATACATCGTTATCAAAATACATAACAAAATGAATTGAATTTGGTGTGACTTCGCAAAAACATTAGTCACACATCTACTATGCTCTCAAAATGTCTTGGCGCTCTCCGAACCGAGGAGTCTCTACATGGGCCCTACCCCAGGCCACTCCTCTAGTCCCGAAGGTACCTCCTGGGTACCCTTATCTCCCTCCGCGGTCTCTGTAGGACCGGGGGCTGCGTCTGTGTCTGTGACACCAAGAATAGTATCTCAATACAACTATTTAGCAAGCATAAACAGTAAACAGGGATACAATGAAGTTTTTAAGGACAATAACAATTTGAGAATAAAAATAAGACGAGTAAAAGAGAAATTAAATAATCCATTTTCATGAATAAATCCTATAAGTCATTCCTTTTAAAACCATTAAAGAAACTATAACACAAATTTTGGCAACTACATAAAGCTCATCCTCTCATTGAGAGCAAATCGTGTTGGGATGTCACTAGGGGTCCGGCCAAAGATCCTCCTAGCTACCCGGGTCCTGGAGTTCCGGTGCTCCAGTCTGTCAACTGCGCAGCGACGTTCAATAATAAACCAAGACTTAACCCCGTCGAGTACCGTCCGGTCGAAGCGAAGTAGTGCCGACTTATTCAAATCAATTTCGTTTGCAATTCAAATCGAGTGACTATTCAAATATTTGGATACACCCAATGGCGTTATCCATATCAATATCACATAATGTATAACAATTGGAGAGCAATATATATAACCATTTTATCGAAAATTGGTGTAAATACAATTCTCGTTTTCAATACTTAAAGCAATTATTTAACGACTATAACAACTGATAATAAATTATTATTCATATAATCTATTGTCATCCAATACAAGATTAATTTATAAAATCAACATGTTATTGTTTTCTTAGTGTCACTTATGATGATTTCATGTTGGATTTCTAAATTAATCCTCATGGCTTAACAATAGGTTAATGATTTCATTTGGGCTTAATTAGAAGGATTAGGGTCCCAATACTAAGACATAATGAAACCTAAGTTCCTATGGTAAGGGGGTGTACATCCTAATTATCCATTTGGGATTGATTAGGATGGTTAATTATGGACTAAGAGTAATAAATATACCTTCATTGAACCAAAAAGAGGCTCTCCAGACTGGTTTAGGCAGTTCTACCGGTAGAAATTCCGGTAGAAGAAGTTCTACCGGTAGAACTACCGGTTTAGGCATCTCTACCGGTAGAAACAGTTCTACCGGTAGAACTACCGGTTTAAGCATCTGGATTTCCTTCTCCAGGCTCTCTGCCAGATTTTTGACTGTTTCTACCGGTAGAACTTCCGGTAGAACAGGGGTTCACAGTTTTCGTCAACTCTCTGTGTGATTTCGAGCCGTTTCTACCGGTAGAACTTCCGGTAGAACGTCTCGAGTTCAATTTTTTCTTCTTCTTTCTATTTTAATCTCTTCCAAATGAGCCTCCTTGCTCTCCAAACACATACATAATAATTCTATACTTCCCAAAACAACTACATAAAGAAATCCAACTCATTTACCTTCTTTAAACATAAAAACCCAATTTTATGGAAAGAGAAAGAGAAAACTTGAATCAAATGAGAATGTATAACAAATGCAAACCCAATTTATGTTTATACTTGCCTCAAAGAAGAGCTTATAACTTCACACCCACTTGACTTGAGGAAAAACCCAAAAGCCCCAATATTCAAACCCTAATCATCATAAACACATAGAAATGGATGAGGATGTAATGCATGTATGAGGATGGGTCTATTCATCTCTAAGATGCTCAAAAATCATGGTCAAAGGGTTTTGCTACTCACCTTTAGTAGGGATTTCGAATTTGAGATGGAATAGAGAGAGTTGGAAGATGTCCCTTGTCACAAGGTGAAGAAGAAATGGAGAAGATGAAGATGATGATTCACCCTAAGTTCTCAAGCACATGCCATAGTTCTTGAAGGATTGAATGAGGAGAGTGATGAAGAGGAGAAATGGCAAGGAGGGTTGCAGAGAATGGAAAATGAAATGAATGAAGGAAGGAAAAAGGGTCTTCATGCCTTATATATGAAGTAAGAGTGGATTTTTGCTTTTTAGCCCATTGGATAAGAACATTTACAAATTAAGTCAATTGAGAGTCAATCTCTTCAAGGAGTGGTCAAATGAGGTCAAGTCCATTATGAAAGTTGATAGGGTCGACAAAATACACGTGTTAGTGGCAAAATGACATGCAAATGATGTACTTTATGAAAATCGAGAATTACGAAAAAGCTCTTAATTCCATTAAATTGAGTCAATCGGAGTCAACTCATCTATTTAGGGTTCAAAACTCACCAAACTCGATCAAATGCATTAATCAATACTTATTCATCATAATTGGAGTCAAGCATAGTTAATTTGGCTAATACTCAATTAATTAGCAATAATTAAGGTTAATTAGGCTTGGGGTGTAACACTTTCCCCAGTTTGGAGAGAGTTCTCCATACAAAGTATTATTGCTGGCATCAATATAATTGAGATTTGGATACACTCCAAAGGCTTGAGATATATTTCCAGTGAGTTGGTTTCGCTCAAGCCGGACCCTGAACAAACTCATGCAATTTCTGAAACTTGTTGGAATGGGGCCTTCGAACCGGTTGTCGAATACAAGGAACCTTTCGAGTGATCCCCCTTTACATATTTCTTTAGGAAGATGGCCATACAAGTTGTTGCGCGAGACATCAAAATCATGAAGTCTTGTGAAATTTTCCATTTCTTTAGTAGGTATTGAACCGGATAACCGACAACCACCCAGGATTAAACGTTCTAGCATAGTCAAGTTCCCTATGGTAGAAGGGATGTCACCAGTGAGAGGATTATCTAACAAGGACAGCTCAACTAGGTTATTCAAATTCCATATTTCTCTGGGGATGGAACCAGAAAGATTATTTCCATATAGATATAAAGAGGTAAGATTGGTCAGGTTTCCTATACCAGAAGGGATGGAACCCACTAGATGGTTTTCGAACATACCCAGTTCGACCAAGTTGATCAGACTTCCAATCTCCTTAGGAATGGGTCCTGAAAGCTCATTAAAATCAAGGTAAAGACCCTGTAGGTTGGTCAGGTTGCCTAAAGATGGTGGCACCTTACCCACCAATCTGTTTGTATAAAGGCTCAACTGGGTAAGAGATTCTAACATTCCAACTTCCTTGGGGATAGTGCCGAAAATTTGATTGATGGAAAGCATCAAATGGGTGAGATGGATCAGGTTTTTTATATTGGAAGGGATGGGACCCATCAGAAGGTTGTCAGACATCCACATCTCGACCAATTTGGTTAGGTTGCATATCTCTTGAGGGATGGGGCCTGAAAGCTGATTCATGGACAGGTCGAGAAAAGTGAGCTTTGAAAGGGTGCCTACAAGCGCTGGGATATCTCCACTAAGGTTGCTAGAGCTGAGATTGATGTGGGTGAGATTTGGAAAGGATGAAAAGTTAAAGCTGTTGAGCTTACCATGCAGGCCGGCATTTGGAAGGTTTATTTGGGTGACGCTTCCTGCGTGGTTGCATGATATCCCGACCCAGAGGCATTTGGTCTGGTTGGGAGACCAGGAGGAGAGAGATTGGGTCTGAAGGCTGGATTTCCAATGGAGGAGGGCCTCAGCTTCTTGTACAACTGATGCCTCTAAAGCAGTTGTTACAAGAACAAGCCACGCAATTGCTGCAACTAGAACCGAGGATGATGAGGCCTTCGTGTTCATGCTGGAATATGTGAGATCTCCTTACAGGAAGAGAGTAAGTATAACAGGTCTATTACTTATATCCGGATTCTCTGCCCTTTCTCCCAAACATCATAAAGAAGATAGCAGCCGGACGAATCAAGGGCCGCCATATGTGGGGGCGGAAGTGGGGGTGGAGGAAAAAGACAAATAAATTTTCTTTCCTCCACCCCGCATGTGTCATCCCCTAATTCGTCCAAACAAGCTCCTATTCAGGCAAAACAGGGGATCCAGATCCCCATTTTAAAATCCCGAACCCAAAAATATAAGGGGACTTCAGCCGGGGGTCCCTCAACTCATGACTTTGTTGCAAACAGTCCACAAAAAAAAGTCATCAAGCCAAAGGTCCCTCTCACACTTTTTCATACCTGAAATGTCTAGTTTACCCTTTCTTTAAATCTTATCCCATGATTGGTGGGATATCCCATTAATAATGGCCAACTAACATTTAATTGCCTACGATTAATGGAATCCCCAGATTTTCAAATAAATTCTAAAAACACACAACTAAATTTCAAAATAACGAAAATATATTTTAAAAAATGCAATAATTTCAAAAAACGGAATAATTTTTTTAAAAAAAGCAATATATAATCAAATAACACAGATAAATTTAAAAAGATGCAAATAAGTTTCAAAATATCCAAATAAATTTCAGAAAATGTAAATAAATTTCAAAAGACTAAAATAAATCTCAAAAGATCCAAATAAAATTTAAAAAAATCAAATAAATTTATAATAATGAAAATAAATTTTAAAAAATACAATAATTTCAAAAAACTCAATAAATTTGAAAAGACACAAATAAATTTCAAAAGACGCAAATAAATTTAAAAAATGCATATAGATTTCAAAAAGCGTAAATAAATTTGCTAAAAAACTCAGAAAAATTTTGAAAAAAACTCAGATAAATTTACCTAAAACACAAAGAAATATGACAGAAGACAGATAAATTTGAACAACACTCAGATAAATTTGAAAAAAACTTAGATAAATTTGAACAAAACTCAGATAAATTTGACAACAACTTAGATAAATTTGCCAAAAACATAGAGAAGTATAAAAGAAGACAGATAAATTTGACACAAACTCAGATAAACTTCACAAAAACTAAGATAAATTTGATAAAAACTGAAATAAATTTGACTAAATAGATAAATTTGCGTGGGCTGGGTCAGCTTGACCTGACCCGACCTAGACCTGGACCAAAAGACCCAGAGAACCAAAACCAGGTCTTCTTCTTCACGTTCTGGTTCTGGAATCAAAACCAGAACCAGTTCTTCCTCCTTCGGCCACGGCAGGCAGGGCGCGGCAGAAGCGGACGGAGCTTCTCCGGAATCTTCAGACGGCGACGGCGGGACTCTTCTTTCTCGGCAACGCATAAAATCCGGCAGATCCAATAATCATCATCATCACTGATCTGTGTGGCCCACCATCCAATAGACAGGCAGATCCAATAATCCACGTTCGACTACTGCAGAAAAATGGGACTAGTGCGTGGCCGAGGAGTACTCACCTTGCTTTTGGCAGCAACAGATATGTTGGGCAAGTGTTGGAAACAGATGAAAAAGAGAAGGAGAAGTTGCAATGCAGAGATGGGTGATAGAGAGGCCATGGCGTCTCTTTGCTCTAGTACACGTCTGAGATGCATCTGTTTTTGGTGGGCTTATCAAGGTAGTATTTATATAGGAATAACTACCTCATGCTCATGACTAGATAGAGCATGCTCATGACTAGATAGAGCCGTGGGAGAGTGGAACTGTGCACTCTTCTAGAAGGTGGTGACTTCAAAGGAATGGAGGATACTTTTCAGGGGTGATGGAATCGTACACCTTGGACTCTCTTAAACTATATTCCTCCTGCAGTGTTTGGATCCCCAGCCGCAGCTTTTGCCTAGTGCGTGGCCGACGAAGACGGTGGCGGAATGTCGTCACTGACGAACCCAAACTAGCGTGCGGAGATTTTTTCCTCTTGTGGAGTCCTCGATGAGTAACGTGGACGGTAACTTCGGACGGTGCAGATGGCATGCATGTGTGCCAGTTGTCGGTAGATGGATTCCACACATTAGGTTGTGTTCAAGTTCCACATTAGATTTTTGTGAATTTAAGGGTGGAGAAGGCGAATGGTACATTTTCCTCTAATATCAGTTTGTTTAGGAAGGAGGGAGGAGGAAGATTGAGAGGATTTAGGAAGGAGAAATGAGGGAGGAGGGAAAATTTGAAATTTTAAATTTCAAAATTTTATGCCTAAAATGGTTGGAAGGGCAATTTAGTCTTGAAAAATAAGATCATGTGGATGCAGGGACCTAGGGCTGTAAAAAGTATAGCTGAGTGGACCATAGGCCTTAAAAAGTTTTTCCTTGGGCTGGAGGCTGGAAACATTGATTTATAGGGACCTTTCGCTAATTAGCTCAAAATATAACGACTCTTGTTATGATTATTGAAAAGAGACTTTCTAAATGCACCTATCCTATTTAATGTTTACACCCACCCTATAACCGATATGGCTATGACCTGATCTGACCTGACCATTTGGTGGATGTGATTGTGACCACCTATATCTACCTCATCTATCTCTCTCTTGACCACGACGAACCTCAATAATCAACCCTGCCTGTCTTGCACTTCCTTTTTTTACTTTATCTTTTACTACTTACAATCACACTCCATAAATCATGTGGAATACAACCCAATTGGCCATGCAACGTCCCATCCCCCAAGCCTGATGTGGTCTATAGACCAATCAGAACCAACCCCATTTACATGGCTTCTAGATTGCTTTTGTGGTCATGGCCAGGGACCCAAACGATTTACATGGCTTCTATATTGCTTTTGTGGTCATGGTCAAGGACCCAAACGCTTGCTGTAAGGTTTTGTATTGTTTATGATAATGACATTATTTGAAAACTCAATGAACCAACTTAGTATTGAGTTGACTCGGACACTAGGAAGAGCAGTCTTTACTGTTTATCAGGTCCAATACAATATTGGGACCTTTTATGGTGGGGTTTTACTTTTATCTTTGTATGTCGGTCCAATACAATATTGAAAACCCCACTATAAGTAAAAATATTGAACAAAGATAACAACCCCACAAAGATAAAAACCCCACCATAAAAAGTAAAAGGCAATTACTATTTATCTTTGTATGTCGGATTCTAAATTTTAAACCCTATATTCTAAACTTTGTATTAAATCTTAAAACACTGGATTATAACTATTAAATATTAATAACAAAAAAATCTTCCTAATCTCAAAAGTCTTGGATATTTAAAACAAATTTATTCAAACATATTAACACATGTTACATTCCTAATCTTCCAACACAATGGTTTCAGAAGGAAACCTAGAATGCATATACTGCATGAACGCATTAATTCACTCCGCATACGGGGTAGCCCATACAGTTGCACAATCATGCATGAAGTGAAACTATTGAGGCATAATGGGAGGCATCGGGCAACCATCTGTCAATGCAACCTGGACGTAGTGATTATTATTTATGTACCCGATAGCGATAGCAACATATTGATACGACGGTGGTGGAGTAGATCGAAGTGGCAAATACGTAAAGCTCTGTACAACACTTTAAACGTGTAATATCACATTGAACTTCGAAGCAATTTAGAGACCATGTTTGGCATGGTCATCCAATGCTCAATCGGTGCTCCTTTATCTAATGCAAAAAAAGTTCAGTAAGTTGTAAACACAAGTCCACTGGTCATCACTATCAAATATTGCAACATACTGTGTCCTGAATATGTGTAACTCTTCTATTAAGTTATACCGGATAGTTGCTCATGCATCTTCGTGAAAATCAAGACAAACAACTATCGCTCGAAATCCGCAATTTCCATTAGGTTTTACGTCTTGTACATGCATAATGTAAGGATTCAGTATAGGTGGAAACTGAGGAACATAGGCATGTACAGAGTAGTTGTAAATAGAGGAGCAACTGTGTCTCGCTGGTTTCTGAAACTAGAAAATATCTGGCTCAACAAACTCAAATGTATCCGTATTAGCACGAATTGATATGTCTTCCCTGTCCTTCGAGTCGGGCCTCCAAACTAATAACTATTTCTGCTTGGTTCCCGAGAATGAAGGGAATCAGACTCAACGAACACTAATGCAGACGGATTAACATGAGTATTTGTTACAACTTTTTATTTTTGAGGAGGGGTGTCCACAAGTGTTTGTCTTAACATTAAGTTCACGAATTGAAGTTGTTGATGGTGTGATTATCTCCCTCAACTTCCTTAAAAGACTGAATTTATCATGCCTTATTTGCTGCTTAAACTGTTCCGTGAACACTTGTAGCTCGACATCACAATCGATGTCATTGTCCTGAAGAGACACCCACGGTGATAAGTCAAGTTTTCTCCAAAATTTATCTATGGAATCAATTGGTATGAGACGACCATTGTTCAAATATATTGCTTGGTCGTGCGCATATGGCAGCCCGTAGCTCGTACAAAGTCGGCATCCGCATTTGTAGGAAACTTCTTTGACATCCTTAGACCGCTCAAATTCCTTCAAAATCAGATGCAATGCGCGGCTTGAAACGAAACCACATAATTCCTGAAAGTGCGGTATATTGAATCGATGTTAAACGATAGTTTTTCTTTGCTTAATACTCGCTTTGATAGCTATGTCCTGTGATTGGATGACTTGGTGAATAAATAGCAGCGATGTCTCCAAATCTGACTGTGATGACTCCTAGTATCGTTTCGACTTCGCATGCTGGCTCTCGACTCTATTAGTTGTCTGGTTTCCAAAATGCAGATATCTGTCGGTCCAGGAAGATACAAACATCTCCTTATACGGTGTCAACCATACATCCTTAAGATAATTAATCATACCTGAAAAGTTTTATAACACTACCACAAGGTCCGCCAATTTGCACACATATGCATTCTCAGTTTCAGATTCCAACAACATATTCTACATTTTGTAGAATGCATTTCAAGATTTGTTATCTGTTATTGATGGCCTGCACTTGCTCAAAATACTCCTATAAATGCTCCACCTACAGAGTAATTTCTTAGCCTTGGGAAATACCTGCGCAGACACATTCATCAAAGCCAACTCCCTGTCCATGACAATAACTCGTGGACCGGTGCATCCATCCATTGTTGACTGCAGACACCTTAAAGCCCAAGTATAATTGAACACTTTTTCTGAGTGCATGAACATGAATGCTATGCAAAATGTCATATTAGTTGCAGTCACGCCGACAATCTCAAGGAGAAGCATCCTGTACCTGTTTGTTTTATATGTTGCGTCCATCAATAACACGTGCGGGAATGCACGCTATCGCTCTAATGATCTTGGATGTGCGAAGAATAAATCTTCAAGCTCATTGGTTACAGCATTTGTTCGATTTTAAAAAATGTATCACTCACGTTGTAGGAATGACATGACAACTTGCATCTGGGTTTTATCGGCTTTCTCTGCAGTCCGAAATTTCTAGCGTGCATTGTATATGGTCTTAATGGTAGACATGTCCGGATTCCACTTCTTCAACGATGTCAAGATATCTCATGGCTTCACATTTTTCGTAGATAGATGTACCATCAACTGGATTTCGGATTCAGAGAGCCGATCGGCGTATGGATGTCCCTCCATATATGATGCAGGGGCATGGTTATGTGTTTCACATACCACCCTTGCTATCCAGTCATCACCTGTTTGCATTTTCACCACTTTCACTCTGAAAGGACAATCAAAAAATTTTTTTGTGCCTGTAACCTTTGTGGAAGTTTTCTTGCTTTTGTATGTGCGACTGCGATCACATTGAAACAAGAGTCTATGACTCTTCCCTATTATACTAGTCTCTGACCTTTTAATGACAATGATATTTCCTAAATTGCGTCCAGTATTTTGAATCCAATCAATTAGAGATTGGTGCGCATTGAATACCTGAAAATGTATTAATTCTGTTAGAAATTAACAACTTTTTATTAAAAATTGTCAAAATAAAACATAATTGGAATTGAGTTAATATCATACCATGTCGGTGGAAAATTCGGTTGTAACATTTTTATCCACATTTTTGTCTTCTTGTTTTATTTCATTTCTGAGAATATCATCCTAACAACAATATACATTCACTTGAGCAACTGCAATTAATAAAAAATATTTTCGGAAATAATTAAAGAATTGTATATTTACTTGATCACTTGAATCACTTGACAATCGCAGATCATTGGCCCAAATCCTCAGTTGATCCAAATTCATATCTTCTGCTGGTATGTATATTGCCACGAAGAACCATATCTTATGTATATATAGACTAATACATAATGCACACATGTCTGACGGAACTAAAGAGACACACTTTATCAGATAATATATTCCCTGAAAAAAGGGAATATATTTCCTAAAACTAAAATTGACAACTCCCTGCATGTGTAAACATTAACAAATTAAGACACACTTGAGTTGATGACTCCTTGACATTTAGATAATACAAGAACCTTGAAAGGTCTAGTATTTCCTATCCTCATGCAAGCATCGGATCACTCTTCTCCCTAGCTTAGTTCATATTTTTTAACATTATTACCAACTTCCTCAAGTGGGTCTATACTATAGATAAAGCATTAGATGGGTCAGGTGAGTAGGAAAAAAAAGTATTAGATGGGTGTGATGAAAGGGTCTTTAAAGAATATAAAAAGGTGGTTGGGTGGGATCGAATATGAGTTACTACAGTAACAACCAACCTCCAAGGATGGCACGTGGGGTTTATGTGTCTATTGAGCTACTACATTATAAAATAAGTCGGAGGTGACAAGAAGAGGATATGCTCAAATCTCATGTACATGTCTCTCAGGTGATAATGGAGCTCAAGAACTGCAAAGGACACGTAGTAAACCGAGTAACATGCAGCATGTGGATTATTATTATATTTTATCTCAGGTAAAAACTAGCAGGTGATCAGAGTGAGATTCCATGTCACATTATCATTCTTATCACATCCATGATAAGACAACACACTAAATTAGATATATTGGATGGGTGTTTCAGTATTCGGTAGCACTATGTGAGAGAACAATTACACAGTAATTTCATGTCTGATGTGATAATCGATTAGGTGAGGACGGTGGAGACTGCTCTCAGCTGTACCTGTGCCTATATAATCGCCAAAGATTCCTATTTTGACATTTGCACAGCGAGGAACCACCGTTGGGTTGTCAAATGATACTAAACTCAACCGTACCTGTATCATCGTGGGCTTGGTTGCAACAGGAGCCTCGTCCAATTACAAGTCACCACGTCATTTTAAATTTAAATAGACAGTGCACATCTTTCCAAACACTCCTGCCAATATAATTTCTTGGCCCGGTTGTCTAGACAAACTCCATCTGGCACATTCCTAAAAGGTGATAGGACAAAAAGTTTGTCCATTTAGAATTTTTATTTTTTGGGTAGTGTAAGAGGCCCGTGTCCGACAAAGCAAAAGACAGACAAGGAAAAGAAAAGATTAAGAAAAATAAAGATTTGTGCATCATGATATAGGTGATGACGTAGTGGCCAGTAATAAATAACATTAATAATACTAAGCTATACAAATTCAGATTAAAATATTAATTTAATTTAAGTCAAATTAATGATGCAGAACGCACCATACGTTACTCAAAATATTATATTTAAAAATTTAAAATAGAGGATTTTATTAGAAAAATCTCCAAATATAGCCATTTATCCCGAAAGGTCATCGCAAATTGTGTAGCATTAATGAAGTCCTCTCGCCAATTTTTTATATTTTTTATGAGCGACAATAGCGTCGCCATGGGCAATGCTAGCATCATGATGCTATCGTCGCTCATAAAAAAGTATAAAAAAATATAAAAAATTGGCGAGAGAACCTAATTAGTACTACATAATTTGCGAGGACTTTTCGAGATAAATGGCTATATTTGGGGATTTTTCCAATAAAATCCTCTTTAAAATGATAACACTAAGAATTTCCTTTCAATATTAAATAACTAAAATTTAAAATCAATTGCATAATAAAAGGATGAAAAACATTGGAAGTAAATTAGTTACCGAACATGTTCTATTCATAAGTTGAGTTCTTAGAGAAGAAAAGCAATGGCAATTATACCTGATATGAATAGTCTTTTTCCACACTTAGGTGCTGCGGCTCGCCCCTCTCTACTTAGATTATTGAAGTGATGACACTCTCAATGCAAATTCACGTGGAAAAGAAGGGACTGAAAGACGATACGTTTAAAAGAGTATACAAATATTCATGGAAGAGGAGATTCTTCAATGAGAGTCCGGATGCAGAAAGACTTTTTAAATTTTAAGAAATAATAAAAAATTTAAATTCTTCAATTAGAAGTTCGGATATGGAAAGAACTTATAAGGAAAAGGAGAATCTTCAATTGGAATTGTCATCAGATCCGAACTCGTATTAGGAGCTGTATAAACACTCTAAAATTTTGAAAAGTGAGCCTCAGTTGTGGCTTCTATGAGGACCCTTGCATCAACAATAAAACCATCAGATCAACAACTTGGATCAGAAAACACAAGGCCCCACAATCAAATAGAGGGAAAAAAAATCCAGCACTATGACTCCTGACCACCGGATTCCAATACTTGATTGACTCATGACCGCCAAAATGTCCATTTGATTGGGATAGATAGATTATACATACCCTATGAAATCAAGTATTTAAAAGATGTTTAGTGAATATGGAGTCTGGATGTGGAAAGACTTTTTAAATTTTAAATCAGAATAAAATTTTAACTTGTTCACCGTGATTTGAATGATATTACCACAATTACTCTCTTTCTATACGTTGTTAAACCATGTACAACTGAGTGTAACCGTGTGTACTCTTCATCATTTATGCAAACCTTGTGTACAGCTCAGCCAAAGACACAAATCTCCTCAAGGGGTTGTTTGTCTACACCCATTTGCATATGTAAATGGTGGATATGTGTAATATTTATGGATCAGCAATGTTTGTCTATAAGTATTTACACATCTTGTGTGTAAATTAGATGTGTAAATGGTGTGAAAATGAGCTCATTTTCACACCAAGATTTGAACCCCTGTTCAGGTGGGAAAAGAGAATACCAAAGCACATGTGATCTCAAAGAATATCCGTTGGAGGCGGACGGTTTGGTTTTGGGGTAATTTCCGTCATAGAGGTTTTGCGTTCGAAACTC
Organism: Umbellularia californica; assembly: GCA_028538565.1. NCBI lineage: Eukaryota > Viridiplantae > Streptophyta > Magnoliopsida > Laurales > Lauraceae > Umbellularia > Umbellularia californica. Next base: position 49,007,736 of record JAPQWN010000009.1, read on the forward strand.
CCTCTAACGCATTTAAAAAAATAATAATAAAAGAGGCATTTCCATCAAAGAGGTTCTGGGTTCGAAACCCCCCTCCAACACATTTACAAAACAATAATAAAATATGTATAAAGACTGATGAAACCTATGAATGAAAATCCTCCCTACATCTCATACCATTTTATAAAGGTAACCTCTTTATTTCTCTCTTTTGCCTTACTATACAAAGAAAAAAAAGAATTTTTTTTTTATAAAATCTTTTTACTTTGTAGGTTTATTCTTTCGGAATTTGATTCTCTATCTTATCTTCTCCTTTTAGATTTTCTTCCAATATCTTAATGATTTTTATAAAACTATTTATTATTGTATTACTTTAAAAATATTTAAATATGTACAAATGAATGTAAGAGAAAAGGAAGAATGTATATTCTATAGCATTATGGTATTATTAAAAAATAATGTATAAATCCAATTTTATCTAACCATAATAAATTTGTGATACTTTTAATATAATTGGACTTAGCAATAAAATACTCATTTTAAGAACTTTCTATAATTGATTAATATTGGCATAAAGCCGGTGAGATGCATGGGTTAAGTTTTATGCAAATTGAATAATGAATTAAGATAATATTGAACTAAATATTAATTAATAGAAATATTAATCATAATCCTATTTTTCTTAACCGTTAGACTATAAACGCTTATTTCCTTAACAAAACATGTTGGAATGCATTTTTTTAAAGGTGATCATTAATATAAATATCTATTTTTGAAACATAAATTTCATGTTAAAAGACATGTTCTTTTATAAGGATTTAAAATACAAATGAAAACCTTGATATAAATCAGACCCTTTTTTTTGTCTTCTTTTCATATCATTATAGTAAAATATAATTTAATGATTAATAAGTATCATTTACAAAACCTTTTAATACTATACACATATCATTGAAAAAAACATATAAAAATGAATCACATGAGTAAATGATGCGAAAATAGTGTTGTTAGACAGACGTTGTAAAAGGAAACACATGTGTAAACGTTACATGTTTAAAACTTGAATATTCATCTTTTACATGTGTAAATTGTATTTACATATCCCACGTGTAAATGACATACGACCCCTAAAACGTTTTCAAATAACGGTGAAACTCCTTGGTTTTCTCTCTTATCTTTTGACTCCCGGATTTATCTATTACCACTTACAAACTAATTAAGCCAGCATAGGCATGAAAGGTGGGCCGCGCCCAAGTAGTTGGGGCTCAGCCCAAGGCAGGGAACCGTGCCGTGCCGGGCCAGCCGGCCAACATGCCTTTTCTAATTATTTAAAAAAAAAATTTCAATTTTTTTATATAAATTGAAAGAGACTTTTAGGGGTTCTTAACTTGATATAAAGTTGAGACTAATAAAATAAATGCACAGACATTATTCATCTAACTTATAAATGAATAATAAATATTTAATTAATTTAATTTTGATATTTTATTTATATAAAAGAATTATATGAATGGGTCATGCGGTGCCTCCACCAGGCTCCCTGGTTCAGCATGCCACGGATATTTTACATGTCGTGATGAGGCCCAGGGACCACCCCTGATACAGCACGGACCAGGTTGGGAGACCAGGCGGTGCCGTGCCGGCCTATTGACCAAGTCAAGTACGGCCAGACAAGGTTTTTTCCGTGCCGGCCCGGGCGGCTTGTCGAGATTTTCATCTCTAAGCCAGCACTCATTCATCCCTTCCATCTCTCGCTGTGGCATCTTCACTCCCCGAGCCAACACAAACCAGCCGAGCCAAACCTTTTTCTTCCCAAACCAACCAAGCCACCAGCTTGAAACTCAACAAAGCAGAAGCCCCACTTGCCTGAAATTTAGGTGAGGTTTGTCCAAGTTCTGGTTGGACTTGGGTCTGGATATTGAAATGCACCTGAAATTCGCGGCAGATTCAAGCTCGGTATAGGTACCTTTGAACGGAGAGCAAAGTAACGGAAGATAAAAAAATTGTGTACCGTAGCCCATGGGTTGGAATTACCCAGACCAACCCAGTCCGGCCTGTGTCAGGCACATCCGAGACACGACTGGGTAGTGGGTTAGAGCATCTCCAACGGATGCTTTATTTGTCCAACTCAGCTCCCAATGGGAGTAATTGGCATATGACTTTACTTCCAAAAGAATGGTCAAATCTCACATGGCATTTGAAGGTTGTGTTGGTATGCCAAATTTGACATACCATAAAGTGAGATGCCTTTTCTTTCTTTTGAATAAAATAATGGTGATGAATGTAAATGCATTTGAAGTTGGTACAGGCATATGCTAAATTTGAAATGAGAAAATTATAAAATAATGATTTGATATATCTTTTGGAGTTGTCAAAGTAAGATGCCAAATTTACATATGCATTTTTTTTTGCTACATAAGCCATTATTTTGAAAAAAAAATATATCCAAATTTGAAGGGTTTCTTGGAGATGCTCTTAGATGCTGTCACGGCCGTTTTGCATCACTAGTCAGGCGTGTCGGCTTCAAGAAAAGTAGCACCTTGCCAACTCCAGTTAGACGGGATATGGCAATGGAAAATGAAGACGATTTCGTATTGAACTTTCTTAAATTTAAAACTTACGATTTTAGCAAATTAATATTACAAGTTGTGTATGGTGCGAACACAGAACAGGTATGATCCACATTCAATCAGAAAAATGAAAAAAGAAAAAAGAAAAAGAGAAGAATCTTAGGTGGTTTAGCAATGTGCCTGTGTACACCAGCCAAATAAAACTCGTTTAATCTCTTGACACTCTCTCTTAAGCCCTAAAAGTGCCCCGTACAAATACCAAATACCATTGTACTAAAACGTAGTCCCAAGGGACCAATGTTGTTAACTCAGAATAAGAGACATAAACCCAACAAATGTCAAACGAGAAAAGTTGAGCTGCAAATCACTAGGTCTGAATTTATTTGTGCGGGGATTCTGAACCATATGGTAAAATACTCTGACGCCACAAGCCTCGACACCGTTGAGTCAACTTGGCACTCTGTCAAATGAGCCCAACCGAGTTTCCCAAAAGTTTTGCTGAAATTACCTGAGTAACTTGAGTCGGTCTCTTTCCGAGTCACTCAGGTAGGTCCAGTTTCGAGCAGAAAATGCTGGACCTACTTGAAACACGTAATATTGTAACAGTTTATCTATATGGACAAATTCATTGACGGAATTTGGGATAAACTGTCCACGTGGCGTAACGTGATTGGGACAATGCATTTCAACTTTTGAGAGAGCCCAATCACATTGCGCCACGTGGACAATTTATCTCAAATTCTGTCCATGCAGTTTGCCCAAATAAACTTTTTGATATTGTAAGTACAGGCCCGGCCATTGATTGCTATTGGGATTGTTACTCTACATCTATGAGATTGATTGGGACAACTTGGGTCAAGTCAAAACGTCCAGTTCAGCTAGACCTATCATTTATTAGTCTTTGATACATGACAATCCAGCTGCAGTTGTTGGACTGCTGACATGAAGGTGGCCCCAGCATTAGAAATTTGAAGCCATGGGCTAGCAATCGCAAACTTGTTTTTCGTAAACAAATCAAGACTTTGCCTTCTTGACCACGTTACATATAATAACTTTGTTGCCGGTCAAATTAGGCAGGTTACATTCAGGTTAGGTTGCAGGTAGGTTGAGATTTCCCATTTCCCAGTGGCAAACAGTTCAAGTTGCGGGGGAAATCTGCAAGTTGACACCCAACTGTATCTTATCTTTATTAGATGGGATAAGACCAAGCTCCACCCGCTTGTGCAGTGCAGGAATTGTTGGCTGGCATTTGATTTGTGGCCGGTTGGATGCGAGTCGTGTTACACAGTCAGATGCGGGAAAGATCAATAGTTAGATTGAGATGAAAGCGGATACCTGATTCTCAAACTAGCTGGAGGTTTTGACCTGAGAAAAACTGGGTTTGGGACCTTGTTTAGACTCCAATAAATATAGGGGTCGGGTTCTTGGACCTAAATGAGCCCGGTTCGAAAGCCACCTAGATTCCAACTGGTGGACTCATGTAAATCTTTCTATATATAGAAACCTTATGTTGTACCCAAAAAGAAGGAAAAAAAAAAAACCCACATAACTCTGCTCTATGGTTCAGAAAAAAGAAGCAAATCAAGTAAAAAAAATTAAAAAGTTGAAATTGGACCAAAACTAGACCTGGTACTCCAACTGGAACACCGGAATTGAAACCATTCTTGGGTATGGTTCTATTTCCAGTCTGGAACTGGCTTTGACCTCACCCGTTTGTATCCCTAAGTTTAGGTCATAGACCATGAGCCTGAATCTCTAGGCCCTGACCCAACTTTTGATAGAGAAAAAGGGACAACCCATGCACTGAGATCAGGTTGGTTTTTTTTTTTTTTTTTTTGTAAGAAGATCAGGTTTTGGTCGACAGTTGATAGATATCTGTTCCCACTGATGCCCCAAGACCACTCATCCATTACAAGAAATGTGGGCTGGCCTAGGCAAAACCACGACTATGTAGCCTTTGTAGTGCTCGAGTAAATGGAGACCCCTTCTTAATAGTTATCAGTGAAAGAATGACATTATTAGGGGATTACATGTTAAAAAATTATGTGTGGTATTTTCGTGGTAAAATAACCCTTTGACCTCGGTTCATGTCATGTGAAAATGTCCATTGTGTTTTAGCGGTAATCATTGTTTGTTTGTAGAGTACATCACACCGTTGCATCCGTATTCGCACTGGACCTTGTCAAAGCTTGTGATGCATTAGTTAACGGTTGTCGAGATTTCTCCGAGAATCATGAAGGTAAGTGCCTTAAATAAATAAATAAAGGTAATGTGGCTTGATGAAAGAGAGGAGATTAAGGCTTGGATGAACGTGTAGATTGTTGACAAACCACAACTAAAGCTGACTGAGTCAAGCTAGAGTGTGTTTTTCTTAGACTCATTGAGTCAAGTTAGTTACTGTTGCTGTGTTTTATTGATCGTTGTGAACTGATGGAAGTCATGTGATCAGTTGTTACTAACTAATCAAATAATCCATGCTTAGTTACATAGGTCTAATTAATCTCCGTATATGTGTATAAAAGTGAAGGTCTTGTCTTCTTTAAGAATATAGAAATGAAAAGAGAAAGAAAGAGTTTTCAGATCTAACTCCTATCTCTTGCATTTCTATCATGTCATCTTAGATCTCATCAAAATGAGCATGCCATCGAAATTGAATATCGACAATCAAAATTCGAATAAGTTAAAAAAGCTCTAAACAATATTGGCCGTATATTCTAGTAAAAATAAAGGATTCTTCGACAACTATCGTGAAGTCTAAGAAATAGTCTGCAGAAGCACTATGCTCATGTTAGTATTCAAAAGTTAAATAGATTAGCTATGCGTCATGGACTCGTGGAAATTTCTGCGAAAGAAACAAGCAGGACCATCATTTTTATTTATCGGTGGTAGTTGAACCATTCAACGAACCTCACTCTCAACTCGAGAGACATTGGGCCATTATTTATTGGGACGAAACGATAGGATCTTCGAGTGGATTCAAGCTTGCATGCCACACCATTTTCTCCTTTCTGTCAGTAGAGCTCTCTTTGATCAACAACCAACAGTCCATAACTGAGAGAAAGAGAGATATGAATGGGCGTCATTTACTATTGCTTTCTCTTCTTCTTCTTCTTGTTGCAGGGACGACTCTCCCCAAGGGTGTCGCGCGAGCAAACCAAGCCTTAGTAGTAGAGGGGCTCAATAATGAAGACCGGACTTTCGCCATTGCTGAAGAAAGTGGAATAAGTAATGGTGATCGTGTGCTTCGTAGATCACTTTATGATGGAGCGACACCGCATGATAATGAGCAGCATAAATAGTATTGGAGGTGATCTCTCTTACTTGCTTGGATCTTTTAAAATCTAACGTTTAAATTGAACTCCCTTGGTCCCTTTTAAAGAGTTTTTTTTGTTCGATGTATGGTTTGGACTTCTGGAGAGTTTATAATAGCAAGTCTCTTTGTTGGATCTGAGAGCTAGCTATGCCAAATTGTTCATGTCTCCGATTAAGGTAAAATTTCTTAATGCCTGAGTATGCCGATTCGAGTGTCTTCCACTCCTTAGATAAGACCTTAAAATCCTCTAACTTCTTAACTTGATAATTGCCCACACCACGCAAATAAAAATCCTGGGTGTTCCATTGGCTCTGGCAGTGCCAGGGATCCTGATACTGTGGTGAGAAGCAGGCCTCTTTACCATTGTGGCATCTTATGTTTCTCAGCAAACTTATAGATGTTTGGATCATTTAAGTTGCCCCAACTAATTTCCATCATTTGGGGTAGTGGGCACCAAAATGATTTGAGGTCCCCATGCAAAATGATATCCATTTAATGAAATAAAATTTTTATATTTAAACAACTTTAGAAACGCAGGTCACTTCTTAAAAAAAAAGCAGGTCTTCTTTCTTCACATGATGTCTTTTCTTTGCCAATCCCCTTGTGACTTGGGCGATTAGTGGAATAAATATTATGTGAAAAGGAGGAATTGTTTTTTTTCAATCTATTAAACTGAATTTCTTCGATAGAGAGAATATTGATTTCTCACGAGAGGAATATGAAGGCAAGATTCCTCTTTAAAAAAAAATAATCTAAGTATATCATTCAGATCCTCTGCTCAAACAAACTAGTCCTCCCAAGTTTTGGACATCTCGCACAGGATGATTTAGGGGAAGGAGGTTTTTTTTTTTTTTGGGGGGGGGGGGGGGGTACCATGCATTATTTCCGAGTAAAAAAAATGCAGAAAGGGAAAGTTGGATTTTTCTTTTTGTAAATTTTAGAAAAGTTAGTTTTTGCCCTTTTCTCAACTATTGGAATTAGGAAGAGTACCTTTTATTTTTGCTTGTTCTTTTCCAAAGGCCCTTGTATTATCTAACAAAATTTCAAAAGCCTCGGCATTATATCTGTTTTTACTAAAACCTCTCGACACAACAAGATTACAAAAAAGTATAATTCTTGTCTTTTTAACAAATCAATCTTTAACCCAGATGAATTATCTTCTCAGCTGTTAAATGAAAGACTGTTTTACCCTCTGTTATAATTTTTATGTTTTTGGTAGAAAGAGTAAACTCAAAGCCCATGGAATAGCCACTAGGTGCCCCGCACCTCATCTCTCAATCCACTGGTTAGGCCGGTCCATGACGTCGAATAGTTTAAAAAAGGCGATTAGGAAGATGCTTATAGATGCCTTTCCCTTTTTTAAATCGTCCGGGGTGGGGCTCTTGACAAAGAAAAGAGGAAGGAAAGGGGCAAGAAGGAAAGTGAAATTGGGTTTTCTGATGGGTTTGTTGACTAAGATTCTCTACCATATATGTTTAATTACATGATTTTAAAAAGGTTGTCCATGAATCCAAAAGCCAAATATTGGATTTCCATATTTTAAAAAAATCTCCAACATCATCAGGCTACTACATTAATAGCAATTTTAGGCTCTGTACATATTAAAAAATGTTTGGTCATTTGATCATCTGATAAGGTCTTAAAAGAAAAATGGACGATATACACTACCCAGCCTGCCCCTAACACATGAGTGAGCTCGGATAAGTCACCGGTTTAACCCATTGTCATCCCTCTGCAATAGATATCTTAGGAGATAAAAATAGAATTAGGTTTGTTTTGGTTTATAAAGATAAATGAGAGATTAGTTAGAGATTTTAGGTTTTAGTTTAAATTTTGAATAGTCTTGTTATTGCATGATGTATAAAGTAAGAGGATTTCCTCTCAGGACATCATCTACTGTGAGCCGTGGCCTGGTGGTGATCTCGTGAACGGTCTTATCTTTCATGTTTCTGCAATTCGGAATGTTCATGGCCGGGCCAGGCAGCGTTGAGGAACATCTAGGCCCCGGCCGACTTTAGAAAGATAGGCCTTCAACAAACGAGGCCTGCAAAACTTAGGGCCCAGCCTGCCTATTAAATTGAGAGGAACACTATGTTATATGTTAGACCCCTCTAGAAGATATGCTGCTCAGTGCTCACTGCAGGGAGAAGGTGGGTGCTTAACTTAATGTTCGGATAAGGGTCGAACTTGATGGAAGTGAGATAATATTAAATTGTTTTTAATATCTCACTTTATATGTATTAAAGCAAAGGGGGAGATGAGCTCTGAGGGGTGCCACCTCAGCAACCCAATCATTCAACTTTCAAATTGTGCCATGTCATAACGTGCTACAATTTTTTCTCAAAAAAAAAAAAAAAAAAACTCTTTATCCATATCCTCTATCTCATAAAGTTTCACAATCAATATCTCCTAAAATCTCTCTATTGTGCTGTAGTTATTCTTTCTCTCAACATTATTAATCTTCTATCATCTCAAGATTGTCATCTTTTTATTTTAATAGTTGGAGCCCACCTTTCTACAATTCATACTGATAAATTTTTCATTAAAAATATCATTTTCTTTTAGTTTTCAAATACAACTCTACTCTATTCAAAGATTGTGACATGTGAAAGAAAATCAGACCCGACCTTTTGGTAGACCACCTCATGGATGGGCTTGTGATAAAAATGTTTTGAGGTTGGAGTTTTTTGGTTAAATCTTATCGGCATCCTTTTCTGATCTGATTATATAGACATATTACCCTAGGTTTGGCTCACTATAAATTACACTTTCGTGGGCCCACATGGGCTCATAATTAAGAGATATATACATTGATCTAAGGTGGGCCAATTATTACTGGGATCAAATAACATTAGCCTGTAGTTTTAAAGTCTCATAATTTATGGTTTTTAAAGTTAAGATATTTATACATTTTTTTTTAGCTTTATCTTTGTAATAATTTTTTGTTGATGTTGACCACTTGTATTTGTGATTGAAGACGTGTTGACTGTTTTTATATAAATATGCATGAATATATGCTTATATGTTTATAATTAATTTTGATATCTCATAAATTCAAAATGTAATATCTTACTTTTTGCCCCGGGCTGAGCACGGGACATTGTTGCTAGTTTACATGTAATGTGATGTCAATGCAACTGAATTTGAAAACACTGTCGAACTTGCTCGAGTTTAGTTTTTTCTTTTGAGTAAATGATTGAGTTTAGTTTTAAACAAAGTTTAAGGATGATTTAAACTCTTATCTTTTAGGAGTTTTAGGTAAATAGAAAAAGGAAAATATAGCAGACTGGGCATTGCTGGTGGTGGAATGAGTGGCTCGTGTCGTATTAGGATTTAAAAATATTTGTTTGCTTCATAAAGAGGGTGACTTAATGTACAATAAAAAAAAAAAATCCATAATTGGCAATTATGCAAATGTCATAGCTAGCAATATATTGGTTTTGTTATGTGAAGATGAAATTGATTTCTTTCACAAAAGTCAAATTTAACATATTATGTTCCTGACTTCATTTAGGGATTCCTTGAAAGGAAAATGGATGCATGGATGAGTGGAGTAGCCCCAAAGAAGGATATAGCTGATAAATACTGGATATGAAAATATGTGTCTACAGATGTGGATGCTGTGTGCTGCTGCAGCTCATGTTGTATAAACCTTTCAATATTATTATTTTGTATTTGCTTTGATGCATTTCTTATAGCCCTTGTTGTGGAAGTTTTTAGTCTATTAGTCTTTTGCTGTATCTTGTTTCTTAATGTCCCTACTTGTTGCTTGTTCGTCAATATATGCAAATCTATATCTCTAAGGGAATGTGGTCTCCCTTCGTTTAACCAGAGACCTCTAAAGTTCCATCCCTCAATTCATAGCATATATGAAGACACCTGTAGTATTTCCTCTGTCTCCACTTTCTTCTCTATCCACTCTCCACTCTCACTAAATGACCCACATAACTTCCTCCAAAAAAAACCCAATATGTAACTGATCTGCAAGTCCAAATGCAGATAATATTTGAAAAAAAAAAATGGACTGATAGTAGAGGAGGAGGAGAAATAGAGGAGCAACAAAAGAAAAAGGAAGATGAAAACTGAGTCTTGAGTTTTGAGAATACCTGGCACCGACGAAAATCACTCCAGTAGCAATATCAATCTTCGTAGTCAACCTGCAACTCCATCTTTGTTGTAGCAATAGTGCCTCTCACCTACGTTTTTCGTCTCAAAGCAAGTAAGAGAGTAACCCTTCCCCCTCCATCTACTCTCTTTGGGCACAAGCCACTGGAAAAAATAAATATCACAATAAAAAAAATATTAGGATCGTATCATCTGTAAAAAAAAGAAAAAAGAAAAAAGAAAGGACGATTTCCATGTATAACAGCGTGTATCGAATTTCGGCCATTTGCAATCCAATCTCCTTGCAACTCAATCTATTTTAACAATGGCAAAAAAGATTTCAAGTGGATTTCTTCGTTAAACAAGGAGAATTCCTAAAACGCTTCCTCTCCCTCTCTATGATCAGATGTTGAATGGTGGGCCAAACAAGGCCGACCTCACACGGGTCCACCACCTACTGGGTCGCCCGTGGGTCCTCCTTCGGATCCACGGATCAGATGGATCATCGAGTGGCTCACCTGGGTCCCGGTATCAGTTGAATTATCCCCGATTGAGGTAAATGATTGCAAAACACCATATGATTGAAGAGTGTTCATTTTGAGTTTTTCGGATTCCGTTTGATGGGCCACACTCAGGGGCGGACCCAGGTTTCTGATTCCGTTTGATGGGCCACACTTAGGGGCGGACCCATGTAGGTGCACCCAGGTGCAGGTGCACCCGGTAAATTTTGAAAACCCTTTTAGAGGGATATGGGTCATGCACCCCTGCCCCACTTAAAAATCCATCTTGCACCCCTGCTTAGCTGAATTTGTGTGTGTGTCCTAAGCGGAGGACAATTTCATCGCTGAGTAGCACTTCGCTCATGAAGAGGTCGAATCTACAGAGAACGGACTAGGGTTTCAGCTCTAGAGGACTTCTTTTGGTCGAGAGTGACCAACTTTTGTTCATGGGTGGAATTGATTCTAAGCTAAGGACTGATTAAAACTGCAGAAAACTGAATGAAAATGTTATGCTAAAGAGATGGTTCAACCCTTGGGTTCAATTCACCCCAATTTGCATGGTTTCATCTTCTTTTTCCTTACACAGGTAAGATTTGGATCAATCCAATTCTTACCTGGAAAATTTCTTCGTGGAATTCAAATAGCAATCTAATTTAATAATTTCCAAAGGTGATTATTCTTCGACAAACAATTCAGTAATTTGAGAGTCATCGACTTAAGCACTAATTGTATCATCATAGATGAACACAATCAGTCAAAAGCTTAACATCTCAATTACGATTTCTGAAAACAGAACATCAATGGAAACTATCCCTTATCATTTAAGCATAAATCAAGGAAGACAATTCCTGCAAATCCTAAGGTGAATTCCCCTTAGGTCAAACCATCTGAGATTTTAGCCCTCCATTAATAGAGATCTCTTCAAACAGATTCTAAGAAAACAAGAGAACAAAAAGAACGTAATTAAAAGATTACCTCTATTGAAAACTTGAATTAAATTGAAGGATTCTGTCTTAATACAAGAACTAAGCAAAATTGAACATTGATTTTCAATTGTAAACTCCCTATACACTCATCTATCAAAGAAGGAAAGAAAAGGGGGATGGGAAACGAAGACAATTCCCAAATAACCCTAATTGTCGAGTTACAATGCTTTAAATAGGTCTCCAAAACTTTAATTACAAAAGTACCCCAAAAAGTGAAATCCGAGTGTTCTACCGGTAGAACTACCGGTAGAAGTAGTTCTACCGGTAGAAATACCGGTAGAACAGGTACACTGCTGATGTCCAACTCTCTGCCAACTTTTCAGCCTTTTCTACCGGTAGAACTTCCGGTAGAAACAGTTCTATCGGTAGAAATTCCGGTAGAACTGAGGATTTCTTGTTCTTCAATCCTCTGTCAGAATTTCAGCCTTTTCTACCGGTAGAACTTGCGGTGGAAGCAGTTCTATCGGTAGAACTGAGGGAACTCCATTTCTTCAGCTCTCTGCCATCTTTTTGGCCCTTTCTAACGGTAGAACTTGCGGTTGGAGTGTTGAAGTTCAATTTCTTGCTTTTTGTTGCTCAAATCTTCAAATTCACTTGATCCTTCAATCTGCACTTAATCTATTCATCATCCCAAAAGCTTCATTCTTCACTAATTTCCTGCAAATGACCAAAGACAAATACTCGTGCAAAATTATATCAAATCAAAGGAATTAAACACGAATGAAGGTGATGGAAGGGAAATTAAGTCTCTAATTGCTTAACAATTAGGTACTTATCAACCCCCCATTTAAAGCTCATCCTTAAAATGCATGTACCCACCCACATCAACAATCGAGAAATCCTCTCACTCTCAGTTCCCCAAAATCGAAAACTCTTGTATCTCTCCAGCCCTTTTCCCTCTCCAATGTCTATTGGAAACTCTTCATTAACGCACCAAATCAACCGTTCTTCTCCCTCCCTGTTTCTCTTGCGCGCGGTTTTAAGTCGACGATTGTCGAGGCTCAAAACTTGCAATCTTACAAATGTAGAGACATAGAAGAGGAGAAGATAGAGCCAACTCCAAATAATACTCCATGCTTCGTATTTTTTTATTTTACTATTTATTTTATACAATTGCTGTCGAGTTAAAAATAATTTTTTCTGATTTTTCCCCTTAAAACAGTGGATTTGGAATGGATTAAGCTTCATTTTTTTTTTTTGAAACTTATGAGTTTTCATGTGTTTCCTTACTTTCTTTTTAAAGCTTTGTTTTGGATTATGTGAAAAGTGGTTTGAATTTCAGATGTCCGTAGTGTAGAGGCATTTTGATATCAAATGCAGTTGATTTTTCAGTAATCTGTTTGTCGATGGGGCTGATTGTTGTTTGGTAATGTTATATTAACCCAGAAACAAGCCCTTTAGAAATCAGAGTTGTAAAATGTGGTTGATGCTAATATTTTGAGATCTTTGTTATTGGGAGTACTGCGTTCGTCATCTGCTAATGGGTCCTAATATTTATGCAATCACTCAAGGAATCAACTTTCTGTACATTAACTGCTTCTTTAAGAGTATAAACTAAATTTATGGTAGAAAAAAAAAAAAAAAAAAAAAAAAAACCCCTAACTTTCTAAAGTCTGAGATCTTCTTAGTATTATCTATGAAACAAATGATGGGATTTATGTGAAGAATGTATTAATGTGAAAAAAACTTAACTAAATTCTGTAATCATTTAAATGCAATATATTTTCTCTTTTGTCATTATTAATGTGAAGAAAGTATCACAAAATAATATTTTTGGACTGTTTCAATTGCCATCGTTCTGCACCCCTTAAACAAAAATCCTGGGTCCGCCACTGGCCACACTGATAACACATGATTAGTCTAACAAAAATATATTGTTAGCCTATAAGATTGAAAATGACTTTTAATAAAATTAGGTTAGCATTCGTTATTCGATAGATTAAATGTCTAGTAATCTATACCCTTCATTTTGCAAAGCTTAACAGATCCAACATATAGTGATCTTATTTTCATGAGTTGTATTACAGGAAAAAAACTCCTTAGATGGATGGTGCAGAAAAAGGCCTCAATAGATCCTTGCACACATTAAAGGCCTTCCAACCACCCTTTTTTTTTTTTTTTTTTGTGTGTGTGAGTGTGTTTTTTTTTTTCTCCTTTCGCCTTCAGCCTAAGTGGTCGATATCGACACTTATATGTAAAAACACATATCAGTGCTCCCCTAAAGAGTAAACAGGAGGGTCAATATTGGTGCTTGACTAACACAGTAAAAAAAGTAAAAAAACCGGCCCACGGGACCATTGTTGCTTACACATATCTATTGAGGCATTTTTCATGCACAGTGGTCCATCTAAGGGGTTTTATTTCCCATAAAATCATTTGTTTTCTTTCCAACCCAAAAGACTGAGTAGTTGGAAAAGTAAGACATTTCTCTAGTCGTAGGATTCTCTTTAGAGAAATACATTCTTTTCTGCATTACGATGCATATCTTTATGATGTTCCTGTTCCTAAGAGCTACTGTGTGGATATTGAGAGAATCTTAAGAAGCTTTCTTTAGTCAGGCAGTGATATCTAGCTAAAGAGGAATTTACTCAGATGGGAGCTGGACCGCCTTCTAAAGATGTTGGGCCATTTGAGCTTAATAGGAATCCAAGATTTGAATAAAGCTTGCCTTCTTACTTCTCACCCTTGGTTGGAAGGTTTTTATTACATGTAAATCACATTTTTTGCAATGCTAGTTACCTTTCTAATTTCGAATATCAAGATTACCGCCAAGATATCCAATTTGGCGCATTACTTCCCGAATAAACCGGAGACTTTCAGGATCTTAGGTCTGCAGTAAGGTCCAATTTAAAACTTTTACATCTATATTGATATGACCAATTAAATGTGGAAGCAATATAAATTAGAGGAAACAAACCATAAACCTCATGGTATCATAAACCATATATCAAATGACAACCAGGCAACATCTAAGCTAATCTCAAAGTACAAAATATAATGAGTTATACAAGTTAAGATATAGAGCCCAATCCTCACATGAATGACTCTGAAAGCCCCAAAATGAAAGTCACTCAACCATAGTTGCAGGGTTTCCATCATCAGGCAACGGCCCTACATCGTTCATGGCCAACCCGAACTTGTCCACTCGGGGTGTCTCATGGAACGCCTCGCCCTCGGGGGTAGTGGGGTCGGTGACAAAACCTAAGCACAAAATAATGGGTTAGATCCAAAAGGACCTGGCAGTATAGCATAGTTCATGTTGAAATATCCTAATTGTACTTACATATTCTCTATTACAAATAATAGGGATTTTTATGGATTAGTGCCCGTTAAACTTGATTTTCCACAATCTAATGATGGAAGATATAAAAATGTCAATAGAGTGCCTAGAGTGCACCTCTTGCAATAGGTGGGTCCCTCACCTCTTCGAAGTTAAGCGCTATCCATCTCTCTCCCTCTTTCTATAGGTTTCCTAGGTGGAATCACGATCATTATTGGCCTAGGTCTCAAACCCAACATTCCCATCTAGAATTCCATTTCTAGATATTTTGAGCAATCCCTTGCCATCAAAGGGGCTAACATAAAAAACTATGAAGACCTACAAATGGTCATCAAATACTATTCCATTTGTCGCTCAGCTGGATAGCAATAACATGGGTGTATTTGTGAGTGTGTGAGAGTTCGAGTCTACAATATAAGGAGGAAAAAAAAATTGAATCCTAGGATAGTGTTGCTTTCATATACTTCCGGCCATATTACACATTTCAAAATTTTACATTCCTAGCTGAAGTTCACTTTTTGGTGAATTCCTTGCGAACAAATAGGGGCGCTCAGGGCTATTGGTTGTGGAGATAGAGATGACTGTCTTAGGATTACTACCATACAAAGTTTCTATATAGGGCCGAATTAGTGAAAATTGGACATTTCGTGGGAGTAAAGATAAAAGATAAAGGGCAAAGGCATATGCGCGACAGTGAATGCCACCAAAATTTCCCATGTTGTTGGTTTGAATTTGCATAAAAAGAGGAAAAATTAATTGTTCCTTTGATAAATTTATCAGTACTAATCTTTCAGTTTAACCCCTTGGATCAATGCCTCTCACTGGATTTAGAAGTACGGCGGCATCACTTATTGAAGGTGATTGGCATGCTAATTCATCTATCAAGTAATAAAACTATAAAGAATAAGAAAAAGAATCAAAGTCTTTCTATTAATCAGATATTCAAAAAGGTGTTTAGTAATAGATATATTACACACCATCAGAGAACTTATTGCTGCATCCCCTTACACCACCAGAGAACTTGCTGTTGCATCCTATTACTGTAAACATTTACCATAGAGGCACTGAGTGAGTTTATCAACTTCCCTCTTTTTAGCTATACCTTTAGATTCATCAGCTGTGACAATGTGCTTGTATTGAAAGATAATGGAAGTGGAGGCATGAAAGTAGATAGCTTCTCTGAAATATGCCGCATTGTCGGGCGAGATTGAGGATGGTCTTGTATCCAAGCGAGCGCAAAAGTCAATGTAGAAGCAACTTCATTTGCTACCTGATCCATTGGAAGGGGGAGGCGTTGGTCTAAAACATCCTTCAGCAGAATGTTTTGGCTGCCTAATGATGATATTGAGTAGATAAGTTCTCCTGGATGAATCCCCATCATAACTTCTAGTGCAACCACTCCAAAGCTAAAGATGTCGCATTTTTCAGTCACCTTCATTGTGTAAGCAAGCTCTGCAATGAAAAAAAGAAAAGAAAATAGAAAATAGAAACCAAAAAAAAAAAAAAATTTAAAGATATGCTCTGCTCTGAATATCAATCAACACGTGATCCACATCTATGTTTTGATCATCATAAAACCCCTAGAAAGTTGCAAACATTCTAATCTAAATTTTCAATCACTATCTCCAAATATGTCCTTTAATTGAATATTAATGGTGCAATCATCAATCTGATTCACTTATTAACTAACGTAAGGCACATGTTGGTCTACACATGATCCCAGAGAAGCACTTGGGAAATGGATGTTAGGATCACCCACTCAGCTTGACTTCAGAATTGCAACCACGTTCAATCATCAGTGAAACTTAGTACACATTTATTGTATTGAAACAATTCTTCCTACATGAGAAAAAAAAAAAAAGGGGAAGTTACCTGGAGCAATGTATCCATTTGTGCCTGCAACTGTGGTCCAATTAGATGAATCGGGCTTTAAAAGTCTGGCCACTCCGAAGTCGATGACACAAGCTTCAAAGTTCGAGTCCAACAAGATGTTGTTGGTCGATATGTCGCGGTGGACCATTGGTGGAATGCAATCATGGTGCATGTATGATAAAGCATGAGCCACTCCTTTGATAACCTTCACCCTTTTGACCCAGTCAAGTTCAGTTGCACCTTGAATATTATTCAGCATTCTAGATAAGCTTCCCCTTTCCATGTACTCATAGATCAAAAAATTGCAATGAGCATGAATGCAGAATCCATAAAGCTTCACAATGTTGCGATGTCGAATTTCTGTCATTGCCTGTGTAAGTGCACAAAAACTCACAGACCCGGGGGGAGTGAATTTGCTGCCCACTGGAAGAGGACGGAGGCTGGAGCTCCTTGTAGATGATAGAAAAACCGATGCCTCGAGCCTGAAATGGGAAAAAGGAGAAGGTCAGAGGACCCTGGCTTGGGCAGCGCAGGGCTCTCCGATGCCTTTGTTAGTTGCAAGTGCAGGACTAGAACAGAGGTAGGAGATGTAGTGGGAGAAGGAATGGCATACCAGTGAGTGGTGTTTGTTGGCCATCCAGCTTCTGGGAGCCGTTGCTGTGCTCATATAGAGGAAGAGAGGGGACCAGAGGGAGACTCTATCAGAGTCTGATCCCATCATAGCCCACCCTGCAGTCCCATCGGGCCAGACTCCTGGGCCCAGTCCCATCAGGACATTCTGGGCCATGCACCTGGCAAAGGTGGATAAGGGAGAAGGCACTGGCAAGGGTGGATAAGGGAGAAGAAAATATCCCCACACAAAGCCCCCCAGCTTTTAACTTCTTTAGGGTGATGCAACCCGTTAGAAGTTTGAAAGCTAAATAGCCTGGTGGTTTATCCGTATCCGAGTTTGTGAGCAACACGACCTGCTGGCTCGTCACCAGAGATGCAGTCATTCGCCGTGTAGGCGGAAACTGGCGTGTAGCCGAGATGAGGGATATAACTGGCTGGTACTTTTACCGAGGCTAGTGTAATATTTTTACCGAGGCTGGTGGCATCACCGAGCCTGATTTTTTCTTTACGCTGGTGCCATCACCGAGCGTAATTTTTCCGAAACTGGGACGCAACTGGCTGGTACTTTTACCGGGGCCAATTTAATATTTTTATCGAGGCTGGTGGCATCACCAAGTCTGATTTTCCGAATCGGGACGTAACTGGCTGGTACTTTTACCGGGGCCAATTTAATATTTTTATCGAGGCTGGTGGCATTACCGAGCCTGATTTTCCGAAATCGGGATGTTTGTTATTGCTGCCGAGCGGGGGAAGGCACTGCTGCCGAGCTGGAGAGGACCGAGTTATGCTCGCCCAGCTGGTACTGTTACCGAAACTGGTGGCCTCGGTGCACTGCTGCCGAACTGGAGAGTTGCATCGCAGCCGAACTGGCGTATGATCGAAATAAATATGTACAAAAATATCAGTACATGTGTGTATAAACTTATGAGTGCATGGCATCATCCAACGTAGTGCATGATATTGGATGGAATTCAATGATGTCAGGGGAGTGGACAATGAGATCACCAATTGGGGTGGTCACTAGGATTACAAAACCCATGAATGATGTGATGTTACCCTTATCCACATATCAGTGCACAAAGGCTTTCTTTGCAGACAACGCTTTGCATACAAACTGGATTGCACGCTCAGTCTGGATGGTGGCAACAGTAGCGTTGACAGCCTTGGGGACCACATCGCCACGGTACATGAGGCAGCAGGCCCTGATCATGAGATTGAAGAGAGAACTCTGTTAACACCAGAGAGCAAAGGATCTACTCCGGGCTTCTTGCAACAGATCGTGAATAATGCCGCCTGCATCTGGTCGTCTCCTCCACACACAGCCATTAATGCTGTTGCAGGGATGAGAAGAAGATAAGATCAGATCTCTCTCTCTCTGCTTTTTCTTCTATTTGTAACGTGGTAATAGTAGCAGGGGAAGAAGAAGTGGGCTCTATGTTTCTCTACAACATCGAGCCGTTGGGTTGCAGGTGCACAATCCCAGCCTTCAGCCCACCGGAGACTGCAAGATTCCGGCATCCCCGTCGTTGACCTCTCCTATTTCAATCCCAGTCGCTCCGACGATCAGCGTCAGCAGGTCCGGCAGCTTCGCCGGTAGTGAGGCGCTTGCCAGGTGGTCAACTACGGCGTCCCGAGACGGCTGCTGGACGAAAAGAGGACCGTCAGGCTCTGAAACCGAGCTGGGACCAGCGGCTGGGGGTCAGTGACCGGGCTGGGGGGGGGTGAACCTGCTGCGCTGACTGCCGAGCAGGGAAGCCTACCGAGCTGGCTGCTGCTGCTCGGTGCTGTGTGGCTGCTTGGTGCTGTGACGTGGTCACATCTGCCGAGCTGGAAATGCTCCAGGCTGCCGAGATGGAACGCACACTAAGATGAAATGCACGCTGCCGAGACGGAACGCGTGCTGCCGAGCTGAAACGTACACTACTGAGATGAAATGCACGCTGCCGAGCTGAAACGTACGCGGCCGAGACGAAACGCGTGGTGCCAAGCTGAAACGGAGTTCTGTCGAGGTGGTGCTCTCTGCCGAGCTGGTCCTACCGAGCTTGACGGAGCTGCCGAGATCGGATATCAGGACGAACTCATTGTTTGAATTGCTCCCGTTGGCGCTCTGGATCACGGAGCCCTCGGTCACCGTCGAGATTGAGGACTCCACAGCTGCTCCAGAGATCTCCATGTCGAGCGTCTTTGAAAATGGTAGCTCCAACACCTTAACAGAAAACCTTTCAGGCTCTTCGAGGCATGGTTGGTGTTTTTGGGAAGATGGCTTTTTGATCGTTTCCCACATACGGCGCCAATTGTAAGTGCACAAAAACTCACAGACCCGGGGGGAGTGAATTTGCTGCCCACTGGAAGAGGACGGAGGCTGGAGCTCCTTGTAGATGATAGAAAAACCGATGCCTCGAGCCTGAAATGGGAAAAAGGAGAAGGTCAGAGGACCCTGGCTTGGGCAGCGCAGGGCTCTCCGATGCCTTTGTTAGTTGCAAGTGCAGGACTAGAACAGAGGTAGGAGATGTAGTGGGAGAAGGAATGGCATACCAGTGAGTGGTGTTTGTTGGCCATCCAGCTTCTGGGAGCCGTTGCTGTGCTCATATAGAGGAAGAGAGGGGACCAGAGGGAGACTCTATCAGAGTCTGATCCCATCATAGCCCACCCTGCAGTCCCATCGGGCCAGACTCCTGGGCCCAGTCCCATCAGGACATTCTGGGCCATGCACCTGGCAAAGGTGGATAAGGGAGAAGGCACCTGGCAAGGGTGGATAAAGGAGAAGAAAATATCCCCACACAGCCTGCATCTCATTTCTGAAAGATTTCTGGTTGGCAACTTCACCATCACCCAATGAATGAAATTTTTTAATGGCCACAACTCGAGCCATTGGAAGCACTACTTTGTAGATGCTCCCATGCCCTCCAGCCCCAATGCGATATTTATCATCAAAATTTTCTGTCATGTTGATGATGTCATTATACAAAGCATTCCCATTGTAGTTCCATACTGAAAAAACATCTTTGTTGTTCTTTTCGCTCATCTGAATCTCCAGATTCTTTGCCTTATGTTTGAAAGTGAAAGTCAGTCCAACCAATCCAAGTACTACAAATACCACCACCAACATGGGAATGAAAATGTAGATAGTGAAATTGCGGTCTTTGGTTGGACTACTTTTTCTTGTCTCAGTCATAGTGCAGGGAGGCAAATTGTGTAAATCACTGCACAGACCATTATTGTTGCTAAATTGGGTCGGTGAAGCTTGGTTAAAGGCTTTTCCATTAGGAAGAGGACCCTCCAAGTCATTGTAAGACACATTAATGAATATCAAACTTTGCATTCTTCCAATGGCAGAGGGAATGGAACCTGAGAACTTGTTGTGGGAGAGATTCAGGTTTTCCAACATCTGCAAAGTTCCAATCTGTGGCAATATTTCTCCAGAAAACGAGTTATGGCTTAGATCCAGAAGATCTTTTAGAGACTGCAATTTTCCAATTTGGAATGGGCTGCTTCCATTCAAAAAGTTCTTGCTCAGTTTCATGTATACCAGTTTGGTGCAGTCTCCTATTTGTTCTGGGACAGGTCCAGTCAAATTATTTGATGACATATCAAGAGACTTCAAATTAGACAGCTTCCCAATTTCGGGCAGAATCTGACAAGAGAGCTGGTTGTCATCTAAACGTAGATCAAACAACAGAGATAACTGCCCAAACTCCTTTGGAATCTTGCCCACCAGATGGTTCGAAGAAAGGCCTAGCTTTTCAAGCTCTGTCAATTGTCCCAACTCAGGTGATATATTGCCAGTTATCTTGTTTGAATTGACCTGTAGCGCCGTCAAGTTTCGCCATTTACTCCAATTTGGCTATAGCTCTCCATAGAATTCGTTGTAGCTTAGATCGATGTATCTTAGACTTGGATATTCACCAAAGATTTCAGATATATTTCCTGTGAATTGGTTTCTTTCCAGCCTCAGTCTTGTTAAGCTGGAGCAGTTTTTCAAGCTTTCTGGAATGGGACCTGAGAAACCATTCCCATGTACTGTAAGTAGCTGAAGTGACCTACCACCACATACTAGTGGCGGTAACTGGCCGATTATATTGTTGTCACCCATATTAAGTCTGGCCAAGTTTGTGAGATTCGCCAGTCCTGGAGGTAATAAACCAGATAATCGACATTCACAGATCGAAAATGAAGTAAGCTGAGTCAAGTTTCCAAAGATAGGAGGGATGGAACCTGTTATCAGGTTTTTGGACATTTCCAGCCTAGTCAAGTTCTTCAATTTCTGATTTCTTGTGGGATTGGACCAGAGATTTGATTCTCGGATAGATGTATAG
The DNA here is from genome assembly GCA_028538565.1 of Umbellularia californica. Taxonomy (NCBI): domain Eukaryota; kingdom Viridiplantae; phylum Streptophyta; class Magnoliopsida; order Laurales; family Lauraceae; genus Umbellularia; species Umbellularia californica. The sequence continues at coordinate 49,029,268 of JAPQWN010000009.1, forward strand.
TGGCAAGCTTGGTCATGTTTCCAAATGTAGAAGGGATAGGACCAATTAGATTGTTAGTGGATAGTCCAAGGTGAACTAATGTCACGACCCGGGCCCGAGATCCGGTAACCCCGAGCCGTGATCCCATACTTACTCCCGTAAATCCCGAATTAACCGAAGTTAAAACGAAATCCACAGGGGATAACAATCTCAATAAACCTGTTAATTACACAAATCTGCGGAAACGATTTCACTTGACAATAGCAATTAAGATGTACATGTATACAAAATAATGTTCCTTATACATGTGTACTATCCATCATTTGCCCATCAAATGGTGCATGTCCAAAATATTGTGCAACAACCATTAATTACATCAATGATCATTAATTACAACCCAAAATGATTGTACAAAAGAATGACTTCACAAAATATTTCCAAAATGTAATATTCTTTCTCGCACTCGGGTACGCGTGTCAAACGGTACCCCGGCCATTCCATTCGATCAAACCTCCTGGAGGAACCGGAGCGGTCTCCTCCGCTCCCGCCGGGGGCGCTGCTGCACCGGTAAGGGCAACCGGGCCTGTAATGTCATCAATAACACTAATGAACACGACGGTTCAACAATGTATAAACAGATATTGTAATAGCATGTTAACCCATAAATTAAACTCATTCCATCTATTAATAACAGTTCCAATACCAGATAAGTCTGAAAAGTTCCCACAATGGGATGTGTGTACATAAAAGCTAAACTTGTGGTCATGCGTTGAGTGGACACTACCATAGCATTCATTTTCCATTTCATTTCATTTACCATCTTCCCTCAAAGGAAGGATTCATCATTGCCATCTTCCCTCAAAGGAAGGATTCATCTTCCAAATGGAAGGCATCGATCAATACCATAGATATGATCGGAATTAGTGGGATTTACTAGTGTCCTGGCCAGGGACAACTAGCATCACCACGGAGCTCTGAAACGCCCCCAAATACCATCTACTGCGCAGTAGGATTAGACATTTGTCTCATTTATTCATTTATTGAACTCATTTAGAGTTCTAGTACAATTGCTAGGTAGTGCCAGACTCCAAGGTCAACATTTCTCAGTGAACAATCCAATCTTAGATTCGATTCAATTCAATTCAATGATTCTCTTCATAGTAAGAGAAGAGAAGGATAATAATACCAATCACATTAGATTGGGATACATTATTACAATAGGAATTGCTGGACAATTATGATTCTAATTAATTCTTTATTAAGTCTAAACCACCATACAGATATAGCCAACGGTACTAAATGCACGTGTTATTCTTGATAAGCATCACATTTATATTTAGTGTGTGCATTATAGTCCCCGTGGTTAACATCCATGGAGTTTAGACCACAACTTATTAACCATGAAGTCCTTCCCTCATTATCCTAAATTCTCAATCGTTTCACTTTACTCCACGGTTAGTCTTCGAACTAATTTAGGGAGCATTATACTCACAAGGAGTGCTATAAACTTTCGTAAAAATCCAATACTCACAAGGAGTGCTAACATTCTTCCCTCGATTTTCTATACTTAATAGTCCTTAATTATGGTACACTTAGTTCTAGGACTCATTTATAGTCCATTCTTAATCATAAATAAGGTACCGGCACAATTAATCGCCGATCTCAATCGGACTCAAAATGAGCCCTCCGATCGATCGGACCTGCAGGTCCGATCGATCGGATTGAAACTACGTCCAGTTAGTGACTTGTCCGATCGATTGGCCTGTAGGTCCGATCGATCGGACTGAAAACATGTCTAGTTAAGGACAGTCCGATCGATCGGCCAGTTGGTCCGATCGATCGGACCTGGGACGAAACTCTGCTATGAATCAGTTCACAGCTGATTTCCTCTTCCTCTTTTCCTACTTCCCATACATTCTAAATTCTACAAATCAAATGGGAATCTTCTATTCCCCTCTTCATACACAACCCATCAATAAACCACACATTTAATCATCCATTAATCATTCCATTCAATCCATAAACAACTCAAAGCTCAATAAAATGTACCAAAATCTAAATCCATAGAAACTCCAAGTATTACTACAATAGTTAACAATAACTACAACCAAATGCTTATACTTGCCTCTCTTGAAGATTAGCTACCCAAAGTCCTCTTTGTTTAGCTTGTTTTGAAGATGAAAACCCCCAAATCTCAAACCCTAAATCCATAAAACATGCAAATACACAACCATTGAGCCATTTGTGCTAGAAAGCTTCACTAACCATCCAATGGAACTTGAAAATCATACTAAAGTACTCATCTACTTACTTGAGGTTCAAAGGAATGGATTTTGAGACTTTCTCAAGCTCTTCACCTCAACAATGGAGGAAGCAACTTGGGGAAGAAGATGAAGTGGAATGTCAACTCTTCAAAACCCCTCTTTGAATCACTCCAAGCCTCACACTTGATGAAGAAGAATGGAATAGAAAGGAAGAAAATGAACCTAGGGTTGTCTTGAAGAGAAATGAAGGAATGAGCTCATTTCATTCTAATATAGGGCCTCCTTACACTATAACCCCCTCTTGTTTATCCTTATTTCATTTTGAGTCAAATGAACCCTCACTTAGCCCATTTGAAGTCAAACGGGACCGCGCCTATTACGAAAGTCAAAGCACTATTCAAGATACACACGTTGGTATCAAGAATTTCCGTATTCGACGAAATACGCGAAAACTCGTATTTACGAGAAAGTCCTTAGCCTACTTTATCTAAGTCCAAATTCATTTTAACCAACTCAGATCCATTCAATTCATTCCATTATGCTTAATGTATCACTTGAGACTAATTTGTCTTTCTTTGGTCATTAAACTTCATTGACCCAATTATCCGTGCTTAATTAGCATAAATCCTAATTAATTAGCATTGATTTCGATTAATTAGAGTTAATCTTGATTAATTCGGGGCAGGGTCTTACAACTAATTCTGTCACATATCCTAGTTCCAGGGGAACTTTGCCAGAAATCTGATTTCTGTCAAGCAACAGTTGTGTTAGACTGCTCAAGTTACCAAAAGATGGAGGTAGTGGTCCCACGAGATTGTTTGTGTGAAGACTCAATTCAACTAGGAATTTAAGCTGTCCTAGTTCTTGTGGGATGATACCAGAAATTTGATTGTCATGAAGTCTCAATTTGGTAAGCTTGATCAAATTAGCCAGAGTGGGAGGGATGTAACCAGAAATCTGATTGCCGGAGATGAACAAATGGATTAATTTGGTCAAATTGCTAAAAGTTGAAGGGATCATGCCGGTAAGATCGTTGGCCGATAGTCCAAGCTCAACTAAATTTTCCAGTCTCCCAATCTGTGAAGGTATTGAGCCTGAAAACTGATTCATGGACAGGTTGAGGAAAGTAAGTTTAGAAAGAGTTCCTATCTGCACTGGTATGTCTCCGAAGAGCGCATTACGAGTAAGATCCAGATGGTTGAGGTTTGCGAACGAAGAGAAGCTGAAGTTGTCGAGCTTACCGTGCAAAGCCGCATTTGATAGGTTTACTTGTGTTACTCTTCCTTGATCATTGCAAACTATTCCAGTCCAATTGCATGGGCCTGTGCTGCTTGCATCTTCTAGAGTCCAGGAATGGAGAGCTTGCCTTTGGAGGCTGGCTTTCCAGTTGAGAAGTGCCTTGGCTTCCATTGGTAATGCTTCTGCAGTATAAGAAACTACGACAGCCACCAAAAGAAAGAACAGTAATTGCTTTGCTTCCATAATTGCTGTTACTGATGTTGCAATTTAGACGCAAGATCAGCAATTTTCTCTACTTGCATTGCCTGAGGTAGAATATGCCAAGAACGACTTTATAATCTTGAGTCCTTAAATGGTAATACAGGCCACAGCCTCAAGCAATTCGTCTTTCTTAATTAGATGGAATGGAAGTCAAACAAAACAACTGCTCCAAAATTCTCAGGTTCATCATGTTCAGACTCTAGAGTCTTTCTTTACTATTTTGACGCTTTCCATTCCTTGGCTGAGAAGTCGTCAACCCACGTTGCAGGAAAATTCTATAAGCATGCATGACTAATCAAAGAAGCTTTTAGAAATGGGAAAATTCCAAAACAGGGTTCGTGTTTTTTTTTTTCAAGATTTCAACTAAGGACAAAAAAAAAGGAAAAAAAAGAACCTTCAGATTTGAAAATAGGACTTTCATTTTTCATGTTCATTTCAATTCAGGACATCCTGTAAGAAAGAGGATTTTCAGGCACTTTTCTATAATTTTCTCAAAAAATACCCAAAATGCCCTTAACAAAACCCATTTCTCTTCTCTCCTCTCTCCGTACCCTTTATTCTTCTTGTCTTATTCTTTCATCCCTAAAAGAATTTCAAGAATTTCAAAATTTTCATGAAAGTTATCCTAAGATAAGGATAATCTACTAACATCCTAACAACTTTCTTTTTTCTCTAACAACTCCCCTCAATCACACATGATGTTTTTAGAGAAAAACCGATCATCATGTCTTCTTCATGATCGTATAAATGGGTGAGTAGTAGAAGATGATCTTTTCTTTATTCAAATAGAAAAATTGACGGTGATTAAGAGGGTTATACCCAATTTAATCGCAAGATCATCGCTGGGTGCAAGCTCTCATACCACGAAGAATTTCACCCCACCTCCAAATCCCCCCAACCAAAAACACCAAAATTCTCTAAAAAATCAAACACATTCCATTAGCAAACGTCTCCTTCCCTTACATGAATAAATGCTCTTCTTTCCTTACATTTTATGTCATGTAATAATGACCAGGTTGCAAGTGCGTCCGTCAAGTTTGTTCGTTGATTTAATTTGCAAACGATTTAAGATAATAAGGGTGTGTCCTTACTCAGTTGAATGGATGAAGGGTGAACGTGAAAGGTGGAGAAGAAGTTGATGCAGTGAGGAGCAAGGTATATAGGTGGGCAACAATATCTCTGCTCGGTACAGAAAAAGAAAAAAAAAACACGAAAAGGGCCTCTGGGACCAGTCTGATGCAGAAAAAACTTTGAGGACCTTCTTAGTCTCTACCAGGTTTAAAGTGATTTTTCGGGTAAAATCCTCATGATTTAATAATGAACTTTCTTAAATTAAAAACTAATGAATTTGAAGCATTGTTATATCTCAAATTAGATGGATTGAGCTGTCAACGCACTGGGCCTGAATTTATTTGTGCTTGGATCTTGAACCATGGTTCAAAAAATCGACTCCACTCGCCCTGATGTGGTTGAGTCAACTTGGCTCAAGTGGTACTCATGTCAGTGGTGCAGATGAGAAGGACGTATATGACAATAACTCTTTTTAATTCAGAATTAATAATAACTTTCTCACGCTGAAATATCCTACTTGCTTTTACATATTCTCTATTACGAATAATAGGGATTTTTATGGATTAGTGCCAGTTAAACTTGGTTTTCATGATTTTATGACGAAATGCGTAAAAATGTCACAGGAGTGCCCGGTATGGAATTCACAGTCCCAGTAACAGACACGATAATGAAAATCAATTCACAGTTCCCCGCATAATTCACAGCCCCCTGATTGACACTTTCTGATACTACACAGCAGGCATAATATATTTTGACTATTGCTTTTCTTTGAACTTTTCATTTTGTCTTTCTTTTCTGGTTGGGGTGTGTTTGGTATAAGGCTTTTATACTGCCCGTCTTTGTCTTGGCTTCTTTTTGTTTGGTGCCTTTGTTTTTTAATATAAGTTTTGTTACTGGTTAAAAAAAAGTATAATATATTGACATTTCTATTATTATTATTATTATTATTATTGACAATTCTATTTGACATTCCAAATTACAAGGGTTTTCAATATTGCAAAGAGCTAGATCTTGATTTTTCATGCATCTATTTGGCCACACCTTTCTAAGTATTCAAATAATTAAATTTTTATCTGAATTCTTCAGATGGGGAACTTATATCAACAATTGGATTGGGGGAAAAAGTGATTAAAAAACTAATTAATCTTTTGTTTGTGTTATACAATGGAGATTACGTTTTTCCAATTGGGATTATCCATTGCTCCCATGGTCGGCTTAGACACAATTAAGCCTTATCTTCTGTATGCGTTCAATCAATAGTAAGTCTTGTGCCGGTGAGAGAATTGAAACTTGTACCATGTACTGATTACGTGAAAATTATCAAGAGTTCACGACAACGGTCTGATTGAGGCTTCCATGTGAAATTTCTTTGAACTTAACTATTTAAATCACTTTCAGATGGTAATCACCCAGTTTACAGGACAAAGGAGTCATTTTCTTAAACTATAGTATAAGCAAGACTAGTCAATAGTGTCATATAAAACTACTTCTACAAGCTTTGTTGAAAAATAATTTTATAGTCAAAGGTCATAATAGTCTGTATTGATTTTTTTAATTTTTTTTTTCAACTGAAGCTCACATTTTTTATTGAAAGTGTACAGACTATGGGAGTTGTGAGGCTCCTCCATCAAGCTCAATTATTATTTTTTATTGGTAACATCACTTGAGCCCACAACAAGGGACTGATTTGTTAGAGGAGGCAGAATTATGAATTTTCTAAATGTTAGTAGTACCCCAAGTGACTTCTTGAAAGCTAAAATTATGGAAATTCCGAAGGTCAAAAGTGATTTTTTTAGAAGATGGGCATTTAGAACTCTAACACTGAAATAGTGTCGTTAATTTCCGAAACTTGCAATCCTCTCCAGAAGTATAACCAAACACTAGGCTCGTGCGGGCCTGTTTCATTAGGAGTATATTGTCAAATTTGAGGGCCATGAAAGAACGGTCTCTTATCCTACCCTGGGTTCAAACCTAGGTACTGAGTAGGCACTTTTCCTCACCCAAAGATTATGTGCTATCTCACCGGATGTTAATTAACTCCCCTCACCAAAGGGTTCCCTCATCTCACCTGAGGTGGACTTCCCTCACTAGAGGAATAGGGTCCCAGCCCCCTTAAGCTGGGATACTAAAAGAAAAGATCGTTTTGAGGGCCATGGATGAAGTTTTTAGGATGATGGGATTGACACAAAAATTTCATATAGGGATAGAGTCTATTCAAATCTTTCCATTCCCCACCTTATCCTTCAACAGTGGGGCCCTTGGTGGGCTCAAATGCTCATACGGTCTCTCCTGTAAGACATGTAAAGGAGCACGACCCATTTATATTAATACTTCTAATTTTGACCAGCTCAATTTTTGTTTGACTCACTCAATGTTAATTCTGACTGCCAAAATTAATTTTGACCTATCTATTTCAAACTTTTCCATATCTACTAGATTGCCCCTGAATAGTTTCAACCATTATTATATATGAGAATTTTGACTGACCGTTTCAATTTTGACCGATCCTTATCTAAAATTTGCATGACGGAATAGAAGAGGGCAGTAAAAGGACTTTGGAATGGGGACAAAATTAACTTATGGTATGACTCTGGTTCTCATATGTCCCGCTAGACCATTCTTTCCCGCAATTTGTTGGGTTATGGGTTTTGGGTTTTGGCTCGTTTTGTAGGCCCAATCCATTTGTATAAGAGTTGAGAGGTAATTTGGTCTTTGTCTTAAACTATATATTATCTCTTTTGGCTATAATCCTAAAGTGGGAAAAACTCTGTTTGGTGGAGAAGAAGAAGATGAGCTTTGTCCGTAGACTAAGTGTGAAATCAGCAAACCACGTAAATCTTGTGTTCCCATTTGTGTGGCTTGATTTGTTTGCTTGTTGATTGCACGCTTCCTCATACTTCTTCAAAAGATTGTGACCGCTGATAACCCGGTAGATATGCTGACTAAGGTTGTGACTGGGATCAAGTTTAAGCTTTGCTTGGACTTAATCAACATCTTGCGAGTTTGAGCACCTTCGGGCGCATTTGGAGTGTTAGGTTTTTGTATGTTAGCTAATTCATGGATTGGACAAAACTCTGAGTCCATTGAGTTGTAATTCTTATTTTTTAAAAAGGACTTTGAAGATAAAGACTGGGAAAATAGTAAGTCTAAAAGATATTAGAAGAAGGAAGTTGGGAAGAGATTCAATTGTTGAAATTCCGGATCAACTAAAATGGGGTCCACTCGAGCGAACGTAGTCAGAAGAGCTAGACGCACTGACAGATCCCTTTTTGCCCTGAAACAGAACCCCATCTGCTCGAGCAAACAAGGTGGTATATTCCTACGAAAATTAGAAACCTATTTCTAATTATCCCTAAACTGCTTGTTTTAATCTTAATCAAGCTAGGCATCGTTAAGCACGTCCCAATGGCTATTTAAAGGGCTCAGGGGCTATGATAATGAAGTAAGTCTCTCATTATTCTGAGTTGGAATATCTAATAGAAATAAATCTTCTCTATAGATTTATTGAAGAATTGTGCTGACAGGTTCTCTAGAGAGCCAGTTTATTCTCCATCCTTTGTAGAAGATCATCTTTTTGCGTAGAAGATTTGAGAAGTCAAGTGTTGGATTGAGTCATTTATAATCAACGATGTAAAGTTGTTGAAGCGTGAGGCGACACAAGATAACTTCAGTCCTTAGGTAGGGGATATCTAAGAGGAAATCTAAGTTTCTTGTAATTGTTATATTCATAGTGTTGATTGTTGATCCAATTTGGATCTGTGGTTTTTCGCCCAATTAGAATTTTACATGTTATATCTGGTGTCCTTGTGGTGTGTGCTTGTTGATTTTATTTTCCGCTGCATAGTTATTTGTTTTGCACACTATTGAGATGTTTTGTTGAGTTGACCAATCTAAATCTCATACCTAAAACTCTTATGGAGGCGTGTGTTTGCATGCCAAGGTGGAGATTTGTTGGGTTTATAGGTTTTGGGTTTTGGCTCGTTTTATAGGCCCAATCCATTTGTATTAGGGTTGAGGGGAATTTGGTCATTGCCTTAAACTACATATTATCCCTTTTGGTTGTAATCCTAAAGTGGGAAAATTTAATGGAGAAGAAGAAGACGAGCTTTGTCACTGGACGTAGGTATGAAATCACCAAACCACGTAAAGCTTGTGTCCCCATTTGTGTGGCTTGATTTGTTTGCATGTTCATCACACGCTTTTGCACACACGATCACAACACGATATACATTCTTCCCCCTTGGACCCGGATTGTTCTATAAGTTGATGGCCATTGCTGCTTGCTGTCTATCCTTCCACTTGATATCAAAGAGACAAAGACTATATGTAGAAACATCTCCTGAATGTCCAAATCTCACCTGCTTCTCAAAACCATAACACTCATCGAAGGCCGCCTCTACCCACGCTTGCTTCGCTTAGAGATTTTCTCTTGATGATACTCAAACCTCAGAGTGGGCTCAGACCATTGGTTTTCAGCTTGCTTCAGGGTGTCCCCTCCGCAGGAATCACTGCGAATCTATCTGTGAGCTGTTCTTTTCATGCCCCTTCTCCTCTCAGTTATGGAAATGGATGCTTATTGTTACAAAAAGTTTAGCCAAGATCCCTTCACCGGCCCATTTATCTGGAACTGCATTTCATCAGTCTCCAACTAATCTGCTACTAGTTGCCTTGGAGCGTTTGTGATCATCACCCCTTTTGTGTCATGGAGATGGAGGGCGCGGAATCAGCAGGTTTTTCATGAACATTATCCTGACTCGAGTGAACCGATTGCATTCATAGTGGAATAATGGAAACTGGTCCTTGGGAGATTTCCAAGCCCTTCAGGAGCCCTGCACTAGCAGCTTTTGTTTGAATTCCACAATCTTCCCTTGCCGTGATTCTTTTCATCTAAATATTTATTGGATGGCTTAGTGGGGTTATTCTCTCCATTGGTTTTACAGATGGGCTAGGGAGGCTCTCGCTTCCTGTTTTCGCTATGGCCCTCCCGTATTTGGCTGATTTTTTTTTTTTTTTTTTGGGCTTAGTCTTGTCCTATGTCTATTCTTTATTCAATATACATTGCCATTTAAAGAAAAAAAAAAAAAAAACACTAACCTATATAAGCATGAATCATGAATAGTGTGCTATTATTACTCGGTTGATGAAGATTTCTAGCTGAACCACGAGGGTTGTAATCCTTACTCAAATGCACCAAATAATGCTGAGCATTTGTACCTTCTATTTATTTATTTTTTTTCACATCAGATACTCTACTCCACACGCAGGTCCCTACCCAGGAAAGCTGCTGCTGATGAGGAACGAGCATGTGCTTCAATCCACGCAATAAATTATTTCGTCAGGAGGATCTGAAACTTTGCCATAGAAGGATCACTAAAACCTATCCACTTAATTTAAGAACCTTGATACAATGACACACTTAAAATTTTCTTTAACCTTTTGATACAAAAAGAAATACGAAATGCATCAAAGCAAATCCACAAGAAAACAGGGTTTCTATAGCATATATTTACTCCATGTTCCTTCCAATTAATCTCGATTAACTTTGTAAGAAACCATATATCAACCAAAAAGCTTTAGTTGATAGGTGAAAGACCCATACAAGTATATTAAGACATGTCAAACATATTACTTAGGCGATGTAGGATGTAGGACTTCCTAACAAGATAAGTCTACATCATCAATGTAACTAAACCGATATATTTCTATGAGGGCATTCTTAGATTTGCCAATTAAGAATTTTTTTTTTCATTCTTCGTGAAGTAAAGTAACCAGTACCATCTCACTGCACAATAGAACTTACGGCTGTTGGAACTCTTGGAAATCTATTCCGATTACTTTTTAATGGAAAGACTTCCATTAGAATTAGAACTCTTCTATTAAGAGATTTGATATCCAGATAAAGAATTTTGTTTGCCTCTTTTAAAAGGTTAAATAAGACTGTGATTCTATAGGGTGGAAGAAAAAAGCATAAAAATGGGGCTTGTTTATTTGAATGGAATTTTATGAAATCCTAGCAATAAAAGGTAAGATGGGTTCAGCTGAGTGAATATTAGGAGGTAAAAGGTGACTGAAATGTGGAGAAGTGGATGATACCTCACTTTCCACGAGGTAAAATAGTTTTAAAAGAGGAGAAGAAAGATTTAAAAATTTAAAGAGAGATTGATATAACAAATCTAATTTTATGTAATTTAGTTGTCAGTCATGAGAGGTTTTAGTAAAAAAAAATAATGCAAGGGTTTTTTGAAGTTTTTGCATAGTAAAGGTCCCTATTTGGAAACCCAATAAAAATGAGGGTTTCCTTTTATACGTTTGTATTTTACTCAACTATAAAATATGAAAGGATCATTAATAAATAAAGAAAACTTCTCAAAAACTCCCCATTTAGAAAATGCCCCTTTTTTCTCCCTTAATATTTTAGGGCATCGACCCCACCTTGAGCCGATCTAGTCATTTCACACATGGTGCTCCCACCAACCCACCGAATTAGCACAAATTTGATACTCATCCCACTTTTACTTACCCTTGGATTGAAATCCTAATAAAAATGATGCCTCTAAAATCATTAAACTTTCGGACTATGGATCAAGGGGTTAAGATAATCTAATAGAGTTGAAAATCTACATATAGGTAGGTCTCATCTAAGTCTTTCCATCCAACGGCTTTCTATGGTTGTCATGCACCATAATGGGCTCCACTAGAAGGGACATTTTTGATAAAAAAAAAAAAATCCATGGGTGTTTTCTAGCACTCCTCAAGAATAACTAGTCGAGAAAGAATTTTAAAAATGCAGGAGAATTGTCTTTATTTTAAGAACACTAAAAATTGAAATGGCCTTATTTGTTGAATAGAAAGACTTCTTAGCCAATACACTCACGGTTGAGTGCTAATAGTACCTTGGCATCAAGCAGATGTCGGGGATCGATCCTTGGCCCAATGTCATGAAAAAAGGTCTTTTTTATGTATATACCCCCTCAGTTCCTATAATTTATAATTATATCCCTATAGTTTCAATATTTGGTATTAGATCCTTGCTTTTTCATGTTAATACCATCCATGTCCAAAAACTAAGCAGCGTTGCAACCACCATAAGTCTTAGAGTTAATGACACCTTTTCTCATCTCTTTATTCTTATATGCATGATTTGAGAAGCTTGGACTTATTTTTCTCTAAAGCTTGTGACATTGACAGTTACTATAGTATGTTTAGTGGGAGAGAGTAACCCTCCGTATATATATTTTTATCAATATGGGACCATTCCATTGAATCCAAGTTGATCATAATGGCAATCAACACATATACTTATAATTGGTTATAATTGACCAAATCCATTCAAATGAATGCAATTCCCTCCGATCATTTGATGTTGAATAAATTATATACATTTTTTTTTTTTTGCTAATTGGTATAAATTTGTATTGAAAAGAGAAAAGAAGGGCAAAGCCCCAAGGAGAAGAAGAAAAAATACAATCGAAAGCAAACAAACAAACAAAAAGGCCACCTCTTAAATAGGAGGGGCTAAACCCAACAAGAACCAAATCATCTGGAACCAAAACAGGAAGAGATTAATGAAACCAAATAGCAAAAAGAAGAAGAGAAATACTCTTCGTCTCAAGGTTCTACGAAGCAAAAGGAACCAGCACCTGCATAAAAAAAGGCTCCACCCCAGGATGACATGCTTAAAATTAATCCTTGAGAGGGGCAGCAGCAAAAGGCTTCAGCCATTGCACACGCCGGGCAGAGAATGCATCCAAGCTGAATAAGGAATGCTCAAGGCAGCTTCAGCTGGAACAAAAGGGCTGAACAACGACCCATAGGGGAGGGAGGTTGAAATCTGCAGGGAAGCGATACATAATATCTCCAAACAGGAATAAATTATATACATTTTTTTGTAATTTTTCTTCGAAAAATTGTTGTACCAAACAAAAAGATTTTATTTTCATGAAAGAAGGAATCCACAGTTCCACCAAACAACATTAGCACTAATTCAGCGAGGAAAAGGAATTCGTACCAAACATGAATTTCCAAACTCCACTGAAATCTCTTTCCGACGTTTCTATTTCTATGGAATTTGCTAACGTGGCAATTCCTCTTCCCGTAGAAACGGGGGTGTGTACACAAACGTGCCCTAAGTGTTTAACACTATTGATTAGCTCAAAATTATGATTACAATGCATAAGGTAAAATTTGTGATATTTGAACTTATTTTATTATATACGAGTAAGCCTATTTAATTTAGAACAAACTTTACAAGTTTCAGATAAGATAGCGATACATGATGTAATGACTTAGGGGAGATTGATATTTTCCTTTACAGTATTTATAAATGTGAGAAAATATTATTTTCTAGCATTTTAGAATATTCTAAGTTCTTTGGACACTTTTTCTTATATTTTTTGGGTAAAATAAGAATTCGAACCACGATGGATGGCAAACCGCAACTTGATGACCGCAAACCACGATTTTGAACCACGAGAATGAAAGAGAGCGAGAGCAGGCGGGCAGAGTCGAGCAGGTTGACCGAGAGAGAGGAAGAGGGAAGAAGAGGGAGAGAGGTTTTTTAGGGAAAAGAGTGTAGAGAGAAGTTGAGAGAGTAGAGGTTATGGTAGTTTAGAAAATATGGGGTGTAGATGATAATTTTGGGTAATATTATATATACTAAAGCAAAGGGGGAGGAGGGCTATATGGGGGGTGCCACCTTAGCAAACCAATCATTCTCCTTTCAAATAAACTAGCAACAACGCCCCGTGCTTAGCCCGGGAAAAAAAAGTAAGATGTTACATTTTGAGTTTATGAGATACTAAAATTAATTATAAACATATTAGTATATATTCATGCAAAACAGTCAATACATTTTCAATTACAAATACAAGTGGTCAACATCAACGATAAACTATTACAAAGATAAAGCTAAAAAAAATCCATTCAACAACAACATAAAAATAATAATAACAGTAATAATTACTCAAGAAGATATAGAAAAGCGAATTTTATTAATATATATAATATGAGTAATAAGAAATGCATTCAAGTTTTTGTTACCCATTGGTAATTTCAAAGCCCAATAAAACAAAGCCACCCCATTTGGACTTGTTTGTGCAACAAGAGGATTTTAGTTTATGCAGATTTTTATTTCCTCATAAGAATGGAATTTTATATTTTCATAGAAAATCAAAGTCCTCTCTATTAAGGAAAAATTATTCACTTTTTTCTTCTATACAAGGAAAATACATCACACCAAACAACATAATACTGTTAACAAAGAAAATCATAAAAATGTGCAATCCTCTCATTGTACAAATGTACCATTTTTTAATTTTCACATAGGCCAATGGTTATTCCAATCCTTCCGCACAAATTTTTTCTCTACCCCTTTGAAGTAGCACCAATACCATTTTAGAACTGATCAAACCATTTTTTTGTTCTAAATTTTTTAAAAATGTATAAACATCTTTACTTTAAAAGCAATAAATTATGAGACTTTAAAACCACAGGCTAGTGTTATTTGATCCTAGTAATAATTGGCCCGCCTAGGATCAATGTATATATATCTTAATAATGAGTCCATGTGGGCTCACGAAAGTGTATATAATAAGATTAGACAAGGATGCCTATAAGATTCAACTAAAAAACTCCAACCTCACAACATTTTTATCACAAGCCAGGTGGTCTACCAGAAGTTCGGGTCTAATTTTCGTTCACATATGATAATCTTTTAATAGAGTAGAGTTGTATTTGGAAACTAAAAGAAAATGGTTATTTTAATGAAAAACTTATCAGCTTGAATTGTAGAAAGGTGGGCCCCAAATATTAAAAAAAAAAAAAAAGATAACAATCTTTTGTCAGTATGAATTGTAGAAAGGTGGGCCCTAAATATTAAAAAAAAAAAAGATGATAATCTTGAGAGGATGAAAGATAGATGGTGCTGAGAGAGAAAATAACTGTAGCAAAATAGAGAGATTTTAGAGGATACTGATTGAGAGACTTTATGAGATAGATGATATGGATAAAGAGATTTTTTTGGAGAAAAAATTGTGCTATGTGATGACATGGCACCTTAAAGCACTCTATGTTTTTTCTCCATATTTATTTGAAAGGAGAATGATTGGGTTGCGGAAGTGGCACCCCTCACAGCTCATTTCTCCCTTTGCTTTAATATATATAATATGGAGAAAAAATATAGAGTGCTTTAAGGTGCCATGTCATCACATGCCACAATTTTTCTCCAAAAAAATATCTTTATCTATATCCTCTATCTCATAAAGTCTTCCAATCAATATCCCCTAAAATCTCTCTATTTTGCTACAGTTATTCTCTCTCTCAACACCATCTATCTTCCATCCTCTCAAGATTATTATTTTTATTTTAATATTTGGGGCCCACTTTTCTACAATTCATACTGATAAATTTTTCATTAAGAATATTATTTTCTTTTAGTTTCCAAATACAACTCTACTCTATTCAAAGGCTGTCACATGTGAACGAAAATTAGACCCGACCTTTTCGTAGACCATCTCATGGATGGGCTTGTGATAAAAATATTTTGAGATTGAAGTTTTTTAGTTGAAATTTATAGGCATCCTTTTCTAATATGATTATATAGAATTTATCAGCTTGAATTGTAGAAAGGTGGGCCCCAAATATTTAAAAAAAAAAAAAAGATGACAATCTTTTGTCAGTATGAATTGTAGAAAGGTGGGCCCTAAATATTAAAAAAAAAAAAGATGATAATCTTGAGAGGATGAAAGATAGATGGTGCCGAGTGAGAAAATAACTGTAGCAAAATAGGGAGATTTTAGAGGATATTGATTGAGAGACTTTATGAGATAGATGATATGGATAAAGAGATTTTTTTGGAGAAAAAATTGTGCTATGTGATGACATGGCACCTTAAAGCACTCTATGTTTTTTCTCCATATTTATTTGAAAGGAGAATGATTGGGTTGCGGAAGTGTCACCCCTCATAGCCCACTTCTCCATTTGCTTTAATATATATAATATGGAGAAAAAATATAGAGTGCTTTAAGGTGCCATGTCATCACATGCCACAATTTTTCTCCAAAAAAATATCTTTATCTATATCCTCTATCTCATAAAGTCTTCCAATCAATATCCCCTAAAATCTCTCTATTTTGCTACAGTTATTCTCTCTCTCAACACCATCTATCTTCCATCCTCTCAAGATTATTATTTTTATTTTAATATTTGGGGCTCACCTTTCTACAATTCATACTGATAAATTTTTCATTAAGAATATTATTTTCTTTTAGTTTCCAAATACAACTCTACTCTATTCAAAGGCTGTCACATGTGAACGAAAATTAGACCCGACCTTTTAGTAGACCATCTCACGGATGGGCTTGTGATAAAAATATTTTGAGATTGAAGTTTTTTAGTTGAAATTTATAGGCATCCTTTTCTAATATGATTATATAGACATATGACCCTAGGTTTGGCCCACCATAAATTAAACTTCCGTGGGCCCACATTGACCGCACCTCACAAATTTCTTTCATTGAAATTATTTCCTCAAACGCACCCCCCCCCCCCCCCCCCCAAGTGAAGTCAAAATCCAGCCCACTCGTAAATTTGAATTGTAATGAAGTTCGACCTATTGGACCAAGCTTAATTATACAGATTGCCAAAACTAATTTGTATTAGGCTGGACTCTTCCAAATTCAGGCTCTATTCTGACACTTTCGTTGGCATAGGTAATGTGGGACCTGAGTGATATCAAACATAGTTAAGGGGTTTGCCCAAAGTAATAGATAATATGCGCCTCACTTTGATTTAGTTAATGGGTTTTCCATTTTGAATTTTATTTCCATTTTTCTCTAAAAGAAGTTTCCTAAATAGTGGAGAAAACCTATGAAAAGATTAGTTTTTTTAAATGACATTTTTCCATTTTTCCATTTTTCATGGTTTGCCCTTTCCAACTCATCTCACGCATAATTTTAGCGTTCTTCCTATCCATATCTACATTTTCCATTTTGAATTCAAAATTATAGGGGGAGAGAGATTTCACATGGTTTGCCCTGTCCAACTCATCACACGGTTTTTCAAAATCATCTCAGCATAATTTTATGCATTCATCCTAATCCATATCTACATTTACATTTTCCATTTTGAATTCAAAATTATAGGGAGAGATTTTACACTGTTTGTCACGACAGCCTTCATCTATTCTTCTTGAGTGTTATTCCACACTAGATTGCACACTTTCTTTGTTTCACAAGAAAGAAGAGTCCAGATGTGTTGGATGGTTGGTTACAGGAGAAAGCCAATTTATAAAGATTCATCTCGCCATATGCGACACTATCAACTCCTCATCTTTGCAAATTGAAGTCCCTCCGGTTTGTGGATTCTCTTGGCATCTTAACTTCCAAAAACCTGACTAGAAGTTAAAGGGCCTTGCGACAAATTCCCCCACAATATTTCTTCTACAGTTTTTTTACTTCATTATTCTTCTTTTTCTTTTCAAGGGACTCATCTAAGGCACTCTCACACTTCAAACCGATGTCCCTAACAAACTGAGTCCCAGCCCAGTATTGATGTTTGACGCATGTTTTTTTTTTCTCTTCTCATTTTTTATTTTTCTTTCTTTGAATGGTATCATTTTTTTCTTTTCGCTTCCATCTAAAATTTTCTCCTTTTTAGTGGGGACTTTTCACCCATTCATTTTTTCAATTTACAAAGATTTTATAGATGTAATATTACAAGATTCTCATTATTATAATAATTTACTATATCTTTGTTTTGGCCCGGGCTCAACACGGGAGTTGCTAATTGTAGTTAAGTGGTTGATGTAGAAAGAAACAGTGTGTGGAAAGTAAAATGGTGTGTGCATTTAGCAGCAGCTGGAGTCAGATGTGTTCGAAGAAATTGCTTGGGGGAACCAAAAAGAGCAACTCTAATTAATTGACTTTGGATCTTTTAGTACCAAAAAGATCCGGACTCAGAATTCCGAAACAGTTACGCTGATTGTAACACAAAGTTGCAATGAATTTCAAAAAATTGTTTCCAGTGGGTGAATACTTTAGTAGTAGTATTTATTCACCATCTGGTAAGGAGTCGTGGTTCTCATTACAAGGTCTTGGATTCAAACTCAGTCTCCTCCCTCTTTATGTGTGAGTTGTGTTTACTCGCCGTGTATGAATGAGTTTCCATCACTTTACATTTGTGACAGTTGTGTATATGTCTCCTCGTATGTACGAATTACGGGTTTCTTTCTGAACGAGCATAAAACAAATGCCAATAATACCACGACAGAAGGAAGAGAAGGAGCAGATCTGTCTTTCTCAACTAACCATTTAGAAATAAATAAATAACAAAGCGTTAAGCTTTAAAGAAAGAGCCTATGCCCAACGAAAAGAATATGGGGCAGATATTATTATCATATCAAAATACCTCACCACACCACATTCCCTTATTCCCTTGCAGGTGATTCTCTCTCTCTCTCTCTCTCTCTCTCTCTCTCTCTCTCTACGCATGGGGGGATTATTTATTTGTAGTTAGAGCATTTGTAGGACCCGATTTGCATAGGGTAGCTGAAGGTGTCGGCGTACTGGAAGGAGACGCTGCCGCCAGCGCGGATAGGGTTGCCGTCATTGACGAGGCAGTCGTTGTCGCTAAGGCGCCTGAAGACCTTGGGGTTGATGAGGCGAGCAGAGCTGAAACGGCCGCAGCGCAGGTGGATCTCGCTAATGTCACAGCCAGTATGGCACACGTTCAGGACATGGACAGTGTAGGTGGGGATCCCGCTCGGTAGAGGGGCCGTTTGCGCCTGATACACCCTCAGCTCTTCCTTGCACAGCCCAAATCCTGTTCTCGCTTTCTCAGGCTCAGCATCATCTCCTGCTACAAACCACAAACACACACAAAAATACAAATAATTAATAAAAGACACTTGTTATTATATCATGAGAACTTCTATTGGAACCGTTGCTCTCCCCACCACATATTTTTTTTTTACCAAAACTACCCCTCCTCTCTCTCCCTCTCTCCCCCATCTCCTGCGGGAGGGAGGCAGTAGCCGACTGGGGTGGAGGAGGAGGAGGAGGGAGGAGGGAGGAGGGAGAGCGGGGGAGAGAGGCCTCGGGGGTGGAGAGCGGGAGAGTTAGGGGGGCTACTTTAGGATTTTTTTTTTCTTTTTTTACTTTTTAGTGTGGTGGGGAGAGCAAAAACTGTGCCTGTGGGAGCGCGCTCTCTCTCTCTCTCTCTCTCTCTCTCTCTCAAAAGGACCATGCATGCATAAAACCGGCAAGAGCAGGACAAAAGGAGCATTCAAGTTGCTTTTTCCACTATCGCAATATACCAGACACCACGATATGCGCCCAGAAAAGACTTCTCGTTTCTTTTTCGGGTGAGAAAAGAATTGTAATAAAAATCAGCACACTTCTATAACTGTAACCGGGCGCATGTTACAAACAACATCATACTTTTCTCTACCGCTACCGCTCCTTTTCTACTCTAGCTAAATTAAACTTAAAACCAGAGCATAAGGTTTTAGTATTTATAAATAAGCCCTATCTTTTCTTTTTAATACTTTTTTATGTCCCCAAAATCAAATTCCTAATAAGAATGGGAAGACACTATGAAAGTTGCATTGGATTTTTATATAAATGATAGCTTTGTCTTTACATCCATCAAACAAAAATAAATATATTAATATTTATGCACCTGCGTAGAAGGGCCTAGAGACTGAAGCCCCTGCCCATATCTGAAAAAGTTTTAAATCCCTCCTACAAATTCTAAAAATTAATATCTGTTTTTACATTTGCCCCTTTCTCCAATATTTCTTTTATATAAAGCCAAACACCACCTCATCGCAAATTCTAAAAGTTAATATATTTTTTTTTACATTTTTCCATTCCCCTAATATTTCTTTTTTAATATTTCTTTTACACCCCTACACTTAAAGCATAATTATATATTTTGAGACTTTCATCAATCCAATGGTGGATCATGTATGGATTGGGTAAATCATAACTAGTAATAAGTACATGTGTTGATAGTCATTATGAACAATTTGGATTTAATGAAATGAGTCTTGTATTGATAAAAAAAAATGAATTTATGCAGAGTTACTCTCTCTCACTAGCATGCATTATAAAAATAAAAATTTTAGTCCAAGCTTTTGAAATTATGCATATAAGAATAAAAAAGAGACAAAAGTATCATCTCGCTCTAAAAGCCTATGGTGGTTGAAAGACTATTGGTTTTGGGAACATGGAAGGTATTAAAATGAAAATATAGGAGCCTATCTGCATATATTAAAACCTTATAGGCCTATTTTTTAATCCTACAAACCTTAGAGGGGTTATATACAAAATGTTTTTTTTTTTAACTAACGTATACCGAAAATATAACTACGCCATGCGCCGGCGCAGAACATACGTTCCTTTGCAAAATAAGCTAAAAAAGAACGTTCTCACGTCGCTTATTTGCGCCGCCGGTTCTAGAGGAAAACTGTCGTGCGCTTACATACGCATTTAACCGACAGCCGTGGTTTCTTGGTTTAGGTTTTTGTACAGTAGCACTACCTTGTTCGAGAAGTTTGAGATGGGGAGAGGTGCGAGATGGGTTGTCGGAGGTGGTTGAAATCTCCACCTGCAACTGAGTCTGTTGAGGCATTGTACCTGAAAAGGGAAAAGAAAAGCAAGAGCCATGATTTTTCTATAATCACTGCAAAGAGGAGCAGGAGATGAAAAGGTCGTCGAAGAAAGCAAAAACACATGGAACTACTACGAAACTACAGCAGCAAATCGACTAGAAAGATTGAGAAATAGTAAAACGAAGGAAAGAGTAGCAGACCGGAATGAGAGGTGACGGATCCAGCTGAAACTGCTACGGCAAAGAGAGCGAGAACAACCGAATGCAATGATACAGAGCGAGTCGATCGAAGCTTCGAGAATCTCTTCCCCAGCTGAAAGACAGAAACAGAAAAAATCACTTGCTATTTCAACAAAAGTAACTTTCCACAACGAGGTCGGCGAAGAAAAGCCTACAGACTCACCTTGAAACTACCAAAAATCATCCAAAACCAAAGTTTTCTTTAGCATCCAAAGGAAAACAGGAGAGAGAGAAAACGCTTACTGATTTTGGGTTGTCTTTGGAGATTTCGATCGTCGTTCCCTTCAATGCACAAACAAGAGCAATCTCCATTGATATGCCTGCAGAAATCAAGAGATGAAAAGCTTCGATTCTCTCTCTCTCTCTCTCTCTCTCTCTCTCTCTCTCTCTCTCTCTCTCTCTCTCTCTCTCTCTAGTTTTGCTTCTTCAGACCAGATCCTGTTCAAACGTGGAAATTCTGTTGGAGGGGGGAGATATTTATACTTTTCTGACCGGGGTTAAACCTTCGTATTAACCAGAGTTAATGTGAGATTCTGATTTTCTTACTATATATACGTCAAATTGATTTAAAACGATTTCCAAAATCTTCTCCCCGCAACCTTATTTTCTGGGTTCTATCCATCAAAATTGAAACTTTCTTCCTTGGCAGATTGTACGAGTACGTACATTATATTTCTTGTCATAATATTCAGATTTCAAAAGCAAATTGATTGTAGAGTTTGATGTAAAAGGTAAGAGTCCTATGTGATATGTTAATCACCATTGCATTTATAACGATAAATTTGCATGAAGAAAATCTTGCACACCGCCATTAAGCTTTTGAGGACCTACAGGTAGGCATGTAAATCTGCACGGCACGGCCCACTCACCCGGGCCCACTCGTGCTTGGGCCGTGCCCATTGCCATGAGGGTTAGCCCAGCACAGCCCTGGTCGTGCTGTGCCCCAGCCGGGCCTGGGCCGTGCCACCCGTGGGCAGCCCACTTCTTTTTTTTTTTTTTTTTTTTTTTGAAGTTGGACTTCACTTGGACTTGGGCTGTTGGCCAAACCCTATCCTCTATTTTGTTCCCATGTTGGGCCTTACTCCTTGTTTTTTTCTCTCAATAAGGCTGCACAAGCTCTGTGCTAAGCTGAGACCATTTTGGGAAAGTCTTTTGGAAGTCTTTTGGTTCATGGGTTCTTCAGACTATTTGATAAATTGTTGGGGGGTTTACTTGACAGTCCGCTTCTTCGTTCTGGACTGAATAATAGGCTCATACCTGGAATGGGCATGGGCAATTCCCTGCCCAGCTCTATGTATAAGCCAACTAACCAGTTCCTAATTCATATTAGCATAACATTGGACAAGAAATTTAACACCATGGATGAACCTGACCGTGTAAGTCTTTTCCCAACAGTGTAAGTCTTTTTTTAAGCATTGAACCTCTAGCAAATAGGTGAAAACTATAATAAACACATTTACTGCTTTACACGAGTAGTGGTAATGGATCAAGGTCTGGCCTTAATCTACATAATCCCAAGTCCACTGATGGAATGGTATTTAGGGTGTCAATGGGCCCCCAAAAAACTAGCTCCAAACCAACTTCCACTCTCAATACCGTACTGGGTCAGACCTGGGCTAAAGACTAGACCCATCAACTCCCATCTTATGCATGTGCACAGGTGGGCCGGGCCAGGTCGCCCGCGGGCTTGGGGCACTGGCCCAGCGCAGCACGAATTTTATCCGTGCCGTACCTCGGGCCTGGCAGCTATGGCCCAGCACCGCCCAGTGGGGACACACGGCCCGGTCTGGCACGGTTTTTCCGTGCCAGGCCGTGCTAGGCTTGGGCCGCCAGCCAAGATTTACACCACTACCTACAGCTACCAGCCAATGTTCATACTTCATACCCTTCATCCATGTCTGAACATATCCATCTTCCTACATCTCTTAGTTTTCATCCATCCAAGGTAGGCCATTGGCCCATAAGAGGTGGGCGGTTTTCAATTAAAAGAAAATCTAGTGACCTCTCTAATCTCTCAAAAGATAAATATGCGGTGATATGTAGTATTGTCTATCAGCTATGTTATAGAATGAGCATTTTCTTCAATCCCTGTGCACCAATGAATTAATAGGACGAAATGGATGTTTGCAATAGAATGGTCACTTAAAAAAAAAACATGTCCACTTAACAAAATCAAGATATAATACATTATGTAAGACTTCCTTTAACAAAAGAGATCTTCATCATCAATATAACTAAACTAAAGTTATTTGGCTGTCATTTAAGAGAGATTTTAGTGAGAAAATATAATGCATGGTGGTTATTGAAGTTTTTGGATACTAAAGGGTCCTATTTGGAATACCACTTAAAAATAAGGACTTCCTTATGCTGATGCACCTTCGCTTTTTTGCTTGATCCTTAATTAAGAAATAACTGAAATAAGACAAACACTAGGTTTTCTAAAACAGTAGGAAAACTGTCTTTACTATTTTCACATGGTTTCAAAGCAGATTCGATAAAAGAACGTCAAAATAAATGCCTTTATTTGTTGAATAGAAAAAACCTCTTTAGAAGAATTTGGTGAGGCCCACACAATCTATCAAATCATTTTCTGGTTCCTACTACCCCTGTCCCTGATGATGAAATACATTGGGGCAACTCAAATGATATAAGCATTGTGTATGTGGTCAGCCAAAATGATCAGATCAGAAAGTGCTAGGGAACGAAGTGAAGGGGTCCAGTAAACTAGATCAGGTCTCTCTATTTTGGTTTTCTACAATGATCAAATTGTCCATCATTGGCTTCGAATCATGAGTAGTGATTCATATGGGGAATTTTTGTTTCATATAACTTAATTCCTATGATTTCACACACTTTGTATTTCTTGTTATTAGTGGATAAAAAAGATAAATCAAAGGTGAGTACCAAAAACGACCATTAAAAAAAATTCTTCCCTTTAATGGAAATTGAGTTTTTAAAAAATGGGATATCAATACCCAGCCATCACCTTAGTTATTCAAATCCTAAAAAATTCAACTTCCTACCTACATCCTATTTTATATGTCCTTCACCCTTCACCTCTTCAATAATCCTTTCATGGAACTAATTTGATTATGAATTCTTATGTATTCCATCATTATGGCCCATTTGTTTGAAGATATTTCTAACAATATTATAAATATTTGGAATTTCTGAAATTGTGTTAGATCATGTCTTCATAGTATTGAAGTTCTTAGTTTAAATATCAGAATTCTGAAAACCAACTTCAAAAGTCGCCGTTGGTCTCTGAAATTCTCAAAATTCAGGCTTTCTAAATGCCCAAATGTTGAATTTTTTGAAACTGCAAATAGCATTTGGAAACTCATAATTCTCCCAAGACATGAATTTCAGAATTCCTCCCAACCAAACGGGCCATGCTTGACCCTACCGGGTACACAAATGATCTCCAAAATCAAAACTCAAAATACAACACTTTTGCAACCTTCCTCTTCTTCCCATTAGAAAAGCTCAAAGCTCAATGATGTTAAGGAGTTAACACCACAATTTCAATTTACGCATGTATGAGAGAGCAACAGGGGATGGAAATGGGTTGGTTCTGGTTTGGGTTCATGGTGGACCCGGACCCAGAACCATAAATTAGAAGATGGATCCGGAATGTTAATGAGAAGATGGAATTGGATCCGGAATCGGTTCCATATATGGATGAGTCCGGGTCAGGGTCTAAATAGAGAATTATATGGATGAAAAAAACTATTTTTAGGAGAAATTTTCAAACAAAATAAGGTAATAAGTCGGGTCTAGGCCCACGGGTCGGAACCAAGGTAGAATTGGACCTGGACCCGTTTAGGTCACGGGTTTTTGTCCCCCTTTACTTATCAGGGCCTAAATTAGGGCCAAAACCCGCTTTTTAACAATCACAACCTCCGAATAATTGGAGGATCGGAAACCCATTTACCTATTTACATCTCCACCTGTGAAGTTCATCTTTCTTGAAAATCAAACCAGTAATAGCTCATCATTTTTTTTCCCTGTTAGTTTCGATCGGATCAAGAAGCTTTCTTACCTGAATCTCATCCAACTGGTCCATCTGAAGCTGAAGCCACACCCTGAGATGCAGGTGGGCGTCCGTGTTGGTCTACTATGATGAGGCTTCTTCCCCCCATAACCCTTACCAAGTAATGATCTACGGTAGACACAAACACCCTCGCAGATGCCACTTTCTTCAACACTGGACAAAAGTGGAACATCATTACTGAGCTCCACTACCGATAGGTTAGATCGTGCCAGACACACCTGGGAAGAGGTGTCATTGCAATGAGGAGGATAAAGGAAAGCAGCAGTAAATGACGCCCAACCTTTTTCTTTCTTTTCCTAGTTATGGCCTTCTCTTTGGTGATCAAAGAGAACTATTATATAGAGTGAAGGCAGAAAATCAGCAAGGTTATTGAATGATTCAGCTTCCAACACCAAATGAAAAAAAAAAAAAAAAATGTTGGTTCCTGTTTAAGTCATTTTCAGAAGCAAAAATTTCCTTGAGTTCATGACAACAGTCTCATTGAGGCTTCTGCGTAAAATTTATTTAAGCTTGATTAACTATCTAAGTCAATTTCAGATGCTAATGGGCCCACAGAGTATATTACAACTTTTGGATGCTCACAGCAGAGTCATTATTTTTTCAGAATTTTTTTTAGTTGAATACCCAAATTAAAGGGGTTTTAGTATTACAAGATCAAGATCTTGATTTTTCATGCATCTATTTGGCCATCTCTTTCTAGTATTCAAATAGTTATTGTTTGGACCCCCAATTGTTCAGAATAATAGAAAGAGGAGTTATTGCAACAATGAGAAGAAAACAATAGTAGCAAATGACACCCATCCATTTTCTATCTTTTTCATAGTTTACGGCCCTTTCCTGGGTGATCAAAAGTGAACTATACTGAGAGAAAGGCAGAAAATGAGTAAGGGTATTAAACGATTCAACTTTCAATTCCAAATGAAAATAAAAATGATGATTCCTATTCCTTTGGTGAAGATTTTAGTGAGTCCACGACAATGGTCTGATTGAGGCCTCCTAAATTTCTTTGGAGTTAACTATTTAAATCACTTTCACATGCTAATCACCAAGTCTACCAGAAAAAAAAAAAGGTCATTTTCTTATACGAGCATAGACGACTGCTCAAGAGGGATATATAAAATTACTTCTTCCGAAGTTCTGTTTAAAAATAATTTGAGTATAAGGTCAAAGTCTGTGTTGAAAAAAAATCGCATCTAAAGTTCGCATTTTTAAATGGTGTAGGGGTGAAAATTGATGACCGTTAGGCCCAAAAGACAAGAGTCATGGCTTGCTATAGCGAGCCTCCCGTTAATTTTCAGAACCAATCATATGTATTACACGAAATGCAAATCACACATAGATTGGGGTGGATGTGGCCGTGGATGTCCTCGTCCTTTCTCACTGAGCCCTTGTCATGTGGTGGCTTGCCTCCATAACGGTCACAGGGTGGTGTTTTCGTTTTTTCCTTGCACCTGATACGAGTGGGCCCTGCAAAGAGGAGAAGAAAATTTAAAAAAAATCCACATGTGAATCTGTGAATCTTTTCCGACTACTTTTCTGTTATCACCTGTTGGTTCATCATTGGGAGTTGTCACTGCAACTAAGTAGAAGAAAAACCCCAAAAAAAAACAGAACTCTTCCCATTTTCAACAAATACCAGTAGAAAAAAGGAAGACAAAAGCCACAGTAAGTTAGAGACAGAGTACTCTTCCCATCTTCAACAAATGCCAGGACGAGGAGACCTATAACAAGAAACAAAATAACAGCACTCTTCCCCACCATTTCTAAAGCTCTCACTGTTTCCCTGCAACGTATCCCTCCTGTATTTTATTAAGGCAGTGTGAGGCATCCTTGAATGTCCTCGCCGTCTCTATCTCCCAGATTTGAAATCAAAACTCTACCTCTCAATCTCCTTTCCTTTAGGTCGGGGTTGACAACCAAACTTTAGGGAAAATATTTTTGGTTTTCCTAAATTTGTGGTAAATTCATATTTGACAATTATAAATTCTCGAGGATTTGGACGAATGAAAATTTTCATTTATTAGGGCTTTCAGATCCCACCACCCCCATCAGATTTGAAAATCCTCACTTAAGTGGATTTGCACATTAAACCCTATTTTTCTCAACTATATGTATCCGACACACACCAATATCAATGTAAAATTTTCAACTATACAAATCCCCAGTGAGGAATCCTTTTTCTAGTGGTAGTGAAAAATTATCAAATTTATGGATTTCTTGCGTGTTACCAAACATGCTCTTATAAGATCCCGAATTTGAAATCATTTCACTTACCCTTTCCCCTTTTATATGCATTGCAAGTAGGGATGGAAATGGGTTCCAAACGAAAACTGCCTCCCGTATCCAGATCCAAACCCGTTTGTAAATGATGGTTTCAGACCCATCCGATTCCATTTTACATTTTGCGGATTCGGTTAGGGTTCCGGAATAGGCCTGTCAATTGGGCCCTTTGAAAGGGGGCCCGGCCCGGCCCGGCTCTTAAAAAGCCCTTAAATTGAGGGCTTTCATTTTTTTCATAAAGCCCTAGGGCCAGGTTAGGATAAAATCTTACAGGCCCTCTAACTTTGAGGGCCGGGCTAGGACAATAGCAGGCCCGGCTCGGCCCGGCCCGGCCCTCATATTTTCTCTTCATGTTAAAATATATATAATTATATATAATGTCCCAACTGCCCCCTATCACAGTAAGAAAACAGCTAGTAAATGGGGGTATATATGTAAACTTAAAACCCACATGACATGAGTCACATGACAGTATGACACATTGACAGCCCCATTATATAAATCAACGGATGGGGAGAAATCAGAAAACCCTAAATCATATCTAGAAGCATAAAGCCTGCATCGTCTTTGCTCTTTGCTCGCCTCTGCCGACTGCCATCTCTCTCAACTCTCAAGCTCCTCTTGCCTCTGCCATATATTGTTGTGAATTGCATTGGTTTCTATCTGATTTGATCATTCATGGATATGTTATTTGAATTAAAATACACTTTTAAGGGCATTGAATTAAGATGGGCAGTTAGAAACATTGGAAATTATGCAGTATTCAATGGTTAAGAATAGTGATGTTTGCCACTGTCATGGACATTTTTCGCATTTCCTGTAGTTTTGAATTACTTGTTTCTAATTATGGTTAATTCTATATTGAGAAAAGCTGTCGTGATAATTGGGTAGAAAGGCATCTTCCTGTTTCACATGGAAAATGTGGATTGATTATAGATGGAATCACAATCACAATGTGTTTGAACTACAATAATCATGTATGTAATTAGATGGTTCACTAAAAGTAGTTGTTAGTACACATTCAACAGACAAAAGAAAACTCAAAATGATATCATTTGATGCGTTATTACGTATCATTTGATGCGTTATTTTATATCATTAGAAGTATTATTAAGTATCATTAGATGATATTATTAAGAATCATAAGAAGTTATTATTTGTGTTATTTTTAAAGATAAACTAATTTTTAATTTGCCATTGGTCAATCTAAAAACATTTTTTAACTCCGCCGTGCTTGCTTTATTGCAAGCGTTGTCAATCCCAAGCCCGAATAAAGGAGGAGGGTGAATGTTAGATAGACACTCAATGCATGGCAATGCTAAAAAAAAAAAAAATTTTAATGATTTTCTTTTTTTTTTTTTTTCCGGCCCTTGAGGGCAGGGTAAGGGCCTAGGTGGAGTAGGCCCTTCGAGGGCTTTGCCCAGCCCAAGCCCGGCCCTGCATATATTGAGGGTAGGGCCAGGACAACTCTGGGCCCGGCCCGGCCCAGCCCGGCCCTTTGACAGGCCTATTCCGGAACCTTCTAACCTGTGTCCGTGGCCACACAGAAGAGAGAATTTGAACTTGTCAGTGGCTAGAGAGCTGGGTGTGTGGAGTTATGATGGTTTCAGACCCATCCGATTCCGTTTACATGTTGCGGATTCTGTTCGGGTTCCGGCAGCTTCTAACCTGTGTCCGTGGCCACACAGAAGAGAGAATTTGAACTTGTCATTGGCTAGAGAGCTGGGTGTGTGGAGTTTTGAAGTTGGCTAAACACGGCCATCTTCCCCATGTTCCAATAAGCAAAATAAGATAATGGTTGGAAGAAAATAGCACCTTTTCTTACTTCATACTTTTTCGCCAAAAACAAGAGATGGATGAAGTGGAGGTCTCTGTTACTGACATTGGGGCTTATGGGTTGAATTCCAAAAGGGTAGTTATACGGTTAGATGTTTAATGAAGGAGCAGTGGAGTCAGATGCCAGATCGAAATACTCTAGCAGAGAGAATATCCTTCATTTAGCCCTGCCTCGATGGCCGGAGAGAGTGGGATTTCACTTGGGTGGGGCGGATAATGATCAATTGAAAAAACAATGCCCTAAGTAAAAAAAAAAAAAAAAACAACAATAACATTAGCTTTTCCAAAAAATAAGAGTATAAGATGGAGAGCATAATATTATAAATTAGCCAATAGGTGTAACAATTAAGACAATGATACAACGGTAATCTAAGCAAATCACTAATTCAAAGGCACATGGTCCAAAAGATATACACAATTCGCACAAGATCCAAATTTAATTTCTTTCAATCAAATAGTTTACGAACAAAACCTACAGATTAAAATCTCTTCCATCCACATAAGATTCAACAAATACGAATTGCAAGGATGATAAAAGTAATATTGCAAATAAACAAAAGACAATGATATACAAGTGTATGAAGTCACAATGAAAGTGCAACAAGAAACATGCAAAAGTCCTGATTATCTTTTCGCCGTGGGTTATGATAAAATAAAGAATTAATTGATTTCCAACACTAAATCATCCTAGAGGGAAAAGGAAAAAAGGAGAAAGGGGAAAGATTCCAATAATCCTTACATGCAATTGAGCTGGATCGGATCGAGAGGGACTTCCTGAAATTTGGATAGTTCGCGAGTGATAGAAAAGAAAACGAAAATGATGAAAAAATGCTAAGACGGCAACAGAAAATAGGAGAGAAAAAAGTCAAGAGAATAACATTTTTTAGATAGAAAGAAGGTGACAAAGATTCAAATACAAGGCATATGGGGCGATTGTTTAGACTTACGTGGGGCTTGATCAGAGAGCCTATGACTCTTTGGGATTTCAAGATCCAACCTGGGGCGGCCAGCCGCCCCATATCATTATAAGCTAGGTCTGCCGCTAGCTGGAGAGAGAAAGACAAGAGGAAAATGGAAGAGAGTGGATGCGCCTTGCGTCTTGATGTCGGTGCCGATGTCGAGAGATGAGGGAGGGAGTGGGAAGGTAGGGTTCAGCACAAGAGGTAACGATTTACTAAAAGGGTTGGAAACCCTTACCTTTTAAAATGACCCATTTGCCTTCATTTAAAATGGGTACTGTAATTCCGGATATATGGGCCGGTGCCTATTTGGATGCGAAACCAGACTCGTTTTGATTCCGGGTCGAAAATAGGTTTTGGACCCAATTAGCAATTACAACCCAAATAACGTTATTTCCAACCCGCTTTTATCGCAGGTCGGATACCTCAGATAATTGGATATTTGGGTACCCGTTTACAACCCATGGGCTTAATCTCGCCTAATTATAGGGTCCGACAAGTAGAAGGAATGGCCTTATGCTAGCTTTTGCCCAGCCTGATCCAACCATGAACAACCCACCATGCCAATGAGACTTATGGGCGGTGGCAGAACTAAGAATCTCCCAAATTAGATACGTCGGGCTGCCTCAAAGTCCCCCCAATGTAGGTCTGCTAGTTAGAAATTCCATATGGTTTGCGAGGGTGTCTTTTAATCACTATTGAAGCAAAAAAAAAAAAATAATAATAATAATAATAATATCATTTCAGTTATTCAAAATATTAGAAAATAAGATGGGATTTGGATGGTGGTGATGACATAGATTAGGGCGAGTCTGGTTGAGTGCAAAAAGAAATTTGGCCATCGATACTGGTATTATTCTAAGTCAAGTCTTTTCTGATGTGGCAATCCTGCATTGCTTGTGTGAAACCTGATAAAAATCCTTGTATTTGTTAAGGCCAGGGACCACTTTAATATCTTGTCAATCCTCACGGGTTTCACAGAGATCCGAATATGAATGAAATATGACCCCAAGAGACAACCTCCCTTTCTATTTGTCGGGAGACAATAGGCCCCACTATGCGCCGATTGGTGTCTTCAATGACGTTGCCTTTTATTGTTAGATTTTCACATGCAAATATTGCAATTGATGTTTAACCTGGTACATATTAACCCTAAAGTGAAGGGGTTGGTTGAGTGGTCCAGACTACGATTCCTCCCTCTTTTAGGGTTAAAGGTCTTGTTATCTACCTCTGATTTTCCCTTCTTCAGGAATCGAAGGTTGAGTTCACTAATGCTATCATCTTGAGGTCACAGGGGTGTTTACATGGCTTCTCTCTAAGCCCGGAGAGATTAGTCCCGCCCAAAAGATTGGAAACCCTCTGATAGCAAAAATAAAAAATAAAATAAAAATTGATCTTTAGTTTGACACTCATCCGAATATTAATCACGGTTGAATTTATTCGTAAGTTCGCACAATGTATAACTATCAAGCGACTATTGACTGCCTAAAGCCAACGACTACAATCATGTGATTAACCCGGTACTGTCAATTCCCTTGATCCATGCCCAAACAGGTCCATTAACTTACATCTCCTGATTTCATGCATTCCAGGGAGGCCCCCAAGATGTGGGTGCTTTTCAAAAGGAAAATAAAAAAATCCTACCTGCGTCTTTCATAACTCGTAGATACATGGCACGTGGAACTAATTGTTGGAGGTTTTTTTTTTTTGGTAAAATATTTGTTAGAGTTGGAATGACTTGTCTACATCTAATTTTCATTTTTTTTCCAGACTTTTTTAAATCCCGGACAATATCACCCACTAACACCGTTTATGTATCGAATAATCAAAATGGAGGGAACTATTTATCTCCTAGGAAAGGTATTTTTACAGTTGACTCCCTCTTTAAATTTGGGTTCTACCAGATTATAAGCAAAGCCCCAAAATGACAGCAAACTCGCTGGACATTGGCCAACCCATTCCCACACCTTCCTGAAATTTCAGAAGCCTCCTTCCTTTTAATGAGAATCTCATCGATTTTTCTTTGTCCCTCACTTCAATTATTTAGTTAGAACCCCAAAATTGTATACGCATTTGAGGTAATTGGTCTTTTTGTAAAATTGGAATTTTTATCAAAAAAATTACATTTTGCCTATAAATCATGAAAGGTGATCATTCATATGGAGTGATCTCCAAATCTCAGACCATGAAACCAGTACACATATCAACCAAACATACATCGGTAACTGACACTCGCATCTTCCCATCAGAAAAGCGAAAAGCTCAAAGCAGTGGCGTTGGCACTACAATTTCAACAGAAATGCATGTATAAGAGTGTCAAATACAAAATTAAAAAAAAAATAATGGAGAGAGTTGTTCGCAAGAACACAAATAGACAAAAAAAAAAGACACTTTTAATTGCACAAAATGAAAATAAAAAGGCATAAAATGATAAAAATATACATATAAAATGCAGAGAGTGACAAAAAAGGGTGTTTTTACTCGAACTCCATCCTTTTTTTTCTTCTTGATTTAACACCCAATTTTATTTTACATTATTCCACCCTACAAACAAACATGCTAAGTACTTTTTTTTTTTTTTCTAAAAATCAAATCAAGAAGCACCCATAATATCTTAATCGAATCAAGAAGACCCCATGATTTGGTGTTTATTTAGTACGAATCTTTGTTCAGGTCCAACTAGTCATCATTTACCTGAGATATGGGTGGAGTTGGTCAATGACCAGCGCCAGGAGATTTCTTCCTCCCCCCATAATCCTCCTGAAGCATTCTACGATACACGCAATCACCCAAAAAGTTGCTACTTTCTTTGTGAATGGAAAAATGATGCTGATAATCATTAGCGACACCCACTGCCAAGGCTCGATTGGCTCGCGCCACACACATGGGGAGAGTAGTCCCGGCAAGAAGGAGAAAAAGAGAAAGCAATAACAAATGACGCCCATCCATTCTTTTCCCTTACTTGTGGCCGTATTGTTTTGTGGACGAAGAGTCTCTCAAGGCAAGTGGGGATCACTCCAAACTATAAATGGCTATAAATAATAAATGGCCCAATGTTTCTCCAATATTGTTCACCAAGAACGACTTGATTATAGCTTCCTTAATGGCTTCTTTTCTTGCAGCGGAAATTTCCCCGAAAAAGTCCATGGTGACCAGCAGGCCGCGGCTTTTGCACGTCTAAAGACTATGTATGTATGTGGAACGGAAAAGGAAGTAATATTTTGTAGACTACTTTTCCAAATGACACAAAAAGCGCAGAGTGCTGTCTCAATTTTTCAGATATGACTGGAGTCTTAGGATTCCAACTCTAACGTTTTTAGCACGGAACGGACGGGAACAGAGATAGGAAGACTTTCTTGTGTTGATGGATCATTGATTGTCTTTGGTGGTATGTTTTGTATTCAAAGTCCGCTGTTCGTGTTGATCGAAAGATGGAAAAGAGAGGCAGGAAGAAATTCTTTCTACAATTCATGGATCATTGGATTGTGTTTATTTGAGTCGGGATTCAAAGTCCTCGCCGAGACAGGAAGAAATACTTTCTTATATTGAATGCCCTTGGTTACAAAGAAAAGCCCCTTTTAACTCGCACAAACTTAAGTTATTTTTCTCGTTTTCTTACATGTTTCTTAATATACCCACACCTGTCTCATTGGAGAAAATTAGGGGTGTACACGGATCGGATTGGTGCAGATTGGGCCAAATCCGTTACCAATCCGTTACCTACAGATTGACGGATTTGGAATCCGTCACCAATCCGTGACTGTTAAAATCCGATTCGATCCGATCCGTGGAGGATCGGATCGGATCGGATTAATCTGTTTAATCCGTCCCTATACATTACATGGAGAAAAAAAAAAAGAAAAGACTCATGAATTCTGAAGCAACTGAATTAAAGGGGCATGAGTTGAGAGTTGTATGCCTATTTTATCCTCTTCTATTCATAAGGTTATATATTGACCCCTTACATTTTTTTTTTCTTATTTTATATATATTTTTTTATTTATATTTAATGACAACGGATCGGATCGGATCGAATCCACAGATTAAGGGTGAAATTCGCCACCAATCTATTGCTAATGGAGTATACAATTTACAATCCATCACCAATCCATTGGCCTTCGGATCGGATTAGATCGGATTGGCAGATCAACGGATTTTTTGTACACCCCTAGCTAGAGAAAATATCAATAGGACCCTTGCAAGTGGCTGAGAAAATATCGACAGGACCCTTGCAACTTGGCTGATGAACTTTGAAGAGAAATTTCTCAATACTTGACTATCTACATCATAGTCGATTGTTCACAACTAGAGTTTCAAGCTTTTCCGTATTGGCCGAGCAAACTCCTTGGCTTTTTCAAGAATTTTATTGACTTCACAAATTTAACGAGTTCTCTCTGCACCGAAGTGAAGTTTTTTGTTTTTCTTTTTTTAATCTGAGGGATCAATTTGCTTTCACCTTCCGTTGCTTGTCCTCTTCTTTATAATGTTTTAGAGAAAGTATAGAGAATCCAGATCTAAGTTATAAAAAGAACCCATCATGTAAGGAGATATCTAAGGATGCGGAAACTCCAATATGCGGCCATAGATCTTTGTGCGTTCTGGCGATTGAAAAGCTCTACGGATCTCTTCACCTCTTGTCTCTCGTATGGACAAGAAGTCACACTTATATAATATAGACAAATCTCAAAGAGTTACACTTACTAGAAACTTCTTCGGCAAGATACTCACATCCACTAATCCTATTAAGAGTCTTATTGGTGGGACCAAATCAAGTTTTATATTAAGCGGGATTGTATTCTTTGTTGGCATCAGCCCTGTTTGATCTGATGTGGAACCCGTTGCATGCGGGCAACACGATTTTCTACAATCTTCCAGTACTTAGTACGAATGCAATGTACATCAAATATATCTCAGTCCCAAGCACATCACATGCCTAGCAAAGACCTCTGTAGGCAAAGCCTTCGTGAGACCATCGGCCATTAATTCCTCTAAAGGCATATAAAAAATTTCTATGTCATTCTTTTTAACCTTCTCTCTGATAAAGTGACACTTGATCTCAACATGTTTTGATCGGCTGTTAAACTTTTGCTCATTCACCATAAAAATGGAAAACGTACTGTCTACGTTAATTGGGACATGCTTTTTTCTCCAATTATTTCCAAATCAGTTAGGAAATATTTTAACCAACACTACACAAAAAAGGGAAATTAGAGACGCTGGCTTGGAACGGTCATCAGCCGTTTCTAATTTGAAGCGGTTTTCATCCGTTTTAAGTGAGGAGACCGTTTCATATGTTAAAAAACTTCATTCCCATTGTACTAAAACCATCTCATTTTCGTTCCCTCCACTTGTTCCCTCCATTTCTTTTCCTCCCGCCATTTCACTCCAGCCGTTCCATCCACTTCTTCAAGGAAAGCTGCTCACGCCATTCCATCTCCTTTCGTTCCATCTTCTTCAAGCAATCTCTCTCTCTCTCTCTCCCATCTCCTCCTCCTCTCTCCCCCATCTCCCACAACCTAAATCCGGCGAATCCAGCGAATCCATCTCCTACAACCCATCTCCCATCTCCCATAACACACCCAAATCCGGCAAATCCCGTGCAGCTTTCTCTGTAATGTATCGCAAAGAATAGAAGATTCTGCTTGGGATTGATATCGAATTAGGGGAGCAGAAGCGGAAACAGAGAGATTTGATACTGATCTGTATTAGGAAAACAGCTTCGATTTGAAGATTGGATCCGTTCTGGTTTTGTTCCGATTTCCAACGATCATTGAAGCTGACGCGGAGTGGATTCTGGAAAGGAAGTTGTTTCCGAAGAGTATTCATTCGAGCTGGACAGTTTGAAGAACTGGATTGTTGAAGGATTGAGGTTGATTGATCTGCGCAAGAGCTGGGTCCTCTCGAGTGAGACGGATTTCTCAGCCTCCTCGATGGCCCCACCCTCACCTTGGAGTTTTTTTTTTGGAGGTTACGATTTCTCATATTGGAGTTTTTTTTTTGAGATTGGGGCTTTGGACCCTGAAATCACAATTTCTGGAAGGTTCTACCCCTCTCTGTACGATCGGCTTCTGCTGTTGCTGGTAGGTTGCAGATATCTCTCTGTTGATCTTCTTTCTTGAATCTTTGTTAGATCTTAGCAAATCTCATTCATGATGCTTTTCATTTCAGCGTTATGTGGAATCTTAGCTATGGTTTTGTAAGATCTGGTTTTGATTAAGAAAAATAATTTTTTTTGCTGATTTTTTTTTTTTTTTTTTGAGACCAAAGATAAAAGGTTAATATAATTTGAACAATATGATATTTATTCTACCTCTGGGTTACTTTCAGACTCCTTACCATCCATGATTTTCATACATGCAGATGGGCTAAATGGGAGGTGTGATAATTTTTGGAGTTCTACTATTTTCTATCATTTTATTGGTTAACAGAAGATGAAAATTCCCTTCTTTCATACCCAATATCCCAAAAGCAAGACAAAAGAAATTTAAAAAAGAAAGAGTATCAAACGTAGAGAAGCTTAGACAACTCACTTGTGATTAACCTGGGCTAGCTCTTATTGGACTCTCAGACTTGTAAATGTGCTGCTGGTGGCCATCCTAACTTAAGCTTGTGACTGTTAATTTGGCTTTCGTGGAGGTCCTTAAGACTTTTACTTCTATAAAAAAAAATAAAAAAAAAAACCTTCTCCTTACACCCCTTCCCCCCAAAATTGTGAGCATTTTTTAGCAAATTCATGGAAAATTACACTACTTCCACATTTACACCAATGCTGGAAAGACTTTTCCATGGAAAAATGTTCCAAGTTTTCATATCATTCCCGGAATAAAAAATGTTGCATAGAGCTCCCTAGGGACAAATGTCCACAACCAATTGTGCAAAACAGTTTCTTTAACTTATGATAATATTTATGAACAAGTCATCAATTGCCATGTTAAAGTATTCAAGTGAAATTGTTTCTATTCTTTTATTTTGGGCTTGATTAGATTACTTCCATTTATTTACTCTGAGATGATTACTAGAATTTGTTTGGTCAAGAAAGACAGCTAATATCTTAAATAAGCAGACAGCAGTCTACAAATAACTATCCTTATGCCAAAGTAACCAAACTTCTTATGGTCGTATATTGTCAGAACTCAAAACCACTAGGAAATGGTGTAATAAGAACCATTGCACTGATTGTCTTGATATTTGTTATGCCTGTCTCTTTGTCTCTCTCAATCTGTAAAAAGATACCTAGTTACTGTTAGTATATGCAAGTGAAAATGCTGCTCTGCCTCTAGGCATCGTCCTACCATTTTACCTTTTTTGGGTATATACTCTCCACTTTTATTTCCTTAAGGGGGAAAAATTAATGCATCTATATTCTACTTGCAGCTGCCATGAGGCTTGGCCTCATTCCACAGCTCCTAGCCTAGTTTTCTGCCAAACTAAGATTGAAGCAGCAGGACCCACCACAACCGTTGCAGCAATCATCTACATTTGGCCCTAAGTTATTATTCAAAGTTATATTGGTGGCTGCAGTCGCAGTTGGTTGGCATCTTTATTTTAAATGTCCACTCAGGCTAATTTTAGAAGGTATGCCATTTGTATGATCAAATTTTGTAACTTCTTTTAGTAGGCTTTTTTTTATGATGCTTCCTGCAATTCAGTTTTGGTCCAAATTGAGTTGTTATTCCAGCATAATGGTAAACACACTGACTGGTTCCTGGTTCATTGTGAAGAACCTGTGGTAACTTGTGATTCAACCATGATTGATGCCTAGATATGGCATGGATAAAACACTATGGGTATGACAGGGGGACTGAACTTACACGTGAAAATGAATTATTTAGTACAATACGATACAGATATTTTGCCTACTTTGAAGTGTCCGGGTATCATATGATTCAATATTTTGGACTTTCACTGGACTCGAATGTTCTGATGGAGTATATATCATGAATGGTCGACACCCACCATTGTAACTTGGGAAAGGAATACATGTCTGAATTGGACATGGATACAGTGTACTAGACTAGACACATTTGATAATCCTATTTGTAAAATTGTATAAAACCCATGACAACACGTTTGAAAGGCAAGATTGCTTCATTCTTGTGGTTTCTAAGTGCTGCGTAATGTAGCTTTTTCTTTGGCTGTTTATGATGTTATGGCTGTTTCTTTGGCTGTTTGAGACGTATCTTCAGATGGTAGCAGATTGATGGATTCCATCCACCATTTCCAAGTCTCTTCAAGTTTCTAAGCTCAAAGGGGCTTTTTGTTGCTTTCTCTGTATTTGGCTGGAAAGTAGAAAGAAGAGCACGATTGAGGGGGGGAGGCTTTTTAAGGTGATTCTTCTCTTCTTTCATTATGTTCTTCCGGTGAATGTTTTGCTTTCATTGCACACATATATATGTATGTATGGGGTCAACATTATCATCATCAACATCAGAGCCTTTTCTGGGTTCAACTTCATATCCATTTCTTTACATGTATATTATATATAGATATACATGCATGCTAACATGCATACATATATAAGTTAGTCATGCATACAATGGTGTTTTTCTAACCTCATGCTATTTTTTTCCTGAATTATATGGTTTATGAAAATATTCAATATAAGTTCATCCTCTTGATGTAGTTTGCTTGTTTATGCATCTTTTTATGTCAACATCAAACCCATTGCACACTAATAGAACACACTAACTTAAATTGTCAACATCAAACCCATAAAATACAGCGACTAATGCGTAAGGGAGATGATGATAAATAATGGTTGGAAAATATATGTAAGAGAAGTACACGTAAACAAATGGGAGAAAAATTAAAGGAGTTGTACCAAAATACCAATATGAATAATTATACATTAAGAGTGATTAATCAATCATCACTCCATGAGTTAATAAAGACTTCAGGGAAAAAAATAAATAAAGAAGTACTTGCCTTGTACTAGTATTTAAGAGAGATGGTATCTGCATCTGTAGCAAACCAATCTTCCATTCTACATGGGTACCATTGCAATATGTTAGAGGCAAGTCCTTGCCTACAAGAAAACTTAAGGTTTAAATGGAACTCAAATTCTAATATCAATGCAAGTAATAGAGCATATCTTAAGAATCAAC
This sequence comes from Umbellularia californica, assembly GCA_028538565.1. Taxonomy (NCBI): domain Eukaryota; kingdom Viridiplantae; phylum Streptophyta; class Magnoliopsida; order Laurales; family Lauraceae; genus Umbellularia; species Umbellularia californica. The sequence continues at coordinate 49,068,164 of JAPQWN010000009.1, forward strand.
AAGAAACGTTAAATCCAAGTGCCTCTCAAGAACTTAACTTGAGAATGGGATCTTTTCTAATTACTTATGGTTTGAACATTAACTAGAGAAAATCATAGAACTTAAAGCTTGAAAGATTAAAGAATCAAGCAATGAATTAGTACTTAAAATAAAGAATTTAAAAACAACCTCTCCAAGTCATGGTCAAAAACACAAAATTGTCACCACAGGTTCGATAAAGTGGCAGTTTCAGTCTTCCGATTAATGATCGATAACATACAATCGTGCCGTTGCCGGGGACTGTATTTTGCAGACCCCATGCAAAATTGTTGTGTGATTCGCAAGTGTACGAAGTCTTAACAAGTAGTATAGATCTCTCGGATCGGATATCGAACCCACAAGGACTATCTTTTTGCTATCTATTGAATTTGTTCTACTTCAATGGTTAATTGGAAAACCGAAATACTCAAGGTTGATTAACCAAACAATTAACCTAATTGATTTTGATTAAACTAATAAGCAAAAGACTGGATGGAGTGCTGAAAATTCCGAATTATCAAGAAGAGAATTTACTAGGGCTTTTGACTTCACCTAACCATTCTAATTCTGAATTTTGTTTTAGACAATCATGCAATAAATCATTCTAGATGACAGTGAAATACCTATATTATTTTAACTCTCCTTGGCCTGGTAGAATTAAACTTACTTACCTGCAATAACAAGCCATATCTCTACACACAAGTTAAAAGCATGCAAGCACATTAATATCTTTGTATTTCTTAGGGGTATGCACATTAACAATTTAATATGCACATGACTGCACAAGTTTGTGTTTCACATCTTTGTCCTTCACACTTAATTGTGGCATACATTACTAGCAGCAACATACATGAATCTTCTCTCGATCTCATCATGCACCATTAAGTCATTCAATTAGTGATCAATTAATTGAAAGCATTAAGAACAATAATGTATACCCAATCTTAATGATATCTCATGATCACAAGAAATTCAGAATTATCATGGAAAAGCTACATCATAGCCCTAGTTACTGAAATTTAGTTCATTACTGAATCAAAACAAACAACATTCATTCTGGAATTCATAATGAACAATTAAAAAATTAAGAATGAGAAAAAGAACTGGTTTGGGAAGGCTGAAGCTCGGCTGAATCACAACTTCTGCAGTCCTATTCTTCTCTTCTGGATTCTTGGTTGTTTTCTTAGCAAACCATGTCCCTCTTTTCTGGTTGGAAGATGAGTCGTTCCTCCCTGTGTTGAATTGTGAAAGATGGAAGATGATTGATGAATAATAGATGATCGGCACACCCCCCTTTTAGCCTCCATAAATAGAGAGTGATTGTTGACTTTTCAGCCCCAAAACCGTGTAACTTATTTATCTCCAATAAGGAATTTTCTTTTGCAGACCCCATGCAACCTGAATAATGATCGATAACATACAATGCATCTATTCAAACCTGCTTTAAGAAGATACATATTTCTAAATTAATTGTAGAATGATAAATTGTGTCCCAGCAAATAAGTGTACCATGATGCACCCATGTCAACAGGAAAACCAACGACTAGTAGGTGTAAACTTGGCCACCAATTCGATCTCAAGATTCCAAAATAACAGCCTGGGAATAACAGATTATATCAGGTCAAATAACATTCTAACATGAGCAACACATGTCATGCTATAATGCCATAATGCTACAAAAAGATGAACTGCAAAATTTCTTTTCACATCAAGCTACACAATGTCTTTTTTTTTTTTGGCTGTCAAAGGATGAATATTTGTTTAAGTGATGTTGTTACAAGAAGATTGAGCATGAAAACACAAAAGGTAACTAGCCTATCAAAAACAGAGCAAGACAAAAGGCCCACACACTGACTCGGCAATTGACATCCTGTAGCAGTACCAAAAAAAGGAAAACCCCTCATAGTCTTGACCGTGCAGTAGTGCAATTTTGTAAAGCTTTAATCTCCATTGGCATGACGGTCGCTGTAGCTGCATCCACCTTGTTCAAATCTACGACTCGTGAGTACAACGCTTGGCTCTACCCTGACTTCTAGTGGCGCATTACTTGAAGAAGATGCGTCATTCACAATGTCATTGAACAAGGCCCCTGTGTAAGTTGTCGCCCGGTCCCGTTCTAGCTTGATACTTTTGATGTAAGTTCCTCAAAATTATGTCATTTAACTTGTTGATTTTCTAAGCTGAAAGATTGTCATGATTATCAGATGCTATGGTTGATACTTTTGGTTGTATGATGGTTTGTTCTTGTTCAAAAAAAAAAAAATAATTGTTTTAGAAAGTTCATTATCAGTTTGTCTCGAGTAACCCTGCAAAATCATAATGGCTTTTGCTTAGACCTAGATAGATACAATACCAATAAATGAACCCACCCTCGTAACACAAAAGGCCCAATTCAACCAAATCAGAAAAAAAAAAAAAAAAAAAGAAAAAAAACAACAACTTGCTCCATTCCCAATCTTCATCTGTAAAAGACTCAAATCAGAATCCAAACCAATCAAAACTCCATGATCCATCCAATACCATATATAACTAGGTACAATCACCAAAGCTAGACAAATCTCACCAAAACTACAAAACAAATATCCCTACAATCATAGCTCCATTCCAACTCTCAACATTCCAATTCCAAATAAAAAAAATAAAAAAATTAAAAAATTAAAAAAAACAAGTAACATTCAAAAGCCCAAGTCAGGAAAGAAGAAGAACAAGTATCCCTTAAAATTTTCCATGTTGTTTTATGTCTTTGGATCCTTAAAGGATTCAGCCAACGCCCACTCTGGATTGGGTCAATTTCTTACCACATATGAGGGCCTTCGTCAAATAGATCTGGAAAGACCATAAAAAAAAAAGGAATTTATCAAATTAGTACAATACATTCAATGATATGGTCACATTTACAAGCAGGCTTCCCCATATCTGGTTTAAGTAGTTTGGCAGCAGCTAGTCAATAGGAAACCATCCCATATAGTGCACATTTCTCCCCTTCCAAAGGCCACTTCTAATAGTGATTCGAGGGGTAAAAGTATTAGACCCAGTATTCTATTTGATGCCCAATATCCAATTTGCAAGGCAGTTTCTGTTAATTACCCTAAAAAACCCAAAAGGATTGTAGCTTTCAACACAAGTAAGCAAAAAGAACCCATATTCGAATATCAGCATTCCACACACCTTTTTGTCGATTACTCCAGGTTCGGACGCCTTCTTCCCACTAACAATACAGAATCTGAGACAATCATCTAATCGAAGGGGAGGGGTTTTGAGAGGGAGGGATTTCGGGGTGAGAGAGAGATTCCATGGGCTACACACAGAGATACCAGAGAGATGAAAAGAGACAAGGAGATGTCGGTCGCTGAGAAGATGCTAGCCGTTTGGTCACTGGCGGTGGCTCGGGATCTATGGCGTTGGGTCGAAAGGCAGGGTGTTCTGCCCTTTCCACATGATTATCCACCAGTGACGAGGGAGGGGGGAGAGAGGGAGAGAGAGTGGGAAGAGGGGGATTGAGTGTTGGCGCTGGCCGAGGGGGAAGAGAGAGGGAATAGAGGGGGAAAGAGGGAAGCGATCGATTTTAGGGTTTGGGGTGTGGTAATCAGATTGGGTGGCACTTTTTTTATTTCATCTCCGCATTAACGACTTTTAAGGGCTGTCGGGGAAAATTAATAGTCCGTCGCGGAAAACGACTGTCCAATGAAGTCGGTAAAACCAACGTCCCAGTGTCGGTATTCGGCAGTTTTGACGTAGTGACGTAAAGCAAAAGGCACATATGCTTTTAGCTTTGGGGAATTTTATTGGCACCACAAAAGTATCTCTCCACACCGTAAAGAAAAAAAAATTTTCATTTTCTAAACTACCACTCCGCCCTCCTCCCCCCCTCTTCCTCTCCCCCACACCACCCTCCCAGTCTTCGGCGGGGAGGGATCCTCGGCTGGCCGGCGGCCTCCCTCCCTCCGCCCCCCTCCTACTTTCTTTCCCTCTCTCCCTTCCTCTTCTTCTCTCTCCTTCCCTCTCTCCCTCCCCCGGCCCTCCGGGGGAGGGAGAGAGGGAAGGAAAATAGAGGAGGGGGGAGGGAGGAAGAAAGAGGGAGAGAGTGGGAGAAAATAGAGGAGTGGGGAAGGAGGAAGAAAGAGGGAAAGTGGGGAGGGAGGCCGCAGGCTGCCCGGCCGGGGAGAGAGACTAGGAGGGTGAGGTGGCATGGGGGAGAGGAAGAGGGTGGAGAGGGGAGGGGGGAAGGGTAGTTTAGGAAATGAATTTTTTTTCTTTGCGGTGTGGAGAGACACTTCTGTGGTCCCAATAAAACTCCCCTTAAAAGCAAAAGAGCCAATGAAAAGCCCCCAAATCAAATTGAAGCAATCCATGTGAAAGGAAATGAGCCCATCAAAAGCCTTCAAGTTGCAACCAATCAAGTAGAAGTAATCCTTGTGAAATGAAATGAGCCAATCAAATGTCTTCAATGTTTCTATAAATTAGAGTGTATTTGTAGAGTGAAAAAAAATCTTTTTGCAAGTTAGTCTTTTTGCAATTTTATTTTTACTTTTATATTGTAATTAGGAGCTTCTTTATAATTAATCTAGAGAGAATGTGTAATTAAAGATCATTAATGAAGATTATGATGTCTTTCTTGATGTTTAGTGGCTAAAGCTTTTGGATTAGGCTCTCTTTTTTAAGCTAAGTAATGTGATCGGTTCAATTACATGCATGTTTTAGTTTAAATTCCTTACTTGTGCCTTAATTGACTAGTAGATTTTAGATCTAATTGTGCTAATCTCTCTCATTTCTTATGCTCTGTCTCTACATTTGATGATTGGATAATCTCAATTGATGTTTTGTATTTGGATTAAATTCTCTCACATAGCATGCTCTAGAGCCCTTATCTTTGATCTTTTGTAATTTGATTTTGATGATTTATTGTTAGGATAGCTAGATGATTATTTACGATCTTAGCCTTTTATTTTCTTTACTTTGATCTTCATTGTTATATCATCTAATCCAATTAGATAAGAGATTGCTAATTGGATTGTAGATTTGGGAGTTGAATTTAAACATGCATTGTTTGAATTAATCACATATTTAATGGATTTTGGATTACTGAATCTCTTATTTTTATTATTGGTAATTTAAATCTTTGTTTGATTTATTATTTTCACTTTTAGATTGTTAGATTCATATTCCACACAACTTGTTTTAAAATCCTATACATTTCACACTACATCTTCACCTTAAATCTTTCATTTCCACTACCATTCATCCACTAGTTTAGTGTAGCTTATTAGATTAGTTTAGATCTTATTAATTTCATATTTAGATTGTTAGTTAGAGTAGTTTAGTTGCTATCTTAGTTTTGTTCCACATTTCAATTAGTTTAAAGGGCCCTCTGCTAGCAACCCAGTAATTATTGCCTTAGACATTGAGGAAGAGTAAGAAAAGAGATTACTGGATGTGCTGAAAGACCATCAGAGTGCCCTATGTTGGATCATCTCAAACAATAAAGGAATTAGTTCCTCTATAGTTATGCATTAGATTCATCTGGAAGAAGGTGCCAAACAATCTAACGAACCTTCAGTCCATTCCCACGGTGCTGTTAAACTTTTGAATCCTAGATATGGTAGCACTTTTCAAGTGAACGGGCATAGATTAAAAGAATACCTTGAGTTTGTGGATCCTGAGAATGTTCTTGAGGAGGTCCTTCTGGTGGACCCTAGATAGACTGACCTCATACCATGTTAGTTATGTATGGCTAGAGACGTTAAACTTAGCGCTTGTTGGGAGGCAACCTAATATACCCGTGTGTCGGCACTCCATGATGAGAGATTCCAACTTATCTTCCTTGTCCTGTTTTATTTATGTTTTGCATAAACATTGAGGACAATGTTTAGGATAGGTTTGGGGGTGAGGCACTGAATTTCATGCATTACATTTTGCATGTACATAAGTTGTTTTGTTTTTCATTTATACCAAAGCCCTAAAAATTTGAAAAATTTCCAAAATCACTAAAAATCTGAAAATTTTTCAAAAATTGTCCATGGATTTTAGCTTGAAGAGTTGTCATATGTACAAGTCCTAGAAATTTTTTACACATTTAGCCACATGAGTGTAGTCTAAAAGAATAGTAAATCACTTCTAAGAGACCCGAAAGAATCGTTCGTGGAGATTAAAACCCATTAAGTGATTGAGCCTATCTATATCTGTTTGGGTGAGGACTCTTCTGTGCTATTCCTAAGTAGAATGAAGAGCTACTCCTAAAGCTTTTTAGTTCAGCACTTCCGATCTCTTGAGTGTTATTCCTTGTTCTAACCATAGATGTGACATCAAAATGCAAAGAAACCTTGACTTGTAGCTTGTGATGCATGTTTTCAAACTTAGGGGAAGATGATAGGCATTCTAAAAAAAAAGAAATCATGGTCAAATTTTGAAATCACCTATTACATTTTATACCTTGAGTAGCCCTCTTAAGCCTGTTTTACAAGAAACATTCCTTCATTGTCCCAAGCCTCATCACCCACATATATATAGCCTTTTTGACCTATTGGTTTTTTTAGAAGGGTAAAGATACATGAAGAATGGAGGAATTTGATGTCAGGCCCCGCCCCGAGTTAATCAAGATTAACTCTAATTGATTTGGAATTAAGGCTAACTAATCATGCTTAACTAAAATAATGATGGCTTATAGCCAAATGGAATTGAACTAGTCTAAAATGAATGAATTAAGCTTAATGAAGTAATAATCACGGTTATTAAATGAATTGAACAAGTTTTAGACTCAAACAAGAGAATTAAGGACTTCTTCGTAAATACGAATTTCGCGTATTTTGTCGAAAACGGACACTCTTGATACCAACATGTGTATCTCGACGAGTACGTTAACTTTCATAAAAAACTTAAAGTCATTCAACGAGAAACGGATCAAATGACCTTTCATTTGACTCTAATTGTAAATGAGAGAGAGATGTGGACTTAGACACAAAAATGAAGCTTATATAAGCTAAAGTGCCTTCAATGAGTTCATTCAACTCATTTTCCAAACCCTAGACTCATTTCTTCATCCCTTTTTCTTCTTCTTTCCTCCATTTCATCTCCATCGAGCACAAGAGTGAGGTTTTAGAGTTGTTCAAGTGAAGAAAATCATCTCCTTCATCTTCTTCATCACCTTCTTGGACTTTCTTAAAGAGAGACATTCAAATCGAGAAGTTTCCACTCAAACCCAAACTAAAGAAGGGGTTTTTCTTCATCAATCTCCAAATAGAGGCAAGTATATACATTTCTAGTGGTTTATAGTGTTATAGAACTTGTATGAACTTAAGGAGTTCAAAAATATGGATTCCGTTTCAGAGATTCTGAAGCTCCAGAATTTAGTTCTGGGTACATTTCGGCTAGCCGCAGGGCTAACGCAAGGCTAACCGCCAGAAATCAGTAAAACTAGTCAGTTTTTGGAAAGCTGATCGTGAGCTGCGGTCAGCCGAAAGGTAACCATAAGCTCACCGAAATTGGGTCAAAAGTTTGCATCAAAAGACAAGCTTCTGGAAAGCTAACCGTGAGGTAGCCGAGTGAGTTCGGCTAACCAAAATTGAAATTTCGATTAGCTGAGGAGTAACCGACGAGGTTACCGAGAGTGCATCAGAAATACAGGGTTCTGGAAAGCTGACCAAGCATGGTTCAGCTAGTCGCCAGCCAGATTTCGGCTAACCGCCGGGTAACCGCCAAGGTAACCTCTAGAGAGAAAAATTTCAGATTAAATTCTGATTTGTCTGAATTGAAAGCCCAACCATTAAGGCTAGTGTTAGTGATGTCTAACCTTCAAAAGTGTAAACCAAGGTTATCATTATGTACAAATTTAATTAATGTAATGTCGTCCACAGTAACACGCGCATTGATAACAAATGGCCCGCTCAATTGCTTGGTTTAGATAATTGTTTAGAATTAGAATAGAATTGAATAGAATGACTAGATCGATTGAATTATGAGTTCGGCACTACAAGTGGTTTCCAATGCTCATTATTGAGCTACACTGAATTGGTAATAAATTCACATTGAATGAGCAATCCACAGTTACTAAAGGTAACAATGAAAAATGTGCATAATGAATTGTACTGAATAACACATCTAATTAATGAACAATCCTACTACAGTAGATGGAATTGGGGTGTTCCGGAGCTCCGTGGTGATGCCATTGATTTCTGATCCAGACACTGGTAGATTCCACATATTGGACTGAAAAGTCACTGATAAGCCACCATAAGCCACACAATGGACTGAAGAGTCCTACTGATAAGTCATCTAATAAAGGCTTAATATAATTAATGAAATGAATAAAAATGAATGGAACAGATTGCTTCCTTTGGGAATAAACTGAATTGAAATGAAACCAATGATATTGTACTTGCCAATATAGTTATTGTTATTGCTTGTGTTTACTATTCACAAGGTATTGTTATCGAATTGTTAAATCAATGAATTAATAGAATTGATACATGTTGCCATAGAATTGTATATACATTGTTGAACCGTCGTGTTCAGAGTGTTACTGGTGATGTTACAAGCCCAGTTGCCCGTGTCGGCCTTATAAGGGTAGAGCCGTCAGCGAAGGATGCCCATCTGATACCCTCAGGAGGCTTAATTGAATGGACGTAATCGGAGTGCGAATGAATAGAATGTTTGGAAGTATTTTGATAAACATTTTGTATAGGTCATTTTGAATAACAAATAGATGTCACCTGTATTGTATTTTGAATATGCAGTGGTTGACTTAGTTGTACATGAATTGTAGATGCTGTACTTTTGTGTAAAGAACTTATTCATGTTTTAATTATCGTCAATGTGCACATGTATGTATATGTATATGTTCCGCAAATTGTACATTGACAGGTTCGTATATAAGATCCTTTGTAGACTTCGTCATAACTTCGGTTAATTCGGGGTTTACGGGAGTAAGTATGATCGCCTTCGCGACCCGGAGTTAAGCCCTGATTACTCTGATCTCGGGCTTGGGTTGTGACATTTGAGCATTAGCAAAGAAGACTTCACATTGGCTACCAAACGATATATGTTCTATAAAGGGATGACAAAAGAATTAAGGAATTTGAAAGTTGAACCAAAGAGAAAAGTAGAAAGAAAAGAAAAAAAAACAAAAGAAGAGAGAAATGAGAACCAAAGGAAAATAAAAGAAATAGAAAAAGATATGGAAAACCAAAGAAAACAAGCACCAAAAAAAGATAGAATAGAATAAAAAGCATAAAGCAAAATAGAAAAAGTGAAGACAGTGGAAGACCTTCCTTTGAACACTTGAAGACCCTTACCTTCTCAAAAAGCCTTAACCACATTTAACCCTTATCTTACCTATTAACCCTAACCCCATTATAACCTATGAAAGACCTATTGGATTCTAGAAAAGGTTTAATGTTGAATGAGTGAGACATTGAGTGTGAATTTCTACCTTCTATTGGTTATAAATTGTTCTATGAGATCAATCCTTTTATACATAAGCTCCATTCTTAATCAATTATGTGAGTCCTTAGTCTTATTCATACTCATAGACTGAGAGTTAGTCAGTAAAATCTGTGTGCTTCCATTGTTGAGAGTATGACCTGGAAGGCTGTAGTCAAGGTGAAATGTATTCCGAAGGGGATTAAGGTTGTGTGAGTTTCGACCTAAAGATTACATGATTATTGGCTAAAGACATACACATACACATACACAGTGGGACTTAAGTATTGACTGACATATCTTTAGGTTTGGCTAGTATTCCTAACTTAATACCTATTCTTATTAGCTTGCTAAAGACCATTGAACACTAAAAATATTTTCTTTCCAAAATAAAAAGAATTTTGTGGGATTTATTCGTTGAAAACCCTGATGAGACAAAACTCGTCCATTAGAGGAAACCTAGGGGTTTAATGGCTTATTGTACGAGCTAAGTACAACCGCGATTCCTACAAAAGTGAGTTATGATCTTTACAGTGTTTTCTTACATATAGTTTAGTTTTGCTTCATAGGTTTTGCTCGGGACTAGCAAAATGTAAGTTTGGGGGTGTGATGAGTGTTACATATTGCATATTTTGCCCCTCATTAGTCCGAATTTTATTAGCATCTCATATACATATTATTTGTTTTACGTGGAAATTTTATCATTTTATCACATTAAAGGATTATTGGGTTATCGTGCATAAATCTAATTATTTATAGCGTATTTTTATGTAATTTCTCTTGCGAAGGTGGACCCTGAAACTACCCCAACCTTCCAGCTAGCACTACTAGAAATTTGGTTTTAGGCGCAGGGAAAGACGGGTGGGTGGTGGGTGTAAAAATTGCCATTAGCGACCGCCAATAGTGGTCGGTAAAACTCCCACCTGAATCCAATTTTTCCCTTCCCAGTTTGTTTTCCCCTCTCCCGCACTGTGCTCCCCCGAAACCCATTTTTTCCGCCACCAGTTATTCTCTCCCTCTCCCTCTCCCTCGCTCTATTTCTCTCGCTCTCTCTCCCTCCCTCCCTCTCCCTCTCGCTCTGCACTGTGCCCTCTCGCGCTCTTCTATTCCATTGTAAACCCTAGGAATCACAGGTATCTGAAATTTATATCCTGCTCTCTTCAGTTTGGTTGAAATGATCCGAGACGAAGAGGTAATAGAAGATTTTCATGCAATTCTCCTTCTCGTCTAAAGTTGTAATGCCCCTTTTAGGATTTCCATTGTGGAATTCTTTACGTTAGATCGAGACCCTGACTTTCCATCATCTATTTAGAGGGTTTGTTCAAATACCTCTTCTGAATGACGAGATTATGAAATAGGAAGAGGAATCAGCTGTAGAAGAGCCGATGTCTGATGATTTGTAATTTGGTAAGGATAACTTCTCAATTTCCTGCTCATCGATTCCCTTCTTCTTCTTGATTTTCAGATGACTTTCTGTGTTTGATGCCAGGCTTTTGGATGCAGATTTTGATTGCTTCTTCTTCTTCTTCTACTTGATTGCCTTTTTTTTAGAGGAAATCGCCGTCAACTCCTTCAGGCCATGTGACTCTGGTTCCCTGCAATCTCCCTCTCGAAAGAGGTAGATTTCTCCCAAAACTCTAGACTTGCCCAATTGAATTCCTGCAATGGCTGGAGAATTTCATGCCCCGCTCCCCCACAACCACCACTTTTTTCTCAGATTCTTTTGGTTTGTTATGATGGAATTCAATTTTATTTCTATTGCTCCTACTTTTGTTTAACCTTTAGATGTTATGTTGTTATCAAGAAGAGGTTTCAGGTGATTACAAAAAAGGAAAAAAGAAGAGGTTTCAGGTACATGGCTAATGGGAGTATCAAAGGTATGTTCTTCAACAAGCACCCCACTTCTCCCTTTTGTTTGTTTTGATCTTATCTTATTTTTCCTGTTATTGGGAAAGTATGAAATGCCTAAGCTTTTGCACATATCTTTTTTATTTTTCCTGTTATTGGGAATAGTATGATCTCGGGTTTTGTCAGAATTCATTGCTTTGCATTATCTTTTTGGTACTAAGCTGTGATGTAGTTTGTTGGATCATAATTCTTACAAAGATGTCAATTCCATGATTGCTTCAAGTGCCTGTTTCCCTACTTTGCATCAATATCCTAGCAAGTCATAGTAAAGTGGGTTGTAATGAAAGAGTATTGAAGTGGTTAAGAATGAAGGATATAAGGTGGGGATGAAGATGGGACCTTCACTTACCCAGGATTTGATTTACTGGTTGATGCCTGGGTATCATTTCCTTTCAAAGGGTGCTTTTACCCCTTCAATTGCAGCCCCTTCGATAGTAGGGGACTGTTAACAAGTCCTAGGAATTCAAATCAAACAAATGGGCCATAAGGATGTCATGATATTTGCTTTAGTTACCCTTTTTTAGTAACTGAAGATGTATGGAGTTTTGTAATGAGACTTTTTATCCCTTAAATGATTTATTTCCTATTGTGGCGCATAGGATTCTTATATTTTAAATGCATCTGATTCTTGTCTCTATTGAGATTGATTGGTTCTGTTATTTCTCTGCCCTTCGCCACCATGATCTGCATCATTGGATCAAATCCATCAGGGAAATGATGAATTAAGATAGAAGTCATCAGTGTTTTCGATCAAATTGAATTCCTAAATGGGGCACCCACCACCCATTCCATGATCAAATGATGAGAGAGCAGAAAATAAAATAACAATAAAGTAGGGAGTCGATTGAAATCATGAGTGGCCCATTCATTTAGAATATACAAAATAAAATAAAATGAAAAGTTATGATCTTTTAAATCGGATGGCCTGGATCCTTATTCTCTCAAAGACATGATCTATCTGCAACTGAATAACCCATGATCTTTCTAATCGCAATGCAGGATTCTAGATCATCATTCACTACCCATAAAACTAAAGAGACCATTCTGTTTTCTAAGAGAAACATGAGCAAAAACAAATATAGGACAAGATCTCATGCAAAGCCACCCATTACAATAACAATTATTATTATTATTATTATTATTATTATTATCTGCTGGGAGTTTCTTCTTTTCAGCATGGAGGGCATCATTGTCTGCCTTGATTGCTTCAAACTGTTTCTTCAAAAGATCTTAGTCCTTCTCCTATCGCTTGGTCTTCCATCTTGTCCTGTTTTGGAACCATATAGCAATCAGTCGAGGCTGCAAACCAAGAGCTCTAGCCTGCTGCATTTTCCTCTCAGGCTTCAGCTTATAACCCAACTCAAGTTCTCCAATGTCTTCACGTGTTCCATGTTCAACCTCACCTTCTTTTCACCAACCTCATCTTCTTTTCACCGGCTTGTAAGCAGTCATCTGAGGGATCATCATCCCCATTCATCTCTCCACACCCTACAATTCTTAATTGAATTAGTTTCTTTTGGTTTGAAAAATATTCTTGTTATCTTGTTAATTGATTTAGTATGTCTTCATGTGATGCATTTGGGGTTTGTTATATTCCTTTATGCTTTTGTGTTTTTGGGTTGCTTTAATGTCACCAAAACAAGGACAAAACCATTTCCAGGGAATTCAATAAAGTTGCCTATGACCACTGTCCCACGGGCTCTTTTCCTATCTCCCTCTATATTAATACTCTCAGAGTTTTGTTTCCCTTCTCTTCCTTTTGCATGGTAAAAGGCTAATGCTTGTAAACTATCATCATCATTATCAAAGCTTTGTCCCAATTATGCTAGGTCCGGCTACACGAATTCTGTTTTCCCATTTTGATCTATCTTGAGTCAAATCCTCATATTAGTTATATTTCATATTTATGTTTACTACCTCCATTAACGTCCTCTTTGGCCTACCCCTTCCCATTGGAGGGTTATCAACCTTCATAGTCAAACTTTAATGCTTGTAAACTATATCTAAGATTATTAAATATACTAATTGCTATTACCATTGGGTTGCTGTGGGATGGTCTGCTGATCACGTGTATCTCTATATTGATCTGATTGAATGGTCTGTTAAGTCCATTTTGATTGATTTTGCAGAAATCCTATATAAGTAGTCTTTCAAGTTAAAGAGCTCTTGGCTCTTTCAGTACTATCAAGCTTGTTCATTTCATCTGAGGTTTGTAATAGTTTGTCTTATGCTATGATGTATATCACTCAATTGTCCATTGTAGCTTTTTTTCTGGAATTAAAGTAAGGATGCTATTTGTGGTTAAAATAATTATAACTATCTCTGATTTCTCTTACTCTTTCCTATTTAATTATTGTAAAGTTTTAACTGCATCTAGAAAAGTACAGTGTGAGCTGAACCTTTTAGTGAAATAATACCTTTTTTTTTTTTTGTCATCTCTGTTGCAATATATGGCAATATTGGTGCCCATCAACCAGGCCCAACTTTCAAACAGCAGCCCACCCACTTCCTTAAAGAGCACTGTAGCTAGTTGGGTGAAAAGTGATAATATTAGATCCTAGTTATTTCTTTTGGTTTCTTCGTTTCGTATGTAGCAATTTAATCAGTTTCTTCCATGCAGTGGTGATGTAAGCATTGAGTCTGGTCTTGTAATCAGTGATAATATTAGATCCCGGATTGCCCGTAGAGTCAAAACGTAGGTTTAAGTTAAAACGTTAAGTTAAAAGTTAGTAAATTGGCATCCGAGCGCCCAAACCGGGCAAACGGGCTCCGGTGCCCATAAAACTGGACAGACACAAGCCCATAGTCATTCCTGACCTGCCGGAACTGACAGCTCGGGATTCCGACTCTCGGATTGCCCGTAGAGTCGAAACGTAGGTTTAAGTTATAAAACGTTAAGTTAAAAGTTAGTAAATTGGCCTCCGAACGCCCAAACCGGGCAAACGGGCTCCGGTGCCCATGAAACTGGACGGGCACGAGCCCATAGTCATTCCTGACCTGCTGGAACTGACGGCTCGGGATTCCGACTTCCGGATTGCCCGTAGAGTGGAAACGTAAGTTTAAGTTAAAATGTTAAGTTAAAAGTTAGTAAATTGGCCTCCGAGCGCCCAAACCGGGCAAATGGGCTCCAGTGCCCATGAAACTGGACGGGCATGAGCCCATAGTCATTCCTGACTTGCCGGAACTGACGGCTCGGGACTCTGACTCCCGGATTGCTCGTAGAGTCGAAACGTAGGTTTAAGTTATAAAACGTTAAGTTAAAAGTTAGTAAATTGGCCTCCGAACGCCCAAACCGGGCAAACGGGCTCCGGTACCCATGAAACTGGACGGGCACGAGCCCATAGTCATTCCTGACCTGTCGGAACTGACGGCTCGGGATTCCGATTCCCGGATTGCCCGCAGAGTGGAAACGTAGGTTTAAGTTAAAACGTTAACTTAAAAGTTAGGAAATTGGCCTCCGAGCACCCAAACCGGGTAAATGGGCTCTGTTGCCCGTGAAACTTGACGGCCACGAGCCCATAGTCATTCCTGACCTGCCGGAACTGACGGCTCGGGATTCCGACTCCCGGATTGCCCGTAGAGTTGGAACGTAAGTTTAAGTTAAAACGTTAAATTAAAACTTAGTGAATTGGCCTTCGAACGCCCAAACCGGGCAAACGGGTTCCGTTGCCCATAAAACTTGATGGCCACGAGTCCATAGTCATTCCTGACCTGCCGGAACTGACAGTCCGGGATTCTGACTCTCGGATTGCCCGTAGAGTTTAAACGTAGATTTAAGTTAAAACGTTAAATTAAAACTTAGTAAATTGGCCTCTGTGCGCCCAAACAGGGAAAACGGGCTCCGGTGCCCGTGAAACTAGACGGGCACGAGCCCATAGTCATTGCTGACCTGTCGGAACTGACGGCTCGGGATTCCGACTCCCGGATTGCCCGTAGAGTCGAAACGTAGGTTTAAGTTAAAACGTTAACTTAAAACTAAGGAAATTGGCCTCCGAGTGCTTAAACCGGGCAAACGGGCTCCGGTGCTCGTGGAATTGGACGGGCATGAGCCCATATTCATTCCTGACCTGCCGGAATTGACGGCTCGAGATTCCGACTCCCGAATTGCCCGTAGAGTCGAAATGTAGGTTTAACTTTCAAAATTTTAATTTTAATACTTAATTTTTTTTATATTTACTATATATTGCCAATTTTTATAATTCACTATTAATATTTATTTCCCTTTTTCTCTTCAGGTTTGAGAGCTTCGGATCGATCACGGCACCCTTCTCAGACAACATGTTTATTTTTGTAATTTATATATTTTGTTGAAACTTTTGTAATAAATTGTAATGAATATAATTTGATGAAACTTTTGTAATGTTTTGAATATTTTTAATATAAGACTTTGTTTTGTTATTAGTATTTTTAATTGATTGTAGTAATTGGATATCATATATTTAGGTACAGGTATCAAGAGTAGGAAAAAAAAATGATAAATTAGCGAAAACATTAAAAAAAATATTAAAAAAATAAAATAGTATTAGTGGCCGCCAATGGCGGTCGCTAATGGTTTTAAAAGCTAAAAAAATTAAAAATAAAAAAAAAATGGACTATTAGCGACCGCTTTTTTGACCTTTAGCAATGGCCATGGCGGCCGCTAAAAGTGTTGACCTTTAGCGACGGCCATGTGGCGGCCGCTAATACTTTTGCGACGAACTTTTTGCGTCGCACTCCTAGCGGTCGCTGAACCATCGCTAAAAGGTATTAGTGACGGCGACAACACTTTTAGCGATGGCTATTGACGGCTGCTAATACCCCTATTTCTAGTAGTGTAGTGTCCCAAGGCATCAAAAAGAGATTTCAATAAAGAAGTTTAATGAAGAAATCTTATGAAGAGTTTAAGAATTTCAAAATAAGAGGAGAAGACTTTAAGAATAAAAGAAGTCATTTTCTAACAGAAAGGAATGGTTGGTGTATTGGTTAGAGCTTCAGTTGCTATTAAATAGGTTATGAGTTCAAATCCCAATAATTACATATTGTTCCATGTAAAGCAAAAGGCAATCAAATTAAAGTAATTCATAGGCCCCCAAAAGCCTTTAAGTTGCAACCATGAGAAAATGAGCCAATCAAATGTCTTCAATGTTTCTATAAATTGGAATGTATTTGTAGAGTGAAAAAAAATCTTTTAGCAAGTTAGTACTTTCGCAATTTTATTTTTACTTTTAGATTGTAATTAGGAACTTCTTTGTAACTAATCTAGAGAGTGTGTGTGTAATTGAATATTATTAATGAAGATTTGGAGGTCTTTTATGATGTTTAGTGGCTAAAGGTCTTAGATTGGGCTCTCCTTTTAAAGCTAAGTAATATGATTAGTTCAATTACATGCATGTTTAGTTTAAATTTCCTAGTTGTGCCGTAATTGATTATCTAATTGTGCTAATCTCTCTCATTTCTCATATTCTATCTCTACACTTGATGTTTGGATAGTTTTAATAGAAGCTTTGTAATTGGATTAAATTCTCTCACATAGCATGCTCTAGAGCCCTTATCTTTGATCTTTTATATTTTGATTTTGATGATTTATTGTTAGGATAGCTAGATGATGATTTAGGATCTTGGCCTTTTATTTTATTTACTTTGATCTTCATTATTATATCATCCAATCTAATTAGGTAAGAAATTGCTAATTGGATTGTAGATTCAGGAATTGAATTAGAACATGCATTGTTTGAATTAATCACATACTTAGTGGATTTTTAATTGCCTAATCTCTTATTTTTATTATCGTTGATTTAAATCTTTGTTTGATTTGTTATTTTCATTTTTAGATTGTTAGATCCACATTTCACAGAATTCGTTTTAAAATCTTGTACATTTCACGCCACATCTTTACCTTAAATCTTTCATTTCCACCACCATTCATCCACTAGTTTAGTAAAATTTGTTAGATTTATTAAATTCATATTTTAGATTTTTAATTAGTTGTTTACATTGCATAGTTT
This sequence comes from Umbellularia californica, assembly GCA_028538565.1. Taxonomy (NCBI): domain Eukaryota; kingdom Viridiplantae; phylum Streptophyta; class Magnoliopsida; order Laurales; family Lauraceae; genus Umbellularia; species Umbellularia californica. Next base: position 49,085,488 of record JAPQWN010000009.1, read on the forward strand.
ATTAGTTTTAATTTTCCACTTCAATTTCTATATTAGCTATATCTTAGTTTAATTCTACTTTTATTGGATTCATCGCTTGTTCCATCATCTCTCTGTGGGATCGATAATCTGGACTCTTCAGTCTTTTACTACTTGACGACACCGTAGTCTTACGGTTAAATATTGCACATATAAGTGTCAATCAGTGCACAATATTCTTTTAACAGTTTCGAGGTATATTCACCCCCTTTCCCCTATTGGATATAATCCGTTTTATTTTCTAGCCCATTTGGTTTTGGACCTCAGCAGTATATATTTGAAATATTTTTAAGGCCTCATGTTTGTGTTTAATTAGGTACGCATAACTATATCTGCAGTAGTCATGATCAATAAATGTGATAAAATAGCCCTTCCCCGTTCTATTTTATACTTACAATGGTTCACAAATATCAGAATGAATTATGGTTAATATTTATAAACTTCTAGTTTATTTTGGAAATTATTTCTTGACCATTTTCCCACTTAGACATGGTTCACATATTTTGGTACTCCACTTTACCTAAATCTGGTAAGAGTCCACTCCTAACCAATTGATGGATTTGGATGTGGAGACCTTGACATGCGGCCAAAGATCCATAAGCGTTCCGGCGATTGAGAAGCTCTGCGGATTTCTTTGTCTCTTATCTCTCCTATGGGATGGAATAATAATCAACCCTCGCGCTCTCTTATCTTATATAGACAAGTTCCAAAGAGTCACTGGTAGCTATTCCCATTTTAACTCTTTTAAGTTGTCTAACCAGGGAAACAATTGGACCTGTTTCAGAATTTGAAATGTCCTTTCCTACCCTTCCCGCCCAATCTCACCTAACTATTCCGACCACCTCCACCGGTCAGCCACAGCCACTCGCAACCTCTGCAGATCAGTCTCTGCCCTCTCTCCCTCTCCATCCCAATCACCCTCCTCTCATCTCCACGGAACAGCCTCTGTTTGCCTCCCACCCGCATCCTCTCCTAACTGCTCCCAACCAGCTAGTCCCCAACCAGCTTGCTACCAACCAGTTCCAGCCCCTCTCCTTACATCCTCATAACTTCCCTCCATTACCTACCCAGTCTCTCTCCCTCTCTGAGCCAGCCTCCTCCTCCTCAGTCAGCCACTCCAATCACCTATGCCCCTTGGAAACCAACCCCCTTCCACCTCCTTACACCCATAAAACTTGTGCTAACGAAAATGCCACCGTAGCCACCTCCCCTTCATCAAAGGCCTATGCGTCCCCTTCTGACATGCCACCGGAGCTTCCTCTCCCTTCTTCTTCGAATCCACTCTTCCAGCCCTCTCCTCACCTCCCCCCTCTCCTAACCCAGCCCCCTCCTACTCTCAACAAACCCCCAGTTTCTTCAGTATCCAAATCCCTCTTGTTCCCGCCCACCATTTCCCTTTGCCTCGTCCAGCCCAGCACCTTCATGTTCCACCAGCCACTACTCAACCTGGCCAATTTTCCCCTCCCAACAGCCAGTCTTCAGATCAGATTCTGGATCCCTCGGCTTTCCCTCCCCTATCTAATGCAGCCCCCTCTCAGCAACCTCTCTCCCCGCTCCCCTCTTCTTTTGCTCACCTCTTTACTGCCCCAAAACCTTCCTACCATGCCCCAAACTATCCCCTTACTACCTGGAAAAATGGAAAACCATCCTTAACCATCCCTCAATCAATGCTCTCCTCAAGCAAAGAATCCTTCTCCTTTGTTTTTATTGGAAAATTTGTAGGCAAACGTCCTTCCCTTGAATGGGTGGAAGAAAATGCAAAATTCTAGGCCCTCTCTAGACCTTGTCTGGTCTCCCTCACCATCAAAGGTAACTTCATCTTCCGATTCAACTCCCTTGAAGATAAAGCCCACATCCTTGGCCTCTCCCCTATGTCCATTAACAGGAAAAAACCTTTTTCCTCCCCTAGTCCCCAGGGCAAGATGAATCGATTTGGCCCTCTTTTGCTCCTGTCTGGGTGAGGCTTTCTAGGCTCCCATATCACTGTTGGAGCCAACACATTATCTTCTCTCTAGCCAACTCCGTTGGCCAACCCATCAAGCTAGACGACATCACCTTATCCCAAAGGATTCTTACCTTTGCCAGGGTCTTGGTTAACATAGATATTTCCAAACCTAAACCTCAATCCATTCTAGTGGACCTATAAGGAGGAAGAGAACTAGAAATTGCAGTCTCTTATGAACACTACCCTTGCCCCCTCTGTCTCCAACCTGGTCACTCCCATCAATCATGCCCTTTGGCTAACCAAAATGGCAAACCTCCTCTAGCCAATGCAAGTTCTGAGCCCTCCCACTCCCAATCTATTCTTGTTTCTCAAACCACCCAAATCCCTCATGATCTCCCCCTAGCTTGAATCAACCTCTGCACGACCCCCAGCCCCTTCTTGTAACACCCATCATTCCTCAGGAGGAACCTCACCCTACTCCTCCCCTATCTTCCAGCCTCCCTTTGGTTCCCTCCACCATCACTGACCCACCTTCTCCTCCTCCCTCTACCTCTGCTCCCAACCCACCTACTACTTCCAACCCAATAACAACTTCTCTCTTTTCTCAGCCTAAGCCCCACCACATCACCAAATCTCATAAAGTTACAACCAGCCCACCTAACAAGCCTCACACTAAGGATAAGACAGTTACTCAAACCTCACCCAAGCCTCCCCTGAACAAACCATCCCTTAATGCCCTGCCCTATGACGGTCTCTGTAATCCTAGAGAAAACCATACCATAGATACCTCTAATCCCTTTGACATCCTGGAAAACTATTCCTATCTAGATCCAGCTACCAATCATAACATATATGGTCGCAATCTCCAGATTTTCTCTAAGGGTAACTCCTCTTCTCCTCCCCCAGACTTTGAACATCCCCTAGACACCTCCTGCTCTACCTCCTCTAATTCCATGGCAACTCATGTTCTCCCCCCTTTGGCAACTACTGCTCCCCCAGATTTTGAGCCTGTTCTCACCCCTCTGGCAACTACAACTCAACTCCCTCTGGCAATTCTTGCGCCCCACACCCCCCCAGCTGAACACACTCAACCTAATACACCTAAGAATACACTGGAAGCATAGTTGCCCATCCTCTGGCACTAGCCCGATCACTAAGAGGTCTAGAAGTAAGCGCACCTCCCCCTCCCTTTACCCATGTTAAAGGTCCTTTACTGGAACTGTAGGGGAATTGCCAACCCCCCTACCATTAGAGCCTTGGCTAATCTGGTCCGTAATCAACACCTTGACTTGATCTTTATCTCTGAACCAATGACCACCTTCTCCTCCACCAACTCCCTAGGATTGTCTATTTTTTGGTTTGATACCTTCCACTCTAACTACCCTTCTTTATCAACTCCTTGCCTTTGGTGTTGCTCCAAATCATCCCACCACCTTCTCGCCACTGTCTTCAATGCTTCCTCTCAACACCTCACTATACTCCTCTCTAATCCAACCTCCGGTCTCTGTTCCCTCATCACAGGAGTTTATGGCTCCACCAATCCCACCCTTAGGAAAGATCTCTGGAAAATCCTAATTGATACCTCCTCTACCACCCTACCTTGGTGCGTCTTAGGAGACTTTAATGCCATTCTTGCTTATCATGAAAAGCTCAGTCTTCGCTAGGCCACTCCTTCCTCTCTCAAAGACTTTCAATCAGTAGTGATGCAAGCTGGTCTCTCCAACATACTTTTCTCTGGCAGCAAATTCACCTGGTCCAACAACAGAGAAAGCCTCTCCTATGTTGCAGCTAGACTAGACAGAGCTCTAGTTAACTCACATTGGTTGGCCAGCTTCTCAGATCCTACAATCCATCACCTCTTAAGACTTTCCTCAGACCACAGCCCCCTCTTGTTGACCCACACCAACCTTCCCCCTACTCCTAAAGCTCCTTCCAAGTTTGAAAACAAATGGCTCCTCCATCCCTCCTTTCTTGAGGTTGTTGAATCCAGTTGGGGAACTTTCATAAAAGGGAACCCTCAATTCGTCCTGGCACAAAAACTCAAGGCTCTCAAACAGACTCTGAAAACCTGGAGCAAGGTCACTTATGAACAAATTCATCAAAACATTCTAGTTGCTGAAGCGCATCAGTCTTGAAATGCCAACAAACCTTTGATTCCTCCCTTTGAGACTCCCTTAGGAATGAACTCATGGCAGCCAAGCTTAGCCTCCATGACGCCTTAAAAGCCCAGGAGATACACTGGAAACAGAGGTCCAAGATTTCTTGGTTAAAGGAGGGAGATATGAACACAAAATTCTTTCACCAATCTGCTAATGCCAAAGACTCATTCAACATAATTAAACACATCTCTTTCAATGGTAGCCTCACTAAAGACCCCCTAATAAACCAAAATCAAGCTGTTCAATATTTCTCTAACCTCTACACACCTCATGAAGGCCAGCTCCACGATACTCACTTTCAGACTGACAGCCCTGAGCTCTCAGATTCGGATAATCCCATCATTGTTTCTATTCCCACTGATTCTAAGATTAAAGATACTGTCTTCGCCCTCAAGAAGAACAGCTCTCCAGGTCCAGATGGCTTCAATGGCGCGTTCTTCACTTCAACCTGGGATATCACATGTCAAATTGTTTTCATGGCAGTACAACACTTCTTCCAAACAAAGAAACTCCTAAAAGCATCCAATGCTTTCTTCCTTGCTCTCATCCCAAAATCCAATTCTCCTATTTCCTTTGTTGATTTTAGACTGATCAGTCTGTTGAACTTCTCCTACAAGATCATCTCCAAAATCCTATCTTCCAGGCTCTCCTCTATCCTCCCCAAACTGATCTCCTCTTACCAGGCAGCCTTCATCTCTAGCAGATCAATCCACCATCACTCAGCCTTGGTTTTTGAGCTCTTTCAAAAACTCAAATCCAAGCTTAGCAAAGGATCTCTCTGTCTCAAGCTAGATATCTCCAAAGCCTTTGACAAACTCAATTGGTCATTTCTCTTCTCTGCTCTCAGATTCTTCAACTTCTCTGAAACTTAGATTTCCCTTATAAGGGAATGCATTTGCACAAAAAAATGCTCAGTCTTGATCAACCGTTCTCCCCATGGTTTTTTCAGCCCCTCTTATGGCCTAAGACAAGGAAACCCCTTATTCCCATATTTGTCTATTATTGCTGAGGAAATCCTCAACCTTCATCTCCATGACCTCCACTCCCAAGGTATCATTCTCCCCCTCTCCACAGTCCCAGACACCCCCTGCCACCTCCTATATGCTGATGACATTATCATCCTAATGAAAGGAGTCACTTTTGATGTTCTCGCTTTGCAAGATCTTCTTGATCTATATCAATCTTCATCTGGCCAGCATATTAATCTCCGTAAAAGCCGGCTATTCATCGGCAAGTGTGGAAGCAAAAGAAAGGCAAGAATCTGCTCTATCCTTGGTCTGCAGGAGAGCCAGGTCCAACTCAAATACCTGGGGTTCCCAATTGTTTTTGGCTCTCCAAAACAAACTCACTTCCTTCCCCAACTGGACTCCATTAACGCAAGGTTGACTGTTTGGAAAGCCAGAACTCTCTCCTTTGCAGGTCGTCTTATTCTCATCAAGCGTGTCGTCTCTTGTATTCCAATTTACATGGCCTCCATCCTTCCCCTTCCAGTCTCCATTTGCAAAGACATTGAGCGTCTGATGAGAAACTTTCCCTGGTCAGGCAATGCTCCCTCCCCTAAAATCAACTATGTGAATTGGTCTCAAGTGACCCTCCCAAAGATGGAAGGAGGCATCGGCATCAGAAGGATCTCTGAAATGAATGATGCTTCTCTCATCAAGTTGGGCTGTCAGGCAACCACAATGAATACCATCTGGACTACTTGGTTCAAGAACAAATACTTCAAAGATAGCAACATCTAGAATCCTGCAAACTTTAACTATGGATCCTGCATCTGGAGAAGAATTTGCCGCCTCGCTCACTTCATCCACCAAGGTGGTGCCTGGGCTTTTGCAATTGGTAAGGACATTAACATATGGCATGACACTTGGTGTGGAGACAAGCCCCTCTCTGCTGCCTTTCCCAATTTGCAATTTCCTATGGACCAACGGCTTGCTTCCTTCTTCCACTCAGGATGTTGGCATATCCTTTCATCTCTGCCACTAGCAGTCCAAGACATGCTCTCCTCTTCTACATCTCTTCTTTCTCCCAACCCATCTGCTAGAGACCAACTCTTCTGGAAGGAGGCTCCTAATGGTCAACTATCTCTACATGGCGCTTGGAACGCGATCAGAATGAAGGGCATCATCCTCCAATGGCCTCCTCTGATTTGGAATGGTATCTCCCTCCCTAGAGTTAGTGCTTTGGATGGTGTCTGATGCTCAATTGAACCCCCACCGACTCTCGTCTACAGCACCTTGGTTTCTCTTTAGCCTCTAGATGCAGCCTCTGCTACAACGGTGAAGATTTGATTAGTCATCTCTTCTTCTCTTGCTCTATAGCTTAATCCCTTTGGAATTGGCTGCTCCTCTCAGCTAGCGCCCAGCAACCCTCCGCCTATTCCGTTTCCTCAATTTGGAACTCCCTCTCTAGAGGAACCAACACAGCCGGTAAGAAATTCATAGCGTAAACCTTTCTATCAGTTCTATGTACTCTCTGGAAGGCTAGGTATGCAACAATTTTTGAGAATCATGCATCGACCTTCCCTCAGTCAGATCTCAGCCCGTTTTCTCGACGACCTCTACTTCTGCCTGAGGAAAATATCAAAACCTTTCTACAGCTAGCAGCTCAGCTCCCTCTTCAATTTTTTGAGAATTACTGTGAATTCCTCCTCCTCTATTTGATAGTTTTGTAGCTCTGGCCCTGTTTTTGGTGGCTCTTTTGTTTTTCCTCCTCTTCAGGAGGCTTCTTTGCTCTGTATTCTTTCTTCTTCTCTTTTTAATAAATTTGCTTTTTTATACAAAAAAAAAAAAAAAGTTCCAAAGAGTCACACCAAATCATGGGAGTTAAGGGGTAATCCAAATAATTTAAAATGGTAAAAATCAATTGGAGCGAATTGGAGTTGATTTTAATTTGAAACCGCTTCGCTTCATATATATAATAATTGGGATTCAAAGTCCGCGTAGAAACATTGAATGTCCTTGGTTACAAAGAAAAGTCCCTTTACGCCGCACAAACTAAAGATATTTTTCTCGTTTTCATACATCTTTCTTAATAGACCCACACCTGTGTCGTTGGAGAAAATTTCAACACGACCCTGACAACTGGCTGATGAACTTTGAAGAGAAATTTCTCAATACTTGACTATCTAAATCATAGTCAGTTGTTCACAAGGAGTGCTAGAGTTTCAGTCCTTTCAGTTTTCGCGAGGACACTCCTTGGTTTTGCCAAAAATTTTATTGACTTCGCAAATTTAACGAGTTCTCGTTGTACCCAAGTGAACGGTTTTTTTTTTTTTTTTTTAATTCTGGAGGGTCAATCAATTGGCCTTCACCCTCTGTTGCTTGTTCTCTTCTTTATAATGTTTAGAGAAAGTGTAGAGAATCCAGATCTTAGTTTTAAAACGAACTCCTAGTGTAAGGAGAAATCAAATATACCAACATGAACTCAAAGGCATCCTCATCCCTCGTCCTTGTTGTCGCGGTTGCCTGGCTCGTTTTTGAAACAACTGGTGGAGAAGCATCAACTACAAAAGAAGCTGAGGCCCTCCTATTTTTATCCTCCTGAGAGCCCACTTCTTACAATATACAAAATATATACCCCGACTTTTTTCCAAAACCCCATTACCTACTTCGATCCTATTTTCATCTTATTTGAGAAACCACTTTATGCTTGAAACAGTAACTCTTTCAGTCCCTTCTTCCATCCTCCTGAGAATCCACATAATGTTTGTGGAACAATACTTCCTTCTATTTTTTTTTGTTCAACTCATTGTCTGATTTTCAACCCATAGAGATTTGTTTCAGTTACTTTACAAATTACCCCGGCCTCTCAATATTCCATATTTTAGCCATGTTCAAATCCAAATAACAGGCCCATTATAATATACTAAAGCCAAGGGTTTTAGATTTAATTTTGACTAAATTTCTTTTAATTTTGACTTTTTTTTAATTGAGCTTTGAGCTGAAAATGCGTAGGTTATGATATTTAAAATCATATAATACCGGTGTATAATTATTTAACAAAACAAATTTCAAAAGTAGTTAGATGGAGTGAGGACCATGGCCATGTGGTCGATGCTCATCAGGGGCGGAGGGAGGGGAGGGTAAGTGGCTCAACTTTTTGAAAAGTTGAGGAATATGGTGGGTATTTTCAGTTTTCTATGGGCATTTGTTATTTTTATTTACCTTTTGCCTTTCCTTAACTTTTAAGACTAAAACAGTATAGATTAAAAGTAAAAAGCCTAGGGACAGTGATGTCTTTTTCTCTCATAGAAAAAGAAGCAATCCAAAATGGACAACTCATAGGGATAGTCCCTTTTTACACTGCAAGTAACATTCCACTTTTTTTGCTAGAGTTTTTTTGTATATAGCCCCTAGGGTTTATAGAATTTGTAAATAGGCCCTTTGTGGTTTTAGTATTTGCATATCACTCTAGGCTTTCCCCCATAACGGTCACACCGTGGTGTATTAATTTTTTCCTTGCACCTGATGCAAGTGGCCCCTGCAATGAGGAGAAGAAAATAAATCCACAGCTGAATCTGCCAGCCCAGAAAACTACCAACGAAACCACTCGTCCATGTGTCCGGATCTTCGAATGATACATTTGGGGTCCAAATTTGAAATTTCTAAACAACCTTTTCCGACTACTTTTTTTTTTTTTTTTTTTTTTCCTGGTATAAGAAAGGGAGATTCATTTTGTTTAAAAAGAGTCCAGTTCAGGGTCAATGGGTTAGTACTTGTTTGGATCCAGAACCGGACTATTTTTGATTCCGGGTCAAAAATAGGTTTCGGACCTGATTAGCAATCATAACCCAAATAAGGTTATTTCTAACCCGCTTTTGTCGCGGGTCGGATACCTCAAATAATTGGATATTCAAGTACTCGTTTACAACCCTAATTGAATTATAGAGAAATCCTTAGATAGCGACTTAGAGTTTCCAGATTAGTTTTTTTTTTTTTTTTTTTTTGAACAGAGAGTTTCCAGATTAGTTAATAGCCTATGCACTTACTTAATGAATGAATATTTCGTAACAAGCAGGACTAATTTCTAAAAGATAATAAAACTCGGTAAGATGTATTTCAAAGCCATGTTATGTCATGAGAGACATATCCGTAGAAAAATGTGAAAAAACCTCACAATAATAATGAAGGGTACGTGTTAAATATTGAAAAATGTCATATTTGCAAGAAAAGCGCGAAAACCTCATGAAAGGAAGTTTTGAAAGTTAATTTCTGAATTGCCGTTGATTGACATAAGTGTAAAAGTCTCATCATAAAAGATAATTTCACTCTTAATGGAACTAGTTGTTACATAATGTTGGCAATGATCGATGAATATCGTTCTGCAGAATAGTATTGGAAGAAATACTCATGGAATAGTGGGAGGGATGGTTATTACACAATTTTAACTATTTTTGACAAAGGAGGAGGCTCCCCCACCCCCCACCCAAAAAAAAAAAAAAAAAAAAAAAAAAAAAAAAAAAGAAAAGAAACAAGCATCCAAAGCTCAAATAAAGGCAGAAGGCCTTATTGAGACAGCTAAGTATTTTCTTGAAAGAGATACCTCTTTTGGCCCTACTTTTTTATTTTTGTAAGACTTTGCAGGGGCAGGGAATGGCCCTTACACTTTGTGTTTTTATTAGAATCCCCCATTTAAGAGTTAAATTAGATAAAATAAAGGAGACCCTCCATTTTTTCCACCAATTTATCATTGAAAAAACGTAAATGACTTATTCATTGAGTTAAAAAATAATTTTTTCATTTTAATTTTGAGTGCCAAAAACCAAGGTCAAGATTATGTGAAAGGCTTAATTTAATATATTTTCTAATTCACATTCAAATAAAAGCCTCCATTTTTCTTATCTGGGACCAATTTATACTTAAAATCTCAAATGGCTTTTCCTTTGAGTTAAAAGATGATTTGCCCTTTAAATTTTGAGGACCAAAAACAGGAGGCTAATCATTTGAATGGCTTGATAATATAAATTTTCTACTATATCCAGAGCTCTTAATTGACATACGATCCCGTAGTCTTTTAAGCAATTAGGTGGGCACACTAAAATAATTTAAGTTAGTGAGTTTTTCTATGCTTAAATAAGATCTAGTCATATCATTTCATATCATTCATGCATAAAAAACGAGCAGTGATATGTTACAGCATCAGCTACTAAGTGGTTAATAAAAACAAACATCGCTATACTTAGATTAGATACCTGTTAAATTCCTGAATTTTCACATTTTTACTATTTTTCTATTATTTTTAAAAATTTTTAATTCTTCAACACTTTTAGAACGGGAGTAGCCATACCAGTCCGCACAGGCAGCACAAACCAACACGAGTGGCACTGACTAATCTCGGTTTCTATGAAACAAGGGATCCGAAGGCATATTTTTCACTAGTAGGCTAGCCCATTCCCAACTTTCAGGAGCATGGGCTTTATCTTGCCTGATTATAAGGTCGGACAAGTAGAAGGATTGGCCTTCTGCTAGCTTTTGCCCAGACTGATCCAACCATGAACCACCCACCATACCAATGAGACTTATGGGCAGTGGCGGAACTAAGAATCTCCCAAATTAGGTACCTCGGTGCGCCTCAAAATCCCCCAACCCCAATGTAGGTCTGCTAGTAGTAAATCCCAAGGGGTTGGCCGAGTGGTCAGGACCGCGGTTCCTCCTCTCTTTCGGAGCTAGAGGTTGTGGTATCGACCTCTGGTTCCCCCCTCTTCAGGAACTGAATGTTGAGTCCATTTGTACTATCACCTAGGGGCCACAGAGGTTTTACTTGGGTTCTCTATGGGCCCGGAGGGAATAGTCCAGCCCAAAGGGTTGGAAACTTTCCGTTAGCAAAAAAAAAAAAAAAAAAGTTATGCTAGTTGGAAATTCCATGTGGTTTGCCGGGGTGTGTTTTAAATGCTATTGAAGCAAAATTATTATTTATAATAATAATATCATTTCAGTTATTAAAATATTAGAAAATAAGATGGGATTTGGATCGTGGTGATGACATAGATTACGGCGAGTCTGGTTGAGTGCAAAAATGAAGTTGGCCATCGATACTGGTATTAGTCAAAGTCAAGTCATTGCTGATGTGGCAATCCTGTACTGCTTGTGTGAAACCTGATAAAAATCTTTGTATTTGTTAAGGCCAAGGACCACTTTAATTACTTGTCAATCCTCACGGGTTTCACAGAGATCCGAACATGAATGAAAAATGAACGAGAAGGCTGATTTTTTTTTTTCTTTTTTTGCACCTAATAATGATGGGTTAGCATAGCACCTAGTAATCATGGGGGAAGGCTGATTTTGTACAGTTGCCTTTTCTATAAGAGACAACCACCCTTTCTATTTGGAAGGACAATAGGCCCCACTATGCGCCAATTGGTGTCTTCAATGACGTTGCCTTTTATTGTGAGATTTTCACATATGAATATTGCAATGGATGTTTAACCCGGTACATACTAACCCTAAATCCAATGGGATGTTCCAGCGGTCAGGATTACAATTTTTCTATCTTTCAGAGCTAGAGATCTTGGTATCCACCTCCTGTTGCCCCTTTTTCCGGACTTCTTTCGGAATCGAAGGTTGAGTCCACTAGTGCTATCACCCTAAGGTCACAGAGGTGTTTACTCGGCTTCTCTTTGGGCTCAGAGGGATTACTCCAGTCCAAAGAATTGGGAACCCTCCGATAGCCAAAATAAAAAATAAAAATAATTAATGTTTAATTTGACACTCATCTAAATATTAATCGCTGTTGAATTTATTGGTAAGTTCGCACAATGTATAACTATTAAGCGACTATTGACTGCCTAAAGCCAACGACTACAATCATGTGATTAAGCCGGTATTGTCAATACCCCTTATCCATGCCCAAACATGTCCATTGACTTACGTCTCCTGATTTCATGCATTCAAGGGATGCCCCCAAGATGTGCGTGCTTGTCAAAAGAAAAAGGGCAAAAACCCTACCTGCATCTTTCGTTACTCGTAGATACATGGCACGTGGAACTATTTGTTAGGGATTTTTTTTTTTTTTTGGTAAAATATTTGTTGGAGTTGGAATGGTTTGTCTACATGTAATTTGTATTTTTTTATCTACTTTTTTAAACCCCGGATACACAATACCACCCACTAACATATCGGATAACGAAAGTGGAGGGAACTATTTATCTCCTAGGATAGGTATTTTTACGGTTGATTCCCTCATTAAATTTGGGTTCTACTATGTTATAAGAAAAGTCTCCAAATTAACAGCAAACCCGCTTGACATTGGCCAACCCATTCCCTCACCTCCTTGAAATTTCAGAAGCCCCCTCATTTTAATGAAACTCTCATCGATCAATTTTTCTTTGTCCCTCCAATCCCCCATAAATTTTTTTATAGTGGCCCCCAAGTGAGATTTCCTGGTTCCACCTCTGCATTTATGTCATTTGAGAAAATGAATGCAGGAAATTTAACACCGTTCGTTCCAATTTGGATAGATAGAAGTTTAGAACCCAATTGAAAGAGGACCGGATGCCTATCGTCTCATTTTGTGAATTCAGATGGATCCTCTTTGAAAGTAGGTCAAAGTGCAAGGATTTTAAATAAATCCTATTCCGTAAAATGTAAATCATTTATACCTAATACCCCTGATGAAGGAATTAGGTTGGGGAGTACAGGGGGAATTGAAAAATTCATAAAGAGTCCATTCCCCCAACGGCTGGGGAAGTTGAAATGTTACAAACATGGCGGACCCATCAAAAATGACAGAAAATATATAAAGATTATCCGAACATTGGGAACCCTGATTACTACCATCCTATCTCCAAATACATTTGTTTTTAGTTGTATACTCTCGAAGAGATGATGATCATTTTGAGTGACCCAATACATTTCATTAGGAGCGGGTAGGCCTCACCATTATTTCTATTATTAAGTTGGAACCCCAAAATTGAATACGCATTTGACATACTTGGTTTTTGTAGAATAGAAATTTTTATAAAAAAAAAAAAAAACTACATTTTGCCTATAAATCATGAAGGGTGGGTGATCATTCATATGGAGTGATCTCCGAATGTCAGACCATGAACCCAGTACACATATCAACCAAACATAAATCGGTAACTGACACTAGCATCTTCCTATCAGAAAAGCTCAGAGCAGTGGCGTTGGCACTACAATTTCAACAGATATGCATGTATGAGAGTATCAAATTAAAAATAAAAAAATATATAGTGGAGAGAGTTGGTCATAAAATTAAGCAAAAATAGACAAAAAAAAAAAAGATACTTTTAATTGCACGAAATGACATAAAAAAGCTTACAATGGAAAAAATATACATATAAATTGCACCCACAGTGACAAAAAAGGGTGTTTCTACTCCAATTTAATCACTTTTTTTTCTTGTTGATTTAACACCCAATTTTATTTTACTATACTCCACGCTACAAACAAACATGCTAAGTACTTCTTTTATATAGAAATCAAATCAAGTAGGACCCATAATATCTTAATCAAATCAAGAAGGGATGTGGATGGAGTTGTCAATGAACAAAACCATGGGGAGCCTCAGGGGGGTTCCCCCCATAATCCCGAAGAAATCTACGATGCAGGGAATCACCCACAGAGTTGCTACTTTCTTTGTGAATGGAAAAATGATGTTGATAATCATTATCGACACCCACTGCGAAGGCTCGATTGGCTCGCGCCCTACACATGGGGAGAGTCGTCCCGGCAAGAAGGAGAAAAAAAGAAAGCAATAACAAATGACGCCCATCCATTCTTTTCCCTTACTTGTGGCCGTTTGGTTTTGTGAACGAAGAGTCTCTCAATCACTCCAAACTCGGAAGGCCTTTCGAGGCTATAAATAATAAATGGCCCAATGTTTCTCCAATATTGTTCATCGAGAACGACTTGATTATAGCTTCCTTAATGGCTTCTTTTCCTGCAGCGGAAATTTCCCCGAAAATGTCCATGGTGACCTGCAGGCCGCGGCTTTTGCACATCTAAACACTGTGTACGTATGTGGAACGGAAAAGGAAGTATTATTTTTGTAGACTTCTTTTCCAAATGACAAACAAAGCGCAAGTACTGTCTCAACTTTTCACTTTAATAAAAGCTTGCTTGTCAAACATCCCGATATACTATATGTCGCTGTTCAA